>OY728129.1:1067372676-1077372676 GCA_963277665.1 Viscum album
ACTGATTCTTGAGGTTTAAAATCATGATAATTTTAATGGATTTTGAATCAAATAGAGAATATAAATCATGATTAATATTGAGATGAGTTCAAAATCTCAAAGAGAAGTTACACATCACATTGAAAGAGTACATGCATGAAAGGATATGGATTTAAATAGATTAAAATATATAGATTTTGTGGATATTGAATAAAGAAAATATTATTAGGCATAAGGATGATTAGATATAAGACTTGACAATTCATTAAAAGAAGTTTTAATTATTAAAAGATTATAAAAATCAAACGATTGAGGGTTTTCTGAATAAAATTTAGAAAAAATGTTTTCATGAATTAGTGACTATAAAAAGGGAATAAGGAGAAGAAGAAGATTATTCTTTGACATTTTTATTACATGAATAAATAGAGTCATGTTTAATTAGGTGAACCAAATACCACATTCAATAGAGAACCCATTTTGGTATCAATGGTGGAGAATAATGATAGTTATGATATAACAATATTTTAAAAGGTGATAAACCAATGTCTGTAGAAGTAGACTAAAAATAAGGGTAAGGATGATGTGTTAAAACACGGGATATAGCATTTTAAAAAGTCTTACATGATATTTTTTAATTAATTATTCAATGACTTTTTTAATTATTAAATCCATTTTCAAGGAACAAGCTATGTAATATGAGAAGAACTAATAGGATATTGGGAAATGTTATTTGTAGTACAATGACACACTAAAGGTATATTGGAGCACATGATGGGATTTATTGTAATACTGGTGGGAGGCTATTAAATGTAACCTATTTCATTATTATTCGAATAATATATGTTTGGGGTGTCAAACCAATCAAAATAATGAGTGGGCTTTGAAAACCAAAAATGTTTTAAAAAAATTATATTCTTATTCCATTTATTTTTATCAATATTAAGGTAAGGATGAGAGACATATGAAGAGTGGGTTGAGACTCTAACCTACCTAAGAGGATAAAGTAAAAAAATGAAAACTCAATGATGATATCACTGATCCCCCCCCCCCACAATGGTTTACCAAAAATGGGATCTTCAATTTCTGTTAATGGTTACTTGGTATCCTATGAATGGATCCACATTTAAAACACAACTTTTTTTATCTGAATAACTTGATGTATAGTTTTTATGGATCCTTAGATGATTTTTATATTGATAACTCAATCCCTATCCAAGTGAATATGGAAATTTTCGTTTTGGAAAAAATATTCAAGAACAGAAAGAAAATATAAGAAAATAAAAAGAAACATACATTTAATGACATGATGGGTCAACCACTAATTGAATTTTCTCAAACCAATAACTATCCATCTACTAAATCTATTGAAGATGATATTTTTGGAGAAGAAATTTCAATGAGAGGAGATTATAAATAAGGTGATTCCATTGATGTAATTTACTACCACTATTGTGAAGTTAAATAACCTCTGAATAAATTCCCCCCAAAAGTGATCAACTATATATTTTGTATTATCATGGAAAATGAAAATGAAAAGGCAAAGATAGAAGAAGAATTTAATTAAATAAATGATGTATAACATAATATTTTTATAAAGTGGACTATTTTTATAGACTATGTGGTAGCAACAGAAAAATTGATATCAGTTTGCAAAAAAATATTTTCCCTAATCGAAGAAGAATTGAAAAGGTATGGTTGAGAGAAATTTGTGTCTTTAATAATATTAATTGAATTAATCAATGAATTTAAGAAATTTTTTAAAACCAATATAAATTTTAATGATGCTCATATAAATTTTACAGTGAAAAGTATAAAATATCTTAATAACTCTTTGGATAAATATAGAAATAATTCATTAAAAAAATATCAAAAAGAAAAAAAAATTATGAATAAAGTTTTAGATTAAATAAAAATGATATGAAATCCCTAATAATAAATTTTATAAAATTAAAAGTAAAATTTAAACAACAATAATCATATATAGATAAAAAACAACAATCTCTTGGAAAAAGGAAACCACAATTCCAGATGAATTTGTTTTTTAAAAATTTAGTTGTTTCTGCTATTGTAGTTATAAATTCTAATTTTGGATAATTTTATATGGTTAAAAATTAAAAAATATTTACAATCACATATTGGGTGGATAATAGAATATATTATAAAATCATACTCCCAATAATGTCCCAAAAGTGTGGCATTTCCACCTAAAAATAGTCACTAATTTAATTTGGCCAAACTCCACCCACGAGTAAGAAAGAGGTGGTTTATTGGAAATTATTAATACTTTTAGAGGATTAAGTAAAAATAAATCCAGTTTTGGTAAAAGTTTCCACTCAATTGATTTTTTAAAAGTCCAATAATAAGGTTAATAAAAAAATATTGTTTTATGATAATGTGGATCCACATAAAAAATAAAATCCTATTAATCATGATTATATTTACGATCATAGAAAATTTATATGATTATTATAACATTTGTGTAGATAATTATGATGAGTTATACTTTTTATTTACCAACAAAACTCATATTTTTATGGAAAAATAAATATATAATATATATTGAATAATTTTATAAATAATTTTGAATCTTATTTAATATAAAATCAAGTGAATAAAGGTATTATTTAAAAGAATAGAGTTGAGAAAGAAACAATCAAGAATACTAAAAGAAAATATGGAAAGGATTTCAATTAAAATAATCACTTTGATAGAAATTTTTCACACGATGTATACTGAAAATGGTCCTTGGATACAAAAATTATTGTAATCAAGATGAATCATAAAAGGATATTTTTTCAGCAGTCAAATAATAAGATTAGATTGGTCGAAGACATTCTGGATGAAAAAATGATTTTATTTCCAAAAAATGTAATACAAAATATATAAATAAACTATGTGAAAACTCTAAGAAATATTTTTACGTTAGGAAGGAGTAACTGATGGGTTTTCCATATAAATTGGAGAAATTACCAAATAATTATAGTTATAAAGTAAAACAATTGGTATCATAGAATGAGATTGAATTCTAAGAGTTTTTTTCGAAAATTGATATCCAAAATAATTAAGATAATATTTATAGAAGGTGTAAAAAATCTAGGAATATTATGAACGACTATATGACTATTCTGAAAACACAAAATGAGTTGATTGTAAAAATTAGGAAAACAACAAGTAATACATTTGACCAAATGGATAGTGTTGAAAAGATAATTCCATGTAATAACAGATCATAAACTATGAAAAATATATATATACTACCATATTAATTTTATATTTTGAAAAACAAAAGTATATCTAGCATAAAGATCTATCATAATATAAATGTTTGAATGAATGGAAGATCTTGGATGAGAGATAGTTATCAAAAAAATTTCTATTATTAAATAGAAAGGAAAATCCCATCTTTATTTCCTTATCTTTTTTTATAATAGCACGAATATAATTGAAGTAGAAAATCTTTTGAGGTAATTGGGGAGTGTTTTAATAAAAATATATAAAAAGAAAAAAGTGACTATCATGGAATGATTGACCTTCCATAATGAATAGTTAGTGAGGTGTATCAATTAAGGAGGATCCAACATAAAGAGATAGCTATTATAGGTATAATCTTACACATATGGATTTTGGATAATGATTAGTGAAATGTTAGAGTGTGGTATCCGAATCAATATTTAAGTCTTTTATTATTACATAAATTTTTTATACAGGGGGAGTGTTATTTGATAGAAAATTAATATATATAGAGATTTATCTATCATGAACTTGAATTATATTTATATGGTTATATAGATAAGGGAATGATATATTATTTCATGATAAATGTTTTCAAACAACCCCTTAAAAGAGAAATTGATAATGGAATCACATGATGGAATAGTTTTAATATATTATCAATTTATTGGTTAAATATATATTATTTTATAAATGATGAAATCCCATGTAGACTTAGAGTTCAATAACTGATGGATAATTTCTTATAAATATGTGGTTCCGTCCATCTCTCAAAATTATTTCAGGTTGCAAATATATATAGAATAGGGAGAATAAGTTGTTTTGAGAAATATAGAATGTGTTTTAAGGTGATTGATATCTATAACCATGTATTCCTTTATATATATTTTCAATAAATATGAGAACAATATATTTCATTTAAGTACACATAAGTTTCAAGGGGTATAATGGTATTTATAATAAAATCAATGGGGTATATTTAAGAGATCAAGTGAATATTGTATTTGATGTCAATAATGAAGGTTTTTATGGAAATAATGATCTATCAATATGTGTTTGGATGTTGTGAAGAGACAAGTGAGTTTCTTCCATCATAAATTGGAAATGAGAATTTGGGTTATTTATACTTGATAGATTTGAGAATCATCCCATTTATATGTGATTATTGCTGAGTCAACATCTAATGAAATCAAATAATTGTGTTTTTGGATAAAAGACAACATCTATAATAGTTTTATGAAATTTGAGAATCTAGAAAATTGTTATATTTAAGGATTTGATATTAATTAAAGCAAGTCTATAATTTTTAGTGGGTATGAAAAATATGATTCATATACTCTATGTATGATTGAATTCTAAATATAGGTAAATATGTGTGCAAGTCATTCAGGAATCTGTATAAGTCATTTATAGGAAGTGGAAATCTAGGTACAAGTTATTATGAAATATGAATGAGTTATTTTTACCTATGTATGATCCATATAATCCATGATTATGTTATTATGTGTTTTTATATGATTTATTGATGTTATGAGAAAGTGATTCCAACTGGTTATGCACTTGGTGAAGACTGTGTATGGGTCATTAGACTCTGGCTATGAGTCATATACACGAACTCTATATGTTTGATTTGCATAGTGTAATTATATGACCACTTATATGAAATAATATATTATATTTAGAATTAAAATTCTGTATAAATTGGAAATAAAAATGAGAAGATTCTAAAAACCCATTCTTAGTTGGTTCTAAAATTATGATGATCCAAATGGATCATGAATCAAGTAGATTTAATGAATCAATATGGATATTGAGATGAGTTCCATATTATAAAGATATGATTTATGTTATATGGAATGAGTCCAAGGTCATAAGGATGAATATTAAAAATGATTTATATGCTATTATTTTTTAAATATTAAAAATATGAAATATTCTTAATTTTATGGAGTATGCGTAGAGTGAATTGACAAGGATAAAAAATAAGTTTTCATTATGAGAAGATCTCATGTTGGTGAGGAATAAAATTATTGAAAAAAATATTTAAAAAATAATTTTGATTATATGAATATAAAAAATAGAATGGGGAGAATAAGATGAGTATGCTCTAACACTACAATAACATAATGAAAAAAAAATCAAGTGGAAGAAGGTGAAATCGACATGACATTCAAAAGATTACATATACTTGTATCAAAGAATGAAAATATGGTGAACCCTGATATAAATATATCATAGAAGGAAATAGTCTATGGTATTTCATAGTAAAGAAGATAATAATTTCAAGAATGAGATGTTTTTTATAGTAAATAAGGAGATGTATAAATCCTACTAGATAGTTTTTGAAATGATAAATTCACTAACAGTGTGCATAACTCAATTCGATGTGATAAATGAGCTATATGGGATATAAAGAACTAGTGGTGAGAAGTGTACTATTTGTTATAGTATAAATTTCCTCTAGCGTAATGTTTCGTAACATGATGTGATATCATATAAACATGGTGGGACACTATATTGTTTCACTTCTTGCATTAATAGTAGAATAATTTGTGGTTGACTTATATAACCAATCCTAGAAACTAGTTTCATATAATACCCAAATGTTGTAAAAATCCATGATCTTTTCAACCCTTGATTTAATTCATAATCCATGAATAGTTATGATACATATGAATAGTGGATCAAGACATTACTGTGTATAAGATATTCATCTAAAGAGGGAAAACCATAAAACTAGTTTACTAATTCACTCCCTTGATCCACCAAACCTAGGAACTTACATTAGTTTCATAATTATTAGGCATCCATTAATTGGATCTACTATTCTAACCCTATTTCTTTTATCATATTCACATGAATTACACATTTTTATAAAATTAAGAAGTGTTACTAAGGTATTATTAAATATCAATCCTTATCAATTCTAAAATATATTTTTCGAACCAATAATTTATGAAAAAGAAGACATGAGAGGTAGTGAAGTATAAAAATACATCTAAGTATAAGAACGTTCTTTCACTAGATGAATATTCTGAAATTGATTACTTTAACTACAAAAAATTCAAATATATGATTACCTTCATTGAAAATGTCTTAATCATGGATTTGGAAACGAAACCAATGTCCCTAAAATTATGACTATAATGTTACTTAAAAGGAAAGAGAGGACTCCAAAAAATAATTAAATACATAGATAAAAATATAGAATAAATGGAATGTTATCCCCTGAAATTCCCTATAGATCAAAATATCATAGGGGATATTCCTATACCCTTTGCAATTAATCCCCTCCACTAAGTCATGGCCTTTTATAGAGCCTCATACTCTTCCTCTGATGATGATTTAGATGAGTCATCTGACATAGAGAAAGTCCTTAACATACATGATAGATTTAGAAAGATCATCATTGTGTTGGATGGAAATCCATCTTCAATGTTAATTGATAACAACTTTTATACTGTTAAATAGTCATAAAAAACATCTATCTCCATCAAAGAATAATGGGACTAAAGTTGTGAAAATAACCAGTCTCTCTCTTCCTTACTAAGGTCCTTAGTCAGCCTTTCACCTTAATTGTTTTCTATATGTATGATAAATGATATTTTTCCCATTCAGTGGAATTGTCTTCCAATAATGCCTTTCCAAAAGTGGGATAGAAATATTAATTAAGTTAGTAAAGTTAAGTGTATAAGGCCACTCAAAATTCTCACCCGTACTTGGATTCTCAATATATAGAGGAGAAACCTACAAAGACATACTATATAAAGGGTCATCCAACATTGGGGTAAGTCCAGATGGAACCCATTAAATAGATTTCAAATGGATGACAAATTGAAATCCATCCTCGAGTATTAATTTTTTATTTCATTTATAATTTATTTATGCAATATGTTTCTGTTGCCTAAGATGTTGATTAACAGACTATTGTGCATCATCCTCAATAATTGATTTGTAATCCATTGACGCCCCAATAGGTATAACATGATTTCAATTGTCATACATTAAAAAAGGGATCATATATAGAGTATTATTGGGTACTCCCTACTTTATAGTAGGTGAAACCACTTTATCCTACAACACATCAGCCTAAAATCCATCTACAACACTCCTAGAATGAGACCTCAATTCATAATATAAAACTTCCCTTAAGGATCCATCACATGGTGATTAATATTTTTCAAAAGATATTTCTTCACATGAATTATTATTAAAATCAAATACCTATTCACTATTTAGAGAATAATGATGGATATCGTCCACATTATATTTTTTGTAGCCAACACAGTGCCATGGGAAGAGGCCTCCATCCCAATAGAAACAATAGGATAAACACGCAGCAGCTAGTTACCTTTTTTGAAGGAGTAGTAGAAAAGCCTTGGGAGACTTCCCATTACCCAACTAAGAGCCCTACACACCAGAAAAAATATATTTTACCACCTATGGATTAAAATATATGGCATTAGAGGACATTAGGGCTCATTTGATGCACCTATCCGTAACGTGGTCATGAATATAACATAAGAATCATACAATGTCTTGAATATAGTTATGTTTTTATGCCCCATTACCTGAAATTTTAATATGAACTAATGGGTTCTCTCCTATTAAATTAATCGCTCAAATTCATCCTTATATGTAGATAAAAAATTTTAAACTAAACATGGTGAAAAATCAACTTTAACCAAAAAGTGATCATTATTTCCATATATGGATAGTTTTTTTACTTTTACATCTTAATTGGGATGATTATAGACAAGTTAATGTTGTAAATAAAGTTTTTATTCCACAATATCGAAATTAGTCCAAACACATTCACTCACAATTTCTTTACGAAGTTAGAAAGCTCCATCATATTGAAGTTGATGACCCAATCAAAAATTTGAAGGAAGCCTGGAAAAATGAAAATAGTACCAAAAACCCCACACCCTCATCTTCACCTCATGAGAAGGAAAAACAACATGGAATAATCCTCCCCTCAATGAGACTCATTTCCAATACTAAATAAACTAATTAATAGAGGTCACTTGAATAAGATTTCAATATTCTATGGTGATGACCCTATCAGAAAAAAATATGGGAAATGATCAAATGCTTACCTTATTCCAAGCGTTATGAGATAAAATCCTTACAATACCTCACATGAGAAATATTTACCTTTTATCAAAGTGCACCCAACCCTGAACCATGTAATTGATGAAATGATCTATGTTGAAGGGACAAGAAATTCAAAATATATTCATGCCATGCATCCTTCCTGGGCACCTGCATCTTGAAACCGTCACACCAATATCCATCAAAGATCCCTTTAGTGAAAAAATCTTCCACCATATATAATGGAGAAATCATGATGGATCCCAAAATACCATTAGGTAACCCAAAATCATAGAGAGCAGCAACCCCTACAACCAAATCCACCCCCCATATGATTACATTTAAATATGTAATTTTTTTGATATCTTTCTCTCCACGCAACACCAAAAATAAACATAATATAATATATTTGGATGAAATATACATATTTAAGTATAAAAAATAAAAAAAATCTTTTGAATAAGAATGAATATATATGATAATTATATATATGAATTATATATAAATATAAAGTAAATACTACTTTAAATATGAATGAAGTTAAATTAATTTACAAAAAAACAAGTAAAAAGATAATTTGTTGATTAAAAAATTAGTTTAAAAAAACATTTAAAGAGATATACATTTCATTAATCGAAAACCTATGATTAATGAATAAAATTTCTTAATATTAATTATTTTTATAACACCCATTATTTTGGTAAATTATATGCAATACGAATAATAATAAATAATATTTGAAAATTTCATTTTCAAATGAAAAACACTTTTGTTTTATTTTATAAATTTACTAAAGAACTAAACATTTAGATTTTAAAAATTAAAATTAATAAAATCAAAAAATAATTTTTTATTTTATTTTATTCAAATTAACATAGAATATTTTTTGGAGCTTATTTTTGAAATTATTATTTTTTGTAAAAAAATGATGTTTTCTAGAAACTTGTAATTTCTATGAGTTTACAGTTACATAAAAATTACATAGAATTTTATAAATCCTTTAATGTAATAAAATATTAATTTTAGTAATAATAATTTTAATTATGATATATTATTTGAACTTATAAAACATATGGAAAACATTTTCATAACTATTTAAAATATAAATTTAATACGAAGTCCATTTTAAATATTTTCAATGAATATATTATTTTTCATGTGGGATTTAGTTTATTATGGACATGTATGCATCATATAGTTTATTAATATAATTTTTAATTAATTTATTTCCTTACAATTCGTATCCAAGATAAATTTTATTTTACATATTTTTTTTCAATATTAAAAACATGATTTCTCAAAAAACTATTTTATATAGTTAAGTGTATTTAGTTTAAAATTAATTTTTACGCCCTAATGAATTTTATTTGATAAAATGAACATAAAAGTTTAAGTATAAAATTGGGAAAAAACATAAATATTTATCTTTTTCATTTAAATTAATTTCTAACGACATAAATTAACTACTATGGTAAATGTAAATTAGGGTAAAATATAAAACGTTAGAACAAAAACCCAAAAAACACTGAATTTTTTCCAAAAAGGTGTATTTTATATGAGTTTCGAACCAATATAATTTTAGCCTCCAATATTTTACATTGTGTTTCATATTTAAATTCAATAGTAATATTACATTATCTAAAAATGTAGAGGTTACTCCAAAAAATACCATTCCATTCACTTTTAATAGGGTGTCACCTTCACCCTCCCCAAAAAATAGAATTCCTTAAAATTTCCACATAAAACTCTACTTTTATTATAATATAATAACACTATATAACTTTTTTAAAAAATTCCTCCATTAATTATTATACAGATTTCATTTTCAAGGGGACTCCCAAGTAAATTTCAAATCCATTATGTGGGTATTGTCAACAAAATCCCTTTTCTTATACAATATAATACTTTTTATTTATTATATTGAGACTAAAATATTGATATTATTATCTATTATATACATTAATTTTATAAAATAAAATCTATTACCACTTTTTATTTATATACCCCATCCATTAAGAAAAAAACATTCATTCATGCCCTCTGAGGACTTCCACCATCACAATGTTATGTGTCTTATTTTACTTAACCATATTACATGGTTAGATATAAGGATTGAATTAATGGGTAAATTTAATTTTTAATATATAATTAATTTTATTTAATCCTAAATATAAAAACATTTAATGATATGATCAATGAATAGTAATCGTTAATTGTAACGTTATAATAAACGTACTATGAGGATATTATTTTATTAAAATTTCATTACATTTACATATCCATTAATTAGTTTCAGACATCATTAGAATTATGATATATAATACTAATAAATACTAAATAATATCATTATTATTCTTTTATAATAATATTACAAAAAAACCACCCCATAATCAGTCACTAAATCAGGGTATGTTCATGTTTGGGTAGGTTTAACATCCTAATTGGAAAATAATATGAATTTAAACCATGAATGGATATGGGAACAAAATTACTTATAAAATGTTATATAAATGTGTAAATAATTAAGACATTTTGTTATTTATATGTTATTTCAATATTTAATTCACGAATTAATAAAACGTTATTTAATTATTATGAAGTATAAAAACATTCTTAATATCAATTACATTGTCATGGATACAGACTAAGATACTCATAAAAGGATCTTAGAACATCACAACTAATTCAAATCATCCTTAAAAGTATTTTTAATTATCTAGTAATGATTATTTTTGAAATAATAATGAACAAAAACACCACTATTATGAAACTAGAAAGAGTGATCAAAACTATAAAATCCCAATGATTAAAAAAAATAGATTTCATATAGAGAATAAAAATTTATGAAATTTATAAGTGACAATATATATGATTAATGAAATTAATTAAGTTATTAAAAAATATATATTTTTGGTAAAAAAGGATAAGGTATGTTTGAGGAAGTTAGGTATAATAGGTAAGGTTGTTTCATCTCAAATTCCTCCCTTTATGAAATGTTTGGTATTATGCACATAATTTCTCTTTTTTCTATATAAATAATCTACTTGAGATTTAATATCTTTAGTTATATTTTAATATTGATATGTGAAGTTCAATTACACTCCCCCCTTTATCAATGGTTTTGATTAAAATATTACGCAAGCTATATTGGTTTTCTTAGTCTCAATTCTGATTCCTTGAGCATGTTACATGTTATGTAGAATATTCCATTTGAATTGTATTCTATTTATTTACTATCCCATTAATGTTATATAATTTATTTTATTTAATTTAACAGGATTTAGTATCAATATAATTTTTCTTTATTCATTTGGTTGTTGATTCAGTTGTTTCCCTAGAGGTAAATATTTCTGGGAACTCCCTTTTAATTATCTGAGTGGTGATCATTATTTGAACTTATATCTTATGGCTTGGGTACATTCTTACATTTTATTACAGTATGTGGTATTATATTATCTTTTTAAGGGGATATAAATTCCAACCGCATAAACCGTTGGAAAATATTTCTCACTTCATTGGATATATTATTTTGAAACCATATAGTTCCTTTCTTCGGCTAGAAAAATATTATATTATTCCAGTATTGAATTATCCATATTCCGATTGTTATATATGGAGTGACAATTAAATTTTACATAATTTACATTTTTACAAAAGGAAAAATATGTGTGTTCATTATTTTTTATTCTAATATAGATGATTATTTTAATGTTTATTATATAATATTTGACCATCCAACTTATTTCCCTAGATGATTTTTATTAGGTTTTCTATTTTATTGAAATTTATTTTTTAAATTTTATGATTATTATTTACAACAAATGTAGGTTGATTATGTATTAAATAAAGTATTCCCTATTTTATAAACATCCAAGTTTAATTCAATAAGAGGTTCCTTGGAGAATGGTATGAAAGTTCTAGATGACTCTTATAAGGATTTCATTAGACTTAATTAGGAGATAGGTAAGACCTATAATTATAAATATCCTTGATTAATTTACTGGTCTCATGAGAAAAAATAGTTTTACTTATTTATTGTATTATTTCCTAATTTATAAAAATATATCGACTATGTTCTCGAGGACAATCCTTATGTCATGGAACAAGGCCTTGAAAATAGGGTTCAGATGTTTTGAATTTTTCATTCAAACAATATTAGATCTATGTTATTAATATTAATTTTTTAATTAAATTTGATGGATATATCTTGTTTTTAGATTCAATTTGATTATAGAATTATGTTTTTAACTATTCAAGTAATAATATTTATTCCATGTATATTCCATGATTTCCTCCATTATATGTTTCCCATACAGAGAATTTGAGTTCACCCATTTTTATGTTTCCATTTCATCATGTTATGATGAAAATTATCACACCTGACATGTTGGAATTATATAAAACATGAAATAATATATGGAAGATTTTGACAACACATTCTAAATTAATTGGTTTCAAATATGAAGTGTATAAAATTATTATTCAATACAATGAACATACTCTTTATTGGTTTATGGCCCGAATGGCCTGAAGGCCTTCTTTTTTATTGTTTTTTGATAACCTACCTTTCAAGGGATGGGGGGAACCCTTATAAGACCTATATGCTCAAATATTATAAGGCTTGTAGACTTAGGAGATTGCATGACCCGATGGTCTTAATGAATTCACCCAGAATATCTACAAGGAACTACCCCTCACCAACATCTACATCGTGATAGTAGATCTCCTCCTTTGCATTGTAGTCTAGCTAGGCTTCCCGTGGAAGCATAATCTGGTCCTGATGAAATAACCAAACCCTCTCATTTTGAAAATCCATTTGGCTCTAATCTGGTGAGTGCACCTGCTCTAAATCCTTTTCTGGGGTTGCTCTTTTTTTGTAGAGTCTATTTGGGGAAAATTCATGTGGCCCTAAGGCCTTGATGTGGATTGAAGGACTTAAAGATGGACCAAAAGCCCTACTAACCCAACAGCCTGGGTTTCCCAAAATACTTAAGGACTCTAAGCCCAAACTGATGGTACAAGGTGAATAGTTCCAACTGTTACAGTACCGAACAATATATGCTACAATCAATGCTATAGTAAGTGCTACAGTGCCTGCTACAATAACTACTATAGTACCACGCTGTGTACAGTTCTGCTATAGTGCTCACATAGTGTACAGTAAGCTACACTGCCTGCTACAGTGCCTACTACATTACTCCTATAGTACCAGAAATATGCCTCTAACTGGTTTTGAACCTGGGTCTTGTGTATGCACATAACGATACCTCACCAACTATTCTAAGTCTCATGTGCATGTGTCATATTTATCTAAATATGTTGTCATAAAAAGATTCTTCAGATGTAATAGATTCAATAGTAATTATTTATTTTATAACAATAGATGGTTATATCCAAGAATTTATAGCTGGTATCAATGTGAATTCACAAATTACATATTTATAGTACTAGGTCTGGCAGTATAGGAATGGGGCATAAAAATTTGTATCAATGGAGAGGTTTAGATAACTTGGGAGATTCTGATTTTTTGGGTAAATTCTAAGGGTTTATACATTAGTGTTTATAATAAGTTAAAAGGTATAGTTAATTATTTATGACAATTATATTATTTAATGTCATGGAAATAATGCACATTTCATTTGGGGATTAGGATAATAAACCTTCATTGAAAACCTCAGGAATAAGTTTATGTGTTGGGTAACATCTTAAGGACTTGGTAAATTAGACATTTTGTGGATTTTTCTAGTAGTAAATATATTTCTAGATTAAGGGATGTGTAAGAGGTTATGATACAAATTCATATAGGTATAATTACCCTGAAAATGGTTGGTTATGAATTGAATCAATCATCACTCTAATACATGATGAGTGGGACTACGACTGCACATTAAGAGTGACTCGATTTGGGGATATTCTTTGGTTAATCACATTATATTTATGAACAACTTAATCTATGTCTATTGTGATATAAAATGTTATTTTCCTAGAAATACCTCAGGTTTTTTGGTTTATATAATAACAAAAATTAAATCTTTACAGTCATAGATATTTTATTTTTTAAACTAATATTTATCTAAAAAATTTTCTAATATTTTGAATATAATTAAGGATTATATAAAAAAATTAATTTGTTTTCTTCAATATTTATTCATTATAATCTTGGAAACATATATTACCTGGTATCAATAACCTTAATATTTTGTTTTATATATGGGTTTTATTTTATATATTTCTATTAGAGAACACATTATTGAGGAATAAACAACTATTTTGAGTAAAATATACTAAATATTGATGTAATAAAGGGCAGATTGATTTTATGGAAGTAAATTAGATAATAATTTTTAACCTTGGGTTTGGTAATTGATTCAGGATTTTTAGATAATTTACTCCAATTTTGTTGATTATGATATATAGTGACAGGTGTGGGACCATATAAACTAGTGGTTATTACTATATGAGCACTAAATATGAAGTTAGTTTTAGAGGAATATATAAACATGGTGTGGTTTGATGTCATTGATATTCAAATATGTTTTTAGAATGTTTTGTTATTGAGATTATATGATTAGGGAATTTAAATACATGGGTATAAGATTATAGGAATGAATAATGTTGTTTGAGGAAGGATAATTAGGATTTTGAGAGCATATATTTCAATGATTTTTATGTTTTCAATACTTTAAGAAATTTACTAGTAATTTGGTGTATCTATTCTAAATATTATGTAAATAATTATGAGATAACTCAACTTAAATTAATCTATGTTAAACCAATAATGATCTACATTTAATAGAGAGTTATATAGGTTAAATAGTTGCTAATACATGTTAATTTATTATAATTATAGGTTAAAATAATAGTGTCATAATGTGGGGGTTATTGAGGTTATAGTTTCCTATTTATATTTATAATATTTCACTTCTAATGACCACCACTCATGTTAGATATTTTTTCTTTTATTAATGGATGCAACTATAAGGAACTATTGGTGGGATGGAGAATGAAGATATTACTTAATTGAATAAAACATCATAAAGGGATATAGAGTGAGAAAACCTCTGATTATGTTTAAAAAACTATCTTGAAATATTATTAACAATGTTAACATAGAAAATGCCCCAAACTAACCAAGGAAGGGAAATTTGGAGACTAATGAATGATCAAGTGATAAGGATTAGGATGGAAAGATAATTAAAAATCTTATATATAGAAAATGTGGGAAGAAATTTAGGGGAAATTTCTTTAAAGGGATAGAAAAATTATATAAGTGTGTAGATTAAGTTTTTCAAACTCAGAAGTGTAAGGTAAATATTGAAGCTATAAAAATTAGTTTCATTAAATTATAATGTGATGGGAATTATATGACTCAATGTCCTAATTCAAGGAACAATGATGGAGATAGTCACAAAAAAACCATTAAAATAATGAAAATCCTATGAAAATACTAATAAAAAATCACATAGTGATTTTTCAATCTATATTTTCTAGAGTCCTATTTTAGGTTTTATTTCACAAATGACTGGATAATGAGTCATAAATAAAAACCCTGAATGGAATTATTATCATACAAACCATTTTTATGGTTTGTGGGAAGTTATTACCAACCCCCAATATAATTCTATGTGAAATTAGTAATGGGTTTCCACCCTTTATAAATAACATAAAAAAACTTTTTATATAGATAAATCCAATTCCACATCAAAGATTAATCCATGGATATATAACTGTGTATGGTCAATTATGTGTTCCTAAATGAAATTTCTCTTATATTTTGATTTAATTTTTAAGGATAAAATTTATTCAAGTAGAATAGAATGTAACACCTTGGAATACTAATATAAGATTAAATTTAAATAAGTTAATTTTTTGATAGATTTATCTACATTTAACACTGAACATAAATGAATCCATGATATATTTAGATAAACTATAAACATTCAAGTAAAAGCACTAAAAATATACAAATTACATTTTCATTAATGAATTGATATAACAACTTTATGAATAAAATATAAATAAATTAAAGTATAATTTTAATATGATTGAAATTAATTTATAATACCTAAAATGACCTATTAGATTCTTCATTATTTGGAATCTATTTACAAAAATTACATTCATGGTGATCCACATTTCTATTTCAAAATATGTATAATTAATAATAAATTTTTTATGATATTAAAAAAAATTAAAAAATATTTTTGTTGATAAATGATATGAAAAATTTAAAAATAAAAGATAATATTTGAAAATTTCATTTTTCTATAAACAATGGATTTACATTATATTTTATTATTATATTCGAATGCTAAATATATTGATTTTGAAATTTTAAATTAATAAAGATTTTCTTCATTATTTTAATTCCTCAAATCGAAATTGTCTTAGTATGAAATTTTGAGCTTCTTTTTGAAATGATTGGGTTTTCAAAAAAAATATTATTTTGACTAAATATATAAATTTAATTAATTTACCATTGTTCAAGTATAACCTAGAAATTTGTAAATCCCTTCAGTTAAAAAATATGAATTTTCAGAATAAAATTAATCATTTTATAACAATATTTGGACTTATAAAACCTATGGAAATAATTTTTATAACTAATTAAAATCTAACTTTAGTATAAAGACTGCTTTCGATCTTTTCATGGGATTAATTATTTTTCAAGAGAGATCCAGTTTTTTATACCATGGAAGCCTGATATAATTTATTTATTTTCATAATAAATCAACTTATGTCCCTAAAATTAGCGTCCAAGATAATTTTATCTTATATATAAATTTTAAGTTTAAAATTGTTATTTCCCTAAAAACCTTATTTACAAGATTGATTATGGTTTGAATAAAATTAAATTTTCAAACCTTTAGAAATTTAAACTTTTCACACCATTAGATATTTTATTCGAAAAATTTATTTCCAAATCGAATTTTTAAGTTCCAAATTATTTAAAAATTTGAATCTTAATACTTTTCATTATAATTAATTACAAAGGTTATAAATTAATTACCTAGTTCAATTAAAATTAAATTAAAAGAAAAACGTTACAAAAATGTATAAACTACTCAAATAAACCTAAAAAGGTGAGGTTGTGGTGTGTTATAACCCAAAATAATTTTATCATCCTATTTTTATATATTTTTTATCCATTGTCACTTGAATTTTAACCTTTCATTATTAAAAATTTACGGGTTACTCTAATAACTATCCTCTCTTCACTTATAAAAGTGTAACATCTTCCCCAATTAAAGACACACATCTCCATATAAGTTACTATTGAAACTCTAAAAATTTTAACCTCACAATACCCTCTACAATATTCAAAAGCTTCTGGTAACCATTAGATATCATAAGGCCTTCATTTTGATGGAGACACTCAAGGAAAAGTCAAGTCACCAACATTAGTATTAATAACTACACATATTTTTTCCTTAATTAAATTCTATAAATTTTTTTTGGAAACAC
Organism: Viscum album; assembly: GCA_963277665.1. Classification (NCBI taxonomy): domain Eukaryota; kingdom Viridiplantae; phylum Streptophyta; class Magnoliopsida; order Santalales; family Viscaceae; genus Viscum; species Viscum album. The sequence continues at coordinate 1,067,390,446 of OY728129.1, forward strand.
TAGTATAATTAATTTTTTTTCATTTATATACTATAATTTTATTACATTATGCGTCTAATCATTGTTTATTCATATAAACCATCCATTTAGAAAAATAAAATTTTCATTTGTGTGTTGTGTGGACTACAAACTTAGTGGCATTATATGTATTGTTTTCCATTACTAAGTTACAATGATAGATATATTGATAATATTAATGGATAAATATTATATAAATTACAACATTATAGTTCTTGTATGAAAAATATTTTAATTTATTAATAATACTGTCGACAATTATTTATCGTTAATTTAATCATTTTAAATAAGCCAACTAAGGGAATAATATTTTTATTCAAATTGTGTAATATTTCTATATCCATTAAATATTTTTATAAATACATAAAATCATAATATATCACAATAATAAATTAATAAATATCATTATTATTCTATTATAATGATATTTTATCAAAACAAACATGTAATCATTCACTAAATCAGATTATGCCCATGTTTGGGCTGGTTTAACCACCTCATTGAAATATAATAGGAATTTATATCATGAATGAATATTGGGACATAATTAATAATTAAATATTATACAAATATATAAATATTTTTTTTGTTTATGTATATTCTATATGTATATTCAATTCAATATTTTAATAAAACACACTTCGATTATTAATAATCATTGAAACAAGCTGGTTATCAATGCCATATTTAGGGATAAAGATTAAGATAATCATGAAATGAGTTTGAGAAATAATAAATAATTATAAGTCATATATAATAGTATGTTTAAATATATAGTAATGGTGAATGTTTATAGAAGCACAATCCCTGGAGGGAATTTTATGAAACTAGTAAAAACAATAAAAACTATAAACACCAGATGTGAAAAATCGAAAAAAATATAATAGAAAATAAAAATTTAAAGAGATTATAAATGAATATAGATATGATTATGTTTAGGAATTATGTTTTGAAGATAACTATTTTTTATGCAAATGGTTAATGTATTTTCATGGAAGTCAAAAATAAGATCCATGGGTGCTAACTCTCTAATTCCTCACCTTGAAATATATTGGTATTATACACCTAATTTCATTCATGAGGATTATATACTACCTATTTGTGATATAATTCCATGAAATATATTTTAATAATGTTTTTATGTCCAATTACATGACCTATATTTCATGTAGTTTTGGTTAATACTTTACCCTAGATGTATTGGAGTTCTTGGTCTCAGTTCTAATTCATTGAAAAATGTTACATGTTATGTACCATGTTTCTTTTGTATGATGTTATATTGATATAAAATATCATAAATTTTATATACTTTATTTCATTACAATTCATGGGATTTAGTATCCAAATAATTTTCCCTTAATAAAGTGTCAATTGATTTAATTGTTTCCTTGGTAGATTTTTTTTGTAACTCATTTTTTGTTCATTGAATTATATTCATTCTTTGAACATATTTCATATAATTTGGGTAAATGTTTTTATTTTGATTGTGTTTTTTATGTTCTACTAATTTTTATGGGGAACGATATTCCAAATACATAAAACATTTCAACAAATTTCCCAATTCATGTGATATATTATTTTAAAACCATCGACTTTTTTGGTTTAAATAGCCTTTGATCATGTTATTCCACAACTAACTTATTCTCATAACCTCTTCCTTATATAGTGTGAACATCACATTTTCAATAATTCATAATGTATGATTTTCTACTAGAAATTATGTTATATTATTGAAATGTGAAAAATCCTTGGTATGTCAAATGTTGTTATTCCAACATGGATGATTATTGAACGTCATTAATGTATAGTTTGATCAGCCACCTTATATCTATAGACGAGTTATGATAAGATTATCCATTTAGTTAAAATGGTAAAATTATTTACATTAATTATTTTTATTGACTACTTATTTAAGTTAATTATGTATTGATTTTTTTATTCCTAATTTTGCTGAGAGCCATGTTTTACTCAATAAGTTGTTCGTCAGGTAAGGGTATAAAATGTCTTAGGGAATCTTATGCAGAATTCATTAAACATATAAAGGGCATGGGTGGGGTAAATAATTATATACCCCCTACATTAATTGATAGGTATCATGAGACTAAACATTTTTTGGTATTTGGTATATTCCGTCCCAATTCGACAAGTTGTCTTGATTATAATATCGATGATAAGTATATTGTCATACAACAAGTCCTTGAATATATGTTTTTGATTTCCAAAATTACACATTCTATAAGTATGTGATACTTACTACTGATATCTATGTTTTTATTTATATTCATGTATATAACATGATCCAATTTTAATTTTATTATATATTTATGTTATTTAAATATTCCATACATAATAATTTTTCCATGTTTATATAATTATTTATTTAGTTATATGTTTCCCTTGTCGAGCATTTGAAATCATTACTTCTTTTGTTTTAATTTTACAATATTATGAGAAAAATTGAAATTCATGACATGTTTATAAGGAAATCAGATGTGAATAATTTATATAAGATGTTGAGGACACATTATAGATTATGTGGTTTCATATATAGAGTGGAAAAATACCTACTTGATACAAAGAACACATGATTTGTTATTTAACAATGTGTCCTAATTATCTAAAATTATATACCCTAAAATATAATTTGAATGAAATATATTCATTAATGATTATTAAATATGTAATTATAGAATATTATATCAAGTATTTCACTATAAATTCTCAATCCTTGGTATCATAGAGATGGTGGTTACTTTATTATATTGGTATATGATACTAAAGATCAGATTCAAAATTAACTAATAGTATAGTAATTTTGGAAAACTATATAATTACTTGAATCTCACCGTATTTTTAAAAAATTAAAATACAACTTAATTAAAGTAAATACTATGCACCCTATAACTCATTCAAATATTCCATATTTATATACTTAAAAAAGAAAAAAAAATAAATGGTGAACTCGTATTCTCAGTAGGGGTTGCATATAGTGGAATATAATAAGATTAAATAAATAATAATCAATATGGTATGGTGAATAACTAAAAATCACATTATATTAACTAAATAACATGACCATGGATAATAATATAAAAGGAATAAATGTTGAAAAAATAATTCCATATAACTAATCACATTTACATAAAACTGGTACAAGTATATTATAAATTGTAAAATAATTACGTGGTCATCAATAACTAATCTCATAATTTTGGGAATTATAAACATACATTTAAGGCGTCATTGAAATAAATATTACATAAATTGGTAAATATTTATCCAAATAACAAAACTTGATTGTATCATTTTACCTATCAATGCATCAAGGGGTTATCTGGGGCCCCACTCGTCAGTTATTATGACTAATGCATTATTCATATGAAATGGGGAGGGGAGATTCAATAAATAATGAAAAAAAATCTTACTAAACATTGTAATATAAAATGTTAATATTTACCTTAATCAAACATATCATAAAATATCCATAGAAAGAATATAGTTGTAATTATTAAAACATATACATAGTGTAGCATATCCAAAATAATGGATTTTCATTGTTGATGAATATAAATTCCATAAAATATCATTAAAATAATTCTTTAGGACAATAAATTTTTCACATTGAAATTCACTTTTAAATATGAAAAATATCCAAAATATTAGGAAAATAATTTTATTTAAAAATAACTCATTAAAATTGTAAAATAAGAATCAAAGGGTTGGGTGGTCATGATAGTGGGAAATTCTATTCAGGCTGAGAACATTAAAGTAAATCATCCTTTCACATTTTTTGTGAATAATAAAAATTACATCATTTGGAAAATTGTATGAATATTCTTTTTAAACTACTTTCTAAAAGTAAAACATGGGTAATGTATTAATTAATTAATATATATATAATATTAAAAACATTTTGGAAAACATTTTAATAAAACATGGACATGGAATGAAAAATTCCCCACTAAAGAGGAAATAAAGTCTGGTTTCTTCAAAAATAATTATTTTGATTGTGTAAAAGAGTAAACATAATGGAAAATTTATAATTTTCAAAATATATTGGGTTTAATATAATAATATATTATAATACCCCAATTGTATACATAAACATAAAAAATATTAAATAATGATGACATTGTTAAAAAACCCTTACTAATTTGTTAATATTTGAATCATAACCCCTTTGTAATAAATAAAATCAAATGAAATATTAAATAACAAAAATGAAAAAATATTCTTGATATCAAATATCAATGGGGTATTAGATACAGCTTATAAAAGATGATATGTGTACGACAAAACAGATGTCCCTAAAATGATAATTTGAGATGAAGAAGCCCTACAATGACCAGAATGTTGATGTGAGAATTAATCAAAGAATTTATTATTTTTATAAAATTTAAATACACAAAAAATAAGTGTAAATTAAACCTAAATTAATCTAAAATATTTTTAAAAAATAAAAAAGTAATATAAAATAAAATGAATAAGTAATATATCCTAATGAATAGAAATTTAGTTATGAAACACCTTAAAATTTAGTATCATTAAAGTAAAATAAAACTAGATAAAATATATTTAATTGCAAGTAAAAATAACCTTAATCATAATAAATTCATCAAATAACATGTGTATGGGATTTATAACAACCAAAAAAAAATAAATTGGATCATAATAAACAAATGTTACTCAATGAAAGGAAATTGAGATAGAATCCCTTACCTGATATTTGATTCATCACATACATTCGTTATACTCTAGAATAATAAATATAAATTAATTATATACATTATTAGAAATATTTATAATGTTATTATTCTTTTTATTTTATTTATTAAAATTTTATATTTAACTACTTAATCAACTAATTTTACATTTGATTTATTGCTGATATTCACTTCTTATGTCTAAAATGTATATGATAAGTTAACTATGGTAGAATAGGTCATTGTAAAATAATCTCCATAATAATAATTATAATTGAATAATTATAATTTTTATACATAAATTATACTTTTTAAACTAACCATGAAATTAAGTTATGAAAGATTTTAAATGTAACAATCATAGATATGGTATGTTTTTCGTACGCATAAGTAACATTTCCATTTTAATATGATCATTATAGAAAGATGGTAACTATTATTTTATCATTTAATAATAAAAATAATATGATAAATACAATATTATTTATTATAATATATATATATATATATTATCCACATGATGCAATGATGAATAAAAAACCATATCACTTTGTGGAGGTGGTAGTCCATATGTATACAAGATTGGAATTTTTATTTTCTAAATAATAAAAAAATTAGAAATTAAATGATATATTAACATTTAATAATGATAAGTATTTCAATAATATAGTATATATATAGCTTAAATATATCTATATACATAACATTTAGAGTTTTTTAATAAAAAAGAATTTCAGTGGTTCATGAGGTGGTAGTCCTACACACACTGGATTGACAATTTCATTTACCATTTTATAGAAGAAGAGATGAATATATATTATTAAAAAAATAATTAAATATTATTATATATTAGATAATGGGTTTATTCTATTTTAATTATTAATACATGAAATAAGGGGGTTGTATAGGAAGTAAAAAAATAATGATCTTACTAAAAACAATTACCTATGATTAGAAAAACCTCATGTAGATATCTTATTATAGACCCCAGAGTTCATAATTTGGGAAGAATAAAAGATATTTAATATTGAAAGGGATTTTTGTGAGATATTTTTGTATGTTTTGGCTGAGATAAACGTTTTATGAGGTGTGAATAAGTTAGGGGAGTAGGTTTCCTTTTATAATTGTGGAGTAGCATTTTTTTAAATACCCAAAACTGCACAATAATAGGAATTCACTCTAAAAAAAGTGCCTAAATTTTCATAAAAAATAGATTATATAGAATATAGGGTCAAAAAAACCTTATTAAATAAAAAATAAATATGTTTTAGACATGTTATTTACATAAAATCTATGTTTACTCACATCTACTATTTTTGTTTTCACGATGGTAACAAGATTTATTAATAGTGGATTTAGCATGTAAGAATAAAAAATGATATTCAATGTGTAATTTTAAACCAATAAGATTAAAAATTAAATCTAATTTATCAGATATAAATACTACATGTGTGTGATATAAAATTTAATGCAAGTTCATGTAACACACAAAACCCTGTTTCAACCATAACTGTATTAATTAATTTTTAATATATCAAATATTCAATATGACCAAAATATTATTTCACTTTTTACCTATTGTTTATTATTATTATTCCAAATATTTAATCCATTTTTAAAATTTAAATCTATATAGGAGGTAGAATTTAATTTTAAATCAACCCTGTTAGCGTAACGAAAAGTAGTATCTAAAGAAAAAGTCTTCTAAGGTATACAAAGTTTTTATATAAAATATAAAAAAATTGATTTAAATAATGAAAATTTGATTGAAAAAAAATAATTTTACTAATTTTAATTTTAAATCTAATTGAATAAACGATTTATAATTCAGTTATTCATATTTATACTAGTGGATTTATTTATTTGGTTATATTGGTATACTATTTTATAATTCATTTAGAATAAGGGTTTTGTGTGTTATAAGCTATCAAAGATATTGAATTTATTTAAAAAGAAATAAAGTAATATTTATCAAGGTGATATATCTACACATGGTGTCATAGTGAATCTGTAACATATGTTTTATGGAAGTAGATCCTAGGGTGTGGGTCTGGGGTTTTATAATAACGATTCATTTACCAAATTTATTGAGAATGATCCTTTTTAAGAAAAAATTTTAAAATGTGGAGAGTTTGACTAAGATGAGACTAGAAATAAAATTTATGATCTTTACCTTAAATTAAAAGTTCATCTATATAATTTTCATAGATAATTAGTCACCTTTATATTTGATGTTATATTGTAACTACAGGATAAAAAGAAATAAATGAAAGTTAATGGTGAAAAAATAGATAGTACACTACGTGAGAAGGTTTGAATGTCCATTTGTCTCAATGACCTTATGATGGCTAAGGAAATATTTATATAACTTTTTAATAAAATATTTTACATATATGAATTATAATAAAAATGTTATATTTTTTAAAAAATCATGTCTAAAATAAAATGTTTTGAAGTAAAACATGAATTTTACCATTTTTACAAATCCAAAATCAATGTTAGATATTTCTAGGTGGAGGAAAGGTAAAAAATACTAATGGTGTTTGATAAAATGTTAGAATAATGAATAAAATTAGTGAGAAAATTTATAAAAAATTAGTGAAATATTGGGAATAAGTTTAATATCAACCAAGGTTGATATAAACTCCAACTAAATTAATTGCCTCTAACATGTGGTGAAATTGAAAAATATGGAATCATCCCCAGATCATCCTTTAATTACCTCTTTGAAAAAATGTGTGTCAAACTATAAATGAAGCATTTTTTACTAATTTACTTATATATACTAATAAAACCATTGAATTTAAATTAATAAATATTTGAATTGATAAAAATTCATAAATTTCCACCGTAATATAAATGTTGGGTGTTATAATATCTAAAAAAATAACTCCTAAGAATATTTGAAAGGGGTTGTGTTTTCACAAAAAATAGAGAGTAATTAAATATAAAAAAATTGATATATACAAGTAAGGGGGGAGAGGGAATTTTTTTTTACTACTGTTCATGGATGATTTGGAAGAGGTAAATTGGGTTTTGACATAATTTTTCACTCTATATATAATGTAGAAATCATAGAGTAAGGGACATAAATGATGCATAATAGAGAAGACCTACTGTGAATATTCAAGATTCATAGAAAGTGGAAATTCAATTTACTAAGAATATATTCAATAACATGGAAATTTTCTATGTCTATTAAAACATGTGTGTCCCTGATTATGATGAGTGTTGGTATATACCAACCAAGCACAATTAATACGATGATTGAAAAGAGGAATCTAAATTAGTGATAGAAAAAAGTTAGAAAGAAAAATAAATGTTCCTTGAGAGAAAAGATAATGAATAAAGGAATTCACCAAAAGAAGAAATATATGAGAGGAAATCCAAAAAAGTGTAAAAGAAAATCGAAAAACGATTTTAATCCCATATTGAGGTTTTTCTATTATTAGAGAAGGGACACACTATAAATCACCAATAAAATTCATTGAATATAAAAATTAAATTAATCCAGATGAATCTAAAAGGTTATCATCTTAGGAAAAAAATTTATGATTATATTGGTTTTTGAAATTCCATATATAAAGATAAAAATATTTCCTAAAAACCAGAACAGAAATTTTAATATGAAACCATTCAAAAATTACATGAAATATGAGTATATCAATAAGTGGTGACTGACTATTTTTCCTGAATAGTTGGTAATGGATATATAGATAGAGAAATAACAAGAAGTTATTAATTTTAAATTGAAAAATTAATTTCACATGAACATATATAATGTCACGAGAGGATGTTTAAAAGTGATAACCCAAATGATAAACAAAATTTATAAGGATGGTGTGAACAATATGGACATGGAATGAAATACTGTGTGACCATTCTACTAAATCAGAAGGAGTCAATTGAAAAAATGATAAAAATTCTATGTAATACATTTTCCTTGATGTATAGTTTTTAAAGGACTACTATACATAAGTAAAAAATATAAATAGAAGAATAAAATTTCAATTCATCTATAGGATGTTAAGAGTTTGAAACATGATTGTGGATCTAGAGTGAAGAATTAGTCTAGTGTCAACGATGAAAACAATTAAAGGTCTCGTTTGAGAGACAATTTTCAACCTTATTGATATTACTGATGAGCAAGGAAAACCCCCTCCTTATTATCTTATGGTCCCTTAAGCCTTATGAAATATGCATCATAATAATTTTAAATTCATATGATGCTAGAATCATAAATTCTTGTAATGTATAATGCTAGGAACACTGTCTAAAAGTACAATAATTTTAAAAAACTAGATTTTATAAAAATTCAGCAAACCATAATAGAGCTTACCCAAACCTATTTAAAACCTCAAAAAAGTACTACAAATAATCACATCAGACAAATACGATTAGTTCTATTTCATTGTCCACAAATAGAACCTTGAATCGCACCATGAATAACTTTTATAAAAATATCGCACTTTTTGATCATTAACAATCCCAAGACAAAATATACCAATGATTACACTACATAAAAAAATAAATTCCAAAAAAAACTAGATTTGACCTTAATATACACATCTAAAGCTCCTTACTTCATGGTGTGTATCAATGATTCAATAATCATTATCTCTAACCCCACTTGATCCATAATCGGCATAAGGAATAAGAGTTTATAAAAAATATTTTGATAAACATATGAAATTGGTATCATCAATTCCAAAACATTGTACAACACAATTAACCATTAATATACTCTCCCACTTCTTAAACATGCACTCACTTCTCCCACTTTGTATTAGATTGAGTTACCACACCCCACCCCCTTTTCAATGAACCCAACGATAACTGGTCTATAATTTCATTAAATAGAATCATAATTTCACACAGAAAACACAAGATAGATAATATACCTTTATCAAAATGAAAATTACATGTAGAAAGGGGTTATCATTTCCTAATAATATATTGGGAACATGATGTTTGGAGGTGATTCAATGAATATGAAATATGTTTAGAGGTAGTTGGTTTGGATAAATAATCTGTGATCATTGATTTTAATTTTTTTAATCTTATGAAAAAATTCTTAACTTAATTAAGCCTTTCAAAAAATGGAGAACTGAAAAGGAAGAATAGACTAATTTACCCAATCAATGTCTATAAAGATGGAATATTCTGGACTGAGATGTTCAAATTGGATGTTTTTGTCGAATGATTAATTTATATTACTTAAAAAGTTAATTAGTTAGATTTTTCCATGAAGTAAAAAATATTTTCATTATTTTTGTATTAGATATATTTCTAATATTATGCATTATAAATGAACTCATGATCCATAATTTCATAGAAATTGGGAGGAAATATTTCTATATAAAAAGTTCATACTTTGATGTTTTGATAAATTTCCTCACATAGAGTAAAAGAAATTTTGGTTTGGCTTGGAAGGGTTTTTATTCAAAGCATATAATTTTATGGTTGTTTTGGAAGTTCAAAGGGAAGATAATATGGAATTTCATTAAATGAAGTCCTAATCGTATGAATTCCAAATATATTAATTCAAAATTAGTGAAGTAAAATAGATGATCTCTCATAATTTCATCAATTTAATTCCATTGGACAAACCACATATCATTAATAAGACTTAATGTCACCAGAAATAAATTTTTGGTTGAAAACATAAAAATTTTATTTTATATGATGATTATTAGACAACTGTTAGATTATGTTGAAAAAATATAGAGTGTTCTAATACAAGTCATTTGATGTAGGAAGTGTCCAAGAAATATTTTTTAGAAGTTCCTATGATGTCTTTATAGGTATGATTAGATGTATCCTCAATGGATGAAAGAATTTCTATAAATGTTTTGTTATGAAATTAAGTAATATAAATTTATTCATGTTCCAAACTCATTATGAAAATATTATAAAGAAATAAAAATTTATGATTAAAATATGATGTTTTAATGATCTAAATATCATAATAGGAATATTTATTATTATCTTTAAACTAGAAGGAACTTTATTGAAGGTAGTGGATGATTTAATTTTAGAGATGCTTCGAGAATACTCTAGATTACCTACTAATGATCCAATTGAATTATTACGAAAGGGAGTTTTGAATTTGAGTTTTTCATTAAGAAAGAATGTTAAATTGGAATAAAAAATGTGCTCTTACTCACTCATCTATAAATAGTGTGAGTGCACAATATAGATATATGTATTATTCACATGTGTAAAAGCTGACATGCTACATAAAAAATATAAAATGGGGAAACCAGATGAAATTATGAAACAAAATTTTTGACAAGGAATTTTCTATAATGATAATATCTTGGATGACTAATAAGTTGATAAAATATAAGTGTTCATATTAGAGTAATTAGATATAAGACAACAAAAAATGATTAACATTAGGTTGGATTCGACGAACAATGTGAAAATGTGAATAGATGAACTAGGTTTACGAAATATATATTAGTTTCTACAAGGAATTGAATATATATTTATGAATGTATGATCTGTTTGAGAAACCATAAAAATAGTGTAACAGATGGATGTTTATAAATAATTCCAAAAAATAATTTATTTCATGTCGATGGGATTGAATGTGAAGAAATTGTTTTTTAAGAATCAGAACGGTGAATAATGTAAAATAATAATAGTGAAAACAATTTAAACCTATTGGTGATGGTGTGTAATATTTCATAAAAAATATTTGTTACAAAATAATTTTTATATATTTTATCTCTGAAGAGATTTCATTCAATGTTTATTGATTATACAGAAACAAACGTTTAAGGACATTCTCGACTTATTGAGACCACATAAAATAAATATTTTCTAGTGGGTTGTGTGATATAAAATTATTTCAAGCCCATTATAATGAGTATCTAATATTGTTGAGTAATAATCCTTATAATTACTTTTATTTTGTGCATTATGATTGTGTTCTTTTTTTTATAAAATTTATAATTCAGTAAAAGGATGTGATGGTTTTTTAAAAATTTAAGAAAATATAAAAATTAAAAAATACAGATTCTACACATTACCCTCATTGTGATTCCATATACAATGAGTGGTCCTTTAATGTGGTATTAGATATTAGTTTCCCAGCACTAAATCTTTTCTAAATTTTGAAGATTAAGAAAGTTTGAATGGATGTTCAAAATTCTATGAATATTAAGTGAATTCCTATTTTTGATGGAAATAACTATAATATTTGAAAATATAGAATGATTCATTATCATATGTACCTTGGTTATGAAGTTACTAAAGAAACAATAAAATGATTCCCACCTAGGAATGTGGGATTTACCCATACAAATTTTGATAAAAATAATTATAAGAATTATTGAAAAGAGGGAAATTTTATACTTTCTTCACTCTATGATAGTGAGTTTATTTAAGTAAAAGAGTTATTATAAATAAGAAATCTAGGAAAAGTAAATTAACATCAATGATGGGAATATTAAATCAATAAGATAAAAGTAAAAAATATAGAGGTTGGATAATGAATATATTCAATTGGGTGATTATTAATCTGTTGATGAGTTATTAATAAAGGTGAATGACATTTTAAGAACCATAATATGTCTTGGTGAGATGTTGGAAGATTACTCACTGGTTAAAACGATATTATTAAATATTACTAATAAATTTGATACAAAAGAATCAGCATTGGAATATAGAGATCCTAAAACTATATCACTAAATTATATGTATAACAATATAATCACATATAAAAAGACAATAGATAAGGTTTTGAAGAATAAATATAAGGTTGATTATTAAATATCATTCAATGTAATAAATTAAGTAAATTATATGAATTTTTTCAAAGGGAATGATAGAAAATATAGAACTAAAAATTGGTTTTTAATTTATTGATTAATTTATATATTTTATTTCTAAAAATTAAAAAAAATCATAGAAATGTATAAAGGGATGTTACCGCTAAAATTATTTGGTTTTGAATATATTGAACATTTTTTTGAAAAAAGTTCAACATCGAAAGGAAGAAAAAATATAAATAAGGATGATATAAAGTATATAATATTCTTTAATAATTTAAAAAACATATCTAAGTCTTTTCCTAAAGGGAATGTTAAGAAGTTATCTAAATATAAAATGAGAAAATATTTCTCTATGTGTTTTATTAATGATTAATGTGACGAAGAATCTCACAACATCAGTGATGATGTTATCGACAAACTCCTTATTAAAAAAAATTAAATAATGAAAGATTAACCATTTATGAAAGTGGTAGTTCAAAAAAATGATAAAATGATATGAATTTTATAGTAAAGAGAGATTTTAGTCTTCAAAATATTATAATACTTGAGAGGGAGAATACAATGTTGAATAAATAAAACCATTCCAAAAACAATCCTAAATCTTCTCTTAGATATAAATCTTTGTTTCTAAAAGAATGTTATTATATGAAGAAGTTTATTTATGAGATTAAACATTGAACATCAATATTATGTAAAATATTTATGTGAAGTAGATATAGTTTGAAAATGACCAATAAGAAATTTTAATTATGGGAAATTAGTTACCAATTTACAAAACATAGTTATAGATATTGGTGAATGTTCGGAGAATATAAATCTGAGAGGGATCAAACAAAAGTTATCCAAGAAATAAGAAAATAAGAATGAAGATGCTTAGAATAAAATAAAATTTAGTAAGACCATGTTTTTTGAAAAATAAAAAAAGTGAGGAAAAACATGAAATTTATAAGGATTCTAAGTGTAAAAAAAGATCTTATAGTTGGAGTTTTTATTGATGTTTAGAAGAAAATAATATTAGATAACTAGATTGTTGGTGTATAGAAAAATATCTACATGGAAGGTAAAAATGTTAATAAAAACTATAAGAACAACTCTAGTCAGTATGTTAATTATAGAGGGTAATATTATTTATATAGTACCTACAATTATTGTGGACTATTTGGACATACAACATAAATGTTTTAGTTTCATCATCTAAATTATAGTGAACCTTGTGAAACTACAGGGATAGTCTTAGTAGGATTCAACCAACTCAATGAAGATTATCCTAAGAAATCCATTTTGATGGTGGAAAATAGATTCAGACCATTGGAAAAAAATTTAGAATAATGTGATCAAAATTGAAATTTTGTAAAAGTATTTATTATCATGATTATGGAAAAATATACATTATACAAAAAATCTCAACAACAATATGAGAAGAAAAATAAAGGTACAATAAAATACATACTTTTGGTTCATTCTCTCAAAGATACAATATGAGAATGGAAATATATATTAGACAATGGGTTTTATTCTCACATGCTTAGATACATGATGTTTTTGAATAATTTGAAAGACTTTATATAAGGTATAATTACATTTGGAAATTCTGATTCACTCAAAATCAATGGAATCAGATTTGCTATCATTGGGGGAGTAAAATTAAAATCCAAATGATCCATGTTTTTTAAATGAATAAAACACAATTTTTGATGTGTTTCAAAAATATTTTATGAACATAGAAAATATTATTTTTAAAAAATAATGTTTTTTTCAGGAGTACTAATGATGGTAATTTTTTGATAAGTCAGAAACAAAAAAAAAATCTTGTTTCAAGTTGGTGATTCATAATGTTCATGCTATCTGAAGATGACAGAAGAAAATAAGTTACAGAATAAAATATTGGGGAATATGTGTTATAAAATTATGATAAATATTTAAAATAGATAATGTATTAATGATATTAAGGATATTTTTAGAATAAGATATTGGTGTTTTTATATATTCCAGAAATGGAATATTATAAACTCAATACATAGGATAGTTTGGATACATTCAACTCACCCTTTAGAGCTGATACATTATTTTATTTATTGTAGCATGAGTAATTAATAACAACAATGATATAATTAAATTAGTTATCTTAATGTTGAATTTACTTTTTTTACATGATTTATGTTTTTTTAAACACAAATCAGAATCTCTGAAGATATTTTATAGCTCAATAGAATTTTGGAAGAGAGGGGATACTCAATGGTGAAGATTTTTTATGATAATGGTAATTAATATTGATGTTTTGATTTTAGATATTATCTTTTAAATCATGGAATAAATCATTTTTAGTTTACCATATAGACAGATAGAAAAAAGCAATGCTTGAAGATAAAATAGAATTTTTACGGAGATGGAATGGGAAATACTGATTGATCAAGACAGTTCTTATTATTTTACGAGGAAATATATCATTGAAGTGGTTTTTTTCGAAATCATTATTTATATATGATAAAAAATGACATGCATCCTTTTAATATGTATTTTATATGAACACCAATTTTTTAGAACCTATGGGGTTTTGAATAGTCCTTGCATTATAAAAGTTAACAGTGAAAATAAATGAATTTTTTATTAGAGTAATTGATTGAATATTTCCAAGATGCCTTCCATATTATTGAGGATATAGGTATTAAAATAAAAATAAATTAAATATTATTGATTATAAATATGTATATGTTCATTAATAGACTATCAAGAAAGTTTCATAAAGAATGGTAGATGTGGAATAGAGGGAAGACGAGGTAGTATCAGTTGAAAAATATTTGGATAATCATAATAATATGAAGTTGTTTGTGATGAAGATTACAACTAATATATCTAAACTAGTGAGAAAATTTTATATATATCTAATCCTAGGTTGAGGAATAAAATAAAAGATTATTATATCATTAGATATCAAAAATAAAAGGATCAAAAAAAAAATAATATCAAAGACTACTTCACATGATTTCTTTTGTTCACAACATGAACCAAGAGATATTAATGAAAATTCAGATCATCTAGATTAGATTGATTCTATGAATGAAGGGTAAGATCATGTTCAGAATAATTATACTTGGTAACATGTACCAAAAGAAATATTAAAACTTTTATTAGTTCTAAATGGGTGTTTCAAAAAATATTGAATGAAAAAGGTGAAGTTATGAGGAATAAGCAAGAGATGGTTGGTAAAGGTTAGTCTCAAATTTATGGCACTAACATTTTTGAGACCTTTGATCCTTTTTATAATATTATAAACTATTATAATATTTATTTCTATATCTATTCAATGATGATATAAAAATTTATAGATGGATGTGAAGTTATCTTTTCATAGTATAGAGATAGATAAATAAGTTAAATGGAATAAATATTTGGTTTTTTTCTTAGAAAAAATAAAAGTTAAGTTTGAAAGTAAAAGTAGTCTTTGTATTAGTTGATGGATTCTCCAAGATCCTGGTATTATGAATTGGATAATTTATTATAGAAGCTGAAATTTATGATATTAAGGGTTGATAGAAACCTACATATACAATAAAATACATAGGTTTTTCACATTATGATTTTTATTGTAGTTAATATTATATACTAAGGGAATGATGATAACATTTTGAAAAGATTTCTGAGGAGTTGAAACATATTTTTGAAATTTCCAATCTAAGAGAAAATATATAATTTCATGGATTAAAAATCTTAAAAAATATTAAGTACATTTTATTAGTTAAAAATAATTATTCTAATGAACATCTAAGGAATTTTGAAATTGAAGAATACAAGACAATATATATGACAATTTTAATGGGAATTTGTTTTCAAAATATAAGGAAGGAAATGAGGTAGATCCTAATGTGTTTAGAAAATTGGTTGGACGATTATTTTATCTAACAACATCAAGGCCAAATATAGTGTATTCTATTATACTTTTTACTAGGTTCCAAAGTGAACCAATGTAATCTCAAATAATTTCTAGATAGATAATAATCATTTATATTAAAGGCATAATTGATTTGGGGTTGAAATATGATCGCATAGGATATATTGAATTGTTTGGTAATATAGGTGTATATTGGGGAGGAAGTGTAGATTATAGAAAATAGGCATCTGGTGGAGGGGTTTTCGTGGAAAACATTTGTGTTATATGGAATAAAAATAAATAGGATATTTACACTCTTATTATAGTATATGTTGAGTATGTTTGATTCACATAAGGTGTAATGTAAATTTTTTAGATTAAGACATGGTTGGAAGAGTTTTTTCTCGATATAAGGTTTCTCCTTCTCTTTGGTTGTAAAATCATAAGTGATAAAAAAGTCACTATTGATCTAGTGAAACATTATTGTTCAAAGTAAATTCATATAAAATAATATATCATCAATGATCATGTGGGTGGGAATGAACTGAAAATATAATTTTAACCTAAAAAAGAGCTAGTGGATGATATATTCAATAAACCATTCCTAAAGGCTATATTTTTTAAGATAAAGTTGATAACGGGTTTTAAAACTCTCTCACTCTAAAGATAAGGTATTTTATTCTACCCAATCTCCATTTTTTCTTTGGATAATGTTATAAAGGGGATAAAAATGTTGTAACATAAATCCATCCACTGGTATTTGTTTTTCCTTTCTTGGAAAGGTTTGAATTTAAGTGGATTTATAAAATGGGGTATAGTTTTATTTTAGCAGGTGTATTATATGTTACCAGTATGTGGAAGGGGATATAATTTTTTTATGGTAGGAAGAATATATATTATTTAATGTTTTGGAAAAAGTTACATGTGAATGAAAATTATGTTTATTATAATGATTGTATAGAATGTTTGTTAAGAAACTTCTTATAGAAATCATTGTATTTTTTTCAATGATTCTTGTTTCTGATATAGAGTTCACTCACATAGGTTAAGAATATTTGAATAAATAATATATTTAATGTTTCATAATGTTTTAGTGATTTATGTTCATTTGTGGTAATGAAAATACAATGGGGAGAGTATTTAGTATAAGGTATTTAGTGGTATTTTGATGAAGATCAAAGACATTTAGATAAAACTGGGTAGGCTAAAGAAACCGTAATTCATGTTATGTCTTTTGTTTTGTTAATGTAAAATGTGTATCTTTTTTAAGTATTCCTATATTTTAAGAATGAATATAGAATATTAGACATATTATTAGGAATTAATTCCATCAGATAGAAAATAATAAACTAATATGTTTAGTTAGAGTGTCTATATAAAATATTTATTTTTAATTATATATAATGTTCATCAGATTGAGTTCTTGATAAAGTAAAAAATTTGGTGATAAAAAGATGTTCTAAATGTGTCCAACATCATGAGTTGTGAATGAAATCATGATTTTTTAGAGAGGGGGATATTTTGAATATAAGATGTATATAATATGTTGTTATGTGGAAGTTCAAGAGATAGAGAAAAATACTGCGAGGATTGAATAATAATATTTTTAATTCAGATTTAATGATGTTATGGTTAGCTCAAAAGATTGAATGGAAGATACTGATGAATTTTTGGAGTTGTTTCCCAAGGAAAAACTATTGTTTACTTCATGATTACCCTTATCTATAGTTTTGAATTTTTGTAAACTAATTATCATATCATTATTTTTCTTCTATAATACATACTATATGATAATTTTTTAAGAGTGATTGTCACAATGAAAGGTCATAACATCTCCACAAAATAATGAGAACCCATTAGTGCCACACAAAAATTAAAATATATATATTCTATGATGAAATCATATATTCTGATGTATTAAAATGATACATGCTCTAAGGGGAAGAGACACATAGGGATTTGAAGAACCATCTCTTGGTACACACACTTTGTAATATTCAATGTAGTCTATTATAAAAACAATACCTTTCAGTAGTAAATAAATATTTATATGTTCCCTTTAATGTTCATAACTATGGATGTTTATATTGATCCTTAAAATTTAATATTATTATTAATAGATATTTTGAGTCATGTGGTTTTAATTTATTGATGAAAACTGCGATGCCATATATTGATGGTGATGTTAGATATGTTGGGTGCATCACAATTAATGTGTAATTAATGAATAATGAGAGAAACAATTTGTGCCTTTATTATTTAACAGAACATGATATCTCAATCATTTTAATGGAAATTATAGATCCTATGTAAATCTATTTTAATGGTGTACTCTAGGAAAGTTCAATTTCCAAAAAGACAATGAAATAGACATTGAATAGATAGGTTGATGATACCATCAAGAAAACTTTTTAATTATAAATATCATGATAAAGGGATCATATTGAATAGTTAGCATCTGTATGGGGTTTTATTACTTTTAAACATTAAAGTATTTCATTATAGTTCATTGACATGTTTATGGATTATATAACCTTGTAATTTAAGCTACCTCGCCTAATTCCACTAAGAAATAGTTCCAAAGGGTCACACAGTAAGTGAATCTAAAAACTATGTTAAATAATATTATTGTTTATTATTTATCATGATGAATAAATATTACTCCTACACGTGGTTTAATGATTATTCATTCTTTATTGATTGAAAATATTCTATCATTGGTTATTCAATAGAATATATTTTGAGAAGGATATTTAATCAAAAAATATTTTCTATTTAGTGAATATATATATTTTTTATTTATTTTTGTATAATGAAGTTATTTTTTTAAAATAATTATATATTATGAATAATTAGATGCCAAATTTATTGAGTAAAAATTAAATATCATATGTTGAAAAGAATTTTTTTTACAAAAATATATTTTTTAAAAAATTAAAAATCACATCAGGTACATCACTAATCCAAGTAATCTCAAAGAACCAGTCCCTTTATATGAAAGTCCAGTTTCCAAATAATCTACCTCCATATAAATATGAGTAATAATGTAGTTCATGGAGGAAATAGATTCCAAAAAGTTAATCCTCTGAGCATTTAGATTCCATGGGAGATGAATAATACCTCTTATTATAACATTCATGATAGTTGGGGAATCACATTCAAGAGAGAAATTTAGACAACCTCATTGATTTGAAATACCCGCCACATTAATAATTATAAGAATTCTATCATCAAGAGATGTGTTAGTTCCACAAGGACTGTAGAAACAACCCAGAGCTTCACCTCTTTCATTTCTAAAAACTACACCATAACCAGATGTACCTGAATGATCTCTTGAATCACCATTTGTATTACATTTAATCCACTATGGAAATATATGAATCCACATAACATGAAATGGTTTAAAAGGGGAAAGTAATTAATTATAATTCTATATCACTTTTTAAATGTAAATTCATGAATTGTGTTATCACAATACACCTTTTGAGAACCATTTTTATTATTTACAATATCAATCACACCCTCCAGGGCTAATTAAGTTTAAAAAGCAGTGCTTCCATGTCTTATTTTGTTCCTCTTATACTATATAATGTGGATTACATTAGAACATTTTACCAGAAAATGGTTCCTCGGCTTGGGAGAAAGAGGTAAATCAATAAAAATGTCAAAATTTTCATGTATAATTCAAGTAAATTGCATATATGTTTCAAAAAAATCTACAAAATTAGACCACATTAATACATTTGTAACATAGCTAAAAAAGACTAGTGTCTTCATGATTCTAATAGAATAAAGAAATTTTTTAGAAAAGAATAATGCTAACACCCTATAAAAAATATGCAGTTGTGAGATTTGAAAACACAATACTCCAAAAAATTGTGAATCAATAAAGAATAATCCATTCCCCCCCCCACAAAGCATTAGTTCAAAAAATTGTATTCCCCTGAATAGTCTCATGATAGAAATCCTTTGAGGAATGCCTTCTATTTTTAGATAGTTACAAAATAAGATTACCATTTCCATTGTTGAAATTATAATTAAAACCACCTCCTAGATAACAATTGGAAGCCCATCCAATGAGTTTTCCAAGATCTCTTTGATCAACAGAATTGTCAGAAAAGAAGATTTATAAGAATTATGTGAGTTTATAAACAGAATAGCTTACCAAATGTCCAAAAAAATCTAAGGATTCATTGGGGCTATCTAACCCGTGAGATTCGATTTAAAAGTTGGATAATGAATTCATGAGATCATTCCAAATATAGGAATCCATATAATTTAAATTCCCAATTTGGAGCCTCTTTATGAATATGGATCTCATAAAATCAAGAGCCCATGACTCCTCATTAATGAGCCACCACACGAAGATATACTATATGGAATGATTTAATTTAAAGATATTTTTATTCCATGTCCAATAAAATCAATTTATTTTCAACATGTTATCCATGATACATGAAAAATACTCTAATAAAGAATACTTACACTCCAAATAAAATTCCTGATATAGGCATTGATACTATTGTTGAGGGAATCTACCCATTGATAAGATGTAAAAGAGTAAATATATTTTGATATAGTAATTTTTTTAAAAGGATATATATCCCTATCATTGAGAGAGTGTTTTCATTCTAGGAGACTAATTGGTTTTTGTCTGGACTCAAAATTTTAGAAAAATTACTAGCACGATGCTTACCCCATGACATAAGAACATAAAGATAATTAAAAAGAAACATACCTTTCATATTCAAAAAGACAAAAAAATTTCTAACATTTCTTACTGAAATAATAATTTTAAATAAATATTGAAATAATTATTCCAACTAATCTTTTAAACTAAACCATTCCCATAACATAGAAGTTCAGGTTTAATGATTTAGATGTTTCTTTCATCACCTTGAGAGAAAATAATTAAATAATTATCATTCAATAAATGATATAGGAAAAAATGACCATATCATCTCTAATGTTATTATATTTATTAGAATAAATCAGGTAGAGAAAGAGTCTACTTATATAATCATCAACAATGTATAATTTGATGGCAGAATGAGGATCACCTTACCTTACCCATATAGAACATGTTAAATATCCCTCATGGAAACTATTAATAAGAACTGAAACATATGACGAACTCAGAAGAGTTTTATCCCATTAAAACAATTCCAGCAAATCGAAAACTACTCAAAACCATTCAAACGAATACCCATTCAAGCATATCAAAATCCTTTTTAACATCATTATTGAGATTTTTATTTTTCCTTCTATAATAATTACTAAGATGATTAGTTATTTAGGAAGCAATAACCATAGAATACTGAATATGTTTACCAATGATGAATCTAAACAATATTGGAGACATGAACCTCTTCACAATTTAATAAATCCTATAGGAAATTATTTTTATAATAATTTTTTAGATAGTATTGACTACATACACATACCTAAAAATGAATATCATTCACATTATTCATATTTGGAATGATAGAAAGGAATTGAGCATTAATTACCTATGTATTCTATCCACATAGAAAAAAGACTGAAAATCCTTCAAACATCATAGTGAATAATATCCCAAAAATATTAAAAGAAATTAGTAGTGAAACTACCCAGACTAGGAGAGCTACCATAATTTCATCCCAAAAAAATCTCTCAAATTTATAAATCATGTGGAAAATTAATGAGTATTTATCTTTCATAATCAATAAAATTCTTTGAATAACGTATCAAATAAGATCAAATCTAGTATCAGGACCTTCAAAAATATTTTCATAAAAAGAAACAACATGGGTAGCTGAGTCCTCCATTTTTTCACGAAACACTCAATTATTATTAAGAATGTTCAAACATCTATTAAGTTTCTTGATTCGTTAATGAGTATTAAAAAACATAATATTTTTGTAACCAACTTTTAGCCACTTCCCATTAAAGGAATATGTTTTCATGCATTCCCTCAGTTCAAGAGAGTGTTGAGTTCATGAATATTTCTATTTTCCATTGAAGTGATATTTATTTATCCAATAAATAGTGTTTATTCTGAGTCTAATAAATATTTATGAATAATGGAAAACATGGTTTAATGGGCCTGTGTGAAATTATATAAATTTAAAATTATTTGAATAAATAATATTTAATTAATTTCTTAGTTTTGTGTATGTCAGAAATAATAATAATAACATTATTATTATAATTATTATGTATATGGGGTTTTATAGGGAATATATGCAGTATTTTGTCTAATGCTCGCCGTATATAAACACAATTATTATATTCTTTTATGTGGATTCTATTTTTTTTGGTTTTTCACAACAAAATTTTTATTTCGCTATCAAGGCCCTAGAGAACTCCCTTCTCCAAGAACACACTCAAGAATGGGGAGCGATACTCTTACACCACCACTCTCAATTTTAATGACATATAAAAATATCATTATGGAATATATTCTCAATGAGATCAAAGATGAATGATCAAAATGTGAGGATATGTCATTCTAGAACTTGGATATTTCTACAGTGATTTTTATAGGCTGGTGGAGAACATATGGATCACGTGTAGAGAAAATCTACACCTGATTCCTACAGGATTAACTATTTTTATGATGTATATATGTTATTCGATGCATCAAAAATGAAATAATTAATTATCAAGTATTTATTTTATTATTTATTTTAATTATAAATAACATGTGATGATCTCGTGTTCTAGTTATGATGTTGTCACATAAATTAATCTTTGGGTCAATTATGTAGGTCATAAAATTCATCATTGGCATATATATTCACATAATAATTAATTTTGACAGAAAACTGAGTTTTTAATGACCCATTTAGTCATTCCCCTATTCCTAAACCTTTAAATTATATCAGATGGATTTCATAATTATTTATAATTATTTGAATATCATTTACTATTTTACTAATTTATCATTAATTTGAAATTTTAGTTAAAAAATTCATTAATCTACATCCTGATATCTTCTCTTCTTCCTCTTCATTCTCAAAAATATCAATAAAATTTATTAATTTTGATAATAAATAACATTTGAATAACTCATCCATATTTTTCCTGTATCCTGGATGAATAAAACAAGAGTACATGTCATGTAGACCATTGTCAAACATGTTTAATGCATCTTGAATTAATTTAGAATTAAATCAAGTCATGATCATTTATTATGTTTGATTTTTATTTAAATACATCAGGTGTTTATTGGGCCAGGATAGTGCATGGTCATCCATATTACATGGTGTATAACATTCTTACATGATGTGTAATCCGTTAGTCAAATACATACAGTGTTTTTCTTACACGACTTACATGGCTGGTGACCTTGTAACAAGGATACCACACCCCACATATTCCATGTTTAAATTATTTAATACATAATTTTTTATGGAATGATTACACTCCAAGTCCCTAAGAATGTTCCACATATAGAAGGTGAAAGATATACACACTGTATTGTTAGAAATTATTCCTCGTTTATATCACCAAATTACATAGAATTAAAAATTAATTTATTATGTTGTTTAAACCGTATTATAATAAGCTATTTGTGTTGTTTATTTGACTATATACATTCCATGTGAGTTATATATATATATATATATATATTAATTTTCAAATTAATTTATGTGTAATTTTTCAAAAAATATATTATGTATATGTCGGAATATAATAATTACTCTACAGACATTGTAACATAAAATTATATATAAATACCATGTCTTTGGTGTATCATTTATTTGACTTTTCACATGCCACAAATTTTATTCATAATTAGTGTATGCCACATTCTCCATAAGTAAATATTACCTGAATATAATATAAGATGGGTAGTTAAAATGTGTACTCACCATGTTTCCACCAATGTACTTGTTTTGTACATAGTTAATTTCAAATAATTATATATTAATTTATGTTGGATAAGTATCTTGACAATGTTTGAATGAGAATTAAGATAAAATGATTAATTATTTTAAAAAGATAATTTATTGATTTATACATTATTTATCTTAAATAATTAAATCTTAAAAATGAATTGTATTTTTATTAAAGATATAATTTTTTGTATGTATGTTGATGATCATGATCATAGACTATAACTTCATATGATATTGGTTTAAATTTAATCTATTAAAAAAAATTAAATTGGTGGACTACGAGTCATACCTCCTCTCAATATAAAAGGGTGTTTATTCCCATTGTTTATTTTATGTAATATGATAAACCAATCCTTAGGTTCTCCTCACTTGTGTGTCATTAAATGATTATGAATTTGATGGATCTCTAATGATAGTGGAGGTACTTAATGTTTGGATTCAATGCAATCCAATCCCGAAACAGACATGGGGGGATAGGTGGAAAGATGAAACACATACCACTTCATTTTTCAAGTTGTTTTCTCGTCTGATGATGGTTAGTTTATCACCCTATAGTAAACCTAACCCATTATAAAATCTCGTGATCAAAACACTTCAGTATTTTATTTTGGTCAAGTTATGTGGATGATTTCATTATGGATGTTTTATCACAATCACAAGAATTAATGAAATAATGAATAACCAATTATAAATGATATAACTAAAATAATTTGGATTGTGTGTAAACTTTATCTATGATATGGTTAATCCATTATTTAAATCAACTTAATATTTACAAGAATGCAATAATGATAAAATGGGAAAATTAAACATATATATAAAAAATACCGCAATTATATATATTAAGTCGGTATATCCCTCGAATACATAATTTATAAATAAACCATAGTTCAAAGTTCTTGTTAGGGATATTTCAAGGTGTTTATAGTTCTAAGGAAATTTAAAATAATGTTATGGTTTCCTTAAATTAGTTCACATCATTGGTTGTCTGCCTAATCAAGACATTGTTTGACTAAGATGAAAAGGTTTAGGATATAAAATTTTATTATTTTAGGATTGGATAGTCCACTAAATATTTCAAGGAACCATTAGATAATGAAGTTCGTAATGTTTTCCAACATAAAACCCATTAAACAAGTTTTTAGGACTAATTTTGGGTTATGATAAGGGGAATAAGGGCCTGTTTCCACTAGAATTTCAAAGAAAAAAGATATTTAGATGTTAATTGTGAGAGATATTGATTTTCAATATAATATTGGGACAATAATTAATATATATATATAATTTATAGTCTACTTTTAGCTGATAGATTACAATCATTTTTCACTTATTATTTATAAAGGCTGATATAAATATGACTTCAAACCGATTACAATGATCCATACTTTATATGAATAACTATTTCACCAAAAGTAACTTCTTAGAATGAAAATGACACTAATTAATGATAATATTACATGAAAGGAAATTATATGTGTTATAAGAACCTATTTATAAATCACATATCCAAACAAATAGTGACGAACAGTTGTTTCTCATGGAGAATTATTTGAACGAATTGATATATTTTTAGTTATTTATGCTATCATCCATGACAAATGATATTATAAAGAAGCATGAAGAAATTGATGTTTATATAATGATTCATTACCTTTAGGTTTTCAATCAGAATAATGTAATAAAAGATATATGAGATCTCCAATGAATTATTTACATTAAATACTAGAGATTTAGCACCATATATGCCTCATATAGACCATATAATGGACAACATTGAACACTTAGACATCTTGGAGATTAAATTTCCAGATGAGTTGTGCACAGATCTCATTAATTCCTCACTAACCATGTCATTATATAGTTTTATGGTTGATTATAGCATGATTTATAATAGTAAGAGTCTTTCAAAACATCTTACTCTAATTCTCCAAATGGAAAAAGTCATAGGGAATGACTAACCTATAATATTTTTCATGAATAAGAAAAGGAAGAAAATGAAAACATGACCAGGAACCATAACAATTCCAAATCTCCCGATCGTCATCCATCCTTGAAGTGGAAGATCTAGAGGTTGAGAAATAAAACTAATGTAGTGTGTTTTTCATGTGTAATGTATGACCACTAGATAAATAACTACACCAAGAAAAAATGGGAAGCTAAAGGTTCATCTATTGAAAACACTAATCTTTCAATGTATACACATTGGGTATTAGACATAGCTTTTGGCTCTCACATATGTATCCCAATTCAGAAACCAATATGATTTTGAATGACTTCTTAAGGAGAGGTGTATTTGGTGTCTATTAATTATGTGAGGCTAACTTCTCTAACCATCAAAGACAACCACATTTCATTTCCAATAAGAATGATATTTATTTTAATCATTTATTATTATATATCTATTATTAATAAAAAAGTAATTTCTGTATTTGGCCTAGATAAATTTGGTTTGGTTTTCTTGTTTTGAAATAATATCTATTTATTTTAGAATGAAAACATATGTAATGGTATGGATAATTTTTATAAAACTCTTTAAATATTAAATCATAAAAATAGAATATTCAAAATTAATAAAAAATCATGTTCATATAAAACCTAGTTGTGTCATCACAATATTGGTCTTGTAAATTAAAAGTGTTTAACAAATCACTTTCAAGATGGTTATTTAGTATCCTTTGATCTAAACCAACATAAAATATGTCTCACTTGATTATAAGGGAAAAATATCCAGACCACCATTTTTTGGAAAATTAGAAATAGACATAGAGATTCTAGGATTGAAAAAACTAATGTGTGTGGGCTATTCCTAGTGGAGGATTGATGTTGGTATTCTTACTTCATAACTTTTACTAATGAATTTAGTGAACATGTAACTGTATAATTAATGAGGTATAATGCTTATTGATTTGATAAACACAATTATTTCAAGATTGAAGTTGAAAATAAAATTTTAAATCAAATAAAGGATTTAATATATTTTTGTTGCCGAATATATTAACAAAGAGTTTATCAACTATTTTTTAGAGTTTGGGATTATTTCTCAAATAAATAAACCTTACAAAACACAGTGGAATGATGTTATTGGGTAGAGAAAATATACCATGATAGACATGGTAAGGTATACCATGATTAATTCAAATTTTCAATTATAATTTAATGGATATTAATTAAAAATATAAATATACATACATAAACATGTACTAATTATAGGGGAAAACGGAGGCCCCTTTGAGTAATAGAGCGGAATGACACCATTTGTCATCATAAAAATTAATGTGGTTTTGAGGAATTTTTTAAGTCCACCTTAGGGAAATTCTTTTACTTTGTGGAACAAAGTGTATCTTTATAGAGTATCATAAGGTAAAATGGGATACTACATTTAAAACCCCTTATAAAATAATGTTATTATCAATTAGCAAGCCATATTTCTTGAGAGGAAAAAATCCACAACAATGATAGTGGGAGTAAGATTGAATTTGATAAGGTTTTTTCAAATGAAACCCACAAGTTAGCATATGAATAGATTTCATAGGTCAATGTATATGAAGTTATTCATCAAACACTGGCATTACATAGGAGTACACATGTGGTAATTGAAATATAGAGATTTAGTTTTTAGTCTTAGAATATGGGGAATTATTATTGGTTGATAATAATGAACCTCTATCCTAAAAAGAGGTAGTATAGAGATCATAATATATAATATGGAAATAAGACATGAATTATGAAAAGGATTATATTTATTAGAACCATGTTTGTCTGGTTAATCCAATAATTTATAAAAAGAAAATTGGGTGCAAATGTGTATTCAAGAGAAAATCAAACATGTATGGAAAAGTAAGTACCTATTAATTAAGGCTAGTGGATAAAAGGTTTAAAAAACAACATGTAATTGACTATAATTAATCCATTACTCTATATTCCATGTTTAAATCCATTATAATTATACTTTTTATATAATCATATAGTGGGTATGAAATTTGTTAGATGGATTTCAAAAAATATTTCTTTAAAGGGAACCTTATGGAAGTTATTTATATGAAACAACCTAAAGTGGATGTGACTGTAGGTTATAAAAAAAGAATATTAAAGTTAAAATGATCCATTTTTAGATTGATGAAGGAATCCAGGATAGGGAACATTTATTTTAATTGATCTATAATATAACTTTGATTCATTAAGAACAAATGAGAGGCATGTGTTTACAAGATTTTTAGTAAAAATGTGGACATTATCCTAGTATTATATGTTGATGAAATTTTACTAATTTGAAAATTCATTCCAATATTATGGTCTATTAAAAATTGGTTTAAAAAATGATTCTCTATGAAAGATATAAGGAATGAAGCCAAAATTAGAGTGAAAAAGAACATTCTTGAAATATTTAAGAGGTTGTTTGGAATAATTCAAGGTAAAATCATTTAATTTATAATAAAAATATTTAGTATGGAATAATCCATGAAGGTATTAGAACTATTGCCACATGGTATGAATGTATCTAATAAAATCCCTCCTTAAACACATTAAGAGAAAGATAGAATAAGTAATATCCTATAGTCATCAGTGATACGATCGATCTTATATTCGATGTTATGCACTAAACATTATGATTCCATTTATTTTATCATGGAAATAGGATATTAAGATAGTATAGGTGAACATCATTGGACTACTGTTAAGGCTATCCTTATGTTCTGATAAAAACTATGGATATCATCCTTGTTTATTGAGGAGACAAGGAGCTAGTAATCATGGGTCATTCTAGAGATAGTTTTTGAATAGTTTAGATTCATTTGAACTCACTATCATGATATGTTTTTTCCTTAATAAAGTAATTACTAGTTTGAAGAGTTTAAAATAGACTTTTTTACAAATTCTGTAGTGAATTTTGAGTATATAGGGTCTTTTGATGTGCTGAATGAATCTATTGGACATAAAATGTGGTTTAGGATCTTGATATGGAACCTAATTATGAAGAACCTATTATGATATATTGTGATAATACAATAGCGGTGTCACTTGAAAAAGTTCCATGGTCACACAAATGAATAAATAACATTCTCTAGAATTTTCAACTATTGAGGGATTTCTTATTAGAGGGGTAAAGTTTCATTATGTAGATTTTTTGTGAAAGAAAACATGGTAGTCCTCTTTAACTAAAATATTATCTCATCAAAAGCATGAGTATCATGTGAGAGCTATCAGTCTGAAGGTTGTTAGTAGTTCTGTCTTGTGAAAGTACAAGTATATTGCAGTTGGCACCTTAGAATAAATAATATGTACTTTGTTATTACATGTATTTATAGTTTTTTTAATTGATGAAAAACATATCAGATCATGATTTGACATCATCGTGACATAGTATGTGATTATGTTCTAAGAGTAATTGTCACACTAAAAGGTCATAGTACTTACACTCTATGATAAAAATGATTACGTTCCACAAAAACATTCATAAATATATGTTGTATATCTAAATGAAATATTTTTTAGGTACACACATTATGTTGGATTTTAGGGGTGGAGTCTCATAATACCTTGAGGAACCCTCTCATAACATATTCCCTTGGTAATTTCTAGTGTTGGAGATTATGAGAACATGACCCTCTATTAAAAAATCATCATTTATATGTGTTATTGGATGTTACTATATATGTATTTGTGTATTAATCAATATAAATTAGTTTTATTTTTAATTTATATTATGAGTCACGTACATTGATGTATTGGTATAAAACTATCATGACATATGTTTGTGATGAAGTAGGGCGTGTTGGGTGTATCACAAGTAATTATTCATTAAAAAATAATAATAGTAATTTTTGGTTCCTTTAAATACATTAATTATGTTTGATATATTATTAAATTTGATAAATTGTATACAACCTCAATAAATCCATGGCTATGGAATACTATAGGAAAGTTCTATTTCGTAAAAGTTGAAGAAAGAGTCATATAGCCCATAGGTTGATGGCACCTATATGCACCATTTTGGATTAGAGATATCATAATAAATGGATTATATTACATAGTAAGTGTCTATATGAGGTTTTATATCATTGAAGAGTCAAATTATTCCTCTATGGGTTCTTAAATGTGTGATATATTATTACCATTAAATTTGGTCGACTTTATCTAAGGAAACTAAGAAAGAGGACAAGATAGTCATACACTAATTGTATCAAGAGATTTAGTAAAATGTTAATATTATTTATTATTTTACATTTTAAATAAAGATTATTCACTTATGTGGTTTAATAATTATTCAAGTTTAATTTATTGAATATATTTATTCATCATTTTTTGAGAGACTATTTTATAAATAGAATATTTAATAAAAAAGTATCAGTAATTTAGTTAATATAATATTAATTTATTTGTTAGAGAATAATATAATGATTTTTATTTATTAAATATATATTCATTATTCATTTTCGTATAAATATTATAGAGGAATGGAGGGCTGAGTCTTATAGCCTTGTGAGAAACAAAATATATTGATAGTAATTTGAATAATGAATAATTAACTAATTCATGAATTTTGTGCATGTAAATGAATAATAATAACAATATTATTATCATCTACATGGGGTTCTGTTGGTATTAAGGAACTATTAAGGGTTCGTAGGAAATTATTATTTTCTAACCTAAGGATTATATAAACCCAATTATACTATTTTCTTACGGGGATTCCATTTTCTTTGGTTTTGGGCTATAATATTTCTATTTTTATATCAAGACACTAGAGAGATGACTTCTCATAGAATTATAAATATAGATTCTAAATAGATAATGAATATTCCCTTGTCATGATATTCATGAGGAGATCAAAGGCGAATGGCCAAAAATTAAGGATATGTTTTTCTATAACCTCGAGATACGTATGAAAACATTCATAGGTTTGTAAAGCACATGAAGATCAAAAAATTTGGGAATATTCACTTGATTCATACTACACAATGATAATATTATGTATATAAATTTTTATATTCATCCAAGAATAATTAATTTATTTCAAGATAATTTGTTAATTATTTAGATTAATTATAAATAAAATGAAATGATCCTGTATTTTAGTTCTAAAATTTTAACATGAATTAATCATTGATTCAATTATGTTGGTCATGAAGTCTATCATTTTCATCCACATTATATTAATCATAGTTTATGAAAAAATGAGTTTTCCATGCACTATATGGATCTTTTGATACACCAAGAATCTATAGGGATGTCATTGGTCTAATTTCTAATTCAGATGAAGTCCAAAAAAATAAATTAAAACTAGATATATAATTTTAGAAAATCCCTCACAATGTCATCATATAGAGTCCATTCGAATATTTGATGATAAGAGATAATATTTAATGAATTAAAATATAAAATTTTGTATGAAAAAATCAGATAAATGTTTTGTATAAAGAACATTGGGGAGAGGTGGGAATATGAAGGAAATAGACATCAAGTTTTGATGCCAGTCAATTGATAGAGGAAATGTTTTGGAAACCATGTTCCTATAAAATTTGAATATAAATAATTAGATAGAGTCTCCAAAGGCATAAGAAATGATATGATGTTTATAATGTCCAATTATTTGTTATAATGTTTTAATAGTTCAGAAGATTTTAAAAAAATTCATAAAAAATTAAAATATGATGATGAAAATATGATCTTTTATTATTCCAAATATCATGATAAGAAGATATATGATTATCAATGAGGTAGAATTTTTTTATCTAAGGTAGTGGATGATCAAATTTTATAGAATCCTCATGAAAACTCTAGAATCCTTGAGAATCATCCAAGTGAATATTTAGAAGTGGGGGTTTTGAACTCAAGTTATTAATTGAGAGGGAATGTTAAATATTGACCAAATTAACTTCTACTAATATATTTATAAATAGGGTATAGGTACAATATAAATATATATATTGTTCATGTATATAAATGATGAAGTGCTTCTGAAATATTATTGGATAAAGGTACTATACAAAATAAAAAAATCTAATTTTCGAGAAGGAAGATTCTAACAAGGGAATCTATTATTTGAAGAAGAAGTTGATATCTGATTGAGGAGATGAGATCAGTTGACTAGATAGAAGACTACAAACAATGTTTTATATCAGGTAGAATGAAACATGTTGTGTATAGAGCTGAACATACTTACACAGTATTAGAATGTATTATAATTTTTTATAATACACTAGATGGAGTTTTTTCAATAGGAAATCGTATAGAAAAACTAGATGAACAATGGAGTGGAAATAAGTTTATATAGAAGTCCAAGTAATACATTCTTTCATGATTTGGATAATAAAGTGAAGAAGATGTTTTTTTCAAGAAGTGAAAGATCAAAGAAAGTACAAGAATCACTGTGATAACATACTGAACCTATTAGTGAAGGTTTCTAACAGATTTAACAAAATCATTATTATATCTTTTATCTATGTGAATATCACATGAACTATGGTTTAATTATATGGAAAAATAAGTGTTTTTTATTTTTTTAACATGTGTGTTAATAATTTGATATATTTTTATATATTAATATTTCCTCACGTTTAATTAAATGAATAATATTTAAACATTTATATTTTTATAATATTATTTGATAAATTATAAATTATTAAAAATGTTTTATACAAACTATATTAGTACATTTTTTAATAATATAAAATATTTTGTTATATATTTTTCACATAATTCAGTCAATAATCATCTTTTTTTAAAATATTATTTCATGACATATATTTTTTATATTGTTTTAAAACATTTGTTTTTATATAATGTTATATTTGAAATGTTAAAATACATAGTTAAAATTAAATTGGGTTAATTTTTTTTAAATATATATATATATATATATATATATATATATATCAAATAAGATGAATTAAATGAAGATAAGTTGAGTCACATGTATTCGAGAATAATAAGGTCGATATAAATGAAATTTACACAACGTAAATGATGAAGGAATAAACCAAATAACCATTTTCTATATGTGAGTATCAACAAATATGAATGCTTAATGGGATTGAAATAATAATTTTATTAATATAATGTTTTTGAACAAATTTATGTAGCTAGTTTGATTTTAGTCTTAAATAGTATTTTTCATATGAGTTCTACAAATTTATTTTCAAAAGAGAAACACACAGATAATTTCTATGTATGGTTTTTTTAGAAAATGTCACGTATCCATGAACTTCACAAAAACATTCCTATGATACCAGCTTTAATTACATATATTGGGTTTAGTGTACCTATGGAAACATGTATCCATGACAACCTTGGGTAAAATCCATTTTGGTTACTTGATGTTTCCCTAAGGAGGCCTTCCAACATACTATGAATCAGTCTGAGTACATAAAATGTATAGATACCATGATATTAAGATTACCAACCAAAAATAAAAATCCAAACCTACCATGATACTATTTTCATCTTACTGAGAGTTTTTTGAGTTCCTACAATTAGGTATATACGAATGACCATGAGTTGCATTATTCCTGCTGAATGAATTTTTTACATACTACTTGAATTATTTTTTAGTATATTAATTATAAATTATTTTCTATTTTATAGCTGATATTATATTTCAAATGATCATATATGATGACAAATATATTTTATTGACCGTACATGCATGTCCATTATATAGACCTTGAGGCTGGTTTCTCACACAATCAATACATAAATTTAACTTTTTTTAGACGAATTGTATTTTTATAATCCTCTATTTAATCATTATTTTTTCGAAATGATTAAGAAAAACATAATTTAATTTTGTTTTACTATTTTATTGATTATGGAAATAAATAAATTTTATAATGTCTTTGTTATAATTTTTTGAATTATGAATATCATAGAATTTGTTATTAAATTAATAATTTTCATATTATTCTATTTAATCTATTTTTATTTTAAATTTTAATTAATTCTTTACTATAAGTTGTGTTAACTATTAATGTGTGATATGGGAGTCTATCAAGATCCTTAATCCCAAGAGCTATCCTTAGTCAGAAGGATTCCAGTGCACTCACTATGTTGTTGCATGGGACATGGAGAAGAATGATCTCGATGAGGCTATCCATGATTTATTTTATGGAGGAGGTATCCACCATATTTCATGTGCCACTACAATGGTTCTCATACCGATGGTAAATGATACATCAACTCTCATCCACACTAAAAAATAAACTATTACCAAATTAAATTTAGTGAAAAATAATTTATATGTCAGTAAAAATGTAAAATTCCAACATATATTAATTTCTGTTAATGTTTAATTTTAGTACAAACATTTTTTCACAAAATATGCATATGTCATTATTATTTTCTAATACCCACACATATTTTTAACAACAATTATATTTGTTACATTATCATATTAATGCTGATATTTGTTTAGCAAAAAATCAATATGTTACTATTAATTATTATTACCAATATTTTTTTACAACATTTAATTATTTTGCTATTAATTATTTAGTAAAAATAGATAATTTGACCACAATTTTTTTACTACTATTAGTTAAATATTTACCGAAAAAAGTATATTGTTGTTAAACAAATAAAAATACTTATGATACTGATTTCTAAGATAATAAAAAAATTCTGCTTTTATTTTTAGTAAAATATTCATAATATTTTTATTAAGTTGAATATTTTACCCAATATAAAATATATTGGAATCAAACCCAAAATTATATTTTGAATATTTTTTATAAAATGTTTTTTGAAAAAAACAAATGAATAAAAGGGAAAAATAAATAAATAACATTAAAAAATGAAAATAATATCCTTAATACCCATGTCTTCCACATTCCTCCCTTAACCTCACTTCATCTTTTCTATTCACACCTACACCTAAGATCTCTACAAGAACACACAAAAATATCATCACCAACACCCAAACCCACAATAACATCCCCACTATTCTATACCATCTCTTACACCCCCCAATTTTCCAATTTCTGATTTCCTTTTACCATGTTCAACTACAAATATGAGGTGTTGGGAGGAACATAGTGATTAACCCACTTACAATTCAATCAGTCTACAATTGATGCTCTTATCAGGTATTTAATTTTTCTCACGATGTTTTAAACCCTTGAAATCCTAAGTATTTATTTTTTGAATTGAATTTATTATTATAATTAAGTTAAATTCCGGTGAAATTATTTTTATATTTTTTTCTCAAGATCCACTCTAGTTATCTAAGTTTGGCCTCGTCACTTTTAATAATCAATTATATATGAATACATTTAAATTTTATACTCCTATCCAATAAATATAGTAATAAACTATAGTATTCATGAAGGTAAATCATTGGATTTGTCTGACACTATACTTTGTCTAATTTTACATGATTATTAAATTCTTTTTTAATTTATTTTTGAGGCTATATTTCATTTATACACTCAAAATTGTGATAAAAATATAACTCGATAGATAGATAATTTGATAGATGAACTATATACATAAATTATTCAAACATTTTCAATTATTATTTCATATGTTTTCATTACATCAAATTTAACACCCTAAAAATGAAATTCCAGATATCATTAAAATAAATAATCATTAATCTACTTCTTCAAGAATCAATAATTTAAAATATATAATTTTTCAACACAGAGCACATATTCTTACAAAATTATTAATGTTAATATATTAAACCCCCACCAAAATTGAATATATAAAATGAAATAACCTCATAAGAAATCTCTTTCTAAGATAAAATATGATAGTTAATGTTTTGTTGATTCTAAAATATTACAAAACCCTCCTTATAGAAACTCACTTGTGGTCGAAGATTAAGATGTTATGAAATTGATGACACATTATTTAAAAATATAGATAAGGGAATTAATCTCCAATGTATTATTTTAAATTTACTTGATCGAATCAAACCTCCTAGATCAAATGCACAAATAGATAAAAAATGAACTAAAAAACCACATTAAAAAAATTACATGGTTAAGAATTTTTCAAACGACATTGTAAAAGGAATTAAAATATAATTATAAATAGAATAAGAAGCAAAATTAAGATTTAACATTATAATTTGAGATATTTTAATAGGTGAAACCCCTCATCTATAATTACTTAATTTTAAAAACATGATCTAATTTATCTGCCTTCTATTCATCATGGATTGCCCTCTAATCAGGAAAGGATATAGATAAATGCTCTAATAATTCACAACCTTAACATTTGATACCAAATGATAAATACAACCAAAATATTTCATATTTATGTCTCCCTCTAATTAATCTTATTTAGACATTAAAAAAATCCTTTTTTATTATTACTCATTGATAATTTTACTATTACAAAAGTTAGTTTCTCCATTTTTAATTCAATTATAAAAAATAATTGATCATTACATTACACTTCATTTTTCCTATTATTTTGGATGTCCTTTATTAGACATTGTTTTCATTATCCAATTATAAATCAATCCGTAATCAATCAATTCGAAAGGTTATATTTCATAATCTAACAAATAATCATCCTAGAAAACCATAAGACATATTTTATGTATAAGAGGATTTTATATCTATGTAATAAATGTTCAATATCCATTTCATAACTGTTTTATAATGTTATGATTTATATTCACATTTCTATATACTATATAATTTATCACAAACCAATGATGTGTTAGGGTTTTTGGGGTTGGGATTAAACCCATGAATAGGTATTCAAATATATCTCTTTGAGTGGGATCAAATCCAATGTTTTTATATCATTTTTAGTCATTCCATAAGTTTTGAGGTCATGAAATAATACCATAGTTGTTCCTTTTATGGTCATCCATGAATTTACAATGATTTATCCTTTATTTTCATGCATATAAGAATATGTTTTACTATTTTAATGACACATAGAATGGATTTTTATGTGAATGGTATCTAGGAATGGATTGTTGCAGGACATAAATATGATCAGATAATTCCTGGTTTTGAAATAAAAATATTTGGAGGCCAATTTTATATTTGGACCATTAGGTAGATTTAATGGGCATGCGAGAATTCTTCAGATCTATGGAAATAAATTAGAATCGTCAAGATTAGTACCATGATCTAGATGTTATCCCATCTATTACCTATGAAGATAGTTACTCATTATCATGGGGATAAATTTCTGATTCTACTATAGGGAACCAATATACTTTGGAGAATAATGAAATTATTAAATATTATTAGTGGAACACATGATTTGAAGGGTACATGAGTGTAATAATAGTTTCTCAGTCATATACATATGGATTCCTGGGGTGAAATCTAAAATATATAGGATTTTTGGGATTTTATCCTAGAAAAACGGTTTATACAAAAGTGGTTTGGGTGACTAGGTTCAATGGGTGAATTCCTACCCATGTTAGTGAACACAGTGAATGGGGAATCATGACGCACCCAATTCGGCCGACTGAGACCCCAATTCAGGGTAACCTTTGTCAAGTCATTAATATATTTTGGAGGATGGGTATGAATCTAAGTGGGGTACCTGGGAAAATGGGTAGTCTAATTAGGGTTCCAGAATGATATATGATCATTTCATTATATGTAAATAAAGAAATTAAATGAAATATATTAAAGGTGGATAGATATTGAAAATATTTTTATATAAATTATATATGATTTTGATAATGAAGTTGAGTTCATGGACGATTCACCACAATAGGTGATATTTTTGGATTGATGAAAAATAAAGTATCATTTTTTAAAATATATTTAAAAGTAACAAAATTTTTTTTACCTAAATTGTTATGATTAATTATTGTTTCTAGGATATCCTAGATCAATTAAATTTATAAAATAATAATCTCTACATAAAAATAGATTTTGAACAATGACATAAAAATTATTTCCCAAAAAATACGGATCAATATAATACTAAAATTCCATATAGATAAAAATAAATTACTTCTAGATAAAATCCATTTATATTTTTAGAAGGATACATTAATGTTAAATTTTAGGAGTTGTGATGTTTCTATATACAAACCCTATAATTATTTAGATTGATATGTCTTTATCTAAAAGAATTTAATGGAATCAATTTATCTAGATTCTATATATGAAAATGAGAAACACATAAAAAATAATGAATGTTATGAAGTTGAAGAATCATTATATATCTATTAAAATTTTTTTAATCATTTTGTAGAAACATGTTAAGATATGATCATACATGTACATATTCTTATGATTATTTAACTACTCTACTAAAACAATTTCAATAATATATGGTGGCTAATAACCAAAATGTTAGTGTAATGTACATGAAT
Source organism: Viscum album (assembly GCA_963277665.1). NCBI lineage: Eukaryota > Viridiplantae > Streptophyta > Magnoliopsida > Santalales > Viscaceae > Viscum > Viscum album. The sequence goes on from OY728129.1 coordinate 1,067,428,998, forward strand.
ACATTTATTATTAAAACTAAACTCAAAGTAAGACAGATTCAATATCCATGAATTATAGATATTGGTTTTCTATCAAACAAGACTATATATAAAAATTATAATAATAATTGAAATTAATTATAGAAGCTTAGTGTATTTAATCAATGACAATTCATAACGTTTTGAGTAGTCATGGTCATAATTAAAGTCGAAAGAATTTATTTTTTTGGGCTAAAAAAATAGCATCTTCTGTTTTATATATATATATATTTTATGATGAAATAAATGTAATTTTTATGAAAAATAAATTAATAATAAAAATTTAAAGGGTGAAAAAGTTGTTAATTGGTGAAAAAGAACATTTGGTAATCTAATCAATTTTAAAAACACAAACAATTCATGGAATTTTAGTATTAATAATGATAAAAAACATATAATATGAATAATAGTTCATCTAATCCAATAGATTAGAATAAATATTTCAAAATAAAACATTATAAGAAATAATACTAAATTTTAATAAAAAATATTTTCTATTTTTAAAATAAGATGAAAAGGGAAAAAATCATATGAAACTCATATAACAGTAGATATTTGGTGATTAAAGAAATTATAATAAATTTATTATAATATATGTCGACCTATGAGACATCATTCCAATAAATGTGATCATTATATCAATAAATTAATTGATTATTTCACCAATATGAATTTTTCTATTTATATAAATAACAAATATTTCCTCATTAAACATATTATTTATCAAAAATGATGTTGAAAAACAACTAGTGTTGTTTATCATTGAGTTATTAATATAAAATAGACTAGAATATACAATTAAGGATTTTGAGTCTCACCTTACTAAGAATAGTTTTAATAATAAATAATAAATACTATAAAAACCACAAAAAATGGAGTTCCAGATTAAATATATAAAAGACTATGGTGAATTGGATGAACCATATTATTTAAATTTAGAATTTAACAATTAGTTTTGAATATGATTATGTCGATGTCTATTCAATTTCATAGTTGAAGTATATTGAAAATAAGATCAACTATTATTTATAATGTGATATAATTCTTGAACAAACCATATATTAAATACAATTAAATGTTTGGTAATTTATTTTTAATCTAAATAAGAAATTAAGATATGGGGGAGTTTGTCACAAAATATTAAATTTTTGGTAATTCACTCCCTTATTTCATGTCATGATACTTAATCTATAATTTTCTATGGAACCATCTATAATCATTCCTCATCCTAGATATTTGTTATTTCATAAATTATTCTCATGAAAACACTCCCTCACGGCCAATGTCACCATTCCATTAAAATATTTCATGGAAGGTTATGTGAACTGAATAACCTATAACTAATACATTAATTGGAATGACCATGTAATACTAGATGCAAAAATATATATTTATCATTACAGTTTCATTATGCCCTAAATTTAGTGATTGATTTACATAATCTTTAGAAACATGGATTTTGAAGCTCACTAACTTCACACATAATCAATAATTAATATTCCATGAGTGTGAAGGCCATTTCAATCTATAGTGGACATAATATATTCAATTCAAACTATTTAAATTTGGATTCAATGTAGATGAAATTTAAAGATATATATAACTCTCTCAAAGGTCTCATCTCCACTCCTTGTAATGTAACTTATTTTATCCATATATAATAAACATTTACAACCAATAGGATTGAGAAACATCACACATGGAGAAAAAGGAATCCAGTTGTATAATATCATGCTCGAGGGGAAACCTGAGAATACCCCGTTATGTACTTCCCTTACACTACCTCCCTTCCCAATATTAAGTGAAATTATTATTGAGGATATATTAGCCTACACTATCATAAATCCCCTTAATTGGACTCCATTCTATTTCACTCTTCCCATATATTAATACAAATTTATTTTTGGTGTGTTTGAAGTAAATGTAGGTATACTAACAAAATGAAGAAAAAACCACAATTTATTAACGAGAGACTGATTTTTGATTAAGAAACCATGACTTGAACACCCTGAATTGTAGAATTCTCTCCTCTACATATTAATAGACTTATAGTTTCTATATTAATCATATGATAATAATTAGTGAAAATTACATAAGAAAAATAGATTATCTAATTTCTGTTGATATTTTGAACATTCTTTATTGTTTTCAAAATATTTTTTTAATTCTACAGATTTATATTTCTAATATAATATCTCGGTAAAACTTATTCTAATTTCAAGAAATTCCTATTTTCTAAAATATTATTATCCACAATTTATTACAATTCATTGCGGCTCTGTCATAAAAAATGTTTTTAAAAATCATTTCATATAATGGAATGAATTTAATTGTTTATTTAAACCTAATTTATTATTTTTTAAGATTTTATTGTCTTACTACACAACTATCAGCCAATGAAAATGTGATAAGAAGTACATAAAAATGCATGAAAATTATTCTAGAGAATGAAAGACTATTCAATTAACATATGTTTTTCGACAAGCATAAACATTAAAATTTATTTGAATGATATTAGTCTCTATATAATAAGAAAAATTAAAGGTTTCACTATAATTTGAACACACTGGTAGTATTTTTTTGAAAAAATGATTTTTTGATCGAAAACTCACAACCAACCACTTTTTTAGTGATGCTTTAGGTTCATAAAAATTATTTAAAGGTATTTTTCATCAATATTATTTTTTCATTTATTTACCGCAATATCTGGAATCTTAATAAATATTCAACTATATTTATTCATGTATTGTTTTATAGTTCCTACCATTCTTATTATAATCCCGGATGATACAAAATTAATGTTCAATAATTACACACCCTGTTTGAGAATTTGAAAATCCGTGGGATTTATTTTGTACATAATTAATACGTGTATACATTATGCATAAATAATTCACCCATATTTGGTAATTCATGTTCTTTATATTTATTTCAATGGAATAAACTACATACTTGTTTACACTTTATATAATAAATATTTATATATATGTATATTAATGCTTTTATGTTTCTAGTCAACACCTACATTATCTTCATATCTTCGCAAACTTGAATCTACTTCCATTGTGATAGCTTATTTGTATCCTATATTATTTCATTAGAATAAAAAAACTATAACTGATATCAATTAATTATTACTGGTAAATAAATATTCAGGTAATTTTACAATCTTACTAAAAATTAAAATTCATCTTTTATTTTTTATTCTATTATTTTTAAAAAATTCCGTTTCCTATAAAATTTTCCAAACTCATTATCATATGTTTTCACTAATACAATAAGGTATGATTAATTATTAAAATAAAATTGAGTTGATTAACTATAGAAATTATTTCTGTATAATAATATCCAAACTTCTTAATGATATATTAATTTTTTTCTACTATTAATAGTATTTTTAATAGTGATTTTAGTTACCCATATTAAAATATAAAAAGATGAAACAACACTCATTTTTGGTTTTTTGAAATGATTATCATAAGTATGAACTTATAGTAATTTATTATGAAGTAATTTAAACAGAGACTCATATTTCAGTTTATTAAGAATGTCTTTCATTATTTTTCAGAACAAAATAAATTTATCAGATTTGTTTAATAATTTCATTTTTCAATATACAATTTTTTTAATTCTAATGAAAAATAATATATGAATAAAAAAATTGATTTGGCATTTAGGGTATATATAATAACATCTATTAGATGATTGATAAGATTTAAATAATTTTTAACTACATATATTTAGATATGTGACTAAATTATCTCAAACTACAAAATTAATTACCTTAATTGTTTATTAATTTATTGATTACTTTTTTTTATAAAAAAGACATAAATTTGATAAGGCATTTCTTTCATCATTTTACTAGGATATTCTATTTCAATCACTACCTTATTCTCTATATATTTGTACGCTCTTTAAGGCCTCTATCATCAGATCTACTATATCCAGTAATTGTAGAACTTAATATTTTATAACAATTATAAAATTCCTACTATATTTCCTTCCACTCATACAAGTTCTTTTAAAGTGTTGTTTTTTAATTTTATGGGGAATTTTTGATGAAATCTGATTCAAAAAATTATATTGAAGACTTTATTTGGTGTTTGTTTTATAATTATGAATGAAATATATTAAGGGTTGTTATTTTTTATTTGAATGTATAGAAAAGTAGGAATATTTCATACTTAGTCAAGTTTTGTAATCATTTTTCAAAAAGTTTTGTTAATTAAAAAATTGAAAATTTATAATATTTTATCTATACATCATATGTATTTTGTTTTTTATTTATAGGATATGTATAAAAATGTTGATATGTGAATCGAATATTTAAATTGACTTTGTTTCTATGGTTCTTATTTCTATTTTTCTTTTTTTTTCTCACTAGTTATTTTTATATTTTGTATTATATAAGTTATTATGGACATTGGTTATATATATTCTTATTTTGGAAACTGTATGGATTATCAAAAGGTTGTGGTGGTCTCTAGTTATATTACCTTATGTTTGTTTTTTCCACTAGTCAAATTAACCTCTTGTTGTAGTCACTGAGTGGTATTTCTGGATGTGACCTATTTAAGATCTACCATGATTGGTATGATTTTTCAATAATTTTATGTATCAATAATTTGTGAACAAAAAACATATTTTATGTTTATTGTTTAGTTTTATTTCTATTTATGAACAATTTATTGTGTGGTTCTTACTCTGCCAATAAATGATTTTGTTAGTAAATGGATACTAATTGGTGTAGACCTTTCTGGACATATTCATCGACTTGTGACTTCATCCATATTTATAGTATTAATTAAATCAATATATTTACAGTCTATGGTAAGGGAAAGAATTATTTTCGACCAATTCATGTCAATTTCCATCATCCATATAGTCCCTTTTCCCATTTCCATTTTCCAAGGTATTACCATTACCCATTTCATACAAGTTTCCTACTTACCATTACCCAGTTTATACTCGTTTCCTAATTCTTAGTTCACGACAATTTCCCAGGTTTACCCCTTTCCCAATTCCCTTTTTCCACTTCATTGATTCTTCAATGTTTTTTTTGTTTTACACATTTTCTAAATCCAAACACAACATTATTTTAAATAATTGTTTATTTTATAGTGATTGATATTTTTATTGGAGGTTTAGCATGGTGGACCTAAAATTATATATTTAACAAATGTTGTAGTTGGAGAGGAATGTGTTTTTTTCCATACTCTCCTAATTATTCATAAGAGTTTGTAACATCACACATACTCTATGGTTTAACTCCACAAAAAATTTAATGGAACCCACAAAACCTAGCCATGACAAGATTCAGTTTACGTTCAAAACAAATTAGAATGTCCCATGAAAATCACGGTGAAAAAATTTCCTCCATTTGTCATTTTTCTCCATTCTATGAAAACCAATATTTTAAATGTATCTAAAAAAGTGAACTATATTGGACTAATAAACACTATTGTTCAAATATAGTTAATATTAGAGTGATTCTTAAGTGAATTTTTAGTAATTTTATAGAACCTATATGAAATGTATATACAAATTATTTTAAATGAACTTGTTTTTGACTAATTTAGGATATATAAGAATCTTTTTTTATAGTATATGATATAGTGGATAAATTGATTTTGTCAAAAAATGTATAAAAGTTGATTTTTTTCATGGGTGGTGAACCAAGATTGCGTTAACCATCTCGTTAAAACTTTCTTCTATCCACAAGTGCATATGTAAGAATGGGGATATGAAAAATCATAGGGTGATTTTCCTGATAAACCATAAAAATGAAAAAATATCAAATATATATACTTCCACACATAAGTACAAGTGTAATAAAGGGGACCTCCAAAGAAGTTGAATTTCTTACACGTAAGGATCCTATCAGTAGTGTGAATTAAGATGCTGAGGCCTAATATTTGAGAAACAAATATTATAGATTATTATTTTATTAAATAATGTTCGAACATATTTTTTTCAAATAAAGCCTTTGTTTTTTAGAGTTTCACATAATCTAATTTTATAGTTATTATATGATAAAAATCATAAATATGTTATATATATTTATTATCAAAATAAAAAATAATTTTTAGCAACAAATTTTTGAATACCCACACATAATATTATATTTTGAAAAATAAATTGAAAATCAATATTAATTTTTTATTACATATAATAAATTTTTATAATATTACCATTAGAAATATAACCATTGGTAATAATATTATCAACAGTTAATTTTTTCATATGAATCTATTTCTAAACATTTTAACCAGCATATATATTATCTATTGGTAATATTATAGTTATTTTTTCCATTATAATACCATTTAGCGATAGATATTTTACCAAACATTTAGCAGTAAGATAGTTTTATTTAGAGACATTATTTACAAAAAAAAAAGAAATTTTACCAATCAATGTGTCATTTTTGAAAAAATATAATTATTTTTTTATTTCTATTTTCATCCCATCAATACGTGAAACATAACGTACATATTATTGGTTAGAATATTTAATAAAATGCTGCTTACTATTTTTCCCAACTGGATATCTAGGGAGAAACAAGGGTTTGTCTAGCATTTGTCCATTCGAGGATCTATTTGTATTTTCCAAGAAATGGTTGGAGACATTATACTTATGTCCTATGGTTCTAACATTTTCATCAGAATTGATAATAAATAATCATATTACTCCCTCAAATGAGACTTTAATCAAAATTTCATGATATGTATGTGATTCTCATTTTGGGTCTCTGATCTACTCATAAGATGTTTTAGCTCCATGTGGATCACCATTTCATTATTGGGTAGGAGGTATGGCTTCATGAATACGGTTAAAGGGTGGAGGAAAGAAGACCCACTACCTCCTAGCCTATTCATTTTGGTTCAGGGTTCCAATGAATAATTCTTAATCCAAAGAACCGAAAATGGTGATACCCTTCTTTTCGATGCAGGGGTGCCTCCAATTGTATTTCACAGCTTCTTTTTTCAGTTGGCATGGTTTTATTTCTAATGAAAAATAGAAGTTACCTCAGGGTATTGAAGGAGTATTTTAGATGAAGTGTCTAATATATTAATTATGATAAGATAAGTATTTACCTTATTTTCTCCTACTCACCAATGAATACTATGTTTATTGAATGTATCTTGGGAATTCACTAGAGTATAATCCCATATAGTACTTAGGTGGTCGCATATAACGAGACATGATTTTCATCGATCATTTTTAGGGGTTAATTGAAATTTTTTCAAAATTCATTAAAAACTAGAATAACCAATGTATATTTCATTTGATTTATTACTTTGGTTAATAATGTTATTGCATCCAAACCTATTTTTTCTCTCTCACTTTTCATGGTTTCTAAGGCTTTTATCTAGGAGATCGAAAACCACCTATCATATTTCATCTGGGGTAATCATTCTAATGGAAGGTGACATTAGGATTTTAGGATAGTTTTTCTAGGTTTTGGGATGAAGGAGAAATAAACCTATGGAATGTAATAATTATAAAACATAGTATTCAATCCAAGATGGATATAGAATATATTTATGGTCAAAATCGTTGTGTAAGATTTATTAATAATTAGTATGGAATGAACAAGAGAATTCATAGGTTGACTATATCAGTATTATTAAATACTATTTTGAAGCACATTCTGATTATCCTAGACATTTTTTGATGGATTAACGACGTAGGGGAGATTGGATTCCAGAGTCATAATTGGGATGATAACATGCTTGGTTTTCCAAGGTGTATGATACTAGATTTTTTTTGGAATGATACTATCTACTATATATTCAAAAATTCTGTTATAGGCTCCAATAGTGTGACCACATTATAGGTATTTAGGTGAATGATGAGTTTTAACTCTATGTAATTATAGTCTTCTCATTGAGTGTATTAAAAAAACCATTTCGTTGGGTTCTACATGGAAAAAATATTCATGATTCTTGAAGAGTATTATTTTTGAGTATCAAACTTACTCTGATGTATAAATTTTTTGATATTGTAGAATTAAAACCATTAAATTCCCTTGTTTTAGGAGATCAAGGTCAAGGGTATCGTGCTCACCTCGATGTTCACCGTGTGTAGGAATCACCACTAGGAGTATATTCCCCACATCTTCTTTGAAGGTGACTGGGAATCATCTATGTGTCAGGAATTTAGATGTTACTCTAGTCCTGTGTACCACCACCTCACTAGGGGTGAGTATTTTGACCATTGGTTTAATGGATCCAATATTAATAGTCCCATAATAATGGTGATGTTACTTCACTTTCTGGTAGGTTGATGTAATATATGATAAGATAGTAATAAATATTGTCGTGTGGCAATCTCAAACTCGATTTGGACCCTGTTTTCTAAAACAATATGGAAAGTTGTAGACCTAACACCTCTTCTCAAGCACCGGTAAAATTATCCATCCCTTAAGAGTATCATGTGTGTTCATGATACCTTTATATCTCAAACGCACATGTCTACACCGGGATTTTAGATTTTTTGGGTTCCTCTTTATATTGGTTTCATTCTTATCATTTATGTGTCCTTTTACACTATGTTCTTGTGTAGAGGAGGTATTTTTCATTACCCTAATGTATATATTATTTTCAACATTAGAAATTCCTATAGGATTGGATATTCTATTATAGTGGATTCTTATTCCATACATGATGGGTTTGAAATGTGTAGAGAAAGAAATAACTTTTTATCTATGATAGATATAGACTTGGTGATCATCCTCCACGCACAGTAAGATATGATCACATCACTTTACTCTATTTCTTATCCCATTAGTCGGTTGAAATAATTAATCAGTTATCAAAATAAATTATGTCATAGATGGATTGAGTAGAACTAGGTTGCAGATTATTTGTATCCAAGGGTCAATGTGGAAATTCCTTGTACTTAACTGTTTTTGACATTATTCTTCCAAGATGTTTCAATATAATAATGGATGATTATCTCAAGATTTATCACATTAGGACCCCTTGACCCAATTTCCCATTTTTTATTAACAACAATAAAAATATTGGAGTATTTACTAAAAGTTAATAAAGAAGTTTTAATTTTATTAATTATATGAAATACACTCATTTAATTTAAAAAACATAATAGAGAATTATTAATTATTCTTTGGTATAAATGAAGGGGATTAGATTTTATTATAAATCACACATGAGGTATTAATAGGTAATGACATGTTTCATTATTTTAAATATTTTTAACCATATTAAGGTTGTGATTATTTTTGGAGAGTCCCATTCCAAGAGATCAAAGATAATGATTAATGATTTTTTAATAAAGAGTGATCAAGTCATTTAGTGAAAATAATTCTTATTCAACTCATAATGAAATTTTATATTGTAATAAAAAGAATGATCATATTAATATGAAATGAAATTATTTCAGGAACATTTTTCCATTTATGTGGTCACAAAAATAACATAAGTGATCAACTCTTTTCTGCAATAGTGATCAAGATCATCGAACATCACATTCTCATCATAAAATACTTTTACTTGGTTTCAATGTATTTGTTTCTATTTTTCATTATGTTTCATTACCTTTTTTAAAATTTTTTGGTATAATTTATTCTTCTACTAATAAAAGTCAATCCTTTTATTTTCATTATTCTACTACCTAAAATAAAAATATGGGTTGTGTATCTAATAAAAGGATTCTCATATACTAGGATAAAAACAACTATAAAAATATTTTTTTTCAACATTGGGTATTTATGAAAGGAATTTTTTACAATAGGATCTCACACATTTAAATTTATGTTTCAAAATGGCTATCAATATTCCCTCATAAGATATAAGGTTGATTAGTCGACTACTATCATGGTGACCTCAACCACTATAAATTCTCTATGTACTTTTGTATTTCTGCAATGCATCATATCTTGAAAAAATTACTCACAATAATTTAATTAATTAATAATAATATGAGTTTTTTATTTAATTTTTCAAATAGCTATTCATGACCTCTATTCATTATTTTCATCTTTTATGATCCAAAAATTGGTTTCAGAGTGTGTTGAATAGTTCTATGGTTCTAATAACAAGAAATTGGTATTAGAGCATTGTCTCTGATATATTATCTTCTCTAATTATTCTAATATGATACCAAAAAATTTGTATCAGATATAAGTTAATAGCTTTGTTCCATTGATGGTTATCATTATTATTTATCATAATCAGTTTTGATATAGTTATTTTGATAATTTTAACTATGTGCTAAACTGAACATCCTAGACCTTATAGTCTATGTAATATAATTTTAGTTCTATAATAGGGATGGTCACAATGACAATGATAGATGGATTCAACAAACCCCCCATTTTTTAATGGAAGTGATTGTGGCTACTAGAAATGTTGAATGGAATACTACCTAAAAACCATGAATGGATTACTAGGTTGTCATAGAGAATCAATACGATCTACCCAATGTTGATCTAGATGACATTTTCGATAAAGAAATGGTAAAATATTTTTTAATTATAAAGTTAAAAATATTTTTTATTTTTTATATGTATAATTATCTATAAACATGTTTCAGTATTTAATACAACGTAAGATATATAGAGTACACTTCAAGTGACTCACTAATGGACTAAAATCATCAAGATAACTAAGCTAATAATTCGCTGTGTAGAATACCCAGACATCAATATTGGATATTAAGAGTTAAAAAACATGATGTTCCATCAGTTTACAAGTATTAAAAATTTTATGGGTTCTATAAGTGAATTACTTGACAACAAAGATCAAGCTGAAAGAGTTAAAATAAGTCTACATAATATATGGAATGCAATGTTTTTATCCATTTATGATAGTAATATTTTTTAATATTATGAAATATATTAACTAATAGGTTCTTTATTTAAGTACGATTTAGATTTAAAAATAACATGTTGATAAGGAATTTAGATAGGGAAAAGGTAGATATTTATGTAAAATATTAATAAAATATCCAACACTTATGAATATAAGTTCTATTAAATTGATAAAGTGATGACTCACTTCAATAATATGTTTTTCGAGTTCATGAAATATAATATTGGTAAGAGGAATCTTATAAGAATTTTAAACATGGATTATACAAAATCTAATAATAATAATAATGACATTCTTTCAGAATTAACATGTTATAAGTGTAGGAAGAAAGGGATCATTAGGAAGGACAAAAAAATAATCTAGTATCCAAATAAAAAAAATAAAAAGGATAATAAAACCAATATTTTTTTGGGTTTAATACTTCTAATATATTTCTGACACAATCCATGATTATTGAAGTGAATAATAGACATGGAACCTTGATCTGATGAATATAAAGCATGGGGAACTTTTTTTTTTGATAAAATAATTAATCATGCTCATATATAAATCATATATATATGTATTAAAATGAAAATTAAACTCATTCACATTCATGTTTTTATTACTATTCTTATTATTCTAAATTAAAATAATAGTTTAATGAAAATTACGAATAAAGAATTGATTAAATTAGGATAAAAAATAATGACATAAAATTTCCAAAAAAGAATTAGGTTTATTATAATGTGAAAATAAAATGGAATGTGATAATTTTAATATCTATGTTCATTATATGAGAAATTTAACGTGAATTTTGATTCTGAAAAGTACAAATTAAAAGAAAAAAATGGATGACAGAAAAACATTCAGAAAGTTAATGATAAATTTCAAGAACAAATATTAAATTATGATTTTTTTATTTTTAAACTAATGTTAAAAATTAATGTAAGAAACATAAAAAATGATATTTCAAGAAACACAACTTCTAACTATAATATAAATTCTCAAACTAATTTTTAGATTATTGAAAAAGTGAATTTTAATTTGAAAATGAAAATTATCAATCATAAAGTCAACCTATCTAAATTTTTTCAAACAAAAGAAAACTATCATAAAATTACTTCATTAAAGAAACTAAACACTAATAAAAATGGTTAAGTTTCTAACATTTTATCACCATGGATGAATAAAACTATCACTATTAATAGTTCAAAAGTAATTATTTGAATTTTTACCTATTTTAAATGTAGAATGAAAGATAATTATGACTAAGAATTTTCATTGATATTTACACAATTATATGGAAATTCAAATGAATTTATTTATAGATATTTATTTTTAATATTTAAAACTAATAAATATTTTAAATATATTTTTTTTCCAAAATTTTCTGATACTTATCCAATTGGACACAAGATTGCATGGATACCAAAATGGTATATTTGATTGTTTGATTACATAAAATATAAATTTAAAGATTAAATGACTTAGGGTATTTAAAAATTGTCTTCCATAAGTTTATGAAAGGTTATATTTATAAATTTCTATCTTTAAATTCATGTGATGGTGTCCTAATTAGATTTTTAGAGAACTATAATGTCTATATTCAAGGTATTAGAGATGTTGGTTTTTCTAAAACCATTAAAATTAAATTTTTTTTATTTTAAACTGTCTAAACTATTATCTAATAAGTATATGACTACTATATGATGATGGATTAAATGTTATTTTTGAAAATGATAAATGTATTGTTTTGAAAAATAGTATCGTTTCAGACAAATTATATTCTAAAAGAAACTAAGGAATATTTTTAGGATCATCCAATAATATAAAAGAATATTTAATTTTCAATAAGTGAACATAAATTTTTGATGCATTTTTACTTGTTATGTTTAATGAATATTGAAATAATAAGAATAATTTTGATTTGATAAAAAAATGATAAGGAATTTTGGGAATTTAATTTTGGTGAAAATAATGACTATGAATATGAGAAATCATTAGTTTAGGTGGAGAATATCTCTTCTTAAACTAATCATAATGAGTGGAAAAAACAAGAAAGAGCATATAATTTAAATATCAATTGAAAATTTGGAGTCTATTATACAATCTAGAAAATCCATTTCACTTTACAATGTAAATTCAATTTTTGTTGATTTTTTTCCTATCAACATTTGTAATTAGTTAATTAACTAAAATTATATAAATGATATGAATGAAAAATTAAATAAATTTGAATAAAATATATTTTGTAATTTGGTTTAACTACTAAAACATAAACAAAGAATAGAAACATAAGGAATTTGTCATAGTAATCTTGGTGTTGCTGGAAATAGTGTTAAAAAAATCATGAATAGTAGAAACATTTTATTCATAGTAAAAGGGAATTGACTCTGAATATTATTTTTCTCTCATTTCTTGTGGGGAAGAAATTATAATTCTCTTATCCATTTTTTTCAAAATATAAAATTATTTCAAATGGATGTAAAATGTAAATTTTTAAATTGAATTGTTTATGATGAGGTCTATGTTAAAAGACCCCATGGATTTGGAAATGAAAAATATAACAATAATGTTTTTAATCATAGTAAATATTTATATTGTAATAATAAACAACATATATCATGGTATGAATGATTAAATATATTTTTAATTTAATAATTTTTTTAATGTAATGGTCGATCAAACATTTTATTATAAGGATAACATAAAATTTAATTTTGATTATATAGAATATTTTATGATATAATATTTCTATCAATAAATAATTCACTATTTAATGTTTTTTATAAAATAATGAAAAGTGAATTTGATATTAGTTTAATGGGAAAAAGAAATTTTTTCCCTATTTTTCAAATTATTCAATGAATATAGGGAATTTTCTTAAATCATATTATGTATTCTAAAAAAATAATAAAATTATTGTTATTGATTCTAATAAATCTATAAAATCACCAATGAGGACAAATTACAAATTGGAATTGGATAAATCTTGGAAATGTATTGAGCTACACATAGTTGGTTGAATAAGTCATCAATTTAGGGAGGAGGATACTTGTTCTTGATAGCGATCTTATTAAGTTCTCAATAATCAATAAAGAGGATCATTGATCCATCTTTCTTACTAACAAATAGAACATGTGCTCTTATAGATGATGCACTAGGGAATATGAATACCTTATTAAGAATCTCCTGGGGTGGCTTCTTTAATTCATGAAACTGAATCCAGGAAATTCTATATGGTGTCCTTAAAATTGAAATAGCACCCAGAATGAGTTCTATTGAAAATTCAACGTCCATATTTGGTGGAATACGTGGAACTTCCTCTAGAGAGACATCATAAAAATCATATACAATGGGAGTATTCATAATAGTGAGTTTCCCCCCAACTATTTGATATATATAACCTTATTTCATTAGAATCAAGTCCAATTATATGGAATAAACTTCTATTGGAAGGTTATATTAATCCATGAATCACTACATGATCATAGATTGATCAAGAATATAAAATGTGTCTTCACTTTTTTGTAAATTGATATCATCTTTATATAGAGAAATCCAATCCACGCCGACAGACACTAAAAATTTTACTATGGAAAGGATCAACAGATTTTCATGAAGCACATCCCCACAATCTTCATTCAGAGATGAATTATAAACATTTGGTGTGACTATTGTACCATTATTAGTTGTCATAAAAAACTTAATATCTAATTGTTGGGGTAATATAATAATACCATTAGAAAATTATTCAAAAATACCTGAGGGGGTTGATCCAAACTCAAATAAAACTTTTTCTAATTTATATTGGATGGTAATCGTACATTTCACTAATTCATTATCATACCCCACATCACCGATAGCAATTGTATGTGACTTTCATTTGTCTTTGTCCTTAAGAGTGTTTTCATGTAGATCATCATCAGTAACTCTTGTATTAGGTCATTTATTGGCACAATTCCCCATTTCAAAACACTTGTAACATTGAAGTGTAGGATGGGCATTCCATGTAGCTTTTTCATTGTTCATATCATTAGATATATTTATCTGTTCACTTCGACATTGAAAATATGGATGACCTTATTTTCAAAACATAAAACATTTACTAGTCAATTTAAGACAATTCCCTCCATGTTTATTTCCTCACATTGAGCAAAAGGTAAAATCCATCATCTTTTCAATTTGGTATTTATATTTTCATTGAATTAGATTTTTCACTTATCAATCCCATTTTTACTGAGGGGTTACTCCATTATCCACATCAACCAATAGAGTGCATCAAACAATTTCCACATAGTTATTGAAGTCCAATAGGGATAATTCCCTTCTTATACTTGGTTTTAAAACACTAAAGAATCTAACAATTTTACTCTCAGATTGGATACTAATTCTAGAAACATACCATGCATGTCATGTAAAATTCTATTCGTAGGTACCAATAGATTTACCATCCTTTTACTTAAGTTCATGGAACTCCTTCTCCATTTTTTCGAATAATTTGAAAAAATTACTTATTGAAAAATGAGTTATTGAACTTGTCCCATTCTATTGACTATAATTTAACTCTTTTCCTAGAATTATTGATATGATTCCCCCATCAACCAGCTTCACCTTAGAAATGATAGACCACTAAGATGAATTTATCTTGTTCATAAAATTTTAGAACTAAAAATATATTTTCAGTGGTACTGATCTTTTGTTCAGCCACTAATGGATAATAAGACCTGCTGAATAAAGGTGGATTTTGTCTCGTGAAGGACTCAACAGAATGTTTCTCCCTCCATTTCTTGTTTGGATGTCATTCTTGATTCATAACTTGATAAAGTTTTGTGAGAATAGATATAAGATTTTTCATTCTAGATCCAAAAACATTTGGTTACTTGGGGGGAGAATCATTTCAAGGTCGGTCGAATCCAGGATTAACATGGTTCATTCAGGTTCCATCCATGGAATAAAACCAAGATGAATAGTGTGAGAAACACAAATCATAATAGGAAAACCACATAATCAAAAATAAATTTACAATTTAAGACAAATTATGGTTTATCATAGGTTATTCATGAACATATCTAAAACACTAGGAGAGGATTGTAACAAATACATAGACATATCCTTAGGGTTCTTACTATGGTTCTCTCGTCGTAGTTTCCAAAGTTTAAGTATACATTTTCTCTGATACTACTATAACGACCCATATATTACATATAGATATTACATCAACATTGTAGTGTATAAATTACATAACATAACAAAACCACACCAAGACCTTATTGGTTATGTTTTTTTATAAACCGAGAAACATAAACAACTTGTTCATAAAACATTCACATTGTATCCTTCTAATTTGTTCATAACTAGAATCCATTTTAACATATCTTATATAATTCCCTTCTTCATGTCCTGTGTAAAAGAAATATTTGAAAGTCTGAGCTCAAATTCTTAATAAGGGTAAACCAGGTAAATATAAATCATAATCATAACATTTGAAAATCTTATCCTATATATAAAAGATCATAATATCATGTAATGGGATAAATCATAAATTTGAAATGTAATCTCAATAGTCATAACATAATATAATTAGATTTTGTGGAATACAAACATAATCCTTGAAAATCATTTCATATTAGTCATGGATCATTCTCGAGACCATCATAGAAGACAAATTCCATTACTGTACAGAGTTCACTCCTTTTTCTAGACCTGTATTACTAAACTCGATTTACCTTTCATTCCAGTATTGTATATGTCATCAGATATAAATTTTTACCTAATTAATTAGAGGGTGATATTAGTCCCACCAATCTCATAATGAACACATTATTATGTTTTTAACGAAAACATAAAAAGATTCCCCATTACATAAACCAAGAAATAAAATGGGTTTCTTAAACATCATTCCATCATAATTTATATAAAAATGGATTTCTTAAATAATATTTCATCATAAAAAAAATCAAATTGTAGTAATAATAGGGATAAATATATAACCCTATTAAAAGAGTGTCATATATGATGGAAAATAATTTTGAGAAAACACTTGAAATTAATTCCTAAGGAATATATCCTTTCTTCTTTAAAAATGATTTCCTTCCTCGAAATGACACTTAATTTTAGTAAATTTTTATGAAAAAAACCTTGTAATATTTAAGGGGAATCTTCAAGTAAATAAGTTATTATGAAACGGTAAAAATATTTTCATGATGTACAGGTTAAAAAATCCTTTTTCTATTATTTTAGCTAGAAAAATCGTAAAGTACCTCATATTGAAAACAAAAAAAAATTATTACATTCACACCATTTAGTAAAAATTGAACAATGATTAAAATTAAATTTAAAAAATTATAGATGGATATAAAGAATATTATGAAATACATATTTTGGAAACATGGAATTGGATGATAATTATACCCCATCAAATACATACGAAAAAACAATCTCAGATAAAAACAAGATTTTAAAAGTTATCCCTTACCATAGGTCTGATAAGATTTTTATGTATACAAACCTCCAGTATAATGATTTAAATAATATTACTGATTTATTCCTGAATCATAATAATTTTTATGATAACATTTATGACCAAATTGTCATTCGTTTTTAGTAACATTTCATTGTAACTCGTTATTGGGTTATTAACAACTTTATGTTTTTATGCATGTTTTGTCGGATAAGTTCTTATTACTCTTTTTAGGTTATTTTTATATTATTTAAATCATAGTATTAGTATAATAAAAATCATATTTATTCATTCCATTCATTTATATAACTTTTCTTTAATGAATATTATGTAGAACGAATCACAATCCACCGTGGAGATGGTAAGCCGTACATGCGCACAAGCGATGATATTGTTCACATAATGGTTGAATGGTATTGAAGTGAAAGGTGTATAGTATCTTAGAATAAAATAATTTTATACCAATCATATATAGATATATATATTAATTCCCTCAGTATATCCATCCATTTAATGTGGTGGTGAAAAAAGGATTACACCATAGCATGGAGACGGTAAGTCGTACGTAAGCACACATGGTGATTTAATTTTTCGTAGGATGGGTAGAAGATAGAATATGGTTGTTTCATGTCTATAAAAAATTATCAATATATGAGTTATACTAAGGTTGTTAATTTATAATTAAAAAACTAATTAAGTGTACGTATAAGAAGAACTATTCTTCAAATAATTTGTAAATGATATTACCTCTAATTCGATGTGCACCCTCTAAATATCCTCTTAGAGAACTAGAGTTGGTTTTTGAAGATTTCCAGAACCTGTAGAATAAAAATAGGTAAGTTGAGAGGGAAACAATGTAAGGGTATGGATGATATTTATGGGTAAAAATGAAGTGAAGGGGTGAGGGAGGAGGTGACCTTTTATTATTAAGGTGAGTGGCACTTTTGGAAACTAAATAAATAATAATTAATTAATAAATGAAACCCTACCTGAAACCTCCAAAATAGACCAAATTAAAAGAAGATATTATATAGGGTTGTAATAGAATAAACCAAAATACATTTTGGACATGTTAATTTTTCTATTTAATCAATATCTGTTTAATTGACATTTAGTTATTCAATTTAATTTTTACTGTGTTAATAACATTCTAAATATTTAATGGTTATAAAAATTCAGTTATATCATTATAATTGATAATAAATTAATAATATATGAAATTTTAGAACTTAAAGTTATAAATTTATAATTTTCAAATATTTTTATGATTTTAAAATTATTTAATAAATTTTTATTTTTATAAAATATAAATAGTGTCAATTTTGAGACTATTTATTTATTTGACTTTAAATAAAATTCACAAGGAAGATAAATTAAAAAATAATATTCAACACACTCTTAACATTTCATAGTCATGTATAATTTACTTTGAACAAATTAATTAGTTTATATGTTATTTATTTTAATATATTTAAAAACATTTATTTGATATTTATATTAATAAAATATTTTTTACATCACTGTTGTGTCTTAAATAAGGGTAATTTTATAATATATAGAAATTATAAACAAATTCCCATGATTTAAGTAATTTATTTTATATTTATATATATTATATATAGTAGTTCATATCTCCTAGTTATCTATATATTAAAATTAGTATACTTTTATAAAATGAGATTGTGACATTTTTTCACATTCATTAGATTTTATCACATTCATATAATTTGCATTGGTAAGTGACCATAAAGTGATTCCATTCAAAAAATATATTATTAGTAGAATTTATTCATCCATTATAATTTTTAATAGGTTTTACGACAATTTTATAATATTATTTTAACCTTTAATTACCCCATTTACCTTTAACCATTGTAAAAAAAATAATTACCAAAGTTACTATTCATAATGCCCAAAAATAAAATTATCCTATTAACATAATTTGGACATGATGATCCAAAATATGGAATCAATTTTTCAAAATTTTAAACTTAGAAGATTCATTAATTAATTTAAAAATAATCTTTTTGTTGAAATGAGAAAATGAGTTTTAAAAGTTGAAATATTGCAAAAGAATGATATGTTTTTAAGTAAGAACTCAATGTAAAATTAATATTAATGAAAAATATTATATTTAAATATAAAAATATATTCTATTTATACATTAAAATCATTAAATATTATAATTTTACCATATAAATTATCTCAACGAAAAAAGTTGTTTTTAATTAAAATTTGACTTATTTTTACTATTCATCTATACATGAATGTTAACAGAAAAATATCAAAAATTCATCCAATGTAATTTTTTATATCCCACATCAAAATAACATGTATATTTTGTCATACTAGAATTATTAATGTGTCAAAATCTAAATTTAATATTGGTTCTCTATTCAATGGTATAAAATTATCCTTAAAAAATATGTTTTTATACATCAAATAGGGTTTTAGTCATACCCTATGACTAAAATATCAATTGGATGAATATAAAATATATTTTATTAAGAATATAACACATATATATCTCATTAATTTCATTAAAAAAAGTAATTCACTTAAAAATAACAATATCTAATTGATTTTTATTTTTCACAAATAATTGATAGTCAATGAATTCATAATTCATTTTCAGAAGTTAATTATAATTGTTCTCTCTAACTTGACGAGGATATAATGGTAATTTTATAAATAGGGCATCGCTCAGTTCGTTTATACTCATGATTGTGTGAAAAGTATGATAGTGAAGAATAAAAATTATTTAAAGAATGTATTTCATAAAAAAATGTTGGTATTACATCTTAGGCATCTAGTTTATAAATATTTTCCACAGAGCACATACAAAATCGATTTAAGAGTCTTGGTGATGCATATCTGATATTTATTGAATGTATTGATTCCCTACAAACAAATTGGTTGACAAATATTTTTATTGAAGTGTGCATTATATGGTTTTATAGTAACGAGTTTTTGTTTGATTATATATTTATGGATGATGTTTTATGGATGAATGATGCCAAGAGTAAGATTAGTATATGGGGGTCAGACCCGAGTGACTTTATGAATGATACCATGTAGTTCCACTTCATTAATTGTTATTCCTACACAATATTATTTTCTCATATAAAATATAGATGTTTTACTATATAGTGAGTTTAGTATTTGTCATAGAAACATTATATGTGATCACTAGGGGTCCCTTGTTGTGTCACATAATGCTATGATTATGGAAGTTTATAGACCCATTGTTGTGAAATCTATTTATAATATTTTTAGATTGGAATTTTACAATTATCACAGTTTAAATTAATTATTTATTAAATAAAATTTCTAAATCAAAATTAAATACCATGAGGATTTGGAGGTGTGGTGGGAATCTTTTATGTCCACTATGGATAATATCCATCTATTGATGTCTAAATTTTCATCATGTGGGTTATCGTTCTATAGAAGATAATGGAATCTATTTTATCACATTAGTGCTTTATTGAGAGGCTCTAATGATTCTATTCCCCATTTTTCATGTTTTCATTTAGTACATTGTAGCATTGCCTATAATAATAATATTTTCCTTTGAGATTTCATTAAAAGTTTGGTTAAGTGGAAACTCTTGCATGGCCTGAAGGACCAGGGGAACTATCACCTTATAATTTCAAGGATTATTTTCATAGAGTCACGAATCCCTTAAAAATATATTTTCCCTAGAAGCACATAAAAAACTTCTCTGCAAAACCTCAACTAGTATACACATGGCTAACCACTTGACATTATTATTGGATTATAATGTCCTATATATAGCTTCACAGGCCAATGTAATTTCCACCATATCCCTCAAAAAATCCTATGTCGGCTGATCTCATCCTAGAGACTACTACATCTGTTATTTGTCATTTTGGGGTTCCTCTAGTATAAGAGAACATAACGTTCTCTAAGTCTACAAGAATTTTTAGCCTAATGTTCATTGATGCCTCAAAGGCTATGTTGGTTGAAGACCCTATTTGTAGTTACTATTATTTAGATATATTTTTATTACTAATTAATTATATATATATATATATAATTTCAATATGATTATATATACATTTATATAATTCTTATATACAATAATTTATATACAATCAAGGTGTGGATCCCACCTATCCCTCATTACGCAATAATTTTTTGATAGGGGGTTGGTTATGTGGTACCATGTCAGGTGGAGACTCACCAAAAATAGAAATACCATAGGATAGAGTCCTTAAAATATTATAGTTAGTTGAGTATGAGTTGAATTCTAGTAGTGGGTACATAACAGGATAGGTGGGTGTGGTTCCCACCTATACCTCATTACCTAATAACTCATTTAAAAGAGTAGTTTTGATTATCAGTTTTTGGATATTATTCTCTCCATTATGCCTCCAAGGTCTTACCATGTAATATGGTGTTTTCGTGATGAATTGACCTTAACATTCTAGCTAGGAGACCCCTCATCAATTCCCCAACATTCAAAAGTTCCACTTTGAATTTTTAGGATGACGTCCCACATACCTGTGGAAGGAACATCAAGATCGATGGTTGTCATTAATATGAATTTCGATCTTTGAAATAAAAAATTATAGATAGAATCATTAATAGTGGTAATACCACTCACATTATATATATTAATGATGCAGTCTTAGATCGATTTATAATTTGAATAATTTTTTATTATAATGTCTTTGGTTTTACCTTCAAGAAGTATACCCAGGAAGCTGGTTGATCTAATGAGTTTTCTTTTTACCATTTTGGGATATAAATAATGGAATATTTTTCCAATGTGTAATGGATAATACCACTCAACATTCCCTCATGATGATATAAATATGATGAAATGGGAACATGGTGTGATTTCCCTAAATCAGAGGAACCATATCATTAAATAACATGATTCATGTTTCAATCCATTTTATATCATAAACACTACAGTTTAGGTATGGATTATAGTTTTTATATTGAATCGAATTTTTTGACACCCAAATATTTTTTATGATATATCCTTGGCTATGTGATTTCCTATTAATGATAACAAGGATACTAAAGAAGAAAAGATTATAAATTTTAAAAGATATTTAGTTTTGGTGGTTTTGAATTATACTCTTACTGAGAATGTATTTATTTCAAATATCAAGGACGATATCAATTTTTGTATTTCATATGAACATTTACATATATTTTTCTCTCACTTACATGATATAAGAAACTATACTGATAAGCATTTTATGTATAATTCTTCTTATTTCCTCTCTAAGAATGGTTATTATCCTAAGAATTACATGATTGTTGGGTATAGATCAAGGTGAGGGGATTCCACTAACTTATATAATGTTGAAGATTGTTCTATGCATGCTTGGGGGGAGTACATTGATGCCAAAATACATCCTATTATGGAAGAGAAACATTATCTCTCCATGGTGGTAACTGATATAGTGATAATAAATTTGGAAGATGTTATATCTTCACCGACATTACAGATAAATGATCTTGTTTAGGAGTTGGCTCAAGAAGCATGAATACAACCTACTGATGTGGTTATTGCCAATGAAGGGAAGATTCATGATTTTTTAGAGGTTTTACTATATGTATATGAGATGGGATGATAAACCTGAGTTGAATTAGTGGAGGAGGATTCTAAAGAAAGAAATTTACAAACGTCTTGATAAAAATATTTCTGAGGGTGAAATTCATGATCATGAATTTCTGGATATTCAATTGAGGGGGGATAAATTAATTGCATAAAGTCACTAAAAAAATGTCTCACTATAAAGCTCAGATGATAGTTAAAACAAGGAAGCAATATACTACAAGAAGTATTTTAAATGTAACCGAAGGACCTAAATCATCTATACAAGCTGTTATAGCAAAAGATTATAGTATAAATCTGACTGATTTGATGGGGTTTTTAGCACCAGATATCGGTAAATTTTGTTTTAGTATTTTTGATATCATAAATAGGTCTAATAAAATTGAGTTTTTCTATGAGGAATCAATTATCCTGGGGATTTTTGTGTTCATGGATTTTACTTAGACACTGATACTATCAAGGCAATGAGAAACATTGACCTAAAGGTAGTGTGAAAGGAATCAGGATAGGTAGGAGAATGTGATCCTAAACCTCTTAAAGATCCCACCCTACTAGATGAAAATATTGATCTTCAGGTGGATGAAGAGACATGGTAATTGTAAAAAAAATGGAGGAGTGTCTGTCATCTGAGAAGAATGGGTGGTGGTTGATACCATAGATTATAAAAATTCCTTTTGTTCCTAGTTAATCATATACTTTTCTCTTTGTGATGGGGTTTATCACTAGCTTCTATTTAAATTCTCCCCTTTTAATTTTTTTTATTTTATTTAAATAAAATTAGAGACCATGGTCTATAACTCATGGTTCACACCAATTTGTTATAATTAAAAATATTTTTATTTAGATAAATGTGAATTTGTTTTATGAAAATACTATAAATATAACTTTATAAATAGAAATATTATGATTAATTTTTTTAAATTCACTGTATCATAAAATACAATATAGATAGTGGAAATATATGATCACTATGATCCATGGAATTAGGGTGCCTCCTACATAGAGTCATTATTTTGATTCTCAGATTTAACTAAGAAGGGAATGTCCAGATCTTCTAATATCAACAAACCTGATGATTGATGATTTTTTGTGGATGATCTAGAAGACTATCAGAAAATTTTAAACCTCTGTTGAATTTAAATTTATGGTTTTATAATCCATATGAAAGAAGACAAACCCTGATCTTACCTAGATCTCAAGAATAGAATCCCCCATTACTTCAGAAATCATTATTTGGAATTAAACCTAATCTAAACATGATACCTCTATATTGTCTTTCATTACGATTAGTATATCAATACTGCCTATAGATTTGGTAACCACACCTAAAGATAAAAATATTGATAATCTAGAAATTAAATTTCAATTTTAATTCCCTTAGAAACAATCCAATGATCAAATATAGATCATACTCCATGGAGTTAACTAGGTGTTTTACATACCAATTTCCCAAATAACTATGCCTCTTTCCTAGGTACTCCTATCAAATTAGATCAGAGATTTTTGGAAGGGGGTCTAGGGGTTTTTATATAAACCCTTTTGAAAAATAATTTTGAATACAAATGTCCATATGCTATTAATCACATATATTGTGATAAAAAATTGTTATCAAGGTAGAGTATGAAAATTTCCCACATTTTCATTGTTTTCAAGATAGTGGTCCATTCGATTTATAATCACATGGTGATTAAAATGAAGGAAATGTTGGATTATATTTCTTGGGATTGGATGGAGATCATTATGTACTAAGAAACTAATGGTTTCAACTTTTAGAAATGGGGCCTCCTAAACCTCATTGAAAAATAATAACAAAAAATATGGTTATTGTTTTTAAAGTATATTATTGAAAAACACATGGTAAGACATTATTGAGGAAGAGGATTAGGGGAGAAACTCTTATTTCCTTTTTCTTTCCACTAAAGAGGGTCCTGGAGTGAGTTCTGAGAATGAATATGAATGCATGGATGAAAATAATATGGACTTGTGAATTTCACAAGACATCAAGGAGATTTTTTATAATCTAAAAAAGGAAATTACTCCTCTAAAATCTACAATCGATACAGCTGTATCACTTGAAAATGTTGTGGTAACTCTAACATACTCACTGGATACCATTGGATCAAATTTTTCAGATATGGATTAGAATAGTTTGGATCATCGGGACATCAAACCATATGGTAAAACTTTTCAAATGAAAGAAAAAAATATAATAGATCAGGAATCTTGGGAAATCCCATATAAGACTTATTAGTCCAATGCACATGGTGTGAGAGATATTTTTAGCACTCTAAATTATAAGGAATCAAATGATAGTGTTTTTAAGACCATATATACCAATGAGTTTCTTCAACACACTCCATCTCCAAAAATGAAAGAATGATGGTCTCAAAAATAATTTAGAAATATGTCAGGGAGAAAGGGTTGTAGTGGATACAACCCCATATTCACATCCATATGAGAATACATTATTGGAATTTCTAGTGGATGTATAATTATGAAGCATCCATCTCCAATAGGATATATATTTAGAAGAATAATCAAGTACTTCTTGGGTTGGATGAACCTAAAATTATCTTCTCATATATAGTTTCGAGTCCTGAAAACAAGGTATTTCACTCATTGGACACTAATTGGTTCTCGTCCTATGTCAAAAATCTCTAGGTCATGGTACTCTACTGTCTAGTAGAATCCTGTTAGTTTGTCTCCAATGATCAACATGTCACCTGATCATTTAAATATATGGTAATTCAATACTTATTATCCATCATCAATGCTCAAAACATGTATCAAGGCCACTAAATCCAATAATATGAGTCAGAATCCCTAAAATATACCATTATTTATACCATGGATCATCCTTAGTGATTTTATCTAAATTATCATTAAAAATGTGAAACTGGGTACTTTAACCAAATACATATCCTCCAGAGAATTCAAATTATGAATTGAAAATAATCATTTGTTTTAAATCAATCATCTAGGTTCCAAATTCATTGATATGGGAAGAATCTCAATGGTATAGTTTTAAGAAAACATTATAGGGATTTTGTTAAGGAGGTATTCCTATATACAAATGATTATATTTCATGAATAAATTTATCATGGATAAACTCATATTACAATCCCATTATGATCATTCTAGTGACCAAAGATCCCAACCCTTGGTTACCCTTTAAGTTCGTGAATTATGGGATGACTCATCCGAAGTGCGGTAAGCTTGTTCAAGAAATATGGGGTTTTGTTGATTATAAAAATTATGATCTCATCTATATCCTAAAACTCAAATTTCTCAAGGGGATGATAAAAAATGGCGAAATGATCTTTTTATATTTCCTGATTATGAAATCACCTCTCTTGATGGATCCATTCCACACATCCAAAAGTATAACACATACTAATGCATTTTTTATGGAATTTTTAGTGAATCTATGGTTTTATTCAAAACCAATAATCTTTTTACCCATTACGAGTCCATGAAGGGGTATGATTTTAAATCTTAGTGGCTCAAAGTTGCTGAAAAAAACAATTGAGCATATCAATTATCTTCAAGAATATGGGAAGGCATCCAAATGTCTATCATTTTTAATTAAATGATGAAACAATCATGGAAAATTGGAGGGATATCTCAGATCATGTGGTCTGTCAAAATAAACACCTATTTAATGGATCCTCCACAAATACTGATCTTGTAGATGGAATCATTCCTACTCTTTCCAAAAAAGATGGAAACTACAGACTCACTTCTCTTCAATTAGTCTCAGAAACCAAGGAGACTATTTTTGGTCTCAAACATAAATGTTCTCCCATTTGGGATGGATTGAAAAAAATTCAATCCAATTGGGAGAACATATGTATTCTGGATTATGATTTATTTTTTTAGATATGGTTTCCTTATTTATGGATTTAAGTCCCAATTCTCGTCCCTCATTCAAGAGGTGGAGAACACCAGTGATAGTCTTCTCCTCATTATTGTTTCTATAGTTCAAATGAATTATATAATCATCATTAAAATCATTACAAATAGGAGTTAATTTATCTCAAACGATATTATCCCTCCAAATCAGTTTGGATTCACCAAATATAGGACCATCCTGGAATACCAAATCATAGCATCTTAATTTTTCAATATCATAAAAACTCCACCATTGGAGGAAACATTTACCTAAAAAATTATATCCACAATTATTTTCATCCAATGGAATTAACAGTCATCTTTAATTTCATATCCTAGTTCAGATTTTATGATGTATAAATTAATTGTGTAAAAATAATTCAATTGTATTATAATGTCTCTGTTTTTATAATTGGACCCCCTAAATGATAATTCTCATTATCTAGAGGCATCAAAAAGCTAACCCACTCTATGTAGTTATTTTCTCCACATCCAAGGAATACCTCAATAAGATCCTTTACATCACGGTTGAAAATGGGAATATGAAAAAAATTAGAGATGGGTAAGCTGTATTTTCCCCATATCATCTATTATATGAAGACGAAACAATAATATTTACAAAAAGAGACAAGAAAAATATCATAAACATATAAAAACCCCTCTTACATTATGATGATTTCTTAGGTAAGAAAATTAGTCTGAAAAATCATTTATCATCTTTTAAAAGAGAATATCCTCTTTTAAGGAATTTAAAATAATCAGAGATATAAGATTTTTAGAGGTAGTTATATATATTATATACCATGGAGTCTCTATGTTTTTGGAAGAGAAAAATATTTATAATTCTTGGACATTATTATCCAAATTATTGGACAAATTTCCTCCTTGAAGGGAAAATATGTAACCATTCCTAGAAGTGTTTCTTTGAAGAAATATGTTATTATTAACCAATGTTTCTAATAATTAATTGTTTATAAAATGAATGATTCCATCATTAATACTATCAATGTTTACTTCAATAACATTATTTTGAGAAGCAACATTCTAGGAAAGAGGTTAGTAATGGAATCCCCGAAATAAGTGCTGTAAGACCCATGATATTGTGTTTTTGGGAAATGAAATCCTTTTATCCATTAATAAATATTTGAAATCCAATTTTATGTGGAAGATAATTATTGATAAATCATAATCTCTTTGGTTTAATTGTTATTAATTTATGAATAAGATCAAAATTGTGAACCATAATCAAATGGATTCCTCAATATGGGCTACCATTAAGTCTGAATTACGTTCAACTGATTTTTATTCTAGATGTCTGGTATCCAGAGAACAATTCCATAAAATTTTGATTGATAATTGTACGAGTGATCTAATTATATATTCTATCAAGATTTACTATATGAACGTATATAGGGTGATCTTAATTAATGTGTAACTTAAAATTGTTTATTATTTTCCCGATGATATTAAAACAACGGTACCTTGATATAACATCCCACAATATGATTCTTCCTAGACATGTTATTGTACTAAAATAGTGTTCTATACATCCAAATGTTATATTTGAATCTTAATTTTACATAATATAGATCCTCAATGCATAAAAAACCTGAACAAGGGATGAATCCAGCCCTCAAGGTCAATTCTATTTTAGTGGTTGGTGCATAGAAAACTATTGATAGACTCATTTATAGAAACCCATGGAATTCAAATATTCTATTACATCAACATAAAAAAGATATTGAATACTTATTCTAGATATTCTCTTCTCCTTGATGAATTGTAAGGACATCACAAAAAAAATTTATATTCAACTGCCACATGCTACCTCTACAAAGGAATTCCATAAAAGATGGATTGATTAATCTATCTCCCCTCACCTTCTTAACCAATTATAGGTTTATTCAAGGAAATGTATTTTCACTATATGTAATGCTCACAATAAATGGATTCATAGTCAGGAAACCTTCATACCTTAATTTGTGTTGTGTTAATTGTTGATTGTTGTCAATGAATAAAACCTCTCTAAAAGGGGATACTACCACAACAAAATTAATGATCTCCCAAACATCAAATAGAATGGAATTATTAGTAACATGTTTCCTATAATAGTAAATTTAATGTATTCTACAATTCTAATTTTTTAGGGTAGATCAAAATAAACATTGAAGGGTCTTCAATAGGAAACCTGAGAACATCTTGGTTTGGTTATATTTTCTGAGATCATCCTGGGATGCCATATGATGTCCCTATAGATTATGTGGCATTGATTCCACTTTTGATTTTGAAAAATTGGGTGTTATCATTGTGAATGATATATCCAATATACATGGTAGGAAAATCCTTTATGTGCAATGTGACTAAACTATGATTTTTCAAGCCATCATTGTAGGATCGACCCATCTCTATTAGAAGTTGGCTAGTCAATGGATTATCTTATTTGATTTTTCTCATCAATTGACTACATAATCACACAAGGCTATAGGGAGCCAATACACAAGAATATGGACTTTCCATCATGGGTGATAATGGAGATGATCTCATATGGTCTTGTTAAATTCCAGGGATATTATTCTCTTTCTTCATAGGGACCAGTTTAAAATTCACTTCTTTAAACTCTTGTAAGCATAATTTTTTTTCTAATAAAAGAGTCTTTACCTCTTGGGATGGTCTCACCATTATCCATTAAAATAAAATAATTTTAATAATTATAATTTAAATTTAAACATTGTTATATATTTAAAATGGTTCATTGAGGGGAATGAAATATATGAAAATCATACAATACCAATAGGGAAGTAATTTGCAGGACTCAAACATGAGACTTTACCTAGTCACTACAGGGACACCCACCACTATGCTCCATCCTATCGACAATTTATATATTGATATATATTATTATTACTTATTCTATATGCAATTATTGCATTGCTTCTATTTAAAAATAATAATGAATTATTAACATTTAAAATTTTTAATCTTATAATATTATTTAATTAAATGTACAAATTTGTAAACCTGAATAAAAGATATTAAATATACATAAAAATTATAAATATTAATATAATTATTATAAGTTCATTTTAGAATTTAAACTCATTTAAATATTTGTGGATTAATCTTTTTTTTCAAAACACACAAATATATATATTTACATATATGAACATATTCATGAGAGATATGATGCATGTATAAAAAAAACTTGTAGTGGGATACACTACTACAGATCAAGTTTTTAGAAGGGATAGAAATAATATTTTCATCAGTAAAAGAGTATTGAAAAGATATGCACCATTAAATGTATGATTATTTATCAGTTCTTGTTTGTATTGATAAATACGATGCATATCAGCTCTTTTTTTATTACTGATAAAATTCAAAAAAATATGTTTTAAATCTTCTTATTTCAACCCAACCCTTTTAATATCAATAAATCACACATTTATCAGTGCAATTTTCCCCCTATTCACCCAACCCCCATCCTTTCTGGGGCCCAAAAACTTTATCAATTCTTTATAAGCATTTTATCAATGCTTTTCATGCCCTTCACCCATTTTCATGCCTAGAATCGAATATATGACCTTTTTTTATCAAGCCCTAATTCCTTTTCCACTACAATATAATGATTTGTATAGTATTTTATGATATATTTATATATACAAAATTAAAATTTTTAAATATGTTTATTCATATAATTTTATAGTCTTATATAATTATTTGTATATATATTTTCAAAAACATGGCTCTTTATGACATATTTAAACATAAAATTTCTCCATATTTACATATATGTTTTTATGTCTATATAATTTAATATATATTTATGCATATATACAAATAATTTAATATTTAGATAAATTTTTTTAATAATTTACACATATATATTTATTTTAAATATGTTTATATAATACATATAAGGATAACAACACATTTATAAAACTAAATGTATATGTATGATGTATCTACAAAATATTTACGCATGTATACTTGAACATATTTAAACATATACAAATTTATATTTCAATCTCTCACACACACATATATATATATTTAAACATATTATCTCATATAGAAAATTATATAGTTTTTTATTGACAAACACATATTTTTATGAAAAAATAAACTATATATTAGTTCATCTATGTATGTGATTTTATATTTTTATGAGGTAAAAAAATTAATAATTTTTTATTTTAAACAAAATGATTAAGGAATATATTTTTTCACATAGTTAATATTTGTAAAAATATATTTTTACGCAAATATATTTGCATATTTTTTTATAATTGATTTATAATATGTAGTTATATGAAAATATGTATACATTCAATTATACATAACTTTAAAATATTAAAAAATCATAAAATTTAAACAGTAGAGTACCCATATAATTGTAATACCAGAGAATATTTATTCCCCACTGAAAAATACCATAAGACACACCAAAACAAGTATATAATATATTGAATTTTCAAAAAGTATGGTAACTCGATAATAAATTGAATATTAGTGACCATTTAGGACTCTTGACATTGATGAAAAATATAAAATAAGTTTCCCCATATAAAAATGTCACATGTTGTTTTGAAATTTTTTATTTCATATGCGGTAGAGGAAAAATAGACATCTTGATCCAAAGTTTTGTTTGTTTGATGTTCAAGTCATGTTTTAAAATTATCTTAGATTTTTCATAGATATATTGAATTTATAAGTCATATAATTGTCATTAAAAGATTATTACTCAAATATAATTTGAAAATTATTAATTTATATTAATATTTCACTAAATATCTTAATTATTTATTGTAAATGTTGATTTAGAATAATTTAAATTTTATTTAATAAAATTATTTATTATACTTATATCAATATAAATAAATTAATAAATTGTTTAAATGAGATATTTTACATCTTAAATATACCTTTTATCCACACCAAAAACTCTAGAAAAGGGGTTCTTTTATCAGTAATTGTTTTAGATTTGATGAAAGCACCCTTTATTAGCACTGAAAAATACTCCCTCTTAATCAGTGATGTTATCTATCACAGATATAGGGTAGTTTTAAATTTTTTGCATTCTATAGCAGATATGTGTTATCATATGCTGACCTTCCCTAACTCATTTAAGATATGAACAATGATTTATTCATCTAATTGACATTCTTCATTGTTTCTACCTCGTTATTGTGTACATAATTAAATAAAAATAAGTAAAAATTGTATATAAAAAAATCACTACTACATATAATTCTTTTAAAATCAATTAAAATTTTCATTAGTAATAATAAAAAATCATTTTTCTTCCAAGATTCATTAAATGTCTGCATTTATCAGTGTTTTTTAGCAAGGATAAAGGCCCTCTTTATAAATGCTAAATAAGCACTAATAGAGGAAATTGTTATCAGCACTAAAAATTGCAGTGATAAAGGGTTCCTTTAAAAGTACTAAAAACATTGATAATGTGTTCATTTATCAGTGACAAAAATAAATGATAAAATTTGACAAAGTATATTTTCCAATCCTCATGCTCTCAAACTCCCCCTCTTATTATCAGCACAAACAACCCCATCCACCATGATGTTCTTTAGCTCTCATGAAATCCCTCCCTATTCATATCTTGCATCATCCATTCATTAGAACATTCCCTACACTATTCTTTTAGTTCACCTACACATGTGCTTGGACTTGATCGTATGAACTCCCATGTAAATTCGAACCTTTTTACACCCACCACAAGATTGATTTTCTATATTCTTATGATATTTTTATTTGTTTATATAGATTTATAGAAATTTTTTTATTCATATATTTATATATATTCATATCATTATTTATAAGTATATTCATAAAATATATGTTTTTGTGTTTGTGAATGATCTATATATACATATATATTTTCAAATGTACTATATATTAATATTAATTTACATATATTAAAATATAAATATAGATAAATATTTTTTTATTTATGAAAACACAAATATGTATATAGAAACATTATATATACATTTTAAAAAGTATATATATATATATTTATACACTCTAAATGGAATGATACCTAATTTTTGGCCCCAGATCTAATAAATATATTAAAAATAAAATAAGAAAAAGGTACAAAGGGATATGTTTTGATGAAAATAGTGAAAAACTACTTCCATAAAGAAAAGAAGAAAACTGTTCAAAAAGATAGAAAATAGAAATAATCTTGTCACCTAAAAACATCCACCACCCCTACCTCTCGAATGAGGTCCCCACTTCCAGGTTATTTGTCTTTTGTTGTGTCTTTTAATAATCATGATGATCAATTTTGTCGTCGTTTACATTGACAATCTCAATGATTGAGGTATTTTCTTCGACTCGGATCATTCCATGATCATTCTTGCATTCATCATGGAAAACCAGCTTGATAATGGACCTATTAAAGATGTTTGGAATGATAAGTTATTGATCCCTTATCATAAGAAAACCCCTTTGAAATATCATGAGATCCATTTATAATGTCATCAATTCTTCCTTTATCTTCCTTTTTACATATATTTTTAAAAAATATGAGTACATAAAAATAGTTGTTGTGAAAGATCCTATGCTAGAGGGTCTTTAATTTGGGTAGTTTTTCATGACCTATAGACATGGTTTATCAGAAACTGTGGGTATAGGGTTGATTTTTGAAGACCTATACCCATGGTTTTGTAAATATTATGTATAGCTTTCTTGCCTTATGGCACAATTGTTTTTCATGGGGAATTTGTTTTTTCGCCGGAACACTTATTCCCATGGTTTGATACATATATACATAGTTGATATAAATATATATGAGTATATATTTTTTTAAATACAAATAACACATATAGTCTAGTGGGTAGGTGCAGGAGGAATAAAAGAGTGGTCTAGCAAACGAATCCCACGACCGCTTTTTTAAAGCTATACCCACAATTTTAAAACCAAGGGTATAATTGAATGAAACAGTTTCATGGTGTCTAACATGGTGAAGTGGACCTGTACCCATAGTTTCCTAAACCGTGGGTATTGCTCTAGGGCTATCCCAATGCCTAGGGATCCCACGGTTACCTGAAAATGTAGGTATATCCTATACCCATAGTTTAGGGGATATACCAATGGTTTCATACCATGGGTATAGGTCAAATTTCTAGTAGTGAACATCATACTCTACCCCAATAATAGTCTGAGGTGAAGAGTCTATATCTAAATTTATTCTATCAACCAACATTTCTTGAGCAACATTCAATTCATGACATTCATTCATGACCTTCTTCAGAAGACTTTTATCATCAGTTTTTTATTTTCCTTTACATTCCTTATAGCAATGAACTTATCCATCCTATCTTGGTGGTCAAACAAAACATGAAAACTTTCTTCATCAAAAAAATCCCATTATTGATTCTTTAACTGGTGTTCCATCAATCATATGGAAGTATTCCAAGCTCATATTTCTCATGAAATAACACAATGGAAAAAAAATTTATACGGTAATCTCGAAAAGAAATAACATCTTTAACTATAGTAGCCACAAGAGTACATTGTTCCACACAAAGCTCATTATTCTCTAATTCGATAGGGCCATATCGGTGGTCTATCTCCCATAAAATTATTTCATTGTTCTCATGTTCAATTTAATCTGCATCATCAATGATGCATCCTTTATAATTCTCGAAATAATTGTTTTTAAAGCCATGTTAATATATGTGTATGTTATTTATATTAAGGGATAAAGTTTATACATTACATATATATTTATATGTTAATATATATATATACTTAGACATATGTACATATTATTTTATATTTAGATATAATTTTTTTATTATTTAATTATTAATATATAATTTAAATACATAAATATACTATATTTAGTGATAATGATAATGATATATTTATAAAAAATCATTTATATATGTCACATTCAATTAATATCGATACGCACAGATATATTCATATTTAAACCCACAAGTACAAATTTATATTTTTCACATACATGCACACATAATTACATATATGTATTTATTTATATATATTTAAATATACACATTTATATAACTATTAAGTGGTTACACCTTTGTTGTACCTGTGGTGGTGAGTTGAGGAGGTCTCTTGATGATGTATTAGGGTTTACCCTCCATCAGGGCTAGGGAGTGGGTCGCCCGATATCTGGTTATGAATTACCCTCCAGCAGGGCTGGGTAGTGGGACACCTGTTGGCATTCCAGGCTCAGTCCTTTCTACTAGGCTACCCTGTGGCTTTCCTCCGTGATTACTGGAGCGGGACCCCTGGTTATGGGTTAGTGTTGTGATGGATTTTACTTTGAGAATACCTCTCGACTACGGGGTAGTGGCGAGTTGTGGTTGATGTTCCCCAAGAACTGTCAAGAACGAGGGGCACTTTCCCCACCAAGAGGCGTTCTTGTGACGCGATCTAAAATCGTGCGGGCGAGTCATTGTTGCCCAATGCAGATAGTGTCGATATGCGGTGATTGAGCCCCTTGGCTTGTAGTTCGGGGCAGACGTGCTGGATGCTGTGCATAGATGGAGTTTTCTTCTAGGACTATTGGCTACTTTTTTGGGTTGAGCTACGGGACAGAGATCCCCTTACGATCTTGTTCGGGCTTCTTGGTAGAGCATATATTTGTATATACCAAGTTCCGGTAACCACTTCTTGGGTTTGGTTGCTCTCCTTCCAGGAGAGGAAAAGACAAGCAGGGTATGCCACATGCTTTCCACGTCTAGATTCTCGTGGTTGGATGAGTCTACTCTCCTGGTATAGGTAGAGAAGACTTGACGGGAAGTTCATCTTCTCACCGTTTCCAGCTCCTTGTATCTCGATGAGTATATCTCCTTTCTCTTGTTGTGTTGAGATGGACTCTTACTGTTCTATTTAATGCACTCTCAATCGTACTTCTCCACTTTTCTCTGTTCGCTCTACTGCTCACCCCTTAGGTACCTGCTTTGTTGCTCCCTTGAGCCTTCGGGGTATCCTACTGAGTATTTTTATACTCACCCCTGCTTGGGCTTTTCCCTTACTTGGTGTTCCTTTGCAGACGACGGACAGGTGGAGTGTGGTTTCAGTGGATCGTAGGAGCTTGGGATCTTGGACCGTGTGCGGAGGTCGTGGCCGGGTTCTAGGTGGGAGACCGGTCAGCTGTTTCTTTTTGTTTACATGTTGCCGGGTTGTGGCACTTTTTGGTTGGGCCCGTGTTTTGCCAATTTTCTTTTCAGTTTGTACATTGTACTGTTTAGAGGTCGATGCACATTTGTGTTATATATAGCAGTTGTTCTTTTTTACTATACTTGTTCTTTCTTTTACTCTGCACTTTTCCATTGAGTGTGTTGCCTGTGTTTACAAGTACTTAGGCAAAGGCCTCCCCGAGTTGATGTTCCTTCGGCGCTGGTCGCCAGCCCCTGGCCAATGGAGGCGGGCTTGGGGTAGTGCGGCTCGAGCCCGGGTAGGGTCGGGTCGTGACAAAGTGGTATGAGAGGTGGTTCATTCCTTGGGACATTGTGCGGACGTAACTAAAAGTGGAATTGGTTGGGATTTAGGGAAACAGTGTTAACGTGTCTCGAGAGCGGCTCTCAGGCCAGGGAGTCCAGTGATGGTGCGGCGGCCGACGTATCCATTCATCAGGACCTTGATAACACGCTTGTCAACTCGGCATGCTGAGACACTTGTTGCAGGAAAATTTGATTGTGCATCACATAGGACTGAGTCTTGACTTTCCTTCTTGAGTCATCTCCCCATCGTTGTTGTTGTTGGTATATACATATATGCTCATCTGACCGCGGAACTCCTTGATAATATTCAGGATGTCTCCGTGAAGACAGCCAGCCAGGATACCATCTTTGGGTGTGTGACAATGACCCTGTGGGCTACGAGGCCACAGTCCAGGACCCATCATGCGAGCCCCATTCTCTGGGTGGGCTAGTAGCAGCACCCCACCTTTTGAGCAACAGACAGTTTCAGCAGAGCATGCTGGGTTTGAGCGCAGGTTGAGCGTGCTCCATGAGTTCTATCGGCAGAGACCACTAAGGTTCATTGTTGAGCCAGACCCTCAGGCAGTAGAGGTTTGGCTTGAGGTAGTGGTTAGCCATTTCAGGCTTGTGCAGACGTCGACAGATCAGAGAGTGTCTTTGGCAGTCAGCCTTTCCCATGGATCGTCTTGGCGTTGGTGGAGTCTGGTGACTCAGCTTCTTGATGAGTCGTCGCTTTCATGGGACGAATTCCAGTTGTTGTTTCGAGAGGAGTTTTTCCCCTCCTACTTGTGCTCCGTTCGGATTCAGGAGCTCTTGCAGTTTCAGCAGGGAGGGATGACGGTGGCCGAGTACGCGGCTAGTTTTGCATACCATGCACTCTTTTACCCGGAATTGGTCCATGATGACAACTTCTGAGCATGGATTTTTGAGTAGGGTCTCCGCCGAGAGATTTGTGATGTCAGAGTACCCTTGGGCATTTCCACATATGCCGGGGTGATAGAGAAGGTGCTGGTGACAGAGGGCTTCCTATCATGTATTTCGGTTGGTACTGGCTGTTGGCGCGACGGAGTCGGGACGTCTGTCGTAGCTAGCAGGTGCCGGAGGACAGGACCTCAATGCAGGTGGCCTTCCCACTGCCAGTTTTGGAGACGTGGTCGTATACCACTGTGGCGAAAAGGCACAGGGCCTCAGCCAAGAATTCCCTACCATGAGTGGATCCCGAGCCATGGTCGTACACCACAGTGGCACCGGAGGGCACCAGGGAATCCCAGAGAGTGTCGGTGCTATGATTGTGACGGGCGAAGTCACTTGGCACGAGACTGCCCGACCTGAGTTGCTGAGAACTTTGGGCAAGTATCATGCGCACCACCATGGCAGAGTCAGCGCCGTGATCGGAGTAGTGGCCAGAGAGGTGGTGATAGCATAGGAGTGGGAGGAGCTAGAGGTGGGGGACGATGTTACGAGGTCTCCCCATCACTATTAGGTAGTCCATGTCAGGCTTCAGGAGTTGACGGTTGGGACCGCGGGTAGCCGCAAGCTTTGGCTGTTTACGATCCTGCAGAGCACGTGATGGTGAGAGGTACCCCTTGCGACTCTTCTACTTCTTGTAGTAGAATTGTTAGGCTCTGTATGTGAAATGTGTTTCTCCCTGCTCCTTGTTTGAGGTGTTACTAGGGTGACGCAGGGCATCGGGTGTAACCCTGTATTGGTAAGGAAAAAGGTGTGAGACCTTTTCCTTTAGTCGAGGGTGTGACTCCTTCGCTTCCGAGCATGTAAGAGAGTTTTGGTTGAGAGACATCGACTGTGAAATCTTGCGTGATCAGATATCCTTGGGTGTTTCACCATATGGATATTCTAAAGGAGGGAATCACTAGGCCTTGTTCCTGGTGCAGGCAGTGATTCCAGTCGCGACGTGTGACGTAAGGGTTAGGTCGGGGAGGTGAGCTACCCCCGAGAGCCTTTAGGCCATTTGAGATCGTGAAAAGGGATGGCGAGGTACCCTACCGCCTTGCGCTAACCCCAAAGTCTGGAGTGGATGCACGACATCAGCTAGGGCTTACCTTGCATGAACGGATCAAACCTTTGGTCCGTGTGCGGTGACGCAGAGCTGTGTGTGGGTTCTTCTGGGTATGGGAAAGCCAGGTGTGGGCTTAGTACCCTGTGTTGCTCCCTAGTTTTGATTTTCAGGGATGAAAATATTGAAGGAGGGAAGGATGTAAGAACGCGGTTTTTTCTACGAATGACTTTGGAATATTCTTGATAATATTCCAGGGCAACGCCTTCAGACGGCGTGTGATTCCGAGCCCCGGAGTGGCCAAAATGAATTTTTTAGTGCGTTCACACTGGAAATGCTAAATAAATGGGATAACTCCTAAACGGAGTCCCGGATCTGAGATCCGAGTGTATGGATGGGTCCGGAATGGGGTTTTTACCCTAGGAATGACATAAAGCATGTGGGCGTAGGACATTTGGACCCCTCGCACGCTTCTGGAATGTTAAACGGATTAAATAAATAAATTAATTCGTTTAAAAGGGAAACACTAGTATCTCTTAAATGGTTGCTCGGATTGGAAAACCGAGAGCACTGTTGAGTTCAGATCATGCCGTTTACCTTAGGAGGGGTATAAGTTTCACGGGCGCGGGCCGTTTGTGAAAAATGGCCCCAACGGTGTTTTCATAATTTAGCGGCTTGAGACGTTAAATTATATAACGTTTGAATGGGGTCTCGAATTAAAATTCTGAGACCGCCGTTGTGCTTGGGAGGTGGTGTTTACCCCAGGGGAGGCTTAACCTAGACCCTACTGATGGTTCGGGTTCGGGCTGATGGGTGGGTGGTTAAGCGGTTCTATTTAATCGCTTAAGTCACCCACACCTTCTTCCTCTCCCTCACCTGGATAGCAGCAAGGAGGAGCTCCTCCCTCTCCTCCTCCTCCTCCGGCGAGCCAGCTCCGGCAAGGTAGAGGTTCAGCGGCGAAGCTCCGGGCATCGCCTAAGAGGTAGGATCATGCGTATTTCATTTTTAATTCCCGCACATCCTTTGAATCCATAAACATACGTCGAATTGCTATTGGATTTTCGAACAAAACCCATGGACACGTAGTAAATTTTAT
This sequence comes from Viscum album, assembly GCA_963277665.1. NCBI lineage: Eukaryota > Viridiplantae > Streptophyta > Magnoliopsida > Santalales > Viscaceae > Viscum > Viscum album. The sequence continues at coordinate 1,067,468,385 of OY728129.1, forward strand.
CCCATTTCCAACGCTTTTCTCGGATTTGAAATCCGTGTTTGGAGAAGCCCGCATGGGTTCACCGAAGGTTGCTGGAATTAGGGGTTTTTGGGGTGTTTTCCGGAGGGTTCTGGCGGCAACAGGGGCTTCGGCTGGCGGCGGGCGACATCCTTAGGTGGGTGGCACGGCTCCGGCTCGTCAGCTTCAGGCGGTAGCCCCAGCGGCTTGTCGGCTTCAGGCGGGCGACGCGGGGGCAGGCCGGTCCGTGGCGGCGGGCTTCGGTCAAGCGGCGCCGGCGTAGCGCGAAGGAGGAGGGGCACGGGGTGCGCGACCCAGTGCGGCACGACCGCGACCCACGTGTCCCACGTCACTGCAGAAAGGGGTGACCGGCCTTGATGGCCTGTCAGTGGCGACAGGCCGTGGCCACCTGGCCGCGGCGGCTTGAACCGAACCCGCGGCCGGGCCATGGTCCGACTATGGGCGGACCGGCCGGTCCGGCCCAAGGGAGTGCCCCTTTGAATTTCTGACGCCCGTAACATTCGTTACGGGAATCCGTTTTGCGCGACTTCAGCGACAGCTTGGACCTTGAGTCGTGGGGAATGTTTAGAGCTAGTTTCGTGAATTTTTAATTCCCGAAACGAGGGGCCGTGGAGGCGCGACGTGTCCTTAAGTGGGTGAGCGTATTCCATGAGTTTCTTGTTTTGGACGGCGCGGACGCATGTGACGTTTGCTTTGAGTGCCATCGGTTGCATTGTGACCCTGGCGTAGGGGAGAAGGTTTCCAGGGTGGTTTTGGGCGTTGGGACTGGATTTGAGGCTTGGGCCCCATGACCCATCTTTCGAGCTGTATGCAGCGTTTCACGCCTTTTTCACCGGACGTCCATTCGGGGCGTGCGAGCAGTCTATGTTGGGTGTTTTTCTGAGGGGATTTCAATGGTGCAATCTGCTCGCCTTAATTCGGCATGATGATGTGGGGCCCACGAGGGTCGTTTGGTCGTCGACAGTGATTTTACATCTTTATCACCGGGGAACCGTTTTGGACAAGTGAGTAGTCCATCTTGTGTGATTTTTCGAGAGGAACGCAATGGTGTGATCCGTTCGTTGAGTTCCGGGACCAGGATGCGGGTCCGACGTGGTACTGCTTCTGTGCAGCGCGCTGGGATGCACCTTTTTCTCCGGATATTCATGGCACTCAAGTGAGTAGTGCTTTTGACGTGTTTTACTGAGGGGATCGTAGTTGTGCGATGCGCCCGATTGTTTTTAGGTCCGAGGCTCGGGATCACGAGACGCCATTCGGGCATGAGGCGGTGTTGGTGACATTCCCGTCGGATATTTTTCTGAGGTGAGTAAGTAGTCTATCTCGTGTGTTTTTCCATGAGGATTACAACGATGCGATCCGTTTGGCTGTGCAGAGCCTCTTGCATGATCTTATTAACATCAGAAGCATGGATGGTGCTCTAGTGGTGGTTCTGCCTACCTTGTTTGTAGCAGACCCTTGGTGTGTGATCTCGCACTCTTGGGAGTGTGATGTAAATGGTTCACGTGATGTGGATGGCAGTGCATGGGCCTTTGAGGTGGAGTTGTTACGTGATGCCTTTGCGTTGACGCTGGGTGCCATGTGCATGATAGGCTTTGGGCTGGAATGAGGTATACTCTGGGAGTATACGGGAGCGCTTGGAGGTACGTGTGGTTCGTACTTGAGATGTTCTTGCTCTTGGTTGGGGTTGCGATGGGGCCACACGTTGTATGGGCCCCACGTGCATGCTAGGTTCTGCTTTACGTACTTTAACCTCTCGCGACATAGAGGGTCCCTCTGTGTGTTTGTTTGACCAGCAGGTTGGAGTTTTTCCCCTGACTTGGTGCTCGTTTGTTGACCAGTAGGGTTGAGTGGTATCCCCCTGGTTTCGTTCTCGATGGATTGGCCAGTAGCGGTGCTAGTGGAACCCCGTGATGGAACAGGCGTTGAACCCCTTTGGGTAAGTTGTGCTGGAGTGGGGTGGTTGCGCGATACCCACTCCGTGTTTTGTTGGCCAGTGTTATACCTTCCATTAGAGTTGGCCAGAGCGGTTCGGAGTTCTACCCTCCAACAGGGCTGGGCAGTGGGTTACTCATCGACTTCTTCGGGTTTACCCTCCAGCAGGGCTGGGCAGTGGGTTGCTCGCTGACATTTAGGGTCTACCCTCCAGCAGAGACAGGGCAGTGGGTCACCCGATGACCTCTTCAGGTCTACCCTCCAGCAGGGCAGGGCAGTGGGTCGTCCGTCCTCTATTTCCAGGTCTACCCTCTAGCATGGCTGGGCAGTGGGTCGCCTGTCGGCTTATTCCAGGTCTACCCTCCAGCGGGGCTGGGCAGTGGGTCGCCTGATGATGTGTTAAGGTTTACCCTCCAGCGGGGCTGTGCAGTGGGTCGCCTAATGATTTGTTAAGGTTTACCCTCCAGTGGGGCTGGGAAGTGGGTCGCCTGATGATGTGTTAAGGTTTACCATCCAACGGGGCTGGGTAGTGGGTCTCCTGATGATGTGTTAAGGTTTACCCTCCAGCGAGGCTGGGCAGCGGGATTCCTGATGATGTATTAGGGTTTACCCTCCAGCGGGTCTGGGCAGTGTGTCCCCGATATCTGGTTATGAATTACCCGCTAGTAGGGCTGGGCAGTGGGACACCTGTTGGAATTCCAGGCTCAGTCCTATCTACTAGGCTAGCCTGTGGCTTTCCTCCGTGAATACCGGAGCGGGACCCCTGGTTACGGGTCAGTGTTGTGACGGTTTGGACTTTGAGAATACCTCTTGACTACGGGGTAGTGGCGAGTTGTGGTTGACGTTCCCCCAGAACTCTCAAGAATGAGGGGCACTTTCCCCACCGAGACGCGTTCTTGTGACACGATCTAAAACCGTGTGGGTGAGTCAGTGCCGCCCAAAGCGGATAATGTCGAAGTGTGGTGATCGAGCCCCTTGGCTTGTAGTTAGGGGCAGACGTGCGGGATGCTGGGCAGCGATGGAGTTTTTTTTGGTACTGTTGGCTACTTTTTCATGGGCTGAGCTACGGGACGGAGATCCCCTTATGATCTTGTTCGGGATTCTTGGCAGAGCATATATTTGTATATACCATGTTCTGGTACCCACTTCTTCGGTTTGGTTGCTCTCCTTCCAGGAGAGGCAAAGAGGTGCGGGGTATGCCACGTGCTTTTCGCGTCTAGCTTCTCGTGGTTGGATTAGTCTACTCTCCTGGTATAGGTAGCAGAGACTCGACAGGAAGTTCATCTTCTCACCGTTTCCAGCTCCATGTGTCTGGATGAGTCTATCTCCTTTCTCTTATTGGGTTGAGCTGGACTCTTACTATTCTATTTACTGCACTCTCGGTCGTACTTCTCCACTTTTATCTGTTTGCTCTACTTCTCACCCCTTCGGTACCTCCTTTGTTGCTCCCTCGATCCTTCGGGGTATCCTACTGAGTATTTTTATACTCAACCCTGCTTGGGCTTTTCCCGCACTTGGTGTGCCTTTTCAGACGACGGGAAGGTGGAGCGTGGCTTCAGTGGAGCGTGGCTTCAGTGGAGCGTAGGAGCTTGGGAGCTTCGACTGCCTGCGGTGGTCGTGGATGGGTTCCAGGTGGGAGACTCGTCATATGTTTCTTTTTGTTTACCTGTTGCTGGGTTGTGGAACTTTTTGGTTGGGTGCGTGTTTTTCACAATTTCTTTCCAGTTTGTTCTTTGTACTGTTTAGAGGTCGTTGCACATTTGTGGTATATATAGCAGTTGTTCTTTTTACTATGCGTGTTCTTTCTTTTACACTCCACTTTTTCATAGAGTGTGCTACGTGTGTGAGTATAGGTACTTAGGCAAAGGCCTCCCCGAGTTGGTGTGCCTTCGGCGCTGGTCGGCAGCCGCTGGCCAATGGAGGCGGGCTTGGGGTAGTTGTGGCTCGATCCCGTGTAGGGTCGGGTCATGACATTTGAAATGTTTAGAAGTCATAATTTATAAAAATAAATAAAGGATATTTAGATAACAACTATGACATTGTTCTATTTTATTAGATAATTTTTCATTATGTGGTACAAAAAATAAGATCATTTCAAGTTTAGTTTCTTGGAAAAAAGGTACCAAATATGTTAAAACATAAAAAATTATTCAAAATCCACTTTAAATGCATCTTTATTTGTTCACAGAACAAAGATTCTGAGTGGAGACTCCATTTTCCCCTCGTGTGGCTAGGTTTTCCTCATAGAAGCATTCTCCTCCCCTCCTATGAGCAAGCCTGGTGGTCTTGGTGTCGATTGATGGATCTTGGTGCAATGTCAGAACGCCTCGACGGTGATTCAGTGGAGTATGGTTTGGAGATATCGACATAGTTCCACACACCACAATGAAGTTTAGTGATGGTCTCACATCCCTAAGACACAAATTGGAAATCACTTAGGGATCTCACTTCAGTAGTGGAGTGGCCCAGAATCAGCTCTGGCATCTCTATTCCGGCGTGTTCGGAGTCTGATTTGGGTGGTTTGGAGGAGAGAGAACATTACTAGTATGGGTTTTTGATGGTGGTTTGGATTATTTTGGATTTTGTGTTTCTGTTTGTTGGATTTGATTTGGAGGTTCAGTTGACACAAGGTGGAGTCACAACACAATTTCGATCTACTGCTGGTGATGTCCCCTACTTCCCAGGTCTAGCATCAAACTCTGGTGATCTTGCATCTGCAGTTGAAATATGAGAAGATTCATGCCCAGAGTTGTGTTTTTGTTTCAGAGTGGCCTGGTCCCCCTCATCGGCGATGTTCCTTAGTGAGTTGTTGGACCATTAATCCTATGTGATAATGGTTTGACTGCATGTTCCTTGGATATATTTCTGGTGGATTCTCTGGTTAAGATAGCAATGGGTGTGTGGTGCATGGTGGGGTTTGTCTGGGAGTTGCTATTGATGTAGGATGATTGTGAAGGGTTGGTTTTTGCTGGACTTGATCGCATGGAAGATGTCCTAGATGAGGATTCAGAGCTAGTGGGTCATCTTTGTAGATCTTTCTGAAATTGGTTGTTTGAGAGGCTATGGATTTTTCAATCAGATCGTGTCTGAGTTTTGACACAGGACAATTGCTTGGTGAACTGCCATGCAAAGGTGGAGGACTTTTTCACAATGAAATTAGAGGGAGGGGAAACTTTATGGGGTTTGTTGGTTTTTATATCTTCGACCGTTAGGTCATGTAATGTCCAATTTCCTTGAAGTCTGGGTTCCCAACTTATTCCCTTAAAAGGGGGTTTATCATTTTATAATAAATTATTCTGAAGCCCTTCGGGCTATTGGAGAGAATGGGTTCGCCCTATGTTATATATAATAAATCCCAAAACCCAGGGACATACATAAAAGGAAGGGTTGAGCATGAATCTCAATTAGGGATTAAAAAAGAGAGGCACATAACATGTGATCTTGAGACATAACAATAATATAATGATTCAAAATAATAAGGAATGAGTTAGAAGTATATCATAACAATAATAACAGGAATCATAGAATAAAAATGTGGCTAGATCATTTAAATGAGACAATAATAATAAAATCACCAACAATTGTAACCAAGGGGTTATAAATAATGATCACCATGGTTATCCGCCATGGTATCATAAAATATGTTATCTCTATAGATTATATATTTCACCCAATCCATTGGAGTTCTATGAGGGTGAACCTTTCATATGTATTAATTTAATTTTATCCATATAGATCATAAAAAATAAATTCATTAATAACCAATAGATAATAAAGGATGGGTTGGTTATAAAAATCATGAAGTAGAAAATTTCATTAAGATTTGATTGTTTAATTTTTTTAACCCATGAAAGGAAAAGTGAATTTCTCATGTAAAAGAGATCACTTTGAATAGTAAATTCGGCAACATGATGGGAATTATACACGATTTTAGAAAACATTCAACTTAGAGGGGACAAGGGTATCAAATTGATAAAAATTTATTAGAGTAATGGACTAATAGAAAGTGGACAATAAAAAATTTTCTTTGGTAATTGAATGATATACAACAAAAGGACCCTTGAATGGAGAAGAGAAGTGGATATTTTCCATTACCTAGAAGAGTTACTCCTAGATCATGAAAAATGGAACCTTGGGGGAATTGGGACACCTTGGGGGTCTCTATGGGAGAAAAAATAACCATAAATACATGGATTATGGATTGATAGTTCATAGAAATAAAGAAATTAGTGGGAATAAATTTGGGATGTGGAGGATTTATTTATCAATTTTAAAAAATAGATTTTGTAAGACTAGGTTACAGAAAATGAAAAACCATTAGCTTTCACAGGGTTCATGTTCATGGTTTTTGAAATTTAGGCCAAATTTTATGACACTTTAATACTATAGAACCGAAATAAATTATTTAATCCGTCTTTTTGCAAGAAAAAGTTATGATTTTAAAACATTTAGTTGTTAAAAATAAATTTACCTATTTTATACTTTGAAGGTAACATCAAGATTTAGAAAATAAATAAAATGAATAATAATAATAATAACTATTAAAATAAAATATTTTAGGTCTTTGATTTTTTTTAATTAATTAACCCATAATTATAAAATAAATATGATGTTATAAAATATTTTAAAACCCTAAAAATTTATTTATTTTTACTATTCATGAAAAAAAGTAAAGTTTTTAAAAAATTCCCATAAATTCTCCCCAAACAAATTTTTATATGATAAATTGAAAAATAATTTTAATTTTATAAGAAAAATTATTTAAAAATGATATTATAAACTATTAAATATAATGATCTATATTTATTTTAAAAGATATACTTTTAAGGCACATTAAAATTTATAACACTTTAAAAAAAATTTCTAGGCCATTGTAAAATTAGATTCTCATTTATTATTTAATTAAAAGTGGATGAAAATACTTTCATTAAAAGATATACTATTCTCAATATTTTGGTTTGTCATTAAAATTGTATATATATTCTAGAAACATACAGTTATATTTTATTTTCATCCAAAAAATGATTTATCAAATTTATCACAATTATAAATAAATTTTATTAAGAAAAACCATTATTTAGAGGATATGATGAAAAAATATTTTTTTTAAAAGTAATTTACACTATGGTTTAGACCTGTAACCCCTTATTACACCCACATTAACCTTAAGGGTAATGTGTGTGATCGTGGTAGTTTCATGGTGTTCCTCGACTAAAATCGACTGAGTGGTAATATCCACTATCATAAAATTCTCCGGCAGGAGATTTGGATCATGCATCACTTTTTGAAGATCATTTTGGGCTTCATCAATGGAAAAAACAGTGATTCTACCTTCCTCCCAGGCTCTATCAAATGGGATTCAAACAACATGTATCTGCTAATTGAAGACACTGATTCTGCTATTCGTACGAATTATACATTGTAATTACTAATTATATACAATAACTATAAGGGTGTAATTATCTAGAATGGGAATTTCTTCTAATGTCTATACTGACCAAAATCAAATTTTCTAATAGTAAAATAATGGATGAATCTGAATGGTCACATTTCCATTTATACCCTATAATACATCACTCTATCTCTCAAAAAGCATTTCAATTTCAAATTATGAGATGTTTTAATTTTTATAATATTTTGATGGGATTATTAATATTTAATTTTATTTCTATAGAATTTTTAGTGGAGGTGATGATTATAATAGATTGAGTGATTCATATTTTCCTATTTTAGCTTTTCTATTTTATATTATTTGTCCAATTGTAATGTTTTACATTTAAATTGGATTCACAGATGAAAATTTTAATGGTGTTTGTAATTCTTTTGGTTTATAATTTTTTTAAAGTGTATAATATTATATAATATGTAAACAAAATTTATTCAAAAAACAAATATCATTTAGAATATATTGGTCATTACAATTAACATGCTGAAGGGAGGAGACTAACCATAAATATATATGCCATGACATGCAATAGGATTCTTCAAGCACACACCTTGGTCATTAGAGATAGTGAAAGGATGTGCCCCGTGAAACAGAGATAAAATGACTTTGTACACAATAATGATAGGATTGGATGGTTCCTCATTCAACGGTTTGAGAAGCATTTAAAAACCACCATCCATAATGGTAGAAATGGTGGTAGATACATATTTCCCAACACTGTGAGTCCTAGAATCCAGACTTGGTCTAGTATGGGAAATTAAAGAACCCATTACTCCCAAGTAATTTTTCCCATCCTTTAAAAAATATTCACTTCATTGAGTGGTTTCTTGAAATTACGATGGTCAATCGAGTGAACCATATTCTTAAAATATGATTAATTTTCATTCCAGTGACAATTTACAATGAGATACCAAATGTTTTTTCCCCAATAGACAAATTCAAGATGATTATCCATAGTAATTCAGATTTAAATTATAAACTCACCAGCCACAAAAGTAACTATTGCAGTAAGGGATAAAGAATATTAACCTCAATGAGTACCCTAGAAATGTGACCAAACCTTCCATTCTCAGTTTCTTTTAAAATTATGGGGATACTCATGGAGAGGAAATTTTCTAGGAGATCATCAGGGGATTGAAGAACTAGATTATATCCTTGATATGGAACCATTATTGAGATATTATTTTCCTGAAATTTAAGTGATTAAATAATGGATCTCTTCCCTAGATCCTTTGAAAACCAAGATTGAGAGACACCATTCCACACCCCAATTCCCATGATTTTAAATTTCCAAAAGGTAAAACAATATGTAATAAACCCTTATCTATTGAGTTTAAACAATAATCATTGAAACCATAGATTTTTTAGATTTTTTTGTTGAAATGCCTCTATCTTTCAGGGCATGTCAAGAAGAAATAGAGTAACCAGAGTGATGATTGGATGTTGATATTCCCTAAGCTATTGTTACAAAATTGAATTTTCAGCCTCAAAAAGGCGAGATTTCCATTTTTTGTAACTTCTCATGAAGGATTCATAAAGTTGAAGTATAGTCTACACATATCATATTTTTTGGTAGTAATTATTTTGGCTTTATCTTTTAGGTGATTGAATTTTAGATCTAGGTTTTCAATAAATTGATTATCCCTATTCAAAGAAATTATATCTTAATTCTGCTTTTGATTGCAATGTATCACATCCTATGGATCAATTCAACATTCTACATCAAAATCCATTGTAATTCAGACCATGATGCTGTGAGGAGATAAAAAGAGGAGCACTCGATTATCACCCATATCTTGACTATAAATATACATTCATAATAAATCAATATAATTATATTAATATATTAATAGTTATATACAAATATTTTGTAATATATTCATTTATAAATATAATTAGAAAAAATATACATACATATATTTATATAATTAAAAAATTATAATGAAAATATTTAAATAATAAAAATATATATTATATTTATAATTATTTATAATTATATATTAAAATACATATAGTTATATAATTATATATAATTATTTGAAAATATTTTTAATTATATAAAAATATTTGTTAATATATTTTTTAATTATATATATTTAATTTTTTTATTATATTTCATATATTATTAAAATTTGGTCCTTATCACAACTTTGTTAGCATTGGAAATATTAGTTTTATGAGATATTTTCCAATATTTATGAAGAGAGGTATTATAATTACATACTATTCTAGCAGTGATAAAACAACTATTTATCAACACTTTTTTGAATGTGCTGATTAAAGTCATCCTTGTATTTTAAATAAAAGACTAACAGGGTCCTTCTAACTTATCCCATTCAAGATATCACATAACTAAACATATTCCCCCACACTTCATCGATATTCTCAATGTTTCAATCATATAAAATGTTAAGGTAGGTGATTATTTCTACTCCTTTTAAATCACAATCCAATCTCTGCACCAGATACGATACCTATCCAACTATTTCATGTCACACAAAATAACTATCAATAGAACCACTATTATAAAACCACTAAAAAATGATCACCATTCACTACTGATGTGCTAATAATTTACCCAAACATTATGGATTCACTCTTGGAAGATACCCAATATCATTCTGAAATACCCACTAAAATCTCAAAATGACATTCAAAATTCATTTGGAAGTATTTTATTTTATTTTCATTATTTTCTGAGTTTTGGGGTTGGAAAAATGTGAAATATATATGAAAAAAGAGATAAATCGTTTTATTTACCTATTGGATAATTTTTTGTTGTAGATGATGACTTCTAAGTCAATTTCCTTATAACTGAGGGGGTGTTTTTATGTTTTCAAATTATGTTACAGGACTATGAATTCTAGTTGGTTTGAAATAGTTTATTTAATAATTTTACTCCATTATGAATTTTATGTGGAGAAAAATATTTATTTTAAAATTAATTCAACCCTTTCATTGTAATGGGACTCAATGATATGTGTTTTTTAAAATGTATAGATGGTATTTAAAAAATATTGTTAGTGTTTTTAGTCTGTCTCTTAATTCGACTGTGAATTTCAAAATTTACATTTTGTATCAATTGATATCCAAACCAAATATCTATAAAAAATAAAATATGGCTCATATATTATGTATTCTTTTAAATAATTGGAGATCATAAGGTAAATTTTCTTAAATATGTTCTTTCACCATATGATTTTATAACCAAGTGCCTAATTTTTTTGATGTTTTAAAATGACTTAAAAGGGATTTTGATATTACAGCATTTTTATTTTTTATTCGATGTCTTCTTATTTAATATTTTTTATAAATGATCATATTTTTTATCATTAATAATTATAAATAATATATTCATGTGTATATAAATATTTTATTAAAAGTATTTTGAAAATAATATTTTTTACATCTTCAACATAATTTATATGTAATAATCCAAGATGTTGTGAATAATGGGTTATAGTCTATGATCCCAAAACATATTGAAAATAAAATTAACCCAAAGTATTAGGGGAGATGGAAAATGGAATCCATTTCCCAATAACTACAAAAACATATCTATGGGAATATCCACCGCACCCACATGTCATATGAAGGAACTTAATATTGGATTTAGGTTGTTTCCATGCCTCATCATCCGGTTAAGGATAAATATTATCATCCAGTGGGGTGGGATTTTCAAGGGGACGAGGATCAAGTTCAGAAGATGAACCTGATCACTTGGATAATAACTTAAGATCATAATTAATCCTTTACTCTAAAGTCTCATTTATTAATTATTATTCTCTAAAATAGATAAATCCTTGAGCATTGCCAAATTTTTCTTGAAAAACCTCCCAGTCATTAGATATATTTATGATTTAAAATAGTCTAATAAAATTTTTAATCAAATTTGGAGGTGTCAAAAAAATTTCACTAAGGGAATTAATCACAGTGGAACCCTCATAAACATCATTGGAAGTACCCATGATGGGTACTTGGTTCTACCCTAGTAGTCAATTTTTATGATCCAGAGCTCAAATTTTCTAAGTATTTAAGGCAAGTCCATCCTTAGAGGGAATCATAGATAATTTGGATTTTTTTGGTTTAACTAGTTGGAATCCTTCTTCATCCACTATGATTTTCATTCACTAATTTAAATGTAATTGTTTACAGAAGACACATAGTCCAGCTCAAGACACCATTTCATTGTCGTTTCTCACTGATTGAGAAGGTGACCTTGCAACATCAATAATTTATTCCACTGGTGTTACCTTGTCATTATTTATTTTATTCCCTCCCCAGACATCATGTTGCTAATTTTCAAAATCTAATTAATTTCCAATATTTTATATTGTGAAACCTTGGATAGCTATATCCAATTAAGAGATCCACTTTCATCTTTACCTCAGTTGTAAGTTCTCGATAACAATGGGCTCATTATAGGAAGGGATTCTTTGATTTGGATCCCATCCTATTATGGTGGAGCATGCATGGAAGGTATAGAACATTCTTTTTTAAAACTAGACATACTGATTAATTAATTTTGAGTTCTTTTAAGGAATCAAATAAAAATCCTTCCAAAAAACAGGATTTAACAACCATTTTTTCAGTGTCTTCAAATGATACTTAATCATCCTCCCTAGGTGAAATATCCCCCTCATTCACAATATAAGCCTATGAAATTCCTATTGACTTCATACAATACTGATATTCTATGTAAGATGTATATTTGAGTTCTTTATGGATTCTCTTCCACTAAATATTATATGGATAATCTCAAACCATGTTATTCACCATCATTAAATAGATCAATTGATTATGTGTATATAAATAATTTTGATTATGTGTGAATAAATAATTCTGATTATAAATAATTATGTCTAAAACATAATCCCAATTACCTTTATATAAATATTTTTTTCATCATAATTTATAAATAATAAAAAAAATTAAAAATATATTTTTTAAAAAAAATTTAATATATTAATAAAAAATATATTTATATAATTAAAAAATCATTTTATAAATGTAACACCCCAAGCTTCCACGTTACTCTTCTAGCTGAATAATATAGTAGCGTGTGTTGTACGCAACATCAAGTTCTAACACACACCACAACTAATAAAACAAGTTATTATGAATAGTAATACCAACTTTATGAAATTTTATACATTTTATATTTCAAAAAGGACATCATTTTTGTATACGGAATATCAAAATTTTACTAGTGTGAAATTCTGGTACTTTTTGGATAACTTTCATATTTTGATGAATAGTGAAAATTACTAAATTTTAATTAAAAATATCATTTTTAATCGAATTAATTAACAGTGATAAATGATGAATTTGAGTGTTTTTAAAGTATATTTATAATATATTTTTACAGTTTAATACAATGTTGGTCATTGGACATAATTTCACATTAAAACCAGACATAAACAAATGTCAATCTTTTGATAGTTATTATCTATTAAAAACACGCTTTTTGTTTTGACATCAGGAATTAATTTTAAATTCATTTCTGACACTTTTGTGTTTTGAATTTTGAAAAATGGACTCCATATATGGAATCATTATGTCCAAATTGTGTAAATAGGTATCAATTATTTTTAGACATTTTGAATAATTACTTCGGTAAATATTTTATTTACCATGGTTAAAGGGTAAATCAGGTAAATAAGGGTAAACAAATAATATTATAATAATAATAAATTACCCTAAAACGTGTCTTAACCCTTTTGGTTGATACATTTATGACCATGAGCATCATTGGGTCGAGTTTGGGACCCCATGGATCCACTTGTAATTGATAATGACACTTTATATTAATTAAGTTAAAGTAAATACAAAAATGACATAAGCCTATATATTTTAGAAAAATAATTTTTACATAGAGTTATATATGATATATTTTTGACTATAAATATTAATTAGAAATAAAACAATATTTCCTACATAATGGTATTTTATTTATCATTTTTAGACTTAAATAATTTAATTTATATGAGACACAATGATGATACAATAATTATCTTATTAGTGAAATATTAATATAATTGATATTATAAATACCCAAATTAATATAATTTGAGACTTTTAATGAATTAAAGGAATTTTATAGGTTAATATGACATGTTAGAATTGATTTAATTAAATTGTTTAGAAGTAATCATGCTGGTATAATTTTCCAAATAATCAAATACCAAATAGTGTCAAAATTGACATTAAAGAGTTTTTAAAACAAATATTATATTATTAATTGATATTAAATTCCTAAAAATCTAAGGCTTGGCCAAAGGACTTTTATCATGATATTTGTGTCATTAATGGACCACTTGGGTGTCTTTTGTAGGTATATAGTAATTTTATTAACAATATAATATAAAAATACAAAGTGAGATGGTAAGTGTCAAACTAATTAACCCAGAGTTAAAACTAAAAGATAAGGTTAATATTATAACCCAAACCTGTCTAAAATATATTGGTTGAAAGGATTTAGACCCATCCCCACCTTAGGCTTTGATTAATCTACTTTGTATCCTTTAGTGATCGAATATGATTTTATTATAAAATAATAATTTAAGTTTTTTCTAATGAGCCCCTCCTTCCCCTTATAAAAGGACACCACTTCTAACCAATTATTCACACCTTCAAATCCTTTTGGCTCGGCCAAAATCTACCCAAATATCCTCCCAGATTCCCTCACTTCAACCAATAGGCCTTAGTTTGATCATAAATCCAACCTAAAGAGACCTTTTGATCAAATCAAAAGGAAGAACCGGAAGAAGAGGTAATGTTTTCACCCCCCTCTTTCAAGTTCCATTCTTCTTACACTTATTTTTTCATTGTTGTTTCCATTATAAAATAATAACTTCACTATCTTATATATACTGTGATGTTATTATAAATATTTTAATACCATATTCAGTATTCTATCCATCCTTTGAATGACGTGTCACCATACGTGCGTACGTACGGCCTACTGTCTCCACGTCGTGGTATAATTATTATTCAATAAATAATTATATGGATGGGTAAAATAACGACGTTTAATTCATGTAAATTATAAAAATAACATGATAATGATTCTTTATATATGATATATCATCCAATTACATATTATTTTAATATCAAAATAATTATATTGTCACTCGTGCGTACGTATGGATTACCTTCTCCACGAATGCGTTAAGATTCATTCCCCATCATATCCATTAAAGAATAATTTTATTTTCTAAATAAAAATATTTTTTATATACATTACATAATTCTGGATGTGAATAATATAAATCCCATCCATAACAAATACGGCTCACATAACAAAAAATATAATGAAAACGAATCTGTTAACACCCGAAACGACGATAATACTAAGATATTATTAAAAATTCAATGTTAAAAGATCATATATGATATCATTTTAATGTAAATTATTTCATTATAATTCAATAAAAATTATTTCACCATTGTATATGAGGTTAACCTACATTCAACAAAGGAAAAAGTACAATTTAAGGGATTTCTTATCTCACTTTTAATTCCGTGAGATTTCCATTATTCACCACTTATTTATTGCATGTGGTGTGTGTAATTCCCATGTTTGAATACATTGTCTAATATACTTTAATTCATGTATATTTACATCATAATTTTTTGATCCTTCTTTCATGGGGCTATGTTTGATATGTTACCAAATGAATAAGGGAATTTGAAATTTCAATTTCCACTCATTCGGCTTTACGCATACTTCATAGATTATTTTACTCCAAGATTATGTGTGGAATAATTATTCAATTGATTATGTCGTAATATCCAATACCCTTTCTGTGGATATACATTTGATACACATAATCACTCCATTGATAATTTCTCAAGTCATCTATATGAACTTGATAAGAGTAATTTTAACTCAATCTCTATTTATTGAGTTAAACATCTAATTCATTGTTGTTGTTTTTACAAAAATATGTGTGAATGTCCTTTGATTGTTTTACACTTAATATCCAATCATATTGAGTGTATTTAAATTTCTCACAGATAATTATGTCATTGATTTATCCTTAACCTAAGGATACAACCTTTATGAGAGATTTCATCTCAAATTACATTCCATTGAGACTTCTTCGTTGTTATACACCAAATCACTTTTATATGGTGTATATAATGTACTTTGAGATAGTATGTAATGAATACCATTATTCTCATGATATTAGAATGTTTTGATTAACTCGATTATTTGTAATCAAGTGTCTCTCTTTTGGTTAGAAACTCTAACGAAAATGCCATTTTAAATGTTTTAAATATTTATTATTCTAAATATTTCTCATTAATGTCCATGTTTTGAACATGATTTCAAGGATTTATGTACATGGGCATTAATGTTTTTAAATGAAAATTATTTTTAAAATTTCAAAGTGGTATGGGACACTTTGATTCAAAGTTCTATTTTGAATAGATTCAAAAAACATAGTGATACTTTTAAATTTTTTCATGAAAAAAGGGGATATTTATCTCAAACAGTTTTGCTGATTATTTTCATCTATTTCATTATCCTTCATTATTATAGATTGAGGTTAATCTATTACAAATTTTTTTTTCATATTGTATTGAATGTGTTATGTTTTACTGTGGATATGTAATTTTTATACAATTCATTTCTTATGGAGAAAGTATTTACATTTCATATGCTAGTTTTAATACAAATGTTTAAGTTATGTTTAAAACTGTTCATATGAGGAATTCATTGTACTTAGTAAGTGATGGGTGGAGCCCGCTATAGATCCTCGATGCATCGGTAGGTTTTATGAGACAAACTAGTGTCTTGGCACTAGGTCGTGACAAAATCTTATTTGTAGTCTTGGCATGAGGTATTGGCTACGTGGTTATGATAGTCTGGGATTTTTCATTCCATCATTATGAAAGTGGTTATTAATATTTCATGTGGTTATTCGACTAGTATAATATCCATGTGAATAAGTAAATGGAATTATTTCATTTTATCTTTGCCATATTATGCAGTAGTTCAAGATTAAAAGGCTTTTGTTTTAGTTATACATTGCCTTTAGTGTTTATGCTAATCTATGAAATCTTCTCCTATATTTTCATCCTTACTGAGCATCCGAGCTCACCCCTTTCAATGTTTTATTTTTTTCCAGGATGTGAAGAAGTAATATAAGAATGAACTGCAGGGATAGTATGAGTGGATATGAAGACAAGATGTTGTTTTAGTTTTTTTACCTTATGATGTAATGTAAGACTTATGAATATATATAGTGTTTCCCAGACTACTAAACTATTAGGTCTTTAGAGACGCGATCCTTTGTTATTATGCCAATGTTATGTAATAATGCACCAACTGTGGGTAACTGGGGTCGGGGTGTTACAGTTGGTATCAGAGGATGTTTAGTAAAAACATTGGGAGCTAGATTTAGATAACCCTTGATTAGAGCACTTAGCCCTAAGACAGACTTTGAGGATTTGTATAGACTAACTTTCTAGAATTTGGGTATTGTAGAGATTTTGTGAGTTTTCCGAGCAATACATCTCTATATGGATACGAGCAGGTACAGGCGGCACTGGTACATATATACCTAGGGGTGAAACACGAATGCACCGCTTTGAGATAGACTCGACCGTGAACATGTGCATGACAATGGGCCCTGATGCACTCTTGGTTACGACACTCTCGGGGTATATGCTTAGGATAATTAACATTTTCTTTACAAAAAGATTTGAATTATTATATATAATATGAGTGTAAATGACCATGGTTAATCCTAATGGGTTTAAAATTCAGAATATGGTGACATGATATTCTCTATATAATTTTATGACTACTGTTACTTACACAATGCTTTCTTTCTTTAGTCAATGGCTGGATTCCAAGGAAGTCATAATGACTTTGAGAATGATTTACAAGGTGGTAAAGATGGTGTAAATGAGCAAAAAAACTTAATGTTGATAGGTGTGAAAGATATCGTCTTCATTTCAAATCAATTTTCCAAAAATATGATCAACAATATATATATTAACAAATTCCCAGAATCAACAAAGAAGAGAAAGGTGATGAATGATAAGAGCTCCAGTAGTAGAGACCATGGAGAAAGTAATCCTCAATTTCCATCATGCAGGAAATGTGGAAGGAGACACCCAAGAAAGTGTCTTAATGGGACAATGAAATGCTTTACGTGCAGGAAGGAAGGACATAAAGTGAAGAATTTCTGAAGAAAAATGAAGAGTACTATGGAAAAAGATAAAAATGGTCCCAAAAATCCATTCACAGTCATTTGCTGTAAATGTAGGGGACCTGGACATTACCCGAGTGAATGACCTATTATATAGGATATTTTCTTGGTTAAAGAAGAAGCTTTGTGGAAATAAATTGTTGGAGAAATGTTTAAAATGTATTAGTGCTCCTTGTTCATGGGTTTACTTTGGAAAAATTTCTTCTTTATTTGTAACCCTGCAGTTTTCCATGCGAGAATTATATTTGAGGAAGAATTATCTTTTTTTCATGTAGATATATTTATAAATAACCATTTGGTTTTATATGATCATTGGATTTGAGGAAATTACAATTTATTATAATTTGGGATAAAAATGAAAGGTATGAGATATCATTTGTGGTTAAATTATGTTACGGTTATTTTGAGGAATTTATCTCATTTTGGTAATGTTATTAAATATAGTTTTTGAAAAAGGACAACATGCAGACCTTATGACAACCCATTGCGTCAAACAAAGCTGTGAGAATTGAACCCACAACAAATGTGCAATTAGGATTTATCGCCTACCACTGGACTACGTGAAGTCCCTGGTAAGTGTGACTATTATTTTTAGTTAAATGATTTTATTTATCAATAATAATTTGATTTGGGATCTTATGTCTTATCAAAATGAATACCCTTATTATAGTAAAATTATTTGCTGATTAAGTGATAAATGTTATTTTTGAAGATGTTCTCTTTGTTGGGAACATTATATGCCCAAGGAAAATAGAATAATATAAGATTTAATTTGAGGAGTAGTTGTGATTTTTATCTATGTTTTTATTGGGGATTTATAGTGATTTGGTTTATTTATGGAAATGATTAACCTATAATAGAGAATATGTGATTAAGTTAATTACTTTTAAGTATGTGACTTTAAGAGTAATTGATGTCATTTGGAGATACCATTTAACGTGAAAGACTACATAACCAAATTATTCTTTGTTTTGGGTTTCAATATTATTTTGGATTTTATTAAAGTATATTAAGGACAATTATTTATTGAATTATATTTATTTAACTTTGGGTTATTGTTGGATTAATCTTAGAAATTAAGATTAGTGTTTCGTTCTATAATGAAAGAACCATCTGAGGGATCATCAGATCTTATACTAATCATTTTGGGATTGATTCATATCTAAATACAAGGTAAATATATAGTTTATTATTTGTGGATCATGTGATTATATAAGAATTTTATTGTATCTCTTCTAGTGTGACCAAGTTTTCTTGAATACTCATCAATTAAAAATGTGTTAGTAGTATAAATTTATTAAAGAATTAAACATTAATTAAAAATTAAGTATATCTCTTTATGTTCTTAGTCAATATTAGAAATTAATTCCTCATATTTATGTCATGTAACTTAAATAATAATAATAATAATAATGTTGTTCATTTAATTTTCCAACTGGGAAACTAATGACTGTTTGTCCAATCACAAGTTTGTGGTTTTATTATTGTTAACTTTCTCGTGATCATGTTTTCTATCCCAATCCATCAGAACTTGACACTTAGTTTATCATCCATATCCATGTTTTTCTACATGGAATCCTAGTATAGGTTATCTCGGGTGATTTTGTACGTTTCATTCTTTCTTTTAAAGTGATAGTTTTGTTGACTCTTTTTCCGATGTGGGACTTTGAATTACATTCCCAATCCCAGTTTTAAAAAAATTTCGAGGATTCAAATTATTGAAGGAAGGGAGAATGTAACACCCCAAGATTCCATGGTACTCTTCTAGATGAATAATACAGTAGTGTGTGTTGTACTCAACTTCAAGTTCTAACACACACCACAACTAATAAAACCAGCTGTTATGAATAGTAATACCCACATTTTGAAATTTTATACATTTTATCTTTTAAAATGGAATTCTTTTTTGGATTCGGAATATCAAAATTATCCTAGGGTGAAATTTTTGAACTTTTTGGATAACTTTCATATTTTGATGAATATGAAAATTACTAAATTTTAATTTAAAAAATTTTTTTTAATCGAAATAATTAATAGTGATAAATTTATAATTTTAATGGTTTTAAAGTTTATTTAGAATATATTTTTACCATCTAATACAATTTTGGTCATTGGACATAATTTCACATTGAAACCCGGCATAAACAAGTGTCGATCTTTTATTAGTTATTATATCTTTAAAACACGCTATTTGTTTTGACAGCAGGAATTAATTTTAATTTAATTTCTAACACTTCTGTGTTTTGAATTTGAAAAACTGTACAACATATTTGTAATTAGAATCTCCAAATTGTGTAAATAGGTAACTTTTATTTTTAGACATTTTGAATAATTATTTCGGTAAATATTTTATTTACCATGGTTAAAGGGTAAATCTGGTAAGTAAGGGTAAACGAATAATATTATAATAATAATAAATTTCCCTAAAACGTGTCTTAACTCTATTTTTTGAAACATGTCCAACCATGGGCATCTTTGGGTCATGTTTGGGACCCCATGTATTCAATTTTAAGTGATAATGACACTTTATATTTATTAAGTTAATGGAAATACAAAAATGAAATAAGACTATATCTTTTAGTAAAATAATTTTTACATAGGGTTATACATGTTATCATTTCGACTATAAATATTCATTAGAAATATAATAATATTTCCTACATAATTGTATTTTATTTATAATTTTTAGACATTAAATAATTTATGTTATTTAGGACACAAAAATGATGCAGTAATTACCTTATCAGTGACATATTAAAATAATTGATATTATAAATACCCAAATAAATATAATAAGAGACTTTTAATATATTCCATGAATTTTATCGATTAATATGACATGTTAGGATTGATTTAATTAACTTTTTTTGAAGTAATCATGCTGTTATGATTTTCAAAAAAATAAAATACCAAATAGTGTCAAAATTGACATAAAAGAGTTTTTAAAAAAATATTATATTATTAATTGATTCTAAATTCATAAAAATATAAAGTTCAGCCAAATTACTTTTATCATGATAGGTGTATCATTAATGGAACACATGGGTGTATCTTTGAGGTATATAGTAATTTTATTAACTATATAATATAAAAATATGAAGTGAAATGGTAAGTGTCAAACTAATTAACCAAGAGTGAAAACTAAAATACAAGGTTAATATAATGACCCAAACCTATCTAAAATCTATTGGTGGAAAGGATTTAGACCCATAACCACCTTATATGTTGAATAATCCACTTTGGATCCATTATAAACTGAATATGAATTTATTATAAAATAATAATTTATTTGTTTCTTAAAGATCCCCTCCTCCCCCTTATAAAAGGACACCACTTCTAAACAATTATTCACACCTTCAAAGACTTCTGGCTCGGCCACCTCTACCAAAATATCCTCCCATCTTTTATAAATTCAACCAAGAGGCCTTATTTTTATCATAAAGCTGACAAAAAGAGCCCTTTTGATCAAATCAAAAGGAAGTACCCGAAGAAGAGGTAATGTTTTCACCACCCTCTTTCAAGTTCCTTTCTTCTTCCACTTCTTATTTCATTGTTATTTCCATTATAAAATAATATCTCCACTATATTATATATACTGTGATGTTATTATAAATATGGTACAACCATATTCAGTATTCTATCCATCATTTGAATGACATGTCACCATACGTGCGTACGTATGGCCTACCGTCTCCACGTCATGGTGTAATTGTTATTCAGTAAATTATTATTTGGATGGGAATAATAATGACGTATAATTCATTGAAATAATAAATATAACATGATAATGATTATGTATATATGACATAACATCCAATTATATATTATTTAAATATCAAAATAATGATATTGTCACCTGTGCGTATGTACGGATTACAATCTCCACGAATGCGATGAGATTCATTCCCCATCATATCCATTAAAGATGAAATTTTATTTGATGAATGAAAATAATTTTTTGAGACATGATATCATTCTTGATATGAATAAGATACATCCCATACATAACAAATATGACTCACATAACAAATAATCATCATCATTGTATGATCCTTCTTTCATGGGTGTATGTTTCGTATGTTACAAAGTCAATAAGGGACTTTTAAATTTCAATTTACACTCATTCGACATTATGAATACTTAATTGATTGTTTTACTCCAAGATTATGTGTGGAATCAATATTCATTTGATTATTTCATAATCTCAACACCCCTTTCTATGGATATACTTTTGCTACACAAAATCACTCCACTGATAATTTCTCAAGTCATCGATATGAACCTGATAAGAGTAATTTTAACTCAATCTCCATTTATTGAGTTAAACATCTAATTCATTGTTGTTGGTTTTACAAGAAAATGTTTGAATGTATGTTGATTTTTTTACATTGAATATCAAATCATATTCAGGGTATTTATATTTTTCACACATAATTATGTCGTTGATTTATCCTTAACCTAAGGATATAACTTTTATGAGAGATTTCATGTCAAATTACATTCCATTGAGAATTCTTTGTTGTTATACACCAAATCACTTTTATATGTTTTATATAATGTACTTTGACATAGTATGTCATGATTCCATTTATTATCATTATATTATAATGTTTTGATTAACTCAATTATTTTTATTCAAATGTCTCTCTTTTGGTTAGGAACTATAACTAAAATATCATTTTAAATTTTTTAAAGATTTATTATTCTAAAACATTCTCATTAATTTCCACGTTTTAAAAATAGTTTTAAGGTTTTATTTACATTGAAATTAATGTTTTTGAATAAAAATTAATTTTAAAAGTTTCAAAGTGGTATGGGACACTTTGATTCAATGATCTATTTTGAACAGCTTCATGAAACATAGTGATACTTTTATATGTTTTCAAGAAAAAAAGGGATATTTCTCTCAAACAGTTTTGATGATTATTTTCATCTATGTCATTGTCCTTCATTATTATCGATTAAGGTTAATCTATTACAATACAATTTTTCATATTGTATTGAGTGAGTTACATTTGAATGTGGATGTGTTATTTTTTTTCCATTCATGGCTTATGGAGAATTTATTGACATTTCGTATGCTAGTTTTAATACGAATGTTTATGTTATGATAAAACCTGTTCATATGAGGAATGCATAGGACTTAGTAAGTGACGAGTGGAGCCCGCTATAGCTCCTCGATGCATCGGTAGGTCTCATAAGACAAACTAGTGTCTTGGCATGAGGCCTTGACAAAATCTTATTTGTAGTCTTGGCACGAGGCCTTGGCTACGTGGTTATGATAGTCTGGAATTATGCATTCAGTCATTATGAAAGTGGTTATTGATATTTCATTAGGTTATTAGACTAGTATAATATACATGTGAATAATTAAATTGCATTATTTCATTTTATATTTGCCATATTATGCTGAAGTTCAAGTTTAAAAAGATTTTGTTTTAGTTATATAGTGCCTTAAGTGTTTATAATTATCTATGAAAGCTTCTGCTATATTTTTATCCTTATTGAGAATCTGAGCTCACCCCTTTCAATTTTATATTTTTCCTAGGATTTGAAGAAGTAATTTTTGAATGACCTGCAGGGATAGTATGAGGGGATATGAAGACAAGATTTTATTGTAGTTTTTTACATTATGATGTAATGTAAGACTTATGAATATATCTATTGTTTCCAAGACTACTAAACTAATCGGTCTGTCGAGACCTGATCCTTTGTCATCATGCCAATTTTATGTAATAATGCACCGAGTCTGGGTAACTGGGGTCGGGATGTTACAATAAATATATTTATTTATAAACACATATATATTAAATTATATATAATTAAATATATTTATAATTATATAGATATATATATAATTATTGAAATATGTATTTTAAAAATATATTTCTAATTATATAGTGTTTTTTAATAAAATATATATATTTATAATAAGTAAATATGAATTTAAAAATCAAATATACCATTTAAAATTATGTTATTCTTATATTTGTAATAATTGAGTGTTGGAAAAATATATAGGCAATGAGGGTTATTTATGTCATATTTGAAAAAAAATTCATGTTTTTTTAAAAATATGACAAAACATATGGAGGGATATTATAGTCATTTAATTTATTTTGCCTAATTTATCATCAATATAATACAAATAGATATTAAAATTATAATAATTTCATTGATCATTTTTTTTAATTTTAAAATTTGTAACTTTTTCATAGTTTAATGTTTATCTAATTTTATTATTATGAAATTATAATGATATATTAAAATAATGGAAATTGATCAGTTGTGATATGTTTATCCCCCTCAATCATCTGTATTTTTTTATTTTTCCCAAAGTTTTTTAACAGCACACACACAAGAGATCTTATTTGACCATAATGTACCACATTAATTCTCCACGAAACACCTCTTTCCTCGAGAAATTTTTGGTTCACCTATTTCTATCTTTCTTGTTATTTTCACTAATTAACCACTATTTCTCACTTTAATTTCATGGAGTTCCTTGATATATAATGAAAAAACCTTACCAACTTATCATGGATGGTGGTGATTGAAAATGATTAGTAGGAATAGTTTTTATAGTGCATAAATGGTAATTGGATCCAAATTTCAATTATCCCTCCTTCTCCCATGGAATAAAATCAATTAATTATTTATAGTTTCTTCAAGTATCTCTCCTACACCAATGTATTAGAACCACAATGTCTTTTTAAAACATTTCATTACCATGTGTATTTTATTTTTTGTAACCATTAGAGTATCATTTTTTAATATTGATATCTCTTTTAAGAAACCATGATATGGAAATAATATTATTCCAAACATTGGGAGAGAAAATTTAAAACCTAAAAAATTTCATTTTTTTCATAAAAACAATTATTTAGATTTGAGATAAATATCTATTTTTGATTAATTATACTAAATTCCATATACTAATCAACTATATGTTGGGTTCTGGTAAGGGAAAATTCTCTCATAGTACCCAAATTAGTTCCACATATGTGATATTAGGTCCATATAATAGATAAATGATAAATGATTACCCTCGTTATTAAAATAATAATAATTAATAAACCAATTGATGTCTTTAAAATCATAAAAATTAATAATATTACCTCAATCTAATATTTTAATATTAAGATAATTTTTTTCAATGAAATGGGTTTTACAATATATTTATTTTGTTAAATATTTATATTACTAAATAAAATATGATGGTTATGAATTAAAAATGGATGGATACCAATCATATGGAATAATATATTGAGGGTTGGGTGAAAGAGTTTATCACGTTCACAATTGATCATTCATATAACACTTATCAAATCATTTTCCATGTTTATGTTTTTATTAATGATTAACTATTACAAATGTGGTAGAAGAACCCTTGATAAGACATGGAATTGATTGATTTTGTAAATGATAGACTAAAAATAGCGAAAATGTTAATGTAACTAGTGAATGGGATAAGACTATTTTTATGGATCATCTTGATATTATTACATGTTTGGGAAATGATGAAGATCGTATAGAGGATGTGATTACATGTGTGAAGGATGATGCAGATCATATTGAGGAAATGAAAATGATAGTTGAAGAAAAACAGAATTATTGTACAAAATTGTTTGAGAATAGAATTCGTTGTGAAAAGATGCCATAGTATTCTGGTTTTAATAATTTAATATCATTTCCAGCGAGATTAAAGCTTTATAATTTAAAAACTAGAAATGGATGGAGTGACATCAATTTTAAAGAAGTAGTTTATTTATTCAATTATATTATTCAATGAGAAAATGAGATTCCTTTACAAACATATAACAGTAAATGAATGAAACATTCAAAGGTAATGGTCTCTAAAAGAATAAATTACTATCCTAATGACTGTATATAGTTTCTAAAGGACCAATAATCAATTACAATTATAATGGTGTGATGCTTCATAATACAAGAATGATGAACTAGGTCATAGGATTATTGTATAGTATTTTCCATTCATCCTAATGATTTGGTGCCTATCTGGATGATAGTAGAGTGCAAGGTAATTGAAAAGAAATAATGATAAATGAAATTAATATAAGAAACTATTTCAACTATAAAACTCTCCACAGTGGATTAGAATTGATCAGGAGTATCCAGAATTTTTTTAATGAGATGAGAAACCTTTTTCTTGTTAAATCTACATATGAAGTGAATCCTTCTCGTTTTCAAAGTAGAACTCATTGTACATATTTGGCTGTGTTGGTATAGTATAAAATTGAACCATAGTTTTTTATGAAATGAAAAAGCATTATATTTTCTCTTCTTATATAAAAACCCAATCATGTAATTATATTGATGTTTATTTGTCTCTATTAATGAATGATTTATAATTATTATGGGATTTTGGTGTATGATTCATGATATTACTGAAATTAATATTTCAAATTGAGATCCATGTTTTATTGAAAAATAATTAACCATTCTACATATAGAAATTTGTTAGGATATAGAAAGGAACTCAATGGTGTCCCATTTTTTTTAAAAAAAAGTATATAATCAATTATTTTGAAACATTAATCATGTAATGGGTTTTTAGGATATCTCATATTTAAACCCCAAAGAAATAATATTAGATGACATCATTCTATAGGAGTTCAACATAATTTATATCACAGTATCCATTAAATG
Source organism: Viscum album (assembly GCA_963277665.1). Lineage (NCBI taxonomy): Eukaryota > Viridiplantae > Streptophyta > Magnoliopsida > Santalales > Viscaceae > Viscum > Viscum album. The sequence goes on from OY728129.1 coordinate 1,067,494,677, forward strand.
GTGGTCAAATTTCTTTGAAATTAAAATATATAGAAACTATTTTTGGTAATTATTTATCCAAAAAATTACATTTTTTTGTCAATGAGATCATATTTTCTCAAATTACCATACTAAATTTTTTTTTAGATTGGAGTTTTACTGATGTTGTGCATTTTGAAAAAATGTACTTTATAGTGTCATAAGCCTGTAACTAAATGTGCCTAGACAAAATAAAGAATTTAATTAAGTTTAGTTTTTAAATGATTGATATGGTAATAAAATAATACTTGACACGTATAAGGAGTAAAAATAGAATTCTATTCTTCCAACTTCTTATACACATTCTAGGTAAGAGATTTATCATTTTCAACTTCTTCACTAATGTAATGGATTGATAGTGTTATTCATCCAATATTGAGAATATCATGTCAATGAGTAATTTAAATTTAAAGGGTATGAAATCAAATTTATTTCATATTTTGATGATATATCTTATTTCTCTATATTTACAATGCATTTTTTCCAAGAATATACATCCGACAATAGTTAATATTTTTTTTTCTCAAAGATATATGTAGTAATGTTATAGACATGGTGAAAATTTTTAATATGGAAAAGAAAATTTCTATCATATTATGTTAATTGGAGATGTTCATTAATATGATGGTTCCCTTGATCGTTCACATTTTAAGAGAGATTTGAATATGTGGTCCTTTAAATTATAGATGATTGTTCCCCATTGAATGATATATGAATATTTTTAATGGTTTCTTAAAAATATATGTTTTCCAAAAGGTTTTATTATCGAGTAAAATGTTGTTGGTGAGTTGAATTATTGTCCCACTCCCTATACTATTTGGAATGTATTGGTCTATCAAAATATCATCACAATGAGTAGGTGGTGGATGAATGAATTTCAAGAATTGATATTTTCACAATTAATATTATAGTTCTCTAGTAGGCCAACCTCTAAATATTTCATAATAGTGTATAGGTTTCCCCATATTTCGAATCCCACAAAGTAATTATTAGGTATTTTAATCCATCAATGGATGAAAAATTAAAATCAAATACAAATAATCAGTAGTTAATTGAATGGTTTTTTGCCAAATCTTTTAAGAGTCAATTAAAAATATTGCTTAAACATTAGAACAACATTATTGACTAGAGAAATAACCAATTGTGCATGTATTATTTTATAATGTTTATGTAATTTGAGTTTTAATTTTATATACAAATGAACATGATGAAAAAATAAACATGAAAAATTAAAGAGTTACACTTATGGATGAAGCGATGGATCTATATGGTATAAAGGACATATTATATGCATATATCAAACTTTTAAATAATCAAAAAAATATTTTAGTTCAATTATACAAAATTCCATGTGCTTATTTTTCAATGTATGTGGGTTGATAATAATAGTGTTATTAAAATAGTTGAATTAATTTTAATTAAGGTGATTTTAAAAAATATATGGGTATATAGATGAAACATTTATAATGGAATCACAAGCAGTACATGTATTTTTTGGTCGAAATCTTAAAAACGAAATGTCATCAATTATTTTTTATCACCCAAAACCAATGAAGGTTCAGATGACAATTCAACTATGGATGACCCTTACATTTAAATGTCTTAATAATTTTATAGTGGTACCAATGTAAATGAGGTATCTTATCTTAGAATAGACCACAATGAAGGGATTTATATACTTGATTGATGGATTAAATACCTTCAAACATTTAAAAATGAGTTTAATAACCACGTTATATATTTATTATAATAAGAATTATATTACATCATATTATTATATGTAAACATGATTTACATAATGAAAATAAAATATTCAACCAATTCTATAGATAATGAATTTTGTACATATTGATGATTCAATTTCTAAGAAACGACAATTTTCTTTACAAGTTGGTGCTCCCATTGTAGAGGAACAACAACCACAAATATATAATAATGCTACCAATACATTGGAACACCATATTGATGATGTTGAAACTTAGGAAATTGTAGATAGTGAACAAATGTTGTCCCAAAAAAATCATATAACTATATAGTGATGTTGTTAGAAAAAAAATATTAAGGTGAGAAACAGAGTCTTCAAATTCAAGGTTTGCTGGAACACACATGACCCACCTATTAACCCTTACATAGTCATGTATTATAGTTTCATTTGTCTCATCACTCACATTCACGTGTTGATTGATATATATTCAAGGAAAAATGTTGTCCCTCACATAATATATTGATTTGGAATGATTTTAATGTAACATTATGATACGATTTCTTTATTTTTCTAAAAAACCAAATAATGAAATGTCCAGTTATTCTTCATTATCCCATTTAGAGTGAATTTACAATTGATGAATCCAGAATTAAATTGGTATCATTTCTTACTAGAAAGGATCACTGAGGCTATCATGACCCATCCTCGGGACCCGTGCCCTGACTACCCCAAGCCCGCCTTCCATAGGCCAGGGGCTGGCGACTAGCACCAAAGGCGTAGATACCGATAAAAAGGGGAAGGTATTGCCTTATAAAGTAAACAAACACCACAGAGTAAGCCAGCAGAAGTAAACACTAAATAAAAATGGGCACAATAGTAAGTGCGGAAAGTAAATGGGCTTGAATACAAACTCAAACTAAAAGTAAAGTACCACTGGAAAGAAAGAACAGAAACTGAAAATAAAGATGCAACTTCGAGCCGTCCACTGGAAGTCCCATCTGAAGGGTGGGTATAGATAGCCTCCTCAGCTCCTCGGGACCATCTGTTCGCTCCATGTACATCCCGCCCAGTGGTCCACCTCCAGGTATCGACCTGCTCCACAAGCCTCAACCACAATTAGCGTTGTCTGTCGTCTGCATCCAACACAATGTAGTGCAGGCAAAGCCCATGAAGGGGTGAGTATACGCTACTCAGTAGGGACCCTGAGACACCCGAAGGACTCTCAGAATCCACAAAGGATAATCCAAAAAGGAAAGATACAATCACAAAGTAACATGCAACACTACTTAGGTATATTCCCATACATATACATACGTCATCAATTCCAGTTCAGCTCCATCATCCGAGCCCAAGTTTGATCACTTCCACACAGGACAGTACAACCCAATCCACACAAGAAAGCACAACATAATCCACATAGGAAAGAAAGTCAATTATATCGAAGATAATGATTGAAAGTCAAGACTCAGCTCACACAGGTATACATCTTCGTAAGGTGATAGAGATGATCAGATGTAGACACTGATTCATCTAAGCTAGGACGCACGTAGGATACTAAACCAGCTATGCTGTCAGACCCACATAGGATATAGACCAACTACTCTGCCAGACCCACGTAGTATACAAGAACATAGTCATACACTACCGGACCTACGTAGGATATAAGGACAATGGTACTGCCGGACCCACGTAGGATACAAGAACATTAGTCATCACCATCGAACCCACAGAGGATATCAGTACGTTGTTCATCGCTACCGAACCCACAGAGGATTTCAGTGCAGTCGTCGTCACTGCCGAACCCACGAAGGATTTCAGTGTAGTCGCATCCAGCTGTAGGGTTCCCACACAAAGCATGCTCATTTCCGGGAGGGTCTGCTCCACGAGCCAAGGTGGGTCGATACATCAACTGAAACGTAGTCTGGAGTTAATGTATCCCAATATTCTGTCTCATCATAGGGAACTCAACACGATAGACGGCGCGTCAATCGGACGCCCGGTCTGAGAGTTATTGGCTTTTTCGTTCAAGGGGCCCGGTTGTTTTTTAAGTCAAAACCAACCCAAACACACTCCAACTACATCCAAACCTCGATTGAAGTAATACAAATGGTCTTTCTCTCTAAGAGGAATCAAACAAAGTCGACGGAACGTCCATCGGATTTACGGAGCTCAATTTATAAGCTTTTCCACTCCGAGGGCCCGATTGTTTTCGTTTTCGGACCAACCCGACCGTACACAAAGTTTTTAGAAACCTTGAGTGTAATATACTGAAACGACAGTCTCGATCCAAGGATCGCATTGCAACTGGCGGTGCTTCGATCAGAGGTTCGTATCCAATGATACATGCGTTTGAACCGAACTGTCTGGAAATATGGGGTTTTGGGCCCGGAACAACCCGGCCCAAGACCCCCTGGGTCGAACCGACCCAGGTTCGGGCCCAGACCAATAGGGAGAGGCTCGGCTCGGTGGGCGCGGCTCGGCCCGGCCTATCCCAGCCGGTGTGGCCCGCCCCGTCCTTGGCGGCTCAGCCCTGTGCGGCCGGTCCAGCCTGGGCGGCCAGTTGGACTGGCGCGAACGTGGCCTGCTGGCTAGACAGCTCGGATCGGACGAGCTGTCGCGGAAGGGGGGGGGGGGTGCTGCCCCCCTGATTGAGAAACCGTAGCCCCCACGTGGGGTCCCCTCCTTGCCATCCTGGGGTTAGAACCGCCGTGTTTTCTCGGAAACTGGCCGTCCAAGCCGGGCTGTGTGTCACCGTGGGACCCCCCGCACGTCCCACCCTCCTTGCACCGGTGGCCGGCAGTTCCGGCCGCCACTCCCCGCACCACCGCGGCCATAGGATGCGACCTTGTATGAATGGTGTGGCGTGATGGCACCGCGGCCCTACTACGGTCGTGGCTTCTTTGTGGTTCTCCGGCGCGGCGACACCGTTCGGCCTCAATGGCACGGCGCGACGGCGCCACGCATCTTCGCCCATTCCTCTTGCTTCCACGTGGTGCTGTTGCACTGCGCTGCCTTTTCTCGTGCCGCAACAAGTACAACATCAAAGGGGGAGGATGGTCTGCCATGTTCGTGTGGTCCGACCTCCTCCTGTTATTACGATAACAAGCGGCCTAATATAAAAGTAGATGAACGGAAAAGAAAACACGAACAAGAAATTAACTCCTACCATGATGAAGTCATCGAACGAGGTTCGTTGTGGAAATAAGACGTTGTGTAAGATGGCGTCCTGGAAGGAGTCTCCGTAAGCATAGTCGATGTCGCGGTACACGACGTCGCGTCGTTGAACTTTGAGGAATTAGTGTTCTTCATCGGTGTCGGTGCGTTCTTCGCGTTCTTCGAGGAGGAAGATGATGTTCTTCATGGAACTCTCCCTCTCAACACAACGAAGAAACCCATAATGAAATAAGACTTTGTCTTATTTAATTAACACACACAAGACAACATTCCAATTGAAATTCAAAAGAATTCATTCAATTAATTGAATTAATTGAAGCATCTTAACAGTCCAATTAATGTGAGTGCTGACTTGGCATTTAATAAGGGGGTGCAGGTGTGTTACAAAATAACGGGGGTTTTAGGAAGTTGAAAAGGTGGGGCTTGTGTGGGGACCACCTCACTAATATCCTATCAAGAGGGGTTAGGATATAGTGGGTCCCAGCTCAACATCCGTAAGTAGGTTTATAATACTTAGAACATAAAATAAAAACTGTTGCAAAAATTTTATTTTATTCATTAGTTAACCTTTTTTTGTAAATAACCACACCCGAGCAAACCCAACTCCAGAAAAGGTATTAATAAGAAATTATTGGCGCTGTGATTTCATTGGTGCCTTCGGATTTTGATTCCGAGCACCGTTTCAAAAGTTAAGAAAACCCGCACGTTTGTTCACTGAATGTACCTGAGCTAAACTATGGATATTGATTCCAGGCACACCGGGCCTCGGAATCAGGTGCCGTCAGAAACCGCGTTCTCGTAAAATCCCAAAGAAAAATAATAATTTTGTTTTGAATTTTACGTGTCTTTACATTACTCCCACCTTAGGTCTTTAAGTCCCCGTAATGATACATCATAAACAAGGCTAACAAATGAGGCTACTGAGCACGCATCTGAGCCTCCCGCTCCCAAGTGCTCTCCTGGAGGTTCCTGTGCTGCCATCTAATGCGCAGTAAAGGAATCAACCGCCCATGTAGGACCCGCCTTTGTTGATCCTCGAACTCCACTGGGACCTCCTCAAAAGTCGTCCCATCATCAATGTCCAGCTCCCCATGGTCGATGATATACGTCGGGTCATGAACGTACCTCCTCAGTAGAGATACGTTGAAGTCGTCATGCACCCAGTGCAACTGAGGTGGTAGAGCCAGGCGATAAGCCACCACTCCTATCCTACTGAGAACCTGGAATGGTCTAATGAAGCGCGGAGAAAACTTGCCACCCCGTCCAAATCTCCATAATCCACATCGAGGTGAGATTTACAAGATTACATGGTCGCCATCCTCGAACTTTAGTGGTCTCCGCCTCCTGTCAATATAAGACTTCTGCCGGCTCTGAGATGTCCTCATCCGCTCCTGGATAACCTGGACCTTCTCTGTCATGGCCTGGACCATATCCGGTCCCACAAGTGCTGACTCCCCAAGGTCTGTCCAGCAGAGAGGTGATCTGTAAGGTCGTCCATACAATGGCTTGTATGGCGCCATCCCGATGGTGGGTTGGTAGTTTTTGTTGTACATGAACTCCCCCAAGGGTAGGTGGTCCTCCCATCTGGAACCAAAGTCGAGGACACATGCACAGAGCATGACCTCGATAGTCTGAATGGTCCTCTCCGTCTGACCATCCGTCAGAGGGTAAAAGGCGTTGTTCAGACGTAACTGCATCCCGAATACCTCCTGCAACCCCTTCCAAAACCAGTAAGTAAAGAGAGCATCCTGATCAGAGATGATAGATGATGGAACACCATGATGTCGTACAATCTCATGATAGTAGAGACATCCCAATCTCTCTACTGAGACCTTCTCTCTGATGGGTAAGAAGTGGGCCGACTTGGTGAGTCGGTCGGCAATCACCCTAATGGAGTCGTGACCTCTGGAAGTACGTGGAAGTCTATTCACGAAATCCATAGATATCCCGTCCCACTTCCACATCGGTACCTCCAAGGGTTGTACCAAGCATGCTGGTACCTGGTTCTCCACCTTCACCTGCTAGTAGGTGAGGCATCAAGAAATGAACTATGCTACAACCTTCTTCATACCCGGCCACCAGTCCTATTGTCTGAGAACCTGGTACATATTTTCCACTCCTAGATGTACCGCTAAAGGGGAATTGTAAAACTCCCTCATCACATCCACCCGTAAAGCATCTGGTACCATGGTACGTCCTCTGAAAAGGACGACATGCTCTCCTCCCATAGAGAATCCATCAGAATTCTATCCTGAGGATATCTGTGCACACCGTGTCTCACAGTCAATGTCTCCGTGTTGTGCCTCTCTGACCCGCTATAGAAGTGGAGGAGTGACTGTGAGTGAATGAATAAAGGCTTCTCCATCTCTATCCACGAAGGATATCTGCAAAGCGGCTAGCTGCTCCGTCGCCTCCCCGAGTAGCTGAATGCCCATCCTCCTGCTGAGAGCATCATCTACTATGTTCTTCTTTCCAGGAGTATAGACTATCTCCAAGTCATAGTCCTGGAGGAACACGAGCCATCACTTTTGTCTCAGATTTAGGTCCTTCTGAGAGAATATGTACCTGAGACTCTGGTGGTAAGAAAAGACTATAAAGCACTCTCCCATCAGATAGTGTCACCACATCTTCAGAGCGAAGACAACTGCTACTAACTCCAAGGCATGGGTAGCGTAGTTTTTCTCATACTTCCTCAACAGATGTGATCTATAGGCGATCAAAGCCCACTCCTTCATCAGGACACATTCATGTCCGGTCCCTGATGCATCGCAGTAGACTACGTACCCTACTCCCTCCTCCGGTAGCCACAAGATAGGTGATCTGGTCACTCTCTATCTCAGCTCTTGAAATCTATACTGATATCTATCTAACCACATGAAAGGTTTCCACTTCTTTGTCAAAGCTGAAAGTGGTGTCGCAACTCTGGAAAAGTCTGGCACAAACCTCCAGTAGTACCCAGCTAGACCCAAGAAACTCCACACCTCCGTCACGCTCTTGGGTGGATCCCAAGCTAGTAGTGAATCGATCATCGTAGGATCCACATCAACTCCCACATCAGAGATGACGTTTCCCAAGAAGTAGACCTCGCATATCCAGAACTGACACTTTGATAGCTTATCATAAATCAGGTGATCTCGGAGTGTGTCTAGTACAAGACGCAAGTGGTAGGAGTGCTCCTCCTCAGTGGTTGAGTATATCAATATGTCGTCGATGAAGACCAAGAAAAATCGATCGAGGTATGGCTGAAAGATCCAGTTCATGAGACTCAAGAACACTGCTGGAGCATTGGTTACGCCGAATGGCATAACCAAGAACTCATAGTGGCCATACCGACATCTGAAGGTCGTCTTCTGCACGTCCTCGTCCCGAAATCTGAGATGATGATAGCCTGACATGAGGTCTATCTTCGAGAACCACCGTGCTCCCATGAGTTGATCGAAGAGGTCATCAATCCTCAGTAGAGGATACTTGTTCCTCTTGGTCACATTGTTCAGCAGATGATATTCGACACACAATCGCAATCTCCCGTCCGCCTTCTTGGCGAACAAAATCGGGGATGCCCAGGGTGAAACACTGGGTTAGATAAATCCCTTGCCCTACAAGGCCTCCAGTTATACCCGTAGCTCTCAAAGCTCAGCGGGTGCCTTCCGATATACTGGAGTGGATATTGGGGTTCTCCCGGGGTACATGTCATTATAGAAGTCTACCTCCCTGTGAGGAGGTAGTCTTGGAACATTGTCAGGGAAAACATCCACATACTGATCCACCACTGCAGGAAAACTAGGACTCCGCACGTCAACTGCTCCTAGGATGAGGCTAGCCAACTAATTAGTGATCGGTTGTTCTCTCCTTTTCATGAGTCCATCATGCGCTGCTAAGACTCCCTTCTCGCCAGTGATGGTGAACCTGCTCCCATTGGTGCGAACACATCCCACCTTGTACCTAATACAGTCAATCTGTGCATGGACTGTAGATAATCAATACATGCCCATGATGACATCATAAGGCCTCGACGCCACTACTAGAAGATCCCAGCTAATGCTCTCGCTTCCTAGAGTAAGCTCACATTGCCGGCACCAGTGCATAATCGTCGATTCTGCTCCCGCAGGAGTCTCTAGACATAAGGATCGATCCAACAGCTCCGTCGGAATCTCTGAGCTCTGAACAAGGTAAGTGACAATAAATGAATGACTCACTTCTGTGTCTATAAGAAGTGCAGTAAGGATGTATTAGACAAAGATAGTACCTCGAATCATCTCTGATGTGTCGTGGTCATAGGCCTCCGCTGCCTGAAGCTAAGCCTGCCTCTGTCCTCCAGCGCCCTGTGGTCAGGGTGGACCTCTTAGTGGCGGTGGTGGTAAAGCGTCAAAGCGTCACCCACCACCCGCTACTCAGCCAGCTCCTCTACCTCATCCACCTGCTCCCTGTGAACCACCATGGTCGACCCTCTACCTCTGCCTGGGTGGCCCCTCAACTGTCTGCTACTCCTCTGCACGGTGGGTTGGGAAGTTATGATCCAAGTGGCCATGCCCGTTGTATGCGTAGCACTGTCTTCTCTTCAAAAGGATGCCTCTGCGCCGCTTGCCCTGATCCTATGAGCAAGTGTCCTCAGGTCGTTTGCCTGATGGTCTGGTCTGCCTGGACCCTTGTGACGTCCGTCGATTGCCAGCTACAGATGACTTTGGTACATGCCGCCTTGTGGTAGGTCTCGCTGCTGGTGTAGTCTTAGCAAGAAATATCTCTATGATAAGGGTTTTCTCCAATACTCTGGCCTATGTCGGAATGCTGAGGGAGATCATCGATTCCCTGATCTCATGCCTCAGTCCCTGCTCGAAGGTCTGGGCCTGGAAGAATCACTAGTGCAGAAAACATTTTTTACGTCGGTTATTTTTCATTATTTACGTCGGTTTTAAGGCGACGTTAATACAGACGACGTTAGAAATAACGTTTTTTACGTCGGTTATTAAAAACCCAACGTAACATCCCTAACATCACGGTGTTTATCACGTCGGTTCATATAATAACCGACGTGATAAATATGCACGGGGGGGGGGGGGGGGGGGGGGGGGGTTATCACGTCGGTTATTTTTTAAACCGACGTGATAAAACGCCTGGGATATCGTTTATCACGTCGGTTATGACATAACCGACGTGATTAACCCTTCCCCGGGCCTATTATCACGTCGGTTTCTTAAATAACCGACGTGATAAAAAGGCCTGGGAAACGTTTTAGCATGTCAGTTATCCAATAACCGACGTGGTAAATCGATTCCCAGGACTTTTAGCACGTCAGTTATATTAAGAACCGACGTGTTAAAAGGCCTGGGAACGGTTTATCACGTCGGTTCTCAAAAAAACCGACGTGATTAACCCCTACCGATTTATTCACCACGTCGGTTCTAAAATAACCGACGTGAAAGCGATATATATTTTTTTTTAAAATAATTGCACTGCTCTCACCAAAAAGCAACCAGAAACCAAACAACAAAAATAACCATGCCAGCCCTCCCCGAAGCCCCAACTGAACCCCACCCTCATCTATACCCACCTAACAACCTGGCCAGCCCTCCCCCACCACATTGCAGCCCCACCACAACCCTTGGACACCCCCACCCCTTGGACACCCCCACCCTCATTTAAACCCCCACGACCCCTAGTACAGCCTCAAACACCCATTGGACACCCCTCCCATATCCCTTGGACACCCCCACCCCTTGGACACCCCCACCCCTTGGACAGCCCCCCCCCCCCCCACCCTCATTTACACCCCCAAGACCCCTAGTAAAACCTCAAACACCCATTGGACACCCCCCCCACACCTTGACAGCCCTCCCAGACCCCTTGGACACCCCCCGACCCCTGGACACCCCCCCGAGCCCTTGGACAGCCCCAAACACCCCTTGGACACCCCTCCCATATCCCTTGGACACCCCCACCCCTTGGACACCCCCCACCCCTTGGACACCCCCCCACCCTCATTTACACCCAACCGGCCCCTTGGACAGAACTCCCAGACACCTTGGACACCACTCCCATATCCCTTGGACACCCCACCCCTTGGACACCCCCACCCCTTCGACATCCCCCCCACCCTCATTTACACCCCCCGAACACTAGGACAGCCCCAAACACCCCTTGGACACCCCTCCCATATCCCTTGGACACCCCCCACCCCTTGGACACCCCCCACCCCGTGGACAGCCCCCCACCCCCTGGACACCCCCCCGACCCCTTGGAAACCCCCCCTACCCCTTGGAACCCCCCCCCATCCCCTTGGACAGCCCCAAACACCCCTTGGACACCCCTCCTATATCCCTTGGACACCCCCCACCACTTGGACACCCCCCCCACCGCTTGGATAGCCCCCCCCACCCCCCCACCCTCATTTACACCCAACCGACTCCTTGGACAGCCCCAAACACACCTTGTACACCCCTCCCATATCCCTTGGACACCCCCCAAACACCCACCCACCCCCTTGGAACCCCTCCCCCCATACCAAAATCCAGACCAGAAGAACCATCAATAGTAGACCAAAACAAGAAGTAGAGAAAAATTAAACATTCACTTATATAACATTCAAAACTTACACTGTCAACTTCAAAAAAAACTAAATCCAACCTAAATGACTGCGAAATACACAATTACATTGACAATATTCAAAATTAAATTTTACATTACAAACAACTAAAAGTCAATCAAACCTGTAAAATAATTTTACCACTCCACTTGTAAGTGTTTGATATCTTCAGCAGTAAAGGGTTGAGGGTCATCAAAAAGCTACAAAGGAAAAGGATAGTAGTCAACGTGTATAATGAATAAATCAAATTGAAAAATTATGAGAAAGAGGAAATCTTACCAGGTCAAAACTCATAACTGCCCCAGTTGTTATTATTTCATACATAAATCTTAACATGTAATATCCGCATTCGATGATGCCTTGTTGCTCATGAGATTTCTGTTTGAATGAGTGTAAATTCAATATATTATTTTTATGTAATAAATCAAAATGTACAAATTATAAATGGATATTTACCTTCGCATGTACATATTTGATCTTGAAATTCCTTTTCTTTTCACTTTTTCGAAAGTGGACCCATGCCCTGTTAGAAAATAATACGAATGGGGTAAATTTAAAATTCATTATAATATATAAAACTATTGTGAAATTGAAACTTACGTTTCCAATATATTCTTAAAACTTTCTCGCATATCATCATGGAGAGAGCATATCCAATAAAGTGTTTTCTCCCTAGGGCAAAAAACCCCTAACATCCAATGATCCCTGATAAAAGGAAATTTAACGTTAGTGGTTTTTTATGTTAAAAGATAATTAACTCTTTGAGAGGGATGTGTTTCATACCTCTCACAAAAAGGTATCATCCAACACTGTGTGATTACATTCTTTTCAAATCTATCAGCAATATAAAGCATTCTTTGTTCCTCATCCAATGCACATGATTCAGGGGAAATCAATTGTGGGTCCACGAATCCATATACATCTGTCAGCTCATTCCTATCACAAATTTTATACAGATACCTAATACAAAGTAGAGTATACATTTTTAATAAATATAACACAAGGAAAAGGTGTTAAGACTTACATGATAAAAATTTGCACCACGTTGATGCCCAGCTTATCTCCAGTGACAAACTCCATGATATCAGTTTTCATAATCCCCACACTTAGTTCACGTCCACAGACATGAGCTTCCATTGTAAAGTCATAATGATCCGCCAACAAATTTGAATATCTTGACAATTTGTCAAGACTGCTAGTATCTGCATCTGATGTCATAGCTATCTTTCTTTGTTGTTGTCTATACAGTATTTCTTTACCTTTGAAGTATTCCTGTAAAAATAAATTGAAAAATATATTAGTTTTCAAATGATAAAACATTAATAAAAATATAAAATAAAAGATATAACATCCATACCACTATGGTAATGAGTCAAAGATGTCTGGATGGCCAAAGTAAAAAATGGCCGATACTATGTCCAACTGTCGTCACCTCATCTGTAGGTAATGGTATCCGAGCTGATCTATCTATAATATCCTCTACAGTGACCCTCTGATTCTCTACCTCTAACTGTTGATGATGAACTGTATCTCCTATACAATATACCATCCCATATGCAACTATATGATGTTGAGGATCATCAACATACAACTCACAATAAGTAGGTAGCTGCGGCGGAGGAGGAGGATCAAAAATGGGGTCCGCAGGCTGAGGTGGGGGAGTGGGAGCTACTGGGAGAGGTGGAGTGGGAGCTGCACCCTGAAATTGTCTTTGCAAGTCTGCAAACATAAACTGCACCGATGCTCTAATCTTGTCCTCCATTGTCGCATTAATATTATGGACTTCAGCCTCCAAGGATTCTATTTTTTTATAAACTCCCTCAACGTTAGAAGTTGAGGAACGTGGCAACACTTTTCTTACCGATACACCTGCCGGATATCCTCTTACACGGCCAGGATGTTCGGGCTTTCCCAATACCACAGATAAAATATCTTCCCTCCCAGATGGTGTAAATGTCCCCTGTGAACTCTGCTCCTCAAGAGAGTCCTGTAATAATTAATTGAACATTTCTATAATGATTGGAAATATATGACGAAAATAGTAAACTTAAATAAATAAAATAGATATCTTACAATCCACTCAACTACGGGTCTCGATTCTTCCGAAAGATATTGTCCTTTTTTGCCCTTCCGAGCTCTTTTCCATTTCTCATGTCTAGATGGAGGGGATGGAGGGACCACCTCTCCAGTGCTTGAAGACTCAGCTCTTAGTTGTTGAAATTTTTCTGCCATCATTTGTTCTTCCAATAATGCATACCCTCCCCGAGATAAACAATGAGGGTATACATTTTTGGATTGGATCTCTTGATGAGATTTCCTTGTTTGCTGTAAATTAAGAATAAGTAATCATTAACAAAACAATAATAAGATCATTTATATAATAAAGCTTATAAAAGTTTACATTGCCCTTACCAAAAATGATTCTTTTATTCTACTTTCAAAAAATTGTCTCCATGTGTCTTCATCTATAAAAGGATATATACAACATGGATTCTCACGACTCCTATGACCATAAATGAAATCAGATGAGAGGGTTGATTTGAAATCCCTCCATCTCCTAGCAGCCAACGATAAGCATTTCTTCCTGACTCCTCCAGTGTCAGGAATATCAAATGTCATATGATAAAAAAGAGGTTAAAAATATTATATATACTAGAAACATTTAAAGAACAGTCAAACAATAGCAAAATATCTTACCAAAATGGTCTCCCACAGCTGAGAAATTATCGCCTTATCCACACTTCTCCAATCATCATAGAGAATTCTTACTTTTCTCTTAGCCTGAGTTGCTACAAAACCCTTAAAATCTTTAGCATTTGGATCTCTAGGAAGATCATCATCATCAAACTCCACGACTATCCTCTCTTCCTTCGTACGGTCAAGTGATAATTTTGGTAAACGTGTGCACCCACGCTTACCAACCTTTGAAATCTTTTTCTTAATAGGAGCATGTGAATGTTCCTCCCCAGATGTATGACCAATATGCTCATCTCCAGAGTCATGTGGCTGATCAACTGATTGATCTGTCATTTTCCTTCAAATCAAAAAAACAAACATTAGTTCACAAATATTCAAATTCAAATATTGTAATACTACTTAATCAGAAAATAGAAAAGTGTACTAAATTACATAATAGTAAACATTGGTAATATGGTAAGCATGTTAAACAATGATAAACATGGTAAACACAGGAAAAAGGTTGCCAAGGAGTTGGACCAAGAAAGCTGAAAAGTAGACTCACTGAGTCCACTGGTCAGCTGGTGTGAGCTCACCGGCCAGCCGGAGGACCCAGGCAGTAGACTTGCCCACTGCCTGGTGCCACCGGCCGGCCGCTGACTCACCACCGGCTGGCCGCTGGACCAGACAGAGCCTTCCTGTCTGCACCACCGGCCGGCCGCTGGATCACCACCGGCCGGCCGGTGGACCAGACAGCCTTGCTCTGTCTGGACCACCGGCCGGCTGCTGGATCACCACCGGCTGGCCGGTGGACCAGACAGAAAGCCTTCCTCTGTCTGGACCACCGGCCGGCCGCTGGATCACCACCGGCCGGTCGCTGGATCACCACCGGCCGGCCACTGGCTCATCACCGGTCGGCCGGTGGACCATACAGAGCTTTTCTCTGGACCACCAGCCAACCGGTGATCCACCACCAGCCAGCCAGAGCGCCCAGGACTTCTCCTCTTTACGGTTTTTATTGTTTTATCGTTTTGGTTTGATACATGTTTTAATAAGTAAAAAATTTACAATATCTAACATTATATGAAAAAAATAAATGTAAACAAGAAATAAACATGTGTTACCTGTAATTTTAGGAATGTACAATTGGATTGTTTTCCCAAATTCCTTCGTCGTGATCGTTCCTTATGGCACAAACCATGTCTTCAACATACTCATCATTATGTTCTGTTAATCTTTCCAGGGAAGTAGGTATCTCACATAATTCATCATCTTCATCAAATTCATCCTCACCAACATATTGTTTTTTCCCTTGTAAAACAACAGCCCACTGCATATCTGATTGATCTACTACATAGAAAATTTATTTGGCATGTGTTTCCATTATAAAAGAATCAGCTGTGTCTTCCAATCTATTCAGATTAACAAGTGTCATTCCAAATTCATCGTGTCTGACACTGTTGTTACTGATAAACCATTTACAGTTAAAAACATGAACTTTAATTTTAAAGTAATCATCCTCCCATATGTCTTCAATCACTCCATAATATGCACTTGATGCCGAAATTGGGTTTCTGTCCTTAGCACTCGAAAAATGCATTGCTTCTGCAAACACCAATACACCACTATTCTGAACTGCACTTCTGTTGTCCTGAGCTTTCATATGAAATGTATAGCCATTAATGTCATAAGAGGACCATGTTATCACATTTAAAGATGGACCACCCACTATCCATTTTAATGTCTCTGATACATCTGATCTACCAAGCAAGGTCTTTTTAAACCATGGCAAAAAAGTTTTGTTGTGCTTATTCAAAATCCACATTTCTTTCTTCTTTGGATGACATTGTTTCAACTCATTAATATGCAATGTGATATACGGTTGAACATCAGCTATGTTATTCAAGATGTATGATTCTAACTTCTTCATATGTTCAGCTGACAGTGATTTGACTTTCAAGCCACGAATCCCCTTTCCCTCATTATTAACCCGTTCATGGCGAGATGGAGGCAAACCTATGTGTTGCACCGTAGCCAAGTAGCTCGTACAAAACTCTACTACCTCCTCAGAAATATACTTTTCAATAATGGAGGCTTCAGGTCGATATGGATTTTTAACATATCCCTTTAATATTTTCATATACCTTTCAAAAGGATACATCCAACGAAGATATACAGGTCCACAAATCTTTATTTCTCGAACCAGATGAATCATTAAATGCACCATCATATCAAAAAAAGTTGGAGGAAAATACATTTTCAAATGACAAAGTATAAAAATTTCATCCTTTTCCAAAATGTTCAAAGCATTCACATCAATCGCCTTGTTACAAATTGAATTGAAAAAATAACACCACCTCATTATAGTCTTTCTGACACGGATGGGCAATATTCCACGCAGTGCAACTGGTAGAATTTGTTGCGTCATGACGTGACAATCATGTGATTTCATACCTATCAACTTCAAGTCTTTCAATGAGACAAAATTTTTTACATTTGAAGAATAACCTTGAGGCACTATGATATCATGAAGACACTGACAGAAGCTACTTTTCTCCCTCTTCGATAATGTATGACAAGCCGGGGGAAGAAATGTTCGTCTTCCTTTAGGAGTGGGAGCTAACTCCAAACGTATTCCCATTGATAGTAGGTCTAACCTTGCATTCAACCCATCTTTTGTCTTTACTTTAATATCTAGCAATGTTCCGATCAAAGAATCACAGATATTCTTCTCCACGTTCATGACATAAATATTATGTTTGAATTCATGATACCTCCAATATGGTAGCTCAAAAAATATTGACCTCTTCTTCCAAATATGTCTATCATTACCAGATTTATGTGTCTTTCCGAATGTCACATCAAGGTTTTTCACCCTCTCAAAATACAAATCTGGGGATAAAGGTTTTGGAGCAGTATCAAATTCTTGTGAGCCATTGAATGCCTTTTTTAGTCATCTATAAGGGTGATCCATAGGCAAAAACTTTCGATGACCCATGTACACTATTTTCCTCCCATGATGCAATTGACAATATGACGTCTGTTGTTCGCAAATTGGACATGCTTTATGCCCTTTAACACTGTATCCAGACAAATTTCCATATGCTGGGAAGACATTTATAGAGAATAGAAGCACTGCATGCAGTTGAAAATATTCCATTTTATAAGAATCATACACCCTAATACCATCATCCCATAACAGTTTCAAATCATCAATCAGCGGTGACAAGTATACATCAATATCATTGCCGGGTTGCTTTGGACCAGAGATCATGATACTCAACATGACATATTTGCGCTTCATACAAACTTCAGGAGAGTGGTTGTAAATTACCAATAAAACAGGCCATGAACTATGTGTGCTACTAAGGGTTCGGTATGGATTCATTCCATCTGTGCACAAGCCTAGTCTCAGATTTCTAATTTCATTTCCAAATGTAGGGTACTGGGCATCAATTTTCTTCCATTGTGGACAATCAGCTGGATGACATATTTTTCCATCACATACCCGCTCATCAGCATGCCATCTTAACCTTTTTGCATCATGTGAATTAGCAAATAAACGTTTGAAACGAGGAATTATAGAAAGATACCAAAATACCTTTGAAGGGAGCTTTGTAATCTCTACATCAGCTTGTGATTTTTCTTTCAACTTATACCGTGATGTCCCACATTTAGGACACTCTTTCAGAAATTCATATTCCTTCCTATATATAATGTAGTCATTTGGACATGCATGTATTTTCCTGTATCCCAATCCCATCGGGCATAATATTTTTTGGCCTTATAATGTGAATCTGGAAGATCGTTATCTTTTGGAAGAATGTCTTTCATCAATTGTAGCAGCTCTGTAAAACTTTTGTCACTCCATCCATGTTTCGCCTTCAGGTTAATCAATCTTAACACCGCCGACAAAACCGTAAAATCTGTACAACCAGGATATAATGGTTTTTCGGCATCACCATATAGACGTGCAACTGTCGGTTCTATCTCAATTTGTTCTGCTACAATATCGCGAATCATTTCCTTCAATTCCATCGGAGTTACCATTTTGCGATTCATTATCATCAGTGACATTCTGTCCAGTTTCGCCATGCCAAATCCAAGGGTTGTAACTCGGATTGAAACCATGAAAAATCAGATGATCTTTTATCTCTCTACTTTTCAACTTCTTCATATTCAGACATTTCAGGCATGGACAGAAAAAAATGTCACTACTTGGAACATTTCGTTTAGCAAATTCCAAAAAGGCATCAACACCTTCCTCATATTCATTGCTCATTCGATGTGCCATAATCCAACTTCGACTCATTATTACCTATAACAAATAGAAAAAATATATATATTTTTTAGATAAGACAAATATATGTTTATATGAAAAAAATCATAATTTGAATGTAAACAATTTTGAAATATAAAACCAATCGATGTGTATTTAAAAAAATATGCTTGAATATTATTTTTTAAACAAAATATAGTAAGATATAACACCCCCCCTGGACACCCCCCGACCCCTCTGGACAGCCCCCCGCCCCTCCTAGACACCACCCCCACCCCCTACCCCCTTGGACACCCCCCTGGACATCCCCCGACCCCTCTGGACAGCCCCCCCACCCACCCGGACAACCCCAAATACCCTCTGGAGAGGCCTCCACCCACTTGGACAGCCCCCCACACCCATCCACCCCCTTGGACACCCCCTGGACACCCCCCGACCCCTCTGGACAGCCCCAGACCCTTCTAGAAAGCACCCCCACCCCTCCTGGACACAACCCCCCACCCCCGACCTGCTTGGACACCCCCTGGACACCCCCCAACCCTCTGGACAGCCCCCCCACACCTCCTAAACACCACCCCCACCCTCTACCCCCTTGGACACCCCCTGGACACCCCCCAACACCCACCCACACCCTTGGACAGCCCCCCACACCCACCCACCCACTTGTAAACCCCCCCTTGACACCCCCCGACCCCTCTGGACACCCCCCGCCCCTCCTGGACACCACCCCCACCCCCTACCCCCTTGGACACCCCCCTGGACATCCCCCAACCCTCTGGGCAGCCCCCCCAACCACCCGGACAACCCCAAATACCCTCTGGAGAGGCCTCCACCCACTTGGACAACCCCCCACACCCATCCACCCCCTTGGACACCCCCCTGGACACCCCACCGACCCCTCTGGACAGGCCGCCACCCCCTTGGACAGCCCCCCACACCCACCCATCCCCTTGGACACCACCCTGGACACCCCCTGACCCCTCTGGACAGCCCCCGACCCCTCTAGAAAGCACCCCCACCCCTCCTGGACACAACCCCCACCCCCGACCTGCTTGGACACCCCCCTGGACACCCCCAACCCTCTGGACAGCCCCCCACCCCTCCTAAACACCACCCCCACCCCCTACCCCCTTGGACACCCCCCTGGACACCCCCCAACACCCACCCACACCCTTGGACAGCCCCCCACACCCACCCACCCCCTTGTAAACCCCCCTGGACACCCCCCGACCCCTCTGGACAGCCCCCCGCCCCTCCTGGACACCACCCCCCACCCCCTACCCCCCTGGACACCCCCCGACCCCTCTGGAAAGCCCCCCCACCCACCCTGACAACCCCAAATACCCTCTGGAGAGGCCGCCACCCACTTGGACAGCCCCCCACACCCATCCAACCCCTTGGACACCCCCCTGGACACCCCATCCTAATGGACACGCCCCAACCCTCTCGGGGATTTATAGAAAACGATGAAAAATTAGTGAAATCATAAAATTAGTCAATATTGATAGTCGAACTAATAGATCTAGGGATGATAAATAAGATTATGGTGCCAAAACGAGTTAAAAGGGTTCACAATCGAAGAATCTTAGCTAGTTTCAACAAAAAAAATTACAACACAAATATATATACTATCCGCGAAAAAAAAACGAACGAGTGGGAGGATTACCTGAGTGCTGCGAGTTTAGATGATTGATCCGAGGAGATTAAATATGAGAAATGATGATCGCAAAACGAATCTAAACCAACGAAATGGATGAGCCGATTCGGGTTTACGCGCGAGAGAGACGAGTCACGACTGTCGAAGGTAAACTCGCGAATGACAATCCACGGGTCTAGGTAAATTTTTAAATGAGTTATCACGTCGGTTATTCAATAACCGACATTATAATTTTTTTAAAAACATTTATAACGTCGGTTATTCAATAACCGATGTAAAAACCTTCCTCAGATTCTTTTTTTTACGTCGGTTATTTTATAACCGATGTTAGAAAGGGCTCAAAATCCGCGTATTATTACGTCGGTTATTCCATAACCGACATCAAAAACATCTGCGGATTCTTTTTTTACGTCGGTTATAAAATAACCGACGTAAAAAGGCCTTAAAAACTGCGTTTTTTACGTCGGTTATTGAATAACCGACGTAACAAACGCCCCCCGCTTCTGTTTTTTACGGCGGTTAATGTATAACCGACGTAAAAAACGAAGCCGCGCGATTAATAACGTCGGTTATAAAAATAACCGACGTTAAAGGTGTACTAAACACAGGTTTTTACGTCGGTTATTAAATAACCGACGTAAAAAACCTCATTTTACATATTATGACGTCGGTTTTATATAACCGATGTAAAAAATGGTGACGTAAAAAACGTTTTCTGCACTAGTGAATGGGTCTCGTACCATGTCCATCGAATAGCGCAAGAGATCGGTAAATCTCCCCGAGTACTGGGCGACTGTCATGCTGCCCTGCCGCAGCTATAGTAGCTCCTGGATGCGCACAACACGGAGGGTGTCTTGGAAGAGCTCTGAGTGGAAGAGGCTCTAAATGTCCTTCCAGAGGAGAGATTCCTCGTCATGCAGCTGGAGCATCGAGCTCCACCATCTGCCTGATGCCGCGTGGAGGAGGCTCGCTGCAAGGATCACCATGAGGTCAACCGGTGTCCCCACTAACCTGAAAACTCGAACAATCGCCTCCAGCCAATCCTTGGCTGCCTGAGGATCCGTCTCCCCACGGAATCTAGGCAGTCTCTGACGATGAAACTCATGCAGTGCACTAAGGCGACGTGCACTCTCAGCGGCTGGGGTTGGTGGCCTTGGTGGCTCGACGGGTACTGGTACCGCTGGTGCCTCCATTGAAAAAGGGCCCTGCACTAATGCCTCGTCGCTCGGTGGGATGTCATCTCGCACAATGCTCGGGACCCTAGTTGGCTACTGTCATGGGGCCATCTTGAAAATAAACATGTGTTCCACGGTCAAAACAGTATACATGGTGAGAAGACACAAAGTAATCATAACGAAAACTTTTGAAACACACATGCAATCAATGTTTTCTTGTACTGAGTCAGAAATCAGAAGTCAGGGTCCTGGTGTATGGATACGTCGGCCGCCGCACCAACACTGGACTCCCTGGACTGATACCCACACTCAATACCCTTAACACTATTTCTTCACATAGCAGAAAGATCAGAGTCCTAAGTTCTGTGGTAGAGCCGAACTTCTCTGATACCAATTTGTCATGAACCGTCCTCAGGACCCTTGTCATGACTACCCCAGGACCACCTTCCATAGGCCAGGGGCTGGCGACTAGAACTAAAGGCATAAATCTTGATAAAATGGGGAAGGCATTGCCCTATAAAGTAAAAAAACACTACAGAGTAAGTCAAAAGAAGTAAAAACTAAGTAAAACTGGGTATAATTGTAAGTACAGAAAGTAAATGGGCCAGAATAAAAACCCAAACTGAAAGTAAAGTACAACTGGAACGATAGTACAACAACTAAAAGTAAAGTAGCAATGTCGAGCCGTCCACTGGAAGTCCCATATGAAGGGTGGGTAGAGATAGCCGCCTCAGCTCCTTGGGTCCAGTCGTCCTCTCTGTGTATGTCCCGCCCTTTGGTCCACCTCTAGGTACCGACCTGCTCCACAAGCCTCAACCATGATCAGCACAGTCCGTCGTCTGCATCCCACACAACGTAGTGCAGGCATAACCCGTGAATGGGTAAGTATACGCTACTCAGTAGGGACCTCGAGAGCCCCGAATGTCTCTCAGAATCCACAAAGGATAATCCACAAAGGAATGATACAATTAATAAGTAACATCCAATACTATATAGGTATATTCCCATACATATAACTAAGTTATCAAATCATGTTCGGCTCCAAAATATGAGCCCAAGTTCGATCATGTCCACACAGGATAGTACAACCCAATCCACATAGGAATGCACAACACAATCCACATAGGAAAGCAAGTCAATCATATCAATGATAATGATTGAAATTCAAGACTCAGCTCACACAGGTATACTTTTTCGTAAGGTGATAGAGATGATCAGATGTAGCCACCGATTCATGTAATCTAGGACCCATGTTAGATACTAAACCAGCTAAGCTGTCAGACCCACATTAGATACATTCCAGCTACACTGCCAGACCCATGTAGGATACAAGAACTGAGTCAAACACTACTAGACCCACGTAGGATACACGAATAGTAGTCATCACCGTCGAACCCACGGAGGATCTCAGTTCGTTCTTCATCGCTGCCGAACCCACAGATGATTTCAGTGCAGTCTTCATCGCTGCCGAACCCACAGAGGATTTCAGTGCAGTCGCAGCTAGCTCTAGGGTTCCCACACATAGCATGCTTGTTTCCATGAGGGTCCACTCCACGAGCCAAGGGGGGTCGATACGTCAACTGACACGTAGTCTGGAGTTGATGTATCCCAAAGTTCCATCTCAACATAGGGAACAAAACACGACAGATGACGCATCAATCGGATGTCCGGTTTGAGAGTTATTGACTTTTTCATTCGAGGGGCCCAGTTAGTTTTTTAGTTAAAACCAACCTGAACATACTACAACTATGTCCAAACCTTGAGTGAAGTGAGCCAAAATTTCCATCTCAGTAAGAGTAATCCAACAAAGTCGATGACACGTCAATCGGACGTCCGGAGCTCATGTTATAAGCGTTTCCGCTACGAGGGCCCGGTTGGTTTCGTGTTCAAAACAACCCAGCTATACCCAAAGTTCTCCTTAACCTTGAGTGTAATATACTGAAATGACCATATTTATCCAAGTATCGCATCTCAAATGATGGTGTGTCGATCGGAGGTCCGAAACCAATGATACGTGCGATTGAATGAAACTATCCGGAAATAGGGGGTTTGGGGCCTGGACTGACCCGGCCCAAGACCCCCTGGGTGGCCCGAACCGGTTCCGGCCCAATAGGGAGTGGCCTGGCCTGGTGGGCATGGCCCGAACCATCTGACGCGGCCCGGCCCGGCCGATGCGGCCCGTCCAGCCCGGTGTGGCTGGTCCGGCCTGGGCGGCTAGTTGGCCTGGTGTGGACACGGCCCGTGTGGCCGGACAGCTCGGCTCGGCTGAGCTGTCACGGAGAGGGGGGTGCCCTGATTGAGAAACCATGGACCCCCCATGGATTCCGCACCTTGCCAGCCGGGGGTTATGACCCCTGGGTTTCATGGAATCTATCTGACCATGCCGTCCGGTGCGTCACCGCGGGACCCCCCCACGGGTCCCGCCCTCCTTGCACCGGCGACTTGCGGTTCCGGCTGCCGCTCCCCGCACCACCGCGGCCATAGGCCGCGAACTTGTCCGATCGGCGGGGCATGATGGCGCCGCGCCCCTCCGCCATGGACCCGCTCCATCCGCAACTTCTTCGTGGTTATCCAGCGCGGCGTGACGGCGCCACGGCTTCGTTCAGCCTCAATGGCGCGGCGCAACAGCACCGTACATCTTCTCCAATTCGTCTTGATTCCGCGCGGTGCTGTTGCACCGCGCTGCCTTGGCTCGTGCCACAAAAAGTACAAAATCAAAGGGGTAGGAGGGTTGGCTGTGTTCGTGTGGTCCGACCTCCTCCCATTATTAAGATAACTTGTGGCCCAATATAAAAGTCGATGAACAACAAACAAAACACGAACAGATAATTAACCCCTACCTCGATGAAGTCGTCGAATGAGGTTCGTCGCGGAAATAAGACATCGCGGAAGACGGCGTCATGGAAGGAGGCTCCGTAAGAGTCATCGATGTCGCGGTACACGACTTCACGTCGTCGATCTTCTAGGAATTAGCATTCTTCGTCGGTGTCGGTGCGTTCTTCGCGTTCTTCAAGAAGGAAGATGAAGTTCTTCATGGAACACTCCATCTCAACACAACGAAGCAACCACTAATGAAATAAGACTTTTCCTTATTTAATTAACACACACAAGCCAACATTCCAATTGAAATTCAAAATATTTCATTCAATTAATTCGAATAATTGAAGAGTCTAAACAATCCAATTAATGTGAGAGTTTACTTGGCATTTAATAAGGGGGTGCGGGTGTGTTACAAAATAATTGGGGTTTTGAGGAAGTTGAAAAGGAGGGGCTCGTGTGGGGCCCACCTCACCAGTATCCTATCAAGAGGGGTTAGGATATAGTGGGTCCCACCTCATCTTCCATAAGTAGGTTTAAACTACATAGATTATAAAATAAAAATTGTTGCACAACTTTTATTTTATTCATTGGTTAACCTTTTTTTTAAATAACCACACCCAAGAAGACACAACTCTAGAAAAGGTGTTCCTAAGAAATTATCTACGCTGCTGTTTCATTGGTGCCCTTGGATTTTGATTCTGAGCACCGTTTCAAAAGTTAGGAAAACCCTCTCATTGGTTCACTGAACGTAACCGAGCTAAAATTCGGAAATTGATTCCGGGCACACCGGGCATCGGAATCAGGTGCCGTCAGAAACTGCATTCTTGTAAAATCCCAAAAAAAAAACTAAGAAAACAATTTTCCGTTGAATTTTAAGTGTCTTTATAGAGTCATTTTACAATTATTTTAAAGTATCATATAAAAGATTTAGAATGGAAAATAAACTAAAAACCCGCCACATATTTATGAACACATGATAAACCGACAAGTGTGTGTGTATTTATTAGTATTTTTGAGAATTCATATTTTTAGGTAAATTATGACTAGTAATAAATTGATATAATATAGGTGTATTAACCACATTGATTATGAAATTTGTATTTAGGAAACATCATCTGAGTATTGAGAATAAAAAACAGTAATGAAAGAACCGTGTTCCACTACTCCAAAAAAGGATGGATTATGATTCACAAAAAAAAAACTGAATGTATTTTAAATATACTATAATAAATTCATGTGAAAAGAAAAAATAATAATTATTTTTATATGTTTATATATAGATAAATGAATCAAAATCAAAATCCAACTCCATCCCACATAATGTGTTAAGGAAGGTGGCATGTGTAAATAATGAAGGGATACTCTTAGATGAAAATACAAAGAAAGTATGGGAAGCTTGTGGAAGTATGAAATAATAATAATTTTTATTTAAATTTATATTACAAAATAATGGTTACTAATTTTTACATATTATTTTATCCAAAATAGAAAAATGAATAATCATCAGCTATACCTGATGAATAGCTACTATTAGTGGCCTTGAAGTGGCCATAATAGTATGGGCATGTTGGAGACATGGATTTTAGGGTGTCACCATTAACATATTTCAATAAAAAATTAACCAGTGGGATGAAGATGAGAGAATTAAATAGTTATAGGAACAATTAGCATATCTAGAATAAAAATACAATTGAATGTTTGAGTTTTTATAAAATGTTTGTGGATGTTATCAAAGAGATGAAATAACATATGAATAAGAAATACAAAAATATTTTCCCACCCCCGCAAGATTTTTCGGCAAGACATTCCCCATAAAGAGCTATATTAGAATAAATAATAAATATTTTCATAATTATTTTTGGGAAAAGTGAATCATAGAAACACTGATACTTTTCGGGTAGTAATATTCTACAGGGTGAAAATTATTTTGATTTATATATATCAAAACCATACCATCGCATTGCTGTGAGGGGTACCATTTACAACATACGAGGAGATATTATACACAATAAAAAACTTCCCATAGGTTATGTGAGAGTGTATATTAACATATCTCACGAGACAAGTGTTGAGCTACATATTCCAGTTGATGATGCAGATATTCATTCATTCAAGAAAACTGTTGGAACATTCATAGAATGGATGTTTTATTTGAAATAAAAACATATCATAGAAGAGGTATAAAAATAATATTTACTTTTGAAAATCCATTTATAATTAATAAAAAATGCCTAAATCTATAAATGTTTTTACAAGTAGAAAGACGGAATGGTTGAAATGGAAGATCTAATCAAAAGAGATCTACAGGATCAAAAAACAGAACAAAAATATCTTTACAATGTAATTTTATCATTCCCATTCAACATTTAAATTTACTAACATATAAGGTTAATAAGGACACCACATTAGAAAGTGGTGATATGACTATAATTTATTTTGAATAATAGATGTACAGAGAGGCCATTATAGACTATATTTTCTAAATAATGTTAATGAAATCCTCACTCTTGAATACCTAGGTGTCTCAGTTGTAAATGTATACAAGAGGTATGTTTTCCTGATTTGTATTTCCAATCTCTTATCTACTATATTAATTATTATTGAATAATATTCACAGTTTTTAGGCACCTATATGAATATAATTTGAAAGGGAAACCTTATGAAATATAAATTTGACTCATTAGTCCTCACATTGATTTTTCAAAACTATTCTCATTTGAATCAATGTAATATGAATGAATTGTGGAAAAAACTAACCATAATGAATTAAAAAAAACTTACAAAAAAAATAATATTATTAATACACATGATTTAGTGGAAAAACTCAATAATTTCATCAAAAAAAATATTTTTTCATTTTTTTCATTTTTTTCAGGTAGTATAGGTCACTCATTGCATTCAATTTGGATACTCAAACGATATTTCTTATGTATTAAATACAAGGATACCAAACAAACCAACCACACATGATGATGTTTATAAATTTTAAATACACTCCATGTAATGTTTTAGAACTGCAATTCATGTTATATATTTTATATTATGTTTTAATGAAAATTTTGTTATGATATGGTGATGTTTAAATATCACCCAAATCATGGAATGGAGATATTCTATGTGAAAAAAGACAACATTTAAATGTACAAGTGGACAAGTATTCAGGTATATATAATGAAATTTCACTTCAAATACATATATAAAAAATTACATATTTTTTTCAATATATATATAGTGTCCGAAACAAAAAAATTGAAAATATTGTGGTTATTAGGTTTCCAAACATCTGAAATTTATTTTATACAATAAAAAAACTGGCATCCTAATGAGGTATTTTCTAAGGTAATTAAAATTTACTTAAAAATATTTAAAAATTATTTTTTATTTATATTTTTCCATTACAATGAATATTATTGATTGCCCATGTATTCATATAAGGATATAGATTTGTTTATAAATAACTGGGCCATATACATGGTGTCAGAATTTATACATTCATCATGAATATGTGACTTCCTATTATTATTTAGTTCATATTATAATTGTTTTATAATATTATTTTGATAATTTCCATATCATATTTATCTCATACATTAGAAAAATGACCCAAAATTGATTTGTGAGAATTAGGAATCAACACCACCTCAATCTAATATATGGTGTGTCTGTTATAACTCAATGTGCCTGTTCTTAGTTTGAAATTGACATTTTAGTTGAAAACACACATCATATACTGAAAACCAATAATTTTTTTATTGTTTTGATACTTAAGAAAAATGATACATAAGTCATTTTTGTGGTGTAGGAATCATACACACCTTAATCAGACACAAGGTATGCCCGATATGATAGAAAGTGACAATTATATGATTAAAATTGAGAATTTAGTTTAAAAAGTCTATCACTCATGAGAAATCAATAGTTTTTACTCATCATATCATTATACTTTTGAAAAAAAATATTAATTCATTTTTGATGTGATGAAATTAGTCACACATCAAACTAACACATGATGTGAATGGTATAACTCAAGACCATGTATTCAGTTTAAATTAAAATTTTATAGAAATGAATCATGACTTACTAAAAACCAATAAAGTGAATTTAGATTAAATTCATACATTAGGTAAAATATCCTTATGTAATTTTTGATAGGTTGGAATAAACCACACATAAATCCATGAAGCCTTGTGACTAGAATTACTTGAAGTATGTGTTGTCAGTTTAAAATGATATTTTAGTAAGAAACACAAGTGGCATACTAAAAAACATGAAAATAAATTCAGATTTTTTATACATTATAAAATTGATTCCTATGTCATATTTTTTGTGTGGGAATTTTTGAAACCTCAATCCAATGTATGGTGTGATAGGTGTGACTCCATATGTGTCATTTTATTTAAAATTAAAATTTTTGTAAAAAAGACAAGTGACATACTCAGAACCAAGAAAAGTAATTATTACTATTTGTATACATTAATATTACAATAAAGAAGTCTTTTTTTGTGTTTAGGAATCATCCACACCTCAATCTGATATTCTGTATTCCAAAGATGACTCAATGTATCTGTTATCAGTTTAAAATTGACATTTTTGTTCAAAGAATGTGCAACTCACAGAGAAAACATGCTTTAATAGACTTTATAATTCAGTATAATTATATATAAGTCATTTTTATGTGTAGTAATTAATGTCACATAAACCAACAAAATTTGTGACTGGTATGACTCAAAATGCATGTTTCTATTTTAAAATGACATTCTAGTAAAAAAAATCTATTGTCAAAATCAATTAAATGCATTTAGATTATTTTAACAATTAATTAAAAGTATCCATAAGTTCATTTTTATGTGTTGGGATCATCTTTGGCTCAATATTTCACATGATGTTTCTAGTATGACTCCAATTTAATGTTTACAGTTTAAATTCTCAATCTAGAAAAAACAACATGTGACAAACTCAAAAAAAAACACACTAGGAATATTTTTATGATTTTGAATAATGATACATAATTAATTTGTGACAATTTTTTAATCAATTATCCTCAATTATATTCATGGTATGACTGGTATGACTTAAAGAGTTCATTTTCAATTTTTAATTGACATTTTAATTCAGAAAATTGTCACTAACTAAAACCATGATAATTCACTTAGATTGTTTTGATAATTTATGAAAATTGTTGAAAATTATTTTTTCATGTGTAAGATTTATTATAACATAAAAATAATACACAATAAGACTGATATGAATCAATGTTTATGTTTTTAGCTTAAAATCAAATTTTATTAAAAAATAAAGGACATACTCACAACCAAAAAAAATCATTTTAATTAATTTTATTGTTTATAAAAACAATTCATAAGTAATTTGTGACATGTGGAAATCATCGGAACCTCAATAAAATTCATGGTGTGAATGATATGAGGGAAAGTGTGTTTTTTTTAAATTGACATTTTAGGTTAAAAATCAATTTCTATACAGAAGACAAATAAAAAAAATTCATATTTTTATGATACATTTAGAAAATGATACAAAAGTCATTTTCAATGAGTAGTAATCATCTGAATGATAATTTGATAAAAATATTTTCTGGTATGGACCAAAGTGTTCTCTATAAGTTTAAAATTTAAATTTTTGTTCAAAATGAGTTTGACTATATAAAAAAAGAAAAACACATAGATTTTAGTTATAGTTTCGGGAAATGATTCAAATGTCATTTTTGACATTTGTGAATCAGTCTCACATCGAACCGATAAATAATGTGATTTGTATGACTCAATGTACATGATTTAAATTCAAAATTACATTTTGTTAAAATGAAATGTGACATACTCAAAACTAAGAAAAAGCATTCATATTTTTTTGATACTTTGGTAGAATTATCTAGATCACATTTTTTACATGTAAGAATCGTCCACATGGGAATCTGATGCATGTTGTGATTGATATACCCCAATGTCTGGTTTATTTGATTAAAATGCTTTTTTAGTAAAAATGAAAATTAAGAAACTCCAAACCAAGAATACATTTTAGGATTATTATGATTTTTTGTAAAAATTATACCTAAGTCATTTTTGATGTGAATGAATCTTATTAACCTCATTCCAAAACTCAGTATGACTAGTATGACTCGCTGTGTGTATTTTTTAAAAAAATTTCTACTTCAATAAGTATGAAAAGTGAAATAATCAAATCATTGAATATGTATTCATATTGATTTTATAATTCATGGAAAATATTAATAAGTCATTTGTTACATGTATGAATCATCACAATGTCAATCAAATACAGGGTGTGCCTAATATGATGCAAAGTGCTAATTATTAGTTAAAAATTAAAATTTTAGTTTAAAAGATTTTTCACTAACTAAAAAAAATGAAAAAAGACATTTACTGCCTTAATAATTTGTCAAAATGATTCATAAAAACATTATTATGTATGTGAATAATTCTCATGTGAAACTTACACACAATGTGATTAGTATGACTCAAAGTTCTTGTTTTCAGTTGAAAATGAAATTTTACTAAAAAACATATGACATAATTGAAAATGAGAAAACACATTACGACTATTTTGATACTTTAATAAAATTATCCATTACTCATTTGGGATGTTTATGAATCTTCTGAACCTCAATATGGTGCACTTTATGACTTGTATGACTCAAAAACTGTTTTTATTTAAAATATACTTTTTAGTGAAACAGAAAAGTGACATAATCTAAGCATAGAAAATGAATTTAGATTGGTATGGTTCTTTAGGAAAACTATCCATAAATATTTTTTGATGTGTATGATACATCCACAACTAAATATAATAATCAACATGCCAAACTATTATTCAATGTGTATGTTTTCTAGTTAAAATTGACATTTTAGTTCAAAATGTGTGTCACTCACTAAAAAATGTAGTTTTTTTGTCATGATAATTTAAGAAAATGATAATAAGTTAATGTTGATGTTTAAGAGTTTTTATCACATAAAACCGACACACGATGTGGCTAGTATGAATTTAATTGTGTGCTTTCAGATTAAAATAAAATTTTTGTTAAACAAATAGACATACTCACAACTAAGAAAACACAGTTCGATTGTTTTGATACATTAGTAAAATGATCCTTAAGTCATTTGTGAGGTCTACGAATTATCTACACCTAAATTCAGTGCACAGTATGATAGATATTACTCAAATTGCGTGTTTTAGTTTAAAAATATCATATTATTAATATAGTGTTCCATATTTATTTTAACTTTATTTCATTATAGTATATCATACATAAAAATTTATTTCATATCTGGGTGTATTATTTTGTTTGAGTAGTGGGGGTTTATTCATTAACTAATTCCATGATCTATATTTTTGAGTTGATTTCGAGTACCAAATGATAGTGAAACCATTGATGTTTTTAGTGTTTTTGATAATGTTTTCATGTTAATGCAATTTTAAAAAACAATGACTGAGATGTCTATAATAGTATTTTTTTTGTATTTTGGAATTAATTTTGAACACATGATCAAGTAATTAATTGAAATAAAACAAGTACATAGAATATGGGAAGATGGTATGTGGATAATAGTGACATACCACTAACCAAAGATGAAAAGTATAAATATTTTCATGAAAAAATTTATGATTATTGATTTATTTAAATAAGATATAACTCCTCCCCTACCTCTCAGATGATGGAAACTCATCGAGGTTCTAGCAATTTTAATGCCTTTACTTCACCATCTTTATATTTAATTTTGTAATCCAGTGGGGCGGTATCTATAAGTTGTGGATGATCTTGTTCCACAGTCAGATCTGAGCCCTCAGATATATCCACAAATCATATATACTCATTGCATTGTCAATATTAGTTCTTTAAAATTTTCCACCATCTTAGATACTCTCACGAGTGATCCCAAATTATAAACCTAAAACCTCCATAATTTTTGATCTATTTAGAGTTTCAGTCTAAGTGAGTGAATGCTTCCATGCATTCTATTGGTAGGGATACACACTAGCTTGGAATTAAGCCTAGTAACCTACCAACTCATGGACCTATCCATTACAACAATTGTGATCTGTATCACCTATAAAAATTAGGTTCTATGTAGATGATTTATTCACCAACATAGATAAAGTCTCATCTATATTGGGTATTGAAGGGATGACCTATTGAAAAGATCCAATAAGATTATAAGAAATCAGTGTGACTTTTTGATCATTTCCCTCTAATCCATTAAGAGGATGAAGTTTAACATAATATGGGATACTGTCAACCACTACCTAGACACCTATATCCATAGTGGTGAGACCAATGTTAGTAGATACATAAAAGAATTCAGATGGTTACCCATATTCCTTTATGTTGGTATGATATTCAACATGGCCAGGGATACTATATACTGTAGGTCCACTATATATCTTCATGTGGATAAGGGTTGATTCTTGAATTGGGTTCCTTCAATTGATAATTCATAACTTTATAAAGTGTATATCCATCGCATAAGCAGAATGCATACCAACTAAATCATCAAAAAATCAATGGTCATTTATCCCAACATAATGAGTGGTTTATTATAGGAAATGAAAAATTGTAGCTTTATGACCCTCCTCCTCACCATGAAAGTTGTCTTCTTTGTCCCAACCATAAGTATCATCTATCTAAACATGGTCCCATTTTAGACCAACACTGAGTGGAATAATTAATTTCATTCACGTGGTGTTTAGACATCAAGTAGTTTGTACACCGGTCCACATTTCCCTACATATGATAAACAATATAATATGTTTCCCCGACCTTCCAAATTGAATATTGATGAATTCCAACTAATTATTTCGCTTTAACATAAGGAAAATCCTTCATTAGATTCTTCCTATATAAGTTAGTCAAGTGCCCATATATCTAAAATAAGAATACATGTGTTTTCCTATATATATATATATATGAACATACACAAGAATGTGTTTATAGATATATAAAGTATTTTTATCCCTCCATTTATTTTTTAAGACACCCTCCCTTCCTTGAAAATCACATCTAGATAGAATATAATGATTGTGATCGTGACAATGCTGCAACTGTAAACCCTCGCCTTTTGTCGATGCCTGTACCAACTATGATTTATGGAATTCAATTATCTTGTTTTCATATTTTATTTTCGATGCTATTATTTTGTCAATTTATATTTTAATAATTTTCCTACATTAAAATTTATTCATTTATTTAATTTTATCAATTTTATTAGGAAGGATTTGGTTATTTGTGTTTGGGATTTCTATATACTACATTCTCTCTAGAATGGGGCCTTATCCTTTGGTTGGCCTTCATCCAGCACCATTGATGATAGAATAATACTTTTAGAGGGTTTATTTGGATGTGGATTATTGTTTCTTTTAGTTTGATATGCAATTTACACATATTTTCATAAATTTTGTTTGATTCTCACTATTTTGTTGGTCATGTTCTCAAAGTGCACCCTGATTCAGTGTTTCATTTTGAGGAATAGGTTGGTGTTAGGGGAATTGATCACCCATGTGGTGTGTTTATTTTGGAATTCCATCATAATTATTCTTTATAATTTTGGATATTGTTCTTCTCTGGAGAAACTCTAGCTCACCAATATCATCTTACTTCGTTGGAGCTAATGTCCTGCCAGTTATTCTACTCAGCCTCACCTCATGTCCAACTTATGATGAAGATAATTTACAGTATAAATGGAATATGTGTCTCCTACTCAATGACTAATCCAGAATCATGGAAGGAACTATAAATACTTGGATCCAAGTATAAAACACACCACTTTTCCAACTTCCATAGATCAGGACTTCCAATGTTATTTCCACATGAGTATTGTAAGATTTTCATTTTGATTTTATTTATTTCAAATAATTTAAATATTTTTTAATTATAATCCAATTTTATTCAAATTCTTTCTTGTTTTTATGCAACATATTTTTACTCCTAGATAATAATAAACTTTTTGAGCATCTCTTGTGTTTCTACTATGAACTTGGGAACCTATTGAAAACAAAGCATGTAAAACATACACTCATTATGGTTTAATTTTTTCTCCTTCATCCTACATTATTGGTTCAATAAAATTTAACTTATAAATTAAGAACCCATGTTTTGTCCTGTTATGTTTTGGGGTTATGATACTATTCAGATCACCATTACCCCTTATAAAAGCTTATTAAATCTTGACTAGATCATATTTTATACTGAATTTTATTCTTGTTTTAATTTTTTTTTTCTTTTTAATTTCCAAATTCTGTTATCTTCTCAAATCACCTTCGTCTATCTAAAAAATTTAATAAGAAAAAATTTTTCATCCATTATTCCTATTAAATTTGAATCTATATGGTTAAACATTGTTTACCTGATATATTGTTCGGATTTTTTGGGAATAAACATAACATTGTCTCCAAGAACTCAAAACCCACTCATTGGGTAAAAATGTTAATAACATGATATGAAATTGATAGATTCATTGGTGATAATGACTTTACAATTTGGATAATTAAGATAAGATAACTTTTCGTTTTGCAGGGCTTCATTGATGTCCTCTCCAAGCCTGCAAAATTCATTAATACAATAAATGAAATGAGAATGACTATCACTAAATATCAAGATGCAACCCTGATGTGTTATTCAACTAGAATTGTTCCATGTTTATATATATATGAGATAAAGATCACATGGATGTTTATTTTAAAAAAAACTATTTGTATTTGGATAAAACTAGACATTTTTTACATGAAAACTACTTTAGTTGGAAATTTTTTTAGAAAAATCAAATGATCCTCTTTTGTATAAAACATTATAGTTCAATTATTTCCAATTTATATGAATTTAACAATTTTATGTTTTATTTATCAACAATTAATTTATCTATTATTGATGAATATCATGAATTTATCCTTATAATTTCCTTATATAATTCTTATGAAACATTAATATAGACCATGATATACAACTATTAATCATTAACCGTTGAATAGTGTATGTTTTACATTCTATCTAAATAATTATATTTGAATCCTAGAATAAAGGGTAAGGCAGAGTGCTCGTTCACTACGTGTAGATAATAGTATAAGTGTAAAATTAAGTAGTATAGTAAATAAAAAATCACAAAGAATTAATAACCTAAACCTCATTCTAATTATTAGGAAAGAAAAATTGTTTGTTTTCAACATGGTAATGTTTGGAACAGTAATCCTTAATTTAGAAAAGATAATAAAGATCCCGAATCAAAATATCCCACTCATTTGTCCCTTTTATGGGATTCTGGATATAACAAAACTGAAGGGTTAAATGTGTCCAACCATTTTATTAATCAATATTGGTTCATTGAATCAGTATTCTCCTTTCACATGTGTCCGTTTACAAAGTCATTCCTAGAATTAGTAGAATGAGTAGAATGGGATGTCCTCTTAGGGAATAATAAGAGTTGTAAGGTAGAGTGATGAGTATCTATTTTTCAAGAACAAGATAACCATCAATTTTCTTGATGTTAGGTGGGTTCTAAAACGTCAAAAAATAGGCTTCCTTAGGTATAATATAACTAAATGGGTTTACTTTTATGTCTTAACATAGTTGTTTAAAAATATTTGAAGGCTCTAGAACTATCATTTAATGTTCTCTCATTAATGGGCTATTTTTTTAATAGAAACACTGTTTCTTGAGAATTAGGTAGTATCTCAACCACTAATACTAAAAATACCCTATTATGGAATATGATATTAGGTTATGTAAGCTCCACGTTCCTTGAAAAAAAAAACAACAATAAAGGGATGTTGAGTGACATCACACTAACTTAATTTCCATTTTGTTAAGATTTTGTTATGTGAATGTCTAAGAGAGTTCCATTTAATCATTCATCCTTTTAAATATACCATCCCTATAGAATGCATGAATTATTATATATAAGGACAAGTTAGGACAACCACCCATGGAGGCAGTTATTATTCTGCAACCATAAAAAATATATTCTCCAGAATTTTTTGAATTGACATTCTAAAAAATAAATTTTATTCCTAAAGAACAATTAAAACCTAGATGATGTTAGTTGAAAATCAGTTTGGTAGAATGATTAAAACAATGGGAATTTAAAAATTATTAGACTATATATCCACTAAATTCGTTCAATTTTGGGAATCTAAGGGTTTTAAAAGGAATATAACTTTTATGGAATCCTCATGTCAATCTGGACTTACATAGAGATTGAATAAAACTATTTCATAAAGTGTATGAAGCTTTATTTCATGCTCATGTCTAGTTAAATCATATTAGGTGGAGGCTTCCATCATTATTTTCAACCTAACTAATTGTTATCCATCTCCTACAAATCATTTTGAAACACCTGAGGACATTTTTTATTTTAAGACACCCTCTTATATATACTAAAGGGTCTTCAGTTGTAAAATATTTGCACACATTAAAACTGTTAAACTTGAACCACGAGCTTTTAAATTCATATTTATTGGGAATATTTTTTTTGAGGGTTACATGACTATGGATAACATACCTTGTTAAACATTTGCATTATAAGTATGTATCTAGTGTTCCATGAGTCATGTTCTCCAAAATCCAAGCTTACCACATCTAGAAGCAGTGACGAAACCCTAGAACAGGCTGATGAAACTGATCCACTATCCCATTTTTCGGAAACCTTATTTTCAACTCCACTAGATGAAAAAACTACTATATGGGATGATTTAACATGCAGTTTTGGTACATATTCTAAAATTAAACCTTTTTCTAGTAATAAGGACTATCAATTGACCTTAGATAGAGAGAGGAGAGTCCCTAGACATCCTGCCTTATTCAACAAACATGATCAGGCTTCATTAGAATTTTTATGTTTACAATGTTCTAAAAGATGATGATCCTCAAAACTATAGGAAAGAACTGGATAAAAAATACTCAAAAAATATGGTCGTTACCAAAGATAATGAAATTCACTCGTAGTAAAATATCACACTTGGTCTTTTTTAAATAATCCACCCATGAAAAAATAGTTTGTTCTAGGTGGGTTTAAAAAAAATGGACAACACATAGGGAAGTAAAATTATATATAATGTTAGAATACTTATTAATGGGTTTCTTAAAGTAGAAGGTATTGACTATTATGAGATTTTCTCTCCTGTTGTTAAGCATTATTAAATTTGGGTTTTAAATCTCTTTATACCTAGAGTGACATCAAAATTTAACAAATTGATGTCAAAACATCATTAATACATGGTAATTTGAATGTGTAACATTAAATGAACCCTTTTTACTATTAATATACGGAATTAAAATAACTCAACGTATCCCTATTGAAAAATTCGTTATGTGGTTTAAATCATGCCTCTAAGAAGTGGTAAATTTCTTTGTTTCATTATTTTATATAACAAATTTACATATAGTTAGTATGATGTATGCGTATAAATTAAAACAAATAAAAATTATTTTCTTTATTTATGGGTTTATGTTGATGAGATGTTTATCATTTGAGAAAACATGAGTCTGATTATTTCTATTGAATATCAACTAAAATGAATGTTTGAAATGATAGAATTAGGTGCAACTAAAAATATTCTAGGTGTTGAAATAATTAGAGATATACCAAGTATAATGATTTAATTATCATGGAATTTAGACATTATAATATTTCTAATGAGATATATTTTTAATCTCCCATAACTTTTAATGTACCTATTATAAGTTTCCATAATCATACTTTGACATAGGAACCTATATATACCAATGATATTCAGTTTATGTATCAAATAACCTATTCTATCATAGTGGAAAATACCATGTATAGAAAGATTTGCACTACGCCCAACAAACCGTATGCCGTATGAACTCTTATAATATTTATGTAAACTCATGAGAAGCCACTTAGGCATGCCCTAAAATAGTTTCTTAGATACATATCATTTATTTCTAATCATTTCATTGCGTGATAGTGAAAATGTGAATAATTATTAAATTAATGTTGGATATGTAGATACTGACTATATAAGGAATATTGAAACTAAAAAATGCTTGCATGGTCAAGTTTTTATTACTTATGGTGGACCCTTTTCATAAAAGTGTAATATGTTTTCAGTGGTTACTCTTTCACCCATGGAATCAGAATACATTGCAATGACCAAGGTATTCAAAGAAGAGATATCGATTAATGGATTACATAATCAAACTAATATATATAATTTTGATATAAATGTTTATTTTAATATTAAATATTATCTCCATGTATCTAATGGTTTAGTATTTAATGGTAAATAAAAACATATAGACATTATATTACACATAATTAGATACATTATATAATTGAGAACCATGTGTGTTAATAAGATTCATGCTAAAAATAACCGAATTTATAGTTTTAATAATGTTATGTTATTGAATAAATTCAAATTTTTTAGATTGGTTGAATTTGGATATAATTTTATAACTATATGTGAAATACCATGACCTATTTCAATTGAAAACGTTCGAGATTTGTGAATTTTATTATTCAATTATTTTATTTTCATTTTTATATTTTCCATGTTAGTACTATTCCAATTTATGTTGTAATAATTATCAATCATGTAAATTTGTCCAATTTTTTAAATATCATCAATTTTATTATTATGGATGTGGGTATTTTCATTTGGGCCTCTAACATGCTCCATGTGCTTCTACATTGGGCCTTAGCCTTCATTTGTCCCGCTACCTTCACCTCAGATGATAAAGTGATCCATTTGGAATGTTTCTCTAACCTATGATTATTTTTTCCACTCTCTTGATCTATGTCTTCTACATATTCACTATAATTATGTATGTTTCTACCTATTTTTTGGAGTGGCCTCATGGTGCACCATAATTCATTGTGTTATTTTGAAGAATAGTCCAACATCAGGGGTATTGATCACCCATGATCTATGTTGCTCTAGGAATCTTATCATTCTACTTGTCTTTGGTTTTGGTTCTTGATTCTCCCTTGTGAGACGCTAGCTCTGAAATACAATATTTCTTCATTGGATCTATAATCCTACCCTATTTTCTCCTCAACTTCACCTTATGGTCATCTTTTAGAAGAGACGACATCATTACTGGACAAAAGGAGTATTATCTACTATGAAAAAAATCTTGATAAGTTGAGGGAATTACCATTCCTAGGATCCAAGTGTATAGCACACCCCTCTTCCAACTTCAAGAGATCAAGACTTATAGAGTTATTTACAATCCGGAACTGTTATTATTGCTTTTTGTGTTTGTTTGTTTTGAATCTTGTAAATCATGTATATTTTTTATCATATTTTTTTTATTCAAAATGGTTTTCAACATGTAGTATTTAATTATTTGAGATAAATAAATTGTATGAGTCTAGGTGGTGTTCTTTTCATGCACATATGTCCTCATGGAACCGAAGCATGTAAATCATATTTTATTTACTATTTTCATTTATTCCTTGTATCCTGTTGGATTGGGTCTATAAATCTCAACATTTGAAAGAAAACCCCTTATTCATTACTAGTAGGTTTTGGTGGTAAACTATTGTTTGGTTCACCTTTAACCCTCACACAAATGACAATATGAACTACCCACCACCTGCAACCATTGAATCTTGCACTGGCTTCATAGTAGTGAGTTGTGGTAGTACTGACGCCCCATACACATCCCCTGACAGTAGAACCTTCTGAGAAGCTATAGATGAATACATAATCAACTTTAGATTTCATATATTCAATGTGGACTAGTGGATTAACATATTTGGAAGTGATAATGGAATTTAACTCGTACCAACTATTATTTGTGAAACCATGAACCCCACTGCCAATATAGACACCACACTCACCTTAATCATGTTAAAATATTTTGTGAACGTGGCCTTAGGGATCATCATATTCTTGATCTACGATGATAAAACACAAACACCTCAACAATATATATATATATATATTGAGGTTGAGTGGCAATCAGAATACTGGTAGAATACCAAACAAAAAAATGAAAAAATTGAATATTTGTAGGTTGATGTCGAAAATAATGACCTAAACCCAAAAATAATTAAAGAAAATAAATGAAAGTACCATAATATGAGATTTATCATCCTTAATTTCCATGGGTACCTATGTGCATGAAAAAAAACCAACACCAACACACACAATTTTTTATGATAAAAAAGAAAAGGATTTACAATGTAGAGATGAAGAAAAAATTAATGACCAAACATAAGATTCAATAGCTACAAATGTGATTCAATAAAGAAACAATAAATAACATATAGTGTGATATTCTTAATATTCAAACCATCTTGATCACTTCATGAATTTACCTTATAATTTAGAAGCATGGAATCATCTAGAAGATCCCAAATCATGGAAACCAACATGTTCTGGTTCTTCTACTTTGATGTCTCGTCCTAGCACAAGAGAAATAGCCTTGAATATCCCCTGGCTATTGTACATTGTAAATGTACAATAGAGTTTGTTTAGAATAGAAGTTCACAGTTGGAGATCAGAATAAATCATCCATCTAGGGATTCCAAAAAAGAGACTGTACCACTATAGATCCCATGGAGAAGAAAACCCAATGTGAATACCATGAGTGTAAGAACCCGGATCTTTTTTCAGGTATGTTTTTCCTTTTCTAGAGTTCTCTTTAAGAAAAATAAAGTTTCTGGAAATTTTTGAAGTACACGATTTGTACTTTCTAAGTACATGCCGTGTACTCTTTTCCTGCTTGAAGCCGTGTACTGGCCGTGTCTGGGCCACACACACGGTGTGAAGGGGTGACATGGAGGACAATTTTGGCAGAGTATAGAAAGACCGAGTACACGCCATTTACCCGAAAAGTACATGATGTGTACTTTCTTTTTTTCACTAAATACACCGGGGTCATGCATGACGGACAGAACTTGCTACTTCTTCAGGAACTTCGTCCGAGAGTGACCCGTATGGCCGAAATCTTCCCCGAGCCCCCATGCCTCCATCCAATCTCCGTTCCATCCGTTGTCGATTTCATTGGGATTTCCTCGGTAAGAACTCTCTTCTTCATTAGCCTTGTTCCATGGTTCCTCCTCGTTTTCAAGTTATCGTGGGTTGAGCATTTTGTACGTTTTCTTAGATCTACCTCGTTCTGAGGACAATCAACCATCATGGTTCAAGTATATCTTTCTCCTAGGATCAAGGTTGGTGGTTTATGCCTTTTTGTAGAAATTACATGAATATTTTGTTCAATTTCTCCAATTCCATTGAACAAGAATTGTGTGTTTTCCTATTTTTCCCTTTCTTTGTTGTCAGCTTTCTTGATTTCTATAATAGAGGTTTACCCTTGTGAATAAAGTAGTTTTTAATGTCCTCTATTTGTTTGTTGTAATTGCATTGCTTGTTAGGAATTATGCCAGTTGCTATGCCTAGTTGTAGGATAGAGGAACTGTTGTTCTGTTTTGCTTCTAAGCCTTAGAATGATAGCCAAGTAGTTCAAGAGGATTACTTGGTCGATACACGCGCGCTATGCATGTTTATTTTACATAGGTCTACGAGAACCTAGTGTAGTAGACCATAGGGAGAATTGACAGAAGGGCTTCTCCAGAGTGTCTTTAATTACGATGTGAGACCACAGGGGGAATTGATGTTAAGTGCTTCCCCAGAGAGTATGTAGTTCCTCGACGCATGACACTGGGGGAATTGACATTGAGTGATTCCCCAGAGAGCCTTTAGTACGATATGAGACTATAGGGGGAATTGATGGTGAGTGCTTCCAGAGAGAGTCTATTCTTTAGCTGAACCGGAAGGGTGAGACTATGTGTGCATTTCAGGGGGTTTCTAGTACATATATGTTGAACCAGAAGGGATCGGTTGTGAGAACTACCCAGGGGATACCATGTTTTACTTTTTGGTTGTTTTGTACTTGTGTAGTTTATATGCTGGACTGTAAATTGTATTTGTTGTGTATTTTCCTATTTAATGTTCATATACTTTACTGCCATGTATTCATTAACTATTAGGCACATATCTTTGGGTGGTTTCCTATTGGGACATTGTCTCACACCATGTTTGGGCTATGGTTTTGGGCCTAAGCAGACTATATTGTTGTAGGTATAGATAAGGAAAAGCGCCCTTCTACTTCAGGTTCTTGATTGCACTAGAGATGGAGAGCATGTGACCGAGTCGAGGCTTGCGATGCTGAGGAGTTTCTCATATGTTTTTCTTTTACTATTGCTTTAGTACTTGTGTTTAGTTGTATTTCAGCACGTTGTTGTGTTTTCTGCTTTTCTTAGATACTTGTACCTACTGCATCATTATCATCATTGCTATATATTTATTCTTCTGGTGTTGGTTATAGTTATGTATATTGTTACTGCTTCCGCTATTTACTTTATTTTTCTTACTTTTTATACCTTACCAAATGAGGGCATAGTTTCCCCAATAACATACCAAGTCCATCACTTCTAGTTGAAGCCTCTGGAATTTGGGGAAATGAGCTTAAGGTCATGTGGCAAACCGGGCACGGGGCACCAGTGGAGGGGCTCCAGATCCAGGATGTTACAAAGTGGTATTATAGGAGTTATTTTCTCTTGCATTACTGTTAGGAGACTTTATCCGGGGATAGGACGGATTCGGTACTTGGTATTAATATGTTCTGGGGAGTAGCTAACCTGTGTACATGGAAGATCAATACTACCGTGTTAATTGTAGTTTGGTTGTATTGATATTTTACGGTTTATATGATTTCACCTAGAGTGATTCACATGCTTTGTGTTGTTATTTCCATGATGATTGTGAATCTATTTCTATCGAAACCCAATGAGATGAGGGTATTCCATCTCATGAATCATATAGGAACTTGTAGAAATCACATGACATGCATTCTTTCCAAGCCATCTAGGGTGAAAAAGCGATTGCTTTCTGTTGTGATAGACTTTTTGTAGATTTTTCATGCTAT
This sequence comes from Viscum album, assembly GCA_963277665.1. Taxonomy (NCBI): domain Eukaryota; kingdom Viridiplantae; phylum Streptophyta; class Magnoliopsida; order Santalales; family Viscaceae; genus Viscum; species Viscum album. Next base: position 1,067,537,677 of record OY728129.1, read on the forward strand.
TGTGATAGATGCATGATAGAATCTCTGCTGCCTTGTTAGAGGATAGTCTTTTTCTACTTTTCTTAAATGAACATCAAATTTTGATTCTTGAGGTGTTATGGGCCCTCACGAATCGGAAATTGGAACCTCCTTGCCTTTTTTCCTGTGTTTTATGGGCTTCTGTGCGGTTTCTGAGCTACTGCCCAGAAAAACCAAGAATACATGACGTGTAATTTTGACTACACTCCGTGTAGTGTTTAGACCGTGTCACTGACCATTTGTTCAAGGACACGTTGTTGTAGAAATAACTTCAGGAACACTCCATGTATGGTAGGTACACGCCGTGTAGTTCAGAGCCATGTACCAAGCCGTGTCACTAACAACATGGGTCTGGGAATCTCGAGTAGAACACGAAGTGTTATAATGTAACACACCCTGTAGTCCAATCCAGGTACCCGGCCGTGTCACGAACAACACAAGTCGGCGTTACCTTTTCATATACATACCGTGTGTTTTCGGAACACGCTGTGTAGTCTTGTACAGGTACTCAGCCGTGTCACGAACAACACAGGACGATGTCACCTTCACCTATACACGCTGTGTTTGTTCGGAACACCCCGTGTAAGGTTCAGCTGTGTAGACGGCCGTGTGTTTAACAACACGGGCCATCGAGGCCTTGTCTAGTACACGCCGTGTTATTTTCAGAACATGCCATGTAGTCTCGGGTTTTGTCGGAACGTGTGGGTTAGCTGTTTAAAGAAACTCGGGCAGGGGAATATTTTTCAATTACACGCTATGTTTAGGGTCAACACACCGTGTAGTTTGAAGTGTTACAGGACCTGTAGGGTAGGGGTACGCGCCCATGTCAGTGGTTTAAGAAGACACACCATGTAGTTTTTATACACGCTGTGTAGCCGTGTTTTATAAACTTGTGTGTTTATCTTCCCCTATTTCCATTTGTACTCTTCTGTTCTCAGTCCTTGTTAATTCTGATCTAAGGTGTGCTTTTGATCTTTCATAAATATGCCTCCGAGACATCCTCTGGTTGTACGTCTGTCATCAGGCAGTGATCAGATGCCAGATATGGCTGATTAGGGACTTCCTGCCGATCCTCCAGTCGGGCCAGCCTTCACACCGGCTGTCATACCAGTTGCAGGAACTCATGCCTAGTTCAAGAAAGGTTTTATGTGGATGATGCAGACCATTCAGGGAGCAACGACTCCTGCCTTGACTATGGAAGGCTTGGAGAGTGGTTTTCAGTAGCATTATCCTCCCATGTTCTCGGGGAAAGGAGGACCTCAGGCTGTAGAGTCATGGCTGGAAGCCATGTTGACTATCTTCAAGAATCTACAGACACCTACCGAGAGACGGGTCAAGCTCGCTACCTACATGCTACGAGACTCCGCCCAGAGGTGGTGGGACGCAATCTCACAGGCGGGTCATCAGCAGGTTATGGATAGGGAGGCGTTTTAATGTGACTTTTATGAATACTTTTATCCGGAGAACCTGAGGGACGTTCGAGCCTAGAAGTTCATGAGTCTAGAGTATGGTACTCTTTCAGTCATGGAGTATTCCTCTCGTTTCACTGAGCTGTTGCATTTCACACCCCTTCGGGATGAATGATGGTTGTTTTTATCAAGGAATATTGAGGATGGACTCAGGAGGGAGATCCACTCGCAGGTGAACATATTCTCATTGACTTCCATCACTTCCATCGTGAACCTGGAACGGATTGCGGAGCCCAATCTAAGAGACTCTGAAGCTGCGAGCCAGGGCGGTTCTACTTCCGGAGCTTGTGTTCCTCCTGTTAATAGCAATAAGCACTATAGGGATCCTACGCGTTGTGATATGAGGAGGTGAGATACATATTCAAGTAGTCAAGTAGTATGCTACAAGTGTGGAAGGGCAGGGTTCATGAGGTTGTAGTGCCAGAGGGACCCAGGGGAGTGCCAATCTTGCGACAAGATGGGTCACCTTCAGCGTTTCTGCCAGTTTTTCTCCCCATTAGCTGGTGACGAGGGTTCTTCCATGACTCCTCGTTCAGGAGAAGCAACACCTATTTCACACCAGTCAGGGAACTCACGTTCTTTCGGCCATTCGGGCCGAGGTGGAGGTCGAGGCTGTGGCAGCCAGTCACCAATTATTCACCACCAACAGGGTGGTTCAGCTCAGAGTGGTCACGCAGGGTCACAGGGCCATGGGGAAGGACAGACGTTTGCGGTGGGGAAGACCTATCTGGAGAATGATCTCGGGCCTTCTACAGTTTGAGGTATGATTTTAGTAGCCTCAGTATTATCTTCAGCTCTTTTAAATACTGGTTCCTTACATAGCTTTATCCCTATTGTGGTTGTGGAAAGCCTTGGGATCTGTGTCTTTTCTTCTTCAGACTCATTGACACTATACACACATTTGGGGAAGAGGACATCTCGTGTACACCAGTGTAGAGAGTTCCCTATAGAGGATGAAAGGTATCATTTCTCATGGGAACTATATGTCCTAGGGATGACAGGCTGTTATGTCATCCTCAAGATGAATTGGTTAGTTCCCTTCCAGGCGTTCGTCGACTGTTATCGCCACAAAGTGAGTTTTGTTTCACCTGAGGGTGAGCCTTTCCTTCATAGATGAGAATGGGACATTCAGGCGAGTCGAGCAGGACACGAGTATCATGGGATGGGAAGGGTGACAGCTCAGATTGCTAGTCTTTATCTAGATGATCAGGGATCTTCTCAGCTTGACATTCCTCTAGTGGTGGATCGTTTCAGGGATGTCTTTACAGAGGACATTTCAGGTTTGCCTCCGGAGCATGAGGTAGACTTCTCGATTGATCTAGTGCCAGGAGTGGAACCGGTGTCCATTCCTCAATATATGATGGCTACACCTACGTTGCGAGAGCTCATGAAGAAGTTGGAGGAGTTACAGGAAAAGGTTTTCATCCAACCCAGTACTTCTCCTTGGGGTTCACCTATCCTGTTTGCGAAGAAGGCAGATGGTACCCTTTGGATTTGTGTGGATTATCATAAGCTGAACCAGTTGATGGTCAAGAACCGATATCCCTTTCCGAGGATCGATGAACTCTTTGATCAGATTCAAGGATCCCGGGTGTTCTCAAAGATCCACATGAGGTCTGATTATCATCAGTTGTCCGTTAGACCATCAGATATACCTCAGACAGCCTTTAGGAGCATGTATGGTCTATACGAGTATACAATCATTCCGTTCAGTCTCACTAACGTTCCTACAGTTTTCATGGCTCTAGGGAACCGAGGGTTCCATATTTACTTGGACTCCTTCTTCGTGGTCATCATGGACGATATCTTGGTGTAATCTCACACTAGACATGACCAGGCCACAAATCATGAGATCATTCTGAGTACACTGAGAGAGCGTCGACTTTATGCTAAAATCTCGAAGTGCCACTTTTGGATGGATCAGAGTCACTTCTTAGGTCATGTAATCTCAGAGGCAGGAGTATTTGTGGATCAAGAGATAGTGAGATCTTTAGTTTCCTGGGAGTAGCCAAAGAACATTTTTTAGGTACGGAGTTTCCTACGGCTGACTGGATACTACAAATGATTCATTCAGTACTTTTCATTCCTAGTAGCACCCTTGACATGTCTAACCAATAACAGACAGAAGTTCTTATGGCCATATTCTTGTGTGTTATCCCTTCAGGAGCTGAAGGGAAGGATTGACGTCGTCACCAATACTAGTCTTTCCAGATCCAGCCAAGATCTACACAATTTTTTTTGATGATTCTAGTATCGTGCTAGGAGCTGTGATTATGCAAGGAGATGTAGTCATCACGTACGGGTCTCGGCAGTTGAGGCCACATGAGAGGAACTACCCGACGCACGATTTGCAGTTGGCAGATGTTGTTCATTCCTTTTGTTTTTGGAGACACTATCTTCTGGGGGAGAACTTTTTGGTCTTCACCGACCACAAGAGTCTCAAGTATATCTTCACTCAGCGTGATCTGAATCTGATGCAGCGCATCTTGGTCGAGTATCTTCAGTATTTTGATTTTGAGCTTGCCTATACGCTAGGAAAGGGCAATGCAGTGGCAGATGCATTGAGTAGGAGAACTTATATTCAGGCGGTTTAAGAGGCCAGTAGTGAGTGGCAGCTTAGGGATCTGTTATCTGAGATGCATCTGGAGGTGCACGACAGAAAGGGAAAAACATTCCTATATTTGTTAGATGTTAACTCTACACTACTTGATCGGGTATGGATGAGACAGCTATTAGACTCAAAAGAATTAGTCTTGTGGGAGAGTGTGTCAGGAGATGACCCTCTTCCTGGACAGATAGTGGGTGTGTATAAGATCCTGTGTTTCCAAGGATGCGAATGGGTGCCAATAGATATATGCGAGGAGCTGATGTAGGATTTTCAATACTCAGTTTTGGAAGTTCATTCGGGCATCACCCAGATGTATCAGGATATTCATCACCACTACTAGTGGCCTGGTATGAAGAGGGATGTTTCTGGTTTTGTCATGAGATGCTCTACTTGTCAGCAGGTGAAGGCGGAGCATCGGCGACCAGTATTCCTTTTATAGTAGTTACCCATTCCAGAGTGGAAGTGGAATGATGTTGCTATGGACTTCATGACCGCGTTGCCGAGGTCACCTTGGGGGAACGATGTTGTTTGGGTTGTTATCGACATGCTCGTGATGGTTGCTCACTTCTTTCCAATCAAGGAGACCTTCAATATCGATGATCTGGGGCGACTTTACATCAAAGAGATTGTGCGTCAACATGGAGTTCCACACTCCATTGTTTCAGATATATATATGTGTTCTTTACCTCTCGGTTCTGGTAGGGACATCCGATGGCCTTGGGTCCACATGTACTTTTGAGTAGAGCATACAATCCCCAGACTGATGGCCAGTCCAAATGTATCATCTTGGTGCTAGAGGATATGTTAAATGCTTGAATTTTGGACATTGGAGGTTCTTGGGAGAAGCATATTCATCAGGTGGAGTTTGCCTACAAAAACAGTTTCCAGGCGACTATTCAGTTGGCACTTATGAGGCTTTGTATGGTAGGTCATGCCGATCAACCTTATGCTGGCTGGAGGTAGGAGAGGCAGCTTTGCTCAGACCTCATCTTGTTTCGGAGACTTCAGAGAAGATAGAGATGATTCGGAAGAGGATGGATAGAGCACAGTCTCTGCAGAAGTCTTATGCTGATCATCGAAGATGACCTTTGGAGTTTGAGGTCGGGGATTAGGTTGTCATGCGTGTCACACCGAGTTTGGAACAGAAAAGGATTCGGAGACAGGGTAAGATTTCACTACGGTACGTCGTTCTATTTGAGGTTTTGGATAGAGTTCGGCTGGTCACCTATCGATTGTAGTTACCCTAGAGGTATCGGGACATGCACGACTTCTACCACGTCTCTCAGCTCCGATGTTACTTTTCAGACCTGTCTCATGTCTTTCCGCCTGAGGAGGTTGAACTCAAAGCAGATGCATTGTTTGAGGATCTTCCCATACGGATTGTCGATCGCAGTACGAAGGTTCTCCATGGGCGTTCTATCCCTCTTGTATGGGTTCAATGGTAGCATGGGTGAGTACAAGACGAGACCTAGTAGAGGGAGGATGATGTACGATCACAGTGGCTGGAGATTTTTGGGATTTCTTCTTCTCTGCCTCATTAGGGAAATTCGGGGACAAATTTTTTAAGTGGGGAAGTTTGTAAGAAACCGGGTTTTCGTTCAGTTATGTTTTTCCTTTTCTGGAGTTTTTCTGAGAAAAATAACATTTCTGGATATTTTTGAAGTACAAGCCATGTACTTTCTGAGTACACGCCGTGTACTCTTTTCCTGCATGAAGCCGTGTACTGGCCATGTCCGGGCCACACACACTATGTGTAGGGGTGAAGTGGAGGCCGATTTTGGCGGAGTAAGAAAAGACCTAGTACACACCATGTACCCAAAAAGTACATGCCGTGTACTTTCATTTTTTTCACTAAACGCATCGGGGTTGCGCCTGACGGAGAGAACATGCTTCTTCTTCAGGATCTTCTTTTTAGAGCGACTCGTATGATCGAAAATCATCCCCGAGCCCCTGTGCCTCCATCCGATATCTGTTCCAACTGCCGTCAATTGCGTTTTGATAGCCTATGTAAGATCTATCTTTTTCTTTAGATTTGTTCCATGGTTCCTCCTCATTCTCATGTTATCTTGGGTTGTGTATTTTGTGCATTTTCATAGATCTACGACGTTATGAGAAGAATCAGGCATCGTGGTTCATGTAAATCGATTTCCTAGTATCATGGTAGGTGGTTTGTGCCTTTCCGTAGAAAGTTGTTAAATATTTTGTGTAATTTCTCCAATTCCATTGAACGAGAATTGGGCATTTTCCTGTTTTTCCCTTGATTGATTATCTTCTTCCTTGATTGCTATAGTAGAGGTTTACCCTTGTGAATAGAGTAGTTTTTACTATACTCTAGTTGTTTTCTGTACTTTCTTTTCTTGGTAAGCGTTATGCCAGTTTAAATGCCTAGTTGTAGGATAGTGGAACTGTTGTGTTGTTTTTCTGCTGAGCCTTTAAAATGATATCCATGTAGTTCTTGAGGTTTACTTGGTCGATACATGCGCTCTATGAATGTTTATTTTACGCAGGGCTGCGAGAAACTAGTGTAGTGGACTATAGGGATAATGGATGGAAGGTCTTCTCCAGAGTGTCATTAATTACTATGCGAGACTATAGGGGGAATTGACATTGAATGCCTCCCCAGAGAGTATGTAGTTCCTAGAGACGGGCCACATGGGGAATTGATGGTGAGTGCTTCCCCAGAGAGCCTTTAGTATGATACAATACTATAGGGGGAATTTATATTGAGGGATTCCCCAGAGAGTATTATTTAGCTAAACCGAAGGGAAGAGACTAGGTGTGCCTCTCGGGGGGTTTCTAGAACTTATAGGTTGAACTAGAACGGTTAGGCTGTGAGAACTACCCAGGGGTTACCTTTTTTTACTTGTTGGTTTTTTGTACTTGTGTAGTTTATATGTTAGACTATAAATTGTAGTTGCGGTGTATTTTCCTGTTTACTGTTCCTGTAATTTAATTCAATGTATTCTTTTACTATTAAGCATAGATCTTTGGGTGGTTGCCTACTGGGACATTGTCTCACACCCTGTTTGGGCAATGCTTTTGGGCCCATGTAGACTATCTTGTTGCAGGTATAGAAAAGGGAAAGTTCCCTTCTACGTCATGTTCTTGATTACACTGGATTTGGAGAGCATGTGAACGATATGAGGCTTACGATGTGGAGGAGTTTCTCATATGTTTTTATTTTTCTATTGATTTAGTACTTGTGTTCAATTTTATTTCAGCACGTTTTTGTGTTTGCTTCTTTCGTTAGATACTTGTACCTACTGCTTCATTATCATCATTGCTATATATTTATTCTTCCACTGTTGGTTACAATTATGTGTGTTGTTACTGCTTCTGCTATTTACTATTGTTTTTCTTACCTTGTATACGTTACCAAATGAGGGCATAGTTTCTCCAATAACTTTCCAAGGACCTCGCTGCTAGTCGACAACCTCTTGCATTTGGGGAAATGCGCTTGAGGTCATGTGGTGAACAAGGCATGGGGCACCAGAAGAGAGGCTCTAGATCAGGGATGTTACAATGAGATCCAACTAGGGTAGTGGGTTATAAATTCCCCTGGCACCATTAGTGTCTCAAAAGATCATATCAAATCCGATGATTCCATGAGGATTCATCGAAACAGATTACAAGTGGCCAATGCACATAACATGAAACAAATAGAAAATAAATATTTAATGGGTGGTTGGAATTATAAATGACAAGAAATCATTTGGGATGGATAGGCACGGTTTCACATGGTACATGTCAAAAAACAACCCCATCGGATGAACATGAAACATGAAGTAAAGTGGAAGAAAAAAAAGAAGCCCAAGCACCCAATGAGACAACCCAATATAAATAGGTCCATTTTAAAAGGCTGAGAATTAAAATAATACTATACTAAAACAAATTTATAAGAGAAAACATGATAATTTATCATGTCCCGGTCAATCAATATAAACAGGGGAATTTATATGATTTTATATTTGATAGAAAAAATGAATAGAACAATTAAAAAATATCAACTATTTCCATTTGAAATTGGGAAACTTTCTACACCTATGGTTATGAAATTATAACCAAATTCAATTTATCTAAATAAAATATGAATTTTTAAAACACCCTAGATTTAGTAAAACCATCATATGTGTTGATGTTTGTGTGTATTTTCTGGGCACACACAGTTCCTAATTTCACAACATCTCTAATAATATGTATCCTAATATCTTTGTTCATAGAATCCCCAAAGAATAATAAATTTCTGGATAAGTGAATGACATATTGGATATCAGAATACAAATTGATAATAGAATAATAATGTCCATGTTTAGTAGACACACATTTGATACAATAATCTTTATTAACTTCCATATTAATGGAAATATACACAAATTTAATGTTTGAAAGTGAAATCATGAATTTCAGTTTCGTTTTAATGAAATAGGACCACCACAAGCAGTAAATATATAAATGGTTAAATTCTTACAAGTATTAATGTTTCAATCACAGTAACCATCAACATAACTATTAAATATTTCTCCATCATCCATGTTTTTACTATAACAAAATTCTATATTAGAGGTACAACTAAGGTGTCTCATAATCCACTTAAAGGTGTTCCAATGATGCTTCCCAGGTGTGGCCATAAATCATCATAAAATGTAGAATGCATTGGAAATATCCATGAGTGTGTAAACCATAAAATATATTAAACTACCCACAATATTAGAAAAAGTAAATTTTGGCATAAAGTGTATATAATTAGCATTTGTGGGTCCTTGTGTTCATGATAGTTTAAAATTCATTCCAAGTTGTATAGTCACTTGTCTTGATATTGAAACATATATCTATTTAGTATTTTTAATACATAAGCATGATGTGATAAAAAATTACATTGTTTCTTCTACCCCTAATTATCTTAAAAATTTTTGAATTTTTTTTTTACTTATGTATTTCATTTTAAACATTATTTTTAATAATGGTATAGTAGAATGAATTAGATTTATATTTTTTTTTCAAATGATATGTAAGGAACCAACCTAAATTACTATATAATGAATACATATTTTTATTGATTTGTAATAAACACATGCATTATATTAACTCGTAATAAAATGGTTAGATAACATTAATGAGTAAAATTTTAATAACACCACCTAGAGGCTTGTTTTAGTCCATTCAATGATTTATTTAAAAGAAATAATTAAATTAATCTGAATTCAACCGGATAACCTTAACGAGGTTTCATATAAATTTTCTAATTCATTTTACCCTAAAAAAGGACGTTTTAACATCTAATTTTTCAATTTGAAGATAATTATAGGCATAAAAAGATAATAAGATCCTAATGGAAGCATTCTTAATAATGGGGGAAGATTTTAACAATTATAAAATCTCTCTATTTAGGGGAAACCTTTTCCATATATCTTTTATTTATATTTGATTTTATTTCCCTCAGTGTTGTGTTATTTTTAATGATCCGCTAGGAAAAATTATTTTAGGATTATTTGGGTTGTTTGCAATAGTCCAAGTATTGTTCTTTATAAATTGTTTCATTTCATTATTCATGGAAAATTCCCACTTCTTTGAGTCTTCATCATTTATATCTTGACTATATGTATGAGTATCATCATATTTAAGATCCTAGACTACATGAAATGAATATGATGTCATATCATACTAAATTAACCAAGAAGGGGGTATTGGAACCCTTATATATATATCTCTAATCAGTTGGTGGTCTTTATTAGAGGGAGCATGTTCAAATTCAATGTCTGATTATAAATAATAGGAGGAATAATCTTGTAAAACAGGTAGTCCATCTGGTGGAGAAGGCTATACAGGAGCCCCAAAATGGGCTGGAATCATAGATTCATCATCATATTAAAGGGTTGGATCACTACTATCTAACGTTAAAGTCATGATTTCAAGATAGGATGACTCATTAAAGTCAACATCCCTACATATAATGCATTTTTTATAGCCAAGTTTATCTACCCAAATCATATACCCCTTAACACTACCAGGATACCCTAAAAAATAATTTTAGATTTCTTGGTTGTAACTTGTCAGTCCTAACATTAGAATAGGCTACCAACTGAAACTCTTATGTAGTTATAGGAAGGGATATTTCCCTTCTATTGTTCTTTGAGTCTTTTAAACTGATTATAAAAAGAGGGAAACAAATTTATTGGGTATATAATAGTTTTAGAAGACGCTTCCTAAAAAGATTCAGGAATTTTTGAGTAATAATGAAATCTATAAACTCTTTCTAGAATGTCTTATTCATTATATCTACTAATCCATTTTGTTGGGGAGTTTACCTAACAGTTTTATGTCTTTTAGAAGCTTCATATTCTCAAAACAATATGAAATCGATGGAAAGGTATTCCAGCCCATTGTCTGCTTTTAGTGTTTTAGATTTCATTTCAACATGTATTTAAACAATTATTTTATAGTTTTTTATTATTTATAAAGCATTAGTTTTTTAACAATGTAATATCACACATTCGTAGAAAGTTTATCTATGAAGGTAAAAAATTAGGAACCTCCAACATTGGATGAAGTACTAGATATACCCTATCACCCAAAGTGAATATATTCTATGGGGAAGGAGGCTTTGAAACTATAGCCGACAAAATTATCCTTCTTGGAATTTCATATCACACCATTTTGACAAAAAAAGAGGATTAATTGGTGTGATGTCCCTCAATTGCCTTTTCATGTCGAGATCATAAAGGCCTTTAGAGCAAACATGCCCCAATCTTCTTTGCCAAAGATTATTACTATAATTATTGGTTGAATATTCACTACCCAACTACCATTATTGGTTCTTTCCATTCAATACATACATATCATTGATTAAATATACTTTATTAATGTTTACAAAGACTTTGGAGATTTTATGACCCACTCTTTGAAACCGGAAGTTAAAGAATATTTGGTATTGGAAACATAAGGAAACCATGATTCTTTGGAGATTAGGATCTAACCTAAAATCAATTAATTTGTTGATATTATAGTCATTATGTACTATAAAAACAAAACCACTACCCTTAACCTTATACATCTTATTATTTCCTTATAGAACATCTCTTTATATGCAGTCAATTGATTATAAAAAATAATCCCTAAAAAGAATCATATAAAAATAGAAACCTAAACCAAGGACCCACTCTTTATTAAATGTATGGATGAAAATAAGAAGGACCTCATCAATGTCATAACTAGATTCTGTAAGATGGTTTTGATCAGGGGATTTTTAGAATCTATCTCATGCTTGAGTTTCATACATTAGAGTTTAATGTACCCTAGTTTACCACATTTAAAACATGTGACCGCTCTATATCTAGAGCTAGACCTAGTCTTGGGTTTTTTATTTTCAATTCTTTATTAATTATGAAAAAAATTCGTAGTTTGTTTTGATGTCTACCCCCTTTGAAGAAGATATAATGTTACATTTTAATAATAATAGAATGTATTTCGATACAAAAAAAGGTTGATTTAACTTCTTCTAGAGTTAAAATATATCGACCATAAGTCATGGTGTAAAAAAGGGTGTTGTAGGAATTATATAAGGAGAAAAATAGGATAATCGCTTAATCCTCATTATCTGTAGAAACATTAATCTTGGATATATAAAACATGACTTTATTAAAATCTTATTGGTTGGATTTAATAGAACCACCTGTTTTCATTTTGAATGTAAATATACATTGTTTTTTTAAATCCTACCCACTAATGAAGCACTCATGTAATGTTTCTCATGTTTAATCCTAATTCTAGTTGTAGTAGACTCATTGGATACTTCTATAAGGACTTAATCCCCTAATAAATGAAATGGGGAGACATTTGATTTAACTAACACATCATGTGATAAATAAATGAATTCTATTGTAGGATGTCTAGTTCCATTCACTATAATAAAATGTTTCTTAGGACAATAGAGGGCATAAATCAGGACTCTCTACACAAGTAGGTATGTAATATTAATTCTAAAAAAACTAAATTCATTGTCACCATAAAATTTATCAATTTCATATCTCATTATTGATATGTTTTCCCACAAATAGGATGTTGTGTTCTTGTGGAAAACATCAAGTATACAACCCAAACAAAAAATCATTATCTTGGGTAAACTATGTTTTATCCAAAGAGATATGAACTACAAAAAATGTAGATGGAAAAAAGTATCTAAATAATTGAAATCAATAAAAAAAGTGACGATTTAAGCATGAGGTTACAATGTAGAATAAAAAAGAGAAAGAAAAACTGTAAAAATGATTAAAGGGAACAATAATCAAATTTGATAGGAAAAGAATGACATTGATGCTCTAATACCACTTTTTATATTGGGTGGAAATATGAACAATGGAAAAATAACAAGAAAAATAAGGACTGGATAGAATCCTTCCAAGGATATATCTAAAATGAAGAACCATACCTAAACAGAATTCAAGAAAATAAATTAATGAAAAAGGCAACATTATTTGACATGTTTTGGTCTTGTGGGGACCTACGTGCTTGTAAGTTATACCACCACCCACACATGCATTTTATTATGGTAAAAATAAGAGTACATTTACAATGTGGAGATAAAGAGAACATTAATAGTATAACAGAAGATCCAAGTTATATAAATGAGATTTAATAAATAAATCTTTAAAGACACAATGTGCAAGACGCTTACCGGTATTAACATCTTGATCAATTATTTCCTTTTCATTATATTTCCAAAATTTAGAAGCATTATGAATATCCCAAAGCCCACAAATATCCATGTAATAGATCTTCTTCATCGGGTACTCAGATTGTAATATGAGCAATATCATTGAATCTCCCCAATGAGAGTTACATTATTAGTGTACCGTGCAAATCGAAAGGTGTAGTGGTTCACTAATAGAGATCAGAAGAAATTAACTAGATAGGATTTTAGAATTATCAATGGGATCACTTGAGAAACAATAGAGAATAAAACCAATAGTGGATCCCACGATATCCAACTTATGTAGTCTCTAATAAATTTCATTTAACACAGCTAGTGCCTAGAATGAACATCGAAGATGTTAAGATTCCATGATGATGCATTGAAACCGAATTCCAGTGGACAATACGCATAACCTAAGAGAAAGGAAATTAATATTAAAAGAGTAGAATTAATTATTAACGACCAGAAGTCATCCAATATGGATAGCCACTAAGTCCCATGGGGTGTGTGGGAAACATCCTCAATAGAAGAACGTAACCCATGATGTAAGGTGGAGGCCCAAGTAGATGCTCGAGTGAAAAATTAGATGGAATTACAAAAACAATTCCACTGAATTTTTTTAATAATTTGAAATAAAACAATATTAAAACATATTTTCATGAAAACATGTATGATAATTTTTCATGAAATGTTTAATCAATATAGATGAGTGAATTCATAATGTTACATTTAAATTTGAAAAATAGAGAAATGAATATCACAATTCAAATATACATACCTACATGGAAACTAGGTATCACATATAGTCTTTTGATCCCACCATGGAATTCGGGAGCCTTCCATCTTTCAATATTGCTTCTAGGAAAAATCTAATGGACACATAGGTGACAACACTGCAACCACCCCCCACCATCTATCTACACCCTACCCAACGACCCTACAAACTACCATAAATATGTATCTGTCAATTCCTATATTGTCTTCATACCCATGAGTCACGCTAGTGCCACCACCACATCCACATCTCCTAATGTCAAGGACCACCTAAAAGCTACAGATGATGAAAAAATCAACATTCAATTTTACTTATTCAATGTGGAGTATTGGGTTACCATATTAGTAAATGACTATGGTACTAAACGCATCTCCACCATCAGCCATAAAATGAGAATCACTTCTGAAATCATCGATTCTCTTAGGGGTGAGGGTGTACAAAATGATAGGAAGAACCCCCAAACACTAAGGACCAAAATGGAGTTTTTCAAAAATAATTAGAATTTGACATAAATAAAACATTGAAGATGAAAGAATCAAAGAAAGAATGTAAAACAAAAGGATTTATGTGAATGGGTCCTTTTGGGGACCTTGTTCATATAATGAAAACCATCCATCCATATTTATTCTATTCTTCCTTGAATATAGAAATAAATTACAACATATAAGGGTGATGAAACATTGATAGAAGCATAAAAAAATTCTATAGGAAATTGATAATCATAATAACTTATGAAAAATATATTGATGGATACAAGGAGGTTCCACTGTCCCGATCTCATGTAGAATTCACTAGAGATATGTACCAAAACTTCATTATGATGGAGGATTCAAGGGTTCGTAGAGGTACTCACCTGGACCAGATAGAGTTCAACATAGGTACTCATCCTCCCACCTTCATGACTAAAAAATTCTACCATCAAAGATCCACCGGATGTGTTACAGCAACAGTGTCCCTTGGATAATGGATGACATATAAACTTACCCCCAATGATCTTTCACTACCTCATAATTGGATTTACGTAGTGCTGCCTATTAAGAACACTATAAAAAATAATGATAAAAGTAACCCTTTATTAGTTCTTATTTTTGGACTGAAAAATGTATATTTCATATAAAAAAATTATCATAAAAATTCATATATTAAAATATAAATATTTTTACTAATTGAAATATAATATATTTTATAAAATATGAATTATATAAGGATAAATACACATTTTCACAAAATATATAAGAAATTTAGTGAAATTGTTTTTTAAAAAATAATTAAAAGTTAATATTAATAAATATTTTTATAATTATTATTGAGTAATTGTCATTTAATGACAATTTTGAGATAAAAAAAATCAAAAAATTAGTAAATGACATAAAATATGTTTAAAATGGACCTAAGAAATCATACAAACCTAAAATTTGTTCTAAGTTTCTTTTTGGGATTTACCACATATAAAATAAAATCATGTGATGAAATCTATGCCCTCTTGACTAGGTAACCATTGTCACAATGTTTTTGGAAAAATGGCCCTAAAGGTCTCCAAAGCTGAGTTTTTAGTCTAGGTATCCCAAATTTATAACATTCAATGGAATTGTAGCTTTTTATGGGGGTCTTGTAGCCCATTTTCAGTGTGGAATAAATTTATTCTCAAGGATTTAATTCCCACTGATATTATGATTTTGGAATATTACTATTTTTATAATGTAGTTTTACTTATTGTCAAATATATAAAATTATATACATATTTTGTATATATTCACCCATAAATATTTATTTTTAAAAATATATATATAAAAATATTTACAAGTAATGTATCTTTCCAAATATATAATCCTTATCTATAAAAAATTATATCAATGTTATTGATAATAAAAATTTACGTATATTTACATACATTTCCAATTAATGTATTTATAATGTTTATAAATATAAATATATTTTTGTGTCTTGACAAATAGATATATATTTTTCTATATAATATAATATATTTATAGAAATATTAATATATAATAAATGTAAATAATTATAAATCTCTACAATTATATTTATTGATTTACACACATATATAAATATATGTATGTTTTTATGTATGTATTTTTAAACACAAAGATACACATTGAAAAAATATTTTATATACTTATTTAAATATATATATATGGATAAAAAAGTGCAGTGAAATATATGTAAATATATAGATATATCAAAAATAAAAAAAAAATTAAACAATATAGGTTAGTGGAGGTGGTGCAGGTGTTTGAGAGGGAGGTCTCAGTTTCGAAACCCAAAAAGGGCAGGGTCGCTCGAGTGTGTGATCTGGTGCTTAACACTGTTAATGAGGAGGGGAAGACTCACATTGATAGTGTGGGGGGGGGGGGATAGATGAGAATTTTTATATGGAGGGTTGAGCTATAGTAAAAGTGTGTGGGAGGGGGGGGGGTCCACCCTCTAATATGTAGAAAAAAATTCATTTCAAAAATTTTCTTTTTTGATGTTTATCATCATTTTTTAGCACCAAAAAAGGTCCTCTTTTATTAGTGATTTTTTAGCTTTGATATATTGGACATTTATAGGTGTTTATTTTTAGAATTGATAAAAGGAACCCCATTTTAATAGTGCTATGTAAACAATTCTTTTTTAGTTATGTTAAAGCCCTTTTTGTGTGGTGTTAAAAGGTCAATCTATAGTAATGTAGAATTACCGTATTATGGATTCATATATAGAAGTGGATATGAGAGAATACCACCACTATGCGAGAGATGACCGTGAACTGAATGTCGAAGAGACTAAAGATCTGTGTGGGAGTAACTCCCCCATACAATATATGTATCCCGTAATAGCAGGGTGAACAAGAATGCTTCACGAAGCAAAGCTGAATAGAATGTAAAAAATGCACTAAATCATGAAGGATAGATGTGAATGTTAGATAAAATTGGTGTCACAAATGATCAATGGTTAGTAAAAAATCATTTTTTGATCAATGGTTCAGTATAAGCGCAAGTAATAGGTTGACTTAAATCCTTATCCAATACTACATAGTACCACATGATATATAAAAGGCCTAACACAAATACCCATATCTTGCAGATACAAATCTAAAAAAATAAATATAATGAAATTTTTCTTGAATGTGAATTTAAAGAAGATAAAATTTTGTATTGAAAATATTAAATTTCAATATTAAACAATAATAATGAATACCATAATTCACAAATCTCCACCATTTTAAAATTTAATTATCAATGTTCTTGAATCTAAAATTATATATTTTTAACCAAATTCATCCTATATAAAAAATATTTGAATATAAACAAAAAAACATATTTAGTAAATATATCTACTGAGTTATTGTCAGTTTGTATCTTACTCATACACATAGTTATTTACTCTATAAAATATCTAATAAACTAAAGACTAATTTCTATGTTTTTCAATTTACAATGGAATATTGAATTTTGGGATAGATGAAGATATGATTGACACTTATAGTAATCATTTTAAAAAATCACAATGGTTGAGTTATAAGGAAAATTCTTTAATATATAATTCCTATTTAACAGCCTTAGTCAAAGCTATATATACTTAATCAATAGTTGAAAAAGAATCCATGGGAGACATGATACACTTCCAATAAATGGGACCTATAGAAGTCTTGAAGACAAAACAAGTCATGGATTTTCTTGTACCAAATATTCTGTATATAAAAAGTAGTAACATATCATAATATAATTTCATAAGTATCGACATTTCTACCATAACTCAGTGAAACATTAGAACTAAAATAAAACTATCAAATAATCCATTTAATTACATGAAAATTTTGCTTCCTAGTGGTGTCCATAAACGTGCTATGTTTGAAAAATGAAATGGATTTTTTGGGATTAGTGTACATCATTCTATACATGATACTGCCAACTACGTGACAATATTTTTTATGGGAATAAACTGAATATCATTGATACCAGTGGGTTCTTGAGTTTAAGAAAATTTAATGTGTTATCCAAGAGGTACACTAACATGTCTGATAGATTTCAACATGTATATCTAAATTATGACAACCCTGCTTTTTATTACAACTTAAGCATACATTATTACATAAAACTTAACTTGATACAACAAAGAAGATCAAGAGGTTTAGTGTCTTTGGGGCTTAAGATCATTACATAAAAACTTTAGTCTTGAAATACAACATCTTTATTGAAAAATTCCTTTACATGACCACGACATTCCTTCGTACTTAGCATTGCATGGGATAACCTGAGGACATGCATAAGAAAAGGGTGAGCTATAATGCCCAGAAAGGGAGTACACAATGAATAACATGAGGAGTAAAATACATGTTAGGCAATAGGAACATCAATAGAGAATTATAGTAACATGAACATAAAGGCATGATAAAGCATGATAACCATAACATGGAAATGTGGCAACAACACTTAACATTGAATTAGCATGTGCCAAGGCTCATTGCACATGGAGCATGAGTAAACCCTCATTGCACATGAAGCACGATTAAACCCTCGTTGCACTTGAATTAGCATGAGTCAACACTCATTGCACATGATGTATCATGATACTATAATTTACCCAATGCATTGGAGCGCTATAAGGGCGCACCCTTCTTAAACATTTCATTTCATGCAGAAGTGTGCCACATGGATCATAAAACATGGATTCATAAAACATAATAATTTTTTCCAAGATAAAGGAATGTGGAATTCATACATGAATCTTTATAATCAATAAGTAAATGTGAATAAAGGTGAATACCCTTGATGGAGAAATGGGCATGGTATTCACTACACAATGATATTGGCTTAGAAAATCGGTGTGATTTCGGCAGCGTAACGACGTGACATAAGAATTAATAAAAAAGGTTGATGAGAGAGAAAGGGGTTCCTCATCATATTTACATGTAATGTACAGTAAGAAGGATATATAGATACATGTCCCAACAATTGAAAAGGAATTTAGATTCATGATACAAAAGTATTGCTTGAATATAAAAGAGGAGAAAAAGGTTTTTTTCGGAATTTTGGCATAGTAACGGGTGTATATGGGAGGCTTTTAATGAGAGAGAAAGGGGTATCCCATCATTAAAACAATAATAGGGCAGTATGGGAGGGATGTGAAACCATACCCCAACATTCATAATTGAAATTAAAAGGGAAATATAACTTAAAGAAAATTGACAAAAATGAGAAAGGAAGAAAAAACCCTTACTTGGAAGTGTGCTTCCAAAGGCTAGAGAGAGGCTTGTGAGAGGCTTCTTGGGATCATGGGGCACCATGAGAGGATTCTAGAGAGAGTAGGGAAGAGGTTGGACGAACTCCAAGGTATTTTAGTGAGGAGGAAGTGGGAGCATGGGTGGGTTTATATTGGAAAGGTTAGAGAATTCTTTATTATTTAGGTTTGGGACCCCTTATATTACAATAATCCAAACCACAAACCATCCCATGGTATTTGCCCATGTTTTCTGGAAAAGGAAAGAGGAAAATAATATTTTACAAGGAAAAGGTCCGAACTTATTAAAAAATTATGGTTTCTTATGTGGAGGTGAGTCACACTCCCATGGAAATTAATTTAAAAAGGAAAAGTGGTGAATAAGTCTTGAGGGCTCCATTAATGCATTGAAAAGCAAGTCAAAAAAACCCAAAACCTCATTATTTTAATGATAAAACACATATTGACCGAACATAAGGATTATGTTATTTTAATACATCACCATTGGGACATTATGATGTCATAAAACACATTATATATTTAAATGGTATTTAATTTTTACCCAAAAATTTGACTGTCTTAGAAAATTATGAAAAATTCACCGTTGGATAATTTCGACGTCCTGATTCCAAAAAATAATATTTATTTTATCTAAATAATTTTTTAAATATGTGAATTTTCACTTTTAAAATAAAAACCGACATTTATAAAAAAATTCACGGGTTTTGACATAAATGGCTTTCAAACCTTAATAAAAATTTTAATTGCATTCATAAAATTATAAGATCATTTATATTTAATAAATATTAAAGTAATATTAATAATAATATTTTATTAAAATATTATTTAATTCAAAAATCCTTTAATTTAATAAAATATAATTCTTAATTAAATAATAATAAAAACAACATTTGTACTTTAAAAACAAATTACAATGTATCAAAAATGAATAGAAATTATATTCATTATTATATACAAAAATAATGTACATGAACATGGTGCTACTTATTTGTTACATAACCCCTTAAAATAGCTGCATAAGACCTAAGGGTAAGGTGTGCGATGGTGACAGACTCTTGGGGCGGCTCGGATAACATCGCTCGAGTGGTAATTTCAATCAACTTCCACTTTTCACGTAGATGATCACATTCGAGCTTGACTTGATGAAGCTCAGCTTAGGCTTGGTCAAGGGCAAAGCCCAAAGACGCCACCTCTTTTCCGAGCTCCGACAAATGGGCTTCGTAAGGGGCAATTCTACTGGATGAGGCCATAGCTTCCTTTATCCGAGTAGAAATGTGTTCGTTAAAGCCTTATATTTATACTACTCAGGATCACTATTGAATGGCTATAAAAGTAACTGTCACAAACCTTAACGTAAAACTAAAGAAGTTTAAATCTTATAAAAACATTTTTCATAAAAAAACATTTAACTGGATCAAGAGGGATTTTCTATTAATGAGACTTTGGGTCGTTACAATATTCCCCCCTTATGAAATTTCACCCTCAAAATTTTCCTATTCCCACACTAAAACAAATGTGGGTAACTTAGCATCATCATATCCTCCGACTCCCAAGTTGCTTCTTCAAACTTGTGGTTTCTCCACAACACCTTAACGAGGGGCATTGTCTTATTTTGTAGAACTTTTTCTCTATGATCTATGATCTTCACTGGTTGCTCCTCATAAGAAATATCATCTTCAAATTGTACCACCTCAGAAGAGAGTACATGTGAAGGGTCTGGTATGTACTTCCTTAAGAGGGATACATGAAAGACATCATGCACCTTGGCCATAGAAGGTGGATGTGCTAGTCGATAGGCCACAACCCCAACACGATCAAGAATCTCGAAGGGGCTGATGTACCTTGGACTTAACTTCCCTTTCTTTCCAAACCTCATGACCTTCTTCCACATAGATATGCATAAAAACACCATGTATCCGACTTTAAACTCAAGGTATCATCAACAATTATCTGCATAACTCTTCTGTCGTCTTCGGGCTGCCTTGATATGCTGCTGAATGGTTTTCACCTTCTCCACCATTTCTTCGACCATTTCTGGTCCAAGTAGCTTACATTCACCGACCTCATCCCAACATGCTGGTGTTCTACACCTTTTCCCACACAGGGCTTCATATGGTGCCTTTTGGATGCTCGAGTGGAAACTAATATTATAAGAGAACTCAACTAGAGGAAGATGTTGATCCCATCCCCCATTAAAGTCCATTGAGCACGCTATCAACATATCCTCATGTGTTTGGATAGTCCGCTCGGATTGGCCATCAGTTTGAGGATGATAGGCCGTACTAAAGTTCAGTTCAGTATTCAGAGCATGTTGAAGACTCTTCCAAAACATAGAGGTAAATCTTGGATCTCAGTCAGAAACAATAGATATTGGTACTCCATGCAACCGTACCACATCCCTGATATATATATATGTGCCAGTTGATCCAAAGAGAAATCCTCTCGAATAGAAATGAAGTGTGCAGTCTTTGTAAGACGATCCACAACAACCCAGATTGCATTGTTGCCTTTGGATGTCCTTGGAAGTCCAGTGACAAAGTCCATGATGATGTTCTCCCATTTCCATTCTGGTATGTGCAATGGTTGCATCATCCCCTTAGACTTCTGCCTCTCTACCTTCACTTGCTGACACACCTGGCACTTTAATGTATAGTCAGCGATATCCTTCTTCATATTATCCCACCAAAAGTTTTCTCAGAGATCTCGATACATCTTTGTGCTCCCTGGGTGAATAGAGAAATTTGAACTATGTGCATCATCCAAAAGTTCCTTCTTCAGCTCCGAACTTGATGGATCACATAGTCTTTTCCCAAACCGCACAATTCCTTCTTCATTAACATTAAACTCTGAGGATTTCCCATTTTTGATGGCTTCCACTTTTTCTTGGATTCCCGCATCATCCTTTTGAGCATCCTTTAACCTTTCCAAAATAGATGGTTGAGAAATAATTTGTGAAAGGATTTATGATGTTCCCTTCTTTATGATTCCCACGTCCATCTTCATCAAGTATAAGAAGATTGGATCCTTTTCAATTCCCATCATTGATAGAATCGCCGGATCCTTTCTACTTAGGGCATCTGCCACCTTGTTCGCCTTCCCAGGGTGGTAATGTATTGAACAGTCATAATCCTTGATGAGCTCTATCCATCTTCTCTGGCGCATATTAAGCTCTTTCTGTGTGAATATATATTTAACACTCTTATGGTCAGTATATATCTCACATTTCTCTCTATAGAGATAATGCCGCCAGATTTTCAAGGCAAAGATCACCGCTGCCAACTCCAGATCATGCGTTGGATAGTTTCGCTCATGGATTTTCAACTGCCTTGAGGCATAGGATATCACTTTATCATTCTGCATCAACACACATCCTAAGCCCTTCTTCGAAGCATCACTGAATTCCACAAAAAGCTCCCCACATGTGGGTAAATTGAGCACGGGTGTAGTGATAAGCCTCCTTTTAAAATCCTTGAAGCTTTCTTCGCATTCATCACTCGAAGAAAACTTTACTCCCTTTCGAGTTAGCTTGGTAAGAGGGTTGGACAGTCGTGAGAAATTTCTCACAAATCGTCGATAATATCAAGCTAACCCCAAGAAGCTACAGATATCAGTTACCGATGTTGGCCTCAGCCATCCCTCAATTGCATCTGTTTTGGAGGGGTCCACAGATATCCCATTGCTTGTGATGATATGGCCCAAGAATGAGACTTCCTTCAACCAAAACTCACACTTGCTGTACTTTTCATAGATCGTCTCCTTGCGCAAAGTCTCTAGTACAGTTTTTAGATGCTCTTCAAGGTCCTTCATGGTTTTGGAGTATATTAGAATATCATCTATAAAGACTACCTAAAATTTGTCAAGGTAATCTCTAAAGACTCTATTCATCAAGTCCAAGAATATTTCTGGAGCATTGGTGAGTCCAAAAGGCATTACTATGAATTCATAGTGCCCGTACCTTGTACGAAAAGCAGTCTTGGGGATATCTTCCTTCTTCACCCATACTTGATAATATCCAAACCGCAAGTCCACCTTGAAGAAGTATTGTGCTCCACGCAGCTGATCAAAAAAGTCATCGATTCTTGGGAGAGGATACTTGTTCTTTATCGTTATTTTGTTAAGTTCACAATAATTGATGCAAAGACGCATTGACCCATCCTTCTTCTTGACGAAGAGGACTGGTGCACCCCATGGTGATGCACTTGGGCGTATAATCCCTTTATCCAGATTCTCCTGTAGTTGTTTCTTCAGCTCTTCAAGCTCAACAACAGCCATTCTATATGGAGTCTTGTATATTGGTAGCGCCCCAGGTATAAGTTCAATTGAGAACTCAACATCTCTTCTTGGAGGAAGACCAGGAAGTTCCTCGGGAAATACTTCAGCGAATTCCCTCACAATAGGCATTTCTTCAAGGGTGGTTTCTTCCTTGGACTCAATCATCTATGCCAGATATGCGTGCTCATAAGGTAGTAATATCCATGCTTGATATGATGGATCTAAAGGAGATTCATCTTCCTCCTGACACTTGTAATGAATCGGGGGTCGATTCTCCATATGGAGTGTGATTTCCCTCTCCCGACAATTTATGGTGGCTCTATATACAGAACTCCAATCCATGACAAGAATTACATCAAATTCCACCAAAGGGAGTATGACGAGGTTCGCCGGGAAATTAAATCCACAGATTATAACAGGGGAGGACTTATATTCATGGGATGCAATGATTTCCCCATTTTCCGTACTCACCGACATATTTACTTCCAGGATTTGTGGTGGTGCTGGGATTGTTCTACTAAACATTCGAGATATAAAAGAATGCATAGAACCTGAATCAAAAAGTACGTTCGCTATTCCTGAATGAATAACTAGCATACCTGTCACCACTTCATTGTCGGGGTTCACTTCGGCAGAAGTGATGGAAAAAGCTCTTCCTTGCTGTCTTGGAGGTTGTTGGATGTCTCCGATAACCCTTGGATTAGGGCAGTGATTCGCAAAATGACCCGGTTCATTGCATTTGTAGCATTGAACAACGCGTTGAGGTTCTAATGGAGCGTTCCTCTACTCTGTCGCAGACGTGGGTCCTTCTTGCCGACAGTTAATAGCTAGGTGCCCTTATCTTCCACACCTAAAGCATTTTCTTGTCCCCCTAAGGCAATTTCCAGGGTGTTTCTTTCCACACTTTTGGCAAGTGGGGTGCTGGAACTTCTTAGCACCGTTGGATTTATCCATCGGACCACCAACATTGAAGTCCACCTTCCGCTTCTTGTCCCCATGATACCCCTGTGATTCTCCGATCTCCATTTCAACCTTGAGGGCACATCGGACAATTTCCTAATAGTTGTCAAAGTGACGGATCGCTAATGTTTTCCGCAAGCTTGGCTTCAACCCCCCAAAGAAGCGGTCAACCTTGCATTCGGGGGTAACAATAAAGCAGGAAGCATATAGTTCAAGCCTTGTGAAGTTTTCCTCGTACGCTCCCACAGATTATTCATCTTTCTGTTTGAGGGAAAGGAAGTCCCTTTCCATCTTAAGACGGAGGGTGCGTGGAAAATATTTATCAAAAAACATCTTCTAGAATTCCTTCCATTCCAAAGCCTCGATCTCCTCCTCATGATTCGTATTTTTGATCAACGTCCACCATTGATCAGATTCACCCTCCATACGATAAGCCGCCAGGAGAACCTTCTCTTGATCAGAACATTGAAGGATAGAGAAGATCTTTTCAATGGAGTTTATCCATTGCTCAGAGATCGTGGGATCAGATGATCCACTAAAAGTAGGAGGCCTTTGTCTCATGAAGCTCTCGATAGCGACTTGTTCTTTCTTAGGGGGGGTTGAACGTTCCTCTTGACCAGTGTTTCTATTCAAAACTTGAGTTATCTAAGAGAGAAGCGTGACAAAGTTCGCGATTCCCGCTCCCATTGGATTGGGCATCTCATAAGTACAATCATCACACTGATCTTCACAACGGTTGTTAGCCCGAGTTCTCCTATTACCAGCCATTGGCTGGAATAAAAGGAAATTTAGGGGTAACACATAAAGGGAAATCCAAAGACAAAAGTTTATGACTTATAAATAAACATTAATCTCCTTAACTCATGAGTCTATAGGATTCAATCCAGGCTTTTCATGATCTTCCTTCTAAAATATATTCTTAGGGGCATTTTTCCCCTAATAAGGGTTCATACTAAAATTTTGAATTTATCAAAACATATCCCCCGGGAGTGTCATAACAAAGAGTGCAGCAAGGCCAGTTGTTGTGCACCAGTTCCCGTTCGAGTCTAGATTAATGCAGTGTTTTCAGGTTTTACCCCTAGGATACATCTGTTCCAGAGCCGCCTCTACCTGCTCGTATCTAGACATGGATGTATTTGTTTGATAAACCACTTACTTAGTATTTACCAAAACTTAGGGATGTTTTTGTTATTCTTAGTCTTGTATCTAAGGCTTTAATAGGGTTTCCTAATCCCAAAAATAACTAAACCTATCCTCTAATACAAACTATGACAACCCTGCTTTTTGTTACAACTTAAGCATGCTTTATTACATAAAGCTTCACTTGATACAACAAAGAAGATCAAGAGGTTTAGTGTCTTTGGGGCTTAGGATCATTACATAAAAACTTTAAACATGAAATACAACATCTTTATTGAAAACTTCCTTTACATGACCACTACATTCCTTCGTACTTAGCATTGCATGGGATAACCTGAGGACATGCATAAAAAAAGGGTGAGCTATAAAGCCTAGTAAGGGAGTACACAATGAATAACATGAGGAGTACAATACATGTTAAGAAATAGGAACAACAATAGAGAATTAGAGTAACATGAAAATAAAGGCATGATCAAGCATGATAACCATAACATGGAAATGTTGCAACAACACTTAACATTGAATTAGCATGAGCCAAGGCTCATTGCACATGGAGCATGAGTAAACCCTCATTGCACATGAAGCATGAGTAAACCCTTGTTGCACTTGAATTAGCATGAGTCAAAACTCATTTCACATGACGTATCACGATACTATACTTTACCCAATGCATTGGAGTGCTATAAGGGCGCACCCTTCTTAAACATTTCATTTCATGCATAAGTGTGCCACATGGATCATAAAACATGGATTCATAAAACATAATCATTTATTCCACGATAAAGGAATGTGGAATTCATACATGAAACTTTATAATCAATATGTAAATGTGCATAAAGGTGAATACCCTTGATGGAGAAATGGGCATGGTATTCACTATACAATGATATTGGCTTAGAAAATCGGTGTGATTTCGGCAGCGTAACGGTGGGACATAAGAATTCATAAAAATGGTTGATGAGAGAGAAAGGGCTTCCTCACCATATTTACATGTAATGTACAGTAAGGAGGTCATATAGATACATGTCCCAACAATTGAAAAGGAATTTAGATTCATGATACAAAAGTATTGCTTGAATATAAAAGAGGAGAAAAAGGGTTCTTTCGGAATTTCGGCATAGTAACGGGTGTACATGGGAGGCTTTTAATGAGATAGAAAGGGGTTTCCCATCATTCAAACAATAAGAGGGCAGTATGGGAGAGGTGCGAAATGATACCCCAACATTCATAATTGAAATTAAAAGGGCAATATAACTTAAAGAAAATTGACAAAAATGAGAAAGAAAGAAAAAACCCTTACTTGGAAGTGTGCTTCCAAAGGCTAGAGAGAGGCTTATGAGAGGCTTCATGGGATCTTGGGGCACCTTGGGAGGATTCTAGAGAGAGTAGGGCATAGGTTGGACGAACTCCAAGGGATTTTAGTGAGGAGGAAGTGGGAGCTTGGGTGGGTTTATATAGGAAAGGTGAGAGAATTATTTATTATTTAGGTTTGGGACCCCTTATATTAAAATAATCCAAACCACAAACCATACCATGGTATTTTCCCATGGTTTCTGGAAAATGAAAGAGGAAAACAATATTTTAAAAGGCCAAGGTCAGAACATATTAATAAATTAGGGTTGCTTATGTGGAGGTGAGTCACACTCCCATAGAAATTAATTTAAAAAGGCAAAGTGTTGAATAAGTATTGAGGGCTCCACTAATGCTTTGAAAAGTAAGTCAAAAAAACCCAAAACCTCATTATTTTAATGATAAAACACATATTGGCCGAACATAAGGGTTATGTTATTTTATTACATCACCATTGGGTCATTATGATGTCATAAAACACATTATATATTTAAATGGTATTTAATTTTAACCCAAAAATTTGACTGTCTTAGAAAATTATGAAAAATACACAGTTGGATAATTTCGACGTCCTGATTCCAAAAAATAATATTTATTTTATCTAAATAATTTTCTAAATATGTGAATTTTCACTTTTAAAATAAAAACTGACATTTGTAAAAAAAATCACGGGTTTTGACAGAAATGGATTTCAAACCTTAATAAAAAATTTTATTGCATTCATAAAATTATAAGATCATTTATATTTAATAAATTTTAAAGTAATATTAATAATAATATTTTATTAAAATATTATTTAATTCAAAAATCCTTTAATTTAATAAAATATAATTCTTAATTAAATAATAACTAAAAACACCATTTGTACTTTAAAAACTAATTACAATGTATCAAAAATGACTAGAAATTATATTCATTATTATATACAAAAATAATGTACATGAACATGGTGCTACTTATTTGTTACATAACCCCTTAAAATAGCCGCATAAGACCTAATGGTAAGGTGTGCGATGGTGACAGACTCTTGGGGAGGCTCAGATAACATCGCTTGAGTGGTAATTTCAATCAACTTCCACTTTTCCTGTAGACTATCACGTTCGAGCTTGACTTGATGAAGCTCATCTTGGGCTTGGTCAAGGGAAAAGCCCAAAGACTCCACCTCTTTTCCAAGCTCCGACAAATGTGCTTCGTAAGGGGCAATTCTACTGGATGAGGCCATCACTTCCTTTGTCTAAGTAGAAATGGGTTCGTTAAAGCCTTATATTTATACTACTCAGGATCACTGTTCAACGGCTATAAAAGTAACGGTCACAAATCTTAACGTAAAACTAATGAAGTTTACATCTTATAAAAACATTTTTCATAAAGGAAAATTTAACTAGATCAAGAGGGATTTCCTATTAATGAAACTTTGGGTCGTTACATATATAATATTTATAATATTATCATGATATGATAAATAAAACA
This sequence comes from Viscum album, assembly GCA_963277665.1. Taxonomy (NCBI): domain Eukaryota; kingdom Viridiplantae; phylum Streptophyta; class Magnoliopsida; order Santalales; family Viscaceae; genus Viscum; species Viscum album. Next base: position 1,067,565,666 of record OY728129.1, read on the forward strand.
ATTTAACAAAAATTATCATGGGTTGGATTATCAATAATAGAAAAGTTGTGGTTTTTTAATAGTGAATTAATTTCATAATCCATGGTAAATTCCTACTATTTAGAGTCTTTATCATTTAGGGATTGACTATAGGTTTGAGGGTCATCATCACCTAGATCTTGGGAAACATGAAAGGTATATGAAGCCATATCATATTTTATAAACCGAGTATAAACCCTAAGCACTCTCCAAACTCCACGTTAGGTCAATTGATAATCTGTACTTTTGGAATGATGTTTGATTTCAGAATCTGAACACAAAATATTATTTGAATCTGAAAGGATTGTGGTATATGGTTGAGGTGGAGCAGACTATAGAATAACCTCAAAGTGATCTATATGCTAAGTTTAACATTCTTTTTCAAGATCTCTCTTAAAAGATATGGTAGTCCTGGATTTGGTAGAACATGACCAATGGAACATCACATACCTACTTATGATTCATTTTTTGTAACCAAGTTTATCAACCCTAGGTTATTAACCATTTAAACCCCCCGAGTTACTCTAAAAAGATGCATTTAAGACATCTAGGTTCTATTTTATCCAATTTCATATGTGTATGAGTTGTGAATCTTAACAATATAAAGTAACTTTTTGAGGGAGTATTACCATTCCACGACTCCTCTAGGGTTCCAAATTGACAGGAAAAATATGGACATATATTAATGGGGAAAAGTTTCATGATGGAAACCTCTTCCCAAAAAGATTTAGTGAGACCAAACCTTGAAAAAATACATTAAAAACATCCTAAAATATCTATTTTCATTCATTAATTCATCAATGTCAAATTTTTGGGAGCATCCATAACATTTCAGTGTCTTTTAATACCAACATATTCATATAATTGAATAAAATTAGTTGATAGGTAGTCTAATCAATTATCTTTTCTCATGATCTTAATTTTTATGCCTTCCTGATTTTCAACTACCATTTTACATGTTCTAAAGGTTTGAAAAAAATATGATTTATTTTTTATAATAAAAAACCCGAATTTTCTTGAGATGTTATCTATGAAAGTGGATGAAAAGGATCCTACACTATGAAAGGTAGTCCTAACTAGTCCTCATCTTTTAGAATGGATGTATTGTAAGGGGATATCAACTTTAAGGTTTGAACTTTTAAATATGACTCTCTTATCCTTTCACATCACACAATAATTGAAAAATGGAAGGTTGGATAGTGTGACGTATCTCAATAGCCCTTTCTTGTTGATTTTCTCTAGACCCTTCAATCTTATATTTCTTAATCTCTTCTATCATAAAATTGTATTTTTAGTATTAGTGTTATAGAGAATAACAAATTTTTTAATTTTTATTTCAATTCAAGAAATATATACCATTAATGTTAGAACCTTTGAATACAATTTATGATCTTTTGGATATTTTAGACATCCAATTTCAGACATAAATGTGTACCCTTTTTTTCTATATTCATTAATAAAACCAGTTCTCTATGAAGGATTTGAACCCAATAATCACCATGTAATGTGAAGATGGAGTGGTCATCTTGTTTTATTAAAACTAAATAAATTCCCTCAACATTACACCTCTTATTATTACATAAGAGGAAATATCCATTTACTCTATCTGCCAAATCTCGGAATAAATATATAAAATAAAAACATGTGGAATGAGCAACTTGAGTCAATGATAAACTCAATACTGAGTTCATGGCTAGACACAATTAATACTTTAGCTATGTTATAACTACAGTTCACTAAAATGGACTAGTTAGTTGGTTGTTTAGATTTAATCTCCTGTTTAATCTTCCTATATTGTGGCTTAATGTTTATATGTTTACAATGATGAAAAACAACATATATTCCCTAAATGTATAAATATTTTTGGGTTCCTTTTTCTTATTGATTTTAACTTTATTAAACTATCTGTTTATTACTTTTACACCATGTTTATTCCAAGTAAAAAAGATATCAGACACTATTTTTATTCTATGGTTAGAATGTAATTATTTCATTATAATAGAAGATGTATCCTCTTCAAGGGTTAATGAGTAATGGTTATACATTAGGGTTTTTTATAAGGTATTATTGGTATTGTCTAATGAAATATATGGTTCATTTCTTGATCTGCATCATCTGCACTTACACATAGGTTTTCTAAATATATCATGACATTGTTATATTCATATAAATGTTCTTTTATTTAACTGTTGGATTTCTTCTTTAAAGATGAAATTTTGTTTTTTTTATAATTCCATCCAACTAAAAATGTTTTAATATAGAATTTTTATAGTTTAATACATATAATGGGAATATTATATTTATCGGGAAATTCCCTAAAAACATTATCTCTTGTATTAAGAAGAAGTGAACATAGTGCTTTGAATAAAACAATAGAGGAAACATCATTATATTCATAGAGAGTCTATATTGTTTCATTGATCATTACAATGGGTTTCATTGGACCAAAAACGAAGTCAAATTTTCCTTGCTGAACCACTGCAACTTAAATTTTTATTACCCATAGATTAATTTCATTATCTCCATGAAATTTCATGATTTAAAACCCAATAGTTACTATATTTAACAAAATAAGTAGATGATGAGTTATTACATAAAATGATAATCTTATGACACTAAAAATCGACCAATCTAAAGCGTAAAAAATTATTTTCCAATTATATTTCAAATAATAAAAATTTCAAAGGATATTTTGGATTTAATTACAATCAATGTAATTAAATGAATGATATAAGAAGATATTAAAATATTTAAATATACATAAAAGTTAATAAATAAATATGGAAACAGTTTTGACAGTAAAAGAGAATCAGTAAGGCTCTGATACAACTTTGTTATGGGTAAGCGTTCACTAAATTTTAGGAAAAACACAAAAAACTTAGGGACCAAACAAAGTATATTTAAACTGATGTAAAATATATATGATACGAAGAATTAAAGATGAAATAAAAAATATTTTTGAACATAAGGATTTATGTTCTTCTTTTCCTTTGGGGATTACATACATGGAAATATCACCACCATGAATCACAAATTTTATTTACTCTCAAAATAAGAAACAAATTACAGCATAAAAGATAGAATAAATATTGAATGAAGCGTAAAATATTTATACTATAAAGAAAAAATTATAACCTCTTACGTATTATAGAATATCTGATTTATGGGCATATATCAATCTTCATCTCTTCTATGCTTCACTGGATAAGTATTCTCAATATTCATACTCATTGAGGATTAAATTGGTTTTATAGGTACTCCACTAGACAATATTAACTTCCCTCAAGCACATGTCCTCATTCCACATTGACTAAATAACACTATCATCAATGCTCCCCCAGAAGCGGTACACTGGCTATCTACCACAATGAATTATTGGTACAAAGAATTAGCACTGAGGAAGTTGATTCACCACATGAGTGCTAAAGAACCAGAAACATAAGTGAGATAATATCACCACTAAAATAAATATGAGCCTGAAATAAATATCAATATAACCTAGGAGTTGGGGGTGATAAATTCCCCCAAACATCGTATACATCCCATAATATTATAATGATGTAGAATACACCAGGAAGACAATACTAACAAAACTCAAAATATTATACTAATGTTCTACGAATATATGAACGAATTGGATAAAATTGTTAGAAAAAATGATCAAAGGTCAATAAAAAATATTGCATGGACCAATAAGTCAGTATAGTTTCATGAAATAGGTCATCCAAAAGCCATGTACCAGACAACTGATGTCCACATGTCATGAACAATTCCAAATTAAAATACCCAAATCCATAAGAAATAAATTAATAAAAATAAAACTAAACCAATTTTTTAGGCATGAGAATTAAAATTATATAAAATTCAGTATTGAAAACTTGTTATTTCATGATAAAAAACAATTAATACCATAATTTACAAACACCACACTCACCCAAATAATGATTAACCAGTTGGGAGACATGTTTTAAGAAGGAATATTTGGATGGAGTGAAAATAAAATGATGAAAAATAAAAATTACTACAATTTAATGACATCCTACTCCAACCATGAATCTGTAATTTTACTGTCAAATATAAATTACAAGTCTTATAACTCTCAAACATTAATTTTTTCAGCGTACCTACTCTAAATAATGATTTATTTCAACTGTATTAATTATATATGGATTCCCATATCCACTTTTAGCAGCATTATGCGACATAAAAAACTACTTGAAAACTTTTGATTTCATAGTGTATCTTGTTCAATGTCGAACTCCATAAACAGTTCCTTATAAACCACATTAAAACTACATATTTCCTCTATCACCAACATTTCCAATTATAATCCTTTTTCAAAATCTCCACATAGTCTTATATTCAATGCAAAACAATTTCATATTTCATAAAATATTTATAACAAATCTTCCTTTCAAATTTTAAATCACTCCTAAAAATCTTCACCATGATATAAAAATGAGAATACATAAACACCATCATCATTTATTTGGACATTCAATGTAATTGATACAATTTAAATAATACACCATATCAATAATAGGTATTTAAATGAAAAAATATTTTGAAAAAAATGTTGTGTCCCCACTCTAATGTGAACAACTAAGCCAAATGTCACATTCATTTCCAAATTACCATTTACTAACATATCTTTTTATACATCACCTATAATTGAAATTTGGGGAATTGAATAATATTCACCAAATTGAATAATATTGTAATGATTCTAAATTTCTTCCACCTTGATCATGTTTATTACTCCCCATGTCCCTTTAAAATCTCCTCCAAAGGAAAAAAAAATTGGAATCTAACATACCAAAATAAATCATGTTAATTCACAAATCAGGTTCACAACTCACATTGGAATGTGTATAAATAACCTCATCAAACAAAATAACATAGCCCATACTAACATCAACAATTATCCATTCTGAATTGTTATCCATTTTCAGAGTATCACTATTTCACACCTTATAACTATCAAAATAATTTCTTTGAATATATATGATAAGAGTGACTAGAAAATAAAATCATTTCTAAATAATACACATAATCTTTTTTTGTAAGCAATAAAAAAATTTCATACCTCTCATCTTAAGTCTTGATATTAACATCAACTAATTATTTATCTATTTCTACTTCTTTTTATTTTTTGTTCATTCGGTCATCAAACCTATAATGGTACATTTTCATATGAACTTTTTTTTCAAACTCCCAGTATATATAAATAAAGATGTTATGATGGACTCTCATTGAGGAGTTCTTCATAGGTCTTCCAATATGACATCTGTAATGGGTGTGATTAATCATCACAGTGTCAACATCAATGTTTTGATGCAAATTAAGATATGAAAAAGGTGGAGTTGATGTGATGGATCTGAAAATAGTGGAGTTGATGATGGTGGAATCAGTGTTAAACATGACTCTTATGGTGGATATTAAAATAGATTAATTAAATTTTAATTCATGGTTGATATTTTTGGGATTTTTTATTTTAATTTTGAATATTGGGGAGAGAGAAATTAATTAATGTAGAGATTTTTATTAACTTTGATAGAGGAGTTTCTGTCCACCTTAATGGAGAGTTAATTTTCAATATTAATGGTTCAAAAATGGATATTGACATCATTAATTGGAGATATATACTTGATCTCTATATAAAATAATGTGATAGAATATTTTTGATAGATTATAGGACATGATGTAGCCTCCAAGAGGATACATGGATAGTGCTACAACCTTTTTGAAAGATCATGTGAAGCATCAATAATTATGAATTAATTGTTAATGATGAATAATGTGAGATGATAATTATTTCGGAAATGGCATGCTGATAATGGTGAAAAAAGGTGATGATGAAGGATAATTAAGAGATCCATTATGGAGAGTCATGCATCAAAAGTCTTATTGGTTGTATATATCAAGGGGTGTGTCATGGTTCCCAATATTAGATGTATAAAACAATTGGAGGTTCATGTGGGAATGTCAAAATAAATCAGGTGTGAAAGGACTTCATATTATTATGTCAGAATTCATTAGGGTGGGTTCTAAAAATCCCAACGTTGTTGTAAAATTCCTCTGAGTGTAATTTTTTTCATTTCTAGGTTCGTTTTCCCACCAGCCATATGCCAGTCAGGCCCAATACATAATCTATTATAGGGTTCTATCCTAAAACCCAGGGGTAATAAGGTTAATTTCCCATCCATGTATATATGTGGGCCACCAACCATTTTGGAATCTAATGAAGTACTTGGGTTTATAAAAAAAACCTCTCCTATCATTCTATAGAACAAACAATTTAGTCTCCCATTTAATAATAAACCACCAGATATAAGGCCCCACCCATTAATATTTCATAATCATGAGTTACGTTAAGAATTTCACAATGAGAGTATTTTCAAGTTATGTTTTTTAGATAATTAGGCCATAAATATTATATTTCATCTCAAATATTTCAATGTAGACACTTCTACATGAACTAATTTGTTTACAGAAAAAACTCATTAAATAAAACAAGAATTTAATTCTTTAAATAAATCATCCTGAGATCTTCCTTTATCTTACACTTCCTTATACCCAATAAAATGTTTTTTTTCAAAAGCTTTGGGTGAGCATTAAAAGCACAGTAAGGTTTATAAAATAATTAAAGAAAACATTAGTCCATCAAAACATATAATCAATGAAATCATTCAAAAGTTAATTAACATACCCCATGGAATCATAAGATTTATGAATAAAACATATAAATCATAAATCATAATGGTAAATTTTGGCATCTATAACATCCATACATTTTCTCTATCATAGATACAAAGGGAGTTATGTTTGGAATACCCATAATAGTATATTCCCTAAATCTCTTTTAAAGAATCATTGTGATTTACCTCTGTCATGTTACCCAATTATTTGGAGAGCTATCCTGAGCTCACCCATCCTTGGTTTATCTCATAACCACCCATATATGTAATTAATTCCCATCACCCTTAATATAACCATAACACATAAAACAAGCATAAAGGAAAGATAAAATTTCCACATCACAATCACAATATATACATTCAAGATATTCACATAATCAGTGATTTTTTAAATCCATTTTCAATTCCTAAATACATAAAAGGGTATATGGTATTTATTTTCCTTTTATAAACATTATGGATTATTAATGCATCCTAAAATCATATAATGCTCCCGGTGGCGGAAAGGTAGTTGTCACCACATACGCTAAGAAGAAGCATTCCTTTTGACATTTAGTAAAATAGTCACAAAAAAGGATTCCCTTGGAAACAATTAAATGAAAATGTTATAATTAGACACCATATAAAAGAAGTTTATGTATAATCCAAAATATTACACAATGAAGCAATATTGAGAAGAAGTCTCTTATAATGAGTCTGACTCATCACTGTGTTCCTTTTATTCATGAATAATAAATGTAAGTTAATTTTTATTTTCTTCAGAACCTTTTTCATGTTTATTATTTCTTTTATATCACTTATTACTATGTTATAAACATTACATAATTATTTTAGTTAATATTGGTCATTTTATCAATATTTCGTATTTGAGTCCAAAAAGAACTTCTTTTGTTGTAAATTTTCCATGTAGTCAAAAGTATACCATATCTATACTGATATTCATGATTTAGATATCATATATATCGATTATATATATATATCTGTGTGTGTGTGTGTGTTTATAACTGATCATAAAATTTAGAGATAATAAATGAAATTTACTGTTCATGGAGATGGTAAGCCGTATGTACACATGAACGCTACATTCATTTATTTTTTTTATTTAAAGGAATAAAAACAAAATGAAATGATGGTATATTATAATTCCAGTATAATATCTTATTTTATATAAATTAAATATTATTATTAACTACGTCTTTTATATGTTCCATTTCTAGAATAAACAAGTTATATCACTTTTAGGGGGCGGTATTCCACACTTCCTAAATTGAAATTAACGTATTTATGCATTATTGAATGAATAAATGTATTTATTAAATAAAAAACAGAATACTAGATGCAATATAAATTTAATATATATCATATATAAACATAGTTCCATCATAATGTCCTCCATGGGAGGTAGTAGTAAAAAATTAAACAGTCATCGTTTCGTGAGGTAGTAGTTTGTCATACACAGAAACCGTATGTATGTATCCATTTTATGGAGGTGTGTGTAAGTATAGTTTGAATAATTATAATAAACAATTATATTATATTTAGGATAATTTTTTTGTTATGTAATAAATGAATAATAATAGAATAGAGTGTGATGAAATAAAACAATGGAATAGAACTTTAGAGAAAACGATACCTCTTAAAATGGGTAACTCCATTTTATTTGACCCAAAAGGCTTTCTTGAATTGCCTTATTCCCAAGGTAACAATTCTAGGATAATGATATGGATGTTGGGATATAATTTGGGTAGATTTTGGAAGTGACAAGGGGCATGAGAGGTGTGATTAAATGGATATGGGTAATTCCCTTTCATAAGAGGGAGGAGGGACACTCTGGGAGGGCATTGAAATATTATTTTTTTAATGAATAACTATTAGTTTAATATGGTCCCATAGTCATTTATTTAAAATATAAGATTTTTTTCGGTCAAGATACTCTCAACTAATTGGTTTTAGAAAAGTCTAGGTCACAAATATGACCTTATCATATAGATTTAACCCTTAGTAAACTTATTTTACATTTACCATGTCTTCTTATATATTCATAGTATGTCTACTTTTCTACTATTCATATTATGATATTTTAAAAATCCATAAAAAATGATTCTTTTAAGAAAAATTCATTAATTAAAAAATAAAAAGTCATACGCATCCATATATTTCTTGTATGGAATAAAATATTTGAAAATAAATTTATTTTAATATTTATATTCTCATTTTGTTAAATCATTAATTAATAAGGTAATCACTACATCATTATTATGTCATAAATAAATTTATATATTTGGCGTCTAAAAATTATAAATATAATACCATGAGGTATGAAATATTTTTATATTTATAATGAATTTTTATTGTATAATATATCATTTATATATCCTAATATAAAAATTGTTTTAGTAAAAAAGTCAGGTTTATGCAATATTTTTCTTTACTTTAAATTTATTCTTATAAAATGTCATTCTCATATCAAAGTGGATCCATGGGGTCCTAAAATAAGCCCAAGTATGCCCATGGTAAGACATATTTCATCCAATAGTATTCGGATAAGTGTTAGAGTAGTTTAAAATTTTAACAATATTATTTTTTACCCTTTTAACCAGATTTACCATTTAACCCTGGAAAATAAAATATTTACTAATGATACTATTCATAATGTCTAAAAATAAAAGGTACCTATTTAAAAATTTTAAACCTCATTATTAAAAATATGTAATCCATTTTTCCAAATTCAAAACATATAAATTTAATATATTAATTTAAAATTAATTCTCATTGTCAAAAATAAAAAAGCGTGTTTTTAAGAATTATAAACTACCGAAAGACTGACATGTGTTTATGCCCAATTTCATAGTGAAGTTTATTAAAATTACCAATATTGGATTAAATGATAAAAAATTAATCTAATTACAATTTAAAACTAATTAAAAAGACAATATAACTATATAAATAAATTTGATTAAACGACAACTTTTACATAAAATGCTGTATTTTTCACTATTCCTAAAAAAATTAACTTTATGAGGAAAATACCAAAAAAATATAAAAAGTAAATTTTGATGGACCAATTCAATAAAATAAGTTTATTTTTTCTAATGGAACATATATAAGTAAAAAAATCTACATTTAAAAAGGGTTCTATATTTAAAGGAGAAAAAACAGTCTTTTAAAATTATTAGAGTATTTAATTCTTAAAATTGGATTCATTCTCATTTTAAGCCTCTAATATTCATTGGATAAAAGTAAAAAGATTTACCAAATATATAAAATCATAATATAGTGAATTTTTCTCATTCCTTCCAATAAAACAGCCAATCATCAACCACCATTTAAAATAATAATGTTATATTATTATTATTATTTCAGTATGACTCAGCCTTGTGTGCAACATATGATTTTAGAGAAACTAATTGTTACTTGTTGGTATGCCATGGAACATAACATCCCAATTAAATAAAAATTAATATTTATTTCACAAATATTCATAAATATTAAAATGTCATTTTGTTTATTTACCTGGGATGTAACATCTTTCCACCCTTTTTGAAATCGTGTCCTCACAATTTTATTCACTTATCAAATAAGTGGGGGAATTTATCCCTCATAGCATTTTCATAATCCCATGTTGCCTCTTCAGCCATATAGTTTTTCCACAAAAGAATTACCTGATGGATTAAGTTATTCTACAACACTTTCTCTCTGCAGTCAAGAATCTGGATCAATTGTTCATCATAAGAATTATTTTCTTCTAATTGAACAACCTCTGGACTCAAAAAATGAGATGGATCCCACATATACATTCTAAGTAATTAAATTAGAAACACCTTGTGTACACGGCATAAACATGGGGTAAAGATAAACTATAGGAAAGATTTACAACATTATCCATGTTTTCATAGGGTCTAATGAACCTCTTCCACAAATTTTACTTCTTACCGAAATGCATAACACATTTTTAGGGAGAATCTTTGAGAAAGACCTGATCACCCACCTCAAAAGAAAGATCCTTCATCCAGTTATCGACACAATTTTTTTTCCTACTCAGAGTTTTCTCATGTGATTCTTAATCAACTGATATTTTTCCACCATCACTTATACTAATTCTATTCCCATCAACATCTTTTCACCTACTTTATCCTGAAAAGAAAGATTTGGACACTGCTTTCCGTACAATTCTTCAAATTCTATTATCCGTATACTAGAATTAAAATTATTATGATAAGAAAACTCAACCAAAGAAATATGTTGGTCCCAAATTCCCTTTTTATCCCTTGAAGAAGCACATATCATATCTTCCAATGTATAATTTTTTTTTCTGGATACCCATATGATTGTGGATGAAAAGATGTACTAAAATTTAATTCAATTTCCAATGACTTTTAATGGACCTTCCAAAAATTTAAAATGAAACAAGGATCATGATTATATAAAATCGAAAGGGGAACTCCATGTAACATGACTATCTCTTTAATTTACAATTAAAAATGTTTATCTAGATATATATTATCTTGACTCAGAATAAAATGAGCAAATTTAGTCAATTAATCAAAAATAACCCAGAATGAATTATTACCTTAAGAAGTCTTTGGTAATCCCACTAAAAAACCATGGACACATTTTTTCATTTCCAATATGGAACAGGAAAAGGATGAAACATCCCATTCAGTAACTACTATTTTTCTTTAACACATTGAAAAATCAAACAACTCATGTTAAAGTCAGAAATACCTCTTTTCATTCCATACCAATGGTAATACTTTTGAAGTCCTTTGTACATCGTAGTACCGCCCGGATTAATTGAAAATGAAGAAATATGGGATTCAAATAATAATTCTTTCTTCAACTGGGAATCACAATGAAAACACAAACCATTTTCAAACCACAAAACACAGTATTTATCAATGTTAAATTCATGTTACATACCCTTCTGAACCAATTCTACATTTTCCTACAACTTACAATATTTTTTCCCTGCTTTCTCTTTTTTATCTACTAGAGATGATTCCACTCCCAGTTTAAATAAAATTGTGGAATTCCCGGCACCAAAAACAACCAATCCAAAATTCATCAAATCAAAACCAAAGGATCTCATCCAAATGTATCATGGTTAATGTAACATTACTCTTTCTTCTAATGGATCATCCAATCTATTTTCCTTTCATGGATGGAAATTGATCGTTCAATAATAATTCTTGATTAATTCTAGTCACCTTATTTGTCTCATGTTGAATTATTTCTAAGTGAATATATAATTCAAACATTTGTGATCTTTATATATTTCACACTTTTCTCCACACAAATGATGCCTCTAAATTTTATATAAAAAACAATAGCACCTAATTCCAAATCATTTGTACGGTATTTTAACTCATGAGGGTTCAAATGATGTGAACCATAATAAATTACATGATCATTATACGTATTGAAAAAACTATTTCCTTTAAATAAATCATCACAATAGATAAAAAATTCACCATATCTATAATGCAGTTCCAAACCTGGAGCATTCACCAATCATATTTTTAATTGATGAAAAAATTCATCACATTGTTTTATCCATATAAAATTAACACATTTTGGAGTTAAATTAGTCATTTTTTCTAGATAACCATGAAAAATTTCAACAAACCTTATGTAATAACGTGGTAAACTATGAAAACTAAAAATATCGAGTATATTTGTGGGACTTGGACATTTTATAAAATATTTTCTTTTAGAGGGATCAATAGTTATGTTGTCTTTAGAAGCAATGTGATAATGGAATGAATGTTTTTTTAACCAAAACTCACACTTTTTGAATTTCCCAAACAATTTCTTTTCATTTATGGTTTGCAAGGAAACCCCTAAATTACATTTATGCCCCACATTAATTGTAAAATATACAAAAATATCTTCAATAAACATAACCACCATTTTTTACATGAGTCAACTGAGATATCACTACAATGAACTATTCAATTATGATTCCGACCATCTCCGGATGCTAATTTAGAAGCACATTTCCCACTATATGCCTTACCAACACAGTTTATCTATTACCTCTATGAAAACCATTTCTCAAAAAAACATATCTTAGATGAAGAAACATGGTAATCATAAAATGTTATATCATTTCAATCTAACCATAATGTAAAAATAATTTATGTACATTAATTAAACAATATTCTAACTCCTAATGATGTCAAAGCTAACCTCTGATATATACTATAAGGCCCCGTCCTTAAACATTTCTTAATCATGAGTTATGTTAACAATTTGACGTTGAGGATATTTTTAGGGTAATATTTTTCGCGAATTATGCAATAAATATAACATTACATTTAAAATATTTTAATGTATACACTTCTACTACAATTTTTTTTTGACAATAATAAAAGTCATTAAATTAAAGAAGATTTCCTTTCTTGATATGTTTCTTCTTGAATTATTCTTTTCTCTTACCCTTCCTTACACACAATATAAATCATTTAAAAAACATGGCATGATCATAGAAATATCATTAAGGGTTATAATATAATGAATGAAAAAATTAGTCCATAAATACATAAAATCAATGAAATTACACTTTTTACTCAGAAAACATAATCTATTTATCATACCTCGTGAAATCATAAATTTATGAATAACATGTAGAAATCATAAATAGTAATGGTAACTTGTGGAATCCATAACCTACATACATTATAGATTTCACAACTACATTGGGAGTTACGTTTGGAATACTCATTACAGTATATTCCAAAAATCTCTTAGGAGAAAATATAACGTGATATCCATCATTTTACCCAATTCATTGGAGATCTATCTTTGGATCACCCACTCTTTATTTATCATGTAACCACCCATATATGTACGAAATTCCCAAGAACCATAACATAAACATAACACATAAAAAAGCATAAATGTATGATAACATTTCCATATTGGAATCACAATATATCATTTCAAGATATGGACATAATCAATGTTTTTTATAAAAAAAGTTCAATTCCAAAATATGTAAAAATAGAATTTGGTATTTATTTTTCTTTTAAAAACATTTCTCCTTGTTATGGAAGTTCAATATCAAGTAATGCTCACGGTGACGAAAAGGTTGTTGTCGTTGCATACGTTAAAAAGAAACATTAATTTTGTCATTTAGTAAAACACTTAATAAAAAAGATTCCATTTGAAAACGATTTAATTAAATGGATATAATTATACACCATATATAAAAAGTTCTTGTATAAACCAAAATATTCCTCAATGAATGGTGATATAGACCATGTCCCTTAACTTTAGTCTGACATGTCATGTATGTTCCTTATTCTCCATGAATAATAAATTTAAATTAAATTATACATGATTTAGAAAAAATATAAAGTTTAATATTCCGTTTATTTAACTTATTACAACATTAGAAACATTTAATAATTATTTATGTTAATATCTATCTTTTTTTAGATATTTGGTAGCTATGTCGAAAAAGAAATTGTATAGATGTAAATTGTCTAGGTTGTCAAAAGTACATCATCTCCAGAATGTTATTAAGGATTTAAATATCATGTATATAATATATATATATATATATGTAATTATAATTTTACATAACATTTGGAGAAAAGAAAAGAAATGCACCATTACTTGAGATGGAAAGCTGTATATACACATAAACGCTACTTTCATTGATTATTAATATTTAAAAGAATGAAAACTAAATGATACATAAGTATATTATAATTATAGTATAATATTATTTTTTATATACATTACATATGTTCATAAATTCCATCCTTTATATGTATCATGCATGGCATGAACGAATCGAATCACTTTGAGGGGGCGGTAGTCGGAACATCCTCAAATGAAATTATAGTATTTATACATTATGGAAACCAAAAAGATATGATTTAAATAAAAAAGAGAATAATAGAGAGAATATAAATATAATATATATCATATATAAATATAATTCCAACATAATGGCCACCATTAGAGGTGGTAGGGAAAAAAAATTATCATTCCGTGAGGCAGCAGTTCACCGTACACAGAAAGAGTATGTTCGTTTCCATTAGATTGAGGTTTTTGTAAGTGTAGTTAGAATTACTATTATAACAACATCAAAGTATATTGGGGATACTATTTTATTATGTAATAAATTAATAATAATATAATAGGGAGTGATGAAGTAAAATAATGGGAAAGAACATTAGAGAAGACACTAACTCTTAAAACATTTAACTCCCTTTAACTTAAGAAAAAAATATTTCTTGAATTTCCTTATTCCCAAGGTAAGGCTTATATGAAAAATATTTTAATGTTGGGAGCTTATTTGTGCTGATTTTTGGCATGACTTTGGTCTTGAGAAGTTTTATTAAATGGTTAGGGGTGATGCCCTTTTATAAGAGAGAGTATGAGCACTTTTGGAATGCATTGATTTATTATTTCATTAATAAGTATTTTTCTGTTTTAAATGGTCCCAAAGTCATTTATTTCAATGAAAATATTATGTTGGGTTGCCAAAATATAAACCAATAGTTTTTATACATTTCAAGGTCACAAATATAACCTTACCTTTTATCTTTATCAATTAGTTAACTAATTTAACTCTTACCATGTCTTCTTGTATATTCATACTATATGTTTAATAAAAATACTTTAAAGTGACAATTGAACCTCAAGTGGATCATTAATTAAATTTAAAATATTATCTAAATCATAACGAAAAAATTAGAATTTTATCACTATAATACATTTTAATAAAATAATATTAGTTTTAAAAACACATTTAAGAAATGTTTTGTAATATTTATATCGTAACTTTTTATATATCTACAATAACTTGATTATTTCCAAAAAGCATCATTAACTAAACTATAACAAGTAATAATCATCCAGAAAAATAAGTTATGGCATAATATGTCTTAAAATAAATTTATTCTAACATTTATATTCTCATTTATTGAAATCATTCATTAATAAGGTAATCCCAAAATCATAATTGTGTCAAAAATATATTTATTTATGTATTTTCTAAACAATATAAATAAAATTAAATAATGTATGAAATCTTTTTATCTTTATAATTACTATTTATATATGATAATATCACTTGTATAACCCAATATGATAACAGTTTTAGTAAAAAATGCATGTTTATGTTGTATTTTTCATTACTTTAAATTAATTCTTTTTAAATGTCATTTTCAAATCAAAGCAGCTCCATGATGTCCCAAAATCGACCCAATGATGAAAATGGTCATAAATAGTTCATCCAATCGTTTAAGGGCATGGGTTGGGGTTGTTTGATATTATTATAATATTATTTTTTACCATTATTTATCCGCTTTACCCTTTAACCATGGTATATAAAATATTTATTAAAGTTACTATTCATAATGACTAAAAATTAATGGTAAATTCATAAAAAAAATTTGAACTCATAATTCCGAATATGGAATCCATATTTTCAAATTGAAAACATAGAAATTGAATAAATTAATTTAATATTAATTCTCATTGTCAAAACTAATAATCTTGTTTTTAAGAAGATAAAACTACCATAATATTGAAATGTGTTTATGTCCAATTTCAAAGTCAAATTACCTTCAATGACAAAAATTCGATTAAATGATAAATATATAATTCAATTAAACTTTAAAAATAATTAAAAGGAAAATTTAAAAATATAAATAAATTATATGATCAGATATTTTAGACTTAAAATACAGTATTTATCACTATTCATTAAAAAATGAACTTTATCAGAAAAATACCAAAGATTTCCCATAGTAAATTTTTATTTCCCTATTCTAAAGAAAAATATTATTTTGTCCAAACTAACATATAAAAGTTAAAAAAAATTTATTTAAAAAGGGTTCAACATCACAATGAGGTAATAATATCTTTTAAAAACATTAGATTATTTTATTTTTAAAATTGGATTGAATCTCATTTTAAGCCTCTAATATTCTTTTGATAAAAAAGATTAAAAAAAATATAAAATATAATAATATAGTTAATTATATTTATTCCCACAAATATAATGGCTTGGCGTTATCTATAATTTAAAATAATAATAATATATTATTAATATATTTCCAGTATGACTCATCCTTTTGTGCAATATATGATTTTAGATAAACCCATTATTGTGTGTCGGGTATTCCATCGAACCAATCGAACCATTTGATGTAAAATTAATATTTAAACTCACAAATATTAAAAAATATGAAAATTCCATATTCTTTATTTACCTAGGAAGTTACACCAGATCCAACCATCTTGAAATAGCACTTTTTCATCATTGGGACATAATATTTCATCTGAACAACATCAAAGAATTGTTATATGTGGATCTATATCATGTACTATTCATCATTCATTATTAATGGTTCAAATAATCTACCTTAAAAGAGGTAGAACCATCTTAGTTTTCTCTTCGTGGTTATATCTTCCTAGAACTACATCCCCAAGCGAGTTAATAAATCCTATTATATAGAAACCAAGTCCATATATCCAATTTTTTAGTTTAGTTTCCATTTTTCATCCATTACTATTGAGAATTAACACTTTATTAATGAAGAGATAGACCTTATTATTGTTCAAAAAAAATCACTCCATTTATTAATTTATCTCTTAAAAAATTTCAAATTTCAAATATAATTATCCCAAAATACTCCACCTTAATTTAAATTTAAATACTCCACTATGATCTCCACTATCAAGTCATTAGGATCTTTAGCTCTACCATCATCTAGTCTCCGTGATAAAATATGTCACATCAAATCAACCATAGTATGATCCTTATCTATATTGGATCATCCATATCATTAGTAGAATGATTCATCGTACCCATTATAGGTGTCAAATTTGTAGATATCTGGTGAACTACACTTTCTGATTCCATTTCGTCATTTCAATATTTTATGGTTTTATCCTTGATCCTACTCTGATACTAGATAATGGGAAAGATATTTTTAATGTAGTAGATACAAAATTATGAAAACAAAAATTTATCATGGTTCAGGGAAATCCTACTCCACCCCAGAATAAAAAATTTTATTTTCAAAAAATTCAAAAGTCCCACAAATCACAATCTCTAATTGGAGTAATTTTTCCTTCTCAACTTGTTGTTTTATTCCAAATACCTCTATAATCTTAGGCTTGCCATATCTACTAGCAGCCACACCATGCACTACACAACACTACTTGATCCCTTTTTTGGAACAATGTATCCTAGTCGATTCCAACCCCTAATATGTAGTACCATATGGACATTGAGAAAACTACATCTCTCCTCTATCGTCCACTTCACCTTTTATAATCATTTTTTTCAAAATCTCCACACCGTTGTATATTTATTTAGAAATAAGATTCTATTTTCCAGAAATTTAAACCAAATCCTCCATTAAAATTTTTAATCACTCTTAAAAACATGGCCTTGAGTATCACCAATGCCAAACATCCCCACTATTCCACTTTGATATGTCTACATACTGATTTGAAATGTTTATATTTTTATGTTTGTGATTTGATATATATAAAAATTATAATTTCTCACAAAATGTACTTCATTTACTCCTTAGAGGGATCTTATTGAATTGTTTTCAATAAATTCATAGTAAATAATCTTCCACTAAATCATTATTTTCATAGCTATATATTATTGATTAATTACTATAAATTAAGGATTTGTGTATAATTGGGGAATTTTGGTGTTATTTCCCACCCTAGATATCCACTAATACATCTTTATAATTTTTCCATTTCATATAGTCAAAAAATATATTATAATTTCTATAAAAAATTAGATATTGATTGGTATTACAGATGAGCATTAATCATTCATTCTAATTAATCATTTAATAATATTATTTAGATATTTTTATTTTATGTATCAAAATTGATAAATTAAATGAATATATAGTGAATTTTACTATTACTGGATTGATTTATTTTGAGCTTATTATGATTTTGTTAAATCATTTGATGTGAAAAAATAAATTCTTTATAAATAATATTTTAATATTTTTTGTCTGCATTTCATATTTGACATTTCTATTAAATTATAATTAGATAACTATTTTTATAAAATATATTTAATTTAAAAATATATATTTTGTTTTTTGAAAATATATTATAGAAATATATAATAGTAAAATATTTATAATTGTAAACAATTTTATTATAACCATTGGAAAAAATATTTTTTTACATTAATATTATAATTGAAATATATCTACTAATTTAATATATATTAAAAAATATATACAATTAAAAATAAATTTAGTGTATACTCAATAAATATATATAATCTATTGTAATTGATTTTGGTCTAGAGTGATTTTATTAATTAATAATTATTTTTATTGTTGACATTGCTCTTAATAAATTATTGTGCTATATTTTTTATAGACTAAATATAGAATTTATAAATTACTAGATCTAACATTAAAAAGTTCATAGAAAAATTGGGATCATGAAAAAAATGATTCCACTTGTCCCATCAATGCCTTGAATTTTTCAACATTTTTCAGAAAAAGTGTCTAGATTAGTGAAAATTTTTATTAGTGTTGTAAAATGGTGCTAATTTGTAATTTTGAAACATTTTCATAAAATCATGGCTATTTTTGGATTTAATTTAATAAAATGTATCTAATAGTATTTATTTATATGTATATATATATGTTTTTGTAAAAAATTAATAATTTTTTATTATTAACAATATCTATAAATGGAAATAATAATATATTAATAATATATATTTGGTATATAATAATAATACTATGTATATATATAATTATATTAATATATATATAATAATAATATATTAAATATATACAATGATATATTATATATGTACTATAATAAAATTTATATACTATATTATTAATAATATAATATATTAATTGGTATGTTGTGGCCCTACCAATTGAAACTGGTGTGGGGCTGGGTGCCAATTATTAATGAAATAGGGGGAAGGAAAAGCACATGTGGTCTTGATGGTAGGGTTAGTGGGAGGTAGAGGTTTGGCATGTGCGGCCCATCGATGAAGGGTATCAGTATGGTAGGGGTTTTGGAGAAGGTGATGGGGGGAAGAACAGGTTCAAAAATAAGGGGTAGTGTGTGTGGGTCATGAGTGAGGTGCAGTGGGTAAGTGGGGTTCATTAGGAGGGCATTAGGGTGGTGAATTTGGGGGGTCAGTGGTGAGGGGAGGCATGCATAGGTGGTACACAGGGTGAGGGGGA
This sequence comes from Viscum album, assembly GCA_963277665.1. NCBI lineage: Eukaryota > Viridiplantae > Streptophyta > Magnoliopsida > Santalales > Viscaceae > Viscum > Viscum album. The sequence continues at coordinate 1,067,585,608 of OY728129.1, forward strand.
GGTTGTGTGGGGTTTATTGGTGATTGAAAATAAAACTCATTTACTAATATAGCTAACTAGCATCACCACATTTCATGATGTTTTTCTGGAACATCGACAAATTCTATTTTATTGTTTTTATGCATTAACAATGAAAAAATAATCACTAAATTATGTAATTATTATAATGAATATGAAGATTATGACAATAGATTTTTGAGTAACCTATGAAATATGTATCTTGGAGGCCAATATTGATGACATATGGGGTTGTTACTATAGAATCCCTTAGGTTGGTGGGAAAAAATTTAAAACAAAATAAATGAGTGTGGTATATTAAATTTGGATCTATAAACTACATGTCATTCCAAAATAATGTGTTTATGAACTTATAATAAATGGGTTGTAAAACCCCGACCGGAACCACTGGCTCTGATCCTAAAACATATTGCACCTTCACAACACATTACATTTCATGTTTTTTTGTTGAAGGTGTCAAAGGAGGCTCAATAATATTTTGGTGTATATTTGATCTATATTTTAACTCATGTAGGTGGTTTATGATGTGAAAAGTGAGTTCACGATGTGAGTTTATGTTTCATGGCTTGTGAGTGTCCCGGATCACTCCAAGTGTAGGGTGAGTAGCATGGTGCGAAATGAACTCATGAAGTGAATTAAATAGAGTTGAGGCACTGTATATTTTCAATGGATGTTCACTGGGATTTGGATTCATGGAGTCCATGACTTGAATCTGGTTCTCATCTTTTAATTAGAGGCCTTTCAAAAACTAAGAATGTGAATATGTAATTCACAATGTGAATGAGGTGTTTTCTAGGTTTTTTAAGTACAAGGATTCATCAAAGATGATTCATTCCACTCTCATTTATCTTGTTTTTTTTGAAATCCAAAGGATTTTTTTGAGGATCTTCTAAGACCTTTCCTACTGAATTGATACATTGGTTCTATAGGATGATCCTTGGAAATCCAAGGTGTGTTCTTCCCTTTGATCCCCTTAATTATTTGGTTATTATTTCATGGAATTGTTTTTGTAATGTTGTTCTAGTTTTTGAAGCATATGGGATATTGTTTGATGATCCCTTGAGGTGATATATATTGTTTTTTTGGTTTACACATATGGTTGTTGATTTTGGGTTGTTTCCCCTTCACAATGTTGTGCACATCAAATTAGAAAGCTTATTTGAGTTAGGTGATCCTCGTTATTTCCTTTTTTATGTGATTGTGTGTGGATTTCATTGCTTTTCCATACATTGGTGGGATATTAATGGTAATATTAATGAATATTAATATTTTTATTAATACAAAATTGTTGTAAATGGGTATAAGTCACATGTTTCACTTCTTTGATTTTTTTTCATCTGAGTTTATCCATGTTTGTTTTAATTGCTGAAAATCATAATTTTTTGGAGCTATGCTTGTGATGTAGTTGATATGTATGTGAGACCATTTTTGGGTTTTTTATTTTTACCACTTGGAATAAAATTTTAAGAACATATATATGTATAACTAATTGTTTTACCAAGGAAATTTGGTTTGTGTGAGAATAAACATGGTAAATAATAACGTAATGTCATGTAAGGCCTTGAATATAATTTTTAGACGTGAGTATGTTATTACATATGTGCTTGTGCTTTTTTTTCCTCGTGTGATGTGGGATATTATGAAAATATAGTTGTAACTTGCTGGATTATGAATTTTGTGGGGATGTTTTGTGGTGGTTAGTTGGAAAGATATGTAATGATGATGGTTATGTAGTGGTGAATATATGTGGTGCATGTGTTGTGTGGTGGTTGTGGAATTTATTGGTTGAGGTGTGTACTTATTACTGCTTTGTCGATATGGTTTTTATGGATGTGTAGGATTCATGGATAACATTGAATTAATTTTTTTATGATTAAATGTATTTTCATGATTTGTTAAATAAATACGAATTGGATGGAATTGGTGTACAGTAAATTTTCATAATTAAATAAATGATAAATGAATGGGTTGTGTAATAATTAATGTAATGGGTTATTAAATGAGAGTTATTGGAAAATACCTCAATCAGTTTTTTGGGTCCTATAATTAATATTGGAATTGTGTGGTTGTGTGGTGTGATGCACTTAGGGGTGGTAGCGGAATTGAATGTTGTAGTGTGGTGAAGCAGTTGTAATTTGGTGCATTCCATTATAGCTATTTTGAATGCATTGGTTGGGATTTGGGCAAAATGTTTCTATCAATTATTCTACCCAATTTTTACATATTCCCCTCTCAAGTTGGAAAACCATTCTAAAGCCTAATTTTTTGGGTTATGAGTGTTTTCCCTAACATATTGGATGAATGAATACCCCATATTACCCACTTTTCATTCAACAGTGTTGTTAAGAGTTTTTGTTTGAGATTATCCAATGGTGATGAGTATGTGAAATGTGTTGGGGTAATGAGTTGTGGGAGGTGGGTATGAGTTTGATATCCTTTATGTTTATTATCACCTACTGCTCTATTTAAGTGATGTGGTTTTGATATGATGAGGTTGTGATGTTTTAAAGTTGTGATGTGACGAGGACTGATGCTAGTACTAGATTCTAGACTTTGTGAGGGAAGGGTAGGTAGGGATGCATCCCAACTGACATCAAGAAGAAATAATATTTAATGAGATATGTATTGAAGGTATGGGAGGATAAGAATCTTGATGTTGGGGTGTTAGATTGTAAAATAAGTGGGCAAGTGGAAATGAGGAACCTTCATTATTTCGTTGATACATTGTTTCTATATTTGATCCATGATTCATTAACAAACCCATAGTTTTGATGTCAGAGGTCATTTTACCTATTTAGGTTCCTTTTGGGTTTACTTTTTATTCACTTTTCAATTATTATTCTATTTTCACATTTACACTAGGGACCTTGGGTATGATCCAACTACATAAACATTTCATTCTCACCCTATGTAAATAATTTTTTTCAAATTTCTAGGAGGAATTTGAAGACTAACATGGACAATACTATCTTGGGTTTTGGATCTTTTATTTAGCCATTTTTTTAGGACATTTATTTTGAAATTTACTTGGAAACATTTTTTTATATTTCTCATCTAGTTCATACATTTTGGGATGGTTTTGGGTTCACTTTTATATTATTTTATGGAGTTTCTTGGATGTTTTTAGCTCATATCTCTATCTTATATTTTCATAGAGGGTAAATCCTTATATTATGTGAAATTTTTAGACCTTCCATTCATATAATTACCCTATGGAATATTTGAGGTGAGGCTCAGGGGTCATCATCTCTTTTCCTTCATTATCATTTTACAAGGGGTACCTGTGGAGGTAGGGGACATGATAGTGTGGTATCACGGTTTTGGTTGATATATAGGTGGAATTTTGGATTTATCCATTGTGAGGATCTCATGTTTTGGCAGGTAAACAGTTCCAATAGATCTTGGTTTATGATATAGGGTAGGTAGACTGAATAAGCAACAATATTTAAGGTCCCCCTTGATCCGGTGTAAGTAATCTTATCTTATTGAATGTCAATGTGATGTGTACCGATTTTCAGTGTAGAGGTCTAAGAGAGGTACATGCATATGGATTTATTTTTCATGGGTCTTAATTATGTAATTATGATAAATTAAGATGAATTAATTAAATTAAATTTGATTAAAATCCATGCTTCTGATCTTTGGATTCCAGTTTTATTTTTGTTAATTGATCATAGTTGACATCCAAGGGTAGCTCAGGTAGTTTAGTTTCAGCAGGATAATCTATTTGATCATTGAAGGATCGACCTGAAAAAGGAGGATGGATTAGAGTATAGGCCCCCAAATTCCATTATGTAGTAGTATTTGGGAATGTATGAGGGGATAGTCTAGAATCTAGATATAGAGAGCCGATTGGAGGATCTTGATATAACTTTCAGTTTGATTTGATCTTGATTTGAATTATTGATTTCATTGCTAGTTAGTCAGTAATGGGTAGTTGAATGTTAGTTTTTGATTATTTATCATGGTGACCAATAGCAGGTGGAGGTATTTTGGCTAGAATTTCACAAGGTGTTTAGTTTGGAAGTCCTATCATTGATGATGATGGAAATAAATTGATTGGATTTACTCTCACTTAAGTAGGGTATCAACAGATTACGGGGGATTGGGGTAAATTTTATGGTCCGCATCCAGTTCTCCTTTAATGTTTTTCCAAATATGTGTTCTAGAGTATGACAACTAGAGGGGGGTTTGTGCCTAGTGATCAGTTTTGTAGTCACCTTTTTTATGCTTTCTACTTAGCTGGAGGGTTAGAAAACAGTGTAGGTTACTGAGAAGATGATTTATCTAGGATTTGTGTTTGAAGAGAGTAACCATTATAGAATATCACGAATAATATCATCAATAAGTGGTCTAGGGGAATTATGGAGGTTTGGGTTGCGACCATTGGGAAATTGACTACGAAAGATCATTTTCTATACATTTAGTTCTGGTGGTTTATGATAACTTGCTAAGGGTATTCCATTTTCATTATATATTTTTGGGGGACATGGTCACTATTTGGAAAACAATATAACCACATAGTACGGCTATTTTTATATAGGAATTTAGGCTAATGTTTCACATCACTAGTAGTTGTTTCCGAGTTAGTTGCAGTAGTAGGGACTATAATAACCTGTCCAACAACCGATGGAATGCACTATTGTGAAAGGGGAAACATTATTATGGTCCCATATATAGTGAAATAGGATATATCTAGGTCATGGTGGTTGAACATAGAGAGGTAAAGGAGCTTCCAATGGCCAAATGCAAGCATTAGAGTTAGTAGTTCCAGTAGGGCAGGAGGTTGTCATAGGTACAATCAATTTATCATCTAATATTGTTTGTTACTTGTTTGATTAAGGATACTCACACTCTTTTTTTCTCATAATTTTTTTTGAAAATTTGGAATGGACGTGGATACACTTCTAGTGCCCTGAGTGTTTTCTAAACTAGTTGGTTTTCAGGATACTTTGTTAGATGTGTGCAGGAGATATAGACTGAAGATGGGGAAACACCAGTCTGTGGGAGATTTCATCTTACCGTAGATACAACCATATTATGCTATCCATGGTATGGATTGGGTATATTACACACATTTAGTCATTAACTAATTTTAAAGGATAGTTTTTTAGATGTGGAAGGATATTTGTTGGCATTCATTAGATAGTGATTTTATCAAATGGGTGGATGGAAAGTGGATCAACTTTTTAATTAGTTGGTGGAGTTTTTAGTGGGATATCAAGGGGAGGATAATCCCAGGGATGTGGAGGAGTTCTTGGTTTGTTTCCTATATATTTTTAAGAAATACACCCCTGAAGAGACATTGAGTTTTTGATAGATTTAAAATCAGGTGTGTATCCTATTTAGAGGGCACCATTTTGAATGGAACCTAAGAAGATAAGTGATTTGAGGTAGTAAGTCGAATGCATGATGTTTATAGATTTCATCTAACCATTGTGTCTCATCATATTGCTCCTAATTTATTTTACAAGAATGAAGATGGTAGTCTAAGGTTGTGTATATACTACCTCAGACTGAATTAGGTAACGATAAATAAAACATTACAATATTCTGTTGATGATATGTTCTACAAGATTAAGGGATCCAATTGGTTTTCAAAGATCTAATTATGTTCTAGATATCACTAGATGATGGTGAAAGTTGAGGATATTGTAGAATCTAACCTCAGATGAAGGTATGAAAACATCAAGTTCATGTTCATGTCATTCATTGTCATGAACAAAAAATCTATGTTCTTGTGGCTCATTAAATCCATATTATGCGTGTTCTTGGCCAATTTCATAATCGTTTTCCTTGACGGTTTATATATCTACTCAAAGTCATATGAGGAGAATCCAAAACATATCAGATAAATATTACAAGTCCTTCAACACCACCAGATCTAAGGAAATCTATCCATGTATAGGTGATGGATGTCAGATGTGCATTTAGATGGACATGTAGTGTCCTAGGGGGGTATGGCCAGGGACCCTACAAATATTGAGGTAGTTTTATCTCTAAAAGAATAAAAAAATATGGCAACAGATTAATATTGTTATTATTATAAAAAATTATTGGACCTTTATATACATTTAATTGTGGGATTCAACCCCCACTAATATTTTTTACTTGGAAGGACCATAACATTTTGTGGAATGATCAATGCTAAGTGATATTCAGTTACATAAAGAAGATGTGGATCAGTACTCCAGTGCTTCAACTGCCATATGAGAGTGTGATTTTTGAGGTTTTATATAATGCATCTAATCGGGGATTGGGGACTGTATTGATGTAAAAGAGGGAAGTGATCTATTAGGTGTATTGATAGTTAATCCCCCCTTAGTGTAACTATTTAACCCATGATATAGAGCTAGAATCATTAATATTTTTACTAGCATCGGGGTGGAATTAACTCGTCTTATAGCTGTTACTAGTTTTCACGTACCTCTAGATCCAAAAATATGCATCACTTAGTAGGATTTGAATATAATCTACTATAGGTGGATTATGATTCTGTAGGATTAAAATTTTGATATCTGTTATACCCCAGTGAAGGGGAATGTTCTTGATGATGTGCTAAAATATAATTCCTAAGGATATATAGTTCAGGAGTCTGTCGGTGTTTGGAAATAGGTGGAAGAGCTTCATGTGATGCATATTGATATGGAGGAGAGTAGTTGATAAATTTTTCGTCATCGTATGAATGTTTAGTCATCCTCGGTGTATATATTAGTGGGTCTTTTAGGGAAATATATAGATACATGTGATGCATGCCTATGTTGGTTATAATGATACTCCAAAGGGAAGTTTGGAGGATGGTATGAACTTGATGTTGTTTTAGGTGAAGTTGTTTCTTTCTATAGAAATGTTTGAATAATTTATATTTTAGTTTCATATACTACCTTTTTTGGTACATCATATCCTGACCAATATGTATCATGGGTTGAGTAGAAAACATTAGTGTCCAGTTATAAAATGGTCGGTGGTGGAGATAATGGACAAGTGTATCATTTTTATGTAGGTGAAAGTGGATCACCGTGTTCCTGGTGGGTTTTTATAGTCCATGGATATTTCCAAGGAGATATGGGATGACACGTCAATGGATTTTATCATCGAGTAACCTAAATACTAGGGATGATGTGATATAGTTTGTGTGAATGTGGATTGACTAATGGGGTGGGATTTTATATTTTAGTGATCTACAAATGGAGTGATCTATATGTCTTAGTGAGTTGGTATCCATAAGATGTGGTTAGGATTCATAATATGTTGAGGGCCACCATATTTTATCTAGATCCTCATTTAATATATAGTTCTAGAGGGGATTTTAGTATGCTTTTGGATCCTAGTTGAAACTTAGCACTGCTTCCCACCTTCATATATATGGTTAGAAAGAGTGAACAACAAACACATTGGAGGATATGTTGTGATATTTGACCTTGGAAATAGGTTTATCATGTGTAGGGAACATACATCTAAAAAAATCTATCACTCATCTATCAGCATGTATATATTTGAGATATTGTATGAGATGTCATTTCATTCTCCAATGTGATTGAAGAATGTTGGGGGTTATAATTCTAAACTCCCACCAATTATAGATATGATATGTGATGTCTTTCATATGTACTATCTTCATTGATATCATTTTGATATCTACCATGCCGCTGATTAGGGAGAGGTAGATATTGAGGATTGCATGATGTTCATGGAGCGACTAGAACAAATGTATGATCATCAAGATAAGGTGTTTCATGGATGACCCATACCCTTTGGTTGTGTGTTTTGGAGTCTTGGTGGCCTTTAAGAGAGTACTCAATAGTGTGAGATATAAATATGTACCCAGTACCTATCGAGGTTTTTAGTTTTTCCTTTTCAGGTTATTTTGTGATTATGTGATATTTTAAAAAAATTATTTTATGATCTGTTCATTATTTTTCATTATTGGTGATGTGGGTAATGTATAAAAGTAAAAGAAAAATGGAAACCCCATTCATAATTAAAACACATTATTTTTAATATAAATTTTAAAATATGAGAGAAATTTAATTCCACCCCAAGTGGAAAATATCTTCATATGGAAGGAGGTTTTCCTAAATTCATATTCTCAGAGACATTTTGTGTACTGGTTGAGGAGGTTATTGGATTGGGTTAAACAAATGTTGAAATGGTTGTGCACATGGTTATGTAGAAGATAGGTAGGTGTAGTTAGAGTAAGGTGATCTGGTGTTGTGGATGGGGATTTTGTGATATGGTTTTGTCGGGTGTTTTGGGAAAACGTGGCTTTGTATTTCGATGATGGTAGTGTTTGGGGTCTTGTAAGATATTTGAAAGATATCTCATGGGGTCCTTGTTTGTACCCTCCTCTTCTTTTAGGAATGTACTTTATTATTGATGAAAATAATCACTTGAGAGTTATCTAATGTGAATTTTCATGACTTCATAGAATGTTACATTGCATGTTTTCGATGTGGGGGTGTTCTATGGAGGATCGGTAAGGGTTTTGTTGTGGTTGGAGACATAGGTATTCTTCACATTGTATTTCATGGTGTGAAAATGAAATTTCTCAACATGAATTTATGTTTCATGGATTGTGAGTGTCATGGATCATAGCAAGTGTTTGATTTTGGAGGTTAGTGTGGAATGAACTCATATTATAAAAAAATTCATGATGTGAATTAAATTTGTTTTAGGTTCCATGAATTTCAGAAAATTTTCAACATGTTTGGGGTTTAAGGTGTTCACAACATGAATCTAATTCACATTTTTTAATGGGAGGTCATGTAAAAAACACATGAGGTTAATCAATAATTTAGGAAATGGATTGTGTAGTTTCCTGGATGTCTATAAATTTGAGTTCCTGGATAAAATGATTCATTAATCTTTAGTTCATCATAGTTTTTAGGAACAAACTAGTCATTTTGGGAAGATGTTCCATCCCATTTCTTCCTATAATGATCCTTTGGTTATGAAAGTTTATCATTTTAAATCTGAGGTGAGTTCTTCCCTTCAATCCCATTGTTACCATTACTTATTATTTTATAAAATCACATCAGATATGTTTCTTTCATTAGGATAGTTTCCAAGATATGTTTCGATGATACCATAGTGTGATCTAGGTTAGATAATAGTTTTCCTCATATGGTTGTGGTTCATAGGTTGTTTCCCGTTCTCTATGTTCTATGCAGTGAATCAAGAAGATTATTTATGGTAAGAGATAATTATTCTCTCCATTTTTATTTTCACATGTTGGGATCTCATGATTTTTTCATTCATTTGGTAGATATTAAGGGTCAATTAAAAGAAGATCATAATTTGACTAAATTTGGAATTTATGGGAATTGGGAGAAATCACATTTTTTCTATATAGATTTTTTTCGGATGTGTTTAATCAAACTAGTTTATATTTTTTAAAATCATGGTTTTTGGGGGCCTTAATGGTGTTTTAGTTAATATATATGTCATAACCATGCTTTTTTTTTGTTTGAATAGACCCTAAATAAATATATAATAATATATATAAGGATAATTTATTGGTTACCCATGGAAATCGATTTTGTGTGAGAATAAACATGATAAATAAAAATTTTAAGTGATCAAAGACATTGAATATAATTTTTAGAAGTTGAGATGTGATGTTATGTGTGGTTATGATTTTTTTAATCCTTTTATGAAGTGGGTTTTTGTTCAATTATCGTGGTGACTGGCAAGGTTGTGAAATTTTTGGGGTATTGATGTGATGGTTGGTTCACATGAGATGTAATGTGGATGGTTGTGTAGTGGTGGAGATGTGTGTTTGATGTGTTGTTCATTGCTTGTGACATGTAGTGGTTGGGGCATGTGGTTCTTGTGGGGTGGTGGTGATGGTTAGTGTGAGTTGGGAATGTTGTTTTGTCACAGGTTTGTGTTTTCTTCTTAATTTGAAAAGGAATAAATATGCAAGGCTTATGATGAAATATTGTGCGTTAGAAAATTTATATTAATGGGATTGAATTATATGTCTTAAATCAGATTAATGAATTTAATGATAATTTAATGAGAAATTAAAAGGTGAATATGATGGATTATTAAATGGGAGTTAGTGTAAAGTCACTAAATTGGGAAAATGGTGGAACCTATATTTGAAATTAAAACTATGTGGTTGGGTGTGGGGGCGGTGGGGTGTGATAAATTTTGTGCTGGAAGCAGTTGTGATAGTTTTTTTGGTGTAGTGGATGTGATTTAGATTAGGGTAGTGTAGTTATTGTGAACCCTTATGTTGGGATTTGGGTGATATAAATCTATCAATTATTTTATTTTATTTCTATATTCTTCCCATCTAAGTTGGATAAATTGAAAAAATTCCACTGGTTTTCAGATTCAACTATTTTCTGCAACAACTAGGATAGTGGTGATGTAGTAGGTTGGATACCCACTGTCTCCAATTTCTCTATCATCATTGATGATATAGGTTGGTGTTTGAGATTACCCATTGGTGATGAGTATGTAATATGTGGTTGGGGTCATCCAAGGTGGGAAGAGTGAATAGGTTTTATGTTATTATTGTTCATGATACCCAACCTCCATGGTTATGTGATGGGGTTATGATTTGATGAGGATGTGATATTATGAGGTTTTGATGTGATGATTATTGACACTAGCACAAGATTATAGACCTTGTGATAGTGGCACATGTATGGATTTTCCACAAACTGCATCAGATATGGAAGGATATGTGATGTGATTTGTATGGAAGGGATGTGATCATGAGGCATTTAATATTGGGGTATGAGATTGAAAAATCTATGGGGAAGTGATAGATGAGTTCCTTTCTTATTCATTATATTTTGTTACTATATTTTATGCATGATGTCAAAATAAATCTATGGTGTATATGGGATTTGTTATTTGAGCGTTTTAGAAACGTTTTGGTATTGTTTTTTATTAATTAGTGCATCAGAATTCTATTTTCAAATGTACACTAGAGGCCATGGGTATGATCCTACTCAGAATGCATGTTATATTCCACCGAAAAATATAAAATATTTTTTAGTTTTCTAAGTGGACATTAGGGACTGAGATGGACATCAAATTCCTAGGTTTTGTAGCTTCTATTTAGTCATTGATGTCGGATGTGTGTTTATGAAATTACATAGAAAACCTTTTTTGTGATTTTCAACAGGTTTTTGAAATGTGGTATGTTTTTGGGTTAAATTTTATATTTTGTATTTGGGTTTCTTGGGTTTTATCTAATATATTGATCCAATATTTTCTTAGAATTTAATAACATACATTAAGTTAGACTTGTAAACCATAGATTAATTTCACAAACTCAGGGCCTATTGGGGGTATGAGTCATGGGTCATTATCTACCCTCCATTATTTTTTACTTTGTTGGGGTACCTCTAGAGAGAGGGGCCATCATAAAGGGTGAGTATCACAAGACCTCTAGTGGACCTCCCCATATGAAGGAGGATACCGTCTTACAGTGAGGGTCGAAGTCCATTAGTGGGGATAATATACCTCCAATATCATGTCATAGTTAAAATAATAAGTAAAAAATTTGACAAAAATCGGATTACATGAAGAAAATAAATGATTGAAAACATTATATAATACAGAAAAACCAAACCAAGAGCCAATGAATGAGAAAAGATAGTTATTAAAAATAACTATAGAAGTCCCCCACAGACACCATCCAAAAATGTTTTCATCCTCCAACTACACCTACTCAAACATCCACCATAGAACCCATTTCTTTCAATGGACCCATTAGCATGAAATGTACAAGTGAACAAAAATACTTGAGTGGGGTGTGAGTAAAAGACTTGGTATGACACAACCAATGTCACTTAACATCAACTCATAAAAAAATAAAATGGGATTCCATAAATTTAAATATGGAACACATATAAACAAAAATATAATTCAAAAGATTAAAATATATATATTAAGTACGCCGAGATTAAATATACATTCATTGAAAACATTCCTATAGAAACCATGATGGTTATCGTGGTACATTACCCCTTTATGAAATCCACAAATATGGTTGATACAACCCTCTTCTGGGATAGTCCAAGGCATGTTGACCTCATTCTATACACATATATCATAAAGAATGGACATATATTCCCAGGAAAAACTCTTCTATAGAAGAAAATGAAAACACACATGGCATAAGATGAAAATGAAAAATCAAATATCATGTTATATGAGTAATATCATCATTAGTATAAACGATATGCAAGAATAAAATTCCCATGTCAAGGCTACACAAAAAACAAATGTGATCTAGAATCAGAAAACGTTTTTTAGGGATGTAAACACATTCCATAAATCAGTACAATAACCATTATTATACTTGAATTAATGTTAAGTAGTTCCTACCTTAGATACAATGTCAACTGATGATAGGGGTTAACATTTGAGTTCAATTCCACCATCGAATCCTAACACCATTTAAATTTCGACAAGATTTTGATTTATCACTATCTTAGATATTTAAAATGTTAAAAAATGATTAAATTATATCTAAATAAAACAACTCACTACCTTTACAAACATACAGAGGATTTAATTTCTACTCATCATGATAAACCCAACAACACCAATGACATATATATCTGAAAAATAATAGAGAAGATATCAACTAATGATGTTTGGAATAATAATATATATATACAAGGGAGAGGTAGAGAGAGGAGGTGAGATGAATTTTACCTTCTACAGATTGTGCAATTACATAATCCCCTTTATTGATTTTTTTTCATTTAGATTCATTAATTATTTGACTATTAAATTTATTGTATTTTATTCTCTTCACTCATAAACCCATGCACCACTTTATCATTTATTTTATATCCTATTATACATTTTTTCATAAAAATTCCACCTTTAAAACAAATATAATCAATCATTATATATATTTTAAAATTCATCTATATATATACATTATATAAACACACACACACACACCTAAAATACATATTTTCACTGACGTACAGACATAGACACACTCATATATACCCACACACACACACACACACACACTTATATATATAAACATTATATATATACAGAAACCCACATCTAAAAATATACACCACCACGTAAATAAATAAATAAATAAATAAATATCTATATTTATTTAACCCATATTTATATAGACATGTAATAGACAATGAGACTATATCCGAGTGGTATAGGCTCCTTTTTGGCATCCAAAATACCCATGTTAGAAAATATGAAAGGGGTGGATTTCTGAGTTGGTATAGATGTTACTGTAGTGACATTGTAGTTATAGAACAATTCACCCATTTTGGTTCTTTAAGAAATTGATTTAGTCCTTCAGACCACATGAACTTCATTGCACTATTGGATTTCAAACCATAAGGACTCCAAGCCCCCACATTGTAATAGGTGATATAGAGTGACCTGAAGATTGGTGAAGTATATTAGGTTTGAAATGAATCTTGGATTCAGGTTGAATTTTTGAGTTGACATCTTAAAAGAGTGATATTTGTATTGAAACCAATAAATTGATCCTCAAACTAATTGGGATATAAGGGTTTTTCCAACAAATTTTAAAAGGTCAGCACAACACGATGGTTCTTGGTAGAGGGCTGATGCATCATGTGAATGGTGATGATTAGACAAGTGAAACAACATATATTTAAAATCATCATGGAATTGATACATGGTTTCATTACAGGGTGGGTATCTCGAAAGAGTAATGGGTACACCGAAACCCATCATATCACCCTCTTCCAAGACAAGGGATATAGAGGGTTTCTCTACCATGTCTTCCCAAGAGGGTACTACAATGTAAAGGCTAATGTTAAGGGAGATTATCAATGAGAAAACTGAGATCATGATGTGAATTTTATCTATTCATCATAGGAATTTGATTCCCAAGGCCATCAGCCCCTAATATTATAATGGGAATTTCACCCACTGGGACTTCAAGTCATGTAAGGGTTATAAATAAACCTTGTTGAAAATTGGGATTTCATTCCGTAATAAAAATTCTCCATTACCCCTACCCATTTTAAAAAAATAAATATTAATGTACATGTATATATATATATATATATATTATGTAAATATACACCCATATATATACACAATACATAGACACACACAGACACACACAGACACACACACACACACACACACACATATATATATATAACTCATATATATAAACATATTAATTTATCAAACAAAAATATTATTTTCATATTAAAAAAATAATAATAATGATAATATTATTTTTGTTATTAGATATCTCCCATTATTAACACCATCCCCATTCAAAATCAGATTTCATTAAATACCAATAATAATAAGTTCTTATTAATTACAAACAATTGCATTTATTTAGAATATTTAATAATATAACCATTATTACATTGACCACCAATAAATATTCACCCAACCAATACTTCCACTTTAAAACAATTATTAATTACACATGTATATTTTCATTCTTTTTCTTTAACATAAATAAAAATAACAACTCAATTAATAATATTTTTATTATTATCTATAAAAAAAATATTTATATACTGATTAATTAGGTCACCATAAAAAAATAATAATTTGATAAATTTATTTACAAACATATATTATACATTTTTAATTAGTATCTTAAACTGAAAATTGAAAAATAATGACATGGATCATTAAAACCTCACCACCATAATTCATATCATCCTTGAGAAGTGCTTCATGTAATAAATCCACCACTCTCTACCATCAGAGTTTCTATATTAAAATGAAAATATATTTTTTAAAAAAAAAATGTAATTAGTGCATTCTAATTTCGTTCGAACTCATTGAAACCATAACATATAAAAATATATAACCCAATCCCAATTATTTGTAAAATATAATTTACTTTCAAGTGTACGCATAATTTATAAAATATAAATCATGGAGGGTTTAACAACATTTGACATGAAAGGGAAAGAACACATAAAATAATTACCATATATTTATGTCTAACATTCATATTGACAACATATCCATGTTAGTCACACCCACATATATAAACTAAAGAAAATAATACATGAAGATAAAATAATAGAATTTAATAATATTGAAAAAAATAACATACCATAATTTCAAAAAGAATTTAATTATTTTGGTTATATATAATGTATGAAATATGAATTAATGGAATGTGAACCTATATACTACCATGGTGGAGAAATGAAAATTGGATCCCATAAATCAGTACACCAACAATATGTGCATCACCCAAGGTAAATTTAATCAATGGTAACAACCAACAAGAAAAAAACACATAAAATACCCCAATTTATATAACTCATAGGTTTATTATATATTGTAAGGAAGAAACAGATATAGATCCCCTATCTGAGTCCCATCCTTCAGATATCATGTCTACCCTATACCAACACATGGAAAAAAGAATAATTATGTTAGTGAACATTGTGCTCTTATACTATTTTCTAACACCCCACCCCGAACCACTAGGTCTAAGAGAGAGTGCCAGATGACCTTATTCATGCCTCCCAATATAAAAGAGTTTATTCATTAGTCCGGAGGGTCTATGTCAGTTGGTGGGGAAAATATACACTCGATATCATATCATAGTTGAAATAATAAATAATAAATATAATAAATAATCATATTAAAGGTGTAAACTAAAATATGGAATAATGTCCTAAAAAATAAACCAAACAACGATCCAAGGTATGGAAAATAAAATAAAACAATTTAACATACATATCAATAATATTATATCTTGAAACATCTGCACCCTCTTTATCCACATTCTCAACCATTCAACAATGAATCCATTTCCTACATCGAATCCCTAAGCATTAAATATACAAGCGCCCAAAAATAACCAAGTAGGGTGTGAGTACAACAATCAGTAGGACACTTCAAATAAACCTTATCATTAGTTCATATGATATAATAGTTAATTACATGAATGTAAATAGAGTGAATATATAAAAAAATATTATATATATCACATAATCACAAAACATATGTCAGGTTCCTGGATGCCAGATGTACCTGTTTCGACACTATGCCCGAGGAAACCTTCATTGCTTGCCTAACACATTACCCATCAGGATAGTGCTAAACATGGCTAACATATTCGTCAGTAGGGACAGTCCAATAAATTCTAACCTCATTTCTAACAAATTATTCTTAGGGAATTCCCATATAGTTACCACCATATTCTCATTTGTAGAAGACATAGACCATAAATATGATACAATGTGTGATTGAAAGATAAAGACACATGACATGTTAATAGAATCATCATTAGTACAATCTATATAAAAGTAACCGAAGCAATGGTCTAGGATACAGACACACATAATGTGATCAAGTATCAGACCAGGGTTTCTCATGGATTCAGACAGAAGCCAAAAATCATGCCAATAACCCATATAAGACATGTGTGAATGTTAAGGGATACCTACCATAGGTACAATGACAACTAATGACAAAGAATTAGGTTGGTGTTCAATTAGACCACTGAATCCTATAACTATTCCCAATTTAAGATGATTTAGATTTTTTACCATCTATGATACATAAAATTTAAAAAAAGAATAAATTATATCAGAATAAAATACCTCAATTCTTCAAAAAATAATATTATTTAATTTCTAATAATCAATATAAATCAAAAGACACAAATGGTGTGTCAATCTAATTAGTATTAAAAAATATATCAATGTGGTAATTTTATAATAACAATAACAATGATAAAATATATAAAATCATGGCAGAGAGGGGTGGAATGAGAGGGAGTGTACCTCTTACTTGAGGCACACTTACCCAATCCCCCTTTATTCATCATTTTTTTCATTTTCTTTCTATAATTATTTCACTAATTTATTTATTTATTTATTTCATTTAGTCTTGAAATCATGCATCACTTTCTCATTAATTATCTATCATATTTAAATTTTTTTCTTCTAATTTCCCAGTTTAAAAAAGATTTTATGAATCATTAAATTAACATTAAAACTCATCCATATATACATAGGCTTTATTCATATACACACCTACACATACATACATATATATACCCACTCACACATGCACAAATATATACCCCCCACACACACTCACACACAGACACATATATATTGAACCTAAATATATACACATTATATATATACACCAATATATATATATATATCCACACAAAAAACACACCAATATATGTTTTTAACACACTTATATATACACACACCCACACACACACATTTACTCCCAAATATACATACATATATATATATATATAAACAAACATATCTATTTAACCCATATATATTAATTTTTTAATTTATCACAAAAAACTATTATATTCCCAGTATAGTAATTAATATAATAAAATAAATAATTTTTATTATTATTAACCCCCCAATATTACCACCACAAATATTTAAAAAACAAAATTAATTAAATACTGATAATAATAATTTTTTTCCTTAGTTGTAATTATATTAATTTAGTAAAAGAAATAATACAACTATAATTACATTGACTTCCAATAAATATTGACCCAAATAATATTTCCACCAAAGAACAATCATTAATTACACTTGTATATTTTATATAATTTTATTGGACATAAATAATAAAAAAACAAATATTATTAATATTTTTAACTCTGAAAAAATATTCTCACACTAATAAATTTTATCTATTCAATAAAATGATAATAATTTGATAAATTTAATTATAATCATATATTAATTCTTTTAAATAATTTTGTTAATCAAGTAACTAATAAATTATTATATATATCATCATAGAGTTCAAGGAAATAATTCATTTAGTGATCTCTTAATAATATCATTCTACGGAAGAAGATATATTTTGATTAGTAAAATATATCAAAATCATGCATTCATAGATAATGTATACTATGTATACAAAATGAACACCAATATCTTCTGTCTCTTAAAATTTGTGGAAAAAGATTTCATATAGTTAAGAAAAAAATGGAAATTTATGATGGAAAATGAAGTATGGTCACAAAATATCCCATGATAATGAATCATATGATTCCAATTATGATCCACCCGGTTTCACCATTATTATTTATGGAAGTACATGTTGATTATGATAGGTCTTATAATCCTAGGTTTATAAATTTAAACATTGAATGTCTAAGATCATTATGAAGAAAGAATATGGTGAGTGAGATTCCTAACATTATAATTATGAATAAAATAATAGAATGTTGTGTTCAAAATATGCAACATAGAAATATCATTTTAGGGAATAAAAATTTGAGACTTGTTGTGCCACTTGAGTTAGTCCACACCATTGTGTGTAGTATTGTGAACCTAAAATCAAATAGAAAAATAAGATATTTATAACATTTATTAAGGATTATAAATAGAAAACATGGATATAATTTCGAAATATAAAGTTATATGTGTTTATAATATTTAAAAAAAACAAGTTCTATACTGGAAAATCAAAGATACTATCATATTAATTTTTTTGAAGTTATCATGGTGGGTGGTACACCACTTAGGTTTTATAGGAGTACCTAAGAAAACATGGAACTCAACACCAATTGATGCCTACTCAAACAAGTCATCTCAATAGATTGGGTGTAAGAAAAATTCAATCCATTCTCCAAATGGAAAAAACCACATTGAAAAATAATGTAGTACAACCAAAACATTTTGTCTGAAATAGTTTTTTGTGATATTTATCAACACAATAGATGACAAAAAAATCCTCAATCAAAAACAACATTTAAAGCATTGATTAACCAAAAGCCTTATGAAAGTCATCTTAAATTTATTCCCTTAATTATTATGTCAAGATAATAGAGATAAATTAAGTAAATATCAATCAAAAGGGATTAATGTATGTTCTTATGGGATATATATAGTTATAATTTGGTAATACATTACGATTTCATCAAAAAAAATATTTTATTCATCAGATATTTTATTTTTGAATAAAATTATCCATGGAAGTGGAATGATGACGAAGTCATTGTGGTGGTGTAACTGACTTCAGAAGAAGAATAAAATGGCAATGAAATGCCACTCTAGAAATAGGGTGTTGAATAACTAATGAAACAATTTTATTATACATCTATTTAGGAAAGAATTGAATAATAAATTTCTCATGTATAACCTAAAAATTTATAAATTCTTGTATAAATATATGAATTTACAGATCCTATAGAAGTGTAAGAGAACCTGTATAACCTCTTGGTGACTTCTTACCCCATTATGATTACGTAAACTATATCCAATGAATAAAAAAATAAATTGATGGATGAATAAATCCATTCAATCAAGAAGATAATGGAATTAGAATGAATAAACCCCCTTAAGAGGGAGAAAAGTAGTTAGTGGGAAGTGGTTCTTCAAAGAAAAGAACAAATCTTAATGATATTTCCAAAGATACAATGAAATATGATTTCTTAGATTCTTTAAGAAAAGTTAATGAATTTTCTACAGTAAAATATTTTCAAACATTTTGAGGATGGAGGTGATCAGATTATTGACCTCAAGAGTTTCCCATCAAAAATTGATGATTCACCAGTTATATATTATGTTATCATTTAAAATTGTTTTTAGAAAGAGGAAATCAGTATTGACCAACCACTTGGATATGTAAAAAAATGAAGAGAAAGAATGGTGTACAATTTGAAGAAGGAACTCTATGGACTAAATAAATAATCACATGTATATAACACTAGGATTTATGATCACATTCAATACAAAGGATTATATAGGTTTCTATATGAACCATAACTCTGTCAAAATAAGGAGTATGATGGAAATATATAATATACATTCTTATATTTTGATGATATTATTTTCATTTTATATAATCCAGGTGTTTAACAAATCTGGGTTTATAAATGAAATTTTTCTCTTGAAACAAATTTGTGTTATAATATACTATATTTTATTATACACATGATGAAATGAAAAAAAGTAT
The DNA here is from genome assembly GCA_963277665.1 of Viscum album. Classification (NCBI taxonomy): domain Eukaryota; kingdom Viridiplantae; phylum Streptophyta; class Magnoliopsida; order Santalales; family Viscaceae; genus Viscum; species Viscum album. The sequence goes on from OY728129.1 coordinate 1,067,605,567, forward strand.
ACATCATTAACTGATATGGTTACATTAAATTATAATAAAACGAATGATAGTTATAAATGTTATAACTAGAAAAAAATATACAATATAAAATATAAAATGGGAAAATATGGATCGTCTGAATCTAATAGAATCATCATAATAAATTCCAATACTATAGAAATTAAAAAAAATATTATAAAACCAATGAAAATCTTAGAAAATGAGATACGATAACCATGTGAGAAATTTTTATGAATATTTAGTTGAATAATAATGTGGTATATATATGAAGTACTGTGACTCTAGTAACATGGTGGTTAAAAATAGTAACCAGGACATTCAGAACAGTAACCTGACCATTGGAATAGTAATTTTCATTATAACCTTATATTATTAAAGTAATAATATTTATTTTTATTAATTTATTTGAAGAAAAATATTTTAACACCAAAATATAAATATCATGATTAAAAACTCAAAGGAAATATAATAACATATTAAATATATTGTATTTTAATGTGATTTACTAAAATTATATTTTTATATTATAAATTAAAATTCCTATGATAGAATTTTTTTTGATAAAATGAATATAATTTTATATATTTGATTTACAAAAACATATTTTTGGTGTCTTTTTTGCGATTTTACAAAATACTTTAATTTTCAAGTCATAAGAAAAATATGGCTTTTATCGTAACCAATGTATATTAATTTTTTCATTCATGACTTAATAATATAATATTAATTTATATAACATAATTTTAATCCAATACATATTCAATTTTTTAATGATACATTAAAATTAAATAAACTTTTATTCCAAACTTAGAAATCATTTTCTCAAACATAATGTTAAAGGTGAACCATTAAAATATCAATTTTTGTCTTTCCAATTTACTTGTTAAGAATAATAATAATTAAAATTAAAAAAAGTTTTAAAATATAAAGATCCATTATATTATTTTCATATATGATTTATATTTTAAAAAAGTCACTAATACTATTTTTACCCTTGATAAATTATTTCCTTTAATATTTTATTCTAAAGACACCCATATCCTCAAGTATAAATAACTCATCTCCCTTGCCTTGGAAAACCACCAATCCATCACATAACAATTCCAATTTTTCCCAAAAAAATCATTATAATTACCCTTATAATACCAAGTTCCTTTTTATATTAATATAACTCCAAGCATGATAGGATTTTTAATGTCGTACAAGAGAAGCTACATTAAGGATTATGTTTGTTTCAATTAACTCTTATCTTTTCTTCTTCTTCTATTTATTTTTCTCTGCAACCCTATCAAAAAAACATTTTATATTAAATGAGAATTATGTTAAAAATATATTAAAATTTTAACCATCTATTAGTATCAAATTTATAATTTATATATAAATTTCAAACTTCTGTTTCCCATTATCAATATAATGTATGATCAAAGGTCAGTTAATCACCTATAGAGACATTTTCATGTCAACACTTATAATCATTAGTATGGATGGGTATAATGAATTATATATTATATATAATCTTATAATTACATTTAATTTAGGATTATATAATTAATTCTATAAATTTGTATTGACTTTTGAACGAAATTGTAGAAATTGGGACAAAATGTAAAATTTAATTAAGACATGGTATCAAAACAATTGATGTTTAACAAATTGTGTTATAAAATGTAATACAATAATTATAATTGATAAATAGTGTTAAAATAAACATAATAAACTTATGTGACTATGTTTTAGGGATCCTAATTTAACATTCCATGAGGTAGAAGGAGAAAAAATAAATAAGTAATTAAGTTAAATAGGTTCTTGAACACAACTCCCATTATTTGGGTTTACATCTATCAGATAAATTTTAGTATGGGTATTCCTTTGACATTAAAAAAATATAATTTCACTAATATTACATATTATTTAGAGTATATACATGTTATCTATGTTTATTTTAAATCCAAATGAATTATTTTTCCAAAAATACTCTTCTTCCCAAGATAGATATTTGACTCATAATGTTTCGTTTCTTATCTAAAAAAATATTTTATTCCAAAATATTATCTAAAATTTTTATTTTAGAACCCAAATGTTTATTCAAGAATGTATTCTTTATGAAATACATATGAAAACCATTCCATTCCTTGGGTTATTTCCGGACATTGAATATTATACATTTTATGAGGCATCCATAACTATGGAAATATTATGATGTGACACGTGGTCCTTGAATTATATATACCTAAAATGCATTGGGTTATGTCATGTATATCATGTGATAATGTGTTTTACTTATAAAAATTATTTTATATTTATTCAAAATGATGATGTTATGATAATGAAAATATGTTATGCATGAACATAATACTATATATGTTTCAATCTATGTATGGAATTTGATTAATACGATGTGATATTTCATTTAAATACATTTACACAATAAATTGCATAGAAACTTTTTCCAGAATGAATATGATGATTACCATATTCTTATGATGTGATGATAATTATTATTGTCACCCATATTTTATTAATTCATCTCTCTTATTTATACTCTTTTTAGGTTTTTTTCTAACCAATTTCTTGATGAATATTTTCAAGTGACTATGTATACTAATAAGAATGTGATATTTTATAATGAAAAAGAATAATTATTTAAATTTATGTTTATTATTTATTATGTATAGGTGATTTATGTTCCTATACTTACTAAGATACTAATACCTTAGATCCTTGAATATATACCTATTATTTTTTATCATTAAAATGAAGTAATAGTCATGTAGGAAATATAAGGGTTGTTATACTTGGTATTATTGGTATTTTTTAGTTAATTTTGGACCTAGGGTTAAAAAGAATTAGTGAAAACACTTTGTATATGTTTAGGTATATGTAAACATCCAAAAAGATTTTTTTTATAAAAATGATAACTATATAGAAACAGGCTTAACATAAAAAAATATTACATCATTTTAGATGAATATTACATATAATACAAAAATACAATATTGAAATCCATAATAGTTGTGTGTATTTGGAAACTTGAAAAAAATTTCTTTCCTGGTGAAATATCTTCCACATCTCCCATATTGATCTCTACCATTAGTACTCATACATAAAACCATTCTCCAACTCATAGGAAATGCAAATATAGGAAAGGGGTGATATAAAATATGATGTAATGGTAAAAATGTGAGATATGTAAGAATAATTATAAGAATAAGGGTATGAGAACATGATCATGAAAATAGAGGATCATACGCTTCATATAAAAAATCATATACATGGATCATGGTATATGGCATTATAGTTCATAAGAAATAAATCATAAGGAAATAAACAATAGAACCCATGAAATAATAACATAGGAATAAAATATGAAATTGTGGAAGACCAATATGTATAAAATTATATTTCCATAGTATCTAAGGTAGCACATTCAAGATCCTCATAGTAGTATGGGTTCAATCCACATACAATATTGGTAGTGATGTTTCACTCCCATGGCCATATTATTATCATGCATTCACCCCTCAAACAATCTTGGTAGCATGGTTCACTCCGTTGGATATCTTAGTAGTCTTTGTTTATTACCCGGACTATCATAGTCTATTTTATATGATATAATTATTCACCTATTTCATTGGGTGAATATATAGGTCCCACCAATATCATAATGAAATCATACATATATATTCAAATAATTGAAAAATAATCATATCATTACCCATGAAATTAATTGGTTATTATAAATACGTAATCTTAAAATAACCTGTGTAAAATTATATAGGTTTCATAATAATTTCAAAAAATGAATATCTTGTAAAAGAGAATCATATTTGACAAAACAAATACATGAAAGAGAAACACATTTCATAAACATAAAACCATTTAAAGAGAAATATGTTTCATAAAGACCATGACATTAACTGTAACTAATTCATAGATAGAATATGAATGGATACTTTAGATCATTTCCAAAAGGCTAATAAGTAAAATCAATTGATTTCATCGTATATGTAAAAAAAATTTGAAATATCCTTCAAAAATTGTTCTTGAGTAAAATATCTTTTTTTATTTAAAAAAAAATATGAACACCTAAAAAATATTTAAAATAATTTTCAAATAATATAACTTTAAAGAATATAAAAAATACATGAATTCTTTTTAAAACTCATTTCCTTGAAAACATAAAATAAGATTCAAAAAATTTTAGATAGATTTTTCATTGAAAAAACATTAAGTAGTTATAAATAGTTCTTGAAATTTATTTAAAAATAATTTATTTGAAAATAAATTGAAAACATATAAATATAAATTGATAATGTTTTTAAAACCATTTTTATTGAAAATACATTTAAAACTTATTATTAATGTATAAAGCGTTTTAAAAACCAGTTTTCTTCAAAACTTATAAAAGAAGGTTGAAGACATTATGAAAACCAATTTTCATGAAAACATATAAAATAATATTGAATGTATTTTAAAAATAAATTTAATTGAAAATATAGTTGAAAAAATTATTCTAAAAAATTATCCATATGACATGAAAATAAATCTTCAAAGGACTAATGGTGGATAAATCCATACATGTCATATGATGTAAAAAGAACAATCCTTTTTCATGGGAAGAAGTATATAGAATTTCTTAGTTCAGAAAGCAAAAAAAAGATTCCATTAAAAACGTTTTTTAAAGAAAAAAGGTTGAAAATGTATATTAATTTCAATATTATAATATTATAATATTCTTGAAAACCTTTTTTTGAAACATGGTATTAAAGGAACATTCACTTCAGACTGAAGAGAGGGTAAACTCAGGCTTTTTAAAAAAACATTCTAAACTATCTCATGTAATAAATAGTAAAAAATTATTCCAATACATAAATATGGAATTAATAACCTAATGATATTAAAATTAATTAATTTCTTTAGATATTTAATAATGTAATACATAAAAGTATGAATAAAAGTAAGCAATATCAAAAAAGAGATGAGATTGACTAAATAAACTCTTATAACTGGGTAACTTGATATTGTATTATCCATATAAGAAAATAAAATTAAATGATAATTAAAATATCATGAAAATAAGGTTATTAATTATTGAAAATTTAAAATTTAACTTTATACACGTTGAAAAATATTTTATGTTCATAACAAAACATGAGTCTAAAAGAAAGAAAATAGTGACAAAACATTTTTATCGACTTGGAAACTTTTGATTCATAAACCCCACGATTGAAAGTCCATATAAATTATGTGTTAATACACATAAAATTATGTATAAGATACATAGATTATATTCATGGTATGTACATAACCCAAACTAAATGATGGAGTGGTGAACAAATCATGTTTCTCACAGGAATAAAAAGTGAGATGAAAGCCCATTACATTGTGTATTGACTCTCATCGCACGCATTCATACCACCTGTATTATAAATATAAATTTATCATACAAATTTTAAATAACTTTATTATTATATATAATACCATATATGGTTTTATTATTACTTTATATTACCATATTGTTAACAGTCATATGTTAAGGTTTCACTTTGGGAAATATTTTCTTTATTATTCACATGTGCTTTAATTTATTATATATATGGTGTTTATACTTTATATCATGTTTTAAATAAATTTAAAAATGATATAAATATCATTTATATAAATTATATTTGTATTATAATAATCTATAGAATATATTTGTATGAAAAATAATACACCTTTCATTGAGATGGTAGGACTTACGTACACATGAACATTATTTCCGTTTAATTATTGTGTTTATAGAATGAAATTAAATGACACATATATATGTATATATGTATGTATATATATTTATTTTATGGGATTTATTATATCATTTTTATCTTATATATTCCTTGAAATCATATTTTATACAATCCTTGTGGTCTATAAATGAATCATATCAATTGGTGGGGGTATTCCACACATCTAGAAAAGAGATTATCGTATTAACAAAAACTGGGAATTAAAAAAAGAAATATTTTGTAAAAAAGATTAAATAAGCTTAAATAAAAAAAAATATTTAATATATTACATATATAAACTAGTTATCCATCAAAATTGAGACTATTATTTGTGGTAATGTAAAAATGAACAGTCATCATTTCATAAGGCAGGAGTTCACCATACGCAGAAATAGTATGTTTGTTACCCATTATATGGAGGTGTGTGTAATTTTATATAATAAAATTTACATAAAAATATACTATAATATTTGGGATAATTGTTTTGTTACATAATACTATAATAAAGATAGTTGGAGGGGGTGGAGAAGGAAAATTAAAGAAAGGACATAAGAGAAGATGTTACCTCTTAATTAGGAAACTCTTTTTGGATTATCCCAAAAGGAATCCTTGGATTTCCTTCTTCCCAAAGGAATAATTCAAGAGTAAGGGATTAATTATGGTAATCTTATTAGACATGTATTGTTATAACTTAAGATGTTTGAGAGGTCTGAATAAAATAAAGAGGTGGCGACCTTTTATTGGGTAGGAAAAGACTCATGTGGAATTTTTGAAAACTAGTTAGGTGTACACATGCACTTACCTGAAAAAGTCAAACCAAACCAACATAAATAAATAATTTATGGTGTGTGGAACAAATATTGATAGAAAATTTGGGTTTTAAAAGTAGATAGGACATTTGGGCCCATAATATAAAGGATTAATCCAAAAGTAATGTTAATTTGTCCTTAATTGATGTGACTAATTTCAATCACTTTTACTAATAATTTTGGTCAAAAATTAACACGTTATTATTACAATTTAAATACTATACTGAATAAAATTTTGTATGTTTATTTTTTGAAATTGAAATCAGGTAAGAAGGATAATTAAGATTATTGTTAATCCCAAACACATGACGAAACAATGGGTTTTTAAAGTAAAAAAAATGTTAAATAGTGTGTAATGATTTTGTAATCAATTCAAAAGTGAAATTGATACCAATGAAATAAGTTATATTAATAGATTAACTATTTATCTTATGTGACATTATAAAAAATATATACTTTAATTTAACATTAATAATTAATTAGAAAAAGATAATTTTTCTCAAAAAGCAATATTTTCATTATTCCTCAAAAAAATAAAGCATCTCAGAAAAATACAAAAAATTAATCATATGCTAGTTTCAACATTATGAATTAAAAAATTAAGTATATTTTATCAAATTATATTTCCATATGTGTCAAAAATAATTTTATTATTAAAATATGTTTATTGGAGAAAACTATATTTCTAAACAAAAAAACTACTTTACCGAAAATATGATCTTTCTTTATCAATATGAAATATTTATATAAAATAATTATAAAAAATATTTCAAAATTATCAAATACTATTTATATAACTAAATATAATGGTTAATTTATAATTATATATTTTTAATCAATGATATAAAAATGTTTTTTTGTTTAAAGTCATTGTTGCATGCATCGTATACCAAGTCTGTGTTGTGTGTAACATACACTAAGTAAATTTTCCATGTAATGTACACCAAGTTAGTGTTTCATTTAACATACACCATTTTAGTTTCATTTCAAAATAATTTTTTACATAATTAATCAAAATACATAACTGAATATTTAATTTGTTGGGTTAAAATGGCTTTGTGACCATAATAATATTTCAATTTATATTCAATAGGTTTTCATAATCATTTATTACTAATTTGTAAGTAATTAATTTGCATTATGATGTATAAAACATATATTTCAAAAAATTATCAAATACTATTCATAACCACTAAGATAAAGCTAGGGTTTTATCTTGTTATATTAAATATTCATACATTAATAATATATTGTTGTTCGGTAAACCTCAGTCTTGCATTTTACACAAGTCATCAAGGAAAGTCTTTATTGCATATAATGCATGAGAACATTAATGTTCCTTCAAGAGGAGTATAATGTTTATGTTGCTTGTAGTGCATGATTAACATGGTGTTTCATATAATTCAAGCCAAACATAGTACATTAATATAAAATTAACTATCAGTAGTGTCTCATAAAATAAAAAATATAAAAAAAGGTTAAATTAATTCAGAAAATGAATATCAAAATCTCATGGTGTTACATTCTACTCCCCTAAAAATTAATTTATCCGTTGAAATTCATCTATGTTTTCAAAGGATTAATCCTAAAAACGTATGTTCGTAGAAACCCACATCATAGAAATGGATTATAAAACATTAATTAAAAATGTAAATTTTGAACCATAAAAGTTACCCAAAGTAACATATCACTATGTTACCACATATGAGAACATGGGTAGGGTGTGATGATTGGACATGGAGGGAATGAATATATATTTATATGGAGCGATTTATGTAATCAATCAGAACCATGTGAATGATCAAAAAGATTTGAGGTCCTAAAATTCATAAATATATGATGAATTAATAGGATACCAGATTATGAATAATTATGGTATTAGGATGAAACATTTTCCTTTTTTATAATCATTTTATCATTGATTAATAATTTTATTTACCAGAAATACAACAATATTTTCATTCTTTGGTTGTATTTCTATTTCTTTAAATTACTCAATTAATTATATAAATTGATTTCCTGATATGAAATGTGATTCTTGGATGAATAAAATAATATTTTAGTAGATATTAAGTCTCATAAATGAATAAAAATTATATATATTTATCTATAATTATTAATAAAAATCAATATGGTTAATACATTAATATCAAAAAATAAAAAGTAGCACTACAATTACATCATAAAAAATTATTCATAAAAAATATTCATATAAAATTGAGGACATCATGTAGTTTAGTGGTAGGGATGAAACACTTATTGTCCTTCAGTCATAACTTCATGACTCGTGAAATTTATGGACTTGATTAATTTCCACCTGACAAATATGATGTCCTTTTCTAAAACCGCACTAATATAATTTCAAAAATAAATACAATACAGAAAATTGAAAAAAAACATAATAACTAATTATCCATTTATCAAATGATGTTATAAAAAACACAATACAAATATTCCTCCTCATAATTTTGAAATAATTATATCTGGAATAGTTAACCTCATAACCCCTCTAAAATATGGAAATCCATATATTTAGAAATAAACTCATGAAATCATCTCAACATTGAACACCAAAATATCACAAAGTACTTCTTGTTTTTGACATTCCAAACATGTTAATACTGTTATCATATATTCCCTTGAAACATGGTAATAACCTTAATTACCGTACATCCTTTTGAAAAAAATTAATTATTACTTATTCTAAAGTATACTGGATATATTCCTTAAATCCACAAATCCTTTATAATTAATCAATGATAGCATAACACACCTATTAACAAGTCCTTTTTTATTTCTATTGTAATCAGTACTGTCCAATTTATGAAATTATTACATCATTATCTTAGCATAAAAATCCTATTATGGTATTCCCTCGCTTAGTCAAAATATCAACCTAACATTAAATCACTCCACCGCTCAATAGAGAAAACTCAAGATAAAATTCTATATAATGAACGATAATCATATGTAGAACAACCCTTGTATATTCCATAATTCATATAACATAATTTTTGAATCTTAATATATATATTCTTTGATAACTCAACTTCATCCTTTTTCCTTTAACAAGGATGACTCATTCTATTACACAATACCTATTCCTTTAACATTTCATCTATAGTCTTGTCATAAAAAACAATGTAACCATTACTCAAACCACCTTTCTAATCATTATTAGGTTCCTTCCTATTATGACAATGGGTTTCATAATGACCATTTATTAAATATTTAAAGAAACTAACCTTAAATAATGTGTTATGAAGGCTAATATTCTCATCCATTCTATTAACGGAACTCTTCATTTTTCCTTTGAAGTCACTTTCTTTATGTCCCTCTTTTCCATAGTCATAACAGGTTCCTTTTACACTACAAAATTCACATAGGTAATGATCTCCACATTCTTGACACAAAGGGAAACAATTTTTCATACCACCAAGGTCTCCATTACCCTAACTCTCAAAAAACACTTTATTTATCTTCCTTGGTAAGTTAGAGAGATGGATATGGTGTACGTTGTTAATCATGTACCTTTAAAACAGATTAGTTTTGATAACAACGTCATTCAATCTAGTAATCACTCCACATGACTGGTCATTATAAAATATCCCATCATATTCAATATTAATACAATTCCTTATGGTACTCAACGTTGAATAAAACCAGAATCATAGTGCAAGAAATTCCCGAAATAATAGAAAACCACATAGTCAGGAAAATAATTACTGGTAGGATATCTAAATCATGACACATTCTTTAGTCAATGACACCCTATCTTCATCCTAGGTTTCTCATGGACATGTTATATCTAAATACATCTTGATGGTTCATGAATATTTTGATAATTTCCAAAGAATATACCTGAGTGTGTCAAACTAGGTGTTCATCAAGGCTCATTTTCATTTACCATATTACCTCGATTCAGGGCCAAAATTTCTTTTCAGTGTTTTTACCGATAGGTCTATATGTTCCATTGACATATCCACTCATAATATCTAAACATGGATGTGTTTCTAGGAAACCACTAAATCCACCCTTTACTAAAATTACTGGACATTTTTTGAAATTTTTACTCATCCTTACACTTATCCTTAGAGAAATCACTCAACATTTTAATAGAAATATAGTTATGGATGTCACTAATGTTTTCTAATAATATTTTACAATGGTTGACTAAACATTTCCTTTTATAGAGACTATAGTGACCCTGGATTAAGATTCATGAATATTACATCCTCTTAGATAAATATTCTGTACATTACAAAAATAAAATCTTGAGGATCGTAATAGTTTAGTTTCATTGGAATCTTAAGAAAAAATCTTATATGCTGGTGAAATATCTTCAAAATTTCACATAAATATATCTACAATTATGAAAACAACATAAAATATTTTTCAGAAGCTGGGAAAATGAAACCGAAGAAAGGGGTTAGCTAAAATTCTCTGTAAGGGTAAATAAGGGAGACATGTAAGAATAGTAATGAGCATAGGGATATGTGAAATTTATCAAGAAAATATAAAATTATATTCTGAACATAAAAGATCATATAAATGAATAATGATATAATGCATAGAAGTTAGTAAGACATGAATAATAAGAAAACAACGAATATAAGTAATGAATGCATGAAATAACAATAAAACATGGAATTATAAAAGAAAAATAAGCATATAATATGATTTTAAAGTAGCCAAGGCATAGTGGACAATACCATCTTGGTAGTATGGGTTCACTCCACAAACCATATTGGTAGTCATGGATCACTCAAATGGACTTATTAGTAGCATGGGTTCACTCTTCATACCATCTTGGTAGCCATGGTTCAATCCCATGGCCATCTTAGTGGTCAAGGTCATTTTCAAGACTGTCTTAGTCTATACGGTGAACTATAAATCATTAATGATTCATTGGAGGTATACATAGGTCCCAAAAATCATATAATGAAATAATATATACATGATCCAAAAAATAATAAAAATTCATATCATAACCCAGGAAATGAAATTGTTATTATAACCATGTAATCTTATCATAACCCATGAATAAAGATAGAGGTTTTATAATCATTTCCACTAAAGAATAACTCATAAAAGAGAAACATATATCATAAAAATAAAACCTATGAAATAGAAATAGATTTCAAAAAAATAAAACCTCTAGAAGAGAAAAACATTTCATAAATACCAGAAAATTATGCATGACACATTCATAGAAAGAATCTGATTGAATCCATTAGATCATTTCATAAAAGGGAATGAGTAAAACAAATGGATTTCATATTAGATGGAAATCAATTTTGAAATATCTTTTAGGAAATTTTCTTGAGGAAAATATACTTTCTTCTTTGATAAATTCATATTAATGCATAAATCCATTTGAAAATAATTCTTGAATAAAATATATTTAAAATATATAAATAAGATTTAAAATAATTTAAAAACACATTACCATGAAAACATAAAATAATATTCAAAACATTTTATAAACATTTTTCTTTGAAAACACATTGAAATATTATAATGAAATATTGAAAATGTTTTGAAAACCATTTCGTTAAAAATAATTAAAAAATATTTATATAGAGATTGAAAACATTTTGAGAACCAATTTTCTTGAGAATAAATTAAAAAAATAAAAATAAATCTTGAATATTTTTTGAAAACCATTTTTCTTGAAGACATATAAAATAAAAATGAAAAGATTTTGAAACACATTTTCATTGATGATATATTTTAAAAACATTGAATGAAAAACTAACTATTAACCATGAAAATAAATTACTAAAGTATTGATCAAAAATAAATCCATACATGTTTTATGAGGTTAAACAAACATTCCTTTTACACAGTAAAAAGTCTAAAAAATTTCCTCATTCAGAAAGAAAGTAGATTATTCCATTGAAAACATTGGTAACATAAAACAAGAGTAAAATTTTATTTTAATGGTCCTAGTATATTAGTATAATATTATAGGACACCTTTGATTAAATCATGGCTTTAAAGAACATATATTTCTGACTAAAGAGTTGGTATAGTTGGGTTTTCTTAGAAACCCTTTATAAACTATCTCGTCTACCAAAGTGTAATAAATGGTACCAATATATGAATATAGCATGAATAACAATATTTTGATGAAATTCATTAATTTTATGAGAGATATAACATATGAATTCATCAAAGGAATCATAAATGTAAACATTCTTGAAAAGTGATTATATTGTTTAAAAAATCTCTTATAACATGGTAACTTGAGATCAATTTCTTCATGTAAGAAAATAATATTAAATAAAGCATAAAATATCCTCAGAATAATTAAATTCATGATAGAACATGTAAAATAGAATTATATAAACCTTGAAAAAAAGGTTAGGTGCATAAAAAAACACGAGACTCAAAAAAGGAAAATTTAGACAAAACCTTTTTACTGATTCAGTAACTTTTGAAACATTATCCCCATGAGCTAATGGCTATAAAATGGATATTTTAATACCCATAGATATATTTATAAGATATATAGTGTATAATCATGTTCAGTATATACACTGTAAAACCTGAAGAATTTAAAAATAGACTTAATATTGAATATATAAAACACCCATTCTCTATAAAATACCAACTTATTATAAAATTTCCAGTAAATATAATTTTTTCACTTCTGTAATTTGAATTTCGAAAAACTGATGTGCATAGTTGTGTTTTGTAAGATATTTTGAGTCTGCTAAGGGACACATAATTTTTTTGTGAATAGTAACATACCCTTGTGAATAGTAACATTCCCTTATAAATATTAATGAATATTATATTCCCCCAAAAAAATACAATCTATACCCATGAATTTATAAATACATTTTAGACAACTTAAAAGTGAAAAAAGTGATAATAATATAATTATTGGTATTTTTGTATCCCATAAATATTTTATTTACAATATTATAATTATTTTAATTATTTTAAATGAAAATCTATTTTCATAAAATGTAATCATAAATTGTTACTTTTTTGACTTATGGATATAATATAATTTTATGGGAACTTGTTTAATTTATTAGGGTGTTATAAAATGAGTGATAGTTTTAAAGTTTTTTTTGTAATAAATTATAATTTTATATAAAAATTAAATTAATAATAATTAGAAATTTATTTTAAAAAATGGATTTCATTTCTTAATTCTACATGTCAAAAAATGGTTAGGGTGAATTTTTGGGATTTTTCTAAAATACATGATTTTTTTTGTGAATAGTCAAAATAGAGTATTGAGTTTTTGGTATGTTTAATGACATAATAATGATGTAATAACTAATATAAAATTCTGGTAGATATTTTAATAGTAAAATATGATGTGATTTGTCCCATGTGTCTAATACTATGAGCAAATACCAAGGGGAAGCACATGGTTTTAAAAAAACCACTAATGAGGTATACTTTTAAATTAATAAAAACATCCCTCTCATTTACTATAAATAAAAACACATTCCATAATTTTCCTTCATTCAAAACTAATAATCCTATAATATATGGTAGTTTTACCACCCTAGTATTCCTAAAAATGTGTCTTCAAGCACTCAAGGTCCATACTTTCATGTCTTAGGAGTTACTCTATAAGGTAAGAGAATTCTCAACTTCTCTTTTCTCATCCATGTTCTCTTTTATGTGGTATGTATTTAAAGTTTTCATACAATGTTATTATTTACACTTTATTCTGTCCATATAATATTTTATGAGCCTTTTATGAATGGGTTACTCCTATCCCCTCTCTTTTTAATGTTTTCTAAAACTATGTTTCATAGTCGTTATGCTGCCGAATTTTCATATCAAAATCTCTCTCCTTTTCAAAAACTCTTATTTTGTTATTATATTTTAATTTAAACTGGTTTATTAAGGTATATGACATTCTATATACCCTTAATTTCTATATAATTTAATAAATAAGATATTTCAGTTTTTCCTTATCAAAATATTTTATGAAATTTATATGACACCATTTGGCTACTGAATATTCATGAGGGATTTCACAAAGAACTATTTGACTTCCTTTCTTTTCTTTTTAATTCCTCATCACCCTCATCCAAATGATATGATAATTCTAGTAGAATAAATAATCTTTAATTTTTAAATATAATTTAATATTTCATCATCATCTATCCTATCCCATTATTTAATACTAAAAATGAAAACACCATACGAGATTTTCTAATTTTCAACGTTTAAGGATGATGGGTTTTCTATTTCTAATAATTTCTTAAATTCTAGTCATGAAAACATTATTACGGTTGAAACAAACTATAATATATGTATAATGTATCATTTTTGTTTTTGGAGTCTTTTCTTACACATGTTTTTTATTTATAAAGAAGATGAGTTTGAGGTGTTAAAAACAACCAATTAACCCAAATGATTATCATTAAATTATTTAAATAATGATTTTTCTTCCCTTCACGTAACCAAATGAAATTTACAAGCATGTAACATTTTGGATGTTCAATAATAATATATAAGATCAATTATGATCAAAATCCTCATTTTACATTATTCTTTATTCATGTATATAAGTATACCAATCATGAAACAAACAGACCGAGACAATGAAATTGAACCTCTTAACCCATTAAAAAGGACATGAATGAACATAATAAGGATATAATAAATCAATTAAATGTATAATAAGTTATTAAAATATTAATTAATGAATTTAATTTTGTTATCCAAGACACTATGATCAAGTGAAGAACACCATCAGAGTTAAAGTAAGGGGTTTCTTCATCTCACTTCCATTTTTATGAGATATTTCTTATTCACTACTATTACATTTGTATGGTGTATGTATACTAACCATTGATGTTTCATATCATGAATCTATTTATTATAATTTTATTAAATGTGTCATTTAATTATTCTTAATTTAATGGGCATTCGAATCAATTTATTACAAAGTGGTGAGGGTTTTCTATCCGAACCTTCATTTTTATTCGGGATACTTTTATTGCCTAATTACCTCAATGAAATTATTCTGTATTATTATTAACTACCCAAAACTTCTGTGTGACTGTTATATATATGTTCCCCATCATGAATCCTTCCTTATTTTTTGGGGAATTCCACATTTTAAAATTGAACATTAAAGATTATTTCTAAAATACAAACCTGATTCAACAAATGTGTTTGAATTATTACTTGTTTCCAAGTATACACTAAAATCTATTTTAATCCACCATTAATTTTATAAAAACACTAATTTAATCATAAAAATTTATATTTTATCATTCCATTATTTAAGACAATAAAATTGTCTTTCAACATTAAAATTATTTTTAATACATTCCTTAAAATTCAAGAAATGATTTATTTCTAAAGAATCTAAAGAATGATTTTTACATGATATCACATCATTGGGACATAATTTATGAATAAAATATAATATCAATGTACTAGTATTTTATTTTCATGGATATTCATTTTGACAAACTGATTTCATGGAAAATATAAATGATATTCCAAAAGAACACTTCTTTTAAAAGTAAAATTCATTTTTTCTCATCACACATTAACCTTTATGAGATATATGACTTGTTCACCACTTTTTCCTTTCTTGTGGTGTATGTACATACCTTTGTTATATCATATCTAGATTATCCTTATTCTTATGATATTATAATGGATAAATATTTTAATGTTTCAAGGTGGTATGGGGCACTTTGGAATGTTTAAGGATTATTTCCTCAAGGATTTTTTAATGGTTTCATTTAAAAGTCTCTTCATCAATGTCAACATATGTTGTTGAATCTTTCTACTCATTTATGTTTATCTCCCATGATATCATACACTATTTTTTATTGAATAGTTTATGATAATTTTGACTGTGGATGTGATATCTTGTAACCATTCACTATATTACTCTGAATGGCTAGTGTTTATGATTACTGATTGGGGAAAGCTATTTAAATTTCATATGTTAGTATAAATATGAATTTTTATGTTATTTGTGATTATCCCCATTCATAATAGGAATTCAATTGAGATAATAAGTGTTAGGTGGGGCCCATTATATACCCTCGGGGAATCGGTAGGTCTCATGAGACAAACTATGGTCTTGGCACGAGGCCTTGACAAATTGGATATTTATGGTCTTAGCACGAGGTCTTAACTGTATGGTAATGTTTTCCCGCATTATGAATTACCTCATTATGAAAATAATATTGATAGATCAAGTGGTTATTCAACTTGTAGAATACCCATGATTATGTTTTATTGTTACATTATTTTATCATATCTTATTCCGGCCATAATGTGATCAAGATTATTTTTAAAGGAATGTGTTTTAGTTATTCACCATGCCAAATGTTTATTTTTATTTTATCTTCCAATATATTTCCTAACCCTTATTGAGCATTTGAGATCACCCCTTTCATTTTTTCCTTCCTTAGTTTATGAAGAAGATATAATTTATTGACTTTTCAAGGATGATGTTTATTAGATTTTGTTATGTATCATTTTTTGGATTCCTTTCAAAAAGTAGAACAGGTTCCTTATAAGTATATACATTCATCAATACTACTAAACGAATCTATCCTTGGAGATTTAATTCATTGTAATCATGAAAATGTATTAAAATAACTCCCTAATTTTGAGCTTATGGGGTTGGAGAATTACAATTGTTATCAATGGAGGATTAGTAGAAACCTTGGGAACAAGTTTTAGAAAACGTATGTTAGGGAAGATATCCCTAAGATGGTCTTTGAGGATAAACAGACAAAAAAATTCTACAGTCGTGGTAAGGAATATATTATGTGGATTTTACAAGAAAATTCATCAATTTCTTGATAAAAACAAGTATAGGTGACTCTGGCACAGATGTACCTAGGTGTGAAAACTCTAATAAAGTGTTTCGGGCTTAACACGAGGTATCCTAGATCACGATAATGAGACTATATTCACTCTTGGTTTGAATCATCCGAGGGATATGCTTAGGATAATTCACATTTTATTTACCCACCATTGTAAATGATTTATGCCCCCAAAGTAACCAATGTATATAGTTCTAGGATTTACGGTGCATAAATTTATTGAATGTGTTATACCATGTTTAGAGTTAAAGAGACTTCATAATTTTATGTACTAATATATAAAATGAAATTGATTAGAAATGGTGCCTAGAAAAATAATTATAACTTCAAAAATACAATTGATGAAAATTGTAAGAAGGATCATATATCTAATGGTATGAATCCAATTTCATTAAGGAAGATTGTCTCCCATGTATCTATATCATATGATGAAATAATTTAATGTGTTAACAAGGTAAGTAAACAATTCTCTATGTCCATTTTCATTGAAGGGAAGAAAAATAATAATAGGATGTCATAGAGATAAGAGGATAAAGAAAAGAAGGGGAGATGTCTTTTTCCACTTGTGATTACTGTATAAAGAATCACCCAGGTAAATACTTTAAGGGAATGCGTGTTACCTATAAGCATGGAGAAAAATGAAACCATGTTCATGATTTCATGGTTAATAAAATGTTTTCAAATGTACAATTCTTCAACTACAAGGAGATGTTACACTATGTGAATCAATGTCCCAACTATCAAAGAAATATACCCCAAATGTGGGTTTTGGATAATGATCATGACATGATGTAATAAAAATTATGTAGAGTGATTAATATTCCTACTCAAGAATCATTCCATTTGAAATTTTTTTAAGTAATGTACTGGTTGTATTAATTTTGAGATATATACAGATAATACTGTATTACTCTTTCATTATGGATTTGAGGATGTATGATGAATGGTAGAAATGAAAAATTATTTAGTAGAAAGTTAAAATTTTAGAAAAATACATTATTGAGGGAAAGGAAACCCTTTATATATATCTGACGATGAGATAATGATGAAGAAATGATTGATTTAGATAAATACAAACTAATTTGGTACTGATTATTGACTTGTTTAGAAGTAATTTATTTGATCATCTATGATGTTTAAAGAACCTTTGGATGTTAAGCTTATATCCAATTACATGTATCTTACTTAAGGAATATAGAAGAATGTATGTATCTAATATGATTTTTATGGTAATTCATGTTATAACAATATTCAAACATAATACATGATGAAGTTATTCACATGTTTTGAATGTGAATTTTAGATCATCTTCTTATTGATTAAGTGTTAATGACAGGTTTTTCATACAAATTTAGAGACCTTCGTTATAATGTGTTGATTCATTATATTTTTATGTTTTTAAACATTTAAAAAATGGATTAATTTTATCATTTTATGGGGTTTTTAGATTTTAATGTCACTACATAATGGTTTGGTTATTCTTATATTACCATGTTGTCCAATTAGAATTCATTATTTTGTAGTAATCAATGCATTTCCCCTTACTCTTATTAAAAGGATACATTAACATTATTCCTAATGTGGGTTTCCCACAAGGGAATCTTCAAGTACCAACCATTAACTTTCGATGTTCAATTTAAAATTTTGAGGATGAATTTTTTGTGAGGGGATAATGTTACACACCAAGAATTTAAAAATATATTTAATATTTAATTCATGAATAAATAAGTCTCTAAAAAATACCAAGTTGTTATAACCTTGCCATTAAATATAATTTTCCCACTTCTGTAATTTTAATTTCAAAAAACTAATATGCACGGTTGCATTCAATAAGATATTTTGAGGCGGATAAGACACACTTAATTTTTAGTGAATAGTAACATAACCATATGAATAATAAATTACCTTTATGAATAGTAATGAATAGTAAATTTTCCTAAAAATACAAAATTCACCACATGAATCAATAAATACAATTTAGACATCTAAAAAGTGAAAAAAGATCATAGTATAAGTATTGGTATTTTTGTATAATAAATAATATTTTAATTAAAATTTTATAATTAATTTAATTATTTAAAATGTAAATTTATTTTCATTAAATGTAATAATAAATTGATACTTTATGGTAATATGGTTAAAAAATTTTATGGTACCTTGTTTAATTTCTCAAGGTGTTATATAACGAGTTATAGTTTTAAGGTTGTTTTTTAGAAATCATTATAATTTTAAATAAAATTAAATTAATAATATTTTAAAAAATATTTTATAGAAATGCAGTTCATTTATGAATTATACTCATCAAAAAATGGTTAGGGTGAATTTTTGGGATTTTTCTAACTTAATTGAATTTTTTGTGAGTAGTAAAAATACTATTTTGAGTTATTGGTATATTTAATGACATCATCATAAATATGTAATAATTAATTTAAAATAATGCTCAACTTGTATAATGTAAATTATGATGTGAGGTTCCCCAAGTGGCTGATACCATGGGATAATACCTTGGGAAAGCCCATGGTTTTTCAAAAACCACTAATGAGGTGTCACTTTAAATTAATAAAAAACACCCGCTCATTTACTATAAATACCTACTCATTCTTTCATTTTATTTCATCCAGAACACATAATCCTATGATATCTAGTAGAGTTACCTCCCTAGTAGTCCTCCCAAGGTGTCTTCAATCCCCCAAGATCTCAACCTTCAATTCATAGGAGTTACTCTACAAGGTAAGAGAATTCTAATTTTCTCTTTTCCCATCCAAGTTATCTTTTATGTGGTATGTATTTCAAGTTGTCATACAATGTTTTTATTTCCATGTTATTCCTTCCTTATACTATTTTAGGAGTCTTTTATTTATGGTTTACCCCTATCCCCTCTCTTTTTAATGTTTTTTAAAAATATGTTGCATAGAAATTATGCTGTAGAATTTTCATCACCAAATCTCTCTCTTTTTCAAGCACTCTTATTATTAATGGTCTCAGGTGCAGCGGAAGCGCGTGGGTGGATGTTCCCACATGGATTTTTTTCATTAACAATGATGAATCCGGCATTAATATAATGATAAAATCCATTCTCCATGTATCGAATCACAGAAACGGACAAAGATAAGGAAATTGATGGAACCACAAAGTAGGATCGTTACAGGTTGATTATAATTAATTTAATCAATTGAAAAGAAATACCTTTTGGATGTTCTTTCTTTGTTGATGTTCTTTATCACGTTCTGATGTGATTCTTCATTGCATTGTAGAAGCCAAGTGTAGACTTCCCCTAGCGGTGATCCACACGTGTACCTTGTGTCTCGGGATGTCGCCAAAGGAGTCACCAGGGGCTAGCATGGAGAAAACTCTGCTTGCATTGTCTACCTTAGATCATCTTGATCCGATAGAAGAGGATCTCTCTCGGCCTTGAGAGCATTCTTAGAGGAATAAGATCATTCAACCTTGAAGGAATTCTTTAGAGTATTTGTGGAATACTATTTTGACATCCATTTTCCAAATTTCATTAAGGAATATTGTTTTGACATCCATTTTCCAAATTTCATAGTAATGGAAAGTGGAAATGGCCTATAGGATTCTAATGGATTTAGCATCGAAAACAGTGAAAAGGTTTCATCATAGTAAATTCCTTGATGCTGTATAAAACCATTGGAAACCAGTCGTGCCATATAGGTGCTGACTTTCCCTTCCAGGTCCAGTTTATTCTTGAATACCCATTTATTACCAATAGGCTTTACATCAAATGGAAGATCCACAAAAATCCAAACTTGGTCTTGGTACATGGAATCCATTTCAGAATTCATGGCTTCATGCCACTTGGTAGAATCTATGCCTTCAACAACATCCTTGTAGGTAATAGGATCATCATTGTCAACCAATAATGAGTCTCCATCCTCGGTGAAAAAGAAAATCATATTGTTCTGGTTCTCTCACCTCTCTCGTGCTTCTATGTAGTTCATGTGTCTCTGGAATAGATTGTTCTTCCATGGGGATTTGTGGAAACTTTTCTTGTATCAACTCTAGTGTATCTTGAGCCTCGACTTCATCAATGTCTATCTCGCCCCCACTATCACTTTTAGAGACGTGCTCCCTCTCAAGGAATATGACGTGTCTTGCCACTGTATCCTTTTTATGTGAGGGGTATTATAGGTAAAATCCCCTTGTTTACTTGGGATATCCTCTAAAGACACACTTTGTGCATTGGGGTGGATGTTTGTTCCTTGAATAGGCCTTAACAAATGCATCGCTACCCCACACATGTAAATTCGATAACATGGCTTTGCGTTCACTCCATAACTCATATGGAATAACATTTATAGATTTAGTTGGTACTTGGTTTAGTAAGTGTTCTAGTGTTTGTAATGCATATCCCCAAAAGGATAATGGAAGACTCGCATGACTCATCATTGATCTCACCATGTCCAATAGGGTGCAGTTCCTCCATTCACTTACACTATTCCACTGAGGTGTGTAATAAAGAGTGAGTTCAGATAAAATCTCAAACTCTTGTAAGAAATCAATGAAGTCCTAACTAAGATATTCTACTCATCTTTCTGAGTGGAGTTTCTTAATATTCTTACCAAAATTGTTCTTAACCTCATTCTTGTATTCTTTGAATTGATCAAAATAATCTGACTTATACCACATTAAGTAAATATATCCATATCTACTAAAATCATCAGTAAAAGATATGAAGTATGAGAACCCACCCCTTTCTTCAACTGGAAATCATCCACACACTTCAATTTGAACTAATTCCAGAATCTCTTTATCCCTTTTACCTTTCCTACTATATGGGGATTTGGTCATTTCTCCTTGTTGACATGCATTACATACACCAACTGGTTTTAGTTCCAAAGAATCTAAATACCCATCTTGATGTAATTTTGTCAATAATTTCTCATTGACATGACCTAGAAGGTGATTCCAATGTTGGTTGTGGTACGAATCATGTGAATTAACTTGGTCATCGATTTCCATCACTTGGTTTGTGTAGTCTAACACATAATGGTCATTATATAAATGTTCCCTACCAAAACAAATGCTAACATTATAAAAGTATGAAAATCCACATCCAAACATGAAGATGAATCCATCAGTATCTAATCTCGATACTGAAATAATCTTTTTGGTTACAGAAGGCACATAATAATAACCTTTTAACACCAATATTATTCGAGTTGGCAATTTGAGGTGGTAGTCCCCAATAGCTATAGTAGCATGTCTAGCTCTATTGGCTGCTCATAGATCTACCTCCCCTTGATAAATCTTCCTGAATCTACTTGGTTCATGTATTTGGATACATATGTGAGCACCACTAGCTGTATCTAATACCAAATTTGTAGAAACAGATAGATTTCATTCGATGACAAATGCACATGAAGCTTCCCCTTGCTTCCTCGGCTGGGTGCAGTTATTCTTTCAGTGGCCCTTCTTGCCACATGTAAAACAAACAACATCTTGTTTCCTTGCCTTCCCTTTGATCTTCCTTTTCATAGAAGGCCTTGAATAAGATTTGTTCTTAAAGATCATTGCTTCCCCTTTCCTTTTCTTCACTATAATGACAGAACATTTTTCACGCTTCATGTCATTATCCACTTGGATAATGAGGATAAGAAGATCAGACAGAGACTTCTCAATGTTGTTCATGATGAAGTTCACAACAAATTATGAGATGCTATGTGGAAGTGATGAAATAATGATATCGGTACCCATTTCTTCAGGGAATTTAAATCCTAGAACCTCCAAGCGCTCAATGTAGCCAATGATCTTGACTTCATGAGGCCCGGCTGGGGAACCCTCTCAATGATTGCTCTGAAATAGAGCCTTGGAGATCTCAAACCTTTCCTGTCCTGCCCTCTCCTGGAATAGACCACAAAGGTGCTTGAGCATGCTGTAGGAATCCATGTCTTCATGAGACTTCATGAGCTCACTAGACATTTATGACAGCATCAATCATTGAACATCCATTGGATCAATCGAATGTTTATCATAGATGAAGAAATCTTCATCACTCGCCACTTGGGAAGGCAGATTTGTAATTGAGGACTCCAGTAGTAAAACTTTTTTTCATGGCGTAGGACAACATGAAGGTTCCTAAACCATTCCTGAAAGTTACTGTCGGTGAGGATATTTTCTTTATTCAGAATTGATCATAGAGAAAATGTGGTTGGCATGTTTGTCATTTCGATTCTACAAATTAAAAGAACAGATTTATCAGTACTTTCTTGATTACATTTTTATGAGAAATAATAAATAAATTTATTAATTCTCCCACTTTTTTATCAAGTCCCAATGGCCCTCACCATTGATCTAAGAATTCCCAATTTCTTTGACATTCTATGGGAAAGGATCCATATTCCCCTTCTCATAACCCCAACAAGGGTTGGTCAAGCTATTTTGAATGTATTTAGGTATTCATGTCTTTTCAAATTATGAGCTTACAGATCCTTGAACTGTAGAGTGGACTCCCCAATCCTGAAATCCTAACTTGGATTTTCTCACCTCTTGCCTCCAATATTACATCACGTCTAGAAAGGGCTACTCCTCTTGATGTAATATGGTTAAGTAAACTCGAAACCTTTCATAAGGTATTTCTTTATAAAAGTAAGTGTCCCAACCAGGTTTGGTCAAACACATAGTTTTATTGAATCATTCCTTTATTCATGTAATGGAAGGCTTGGTATGACTTAATATGGTATTGATGGATTTTAATCTTTTATGCATAGTTCTACATTATCACATTCATGTTAATATTAAGTGATGCTAGCTTAAGTGATTAACCAAGTTCAAATAATGTTTATGCATAGTCCGGTTTTTATTTTATTCCATCTTTGCATGCTTGTTCATTTTATTAATTATGTGATCGCGACAACAAATACATAATAAATAAACCATGCAATCAGAAATAAATAAAATAAGATGGAATGATTATGAGATTCTATTGGTTAGCTTATCTAGAAGTTTTGATAAGCTAACATTGACCTCGGGAAAACACCTTGAACCCGATGGTTCGTGTTTTGCAGCACCCACCAGTCCACCACAATTTATTCGTTGGTTGGTTTTTCCTCAGCTTCGGATTTCAAACCATCTTCTATGGCTTGGTAGATCCTCCATTACATGGGGTTTACATTAAAGAAACCATGGGCATGCATGCCCTACATTTTATTGGAAGAAGGCTCGTAGACCAACAAATTTAAATTAACCAAATTTAAATGAAACCATACACACATACAAAGGGTATTTAGTCTAGATCATGATCATCCATAGCATGCAATGACATATATGCATATTTAGAATTCAAATTATTTTAATCATTATTTTATTCAAGATAATTCGTTCTTGAATTCCATTAATTATGATCTTATAAATAATCAATTCTTTATCTTAAAGTTTTTATGAATTTACTTGATATTATTCTCATTCATATCACTTGTATAGGTCTTTTTACTTTTGGATTAAACTTGGTGAAATTTCTGGAAAGTACATGGCGTGTATTTTATATTTACATGATGTGTATTTCTTTTCACCTTTTATCCAAAGTACATGCTAGGGGCTTTGGTGGGTACTCTATACTTTGGAAATTCTATAGTACACGATATGTAGATAAATCATACATGATTTTTCTTCCTTGTTACGCGGTAACCGGCCTGGCGATCCCATGTACGTGGTACGCGACTTCTCCTTTGTACACTGCTTCACATCGGCCGGATCGGACTACATGGCGTGTTGGTCCAATATACAGGCTGTGTATTCCGGTTCCCAAGCGCCGTTTAATTCTGGTAAACATGGGTTACTAAATACTTAGGTGTAATCAATTCACACGACATGGTTTGGCGGACCAGTACCTATTTGTATAACCTAAGTACACGACATGTAGTTTTCATTACACATCGTGTATTCCCATGTTGTACAGAGAAAAAGAGTGGTTCCTCCAGATGAGATCCTCGTTTTTATTTGAATAAAAATTAAAATTAAAAGGTTGTTTCTGTGATATGAATAGTGAAACAAAAGTGGATGAATAGATCTAGTTTAATCAGATATATTGAATGATTTATTTCGTATTGAATCAAATATAAATCTGTAAATTATCAATAAAAATTAAATAACTATAATCAACATTGTAACCTCGCTCTGATACCTTTTGAAGGTTACAGGCGCAGCATGAGTGCATGGGTGGATATGCCCACTTGGATTTTTATATTAACAACGATCAATCAGAAATCAATACGAAAATAAACGCCACTCTCCATGGATCGAATCACCGAAATATACAAAGAAAAGGAAAGTCCTGAAACCACAATGTATGATCGTTATAAGTTGATTATAATTAATTTAATCAATTGAAAAGAAATACTTTTTGGGTGTTCTTTCTTTATTGATGTTCTTGATCACGTTCCAATGTGATTCTTCGTTGCAATGCAGAATCCATGTGTAGACTTCCTCTAGCCGTGATCCACATATGTAACTCATATCTCAGGACGTCGCCAAAGGAGTCTCCAGGAGCTAGCGTGGAGAAACCTATTCTTGCATTGTCCGCCATAGATCATCTTGATCCAATGGAAGAGTATATCTATAGGTGTTGAGAGCATTCTTGGAGGAAGATGTTCTTTCAGCCTTGAATGAATTCTCCAGAGTTGTTGTGCACAACGATTCTCATGTGTGTAACGAAAAGAGCTAGGGTTGTGAGGATATTTATAATCGGGTTTGTGGATGTAGAGTAATGAAAAAAATAAACGTGTTACGGATTTTCTTTATTTCATTAATGGAATTTTGAAAACCACATGTTGAGTTATTAATTCCTTGACATGCACCCATACTGATTATAATAAATATCATTTAATAAAACAATATTTTCTCAAAATCCGGACCGGAAAAACTACATGGAGCGTATTAAAAAATACAAGGCATGTACTTGTTTTTCATTGAAAACTACACGGTGTGTACATTAAATGTACACGGCAGGTATATCTTGTTTTCATTTATTCATTTCCTTTCCAAAATGAAAACTACACGGCGTATATATTTAATAATACACGGTGTGTAATTGTTTTCAAAATAAAACTACATGGTGTGTAATCATTGATACACGGCGTGAACTTGTTTTATTTTATTATTCCTCCAACATTAACATGATTTAGGATTCCATGAATAATTATTAATCCACATAAGGGAATAATCTATATTCTACTTGAGATACATGAATAAACTTAGTGTGTGACCCTCAAGGCCTCTTTCTCGTTGGCATTAGGCAGGTTGCCTAAATTCCAAGAATACTGTCTAGAAACAGGTCAAGGCACCCAAGAGAAAGAAGTTGATGCCACATTGACGTATCACTTCATACTAATGCTTACTGTGTAATTTAATCCCTTTTTCTCGATATCTCCTCAAGAAGGTTTTATGGATATTTCATAAACCTATACACTTAATCCGTGGTTCTTTGACTACCTAAAATAAACTCATCGTTTACACCATGGCCATTGAATTTAATATGACAGTTCTATTTCAATCAAAGGGACGAGATATCAACTTCCATAAATGGAAGGGTCAAATCCTTCCTCGACTTATCCATTAACAGCATTTTAGTCGTGACAAACCCAACGTACCCTAATTCCTGGCAACTGTCTGTGTGACAGTTTTTCTCAGTACATCTAAGTGCGCGAGTCATGACATGAGTTGATGATAATCATCTAGTCTAAGGACCATTACACATGGTCATAGATAAGAATGTCCAATGACACCAAGACATGCCGAATTGCTACCGGTGGGTCTGTTATCATAATCTTTCATCTTGGAGATTACCAATTGCAAACTCCATGAGAGAGATTATCGTCTTCTTATGAGTACTCACACATGATGGTCTGTATACTATATGTCCTTTCATATTATTTCATCCAACCATAAAAATTTGTTTAAGAATATTGTTATATAATTTCAAGTTTCTCATCATATAGGGGATCTTCCATGACTTTATTAATGCAAAAAATATTCCAGGACATTATTATATTATAGTCATGCAGAACAATTAACAATATATAAAAAGAGTACATTCATGTAATCAAAGTACAAAATAGTTGGTTTTCAGGACACCAACCCTTACAATTTTGTTATTATCTTTTAATTTAAATTGGATTATTTTTTTATGTGACATTCCATATATCACTTACATTACATGTTATGTATGAATTATAATATACCATTTTTCTCTGATAAAATATTTTATGAAATCTTAAGCGACGTCATTAGGGTGTCTAATTTTCATGAGGGATTTCTCAACTATTCTTTTATTTTGAGTATCTTTATTTCCTTTTTTGTTCATCATCACACTCATCAAAATGATATGATAATTCCAATTCCTTACATGATCTAAAATTTTATTATTCTAATGGAATATTTCATCATAATCACTCTTTTCCCAATATTTTATACTAAAAATGAAATAACAATCTGAGATGTGCTAATTTACCACATTCAAGGATGATGATTTTTGAATTTATAATAATTTATTCCATTATAGAAATAAAACATGTATTATGGTTGAACTAGACTATAATATATGTATTATTTCTTATCTATTGTTCTAGAATTTTTCTACCCATGGTTTTGATTTATAATGCAAATGCGTTCGAGGTGTTCAAAAACCACCAATAATCCCAAACCATTATCATTCAATAATTTATAAAATGTTTCATATTCAATCTAAGTAAAAAAATTAAATTTAGAACCATTTAACCTTATTGATGCTTACTAATAACATATAACTTCAATTATGGACAAAAATATTCATTTTACATGATTATCCATTCATGAATATAAGTATACAGATCATGAAATAAAGAGACAGGAATAATGAAATTGATCCTATTAACCAATTAAAATAGGCATGAATGAACATAATAATGTTATAGTAATTATATTAAATGTAGAAGAGGTTATTAAAATATTAATTAATGAATTTAATTTGGATATCTATGACAGTAATATCTTGTGATGAACACCATTAGACTTAAGGTAAGGAATTTATTCTTCTCACTTCCATTTTATAAGATATTCCATATTCACTACTGTTACTTTTGTATGTTATATGTATATAGACCAATGATGTTTCATATCATGAATCTCTTTATAAAATTTTTATTCAATGTATCATTTGAAGATTCTTAATTTTGGGGGCATTCAAATTGATTGATTACAAAGTGATGCAGGTTTTCCACTCGAACCTCCATTTACATTCAGGTTACTTTAAATGTCTAATTTACTATTGAAGTTCTTATGTATTGTTACAAACTCATCATAATATTTGTTTGAGTGTTCTATATATGTTCACCAATAATAATAATTCCTTATTTTATGGAATTTTAGACGTTTTAAATGTATATTTCAATATTATTTCAAAAATACAAACCGATTCAAGGGATCCTTTTGAATTCTTACCTATTTTCAATTGTACACCAGAATCAATTTTAATCTACCATTTTTTTTATAAAAAAAATCCTTATATCATGAAAAATTATCTTTTATCTTTTATGGATTTAAAATCACAATCATTTCATTCCAATTGAAAATTATTTTTAATAATTTCCTTGAAATAATCTAAAATGATTTATTTCTAAAGAATCTTAATAACTATTTTTACATGATTTCACTTCAATGGGACATAAATTATACATAAAATTTAATTTCAATGTCCTAGTATATTATTTCCTAGTATATTAATGTTCGAAAAATTATTTCATGGAAAATATAAATGATTTTCTAAAAGAACAATTGTTTCAAAAAAAGTGTTTTTTCTCATCACACATTAACTTTAATGAGATATATGCCTTCCTCACCAATAATTTCATTCTTGTGGTGTCTATAATTCCATTTTTTTATCATATTGAGAGTATCCTTATTATCATGATATTCTAACAGATTAATATTTTATTTTTTTAAGGTTGTATTCGATACTTTGTAATGTTTAAGGAATATTTCCTGAATGTTTTTTCAACGGCCTAATTTAAAAGTATCTTTTTATCTGTCAAAATATATTGTTGAACCTTTAAATTCATCTAGGATTATCTCTAATGATCTAATATTATATTTATTATTGAATGCTTTGTGATTAGTTTAACTATATATGTGTTATCTTGGAACCATTCACCATATTACTCTGATTAGTTTGTGTTTATTATTAATGATTGGGGAACGTTATTTACATTTCATATTTTAGTTACAATAAGAATTTTTGTGTTGTTTATATTTTTCACCATTCATAAGAGGAATTAAATGGACATAGTAAGAGTCAGGTGGGACCCTTTATTTCCCTTAAGTGCATTGGTTGATCTCAGGAGACAAACTACGACTTTAGAATGAGGCCTTGAAAAAAATGGATATTTATGGTCTTAGCACGAGGCCATGATAGTATGGTTACGTGGTCCCTCATTATGAATTTCCCTAATTATGGAAATATTATTAATAGTACATGTGGTTATTAGACTAGTATAATACCCATGATTATATTTTATTATGGAATAATATTTTCCGAACTTATTCTTTCCAAAATGTGTTCACTTTTATTTTTAAAGGCATGTGTTTTAGTAATTCTCCGTCACTAATGTTTATGTATATTTTATCTTACAATGTATTTATTAACCCTTACTGAGTATTTGAGCTCACACCTTTCTTTTTTTCCTTCCCCAGGTTATGTAGAAGAGATCATTTATTGAGTTTTCAAGGTAGCAATTTTTTATCTCTTGTTATTTATAATTTTTTATCCTTTCAAAATTTAAAATGGGTTCCATGTATGTATCTAGTTTCTTCAATACAACTAAACTGACTAGTTCATCAGGATTTTATGCCTTTTAATCACACAAAATTATTAACATAATGCACTAGCTCTGAGCTTCTTGGATCAGGGTGGTAGATACTGTAACGCCCCGACCCCAGTTACCCAGAGTCGGTGCATTATTGAAAAACATTGGCATGATAAAAAAAGAGCATGTCTTGAAATAACGATTAGTTTAGTAGACTTGGAATCACTAGGTACATACATAATGTTTACATTAAATCATAAAATAAAAACTATGACAACATACTCTCCCTAGTCCACCCTCATATCCCCTCATACTATCCCTTGAGGTCATTCAGAAAATACTTCTTCACATCCTGTGAAAATATAAAACATAGAAATGGGTGAGCTCAGATTCCCAGTAAGGATAAAAATATAGAAGAATCATTCATAAATAAGCATAAACATTTAAGGCAATGTATAACTAAAACAAAATCCTTTTAAACATGAACCTCAACATAATATGACAAAGATAAAAGGAAACAATTCCATTTACATATTCACATGGTTATTCTACTAGTCGGATAATCACATGAAATATCAATAACCACTTTCATAATAATGGAATGTACAATTCCAGACAATCATAACCACATAGTCAAGGCCTTGTTCCAAGACTACAAATAAGTACTTGTCAAGGCCTTGACCCAAGACACTAGTTTGTATCATGAAACCTACCAATGAATCAAGAAGCTAAAGCGGGATCCTCCCGTCACTTATTAAGTCTAATGCATTCCTCATATGAATAGGTTTAAACATAACATAAAAATTCGTATTAAAAATAGTGTACGAAATGTCAATACTTTACCTATAAACCATGAATGCAATAAGAATAACAAATCCACATTCAAACATATCACAAAAACTTCAATATAATATGGAAGTTTTGTATCATAATAAATCAACTTCAAATAAGCATAAAATCCATCAAAGGATGTTGACATAGGTGAAATCGAAACTATTTAAGGGATACATATTTATTTTTTAAAATAATTTAAAAGACACATAATTATAAAATAAAACATTTAATTTAAAAATATTCTTATAAACTTGTTAGAGTTTCTTCGACGATTTTATAATGGCGGAACATAGCCGCACCTGTCGTATATGTTAAGAAAACATTCTTACCTTAATTTTGTCGAAAAGGTTAAAAATGACCTTGTTTGGAAAATAACGGAATGATTCCTTTACAAACATCGTATAAAAAGTCAACAAGGGTATATATTAATTTAACCCATAGTCTATAATATAGTAATAATGATTTGAAATACATTTTTAAGAAACATGGATGTAGATGATGAAGAGGTCCGAGTAGATAATTACGTATAAACAACCTCGAATAATAAAGAGATTGAGAAATTAACCCTTGAATTGTACTTTTCCTTGGTTGAGGGTAGGTTAACCACCGGTATATTGGTGAAATAATTGTGATTAAATTATACAGGAATCATATAAATTAATATTATATCATATATTATCTTTTTATATTGATTTTTAATAATATCTTAGTATTATCATCATTTCAGGTGTTAACAGATTTGTTTTTTTATATTCATTGTAATGTGAGACATATTTGTTATGGATGGGATGTATAATATTTGTATCCAAAAAGTTATCATCTCTCTAAAAATTATTTTTAATCATCAAATATAATTTAGTCTTGAATGGATAGGATGGGGAATGAATCTCATCGCATTCGTGGAGACGATAATCCGTACGTAAGCACGAGCGACAATATCATTCTTTTGATATTAAAATAATAAATAATTGGATGGTATATAAAATATTAAGAATAATTTACATGTTATATTTATTATTTACAATAATTACACATCATTATTATAACCATCCAAATAATAATGTATTGAATAACAATTACACCACGACGTGGAGACGGTAGGCCGTACGTACGCACGTATAGTGACATGTCATTACAAAGATGGATAGAATACAAAATATGGTTGTACCATATTTATAATAACATCACAGAATATAGAAGATACTAGATTTATTATTTTATAATGTAAATAACAAAGAAATAAGAAGAAGAAGAAGAAAGGTACTTGAAAGTGGGTGGTGAAAACATTACCTATTCTTCGGGTTAGTCCTTTTTATTTGATCAAAAGGGATCCTTAGGTTGGAAGTATGACAAAATTATGGTCTCTAGGATTAATGGAGGATATTTTAGAGGTTATTTGGTTAGAGTTTTTCCGAACCAAAAGGCTTTGACGGTATAAATAATTGGTTAGAAGTGGTGTCCTTTTATAAGTGGGAGGAGGAGCTCTTTAAAAAAAACTTAAAGTATTAAATTATAATAAATTCATATTCGGTTTATAATGGATCCAAAGTGAATTATTCAAATTATATGGTGGGGATGGGTAGAAATCATTTTATCCAATAGATTTTAGAAAGATTTGGCTCACTATATTAACCTTATCATTTATATTTAACTTTTTGTTAAATAGTTTTACATTTACCATGTCACTTTGTATTTTTATATTATATGGTTAATAATCTTACTATATACTTCCAGGACACCCACATGTGGTCCATTAAAGATACACCTATCATTATATAAGTCCTTTGGCCGAACATTATATTTTTTGGAATAGAATAATAATTAATAATATAATATTAGTTTTAAAAACTATTTTATGTCAATTTTGACACTATTTAATAATTGATTTTTGTTTAAAGTCATAACAACATTATTAATTCGAACAAAATTTATTAAAGCAATCCAAAAATTTTATAGTAATCAATAAAATTCGTGGGTGGCATAAAAAATTTCAAATTATATTT
Organism: Viscum album; assembly: GCA_963277665.1. Taxonomy (NCBI): domain Eukaryota; kingdom Viridiplantae; phylum Streptophyta; class Magnoliopsida; order Santalales; family Viscaceae; genus Viscum; species Viscum album. The sequence continues at coordinate 1,067,638,616 of OY728129.1, forward strand.
ATTTTAATATTTATAATACCAAATATTTGATTCATTCATTAATAAGTAAAATATTGCATCATTACTGTGTCATAATGAAATTTAATAATTAAATGTCCAATAATTATAAATAAAATACAATTATGTAAGAAATAGTTTTTTCTTTCTAATGAATATTTATAGTCGAAAATATAACATATATAACCCTATGTAATATTGTTTTTCTAAAAGATATATGCTTATGTCATTTTTGTATTTACTTTTAACTTAATTAATATAGTGTCAATATCACTTACAAGTGGATCCATGGGGTCCCACAATTGACCCAAACATGCCCATGGTCAGACATGTATCATCCAATAGGGTTTGGACACGTTTTAGGATAATTTATTATTATTATAATATTATTGTTTACCCTTATTTACCAGATTTACCCTTTAACCATGGTAAATAATATATTTATCGAAGTAATTATTCAAAATGCCTTAAAATAGAAGTTACCTATTTACAAAATTAGGACCTCCTGATTCTAAATATGGAATCTATTTCTCTAAATTCAAAACTCCAAAGTGGCAGTAATTAATTTAATATTAATTCCCATTGTTAAAACAAAAAGCGGGGTTTTAAGAGATAATAACTATCAAAAGATTGGCACTTGTTTATTTGTAGTTTAAATGTGAATTTATATCTAATGACCAAGATTGGATTAAATGGTAAAAATATAATCTAATTATAAACTAAAATCACTCAAATTCCTAATTTATCACTATTAATTATTTCGATTAAAAAAGTTATTTTTAATTAAAATTTAGTAATTTTCACTATTCATCAAAATATGAAAGTTATCAGAAAAGTACCAAAAATTCACCCTAAGTTAATTTCGATATTTCAAATCAAAAAATGAAGTGCATTTTGAATGATAAAATGTATAATATTTGAAAAATTGGGTATAACTATTCATAACTACTAGTTTGATTGGTTGTGGTGTGTGTTAGAACTCGAAGTTGCATACAACACACGCCGTTGTATTATTCAAATAGAAGAATACCATGGAATATTGAGGTGTTACACATACACTACAAAAAATTAATGAATAAAGAAAATAGCATGTATCTGATGGGAATAAAAAGTGAGATTAAGTCCCCATACATTGTGTCTTGACATTCATCATACATGTTCAAATCACCAATATAAAAAATATGAATTTAATATAAATATTATACAAAACCATATTATTTTATCTAATAAAATATATGGTTTCATTATGAAATTATATTACACACTTGTTAACAATCCTATGTTTTAGTTTCATTTTAGGTAATTTTCTCTTTGTTATTTACACGATTCTTAATTTGTTATATCTATGATATTCATACATTATATCATGATTTAGATAATTTAACTATGATTTAAATTTCATGTATAAAAATTATATGTGTATTATAATAATCTATACATCATATAAGTATGAAATAAAAAACAGAGTTTATTGAAATGCTAGGTCATACATTTGTATAAATATAGTTTTAGTTTAATTGTCATGTTGATAGAATGAATTTAAAATACATATATGTATATATATAGATATAGATATGTATAGATATCATTATTAAATTAATTTATTATATCATATATAACTTATAAATTCTCTAAAAAATGTATTAATATAATCCATGTGGTGTATGAATGAATCATATCACATTGAGGGGGTGATAGTCCACACATCATCAAATGAAGTTTTTATATTAAAAAGAATTGGAAATTAAAAACGATATATAATGGTAGGTTGTAATGGAAAAATCAACAATCATTGTTTCATGAGGAAGTAGTTCTCTGTACAAAGAAAAAATATGTTCATTACCCATTAGATCAAGTTGTGTGTATTTGTAGGATGGAAAATATACATACCTAATTCATGTATATTATAGATACAATTTTTTATATAATCATATAATAAAAATATTTGGATGGGTGAAAAATGAAAATAAAAGAAAGGAATTGAGAGAAGAAGTTGCCTCTTCATTGTTAACTCCTTTTGGTTTGTGCCAAAAGGCTTGCATGGATTGCCCTATGCCCAAAGTAATGCTTGTAGGGGGAAGGGATTATTTATGGAGAGTGTATTGGTCTTGTGTTGGTAGAAATTAATAGGTTATATAGGTGTGAATAAAAGGGAGAGGTGGTGGGATTTTATAGGGAAGGAAAATGACTCACATGGAATTTTTAAAAACAAATTTAGTGTACACATGTCCTTACCTAAAAAAGTCCCAAAAAAATCCTAAATCAATAATTTATAGTTTTTGGACTAAATATTTACAGAAAATTTGTGTGGGACAGGTGGCTAGTTCATTTGAGACCATAATTTAAAGGTCTAGTCTCTAATTAATCGTAATTTGGCCTTAATTTCTTAGATTGATTTTAATCACTTTTTCTAATTATTTTTGGAAGAAATGAAATTTGTCTTATTAAACACTAAATATAATAATTAATACAATTTTTATGTTGGTTTTTCAAAATTCTTTCTGCAGAAGTATAAAAATTATAATTAATGCTAATCTCATAGATGTGTCGAAATAACCTGTTTTTTAAGAAGAAATTTTTTTAAATGTTTGTTATGAATTAATATTTAATTTTAAAATATAATTTATTATAATGAATTAAATTTTATTAATATATTTAATATTTATCTATTGTGGCATTAAAAAAAATTATAATTTCATTTATAATTAATAATTAATTAAAAATGGTGTTTTTCTACTAAAAAGTGATATTTTTCACTATTCATAATATTTTTCTCAGGAAATTCCTAAAACATCGCCCTAGGATAATTTAGACTGGATGAATTTAAAAATAAAGTTTAATTTATCAAATTAAGTTTCTAAATGGGTCTGAAATTTATTTTATTTCTAATATCGGATCATTCGAGAAAAGACTATTTTTTAACATATAAGGACTTTACCAAAAATCATATCCTTCATTATCAATATGTTATATATATATAAAAAATTATAAAAAATACATTAAAAATTATTTTTACTATTTATATAAAACATTTTAAAAATTATGTTATAATTATATAATTTAAATAGTTATATAAAGAATATGTTACGTTGAGACTCAATGTTTAATGCATCGTTCACCAAGTTGGTGTTGCGTGTAATGTACACTATGTCAGTGTTACATGTAACATACTCCATGTCGGTGTTGTCTGTGACATATGCGAAGTTAGTTCCATGTGAAATGAATGTTTTTCATAGTTCATTTCAGTACCTAAATGAAAATTAAATTTATTAGGGTAAAATAGCTTCGTGACCCTAAAAATATTTTCTTTTATATATTATTTGTTTTTATATTCTATTAAAATTAAATGGTAACCTATGTCATTATATTAAATTTTATAGACCATATATTTTTCATAAATTAGTTATTACTATTTATAACATCATATTTAACATCAAAATTTTATCTTATTATATTAAATAATCATATTTTAATAATATATTATTTTTCAGTAATCCTCAATCTTGTATGTTATACAAGTCATCGAGGAAAGACCTTACTCTATATAACGAAAGTGGACTCATTTTTCCTTATAAATAAGGCTAGAGTTAATGTTTTATTTAGTACATGATTGACTTGGTGTTATATATAAATCAAGGAAAGCATAGTTCTTTAATATAAAATGAAAAATATTCTGTGTTGTGTGAAATGTAAAATATCAAAAAGGTTAAATTAATTTGGAAATAAATTCACAAAATATCTGGGTGTTAAACTAAAGATGAAGATAAAATAAAATATTCCTCTAATGTTATTTGTGAAAAAAATAAATTATTCACGTTTTTTTAAATTATGTTTTTAAAACGTTTTATGTTTTATAAAATGGTAGAAAGTTGGAGAAACATGGCCAACAACCCATTGGATGGAAAATGCAAAAATTATTCAAATGACATCCCCAATGACATGGGAGGTGGAAATTTTTTTGTAAATGATTAAACCTTTCATAGGATATATAAAATAACCTAAATCATATTTAACATACTCCTCCACCGAAAAAGGAGAAACTTTCTATTGAGTATTTTATGTGGCAATGAACACCAACATTTAGTGGATCATCTGATCTAATTGTCCCTAAATAGTGGGTTAACTGAATAAATAATATCTTTTTTCTTATCAACTAGTTTTAAAAGAATAGTGTGACTTTGAAAATCTATTTTTTTTATAGATGATATGATCAATGGTGAGAATTTAAAAATAACTCCACGCTAATGTATGAAATGGAAGAGTTGGAGTGGGAAGACATTATGAAAATATTTATTAACTAATATTTCCCATGAACTCTTCAAACAAATATGGAGAGAGAATACACAGAGATGATGAAAAGGGAAGGCTGATTTGTCATGTATATGAGGAAAACGTTACAAGTCTTTGATTAATTTTCTACAGTTTTGTTATCAACAATGATAGGAAAATATATCTAATCTTTAGTGGTTTAAAAATACACCATCAAAAGGATCTATATATCTGAGACATTGGTATTTATAAAGAAGTGGTTTGATGTTCTGCTAAATTAGGGATGGATTTTTGATATTGGATTTATGTACATGGGGATAAGAATAGAAGAATAGTGTTTCAAGCTAGTGTTTTAGATGAAAAAAGAGTAAAGACAATATAACCACCCACGTGGAAAAAAATGTGAAGATGAATAATGAGGATTTCCATGAAGGAATGGGAAAATGCTTCAAGAGTAGGTGATAATTCCTATAAGCACATGAATATTGAAGATACTTGAATATGTCATCCAACATGACGTAGGAAATAAATATGACTCATAATGAATAAACCATGGTAAAATTGTTTAGAGAATGTTCACTATGTGAGCTAGCACACTAAACCATCTGTCGTTGAAGGTGATCATCTTCAACAATCACCAAAGCTAATGTTTTAAGGGAAATCTTATCCCATCATTACTGCTGAATTATAGAATAAAACCAATTAAATAAAATTTTAACATTCTATTCACACAATAATGGAATTTTTTTTGTTTGATTCTAGTACATCACATTCCTTTACATCAAACATAATTTTTATAACTGTTTAATAAAATCCATAATACCTTGAAGTAGGGATGTCTATAAAAACAATAAGTGGTTCAATCATTGAAAACCAAGTGTTGGAATATTCTCCTATTAGTGTCTTGAAGAATATTATTCCATAAAGTCTTTGAATATTTACCTTATATGAATTTTATATTGTATTGGTCATAGATTATTTTTCATTATATAATGAAGACATCAAATGTTAGTAAAATTATTCTCATTCAATATAACTGAACACCCCATGATCTTATAAAATTTCAATGAATTTCATGACTATCTTTTGGAAAATCCTAAATAATGTGTGTGATATTACATTGTGCAGATGAACACCTCAACCAAATTTTTTAATTAATGTAACATATCAAACCTATAGGAATTTACCATTGTGAGGGGATACACTGATGTATTTCCTGAAAAAATTACTCAAAATTTCCATAGTTCATGGGGAATATTTTTTAAAATAAATTATACCTAAATCTCATCTTATCCAATAAGATTACCTTGACCAAACTAGAGGTGTTAAAGAAGTATCTATAAGAGCATTTGGATATAAGATTATTATTACCTAGTGCATCACCTTGGGGTGTGCAAGTTCTCCTTAAAATGAATAAGGATGGATCAATGTGGGTTTGTATTGATTAACATGAGCTAAATAAGGATTCCATAATTTGAATGCGTCTTCTACAAAGGATATGTAACATAATTAATCAACTATGAAGATAATAGTACTTCCTAAAGGTGGATATTCATTCTGGATATCATCAGATAAAGGTTAATATGAAAGATATTAAAATGATTACCTTCCATACCTGCAATAGACATAATGAATTCATAGTTATTCCCTTAATAATTTCTAACTACCCTATAATCATAATATATTTGATAAATAAATTATTTAGAGACAACATTGGAAACTATATATTGGTTTTTAAAGATGAAATTCTCATTTACTCAAATGAGAAAGATGAACATGAAGATCTTCTAAGGGTAGTGCTAGTGACAGTAAGGAAGAAAAAAATCGAAGCAATTTTTAGAATATGTGGCATTGGTTACCACAAGTTTCATTCTTGGGGTATGTGATCACAAGTGGTGAAATTTATATGGAACCATCAAAGAAAAAGAAACTTAGGGAATGGACCATACATAATATGATCATATAAATCCTTAATTATTTTATCTTATTAGGGTACAAAATTTTTTTGAGCGATATATCATGATTCTCTAATTAGAAAACTATGTTTTCAGAAAAAGGGGTAATATATGTATGGAGAAAAGAATAGGTGGATATATTTAAAGATCTCAATATGAGGCTAATATCTATGCCTAAACTCACATATATAACAAGTGGAGAATGATTAGAGTTATAAAAAAATGCATAAAATAATATATTGGGTTGTTTAGTCATGTTAATTTACATTGTGAAAGAATATGCCTCATAAAAGATGTATATCAATGAAAAAACTACTCGATGCATGATCTAGAGTTTGTAGCTATGATATTTTCCATGAAAATATGGAGGCACTCACTCTATGCTGATAAGTGTGAAATATATTCCAATCACAAGAGTTTAAAGTATATATTCACATAGAAGGTTCTGAACAAGAATCAAATAACATGGTTATAGCTAATCATGAACTATTATTTCTCTATTAATTCAAATTTAGGAAATTTAAATGTGTTAACTGAGACTCTTAATAAAAAATAATATGCTAATATATCTTTTATGTGGATTTAGAATGAAACAATATTTTTTGATATGAAAAAGATGGATATTTAAATCATAACAGCAGGGAATACGTCCTACATTTACCATATGATTTCACATCTATCTATGAAGGAGACGATCAAGGAGGCACAAAGGGATGATCAAGAATTCCAAAATAATGTTGTAATGATGAGGGAAGAGAAACTACATCAGTATCAAAACTATAGTGAATATTTGATTCGATTTGGTTGTTGAATTTTTGTTCTTTCATGACATGAGATTATAAATGTATACTCAATAAATCACATATATCACTTTTCTTTATTCATTATAGAAGTATCATAATTTACCATGATCAACAATAGAAATTTTTTGGAGATAACATAAAGAAGGATATTACATATTATATCTCATGGTGCATTGTATATTATCAAGTTAACTTTAAGGGAAAAAATTGAAAATGGATGATGAATCCATTTCGTATACCCACATAGAAATTTTAGAATTTCATTATTGGATTTTCCACTATTCTATTGAATACATACGAAGAAAACAATGTGGTATGGGTTATGCTATATTGACTCACCAAGTCTTCCCACATCCTCTCTATTTGGGAATATTTTTATCCTGAAAAACATTCCAATATATTGTAAAGGAATTGATGAGGCTGAATGGGGTATCAAATTTGATCACCCATGATCATGATCCAATGTTCACATATAAAAACTATAAAATTCTCCAATATTATCTGAATACAAAATATAATTTCAGTACGACCATTATCCACCAAAACTCATGAAAAATCTAAAAGGACTTTTCATATAGTTTTGTAAATTCATAGAACATTCTAAATAGAATTAATAAAGCTTATAAAATCAAAATCATTCATTATTTGAGTTATCATATGAAAAATATATTATAATATAGTATTAAAATTTCTTAATATGTATCTCTATATGAAAATTGATGTAAAAATCCAAATTTTCATGATTATGTTTGTGTAAGAAAGATACAAGAACCTGATTTTTTACTAGTGACTGAAAATGGTTTGATCCATACAACAACATATAAAAGCATCATAGTGTCAGAAAATGAGCTACACTGAAAACCATCAAAGGTACATGGAGATTGAAGTTGGAGAAAACACTTTCCATTAATTTTATCCATTGAAGAGATTCATGTATTTTTGAATGAAAGGGAAGATTATTAGGAGGTATGTTGTCATCATTGATATCCCTAGTCGATGCAGGAAATGGAATATATAATTGAACTTCCAAAAAATATGGATAATGTCCATGATATGTTCCAGGTATCTCTCCTCTAGAATTAAAAAAATGACCCCTCACATGTATTAAATTTGGAGGTGGGGAAACTAGAGAAAGACCCCTCTTATGTGGAGATTTTGATGAAGATCCTAGACTGTAAAAAAAATGTTCTATGTAACAAAAAAACTACCCTTGTTATTGGGTTTTAGAGGGACCATATTTTTTATAAGAAAACATTTGAACTAGAGGAGACTATTGGAAAAAATTACCATCATATATTTTCAACTAAAAATATGAGTAGAAATTTTAAGGTTGATATTTTTAAAGGTAGAAAGAATGTAAGAACCTAGATTTTATAAATGATATTTGTCACTTGATGTAAATGATTGTTATAAAATAATATATATAATTATACACCTAAGGAAACGAATAAAAAAATATTTCATTAATAAGTAACATTATATTAATCATTAACGAAACCAATAAAAATTTCCAATGGAACAATTGAACAAAAAATATATAATAGAAAATATAATTTGAGAAAATATTGATCTCCCCAATCATATAGAATCATACCTATTAAGATAAACACTTTTTAAAAGAAAATAAATATTTTAAACAAATCAATATCTTATAAAAATAAAAATATATAACCATGTGAGTAATTTTAGTGAATATTTACTAAAATAATGATGCTGAAATTATATAAAGTAATGTTGCAATTATAATGGTAACATGACCATTGGAAATATTAACTAGACTATTACGAAGGTAATTTTACGTAAAAATAAAAAATGTGATATAAATGTAATTTCTTATTATTTATTAATGTATATATAAATATTATATTACCAAAAAATAAATATACTGATTAATGACTCAACCAAAATATAACCATAATTTTAACAATCTAAAATTTAAAATATTTGATAATAATAATAATTTTTATATGAAAAATTAAAAAACCTAGTTTATAAATTTATTCTGAATAAATTAATTTTTTTAAATCATCATGTCAAAATTATTTATAGTTAGTTTTTGGTAATTTTTTAAAATACATTAATTATCAGGTGAATTGAAATAATATAGTTTTTCTCCTAACTATAATACTTTAAATTACATGATCCATGATATAATAATGACCTAATAATTTCTATGACATGATTTCTAGAAAAATATATTTAATTCCATAAATTATTCAATTAAATAAAATAATAATAAAAATTAAAAATCATTTTCCAAATCCTAAATTCAAAATGAATCCCTTAAAATAACAAATTTTAGTTTTTTGGACTTTCTTTTATAATAAACTAATGAATTCAAATTATAAAGTTTAAATTATTAAAAACATATCCATTATATTTATGTATGATTTATATTGTAAAAAATTTATGATTACATGTTTTAACATTAATATATCATTTTATTTTAATTTTTTATTTTAAAAATACTACTCTCTTCATGTATAAATAACTCAGCTTACTCTCCTATGAAAAAACACAATCCCCCACTTTTTAAAGTAAAATATATAAACGAATAGCCCATCTCAATCCTTTAATTGTACTAAGAGATATTTTGGATTAATATAACTCCAATCACCAATGGAGTTTTAGCGTTGTACAAGAGAAGAAAAAAATGAATATTAAGTAGATTTCAATGAACTCCTATATTTTTTAATCTTCTATTTATTTTTTCACCACCCCTATCAGAAAAACTAATAATATTAATTAAAAATTAATTTAAATATTTTATTAATTATTTTTAAAAAGATTATGTATCATATTTTTGATATATATAAATTGCAAACATCCATTTCTAACTCTCCCATCAATCTCCCATCAAAGGTCGGTTAACCAACAATGTTGAAATTTTTATGTCAAGACATATAATAATAATCATGTAGGGATATTATAAATTATATATAATATATAAAAATACGAATAAATTTGTTAAAATATTATGGTATTAATTATACTGATGTATAACGACTTGGATAAAATAATTAATATCAATCCAAAAATGGAAAATTAAATGAAAACCTGATATCAAAATAACTGATGTCTAATTAATCATGTTTTAAAATAGATTCAAATATTATAATTGAGGAATAGTGAAAAATTTTAACATTATTCAGTTATGTCGTTATTTTTCTATAAACTTATGTTTATTATTTAGGATGCATAAAATCGATGAAATAAAGAGGGAATTAAGATAAGGGGATTCTCGAACCCAACTCCCTTTCATTGTGTTTTCCCAATTTCATGTCATATTTAGTATAGATATTCATTTATTGTTCTATAAATATAATTTTATTATTATTCAATTTTATTTTTAGGATATAAATGTTTTCCACCTTAGGTTTTATGCTAAATATTATGATTTTCCATAACAAAAACATTCTAATAAAATAATATATTTCTCATGTGTTGTTTCTTCATGGTTGTATTATTTATAAAAACTATATGAAACCCATTCATTTCATGAATGTATTATTTATAAAAACCTTATAAAACCCATTATTTTCCACGATTTGTTTCACGAATATGATTATTATATGTTAAATGTGACATGCCTGACTGTATAAATATCATGATGTGAAAGGTGGGTCCAGAGTTACATGTCCCTCCAATACATTATATATATCACAGCACATCATTAGAAAATCTTTATTATGCATTAACATGATTCCAGACTTATTCACCATGATGATGTTATAATTATGCACATATTTAATTTTTGAACATGACACTTGATTTATTAAAAACTATGTTTGGTATTTAAAAAATAAGACATGGTTTATCACTTTCATGCAGGTCTATATTTCATTCCATTACCAATTGTTTCCCTCATGATTATGATGATGAAATTATGTTTATGATATGATGATGATAATTACTATCAACCATGATATATTCATTCCTCTACCCTATTTCTCATCTTATTGGGATTTTGGATCACCCATTTCTTGAAATATATCCTCAGATGACTACATGTTCTAAAGAGAACACAATAATTTATAAGGATAATATAGAAGGATTTAAATTAATGTTAAATATTTATTATGTATAAGTGAAGTATGATCCTTTTTTCCCAATATAGTAATTTTTTTATTACTAAACATATATATTTTATGTTGTTTATATTTAAAAAGGATTCAATATTAACATGTGAATATGTATAGTAACTATAAGGTATATTCTTTTCCATTAATGATAGAATGTACATGGATTTTCATATGAAAAACATAGAAGAGATGAATGAATTCCCCAGTATTGAATTTTTTCAATGTGATGGCATTATATTTATTTCTCAATAAAAATTTTCTGTAGTAATTTTATAGATGCTCATTATAAAAAATCATAATCCTGTTATAACCTTTGTTGAAGCAGTATTAAAATTAACAATATAAGATATTATAGATGCAAATCCTACCTACTTCAAAATTGTGGTTTGATGGTTGTGATACCTAGAAATCACCAGACCATATATTCTTTATGGGGTAGGAATTTTCAGTAGATATCTGTAGAATCTTTGAATGGAACATTTTAATGTGACCATGAGAATTATTATGTACATTATAGGTACTATAAATTTATTTATGCTGTATACATCCAAAAAATATATCATGATTTTTGGTTATTTGTAATGGGACTGTGGAAGAGACCTTGATTAACGAAAGAGTATAACTAGATTCACATTTGTTTTGGGTGACATGAAATTTACATGGTCATTGCTTAGATAAAATTATGAAATTATCATCATGTGGAGCTGAGAATTTTGTTTCCAACTCAGATGTGTGACATAGAATAAGTCTCATAGTTTTGTTATAATATATGGTCTATTCTTAAGACAATCTTAATATAATCATTATTTACCATCATTTATCAATTTGTTGAAAAAAGGTTCATGTTTTTTCATGAAATAATACATCACATTGCAATGAGGTATCATTTCGTTATAGATAATGTCTAGAATAAATAATGTGAATTTTTTTTAAGGAATAAATAATCAATTTTTTAGATAAATTTATGAAACAATTAATGCATCATGTATTTTAAAAAATGAAACAAATTCTATGGATTCAATGAAAACAAATTTAAGGGACGATATTGATAAAAAATATTCCAATTTGAAATCCCTAAATTAAATGTTGTTATAATTTAAGCTCTACTCAATGGTTTGTGGAGTTTATTATAGGAGAAGATAATTTACTGGAGCAGAAAATAATGTTTTCAATAACAAATTTACGTGTAACTAATAATTACAGAGGAAATATTCAAGGTACTAAACCTCTCTTAAATTATGTTTTTTCTAATATATATTAATATTTTCTCTATTGTATTAATACTTGTATCATTTCAAAAATTTATTCATCATATGGTATAAAATGGAATCAGTTCACATCATTTTTTCCCTCCATCAATCACCAATAATGATATTACATAATTTATTGTAATAATTTTTATGTAAATATTCTATTTATATATCATAGAAATTATAACCCTAAAAAATACTTACTCTGGTAGAGTTAGTCAACTCCAAAAGATTCGATAAAATGGATATCCAAAATGTCCCTTCAAAAATATTTATTAAACCGTGTGAAAAGTTTCCTATGATCCCAACATAACTAGTGAACTTTAAGAAAATATAATAATTTAGAATCTTCATGCCCCGAGATTAGCGACGATGTAGATTTAAGGATATTATTGTTTTCCATCTATGGATCCTTCCAAATATGAATGTTCACATAATTAGAGATCCTCTAAATCAAACAATGATTTAGAATAGGCATGAATCCCCATACAGTTATCTAAAATAAATGAATTATAATAACCAAACACCCCTCCAAAATAATTTTTGTTATGTATTTATATATGTATGTATTCATGTATATATATATATGTATGTGTTGGGGAATAAGAAATACGAGACAAGGAAATTGAATTCAAAAAGATAATAAAAATGAAAAAATGCACCAATATAATGAGGTTCATTAATGAAATTATATACATAGTATAGAGAAGGATTTTTTTATTTCCTCTCAAGATAAATGTAAGGAGGGTTAAAAAAATAAAATTATAGGGGAATTATACAGATTCAATGGATGGGAATCATCTTTTTCAATCTGCATCTGGTGGTTCACCCACTAAAAGAATATTTCCCCCACCACTGGTTGTGCACATTTCATTGACTGCTAACCAAAGAAAACTCATTATATAGATATTTCTTACCATGGATATATTTTTGATGTTATTTCAAATAACACTTCATAAATGTCTCATGTGAAATTTTCCCAAATTTAGAGTGTCCCCAATCAAATATCTCCTTCATGACCACTTTGGGGTCAAAGAGAGACCCATAGACTCTTTATAGGATTCCAAAATATCTTTCTATAGAAACCCAATCATAATGTTGGACCCATTATCATTGGTGTAGACATTATTAACTTTCATTAATATTTTTTCCAATGCATTACAAATCATGTGATATTGCTTGTCATTGTGTTTTTACATTGAAATAAATTATGGGTTCCTACTGATATGAATATAACTATAACTATCAAATTAGAGAAATCAAATATCATTAATTTGTCTTATATCTTGTAGAAACTTCTCCATATGAAGAGTATCCTTGAAGCATTCAGTTATTGTGATATATTTCACTTATGTTTTATACAATAACACAAAGTTTCGAGGTTTGAATTTCCATCATTTTTATTAACCTTCAAATGTTATCAGTTCCCCAAATATAAATTTCATCATACCTACACCTATAATTGTATGTGAGTTTTTATATCAATTTAAAAGTATTTACAGTTCATAAATCCATATATGTCGTACCCAGTAAAAATAAAATTCCATGTTTAATATAAAAAGGATATAAATTTGATTCATTTAGAAAAATAAAAATATATTCCCTTAAAAATGTTGGTAAAAATGGTGAAATTTTATTTTAATGATCATTGGATATAATAAATTATTCCAAGAAACCAATTTTCCAAAACATGGTATTGAAGGAATAATGATTTCTGATCGAAGAGAGTGTAAACTGAGGATTTCTAAAAACAATTCTTAACTATCTTATGTAACAAATAGTAAAAAATAGTACCAATACATGAATATAGAATTAATAACCAAAGGAGAATTAAATTCATTAATCTATTGAATGATGGAACAAAATAATACATCAATGTACTCTTAAAAGTAAGTAATCGTAGAAAATGATGAGATTGTCTAAAGAAACTATTACAACATGGTAACATGCTATTATATTGTATATTTAAGTAATGAAAATTAAATTATTATTAAAAAATTAGGAAAATAATGATATTAATGTTTTAATATTTAAAATTTAATTATATACACCTTGAAAAATATTTTAGGATCATAATAAAATATGAGTCTGAAAAAAGAAAAATTCGGAGAAAACATTTTTATCAATGTCAAAACATTGGAAAATAAAACCCCATTAGTGAATGTCCAAAAAACTTATGTGTTAATACCAATAAATTTAGGTATAAGATACATATAGTACAATAATTGTTATTATATACACAATACAAAATGAAAGAGTTTTGAACATAGAATGTATCTCATAAGAATTAAAAGTAGGATGAAATCACATTACCTTGTTTGTTGACTCTTTTCGTATGCATTCAATAAACATTTATAATAAATATTAAATTTTCATTGATATTTTAAAAACCATGTTATTATATATAATAACATATATGGTTTTATTATGACCTTATATTACCTACTTATTATAAATACATTGTTAAGGTTTCACTTCGGGTAATGTTCGCTTTATTTTTTGCATGCGACTAAATTTGTTATATATTTGGAATTTATACATTATATCATGTATTTAAGAAATTAAAACGTTTTATTAATATTATTTATATAAAATATTTTTGTATTATAATAATGTATATAATATATATGTATGCAATAGAATACAATGTTCATGGATATAATAGGTTGTACGTACACATTAATGTTATTTCCATTTAATTTTCGTGTTGATAGAGTGAAAGTAAAAGACACACACACACAAATATATTTATATATATATATATATCATTTTTATATTGGATTTATTATATCATATATATATTATATATTCACTGAAATCATCAATAATACAATCCATGTGGTGTATGATCTAATCATATCATTTGGAATGGGGTATTCCACACTCCTTCAAATGAAATTGTCGTATTAACAAAAAATTGGATGTAAAAAATCTATATGTTTTAAAAAGGAATAAACAAGATTAAATACATAATAAATTTATTATATGACATATACAAATATATTTTCCATCATAATGTCCACCATGCTAAGTGGTAATGTAAAAATTAACAAGCATCATTTTATAAGGTAGTAGTTCACCTTATACGGAAACGATATGTTCACTAAAAATTAGATAATGGTGTGTGTAAGTTTAGGTAGAACCATATACATTACAAAATCATTGTATTTTTTGGATACTGGTGTTTTTATGTAATCCTATAATAAATAGAGTTGGAGGGGGTGGAGAAGGAAAATAAAAGAAAGGACTTGAGAGAAGACGTTACATCTTAATCTTGTAAATACTTTTAGTTGGAGCTGAAAAAGAATTCCTAGATTGCCTTATTCCAGAGTAAAGGATTCACGAGGGATGAATTATTTATTGTAATTAGATTGGATAAGGATTTACTAAACAATAGCAGTTTGAGAGGAATGAATAATAAAGAGAGGTGGTGGACTTTAAAGGGAAGGAAAAGTGTCACTTTAAAAATTTGAAAACAATTTAGTTTTACACATTTTGTTACCTAAAAAAACATACAAAATAATATAATTTATTAATTTATGATGTGTGGAAAATTTTTTGATAGAAAATGGGTGTTGGAAAATTAGATTGGTCATTTGGGCCTTTAATTTAATGGTTTAGTCCCTAATTAATGATAACTAGGCCTTAATCAATTTTACTAATCATTTTGGTAGAAAATTAACTTGAACATATTATACTCTAAATATTATACTGAAAAAAATGTTATATGTCTATTTTTAAAAATTCAAATCAGAGAAGCAACAAAATTTAGAATAATTATAAACCCAAAAATGGGACAAAATAATGTGTTTAAAAGTAGAAAATGATCAAATGTTTGTAAAGATTTTCTATTCAATTTAAAAGTTAAATGGATTCTAATGAATTAAGAAATATTAATAGATTTAATATTTATCTGATCTGACCACAAACAAATTTAATATCATTTAATATTAATAATTAATTATAAAAATGTATTTTTTTACAAAAAATCACAAATATTCACAATTCCTCAAAAAGTGAAGTGTCTTAAAGAAATACCCAATATTCACTTTTGAATAATATGGACATTATTAATTCAAAAATGAGTTCTTTTTCTTAAATTTCAATTTCTAAATGTATCTAAAATTAATTTTATTATTAAAATTTTTACATCCAATTAAATGATATTTTTAACACAAATGGACATTCCTAAAAATATTATCATTCATTATCAATAGGTTTTATTTATATAAAAAAGTATAAAAAATATTTAAAAAGTATTAATTACTATTACTATAACTAATTTTAAGAGTAATGTAATTATTATCTCTTTTAAATAATTTCATATAAAATTTTCTTTTTGGGAACTCATTATTGTGTGTATCATATTCCATATTGGTATTGCATGTAATGTACACCAATTTGGTGTTCATGTAAGATACACCAAGTCAGTGTTTCATCTAACATATGCCTAATAGGTTCCATGTGAATGGACTATTTTACTTAGTTCATTACAAGACATAAATGAACATTTAATTTATTAGGGTAGAAGTGATTTACAACCATAATAATATTTCCTTTTATATTTAAATATTTTTCATATTAATTTATAACTAATTTCTAAAAAATTAAATCATATATTATTATTTAAACCATATATTTTCATTAATTAGTTAATACTATTCATAACATCTAATTTAAATTCATTGATTATTATAATTATATTAAATAATATTAGTTAAGTAATATATTATTGTTTGGTAAACATTAGTTTTTCATGTAATGCAAGTCATCGAGGAAAGTCATTATTAAATATAACACAAGATAAACTTGATGTTCCTTACAGAGAAAGACAATGTATATGTTGTGTGTAGTGCACGATTAACGTGGTGTTTCTTATGACACAAAAAAACATAGTTCTTTAATATAAAATGAACTATCTGTAGTGTTTAATGAAATTAAAAATATCAAAAAGGTTAAATTAATTCTAAAAGTAAATCTCAAAATCTAATGGTGCTACATTATACTCCAGATAAAATGGATTTATACCATGAAATTAGTCTAGGTTATAAAAATATTAGCACTTCAATGTTTCATTAATTTAATCCCACATCATAAAAATGGATTCAATATCATCCATTAAAATAGGAATGTTGGAACCATAATGGAAACCCTACGTAACATATAACTAGGTTTTGACATATAAGAACATGGGTTGGGTGTGATGAATGGGAATAGAGGAAAAGCATAAATAATTATATGTAGTGATTTATGTCATCAATAACTAACATGTGACTAATGAAAAAAAAAATTGAGGTCCTCAAATTCATAAATCTATGTTGATTTAAAAGGACATTTGTTGAACATGAATTATGTTATTAGGAAATAACAATTTTTTATCATTATCCAATCATTGAGTTATTATTTTTTTGACCATGAATACAAAAGAAATCCTTCTTTGGTTTTGTTTTTATCTATTTCACATTGAGCCATTACTTCTACAAATGGATTTACAGAAACGAAATTAGATGCCAGGAGAAATAAAATACTCTTTGAGTAGAAATCAAGGATCATAAATGAATGAAAATTTTAAATATTTATCGATAAATATTCTTCAAAATAAATATGCTCAATATATTAATCTTTAAACACCAAACATAACACTATAATTTCACCATGAATAATTATTTATTAAAATAATAATACATAATCTTGGACATCATGTAAGCCATTGGTAGGGGTGAAACCCTAATCATCCTTTGGTCATGGCTTCAAGCCCTATGGTCTTGATGGACTTGATTGGTTTTCACCCAACATACATGATGTCCTTTTTTAAAACCAAAAAATTATTATTTCAAAAATAAATATGATGGACATCCTTGAATTAATGATAATCACTAAATAACATTTTCTCAGAGGTTGTTAATAAATACATAATACATAAATAAATCCTCTAAATTTTATCATGATTTCTCAGGAATGGTTAACCTTATAACCCTTATAAATTATAAAAATCCAAATATTTAGAAATAAATTCATGAAATCATCTTAACATTGAATCCTCATATATCACAAAGTACTACTTGTTTGTCACATTAAAACATGTGAATATCGTTATCGTATATTCCCTTAAAACATGGTAATAATATTAATTACCATACATCCTTCTGGAAAACATGAATTATCCCTTATTCCAATGTATACTGAATATATTTATAAATTCCAAAAATCCTTTAATATTCATTAATGATAGAATAACCCACATATTAACAAGTCATTTATTAGTTCCTCTATAATCAGAACCATCCAATCTACTTATTTAGACCATCATTATCTTAACATAAATAACATATTAAGGGTTACCAAACCATTGTTTTAATATAAACTTTTCATTAAATAACTCCACTAGTCCATCAAGAAAATTCAACATAAACTGGTAAATACTAGATAATAAAACTAAGTAGAACAAACCATGTATATTTCATCATTAATATAACATTAAATTTTTAATCCTAATATATGTATAATTTTATTATTCCACTCAATCCTTATACCATTAACAAGGATACCTCATCCTATTACACAATACATCTTTCCTTTTACATTTCAACAATAGTTTCATTTTCATCAACAACGTAACCATTACTCACACATCCTTGCATATCCTGTTTAAGTGCACTCAACTTGGGACATTGGGTTTCATAATGACAATTTATTCAACATTTAAATCCCTTCACCTTCAATGATTTAGTAGGAAGTCCAATATTCCCATTTATTCTGTTAAAAAAACACTTCATTTTTCCTTTGAATTCACATTCATTATGTCCCTATTTTCCATAGAAAAAAACAACTTCATTTTACTCTCCAGTATTCGCATAGGTTATTTTTTACACATTCTTGACATAATGGTATGAGAATATTCTTTACACCATGGTATCCATTACCCAAAAAATCAAAAAACTCCTTCTTTATCTTCATTGGAAAGTCATAGAGTTGGTTAAGCTATATATTGTTAATCATTTACCATGGAAACTGATTCATCTTGATCACAACATCTTTTAATCTAGAGATAACACCACTTGATAGGTAGTTAGAAAATCTCCCATCATAATTAATATTAATCTTCTTCATTACAGTTTCCAAAAATGACTAAAACCAGAAGCACTGTGTGAGTATTAACTATCATAGTAGAAAACCTCATAACCAAGAAAATATTTAATTTTAGGATATCTAAATCATGACACTGCCTTTAATCTATGACACCCTTGGTTCATACTACGTTAATCATAGTCAATGTATATCTATATACTTCAAGATGGTTCATGATGAGTTTGATATTTTCAAAATAATTTCCCTGAGTGTGTCAAATTAGGTGTTCAACAAGGCTCGTTGTCATTTACCAGATTATCTTGAGTCAGGGCCAAAAAAATCATTTCGGAGTTATTACCCATAGGTATATATGTTATGCAGCCATATCCCCTCATAATATCTAGACATGTATGTATTTCTAGGAAACCACTCAAACATCCATTTACCAAATTTCCAGGACATTTTCTGAACTCTTTACTTATCCTTAGTGACATCCCTAGACATATCCTATGTAATATACCTAGGGATCTCACAAACAATTTCTAATCATAGTTTCAAATGGATGACCAATACATTATTTTCATAACATCTATAGTGAACCAGGATTATCTCTCATGGATATTATGTCATTTTAGATGAATATTCTATACATAAAAAATACATGCTCAAGGACCATAATAGTTTATTGCCTTTGAAAATTGGAAACAAATATTCTATGCTGGTGAAATATCTTGAAAATCTCCCATAAGGATCTCAAAATTTAGTCAATCTACATAAAATCATTCTTTTTAAGTATGTAAAAGGAAACATAATAAAGGGGTGAGCTCAAACTCTTATTAAGGGTGAATAAGTGAGTCATGTAAGCATAATTATGAGCAAAAGGGTATGAGAACATGATCATGAAAATCTAAGATCATATTATACATTTGAAAGATCATATAGATGAATCATGGTATAGATCATGGTAGTTCATAAGATATGAATAATACGAAATCAAAGAATATAATCAATGAAAGCATAAAATTAGAATAAAAAATTAAATTGTGGAAAAAATAATAATATAATAATATTTAAAAGTATCCAAGGCATAACTGCCATTATCATCTTGGTAGTATGGGTTCACTACCAAAACCATATTGGTTGTCAGGGTTCACTCGCATGGCCATATTAGTAACATGAGTTCACTCCTTATAACATCTTGGTTGTCATGGTTCACTCCCTTGTCCATCTTAGTAGTGAAGGTTCATTTGAAAGGCACTCATAGTCTATATGGTGAGATATAAATCATCAATGATTCATAGAAGGTAGATATATCTATAACCTATCATATAATGATATAATACATAAATTTTCCAAAAATCATAAATAATTATATCAAAACAGGTGAAATTAAATTGGTATTATTGACAAGTAATTTTATAATAACTTGTGGAAAAGGATAGATGTTTCATTATAATTTCCTCAAATTCATAACTCATGTAGTAGAAACAGATTTCATAAACATAAAACTTATGAAAGATAAATTTATTTCATAAACATAAAACATATGGAAGAGAAACACGCTTCACAAAGACCATGTCATCTACCTTATCCCATTCTTAGAAAGAATATTAGTAGAACCATTGGATCATTTCCTAAAATGGAATGAGTAACATCAATGGATGTCATCGTAGATGGAAAATAATTTTGAAATGTCTTTCAAACACTTTTCTTGAGGAAAATATCCTTTCTTATTTGAAATATTCTTTTTAATTCAAAGAACCATTTGAATTTAATTATTATATAAAATATATTTAAAACTTATAAATAATAGATGAAATAATTTGAAAATAATTTTCCATGGAAACATAAATTAAGATTCAAAACATTTTAAAAACATTTTTCTTTGAAAATAATTGGAAAATATATAAAGCAATCATGAAAATATTTTGAAAACCATTTCATTCAAAATAATTTAAAAACATGTAAATAGAGAATGAATATATTTTGAAAAATATTTTTCTTGGAAATAATTTGAAAATTGATAAATAAATATTGAAAACATTTTTAAAACCATTTTGTAGAAAAAATATAAAATAATATTGATTGGTTTTGAAAACCATTTTCCTTAAATAATTATAAAATAATATTGAATATATTTTGAAACCTATATTGCTTTTAAATCTCTTTTAAAATCATTTTATGAAAAATTAACTACTAAACATGAAAAAAAACTAAAGGATTCCTGACAAATAAATATGTACATGTTGAATGAGGAAATAAGGAACACTATTTTTGCATGGTAAAGTGGATAGAAAATTGACTCTTTTAGGATGTGTCAAGAAGATTCCATTGAAAATGATGGTAAAAGAAAAAAAGGGTAAAAAGATATTTTAGTGATCATAGGATATTTTTAGAATATTCTTTGATAACCTTTTTATAAATCATGGTATTTAAAGATCATTGATTTTTTACGGAAGATAGTGTAATCTCAGGTTTTCGTAAAAATAGTTTCTTAATTGTCTTATGTACCAAAGAGTAATAAATGGTACCAATACATGAATATAGAATGAATAAACATAGGTTAACAAAATTAAATAATTTCATGATAGATTTGACATATGAATTCATCAATGTAAGGATAAATGTAAACAATATTGAAAAGTGATGAGATTGAATCAACAATCTCTTATAACATGGTAAAAAGAGATCATTTTATACATGTAATTAAATAAAATTAAAGGAAGCATAAAATATCATGAGTAGAAATGAATTCAATATAGAATATGTAAAATGGAATTATATACACATAGAATAACATTTTGGTGCATAACAAAACATGAGACTCAAAGAATGAAAATTGAGAAAAAATATTTTTACTGATTCAGAAACTTTTTACAATTAAACCCCATGAGTTAAAGACTATAAAAACAATATTTTAATAGTGATAAATTAATTTATATGATATATGGAGTATAATAATTTTTTTACATACACCACACAAAATAAAATAGTGGTGAATATATAATTTATTTCACAAGAATAAAATGTCAGATGAAATCCCATTATCTTGTGTCTTGAATCTCATTGTATGATTTCAAACCACCATTATAACAATTATAAATTTAATATAAATATTTTATATAAACATATTATATTATCTAATACCATATATGGTTTTATTATGACCTTATATTAAACACTTGTTATCAATCCCAGGTTAAGGTATCATTTCAAGTAATATTCACTTTATAACTCGCATGTATCTTAATTTATTATATTTTTCGTATTTATACTTTATACCATTATTTACATAATGTAAATTTTTATATAAATATCAGGTAAACAATTATATGTTTATTATAATAATCTATTCAATATATATGTATGAAATAGAATACACCTTTCATGGATTCAGTTTGTCGTATGTACGCATGAATGAAATTTCCGTTTAATTATCGTTTAGATATAATGAATGTAAAACAAACACACACACATATATATATGTATATATATATATATATAAATGAGATATATTATTTCATATATATCTTATATATTCAGTAATACCATCATTAATATAGTTCATGGGGTTTATGAATGAATCATTTCACTTTGGGTGGTCGGTAGTCCACACATCCTCAATCAAACTTTTTGTTAAAAATATGAAAAGTAAAAAATACATCTATTTTAAAAAGGAATATATAAGATTAATTATATAATAAATTTAATATATAAAATTTATAAATATATTTTCATCCTAATGTCCACCTTGGTAGGTGGTAATGGAAAAATGAACAATTATCATTTCATGAGGCAGTAGTTCGCCAAACACAGAAATAGTATGTCCATTACCCATTAGATATAGGTGTGTGTAATTGTAGGTCATAAAATTTACTTAAAAAAATTCTAGTATATTGGGTATTAATTTTTATATAATAATATAATAATCTCATATAGAGGGTGGAGATTGAAAATAAAAGAAAGTACTTGAGAGAAAACGTTACCTCTCTATCATTTAACTCCTCTTTTTAGTGCCAAAAGGATTTTGTGGATTGCCTTATACACAAGGTAAGACTTCTTGGATAAAGGAAGGATTTATGGGAAATTTATTTTTAATTTATTGGCCTAAATTAATTGGTTTTATAATTTTGAATAAGAGGGAGAGATGGTGAGATTTTATAGGGAAGGAAAATGACTCAATTAAAATATTTGAAAACAAGTTTGGCGTACATATGTCCTTACATAAATAAAAGCCATAAAACCCAATATAAATCAATAATTTATGGTTTGTGGAAGAACTATAGACATAAAATTGGTGTTTTACAAGTGTCTGGGTCATTTGGGACCGTAATTTAATAGTTTAGTCCCGAATTAATTTTATTTTTTCTTTTATTACTGTGCTTAATTTTAATCACATTTTCTAAGAATATTGGTAAAAAATTAAATTTTTTTATTAGAATATATGTTTTTTAATTAATAAAATGGTTAATATTTTTTTTACTTCAAGCCAAATAAGTGTGAAAATAATGATTAATTTAACTCTTAGGGACGGGACAAAATTACAGGTTTTTTATGTGGAAAAATTGTCAAATGTTTGTTAGGATTTAATATTCAATTTAAAAATAAAATATATTATATTGAATTAAATATTATTAATATTATTAATATTTATCTTAAATAACCTTATAAAAAAATTATAATATCATTTACAATTAATAATTAATTAAAAGATGTTGTTTTTAACCAAAAAATAGTATTTTTTCCAATTCATTAAAAAAATATGTTTCTCAAAAAAATAATAAACATTCACCCTAGGATAATTTAGATATTATAAATTAAAAAATGAAGTTTAATTTATCAAATTAAATTTCTAAATATTTCAAAATTAATTATATTTTTCAATGTAGCACAATCTAAAAAACAGTTTTTTAAATATAAAAGGGAATTTCCAAAAGTCATATCTTTCATTATGAATATGTTTTATTTATATAAAAAAATTATAGAAAATATTTTAAAAGCAGTTATAACTATTCCAATAACTATGTTTAAGAGTTGGGTTATAATTATCTAATTTAAATAATTATATAAAAAATATGTTTCGTAGAAACTCAATGTTGTGCGCCTCATACGCCATGAAAGTGTTGCATGTAATGTATGCCATATCGGTGTTGCATGTAACATACTCCATGTTAGTGTTGCGTGTGACATACACCAAGTTAGTTCCATGAGAAATGAATGTTTTTCTTATTTAATTTAAATACATTAATTAAGATTTAATTTATTAGGGTAAAATTGATTTATGACCATAAAAATACTTACTTTTAGAGTCAATATGTTTTTATATTCATTTAAAATTAATTGGAAACCTATGAATTAATATTATATTGTATACCACATATATTTTTATAAATTATTTAATAATATTCATAACCACAAATTTACCATCATGATATTTTCTTGTTATATTAAATAATCATATTTTAATAATATATTATTGTTCCGCAAACCTCAATCTTGCATGTTATGAAAATCATCATGGAAAGTCTATATTTCATATAACACAAGAAATCATTGCTGATCCATGTAGATCAGACTAAATTTAATGTTTTATTTAGAGCATCATTAAATTTTGGTTTCAAATAATGTAAGACAAACATAGAGTTTTAATATAAAATGAAACTACTTATCTGTTGCGTGAAATGTAAAATATTAAAAAGTTTAAATTAATTTGGAAAAAAATGGAAAAATATCAAGGTGTTACACTAAACATAAGGATCCAATAAGATATTCCATTAGATTTATTTGTGAAAAAAATAAATTATTCTTATTTTGGTAAATTATGTTTTTTCAAACCTATTATATTTTATAAAATTCTTGGAATTAGGGGAAACTTGGTCAACAACCCATTTGATGGACAATGAAAAAATTATCCGCACGACATCCCCAATGACATGGGAGGTGGAGTTGAAAACATTTTAGAAATGTTTACCCAGCATTCGCAAGATATATAAAATAACCTAAACCATATTTAACATACTCCTTCACTAAAAAAAGAGAAACTATATGTTGAGTCTTTTATGTGGAAATGAACAACCACATTTAGTGGATTATCGGATCCACTTGTCAAGAAATAGTGGGTTAACTCAATAAATAGTATCTTTTTTTAGATCCACTATTTTTAGAAGAATAATGTGACATTGGAAATATATTTTTTGTTAGATAATTTAATAAAAGGGTTTCATTGAAAAATACCACCAAAATAATGTATGCAATAGAATAGGTGGTGTGGGAAGACATTCTAAAAATATTTATTAGCAAGTATATCCCACAAAATTTTTAAAAAAATATGGAGAGATAATTCAGAGAGGAGAATAAAAGAGAAGGTAAATCTATCACGGATATTAGGAAAACTACAGAAGTATTTCATGAATTGTCTTAGGTTTTGTTATCAAAAATGATAGTTAAATACATAGAGTCTTTAGTGGTTTAAAAACAAACCATAAAATAGATCCAGATATCTATGACCATTGTATTTATTAATACGTGGTTTGATGTTCTCCCAATACATAAATGGATTTTAGGGATTATGACTTTGTAAATGAGGATAATAACATTAGAATTGTGTTTCAATCGATTATTCCAAATTAAAAAAGTAGAAAGTAATTCAAACCACCCATGTGTCAAAAATATGTGAAGAAAAATAATTATAATTACCATGAAGGAATATGGAAATGATTCATTAGTGGCAGATAATTCCTATAATCTCATGAATGTTGAAGGTACATGAATAAGTTGTCCAACATGATTATGGTATTAAAGATGACTTAAAATGAAAAACACATGGTGCACTTCTAGAATTATTGGGAGAAATCACACTATGTGAGCCATCACACTCATGGGTCCTTGAGGGAAATCATATTCAACAGTTACCAATGATATAGTAGTGTGGGAAATTGTATTACATAATTACTATTTAATTTGAGTATGAAAAAAATCCATAAAAGTTACACTTTAAATTCACTCAATAATGAATATTTTTATTAGATTTTAGTTCTACACATTCCTTTATATTTAATCTATTTTCCAGAAATGTTTAATAAAAGACATTATACCTTGAATTCGAGAAAAATTTAAAAACCATTTGTGGTTCAATCATTTAAAACCGAGTGTTGGATTATTCCCCTATAAGCGTCAATGGGAATATTATTCCTAAAATTCTTATAATCCTTAACTTATTTGAATTTGATACTATATTGGTCATATATTATCTGTCGTTTACTAGAGCACACATCAAATGATAGTAAAATGAAATATATTTTCATATAACAAAACACAACACGATCCTATACAAATTCGAGGAAGATCGTGAATATCTTTTGGAAAACTACTCAATAGTGTGCATGATGGTACACTATGTAAGAGAACACCTCACCCCAATGGTATAATTAATGTAAGGTATCATCCTAGAGGAGTTTCACGTTGTGAGGTAGTACACTATTGTATTTCCTGAAAAAGTTACTTGAAATTCTCACAGATCATGGGGAATAATTTTTCAAAAGAAATTATACTTGTATCCCATCTTATATATAAATTATCCCAAAAGATGACCCAGATCAAACCAAAAGAGTTAAATAAGTATCTACAAAATAATTTAGATAAAGGATTCTTATACCCTGGTACATCACCTTGGGGTGCGTAAGTTATATTTATAACGAATAATGATGGATAATTATGGTTTTGAATCGATTACTAAGAGCTTAATAAGGTGACCATAAAGAAAATATTTCATATACTGAAAATTGGTGACATAGTTGATCAACAATGAGGATATTAATACTTTCCAATGGTGGATACTCATTCTAGATATCATATGATATAGGTTATGTTTAAATATATTAAAATGGTACTTTACAGACTAGCTATCGACACTTTGAATTCATAGTTATTCCATTAAAAATTAATAATTACAGTTTAATTTTAATTGATTTGATGAATATATTATTTAGAGACTACCTCGACAAATATCTGGTCGTGTTTCTTGATGAAATTCCCATTTACTCCCATGAGAAAGGATGAACATGAAGATCATCTAAGGATTGTGGTAGTGGCATTAATGAAGGATATAATCTGTGCTATTTTAAGAATTTTTGACATTGGGATAAAACAAGTTGCATTCTTGGGTAATTAAATCACAGGTGATTGAATATATAAATACCCTTCAAATAAAAGGAAATTGGGGAATGGCCCATACACACTATTATCATAGAAATCCTTATATTTCTTGTCTTAGTAGGGTAATTCCATTTGTTTTGAGAAATATATCACAATTATCTATCTAGAAAACTATGTTATCATAAAAAGGGGTAAAGTATGTTTGGAAAGAAGAATGTGCAGAAATATATAAAGAGCTCAAGAAGAGGATAAACACTACATCTGAAGTAACACAAACAACAAGTGGGGAATTTGAAGTGATATAAAAATATGATTTATATAATTTATTGGGTAGTGTACTCATGTATAATTACAATGTGACAGAATATTCCTCACAACAGTTTAGTATCAAGGAAAAAATCCACTTGATGCATGATCAGGAGTTATTAGCAATGATATTTTCCATGAAAATGTGGTGGCACTCAATATATAGTGATATGTGTGACATATATAACTATTATATGAGTCTAAAGATTATATTCACATAAAAGGATCTGAACATTAATCAGATACCATGGTTACAACTAAGAAAGGACTATTATTATTCTATTCAATATCATCCAGAAAAGTTGAACGTGGTAGCTGAGACTATTAATAAAAAATAACATGTTACTCTATCTATGATGTGGATTGATATAGAACCTATATTTTTTTTGACATTAAAATAAATGATATTGAAATAATAATATTATGGAATATATATTACCATTTCCATATGATTTTCTTCTATAAATGAAAGAGAAGATGAAGGAGGTGAAAAGGGTTGATCTGGAGTTCCAAAATAAGGTGAAAATAATAATGGAAGGGAAGCTACATTAGTTTCAAAAATATGATGAAGGTGTTATCTATTTGGAATAAGTATTTTTATTCCTTAATCACTTGAGATAAATAATGATATATTGGATAATGCACATAGATAACCATTCTCCATCCATCGTACAAGTATGAATATTTCTCATGATCATCAAGTGAACTTCGGGTGAGACAACATGAAGAACAAGAGTGCATATTATATCTCAAGTTTCTTTGTCTTCTAGCATGTTAACATTGAGAGACATAAGTTTTAAGGGATGATGCAACCATTTTCTTGTACCCACATATAAATGGGATAATTTCATAAAGGTATTTTTCACTGGTCTCTCGAATATATCCAATGAAAATTAATGTTGTATTTTTTGGGGTAGATTGACTCACCAAGACTGTCGAATTTATCTCTACATGGGAAGATTTATCTCTTGAAAAAAATTATAATATATTGTAAAGGACGTGGTGATTCTGAATGGGGTAGAAAATACACCCACCCATTATCATGATCCAATGTTTAAATCTAAAAACTATTGAAGTATCCAACATTATTTGAATACTAAATTGAATATCATTACGATCAATCACCACCAAACTCATGGATAATCTAAAAGGACTTCTTAGTTGGTCAAGTAAATACTGAGAACATTATAAATGGAATTCAGAGGTATATGGAATCAAACAATGTCATTATTTTATTTATCACACAATATTAGATTCTACTATAATATCAAAATGTCTCAATACGTATATCTATAGAGAAATTTATATGGAAATCCAAATTTTTGGGGATGAAGTTGGTTTAGGAAAGCTACATGAACACAATCTTTTAAAAAAGAATAAAAAATGGTTCCATCAATTTTTATGTTTGAGAAAAATTTAGTTTAATGTTTCAGACAACACTTTGTTTTAATTTTATCCATGGAAGAGATTCATGTAGTTTGGAAAGAAAGGGAATATTATTCAGAGGTATATTGTCCCATTTTAGATCCTTCATCAATAAAAGAAATGTAATATATAATTAAACTATAAAAAAAATATGGCTAAAGTTCAAAAATATTCCACGTATCTCTCTTATGGAATTACAAACATGACCCCTCATATGTACTAAATTCCGAGGTGGTGAAATAAGATAATGTCTTCTCTTATTGATAGATTTTGATCATGATCCTGGACCATAGCTAAAACATTCTATGCAAAAAGTCAACTAAATTTGTCAATGTGTTTTAGAGGGACCATATATATGATTAAGAATCATGGGAACTAGAGGAAAAAATTTATAAAATTACCCACATGTATTTTCAACTAATAAAATGAGTTACAATTTCTTAGATTAAATTTCTAAATATTGGAAAAATTTTACAACCTAGAATTTACAAATGATATTTTTCTATTAAAGTAAATATGTGTCATAATACAAAATATTTTATTATGCAGATAATGAAAAATATAAAAAGTTATTTCATTAAAAAAAATTTAAATTAATAAATTATGAAACCAATGAAAATGTCAAATAGTACCATTGAATAAAAAATATAAAATGGAAAACATAATTTTGGAAAATATGGAACTCCGAAATATTATAAAATCATCTATACTACTAGAAACACTATTGAAAAGAAAAAAAAATTCAAACCAATCAATATCTTATACAAATGAAAATATATAACCATTTTATGAATTTCAGTCATTATTTAGTGAATGAATGAAGTTGTATTTATAAAAAATAATCAGACCATTGGAAAGGTAACATGACTATTGGAAATAGTAATGTAACCATTGGAAAAGAAATTTTACCTATAAATTATAAAATGTGATATAAATAAAATTTATTATATTTTAGTTAAGTAAATATATTATTATTGTACCAAAAAAGAAATATAAGGACAAAATAACTCAACGAAAATATAAACACAATTTTAATAATATATATTTTAAATTTTTTCATAATAATCATAATTATTAAATAAAAAATTAAAAATAAATAGGAAACAAATTTATTCATAAAAATGTATATATGTTTTTAAATAATCATGTCTAAATGGTATATGGGTGATTTTTATTGTAATTTTTTAAAATCCATAAATTTTTAGGTGAATAGTTAAAATACAGTTTTTCTCCTAACTAGGGTATTTTAAATTAAATCATCCATGATGTAATAATGACCCAACCATTTATATAACATGATATCAATCCATTAAATATTAAATATCACAAATTATTAAATAAAATAAAATAAACACAAATTCTAAAATGAAAAATCATTTTCAAAAACCTAAAGTCAAAAGTTATCCCTTACAATAAAAATTTTCCTTTCCTTCCACTCCCTTTTATAATAAACTAATAAAATAAAATCATAAATTGGTATAAATTAATAAAGAAATTATATTATATTTATGCAAAACTTGAATTGTAAAATATTTGTGATTACAAGTTTTAACTTTCATATATTATATTATTTTAATATTTAATTCCAAAAATTATCCTCTCCTAAAGTATAAATAACCCCATTAACTCCCCTTAGAACCAAATCATCCCCACCTTTTCAAATTAAAATATATAAGTAAATCATCCTTCTCAATCCTCTACAATACCAAGAGAAATTTTGGATTAATCCAACTCTAATCACTAAGGGAGTTTCAACGTCGTACAAGAGAAGCTATAACGATGATTATGTATGTTTTGATGAACTTATCTCTTTTCCCTCTATTTTAGCTTTTTTGAACCGCTTTAAAAAACCATATTTGGTTAATTAGACCTTAATTTAAATTTATATTAATTATTTGGACCATATTTTTGTATCATATTTTATATATATATAAATTTCGAACTTCTAGTTCTTGCTCTACCAACAATGTCATGTCAAAGGTCGGTTAACCACCTATGGAGAACTTTCCATGTGAGGACTTATAAAAACAATAATATATATTTATTATGAATTTTATATAATATATAAACATATATTTACATTTATTATAATATTATATAACTTATTCTACTAATGTATAACAACTATGAACAAAATATGTTATATGAATAAAAACGGGAAAAATTAATGAAAAAAGATGTCAAAAAAATTCATATTTAATGAAGATTTTTTTGAAATATAACTCAATATTATTATTGATAAATGGTGTAAATATTTAACATAATTTACTTATTTATTTATTTTTCAATAATCCTATTTTTATTATTAAGGAGGCAAAAAATATGTGAAACAAATTGGGAATTTTTGTAAGGGGATTCTCAAACCCTACTACATTTCATTGGGTTATCCTTATTTCACATCAACTTTAGTATAGATATTTCTTTAGTGTTCCATAAATATAATTTCCTTATTATTACCATTTATTTTGTGTATATAAATTTTTTCCACATTGGTTTTTATGCTAAATACTATGATTTTCCAAAAATATCATTCTAAAAAAATACTCCACTACTCATGTGATGTTTCTTATCTAAATAAAAATTATCTTTTATTACAAAGTATAATCTCCATTTTTCATTTTTAACCCCAATATTTATTAATTAATGTATTATTTATTAAAACGTTATAGAACCCATTCATTTACATGTGTTATTTCATGGATATGATTATTATATGTTCTATGTGCCATGCATAATTATTTAAATATTAGGATGTGACTGGTGTTACCAGTGTTACATATCCTTCTAATGCATTAGGTAATATGATGTATCTAATTATAAAATAGGTATTATGCATTAACATTATGCCTAAATTGTTCACAATGATGATGTTATTATTAAGAACATACATTATACGTGAATATGATACTTGATTTAATCAAAACTATGTGTGGTATTTAACAAACATGACATGATATTTCACTTTAACACATGTCCATATTTCA
The DNA here is from genome assembly GCA_963277665.1 of Viscum album. NCBI lineage: Eukaryota > Viridiplantae > Streptophyta > Magnoliopsida > Santalales > Viscaceae > Viscum > Viscum album. The sequence continues at coordinate 1,067,670,909 of OY728129.1, forward strand.
TTCCATTACCAATTTTTTCCTTCTTTATTATGATGGTGATCCTATTATTATGATATATTGATGATGATTACTCTCACCCATGTTATATTGATTTGTATGCCCTATTATTCATCTTATTGGGATTTTAGATCACCAATTTCATGATATATATTCTTAGGTGACTACTTGTACTAAAGATAACATGATCATTTATAATGATAAAAGAGAAGGATGTAAATTATTTTTTATAATTTATTTTTTATAACTGATGTATGATCCATGTTTTCCGCAGATAGTAAACATTTTTATCCCTTAATGTATAACTATTATGTGGTTTATTTTTAGAATTATGTAATAATAATGTTTGAAGAAGTATAGTCACTATAAGGTATGTTATTTTCCATTAATTAAATCATTTTCATGGATTCTTAAATGACCAACATGGAAGAGATGGATTACTTCATCAGCATAGATGTTTTTCAATGTGATGGCATTATTTTTATTTCTTAATAAATTTGTTTTATACTAATTATTTAGAAAAGAAATATTAAAAATGGTAATCCTATTATAACCTTGGTTGAAGAATTATTGAAATTAAAAAGATATGATACTATAGATGTGGATCATACCTACTTCAAAAGTGTGGTTTAAAGGTTGTTATACCTAGAAATCAACATGCCATATATTCTTTATGGAGTACAACATGCCAGTAGATATATGTAGACTCTTTGAGAGGAGAATTTGAAGGTCAACTAGAGAGTTATTAGGTATATTAAAGGTACTATCAATTAACTTATGTTGTATAAAATGAAAAAACATATCATTATTTATGGATATTTTTAAAGTGACTGGGTAAGTGAACTTGATGAAAGAAATAGTGTATATATATTCATAGTCTTTTTGGGTGACATGAAATAAACATTCTCATCCCTTAATAACACATTATGAAATTATAGTCATGTGAAGCTGTGAATGTTGTTTCCAACTTAGATGTGAGCCATTGAATATGTCTCATAATTTTGTTATAGTATTTGGGCTACATGTACGAAAATGGTAATGATATCATTATTTGCAGTCATGCATCACTTTCTTTGGAAAAATGATTTTTTTTCATGAAATAAGATAAAATATCGGTATGAGGAATCATTTCATTATAATTCATCTGAATAATAATGAATGTGAACTCTTTCATAAATTATAAATGAAGAAATTTGATATATTTTTTAAAAAATTGAAGGATGATGTATTTTAAAAAATTAAAAACATTCTCTAGATTCAATTAAATCATTATTATTGGAAGATATTGATAAAAAAAATTTAAAAAGGAAATCAATGTATTAAATGTTTTTATAATTTCATGTCAACTCCAATGCTTGGGTAGTTTATTAAATGAGAAATTAATTTACATGATGATGAAATTAATTTTTCAATAATGAATTTACATGATGATAATAATGACACTAGACAGATACAAAAAACTAAACCTTCCCCAGTTATTTTTTTAAATATATATTTAGTTTTTTCCCTTGTATTGACAATTATATCAACTCAAAAATTTGTTCAAGATATGGATAAAATTGTTTCAGTTTGGTTCATTTTGGTCCCTCTAGAAATCACGTCTAATGATATTCATTACTTCATTATTATAATTTTCTTATTAATATTCCATTCATAGTCCATACAAATTGTAACCCTAATGAATCCATACTCTAGAAGAGTTAATCAAATAAAAAAATATAGATAAAATAGATATCCAAAATACTCTTAAATTATTTCCATTAAACGATGTGAAACATTTCTTATGATCCCAACCACTCAAGTGACCACTATGAAAATATATCACATTGGCATCTTCATGCGTAGAGATTAGTGATGATGTGGGATTATTGTTGTTATTGTATTTCAGCTATGGATCCTTCCAAATATTAATGTTTTCATAATTAGAGATCCCCTAATTCAAACCATTATTCAGAATATGCATGGATCACCATACACTCTTCCAAAATAAATGATGTATAATCACCAGACATCCCTCTAAAATAATTCTCTCTCTATATGAATATATATATATATTAATTCATATATATATATATATATGTATTAATATATATATATATATGTTTTGGGGAAGTGGAAATATTATATAATGAAATTGAACATAAAAAAATAATATAAATGATGAAAATACACAAATTTAATTAGGTTAGGATATGTGATTAGATCAATACGAGAAGGGGGCCTGTGATTTAATTCCAAAAATGATAAATGTAAGAGGATACATAGGAGTTTCAAAACATCCAATTATATGGGAATTATATTTATTCTAAGGGTGGGAATAAACACTTTCAAAGGTACTTTGGGTAGTTTATCCACCGAAATAGTATTTTTCCCCACCACTGATTGTGCCTGTTGTGTAGGCTGCTAAAAAAAGAAAACACTTTTTGTAGCAATTACTGATCATAGATAAATTTTTTAAGGTATTTCCTAAAAACAACCGCATTAAATGACTCATTTCATATTATTTCTAATTCTGAGTGTCCCCCAAAATATATATCCTTCACAAACAATTTGGGGTTAAAGTTAGACCCACCATCTCCTAACAGTTTTCCAACATCCATTTATATAAAACCTTTTTCATCATGTTGGCCCTTTTATCAATGGTGTGATCTTTCTCAGCATTAATCAATATATTTTCAAATACATTAAAAATCATTTGACATCATATGTTAATTTGTTTTTACCTAGAAATAAATCATGGGTTCTTTTTGACATTAATAGGACTCTGATAATCACATTAGTGAATATAATTCTCATAAAATTTTCTTAGATCTTGTTATAACCACTTAATAAAATGAATCTCCTTGAAACCATCAATGATTATGATATATTTTTCTAATGTTGTATACAATAAAACACTCATTTATGGTTTAAATTTTCATGAGAATTATTATAGTAGAAATGATAACATTTATCCAAATATAAATTTCATTGTACCATCATCTATTTCTATATGTGAATTTCTATATGAATCTAAAATATGTTTATAACTTCTAAAACATAGAATAATGAATGTATGTACCTGGAAGATACCTTAATATCAATTATAATGTTATCCAATGATCATTTCCTATATTAGATATGAATATTCTCATAATACCAATAGTTTGATAAATGTCTAGTCTGACACACACCATTACATACCTGATACTACTATCCACTGACTAAAAAATTACTTCCTCCATTTTAGCTTTATCCACTATAGTTGATGGAATATATATTTTCATGATATCAAAATGACTCAAACGATTAGTAATAACTGGTTTAACCTTTCTCATATTGATCCATTGAAGAACCTCCTTAGTGTACTATTCTAATGATATCAAATCCTCTGATTCCATCTATCATGGGTAATCATTGTTCTATGTATCTATATACCTTTTCCTCAAAAAATTATTAGAAAATTAACGATCAATTTATTCATAAAAATATTATTCATGGTGATATATCTACCAATTATCAACATATTATCAACATAAATAAACAAAATAATAAATCAGTATTGAAAACACATTTTATAGAAATTTATTGACCAACAGTCGTTCTCCTGTACTCAATTTTCTCCATGTATGAGTAAAATTGAGAACACTATATCCATAGTTCCGATTTAAAACAATATAAACATTTATTAAGTTTACATACCATTTTTTCTTTACGTTTTTCCTTAAATCATTATGTCTTATCCATTTATATCTCCTTTTCATGAAATCCTTCTATAAATTCCATATTTACATCCAAATGATGAATATCCAAGTTGAGACATGCCACTAATCCAAGGATAAACTAATAGAAGATATTTTTTCCAAAGAATAAAAAGATATCATGGGGTTCAATTCATTTCATATGATTGATTCCCATCACAAATATCAAATCATTGTATTGTGTTTTTGAGCATTAATCATCACCTTTGATTTAATACTATCACATACTATTAAGTTTCTTCTTTCCATGTAGTAAATCTACCATATAATATTTTTTGTTATTATGAAAGGATCACATCTCCACTTTCATGGAACTTCATCCATTCCATATACTTCTCTATTTTAATCACACTATCATAATTGTCAAGCTCTACTCCATTAATAAGTATCACATACACATGTGGTGAGTGTCTGTGATCCATTTTTAATTCAATGGTGGGTCACATCAACTATGCTTTATGTGGGATCTATTTTTTATTATCAGATGATATAGATGCATCCTATGATGGATTTATATTAATTAGAGATTTATTCTCAATTTCTGGAATATATCCCAAAATTTATATAACTAATGGAGGTCACAATAGTTCTTGATTAACTGTCATTTCCCTTAACTGTGGCTTCTCTATATTTTTGAGAATGTCAAAATCATAAATTATTTGATCATCATAAATTTAATATCTCTACTTATAAAAATAATTTTATATATAGGATCCCTAATAATGTATCCAAATACCTCAAATTGTATCCTAAAATGATAAAATATATACCCTTTCCATCAAACGTTTCCATATCATCATGCATTATTTGTAAACAGTCTAGGAACCCAAATACTCTAAAATGACTGAGTGAATCATCATTAACATTATAAATAATTTTTGATACATTGTAGTTTTATGGAGCTTGTGGTGAAATGTTGATATGGTAAACTATGATCCTAATTTCCCCTAAATAGTTTTTGCAAGTTTTTCATTTTATAGAATACTACGTACTCTCTCATAGAAGGCTATACTAAATATTTTAGAAACATAATTATGCTAAGGTATATTTGGGAATAATTTTTCTAGTATAATGTTGAAACTCATTAATTATTCTTCTAGCAGACCAGTGTACTATATTCTATTGTATTCAAACACAAAGGCTAATTGATTGTATGTTTCCCTATCAACCTTCAAATGAATCTTCTTGAAAACATCATGCACATGATCATTAGTTTTTAATTTAAAAGGTCACACCTTCTTAGAGTGATCATTTATTAATGTCAAAAAATAAACATAACCTCCCATCAACTTGGTTGTCTTCATTCTAGAATGATTGTGTAAAAAATATATAACATTTGATTTTTTGGACTGTAAGTAACCATGAAATAATAATATTTATTTTTCATCCCATGATACAATCAATGAAAGCATCCAAATTTGTACCTTTAATACCAAGAAAAATATCATTATCAGTGAACATTATGATTCCTAACTTGCTCATATGACCAATATTTTTCTAACATACTTCATTATGATCCTCTTTTATAGTAGTACAAATATCACCACTGAACAATCTAACAATTGTGAGATAATTATAAGAAGATATTTTCCATTAGAAATTAACATATTATCTATAGTAAGATTATATTTCCCATCACCATTGGAACTAATGAATCCATCATCATCAAAAATTCGTGTGGATATTAGATTATGGTACATAGTAGGAACATGACCCACATATTTCAACACTAAAATGAATCCAAAATTAATCTCAGAATAGATATTAACAGAACTATTAATTTTTTTTATACACCATAATTTCCCATATTCACATGTCCAAAACGTTATGATGTGTAAGATTAGAATAAACTCATTTGGATGTGACATGGTACGATGTTTCGGAAGCAATTACCCACGTCGAGTCTTTGCATGTAAGGTGAACATTCTATTACTGAGAAATAAAAATATCTTCATTTAGAACTCTAAAATTGTTATTTTGGTTCTTACCTTATTTATTCCTTTTTTATGAATTTAAAAATAAAAATTTCTTAATGAGGTTTCAGGTATTTCTACAATGGTAGAACAACATAGTGTATATCCATCAGGATTTTTATAGAATCCTTTTGTAGACATTGGTCATGCGGTTATTTTAATTATATTATTCCTATCCATTTGTTTTTACATTTTTTAGAGACATGTGATTCTGATTTATTATTACATTCCTCATCTTTCCTTTGAGATTATTAATTTTTTATTCCATACATCACTATTTCAATAGGGGGCATTCCATCAAGCACTAAATTTCTGACTCACATGACTTGTCTGTACTATGTATTTTGTAATGTAATCAACATTAAGAGTTTTTGAAACTCATCATAAACATTCATTTTTATTGAATTTAACTCATCAAAAACACCATTTACCTCTTTTATTCTCTAATAATATGTTCAAAACCATATAAGTTAGGATGAAAAGTTGGTGTATCAAGTATTATTTATAATGTGTAGTTTTCTATACATATATATTTTATAATTTTTTATAAAATATTATAAGCATCATCGTCATTGTAAAATTTTTGGATGATACTATTCTCGATTTATTACCTGATTTGAATAGTGTGGTTCATAGTGGACATGAACTACTCTAAATCAACACGCATTTTACTCATTAATTACTTCTCACTATATTGATCACTTGTCGAAGATTATTTTGATTTCACTTATATGGGATTTGTTGTATCGACTATGGCTTCCATAAATCAATATTATAGAAAATATATTCCATTTTGGATTTCCAAATAGCATAATAAAATGTGGTTATCTGAATCATCTTACCATTAAATTCCTCCATTTATGAAATATATATTTAAAAAAAACTAACTATACTTATGTATCAAAAATGGAAAAAATAGTGGGAACTGACTCCTTGATCATTTAAAAATGACTTTATTTAACCAAGATATGGTCAAAATTGAATCATTGGGTGACATAAATTGTTACCATGGATTGCTAGATATTCCACCGAAATGGTAATTTAATAGTCATTTTTTGCATGATCAACGTCATCTTCATTGGATAGGGGGTATTGTAGAATTTTTAAGTTGAAAAAAAACATTTTCTATTCTACTATATTTGTTTCCAATCTTGTTTTATTACATATGTTCCATTGTAATTATATGAAGAGTTATTCCTAGACCTATAAAACATATTATTTTGACGACATTGAATTTTTCAATAACTATAATGTAAAGACCCGTATTGTTTGTGTAATATTAGTAAAATTATATATAATTATTACGATTTTGAAAAAATTGTCTGCGTGTGATTTGAAGGCCCGATGTGCCCAGAATAAATTTCTGAACTTTTTTATAGTACTTTCAATAAACGCACAACCAAAATTTTCTAACTTCTAAACTTGTGTTCAAATTAAAGAAATGAGTGTACCGTTGAATTTGCAACACCAGGATTCCCTTAAGGTAGGATTCACGTCAACTGTAGTAGGTTAGGATAAAAAGATAGATTTTGGGACTTTTAGAAGAATAATAAAAATAACAATGTTATTTCTTTCCTTTTTTTCCTCCAATGGGCAAGCAACGGTGGCGGGACCAATGATGTGTCAACCCATTATATGGCTTGTGTAAAGACCCGAAGCTTGACGTACATGGACATTACATTACATTTGCGGAATACATAGTACATAACAAAAACACACACACAAGGATCGTAATAGTTTAGTGTCTTTGGAAACTCGGAACGTAATATTCTAATCGTGGTGAAAGATCTTCAATATCCCCCATAAAGATAGTCCCCTTTTTTTTCTAAAACCTTTCTTTATATCCTGGGGAAAAGAAAACATAAAAGGGTGAGCTCAAATGCTCAGTAAGGGTAAACAAAAGAAAAAAAATCAACCACATCATATTCATAAGAACATAATTTTTGGAAATCTTAACCTGCAAAAGAGAGCATAATTTCATAACATGGGATAAATCATAGTAGTGAAATGAAATCCCAATAAGCATAACTTAAAACATTAAACATTGTGGAATACACACATAATCATAGAGAATCATTTCTTGTTATTCATGACTCATTGCCAAGACCATCTTAGTGGACAAAGTCCCTTTCTGAATCGAGTCACCCTCGTTTCAGTCCTGTTTCACTGAACTGGTATAACCTACCATTCCAGCCATGTCTATCTCATGAGATATGAAATCTTTACCCAATGAATTGGAGGGAGATATAGGTCCCACCCATCTCTTAATGAAACCATTCTTATGTGTGCCACAAAATCTTAAATCATACATCATTGCATAACCCATGTAATAAAAATGGGAATCCTAAACATCGTGACATCATAAAACAATTCATAAAAGATAAAGGAATTCATAAAAATAATTCCATCACAACATAATCAAATCAATTCCATAATAGGGATATAAACAGAACCCTATTTTATCTTAGATGGAAAATAATTTTGATAAAACACTTGAACTCCATTCTTGAGGAAAATATCCTTTCTTCTTCAAAAACATTTTTCCTTTCTTAACATATCATACAAAATTAAACTAAAAGAAGTTGATTAAAAATAAAATTGAAAACTTGTAAAGGAAGCTTCTTAAAAATAATGTTTTAAAAATCCATTCATGTCGTATAAGTTTAAAAAAAAATTCTTCTCGTACTTTTGTCGGAAAAGTCAAAAAGTACCTCGTACAAAAAACGACAAAATATTCCTTTCATATATTTTACTAAAAACTCACCGAAGGGTAAAATAGGATTTAAACAATTGTAGGTGAATGAAAATAATATTACATATTGAGGATACATGGATGTGGATGATAAAATACACCCCAGTAAATACCAAAGTATAAACAATCTCGGATAAAAATGAGATTGTGATATTTCCCTTACCTTAGGTCCGACTTGCCTTGTAAGTGTCCGAACCTCCTGTATAATGATTTAAATCATGTTATTGACTTATTACAGAATCATATTCATTGTTATTATATCATATATGGTCCACTTATGACTTTATATTACCCGTTCTTTTGTTAAAGTAGCGTTTTGGGTAAAATCGTCTCATTTGTCGTTCGTGTTTTTAACTTGTAATTATTTATATGATTACTTAGATCATGATTACATATTTCTAGAATATAAAACATGATTTATATATATATATATATTCATAATATACATATATAATAAATCAGTAAATGGAAAGAAATACACCGTTCATGGAGACGGTAGTCCGTACGTACGCATGAACACTGCTTTCGTTTCCTTATTGAATTGAATGGAATTAGGTAGATGACATACATATAAATATACATTAATACAGTATCATTATCAGGTCATATATTTCATTAGTACTTATTATATATACTTTATAATCATTCATGAATGGTTAATTATTGAGAATGAATCTCATCGCGTCGTGGAGACGGTAGTCCGTACGTACGCACGAGCAATGATATCGTTCCCATGGTCGTGGAATTGTGTTGAAGTGTATGTATACTATTTCAGTATCAATATCTCTTTATAATAATCATATATAGTTACTCATTACACCTTTATACCCATCCAATTAAGATGGTGGCGGAAAATAGATTACACCACGGCGTGGAGACGGTATTCCGTACGTACGCACGCACGGTGATTTCCTTTTTCCGTAGGATGGATAAGAAGGATAATTAGAGTTGTTTCATATTTATAATAACATATCAGTATATAATAAATACTGATGTTATTACTTTATCCTGAAACAACTAAATAAGAAGATGTTGAAGAAGAAAGAAATTGAAAAAGATCGGTAATGGATATTACCTCTTTTTGACGCGCCTTTTCTTAGCCTCCAATTAAAGAACTAAGGCTGGTCATTGAAGAAGACCAGGACCTCTAGGATGATAATAGGCAAGTGGAGAAGGGATTTTGGCAGGGGTTGGCCAAGCATGAAGGCTCAAAGTTGTGTGAGGAAGAGAGGGAGGAGGTGCCCTTTTATAAGGGAGGAGAGGGGCACCTTAGGAATATCTCAAAATATTATATTATATTAAAGTCAAAATAGGTTTATAATGGTTCCAAGGGTCTTATTTCGAAGCTAAAGTTGGGATGGGTCGAAATCCTATCAACCAATAGGATTTAGACAAGTTTAGGTTATTTTTGTAACCTTATCAATTAGATTTAACTCTAAGTTAAATAATTTAACTTTTACCATGTCTTTTTGTTTTCTTTCACTATATGGTTAATACACTTACTATAACATTCCAAACGAACCCCAAATTGTATATTATTAATACATATATCCTTATCTAAGTCATTTGGCCGAACCTTAGATTTTTAGGAATAAAATAACAATTAATAATATAATATTTGATTTAAAAACTATTTTGTGTCAATTTTGACACTATTTGAGATATGATTTTTGAGAAAGTCATAACAGAATTATATGTTCGAAAAAAGTTCATTAAATCAACACTAATATATCCTAGTAACCTTGAAAATTAGTGGAATTCATAAAAAGTCTTAAACTACATTTATTTTGGTATTTATAATATCAATTATGTCAATATTTCATTAATAAGATAATTACTGCATCATCTTTGTGTCATCAATAAATTAAAATATTTGATGTCTAAAAATTACAAATAAAATACCATTATGTAGGAAATATTTTTAGCTTCCTAATGAATATTTACAATCGAATTTAGCTTATGTATAACCCTATATTAAAAATGTTTTAGTAAATAACCTTTGATTTTAACTCTTTTAACTCTTCTTTGAATTAAATAGTAATAAATGTCCTAATCTAATCCAAGTGGGCCTAAATGATAATATTTTACACTTAAGGTTGTTTTTGGTTGAGATACACTTGTCCAATAGGATTAGGACATGTGTTAGGGTAATATTAATATCATTTTTACCCTTAATTACCCTATTTACTTTTAACCGTGGTAAATAAAAGTAAAAAGTTACTATTCACCAAAAATTATTTTCATCTCATTGAACCACATTTTACTTACTGACATCAACCGTGTCTCTCAGATTTTTGAAATTCCATTCACAGAAGCGGTAAAATTAAGTTTTATGAAAAATTCAGTTTTTTTAACTACCACTTAGTAGTTTCACTATTCATCAAAAATTGATGTTTTTCAGAACAATGCCAAAATTTCATCCTAAGATATATTTCATATTCTGAATTCAAAAATGAAGTCTATTTTACCAAATTCATAACATAGAAGTTTCATTAATTAATTTTATAATTAAATCCCGCTGTTAAAACAAATAGCGTGTTTTTAAGAAATAATATCTATCAAAAGATTGACACTTGTTTATGTCTGGTTTAAATGTGAAATTACATACAATGACAAACATTGTATTAAATTGTAAAAATATATTCTAAATATACTTTAAAACCACTCAAATTAATAATTTATCACTATTAATTATTTTGAATAAAAAAGTTTTTTCTAATTATAATTTAGTAATTTTCACTATTCATCAGAATATGAAAGTTATCCGAAAAGTACCAAAATTTCACCTTAGGCTAAATTCGATACTCCGAATCCAAAAATGAAGTCCATTTTGAGAGATAAAATTTCTAAAATTTTAAAAGGTGGTTATTACTATTCATAACGGCTAGTTATAATAATATTTTAATAGCATATCGTTGTTTAGTGAAACTCGGTATTGCGTACTACACACGCTATCGAGGAAGGTCGCGATTGTGTGTAATGCAAGGCAAGTCAAGGATGTGTGTTTTGAAAGCTCCTTTTGGTGTAGCGTAAAACACAAGACATTAATAAAATTAAAAAAGAATATTTTTCATAAAATCTCGGGCTGTTACATTCTACCGCCCTTAAAATGAATTTCGCCCTCCAAATTTGTCGGGGTTATAAATGGTTTACTATTCGAAAGTTTCTTTAATATAAACCCACATCGTAAAAAGGAATATCAAGACCAATATTTAAAAACAAAAGTATGAAACGTAACGGTTACCCAAATAAACTAATCACTGGGTTTCCACATAGGTGAAAATATAGATATGGAAGAGAAATCTAACCATCATGTTCTGATGGAGAGTGGTAGAGAACATGGCTATGGAAAAGCCAGCAATCACAAAGCCATAAATTTGTGACGATCTAAGGTACCATCTGATTCATCAGTTATAAGATCACTAGGACAACATTTTTGGTTTTCAAGATCGTTTCCCTAAAATTAAAGAATTTGAATTAGAATAAATACTTACTTTATTTTGGTACAATCTCACTGTTGTTCATGCCTTTAACAATTTCCACTTCATCTCTTAAATAAATGAAGTTGAATTTGTTATTCGTGAAGTGTTAGCATCTCATGTGATAGAATGACGGGTCATTCCATCTGTCTCAAACAAAAGGTTAGCAAAAATTATATACATAAGTCGATCTATAGTGAGATTAATCATATATGGTTCCTAAAATGGACTTTATACTTCATATATCATACTTCTTAATATAATAAAACTAGTTTCTAATAAACAGGGACTTCCTGTAGGCCAGTGGTAGGCGATAAAGGCCAGTCGCACTTCGGTTGTGGGTTCGATTCCCACAGCCTTGTCCGACGTGATGGGATGTCGCCCGTCCTGCTGGTTGTCCTTTTTCTAAAACTATATTACTATAACATCTCATCAATAATGTCACAAAACTTCTATCCTTAAACAATACTAACTTATGTCTAACATAATCCATTCCAATCTTTAGGCTTATCCATAATACTGCTGTCCACTCTCATACCATAGTGAAAACGATTACCAGAGATTTAACACCATCGTCGATCCCCATATATCATAAGATATGTTTTGTTGGTCACATTCCAAACATTCAAAGTCCTTAATCATGTATTCTCTTGAATACCCATTGAACCTTAATGAAAGCATGAATGAAGATAAAAGTTAACACTTTCCACATACCAAAATCCAAAAATTCTATATACTCAAACCATGATATAACCTTCTCCTTATATCAGTCATGAGCTCATGAATACTATCAAACATTTAATTTTCTCCTTATCCCTTCATTATGCACATATCATCTACATTCCAAAAATATCTGAATAACCTTTCATGGATACTGGTAACATTAATCATACACTTTCAAAACTCAAGGAAAGACAACAGTGTAACAATCCACAGATTTCTCTTTATTCCATAGTAGCATGAGATTACTTATACAAAATTACACATGATAAACTTGTAATCATTCCACTACATTCTTAAACCATTGACCGAGCTTCAAAAATTATTTCATCTCACATATCATTTGTAGTCTCTTCATCATCATCCACATAAATACTACCCATATGACCATACTTATTCTCTTCATGAGTCTTTCCCTTAGTAAATTTGTTTGAATAATGCCCATACATTCCACATTTAAAACACTTAACCATTTTTGATGTCTTAGCAATACCATTATCCTCATCCATGGTGTTAAATGACCCTTTTCCTTTGCACTTACTAGCTTTGTGTCCTTCTTTTCCACACCCAAAGCATCTTCCAGTTCCCATGAAACATTCTCCTTGATGCCTCTTCCCACATTATTTACATAGGGAAAATTGAACTTTCTTTCCTCTATGATCATCATGAAACTCCATCTTTCTCTTATTAGTCGAGTCAGGAAACTTACCAAATTTTACTTTATTGATCATATTATGAGATTGCTGATTCGGCATAATAATGATGTTTGGACTTCCAAATCCCATTTCATTTGGTTACTCATTAAGAATATCATTCCATTGTCCATCATATCCTCCATTATTGTGAATCATCTTGTTTCCAGCCATTTTCTAAAACCCAAAAAGAATAGTGTGAGTGGCAAAATAATGCTAGGGAAAACAACATAGTAAAGGGGGATTACCCTTAATATCTTACATCTTAGGTTAAATTATAAGATCGTTATCGTAGTTCTAGGATTATATCCTATACGTATACTTATCCTTAGGGACATCCCTAGACATACCTTAGAAATATCTCTAGGGATCTTACTAACGTTTTCGCATCCTAGTTTCCAAAGGTTGACTAAACTTTTCCTCTGATACCAACTATAGCGGTCTGGAATTACTTCCAGTGGACTATAATTTATACTTATCAGGGCACTCCATGGGCGGCTACACCCCCTGGGCGGGACACACCACCATCCCCAGTGGCAGCCATTTCCTCATGAAGCCCTTGGGCGGAGAGCCATGCTTTGTCCAACGCTCACATGTGAGAGTTCCCAAGGATCGGATACATTCCTACCTCCTTTGCCTCTAATACCAACTGTAAAGACCCGAAGCTTGACGTACATGGAAATTACATTACATTTGCGGAATACTTAGTACATAACAAAAACACACACACAAGGATCGTAATAGTTTAGTGTCTTTGAAAAGTCGGAACGTAATCTTCTAATCGTGGTGAAAGATCTTCAATATCTCCCATAAAGATCTTCCCCTTTTTTTACCTAAAACCTTTCTTTATATCCTGGGGAAAAGAAAACATAAAAGGGTGAGCTCAAATGCTCAGTAAGGGTAAACAAAAGAAAAAAAATCAACCACATCATATTCATAAGAACATAACTTTTGGAAATCTTAACCTGCAAAAGAGAGCATAATTTCATACCATGGGATAAATCATAGTAGTGAAATGAAATCCCAATAAGCATAACTTAAAACATGAAACTTTGTGGCATACACACATAATCATAGAGAATCATTTATTGTTAGTCATGACTCATTTCCAAGACTATCTTAGTGGACAAAGTCCCTTTCTGAATCGAGTCACCCTCGTTTCAGTCCTGTTTCACTGAACCGGTATAACCTACCATTCCAGCCATGTCTATCTCATGAGATATGAAATCATTACCCAATGCATTGGAGGGATATATAGGTCCCACGCATCTCTTAATGAAACCATTCTTATGTGTGCCACAAAATCTTAAATCATACATAATTGCATAACCCATGTAATAAAAATGGGAATCCTAAACATCGTGACATCATAAAACAATTCATAAAAGATAAAGGAATTCATAAAAATAATTCCATCACAACATAATCAAATCAATTCCATAATAGGGATATAAACAGAACCCTATTTTATCTTAGATGGAAAATAATTTTGATAAAACACTCGAACTCCATTCTTGAGGAAAATATCCTTTCTTCTTCAAAAACATTTTTCCTTTCTTAACATATCATACAACTTTAAACTAAAAGAAGTTGATTAAAAATAAACTTGAAAACATGTAAAGGATGCTTCTTGGAAATAATGTTTTAAAAATATATTCATGCTGTATAAGTTAAAAAAACATTCTTCTCTTACTTTTGTCGGAAAAGTCAAAAAGTACCTCGTACGAAAAACGACAAAAGATTCCTTTCATATCTTTTACTAAAAACTCACCGAAGGGTAAAATAGGATTTAAAAAATTTTAGGTGAATGAAAATAATATTACATATTGAGGAAACATGGATGTGGATGATAAAATACACCCCAGTAAATACCAAAGTATAAACAATCTCGGATAAAAATGAGATTGTGATATTTCCCTTACCTTAGGTCAGACTTGCTTTGTAAGTGTCCGAACCTCCTTTATAATGATTTAAATCATGTTATTGACTTATTACAGAATCATATTCATTGTTATTATATCATATATGGTCCACTTATGACTTTATATTACCCGTTCTTTTGTTAAAGAAGCGTTTTGGGTAAAATCGTCTCATTTTTCGTTCGTGTTTTTAACTTGTAATTATTCATATGATTACTTAGATCATGATTACTTAATTCCAGAATATAAAACATGATTTATATATATATATTCAGAATATACATATATAATAAATCAGTAAATGGAAAGAAATACACCGTTCATGGAGACGGTAGTCCGTACGTACGCATGAACGATGCTTTCGTTTCCTTATTGAATTGAATGGAATTAGGTAGATGACATACATATAAATATACATAACTACAGTATCATTATCAGGTCATATATTTCATTAGTACTTATTATATATACATTATAATCATTCATGAATGGTTAATTATTGAGAATGAATCTCATCGCGTCGTGGAGACGGTAGTCCGTACGTACGCACGAGCGATGATATCGTTCCCATGGTCGTGGAATTGTGTTTAAGTGTATGTATACTATTTAAGTATCAATATCACTTTATAATAATCATATATAGTTACTCATTACACATTTATACCCATCCAATTAAGGTGGTGGCGGAAAATAGATTACACCACGGCGTGGAGACGATATTCCGTACGTACGCACGCACGGTGATTTCCTTTTGCCGTAGGATGGATAGAAGGTTAATTAGAGTTGTTTCATATTTATAATAACATATCAGTATATAATAAATACTGATGTTATTACTTTATCATGAAACAAATAAAAAAGAAGAAGTTGAAGAAGAAAGAAATTGAAAAAGATCGGTAATGGATATTACCTCTTTTTGACGCGCCTTTTCTTAGCCTCCACTTAAAGAACTAAGGATGGTCTTTGAAGAAGACCAGGACCTCTAGGATTATAATAGGGAAGTGGAGAAGGGATTTTGGCAGGGGTTGGCCGAGCTTGAAGGCTCAATGTTGTGTGAGGAAGAGAGGGAGGAGGTGCCCTTTTATAAGGGAGGAGAGGGGCACCTTAGGAATATCTCAAAATATTATTTTATATTAAAGTCAAAATCAGTTTATAATGGTTCAAAGGGTCTTATTTAGAAGCTAAAGTGGGGATGGGTCGAAATCCTATCAACAAATAGGATTTAGACAAGTTTAGGTAATTATTGTAACCTTATCAATTAGATTTAACTCTAAGTTAAATAATTTAACTTTTACCATGTCTTTTTGTTTTCTTTCACTATATGGTTAATACACTTACTATAACATGCCAAACGAACTCCAAATTGTATATTATTAATACATATATCCTTATCTAAGTCATTTGGCCGAACCTTATATTTTTAAGAATAAAATAACAATTAATAATATAATATTTGATTTAAAAACTATTTTGTGTCAATTTTGACACTATTTGAAATATGATTTTTGTGAAAGTCATAACAGAATTATATGTTCGAACAAAGTTGATTAAATCAACACTAATATATCATAGTAACCTAGAAAATTAGTGTAATTCATAAAAAGTCTTAAAATACATTTATTTTGGTATTTATAATATCAATTATGTCAATATTTCATTAATAAGATAATTACTGCATCATCTTTGTGTCATAAATAAATTAAATTATTTGATGTCTATAAATTACAAATAAAATTAAATTATGTAGGAAATCTTTTTAGCTTCCTAATTAATATTTACAATCGAATTAACTTATGTATAACCCTATATTAAAAATGTTTTAGTAAATAACCTTTGATTTTAACTCTTTTAACTCTTCTTTGAATTAAATAGTAATAAATGTCCTAATCTAATCCAAGTGGGCCTAAATGATAATATTTTACACTTAAGGTTTTTTTTGGTTGAGATACACTTGTCCAATAGGATTAGGACATGTGTTAGGGTAATATTAATATCATTTTTACCCTTAATTACCCTATTTACTTTTAACCGTGGTAAATAAAAGTAAAAAGTTACTATTCACAAAAAATTATTTTCATCTCATTGAACCAAATTTTACTTAGTGAAATCAACCGTGTCTCTCGGATTTTTTGAAATTCCATTCACAGAAGCGGTAAAATTAAGTTTTATGAAAAATTCAGTTTTTTTTAACTACCACTTAGTAGTTTCACTATTCATCAAAAATTGATGTTTTTCAGAACAATGGAAAACTTTCATCCTAAGCTATATTTCATATTCCGAATTCACAAATGAAGTATATTTTACCAAATTCATAACATAGAAGTTTCATTAATTAATTTTATAATTAAATCCCGCTGTTAAAACAAATAGCGTGTTTTTATGAAATAATATCTATCAAAAGATTGACACTTGTTTATGTCTGGTTTAAATGTGAAATTACATCCAATGACCAAAATTGTATTAAATTGTAAAAGTATATTCTAAATATACTTTAAAACCACTCAAATTAATAATTTATCACTATTAATTATTTTGATTAAAAAAGTTGATTCTAATTATAATTTAGTAATTTTCACTATTCATCGGAATATGAAAGTTATCCGAAAAGTACCAAAATTTCACCTTAGGATAAATTCAATACTCCGAATCCAAAAATGAAGTCCATTTTGAGAGCTAAAATTTCTAAAATTTTAAAAGGTGGTTATTACTATTCATAATGGCTAGTTATAATAATATTTTAATAGCATATCGTTGTTTAGTGAAACTCGGTATTGCGTACTACACACGCTATCGAGGAAGGTCGCGATTGTGCGTAATGCAAGGAAAGTCAAGGATGTGTGTTGTGCAAGCTCCTTTTGGTGTAGCGTACAACACAAGACATTAATAAAATTAAAAAAGAATATTTTTCATAAAATCTCAGGCTGTTACAGCTTGATTCCTCATTTCATTGTAACAACACCGTCTTAATTATGAAGGTTCATTAATAAATTGAACCTCATTAATTCCATGTGTGTTACTCACCATACACCTCTCCTATTTATATGGTTATTAGGGAGGAGTATTGGCACAACTTCACCAAGCGATGAAGTATGAATAAAGTGCCACAAAGCCAACCACATATTAGATTGGACCGGTTCTAGAGAGCGGTGACCAGGGCCACCGAAACATGAACTGAAGGATGATTGAGCGGCATTGTTGGGGGCTTGTTGTGTGGACCATTAATGATGACTATTCCTCAAACATGGATGTAATCAAATGATCTTGTGGTGGGGTTTTTATTTGTTTTTAGTTTCAAGAGTTGATGAATCTTGTTCTACCCTCTAGCTATCAAGCTAACATAGAGAGCTCATGCGAAAAGAACAAGCCCGAACACTATGCTTTTGGTTTGAATTTGTTGCATTCTATACAAGAATTTTATTCATGTTGAAAGATACCTGATGCAACTGCTGACGATAGTGGCAGGAAAAAGCCGACCATAATAGGTGGATAAGGTAGTCGATTCGAGCTGGCTACGAACGAAGTTCAGGCATGCCGTCATATGCCTCCAGAGAAGGGGGTTGCGACATACAGCCATGGTGGACAATGGTGGTCGAGATCGGCTGACTACAGATGGAGATGAGCAGCATGCCATCATGTTCCATTAAAGAAGGTCACATATTGGATGTTGTGATAGAGGGTTGGGGCCCACAACGGGTCCCACATGCAACCTCATAGTGCAAAGAGGCACCACTGATCTACATTTCGAATGGTGGAATCCACTTCCCCCTGTGTGAGATAGAGAGGGCCCCTCTCCAGTGGGCCACATATGCTTGTGGGCCACGCATGCTAGTGGGACACACATGCAGGCGGGCTGTGCCCCTAGCGGGCCGGACCACACATGCCAGCAAGACGCGCCATTCCGGCCCGCCTTCTAAGCCAGTTCTGGCCGGATTGGGTCGGTCTGAAACCATACCCTTCCAGGCCCAATTTCACTAAAAGAGCTACAACATGAAATCAGGTCATCCAGTTGATGAACCGTCTACGATTCTTGGATCCATGGAGTAAGATGGTACTTTTGGTATACTCCATATTGTTTTTGGGAAAAGCTGGAGTACGACTGGGTTCGATCGAACCAGAATCCAATCAGGCACTCAATGCTAAAACACTTATAAATCAGAGACCGAATGTCTGATTGAAGCGTCGTATGTCACGTTGGAACCCTTAAGACATGGAGATCATTTTATATACTTTTTATTGGAGCTTCGCGTAAATTGAGGAACGACCAATGGCTTGAGGATCAGATCCAACAAGAATCAAGCATACTATGAGCGGAAATCCAGTGGCTAGCAGTGAGGCAGAGGTTGGAGATATATCATATAGAGCTTAGTACCTTATGTTCTTGTGTGGCCCATCACCAGTCTTGTGTGGGTAAGATCCTATTTTGGTCATCTCTCAGCGATCAATTTTGGTTCAGTTCATAACAATCATGTGTGGGTCAGATACTGTGTGGGTTAGCGGGGGTTAGTACATATCAATCCTGTGGGGTTTAGACTCCATATGGTCAGCAATAGAGCCTCTCGATTGAAGAAGATGGTCTTGATTGATGAATAATCATCTGTACTTTAGTACTTATACTAGGTGTGATCTGATTCTTTACCTTTGTAGTAATTTTACCTTCGTGGTGTTATCTTCGTGGTGTTACATTTGTGGTCCCTTTACCTTCGTGGTGTAACCTTCATTATGTTACCTCTATGGTACTTTTACATTCGTGGTGTTACCTTTTTTTGTTAACTTTTTGGTTCCTTTACCTTTTTGGTGTTACCTTCGTGTTGTTACATTTGTGGTATTCTTCCTTTGTGGGTCATTTCTGAAAATGTCTTAAAATTTGGAGTCGTAAGTTTACTCCAAAATGAGACATGTATCTTTTGATAACTTAGGTATATGTATGGTCATATACCTATGTATAGTGGATGAAAACTTCATGATTTTTGATTGAGGTCATGCATTTGGTTTTTACATTGTGGAACTTGACGAGACCTTTGGGGGTCTTGGGGTCCCTACTGAGTATTATTAAACCCACCCTTGCATGGGATTTTCCCGCACCTTTCTATGTATTGTGAAAATGATTGAAAGTGTTGATCAAGGATGAGGGAGCCAGGGCTGGACAGTGCTCAGAGGTGGACCATTTGATGTGATGTGTCATAGAGTCTACAGATCGTGAGTTGTACCTACCCTTCATGTTGGATACTCAATGGACGATCGAGGAGTTGTTTTCACTTTTCAGTTGTACTTATACTTTTCAGTTGGGCTTGTATTCTGATCCGTTTAATTTTAGTACACTTTTTACTACTGTAGTTGAGTTCATGTTTTCTTCTTGTTGTAATCTTGGATTGTGTCTTTTTACATGTTTAAAGGCAATGCCTTCCTATTATAGGGATATGCCTTTCAAATTCTAGTCCTTATCCCCTAGCTTATGGAAGTCGATGATAGGGTAGTCACGACATGGGCCTCGAGGGACGGTTCATGAAAAAGAAGTATTAGAGGATTCAGTTCTACCTAAGAATAAGGAATCTGATCATTTCATTATGGAAATAGTGTTACATGTTTTGAGTGTGGTTTTTCAGATTGGGGAATCCAGTGTTGGTGTGGTGGCCGACATATCCATACACTAGGACCATGAATTCTTATTTTTGACTCAGTGCATGAAATAACTAATATTTTTTGTTTTTTAAAATATTTTCTTTGATCTCTTTGAGTTATCTCAATATGTATAATTTTTGACCATGGTGCGCCTGTTTTCTTTTAGGATACCTCCACATAGACAGCTAGTTAGGATTCCAGAGAGAGTACATGATGACATAGCACCGAGCAATGAGGCTTCGATGATGGGCCCTCTTATGGCGATAGTACCATTAGGTGGTGCACTAGTAGCACCACTACCCATTGGGAAGAATATTCCACCATCCCCACCAATAGATGGTGGACGCTGTCTATTTTCATTGCATGAGTTTTAATGGAAGAGTCCATTGAGGATCTAATGCTAGAGGTATCTGCATGTGGCATAGGATTGGCTAGAGGTTGTGGCTATAGTTTTTC
This sequence comes from Viscum album, assembly GCA_963277665.1. Taxonomy (NCBI): domain Eukaryota; kingdom Viridiplantae; phylum Streptophyta; class Magnoliopsida; order Santalales; family Viscaceae; genus Viscum; species Viscum album. Next base: position 1,067,692,256 of record OY728129.1, read on the forward strand.
GCTTTGTAGGGACACTATCTGATATGATGGTGATTCTGGATTCCAGTCTATTTGATGGAGCTGCTGGGGGATAGTGGAGGCTGAAACTCCTGTAACATGACAAGGTGACTCACACCATAGCTATCATCAAGGGCCTTTTCAGGTCAGAGTTTTTTCCAGCAACTTTAAACCCAGTGCATATACAGTAGCTGCTACACTTATAACAGGGCAGCATGCCCGTGGTCCTATACACGGTGAGGTTTTCTGATCTCTCCCGAAACTCCACTCACATGGTATGAGACCCATTCTTCATTGCCTAGAACATTGAGCTCAGACTTCGAAGAGAGATCACAACACCGACGATAGCGCTCAGCATTCCAACTATAGCTTTGGTGATAGAGATGGAACATTTGGTGGATAGATTCCAAGATAATGAAGTAACTGACATCGAGACAAACTACCAGATTCCAAGTAGCAGAGTCATCCTCATTAGTTAGGAGGTTAATGATGGAAGGGCCCAAGAGGGCCAATCCTTCTGACGTACAACCTCAGGATATAGGGTTGGTTTTGAGGGGATCACAGGACCAAAGAAGATAGATGATGAGCAGGCCTTGAAACATGTGCGGTGCGCTAGGCCACATGTCTCATGACTGCCCGACTTGTTGTACGGACGGCCAGCTGACGGTCGAGGGACTACCGAAGCAGAGGTAGAGGTTCGAGTGAGGAGTTATGCAGGGTGGTGGACGTTGTTGAGGAGCTGGTCGGGTAGTAGCTGGTGCGTGGCAATTCGATGTCCTGCCACCACCACCTCCAGGTGGTCCACCCCGACCACATGAATTAGGTGGATTGGGACGTACACAACTCCATGAAGCTGAAGGCTATGATCACGGTTCTCCAAAGATGATTATTGGTTTGATCTATATCTACTCCAACCTAGCTGCAGTACTTATATATAGAGGTTCCAACCACTCTTTTATTTCCACATCCCTCATTCAGAGCTCAGAGATTATGATGGAGCCTTTGAATCAATCCTTCATATTATAGACTCCAACAAGAGAAGATTCTATGATTATGCAGTAGTTCTGGAAATGTGAGCTTACTCTAGGAGGTGATATATTTGGATGGTATCTTCTAGTAGCAGCATCGAGGCCTTACAACTTCATCATGGGTATAAATTTTTTATCCACAGTCCATGATCAGAATGAATGTATTAGGAATAATGTGTGGTGTGTCTTTGAGGATGGGACTACGTTTTCCTTCACTAGTGATAATAGGAACAATTGTAGAATAGGATGGACTTACCTTGAGGAGGTTTCAACTTATCACACATCAGTTGGATAGCTATACCCTCGGAGTAGAAGATGTTGAGAGTCTGAGTTACCCTGGAGTGGTGGACTACTATGCCAATGTATTCCCTGATGATGTTTTAGGACTACATGCTTGCAGAGAGGTGGAATTGTACATCAACCTATACCCTGGGACAACACTAATATCAACACCAGAAAATCAGATGTCTCTCATCGAGCATCGCGAGTTACAAGTACATTTGGAGGACTTGTAGAGGAAGGGGTTCATAAGGCCCAATGTTTCTCCATTGGTAGCCCCGATTTTGTTCACCGAGAAGGCATATGGGAGTTTGAGACTCTGTTTGGACTATCAGTTCTTGAACCAGGTGACCATAAAGAACACATATCCACTTATGAGGATTGATGATCTTTTCGATCAGCTAAAGGGAGCTCATTAGTTTTCAAGGATAGACATCATATCAGGCTATCATCTGCTCAGGGTAACAAATGAGGATTTGCTGAAGACGGAATTTAGATGTATGTATGGACATTATGAGTTATTGGTTATGCAATTAGGTGTGACTAAATCCCCAATAGTGTTCAGGGACTCATGAACCAGATCATCCAACTATACCTCAATTGCTTCATGGTGGTCTTTATTGACGTCATCTTACTGTTCTCAGCGACGGAGGAGGCGCATCCATATCAATTGAAAATTGTTCTGGAAATGCTCTGTGAGTACCAGCTTTATGGTAAGCTCTCAAAGTTCCATATCTGGATATGAGTGGTCTACATTCTAGGATACATTATAACGAAGTCTGGAGTTGCATTGGAACATGAATAGATAGAGGTAGTACTAGCTTGTTAGCCACCCAAGAGTGTGAACGAGGTGCAGAGTTTTATAGGGTTGGATGTGTACTACCAACAATTCATACACGTATTTTTTCAAAGTTGTGGAACCCTTTTAAGTACTAATGAAGAAGATATAACCCTTCATGTGGATGGAGAGATGCCAAAAAAATATTAGCAGCTAATGCAGAGACTGATGAGTGCCCCCATCGTGAGGCTCTAAGAAGAGGGCGTCTGGTATGTAGTCTACTACAATGCATCAAGGACAGGATATTGATGTGTCCTAATGCAGGAGCTAAGAGTTATCACTTATGGTTCACAACAACTGAAACAGAATGAGAAGAACTACGAAACCTATCAATAGGAGTTAGTTGTAGTGTTCTTCTCATTGAAGATGTATAGACATTACTAGATAGGCAAACATTTTACATTATAATATGTTCAAAATAGTCTCAGTTATATCTTCTCACAGAAGGACCTGAACTTGAGACAACGACATCGATGGGAGTTCCTCCAGGTCTATGACATCGAGATAGTCAACACTCATGGGAACTAGAATATAGTGGCAGACACACTCACCAGGAGGTCTGGTTTACAACTGCTAAATGAGGAGACAATGCAGCTAGCCTTGTTGCAGATATCCATTGTGTATAGAGATGGACCATCTTACCTCTAGTCAATGACTGTGACTTCCCCATTTTTTATGGAGTTTGGGAGGGACAACTTGGGGACGTTGACAGCGAGGCTCGATGTACTTATATAACCGCATAACATGCACCTGATGAATTCTATGAAGGTGGGGAGCATGTCATCCTCTTTAGATGATGTACCATGGTTCTAATGGTGCTATAGGAGGAGGTGTTGAGGGAGTTCCATATGTCCCCTCTAGAGATACATCCTGGTTTGGCGAAGATGTACCAGGACCTTTGACTTCAACACTGGTAGCCAAGGATTAAGAATGTACTGGGAATGATTGTTTCATGATGCCTCACATGTCAGCAAGTGATGGTCGAGCATCAAGTTGTAGCTGGCTTAGCGCAACCACTATAGGTAATGGAGTGGAATTGGTATGGTATCTCCATGAAGTTCGTGACAATGCTTCCATGTACATCCAGGGGACATGATTCCATCTAGGTGATCATTGACTTACTCACCTAGTCGGCCCACTTCCAACCTATTGAAAAGTAGGGATCAATAGAGGTCTTGGGACGAATCTTCATATAAGCTATTGTGTGACTTCATAGGGTGGCATCGATGATTGTATTTGACCATGATGAACGTTTTACATACCAGTTTTTGAAGGGATTACAAGAGGAATTCGAGACTCATCTATGTTTATGCACTGCCTTTCATCCACAGACAGATGGTCAAACTGAGCGAACCATTCAGATACTATAGGACATGCTTTGTGCTTGCATCCCTGATTTTGGATATAGTTGGGAGGATCATGAGCCCTTAGTGAAGTTCTAATACCACAACATCTATCACTCCACCATCGGTATGGCACCATTTGACTCCTTATACGGTCGACCATGAAGATCACCACTATGCTGGACAAAATCAGGGGAGTCAGCATTTATGGGTGCAGAGTTGGTGTTGGATACCACTGAGAAGGTGAAAATCTTCCAGGAAAAGATAAAGAATGCATTTATTAGGCATAAGTTTAATGATGACAGTAGAAGAAGACCTTTGGAGTTTGAGGAGAGAGACCATGTCTTCCTATGGGTCTCACCTGGATGAGTATTGCGAATATTTGGCGGAGGTGGCAAGTTATCATCGAGGTTTATCTGACCTTTTCATGTTCTCCGTAGAGTTAGTGAGGTGGCCTATCACATGTCTCTTACCCCATAGATACATTGTGTGCATGATGTTTTCCATGTGTCACAGATGAGGAGGTAGAAAATGATCTGTCGCACATAATTGACTTGGGAGATCTTGACATCGATAATGGGGAGACATTTACAGAGGTTCCAGTAGGGATTGAGGATTGATAGGAGAGGGTCCTTCATGGACGATCAATTACTCTGGTGTTCATTCACTGAAAGCACAGGAACCATTAAGAGAGCACATGAGAGCGGTAGGCTCAAATTCATGCTCAGTACCCCCATTTGTTTCCTAATCCTATGTTGTGGATTTCATGGATGAAAGGCCCTAATGTGGGGAGAACTTAAAGACCTATATTTTCCATGTAATTTTTTATAAATTATATGTAATTATTACGAGTTTGAAAAAAATTGACAGTGCAAGATTTCGAGGCCTGATGTGCCCAAAATGAGTTTATGATATTTTTTAAGGTATGTTCAATAAACACCTGAGTGGTGTTTTCTAACATTTGAACCAATGCTCAGATTAAAAATCCAAGGTCACTATTGAATGCACAACACTGAGATTCACTTAAGGGGGGATTCACTTCAACCACAGTAGTTTAGGAGAAAAAGATAAATTATTGGACTTTTAAAATAATAATAAAGTATAAAAGTTATTTTATTTCCATTATTTTTTTCCTCCAACGGACAGGCAATGGTGGTGGTAATAATGACTTGTCAAGCCAATAAATTGATTGAATCCTCAATTATTTGAAATAGAACCATCATTATTATGAAGGTTCTGTTATTAATTGAACCCCATTAATTCCATGTGTGTTAGGTACCCTCCCCCTCTTCTATTTATATGGAGCTTGGGGAGGTTTATTTGCAGGACTTCACCAAGAGAGTAAGTTCCGATAGAGTGTCATGACGCCATCCACATGGTGGATGGGACCGGTTCTGGAGAGCTGCGACTATTGCCACCTATAAGGAGCCAACCATACACAATACATAATATTGAATTAAATAAATAATTCACATTGAAGATATTTTCAGGTTTATTGTTTTAGAAAATTAGCACATTTCTACTACATCACATGAGATTACAATGTAGACACATCTACACAGTTTCGATATTTCTACAAAATTGAACTCTTGAAAAAAAGTGTTATGTCTAGTTCCATGTTTATGACAGCATGAATTTTCCTTGATCCCATCCTTGACCTTATTCCACAATATATCTTGTGAAAAAAATTTCAAAACCGTTGGATGAGCATAAAAAGCTCTATAAGGGCTACACAAAGAAGGAAAACTGTTAGTTTTTAAAAAAACAAGTAAACCATGAATACTTTTACATTAGTAATAATTTTCACCTTTATGAATTAGTAAATACTCATCATGGAATATAAGATCATTACATACCCTTTTGTAACCAAACTATTACCATAAAACCGATATAAATAACATATAACATACAAAGATTACTTGGGATATAAACATACATAAATAGAATAACCATACGGTCGACTTCCACACATATCATAAAATGAAATAACCATATGGATGACTTCAATACACAATTCATTTGAGGTTATAATGTAACCACCCATCCTATTATTAACGGCACCACCCGTCAATTGGTTTATCAGGTAACCAGACATCAAATGTCCAAGTACAATTATAAAATCACAAGACATAAAACACATATAAAGGAAAGAAAACATTTCAACAATTAAATAACAATATATCAATTAAATATATTAACATAAAAATTCCATTATCCAAACCATTTTCAATACCGAAATACATAAACGTGTATATGGTATTTATTTTCTTTTAAAAACATTACGACTTGTTGAGGAAGCCAAAGATCAAATAGTACTCGCGGTGGAGGAAAAGTATTTGTCTCGGCATACATTAAAAAATACACAAACCTTTTATCCTTTAGTAAAATGATTCATAGAGAAAATATTCCTTTTGTATAAAAGTAAAAGTCAAAGGGTTATATACACAGTATAAAAGAATGTTTTGTATAAATGAATGTATACCTCAATGAAAGGATACTGAGACGAAGTCCCTTACAAAGATCGTTTTTGTAAATAAAACAGATCTATTATGTGTATTCAATATATGCACACATAAAGAAACTATAAATACATAAAAATTAATCTCTCACATAATCAAGGAATGACATAAACAAGAAAGAGAAGATCAACCCAATGAATGAAAATTGGGCTAAGATATTCCCTTACCTCATGTCGGACTTGACTCGATTGTTCTTTAATCTCTTGAATAATAATCTAAAGTCAATTAATACTTTCATAAGAACCTTTTTCAAGTTTTTCATTCCTTTTATATCAATTATTACCTTTTTATAAACATTATGTAATCATTTAAGTTAATAATGTTCATTTTGTCGATATTTGGTACATGAGTCAAAAATGAACACTTTATATTTACAATTTTCCATGTGGTCAATAGTCCATTATATCAAGAATGATATTCATGATTTATATATCATATATCTCATATATATACAGTATATAGAGGTATTTATAATAGTACATAACATTTGGATGTAATAAATAAAGTGCACCGTTCATGGAGACGGAAAGTCGTACGTACGCATGAACGCTACCTTCAATTCTATTTCTCATTTTAATAGAATTAAAACATAATTATAAATTGTTATATTATAATTATAGTTTAATATCATATATATAACATCATTAACTCTATTCTTCATTCATCCCACATAAGAAATTACCTGATTATTCTGTATAAGGACACAACCAAGTCCTTTCAAAGTATCATCACTGTAGATAACAAACTAACTCTTTCTAGATGGCAGTGCCAAAACTGAAGCATTCAGAAATATTCTTTTAAATTCCGGAAAAAAATCATCACATTATTTTTTCCAAATAAACTTAACACCTTTTTGAGTTAACATAGTCATTGGACTAGATAAACTTGGAAACATTTCAAAAAATATTCGGTAATAACTTGCAAAATCAAGAAAACTATGAATCTCGGTTATATTGGTGGGTCTTGTACATTATTCAACATATTTGGTTTTTGTAGGATCAATATTTATTCCATTTTTTGAAACAATGTTACCAATGAATGAAATTTGTTGTAAAAAAACTCACACTTGATGAATTTCTCAAATAGTTTCTTTTATTTTAAGGTTTGCAAGACAACACTTAAATAAATTTCATGTTCCTTATTACTTTTGGAATAATGAAAAATATCATCAACAAAAAAACCACCATTTATCACTTGATTCAACTAAACCATCACAACTAAAAACTATTCAATTCTGATTCCAACCATCTGAGGCTTTTGATTTGGAAGGTTGTATTCCTCCTATTGTCGACCCAACATAACTCCCCTATTTCCACTGCATAAATTCATTATGAACAATGAAATTTCTTTGGTAAAGCAACATGGTAATCTATAAATGCTATATCATTTCAAAATTACCATAAATTAATTAATGTATGTTTATTTAAAAATACCCTAACTCCTAAAGTTATCTAAACCGACCACTGATACCAACTGTATGGACCCAGCCTTAAATCTTACATAATATTTAATTAAATGAATAATTCAAATTGAGGATATTTTCAGGATTTATTTTAAATAGAATTAGGAGATAACTGTTACATCTCAAAGGATTACAAAGTATACACTTCTTCACAGTCTCCAATATTTTTACAATCATGAGCTCTTAAAAAAAGGGTCAAGTCTTGTTCCATGTTTAAGACAACATGACTTTTCCTTGACCCATCCTTGACACTATTCCACATTATGTCTTGTGAAAAACATTTCAAAAAAATGGGATGACCATATAAATCTCAATAATGGATACACAAAGAAGGAAAACTGTTAGTTTTCCAAAAAAACAAGTAAACAATGAATACTTTAACATAAGTCATAATTTTCAACTCTATGAAGTAGTAAATACTCCTCACAGAATATAAGATCATTACTTACCCTTTTTTAACTAAAATATTACCATATAATGAAAATAAAGAACCCATACCATATAAAGTTTACTTGGGACATAAACAAACATAAATTGAATAACTATAAGGTCAACTTTCACACATATCAAAAATTGGAATATCCATATAGCTGACTTCCATACCAATGAATTGGAGGTTATAACGTAACCACCTATCCTGGTATTCACACCACCACCCGTCATTTGGTTTATCACGTAGGAACCCACCAAATTTCTATATACCATTATAAAATCATAAGACATAAAACAAATATAAAGGAATGAAAACATTTCCACATTTCAATCACAATATACAACTTAAATATATTGACATAAAAAATCCATTATCAAAACCAATTTCAATACCAAAATATATAAAAGAGCATATGGTATTTATTTTCTTTTAAAAACATTACGGCTTGTAGAGAAAGATAAAGATGAAATAATACTCCTGGCGGTGGAAAAGATGTTGCCACCGTGTACTTTAAAAAATAAACATTATTTTTTTCATTTAGAAAAATGATTCGTAGAGAAAATATTCATTTTGAATAAATGTAAATTTCAATGTGTTTTATACACATTATAAAAGGAAGTTGTGTATAAATGAAAATATGCATCAATGAAAGGAGATTGAGATGAAGTCCCTTACAAAGATCCTTTTTGTAAAAAAATATATATATATTATTTGAATTCAATATAGTCACACATAAATAAAGTATAGATACATAAAAATTCATTTCTCACAAAATCATGGATTGAAATAAACAAGAAAGAGAAGATCAACCAAAAGAACGGAAATTGGGTTAAGAAGTTACATTACCACTTATCCTACTTGACTCGATCGTTCTTTAATCTCCTGAATAACAAAATAAACTTAATTTATACTTGATTAAGAACCTTTTAAAACTTTATTATTCCTTTTATATCACTTATTACCATGTTATAAACCTTATGTAATCATTTATGTTAATAATGATTGTTTTGTCGATATATGGTACTTGAGTAAAAAATGAACACCTAATATTTACAAGTTGTCCATGTGGTCAATATTCCAATATATCCAAAATGATATTCATGATTTTTATGTCATATATATAATATATATCCAATATCTTCATGTATTTATAATATTGCATAACATTTGGAGGTAAGAAATGAAATGCACCGTTCATGGATACGGTAAGTCAGACGTACTCATGAATGCTACTTTCATTTCTATTTCTTATTTTAATGGAATTAAAACATAATGACACATAGGTATATTATAATTATAGTATAATATCGTATATAACATCATTAACTCTATCATTTATACATCCAACATAAGGTATTAATGAGTCACATTCCTTTTAGGGGGCGGTAGTCTGCACTTCCTCAAATGAGATTATAGTATTTACCCAATATGGAAACCATAAAGGCGTTATATAAATTGAAAATAAATAAGCATAAAGAGAAAATTAACATAATATATATAATTTATAAATACAGTTACATCATATTGGCCACCATGATAGGCGGTTGGAGATATTTGAACAGTCATCGTTTCATGAAGCGTTAGTCTTCCATCCATAGAAACATTATATTGTTTTCATTAGATGGAGTCGTGTGTAAGTGTATTTATAATCCTTCTCATAAAAACTTCCTATTATATTAAGGATACTGGATTTTTACAAAAGAATGTAATAAAAATAGTTTTGGGGTTAGAGAATTAAAATAAAAGAAATCAATTTAAGAGAAACCATTACCTTTAATTTGAAAAAATACCTTTTGTTTGAACCAAAGGACTTCTTGAAGTGCCTTCTGCCTAATTTAAGGCTTATAGGTGTAATATAGTGTTTTTTTGAGCTTAATTGGGTATAGTTTGGACGATCCTAAAGGCTTGAGAGGTGTGAGGAATTCGTTAGAAGTGGTATCTATTTATAAGGGAGAAAAGGGGCTCTTTAGGAATGTATTAAACTATAATTTTATGATATAATGATATTTGGTTTATAAAGGTCCTAAAATAACTAATGTAGAAGATAAGATGACTAATTTTCTAAATAAAATCATAATTTCAGAATTGGAAATATTTTGGATAATATTGTAATCATTATAATCTTATTCATTTAAATCATTTATTAATGAGGTAAATACTGCATCATTATTGTGTCATAGAATTTTTTATTTATTTGATGTCTAAAAATTATAAATAAACACCATGATGTAGTAAATATTTTTATCTTTTTCAAGAATATTTATAGTAAAAATATGACATATATTACACCATATAAAAATTAATTTACTAAAAGATTTTTGTTTATGTCTTTTTGACTTTACATTAAATTAATTAATCTAAAGTGTCTTTTTCTTTCATTAGTGGCTCCATGGGGTCCCAAAATAGACCCAAAAATTACCATGGTCAGCCATTATAGATAAAATAAGGTTATATCACGTTTTAAGTTAACTTAGAATTATTTTAATATTATTTTTCCCTTGAATTACCAAATTTACCAATAACGGCAGTAAATAAAAGTCAAAAGTTACTATTCACCAAAAACTATTTTCATCTTATTGAACCAAATTTTTCGTACTAATAACAACCATTTATGTCGGATTTTTGAAATTAAATTCAAAGAAGTTGTAAAATTTCATTTAAATGGACAAGTCGGTTTTTTAGTTACTACTAAGTGGTTTCATTATTCATCTAAAATTGTAGTTTTTCAGAAAAATACCAAAAAATTTGTTTAAGATATATTTGATATTCTGATTTCATAAATTATGTCTATTTTTACAAATTAAAAACATTGAAGTGGAATTAATTAATTTTAAAATTAATTCCCATTATCAAAACAAAAAGTGTTTTATTTAGAAGCAATATCTTTCAAAAGATTGATACCTATTTATGTAGAATTTCAAAGTGAAATTAATTCGATTAACTACATTGGATTAAATGGTAAAAAAATTTAATTACACATTAAAAACAATTAAAAAGAAAATCTATCCATATAAATAATATAGATTAAAAGGAACCTTTTAATTAAAATACAGTATTTTTCACTATGCATTAAATAATGAACTTTATTGGAAAAATTCCAAAAATTTACACAAAAGTAATTTTTGATGTCCCCATTATAAACAAATGATTCTATTTGGTCATATAGAATGTATAATAGTGACCAAAACTATATTTAAATAGGGTTCTCCATTAAAAGGTTGTAAATCAACCTTTTAATGTAAATTATGCTTAAAATTCCATTCATTCACATTTTAAGCCTCTAAATTTTATTGGATAAAAGTAATTACATTTAAAAAACATGAACAATAATATTGTAGATAGTTTTTTTCATTCTCACAAATAAAAAGACAAGGAGTTAACTACCATTTAATATAACAATATTATATTATTATTGTGGTACATAATATTTCAAAGAAACCAGTTGTTGCATATCGTGTACACTCTCGAATATAGCAACCCCATAAAAGTAAAATTAATATTTAATTGAATAATATTAATAAATATGAAATATTATTTATTCTTTATTTACCTGGGATGTCACACAACTAATTCACGAACTGAAGAAGGATGATTGAGCGACGTCGTTGGAAGCTAGTTCTCGGAACAACAAACTACGAATCTTCCTCAAACAGTGATGTTCTCCAGTGATCTTGAGTTAGGGTTTTTATTTGGTTTTAGTTTCAAGAGTTCTTAAATCTCTCTCTACCCTCTTTCTATCAAGCTAACGCAAAGGGCACATGCTTAACAAACAAGGATCGAACCCTCCAACATTTTTTGGAATTTGGTGCAGTCTCTACGAGCATTTTATCCGGGTTGAACGAAACCTGAAACAATGGGTGGTGGGGACGACCAGTAACAACCGGTCGTAGAGAAAATAGCAGTGCGCCATTGCATGCTTTTGATGGAGGATTACATGGCCAAATCCCCAACAGGTTGAGATAGTTGCCGGTTTGGGCCAACCATGAAGGAATTGGATGCATTTTGTTGCCTGCCACCGGAGAAGGGGGTCACAACATATAGTAGTGCCGGAAAGCGGAAGTCATCATTAGCCGACTACGGATGAAGGCGAGCAGCATTCCTTCGCACATCGATTATGGAGGACACGGATCAAAAGCCACGACGGAGGGCTGATACACTTAGTGGGTCCCGTGGGCGACCTATCATAGCCAAGAGGCGCTGCTGCTTCTCCTTATGAATGGGGGAAGAAACTCCACCCATGCCAACTAGAGAGGGCCCAACTCCAGAGGGAGGTGCATTCTAGTGGTCTACACATTTTAGCGGGCCATGAATTCTAGAGGGCTGAGCCCCTTGAGGGCCAAGCCGTGCGTGCCTAGTGGGTCGTGCCCCTTTGCTGGTGGGGCTGCCCGAGCCCAGCGGACCATGCCCCACTGTGGGCTTGGACGCGCCAGCCGAGCGGGCTGCACTGCCCATGCAGGCTCAGCCAGTTCACAGAACATGACATCCTAGCTAGCCCAAGCCAGTTAGTCCCGGGATGGGTGGTCTGTTCGGGTCGGACCGGACCAGAACACGTCTAGGAACATATTTTCTAAAAGTTCCATAGCATGAAATTCAGGAATCTGTTTGATGAATAATCTATGGCACTAGGATCCTTGGTTTTATACGGTCCTTTTGGTATACTCCTATTGAGTTCTGGAGAAATTTGGAGTCTGTTCAGGTTGAATTGGACCCAAATCCAGTCGGGCACTCGGAACTAAAACGCTTACAAGTCATAGATCGAGCATTCGATGAAAGCGCTGTCTATCATGTTGGAAACTTTACGACATAGTGGTCTACTGGGATTCTTCTTAGTGGAGATTCATGGAGTTTGAGGTGTGACCGATGGCTTGAGGAGCGGATCCTACAAGAATCAAGAGTACTATGAGTGGGAATCTAGTTGCTGTATATGAGGCAGAGGATGGAGACAGATAATACAATGCTTTGTACCCATAGAACCTGTGAGGATCAACACCAAACTTATGTGGGTCAGATCCTATGTGGGATAGCGCATAGTGATCTACTGTGGGTTAGTGCATAACGATCCAATGTGGGTTAGATCCTATGTGTGTTAGAGGGGGTTTGTACCTATCGATATTTTGTGGGTATGGTCAGTAGTAGAGCCTCTCGAAAGAATAAGATTATTTTTATTTAATACTAATAATATGAACATTAGTACTTATACATTTTTTGATATTATTTAATAACTTTTTTGTAATTTTACCTTCATGGTTTTACCTTTGTGTTGTTACCTTTTTGGAAGTTTTATCATTGTGGTGTTACCTTCGTGGGGTTACCTTTGTTGTAATTTTACCATTATGGTTTTACCTTCACGGTGTTACCTTTGTGGTACTATTACCTTCGTGGTGTTACCTTCGTGGTGTTACTTTTGTGGTATTCTTCCTTGGTGGATCAGTTGTTCAAATGTCTTAAAAGACGGAGTCCTAATTTTCCTCATTAATGAGACGAGTGTCTTTTGATAACATGGGTATATGTATGGACATATACGTACTTAGAGTTTATAACTACTTTATGCATTGTGATTGAGGTCTTTCATGTGTTTTTTCCTTTCTAGAAGTCTGGGAGACCTTCGAGGGTCTTGGGGTCCCTACTGAGTATTTTTATACTCACACCTACATGGGCTACGCCCGCACCTTGCAATGTATTTTGCAGATGACCAACACCGTTGATCAAGGCTGAAGGAGCCAGAACTGGATGATGCCCAGATGTGGACCATTTGACGTGACATGCCAAAATTTCTACAGGTCATGAGATATACCTACCATTCAGGTAGGATCCTTTGTGGACGATCCAGGAGCTATTTTCTCTTTTTAGTTGTACTTGTACTTTTCATTTGGTCTTTTATTCTAGCCCCTTTACTTTCAGTACACTTTTTATACAGCAGTTTACCTCATGTTTGCTTCTTTTTGTACTCTTGGATTGTGTGTTTGTAAAAGTTTAGAGGAAATGCCTTCCCGTTATAGGGATATGCCTTTCCGGTGTTAGTTGGCAGCCCTCGGCCTATAGAAGGCAGGCTTGTGTAGTCACAACATGGGCCCCGGGGGATGGGTTCTGACAGAGAAACCTTCATTGCTTCATCACAATTTTGATTCCTATGTCTCCTATACCATTTTTTGAGATATATAAATTTTGAGAAGTTAATATTGAACACAAATAAAGATTAAAAATTAAGTAATATAGATCATTATTTAAAAAAGATAAAACGGTATTTTTTATTACTCAAAATGGATGAAATGATAAGTGAGATTTAAAACCCACAACATTTATTAGGGCTATCAAACAAACTGAAAAAAGTCAAAACATATTAAAAAAATCCCTTTCGTCCATCACTTTTATTAGTACTCCAACATATACTATATCAACACATTGATTCCATACATTCCTGGACTACCTTGCTCAAGCCCACCCACATTACCACTCCTTTATTACCCATTTATCAATGCTTTTCATGAAATTCAAACTTTCTCGAACCTAGATTCGAATCCTTGACATCTGATGTTACCAAAATATACCTTTACCACTACACAATCATGATTTATAAATTATTTTTTGATATATATATATTGATAAATATAAATAATACATTTTTCTTTAAATATTTATTTATATAATTATATAAATTTTCATATTTAACTTTAAATACACTATTTAAATATTTTTATATATTGGACATTTACATATAAATATTATACATATATATATGTATATATAATTATAGTTATATTTACATATATTTCATATTTATATACAATTTTTTATAATGTATTTATAATTATTTATTGTAAACACATTTTTATTCTATATTTAATGATAATGATATTTTTATAAAAAATTATTTGTAGATGATGTATTTACGCAATATCGAAAAAATACACACACATATTTACAGACACACATACATACAAATTTAAAATTTTCTTATTCACTCAAAATGTTTTATACATATATATTTGTTTACATATATTTTAATTTAAAAATAAACACACACACACACACATATATATACATTCAAACAATATGGTATTGAAACCCTTTTTTTAAGAATAAGACATAAATATCATTTTTACTGGGTTGATATCGAACCCATAACCTGACCCATAAGCCTAAAGGATTGATGGACATAGGGAAATAGTGGCTCGATGGCCTAGTATCTCAGATTCCAAAAACATGGATACCGTTTACATGTAAAGCCTCCATCATTTAATTCCACCAGCCCATCTATAGCCCTCACTAGATATATTTTAATCATAGTACGAGGAATGATTGTTGTGTTTCCATCCCAACCCCACCAAAACAGCTATGTTGTTCTTCATCAATAAACTATGACAAGTAATATTTACATCCATCAATGGTGTATGGTAGGAAAGTCTAGTTGATATGTGTTAACAAACCTTTTAGGAACATCATTAAGAAAAAACCCCCAAGAAAAAGACAAAATCAACAGTTATTGTAACACCCCGAGCTTCCATTATACGCTTCTCATTCAATAATGCAATAGCTTGCATTGTACGCAACTTCGAGTTCTAAAACACAACGATTAATCAAAGTAGCCGTTATGAATAGTAATAACCACTTTTTAAAATTATAGAAATTTTATATTTCAAAATGGACTTCATTTTTGGATTGGGAATATTGAAATTAGCCTATGTTGAATTTTTGGTATTTTTCTGAGAACTTCTAATTTTTTATGAATAGTGAAAAATACTTAAAAACAACTTTTTTAATCAAAATAATTTATAGTGATAAATTATACTATTTAGTGGTTTTAAAGTATAATTAGAATATATTTTTACCATTTTATCCAATGGTGGTCATTAGAATTAATTTAACATTGAAATTGGACATAAACAATTGCCAAACTTTTGATATAAATTGTTTCTTAAAAACACGCTATTTGTTGTGACAGCGGGAATTAATTATAA
Organism: Viscum album; assembly: GCA_963277665.1. Classification (NCBI taxonomy): domain Eukaryota; kingdom Viridiplantae; phylum Streptophyta; class Magnoliopsida; order Santalales; family Viscaceae; genus Viscum; species Viscum album. The sequence continues at coordinate 1,067,708,113 of OY728129.1, forward strand.
AATTAAGTAATGCAACTTATATGTTTGGAATTTTGTAAAATAGTCATCATTTTTTAATTCGGAATATCAATTATAGCTTAGGGTGAAATTTTGGCATTGTTCTGAAAAACTTCAATTTTTGATTAATAGTGAAACACTAAGTGGTAGTTAAATAACTGATTTTTCGTTTAAAAGAAATATTACCACTTCTGTGATTTGATTTTTAAAAATCCGACATACATGTCTGTCATTAAGAAGTAAAATGTGGTTCAATGAGATCAAAATAATTTTTTGGTGAATAGTTACTTTTAAGTTCTTAATCGCAATTAGAGGTAATTAGTGTAGTTTAAGGTAAAAATAATGTTTTAATAATATTAGATGAGCTTGACACTTGTCCTACTCCTATTAAATGAGACATGGCCGACCAAGACAACCCATGGGTCAACTTGGGGACCCCATGGAGCCACTTTGGTTGGAAAATTACATTAATATATATATATTTAATGTTAAAATTAAATTGACACAAACATGAGTTGTTTTACTAAAACATTTTTTAAGTGGGGCTACACAAGTCCAAATTTTGATTATAAATATTAATTAGAAAGATAAAAAGATTTCACACATCATAGTGTTTTTTATATTAATTTTTAGACATTAAATAAATTAAATTAATTATGACATCATGATGATGCAGCGATGACCTCATTATTTAATGATTTAAATAAAATTAGAAGATAATGTAAATTCAAGGCTTACACTTGTCCAAAGCCTATTTGATGAGGATATTTCGAATCCTTATCACCTTAGCCTCTAATAATACAAGTGTGGGACCTTTATAATCCGAAAATCATTGTATAATAGAATAACATTTCATTACTTTCCAAAAGTGCCCCTCCTCTCCACTTATAAAAGGCCCCCACCTCTCCCACCTCATTTACACTTTCAAGCCATTTGGCTCGGCCAACCTCTGCCCAAATACTCTCCCAACTTCCCCCTATTACTCCTAGAAGCCTCACTTTGGTCAGAACTCTTCTCAAGTAAGCCTTTGGCTCAAATCAAAAAGAGTTACCCGATTTTAAGGTAATGTCTTCTCTAATGTTGTTTTGTTTTATTTTTCTTCTCCAACCCCCTAAACTCTTTTTATTAATTTCTTTTGTAACAACACCAGTATCCTCAATATACTAGGATGTTGTTATAAGAGGGATTCGAGATACACATACACACACCTACATCTAATGGTTAAAGAACATATGGTTTCTGTGGATGGCGAATTTCTGCCTCACGAAACGATGATTGTCCAACACTCATATAACACCTTCAAAGGTGGCCATTAAGATGTAACTATATTTATATATGATATATAATGTGTTTATGTTTTACTTATGCTTCTGTATTTTTCATTTATGGAATACTTTATGATTTCCATTATGGGTAAAACGCGATAATTTCATTTTAGGAAGTGCGGACTACCGCCCCCTCAAAGTTATTTGAATCGTTAATGCCATATGTGGGATGTATAAAGGATGGAGTAAATGGTATTATACACTATATTATACTGGAACTATATTATACCTTTATATAATTATGATTTCATTCCATTAAATATGAAATATAAATGAAAGTAGCGTTCATGCGTACGTACGGCTTACCGTCTCCATGAACGGTGCATTTCATTTCTTACCTCTAAATGTTACATAATATTATGAATGAATGTATATACTGGATATATATGATATATATGACATCTAAATCATGAATATAATTCTGGAGATAATGGATATTCTTCCACATATACAACTTGTAATTATAAGAAGTTTATTGTTGACTCAAGTACCAAAGATCGACAAAACGACCGTTATTATCTTAAATAATTACATAATGTTCATAACATGGTAATAAGTGATATAAATGGAATAATGAACATGAAAAAGGTTCTTAAGAAAATAGAAATTAACTCTATTTTATTATTCAGGAGGTTAAAGAACGGTCGAGTCAGGACAAGACGCAAGGTAAGGGAATTTCTTAACCCAACTTCCATTCTTTGGGTTAATCTCCTACTTTCAAATTATGTCATGATATTATTATGTCCTATTTTGTATTTTTACTTTCATTATGTGTACCTATAGTGAATACACATAATAGATCTATTTTATTTTAAAAATTATCTTTTTAAGGACTTCGTCTCAATCTCCTTTCATTGAGGCATATTTGGCTTTATACACAACTTTCTTTTATACGGTGTATAAACCCCTTTGACTTTTATGTTTATTCAAAAGGAATCTTTTTTATATGAAGAGTTTTACTAAACGAAAAAAAGGGAATGTTTTTCTCTCCGTACTTATGTGGTGACAACGACTTCTCCACCGCCGTGACCATTATTCGAGTTTCGGCTTCCTCTACAAGCCATCATTTTTTTAATGAAAAATAAATACACAGTTTTAACTTTCTTTTATTTGGGTATTGAAAATGGTTTTGAAAGCGTTTTTATTATATCAATGTGTTGTATTGATATCTTGTGATTGAAATGTGGAAATGTTATGTTTCCTTTATGCATTTTTTATGTGATATGATTATGTTATTGTTTATGATATGTTTAAACCTATTCATATGAGGAATGCATTGGACTTAATAAGTGACGGGTGGAGCCCGCTATAGCTCCTCGATGCATCGGAAGGTCTCATGAGACAAACTAGTGTCTTGGCACGAGGCCTTGACAAAATCTTATTTGTGGTCTTGGCACGAGGCCTTGGCTACGTGGTTATGATAGTCTGGAATTATGAATTCCATCATTATGAAAGTGGTTATTGATATTGCATGTTATTATTCGACCAGTAGAATATCCATGTGAAGAAGTAAATGGAATTATCTCACTTTACCTTTTCCATATTATGTTGATGTTCAAGTTTAAAATGCTTTTGTTTTAGTTATACATTGCCTTAAAATATTATGTTTATTTATGAAAGCTTCCGCAATATTGTTATCCTTACTGAGCATCTGAGCTCACCCCTTTCAATGTTTTAAAATTTTCCAGGATGTGAAGAAGTATTTTATGAATGACCTGTAGGGATAGTCAGAAGAGGATATGAGTGTGGACTATGGAGACTTTGTTATTTTAGATTTTCAATTTATGATGTAATGTAACATTTATGAATGTATCTAGTGTTTCCAAGGCTACTAAACTAATCGGTCTTTCGAGACTTGATCTTTTGTGATCATGCCAATGTTACGAAGTAATGCACCGACTCTGGGTAGCTAGGGTCGGGGCGTTACAGTTATACACTTATATTCATTTATGTATTTCATTTAAAAATACATTTTGGTGTTATAATAATATTAATTACCAATAGAAATAAATTGTGACGAATTAACATGAATGGGAAATTAACAAAATATAACAGAATTTTAATAATATTCAAAGGATTTGAATATTAAAGATTTATCTCTAAGAAATAATGAATGTATATAAAAACAGAAACAACTGATTTAATGTGATTATATCACTTTATGGAATACATGAATGATAAGAACATTACCCAAACACACATGTTCATTTTAATAAGAACATTAAAAGAAATAGGTTAAAGATAAGTAGTCCTAAATGGGTCTCACAAATTAAAATAATTCATCATTGTATAGTTTTACTATTATGTTCTGAAAATTAAATTTTTCAAGTCTCTTTGAAGATTTCATCTTATTTTAAAACTCCCCAGTATTAGATGAGGGGCATCGTGATTAAGAACATGAGGCCATACTTATACTCTAGGATGGCATGTTAATAATATCCACAACCAATAAAGAAACAATAGCTCTTATATGTAATGGTAGTGTGGAAACCACATCTTCATCAAAGAATTTCATGAAGAACCAATATAGATTTTACACATTGAGAACAACAGAAAAAACCAATAGAAATAACTAAATTAATGTTGAAGAATGAGTTCGATGTGGACATTTAATATTTTTAAAAACTGTGCAAGGTATTGTAATGACCATTATAATAAATATTTTTCATAAATACCCACAAAATTAATTAGAAAAATTTTGAAACAATTTTTGAAAGGCTACTTAAGTTTTAGGTGACACCCATGTGACGATAATCTAGACTAAGCATAAACCCACTTTAGCAAAAGGGTAATAACATCTTTCATAAAAGTACCAGGAATGATCCCCAATACATGAAGGTAATAATGTACTAGTAATACATATATAAAATTGAAACCATACGGGTAACATCCTTAAGGATCATGCTGCATAATGGTCCTATGTAAGGGTCAAGAGGCACAGACATATAGGTATACCATGTTTATGTAAAAGTTAGGCCTGTTGTCTAAGGTTACCCATATAAGAGTACCAACCATGTATGCATTCCTATGTTATGGAATACCCTACATAGGGGTACATACATAAAGGTAATATAAACAATATTTAAAAGCATGTGAATCCCACATATGGGTAGCCAAAACCACAGAAAGGTAATGAAAAACATTCATAAGGGAAAAACACATAATATAAAGAATCAAAGAGTTTAGTGTATAATATGAAATGTAAAATTAAATACACTCTACATGAATGAAAAAAAATGTATAAATTGTAGGAATAATTAAAGAGAGAAATTAAAATTAAAAATACATTAAATTCAAAAATCACAAACTTTTTAATTTTATATATATGGTTTCCATGAAACTATTATTGTTAAATAAGAACCAAATTCATTTTATCTAGACATAACTAGAATCACGATAAAACAATATATTTACTCAAAATACATGCTAGGTTATTATCAATATGTATCATTATGACATATATAGTTTCAAATCCCCTGACATCTCCAATAAAATGTAACCTAATGTCCATGTGTTTCGATTCAGCATGAAAAACTAAATTTATGGAAAAATTTGAAGTATATTTACTATCACAATATAGTGCAATAAAAAATTGTGTAAGTTGAGTCTAGAAACCAAACCCTTTAGCCATATATCCTCTTTAACAACTTCATTCAAGGAAATATATTCATCTTATGTGGTTGAAATACTAACCATGGTATGTGTAATTCATTTCTGTGATATGGGTCCTCCACAAGAAATGAATACATATCTAAGTTGTAAATTTATAGTATCTATAATACATGTATAATCCAAATAATCAGGTCTAGAAATTAGTTCATCAATATTTACATTTATACCAAATCATATAGAATTTTATGTAGCACATGAAAAAAATATAAGAATCCATTTCATGACCTTCTAATGAAGATTCCATAGACTAGACATGATTCTTATAAAAGTTGGAACTATAAAGCCTATCTCAATCCTAGATAAAATCATAGAGTACATTAGGCTTCCAAAAATATTGGAATGAATAATTTTTGACTAATATTAAATATCAATAGAAAATTTAGGAGATTTAGATAAATATATATTGAAATGTTGAACATAAATACAATGAACTAACTTTAATGTCCCCATGAATTAATTTTTTAAATTTTTTAATATAGAATAATTTATTGAAAAAATACAACAATTAATTTTTTTTCCATTATAATGGTCATGCCTAATATCTGTTTTTCATGTCCTAGGTATTTTATATCAAATATAATTTTAATTTGAGATGTAATGAAATTAAAAATATTAAGATTATATAAAATTCAATATATCATCTATATGTATTAGTTTGTAAATCATGTAGTTTTTAACACATTTAAAGTAAACTCATGAATTTTGAAGGATCCTTTCATATTTGTTATCAGGTATATTATAGTTGAATTTATTACACCATTGTCAAGAGTTCTATTGTATACCATAAATTTTTTTATTAAATTGAATAACTTGGATATGTTTAAACTCTTTTTGTAATCCAGTACGAGGCTTTATGTAAAATTTATCATTTAGGTTACTATGTAATAAATTAGTTTTCACATCTAGTAGCTATATGTGAAATTCCTTAAAAGAAGAAAAATGAAGAAAAAAAAAGAAAATTGATCTTAAACACTATTGAAAAAAATATAGAACATTTAATACCATTCCATTGATGGTAAACCTTGGCCACTAAAATGGAAATAAAATATATTTTCTTTTTCATTAGTGTCATCTTCATTTATTTTGAAAATCTAATAACACACAATGAATATGGAATTATGAGATCACTCTACAATATAAAAAGTATGGTTTTTATTCATGGGATTCAGTTATTCATGCATGAATGAGATAATTTATTTAAAATATTTTTCATTCAAGGATTTATTATTGGTTTAAGGTTCCCCAAAAAGGAGGTCTAGGTCAACATTAATGGAAATAATATTCCCAATCATATTGGTTGGACCAAAAACTTTGTCTAGTGAACCTTCTAAGTATATCATGTGTTTGTTGGTAATCAATTTTTTTATTAACAGGTTCAAAATCTAGATTTGAATCAAAACTAGGATCCCTTTAGGTCTAACTATGTGGAACATCAAGAGGAGGGTCATCCTCAGCCTCATGAGGAGTAGTAGGATAAGCACTATCCACCTCATAATGATTTATATCATCTAATTTATGTGTGAAATATTTGAATTTTCAATATTTGGACTAATTAATGACTATTTTTTTTACTAATTATAGACATTTGATAACCCGGTTTTTCTACCCATATTTGCATCATTTTACAGAATTCAGGTATCTAAAAAAATCCACTTAATATAACTTTATTCAAACTCATTAGTTTTAGTTTAACCAAGGATGTTAAACAAAATAATTTCAAGTGGTTCTAAGAAAGATATTTTCAATTCCATAGATCATCAATGGGTTTAAACTGGTTGGATGTAAATGAGAACCTATTAGTCGAGTAAACATTCATAGTGGAAACTTCAGTCCAAAAGGATTTTGGTAGGACCAAACATAAAATAATAATTTAGTCTTTCTCAATAATAGTTTGATCCATATCATCTGAAATGAAATTCAATTGGGAGGGGTCACTAATTTTTGATTTTTTCTTTATATAACCTTGTATTTAATGAACTAGCCAAATTAAAAAGACAAGTTCACTAAATCATCATCTATTCTCATTAAATCAGTCATATTTCCAACCTGGTCCTTAGCAAATAATTTTCTGATTTTAAAAGCCTAATATATTAGATTTATAATTGAGAATGTGAATTAATACATTCCTAGAATAGTGATCAATGAAGGTAACATAATAAGAATCTCCACCATGGGAAATGGCTCTAGAAGGGACCTTGAAATTAAATTGGATCCACTAAAATAAGTGAGAATCCCTAAAAGATGTCTAATCATAACTGACCATCGACTTACCCAGGATGTAATTTTCAAAAAATGAAATGAATCTTATTGCAATAATCTATAACATACCTTATTCACTAAAAAAACTATTACCTTGGTACATACATTCCCTAATATCCAAATCTATAATAATGTATTTTCATTAATAAAAAAATACACACTCTCTAACTTCCTAGAATTTGTCTTCCCATTTAGCACATAAATACCTTTGACTAAGGAACTTTTGATTATAGTAATAGAGCCCTTATATATCATAGGGAATCATAATTATGACATAAATAAACCCCTTTTTCTATATAATAAAACTGGAAAGTAGTTTTCTATGATGGCCTGAGATCCAACTAATATATTTTAGGGTGATGAAAGTAGGTGCATATAACACTATATGATAAGAACATCTTTCTTGAACTATGCTCTTATTATTATTCCCAAATATTGTATACCCATATACTGTCTCAAATAACTTCTTGAAATAATCTATAGAATGACATATATGAAAATAAAATCACAAATCCAAAACCCACTCATAAATGAGTTCGTATCTAGATTAATTCTAAATATTAGTATTTTCTTAAACAAAATTCACTTAATGTGATTGGTCAACAGTTTCTTAGTCTTTATGATTATTTTTTGGTTTTCTAAAATTTGGTCCATATATATTCTGGATTAACATACTTGTAACACATAACTTTTATATCCCAAGAAAATGACCTAGGTTTTGTTTAGTTATTATCCATGCCTTTATCTTTACCCATTTCTTTAATTTACCCTTCTAATTTTGTCTCCCTCTAGTAAGAAGAATCTCATCCATACATTTCACATTTGATTTAGAATGAAACATAATGGAAATAGGAAATAATTTAACATCTTCGGGGTTAATAGAGTCATAACCATAGATAATAGTTTATAATAGTCTATCATATAATTTTTCTAGTGAATTGAAAAGAATCATAACATTATCCTCATCATCAATAGTAGTATAATTGTTTTCTAAATAAGAACTGATTTTATTAAACTTATCCAAATTAGATTTAATAGAAAAACAATTACCCATTTTGAATGTAAACATACAATGTCTCTTATATTTTCTACCAACAAGTGACACGATGATACAATGTTTCTAATATTTGATCCATATACGAATAAGAGTAGATTCGAAAGTAACATCCCAAAGGACCTTATCCGCAAGAGAAAGTAATATTGAACCATGGTTCATAAAAATAATATTACAAGGGATATATTTATAAAAATTATTGGTATTATATCAATAATAATGGATTAATTTGGGTTCATAAGCATTGCAAGGAATCTATAACGCATTTTCAAAATAACATAGCCATCGTCTTGATTATCAAAAAGTTATAATCATTATAACCATATAAATATTCATTTTCATACATTGTTGAAACCATGTCAAATTTAAATATCAAATCTATCATTTTTAAGGCAATTTGAATTATATAACCCTTATAAACATCCATGATCAAATGTTATACACATATTTTAAACTAATTCTTTGAATTGGGAAATATCTTTTGTGGTTATAATAAAATTATTTACAAATAAAAAGATGTAATGATGATTAAAGAGGAATGGTAAATTAAAAATAGAAACTTAAAATTGAATAATATTCTAAGGATTCGAAAAAATATATATTTAGATAATTCAATTTATAAAAAGAAGAAGATAATATTGAATATGTATTGGTCAATTTGCATATAATATGAATGGAAAGAACACCACACACACACACAAATTTTATTATTATCAAATAAATAAATAGGTAAAAGATAAGTAATATATAAATAATCATATAAATTCAAAATAGAATACAAATATAGATAGATTTATTATCTTGTGTTGTGGATCACTTCTTGCACGACTCTTTGAATATTTATTATTTTAAGGAAATTCACTAATACTATCTTGTGGGATTTGAGATCAAAAACAGGAGGCCACAATTATTAATGAAGGGATGCTGATAATCTCACAAAAGATTAGAGTAGAAACTACTTTGGTAGATGATGGAGAGAAGAATACTATATCTTATTTGAAAAAGTAGATGTATTACGACTATAGGTTTTTCACACCATGAACAAATTGAGTGTAACGATTTAAATGAATTTCAAAGAATGAGGTTGTATGAGGAATTAAATATTTTTAAAATCGTAGTTGATATCACAACTGGCTATCCAATCAAATCACGACATAAATTGGTACAAGATAGAAAAAACATATTATAATATTTTAAATGATATAAAATAGTTAGGTGAAACCCAAATGAGCATAAGAAGTCATAAGGGTAAACAAATTTTACCATAACGGTAATAAACCCACTTTATAATAGTACCAATATGAATCCAAGATATGGGAAGGTAGTAATGTGAAGGCAATAACCATGTAAATATAAAAATGTAATCGTAACAGTTGTGCAAGGGTTTAACTATGTGAAGGTCCCACCTTAGGGTCTAGAGGCCTACATTTATACGCACAACATGATTACATAAAGGTCAAGCCCAATGTATAGGGCTACCCGTGTAAGAGTATTATCTACATAATGAAACCAACATAAGGTTTTTACCCACATAAGAGGACCTATGTTAAGGTATCAATAACCTCATGTAAAGATATGAGACTCCCATGTAGGGTTACCTACACCCAAATAATAGTAATAAAAACCAAATATTAGGGTAAAACCATATGATCAGGAAAAAAAACATTACAGAAAATTAATAAATGAAATATTAAAGAAACATTTAATAAATTAAAGAAATGTATAAATGGATGAAATAATTAAAAAATAAAATTCAAATAGAAAAATCCTTTAATTTTCACAACATATCAATCTTTTGAGCTGCCCACCTGATGGTGTTGGTGTGTTAACCCATAACACCACAAACCTATTACTCCATACCATCAGCCCTTCACATTTTGTAATAAATATATGAATGAGAACCCATCTATGACATAGTATAGTAAATATTGATTGATGATAGGTGTCATCACACTTATCTCTCTTTTGAGCCCCCCCCCCCCGACTACACCACAAATGAATCAGTGATTATACGATCTGCCAAATGTGCTTGGCTATAACCTGGCCTCACCATGTTCTTGCATTAACTATGAAATTCTAGAGGCCTGTGTTTCTTAAAATCTCACAAGGACCAATATCCTTATGTTTCATTCCCATACAAAATACTAAGAACAACCACTTCCAGTTGTCGATCCCATTGAAAAATAAGATCTTCTTACCAACTTTAAATCGCCACCTCAGAATTTTGTGTCCAAAAACAACATATGTTATCATGCTTGATGCTGGACTGAGTATAACTGATTCCAAATTTTAATATCCCATTAAGGACAAGTGAGTAAACCTTTCGAGGGAACTGAGAACCCTGATTCCAACCATGTTACACGGATGAACATGAAAGTGAGGCTAGTGGGAATAAAGAGAGTGGGTAGGAGAGAATTTCTAAAATGAGTATCACCCTCAAAACATGACTCTCGTAGATAGTGAGGAGAGAGATAATCACCATATCTAGCACCATAAGAACTCCCAAAAGATCTTCCTCAATAGATATTTATTTGTAGGATCCATTCCACTAAGACATTATCATCATGAATGGAAACCCTATGTGAAGAACCCTCTAGATTTTTTTCATCCCAAGAGCACCAACTGCTTTCAACTATATATATATATATATATATTTGTTTCCTGTAACACAAATATTTATAAATAAAAATTAATTATATTGGTGTGTGTGTATATATATATATTAATTCACTTTTCTATGGTAAATAAAATGGATAATTTTATTTTTAATAAATATAATAATTAATAATAATTTTCTTATACATTTTTATATAAATATATTTAAATATTTATTTTCTCACTTTATTTACTATATGTAAATATATAGAAATATGAAAATTTTAAATTATAAATAATACTAAAATATTAAAAAACATTAGACACTATAATATCAATATTATAGTAATAATAGAGAATAAATTTAGTCTGTACTGAAAAAGATAAGAAACCACACAAATGAGGATGAAATTCCATCAAATTTTAAAAAAATTAAGGAATCTTAACAAAAAACATAGTTTTATAGGTTTTGACTTTTTTTTCACCAAAAAAATATGAAACTCATGGTCCCCGCTAGGACAATATGACATATTTGTTTTTGAATGTTTTAATTTTATATGCGGTAGAACAAAAATGGACAATTAGGTCATCTGTTTTGGTTGTTTGATGTTAACGTATTTATTTCCACATATCACAGATCCTTCATTAATTTATTGAATTTTTATCACCTCAATTTGTTAATAAATAACTATTAGTCATTAATTAATATAAATTTATTAATTAATATTTATTTTTAATTTATTTATAATCATATTTTCACTAAATAATGTATATATATATATATTAAATGTAAATTCATATTTAGCTTTATATAATTCATATTTAATAAAATATATTATATTTACATAAATAAAAATAAATTTATATATTAAGATATGATTTAAATGATATATATATATATAAATATAAATATTAAATTCCCCAATTATTAGTGTTATGAAAAATCATTGATAAATGCACTCCTTATTAGTGATAAAAAATAATTACAAAAGAGAACTTTTATCAGTATTGATGAAATTTTTCTTTATCATTGTATTTATGTATAAATCATAGATGTGGCCCCTTAATCAATTATTTTAGATAGAATTGATAAAATATATCACTGAAATTCATGTGTTCTGTGGTAGTGATGAATAAACACACCAATTTAACATGGATCAATATTTTGCCTCCATCCAACAAGGATAGGGGCTCTGTAATTTATTTCCTCAGAAGATAATTGTTTAAAGATAGACATAGGGTTACAAACATCAAATTAAATGCGAATTGTTTTGATTTTATTGCAGGAAAAGTCACCTTCATCAGTTTTGGATTGGGTGGTTGATCAACCCAAATAATTTCCTCTTATATTGTCAGTTTCATCTACCATGTTCATTTAAAACCAAAGAAAAATACTTCCATATATAATTCTATCCTTGGACTCTTATGTGGAAATATTACTGAAAAAATTTACTCTAAATATAAATCATGTAAGATTCCCACAAATTCGGAGTGGCCCCTAGAATAGGGTTCTATGTTGTCTTCTATTATATTTTTTATCATGTTAGAATGGTTCGAGTTCTTTTTCAATTCTAATATAAAACATTATTAATAAATATAATATAATATTTTTTATAATAATACCCTATAGATGTTTTTCAGTTAAATTAAAATAAATTGGTAAATATTTAATATAATACCTCATGACCTTAACCATCATTTTTAGCATCGATAAATATTGTCCAATATCATCACCATTTTTGCACTCATAATGGGTACCACTACAAGTGATTCTTTTGAGAGATTGTTAATCGATCTCTTATTGTTTTCTTTGAAAACATAAAGGTAATGTAACTTTTATGAATGTTTTTTATCTTTGCAATATTTTCCATTGATTGATTATTTTTTAACACTGATAATGGTTACATTATATAAAATAAATATTTGATAATATTAAAGCTTCCTAGAATACAAATTTTTTAGAATTTTTATTTTCATATTTTATATAATACAAAATTATTAAAATTATATTAATCAATAAAATAATTTACCAATACATAAAAAATCTTTATGAAAATCTTGAAAATATAAATATACAAAATTATTCAAATATGTATAATATTTATATATAAATGAATTTATTTATCCATATTTTTAGTAATATTTATATATATATATTATTAGTTTTATGACATAAATTTAGGTTTACATAGTCCTCAAAGATCGTGGTGTGATAAAAAATGATAAAAATAGGGGGTTAGTGATAAATATAAATATTGATATAAATATATAAATATATATACAAATTTTTATCAAATACATAAGAATGCAATTTTCACCAAATACACACACTGAAAAATTTATAATTATACACTTAGTGGTGTTACAAAAAAAATAAGGACATGCATATTAATATATATGTATATATAAACATATATATAAACACATAAACACAAATTTATATAAATTCCAAAATTTATTTCAATACAATTAGATAACAATACACACAAATATAAATATGTATAAATACATGAATTTATACCCAAATACATAAGAACAAACACATATATAAATAGGCTCTAATAAAATAGAAAATATAAATTAATATATATGTACAAACACAGATTTTTAAAAAAAATAATTATATATAAAAATATATAAAAATACATAAATATATACTTTTTAAATAAAGATAAGAACTCAAGATAATACTATGGTTTACCGACTATAAAGTGTTTCGATGTTATAAAAAACTCACTGGAGCCAAAATGATTGAGAATTAGGTGATGGTTTCATTTTTGGGTGGAGATTATTGGGCCCACAATAGCTGTGCACTAACGTCGGACCTCTGGCCCTCATTCAGGTGAGGTGTTCATTGAATATTATTTAAAATATTTTTGAAATATTTTATTAGTTCTAGAAATTATCCCTGATAATGGAACAATTTATTTTTGCAAAAATAGTGATGATAAAGGACCACATTATCTGTGTTAAAAATGAACTAAAAAAAGATTATCACCTTTTCCATAAAACAATTAACCACTTATTTTTTAGTGGGGATAAATTTATTTATATCAATTTTAAATATTGTATGTATAGTAATTACTAATGATAAAAATCAACCAATGATAAAAAAAATTAAAACCATAACATAAATGCCTCAATTACAATAATAAATAGGTAACCATGGATACTGATAGTGGTTATGACATAATTAAAATCCCTTTGTAATGTGAAAAAAATGTGTTCCATGCCCTGTCAGACACATATTGTAAAATTACATGATGAAACTCTTCCAAAAAAGTGAGAAAATTTGTAAGGGGAAACCAAATACCTCCTTAAGTGGTTTTCATTATTATCTTTTTTCAATTTTCCAAGGTTATCCTATTTTACTAAAAATTTCATGTCTCATTCATTATCCATACCCATTAACCCTAATATTAGGAAGAATTAGAATTTTTATTTTTATTTGTTAAATGATATGAATGTTTATATTATTACCACTCTATAATTTGATTTCTATTTTTCTATTGTTTATATGTATACCTTGTACTATGATTATCCACCTTTGGGTCTCTTGCATGGCCTGTTACACCTAGAATACATCTAAATCCCAAACTAACATGCTACACATGGAATATTTTTTATTTTGTATGATCTATTGATTAGACTAATCTTGTGGTCGATATACATTATGAAGTGTTCTTTGGAACATTCCGTTATTCATTTTCTTACTAGAAATTCTTGTATTACAACATGGCATTCGAGTATAGTTTTTAGCAATACATATATATTTATTCATTAATTATGTATTGTAATAATGTCCATATAGATGTGGCTCTACCTATATTATAGTGATTTTTTATAAATTCTCAGGATTCTACCCAACACCTACTTCTTTGATGTGTTTACTCTAAATGACACATCACTTTTATCAAGAAGAGATTTAAATTATCCCATGTATAGTGATATCAAGTGATACATTCAATGGAAGTCTCAATTAGTGATGAAAAAAGTTGGTTTTAGAGTTAATAGTTTATTACGAAATTTTTTTATAATATCTAATGAAAACATAAGTGTAAAAAAGAAAAAAATAAATTAATTGAGAAAAATATTTTTAATGAGGAAAAACCACTAATGATGAGGATAAAAAACCCACGCAGAAACAAAAAGAATTTCTTTATAATTAGATATCATATATATCCCTTGTGAAATAAAAAATCTTAAATTATAATGAGAGTGTAGAAAAATGGTGTGAAATCAAGACATTGATAATCCATCTCCATTTCTCTAATAATCATCTCATGAAAAAGATTCCCCCTAGAGATTAAAAATTAAAAGTATGTGTATTTTAATAAACTCAAATAATCCATTTCCCAAACTTTTTTGATGCCTCCCACTAGTTTTGATAACCAAAAACTACCTTCAAAAGATCGACCCACTACAAAACATGAAACCAAATATCTACTACTTCTTTAACCCATACAAAGCACCCCTGATGATCCCTTGTTATAGGAAAAGTATTACCTAAATATATGTATGAAAAATTCAAAAAAAAATATTATATTAAAAGTACTCATCAAAAAAATTAATTTAATTCTAGTGGGGAGTTTGAAAAATTCATTCTCTATATTTTTATCTTCTAAACAAAGGATAAATAACAAAAACCACCCCCTTCATCCAATAAAAT
Source organism: Viscum album (assembly GCA_963277665.1). Taxonomy (NCBI): domain Eukaryota; kingdom Viridiplantae; phylum Streptophyta; class Magnoliopsida; order Santalales; family Viscaceae; genus Viscum; species Viscum album. Next base: position 1,067,723,684 of record OY728129.1, read on the forward strand.
ATAGATATATCATCTAAAAAATAATTTTGTTTTAAAACCCATTAGAATCAAAGTAACCATCCTCCAATACAAAAGATATTTCGATAATCTTTTGTATATATAATATAATGTTGAAAGGTACCCCTATAAAATATTCAAATGCTAAATTCATTGTAATACTTGTGTCTACACCACCTTGATAAACAATTACAGAAGGACCAATACTTGGACCACCCATAATAGTGATCGAAAAACAATCATGAGGACTTATAAAATAAAATTTCTCCATCTGGTCACCATCCTTCAACATATCTATAGCTCTCGACACATCACCTTGATCTATGATCTTTATTATATCTTCATAAGTGGATCTATTTAACGAAAATTAATTAGTTACATGATCTAAAACACCAAACCTAAACTCATTCAACTTCCAAAATTTAGTCTTCCAATTTTATTGTCTCAAACCCATGCATGATGATTTATTATGCCACAAATATGACAATTTCAGCTTTAAAACTGTATTTTTTTACTTCACTTCATGCCTCTAAATCAGACCTATAAATATTTTCATTTATTCTACCTCAACCATATACTATCAATCATTAGAAATATTTCGATATTCTATCATGAAATGAACTTCAAAATCTATCATTTTCATGTGTTGAATCAGATATAAAATTATGTTATATACCTAGCACATGTTGAACATCCCAGAATATTAGCATACTAGCTAATTTCATTGTAAAAAAAATATCATTAACATGAATGATAGGGGATGAATCTTGTTTTTCCATATGCATTATAACAAAATCACATTATTTTTATAAGAAAAATAATTATGTATTTAGTGTAATATGCTACGAAGCATTTAAATCAATTAGTCATTCATTGTACAGGCCTAACATGTGAAAATAAATACTGATTGAAAGTAAATCACCCTCACCCTATATATTCCTTGTGTTTTTATCTTTAAAATAAATGTTATACCTATTCATTTTTTCTTTAAACTTCTTCTTACTATTTTTATAGAACCCTTAAACCTGACCCTCCTTGTCATAATATAAGAACTTGACTTTTCCATTTGCCTCAGACTGACCTCTATAATTTCTATGTCAATCTATTACAACCATAAAAATACTATTACCTAAAGTATCACCATAATTACTCCTTTTTTGAGTCTCATTCATTAAGAATAATGGAATAACATTATCCAAATTAGAGATTATTTTCTAAACAATAATGTGATGATGATATTATCATATTAATAATGAAGTAAACTCAAAAAGAGTAATGCGTTACCTTTTTATTACATTCTAACAGGTATGAAATTACCTTTATCATCGATGGTGAAGGCCATCAATGATTGATCAATAATATGATTTGTGATGTAATCCATGTGGTTACCTAAATATAAATTCTCTATAATTTTTAAATTATACAATTTTCTTCAGATATAAATGATTTTTAGGAATTTCATTTTATATTTGATTTTAGGATTCACCCAGATCTCCTCTAGATCTATTATATGTATACCCTCCCATAGTTTATTATTAGTAAAATAAATATGGATTGTTCTTGTTGATATCTATATCATATCTTTACAGTGATAATCACTTTTCCTCTCTAGCTACTATGCCTTTTCCTTCTATTCCTTCAATATGATCTCATAAACCAAATTATTATATACTCATTGCATCTATATAGTAAAATTATTTATCCTACTAAAAATCCTATGAGGTTATAAATAACATAGTGTGTATTACAGATATCCAATACATAAGAAACAAGAACAATCTCATTTGATACCAATTAATTAAGAGGAAAATTTTTGGTATGAGTAAAAAAACATGACTCTAACGGTGATTTTGAGATTCTCTGATGAAAATAGAGGAATGCATTATAGTTCAAAATTATTTAACAAAAAAATTAATGAGGAAACCCCCTCTAATGTAGAGGATTAAAAATCATTGGATAAAATTTTATAATTCAGTCATAACCAAATAGAATAAAAATGAACGTGAAATCCCAAAACATGAATTACAATAACAACATAGAAAACATGTGTGGAAACCAAACTATGATATTTCTTCACCTTTTCTATGATAATCATCTCATATAAATGTGTCACCACTCAGACATGAAAATGAACAAAGATTAATCATTAAAACACCTCAGAAAATAAATGGTTTGGTATGATTTTATACTACTCTGTAGTGGCCACACCAAAAAATCGTCACCAATGTATTTTTTCAATGTGACATTATACACCACATATCGACTAATTTGATTCTTATCCTGTATAGGACCACTAATTATTCCTTTTTATAAGGAATATATTCCCAAAAAATATTTAACCTCATTAAAAATAGTTGGATAATAAAATACCCTGCATATCAAATTCACATTACGGTAGTGGGAGATTTAAAAAAAACAAACTCCAAATATTCCTCCTCAAACATGGGATGAATATAGAAAAATTATTCTAGTTAGGACAAGATATTGTTAGGGAGAATGTGGTAATTTTATCATTTCTCTATGAAAATATATATTTATAAATTATTTATCGATTCCCACATTTTTCTACCACATGTGTAAATAGATTATAAAGAAGCAGTTAGTTCTGGTATATGAACTCAGATATCAAAGATATTAAAGAAAATCATAGAGATATTTGGAGAAATAAATGATGGTGAATATTTTTAATTTAATTAACCTTCTACAAGATTAATTTTGTTACTATTCCTTTCTTGTTGTTTCCTATTCAAATATTATATCACATTGGAAATTTTAAAAAAATAATAGTGTAATTCTGGTTTTTATACCTTGTGTGTGTGTGTCTTTGTAAAACATTGTTTATTTCTCTCCAATTTCATGTAATATTTTCTTTTAAAATTGAAATAATATTAAGATTATTCCCCCATATATAGTAAAATTAGACGATGAACAAAAATCATCATGTTCTCATTTTACCACTTTGTCTTATTAATTTTTTAATTTTTTAATTGAGGAATATTCACATCAATATCATTTTTCATGGAATGATATGAATATTATTTAATGTATTTTTTTCATATTTTTTTGAAATAATATTATGGTAGAAAAGTTTTTTCCTTCTCTTTTATTCTTTTAACATCAACCAGAAACATTGTTTTTTTTTAAAAAAAATTATTAGTGTTATTTATAAGAAATATTTTTTGTTCCTCTCATTTTTAGCATTATATGATACTTTATTTGATATTTTTTTCTTTTTTATACTATTTATGTAAAATATATTATTTAATTTATAAATATATATATATCCTAGTTAGTTTTCACCTCATATTTTTTTATAATCATTATTGGAATGTTTTTATATTCTATTTTTAGAGTTTTGGATGCTTAAATTGTATTAGTTTCTGATACCACTGTGTATAGTAAAATACATGTTTCCATTTTGCAATTCCTTGTTATTAATTTATGTTTATATGAATATTTTTCATATTTATATTTTTTAATGTATTATAAAAAAAATACATTTTAGAATTCAGTTTATTTTTCAGTTTTAACAAAACAAAATTGATCCCAATTTACTCATTTTCCCTTGAATGCATGAAACCCAACAACTTAACACAAAAAAATCGACATCATTCCCAAATTGGGAAAATTTTTATGTTATGAAAATTTAGAATCAATATTAATTTATTTTAATTTATTTTATGGATATGGACTATATAAATCATTAATAATATATCAAACTATGTTTATTTCTCTCTTTAGTTGAAATAAAATTATTTTCATACATGTTTCCTGCGTATTTGAGCCATGTTGAGGCCTTTTGATAGGTACATACTAGTTGTTTCTTGTGTTTCTAGGATATGGGTTTATTGAGGTTGTCCTTAGAGATATATTTGGTTATTATTGATTTTTTATGTTGAGTAATTGTGTATATTATTTTGTCTCGTATTTCTATAAATCATCTCTAAATGTTAGTTGGTATTTATCTCAGTTTGTTTCATCAATTCTTTCACATGGATTGGGATCTTTTCATCACGTTTCACAACTAAAATACTAAACTTTACCAATGATGTGGAGACATTGGTATTAGCCCATGAAGACTTGGAATAACATATACCAATGATTTTGTGAACCATGGAGATTATAGGAATCCGTAAATGGCAACACAAAAAGTTTCTGAGAAAACTATGGATTTAGCCCCCAACCAAATTTTAATACCCATGTTTTTATTTAAACAGTGGGTATAAATATATACATACAGTTCCTAAAACCATAGATATTGATTATTTTCCAAAATTAATGTATACAAATGGTTCTATAAATTTTTGGTACAACATCCTACCCCCAATGGATTACCAGAGCACCACCCCTCACCTATCACAAAACCTATAAATAAATTAGAGACCATGATATAAATTTTAGTTAGTTCAATAATTATATATTTAACATTTAACCATCTATTTATTTGTATGTTTTTTAAAATTTTGAATATAATTACATAAAAATACATTCCAAAACATCAATCATTTTTATTCATTAAAACATCATCTGCACATGTCTCTTAACTATCAACTCCAAAATGGAGGAGATAAATATCTCCATCATCCATACATGATCAATAATAATCATTAACAAAATCCTTTCCAGCATCATCACATAGATAATAATAATATTATTAACTATCAACATCATCGTCGTCATCATTTTCATCATCATCCTGATCATCATCATCACCAGTTGTATCATCGAATTGACCAGCACTATGACCCTCGTTGACATCACTTGGTGCATCATATATAGAAATATTTGTTTCCATATATGACTAAAAACATTATAATCACATGAGGGAAGTGATGGATATATAATTATAATAGATATTTGGAAATATTTATTTGACTATTTTACTTCTTTCATACTCTTATATACCTATTTTTTTCCTCTACTGCTTCATCATGTGCATTTTGTAGCTTGATGGTGAAAAATATTTGAGGGGAATTAGATGATGACCAATACCTATTGGGGAAGTTTCTTTGAAAGGGTCTAATTTGGACTCTACCATAGTGATCCTCTCCAAATTCCTATATCAAATTATCATTTTCCCTATTGTTATCAGCTTCTTTTCATTGTGGCCCCCTATCAAACTATTTAAAATATAAACAATATATTTAATTGTGAATTACCTATAAAATAGTAAATAACAATAAAAAGACTAATAATATATTCTTCTGTATGTGAATTTACAACCCTTCCTTTGATTTTCTTCAACTCAAGAAAAATTATTTTTATTGGGGAACACAACCATTGATTCCCAATGTTGATGGGTGAAAATGACATTAATTAATATAACAATACATTTTGGACATATTTGAATTTTGTAATAAAAACCAAAAAAATATTTTATTTTGAATACATTTGAATTCGCAATCTATACACATAAAGTTAAAAAAATTACCATATTAGATTAAATGATACTGGTGATTCAATATGTGTTATTAACTTCTTTTCTAAAATTATATTATGATGAAAGGGATTGAATCTATATGAGATTAAGTGATATTCAGTATCAAATGGGACTCATCTCTATAGAAGATGAAATGGATGGCTAATAATATATTGAGAAACTCATTTTAATGGAACCAATTTAGGCTACAAAAGAATTTAACATAACCAAGAATGAATTAAAATTTTCCCTAATAAAGAAATACATAAAATTAAGAAGCATATAACTAGGCCATATTCTATAATTTGTAAATGCATTTCATATCAATAAATTGTATGCTCTCTATTTACCTGTTGTTCCTAATTATGAATGAACTAGCCCATCTGATATAATTAATAAATGAAAACCATACGAGTTAAGTGAATTGTATCTATCCAACATATTGTGGAACATTATAGTCTTTAAGGGAACCAAGGTAGGAATTTCCATGTCTCTCATATATAAATAAATTTTCTGACATTAAATTCCTTCATATATTTTTAATTATATTACATTTATTCTATTCGAAGGTAAAAATACATTTAATTTTAAATTTAATACTAGTGGTATGATATAATAAACGAATATAACTTTTTTAATGGTTGGGGCTGAAGACTCATTTATTATTAAAGAAATAAAAAGACCTCTTTAACTGGGTAGAGGGAGACCCATTACATAGCTCGAAGGCCCAGTGAGAATTTGTACCATTACACAGCCCGTAGGCATAATATTTGTCCCATGGCCCATTCTGTGAATCATACATCTACAGTACTCACCTTCTATAGTCCCACACATTACCAGCCACTACTACTAAGCCCTTCCACCACTACGATGACCTACTACCACTACAGTGCTCGTTGTTTCGGTAGTGTCACCACTACTACAGTGCTACTATAGTACCTGCACCTAATGGGTTTTGAAACCTCATTTTGCATGTAGGATTAGAGGGTGCCTACCACTTAGAAAAACCCCAACTACAATGAATACATATGAATTATCATGATAACAATGGGTATGATTTTTATTTTGATTTTATGTTTATTTATCTTGATTTCTATTTTGGTTATTTTATTTTCTCAATTTTTTATTTGGTAAGATGGTTATTTTGGTCATTTTCTCATTTATCCATTTGGTTCATTTTTTTTTATGGCATTTTTTATTTTGGTTATTTGGCCAGTCAGCTATTGTATTTTATATATTTTTTATTTTGTTCTTATGAATTATTTTGGGTGATGTTGTATCTTTAATTAATGAGTTATTTTATTTCGAGAATTACCAATATACCTCCAAGGGATTGGGATCAATAGAATGATATTATTTTACTTGGATAATGGTGCCATAACACTTCTATATTTAATAGAATTTTTAACTGTCATCTAATTTTCTTCCTTGTAATCTACCATTACTTATGTATGATGATTCTAGGATTCATGAACATAACTGCCCTCATGTATCCTATTAGATGATCCAAATAAATAACATAAAAGATAAAAAGTATAATTAATTCATATTATAATGTGAATGAAATGATGTGACATAATTTGACATATATATAGAAAAACCTGGCCCCATTTAATAATTAGGCTCTAATGTATCCATGGGATATCCTGGATCGGTATCCCTTGAAGGATGTTCATGTTCCAATGCATGCATGAGATCATATGTGTGTATTGGAGTGGATGATGAACGAGAAGAATCATCAGATCCTAGATGGATTTTACGAAATAGATCCATCCTAGACATGGAATAATAAGGATATAACTGAAGGGATAAATTAAAGGATATGAATATGGTATAGGTTAGAACATCCATAAAGGCATTGTAGACATAGTATCATATGTATAACCTAAATAAGAAAATGATGCAATCATGGGTTGGTACATCCGTAGAGGCTCAAGATGGTGATGAAAATGTGTGGAAGATGTGATGTCCTATAGCAAACCAAGTGTAATATACATTGATAATACATCATTTTAGATGAATATAAAGTGCATTTCAATTGTACATACCCAAAGCTGATAATATTTTAGTGTCTTTAGAGACATGGAAACAAAATCTTCAATCCATGTAAAACATATTCAAAATCTCTCATAACGATCTACACCTTTAGTACCTCTCCCTAAAATCAATCTTTATAACTTATAGAAAGGAAACCTAAGAAAGTGGTGAGCTAAAATTCTCAATATGGGAAAACATGGGATATAAGTATGTGTAATCATGAGAATAATGTTTTGAGCACATGATAACGAAAATATAATATCATACCCAACATATCCATGATTATATACCTGAAACAAGGCATAAATAATTTCACTTCGTAATACATGAATAAAAAGTAAATAAAGAACTCAATCAGTAAAAGAATAACATAGGAATAAAACATAGAATTTTGGATAACACATTAGAATATAGTATGAGTTCCATAGTATCCAAGGAATATCTTCCTAGAACATATTGGTTGTATTCATCAACTCCCCATACCATCTTGGTAGTCATGGTTGAATCACATGGACATCTTATTTTCCAGGATTCACTCCTCATACCATATTTGTATTCATGGTTTACTCCCATGGCCATTGTAGTAGCATGAGTTCACTCCTCATACCATCATGGTAGTCATAGTTAAATCCCATGGCCATTTTAGTAGTCAATGTTAATTCCTCATACCAGCTTAGTCTATCTCATAAGATATAAATCTTTAACCAATGCATTTGAAAGAGATACAGGTCCCACACATCTCATAATAAAATCATACATAATTGTTCCACAAGATCATATGTAATCATATTTTAACCCATGAAATGAAATCCCTTATCCTTGTGACTTGACTATCGTCCTATGGATTCAAAACACCTATATAAAAAATATAAAATTATTATAAATATTTTCAGGGAAAATATTTTTATATCTAATATTATATATGGTTTTATTATGACCATATATTATCTGATTATTGACAATATTATGTTAAGGATTCACATTTGGTAATATTTGAATTTTTCTTAAATTGTTATATATTTGGTATTTATACATTATATAATGATTTAAAGAATAAAAAACATGACATAAATATCATTTATATAAAATATATTTGTATTATAATAATCAATATAATATATAATTATGAAACTGAATACACCAATAATCGAGATGGTAGGAAACCGTATGTGTGAATGCGATTTCTATTTAATTAGTGTGTTGATATAATTCAATTAAAAGAAATATATATATAATTAATAAAATATATTTATTATTTCATATATATCTTATATATTCACTAAAATAATCCTTAAAAAAATCCATGTTGTGTAAGAAAAATTCATATTTCTTGGAGGGTGTGGTAGTCCAGACATCCTCAAACGAAGTTATAATATAACAGAAAGTAGATTGTAAAAAAGGAAATTTATTTTAAACAAGAATTAAGAAGCTCAAAAAAATAATAAATTTGATATATGAACTTTAAAAATAAATGTCTATAATAATGGCCACCAAGGAAGGTGGTAATGGAAAAATGAACAATCAGTGTTTCATGAAGAAATAATTCATCGTACCTAGAAATAGTATGTTCGTTAACAATTATATAGAGGTGTGAGTAACTTTAGATTGAATTGTTTACAAAAAAGACCTACAATATAGGTTATAATTTTGTTTTTATATAACTATATAATAAATAGAGTTTTATGGGTTGAATAAAGAAAATAAATGAAATTACTTGAAAGAAGATGTCACCTCCTAATCTGTTAACTCATTTTGGTCTGTGCCAAAATGATTACTTGTATTTCCTTATTCCAAATGGAAGGATTATAGGAGGAAGGGATGATTTCAATGAAGTTTATTGTGTATTTATTATCCCAACCTATGATTTTTGATTGGTGTGAACAATATGTAGAGGTGGTTGACTTTTATAAGGATGGAAAATGACACCCTTGGAATATTTTAAATCAAGTTAGTTGTACACATGTACATACCAAGAAAAAGTATTAGCAAACCCAAAATAAACAATTAATAGAAGATTTTGGACAAACTATGGATAGATAATGGGTTTTGGACTATTGGATAAGTCATTTGGGCTCTTAATTTTTTGGTTTATAACAGAATTAAACATAATTTGACCTTAATCACTATGATTAATTTTAAACACCTTTATTAATTATTTTGGACAAATATTTTGTTGATATTATTAGAGACTAAATATTATACTGATTAAAATGGTTTATGTTCGGTTTTTCAAATTCAGTTCACATAATTGGAAAATTTATGATTAATTCTAAACCCACAGATAGGACGATGTTACTGCCTTTTAAAGTAAAAGGATGTTCAAAAAATTATAAAGATTTTATATTAAATTTTAAATTTAAATAGATTATAATGAATTAAATTTTATTAATGTATTTAATATTTCTATAATTTTATATTAAATTAATTTATAATATTATTTAACAATAATAATTAATTAAATAAACAACAACGTATTTAACTGAAAAACATTATTTTTCAATATTCATAAAGAAAAATAATGTTTCTTCGAAAAATTTAAAATGTTTACCCTAGGATAGTATTGGAATTAATAATTTAAATGTTAAGTTTATTTTACCAAATTCAATTTCTAAATACATCTAATTTTAATTTTATTTTTTTTTCACAAAAGGACATTGAATCCGGTTTATTCAAGAAAATGGTATTTTTAAACATAAATGGGATTTACTAAAAATTACATATTTCATTATAAATATATTTTATTTATATATAAAAAATATAAAAAATATTTTAAAAGTTTTTATTAAATTTAATATTACTATTTTCTAAAGCCTAGGTTATAAATAACTCATTTAAATAATTATAACAAAATGGTGTTTTGTAGAAACTCAATATTGTGTGTAACAAAAACTAATTCAATGTTATATGTGAATGGAATGTTTGACCTATTGAATGGAAATGAATAAATGAAAATTTAATTTATTAGGGTAAAATATATATGTAACCATAATAATAATTCCATTTATATTAAATCAGTTTTCATATTCATTTTTAATTAATGGGAAATCTTTGAATTCATATTACATTGTATATACCATATATTTTCATAAATTATTTAATAATATTCATAAAATCTAATTTTACATCAGTTATTTATCTTTTTATATTAAAAATGAATATTTTAATAATATATTATTGTTTGATAGACCTTGGTTTTGGTTGTTATGGAAGTTCTCCAAGAAAGTCATTGTTTTCTATAACACAAGCAATCCTCATTGTTCCATACAGATCATGACATTGTTTATATTGCGTGTAACACATTATTAACTTGGTTGTTTATATAACTCGATAAAAATATAGTTATTTAATAAAAATGAAATATCATCATTTTTTATGAAATGAAAAATATAAAAAAGGTGAAATTAATTTGAAATAAAATTACAAAATATCAGGGAGTTATATGTCTGGTGGTGGTTAACAGTGTGACCAGCTCTGATGGGTTCTCTGTGTAGGTCTAGAAGTATCCATACTCAGATCCATAATATTATGTTGAGAATAATTGAAATCTTATTCATATGAATATCCCATTAAAATATGATAGTGAATAAATACATGAATGTAAATTTAATACAGAAGAAAAATAATTCAATCATTTTACTCATTAAGGTTACCATTGGAGGTTTCCCATGTACTAACATTCTTTTAACAATACAAAATAATATATCCCTTTTAATTTATTCAATATGTTTCATTAACTTCAATTGAATGAAATTTAATAATATTAAAAATAGTTTTTAAAAATTATACATACAATATAGATGTCAATGAAGATATAAACATATCCTAGAACACATTAGAAACTGTAATTAAAAACCAAAATTTAAATTTTTTTTTAAACAAAATTTAAACCTGGTTTTATAAATTGAAATAAAAATAATTAAATTAAATAAAAACTACTAAAAAAATAATATCATTCTAAAATGAAACTAAATTAATATAATTACATAAGTATTAAACTGATAAACTATGATCAAAGTAAACTGAATGAACAATGAACATATTTTCTTTCTTCAATATATTACCCCCACTCTATTAGTTTCATATTCAATTATAACAATTGGACAATTTCAATCAGCGAATAAAATATTTTGTTCAAAACCAATGGTGGTGTCATGTATGTCAATTTGGTCCACATAGTCAGGAAATAAAATATTATTGGTCATTACATCAATAAGGATGCTATAATTATGTTTTAGAAGATATTTCAAATAAAAAATTTCTTCCATTGATTCCATGATTTATGGTTCATTGATATCCAGGAAGAGATTCATGAAAATAAATATAAAGCCACATTCATCACTAAATTCACCATGTCATGTTATTATGTCAAACCATTTATATTTTTGTAAAGTGAATCAATTTTCAGAGTTGCAATCCAATAATAATATATTTTAAAAAAATTATATATTAAGACACATTTTTATATCGAGGCCTACAATCTGATGCAAAAGAATATTATTTCACTAATGAATTTAACATAATGTTATCATTATATTTTTTCATATTCACTTTTCGATCAGTTGTAACAAATTTATAGACACTTATTAGTTAGGATTTGTATTCACGAAGAAAATAATTAGGCAAAAAATCCAACACATTTAATTCTTGAGAGGCAGAGTCAATAGGTAAACTCAATTCCAAAAATATATGTAAATAATTCAATTAAATTAAATTAATATTTTATGTTATTTAATTAGTGGTTATACATTTGATTTGAATGTAGTATAGAACTCATTACTATGAAGAGCCTCTCTCCATCTCAAAGGATATGATCAATAAACTCTACTTATAATTTTTTTCCTATATAAAATCATAATAAATATTTTGGGTTCATGTGAAATGAAATTATATGAGATAAAAAAAATATTCAAATTAATTACTTGATATAGACATAAAACCAACCATAGTAAAATAAGACTGTGAAATGTTCCATCTACCACTCTTGATGGCTCAACGTGGCCACTACATATGACCCGTAATTTGCTTATTTTTGGGGAAGATATAAAAATAAGGGGAAAATTTCCCCATACTTCTCATCTTTATTTCTCATTGACTAGTTACATTTTTCTCACATCATGTATATACACTTAATAAAAATCCATATATTTATAAGACAAATAACCTCCAACAATGGAAGATTCAAGATGATTCTTGTTACAAAGATAATATTTCATTATGAATATATTTATTTCACTTGTATATATTCCTTGAAAACAAATAGGTCCCCAATAATTGTTTTACTTGAAATATGAACTGTGAAATGGAACATTCATGTAAAAAATTATCGATGGAATATATTATCTAATCTCACAAAATTAATAGTTCCTATTGTAGGATTTTTATCAATTAGTACTTTCATATACTTTTCAAAAACATTTATCTATAAAAATGGAATAAGTGAATTGATGTCACCCTTACATAATTGGATAGTGTTTTATAGATTGGTATTGGAATAAATTAATAAATAAGGATGTAATAATAATTTGTTTATATGTATTTTAGTTTTAAATCTATTATATTTAATCCTATAGATATGTTTCTAGAATATACATTAGGATTCGTTATATTCACCAATACTTCTAGAAATTGGTTTTTCTATAAATTATTCATCACATAAGAAGTATATGGAACTTTCCACTAGTTTTGAATGATAAAAATAAGATATAGTTCTAGTTGAATACCCTAATCTATCAATCCTCGATTAGATGTTACATCATATTTGGTCTTCCCAATTAATATTTATAGTATTTTAATGAAACTTTTCACATATGTTTTGTAAAATGTTAATTACATCTAACATATGACATAAAAAATTGGTTGACTAATATTAAAACTCGAAAAAGGTAGATTTCTTTTTCCAATTGTTAGTGTATTCAGTGTCAATATTATTCCATTTTTTACATTTTCTATGCCATTTCCCTCATGAAAAACAGAAATATTTAAATTTATTAATCAAATCACATCCTAACATACATTGAGGAAATTTTTTAGTGTAAATATTATTATCAAACATCCAATGATTCTTTTTTTATTGATGATCCATGAGAATGAATCAATGTTCCCCCATGAAACTAAATCTGTAATGATATTTTAATTATTTGAGATACTGTAATATTCATAAAAATATTACATGATATTTTCCCTCAATTCTTGAAATATAAATTATTACACAACCATAGAAATAATTTTTATTTCATATAATATAAGCACGTATCTGAAATATTTATTTTGAAGAAGCATCCAATGTGCATAAACCGATATCAGAAATCTTTTTCAACTATCTTATTAATGGAAAAAAATAGACATATAAATCAATATTATGACAAAAAAGATTAAATATTAGTATTCTCACAAAATTGATTTTTTATACACATCTATGAAAAAAGAATATAAACCTGAATAAAACATGCCATGTGTTTTGAGAAGTAAAAATCTGACTAAACACATTAAAACAATCAATGTATAGAACCAACATGACATTATAAACCTCAGTTAACAAATAATGATGTTTTATATATAATTTACTCCATGAAAATATATCTATAGGTTTAATAAAATAATTATTGTATTTAGTTCTATAAACATTATTCTATCACATATTGGATGATATTTTTGCAAACATTAGTAGATTTTAAATAATGGGAATAAATGGAAAGCTCCACATGAATTTATGCAGAATATGAGATAATGTAACATATAAATTTTCATTCCACTCATATGTATCATATTATTTAAAGAAACTATTTTCTTTAAATTCCTCCAAAAACACACAATAATCATTCGGAAAAGAAAGAATTTTATTATTATAAAATCGAAGATGCTTATCTAACCACTATACTATATAGTGACTTGTGGGATTATATGCACAATCAGGATGAATGGACATCAAAACGGGGATAATATAATAATTGACGGTATTAGATATTCTATACATTTTTCCATGATATAAACTCTTTTAAAATTATTTCCTTGTCATTTTATAAAATTCAAAATATACAGGAGGTTTGGGTCATCAATTAATGTTTTCACTCTCTTAACATCATAATATTCATTATTTTAATCATGTATATTAGTATAATCATTTGAATACACTAGAATATTATGTCTATCATTAGTATGGAAAATTTTATACTGATCAAATATGAAATTATTCATACCTCTTCTTTATTTCTGTTCTTGAACAGTTGATGATTGCCAGGCCTCTCCATTGAGATACGAAACATAATAGTTTGATTTAAAAACATGTTTTATTATATGGTACATAAATTGTTCTAAACATTAACATGTACATACAACACAATTATAACATATAATTTATATACAAACTTCATTTGATGAATTTTTAAATTCAAGATCTAAAAAATATCCAAATTATTTTGAAAGTCATTTGAAATCCTATGATTGTGTCACATCAGGCATCTATCAAAATTTTAAATAAAAAAGTCATATTAAAAACAAAAATGGGAACTATTATTAAAAAATTTATTACCACTAATTTTAATTTTAATGGTATCAAATCATACTAAAGCTAATGAAATAAAGAAAAAAAGAAATAATCTATGCTATTAGAGATTCCCATAAAAAAAATAAACATGTGTATCCCTAATATTCAATAATTATCAATCATGGTTGAGAAACTAAATAAAATTAGGACACTACATATTGCTACCTGTTGTTTTAATAATGAAAAAGAAATCAACAAATCCAAATAAATTCTCAAATGTAATTTCATGAAAAAACATCTTACTTTCCAAATGATCACTATAGATCAAACATCCTAAATTATATTCATAATATTCATAATTGAATTAATGTAGAAAAATTATCAATGTAAACAATATAGGAGAGGAATAAATACGTCATAATATATACTAATTAATAATTAAGAAGTAGGATATGGTGGGTAAATTTTGTTTTTTGGGTAGTTTTATCTATAATTTATTTTTTAGAAATCCCTAACAACAACAAAAATGTATAGTATTGGGGATTTATAAGCATGATATATTAGAATTCACTAACCAACCACATTAAACGTTTTAATTCATCATTTAAACGTGATAACTATTGGGGATATATTCTTTAATTTATTTTCCCCCAACTTATGTTCTTCACTAAATGGGGAACCTTTACTACCTCTGAAGGAGATATAGGTTTCACCCTTGTTGGGATATGACCCGCCCAAATAGAGTCCTTAATTCTCAATGGTATCAACCCTTTTAGAATTTAATAACACAAACACCAAAACAATAAAGATTAAATTTAGTATTATAGTATCATTAATTTCTAAGTAAAATTCCACAATGAAAATTTTATATAATAATCAATTCAATAATTAAAAACACTAAACTAATGCCTAAAGAGTAACAACTAATTGAAAATTAAAAGAATAAATAATGGTTATTATTTAAGAGAATGAAAAAAATAAATGAAAATATTTTGTTATACATATAACTCCTAGGTTTATGGATAAGTGATTGTAAAAAAATTATTATTTTTTCTTATTTTCCTTAGAATTATATCTATGTAGCCCCTTTGTCTGGATGATTACTGACACTATCTCATAAACTCTATTTTTTAATGCATATATATTTTGATTCATTAGTGAGAACTATAAAGAAAAACAATTATATATATATACAATATCATACTGAATGATTATAGTGAAATTATTATAATAATAATTTCATTATAGAACATTCACTAAATAAAAATCCAATGGTAATCTAATAGAATAGAAAGTATAGACGGAGGGAAGAAAATTTTATTTGAAACCCAATATGAATTAAATAAAAATGTATAGTCACACTAGTCAAATATCCAGTTAATCACAAGTTAGGGTAAAATAAATATCACCCTCTCATGATATATATGATAGGTTGATAAAAAATACAAAACAAAAATAATCTATGAAAGGAGAACCGTTTGATCCTCTCTATGGAAACAACACCCCAATTAGATTATTCTTATCCTTCTCTACCTTTAATGCCAATGAAAACCCATTATTTATAGGTGAAAATTCATATGTGGATCAAATATTCCTTCCCAAATGACTCTTCAAATTTGAACATGGATCTCATGGTTAGTAGATATGGTGTTTCTTTAATAAATTCATAGACATTGTGTTTTTATTTACATTATAACTAGTGCTTCGTGACAGATCATAAAACATGGAATGACCAGTGCATGGTCATCCCTGATTCTTGATACAATATTCAATTCATGGAATGAATGAAAACTCATAATATTTATAATTTAAAAAAAATAACCAAAAATCACAGAATCTATACTTAAGTGTTATAAGAACATTAATTTAAGAGATTGATCACATGAAATCATAGATAAGATATGAAATAAATACTCAGAAGAAGAGAATAAGGATTTGAAACTCATCATCCTAATTTTGAAGAAGATAGGAATAAAACATTCATGAATAATTTGAGACTCCTAGAGGAGAAGATAAGTCTTCACATTCATGGGTGAGGGAAATTGGGGAATGTGGTTGAATGTGGGGGGGGGGGGGGGTTGATAGCCAAATTTATTTGTTTAGACTCTATACAAATAGTTTTCAAACACTATTGGTATATCCCAACCTATATCAATGGTCTTAAAAAACAATCAGTATATCATTATATATAACAATAGTTTGAATAAACTGTTAATTTAAACTAGATCTCAGAACTATATACAAACGGTTCATGTAAACTATTGGTATAGAGGATTGGGTATAACCATATTTTCAAGTAGTGTTAGTTTATATACTAGAATTGTTGGTTGTATTCCAATAATGATTTTAGAGGAAGAGAAACATTAACAGGTTCATTGATGACTGCAGTCTTTAGAAGTTTATATAGTATCCCTATAAAGATGTTGGTAATTAATTATGTAAAATTTGATATAACACTAGAATATATTTATCATGGTTTGTAACAAGATTTATAAATATCGCTGATTTTTTCTAATGATTTATAGATTTTCCTTTTGTTCATGTGTGTGTATGTGACAATTAATGATACACTATTATTGATAAAAAATCATGTTGAAATAGGTATAGATGATTTTATCCTTATTTAGACATTACAGATCATCATTATGGATTCATTTGTTCTTTTCATCGAACATCTTATATTTATTTGAGGTGTTTAGCTCACATGTCTCTTTATAGATCTATCAATGTAACTTATTTCAATAACATTTTTTCTGGTCTTGTGTGGGTAATATTTTTATTTTTCTCTTCTTATATTCTTCAATTTTAGGTTGATTAATTTTCTTATATATTTATTAATTAAACTATAATTCATATTAGAAGTTTGTTATTCAATGGGTTTATATGATGGGTGTGTTTGTGTTTTCCTTAGGTGTTCAGGTACTATTGAATTAGGATAAGAATTCCACGATTCTATTGTCTAAAATGACAACCAGGTATGTGTATCAACATTTTATGTTTATGATTATATTTTTTTTAACTAAAATCATTTTTAGAATCAACTTAGTGTATAATTTTATTTGGGAACCACATATCACATTGATTCATGTTGGGGGATAACCAACAGCTGTACTATATTATAGTTTCCTTTGTTAGGTTATGATTATTAGATTGCCTAATTTTAGGGAAAAAAATTGTTATGTAGTTCAAGATTTAATTCATGTAGTAGAGATATGTGATATTTTCTTCCATATTTAATATATTCTACACTTATCTTCCATGTATAAAGTAATGAATTTGGTATTCACATCTTTTGTCGCTTAAATTTTTATATTTATTAATTGTTAATATTATTTTAATTAGTAGTTTTAATTTCCAAAAAATTTAAATTCTATATATATACCTTATTCTGGCATTATTTTCATTTGATCCTTAATATTGTCCTCTTGGACCTTGACTCCATCCATTTCCAAAACACTCTCATTTTATGTGAATTATTTTGTATTTTCTTTGAGCTGTTGAATAAATTAGGTGTGTGGTGAATTTATCCATATATTATTTTCTTGGACATTCCATCTATCTCTATTTTTTACTAGAAGTTAAATATATTCAATTTGTCATGGATTAGGAAGCTTTTAACACAAATTATTGATTCTTCATGGGATTATGAGTCATACACATGTCCATATGAAGTCATTACATCCTTTGTTTCTTTGATTTAATATTGGTGTTGAAGATGTAATTATACAATTTAGTTTCTTAGTGGTGAATACCATAGGTGCATCCCTATCTCTATAGGTGATTGATGTCAATCCTATAATTTGAAATTGATAAAACTGTACAATGGAGCTCCCATCTGGTTCAATCACGAGAGAACATGGTAGAAGGAAAGCATGTTATTACTGATCCCTGACTATTCAGAGTTGTAGAAAACTTAAAAATTCCCCTCTATTATAGTCTCATATGTGGATAATTCACAAAGAGGCATATAGTTCACATTTTGGGACCCATAAGTTGAAATACATAATAATTAACCACGATAAATTAATAGACTATAAAAATGATGACATTAACTAGTTTCAACCTTCCTTAAAAGGAATGTTCTAACTGATACCTAGACAAATCTATATACCTATTTTGAAATAAATTATATTTCAAAAAATTAAAAATTTTATATATAAAAGAAATTATTCATAGTATACTGTTGTTAAAAAAATATTAATAAACTGTGTTTTATCGGCACTAAAAACATGGTGATAGGGAGTACCTATTTATTAGTTCTTGTTTTAGCACTGATAAAGACTATCCTTTATCATTTTTTTGTTAGCACGTTTTTTTCAAGATTCCATAGTATTGAATTTGATGACAATTTTAGTTATTATTTACTATTGTATTAATGTAATTATTCTATTAGTATATGTATTAAAAATTTACTAATTTGTAATTAAAATAGTCTAATTAATGCAATTTAATTAAATTGCACCACTATCTAAATGTTACAACAATGAGATATATAGGGGTGAAAATGGTAGGGGTTGTCATATTATTATTTGAAATTATTTAAATATTTTATGAACAATGAAGTCCTTGTTGTGATATCAATATGGGATTAAGGGAACACACATGCCTTCTACTCAAGAATAGTCCAAGAGAAATACCTATTATCCCCCAGGCTAGAGAAATAACATGTAATGGGGAACCCATCTACCCTTTAATCACTCACATCCATACCATACCAATTTATCCCAAATCAAAGCCCATGTAATGTGGAACCAGAAACTCCTATCCATTCCTCTAATTTCCTAATTCCCTATATCTCCATACAACCTTGTCTTCCCCACTGTTCTTCTTTTAACCTACTCACACCTACACTTGGGCAATTCTTTATCTACATCATTGTCTCTCTAATTACATTATTACTTCTCACCTCAATTTATCATTACCTATGAAGGTCCTCATCATTCCACCCAACCTCCTGTTTTCCCTCTTCCACACATTTTTTTGGTATCTACCATCCACATCACACTGATGATACCTCCCTTTTTTCATTCTTCCCTTTCTATATGTGTGAAAAGGTGATTAAAATGGGATTCTTCAAGGAACGGGTGAATAGGTTAACTTATCAAGTAGTTAATAATTTAATTCCTTTCATTATTGATTTATTTTTTATATCAATCTAATCATGGTAAAGGGAAACATTTCAAAGACCTATATTGGACAATAATAATTATTTAGCCGATATAGCATCTAAATGTTATTACCTACACTAGATATTGATTCAACATACTGTATGGATACCTCCATTTAATTTTCATACCTTCCTTACATATTTAATTACTTCATCAATATAGAATAAAATAATCATGGTGTTGATAATACCACCATTGTAAACCCCCTATCATTGATCAATTCCTATCCTAAAGACACTGTCAAGAGCCCTCCACCAATAGTAATCAACTCATGTACTAGATTTGCACCTATGATTCATGGAAGACATATCATCCCTTAAACATAACATTGGGATAATTCCCACTCTTAGGGATAATCTATAATATTCTTAGCTAGTAACGTTAATGGATAACCAAATAAAGGACTAGTTATCAATTAATATGTGTTAAAAACAGTATGATATGGTGCAGAAAAAAAATTAAAAAAAAATTTATTTTCGAATGTCCTCATGATAATAATAATAATAATAATAATAATAAAACCTGAATCACAACTAATAAAATAGAATGAATAAAAATGATCATTGTATTTAACATGATTCATGTCCATTGGGATCCTATGTGCATGAAAAATACACAAATTTAAACATGACATTTATTAAGATCAAAAGATAAATAGAAAAATAATAATCAACTAAGAAAATATAGATTCAATGAAATAAAAAAATTAAAACCAATAATAAAAACAAATGTACAATATAGGTCTTACAGAACTCCTAAATCAATATTTCAAGCTAGTATAGATTTTATGGTAGTTGTTCAGATGTTATTTCCTTCTCCATCAAATGAAATCTCAACCAGAAGTGTACGTGATATGAAATTTCCACTGAATAGATTTTTTGGATAGATCATATTCACTTTAGCTTTTTAATGTAACATCTAGGCAATAATGTAATGAGAAATATTCAAGATTCATTGAAGAATGTTTCAATTGGTGCTTGGTTTTCCTTCCATCTGATAAGAGGAATTGTATGAGGGAGTGATAAAATATAATGGAATGATTGGATGCCACGCATGGGGTGATAAAACCCCCAGATGGGCATAGGAGGAAAAAGAAATGAAGAGAACCTATGAAGTTAATGTGGCACACCCAAACTAAATAAGCAATATAGGAACCACAAGTGTATAAAAAGGGTGAAAAGTATAGTTCCTTTAACCAAGGACACAAGAAAAAAACTCATCATTATGTATCATATCTACCCACATGATTCCTAATTCAAAAGAATCTAAAATAAAATGTAACCTAATGTCAATATACTTATGTCTACAATGGAATACTAAATTGTTAGATAGGTTTATGTAATAATAATTATAATAGTATACTCTAATTAAAAAATTACTAATATTATGTTTAAAAATAAAACTATTGAGCTAAATAGCTTCATTGATAGCTTCAATCTAATCTATATATCAAGCTTCCATGGTAAAGTGGGACACCATGGATTTTATGTTATATTTATATGATACTATTACTCCACATGCAATATAGATAGATCATATTATGGAATTGTTGGAGTCTATATTATCTTTATAGTTAGGGTCGATATAACCAAAAAAGGGCCAGTAATATCAATAATTTTTCCAAAAAATAATTACACTGTAGGAGGATAATAAATATATCAAATAAACCATTTCAGATCATACCAATATAGATTACCAGGATTTTTGATAAATATTCAAAGATTTAAAACATCATATGAAGCATTAGGTCTAGTGATAATCATGGAATACATGATGTTTCTTACAACATTATCATATGGTACCTTATACACAATTAAAACATAAAATTATGGAGATGGAGATTGATACAATGAGGCCTTAAAATGACATTTTATTTGTACATTTTCCATATTAGAAATTTCAAGCATGAATTTATTCAGAATTTTCACTATATAACCATGTTATGATTGGTAGAGTATTTTTGATCTCTATTCCAATTTTTTTACATCCCTAATATTTGATTAGTATTTCCTATGACTTTTATTTCAAACTCATCCATTAATTGAGATTTACTATAAATGATATATTTCAATTCATTTAAATTTATTAGTATGTCATCAATATATAGTAGTAAATAAATCATAATATTTTTGAATGTTTTAAAATATACACATTCAACATTATTGGTGTTTTATAAATAATTACTAATTATGAATGTATCAAACTTGAAATAAATCTTCTTATAGTGTTTCATTACTATATAGTGATCTATTCAAAATACATGAGTGGTTGGACGCGAAATTACTTTAATAACCATTAGTTGATTTCATGTAAAGGGTCTCATTGGTCTCACTCTGATGGAAGGTGGTTTTTATATCCTGTTGCTCAATATTCCAATCATAATAAGCAGAAAAATAATATTACAAATGGATTAATGAATGTTTCACCACATAATAAAATATTTCAGATTTGTTAATCCCACCCCACATTGGAATAAACCTTTGGCTACAACATTAGACTTGAATTTTATTTTATATTCTATTGGTGTTGTTTTATTGTCTTTTAAAATCCACTTATTCATGTACCTTTTGAAATATGTGTTTTTGTAACAACAAACCATGTTATGTTTTTTTAAGAACATCTCTTTATCATTTATGGAAGAGACCCTAATGCTTGTAGAATCTTTTATTTATATATTTTCTATAGGTTTTGGGATACTTTAACCCATGGTCATGGGAAATAAGTAAATAAATTTAAGTAATTTAATGTTGGTTAAAATGATATAGAAGCCTAATGTACCTCTTGGATCTATAATGAGTAAGATGTTTTTCACTGGTAAGCTATAATGGCTCACTGTCCAATACAATTTATGGTATGGACTATTATAGGACATCAAGAATAGGTTCTAGTAGATAAGGTATATTTGGAGACAAAAATTAATTTTATTCTTCCAATTGTGCATTTTCACAATTTCCCTCATGATCACTATCATCAGTGAAAAAACTTGTTTTTGGTGAAAAAGATTCATGAACTAAAATGTCAAAATTATTATACTTTTTTGTTAATTGATTTTATCAGCCCAAAAAATATATAATGCATCCAATGAAAATACATTTAAGATATCTCAGTTCAGTTTATCTTTTATTTTAGGTTTATAAGTAATAAATCCAAACAAACCTAAATATCCACTGTAAGGGGGTTAGATACACTATAATTATTATGTAGTTTAAACATTATTTTTATTTTTAGGAAATAAATTTGTATGTTACACTATTATAGTATTATCCTCATCCCCGAAGGATTTATGATGTCATGTGTATATAATAATACTAATTAACCACTATAAAATTGTGTGGTTCATGTGATATTCCAATACAGTTTGTTGAGGAGAATACCTATAAGTTCTGTTCCTAATAACACCCTCATGCTCACAATAATATTTTACGACTTATGATAAATACTGAAAATCATTTTCCTTGCCTAAAGATTTAACCCTTCATTTTGTTTTATTTTAAACATGGGATTTTAGGTTTGAAATGTATCAAAATAATTATATAATTTTTGAATAATTTCAATCAAATCCTTTCTATGTAAATCATCAATATAAGGCACTTAATAAGAATCTCTACCATGGGAGGATGTCCGAAATGGTTCCCATAAATATGAATGGATATACTCAAGAGGGTTCACAGCTCTCGAGGATGAGTTATTAAAGATGTTAATTTTTTTACTTCCCTAAAACATTTTTCTTATATAATGGAATGTTTATTAGTTTCATATTACAGAATAAAATATGTTTACTAATCTCTTCTTGTCCCTTAGAGAAAATATTCTCTAATATTATAGTAAAAAACATAGTTTTATTAATGGTGGTTACATATGAATTTCCTATCAGCCTATGGAGAGTTCTTCTATATAACTGATAAATCCCATTTATTTGAGAACTCATGATGGTTATACAATATCCTTTTGAGAACCTTTGAAAACAAAAATAAAACCTAAAAGTAAATTTATTATTATCTAACACAAATAGAGTGATCAGATTTATTTATGGTTCAAGAATCAATATAACATAAATAATGGTGAAAACTTAGTGGTTATGGAGTGAGAAAATTATAGGTTCTCTTACCTTAACACTACAAGACCTATTTTTTTCTAAAACAATGTATCCTTACACTCTATTGGTCAATTCATGAAAAGAGTCCATATTGGGAAACATATTTAAAGAACAACCAGAATATGACACTCATGCATTAGATTAAATATTTATAGACACATTATGCACAAAAATAGTATTATTACTATCATCAAAAAATAATGACTGATATGTAGATTCATCAGGTTGATAATTTTATTTTTGATAAGTCATGCAGCACTATAGAGTTATATGCCCTGGTTTCCTATGACTATATATGGTA
This sequence comes from Viscum album, assembly GCA_963277665.1. Taxonomy (NCBI): domain Eukaryota; kingdom Viridiplantae; phylum Streptophyta; class Magnoliopsida; order Santalales; family Viscaceae; genus Viscum; species Viscum album. The sequence goes on from OY728129.1 coordinate 1,067,748,185, forward strand.
TCCTATACACCATCATATTGTTTATCTATTTTTATATTTCAATTTTTTACATTTCCCTTTTTACCATCTATCAACTTATTCATATTCTCATGAATACCCATAGTGTTGTGGATTTACAACAAAGACTTAACTTTAGTTTTAGTAGGTAATTAGTTCTACTCAATTAACTTATTATAATTCAATAGAGTCTCATTCATACATCATGGTTTCTACCAATATATTATAAGATATATCAAGATAAATTAACAATATAATTGATTGATATTCAGTCTCAATTTGAACAGTAATATAATAATTATATAAAATAATATTTTTAAATACAACAAGGTGGGACTGAATTAGTATAACCGAGAATAGTATAAATCTAAATAGCCTTTGTTTTATAAAACTTACACATGAAGAGATAATATATATGGTTTCAACATTCAACCATATACTAGAAGGAAAAGTTTTGTAAACTACTTCTCAATAAAAATTATCATCTAGGGATAAATTAATTGAGTTATGTACAATTTAAAATATATAAATTGAGATACCTTGAAAGGTAGATATTATAATTTCATCACAATAATGATAAAACTATAAGTTTCCCGGTCTATATAAAGCATCGATGAGTCCCTGCTAAGTAATAAGTTCTCTTGGAATTATTTTCCAATGTTTGAAGACGTTTTAATAATAAAATTTTTCTATGTCACTTGATTAAGATTCAATATTTTTTATTTTATGGCGTTGATAGTAATTTTTTGGGAAATTTTAGATGATAGTCTTATGATAGTAATCTATAGTTAATGAATAATAGATTAATTTAAATTCATTAATTGTTGAAGAATATGATTTAATGGATAATGAAAATAAACACAAATAGAAGGAAAATTTACTAATTCAAGATAATAATGATCAAAACATTAGAAGAAAAAATATATTCTAACAAAAGAAATACAGGATTTAATGAGCATCAGATCCTTTGGAATCCCATGTACACTATAATAATATCACTTTACAGGTTCCTTTTATTAAGCTCAGAATATGAAAAAAAAAACTATAAAAAAGTATAAAATATATAACCAAAATGAAATTAAACAATGATATGAAACAAATGTAAAATAGTAATCTTATAGAGGATAAACAACCTTACCTCTATTTGGGAGAGATTATTCGACAATAATTTTATGGAGATCTATATCTTCTTGATCATAAATCAATCACCAGAGGTGGACCTGGTCTAAAAGACCATTAAGAGTATATCTAATAAAGATTTTTTATACATATTATTATAGAATAATCATCCCATGAAGGATGATATGTCATGTATCTAAACATCTATTATGAATATCATAAATTAATTTTGTTTTACCCTTTACCAGAGAAGACAACAGGTAATAGGGATCCAAAATAGCTAATTCTGCTGAAGGGTCACTACGTGGGGGTGATCAAACCCATGATAAGTGGGAGTGGAGATACAACTATAGAAAACTAGAGATGGCCACATAGAATTTCTAAACAAAATGAGTGGTATATGTAGTTGGAATATAATATATCTATGTCCCTGAAATAATGGGTCATACCATAACAAGCTCGGATGATGAGACCAGGTATTTTTTCCATGTATCCTGATAATGTAAGGAAATATAGTGAATGGTATATTGGTCTTGTTGAAAAAAAAATTGATATATGTTCTCCCACTCTCTAGTCAATGGAATCCCCTCTCTTCAATTTATAATATTATATTAGATATAAAACAAATAATCATATTTTAGATATATTTTAAAACAATATTTTTTTCAATGAAATTGTATTTTTTATTTATAAAAAATATTATTAGTCATATCTAAAAAATGAAAAAATAAAATGTGATTATAATTTTTTAATTATTTGAATAAAATAAACATATTTTACTTAATATTTTTATATGCATACATTATTTTAAAACATTGTAAATATTAATGAGTTAATTTAATTTTTAAACCGATAATATTTTTCATTGAAATAATTTTTTTTTACTTTTCAAAATTAGTTTATTAATTATAAAAATTATTACTAATAAATATTTGATAAAGAAATATTTTTAATAAATTAGGGGAAAAATAACAAATTATATTTGATATCTTCTTTCAACACATTCGATGGGGCACGACCTTCTCAAGCGTAGTTGATCACTGACAGATACATTGTGTCCTATATTTCTCTTCTACCAAAGGTGATTTTAATTTATCACATTCTCATTGATGTCTTCCCCAAGATGAAAATAGGATGATGGTATTTTTGTTCTCCTTCCACGGACTTCTCCTTGGAATTCATCATAAAGTATGAGTCTCCCTCAAAGATTATGATTTGGTTCATGGTGATCATTCCTAGTACCGTATCTTTGTGGACAATGGGTTATTATGCTAAATATATCATGACATTCCAAGTGGTATTGACATGTAGTAAACCTTATGTTTGGTGTGTGGAATGGTTAGGCATCATGACTATGTCTGGATGCTGGAACATTGCTCACCAATATTCTTCCTCATAATGGGGCTTCTCTTGGGTGTGAAACTAGACACATCCTTTGTGGGTCACAAGGTATATGATGATATATGAATATATTCGAAGGTTTTACTCATGTGTACTATGTTTTAAAAAGGGTTGGTTGTGATTTTAATATCTTTTGGGGATGGAGTGGGGACGAACAGAACTCATGATAGAGGCAGTTCAAAGAGGTGCATACATAGGAATATATACCTGGAGGGTTTACTAGATGGATAGATAAAAACAACTATAGATGTGGACCATGGATTGTGGGTTTTATAATGAGAAGGTTTCACATCATGTAAGATGATCTGGCACCACATAGAGTAAATTAGAGAGGTTTTCTCCAATGAGGGGTCGCCCAAGGTTGACCACTTAGTGGGTCAAAACTCTTAATGAGGAACGACCCAGGTTGGCATATCAAATAAAGTGGATGTGTCACACCATGACGGGATATGTCCCTATGATGGGGGAACCATGGTTTACTACTAGTCACGATTTAAAATCAAGGAGGCATCCTACATACCATATTTAAGATACATGTTTCAAATCTAATGTAGTTTGATGTGGATGGTTTGGGGATAATGCATGAGAGTTTCCATTTTCAGGTGTGTATATATTGGATGGATGGGGTGTATTGATGGGGGATTAAACATGGGATTTTTCCATGGGAAACAAGGAGAATCTATTTTTTTGATTGGGAATACACATTGGAGAAGACCATATAGATGGAATGATCACAATGGGATGTGGTGGCCCGAGTAAGAATTAGGAAGGATTTGGATTGAGTGTTGAAGTGGAATGTATGTAATGTGTAGAGTGTGAGTGGTGTACGACTTGATCATTGGGAAGGTTTCCTATGTATCCTAGTTAGTGTGGAATTAATGTACAAATAGTTATATAAGTGGAATTTGTACGTATACCAATGATGAGACCTATTAAAAACTGGACATTTTGTTGGGGATTATGGATGAAAACTACCCAGATGAAAGTAGAATGATGATTGGGGATTATACAATTTTGGTTTTACAGATTCAAAGATAGATTTTCGAGTTTTTTATAACCAATAAGACCACTTAATTCATTATTTATGTGAGAAATAAGAGGTATCATTAGACCAAATGCATGTGTTGTGAAGTACGTGATGACGAGTGATTGTGTGGGGATTATGAATTAAATATTCACAAGGAGGATGTAACTCTGTGAGATGTGGATCTCATTTCAAGAAAGGAAGAGAATATTTATATTTAGTTGTACATGGATCACCCAATCATCAATTTTTTCCGGGCTTATGCAAGAAGACTACTTGAGGTGAACATCGATACAAATCCTAAAGGGAGAGGGATGGAGACCTGAGGATGACAGAAGAAGAAGGATCTTGATGAACTTCCCCTCTCTGATCCTATATAGAGTATTTTATTATGCTTCAATCTAACATGATGACATCTCATGCTTTCCACTTATGGATATATTACATTTAAACTCCATGTGTTAATGATGTTTATGTTAGGTAGTTTAATATCATGAAGCTCAGATGTGGGGGACTCACGCCTCACCCCTTAGAAAAAAATAAAAATCAATAATCAACCCCTGGTAAGGGGAATGCTTTAGAAATTTCATGGTGAAAATGTGTTATGTAATGGTTAGTCATGGGGTCCATTTTTGCATACGTATTCTAAAATCAAATCTATTTATGTAGTTTTGTTGGAAAGCAAGAGTTAGGGTACCACAACTAAGGATAGCTAATGAGGGATAATCAAATCATTGCAGACAATCCTGGAGGGTCATACTATAGAGGGTATCATAAATAATGGGGCCTCACAGAGAGGAGCTTTAAAATTTTTATATGCTTTAGAGAGAATAATGGCCTCTTGAAGGAAGGTTTTTCGTGGGTCAGGGTGACTTGGAATTGAAATCAATTCAAGAGGATGAATAGAGGTTCCTCGTGAAAGATAGAAGCTCTGTGAAACCTCAAGTACCTCATAGGGATACTTTATCCATTTTTTTGTAGGCCTCCATTAAAGGTATCTCTTACTTAGTTAGATGTACTTAATAACATGGGGAAGGGGGCCTCAAGATGATCAATTACATTGGTTGATCCATTGTGTGGTTGGGTTCACAGAGTTTTGGAGCTTCGTGAAATTGGAGATTAAATGTTTAAAGTTCAGGGTGGGCACGCCTATGAGGTGGAAGGAGACGAATATTTATAGGCATTGTGAGTTTTTATGCTCAGAGGAATGTCGTGATGAAAATATGGGCTTTGAAAATGTCATCGTTGCATTAGACTCATGATTTCATCCTTTAAATTCCTTGGCGATGTCATTGAGGGCATTAGACTCATGGGAATTCATCCCCAACCTTGCGCGAATGCTGTTGAGAAGGATATTTATGAAACAACTTCGCAAGGGAGACCCATTAAGTGATTTTGGGGATGTTTGAGGATAGATTCGATCCCTAACAACTTTTCCCTTGCTCATGTTATCTGTAGGCCTGAATTTCAGTTCAAACAAAATCATTAATATCAAAGAGTTTCATTAGAAGAAGAAAAGAATTTTGATTTTATTGTATTATAAATAAAATTCTTATATTAAATTAAATGGTTTTTAAAATAGCATTATAGCATTTAAAAAATGGAAAAAATATTTCTCATTAAAAATAGTTTTTTGGTTGTTTGAATAAAACATATAAAATTTCATTACTAATTTTAAAGGAAAGATTTTTTTAAATGTATAAGAAATTATTTATTTTTAGAAAAAAGAATTTTTTTTTAAAAATTTTACTAATTATCTAAAAAAATTTGTTTATTCTGAAGTATAAAAATTAGGTTTTATGAATAGATATATAAGATATTTTATTTGGGAAACATAAAATATTGTAATTTATTTAGAAAGTGTAAAATTTCCTTTTATTAATTTTATTATTTTATTATTCATCATAATAAGTGAAATATATATAATATTATTAAATACAATGTGTTTCTCTATTAGAATATGAATGGATATTAAATGAATAAAATTTTTATAAATTGTTCACTAAAAATGTTTAGCATACCAATTTAGATGTAATTTTCTGAAAAATCACATTAGAAGTATTTCTTAAATAACTTCAAATAAAATTACATTAATGATTCATAATGATAAATTTTATTAAAAACCATCACTATATAGTTTTTAGTTGAAAAAGTAAAATCTTTTTGGTAAACATTTCCTTGGATTCATATAACTTAATTTTTTGTGAATGTTATCATTGATGAAGAAAATATGTTTCTAGTTTACACTAGAATGTTCCAAAAGTTGTATCACAAGAATTTCCAAAGGATGTTTCACTATAATTTCTAATGAAATATTCATTAAAATTTCCCATAGATGATTCATTTTAATTTAAATTGTAACCATTCTAATTATACTAGATATTTTATTAAAAATATACTTTTGTTTTATTATAAAACTTTCACTAGAACATTCAATGGAACTTCCACTGAATCATCCATTGGAATTGTCAAAAAATATATTTATATTAATTATTAATACATATTATTCAAAAAATATTTTAAATATATATTATTATTTTATTTATTATAAATTTTTTATGTATAATCTTTTATTTTATTTCCATTTTTATTCATTTAGAACATTCATTTTGAAATAGTACATTATATTTCATTTATAATAATTATATAAAAATATAATTCATATTATATATCATTTAATTTAATATATATATATATATATATTTATTAAAATTTAATTTTTCTTATTATATTCTTAACTTTTTTAAATATATACAGTTTTTGTATTATGAAACTTCCACTAGAACATCCATTGGAACATCCATAGAGACTTCCTCTGAAACATCTACTTGATTGATTTATAGTTTATAATAATAAATATTTTTTAACAAAGATAATATGTAAATCATATATTTTCATTTCCTATAAATTTAATCTTAGTTTTAAATACAATATTTTATTTAAGTTATTAATTATATTGAATTTACATTATTAAATTGTAAATTTTATTATATTATTAAAAATTACGCAAGAAATATAATATAAAATTCAATTTAAAATAAATTTATTTACTAATTTTTTTATATATTATTTGTTTGATAAATATATACATTTATTATGTTATGAAACTTGTGCTAGAAATTCCATTCAAACATCCACTTAACTACTACTGGAACTTCCACTAGAACATCCACCAGAACTTCTTCCACTAAAACTTAATCTTAATGGATTTATAATTGTTATTAATATATATTTCTAAAGAAATATATTACATATATCTTATAAGTATAATTAATATTTTTTTTATAATTTCATATTTTATTTATATTTTCATTCATATAAAAGATGAATTCTTAAATAGATAATTAAATTATAATTTAAAAAATATATGACAAATATAATAAATATTTTATATCATTTAATTTATTATAAAAATATTTATTAAATTATAATTTTTTAATATATATTTTTTGTTTTATAAATATATGCTTCTATAGTACAGTGGAAATTTCACTTTAACACCCAGAGGAACTTCCACTAGAACATTCACTTAATATATTTATAAATGGTATTAATACTTATTTTGAAAATATATATTTCATATATATACTAAGTTCCTTTCACATAACATTATTTCCAGTTATAATGTCATATGTTATTTACTTTTGTATTTATATAGAATATACATTCTTTAAGGGTAAATTATATTATTTTTTAAAAAATAATTCAAAAAATATAAAAAATATTGTATGTAATTGAATTTATAATAAATATATTTACTAAATGTAATTTTTATCAATATATTAATTAGTGTTATAAATATATATGTTTTTGGTATTGTAAAACATGCACTATAACTTCCACCGAAACATACACTAGAACATCCACAAGAACATCTTCCACTGGAACAACCTCTTAATAGATTTATAATTTAATGTAATATATATTTCATAAAAAAATATTAAAAATATCTTATAAATGAAATTACTGTAAAATTTTTTATTTAAATTTTTTATTTTATTACACATTTATTCATATAGAATATGCATTCTGTAATGTTAAAAAATAATATATTTTGTAGAAATTATATAAAAATATCATAAATATTTTATATCATTTTATCTATTATAGGGATATTTATTGAAGAATAATTTTTATTAATATATATATATATTATAAATATATTCTTTTATTTTATAGGGAATCTTCCACGAAAACATTCACAGGAACTTCAATGGAAATTTACACAAAATATATTTATAATTTATATTAATACATATTTCCATAAATAAATATTTCATATATATTCTAATTTCATTTATTATAAATTTATCTTTATTTATAATTTCATATTTTATTTTTATTTTTATTCATATATAATATAAATTCATAAATGGTGAACTATATAATATTTATAAAAATTATTCAAAAAATACAATTAACGTTGTGTATACTTGAATTTATTAGAAATATATTAACTACAATTAAGTTTTTTAATATATTATTTAGTTTTATAAAAATAGATTTTTTTATTGTGAAACGTGCAATGAATATTTCACTGAAACTATTACTAGAACATCAACTGAAAATTCCATTAGATCTTCTACCACTGAAACTTTTGAATAATTGATTTAAAATTATTATTACTATAGATTTTATAAAAATTATATTAAATTTAAATTTTAAGTGAAATTGTTATATTTTTAGTTTTAGTTATAAATATATAATTTATTTACATTTTTATTCATATTGAATATAAAATATTAAATATTAAATTATACAATATTTATAAAATTATGTATAAAATATAATAAATATTTTATATTATTTCATTTCATATAAATGTATATATTAAAAAGAAATTTTTAATAATAAATTATTTAGTTTTATAAATATATTATTTCATTTTATTTTGAAAAATTAAATGGATTTTACATTAAATCTTCCACTAGAAATTCCACAAAAACCGATACTAAAACATACTAATGACTTTAAAAAGGATCTTCTAGTGTAACATTAATTGGATCTTCCATGAAAATCATGTTGAACTCTACACTAAAATTTTCTATTTAAAATATTATTCCTTTTTGTAAAATATTATTTTAATGATTTTAATATTTATTGTGCATTTTTAGTTTGAATTTTTAGTTAAAACATCAACTATATTTATTTACTTTGAGTTTCAAATGAATTTATCACCTGGAATATTGCACTGAAATTTTACATCAGAATTGTTTAGATATATTTTCTAGTAAAACATTATAATATTAAATTTGAGGGAATATTTATCATATATTATTATTAATTTATTTATTTGAATTTTTAGATTATCATTTTGAATGTAATTTTCAAATATACAATTTCAATGAAAATCTTCTTTGTAAAACTTATTTTTTATGATGATGATTCGTTTTTAAAATATTTTTATCAATTTAATTTAACATTTAAAATTTAAAAATATATTTTTCATAATAGGAATCAGAATTTTTTAATTATTTATAAATGTGTAAAAAATATATTTTAAAATATCTTTTTCTGTTTTTTATATTTTTTTAGAAATATCAAAAAGAGTATTTTTAAAAAAATTCCTTATTCTTGACATGCTTTTCAAATTATTATTTTCAACATAAAAAGAAAAATTATTATTTTTATATGTTTTTAATGAATTATTATGCAATGTTATCCAGTAGAAATATTTTTTACTATAATACACAGGTAATTAGTTTTTTAATATATTAACATTTTTTAAAATTTTTAAATGATTTTTAAATTTTTTATTAATTTTGTTATAACATATTTTCTTGAAGCATTATTACAATTTATAAAAGATTTAATTTTTTCAAAATTTAGTAGTTTACTATAAATTTATAAATATAAATAAATAAGTTATTATTATTTTAGAGTTTTTCGATTTGGATAAATATTTTAAATTTATTTTTTATTATTGATTTTTGGTTGAGAAGCGATTATATGTTAAGGGTAAAACCATATTTTTAAAAAATGTATGAATCTCCCAGTTTTATCTTTCATTACAATATAATGACTAGGTTTTTTTTATAACATATAATCATTTGTGTTATGTTTGGCATTGGAGACTATATAAACCCATATGTTTCATAAATGAACATACATGATGAAATGGAAAAAACCATTAATATATGGTAAGGATAAAACCCATTATTGAAATGTTGGGTGGTTAGTGAAACAGTGATTAAACCATAGAAATAGTGGGGATGAAGCAACATGAATAAAATGCTAAACTAATGAAATAATATTAACCCATTCGCATATCGTGCATAAAAAACTCATATAATATTGTATGTTAAAAATATAAAAATGTAGGAATGAAAAAAAATATTTCATATGGAAATTAAAAAGTACACCCCCTAGATGCCATAGAAGATCACATTGTCCATATTCAGCTGTGATTATTCAATTTGAATAGGATAATTACTATATAGAGAACTGAAAATAAACCAGAACATCTCTTCATCGTCATCCATGAAATAATGAACCCCACTGGTAGTGCTGACACTATACATGCCCGAATCATGTTTATCCAGTTCAGGTATATGGCCTCAAGGATCATAGAATTCTTAATATGATAAATTTAATTGTGTTTTGGATCCATCATAATCTCTTATTTTAATATATTTTTAATTAATTTCATCAATAATCAATTTAACTCTAGGGTCCCCACCCAGATAATAGAGGAGATAGAGTGAATGACTTAATGCCGGGGACACTCCCAGTGAATGGAAAAATATGTAAGGGATTCTTTTTCATTGTTGGAAACCACTACATTGTGATTTTTCCTTGAAATTTCGGGCAAACCAACCATAGTGGATGCAGTGAACATGGACATCTATCTGAAGATGAGGAGATAGTAAATGGTTGATTAACCCCATGACCAAACACTTATCATGGTTGAATTCCTTCATATATAAAAATATATTTCAATCCCATGAACTTGTAATCATTGTGATCTTATGATGCATGATCGAGATAGTAGTAATATAGAAAATTGAAAGGGTCATTCGAGATGATTAGAATTCTTCCTTCTATATGTGTTTGATTTTGATAGAACGAACCTCTAATTCCCCAAAAATGTTTTATCATAGCCATCATATTTGAAACATTGAAGTGGGAGGGGTGTTTTTTGGTGATCGTAAAATTAAAATAGGTTGGAATATTTTTTATAGGAAAAATATGTGAAGCGGTGGGTGAGATGATTTCAACAGTATATTCGAAGTCAAAATATGGATCTGAAACGAAGCTAATAGAGAAAGTAAATGTTTCAGTCAAACCCTATGTTCTATGGTACCCCCTTCCAAAGAAGCCTTTCACACCAGTGGATGCTTTATATCCTATTTTACATCAACTATTCTGGTGAGCCACATCAGCACCACATAATCTTCTGATTTGAACCATTGATACTATTTGGGTTATAACACATCTAATTAGACTCTATTTTCAGAAATTCAAGAGTTGATTCCAGATAATTGAATCATTTTGGATGAATCTGTATGGTTTTATATTCAAAATTCTTACTATGTAAATTAGTATTAAAGGGGAGTGACATCTATAGTGGTAATAGTGTTTTGTTACTACAATGATGGCTGGTGGCTAATCATTGGAAAAATTTGATATTGGGATGATCAATGATTGAAACAATTTTGGATTGTGGAATAACACAATGAATGATATTCTACTGCATCAATTCATGGTAAGACCAATTATTATATAAAAACCCAATAGATCATTTAATGATGATTGGAAAGTGCATTATATGTGGGTCGTCAACACAATTCGACTCTATTTGGAGAATAACATAAAGTAATCAGTGTCTTCAGATCAATCACCCTTAAAAGAGATCAGTTTATCAGGTAATAATGGTTAGCCACTTCTTCTACCCAAAATGAGATTTTCCATGAGTCTAGATGGTGAAAATGAAGACACCAGATTAAGAAATATGAAAACTAGAAGATGTGAAATTCGTTCTAAAGATTGAGATGAAATGTGTTGTCATTAAGTAGGATCGATTTGAAAGGGTACAAGGTTTCTATAGTTGGTGGAGTGTTTGAAGTCTCAAACAATGACGAAATTATTGTTACAATGAATGTTTCCCAAGGGTTGTATGATTTTATGGGTACCTTATCATCTCGATATCAATTGAGGATAGTATAAGTGACCAGGTGACTTCTATAAAGAAACATGTTTTATTTTTTCAGGATGTTTTCAATTCCTACAAGGAGAATGAAGTTCTAGTTTCTACACCAAACTAGTAATGGGGTGGATATTTTTTAGGTGGGATTCCTAATAAAAGGATAAATCTATGGAGGAAGTTTTTTGTTTTTAAACATCCACAACAGTGTGATATTTCCTTCATCTTTGGTGGAAAACCAACTGTAATGGACGCTACTGACATGGACAAGATGTCGATGGTGATGAGATCGGAAACGGATGATAAAAAACTTGAACAAAAACATAACATAGTTTTATTCCTTCATTTATAAAAATGAATTCTATTCCCATGATCATGTAATTGTTGTTATCCTCCAATGTTTGATCTGCAGAGTAAAAATATAGAAACATCCCCCTTCTCCCCTGAATGTAGGAATATTTATGAACAACATTAAAACTATGATTTCATTCATTTTTTTCATTATTTTTGTGTTTGATTCTATTTCCATGAACCATCTATACCCCAAAAATTAACATTTATTAAACTATATCTCACTTGTAATGGCTATCTGGAAGGAATTAGTAGTGACTCTACCTAGAATAGAGAAACCAGTGAGTGCACTTCTCTATGATAGAAATTGGGGTTCCATTTACTATGATGAGTATCCATGTGTGTTATGAATGGAAGGGATTACCTATTGGTATAGGGTGGTTTCTCTACCATAATCCCATGTTTTTTATGGTTAATACATCAGGATGGGGATTGGTGACATCCACTCCATCCATGTCTTTGATTTGGATATTTCCATATACTAAATATTATAGTGTTAACTTATATGTTGAGTTTATTGGAAAATGGTGATTTATATTGAGGGGTTTTTTCTTCTTATGGTTTATAATATATCCCCATTTAGGCATCATGGATATATGTGTCATTAGTTTTTTAATATATACTAATAGGTTCTGAAATTCATGTGATGAAATTATTGATAATATTGATATAGAATGGTTCTAAATTTTTACTTTTTATTATTTTTATATGTCCATTTATAATGTACAATGAAAATATACACATGCCTAGAACACCAAATCATTATTGGATCTACCATCAACACATGATCATCACATAATTGTTTTCATTAATGATAATGAAATCATATAATGAAATTAATGACAATGAATCACAAAACCAATCAAATTTAGAAAGAGTAATGATGGGATTCGAATTTAGAAATAAATGGTCCTCCCTAATAAGATAAATCCACACATACACATGGAAAATAACAAGTGGATATATAATTACTAAAAGATAAAACAATATAGAACCTAGAATCTAAAAAATCTATAATTGGCCCCAATTACCTAACATTGATACTTCACACTTCATTAAATCATAGTTATGTAATAGTGAACAGTTCGTCTCAACAATATTGTTTGATTTTAGTATTGGGATATTGACTAATAATAAATATTAAAAAAACTATACTCTAAATATCAATAAAAAATGAGTCAAAACACTAAAACACTAACTCAAATGCATTGATTAAATATAAATATTGGAAACCAAGAAAATTCATAGTGGTGATGAAAACATAAAAACCTCTTAGATACATGATAATATATAGGAAATTATTGGGAAACATTAAAATATATAATGTTTTGTGTGAAAAATAAACTTGAATTACTCTATTCAACATAACTAGAATAGAGTAAAATGAGCAGAAAATATATGACCCACATAGCTGGTCGTCAATATTAACTTTTTCATCTAATAGAGCTATAAAACTTTTTATAATAATATATAATGACTCATTCTTCACCCTCCCCATCTCTAAAATTAAATCTTAATCATCCAAAATTTATGTATATATTCTCTTTTATTGTTAATTAAAATAATTTTTAAATATTGATGATAATATTATTTGTATTATACCTTTTAATTTATATATTTATAACTTGTATTGGGAGTATTTCAATTTAGGCCTTTAACCTGGCTTGTTTCTCCTGACCTCCTATATTTTCCATAATTTTTACAACATTACTTGGAACACGAAGTTGAGTGACACTTATATATTCTTCCATGTATTATGAATCATATGTGTGTCCCTCTATATTCTAACCTGATCTCTTTGACATGATTTTGTATTTGTTTCACTGATATACAGAAACGTTTTAGTTTCTTGGTAGTTCTTCCCCAGGGTTCATCCTTGATTTTCTGTGTGATGTGATTTAGGTATCCCTTGTGAATTGAGAATGATTAGTACATATAACATATATATCATATGATTTGATTAATAGATAATTGGGTATAAAAGGATCATGTTAGAACTACACCAAACTTGATATATGTGGAGATTAGTTTTCAGTGCCACACTTTTTCTACCATAGGTGTTCATAAATTTCCAAGAGGCATATTGTTTTATTTATTGATATATGAGTTATAAAATGTTTACAAAAATCCTAACAAAATATATAAATTGTAAAAATACTGATTTTGTATATGTTAATTAATGTTATTCATTAGAAAATTTCAAACGGAACCTTGTCAATGGGGCATCATTACTATATTTATTTTTTTACCGATATTTATTATTAAGTATACTTCATGATTCTTATTTGTTATCTTCATTGATATTTAAGATTTTTTAAATAATTAGTTTTTTTTATTAATAATTATACTCTATTTTTTAAAAATCATATAATGTGACGATCCTACCGAATGCAAGAAATGAAATTGCTCCTCAAGTCCTAACTCTGCACCTAACATAGTTCGTCAATAGGCCTGAAGGGAATTTTTTATCCCCATGGGATGGAATATGGTGCTAGAGAATTATGGAACAAGCTCTTTAAAATTATTCCTTCCTTGAATAATAAACAAAAAACTATAAAAACTCCCTAATAATCTAGAATATTATGTTTATACATTGGCCCACCATGCACAAGAAATAAGTATATACAAAAGTAACACTAAGCATTGCATGACATATGAAAAAATAATCACCCATTCTCATCTCCAAAATATAAATAATGCAGATTACACAAGAAAAAACAAAATAGAATGAAGAAAGTGATAGAAATACTACGGTTAAAGGTGGCCTCATTATTAAATATTTATCTATTTCAAGCATTATTTTAAATATTGGAAATTGTAAATATATATTTTGGTAAATAATTTTACTAATAGATATGTCTGTATCACTAAAATAATATTGAAAACTGTATTTTTAAATATTATTACAAAAAATAAAATAGATTTGTTACAATTATTTTAATAAGAACTGAAAAATATATTTGTTAGTAAAATAATTAAAATTGATTCATATAATATATTTTTCTTTTTATAATAAAATTATAAACGTTTAAAACAAATACCAAATATTAATATTTATTTTGAAATAATATTATAATTAAATATAATGTGTTGGTTTTTGAATATTTGATTATAAAATTTTATATTATATTCAATAATTTATTTACATATAATATTTATTATATAATAATTATCAATTTATCTTATATAAAATTTTAAAAAAAATATGCTTTATTTGAAAAATCCAATATAAAATATTTTAAAAAAATTATCAAATAATATGAAAAGACTTTATCCTCTATTAAAACATGTTACATAAATGATTAAACATTCAAAAAATCCAATGTACTTACCATGAAACTCCAAAAAACATCATCTCTAATTTTTATCTAACACATCAACCATTGCCAACATGGTTCACACTGACCGTGGGGTCAATACTTGTAGTTTACCTACTGACTCATGACATGCCTTCGAATGTAGGGATAACCTGTATTGGGCTCACATTAGTAGAAAGAAGCATGTAATTAACAATTTCAAGTGCTTGTGGCTAAAATCGGTTGATCTTCCATGCTCATGTATGTAGGACCCATTTATTTCACATGGGGATTGAATAAATGCTTCATCAATCTCACGCTAAAAAACAGAATTATATCTGTATAAAATTATATTAAAGTCTAAAATAGTAGAAAAGTCACACACTAATTATATTAAACTAATCATATTATTGTATGTGTGTGTAAAAACATTATAAACATGTGGGTGTAAGTTAATCAAATTCAATAATAATATATCCTAGAGCAAACTAATATAGTCTGTGTGGGAATATACAACCCTAAAATATTATGTAACACAAGTATGACCAGTTACTACCGTTTGTGTGTCACTAGTACTATTATGGAGATGTATTTGTGGGTAATAGCACCGTAGTGATCAATCAGTGCATGAGTGAGTCATGAAATCCACACTTGAATTCTTTCAATATTTATTATCTGGCATATAAGGTGGATAATAAAAAACTATAAAATTAACATATACAGAACACCAATAATGATATATATTTTACATATTATAAGTCAAGTATTAAATAAAAATCCTTATAAATATAATTGTCTTATGTACTGACCAATATTACCCCAATATCCAAATATTAAAAATAATATGAAATTTAATAATTGGATGCCCAAAATTCAACCACATCACTTCCCACACTACTAACATGTAAAGTAGTCTGACTTAATCTGAGGATATCTCTATGAACGTCACAGAACAGAGGATGTGAATCTCTAAAAACCATTCTCTAATTAAATTTAAATAAGCACATTAACTATTATGAGAATAATAATATATTATATTATTATAATCCCACACATTTTTATTTATTCAAAGGAAAATATAAAATACCATCACTTTTTAATTTAGATATATATTCAACCATAATGTGTTTTTTTCAGCTAGAATGGAAATATAAAAATGATATAATAATAATTTAAAAAGTATAATTATAATCCAAATGTGTTTTCAATGGTCTATTTTATCAACCATTGCCTTTTCATTTTAACTATACATAAGTTGTTTTCCACTATTTATCTAAACATAATTATTACACAACATTTAAACTTGTGATAATGGTGATTTCAAAATTTTTTTTTAAAAACAATCTTCTTGAATAAAACCCAAAATAAAAAAAATATGGACATAACAGATAACCCTGAAATATAAATGACAAAATATAGTAAAAATCCCAAATCACTCATGAAATGTCTAACCAAAGAGAAACAAATAGTAATAGGATTAAAATTAAAAGAAAAAATACAAACATTCATCATAAATTATTAAATACTAGTTGAGTCAAGTATAGGTAACAAGGTATTAAAACATAACCTTATCCAAAATAACTTTTTATAATGTCCAAATAGTTATTTAGATTTTAATATCTCATTAATGGAATTTTGATCTAGAAAACCCAAAAAAATAATTAATCAATAGAACAATTTAGATTTTACAACATGAAATACAGCAGAAAAAATAACAAAGAATAACCAATATAAAACATTATTTACCTTCATTAATTTAGAATTATTAATCATGTACACTATATAATAATAATATAGAATAACTAATATCTAATTCCACTAATAGGGTTTCATTCAATTCTATGTATTATATGGTAGTAAAGACATCGCTAATCAAAAGTCACAATTGTTGTTTCCTCGTAGAGACCCATATTATAACTTTTAGATCTTTGTAGAGACCCTTTATTGGATACTTTTTTTCAATAATTTCATCACCTATTCTTTTAAAACACCTTCTATTGAATATAAATAGAAACTATATTATAGTGAAACAAACAATAAATGATTACGAGGAACTTAATTTTTTCCTTTTAAAAATTTAGTTCCTACACAACCATAAAATGTAATTAAAAGAAAACCATTTACTTGTCAAATATATATATAATGGAATTATTATTGAAAAAAATATGTATGGTACCGATTATGTAAAATTATTCTCATTATTGTGCCTAAGAGTTCCAATAACCTATCTTTGAGAAATTACCTTCAATAATGTGACATAACATATTTACATGTGTTCTTTGGTGGTCAACATGATAGGCCATGAATACTCATGAGAATAATAACCATAGGTTCCCATCATAATTTTATAAATATGATCATTTTAAAAACTTTTACCAAGCACAAAATGTATAAAATAACATAACATTAGATTTAATTACACAGACAAAAATATTTTCAACTCATTGAAATCATGGTATAATACTAGCGAGTGATTCTTTTCCAGTAAAATAGTATGGTCAGTAATATAAAAAATGAGTGACTGAATAATTGTACACTAATTTTGAATATATTTCTTGTATAGGACATGATGTACATGCCTATTTTTTGTATATAATTAAAGAAAATTGTGTATGTGATTTGTTCAATCCATTGTTACTCAAACACATGGCCTATAAAAAATTGAACACAAGGCCATGTGTACTATACTATTATGTATAGGCTTATTTGAGACATGTGGTATGATATTATATACATGAATATATAGGCCATTTTTATGTGATAGTTCATGTAGCACATGTAATATTCCATAATATACAGGCTTGTATAAGCCATGTGTTCAATTTTTTGGTGAATTAAACACATGGAATGTACATCAACATAGATGATTTTAGATTAAAAAGTGTTTCATAATTCATAGTTCTCCCTACCATATAATGTCACCGTAGTGGAAACATGGATTATATTCTATCCTATATTCTTGATAAGGTGTGAGTAAGTCAGTTCTGGTCATTTTGGACATATATTATGGATGAATTCTATATAATCCCAATTATACAATATCAAGTTATTATTTTAATAACATTAAAATATAAAAAAGAGCACGTTTGTGTAATATATTTTACATGTAATCTAACCTAACCAAAATTTTCAAAAATATAACTACGTACATGAAATTTAATTGACACACAAGGTTAGATATCATTCTTCTTGGACATTGGATAAATGTTTTAGAAAATATGGATATTATTTCTTATGTTTCATCAACATAACCATCACTATTTGTTATAGACTTATTTTTCATCTTTTAATTTTATGTAAATATATTTAAAAAAAATTTACATTCACTAGTTTATATAAAAAAATGACCCATATGGATATATTTTATTACAAACATACATTTTCGATCTCATAAAAAACTATAAATCATTTAATAAAATTATAAACATTAAAAATTTAATAAATTTGTAAGACAAAACCATTTTTTGTTTAAATTAATATTTTATACATCAAAAAAAGTATGGCTATAAATCATAGATTCATTTTCCCAATGAGTAAAAAACTACACCATAATGTCAAAATATGATTTTGAGAAATGTATCACATATTGAAAAAGTACGATAACACTAAAATGTTTTTACATATAAAAATACATATAAGTTTTAAAATTTAAGGATAAATCCTAAAAACATTTAATTAACTTAATTAAGATATTAGTTAAATCCATTTATAAAATTTTCCTTAAATCCAATGGTAGAAAATATTGTAACATAACATGGTAGTCATGGATTTGTAAACCAATAATAATTTTTAGAAATAATGTCCCTCTTAATGTTTGAGGAATACTCATTTGGAACTTTAATAAAGTCTTATACAATAGTATTTTATAAATTTTCGTTTTCTATTTCTATGAAATAATCTAAGGTAAATATATAATTACAATGTTAAAAATATAAATAAAATTATATATAGTTCTAATCATTATACATATGTGGACTATGAAAATATTTTATTTAGAAAATAATAGTAAAAAATAATTAGAAGTACAAATCCTTGATATCAAGTTCAATTATACCATAAATTATTAAGAATTTTTCTATATCATATATCATGAATCATAAATAAGAAAATTGAAATCACAACATTATGGAATTACCCACATAAAATCAAATAATGAACCACAAAAAATAAAAATTATCCAAATTCCATAAAAACATGTCAATCCCCCTTCTAGTTGTATGATAAAGGGTGTATTTATAATGACACATACTTTACATAAATTGTTATTAATTTATAATTGAATAATATAGATTACAACAAATAACAAAACCATGATAGGACCGTATAGGTATAGTGTCTTTAGAAATTGGGAAACATAAACAAGTGGTTCATAAATTATCTACATTGTCTCATATTTATTTCATTATATCTAGAGTTTCATTTGGAATATCCTACTTAATACCCTTATTCCTGAACTGTGGAAAATAAAAAATAAAAAGGGTGAGCTCAAATTCTTAGTAAGGGCAAACAAAGGAAATATCATTTGTATCATATTTATAGGAACATAACATTTTGAAAATATTATCATGTAAAAGAGATCATAATATCATGACATGGGATAAATCATAATAATGAAATTTAATCCCAATATTCATAACATAATTCATGAAACTTTTTTTCTTACACAAATAATCATAGAAAATCATTTCATATTTGTTAAGACTCATTTCCAAGACCATCATAGCGGACAAAGTCCATTACTGAACTGAGTTCACTCCTCATTCTAGTCTGGTATCACTGAAGTATATTAACTTTTCCATCCATCCAAGTCTATCTAATGAGATATAAATCATTACCCAATGATTTTTTTGGATATATAGGTCCCACCCATATCAAAATGAAACCATTTTTATGTGTGCCAAAAAATCATAAATCATAGCATAACCCATGTAGTAAAAATGGGTTTCTTAAACATCATGTCATCATCACATAATTCATTTAAGATAAAAAGACTTCATAAAAATAATTCAATCATTACATAATCAATTAAATTTAATAATAGGGATAGAAATAGAACCCTATATTATCTTAGATGAAAAATAATTTTGATAAAACACTTGAACTCCATTCTTAAGGAAAATATCCTGTATACTTCAAAAACATTTTCCTATATCAACATGTCATACTATTTTAAACTAAAAGAAGTTAATTGAAAATAAACATGAAAACATGTTAAGGAATCTTCTTGGAAATAATGTTCTATGTAATCATAAAAATCCACTCATGTCGTATAAGTTAAAAAACATTCTTCTCGTACTTTTCCTGGAAAAGCCAAAAAGTATTTCGTACTAAAAATAACAAAAGATTCCATTCATATCTTTTACTAAAAATTCTCAAATGGGTAAAATTGGATTTAAACAATTGTAAGAGGATATAAATAATAATAAATATTGTATAGACATGGATTTGGATGATAAATATGCTCTAGTAAATTTTGAAGTATAACCAATTTCGGATAAAAATGAGTTTTCGAGATTTTCCCTTACCTTAGGTCTGATATGCTCTGTATGTATATGAAACTCTTGTATAATGATTTAAATAATGTCATTTACTTATTACATAATCATATACATTGTTATTATATCATATATTTTCATATTCTTATCTTCTAATTAGTAATATTTCATTACTACTTTTTATTCTGGTGTTCATTGCTTTATGTTCTTTTGCGTGTTTTGTCGAATAAATTCTTATTCCTCTTTTTATGTTATAGATAAAAAATTTACAGAATGGTATTATTATAATTTATATCATATTTATTCATTAAATTAGTTTATATAATCATGGTTTAATGAAGATCATGTAGAATGAATCACGTTTCACCATGGAGACGGTAAGCCGTATGTACACACATGTGGCGATATCGTTCCCATAATCATGGAATGGTATTAGAGTGGATGATAGAATATCTCAGAATTAGTATCATGTAATAATAGTCATATATAGTTATTATTTAGACCATTGTACCCATCCATGTAAGTTTGTGGTGGAAAATAGATTACAGCAAGGCGTGGAGACGATATTTTGTACGTACGCACGCACGGTAATTTCATTTTCCATATAATGGATAGAAGGTGGAATAGGGTTGTTTAATATTTATAATAACATATCATTATATCAGGAATAATTATGTTATTACTTTATAATCAAACAAATAAATAATAGGAAGTATAAGAATAAATAAATTTGAAAGGATCGGTAAAGGATATTACATCTTCCTCAACGCGCCTCTTCTGAACCTCCTCTTAGGGCACTAAAGCTTGTCTTTGAAGAAGACCATGACCTATAGTATTTTTCTAGGGAAATTAAGAATATAAATGGACAGGGTTTTTCTGATATTGAAGGCTCAAAATGTTTTGATGAGGAGAGGGAGGATGTGCCCTTTTATAAGGGAAGAGAGGGGAACCTTTGAAAACATAAGAAATATTAATTTATAATAAATTAAAACCCCACATTAAAACTTCCAGAAATGACTAAAATAAAAATATAAGATGATATAGGGTTTTAATATCATCATCCAATAATATTTAGACATGTTGGGAAATTATTTTAAACTTTATCAATTAGATTTATACATATTTAATCTCTTTAATTTTATTTGTGGTAATAATATTCTAAATTTTAAAATGATATAAATAATTACTTATGTGTTGTGAATTGTCTATAATTGGATTAATTATGACATTTTCGACCTTATAAATTTCAATTTATAATTTTTAAATATTTTTGTGATTTGGAATCAGTTTTATAATATGTTATTTTTATAAAATAACAACTGTGTTGATTTTGACACTATTAATATATTTGAATTTAAATAAACTCCACACATATGGTATGTTAAAACTAAAAAATTTAATAGATTCATCACATGTCATATATATCTATAAAATTCTCTAATAACATTAAATATTTCATATAATATTTATGTTAATATTTTAATAACCATTTATTTGATATTTCAATCAATAAAATAATTTCAACATCACTATTGTGTCATAATTAATGATAATTATTTAATCCATAAAAATTATAAATAAATTCACATGAAGTAGATAATTTTATTATCATTCTGGAGGTTATGATGTTTATCTCTAAATTAAAATTATCAGACATATAAGATGTAAGAGAGTGACATGTTGTCATTTTCTTTGGTTTTAATAATAATTATATAATTTTCAAGGTCAAAAGTCTTTGAAAGGAATCTATTCCAACCCTAATGTGATATGAGTCGACTTTTATTCATCCAAAAGAATTCTGGAAGGTGTTAGGGTAATTCTGTAATATTATTTTTACCCATAATTACCCAATTTACATTTAACTGTAGTAAATAAAAAGTACAGTTGTTATTATTCATAATATCAAAAAAATAAAAGTAACATATTAATATAATTTGAACCAACTGAATCCAAATATAGAATCCATTTTTCATAATTCATAACACAAAATTTGTAGTAAATAATTTAAAATTTTTCCCATTGTTAAGAAAATGAGATTTAAATGTTAAAACATTGTCAAAGTTTGAAAATTTTTTACCTATAAATTAAATCTAAAATTTATTGAAATGATAAAAATTATATTAATGAGTAAAAATATATTTTATTTTCACTTTAAAAATATTAAAATTTATCATCTAACAATATAAATTATCTTGATGAAAAAATTTGTTTTTAAGAATAGTTTAACGTATTTTTACAATTCATCAAAATATGAAAGTTATCAGAAATGTATCAAAATCTTATCCAATGTAAATTTTTATATCCTGATTCAAAAGAAGAAGTTATTTTTTTAAAATTGAACTAATAAAACTGTTAAAAATTATATTTAAAATTTGTGCACCATCAAAAGGCGGCAAAACTCCAATTTTTTGAAAAATAATTCTTTTATCTGATTAATTGATTTTGTTTTCATATCTAATTGTAGAAAATGTGTAAGTTGATTTATAATGTTATAAAAATCATAATTCATCTAATACTATTTATAACGGCTAGTTCATAATAATATATCAATTTTTAGTGAAACTCGGTATTGCGTGCAATGCATGCTATCGAGGAAGGCTTCTCTTGTGTGTAATTCATGCCAAGTCAGTGTTGTGTGTAGTTAAATATTACTTTGGTGTTAAGTATAACATAAAAAATAAAAAATATAGATATATTTCTCTAAAAATCTTAGTGTGTTACATTCTACCCCCATTAAAATGAATTTCACCCTCGACATTTTTCACTTCATACCAATCAGATGAGGAAACCTCTCCCTCATCATATACTCATGTTCCCATATATCATCTTTTAATTGGTGGTTCCTCCAAAAAAATTTACCCAAATGAGTTGTCCTGTTTCATAGAACAGTTTTGCTATGATTCAAAATCTCTATCGACTGCTCTTCAAAAGAAAGATCTTCCTCCAGCGGTAAAACATCTGAGCTTAGTACATGTGAAGGATCAAGTTTGTACTTTATCAGGAGAGATACATGAAACACATCATGAAATTGAGAGAGATATTGTGGAAGAGCCAATCGGTAAGCAACCTTCCCAACACGATTAAATATTTCAAAAGGACCGATATGTCACACCCGGTTTTTTATTTTTTTTTGTCATTGTATTGATCTGGTCCATTGCAAATCCTGATCCACTTCATGGGTATTTGGTGAGTTTAATCTTGAGTTTTTAAGTTTCATATATGCTTAACCACCCGATTTTTGGATCCCTCTTTCCTGTTTAGGAGTATTTGAATAAAGGGTGGTTACTTCATGATTTGGGCCAACCTCAGCCCATTTCCAGTTTTAAAAACCGAATTTGTTTCTTTTATAACTCTTTATTTCATCCTTTTTCACCCATTAAACTTCCAAAATTTCCTATAATGATATATTAAAACTTCTTTATCATTTTTTACCCCATATAAATTGATAAGAATCCTGAATTTGGGTTACTTATTTATGTATTGGGCCAGCCCATGGGCCCATTTCCTGTTTAAAAAAAATAAATCGTTTATTTTATATATTTTTTATTTTTTAATATTTTTTAGTGATTTCACCTCCAACTCAAATAACATAACCCTATCCGCACTCTCATAATCTATTTTCCCTCTTTGGAGCTCATATGTGTTTCGTATTAGGGCGACAATTCTCAGGATACCTCAAATCATCCAGAATTGACTAGGTAAATTGTATCATTCATAAATAAATTAATTTATACTCTATTGGCCACAATTTTTTTTTACATGGTTATTCCAGACCTTAGGAGTCTCTCTAAGAAGTTTCAAGTCATTCCCTTCTCTCTAGTGTTTCAGATCTAATGGAAGACGAAGTGTTTTCTAGGGTGAAAGGTGAGATTCCTTCTCCTTTCTCCTTCCTCTTCCCCCTCCTTTCATTATTTCTTGGATTTATATTTTCCCCTATTGTTGATCAATCTAGGGTTTTGTTATAAAATGTTTGTTTGATGGTTTTTCTGTTTGTTTAGGTATGTTCTTTATATTTTTAGGGTTTATAAACCCACGTTGTGTGATTTTGGGTGTGCCTTTCAATTACACCAAGGATCTGAGGTAGGATATCCCTTGTACATGCGTTTATCATTCATGTTTCATCATTTTAATATTTAACTAAATATATATAAATGTTTATTATTGTTTTTAAGCCTTATTATAATTTTATTGGTGTGCAAAGTGGTTGTTTATTCATTGTTTTGTGAAAGGTAGTGTGGTTTTCTCATGAAAGTGCTCAACAAGTGTTTGTTTAAATGTTCTGTTATCTTTTGCAAATATTTTGTGTGATTTATAAACTGATTTATGGTATTTTTAACATGTTACAGTATCTTGAATGAAAATATGACATTCAATTGGTGTTTTATTCCTTTTCATGTACTTAAAATAAATTGTTTTGTTTAAAAATGGCATGTCATGTGTTCGGTAAATTTCCATGTTGTCTTTTATGTGTGATGTGTGATTTAAAAGTTATTTGTTTGGATTTATAAAGAAATTAGAAGAATTATAAATGTTATTTTTATATTCTTATATGGAATTGTAATTTGGATTGGTTTTTACAAGCAAGTGGGTTTTGGTTGACAAAATATTTTGGCCCGAGTTGCCCAAAAATGGACCGTGTCACATCTTTATGAAAATGGATGTGTTTTGAATATGTAACCTGAGAATTATAATAGATTTATGAATGTGGTTTTATGCTGTAAATGGTGTTTATACACATCATTAATAAAAATAAAATTCATACCTTCGTGAAACGTTAGTTTTGAGAAAATTTTTAAAGGCCCGTTTGGCATTTCATAAAAATGAAGGAATGTTTTACTTGTATATACCAAGTTGTTCAATTGGGATTGTTTTATGGTCCATGAAATGATTTAGTTAAATTTTTTAGGGCTTCAAAATCTGATTTGGTATTGTTTTGATGTGTTTTTATAATTTAAAGAGTGTTTTTGAATGATTTTTATGTGCAAAACCTCTATACACTTCATGAAATTGTTTTACGAAAATATTTAGAGGTTTGTTGATTCATGTAAGAAATGCGAAGAAAATTTATGGGTTGTTTGTGTTTTAATGGTTTGGGAATGGAATTTGGATGTGAAATGTGTATTTGATAATATATGTAACTTGATTGAGCACTAAAGGGAATCTCTTATATCTAGGTGGGCTGACATGTACTAGTATGCTAGTGATTCTACGGGGTTTGGCCTCTATTTCACGAAGCAAGTTTGACGATGACAAAAATAACTAAACTATGATGATAATGATGATGATTGGGGACCACTAGGTTATGGGTATGATCCCTACTAGTGGCTCATGCATGAGAACAAATATTTATTATGGTTACTTTCACCGAGATACGAGGTATCTAGGGCTTGCAACTAACTAGTGCCAAGGGGTGTTCCTGTGACTAGTGCTCATTTGCTATTTTGAACTCACCATCGGCATATGGTGTGTTTGGTTATTAAATTCAGTAGTATGTGTTATTTATTTAAAATTTAAAATTCGTTAAAGCATCTCTCTTGAAAATAATTTTAATTTTGAAGTTGCACCTCTTTAAAAAAATTGTTACTTGCATTTTTGTTTATTAAACATGCATGTTTTTGACTGATAATTATTATAGCATGGAACCTCATTTTAAAACCATAATTTCATATCTTGAATTTAAAACTATAAAATGATTTTTCATTTATTTTAAAGGAATGTGCATTGGGAATAGAATATCGGGCTAACCTACTGAGTTTTAATACTCACGCCTAGATTCTTATTTTTTTATCCCTTGTGCGGGTTTCATCTTGAGTTCGATCACCTTGGGTGACATTTGATCATTTTGTTGGAGAGTGAAAAGTAGTTTCACATGGAGTTAGCTGGTCATCAGGATAGTTTAGTTATGATGTTGGTTTTATTCTACATTTAGTTTCTTGTACAAATAATATTTTGTTCAATTTTTTATAGAAATTCATTTTGGGTCGTCCATTTATTTCCGCTGTTTGTTTTATTGTTTTTATATGGGTGAAATCGATCCCTTGCGTACTCTATTGATGCTCTTGGTGCTTGTCGCCAACCCAGGAGGATCGGGAATGCCTCTCAGGGCTTGTCACGGGCTAGCCTAGGTGACCAGTTCAGGGTCGACTCGGACCGGTTCGTGACACGATATACCTAGGGCTCAGGTTTCCCTTTATTCTAAATATCATTACTCTCTTCCAAGGAGTTATTACCATGAACACTTTATCACCAACTTCAAACCCTAGGTCTTTTCTTCAGTTGTCAGTATAACTTTTTTTTCGACTCTGAGCTACTCATATGTTTTGTTGAATAGATCTGACCTTGTCTGCCATCTCATCAACAATATCAGGTCCTAATAACTTTCTTTCCCCATCTTCATCCCCACAAGATGGAGTTCTGAATTTCATTCCATATAGTGATTCATAAGGTGCAATCTAAATACTGGAGTGAAAGCTAATATTATAAGAAAATTACACCAAAGGTAGGTGTTGATCCCAACCTCCTTTGAAATCCATAGATCAAGCTTTGAACATTTATTCCAAAGATTGAATTGTCCTCTCAGACTGACCAACTGTTTGAGGACGATAAGTTGTGCTGAAACTCAACTCTTTATCTTGAGAATGCTATAGACTTTTCCAAAACTTCGAGGTAAAACTTGGATCCCGATCAGATATAATGGAATGTGGTACTAAATGAAATGTCACCACTTCCTTTACATATATCCTGGAAAGATGATCAAGAGAAAAATCCTCTCTAATAGTAATGAAGTGTTCTGACTTCGTAAGACGATCAATTATAACCCATATAGAATTATTTCCTTTGGATGTTTTGGGATGTCACAATGTCCATAGTGTTGTTTTCCCATTTCCATTCTGGTATCGGTAATGGTTGTAACGCCCCTATAGACTTCTGTCTCTTATCTTTAACTTGCTGACAAACCGTGCATCGAGAGAAATAATCGGCAATGTCTCTTTTAATGTCATCCCACCAAAAGTAATCTTTTAGATCACTGTACGTCTTTGTACTTCTTGGATGAAAAGAGAATGATGAACTGTGAGCCTCGTCCAACAACTCATTCTTTAATTCTTGTATAGTAGGAATACAGACACGGTTCCTAATCTGTATTATCCCATCATAATCAAGGTTGAACTTAGGAAAATTTCTCACCTTCATTTGTAACCCATCATCCTCCTTATGCTTCTCTTTAATCATCACTTGTATTGATGGTTGAACATTCATTTGAGAAAGATAAGATATATCCCCTTTCATTAAAATTCCAAGATCCATCCTTTATAAATCCATAATTATTGGCTCTTTTGTGATCCTCATCATGGATAATCTAGCATGGTCTTGTTGACTTAATGTGTCTTCCACCTTGTTTGCTTTCCCAGGGTGGTAATTAATTGAGCATTTATAATCATTAATCATCTCCAACCATATTCGTTGGTGCATATTTCAATCCTTTTGTGCGAAAATATAATTTAAATCTTTATAACCAGTATAAATATCACACCATTCACCATAAAGATAATGCCTCTAAATCATTAATTCAATAATTCACGCAGCTAACTCCTAATAATGAGTTTGTTAAATTTGGTCTTGGATTTTCAACTATCATGAGGTATAAGTTATCACCATAACATTATTCATGAGAACACACCCTAGCCCCTTCTTGGATGCATCACTGTAGATTACAAACCCTTTTATACTACAAGTAAGAGTGAGCACAGGTGCACTGGCTAACCTGATTTTTAGCTCATTGAAATTATCATCCAATTCCTCTATACAAACAAACTTAACTCCTTTATAAGTCAATTTGGTGAGTGGGTTAGAAAAAATTGAAAAATCTTTAACAAAATGTCGATTGTACCCATCTAAACCAAAAAAACTTCGGATTTCAGTTACTGTTGTTGGTTTTGACCATCTTTCAATAATCTGCATTTTTTCTAGATCCATAGATATCCCCTCATTTGAGATTATGTGACCAAAAATGAAAATTTTTAAAGCCAAAATTCACACTTGGTAGATTCAGCATAAAGATTCAACTTTCTCAGGGCCTTAAATACAATTCTTAATTGATCTCCATGTTCTTCCTTAGTTTATGAATAAACAAGAATATCATATATAAAGACTACCAGAAACTGATAATGATAGTCTCTATAAACACTATTCATTATTTCTATGAAGATAGTAATGGAATTAGTAAGACCAAATGGCATCACTATAAATTCATAGTGTCCATACCTTGTACGAAAATCCATCTTTGGTATATCCTCCTTTTTGACCCATAACTAATGATACACTGAATAATGATCAGTCTTGGAAAAGTATTGAGATTCACGTATTTGGTCAAATTAGTCATCAATTCATGGGATATGACATTTGTTCTTAATAGTGATCTTGTTATGTTCTCGATAATCAATGTAGATTCTCATTGATCTATCTTTCTTCTTAACAAATAGAACATGTACTCCCCATGGTGATGCACTAGGGTGTATGAATCCCGTATGAAGATTCTCTTGTAGTTGCTTCTTCAATTCCTATAACTCAATTGGGTCCATTATAAAAGGTGCCTTTGAAATGGGAATAGAACCCGGTATGAGTCCTATTGAAAACTCAACTTCAAAATTTGGTGGAAGACCTGGCAATTAATTTGGAAAAACAACATCAAACTCCCATAGAATGGGAGTATTCTTAATCATGAGATTCTCTCCAAAAATTTGAGATAAATAACATTCATTTATTGTAATCAATACCCATAAGGTGGAAAAAATTTCCACTGATGGTTATATTCATCCTTCCATCGATAGATGATTATACATTGATCAGAAATATGGAATGTGACTTCCCTTCTTTTGAAATTGATATGAGCTACATATAAAAGAAACCAATCCATGCCAAAAATCACATCAAATTCTACTATATGAAGGATCACAAGATTTTCTGGAAGCACTTTCCTAAAAACTTCAATCAGAGAAGAATTGTAAACTTTTGATGTGACTATTGTGCCATTAAGAGTTGTCACAGGTAACTCAACAACTAATTGATGGGGTAGTTTGGAGATACCCTTATAAAATTATTCAGAAATAAAAGATTGGGAAGATCCAGAATCAAATAACACATTTTCTACTTTTGAGTGGATGGTAAGTGTACCTTTCACCACATTGTTATCATACTGCACATTGCTGGTAGAAATTTCATATGAATTTACTTTTTCATTGGCCTTATGAATTTGTTGACATCGAACACCATAAACAACCCTTGGATTAGGGAATTGATATTCATAATTACCCATTTCTATGAACTTGTAACATTGAAGTGTAGGAGGTGCATTATGTGTAGCCTTTTATTTTTCCATATCATTATAATTATTTTTCCCATCACTGTGGAATTCAATTTTTAGATGACCGTCTTTTATGAACATAAAAAATTTACTTGTCCCTTTAAGACAATTCCCTCCATGTTTCTTTCCAAACTTTGACCATAATGGAAAACACATCTTCTTTTCACTGTGGTCTTTAAAATTTCTTTTGAATTCCATTTTACTCTTCTTATCAAACCCATATGACTAATAGTTTACTCCAATATCCATCTTAACCTTGAGAGGACATAAAAAAAATTTATTGTATCTATAGAAGATACTTATAGATAATTCCCTTCAGAGACATGGTTTTAAGCCATTAAAGAATCAATCGATCTTACTCTAAGGTTGGATAATAATCCTATAAGCATACCTTGCAATCCTTGTAAAATATTCTTCATAGGTACCAATAGATTCATCATCCTTTTTCTTCAGTTCAAGAATCTCCTTCTCCATATTTTTTCTAAGAATATGAGGGATGCACTTATTGAAAAATAAGTTCTTGAACTCTTCCCATTCCATGGACTCAATTTTATCCCTTTGCCTTGTATTCTTGACAAGATTCCACCATTGATAAGCTTCACCATCCAAACGATATACTGCTATGGTGAATTTATCATGTTCAGAACATTAAATGACTGAAAATATATTTTCAATGTTATTGATCCATTGTTCGTACACTAATTGATCAAAAGAACCGATGAAAGAAGGTGGACGCTGCCTCATGAATGATTAAATAGAATTTTGCTCCCTCTTTTGCTCGTTTGGATGTCCGAAAAGATTCATTGCTTAATAATGTAATGTGATCATGGCTAAAATATTTTTCATTCTAGCTCCCTTAACGTTTGGTTACTCAAGGGGGCATTCATTGCACTTCCCATCACATTCAGTATTAACACGGTTCATTCAAGTTCCATCAATTGACTAAAACCAAGAATCATAGTGTGAGAAACATTAATTACAACAGAAAAACCACAACATGAAGAATAAAATTTCACACTTTAGGTCTTATCATATGTTATTAATGGCCATTTCTAAAACACTATGATTGAGTTTTATTCTTATACATATCCTTAGGGTTTTTACTAAGGCTTTCACATCCTAGTTTCCAAAGGATGACTATATCTTTCCTCTGATACAAACTATAATGACTCATACATTATATACCTTATTATTTATTAAGAGTTGAAGCATACTTATTACAACATATAAAAAACCATGATAGACTATATAGGTATAGTGTTTTTATAAAATGAAAAACATAAACAATTGGTTCTTAAATAATCTACATTGTCTCCCATTTATTCTATCATATCTAGAGTCACTTTTGAAATACCTACTTAATACCCTTATTCCGGACCTGGGAAAAAGAAAACATACAAAGGGTTAGTTCAAATGCCCAGTAAGAGAAAAAAAATGAAATATCAATCAAATCATATTCCTATGAACCTAACATTTTGAAAATCTTTTCCTGCAAAAGAGATCATAATATCATGACATGGGATCGATCATAGTAGTGAAATGTAATCCCATTATTCGTAACATAAGACATTAAACTTTGTTTTGTACACACATAATCATAGAAAATCATTTCATATTTTTCAAGACTCATTGTGAAGACCATCATAGTGGACAAAGTCCATTACTGAACCGAGCTCACTCCGCGTTCCAGTCCTATATCACTGAACCAGATTTACTTGACATTCTATCCATGTTTATCTCAGGAGATATAAATCTTTACCCAATTCATTCGAGGGAGATATAGGTCCCTCCCATATCATAAACAAACCATTCTTATGTGTTCCACGGAATCATAAATAATAGCATAGCCCATGTAATAAAAATAGGATTCTTAAACATCATACCATTATCACATAACTCATCTAAGATAAAATGAGGTCATAAAAATAAATAGATCATTTCATAATCAAATAAATGTAATAATAGGGATTCAAATAGAACACTATATTATATTAGATGAAAAATAATTTTGATAAAATGCATGAACTCTATTCTTATGGAAAATATTATTTCTACTTCAAAAACATTTTTCCTTTCTCAAATGACATAGAATTTTAAAATAAAAGATGTTAATTGAAAATAATCTTTAAAACATGTAAATCAATATTCATGGAAATAATTTTCAATGAAATCATAAAAATCCATTAATGTTTTATGAGTTATAAAAACATTCATATCGTACTTTGGCCCAAAAAATAAAAAAGTATTCCATACTGAAAATGGAAAAAGTTTCCTTTCATATCTTTTACTAAAAATACTCCAATTGGTAAAAATGGATTTAAAAAATTGTAGTAGGATTGAAATAATATTAATCATTGTGGAAACATGGGTTAGGATGATAAATATTTCCTAGTAAATTCTATAGTATAAACAATCTCAGTTAAAATGAGATTGTGATATTTTCGCTTACCTTAGATTCGATATGCTCTGTATGTATTTAAACCTCATGTATAATTATTTAAACAATGTCATGGGAATATTATAGAATCATATACATTTTTATCATATCATATATGGTAAAATTATTATCTTTTTATTAGTAATATTTCATTGCTACATGTTATTCAGGTGTACATTGCTTTATGTTCTTATGCGTGTTTTGTCAAATAAATTCTTACTCTTCTGTTTAGGTTATAGCTACAAAATTTCCAGAATGGTATTATAATAATGTATATCAGATTTATTCATTAAATGCTATTATATAACCATGGTTTAATAAAGATCTAGTAGATCAAATCACATCACACCGTGGAGACGGTAAGCCGTACGTACGCACGAGCGACGATATCGTTCCCATAATTATTGAATGGTATTGGAGTTAATGATTGAATATCTTAGAATTTGTATCATGTTATAATAAATATATATAGTTATTGTTTACACCATTATACTTATCTAGGTGAGGTGGTGATGGAAAATAGATTACACCATGGCATGGAGACTGTGTTACGTACGTACGCATGGGCGGTAATTTCAGTTTCTGTAAGATGGATAGAAGGTGAAATTGGGTTGTTTCATATTTATAATAACATATCAATATATTAGGGATAATAATGTTATTACTTTATAATGAAACAAATAAATAATAGGATGTAGAAGAAGAAATTAATTTGAAAGGATCGATAAAGGATATTACCTCTTCCTCGACGCGCCTCTTCTAAACCTCCTCTTAGGGCACTAATGGTGGCCTTATAAGAATACCATGACCACTAGTATGTTTCTCGGGAAGTGGATAAGATGAACGGATAAGGATTTTCCAATCATGAAGGCACAAAATGTTGTGAGGATTAGAGGGAGGAGGTTCCCTTTTATAAGGGAGGAGAGGGGAACCTCTGGAAACATAAGCAATATTAATTTATAATAAATTCAAACCCCACTTAAAAACTACCAAAAATGACTCAAATCCGACTATTATATTAGATAGGGTTGTAATCGCATCAACAAATAATATTAAGAAATTTTGGGAAATTATTTTAAACCTTATCAACTTTATTTATCCTTATTTAATCTATTTAAATATTTTTGTGGTAATAATATTCTAAATTTTAAATTGATATAAATAAGTACTTATGTGTTGTTAATTGTCTATAATTAGAAAATTTATGACATTTTCGACCATATAAATTTTAATTTATAATTTTTAAATATTTTGGTGATTTTTAAACAAGTTTATAATATGTTATTTTTATAAAATAACAATTGTGTCGATTTTGACAATATTCATTTATTTGAATTTAAATAAAATCCACACAGAAGATATGTTCGAACTAATAAATTTAATAGAGTCATAACATGTCATATTTATCTAGAAAATTTGCGGAGAACATTAAATATTTCATATAATATTGATTTTAATATTTTTAAATCCATTTATTTGATATTTCAATCAATAATATAATTTCAACATCACTATTGTGTCAAAATTAATGATAATTATTTAATACCTAAAAATTATAAATAATTTAAAATGATGTAGATAATTTTATTATATTTCTGTAGACTATTCATGTTTGAATATTTATAAAGATTATCACTAAATTAAAATTATTACCCTTATAAGATATAAGAGATTGACATGTTGTCACTTTCTTTGGTTTTAATAATAAATATATAATTTTAATTGTCAAAAGTCCATGAAATGAATATATATTATGACCCATAGGTGATATGGGTTGACCTTTATAAATCCAATAGAATTTTGGGAGGTGTTAGGGTAATTTTATAATCATATTTGTACCCAAAATTACCCGATTTACCTTTAACGATAGTAAATAGAAATTACCATATTTACTATTAATAATATCAAAATAATAAACATAACATATTAACATAATTTGGACCCACTAAATCAAAATATGGAATCCATTTTTTGAAATTCAAAACACATAAGGTGTAGTAATTAATTTAAAATTAATCTCATTGTTAACAAATGAGTTTTAAAAGTTAAAACATTATCAAAGATTGATATGTTTTTATCTATGAAATCAATGTAAAATTAATGGAAACGACATGAATTATATTAAATTGTAAAAATATAATCAATTTACAATTTAAAACTATTATGTTTTGTTATCTAACAATATAAATTATCTTGATGGAAAAGTTTTTTTAAAAAAAATTTAGCGTACTTTTACTATTCATCAAAATATTAAAGTTATCAAAAAAGTATAAAAAATTTATCCAATGTATATTTTTATATACTAATTCAAAAAAAGATGTTTATTTAGTAAAATTATTGTTATAATCTTGTCAAAAATTATATTTAAAATGGGTGCGCCATCAAAAGGCAGTAAAAATGATTTTTTTTAAAAAAATACTTCTTTTAAATGAAAAATTGATTTTGTTTTCATATCTCATTCTAAAAAATGTGTATGATTAATTAAAATGTTATAAAATTAAAATTAATGTTAATTCTATTCATAACAGCTAATTCATTATAATATATCAATTTTAGTGAAACTTGGTAATGCGTACAATGCAAGATATTGGGGAAGGTTGCTCTTGCGTGTAACACAAGAAAATCAAGTGTTGTGTGTAGTGAAATATTCCTTTGGTGTTTCATATAACATAAGAAATAAAATATAAATATATTTCTCCTAAAATATCAGGGTGTTACAGTATTCATGGGTAAAATAATCAATCCCCATTGATTAACGTTATAGAATTTCTAAGTTGATTTTATATTTTATTATAATAAATATGATGGAAGCATTTTAGTTTCATTAAAATTACAAGAATTTTAATAATGAGACATAAAAAAGGGTCCAGTCATTTTAGAGTCCACATCATCACTCATTAATTTGTATCTCCGATTTACTATTGTTCAAAAACAAATATGTTGTGTAATAAATAATTATGAAGGGTTAAGAGTTAATTTTATTACCAATATACCATATATTTCCAAAACACATTTTAAATCCATCCATTAATTTTTATTTTGAGGTAAAAATAATATCAATATGACCAGTATATTTGTAAAATAAACCAGGAAATAAAAAACTATTTCTATATCCCCCTCAATATTTTATTTACAACATGGTACATTGAATTTTATAAAAAACATTAATTTCATACTTTTTTTCACTTTTTAGGGGTGTAAAAGAAACTAATCAATGAAGTATAAATTACCACTAACATAGTAGTCGAGGAGGTGAAAAAGTGTTATCTGGGTTGAAAGGGAAAACGATTTCAAATCTGATGACTTAATCTTGGAACAAATTTATGTTTCAATAATTAAAAACATATATTGGATTTATTTAATTTGAGATACTTGATACTTTGTATAATTTTTTGAATAATGTATAATTAAATTTGATTAGATCATAATATTTCATTTATTAAAATATCATTATATTTCTTGTTTTGATTTTCCATAACATGTTCTAAAAGATTCATAGTGTTCTTTGGATAAATAATTCATAGAGTACCTTTAAATAATATTTTAGGTGTTTTTAAAAATCCCCACATAACCAATTCTTGTGTCCAATTGTTCCACATAGCCGATTCTCCCATGTAGTCATTTTATTGTTACCATAAAGGCAATATTACTAAAATTAGAACCTTTTTCATTGAGAACATATCATTGAATATATATATAATAATTAAGAGATTTTAATTGTGTTGGAAAGATAAATTTTTGTATACATTACATTAAAAAAGACAGAATTATAAATAGATCATTATAATTATTTAAATTCAATAAAATTTAAATCCATGTTTTCATTATAACAATTATTGTTTTTAAGAAGTAATTTGATACTGTATTTTGATCATAAAATTAGTTTTATAAGTCCAATTTAGGTGATTATTGATTATATATATATATATATAATATTTTTATAAAAATAAATATCAACTGTAGATAAATATTAGTATTATTTTTTGTAAGAAATTTATTATGTCTAAATTTTTTAAAGTTGAGCATTCTAATATTTTTATAATTTAGCTATGTCCATTTTTGATACGTTAAAAATTATCCTAAGTGGTGAATCTCATACATAAATCTACTATGTCATTCACATATGTTAATTCCTTTATATTGATTTGACTATGTCGATTAGCTTACTTGATTCTGCTACATTGATTCTATTACCTGAATCATCTACATGAATCCCCTATATATATTTTCTTTTGTGGTTTTCTGATTTTATACAAGATACTATAAAATTTGGAACAATGCACTATTTTTCATAATTTTTCTTTTCTCCTTTTTTCTCCATTATTATAGATATAATAATTGATTTTTGTTTTATAATTACTTATTATTTATTTTTTACGCCATGAAAATAATTTTAACATTTTTATGAAGAATAAAATGGGATTGTCATATGTTTAATCATATATTGATACTAAAAATAAAATATAATAAATCAAAATATATAATATCAAATAATCTAAAATAATAGGGTCAATTTTAATTGTTATCAGTTAGAATTAAGATGTTGTTAATGATTGTTGTTTACTACTGAATTAATTTTTCTGATGGATTCCACTGTGTAATTGTTTTATATTTTATAATATCATGGAGGGATTTCATATATATTATTTTTAAATTATAATTATATACATTTTTAATATCATATTGGAAACAAGCATGAAAACATTGATGTTGTTCATTAAAGCTCCATGAATGATTCTAATTTCAATAAAATAAAATATCCAAAAGTCTTTATATTTTAAATTGTTATGAATAAATAAACATTATGTATATATATATATTATATTTTATAAAACTAGTATAGGATAGTGGTTGAGGATTACATAAACATTACAAGTGATTCTTGTATCTATAGATCATCCACTTCTCTTAGCTGAACTAAAATCATTTGACCCTTTACTGGGAGAGATTTCACTACTTCCTCGACACCCAGATATGAGAATTATACATCTAGCTCTATGATTTTACTTATTCATAATGTTATTATTTTTCATAAAATCAACGTTTTTTACAACTCTATTAAAGGTAGATTTATGGGTTGTGACCCTAAAAAAAGAATTTTTGTTATGCTTCTAGGGGCAAAAGGAATACACTTTGGGTTATTTTACTAGGGGTTCAAAATGTAATAAGTATTGGGATTGGAAATCTATGGGAAAAAGTATTTCTAATAGTATGAATACTATAGGTAGTAAAAAGTCATTTTATGATTCCATTATATTGGATATTGTGTGTGACAACACTCTCAGTTTGTGAGAGGGGTGAAAAGTGAAGCAAGATAATTTAGATATGAACCACTATAAAAATATCCTTTGTTCCTTTTATTTTTATTTTTCACAACATTTTCATTATAAAATTGATTTATCATTTAAATTCAATGATATTATTTAATTTCCAATTCACCCCCTCTTGTATTTTTTTTATATTAACTCTGGACCAAAAAAGGTCTCATGCGGTGACACTTGTAAGTATAATTATAGTCAGTTTATTTTCTCAATAACACAAATTTGGTATCAAAGGAGGTTTTCTATCCCTCTCCCTATCTCTCAGTATATTTATATATACTATTTTTTCTAACCACTTCATCAATTAATCTTCTAGGTGAAATGATATTATTTTTTATGGAAGAAACAAGTTTGAATGACGGATAGAGAACTCAAAAACCATACCATTTTGACCGTACAAATTATGGCTATTGGCATTCTTGAATGGATTACATCTCAAAGAATCTAAGCATTGATGTTTGGAATATCATGGAAATTCTATACAAGATACATGAAGGAAAAACTGAATCTTTGGTTGGAAATGATGTGGTAGAGTATGTTTTGAATTATAAGGTGATGAATATCTTGTATTTTGCAATAAATATGAATGTTTATAACCATGTTTCCATATTTAAAATTACTAATGACATATAGAAATTTCTCATAGTTACACATTAGGGTTATATTAAACCTTATTAGAACTATGGTTGGTATGTTAATTTCAGAATATCAAGAGTTTAAAATTGGTCACGATGAAACTATAAATCAAATTTTAATAGAATTAATAATATTGGAAAAGATAAATGCACATGGAGAGAGACTATTAAAAATATTTTTCTTGTTGAATGTGTTATTAAATAACTTCCTATGAAGTGACATGATAGAAATGTAGATATATATTAGTGTAATAATTTCATGGGATACATTATTGATGAGATTATTGGATCAATATTAAAATATGAATTGTAACACAAAAATCATGGGGGAGAAAATATTCTAAAAAATTAAGGGAGTTTATTTTAAATCAAATGAAACCAAATACTCTTAAGATTATGAGTTATGGAGTAGTGATAGGAATGATAACACCTATGTATCAAAAGGTCGATACAGAAAAAAAATGTTACACAAGGATATCCTAAAAATACTATCCTATAAATGATTACAATGAGAAGAATAATGTAAATTGTAGTTCTAATGATAGTTTATATGTATATTTTTATGATTTTAGGAAAATGGGGCACCTTAAGCCAGATTTCCATAAATAAAAAATGATAAAAAATAATAGGAGTAAATATTTTAATGAAAATAATTCATTGGATTCCATATGGAGTTGTAATGATTTTTATAGTACTATGAATTAAGATGTTTATGGAAAAGATGTTATAAACTTATGTTTATTGGATTTTTCAAATAAAGAAGTATATTTTTGATGAATCAAAAAGAATGTTGGGTATATGGACAATGGATGATAATGAAAAATGATACATGATATTTCAAAATTTCTATCATTAAACCAATTTTATGGAGGTGGTTCAACCATATGTGATAATTTATATGGAATCGTAAAAGGTTTTGGTGATGTTGAAATTTATAATTATATTATTATATCTGTGGTTTCAAATGATAATGTTTTAAAACATAATTCTATAATAGTTTCTCATATATGTGATTAGGAAATGATTATTATGTTTCAAAATTATGAATTTATTATTTTCAAGGATAAAAATTTATTTTTTTACACAAACTTAATATACAATATTTATTCAATACAGTTTTCTGAATTAATTAATAAAAATGTAAAAATATTAAATGTTGTCAAATCTGACAGTAGTTTATGTCATAAGAGGTTGGTATATGATAATTATAGTTTATTAAATATGCTTTCAAGGAACCTAATAGTAATTTAATTACCATAATTGAAAATAATAAATGACTATTGTTTATGACCCATTCTTGAAAGGTAGAAAACAAAATAAATAGTGTTATTCTAGATAAAAAAGTAAAAGCTATATAGCATTTTGATCCCACTCATATAGATGTATTCCTACCTATTAAACCTACTAATTTTAAATGTCGAATATAGTACTTTATAATAATGATAATTTTACATGACATACATGAGTTTCCTTTCTTAATTTCAAATCGGTATATTTATATATTCTTATTACTTTTTTAAAAAGTCAAAATAAGAACAACCAATTAAGTAAATCAATGACAAGTGATAATGGTGGGAATTCAGGAATATTCAACATATCTTGTTCTTTAAGGAATATTTTTATTTTCAAACAACTTCTCCCCCCTAAGACACAGCTTAAAAATTGTGTTGTTGAAAGGTAAAATAGAACTCTTCATGAAATGTCTAAGATCATGATAAATGAGTATAATTTAAATAAATTTTATTTGGTATAACCTATGAATATTTAATTTAATATTACTAATAAATTTATTTTTCATCCTTCTTTAAATAAGAAAATTTATGGACTTTGGAAGGGAAGGAATCATAAAATTTGTTATTTTAGAGTCTTTGGAGGTATAATTTTTATTCATAAAACTAATGGTACATTAGATAAATTTTATTTTAATCCTGTTTAAGGTATTTTCATAGGATATTCAAATTATTGTTAGGAATATAGGGTATAGAATAAAAGAACCATGTTATCTGGCAAATCAATTCATGATAAGTTTGATGAAAAGAATTTGAATAAAAGAGATAATGATATTGAATAACTAGAGGAATAATTAAGAGACATTAATTTTGAAGAAGAGGGAACCCTTAAAAAATTTATTCCTATTGAGCGGTATAATATTTTTTCAAAATCTTAAACTATTAATAAAAAATATTTTAAAACGCATTGAGATCATTCCATAAAAATTTTTATTAGAAATATTGTATCAACCCATCAAATAAGAAAAAAATTATGAATGTTTTTATTTATCATTATTTTATATAAGATTTTTTATCGATGAATGTTGATGATTCTTTAGAAGATTCTAATCGGATTATAGAAATAAGAGATGAATTAAATTAGTGTTCTATGAAATTTTTGTGGACTTTCATTATGCCACAAATTAATTTACATATTTTTGAGACAAAACTAGTTTTTAGAAATAAAAATAATAAATATGAAAATATAGGTAATAATATTGTTATATTAGTTTTTAGGGATATTCTCACAAAAAGGAAATTTATTTTAAAGAATGATTTTTCATCAGATTCTAGGATAGAAGAAATTATGATATTATTAGTTTATGATGAATTACATTTATTTAAATTATTTTAGATGGATATAAAAACTTATATTATGTATTGTTATATTTATGAATAAGTATATCTTAAAAATCCCCAAATTTGGAAATGAAAAGAATATAGATCATGTTATTAAATTGTCTAAATATTCATTTGGTATGAAACATGCTCCTTGATCTCAGTATGAAAGGGTGACTAAAATTATTTTAAAAAAATATTTTGATAAAGGATTGATGATACTTTCCCTATTTAGAACTTTTTTAATTATAAATTAATAGTATAAATTTATGCTGGTGATATTATGTTTATTTATTCAAATTAATATATATTTAATGAATTTTTAAAATTGATGACATTTTAATTTGATATGATTATGATGGAGGAAATTATATTCTTCCTATAATTGAAATTATGTCAAAGATGATTTTTTTTTCAAAAGTGAATCCATGTATGATAAATAGTTAGTAAATATATTTGGTTTAAAATATTCTAAAAGTATAAATACTCCCAAGATTATTATTTATTAATTAGATTTATATAAATTTGAAAAAAACAATTATGTTAAAACATATAGAGGAATGATTGGAATTCTATTATATTTAATTGTTTCTAGGTATGACTTAATTTTTTCAATTTTCATGTGTGGTATATATAAAAATTAACCTAAGTATAGTCACATATTTTTTTAATAGTATATTTATATATTTTAAAGGTTAATATAGTCATGGTATAGTTATCCTTGTATAATCT
The DNA here is from genome assembly GCA_963277665.1 of Viscum album. Classification (NCBI taxonomy): domain Eukaryota; kingdom Viridiplantae; phylum Streptophyta; class Magnoliopsida; order Santalales; family Viscaceae; genus Viscum; species Viscum album. The sequence continues at coordinate 1,067,790,106 of OY728129.1, forward strand.
ATCTTTGATTTGATAGGATAATAGACATCATATTTTTTTGTTTAAATGATAAATATGGAGTGAAATTCATCTATGTTCCATTTACTTGGTAAATATTTAATTTTATGGGATTTAAATAAAATTTATTTTTATTCTCTTTCAACTTATGTATATGATTATACAGCTATTACATCATGTTGTGCTCAATGATTATGCGTTTAGAACGTGCATTCAAATTTTATGATTTAATTGTACAATAGTCCTATTTTTTGTGACAATAATTATGAAATATATATTTCCAAAATACCTTTACAAAACTCTATAAATAATCACAATTTTTATATGTTTCATTTTCATACAGATCATGTACAAAAAATATATAACTCTGGTTTTGTTTTATTGGAATCCAATGTATATATTTAATTTTTTATAAAATGGAGGCTAATTGACCCATTTATTAAAATTTAAAAGGAGATACACAAAGGAAGAACATACATAAAAATAAGTACACCAATCCAACAGAAATACCAAAATACACTATGTGAACCCAAATCATGTAATCATTCTATGACATATATAATCGTTCATTAAAATTAAAATTTCTTAAATTTTTATCATATTTGTGCATTATATTACAGTCATAAGACTTATCATACATAAAACATTATTTTAAATAACTTTTAAACATTTATTTTTTATAAAGGATAATTTTATGAATGAGTTTTTATTATTTTCCACAAATATCATTTTAAATTTTAGGTTTCTGTATTTTGGATCCTTCATATAGGTTTTGAAATTAAAATTTTTATAAAAGATGTTAATAATGATTATAGTTATTACAATGAAATATAATTTGTTCCGTAAACATATGAATAGAATTTATAACTTTAAGTGTAGGATAATATATTTTTTAAATAATTAACTATTAAAAAATTTCAAAATGGGGAGAAGATTTGAAATTATACATGATTTTGTAATTATAAAAAGGGAGAGAATGTCGAGAGTCTCCTTAGACCACTTTATGTTTTTATAAATACCAAGATATATTCGTTTTATTTCCTTTGAGGGTATTGATTCTTTGTTTGATTATTTTTGGAATAAAGTATTCTTATCTTTGGTTAGATCATAATATTACATTACATAAAATAAATTTAAATTTTTTATTTTGATTGTTCAAAACATCTTCTACAAGTTTCATATAGGGTTTCTAGGCCAAATAATTCAACTAAGACCATTAAATGTCATTTTAATGTGTTTATTTAACACATAACTAGTTCATGTAGTCAACTATGTCACAAAGCCCATTCATGTAGTTGATTCTCCCATGTAGCCATTTTACTATTCACCACATAGCCAATTTTCTAGACATGAGTACATTATATACTTTTTACATAATATATGATATAGAACCCAAATTAAGTGATTATAATTTATTTGGAAAACTGAAATACATTTCTACATTTCATTAGATGACATAAAATTTTAAATTTACAATTATCACATTCTAAATTATGTTATAATTTACATAATGATTTCTGTATAAAAGGTATAGATTTCTAGAAATAATTATTTTTTATATTTTTATATTAAATTGATAAATAGAAGTTCTATGAAAGATATTATTTATTATGTGGAATTTTGATGAAATTATAAAAATATATTTCATCTAGCGATAAAGAGGATTTTCTAGTTAGTAGGTCTTTTTTAAGTTTCAAAATTATTTAAGTTATGTGGTCAATAATTCTCAAAATTTTGATACCTTTATTTTTAGATACATGATGAATTTTAATACATGGTGAATAGCCGTTGTGAATATTCTCTATGATTCACTCATGTTAATTATCATACGGCAATTCTTCAATGAGGATTTGGTTACATGATTAATCTATGACGATTCAATTACCGGAATCCCCTGTAAATGTTTTTTACACTATTTTTGTGATTTTTTATAGAATATTAAAAAAAGAATGATACGTTTTTTTATAAAATTTAATTTTTTATTTTCTATAAGGTTATTATAGATAAAATTCATGTTTTCTTAGTTATATATTTTTTATTATTTATATAGATTCCATGAAGAGTTGTTTTACATTATTTTATGAAGAATTAAATGTGATTATAAAGGTCTTATGGATGTATTGTTACACACACTAAAATTTATTAACTTGAAATATCTAATTATAGATTATTGGAAATATGAAGGTTCAGTCATGATTATTATCTGGGAGTATTCCATGGATATTAATGCTTGTTATTTAATATTGATCTAATAGTTCTAATGGGTTTTTCTGTGTAGTTGTTTTATTTTTCACAATATTAAGGCGATATTTCATATATTGTTTTTCATTAATAAATGATATAATGGTGGAATATTATCTTAGAAATAAGAATGGATAACTCTATAATTGTTTATTGAAGCTGTATGAGTGATCCAAGTTTTGATTTTTTTAGTGATCAACTATTACTCCCATATGAACTACAAATTATTCCATCCTTTCCTGATGGAGATTTCACTACATCCTCATCATTCAAACACAAGAATTGTATATCTCTTTCTACGGTTCTACTTTTTCATATTCTTCTTCTATGTGAATAATAATAAAGGGTTATACTACTCATTAAATAGTGAGGTTATGGGTTGTAACTCCCAAAAAAAAGACATCCATTTAGGTTGTCCCACTAGGGGTAAAAGGTATCTTGTTCATGGTGTGCCTATATGGGTTAAAATTTCATGTAGTATTGGTTTTTATCTTATATGTAAAAAATTATTTTCCATCAGGTGGTGACTCTAGGTAGGAAAATAGTCATTGTAAGATTCCATTGTATGGTTTACAGTGGGTTTCCCCACTCTAAATCCTTGAGAGGTGTGAACAGTGAAGTAGAAACATATAGACCTGAATCACTATAAAAATATCATGTTTTCATTTTCATTTTTATTTCTAGTTCATTGAATTTATAACTATAATATTTCATTAAAAATCATTAATAATTTTAAAATAAAAACTCATCCCCCTCTTTACTATTATTAGATATAAACTCTTCACCATCATAATAAAATAGTTCCACCCAAACCAAGGGTATTATAAATTGAAAATAAACAAATATCCACATAAATAGGAAAACTAGATATAACCACCAAAACATATAAGTATATAAAAGGAAATGTAAGTATAAAATAAAAATAAATTATGTGAGATATAAATATTCACCAAATATTAAAACATGAATCCTATTTGAAGGAATATCCCATGTTTTTGTTAATTAATATTTATATATATTTCAAACAATATATACCAAATAAAAGAAAATTTTAAAATTTATGGAATTGATGTATTCCAATATTGTATTCTGTAGAATATATATTAAGAAATGTGTGTTTTCACATTACTGACTAACTAATAATTAATTTTTTTTATTATCATAAACCTTTTATATGGGAATAGGGGGACCCAACATGACATCAAGGACATAGAAACATAACATGTGCCTCAACGATCCAAAATTCATCAATAACCATTACCAAAAAACAAAGATATCCCCCTCCCTATAAAAAACAGTTATGTCCAGATTCAGCCTTTTTAAAATTGCTCAGCTAGTTGTCCCATGCAGAGCTGCATGATCCTGATATTGATGAAAATATACTTACACTCTCAAACATACAAATCCATATATAATTGGTCTAGTTAATAATTTCTAATCCGAAACTCATGTAGACAATCCCCTTGAAGAATGTATGATTTCATGGACCCTAGTGATATAGACCACAGATTACAACACCACAGATCACATAGTAGAAAAACCATAATGAAATTCATTCAAAAGTAAAAAAAAGAATCAGTGTTCAGAAAGGCATATCCAACATTGTCTGCATCCAAATGTATAAACCATCACAAGAAGACAACACTGTGGTAACAAAACCACAAGTCTCCCTCAGACACTGCATCATTAGATGAGCAACCCAAAATAACCATACATTCAGATGGAAGAAGCCAATCCATCACCTCACCTAACTAGAAGGAACAACTACTATGCCATTGGAGTGTCACTCAAGAGGGGAACCAAGACAATCTGGACTAGAAGTGAAAACATGGGCTTGACTCTGAGCTGATCAAAGCCAAGAAATAACATACACTACAGTCTGAATCGATTAAACTCATGAGAAGTATATTAGAGAAAAAAACACAAGGACCAAGTGTAAGGCCAAACCAGCGATGTTAATGCCAAAAAACCATAATCAAACCACATATAAAAATGGAGGAAATGGATGGGATCTATACCAAACCAGAACCACAATACTTGTCACCATAAGCAGACCACTCGTAGAGACCACAACAATCCGCCCAAGCACTCACAACCAACAGATCAACATGATAGAAACCCTCAAATAAAGATGATTGGGACTGACCACTGGATCTTTTTTGTGATGAGAGACAGAATATGTCGAATAGTAGACCAAAACCGAAATGGGAGATGATCGATATTGACCATTGAATCCTCTTCACGATGTGCTTTAAGATTCCTCCACTATAATGGGAAGCACACCGCCAACCTGCAATGTCACCAATGAGAAAGCACACCACGAAACAGCAACACCACCACTGTAAGAGGAATCACACTATGGACCCATGATGCCACCACTATAAGAGAACCCACACACAACTGGCCCTCCAAGTGGAAGCAGTGAGGAGGAATGTGGCAGTGCAGCCAATATTGAGCGAGATGGCTATTATTAGGGCAACCCCAATGGAGCTACTCCCATTACGAGCTCATCTACTTTCTCCCCAAATCCCACTTTGTGGTTTAACATTACAAAAAGAGATAATGAACATAAAATATTGAGTTGGTATAGAAAATTAATCTATGAGGTATTTGTATTAAAATGGGTATATATATATTTCAGATATATTATTTTAATGAAAGAAAGGATACATCATTGCAGAGTGAAGAATAAAAATAATAAGAAAATATAATAATTCTACCATATTGAATAAAATTATTTTTTACTTATCAAAAATTGATATTAGTATATTCATATAATCCAAAAATAATAATAAATATACTAATTGAAGGGTCAAGGTATCCCAATGATCTATAAATTCTCATAAAAACATTTCATGCATTAAATAGTTTTTAATTAAATTCATATTGAATGTAAATTACATAAACTAATATATTGAATTATAATTAAATATTTATTTCATATTGAAAATATATTCTAGAAATAATATCACAACCTATTAAATATTAAACATGGTACTTTACATTTGAAATAGTATAACAAATACATACCATATAGAAGTATACATATTGAAAATAACGAGGATGGGGAATAAGATGATACAATTTAAAAGAGTCTACCTTCCCACTTGATCAAACATTTTTGGAAGAAGTTATATGTAGAAACAATAATAAAACACTCATTAAATACACACTAATATAAAGTAACATAAAAAAATTAGGTGAATCACATGTATCTGGTTTATTCACAAAAAAATGATAAATCTGATATTACATCAAAATTCAAACAAAAAATTCAAAAAAGTACTCCATTAATATACTAATGAAAATCGTGTAACATAACACTTCTATTCAATTAATAATAGTTCATGTGATAAATCTTATAATCATTATAACTAAAAAATGATTACCAAGTAATAAAGAAAATATTAACAGTATATTAACAATTAAAAAAACATTCAATTTATACATAAAATAAATAATGTTTTTAAAAAATAAAGAAATAATTCATAAAAATCAGACTCTAATAATTTTTAATCACATGAAAAAATATTTTTAATTCATAAAATATAAATGTAATTCAATATATATATTAAATTATTTCCATAGATTATCTAACATAATCTTTGACTATAAGGTTTTCATTGTAAAATATCATAAAAATAAAAACATTCAACATAAAATTAAATGTTATTATATTTGATTAATGTAATAAAATAAATATAACTAATTTGAACACCACATAGAATCAGATTCATTCTTTATTTATTAAAAAACCCAACACTATGTCATTTCACATGAGAAAAAAAATTAAATTTAACAAAAAAATGGTAAAAATTTATTTTGAAAATAAAGAATATATCCCCTTTTTACAAGGTGATGTTTTTGAATTCATATGTAAAACATTATTCTCAACTAATTTTAGGTGTAAAAGTTTTACGTGGATTTTATATTTTACTATAATCTATAGAAAGAATACATTTTATATCAATAATAATGACACATATACCCATAATGAGAATTGAACAGGAATTTGGTCAATATATATTTAAAAAACATCCTATTTATCATCAGGGGGTATTTCCATTGTTCATAATCAGTGATGAAGTGTATAAAATAATTTTCATGTTAAAATTTTTATGTTATTTTCTATGGAACCAGTTTTTTATGAATAAATAGATTAACGTAACTCCTTTAAAACTACTCTTTAAAATGGGTCCATCACTATTATCAATATTAACATGGTTTTAAATCTATTAATTATTAAATATAAAATATAGTAATTCAGACAAAATTCATTGCCATAAATTGGGAAATAGTTATAAACAATTTCACTTTTTTCATCCAAAAAGTTCTTAATGACCACATTCATTTATTTTTTAACTAATATTAAAACTTTTCCCCATTTCATCGATTTTTTGATGTAAGTGGAAGAAAATTTTTCTATAAACAATTATTTCAAATTAACATAATTGAAATGCACAACATATGGACATAAAGAGTCATCAGTGAACTGAATAGTTTGTTAATAAATTGAATCATACTTGTTAATGAACATTAAGACATTGAATAAGTGGTGATAGAATAAATTTAATTAATATTAAATTTTTGTTGAAAGATGTTATGTAATATTTTCATAATTTTATATTTCTTTTTAATAAATTATTAAAAAATAATATTATGAAAAATAAAAAAGTGAAAATGTTTATTTTAACACTTAAATAACTTAAAACACATTGAGTATGTCTGTGTGTATTTGTGTATTGAAACATATTTTTTAATAGTAATTGATTTTTTGGAAGTAAAAATTAATAATAAAAATTTTATTTCTTTGTAAAAAAATATAGGTCTTAGAATGATTATGTAATAGATCTAACATCAACTAAAATATTTGATATCATGGAATAATTAATATCAGAAGAAAAATTTTCGTCAAAAAATAAGTGTTAGTAATTATAATTAATATAGAAAATTATATATGATAAAATTAATTATTTTTACCAATAAATGATTTATTTTTTATAATTTTTTGTCGGTATAGGTCATTTTATTTGAGGTTTACATAAAAAACGTCTTGTAAAAAAACACATAAAAACCCAAATAACTATGAAGAAACAACTCCTTGTGGAGAAAGGCCACTCACCACCTCTCTACATATCCCTTATAACTAAGATGAATTAAATAACCTAAGTAATAATGTAGGAACATGAATGAGAAACATAATATTTGAAAATAAGTATATTTTAATTCGGTGTGTGAGTAAAACCTAAGGCCAATATGATCACACTAAAGAGTCTATTTTATTTTTTTAATGATATTTCGATAATTCTAGATTCAACTAAATTTTGAAAAAATGATTTTACTTTCATGTAAAGAAAATAAAACAAGTAACAAATGCTTTATATATTTCAAAATAATTTTTTTTAAATATACTGTCATTTGAAATCTAAGAGAAAACATCACTCTAAAATACAACACCATGAAAGTGTGGAAGGTAGAGAAAAACATTAATAAAACCATATATTTTAAATAAAAACACTTTTACACTAAAAAAATTCAAAATAAAATCCCATCCTTTTATAACAATTTTTTTAACATAGACACACCAAAGTAAAATGAAAATATAAAAAATCCAGCAACATAAAATAATGAAGAATGAATAAAAAGGTGTAATATAGATGTTACATAAAGAAATAATAAATGTGATGCAATTTATATAAGGGGTGAATACCCAAAATAGTATCATAAATAATGAATAATGAGAATGATAAAATAAATAGGCCCAAATATGAGATGGCTACGACATCCTCAAAACAAAGGACACACTTTATTCTTGTATTGTGTCCAAAAAAACAAAAACTACCCTACTAGGCCACACTAACATCATAATAAAAACACCTACCCTCTAGCCCTATCCCACCTCACAACTAGTGAGAATGTAACTGTGTGTTTAAAAAAAATTATAATATTAATATATACCACTCTCTTATTTTGTAGGGTTCTTATGAAATCAATAATTGGAGGTAACAAATAATCTTAAAAGGAGAATTACATTCATTATTAAATCATAATCAATAAATATCACCTCACCGAAATCATCCTAAAATGAAATTAACTCTTTGACATCCACACATAAGTATAAATAATTATATAATAATAATAATTATTATATATAATTTAAATTTCAAAAATTCTAAACTTGTCATCTCAAGCAAGGGTGGAAAATTTTTAGGGAATCACAAAATATCAACTGAAATTCATTTTTTATAAAGCTATAATATGCCATTTGAAAATATTCATGGTATGACCAGAAATAATAAAAATATTTTAAATCATAATTGAAATGAAATTTTTTTTAAACCCACTAATAAATCATTAGGAAACTCATAATTACATTTTTATTTAAAATTCCATAAATTCACTAAAATCAATAAAATACTTTCTTATTTAATGTTAATTAATAAACCATACTTCTATTTTATTGAATAAACATTTTAAAAGTATTATTTTAGTGTCATTTAATGGGTGATAAAATAATTGATTATCTTGGGAAAATATCGAAAACTCAACAATGAGGATTCTAGTCATCTTTACTAACCATATACCCAATAAAAGGTGATACTAAACCTTAGTAATCGATTCTCATCCCTATATATATTTTTTACTTTTAGATTATTTATTTATGGTTTGTGATTCTTATTTTTCCATGATGAGTGACATATATGTTTATTTATTACATATTATTGTGTGTCACAATAATTTCTTATACTCTTTTCTTTTCAACATGAACGCATGCGAAGATCCTTCCTCCTCAAATAAGAAAAATTATTTGAAGCATTTAATTCCTCATGTCTTAATTTTATCACATTATTTTATATATTTTTAGACCATTAAATTTTTGAATTTTACCTGAAATTTTTTTCTTTGATTGATTCAAATATGTTCAATTTCCTCAGTTTTATCAAATTTTGAGTTTTCAATATTGAAATGAATTAAAAAATGTGTTCGTGTTTTCCTTGAAATTTTTTAGAATTTGTTTTAATTTCTAATCTTTGAATTATATTTTTTAAAATCACGATTTTTTTTCATCTAGTTTTTAATTATATATTTTATATTTTTATCTTACATAATAGTATAGAATTTTTAATTTAAAGAACCTAATTCATGTTTGGAAATTTATATATTTCCTGGTTAATTCTCAAATCTTATGATTATATTCATTGTATTCTTTCTAAATAATTTTTTTTCTTTTAAAAATACATCATGATTGAATTATCATAATTTCCATTACCATTATGTAGAGTACACTAAATTATTCATTTGATTATTCTCTATTTTTAAAATATATTGTAATAAATATTTTTTGTGATTATTAGTTTAAAATTTGTAGAATAAAAATGTATTTTAGATTATTTTTTTATTTTAATTAACTAAAATTAAATCTAATAGTATCATTTAGTCACTTAATGTGGAATTCCCAAAAACACCACTATTAATGATTATTATCAAATTAAAACTGGGAATAAATTTTTTTATAAAAAATGTACTATCAATATTCATTATTTTACAATGATTTTTATGGATTTTACATTAAAACTTGTTTTGATTATTTTTATATCTAGGTCTATTCTAATATTTTGATATAAATTAATTATGTTTCATCAGTTTTTTAATTATAATGTTTTCCTTATTATTACCCAATGTTAATGGTCAATTTCTGTCCAATAGAGACTATTGGATAGGGATTTACTAGTTTTTTATTGGGATATGTGGTTGGAGGGGTTAGTGAGGTTGGAATTTTGAAGAAAGATATTTAGTAGTGAGGTTTGGGTGAAGGGACATTAGTCCTTATGTTTTTTATATCATTTTCAATTACATTCTTTATGAGAGAGGTGTTATTAGTGTTGGTTTTCCCTATATTTTCTATTATGGTTTTAGTTTTTGTGTTCATGGTTTTCTAACTTATTACAAGCGGTTATTACATTTGAGCATTTTTTAGAGTTATAGTGCCTTGTGAATAAGTTCAATAATGAAAGCCCTTCACAGTGGTTCTACTAGTATATCAATAGTGATGTTGATTAGTACATATATGTTATTATATATTATATTGTTTTTATTTCTATGGGTTTAGATACCCTTAGTTCACTTATGTTTTCTAGTATTTAAGAGATTATCTGTTAGACACATGGTTTTATGTGACATCCTGTGATAGTCAATTGATGTGGAAGTCTCCTGTTAGAATATGTATAGGTGGTTGTATCTATATGGGGGTATTAGGGATCATTGTTGAGGATTAATTTGTACCTTTCATCAAAAGGATTCTTATTTCATTTAGGTGTTCATCCAATGTTCATTTTCATATAACCAATAGTGGGAAATGAAATGTTTTAAGATTTAATTTATAATATATAGAGTTTTATCTTGTGTTTTTCACGGTTTAATTTCCATGGTATAGGATTGTGAATTTTTTATTCGCTTTTATCAATTAAATTCTTGATTTTATATGGGTGTTAATAATATTTTAAATATGTATTTTAATTTCCATGTTATATATTTACTTAATTTATAGCTTGTATTGATCATAACATTATTTGTACCTCCTGCTTCATCTATTTCACCTGTAATGAAAAAAATTCTCTAATATCTTGTTTTAAATGGAATATTTTATATTCTTACAATTTAATTGATTAAATTTTTCATGCTGTTGATATGACCTTGGATGTGTTTATTTATAACTTTTATACATGCCACATTATTATTGAAAATTATAGTATTAAACATGGTGTAGCATAGTCTATTATGAGTACCACTTATGGATTCTACCATGGATTAAAAAATTTATACATTTACATAGGGATTTGTAATTATATACATTCCATAATATTAGAAATGTATATTTATTGTGTTTCCCCTCTTCAGTTTTTTAGTGGTTCTTCCTCTAAGTTCCCCCTCCATTTTATGTGTGAGTTATTTATGTCTCCAATGTGTAGCATGATCGAGTGATCATTATAATAAATATCATGGTTGATTTTATCAATGGATAATAAGGAACAATAAGAAAATGGATACTCTACTTCCTTATTTAATAGATCTTGTTACAAGTTCAAAATTTCCCTCTTTTATAGATGCATGTGTAAATAGACTGGAGTGATGAAGATAGTTCTCATCCTAGAATCGTGATCAGTGAAAGACATGAAGATGTACCAAAAATATATATAGATATATTATAATTAATCGAACACATTGTATTGACCTTATTAATTTTAAAATATGGGATTTTCCCCTGATATGGGGATCTCTAAACTGTTTTGGATTTCCCATCATTATTTTTTTATTTCTAGTATTGTCTATATTTTGTTGTCCAAGGTTTCGTAAATGTTTCAATTTCCTTATTTTTATGTGTTTATCCAATTTATTATACATTTTTATTAATGTAGTTAAATATTATAATGATAATTCCCAATGTATAAAGGATCATTGGGAAAAGTATGTAAATCCTTATATCCTTATCTTACTCTTTTCTTTTATAACATTTTGGACCTTGAACTAATTAAATGTTTTATTTTGTTCATTTTTACAAGATCATTTAAAATATGTTTCATTGATTCATTTTCATCATGTTTTTTACACAATGAATGAGGTGGTTTAATATATTTTTTTGTTCTTTGAACATCTTACAGAATCTTTTATCTTAATTTTGAAATCATGACTTGTGGTTATTATAATCAATATATTATATTCTCAGGTTTTTATCATTGGATGTTACATTTTATTATTTCTTATTTGTTTAGAATATTTATTTAAAAATACCTATTATAGATGTATATATTTCCTACATAATTATAATTTTGTTTTGTTCTACTTTTTAGTATCTTTTTGATAAATTTTTGTATTCTTATTTTACGATTTGGAAATCTTGAATAGTTATAATTTCCACAACTATTGTTTATAAAAAACCCAATTTAATCATTTTATTATTTATTGTTATTAGAATATATTAATACGAATATTATTTCATGTATATTGTTTATAAAACTAATTTAGTAAATATGGGTTCTAAATTTATTTGTTGTATTTTAATAAATTAAAATTAATCCCAATAATATCATTTTTTCAGTTTCATTGTGGATTGCCCACAACATATCCCATGAACTCTTGTTTCACCAAAACATTTCTTTTCTATTCACTTTTTTTCCTTACACATCCTTACACCATTTTTATCTCCAATTTCTACCCATGCTTCTCACCCCCAACAATAAGGACATGATTTTTACCTGTATATAGATTTTCCAATTCAATGAAAACATACCATTGTATGTTCTTAACAACTACCATGCACCACCTACTAATACCCAGGTAATTTTCATTCAACATCAACATCATACCTCAACTACCCATCCAAATCATTGTTTCTTCTCAGATTCCTTGATTTTTATCACCCTATTTGGGGGTTTTTCTCTAACAACAACCCAACGGCCCCCAACTAATTTAGGTTTACTAATTATATATTTGTTATTATTTCCTATTTATCTATTTGAAATTAATATTATTGTAAATGTTTAGTACTAAAAGTTTGAATTTAGTATAATATTTCTTAATATATGAATGGTATATAAATAAATAAATAAATTCAAATTTAGTTTTATTTGATATAATATGGTTTCAAATTTTTATTATACGTCCATGATAGTTTAAATTAAAGTGATTTTGAACATTATAATGTTGGCAGTTTTTTGTGATTATACAAGTAATTTATTATTATATGGCCATGATATAAAAAATATAATTTTTATAAAAAATAGATCTTTATTTTTTCAAAAAATTACTACAAAAAATATTCCATTTATTTTATTTTCCACTTGTTATAATTTTTATTTAAGATTAATAAGTATTTTTCACTAGGATCTCTTTCAATACCTAAAAAATGTTAAAATATAATACTGGTTCCTTTGTAAAATTTTTATTTGTAGAAGTTTGTAAACATAAAACCATTATATTCTATTATATAGAATAAATATTTTATACAAATATTTATAGTGGAATATATGAATGAAAAATGTCGGAGTGGTAAAAAATTTATAAATAATATATTGATAATTAAATAATTATTGAATGAGATTCTAAATAAATAAATTCAAAAATAAAAAGAATAAAAAAAAGGAAAACATCAGAAATGGTATTGAAATATGTTTCTAGTTTTTAGTGTATTATGAGTTAATTTTAACACGAACATCCACCTATGCTCATCTATGGCCATTAACAAAGATAAATGAATGAAGCACTAGTGATTATTCCCCCTCCCACCCTTATTTCCCACTCAAAACAACCATATTTAAAATTCTATATTGTTATTTTCATTCCTGTATATGTTATTTTCTTTTATTTTTAAAATATTTTATTTTAAAAAATATGAAAACAGATTTTGGTTCTTCATTTTTATTATTGATTCAATATAATTTTTTTAACACATTTAATATTTTAAGATAATGAGTATTCATTCATTAATGTAATAGATTTGAAATAAATTTTATATATAGAAATATAAAATTTATAGGGTCAAAAGAATATTATATTTATTTCCACTATTTATGTGTTAGTTACTAATACAAGACTTGTTACCCAAAAAGGAAGAAATAATTTTTTAAAAAAAATTACAATTCTAAGATGGATATAAAAATATTATATTTGAATTTTCTCAAGGATTATTATTTTGTTTTATGGTTATATTCAATAATCTCATATAACATAACTTGAATTTTTCAAGGTTATATAGATTCTTTATTTTTTGTAATCTTTAGTGGATTAGTTAGACCAATTATAAAAAACATGTTCTTTTTTATTTTTCAAATAACTTTCACATGCACTATATCATTTTTAAAAATATTATTTCATAAATATCATATTGAATAACATTATTAAAACTACAAAGCATTATGATTATTAAAACAAATTATCTACTTTTTTATCCTAACAGGCCATAGAAATCACATCAATATGAAAATCTTATTATATTTAGTTTAGTACTTCTTAGGGGATCACATTAATCATTGGAATAATATTACGAGGATTAATTTCACATGATTTTATATATTTTTTTCTTTTTTATAGACATTAATTATCTTGAACAAAATTACTATGATTTTATTAATATTATTATTGTTATTGATGATTTTGAATCACATTATTCATGTTCTATTGGTCAACTACTTTTTTAATGTGGGTATATCAGACAACATATAATAACCATTTCCTCAATGATTTTAAAAGTTTTTTGAAAACTCATTAACAACAATTATACTTGAACTACTTTACTTTGAATTCAATAAAATTTGGTAATAAAAAAATAAATATAATTTTTTTTTCTGATTATCTCATCACGACTTTACTAGTGTATCCTTTTCTTTCTAAAAAATAGTTTATTTAAATTTAGTGGTGTTTTTAATGAATATAATTTTTATTTTTTAATACTATGATTAATTTTTTATGTTTTTTTTAATATTATATCATCATTAAAGTGAACAAGTTGAGACCACATTTGTGGTCAATAATGAATTATGTTATTTTAATGTTGATCTTTCAATATGTGTTTGGATTTTGTTAAGTTATGAGTGATTGTTGTTGCATTATAAATGTAAAATGAGATGTTGGAACTACTACTACATGGAAATTATGACTAAAAAGATCAATAGAGTATCCATTTCATATGTTATGATTGTGTATATGATCTTTATAGACATTATGGACTTGTGTTTCAGGATGAAAATCATTGTCTATAATAATTTTTAGAATTTTTATAAAATATCCAATGGGGTGATTTAAGTCTCTATGAGTAATTAAAAATATTCATTAATTTTTTTGTGGTTATAGAAAATATGACTCAGTGAAAAAATCTATTTATGATTCAACTAAGAGTAGTTGGACATTTATATACAAGTCATTCATAAATTTTGAGGATTCAACAATGAGTAATGTAAATATCTAAACACGTGATTACAAACAATATACTAGTTATTCTAGACCTGCGTATTATTCATTCAACTATATATGAGTAATTATGACTCAATGTATGATTCATTGAATAGAATTTTGAGTGGTTATATAGGTGTAAGTTTAAATTGAGGACAACATATATGTCATTGCAATTTTTATACGATTCATCTACTCACTCTGTATGAGTCTTTTAATTTGTGAAATTATAAATTAACTATTACGATTGAAATATCCAGTATTAGTATTTTAGATAAATTGAAATGTAAATTATGATGATTCCAACGACCTGTTCTTCATGGTTTTTAAAATATTGATCATTCTAATAGATCATGATTGAAAAGGAGTTAATTTATAAAGGTGAAGGTAGAGATGAGTTCAAAATTTCAATGGTAGTTTCGAGATCACACAATAAGACTCAATTCTCGCATGAAAAAATATTTTGAATGATATCAATATACATATTCTATAAATATTAAATGAATGAAAATTTTCAAGTCTTAAGGATAATTATATTGAATTATTGACCACAATTTAAAATAAATTTGAATTATGAGAAGATTGACTGTTTCTGAGGATTGGAGATTTTCCAAATAAAATATAGATAATATTCATGATTCTGTCAATATAAAAAATGGAATGAGGAGGTGAAAAAGAGTATGCTTCAATATAACTATAACATGAGGAAAAACATTTAATTTCAAGAAGTTGGACCTGATACTTCATTAAAAATTTAACACGATTTGGTATTGAAGATGGATAGGAAGGAGTCATATGATAAATCTGTATTATAATCAGTGATAAAGAAAGATCTACTATTGTATTTTCATATAAAGAGTGATGATGATGTGTTGATGCCAAAAAAATGGGAAGAAGAAGAACAAGAGGGACACCTCCCAGTCTGCACCACGCATGGTGTGGATCAAGGAGGCGGTAATGCCCTATGACCGTATTTGACATTCACGACCAGCCGTGGATTAAGGAGGTGATAACCCTCTGTGACAACATTTTACGTTTGAGACCTTCTAAGGAGCAAGGAGGTGGAAATCCCCCATGGCCGCATTTGACATTCGCGAACCACAACGGAGGAAGGAGACAATAACTCTCCACGACCCCATTTGACATTCTCAACCTGCCACAGAACAAGGTGTTGGTAATGCTCTGCGACTGCATTGGACTTTTGCGATCCTCCACTAAGCAAAATCCATCTTCATGCCTAGTGATCCCTGCTTTAAGGCACCCCTTGACTATAAATAGTGGGCTCCCCTTGATCCCAAAGGACAGTTCATCTCACCTTTATTATTCTTAGCTCTCGAATAGAGATTCACTCTCTACTCTAAAAACCATGAGCTACTCAAGGTATTTTTGCATCATGAAATGGCTACCCCAAGCATTAATTGAACCCCTCATCTGAGATGGATTCCCTTCAGAAATACTATGGTCCATCAAGAAGGGAGGAGATCCTCACTGGGACTTATGTCATCACAAAGCATTTATGCTTTCCGAAACACCATCCAAACACACGCGACACATATGATAAGGTAGGGTCATTGTGCTTCGTGAAGCACATTGTTTCAAAACACCATGACTCATGAGGTACCCTTGCATCATGAGTAATTTATTTGTGATTGCCTCTCCACTCTGCAAAGCTCCTCCCATATACACTTATGCCATATACCTAGTTTAGGAGACTTCACTTCGTGAGGCACATCCATTTACAAAGCCCTCCCACTTCATGGAGCACCAGAGCTTCACGAGGTTTCTACATATGAATACCTCAACCCTAAAACTCCTTTTACCATGCATCCAATCTAGTTTTCACAGATAAATTTCAATGTCCTTTGGACGATACATCTCGTTGCATTGCTTCACCTCATTCATCTTCACATAGGCACACTAACGACTATATCATCATCACATAGACTCACTAACATGGATCCCCTATGGGATCACTTCTCGACAGCCCCCACTCACAGCATTGTTGATGCATTCCTTCAACCAATGGCAGTCAGGTATCAGTTAGGTATTTTCTAGGGGTGGGGAGCAAGCCCAACTCTTCTGAGCTGTAGGACATTAAACTACCAAGCACTATCGTCCTCCACACATGATGTTAAACTGTGACATCACCCCATGCATTTAGTGAGGGTTCCCCCACCTTGTACATTATGCATTTTTTTCATCTGAATGGGAGTGAAATCTCCCACAAATGGAATGAGATCCTCTTTGCAGCGGTGGTTCCTGTCCGTGGGGAAGGGCTACCATCTTGGTGTAAGCCCCTAGCCTTTCATGCTGGATGTAGTACCCATACTCTTACATTCATTTCTGGAGTCAAGGGATGGGAAACAGCATGGTAGTGAATGGTGATCCTCCTCTCATATACGCCAATCCTCTCTCTCATTGGGCTTTGTCCCCATAGGGCCTTCAACCTGGAGTAAGTCCCAATCTCTATCGCTTGGGCGGATAATCACACATATGCCCCTATTACCACTTTGGGCCACTAACCATGCCTATTCCCCACTCCACATCTCATGGATGTAGCTTTAGTGTTGTGATTGTTAGGTCTCTACTGCCTCTTGTTTCTCACACCGAGCATGACTCGCATGGGCTTAGAGTAAGCATCGACCATGAAATCTATTCTCACAGGCTGCCTAGAGTGTACGTCCCACACCATTATCCCAAACATTATGGACATTGATCTTTTCCATGGAATGGTATGTAGGAAGCCTCCCTGAGGTTCAATCCCAACAACCACAGCTCTCGACCACTTTCACGTCAATGCTCAAATGCCCCAGATGAACTATGTAGTCTTTGATCCTCACCAAGGTGAGGTATGCATGAATTATTCCTGAGGTTCTAGCCCAACTACCATTGGTCTCAACCACTTTCACGTCGGTTCTCCAATGCCCCATCCGAACTATGTGGTCTTTGATCCTCGCCAAGGTGAGGTACGTAGGAAGCTTCCCTGAGGTTCAAGAACAATACTCGCTCGTTCCAATTATCTTCATGTTGGTTCACCCTTGTCCTGCATGACGTTAAACATTGATCCTCAATTAGCGGTATGTCATTATCTCCCCAATCAATGGTAATCCATTGTTTCCCCCAATCAGCAGTTAGTCTTTCACCCATCTGAAATGCATGGAGATTGAACCTTGCCAAGGCAAGGTACGTAGGAAGCCTCACTGAGGTTCAAGCCCACCACACATTGGTTCTGACCCTCCTTCACATCGATTGACCAAACCCCTCCATGAACTACGAGGTCTTTGATCCTTGCCAAGGCATGATACGTAGGAAGCCTCCACGAGGTTCATGCTCATTATCCATTTGGACCCCATGGCCTCCTTCTGGTCAATCCATTGACCACCATTCCATACGAACTAGGTGGGTTTGATCTTTTCTTCCTAGGAACAGTACGTAGGAATCCTTTATGAGGATCAACCCCATCCAGCAGTAAGTTGTTGTGACCCCATCCAACGGTAAGCCGTTGTAACCCAATTGAGGTGTAATCCATTGTGTCCCCCACTCAACAGTAAGTGATCGTAATCCCATTTACTGGGACCCTCATCTTTGGACCATCCTAGCAGTGTCCGATCATCTTGGGAAGATAATCATGGGTTATCCCCAAAAAAATCATCGAGTAGTTTTACTATGTGTACACCCCCAATTCATGTCCATTTTCTGGTCTTCCCTTCGAGCCTATTTGTTTCGGGAAGGTCGGGCCCCAACCTAGTGGTTTCATTTCCTACGTCTCCAATGCATGCATCCATTCTCATGGGGCACCTCCTTAGGCATCCCTCCAACCATACCAAACTACTCGGAATTTTATTCCCTTACACGGGGATATATAGGATGTCTCTTTGAGGCTCAATACCAGCACTATCATCTCCTTCATGATGGTTCCATCCATCCACTATCCTCTTCATTCAAGTACTCCATCATCCATCTTCATTTTTACCTTGGCTGGCACAACCCTCTTAGGACATGACAACCCACCCCCAATATTAGTGTTCCCTCAAAGGGTTACACCCATATGATCCACTTTTATCAGTGTTCTGATCAGTTTGATCCTTCTTTTCCAGACATTAAACCTGCTACATACCCAATGTGAATCATGGGATATGGTGGAAAAACCTCAGATACATGTATATGGAATATGATTACCCGTGTTCAATGTGGGATGCCTCATGCTTCTACACCCTCGAGAATCTATATAGTAAGGGGAAGACACCCAGCCGCTCTATTCTTCTAGGGTCAAGACACATCAGTGAGGTCCAACGTGACTACTCCCCGGACCGAAGGTTTCTACCCTGATTGGACACTTTGGAATGTCCTGACAGAAGCAGTGTAATTAACTAGTGTCCATGAAGATATGGCACCATAAAGAGTTTCACGAACAACATCTTAAATCTATAAGGGGGACTCGGACTAGGTGATGTGTTCCGAGGAGGAATCCACAGAAGGGAGAAAAGAAATCCCATCACCCCCTTTCGATCAAGGAGAAAACTTCCTTAAATAAACAATGGATACCTCCCACCTTTGGAAATCGGGAATGTGGTGGAATGAAACCGCGCCTTTTTTCCTAAAACAAGGCAGACATGCGCACCTCGGTGAAAGCATCAGATAAAAAATGGTAAAACTAATGTGAAGATATTCTACTCAATATGGAGATGAGTAATGTCTGAGACATCAGTGGATTAGAGTGTTACTATATCCAGATATCTAGTTCTTGGCCCCGCCAATAAAATAACAGGCCTAAGATGAAACACACTAGAATTTGGGGTAATAGAACATTGGACTTCTTGGTCTGCGACGTTGTCTACATGGATTGATCTTACCAGCCTTGGAAGAGGATATGGTGTTGGTAAACTGGTCGTTGGTTTCCTTTTTCTTTCAGGACTGATTAGTTAATCTCCCAGCATTCAGAAACCAAGCTGATGCACCTGGAACTAGGTCGCCGCCTTCCCACCAATGCAAGGGCAGGGGCCATGACAACGTGATAGTCCAGGGTGGCTCCACATCTTCTGAAACAGCCTCTACACCCATGAACATGGGAAACCCATTCCACATATCTACATTCGAGGTCATACAACAATGGTTGATAGATGACCTCGTACGTCAGTACGAGGATTAGTGAATTATTCCAACTCCGGATATGGCCCGACTGGATTTAGAGGCGTCTGTGCCTCATTGTATATGCCACCCCTGAGGTCCATATCGGGATCCACTGCTCCCCACCCCAACATATAACCATTTTGGGATCCTTTCCCCAGAATACTTCGATGACTCCTTACCATACAACGATGAGGTTGGGGATGTCTGGGCCAGCCCAGTTAGAGTCCCATTTCAGTGGATCCCAGTGAGGGCTCCCACCCAGCCCTGTCAATGCCATCGCTCGGTCCTACTGGATGAGAAGCAGGTAAGCCATGCACATACACCACCGGCTCTGGTCCGGCTATGCCGACGATAGCGTCAGACGCAAGCCAAAGAGGATGCCCACCTAGGAGAGACAATGTCAATGACTACTATGTCCTGATCCACCATTGACACATACCACTCACACCATGTGCATACTGAATAAGGACATTCATAGTCCCGACCTGGATTGAGGTCCCAACCTCCCCACAGGCAGGTTGGGTCGTCTCTCTTGGTTGTCGGCCAAGGCAGTGGCCGCCGTGGACTAACCCATGGTAACGACACCCAGTTTAGAGGTCCTCCCCGTACCACTACCATGGAGAACTCGGATATTCCGCACATCCATGCTTGGCATGGAGTACTGCCTCATGCCACCTTTAGTCTAAATGAGGGTCCTCCCCGCTATAGTGTTTCTTAGAACATAAGTCTATCTTGTGGCCACTATATCGGATATGGGGTCATTCCTCCCACCACAGACAGTTGGTATGGGGACGTTGCACATCTGGTCACTCTTCAACATGGGGACCCTCCCCGTTTCATCATATTAGTGGGAGAAGGTCCTCCTTACCTTAGAAATCAGAGGACTGAGGGCTGGCATCGCCTCACCAGCTCCCTGCACGGATGTCCTACCCTTGTTCATATCGACCAGTACGACACCCCTCCTCATACTGATGTCATCAGAGGTAAAAAGCATGGGCGTCCCACCCATTCTTCTTTTGGCTCGAGAGGAGGTCCAACATGATTTAACACTTCCCACAGTGGTCCTCCCCATATCCTATTTGATATCTGCCTGGGTGCTCCTCACACCCATGCTTTTTCAGGTGGAAGTCCTACCTACCCCTACACCTATATTGTCGAAGGACTACCTCATTTTAGAAATCTGCCCATTCTAGAAGAGCCATCAAGGGGGAGGAAGGTGGGTCATAGCCGCCATAATAAGGATTTAGGTAAGGACCATACATAGATTAAACCTTTCTAATTCTCATACTCTGAAGCGGAATACGACTCAGTGTAGTAACCCTCCCCTCACGCATCCGAGTCAAGGGATGGTGCATGAATGAGGCGCATCAGCCTAGTACTCCCAAAATGTGTGGTCCATCAGATTACCACCTCCCTCTGCAGGTATATCCAAGAGGAATGAAATTTCGCAACCCTTTAGATTACATTACTTGAATCAACACCATCGTCACCAGAAGAACACTCTACCTCGAACAGAAATTAGAGAGTGCTGTTCTTGGGACCAATGAAGGGCGAGCAACAGCGCATCTTATTTCCAATTTCACTAGCCCCTGCGCCAGGACCTGAGTCCATCCGCAAGTCATATGATGATGTAGCGTCCAGTTCACTACACTCTTCGGAGGAAAGCTCGAGATTTGGTGGCCAGTCACCTCATTCGTCATATTCACTACTAGCCAGCCTGTCATCCTAGTGGTATGTCTCAGTACCTCTCCTAGTTCGTCAGCCTCCACCAGTTGACGAGTGTGGTAATGAAGGGCTAGAACCTGAATCATATCCATGGAACCAATTGAATATCCTCAAAATAGACCTTTTCCCCAAGGTGTTTTGGCCCATGGCAGTGCTGAATTTCTACGCGCTAGAATCCCTCACCCTATAGGAAGTTTAGTGTTTCTGCCAAACCCTCTAAGTAAATCACTTCCTCCTTTATCATTAGTTAGTGGATAATCCTAGGATCCAATAACATTTTGAAGAGATTAGTGTGTAATGTAATCTTGTTTATTTGGTTTCACTCTCTTTGGCCCTGCGCCCCGAGTCACCAGGCTACCATGGGGCCCTCCAATAGTAATGTGTTCAGAGTTTCAAGGTTCTCCACAAGATTATCATGGAGACTTCACCCAATGTACAAATCTAGGGCTGGGGGAAATATGAATCCCTCTTCTTTAGTCCTATTTGACAGTAGCCCGACTCACTAAGCGATAACGAGGACATGCCCTTAGGAAGGGTCATGGTCAACATGGCCAACATAGTGGGCGAGGAGAACTAGTTGGAGATTTTTGACTGAGACATACCCCCTGAGGTCATTACACCAATATTGGATCTATAGGGAAGAGTTAATATCTAGTAGAGAAATATTCTAGGTCTCCCTGTTCCCACCAAGACATTGGTCCTTAACTCGAATCACAACAAGGGGGAAGAGAAACTCAGAGCTTCCAAACACTCCGATCCATCTACCTTAGTACAGAAGACAGAGTAGGACCCTGAGAAGGTCGTGTTGCACCAACAACATTCCGAACAAATAATTTCGGTTGATGACCTCCTCGCTGAACATGATGTAGACCGACAACAAAAATACGACTATCCTAGGCTAGGGAACTAGGGGCAGGAACAACTTCCCCTCGGCGAGCTGCCTCTAGGTGACCATGACCATCCTGCACCAGCAGATAGGGTTGAGGCTGAAACATATGGATATAGGGTCCGATATGTCATGCCAAACCCTCTAGAATGGCGTGACAATCCAAGGAACCCAACTCAGGTTCCCACAGCTGCCCTGCAGGTCCCTCTCTAGCCGCTTCATGATCCACTGAGCCACCTTACCATGTATATGATCCTGCCAACACAGTCATGGTTATGGAACCACATCAAGATAGGGACCCCGCCTAGATGATCCAATGGAGACACTCATTGCCTTCTTTGATTCATTAGAAATGAGACAAGTGGATCTCCCACCTGATGGAAAACCATATCTATTGGGAAAAAATCCCTCAAGGCATCCTTGAAGTATTTTTGAGGTGATTGTGTTTGTTAACAAAGTGAACATCTGTGTTGAGATTGTTGACAATGCAAACCATGACATACAAATTTGTTGACAAATGGGATTTCATGATGGAATGTCGAGTTCAAGATCTATGGTTAACGATCCATTTTTGATTCAAGAATGTTGACAAAAGGAATGGATGATTTGGAGGCGGTACAAAAGAACTGATACAAGGTGGCGTCGTTTTCCAGTGTTTTCCAAATTGGTGGGCCTGAAAATCGACAAATGATGAAAAGTGTTTTTTGGAAAAGGGACTTGCACACCGAGGACTTGGAGTATAGGAAACTATTGTGCCATATGTTTTTCAAGATCAGAATATCAAAATATGGCTAAGGAAACTGGTTCGCGCAAGTTTGGGAGTTGGTCGCGCAAGTGTCTAAGATAATAGAAGACTTGCGCGTCGAGACTAGGTCGCGCAGGTGACCTGTGTGTCGTCGTGCAGGGTGGTCAATTTGCCTAAAAATAATGAACCACCCCTCTTCATTCTTCACCAGAGTTTAACACTTTGAGAAATCAGAGCTCCCGTTGCACAGGTGTGTTGGTCGCGCAAGTGGTATGTGTGGTCGCGCAGGTGGGACTTGCGCGCCAGGGTGATAGTTGTGCACCAGCATTTGAAGCTGCACGCCAGTGTGGAGTTGGGCGCCAATAATGGATTGGGCGTAAAAGGAAGTGAGTTGCGCAGGTTTGGAGTTGAGGAAGCTTGAGTCGTGCAAGTGTCTAAGGAGGACTTGCGCGCCCGTTGTGACTTGCACGCCGATACTTGCATGGTGAGATTGACTTGCGCACCATGTAATTTTTATTTCCAGCAGTGTTTTTCGGGCTGCGTGGAAGCTGGATGTTTTCCCGATACCTTCGGTGCAAAGAGAGATTCATCTACGGGTGAAAACTGGGCTTTAACAGAGCATCTAATTACAAAGGAAGATGCATTCCTTCATGAAAATGAATTAACCTACAGGTCTATAAAATGTGAGTGGATCCTTTCCGAAGCAGTGAGCATAGAAAGAGGAATAAGGTGATCCTATCCACCGGCAGTTATCCAAAGAGAGATAAATAGGGAGTGACCCTTGGGAAAGTAGTGAGCTAACCACAAACCTGTAAAGGCAGTGACCCTAGGCTTAGAAGTGATGTAGCCCGAACCGTGTAATCCACTGCTAGTGAAGTTTAGTGGAATTGGTACGACTGGCAACTTGCCGACGTATGCTCCTTGGATGTAGCCCTTAGCGGTGAACCAAATAAAATTGTTGTGTCCTGTGCTTGCTTTACTTTCTATTTACATTGTGCTACAGGAAAAGAAAGAGAAGAGTGTTTTTCTTAACAGTGAAACAAGATCAAAATCGACATTATGTTTAAATTAGTCATACCCTGATTCACCCCCCCCCCGTCTCAGGGTATTCATCCTTGTGGACCGAACAATTGGTATCAGAGGGAAGGGATGATATTTTTTCTTCTCTCAATGGAGTCACTAATCATAGTGGGATTCCGATCTTCGACAGATTCAATTTTCAGATTTTGAAGAATCGAATGCAACACTATTTCCAATCTTTGGGAATGGATGTGTTTTTAGCAGCTATGCATGGTATCACAGCTGATATTACTAGTGGTTCATTATCAGAAGCTGAGCATAAAGAGTTGGATGCTGATTCCAAAGAAATCAATTCCTTAGAGGAATCCCTTTCCAATCCCATCTATACAAAGGTGATGTCATGAAAAACATCACATTCCATGTGGGAAAAGATTTTTAATATTTATGAAGGGGATACAAAAGTAATAGAGGCAAAGTTTCAAGTTTTGTGGAACATGTATGAAGATCTAAGAATCAACCCAAATGAGTCTGTTGATGCATTCTTTGACAGGGTAAATGCTGTGGTAGAAGACATGCGAGGTCTTAGTGAGATTATCGAAGACATTAAAATTGAAAAACGCATCTTGAGAAAACTTCCACCCCGGTTCAATCTGAAAGTTTATGTTTTGGAAGATAAAGATCCGAAAGAGCTGACATTGGATAACATGCACAACACTCTTATTGCGTATGAAATGAGAAATGATGATAATGATGATGTAGAAAAGGGGAAATTTAAAAGAGGTGGAATTAAAGGCCATGAAGAAGCTTACTATTGAAGATTCTCCGGAGGAAGAAGAGACAGATTAGGTGATGTCATTCCTTTCTTCAAATCTCCAAATAAGAAAATGAATTTTTAAAGGGAAACTCCCACTAGCATGATTTTGATGTGGAAATTATGGTCATCTCGCTGCAAGATGCCCCAAATTGTTTCAAGAAGAAAATGATGAAGATGAAGTAGAAAATCCGAAGAAGAAATCTTCAGCCTATGTGAAAGGGAAGAAGCAGTTCAAGAGAAATTTCTTCAAGAGGAGGTATCTTTTTTCACAAGAAATAGACAGTTCAGATGAGTCTGATGATGAAGAGGTTGAGGAGTTTGAAAATTGTAAAGATCAAAGAAAAAATGCTATGGTAGCGGTCGTCGGTAGTTCTCAGGAATAGGAAGAAACTGACGTTGGAGAAGACGAAGAAGAAGTTGAAGGAAGAGTTGACATGGAAGCCGAATTGGAAGCATCACTTGAGGAGATAGATGTTTTGAGAGCAAAAACAAATAAAGCCAATAAATTTTTCCATGATGACAAAATATATATGCAACAGCAGGAAGATGAGAAGTCTGATTTGATGGAAGAAATTGAAAAACTCAAGTTATCAACACCAGAGATCTCAAAATCAGTCAGTGAGTATAAGCTCAAGATTGAAGAACAGAAAAGGGAGATCGATTTCTTGAATAGAAAAGTGAAAGATCTACTGAAGCATATCAAAGAGCTTGAAGAAGAAGTTGTCACTCTACGGAGAAATGTTAAAGACCAAGAAAAGCCTTTGATTCCAAATACATTCTTGGGAAAGAAGATCATTCTGAATACTGAAAAGATGAATGAGGCACCCAATAGTTCATGAGGAAAGAAGCAGCAATTTAGCTCAATTGTTAAAGCTGATTCAGGGCTTGATCATAATGAAAAATCTGGGGCATTTGAAGTTTGATCGCAAACACATGTCCAAAGACTGAAGATTGATTTGGGAACAAAGCAAAATCAGAATATTCAGAGATCCCAAGGGGAAACTCGGAGTGATGATGTGTCACAACGGAATTCACCATATATCAGGTGTTATTGTTGTGGGATGATGGGACATTAACAGTATGTGTGTTCCATAGCCAAAAGATATCAAAGGGAACAAGAACAGTTGTGGTAGCCAAACAGAGAATGGTTTTCCAGAACATATTTTGAAGGACACTGTTTTTCGTGTGGAGGATTTGGGAACATGGCTAGGAACTGTACTTTGTCCATTCAGAGAAATGTGCCAAAGTAGAATCAAAACGTTCGCAAGCAGTCAATCAACAAACCGACAGGTGAGTTAAAACTGTAGAATAGATTTGCTTCTTTGCAAGATGTGGCTGGTCTATCATACTCCGAGAAAGAACAGAAGTATCAATCCATGCAGAGTGTGAAAGAAAAAGTATGGACCAAGAAGAAGAAAAATGAGAAGGATGTGGTGGCAGAGATTTCCCTTAAAGCATTAGATCGATCTGGTGTGTGGATCCTTGATAGTTGTTGCACATCTCACATGACGGGTAATAAGTATCTTGTTACATGCATAAAATATATCAAAGAAGGAGTTTTCAGATTTGCAAATGATGAAGGCCTGACGATTGTTGGCTCAGGGAAAGCCATGTTTGGGGGAAAATAAATGAGACATAATGATGTCTTGGTAGTTGAGGGTCTCATTCTTAACTTGATTAGTGTCAGTCAACTATGTGACTCTAGGCACTCTATCTGATTTACTAAGAAGATGTGTATTGTTAAAGAAAACGATGGAGCAGTTATTCTACAGGGAAAACTAACAAAGGGAAATATTTACCTGGTAGGTGGGGAAGATTATTCGTGCTTTATTTCTAGAGAAGAAGAAAACCAGTTGTGGCATAACTGACTTGGTCATCTATGCCAACCATCTATGGACGATCTGGTAAAGTGTGATGCTACTAGAGACCTTCCCAAACTATCATGTGATCTCACTCATATGTGTGATGATTGCCAACAAGTTAATATCATCAGAATGAAATACATTCCAAAGGAACAGAAATCAACTAGAGTGCTTGAATTGGTGCATGATGATGTATGTGGACCTATCTCACCACGAGCTATAAATGGGCAACAGTACTATGTCCTTTTCATTGATGATTATAGCAGAATGGACTGGGTATTCCTCATTATCCATAAGATAAAGGTATTCAGCTACATAAATTAGTATATACGAGAATCAGAAAAGATGATTGGGTAGAAAATTCAGATGTTCCGTACTGATAATGGTACAGAATTCACAAACACTAAAGTTGAAAACAATCTTGAGAAACATTGGATAAGGAATCAAGTTTCATCAGTGAAAACACCCCAACAGAATGGAGTGGTTGAAAGGAGAAATTGGATAATCAACAACATGGCCAGAACAATGCTTATTGATAAGGACCTACCAGAGAAATTTTGGAAGGAAGCAGTTTTGACATCAGTCAATGTTTCGAACAGGTCTCTGTTGTGTCCGAAGAAAAAAAAAGACTACGTATGAACTATGGTACATAAAGAAGCCAATGTTGAAATAGTTTCGAATCTTTGGAAGTAAGTGTTTCATTCTCAACAAAGAAAATCATTGGATGTTTGAGGCATGAGGAGATGAGGGGATATTCCATGGCTACTCAGGGAAAAGAAAAGCATATAAATGCTTCAACGAGAGGCTGGAAAAAATTGTTGAGAGCAATGTTGTCACTATAGTTTAAAATGAACAGAATACTCAGGGACCTAGTGAATAGTTTCTAGATGAAAGTGATGATGAGGTAAGAAACATAAGGGGAGAAGAAGTGGTAGAGGCTGACTCAGAAAAAGATATGGATGATGAACAAGAAAGTGTCAAGTCTGTGTCTATAAGGAAGCCAAAGAGTCGAGCTGAAATTGTAGGCAGATTATCATTGGTGATCAGACAGTTCGAATTCAGACTCAAAAAATGAAATCATTACAGAAAACATCATTTTTATCTCAGGTGGATTCGAAATGTTTTTCTGATGTAGCTGAAGATTAAAACTAGGTTCAGGCTATGAATGAAGAGCTTGATCAGATTGAGAAGAACCAGACGTGGGAGATTGTTTCGAGGCCAGTAGGCAAGAATGTCATCGAGACTAAATGGGTCCATCACAACAAGATGAATGAAGATGAAATTGTGATTCGAAACAAAGCACGACTAGTGTGGAAGGGCTACTCCCAGATAGAGGAAATAGATATAGATGAGACATTTGCACCGGTTGCAAGGCGGGAGACAATCATATTATTTTTTGCCATAGCAGTGCAGGGAAAGTTCAAAGTGTTCTAGATGGATGTAAAATCTGCATTCCTGAATGGGGTTCTAGAAGAAGAGGTGTACATTGAGCAGGCAGATGGTTTTCTCCTTCATGAGGACGAGAACAAAGTTTGCTGGCTGAAGAAGGGGTTGTATGGGCTGAAACAAGCACCAAGAGCATGGTAGTCAAGGCTTGATCAGTACTTGAAGAAGCTTTGTTTTTAGCATGAAGGAGTTGATTTCAATCTCTATCTCAGTAATGACAGTAATCAAAGGATGATGGTGCTGGTGTATGTTGATGACATAATTTTTGGTGGATCAGATGAAGCTCAGTGCATATAGTTTTCCGAATTCATGAAAAATGAGATTGAAATATCTATGATTGGAGAGCTAACATTTTTCCTTGGTCTACAGGTGACACATGGAAGGAATGGAACATTCATTTCTCAATCTAAATATTCCAAGGAGGTTTTGAGAAGGATTGGAATGTAGAATTCCAAGGAGATTAAGACTCTGGTTGCTACCCAGATGAAATTATCAAAAGATGAGGATGTCAAGGCAGTTAATATTTCAAAATAGAGGAAAATTATTGGAAGTCTGTTATACTTAACTTCAACAAGGCCTGATTTTTTTCCCCACATGCTAAGCAGCGAGATATCAAGTATTCCCAAGGAAATCCACATGCATGCAGTGAAAAGAATACTTTGGTATATCCAGGGCACAGTGGATTTCGGCTTGACATATACTGACAAATCTCATCCATAGTTATTGGGATACAATAATGTAGACTGGGCCGATTCAGTAAATGATAGAAAATCAACATAAGGTGGTGCATTCTATCTTGATGGATTGTGTATTTCCTGTCTAAGGAAGAAGCAAGATTTCATTTCATTGTGCACCGTAGAATCTGAGTATATTGTGGCCACTTAAGCTTGCACACAGTTATTATGGATGAAGCAGCGACTTGATGATATGGGAGTTGAAGTGAAGTCTCTGATCGGAATCTAGTGTGATAACTCAAGTTCTATAAATCTTAGCAAAAATCTCGTCCATCACTCAAGGACAAAGCACATTTAGATAAAGTATCATTTTATCAAGGAGAAGGTTGAGAAGGGAATCGTGAAGTTGGAGTATGTGCCTACAGAGCTACATGTTGCAGACATTCTGACAAATACTTTTCCAAAGGAAGCTTTTGAGAGGCATCGACTGGCTCTGGGAGTTCAGTCGATTCCCCGCACTTGAAATAGTGTGGATGTGGAATCCCCTCTCCCCGAGGTATGATGTTTTTTCCCCTAATGTGCTGATTTGTTCTCTACTCTGTTACAGACTACAAAAGAGTGTCCTTTGGGTTCATTGACAAAGGGGGAGAAAATAGTGATTGTTCAAGGGGGAGAAATTGTGGCAATTTGATACATCATGGTTGATACAGGGAGAAGCTGACAAGTGGAGCAACCAGATAGGGGGAGTTGAAGCTAGTTGAATGTTCTTACCCAGAGATTAGCTTGGAAAACACATGAAATAGGGCTAAAGAGGTGTTGATGTTGTGAGCAGAAAGGGGGAGCGTATAATATCTGACGATTCTAGAAGTGATCGAACAATGAATAGATATTACGATAGTTGCAGATTGTGATAAAAGCATATGAGTATTGTTGGAATGTGGTAAAAATATTTCCAAACAAAAATTGGGCTTCCAACAGGTCCTTCAATAATTGGTATCAGTTTAGTACAAATTGGTATCAGTTTGGTGTCAACAGTGGGAGTCATATATGAAGTGATTCATTGATGAACTTTTTATATACTCTTGTTTCTCACGCTGAGCATTGCTCATGTGGGATTAGATTATGTGCTGAGTAAATCCTTGATCGCTATCAGAATCACAATGAGGTGAATGGTGGTTGAAGAATCAATGACGTATCTTTTTAAGGAAGAGTTGTCAACAAACCCAAAGGGGGAGATTGTTGGGAAAAATCTCTTAAGGCATCATTGAAGTATTTTTGAGGTGATTGTGTTTGTTGACAAAGTTAACATCTGTGTTGAGATTTTTGACAATGCAAACCTTGACATACAAATTTGTTGAAAAAGGGGATTTCATGATGGAATGTCAAGTTTATGATCTGTGGATAACGATTCATGTTTGATTCAAGAACGTTGACAAAAGGAATGGATGATCTGGAGGCGGTACAAAAGAACAGATACAAGTTGGCGCCGTTTTCCAGTGTTTGCCAAATTGTTGGGCCTGAAAATCGACCAATGAAGAGAAGTGTTTTTGGAAAAGGGACTTGCACACCGAGGACTTGGAGTATAGGAATATTGCGCACCATATGTTTTTCAAGATCAGAAGAACAAAATATGGCTAAGGAAACAGGTTCTCACATGTTTCGGAGTTGGACGCGCAAGTGTCTAAGAGGATAGAAGACTTGCGCGCCGAGACTTGGTCGAACAGGTTACCTGCACACCGTCGTGCAGGGTGGTCAATTTGCCTATAAATACTGGACCACCCCTCTTCATTCTTCACCGGAGTTCAACACTTTGAGAAATCAGAGCTCCCGTCATGCAGGTGTGGTGTTCGCGCAAGTGGTATGTGTGGTCGCGCAGGTGGGACCTGCGCGACAGGGTGATAGTTGCGTGCCAGTGTTTGAATCTGTGCGCCAGTGTGGAGGTGTGCGCAAATATTGGATTGGGAGTAAAAGGAAGTGAGTCGCGCAGGTTTGGAGTTGAGGATGCTTGAGTCGTGCAAGTGTCTATGGAGGACTGGCACGCCCGTTGTGACTTGTGCGCCGATACTTGCTTGCTGATATTGACATGTGCGCCAAGTAAGGTTTATTTCCTGCAGTGATTTTTGGGCTGTGTGGAAGCTGGAAGTTTTCCCAATACCTTCGGTGCAAAGAGAGATTCATCTATGGGTGAAAATTGGGCTTCAACAGAGCATCTACTTATAGAGGAAGATGCATTTCTTCATGGAAATGAAGAGACCTACAGGTATATAAACTGTGAGTGGATTCTTTGTGAATGAGTGAGCAAAGGAAGAGGAAGAAGGTGATCCTCTCCACCGGAAGTGAGCCAAAGAGATAGAAACAGGGAGTGACCCTTGGGAATGTAGTGAGATAACCCTAAACTTGTAAAGGCATTGAGTCTAGTCTTAGAAGTGATCTAGCCCGAACCTTGTAATCCACAACTTGTGAAGTTTAGTGGAATTGGTACGACTGGAAACTTGTCGGAGTATGATCCATGGATGTAGCCCTTAGAGGTGACTCAAGTAAAATTGTCGTGTCTTGTGCTTGCTTTACATTCTGTTTACACTGTGCAACAGGAAAGATAGAGAAGAGTGTTTTTCTAAACATCGAAACAAGATTAGAATCGGCTATAAGTTTAAATTAGTCATACCCTAATTCACCCCCCCCCCCTCAGGGTATTCAGCCTTGTGGACCTAACAAGATCCAGTAAGGGTGGATGATATACTGGCACCTCTGAGTATTGATAATCCCACATTTTCCACCTTCAATGGGACAAGGGACCTTCCACAACATCTTGCCCACATAACATCATATTGTGGACACATGTTAGAGACTCTAGCACCGCAAGAGTCTACCAAGCTCCGATGTTTTGTGAAGAAATTGGTGGGACTATATTTTTCTGGTATAACCAGCTCCCCATCAGATTAGTGACCAGTTGGGGGGGACCTCCATAGTAAATTCTTCTTCCAGTTTAGCTCCACCACACAGAAAACTACTATTTCAGAACTCTTCAAGTGAAAAAAGATGCCTGATGAGCATGTCACAGACTTTATCGCCCAGTGTAAAGGGCTTACATACTCCCTTGACATGCCACTAACTCAAGATAAATTACTAAAAAAATGTGTGGGAAATGTTAACACAGAACTGGTTCCCTCTCTGATCACCCAAAACTGCCCTAGTGGATTCTGAAAATTCTCCGATAAGGACCAACACCTAGAAGAATCCCTGAAATAGGACAATCTGGCACATTTGTTTCCCCATGTAATTCCCACAACGAGGGCTTCCAAATCTGAGCCCATCACGATGGCCCAAATTAAGGCCCCCCGATGTCTTGAATTGTTACCAGTGGATCCACCTCCACAACCTCACAGAGGCCTTCCACCACTGACATAGCCTCCAGCCCCGCAGTGTCTGCCTCAGAAACGGCAGGTGGCACCGTGCAATTCCCAACCACCACCCAAGTAGGGCAACCAAACCTAGCCTCCCCGATAGGCTCCTCCATCCCTTTGTCGGGGACATGTTCCTTGGCCCCCTTTCCTTATAGAAGAAACTAGAGTTACTCACTCAATGAGAATCAGGTTCACGTCTATTTCTGAAGCTCCTTGGAGTAGGGGATTATGGGTATACCTGAGTGCAGAAAGCCAGAAAAGAAAAACCTCATCGATCGCCCCAATTACTACCCCAAACTCTAGATCCTGAGGAACACTCTAAAGTAGTGCTATGTGTTCAATGACTGGATTCAAGACAACGTTTATAAAAACATAGTAAGATTAGCCTCGGCCCTTGCATAAGTGGCATGCGTTGTCGTAAGGCCAGACAACAGCAGCGACAACAATGGTGAGTGGTAGCAGGTTTCCACCCACGGGACCCAGAAATATGATGACTGGATGGCTTAAAAAACAGTTGCTCATGCCCATGTTATCATCCGTGGATGCCTAAATCGGCCATAGTCTTCAGAATTTGTGGCCACCACTTCAGCATTGTCATCACAATTGGCCTCTTCCAAGAAGAGAAAACACCAGTGTCGCAAGGGAAAGAAACATGCCCTACCAATGCCATCGTCATCCCGTACACTCGGCGAAATCATGCTCTCGGAGTTGGGTATGACAACTAGGATCCACCCAGTAGTAGATGACTCTTTGAGTGAAAGTCAATGGTATGCTTCAATTAACATTGTAGAGTTTTTAAACCCATACATGCCTCCCAATTATGGGGATCCCCATGTGGTTCCCCCCAATGTCCCCAGTCGACGCCAATGTCGGTGGAGCCATGGACATATGGGTCATCGAGACACATCAGTTGGCACTTCCAGCCAGGCTGTGCATGCCGCTGAGACCAGACAGCAGACTCAACGCAGAGCTCAAAATGTACAGCCTCCTCATCCGGTGTCATCAGGCCGGTCTCCACCGCCGTTTGTGCTACTATATCAGGCAGAGCCACCATGACCATGTCGTGAGCAGCCACGCCCAGCTATAGCCTGGTCATTCGGAAGCCACTCTGCGTACTTCGACTAGAGGGTAGCGAGATATGCCCAACACCAGTCACCCACCGGCCCAGCCGATAAGGGACACTATACCACATGTCATAGAGCGACCTCCCACCAGCTGAAGTTCATGCATGGAATAGAAGTATGATGTTCTCAAGAACCTTGATAGCTTCCTAACAAGGGTTTACATCCTTGAGGCCCTTCACCTGTCAGCAGATATGCGTGAGTCCCTCAATGAGGCTTTAATAATCCCCCTCCAGTTTGAGATGGAGGTTGAAGATGTAGAGTCTTTTCATACAAAATAATTAGAGAACATTGATTTCAATGACATTATATAATTCTCAGGAGAAGATGATGGTTCTCCCATATAGAGGCACATTCTCCCACTTCACATCACTATCCATTTCAGTGGCTTGGAGGTTCTCCACTGTATTATTGACACCGGCTCTGAGATTAAACTTATCCCAACACGGACATTGTAGAAAATAGGGTTGTCCAAGGACGACTTGACTCCATATGACCTGAATGTCCAAGGTTATGATAGGACAGAGCAGACCCCGGTTGGCAAGATTTGTTTGAAGACCTTGTTCGGAGGCCTAGTTTCCAGCACCGAGTTTATGGTGGTCTCCCAAGACACCGCGTACAATGCACTGATGGGTATACCATGGCTCCACCTGCATGTTGTAGTTCCCCCATCGGATCTCCAATTCAACAAGTACTCACTCAATGGTCTATTGGGTGTTCTATAAGGCGACGTGTCTTCTTTTTCCTGTTGTGAAGCCCGATATCTAGACGCCAACTATTACAAGAGCAAGGAAAAGTAGATTCCGGACAATGAGTTTGAACATGAAATGTTTGCAACCAACCCCTAGGCAGGTCTGGATGTCGACTACATCTTCCTGATCCATCAATTGGAGGCCATAACCCCTGATATGGGGCAATGTTTTGTTGTCTCTGGCACATGGGGGAAGCATATCCTCTGGTCCAAGTGACTTCAAGAGTTCACTTCATATTCTTATATGAATCAATCCTTGGTGATCCCTAAGACCCCTACTCCTATAAGGTATCATGATGTGCGCCCCATAGAAATGACAATAAGTCATACTTTCTTGTTCCTCTGAGCCATAATTAATTAGCCGAAGATGACACACCACTATTTATTTGATATTATAAAGTGTGTCACTATTGGACGAAGACCAGATGAATCTGGTTAACAGATTTTTTTATTTTGGTTTCAACATCATGAGAATCTACTGATGCAGTGACCACTGCCGCTCAGGATGGTACCAGCCTCTCCCCAAGACCTGTCATCCCAGACGAATCTCCCCCAACTAAGGATCCATCCATCTCAAGGGAAGAAGAGGATTTGGAGGATTCCCCTACCTTTGAAGAGGGAGTTTCCACCATGGTCGATGAGTTGGTACAATTAATCCTCGGCATCGAGGCAGATCTATGACCTACATTAATCAGAGCTGCCATGCCCCTCGAAGAGCTGCAACGACACATAGATACCCTAAAACAACATTGTGATGTATTCATCTAGATATATGATGAGATTATAGGACTAGATACTCATGTAGCCATCCACCGCCTTGGTCTCCTTGTAAATCATCGCGGGTTCAAATATCCTCCCAGGAAGATGCACCCTTATCACAATGCTATGGTGGAGGCAGAATTTGATATACTCATCAGAGCCAATTTCGTTAAGGAGGTCCAGTATCTCAAATGTCTAGCCAACATATTTCTGGTTAGTAAGATGAATAGACAGATCATAGTTTGCATCAAATTCCGAGATCTCAACCATAACTGTCCGAAGGATGATTTTACCCTTCCTATGAAGGAGTTGCTGATAGATGCTAAAGCTGGATTCCAATCCCTCTCCTTCATGGATGGGAACTCCGGGTACAACCAGATTCAAATGGACTCTAAGGAAGAGGAGTCCGCATCATTCATGATGCCACAAGGTATGTTTTGTTTCCAGTTCATGCCCTTCATCTTAAATAATGCTGGTTCCACCTATCAGTGGGCCATGAATCAAATATTCAATCCAATCCTCGAGACATTGGTGGAATGTTATGTGAGCGATCTGGTGGTTAAATCATTCCAGTGCAAGGACCATTTCAAGGACCTTGAGAATGTGTTAGGATTCCTCCGTTCCCACCACCTGAAGATGAACCCATTGAAATTTTTATTCGGGGTCACCTCTGAGAAGTTCCTTGGCTTTGTTTCCAGATAATGGGGTATTGAGATTGACCCTGAGAAGGTCAAATCCATCAGTAAGATGACTTCCCTGAGTAACATTCGGGAACTTCGGGGCTTCCAATGCCACTTGGCCTACATATGCTGATTAATTGTGAATCTGGATAGCAAGTGCGAGACCTTTTCTCAGCTCATAATGAAAGGAACCGCCTACGAATGGGACAAAGAGTGCCAGACCGAGTTTGAGGAAATCACGTAATATATGCTTTAGCCTCTGGTCTTGATGCCACCTGTCTCCGGAAAACCATTGGTCTTTTATGTGATCACCCTGGAATGATATTTTGGCACCCTTCTCACCAAAAAGAATAATTATGGGATAGAGAACAACCATTACTACCTCATTCACATGCTCCTCAATAAAAATAATAGATACTCCCCCATAGAGAAGAGTTTACTTGCATTGGTATTCACATTACAAAAATTGCGACATTATTACACCACCATGAAGTACAGCTGGAGTCTTAGGTAGACCCACTAAAGTACATTCTGAACTTCCCCATGTTGACAGGTCATCTAGCTTGGTTGGTAGTGATACCTCAGCTATTCAATATTAGGTTTGTCCCTTAGAAATATATAATGGGAATGCATTGGAAAAATAATTTGTTGACCATCTGGCTCTAGCTTACCAGCACATGGATATCAATTTTCCAGATGAGGCAATCCTCTCAGTACATCATGTTGTCCCGTGATGGCATATGAATTTCGATGGTGCTTCCTAGAGTCCCACTAGCAGGAGGCTCAATGACCCCGGGGTTAAAAGGGGGGCTAGGGTATCATCTTTATTACCCTGGAACAATCCATTCTACTGTACTCATTCCTGTTGTCATAAGGCAACACCAACAATGAGGTAGAGTACCAGGCTCTGATCACTGGCCTCGAGCTGACCCTCGAGATTGATTTTACCCATTTTCATGTGAAATGGTATTCTGAACTAGTCATTAAGAAGATCAACAGTGACTACATCTTTAGAAAGTTGGATCTTGTACCATTGTTGGAGTTCACTCTCCATCATAATAGCCCAGTTCCTATCTCAGTACGAAGTTACTCATGTCCCTCGATCTCAGAACGGTTGAGCCGACACCCTAGCCATCCTAGCTGCATCAATTGCAAAACCCAAACATGATTATTTGATTATCCAAGTGGCACATCAGAGAGTCATTGCTCCCATCACCCCAGGTGACAACAACGGCCTGCATGAGGGCCATCGTACTGCCAGAGCATCCACATTAGGACCCGAAGGTCCCTCAGATGCCTTGGTTGAAGTGACTACAGACTAGAGATCCCCCGTTGTCGAGTATCTCCATAATTGTTACCTACCAACCGATCGGACTGAGCGCATGTGAATATGACGCCCCGTACTGTGGTTTACCCTCAAGAGTGGTCTTAGTCATGAGAGGATCGTCTACATGAAAAGGATCGATGGTTTTCTCCTCCATTTCATCCAAGGATTTGATATTTCTTAAGTCATGTAAGAGGTTCTTACTAGTTCATGCAGGTCTCGTCAGACCGTGTTGAGGAAATCTCACCAGATCTATAGTCTGTGGGACTTTTGTCCCTCCCGGATCCATTATGGCATCGTGTTGTCCAAGAGATGTCATGTGTTCCATGTTCATGCCCACTTCATGAATCAGCCACTGGAGCCTCTACACATTACCATGTACTCTTGTCCCTTTGTAGTCTGGGGATTGGACATCATGGGACCATATCCACCGGAGAAAACTCACCAATTTCAGTTAATCCTGATCGCTACGAATTTTGTTTCCATGTGGGGAGAGGTAGTTCCACACAAGGAGGTCAAGGATTGTTCTATCATTGACTTTGTGAGCTCTAGTATCATTAATTGATTTGGAGTCCCTCATGTCGTCCTCAACGATATCGACCCCAAATTTTGTGCAGAAGAGTTGAAGAAGTTGTTCGCCAAGCACATCATCCACTATAACCATACCTCCAACTATCATGAACAAGAAAATGGGAAGATTAAGGTGTTCAAAAAGACCCTCTCTAACATTTTGCAGAAAATGGTTGGTCAGAAAAATAAGAGTTGGCCAGGAAAGCTCCCCAATATTCTCTTGGATTATCATATGAAGAAACATAATTCCACACAGGTGAGACCATATTCCCTAGTATATAGAACAGAAGTCATCCAGCCTATTGAGATTCAGTTGCCTTCATTATGTAAGGTGGTATACGACCAGCAGGCACTAGATAAGGTAGGTGAAATTCGTCTGGATGAATTGGAAGCACTTGATGATAATAGGTTTCATTCCCTACACATCCTAGAAAGACACCATAATAGGATGTCCTGAGCCATCAACAAGAAATTACACCTCTTTTCTTTCATGTATTGTGATCTGGTATTGGCCCTCAGGACTCCAGTGATACCTGGTGGGAAACCGCCCATGTTGGAGCCTAAATGGGAAGGAACTTTTGTTGTTCACAAGGTTAACCCTAATGGTGGGTACTCATTGGTGACTATGGATGGTGAGCGTATAAATCCTCCCACCAATGCCATGTTTCTCAAGCAATACTTTTCCTGAGCCATCTAGTTTTGCATGACGCTAAACTACCAGGTCTGGCATGATCCTAAACAACCCGATCTTACATGACTTTAAACTACAAAAAATCTCGTGTGACGTTAAACTGTATGGCATCCTTCTAGATGTTAAATTTCACCCTAATAAATATGTGTGGCAAGATTCCAATATACATGGGATAGGTAGAAATTCTCAAACAATTTTTCTTGATCCCATCCCCGATAAATTTTCTTTGACTATCCGCCCATGGGGGTAGACCTCTTGGAGGATCCTTACACGGTGTAGTACATG
Source organism: Viscum album (assembly GCA_963277665.1). Lineage (NCBI taxonomy): Eukaryota > Viridiplantae > Streptophyta > Magnoliopsida > Santalales > Viscaceae > Viscum > Viscum album. The sequence goes on from OY728129.1 coordinate 1,067,829,176, forward strand.
CTTCTTTGGACCCCACTCTAGTCAGTATTACGGTTGTCACACCATGTTCCCCATCCCCATTATTATATCCTACCACATACTCAACGCACGATGTCAAACTACTTGGATTTTTAGAACTACATGTGGCTTGATTCCCATCCTCGTGGGATACGTAGGAATCCCCTGGTATTTCATTCGTTGGCCTAGACCCAAACATTAGAATCTACCATCAGGTCAATACATGTGGTGTGGTGCATATAATGTCCTAGTTCACGTTGATATATTTTAGAATGCCACATATATCCCCTTGAAATATTCCTTCCTTCATTTATCTTCTGTTCCGCGAGCACAAGACCTTACATGATTGGCACAACCCATCATTTGGGTTTCTGTCACCCTCTGCATCTAAAACGACCCATGAATGGTATGTAATCATGGCCTAAGGGATCAACTAATGTTACGAGCCAACATTATTGAGTTTTTTAAAAAACAGATTGATAAAAGTCTCATGTCATGAATATGGTCAATGGTCAATGCTCAATTGTTTTCCCTAAACTTTCATCACACATGGGCGGATACTGTGTTGTGAACCTAGTCAACATTTGTCCTCTATCATCATTGACACTTTGTAGTATTTCATAAGCCCGAATATTCCCCCACTATGTCCCATGAATATGACATTAGACTAGGGATATAGGGACTGATTTCTATAACCCTAAACTAAGATAACCATCATCCTCACTGCAAGATGTTAAGCTGCATACTGGTCGGGACATTCCGTCCATGGCCCAGCCTCAGGCCCCTCAGCATTTTCAGGACACTGGCCCATGTTCTCACTTAGGGTTATATGGTGTGGTGTGGGATTATGTCCTCATTCAAGTTAGGTTTCTCCCTGTGTTATAAAAATCCCTGGATGAGATTACATACCCTACCTTCATCCTTATAGCATGACGTTAAATTGAAAACTGGCCGGGACTTTCTGTCTGAGGCGCAGCCTCTATCCCCTTGACCTTTTTGAACCCTCTCCCCAAGTCTTAAATCAAGATTGTACAATGTGGTATGGGATTATGTCCTCATTTACATCAGGTTACTCCCCGTGCAGTACACCTCCCCTTTGAGGAATCATAACCATTTGTGTCTTTAAGTCATGATTCTAAACTGCACCTTACCATATTTTAGAACGATGTGTGGCTTCATTCCCATCTTCATGGGATTCATTGGAATTCCGGGACATTTTTTCTTTTGCCCCAGTCCCATATCGTAGAAATCTCCCTTTCACCATGGCCACTTGGCATGAACTTTCCTAGAGAGAGGGGTATACGGTATTGAATTTTTTCCTCATTTGCACCGTATTTGTAACAACCATTCCATGTGCCTCTTTATATTGAGAGTTATCAATCCCATTGTTCTATAATCATCTCTATAAATCAGCTACTCTCAAGTAGAACCCCTTGACCCTCTTCAATGATTCACCAATGTTCCCAAGATTATTCTAGATCTGTGTTTGGAGTGTCAGATTTTACCTAGTCATGCTTTCACCCATTTTTCAGGCTTCGTGTTCCCCTATATTTGGGCTTCCATAATATTTCACACCCGGACAGAACCCAAAATGGCATGGATGATAGGCCTAATGGTTCTTTTACCATTACTGGCCAACGTCCTCAAGGGTTTCAGACAAAAAATTGATACATGTACCACGTTGCGAATACGATCAGTGGTCGATGTCTATTTGTTGTTCCCATTTGAGGCCACACGATATGGATGTTGTGTTTCAAACACAGTCAAAAATTATCCTCCATCATCATGCCATCCCCTTAATGCATTGAATTTTGGTTACATGATTCACATTATTTTCCACCCCATCATATCCAAATAGAATTTCGACACTCCTGGAACTATCCCTCAGTGCACATTTGCAAGTTAGGAGAACAAAATCCCCAATAAAGGCATCATTCGGGGCTCCGCTTCAATTTATCATTGGTGTGAATTCCTGGTGTTGCAAAAAAAAACTTCTTATGCCCTTGTTTCCCACACTGAGTTTGAGTCATGTTGTCATAGGGATCGGGTTGATGTTTTCACTAACATGGAAAGATATCTCTCCTCTAGGGTCTGAGCTCTAAGACTATAAACTTACATCTCTTTTAGAACTACAAAAAGCTTGATTCCCATTCTCATGGAATACGTATGAACACCCAAACACTCATCATCAGGTCCATATCATTTGGGAGATAGCTTCTCCGACCCCTTTTCCTCTAACCTTTTCTGGCCCCTCATCCTGAGGTTTCCTCCTCAGAATTGCGCATGATATGGTGTGGACCTTGTCCTCATTCATGTTGAGTATTCTTTATCATGCCATGAACAGCCCCTCTAGAACCTCATCTCAGCTGTATACATCTGATCCATATGACGTTAAACTATGATGATCAGTCCCACATGAATTTAATTGCTTGACTCTATCATTCACAACATTAAAAATGAATTGTTGGTCCCATCACATGACCCAAAATTGTGACATTATCTTCCTGGTCATATGATGAAAAACGACACTACATTGTCATTTCCTCACCCGTGGGGACGTCATGTTTGGTATCAGTTACACACAATACCATTTTGAGTGCCTACAAATAGCTTGATTCAGGTGGCGGTACCTGGACCTTCCATACTATGTCCATTGCTTCACAAAAAAATCATTCATCATAAAGGACAAACAAGATATATCAATTACCACTTCTTTTGGGGTATGGGCCAGACCCTAACGATCTTATTATCCCCAAGACCACTATATTACCATGTCATTCTCTCAAAAATATGTGAAACATGAGCCCCATCCTCGTGTTGTGTGTAGGAACATCCGTGCACCTTGTCTCGGGCTCAGCCTAACTTCTGTTTTTGGTCCCTTGTCCCAAAACCTCCCCAAGAAGCGCACTGTGGTCTAGACCGGGTCCTCAATCAAATCTTGTATTCTAATTACATCAATTTGTTTCCCTCATTACCTACCATCTATGGTCAATGATCTATGACCATAAACTAGGACCACTCAATTTCCTTGCCGCAATCCATGTCATCTTCTAGAACTATGTATGGATTGATTCCCATTCTCATGGGATATATAGTAACACCCAGATATTATTGCCTCTGGGCCCAGCCCCAGGAATCTACAAATCTTTTCCGTTCTTTTTTCGGCCCCTTTGCCCGAACACATTTGGGTACATATGATGTGAAGAATACCTCTTAGGTTACCATTCATGTTAGGTTTTTCAATAGTCACACCATGTGCATCCCATATCTTTTCATAGCATGGTCTGAGTTCTGTGACCGAAAACTAAGATTTCGTTATGTGAACTGAGCATCACGTTTGGCTATTTCACTGCCCCGCACACAGTCTGTTAAATCAAGCCCCCTTAATGGTGTACCCTAGGTCCTTATGTTGAAAGTGTGTGACCCCAGGACCATTCTCCTTGGTAAGGTACTTGACTCTCTCTATCAGATATTTCTTATATTCATATCCAGATGTGTTTTGACAAAGGGGCGAAGTATGAAACTTTCACGGGGACATTCCCATCGTTCCGTGTCCAAGATTCATGAGCCGGTCATTTGGGTCCTCATCCTCTTCCATGTCTAAAGGGACCCCCTATGCGGCGTGGACTCATGCCACACTGTCATACCTACATCCATGGTCCAACATCCTTGAAGATCTCAGACGACATTTGCGATAGGACCTCTGTTTCGAACACAGTCACCAGTCAATCCTCATTTTTCTGTCCCCATTTTAGGCGAACGTGATATGGATACTGTGTTTCGAGCAAGGACAATAGCTACAACCTATCATCATTCCACCATCATTGTGGTCTAGATCTCAAGCATCATGATTCACACAGTTTCACTTCATTATGTTCAAGTGGAATTCTGACTAACTCGACATTACCTCTTCGTGCATCTAGGTGCGTTACATGGATGGGTCATCATTAGTGGGACGTCATTCACCTAGTAACCCATCGTCCCAATCTTTTTCCACCCTATTCTAGGAAATTCCCATAACTACTTCTTGTTTCCCACATTAAGCATGAATGACGTGGGCTTAGTAGTTTTGGTAGGATGTGTACTGACGAAGAAATTCCACATGTACCTTTCTCTGTCCCACATGATGTTAAAATGCACCATCATAACTATGTTATACTTGATTCCCATTCTCATGGGGTTCATAGGAACACCCAAACACTTTGATTTCGACCCAGACTAATTTTCACACTTGGTCCCATGACCAGAAAATTTTCTTTCAGGGATATGTGGTGTGATCCAGACCAAGTACTTATTCACATCAGGTTTATAGCTACCACACCACATACTACCTGCCTAGTATATTCCCTTTAACTCCACGTCCTATCATATGAAATTAAACTACACGAGTTCACATGTCCTAAATTCATGTCACTAAACTATGGGTCATCCCTAAACAAGTTCAGGATGCCCCATGATAACGTTAGGAGGTGACATTTTCCTCATAAGATAGGTTTTTTATAAGAATACTTGATCCCTGATCAAACCGATGTATCCACCTAAATATTTTCCAACACGGTGGTGTAATTTCAAGAGTGTTTGACTCTAATCAAACAACCCATCACACCACTCTCCATGCTATGATTTCCCTTTATTTGGATCCTCCTCCTCTTTCACGTCTAGAGGAACCCCTTAAAAGTATGGAAGCTCGGCTTGTGGATTGACTACTATCCTGGGATAACATTCAGGAAGACTATTGGATAAAATTCTGAGTCAAGCCTCATGTTTCGATTATGGTCAGTGGTCAATGCTCATTTTTTATCCGCATTTTAGGCTAATGTAATATTGATATTGTGTTTCAAACATTGTAAATAGTCATTCTTAATTCTCATGCCATCTCTACAGTGTTCCGAATCTTGGGGATTATGATTCACACCTTCCATCCCCCCTGTTTGGGTTTCCAGCGCCCCTGGTTTCACCCCAATCATTAAGAAGAGAACACTGGGAAGATGGTAATCTGACTGTTCTGGGAGCATCATTCTCCGGTCATGTCTTCAGCATTTCTTTTCAGAAATATGAATCGGTTTTCGAAACCCCAAGATACCTGGAGATTGGTTTACATTCTCACATTTTATTTGAGTAATAATGTGGTCATCCCTTGTCTCTCACTTTGGGTCCGACCAATGTGATCTTAGGGAATGATCACTGGACGCTCCATTAATATGATGAAAATGAAACATGTAACGCCCCAACCCCAGTTACCCGGAGTCGGTGAATTATTACAATACAATGGCATGATCAAAAAAGATCAAGTCTCGAAACGCCGATTAGTTTAGTAGCCTTGGAAACACTAGATACATTATTAAATGTTACATTACATCATAAAGTGAAAAACTAAAATAACATGGTCTCCAAATTCCACACTCATATCCCCTTCAGACTATACCTTGCAGGTTAGTCAGAAAATATTTCTTCACATCCTGGGAAAAATAAAACATAGAATGGGGTGAGCTCAGATGCTCAGTAGGGATAACAATATAGAGAATTATTTCTTAAATAAACATAATAAATTAAGACAATGTATAACTAAAACAAAATCCTTTTCAACATGAACTTCAGCATAATATGGCCAAAATAAAATGAAATAATACCATTTACTTATTTACATGGATATTTTACTAGTTGAATAATAACATGCAATATCAATAACCACTTTCATAATGATGGAATGCATAATGCCAGACTATTATAACCACATAGTCAATGGCTTGTTCCATGACTACAAATAATATTTTGTCATGGCCTTGTCCCAAAACAGTAGTTTGTCTCATGAGACCTACCAATGCATTAAGGAGCTATAGTGGGCTCCACCTGTCACATAATAAGTCCAATGAATTCCTTATATGAAAAGTTTTATACATATCATAAACCATAACATAATTATATCACATAAAACATGAATAATGGAAACATAACATTTCCACATTTCAATCACCAGATATCAATACAACACATTGATATGATAAAACAATTTTCAATACCAAATTAAAAGAAATGTAAAACATGGTATTTATTTTTCATTTTACAAAATGTTATGGCTTGTAGAGGAAGCTGAAACTCAAATAATGGTCACGGCGGCAGAGAATTCATTGTCGCCGCATACGTACGACAAAAAAACATTATTTTTTGTCATTTAGTAAAAATATATGTATAAAAAGATTAATTTTGAATAAACGTAAAAGTCATAGTGTTTTATACCCCATATAAATGAAATTTTTGTATAAAACAAAATATGCCTCAATGAAAGGCGATTGAGACAAAGTACCTTACCTCGTGTCTGACTTGACTCGATCGTTATTTAATATCCTGAATAATAAACTACAGCTAATCTCGACTTTCTTAGAAAACTTTTTCATGTTCATTATCACTTTTACATCACTTATTACAATGTTATGAACATTATGTTCTCATTTAAGTTAATATCGGTCGTTTTGTCGATCTTTGGTACTTGAGTCAACAATAAACTTCTTATAATTACATGTTGTTCATGTGGTAAAATATCCATTATCTAAAGAATTATATAAAATATCTAGATTTCATATATATGATATATAACCAGTATATGCATGCATTTATAATATAACATAATATTTAGAGGTAAGAAAGGAAATGCACCGTTCATGGAGATGGTAAGCTGTACGCACGCATTAACGCTACATTCATTTCTATTTCGTATTTAATGGAATGAAATCATAATGATATAAAGGTATATTATAATTCCAGTATAATATCATATATAATATTATTTACTCCATCCTTTATACATACCACATGTGTCATTAACGATTCAACTCACCTTGATGGGGTGGTAGTCCGCACTTCCAGAAATGAAATTATCACATTTACCCATAATGGAAATCATAAAGGTATTTCAAAATTGAAAAATACACAAGAATAAGGAAAACACAAACATAATATATATCATATATAAATATAGTTACATATTAATGTCCACCATGAGCGGTGTTAAAAGAAGATTGAACAATCATCATTTCGTGAGGGAGTAATTCACCACCTACAAAAATTGTATGTTCTTTAATCATTAGATGAAGGTTTGTGTAAGTGTAAATCAAATACTTCTCATAAAAACATCATAGAATATTGAAGATACTGGTACTGTTACAAAATAATGGAATAAAAAGAGTTTAAGAGGTTGTAGAAGTAAAATAAAACAAAATAACTTATGAGAAGACATTACTTTTAAAATCGGGTAACTCTTTTTGATTTGAGCCAAAGGCTTCCTTGTGAAGACTTCTACCCAATGTGAGGATTCTAGGAGTATGAAAGAAGTTGTTGAGAGAGTATTTGGGTAGAGGTAGGCTGAGCCAAATTGCTTTGATGGTGTGAATAAGGTGGTAGAGGTGGGGGCCTTTTATAAGAGGGGAGGAGGGGCACTATTGGAAAGTCATGAAGTGTTTCTTTTTTATGAAATGATTTTCAGATTTTAAAGGTCCCACAATGATATATTTAGAGGATAAAGTGATAATGGTTCGAAATATACTCATAAAATAGGTTTTAGAAAAGTTTATGTCTTATATTTTACCTTATCTTTTCATTTTATTTAAATTGATCATTAATGAGGTAATCAGTACATCATCACGGTGTCATAAAAAAATTTATATATTTAATGACTAAAAATTATAAAAAAATTTCCATGATGTAGGAAATATATTTATCTTTCTAATTTATATCTATAGTCGAAATTTTATCTTATATAACCCCATGTAATAATTGTTTAAGTAAAACAACACATTTTTGTGACAATTTTATTTTTACTTTAAATAAAAAGTTATTAATGTCATTTTCATACCCAAGTGGCTCCATGGGGTCCCCAAGTTTACCCAGGGATTTTCTTGGTCGGACATGACCCATAAAATAAGGTTAGGACAATTTTATAGGTAATTTCATATTATTATAACATTATATTCACCTTAAATTACACTAATTACCTTTAATCTCCATTAATAGAAATTAAAAGTTACTATTCACCAAAAATTATTTTAATCCCATTGAACCACATTTTACTTCTTAATGAAAATGATGTATGTAGGATTTTATAAATTCAAATCACAGAGGGGTTAAAATTTCATTTAAATGAAAAATTAGTTTTTTAACTACCACTTAGTGGTTTCACTAGTCATAAAAAAATTGACGTTTTTCAGAACAATACCAAAAATCCACACTAAGCTATAATTGATATTCCGAATTCAAAAATGATGTCTATTTTAAAAAATTTCAAACATATAAGTTTCAATAAATAATTTTATAATTAATTCCTGTTGTCAAAACAAATAGCTTGTTTTTAAGAAACAATATCAATCAAAAGAATGACAATTGTTTATGTCCAATTTCAAAGTGAAATTAATTATAATGTCCTCCATTAGATAAAATGGTAAAAATATATTATAATTATACTTTAAAACCACTCAATATTATAATTTATTACTATAAATTATTTTGATTAAAAATTTTGTTTTTAAGTATTTGTCACTATTCATTGAAAATTGGATGTTTTCAGAAAAATAAAAATAATTCATCATAGTTTAATTTTGATATTCCTAATCCAAAAATGAATTCCATTATGAAATATTAAATTTTTATAATTTCAAAAATTTGGTATTACTATACATAATGGAATCTTTGATTGGCCGCGGTGTGTTAGAATCTCGAACGTGCTTACAATGAAAGCTATTGCATTATTGAAAGAGATGAATGTAGTGGAAGCTTGGGATATTAAATTCTCCCATCATTCAATAAATTGCGTCCTTGAAATTTAAAAATCATCTTCAAAAATAAATGTTTGAAAATAGAAAATACCTTTGTGGAAACCCACATCAGAAATAAGGTTAATAAAATTAGGCCTTAATAAGCTGGAAAGGGAAATGAAAAAGTCACCACCAAATTATGATCTCGATTAGGAGAACATTGGTGGAAATTAGAGACATATAATTAGAGGAAAAATGTAAATATTTGTAGGGAGTGATTGAGGTCATCAATCAAAAACAACTATAAAATTGAGGGCCTCAAAGCCTTCAATCTATGTTGATTTAAAATATCATCAGTTCAACAAAACATAACGTATTAGGATAACACATTTTTTGTTTTAATATCCCTTTCCTAAAGTTTATGAATTAATTTCTTCATATAATAAGAGATTGGTATATATATATGTTTGACATGTAGAGTTTCAAACTTCAACTAATTTCTACCACAAACTCATATTTCACTCAAAATGATATAGAACTCAAAAATATTCTATTTATCCTAACCGTATAGGGTTATAAAAATAAATTTATAATTCATCTATCCAAACTAAAAAAACTACATAATACACTCTAGAGACTTCACGTAGTCTAGTGGTAGGCGATAAATCTCAATCACACTATGTTTGTGGGTTCGATTCCCACATCTTTGTCCGACACGGTGGGTTTTCACACGGTCTGCGTGTTGTCCTTTTTATAAATATACAAAAATATCCATAACAATAGTATCCAATGTAAACTATAATCCATTCTAACCATTATAGTTATCCAAAATACCTCTATCCAGACTTTCTCTAAAAGGTCTCAAAATTCAAAAATCAATTGTAACATCAGATTCCCCAAACCAAGTAATGTTTCACTTATTATCACATAATAAAAATATTATTACCTTAATAATATTTAAAACTTAATGAAAAAAAGTACTTCACTACAATCCTTATATATATCACATTATTCTTATAACCATAATATAGTTCTTGAGTCCAAAAGCACCAATACATTAATTATTCCACTTCTAATATAGTAACAACAAATGATTGGCCTTGATCCCATGGCCTTTCCTGTGTTATGTTTCCCTGATCCTTAGTAAATTAATTTCCATAATGCCCCATTTCTCTACAATTGTAACATTCAACATTGATAGCCTCTTTCGTTCCCTTACAATCACAAGCCTGGTGACCTTTTTCTCCACATTTATAACAAACTCCCATTCATTTTAGGAAACTACCGGGGTGATTCTTCCCACAATTATCGCATAGTCGAAAATCCTTTTTTCCTTTTTCCCTTCATCAGTATCTTATTACACCGTTCTCTTCTTCTCTTACATTACTTTATTGTCATAAGATTTAGAGAATTCCTTTTCTGTCTTGATAGCAAATGAGACTATATCTTCATATGTTGAGAAATATTGTGATAAAAATCATGACAGAGAAATGGTTTTAACCCATCAATGAAATGATAAATCTTACTTCTTGGATTACGTATATAATCTACAACATACCTTGCTAACCTTATAATGTTGGCCTCATACTTTGCAACCTTCTCATCCTCCTTTTGAATCAGACTCACAAATTTCCTTCCCATATCTTCTTGATGGTCAAAAGGAAATTATTTTTCTAAGAAAATCTCATTGAACTCCCTCTATTCCATATTGGATACTTTATCATATTCCTTTTTGTTTTGAATCAATGCACACCATTGATCATCGTCTCCAGTGAGGCAGTAAACTCCCATGATAACCTTTTTCCTTTCACTACACCCCAAGGCATGGAATATTTTCTCTATGGAATTTATACATTGCTCAGCTACTAAGGGATTTGAACTCCCATTGAATGTTAAGGGTTGTTGCCACATGATGTGATCTAACATTGATCCTCTACAATGAGGATTAGGGTTCACCATACGGGTAAGGTTATTATTCATAACCTGAGTGAGTTGTCCCAGTATAGTGATTAGATGATCAACACCAGTTGCATCACAAGCTCCACAATAATTATCTTGAGTAGGAAGGCAATCCCAACATGGAGTGCGTGTACTGATACAGTTTCCATTCCTTCCAATAGGCTTAATTTCTAAACAATGGCATAAGCTATATCAGTTTATGAATCAAAATACATAATTCCATACTTGCGAAGCACTTAACATAAATTGAACAGTTTATGTATATAATCCATAATCATAAAAAAAATTCATTGAGGATGTATATACTCATAAACCCTTCATAATGGTTTGTCAAGAAAATGAGAATTATCCTAAGCATATCCACCGGGATTGTTGTAACCAAGAGTGCAGCAATGCCTATTGTCGTGCACCAGTTCCTGTTCGAGTCTAGATCAAAGCGGTGTTTTCGGGTTTTACCCATAGGTACATCTGTTCTAGAGCCGCCTCTACCTGTTCATATCCAGACATGGATTTATTTCTCTAAAGATACACACAATCTATACTTTAGAAAAATTTTAGGATGTTCTTATATACTAATCCTCAAAGTCTATCTTAGGGCTATGTGCTCTAATTAGAGTTTATCTAAATCTAGCTTCCAAGGTAAGTACTAAACTGCCTCTGATACCAACTATAACGCCCCAACATTAGTTATCCAGAGTCTGTCCATTATTACATAACATTGGCATGATCACAAAAGATCATGTCTCAAAAGACCGATAAGTTTAGTAGCCTTGGAAACACTAGATACATTCTTAAATGATACATTACATCATAAAGTGAAAAACTACAATAACATTGTCTCCATAGTCCACACTCATATCCCCTTCAGACTATCCCTTCAGGTCAGTCATAAAATATTTCTTCACATCCTGGAAAAAATAAAACATAGAAAGGGGTGAGCTCAAATACTCAGTAAGGATAACAATATAGCGGAAACTTTCGTAAATAAATATAAACATTTAAGGAAATGTATAATTAAAACAAATGCCTTGTAAACATGAACTTCAACACAATATGGAAAAAATAAAATGAAATAATTCCATTTACATATTCACATGGATATTCTACTAGTCGAATAATCACATGCAATATCAATTACCACTTTCATAATGATGGAATGCATAATACCAGACTATTATAACCACATAGTCAAGGCCTTGTGCCAAGAATACAAATACGATATTGTCAAGGCCTTGTGCCAAGACACTAGTTTGTCTCATGATACCTACCGATGCATCGAGGAGATATAGCGGGCTCCACCAGTCACATACTATGTCCAATGCGTTTCTTATTTGTAAAGGTTTAAACATATCATAAACCATAACATAATCGTATCACATAAAACATGCATAATCGAAACATAACATTTCCACATTTAAATCACCAGATATCAATTCAACCCATTGATATGATAAAACAATTTTCAATACAAAAATAAAAGAAAATTAAAGCTTGGTAATTATTTTTCATTTAAAAAAATGTTTTTTCTTGTAGAGGAAGCCGAAACTCAAATAATGGTCACATCGGCAAAGAAGTCGTTGTCCCCTCATACACACGACACAAAAACATTCCGTTTTGTCGTTTAGTAAAATTCTTCGTATAAAAATATTCCTTTGGAATAAACGTAAAATTCAACGGGGTTTATACACTGTATAAAAGAAAGTTCTGTATAAAATAAAATATGCCTCAATGAAAGGATATTGAAACGAAGTCCCTTACCTCATGTCTGACTTGACTCGATCATTCTTTAATCTCATAAATAAAAAACTACAATTAATCTCTAATTGATTAATAACTTTTTTCATTTTCATTATTCCTTTTATATCACTTATTACCATGTTATGAACATTATGTAGTCATTTAAGTTAATAACGGCCATTTTGTCGATCTTTGGTACTTTGGTCAACAATAAACTTCTTATAATTACAAGTTTTTCATGTGGTAAAATATCCATTATATCCATAATTATATTCATGATATAGATATCATATATATCATATATATCTAGTATATTCATGAATTTATAATATTACATAACATTCAGAGGTAATAAATGAAATGCACCGTTCTTGGAGACGGTAAGTCGTACGTATGCATGAATGATACTTTCATTTCTATTTCGTATTTAATGGAATGAAATAATAATGAAATAATGGTATATTATAATTCCAGTATAATATAATATATAATATTTTTTACTCCATCCTTTATACATCTCACATATGGCATTAACGATTCAAATCACTTTGAAGGGACGATAGTCCGCACTTCCTAAAATGAAATTATCATGTTTACCCATAAGGGAAATCATAAAGGTATTCCATAAATGAAAAAAGAATAATAAAGAAAATAGAAACATAATTTATATCATATATAAATATAGTGACATCTTAATTTCCACCTTGAGAGGTGTTAAAAGAAGATTGAACAATCATCATTTCGTGAGGCAGTAATTCACCACCCACAAAAATAGTATGTTGATTAACCATTAGACGAAAGTGTGTGAATGTTTAAATAAAATCCTTCTCATAAAAAAATACTAGTATATTGAAGATAATGGTTTTGTTACAAAATAAAGAAATAAAAATAGTTTAAGGGCTTGGATAAGCAAAGTAAAACAAAAGAACATAAGCTAAGACATTACTTTTAAAATTCGGGTAACTCTATTTGATTTGAGCCAATTCCTTCCTTGGGAAGACTTCTGCCCAAAGTGATGCTTCTATGAGTAATAGAGGGAATTTGAGAGTGTATTTGGGAAGAGTTTGGCCAAGCCAAATGGCATTGATGGTGTGAATAATGTGGTAGAGGTGGGGGCCTTTTATAAGAGGAGAGGAGGGGCACTTTTTGAAAGTCATCAAATGTTACTTTATTATGAAATGCTTTTAGGATTTTAAATGTCACAAAATGAAATATTTCGAGTATAAGGTGATATGGTTTCGAAAAATACCCATCCAATAGGTTTCAGACAAGTGTAATTCTTATATTTCACCTTATCTTTTCATTTTATTTAAATAGTTCATTAATGAGGTAATCGCTACATCATCATGGTGTCATAAATAAATTTATTTATTTAATTCCTAAAAATTATAAAAAAATTACCATGATATAGTAAATGTTTTTGTATTTCCAGTGAATATTTATAGTTGAAATTTTAACTTATATAACCCTATGTAATAATTGTTTTAGTAAAACAACACATGTTGGTGACAATTTTATTTTTACTTTAAATAAAAAGTTATTAATTCCATTTTCTTACCCGAGTGGCTTCATGGGGTCCCCAAGTTGACCCATGGATTTCCATAGTCGGCAATGACCCATAAAATAATGGTAGGAAAAGTGTAAATGTAATTTCATATTATTATAACATTATATTTACCTTAAATTATGATAATTACCATTAATCGTGATTAATAGAACATAAATGTTATTATTCACAAAAAATTATTTTAATCACATTGAACAAAATTTTACATACTAATGACAATGATGTATGTCAGAGTTTTGAAATTCAAATCACAGAGGTGGAAGAATTTCTTTTAAAAAAAATTAGTTTTTTTAACTACCACTTAGTGGTTTCACTATTCATCAAAAATTGAAGTTTCTCAGAACAATACCAAAAATCCACCCTAAGAAATATTTTAAATCTAGAATTAAAAAATGATAAATATTTTACAAAAATCCATAAATATAAGTTTCATTAATTAATTTTATAATTAATTAATTTTTTCAAAACAAATAGCATGTTTTTAAGAAATAATATCAATCAAAAGATTGACAATTCTTTATGTCCAATTTCAAAGTGAAATTATTTATAATGTACACCATTGGATAAAATGGTAAAATTAAATACAAATTATACTTTAAAACCAATCAATATTATAATTTATCACTATAAATTATTTTGATTAAAAATGTTGATTTTAAGTATTTTTCACTATTCATCGAAAAGTGGATGTTCTTGGAAAAATACAAAAAATTCATCATTTTCTAATTTCGATATTCTGAATCCAAAAATTAAGTCCATTCTAAAATATAAGATTTATATAATTTCAAAAATTGGGTATTACTACAGTACCGAGTGTTGATCCCTCCCACAGAGGGATTAACACCATCAAAAGAAATTTTTAGCTTCGCCACCCTCCGCCTAGTGGCATCCAGGATTTGCTGCTGCCAGTTCAGTTCTCGCTCATCCTCAGCAGCGATGGGTCACAATTCATTGGACGCTGTCCAGGACTGCTTCATGTCGGTCCGAATAACGATCATCTCCTTGGAGGCTCAGTTGAAGCCCTCTTCAGCCTCTACCATCTGGTCCTTCAATCACAATATTAGTTATGATTGCGAATAGAGGGAGGCTGAGTGATCATCCACCCAGACCTGTAGTTGCTGAACTTCATTTTAACCCTCCAGGAGCCTCTTGATGTACACTGCATTCCTTCACTACCATCCCACACCAAGGCCACAGTCGTACTCCCAAATCATCTCTGCCATAAGATCTCGGACGAGCAGGTTGGGACGTCGGGCATATACTCCCCGAGAACACAGTTCGGACAATTGCGAGCAATGTCTTTCCATCTCATCTAGCCATAATGCTTGGGGGTGTTATTAACGAAGAACATAATCAGATTTCGTGATCCTTGATGGACTAATTTGTTGTCCTCTTCAGAAAAGGACGTTTCATCCCAGTCAATACGGTTGGCAGTCTCATATGTGGGGAATGCCCTTAGGAACTCATCAAAAAAGTCCACATCTAGTTTATAATTACGCGTTGAAGGACCAGGGCTCTCTAATTGATCCTCATCATCAGATCCAACCTTAATAATCTCAGGAAAAGCCCCACTGACAGTTTCTATAGATATCTGTAGCACCGCAATTCGGTTAGTCTAGATATCCACCTCCACGATCACAGGCATTTCTCTTGGAAGGACGTCTCCAAAAGCACTTATCTAACTAACCAAGGAGGCCCATTCCATTTGAAGAACAAGGCACACCAAAGAGGTCTTAGAAGTTAGTTGACATGGTTAGTGGGTGAAAATCATGAATTTGGATGAAGGTACTTATAAAGATCGAATTCCAAGTCTCATTCTTGGGTTGATGTCATCGGGACCCCAAGGCATGGCCCCCCATATATTATTGGAAGATCTAAAAGCTCTGGAGGGGTAACCTTAGGCATCCTACCCCAACTGGACAATGTAATTGATGCGTCCATATGCATGGATCCCGACGGCCCCTCATTTTCAACCACTGAGGGACGAGAACATGTTCTATGTATGAGACTCTTCTACAGAGTTCAAGTATTAGGAAGGTTTCCAGAATGACATAATATAATATCATAAAGAAAGGGCTTGAGATACTACCTCAAGGGCCTCTGCAAATTCTTCATGGTCTGAGTCATGATCGCTGAATTCGCCCTCCTCCAACAGGCTTCCTTTACTGGACTCATCACCCCAGGACGACTCGTCTAATTCGTCTGGAAGAGGGAAGCGCTCTCTCAGTTCAGTGGCCGACAATTGTGGTGGGACCATATGATCCATCAACACCTGTACATGATCTGTGATTGGACGAGGAGCACCCTGCGAATTCACAATGTCTTCCAACTCTGATAGGTATTTACCGCCTCCACTTGGGACACCAAAAAACCGGCCCTAATTGGACCTATCCATGGATAATCCTTCCCGATATGGTTCATGTGTTTCCATATCTCAAACTGGCCAAGGAATTGCCGATTGACTTCCCAGATGTCCCAACCCTCTAGATATATAGCATTCTCTACCATGTATATATTGTGTAGCCGCTTCCCCAATGCCTGGGTGGCTATCCTATGGAATCCTCTTAGTGGCATGCCCTCTGGATGACTCTGTTCCTCTAGAACCATTAGGTCCACTACAACTATTGGATCTTTCACTACTTCATGACCCACAACTACTGTGGGTATCGACGCCATGGTAGCCCCACCATCGCAAGATTCCCTTTCCGCCTTCTAACACTAGCCTTGGGGTTGGGGAGGCTCACTATCACCAACACTAATGGTTGGATGCTTCAGCATCTCCCCCAGATAGGCCACCTCACAACATTGGTCATTCTTCTTTAGCAACCCGTAAGCAGTAGTAGGCAGAGGAAACTTGCTCTACTTATTTCCATATTCTTGTGTGAACATGATCCACATATGCCTCATCAAACATGAGTTTTCCTCATGGAGCACCCCTAGATAGACCCTCGGGATCAGTTGATTCTTACACATAAATTTCTCGGAAAATCAGTGAGGGGTTTATGGCTTGTAGAGGGGCTCACGATCGACCCTTTCCTCTAGGAATCCACCTCTAAAGGCTATGAGATAAGACTAGTGCTCTTTCGTTCCTTGGTCATCATCAGTAAAAGCACTCGTTGGATATGGAAACGGGTGATAGTTGAATTCCTCCACCTTCCACATCTAGTTCACTACCAACATTGTGGTCAGCTTGGCCAGAAGGCTTACGGTAGTGTTGAGAATAGAGGGGTGGAAGTTTGACCTTGAAGGAGAAATGGGGTTCGGGTACTCATAAAAACCCCTAACATGCGCTGTTATCCACCCATACAGTAGGTGGAATGTCCCACATAGCCTCTGGGACCTCTTCCACTTGCTAATGTGCCACAACATCTTGTATAACCCAGAGAGCATCAAGATACTGAGGTTAATTCGCCCTCATGTTGCCAACATGGATGCCATGATGAACGTCCTTGGTCGCACGACCATGTTTGTATCCCACACCTGCGGTATCCAACCACAGATAAGAGCCGCAATCAACATAATCGGCCTGACTATCGGAAACTGCTTGGTGCAAACGCTAATTCCCCAGGTCATCCACTAGTTATCCTCTTCGAGCCACCGGTACGAGTGCTCCTTTCCTTATTGAGCCCCCTTTGGGAATGTCTAAGGCCTCACCGGAAACTGCCTGTCTTCCAGGATGTTCAGAAACTGCTTGAACCACCGCCTGTAATGGACATCCCTCATGACTTCATTGACCTCCATCACCAGCCATGTAATTTCATATGGATCCTCCTACACACTCATGATGGTGTTGACGCTCCATTCCGTCACAGAGTCTATGGACTGAAAAAAAGGAAATACCTGAGCTCAAAGTGATTCATCCTTTGAAGAAAACATCAAAAATCGACAAAGGCATGAACACAGGATCAAAAGCAACTGCACCGCGCAAGTTATCTCACTATCACGCAAGTACACTTGCGTGACGACCTGGTCGCACAAGTGACTTGCGCGACCTAAGTGGTAACCGCCCGGTAACCGCCCAGGGCCTTCTTTTTCCTATAAATAGACCCTGTGGGCCCACCCATTCGAGAGGATCTTTTTTCAGAAATTCGGATTGAAGCTCCTGACGCCCAAGTCTCTTCTCAAAGCTTCCGGAACACTTCTAAGGTAATTTCTTACCTAGAATGGAAGATCTAAAGAGAAGAAGGAAGGCCTAAGTGTTGAAACTTATCAACACTTGCGCGTCGACTTATTTCCTTCAATATAACTTGCGCATCCTTTTTCTGGAAGAACCTCAAGAGGATTCTAAAGGGTTTAATAAAGAGTCGCTCAAGCATTTCAATTCTGGTTGAAAATCGCGCAAGTACACCATGTGTCACGCAGGTATACCTGCGCGACCAATACTTGCGCGCCCACGCAAGACTTGCGCGCCTTTCAAGACTTGTGCGCCCCTACCTTTTTGGGTGCCCATCTTGCCCATTTTTGCGCCTCTTAAGCCATTTCACATTTCCTATTCAAAAGATTCTGTCTTTAAGATACTCTTCAAAGCCATTTATGGCATGATTTCTTGATTTGACTTCCTTATCTGAAAGGAATTCGGTGGAATATCTCTTAAAACCTAGTGATTTATACATCTTTATGTCACAGAAGATTGAGAGTTCATTCATTCAACCTCATCCTTTAAAATGAGAGAATCCATAACCTGGGTCTCCTTTTCAGGAATAATCCCCAGTTATAAATCCTTTAATATGGGCATCTTCCTCAGGAGTAAGCCCCAAATTCTTAAAGTTCCTAAACATGGGCATCCTCTTCAGGAGTAAGCCCCAATATCAAATGTGGGCATCCTTCTCAGGATTAAGCCCCAAACCTTAATCCCTAACCTGGGTCTCTTTTTCAGGAATAAAACTCCGTCATAATCTTGGGCTTCCTTTTCAGGAGTAAGCACCAGTCATAATTTTGGGCATCCTTCTTAGGAGTAAAAACCAATCATAAGTCCCCTCCTAATTTGGGCATCCTCCTTAGGAGTAAGCCCCAAGATTAGAGTATTAAAATCTCCATAAAGCACATATACCTTTATGGACCATGTTCCTGGATTTTCTCCCTAAAAGTAAATCCTAAACCTTCATCTATTTGGGCAGTCATACATACATAAGCCCCAAACAATTTCTTATGATTGCATCTTTCATGGCACAATTGTATAATATTTACCAATTCCTCTTGTTTCTCACACCGAGCATGACTCACGTGAGCTTAGAGTGTAAAAGTAATTATGTCATTCTTCTTTGAGCCATCAATCATAAACATCATACTCCATTACTCGAACTACGTGGGTTCTGATTCCTTTTCCAAAACAAAGGATACGTAGGTAGCCCATTTATGGGTTCGATCCCAACTTCGAAATAATCATTGTCCTTCTGAATGACGATAAACTTCAAGTGCCCCACTGAGTGGCTTTAAAACCAGCCTGGTCGTCATAATAACCAAGAGACTTTTATATAAATGTTTTGAAGGATAACATTGACCAAGAATCTCTAAACAGATATAGATGATTCTCTATTGATGAAGAACCTCGAATACATATAAAAGATTCTATAAATTTCTTGCATATTTAATCATTGATTGTTAAAACTTAAGGAAAGCTCATTTTATAATTGGTAATATAATAAGGATTCACGAACATAACATAAATCTATAAAGAGAGTCCCGGAGTAGACAATAATTTCCCTCAAAAAGGTGTGATGAGTCCAACCTCCCATCCTCTCGACTAATGAAAATTCCTAATCCTCATTAGTCCACAAACTAATGCGCGCCTACCTTTGGAAAGTAGGTCCAAACGGATGTGGAATCATTGGATGTTTCCGGTTCTACGAACAAACCCATTAGAAACTGATCGGAACGTTTGAATCTCCCGTCCAGGAGGTCATCCCCGAAATCCGTGTGAAACAAAAAATGGTGAACCCGACGTGAATCCTTAACCAAGTTAAAGTGATGTTTTTCTTATTTGTTAGGCCCCTTGGGCCAAAAAATAAATCATTGACATGTGCTCATCCAAAAGATGAAGTGGCCGGATTTATCTTGATTATGTCTGTTATATGGAACATGCACTCTTTTCTCAAGATCTTCTGCAAAATGGCTTTCCTTAAATTCACCCCTGTGAATACTGCTGCTGTGAACACCTCTACTGTGAGGTCTGCTGCTGTGAAAACCAATGCTGCTACTCCTGCTGGAACGTCGTCCTTTCTGAGGATGACATCACCTACTCAGCGTCTTCAACGCTGGGTTTCTAATGCACTGGTTAAGTAGTACCGTCGCAATGGTACTATCCCAACTCTGGAGGCCGCTCGTCAAGCCCTCCAAGTTAACAACTCTACCTGGTCGTCCGGACAACGGCGACCAGCAATCAAGAAGCAGGAGGTGCTGACTACCGTTTCCAACCGTTTCGGGTCGTTATCCTTGGAACGCAATTTCCATTCACTCCCTTACTCTGAGGAAGTGAATGAGCAGGTCCCTCAGGGCCTTAATTCAAAAAGACAAGAGTCCTTCCCGAGGGCTCCCATCAACAATCGCCGCCAGACTCGTGTGGTAGTGCGCCCTCAACATGATGATGGTACCGACTCCAGGCATTCAGCTCAGGTTCCTCGAACCCGAGCAGGCAAGATGAACCGCCAGAGACGGAATCCGGTTAACAATAGGCAGGTTGTCATCCCTGCCATCTCCGGAGAAGTTCACCAACCTAACTTGGTGGAAAATAACGAGCAGGCACAATCAACTGTCCGTTTTAATTCCGCTGTCCATCAGACTCGTCTGGCAGCATCACGCCAATCCCGCCAGGCAATTCCGGCGGAGTACTATAGGCAGGAACATACACCTGCTTATGCATCATCATTTAGTCAGCAAGCTCTCCTGACTACATATGATGGAGTCCACCACCCTAACTTGGTGGAGAACAACGAGCAGGCATACACACCTGCCCGTTTTAATTCCGTTGTCCAGCAGACTCGTCTGGCAGCATCAAGCCAATCCCTCCAGGAAATTCTGGCGGAGTACTATAGGCAGGAACATACACCTGTTTATGCATCATCAGTTAGTCAGCAGGCTCGCCGGACTACATATGATGGAGTCCACCAACCTAACTTGGTGGAGAACAACGAGCAGGCATACACACCTTCCCATTTTAATTCCGCTGTCCAACAGACTCGTCTGGCAGCATCAAGCCAATCCCGCCAGGCAATTCCGGCGGAGTACTATAGGCAGGAACATTCACCTGCTTATACATCACCAGTTAGTCAGCAGGCTCATCTGAATACATATGATGGATCTCGTCAACCGTGTTTGGAGAAGTGTAATCAGCAGGCACATACACCTGCAAATACTAATCAAGTCTACCAACAGTCTCGTTTGGTAGCGCACAGAGAAGTCAGTTGAAAAGTCCCGACGACAAACAGGAGGCAGACTCAACTCTCTGCCTCCACACTTGAGTACTGTCAGCATTCACTGACAGGAAAAGGAGGACAGGAGCGGGCACATACACCTACTCCAAGCCCGGAATGGACGTATATCCCCGTTCCGGCAGCTAAAGTCACCAAACATATTTTTTCAATGGTGAAAGAGCAGAAGCAAATTCCTGCTCATATTCTGGATGCTTGCCAGGATATCATAACAGCTTCAGCATCATCTCTGGGACAGACACATAAATCTATCCCTAGTAGTGGAGTGATACATCAACGATTCACTCCGGAACAGACACACACATCTGTTCCAGTCCAAGAGGGTTATGGGGCATACTCCCCCATATCATACGGATAACCAAGTCGGGAACATACACCTGATTTGAGTGAAGATCGTCAGCCTAACCTGACCATCTTTCTTGATCAGGCACATACACCTGCTCAGAGCAATCACTTTCGTCATCAAGTGGTTTCTAAAGCGAGTAAGAAGGCATCTAAGAAAAAGATCCGCCCAGCACAGTCAGGAGATCAAAGGCCAATCTGTAACCAAGCCTTGCTCGATGCTGGAGTTCTTGAAGACCTCAGACATTTATTTGTCGGAATTCAAGATTCTACTCCCTCAGTTCCCAATAACGGGAACATTAATTCTGAAGGTTTTCAACAGACACTTCCTCATGAAGACTGGCTTCATGAAAATTCGGTCAATCTTGAAGTTTCTTCTTCAGATGAGAGACACAGGAACCCTCTGTGTGGTCAGAAGACCAAGGAGCAAGAGATCTCATCTTTTGCTGTAACCCATTATGGTGGTCCTCCCCATGATGATGAATTTCGCTGCGAAAGTCCTCTCTGCAGTAGTGATTCACATTGCCTGGAAAATACTCCAGTAGACAATGTAGTACCGAGAAAGCCCTCTTATCTTGAGGCACTTGAAAATGCGAAACCAGTCATGTCTGATGCTTTATCGCTAACAAGTGAAATACTTTCCCAATCAGAAGATAGCCCAGGGTGTAGGTCATTCTCCGAACCACCCCTAAGTCATGCATCTTCTAGTTTGATTAATGATCTCTCTACCAATCTTTTAGAATCCGATAAATCAACAAGGAAACACCAACTCTGGTCAAAACAGGTAGAAGAATCATCATTTAATGATAAAGAGGAAATGATGAACATGAGGAAAAAACTGGCAAAAGGAGAAGTACCAGTCATGTTTTGGCCTTTGGCTGACTCCCAGTACGACATTCCAAAGATGTTGACGGATGATGGAATCGATGATATTCGTCTCAACATATGGAAAAATCTTTGTCAATTAAAGAAGAAGGTATTATATTACGATGAATATGAAAATCATCTTAAGATAATAGAAGGGCTACAATGTCAGATTGATTTGGCATCTCTATCAGTCTCTCGGTATCCGAAGGCTGAAAAGCAACAGAGAACCCTTCAACGTTCATCCCTTGGCGCACTAAGAAAATTTTGTCAGTTAATTGCCAATGCTCCATCTGATGTTCATATCAGAGGATGGGGTGTTCACGGAGCATTACATTTCACAGTGCTTTCCAGTCAGCAAAGCCCGATGAAAATGGTATTATGCAATGTTATTGCCCATGGCCGACCACAGTCAATGGGCTTTGTTCATAATCAAAATCTTTCTCAAGAATAGGCTTCAACTAGTTCCTCTCAAAATCAAGTATATAGAGAACAAGTTGTTGAATTGCTCTTACATCAAGCAGGCGAGAATATTGCACAAGCCTCTCGTCTGGAGCAAACACATCATCAAATGACTGAAGTTTCGAAAATCATCCAACGGTATGTTGAACCAGGTGATAAAAGTGAATACAGGTTAATACATCCAGCTAATTTCCGAACTAAGATTCGCAAGATCAAGAGAGATTTTAAGAAGATCTCAGAGATAGCCTGTCAAGAGACACCCCAGCTTTTCAGACTGGGGACTTCTCTAACCCAACCCTCAGATTCAACAAATGGGATTCGAGGAGTTGAGCGGAAACAGTAGGAACATCCCCAGTCCACAGGACTGGGGACTTTTTCAAATCCTCAATCCCTCCTTCAGAGAAAGTTAGTATTCTCTCTATTAGGGAATAAGCCTCAAGAGGAACGAAGAGCCAAGCTATTAGGAGATTCTCTCCAAGTGAAGGTTCTCCAAGAAGTTCCTGAGGGATCAAGTCAACGGAATGCCATGTCTCATCATGGACATGGAAGAAGACAATATCACAGAAATGCTGATAGAAAGGATTCCATGCAATATGCATCCATTAATGTCATCAATGTCGTTGCTGCTGATTCACCAGATGAGGCTCAATCAGAGGGATCAGACGAAGAGGTTCATGCTCAAGAAGTTGCGCACACAGACCTAAATGAAGAAGGTGTGCGCACAGGAAATCAAAGGATTACCAAAAATCTGGGTATTCCTTCAAGTAACCCACTTCCCCCTCTCAGAAAAGGATCCAATAAGGGGAAAGGAAAGAATCAGGTTACTTCTCACCCTTCCTCTGAAAGAGGTCAATCGATCTCATTAGAGCAAAGGTTTTCACAACGGGAGGATGAAATGAAAGAATTAAGAAGGTTGAATGTAGAACTACTTCAGAATAGTCTTCTTCTTAAGAATGCTGAAGTCCGACAGCCGAAGGAATTTATTGTAACTACTGAGATGGATCAGGAATATCCTCCTTTATCAGTACACCCTCAGAGGTCTAATCCTACGGGTCAAACGCAACAATGGTTGGCAGCACTACCATCAGTTGCAGCACCGACCACCACGTCTGTCCAAGCTCCATTCATTGTACCTACCCAAAACCAAGTTCAACCTGATGTTTCTCAAAATTTAATAACTACTATTGAGTCATTAACAGCTCGGTTAGAAACTATGGAAGGGAAACGGGCGCAAGTTCAACCTGAAAAGAAAGTTTACCCTAAATGGGTAGATTCAATTTCTCCTCCATCCAGTTTTGGAAACCCTGTTTTCCCTACATTCAATGGATCAGGTGACCCTGAACAACATTTGACGCATTACGTGTCTTGTTGTGATCCTATGATGGGAACTCTAGAGAAGCAAGAAGCAGTGAAACTCAGATGATTCGTGTGAACCTTGCACGGACTAGCTTTTGTCTGGTATACAAGCTTGCAATCCCGGTCAGTCATCAGATGGGAGGATCTTCGTCAAAAATTCCTTCTTCAGTTTAGCTCAACTTTGCCAAAAACGATAGTTTTCGATCTTAAAAACTGCAAGCAAAGGGAAAATGAAAGAGTCTCTGATTTCATT
Source organism: Viscum album (assembly GCA_963277665.1). NCBI lineage: Eukaryota > Viridiplantae > Streptophyta > Magnoliopsida > Santalales > Viscaceae > Viscum > Viscum album. Next base: position 1,067,853,884 of record OY728129.1, read on the forward strand.
GCTCGTTGGAAGGGATTAACGTATTCCATGAGTTTAGCACTCTCTCCGGAGGAATTGTTGCCAATCTTTGTGGCAAATTTGCATGATGAATTATGCACACCATTGATCCCTGTGAAATACACAGGAGGTTTTCGAGACCTTACTTCAATCGCTCAGCAGATTGAAGATTCCCTTATACAGGCTAAGGTTAAATCTCGTGTAATTCCATCAGCTCCAGGAAGATGAATGGGTAAAGTAGAAAATGCTACAGTTATGCTTAAACAAGCACCTGTACCTATATATACTTCAAAACCTTCATCTTCTCGAAGGACTCCACCTCCTGAACGCCAACAACAAAGGCCGTTTCGTCCAAATTATCAAAGAGATCAACGACGAAAACAATTTGAGGATATGAAGAGTAAAACATACTCTTTCCGAAATGAGCAAGTTCCTGGTTACTTCATTTCAGCTCTGGAAAATAATTTGGTTCAATTACCAGTGCCCAAGAGGCCAAACAAGGAAGGAGATGAAGACCGTCCCAATTATTGTCCCTTTCATCAAATGTTGGGGCATCCCATCCAGGAGTGTTTTGTCTTTAAAGACCTCCTGCAAAAGATGGTCGACTTGGGACAAGTCAAATTGAAGGGTTCTTCAGCTCATGTAGCGTGTATTACCGCTACAGATCCAGAGGAAGGAGGCGAGTGGCAGGAAGTCAAAAGCAAAACTGCGAAAAAATATGATGATTGGATGGTCAGAAAGACAATCAATCGGACCCATTCCATTTTGCGAACACAATTGAAGAAGCCAATTGTGTCTCCTACAAAAGCTGCAGTAAAGCCTCCATCAAAAGACAAATCCTCAAAAGGGCAGCGCAATTCAACGAAAAAAGAGGAATCATGAGAAGATGAGTATGTATCAAAGCCTAAATTGTCTTTGACTCTGGAAGATTTCATGCCATCTACTTCAAAGCCACGAGCACCACCCCATCAAACGGCACAGCCTAAACAGCCTAACCAGGAAGAGTCTTTATCAGACGAAGAGTTAATCTTTCGTTCTGTTAATATGATTCAATTAACAGATCCATGTTCCAGTCTTGATGAGCCTGAATTCCCTGTATCAAATAAGGGAATCCGAGGAAGTTCTAGAGGTTCAGGATATAAGGGAAGACATGGATCTTTCCGAAGCCACTACTCTAATTTTACCCCTGCTAGCACTGTATATGCAGCAGAAACTCGTGGTAGAGCCCTTCAGCGAGCTCAAAAAGAACAAGAAAGTTCTTCTGTCAATGGCCAAATCAGTTTTGGCACAGTTATTTTGGAAGACCGATTAAAGGTTCCATCTTATTTATCTCAGAAAGTAAATGGATCTAATCAGTCTAATCTTCCAAAACCAAGGATGTTGCCAACTTCAATACAAGAAGCATCAGCTTCCAAAGCATCTGCTTCCAAGGTACCTGCTAATCCGCATATTTCTATTGGGAAACGCAGACCTCTAGATCAAAAGTATGATATATTGAAACACTTGGCCCAAGTACTAGCCAAGTTATCAATTTTGGATGCTTTGAATCTGTCAAAAGATCTTCGGGAAGCACTTATCGAAGCTTTGTCAAGTCCTCAAGAGTTTGAAGCTGAAATTGCTGCAGCTGAAATCTATCACACAGAGAATAATCCTGCAGAATGCCATGCAGTGATATCTTTTACTGATAAAGATAAAGATGATGTTGTGCATGGGAACATAAAACCTTTGTACTTATCTGGAAAAGTCAATGGTGTAGATATTCGAAGAGCTTTAATTGACAGTGGTTCAGGAGTCAACCTCATGCCCATTCGTACACTTCGTCGATTGGGCCTCATGGAATCTGATTTATCTCCTTCTACCATGATATTACAAGGATATGATAAAAATGAACAAGAACCACTGGGAGAAGTTACACTCAGAAATCAGTTTGGAGATCTTGTATCCAATTCAGATTTCATGATTGTTGATCAAGACTCAGCTTTCAATATCTTTCTTGGAAGACCCTGGCTACATCAGCATGCAGTTATTCCTTCATCATACCATCAATGTCTCAAATACTGTTTCGATGGTCAAGTTGGAACATTGTATGGTGATAAGGCCCCGTTCATGTCATGTGAGTCTCAATACATTGAGGCGGAATTTTATCACATGAAGGGAAGAGAAAAATCTACAATGAAAGAAATTACCAAAGTTAATGCTCCATATGGTTTGGAGAAAATTCCAATAAATCCATTTTCACATATGAGTACAGATTATGTGTTACCTATCAGTCAAATTGACAAAATAGGCCCAAATCAAAACACTCTTATGGAAAGATCCATAATGTCAATTATGGCAATCGAGCCAGACAACATTGGAGAAATTGGTAACTTACCAAGCAGTGATGAAAGCATATGTGGTGACGTTTTCATTTCGTCTGCTGAAGTCCAACAAGTCTATACTTCGCTAATCAGGCCAGAAGAAGTTATAGCAACACCAGGGGTGAATAATGATGTTTATTCTCAATCCATCATCTCCTCTTTATTTCCCAAAGAAGACCCTTTATCATTAATAGGGTCGGAAATGGAAGCTTCTTCTTCAAAATGTGAAAATTTTGACATCTCTTATGATCATGAGAATTTCGTTTTTTCATCTACTTTGCAAGTAGAAACGGAAGAAATAACACATGATGAAGAGGAAGAGGAAGATCTTAGAGATTCTCCTCCATCATTTGAAGAGGGTTTCTCTACCACTGTGGATGAACTCAGAGAAGTAAATCTGGGTACAGAGAAAGATCCATGCCCCACTTTAATTAGTGCGGCCATGACCCTTGAAGGGAAAGAGATGTATATTTCTTTTCTGAAGCAAAATAAAGATATTTTTGCTTGGAATTATACAGAGATGCCTATCCTTGATCCTGATGTTGCCACCCATCATTTGGGTTTGCCAAAAGAACATCGAGGATTCAAGCAAGCCGCGAGAAGAACACACCCAACCTATGCTTCCAAAATTGAGGCTGAAGTGGATAAGCTTATCAAATCTAACTTCGTCAGAGAATTTCAATATCCCAAGTGGTTGGCTAATATTTTCCTTGTGAAGAAGAAGAACGTGCAAATTAGAGTTTGCATCGATTTCAGAGATCTTAATCGGTATTGTCCTAAAGATGATTTCCCAGTTCCGATTACAGAACTCTTAATTGATGTGACGGCTGGCTATGAAGTACTTTCTTTCATGGATGGATATTCCGGATATAATCAGATCTGAATGGCCCCGGAAGATGTGGAATATATAGCCTTCAGAGCTCCTCAAGGTGTGTTTTTTTACCGGGTGATGCCCTTTGGTTTAAAGAATGCAGGTGCAACATATCAACGCGCCATGCATCGTATCTTCAAACATCTTTTAAGGGAAGTTTGTTGAATGCTATGTAGATGATTTGGTGGTTAAATCCAAACAACGTTCTAATCACTTGGCTGATTTGGAAGTCATATTCTACAAGCTTCGACAACATAATTTGAAGATGAACCCCTTAAAATGTGATTTTGGGGTAACCTCAGGAAAATTCCTCGGCTTTGTTGTACGCCATCGTGGTATTGAAGTCGATCCTGAGAAGACTAAATCAATCCTTGGTATGTCACCTCCTCATAATTTGAAAGAATTAAGAGGACTTCAAGGACACTTAGCCTATATTTGGCGTTTCATCGCCAATTTGGCAGGCAAAAGTTTACCATTTACCAAATTATTGAAGAAAGAAGTCACTTACCAGTGGACTGAATAATGTCAAGAAGCATTTGATGTTCTCAAGAAATACCTCTTGAGTCCACCAGTACTCATGCCACCTGTTGATGGTAGACCGCTTATCCTCTATGTGACAGCTTTAGAGCGATCAATGGGTGCCTTTCTCGCTCAAAAGAATAATGCTGGGAATGAAAATAGTCTCTACTATCTCAGTAGAACTATGCTTGAAGCAGAAACCCAGTATTCAAGTATTGAAAAGTGCTGCCTAGCATTAATCTTTGCAGTTCAGAAACAGAGACACTACCTGCAACATCATGAGGTCCAATTGGTATCTCGTAATAATCCGCTCAAATTCATCCTTAGTCATCCAATGCTTACAGGACGTCTGGAAAGGTGGACGGTTATTCTACAGCAGTTCGACATTCAGTATGTGTCTCAAAAGGCAATTAAGGGCCAAGCTCTGGCTGATTTCCTGGCTGAACATCCTTTAGTGGAAGACACGTATTCAGATATCGAACTCCTTGATGAGGAAGTTTTCTCTATTCAAGAGAGTCCTCAAACATGGGAAATGTATTTTGATGGTGCTTCTAGAAGTCCAACAGGGAAGAAAATGGAAAATCCTAAATTCAACAAAGTTGGTTTAGGAAATGTGCTCATTTCTCCAAATAAGGCAATGTTACCTTATTCCTTTTTGTTGTGGGAAGGTGGTACCAATAATGAATCTGAATACCAAGCTCTCATTACAGGATTGGAGTTAGCGCTTCATGCACAAGTGAATCACTTAAAGGTGAAAGGTGATTCAGACCTGGTAATCAAACAAGTCAATGGGGATTATGCCATCAGAAAAGAAGAATTAATCCCTTTGTATGATTACGTCAGAGAGTTAATTTCGGAATTCCCTTCAGAACCGACATTTTCTTATGTCCCAAGATCACAAAATTCTCAAGCTGATGCACTGGCTAATATAGCCACAGCTTTAGCAGATCCAAATCGGGACGAGACAACCATCTGTATTGCCCACCTTCATGCAATTTCACCTTATGTTCAAGTCAGAACAGAGGAAATTAATGAAATTAGTCCCATTCCTGAACCGTATGGTCATACTACAGGATGGATGTCACCTATCAGAGAATACCTTCAAAATGGAACACTTCCACCTGATAGAGCCGAGAAAGAACAAATCCGGCGACGTGTGGTCAATTTTACTCTTTATGATAGCCCAAACCACCTCGATAAAATTCTCTACAAACGTGGTTTTGATGGAGTTCTCTTCAGATGTATTGATGGTGAAGAGACAATGACTGTCATAAAAGAAGTGCATCCAGGAGTCTGTGGTGCCCACCAGTCTGTACATAGACTGTCTGATCAAATTCGAAGGCTTGGATACTTTTGGCCTTCAATGATACAAGATTGTGTTAATTTCACAAAGATGTGTCATTCATGCCAAGTATATGCCAACTTCATTCATCAACCTCCAGAGTTGCTTCATACAGCTAAATACTCATGGCCATTTTCCACATGGGGAATGGATGTGGTGGGTCCTTACCCTTTAGCTACAGCCAAGCAGTTTAAGTACATTCTTACAGCTACTGATTTCTTTTCCAAATGGGCAGAGGCAGTACCTCTCAAAGAAGTCAGTTCTAAATGCATTGTTAGCTTCATCAAGTCTAACATCATTACTAGATTTGGTGTCCCTCATACCATATTGACGGATAACGACACCAACTTCTGTTCTTCTGAGGTAAAGAAATTGTATCAAGAATACAACATTAAGTCCAACCATTCATCTCGATATCAAGCGGCGGCTAATGGCCAGATAAAAGCCTTCAACAAGACTCGTTCAAATATACTGCAAAAGATGATGGATAAAGATAAGAGGTCATGGCCTGATAAACTCTTTCATGCTTTATGGGCTTATAGGACTACCACTCACAATGCAACGCGGTCAACTCCATATTCACTGGTATATGGAATAGAAGCAGTCTTGCCAATTGATGTTCAATTGCCCTCACTCAGAGTAGCCATTCGTGATCAGTTATCTACAGATGAGCAATCCCAAAAGCGGTTGAATGAATTGGAACAGTTATATGAGAAAAGATTGCGCACTTTGCACCACTTGGAAATCTATCAGAATCGAATAGCACGAGCTTTTAACGAAAAAGTTCGTCTTCGTTCATTCATTCAGGGAGAATTGGTATTGGTTCTCAGAGCACCAATGATACCAGGAAAGAAGCCTCCCAAGCTTGAACCAAAATGGGAAGGACCTTATTCAATACATAAGGGCTACTCCAATGGAGCGTATTGTCTAATCTCAATGGATGGAGAACACATCACTACTCCAACTAATGCCAGATTTCTGAAGAAGTATTTTTTATAAACACAAAATATTGTTCCCAGAGCCAAAACAGTCACATTGGTTCATATTATGTCCTACATGACACTAAACTATATTATGTCCTATCTACATGACATTAAACTATACCGATGTTCCTTATTTGTCTGAGATGACATTAAACTATATTTTGTCTGAGATGACATTAAACTATATTGTGTCCTAGAAACATGACATTAAACTGTGTGGCACTTTCATCGTCCAACATGACGATAAACTGTAAAAAGTCCCCAGAACTGATATCCTCATATTGGTTCACCTTAGTCCTAGATACATGACTTTAAACTGTACAACAATGTTCTATCGTCCAACATGATGATAAACTATATAACCTTTTTTTCGTCCAACATGACATTAAACTGTAGAAAAGAATATGTCCCTGCAACATGACACTAAACTGTGCAGCACCGGTTCGTCCTTGCTATATGACGTTAAACTATACAGCCATGGTCCAGTATGACTTTAAACTGCAACTTCGTCCCACACGACATTAAACTGTGAAAAAGTTCCCTAAACCGTCCAGCATGACCTTAAACTGCATCATCCCTAGTCCATGTATATGACCATAAACTATTTGCAAATCCCTTACGTCCAGCAAGACGTTAAACTGTGACGTCCTAACTACATGACGCTAAACTGTATAAAAGTCCCTTACGTCCAGAAAGATGTTAAACTATATAATCTCAAAGGTCCAGTATGACATTAAACTGCACCATTCACGGTCCATGCATATGACCTTAAACTATTCGCACTTTCGTCCGACATGACGTTAAAATGGTACACTCTTTTGTCCTTACAGCATGACAATAAACTGCACAATCCCCCTTTCGTCCAATATGACGTTAAACTGTATTGTCCCCATCGTCCTAACTACATGACGCTAAACTGTACAGAATGTCCTTGATATGTCCTACATGATATTAAAATGTTATTTTGTCCCTGCTACATGACACTAAACTGTGCAGCACCAATAGTCCTAACTGCAAGACTTTAAACTGCATAGTCCCTAAATATGTCCTACATGACATTAAACTGTTCATCGTTAAGGTTGTTATTACCTCTTGTTTCTCACAACGTGTATGACTCACGTGAGCTTAGAGCAAACCTCAACCATAACACTCTCTTTGGGCCCCAAACCATGTGTAAGTCCCAACAACATTTTAATTAGATCGTTGTCCCCAAGAACAACTTGATCATTAATTCATTCTTTAATTGAACTACACGGACTTTGATCCTTGCCCTCCAGGATGGGTATGTAGGCAACCCTCCAGGGTTCAAGCCCAAAAACAATCTCTTCACATCGGTTCACCACCATCTCATATGATGTTGATTCGTGAAACCGCCCCTGGAATCGATATCTTTACATTGATTCATTTTCGTCCTTGTTATACGACGTTAAACTATACAACACTTTTGTCCGGCACGACAATAAACTACAATATTCTTTGATTTCCTCATTTGAGAGAGAACTATTATTGACATTGATTTTTCAATCATGGTTTTAATTTTCAAAAGACTACGTGCATACATGGTAATGCCTAAACTTTTTATCTTAGGTTAAACCATCATTGCACTAAAGTCCCCTTTCACCCTTCACATGTACGAACCAAATTTGTACAAAGGGTAGTTCTAGAACTACGTGGACTTGATTACCATCCTTATGGGATACGTAGGAACATTCGAGTGTCCCTCTAATCCAGTCCCAAGTCTTTTGGGCCTAACCCGAAATTTCACTTTCAGTCCCTTGGCTGAAAAGTACTCATGAAAACACACACTGTGTATTCATTATTATGGTCCGAATTCTATGACCCTAAACTAAGATCACTCATACTTTCGTCCTGCACGACATTAAACTGCATTTCAAGAACTACGTATGGCTTGATTCTCATTCTTATGAGATACGTAGTGAAGTCCAAGTTTCAATTCAGGACCCAGCCACAACATGATTATGGTTATCATTGACCTATGTATATCTATATACATTGGACAATACCCATCTTTATGTGTTATAATCCTAACCTTAAATTTTTTCAGATCTTCATAACCCTTTTCATGACTTCTAATTACAAAAATGTCAAACTTCTGAGAATTCTTTTGCCTGACTATGCAGCACGTGCCCATAGGTGGCCTTGCATAAACAGTCCACATAACAGACTTGTCAGCCAAAAGATGCTATTTATTTGACCATGAAACCAATGCCCTTAGGTGGCCCTGCATATTTCAACCCCCTAACGTGTTTTGTTAAATAATAGTAACTTCATTCTTGGGAAGAATGCCTCTTTTGTCCTTATTTGTCTTAAACGACAGTATGTAGGGATCCGCAAAAAATAGCCATCCTTATCATATTTGTCCCATATCCTTTTTCATGATCTAAATGTATTCAAGTCTATGGTTTATTCTTCTTCCCTACGTTTGGGTCAGACCTTCGTAGTAGTGATGTTCATCCAGTTCTTCGATATTCTTGTTCGGAAATATCTTCTCCATATTCAAGTACCTCTTTCCATACACCAAACTCTATACTTTAGAAAATTTGAATCTCCATAAACGTTCACTGGCTTTCAGCACTAGGAAAGTAAATTTCTGGGGGTTCTTTTGCCTGACTATGCAGCACGTGCCCATAGGTGGCCTTGCATAAATAGTCCACATAACAGACTTGTCAGCCGAAAGATGCTATTTATTTAACCATGCAGCCAATGCCCTTAGGTGGCCCTGCATATTTAACCCCCAAATGGGTTTTGTTAAATAATAGTAACTTCATTCTTGGAAACTACTTCTTCTAATGCCTTTTAGCTCTTTTCCATATCATTCCTCAGATTCAAATATTCTTAAGCCATAGTTTACATTTTTTCTCTCATACTTGAGTATGGTTATATGTTTTCAGATAAATTATCAAGGAATTGAATCAATTTTAGTACATTTCGGTCAAAGCTATTTCGACCTTAAACATTAGCCCCTTTATGTCCAACATGCATGACTTTAAACTTCCAGATTTCTTTTTTTTCTTTTCACCTCAGAGTCAAATCCTCTTTTCTCTCCGGATCCAACTCTGAGGGGGGACTTTTGTTGACACTCCTTTCTGTCACAGAGTCTAAGGACTGAAAAAAGGAAATACCTGAGCTCAAAGTGATTCATCCTTTGAAGAAAACATCAAAAATCGAAAAAGGCATGAACACATGATCAAAAGAAACTGCACCGCGCAAGTTATCTCACTGTCACGCAAGTACACTTGCGCGACGACCTGGTGGCGCAAGTGACTTGCGCGACCTAAGTGGTAACCGCCCTGTAACCGCCCAGGGCCTTCTTTTGCCTATAAATAGACACTGTGGGCCCCCCCATTCGAGAGGATCTTTTTTCAGAAACTCGGATTTAAGCTCCCGATGCCCAAGTCTCTTCTCAAAGCTCCCGGAACACTTCTAAGGTAATTTCTTACCTAGAACGGAAGATCTAAAGAGAATAATGAAGGCCTAAGTGTTGAAACTTATCAACACTTGCGCGTCGACTTATTTCCTTCAAAATAACTTGCGCGTCCTTTTTCTGGAAGAACCTGAAGAGGATTCTAAAGGGTTTAATAAAGAGTCTCTCAAGCATTTCAATGCTGGTTGAAAATCGCGCAAGTACACCATGTGTCGCGCAGGTATACCTGTGCGACCAATACTTGCACGCCCACGCAAGACTTGCGCGCCTTTCAGGACTTGTGCGCCCCTACCTTTTTGGGTGCCCATCTTTCCCATTTTTACCCCTCTTAAGCCATTTCACCTTTCCTATTCAAAAGAATCAGTCTTCAAGATACTCTTCATATCCATTTATGGCTTGATTTCTTGATTTGACTTCCTTATCTGAAAGGAATTCGGTGGAATATCTCTCAAAACCTAGTGATTTATACATATTTATGTCACCAATGATTGAGAGTTCGTTCATTCAACCTCATCCTTTAAAATGAGAGAATCCTTAACCTGGGTCTCCTTTTCAGGAATAATCCCCAGTTATAAATCCTTTAATCTGGGCATCTTCCTCAGGAGTAAGCCCCAAATTCTTAAAGTTCCTAAACATGGGCATCCTCTTCAGGAGTAAGCCCCAATCTAAAATGTGGGCATCCTTATCAGGAGTAAGCCCCAAACCTTAATCCCTATCATGGGTCTCTTTTTCAGGAATAAGACTCAGTCATAATCTTGGGATTCCTTTTCAGGAGTAAGCCCTAGTCATAATTTTGGGCATCCTTCTTAGGAGTAAAACCCAATCATAAGTCCCCTCCTAATTTGGGCATCCTCCTTAGGAGTAATCCCCAAGATTAGTGTATTCAAATCTCCATAAAGCACATATACCTTTATGGACCATGTTCCTGTATTTTCTCCCTAAAAGTAAATCCTAATCCTTCATCTATTTGGGCAGTCATACATACATAAGCCCCAAACAATTTCTTATGATTTCATCTTTCATGGCACAATTGTCTAATTTTTACCAATGCCTCTTGTTTCTCACACCGAGCATGACTCACGTGAGCTTAGAGTGTAAAAGTAATTATGACATTCTTCTTTGAGCCATCAATCATAAACATCATACTCCATTACTCGAACTACGTGGGTTCTGATTCCTTTTCCAAAACAAATGATACGTAGGTAGCCCATTTATGGGTTCGATCCCAACTTTGAAATTATCCTTGTCCTTCTGAATGACGATAAACTTCAAGTGCCCCACTAAGTGGCTTTAAAACCAGCCTGGTCGTCATAATGACCAAGAGACTTTTATATAAATGTTTTGAAGGATACCATTGACCAAGAATCTCTAAACAGATATAGATGATTCTCTATTGATGAAGAACCTAGAATACCTATAAAAGATTCTCTAAATTTCTTGCATATTTAATCATTGATTGTTAAAACTTAATGAAAGCTCATTTTATACTTGGTAATATAATAAGGATTCACGAACATAACTTAAATCTATAAAGAGAGTCCCGGAGTAGACAATAATTCCCCTCAAAAAGGTGTGATGAGTCCGAACTCCCATCCTCTCGACCAATGAAAATTCCTAAGCCTCATTAGTCCACAAACTAATGAGCGCCTACCTTTGGAAAGTAGGTCCAAACGGATGTGGAATCATTGGATGTTTCCGGTTCTACGAACAAACCCATTAGAAACTGATCGGAACATTTGAATCTCCCGTCCAGGAGGTCATCCCCGAAATCCGTGCGAAATAGATGGTGAGGAATTAATCATACATCTCCCCCAATATCGGGACCCTATGATATGGTTCATGTCCCACAAGTGGATATCGTCCTCCCTGTGGTGTAGGTGGAAGGTGTTGTTCCTTGATAACCACCTACTCAGCAACTCTGGAATCAGCTACTTTTTTTTATATATGTGAAACTGGGATTCCAATGTCTCCTCATATAGGCCCAAACTCTTCAGCTTGACCCCAGACTCTTAACATGAGGCACCTACCCAGTAGTGCCAAGCACAATCATCTATGATTTTTTTTCCTCGCGCAAGTCGTGAGACCATCCCTTCCTTGGGTTCCACAAGGATGCCTTCAAGATCGGCTGGTATATAGGGGGATACGTCTGCAGTTTCAATGACTTCACATCCACATTATTTAGGTGATTGAATAGGCAATCAATGATGGTGGGTGTGAATTCAACTCAAGCATGGTCGTCAGCCACCCTAAACCATCGTTGCTGGCACGATGTGCCACTGAACCAATAAGCTGGCTCATTCTGACTTCCTTCTGGGATGAATATGTCATCCCTCATCCCAAATCCATATAGAGGCACCCTCTTTCACAGCGGGTAGTTCCTCTGGCTCCCCGATAGTATCTCCACCAATAAACCATGGTAGGAGTTGCTCTAAACTAAATCCCCTATGCCCAAACTATTTTCCTTCTCCTCCTTTCCGTCAGCATCCTCAAGGACCCTCTAGAAGCCTCTTGATGAACCACGCAGTGTGAATTTTGGGTGTTTCCCATGTTCAGTTTGTGAAACCCTTTAATGGAGCATTGTCACAGAGCTCGTTTGGAAAGAACGTGCGTGGACCCCTGCCCAACCTTCATGTGAACGATCGCAAACCGCTATCATAGAGTCAGAGACTCGCAGTGCGCCATAGAGTAGAAGACTCGATTCGCAGAGAGAAATCGCGGAGTACAAAGATCATTGTGAATCAAGAGTGCTAGATAACATTATCGAGAATGAGATAAAATAAAAAAGAGAGGTTAGCTCCATTATTTATAGGTGACGATCATCAAAGCTTCACGGCATGTCTAACCCGTTGTGTGATCCGTAGAACACTCTGCTAGCCCAAAATATCCCCACTTTGTGAGCCCCTATCAAGAGAAAACTTCACGAACGATGAAAGGATATTGTTGATTGACCCTCAATCTTTGACCTTTGATTTCTCTTCAACTCCAAGTCCGAGGGGGGGGGGGCATTTGTTGATGAAAAAAATTGTGAATATGAAGAACAAGTGGGATGCCACCCAATCTACCATGCAATTTCCTTTCACAGAGCCCCATGGCCCCATGCTCGTAGTTGATAAAGGAGGCAGTAATGCTCCATGACCGCATTTGACGTTCCCGACCCACTGGGGAGCAAGGAGGCAGTGACCCTCTGCGACCACATTTGATGTTTATGACCCACCATAGAGCAAGGTGTAGGTAACCCTCCACAACCTCATTTGAAATTCATGACCCACCGAAGAGGAAGGAGGTGGTAACGCTCTATGACCACATATGACCTTCACAACCCACTGCTAATAAATGAGGAAGTGATGCTCGGTGACCACATTTGACATTCACGATCTTCCACGGAGAAAAATCCATCATCACACCGAGAGATCCCTGCTTCACAGTGCCTCTTGTCTATAAGTACAGGGCTCCCATCGATCCTAGAGGACAGACCATCCGACCTTTCAAGTTCTTAGCTCTTGAATTGAAAATCACTCTCGGCTCTACAAACCATAAGCTAGGTGAGGTATTTTTGAATCACAGAATTCCCCCTTGCATTAATTGAACCCCTATTCTGAGAGGGATTACCTTCAAAAATCTCGCGGTCATTCGTGAAGGAAGGAGATCCCCATGGGGATTCAGGTCATCTCAAAGCGTTTATGCTTCCTGAAACACCCTTCGAACACACGCGAATCAAATGCTAAGGTAGGTTCATTGTGATTCGTGAAGAACATTGCGTCAAAAAACCTTTCCTTGTAAGGCACCCTTACTTCTTGAGGAATTACTTCGCGAATGCCTCTCCAAATTGCAAAGATCCTCCCATATTCACCCATTCCATATACTTTGGCTAGGAGACTTCTCTTCGTGAAGCACATGCCTTTATGAAGCCCTTCCACTTCATGAAGAACCATAACTTCACGGGGCTTCTATAAATGAACACCCATACCCAGAAACTCTTTTTCTCAAACAGCCCATCAGGATTTCAAGAATAAATTTAAATATCCAATGGACGATATTGCCTATTTCATTGCTTCACCATATGATTCTTCATATACGCATGCTAACAGCTATCGCATCTTCGCATATACACACTAACATAGACCCCCAATGGGATCACCTCTCGACACCCCCTATCATGGCATTGCTGATGCCCTCTTTCCCCCAAGGGTAGGCGGGTATCAATTATGTAAGTCCTAGGGGTGGGGAGCGAAACCAGCTCGTCTGAGCTACAGGATGTTAAACTGCTAAGCACCATCATCCTCATCACATGACGTTAAACTCTGGCCTCACCCCACGAATCCTATGTGGGGTCCCCCACCTTGTACATTCTCTACGTCTGATCATCTCAACGGGAGTAAAATCTTCCTCAAATGGAATGAGACCCTCTTTGTTGTGACATCACCTATCCACGGGGAAAGGAAACCATCATGGTGTAACCCACTAGCCTTTCTTGCAGGAGGTTGTACCCCTAATCCTCCTTTAATTTCCAATTCAAATGGCCGAAAAAAGGCATGGTGGGGAATGGTGCTCCTCCTCTCATCCATGACAAGTCCCTCTCCAACCGGGCTTTGTCACCATCGGGTCATCACCCTGGAGTATGTCCCAATCGTCTTTAGTTGGAAGGATAACCATGTGTAAAACCATGTTTCCTCTTTGGGATGTTAAACTTTCAGAATCTCCAATCCACATTCCATGGACTCACCTTTCACGATGTGATCATTAGGTCTATGATGCCTCTTATTTCTCACACTAAGCATGACTCACATGGGCTAAGCGTAAGCATCGATAGTGAAAACCATTCTTACAGACCGCCTAGACTGTAAGCCCCACAACATTATCACCAACTGCGTGCACTTTGATCTTTTCCAAGGAAATGTATGTAGGAATCCTCCATGAGTTTCAATCCCAACAACCCTTTGTCCTTACCACATTCAAATCAATTCACCAATTCCCCATATATACTATGTGGTATTTGATTCCTACCAAGGTGAGGTACAAAGGAAGCCTCCCTACGGTTCAAACACAACAACCATTGGTCCCACCCACTTTCACGTCAGTGAAAAAATGCTCCATCAGAACTATGTGGTCTTTGATCCTCGACAAGGAAAGGTATGTAGGAATCCTCCCCGAGGTTCAAGCCTAAGAACTAGTTGTTCTGACCATATTCACGTCGGTTCACCCCCATAATTCATGATGTTAAATTGTGAACCTCAACTAGCGGTAAGTCATTATCTCCCCCAATCAGCAGTAAGCCATTATTTCCCCTAGTCAGCGGTAAGTCGATTCCCCTATCTGAACTAAATGGCCTTTGATCCTTGCCAAGGTGAGGTACGTAGGAATCCTCATAAGGTTCAAGCCCATCACCCATTGGTTCCGACACCCTTAATGTATGTTCACCATATTCCTCCATAAACTATGAGGTCTTTTATCCTTGTATAGGCATGGTACATAGGAAGCCTCCAGGAGGTTCAAGCCCATCATCCATTTAGACCCCAGGCCCCCCTTTGCATCAGTCTACCGACCCCCATCACATACGAACTACATGGGTTTGATCTCTGTCTCCTAGACATGGTACATTGGAATATACCATGAGAATTAACCCCATCCAGTGGTAAGCGGTTGTGACACCATCCAATAGTAAGCAATTGTGACCCCACCCAGTTGTAATTTTTTGTGTTCCCTACTTAGCGGAAATCCTTCATAATCCCATTTGTTGGGACCCTCATCTTTGGTCCGTCCTAGTGACGTCCGACCAACATGGGTTTCTAACCATGCTTGAGCCCCATACACATCACCGGGTTTTCATCCTATGTGTACACACCCAATTCAAGTCCATTTTCTGGTCTTCCCGAGACTATGTGATTCAAGATGGTCAGGCCCCAACCTAGAGGTTCCATTTCTTGCAGGTCCAATGCATTCGTCCATTCCCAAGGGCCATCTCATTAGGCATCCCTCTAACCATACCAAACTACACAGACTTTGATTCCCTACTAGTAGAATACATATGAAGTATCCTCGAGGATCCAGAATAACACTACCACTACCTTCACGGTTTTCCCATCCCATCCACTTTCCCCTTCATTCAAACACTCCATCATCGCTCCTGATTCATACCTGGGCTGCCACATCCTAGTGTGGTCATGGAAACCCACCCCCCATTACCAGTACTCCCTCAAGAGATTACACCCATCTGATCCAATTTTATTAGTGTTCTGATCAGTCTGATCCATCTCCACCAGATGTTAAACGTGGGGAATATGTTGTGTTAAACAAGTCAACCTAAGGAAAACCATAGATATATGCCTATGGAATATGATTCCCTGCATTTGACGTGGGATTCCTGGGGCTTCCTCACCCTCGAGAAGCCCTATAATTAGGGGAAGAAACGTAGACGTGCTGGTGTTCCAATGTCAAGACATTCCAGTGATGTCTAATGTGAATACTCCCTTGATCTAAGGATGCTACACTGACCGAACACTTTGGAATGTCCCAACAGAAGTAGTGTAATTAACTAGTGTCCATGAAGATATGGAACTAGGAAGAGTTTCATGAACAACGCCTTAAATCTATATGGGAGACCAGGACTAGGTGACGAGATCTGAGGAGGAATCCACAGAAGTAAGAACCGACATCCCATCATCCTGTTTTGATCAAAGAGAAGACATCCCGGAATACGTGATAGATGTCACCCACCTCTGGAAAGAATGAATGCATGGCAACAAAACCAAGCCTTTCGTCCATGAACGAGACAGACGTGATCGCCCCAGCGAATGCGTTAAAAACATCATGTTATTATCATTATGAAGAAAGATCATTTAATGTACAACTCAATAGTTCATGAAATTATCCATTCATCTACCGTTTGAATCACTTAATATGGTTGGAAGTATCATGTTTTCTTATATGACATTAACTGGTGGAAATCTAGAATCTATGTGATATAGTTAATATACCCTTTAATGGGATTATATATCACCTTTTGGGATGTCTTCTAACCACGGTGGGGGGAAATATTGAGCTGCATAATCCATTATTAGTAGAATTTTTTTTGTTGTGGTATCAAACCCTTCATAACAATAAGTATTCGTTAAAGCATGAACCATGTTAAAAATACATATTTTATTGTTACTTTTTAATTTAGACACCATTAAGCTATGTTTTAGTGTAAAAATAAGATTAGACCATGTATTTACCCTATATAAGTGGATGAAAAAAAATGAAATTTGTAATATGAGATTGCAAATTCACCCCTATTGATCAACTAAATTTGGTAACTTTAACTGGTGTCATAGTTAAAGATGTATCCTCAAATTAGATCTACTATTAAAAGAATTTTTTTATTAGACCTACATAATGTCAAAATTTAAAGAACATTTAGAAGTATCAACGATGGAGTACTCAACCTACATCCCAGTCAATACTAAAATATAGGTTTCAAGAAAAATATTGAAGAATATGGAGAAAATATAGGCATTGAAAAAGAAAATAAAATTCTATGGATATGAAGGATCAAACACTAATTTAAGTTTCTCAAAGTGATAACCATAAATCTTCCAAATATAATGATAATTATCCATTTTAAGAATAATGTTCAATGTTTAGATAGTATAATATGTTGAGATGGTTAAGGCAATGTAAGACCATTATTGTGAAGTTAATTTTCATATTAATAACATTCCTTATGTGGTAGTCACCTATATATTTTTAATTATAAAGTAACAAATCAATCAAAAAGAACCAATGGAATAGTAATTTTATTTAATATAGGTTCTCTTATGTAAAAAACTTTTCAATAGGGAATCTATATCATAACTATTTTGTAATAAAAAAATCAATATCACTTTCTAATAAAATATTTTACAAATTATAAGAAGAGATACACTGGTATTTTTGAGATAGAGTGTTGTCTAAAATTATATTTATAAATTTTTCCATAAATAATTTTAAAACCACCACCAATTTTTAGATTTTAATATTGATTTTGATGTGTATATAATAAAATATCTGGATGAATCATTAAATGAACCTAAAAATTGTAAAAATAATGGAACAAGAAGTTAAAGAAGTGTTGGTAAGAAATATTGATATCATATGAGTATGAGAATAAATCCCTTATCATTAAGTGTCTTTGAGATGAGATAAAATTTAAATATTCTTAATTCATATATTGCTGAACATATAATAATTTCATGGAAAAAGGAAACCCAAACACTAGATCAAAAACATTTAATTTTTTATCCATATAAATTTTCATATATTTATATTTTACATCCAAATTAGCAGACACAACTACATAAAAGGCATATATTGGAATATTTTAAAAAATAATCCCCTGAGAAGAACCCAAAAGGGTTTTATTTCCACTAAAAAATACAATGTAATTAATTTTATTCATACTACAACCAATGTTTAAAAAGTGGATGTTTATTTGAAATTAATGGTGTCAATGGAGGTTTGAGAATATAAAAATCATTTTTTCACAGTTTTTCACTATCTTGAAAATGTATAGGTATTGGTGTAATGGTATGAAAAGGGAATTTATTTTTAAAAGTTTCGATATCATAAATAAATATTTTATTTACCAAGCACATATTCAAGAGCTTTGAAAATTAATATCAAAATTAAAAACTATGTTCCCTTTATTATGTTGAGTTATGGTATATACTGACCAACTCAAGTCATGTGAAGATGGGAAAAATAAATAAAAAACAAAGAAAAAATTAGGTTATAAATAATAATAAAATATCCTTGGGAGAAAAGATAGTGATGAAAGATATTTTGATAAATAAGAAAAATGAGAAAGGAACTCCCAATAATCTGAAAAGAAGAGCTAAAAATGATTCCAATCCAAAATAGAGGTTCTTCAATTGTTTGAAAAGGGTAAAATAATAGACACAAAAAATAGACCATGAAGATCTAAATTAAAGGATGCAAAGATGAATCATAAAAGGAAATTAGTACAACAGAGAAAAAAAAGAAGACTAGACTAGTTTTAGATATTTATTATATGTTAATGAAGGTGTTTTCTAAAAAGGTTACCAGAAATCATTTGAAAAACCATGTGAAATTTCTTATAAATATTATTTCGTTAATAATGTGTTCCTAATGGTATGACTATATCAGTGAGAAATTGAATGATAAATGTTTGGAGTGAAAGATAGTTTTAGTGATCACGGTAATGAAGTGGTTTTACATAATTAGATTGAAATCTAAGTGATGTTTTCTAATAGTGATGTACCAAATATACAAGATAGTATATATTGATGTTACGAACAGGATCGAAATGGTTTCAAAGACTATATGATCGTTCTATAAGTTCATAAAGATTTTATTTAAAAAATAATTCAAACAATAGAAAATAAACTCTCTCTAATAGATAATATTAAAAAAACTATTTTATATAATGATAATTTCTAAATGGAGAAGAATATATCCAATATTTCAATATTAATTTTAATTTTTTGAATGGACATGTTGATCTAATATAATGATATATCCTAATGTGAAAGAAGGAAATAATAGAAGTACTTTGTTGATAGATAGTTCCCAACCTTGATGTTTATAATTATGAGAATGTAAACCCCACTTTCTTATCCCCTTAACATTTCTATTTTATAATAACATGTAAGGAATTTATTTATAAAAGATGAAGTGGGTGTTTGGGGAAGCTTTAATAAATATTTAAAAAAAGTAAGGAACTATCAAACATGGAACAATTTTCTTCCATGATGAATAGATTTTGACATGTATCAATTATGTGGGATCCACTATAATGAGTTGGCTAACAAAGGTATATTATTACAAATATATACACTATACAACACTTAGATAAAATTTGGAGGTTAGTATACCAATTACACTTTCCATCATTTTTTGATTATATCAATCATGTTGATAATGGGGTGGTTTTAGTTGATAAAAAACTAAGAGAAAGGGGGATTTATCAATCATGTAGTGGAATTATTTCGACATGTTAAATCAAATGAGACCAAGATAAATTTTTTCTTGATAAATATATTCAAATATCCCTTTATATAATAAATTTAAAATTATTGAACTTTATGGATTGGTTTTTTGATATCATGACATCTTAGTTAGATCTATATTATTTTCTACATCAGGCTAGACTATGTAGAAATAGAGTTCACTAACTAAAGACTAAATTCTAAGAAATATGTGGTTCTATTCATCCCTCAAAATATGAACAGGTTGATTATTTGGGAAGAAGAGGTATAGTATGTTTTTTTAGAGTAATATAAGATGGTTAAAGACGAGTGAGATATATAACCCCATATTACTTATTATTTAATTAATAAAAGGGGTGAATAAATTATTTTTGTAAAGAAGTCATATTTATCAATAGGTCTAGTGGTATTTTAACAATATTCAATGGGTTATATTGAATCTCCTAAGTAAATAGTTTTTTTTTCAATAATCAACGTTATTATTTAAAATATAGAATTTAATATTTATTTTAAAGTTGTGAAGAGATGACTGAGTTGCTACCATCAAAAATGGAAAATGAAAAGTTGATTTTTTTCTACTTGGAATTTTCAAGGATCATCCCTTTTATATGTAGTGCTTGTGAAGGTGATATTTAAGTAAATAATGGGCATGTATTGTTTAATGAAAAAACACTAACTACAATAGTTTCATGATAGTTAAAAAGGTAGACAATATGGATATTTAAATATCTAAAATTAATTAAACCTATTCGATAACATTTATGGGTTATTATATATAGGTTTAATTATTATTCTTTTTGTATTAGTCAATTATAAGAAAAGGAAATTTTGTGTACGAGTAATTCAGGACTCCGCATGAGGAATCATGTAGGAAATGAAATTTATTTATGAGTGATTATAATCTATTAACGAATTATTTTTTAACATGGAATGAGTTAACCCGGACATGTTGGAATGATTAAAAATCATCTCACGAACCATTGATTCTATGTACAAGTGATTCAAACATGATATATGTTATTTAAATACTTTGTATGAGTAATTAGATTCTGCTAAAAAGTCATATACACACTCTGTAAGAGTAATTTACATAGAGGAATTATATTATCACAATTATTAAATAATATAACATATTTATAATTAATATTATAAAGAAATGGGAAAAATAAGATGATATTTAAGACATGTTCTTCTTGGTTTTTAAAATCATGATCATCCAAATAGATCACTAGTCACGTAGAAATAATTAATGAAGATAAATATTGATATTATATCCATTTTAAAAAGGTAATTTTATTGTTTTACAACATGATTTCATGCCCACATAGATGAATATTTATAAATATTTAAATACACTTACGTCATTATGATTAAAAGATTGAAATATTTTGAGTTTTTAGGAAGATTTAATGGAAGACATGACGAAGATTTAAAATATATTTTTGTTATGAGAAGATATAATTTTTCATGGATTGTAAAGCCTCAATAGAAAATTAAAAAAACCAAAATTCAATGAATATATAAATAGAACATGGAGAATAATATGAGTATGTTTTGATATTCTTGTTACTAAAAGATAGGTATTCAAATAGAAGAAGGTGAAGCAGATATGAATTTCAAAAATAAAACCTGATGATATTAAGGAATAATGAGGAAAATAATATAAATATATCATATAAAGGAATACAACATGTCAATCCATCATATATAGATAACAAGTGAATGTATGGCCTATTATACATTAAAAAATATAAGTAGTCAAAGTATTTCTCGATAGTCCATAAAAAGAGGCATTCACTGATTGTGTGGTGTAGTCAATTCAGTTACAAGGACTAAGATGTATATGATATAATTAAATAGTCGATAATTGGGATCTCTGTGATTTAGTAAAAATAACTTCTATATAGAAGATGAAACATATGATGGGTTGTTATAGAATTATAGTGGGAGATTATGTTGCGTCAGATTTTTTTATTAAAAGTGCAATTATTTTTAGTCAATTCATGTAACCAGTCCTGGCTTGTAGAAGGATATCAAGACCAAAATTTGTAAAAACAATTGTGAAATTTATTTTCTTTATAGTTCATCTATGGTTAAAAAACATAATAAGAGTGTATCAATACATTAAACACTCTAATAGGTTGAATTAAAGAGGAAAATTCCTAAAAATATATCAGTAATCACTCCACCCCCTCAGTGTTCCACCAAACCTAGGAACCTCCATTAGTAATAGAGATAACCAGATATTATATAATTCGATAAACTATTATGATCCATTTTTTAATCATAAAAAATTAACTACACATTTTATGAATATTCCGAATTTCTATAAATTTAAAATTCAATCTTTATCTATGTCGACGATGAACTAGATGTTTCACCCAAAACATTAAAGAATAAGAATAAATGATCAAAAATGAAATAGAAAGTGACTTATAAATATAATATGGTTAAACCATTTATATATGTTTTTCAAATTTCTATTATACCACCCAAAATTTTATTTGATTATTACCTTTAAATAACTGTTTTTTTATATATTTCTCAACACAAAATATCGAAGTTAAAAGAAATGATTGTATATATAGATTAAACACAAATATTTAGGTATACCTGATAAAAAATAGATGTTGAATTAGATGGAATACACTGTATTAACAACTAGATTAATTATATGTACGTATAAAATAAAGGATATTTTTATTATGAATAAAATTCATTTAGTTTAACATGAATGAGTTATAAGATCATTTATTGTTTTAAAAAATATTTTTGTTATAAAAATTATATTTTTAGTGATATAAATTCATATTTTAAGACATGTATGATTAATGATAAATAATTTTTGATTACAATAATTAGTTAATTCCAATTAAGTTGATAAATGAGATGAATTAAAAATAATAAAAAATACTATTTGGGAATGTAATTTCCAATAAAAATGGATTTTCATTATATTTTATGATTTTATTAAAGAAATTGATTTATTAATTTTAAAATTTTATATTTATTAAAATTAATTTCATTTATGAATTCTTCATAACATTATTGAATTAATAATAATTTTTGAGGTTTTTTAAAAAATAATGTTTGTAGTCAAGAAATATTGTTTTGTGAGAATTATAATTTTCTTGATTTTACCATTATATAAAAATGAACTAGAAATATATAAAGAATTTATAAATTTAATATATGAATTTTAAGAATATAATTATTAATATTTAGATATTTTTTAATCTTATAAAACCTCTAGAATTTTTTTATAACTAATCAAAAATATATTTTTAAAATAAATTCACTTATGGGAATTTCTTTGGATCGTCTATATTTCAAGGAAGATTTAGTTTTTTATGCATATCCAAGAATAATATCCTTTTTTATAACAAAGATTTTTTAATTAAAATCAGAATCAGTGATAATTTTTTTCATATATATGAATTTAATGTTTAAAAATGTTATTTCTCTAAAAAATATTTTTCATGATTATGTTTGTTTAGTATAAAATTAAATTTTCTCACTATTGTAAATTTTATTTGATAAAATTATTTTCAAATTTAAAATTAATAGTATCAAAAAATAAAATTTCAATCTAATATTTTAAATTAAAATCAATTACTATGGTTAGAAAATTATTATAATTGGAAAAGTAAATTAGGTTAAAATAGAAAAAGGAAAAAATTATAAAAACTAAAAGTTGTATAAAAATGTGTGTATGATGTGATTCTGGACAACCAAAAATATTTCCTCACCAATTTATTATAGTTTTTTCTTTTTTTATTTTAATAGTGAACTTTCATTATTGAAAAAAGTAATGGTTACTCCCAAGACTACTCTTCCCTTCACTTATTTAAAGTAATCATATTCACCACATCAAGAAACAGATTTTCTTTGGATTTCAAAAAAAAACCTCCCTATTTTAATGTTATATAATATTTTCCAACATTTCAAATCGTATTTTTACCATTACTAAGAATAAGTCCATCATTTCCAAGGAGAATCCCAAGGAGAATTCAAGTCCTCAGTGATATTATTATCACATTCTTAACCTTTTTCTTTTCTTACCATCTTCAAATTATATTCTATATGCACTAACATAATTATATAATTATAATTTATATAATTTAATGTTATTATATATAAGTGTATTATCATTTTTTATTCAAATACCCCCTACATTAAGAGAAACAAAACTATCATTCATGTATTATGCAGACTACCGCCTCTACGACATAACATTTTATATTTTCATTCACCGAATTACAACGTTGA
Organism: Viscum album; assembly: GCA_963277665.1. Taxonomy (NCBI): domain Eukaryota; kingdom Viridiplantae; phylum Streptophyta; class Magnoliopsida; order Santalales; family Viscaceae; genus Viscum; species Viscum album. The sequence continues at coordinate 1,067,877,656 of OY728129.1, forward strand.
TTTGATGGAATAAAATAAATTATAAATATGATTTTTATTATATAATTATATTTTTATTATGAAAAATATAATACCACACTAATCATATGAAAAACAACGATCACTATTAATTTAATTGTCAAAAATTAATGTAAGCATAGGAAACAATTTTATTAAAAATTTATAATATTTAAATATCAATTACATATTTTTATAAATACATTTTATTATCATATATATATCACTGAATAAAATTAAATAATATTATTATTCATTTGATATAGTGATATTACAACAAAAATATTATCATAATCATAAACAAAATTGTGTTATGTTCATGTTTGTGTGTCAATTTTACCACCCAATTGACAATAATAAAATTTTACATAATAAATGAATGTGTGGATATATTTACTAATATAAATTTATATTATTATGGAAATAAGAATTATTTCCTGGTTCCAAGGATTTCATATCAAAATATAATTCATTAGTTCTAAAAACAAAATTTGTTGATTAAGAATCACTGAAACATGCTTGTTATCTATTTCATCATCAAGGATAAAGACTAGGACACTCCTCAACAGAGTTTGAAACATCATAAATAATAAAAATAATAAATTATAGTATGTTTAATGATCTAATAATCATTACCATTAAAAAATAATGAAAACAAACACCACTATTATGGATATATATCAAACGATAAAAACTATAAACACCAGATTTGGAAAATCGTTATAATTCAAATAAAAAATAACTATATTCAAAGTGTATAAATAAATATGGATATATGTAATGTTCTAAATCAAGGTATTAAGATAATAATTTATTATATAGGTTGTTAAATAATGTTTGAGGAAGTCAGAAATAGTAGGTAAATGTTATTTCTCACAAATTCATCTCTTTGAGACATGATTTGTATTATGTAATTAATTTCATATTTATGGTGAATACACTACATATTTGATATTTAAACTCATAAATTATCTTTAAATTATAATATTTTATGTTTAATTATAAGTACTATATTTCAAGAAGTTTTTATTAAAATGTTACTCAAGATGTATTGTTTTTTTGTCAAAATCATTATTCATTGAGACATGTTACATGTTGTGCACCAGGTTCCCATTATATATTTTTCTATTGAAGTACTCTCAAATTAATAATTTATAAATTTTTTTATTGTATTTAATGGTACATTTATTCTAAATCACTTTCCATTAATCATGTTTCTATTTATATAGTTTTTTTCTTCATAGTAAGGAATTTTTTGTAACCCAGTCTTTGTTAATTGAGTCATGATCATTCGTTAAAGATATTTCATATAATTTTAGTTAATTGTTCCTTTAAATGTATTTTATTTTATTTTTAATATTTTTAAAGGGATATACATTCCTACAACATAAGACCGTTGACAAGTTTTTCTCACTTCGTGGAATATTTTCTTTTGAGAGCATCAACTTTATTTCTCAAGATGTTTTATGATCATGATTTTTCAATATTGACTTCGCCATATACGCATTTACCAATATGGTGTTAACATCACATTTTTTGTCATATTGCATTATTTTTACAAAAAATTATGTTAATCTATTGTCAGGGGTAAAAATATTGGAATTGTTTATGTTGTTATTCCAATAAGGAGGATTATTGGTAAGTTTACTAAGTTTCATTTGACCATCCACATTCTTTCTATGTATGAGTTATGTTCTGGTCATACCTTATATTAACATGGGAAAATTATTGAAAATATTGTTCATTAATGTCTACTAAAAGAGCTTTATTATATATTGATTTATGTTTTTGTCATTATATGGAGAGCTATATTTTATTTAATAGGAAGTTTATTGAATAATGATATGAAAGGTATTGATGAATTTTATAGGGAATGAATTAGAGTAAATAAGGTGATAGGTTGGGACTATAATTATATATCAACATGATGCATAAAAATATCTCATGAGACAAATCTTGTTTTTCTATTTGGTGTTTGTCTACAAAATTTAACTAGATATCATTACTTCTATCTTGATGAAAAGTAATGTGTGTTGGAATAAGGACTTGATATAACCTTTTTGAAGCTTAAAATTATTCATTCCATTAGAAATGAGTCTAATACTATTGATATCCTTGTCATAATTTATTTACATAGATTTACAATTCTCCTAGTATCATGTTGATTATGGATTTATGTAGTTTAACTATTCCTTCTATAATACTTATTCCTTTATTATTCCATGATTTCTTAAATTACATGGGTCCATTACTGATTTCTTAGTTCACCACTTCTTATGTGACCATAATCCCAGGTTATGAAGAAAATTAATATATGGGACATGTTCTGAAGTATAACAGATGAGAGACGTATTTTTGGGATATGTTGAGGGAATAATATAGATTAACTGGTTTTGTATATATGTTAAAAAATAATTATTTAACACAAAGAAAATTAGATTTATTGGTTTTTTATGTGCCCTATGTATCTAAATCTCTAAACCTACAATGATCTGTTGAACCTAAGATATTAAATAATAATTATTGATTTGGTAATTATAGATGGTCATATCCATGATTTTATAGTAGATGTCAAAGGGAATTTGTAAATTATGGGGTTATGTCACTAAATCAAAGGGATTGGGTGTGAGGTATCACGATTGGTATCAAATAACTTTTTTTGATATCTTTTGAGATTATTATGTTTAATGGGTATAATTTATGGTTTGATAAGTTAGGGGTTTTAATATTTTTGAAGGTATAGATTACATTATTGGATAAGTATATGATTTATTGTTTTGAGAATAATTCCCATTTTATTTGGAAATTGGGAACATAAAAAGTTATTTAAAATCCTATGAATATGTCTATGTATTGAATATAATTATGATTCTTTGGAGAGGTAGTTACTAAGTGGTTTTTCATATAAATACATCCATGTTTTGATACTTTTATGTGAATGTGGTTTTCAAACAGATGCACCTAGGGTAAATCACCTTATAAGGTATTGGTTAAGTATTTAAACAATCATCACATTAATACATGATGAGCGAGCCTAAGACTACACACCTAGAGAGACACCTTTGGGGGATATTATTTCATTAATCAAATTCTATTTACAAACTGTTATGAAGTATTTGATAATTTTTTTAACTAATTCTGTAAATGATCCCATTAAAAAATGATCAGGGATAACAATGGATTGAACAAATAGTTTCATAAGCTTATACAAAAGTATCATATGTCAAAAAAGGTGGAATAATATAAGAACTGTTTGTATTAATGTATATATGTGAATATTTTTGATACTTTAATGATCATTTTTGTTTTAGTATTTAATAAATCTAGAAAAAAAATTGATGTGGGGAAGGATATATACCCATAAACCATTATGTTTTATAACTAAATAATAGAGGATACATAAATGGTTTATATTATTATTTCATTCCTGTTATGATGGAAAAAGGTGATTTTCCTAGCCTCACCTATGTTAATGTGGTTTATATCATAATAGAAATTAATTTGTGATAATATTATCTATTTTAATTAGTGAAGTGGTATTTATTGATGAAATATTGGTATATTCAAAATTTTATTGAGAATTATCTAAAACATATAAGGATTTTCATTTAGAAGTTTTACTTTAAACGTTTTAAAACACGAATTAAATGGTATCAATATCCTTGAAATGTTATATTATTTCATGGATAAATTTTATGTGGATAAATATTTGAGAACACATAACAAAATTATGGATAACTATTTAGATTAAAATATATTTGATATTGAGGTAATAAAGGGTGGTTTCATTTTGAGGAAGTAAATTTTATAATAATTATTAAAAAACGGATTTATAATTTATTCACGATATTTTATATAATTTCATTTCATTTTTAAAAACATTTATATATAATGACATGTGTGTGACTGTATGAAATTGAGTTTAATATGATCTAAAGATTAAAAATATAATTAATTTTAGAGTAATATATTTTTTCATATTAGTTTAATGTCATGGATATTAAAATATATTTTTTAATGGAATGTTTTTATGATTTTATGACTGGGGTATATATATATAGGTGTAAGATTATAGGAATAAATAATGTTTTCTGAGGATGGAAAAGATGGATTTTTAGATAATAGATTTCAATGTTTATAAGGGTTAGAATATTTTATGAAAATTCATGTTAATTTGGGATCTCAATTTAAAATATTTGTTTAATATTTTTGGAATAATAAAACTCAAATTAACCAATTGTTAATGAATAATGATATACCTAAAGCCGATATTTATGTAGCTTCAACTGAGTGTGATGTGAGTTGAGTTTTTAAACTATCGATTAAATTCATAGAATAATAAACTGACGTTTGATGAGGTGAAATTTTCTTTTGGTAATTAAGGATAATTAAATTATAATGATCATAAATAATTTTAAATCATTTGGTTTTAGTAATGGAAATAACTATAAGGATGCATGGGTCTGAGGGAAAATTGTTTGATTAAATTAATGAAAACCCCATCAGATTGAGAGATAGATTGATAAAGCTTATGTTTATTCAAAACAAAAATTCATTAAATATTATTAACAATGTAAACATAGTAGATTTCCTGAAAACACAATGGAATACAAATATATAGTTAGATGAAAGAACAACCGATGAAGATGATGAATGAAAGACCATTCTATTTCCTATATTTATAAATTGTAGAAACAATCATGGGGGGGGGGGAATTCCAATAATGGGATTGATAAATTCTATAAGTGTGTGAATAATTTTTATAAGAATAAAAAGTGTTACGAAAAATATATAAGATACAAAAATATTATTCTTCAATAACAAAAGTGTTTGGAATTATGAGACTTAATGTCCTGATCCAAGGGAAATCATGGGAAATACTATATCAACCAACGCTTAACATACATGAATATTTCATCATCATAGATAAATATTGATTAAATTTTAATAATACATTCCTAAGGACCATAATAGTTTAGTATCTTGGGAAATATGGAAACGAAATATTTTATCCTATTAAAATATCAATTACATTTACCATGAAGATCTCCACCTTTAGTAATTCTACCTAAAACCATTCTTCGTAACATGGGGAAAGGAAACATAAGAAATGGGTGATCTAAAATGCTCAGTATGGTTAATAAAGGTAGATATGTAAGAATAATCTTGTGAATAATTATATAAGAACATGATCATGAAAATAAATGAGCATACCCTCCAAAGAAATGATCATATACATAAATAATGGAATAAATAATTGTATTTCATAAGATATAAATCATAAGGAAATCAATAAAATAGGTCAATAAGGCATAACATATGAATAAAACAAAGATTTTTGGTATAAACATAAGTATATAATGATTTACACGGAAGCCAATGAATCATTTCCATGACAATATTTGTAGTGTGGATTCAATCCCAATATAATTATAGTAGTCATGGTTCACTCCAATGGACATCATAGTATCATGAGTTCACTCCTCATACAATCATAGTAGGCATGGTTCAATACCATAGCCATCTTAGTAGTAAGAGTTAACTCCCAATATCATCTTAGTTTATCTCATTAGAATTAAATATTTACTGTATGAATTGGATAAATATATTAGTCCCACCTATATCATAATGAAATCATACATATATCTTTCACAAGGTCATAAAAAACAAATCATAGCCCATTAAATAAAATGTAAATAATAAACATGTAATCATATTATAAGTTGTGGAAAAGATAAATGATTTATAATCATTTCACCAAAATCATTAAACATGAAAATAAATTGGTTTCTTAATAATCATGTCCCCAAAACATAAACCATTCATCAAAATAACATGATGGGTATTCCTGGACTATAACAATGTATGTCGTCATTGGTGGTGAATGACTTTCAAATATCACATGGAACATGAAATTTATTAAAAATCACATTTTTAAAACATAAAACATTTTCAGTAGCCTATTCGTTAAAAACACATTGAAAACATATAATGAAATCATGAAAATAATTTAAATTAGTTCATTAGGAAAATATTCATTCTTCGTTGAAATTGTTTTTTTTTTCTTAAAATTCCACACAGTTTTATAATAAAACATTCTATTTCAAAATTACACTGTAATATTATAGGGGAGGATTCAAGTTAATAAGGAATCGTGAAATCATAAAAACCCATTCATGATTTATGAGTTAAAAATGATATTATTCACGTACTTTTTTCAGGAATTTAAAAAAGTACATCGTTTGAATGATGAAAGAAATATTACTTTAATACCATGTGGTTAAAAGTAAAAAATTGGTAAAAGATACATTAAATATTCATTGGCTAATATGAAAACTATTTTTGAAAACATGGACAAGGATGATAAATATTCCCCAATGGAGACTTAAAAGGAAGTAATATCATGTATGGGATAGATTTTGAAATAAATACATATCACATTTTAATTAATAGAATTGAATGGACCATGTAAGAAAAATGATCATAAGAATATGTGTAAAGTCTTGTAAATTCCATGTAATTTCTTTAAATTATATGAAAATTTTTATCAGTCCATGAAAATTGACGGTGGGTGATTCCGAGGCCCGGGGTGACTTGAATGATTTTCTGAATGTTTTTTCACGTAATTTCAGAAAACGTGCGTGCATGTTTTTGTAACTTTTGAACAGGTGCTCAAAATTGAAATCTGAGGACACTACTAAACTCATAGCATCAATATTCAGTAAAATAGAGTTTCTCCATGACCGCAGTTGGTCAAGGTTGATAGTTAGTTTTCATGATTTTCATGGAATAAGAAAAATTAAATGTTTAACATTTATATTTTTCATTTTGAAACCTCTCTTCATGGGTTTTGGAGGTGGGGACCACCAAAACTAGAAACCCCCCCCCCCACGATTAAATTCTAGTGATGGGGACCAACCAAACTCCCCTTTAAAGGTAGATAAATTTTGGACTTCTTCCAATATATTAATTAGGAAAAATCCCCATTTAATTTTTGGAGCCAACCTAAAATTAGTGATGTGTGTCAGTAGTATAATTGTGCCATCATAATTGATCAACTTAATTTAAATTATATTGGCACCTCTTTCCTCTTGGAGGATTTGGTTGGAAATGAAGAAGGAGAATACATGTGAAGGAGCATTCTCTCCAATGAAGAACACCTCTAAATGAAGATATTTTTCAATGAAGAATTCACCAACTTCTCCAATGAAGAATGTGCCACATCCAACATGGGACATATTTAAAAACAAGGAACTGATGTCTTCCCTTGCCTCCTCATGGACATCAAAAACCCAAAGATGTAGGGGTTTTGTTATTCTTCATGTTTTACATTGAATTAATCCTCATGATCTACCTACTACCGAACTAATGTAAAGAAAGATGGTCAAATGAACAAGGCCCGATACCCCAGTCTTTCTTCATGGTTGGTGAGTTATTCACTATGGAAAAGGATGGAAACTGACACCATTGGGGCACGAGAATGGCGGCCTGCACTGCTGCCGACTACAACGGCAACAGCAACATGACAGATCTACAAGAGAAAGGTCGTGGTGGAGAAAAGGCCGCGGTCGACCGCACGACGGGGAATAAGATGCGCGTCCACACCTCCTAGAGAGGAAGAGCTGTGGATTCTTCCATGGTAACTATGGGAGGATATCAGGCTGAGCCGTCTTCAAGTGTAGCCGCGACACTTGACTAGGCTACGCGGAGAGGACAAATGGCCATCCGGACACCCGCGGCAGACCACCGCACCACTGCAACGCTGCCACCCTACCACACCTCAGTCGCCCATCGCACTACGGGCACCCTACTCCATGGGCCAGGTTGTGCCGCAGGATGAGCCAGACCCAACAGGTGAGGCCGGGTCTACCAGAGCCAGGTCGGCATAGGCGGGGTTGGGCTGGGTCGGTCCGACCGGGTCGGACTGGACCCAGACCAGTTTCGACCCAACCCATACTTTTGGCCATAACATTAGCACTAGGCGTCCGTTTGAAGAACCTTCTATGGAAATAGAATCCTTGGACTGAGATGGTCCTTTTGGTATACCCCACTTGTGATTTGGATAAAGTTGGTGTATGGTCGGGTTGGATCGAGCACGAATCCAGCCGGGCACACGGGACTAAAATTCTAATAACTTACAGACCGAGCATCTGATTCACGCACCTTCTATTGTGTAAAGACACGTATTACATAGTGGTACATTGGAATACATATTAGTGAGACTTCATGGAATTTGGAGTATTGGCCAGTAGCATGATGAGCAGACACTCACATAGATGAGCAAACATAGTGCGGGTACCCTATAGCTAGCTCTAATAATGTACTAGGATCCTGTGTGCATCTTAGGATGTACTAGGATCCTCTGTAGGTCTAACGATGTACTGAGATCTTGTGTGGGTCTGATGATGTACAAGGATCTTGTGTGGGTCTGACGAGGTACTAGGATCTTCTGTGGGTCTGACGATGTACAAGGATCTTGTGTGGGTTTAACATGGTACTAGGATCCTGTTTGGGTCTCACTATGTACTAGGATACTATGTGGGTATGAAGAGGTACTAGGATCATGTGTGGTTCCGACGATGTACTGGGTTCCAAAGTAGGTCTGATGATGTACTGGGATCCTACGTGTGTCTGACGAGGTACTAAGATCATGTGTGAGTATAATGATGTAATATGATCCTGTGTGGGTATAACGATGTACAAAGATCCTATGTGGGTCTAAAAATGTACTAGGATCCTCTGTGGGTCTGATGATGATATAGGATCCTACATGGTTTTCCCTCTTAACAATGAAAAATGAATTAGTAGTTACATCTAATCATCTCTACTATTGTACCTAAGATATACCCGGTGTGAGTTGAGAATGTACCTATGTGGTCTATACATTCATTATGATACCTTTGTGGTATTCTTCTTAGTGGAGTACCGATGTGGTACTTTTCCTACTTAGTAATAAATTGGTGGTATTCTTCTCCGTGGTGTACATGTGTTGTACATACCATCGGGGTAATCCTTCTTTTGAGGAATAGATGAGATTTGGTCTTTTGAGTTGGACCTTGTGTTTCCTCATGAATGAGATGGGCTTACATGATAACAAAGGTAAATGTAAGGGAATATACCTAATTAGGGTTGTCATTTTAATTCTTCTTCTGTGTTTTATCCTTTTTGGATTTTGTGAGTCCTTGAGGGCCTCGGGGTCCTTTTTGAGTATCGTTATACTCACACCAGCAAGTGCTATGCCTGCACCCTGTTGAGTTTGGTGCAGATGAAGAATAATGATGATTGAGCATGAGGGTACCAGGACTGAAGGTATCTCAGAGGTGTACCTTAGATGAGGTGTACCACAGATATTACCATTTGAATTCTATACACACACTTCATGTAGGATCCTTGGCTGGTGATCACAAGAGCTGTTTAGTTTTCTTGTACATTCCAGAGTCCTTTGTACTTTCCAATTGGGCTTGTATTCTTGCCCCTTTTTATTACTGTACACACTCCTTTTACTATATATATTTCTGTGTTTGTATCATATTGTGTGCATGTTTGCGTGTGTTTAATGGTTCTAAAAGAAATTCTTTCTCGGTTTTAGGGAATATGCTTTTGGGTGCTAGTCGCTAGCCCATGGCCTATGGAAGGTGGGCTTGGGGTAGTCACGGCACGGTCCCTGGGGGATGGGTCATGATAAATTGGCATCATAAGAGTAGGTTCTATCATAGAACATTGGTCCCTGATATTTTAAATTCATTAGTGTTAAGTGTAATGAGTGTGGTTATGATTTTAGGTAATCCTATGTTGGTGCAGCGGCAGACGTGTTCATACACTAAGACCCTGACTTCTGATTTCCAACTCAGTACAGAAAAACACAATTTTTGTATGTGTTTTGAAGAGTTTTCATTGTGATCTCTTTGAGTCAGCTCAGCAGGTATTACTTTTTGACCATGGCTCACATGATTCTTTTCAGGATGCATCCATGTAGACAGCTAGCTTGGGTTCTTGGTATGGTGTGTGCTGATAGCTTACCGAGCGACGAGGCCTAAGTGTAGGGTCCTTTTCCAGTAGAAGCACTAAAGGATGCACCAGTGGTACAATTACCCATTTTTTTACCAATTATAGCATCCCCAGCAGTAGAGGGTGCACACCGCCTTAGCGCGTTGCATGAGTTCCAGCGCCAGAGGTCACTCAGGTTCCGAGCCAAGACAGACCCACAGGCGCCTGAAGATTGATTGGAGGCCGTGGTGAGAGCCTTCTGACTGGTAGGGACACTATCTTATCTCAAGGTGAACCTTGCCACCAGTATTCTACAAGTATTAGGAGGAAGATTGTGGAGATTGATGCTCCAGGTTCACGACAAGGTGACAGTTCTCTAGGAAAACATTGAGAGCCTGTTTGGGGAAGAGTTTGTTCCATTGACTCTTCACACAGTACGCAATCAAGAGCTTCTCCTTGTGCAGTAGGAAAACATGACTATGGCTCCATAATCAGTGAGGGTCACTCACCACTCACTCTAATCCACTAATATGGTTCCAGAAAAATTCTTCAGGGTCCGGACCTTTGAGCAAGGACTCAGGCAAGAGATCAGGGCTTCGATGATTTCTCTCAACATCCCAATGCAAAAGAGGGTGTTAGAGAGAGCCCTATTAGTAGAGAGTTTTCTTACTGAGTAGTCACCAGCAGTGAGACCCACCACTAGATATCATGTAGCGGAGTCTTCTACAATAGTAGACAAATGTCACATAACTCCAAGATTACCATACCTACATGTGGATAACCACATGACTTGGGATCGGTTGTGCAGGGTACCGAGGATAGAGCTAATCATGAAAGGAGCATGCAGTGTTTCACATGTGGTGGGAAGGGTCATATGGCTAGTGACTATCTGACCCACCATATGGTGGATCACCAGATGGTTGAAGGACCACCCAGACAAAGACATAGGTTCATCCGAGGAGTCCCATAGAAAGAAGGTGGACATGGGAGAGGTGATGGTCGTGCATCTGGTGGTGGGTGACGATTCGAAGTGTTACCGCCACCACCACTCTGTGTTCCACCCCAACCACAGGGAGCATGTGTACATAGGAAAACTCTGCTCCAGGAAGCTGAGGCCTATGACCATTGTGCTCCATAGATGATATGAGGTACGATCTGTGTCTACTCCACCTTAGCTATAGTACTTATAAACAATTGTTCAAGGTATTATTTTATTTCCACTTCCGTAATTCGGAGCTCAAAAATTATGATGTAGCTATTGGCTCTATCCTTACTACTAGAGACTCCTACAGGAGAAGATTCGATGATTACACACTGTTTATGGCTATGTAAGCTTACTCTATGATGAGAGAGCTTCGACTGAGATCTTCTAGTAGCGGTGTCGAGGACTTACAAATTCATCTTGGGTATGGACTAGTTATCTACAGTCCATGCTCATATTGACTGTATTAGGAAACAATTATGGTGTGTCTGCACGGATGGGACTAGGTTTACCTTAACCATTGATAAGGTTGCATTTTTAGCACATGACGTACTTACCTGGAGGAGAGTGTAGCCGATCACTCATCAGTTGGATAGCCTAACCCTCGGAGCAGTTGATGTGGAAAGTCCGAGATATCCTATAGTGATGGACCAGTACGTTAATGTATCCCCTGATGATGTTCCTGGTCTACCTCCTCGTAGAGATGTCGAATATTACATTGATTTGTAACCCAAGATGACACTGATATTCACACCAGCGTATCAGATGGTTCCTATGGAGCTTTGTGAGTTGCGGGTGCAACTGGAGGACTTACAGGGGAAAGGGTTCATCCTACCCAGTGTTTCTCCTTGGAAAGCCTCAATTTTTTTTCTTATAATGTGAATGGAATCTTGAGGCTTTGTGTAGAATATAATCACCTGAATCATGTGATCATAAATAATGAGTACACACTCTTGAGTATTGATGACCTCATTGATCAAGTGAAGGGAGCATGGTTGTTATTGAAGATAGACCTCATATCAGGCTAACACCAGTTCAGAGTGTGAGACAAGGATTTGCATAAGGTGAATTTTATAATTTAGTATGTCCATTATGAGTTTTTGGTCATTCACTTTGGTTTGGCCAATGCTCATGTAGTGTTCATGGGACTCATGAATAATATCTTTTGTCCTTACCTTGATTGCTTTTTAATAGTCTTCATCGAAGGCATTCTGATGTTCTCAACTACTAAGGAGGAGCATGCCTATCATTTGTAGATAGTTCTTGACACACTCTAATAGGAACAGCTCTATGGTATGCTCTCGAAGTGCCAGTTCTGGATCTAATAGGTTAACATTCTGGGACACGTCATCTCAGAGGATGGAGTTGCAGTGCATCCAAAAATATTGAGGTTGTACAAGCTTGAGAGCCACCAAAGAGTGTAACGGAGGTACGAAGATCCCTACTGGAGGTTTGTGCAATATTTCTCTAGAGTTCAAGAACATTTATCAGCATTGACGAATAAGGGGAAACCCTTCGTTTAGTCAGAGAGATGCCTTCAGAGTTTTCCAGAGCTGAGGTAGAGGCTGACTAGTGCCCCCATCTTGTGGCTACTTGAGGAGGGAGTCAGGTACATATAATACTATGAAACATCAGGGAATGGGATCATATGTGTCTTGATGTAAGAGTGAGTAGTTATCACATATGGTTCTAAAAATATGAGACAACCCGAGCAGAACTATGCTACACATTACCTGGATTTAGCATCAACAGTCATCGCCTTGATGATTTGGCAACATTACTTTTGGGGGAGAATTTTACAATCTACTCAAGTCAAAAAAGACTGATGTATATCTTCTTTCAAAAGGACCTGAACTTGAGACAGTGACATCAACTTGAATTCTTCTAAGACTATGACTTCAATATAGTCTATAATATTAGGAAAGAAATCGTTGAAGCAGATGCACTTAGCAGGAGGTCTGGTATACGACTTCTAGGTGAGGCGACAGAGCTTCTGGACACTTTTCAGATATCTTTTGTGGATTGAGATGGAGCATCATTTCTTCAGTCTCTTATTGTCACTCCCCCACTCATTCAGTGATTCATGGAGTCGTAGTGTGGGGACGCTGACTGTGTGGCTCAACGAGCTCATATATCCACAAGACATGCACCTGATGTAATTTCTGAACGTGTGGAGTATATCATCCTCTTCAGAGGACGTACTATGGTACCAGTGTCACTTCGGGAAAATGTTTTGAGGTATTTCCACACATCTCCCCGAGTGGTACGTCCAGGAGTGGAGAATATGTACCAAGATCTCTGATGATAGAACTAGTGGCTGGGAATTAAGAAAGATTTTATAGAGTTTGTCTCTCAATGTCTTATTTGACAGCAAGTGAAGGCACAACATCAAGTACCAGTAGGCTTAGTTCAGCCTTTATAATTCCAAGAGTGGATGTCGGATGAGATATCCATGGACATTATGACATGACCTCCATGTATATCTAGGGGTCATGATTCTATCTGGGTGATCTTCAACCGACTCATCTAGTCGGCCCACTTCCTAATGATCAGAGAGCAGGGTTCAATAGAGAGCTCGGGACGCCTCCACGTGCAAGAGATTGTGCGACCACATATTTTACCCTCAATTATTGTCTTTGATAGTGATACACGATTCAGTCCATGTCTATGGAAGGGGTTGTAGTTGGATTTTGGGATGCCGCTTCATTTGAACACTGCCTTACACCCTCAGACGGATGGCTAAACTGAGTGGACCAATCAAACCATTGAGGACATGTTGTGTGCTTGTGTTATCGACTTCAGTCGCAGTTGGGATGATCACTTACCATTGGTGGAGTTTGCATACAATAAGAGATATCACTCCACCATTGAGATTGATCCCTTTTAGGCATTGTACGAGCGACCTTTATTATCACCTTTGTGCTGGAATGACCTAGAGGAGTCAACAATCGTATGACCATAGATGGTACGGGCTACAACAGAGAAAGTGCAGATCATATAGGAGCAGATGAAGACAACACAGAGTGGGAAAAAGTCTTATGATTATAGGAGACGGAAACCTCTAAAGTTCAAGGATGGAAACCATGTCTTTCTATGGGTCTCACCCCAGTAGGGTTTGTGGATATTTGGAAAGGGCGGCATGTTATCTTCGAGTTTCATTGGTCCCTTCCAAGTCCTTAGTAGAGTTGGCAGGGTGGCTTACCGCATAGCTCTTCCACCTCAGTTGCACATGGTTCATGATTTCTTCAACATATCCTAACTAGGAGATAAGTGCATGATCCTACCCACATCATCGACCATGGTGAGATGAACATCGATGGTGGGGAGACATTTCCAGAAGATCTAGTGAAGATTGAGGATCGACAGGATCAGGTCCTTCATGGGATGTCGATACCTCTAGTACATGTTTGCTGGCAGCACAGGAACCTCCAAGGGAGCACATAGGAGCGGGAGGCTCTAATACATGCTCAGTACCCCCACTGGTTCTCATAGTTTGAGTTATGTCTTATAGGGAAATAAAGCCATGTGGTGGGGAGAATGTAATGAACCATAAATTCCATGTAATTGTTTTTAATTAAATGGAAATTTTTACGAATCTGTGAAAATTTATGGTGCATGATTCCGAGGCCTGGTGTGCATGGAGTGAATTTCTAAACATTTTTTCGAGTACGTTCAGTAAAAATGCGAGCAGGTTTTTCTAACTTTTGAACCGGTACTCATAATTGAAATCTGAGGACACCGTTGAACTTGCAGAATCAGTATATGCATAGGAGAATTTCCCCTCAACCAAAGTAAGTCGAGGGAAAAAGTTAGTTTTCATGATTTTCAAGGAATAATAAAAATAAAATGGTTATCATTTTTATTTTTCTTTTTGAATCCTCTCTATATGGGTTATGAAGGTGGGGACCACAAAAACTAGAACCCGCCCCCCAATTAAATTCTAGAGGTGGGGACCAGCTGAACCACCCTTTAATGAGTGATAACTCTTGGACTTTGTCCCATAAATTAATTAGGCCAACTCCCCATTTAATATTTAGAGAAAAGAAAAAATTAAAGAAATGTTTCATCATTTTTATTGTGCCAACATAATTGATCTAAATAATTGAAATTATATTGGAACCACATTTCTCTAGGAGGATTTGGTTGGAAAAGGAGAAGAAGAGAAATTGGGGAGGAACATTCTCTCCAACAAAGTACACCTCCCAATGAAGATCTTCTTCAATGAAGAATACATCATCTTCTCCAATGAAGAATGCGCCAACTCCAACATTGGACGTCTTACAAATTACGAAACAATATTCACCCTTACCTCCTCCTCGACATCAACAATCCTCCGAGGTAGGGTTTTTGTTAATCATCATGTTTTACATTGAATTAATACTGGTGATCTTCATGCTATCAAACTAATTGGGAGGGAGCGGGTGAAACAAACATGGACCGATCACTCCACTGTTCATCATGGTAGGTGTGTTCTTCGTGATGGAGGAGCACTAGAACCAACACTGGTGGGTCATGGGAATGGTGGCCAACTCAACAGCCAGCCACGAAAAAGATGGTAGCGCGACTGTTCCACTGATGAAGGGTCGCAACTCGTCGGATGCGGTGGAGTAAAGGCGACGACCGACCGCAGGATGGGGATGGTGGCGCGCATCCATGACGCCCGGGAAGGAAGAGCTGTAACTTGTGCCACGACAACTAAGGGAAAACGGCCGACTAAGAGGGCCACCAGTGAAGGCGCGACATGTTCCCATATTTCTTGGAGAGGACTGCTGGCCATCCGGCCAGTTGTGGCATACCGCTACCCCACGTCCGCCACGCCGCACCGCGACCGCCTCACTACACTACATCCACCCAGCTCCGTGTGCCGCATAACAGGCCACACTGCCGGCCGGGTCATGCCGCGGGTCGGGCTAGGTTGACCCGAGTCGGGTCGGGCTGGGTCAGACCGGAACCAGACTAGTTCCGACCCATCCCTTATTTTGGTCATAACATTGGCACCGAGCGTCTGTTTGACAAACTGTCTGCGGCAATGAAAACCATTGAGCGATATAGTCTTTTTGGTATACCCCAATTTATATTTGGATAATGTAGGGGAATGGTCAAGAAGGATCGAGGACGAATCCAACCGGGCCCTTAGGACTAAAAGGCTAATAACTTATAGACCGGGCATCCGATTGACACACCGTCTGTTGTGTTGATACCCCTATTACATAGAAGCCCTTTACAATAATTCTTCATGGTACTTCGTGGTAGTTTGAGTATCGAACAATATCTTGTATAGGGACTCTCATGAAGACGAGCAAGCATAGTGCCGGTACCTTGTAGCTAGTACTCATGAAGTACTAGGATCATGTGTCGGTCTGAAGATGTACTGGGATCCTATGTTGGTTTGAGTAGGTAGTACGATCTTATGTGGGACTGGTGATGTTCTAGGATTATTTTGTAGGTCTAACAAGTTACTAGTATCATGTGTGGGTCTGAAAATGTACTAGGATCATATGTGGGTTTGATGAGGTTCTGGGATCTTGTGTGGGTATGACTATGTACTAGGATCTTGTCTGGGTCTGACAATGTTCTAGGATTATGTGTGCGTCTGAGGAGGTACTACGATCCTGTGTGGGTCTGACGATGTAATAGGATCCTGTGTGGGTCTAACGATGTTCTAGGATCATGTGTGGTTCTGATAATGTACTAGGATCCTCTATGGGTCTGATGATTATTTAGGATCCTACGTGGGTTTGCCTCTTAATAAAGTAAGATGAATTAGAATTTACATCTTATCACCACTGTTATTGTACCTATGTTATAAATGGTGTGAGATGAGTATGTACCTTTGTGGTATATACCTTAGTGGTGATACCTTGGATTTATTCTTCTATCTGGCTTACTAATGTGGTAATTTTCCTTAGTTGTAATACCTATAGGTGGTATTCTTATGTGTGGAATACCTTTTTGGTGTTTACCATTATGGTAATCGTTCCTTTTTGGAACAAATGAGGTTTGATATTTTAAGATGGACCTTGGGTTTCCTTATGATTGAGATCAGCTACTTGATCACTCAGGTATATGTATGGGAATATACCTAAGTAGGGTTGTTAGTTGAATTCATGTTGTGTGGTTTATCCTTTGTGTATTTTATGAGACCTTGAGGGTCTTGAGGTCCCTACTGATTATCTTTATACTGACCCCTATACGGGCTTTGCCCACACCCTATTGTGTTTGGTGTAGACAACTAACGTACTTGAATAAAAAAGAGGGTTCCAGGACTAGAGGTTTATTGGAGGTGGACCTTAGACAAGGAATACTACCGAAATGACCATTAGAGAGTTATAATTACCCTTCAGGTATGATCCTTTGCAGGTGATCATAGGATCTATTCATTTTACTTGTACATTATAGTTTCCCTTGTACTTTCCAGTTGGGCATGTATTCTGGCCCCTTTTTCCTACTATACACACTCCTTTAACTATACAGTTTTCTTGTTTTCATACCTTGTTGTGTTCTTGGTTGTATGTGTTTACAGGTTATAAAGACAATGCCTTTCGGATTTTAGGAAATTTTCCTTTCGCTGCTCGTCGCTATCCCATAGCCTACGGAAGGCGGGCATGGGTTATTCACGGCATGGGCCATATGGGATGGGTCATGATAATATAAAAATATCATTATCCACGGGATAATAAACAAAAAATATATTCATGGTAAGTATATACACCATGTAGAAGAAACAAGTAGTGTATGAGGCATGTCTCTCACAGAAATAAAGGAAGAAAAGAATCCATTATAGAAAAACATTAAAATATTCATTTCAAATAAACATGATTGAAATTAAAAATAGAAAAAAAATATTTATAATCCATTATAAACATATATATAAAAATTTAGGATAATACAATGAATATTGAAATGAATAACGGATTAACTGTTTTAACATTCAAAGCACGCCATACCACTTTGAGCATTTAAATAATATTCCAAAATCATAAAATTAATCCTTAAATACTATGAATATAAACATATTCATGATATCAAATATAATAGGAGAAGTACATACACCACACACAAGAAACTGGTGTTGAACATGGCTTATATCTCATGAAAATTTAAATTGAGACGAAACTCCCTTACCTTAAGTCTAATACTCTCTAATGTATCTAAAACTCTTGTATAATGGTTTCAAAACAAATTAATAACTTATAGAATAATCGTAATAATATATATGACATAAATTATGATTCATTTATTGATTTATATTATATGTTTATTAATAATTTCATAGTTAATGCAACATTTCGCGTAATAATGCTTTCTTTATTATACATGTTTTGACTTGTAAATCGTGATCGTATTATATAGATAATTTTTTACTTACATCAAAAATAAATAACATGATTTATATATCATATATATATTAATAATATAAATATATTTAATAGAGATATATATTAAATGGAATAAATCGTTAATCGATATGATAGGCTGTACGTATGTATGGACACTATTTCTATTTTGTAATCGTATTGAATGGAAATAAGTGAATGTAATATAAGTAAATATATATATATATATATATATGTTTGTGAAAATTATTCTAGTATTGTTATTATAAAATATATTTCATTTTTATTAATAATATTTATTTTTTATAATAATCCTTAATTGGTGAATGTGGAAATTGAATCTTAACACGTCATAGAGACGGTATGTCGTTTGTACACATGAACAATGATATCATTCTCTTTTGGTAAAGAGTGGGGAATTAGATGGAATGTGAATTATAATGAAATGGCATTGTGTCATATTTATTATTTATGTCATATATATTCATCGTCTTACCCATTTAAATAAATTATACATGAACAATATTTAACATCATAACATGGATATGGCATGTTGTACGTACACATGCATCGTGGAATTTTTTTCATAGGATGGGTAAACGGATGAATATGGTTTTCCCATAATCATTAAAAATATTCATAAAATTGTATATGCTAAATTAACTAATTTTTAAGGAAAAAACAGAGAAATATGATATAGAAGAAGAAAATAATTCTTGAATAAGGTGATAAAACAATTACCTCCTTTTTGAGTATCTCATTTTGATTTGTATGAAATATTTAATAGGATTAATTTATTCCCAAATTCTAGAATCTAAGATATATTGAAGGATTTCAGTATAGAAAATGTGTTGGAGTGACTGATCCATAGGGCTTTATATGGGTGAATTAAAGAGAAGTATATGTTCTCTTTTACATGAGATGGGATGATCACTTTAGAAAACTCTTAAATTATTAAATTAATATAAATTGATTTTCACTTAAAAATGGATCCAATGTGAGATTATTCATGGATGAGATTAGGATGGATAGAAATTTGATCATCCAAGTAATTTTAGACATGTTTAGGTTATAAAATTAACTTTATCAGTTGGTGTTAACCATTAGTTAATCAATTTAACTTTTACTATGATACCTTGTATTCTTATACAATAGGGTTAATATATATACTATAAAATGACAAATGAAAAGAAATTGGATATTTCATGAAATTTTTTACAGTATAATAGTTAGTTGGATGAACCTTATATTTTTTTGAATTCTATAACATTTATTATAAAATTGTTTAATTTAAAATACCATTTATGTCAATTTTGATGCTATTCAATATTTGAATTTTTACAAATATCATACAAACAAGATAATATAGAACCAAGGATTTAAATATGTCACTAACATGTATAAGTTTTCTGAAAAAACTATTTCATTAATTAATTAAAATTATATTTATTTATATAATAAAAATAATAATAATATTATTTATTTGATATCTCAACTAATTAAACAATTACATCATCGTTCTCACACAAGGCTTTAATTAAGTTATTTCTTACATAAAAATAAAAAATAAATTATCATCGGGAAGATAAATTTCTTTTATTTCCAATTAATAATTATAATCAAATTTATCTTATGTGTAACCCTATATAAAAAAATATTTAGTTATTAAATTTTGAATATGACACTTTCTACTATTATTTAAATAAAATATAATAAATGTCTTAATCCAAAACATGTTACTTAAGAGGATCATATTCTAGACCTATGGATTATTTGGGTAAAAAAAACTTATAAAATTAAATTAATACAAGTGTTTGGGTAATTGTTTTTTATTATAATATTTTTTTTACCTTTAATTACCCGGTTTACCTTTAAATGTGGTAAACAATATTTTAATGTTACTATTCTCCAAGAATTATTTCGAACCTATTAGATCATAATATTCATCTTGATTACCACCATGTATGTCTATTTTTTGAAATTTAGTTCACAAAAGGGGTAAAATTATGTTTATTGCTAATCCTGAAAATGTGGCTAGAAGGCGGGTAAAAGAGACATTCTAATGTTAAATAATTTTTAGTATCTAATTATTTTGTAAAAAATGATTCTAATGACCTACATTGGATTCATATATGTATTATTATTATTTTGTGACCTTAAAATCAATTTAATATAAACATAATTTTTTAAATGAAAATTTAGTTTTTAACTACTATGAAGTATTTTTTACTATTCATCAAAAAAATTAAATTTTGTAATAAATAAAAAAATCACCCTAAGATAACATCAATACTATGAAATAAATAATGAAGTTAATAATATCATATTTAATTTTTAAATGTGTTTTAAATTACAATCATTATTAGAATTGGTTCATTCAATGAAATGATGTTTTTAAACAAAGAAGGGCTTTACCAAAAATCATATATTTCATTATAAATATGTTTTATTAATATAAACCAATTGTAGAAAATATTAATAGTCATATAACTATGTATAAAGGCTATGTTATGATTATTTAATTTAATTTATATATATATATATGTTTCATAACATCTCCAATGTTGTGTGCATGGTACGCCAAGTTGGTATTGCTAGAGGCACAAGACAAGTTTGTATTGAGTGTTACATACGGCAAGTTGGTATTTTGTGTGAATTGAATTTTTGAAATAAATTTATATTATATATATAACTATTTCCAATGTCACGTGAAATAAAACATTTCAAAAATATAAATTAATTTGGAAAAAAATATTTCACAAAATCTTGTGTCATTAAAAATAGTTATCAATTAGCATGTGAATAATGAAAATATTAATTAAATGATAATAATAAATTATATTGTGGGATTTCACTCTAAATTTTATGTAGTCCTATATAATTTAATTTTTTTATCAAATACTAGATATTTAGTTACAAAAAAACTCCTAGGGGTGTGATTATTATATAATTTATTTTTAGGTTTTGAGGGAAATTATTTCATATGGAACTAGATAAAAATACCTTACCAGAAATGTATGTGAAATTAGGAATGATATTTCTGCATTAATAGAGAACATATAATAATTTTTCATATATATTAATATAATTCTGCAGCCTATATAAACCCATGATCATATAGCGGTGTTTGGTTAATAATTAGTTCCTAATAGAAATTACACAAATATTATGTATAAATGTTTTGGATGAAATTTATTTAAGAGAGAAAAATTAAACACTTTGAAATTTTAATATATGACTAACCAGAAATATGTCATTTTTTTGATATTTTTTACCACAAGTAACACCAAAATTAAATAAAACCACAATATATTTAGATAAAATATAAATATTTAATTAAAACCCCTAAAAACATTTCCATTGAATTGGGGGAAATAAATAGAAGTGACGATTTTATTAATACCATGTACATATAAAATAAATTATACTTCTAATATGAATAAAATTTAGTATGATTACAAATAATTAATAATAATAACTTTTATTATTTAGACAAGTATTTTTTCTAGATAATTTTTTAGGCGACACAAATTTAAATTTTCAGAAACATTTAATTAATGATAAATTATTGTTGAATTTAATAATCATTTGAAACCAATTTATTTGGTAAATAATATCAATAAATAATAATAGTTAAAATTTAAAATTCATTTTCTAATAAAATTGGTTTTTAATTTTTTTTATGATTTTATTCAAAAAATACATTTATTTATTTGTAAATATTTAATTAATAAGAAATTAATTTTTTTATTCCTCATTTAAAAATTAAAAATGAAATAATTTTAGAGTTTTTTTTGAAATGTATGTTTTTTATAAGAAATATGGTTTTCACAAAACATGTCATTTTTATGACTTTATATTATATAAGAATGACCCTGAAATATATAATGCCTTTTGGGTAATAAAATATGAATTTTTGGAATTTAATTATTCATTTTAATATATAATTTTAACATAGAAAACCAATGGTAAACTAATTTATAATTAATTAATATATATGTTATTATAAAAACTATTTTCAGTTTTTTATTTTAATCAAGTAGTTTTTAAGGGGGATTCATTTCTGTTCTACATTATAATCCATATATCCTTTTTTATTATTATAAATCAATTAATTTGATTAAAATTAGTATCTAATTTATTTACTCTCATATATAAATTTGAATCTTAAAAATCATTATATCTATAAAAATTCTTTCACACAACTACATGGGTTTAAATAAAAATTATCATTTCACACATTTAGAAATTTTATTTGATAAAAATGTTTTCAAATTTGAAATAAAAAGTATAAAATTATTTATAATTTTCAATATTAATAATTTTCATAAAAATTAATTACAAATGCTAAAAATTAATTTCCAAGGAAAAAGTAAATTATAGGATAAGATAAAATGATAAAAATGCCTTAAAACCGTCTGATTTTTCTAAAAGTGAGTTTTATGAGTTATTTGACCCCCAATAATTTCAGTATCCTTTTGTTCTCCATTAGTTTCGCTTTTTTACACTTGAATATTGACCTTATATTTTATTAAAATGAAAGGGATTGTCCTAAAACCCCCTTCCAATAGCATAAAAATTGGTAAAATATTCTCTAAATAAAGACTTGGATTTATATAGAATTTATCTTGAATATATAAAACTTTTTTCATTATAAAACCCTATACCACATTAGAAATCTTATGGTCACTATTAGTTATTTTTATTTTTTTATTTCCAAGGAGACTCTCAATGAAAATTCATGTCCTTAACTTCATTACTATCAACTACATATCATTTCTCAGTAATTATATTCTTTATAATTTATTCTAGGCACACCAATATATTGATATTAGTATAATTCATATACAATAATGTTACAATATTAGGGGTATTATAATTTTTTATTCATAGACCATATCCATTAAGAAAAGAAACATCATTTATGTGTTGTGAGGACTGCCGCCTCAATGACGTAACATGTATCATCTTCCTTCACCTCTTTACAAGAATAGATATATAAATGAGTGTAAAGGTAAAATATGTTTTCTATTATATCATTATGGATCAATTTCCAAAAAAAATCGAATGGAATTATTAATAATATAATCAAAAAAAATCATAAATAATTTAATCATTTAAAATTCTCATAATAAGAGGAATCTACCAAAGAACTATTCATGTGAACTCAACCACGCTTCCAAAAAACCATTAGTGACAAAACATGAATTACATAGTTTTTTATGGATAATAATTTTTATTATTATATTTTATCTTTAGAGGTCAAACATGATAACAATTATTCAAACTACAACCAATCATTGGTGAAAACTTTTTCTTTAATCGTCTAGAAGTATTTCTGTGTTTAATGGGGATATCAACTTTTGATATAAAATACAACATACTCATGAATTCATAATAATCATTAATTAATATAGAAACAAATATCCAATATGAAATTAATCATTTTCCTACTTGTTTATATATCTTTAGATAGTCATATAATATCAAATGTTAAATTGTTTATTTGATTAAAAAAACAATAAAAACATTGTTATAGACACACCACTTTTATAGTTTCATATTCAATATAAATGATTTGATACTAACTTACAATATGTATTCTTAACACTACTACCATAGTTTGATATTGATACCAATTGTATGATATCACTTAGAACTGGATAATGTGTGCTCTAAAATTATATATTGTAATTTTAACTCCAACAAAATACAATTTCAAATGCTTCAAATCTTTCATTGGAGTTTTGGATAATTAATTTCTTAAACATTCATGGTTTTTTAATTTCATGAAGGATCAGGTCTCATATAAACCCTAAAGGAATTTAAAAAAACTTTTTATATTCATTGGGATGGGGAAGTTTACACATTCATCAAGATGAGGAAGATAGTGAGCCATTATGGACCACTAATTTTCATTTATCCTCCAATTTGAAGTATATCATAATATTCTAATTTGTTTTTATAGAACGCAATTTCTTTTCAACTTCTTAGGAATTATTTTTAAATAGAACAAATAAAAACTTTCCCTTCCCCGATTACTCCTAATAATAAAGATGTTTTTGAAACATCGCACGTTAGTATTTTCTTTTTCAAACAATATTCTTAATATATTCCCTTTTTAATTGTTATATTTTTCAACATGTACATTTCTATATGGCACAAAATTCATATAAAATTTTCCTGTTTTTTATAATTTCAACTCTTAATATTTTTCTAAATCTTCTTCGTATCATTCTAATAAACTCTTTATTCACCATTAGATTTATAACACTTCTTCCAACCAATTTTAGCAGGGTGATATTCTTCAAATAGCCCCAAGAATATATATTTTCATGGGAACATATTTATCATTGAATTGAATCCGGATTCTTATATTAATTCCACCCAAATTCTATTTATATTTCTAATATATTCGTGATTTTATTGGTAATAATGATAAGAATAATAACTATACCTCATATATTTTGGATGATAGATCCATTTTTTATTTTCTTAAAATTAATAGACGGATATATATAAAACTAATAATGAAAAAATATAGAACTATTCCCATGAGGACCATAATTAATGAACATGTCTCCATACCATCCACTATAAATCATTTATTTTTCATTTTCTTTTATATGGAGTTTCTCGAATGTTTTTACAGAACATCCACTATTTTCTCTTTACACGGGGACTCGTATATATTTTTTCGTTATTTTATCAAAGGGGATTCATCATATTCAAGGAAATGTTTTCTCTTAAAACATAGCCATTTTGACTGGAAAATCATTCCATAATTTTCATCACACTTATTTTACATATCATTGTCACCTATTGAAGAATAATAGAATAACACTTGTAAATAATTTTTTATAATTGGATTACCCTTATTAGATGATTATTCAACTTTCTTCCTGATTGAGATTAAATCCTCTTATAATTACTAGTTTTTTATGTGTTTTTGTTTTAAACAATGTATTGATTTCATTTTTGATTCTATTCGCATTAAACCACTCATTGTCTAATGGCTAAGGACACTCTATTTTTTTTATATTTTTTTATAATTAAGAGAATTTTAAATAATTGTCTTCTATTTCTTTATCATTTTTACCTCCTTGACTAAATTAGTTAATTTTTAGAAAAGTCATCCATATATTAGATTATGTATTGAACAAATTTTAGATAATGGATATGCGGAATCAAGATAAACCTAACTTGAATTTACATCATTAACATGTGTTATAAATTCTATTTCATTAAAATCTCACATATATCCGAGAACTATTTCATTAAGTTTCATTAGTGAATAGTAAAATAAAAACTAATTTTACTAACATGCGAACCTTATTAAAATATCAAACTCTTAAAGAACCCTTATAGAATAGTATCATAATTTATAATTATCTTCACAAACTAGGGAAGGTAGTCCTTAGAACGAGGTTAACTCAAATGAAAATTAAGAAAAAACTTATAAACATGCCATTAAGGGTTGGATCAAAATCATATCAGAAAACCTGAGGATGTGATAAGTATATTATTGAAAAAAAATTACAAATTAATAATTTTCTATAAATCCTGAAAGATATACATGTTATCTCAAAACAAAAAAAACATGTACAAGGAAATAAGAGTGTGTGATAAGCATAGAAAACGATATAAAAATGATATCATAAGATCTTGGACTCATAAATAGTTTTCAGTAACATAAAACATGAAATCATAATAATAAAACTGGGTTCACTCCCAATACCATCATCATATACTTTAAAATTCCCATTGTGGATTGGATTTCCTCCACATTTATATAAACATAGTTGATAATATCCCATAGTGTAGTGAGTTAACTTCCCAATCCTATAAACATATAGTAAAAAATGATAAATAGTGTATTTGGTTCACTACATAATCCCATAAATAACATCTCATGAGATATAAACAGTTACCCAATGTATGGGAGGACAATATAATTTTACACCCAGATGTCACATAACATGATGTTCTTAGGCTAACCATTTGTGTATACATGGTATCTAAAGGGATAAAAACATCACTTAAATAATTTTAGGGATATATAATCATATAACTACACATAACATAATTAAAATAATTATATGTATATATAAACATGTTCCACAAGAGTAAAATTATACCTACATAAAGCAAAAGCTTGATATAACCCATGAGAAATAAGCATGTTCCATTATATTGTCTCAAATATTACTGAATGGTATATCATAAGGATTCCCAAGAAAATATGAAATTAAATAATTTTGGATATTCATATTTTAATAAAGAAACACATTCCTTGAATATTGAGTTCCAAATATAGAAAAT
Organism: Viscum album; assembly: GCA_963277665.1. Taxonomy (NCBI): domain Eukaryota; kingdom Viridiplantae; phylum Streptophyta; class Magnoliopsida; order Santalales; family Viscaceae; genus Viscum; species Viscum album. Next base: position 1,067,904,281 of record OY728129.1, read on the forward strand.
TCAAAAGAAGTATCAAGGATAGGTAAGAATAAAAATGACATGTTTAAGTGATGATTTTCAAAATTAGCATGGGACCATTTAAGGAAGGAAATAGAATATATCTCACATTAGTTCAGAATTGAACTATGATGGATTTTCAAATAATAAATAATGTTTTCAAAATATATTCAAGGATTAAAAATTTTTTATGTATGTTACAACTTTAATGAAATAAGAAATTTTACTGATCTATTTTTATATTTTAAAAACCCCTTTCTTGAAATCCCATTTCATGAAAAAGATAAATAATTTTTTTTAAACTGTAATAGAGAAATATGAAGGATACATGATATAAAACAAAAATCAGTTTCCAACTAAAATGGGTAAAATTGGTGGTATGTGAAATCATTCACTTGAGGGGAAGACATTGTAAAATAGGATAGAATTATTCTCAACAATGATATACTTTTATTGAAATAAATGCACGAGGTAATGATTTGAATAAAAATTGTACACATCCCCAAGAGAGATGTATTATAATATCATCATAGAATGTATTAAATATATCTTGAAAGAACATAGTAAAAATGTTATCATTATGAATTTATAATTATGTTGAGCTAAGAAAAACCATTAATGCTTTGTAAAATGTTAATTTAATACCCCATGAGAGAATGAACATTGAAAAGAACATTGAATATTATGAAATACAATAAAATGAAAATTTAAAATTATTAATGGGTATTAAATAAACCATTCCAAATAAATAATTTCTTATAAAAACAAATAAGTCTTAATTGGTTAAAATTGAAACAAGAAACTCTTACCTTGTACCAAATTCATTCTGCACAATTGCCTTATATATTTGGTACCATGAAAATTATCTTGAAATACTGCATGGAAATGAAGGGATTATGCTAAATAATTGGTACATGACGATTATTTTCATAAAATATGGTTGTAGAAAGATAAGAATCATTGTAATCCAGGTTGGAATTTGAAGGGATAGTTGTGGAATGAAGTAGTGTTGGTGTGTCCACTTTATAAGTAACAAAGGGGTACTTTTGGGAATACCCTCTACTTTTCAATGACAACATTACACTATTCAAGTGTGAAAAAATCTAAAATTTATAAAAAATGAATTATTTGATGATATAGATTTGATAAAGCCTCAATAAAATACTTCTAAACATATTTTAATCTTTTTTTGGGATTCCTTTGTTCCTATATTTTTTACATTTATATTTTTTACATAGGTATCTAATTTTCACACAAGTAGCTTATATTTTAATACACATATGAAATAACCACGATTAGAAATGTTTTATCTATTAACATACATTTAATCCCCAATTAATCAAATTCAATATATAGTTAATATAAAATTATCTTCAAAATTAAAACATTATATATATATATATATTATTTGTGGAAAAATTTTGTTTTCACCATTTAGTTTTCTTAATCTTTTTAATTATTCAATAAAAATAAAAACGGTGATAGTTTGTATAAAAGTATTTTTAAAATATATGTTAAAACACATTTTTATGTGATATAAACTTATTTCATTAATTAAAAATTATACCATGTTAATAAATAAATTTATAGAAAATAATAGTGTACTATTATCATGGTTATTAACTTAATATTAATAATCATACTTTTATTCCAAAAATTATATTTTCCTCACTATATAATATGATAAATTTAATCTAAAATATTAAATCCATTTGTTGTATTTAATTTCTATTCATGATGATATTATTTTTATTAATATAAAAAATGAAATCAGTTTTTCGAGTATAATATTATGCCTGTTTCCAAAAATATATAAATGAATTTTATGAATAAAAATATAGTAATTTAATGTCATTTAGTTTAATTATTAAAATATATATTTTAGAAATAGGATTTGAGAACATTTATATTATTCTTATATTATGATAATGTCATGGATGTGTTAGTTTTAACAATATCGTTATTTTTTTCTTTTTTCCATAAAAAAATGTTTTTAGAAAAATAACAAAATTTCATACTACAGTAATTTTGGCATTATAATACTAAAAATTATAATTTTTTAATTTATTAAAATTATTAAATTTATAAATTTAGTTTTTAATCATGAAATTTAATTAGAAAATTTAAAAAAAAATTCCATTTTATGTGAAAATGTGAAATGTGTAAAATACATGTGATAAATGAATTATTATACTAATAAATATATGATTAAATCATCATAATTTATAGTTACATATCCCATATATATGTACATGTATGATCTATAAATAAGTTCTGATGTGGTTGCAGCCGAGCATTGTGATCCAGCTATCATTGATCTCATGGAAATATCCACGAGCTTGGAATTCACTCACATACAATTTTTCTCATGCCATTTAGTTCATGATGAACTTGGGATGGGATTAAAAACCCCTATACCAGATACATTTTATCAAATCATTGATATGTGACATTCAAAAGAGATATATGCCACACTCGATACAATTTCTCTCCTTTTCCTCAATATTTTTTAATATATTTAGTTCTTTTTAGATCAACTAATTTAAAGGCTATACTATAATGGTAAAATTTTATTATTATATTTCAAAGTTTACTAGTTTCATTTTCGTTTGTTGTTTCATGTGAATTGAGTTATTGATACAGTATTTAATTAAATGGAAAATTATATAGTAAAATCACGGGACATTACATTATCCCCACTAAAACCAATGTTTTCCTATCAAATATTAATTATTACATACTAATGTAAATATATAGGGGTGTTTAAAATAAATATGTGTCTCTATGTATATTTTATTATTATATATCACCAATATTAATATAGAAAATAAATATTTTCCCATAAAAAGTATAACCCTAATGTAGGGATATAAATAATTTCATAAATCATAATTCCAAAAACTATGAAGGATATTCAAGTAAATTACGATAAAATAAATATTTTTTATTTTAAAACCATTAGCTAAATGTTGTTGAAGACATATTTTACAAAAGGCAACAAAAAATAATGATGAAAAAATTGCAACAACCCATGTATTTATAGAATAATAATTTTTCATTTCTATTGATAAGAAGTTAATTTAACATTAAAGATATGCTTTTTCTGATATTATACTTGACATGAAAAAATGTTTTGTATGAAATATTACATTGCACAAAATGTTGAGTTACACTGAAAACTAAAACAATAATAATATTTTTATTTTAAATAGTACATAATGCCTAGATGTTGTATAGGTGAGAATAAACATAATTTACTATATTATAATTTTACATATTTTTTTAATATTTTTTATCATTTTTCTAATAAATATTATAGGAATAAAATGATAATGAATCCAATTTTAAGCAAGAAATACTCTAATATTTTTAAAATTCCAGTTTCCCACGTTTTGATGGAGATCCCTTTTTAAATATAGTTTATTTCTATTTTATATGTTCTATTTTAAAAAAATAAATTTATTCTTTAGAATTGGACCATAAAAATTAACATTGGATAAAATTTCGGTATTTTTTTGATAAAATTCGTATGTTTTGAATAGTGAAAAATTCTGCAATTTAATTTAAAACTCCCTTTTCATCTATTTTTTTATATAGATATATTATTATATTAATTGGTTTTATAGATCAATTTGGTTATATTTTTATCATTTAATCCAATATTTTTCATTGAAGGTAATTTCACTGTTAAATTGGACATAATCACATGTCAATATTTTGGGTGTTTTTACTTCATAAAGACATGATTTTTTGTTTTAACATCGGGGATTTATATTAAATTATATTCTACAAATTCTACGTTTAGATTTTGGAAAATTGATTCCATTTTCAAAATCATAAGTTTAAAATTATGTAAATAGGTAACTTTTATTTTTGGACATTATGAATAGTAATTATTTTATTTGCCATGGTTAAAGGATAAAACTGGAAAATAAGAATAATAAATAATATTATAATAATATTAAATTACCCTAAATCATGTCATAGCCCTATTTGTTGATATATTTTTGACCATGGGAATCCTTGGGTTTATTTTAGGACCTCATGTATCTATATGGGTGTGAAAAGTACATTTTAGAAGAATTAACTTAATGTAAAGAAAAATGAAACATAAACATGCGTATTTTAGTAAAACATTTTTTATACGTGGTTATATATTTGATCTCTTTGACTATAAATATTAATTATAAATATAAAAATATTTAATATATCATGATATTTTATATAAAATTTTTATAGATTAAATATATAAATTTAATTATGACACAATAATGATTCTATGATTACATCATTAATAAAGGATTCAAATAAATGAAATTATAAATGTTAAAATAAATTTAATTTTTTTATTTGGATGTCATACATGAATTTTTTGGATGATATGAGATATTAGGTTTGATTTAATTCCATTGGTTCAATTTAATCAGGTTTTTATTAATTTTTAAAAGGCTCATGTATGAATAGTATTCAAATTTAACAAAATTAATAACTTAAAATATAATATAGTTTATTAAATAATATTAAATTCCTAAAAATATAATATTCATAAAAATGGTTAGGATAAGTCTAAAATTTTATTAATTTCTCTTTTATCGGACATTTTCCATGTTTTCTTAGAACTAACATAATTTGGATTCATTTTTAATTGAAATATAATTTATAAATAAATAATATTTATAGACATTCCTAACGTGTCTCTCCTCCCTCTTATAAAAATTCACCACCTCTACCCATTTTATCAAAGCTATAATGTCCACTATATTGTTTAAATTTAGGCCAAACAAGATTACAAAGTTCCTACCTTCTTCCTAGTAGCGTTACCTTGGACATAAGGCTCCTTAATAAAGCCTTCTGACTCAAATCAAAGGGAGTTACACGTTTTATAGGTAGTGACTTCTATAATGTTCCATCCTGTTCATTTACTTCATCACTCCCTATTATATTATTATATATTGGTTACATAAAAAACTAGTATCCTCAATATATGAGGATTTTTTAATAAGAATTATTCTAACTACACTTACACACACCACCATCAAATGGATACCAAAAAACAGTTTCGGTGTATGGAGAACAACTACGTCATGAAATGATGATTGTTCAATTTACTGCTAAAACCTCTCATGGTGGCCAATATAATGAAACGATATTTATATGTGGTATATATTATATTTATATTTGTCTATATTCTTCATTATTTTTCATTTATAGCATACCTTTATGCATTTTATAATGTGTAAATATGATAATTTCATTTGATGATGTGAAAACTACTTCCCGCTCAAAGTGATATGACTTGTTCATGCTGCAAATGAAATGTATAAATGATATAGTTAATAAAATTATTTATCATATATAACATATTATATTATATTGGAATTATAATATACCTAGATATAATTTAGTTGTCAGATCTTTAATATAATAAATAAATGAATGTAGTGTTCATAAATATGTAAAGCCTACCTTCTCCATGAACAATGAATTTAATTTATTTTCAACAAATGTGGTGGAATATTATAAATATATATATATATATATATTCTAGATATATATCATATTTAAATCATGAATACTATTCTATAGATAATTAACTTTTGAATTCATGAAATTTTTTTAATTATATCATGTTCATTTTCGACTCATGTACCAAATATCAACAAAATGTTTGATATTAACCTAAATAATTATGTAATGTTTTATAACGTGGAAAAAAGTAATATAAAATTAATGATAAACATGAAAAAGGTTCTGAAGGATGTAGAAAATTAACTATTTTTATTATTTATAAATATAAATAACAAACGAGACAAGTCAGACTTAATATAAGGGAATTCATCTCAATCTTATTTCATTGAAGCATATTTTGGTTTATACGTGATATTATTTTATACTGTGTATATTTGAACCATTTTTACTTTAATTTAATTCAATGTTTTTCCAAAAAACAATCTTTTTCTATGAATCATTTTACTAAATGATAAAATGAATGTTTCTTTTTAATGTACATAGTGACAATGACCTTTCTGTTGAAGAACGTATTATTTGATATTTGGCTTCCTTAAAAATCTATAATTTTATAAAAAGTAATATAAATACCATATAACATTTTTACATATTTTGGTATTGAAAATGGTTTTTAGAAATCATTGATTATGTCAATATCTTGAAATGATATATTGTGATTGAAATGTGAAATTGTTATCTTTATTTTATTCTTGTTTTTTATGTTATTATTATTTTACGGTCACTGAGAATTGTTTACATATTTGAGTGGTTATGTGATAAATTGAGGGTGGATGAGCTCGAGATATCTCTCTAATTCGTTTGTTAATGTGACAGAGGTAAACATTAGTGTTTCACCCAAGAGGTTTGAAGAATATACTATGATGGGTATTCCAAACATAACTCTGTATATAGCTATGAAATATACAAAGTAAGTATGTTTTGGATGCTACAATTTATCTTTATGATTTATGATATCTGTGTGTTATTCATAAATATTATTATTTCCTGAGGTATGTTAATGAGATTATGTTTTATGACTAAAAAGTATGGTTTCATTAATTTGTATGTATTAATGGAATAATATTTTATTTTCTTATTTTTAAACATTACTGAGATTTTTTATGACAATCCAATTTTTTTGAGATGTTTTTAATAGGGTATAAGGAAGTTTAAGAGAAATTAATTATTCAAGAAAATTTTATCAAGAAAAGAATTTATTGTTTAGTCAATGTGGTTTATAATTTTGGAAAAATTAGATAGATTAGAAGAGTGTACATTATAATACATGAGATGTAATGTAATAGTTATGGTATAATTCTATAAAACACTAAACCTGAAATGATCCTTCATGTGTATTTTTTACATAACTTTGTATTATGTAATCATTAAGGAATGATGGTTTACATTTGGTATCAAAGGTTAGTTTATACAACTTTAGGAGTTAGGATATTGTTAATTTAATATCCAGAAATTATATTTAATTTATGGTGAAATTGAATTGATATATCATTTTATGGTTACCATGTTTCTTCATAAAAGATATGACTATGTTTAGAATGGTCTTCTACAAAGGAAATACGGTAGCTATTATGGTAGGATATCAAGATGAAAAAAAACTTCCAAATCAGAAACCTAAGATGGTCAGAACAGTTTGATGTAGTGATAGAATAATTGACTCATGATATAAATGGTGTTAGAATCCATGCAGGAGACCAGTAAGGCAAACCATGAAGGAACATGTTGGTAGTGGATTATTCCATGAGGAAAAAACACCCATCATTTAGAGAATTTACTGACCATTTTCTAGTTGATGGGGGATTAATTTACTAGAAAAGATTTTCGATGTCATGCGGTGTTCATAACCTCAAAAATTTAGTTTTTTCGGTATAATCTTTTGAAGTTGAAGCTCATTAGTGGTGGTCGATGGTTAAAAATATTAGGGATGCTGAGGAGATTTATTCTTTTGATTGGTATACATTCAATGGTACATTACTTGGTAAATATTTTCCTTTGGAGATTTGACTAAGAATGGAACATAAATTCATGGAATTGAGATAAAAGGAGGATTATTATGTGGCTACATATGTAGAAAATTTCACCCATTTATCAAGGTACACCCCAAATATTATCTGGGATATTGATAGTAAGATAAATAATTTTTACATAGCATTGAAGCTTAATTATCGAAGGGTGTTAGCTTGTCTTGATTTCAAAAGCTATGAGAAAATTCTCTGATATGCTTAGAAGGTAGAAATAGAGTCTTTCATTAGTTTTGGATCAGTATATTGTGGTGTTTATAAATTATATATTCATATATTCTAAAATATGGGAGGAACATGGAAATAACTTAAGGAATGTTTTCAGAACATAAATGAAAATAATCTATATGGAATGTTTTGTAAGAGTATATTTTGGTCGCAAAAAAAATATTTCCTTGGTTATATACTTTCTACATATGGAATAAATGTAGATCCCTCTTAAAAAAAGTTATTGATGTGTGTCCAAGACCTACCAATATCACATAGATTCAGAGATTTCTTTGTTTAAAATATTATTACCATAGGATTCATGACACTTTTACATAGTTATCCAGCCAATCACTAATTTATCTCTAAAAGGTATAAATATCATCTAGATAAAATAATGTGGTGAATGTTTTCATGAATTTAAAAAAAGATTGGTAAATTCTCCAAATTTTTCACTAAATTCCAGAAATAGTGAATTTATTATATATATTGATGCTTCGTTAAAATGACTTGGTTTGGTCCTAATGAAGAATTATTAGATAATTACTTATGCTTCATGTCAATTAAAAACTCATGTGCTAAATTACCCTACATATGATTTGGAATTAGATGAGGTTATTTTTTCTTTAAAAATTTTAGAGGCATTATTTTTATTCTATAGAGTTGGAAATATATACTAATCACAATATTTTGAACTATATATTCACTCAGAAAAAATTGTACATAAGATAGAGAATATGGATAGAATTAATCATGGATTATGATTGTGTTACTCATTACCATCCTGGAAAATAAAATAATGTGGTTGATCCTTTAAGTCAGAAAAATAATTCTATGTTAACCATGTTATGTTTGGAATGACATTCTTTGGTTTATTATTTTATGAATTTTTTAATAGATGTTGTTATGATGGAAATTCATATGTTTTGTTTTAGGTTTCTGTACAATTTTTTCAAGCAGACTTAATAAAGAGAGCGTAGATAAAAGATAGTGAGTTGTAGAAAAAGGCATAATTGGTTCATAAAGGTACGTTACATGAATTTAACATTGATAAATACTATGTTTTGATGTTTGTAAGGAGATTATGTGTGGCTTGTGATTCCCAGTTTAAGAACTATTTATTATGTAAATCACATAGTTCTCTATTTTCAGTTCATCAGGGTAGTACAAATATGTGCACAGATCATCAAGAGTATTACTAGTGGGATGGAATGAAAAGAGATATTGCTAACATTACCCTGAGATATTTTATTTTTCAATTAGTTAAAGCGGAATGGTAGTTACTGAAAGGGATACATCATCCTTTTCCAATCCTAGAGTCAAAATGGGAACATTTGTACGTGGATTTCGTCATGGGATTACCAAAGGCTTCTCAAGGTAACAAACCAATCTAGGTTATTATTGATTGATTGATTAAATATTCGCATTTTCTTCCAATTCAAGATACTCTTTCTCTAGATCAAATTTTTTGATTGAATATTAAATAGATAGTTGGGTTACATCGAGTTACCCACTCTATTGTATCTGATCATGGTCCCATGTTCACATCATACTTTTGGAAGGGCCTTCACAAGTCATTGGGAACTGAATTAAATTTTATTATATCTTTTCATTTTCAATCAGATTGGTAGTTAGAATGAACAATTCTGACCTTATAAGATATTCTAGATGTGTGTTCAATGGATTAACAGAGAAGTTTGGACGAACGTATTATTATTTTGAGTTTATTTATAGTATAGTGATTCATTCTTGTATATAGATGGAAACATTTGAGGCGTTATATGAAAAGTGGTGTCAAACACTAACTTTTGGGATTAAATAGGTTAAAATAAGCTGATAGGACTAGAATTAGTACAAGATGTTTTAGAAAATATTCATCTGATTTAGAAGCACATGAGATCAAATCAGAGCAGGCAAAAAAATTATATGGATAACAAGAGGAATAATCTTTATTTCTAGGTTGGTGATCATGTCTTTCTCGAAGTTTCCATATGGAAAAGTGTGATGTGTTTTGGTAATAAAGGGAAGTTGAGTTCGAGGATCGATGGACCCTATGAAATCACAAAAAAGTTGGATAAGTTGTCTGTAGAGTGTCTTTACATCCAATTTTATCCCACGTACATAATTTTTTCATGTTTTAATGTCGATAATGTATACGTTGAATCCATATCATGTTTTGAGTCTAGAGATAAATCAGTTAGAAGATAATATTACATATAAAGATCAAATAGTCCAGTTTCTTGACTAAAAGAAGCAGGAGTTGTAGAAATAAGTAATTCATTACATAAAGGTTTTTTGGAAAAACCATATGGTAGAAGATTCAACAAGTGAATCTTAATATGCTATGAGTGATAAATATCCCCACTTATTTGATATGTGATTATAATTTCAAGGCTTCAATTCCCAAAATGGGGGAATGGTGTAACAACCTAGTTATTCATAGAATAATTGTAACGCCCCGACCCTAGTTACCCAAATTCGATGCCTTACTACATAACATTGGAATAATCACAAGGAATCATTTCCTGAAGGACCGATCAGTTTAGCAGTCTTGGAAAATAGATTACATACATGAATGTTACATTACACTTTATAACAAACAAAACAACATAAATAATCCTTTATGAATTCCATTATTCCCTTTGCTTAACCCTACATATCAATCACAATACACTTCTTAGAATCCTGGGAAAAAAATAAAACATAGAAAGGGGTGATCTCAGATGCTTTTAAGAATAACAATATAGTAGAAATTTAATAAATAATCACAAACATTTAATGAAATTTATAACTGAAACAAAATCCTTTTAAACATGAACTTCAACATAATATAGAAAAAATAAAATAATGCCATTTAATTATTCACATGGATATTCTACTAGTCGAATAATCACATGAAATATCACTAACCGCTTTTATAATGACGGAATGCATAATGCAAAACTATCATAACCACGTAGCCAAGGCCTCGTGCCAATACTAAAAATAAGATTTTGTAAAGGCCTCGTGCCAAGACACTAGTTTGTCTAGTGAGACATATCAATGCATCGAGGTGCTATAATGGTCTCCACCCGTCACAAATTAAGTCCAATGCATTCCTCATATGTACATGTTTAAACATAACATAAATATTCGTATTAAAACTAGCATACAAAATGTTAATACATTCTCTATAAACCATGAATGGTATAAAAATGACACATCCACAATCAAACTTATCCAAAAACCTTCAACACAATATATGAGATTTGTATATTGATAAATCAACTTCAAAACAAGTTTAAAATCCATTAAAGAATTTTGACATATATGAAATTGATTTGTAAAACATTTTGAGAGAAATTCACCATTTTCAAGAAAACATTTAAAAGTCACACAATTTAAAAAATAAGTTATTTAAAGAAATTTTTTAATCAAATTGTCCCATACAACTTTGAAACTTTTGAAAGGAATTAACATTTTAAAAACATTCATGTCTATATAAATAAATCTTCAATAAACCATTTTGATGACATGGACATTGAAGAGTAAGATTTAGGAGAATAAATAATTATAACATTTTAAATGATGTTTTGGTAAAAAGTCCCTAAAAATAATTCCTTTTGATAATCATTCATAAAACATGGACATGGATAAAAAATATTTCCCAGTAGATACTTACATAAAAACAACCTCGTATAATAAAGAGATTGTAAAATTAACCCTTACCAATTTGGTAACATACGAATAATACTCCCCATGAAAGAGGTATCATATAATTAATATGTAAATACACATAAATGAAAGTATATTACACAATGAATACATTTATAGGCAGTAAAAACACCACAAAAAAGTTAATAGTAAAAATATGGCATGAATCTCACAAGAATAAGGAGTGAGATTAAAACCCCTTACCTTGTACTTTTCCGTGATAGTGTGTATATTAACCTAATGTATACTATTTATATCATTTTTTTTAAATTATACAAGAATCAAATTCATAAATATGATATCATATATGATCTTTCAATATTTATTTGTTAATAATATTTTAGTATTATCGTCATTTTGGGTGTTAACTGATTCGTTTTCCTTTATATGCTTCGTTATGTAAGCCATGTTTGTTATGGATAGGTTGTGTCATATTCATATCTAGAATGATATCAAGTACTTAAACATTACTTTTAATCATGAAATGATAATTAGTCATTAATGGATATGATGGGGAAATGAATCTCATCACGTTCGTGGAGACGGTAATCCGTACGTACGTACGAACGCTATTTCCATTTCATTTTTCATTTTAAAAGGAATCAAAACCAAATGATACAAAGGTATATTATTATTCCTGTATAATATAATATATTATATGGGTTACTTGTGTTCATTAACACCATCCTTTATACTTTCCTTGTATGGTATGAACGAGTCATATCTTTTGAGGGGGCGGTAGTCCGCACTTCCTCAAATGAAATTATCGTATATATATACAACATGAAATTTATAATGGTATGATATAAAATGGAATTACAGAAGATTATATATAAAATAAATATAATTAATATCATATTTAATTATAGTTACATCATAATGTCCACCATGGGTGGTGATAGGAGATAATTGAACAATCATCGCTTCGTGAGGCGTTTGGTTGCCATCCATAGAAACATTATGTTCATCCCCTATTAGATGGAGGTGTGTGTAATTTTAGTGCAAACACATATAATAACAATATCCAGGTATATTTATGATACTTTTTGTGTTATAAAAGAAATTAATTAGAAGAGTTTAGGGGTTGGAGAAGTGAAATAAAATAAAAGAATCTAAGAGAAATCATTACCTTAAATTTGGGTAACTCCCTTTGGTTTGAACCAAAAAGGACTCTTGAAGTGCCCTATGCCAATGCTAAGGCTTCTAAGATGAGTAGAGGGATGTAGGGGGATTAATTGGTCAGAGGTTGGACGATCCAAAAGGCGTGAGAGGCGTGATTAATTTGTTATAATTGGTGTCCGTTTATAAAGGGGAGGAGGGGCTCTTTAGAAAAAACATAAAGTATTATTTTATAACAAATTAATATTCAGTTTATAATGGCTTCAAAGTGGATAATTCAAATACTAAGGTGGGGGTGGGTCTAAATCCTTTCATCCAATATATTTTATACAGGTTTGGTTCATTATATTAACCTTATTGTTTAGTTTTAACTATTGGTTAATTAGTTTGACACTTACCATGTCACTTTGTATTTTTATATTATATACTTAATAAACATAAAATATACCTCCAAGAAACCCCCAAGGGTCCAATAATGTTACAAATATAATGATATAAGTCTTTTGGGAGAACCTATGATTTTTAGGAATTTAATATTAATTAATAATAAAATATTTGTTTTAAAAACACTTTTATGTCAATTTTGACACTATTGGGTATTTTGATTTTTATAAATTCATAACAGCATTATTACTTCAAAAACAATTTATATAAACAATTATAATATGTCATGTATCCTAAAAAATTGTTTTAATTTATAAAAACTATCAAATTACATTTATTTTGGTATTTATAATATCAATTATCTTAATCATTAATTAATACATTAATTACTGAATCATCATTGTGTCATAAATAAATTAACTTATTTAATGCCTAAAAATTAAAAATATAATTCCATTATGTATAAAATAATTTTTTATTTCTAATGAATATTTATAGTTGAAAATATGACATATTTAACCCTATGTAAAAATTGTTTTTCTAAAAGATATAGGCTTATGTCATTTTTGCATTTACTTTAACATAATTAATATAAAGTGTCATTATCATTTACAAGTGGATCCAAGGGGTCCAAAAATCGACCCAATGATTCCCATGGTCGGACATGTATCAGCCAATAAGTCTAAGACATGTTTTATGCTAATTTATTATTATTATAATATTATTTGTTTACCCCTATTTCCTGGATTTACCCTTTACCTATGCTAAATAAAATATTTACCGAAGTAATTATTCAAAATGTCTAAAAATAAAAGATACCTATTTATAAAATTTAGACTTCCTGATTCCAAATATGGATTTCATTTTTCCAAATAATAACACATAAATGGAAGAAATTAATTTAAAATTAATTCCCACTGTCAAAACAAAAAACTTGTTTTTGAGACATAATAACTATCAAAATATTGACACTTGTTTATGTCCGGTTTAAATGTGAAATTATGTCCAATGTCAAACATTGTATTAAATGATAAAAATATATTCTAAATATAATTTAAAACAAATCAAATTAATAATTTATCAATATTAATTATTTCGATAAAAAAGTTATTTTTATTAAAAATTTAGTAATTTTCACTATTCAACAAAATATAAATCTTATCTGAAAAGTAACAAAATTTCATCCTAGGATAATGTCGATATTCTGAATCCAAAAATTAATTCCATTTTGAAAAATAAAATGAATATAATTTAAACAATTAGGTATTACTATCCATAAGGGCCAGTTTGATTTGTTTTTGTGTGTGTTAGAACTCGAAGTTACATACAACACATGCTACAATATTATTCAAAGAGAAACGTACCGAAGAAGCATGGTGTGTTACATTGTAAATTTTTTATGTCCCCATTCTAAATAATAATTTTCTTTAGTCAAATTGAATATATAAACGTTTTAAAATATTGGATTTAAAAAGGATTCACCATTAAAAGTCTGTAAAAGTGAGTTTTTGAAAAATACTTCTTTTATCTAGAAAAAATGAATTTTTTATCACTTTATGTCTAAGAAACTCATAATATGGATTCTAAAATTATAAGGATTATATAAAGTTCAAAACTCATTTAATACTATTCATAACCTATTTTGAACGGCTAGTTTGCGAACTCATGGTGGGTTTGAACTCGGTGTTTCTTGTAGTGCAGGTTATTGAATTATTTCGAAGAAATAACGCACAATGAAATCTAGGTTGAAAATATAAATAACGCACTTCGAAAATAAATGGTTTAAAATAGAAAATATCGTTGTGGGAAAACCCACATCCGAAATTGGGTTAATAAAATTTAGTCTTAATAAGAGTAAAATAGAAATGAAAGGGTAACCACCAAATTATGATCTCTATTTGGAGAATATTGGTTTCAATTAAAGACATATAATTAGAGGATAAAACGTAGATATTTATATGTAGTGATTGAGGTCATCAATCTTAAACAAGTGTAAAATTTAGGTCCTTAAATTCATCAATCTATGATGAATTGAAATACCCTCGGTTCTGCAAAACATAGGCTATTAGGATAACACATTTTTGGTTTTATGATCCCTTAAATAAAGTATAAGAATTATTTTCATCATAGAATAAGAGAAGAAGGAAAATATATTCTTGAAAAGTATAGTTCCATCATTTAACTAATTTCTACCACAAACTCATCTTTCGCTCTAAAATATAATAGAACGCCAAAAAATTATTTTATTTATATATTCGTATAGGGTTCAAAAAAATGAATTTATAATTCATCTACTAGATCTTTTAAAAATCAACATTATTTTATCCAGGACATCACGTGGGCCAATGGTAGGTGATACACCCTTGTCTCCCTTTGGTTGCGGGTACAAGTCTTGCAGCCTTGCCGGATGTGACGGGTTGCCGCCCGACCTCTCGGTTGTCCTTTTATGTAAATACAAAAACAATCCAAACTAGAAATATCCATAATACTTCAGTAAAAAATTTATAAGGAAGGTAAACACAGTGAAGATCCTTTTTGCCGCGTAATAACATGTAAACACATTAATCACATATTCTATTAAAACAATACAACATCATGAATCACCATAAAACATTATTGATTACATATATGATCCCTTATTCCTTAAAGAATAATGGATATACTCCTTCAATCTAAAAATTCTGTAAACTCCAACAATGATGGAATATAAAAATCATTATTCCGTTTCAAGGTAGTCAAGAATATCCAATATAATTTATCGAAATCAATCATGTATTATTCCAAAATCACTACCTCATTATCAGGAATATATTATGGTTTATCGTTCTCTCAACCAAATATTTTACAAAAATATAACCTACTATTGAGTCACTTTTCATGGTTCCACACAATCTCAAGTCTCTAATGAAGTAGTACTACAGTACAATCCTTATATACTCTATAATTATTACAACCAGTACATCATTGTTACAATACTCAAATGACATAATTCATTAATAAGAACATTAGAACTCTAATCATTAATCCTCATGTGTGGTAGTATCAAAACTTTATTATTATCCAATAGCATCATTTGGGGCATACTCTGATGATTTGGACATTGGTTTGCATAGTGTCCCAACTCCTTGCAGATGATGCATTATACATTTGTAACTTTTTTCTTACCCTTGCAGTCACATACAAGGTGTCCTTTTTCTACACACTTATAACAAAATCCCATTCCCTTCAGGCAAGTTATAGGGTATTTCTTACCACACTTATCAGATATTGGAAAATTCTTCTTTTCCCTCTTCCATTTATCCATCTTTCTCTCTTCCATCCTTTTCTTCTGTTGCTTCCCTTCAAATACATAGGACTCAGATAACTCTTTACTTATCTTATCAACACATAATATCATTTCTTCATATGATGATAATATGTGGGAGGCTATTTCCCTTATAAATGATGGCTTAATTCCATGACATATATGATCTTTCTTACTCTTTGGATCATGCGTATTTCTGGAGTTCTCATTCCTTCTACTGGGTGCCATTTCTAAAAAATGGCATACACTAGATTAGTTTGTGAATAGAAATACCTGATCCCAAACATGTAAAACACTAAACATAAATTAGACAGTTTATGGATATAATCCATAATTATAAAAATGTCTTCTTTGAGGATGTATATACTCATAAACCCTTCATAATGGTTTCTAAAGAAATTGAGAATTATCCTAAGCATATACCCTGGGAGTGTCGTAACCAAGAGTGCAGCAAGGCCCGTTTTCATGCACCAGTTCTCATTCAAGTCTAGATAAAAGAGGTGTTTTCGGGTTTTACCCCTAGGTACATCTGTGCTAGAGGTGTCTCTACCTACTCGTATCCATACATGGATTTATTTCTTGAAAAACTCACAAGATCTATACAATATCAAAATTATACGAAGTTATTCTCTACTAATCCTCAAAGTCTATCTCAATGATATGTGCTGTAATCAGATTTTATCTAAATCTTTCTTCCAAGGTTATTGCTAAACTTCCTCTGATACCAACTGTAAATCCCTGACCCCATTTTCCTAGAGTTGGTGCATTATTACATAACATTGGCATAATCTTAAAGAATCAAGTTCTGAATAACAGATCAGTTTAGAAGTCTTGGAAAATAGATTACAAACATGAATGTTATATTACACATTATAACATACAAAACAACATAAATAATTATTTATGAATTCCATTATTCCCTTGGCTTAACCCTGTATATCAATAACAACACACTTTTTGGAATACTGAAAAAAAAACATATAAAGGGGTGATATCAGATCCCTAGTAAGGATAACAATATAGCAAAAAATTTAATAAATAATCATAAACATTTAAGGCAATGTATAACTAAAACAGAAGCCTTTAAAACATGAACATCAACATAATATGATAAAAATAAAATAATTCCATTTACTTATTTACATGGATATTCTACTAGTCAAATAATCACATTCAATATCACTAACCACTTTCAAAATGATGGTATGCATAATACCAGACTATCATAACCACATATGCAAGGCCTCATGCCAAGACTACAAATAAAATTTTTTCAAGGCCTTGTGCCAAGACACTAGTTTGTCTCATGAGATTTACCGATGCATCGAGGAGTTATAGCGGGCACCACCCATCACATATTAAGTCCAATGCATTCCTCATATGAAAATGTTTAAACATGACATAAACATTCATATTAAAACTAGAATACAAAATTTCAATACGTTCTCTATAAACCATTAATGGTATAAAAACAACACATCCATAGTCAAACATATCACAAAACCTTCAACACATTATAGAAGATTTGTATCATGATAAATCTACTTCAAAACAAGTTTAAAATCCATTAATGAATTTTGACATAGATGAAAATGATTTGTAGAACCTTTTGAGAGAAATACCCCTATTTCATGAAAACATTTAAAAGTCACAAAATTTAAAAAAGAAGTCATTTAAATACATTTTTGAATCAAATAGTCCATTGCCAATTTTAATCATTTTAAAGTAATTAACATTTTAAAAACATTAAGTCTCTATATAAATACATCCTTAAAAACCATTTTGAAGACATGAACATTAAAGAGAAATATTTAGAAGAATAAATATTTAAAAAATTTGAAATGATGTTTTAGTAAAACATCTCTAAAATGAATTCCTTTGAAAACTTGGACATGGATAATAAATATGAACCAGTAGATACTCACTTAAAAACTACCTCAGATAATAAAGAGATTGTGAAATTAACCATTACCATGTTGGTAACTTATGAAACATACACCCCATGAAAGAGGTATCATACAATGAATACGTATATACACATAAATTAAAGTGTATTACACAATGAATACAATTATAGGCAGTACATACATCACACAAAAGGTAATAGTGGCAATATGGCATGAATCTCACGGGAATAAGGAGTGAGATGAAAACCCCTTACCTTGTACTTTTCCTTGATATTGTGTATGTTATCCTCCTGTATAATAGTTAAATCGTTGTTATTAAATTATACAAGAATCATATTCATAAATATGACATCATAAATGATCTTGTAATATTGCTTTGTTAATAATATTTTAGTATTATCGTCGTTTCGGGTGTTAAGTGATTCTTTTTACTTTATATGATTCGTTACATAAGTCTTGTTTGTTATGGATAGGTTGTATCTTATTAATATCCCGAATGATACCAAGTCCGTAAAAATTACTGTTATCCATCAAATGATAATTATTCTTTAATGGATATGATGGGGAAATGCATCTCATCGCGTTCGTGGAGATGGTAATCTGTACGTACGTACGAACACTACTTCCATTTCATTTTTAATTTTTAAAGGAATCAAAACAAAATGATACAAAAGTATATTATTATTCAAGTGTATTATAATATCTTATATGTGTTACTTGAGTTCATTAACACCATCCTTTATACGTTCCATTTATGTTATGAATGAGTCAAATCACATTGAGGGGGCGGTAGTCTGCACTTCCTCAAATGAAATTATCGTATATATATACAACATGTAACAAATAATGGTATTATATAAAATGGAATTACAGAAGATTATATATATAAAAAAACTAATATCATATTTAGTTATAGTTCCATCATAATGGCCAGCATGAGAGGTGATAGGAGATAATTGAACAATCATCGCTTCGTGAGGCGTTTGGTTGCCATCCCCAGAAACATTATGTTCTTCACCCATTAGATGGAGGTGTGTGTAATTGTAGTTAAAATAATTCTAATTACAATATCCTAGTATATTTAGGATATATGTTTTGTTACAAAAGAAACTAATTAGAAGAGTTTAGGGTTGGAGATGTAAAATAAAAGAAAAAAAGCTAAGAGAGATCCATACCTTCAATTTGGGTAACTCCCTTTGGTTTGAACCAAAAAGGACTATTGATGTTCCTTATTCCTATGTTATGGTTTACAAGAGGAGGAGAGGGATGTAGGGAGCTTAATTTGGAAGAGTGTGGATGAGCCAAAAGGCTTGAGAGGTGTGAGGAATTGGTTACAAGTGGTGTTCTTTTATAAGGGGATGAGGAGCTCTTTAGGAAAAACATAAAGTATTAATTTATGATAAATTAATATTCGGTTTCTAATGGTTCTAACATTGATTATTAAAATACTAAGGTTGGGATGGTTCGAAAGCCTTTCAACCAGTAGATTTTAGACAGTTTTGGGTCATTATATTAACCTTATCTTTTAGTCTTAACTCAATGTTAATTAGTTTGACACTTACCATGTCACTTTGTATTTTTATATTTTATAGTTAGTAAACTTACTATATACCACCAAGAGAACCCCAAGTGGTCCATTAATGATACAAATATCATTATATAAGTCTCTTGGACGAATATTATATTTTTAGGAATTGAATATCAATTTATAATATAATATTTGTTTTAAAAACTCTTTTATGTCAATATTGACACTATTGGGTATTTTGTTTTTTATAAATTATAACAGCATTATTACTTGAAAAAAATTTATATAAACAATACTAATATTTTATATTATCTTTTAAAATTATTTTAATTTATAAAAAGTATCAAATTGCAGTTATTTGGTTATTTAAAATATCAATCATGTTAATCTTTCATTAATACGTTAATTACTAGATCATCATTGTGTTAAAATTAAATTTACTTATTTAATGTATAAAATTTATAAATAAAATACCATTGTCTATAAAATCATTTTAGATTTCTAATAAGTATTTATAGTTGAAAATATAACATATATAACCCTATGAAAACGAAAATTTCTAAAAGATATAGGCTTATGTCATTTTTGTATTACTTTAACTTAATTAATATAAAGTGTCATTATAACTTACAAGTGGATAAATGGGGTCCCAAAATCGACCCAAAGATGCCCATGGTCATAAATGTATCAATAAATATGGTTAATACATGTTTTAGGGTAATTTATTATTATTATAATATTATATGATTACCCTTATTTACCGGATTTACCCTTTGACCATGTTAAATAATATATTTACCGAATTATTCAAAATGTATAAAAATAAAAGTTACCTATTTACACAATTTTGACATCCTGATTCCAAATATAGAGTCCATTTTTTCAAATTCAAAACACATAAGTGGCATAAATTAATTTACAATTAATTCCCACAGTCAATACAAAGAGCGTGTTTTTAAGAGATAATAACTATCAAAAGATTGACACTTGTTTATGTCCAGTTTAAATGTGAAATTACGTCCATTGACCAAAATTTTGTTAAATGGTAAAAATATATTATAAATATATTTTTAAAACCACTAATATTTATAATTTATCACTATTAATGATTTCGATTAAAAAAGTTGTTTTTAATAAATTTTTTGTAATTTTCGGTATTCATCAAAATATAAAAGTTATCCGAAAAGTACCAAAATTTCATCCTAGGATAATTTCGATATCCAGAATACAAAAATGAAGTCCATTTTGAAAGCTGAAATGTATAAAATTTAAAAAAGTAGGTATTACTATTCATAAGGGCTAGTTTGATTTGTTGTCGTGTGTTAGAACTCGAAGTTGTGTACAACACACGCTACAATATTATGCAATGAGAAACATTCCGAGGAAGCTTGGGGTGTTAAATTGTGAATTTTTTATGTCCCCATTCTAAAGAATAAATTTATTTATTCAAATTGAATATATAATAATTTTATAATATTTGATTTAAAAAGGGTTCACCATTAAAAGTTGGTAAAAGTGCATTATTTAGAAATACTTCTTTTATCTGAAAAAAATGAATTTGTTCTTACATTATTTCTAAGAAACTCATAATATGTATTATAAAAAAATAAAGATTATATAAAGTTCAAAATTCACTTAATACTATTGATAACCTCTTTTGAACGGCTGGTTTGGTAAGTCATGGTGCGCTTGAACTCGGTGTTGCGTGTTGTACAAGTTGTTGAATTATTTTGAAGAAATAACTCAGTATAAAATATTGGGGTGTTAATGTAATACTTTTTCTTTTTTGTTAATAAGATTTTAATTTTACATTAAAGGGATAGTTTTTTGGATAGTGTGATCATCACGCAACAATGGGTTTTTCCAAAATCTTACATTACTCACAATGTTGAGTTACATAGAAAAATAACACATTATTATTATTATTATTTTAAATGGTATTTAACACCTAGAAATTGTATTTAAGGTAATGAATATAAGAAAAAATATTATTATTTCACATATTAGTTAAATATTTTTAATTTTATCCAATAAATATTATAGGCTTAAAATGACAACAAATCCAATTTTAAGCATTAAATACTCTGATATATTTAAAATGTCAGTTTATTATGTTTTGATGGAGAACCCATATTAAATCTAGTTTTATCATTTTTATATGTTATATTTCATAAAATAAACTTCTTCTTTTGTAGAGGAACATCGAAATTTACTTTGGATTAACATGTGGTATTTTTTAAATATTTTTTTTATAAATAATGAAAAATACTATATGATAATTCAAAACTGCGTTTTCAACTAATTTATGTATATAATTATATTATTGTTTTAATTAATTTTAAAATGTAAGTCAATTATATTTTTATCATTTAATCTAATTTTGCTCATTAAAAGTAATTTCACTTTAAATTTAGATATAAGAACAAGCCAAGATTTTGGTTGTTTGTACTTATTAATAGCATGCTTTTTAGTTTTGACAATGTGAATTAATTTTAAAATAATTTCTCAAAATGTTGTGTTCATAATTTGGAAATATGGATTCCATATTTTGAATTATAAGGATTAAATTTTTTAAATAGGTACCCTTTTTCTGACAATATGAATAGTAATATCAGAATTTATTTTATTTTCCATAGTTTATGGGAAAATCAGGTAAATAAGGATAAAAATTAATATTATAATAATATTAAACTACACTGACACATGTCCTAACCCTATTGGATGAGATATTTCCAGCCATGGGTATCCTTTAGTCTATTTTAGATTCACATGGATCCACTTGGGTGTGAAAATGATATTTTATAAAAATTGACTTAAAGTAAAATATTACATAAACATGTATCGTTTAATAAAACATTTTTTATATGGGGTTATATATTCTATTGCATCGAATTTTAATATAATATATAAATATAAAATATTTCCTATATCATTATATTTTATTTATAATTTTTCGATATGAAATAAATAAATTTAATTATGACACAATGGTAATGCAGTGATTACTTCATTAAGAAATGATTCAAATAACTGATATTATAAATGTTTAAATAAATTTAATTTGGTAATTGGGATATCATCCACGAATTGTATGGATGATATTTACATATTATGATTGAGTAAATTTTTTTTTAAAGCAAGTTATTATGAATTTTTATAAATGTCATGTATGAATAGTATCACAAATTGACATATTTCATAACAAAAAATATAAAATAGTTAATTAAATGATATTAGAATCATAAAAATATAATATTAATCAAAATAATTATGATAAGTCTTAAATTGTATTTATTACACTTTCCATGGACATTTTTCTTTTTTGGGTAACTAACTTGATTCTCAATGTGTTAAAATCTTGATAAAATGGTAAGATAATAAATGGTTAAATAAAAAGAAAAGGATTAAAAAATATCCAAAACCTATATAATAATTATTTTTTATTTTATTTAGAATTATATTGATATTATATTTTATGTATCATAATGTGAACTCATTTTTAATCTAAATATAATTTATAATAAATTAATATTTATAGATGTTCTTAAAGTGCCCATCCTCCCTCTTATAAAAAGGAAAAACTTCTACCCATTTAATTACACCTCTAAAGAACCTTGGATATTCAAAATTCTTACCAAATAATCACATCACATCCCTCCCTTAATCTTATAAGACTTATATTAGGAATAAGGTAACTAAAAAATTTCCTTTTGGCTCAAATCAAAGGGAGTTACTTGTTTTAGAGGTAGCGTCTTCTCTAAAGATACATTCCATTATTTTACTTCTTAAATCCATATTATATTCTTATAGTATGATTATATAACATCACCATTATCCACAATAAACTGGTATGTTATTATGGGAAGTATTTGATCTTCACATACACACTCCTCTATCTAATGGATACGAACAAACTGTTTCTGTGTACGACAGACTATTACTTCACGAAATGATGATTGTTCAAATTTCACCTACAACCTAACTTAGTGTCCATTATGATTGAAATATATTAATATGTGATATATATTATATTTATATTGTCTATATACATATGAATTTTTTATTTAAAACATACCTTTATGATTTCTATAATGTGTAAAAACCATAATTCCATTTGAGGAAGTGCAGACTACCACCCCCTCAACGTGATATGACTCGTTCATGCCACACACAGAACATATAAAGGATTTAATTAATTAAATTATGTAACATATATAACATATTATATTATAATTAAATTATAATATAAATATGTATCATTTAGTTTTCATTTAATTAATATGATAAATAAATGAAAGTAGTGTTCTTGTGTACGTACGTCCCACCGCCTCCATGAACGGTGCATTACATTTATTATCATCGAATGGTATGGAATGTTATAAATACATTTATATAATGGATATATATGATATTTAAATCATTAATACTATTCTATATATAATGTGCATTTGACTACAAGGAAAATTTGTAATTATATCATGTTCATTTTCGACTCAAGTACCGAATATCGATAAAATGACGAATATTAACTTAAAAATTATGTAATGTTTAAAACATGGATATAAGTGATATAAAAGGAATAATAAACATGAAAAATGTTATGAAAAAAAAAATTATCCTATGTACATTATCATGTAATATGAACAATGGACGAGACAATTCAGACTCAAAGTAATGGACTTTGTCTTAATCTTATTTAATTTGGGAATATTTTGGTTTATACATAACCTAATTTTTTATAAGGTATAATTATACCATTTTTCAATAAATTTGATTTTAAGGTTTTCAAAATAAATCTTTTCTTATGAAGCATTTTACTAAATAAAAATAGAATGTTTCTTTTTAACATAAGCAGTGACAATAACCTTTCTGTCTCCGTAAGCATTATTTGATATTTGGATTCCTTAGCAAGACATAATGTATTTAAACAGAAAATAAATAACATATAGAATTTTTATTCATTTTGGTATTAAAAATCGTTTTGAGAAATAATTTATTATTTCAAGTTATAGAAATGATATATTGTGACTGCAATGTTGAAATTTTATGTTTCCCTTTTTCTTGTTTTTATGTGTTATGATTATGTTATGGTTAATGGGAATTTTTTATGATTAGTAGTGGTTCTGTTATAAATTGGGGATAGGTGAGCCCGAGATAGCTCTCCAATCCAATGGGTAATGTGAAAATGATAAACATTAATTTTTATCCTAAGAGATTTAGGGAATATACTATGATGGGTACTCCCAATGTTACTCCCTATGTATATGTGAAAGCTACAATTTTGGTGTTTTGTGTATACCATAGGTTACCATTATGATTTATGATTTCTATTTATTATTCATAAATCTTATGATTTCATTAGTTATATTAAATTGAGTTTTTTTATGAGTAAAAAATATGGTTTCAATCATTTTTATTTTTTGATGGAATAATGTTTTTCCTTATTTTATAACCATTACTTATCCTTTTATTCTCATTCCATGTTCCTAAAATGTTTTTAAATGTTATGAGGAAGTGTAAGAGAATGGAATAATTCAGTAATATTTTTATCAGTAAATAATTCTTGTTTGAATTGTGGTGTATTATTATTGATGAAAAAATTAGATAGTATAGAAGTTTCTAATTTTTAATATTTGAAAATCAATGAAATATTGATCGAATAATTCTCTAAAACACTATAACTGAATAGATCATAAGTGTGAATTCTTTACATAACTTAAGATATGTAATGTTTAACTCATGGGGCTTTGAAAAAATACAATGAACCACTTAATTATCACAATTTACTTAAATATTTTTAAGATAATGTTAATATTTTTAGTCACTCCTTGACCCTATTTTTATCATTCTTTTGTAGGAGGTCATATAGGGTTGATTCGGGAGAAATTTTGAAAATTTTGGAAGGGTCTTGGAAGTTCATGGTTGGAAAAACGTTTTCCCAAACAGAACACCCTACTAGGGAAAAATATGCAAAAATATACATTGATGGATTTCATGGTCAACACATAGTTTGAAAAACAATACACCCAACGAGTAAAAACTATGCACCCCCTCATAGGGGTGCACAGTTCATGTGCACAACATAATAAAACGTTCAACCCTGCCAAGCTAAACATACATACTTACATTTTTATTTTATAAAATTCATAAAATAATTCCCAAAATACCATTTAGACCCCCTCTTGACCTTATCCTCGGGTTTGATGATTTAATAGTTATTTGAATCTCTCAATAACAAAAGTTTTCTTCATACACCCCTTCCATAGATGTCTAAGTGAGGAAAACATCGTTTGATCTCTTCCCAATAGTATTTTATCTCTAATTCCTAGTATCATGCTACCTTATTCCTTTCTCATTATAATTTCATAGATCTATATTTTTTTGACATATCTAAAATAGTATTTTTTGAGATCTTGAATCTATGTTTGATTCTTGGTCTCCTTTTTTACCATTTTTGATGGTTTTTACTATTTCATGTTTCTTATTTTGTGATTCCCATGTTGAATTATGTGGCTCCGTTTAAGATTGGACGATTATAATAACCTTGAATTAATTGATTTAAATTAAATTTATTTCAATTGGATTTTAAAAAACCCAGTTTTTTTAGAATGTGCATTTCAATTTATTTGGAAAGAAATTAGAAAAAAATAGAAATTTAACTGAATTGGGGTTTGATTTGAATGTGATGGAAATTTTGAAATTTATTTTATGAAAATGGATGAATTTGTTTTGTTATGAAACTTGGAATGTTTTTATCCTAAAAAGTCAAGGAATTTATTTAAAATCCTTGTTTTGGTATTTGTAGACAAAATTTTATATTGAAATGGGATATGGGATAATTGTATTTTAAATAGTTTTGAAATAAATTTCCCATTATTTTTTGTTGTTTGATAACATGAAAACCCAGGATGTTAGTGAATTATTTTGGAAAAACATGATAGGTTGGAGTTGCCCTAATAATGGGTTGACACATTAAATCTATAACAATAACATTCAATGACATGTCTTATCTTTAGTAGGATGTTGATGATTCCACTAGGAATAGTGTTTGAGGGAAGTTTGTACACATTTCCATTATCATAATATGATAGTGTGAGGATCTCATAACCTATTACTATCCTACCTCATGGAATATTACTATGTTTCTTGTTTTTAATTAATTATATATATATTCTATTGAATGTAAAAAAAATTTACATATAAATTGTGAATTCATATAATCATATTTATATAAAATGGTTCTTTAGGAATTTATTTAAATGTGTATAAAAATTTAAATGAAACCCATGTTTTTAAAATATTATTTTCTAAATAAATGATAGTTTTTGTATAATTTAAATCTTTATTTTGGTAATTATTGTGTAATATTATTAAAGAATACTCGGTGATACCCTATTGGTATTTTATTGCTCACCCTACCATTGCCATCTAGAATTATAAGATTTCCTTATTCCGGGATCCATCATGGGAAAACCACCACATGAATGTAGTTTTTATTGATATTTTGGGATCAATGTTCAATGTTAGTTGGGACATGGTATATTTATAATTCTTTAATGGTACTTTGGTTATGTATTGATTGAGATTTTATACCGATTTTTCATCTAGTACTATTCTCCTTATAATGTTTTTCTTTGAGAATATAGACTTTTTTCTGCTTCTTCCACTATTTATTTTGAAAAACTATCCCATCTATATATTTTATGAAGCCACGTACTAGTCTCCAATACATGAGGATCAAAAACACCATTGGGCCTTGTCTGGGATAGATCGGTTATCAATGTACTAGGGAATCCAGGATAGTTAATGACAAAGTGATATCAAAGGGTACAAGTTGTGCATCTTGACTAGATTTCATTATACAATTGTGAAATCTTTTTAGGACTTATGAAGTAGTTTCAAGTGAGTGTCTTTCCATATCTCACTACATTTACCCTTAATTCTCTAGGTGTGGTTTTGGAAAGTCTCCTTGATTTTTAGTTCTAGTATTCTCCCGGATTTTGATTTGGATATGTTAAAAATAAAAAACTTTTTGTCTATATATTGGTTTTAATTTTACTTGATCACCTCTTTGAGTGTTAATCTGAGGTATTAAATATTTTATTATGATTTTTTGGGGCATCATGACTCAAAGAATATTTGTTAATCCAATCTAGGTGGAATATACTGATGAATTCTAATGAGAAAAACATATCATGTAACCAAATCTGTTTGAGATTATTGAGCATTCTATCCATGCTATGAGATATGCTCTATCACCCATTACTATTCAGGTTCCATATATGGATCATCAAATGGTTATTTTCATAATAATGCTTGGGAGATCATTTTAAAAAATCTTTAATCATTTCATGGCTTAAAAGATCCTCAAGAAGCTGATGATTGCTTAAGGAGAGTTGAGATTTTATTTGAGTTACTAAAGATGCCTAATTAAATCAAGGTGAAATGTGCCACCTTCATGATGGAAGGACCGAATAGTAGATGTTGCAACTTGATGGTGATAATGAAAAAACATGAGGTATTCGAATAGAATGACATTAGTGTTTATTTCACTGACCAATTCTATCCAGAGTGTATGGTTTTGGCTACGTCCATTGAGTCATCAGTATCGATCAAGCTAACAGGGGCATGAAAAATTATGAAAATTGATTTGATGATATTGTAAAGCATGAACATAATATTGTTTCAATATAGAACATGAATACTCGATGGTTAAAAATGGTAATTAGATCTGGTAGTTTCTCTCAATTTTTCCTGTTAAAGGTATACATTTGTGTTGATGTGATGGATATAAAATTGAAGGTTGGTCTTGACCTAGATGGTATGTAAGGTTTGAAAGGAGTTCCATTAATGATAAGAATAAAAAATTGTGATTCCGAAGGTGTTTCTCGATATCTCGGTTCATCTATACCTCCTATAGTGTCAGGAAAAGGCCTTTTTATTTTATACTGATATGGATGCTAGGAAACTTTAAATGGTTTAAAATTGATGAAGCCAAAATATGTAGTTCGTGTGGATGCTTCACTCACTTACAGAAAGTTCAACCTTATATATTCTATTCCATATAGTGGAACAAGGACATTAGTAATAAAATATTATGGTCAAATCAGTTGATTCATGAACAAAGGGTTTCCATTCACAAGAATCTAGAATGAGGATTCATTACGTAGTAGAAGAGTCTCCAGAGTAAGTTGATATGGGTCCCACAACTATGTGGGGTACCATCACTATTGATTCGTCTTGAGTGACTACATTATTTTATTTTTTTGCATATTAATAACCCATTTTGACTCATATTGTAAATCTTTTAAATCTTACTATGGATATTTTATATTATATGATGGATATTACTACACCCCTAAAAACGAAGAGAGAGAGGTTTCTTCATTGTATTGCATGTATTTTATAATTATATTATATTTGGCTTACGTGTGATTTTCTGGTTCACTTCATGAAACCTATTGACATCATATTTGGGTTGGACAGTATAATTTCTAATAAACCAGGTATTGATTCTTATTTTCTATGGTCCTCAATTACAGTGAATGATGGGGTTAAATGTGTCATTCTGGTAGGGTGGGACCTGAGGTCATGTAGATCCCGAACAACTTATACAGAGTTGGGGGAAGTACTATAATTTCTTTCCCTTGATCTGGAGTGAAAATCATTATGTGATAATATCCCACAAGTTTTCGTCGATTTTTCTAATGTTTTTCTTCTATGATTTATGATTTTCTTCTGGTAAGGGAGGTATAGTTTTTTTATTGATTTAGTTCTTGGTACTCAACTAGTATCTATATCTGGTCACCTTATAAAACCAA
Source organism: Viscum album (assembly GCA_963277665.1). NCBI lineage: Eukaryota > Viridiplantae > Streptophyta > Magnoliopsida > Santalales > Viscaceae > Viscum > Viscum album. Next base: position 1,067,933,788 of record OY728129.1, read on the forward strand.
CTGAAATGGAAGAGTTGAAGACTCTATTGGATGATATTTAGATAAATTATTTATAATCCTGAGTGTGTCACCATAGGTGGTGCATGTTCTCTTTTATATGAAAGGTGATGGTAACTTTAAATTTGGGTTAATTAAAAAAAAATCAATCGAGTTATAGTAAATAAAAATTATATTCCCCACATATTGATGATCTGCATGAATAGCTGAAGGGGAAGTGGTTTGTGATGATTGGAATTCAATCTAGTCACCGTTAGTTGAACATAAGGTAATCTAAAATTATAAAAACATGATTATGGAGGAGGTATGCCCATTTTGAGAACCTTTACATGCCATTTGGTCTAACTAGTACACCTACAGTCCATATGGTTTTTGTAAACTAAATCATCCATTAGTATCTAGAAAACCTTATGTGGTCTCTGTGGATGAAATATTTGTTTACTATACGTCATAGTAAGATCATGTGAATCATTTTTAAGAACATTATGATTTTTTGATACATCAATAACTTTATTCCAAAAAATAAAAATGTTATTTACGGTTTTGGGATGTGAAGTTCATGGGATGTTTGGTGTCAGAACGTGATATTTTAGTTGATTTTGAAACAATGGTACTTAATGGGAGGATTATTTGTTTGGTTTGAGTGTTATTAGTGAATGGTTTGGATACTCATGAGACATAAGATAGAGAGGTACTGAAGAGAGATCAGTCACGTCATCTATTTGACATGAAGACTTCTAGGTATGGTTTTTTGGGATAAAAAGATTCTATGGTGGGGAGGTTTAAACATACTATTACTATTTTTAGGTAATACTTGGCCACCATTTTGATCTTTATTTGGTTTTATATCATTTATGGATGGGTAAAACGGTTTTGTGAATATTTTGGAAGGATTTTCGGCTTTTCATGGTTTGTGTATTGTTTTCCCAAACAATGCACCTCGCTAGTATAAACTATTCATACTCTGATAGTGAGGGTTTGGATAGTTGGCACAAGGTGTGAGAAACCATATACCAATGTAATAGAAACAATGAACCCATTTATAGGAGCATGAATTTAAGGAACAGGGTATGACAAACAGTGTGGCCATGTCCATTTAACCATGTGCAAAATCTTTTTTGTTTTTTAATATTCAAAAAAATTACTAAATCCCCATTTAGAACCTCTCTCAACCATAACATAGAGTTGAAATAATTACATGGTATTTGAATCTCATTATAATTAATTTTTCCTCCTCTAATCTCTTTCCAAGGTTAATCAATGTGTTGAAAATGTCATTCACTCTCTTCCCAGTAAGAGTACACCACTTGATCCCTCACTCCCACTCTATTTTCATTCTTCCATAGGGTTTTCTAGATATTACTATGGTTGAGATATGTATAATACTTTGTTTGAGATCATGAATTTAGGTTTTCGTCTTGGTTCTTTATTTCTAATGTTCTCCATTGGTTATCCTCATTGTGGGTGTTGTGATATGTGATCTCTGTGTTGAGGTAGGTGGATCCATTTATGATTGACTAATTAATTTAACCTATAATTTATTTATTTATGTTAAATTATAGTCAATTAGAATAGTAGATAATAAAATTAAATGTTAATTGGTATTTTAATTTAATTATCAAATTTTTTTTTGGAAAACCATAATTTAAATTAATTGCGGTGTGATTTGAATTTGATGGAAATTTTCAAGTTTATTTATTAAATTGAATTGTGAAATAATTTTTGAGAAACTGGAATAAATTTTTTTGACAAGAACCTAGGTTTGGTTTTACCTTAGAAGAGGAAAACATTTATTAAATACACATTTTCTGTTTTCAATGTGTAATTATCATTTTTAAATAGGACACCAGTCCCATTTATGTTAAATAGGTTTTAAATAAATGGACCATTATTGTTTTCTGTTTGAACAAATGCAAGCCTATGTAGTTAGTGGGTTATTTAGGAATAAATTATAGTTTTGTATTTCCCTAGTAACATATTGATTCTTTATAAATCTATAAAAATAAATAAAGAAACATCATATCATCAGTAGGATTTTTATGAGTCCCCTCAGGTCAATTGTGTATAATACCACTATCATTATATGACTTTTTGAGGATACCATGACCTAAAACTATTATACCTATTGGAAAATGAACATGTTTCCAATTTTATATTATTTTGATATATATTAAATTAATTGTAAAATCGATTTACATTTTACTTATGATTTTATATTAATAGTTCTTTTATGAAATTATTATTCAGACATTGTCTGAAATATTTCAATAATTTGAATAGAAAAGAATGTTTTTTAAATATGTTCTGGTACTCCCATTCCTGTTTTATTTATAATTGAAAGAATTATTTTGTTGATTATTATGGAATCATATTATGGATAACATACTAATAAGATAATGGTATTTTATCTATCACTATTCCTTTTCCTTCAGGTTTTTTTAGATTTCCTTATCTAGGGTATGAGCAAGGGTAATGCACCAATTGAAGGTAGTGGTTGTTCTTATTTTTGGGTTTGGGTGCTTTTTTAATTGGGACATGGGCTGTTTATCTTAACATTATATTACTTTGGTGATGTAATGTTTTGGTTTTTCATAAATTTTTGACTTATTGTACTATTATCCATATGGAGTTTTATTTTAGAATACGAACTGTATTATATTTCTCCCACTTTTTATGTGGGGCACCCATTACCGATTTATCACATATGATATTAGTGGTAGTCACCAACCCGTAGAGATCGGTACTCCTTTCAAGGAATTTTATGTTCAGCTAACTTATTATGGTACCATTGTATCTGGTAAAGTAAATGAAAATAGTAGTCACTTTATAGTATTTTCTTCATTCCCACTGTCATGGATTTTGTTAGTGTAAATTTACATCATAATCTCTATTATTAGTGCATTAGTTTTCATAGTACCCAAAATTCCTCACAAATGAAACATTAAATTAATTTTGGATTTGTAGGGAGAAAATTATTTTTCACCCTTATTTTAAATCAACTCTTCTATTCACCTTGTAATATTTTTTATATAACCTCAATTAAAATATATCAATCATCTTCCATTTTTTTGAGACATTCCCTTTGATACCTCTTCCTAAACTTTTTAATATGATGTTAAATGAACCTTTTTTTATTCATAATCTTTACCACCCAAACTTTTATAACAATATAAACTTCTTTTATTGTTTGTTTGGGAATTCAACATTGTACACATTGTTAATAATATTTCATGAGATTTGGTTTTGTATAATCAGAAGGTTTATATGTATAACTCCCATTAAAGTGGCTTTTTTGTTGAGGTAAACATCATGTTAGACCTCACACCCATTGTTTTCCTTGTACATTCTAGTTCAATGAATTACTGGAATAATTGTTTTTGAAATGTGTAATAAAAAATTAATATTATAATATAATTATCATAAATGATCGTATAAAAAACTCTACCTTAAATATTATTAATCGTTAAATATATCACGTTATCTTTAGAGTAAATATAAATCATTCTTTATTCAACCTTTGTTTCATCATCTTTGGTTCTATTATACTAATTAATCATATTATTAGTATAATAAATAAATTTTAATTTATTTTAAATATAATGTGATTAACTAATAAAGTTCATTGGAATTTTCAACAAAATATTTGCAGTTTGGACCATTTTTCATACACTAGGGAATGACTGAGCTAATGCATGGTTGTGACCAAGTATGCTGAAAATGTTTTTTAGATGATATAATATGTGTATGATGTTTTTTTATTTTTTTTGTACTATTACTATGACTAATTAAATATTTTTATTCCAATAACTTTTGTGGAAATGTGGGAAATCAAAAAATGTCACAAAATCAAATGAACATCACACTATATAACATATAATCAGACCATTCTAGAAAATTTTTAAGGAGTTGGAATTGTTTATCTTCAATAAACATCATTCGATGGAGTCCACCTTCAATTCTGAACTATATTTTATGATGTCCTCGAAGTGGTATTCCCTTTTTTCATATGACTATACAAATTCCTCTAATCACATGTTCCACTAATTGAATCCTTTTTAGATTTCATTATGAAAAATAAATCCACATTTCAATTTTACTTTACTGGACAATGGAGTACAAGAATAATAAGTTCAATGGAAGTTTTTTTAATAAATCCTGTAAGATTCATTTTTTATTCCCAAATTTGTTTCTAGAAGAATATTTTGTGTAGCCTCACATAGTCTTCGAAATGAGTTTTTTATTGGAATTAGAAGAAATTGTGGATTATGAATGTATTTCAAGAAATTTGATACAAAATATGATGATTCATTTATGTGATGAATGTTCTCAACATCATGAGTTAACAAAAACATGAGATCCAAGATTTTTGAAGTAAAGGGGGATGTGGTCAAATTTTCTCAATGTTTTGATAGCTGGTTTGAATTTTTATTTAAAATATATAACATATTGAAATGATGGGATGTCATGGAATATTAAATATAAATTTGATGATTCTATTTTTTTCTTAATGTTCTCAATGGTGTTAGGAATTCAAGATACATGTAGATTTTTTGGAAGAAAATTTAATGTAATGTTGATGAAATTCAGTATCTATTCATTAGTGTGAGAATGATTGGATGTGTAATTGTTATAATGTTTTTGATATTTTATTTGATGTTTTTAGAAGATTTTCAAATGTACTGTTCAACAAAACCATCAGGCTAACCAATCCATCAAACTATCAAATCCACCCAATCAACCAAATAATGTGATCAATCATCAGTTTCATAACATCTGACTAATGGATTTCATGGATGATACTATTCTATTAGACATAGTGTGTCACTGATCCATTGTAGGAGATCAAACCATGATTCATCATAAGAATTGTTTATATCAATACAAAATAAAATGAAATTTTCTATCAGAGGATGAAAGGTTTTATTATACTGTTATGTCAAATGAATGATATGGGATCAAAGAATGATCAACTAGATGATGGTCAATAATGTAGTCCACCATTATTATAGTGAATTGTTTTTATTTTCATGAATGTCAAGACTCATCAGTCATGAGTTAACACTGATACATTAGATACAAAATAGAGGCCTATCACTCAGATTACACTGTAACTAATAATTCACCAACTGATAGACATCATCAATAATAGTTTTTCCTTGTTCGGAGGATTTAATAAACAATTGAAGAAAAAGGTAAAATATTTTAATTGATACTAAGGAATCATAGTCAATGGGTTTATAAAGGATATCACATTTTCCACAATTGTTATGGAATAATAATTTTAATTGTTTTATGGATATAAAATTGAAATTCGTCAGTTTTAATACATTCAGACAAATTATGAAAATCTAAGTAAAAAACAATATCAGAATAATATTTTTTGTTAGACTAAATAAATTATTTAAATTTCAAGTAAGGATAAATATATGAGTACATTTGTTATGTTTTGAGAATAATAATAATGAGTCTATTACCATTGAAATTGTCAATGATGAAAAGGAGATGAATGTGAAATTATAATTTTACAAATGTTCTTAATTGGGAAAACAATTTTTGATTCCAACCTATTCTATTTTAGGGACCTATTAATAGAAGTGGGAGTAAAAAATACATCTTTACAAAGAAACTATTGAAGTGTAAGAGAGAGATATATTTCTTAATTTGTTTTTGCATAATTGGGGTAGGAATGTTTTTACATATATATTTTTGAGAAACAATTCCGAAAATAATACTTCTAGAGAGGAGGATATGGTCAATGTTTTATAGACTACACCGAGAAATAAGGCTAATATTTATAAAAACGAAAGAAGTGGTTCAGAATTATTTTGATGATTGATATTTATTTTCTAGGCCAAAGAAAGGTACATAAGAATTAAATGGATCATAATACAACTTTTTCATTTGATGTCTACAATACTAGTTCACACCTTCGTCTAGTTAGTGAGTTGAACAATTGTTTTACAAATGTCTCTAAAATGTGGAAATGGGTAAAGAAAAATAGAGTAATACTTGTAAACAATTTTTTAGGCTTCATAACATTTTATGAAACTTATTTTATTTCATTTGTGCAAGAATAATCACATAGACTATTTTATTGATCATTGTTTTAATAATATGAAACGGTATTTTCAACATGTTTTATCCACACAAAAGGATTGTCTTCTACTGTATTTTTGCGGTATTGGATAATTTTCAATTAATTCCATTGAATGGGTACTATTAATGAGTAGTGAACCATTTAAATACTTGGGTTACTGTAGGTGTGTGAATTTTTTATTTTTAGATAATTTTTAATTATATAACTCCTGGTGAAGTTTGTTATACAAGAAAGATAAGAAAAAAGAAAAATAAATCATAGATTCAACCCCTCTCCACTCTCATAGATTAATTGGTCCTAGTTTGGAATTTTTAATTAGTAATATAGTGAAGGTTACCTTTATTTAGTCTATAATGAATTTTTTATGATAATTTTTTTGGGAGAATTTGATTTCTATGAATTTTAAGATGATTATTGTCTTTGATAAAAGTAAATAATATATATGGAAGGATTGATTTTTTCCATATCTTTTGTCTATTGAGTATGATGTTTTATAAGAATATATATATATTTCCTCCTCTTGATGAAAAAAATCCGACTTACATTTGTGGATTAGAAGAATCTATATAATTATGGAAGAGATAAAAATGATATACTACTACTTCCCAAAAGTGAATTCATTATATTTAATAGACTTGATACAGCTAAATGTATATGGAGAAATTTGAAAAATATTTATGAATGTAATAAAACGTTAAAGAATACTATGTTACAAATATGGTTGAAAATGTATGAATACCTAAAACTGGATGAGTTTAAATTTTTTGGCGACATCATTATAAGAGTTAATGATATTGTGAGCACCATAATATTACTTGGTTATAATCTGGAAGATTCATCTATTTTTGAAGAGATAATAGTAATTCTTAATAAAATTTTTGACTCCATATTTTTTCCTTAGAAGATATGAACCTTTAAACTCTATCTTTGGTTTTCCTTCCCTATAATCTCATTACATATGAAATGAGAATGGACAAATTAGGAAAATAATGGTAAATGTTTATCAAGAAATTTCCTTCAAGTATAATATAAAAGGAAAAACCTATAATTATTTTAAAATGTAAAAAGTGTTGATTTTGAACCCAAAGGGAGGTTTGTAACAATCTTGAATAATTTTTATCCTTTTGATCTAAGAATGTAAAAATTGGTATATTAAGGTACAATATAAATACAACTATGACGTTTTTTAAATGTAGACTTATTGGAAATTTTAAAGATAAGTTTCCTACAAAAATGAATGACAAATTTTGTGTTGAATATGATAGGAGCCTGAGAGGATCTTGGAAGAAAAATGGTGATAAGTATAGATATTATTCTAATGGAAAATATAAAAAGTTCTCCAAATATAAATTGAGATATTTTATTTCTACAGATGATGAAGATGAGTATTTTGATGATAAAGATGAAATTTTAACTAATTTAGCTCGAGAAAATATATTTATTACAATAATTAATGATGAAAATTTTGAATGATGTAGTTATAAAAGTAGAATAACTACATTGGTGTTTCAACTGAATAATTATTTAAAATAATCTATTATAAAGATAATATGACTTCAAATAGAAATCAAAATGTTCAAGAAGGAATTACCTATAACAAACAATGAAGATTGTCTTCCGAGAGAGAATGATAATTTTAGGAAATAAATTGATTATCTAAAAAAGTATCTTAAAAAATAATATAATCAAATTGGACATCGTGATGTAATGTTGATATCAAAAGAAGAATAATTTGAACTTCGAATTTTTTTTTTCCAAATGATAAACAAGGAGGTACAAGTTTCCTTATCATGATATATATAGTTGTTGATGTTTTTGGAAAGGATTAAATTGAGATGGATCTACAAAATCTACATCAAATGGATGGACTGAAAATAAAAAATTCTCAAAAATATAATAAGGCTGATAAAATCATATATGTTGCTGAATCCAAAAAAATTAGAAGTATATTTTTTTTCTATATTTTAATGTTTGAAAAAAATTACACTAGTTCTAATTTGGATATGTTTTTTATGAAGTATTAATTGATGAATTAGAAAATTCCAATTGATAAAAGAATGTATGAAACTCTATAATGTTTTGGTATCAATGATAAGAAATACGGTGCCAAACTTGTTCATGCCTCCATACATTATAAATTTTATAGAGGTAAATATTCATTCTATGGTTACTACTAGTATTAAGGTGGATTATAGAAAATTAAAAATATGAGTTAGTTTATACAAAAATATTACAATTATCCCAAGAGTAACAAAAATATGTTTTTTGGTGGAGTGAATTCTTTCAATGAATGATTTTTGAGAATAATGTTTTGAAAGCTATAAATAAGTTTCAACCTCTAGAAACTATTTTGGAATGGTGTGAGAAACGTAGTAATCTAGAAAAAGGGTTTCTATTATTGTAACAAGAAGAAAAAGATTATAAAAATAATCAAAATCCTAATGTAAAATAATTTAAATTGAAAGAGGGGACTATTATTGTTGAAACTTCTTATTGAACATACAAAATAAAGAATTACCCCAGAATTTGGGTAGTCAGAGTTATTCTCATATGATAAGATATTCAATATTGCTAAATAAATTTAAATATTTCAATTAAATAACAATGTCATTTAGAAATGATAAATCCCTCAAAATAAAATAATTTTTATCCACTATTATTATGGAAAAATAATTGAAATACAAGAATGCCTTTATTTTTTTGATGGGTTGAAACACAATCAGTTATGTTCTTTATAAAATTTTGATGAAGTTAATAATGATGTTTTATGAAAAGGTTGTTTTGTTGTGAAAAGATATGATGAGTGAAAATTTCTTACAAAATGTCAATGCACAAAAGGGGATTTGTTTCAAGATGATGAAGTGTATAATTCATGTTATCTTAGAATGATGGGAAAAAATAAGGTGTAGCATAAAAATATATGAAATATGCATAAAAAAAATGAGAATGTAATCAGATTGGGATAAAATATATGGTATTCCGGATATTTCATGAAGTAGTTATTGGGGTTCTAAAATTAGTTAGAAATGTAATATTACAAAATATGTGCAGAAGAATGTAGATATTCATTCAACTAACCCCATATAACTTATTAATTCTGATATTTTTATTCGATTTGAAAACAATTAACTTTCATTGAAAATTATATCATTTCATTCATGGATGATTTTACTTGCATTACTTGTTTATATATATGAAATATAAATCAAAATCTCAACATTTTTTTTAAGAGTTTTAGAATAAGAACTAATAAGGAATGTGTATATTCTTTGAATATTTTTTTGATTGGTAATGGTGGTGAATAAAACAATGAAGATTTAAAATGTTATCTTAATTAATATGAAATTTGGCATGAGCCTGGTACACCCCACACACCACAACCAAATGATGTATATCTAATGAATAATATATCTTTAGTTGAGATGGGGTGTATAATATTGATAGATAATTTCCTTTCTCCCTATTTATGGAGGTAAAAAATGAGAACATAAGTTCATATTCTGATTCTATGTTTCCACATTCCTTGATCTGAAATGACTACATATGAAATGTTTTATGATAAAACTCTAATTTGAAACATTTATGATTTTTGGGAGTCCTTGCATAATAAATAAAAAATTGAATATATTGGGATGTTTAATCAGTGAGGTAAAGATGGAATATTTCATGGCTATGATTTGTATGGAATATTATTTAGACATCTTAACAGATAAATTGGATGACTAGTTAATTTTATTGATGAAATATTAATTTAAAATAATGACAAATATTTTTCACAAATACATGGAAATGAGGAAGATGTAGATAAATAAGATGAATGAATTATTTTTAAAAACATGAAAAGAATTAAAAAAAATTGATACTTGACAGATGGACGAATCAGGCTCATCTATTTCTAGTGATGATGAATAATTTTGTACATCTCATCCAATGCTAAGAAAACAATACAGAATCTAAAACTATTATTGGTGATCAACAAAAAATGGTTCATACAATAATAATATCAATGCTTTTCAGATATACTTATTTTTAATCAAATGGTGAACCAAAATAAGTTCATGAAGCTTTTGATAATGTAGATTAGACTCAAGATGTGGATGAAGAGTTGCATTAGATTAATAATAATTAGACAAGGGAAATACTACCTAAAAAAATAATAAAAATGTTATTGGTAAAAATTGGGTGTTTCGAAACATGTTGAAGAAAGATATTGACGTGATAAGAAATGAATCAAGGTTGGGTTAAAAATGTTACTAAAAAATTTAATGTATTAAAATCAAGGAGAAATATTCTATAGTGGAATTTTTGCTTATTAAAAGAATCATTCATTCAATTTCTGAAAAATGAATCAATAAAATATTTCAGATGTATATAAAGTATGAATTCTTGAATTAAGAATATAATATTGTAGTTCAAACTGAGTAATCTTGTTGTTTTGTAAATGGGAAGGATAAATGTTATGTTTTCATGTTTAATAATTCCATTCATGGGATAAAGAAATATCTAAGAGAATAATAATCAAAATTAGACACCTAATTAATAATTTTGATCTTTAAGAAATAATTAGTTGATTATAATCTCTATATCAATGATGTTCAAGAGATTTCTCCCATTTTTATTAAATATTTTGATGATATTATTTTTGATGGGAATGATAAAATAACTTCAGAATAGTTTTATAAATAAATAATTAATATTTTTGAAATGGATTTTTAATGTGAAATGAAATACATTCATGGGTTAAAAAGCTCACAATATAAGAAATATTTTATTCTTTCTTATGAAAACTATTCAATAGAACATATTAATAAGTTTGTAATGGAAAATTCAAAACCTATTTACACATGAATTTTATTGGGAAAAAAGTTGAATAATGATGGACAAAGTAATTAAGTAGAATTAAATGAGTTTCAGAAGCTTACTGTATATTTCTTATATCTATCTTCTTCAAGAAAAGATATTGTTTATATGGATACATAGTGTACAAGATTCCAAATTTAACAAAAGGAATCACATATCATGGATATAAAAATAAATCTTAAAAATATCAATGGAATAAAATATTCTGGAATTAGGTATGATAGATCATAATGAATTAACCTATTTGGATATACAAAAGTTGATTAGATAGGAAGTGTAGATGATACAAATCCATATCTGGGTGTGTTTTCCTTTTGGGAGAATGTTTTATAAGATGTAACACTAAGAAAACGAATTTACTAACTCTTTTAAATATTGAATCTGAGTATGTTTCCATCATTCATGATTTAACAGAAATTTTGTAGATAAATAATTAGTTGGAATACATACTTGATGAAGATAATTAACCTCTAGACAAGGGATATGAAAATCATAAAGACATTAAATATACAAGAAATAAAGTGTAACATTACTATTCAAAACATATCGATAACAAATAACATTTTATTAAATGGAATGTGGTGAAGAATTAACTCAACATAGATTATGTTCTTACATCGGAATAAGTTTCTAACATTTTCATAAAACCTTTATAAATGATAAAATTTTACAAAATGAGGTTCTAAAAGGGTTTTTAACCTCTTTCCCTCAAATTTTGATGTATGTGTTTCTCTCCCTCCCCCATATTGTCATTTCGTAGTGTTTTCATGGGGAGAAAAATTATGTTCAATAAATTTTTCCATAAATATGGGTTTTATGAAACTTTTTTTATTGTAATGTGAAATAAATTTATGATGTGTTTGTAAGAGTTAAGAATTTTGAGATTTAAATATATTCCATAAGGAACTTTTTTTAGACTAAATGGTTAATCTATAAATAATTATTGTTTCTTGTTATAATTTTTCTCGTATTGGATCATAATTGTTGATAAGTGATCTATTTCTTGAGGTTTATAAGGTTCATTGATTTTTTAAATCTTAGTAGACAAAAAATTATAAAGGGTGATATTTTTTGACCATGTTTGAAAATGTGTTTTTCAGAAGCTGGAAGAAAAGGTTGAAGTTTGTTTATTATTATTTTCTTCATTATGAAAAATTAATTTACATTGAATGTTTTGGTGATTAGACAGATGAGTATCTAACTCAAAAGATCAGACTAAATGTTCTTTGGAAATTCCATCAGATTTTTTTTGGGCCTCAAAACATTTTATAGATGTTGTTTTTTAGACTCACATTGTGGCCAGAATAGATATTTTCTTCAAAAGTAGAAGTTTTATTATAGTTTAAATGACTTTTAAGGCATTCAATTCTACATTTTATTATTACTTTTTTCTGATGAAATTCATTAACATCAGGAGTTAATTGAAAAATTATTATCCAATTTTTTTGAAGGAAAGGGGGAAATTTCATTCATTTTTCTCAATGGATTGAAAATTTGTTTGAGTATACATAATGAAGAAAAAAGTTGTTAAAATGATTGGAATTCATAGATATTTTGAATATAATTTAGATGATTCTATTCAGTTCTTTATATTATCAACAGAATTAAGAAGTTGTGATACAAGTAAGAGTATTTTTAAGAAAAGAGAATGCAAAGTTGAAAAAATTCGGTCTTAGTTCATCAATCTGAGAATCACTGGATGTAGAGTTTCACTAAAATATGTGATGTTTAAATTTTCAGTAATAAATTGATTTCAAGATGTATTGGTCGACCATTGTTTCAGACTGACTGAATCACCGTACTGGCTAATCCCTCACAATATCTCATCCCCCAAACAAACAAATTCATAGGAACAATCATCAGTTGTGGAGAATCTATAAGAATGGCCTTGTTGTTGACAGTAGTACATGAGAAATGTTATGACACAAATCCTTCAGATGAGTTCTGAAACTGATTCATAAGATGAATTGTTTGTATCAATATAAATACATATGTATTATTCTATTAGTGGAAGAGTAGTTTTTTTAGATTCTGGGGTATGATGACTGATATGGGATAAGATATTGATCAACCGAAGGATGTTAAACAATGTAATCATCCATTATCATAATGATTTTTTCTATTTTCATGTGGGTCATGAATCATCAGATATGATTTTACATAGAAAAATTAAATGTGAATCAGAGACTGATTCATTAGATGCAACTGAAAACAATTATTCATCATCTACGGGACTTCACCAGGAAATTGTTTTTCATGGGTATAGAAATTTTTTTATCAAATGAATAAAAAGGAATTTTTTTTATATTTCTTATAAAGTATAGTCAATGGATTTTTGAAGGCTTTTAATTTTGTAAAAAAAAATTATGAAAATGAGTTTTAGTTAGTCTAGAGAAAAATAATGGAATGTATTAAATTTTTAACACTTCAATTAGATAATAAAAAACATAGTGAAAAATACTAATAGAATAAAATTGGTATCTGAATGAAGAAATTTGTGAAAGTTAAAAGTATGATGGAGTTGTGGGATGATTTAAGAAGTTTAAAGATGAATTTGGATGAATTGGGAACTGTTAAAATGGTCAATGATGTTGTTGAAATGGATATGAAATTATAGTTTATAAAAATTTCATACATGGTAAAACATTTTTAAATACCTAAAAATCATATTTCAATGGATCTTATAAATAGAAATGGATGAAAACTGTACATTTTGATGAAGAAACTACCCATTTGTGGGAGAGAGTGAGAGCACTAAAATATTATTGATAGACCATATGTAAGAAATATTCAGAATTGTGGTTTCCCGATAAAAATTTCTATACTGATGATGTACGTAGAAGATCCTATGGTTATTGTTTGTTTGGATTGAACCGATAAATAAGGACAAAATATTATGACAAAACAATGATGTGGTTCTAAATTTTTTTGGGGTTTGAATTTTATATTGTTTTAGAACTGAGTTATCAGACTAATGGACTAGACTAACCATTAAACAATTTTTTTATTTTTGTCCAAAAGAATAGTTTCTACTTGATTTTAGGTTGGAATGTGAATAATTTTTTGTTAAATATTTAAAAAAATTTGAATTGTTAAAGCAACATATTGACTTGTTTGTAAAAAACTTATGAAGCATTTTTTATTATCTATAAAACCTATTTTACCTCATTTTTTCTATAAGATGAACATGAAATGTGGTATTGATCAGAGTTCTACACAACCGTAAGGTAATTCATTACTTTTTGAATCCATCGATAAAAGTTTCATTATATGTGATTGTGTGGTATTGGACAATTTCAATTCCATACGACGGACTATATACTATGATTGAATAGTGAAAATTGTAAATAATTTTGTTGCTATTGACTTTAGAATGTTTAGTTTTAATCAAATTGATAATTATTTAATTCAAGATGAATGTAATCATAAAAGAAACATAACATAAAAGAAAATGATGTTAATAATTCACCCCTCCCCCTCTTAGTGATATAGTGATCGTGGATTGCACTTTTAATACTCGACACACACTTTTCAGGGTTATTAACTGTGAATACATTAGTTCTATATATTTTATCATCTTGTAGTATCAAGATATATATTTCTATGAGAGTAAAACCAATTAATAAAAAATTTAAAAAAATTTAATGATGTTATATTATACATATATATATATATACCTTTGTTTTTCACTAAATTTATCTCATAAAAATAACCAAAACAACTAAACTAATACTAAAAAATGACTAAACACTCATGTTATACCAATTATTAATACCTAAGCTAAACATATCCTTAATTTACATGATTATTATATGTTAAACATTAAATCTCCCAATAATATTAAATATCTCAAAGAACCATTTGGTTTAGTGTATTTGAGGGCTAGTTACATAGGAAATTTATTTTACAAACCTGTGAACCTTTATCAATACAAGAACTCTTCAATATTCCCCTTCATTAATTTCCTATAAGGTATACATATATTCATAACATGGGGACAGAAACATAAATGGAATATCATAAATGATTAGTTACGGAAAATGTTTGAACATGATACCAAGATTAAGATCCCCAAAACATGAGAAAACATTACAGGGGATATTGTTTTTGTTAAAAAACTTGGGAAAATAATCTTTTTCCACAAATCAGGAAGAAATTATATGTAATATCAAAAGAACAAATGTATATCATGACATTATAGTATGATATAAGCATAAAAACATGGCCTAAAAATGATTCAATAAAGTCATAGAGTCACAAATATATTTCAAAAAGTTGAAACATGAAATTATAAGAATATTTCAAGATAAAATATGAATAACATCATCACATAGTGGACAATTTCCCATAGTGGTTTGGGTTTACTCCACATTCCCCAAAACCCAGTGGATAGTCTCCCATTCTAGATTGGTATTACATCCCATTCCGATAAAAAAAGTAGACAAGGTCTAATAATATACTAGTTTCAATCCTTAATTATGTTAATAATATATCATGAGAAATAAAAAAAATTCAACTATTTTAGGTGTATATATAATTTTTGGCCCAAATATCACCTAACATAATGTTCTTAAGCTAACCTTGTGCACACCATACATGGTTATTTATCTGATGAAAACATTACCCAATTCATTAGAGGGATATATAATTCCAAACCCACCTATAAAATAATAAAACGTGATAATATGTATATGTATATGTTTTCCAAAAGAGAAAAAAATACATACATAAAGCATAATCCCGATAAAAACCATGAGAAATAAGTGGGTTTTATAATCTTGTGTGAAATCAAAACAAAATGATATATCATAAGGATTCCAATGTGAACAAGAAACTATTTTTTCCCAGTTCATTCATAAATAATGAAACATATTGTTTTAACATATATTTAAAGTGTAGAAAAATTCATGAGATGTATCAGAGGGAGTTAAGAAATAAAAATGATCTAAATAGGTGATTATTTTCAAAAAGAGTTTAAGATATTTTATAGAAAAAATAACCTATAACAGTCATTTATAATAGAATTGGACATGGATGGTTTTTTATAAAATAATGAAGTTTTTATAAAATCTATTCATGGTGAAATAAATTATAAGGATGACCCTTGTCATGATATAAGAAATAAAATGGTACCCTTTTCATATTTTTTAAAAATATTTACTGAAATTTGACATTTCTAAAATGGATAATTAATCATTTTTAAAATAGGTTATGAAAAATATGAAGGTCACATTAGATAAAAAATAATATCATTTACAATTAAAAAGGATAACTTTGGTGGGTAGGTAAAATTATGAAAAAATATGGGAAACATTTTTTAAAGTGGTAAAAAAATTCTCAATAATGATATACTTTTAGTTCAATAAATTCCCCAAGGAAATGATTTGAATTTCAAATGTCACATTACCTATAGAGACTAATTTTAATTTAATAACAAAATATAATAAATATTTATTTTAAAAAAAGTATATAATAAAACATTTTGACTCAAGAAATATGTTGATTCAAAAAAACCCATATACATTTTTAATTTGTGAGTAAAAACACCATGAGAGATGGAACATCGAATACAACTTTTAATATCTTGATATATAAGAGGTACATGACTGAAAAATATTAAAGGGTGGTAGATATGCCATTCCAAATAATGAATGGTGCATGATAATAATGATTTCTAAAATGGATATAATTGTGAAAGGAAACACTTAACATGTTTCTATATTGATTAACACATGCACATAACTTCATTAGTACCTTGAAATTTTTCTTGAATTACTTTTGAGAAATGATGTTATTATACATTATAGTTTACACTAGGGGATTATGAAAATTAGAGTGACTTTTTGGAGTATAAACATTATATATTTTTTGGGATAAATTCAAAGCGATATGTGTGTTATGATGTTGGGAATGTTTTTCCCACTTATTAGGTAAGAAAAAGAAACTTTTGTGAATACCTAGTAATTTTCAGTGATACCATTGTCATATTCAATGGTTAATGGATAATTGCTTCTCAAATTATGGATTTTGAGGTGAAATTGGATCAATATAACCTCAACCAAGTATCTCCAAACATGTTTTAAATTTTATGGTTATCATTTATTGATATATTTTTACTTTTACCAATTTTTTCCAATGTAACCAGTTTTACCCAAGTAACGTATCTTTTACTAAACATATAAAATAACCCATATTAAAAAAATTTGTTGTTATGAATCGAATTTTAATCTTCATTTAATCAAATTCAATTTATAAATATTATAATATAATCATTAAATTAAAAAATATTGTATATAAAATCTATTTTGTAGAAATGTGTTATTTTCACCATTTAGTGTTTTTAATATTATTTAGTATTGAGTAATAATTGACTGAGTGATAATTTAATCCAACATAATGTTAAAACATTTATTAAAGTTACTTTTTAATAGTGATTATTTTACATTAATAAAATAATTCATCAAAAATAGTAGTATAACTGTCCTCATGGTCATTAAATTTAATATTTTTAATTATGCTTTTATACCCTAAATAAAATTTAACAAATTGTGAAATATATTCATATTGATCTGAAATATTAAATACATTTTTCTTATTTTATTCCATTATGTGATGAAATTTAATATTTTAATATAATAAAATTAACGAGTTTTCAAAGTAAAATACTTATTATGTTTCCAAAAGGATAAAAATGGGCTCTATAAATGCAATATAGTAATTTTAATTGATTTATTTTAGTTATAAATGTATATATTTTATAGTATTATGTTTAAAAACAATATAAGTTATTTTTATACTATGATGATTTCATAAAAGTGGTGGTTTTAGTAATATTTTATTTCTTCACTATTCACCTAAAACAAAAAAAATTAGGAAAAACCAAACCAATAAAATAATATATTTTTGAAATTATAAATTTAAAAATGAAAGTAGTTTTACAAAATTTAGATTCTAAAATTGATAAACTTTTTTGGAAAAACAAAATGTAAATAAAAAATATAGAAAAAGAAGCTTCTTTTTTTAAAATGATGATATGTGAAATGTGTGAATACGTATGGATAATATATCATTAAATTCATAAAAATAATTTTTTTCTTCCAAATTTATTTTTATATATCACCTCAAAATATTCAGGTAAGATCTAATAATATGATATGCTCTTATGGTAGTCTTGGGTGGATATTCTGCTAGCAAAGATCACGTGAAATTCTTCATGAGCTTGAAGTTCACTTTAATGGTATTTTTATCCTATTGTAATTGTTTGATTTAAACATGTTCTTGGTCTAGAGTGAATCCTAGTGAGACTACCCTCATTTGAATATAAAATAAATTAGATTTATAATAGAAATTTATGCTACCCAGTGTTAGGTATATCCTTTTTCATCATAATGATCATAATACGGTAACATACTTTTATACCTATAAATGAAATATAACTATTATAATGATGAAATTTAAGAATTCAATTTTAATATACTGTAATTTCATTTTATTTTGGTTTTTCGAGTAAAGAAATTTATTGAAAAAATTTTTAATTAAAGGAATAAAATTATATTATAACATCTAATGGCATTAAAAAAGACTTTCCCTTTGAAATCAACATTGAGATTTTTCATTATTTAAAGAACATCCTTGAGTTCCATTTTATGGGAATCATGACTTTCTCATATGGTGGTAACAACATTTATTGATCTCTTTTTAGGATATTCATATTTTTATCTTCTTTTTTTAGTACACCAGAATGGTTCTCAAGCAACTTATTATCTTCTTTTATTTTCATATTTTCTTTTTTTTTTCCATTCATGTATTTAACTCTTCAAATAATTTCACTTCTTATACCTTTGGATTTAGTGATATCCCATCATTATCAGTGAATTAAAATTAACCGATCATGTTAGATTCCACAAATGATCATTTAACATCAGTTCAAATTTTAAGAGAATCAAAATTAGAATCGTTAATACCTCTTTTTGAAAGAAAATATATACCTTCACAAGGAGTACACATTTCTCTTAAACTATTATATAAAATTAATAGACCATTCATTAATCTATACAATATATTTTATACTCAATCTCACTAACTCATTGTTTTTTTCACTTGGGTCTCACTTCTTATCATGGGAAAATTACTCTTTTAGGGGTAGAGTTACCAATTGATGCGTGTTTGTGTGATCTCAGAATTTCATATCTCTACATTTAGACATCAGAATGTAGTTACAAAAGGTATCATTTCTGTTCCATTGTATTACAACTGAAACCATGTAATAGGGATGATAAACCCATGGCACAATCTCTAGGCACTACTAGAATCCTGTATCTTGAAATCCCACATTCAACATGACCATATTGTTTCGATCCTTCCCCCACATATAATCCTAGATTAATTGATCCTTTATCCCTATATAAATGATATTTTCCATTGATTATTACTATATCATGATTTTATTATCTTATGTATCACTTTTTATCACTAGAAAAGGCCTCTTGCGGAGGAATACATGCCTTTTGAGGTGTGTGTATCTCTCTCTGTGTGTGTGTGTGATCATGGACAACCCCATGGTCTATTCAAGAATTAGAATGAAATTCCACAACAAGTCACATGTGTTTCATGACTTGGCTTCAACAATCCAAGAAAGTATGTTGTTAAACCCATGACATGAATCTCCAAGAGTGGTAAACTCTTATATCCAACATTCATTAACAACATCCTCATAATCTTTTGTCATATGATTATAATTCATCCAAGTTTTTTTCATATTCATTCTATTTAGTACAATAATATTAACATTTTATAAAATAAAAAAAGAAATAAATTTGTTGATGTTATCCATAAAATATATCATTTTTAAATCATTATTTTATATAAATTATAACATACAAAAACATTTATTATATATTATATGAAACATATATAATGTTTATAAAATAATAGATATAAATCCTTTGTTTTATTATACTTTTCAAAATAAATACTTATAATAAATTTTATTATATAGATATTGTTTTATATAATATATGCACACACACAATTATATATGTAAAAAAATTAATTATTTATGTGCAAATATAATAGTATGTGAGCATGTGTAAACATATTTGTGAATACGTATTTGAATCCAATGTTTAATAATGCATTGAAAAACATTATTTTTTGTATTTCTTTGTACTATTTCATAGTGTGTATGTTTAACAATCAACTATTATTATCTTTTTTATTAAACACTTCTAGTAATTGTATACATTCACAAATAAAGTTAATATGTGTGAAATGTTTTGTTAATTATTATTTTGTTGTGTTATTTATTAAATTATCAATTTATATATTGCATCCATTATTAATATTTTTTTGTGTGGATCATACTTATTTTATCACAACTAATTATACACCTTTATAACTAGATTATTAGTTTTATTTTAGGCTAAATTTCATAATATTTCTACTGATTTTTTTGTACATAGTTGTGAATTTACCAATGAATTTATCTTATCATTATATTTAGTAGAATGGTTATGGAATAGCTCTATTTATTAAAAAATTTAAATTACTTTTAACCAGGAGGGAACCCATTACATGGTAGAGAACCCCAAACAAGATAGAATATAGAATTATCATGGCAAAGAGGCCCAATAGCCCAATTGTCTAGAATAAAAATCCTGATTACCCAAGTCCAGGGGAAGAAACCCTAGGAAAAATGTGTCCCAGAAATATATCATTGTTGAGATAGCACCACTAAGGATCCACCAAGTTTGACCCAACATGGACACCAATAAGTCTAACTCTGCTACCTAACAAAGCAACAACCTGATCATCACTATCGTCTGAATCCACGATGAGACCGTCACTACTCTCTACCTAGTGTTCATTCTTTGCAGCCAATTCCATGCATATACGACCTCAATGACTCAATGACCAGCAACCAGATCTAGAGATGAAAGCCACTAGTGACCAGATCATGAGAGAAAGACCACAGGTGGATTATGTCATTGTCTTGTACAACTCTGCTAAGGATCCTCCAAACCTATTATCGTACGGGACACCATCACTCCACCGCCCAATGAATCAATATCCCAATCATTGTCTCTAATCGAATCTACATAGAAACATGATTCCCTCTCTATAGGGTCGTGATTCCTTATTCTATAAAAATACACCTTATTTTTAAATTTCATTGTATTCATTGGTTATATGATTATTTTTAATTGAATGGTATTTTATTATGATATGTGACTCAAATTGAGAATTTCATGAAATACAATCATTTTCTAAACATTATTGTAGTGCATAAATAATATTTTGGTGTTGATCATAGAATCCATTTTCTATCTTACTATATCTTAGTTTCAAGGTTGTATTTTGTAAAAATTAATAAGGGATTCAAATGCATTTTTTTGTGAAATTGGACCTAATTGTTTTTGCAGTGTTTTCAAAATGATTTGTGAGAGAGTGTGGTTACATGAATTCATTTCAATGATGTTCTTTTCCTGGCCTACAAGAACCACCGTTATACTCCACATACAAGAATCCCTCTACCTAGGGCTGACTCACATTCCCTAATAGATCATGAAACTAATGAATTCTCCAATTGTCCACCAAAAGTTCTTTCAAGTGTCCTTTCTTCCCACTCACTCACACCCATGAAAACATCCCATGAGGTTCCCATCCTGATCATCATGCCAAGGGAAACCTCTCAAAAATTGGATATTTAATCACGTTGGCTCCTAAAAAGAACAATGTACCTTTCTGTCGTAAGTAGTAACTTTTAACATTACTACCCATTTTATTTCTGGTTTTTTAAAATCGCTCCCCACACACTTAGAGAATAATGTCCCCTTTGTGGAAACTAAAATTTATCCTTGGTAGTGACACACCACTTATAGATGTGTATCAACTTTTATAACAAAGTATCAATACGGCCTCACTGAGAGCATTGACATTGTACCACAACACGGTCATCGGGTCCTAGTCAACTAGAAACCATGACACACGATCCCCTACCAAGGGCCCACCCACATGCTCAAATTGATTATCAGACTAGTGAATATCATGATAGGCTAGCACACGTTATTTTCAATGATTTTTTCATCACTTGCACACACTAGTAGAAACATCCCAGCAGGTCACCCATCCTGATCACTACTCCATGATAAACCTCTTTAATTGTGGAGTTCTAATAGGGTAGGCTTATGAAAAGAAATCATAAACTTATTGACACTTGTATAATACTTTTCCTTTTAATGATTTATTTAATTGGTGTGTTAAAATAGTGATATATGTGATTTGGGTTTAGAAAACCATCAGCTGACCCATCTGGTGCTAGAGACTTGCTTCCAACAACAAATTGGCTTCTTTAAGACCCATTTGGCATCTGGGGTGACAATATGCAACCTATTAAATGAGAGGGAGAAGGCTTGCGGGCCATGGTTATATGAGGTATTCTTCAGAGGCATTCAGGTCCATTTATCGGCCATTAGGCCATGGGCCATATAGGCTATATTTTGGGACCTTCAAAAATGCCATGTATGACATTGAGCAAGTGGAACTTTGGGGAACATAAAATGTAATAAGTAAAATTACCAATTGATGCTTTCATCCAAGGGGGGATGTGGGTCGACCAAATGGGGTGCCTATTGTGCATGGGTGTTTCCATTCTAGTAATCCTCCCCCTTATAATATGTTATTAATGTTGTTATGTATGTATATATTTCATAAATATTATATATTTGACAATATACATATTTGAATAATGTTTCATAGTTTATAAAACTGTGACCAACTGTAAATATAAATACAAACTGGAAAATGAATATTTCATATTTTAAATAATAATTTTAACATATAAATATACAAGTTTATGTATATATATATACAAACACACATAGACATATAAATACTCAAAAAACATATATACATATTTATACTAATAAGAAATTGTGATACACATACATTTATGTTTTTGGGTGTATGCTTATATACACAAATACATGCACACGATTATGAAAAAAACAACCAAAATAATTAGGGATCAAATTAATATTACTGCATATATGTAAATTCACACAAACACACTCATAAAAATTTATATGGAGAGGGAATTAGACATTTTATAGAATTATAGAACACCAGAAGAATAACCTAATAAATTACAAAAAATCATACATGATCAGTTTAGAATACAAAAAAATAATTTATGAATAGAATACATGTTGTTTTCAGTGTTGGTTTATCCAAAAAATCGACAGAGAAAACAATACGGTTAGGGTTACATAAATGTTTGAAAGGAGAGGGAGGAGTACGACGACATTGAGGGATCTTTCAAAAAGAAGGAAATAGTTTCATTAGTGCTAATAAAAAACACGAATAAAATTACTATTTATCAAAACTAAAATAATAATCACAAGTAACAAAATCAATTATATGCAGTAGATTTAGGAGAAATAAATAAATAAATTTATCAGTTCTAAAAAAAGATAATAAAAATATTTCAATTAAGATATGTAAGATACTTATGATACGTGAGGTTTTTACACTAAAAATATCATTACAAACGAATTTATTATTAAAAATTAAAAATTATATTTAATGATTATAAAAAATTACGAATATTGAAAAAATGTATATTAAAAATTTAAAAACTACTTTTTAATAAAAATGAAAATTACTACAAAATAAAATAAAATAAATGAATAATACTTACTATATATGTTAAAAAATTATTAAAATTGAATAAATATTTTAAATTATATCTAAATATAAATGATTTATATTAAATTACAAATTAAAAATGTATAAATAATAATTGTATAAATATTTTAATAAAAAAAATAAAAAGTAAATAAATATTATACTAGAAGAGATGTAAATTATATTAATTAAAAACATATTATATCATAAAAATTCAGAATCATATAAATAAATATAAAAAATTTAAATTTTTATAAAAATAAATGAATAATTATTAAAATATGTAATTTACAAAAATATTAAATTGAATATATATTAAATTAAATAAATAATATTAAATAGATAAATATTTTTAAAGTATAAAAAATGTAAAAATAAAAATAAATAAATCAGAAAAATATTTAAAAATGAATAAATTAAATAATTATAGAAATAATAAAATTATTAAATCGGAATAAATATGAAAACGAAAATTATTAAATATTAAAAAATAAATTTAAATATAAAATATTTAAATTTAAATTCTAATTAATTATATCAATAAAACATTAATAATAGTAATCATAAATAATAATTATTTTTAAATATTTTTAATACGCGGGCTCAACACATATGCAAGTATATCCAACACTATGTGATGTATATAATATAATTTTATTGTCTTATATATATAAAATTTATTATAATTAATTATTAATATATAAAAACAATTATATTAAATGACATTATTAAATTAATATTAAGAAATAATAATTATATAAATATATATAATATTAAGATTATAAAAATTAAGGAATATTAATAATTATAAAATGTATTTAAAAATTGTCAATTATATTTTAAAAAAATTAAATAATTATATTAATGAAGATATACCTTATACTAAATATAAATGTATAATTATATTTATAGATATTATAACTGTATTTTGTTTAAATACAAATAATTACTAATATAATTTACCAACTAAATTTTAAATATTAAATTTATCATGAAATATATTTATAAAATATTTTATTCATTATTTTTATATTGAAATTATAAATTATCCAAAAACATTAAATTACGTATACATACAATCATAAATATATATTATTTAGATACATATTTTTATAAATTTGTGTGTATAATTTCATTATTTACATATGATTAACATTAATTATTGGTATTATACATACATACAAATGAATACATACACAAATACACACACACACACATATATACATACACATACATACGTGCACACATACACACATTCACATACATGTGCATATATACATACATACACAACCATACACATAGACATATACATAATCATACGTATGTATATACATGAAAACACAGGCACACACACACACATGAAAATATATACACACATACACATACCTAAACATACATACACATGAATACACATAAACACACATATCTGGAAACATACACGTACAAACATATAGATACACATAAATAAAAACATGCATACATAAAAAAATGCATACAGGCATAAAGACACATGTTCGGACATAAACATACATATTCAAACATACATGAATACACATACACATGTATACATACACATACATTTAAAAAATCACAAACTCAATCATACCTATACATACATGAACATACATACACAAACATATTCCAACACATAAATACATATACACATGAATATATATATACATATAAACACAAATTCATACACATACGTACACAATATACACAACATAAACATACATAAACAAGAATACACATACAAAAACACACATATATACATATACATATACATGGACATATATAAAAATACATAAAAACACATAAAAATACATATTTACATACACATGCACATTTATACATACACATAAATATATATACAGGTTAATAAAGGTACATGCACATTCATTCATACACACATACATACATATATATGTGTTTGTGTGTGTCTAAACACACACACACACACACACACATGAATTAATTCATGCATACAACTATATATACAAGATAATACATATTATTGGAACCATGGTGATATGAACTAGTGTTTAATGGTGTGATATGTTTTTTCAGTTCTTTTTGGTTTGATTATAGTTTTTTTTCATCAAGGAAGATAAGATTAAGAATATCATTGTTTGTAAGAATTTTGTAAGTGTAATAATTTTTCATCATTTGTAAAATCTTATGGTGTTAAAATTAGAGGAATAGAGAAGTTTCATGATATTTTATAGGAGATGGAATGCTCTCAACATAATCAAACATGTGGCTCATGAATTTAAGCATGTGGCCTACATGGTCAAGTATAAGACCTTGCAGTATGAGATATGAGAAAAAGCATAATAGAACATGATGTTATGTTCATATTCTTTATGGTAGTTTGTCATCAGAAGGAATTGATTTTGTGATGACTTTGATGATAGTACACAAGCAGGGTTGGGTTCATGGATAAAATAGTATTTATGAGCATTGATAAGATGTACATTTACCAGAACGTAATCCATTACTAAAAAACACAAATAAATAAATAAATAATAATTAAAATATTAAACTATTAAAAATGAATTATTGTAACTACTTAAATTATGAAAATATTAAAAATTAGTTTAAGTAACGTAGTTATAAAAATTATGAACATATTAATACATAATAACCTAAAATTAAAAAATATAAATCATATAAATTTCAGCCATATTAAATGTATTGAAAATAAATTAATAAATATATATAAATAAATATTTAAAAAGGGAATAATTCTCAAAGACATTAAATATTAATAAATATCTAATTAAAACCAATTTTAATTTAATTAATTTTAAATTAATGAATAAAAATTAATAATTAAATTGAGTAAAAATATTTAAAAATTATGATTCATAAATTTAATTACATTACATTAAAAAAATGAAAAATGAATTATAAATATTATTAATAACATGAAAAATAAAATTGTTAATAAAGAATAAAATTACCTATTTAAACTAAAAAATATTAACCTTTAATTTTTTTAAAAATTAATTTTATAAATTCATGACAATTTATAAATATTAAAAATCAAAAAAAGAAAAGAAAAAATATTAATCATATAAATTATAAAAATATTGAACATATTGAAAAATAAAAAATAAAAATATTTAAATAATTTTAAATAAATAAATAAATTAAAAAAATATTAAAAAAATCAAATATTAAAAATTGAATAAATAAGATTGATCTTTGAACTGATCTGGGATTAATATAGTAATATTTTTAGGTCTAAGGGTGTTGTTCTTTCTGTATAACTTCTTGATAATATAAAGATGATGAATTTATCTATCATTGATTGGTTGATTTAATACAAGCACTTTGTTGGTAAAATTTTGTTATTGCTAATGTGTATTCATTCTAAGAAAGAAGATGGGCCAAATGGATTCCATTATTTATTCTATAAATGGTTTTAGCACGTTTTTTGGATATACATTATTTAAATGGTGATAGACTTATGGATAAGTTCCATTGGTTTTGAAAAGATCAATTAAGCTCTCATTTTTCTTATCCCCAATGTCATTATATCCATTAATATGACTTAGATTACACATATTAGGTTGTGAAATGTGATTTAAAATATTTTTATAAAGACTCTATCATATATCTTTAGAAAATCCATCTATCAATTATCTATGAACATCGTGGTGCTTATAACCCAAGAAGTCTAATCAAGGAAAATTCCATTGTCACACCTGATTCCCTTCATTTTAAGAAAAATCGGCCTTATTCCAAAATGTAAATATTGGATTATAAAACAGCTATTATCAAATAATATTATAAATTTTAATAGTCTATACTAGAATCGATGATGCTAAAATGGGATTAAGATATTAATGGTATCTGGTGATTATAAAATGTGAAACTTGTGTTTCCTTCAGGATTAAGGTAAATAGTAATATCACTAGAGTGTTTTTTCAAATGGAGGCTTCTAATAGGGATATCATATTTATCCATATTTATTCCTTCATATGATAGATGTTTTCACTCATCATTTATCTAAAGATATAGAGTGGGATTTCATATTTTTAAGGTCTATCATCAAATTATTCTTAATTACCATTAATCTTTCACCAATGAATGTCTTATATATATAAGAGCAATATAATATTAATATTAGGAAATTTTGGAAATTATTATTACTTATGATAGATCATTTTTTAAATCAATAAAATTGTGCAAATTAGATATGTATTTTTTTAAAGGAGTAAAATAATTAAAGAAAAACTCAATCAATCCTTTATGTTGAATTAATATCATTGAATGACATCAGAAATGTTTTTCCCTCATTTTTTGTACATCATAAAAATTAATTTACCCATTTTATATTGTATTGGTTCATTTCCAAAATATATGTATCGTCTCAGAAGAATATATATTGGGCTGGAGAGGATAAGTGACATAAATAATTTTCAAAGGGAATTCATTCATATTTTATGTGCATATTAAAACTCCCTAATTTCATTATATGTATGATCCATTCATCATTTGATAATTTATGTTGGTGTAGGGATTATGGTAATCAAATAATTTAATATCTATCATTGGTGGAAAACTATTCTATAAAGGGTTTCAATGGAAAGGGATAAAGTATTTAAATTGTTTCAGTAATTCTTTATTAGAGAAACAAGGGTGGTGTCTTCTTCAGTTTCTCAACATCTAGTGTGAAAATATTATTAAGGAAAAATATTACCTAGAATCTGATTTTTAATCTTCCAACAAAGGATCTAGGGTGAGATTCTTCTAAATATTTTTTAGGGTTATATTGGTATTCTAAAATAATTATTTTTTGGAGGATCACATGCGTTAACAAGGTTCATATGTGGAATGACTTTTGTTTGGATAATATTTCTGAACTAACACCCAAATTGTTGATGGAACTTGGACATGAGGCAGTTTTGATCAGAGAATTTATGAACAATGATCTGAATAGTTTGGATGATCTAATAATTTATATTAGGTTTAATTCATGTGATTGTAAGGATATCATGGAAATATCGTTAACTCCCATAGATAGAAAGTAATAATTATGTTGGTTTTATGGGGGATCTAGGTGCTATTCAGTGCATTATATGTATAGATTTTATTTTTTGAATGGTTACTCTCAAACATCTACCTTTTAGACACATATTTGGAATTTCTTTTTCTCTTACAAAATGAAAATAATTTTTGACATGTTTATGGGTTCATACTTCAAACATGTGAGCTTTTAGAAAAATGTTACATTTACAAAAATACTTTTGGAACTTTTTATAGGTTTGAATGAGATATAAACTTCTATTCCATATTTCTATTATATATATATATTTTGTTTCGTACCAATCGGGTTTAGTGTGATAGTGTTATACAATAATTCAATTTTACATAGGGTATGTTTTAGGAGTTTTAATTTTCCAAACCATCCAATGAAATAATTTGGTTCATAAGTAAGTGAATATTTTTCAATCTAATTAATATTTTTTATTTTCAATTTTTTCTTACATGTGTTATTTAGGACTTCTGAGGTATTATATATAGGACAAGTAGGGATGCAATTTGGTGATAAAATATGGGTATGATCTATTTTGATTAATGGAACAATAAGTAATTATATAGGTGTTATTTATATTGTGTGGGGTATGTGGGGTGTGATTCACTCTCGGATATTTAATAACCCCTTGTAACTCTGGCTCAGTTTTTCACTTTTTTTCTTATATATTTTTATGGGTCCGACTTTTGTCAGCTCCCACGCTTTCTTGGAATAGGGTGTGGTGGACAACAATCAATGAAAAATAGTGTATTTCAATGGATTATTTTATATTTCATAAAAACTAATACTATTTGGTTTTAATATTTGATGGACGAATATTTTTCATGGATGACTATAATATAATATTTAAAGGCATTTCATGGTGTTTTTTTCACAATGTTTTCCTAAACTCAAATTAGAATTCACATTTTAGGCTTTCACATGGATTTTTTAAAATATTATATTATGTTTTAATTTCTAGAGTTTCTCTATGTGGTTTTAATCCTATATATTGTAGGGGTTTTCTACATAAAATGTAAACATCAATTTACATTAATAATCTATTTTTACCTCTCCATTTTCAATGGTTATTCTAAAAAATAGATTCTATTATGTTTTTATCGTATAATCGATCTGTTTCATTCTTAATAACTGACCATTCATGTTTCTTGATAATTTTATATAGTTGATTCATGCTAATGGATTTCTAACTAGTTAAAAAAATTTAATTGGGAAAATGATTTTTATATATGTTATAAATGATAAAAAAAGTTATTTCTGTTCAGGACAAGATATTGAACGAACTAAAGAAAAAAAACAGATAAGAGAGAGAAGATGACCAACTGTGATTGATAATATACGACTGAGTTGACAATAAAAACAATTTATTTCTATTTTGAGAAAAATACACTATGGGGGGTTATGAAGCTAATAAATCCATAAGAGATCTTTGTAAAGCTTTAATGTAGGTATAAATCTGAATCCAAAAAAAAATTAATATGAAAAAAATTATTTTATCATTTATAAATTCTATAGAATGACGATTTATGTCAGTATATAATAAATTTCTCTAAGATTTTGACTGACATACCTTTGGTGGTGGTCATGATCAATGATAAATGTAACTTGATTCCTATTAAATGAGAACAATAACACAAAACATTAGTCCTATTGATTTTTCTTTTGGATTTAGATGATAATATCATAAACACATTGATATCTGGGAATGTCACTATAAAGTTAGATAATGCGATTTTATTGTTATTGATGATCAAGACATGAAAAAAATCAATTATAGTTTTTCTTCATTAAATAGTGGTTTTTGGGGATAAAATAAAGAAATAGTAATAAGAGAGGTTAGTTGAAGCCAAAAATGAATATAAATTGATTATTTTATGACAAGAGGGACATCTGTAAAGAAACTTCTAAACATTGAGAAATATTAAAGAATGAATCGTGAAAAATGACACTAATCATTAAGATATCAGTGTTAATCAAAAAAGGGTTAGGGTTATTTACATTCATTTGGTGTTGATTGTCATGAGTCAAATCCAATGAACAAATGCGTGGTGGATTTATAATAATCATATTATATTTCACCAAATATGGAATAATATCGTTACATAAAGAAGGTTAATTTAGTATATTGAATATAGAAATAATGGGTTTTCTTCTTCTATTGGTGTTTTTGATGTTTTAAACACTACAAATATAGGTTTTACACTAATATTACGGAATTTTTGACATGTGATAGGTATAGGACATAATTTTTTATCTTCTTTAACTCATGATAATTATTAGTTAACGAGTTCATTTGGAAATGGATGTAGAAATTATCGAGATAATCCATGGTATATAAGTTAGTATGAATGGTTGACACACATTACACGAATAATGTAACTGTGTGAAATGATGTTCTGATGGTAGTTGAGAAGATGGTAACATTGGATTTATGAAACACTAAATCCTCACACATGAGTTGAAGACAATCAACAAGTATGATGAATGTTTGGAAGCTTAAGTAGGTTAAATTAGGTTCTTGGGGTCTTACAACTAGTTACTTTCCATTATAGAGTGCCTTTAGATAAGATGGAATTGAAATCAAAGATAAAGGTGATGTAAAAAGAGATAAATTCTACACATATGATGTTGAGAAGAGGGGAAATTTTGTTTCTCCAGGTACTCCTAATTATGAGGAGATCACTGTTATAGGGGAGCCATGTTTTCTTGTTCCATTCAGGTAAAAAATGTAGTGAACACATTGGTATGATGATGAATTATGCATTTTGATTTCTTTTGTAGGGCTGCTCTTCGGTTTCTATCATATCTACAGAAGGGAATCATGTAATTTCTATAGTGTATGATAGTTAGCATGATGAAAAAAAAATCTATAAAACTAAGCTTGTTTGAATTTATCTCATCGTTTTTTTGAGAGGAGATATTTATAGGGTTATATCATATTTGGAGATCAATGATGATTTGTTTGGGGGTTTGAATCTTACAAACCTTAAAATGGAATCATATGGTATCAAAATAGGGGGAATTTTTATTATTCCATGAATATTTTTAAATTTAAATTTATCTTCACATGTTTTTAGGTATTTGATGTCTAATTAAATAGTGAAGCATGAGTACTTTTTATGATGATTAAAAAATGGAGTAGATACATGATGTCAAGTGTCACAATGAGTAGATATGTACGTGATGATTTTTGGGCAAGGGTTGTCATGATTATCAACAAATTATATTGTGAAATAATTTATTTTATGTGTTGAAATGATTTCATGGGATTGGTTTTAAAATATAAAGGGTTATGTATTATCTAGGATGATTATAATAGAAAAGGTGAAGGAGTATTGGGGTGTGTTTTTTCACAAATAATTTCAACACTCTAATATAAATACATATTTACGTTATTCACATTGGTTTTTTAGGCTATATGATTATTGTAGAATTTTATAAGGTTTCTTCAATTGTTTTTAATCTTGAAAATTATAGGGGGTTTCCACAATAAAAAAATTAATTTAAATTAACTTTATATTATGATTTCTTATCATTGATTTTCATTGGTGATTATCATAATATTTTTGTGACATTTAATTTTTTATCCTGAGGCTGATCTATTAACACCACATCATAGAGCAAAAACATGAATAATTGGAGATACTCTTTGACACAAAAAAGATTTTCTTGGACATGATGAAATCTCTCATAACACAAGATAGTGACCGAAATTTGTTTTCAATCATGGATTATATGGTTTCATCTTAATGATTTTTTGTTTGAACATGTCTTGAAAGGTGATGTTGTTTGGAAAATTAAAAATTAGAGATGGATTAATTTAAGGGGGTTTCACATTTATGATTATATGAATTTCCCCATGGATCATTGCTTCTTAAAATGGATTCATCCACCACCAGGTTCTATCATGGTGAACATGGATGTTGTAGTGCATGGTTATTTTGGAATTAGTCATTGGGTCACCATTTATGATCACTCAAGGTTTCTTGTTGCGGCCTCACATTTAACGATTTAGGAATGTTGGAACTATAATATTACATTATCTAGGACTACCATTTATTTTTTGTAATCTATAATTTCTCAACTATGGAAGGATATTATTGTTGAATTAGATTATGAAATAATTATTATATCCCTTAAGGATTTATAAGAGAGATGTAAAACTTTTGGTTCCATTGTTGATAACATATACCTATTGGAATTTAATGATTTATCATGTGTGTTTCATTTCATTTTAAGAGAAGTAAATTGGGTGGATCAATTTCTTACATCATTAAGAGAGTTATAAGATTTTATTCACTATATTTCATCCTTCACCTCATATCAATCTAACATTTCCTTTAGAAAAATATATATTTATTTTTTTTGTACATTCCAAAAAACATGAGGTGAGAGAGAAATATTACATGACTTGATGACCTAGTTGAATAATGACCATAGAATTACATATAATGTAGGCTGATTGGTACAAATCCCTTACAATGTTATTTGAACCTACTAAACTAAACCACCCTCTCCCAAAGGCCTCTATAATTCTACGCCTTGGAAACCTCTTAACATTTATATTAGAATTGTATAAACCTCATGCAGGGTGAGATGCACTGCTACAAACAACATTTTTTAAAGGGCATTAAATGGGATTTTCAATGAAAAAATAACCAACAAGCTAAAACCCCTTAAAATAATATGACCTTTTTCATTTTTTTATCATTAATAAATATATAATTTATCAATGATTTTATTTAGTGCGGGTAAAATTAATTAATTTTTTATTATATTATACCCTTTTATTAGCGATCTATCCCAAATTTATCAGTAATAGGTGCCCCCTGAAAAACTAGAACCTAGCCACAATCAAGAATATCCTAATTATCAATGATTTTTAATCCCTTCATTGCGACTTTTTAGGCCCTTTAGAATTTCTCACACTTGGAATTATACCCCGATCCTCAGTCTTCATGTATGAATGTTTTTATGACTGCACCATCAAGATTTTATAATATTTTATGATATATTTACTTGTTTGTGTATTACATAACTAATATTCCTTTATATATTTATTCACATAATGATATAATTTTATATAATATTTTGAAATAAATTTTAAAAACATTTAAATATATTGTATATTTAATTATAATTATTTTACATATTTACACATACATTTATATGAATATATATTTACACAAATATTTAAACAATTTTAATTGAATTTTATATTTAGATATATATTTCATATAACGTGTTTCAAAATATTAATTTTATAGGTTTTATACAACATATTTAATGATAATTATATATTTATGGAAGTAAATTTATATATATACTGTATTTACACAATATTAGTAGAAACAAACACGTACACATACATAAACATTCTTACACACATGTAAAATTTTATATTTATCATATACATAAAAATAATAATTACATTTATGTATTTATCTACATATATAAGAATTTGTAGATAAATATATATTTTTATTTTACACATAGATATTTACATATAAACATTACTTGTATATGTATATATATTATGACATTTTTATTGGGTAAATAAAATAGATAATTTTGAATTTTAAATAAAATTCAAAATAAATATTTATTTCCATATGGTTTATATATTTTAAAAAATGGAACAAATGATTATATATTTAATTATACAATTTATTTTTAATATGTAAATATATGTATATATGAATATATTTAACTATAAATAATACTACAACATGAAAAAAAAATTAAAAACAATAATATCAATATGGTTGTAAGCCCTGATAATAAATTAGTTTCCCCTGAAAAAGGAAAGAATTACCCATAAAATGAGGCTAAATTTCATTCAAATGTTCCAAATTTAAGGTATCATGAATACAAACCCAATTTCAGAGGCTTTTCTAGAATTTTTTACCATGAAAAAACAATAAATCTACTATACTCATGTCACCAAATAAAATATTTTTCTTGTAAAATTCTATTAAATATGTGTCCATGAAACATCTAGTTACCTTATTAAATGTTCTTTTGACCCATGTTTTTGTTGTAAGTTAGTAGGTGGTAATCCCAGGTTCTTCAATGTGAAATTTATAAAAAATTGTTGCTTCAAGGAGTTGTATACATTTGAAACATGTTTATGGTAAAATGTGATTTTTGGCCTAGGAAAATGTATGACCAATAATGTTCTACTACACGGGGAGAACGGATTTTCCAAACCATGTGGCCTGACCATCAAAATATGAAGCTTCGAATAATTATTTCTTTTAGGGTCGGAGTATGCTTAATGTAATTTTATCGACAAACCAGGAACCGCAAACACAATCTCATATAGGTCACATGGTTAGAGAATACAATTATAAAAAAACATTTGGTAAGTGTAGCAAACTATGTCTATGGGGTTTTAATCACCGATACATTTATTTAAAAATCGGGTGAACCCTGGTTTAGTCCATAATTAATCAATCTCAAACCTAAATTGGTTTATTGGGGTTTTAAGGCTCTCAATAAGTGGTTTTAGATCCTCAAATACATTAAATTGTTGGATTGAATCATGATTAATCTCATTTAATCTCATTCATGTATGTAGATCTCCTCATATGTGGTTTTCTCTGATCTCCTTTTTTTCTTCCAGAGAGACTGACAGACCATCTTATTATTGATGGATAAAATCTACTTTTTTATGGGTCTTTATTCTATGTTGTGTTTCTTGATCTCCCACACCTTCATTTATCACCGGAGGATCCAACTATTGTTGTTTTGTTGATTCAATTTATTGACGGAAGGTAGGTGGTTCTATAAATATTTATCCAATAATTGAAAACATTAATTGTTTGATTTAATTTAATTGAGTTTTTAAAATATTTCAAAAAACTTTTTTGACATGGTCGATGGTTGGTTTTTAAATTTGCATGAGATTTATGAAAAAGAACAAATTTAAATGAAATTAAAATTATTAGGAGAATTATATAAAATGGATGGCTAATGAAAAATAGATTAAATTGAATATCTGATTTTAAAGGGTTTGAATTTGATGAAAATCATGATTTAGTTCTGAAATTAAAAAGGAATGTTCATAACTGGAATTAAGAAATTCTATTATGAATTGATATGAAATGACACATTTTTCCATGAATGGTTTTGAGTTTGAAAACCCATAATGGGATCTCATAATGTGGTATAGATTGACTACTGAATATGAGATCCCCAAATTTGGTGTATATTTACTATGTGGTGTGGGAACCCATAAGGGGTGTAGATTGATTACCCAATATGGTCTCCCCTAATGGTGTGTGGTTTGATATCTTGATATGGGCTCCCATAATAGGGTGTATTTCGACTATATCAAATGTGCTTCCTGGACAAGGTATTGGTATAAATACACGAATATATTTATTTTGTGTAGTGACCTTTTATTATATAATTGTTCAATTTATGATTCTGTTTTTTTGTAAAATGTTTTATATAAAATATTCATTTAATCATTCTTTGAGATGTCTTCAATAATTCTATTTGAAAACATGTCTTGTAAAAAATATGTAAATAATTTATTGCATATTTGGTTTAGGGTTATGTTATTTTTTATGGAATGATTGGTGAGACCCAAAATGGATATTTATATCACAGACTACATTTTCTATTAAGACTTTGTAAATTTTTCTATGCCTGATCTGAGAAAAGGGAAAGTTCCCCTAGAAGGTGGTGTATGTTCTCAATATTTGGGACTTAAAGAAATAGAGGTGACTCATGAATATGTTATTCTCTTATTTTATGGGATTTTTTTTAAGATTTATCCTACATGTTTTCGATAATTTGATAAGTTATTCTATTGGTGTTTTCTTACATTTTTAATTTTGGTAATTTTATTTTTGTAGTTTTGAGATTACTAACTTGAATCGGTTTTATATTACTATTTTGTGGAGGAATTGTTCCATTTTATTTTATGTATGATGAAAATTATATTCGCTAACTTATGGGGATCTAGAAATCCCTCTGGGAAATGTCATATCAATCTTGGGAATCAGGGTAATAGGGTATATGGGATGTTTCATGATAAAATTGTATCAAATGTGTAAGGTTATTAATTTTTTTCTTGATGTAGATTTGTATTTGTGATTCCCTAGTAGATAGGAGGTGGAATTTTTGGGACATAGTATGTATTTATGATTGATTTCATGGATAGTGTTAATTTTAAAGAGACTTAAGTCACCATGGGTGGTTGTGGAAGGCTTCGTGAAGGATTTTTTTACTCATTCTTGTATTTTTTTCAACCTTTTATCTGAGTTTTTAGATGTCCCAATTCTAAATTTTGTTTTATGAAATTAATATTCATGTATCCCTGGTTTTTCTATCCTTGATATGTATATTCTTTTTTATTATTTTTGTGTCTTCTGTTGATGTTGTTTAGAATAATTACTCTAAGAAGATTTTTTAATATGCCAGAGGTGGAAGCTT
The DNA here is from genome assembly GCA_963277665.1 of Viscum album. Classification (NCBI taxonomy): domain Eukaryota; kingdom Viridiplantae; phylum Streptophyta; class Magnoliopsida; order Santalales; family Viscaceae; genus Viscum; species Viscum album. The sequence continues at coordinate 1,067,970,915 of OY728129.1, forward strand.
TTGGTGAACCAAAATGAAAAATCATTTATTGGACTCGAATCTTGTTTATAAACTTGTGCGTGAATTCTATTAATTGATATAGGTACATGCACTCGTTCAAGTTTATCCTCTAATTGTGGAAACTCAATGTGCCACATCTAATGACCATGAACAGGAGTTTTTTATCATTAATCAACCATGTTTTGAAGGATCTAATGATCTTAATGTGAATGAGGGTTAATTGAATTATATTGATCTTATTTTTAATGTTCTATAAATTTGTGATTTTACTAAAGTAATGTGTTCAACAATCATGATGTATGGACCTTATAGGATATAGAAAGAGTCAATAATGATAGAGAAGAAGCATGAGGGAATGGAATTAAACTTCTTTTTATTCCTTTTCACAGATACATTCTACATAGATTCAATAGTCTGGGTAAATTATATGTTGTTTATCCACCTCTAGATTGGTGATAAGACTAAAGCATAGAACACAAATTGTTTTCCTATGAGTGTATATTTTTCTCCTCTGGATGTGAAAAATTAAAAACTAAAGGATTATATATTTAATATGGGACCTCATGCTGACATTTTATCTCAAGTATTCATGTTGAATCTCACTTTGTATACTAACATACTGCATGGAGGGTTGATGGATGTGCCTTATCTTATTTGTATATAATGTTTGACAGGAGTTAAAGTTTCTCCATGTGGTAGTATAGTGAGTTAATTTTAGAGAAATAAAAAATATGATGATCCATATAGTGGATCTATAATATAAAAATGTTCTAAACCTCATTATGTAATTTATAGAGGACTTATTACATGTCCTCAGTGTGGCATGTTTGGGAATTAATAGTGAGTCTTTATTAATTTACTTAAGAACTATAGTTCAAGTAGTCGATCAGGCCACCTACAGATGTTCTTCCATGTATTATTTAGTACACACAGAGGAATATGATCATAAGAACATAAAATTAATATACTGACAATAAGATGCTTTAGGATCTAAGGGGTTCTATATATAGGCCCCTAGAATAAAGCTTTCTCACATGGTTAAAGGGTCTATATAGGATGTGTATATGGGTGGAATTACCATGATAGGTAACATCACTATAGATTCACATTCAGTGACTTGTTCATTTGATTCTAGGGAATCTCAATCATTTTTATGGTATAATGTTGTGAAATTCTTAAATATTCCTATAGAGATTTTATCTTTTCTGATGGATATTATTATGTACCTCAAAAATAAATAGGGGAATGATCCTTAAATGTATAGATTGTGTTTTCTCCAAATCAAAGTTTTAACATACCTATTATTTTCTAGTTATCTACATGGAACCTCTAAAAATCATCATCTATATGTATTTTTTGATTACTATTAAGGAAAGGAATGATATTTATCTTTGATGGCTCTCCTATAAATTACCCTATGGGGTGTGCCATATATATCAGTTATAATGGACATGAGGTCATTAATATCTGACCCATCATTTCTAGAGTTTGGATGTGCACTATTACTGTATAGTTTTGTCATTGACAGAGAATCTTTAAGTGATTATCTCTCTCTTGTAATCCTCGATTTTCCCAAAATTGTTCCTTCTTATTTATCTGGTCTACAACAAGTACAAGAGGTATATTTTTATTTTTATTTGGTATGTATTACGCAACCAATATATATTAATTCTTATCATATGATACTAAAAGATTTGAAAGAGTTAATGAATCAGACATATGATCTATTATAGAACGAAAGTATATGCATAAGTGTGTCATCATGGGTTTCAACTATTCTCTTTAAAAAGAAAGATAATAGAAGTCTTCACCTATATGTTGATTACTGAAAACACAATCAAGTTATAAAAAAGAACATGTTTCCGTTACTGTGAATTGATGATCAGTTTGACTTGTTTAAAGGGGAAAATAGTTCTCCGATAATGATATTCAGTCCAGTTATCACTAATTGATAATTACAGAATATGAAATTACAAATACTTCATTTAGTAGTAGGTATGTTCAATTTTAGTATCTAGTTATTCACATTTCCCTAACAAATGATCCTTCAGTATTTTTGGGTTTGATGAAAAGAATATTCAATGAGTATATCTATTATTTAATGGTCTTATATGTGTAATAGATTTTGTATTTACTATAAATTAGAGTGGGATGGTGCGAATCACCTAATGGTAGACCTAGAATCATCAAATATTATAGAAATTATTTGATGATTATAATAATTTATTTTATGTATATGGTAAGTGAATTTATTGGGACATGTGGTCTCAAAAAATGGATTCTCAGTTCATCTTGAGAATGTGAATGATATTATGACTTGTATGAAACAAGCTATGGTTTAGATATTTTAAACCTCTTGGGACTAACATGGTATTTCTATATGTTTGATAAATATTTATATAATATAAAATATCTAATGATTTCCCTCATTCAAAAGGTAGTGAAGTCTTGTAGAATAAGAAATAATAGTGTTATTTTGATAACATAAATGTATATTTGGTTTTTTTGTGTTGATTCTTATAGAGGCTGGGAAGGGATATATGGTCTTCTATAATGTAGGATGATTTAGTTTGGGCTATTTTATTACATAGGGTGATCATGTTGTATCCTATGAATTTACAAATCTTAGGTTACATAGGAATAATTATTCAACCCATGATCTAAATCTGATAGTTGTGATGTATACTCTTAATTTTTGGTGAAATTAACTTTTTGAATAAGGTTTTACCAAAAATTTACGCTATAACATCAAGAGTTATATATTCTTTCAAAATTATTTGATCCTTTGATAGATGAGTTGGGTGGAAGTCAAAAGCCATTTGTTTTTGACATTTACTACACCTTAGGGATGGTAAATTCTATAGTTTATGCTTTTAGAAGAAATTTTTTGACCAAATACATTATAAAATCATAAAAATATTGGATATTGGTGGAAATTTTTTACTCAGTTGAATTTGGGAGATTGATGGGAAGTGATTGAGTTTTTCAAGGAATTTTTTCAGTTGACCTGTCCTCTTCCTAAGATGATTCCCTTGGAATAGTACTTTAATGATGTATTGCATTTCACATGGGAATATGATTATGGTGGGGAAACCATTGGATGTGGAAGTTATATATGGAGGGTGTCCAATGATTCTTCGATTAATTTATTGTGACTTTCTCATTGAGAAATGTTGTGATAGTGGATTTCCATAATTCCCTGTGGGTAGTGCGCTTGAGTACCAAAAAGATGTTTGTTGATATGCAGTGATGATTTTGGTCATTCAGTATATGAAGATACATCATTAATTTTTGTTCATTATTACACATGTCAAAGTTCAAATCTAGGAACCAGGTACCATTATATTTTCATTAGCCACATCTAGCACTATCTTGGAAGTGGGATGAGATCTCCATAGAATTTTATGTTAGGTTTTTATACAATTCTTGATGTAAGAATTTGATATGGGTTTTTATTGAAGAAAACTAATAGTATCTATTTATAAAAATTTCATTAACAACCAATTTTGAGGATCTGGTATGTCTCTCTGAGTATATGATATTCAAGTTACATAGAGTTTTATCTTCTATAGTCTCTGATATAGAACTCCAATTTTCCACTTTCATTTGGAGGGAACTTTACAAGGAACTGGGATCTTAGGTTCATTTTAGAATGACATATCATATGCATATGGATGTAAATATAGAATTAGATATACAATTTGTTAAGGACATTCTTCAGGCCTATGTTTTTTGTTTTTTTAGGGCTTGGGATGTCTATTTGGGACTGGTTCTGTTTTCTTATAACAATAGTTACTTATCTGTAATTTGGAGGGTACCTTTTAATGAAATTTAGGGTAGTTTATATAAATATATATTTTGTTAGTAAATGATTCATGAATCTTACTTGGTTGGAATATTTTTGGTTCATGAGATGATAGGGAAGATTCAGATGATTCATCATAAAATGTTTTTCAAATAAATCTGGTACAAATCCTACGTAGATATCCATCATTGGTTGTATAAGTGATCAGTTGGTGAAAAAATTTTCTTTTGTGATTCACCATAGTTGGATTATTGATGTCCTGAGAAATAGGGAATGTTTTCACTAAGGATTTTTTGAAATTTTAAGATTATTGAGTTGGTGGGCGAAGTCTCTTACCACTTAGAACATCCACCAAAGTTGACATAGATCGAAAATGTGTTTTATTTTTCATTTTTGTGAATGTATCTTTAATAACCTTATAATATTTTGATCCATTGAGATATTGATGTTGAGACAGATTTATCACTGAATTAGCATCTAGTTATTATTGTTGATTTTTAGGAAAAGTTACTTTGTGGGATGATGATACATTTGTCCATATACTATGACAACACATTTTTGATTTTCAAGATACATGGGAGTTAGAGGAATTGATGATATTGTAGTGGCCTCACCTTTTTTATATGAAATCTTCTTTATAATATTTATGGGGATAGAATTTTTTTATGACGGGGAGGATATAAAATCATGTTAACTACTTAAATGTAATTATTGACCATTGATTTGGTTGTACTTTGGTTTGGGATTTTTTGGGATTAATTCGAGGAAAAATTTCGGAAACATTGATATTTAAAGGGATATCCATGGAAGGTTTAGGTTTAGGTAAAACTATTAATTTTTTTCTAGGAAATAGTGTAGCTAACGTTATCCAACTAGTATAGGGGAATAGTTTATCCAAATAGTAAACTATCTCCCTCAAATTGAATGGCTATGAACAATGGGTTATTTCGCATTTTGCACAGGGTTAAAGTAACTAGGCCAAAAAATAGTGTACCCTAAAGAAATCCCAATGAGGGTATATAGTTTGGGAATACATTAACAACTCACTATGCTGGATGCGCATAAAATCATGAAAATTAGTTTTTTATCACCAAAAAATTAAATTTAAAATATTAGGACCCCCATTCTAACCCCAAACAAACCCTACTCGACCCTAAATCAATTTCCATGGACATGATGTATTTCAATATGTATTTTTCTCTCATACAACCCTTTCACATGGAGTATCGAAGAAAAGTTGATCTTATATAATCTCTTTCGGGTTTCAAGATCTCCTATCATTTTGTTTCTTCTAATATCCTATATTTTACTCAATAAAAATTGATATCTCATCAATATATTCATGGGAATAATACCATTTCTGAATGTTCTTGATTTTTTGTTTCATTCTTCATTATTCATTAACAGATCCAACTATGGGTGTTGTATTGATTTGATAAATGTTTTATGGTATGTGGTTCCATAAAGCTTTATCATTTAATTGAAAACTTGAATTTCATGATAAAATTGAAATGAATTTTCAAATTATTTTGAAAACCATGATTTCATATGGTTGAAATTTTATTTTGATATTGGCATGTAATTTATGAAAATCCCCCAATTTCAATGATATTGATATTGTTGGAATGTTTTGGGAAAAAATAGAGATTAATTTGAAAAATAATTTGTTGAAACTGGTTTGATGTTGATCCTTCAGTAAAATGGATTAAATTGAAATTTGATTTGAATATATATTAATTTTTTGAAAATTGTTATATGGTTTTGAAATGAATATCAATGATGAAAACATAAATAGGGAAAATTAATTTTTAATTGAATTAAAATGTTTGATTTTATTATGATTGATTGGTAGTTTGACAACTCTTAATGGGATCCCCTAATGGGGTGTAGATTGATTGGTCGATATGGGCCCCATAATAGTGTATATATTGAATGTCCGATGTGGTCTCCCCTAATGGGTTGTAGATTGGTCTATTGATATAGGTGCCCCTAATAGGGTATAGTTTGATTTCATGATATGGTCTTCCCCGATGGATTTTAGTCTGATTTTCTAAAATGGGATCCCCTAACGGGGTGTTGAAATGAGTATCCACACACACACACAAAGATATATATTTATATATAGTTGAGTTTTTATCTTTTATTATATTATTGTTTTTACATGCGAATTGTTTTACATAGATAGTTCATTTAAACCAGTTTTGATATTTCTTCTATCATTTTATATGAAATCGTTTTCCTTTTAGAATATAGAGATGATTTTAGATTCCTTATTTTGCTTAAATTTATTTCATAATTGATTTATCATTATTGTATTTTTATTGAACACATTGTGAGAACCAACTGGGCTATTTATCTCACACAATAATTATTCCTTTTGGATTTTTTTGATTTTCTTATGCCAGGTCCAGGAAAAGGGAAAACACCACATGGAGGTGGAAAATAATCATGATCATTGGGACCCTAAGTCATAGATGGGGAAAATTATCCAGATCATTGGGACCCTCAGTCAATGGAGGTGACTGGTAGAGATATTATCTAATAGTTTCATGGGATAATTAGCGATTTATCATGAAATTTGTTAATTGTTTGATTATATATTTCTCTAAGTTTCTATTATCTATTTGATTATGGTACGTTCTCCTTATAAAGATTTAAGAATACTAACTTGTATCCATTATATTCCACTGTTTTGTGAAAAAAATAGTTCCTTTTTATTTCATGTATAAAGAATGGTATAATTCTCTAAACCATGGGGATAGGGAATGCCCTTCAGGTCATGTGATATCCAACTCTGGTATCCGGGTACTTGTGTTTCAGAGCTGGTTCGTGACAGGTAAAGACCAAACAGGTAACCAGATACAAATTTATTATTGTTTAAAGTGAGGATCATGTTTTCAAATTATACTATATTATTAATTTGTTTATTGAATTTTTATTCCATCTAATTGTTATTAAATGACTATTATTTAATAATAATTATAAAATCATTAATTAACATAAATTTTTAATTATTTTATAATCCAATTTTCAATAAATATATTATATATTAAGTGAAAATGAATTTTTAGCCTTCTATAATTCATATTTAAAAAATAAATTACATTTATATAACATAAATATATTTATATATTTATATATTATTTTTAACGATATAAATTATTCTTATGAAATATACCTTTATATTTTCTAATAAAATTCGAAAATGGATTCCCTTTATCAACACTAAAAAATATCTGATAAATGTGCTCTTCATGGGTTTTTAACATTGATAATAGGACCCCTTATCAACACTTTTAGCTAGAACTCATAATTACACCCTCTTTAGCTGTGCTTTTAGCATGAACTAATAAATTTTATCACTGAATTTCACATGTTTTATAGAAGTTGTGGGCCATCATTTGCCAATCGTACCCAACTCATTTATGATATAAATGACATCCACTTCTTATAATTGACCATGTCTTTTGTTTCCACCACATTAGAATGTATGTAATTAATGTAAATATAATTATATATTCTATTTTTAAAACTATATGCATATTTATTATAAGTAACATTTAAAAATATATAAATAAGTATAAATAAATTAAATCATTCAAAATGATTATTTTCATAGTTTTAAATTAGTTCTAATAAAACACTGCTAAGAATTCTCAATTTTTAAAGCCCAAGACACTGACATTATCATCACTAAAAAGAACTATTTAGTTATGCAATGTATAAAATCTTACATTTATCGGTGAAAAAAACGATGATAAAGGTGTCCTTTACCATTAATTTTTTTAGTGGGGATAAAATAAAAAATATATAGATGGCTCCCATTGTCCGTGCTCAGAGTCTATATTATTCATCATTTTTATCCACCCACCCCACCCCACTTGGAATCTTCACTACCCCTATCATCATTAAGAATTCTCCTTTTCATTATTTTTCCAAACCTAGTTTCATGTTCTCCCACGTGCATTCCTATATTCGATGCATAGACCTCCCTTGTGCAATCTGAAATCCATTACTACAAATCCTAGCATGTTTTATTCTATGTTTTTTGATATTTCTATTTATTAATGTATATTTTTATGTGCATCCTTAAAATTCATATATTTATAAAATTATTTTTAAAATAATAATTAAAATATATGTTTCTGTGTGTGATATATATACTTTTGTTTATTTAAAATTATTATATATTAATATTCATTTAAATTTGTTTTAATATAAATATAAATATATATTCATTTATTAATACACACACATATGTATATATAAAAATTATATACATGTTTGTGTAAGATATATATATATATATACTCATATATTTTTATAATGTAAAAAATTGGTTATATATTAATTTAAACAAAATGAAGAAAAATTAATTGCATTTGTTTTATATAACTATTTTTAAATACATTTTTAAAATATTTTTATATATTTTATATATTTATATAAATTGTATAAATTATGTATATATTTATATACCTATAAATTTACATATATATCTATACATGTTATATAACGTTCTTGATGGTAAAATTACATTCAAACACACACACACACACCACATATAGATAACCCTAAAAGGTAGTTCATAGACCCCCACAACCAAACCCCCCAATCAGAAAATTTATAACATTAAATATTTTTCACCCAAAGGCCCATTGGGAATGAAGCCCATTACACGGCTCATAGGCACACCATTGGATGGGTTGAAGGCCCTTATTGCATAATGTTTGTGACACAACTTGCATGTTATTAATGCTCCACCAAATGTATTTAAAAACACACATAAACATTTATATTTCAAACATACACAGATAAATATTTTCAGTTTTTTTATTTAAAAATATCAAAACACATAATTATTTATATAACTTCCCAAACATATTTTTATATGAACGATTTTCATATAGGAAAATATATTAAGGAATTTTTATAAGATAAATAAATGAATAATTTTTTATCTTAAATAAAATGAACAATAAATATTAATTTCTATGTTTTCATGTATTTCATGTTACATTTTTAGGTAAATATGTTTATATTTTTATCAGTGAAATTGATTTTTTATGTAAATATATAAAAATATGAATATATATATATATATATATATATATATATATATATTAAAGGTTGGGCCCAAAGACTCATTTACTTATTAAAGCAAAGCAAAGACCTCTTTAACTGTCTAGAGGGAGACCCATTACATAGCCTGAAGGCCCTGTGGGCATTTAGCCCGTTACATGACCCGTAGGCCAATTTTTTTGGCCCAAAGCTTTATCTGTGAATAGTACTGCTACAGTACACGCATTGCTACAATACTGCACATTACCCGCCGCTTCTATAGTTCTCTGCCGCCGCTACATTACTCTTCCGCCGCTATAGTCATGTCGCTGCTCCGGTACAATTGTAGTACAGCTACAGTACCTGCGCCCAATGGGTTTTGAACCCCCATTTTTCATGTAGATTTAAGGGGTGCTTACCACTATGGCAAAGCCCAACTACCAAATTATAATTATTAAAGTAATCAATGAAAATTAATTTATTCTAAATAGAAAAAATACAAGAAGACTCTCTAAAACGAAGCATAAATTCCATAAAATATTAAATAATTAGGGTATACCAACTAAATACTCAATTTTAAAGGCCTTTAGGAAATTTTTTGACCAAAAATATTAGTAAAAATCTACCCTTGGTTAGTATGGTGTATATCTCTTCATTTTCTTCGATTTGATATGATATAGAGCTCAAAAATAATGTTGAAACAAAAGTTTCGGTCGTTTGATGTTTAAATCTTGTTTTCGACTTATCATAGATCATTTATTAATTTATTTTATTTTTATGTCATTAAAATTTTATTAAATAACTATTATGAAAAAATAATTATCAAATTATTAATAAATATATTTTAAAATATATTATAAATTATTTTCATTAATTTTCTTATATACTACATGTATATGGTTATTTATTCTTCTATAATCAAATTTATTAAAATATATTATATTTATATTAATATATTTATATTTATATATTAATATATGATTGTTAATGATATATACATTTTTTAATATAAATTTACTTACCAGCAGAAAGAAATACTAATAAAGGTATCTTTTTTCCATCGTTAAAATAAAAGAACTGATAAAGGGTAGTGTTTATTATTGATTTTATTTTAGTAGTGATAAATGGAATCCTAAATCACCACTTATGATAACCCCTGTTAAAAGTACTCTTTTCAAAAAAAATCATCCCCTATTTCAATTCTCCATGTTGTATTCATTGAGATTGTTTTGAAAAACCCATTTTTTCCATTGACATTCATGTCTCATGGACTTTCAACAACATCCCATGTTTGGTTCATTAAAATTTGGTTAATCCCTTCAAGAATTAATTTAATCCAACTTTCTTCTCTATAATCACCTTTGAATGATTTTGGTTCCACTTATGAATGAAAATCGATTTTTTCATTGATTATTATTCTTTTTTATAAAGGTTCTTTTTATTAAATACTTTTTTTATGATTTATAATTTCTATTTTTATATTTTAGTATATTTATTTTAGGTTCTTCAATATTATCATCAACGAGTAATTTAATTTGAATCCTAGTAGCAAGATTCCTTACTTTTCTGCATAAAAAAACAAGTGCTATCATTCCTTGAAACATCACATTTCCCTAATTGTTATTAGAGAAGAGAAATGAAATTATATAATCAAATTCAGCATCCTTATGTTCTTCTTTGAATGAAATATTATTAGTAGATTTTTATTTTATCTCCAAAGGTTTTTCTTTTTTAATTCATTTTTTAATATTATTCTTCATCTAATAAGTAATAAGAGTATTATTTAGTATATGAAAATTTTCCTCCTTCGAGTAATTAACATCAGTCAATAAATCCTTTTGATTTATTCATGGGGGAATACTTTTCAGTATTCTTTTAACAATTTTCACATCATCAATATTTTCCTCATGAAAATCTAAATTCTTAATAATAATGTTCATCTAATAAAAATCCATGAATTATCTCCATTGGGATCATTTATAAAACTTAATACTTATTCTATAAGACCTCAACCTTTGATTTATAAATTTTTTAATCAACTTCAGTGATATTCAGAGGGTTCTCTAAGAATTCATGATATGTCTAACATGATGTGAACTTTTTATATATAGAATTCTCTAATTCCCCTCCTAAATCATTAATTACATTGTATTTCATCAAATTATTTTTTTTATCTCTACCTATTGGTGATATTTTATCCAAAATTGTAGATATTATATGTATTAAAACCATATATACATCTATTCCTAGTGAATCAAAATAATGTTTCATCTAATTATTCTAAAGTTAGAGGTTCCTACTTTTAAACATTATTATTCTATTATTATTCACCACTATATAAATCAAGGAAATGGTAGAGGGAACTTCCATAGATAACCCTTAGCTCTAATAAAAATTGTTTTTCATTGATGTGTTATAAACCATGCGGTGAATCAAAGTGTGATTTCCTAAAACATTAGCTTATAAATGAACTTGTTTCATATTTATTAGAAACATTTATATATAGTTTCCTCACATATATATTTAAAGAATCATAGAAAAAACAAGCAATTTAACATTGTTAACCCAAATATTATAATCCAAATACCATGAATTGAAATATACATGTGCCGCGGAGAAACTAATGATCATTTATTTTGATTATGAGTTTGGAGTGGTCGTATTGACCCTCTTAATTTATAATTTTACAATATTGTGAAGATCACCACTCTCCTCATAAAGTGTAATTCAATAATCATTTTTTGTTTTCATCTATGAACAATGATGAAAACTAAACCAATAATAATGTTTTACAGAGGGCCTACATTCAATTACATAAGCACTTCATAGTATTTTTTCCTACAACTGAACTCCAAAAACTCAAGGTTATTCCTTGTTTTCTTTTTCATATCATGAAAAATACTCAAGATCATCATCTCTATGATTCTCTAATTTTTGGTGATATTTCTTGAAAAAACATCTAATTTTTTGTTACAAACTCTATCTAGATATTTCCCCCATTATCTCACTGAAAAGGGAATCATTTTTCCTCTCATGATAATCAAAATTCCTCCCCGTTTGTATCAAGAGGGAATGCAACTTTATTTGGTTTAGTCTACAATACAATTATGATCAATTTACATTTTTATAAATTGATCTATTTTAAATTTAAGATTGAGTTTTCCAGAAAAACATCATCATCATTTTTATATTTCAAACACCCATCAGTTCTCATAAACTTTTAAAATAAAATCTTCCTAATACTATTTATCTAGATTATGTATTAAAAAATTTTGTTTCCTCATGGTATTGTAATATCCCTTCCATAACCATAATTTTAAAGATGGTATACTACATGGTAAAAAATGACTCTATGATCTCTACAAATCATGAATTTTATATTTTTTCTTAAATTATGGCTTAAAACTGAAGTCCATGACCATGAAAATCATGTTCCATGTTCAACCTGCATGTATTGAATCCTATAACATTGAAAACCATATGATGCCCCAAAGTGTTATAGTTGTACTTCTGATATGATAAATTCTAATGTATTATGAAATATTTGACTCATATGATGGATCTAATCCTCACAACTCCTTTTGAAGTCATACAAAGAAATTATATTCTCTTTTAATTAATTCGGTGGGATCCATATGCTTTTTGAAGTATTAGAGTGGAAGTCTTATTAAATCTTCAATATAATACATTAACATAAATACAATGGATGATACCATATGTTTCTATGAATTTATATGTTCAACACTCAAAGAAATATTATATCCTCAACTCTAAATCTCCTCAAAATCCATAAACTATATCATTGGAATATTTATTAATAACTCCAAATTTATATGGCAAATACCTTATAGTCCCTCAAATCACGAAACATTCACATTGAATGAATTTGAATGTCATATGATGCTAGAGGCATAACTTCCCAGGATTTATAACAGTACGGACAAAGAAAATATAATGGATGTAAAAAACCTGAGTTTATATATAGGATTTAAACTACCACATAACTATTCCAAGCCTCCTGCAAACTTCAAGAAATGAACCTCACCAAACTATACATGTCATATGTAATATTCCTTCCACTTAATTATCAAAAAACATATCCCAAAATGAACGGTTAAGGGTTTTTTTTCAAACATGAACTACATGTGTACTATTGGAGAACCCATAATGAATGAATTATTGATTGAAAGAATGTTTGGAGCTCTATAAGAAATAATAATTCCATGAAGGTTTATTTTTAATAATTCTAGGGATATTATCAATATAGTATTGATGATATTATATTATCACTACTTCAATATGATATTGAGTTTAATAATATTGGTAATGATGTTCATAACAATAACTAATATTGATATCATGTCTAATAAAAATGTATCTTTTAACTCTTCCATTAAATATTGAATTTAATCAAGATTTATGAAAGATAATGATTTGGATGAACAAGAAAAGTATTTACATGGTATTATTAATATAATACCAAGTAACCAAAATCAATGGAAGATGTATACGAATAATGTTTCAAAAGTAAAGGTATTCTAAATCATGAAACTGTATATTTTGAATATAAGATAAAAAAGAAAAATTGAATATGAATGTAAAAATGAAGAAAATTTAAAAAGAATCAAAAAAATAAAGAAAAAAATAATACTAAATATTTTTCATTATGTGGGAGTTTTCTAGAAGATTCGAACCCGAGAAAAGAATCTATAACTAAATCTAAAAATATTTTTTATATAAATGCTTCTTTCTCCCATTTTCAATCACGTTCATTGAATTATTATTGTAAATCGTTTAAGAAATATGTAAATATTTTTTAATGTTTAATGTGGATAGAGAATGTGGTGGTTGAGATTTCCTAGCCAAGAACAATGTATCACTGGGAGGGGGAGGGGTGAATTAGTGATATATTTTTCTATTATGATTTCTTTTTTATGAAACAACCTTCATATACTAAGCTAGAATTTTTACCTTGTTCATTATAAAAAACACACATCCCTATGAACTAAATCATTTACAAGGTACACTAATCAATAAGAGCAGCTACGTCCTTGGTATGATATGGGAATGATATCATATCCCATAATAAACTAGGAAACAACCCTTTTGTGTGGAATATAATGAGTAATATGTTCTCTTAAAATCATATGGAACTTTATTCAATAAGACATTGCATGTTCATCAAGTAACATAAAATGATGTAATATTGTTTGAGTACCAAACATGTTATGGTGCATCATGATTAATATTAGAAAAATAATATCTCCAAAAAAATTATTCACTTTCTTACCCAGTAGCATGTTTGATAATCATTAAGACTTCATAATGAAACACAGACTAATTTTCAAGTCCAATTATCCATTCTGATTTTCAATCCCAAAAAATTATTAACATATAATACTTGTGAGAAAAATTGTAACTTCATCTATTTGAGTATAGAAATTCTAGTCTGATTCTTAGACCAAGGATTAATCCCAATACATTGTTCAGGGGAAAATGATCTTCTCTCTTCTCATTTCATCCTCTATCTAAAAAACCTCTTCATGTATTAACGATCTAGAACCTTACACTCTCTTCAATTCTTTAGTGCTTCATGTTCCCTCAACAATAATACCTCAACTTTAAAAAGTAAAAAGTACATTTACTATTTTTTTGGGAACCAAAAAATGAATTAGGTGGGATTCTGAAAAACATTCCCAATTAACCAAATTTCCCAAAACATCAGTTGCTAATGAATTTCAGAAGAATTTATGACTTTTTCAATTCTTCTCAACTCTTCTCAAATCTTCTCTAATCCTCTCATGAATTTATATCGCTTCACACATATTAACATTCATCGGTACTATTTTTTATTCCGATCACCATAATTATTTCAACATTATGTTGTGAAAAATTTAAAACAACATATTTTTCATTACATTTGTCTACACTATATGAAAACAAAACACATCAAACATAAATATTACCTTGACAAGACTTTTGATTCTTCTTGAAACATTTATTAATTTTTTATTTTCCTCAGTTCGATGATCCATAATCTAATAATTTTAATCGATGATAGGCAATGGCCAAAAAATCAGCCTCTACTTCTCTCAAAAAAATATGTGCTAGCTCAAATATAATAGTATTAAAATAATTGATAAATAAAATTCAAAGTTCTATTTCATCATGATCCTTTCCAAAAAAATAATAAAAACGTATTGATTAAAAATTATAGACAAAATTGTTCAGTTTTCTCTGGTCCAATTTTCATCGGTCCCAACAAACATCGCTTTAATTTTCTTCATCATTGGTCCCAAAAATTACTTATAGAAGATATTATACATCAGATGTTTGGTGGAACACCCCGTCCAATAGACCAGATCAATAATTTTATAATTTAAAAGGCTTCTTTTTTTTACGATACGAAATAACATCAAGCACTTAACTTCTATCCCTAATGATTTGTTTCTCATTTCATATTGTTCTTCCGAAAACCATCATCTTCATCTTCTTCATAATTTGATCTACCTTCCTAGTATTTAATAAAATATGTTTCTATTTATCTCACATCAATGAGTTGTGATATAAATTCATTGACTTCATCAATATCATTTTCCACAAACATCATCCTGTATTATGATTTTTTCATGACTTTTAATGTGTTTAGGATTAAAATATAATCATCTAACATTCATTATAAGGTTTTGTAACATCCAATCCTTTCCATCATATATATTTATTTCCAATCAAACTTCAATATTATTGGTAGAAATAGCTCACCCCAACTATTTCATA
Organism: Viscum album; assembly: GCA_963277665.1. Taxonomy (NCBI): domain Eukaryota; kingdom Viridiplantae; phylum Streptophyta; class Magnoliopsida; order Santalales; family Viscaceae; genus Viscum; species Viscum album. Next base: position 1,067,986,558 of record OY728129.1, read on the forward strand.
AGGAATACCTCATAAGTTCTTTAGAAAGCATATGAATTTTGTAAAATACAAAATTGAAATGTGTTGTTAATTTTGTAATTAGATCCAGGAAGACCTCACAAATTCTTCCAAATATGATCTCCCTTTCACTCTAGACCTATAGTGATTTCGATGAACCTTTGATTCATAAATCATATCCTCATTTTGACAGACATTCTTAAACATTTAGAGTTCAAAATCCTTAATATAATGTTCAATATTATTTCCATATTTTACTAACTAAATATAATTCCATTATTCATAAAAAATAATGGAAAAAAGTTTCAGTACAATCTCCTTTAATCTTCTAAAAACTAATTCCATGAAAATTGGTCCCAACAATCCTTCTATCCTTGTATTTTTTTTCTAGCAATGGTCATAAATCAATGAAATTTGAACAGTCAATATTTGGATTACATGCCATCAATTCTAAGACTATGTGATTTATCTCATTGATGGAAATAGTAATCATTGAAATAAAAACCAAGCTCTCCAAAAGTAGTGTCTCTTGAAACAACTTAATCTTTTTATCACATTATTATTCTTCTTTCACTTTCTTGTGATCAAATGTTTACTAAAACCACTTCAACAAACATTTAGAATAGTTCACACCCTTAGTGAATGGATTCACATGTTTCTTAAAAGTCCCCCTATTTACATGATTTATTAAAAAAAATTACACAAATTCATTGGATATATTTGTTAAAAAAACATCCCCCTCAAAAACATTATCATAAGGATAGATTAGAGAATGGAAAACAACAGAAACATCAACCATGATACCCAAGTTCAACATTTCTTTATATAAATTTTCCTTTAATAATGGTTTCGGGAAAATGATAGTTACTTGTTCTGATGTCAGAATAACATCATCATAAACTATTTATTCTTTGAATTCACTTTATTGAAATGATATTTGATATCTGTACTTTTTTACAAAAATTTTGTTCTAGATTATGTGTAAAGATTATTACACTTAGATAATCACAACCAAAGAGAATGGATTACATCGCTTCAATAAAAAAAATTTATAACAGTGTATTAATCCACATAATATGAGTAGAGGTTTGAGTTGAAGAAGGAAAATCATATGCTTATATACTAAGATTTTATAAATTATGATTATTTTTATTCCAAATAACCAAAACATTTCCATAAAATAAAACTCCACCATAAGTGGTTCTTCTATCATCAACATTTCATGTCCAATCAGCATCTGAATACCCAAAAAATTCAATACATTCTGACCAATCATACATGATTCCAAAAATTATTGTTCCATTGACATATTTGATAATTATTTTACTATCCAAAATAGGGGATTATTTCGGTTCACTCTAAAATAATTCTCATAAGGTAAAATCATAAACAATGTTGAGTATTGATGTAGCAAAATACCATAAACAACTTTCTATATTCTGATCTCTTTTAAATCAACATTCTACACTGATCATCTCTATATAACACGTTTCCCCTGAAATTAGTGTTGAAATTGGTTTCAAATTATCCATGATTCACTTCATAAAAATTTCCTTTGTATAATTTTCTTTAGATAAAAAATATTTCTCATATTTTATATTATTTTTAAATGAAAAAGGTATTTACTTTCTCCAACCATTGAAAAATCTAACAACATTTTCGTTTCTTCAAAAAATCATTCAAAATTTATGTCATCATTACCTATGAAGATATTATTGTGAACATAAAAAAAATTTGTTGAGGGAAAAATCCTGAATTTAATTGTTATACAAATTACTATAAAGTATTCATTTCCTAAAATTCAACTTCCTTAAGAAAGTATCCATTTTTAAATACCATGCCCTTAGATCTTGATTTATCCCATATAATTATTTCTTCAACTATTACACATAACTTTCATCTATCTTAATAGAAAATCAAACTATATATTCAATAAATACATCCTCATCAAGATCAACATTCAAAAATGTTGATTTTACATCCATATGAAATTTTTTGTAAATTAATTTTACAGTAATAGAATGAATATTATAGATTGTTTCTAATATCTCTATTGGAGAAAAAGATCCATTAATGTTAATTCCTTCAATGTTTGAGTATCCACTCCACACATATCTTTCTTTTTTAATTATCACTTCTCCATATTTATTAAAATTATATAACAAAACTTTTTACCAATAATATTTTTATCATTTGGTTTAGGTATATGTTCTCAGGCATCATTTTTCTACCAGATTCATCTCTTCATTCATCACTAAAACCCATTCTCGATGATCAAAATCATTATTCATGTCTGTATAATTGACTTTGGAATATAAAAACTTTTGTTGTTCTATATTTTTGAAACATTTGACATCGATCACCAATAATGTTCTGATCTTCAACATGCTTCCACAGTCTTGGGCGAGATTTTTGGTCTTCTTCCCCATCAATTTAAATAGTTAATTCAAATTCTTCTTCTTGAGTTGGATTACGATTATTTGTGTCCTTATCATTATTGTCACTATAAATTCTTTTTTATTGTTTATTTTTATTATCAACATATGGTTTTTCTATTTCTTATCTATTCCAATAAAATTCACATCAATAGAGCCACAAAATTGTCCTAAATTTTCGTTGAAACATCTATATCCTCTTCTAACTAGAGAATAGCCACAAAAACATCCATCGATACCCCTATGTTAAAACTTTCCATTGTTTCCATATTTGCTCTTTATGATTCTTGGACTCCCAAAAACTCTTATTTTTTTCAAACATGGAGTTTTTCCATAAAACATTTCATATGGATTCATATATGAACGTGGTGTCTACAAAAAATAGTTTTGAATATAAATAGTAGAACACATGGATGTACACCAAAAGTAATGCGATCAAACATATTCAGGTAACATATTTCATCCAATTTCAAAAAGCCTTTTATTATTCCATTTGGAAACACCATTTTTGGAGGAGTAAATGGCACACTAAACACAAACTAAATTCCATGATTCTCAAGATATAATTAAAATTATTAATTTTTGTATTCGGTACAATTATCAACTCTCAACTTCTTTATTGAAAACTCACATTCTTTCCATGATTTCCCCTTGAAACTTTTAAATATTTTCAAATATGTTGACTTATGCATCATTTAAATAACATTAGTAATGAGAATAAAGTCATTGATGAATGTTATTAAGTACTTATCACTATGAGTTGATTTTTTTATTATCCAACATATATTAGAATGAATAATTTAAAAGGGAAATTTTGATGAAATGTCAACTTTCATATGCATATAATATGTAATATTTCCTTTTGAAAAATAGAGAAAAACTAGTCTATTTTTCTGGACATATCAGAAATCCCACAGACATTGACTCATTTCAATAACTCTCACATGTATCTCTAACACATGTTTTACAATATTTTAGACCACAACTAATTCCCTTACTATATGGCTAAGTAATAAGAGTTTTGTATTTCACCAATATGAAATCATTTTCTTTTGGTACATCAACTTCCTTTAACAATATTTCCATTTTCACTACTTTAAACCAAAAAATCCATTTTCCCAAAATATATTCGATGACATCATCACAATATGGGAAAAATTGAACATTTTTTGATTTAGTCCATCAATATATAAATATTTCAAGGACTTAAACTTTTCTTTACCAATAAAATAATATCCAATACCATTGATTCCAAAATATTCATCATTTCATAATGTTATTGTTCCTTCCCTAATGTATTTCACATTCATCAATAATTTTAGGTATCATTTCATATGATAACAATATAGATTATACATGATCTAGGTTCATTATACTTTTATCTATTTGAGAGAAGTTTCAACAACAAGATCTTTTTCATTCACTTTATAATTATTAACATCTATCTTATGATAATAGATGACACACTTTTGGTGTGATGGTAACAAAAAATGAGAAATATTTTTTCACGGTGTCCAGTTTCTACACATATTTTACAAATATCTTCCAAAGGATGGAATCTAGTTTCATACTTCTCACAAACATTATTATGATTCTTCTGAATAACCTTCGAGAAGAGCTTAACCCCCCTCATACATTTCCATCTATAACATTAGGTATAGTTTATATATTATTTATTAAAACAAAAAAAAATTCTATATTTTTAAATCCACCTCAATACCAGCAATACCCATAAAATGTGTATTTTTTTCTCTAGGTGACATAGTACCTACAGTTGTGAACATAATTTTAAGTCAGATTCTCAACTTTCTCATCAGAACATTATTGAACATCAAGAACCCTTTTTCTACCCAAAATATTATATATTAGATAAATTTTCTTTTAGTACATATTAGAACCAAAAGTGGTAAAATATTTTATGAACTACGAATGTTTAGAAGCCTTTTCAGACTCAAAATTTTTAGAAACATCAAAAATATAATCTTCGTTAGTCTTGGCCACATATATAAATTTCTTATATTAATTCTCCTAAAAAAAGATCCCATATCTATTCAAAACTTTTAAGGTAATTTTTGAACCTTATTAAGTTTTCCTGTTCTATGACATTAACCAACTTCAATGATAGATTTAATAAAATAGGTAACCCTATATGTAGATTTAAAAAGTTTTTGTTGGAAAAATTCAAAATCTTATTTTTTTTCATCAGCTTTACCTCTAGATATTCATTATGATTATTTTGTTTCTAGTTATTTTTCATCAAATCATGAATCACTTTTAGTAGCTTGACATTCTCATAAATATATAATTATTTATTTTCTGTTGAAGATTATTCGCTTTTCGTCTTCTAGATTTCATTCACAACCCTCCAAAACATTCTTAGATGTTATTTCCATGCATCATTCGTATTAAAATATAATTTAGCTTCATGACCATCATAGCTAATTCTTATGAAATATTCATTTTTAATTGTTGAAATAAATGTAATCTCATAATTCTAAATAGTCTTCTAGGATTCATCTTAATTATCTTCTTCAATATCATAATTATATATGAAACATCTTTTTTTCAATTTACATAATTTTTTATCCCTTCATTTCGAATAATATTTTTTGAAATCATCATGTTTATTCAATGATAGTACTAGGCTTGTATCATCTTCCTTGTTAAATCCTTCATTATTTATTTCAGGAGAATTAGCCACAATGTTCTCAACAACTCCACATTCAAAAAAATTTAATGGATGTTTCCATTTGTATTTAGTTATCTATATTTTCACATTTTTTGAAAAAAAACATAAAATTTCATCATTATTTTTACATAGCTAATCTACATAGTTAGAGCCACCAGTTTATTCTTCCATAATAATCATAGAATTTTATTTCTTGGTAGTATTTAGAGACAATTCTCTCTCATTTTTTACTTTTCCTTTCATAAAAATTTCCATTCTCATTTCATAATTAATTAGAGTGTTATGAAAATTATTTAGACATAATGTTTCTAGATATTTGTCTTCCAATGAAGAAACATTAAATTAAAACATGTTGGGATGAATTATCATGATATTTTCAAAATCTCAAGAACATTTTAACTATTTACCATAATGTTTCATTGTATTGACTATTTAATTCAACATGGTAAAGAAGTCAACAACTAATTTATATTCTCCCATATTGAGATCATAATACTTCCGCCTCCAGATTTCTATCCTTTCCATCTTCACTTTTTTATTACATTCATAATTTTTTTAATCTAATCGTAGATACCATTGGAAAACGGAACACCATTAAATCTTAGAAACACACTTTCAGAAAGTGATGAGATTAAGTCATTCATAGCTCTTCCATACTTCTCAATATTCTTTTTTTCAATGGATGTATGAATAATATTTTTATAAATAGTAGTAAATCAAAAAGTTTCTTCTTCACTAACATCATACCCAACAAAAATTTGATAAGGAATAATTTTATCTCTCAATAGAGGGTAATTATTTTCTTTGAAGACTAAAATTCCTTTACTGTTAACACAATAGATATTGTCCATCACAACATCTCCGTGAAAACATTTGTAATGAATATTTGAAGGGAACCTTCATCTCTGAAACCAATTGAGACTACCCAACTAAGAGAAATTTATCACTGATAGGGGAGTGTATATTTAGTGATATCTATTTCTATTATGTTTCTTTCCTTATGAAACATACTTTGAATCATTTTAAAGATTTGTTACCTTTCTGAAATCAAAATTAACACACATTGAAAATAACGTAACAATTAAAAGGTTTACTACTCCATTGTAGTGGCTCTATCATTTGTATTGTACGAAAACAATCTGATACCCCACAAAACACCATAAAAAAATATTTTTGGAGTATAATGAGTAGGATATACAATTAACCACATGTAGCATTGTGTTTAATACAACAATGATCTTGATTCATGTATAATGAAATGATGTAGTTCAATTTATATAACAAACATTTTATGGAGCTTCTTGGTAAACTATTATAGATAATATATTAAAAAAATTTATTCAATTTATATTCACATAGTCGAAAGGAAATTATTTGGGAATTCATAATGAAACATACTCCAATTTCCTAGTGAGATTTTACAGTTCAATTGCTCAATACAGAAATATGATTTAGTTAAAATAAATTTGACACAATTATTAACTTCTTATGTATGAGTCAACAAATCCCATTCCAATTCATAGTCTAATTATTCTCCTTATAAGATTATTATCTTAATACAATATTTCATCATATTCTCTATTCCTCTGTTTGAAAAACTTCTTCAAGGTTTCTAAATTTAAAAACCGAATATCTTTACAATTTTTAATGATATCTATATTTTCTCATCAAAATTACATCAGTGTATGAATGTAAAAAGTACATCATCTATATATATGAGACCTATAAATGGTTTAGGTGGGATTTAAAAAATATCTCCTCTCAACCAAATTCCCTAAAACATAAATTCCCCTACAATTTTGGATGAAATTATTACTTCTCTAATTCTTTTTTATCATTATGATAGTTCTCAAATATTTTTAGGAACTATGCTGACTTCAAACTTCTTACTATATTTTTTATTATTCTGATTCTCTTTGCAAGTATGGTTTCTTCATTATGATATAAACAAATGGAAGACAATAGATTATTCATTACATTTCTCTAAACTAATTGAAAACAAAACACTTCAAACATCAATCAACATTGATTTTTTTTAATTTGCATGAAACATTTATTCTTTTATTCAATTCCTTTAAAAAATTATCTGGTGTTTGATAATGTTAATCGGTTTCAACCTTCACCTAGATACTATGTCTCTACTTATCATGGAACATTGGTATGAATTCCAATTTGATAGTCTTGAAGCAATTGATAAACACATATCGGAGTTAATCTTTCACTTGAACCACATGAAAAACAAACAAAAATCCATCATGATGGAAATTGGTTGAATTTATTATTAATTGATATTTGTTTTAATTTTTCATCCATCCAAGAAAACATCAATATTCTATTATACTTCATTTGTCCCACAAAATATCTGGAGAAACAATTATTCATTAATATTTACTTTCACACATCATCTGATGGACCCATTCTATAATCATTTACATTATTAATTACATTCTTCTTATTATTAGGTTACTAATGATCTTACAAAACTTAATTTATTTTTTTCAAGATTCATTACACACATATTATTATTCTAACTAAAAACTACATCTTCAAATTCTTCACATTACAACCGACGTTCATAGCATTTAAATAAATATATATATGGTGATCCCACACAAATGAACTGATGCAATAAATCTTATACTTTAAAAACATCAATTTTATAAGAAATTTTTCTTATATCATGACTTTCAATGGACTTTCAAAATATTAATGATTTCCAAAGAATTGTCTAACATTCACTGGAATGAATTGTGACTTCCCATACTTTCCAGCATACATATTTCTTTCAAATCAACCATTAATAGTATTAGAAGCATCATCTCACCCATTTTCTTCATAAGGAATGCAATAAATGCTATTTAGAAAACATAATATTTTTTTAAAATAAAAAACTAAAAATCAACATCTGTATTTTATCAGATACCTGAAAACCCTGAAACATCATCTCAATATGATATTCCTATTATTCCAGACCTGAAATGATTTTGATGGTCCTTTTCTTCCCAAAAATATCTCCTCAATCCAATGGACTTTCATAAACATTTTGTGTCTATAATACTGAAAAATGGCCAGCATATTTTTAATCTTTTACAAATATTGATTATTTCTTTTTTTTATTTGATAAAAAATACAACACCTTTAGTAAAAACTCTTTTCATATTCAAAAATAAACATTATCCCACTTCGTCCCTAATGTTTAAATTCTCATTTTGATTCGTCTTGAAATTTTATAAATCAAAAACACACTATTGAGGATGTTAATGAATTTTGTAATAATTATTAGGAATAAATTGAATAATTTTATAATAAGTGTATTAATTTGAGGATGACTCAAATGAAATTTACTAAATAAAATAATATTTCATTAGAGGTTTAAATGTTTAAGAATGTTGAGTATATAATTTCTATGATTAAAGAGGAAAAAGAAAATATTAATGTTTTTATCTTTATAATAATGATGATGAAGAAATAAAATTTATAGTTTTGTTACATAATTTAACTAAACATAAAAAAGAGAATAATTTTTAAAAAAAGTTATCTTCATGTATAAATGATAAAAGAATTTATGACATTGAATTTTTACAAACAAATATATATTATAAATTTGAAATTGAAACTTTTATGTAAAACATTTCTAAATTTATTGTTCAAAGACAAACTCTAGTTGAATTCAATAGATTATATATGATTTCTATATCAAAGATGCTTAAAAAGTTTCTAATTCTTAATAGGAGACAATAAAAAATATAATAAAATCATTTTCGTTAACTAAATAAACTAATGCTATTTATGCATTTACTCATTTTTGATGTGTTTTATTTGTTCATTATTCTAATGATTACTCTTTATATTTATTTAAATCATTTGGGCACAAAAAATAATTCATTTCTTAATCTGTTTTAAGAGTTAGACAAGATTATCCTTCAATTTCATGGGTTCCAATTTGTTCATTCTTAAATCCAATTTCACATATCATTATTTGAATTACAAGGAATATATATTTATATTAATATTATTAACAATAAACACACCCTTCATATATAAAACATTTGTTATGTTGTAAATCAATTTAAAACTATTTGTTATTTATTTTATCTATTTTGTTTGAAATTTTTATTCTAAATCATTTTTACTATCATGTGTGATCACTATTTGTTAATTTTAATTATTTTAATATCATTTCAAAATTCATCACCTATATTGACATGTTTCTAACTCATTGTGGATTTTAAGGTTTTATAAAATAATACTTCTAACTATTTTATCCAAAAAAATCTCCATATTTATATTTTGAACATTAATTATCAAATGAGTGATAATAAATATTTAAGGGGGAGCCTTACCATCATATATGAAAAGATTTTCATTTTTATGATTTATTTGGAATTATTATAAATTATCAATATGAAAAAAATTATTGGGATTTTTTCTTTTTAAAAATTAAAATATTTAGTAATTAGTTTTATACATGTCAAATGTTTTGGATTTATATTTTTTAAAACATGTAAAAATCATTCTAAACACAGACAGTTATATAAGTATGAGTATGTAGTTTGGGTTTTTATAAATCATGAGTGATTTTTTATATTTTTAATTTTTAACTTAAGGGGATTGAGTTTATTTTTATTATATCTACTTTAGGGGAAATGATTCATTTGAAAAAATAATGTTGATAAGAAATTTTTTTATTCGATAAATAAATTCTTAATTAAATATGTCCAAGTTGTTTTATAAAACAAGGAGAATCGTTGTATTTATTTTAAACAGGATATTTGTTGCACACTTTATTACATTATATATATTTTTAAAAAGGGCGAAAATGTATTAATAATTTAGTGTACATAATTTATACTTATTTGTTTAATATTTTTTGACAAATTCTAAAAAAATAAGTGGTAATATTATGAATATATGACTAGTTTAGTGATTATGAAGTAGAAGTGGATTTTTGAGTGTCACCTTATAACATTACTTTATATATGATTTGATAAATTATAATAACACACTCTATTACATCCATCATATTTTTTAGTCATTCAATGCATGTATAACACTATTTATTATTTCTTCTTGTTCTCATTACTTTTTCTATTTTTATTCTACAAAGATAAAGTTGTATGTTTGATGTTTTAGAGTTTTATAGTGTAAAAAGTAATTTGTTTAAAAAAAATGTCATATGTGAATATTAAGAACTCACACACCATTAAAAGTCATTCAATGTTATATATCTAGCAATTTGAAACTTTTTATCAGAGAGAAAAAATATTCTGTGTTTTAAAGTTTTATGAATTTCTAAAAAAAATTATACATTTTAATGTTCTTAGAAATATAGTAAATGTATTATGGATTTTGTGATTTCAAAAAGTTATAAGCCTTTAACAAATAGAAGTTATAATAAAATAATAATTTATATGGCATGAAAGTATTACATGGAGAGTTGAAGTAACATAGATATGTAATGTATTCTGAAATAAAATTCTTTTATGAATTGGTGGTTATGTTTTACATTTTTTACATATGATTTTTGTGGATATTTATTTTCAAATTATTATCTATTTTATTTTATATTTATTTTTGCTTCAACTATTAATAAAGAATTATAAATTATAAAAACAAATTATGGAATATTAATGGAGATGGTTTTTAATGGAATTTTGGAATTTTTTAGTAATTCCTTAATCATTATTAATGGTTATTTATTAATGTTTTAATTTAATTTTTTTCCCAAATTTATTATTATTATTCATGTTGTATCTTTTTATACTGAGTGTTGATATAATTTAAAAAATAATCCTTGTCTATATTATTTTTAACAATTTTTTTATAAAGAATCATATAATTTGAAGTGGAAAAAATCAATGATATTTTCTCTATTTCAACGTAGAATTAAATAACATCGTGAATAAAGAATGATGTGCCTTTATATTTTATTATAGCATGATTCATGGATTATCTGTAATTTCTTGAGCTTCATCACCTACAATCCTTTACTGAAACACAATAGGAACACTAAAACTAAATCATTCAACTTTTTAAAGGGAATAACAAATATTCCTTGACCATCACTTTTGTTCATAACATCCAATGGTTTTCGTTTTTAAAATTTTCTTTTTCGTGGACTGAACTGCATTGTAACACATTACATGTTATAACATATTTAAAAGGTACCCAACGTTTTTCCATCATTATCAAAAAGAACCTTGAAATAAGTTATTATTTAAATTATAAAAAATCACTAGTGTAGGGAGGACCCTTTATAATTCCTACATTCTATCTTCTCCCACAAAGAATATTGTTTGGTTTGAGACTACTCCTCAGTAATATTCATTGGATATATTTGATACCTTCAAAATATTGGTTTAGGATTTCTCATTTTTGTGAAATTTTATGTTTGGAATGATCCTATAAAGTACCTTTGCCTATAGTGGATATACATACTTGTTTTTTGAAGTGTAAATAGTAGATTAAAGATCTTGTGGTTATAAAATATTATAAATGGTTATCTTAATCCATACATTATTTCAACTTTCACTATGAACACTACCAGTGCATATTTTCTTATAGGTTGAATTTTTAAATAATTTTAATCGAACAAATTCCATAATATATTTTTAACTCTAAATTTTGAAGATTTTAAAGTAACCCCTGTTGTCATCTCAATCAAGGTGGGACCTAAAAAATATCATATCCAAATTTTTTATATAATAAATTACATCATTATGTATTTCCACATCATGAATATTCATGATCAAAATTTTTTATTCACCAACATAACTTACCATATATCATGAGTGCTACTCTATACACGAAAATGATTTATTCCATCTATATAAAATGTAATGAATATTTTTCTCAAATTATTTCCAAATTTAATAAAGTCTTGATCAATTTTATTCCACTATGGAGAGTCTTAATGATGATAAAGTTTCATATATTTAATTCTCATAGGAATGTGCCATGTAAAATTACATAAAGTCTCCCCATATCTATATAGCTATCTAATCCATGGAATTATTAGAAATTACCAAAAAAAATTAAAGGAATTATCTCAAATATAACGTATCAACTCACTCCACAATGTTTTGAAATATTACGTGATTTATGGACCTTATTAAATAACATATACTCCTTTGGGAATGCAAGTAATCTTATAAGTACCATACTAATTATACTCAATATATTTTTATTTAGGATATGTTTAACAAGTATGATTATTATCTTTTGGTAACATATCAATCATGAAAAAAATTAGTTCTCTAAATTTAGTGTCCCTCTATCCATTTTTATCTTTCAAATTATATATATTTAACAAGGCTAATGATTTTTCTATGTAGTTAAACTAGTATACAGTGAAATCTTAATATATAACATAAACATATTTCAAAAAAAATTAAAAATCATGATGTTCTTCTGCATCCACTATTATCATATCCATTAAATGATATCCTTTATCAGTTACTATTATAATTGTTTCGAACATCATTGAAATGACCTAATAGGGCTTGAGATGCAACTACCCCATGCCCACCTCTATAGGCTAGTGTCTAGTGACTAGTATTGAAATATATATCTATCACAAGGAAGAATTTAACAGATCTAAATGTATTCACACATACAACAATCATAATGAAAAAGGGCATATGAACAATTATAAAAAGATTCAATATATAGAATATAAATAAAACATGGAAAACCTAAGGGTTGGTTGTACTAAAACACTTCCCTCTCACTTCCCTTCTCCTTGATAGGGTAGGTCACGGTTGTGGCATCGTTGCCCCTCTACTACCCTCTGGGGCCGAAGAGTGGGGTTGATCCTATTTCATATTTTCTATCTTCTCATAACCATGTCTTCTCCCCCTTAACTAACCCATATTTCCTATCATGATTTAATTTTATCCATGTTACCTCTAAGGTATAATCTTTCTCGAATGATGTTATCTAGGTCCTGATTTCATCACTAGATTTCATGGAAGCACCAGCTGTCTTGAAGTTCACTCTGGTGGCCCGATTTGGTAAGGGACATCCATTTTTTGTTTCTTTCAAAAGGTTTTTCCACTTCTCTTGGAATCTACATGACCATGTGATTATTGGTCTTCATGAGGTGAAGCATATTCAAATCAGCTTCTTGATCTAATATGACCTGGTTTGCGCATTGGCTTCTACTCCATGAAGAATAGAGGGTTTTTGTTTTCCCCTCTTTCGATACTCCTTATACTTCCACCTTCTACGAGACACTTCCCACTATGTGCTTTGTATTATTCTCCCAATACTCCCTCTACCATTCCAGAACCATGTGATTCTACATTTGATTTGAAACATGGTAGGGTGATACCTCTGCACGTATTTTCGTACCAATGATGTATTACATCCATTCCCTCTAAGGATCTGAGTTGAAAATGATATGTCAAATGTCCCTTTGTATTATATCATCATTGAGGTTGAAAGTGAACTTATCTGGCACCAAAAGGTATGTTTCGAAACCTGGATGGATTATTGTGGTCTTTGTGGTTGTCTTGGACACAAGAATTTATTATGCCGGTGAGGGTTCAGTTTTATCCAAGCACAACCCTCGAAGTAGGAGGTGGTTTCTATGATGGAAAGGTGTAGTCGAGTCACTCTATGGAGAGGAATATTGAAGCCTTAATGCTAGAAACCATTCATCCCACTAATTTTCATTTCATGAAAAATGCTACCAAGAATTCCCATTGCGAGGAAGGGAAGAGAGGACCCAAACCAATAGTTGTGAACATCTTCAGGTGCCTGAAGTAGGACCTTGATATCTCAAACATTATGCAGAATGCATCAAGACCTTATACAACATGAATTCAAGTATGTTATAGTGCTTCAGTGACACCTATGGGGGAGGTGGTAGCTCAAACAAGACAAGATTTAAGAGGGTATGAAGAGGTGCTAGTATTGGGTCCACTGGACTTAAAAAATTTCATTTCAAAATTCCCATCCTCAAAATTTGTGTACACTAGTATGTAGGATGTCCTTAAGTAAGTTCTCATAGGTATTAGCTCCAATAATCAGTTTTCAGTTTTGGGTAAAGAATAATGTAAAGCACCAGAATATTGGACTGAAGTGCAGGAAACTCAAGATGAGGTATCTCCAATGGGGCTGGAGCACCATAAAGAGGACAATAATTGTACCTCGGAGTCAGTAGAGTCCAAGGAAATGTGCGTTATAGAGTATTATTTGAGGCAAGCCTCCATGAAAATAAAAAACCCCACCATAGACTTATATGGATTTATCCAACACAAACGTAGCACATGAAGATGTAAAGAATATTCTAATTTACGTATCCCATGTTACAATGACTTTTATGAATGGAAAATTGCCTCTAGTATGAGGTTATAACCTCCTCAAGAGTAAGAATAATAGCCTTGGAAAGCATGTAGTGTCATGGACTCACACAGAGCAACAATATTAAGAAGGCAAAGCAATAGTTATTGATCGAGTGCATGAATAAAATGAGATTAACGGGGTAGATATCTCCCTGAGTTGCAATGAATTGGTAGAGTGTAATGATTTGGATCTTATTATCATTTTCCATGAATAAATCTTAGAGAAGGAGGTAGAGGCTAACACATCACATGAGGAGTTGGGAAACTATAGAAAGATGATCTATATGGAAGAATTTATTCAATCTTGGGACAAGGTGGCTGGTAATATCAAAGAACTTCTCCAACAAAATTCAAATGAAATGGCCTAAGATATACGATGGATTATATACACAGGTGTGGTTTCTAAAAGAATTAAACAAATTTTTAAAGATTTTTATATTACTTATGAATTTGGTTTACAACATGTTGTTAAACTTGGATGGTCTCCCACTTTTTCCTTAAAATTGATTTAATATAAATATTATATGTTGGTGTATACGGTGTACGAGAGTATGACATTGAAAACCGGAACTTAAAGGGAAAAAAATACATGCCCAACAAGATAGGTGTCCCCAATAAGAAATATTGGAAAATTAAAAGTGATGAGATGATCCAGCTCTGGATATCAAATTTGTGGCCACCATATGTGTTACTGAACACCAGGTACCCCTAATCTATATTGATGTCTCTTCTAACATGTCCATCATCTCCAAAAGACATTACACATGTGGTAAAAGCCCACATAGGGGTGAGTATATAAATACCCATTAGGATTCCTCGGAAGCTAAATGGGGAGAATTAAGATGTATTGTTGGAATATAAAGGCAATAAATAGTAAACAAAAAACCTCTCAACCCATAGAGAAGATGTAACCTCATCAACCCATGGGGAGCTCAACACATCTTGTAGGTGGACTACATGTTGCATCTCTGCCACCAATAGAAAGTTAGTAGAAAAATAAGTTAACAAGGGTATAGGAATATATATATATATTTATATATATTATAAAGACAAAGAAACCCACACAAGAAATAAAGATATCTCTATCTCAAAACATAGCCTATGTAATGGGTTTTATAGGATACAAAATTTCATCAAATATTCCCAACATTAGCTGCATCTTCCTAGCATAAGACACTAAAGTAAAACCAAACATCGCCATGATTCCACATTGTAGAGTGAAACAAATATCTAGGTATATAACCCATTACCTAGTACAATAGGAGGGTGGCACTCTAAAGGTTGGGGACCCATGCTTTTCCCCGTAGGAGTGTACCACTCAGATAGTCGGGGACCCATGCCTGGTCCTACTAGAGGGTTCCACTCTACTCATCAAGGACCCTTTCTTTTCCCCACATAATAGTCCCCCTTATTTGGTTGAGAACCCATGGCTATCCTAGATAGATGGTGCCACTCTAGATATATTGTACATGTTCCCTACCCCATAGGAGGGTACCACATTGATAGAATCTGGTGATCGCACATGATCGCTGTCATTAAAGAGCATCATGATAATTAGATACACAACTGAAATATCATTCATCATATCTCATAATCCACCATGGAGGACACAATAACTTTATTCATTGAAAAATACTTAGGATTGACTACTCTTAAGACAAACTATAAGTCCAAATGAATGAGATAGAAGAGATTGAATTTTCCTTAAATGGAAACTAGTTATACATGGCATGTGGTCCTACTCTTTATCCTACCTATGTACTCTCTAGAATAAGAATCCAAACCCATGTAGAAGTACACCTCATATAGGTGGACCACATGACATGTCGAAGCTACCCTGGGTTAAGCTGTGTTCTCCTGACTTCTTCTATGTATTTTTCTTGTGCTATTGTACTTAGGCACACCGTGGGTGCTTAGAGGTGCACATGCATAGGTACTCCTATAGTATACTGTGAATCATAGAAATATGTGTCACATAGCATGTGGGGGACCCACACACTACATGATACTTATCTTTCCTAAAACCCTATCTATCAAAGAACATACCTAACCACTATGTCTTCTTCGAACTACATGTCATTTAGTTGTGATTATCTTAAAAATACAAAATTGTGCCAGTACATCAAGATCTACATTTTCTACTTTAAATCAAGCCTAATCTTCACCTTAAATCATGTGGAAAGGTCTTTGATCTTTATTTATTAATTAACAGGATGAATAATGATATGTGATGATCCATTGAGGTTTGTTGGACGTCCTGTAAGTCATTGCTATACAATGTTGGTCATAGATCTCAAATTTAGTGGATTCAACACAAGAAGTATTTAATCATTCTAAATCCATTTATTGATTTTTCATTCAATTTATCATACGCGATTTCCCCAATAATCTAGTGATTTAATCTGGATCGGTACCTCCTGGAAACATTGATCTGTGACCCTTAGTAGAATAGGGAAAAATGCAATGAATTAATGGAGAAATGAACAATAAAACAATGTTTTAACAATAATTCTAAAATATTTTGTATCCAATTAACATAATTTGGATATTCGGGGTAAGAAAAAGAGAATAAATAATCAATTTCAGTACTTGTGTGCATGAAATTTTCTTTAATTTTCACAAATGAAAGAAATGGATTGGTTATTCTAGAAAATATAATCAAATAGGGTGTATACAAAAATTATGAGTCATACATACAGATTGGATCCTTTTTCATTGATTAATGTTCTTCTTAATGGATGAGATGAGTTATTTTGTTCATTGTTCTTTTATCTTCATTGATCTGGAGTATCATCATCTTCATATTTGACTAACCAACTGCAAGAGGAGAATATGGCTACCAATTAATATAGGATAAACATGATAACCCTAGTAAATTTTTTACAATGGGGGGGTTTGTAGATATATTTCTGTTCTGTTAAATTGAAAAATTAATTAATTTAATTAACTAAATAATCAACTAAATACACTTCTAATGGTCGGGATATATGTAACCCATGAACCGACCAAATTTATGTCCCATCATGGCTAAAAATTGAATTTCAAACTCAATCCTGATCTCATGATTTTTATTAGAGATTCTATTTATGATTTATCACATTTTTTAGAAAATGTTATTGAATAATATAAAATTTATTTAATACATTTATAAAATTAGTTTTTGGTACACCGAACCTTGGAATAACATGTTATCATAGAGCCTAAATGGAAAATTATATGTATGAATATTTCAATGTCATATATGGAAAAAATTGGGGGTCTATATTATTCCATACTTCAGTATTTTAATCTCAAAAAATGAAACCTGTAGAAATATATTTGGATACTATGCTCAGGTCTGGATCCCTTGTTAACAAGATCTCTCATGCACATTCTTAAGCTACCACAACACAAAAACCATTGTGATGGTCTCTACACATTGGGACCTCTACTATTGGTCCCCGATCACCAATGGGTTCTCCATAAAATAGGATTCGTCATTGACATCTATTATTCCCTTGTCAATTACCTACACATGTTCTTGAACATATCTCTTCATCTGTGACAAGTGAATGATGTCACAAACCTGATCCAACTATGGGGTGGGGCAAGGTAATATGTAACCTCCCCAAGCATGAACATTATCTTGAATGGCCTGATGATCCTCAGGGAAAGCATGTATCCCCACCAAAAACACTAAAATCCCCATCTTGGGGAGACTCTTAGGAAAACATGGTCTCTCTACTCAAACTCCAAGCGGATCCAATGATAATTTTTATAAGATTTATTCCTACTCCGAGTCATCCCCAGCCTCTTAAAGATGACCCTGACCATATCCTTCATCACCTATACCAACGCTCATACAACAATATATGCCTCATCAATAATTTTCTAGCATAAGGGTAACCGAAAGGGTGTCCAATTATAGGTCATTGAAATGATTAATTTCTATTGTATAGTGGTACTTATTATTTAAAACTCTATTAATAGAATGTTATCCTCTCAGATCCACCAAAATCAAAGCATGCAAGACCTCAACATATCCTCTATCACCTGGATAGTGTGTTTGATGTTCCAATATGTATATTGGTTAAAGTATGTACTCATCCTAATCTAGGTACCAAATAACTCTTTTACACCTCTCCATAATCATTATCTAAACCACACATCTTGATAAAATACAATAGTCTTGGGTAACACATTAAGGTGAAAAATCTCCCATACATACATCTTCCCCAAATTCTCCCCCAAACACTACACCCTGATAGCAAAGAAGAATTCCAACATCATGATTCATTCCAATATCACCCATATGTAATCATGGAGCTTCATTCTACACAAAATACATTTCATAATGTCTAGGGATATATCATCCATCTTCCACTCAGGGATCTCAAGGGGATAAAACAGATAAATTATAACCTGGTGCTTAGCATTCACCGACTGACATGTGAGGTATCAAAAGATGTACGTATCCATTATCTGGGTAACATTAGACTATAAAAACTATCAATGAAGGAATTTGTACATCTTCTCCACACTAGGCTATATAGTTAATTGAAATGTGTGGATTACTCACATCACCTCCTCGTGAATTGTGAATGGAACTAGTTTTCCTCCTCAGTAATGGATTATGTGATTCCATCAATAATAATATCAATATGGTGAATTACCTCTATATATATAGTCATGAAATAACTCATTGTCGATTTCTATTAATTGAGACTCCCTCACATATTGAAGTTAAGGAGGATTCAACACCGTCCAATGATGAAAATATGTACACTCCTTCTCCACCATGTTATGAATCATGTTAACAATCTACTCTAAGGACTCCTTTAGCAAGAGAGCATGAGACTTATTGAAAAAGTCATCTACCACCATTTTTCTCTTCTAATGAGTATAGATTATATTGAAGTTATAGTCTTGTAGAAACTCCAACCACGGTCATTGTCTCGGGTTATAGTCTCTCTGCATTAAGACATACCTATGACTATAATGGTATGAGTAAACCATATAGTACCCTCCCAGAAGATAGTGCCTCCACATCCTTACAGTGAATACTATTGCTTCTAGCTCTAGTACAAGAGTAACATATTTCAACTCATGGGGTCTCAACTTCCATGACCCATATCTAGGAACTTCCAATCTTTTCATCAATATGTTGTCCATCATATCTTCCAAGTAATTGTAATACACAATGTATCTACACCCTCCTCTTCATGTACCAGAAAAGGATCCATCATTAGCCTTATACCCAACTCTTAAAAGGCCCTATAGTACTACCCAGTCCAAGTAAATGGATCCCCCTTCCAGTTCAGGATGGTCATCTGGGTTGAAATTCAAGAGATGTATTCCATAAATCACTAGCAGAACCCATCCTAACCAAGAAAACTATGAGCCTATGATATGTACATGGGGGTCACCCAATAATTAACATCATCAATCTTAATTGGGTCCCTAGATAAACCAAGATCAGATATGACATGCCCCAAAAAGTGAACCATGTTAATCTGAAATTGAATCTTCAAGATATTTCCAAAAATTTGGTGCTTCCAAAGAGAATATATGACCATACACAAGTTATCTGCATAGACCTCCTCTAACGAAGAGTATCAGAGTAAGTAGTTAATGATCACAACCAAAAAATAGGTCCATGTATGGATGCAAAATCTAGATTATCAAATCAATTAAAATATCCAGGGTATACCTCATGATAAAGAGTATGTAAAGGAACTCCCCATGTCTATAGTGACATAAAGATGCGAACTTCAAAATATTTTCCTCCCAAAACCCTAAACTTGTGCTAGTTTTACCTTTGATCAATATTCGAGAACCATTTTGTGCCTTTCAACTAATCAGGGTTACATTTTCTTTATCATGTCCTAGTGTAGGAAATTATAATCCACTTAATGCTTAATGCTCCAATTTTTCTTTTTCACAATCAACACTAGTGATTCCCAGGTGAAACTATTGGGTTTAATGAAACTCTTATCTTGATGGTCCTCTAACTAAAATTGTAGCACCTAAATCTTCATCGAATCCATCTGATATAATATAGAATATATCAGGGAAATCCCAAGATGCATGTTAATACAAAACTCCATGTACCACATCAGGGGTAGTACCAAAAAATCCTTAAGGAATAAATCAATGAAATACTCCTTGTCTAATGGAATTCATATTATTTAAGGGAATGTTTCACCAAGGTCTACATTTTCCAACTGATGGGAGATGGGTTGTATCCTTGTTCTTGTAGAACCCACTCATCTTTCTGTGAGATATCTCTCACCCGTATCGAGGGATCTTGTCCCATTAGTGTGGGTGTAGATGACTCATCTGTTGGGATAGTAAACATGGTCGCAGGCCATGGAATACCAATCCATACTGAATATAATTACATAGGGTTCCATAATTCTAACAATATGTCCCATGTGAACCTATTTCTACCAATTTATATCACTTGCTACTAGAAGCTAAAAGATAAAAAAAATTCCCGTCTAGGAACCGAAAGATGAAACTATTTGGCTAAATCCTCTACTAGAAACCCTAGATCTCACATTGTAAGTATATATATGATGTAATGACTCAAGAGTATGTATACCAATACCGAGTAAAAATAATAATAAACACATATCATAAATCCAAGCATATCATGTTACGCTAGGTCGTACGCTTCCATTACAAGATGTTATTTATAGACCTGACTATGGGGTCCCTGAGCCTGACATGGGTCGCCTAGTGGTAGTGGCGGAAGGATATTGGGGTGTCTTCCACCACCCACAGCTCCTACACTAAAGGATCTACCTACTCCTCTTCCATATTCACCTCCCTGGGGACCTCCCTTCCCTCTATTTGGAGATCCCCTGTCATAGTGCCTCCTCTACCATTGTTGTTTTTTAATATCTAATTATGCTCCATAGCACTTCTGGTTAGGATGTATCATGTTATATGACCTCAATCATTACAGTTATAGAACCTACCCTCTCTATAATTCCATACATTTATATTATACCCCTAACCAAATTCCTGAGCCAAATATTGGGAAGAATATTGATTCTATGATCCTATTGAATAGCATCTACTAAATAATGCAGACGACACTGCTCTGTGACGCACACTTCCAACTCTAGCTTCATATCCTCCATCTTAATGGAAAATAATTTCATTACTTCTCACTCCAACACCTTGGTAAAGGTTGGAATTAACAGGGATACCATACTATCATGGATCTCTCTATAGAGTCTTGACTCAATCGTCCATGCTTAGAAGTGACCGTCTGAGATCATGTCACGTGAGAACCGCATAAGGTCTATTAAAATTGTTGTGTATTTGAAAACTATCATCCCTCCCTATTGGAACTCTAGAATATCATGAATTCAATAAAAGAATAAGAAGAAGGTGTAATACTACTCAAAAGAATTATGGATGTTGGTCTATGAGAAAGTCAACCCATCATGCAACATTGTAACAAGACTCTACTAGTACCACATACTGTATGTAAAATGGAAACTTCTATTATAAGCATATAATTTGTTGGTTTCTCAGATTATCCTGAAGATATGGAACATCGATCCAACCAATAATCCCCGGCCAGGGGATATGGATCACCATGGAACCTTAGAAGACACTAGTTTTGGAACTTGGGGAGTGCGTTAAGCATGCATGCAACCTAAGACTACTCTACTGGTATGATCTACTACTTAAAAGTTTTTTTCTTATTACATATTAACCTAGAGGTAAGTTTTAAAAAGATGGACCATAAACCAATCCCTCACCACTCATCACATCATTTTCATGATCTAGAACTAGAAAACTAACTATATGTCATCACATAGACATCCTGAAAATTTAATCATGATATACGATGGGTATATAAGAATATATATATATATACAAACAAAGGAGGTCTGAATCATGATGAATATTCAAAGTATCAACCCTATGTAATAAATTTACTAGTTTATCCTAACAACCAATGACTTGGTTTTCTAAGTCAATAAGAAGATAAGAAAGGTCATGGATAATGGATACATCAGTCACTCATACCATTACTTGGTTCCCTGGTCTAAGGGATGCACTCAAGAAACATTAAAACCACCTCCCTAAATCCAAAACAAATACTCATAATGGTACTACTCCAAATAAACATCCATGGATCAAACCACCATTGATAGCAATCTTTCAAGAACTGACTGAATGGGGAATGATGCCTAACTACCCCAAGCCTCCATCCATAGGCCATGGGCTAGCAAAAAGCACCAGAAGAAATATCTAAAATGGGAAGGCCTTTATCCAATGTAACTATACCCACACACACACACAGAAAAACATCTCAATAGATAATTGAATATGAATAATAATAAAAAATTCATTTGTTATAATATAATCTAAGCATGAAAATCCTCTTGGGTGTAAGAGAGTGTGAAAGTATAAACTAAAAAGTATAGGGAATAATACAAGTCTAACTATATAGATTTCCCAACCTGATAAAATTGGGAAAGTAAAAGTGGTGAGAGGGTGGAGCACCATATGTCTATGTTTTGACCGCCGTATGTGGTCCAAAACACCAGGAATCCCATCCTCTATAAAGAACGCTGACATGTCTGTTGTCTATATAAGACATGAAACATGTGGGAAAAGTCTATGTAACGGTGAGTTAATAAATACACATTAGTACTCCCAAAAAGATAAATGGAGAACCGTAAGAGATATGATCAGAATATAAATATAGTAGATACTATATAGAAAGTAGGTAAAACCAATGAAAGAATGTAACATTATCCAACCACAGGGAGCTAAATAATTCGTGTAGGTATAAAAAACATCGTGTCTATACAACCAATAGAATGAGTGTAGAAAAATCAATTAATATATATATATTTATATATATTATCAATACAAAGATACCCAAATGAGAGAGAAAGGCTTCTCTATCACATATCGCTCCCATATAAAGATAGATATTACTTCCAAATGTCTATAAAACATGCCTAACATCCAACATATATTCCCATTAGAAAACATTCATGTATACCAATGATCCCCATTATGTCACATAGTCTAGGGGAAAAAGATCTAGGTAGAGGAACCATAACATAGAACAAAAGGAGGGTTCCACCCTAATGGTCAAAGAGCAATGATTTTCCCTATAGTGGGGTTCCACTCAGATGGTTATTGAACCATGCCCATCCCAGATTGAGAGTGCCACTCTTTTCATTGAGGACACATTCCCTACCATGATGTATATTTCCACTCAGATGGTCAAGGACCCATTCATAGCCCAACTATAGGGTTCCACTCTAGTAATCTAGGACACACGCCCTTCCCCACAGTAGGGTTCCACATGGATAGTATCTTGTGGTTGTGTTTGTTCACTATCCTCATATACCATATTTCAAATAAGTGTCACACATGAATCATCTCGCAACATATATAAAAATACATTATGAAGCTTACAATCATATTCTATGTGAAAAAAACACACAGTATTGTAATCACTATAACCGAAATCTCAATCCAAAAGAAGGATATATGAGAGGATGAGGTTTCCCAAAATAGAAACGATGGGTACATGGTGTGTATTGGACCCACCCAACACATTCTCCTACTCTTTTTTTGTTTTTTTGTCTCTAACACAAAGCTCCCAACACATATAGAAGTAAACTACATGATGGTGGACTACATGGAATTTCCATGATACTTGGGCTTGAACAATTTTCTCCTTTCCATGTCCATGCACATTTCATGTGTCCTAGTACATTGGAACATAATGTTTTCATGGCTGTTCACATGCACAAGTACTCTCAGTGTATATTCTGAGTCGTCAACAAACATGTAATATAGTGTGTGGGGTAACACATGGTTTTTGATACATATATCCATTTAAACCCTTGTTTCCATAACTATGGACCTACACATCATGTGATCCTCGAACAACAGAACTTGTAGTTGGTAATTTTCTAGAAAACTAGATGTGTTATCATGTGCTTGGATCAAGCTTTTCCACTTTCAATCAACTATCTCCTTCTCCTGAATTCAAGGGTAAAGCTCCTTGTTCATCACATTTTCCATCCAATGGTCAGAAAATGGAAGATGTTCATCCATTGAGGTTTGTCGCATATCCCCTATGCCTTTTTCATATGTTGTTTGGTCCCAAATCACACGTTCATGGAATTTGTCACCCACAGCTTGAAACCATCCCAAATACATTTCAGATTCCCTATTCAATTCTCCATGCATGATTCTACTGTGAATTTGGGTGTCTGATCAGACTCAGTACCACTCGATAACATTGATCCAAGGACCCATAGACCAGTTGGAAAAGAACATGAAGAATGAAGTGATAAATTATATGAAAAAAGGTTAAATAATATTTTTTGCAAGATTTATTTTCCAATGAACACAATTGGGAGATCTAGGTTCTGAAATAAAAGAATAAAAATTCATGTTTAATACATGGAAAATATCTAAATGCACCTCCAATAGTCGAGATATCTGAAATACATGTTATAAAATACATGTCATTCAAAATTCTATTGGTATATCCACTATTTCCATGTAGAAAACTCTCAATTCATCAAAGACCAAGTTGATAAACATATAGAATAGGTAATAACTTTTATTTTATACATGTATTTCAGTTAGGCTAAATCAATAAATTAATTAAAATAATTAATTAATTATCCAACTGAATGATCTACCAACGACTGGGCTATTTTAATGCCCTACACAAAACAGTTTTAGATGTATCTTACGGTAAATATCATGTTACAAACTCAACGGTGGTCTGAGGTATCAAATATTTGATTATATTGAAGAGTTGTTACAATTTCATTGTGAAAATACATAGGAGTAATATAACATATTTTTATTAATTTTACAACATCAATTATAGGAACTTCATTCCTTGAAATCAAAAGTCATCTCATTTTAATACTTTGAAAATATATGTAAAAATATTTCACATTCTTACAAGGAAAAAACCATGTCTCTACAGAGGGGATTCATAAACAAAGATGTTATCCAAATAAATTTTTATATTAAAATTTTCCACATGTTTATTCTAACATTTGTAACCGTGATCTATTTCCAAACAAATCAAGTGTTCTTCCAACTCCTCTAGAAATATTGAAAATGAATATAAAATTATAAACATAGTCAAATGATTTGGTAAGGGTCATTTCCATTCCATGGTGAACGAAATTTTTCTTGAGAATTTTACCTTTTAAAAATAGGGAGTGGTGACTCATGAATTGTGGATGTTTTAGTCATTATTTTAGAATATTTGTGACGAATAATAAAGGATACAACAGGAAGCTGAGGGATACTATGCCATGGAATACATCATGGTGGATTTTCATAATCATTGTTCGAGTGAGGGGGAAACTATAGAATTTTTTATATCGTATGGGACTATTGTAAGGATAACTAAATTTGTATTATTATGAACCCATATATCATGATCTAAGCCATGTTGACTATCTATATACTAATGTTGAAGTGGAACAAAACCAGTGTGAGTGCGGTGATGAGAGTTTAGTATGGCGTTTATTTCTAGAGAAGATTTTGTTATGGTTATCATTATGTTATTCCATAGTGATTATATTTCTAATGTAATTCAGATGATATGTTTTATAATAATGAGTATTATTTATAGGATATATTTCATGGAGGTACATATGAAGGTAGGTTCTAGTTTGTTGTGGGGATAATGAAATCATGGATGAGTTGAGTCGATGAACTCATAGGTTTAATGTTTATATCAATAAAAATATGTATTTAGGAAGTTGATAGGACATATTAATTCATAATTATACAATATATAAAGAAAAGTTTGAATTGATATTGAATAAGGTATGATAGAAATATTGAACCATGGTACTAAAGACATATCTAAGAACACATATAAGGGAAATGAGTTTAATTTATCTAGGAGATAGAGAAAATAAAATTATGTAGTTATTTGTTATTTTTATCAATGAATTAATGGATTATTCGGCTGTGTAAACAATTATGGTTTAAAATAATTTAATTAATTGATATTGAGTGGTTAATTACATATTTGTGATGAATAGTATAGAAGAATGTATTGACACTCATTGAGTAAATTTCGATAGAAATACGTATTTTACATTATGAATCATGGAAAAGAGAGTTTATTTTTTTGATGTAATCACCATGATTGTGAAGGAGAGGTGTGTTGATAAAGGGTGCCAATCTATACTCATTGTGTAAACTCCCCAACCATAATAATTAAATATTACAGTAATTTTGAAACTATAAATCACAAGATTTTATAAAAGATATTTTTTGTATAAATATTTATAAAATTATGAAAAATTGATACATAGTAAATCCAGATAACAAAATGGGGAACTTATACTCAATATCCATTTTTTCTTTTAAGGAAAAAATTTAAAAATAAAACATAATTTATTTTCTTAAGACAATGTCAATAAATTCATAGTGACATTTTATTTCTCCATACTAATATTCAAGACTATTGAAAAATATTTAAAAACATGGGCTGATCAAAAAAATATAAGTAATGTACATAGAAATTAAGGATAAATATTTATAAGGAAAAATGTTTAAAAAAACTAAAAATAAGGTTTTTCTATTAAAGAATCTTTTACCATTATTCGGAATCATAACATACAATTTTAATCATAGTGAACAATTAACCTTAGTTAATTTATACTAGATTGAGAAAATTTTTAATGTTTATTATTCATCTTATATCACTTATTAATATTTTATAACATTTTCTTATTTATGTTCATGTAACACTATTTGAGGACATTCGGTACTTGAGTCGACAATAGAATTGGTATGATGTCTCTAGTAATAGTGGTAATTATTCCATCATCTCCAGAATAATATTAATGATATAAAAATCAAGATTTTATATCTATTATAATTTAGAATCCATCGATTAAATATTTTTCTGGAAATTTAACTAGGTTATAATCCTTGAGATAATATGACATACGTACACATAAGTAACGTTTCAATTTTTCAACGATCAATGTGGAAAGAAGGTAAGTATTATTTTATCTTTATAAAATTATAATAATATAATTAATATCATAATAATAAATTAAATATACAATATATATATATATATAATTTTTGTGATTTGGTGATGAATAACAAATCACATCGCTTCGTGGAGGTGATAATTGACACGTACACACGACCAAAATTATCATTTTCAGTGTGTGGAACGGTAAGAAAAAAAATGATATAATATATTTAAATAATGAAAAATCCATCATTAATATCATATATGAACATTAATTTCATAATTGAGACCATTATTGATATATGGGGATGTAAAACAAATTACATTAATTCGTGAGGTGGTAGTCCACCTTACACACGAATAATGAATTATTATCCCATCTTATGGAAGTGGAGATGTATTTAGGTGACGAAATTAAAATTATAAAATCTATATGTATGATAGATATTGGAGTAATTATTTTTTCATTTTTGACTAATATCATAAGGATGTAGAAGAAAAAACAATATAGAAACACTAAATTAAAAATGATAACTTTTCTTCAGTCAATCTTCTTTTTATAGCACATTTATTCCACTAAGGGTGGTTTTATTCATAAAATAAGAGATATAAAATATGATGAAGTATTATAGACTGTAATTTGGGTAGTCACCTTAGAAACCAAATAGGTTTCAATGTATAATGGAATGAGAGGAATATGTTTCCTTTTTTTAGATAGGGGAGGGGAACTGTTGGAATTCTTCAAAAAAATTATATTAATATAATTTTTTTTAACAAATCGATCCAAACTAATTTGTTTGGAATATAGGATAATTTTGTGTTAAAATTTATTTAAAAATTTTAATATTCAGCCATGTTTTGAATATTTTTAAATCACTATATTTTTTCATTAATGGTTATTGAAACCCATTCACTCTTTCCATACCAACATTAGTTTTTACACTTTAAAGGTTAATTTAGTTATCATGAAATGGAAAAAGAACCATAAATAAATAATAGTTGAAATTTAAAAACCTCATCTAAATAATTTTTACTATTCATTTTTTTATAAATTCATTTCATTTTAAAAAATATTTTTTATTTTTGAAATATCATTAATGACAATTTTGACAATATTTATTAAATTGATTTATAAAAAAAATAAAAAAGAACAAGATATCTTCAAACCAACATATCTTAAACTCAATAAAATATATAATTATTTTAGATTATTAATTATTGAGATTAATTATATCTAATTACATTTATATTAATATTTTTAATATCATTTCAGTGATATTCCAATTAGTTAAACAATTATGACATTATCTTTATGAAAGACTTTAAGGTATTTTTTTCTTCTCTAATATTTAAAAATAAATTATTATAATTATGATAACTGTTTTATATTTATAGTTAATATTTATTGTAAATAATATCTCTTATGTAACCTCATATTAAAAATATTTGACATGTTAAAAGCAATATTATGAGAAGTTTGACTTTACTTTGAAAAAATATATTATAAATTTATCATCTCATAAAAATGTCCATAAATCACCGAATAGCAGACCCTTAAATTATTTTGGACTAAATATAGTCATCAAATAACAATGTAGAAGGTTTTAGGGTCATTCTCTGAGATTTATAATATTATTTTTACCCTTAATTACACGATTTACCTTTAATCGTGGTAACCAAAATTTTAAATGATACAATTAATATTATCCAAAAATAAATGATATCTACATCATAAATTTAAAGAATATAATTCCAAATATGGAATAAATTTTTTGAAATTAAAATCACATAAGTGGCTGTAAATTAATTAAAATAAATCTCACAAATGGGGAAAAAATTAGTTTTTAAAGTGGAAATACTCAAAAGATTGAAATGATTTTATTTACAAATTTAATATGAAAAAAATTAAAATGAGATAAATTGGATTAATAGATGTATAATTGTTCTAACCATACTTATAATATTATTTAAAATATAAGTTAATATTATAAATTACAAAGATGGAAATTCAGTTTTTAATTAAAATTCAATATTTTTCACTATTCATTAATAAACAAACATGTCAGAAAAAGTTTAAAAACAAAAAAGGAATTTTCATATTCCTATATAAAAAATTTATATTATTTTATAAAATTAAATTTATAATATTTTAAAATTTAGTTTTGGAACAATTTCCCCATCAAAATTAGAAAAACTACCTTTAATCAAAAACATATTTTTATGTGTAAAATATTATTATTTTTTATATTATGTCTAGAAAATAGATAGAATGATTGATAAACATAATATTTCATTAATAATATATATATATATTTAATATTAACAAACATGCTTGTTTTATTTATTTTATTGTTATATAATACACTTGTGAACATTTAAATTGTTTTTCAGAATTTTATTTCCTTTTATTATCAAAAAATGACTTTAATTTCATTTATAAATAATTTTTACCATTTATGTTATTATATTTGCATTTGTGAACCCCATATTCATAATTTCAAAAATCATTTTCATACTTATCATTGTATCATAAAAGTCATACTTGTAGCATTTAAATAATAATATTTAGTCGTTTGTTTAACCTCGATGTGGCATATCATTTATGTTTTCAAACATAGTTTTCCCCTTATTAAAATCATGGGATGATACAATACCCCACATTCATTAATACATATCTTACTCAAAATTATAACTTAGGTTTGTTAACCAGGGTTCAACTATTCAAAATACATTTCTTGAAATCCCCCATTGGAATAAGGGGAAATAAAACATCCACATTAAATGAAATAAATAGAAGTATAACAATCACCTAAGACATCATCTTCTACGGTTCCATATAGGAAGACCTATACATTGAAGATAAAACTAGAAATCATGTTCTGATGGAGCATGATATAGAACATAGTCATTATAATGATAACCATCACAAAAATGGTAAAAGTTTTATTGATTAAGATAACATTTATTTCACTATATGAAAAGTAAACGAATAACATATTTATTTAAATATTATTTAAAAATTGCTGATGAATTATTTTACTATAGAGGAAAGTGAAATATGGTAATATACTAACATGAAAAGTATAGTTTTATCCTTTAATCAATTTCCACCACAATCTCATATTTTTATCTAAATGATGAGTATTCAAGGTGGTTTTTTCACACTTTAAGAACTTGAATCAAATTATAGAGAATAACATAATCCATAAAGATTAAATATATATTTCTCCTATATTTATAAATTAACCAAAACCAAACTGTTAATATAATATAAGATTGCCCTTAAAAATAATAAATATTTATTTAATGAAAACTACATTAATATCCATAAATCAATCGTCACACACAAATTTCAACATATATCATTAAAAAAATATTTAACCTTCCCCCAAACTATTCTAGATTATGATTGAAACCAAAATATGATCTGATCACATAACCCTCAAATAAAAATTTAATATTTATCTCCAAATTATTTAAATGACTCTTAATGTCTCATACCAAGATGTTAATTGACTAAATTTCATAATCTCTAATATAATATAACCATTTACTTAAAAAACCAAAATCTCCATATGTCTACAAAAAATAATATTTTAATGAAAAGGTAAATTGAGCATTTACTCCTCAATTTTTAACTCATACCTTTAATTTTTCATCATAAAAAAGTAATAAAAGAAATTTACCTTGAAATTATAGATCAAATAAACTATAAATCCAACCATTACCTTTGATCATATTTATACAAAAATTAAATTCATTATTAATCTATTAACATTTTTATACCATAAAAATAATGATTATAGATAACTCACTCATTTATAAAATCTTAAATATTGTCTCCCAAACTATTTATGAGATACCACTATATATATATATATATAAACTCATCATCTGTATTATTACTTAATAATGAAAGGAAATATTTCCTTTTTATTTGACAATATAACTTTATTAAATAATTTTAATCTTAAATCCGAACATTATTCAATTACATTGTGATATTTATTCTCTATTTATCATCTAGTAGATAATACTAATCTCTAGAATAGAAATAGACAAGTCATGGGTTGTATTCATTTGGTCTATTAACATGGATGAGTTGATTATTTAATAAAAATAAGAGAAGTATGATGATCTGTAGGAATTATAGACAAGTGAAAAAGTATTCGATAAATGAATTAGTTTATTTCATGTGATTTGGATTCTCAAGTAGAATACAAGATCATATGAAGAACCTTTTCCATTATAGTGTTGATAAAATCATCTATAATAGTTAAAAAGATTGTGTGATATCATTTTACTTCCATCATAATAAATTTTTATTAATCTATATAAACGAAAAACACAAGAACATAAAATGAATTATTTCATGTTAACATAAAAACAATACCAAAATAATTTATATAATACATTGACTACCTAATCCATTATAATGATGAAAAGTATTATTCTAAATAAAATATCTAAATATATAATTAATCACCAAAAAATCCATCACTTAATATATGTAAATTATTGTCTAATTACTTGAACTAATAATCAACCGTGAACCTGTAAATCCAAAAATAAATCCATAACTCATAACAAATCATTTTAATCTCAAATTTTATTGAAACCTTACCTTAATGACAAATATAAATACCATGGACTTAAACATTATATATTCTAGTTATTTTGAAATAATAAATAAAATTATTTTCACTAATATCTATTTAGATTAGTGCTTAAAAAAATTATGAAAATATCTCACATAATAAATCTAGAAATTACAAGAAAACACATTAACTCAAAATCATTTTTTCTACTAAAGGAATCCCTTTTTAAATAAACATGACTTCTTTTCATGAATCAACTTCAATACTTTCATAATTTCATATTCATTATATTTAAAAATCATTAATACCTATAAAAAACATTTCAAAATTTGGTATGAGCAAA
This sequence comes from Viscum album, assembly GCA_963277665.1. Lineage (NCBI taxonomy): Eukaryota > Viridiplantae > Streptophyta > Magnoliopsida > Santalales > Viscaceae > Viscum > Viscum album. The sequence continues at coordinate 1,068,018,973 of OY728129.1, forward strand.
AAAAATTCAATAAGGGGTTTAAAAAAAGAAACCATTTTTCAAATGAAAATCCATAAATTGTATTAAAACATTACTTTTTATGTTAAATAATAAATAATATTTTTTTAAAATATCATTAAATTACCTTTTTAAAATCAATTAATTTTCATGAAAAATCATAGGAAAAAAATAAAATATAATTAGTTAATTTGGGAAATAATTTTATATATAACTCTTACAAATTCTGTACCAATCATAGAAATATAGAGAGTAACCATCATAGTTGTATTCAAAATAATAAATGTAATATTATTCATATAATTTCATTAGAGAAGCCTAATATGTTAACTCCATCCCATTACCCAATGAATTATAGAGCTTTAAGAAGCTCACCCCCCTCATTTTTTAAGGAACCCCCCATTATCAGAAAATAATCTCATAAACCATAACATAATCATAACATATAGATATTTTAAAAAAATAAACATTCATGATAAAAATAACTTTTCCATTCCAAAGTCACTTTTCATTTTAATAAAGACATGCACTCATAAATGAAACTATTTTATTTGAAAAAATAAAATAATTTTAAAGTTAACATTAATAAATTTTACAATTTTGAAAGTGGGAATTTTCATTCATGTCATATATGTTAAAAAACTTTTCTTTTGAATTTTGTAAAAATATTTGAAAGAGTAACTTTAAAAGATAGGTTTTAAGAGAAATTCTCATACATAAAACTTGAAAAAGTTCCATTATTCGATAAATATGAGTGAAATTAGAAAATTAATATTTTAAAATATTCATTACCAAATAAATAAATTCATGAAAACCATTTTGAAAAAATGGATATTTAAAAGAAGGTTTTTATAAGAATACATCTTTAAATTTTTTAAAAATGATGTTTTTTTTAAAAGAGTCCCTTAACTTGAGTTTGAATCATCACGCACAATCATTATATTGCTTAATAAGAAACATAGGCCTATTAATAATTTCTGTAAATATGGTATAATTTTAATTATTACTTTTTAATTAGTTATAACCATTTCATAACGACTTATTATTTATATATGTTCATGTCAGATGATTTGATTATATTCATTATATGAGTCCTAAATGATTTTGTGATGATGTATCTATTCAATGTGGTCATTGTTAAATCATCTCAAGAATAATATTAATGAACTAATAATATTTATTATAACTAAATTAAAAGTTTAAAATCATCCATTATTAATGGTTATGGAAAATGAGATATGTTACCATCACAGAGACGTCATGTCATGCGTACACATGAGTAACAATTTGTTTTTTCAATGGTAATTATAGAAATAGGGTAGGTTTTTTTATTTTAAAATAATTATAATAATATCACTCATTTCATATTAATAATTTAAATATAATAATATATATAATTCATGTTATATGGTGATTAAAAAATATCATCACTTCCTAGAGGTGATAATTCACACATACGCACGAATAATATAATCATTTTTATTTGAAGGTAAGTGTGAGAATATAAATGATAGATTATGTTTTCATAAATAAAAATAATTATTTTATATCATATATAAAAATTAATTCCATCATAATAACGAATATTTATTTATGTTGATATAAAATTAGTTACATTGATTCGCACGGTGATAATCCACCTTAGACAAAGATAATGAATTATTTTCAAATTTTATAGTAGAGATAGATTTAGGTAATTATATTTACATAATAAGAAATAATTATATATATTATACAATTTATATTAATTCATCATGGTTAAATAATATTTTAATGAGGTGGAAGAATAAATAAAATGGAAACCCTTAATTAAAAATGATACCTTTTCTTCGAACAATGTTTTTTTTCTTAAGACCTTAGTAACACTAAGGGTGGTATTCATCCTAAAATACGATCTCTAGAGTGTGGGAATGGTTTATAAGAAGGGATTATTATACATATTTAATTAGCACAATTTTTTTCAAGGGTTAACATACGAGAAGAAGATGTGCCAAGTTATTAGAGAGTGGTGAGGCACTCGTGTAATTCTTCAAAATATTTAAATAATATAAATTAATTTTCTATTTTAAATGGTTCAAAAAACATTATTTTGAATATATAATGTTGATGATGTGGAATACATTCTTAAATAACAATTATACATGTTTTTATTTTTTAAGCAATATGTTTTGGAATTATCCCATATTTAACTCCTTTATCTCTTACCAGAACAACATGGTTTTTTACTATTTAAGGGTTAATATAGTTAATATAAATTTAATAAAATACCATAAATTAATAATGTATAAAATATAAAACCATATCCAAATAAATTTTATATATTTTATGTATTTTTAAATTATTTATCCTTTAATAAAATATTATTTATTTTAAAATACCATTAATGTCAATTTTTGACACTATTAATTACGCTCACTTTTTCAAAAACAAAACAACAACATATTTCTTTATAACAAACTATTATAAAACATCAATAACATGTAAAACCCTATCTATTAAATTTTATTATGACATTAATTATCCCAAATTATATTTATTTTAATTTTTTTGGTATCCTTTATTTGATATTTACATTAATTAAAAAATTACTTCATCATCATTGTGAAAACAATTAAGGTAATTATTTTTTCCGAAAGATTAAAAAACAATTAAAATTTTTAAGGAAAATACTTTATATTTCAAATGAATATTTATAATAAAAAATATCAACACTATAACTCCATATAAAAGATATTTCACTGGTTAAAATAAGAGTATGGAAAGTATGAAATTTATTTGAAAAAAATATTGTAATTGTTATAATCTCAGCCAAAAGGCAACAAAGTGTAATAAAATATATATTTCAATATTAATATATTAAAAATACTAATAATATTATATTGGTTCATATTTTAGGATCATATTATAATATTTTTAATATTAATATTACCTTTAATTACCTGATTTACCCTAACCATGGTAACAAAATTTACTAAAAAAAATATACATATTTTCCAAAAATAAGGGGAACTATTTACTAAATTTGGACCATATGATTTTAAAAATGGAATTATTTTTTAAAATTATAAACACAAAAGTGGATAAAATTAATTTGAAATTTATTCTGTAGTGGGGGAAAAGAACAGAGATTTAAAGTAAAAATGTTTAAAAGATTGAAAAGTTTTTGTATCCAAATTCAGTATGAAAATAGACTCAAATTAACTAAATCATATTAATAGATGTATAAATGGCCTACTTTTTCTTCTAAATAAATTTAAGATATATGTTAAATTTATAATTTTTTTGATAAAAATACAAATTCCAATTAGAATGATTTACTATTCACTATTTATAAAAATGAAACATATCCAAAAATTACAAAAAAATGATATTAATATATAATAAATGAAGTAAATTATTTTAATTTTTTTTTATAAAACTCTAAAATACTCATCTTTCTGAGACTCTTAGGTAAACATTGTCACTTTATACGAACTCCAATGGGCTACAACAATTATTTGTATAAGATTATTTTTTTACTCTGGGTCATCCTCTCCACTCATGGATGACCTTGACCTACTCCTTCGTAGCTTATTCTATCCTTGGACCCATATTATATGCATCATCAATCATTGTCTTGCATACGGGGGACCTACACGGTCTACCATATAGGTCATCGAAATAATTCATGTTGATAGTGGAGTGGTACATATTTCTGAAAACTCTACCAAAGAAATGTGATCCTTTCAATTCCAACAAAAGTCAATCATGAAAGACCTCATTATATCATCTTACACCTTAATATAGTGATTTATCTTCCAATATTTATGTGGGTTTATATTGTACCCAACCAAATCCAGGTACAAAATGCCTCATGTTTTCCTCTCCATAATATTGAAGTAAAACACACTTCCTGATCTAAGATAAAAGTCTAGGGTACCTCATGATGTTGAATAATATCTTATTAATACATTTTCCACAATGTATACACCACACAATTCTCCCTAATAACAATGAAGTGTTCTAAATTCCTGGGTTTTCACCTATCACCCATATGGAATCATGGCCTTTCATTGTCCATAGAACGCATTTCACATAGTCTATGGTTATATCATCCCACTTCAACTCCAATATCTCAAGGGTATGCAAAAAACATATTGTAACCTTGTGCTCATCCTTCACTAGATTATAGGTGATGATCCAAGAGATTAACCTATCCAATATCTATGTCATTTTAGGCCACAAAAAATAGCTTTTATGTTCTTTGTACATCTTCCCCACACCAGGTTGTTTAGATAAAGGATATGGGTGGAACTCTCACATCACATCCTCATGCATCAGGAATGGAACCAATGTTCATCCCTGGAAATGGATTATGTTATTTCATCCATTATAATATCAATCCAGTGAATCCTCTCAAGATATATAGTCATGAAATACTTCACTGTCAATGTATCTCCACTAGGACCCGCTCACATGTTAATGTAGAAGATGTGTCAACACTGTCGATTGAAAAAAAGATGTAGACTCATGCTCTACCAGGGTCTGCATCGTAGAAGCCAACTACTCTAAAGCCTCATGCACCAAGTGAGCTTGGGACTTCCTGCTAAATTTATCTACTACCATGTTTCTATTCCCATGGGTATAGACTTTTTCAAATTCATAGTTCTATAAGAACTCCAACCAGTCACATTGTGTTAGGTTCCTGTCTCTCTACATGAAGACATACGTGAGACTCTGATGGTATGAGTGAACCATAAAGTGCTCTCACAGAAGATAGTGTCTCCATATCCTTAGACCTCTAATTATTTTAGCTTTATGTCATGAGAAAAATATTTCTACTCATGGGGACTCAACTTACATAACCCATATCTAATAACTACATATCATTGCATCAATATTTCATCAATCCCAGCAATCGAGGAATCATAATAAACTACATAGTATATACCCTCCTTTACTAGTCTCAGAAAATTAGCACTCATTAGCATCATACTCAACACCTCAAAATCCCTCTAAAGAAAAACAATCCTTGAAAAAGGCTTCCCCTTCCAGTTCAGAATGGTCAAAGGGGGTGAAATCCAAGAGAAGTATGCCATAAACCACTGGTAGAATCTAGCCAATCCAAGAGAAATATTCACCTATAACATTTTATTTAGTGTCTCCCAATAAATAACAAAACATATCTTTACTTGGTCCATGGCATACCAATGATAAAATTTGACATGACTTAAAAAGAGAACCATGTGAATCTAAAACATAAACATCTAGATATTTCCATAAATTTGGTGCTTCCAAATTGAATATAATACCATACACAAGTTCTGTACATATTCATCCTCAGATGAAGAGTATATGAATATGTTGTAAATGAAGACAACAAAAAACTGTTCCAAGTATGGGAAGAAGATCTAGTTTATCAAATCATTTAAAATGGTTAGGGTATACTTAATCCCAAAGAGTATCTCTAGGAACTCACAGTGTCTATAGTGACATATGGATGTTGTCTTTGAAATATCATCCTCAAAACCCCTCAATTGGTGGTAGTCAGACCTTTGATCAATCTTGAAGAACCATATTGTGTATAAAAACTAGTCAAAGTGGCTTCCAATCCTCATCAAGGGTTAGTTTTTCATTATCATGGACTTGTGTAGTAAAAGATAATACACTAAAAGCTAAAATTTCCCTTCTACCTTTTACAATAACAACACTAATAAAAGAAAGGGGAAAAATTGGGTCTGATGAAACTCCTCCCTCAAAGGTCCTACAAATACAACCGTAGCACCCATATCTCAGTATGGTCGATCCTATATACAATATATGATATCAGAGTTGACCCAAAATGAAATTCAATACAACACTTCATATCCACCCTCAAGGGTAGTCTAAAAATTTTCTCAAGGAATAAATCTATGAAATCATACATGACTAAAGGAATCCAGATTCATTAAGAGAATACTTCACAAAGGTCTATACATTATTACTGATGGGTGATGGGTTGTCTCCTCCTACATTTTGAACCCACTCATCCCACAATGATATCTCTCTCAGACAAAAATATGGATCTTATCTCATCAGTGTGAAGGTACCTAACTCATCTACAGGGATAGAAAACATGGTATCGGGCCATGAATATCCAATCCATACACAACATAATTACACAGGGTTTCGTCTTTCTAAAAACAGTTCTCATGTGAACCTGTTTTACCAATTTATGTCTTGCACTAAAAGTAGACAAATGATAATGAAAAAGGTTTCCCTATTGGAACCTCAATATGAAACTATTAGGATAAATCTTCTACAAGAAACCCTATTTCTCACACCATAAGTATAGATATAAAGTAATTACTCAAAATTGTGTCTAATAATACCATGTAATGATAATAATAAACACATATAATATCTCTAATCATCTCATGTGTCATTGGGTTGTATGCTTCCATATCCAAAATATCATCATGGCACTGACCGCAAGATCATAGAGCCTAATATGGGACAACTAATAATGGTGGTGGAAGGATATCATAGTGTATTCCACCACCCACATATCCCCTTCCAAGAGATACACCTACTCTTCTTCCATATTCTCTCCCATAGGTACCGCCATTCCTTCTCTGTGGAGATCCCCTATCGTAGTGTTGCCTCTGCCCATGTGGTTTTTTAGTATATACGTATTCTCCATAGCACATCTAGTTATGATGTATCATTTTATATGACCTCACACATTACCAGTATATAGAAAAACCTCTCCCGGATTCCATGATCCTATATATTACCCATAAACAAATCCCCAAGAAAAATCATGGGAAGATCTCATATCATAATATCCTCTTGAATAGAATCTAGTAGTTGCTACAGATGACTCTACTCTTTGATGTAGACATCCAACTCTAGCTTCCAATCATCCCTCTTATAGAAAAAAATATTTCACTGGTTCCCACTCCAACACCCCAGTGCAGGTGAGAACTATCAAAGATACCACATAATCATGGATCTCTTTGTCGAGTCTCGACTCAATCTTCTATGCTTGGAAGAAACCATCATAGATCATGTCAATTGAGTACTTTATAAGGTTTATGAAAATTGTATTGTAGTCAAAAACTATCATCCGTTTTTATTGAATCTCTAGAAACTCAAGAATAAAAACATAGAACCGGAATGAGGGGTAGTACTATTTAAAAAAAACCGATGGTAGTTAGTCCATGAGAGATTCAACCCATCATACATATGGGTAACAAGAATCCCCTAGTGCCAATATGCTTTGTGGAAATGGGAAACTTCTTGTGTAACCATATGATCGTTTGGTTTCCAAATAATATTGGAGACATGGGCCACTAAATCCATCCAATCCTCCACTGCCTGTGGATCTGGGTCACCATGAAACTTTAGTAGACTCGGGTTTTGGAACTCACAGAGTATGATAAGACTGAGTGCAACCAAAGACTACTCTAATGGTATAATATACTTCTAAAAAAGTTGTGGTGATAATAATTGTTCACCTAGATGAAGGTTCTCGAATGATGGACCATGAACTAAGGCATCACCACTCCTCAAATCATTTTTATGATCTGTAACTAGTAACCTGACCGGATGTCATTAGACATGAATCTTGAAAAATTAATCATGATATACCATAGTTATATAAGTATATATATACACACAATGGGGATATGAATCAAGATTAATTGTCAACGAATCAACCCTATATAATTAATTAACCTGTTGATCCCTAAAACCAATGTCTCGGTATTCTTAGTCAACAAGTAGATATTTATGATCCTAGATAATGGATACATTGGTCAACAACACTATTACTTGGTTCCCTAGTCTGAGAGATGCACTCAAGTCAGTTTGACACTAATTCCAAAAAAAACAACCAAATAATCATAAGGGGACTACTCCAAATACAATTTCAAGGATTAAACAACCTTTAATACCAATCTATCATGACTCGATAGAATGGGGCTCAATGCACAACTACACCAAGCCGGTATCCCTAGGCTAGGGGCTAGAGACTATCATCAAAAGGAATATCTACCATGGGAATGACATTATCCAATGTACCTGTACACAAACAACCAAAAATCTAAATGAATAAGTCTATTGGAATAATAAAAAAATTCATTGTCTATAATAAAAAAAGCATAAAAACCCACTCAGGTGTAAGAGAGTATGGAAGTATATACTAAAAAGTATAGGGAAAAATACACATCCAACTAATAGATTTCCCAATATAAAAAAATTTGTAAAGTAAAAGTGTTGATATAGTTGAGCTTCTGATCTATAGGATTTTACCAAAGTATGTTGTCCAAATCACCAGGTATCCCAAATATTTTCTATAGAAACACATGACATGTGTGTTGTCTATATAAGACATGACATAGGTGGGAAAATCCCATACAAGGGTGAGTTTATAAATAAAAATTAGGAATCCCCAAAAAAATAATGGAGAATAGTAAGTGATATGGTAGGAATATTATTATAGTAGATAGTAAATAGAAAATATAAAAACCCATAGAAGGAAAGTACCCTCATACGACTACACTAAGTCAAACAATTAGTGTTGGTGGACAAAACATCACGTCTCAGCAGCCCATATAAAGAGTGTAGAAAAATAAATTAATATGAATATAGTTATATATATTATCAATACAAAGATACCCAAATGAGAGATAAGGAGATATTTATCTCATATCCAAATCCTGGTAAAGATAGATTATAGTTCCAAAAGTCAATAAAGTATGCTAATCATCACACACATCTTACAATTAGAAATCATTCATGTTGAACCAAATCTCCCAACTATGTCACATAGTAGAGGGGAAACATTATCTAGGTATAGGACCCATACCCTAGTAAAATAGGAGGGTTCCACCCTGATGGTCAAGGACAGAAGACATTCCCAATAAGAGGGTACCACTCAGATGGTCAATGAACCATGACCAGTCCACCTATAGAGTTCCACTGTTTTCATTGAGGACTTATGAACATCCCCATAAGATGGTTTCACTCAGATGGTTAAGGACCCATTAATAGCCTTTCTATAGGGTTCCACTCTAGTAATCTAGGTCAAATGCCCTTCCCCATAGGATACTACCTCTCAGATAGTCTTTAGTGATCATGTGTGATCACTTTCATCATCGTGATTCTTCTAAATAAGTGTCACACTTGAAACATCTTGAATCATATATTAAAATCCACTATAGATGCCACCATTGAATTCTACATGAAAATAAATCCATTTTGTCCACTAGAGGTCCAAGATATGAATCCAAATGATGGAGATACGGGAGTTTAAGGTTTCTTAAAAAGGAAAATTGGAGTACATGTTGTATAGGGGACCCACACGACATGTTCTCCCACTCCTTTTCATGTTAGTTATTTTTCTAACACAAAGATCTCAACCCATATATACGTACACTAAATAAAGATCGAATACATGGAATTTCCATGATACATGGGATTAAGCCATTTTCTCATGGCCATGTCGATATACATTTGAGGTTCCTTATACTTTCACACATAACGTGTGTGTGGATGTTCCCACACACATGTACTCCCATATTACATTCCGAGTCATCAAAACACATGTACACAATGTGTGGGGATCACTCATGGTGTTTGATACTTATCTCCCTTTATTGAGGAACTACACATCATGTGGTCCTCAAACTACATGACATGTAGTTGAAAATATTCCATAAATCCAGATGTGCTCCGACAGTCCTCGATCTAGCTTCTCCCCTTTGAATCATGTATCTCCTTCAACTAAAGTCATGGGCAAAGGCACTTCTTTCTCATATATATCCAACCAATGGTGGGAAAATGGTACCATTTTATCCATCAAAGTTGGTCACATGTCCCCCATGCCTCTATAATTTTTCATTTGGTACTGAATCACAAATTCAAAAGATTTAACACCCACATCTTGAAATCTTGCAAAATTCATTCCTGATTCGTCATTCAATACATAATACACAATTCTGCAATGAATCAGGGGATCTGATCGGGCCCGGTACCACACAATAACATCGATCCATAGACCCGAATCGCAATAGAAAATTACATAAGGAACGAAGTGATAAACCCAAAATAAAAAAAGGCTTAACAAAATTTTCCCAAGAGTTATTCTCTAATGAACACAATTGGGTGATCTGATATCTAAAATAAAAGAATAAAATATCAGGTCTTGTACATGAAAAATAATTGAATTCACTACCAACTGTGGATATATCTGTATAATTTGGAATAACATGTATTTTTAAATGTATTTGAATTAGGTTAAATTAATATATTAATAAAATTAGTTAATTAATTAACCAAATGAATGAACTTCCAATTATCGAGATATTAGATCACCCCACAATGGACAATTTTAGATACCACGTACAGTAAAAAACATGTCACGAACTCAATTGTAGTTATAGATATCTAATGTTATATTCCATTGACCAGTTACCATATATTATTCATGAAACTACATAGTTGTAATATAAAATATTTATAATATTTTTAAAATTTAATTCTGGGAGCACCATTTCTTGGAATGGCATTTCTTTTCATTTCCTAGCTCTTAAAATATATTTAGAAGTATTTCTAATTCTTACATGGAAAAAATAAGGTCTCTACACATAGGATACCTAAACCAAAATGTTATCCCAATCAATTTTTATATTAAAAATTTCTTCTTGTTTAGTCTAAAATTTTCAACATTGATATATTCTTGAACAAATCAAGTGTTCCTCCAACTACTCTCTATAAATTTTACATGAATAAACAAATATAAAAATAATAAATTTATTTGATAAGCATTATTACCATGCAATGTTGAGTGGAAATTATCTTGGGTTGTTTCCTTATGAAAAATAGGGAGTGGCTAATTTAGCATTCTGTAAGTTTTTGTAGATGTTTTAGAATATTTTTAATGAATAATAAATTATACAATAGGTAGTTGAGGGAAACCACATCATTGAGGACATCATGGAGGATTTTCATAATCCTTGTTGGAATGAGGGGGACACTAAAAATTTTATATTTCATATGAGACTTATTTAAGTATAGTTGATTCAGTAAACTAGAGAACCTATATATCATGGTCTAAGGCATGTTGAGTGTATATATTCTAATTTGAAGTGGAGCTGAAGAAGTTTGAATGTGGTGATTAGCGTTTAGAAGGGTGTTTTCTATAATTTTTTTTGTCGTTGTTATAATTATGTGATTCCATGGTGAATATATTTCTATAGGTAATCAATTGATATTTTTTCAATAATGAGTAGAAGATATTGCCTATATTATTTGGATGTACCTATGGAGGTAGGTTCTAGTTCACAGTGGTGATAACTAAATCATGGATGAGTTGATTCAGTATACTAATAGGCTTAAAGTTCCTATCCTTAAGGATAAGGATTCAAGAAGTAAATATGGTATATTGATTCTGAATTATAGAAGATATACAGTTAATATTGGATTGATATTCAATAAGATATGATAGAAATATTGGCCAATCATACTCAATAGTTATTTGAGTTTATTTATGATAGAATTGAGGATAATTTCTCTATGATATAGATAAAATGAAATTATGGAGTAATAAAATTATTTATTTCATTAAATTAAGGGATTCTTCTACTATCTAAAAAAGTGGGGTTGAAAATAAATTAATATATATGATATTGTGTGATCAATTCCAAATTTTTTATGAATAGAAGAGAAGAAAGTATTGGAACTCATTGAAAAAAAAATCATAATAAATAAGAATTTCTTATTAAGAATCACGGAAAACTGATTTTTTTAAGTTCACACTATGATTGTGATGGAGCAGTGTGTTGATAATGTGTTTCAATCTATAATCGGTGTTCAAAGACCACAACATTAGACATTAAATATTAAATTTATTTTGAAACTAGAAATCATAATATTTTTCAAAGGATATTTTGGGTTTAGAGTTTTATATAATTATAAAAAACTATTACATAGTAAATCCAAATATTAAAAGTGGAAACTTATACTCAATATCCATTTTTTCCAATGAAGGAAACACATTTAAAATAAAATATGATTTCTTTTCATGAAACATATTCTATACATTCACAGTGAAATATTATTTGTCCTTTCTAATATTTAATACCTTGGAAATATTTTTAAAAACATGGTCTGATCACAAAATTATTTTTACGGTACATATAAATTAATGATAAATATTATTAAGAATAAATGTCAAATACATCTAAATATGCAGGTTTTCAATTAAGGAGTATTTTAACTAGAGTCTATCTCGTCACATTAATGTTTTTATCTTAGTGAAAAACAAAGAATTGTTACATAATACATGATGGAGAAAATTTTATTTTTTATTATCCCTTTTATATCCCTTATTACCATTTTAGAACAATTGATTACTTAAGTTCATGTTAGAGAATTTGAGTATATTTGGTACTTCAGTCGATAATGGTTTTGGTATGATGTCTCTAGTCAAAGTGGTCATTATTCTATAATATACTGAACAATATTAATGTTATAATAATTATTATATTATATCAATTATACGTTAAAATATATACATTAATTATGGTTATTACAATTTATCTAGTTTTTAATCCTAGAGATAGTAGGTCGTATGTAAGCATGAGTATTGATTCCTTTTTTCAATGATCACTATAGAAAAAATGTAAGTATTATTTTATTTTTATAGAATAATAATAATATAATTAATATCATATTAATAATTTAAATATAGATATATAAATCATTCATGTCATTTGGTGACTAATAAAAAATCTCATCGCTTCGTGGAGGTGATAATTCACAAGTGCGCATGAACAATATTATCATTTTTTTGCATTGAAACGTAAGAAAATAAAGGATATATTATATTTTAATAATGAAATTATTTAATTAATACCAAATAAAAATATTATTTTTATCAAAATAACTATTCTTGATATATGGGGATGTAAAACTAATTGCATCAGTTCATGAGATGATAGTCCACCTTACACACAAACAATGAATTCTTTTCCCATTTTAGGTAAGTGGAGATGGATTTAGGAGATGAAATTAAAATAATAAAATCTAAGTATATTACAGATACTTGATTTATTATTTCATAAATTTTAAATAATATACTAAGTATGTGGAATGAAAAACAAAATAAAAACACTAAATTAAAAACTATACCTTTTATTCAGAAATTTTCATTTTCATAACATTGTAATTCTACTAAGGGTGGTTTTATTCATAAAATAAGAGATATAAAATACTAAGTGGGATTATAAGAAGTGATTTGGTTAGAAAACTTATAAACCAATTAGTATTCATTCTATAATGAAAATATAAGAATAAGTTCACTTTTTCATATAGGTGAGGGGAACTCTAGGAATTCTACGAAAAATTAAATTTATATAAATTATTTTTCTATTAAAAACGGATCCAAAATAATTTATTTAAAATATAATATACCTATGAGTTAAAATTAATTTAAAATTATAAAATTACACATGTTTTGACTTTTTTTAATGGCTATATTTTTTCTTCAACCATTATTCAAACTGTTTAACTCTTTCCATGACAACATGAGTTTTTACTCCTTAAGGTTTGATATAGATAAAATGAAATGCTAAAAGGACAATAAATGAATCATTAATGAAATTTAATACCATATCCAAATAATCTTTACTATTTTTAGTGTTTTATAAATCTCATATAATTCAGTATAATATTATTTATTTTAAAATATCCTTAATGTAAATTTTGACAAAATTCATTACATTGAATTGTAAAAAATAAAAAAAAACTTATATTAAAAAAAACATCTAAAAAATTAATAACATGAAAAATGAATTTGGATAATTTATTGATGTGATTAATTATCTATAATTATATTTATTTTAATTGTTTTAATAACATTGATGTGATATTTCAATTAATTAAACAATTACGACATCATCATTATGAAAGCATGTCAGGTAACTGTTTCATCCATAAAAAATAAATAAATTTATCATAATTAATATAAATATTATTTTTTAAAAATTAGAATATATCTCTTATACAACCCCATATTAAAATAATTTCAATTTTTAAAAGCAATAGTATGAAAATTTTAATTTTTCATTGAAATTTTTTTAGAATGGTTTTAATCTCATAAATATGGCCATTAATTGTAACATAATAGACAATTTAATTCTTATGGAATACGAATTCTCATCAATTATAATTTTTTAATTATTTTGGGTAATTTTATAATATTTATAATATTATTTTTACCCTTTATTACATGATTTACCTTTAAACGTGGTAACTAAAATGAATAATGTTTTTATTTCTATTAACCAGTAATAAAAGATATTTATAAAATAAATTTTAAATATATAATTTCAAATATGGAATAAATTTTTCCAAATTAATATTACATAAGTGGATAAATTTTATTTTCAAATTAATCCCATAGAGTGGGCAAAACAATGTGTTTTTGAAGTGGAGATGTTTAGAAGTTTGAAATGTATTTATTTCAAAATTCAATATGAAAAAATTAAAATGACCTAAATTGTATTAATTGATATATAAGTGATATAATATAACATAGAAAAAAATTAAAATATAATTTTATATTATAAATTATTTAGTTGAAAATTCAGTTTTCAATTAAAATACAATATTTTTCACAATTAATTACAATACGAACATATTAGAAAATTAAAAAAAATTAAAAAAATTAAATTATGATATTAATATTTAATAAATGAATTTTTTTTACCAAAATAAATTTATAATATTTTAAAATTTAATTATTTATGACCTACTTCACCAATGCCAAGAAAAGTGCCTTTAAACAAATAAATCTCTTTATGAGTAAAAATTTGATTTAATTTTTTATATCATGACTAGAAAAGACATGGAATGATTGTTAAACATTATATTTAATATATATATATATAATTAATATTTACCATTAGTTTTGATTTACTTATTTTATTGGTATAAAACACAGTTGCACACATTTAAATTTCTTTCAAAAAAAATTTCATTTTATTTTAAAAAAAAATTTTAATTTAATTTATAATTAATTGTTCACCAATTAATTAATTATATATTCACTTTTGGTCCCTATTTTCATAATACAGGTAACATTGTTCATAATTTTTATTCTAATGGCATGTTTATAACAGTAACATTTAAATAATAATATTTAGTTATCCTTTTAAGCTCGATGTGGCGTATCATGTATGTTACCAAACATCGTTTTTCCTTACTAAAATTTTGTGATGTTACAATATACCCCCTACCCCAAAATTAGTAAATTTACTCCTCATAATTATAACATATGTTTGGTAACCAAGGATCGACTATTAAAAATACCTTTTTTGAAATCCCACATCGGAATAACAGTCAACAAAACATCCACATTAATATAAATAACGAGACGTATAACGGCCACCTGATATAACAAATTATACAGTTCCATAGATGAAAGCATTACATGGTAGAGAAAACTAACAATAATTTTTTGGTGGAGATTGATAGAGATCATGGTCCTTACAATGTTATTTGTCCCAGAACAGAAAATTTGTGATGGGTTAAAATACAATTTATTAAATTATAAGAAAAGTAAATGAATAAAATATTTATTTAAATATTATTTACCATGTGTTGAGGAATTATATTACTAATTGGACTAATAATATAATGAAATTTACTAAATTGACATGTAGTGTTTAATACTTTAATCAATTTCCACCCCAAACTCATATTTTTATTCAAATGATGACTATTCAAAATGATTTTTTCGCACTAGAATCACTAGAATAAAATTCTATAGAATCAAATAATCCACAATAGAATAACTATATATTTCTCCAATATTTATGCATTAACAAGAACCAAATACTTAAGAAAATATGAAATAATTTCCTTCAAATAATAAAACATTATATGATGAAAACTACTTTAGTATCCAAAAATAAATAGTGAACCCCAAAGTTTAAAATATACCATTAAAAAATAAATACCCTTAGTTAAAACTATCCTAGACCATGATTGAAGACAAAAAATTATTTGATCACATAACCCTCCAAGACAAATTTAATATTTACCTCCAAATTATATCTATCACTATTAATGTCTCATACAATAATGTTAATTGCATCACTTTAATAATATCTATGATAATATAACCATTTAATTAATAACATAACTCCCCATAAGTATAAAAAATAATCTATTATTCCAAAATTAAATTAAACCTCTCTGATCAGTGTTTAACTAATAAATTTAATTTTTCATCGCAAAAACATAATAACCAAAATTACCTCAGAGATTATATAAACTATAAATCCAACTAATATGATTGATCCTATTTCCACCAAATGTAAAGTCATTATGAATTTATTAGCCAGTTTCATACCGTAAACATAATGGATATATATAACTATAATATTTATAAGATCCAAAATATTTTCTTCCAAACTTTTTATGAAATACCATTATCTATACTTAAACATCTCATTTCTATTATTATATTATCATGATATGGAATATTTCTTTATCATTTGTCAATATCACTTTAGAAAATAATTTTATTCCTAAATTAAAATATCAAGAAATTCCATTATGATGTTTATGTTCACTTTATCATATAATAGGCAGTACTAATCTCCATAATAGAAATAGGCATGTCCTGGGTTTTATTCATCATGTTTATTAATGAGGATGAGTTGAGTATTGAAATGAAAATTTGTAAAAAATTAAAATCCGTATAACTTTTCGAGAAATGAAAATGTATTAGATAGGTCAAATAGTTTATTGCATATGATTTGGATGCTTAAAAAGCATTCAAGATCATATGAGGAATCTTTTCCATGATATTGTTGATTAAATAATCTTGAAGGGATAAAAAGGTTGTGTTATATCATTTTCATCCCATCTTGAAAAATGGTCTTTAATCTATATAAAATAAAAAAACTAAAACATGAAATTAATTATTTCATGTTAACATAAAACAATACCAAAATGATATCTATAATACATTAACCACATAATACATTATAACTATGTTGATTATTTTTCTAAATAAAACCCCCAAATATATAATTAATCACCTAATTTTCCATAAATTAAAATCTCAAAAGTGGTATCAAATTCCTTGAACTTATATTAAACCATAAATATGTAAATCCAATAATAAATCCATAACTCATATGAAATCATCATAATCATAAAAGTTGTTTAAAACATGCTCTGATACAAAATGTAATGACCTTTTCCTTAAACATTATATATTCAAATTATTTTGAATCTAAAAATAAAATTATTTTCTCTAATATATTTTAGGATAATAGTTTTATATAAATATGGAAATATATTACATAGTAAATCCAAAAAATAAAAGTGGAAAACTTTACTCAGTATCCATTTTTTTCACCAATTAACACCCTTTAAAAACCAGATCTCTTTTCATGAAGCGTCTTCAATACATGCATCATGAAATTTTCAGGGTTTTTAAAAATCATTAATACCTTTGGGATGAGAAAAAAATCTTAGTAAGGGGCATAAAATAAAGGAAAATATTAGCAAATTGAATACTAATAAAAAAAATTCTTTAAAAACATTCTTTTTATGGTAAATAAGAAATCATATTTAAGTGAAGTCATTGAATTGCCTTCTGAAAATCAAATGATTTTCGTAAAAAAACATAATAAATCATATAAAATATAAGTATGTAATTTGGGAAATAATTTTATATACCACTATTACAAATATTTTTTCACTCTTGGGAACATATAATGTAACCATCATAGATGTATTAGGAATAATCAACAGAATATTATTCTGATAAATATGTTGTAGAAACCTAATAGGCGAACTCCATCCCATTATTCAATTCATTATAGAGCTATAACATGCTTAAACTCCCTCATTTTTTCAAAGAACCACCAATTCCCCTAAAAAATCCCTTGAACCATAACATAATCATAACACATTGTGCTTCAAAAAATAATCATTCTTGATGAAAATAAGTTTTCCATTCAAAAATGACTTTTAATTCTTATAAATTTGTGCACTCAAAAATGAAACTATTTTATTTGAAATAATAGTTCAAAAATTTTAATGTTAACATGAACACAATATGGTGTATTGAAAGTGGGAATATCCATATTTAATGTATAAGTTATAATTTTTTTTTGACTTTTGTGAAAATTGATGAAAGAGTTACTTTTAATGAGTGGTTTTAAGAGAATGCCCCTTTCCTAAAACCAAAAAAATATCCATTTTGGGATAAATTTGAATGAATTTAGAAAATTAATTTTTTAAAATATTCATTTCTATATAAATAGATTCATGAAAAACATTTTTAAAACATGGAAATAAAACTGAAGTATTTAGAAGAATACATCTTTAAATTTTTTAAAAATGAGGTTTTTTATTAAAGAGTCCCTTACCATGATTTTGACTCATCATGTAAAATCATTACCTTTATTAATAAAAAATATGTTAATTAATAATTTCTAGAATTCCTTTTTAATTTTTATTATTTCTTTTATATCAGTTATATCTATTTCATTACAACTATTTATTTTAATTAATGATATTCAGAATTTGAGTCTAAAATGTTTTTAGTTGAATGTATCTAGTCAAAGTGGCCATTATCAATTCATATAAATAATTATATTAACGAAATAATAATCATTATTATATATAAATTAATATTTTAAATTCATCCATTATTTATGGAAATGAAAAATGGATTGGGTAACAATCATAAAGATGATAGTTCGTGCATACACATGAGTAACGTTTCCATTTTCGAATGATCAATATAGAATAAGGGTAGTTATTATTATTTTTATAATGATAATAATATAATTAATATCATATTAATAATTTAAATATAGTTATATATATCATTCATGAGATATGGTGATGAAACAAATCACATCATTTTGCGGAGGTGATAATTCACACATATTCCTGAACGACATTATCATTTTTCTATACATGGAAAATTATGAATGCAAATGATATATCATGTTTTCAGAATGATAAATAATTGTAACACCACACTATTTTATGAGAAATATTATTTTTAATTTATATGATGTCTTGTGTTGTATGGTACACCATAATTATCATGCGATATACTCAACACTGTATTAGCTTGTAGTATACAGAAACACTATTCTTGGCATGTATTGAACGCAATAGCGACCTTCCTCAATAACATGTGTTGTATGAAGTAACGAATTTCACTAAACAATGATATTTTATTATAATATTAGTATGAACTAGCCATTTTAAATATTATTTACCACATTTTAAATTTTATAAAATTATCATTTATCTTAAAAATTTTCTAGAAAATGTTATGAGAACAAACTAAATTTTTCGGGTAAAATAATTATTTTTCACAAAAAATGTAGTTTTGCTGCCTTTTGATGGTGCACCCACATTAAATATAGTTATTGAAATTTTAATAAGTTTAATTTGACAAATTAATCTTCATCCTTGGAATTTAGATATAAAAATTTACATTGGACAATTTTTGTATATTTTTTTAATAAGTTTCTTATTTTTATGAATAGTAATAATACGCTAAATTTTAATTAAAAACAAATTTTTTCATCAATATAATATATATCGTTAAAATATATTATTGAATTTTTTGTATGTATAAATAGAATATATTTGTACCATTTAATATAATTTATGTCATTAGAATTAATTTTACAATTAATTCATAGGTAAAAACATTTCAACCTTTTGCAATATTTTAACTTTTAAAACACATTTTCTCAACAGAGGGATTACTTTTAAATTAATAATTGAAAATTAATTGTTTCTAATTTGGAAAAATGGATTCCATATTTGGAATCAGTAGGTCCAAAGTATGTTAATAGGCTACTTTTTAATTTTAGGAATTATGAATAGTAACTATGTTAAATTTTATTTATAATTGTTAAAGGTAAATTAGGCATTTAAGGGTAAGAATAATATTAAACAATTTCCATAATAGTTTTATTGATATAATTGGATCATTATATTTCATCCTAAATAAGACTTTGGTCGAAATTATATCTTTTGGAACCAACTTGGATGTGATTAAGACCTTTAATTTTTTTTAATTTAATGAAAGTAAAATATCTCTCTCACAATCTTTAATAATTAATGTATTTTTAATATAAGGTTATACTAAATATAAATTCAATTATAAATACTCATTATAAAGATAAAATTATTTAATTAATCATGATATTTTATTTTTGAATTTTAAGTAATATATAATAACCTAAATACCTTATACATTAATGATGCAGAAATTATTTATTTAGTGAAAAATCAATAATATAGTTATTATTAAAATAATAACACCTATCAAAAGGACCATAAACTTGACCAAAACGTATTTTTCGAATACCTATGTACAATAATCATCCAAGGGTCATATTGTGGACCTTTTTGAGCCTTACAAAAATTATTATGACATTTATATTATTTTATTGTAAATGATGTCAAAGTTGCCACCTTCATAATTATGTAAACATATCATTTTAAAATATGGGTGTTTTAGAAGATAAATTAGACTAAAAGTATTCATGTGAAATCTAATATATTCTTCTTCATCATAGCATTTTATTTTTAATTTTTATGCAACATATAAGTACATTAACTAATTATACAAAAAAATTGTAGTAATTATTTTATTAAGGAAAATATCAAATAAATGGTATTAAAAATATTAAAATAAATATTATATTAACTAATTAATGTTATAAAAGAATTTTATAGATAAATATGACATGTTAGGATTCTATTGAATATTTTGGTTCTATCATATCTTCTTTTTGGATTTTATTTAAATTAAAATAATCCAATAGTGTAAAAATGGACACTATTGATATTTTATAAAGATGTCATATAATTAAATTGTTTAAAAATAAAAAAAAGTTTAAAAATATATTTAAATTTACATTGTAGAAAATTCTATAGATTATCCAATTATGGAAAATTCACAACACGTAACTAATTATATATAACAATTTAATATTTAGAATATTATTACCACAAATAAGATTAAATATACTAAATAAGGATTAATAAAAATGATAGAGTTTAAAATAAATTCCAAACGTGTATAAATTTTATTTTTTGATGAGATTACAACCCTATATCATCTCATCTACTAATTTGAGTCATTTTAGAAGTTTTTTATGGGGTTTTTTGAATTTAATATAAATTAATATTAGAGATGTTTCTAAAAGTGTCCCTCTACTCTCTTATAAAAGGGAACCTCATCCCTCTTCTCTTCACTCCATTTTAAGTCGTCATGTTTTTCCAAACCCTTATAATTCATCTTCTAAATATCTAAACTTATATTATAGAGGTTCTGTTCTTCTCAAAAGTCCAACTCTAGTTCCCTAAGAGTAAGTTTGAAAGAGGCGCGTCGAGGAAGAGGTGATCTCTTCTTCTGATTCTTTCATGTTTCTTTCTTATTATACATTCTCTTCATTAGTTTTTCATTATAATGTAATAACATAAATATCACTAATATACTGACATATTATTATAAATATGAATCAACCCTAATTCACCTTATATCCATCCTATGAAAAATGAAATCACTGTGTGTGCGTATTTATGACTTACCGTCTCCACGCGGTGGTGTAATATGCTTTTCCACCACCACCATACTTGGATGGGTATAATGGTGGAAATAATAACTATATATGATTATTATAACATCATTCCGATTCTGAGATATTATATCATCCACTCCAATATCATTCAATAATTATGGGAATGATATCGTCGCTCTTGCGTACGTGCGGATTACCGTCTCAATGACGCGATGAGATTCATTCTACATGTTAACCATTCCATAATTATTATAAAGTATATATAATAAATAATCAGGAAATATATGACATAATAATGGTAATGGTTTTATTTATATGTTATTTACTTCTTTTTAATTCAATTTAATAAGGAAATGAAAAGAACGTTCATGGGTATGTACGGCCTACAGTCTCCACGAAAGGTGTATTTCATTTAATTTTTTGATCTACTATATATATTTATATTCTGAATATATTTTAAATATAAATCATGTTTTAAATTCTAGAATGAAGTAATCAGGATCTTAGTAATCATATAAAAAATTGCAAGTCAAAACATGTACGATAAATGAAATGATTTTACCCAAAACGCTTCTTTAACATGAAATTGACAAAATAACGGGTAATATAAATTCGTAAGTGAATAATATATGATATCATAAATACTATTCGGGTTCTGTTACAAGTTAATAATATGTTTATACTTACTATACAAGAGTCACAGACACATATGGACAAAATTGGACATAAGGTAAGGGATAATTATTCCAATCTCATTCTTATCCGTGATTATTTATTCGTAAGTATTTACTGGGGTTATGTTTATCATCTCTGTCCATGTTTTCTCAAAATGTTTTCATAAAATGTTTCTTATTCTTCCATTTATGTTTGAAGTAATTTCTACACATTTTTTACTTTTACCACAAGGTATGGATGGATTTTTCCTTTTTTTAACATATGAGGTACTTTTGACTTTTCCAGAAAAAGTAGAAGAAGAATGTTTTTTCACTTATACGGCGAGAATGGTTTTTTACAGTTTCATAACAACTTGTTTACATTAATATACCTCTACAATATTTAATTATTATTTTCAAATAATTTATTTTCTTTTAAAATTTCACAGCATTTTGAGAAATGAAAAAAAAATTGAAGAAGAAAGGATATTTTCCTCATGAATTCATTTCAAGAGTTTTATCAAAACTATTTTCCATCTAAGATGACATTCTTTAATATGTATATGCTTCTTGTATAATGTACTTATTATTTAAATGGTTTTATTTTGTTAATAATGAAATTATATCAATTGTTTTATATAGATTATGTTATGATGGGATGATGTATATGAAACACATTTTATCCATTGGGTTATGATGAATGATTTATGTTTATTTTGAGGAACATAAAAGAATGATTTAATTATGAGATGGGTGGGACATGTATCTCCCTTCATTGAATTGGGTAAATATTTTTATCTCATGATAGATAAATGGATAAAATGGCGAGTAAATCCGTATCAATAATGCAGGGCTAGAACAACAATTAAACCTGGTTCAGTAATGGACTATGTCCACTATGATGGTATTGGAAGCAATGCCTTGGATACTATAGAAATCATATAATATGCTTAATGGTTTTCAACAATTACATGTTTTATTACAATGAGATTTTATAATGATTGATGTTCCTTAATGATATATGCCTTACGTATTTCCAATATTTATTTCACATCTAAATATTTTGATGTTTAAACATTATGTTAATGTTTTTACGTTCAAATTTTTATGCGGTGTTATATGTTCTCCATGTTTTCCCTTACCGAGCATTTAAGCCCACCCATTTTTATGTTTTATTTTCCCCATGATATAAAGAAATATTATATGTAAGAAAACAAAAGGGTAAGAACTTTATAGGAGATGTTGAAGATCGATCACCATGATTAGAGAATTTTGTTCCGAGTTTCCAAAGACACTAAACTAATACGGTATTTAGGTGTCTATTTTTTTTATTAATTAAGTATTTTTCAGAATTAATGTAATGTCCATGTACATCATGCTTTGGGTCTCTACAGTTGGTATCCGAGCGATGTTTTAGTTAGCCTTTGGAATCATTGATGCGAAAACATTAGTGAGATCCCTAGAGATATTTCAAAAGTAATTCTAGGGATGTCCCTAATGTTAAGTGTAAGTATAGGTTATAGTACTAGAATTACGATAATGATCTTAGATTTAAACCTATGAAGTTATATATCTAATGTACTCTCCCTTTATTATGTTTTTTTCCTAGATTGATTTTTCCTCTCACACTATTCTTTTTTAGTTTTAGAATAATAGATGGAAACATGAAGATTCATGATAATGATGGATATGATGGACAATAGAATGATATTCTTCATGATAAACCAAATGAAAGGGTATTTGGAAGTACAAACATCTTTATTATTCCTAATCAGAAATATCATAATATGATCAATAATATCAACATTGGTATGTTTCCCGACTCAGCTAATAATAGAATAATGGAGATTCATGATGATCATAGAGAAAAGAAAGTTAAATTTACTTCATGTAAACCATGTGGGAAGAGGCATCAAGGAGAATGTTTCAAAGGAACTATAAGATGTTTTGGGTGTGGAAAAGAAGTACACAAAGCCAATAATTGAAAAGGAAATGTTCATTTATCCCAATGGACAAGGATAAAATTAATTCTTAGACATAAACAAAGGTTAAATGTTTTAAATGTGGAATTTATGGTCATTATACAAATTGATGCCCTAACAGAAAATCTCATGAGGAGAATCAACATCGTCATATGGGTAGTATTTATGTTGATGATGATGAAAAGACTACAAATGATATATGAGATGAAAGAAATGTAGAGGAATAAACTGAAGAAGCTCAGACAATTGTTTAAGAAGGTAGTAGAATGATTTCTTGATTCTCAAGTATAATTTATGGTACTATGAAATAATGAAAAATATAAGGATTGTTACAGTATTGTTTTTCCTTTAGTATTTGATAGTAAATGTTGAATGGTACCAATAACCATGAAAAGTGACTGAAATATTTTTGGAAAGTAGATTAAATGCACATAATCAAGGGATAAAGAGAAAATAATATGTAGGATATTATTAATAAACTCATGACTGATATAAGGAAAATGTGGAGTCATGGATTGAGTATATAGAAATTTTGGGATTTTGGTATGTGGAAAGAGTTAACTTTTAACAACATTCATGTTTTCACTAAGGTTCTATGGTAATTAATGTCTCAATAGAATACAATATTAAGGTATTCACATGATTGGAATGTGACCAAAACGATATATCGAATAATATATGGGGGATAAAAGATGGTATTCACATGCTTGGTATGTTACCTCTGTAGTAATATTTTTCATTATATAATGAGATTGGACAAAATTATTTTGTATAAGTCTAAAGATTGGAATGGATTATGTTAGACATTACATAGTATTGTTTAAGGCTAGAACTTTTTGATATTATTTATGGAATTTTATAATAGTGTAGTTTTAGAAAAAAAGGATAATCCTCAGGACGGGAGAAAACTCGTCACGTTGGACAAGGCTACGAGAATAGAACCCACAACTGAAGTGTGACAGGCCTTTATTGCTTACTACTGGCCTATAAGAAGCCCCTGGTTAGAAGAAATTTGTTTTATTTTATTTATTAGTATGATAGATGATGTATAAGTCCATTTTTGGGATCATATATACCAAATCTCATCATAGATGATCTTATGTATACTTTATAATTTATGCTAACCATTTTCTGATAAAGACAGATGGAATGACCTATCATTTTATCACATGATATGAGAAAACTTCAAGAATGAAAAATTCAACGTCATTTCATTAAATAAGAGATAAATTTGAAATTTTTCATGGAATGAAAAATGATGGTATTACATGAAATCAAGTATGTATTTATCCTTATGAAAAAAATCATCAACTTTAGGGAAATGATCTTGAAAACCAAAAATGTTGTCTTAGTACCCTCATATCTGATGAGTCAGATGGTACCTTAGATCATAAAAATTTTATGGATTTGTGATTTTTGTCTTTTTCATAGACATTTTCTCAACCACTCTTCATCAGAACATGATGGTTAGATTTCTCTTCCATATCCGTATTTTAACATATATTCTCTTATGTGGAAACCTAGTACTGAGTTACTCTGGGGACCATTATGTTTCTAACATTAATTTTTAAAAATAAGTTTTAGTATTAATTTTTACGATGTGGGCTTATATGAATGAAACATTCATGTTGTAAAGGATTTATTACCCATGTGAATTTTGAGGGCGAAATTCATTTTAAGGGGGTAGAATGTAACACCCAAAGATTTTATGAGAAATATTATTTTTAATTTATTTGATGTTTTGTGTTGTATGGTACACCAGTATTAGCTTGTGTTATACTCAAAATTGTATTAGCTTTTAGTATACACAAACACTATTCGTGGCATGTGTTGAATGCAAGGGCGACCTTCCTCAATAACGTGTGTTGTACGCAATACTGAGTTTCACTGAACAACGATATATTATTATAATATTATTATGAACTAGATGTTATGAATATTATTAACCATATTTTTAATTTTATAAAATTATCATTAATCTTACACGTTGTCTAGAAATATTAATAGAACAAAATAATTTTTTCGGGTAAAATAAGTATTTTTCAAAAAAATGTAGTTTTTCCACCTTTTGATGGCACACCCACATTAAATCTGGTTTTTCACATTTTTATATGTTAAATTTGATAAATTTAACTTTTTCATAGGAGTCATGATTTAAAAATTTACTTTGGATTAATTTTATATATTTCCCTATTAAGTTTCTTATTTTGATTAATAGTAAAAATACGCTAAATTTTAATTGAAAACAACATTTTTCATCAAAATAATTTATATGGTTAAAATATTTTATTGAATGGTTTTAAAGTATAAATGAAATTTATTTTTACCATTTAATAAAATGTATATCATTAGAATTAATTTTACAAGGAACTCATTGGTAAAAACATTTCATTATTTTGCAATGTTTTAACTTTTAAAACCTATTTTCTAAATAGTGGGATTAATTTTAAATTAAATAATGAAACATATATGATTTGAATTTGGAAAAATGCATTCCATATTTTTAATCAGTTAGTCCATATTATGTAAATAAAGTATATCTTATTTTAAGGAATTATGAATACTAACTATGGTAAATTTTATGTATAATAGTTAAATGTAAAATAGTTAATTAAGGTTAAAAATAATATTATAAAATTACCCTAAAACTTGTATTAATATAATTTAATGATTATATTATAACCTAAAATATACTTGAGTATAAATGGTATATTTTGGAACCCAATTGTATGTGATTAAGGCCATTAATTGTTTTTATTTAAAGAATGTGAAATATGTCTCAGTCAAACATTAATAATTAAAGTATTTTTAATAATAGTTTACACAGAATATAAATTCTTTTATAAATAATCAATTGAAATATAATTTTTTTCCTCCATCATGGTAATTTATTTTTTATTTTTAAGAAATCTATAATTACCTTAATAGCTTATACATTAATGATGTAGAAATTATTTATTTTGTGAAACGTCAATAACATAGTTTTATTAAAATAATAATACCCATAAAAAGGACAAAAAACTTGAAAAAACATATTGGTAGAGTATATATATATGGGTAGACTTGTCAACTATTTGAAGACTTATCAATCAGATTAGGACATTTATATTATTCTATTTTAAATGATGTCAAAGTTGTCACCTTCATAGTTTATTAAACATATCAATTTAAAAGATGGGTGTATTAGAAGATAAATTAGACTATAAGTGTTATTATGAAATATAATATATTTATCTTTATCATAGTATTCTATTTTTAATTTTAATTCAACTAGTAATTAAATTAAATAATCATACAAAATGGTTTTAGTAATTATTTTATTAATAAAAATATAAAATAAATGGTTATAAAAAAATTAAAATAAATATTATGTGAAATAATTAATGTGCTCCTATAATTTTATAGATAGATATGAAATGTTATGAATCTATTAATTATTATTTTTCTAAAATATATTATGTGTGGATTATATTTAAATTCAAATAAATGAACAGTTTCAAAATCAACACAATTGATATTTTATAAAAATAACCAATTATTATATGGTTTAAAAATCACAAAAATGTTTAAAAATTATAAATTTAAATTTTATTTGGTCTAAATTGTCCTAGATTATCAAATTAAGGATAATTAACAACTCATAAAAAAGTATTTCTAACAATTTAAAATTTAGAATGTTATTACCAAAAATATGATTATATATATTAAATAAGGATAAATCAAAATAATAAGGTTTAAAATAAATTCCAAACATGTATAAATTTTATTGGTTTATTATATTAAAGCTATATCTCATATCATATTTTATATTGTGTAACATTGGACGTTTTTATGTGGGGTTTTATTTTATTATAATTTAATATTTGTGTGGTTTCCAAAAGTGCCCCTCTCCTCTCTTATAAAAGGACACCAACTCCCTCTTCTCTTCACTAATTTTAAGCATTAATGATCAGCCAACCCCTGAAAATTCCTATTTTAAACCTATATATTTAAATTATATTTCTTGTTTTCTTCTCAAAAGGCGAACTCTAGTTCCTTAAGAGGTAGTTTAGAAGAGGCACACAGAGGAAGAGGTAATCTCTTCTACCGATTCTTTCAAGTTTCTTTCTTCTTCTACTTCCTCTTCCTTAGTTGTTTCATTATAAATTAATAACATAAATATAAATAAAATACTTATTTTTAATTATATATATGAAACAACCCTAATTCACCTTATATCCATCCTATAAAAAAATTAAATGTGCGTACGTACGACATACCCTCTCCACACAGTGGTGTAATATGTTTTTCCACCACCACCTTACATGGATGGTTATAATGGTGGAAATAATAAATATATATCATTATTATAACATCATAACAATTATGAGATATTATATCATCCACTCCAATTCCATTAAATGATTATGGGAATGATATCATCGATTGTGCGTAAATACAGATTACCATCACCACGACGCGATGATATTCATTATCCATGTTAACCATTCTAGAATGATTATAAAGCATATATAATAAATAATAATGAAATATATGACTTAATATCAATATTTTATTTATGTATAATTTATTTTCTTCAATTCAATTCAATTTAATAAGGAAACTAAAACAACGTTCATGCGTAAGTACGGCCTACCGTCTCCATGAATGGTGTATTTCATTTCATTTATCGATCTACTATATATATATATTCTGAATATATATTATATATAAAGCATGTTTTACATTATATAATTATGTAATCATGATTTAAGTAATAATATTAATAATTAAAGTCAAAACACGTATGATAAATGAAAAGATTTTACCCAAAATGCTGCTTTAACATGGAATTGACAAATGAATGGGTAATATAAAGTCGTAATTGAATCATATATGATATAATAAACATTATTATGGTCCTATTAAAAGTAAATAATATGTTTAAACCCATTATAAATGAGCCTCAGACACATATGGAAGAAACTATATCTTTGGTAAGGGATAAATATTTCAACCTCGTTCTTATCTGAGATTGTTCATTTGTAAGTATTTACTAGGGTTATGTTTATCATCCATGTCCATATTTTCTAATAATGTTTTCATAAAATTTTTAATATTATTCTACTTATGATTAAAGAAATTTATAACTACTTTTGTCTTTTACACATGGTATGGAAGGAATCATAAATTTGTTTACCATATGATGTACTTTTTGAATTTTCTAGCAAAAAGTAAAAGATGATATTTTTACTTTTACGAGATGAATGGATTTTTATGGTTTCATAACGCCTTATTTTCATGAAGCTTCTTCTACAATATTTCATGGTTATTTTCAACGAAAATTATTTTCTTTAATATTTTATTTTCTTTTTGAGAAACAAAAATAATTTTGAAAATAAAAGTATATTTTCTTTAGGAATTCATTTCATGTGTTTTATCCGAACTATTTTCCATCTATGATGACATTATTTAATATGGATATGATACATGTATAATGTCCCTATTATTTTCATGGTTTTATATTATTTATAATGAAATTTTATCCTTTGTTTTATATGGATTATATTATGATCGGATGATTTATACGAAACCCATTTTATTCATTGTGTTATGATGGATTAATTATGTTTATTTTTTGGCACATGAAAGAATGGTATCATTATGTGATGGGTGGTACCTATATCTCCCCCCAATGCAATGGGAAAATATTTATATATCATGAGACAGACCTAGCTATAATGGGAAGTAAATCTGGTTCATTAATACATGGCTGGAATGGCAAGTAAACCCGGTTTAGTAATGGACTTTTCCCACTATGATGGTCTTGGCAGTAATGCCTTGGTTAATATGGAAATCATATCATGTGATTATTTGTTTTCCATAATTATATATTTTATTCCCATGCTATTTTATCATTATTGATGTTACATTATGATCTATGACTTATGTACTGCCATGATTTATTTTACAACTCAATATTTTGAGGTTTAAACACTATGTTCATGTTTTTACGTTAAAATGTTTATGGGTTGTTTTATGTTCTCCATGTTTTACCTTACTTAGAATTTGTGCTCACCATTTTTATGTTTTCATTTCCGCAGGATATAAGGAATGGTTTTAGGTAAGAAAAAAAGCGGAAGATCTTTATGGCAGATGTTGAAGATCTTTCTCCAAGATTGGAAGATTTCGTTCCGATTTTCCAAAGACACTAAACTAATAAGATCATTGGGAGAATGTTTTTGTTATGTATTAAGTATTTCGCAAATGTAATTTAATTTCCATGTAAATCATGCTCTCGGTATCTAAATTAATACTTCAGTATCATATATAAACCTTAATTCCACTATTTTAACGAATATTGATTGATGGTGATGGAATATGAAATACATTATTTCATGAGGTGATAGTCTGCCTTAGACATTGACAGTGAATTATTTTCACATTTGATTGAAGTATATATATATTTGGGTGATTATATTTACATAATAACATCGAATTATATGGATTATATAATTTATATTATTTCATCATGGTTGAATAATGTTTTAAGGAGTTAAAAGAATAAATATAATGGAAACCCTTAATTTAAACGATACATTTTCATTAGAAAATATTATTTTCATATCACTTTAATAAAACTAAGGGTGGTATTAATCATATAATAATATCTCTAAAATATAGTAAGAGGTTATATGAAAGGATTTAGGAAGATATTGACTAAAAATAATTGCTTTTGAGGTGTAATGAGAAAGAAGTAGATGTGCCATTTTATTAGAGAGGGGTGAGGTACTGTTGGAATTATTCAAAATATTAAATTAATATAAATTAATTTTCTATTGAAAATGGATAAAAAAATATTTTGAATATACGATGATTATGGTTTAATATTGATTCAAAAAATTACAACTATACATTTATTAAATTTTTCTAAGAATTATCTTTTGGTTTTAGACAATATTTAACCCCATTAACACTTACCTTGACAACATAGATTTTTACTATTTAAGGGATCATCTAGATACTATAAATTAATAAAAATACCATAAATTAATCATCTATGAAATTTTAAACATTATCCCAATTATTGTTATACATTTTATATTATAATAAATTCTATTTCATTTAATATAATTTTCTTTATTTTAAGAGACCATTAATGTGAATTATGACACTACTCATTACTTTGACTTTTACAAAAAATATAAGAACTACATACTTTAAAAAAAATACTTTGAAACATCACTAAATTGAAACAACCATCTATAAAATTATTCAATGACATTAATTAAATCAAATTATATTTATTTTAATTTTTCAAATATCTATTATTTGATATTTATATTAATTAAACAATTACTCCATCATCATTATAGAAACCATTAAGGTAATTATGTCTTCCCAAAAAATTAAAAACAACTTAAAAAGTGAATATACATATTTTATTTTTCAAAAGGATATTTATAATCGAAAATATCACCAATATAACCCGATATTGAAAATATTTCAATTGTTAAAAACAAGAGTATGACAAGTATGACTTTTCTTTAAAAGATATATTATAAACATTATAATCTCAATAAAATTTCCATAAATTATCAAATAACAGAAATATAAATATTAATTGATTAAAAATAATCATAAAATAATATTGAATTACGTTTTAGGATCCTATTACAATATGTTTAATAATATTTTTTACCCTTAATTTCAAGATTTACCATTAACCGTGGTAAAAGAAAATACTAAAGATAATATCCTTATGTCCAAAAAAAGAAAAATATTTACTAAATTTGGAACATATGATTAGAAATATGGAATCTTTTTTTTAGAAGTAAAAACATAGAGGTGGTTAAAATAAATTTAAAATTAATCTCATAGTGGGGGCGAAACAATAGGGTTATAAAGTGAAAATGTTTTAAAATTTGTAATGTTTTTATATCCAAATTCGATATGAAAAAGATTCAAATGACATAAATTGGATTAATATATCTATAGTTTTTCTAATTTTACTTCTAAATCAATTTTAAATATATGTTAACATTATGAATTATATAGATGAAAAGACAATTTTCAAATAAAATGATGTATTTTTTCACTATTAATCAAAAAATCAAACATATCAGAAAAATACAAAAAAAATGATATTATACCTTCATAAATGAAATCAATTATTTCAATTAAAATTTATCAAATTAAATTTTTTTTAAACAAGTTCACCATCTAAATTCGGAAGAACATTCTTTAGAAAATTATTGTTTTTTATATGTAAAATCAAATTTCTTTTTTTATATCATGTCTAAATAACACAGAGGATGAATCATAAACATTAGAAGGAATGTATTATATATATATATCATTGATATAAAACAAAAATGGTGATTTATATTTTTTATAAGTATTAAACACACTTTTACACATTTAAATATTTTTTTTGAAATAGAATTCTTTTTATTATAATTTTTTTTTATTTAATATGTATTTAATTGGTTAATAAAGAATTCATTGTATATACATTTGAAAATCATGTTCCCATAATTAATTTAATCATGTTATTACTTGTTATTCTAAAAAGTATGTTATATTGGAAAATTTTAAATAATAACATTTAGTTGTTCATTTATTGTTGATGTGGCGTACCATGTACAATATAAGACATAAAAATTCATTCATATAATAGTGGTATGTTACATGATATAATGAGCTTGTTTTTCATTAGACTACGTGTCATAGTGGTAATCCCTTTGGAATTTTTCTTTTTCATCATGTTATTTCCCTTAACCTAGATACAAAATATAAAGGATGGATATCAATAAATGTAAAAATTCAATTGGATCAATTTTGAATACATGAAATCCAATAAAATGAATATGGTCTTTGTTTCCAATAATTATACCCAATTGGTATTCAAGTGAGAGACACCCAACTTTGAGGTGTAAATTATGTTATGGAACTATCTTAAATTATGCACTCTTTCCTCATACTCTCATTTCCCAAGGTAATCTTGTCCTCATATTAGTAGTGCTGATAAAAGTTATTGTTTGCAAATGTTTCTCTAGTTCTGATAAAATCAATCTAGTTTTAAAGACTTTTACAATATTAGTTATTTTTTAGAAATGATGATAAATCACATATAGCGCAAATTAAATCCCAATCTATAGTAGACTTATATAATAAAGAAAAAATTATTTAATTATAAATATAAAATTATATCATAATTTTTATAATATTAAAATAAATATATAAATTTTAATTTGTACTATATTTTATATATTTATGTAGATCATATTATAAGTATACATATTGTTATAAGAAATATTTATAAAAAATATGTGTGTATTTAAAAATTAAATTATTCACAATAGACTATATCACTTCTAAAATGATTTGATAACATACGATTTTATTAGCGCTTAAAATGTGATAATAGTGGATGCATTTTTATTTCCCTTTTTAAATGCTAATAATGATTTTCCATTACCCAAATTTTTAGTTACTAATGTTTTTTCATTATTCAGTAATAGTAAACAAGTAAAATATGTTACTTTATATTTTATTATATAGAATATAAATATAATATTTATAAATTTATTAAAACTTTTCGAAAATAGAATTAAAACTACATAAATAAATAAATATAATTATCATTTTCCACTTCCTAAAAGTTCAAATAATGATATATAAAAGGGGTGAAGATGGTAGGGGTTTTCTGTATCTTATTTAGATTTATTTGAATAATTTTAAATATATTGGATAAAGGGAAAACACTTTCCTTCCACTAATAAATATATATATACATCGACATGAGCACAAGGAGCTTCATACATTCCTTTGATCCCTCCATGGAATTTTGAAGTCATCCTCCAATATTTTAAAACCACATCCAGAAAAAATCAAATGAATGTAGTAGCAACATAATCGCCACCTCAATCCCCCTCACCACCCATCGATGCCCAACCCAACGCCATTGTGAACTTCCCAGCATAGACCATTGTCGAATCCTATGCTGGCTTTACAGTCATGATTCGTAGTAGGGCTACTGCCCCATCCACATCCCCGAATATCAGTGCCCACCTAGAAGTTGTAGATCATTACATCATTACATTTTTAGGTTTTTAAAAAAACATTATTATAGGTATTAAATTTCCTGAAAACAATTGGTGAAATGAGGTATGTAAGATGTTGGCTGTCAGTCAAAATAATTATTTTAAATATACAAGTTTATATATATATATATATATTCTAGGATTATTTTATTTTATTATGAATAATTTATGTTAATATTTGAGAGTGTACATGTTTTGTTGTGAAATAGAATTTATGATGTCTAATTTATCTTTTACTTATTAAATTTATGATTTTTGTTCATTTTGATTTTTGTTTTATATATTGGGTTAGTTTATTAAATATCAAGTAGATTTTTTTTATTTTATATGTTATATGATTTCAAATTCACTGATATGAAACATAATTTTTTTATGTTAGTTGATTTTAATTTCTGTAAATATTAAAATTAAAATGAAATCTAAATGAAATTTGTCACACATAATGAATATATAAAAAATAATTAAAAATAACTAAATTTTTATAAACAAACTAATGAAATGATCTTTCAGTGGAATGATATTTTTTTTAAAACCATTAAATTTAAATTTATAATTTTTTATTACATTCTTTTTATACCAATTACTTATTATATTTATGAAATATTTTTATTTTCAAAATAATTTTAGATTCTTAGGGTATGTTTTATGTTTTATATATATAATTTATATAGTTTGTATTTTTTAAAATCATCTTCATGGAACAAAATAATGTTTTAATAACGTGACTTGGAAATATCATAAATAATAATGTATAAATACAATCTAACTAAAATTTTACACGCACAGTTAACTTATAAATGAAAATTGAAAATGAATATTATTTCATAAAAACAATAACTTAATTTTTTTAATGTCACAATAAAATGATTCTTTGTATATTTACAATTTTTAGATGTTAAAATTTTTATTTAGAATGCAGTAAACCATTTTATAAATTTAGTGCATAAATTTTTTAATGTGTCAATATCATTTTTTAATAAATTATAAAGGTGTGGTTGAAATTAATTTTTTTAAAAATAATTATGAACTTATTTATAATTTTGTTATATTTTAAGTGATTATTCTCTCTTTTTAGTCTCAATAAAATACTTTTAATTGTTTTTATTCTATTACATTTCAAAATGACCCATTTTAAATTTAACTCTTTTTCCTATGTTTTAAGGAGATGACATTTAAAGATTATAAAGATAATAGAAAAAGTAAAATACAAATTAAAAGTCAAATAATATTTAATAGAATAAATTTTTTTAAATAATTTTAGTCAGCATAATAAATATACACGAATGAATGAAGTCACTATCTATGGTGATGATACATTCCACAATTTTGTGTGAAAATGAGATTCTTGTATCAAGATCATTAACCTATGCATCGGGGTGTCATCATGTTCACTTGATAATTATCCCACAATAAGAGTAGAAGAACCTATGGCCATGACATGGGGGGACCATAGAGCCTATGAAGGGTTGGGTATGAATGTTGGTGGCATGAGAAATGACCATTCATAGAAGATATGATCAACAAAACTCTTTGAAAACTATTGATATCCGGAAAACACAAATGTATCCACAGACTCCTAATCTACATCCCAAATCAGACGAGGTTAGACTTCTAAAGAGAAAACCTTTGCCTATGGAAGAGGTATGGCCTCCCATGTAGTAATATGTGATCTACATTGTCATCATCGTGGATCCTCGACATCAGTAGCTATAGGATGAGGTTCTGGAGTAGGAAGCTTCACCCCCTAAGTAGGATCATTATCTACTTGTGGGGGAAGATCAAAGATACAATCATGTAAAATATGATTTGTTACCATCATCCCCTCAATGACATTATGGATTATCTCCAGGCTTAAAACCTCATCCTCCTATATAGTATACTTGTAAATAATCATATGTAGTAAAGAATTAGATAAAAAGATTCAAAATGAATTAGAAAACAATTCAATAAAAAACTAATGGAAATTAATTGACATAACATATCAGGATTCCATTTTGTGTGTGGAGTAAGATAGATTATAGACTCTAGCCTATACCATGGAAAATACACTACTAAAAATATGGCCTTTATCAGTGTAATAGAATTCAATTAACAATGCTAAAAAAGCATTGTTAGTCAAGGCGCGCATAAAGGGTGTCCATTTTATCAGCTCTAAAAAAATCACTGATAAAAGGCCTCTTTTATTAGCGTTTTTAAAAAGTGCTGATAAAAGTTGAAAAATATTAAAAAAATAAAAAAAATTCTGAAATTTTGGGGGGCTTCAACAGCGCTTAAAGCCCCCCTTTAACAGCACCCACCACCCATGGTAGCCCATTCACACCCCAATATTTCTCCACCCAGCCCCACCCCCCTCTAACAGTGCTAGAAAATTCCCCACACCTAAGCATGTGACTTGCCTCCCCCATGATTCGAACTGGAGACCTCTTTCCTGTGCGCCTAAGCCTTTACCACTCCACCATGTTGCTTTTCTTTTCATTTATTAATATATCTTGTTATTTATATATATATTTAGTTATATTTACTCATATATTAATATATATGTATATTTAGTTATATTAATATATATATATATGTATATTAATAAATACATATATATTAACATATATATATATTTATTTATTTATTCATATAAATAAATACATTTATTCAATTATATATATATATATTCGTATCTTAATATATATTTATATCTATCTATATATATAGTTATAAATTATTATGTGTATATTTATTTTTGTTATTAATATATATTAATATATATTTATAAGATTAGTTTTAAATACATATATAAAATAAGTTTTCTAATTTGTGTTTTATAAATAAATAAATATATAGATTCATACATATATACAACACAAATGCATATATATATTAATATGTATATTCAAAAGTGATAGAAATGGGTTCTTGAAAAAAAAACAAATCGCAGTCAAAAAAAATTCATAACATCTTATCCGGGTGTCCGTTTCAGCTCAGTAAAGAGTAAAACTAAAGATCATAGAAGAATCTATGATATCACATGTTTCAGAGGCAAAAAAGACACACAAATCAGATGTTATGACTATTTTAATAAAAATTAGAT
Organism: Viscum album; assembly: GCA_963277665.1. Classification (NCBI taxonomy): domain Eukaryota; kingdom Viridiplantae; phylum Streptophyta; class Magnoliopsida; order Santalales; family Viscaceae; genus Viscum; species Viscum album. Next base: position 1,068,056,380 of record OY728129.1, read on the forward strand.
TGGGGTCCGGACACGGAAACTGATTTTTGGAGGCATTCTAGTGGTTTCTTGGATTGTTTTGGTATCAGACATAACTGAGAATACTTCTTAGTCAAAATTATGTGTATATCTCTTCACTTCCATCATTTTTATCTGGTAGAGTCCAAATGGACACCTACATCCAAAGTTATAGCCATTTAAAGTTGGACTTTTTTTGGAGTACTATAACCGATCTATCTATCGTTCCTCTGATCTTCTAATGGATTAGACTATATGTGGTCATCACTCATTTCACAATCTTATATTTGAATGTTCATGACACTAAAATGAACAATCAGACCAGAAGTTATGTCTGTTTTAGTGATTTGTTGGTTTCTAAGGTTTTTAGGAGATACGAGAGTTACAAAATTTCTATGAAAACAACTTCTACTCTGAGTGTCCATTTTGGATATAACACATATAAAATCTAATATTGAAAAAATATTCACACTTAAGTGATCACATAAACCCTTTATCATGTTTCTTTTAGGTTAAAAGGGACAAAAAATCCTCTGAACGGTCCTAAGCTCGGCTCCGGGGGTTCGTTTTGCCATAACTTCTGCTCTGGTTGTCCGTTTGGCCTCAACCATAGATCAAATTGAATATTACGACTAGAACTACACTATTTTGACCATTGTAACACCTTATCATATTCTTCAAGGAAATAAAAGGTCCTTAATCTCTATAAAATAATATAATTTCTGCTTCGAGGTGTCCATTTTGGGTCTATGGAATATCAAATCGATTTAAAACATGTTCTGAAAAATATTTAATATATTTATATCAATATAAAAATACATATATATCAATATATTATTTTTTATGAATTTTTTATAAAATATACACATTTATCAATGCTATGAAATTGCACGTTGCCAAAACCCCCCTTTATCAGCGCTACTAAAAAAGCACTGAAAAAGGGGGCTACTATCAGTGCTAAAAAAGCACTAATAAAGGGTCACTTTTAACAAAGATTTTTTTAGCACTGTTAAAAGTGCCTTTATCAGTGCTTTTTTTAGATGTGATAAAGGGTGGAGATGCGGCATCCCAGTTTTGAGGAAGTGATATTATAATTGATATGATAGAATGCATCACATCATACACATGGCTTGGACATTAAATAATGACCATAATTTCTAGAGGCCTAGATACTTGGAATGTTTTTAGAACCATTCGACATCCATCCTCCTTTTTAACTTCACTAAATGAAGCACTGATGACTGCTTCAATGGAAACACAATAAATTAGACATAGACAAACTAGTTCTTGAATCTATCTAGCTAGTTCTACTCAATAATATTAAAGTGAATGAGAGTAAATAAATCCAAATAATAATGAAGTCTCGTAGTGAAATATTTGGTAAAATTGTCTAATAAATCACAATATAGAATCTTTATAATTTAAAAGGAAATGTGAGATTTTTCAAATTTTCATAGAACTAAAAACCAAAATTATAGATTTTTTGGAAATTTTTAGTTAATGAAATATTTTATATACATAAATTTGTAGGTTTTAGTCTACCCAACATGAGATGGTATGCACATAAAATGTGTATTATAGCCCTGATAAAGTGGTCTGACTGACTCCACCAATACAAAACAACATTAAAAGTAATAATTAATAGTAAATTAAATTTAATAAATCCTTTTACATTCAGAATCCAGTATATATGAGTGATCATACCATCATCCACATAGAGAGTCATATAGAAAATATATATGTATCTCTAGACTAGTAATAATAGTATAGATGGTAGGGATGCACTCCCATGCCCACATCTAAAAGAGGATGAATCATTCCACAAGATCGGGATGATCTGAGCATCATGTAGTGCATATGGCTTTATATGTGTATACCACACAAGAAGATACCCAACATTATCTCTAAACCTAATCAAAATCCCCATGTAAGGATGGATAAATCATGTATACGTGTATACAAGAGTAATCAGTGGACAATGACCCTCCAATGATCCATAATATATATGCACTAGCATGAAACATGATAGTCTACTCATCGGCGTCTGTGGATAACTATGAAAAATTCATCTCTATAAAATTCCTTGATATGGAATAACCATCAGTAGCATCCTCATCCCACAAAATAGTGTGTCCTAGAAATAATTTCACATGATTATACTAGTATCCATGATTGGGTCCTATAGTGGCATCTCCCTAGATATGAAGACAGACGAGGACTCTCACATCATGAAGGGTGATTGACATTTCTCCCTCATGAAAGTTGAATGTGTGTGTCTATAGTCTCCCTCTATCAATGATGGTACAAAGATGGTGATAATCAATGAATTTAAAATCATATAATGCAATTCCATAGAAGAAATCATGGCATAATTACCTTGTAATGGTGGTTGGAGGTGGAATGTGATGATAATGGTTTGTTCTTCAAACACTAATTCGTCAAACATCACAACCCTCTAGCACATCACGTGAAACAATCCTATACTTCTCAATGAGTAGTGCAGTATCTTCTATATTTAAATAAAAATATAAGTCCTAAATTAAAAAATGAAAATATTTTCACCCGTGTTTTAATGATCACAAATTTTATTTATGATTCTATTAATTAGTTTTATGTGTTATGATAAAATTTTACATTATAAGGTATATTTTTGAAAATTTTATATTTATGAGAATGATTCTCTATCAAGGATGAGTCACCACCATTAATGTCTCACCATTAAGAATGGGTCATTTTCATGGTTTAATCACAATAGAGCTTGGTTCACCACCAAGAAAGAATAACCCTTGACGATAACTCATTTACAATGTGAAATTTTAGCTAAGTACTAGAAACAATTAATGTTATAAATGAATCACCACCATAATAGAATTTTTGTAAATTATAGAAATAACCTACCACTAGAAGATGACTCAACATTAAACAAGAAATTTGGATAAGTATTGGACACAACTACCACTAGATCAGAGACACCATAGATGATGGTCATCCACCAGAATAAAAAAAATTTGAAATTGTCGAGATTGACTACTGTTGAGATGAGTCACTATTGAGCCTAAATGACCACTAGCCTCTGTCACTATCAAACTTAGTCACTGGTAGATCAAGTAACTGTCAGAAAAAGTCACCCATCAAAGGAATCTTCTATACTAATTGGGTTATTTTGAATTAAATATATCTAACAACTATATTATAAAATTTAATGCATAAAATTATTAAAATTATAGTTCTAAATTGATTTATTGTGAGGAATAAAAGTTCATGTTAGACACACATTATAAGGATTATAGAATGCAGATGATTTTATTTTCTATTAATACTATTATGAAATAAATAAGACTCCCTCATGTGAAGTAGACAACAAGTGAAATAGATAGAAACATGAATATACAGAGAGACATACATGCACATGAAAAGTGAAATTGATAAAACATTGAATAAAATGAAGAGTTCCACTTTTAGAGATCTCACATGGTGCATCTTGTATTTAAACAACATTGAAAGAGTATAGGTTACATAAAAAAATAGAATAGAACAATTTTTTCTACAGATACTATCTGAAACATGACTTGACATGCCACATAATTTATATATAAGGAGTAATGAGATGTATATCATATCATAATAGATCAACAAAATCATTGTACATATTTTATTTTCTCTAGATAATAATTTTATTCACATATTAATAATTGTGTGTAAATTTTATTTATAAACACGTACAATATCTCCTACATTTAAATGTGAAGACACAATATATCTTCTCAGTAATCTATTTACTAGTTTTTCAACATATCATGGAAGAAGTCCTAGTGTGACATTTAGTTGTTTATTCCAATAGTTTTTGTGGAAGAGGTATGGTGAGATGTGTATAAATTTTTTATTTTACACCCAATCAATTTTGTGGATCATATATTATTTTCATATAATATTTTTCGTATTGGGTGATTTCGAAGTGTATAATATTATTATTCATCCTTAGAATGAACCTCTTGTTTTTATTCCACAATGGTTTTGGATTGTTTTATTTATTTTCATTGAAATTTAATTTGTTTTGAACTGAAAAGTGAACACTGAACATGATAGTAAATATTAACTAGTGTTTATATATGGTTTTGTTTTAGTAAATTTATTTTAAAAGATAAAATTATTTCCAAAGATGTTTTAACTAATACCCAATCAATATTTTATAATTCATGTAAAAAATTAAATCTTATATCAATATTATATTTTGGTTTACTAGGATGTTATAAATATTTGGGGGTTTAATTAATCTTTTTTTGATAGAAATTTTTATTTGGTTCTAAATTCAACCTTCCCCCTTAAGATACTCACTCCACTAAACATTTTTTATTAAATTGCTTTTTAAAATATTTTCAATTTCGATTTTTAGTTTTGTTTAAATATATTTATTTTTTTGTCATATTTAAATTTAATTATTTTAATGGATAACTAACAAGAAGGTTCTACTACCAAAATACCTCCATTATTTAATGGATATTATTCTTCTTATTAGAAAATCATTATTAAAATTCAAAGAGAAGGAATGTGTTTTAGAATTTGGAATGTTATAGAGAATTTATACGAATTACCTGAAAATACTAGAGTTACATGGGATGAATCTACTTAACATGCATAAAAAATAACTGCAAATCCATGAATTCTCATTATTGTGATTTTAGTGATGAATAATTCGATATAATATATTCTTGAAAAAATTGATTTTGAAATATGCGATACTTTAGCTATATCACATGAAAGAACTATTAACTTTAAAGAGACGAGATTAAATACATATAGAATTATATTTGTTACTTTTAATATGAAACCTGATGAGATAATTTTTGGATCTGTATCTCGGGTTCAATGAGATAGTAAATATAATGATATCTATGGGAAATTGATTATCTAATAATGACCAAATCGTGAGATTGTTAAGATTCCTTCCAAATAGCTGGAGTGGGGAATCTATTTTCAAAATGGAATAATGTGATATCAACAAACACATAGGTATGTAATTAATTTATATTTTAGGATGTAGGAGGAAAACAAAATGAAAATTGTGAAGATGATAATGAAAAAAGGTAAAATCATTATCTTTCTTGAATAATTCATCTGAATATATTTAAAATTAAAAGATTCAATTTGAATGTTCAACTGATAATGAATCACCACCAAAATGTCATAAGGAGATAAACCATCTTTCTAGAGGATTTAAAAATTTCTAGATGATTTAAAAAGTTCTAAAAAAAGCATAAATTCTTTAGAAAACTAAACTAAAAATAAATGTATGATAGTATAGGAAATTATAAAAAGTACTAGAAATGAGATTAAATTCTATGAATGTAAGTGAAAATGAAATGACAAAAACTATTTTCATAAGAATAAATATAAGATGTAATATGAGTAAAAATATATAATTTTTTTGAAATTAATGTTAGAATCATGGAGTGAATCTATGAAAAATGTATTGACTATTAATCATTTCATGAAGAGAAATCTGATAGATCTAACATGTGCTTCAAGATAAATGTGTTTAAGACACCAAATGTATCATCTATACTTAATTTTGATCACTCCAAAAAATAAAATGATGATGATATGTCTAATGAAGATACATTTGAATACTTTAATATGATTAGGGATATATTCAATGATCTTAATGAAAAATATAAAGTTCATAAGAAAAATCACATTTTATCTTTTAATTTTTTGTGGGATATTATTTTAGAAAAATAGAAGAATGACTAACTGTAAATGGAATATACTGAAATAAATTTTCAAATGTAAAAATTAAGAAATATTTAAAAAGGATCACTAATTAAAGAGAAAAAATTTGAAATTTCATGGAAAATGATCTTAAATACATTACATGCCAATGTTAGTAGCCTGGATAGAGAAGAGTAGCTAATAGTACATTTATCACCATTTCTAATTTGAGTAATTCTACTTCTATTTATTTTTCAAAAGACCATATAATGTTTTTATTTCAAAAAAAAATTGAAATATTCTTATAACAAACCTATAGAGAAGATATGGGTTCCAAAGGCATTAATCTCTATCATATCTGCACAGATGAAAATACGGGTACAAAAATAATTTTTAAAATAATATTTGTTTTATAAGAAATATACTTGAAGAGATCCTATATGAATCTATGGTACTCGGATATTAGTTCATCAATTCATATTATAAGAGACAACTCAATCCTCAAGAATATTATATAGGGTGACAGTGGTAATTTCACAATTGATGAAAATGATAAGGTGAATATCATCATCCTTTTCCAGATTTGTAATACTTAATATTTTTAAATTTTAAGAGTACTATTTGTTTATGAATTAAAATATAATATTCATAGTATCACAAAATTATGTGATGATGGTTTTCAGGTAAACCATTCAAACAATGATTTTAATTTTTAAGATTCAAAAATTACATTAGTATTTAGTATCATGATAAATGATCTTGTTCATGATGTTAATATTCATTACTTGATTTCCTAAAACGTTTTTTACTAAAGTGCCTGTAATAGATATTTTTGGCATGGCATAAGAGACTATTCCAAAGTAAAATTCTCTGACTTGGAAATATTACTATGCATGGGTTAGTAAGGTATCTTTTTAAAAATTAATTCATAAATTGAAAAGTCTATAACCCCTATCAAAAAAATAAACAACAAAATTTTTTTAAAAATTAAATAATGTAGTTTAAACTTTTCAACCAATTAAGTTAGTTTACATTGACAGTTTTTGATCATCAATTGTTTCTAGTTTAAATGGGATGAAATATATTTATGTACATCTAAATGAATTTTCTATGTATTCTTATATATTCTTCTTATCTTAGAAAATTGAATTTTATTATTATTTTCCAAGTATGCTAAATCTATAGAAAACATAAGTGGACATAGAATTTAGACCTTAAGAAGTGAACATGGTTGTGAATTTTAAAATAACAACATTGAATCCTTTTGAACAACAAATGGATATAGTCATAAATTCTATGATCATATATGCTATCACAAGAATAGTGTTATATAAATAATAAATAGAAAACATCAATAGATAGATCATACTATTATTAATGAAAATGACATGCCTATTTACTTTTAGACAAGGCTGAGAACATGACATTCTATATAATCAATATTGTTTTGTGTAGACCCATATTAAAAAAAACCCTTATGAAATTTGGAATAATATAAATCCTAAGGTCAACTAAATTATGGTTTTTGGTTGATATTTATTTTAACACAAATGATAATCATGAAAATATTACCTCTAAAAGCGATTAATGAATTTTCCAACCTTATTTAATTTGTAGTAAATATTAAAGACATTTTAATAAAATGACCAAGACTGTGGAAGAGTTTGTTCATGAAAAATTTGATAAGATGGATCCACATGAGCCTATGACTTATTTAAAAATCATTGCGGTTGATTTTTCCACTCTAAGAAAAAATTCCAAACCTCATGATTCTTTTTGAAGGAAAGAATAAAAAACACCTAGTCTTTAGGATCTTTCAGAACATGAACCTAATCCTATACAACTCCTTGATGTGACCATCCATTTTTTATAGATATGTTAGGACTCTTAAATACCAAAATTTATATGCTTTTTATTAGACCTATATTGATGAAAAAATATATATTCTCTAAGATATCAAATTAAAAATCAAGAATTCTATTCATAGATTAAACCAAATAACTTCAATGATGTAATAAATGATTAATTATTGGAAATAGATATTCAAGAAGTACATAATCCATTTAAAATAAATAAAGTGTGGTACAATGTTGATATTCCCAAATTAAACAACACTATATTCATTAATTTGGTTTTTCGAAACTGGGTTGATGAATCTTGAATAATAGTAAAGAATAAGGCTTGACAAGTTTGACAAGGGAAAAGTCAAGAAGCGGTAAAAGTATATAAAGATACATCTTCACATGTATCCCAACATAAAGAAATTAGAACATTTATATCCTATTCATAACATTTAAATTTCATACCATATCCAATTGATGCTAAAAGTTAATTATTAATAGGTTTATAGTTGAGTTAGTCTTTGACGAACAACCCCCAATATTTCAAAATCCACATTTTCACATTTGTATTTTTTTAATTAAAAAAATCTTCATATGGTTTTAAATAAGCTCTAGATCTTGGTATGATAGACACAACTTTTTTTATTTCAAATTCTCTTTCAAAAGGAATAGATGATCCAACCTAATTTATGAAAATAATTTCATAAGATGTTTTAGTCAGCCAAATGTTTATAGATGAACTTGTTTTTGGATCTTCTAAAAATAAATTATATATTTATTTTTTACAAATAATTAAAAATTAATTTGAAATTAGATTAATGGGTGAACACAAATTGATTATTATTTTTCATATTTAATGAAATAAATTATAAATTATTTTAAATCAAAGTAAATATACCATATATCATTTAAAACATTTTAATTTGGATAACACAAATAGTATTGACACTCCTATGAGTACCACATGTTTGTTGGATCTTGATAAAGGTATAAAACCATTGGATCAAACCATTTATAGAGGAAGGATTGGAATTATTCAGTAGTTAATTGTACTCTAACATGATATTATTTTTAGTATCTATATGTGTTGTCACTTTCTGAAAATAAAAATTTGACACATTTATTTTCTTTAAAAAAGATTTTAAAATAAATAAAATATTCTAACAATTTAGTATTGTTTGACCCAAGGGAACAAGAATTTTAATCAGTTAGTTATCCAGATGCTGATTTTAGTGGCTGTAGGTTAGATAGAAAAAACACCTTTGGAACATGTCATATTTTGGGAAAGTCTCCAGTTTCATAGTGTAGTAAGAAATAAAATATTGTTGTACTTTCTAATACTAAAGTTCAATACATAGTTACAAGTAGTTTTTGAGAACAAATTTTGATAATGAAACACACATTTATTAACTATGGATATCAATTCTAACATTTCTTGATAAATTTTGATTATAAAAGGGCTACAAATATTTTTAATAACCTAGTATCATACACTTGAACAAATAATATTGATTTAAGATATAAATATTTTTATATAATTTTAAAATGGTTATATAACTCTTGAATACATTCATATATAACATCAGTTTGTTGATATATTCACTAACCCTTTGAATTATGAGAGAATGAACTACATAAAACATGTGTATGGAGGGATTAGTTATGGATAATTTTAATTCTCAGGGACTCACCTTTGTGTGTTACTAACCATTGAGTTTTACCAATGGTTTAGTTTTACCCACCGTCGACTTTTACCCACGGTTTTGTTTTTACAACCTTTGAGTTCTCCCCACCATTAAGTTTTACCCATTTATATTTTACTCTAAGTTGTGTTTTACTCACAATTTTGTTTTTCCAATATTTTCATTACTCAATGTTGTTTTATTACACACCCTTCTAATTTTATAACTGTTGATTTTTACATACCATTGGGGTTACCCACCATTAGAATCATCATGCCTTTGTCAATTTTTTTGTTTTTTGTCTTTATTCCACTAATTCTAATTTCTGTATGTGAATTAAATATTTATTTAATTATCAAATTTTATTTTAATTTTTATATTATAAATCCCTAAATTAAAAAAATTATATAAATGGGACATTTATCTAATTTCAACATTCACTTTCCTTGCACCTTTTTTCTTTAGAACTATAATGACCCTTTCTCTCTCGACCATTGACCTTATTCCTCCTTCACCTAATCCTACTAGGATGACCTATATTTGTTATAAGAAAGAGAGATTTTAAATATTTACTTGACGAGAAACATCCTGAAAAGAAGAATAATGTGGAATCTAGTTATGCTACTTTAGAGCCATTGAATCCCAATTTTGCGAAGAGGGTCATAGTACCCATGAAAGAAGGTCAAGGTGAATATATCATCTTGAGTGAGCCTTTAGTAATGAATGTTATATAGGACCAAGGACTCATCGAATCACTATACTCTAATTTTAGACCTTTTTATATTTTATTAGTATATTAGTTTTATCAGTTTTTAGACTTATACTTTGAATAAAATAGATATTGTGTGAAAAATAGACTCAAAGGACAATTAGTAGTGGTCTCTTTATATTTTTGGATAGTCATTTATCAGTTACATGTGAATTTATTACAAATATTATAAAGGAACCATTATAGAGGATAGTGAAATTTTTTTAATGACGATTCATTGGTTGAACTAACTTCAGATATAGTATTATGAATAAAAGTTGGATCAGAGATTTATTGTTAATACAATATGTATTTAAAATTCATTCAGCATATGCATTACATGAGGAAGGGTGACTTTGATACTATTTGGTATCATGATGTTTATTTTTTGTGGCTGATGATAATGGGTGAAAATATTATTATTTGTAGATACCTGAGCCACTATGTAGTGTAAATTTGTAATCCTTCTTCAAGATCTAATTCTTTAATTTACCAAAAGTTTATCAAAGTCATTGTGGAGGCCATGGGTTTAGTTATGGAAGATTAATGGTCAATTATAAATTTTGGAGGATTATGAATCACAATAGTTGTTTTGATAAGCATAAAAATAAGTTGGAATCCAAGGAAGAATCAGTGGACCAATGATAGTGAATGACATTATGATTACTTCAACCTAGCTGGCCATCCTGCTAGAATGATGGACATTGTAGACCCTGTCATGTAGAAAGTTTACGTGGTGGAGTACTCAGATGATGAGGAAGATGTTTTTTCATTAGTAATGAAGAATATGAAATTACTAGAGTTGATGGAAGTGTGTTGGATCTACATAAATTATCTCCTACTATTAACATTGGTTTTCTTATATTATTATAACACTCCCTGTTAGAGAGAAACTCGTAAAAGAAGGAAGTGATGATAAATAAAACAAAATATCTAGTGAGGAACAATTCATGATTTCTTTCAAATCCACTATTTAAAATGATAATGATAATGAAAATGGAAATGGAAATAAAAATATTTGAAGATGAATAAGAAGAAGAATATAATGAAAATGATTATTTAGTTGTAGATGTTAATAAAGATGGATATAATGATGACGATGAAGGAGGATCTGACCATGATGGTTCTATAAGCCATTATATATAAAAAGATTTTGATATAGATCTATCTATTATTTTAGCTCCATAATTATAAGGTTTTTCAAGATCATAAGGGAGACCCATTCTATTTAGAGATGTTGATATGTATTCTTTAGATGAAAAAGAAGAATTAACTAACGGGAGAGAAATCCCCGAAAATGGAGAGTCATAAAACTAATCCTACTGTTGGTGATAATAATGTGTCTATATATAATGTACATGCTATTGTTGAATATTACATTTTTTTTGGGGGGGCCGAAGCCTCATTTATTAATTAATGAAATTACCACTTTCAAATTGGGTAAAGGAAGACCCATTATATACCCCGAAGTCCCAAGACCATGTAGTCTGAATACAAGGCCTGAATGCCCATTTTTTGACCTAAAGGGCCCTTCAGTGAATATTATTTCTATAGTACCTGGTCTGCTATAGTTCTTGCTACAGTACCGAAACCACTACAGTCTACTACAGTGCCTCCACTACAACAGTCCAGCCATTGTTACAGTAGTACTACTGTACCTGCTATGGTACCCAGAAATTCATCCCTGGCCGGATTTGATCCTGGGTCTTTTGTTGTTTTGTAGATGGATGATAATACTACTATTGTTTAGATTCCATGTGAAGTATATAGATCTGTTTAGGCCCTTCTTTGTGTACTACTATAGTTGTGTCTAATATATATGGTCTTATATTTTATAAGTCTCATGTTATGTCTTATGAAAATTGGGTGGAACCAGTGTTTTTGGGATTGGATAAGGTTTGTGATAGTCCACCAAACAATGATATACCTAATCTATGAGATGTAAGAAATACTAATGGATATTTTTTCGATAAATTGATGTTATTGGTATGTTTCAAAAATTTTATTCTGAGAGAGTTGTTTCACCTATTGTTCTTCATGTTCTGGTGGTTGTTTTCAGTAGAGGTGACTCAGAATCCTTTAAATAAATAATTATTTCTAATATTTGTCTATTATTAAGAAATCAAATGCCTTAGGTCACTATATTTTATGAAAAGGTTGAAAATTATCTGTTTTAAATGGTGATACATCATATTCAACAAAAAATAATTCACCACATTCAGTAAGTGGATATGGAAAATTAGAAACATTCCAATAACCTCGAGTCTATTAAATCTATGTTCAAGGGGATGCAGACAATCATTTCTACATCAATGATTTATTTACATGAGGGGGTGGAGAAAATTCCTTCAGAACCTTCTACTTCTTCTCCTCATCATATTGATGTTGAGTTGCATAGATCAATTTTTAGAGAAGAGTACATAGATTCTGCAAGTGATGTTATTGACCATCCTCATGTGACTTTAATATAAATTATACTTACTCATGACCATGAGCACATGATGGTCAGACAATATAAAATACAAGAATTGTGATACAAAACCCATAAAAAATGAAATAATGTATTATATTTCATGGATATATAATAATTAAGAGCTATATGATCATTTTGTTTTCTTGGAAGAGAATATAAGGATGACTCGGGTCAGTCAAGCTTTTAAATAGAAAGTAAATCAATTAAATGTAATGAACCTTGAGTTAAATATTTTTATAAATGAGATGAAACATTGATTCAGTTTAATGGGGTGATGTGTAAACATAATAATGGACTTTATCAATTTGATGATACCATTTTTTATGTTTTCAGAACTGCAGTATTGTCTTTGGATGCAATTCAATTTACATATCACATTACACCTCCAGTTTCCAACCTATTGTTCCTCAATAATGGTGTAACCAGATGTCCCAACACACCTTCTCCATCCCATTTTCATCCTTTCTCTTGATCTTCTTGGTAAGTAGTTCAACACCTCAAACCAATTATCATCAGAGAGACTCCTTCTCTAACTGTTGTATCTAAAACCATTCCTTGATCTCCATCAGATCATACTTCATCATCTTATTTAGATAAGGGGAATGTTAATGTTGGTAATAATCCCTCATCTCAGTTAAAAAACATATATTATTATACTATGTGTCTTTTATGGGAATGTTTACTATGTAAACATTTAATGGGGTTGGCTAGGCTATCTTTTCATTTTCTTTATTCATGTGACTTATGTTGTTATTAATATTTTGTTTCCTTTCTTTTCTTATATTTTTAATTGTTAATAATCATAAAAGGTGGAAAAGACTTGGTGTAATTTATTTATATAAAAGTATTCCTTAGATATCATTAGTATTTTATTAACATTCAATTTATATCATTGATATAATCTTTTCATTGATATTATTTTCTATATAATTTTCAATGTTACTGTGTGTATCTTTTTTACCTTTGATCATTACCTATGATGCCATGTTTTATAAAATTTTAGGTTTTTTCTTTAACTCCTTGTGTATGAAATTATATGATTTATGATTATAAAAAGGGGGATATTATTAGAAACCTTAATTTAATTATGAAAAAAATTAATTTTAATATGCTTTTAATGAGTTTTATGTGTTATGACAACATTTTACAATATAAGGTATATTGGAATGAAATTTTTTTATTAATGAGAATGAATCTCAATTGAGGATGAGTCACCACCAATAATGTGTCACCTTTGAGAATCAGTAATCTCCATGTTTGACTCATCATTGTGGTTTAATCACCCCCATCAATGACTCATCATTGAAGACAACTCACCATTAGTGTGGAATTTTAACTATGTACTTGAATCACTTACTCTCAACTATCAGTCATCTATTTAATAAATTTTTGGTAATGTATGGAAAACACCTACCAGTATAAGATTAACAACTTTTGAACTAGAAATTTGGGTAAGGTTTGGAAACACCTACCTCCAGATCTGTGTCAAGAAATGAAGATGACATACTGTAAGACTAAAAATTTAACCATGTGTCAAGATGACCTATCTCTGAGATTAGTCACTGTTGAGCCTGACTCACTACCATCCTTAGTCACCACCAGCCTCAGTCACTAGTATCCCAAGTCACTACCATAAATCGTCCCCATTTAAAAGGCTCAACACCACTATTGAATTAATTTTTAAATAAATATATATACCAAATACATTATAAAATTTAGTACATAAAATTATTTTATTGACTATTTATAATATTTTTACAAATATGAATCTATGTTCATGTTAGATGGGAATTATGAGATGTAGAGGATATTGACGATTATATTAAAAAATGTTGTTATTAAAAGATGATGTAGAATACCTTTTTTGTAGTAGTGAATAAGTGATAGTGATACACACATATGTACCTATAGATATATGAACACATATGAAATGATATATGATAGCACATTGAAGAACATGAAGAGCTCAAATTACTGAGTCCTCACATGGTTCATCTAGTATTCACAAGACTATGAATGAGTGTATCTTATAGAAAAAAATATCTTATGAAACTCTATTCTACATCAAAATTTAAAAACTCAAATTCAACAGCCACTTATGATAAATTCAAGGAGTTATAGGATATAGATCATATTAGAACATATCAACACAAACATTCTTCATATTTTATTTTATTTATTTGATCATTTTATTTACATTTAGAATAGTGTGTGTACTCTATATTTCTAAACACAAACACACACCGTATCCTAAAATTTAATTGGTGATACTATATTTCTTCTCAACACTAACTTTACCTATTTTATTGTTTGTTTTAGAATAGTCCCTCGTGTGACCTGTAGTCTTTTATTCCAACTTGTTTTGTGGAAGAGGTCAGGTGTAATCTAGACAGTTTGGTTGTTTTATACTAGATCCAAGTTGTGGATCATATATTATTTTTATATAATCTTCATGGATTTTGGTGATTTCTATGTAGAGTATATTAATTCTAGTCTTGAGACTAAAAATCTTATTTTTTTTTCTGTTGTGTATTTCATATGTTTTAATTTTTGATATAATGGTGAATTTATTATACTAAAAAGAAACATTGACTCGATAGATAATCATAATTATTGTTAATATAAGTTAATTATTTAGTAAATTTATTTAAAAAGTTAATTAGTTTTTCATTATTTTTTTAATTGAGTCCTGATAAATATAAATTAAATCATTTAAATGATTGAAGCAGGTATTGATATTAAATTTGGGATAATTGAGATGTTTCATATAATTGGGTTATTATAATTAAGCATTTTTTTACAAAAATGTTTTATGAAGTACTCAATTAACCGCCCCCACCCCTCTTGAGATACCTAATCTGACCAACATTAAATATAACGTTATGGTTAAAATATTGTTATGGATGGTAGAATGTGAAACATGAAAAGTAAATTTCAATTATTTTATGGCATGTTTCTTACCAAAAAAAATAAAATGTCTCTGGGTTTCTAAAATAACATTTACAATGGTTTTTAGAAATGTTTTTACCTTGTACAGGCTGTTGTGAATGATATTGTTTTATATATATATATATATAATGTTTTGATTTAATTATTTAAGATGTTGTTAGAAAATAGGTTATAGAATGTGTTGAAATGTGAGTTAAAATAAATGTAAAACATAAAATAATTTTATATATCCTTGATAAAATGAAAATTATGATCATATAACGTAAAATATATTATAAAAACCCAATAAATAAGATAATGATTTTCTGCAATAGATATCGAATACCTTGAAATTTTTCAATAGAATATAGTTTGGATGGGATGAGGTTGACTTCAAGAGTGAAGTAAAATCCATCTTATTTTCAATTGGTAGCTTAATAACATTTTCCCAATGGATGTACATAACCTTTTAATTTTCAAAATCGTATGCCCTTATAATGAAATTTTCACCATATAGGGAGGCATGTCATAAGAAGTCTTAATTCTTAGGAAAATTTAGAATTTAAGTAAATCACTTTGAAATATGTTATTAGACTAAACCTTTAAAATAAGCAAGATTTCACTTCACTTTGGTTGTTTGTATCATCTCATACAAACCTTGTTCTATTGAAAAATATCAATGTATTTCATATTTTATGTAAAGAACTCATGTGATGTTTAATTGGATAGTTTTTTTCTATTATAAATTATATGAAAAAAGGTTTTCTTTTATCATGGATAAATAAATTTATTTGATGTTTTATATTATTTTTAACTAACATTCCCCAAAATTTTGCATCTTATTTTCAAATAAATTTTTTTATAATTAAAAAAAATTTTAACCCAACAAAACCTTTGATTATTATTAACTAATAAACTAGATCTCAAATTATGTGCTTTGTAATTTATGTGTTATTTATCACTTAATGGTATGTTTTGTGATTATTTTCTAACAATAATTCTTTATGGTTAAGAAATTTATAGTTTGATTATGCTTTAATTCCACCTCACATGATCTTTTAATATTCCTTTTATTGTGAATATGAAATGATTATTGTTATTTAATAGTAAAAGTATTCAAAAATTTCAAAAAAATCTACAAATAGATGGTTTTTATATTAACATTATGTAATAAAAAAATATGAAAATATCACATTGGAGAAAATACATAATTTTGGATGAGATTGTGAAATTGACCCAACAATTTTAGTGAATTGTTACCTATTATGACCTTCTTGATGACATATTCTGAATTTCAAACCATACCCTTCTTCTTGATGATTTTCAATCTCTTTATGAATCATGATGGACTTTGGTCTCCCTTATTGATGTAACTTATTTATTTAATGTATTAATATTAGTTGGTCTTAGATAATTGAGAAATATCAAAACTCTTCAATATATATCCATGTTGTAGCATAAAAGTTAGCAATGGTGTTCAGTTGTTACATTGAATCAACATGTTCTTTCGATGAAATATTCATAGTGTCACATGCATCAAGGGAATGTGTGCATTGAAAAACAATAATACCTAGATGTTTCCCCACTGAAATATCCTCGCTGCCTGTAATACAATCATTTTTTTACCACTACTATTTTTATGGTGTTTGGGCACAATTGAACATAAAATAGAGAGTCTTTATGGTGAAAAAGTCACACTCAACAAGAAGAAGATTATTCACCGATCATTTTAGTCTTCTAGAGAATGTTCCTTCAACATTTTAACACCTGGTGAATCACATCCAAGGATAGTCTTTTTCTATCAAATAAGGACATCACATAATGATAAAATATCTCCCAAACTATGCCAGTTGTATGTAATAGTCTACAATCCTTGAAGTCACCAAAAATTCACTAAAAAATTATTATGGCCATGTGTTCATATATCTTCCGCTCTTTATATTTCAAAAACAATATTTATTTTATAATTTGTGTAATATAATAATACACTACATTGTTAGGCATTAATATTTCTTCAAAATGTTGTTCAAGACATCATTGATCTAGATGATATGTTATATATAAGTGATCCTATTTGACATAAATTAATTTTATCTGTATTTTGATATAGAGAAAAATAATAAATACATGGAATACCAATCCTCATGAATTCCTTATTCATAAGTTCATTATGGAATGTTTTTTCCACGTTCCAAGAAATGTGTTTAATGTAGTACTCATGATGTGCATTAGGGGGTTTCCATATATTAAGATCCACATTGATTACCTCATTGATTACCCAATTATAATCTTATATCAAAAAGACACCCTATATATTGGTAAAATGGTTGTTGATACATGATGAAAAATAACTCCATGATTCATAGTTTTCCTTCTCTACAATGGAAAATAAATGTGGAATAGGTAAAAGGTTTGTATATTTGATTTCTGTAATAAATAATAAAACCTTTTATTTTCTATATTGATATATTCCACCAATCTATATGAACTATTTTTTGAAATAAAATATGGAAATACTAAAGAGGAATTCCATGAAAAACCGATGAAATTGAACATGAGATGAAAATTTTCATTAATCTTGAAAAACATGTTCATTCATATGAATATGGAATAAAACTTTTTTTGTGTCTTAGTATGGATACAAATTGTAACAAAACCCAATATGAGTAATCCAAATCACTATATACATTTATAATTTCCTTCTGTTGCACCATCCATGCATTATTTAATTAATTATTATAACCAAATGATTTTTGTTTTCACTATCTCACAATGTCTATAGGAACATATAGGTAGATCCTAACAAACTTGATGATAATAGATGACACGAATTTTGAATCCAATGAAGTATTATCTTGTGTGAAATTTGGTTGAACGCATGTATGAGTAGACTTAATCTTTGATATTAACCAACTAAAAAAATACAATTTCAATAAAAACCCTAAATATGAATCTATAATTAAACCCATATTTATCACACCATATGATGTATTTTGGATAGATTTATTCCTGAACTAACTATCTACAATTCCTCTTGATATGAAATATTTTTTTTTTTTATTCATCTTTCCTTGGAAAATCCCTTCCAACATATAAGGTTTTTACACCTCCCTAAACATATCCACTACAACTTCGGGAAACTCAATTTTAGTTTAAGGAAATTTGTAGTCGAATTCATGAAAATGTGACATTTCTTCTTGCTAAGATGTGAATAGTGGGGGATAATTTATTGTGGGTCAAGGATGTTGTACAACCTCTATATTTATAGAAACGTAATCCCCAACTTATGTCGATCTATACTTATTAGTATTGTTTTCTCCATTTTATCCATAATTAATAAACTCCCCATCAAAATTTATATTTTACAGGGTAGATCACCTAGGTTTTACTTTTCCACATCTTATGGAATAACATAAATTTATTGTGATGGACATTCTTAAATGACTCTTATAAGATTATGTATTAGTAAAATTGGACATCATTGTTGTACAGTAGAATCCTCAACATATAAATTTGTCATGGAACCATCAAACCATGTAGAAAATGAATTTATTAATTATACCCATTTCTCATCGGTTACCAATGGAAAATTTGGATTCCATATTGTAGTCGGGAATTGTAAATGACTATAGATAATAGATTTCATCTCTTAAATAGGTCCCATATTTAAGAAACAATGAATTCTTTCTTTAATTTCGCTTAGGGTTGCACAATCATTTGTCGTAAACGTTTTTATTGTTTTTGTAATATAAGTATCTCTTCACTCAGTTTGAATAACCTCCACATAGTAATAGATAAATACCAACCTGACACTCTTTGTGAAATATTTTTTTGATCCACATTCTGATAGTGTAAATACTATTGAATGTGAGGTTTTACTTTAAAATCATTATTATATAGAAATTATTAAATCTTATTAATCGTATTTCTAGTAGTTTATAATGAAAATAAAACTCATCTTATGTATATAACCTTGGATTGTCAAACCAAGTGTGCAGAAAGGCCCATTTTTGTTCACCAATTCTCCATCGATACTGTCGCAATATATTGTTTTTGGTTTGTACCCCTAGGTACATTTTGTCCAGATCCACTTCCACTTGTAGTATCTAGAAAATGATTTTATTTCTTATATAACCACATATCATAGGTTCTGGATGTCACACAATCATGCATTGGGTCATTCCTACCTTTTATTTTTTCCATGAATGATGATCAATAAACGATTTTCACAATGATAACTATTTTGATCTATGGAATATAATAAAAGAATTTAGAAAAATAATATAATTACATAACAAGAGTGAGGATAATAACATATTATTTATATTCAATTTATTTGGTTATATAATTAACTTTTTGGAATTATTTATTCCTTGATTGATATGTCAACATATCTACATTATACCATCATTGCATTGTAATAATCAATATAAGCTTCCCTCTAGCTATAATCCACATGTGTTCTAAAAATCTACGAACATCACCTTAGGAATATCCAGATGCAAGAATAGTAGGACCTATTTCTTATATTGACGACCTTGGATATCCCTGAGAACTGCTTCTAAATAATTCTCTTGGATCTCTCTTAACTTGAGAGTGGGAGGTGGAGGAATATTTCTCTCTATTCCTAGGAATATTCTTATATAAGGGATATCTCCATGTATTTAGAGGATTCTCCAAATATGTTTTGAACAACCAAAATAAATGAAATGGATCTCTGAGAAAATAATATAATTGGTGTTATATATTGCTAGGGTTAAAATAAAATAATTTTACAATTTATATTCATTATTTATTTAACAAATATTGAACCCAATGTCATATAATAATTAAAATATTATTATCTCTCGAAATGATTTTAACTAAAAAATTAAATTAAATATTATTTAATGAAATAATATTAAATGTTTATTATTTCCCACTGGACCATTAAACTCAGTGTCCCATTCCTCCATGATAGTTATTTGGACTTGAATAAGTACCAATTCATTATTCTATAATATATAAATAAATATTATATTAACTAAATATTATATTAACTAAATAGATATTAAATACTTATTAAATATTCTACTCACATTATATTCCCTCAAATAACATGTTATGGAATATATGAAATCAATTAAAAATGAAAAATTATTAAACAACATATAGGAATAAGAATTATTCAACTTGTTAAATAATAAATATTTTTATTTATATTTATCTAATATTATTGATAAACTTCATGTGTGACCCTCTAGGCCTCTTTCTAGGTCTAATTAGAAAAATAAAACAACATTTCAAGGTTAACATCTAGAAACACACCAAGTAACCCATAGAGAAAGAAGTTAATGACATAATTATATAAAACTATAGATATATTTACATTAAAATATAGTCCTTTTATCATGATATCTCTAATCGTGTAGGTTTCATACTAGTGTCATCAAACTATATTTTCAATGTCTTTTTCTTGGAATTCCCCAAAATAGGAAATTTATACAGAACACCGTGGTCATAGATTTCTTTAGGGTATATCATTTAAATAAAAAGGCATAAAATTTCATTCTAAGTTAATGAATATAAGTGATAAATCCTTTCTCATTTTATTTATTAATGAAATATTACTTCTGATGCACCCAATTTTTCATAACTCACTACAATCGTCTTTTATCATAGTTTTCATTAATACATCAATGTATTTGACTCATGATACTCAATAATAATAATCATAATGTTTGAGGACAAATACACATGTCCAAATATAATAACATCCAATGATAGATATAAATTTTGATTTCCTACTGGCGATCCTCAATCTCATAATATCCTTCTGGGTATTATTAATGGAGTAAACCATTAGAATGTACCTCAAAGTCCTATTAGTCTCCACCACTGATAGAATGTACCATTTCTGTCCCTCATATGATATCATCCATATATTAAGCATATATTTTATAATAGTTTCACATAACATCGGGATTATCATCACATTGGAATGACCTTTTAGTGTGATAGATATATTTATGGTTTTATCTCTTACTATGTTACACAGATGAATAATCACGATGTGATAAGAAGTTTATTAATATAAAAAACAATGAATACATTTTATCATAAATTACATAGAAGTTGGTTTTTCGGCATCCAACTCTAATATAATCCCACTTGAACTATAGGAAACTAGAAACCTCCTTTTTTCCACTAGAACTCTCATGATACTCATTATTAAACTAAGATAGGTCTTTAGTTGAGGGGACTTCCACTTTCTCTTTCGTGGTTAAATTTAATCACTCCAACATCACCCTTATGATAAATATCCCTCAATAAGTGATACTTCTAGAGTATATTCTTTATCCATTGTTGTGACCATGTCTCTTTTAGAAGGTCCACTAATGCAGTATTAACTTAATAAAATGTTATAGGTTGTTTACTTATAGGTATCACATCAATCTCTTAGAAAAAAAATGAATCCAAATGACTTTCATAATATATGAGAGGCCTAAAAATTCTCGTACTCCACTATAGAATCATTGAGAACTGGATTATTTAAACTCTTCCTGTTCATAGATCTTCCATTGAGACATAAAACATCTCATGATAGTGACTTCAGATCATTCTAATATGTCTGGAAACTAGAATCAGTATAAACCTTTATGACTATATCCTTGTAACCTCGATACACCAAGATAATATCATTTTTTCTATTGTGATACATAAGGATATCTTTAACAAAATACCAATATTTTTCATCTGTATCAACTTTATATCTTCCTATCTAGCTCAATGCATCTGGAACATCATTTCTAGTACATATCCTGGCATAATGGTTGATCCTACTGATGAAACATATGGTAACTTACTCATTCTCTCTTTCTCATGTTGTGTCTTACGACTCATTTTCTTAGAAATATGTAAACCCTATTACACTGGAACAAGTTTAATATTATATTTTCAATACAAAATCACTTTAGTATCTGGTAATTATTTTTACTTTTACTTAGTATAATACACCTCTTCAATCATTCCTGAAAATCTTGATCCTCAAAATACTGACTTCATCACATAAGTCCTTTATGGAAAAATATCTATTTAAGCAATCGTTAACAGACTGTAAGATGGGTACATCAAATTCAATAATTTGTATGTCATCAATATATATTACTAGGACAAATATCACATTCCAATTAAACCTATTGTAAACACACCACTCACATTCAATATTCATGAAACCAAATTCTTTTATGGATTCATCTAATTGAATGTTCCATGGCCTCAATGATTTCTCCAATCCATAAATGGATCTCTCCAACATGAAAATCCATTTTTCATCATATGGAGTCCCAAAACCTTCAAGTTGTGTCATTAGGACATCTTCCAGAAGGATCCCTTTAATGAGTGCAGTTTTGAAATCAATCTACAAAACATAATAGTCACGACGGTCTTCTATTGAAAGTAGAATTATAATGGATTTATACATAGAAACATGTGAATATGTTTTCTCATATACAATTAATTTATTTGGCTTAAACCCTTTATCCACTAAATTTTTTTATAGGTATTTACTTTACCTTATATATCTGGTTTCCTCATGAATATCCATTTACATTCAATAAACTTCACATCAATTAGTGCTTCACCCAGAACAAAAACCAAGATACAATACATGGAATCCATTTCAAAATTAATGGAATCTTTCCTTCTTGTATATTTTGAGAAATCTACTTCAGCATTATAATAGAGAGGTTCATCATTATAAATCAATAATTAGAAACCATATTTATTCACTTTAAAATCATATCTTTCTAGTTCTCTTTCCTCTCTTATGATCCTACACAATACTTATGTCTCAATAAATACATGTTCGACAAGGACTTGTGGAAGTTTTTATTATACCAACTCTTGTATATCTTGAGAATCAATCTCATCGAAGCCCATCATGACCGCACAATACATTTTGAGGATTTTCTCCCTCTAAATAAATACGTCATATCTAGTGACAATCACAATCTTGTCTTATGGTTTGTATATGTACTACCCATTTATTTCCTTATGATACCCTATAATGATACATATTGTGACCTGGGATAATAGATTTTCTATTAACAATTCTTTAACAAACACCTTAATACCCCATACACATGTGTGTGAGAAGAAATGTTTCTTTCTATTCCATATCTCGAAGTGAATTTCATTTTATGCATTTTTTGGTACTCGGTTTAATGTGTATGACACAATTTGAAATTCACATCCCCAAACAGATAATGTAAGATCATCATGACTCATCATCAACCTTACCTTTTATAACAAGGTACAACCCCACCTTTCACTAAAAACATTCCACTATGGTGTGTAAGGTAGAGTGTGTTTATATATAATTTAAAACTCCAAAAGAAAGTCAATGAAATGTGGTTTAATATAATTACCACCTTTATCTGATTGAAGATTCTATATCTTTATTCCAATTAGATTCTCTACTTGATTATTTAATTCCTTGAATTTCACAAAGTACTCACACTTATACCTCATCAAGTAAAATTTGACATACTTACTCAAGTCATCATTAAAAGTTTTGAGGTAAGAATATCCACATCAAAATGTTACTATAAATGTTCCACAATCATCAGTGTGTACAAATCCTTGATGTTCTGGGGCCTCTTCTCCAAATCCACAAAATGGTGGTTAGGTTACTTTTTATTGTAACCAATCATGACATCATTCAAGTGTTTTTAACTAAGAATATAATATAAAACTTTATTGAAAGTTTTTTTTCAAACACGTTTGGTTTACATGGCCAAGACAATGTTGCAATAACTGGGTGTAATATTAGTCATGTGAAAATAGTTAGTTATCAATGGATAACACTTGGTTTTCATAATTTAATAATTAAATACAATTATTTAAATGTTTTATACCATGACATATGATTAAATTAAAAAACAATTTTTATTTCCAAACATGAAAACAAACCCATCATTATCTCATAATGATAAATCATTTCTTGTTCTTCATCTCCCCCTCCACTAAATCATAATATTTCTTAAATATGGTATTCCATTTTTTTGTTAATCAAATTTCATATTGAACATTCACATTAATATTCTTCTATTTTTTCACTATAATTTCAATAAATTTAATATTTTCAAGATTTATAATTTGTCCTTGGACTTTTTCTATGTTGGTATCTTCCTTGAATATTTTCACCTTCCCTCTATCAATTTTCACAACTCACTTACATGTGGCATATTTTGTATTTTCTCTAAGCTAGTGATTAAAATTTTTATTTGGTGGATATGATCAACGGTGTGTTTGTTCAGAAATTTCATCCACACCTATTACCAGATTGAGTTTTTTTTTTAAAATTCCTTGGAACAATTAGATTTGTGGGATACTTTTTCATTTCTTTCTAGTTTATGAGTTTTACGTGTGTCCCCCTAGATTCACACTTTCATGAAATGACATGATTTTGTGTATGCATCTTCATTGTAAAACCCATAATCAGTTTATTAGTAGTTCTTTTCATTGGTTCCACCTTGATTTTTCATGTGGCATAATTCATGTCTCCCTTATTCTATGAGATAAAGCAACACAATAAATGGATTTTTTGTTTTGGGTTCCCCTATTTTTTGAGAATTTAATTAAATTTGGGTTTTAATATTCTTGTTTTCTTTCAATTCTTCATCATCCTAGTCTTTATTCATGACCCCTAACATTGATTGGTTGAACCCTTACATGAGTCTTCATCCCTTTTCCTTTCCCTCATTTAAGTTATTAGATACCCTTACATATCCCCTTTTATGTTCCCTTTATAATTACATAGATTTACCTTAAACCTTAAATTACCTCATCAATGTTTGGCTACCATTACGAAAGTCTATGGATACCCTTATTCAAGCCTTCGGATCATTTATTTACCCTTACATACGTCCCACATTACACTTGCATAAAATTTTATTTATGATAACTAACATTATGTAGCCATAGTTTTAAGCCTTGTACCACTACAAAAATAGATTTTGACACATACACAATTAGTTTATACCCTTAAAAATTATTTTTTTAAGAATTGTGTAGTGGAAAAACCTTTACATTATAGTATATATCGTCACATAATTCTGGTTTTACACACAAAAAATGTGTTTCTACCTTCACATGATGGATTTGGAACTCTTATTTGGTACCCTTATGCCACTACTTTATACCTTTATGTTTTAGTGGTTTTAGTCTGTTAACCCTAATTTCTTAGCTATGTACCTTTACATGGTACCCTAACAAACATAGTTATGACAATTATACCTATGTTCATACCCTTATTCGTCAGGTTTTAACCTGCTTACCTTTTCCCATTGGTTTCTAATGAGCTTTATATGTTGTTTGTTTATCATTTTAACAAGATATTAGGGCTAGATTATCCACAAAAAGTCATTTTTTATCAATTTACATTGATGCTACAAAAACAATGGTTCTCGAGGTTATACATTAAATTCTTCTTCAATGATGAATAATCCTATTTATATCTCGTTAGCTACACTAATAGAGATATAGATCATGAAGAGATAGTTTTGAAGGCCAATGTTCTTAGCTCACCAAAGGAGGACAAGATTAATGTTGTCTTCACTCGTTTCTTTTTAAAATTGTGAAGTATTTGAGACCCCTAAGTGGATTGCAGTATGGAATTATGTCTAGTGATGCACCCAAATAGAGAATACGCAAATATATCCTAATAATCATAATAACATCTTTCTTTTAGGACATCACATCAATGTTTATAGTAACTGGTTCAACACTCCTTATTCAACAATGGATTATCCATGCATTGGTAAGGGAGTATTAGTCCTGTTCTCGATTTCATATTTCAATTTTTTTGGAATGTATTAAATATGTATCTTTCTTTTCATTTATTATTCATCCCATTTTAAAATTATCTTCAATTTTTGTTATACACGATTCATTTTTTACAGTGAAACACCCATGATGATTTTTCACTATACACATAGGCCATTTGGACAAAGCACATAGATACTTATTTCCCTTTTACTATTTTAATTTCCACTATTTATATACTTGTAATCACATTATGATCTTTTTATTATTGATTATAATTAAATTATGACTATATTCTGATAGATTAAATAAAATTGATTTTGAGATTTTTTGTTTCTTTATTTTCTTTACTACTTCTAAATTTTTTCATCATTTATATTTAGATGTTCTAAAAATATATGTTTGTACAAATAAAATATAATTATAATATTTTATAATTTTATTATCAATAATATTTTTCTATAGATTATTGTATTATATGTTTTAGAAATTAATAATAATATTGAATTCATGTAATTACCAATATTCTATGTTTTTTTCCTTGGTAGTAATAATTTAAATATTCATTATCATTTGGAATTGAATTGTAATTTTTTTTCTATTTGCTTTTTTATATATTATAAAATATAAATCATTTCTATTTATGATTATTAATTTTTTGAACATCACACCCAAATCGATCCAAATAGTTGGTAACAACTTACCTCTATCAGTGCACCCCTTACACAAAAGTGGTATCAGAGCAATGTGGTTTTTTAAATTTTTTGTCACTAAAATTATGAAATTTTTGTTTATTTATTTAAATTAGTTTTTAGTGGATTTTAATTTACAACATTCTTTTATGTTTTTTAGCTATTTTTCTGAGCTATTATTTAAAAAAATATAAAAAAATTAACTTTTGTTTCCATTCCATTTCCCTATTTTCATTTCCTATAGGATCTATGTATATTCTTTTTTTATGTTTTTCATGTGTGTATCTCTAGTTTTAGGGTAGTGAAGGATTATGTAAAATATTATCTCAGATTTGATATCGGTTTTTTGGTGAGGTGTGTTAGCAGGATCATGTGTATCTATTGTCATTAATTTTTATAGGAGTTAAACTTATGTGAGCTATGTTTTGTTCCTATATTTATTTTAGGGTAGTTTGATCTAGTTATTAACATATTGTGAGTTAAATGTTTTGGAATGGGAAATTTTTGCATACAATTCTTTTTTTCAGTTGGATGATCACCAAGATTCTTGGTTTTTCTTTTGGAACATTTTAGTTATTGTTATTTTCATTTGTTTCTTAGGGTTATGAATCATGTTTCATTAGTACAATTATAAAATGATGAGTGTAACTAAAGAGTACTATTTTCCCCTAGGTATATTTATTTCTACCCTCTTTGATTCTCACTTTTTAGAGCTATATTTAGATTTTGGGATTTCTTGCTTGTGATCATACAATTTCCCATTTTTAAGGATCTTTGCTTTTGGTTTTTGTTAATCAAGTCTCCTCCTTAAATGGATCTTCAAGATCTACCTTAGAATGATATTTGACTTGGTTATGTGATTTTATTTAGAGACTCGTTATGAGTTTTTTTACATTTATTTTGAATTTTATCTTTCTTTGTTTCCTTTAATACAATTTTCATGATATCACTGATTTTGGAACATTATTTCCATGTGAATTATAAATTTTTTATTTTTCTGAATTTTATTGAGAATGGGTACTATTCATTTTATTTATGTTCTACAAGAATTGGTGAGCTATTTTTGGGACCTATTATAGCATGTGATTTTTTTAGTCCTGACATCTGCCTTAGCATCATCTTAGAGGCCGACATAGATAATTTCATGTATATATTTTTCCATGTTTTTGTTATACATTTTTAAAATTATGATTCTATTTACTATAATTATAATTTCATTGAATATTTGTATAATTTTTTACAATTAGTACAAGTTAGGGGTATTTGGACTGATAGTATGACTATGGCTGTATATCTTTTTAACACAATTACTATTCTTATTTATTGTGATGATACTCCCAAGATGATGTTAGTTTTAGTGGTGTAGGATCATTATGTGGTTTAGGGATTTAATTTTCAAGGGGTATAGAGTGATGATGATATATATTAAATCCCTTATTTATTAAATTTATATGGTGGTGATTTTTTTTGTTTGGGTTTCCCCTTTTTTGTTAATTAAATGTGAGTCTTAGTATATTAGTTTTCATTATTTTCCTCATCACCCTTGTCTCTAAATTTTACCCTTTCATAGATTTTTTTACACCTATGTGGTTATATTTCCATTTTAATTACACATTTATAAGGTTTTATGTACCCTTATGTATCGCTTTTGAATTTCTCTTTACCCTTACATAAGCGTCCCTTGACCCCTACGTAGGCTCAGAAATGTTTGGTGTAACATACCTACATTCATATGGACCCTTAGATGGGACTTTTTTCACTCCTTTAACCTTACATATGTCCCATTGTACCCTTATGTTTGATTTTATTACTGTGGTTTATGTTTATGTAACCATGATTTTGAGCTATACACCCTTATGCAGCTGGGTCCTAACCATTATGCAAGGGGTATGTAACCTTACAGAAGTGATTTATTACACATAAATAGTCGCCAAAAACATTTAATTAGTGGAAGGTACCCTCAAACAGTACATGTTTTACCCTCACAAAGTGGGGTTCTAACCTTACGTGTGGTCTTTTGTACCCTTATTTTGTACTTTTACATCATTTATTTGTACCCATACATTGTAGTTCATTAATTCGTTTTACCCTAACACTGACGATGGGTACTATTATGTGGTATGATTTTGAACATTGTTATGACACTTACACTAACATGTTTTCCCTTCTTCATTAGGGGACTGAATTTCTTATGTTTTTGAAATAGTTTGTAATGACCTTTATATGTGGTTTGTTTCATATTTTTATCAGACTATTAGGGATAAATTGTTCCCAGCCTCTAATTTCACTGTAAATTTACTATATCATTGTGGAAAACTCAGTTCTCAATGGTATATCATTCATTCCTATTCCAGATCATAAAATATGGTAGAGAGTCCCTTGGATAAAATGGGATAGATAGAGAGAGGGATCTTGATGGGATAGATTCAAAAACCATTTTTTTGTGATGATTATAGGTGGATATGTTGAATGTTATCTCGATGGAGTTCTTCTATGGATCATGTTGTTTATATAGCCCCCTTTATGTGTTGGTGCCTAAATTCCTAGAGAGTGATAAAAACAAAAAGTGGATATGAAACTGGATCATAATGATCTGAAAACTTTTTTCTTTGAGGACTCTATATCAACATTTAATGTAGGTGGTTTAAATATCTTTCTAAAATTATGATTTCTCTAAACCATGATAAATGTGTTTGGGTTAGGTTGTTGGTTTCTATTTTTTATTATATTGAAGGTATTATATATGTTTCTTGTTTCTCTATTCTAAATTTTGTATTCAAATTCATAACCCAATCAATTAATTGTTTCTTGTACTCTATTCCTTTTATCGTAGTGAGACACCCATGATGATCATGCCCCATGCACATAATTCAATTGGTCAAAGTATGTAAATCCGTATATCCCTTGTACTACATTCATTTCCATTATTTCAACCTAAAATTTCTAGACACTGTTTTTATTTAGGAATATAATTCAATTCTGATTTTGATTTTTAATGATAAAATATAAGTTGTTATGCGATTTTTTATTTATAAGATTTCATTTCTATGGCTTCATTTTTTGTCAAACTATTTCTCAGTTGTGGAAATATTTTTATATACCTATCTAATTTGGTTATCATATTTTTTTAGTCTATGTGCAATGAATCTTTATGCATAGATTAGTATATACTATATTTGGAGAATAACTACAAGTCATGAATTCATTTGATTTCCATTATTCTGTGTAGTTGTTCACCAGTAGTAATCATTTGAATTTTTCATATTGTTTGGAATTTCATTTTAACGTGTGTTTTATTTTTATTATTTTCTATATTATAAAATAAAAAAATTACACTCTCAATTTCATATTTTATAAACCAAAATACCCAAATTGAACCTCACAGTTATTTGTAGACTACCTCAAGCAATGAACATCTCATGAAATAAGAGCTCACATCTAGTTTGATCAAGCATGAGTGTGGGAAAATAAGAGCACATCAGTTATGATCCCAAATAAGTTATAGATGATGAGAAATCCTATATGCCTATATTTTGACACAACATGTGTTAGTAAATTTAAAAGTGGTAGATGGTTATGGTTCATGACCCCAGAGGGAAAAATAATTGATGATGAACATATGAAAATATTGAGAAACCTAATGACTAGGAATTATCAGATAATCACTTCAAAAACAATTTCACATTCAAATATTGAATAAATAACCCATATAAATATATATATATAATATTTTATAGTACATCTATACCTTAGTATATCATGAATATAAAAAATCCTTTAAAAAACACTAAACTAATCATGGAATAAAATAAATAATCATCCATGATCTTCTCATAAATAAAAAGGATTTAGATAGAACAAAACAAATAAAATAGACTATTAAAAGAGATAAAAATACAGTGGGATAATGTGGCATCAATAAAAAATATTTAAGTGTTTTTACTAAAGGGGTATATCCATTGGTAAGGTTATATATTTTCATTGGTAATGTTTTTTACCGACAGATATGTCACTCAAACTAAATGTTTGGAAACAACTCTATCAAAAAATGTTATTGCAATGGTTTTAAATAAATTTAAAATTATAAAAACACAAAAAGATAATATATATATTTTTCAAATGTTTATCAACAATATGATATGATTGATCGATCTATTTATAATATTTTCATCAACATTTACAACTAATTTCTACTTTTATAATCTATTTGAAAATTATATTTTATATAAAATATTATATATTTGGTTTTAAATATTTTTTTCTAAAATTTTATTTTTAATTTTTTAATTTTTTAATATATAATTTATTTATAATATAATAATTATAAAATTAGATTATATGAAAAAAATAATAAAATATGGTTTTATTTCAGATATCATGTTTAAAAATAATTTAAAAACATTTTCAAACTCTTTGAAAAGACTCGAATCTTCATGAAACATGCTCCTACAAGTTTAAACGTGTTTAAAATCCAAGATAATTTACATGAAACTCCATCGAACATCATCCAAAATATTTTTATCACATATTAGTTTTCAAAATATTATTTCACACTACTGATGGGGTTGACTCATATTGTTCACACACCTAGTCATGACATGGCCACAAAGGTTGTGATTATCTATAGTGGGATCACCTTGTCTAAATGAAGCAATTCATCCAAAATTTTAAACATTGATGGATAGAAGAAATATTCCATCCATGATCATGTATGTAGGATGACATTATTGAACTTGTGAATGAAATTAATTTATCCTCAATCTAAAAATGAATAAAAAATAATATGTTCATAAAATTATATTAATGTCTATGTAACAAGAATATTATAGTAGAATTTCCATACTACAATTTTTTTGTGTAATATTAGAATAAAACTATGAGTGTAATAAGAGTAGATTTAGTAATTATATATCTTTTAATAGTATACTATATTCCATGTGTAAATCTGGTACATTATATATGATATAATGAATGTATGAATACTTTATTATAGTCTATGCATGACTAGTTAAAGATTTCTTAGTTTGTAATAATATAAGAGTTTGGAATTAGTCTATATGTGTAACTCGAACCATGAACACCTAAATTCGAGAAGGTTTTATTTCCTATCACACCAGGTATATGTTCAAGAATCCACCACAAAACCTACAGAAGCACACCAATAGTTCTATATTTTATTATATATTATATATTATAAATTATAAATTATCCCTTATAAATTTAATTGTGTTAATTACTTAAAAATTTTATTTAATGATATAAATATTCCTAGGAAAGTGAAATATAAGAACTGGATGCCTAAACATATATTACCTCTCTTGATAGACACCTTAAATGAGAAGAAATCTTGGAAATTTCAAGATTTCTCTAGGCACTTTAGACAACATAGGATCTATATGCATTAAAATAATTATTTAATAACTTCTAACTCTCCACATTAACTATTATAATAATAATAAGGGACAAGGATATTATAGGCATAAACATTATCAATATTGTAAAGGTGTAAATAAAATACAATAGCTTTGTAATTTCGATACGTATTACTAAATATGGTGATGTTTTGATATGTAATGGATATATTTAATTGGAATAGATATATTAAAGTGCACAATTCATTGAGACTCAAAGGGATAAAATTATTTCACTTGTGTAGAAGTTTTTTCCCATATAACATTTTATAATATAAAAAATTTTAATCTATCCTTGAATAATATCCCAAGAAATAATTAATATATGAATCAAAATGTATTTTCAATTATTTTTCTAAATATTTCTTCCAGATAAATATTACAATAAAGAAGGTTTTTTCCATAATATATTTTCATTTAATAAAAAACAATATTTACTTGCATTGAAGGTGTTTTCCATGGCCCATTTTTACTACATCTACCTAAATCAAAACCTAAAGAATCAAAAATCCAACCATAAGAAAAAAACATGACTCTGAATGAAAACATGTAGGAAAAATCAAAATTCAAGTTAATTAGGTCCTACCAAGGTGTAGTAAATATCAAAAGGATTGAAATGATGAAACATAACAAAATAAATCATAATTAAGAAATAAAGAGAGTTTCTATCAGTCTTTGATAATAAGGGATTCAAACAACACCTCCATCAAATATTACCTCTTATAAACCATATAATGTTTTTATCTTATATAATCACATTAAGGGACTTCAAATACAATAAAACCTAATCCATTTAATCTACAGAACAACATCATATTTGATAAAATGTAAATTCAAGATAAATAAATAGAGACTAATTAACATATCCATCTTTTTACAATTATTAATTTAGACCCATCAATCCAATCATTTATGAAAAAACAATAGATAAATACAATTTCACTGCCTTGGTTTTCATTCAGAGCCTTATATTTTATGGTGGTAAGGAAATCACTTATCATATGTCATAATTTTGGATTCTATATAAAGACCCATACTAAAGCATTAAGATCTTGGTAGAGGCCCTTCATTGGAAACTTCTTTTCATGAAATAGATCATCTATTATGGTGAAATTCATTTCATCTTTAAACAAAGGTATTTTTTATATGGTGTGGAAATACATTTTAAATAGAATAGGTGAACTTATTTTTGTATTTTCACAAACGTAGTGCCTATACAATAGGAAAATCAATGATAAAATATAGACTTTTATTTATCAAAAAATCATAATTCGTTTTTTAAAATAATAACTAGAAGAAGGTACCCATGATATCATATTGTACTCTTTCGTGGGCCCAATCATGCTAATAACCAAACTTCCTGAAATCATATCCAATAACATGAAACGAAAGCTCTACACATCTAATTTGGAAGTCAAATAGACTGCACTTCCACACTCATGACTAAAATTTTAATATTCCCCCATTATCATATGAAAAAAAAATTTATCCCCTATTGGACCAAGTATGTAAATATTAAAATCAATTATCTTTGGATTGAATTCTTTATCCAAAAATATATTCAATGGATTAAAACCAATGTATATTACTTATGAGTAAATTATTTTTGATAAAATTTTATGTTAATTAATTTGATACATGGTGAATGATGAATTATATATGAAGATAGAAAAATACCATTTATTGGCCTATGAAGAGTTATAATGGATTATAGAATCCATGTGTTCAGCTATGATTACTTGAAAATATTTCCTATAAAGAGGTAAGCATGTGACCATGTGTGGTATACCATGATGTACATGGTTATAAAATCCAGGTAAAAATCAATTATGTAATGGCATGTATAGGCCATGGACATGTGATCTGTCATGTATCACAAGTAATATACCATGACGTTCAAGCTTGTATTGGCCATATGTTCATGTTTTGATGAATTGAACAGATAGAGTGAACATCAAAATGGATGGTTTCAGATCATGAAAGAATGTACAATTCAAAGATCTCCCAAAAACACAATATCACCACCTTAGAATCACAAGTCTTATCCCTACTTATGCACTTGAAATGGTGACAGTAAACTAATTATGGTGTGTGTTGAGATTATTCATGGATGATTTCATAGCGATCCTTACAAGAAAATACAATGTTATACTTTTAAAAACATCACAATATGAAAAAAAGATTACATATATGTAACTTTTTAAACATATAGTTAAACATAATTTAATTTTGACAATATATAATTATGTACATTAAAAATCATTGAAACACATAGTAGGATTGATTTTTTAGTATATTGCAAAGAATTTTTAAGAAAAATATGGATAGTACCTTATATATTTTGTCAACATCACCATAATTATTTCCTAAAAATATATTTCTATTATTTGGGTATAATGTAAATATATTGAGAAAAAATTCATGAATTACCTAGATATATATCAATAAACAATTTATAATTTTATATGTATTTTATTTTTAACATACATTTTCAATCTCCTAAAAATATTTAATAAGTCAATAAAAAAAGTTATTTAAACATTTAAAAAAGTTATAAAATGAAACCATAGTTTTCATGATTTTTAATTGGATTCATATTTTGATGAATAAACAGTATAGAAATCATTGATTCATGTGCTGAATGAATAACTAAGTTTACCATATTGTCAAAATAGGAAGATGTGAAGATGTTCACCTATTGAAAAAGTATAATAACACTAAAAAGTTGATACCTCCTAAAATACTTTAATATTTCAATATTTCTGAAAATACCTATAACAATTAATCATATCAATCAATGTATAACTTACATAATTCTTTATCATATTCCATATTGAAAAAATCACACTTTTTTCTATCATAGGGTGATAAAATTAATGAAAAACATAGAAAATATTGAAAACTAAATGATAATGGATTCAATGATTTTTACTGAACTTTTTCATTGACAATGATGATATTGAGCCATGTTAAGGTGGTATCAATCATATATTATTTTCCGTTTTCAAATTTTAATCTATGCTGTTGGTTTCTTATTTTTTATCTTGTGAAACTAGTATGTTTATTTGCCTTTATTTTTTACTATCATTCCAATTTATTATACACACTTCTTTCCAATAGAAATTATGTAATTATATTTCCCCTTAAATGTATTACAACTAGAAAATACATTCAATTCCTTATATCCATGGTTTACTTTTTCTTTTATAACGTTTTAAACCTTTTAGTCTCTAAATGGTTTATTGCTTTTTTTATTTTCTAGATTGTCTAAAATTTATTAAATTGACTTCATTTTGTCCGATTTAAAGTTCATATGATTGTAACAAAGAATAAATTTCTTCTTCTCCTCCTTTGAAAATATTTTTTAATATTTATTCATGTATTATAAGAAAATACTTGTGTTTTTATAATCAATAGTTTCAAATCTCATTATTTTTAGATTTTAAGTGGATTTTTATCATAATTAATTTTTTAGAATAACACTTACAAGAAACTATTTATATTCTATAAAATTATTTCTTTCCTAGTTAAAACTGGTATTGTACGATTTTATTTATAATAATTTTCCTAGAAATGTTTTTATATTATTTTATGAAAATTTTTTAAGTTATAGTTTTTTAAATTTCCACTACCATTGTTTATGATATATAAGATTGATCATTTGATAATTCCTGGTTTTTAAAATATATTTAAAAAATATTATTTCATGTTTATTCTTTGGAAGACATATAGAAAACAAATTATTTTTTATTTTGTTTTTTTATTTTAATTAAGATAAATTTAACCTAATAGAAACATTTGGTCATTAAATATTGATTACCCCACAACATATCCAATAATAATTGGTTTCAGATCAAAATTGGGAATATTATTTTGTTTTAAAATTTTAAAATCAATTTTCTTTAATTTCAATTGAATTTAATGTATCTTACATTAAAATAATATTTTATTGTCTATTCAACCTGGTTTTTTTCTCTCTCATTGGTTTTAATATAATTATTTTTAATCTATCTATTTTTTGATAGATTTTCCTTGTTTTTAACGTATATTTATAGTCTATTTATACCCCATAGTGACCTTTTGATATGTGGTTCATATTTTTATTTTAGTTTATGAGGTATTAGGGGAAAATGAGGTTTTCCTTGTAGAGAGAGTTGGTTAAGAGTGTGGTTTGGTGGTAGGGTCACCAGTTCTAGTGTTTTGTTACTCATTTCTACCAACTTTCCTTAAGATTAATATATTATTTGTCTCAATTAGTTCATATATTTCTCTCCTAGATTTACAAGTTATATCATGGTTGTTATACATTTGTTTAATGGTGATTGTGTTTTTTTAGGGTTTAGAGTGGATGTTCTATGTGAATAAGTTCATTGAAAAGTTTACTTCATGGTGTTTATGGTTGTATCTCCCTATTGATGTTGATTTGTACTTATATGATATTATATAGTATACTGCATTTTATTTCTAATAGTTGGTAGAAATATTAATTTATTTTAGATGTGTAATCTGGAATTTTAGTTCATATCCTCAGGACCTTAAGGTTTTTAGTGGTACTCTATTGTTGAGAATGTATATAGTTAGCATATGTTTTGATGGTTGTCTATTTAGGAGGATAATTTATATCCTATTTAATGATTCAACTATACATTCATCAAAAGGATTCTAATTTCATTGTATTTTTTAGACAGTGTGTCATATCATAGAGACAATTGTTCTACATTAAGAGGATTTTGTTTTTTTGAAATGTAAATATTTGTGAAATCAGGTTTCATATTTAATTCATTCATAATTTAATTCACTACATATTGTTTTATAAATTTTTATTGACTTATATTGTAAATTAAATTCATTATTTAATATTATGTTTAATATAAATTGAATTAATAATTTCATTTTCCATGTTTAATATTTTCTATATTTCTTACTTGTGTTGGGAATATTTCTATTGGGCCTCCTAAATGGCATGTTTCACCTAACCTGTATCACATTCCGTAACTATATTATGATACATTGCATTTATTTATTTTCTCTATGATATTGATTAAATTTATCATGTGTTTCACATCCCCAATGATGTTTTTTTCTAGACCTTTCATTCTTCCCTTTCTCTTATAGATAATTCTAGTTTTACAATATGTCAAGGAATAGGAAATTTTTTACATCCTCTTGTGGATTATTTCATGGATTATCATACATATTCATGTACTTATAGATTGGTACCTACTTCTTTTTCCCAAATTTTATATATTCCTCTTTGGTGTGTTTCCTCTCGTTATATTCTCAGTGATTCATCTTATAATTTCTTACCCCATTTTCTATGTGAGGAATTATGGGCCTCATAAGTGGGGGTGATTGATTGATCCTTCTAATAGAGATCATATCTGATTAGATCAAGACAAAATGGCTGAGAATAAGAGCATTCCATAATTATGTCCTTAATGGATGGGTCTAATTACAAGTTCCAAAGGCCCATCTTCTTCAGTTGAATGTATACATAGATTGGAATGAGGGAGATAATTCTCATTAGTAAACCATGGAGGAAAAAAAACATGATGATGAGACAAGAAAATATATTTAACCTTTTAACATTGAATTTAACACATTGTATGGACGTAATTCACCATAAAAGGATATATTGATCCAGGGAAAGGGGGTCTTAGTATTTTATTAGTTTTATATTCACAATTTTTGATGTCTGGTGTCTTCTAATTGTTTTTTCCTTATATAAGTCATGTATATTTCTTTTCACATTCTTTTTATATGTGTCTTATATTTCTTGATCTATTTTTTTTACTTAGTTAAAGATTGTAATGATCTCTCTCTATGAATATAGACCAATTTGACCAAGAATGTAAATCAATATGTCCTTGTTTGATCATTTGTTTGAAATTTCAGTCACTGAAAATTATATTAGGTTTTATTTTTATTGATATTATTCAAGTATGTATCATTGGTTTAGTTTAATTGTGTTTTGATTTTTTACCCATAAATTGAAGGGGTTTTTTCTTTTATTGTATTCTCTGTAAAAATATTTTTTAATTTACATTCTTCGGTTTTATATATACACTTTTTAATTTATATATTAAATAATATTTTCATGGTTTCGCAATGTATAATGCTAATTTTTATCTTACATATCAGTTTAGAGTTGTTATGTACAAGTACCAGATTCAGTTCTAGAAAAGTATATATTTCTTATTTAATATTTTTTTATTATTTAAATTGTAATATTTCTAGAAATATTCTTGTATTTTACGTTGACAATTTGGGAATCAGAAATTACTATAATTTTTATTACCATCATGTATATTATGTAAATTTTACTCATTTGACTATTACATGTTATTGGATTCTATTTGGGATGAAACAGATCAATATTTTGATAAAATGATGATTTTGATGGAAATATTGTTAGAATGATCAATTAAAATAAGCATAAAAAATAGTAGGAAAAGAATTGAATGTGGTTTTTTAATGTGGAAATATCATTCAATGTTTGTGATAAAATAAATTCATGGAAACATCTAATTGAATCAAATATAATCATAGATTCTATAAAATCCAACTAAAGTATTCGATAATAAATTTCCATGTGATAATATAAATCCAATGAAAAACTAAATCATGATATATATTTACTTGTAATAATATTCTAGTCACTATATACCACCCTTCAGAGATCAAAACAGAACACATGAAATCATTTTGGATCCTCTAATATGACATTTCACAACATGATTTTCTACTGTTTGTTGTTTCACACACCCAAAGACTATCAGTTTTGTATATTCTTACTATAGTGATGCTCACCATGTCTAAATTAATTTCTTCCACCACATTACAAAACACGAATACTTATATTTTATAATACCTCATAATACCTCATAATCCCTCCCAAAATATATGAAAATTATATCTCTAAAAAATAACAAGACATCACATTATTCAATGTTGGAGGTTTCAAAATTGAAAACTCTTTTATTATCACATTTTTATCTATATGATAATTAGGTTGAACATAAAAATAACTCCATTCAATAAATAAAATAATGATATAACATCCAACACACATTGATGGATCAAAAACTGATTATAATGGCACCAACCATCATACTCTTTTAGAAATACGAAAACTTGATTTTGTATCTTTGATATAAAGATGACATCTACCCATATAAAATATATGAAAAATCTTAATTTTACATCGTACTTGTGTTTGAACTGCCTTAACGATTAAAAATAAAACTAAAAGTTCTTATCTCCCTCATCGTAGTGATTTTTATATATTTAGTATTACCCACATAAACTAACATTTATATCTACCAAACTTCCTCAAAGAAGTCTTTAACTCTCAAATCATCACCTGGATATTTTATTTTAATCCATCATTCACTAGTGATACACTTTAAAGAAATTGAATTTTGTGTATGCCCTAAAATACATAACTTACCATTATTCATCATTGAAATAATCATTATCCTGGTTGATGGTATTCGACATAGGCATGTCGATCTCTTATTCCAAAAACTTGATGAATTACACTTCATAAATAAATTATTCAATTCAGTACACACCTTTACATCAGTTCTATAATGTGTTTCAACCATTCCACCTCACATTTATACATTTATCTATTAGATAATGTCCATATTACATTTACAAATGACTTCTTAACCCCATCATTATCAAAGGCACAAGAAGGTAAATATTATGGCATATACCTGAGAATTTTTTTACATGAATGAAAATTAGTATAAAACCAATATTTATTGTAAAAAAAATCCACAATGACAAATGAAACCATCATAAATATTTTTTCCCATACTAAGTATACTAAATTAATTGTCTTCATTCAAAGATAATATATCACTATTCGGTAAATTATGGATTGATTCACCTGAATCAACCACCTATTCTTTATACACATCAATACTAAAAAAAATTCTACTTGAATGTAAATCATCATCACCTATTATAAGATTTATATTTTTATCCTTAGAATTAGTGTCACATGTCTTATTTTATTTATTAATTTTTCACAAACCTTCGATATTTCTCTACATATGAACCTCCTTTTCACAAAATAAGAACTTGGATTTTCTTATTTCCATTGATCAAAATAAATACTTACTACATCCATGGGTCATAACTAGAATAACACTATTACTTGAAAAATCACAATCATTATTCACTTTATGACTATCATTCCTTAATGACAATGAAACTACATCATCCAACTTCATATTTTCTATCTAGAACGTCAATGTGTTGATGATATTATCATATAAATTTGGTAACGAACCAAGAGGAAGAATGATTTGTCATATACATTCTTTTCAACATGTACCATGTTACATTTATCACGAATATTAACCATCACTGAAGTGATATCCAAAAAAATATAGTAAACTCATCCAAATGGTTACATAAATATATAATCTATTTCATTCACAAATGATACAATCTTTATTTCTTTTATAAATTATTTATAATGGATTTTAATTTAAACTTTTCAGGATTCACCAAGATCACTTCTAGATTTTTCAGGTTCATCACTTTATATAGTATAGTATAATGAAAATAAATATATATTATTCTTGTTGATAACTATATCATATCCTACCAATAACTATTGCTCATTTTCTCTAGATTCTTGGATTTTTTTTCATTAATTGTTTCACCGTCTTCTCAAGAGTCATTTTTTAATCATTTTTTCTTAAAGTAAAATAATTTTCCATATTAAACAGTTATATGTAAATATAAAAATGTTGTTGTGAATCATACAAATCCTATTAGTATGAAAAATAATTAACCTCCTTTGATATCTATTATTGGGGAAGAAATGAATCAGTCACATGAGAAGGGCTCAATTGTGAAAAAAATATTACTAGAATATCCAATAAAAATATTACCATAAAAAATAAAAAGAAATACATTCAGATGTATATCTTTAATGTGGAAACATGATATGATTTGGTGGATTAGAAAAATGGGTAAACATAAAAAAATACATTATTACCATAGATTCTACAAAATCTAAGTAAATTCTTAAACCATGATTTACATTAAGAGCATATAAAACCTGTGAAAAATCATACCATGACAAACATTAATCATTTCTATGGTAATCATCTCCTAACTAGATATCACCCTTTATTGTTCAAAACCAAACATGAGGTATCATGGTCTCAAATCTAATAAGTAATTATAAAACCTGATATTATACTGCTTATTGTTACCTACACCCAAAAAATATCACATATATATATATGAATGCTTACTTTTTGCAGCCGCCAACAGTAATAACTAATGGAATTTATTGAACACAATCCAAAACCTTTCAGAAGATGTAGTTAGATTATCGCTAAAGGGAAAAAGTAACTTCCAAATGATGCTACATCATATAAAATATTAAGTGACCACTATAGGTAGTCTCTAAATCTTCTATAAAATCATAGCATCATAAACCACATATGGTGTCCAGTAACCTGGATATTTTTTTAAATATTTACTTTTCTCTATTTCCAAACAACCAAAACAAAAAAAATCTATCGAATACAAAAGATCAAATAAAAGATAGGTATCCAACAAACTAGTGATCTAATGAAAATCTATATCTATAAAATATTATTCATTAATCAACCAACTGATATAATACAAAAAAAATTCAGAAAAATTAAATTTTTCGATATGAATAATATTTATTTACTTAATATATCTATTTTTAATAATAAAAATAGTTTATATAATGATATGTAAAAAAAATTATAAATACATATATGATGAAAAGATAATCTGAAATATCTATTTAGAGTATTTATCATTTAATCAATGACTATTAAAAGTTAAAATCCATGTTTAACATATATTAATATATGCAGGTATCATATTGATGTGAGGTTGATTCTAATGGATAATAGATGATTTTAATAATATTCCCTTATATTTTTACATAAATATTAAATTATTTGCTCATTTTTATCCCCTAACTAGATATATGTCATTTTAATAACCCTTGTCAATGTTACACATTGATTTCCATCATTCAAGGTAACATTAGTATATGATGGAGGCAATTTTGATTTATAAATATAAAAAAATGCTTAAATATTTATCTTTAATGAGTTCATTCAAATTTATGAGTGTTCTTTTGAAATATACAAATTTTACATGATTCATCGCTTAACTCTGATTCTGTGGGACAAAAAACACTTTTGATCATAATTATAAATATCGTTATCTAATCTATGTTTCGATTATTCCTATATATTCTAAATGAAATAAATATAATTTTCCTAAT
Organism: Viscum album; assembly: GCA_963277665.1. Classification (NCBI taxonomy): domain Eukaryota; kingdom Viridiplantae; phylum Streptophyta; class Magnoliopsida; order Santalales; family Viscaceae; genus Viscum; species Viscum album. Next base: position 1,068,098,967 of record OY728129.1, read on the forward strand.
TTTTCATGTCAATTAGAGCCCTTTTGGTTAGTTTTGACGCCCAAACAAATTATTTTCCCACTATTAAAAAATGATAATGAATATTAAAATGATCTTCTATATGTACTCAATAATTCAAGGATTAGATTGATGGGTGTTTTATTATAATATATCATATAATATTTGATGAATTATATCTTAAATTTTCTTATTAATCAGATGCTTTTCCTCATTTTTAACCCCTTTACAAGAGATACATCTTTTTAATAACAGTAGAAAATGTTATCAATTATTTTCCATAATATCCGGTGATGAGAGAATTAGATGGAAGTAGGGTTTATTTCTATAGATCAAAAATGGCATGGTTATTTTCACCCATGGATTCTTGTCAATCCCTGTGTATTTTACTAATATTTTACCCTTTTATAAGATATATCACTTAAATCCAAATCTGAGGGACAATAAACAATTTTAATCATACCAATAAACTTAAATATCTTCTCATTGTTCTAATTATTCTTATAGATTTTAAATTAAATAATGACTATTTGAGAAGAAAAATCATTCTAAACAAATCAATTTTATTAATTTCTGACTTCTTTACAAATGATTTTTCCATTATTATGAAAATAATAATAAATGTGCCAATGAAAATATAATTGAATCACCTAATATAAGAATAATATTGAAATAATGGTGAATCTAAAATATGACATATAACTTTAGGAATGTTATCTTATATTTTCACATCAATCAGATATCATTTTATCATTTTTACTCCCTTATGGGAGATAGGTGATTTTAATAACACAAGAAAATGTTATTAATCATATTCCATCATAATGGGTGACATGGAGATTGTATTGATACAGAGTTGATTCCTACAGATCATAAATAGATTATTGATCATCCTCCCTTGACTTCATGCCAATCCAAGTGTTTTTCATGGTATTTTTTCATTTTACCATATTATTCATTTTACTCTAAATTCAAAGGACAAATTCCACATCTGATCATACCGAGAAATTATAGAATCTAATCCATGTATTGATGATTCATATAGTTTTTAAATTAAAATATGAAAATTATCCAAATATTTTATTCTAATTGGATCTCTTTTGATCATTTTATACCCCTACAAACATGATTTACTCATTATTAGAAAAAATCAAAAAAATTTAAAATGATCTTTTAATTATACCAACCAATCAAGGGATAAAATTGAAACATGGATGACTCCAATAGATCAAATATTATTTGTGGAATTTTCTCCCATATTATAATTTCAATCAGATGAGTTTCTTGTTTTTGACCCCCGAGAAAAGAGATATGTCTTTTTAATAACATTAAATACCATTATCCATATTTTTCTATCATACCAGGTGACATTATATTCTAATGTATTCCACCATTATTCTTAAAAATATAAAATTAGTCATAGATTTTTCTACTATAATTTCATGTCAACCCATCTGTTTTTTTCTTGGTATTGGAGTCTTTTACATGATGTGTCACTTAAGTCCAAATATATGGCACAAAAATCACTTTTGATCATACTGATAAATTCAAGTATCTGATCTATAAAGCAATGTTTCTTAATGAAATTAAGTGTCATAATGATCATTTTACTAAGATTCCATGTCATTTGAAAATATGAAATATTAGAATGGAGTGTGTTCCATATATATGATATGTGATATTCGAAGAAGAATAAGAAGAGCATGATGGAATTATCTTCCATAGTTATGACCTCACAATATCAATTTCTGTTAATTTAATAAAAAAAATTGTGAAATGGAACATGTTGAATAGTGTTTTATGGATGATGAATGAATGGGAATTATGATAACTATATGATTATGGTTTAAAGAACTAAATAAAAAAAATAACTCTTCATGAGTATGTTGAACCTATAAAGATTTATCATAAGGAGGATCACTTTCTACATTAACCCATCTCTCTTTAATTATCTAATTAGAATTCCCTATATAATACACAACATCTTAAATATAGTTTATAATATAATAACCCTCTAAAATAACATTGGGGTAATCAGTTATCTTAATAATGGAGATTGATTCTTCGAAGATATAACCAAACTAAAATAGAGGCTTGCTTATGTAGAAATATTTCGATTAGAGATCATAAGAACATGAATGTGATATATCAAAAAAATGTGTAAGGTTTGAGGAAATCTTGTTTATAAAAAACTCATATAGAATAAATCACCCACAGAAACTCACATTTAGAAAAATAATATAACTGGAAAATTTCAATGTAAATACCATCCAAAATAGTGTATAACATAGAGAGTATTTAGGAATTAATTTATTGTTATTTCCTAATATACAAACTAATTTCCCCTATGATTTATGTTTTGTGAAATGGGATTTGTAATCATAAAATTCAAACTCATGTATAAGACATCATGTTTCCTATTTCATTAATTATATCAATTAACCAAAGAAATAATAGAATTTTTTTATCATAAATTTGAGATACACACCTTCATGTTATCATAAAAAAAGATTGTGGAAATAAATTGGTCATGAAGGAACACAAATTATGGATAGACAGGGTAATTTTACCATGAACCATCTCGATGGATTTTTCAAAATTCACTGAGACTGAAATCGAGTTCTGATACCTTCTAAAATTTTAAACATGGGTCAAGGTGTTATTTTCATTCCTAATGTAAACTTATTGACTATTTAAATACGTTTTCATATAATTATGAATCTATTTTTTTAGATTTGAATCCCAAGTTGGTAAAATTTTATTTTATTGTAAATAAAAATGTTAAACTATTATATTCATTTTCTAAAAATACAAAAAACAAAATGAAATAGTAAATTTGAAAAAGAAAAAAGAACGATAAAACACAACACACATTCTAAATATGATGTGTTTTGCAGTACTATGTTTGCATCCTATGTGTGGTGTGACATGGGCCTTCAAAAAATAATCATAATGAAGACAATAATGATGAAAATAATGAAAACAAATTTATAAATGTAGTATTAAACTATGTTGTAGGATTCCCTACACCGTCACCTCAACACATTTACTCCCATAGTATTCTGACATCAGAAAACAGCTACACATTTAACACCTCAGAAACATGCATTCATTTCTCTAATTCTATCACCAGCTATGTCATCCCATCAACAAAATTATCCACAACCACAATGAGTGACACTATAGAATGAGGAATCTATGTTCCATATGAAAATTTGTATCCATGTCCATCCTAACTAATAATGTGATAAACATCTCATCACTTCGTATGGGAAGTTTTCATTTGTCCTCTATAAGTTGTGGTACCTAAATCTAAAACTCTTCCTTTTTAATATATATATATATATATGTATGTATTAATAATTAACACAACAACTTACTATAAGAGTTGCAACTTTCTGATCATTCTGATCAAGAGTCATCATCCACACCAACATTTTATTAGTAAATGAACATGGATCTCATAACTATACAGTAATAAGATCTAAATATAGAACACAACACCATATAAAATAATTAATTTAAAAAGTGAATAATAAATACATCTTTACAAATCTGGGACACATGACGAGTCCCAAGCCCCTGAGGTGGTCCTCATAATGCACGATTCCTGGAATGATGTGATTCCAACTCCTACATTAAATTAATTCAAATTTTAAACATGTTCAATGAAAAATATGTATATATATAAATCAAAATTAATAGACTCACCCATGTATCCTTAATATACCTATATGCAACTACCATATGACACTAAGATCGGAAAATTCCTCTTGGGTCTCAGACCAAAATCTCTAGGGCTCACACATTTATTATATAGTGCATCATCTTAATTAATCATTTATAATATATCCCCATTTTATGACTTTTGTCTATAGAAAATAGATGTAAATAGTTGGGGAACACCCCTAGATCGTTCATTTTAAAAATAACAGTTATAAAAAATGTAATAATATTTTAAAAATAGATAAAAAAACTAATATAATCTTATAAGCTCAACTTCCCTCCATTTTCAATCTAATGTATCCTAGTGAAATCTAGCCCAATAATTAGTAATGAATGAAAATATATTTGTTTTACATATGATATGACCAAACTAGAGAATAAATATGGGGGAATCGGCCCCCAGAGTATGGTATGTCTCAAAAAATGATACATCAAGGGTCATATTGGAATTCCATAATGAAATACCCCGAATAGTGCCACTCTTATGACAGGAATAACTATCTAGGTCTGAACCTATTGAATGTAATTTCACAAATAATTAGAAATTAGTTTATATATATGATGAAATATTAATTAAATTTTTAAAAACAAATTTTACTTCAAACATATGATGACCAGTAGACATAGAAGGATCTATAGAATGATGTAGAACTAGTGCGTGTTCCCTTAATATATCCACAGTAATAGAGAGTATTAGTATAGAAAGGATTCATTTCACACTATAGTTCTATATAATGTTAAATAAAAACACTCATGCAAATTTTTTTTATTTCACACACATTTCATCAAATATAAAGGATTGGGTATATCTAAACACATGTCTAGGGTATGATATGATATTTAATTATTAATAACCTTGTAATAACAAATAAATGTTCAATATCCAATACCCATTTATTAGATTCATCAATAATTACCAATTCATAAAGTTTGAGTTTATTAACACTAATAAATAAAATGTGTGGGATGAATCATTCACTACCAATAAAAAATATCATCAATATCATATACTTGACAATAGGCATCTACATTCATGAATATAAAATACTATTTCATATATTATAAAGATATGGATAAAACATATATATATAGAATATTATAGGAAAATATTAAAATTGAATTCTAAGGGGACCATCCAATTTGAACAAGTAGAATTAATTTCAACAAACATACTTGTTGGTATCATGATTATAAAATTATTATTTATAGAGAATTTTTCTCTTATTTTGGTATGGTTATTATAAGGGGTATACTGATTTATAATATAAATATCGGGAGAAATACAAGGTGGAGGTTGAATTACACTTTTTTTCTATCAACTATTGAGATGTAAATAACATCATAATAAAATGTAAGACTATTAGGGGAGTATTTAACAAAAAATGATCAAGTGAATGAAATAAATTCTCATGGATTTATATTGGAAATTTGAGAAATATAATGTAATTACTTTAGGTCTAAAGTCCATTTACTAGTGGGTGGTTCATTCTATTAAAACCATATTGATTAATTCCTTATTCATCCAATTTATTTTTTTTCACTGCCTATTTATCAAAAAATATCCATCATTTAATTTTGAGGAGGATTCATATATAGTATATGAAAAAGGGGTTGACCATCATGATATATAATTAACATTTACACTATATTTATACATTTTTACTATTATATAATTGGAACACTTATGAAGAATAAATGGTATTATATTCATTAATAGATTCATGTTAATTAAAATCCTTAAATATGTGTTGTAAGATCCTCTTCTTAAAAATATAATTGGTTTCTTACTTGATAATATATTTTAATATGAGGGTTATAGATAGAGATTAAGAATAAATATTTGATAATAGTTATAAATAAATGTTATGAATGGATATATAGAGGAAATTATGAAAATGATTTAAAAGTGTATTGTAAAATGAGAATCATATGTACTAAATAACCGTTCACCTAGTAGAATAAAAAAGATATAGTAATTTTGTGTAATTTTTCATTAAATTAAATAAAAATTATCATGTAGTAAATAAATAAAATAAATATTCATTCAAACAACCCAAACCCATATCCTGTGTAATCAAAGAAAATTTTCTTTAATAGGTAAACAGATTGACAAATTTTCTCAAAACACCAATGTTTTTATCTCATACTTTGAAATCCATGTTGAGAAGGTAACCAAGAAAAATAGTGTTAGGGATAAAGGATGAATGATAATTAATTCTAAATACAATCCACTACAATGTGTTATTGATATTAATATATGTAATATTAGTTATCAGATGAAATAAGGTCCAAAAAATTTAATCAATGAGTTAAATAATTAGAAAGAATGTATACTTAAATTTTTGAAATGATACAACTATATATGGGAAGATATGTTAATGATGATAAATAGTCTTAAAGTAAAGTAAAATAGGAATGAATTTGAAAACATTTATTAATGAAGGGACAGAAAAATCTAGACATCTAGTACACTTAAAAAAGGTGGCTAAAGTTCAACTAATGATGGAAGTACAATCTTAAATGAAAATAACTATTTCATATGAAAAATTAAAAATATAACTCTAAAATAAGAAATGATAGGAATAATAAATGTTATTTTAAGAAAGTAAAAAATGAATTTATAGTACAAAACGACCTCAAGGTTGACATCATAATCGTAGATAAATTTTTTTTATAAGACATAAATTAACCAATGGTTTTGTTACCAAAATGATTATATTGATTTTGAAAGCATACAATATAAGTTGAAAAATTATATATTTGAGGGGATCTTATATGAAAAAAATATCAAAATATATGTGATTGATTTTTATAGAAAGGTACTGCAAGGAAAATCGGTTTTTTGAAGAGAAACATGGGTTCCCACTATTGAATTCCTAACTAACCATAGACTATCGATGAAGATCTAGATAAATAAGTCAATCTGATAAATTTAAAATAAGGACCCTATGGTGAAAAAAACTAATTTTTATTTTTGATTATTATTTAAATTATTTTCCTCAATAAAATCATTATTCTTTCCACAAAGTCTGTGAAAGTTTTTAAAAAGTAATATAACTATAAAATAAAACAATGGAAGCATGGAAGAAATACACACATATCATGGAAATACCACCACGTAATTGGTGTATTCTACCCAAAAATTATTTCCCAAATTTCTAACACATTTAATCATTTTTAAATAATTCAACAAATTACACATTTGGTTCGCACGTCAACTGAAATCAATGTATATCTTCAACATAGTGCTTGCATAAAATATATTTATTTATCATATATATCAATGAGAAAAAAATGGGATCCACTAACGCATCTAAATAAAAAACAGAAAAAAAATTCAGACATGAGAATAAATTTTTTTTGGTTAAGACATTATTGTAGCCTCCCATTGTCATTCATGAAGGCTAGTTCGTTCATTAATAACAATAATAATATATCTGTTAGATGTTTTTTTATTATTTTTCTTTGCATATGTTTTCACTCACAATAATGGAATTTCTAAAACACTATACTACCAAACATCACAAAAAGAAAAATTATATTCATCAAATTATATCTATCCTAATAAATTTTGAAAGATTACATGGGTGATTTGTAAATATAAAAATCCCCTTATCCCATTTTTGAGGCATACCAATAATACTTTAAGATTAATTCATCAAATTTATAATCTAGCTAGCAATAATAAGAATAAACACATACACACATCAACAGCATTGGCTGATTGAACCAATCATTCACAAAACATATTATAAAATTCATAAAACACTAACTATTAATGATAGATTCTATTTTAGATACTATTTCAAAAAAAAATTATACACCCACAAAATATAAGCTACATAGGCCCACCATCCCCATGTAATTTCACTATATCGGACTGTATCTGACATTCTATCGCAAGGTAATTGAGTGGAATCAATGTCTTTAAACATTCAAAGTGACATTTATATTATGAATGAAAAAATCATATCAAATAAAATACAATTTATCATAAATAAATATATAAAAAAATATTTTCCCATGAAAAGGATGGCATATTTTTGCAACACTTTTTCTTAATTCATGATAAAATATAATATGGTGAAAATAAAAAATAGTATAATGAAAAAAAATCATAAAAATTATAACGATTAGGGAAATTGAGATTTATGTTGAAGTTTTTCAACGACTAAAAATAAATAAAACTTAACTGAAAATATTATTGAGTTGGGATCCAAGTATTCATAGCCTTATCATAAAATTATGATTAGTTGGGCATCCCTATACATGACTAGATCATGGATATCGGTCGCATAATGCTCATCTATCGTGTCATTCCAATAAAAACCATTATGTTTCAGGTTCCATGGTCTCTTTAGGATTATTTATCCACCAATAAAAACAATATTATAAGGCATGAGTATCTATTTAAGGAATAATTAATACAATGATTACAAAGTTAATTGATGAGAAAAATATGTAAATGGAAATATATTTTAAATCTTGATTAAATGTTTTGAGAGATATGAAACATCTTTAGGATATGAAATTAAATAATGTAAACAAAAATAATTTTATATGAAGATAAAATATATGTTTTATTCAACTAAATAATCATGGTTCATTTTTTAGTTATTTGTGGTTGTGAAATGGGAAAATTACTAAAGATTATTAATGATAATTATAATTAATTGGTTATTCGATCCTATCAAAAATGTTAGAAACTATAATAATACACTTTTTAAGAATTTTTAAGGGTCCTACATATGCATCAATCTGTCTCTTGGATTCCACATTACAAGATAAAAATCAACATAGATAGGTCATATCTGATTTAGTGTTCCATGGATTTTTTTATATAATTAAAAGAAAACAAATTAAAATAATTTTAAGTTCAGAATAGAGGGAGTTAATGAATGGATGAATATTATAATTGAGTTTAATATTTAATATATATATATATATATTAGAATAATTGTAGATCTAGTACATATAGTGTGTTTCATATATGAATAAAATATTTGAATGAATCATGTATATCAAACTAAAAGAGACATTCCCACATGGAAATCATTGAGTTTACTATTCTCATCACATGAGGATTAAGTTTAGATGAATATAATTCAAGTGAATAAAAAATTATCTTGGATGAAATTTATTAATAAACTCAACAAAGAGTGACGTAGTTGTTTCACATGAGTATCACTTCAAAGATTCTAATTAAAGGAAAAATTTGATAAATTCGTTTTAATTAGTGTAAAAAGGTCATTTTGGAACAGAATTTTATTTTTGTTTAGAAATCATGGCCCTGTGTGTGTAAGAAAAATTAAAGACATGAATAAGTATTAAGAGACATATAAGAATCGTTTATCATGTATAACTTCCATTCCCTAGTTACCAAAATTAACCCCATGGGATGTTTTCTATTTGAAATGTTTTTGTTATATATTTTAATATACTCATTACATGAATAATTTTCATTAATAGTAAATGGATTAATGAAAATAAATATATTCATGTTGAAATGAATCTTGTTATTAAATGACGTGTTAAGGAGGGGTAATAGTGAAATATGATGCCTAATATGAAAATTAATTTATCTTATTATTTGTGTAGTGATAAATCCTTGATTATGGAAAATCGGTTACAAGGGTGAGAAGCATAAATGAGAATATATTTAAAAGTGTTATTGTTTTAACATTAAGATTCAAATAATTCTTTGCAATTAGAATCTAGTGACCCAATCCTTGAACATTTGATGAAATGAATTCTTAGAGAAATATTTTATTGAATGATATTACATTAAGAGAAGTAGTATCTCAGTTTTAGGTGGTTACAATTAAAATATTTTTTGTAATTATTTTCTTATCTTAGTACACATATATTTTATTATTTTGACTATTTTATTCTATAAATGTTATAGGAATTTGTGTTACTATATATTTCTAAAAACAGTTACTTTAAAAGATTATTACTCTAATCTGTTTCATTTCCATTCATGTATATATAAAATATAGTGACAATAAATGCAAAAAAATTAAATAATTCATAAAATGATAAATAATTTAAAATAATGTTTTAAATCGTAGAGTGGGAAAACAATAATACCTAGCATTAAAGAAAAAAATAGACCATTTATCATTCAAAGGTCTCTCTAATCCAGTGAATATTTTCTTCACATTGAATTAGGGTGTGTTGATCAAGATATTTTATAATATATGAAATAGTATCAGGTTCTTCAAATTCTATGAATAATATAGTATCAAAATAATTATGTAGATGCTTAATATACAAGTAGGGGTCAATTGTATACTTTAAAAATTTCTTTGTATCTTTCAAATATGGTATAAAACTTTCTACTATTTAACAATGTTAAATAATGTAAATTCACAAGACCTATTAGTTCTAAAAACTTTTAGATTCTGGAAATATGGTTTCGGAAATGAAACACAAGAATAGTTTACAAAGACAATGATTCTACCGTAAAGCATATATAATCTTACTAATCAGAGTATACAAGTATGAGAATGTATAATATAATTATACTTTCATTAACTATCAAAGTATAGGGAAAACATACTTAAAAAAAATAAAAGTAACAAGTATGAAATATTTGAACCCAAAGATTAGGGTATCCAACAACCTTGGATAATGGTCCCTTGATTTCTACTATAAGAAAAGTCTATCTTACCCACACCAGGGTATTCCCTCAATAAGAATATCATAGTTTGTATTTATATCCCCGCAATCCATCAAACTTCAAGGTATTCGACACCTATGTGTTTCTATCCCCAAAAGCCCCTGATTGTACACGGCAAAAATCAGAGTCGCACGAAGCAATCTAAAAATATTTTCAGTACACACAAAGCATGAGATTATTTCTCTCTCTATATAAATAACTTAAATAGCATGTGGTCTCTAAAGTTATCAACTTTTTCAAAAAGTATCGATCTCTTTAAAATGGGCTTATATTTATAGGCATTTTTCTAACGGTCGACTCCGTCATCCAATGGTCATATTTTTCCTTGTGACATGGAGGGACCTGTACACATGTCACTCAAACAATAGTTGGTTAGAAACAGAATGCACCACGTCGTTTCATAACTATAACAAGGATAAGTAAAAATGTGGTTTCTCAATAAAATTTATTTTTCAGAGCCTAAGGAAAAAATAAATTTCATTTTCTAATGAAAAATATTCAGAGTTTATAATTCAAGGATATTCTGATTATGTTTTTCAAGGAATTCGGAATCAAAATTCTGTAGACATCAATTTTTAAATTCTGATGAATTTAGAGTCTGAATTCTAAAGAATTTTGAACCTGAATTCTAAGGAATTCAGATTCTGAATTCTAAGGAATTCAGAACTATAATTATAGGTAATTTTGAGTCTAAATTATAAAGAATTCAAAGTCTGAATTATATGGAATTCAGAGTCTAAATTCCAAGGAATTTGGAGTCTCAATTCTAAGGAATCGAGAGTACAAATTATAAATAATTAAAAGTCTAAATTTCATAGAATTCAGAGTCTGAATTCAAATATTGAAAACAAAATACTCTATATCTATGTATTTATAGAATTCTACGGTTTTATATGTGAAACCAAAATTTTATCATAGGAATAAAATGTGTTAGATTTAGAGAAACTAAAACTTGATCAATGAAAATATGGTAAGGATAAATTTTCCATGGGGAAAAAATTTGAGTGTAAAAGAAATTTTCCTTCAGATATAGTGTTTGTTATTTTCAAAACATGAAGGAATGGAAATGTCATAACGAAACCTTATTGAATCAATAATCTCCCCCTTTTTGTAATTCACAAATATCATTACGAAAAAGAATATTAGGACTTAGAAATTTTATGGGCTTGTAAATAACAACGTGTCACTCTTTACATATGGATCGAAGTGAATACGTCTAGCTCCCCCTTAGGCCTTGGAATCCTTAAGGATCGTATTCAGATTTTCATGAATGAATTTTGTATTGTCTTTCATATGAAAATATGCGTGATGAAAACTACCCCTTATATGAATTTCCCCTTACTTACAGAAATTTTTACATTACGTAGTATTATTTTTTGATATGCTTTTCTCCCCCTTTGAGATTTTCAAAAATAAATACAGGTAATGGAAAAGAAAAATATGGTACCTAAAATATTAGTACTAAACAACCAAAAAACATGAAGGGAAACTAAAAATACATTATGCTTGAAATAATTTGTACAAGGAAATAAATAAAACAAAAGACCAGATTTGAAAAATTTTATCTTTCCATCTCCTTTTTAATTAACATCTTCACTATATTTTTTGACTTATTGAGCTCCTTGTTATCCCCTTCTACACATTTGAGCAATCGATTATGATCTTCAATTTTCTTATCTAATACTGTAATTTGTTCTTCCTAAGCCTAAGATTCTCTGTCAATTCATTCAAGACTTATTTTTTCATAGAATGATTATCTTCAATCTCAACTCTGAGATCCCTTCCCATTTTCCAACTCTGAGCAACCAAATTTAGCTTCCCATTTATGTCCTTAATATCATTCTTCGGAGAATTCTATTCAAGACATAACTTTTCCTCAAAACTATTAGTGAGGTCCTTGATCTTCATATATTCTATGTTAAAATAATCCTTGAAACTATCTTGAAATTCATTAAAGATTATCATCTCTTCTTATTTCTTCCTTCACCAACATTACATCTTATTTTAATATCTTTTGTGAGCCTCGTAACTAATGAAAAAATAATTGAAATCTACATCGAGACTAACAAACTTATCAATCACCAAAGAAACATAATCTAATTTTTGATTTAATTTATGTTGAATCATCTAGAATCTCAAGTCTATACTAGGTAAAAAAGGAATAGTCCCAACTAGCTTATAGAAAGATTTAACAACAATGACATGGCCAAGAGAAGATGATTCTGAATCTGAGACATCGGTTGGTGGGGATTCTTTTTCTATTTCAACAACCTTCATCTTTGAAAAAGCGTGAACTTATTTCTTCAATACCACAGTTTTTCTATGTGTATTCACAACCACTTGTTTTCCTTTATCATCTGTCCGAATGATTTCTTCTTGATTAGGAAATTCATATTCGCTATATGATGGATGAAATTTTTTATCATCATCAACTTATTTCTTCTCAACTGCTTCCTCAACATCCTCTAGGTGTATGAAATCATGAATTCCAGTTTCCTCTTCATACAACCAATTCACTTCTTTCTCAAGCTTCTCATCTTTTCCCGAGGTATAATGTTTTGAAAACTCAGATTCAGAAGTTTATATTGACAGTTTCTTATAAGTGCATTCCTTCTCATGTAAATCCTTTAATTTATTTATCAAGTCCTCAGTATCACCACTGACTTCAAATTCTTCTTCTTCCACTTCTTCTTATTTCTCTATTTCTTCTTCTTGATGTCATTTCGGAATCACTAACTTTTTTCCCAGAGTCTTTGGAAATGGTTCTACTAAAAAAGATTCTGGTTCCAGAATTTGTTCAGAGGCTTTTTCAGTAGCCTTGATAAGAGATTGAATGACTTCGGAATCCGACAATTTCTTCCCTTGTTTCAATTATTTTTCTTCCTTTTCAAGATTTTCATCAATATTTAACCTCAATGCTTTGGCCTCAGTAGGGTCAAGTCCAAACTTAGGATCCCCTTATTTTTAGTTTTTCTTGTCCTCTCCGTATTTATCCACAACTTCATCATGATGGTGTTTTTGGTTCTTTGGCTTCGGTGGTGTAGATTGGGATTCCTTGGCCACTTTTATTTTTCCTTTCTCTTCCAGTTCCTTCGCCTTCCTCTTCCTTCCACCCTTTTTGGAAGTCTCAGCCACCAACTATTTTTTTAATAAGTCTTCTACCTCATATTCTGGAAAATCATATAATTATTAAGATTCATTATAAAAACCAACATTCATCCTTCTCAAAGTAACACCACTCATCAAAATGTCTTTGCAATTTCTAGATTTATAATATCAAGGAATTTCGAAGGATTCTAAAAAAAGAACAATAATATTTGATAGAATAGATGGATAGATAATAATTTGAGATTTCAAATTTCCATTTTTGATATTCTCAATCGTAACATGAATTTAATTGACTAAACTTATGTTCCTAAAATTCACCATGAAATTTAGAATGTAGATGTCACTCTTCTTCATGGTATCCTTATCACCTTTTCTCATAATTATAAAAACATTAACCCATAGTTAAAGAATATGTTAGTTCATAGATAGATAGAGAATATTCTGTGTCTTTACTTCTGAAAGGCCAAGTGATGTTATGGACTTCTTCTTATCAAAACATCCTTGAACATCAGGTAGCTTGTGAGTACTGAACTCAGCTTCCCCTGCATGATGAATTCGAATCAAACTTATAGCCTTGGTGTAAGAAAGATAATATGTATTTCCATAGAAGTTGAAAAAGAACGTTTCTATTCCTTCTTCCTTGATGAAAGTTATAGTCTCATAAGACTCTACTACCAACTCCAGATACACCAGATCCTGTTATTTTGGTTTCGAAATACAAACACTCTCCCAGCCATTGAGCTTGATATTATTAGACAAGATAGTTTCATATTTGGCATAAAACATCAATTCAACTAAAATTTCCTTGTAGATCTATCACTCGGAGACATCCTTAACATTTGAAATTTCATTCAGATAAGAGGCTTTAGTAGACATTCGGAAGTAAGGAAGATCTGAGAAATTCGCAATGGGCATAAGTAGAAACAGTAGAGCTTCAACATTCAAGATCATGGGGTTCGATGTCAGAAAACCATCAGGGGTTCCTTTATATAGGCAATTGAAGTAAAGATTCATCTTCCCTGATTTATAAAATGGTAAAAAACCTCAGGATAAGATATAGAATTTGAGATGATATCAATGAAGTAATTTTTAAAGAATCTGATCTTTTGAGGTTTTTAAAGAAAAACATTAAGATTTAAGGAAAAGTGAATCTGAAAAATTTAAAACAAAAAATAAAAAACCAACAAGTAAAATATTATTATGAAATTTTAGGAAAGTAAACATACCTTTCAGATTTCTAAGATGATTATTCATAATGAGGAAAAATTTTCTTGAAAAAACATTAGATTCCAGAATTTTTCCATACGAATCTTTTAACTATGAAAATTTTAACTATGAAAATTGTAAGTACGAAAATTTTGACTATGAAAATTGTGACTAAGAATATTTTAACAATGAAAATTTTGACTAAGAATATTTTAAATACAAAAATTTTGACTATGAAAATTTTGACTAGCAAGAAAATTTATGCCCCGTATGAAAAAGAGTTTCTTACTGTAATGAGATAGGTTTCAACTAAACATTAATATATAATATTACCTCCCAATAATCATTACTAACTTCTTTTAAATGTATTTAAATCTATCGGATTTTGATGACATTGTGAAAGTATCTGTAAGTTGATCTTGTATTCTGATAAATTGACGAATGATATCTCCTTTTTGTGGGTGATCCCTAATAAAGTGATGCTAAATATATATTATTTGTTCACGAGAGTGATGATTAGAGTTTTAACATAAGGCAATGGAACTAATATTATCACACAAAATTTGTGTTTTGGTAAAACGGATACCATAGTCTATGAGTGTGTTCTGAATTAACAACACTTGAGCACAACAACTTCTGGGTACTACATATTTAGATTTAGTAGTGGAATGTTCTACAGATTGTTGCATTTTGCATGGCCAAGATACTAATGAATCTCCTAATAAATGAAAATTTCTGGATGTACATTTCATATCCATTATACATCCACCAATGTGAACATTCGAAAAACTTTTGAAAAAAACCATTTCCAGAAGTATAAAAGAGTCCTAGATCCATGGTTCCCTTAACGAAGTGAAAAATACTTTTCACTACCTTTAAATGTGATTCTTTAAGATTGGAATGATACCTTGCACATAAAAATATTGAAAACATTATATATGGAAGACTAGATGTTACGTATAGTAGAAATATTATCATACCTCTAAAAGATTTTTGATCTACTGGTTTCCCAACTTCATCAAGATCATGTTATTTTCAGGCACCAATGGGAGTACATATACTCTTAGTGTTGTCATATCCATACTTTTTAAGAAGATATTTCAAATAATTATATTTTGATATATATATTCCTCTGGTTTATGAAAAATTTGAAAACAAAGGAAAAATGTTAACTCACCCATGATACTCATTTGGACTCATATTTCATTAGATCATCAAAGGAATTAGTTAAATATTGCTGAGTTTAACCAAATATAATGTCACCAACATAAATTTGAAAAATAAAAAAAAAATTCTTTTAATAATTTATCAAGAGGGTTGGATCTAAATTTCTCTTAAAATAATTATTTTGAAGAAAAAATCTTTTACTCCTGTCATACTAGGCTCTTGGTTATTTTGTTAAGTCCATATAATGCTTTGGTAAGTTTAAAAAAATATTCAGGATGTTTTTTTCTTCAAAACCAGGAGGTTGTTCAACAAAAACATTGATTTTAATATAACCATTAAGGAAATTACATTTAACATCTATTTGAAAAAGTTTGAAATTAATGAATTCAACAAAGGAATATAAAATACAAATAGATTCAAGTATGGCTACTAGAGTATAATATTCTTTATAGTCTATTCCTTCTTGTTGAGTATAGCCTTTAGCAGCCAATCTAGTTTTATTTCTTAATATGATTACATTTTCATCACACTTATTTTTGAAAAACCACTTTACTCCAACAATAGATGTTTCCTTAGGTTTTTCATCCAAGGTCCAGAATTTAATCCTTTCGAAATCATTTAGCTCATCTAGTATAGATTTTATCTAATAATCATCACATAATGATTCATCCGTGATTTTTGGTTCTAATTGAGAATGAAAAGATATATTTACTACTTAATTTCTAAAGGAACTTCTAATCCTTCCAGGTTGATTTTCATCACCAATGATACTATCACTGGTATGAATCTTAACGAACAACTTATTTGGGTTTTGTAAAAAATCTTCATCAATGTATGGTATGTAGTCTTTTGGGGTAAATGCTTTAGAAACATTTTCTTTTACATTTTAATTATCAAAAGGATCTTCTATGAAGGGTTGATAGTCATTTGTTTCAAAACACAACTGATGATGTTAGTTGAGGAAGTTTAAAAACAAAAGGATCAGTGTCATTGAATTTAACATGTACTGTTTCTTCAAAAATACAAGTATTTTTATCAAAAACTCTAAAAGACTTATAAGTTGTAGAGTATCCCAGGAAAATTCCTTCATCATAATTTTGTGCGAATTTGTGTAGATTATCTTTAGTATTCAGATTAAATAATTTCCCACACAAGACATTGATGTAGAAAATTCTAGGTTTTGTACCATTTCATAACTCTTAAATCATTTTATTAATAAAAGTTCTAATCAAAACACGATTTGTAGAATATCAAGCAGTACTTACAGCTTCATCCCAAAAATGTTGGTCTACTAAATATTCGATCAACAAGGTTCTTGTTATCTCTTGAATAATTATAGTTCTTCATTCAACAACCCAATTTTCTTGAGGTTTTCTTGTTGCCGAGAAGTTATGAGTAATTCATTTTCTACTAAAAAAATTTCAAATTCAGAATTTTGAAACTCTCCTCTATGATCACAATGAATAGTTATTAATTGAATGATTTTCTCATTTTTAACTTGTGCTCTAAAAATTTAGAAATAAGAAAAAGCTTCATATATCTTTTCATGAAAATATACCCATGTAAATATAGTGTAATTATCAATTAAGACAAATACGTAATATTTTCCTCCACTGCTTCTAGTTTGTATTGAAAAAAATGATCCATATACACCTACTATAATACATCAGTTTTTGAGACTTCACAAAATGATTTAGAACTTTATTTATGGTTCTTTCTATATTTACAAGGATCACAAACTTTTTAAGAATCAAATCTAAGCTCGGGTAGATCCTTTACTAGTCTTTTCTTAGAGGGTTTTCATAGGTTTCTAAGGTTATTGTGTCATAACGTTCTATGAAATAACCAAGAATGATCTTGCATTGCACTAAGGCATCGTAGATCTAGGTTCTTAATGTCATCTATGTTTAGTGATTAAACATTCTCTTTCCTATGGGAAGAAAAAATACACTCTTCCTTGGAATTGTGTACTAAGCACATGTCATTTCTAAAATTCACAAGTAAACTTACATCACATAATTGAATTATTCTAATAAGGTTTTTCTTAATACCCTTAACAAATAAATCATTTGAAATCAATGTTTTTCCAAGAAGAACAATGTTACCTATACTAATAATTTCTCCCTGGCCATTATCTCCGAAAGTTACTTTTCCTCCACTTGTCTTGATAATCTTATCAAAGAATTTTTTGTTAGCTGTCATGTGTCGGGAACATCCACTATCTATGAATAGTGTATTTTTGTTGGTACTATTTTTTACTTTCCTAAAAATAAAATTATTAGACATTCATAACCCAAACATTCTTGGATCCATAAACATAAGAAAACAAAATTTTAGGAATCTACATTTTCTTTGAAAAATAAGATTAATGAAAACCTAAAGACTGGGTTTTATTTAAGGAACAATTTTTTTCCCAATTCCCACCACAATGGCACTTAGTGATGAATAGTTCACTTTGAGGTAAAAAATAACTGTTACTAAAAATTGGTTTTGATTGAGTTTAACCAAATCCAGAATTATTCCCTAAAGGTCAAATTTGTAATTATATCCTAACAATGTTCTCTTTTCCTATGGTAAAATGTGACAAACACTTACTCAAAGAAAATATTTCTGAATTTAGATTAATAAATAAGATTTTATCCTTAAAACATTACATTTAGCACTAGAGTTTGCCTCGAAAACATTTTTCATAGATATTACATTTTCTAGATCCTTAGAAAGTTTATCCTTATTAGAATTAAAATCCTTAAGGGTTTTTGAAATACTTTAAAAATAAAATTTTTTCATATCAAGATCATTAGAAAGATATGCTATTTCCTTAGTAAGAATAGAAATCCTAGAATATACCTTATCAAGATTTTTCTTGAATTTATAATTTTCATTCTCAAGATGTTTAGAAAACCTAGAGACTTCATCATAAGTAGGTAAAGTGTTATCTTTATCACAAGAAGATTCTTTATCAGAGGATTCATACTATTTACTATCACTATAATTAGCATTCAAAGATACATTGGTTATGGATTAAACATTGTGAACCTTATCCATTAAGCAATTATTTTCAATAGGTAGCTTAGATTATAAACCCAGATTATTCTAAACAGAAGATTCGTACTCTAAGGAGTCTCCAGAAGTGTCACCACCACTAGCACTCCAGGTGTCAATGGATTTAAAAACTTTAATAGATTTATTCTTGTAGAACATCTTTATATTCCCCTCAGAACGCTTTTCCATTACATCTATCCTCTTAAACATAGGACAATATGAACTTATATGCCCTGCTCTTTTGCATTCATACCAAGTTAATTTTGAGTCTTTATTTTCATTTCATTCTTTATTATTGTATCTAGACTAAAGTATCTTATGTCCAATAGTCTTGTTCATCCTTAGGGAAATATTGGCGAACTCATTTTCAGAAGATTCACATCCACTATATTTTGATTGAATAACATTATTCATAGTTTGGATCTTGTAACTCTCTCAGGAGTCTTGGATTTATTATAATTTGAATTATTTTTAAAGGAAAAACATCCATTTTCATTCTTCTTTTTATTTAGATCACCATCTCTTTTCATTCATGTCCCATGTTAAATAAGAGTTCCAAAAATCTCATCAAGAGTAATCTGTGAGGTTTCTTATTCTCATCTGTAGTTGTTCTCTTTGACTCCCACTCATTGGGAATGATATCTATAATCTTTTCTACAAGAGCCTCATCATCTAAACCTTATTCACTCATGGATTGTAAACTATTATCAATGGTTATAATTCTTTGTTGAACCTTACACACAGGTTCTCCATAAATAAAACAAAAACCATGATACTCATCTCTAAACATAAATCTTCTAGATTCGGCAAACATTGATGTTCTAAAGTGGGTAACATCATGCTTCTTCTAAAATGAATTTATAGCCTCAGAAGAGGGTATTTGGCTATATATATTTCTGTTCATGTAACACAAAAAAGTATTGCATACCTTATAGTTAAGTTTATGTTCTTCCTTTTCTGGATTAACAAATGTTTTGACTTCCTTATCAGTAATCTTGTAATCTCTAGTAGGCATGAAAAAGTTTTCCACTCTAGTGTTAATGAAAAAAGTATTCTTATGAAATCTCCAATATTCATAATCATTCCCATCAATTATAGGTGGTCTAGTGAGAATAATATTTTCAATTGAACCAACATTCATTCCTACAATCTAAAAGAAAACATCTTTCCACATAAACTAATTAGTAATATGATGTTATAAAAAAGGGTAAAAATACATAGCGAGGAAAATATAGAACAATGAAAACTGAGAAAGAAACTTATATGTGAATATATGTATTTCAGAGACCACCTCTGATACCATATTTTAGGATCTAAATAATGATGTATATTCTCAATATACAAGAGGGGGAATTTTAAAATTTAAAATTTCCTTTGTAACTTTCATAGATGGTATAGAACATTCTATTTTTTTATCAATGTTAAACAAGGTAAATTCACAAGACCTCTTAGTTCTAAAAACCTGCTATATTAGGGAAATATGGTTCTAGAAATGAAAATTAAGACAAGTCTATAAAGAAAAAGATTTTACCTTAGAGTTTATAGAATCTTACTAATCAGAGTATTCGGGTATGAGAAAGTATAAGATAGTTATACTTTCCATAACAACCAATGTGAAAAGGAAAACAAACATGAAACAATACAAGAAACAAGTAAGAAATATTTTGACCCAAAGAGTAGTTTATACAACAACCATGGGTAAAGGTCCCTTGATTTATACTTTCAATAATGTTTTTCTTACCCACACTAGGTAAAGCGCTCGATTAAAAGATCCGAGTCTGTCTTACTATCCCTGCAAGCCCTCAAACTTCATGGTAGTCGGCACCTCTGTATTCCTATCCCCATAAGCTCTCGATTGTGCATAGAAATAATCGGAGTCGCATGAAGCAATCTGAATAGGATTTTCAGTGTTCAAAATCATGACAGTATCTCTCTCTAGAAACCACTTCAATAGCATGTGATCTCTAGAGTTATCAACCTTTTCAAAATGTATTGAGCTTGTTCAAATGACCTCTTATTTATAGGCATTTCCCAATGGTTATCTCCATCCTCCAACAGTCATATTTATCATTGAATCTGTGAGGGACCTGTATATGTGTCCCTCAAACAATGGTTGGTTTGAACAAAAATGCACGACATCATTAAATTAGTATAACAATAATAAGTAAAAATGTTGTTGCTCAGCCAAATTTATTTTTCAGAGTCTCAGAGAAAAATAATGATTGGTGTCTAAGGGAAAATATTGGGAGTCAATATTACAATGATATTAAGATTCTGTTTTTCAAGGAAATCCTGATCAGAATTCTGTAGAATTCAGAGTCTTAGTTCTGAGGAATTCGGAGTCTTGATTCTAAGGAATTCAGAACCATAATTCTAGGGTATTCAGTGTCTGAATTCTAAAGAATTTAGAGTCTAAATTCTATGGAATTAGTAAACTAAATTATAGGGAATTCGGAGTCTGAATTATATGAAATTAGTATTTTGAATTTCAGAGACTTCAGAGTCTTAATTTCAGTGAATTTGGAGTCTGAATTTCAATGAATTCAGAGTTTAAATTCAGATCCTGAAAACAAAATAATCTATATCTAAGTATTTATAGAATTTTGAAGTTTAATATGTGAAACCAAATTTTTCACTTAGGAATAAAAACAGTTATATTTGGAGAAAAAAAAACATGATCAATGAAAACATGGTAAGGAAAAAAAAATTGGGAAGGAAAATTTGAGTGGAAAAGAAATTTTCCTTGAGATAGACTGTTTGTGATATTCAAATTGAGAAGGAATGGAAAGGTCATAAGATAACCTTATTGACTCAACAAAAAACACTCCACACCATGAAATGTTTACATCAACATTCCAATTTAGATTTGATATCAACGTAATGATGAAAAAATATTTTTCTTGTGATGAAAAAATATTTTTCTTGTGATGAAAAAATGAATGTTTAATTACTAACTTATTCATCTCTATATAACAGACTATTGAATCTCACCAATGTAAATTAATATTGATCTAATATAATTACATAGACTAAATCAACATAATTACACATACAAAACAAGTATTTAAAATAATGTGTATATAAAAAATCTATATTGTCATTTAATTGAACATAATAGTATCCAAAATCCACATATAGGAAACTAATGCCCCTATTTCATTTTTCTTATTTGAAATTGATATCCTTGATTAGATATAAAATCCATTAGCACTTAGAGATTTGTAGAAAAAATCCGTTGTTGATGGACCCCCATATAGTTGGTTGAATTATTCCGTTAATGTAGGGTCACCTAACTCCCATGGGTTAGGGATATATACATTTCACAGAATTTAATAAAATGTTATGTAGATATAAATATGTACTATATTTCTATACTAATGAAATTCTATTTATTTGTAAAAATTCTTTAAACCAATCATGAAATAATGTTTCATGGGACAATTGAATTTTAGATTAAACTGCATGAGACAGCTCATTTTTTAGCACATTAATGTTTTTCCAAAAATAATAATTCCATGTTTAAATGATAAACTTATAAATGAAAAAAACATATAATAATTAAACAATAAATCTAATAAGTCACATACTACGTAATGTTGTCCATATCAAATACAATTCCATCTATAATTTGACCATCATGAATCAGAGAGGGATTATCTAATTTGGTTTCAAAATTCATTAAATATTCTAAAAAGAAAATTAGTACACTCATCCATTAAATTAAAATTAGTGATTGATTGCACTAAATGATATCTATTATTCTTGAATCATTTCAATGTATCCAGATAATGCCCAATAGGATACATCCAAATTAATTTCAATAGAATGGTAGAAAAAACATTATTAGTTTGGGGTACTGTCAAGTGATCCATAAAATCAAATAATTAGGGAAGAAATATTATCTTCATGTGATAAATCATATGTATAATTTTTTCCTGATTTTTTTTAAATAAACCATTCATTCATTTTTTAAATATATATATCTAAAATAATTAATCATCTCAATCAATGAGTGAACAACATTGGGTGATAAACAATCACGAATTATGATTTACTTAATTACTAAATTAGTATGTGATTGTTATGACTTTTCAACCCTTTAAATTTAATACCTCTCATATTTATAAAAATTTAAATATTTGAAAATTAAACATCACACACCTTGAGCATCATGATAATGGAATGAAATGTAACATTAAATTTTTTAGTCATTTTATATTATTCTCTAGGAATATATGCCATGTTTCTCTCACTCAATTGTAAATGAAATTTTTTCCTAAAACCTATGACTTATAAAACATTTCATGCATCGAAATGGTCCAATTATTATCCACTGAAACATATTATTTTCCATAATATATCACAACTAATTTTATTAATGTTCATAATATAAAAATTATTTCTGGCATGTTAGTTTTCATGTAAGGGAGATTAAAAAAATTATATTGAATTGTGACCACACTGTCTACCCAAACTATAAATATTAGAGAATATATGAGCCACCAAATCCTAAAATTAATACACAATGTGGTTTTTTTCTTCTTCAATCTATGATAATATTTCTAATCATATCATAATCTTTGGATCTTGGTTTAATTCTCTAGAACCATAAAATGACACTATTTCCTTTCTGAAGCTCTTATTAAGGAGTAGAAAACATATACGATTTATGTATTCCCATTTTTTATAATGTTTAATACATATAGAATTTTTAATTTTACATCATCAATGGAATGGAAATTCGAATTTCATTCCCAAACCTAATAAATTTTCTTATGTTGTGAAGTCACTAATTGCCAAAAATAAACTGTCATATTGTTTAAACATTTCATTCACTTCACAGTCATAATTCATCGCACTTTCACCTCAAAATTCTATCATCTCATCAATAAATGTATTATGGTAAACATCAATCTTATCCCATGTACTTCTATGTTTTTCAATAGATTATAATGAAATAGAAATTTTTACAACATACAAATACACTTAGGAAGATTATATGGAACCACCATCATGGGCCATGTGTTATGAGTTAAACCAACGATAGACCATAATGGATTGAAACTATCAGCTTCCCACCCCAATGAGACAATAAAAATATATTTAGTAATTT
The DNA here is from genome assembly GCA_963277665.1 of Viscum album. Classification (NCBI taxonomy): domain Eukaryota; kingdom Viridiplantae; phylum Streptophyta; class Magnoliopsida; order Santalales; family Viscaceae; genus Viscum; species Viscum album. Next base: position 1,068,123,008 of record OY728129.1, read on the forward strand.
CATGGTGTATTTTTTCAAAATCCTTGGATGTAAGAGAGTCTTCTAGGTAGGTTTGCATATCAATTTCCTCATTTATTTCAACACGTCATCAAAATAATTTAGAAACAATAGATGTCAATAAAAAATTTAACCTCCTCTTCAAAGGAAATTAATGTAATTTTTTTATAACAATTGATTCCACCTACTTTATAATCATTGTGTGATGTGCCTCATTTCCCCGATTATCATTCCAAAATGATGATTCTTAGACCATAAAATTACAAAAATGGATAGTTTATTTTATAAAAGTCATATAATTTTTTCACATGCATGTGAAAGAATATGTTCTCTATAAACTTACAAGAAAGGAAATACGACTCATGAATCTTAGTGTAACGAAGAAGTACTTTTTTCAATAACACCAATACACCAAAAAAATTATTTATTTTTTCAATCACCATGTATTTCAAAAAACCTCAATGGGTAGATATCTTCACCAAAGAATATATTGAACTCACTAGTCTCAACATTCTAGATGTTAGTGCATTCAAGAGCCAACCCACATAACACTTTAGTAATAATTCCATTCATGATATAATTTTCCTCAAATCATAATCAATTTGAACAATTTCTGTTTGATTAAAACGAATATATTTTCCCCATGATGAGTCCACAACGTTAAATTTTTTAAATCCCAATTCAATAATAGGTTCTCCCTCATGGTATATCATATGAATTGATACCTGTTTACACATTTTGTGCATGAAAAACTAATATAGACAATGTTAATCATTGTAGTTAAATAAATAAACTATATAATGCCATAAAAATAATCTCTATATTTTCTATAGAGATGATCACTCCAAATATTATCCATATTAATATATGTATAATGAGTAGTAACATTTTCACAATACATTGTATTTTATTAATTATTATAATCTTCAGTCAAAAAATATTTTTAAAATGGAGATAAACTAATTACATGTGAAATTTAATTCATACTCATCCAAAACAACTAAAAAATTCACAAATGACTTGATCATCTCATTTTATAATATATTTAATTTTTTATACATTTTATTTTTTAAATAATATTTTGTATGTGATTGAATATTTTGTACATAGGTGCTTAAAAAACATTATGTGACAAGAAATTTTAAAATGTAAAAAAGCATAAAAATATATTAATATAGAAAAAATACTAATTTTATAAATATATTTATCAAAACAATAAAACAAGTAAAATTATATTATTTGACTATCACTAATATTTTAATGTTTTAATAAATAAAATTTATAAATAATTATATATGACTAAATTGTAATAAATTATATTTTATAATACACATTAAATATTTTAAATTATCATTATAGCAGATGTACTGTATAATTAACATTTTTGTTGGGAAAAAATAAATTATATGATAGAGAATGTAATGTTTCATATCACATAAATAATGTGGAATAAAATATTGGGATTTGTTCCCATGGTAAATAAATTTATTTAAATATTTTAGAAAATAAAATAATTATATGATTCATTTTATTTTCCACATAATTATCTTTTTAACATTTTAATATAATAATAAACTAGTAATTCTACCTATGTTGTTTTATGAGACAGGATAGTGTGTAAATTAATAAAAAATGATTTAACTTATAATACCTATAAAGAGATGCAGTATATGAAGAAAATAAAATAGAATAGTAAATAATATTTATTGTATGGAAATAAATAGATTGAAATATTTAAATAAAAATCCATGTCATTTCAAGAGTGCATTTCAACATATCATTTGTAGTAGTTTGGTAAATTCAATATAGCAAGTTAATCATTATTATAAACTATTTTTAAGCATTTTAGATACTAGAGTGAAATGATTTAAATAACTTATGATTAATTATCATTCATTAAATATTTATTAACAAAAATCATATTATAAGTCACTCTAAAAAGAAACAAATTAGTAACCAAATAGTGATAGGTTACAAAAATGAATGTGACTTTCCTTGTTGGTGTACTTTTTCTTCTTCCTAGTTTGTCCTATATGGCTTGTTTCATGATGAGATTAGTAGATTCCAGAGTATGTATGGAATGAACAAATTTTTTTCTTAATAATGAATGATATTTGGTTAAATTATTTAAGTAGGAGAATGTTTCACGTTATGGATTTTTGTGAAGAGGAATTCATTTATCATCATTTGAAGTGACAGTAGTTGGTGTTTGTAAATGCATTTAGTGGTAGCAGCAAATGAGTTTTTGTACTCTGGTTGTTTTTTTTTGGTAAAACCCATTTTTTGGGTTGAGTTTTTGATACACTTGTGGTTTCGAACACACCCTACCCGTGTTGAACACAATGTAACAAACACCCCCCACTTTCACGGGGAAGGGTGAATTTTACAAACATCATGGTGGGAGGTTGGATAGATAGTTATTAGATCTCCATGTTCTGTATTATATGCATTGGTAGCCAGAAATTATTTGGGAAATTTATGGTGCGGTTGTGAGGCCCAGGTGTCTACAGGCATGGTATTATTTCCCATGATCCTACAGGATGAAATATAGTGTTCATACGATGTGACTTCGAGATGTGGAATGGGTGTGACCAAGCTATCTACGAGCGTGATGTGGTATAATTGTGGAATAGGTGTGTGTGTGAGGAATGTGGTGAGATTCGTATACCTTGGTTGTGGGACTAGATCTGAGACCCACGTGTGTGCGGGTGGGTTGTGACATGGGTATTTTGGAAGAGTGTGGAAGTGTCAGGAAATTTTTTATTAGAGTACGAGCATTTGACTAATGGGAAGTGGTGTGGCATACCCAAACGTCGATGTACATATTATATTACATTATTTAACTTGAAATATTTTGTGAGTGTGCCTTAGTGAGGTTGGGATGGTTAGTATTCCTTGTTAGGTGTTGTCAGTTTCTATTATTTTATCAATTGGGAATTAGTATGCTTCTCCCACATTTCATGAGAGACCCTGGTTTTCCCATATTAATTATATTTTTTTAATCACCTAACATATAAAACTAATTTTAGGTTTCTAGGAGGGTTATGTAGACTATGATGTGCTTTACTGGCTTGGATGTGGGGATAGTTGTTGTGTTTCTTCATAGATATGTTATTTTGGTACTTACATTAGAGTTTATTGTATTTGTAGTAGTAATATTTTAAAAATGCATTTCAGATGCATTTTGGATTTATTTTATACATTTCTTCGAGTTTTTATGATGTTGATATATCTTGTCTCCCGATATTGGTTACAAAAAAGGGCAATGCCTCTCATTTTGTTATATTTGTATAACCATGGTGTTGGTCTCCACCTCGTGGCCTACTGAAGGCGGGACTCAGGGGTCACTATCTTCCATTCATAATTTCCATTTTAGGTAGGTTATCTTAGGAGGGAGGAGGTCATGATAGAATGATAAGAAAGGTGATGGTTGAAGGATAAGATGGAGTTTTATAGTTAGGACCAGTGAAGATTATAGGGGTTGGTAGGAAAAAATGTTATTGAACCTTGGAACAGGACATATTCCATGGAATATTGGCTTGAACATAGCATTTTTTGGGACCCCCATGATCTGATGCAAGATATTAAGCCTACAGAATGACCAGGTGAGGCTTCGCTATTTGCAGGGTATAGACCGTAGTAAAGGTACGTGCATCATAGTGACTTGATTTATTTTTTTATTTGGGAGTTTTGGGAAATTTAAATAAATAATTGAAATGATTCTAGAATAAAAATACATACTACTCAGGATTAGTAATTCCATGTTTTTATTTTTCACTTAATGAACCCTGTCAGCATCCATAGGTTTCTTGGGATTTTAAAGCTCAGTAGGCTGATCTGGTCGATTAGTGGAGTGTTGATCAGGTGGAGGAAGATGACCAATGGCGGAGAACGTTACATTATTTCTAGTAGCAGGCTCTAGTGAACTAAAAGGGAAGCATTCTAGATATGAATATTGAGAGTTGGTTAGAGGATATTGTGATCACCTTTAGTTAGATATGAGCTCATACTATGTATTGGATTCATTTTTTAGTGATCTAGATATTCTAAGCTATGCATCAATGGTGTATGTTATACATAAGAGAGAAGAAAGAGATTGAATTTCTATTGGTTGATTTTGTTTAGGAGTTTTGAGACGAATTACTTTCTTCAAGCATGTAGGTTGAGAAGATGAAAGTGTTACTCTCCCTCCAAAATGGGATTATTTAAATACAAGAGCTGGGGATCATGTTCAGGGATATCCTTAATTGTTCTTGAGATATCATTTCAGATGATGAGTCTATTGTGAGATGTCTAGAGGAGGTACGTCATCCTTCCCTCTAGTGTGCTTTTAATCCCGTAACCTTTCCGATAAAATTTGAGGTCCAGTGGAAAGCATAAGTGGTTGAGATAATGCACTCACGAGGAGGTCTACTGTGAGAGGTATCCAGAAGAGTTCTTATAAGGGAATGTCTACCAGAAGAAGTTCTCAAGCAGTAGTGACTTCGAGGATTTCACTAGCATGGATCAGACCTTAGTGGTTTCCTTTTCATCCTCCTGGTCCTCATGCATTTCCTATAAACATGGTACTGAGATGCTTCTATTTTGGGTCTTATGGGAATCTTTAGAGTTTGTTCTTGATGATTGTTTGAGCTCAGTATGGTTAATTTTGGCATTTTTAGCACCCGCCTCAGTAAAATTTGTTTTCCAATACATTTCAGAAGTAGGGAAAGTAGGCTCAGACTCCACCAAGGAAAGACATGGTAGGTAGAATCTAACCTTAGGGAACTTCTCACAAGAATCATGGTTTGTAAGAGGGCTTCGTTTCAGGTGGATGAAGTGGATTCAGACTCAGATGTTTTGGTCAGATCAGTGAAAGTTATTTATGAACCATCATGGGAACTATTGTATGTGATCCGTAAATATTCTCTAGTAATGGATTTAGAGTGAATTGTTAACCATTGTTGGAGGGTGGATAACTTTGTGGCTAATTCACTCTCTCAGATTGGAAGGAAGGAGGATGTGATTGTTTTTTATGATAGCATAGGCTCCCTTCCTTTGGAATTTATGTGTTTTTTTCAAGGGTATATCCTTAGTTTACACCATTTTCTACTTCCATGAACACTTTTTTGGGTGGTGAATTGTGGTCACTATGATCTTTCATAGTAAAAAACCAATTTTTAGTCAGTATAGGGATAGAGGATCTTGTTCTGTTTAGTCGCATGTTATGGAGGTAGTTGTCCCAAGAGGTCCATAGATCATTCAAGGTATGATTAGTTTGTTCAAAAAGACATTATTATACTTTGATTAATTCATAATATTTTCACTCTTTTGTTTCACTCAGTCTGGACCATGTTATGGGACAAGATGTACAAAAAATTTCTGCACCCCTAGTTTTTAGTATGCCAGTCAGTGGTCAGACCATCTTGTTTGATGTGTGCCGAGGAAATAGACTGATGATCAGGCTGCATCAGTCTAGCGGGGATCTCTTTTTTCTACAGATGCAACTGAAAGATATCATCCTTGTTATCGACTGGTTTTATTCTACACATGTTGTTATTGAATTCTTCTAGGGATGAGTCATATTTTCAGACTTATATGTCCATCATGTTTTTTCAATTGATGTGGAGAGTTATCAGGTAGGCAGTTGGCATGTGGACCCTCTTCATTCCTCATTGGTGAAGCTATAAATGGTATCAATGGATGTTGAGATGGTGGAGGTTCACTCTGATTTTGTGTAGTTCATGGATGTATTTTTCAAGGAGACTGTAACTCTATCCCCTTGACGTGATGTTGAGTTTAGTGATGATTTACAACTTGGTGCTAGTCTGATCTCAATAGTCTTTAACGGATGGAACCATCTGAGTTGTTGGAGATTAGGATTCAAATGGATGACTTTATAAAGAAGGGATTTATCTGGACCAGTGTATCACTGTGGGGTGATCCAATCTTGCTTATGAAGAATACATGTGGTGTTTTAATATTGTGCATAGTCTACAAAAGGTTGAATCAGTTGAAAATTATGAACCATTACCCTCTTTTACGGATAAATGATCTTTTTTACCATTTGAGAGGGGAATGAGGGGTCTCTTAGATCGATCTACAGTCTGGATATCATTAGTTGAGAGTGAAGGAGTCCAATATCCAGAAAAATTATTTTAGGTGCAGTTAGTTTTTCATTGAGTTTATGGTCATATAATTTGGTTTTATGAGTGGACCACCCATGTTCATGGGACATGTGAACTTTTTATTTCATGATTTCCTGGACCATTTCATCATTTTATTCACCAATGATATTCTGATCCACTTAAGGTCAAAGGAGGAGCCTGACAATCATCACAAGACCACCCTATAGGTTTTTAGATGCCACCAAATCTATGGAATGTTTTCCCTATGCATGTTTTGGATTTAAGAGGTTAAAATCCTTGCACATCTGTTGTCACAGAAGGGTTTGGAAGTTTACCCCTCAAAGGTTGAAGTAGATGTTTCTTGGAATATACCCCAGAATATGAAGCAGGTTCGTAGATTTCTTTGTCACACATGCTACTATTATAGATTCGTACACAATTTATCTCATGTTTTTTCTCCGTTGATGGCCTTGATAAATAAATACCAAGCCTTTGTGTGGAGTGAATAGTTTCATGTAGTATTTAGCTACCTGAACGAGAATTTGGTTAGTGATCCATTGCTATGGTTTCTAGAGCAAGGGGTGATCTTTGAGGTGTTTTGTGATTCTTCTCATCTAGGAATGGGATGCATACTGATGCAATACTGGGGAGTGATATCTCATGGGTCTAGAATGTTATGTCCTGATGAATGTAACTATGCCACCAATGATCTGGATCTAGAGGTAGTCATTTTTGTGTTAAAGTTGTGGTGACATTACCACATTTGGGGACACTTTATGGTCTTCAAGGATCCCATGATCTTGAGTTATATCTTTTCCCAGTGAGATCTGAACATGTGGAAACAGAGGTGGATGGAGTTTTTCTTGGGTTATGATTTCGAGATCTATTACACCTCTAGAAAGGGAAATTTTGTGAATGATTCTTTGAGCAGGATTTAATAGAAGGAGGTAGTTTGGGAATCTACAGATGCTCGGAAGGCAATGGAGGAGTCGGTCTCCTTGAACATTGATATAGGAAAGGATGGTGTCATAGGATTTCTATTTTAGATGATGGTGCAGTCAACTCTGATGATGTAGGTCGAGTAATCTCACTTGGGAGACTCGAAGGTATATGTGATTCAGAATCATAATGACCATGGTGGTGCACCAGAAGGATGGTTGGAGGATGGTTAGAATCAGATGATATTTGATGGATGTCTATTTTTTCCTATGGAGATGTTTAAAGGATTCCTCGTTCAGTTTCACAAAACATCCTTATCTCTACACCTATGAATTAAAAATATTTATCATATCTTGAGATAATATTTTTGGTGTCTAGGGATGAAGTGGGAAGTGACATAGTATGTGGGGATGTGCTTAGTGTTCTTGAAGCTAAAGACTTAGCACCATGATTTCAGTGGTTTGTTATAGCCCATAGATATTCCCAAGTGGAAGTGGGATGACATCTCAATGGATTTCATTACAGGGTAACCCAGGCTCAGGGAGGATCTGATACAATCTGGGTAGTGGTTGATCGGCTGATGAAATATTCTCACTTCATAGAAATTAAGGACTTTGGTGAAATAGATGTATTTTCAAAGAGGTATGTGGTTTGAAGTGGTGCAACTGTAGGGAGTTACAAGATCCATTTTATCATATTGGGACAGGTGGTTTACCTTGCTAGTTTTGAGGATATTACATCATACTTTTGGCTCTCAGTTATGCCTCAACACTTCTTTACATGCTCAGACAGATAGACATACATAGCAGACCATCCAGACATTGGAGGAAATGTTTCAAATGTGCATCTTGGACTTTGGTGGATCTTTGGTGAGACACTTTCCCTTGGTTGATTTATCTTACAATAATGGATATCACACTTCCATTGGCATGGTTCCATTAGATTATTTGTATCGATGACCACAACATTCACCATTGTGTTTGACAAAAGTATGGGAGGTAGCTATTATTCATCTAGATGTGTTTCAGAGTACAACTGAAAATGTCCATCTGGATTATGAGTGCACGAGGGCTGCACAAGACTAGAAGAAGTTTTACGAGGATCATTATAGGATTTCTATGGAGTAAGGGGGTGAGGACCACAAGTTCTTAATGGTTTTCCCTTGATGTGGGAAGTGGAGGTTTGGCTGAGGTAGAAATTTTTCTCAAAGGTTCAACATACCTTTTGTGGTGTTGGGGGGAGTTGGCAAGGTGGCATACTAGTTATCGATGCCACCACATTTAGAGAAGTTCCATAATGTTTTTTCATGTCTATTAGCAAAATTTTTATCTTTACAATGACTCTCATTTCATTGACTAGTTAGAGTAGGTTGTTAAAGATGACATGATGTTTGTGGAGCATCCAGTAGAGATCCAGGATCATTTAGGGAATGTGTTGGCGGATAGACTATTCGCTTGGATTGTGTGTTGTGGAGGCATGGTGGCATGGTGGCCTATAAGAGAGTACTTGGGAATAGAGACGTAGATGTGTACCAAATATCCATTTTTTTCTTAGTTTTTCCATATTTTTTCCCTTTTTAATGTAATTACTGAACATTGTTTATTATAAGATGGGTTGTTTTCTTGTTTAGTGATCTGTGATTAAATCATGAAATTAGAACGGGGAAACCAAATTCATAAACAAGATACATTAATTGATATAAAATTAATATTGTGTGGTATTTTCACTATGTCCAAGAGAAGATAGTATAATTTCATGGATGAAGGAATTCCCTAATTCATATGTCTAGAAATTATGTCTTTTGAAGCTTGTGCGTTGCGTCTTGCGGTTAGTTGGGGTAGTAGGTGTTGTTGGTGGTGTTCTTGTAAGTTGAGGTTTTAATCCAACTATCATACAACATAGGGTGGTTTATAATTTCCCCTTAGGATGTCAAAATCATAGTGGTTTTTCTTGTATATAAAGATATGTGAGACATATCGAAATGGGTTGTTGTATAGAAAGATATTTCTCCTTGTTTTTTTTTGAATTATCAAGGGGGATAATTGTTTGAGAGGTATCAGATGTTATAGTTCAGACCTCTCTGGTCCATTACATTGTGAATATCATGTGTTCTAAGGCTTCTAGAGATAACAGTGATTCATTTTTGGAGTTCTCCAAAATTCCAGTTTTACCAATGGTATGTTCCTGATGGTGATTCAGGACCTGTTACTCACAATGATGAGTAGCATCTGGGACTTGTTAGCAGTGAGTTGCTGATGGTGAGTCTGATCCTATAGTTTATCAATGGTGAGTAACATCGGCGATTCCCAATGGTTACTATCTAATAGTGGGTCAAGATGGTGACTCACTAAATAACATCTTGCCAAATAGTATCCTCCTAAATAGTGACTCACAGAATGGTGGCACACTGAATGATGACTCTTCATTATTAGATCATCCCTGGTAGCTTTCACCGATGACTTATCTAATTGTAAGTTATCCACCGGTGACATACCCATCAATGACTTGAGATCTTGACTCACCCAACAGTGAGTCATTTTGATAGTTGGTCAAATTTTCTAGTTTTTCATAGTTTTTAATGATTCACCCATTTAATAATTTATGTGACATAAAATGAGTTCAAAAAATTGTTTAATTTTTTTTAATTCCATTTTAATGGAGGTAAAATTTATCATTAAATCCCTAATTCAAAGGAGACCATTAGATAATCAAAACTTTTGGTCTTGATCGTGATCCAGATTTAATGGATTTTGAAGCATTTTCTTCCATTGATATAGGATATATACTTTCTAAAGTCAACACCCTTTCTTCGTTGTATCTTTCCTTTAATTTGGCCGTTGATCATCCCCATTACCTTTATTCCATGAGGATCCATGCAACTGTGTTTCACCCATGGATCCCATTTCTCATGATCCCTGCACACCCACTATTGGGTGTTAAGAGGCAGTGTCGGTCATCTATTTCTCCAAGCAGGGATTCCTTCCTCTTCCTTTTATTTGTGTATCATGCAGGGTACTGTATGAATGTTTCCCATGTGAAGGAATATGAATCCATGTTTAATAAATATAATTTAATTATCTTTAAAAAATGAACAATGACTAGGAAAAGTGATGCATGCGTCTCTTTTTTAGTTTATTGATATTTTTTGTTTTCTAGCATGTATTCTTACTGAAAATCATAGTCAATGGTGGTCTTTGTTTGTGTACTCAAGATGATTTGTGAGGTATTCTTATTTAGTATGTATTAAACAGTTTTATGTATCTATATATTAAATTAATTAACTGTATATTTCCAGTTAATTAGATGAATGCCTCATGATATAACATGTTATGTGTCTACCCCAGAATTATGAAATTGGGATTAAAGGTTTTTTAAATTTTAAATACACCCTTCCTTTTTTTGTGTGGCTATGGGTTGTGTATTATTTTCTTCTATAATGTTACTCGTATGGTTGTGTGTGGATGGGGTTCATATCATAGAAATATGTTGGGGTTGTACTGGTGGTGTGATGGAATATCAGGTTGAGAGATTGATTGATTGGGGAATGAATGGGAAGTGTTTGTGCAATGGGGATGAATGTTCGGATTGTCCAATGTTTATGATGCGGTGTGTGATGGGTGTGGGTTGTTATATAGTGGGGATATTGGTTTTGGTTGGGATGAGATATGTTGAAGGGATCAGCTATGTGTTGGGGTTTAGTTTTTGGATAGGATGATTGGGTGGAATGACTTTGAAAAAGGATGATGGAAGTGGTAGGTATGGGTGTTGAATAGAGTAGAAATATGAAGTGAGTTTCCTCGATTTAGTTCTTCATCCTCTATATGTTTTTTGTGGCTTATTTAATGTTGTGGCTAGTAGTTACTCGGCTAGGGATGGATTGAAGAAATGGTTTTTCCTAATAAAGAATGACATTTGGTAAAAATAGTTGGATGAGGGTATTTTTTTAGTTGGTGCTTGTTTGGATGTGGATTTGGTTTATAAAATTCTAAATTGAATGTTGCTAGTCTATTTAATTCATTAAGAGGAAAAAAGATGGTTTTTGGGATGGTTTTTATTTGGAAAAAACCTATAGTTTGGTTTGAGTGTTTGACACTAAATATATATATATATACCTATATTTCTCTACGTTTCCAAAGGCACCCCACCCTAGTTGAGAAAAGTGTTCCGAACACCCCACATTGTCATGGGGGAGGGTGAATTTTCCCAACATCCTAGTGGGAGGATGGATTGATGGTTATTATCTCTTCTTTGATACCTCTTTTAGGCATGGTTAGCCTATGATTCTTCAAGTAGGTTTTCATGTGGTTGTGAGGCCCAGGTGTCTGCGAGCGAGGTATGCATTCTTAGGTGTCCATTGAAGTAGATGTAGTGTGCTACCAACATGTCTTAGGGTGTGGTATGGATGAACCCTAGGTTTTTGCGAGTCTTATGTGGTATGTTTGTGGCCTAGGTTCTTGTGATATGGATTTGGTGATCTTCGTATACCCAGGTTACTGGACTATCTCTAAGGCCTTGGTGTGTTCTGGTGGGTTGTGACATGGGGATTATTGATGAGTGTGGAAGCATTGGAACATTTTTCATTAGGGTTTGATTATTTTAACCATTGGGAAGTGGTTCAGGGAACCCAAATATCAATTTTATTATTATATTACCTTACATAAATTCATATATTTAGTGATTGTGCCTTGGGGAGGTCTGGATGGTTAGTATTCCTTGTTAGGTGATGTTGGTTACTATTATTTTCTCACAGGGAAATTACTGTTCGTATCCCACTTGTGCATGAGAGACCATGGTTTTTTCCTACTGAGTATACTCATATGATCACCCTTTATATAAAACTGATTTCATGTTTTTAGGAGGACTATGTGGACCATGCTAGACTTTACTAGCTTGGACATGGGGGCATTTTTTGTGTCACTGCTTATCTTTTTTCTTTTAGTAGTAAATTTTGAGTTTATTATATTTTTAGTAGTTATATTTTTTATCCCTCATGTGGGAAGGATTTTGGATTTAAATAATATATTTCATGTAGATTTTCTATTGTTGATACATCTTATATTCTGATCATGGTTACAAAAATAATAATTCCTCCCATTTTGTGAAATTTGTATACCCTTGGGTAGGTCACCACCCCAAGGCCTACTAGAGGTAGGAATCAGGGATCATTATCTCTCATATTCCATTACCAGCTCAGTAGGGGAATATTTGGAGGGAGGGTTCATGGAAAAAATAAATATAAAATTTATTTTAATAGAAGTATATAGTTCATAATCATTCATGTACATTTCACTAAATTAGTTAATGGTTTTTATGTAAATGATATATATATGGAGGAATGGTAGAGAATGAAAAAAATTATAAACATTTTTCCTATAAATATAAAATATAAGAGGTGATAAATAATAGGTTAATAAGACTTTATAAAACAAAAACCCTAAATATAAAACAAGTTTAAAGATAAAAAACATACGATGTCAACTACTTGAAATATATTAGGCTGGGAGAATCTTGTGGTGTATAATCTGCCAGATATGCATAGAAAAAAACTTATTTGATCAGAAAACATATTGTGAAACCATGTTCATCCTCTATGTAATCCCTCTTCCATGTAATTTTCATGGAAATTGAAATTCATGTGTGACATATTTTTAATGATTTGGTAAGGAGTACCAAACAGTTATTATATTCAATGTGAATATACAACAAGATATGAAATAACTAAACAGAAGAATATTCATAAAATAGATTGTGAACACTTAATTCAACATCCCCTAAATTTTAATTGGTCCCACAAAAGTGATCTGGGTTCAAAACCATACCAATATGAGTATAATGCTATATATAATATTTATTTTAGATAGGAATAAGTAAAAATAAAATTCGAGGGTTAGGTCGTGTTGAAAATTTATTTATTTAAATGTTTAAAATTTGAAAAAAGTATATGATTGGTAATGTTATCAATAGAATTATAGTTATAACATTAGAATATAGTAATATATATCATCATATTGAATGAAATCAAAATAAATATAATAATGATCAATATAAATTTATTGATAATGAACAAAAATCATAAAATAATAATATATATCATCTACATAATTATCATTATAATTAAATTGAGTTTTAGAATAGGTTTAATGTATATTCATAACAATATATGATATATAATAATATTTACCATAATCCCCAATTTTCCTCATTAAAATTAAAATGATTTTTAAAATGGTCCACATCATTTTCAAAAAAAATGTTATCATCAATATCATTATTTTCAAAATTTGTTTTAAAAATATCCATTTTCAATTTTGAAAAATATAAATATTAATTATCATCGACAAAATTATTAAAATCTTGTGTCATTGATGGGATATCTAAGAGTTCATTGGTTTAAATCTATAGTGGATAATGTGTGTGTATTTTATTTATATTTCTACCATTTTTAACCCATGTTAATTACTATATTCAGTTTTATTCTACAGTGGAGTGGAAATGGTGTTTCCAATGAAACATGACTGTAAATAAAATTAATAGGAAAACAAATTTGATCAAAAAAATATTGAAGAATTAATTGAAATGGGTAAAAAATTATGTGCGAACTATTAAAAAAAGAAAATAAATAAAAGAATCATAGTGTTTACCATAGTTATCATAAGAAATTTATTGATACAACAGGATCACAAGACTTTCCATAGAGGAGGTTTTTGTAGTGGCTAGGATCAAGGTCAGTGGTTGAAGTGGCTCTAAAAGGGTTGAAATGAGGGTAAGGTTGAGAATGGGGTCGGAGAAGGTGAGGCATAGGCATCCTGAAAGGGGGTTAATAAATGTTTAGGGGAGTGGGGTGGTAAGGGAGGATGGGAGGTGACAAAAGAGGCTCTGGGTATGGAAACAGAAGCAATAGGTGCAGTGAAGAGGGTTTTGATGGCATGCGGGTGGCATCCAGGCTTGTAGCCGTTGTTCTGGAGGTGGGAGGTGTGATCATGGGTTGGGGGTGGGATGTTCTTGATATGGTAATGGTTGGATGGGTGGCCATGACTATAGAAACAGTAGTGGCGATGAGGGGGAGGGTTTCTGTGAAGCAACTATGATTACAAGGGTGAGGGGTGTGGTTGAGGGTGAGGGGGGAAGATAGGTAGCTAATTTTTTTTTAAATCAGTGACTACCTTTGGATGTTTCCCATATTAAATGGAAAAGCTATCCATATTTCTAGTTGTGGATGTATCTGCTCACTAAAATTATTCATACCATGTTTCCATGCCTTTTTACACCATATACTACACCCATATTGCTCCCTTTTTAAATCCCCCACAATGGCACTTTTGGAGGTTCTCAATAGAATATGTTTATATGAATAATATATCACATTTATTGGTTGTAAAAAAGATATAATAAACATGTGATTTAGATTTGTTTTTGGTATTTTAATGAACAAAAATTCATCTCAATTACCTAATTTTTCATTGAATATATATATATAACTACAGCACTACCCATTACTTATTGTTTCCCCAATGAAATACCTATGACTTCCTTTATTCCCCATATATTACCATCCACCTATTTTGGTCTCTAATCACTTATAATTCTTATCAACATCTATACATAGCCCATGTTGGATGCCTGCAGCCAGTCGCCCCAACTCAAAGACTACTAGCACCCAACCCTTCTTAACAATTTCATCCCACCACCTATTATTTCATAGGTACTCTACATTCATCATCAATACCCTACCTATCCTCATAGACCTAGTAGTTATTTCATCCTAGAGTCATGGATATTTTATTCCCCTTTTCTATGTTGTTTCCCTGACACCAATTCAGTGACCCCCAACAGATTTATGTTTTCTAAATATGTATTTTTATTATTAATTTTTTTTATTACTATTATTTTCAAAGTCAAGTATTAATTGAAAGAATTTAGTTTTATATTTAATAATATATAAACCAAAAATAAAAAAACAATTGATTCGTATTTAGTGGAATCCAAAAAAATATGGTTGCTGTTTTTTATTATAAATTTATTTTTTCTTCCTTTCCATGTAGATACATTTCCATCGGAAAACAAACCACCTTGAACCTAAAAAACACGTTATATATAACTGTCTTGAAGATTTGTATGTGAATATATGGTTCATTCATATTGTTAAATGATCTGTTTTGGTTCTATTGGTGGGGAAGATCTAGTGGATCCAACCAATTACACTGGGAAGGGAAGATTGGAAAAAGGGTTTATCACAAACCAAATTAGGGATCTAAATGGTGGAATCATTTGATGTTTTTGGATTTTATAGAGACAACCTTTTTTGGGATGAAAAAATAATAAAATTCCTAAATAATAGAAAAGTGAACGTGACATGGAAATACAATTCTCTCCTTTAAAACAATACAAAAACATTAACTGGATGCCCATTAACAAAACATTATGTATAGAAAATTAATGTTTTATGCATGGAATATTATGTTGGAAATCCCAATGAGGAAAAACCCATAAAACCTAGTCCCAAAATAATTTCCACTATAATCAGTGATTACATGGTATAGAATCAAAAAATGAAAGGGTACTATAAATTAATACTCATATAAAAAAATTGTTTATAGGAAGAAAAAAAGATATCACCTGAAAGTATCCTAAAATGAAGAACACATTCTCAAGAAGAGACCCAAATATATTAGCCCCTATGGATTAGGTAATCCCCATCTAAATATAATTATTAGATGAAAAAGCACTAGGACTAGATCAAATAGCACAACATATGAATTTTCATTAGATGAAAATAATTTCACCTATTATAGATTTGAAAACAAGTACCTAAAAACATAAATTAATCATGCTTAGGAGAATATAGGGAGATTGTACTTCACTCAAAAGCATCCATTTTCTAAAAAATATAACACTGAAATATCTCATGTTTTTTCTGATTTATTTTTTTAAACGGAACATGGGTCCCCATATAAGGAGGACCATAAAAAATCACCGACTTAAACTCTAGTTGGGATAACTAGAAACCTGAAAACTAGTTGGTAAGTCTCAAATGTACCTATGGTTGAACTATTAGTCAACATGTTTGAAACATTTTCATCGGTGTTGATCTTTTCAATCCTATTGCCTGGAATCAAATATGACATAGATCAATTGATACCGAACAAAAATATGTTTCACCCTTCCCTAAAAGGTTGTATTATTTACAAAATATATTTTACTCTGATGATAAAATAACAATACACATATATCCTATTTAAAATTGACCACCCAAATAATTTTTTTATCAACAAGAATTTTTTGTATACCTCTTTAGTTGCAATAAACTCAAACACTATTGTAGAGAAAGCAACACATCTTTGAAATATTGAATTCCAAGATATAAATCCCCCATAAAAATTGATCAAATATCTTTATGTATACTTCCATGAATCCATATATCTTTTCATATTTAAATATAAAAATACACAATGCATTGGTACTCCATTTATAAAATGAAATCTCATATCAGAAGAACCACGAAGATAAAAAATATATATACTTTACTAATCTATAATTTTACCTACTTGAATTTGATTTAAAATAACTGACTACACCAACTACATGAGCTATACCAGATCTAGTATATACCATCACATACATTAAACAACCAATGATAGATGAATAAGGTATGTACTGCATCTCATATCTCTCTTCATCAGTCAAATGTGACTAACTGGTATGAATATTAAAATGTAAATAAGTAGGGATATCAACCAATATCTCTTTGTCCAGATAAAATATTTAATGCAACATCTAAATATATCTTCTCTCAGATAACCATAAATTCAAGGATTTTTTTAGATTAAAATCTATATTCCAAGAATCTATCATGATGTAACCAAGTATTTCATTACAAAAGATTATAAAAGATCATTATACGGTCATTAAATTCTAGAAACAACATGGAAAACAATGATAATTTCATAAAAATAAGTAAATAGTATAATAAAATCATTATAATTAAATCTCTAAACAAAATACAATGACCAAAATATGTCTTCCAAAAAACCGATTGAAAAATCATTGATTCAATCTTTTTATACCACTACCTCAGAGCATTCATCAAACCATAAATAATTTTATTTAACTTAAAGACATAATTATATTAACATATTTTAAAAAACCTATAACTTCTTCATATAAATATCCTACCTTAATTATCCATGAAGAATGTTGTCTTCACCTCTATAAGTAAAATATGTATATCCAAACATAATTCCAAATGAAGAATAACATGAATGGAATACATTTTGACAATATGTGAGAAAATATATTCAAATTAATTACATTTTTTCTAATAAAATCCTATAACAATTAAAATTTCCTTTTATAATAGAATATAGATAGATTATTCATTATTACTAGAAACAATCCATCTATTTTTCAGTGGTCTCTTACCTATATGTAACTTCAATAACTCAGATGTATGGTTTTTGTGAAATGATCTTATCTCGTTATCCATTTCTGAAACCCATATGTACTTCTAATCACTCTCCATCACCTCATCAAAAGAATTTAGTTCCTCCCTTTCAATAAAAAACACATAGTCATCAGGTGAATATTAGGTATAAATAGTCCAATTTAATGATGTCCTCTAAATTTAATGTGAGTTAAATGCGAATCAGATTCTGGATCAAGACTGACAAATCCATCACAATTTAGAGAATTATATTTTTCTCCCTTATCAATATATACAATAATATAATCATCCAAAAACACTAAATAAACTACTTTTAATTTTTTTTAATTAATTTTCATAGAACATGCACCCAAATACATCATGTCCATAGTCAATACAACTAAATTTTAATGACAAACCATCCAAACTGGATTTCACATATATGAGAACATGAACAAAATAAATACAACCCAAAACATGAAATTGATCATACCTGATATCATTTATATATAAAAACATCTAAAGATTATCTTTCTACAGAGAAACCATAGGTAAAACTTTTATAATATAATCAGTAGTAAATAAATACTCACCAAAACAATATCCATGAACATTTTACTTCAAAATCAAACAATAAAATCATTGCAATAATTTCTTATTAATATTCTAAGATAAAAACATAGACGAGGTGTCTTATGACATTTATTTTGATTTTTAAGACCCTTTTTCTACAATATTAATAAAATGGACCACAAAACTCTCTCCCATTTCTAGTGTGAATACATTTCAACTTCCTGTCAGATTCCCTCTTAGCTAAAACCTGAAATTTACAAAAAAACATTGAGCAACTATCTTTTGGAGTTCAAAATGTAAACCCAAATCTTATGTGAGTAGTCATCAATAAAAATAAAAAAATAAATACTACCACAAATGGTCATATAATTCAAAGTACTAAAAATAACACAATATACAAATTCAAGTAATTTTGACTTTTTGGGAAAATGATGACTGTTGAAAATCGCTGAACTCTATTTTTTATGAACAATGGCCATACATGTCCAATTTAACACCTTCAAAACATGAAAGTATATATTAATTGTAAAAAAGATAAACACTATTCTCAATAATTTAGAATATACTCTTATTCCTTAACATGGAAGAAAAACTACACTAAATAATACAAGTAGTATCATACAAAATAGATTCTTTAGTCCAATATAATCTTGAATGATTCTTCCCTTGAGCCAAAATCATGTATAAATTTGAAATAATCCATTACAGATGACAAAAATTATTGATAAATTCATCATAATCAATAAAAAAATTTATGAATAATATTCAAACGATCCTTAGGTTTATGATGAACATTCTGAAAAATCTGCTTACTTTCTATATGGGTCTCTAAAAAATAGTCTCGATAAATACAACATCAACAAGATCATAATTACCTATCATAAAGATTCAAAAGTTACCTAGGCAATAATATGTAAATAAATCCATCCTAGATATCATGTGAAAATATGAAACACTTTCAATAACCATGGAAAAGTCATTTGAAGAAAGATTAATGGAATCAGAAACAGTAATAACGTCACCCCCTATATTTGAGTTGACACGATCATCTCCAACACCATTTTTCTACTAATAATGATATGTAATTACATTTTCACTTTTATGATTATATAAAATGATATCAACATTTCCCATATTACCCTAATCATTACATTAGAGCTCTCTTTTTTTAGACCTAGATTTTCTTCTGCCTTTGATATTACCATGATTGGTCTATCCTAGATTTGTTTCCTGTCTGATCTTTCAATAAAAATCCCAAAGAATATTTCTCCTGAGAGTGTATGATGAAAAAATCATTCAAGACATCATACATTATAGGAAATGAATGTAATAGTATCATTATAATTAGATCTATTTATAGTAATAATGAAATTCTCCTCAGAACCAGGTAATTCATTAAGTAAAAAAAGCATTAAAAATTATCCTAAATAGTAATAACTATAGAAAAAAATTCACAAAAATTGACCTAATATTCATTTAAATAGTCTTAAATAGATGTACCATTTTACCCTCAAATTAATCTCATATTTAATGAGAAAAACATATTTTTTATTTTATTGGATTCATAATTGGTCTAAAGATTCCACCATATTGTTCTGGTATGAGAGTTGTTGATAATATAGTTCATCTCAATGTCTTAGGCCCACTAAAAAATGAATCTAAAAACCATATCATCTGAAGAATACCATTATTAATCAGATATTATTTTTACTTCTTGTTAAAAAATTGTAGAAGATGAATTCTTTTGATAATAAAAATATTATTCATTTTTAATCACCATATATGGTAGATGGTACAACTTATCAAAATCATCTAACTATAATTTTACTCCATAATTTATTTAAATAAGAAAAAAACAACTAACAAAAAAGTATTAGAAATATGGTATGAAATGAATGTAAAAACAACATAATTGGGAACATGTTGTGAAAATATAAATTTATCTCTTTAAAAAAGCCAAAAATATTAAAGTTCATGTGCCACAAAAATATATGTACAATAAAATAAAATTATATATAGAAAATTTTGTATGTGGAAAATTGAATGAGGGAAAATCTGAGGGACCGTGCACACAAATTTTATCAACTATCATCTCTATGTAAATGGTAGATACTCCCAAAAATGAATGGAATCTCAAAATAAATACTTGGAAAAAATGATATTCTAAGGTAGAATGAAGATTCTGTCTAAAAGCAGCATGAATTGAAGAATGAAACCTAATAAATAAGCTCAAATTGTTTTTAAACTAAATAGTATGTGTTCACTATATGAATAAAATGTATATATTAAAAACAAAAATATCATACCTTATATCTCCATATATGAAATGTGATCTGATCAAAATAATTTCTAGAGTTGTGGATCTGAATACCACTTCTTGAAACCCTAATAACATTATGCCTCATAAAAGAGTGGGAGAGTGTTTTTCATTCCAAAATCATCCCTCTACAATAAAATTTAACCATAAAATCTATCATATAATTTTTTTATTTTTTCATAAGTTGCATGTGGGTCCCCATGTGAGGAGGATCCCCAACAAACTGGTGGTGGACAAGCATATAAATTTTCAATCTGATCTCGATTTTTTATTGTAGTCTCTACTTCATTCAAATACCCATATTCATGGATATGTGTAATATATCATGGAGGTGTTGGAAGGTAGAAAATTCATTGTGACACATTTAGTGTTAATAGTTGGGAAACCTCAAATAAGTGATGTGTATTCTAAAAATTCTAATCTAACCTTCCACTCACACTCCATTTTTTAATTTCAGGGTGTTCTATCATAGTGAATTGATCTAATACAATGTTGCAGCTTTAGTGGGGGTGTAACAAAAACCTCATGTTTGGTTCCATGGGTAAAATGAATCTGGATGTGTGTTTTCATTTCTATGACTGTTGGAGAAACATGTCACATGATTCAAATGATAGTGATTATAGTTTATTTTTCCTTAAAGCCACATGGATTTCTTGTTACCAATGTTCTTAGGACATTGTAACTTCGTACCACCAGGTCATGTTGTGGGTTCCATCTTAACCCAGAAAATAGGGATTATTTTCATAAAAATAGGCATGTAAGTAGATATTTATTAAAAAATACATTGTAGTGATAAAAATTATATATATATATATATATATATAACCAACTTTATACATATTGAATGCGGTTTTAAATACTTAAAGAAAAATGTGCATGGAATTAAAAAATATGGAATCCCATGGAAAATGATTTGGAATATGTAACTAGTATGCTTAGTGTGTTGTGGATTATTTTTAAAACTAACTTCCACCCATGATCTCCTTAGACAACAAAATATGTTAACCATAGAAGTATTAGTGATGTATCTGATTCTAATACCTATTTTCCGCCCACTATTTCCCCATCTAAAATCCTATTTCATAATTTTATTTTTGGTCTATGTTATCTTATTATTATTTTCTAATTTTTATTTTTAGTTTACAAAATAATAATTTTATATCATTCACATTATAGAACATTCTATTGATGAAATTTTATAAGATATTGTAAATATGTTGGATATATTGGTTTTTACCTTTTGGTTCTTCGTAGTCATTGTTGATTCAAAATAAAATTGTTAACCCCTTCAATTTTTAACATTAAATTATCATTATACATTCTTGGAATTTCTTTGACATATGTTTTATATGAAATAATAAAAAATTTATTTAGTCAAAATCCTATTATAATTATTTCCACAATGTATATGTTAGTAATTGATATTATACTTTTTTCCCAAATAACAATATATATTCATTTGAATAAATTGAAATTTAAATATGGATATAAAACTATCATATTAAAAATTATTAAATGTTCATTAATCTTTTTCATAGTCATATTCAACACTTTTTTAGACATAATTGGACATTCAGGATGGCGATTAACATAATTATTATATTTTGACGATTTTGTAGTCTAGTTGGACTAAATAGGGAAAACATGGTATTTTTTAATTTTCAAAGAACTTTGTTCTCCACTATATCAATTCTAATGTGATTTTCAGGAAAATATTATTGAATCACTTTATGAAAACTACTAAGAATTAAGATCATCAAAAATAATTTATGTGAGGCTGGTTTATCTTTTCAGGCCATAAAATTCACACCAACATTAAAATCTCATTTACATTAGGTTAGTACTCTTGGGGAATCACATTGATCATAAGAATAAAATTAATAGTATTCATTTCACAATTTTTATTTCTTAAGTAAATTAATTTTATTAAAAAATGATGATGATGATTATTTTTATTGATGATTGTGTATCAAATTTGTCATCTTACATTGGTAGATGAATTTTTTATTGGTCAATAATGCACCTTAAAATATTTTTTCTCTAAATTATGTGTACATGTGTTTGAACACCCAATATAAAATTGATGTTTCAACTGCATCATATTGAATTCAATAAGTGTGAATAATAAAAAAAATATAATATATTTTTTCTGGTTTTCCAAAAAAAATCATTAGTGGTGATTTTATCTAAAAAAATATAATAAAAAATAAATGAGGTTTTTTAATGAATATAATTATTATTGATGAATGTTATATTTATTTTGATATGTTTTTTAAGGTATGTTTTGTATCATCTATAAAGATACAGACATGAGATTGTATTCAATGTCAATAATAATAGATGTCATGTTAACCTAGAGATTTCAATATGTGTTGGAAAGTGGTGAATATATTATTTCCTGGGTGCTAACATAAATGGAAATAGAGAAGTTCAAACTGTTGAAACTTAGAACATATAAGTAGATAGGTTAATATAAAAACCCTTTTATATGTGACGATTGTGAATATAATCATCATGGAAATCAATAACATGTGTTTTAGGATTAAAATAACTATCTATAATAATTTTTTAAATGTTCAGAATATATAAAATGGGGATAATGAATGTTCTAAGATTAATTTAAGGATTTCAAGAATCTTTAGTGTCTATTAAAAATATAATTAATTCCCAAACTCTGTGTATGTGTCAATTTTGAGTATAGGTACATGTATGGAAGATTCATTTAGGAATCTATATATGTCATCTTAGGTAAAGTTATTTCGTGTAGGGGTGTTTAAAAAAATTATATAGGTCATTATAGACCTATGTAAGAGTTATCAAAACATCATATGATTTATTCATAATTTTTGTATGACTAGTAAAAGCTACATATGAATGATTCAAAATATGTACATGTAATTTGAATATTTTATTCAGGTTATTGAAATTTTTATGCGCCATATATGAACTCTATATATTTCATTTACATAGATAATTGTTAAAAATGATGTGATGAAATAAAAATGAGATTTTTAGAATTAATATTTTAGAGAAATGGAAAGGTAAAACTATACAATTTTGATGACCTATTGTCCATGGATTTCAAAATTAGTATCATTCAAATGGATCATCATTCCATAAATGAAAATAAATCTAGATAAATATTGAAATGTGTTCAGCGTCGAAATGGTAACTTCCACATCACACTACAAGAATACATGACCCTATGGATAAATATTTCAAAATATTTAAATATTTTGATGTAATGGATTTTAAAAGAATGAAATATTTCAATTCATTGAGATGGTTTGATTGTAAACAATATTACTACTTAAAATAAGTTTTAATTATGATAAGATTGAATGTTTCTGAGGACAAAGTAATTTGATAAACTATATAGAGAAAAAATATTCATGATTTGTTGAATACAAAAAGAAACAAGGAGAAAAATATGAGTATAATTTTACACAAATATTACTCAAAGAATTAAATTCAAGTCAAATAATGTAAACATGATACTTCATTACAAATAGAACACTAGTTGGTATCAATAAAGGGGAAGAAAATGGAATGCGATATAAATATATTGAAAATTGTAATAAATTGATGTTTTCCAAAGCAGACTGAAATGAAGGTCAATGTCTCCTTGTTCATTACTAAAAATATGGAGCATTTAAATTACTAGAAAATAGTTCATGAATGTTTCCATTCATCGACTGTGTGAGATTGTTAATCTAGTTATAATGGTCGAGTTGTGTGACATGAATAAAACTAGTACATAGATGTGAACTTCTAGATATAGTATAAATAACCCTAGTGAGATGAAGGATAACTTGATGTGATATCATATAATAATTTTGAGATACTATATTGTTTAATCATGTTCATTAGTAATGTAAAAATATTTGGTTGGGTCGTCATTCTAATCTCTACCTTAAGTAGCTTTTCTAGGACAAACCATTTAATAATCCTTATGTTCATATGCCATTTATTTTTTACAACATTCAGGTAAGTATGAAAAAATTTAGATGAGTTGACAAGACATAAACCAATCCTAAAGGATGAACTATAAAGAAAAATTCATAAAAATAAATCAAAAAGTTTTGTCAGTGTCCATAATCAGATTGAGCCAGTCGTTGACATTGATTTTGATTAAAATAAATAACTAAATTTATTTATTTTATTTTAAATTACCATGATCTATAAAAACTATAAATACATCATTATAATAATTCTATAGGGTAATTTCTATAATCCTTGAGAGAATAAAAAGGATCTTTGATTGTTCATTATTTGTGGATCACATAAAAGGAAGATAAGTGATATCACTCCATAAATGTAATAATTTCCCAAGTATGATTTTACTTCTCATTTTCTATCTCATTTTATTGTGTTCTAAATCATTGGAACATAGGGTCATGGTTTGACATTATTGGGGTGTTTTTGTGTGCGATTGAACTCCCAAACTCATAGAGTTAGATTGGACAATGAATGATTTAGAGATTGATGAACGAATTGGGAATAATCATAAGTTTTGTGTGATTTAGACATGGATTAGAGGATTGGTTATATATACTTCTATTTTTTAAGTGGGGTGGCATTCCATAAGATCCCCACATGTGTTTGGGTTGCGTGAAACAATCCACCAACAAACAAATGGCACATGAATGACCAAAGATCCACACTAGATTATGAGATTTAAAGAATAATTGAGCGTGTTTGGTGGTGGATATGATGGATATGAAATTTGTGTGAAGAACCTAGGTTTCTATAAAAAACATGCATACACATCATGTAGTCCAATTTCAATTGATTTATATTCCACTTTATACATGAAAAATGGTTATTAGGTGGTGTTAGGGATCACCCACAATGTGTTTGGGCCCATACATTAAGTGAATATACCCATGTGGCCAATATGTGTGCCCACTAGAACTCACCTAGGACCCCATGGGGTCGGACATCACATGTACTCTATGAGTACACAATCATGGTTTGGCACTCAAGCATGGTTAGGTACATGGATAGGTTAACAAACATGACTATGAGCATATGGTAAGACATCTAGTGGATAATAAATATATTGTATAACTTGTATACACCATGTACAATGACATAGATGAAAATATTTGTGGATAAGAAAACATGATTATGCAACGTGGCGGGGCCATATTCCATTTAGACCCCTTACATTCAATGTATTTCACCTAGAAACTTATTCCTCTCATATCACCTTCTTCAGGGATTAGATTTTGGTCCATGAGTTTCCTAGCCAAAGTGGTTTCCCATGTATAACATGATGGTTTCATTTATAGAGACCCTATATTTTCATACATTAAAATTACATTAATTGTTTTCAAAACATAATTCATTACACTAACAAATTACCAAATACTATATTAGTCTAGTGACCTTAGTAATATGGAAAACTTAAACACTCATACAAAAGTTAGATACATTGTTTACCTCTATTTTCTTCGTAAATATAACCCTTATTAGATACATTAAACATAATAAATATCTTCATAACCTTGGTCAAAGGAAACATTTAAATGTGTGACATAAAATTATCAATAAGGGTAAACATGTGAGATATGTATACATGATCATGATAATAAGTGTATGAGAACGTGATTCTAAAAATAAAAGATCATACTGTGTATATTAATGATCATAAATAAGAATAATTATATAAAAAATATTTGTTTATATTATATTTATTATATGGAAATAAATAACATAATTCATGAATTTATAACATAGTAATAATACATGGAACTATTGTAGACACATAAGCATATAAAATTATTTCCATTATAGTCAACGTGTCGCCTCCAAGTCCATATTAGTAGTATGTGTTAACTCACCATACTATCTTAGTAGTCATGGATCACTCTCATGGCCATCTTAGTAGTATGATTTCACTCCCCATACTATCTTGGATGTAATGGTTCACTCCCATAGACATATTATTAATCAATGGTCACTTTGAATATTATCATATTATATCTCAGGAGATAACAATTTATACCCAATGCATTAGAGGGAGATATAGGTCTCACCAATATCATAATGAAATCATATATATATGTGTAATAATCCCATAAAAACATATCATAACCCATTAAATGAAATGAGTATCATGAAAAAGTAATCATATCATAACCTATAAAAAAACATTGATGTTTCATAATCATTTCATCATAATCATATCCTATGAAAAGAATCACGTACCAAAATCATATAAATTGTGAATGAGATATGGGTTTTATAAACATCACTCAAACAAAACATAAAAAATTTAAAGAAATAATATTATTGGAAACATTAAATAATTTTCCCATAAATTAATGACTAACACGAAAGGATGAAATCATAGAAGGAAAATATTTTTTAAATAATTTTAAAAAAAATCTTGGTGAAAATATACTTTCTTCATTGAAAAAATATTTTTTAAACAAATAAAACTTTTGAAAAAATTATTATTTGAAAATAGGCATTAAAAAATATAAAGGAATCTTTGAAAATTGTAAAAAAAATGAAATCCATTTTCCATGAAAATTATCTACATTTTTTATTTTAAAATATTTTCTAAATCATTTTTGAAAATATTTTTCAAATAAAATATATTTTCGACCGAAGAAAGAATTACAGCCAAATTTTTCATAAAAACATTTTATTTATTTTATTAAGTACAAAATAGTAGGAAAATGGAACTAGTACATGGATATATATTAATTAAAAATAGGAGAAGAAAAAACATGAGTGTTTTTTAGATATGGATCATAACATTTCCTCAATGGAATTGTAATCATAAGCAATCTCCATAGATGATGACATTTGTTCAATAAACTCATACAACATGGTAAATTGAAATCAAAATCTCCATATAAGAAATTAAAATTGCATAAAACTTAAAATATCATGAAAATAAGGATATTCCTGATATTATATGTCCCATTGAAGTATATATATATCAAAAAAATTAAGGGAATAAAAAACATGTGTCTCAAAGAAGTCAAATTGAGACAAAACAATATTACCGATTTGGTAATCTTTGAAACATAAACGCCATGAAATAAATATCATATCATCAATATGTAAATAAACATAAATTTATTAATAATAATCATATTACACATTCATGGGGTGTAATGAACCACTCAAAATAAGAAACTGGTGAATAAGCCATGTTTCTTATGGAAATAAAAAGAAAGATGAAATTCTCATAGCATGTGCCTTAACACTCATCATACTCATAAAAAACTCATTAATAATAAATATAATTTTATTATATATCATTCATAGAACCATATTATTATATCTAGTACCATATATGATTTTATTATTACCCTATATTTCCCACATATTTATAATTCTATGTTAAGGTTTCACTTTGGGTAATATCTTCTATGTTCTTCATACATGTATTGACTTTTTAATCATGATCATCTTACTTATATCATTGATTTATTACATAAATAATGGATACAATTATATAGATATCATATATGTACAATATATATATATATTTATAATAATCTATAAAATATATAAAGATATAACAGAATATACTATTCATGAAGGTGGTAGGTCGTACAAACACATCAATGTAGTTTTCATTTTGGTATCGTATTGAAAGAAAAAAAAATTAAATTAAATATATGTATATATATACAAAATATCACTATAGATTGATAATTATGTCATATATATAATATATTTTTACAAAATCTATCCTTAGAACATTCTTCATAAAGTGTGAACAAATCAAATCACTTTGAGGAGGTTATAGTCCACACATCTACAACTGATGTTATCATATTTACAAAAGATGGAAAGTATAAAGATATGTGATATAAAATAATTAAATAATATTAAAAAAATAATATCTATCATATATATCATATATAAAAATATATTCCATCATAATTCCGAACTATAAATGTGGGAAATGAAAAATGAAGAATCATCGTTTCGTGAGGTGGTGGTTCGTCATACACAGAAATAATATGTTCGTTAAATATTAGATATAAGTGCATGTAATTGTAGGTAGATCCCATAAAATAAGAAAATAGCAGTCTATTATGGATAGTAAGGCTATTATGTTTGTAAAGGATAATATAATTTGAGTTGGTTTTGAATTATAATAAATAAACGGAGCTGGTGAAAGGATGTTACCTCTTATTTGGGTAACTCCTTTTGGTTTTAATTGAAGGGATTCCATGGATAGATTTATTTAAAAAGAGAGTATTCAAGTTGAAATGGATGTGTGTTGGGTATTGTATTGGATATATATTCTAAAATTCTATGTGGTGTTAGATTTTTGAATAAGGGGGATAGTTCATGGCTTTTATATGAGAGGGAAAGGACACAAATAGAAATTTAAAAAACAAATTCAGTGTACCCACGTTTTTACATAAAAAAATCCATAGAAAATAAAAAAACACTATAATAAAATGTTTATGGAATAAATATTTTTATAAAATTTGTTCTGAAAAATTTAATAGCCAATTTTGGAACATATGTTTATGGTTTAATCCCCTAATAAACATATTTTCACCTAAATCACTATAATTAATTTTAATAACTTTCACTAAAATTTTTGGTAAAAAACAAATTTGATATTATTAGATTATAAATATTATAGATATTACAAACTTGCATTAACATTTTTTTAAATTAAATTTAGAGAATCAAAAAAAATATTTTAATGATAATTTCATAGACATGGCAAGAAATTTTATTTTTTAAGTGACAATGTATAAACTTTAATGATGATTTTTACCTAATTTAAATATAAAAATATTCTAATGAATTAAATTGAAATAATATATCTATAATTTATAAAATTACTCTTTAAATAAAAATTATGATATAATTTAATGATATAAACAAATTAGATGAAGTATTATAGAAATAAAATTCAATACTTTTCACTATTCATCTAAAATGATGTTGATTAGAAAAATAAAAAAAATTCACCCAAATATAATATAGATATTGTAAATTAAAAAAAAATTAATTTTATTTTATCAAATTATTCTTTTAAATGTGTCTAAATTGTTTTTTATTTTTTGCCGCAAGGACATTAAAATAAGTTCATTTAATAGAATATTAATTTAAATCAAAAAATTATTTTACCAAAAAATATTCCTATCAATGTGTTTTAATTATATAAAACAGTTTTAAACAATATTTTAAAATAATTTATTATAATTTATATTACTAATAATAATGGCTACGTAATAACTATATCTTTTAAATAATTATAATAATTAAATGAGGATTCGTAGAAACTCGGCATTGCGGGTAACATACACTAAGTTGGTGTTGTATGTAGCACAAGACAAGTTGGTTCCATGTGAAATGAATATATCACATAATGAAATTAAAGAAATCAATGAAAATTAATTCATTTATGAAAAACAAATAAAAGTCCATAAAAACATGGGATGTTACATTATACCCCCTTAAAATGAATCTCACCCCCATAATTCATTTTTTTATACAAAAATGAGGATACTTATGATTCATAATATAATCAAGTTCCCATATAACCTCCTCTAACTATTTATTTTTTTAAAAAAACATTGACCAGGTGAGTGCTCTTTTTTTGTTGAACATTCTTTGTACGATCTAGAATATCAACTGTTTGTTCCCCATAATAAAGATCCAACTCTAGCGGTATGACCTCTAAATAAAGTACAATTTAATGGTCAAGTATGTACTTCCTCAGAAGAGATACATTGAACACATAAAGTACATGAGTTTTATTTTGAGGAAGTTTCAATAAATAGGTTACCATCTTTATATGATTAATAATTTTGAAGGGATTGATATACCTAGGAATTAGTTTCCCTTTCTTTATGAACATAGAAAAATTATTCTAGCGAGATATTCATAAAAATCACTTCTCGCAAACCTAAAATTTTAGATCATACCATCTGTTATCATCATAACTTTTATTACACCATTAATCTCCCTTAATATTCTAACGAATGGATCTAACCATATTTTCTATTTATTTAGAAATCTCATATCCCAATGGAATTCTTTCTCCAGCCTCATTCAAATATATAAAGACCCCAACCCTATTTTCTTAGATCGAATGCCTTAATTTATTACAGAGGTGTAAAAAAGGTAAGTCAGGTGTTGAATGAATGATTTTTTAGTAGTTTTGGAAAACATTTTAGGAACATAATCGTTCATTACAACATCAAAGGGAAAACGACAAATAAACTCCATTGAAAACATCTATAACCCTTAGATTATCCATGCATTTCATTACAAATTTTTATCCTAGGGAAAAATAAATAAGATAAATGTTTTTATCTCAGATTCACAATAAGGGTATTTAATATAGTGGAACATAATATAAACAAATAATTCATGGTTAATGACTAAAGGAACATTCTATTAGAACATAATCTTGTGAATAATATGGAATAAATAAAAGCCGAATAAACAATTTCATATAAATAATCACATGAAACATCACCCTATATATTCTACTAATTGAATAATCTCATGATTTATCAATTAATAATATCATAAAAAGATAATGAATAATTTCAAAAATATGTATCATACTATCGAGGCCTCAGCTAAGTCATCAAAAAATAAATCGTTTAGGCATTTGCTAAATCCATTTTTGTTTTGTCTCATTAGACCTGCTGATGCATCGAGGGTCTATAGAGGTCCCCACCATTGACATAATAATTATAAAGAATTCATCATATAAATGGGTTAAAACATATAAAACATACATATAAAAAATTAAATAACTTTCCCCAATCAATAAACAGAATCTCTAACCATTCGGAATAGTATAGTGAATGGTATCAAGATTGCACATCAACATTAAAAATGACCATAAAAAATTTAATAAAATATGGTAGATGATTATCATAAGTGATAAATCTCAATGTATCATTAGCGTAAACAGTCATGTTGATACTGATGAAAATAATCTAATAAAATCATTGATTAATTCTTAAAAGAAATACCCTTTTTTTACTTTGTAAGGGACAATTCTTTTTAAAAATTCATTTTTATTTATCACAATTGTTTGAATAAAACCATTAATGAAAAAATATTTTGTTAATGAAAAATTTATTAATGTTATTAAATTAATTCTGATTTAAAATAGATTATGTATGGTACTTGAAAATGGATATGAAATCGAGAAGTTCATTTTAATAGGCTTGTGTATTGTGAACAATTGGGAAGGGAACTTTGTAAAACATGTAGTTCATGAAAAAATAATGATGAACTGATTATGAGACATGATTTTGGAATGTATACCCAATAATTATAAATTAGTATATTAAGATAATAAATAATTATAATTTAATAGAGAGAAAAATGTTTAACGTTTA
Source organism: Viscum album (assembly GCA_963277665.1). Taxonomy (NCBI): domain Eukaryota; kingdom Viridiplantae; phylum Streptophyta; class Magnoliopsida; order Santalales; family Viscaceae; genus Viscum; species Viscum album. Next base: position 1,068,154,721 of record OY728129.1, read on the forward strand.
TAGAAAATGAAGGTTAGGGGAGAACCCTTTTCTATATGTACGAAAGTTTTCTACAAATACACTTAGTGTCTCAAATATTGTGATTATATTAACTAATAAATTAATTCAAAACATATTCAACATATATTTTATTTAATATAAATTTATTATGTAAATATATGGCCATTTTGATGAGTTATGAGATTAAATTTTGTTATTTGGGAGTGTTCCTTTCCATGGTTTTCAGGATCGGTTTACTTATACATGTATGTGGAAAATCATGTAAAATGAAAATAATTATCTAGAATTGAAAATATATGTTATAAATGAACATTCAGAGGATAAATGGTATTATATGTTTATTCTTCCATATATTAGGATGATTAATTCGATATAATCTTAATGATAATCATTTTCATTATTCTAGTTTATTTTGTATCATCGCGAAATAGTTCTGTCTAATTAATTAATATAATGTATATATAATAATTATAGAAAAAAATAAATTATAATACATACAATAAAATATTTTTTACCATACATCTATTTTTATAACCAGACATGAATGTTTAATTTAAAAAAAATCAAGATGTCAAGAAAGGTGGTAAATCGACACCTTTCAGATGATGTTTTCATATTTAAAAGAAAAAAGAAAAGGAGAGAAGAAATGATGGAAGATTTTTCATTGAAGTAATAACATTATAGTATATAAAGTATATTGTAGTTATCATGTATCTTTGTATAGGGGAAGTTAGTGAATAAGAAAAAATAAAAGAAATTGTGAAGAAAATAAAAGAAATAAATGTGGATTTTTTACTCCTGAATTCTCTTCTTGACAACCTCCTTATTGTGATTGGTTGTTGTATTTTATTGAAAAAAAATTCACCTCTATGTGGTTTAGGGTCTTAGTAATTTTATTGGTTAAAAATTTTACCAGTTTAAAATCCTGGAAGGTGTGAGGAGAGGAGTTGGTGAGGGGTGGTATTTATAGAGGAGGAGAGGGGTGTTTTTTGAATATTTTATTCATTTGTTTATTATTTTGGCTCATGAAAAGGAATATTTTTAGAATAATCACAACATATGTTATCCTAATGATGGATAGTTCTATATTATTTTATTAAATAATTATTACATCACCTATCACTCAGTAATTCATGTTTCTGTTAAATACTATAAATTAGTGTATTTCACTATTTACCAAAAAAATAAACTATTTTAAAAAATCTCAAAAAATAAACTCTAGAATTTTTAATTGTCTTGACTTAAAAAATTAAATCCATTTTATGAAAATAATTTCCAATTTATGATAAATATAACATTTAATGAAACTTGTGATTTAAAGGAAAAATACCAAGTTTAGTATTATAATTGGTTTTTGACACGTTGAAAAATTAAATAAGGTCTCCTAAAATTATCTTATACTCATAAGAAAAAAAATTAATTTATGTATATATCTTATGAAAATAAATTTTCTTTTAGCTAATTAAATTACTTATAACATTTATATTAAATATTTTTGACTTACAAAAATAAAAACACTTAATTTAATATTTTAAAAACATTTAGAAACATTAATCAAGATATAAGTTCGTTATGTTTTCATTTATTAGATAAGAAAACCTTATTTATAGTTTTAAAGGTGAATTTACTATTCTATTATTCAAATTACTATTCCAAATTTTGACATTACTATTTCAATGGTCATGTTAATATTCATTTGGTATATATTTATGAACTTCTAAAAATATCTATTATTTCATTAATTCATCGTTTATAAAGTTTTATTTTACTACCTAAGTGTTTTTTATGTAATTTATACTATGTAAAACAAATATAACAAGGGAAAATTTATTGATTGAATTTTGGTTCATTACATTCTCTCATCCTATAAAAAAATTCATCCATGAAATTTATAGAATGTCACCCTATAAAATGATTTGGGTAGTTTATAATCATAACTTCCTTTACTTCCCACATTTCCTCTTCAATTTTATGAAATTTTCAAATTACCTTTACTAGTCGAGTCATTATTCCAAAAAAAACTTGTTCTCAAGTGTTCAGAATCTAAATAAACTCTTTATAGTAAGATAAATCATGTTACAATTATATTTTTTCATAAGTGAGATCATGTGTATGGTCCATCATGTACTTCATAAACAAAAATATATTGAAAACATCATGATATTTCTAATGGATAGGTGGAATTTCCATATAATAAGCCACATCTTTAATTATCTCAAGAATTTCAAAAGTGCTGATGTACCTGAGGCTCAATTTCCCTTTCTTATCGAACCTTATAAAACCCATCCATGGAGATAATTTTCGAAAAATATGATCTCAAACTTGAATCTCGAACTCATTCCTCCAGTTATCATCAAAGCATATTTTCCTAATTTGTACTGCTTTGATATGTTTTTTAATATTCTTTACATTTTTTATTGTTTCCTATACAAATATCTAGGCTTATAGGCTTCCATTCATCAGATTCATCCTAACAAGTTCTTGTACAACATCTTTGATTATAAAATGATTCATATGGTTCCATTTATATACTTTAAGGGAAACTATTGTGGTATAAAAAATTATGCCAAATGAAAATAATGATCCTATAAAACACGAATGTAGGGTGAGAATAATCTCAATATGACTTCTAATGTCTGGATTGTCCTTTTTGACTACCTGTCAGTTAGGGCATGAAAAGAAGTACCCATGTGAATATTAGTATACAAATATTTGTGATGAATTTTCCGAAATTTTGATGTAAATCTGGGTTTAGGATCAGATATAATTGAAAAGGTTCTCTAGGATGTCTTAAAAATTATTAATATATAGTTGTGGAAGAGGATCCTATGAAAAGATTCCTTGATAGTGAGGAAATGTGCAGATTTGGTAGGCCTATCAACAGTTACCCAAATTCCATCGTTATATTTTGTCATTTTTGGAAATCTAGTGACAAAATACATAGTAATATCTTCCCATTTCCATGTAAGAATAAGAACCTGTTTCATTATTCTTCTTGGAATATTTCTTTTTGCATTGATATATTCATAGACTGAACATCTTGATACAAAATCACCAATTTCTCACATCATATTATCCCTCCTAATGTGTTCCTTCAAATATTTTTATATCAAAGTTCATCTATGGTGTATATAGAAAATTTAGCTCTGGGAATCATCCAGTAACTCCCTTTATTTTTGGGTTTACAGGGAACACGATTTCTATTTCCAAATTCTATAATTATTTCATCAAACACTAAGTCTTTCAACTTCTATTCATTCACAGCTTCAATTTTACATTCAAAATTATAATCTTCAGACTGAGAACTTTTAGCACTTTTTAATAAATATTTTTTGGAAACCAATTGAAAAATTAATGATATAACACATTCCGTGATAATTCCCATATCGTTCTTCACTAGATCCAAGAACAAAAGATCCCATTTATTTCTAATATTATTTATAACTCCTTGATCCATCCTTCTCAATGAATTATCTACCTTATTTCCCTTCCTTGGGTGATAATTTATTGAAAAATAATAATCCTTGAGTATCTCGAGCCATCTCATTTTCCACATGTTGAGTTCATTCATTGAAAAAATATATTTCATTCTTAGGGATCATTATATATGTCATATAATTCCCCATATAGATAGTGTATCCATATCATTAGAGGAAATATTACAGAAGAAAACTCGTGATCACGAGATATACTGTTCTACTCATGAGTTTTTAACTACGTCAATGCAAAGGAAATAAGTTTATCATTCTGTATAATGACACATCTATTTCCTTTATTTGATACATCACTACAAACCATAAATCCTCCATTTCCTGATGGTTGATTCATGATTATATAATTCACTAATCACTTATTAAATTCCTCAAAAAATTACCCACTTTTTTTCCTATACAAACATAAACCCCTTAGGAGTAATCATGGTTAACGGGTTAGATAATAGATAAAAATTCGAAATATAATGCTGATAGTAACTTAATAAACCAATTAATATACATACCTTAGTGATATTTGTTTGTGTAGACCATTCATGAACTACATTTCTCTTCATAGGATCAATTGATATTCCTTTATCAAAGACAATATGGACAAAAAAAGATACTAATTGGATCCAAAATTGACACTTTCTAAACATCTCATATAACTATTTTCTTTCTTAGAGGCATCATAAAAATATTCCATTTGGCCTCATGGTCCTTTTAGATTCTATATAATACCAATATATCATTAATAAATACCAAAAAAGTCATCCATATGTTCATCAAAAATTATTTTTATTAGATATATAAAAATAGAGGGTGCATTATTCAGACAAAATGGAATTATTGTAAACTCGTAATGTCCATACCTAGGTTGAATTTTTGTCATCGAATACCTTCCAACCTCACATGTAATTTATGGTATCTATATCGAAGGTCAACCTTTGATTCATATTGTGCTCCATGATATTAATCAAATAAATCATCAATGTGAGGCAGATGATACTTGTTATTTGTTATAATTACATTGATTTTTCTATAGTCAATGAACATCATCATGGAACTATATTTCTTATTGACAAAGAGATTAGGGGATCCCCACAGAGAAACTCTAGGGTGAATAAATCCCTTATTACTTAATTCCTCCTATTTTTTATTCAGCTACAATAATTACAAAGTGGCCATTCTATATGGAGTCTTTGGTATTAGACTTGCAATAGGTATTAAATTGATAGAAAACTCAGTAACATTGTCCAGAGGAGGTCTTGGTAAATCCTCTAAAGAACGTCAATCTATTCCTTAACAATAACTAAATACTCAATTTTAATATTTCTTTCTATATCCATAGATGATGTTTTATCTTCCTCTCGAAATAATTTTATTTAGTAGGGATACTGGGGGTTGATCTAGATAAAAAATAGATGATAAATTTCTATTCTAAAGATAAGGGATTTTATATATTCTTCACAAATTGTAACTACCTTATTATTGAAATATATTTTTGAATCATATTTTTAATGGAATTCCATACCAAGGATTATACCAAAAAACCAATTGTATGATGATGAGTAATACAAATAAATCACATTTATTGGTCATAAAGGGGAATGATCGACATATAAATCTTACAATAATACTTCCTTCAAGAGTTTTCAATGAAAACAACTTTATTATATCAAAAGGGAAATGAATATTTTTCATAGAAAAATGAGAAGATATAAATTAATGAGATGATCTAAAATCAAATAAATAACTATCTATTTTTGAGGAAATTATTAATGTTCCTTCCAACACATCATGAAAAACATTAACTACTACAGTTGTGATCCTATATTCTTAGCCATTATCCCTTTACCTTTTAAGAGGAATGATTCCTTCATGCTTAGGAAAATCATTTTCATAGTTTTTAATCGCCCTAAAATTATATCATCGAACATTGGTATCGTTTTTATTTATCAATAAATCATGGTCTTGGTGGCCTTTTTCTCCACAAAGGTAAAAAAATCCTTTTCCTTTCATGTGGGAACCAGGGCGTCTCCTTCCATAAGTATTGAAAATCATAAAATTCCATTTTTTATTCTTGTCACTATCCATTATTTAATCCTCCACCATCTTCATCTCTTATTTTACCTGAAATTAATAAGAATTATATAATTCATTTTCTATCTGGAAATCTTGTGATACTATATATTCATATGATGAGAAATTTTGGGAGACCAGTTCCCTTCTAGGGATTGGTTTTATCCCATCAAATATTCGATCAATCTTGCCCATTGGATTATGTATGTTATCTATTACATGGATTTTTTATCTTTGTAAATATGGATTCATGTTGTTTGATGTTTTGATCTTCTATTATCTAAGGATCCTAAATTTTTACTCTATATACCGTTTTTGTTTTGGAGGGAAATTTTTTTCAATGAAAATTTGTGTAAAATACTTACATTCTATATTTGAAATTTTTTCATCCTCATTTTTTAAGAAATAACTACCACCACTAATATACATCTTCTGAGTGACGATAAACTACCATGATAACCCTATCTTTTTCATTACTTCCCAAAACAAGAAAAACATCCTCTAATGAAATTATCCACTACTCAGCTATGAATCGGTTTATAATCTTATTGAATGATGGAGGCTGATGTCTCATAAAGTAGTCTAACATGGTTCTCCCGTGTTTTGGATTAGGTAGATCTATATGGGTAAGGTTATTATTTATAACCTATGTTTGTTGTCCTAGTATATTTATAAGTTTATCATCACCAGTCGAAGCTCTAGTACAATCATCATTATCCTTCATATGATGGTAATAACTACATTAGATACGCACATTAATATAGTTTCCATTACTACCACTCTGAGACATTTCCAAATAATATCATACACTAAATTAGGTTTTGAATCATAATTCATAATTTTAAACTATCAAAAAACATAACGTAAACATGAAATTAGTACATATCGAATCTCAAAGTCAAAAACACAGTTTCCTTGGAATCGTATATACATTTAAATCCTTTATAATGGTTTATAAATAAAATGTGAATTTTCCTAATCATATCCCTATGGAGTGTCATACCAGTTTCAAAAGAATCTACATTATTGCATAGTAGGTTACCATGAGTCAGGCTCAGGAAACCTTGTCAAAGTTTTTTTCCCTAGGCACAATAGTTCCAGAAATACATCCACATGTTGTATCAAGATAAGGATATATTTCAATGAATACTTTAATAATATTTACATTACCAAATTATAGTATGTTCTTCAATGTTTTTCGCCAAATCCTATATTATGTTTTTGTTCTCTAATCAAGGTTTTCTAAATCCAGTTTCCTTATTTTCTACTAAAATTACTATGATACAAACTATAATAACCCAAACCCAGGATTCTTAGTGATGGTTCCACACATTATTATATTGGTAAGATAAACAAGTAGGTTACATCCCAATGGACCAAATAGATTAGTATTATTGGAAAAATAGTTATGAACATTAGTTTTAAATTAAAATATTAAAAGGAAAACAACATAGCCACTCCATTGAAAACATCCATAACTCCTCAAATTTTCGTTCATGATATTCATAATATACATATTCATATAGAGGGGGAATAATAACATAATAAAGGGTATATATAAGATGAATATTAAGGGTGTTTTATATAGTGGAAGATAATATAAACAGATATGGTATGTTGTATGACTAAAAGCACATTCCATTAGAACATAATCTTGAGAATAATATGAAAATAATAAAAGATGAATAAATATTTCCATATAAATAATCACAAGAAACATCACCATTGATATTATACTAATTGAATAATCACATTATTTATAAATTAATAATATCATAACGAGGGAATGCATAATTTCATAAACCCGAAACATATTGTTGAGGCCTCGACGAAGACATATGAAAATTAATGGTCATGTCATCGGTGAAATAAATTTTCAGTTTGTATCACAAGTCGTACCGATGCATCGAGGAAATATTGAGGGGCCCCCATCACATACTATGTTCAATGATTTCCTCATATGAATTGGATTAAACATATACAAAATATACATATGAAATGTAAATAATATTTCCCAATATGTAAATGTAATCACTAACCATTCTGGGCAATTTGGTTAATGGTATAAAGATGGGACATCCACAACCCAAATAATCATAAAACATTTAATAAAATATTTTAAGTGATAATAATAATAATATATAATTATAAAAAATTTATAATATATAATAGAGGTATTGGAATATATGAATATACTATAATAAGTTCATCAAGGAATTCTTGAGAGAAATTACCTTTTTACTTTGAAGAGAAGAGTTCTTTGGAAAAATAATTTTTATTTGTAATAATTGTTTGTATAAAACCAGAAATGAATAAATATATTTTTTCATGGCCAAAATTTGTTATTTTATAAAAATAACTGTGTCTTAAAACAAAGTATGGATATTCCCTAAAAATATGTAATAAATTAATAAGTTCCATGTAATCGAGCTTGCATAATGGTAAGAATTGAGAGGGGATACATGTAAAAATAAATTTCCCTATTAATGAAAGGTGAATAAATACAGATATATGATTTTAGAAAATATAAAATTAATTTATATGATGTATATAAAAATACAAAATAATTAAATTTAGGTAAATAGGGAGAAACTGTAACCCAAATAGAAAATAAAGGATTTGGAAGAAACCCATACCTTATGCCCAGAAGTGTTGTGCACCTACACCTAAGGCCCCTAATAGTGAAATTATATTCATTAATAAATTATTTCCGAACCTCTTAAAAATATATTATAATATTATAATTTTATTAAGTTCATTTATGTACTTTTTTATGGGTTTTTATAATACATTATTTTCGTTCGGGATTGTTCGTTTCCTCGGTTTTCATGATTGGTTTACTTTTACACGTATATGTGAGATCAAGTAAAATTAAAATAATTCTCAAGTATTGAAATTATATTTTATAAATGAACATAAATAATATTCAATGGTCATGTATGTAATTATTTTTTTATCTATGATGAGGATTCATTAGATATAATTTTAATGATAATCATTTAGTTTGTTTTGGTGGTTTTTTTATCTTTAAAAACTAGTTTTATCTTATTATTTAATATAAAGTATATAAAATGGTTTCAGAACACTAAATAACATATTATATGTATAAAAAAATATCATTAAACTATAATTATTATTTTATAACCAGTGTATAATTTGGAATTGAAATATAAAAATACATCTTCCATGGAGGCTGTAAATTAGCACTTCTTGGACGTTGTTTTCATCTTTGACATAAAAATTAAAAGGAGGACAGACATGATGGTGGATTTCCCATTAACATAATAAAATTAAATTAAATTAAATATATTGGAGTTATTATGTTACATTGGATAGGGGAGGTTAAGTAAGGATAAAAAATGAAAAGAAAATGATATGAAATTAAAAGAAAAGAAAATTGATTTTACCTCTTGAATACTCCTCCTTCAGAACAACCATAAGGGGATTGGGTTTGGCCTTTTGTTGTGAACAAAGGATCATAGTAATGGATTAGGGGATTTGTATTAGGGTTGGTATGAACATGTAATGGATCAAATCTTTGAATGTGTGGGGAGAGGTAGTGGTGTGGTGTTGTATTTATAGTGGAGGAGAGGAGTATTTTTTGAATATTTTATTCATTTGATTATTATTTTGGCCCAATACTATGAATATTTGGTGTTTTATCAACAAATATATTAAAATAAAAAAGGATGGTTTTATATTATTAGATTAAATTATCCATACATCATCAATGACTCAATAAATAATATTTTTCTAAAATACCGTAAATTATAGTATTTCACTATTCACAAAAATCAATTATTTTAGAAAAATATTGAAAAATCACCCGAACTATTTTTCAACATATAGAATTTAAAAATGAACTCGATTTTATAAAAATAATTATCAAAATATCAGAATTTTAATTTTTAAATAAAATCTCCATTTACTCAAAAAATACCAATTTTAATATTATAATTCTTTTATGACACTTCGAAAGATTAACTAAGGTATCATAACATTATATTATAATCATAGGAAGAAAATTATAGTTTTATGAATATATTTTATGAATGTAAATTTTCTTTTTGATCATTTAATTAATTATAAAATTTTTATTAAATATGTTTGACTTATAAAAATACAAACACTTAATTTATTATTTTTTAAAACCACAGTTACTTATTTAAAGATATAAATATATCATACTATAATTATAATAAAAAAAATTTATACAATAATAGGTGTATTTATGGCTCTATTGGTCATATTATTATTCTTAACGTCCACATTACTATTACAAAGGTCAATTTACTATTCCATATGTATAGGTTCCTTAACTTCTTGAAATGCCTCTTATTTCGTTCATTCTTAATTTGTATAGTTTTTTAAATTTATAAGTATTTTCTATGATTTATACTATGTAAAATATCTATAATAATGGAAATTTCATTGAAAAATTTTTCTGTCATTACACAGCATGTTGTACCTCTTTATTTATTCATATAGAGTGTTTCATATTGTGATATCTAAATTCTTGAGTGAAAGCTTTTGCTGTAAGAAAATTCAACTAGAGGAAGGTTTTAATCAAAAACACCTCTGAAATCTAATTAAAAATAGCACAACATGTCCTCTAGTATTTCATTTTTTCTTCCAGACTAACCATCTGTCTAAAGATGATAGGGAGTGTTGGAAATCAATTTGGAATCAAGTGGTTGATAATGACTTCACCTGAACATATAGTCAAACCTATTATCTTGATTCAATACAATGGAATGTGGTACTCCATACAACCGTTCCTCTTCCTTAATGTATATCATAGAAATCAGTTCAAGAGGAAAGTTGTCTCTGATAGAGATAATGTCTGTTGAATTTTTGAGGTGATCGAATACTACCCAAATAGTATTTAACCATTTAGAGATTTTGGGGAGTCCAATGAAAAAATATATATTGATTTTATCCCATTTACATTATGGTATAGTTAATTGATGAAACATAACATTATAATTTGTTCTTTTGTCCTTAAAGTTATAGCATACCAAGAACCATGATACAAACATTACGATATCTCTCTCCATTCCATCTCATTAGAAGTATTCTTTCTAATCCATATACATATTTTTTACATCCAGTATTAATTGAGAATAATGAAATATGATTTTCCTATAATATCTCCTTCTTCAATTATATTATAGAAGAAACGCATTAATGGTTCATAAACCATATCATTCCATCCTGATCAAAGTTAAACTAAAGACATTTCATACATTCTTTGACAGTTATACACCTTCCTTATACACCTCCTTAATATTCACATCGATCAAGCGTTGAAGATTCATTTGAGCAATATTATATTTTTCCCTTAATTTAGGATTTCTAGATACATCCTTCACAAATCCATAAATATTGGATCTTTTTTAATCCTCATCAATGATAAGCTATCATTATCCTGTCAAATCAAAGCATCAGCCCTAATAATTTCTTTCCTAAGGTGGTAATGTATTGAGAAATCATAATCATTTATTAATTCTAACCATATCCTCTGGGACATGTTCAAATATTTCTGTGTGAATATATATTTCAGACTATTATGATCGGTATATATATCCCAAAATTCCCAATGAATATGATTCCTCAATTTCTTTAATGAAAAAATTACTACTGACAACAAATCAGGAGTTGGGTAATCCTACTCATGAATCTTGAATTTCTGCCGGGGATAAATGAAAACAATATTATTCATCATAAAAAACATCTCAATCCATTCTTACAAGGAACATTATAGATTAAAAAATATTCTCCACTACAGGTAAATGTAAGCACTAGTGCACTGGCTGACCTTCACTTCAGTTCCATGATATTTTCCCCACACTATTCTATCTACAGGAACAGAACACCCTTCTATGTTTACATGGTCAAAGGATTTGATATTCAAGAGAAATTATCCACAAATCATTTATAATATAGAGCTAAACCAATAAATCTATGGATCTTAGTCACCATTGTTGGTCAAGTATAACATTCAATAGCCTCTTTCTTATATGAATCTACTAAAATATACTCACTTGAGATTATATATCCCAAAATGACACTTTTTTAATCCAAAATTCATAATTTCAATAGAATTAATAAGGACTTTACTTAATTGGGGAATTTATTAAAATTATCAATTGTTTTTCATAATCTTACTCACACATTGAGTAGGAAATAATATCATCTATAAAGACTACCAAAAATTGATCGAAGTAATCCCTAAAACTCTATTAATTAAATATATTATGATAAAAGAGGAATTATTAATACCAAAAACCCTTACTATATGTTCATAGTTTCTATAAATTGTAAAAAAAGTACATCATCGGTATATCTTCCTCCTTTACCCTCAATTAATGTAATCCAGAATAAATTTCAATCAGGGAAAAGTGTTAATATCTGCACTGTTGATCAAACAAGTCATCAATATAAGAAAGGGGATACATTTTATTGATTGTGATCTTGTTTAAATCCCCATTATCAAGGAATAATTTCATTGATCCATATTTCATTTTTACAAATAGAATATTTTCACCCAAAGGTGACACACTTGGCTGAATTACTCCCGTATCATTGTTTTCTTGGAGTTTCTTCTCCAATTCCTAAAACTCAATCATGGCCATTCTTAAGAGAGTGTTTTAAATTAGTGAGTGACCTAGTATAAGATCTATTGAGAACTCAAATTCACGTTTTGGTTGATGTATGTGGAACTCTTTTGAAATGACATCGAAAAATTCCAAAAAAAATAGGCATATCATTAATTTTTATTTTCTCCCCAACCATTTTAGTTAAAAAAACATTATGAATGGGAATTAAGATCTACAAATAGGATATATTATCTGTTTTAAGTTCATACTTATCAAAAAATTTAATGAATATCATAGGAAGGTTTTAAATATCAAACTTAACTTCCCCCTCTTGACAATTGATGTAGGGTTTATGCATAGAAATCCAATGCATTACTAAGATGACAAAAAACTCAATAATTGGAAGAATGAAAAGATTTGTAAGAACCACATTCATGCAAATGCCAATTGGAGAGGAATCATATACATGGGATGCAATAATAATACCATTTGGGGTTTCCACTGGTATTTTCACATCAATTCATTTTATTGGAATCATAACACCATTAGGGAATTCATTAGATATGAAAGAGTGGGATGATCTATAATCAAATTAGATATTAGCGGTTCTAGGATGAATGGTAAGTGTACCATTCACCACATCATTTTCGCACCCCTCATCAAAAAAAGTGAGTGAATTAGAATAAATTTTTCCCTTATATTAACTGGTTATTGACATAAATCATCATAACTAGCCCTTGGATTCTTTCATTAGATAGAATAATTAAAATTCTCCATACACTTCTTTCAGAGAAGCATGGGAGGTGAATTTTGTGACTATTTTCCCCATTATCACTGTTATCTAACTTCTACACATCACATTGACAATCAAATTCCCAATGGAAATCCCTTGCACACTTAATAAATTTAAAAGGACCCATATGTAAATTTATCTCATGCTTCTTCCCACATGTAGAACATAAAATAAATCTCATCTTCTTCTCTTCATGCTTCTTATTTTTTCCTTTAAACTCTATAATAATTTTCTTATCAAAACCATGATATTGATATGTTAATCCAAAATCCATTTCAAATTTTATTAAAAAATTCATAATATATTTTTATCTACTAAATTATCTTATATTCAACTCCCTTATGAGACTTTTCATTAATACAATAAAGAACCTATCAACTTTTCTTTCTATATGGATGATAATTCCCAAATCATACAACACAAGTCTTGTAAAATTATCCTCATAAGTACCAACATATTTAATATCCATTTAATTCAAATCAATGAACTCTTCCCCCATATTAGAATGAATAATCCAAGGAAAGTAATTTTTTAAAAAATATGTTCTTGAACTTGTCTAAATCCTTGGATTCAATTTTATCATGCTCAGACATATTCTTTATAAGAGTCCACCATTGTTCCTCTTCACCTTGTAACTCATTAATAGATAGAATGAATTTCTCATTCTCTGAGCACTAGAAAATGAAAAAAAAAATAGAATTGGCCAATTTTTTTTGTAAAAGGTGCATCAGGAGACCCATAAAAAGAAGATGGACATTGCCTCATAAAGTACTCAGAAAAAATTCCCTCTATTAGTCATTTGAAACTCCATAATTATTGATATCTTTAGAAATGTGTGTGATCATAGCACTAATATTTTTTATTCCTACGCCTATATAATTAGGTACCTTAGGAGGATAATGATGGAATTATCCATCTCAATCACCATTAATATGTTTACATTGGGTTCCATCCATTAACTAAAACCAAAATCATATAGTAAGAAACATTTATCACAATGATTAACCAGATAATTCTGAAAATTCAATTATAGCATCTATAAATTGTGAAACCTTCCTTAATATCATACACTATAGGTTTATCATAGGTTATTAATTAGCAACATCTATTTAAATCCTTCCCTATTTTATGTGATGAGTTTGTTGATTCCCAGTGAATATATTCCAGGAGTATGAAACTGTGTGTGCAACAAGGCTCATTGTACTATACTAGGTTACACTGAGTTAGGCCTTACACACCTTTTCAGAGTTGTTTCCCCTAGGTACATCTATTCTAGAGCCACATCCACGTGTAGTATCCCAACTGGGATGTATTTCTAAGAAACTAATAACTCTATACTTTTCCTAAATTCTAGGATATTTTCCTAGAATTTCCGTTATCCTTATACCTATTCATGTACATGTATTTAGGGTTCTATGTAAGGATTCCATATCCTAATTTCCAATGGTCAAATAAACATTTTCACTAATTCCAACTATATTTACCCTCACATTACATAAAATAACTTTACAATTCATTTTAGAATACATAATACATTACACAAAAAAATCCAAATTACCATATTAGTAATGTTCCATTAGGAACATGAAAATTATAAACAGTAGTACAAAATTTAGCTACAATATCTCCCAATAGGTTCTTCTTGACTAGAACCCTTTTTCTGACATATCAAACGTAATACATATCTTCATAATATGGTGTAAATGAAACATCAAAATGGGTGACCTAAAATTATCAATATATTTAAACAGGGGAGAAATGTAAAAATAATCATGATCATTACTTTAAGTGAACATCAACTAGAAACTAAATTATCATACCATATATATTAATGTTCATAAAAAATAATAAAAATATAATTAAAAGATGTTCATGACACATTAATAATAAGGATTTTAAAAAAATGCCTAAAATCATTACATAGGTATAAGACATGGAATAGTGGTATAAACATAATCATATTAAATGATTTTAATATTATTCATCAAATCTCTTACAAGGCCATATTAGTAGTATGGGTTTACTCCTCATACCATCTCGGTAGTTATGGTTAACTCATATAGTCATATTAGTAGAATAATTTCACTAACCATTTAATATTTGTAGTCATTGTTCACTCTCATGGATATATTAGTATTCAAGGTTCTCTCTCAAGACCATCTTAGTCCATATCATGAGATATAAATATTTACCAAATACATTAGAGAGAGATATAGGTATCACCCTTCCCATAATGAAATCATACATACATGTTCAAAAATATCCTAGACAATTATATCATAACCAGTGAAATTAAATGGGTATCATAAACATTTAATAATATCATAACCTATGAAAATATATATAGGTTTCCTAATAGTTTCTTCAAAATCATAACCCATGAAAATATGTGGATTTCATAATCATATAACATCGGAATGAGAATTTTTTTTCCAAAACATCATTCCTTCAAAACATAAACAATTATGAGGAAAAATATGAATGGAAAATTTTATTCATTTTCCCAAAAAGGACTGATTAGAACCAATTTATTTCATATTATATGTCAAATAATTTTTAAATATATTTTAAACCATTTCTTGAATAAATTAACCTTTTTTCATTGAAAAATACTTTTTAAAATTAGAACCCTTTTCAAAAAACGTTTTCATTAAAAATACATTTGAAAACATATTAAAGTATATTTTAAAAAATAACATTAATAAAATATTTCTTCCATTAAAAGTGTCATCAAATATCATTTGAAAACCTGTTCGAAATTTTTTTATAAAACATGGTTTTTGGAATAAAACAGATTTCTAGTCGAGAGGAGAAATGTGGTATAATTTTTCTTAAAAAAAATCATTCATTATATTAAATAATTAAGAGTGTAAAATGGTTCGATTAAATGGATATATATTGACTAAATATTGGATAATACAACTCATGTTTTTTCATTGTAGATGGATCATAATATTTCTTTAATTACAAAATAATCATAATCAATCCCAACAAATAATGAGATTGTTTCAATAAACTATTACCACATGGTAATGTGGGATCATAATCTCCATGTATGAATATGAAATTAATGATTTTAAAATATAATTGAAATAATTTTATAGATTATATAAATGTAAAATATATTTATATACTCCTTGACAAATAATTTTGGTGTATAATAAGACATGTGTCTCAATGAAAGAAAATTGAGACAAAACTATCTTACAGATTTGGAAATTTTTGAAATATAAACCCCATAAAATTATAATAATATAATGGATATTAAAATCCTATAAATTTAATAATAATAATCATAGAATACATTCATGTTATGTATATAATCCATGAAAATGAAAAGTGTGCTAAATAACATAATTTTCTCACAGAAACAAAAATGGAATGAAATTCCATTTCCTTATATATTGACTCTCACAATACTCATAAAAACCTAATGTATAGTAATTATATGTATATTATACCTAATATAGAGAAACAAATTTATATATAATACCATATGTGATCTAATTTTGTCTTTATATTACACTTTTATTAATAATTATATGTTAAGGTTTCACTTCGGGTAGTATCTGTTGTGTTCTCCATATATGTTTTGATATATTATTCATGATCGTATTACATAGATCATGATTTAATTACTTCTATAATATAAATAATTATATAAATATCATATATATATTTTATATAAGTATTTATTAAAATCTATAAAATATATAATGATTAAATGGAAAACAACATTCTTGGAGACGTTAAGCCATACGTACGCTTGAATGCTATTTATGTGTTACTATCATATTGAAATAATGTAAGGAAATATATTTATATATTTATATAATTTAATTGTTGTATAATTATTATGTTATATATATATCCTTTTTGTTCACTGAAACTGTCCTTAACACTTGACATGTAAAGTGTGAACGAATCACATCGCCTTGAGGATGCAGTAGTCAACATGTCCACAAATGAAGTTATAATATTCACACAAGATGGTGGGTATAAATCTATGTGTTATAAAATAATTTAATAATCATAAGGACATAATAGATATCATATATATAAAATATAAATAGATTTTTAATCATAATTACCAACCATGAAATCTGGTAAAGGAATAAAGAACAGTCATCGTTTCGTGAGGCGGTAGTTCACCATACACATAAACAATACTTGTGTTACCCATTAGATGGAAGTGTATGTAAGTGCACATATAACCCATAACATTAAAACATATTAGTATTTTTTTATAATGATTCTATTATTTTTTTATGTAATAATATTAATTGAGGTGGTGGAGAAAGAAAATAAATGAAAGGAGCTTCTGGAAGGATGTTTCCTCTTCCTTATGTAGCCTCTTTTTGAGTTGCACCAAAGGGAATAAAAGGATTTATTTCATCCCAAGATAAGTATTAAATGTGTAATGGAGGGATTTTGGGAGTTTTATTGGATATATATTGGGTGAACTTATGTGTTTTGAGAGTTCTAAAGAAGCAGGAGAGGTGGTGGACGTTTATAGGGGAGGGAAAGGACTCACTTGGTTTTTTGAAAAAACGTTTTTTCTACCAATATTCTTACCTAAAGGAGTCAACAAAAACAAACTAAAAACAATAATTTAAGGTTTATTTTTTAACTATTTCCAACAAATAGGTATTTTAATATTTTCTCAGTTATTTTGGAAATTATATTTAACGTTTAGTCCCTTGTTAAGATTAATTTTACCATAACCACTGTAATTAATATTAATAACATTCACATATATTAATTGGTGACAAAATCTATATTATTATAATATAAATATTATATTGATTAAATACGTGTAGACACATTTTTTAATATTTAATTCATAAAAGCGGGAAAATTATGTTTTATGCTAATCATGCAAACATAGTGAGAAATAATGTTTTTGAAGTGACAATGTTCAAATGTTCATTTATATATTATTTAAATATTCAATATAAAAGCATTCACATAAACATAATTGGGTTAATATATTTATATTTTATCCAGTAATTCTTCAAAAAAATTATCTATACAAACAAATTATATGAAAAATCACTTCTGAAATTAAATTCAGTAATTTCAATGTATTCATCCAAAAAAAGATATTTATTAGAAAAAACTAAAAATTCTCCCAAAGATATTATTTACATTTTAAATTAAAAAATGCGGTTTATATTATCAAATTCATTTACTCACTCTATCTGAAAGTGATTTTATTATTCATCATGGATGCACATGAAAAGATTTTAATTTTAGAAAATAATATTTTTAGATATAATGAATTTATTGAAAATTATATTTTTTATTATCAATATATTTTTTTCATATTAAAACATTACAAAAAATATTTCAAAATAATTTATTACTCTTCATTTTACTAATTTTAAAATATATGTTATATTTATCTCATTTAAATAATTATAACAATGAAATTATTTTTCATAAAAACATTGTGTTTCATGTAACGTACGCCAAGATAGTATTGTAAGGAGATGAAAGAAAGTAAATTCCTTGTGAAAGGAATTGTTGAATTAGTTAAAATAAATACATCCATGAAAATTAATTCATTAGACAAAAGAAATGAAAGTTCCATAAAAAACTCATGGTATTATAACCTTCGTTGTGGAATACAAGATATAATGTGAGATGTTCCAAAATTATCCCTTTTAAGTGATGATATATAATGGATGTGACCAAGAAGGATCATTTGAGAGATTATATGGTTAGAATTCCTCTATCACATTATGGAATAGGTCACCCACACTCTTTTTATTGTTATATTTTTAACTCCCCTGCACTATAAGTTTGTCATTTATCTATATGTTGTTACTCTCCCATCATTTAGATCTGGCAGCATGAAGGTCCTCCATAGAAGTTGTTGATCACTCGGTTATGGATCATAGTATCTAGGAGCGGGCCAATCCACACATATTATACTGATATTTAATTTGATGTTGTGTATTGGTGAGGTAATTTTGGAGCTATAGTAAGATTCATTAACTATGGAATGGGTTGTGATATTGATATCCCCTTTCTTTCACAACTATGATTCTTTATAAGCATATATTTAATGTGCTTTTTTCATCTTTATTTGGTTTGATATGACTACTTCTATTTTATCTCTCTATTTTCACCTTTTTGTTTTTAGGTATTCCTAATTAATATGTATATACCCACCCATACATGGGATTTTCCTACACAAGTCATGTCTAATGTAATGAAAATAATAATTACTAGTGACTTTGGTAGAGCTTATAGATTCAAGGGTGCATTGAATGGGTATGAAGGACTATAAATCGTGATCAGAAACTATAGTCTCTCACTATTCCTTTATTCTATATATTTTCATGTAAGACTTCATTTATGGTTAGTCATGTATTTTAACATTTCATTTTGGTTTATACTACCATACATTGATGTATTTTTAAAGAATTTTTTTCATTCATACTACACTCAATATGTTACTGGAATTTAGAATAATCTACACTTGTGCATTGATATGGTTAGGTGTGTCCATAAATATACATTAAGAAAATAAAATAAATTCAATTATTACTTCTCAGTGCTGGTATCCAGCCCATAGCCTATTAGAGAATGTCGTTGGGTTGTGGTGGCACAACTTTCGGATGTTGAGGCATCCCCCGGTTAGTCATGATTTTACCAAGTGGTATTAGATAAGTTCATTTCATGGAATTATGATTGGTGTTATAAACTTCTGGGGAATTAGTTTGGAATTAGGGAAATAGTGTAAAGGTGTCACAAGTGTATCTTTAGGATAGATAACCCACTGTTGGTACATCATATAGTGTCTAAATTTACAAAGACTCTAACTACCAAGTTGTAAACTTTGTATACTAATACATTGGTTACAGAGAACAATATGAAAATCATCATTGAGAATTCGAACCTTTTACTATAATTATTGTGTGAGATAACTATATATATTCTCAATTAATCATGGTATATCATGAATACTTTCATTATTCATTCATGAAGACATCCACCTAGTTTATGGATTCATGATCATGACAAGGATCTGATGAGTGATGAGGCTTCAATAGAGGGTCCGTCTCATGAGATGTTACATCTATGTGGTATGGGAGCATCACACCTTTCTATTGTGAAATGAATAGTAATTGTATTTATTGATGATGATTACCATATTCTTAAGAAACCTAGAAATTTATATCATTTGATACTGATGAGGTTTCGTAGTTAACTAGATCACTAGGCAGCATAGGATTGGACTGAATAAGGGGTTCAATTATTTATCTTGACATAGACCACAGAAAATGAGATGTCTATGCCGAAAGGTAGAATATTCCTTGGAGTATTATGTCTTTCATGGAGTTTTTTCAAGAAACCCCATGATGACATAATGATCTCATTGTATAACATTATAAAACTATATCATGATTAGTGTTACCCCTTGTGCTTATGATCCATTCATATTTAGGATCTTCTTACCTTGAAATATGGTAGGCAGATTGATTCTTAGTATGTTGTAAGGTTCACCGACCTTACATGGTAATCCCTTCATATGGTACAAGACAACATCTTAAGTGTGACGAAGTTTGAGAAGGGTCACTCTAGAGAAATTCAAGCTAGTTTGGTCTCTGTATTCATTCCCACATAAGATGGAGTTCTATAAAAAGATATCGTGACATATATATTCCAAGAAGAGGGATTCTGAGTGAGTGGATCTTGAAAGGGATAACATTTGGTTGAGTAATCAACAACCATTAGTTGGAATTATATATAGAGTTCTTGGAAGAGGATTCATTCTCATTATCAGACCTATACGTATAATTCTATTACTCAGGTATTGCACAATGAATCTAGTCAGTTTAGATTGGGGTGATATTATGTTTGTAATGAGAAATGTCAATTGGGTCATCATTTCTGGACCTGTTATGCTATGAATTACTTGCCTACAATATATATAAAACCATGGAATAGGTATTTCCATGATCAAGGATCTCCCAATAATGTCCAAGGTTTTCCTTAGAGAGTTAGTTCTACCAGAGGAGTGGGATCCACTCTATAGGAAGGAGTAGTTGGTGGAAGATGAAGATGTGAGTTATGATCACCACCGCTTCCAGGCAACCCATATCTGGCTCAGGGAGATTTTGGTCAGGGTTGTGGGCAGTTTTAATCCATAGAGTTATATAAAAATGCTACACATGATATGATCTAAGGTATTAAGTATGTTTATTATAATTTTCCTCCCTACTATTCAATATAGTTTCAAATCATTCCTTTATATCATTATTCTTAGTGTGACTGCTATAGCTTCATGTTGATACCTTATCCCAATATATTTTCTAGTTGTTGGTTCTGACTAGGTTTTATTCTTTGATGTCACTCATCATTTTATAGTGAAATATATCACTTGGGGAGAGAGTTATATGTTGGAAATATTGGTCATCATGAAAAATATTAATGATGTTATTTGGGGTCTGGATTGGTTATCCATAGTTTAGGCCCAAAGTGACTATCAACTTAGATAATAAATATACCTATGAATGGATGGTATAAGATTATCCTTTGTGAATAATAGTGATCTTATTATTGTGTGATTGGTTTTTGTGAGAAGTAGGTTTCAAATATTCACCAATCAGTTGTCATGTTTAGAACTTGGAGTTGCAGGATCTTTAGCCATATAAATTCCCTTTGTAGTGGAGGAATATATGGTAATCTTCATTGAGGATATATTGGGATAGCCTCTTAGCTTATATATAAAATTATAAATTGACTTACACCCTATTACCATGCATATATCTTCATAAGAATAAAATAAGGACACTTTCAAGATCCATAATCTAAGGGTGAAGATAGAGAGACTTCGAGAGAAGGACATTATGAGATCCATTTTTCTCCCTTGGTAGCTCCATTTCTATTACTCAAAAAGGAAGATGGAAACTTGAGGTATTTTTTGATCAAAGGCCAACAATGTCAAAGAAATAAGAAAGCGAATAAATAAAACATAGACTTAGGGAGGTGTATTGTATTCAAGAAGCTGAACCCAAGGAGGCATAAAGATTACTCCTACCTCCCAAGACCGATGGAGACTTAGTTGACCAAAAAATAGGGAAAACACAAAGTCCACATAGTCATTCCAGTGGCAGGAGAAGAGGTTCAGTAAGGTGACATAATCCATCCCCAATATCAAGAGTATGAAACATTAAAGGCAGTGGGAAAACATGAGTATATGAACTTGAAATCTGAGGAGGTAATGCTGGTGGAGAAGGATACTATTCCCCCTGGACAACGGTGTGAGTCAAGGCCCCCTGGTAGCTTATAGAGCCTGAAGGATGTGGAGAAGGATAATCACAGGGAGTTACTCGTGATTTTATGTGATGAAATGAAGGAGGAATCTCGGGTGATCAATGCTATGAGGGAATACATTGATCAAATTATGGGAATATTAATCCAAGTGGAAATTACCAGAGATAAAAATGATTATATTGACAAATAATTCTGCATAATGGTTATAGGATTTAACACTAAGAATATTAGCAAAGATGACTGTATGGAAGATTGGGATTATCTTGAACGACATTATAAAGAAATCCTGAAGGCTGATCTAAACTACATAGTTAGTTCCTTTCATAGGAATCTATTTATGGAAAGATATTCCAATCACTCATTACTAGTGTTTAATAAGTCATTTGTATCCTTTAATTCCTTATCTGCTTTATCTGTGAGGGTTCTAACATTCCCCTTATAATTTTTGATAAATATAAATGTTAATCTGGATGGATGGAGTCATTTTTTTGTTATCATCACATGAACTAAGAAACAATAAAGTTAAAGTATCTTTTTTTTGATGATTGATGACCACTTTACACAGTTGAGAGGCATGAGTATTCTTTCAAATATAGATCTTAGGTATAACTACCACTTGATGGTGGTTTATGATATAGATATTTTAAATATAGAAATATAATGTCACTATGGATTTTATGATTTCATGGGTATTCCTTCATGTGTGAATAATTATCCTACAATGTTTATGGATTTCATAAACCAGATATTTCATCCATTATTTTACTAGTTTGTGTTTTTATTAATTAAATACATAATCATATAATCTGAATCAGAGGAGGAGTGTGTAGAGAATTTGGGGATTGGGCAGGACTTGCTCTGGGTGCACGAGTTTTTTGGTAATCTCTAAAAGTTCTCGTTTTGGATCCATAGGGTTCCATTTTTGGGCATGTCATTTTTTGGTCAGTTTAATTATGGACCTGTTAATGATTGTTGTGGTTATTTCATGTGAGGGTTCCTTGGAGGAATGGCATCGCTTCGCTCTGCTTGGGAGAACATTCCCCATGCACTACCTGTTTTTTAATTTTTTTCCCTCTGATGCTCTCTCGGCCGTCGTTCCTACGTCGCCACCTTTACTCACAATGGCCTTTGATCCAATTTCCTCTGTTGTAGCTAATTCTGCTTTTGTGCCTTCGCCTTATCTCGATCATGGCCTTGTGACTCCTCATCCCAGTCTCTCTTTCAAATACGTCGTGTGTGGCCCAGATCTCTCCCCATCCCAGCCCTGCTTCTCAGTACTCTCCTTGCCTCCACCGTTGGTCTCCTATGATGGACCCCTCTTATCTGTGGAATTCCATGCTTATGCATTTGTAAAGGCCAAATACTACCTTAAATGAACCTTGATTGAAATATTCGGTGTCGTGAAACCTGCAATTGCGACCTTCCAGTGGTTGATTAGATCATGGGGGTCCTCTCTCTGACAAAGGTTTCAGTCATCCACTAGAATGCCTTCTATCTGGTTCTTGGCTCATATTTGGAATTCATTCATTCTTGGTGCAAGGCACCTCATTCCTAAGGAATATGTCCCATAAACCTGACTCTCTTGTCATTAGAGGTTCATAGAGGCAAAGGGAACCCTATTGCGGCTGTTTGGCTCAGCCTCCTTGGTCTTCCGTTGCCTTTTCATAATGGTGGCTTTCTCAAGGCGATTGGTGATTCCCTATGTGGTTTTCTTTGCTCGGATGATAGCACCCAGACCTGTGCTAAGGCCTTTTGGGATCATATTTTTGTTGAAATAGATATTTATAAGACTCTCCCTGATAGGATCTTACTTCGGGTAAAGGATTATTTCTGTTGGTCCCAAGACATCTTCTATCTCGTATACCCGCAGTTATGCTCCTCTTGTCTCCTCCAGGGGATCTCTCTTTAGGTCTTTAGAATGAAGCATCAAGATGTGAATCACGACCCTCCCAAGGTACCCTCTGTGATCTCCCCCTTAACTGGCCATCTGGCGGTGCCTCTCGATGTCGTTCCAGTGGAATTCCATGAAATCCCTCTAACTCTTGATCCAATTCCTCTTTCATCCCCCTCTCAAGTTAGTGGTAGTGTGTTAGCCTTGTTTCCCACCTCCCTCAGGTGGTCTTTTCCACTCCATCCAGCCCCATAGGTTTCATTAGTTCACATACTTTAGTTGGTCATTGACTTCGGGATTGTGCTGTATTTGAGGGACCCTTCCTCTGCTCTCCCTGTTTTCCATGCCCTACCCCCGCTGGTCCCTTTCACCCTGCCAGGAATTCCCTCCATCCCAGTACAAGATGAAAATTTCCCTTCCCCTCTTCTAGATCCTTTAGTAGTGAAAGGGTCCTTATCCTCCCCAAACCGGGATGCTGCTTCTAGGCCTTGGCCCACCTCCTCAGTCAGAAATGTAGACTCCCCTGGATCCCTGGATTTTTCCTCCCCCACTGCTTCGCCTCCTTCCATGAATTCAAGTATATGTACAAGAGCCATGTCTATGAAATTATGGGAAGATCTCTCCTCTTACCTTCATAAGGCTACGAACCCATGGGCCAATGCTAGGGTGCTCTTTGCTCAATTATTCCCGTCCTCATTTGGAATGCCCGCAGACATGGCGCCCAAGTCAAAACAGATTTCATTTCTTCTACTATATGCAAATTCAAGGATTTTGTTGTTTCTGTACTTGAACATAAGAAGAATATCTCCAAAATCAATGATATTATATAATGAATCAGACTGTATGGTTCCATGCATTCAGACCCATATAACCGTCATATATGGATCTTTTGGCACAAGAACTTCTCTGTGGACCTAGTTCAGACAAGCGACCATCATATCATCACCATGGCTACCCACGACAATCGATCCTTCTTTGTTTCCTTCATCTATCATAGTTGTGGTGCCCAACATAGGATGATTTTGGGGGATTAACTCAATGCCTTCGATCCTCGTAGCCTCCCATGGTTTTTTGAAGGACATTTTAATGTCATTTCCAACCCGGATGAGAATAAAGGCATATGACCTTTCCCCATGAAGGCTAGATTGGACATTTCTCACTTCATGGCTGGAAAAGGCCTCATGGACCTTGGATACTTGGAAGATGGTTTCACATGGTGCAACAACCAGTGTAAAGAGAAAAACACATGGAGTCACCTGGACCGATGCCTTGGCAACATGCAGGCTATTACTTTGTATCCCAACACTCTGGTCAGACACACGGTGCATGGGATATCAGATCACTCTTTGATTCTGGTCTCCCTCTCTGCGATTTAGGGGACCCACGATCATTTTAGGTACTTTCAGCATTGGACTAGCCTTCTAAATTATCATAAGTTTGGTAGAGACTCTTGGAGTTGACCTACTCATGGGAATTATTGGTCTGCCAATCATAATAAACTAAGGTGGCTCAAATTTAGATTACAGGCTTGGTTGAAGGACATACTACATAGTGATATAGAAATTGAATCGATCATGCAGGATATTGGCTATCTTGAGTCTAGCTTAGAGGGGGCCTAAAATGATAATATCTTTGAAGACCATGCCTCTATGAAGGATACCCTCACAGTCATGATCCTTAAAGAGGATCTCTTTGCGAGGGAAAAGCGAGGATCAGATGGCTTATTGAGGGTGATAGTAACACTTCCTATTACCATTCCTGTATCAAAGAGAGGAAACACTTTTTTTTTCCAAATATCATGATGGATGATGGTAATTGTTCAGAAGAAAGAGATGTTGTGGGTCCCTTGCTCATTCCTTCTTCAATGATCTTCTTGCTGGAAAAAATCCATGGATGTCAAATGGATACCCAGGAGATGATGAGGGGATCCTGGAATTCATTCCCAATCATGTTTCTATCCACGATAATGAGAGGTTGGGGCTATCCTTGAAGAGAGAGAAATATTTAAGGATGTTATGAACCTCAAAGGGGATAGTGCTCCAGGTCTGAATGGTTTTCCAGGTATGTTCCACAGAGACTCTTGGGATGTGGTCCAAAAGGATTTATCATCCAGTTATGTTCTGCATAGACTCTTGGGATGTGGTCAAAAAAGATTTATCAGAGGCCATTAAGGAGTTTTTTAGAGGTGGTATCTTTCCTAGAGTGGCATGTTCCACTACACTAGCGGTCATTCCAAAAATAAGGAAACCCTCTTCCATTTTTCATTATAGACCAGTAAGAATGTGAAACTTCCCCTACAAAGTTCTGGCGAGCATTATCAACTCAAGGATCTCCATTAACATTCCCTGGTGGGTCTCTATGAAATAACATGGATTTGTGATGGGCCGCTCTATACATGGTGTTATTTCATTGGCCCAAGAGATTATGAGAGATCTCAATACAAAGACCCATGGTACAAACATAGCCATCAAACATGACATGAACAAGGATTTTTATAGTCTTGAATGGAGCTTCAACAATAAGGTAATCTCAGGTATGGGTTTCCCCCAGGACTACATACCTCTTTTATAGATGTTCTAGCTCCTTGTGGCTGATTTTTTCTTTAATGGGGAAGTCCAATGGTTTCTTTAAGGTGACCTGTGTCCTAAGACAGGGTGATCCCCTATCACCGATCCTTTTCATCCTCACACAATACATCCTTAGCCGCCTCATCCAGAGTGGCATGAGAAATGGTGGGATCCTCCCGTTCCGGAGAAGGATGAATCTTCCGTCTGTCTCCCACATTGTGTTTGCTGATGTCACTTTAATCATCTTGAATTCCAATAAGGGGACGGTCTGAGTCCACCTTAGGGAAATTGAGGAATATTTCTATCAGAGTGGGCAAGATATTAACAGGTCTAAGAGAAACTTTGTCATCTCTAGCAGATTCTATTCCAGCCTGGTGTCCTCCTTGGGCCGTATTCTAGATATGAAAAGATGAAGTTTCCCCATGGATTATCTTGGAGCTCCTATTTCCTCAGTCATACTTAGGATTCGTGATTTTGACCACATCCCCAGAAAGTTCACTGATTATATCTTCAATTGTAAGAATATATTAAATTCCTTTGGGGGTCAGATTGTGCTTATTAATAGTGTTCTCCTAGCATCTCATGTCCATGCCCTCTCTCCAATAATAGTTCCGAAAAAAGTTATCAGTAATATTGACAAAATCTTGGACGGCTTCATATAGGATGATATCGATAAAGGAAAAATTTATTGTTTGTCCTAGGCTAAGATGGCGAGGCCCATTCTTGAAGGTGGTATCAATGTTTGAAGCCTCAGAGACACTCTTCTCTATAGGCATGAAAAACCAGCTTGGGAAATCCATGAGTGGCATTCACTCTGGGGAACAGTCATGTAAAACATTTTTGTAGGTTACCCAGAGCTGCATAGCAGCCCCACATCTCCTTTTATGTCCATTATCTATCCCTATTATAATTCACTACTTCCTCACACCTGCTAGGTTAGTGGAGAGGGGGATCTGATCTTCTGGAAACACAACAAGGCTGGCACGGTGCTTGGATTTTCGGGATGCCCAGCCACCAACATTTCCTTCAGAGAGGCGAGAAGATACCTAGCATTCCTTAGAGCAGTGATGAACAATGACAAGAAAGGCTCCTGTAATATTATCAAGCTCACCTCTAAACCGGATTTGTGCGTGTTTACACTGTCCTCCTCGGAGGACTTCTATGCAAAGGATTATCACAATTCTCTTTCTATCCAAGGGAACACTGATTATTGGAGTTAGGTCTGGTTGAACGAAATTCCCACGAAAATCAACTTTTTAACATGGAAGATTAGGAAAAATGTGATCCCCACCGATGAGAACATCCGAAGATGCGAGATCAACATGGTTTCACGATACTCTCGTGGTAACGATCACAAAGAGGAAGGTGGGGACCACCTTTTCATAGAGGGTGAATGGGAACATGGAATCTGGTATTTCTTTGGGGAATTCACTGCCTTATCTTCTAGCAATATGAGCGAAGAGTATTTTCTTGCCTACTGGTTCTATGGATCAGGTGATAGGTGTCCTGAGATAATTGTGTGTTCCATCATTTTTCATGTTAGATGATGGTGCTTATGGAAGGCCAGAAATAGAGCGACATTAGAGGGAATCCACTCATCATCAAGATTCAAAATCACTAGAGTCAGAAACCTTCCTCTTGACCTTGACATGATCTCCTACAAATGGAATGATTCTCTATCCCTCCACCTTCTTTCTTCTGGTATCCATGCCCCTCTCCCTGGTGGCTCTGCCTTGCAAGGCAAATGGATCTAATGGCTTCCTCCCTCTATAGGCCTAAATCTCAATGTAGTTTTGTCCTACATATTCGGAGTTATGAACGGTGGATGGGTTGTCCAGATACCAGAGGATCAGTTATCTTGGAATTCACTACTCACATTGGATGTGGCTATTCTCTTTAGCTAGAGGATCATGCCCTCCTCACCGGTATTTCCCTCTGCTGCCAAGGAAACATCTACATTGTTGAAGCTGAAACTGATTCCCTCATCCTCCTCAATTCTCTGCAAGGAATCGAGTCTATTCCCTAGTCGATTTCCTATATCATCAGAAAATGTCTAGGAATTCTATCCACCAACATTCGAATCGTTCGAACATGGAGAGAGGGGAATAAAGTGGTGGATCACCATGCCTCTCTAGCAGTTCATAACCCCGGGATGTCATGCTTCTATGACATGATTTTTTTTAAATGGATTGGGTTAACATCATTAGAGGGGATTCCCTTGCTTTTCATTACTTTCTCCCCTAGCTTCTCTTTTGTCTTCCCTTGCTTTTCCTTGTTCTTTCCTTCTCCCAATAAATAAATAACTGATGATGATGATGTGGTTCTTTTTTGGATCCACAAAAGTGTGTGTCATAATTTAATATTTTCCATGTCTTGGAAGGATAAAACAAAGAGGTTCATTATATAATTATCTAGAGTATCAACATTTTTGACGATCTTAAAATGGAAAGGTTATCTATTTATCAAACATTAGTAGTGTTAGAGGGCCTTCGAGTAGTTGACTCTGATGTTGATCTTTTCCCCTATGTTGAGACTATTGGAGGAAGATTTTTAGTATATAGTTTTTTATGATTCTTCTATATATAGGATTATCTATATCTTGATGTATAGGGAGGAAGATATTTTATATGTGTTGAGTATGTTGAGACACCATTAGAAGAACTATATGACATGTGGCATGTAGTTTTCGATGGTCATCTTATCTACGATAATGTGATGAAAATATATTCTTGGTGAGTATTTTACTGATTACTCATACAACCATAGATTCCAATATATCTCTACATAGAGAGATCTTGAATAGATATTGAGGCTTTGGTTGGATTTTATATGGGACTATGAATATAAAATAGTTTGTACTCCTAGATAGCGAAACATGGTGAAAAATTCACTTAGTAGGAAGTCCCATTCTCACTTATTATAAATGGGATTTGAGTAGTTGGCTTCTTTACAGGTGAACCTAATGGAGCATTCGGGTGAAAATTTTCTCTAGTACATGGTGTTGACTCCACTGCTTCTTCATCATGTGGGGAAGGCTCAGTTGGGATACCTCTAGTATGAGTCTCTTAATAACCATATATCCTCAGGGGATACACTAAATATATTTTATGAAGGATAGGAGCGTGTCATCATTTTCCAAGGATGGTTTTTGGTTCAGATAGGATGTTAGAGGAGGTTTTGAGGGAGTTTCTTACTTCTCCTTTAGTTTTATATCACAGAGTGTTGAATATGTACATTGACCTTCAAAATTAGTTATAGTGGACTAGAATTTGGAAGAGTGTTTCCGTGTCTTTCTATTGGTGACTCACATGTCTAAAGGTGATGTTTGGGCACTAGGATTTAATAGGTTTGAAACAACACCTTGATATCTCACAGTGGAAATGAGATCGAACATACATGAACTTTGTGATAAAGATTACATGTACAATGAGATTTTTGGGTTCTATATGGGTGATAGTTGATCCACTTAACATGTTTTCACACATTATTTTCTATCATAGATCAATGGTTGGTATAGAGATAGGGGATTTTTTTTGCAGGAGATCGTTTGACTCCATGGGTTACCATCGATGATTGTTCAATCCATGAAGTGTGTTTTACATCATGGTTGTTTAGAGACTTGAATTAGGCCTTTGAGATCTATTTGAAGATGACTAAAAAATTAAACCCTTATATGAATGGGTATATTAGATGTACAATCTAGGTGATGGAGGATATGTTGAGAGATTTCATGTTTTGAACTGGATAGATTTTGGAGGATCACATATCATTCATTGAGTTTTATTATAATAATAATTATCACTATATGAATGAAATGGAACCTTTTGAGGCCATGTAAGATATATTTTCATGGTCAATCATAAAATATACTAATATTAGAGAGACATATCATGTTGGTCCAAATATGGTGAAGACGATGATAGAGAAAGTCCAACTGATCCACAACAATATGTGGATAGTAAAGATCTGAATGAAATCTTATATAGATCAATGTTTTATCTCCTTGGGGTTTGACTAGGGAAACCATATTTTCATCAGTTTCTACCCATTATGATCATTACAAATGATTTACGTGTAGGAAAGTTATCCTCGAGGGTTTATCAGGACAATCAGTATCTTATATAGGGTTGTAAAGGTTTCTTACCACCTATCATTACCCCATGGTTGGAGAGGCTGTATGATGTCTTCCATGTGTATTGGATGAGGAGAAACATACATGATTTGATGCACGTTATGTATTGGTGTGAATTATACATTGAATATGGATCATCATTGATGGTGTACCCAATTTCGATCAAGGATATTTAGTAGATAATTTTATAAAGAACGAATGATCCCTTAGTTTTTGTTTTTTGAAATTATATGATCATGTACGAGAGATCTTAGTAGTGAGAAAGCTATATGTGATCTTAGTATCCCCACCATTTTTGCTTATTCTTTTTGGGGAAAAATCTTTGAATGAAGGGAGAATATAGTAGCTCTTTTTTACTTGTAATAATATGGAATATTTTTTATGAATATTTTCAGAGTTAGGTGATATATTGGTGCAAGATTATGAGGCTTGGTGATCCCGATTATGATATTATAATAATATTAAATATTTATAATATCACACATGGTTTGTTTTCCTAAAATGTTTTAATAATTACTAATAATGGTCCCATATAATTAATCTAATAACACATTTAACTCTACAATGTGGGGTTTACTCTAGGCGTGACATAAGGTTGGTTGACACAAGACTTCTAGTAGAGGAAGCCATTGAATTTGTGTTTATTTTAAATAAATAAATTAATATTTTTATTTTATTTTATATTCCAATGAACTAAACCCCTCTATGAATTCATTATTATAAAAGTTCTATATGGGTTTTTATATAATCCATGTGTGAATAAAGAGGATCTCTGAGTGTTCTTCATTGGTGGATCACATCAAGGGATGATGGGTGATGAAAATGATGTGGATTGAGAGGCAGTAAAAAAACAATACTTCTCTTTTACTGGAAAATAAATTATCTACCAATGATCGATCCAGATAGAGGTATGTCTCATAAATTTTAGATTCGACCCTTTTGATTAAAATATTGTGCATTGATTAATAATCTACTTCTTTTTTGTGATTTATTTCATTATTTACAATAGTGAAATTGTATTTTTGTATTATTGATCCAATAATCACCTGGTTTCACTTGATACCATCTTCTTTCTGTGATTTCTGGAAAAGAACGCATGGCTGATGAGGGTATTTCTTTTTTATTTTGATTTTTCATTATCATTACATGATGTTATTTACCATTGACCATAGGGGTTATGCTTCAACAATTTTGATGTGGTTTTGAGTGAGATCGAACCCAAATACATGTTTTTGTATCAAAAATGATGAATGATTTAATTATTGGTGAATGAATGGTGATGATTTAAGGGTCGTAAGAGATGGATACATGGTTTAGAGGCTGGATTCTATATCTATCACCACAGAAGTGGCATGGAATAATGAGAGAGTCCCACGTGCATTAAAGTGGTTAGAATTTTTCCACCGAAAAAAGAATTAGTGAAAATGGCCATGGATCTGCAATCCATAATGGTATTTGAGGTGGAATCAAGTGAATATGAGCACAAAAATAATATATCTTAAATCCACTTTAAGAACGTATATTTCTACCAATAACTTGACTACATGGTGTATATTCCAAGAACACATTCCATGTATCCTCCTCTAGTTGTGGAATTTGATTTTTGGGTGGATTAAAGTATTAATCAACATTTGGATAGACCCACATGTCTTGTGACCGTTCCCAAGTGGCCAAGCCATGTGCCAACTAGAACATGCAAAGGAACATATGTGGTTGGACACACCCTGTAATTTTGGAGTACACAATAGTGGTTAGGAACCTATGCATGACTATGTACATGGATAGGTATATGGGTATTTCCTATAGTACATAGGTGGGGCTAGGAGCACATGGGTAGTACCCATGTAGATGAGACATGCCATGCACCACTATGAAACACTGTGTATGATTACTTGTATTCTAATTCCCATCAATTAGAGAATATTCATAGAAAACAAGGTGGTCCACACACTATTTTTACCCATTTCTTTTTTTGTTATCCCTCCAAACCTTCTTCTTCTAGTATTTCCTTCTCCATTACTATGATTTTGGCCCAAAAATAGCATACCTTTAGTGTATTCCATATCAAATATGATACTAGTATTAATTGTGGAATATAAGATATTATGTGATATTTTATTAAAATTATTTTTATTTTATGAGACACTTGATGATAAAAATAATAGGGTAGAAAAATTAGACCGAAATCAAAGTTGGAAGTCCCCTATCGCACAAAGGTATGAGTCCCCCAAACTCTTTATATTTGTAGAGTCAGAATTCCCATTCACTAGGAATGGGTCCTCTATCATTGGGTTTTTACACCCAAGTCATCTTGATCCAGCAGTGTACAGGTCCTCCATAGGATTTATGGATCTCTGAATCATGAAGCACAATAGTAAAGTGTGGGACCCTCTATAATTATTCTTGTGAGGTTGAATTTGAAGATCTGAATTGATGATGAAATATTTGAGTTTCAGGAAGACACTTCGACTATGGATTGGGGTATGAGATGGATATTGCCTTTTTCTATCATCATGATTTATTTATTATAATAAATTTACAAGGTTCTCTTTTTTCCTATTACTTTATGATGAGCTAACTACTTCAATCATATCAATCTAGGACTCCTTTTGAAAGTTTCAGGGTTTCAAATGGGTATGTATATACTCTAAAATAAATAGTATTTTCCCACACATTTCATGTCTATTAAGGATGACAAATAGGTTGGTGGTGACATTGGAAGAGATTAGGGATACATGGGTGAATTGTCCATGTATGGTGGTCAGGATATGAAGACCAGGAGCATGGATCTCTAAAATTTATTTGAAATTAGTTAATGTCAAGTTGGGACTTAATTTATTATTGGGAATGTATTTTATCCCTTTAATTTTTATATAAAATCATACTCTATTTCATTTTCCTAGAAGTTATTACTTTCAAGTTACACACTAAATGTTACAGACATTTATATTTTTTACATTTATAAATGGTTATATCTGGGTGTGTGTGTGTATAGGTACATTAGAAAGAGGCCTACGATTTCTTTTGTTCCTTCTTGATGCTTTTCCTAAAATATAAGCCTATTGGTGGTAGGATACAGGTTGTGATAGCATAGATGTACACTGACTATGTGGACCCTAGTGGGTCAGTTAATTACATTAACATTCATCTAATGAAATTTTATCAAGAAGTTATCACCTATATATTTTTTATTACCAATAATATTTTTTATGAAAAGGAACATAGGACAGATAAATTTGATGAAAAGTAGTATTCATTATGTAATAGGATTTAACATTGAAATTCCCTCAAAGAGTTTATTAATGAAAAGGAAAAATTCATATCACTTTATGATTGAATATTTTTCCTATTCAATAATAATTTAAAAGTAGTTTTTGTCATAAAATGGTTTCTAAATTTTTTTTTCAATGTTATCAATGAATTTGAAAATATTACAAAACCCCAATAAATTTTAATTATCATAATATGGTGCTGAAAAATAAAAGTATAAATTTTATTTATAACTCATTCTAAGAATCAAGAAAATTGAATGAAGGATAGATCATGATATTTAAGAATGATTATGAAGATATTTTGAGGTCAAATGTGGACGATAATATCTCCTTCAACATTAGGTGACCCAAACATGGGGTGAAATTGAAGTATATAGATTCATATATTTTCTAACCTACACTATGCTATTATAAAAAGTAAACTCAAACTATAGATGAATCTATTTTTACTAACATAGTTCTGTCTGCAAATTCAGGTATAAAAACTAAATCTGGATATGTTTTGATGGAATAAATTTACAAAAGTTTTATAATCCCATCAATGGTTGATATGTTCATATCTTATGAAAAAATTCCCCAAAGTAGATTTCAAAAAGGTGGGGTTTCAACCCAAAAACCAAAAGTAATTCAATTTAGCTAGGCAATATCAAAAATACAAAATATGAGGTTTACTAGCTATTATTAGTGTTTCTTGAGGTTTGAGCATAGAAAAATAAGGTGTTCATGTAATTTTTCACACACTAAATAATGTATAATTAATTGAGTATGGGGAAGAAAGGAGGATATATAATGATAAGTATCAGGATCCACATAAAAAAATTATGTTCACCAAGAATAGATTTAGTATATTGGAAAATATATATTATTATTGCAACTTGTGATTCCATATTTGTGATGAGTTATAGTATGTACCAAACAAACAAATCATATGTTTACATAAAAATAAATCAATGAAATGAATAAAATAGGTTTGAAAAAAATATGAATCATCCTTGTGAGAGAATCAAGTGAAGAAATCTATTCTATAAAATAGTAATTATGAAAATGTTACTGTGAAGAAGACTAAAAGAAAATATGAAAATGATTTTGATCAAATATATAGTATCTTATTTTACTAGATAAAGGTCCACATCATGTATCACCACAAAAATTCATTGGAGATCAAAATTAATGGAAGATTGATCTAAAAATAATATGAATTCAAGTGATAAATAAGATGATTGGATTAGAAAAAGATATCTTATATTAAGAGATAATGGTTTTTCCAAAAAAAGGTAACCCAAAATTTATAAATATATCATTCAATTAAACTATGAAATATTAGTATGTCAAAATGGAGTGTCCGATGGATGGGATAGATTAGTTATAAATGGAATAAATGATAGAGAAAAAAGAAGAAGATGGTATATCTAAATGAATATGAGTAGTTTCATATTAATAGTTCAAATCATAAGAGTGTTTTTCTAAAATCCATTAACCAAATAATCAAAATAATATTTATAGATTGTGTGAAGAAGTTGGATATGGTATGAAAGACTATATAAAAAATCTACCAGCATTAAAGAATTTGATTTTAAAAATGTTACAAACAACATGTAAAACATTTTTTTGATGGATTATGTTAAAATAACATTTCATATAAAGAGAAGTCATAAATAAATAATAATATGACTATATTTCCATAATAATTTCAAAGTGGGAAAAAAGTATTGGACGTGGTGTAAATGGTCAATACTACTGGAAAACCAATTTATATGAATATTTTAAAATTATATGTATATTCCATAAAAATATTGGTATTTTCTATAAAACCATTGTATAGGATATTCCAATGGTTCTATCCAACATTCTGTCAATTGATATTAGTATTGGTATATAGCCATAATTTTAATTGGATCCATTGGTATTGACCATGAGGTAATTATAATACCATAAATTTTACCTAGATTATTGGTAAACTAATATAAAAATGATTCATTATAACTACTAGAATACAATATTAACTCCCCCCACCTATAGTACAATTCCACCCAACAACATCACACAATCAGTAAAATAATTTTTAATCAAAATACCCATCACCATAAGCATTTCATACAAAATATATGTTATATATTTGGTATAGAATCAATTTATAACTATATCAATAGATTTCAAAATTTTCACAATACTATTACATATATATATAGTCCAAATAATCATTTTAAGTCATTAAACATTATCCACACAATTGTATCATTATTATAAACTCAAAAATTGAGTGGATCAATAACTCTCTCATCACCACCGATGTCATCTTGATCATTACTCACATCACATACATCCTCACCAGTATTATTGTCTTCAACATCATCATTATCCCAAATAAGAGTGTCATCACCTCAACATCCATTATCAACATCATGTCCAGTAATAGATTCATCATATAAAGAGGATATTATTGACATAAAGGTATCAAAAACCATTGAAACCTCTGATTACTGTGATGTAGGTAAATATATCATATCATTTAATTATTCCTTGGTGACCATTTTACCTCTTTCGTGCTCTTATATATCTATTATTATAGGTCATATTCATTTTCTTGAGGGTTTTGTAGCTCAGTGTTTCCATAGATTCTTGAGGAGCTCGATGTGGGCCAATATATAGTGGGGAAGATGCACTTCTCTTGTCCACATCAAACTCTCCCCTAGTTATCACTACCTAATACCTATATCAAATGATCATTTTTAATGAATTCTTCACCTCATTTATCATTGAAGGTATCTAGATAATACTATTGAAAATATAACTAATATATTTAATTTTGATTTTTAAATTACTATAATAATAAATGTAATCATTTCTTCATCATTTTCATTTTCAAAAAAAAACATTTATTGAAACATATATTGAGGTATATGATCTTCAATGATCAAGGTTTCTTA
The DNA here is from genome assembly GCA_963277665.1 of Viscum album. Lineage (NCBI taxonomy): Eukaryota > Viridiplantae > Streptophyta > Magnoliopsida > Santalales > Viscaceae > Viscum > Viscum album. The sequence continues at coordinate 1,068,191,745 of OY728129.1, forward strand.
TTAATAATGAAAATGATTACTATAAGACTTTACTATTCTATAATATAAAATTTATATACAAAATTAAAACACTCTAACCAGTATTAAACTGATCAAAAAAAAATTAATGAACTTTCGGTAAATTTTTTGATGTATATTTAAATTAGTTTTGAAAAATTTCTTATTAATTTGGGTGGATTAGATATTCAATATTGATTTTATAATTTTATTTGATTATTTATTAATTTGACTTGGTCTAATGCCAATAGAGAATAGTTCAGTTGTTGACATATTCATATATGTGGAATCTCATGGGATTGGGGAGTCATGTTTAACCCCTTCCCATAGTATTTATCTCCAATTTACTTGGGGGAGTTTTTTTTGTATAGGGTGGCCTTGGAGTTGAGGTGACACTACATGGAAGATACATAGGTAGGGAGGCACTAGTGGATTATGGAGAAACCAATGGGGTTGATCATAAGTTTATCACCACTGGTGGCTAAGGAATCATGGTGGGGATGGTTGTTGATGGGTGTGTATAGCAGCAGCATTAGCAGGAAGCTAGAAAAAGTGATGACATCGAGGTGGAAGGTTATTATAGATGACATGGTTGACTAGTTGACGAAAAGGGTGGGATATCTTGATCAGTGGAATGTTACATTAGTGGAGGTGTGTGGGGTTGTGTCTTTGTAGGGTTCCTTGAATGGGTTTTTAGGCATTCAACCAACATAGTTATAACATGAGGGTGTTTAATAGAAGGAATAAGTGTCATGGACCTCCTAGACAGTTCACTTGGTCTATAGATTATATGATATTTAATGTTCAGTGGGCCAATGGTTTAGGTAATGGCCCCCTCTACCTAGAAAAAAATGAGGTGTTTCTGGGATTTATATGAAAAAGGGGAATCGTCATTCGTAACATTAAAAAATACTAGGTTTTAGTTAGTTCAATTTATAGAAACTTTTTTTAGTATGATTTTTATCTTTTTTATGTTGATTATTTATGTATGGTTCAATCTGATTCAGTTTTTTTCAATATTTTTCACTTTTTGTAGTTTAATTTCATCTCAATTCAATAAAATTCAATTTGATTTTATTTTATATGGACTGATTTTTAATGTGTTTGTTTGTTTAACTTATATTAAATTATATTATATTTTATTTTAATTAGTTTTAATTAGTTCAATATTAATCAAGTTGGATTTTTGTAGTTAGTTTTCATTAGAATATAATCTTTTTCATCTAGTTTTTTCAATTTTAGTATTAATTATGTCTATTTAATTATATTTTTCGTGTGTTCAACTCAGTATGATTTCTTTCATTTACATTTCATCTATTTCCTAATGATTTATTTCATATATTTTTTATTAGTTTTGCTCTAATTAATATTTTTTACATTATCTCACTTTCATTCATTTCAAAAAAATATAGGTCTAGTCAATTTTCTTATATTTTTGGTATACAAGTTTTTGTAGGATTGGTTTGACATTATTTAGTAATATATGGCCCTTATCATTTTATTACATTGGGATATGTAGTTATGCTTCTATTTGGAAAAGTATCATATAGTTTTTTATCTATAGTTTTGTTTTATTCTATTTAAATTGATTACACTTTATTTATTTATTTTCATTATTATTTTTGGTATATTTGGTTTGGATTGGAAAAATCATTTTAGAGTGTGTTTCATTAGACATGATTAGTTCATTTTTTATTATATATATTTTATTTAGTTTGATAAAGATTGGTTATATTTTGTTTTTAGATGGGAATTTTTCTATTATGAGTGGGATCTTTCAGTTGGTTATGTAATTTTTTGTTATATTCCATTTAATTTGATTAAAAATTTTTAGTTTACTTTAAAAAATATTTATTATTTTTAATTGTGTTAGTCCCAAGTACAACTCAATTTGTCATAAAAACAACATGATGTCTCTCCCGATCTTGCATTGTTGTGTGACCTTATGTGTGCATGTTCTTTATAGAAATCATGTCATTTTTATTTATTTATGATGGATCTGAAAAACAAAAATTCCATACACATAAGAATATCTATATTTTAAATACAATCCCCTAAATATGATGACTAACATAAAATAATTACTCTTTAAATAAACAATAATTTATTGGTATTGTTTAATTGGATTTTCATTGAATATTGGTAAACCCACTAACATATTTCAAACTATTATCTTTCATCAAACATATAGATCATCTTTATATTGTCACCACTATTCCCAAAGATCAATCAACCATTACAACTTTATATATTAATTATCATATAAGTTAAATCAAAGATATAATGAACCTCTTAATTCATATAATTAAAAAATTTATATAGATTTTAGTTTAAAAATTTTTGCTACCCATATCTAATCCTAAGAATTATCCTCGATTTAATTACTCATTTGCCTCTATGATAGTGGTTTAACAATAATTATATCTCTATATATGGGTAATATCGTTGTGAAATTTCTAAATTGTATATAATTTTTACCTTTCATTGGTATATATTAATTTCCATCTACTCTGATTTGTCTCTGATGGTTATATAATTCACATATAATGGTATACACACGTCACCTATTAGAAAATCACACAGAATATGTTAAAAGAAAAAAGAATAATAAATACACATTAAAACTAAAAATATTTGACCTTATATAATTTGACACACTTATAATGATAAACAAGATCCATGATGATCACTATACTATGATAAAACTCAGGGATATTTAGTATCTGTAGACTATGAAGGATGTGTTAGTTTTAGTGCATGCACTAATTCATCAATATGTTGTGGAGTATAAGTTGATGGATTGAAATAATTAGATCCTAGATAGATAAGAGTAGTAAATGGAGGCATCATGGACATGATATGATAAGGATAAAAGGGTTGAGGATAAATCATAGGATATAGAAATGTAATATAAGAAGTAAAAAATAAATTACATGATAATGGAGACATAGGTAAGAACATACCGAGAAACTCAAGTGGAGAAAGAAATTTTTTTAGATGGGATGTATGTCAGTGGGTATGGGTGTGAATTGGTACGATGGGTGATCCATGTAGCTCTAATATCACCCCTACCCCTAAAAATTCATTATACATGTTGTCGAACCCAAGTATTAGTCTGAGTAGAGTTTAATTATGGTTCAAAAGAATTTTTCTAAAACAAATTTGATAAATAGTAAGAACCTGAAATTAAATTTAATGTAAATGAAAAATATTATAGTAATTAAACTATATAAGGGAAATAAAAGATGCATCCCTATGATGCATAGTCATCGATCATTGTATAAAAATTACTTCCTTAAAACATCTTAAATAACTTTCATATTCTACATAAGAATAAAATATAATGTTATTTAAAAATATATTAAAAACCCACTTTCTAAATAAATTTTTTTAAAATGCATTTAATATATATTAAAATAGTTTAGAACTGGTGTTAAATAGCATATAAAATATTTAAAAACAATATAGAATAGTTATAAAACAATATTTAGATTATATTAAATTGTGTTAAAATATTCCTAAAACATTTTTTAAATGCTGTTTTCGACAACCAAAAAATATTTTTAATAAATTTTAAAATAGTGTTTCTAAAACACTTATTTTTAAAATTAAATTATAGTAGTTTTAAAAAACAATTTTAAAAATGTTTATTTATGAATATTTATATAAATTTTTTTTAAAATAATGTAATATATGTTTTTAAAAAGAGTTACAAACAAGATTTTTTGAACTGAAATAAATATATTTAAATTCAATGAATATTAGAAAAATTAAAACAAATATATCATTACAAATTGAAACCAAATTACTGTAATTATAATATTATCTAACTAAGACACCCATATAATGCTTAACTAAAGGAACATTCCATATATTTGGTTTCTTATACATTTTAACAATCATTACTTCAGGTTCAACATCAATTCTGACAATTGGACAATTTGAGTCATCAAATGCTATATATCGGTCAATACTTATTAGGTAATCAATGGGGTCAATTTCAACACCACATTCATCAAAAATATTTCTTGGAATTAATTTAATATTTACATTTTAATTATGTATCATATGATATTTCACATAAAACAGTTGCTTTTTCATTGATGAAAAAAATATAATGTTCATCAAAATCTAGAAAGTGCTTCATGTCAATAACTATTGTCATCAATAAATTTACCACGTCACATTGTTGAATCAAACCATTTTAAATTCATCATATTGACTCAAACCTAATCATAGTAATCCAATGATAGAATATTTTTCAATATTTCCATAATAAGACACATTTTCATACCAAGGTCTACTATTTGAGGCACTAGGAAAATATTTTTTTAGCTATCATAATTAAATTCTACAGTGTTATCATCTTCACTAATCAATTAGTAGTAACAAACCATTACCCATTGATTACTAGTGAGTTTAATTCAGAAACTAAGGAATGGGAACCAAAATACCACACTCTTAATTATTTGCAGATAGTTTCAACTTGTAAACACAATACTAAAATATTAACGAATAATAAAATTAAATGAATATATATTTTTTATATTGATTAATATAATTATTGTTCCTTTTTTTAAGCCAAACATGAAACTCTTTTCTATGTAATGTATCAATCTTTCTCAAATACAACAAATGATTAACTCTATATATAATTTGTTTAGGTTCCCAAACTCAAATGGTAATAAAACTTTTAAGGTATATGTGAATGTTTGAATAATGATATCAAAAACATATATTCAAATTACATACTTGATTTAGTTATCGAACAAATCATATTTGAAAAACACTATTAGATGTGATATATCCTAATATTTAAGGTGCAATTTTTCCAATTTACATGACATAGTAACTCCACCTATTTTGGGAAGCCCTAGAAATGAGGGATAAATTTCCCATACTAATCATCTTCATTTCTCAATGGCTGTTTACATATTTTAATCACATCATAAAAATACATTGAACAAAATAACATTTTTTTCCAAATAACCACTCACAATTGAACCTTTAGGATGATCTTTATTCCAAACATAAGACTTCATTATAATGTAATTTCTTTTAGTTGGATACATCAAAATAAATAAATAGGTTATCTAAGTAGTATTTTAGTTTGATTATAGTCTCTTATATGTAACATTCAAGTGAAAAATAATGGAAGAATGTCTTTCACTAAATCGCAAAAAATTAATGTTGCATATTTCATCATTATTATCAAGAAAGACTTGGATAACCTTTTAGTATAACGGCCTCTATTAAAATTGTAAAATAAAATCACTATTACCCAAATATTATTTTATATTAAATAGGGAATTGATGTTGGAATCAATTCTTGATGTTGAATTTGATAATCATGATTTTTAGGGGTTTTATCCCCCACCACCTTTTATTAACTTTTTTATATATTTTTATTGAATATACATCAGGGACATTGATATTTTCTAAATTTTCCAAAAAAAAATTTCTCTGAAAATATTATATTATAAGTAGAACAATGAGTATTCCATTTTATTCACTAATAATCATAGGATTTAGTTATGGTTTAATAATGTTATCCAACAAGTTTCCCCATAAGCATAATTCATATCTGGTTTTTCCCTTGATATTTAGAACAATTGAATGAATCATTTAACATTTAGTTTTTCTCAATTTACATTATGTCTAAAAATTTTGTTACAAATAAGTTAAAAAATGTAAAATAAATAAATATGTTATTTTTCAAATTATATGTAGATTTAGTGCCAATATTCTTCCTCTATTTAGATTTAATCTATCATTTCCTAATCAGAAAAAAATGAAATCATGATACTCATTAATCACATTAGTTCCTAAAATTGTTGAGGTGGATTTTCAATTTCAATAATATTATTCAACCACTAACGATTCTTCATGTATGTATAATCCATTAGAATCGATAATTGATTCCCCATGAAACTAAAACTATGATAATATTAATGTATTCAAGATCATTTATTCTTCCTAAAAATATGAAATTTATTTTTTTCCCTTCATTCTCAAAACTAAAATATTTGAAAAATTAGTGAAATCATTTACATTCTATATATGTGAAACACAATCTTGAAATATATTTTTCTAAGAACCATATAAGGTGTGCATCAACACATCTAAAAGATACCTAAATTATTTTATTAAATGTTCTAGGTAATAATATATATCATTTCTATGATAAAAGCTTCTAGATATTAGTATTCTCAGGAACATAAAATGATTTTTTAAACAGATCCATGCAGAAATATTTTAAAAATAATAAAAAACTTGAAACGTTCTTTGAGAAGTAATCATCTAAGTACAAATATTAACAAAATTATAGAAAAAACCTAACATAATATTTCTCAAAACAATGAAGGTATAATACATTACATACATAGTATTTCCATGATATAGTATCATTAAAAGTTTAAAAACAATTATTTCTATACCGTTATAATATACAATATCCTGACATGCTCTATTATTTTTTTTAACTCTCTAAAAATAATATTTTTCATTATTTTCATGATTTTTATTGATATCACTATCTTATTTTGTTGGAATATTATATTTATCATGATGATTCACAAATAGAAATGGATAAAATATCAAGTTCATTATACAACCCCAACCATTTCATTCCTGAAAAATAATAATTTTTCTTAATCTCTCCATTATGATACCAAACATAATTGTTATTTGAAATCAAACATTGGTTATATAGTACATAACATCTTCTTGACATAACCAAGGTCTTCCAAAAAAAAGTATAACATGCGTAATGTATATTACATATATATGATCATTATAAAATGAAAATTTAAAAAAATAAAAATTCTGTTGAAAAAATATTGTAATCTGATCAGTATGATACATCCATAATTTAACCATTATATCATTGGAAAACAATTATTAATATGAATATAAAAAATAATTAAAAAATTCCTTACAATAAATTTTCATTTGAATACATGGAATAAGAAACATATATTACATACTATTAGATAATATAGAGGCAACGATTTACTATTTAATGAAATTTTATTCATTAAAAAAATCAATACTCAAACAGTCAATGCTATATTAAATGGGAAATAAGTATATAGATATTTTGGTCATTAAATTATTAAAACAAAACACTGAAAATATTAATTGCATAAACCCATAATTAATTCACATAAATAAATTACTAGAATAATTAATTAAGCAATTACTAAATATATATGACACAAAATACTATATTTATATTAATTCTATGAATGTTTGTGACCTGAGTCATTTCTCCCTACTTTTCCAACATATCAATTTTCTCCTCACCTGTGAAATCACATTAAATATTCAGTGGAATTAGAAATAAATAATTCCTAATAAATAAATAAATATCTAATATAGAAACCATAAATTACTATGATATTGGAATAATACACCACTTATCATCGACAACTCGAAAAAAAATTATATAGTAAGACATAAAATAAATTCATAAAATACATTAACCATAGTCATATTTATTATGAAATTCTATAAGAAATGTAATCTAAATGAAGAATCATTCAATAAATCATGAGGGAAAATGATAAAACAGAATGTAGGTTAGTTTATGATACCTATATAAGAATGAAAATGATTTTTGATGATGGTGAATAGATTTTGAACTCAAAAATAATATTTTGGAGAATAACATAACAAAAAAACCAAATTAGGATTAATGGTCAATGGTGAGAAAGAGCGGAGAGACACCACCTGGGGAGGAATCAGGATGTGAGTGTAATTGGGGGAGATGAGTTTTCATATGTGCTGTAAATCTGTTATCCTATACTAAAATTATAATAAATATTTTTGGTATAGTAACTATATAACAAAATTTTATTAAAACCATTGATATATGGGTATAGGAATAGTGTTGGTTTCTAGTAGTGTCTCCTTTTGTCAATTTTGGAAACAATATAAGATCATTTTTTAGGTATAGTTATCAACCTTAATGTTATTATTGAATAATAAGGAAAAAACCAATATTTATTCCCTCAACATTTTTTGTTTGTAATAACATATAGGTAATTAAATGAGAAAAGCCAAAGAGGGTGCTAAGAAGTTTTTTAATAAATTTAAAAAATAAGAAAAATGATTCTATCATTGAATGATTGGCCTTCCATGATCAATAGTAAGTTAATTGTATTAATTAATGGTGGAAACATAATTATATGGATGCCAAATTAATGTTCTTAAAAATTTGGATTTTGGAAAACACCTAGAGAAATGTTCCAGTGTTCCATCATGATCACACTTTCAATACTTTTTTTAATTTTAACAAAATTCGTTATAATGGGAAGGTGTTGGTCAATTAAAAACAAAGTGATAGGGGTAGTTATCTATCATGAAATTGAATTATTTTTAAAAGTTTTTTGATTATTACATGATACAATATATCTTGATAAATCTATTCAAATATACCTTAAAATGTAATAATGATAATTACATCACATGATTGATTGGTTTATGGATATCCATGATGTCATGGAAAAATATATCTTATTTTTTACACTAATAAAACCCATGTTGAGTTACATTTTACTAAATTATGTTTAATAGCTAATAAATATGTAATTTTATACATAAATCAACCTAAGATGATGTTTAAACTCTTAATAAAATAGGGAGAAGATTTTTTTTTTGTGAATCATAGAAAATGGTTGAATATGATTAATATCCATAAACATATATTACATTACATTTATTATCAACAATGGGGAGAATGAAATAGTTCATCGATTCACACATATTGATGAATTAGTATAATGGTATTTTCTGAAAATTCAATGGTAGATATTGAAGAGAACAAGTAAATATTATATTTATTTTCAATAATTAATGTTATTATGTTAATAAAAATCTAACAGTATGTGTTGGTAAGTTATAAATAGATGAGTGAGTTTCTACCATCATAAATGGAAACTGATAAGTTGAGTTGGTACTGTTTGATATTCTCAAATATAATACCATTTGTATGTGATGATTTTGGAACTAATATTTATGAAATTAAATTACATGTTTTGTTTTATTATAAACACTATCTAAAATGGTTTCATTAGATTTTAGAATCTATACAATGGGTATATTAACATCCTAGATAATAATTAAATAAAATATATAAAATTTATTGGTTATTAAAAATATGAAAAAGTGTTGTACTTTTTATACGATTCAATTATATGTGTAACACACTAATAATTTATGTTATAGTCCTCCCAAAAAAATTAATTAATTTGATAGTTATATTTACACACAACATCGAGTTTAAATGAACCACATTGTTCTATTGAAATATTATTATTTAACGTAATAGTAATCACCTAGTTGATGGACTGGAAGATATAAATATTGATTAATAAATTATAAAAAAAATATTATTCAAAAATATATAAAATAAATTCATTGGTTATATAATTGTTAGAAATTACAATTAGACTATTTAAAGATAAATAGATATGTTTTTCAGTAAAATAGTTTTTATGTGCAAGATGTGATTCCATTCAAATAAAGTATATTAATATTTATTTCTGAATTAATTGTGTGAAATGAATATATAATATATTCAATAAAATGTTTTAATATTCATATAAATTTTTTTTACTAGTTTTAGAATAATAAGAAACCCAATATTATGTTCATATATGCATTTTTTTAAAACGTGTTTGTTGAGTTATTCACACTTATTATAATATAATTTTTTCCATATACATAAATTTAATCATGAAACATATACCACATATTTGGAACTATAAGGTGTAAATTTAGTATATATGTCCCTTTTAATTTTGGTTATTATGAATAATAAACATGAAAAAAATTATTCACCCATGTAAGGGGAAAACAAGTAGGAAATAGTTAAATCATTTGGATAAAACATTCAAATTTCTCTAAAAATCCCGTTATCATATTTCATTAATGTATTTAAACCACTATATTATATTTATATAAATTATGGGATCCTAGATCCATTATTATTATATTATGGAAGTTATATCATTTTAAGAAAATATTAAATAAAAAATGGCATTCTATTTAATTTATTCTCTATATTAATTTTTTATATGGAAATAAAGAGTTTATGTTTAGTTATAAATTTAAATGAGAAATATTAATTAATTTTTTATCATATAAATTTATTTTTATTATTATTTATTGAATATTTACTATAAGCTCTTATAGAATTCCAAAACAGTATTTATCAAATTAATAGAAAAATAAAATAATTGATTTCCAAAATATAAAATGTTTTATTTTTTTGATGCATTTTTTTGTTTCATGAATAATATATAAAAGTATAACATAGTATTTATTTATTAAATGATTATATTCAAATTCCATTATTATTATGATTAAATTATAATCAAATTAAATTTATAGTTTCAAAAATGATCTAATGATATTTTATAATAATAAATATTATATTAAATCATTTAAAATGAATAGGGATCCTATATTTTTTTAAGTGAATGATATATGCCTTAAAAGATAAACCAATTCCTATTAATTGTTTAAATGAATTTTTATGGAAACATTATTCACCCTTAAAGAGTAATTTTTTTTTATATTTTAGTAATTATGAGAAGGGTTAATAGTTCCCAAAACAATTGGATAAGTGTAGAAGAATCACCTAAAATTGAATAAATTTTGTTGTATAGGAGAATTTATTATCACACTCAGATTATATTATAAATATATCAATTTCACATAACTTTTAAATGAAAATTAATTATTTTAATGTATTACTTTATGTAATCTTAAGAGTGTCACTCCACTCAATTATAAAAGGTACCCCTTTATTCTCTCTCTGACACGACATTTTAGCCTAATATTTATTAAATAAATTTTTTAATAACATACTTATTACTTATTTTATACCACATTAATATATTATTTTCTTTCGAAAATACCGTCCATTTTGGATTACAGTGTAATCTAAAAGAGGTTTCCCAAAACATAGGCATAACTCTTAACTGGGTAATTTAAATTTTATTTCTTATTATATCGCCTATAAATTTTATGGAATCCATTATCAATAATTTATTAATTATATAAAATATATTTATTTTTATTATCATTTAACAACCATTGTTCACCTTTTTTCTATCATAAGAGAAAATAAAACTTCTCTCATGCATACATATTGACTACCACCTCCACAAAATGATGTTTTTTATTTTCCATCTCCAACTCACATTCATGGATATAAATATCGTATAAGTGAATATATATATGATATATATGATATTATTCCCTTTCTATAATTTTTTATTATTATTTAATTTTTTTAGTTCTATCAATCAAAAAATGGAATCATCATGCACAAAGCAATACGGACTACCGTGTCCACAAATTGATGTAATTTATTTTTTATCACTAGTTTATTTTACTAGTAATAAAAGTGAATATAATGATTATATATAAAAATAATGATATTATTAAAATTATGGTTATGATGGAACCACGATCAAAGAACATAGGTCAGGACTGCCAAACCTAAACATGCCTGAAAAATAAAGAAGATATCAATTGGATCAAAAATTACAATAAAGAATTATTAATACATGGGTTATAAAATGAAATAAGAAAATCATATATGGTATTTTCACTAAATATATTTATAATAAATATATATTTATTATACATAAGGTTGTAACTCATACAAAACAAGATGATTATTGAGGTATGGGAATTATATCTCAATCCCATTTTAATCTGGAATATTTATGCTTAAATTTACATTTATGAAATTATATAATACTTATCTGATAAATACCTTTAATTTTTAATTATCTTCTATTTATTTATAAAATTTTCATTTTTTTAGAATTGTTTATATTTCTTTATAACTTAAAATTGTACACAAATTGTTTTTATAAAATTTGACTTTATTTCACTTCATTCTATCAAAAAATATTTTTCTTCCATATCCATGTTTTCTAAAATGTTTTAAATAATGTTTTTGAATATTATTAAATTATAATATAAATTCATTTTTACCCATTTTTTACATTATATAATGATTATTCACTATAATTTTCATATCATTTTCCAAATGTGATACTTTATACTTATTGCTCAAAATGTAAATGGAATCTTCATTTTGATACACACCGCTGGAATGGAATTTCTTGTTTTCGTGACTGATCAATGTATTAAATATTAATTTAAACTTTTCCATGGATCTTTCCAAATAAAATTCTTTCCTTAATATTTTATATATATTTATATTTGATTTATGTTTTTTCAAAACCAAAATGATATTTTTTCAAGAAATATTTCAATGATATTTTAAATTTATTTTCATTTCTGATAATATATTTGTTATTAATTATAACTTAATGAGGATATGATCGAATAATACCATATTTATTCATTCCCTTCATGTTTTATGATTATAAGGATTAAATTATTATGTAACCCATTTATTATTTTTGGCAGTTCTTTGTTAAAAGGATGAAATATTTATGAAAATCATTTTATTCCCATGGGTTATGGTTTGATGATATGATGGATGTTTTATTATACTATGGCTCACATATATATGGATTTCATTTTATGACACATGGGCTAGTAATTATATATCCCTCTAATTAATTAGTTAAATATTTATGTCTCATAATATAATTACGGTAAAAAAGTTGATTCAGTCAATAAACTATGTGAAAGAAGTTAGAATTACTGATCTAATATAAGAAATGTGTGGTGATGTTTGATCGAGATGACATGGGAAATAGGTTTTGATTCCAGATCAACTATTATTTTATGGTCTTATAAGTTATCATTGACATACGACATAATTTCTTTGAATATTATGGTGTCCCAATTTTATGATGTGTTTTTATTATTATGATTTTAACACTTGGGTCATGATTGATTAGTGATGATTTCTCAATATTATGATTCAGCTATTTCAAATGATAAATATTTACACCATGATTAATAATTATTATCCATGATAAATTATGTATTATCTTTGTATCTTATGATCACAATATCATACATCTACTCTTAACTTATTCTTGTATAATATCATTGATTGGTAACTCCCTTGTTTACCCTTATCATGTATTTGAGATCACCCTTTCTTATATTTTCTTTCCCTAGGATATAAAGATATGATTTATGTAGGGTATGTCATGATGTTTACAAAATTTGAGGACATTTGTAATAATTTATGATGAGTATACCTAAATAATATGTTTAGCTATCTAGTCTCCAAATATACTAAACCTTTATGGTTTTTGAATGTATTGGAATTTTATGAACTAAATATTCATATTAAATAGTTTCATATTTATATATGATAATATTGTGTGTCTGTAGTTTTTATCAATGTGAGGTCAATTCAATCCTTAGATATTAGGATTAGTGAATTTTGGTAAAAATCCATAGGATAAGTCTACGTATAAGATTGCATAATAACATATTTGTAAGGTAGAGATTATATGGTTTTACTAACAATACAATCCTATCATGATACTACCTATCAATGTTATTTTGGAACAGATTCATCTAGTGGTAATAACCTTGAATATAGTTGGTCGAGTTTATCTCATACATCATTCGGGTGCATAAAGAGTGTTACCTTACTATAAACATAGTTTGAAAGTCCTAATGTATATTAATGGGTTAATTAACATTTCTTATGTGATCTCTTATAAAGGATTTAAATAGATCATGTCCATAGATGACCTTGTTTAAACTTAAAGTGGAATATGTTGAAAATAAGGTGTCATGAATAAGAAATACAATAAATTATTTTTCATGATTAGGTCATTTCTCACAATGAATATTTTTTCTCACACTATAACTTTTAGTTTTAATCAATGGAAATATCCCAAACGATCCATTTTAATGATGATTGTGACTAAGTGTTCAATGATTTCCTCTTATGAAAACAAATTCTATGTTAGTTAGAATGAAAAATATTTTTTCTATGCTTATGCAACTAAATTAAGTTATGAATCTTGTAATTCATATAAATGATAAAAAAGGGAACAATTTACTATTTAGTATTCAAGGAGTATACATCCACCTTATTTTATTATGTCATATGTTTCACAAATGGTTGATTTATGGATTGGTACAAGTGAGAAAACATTTTTTTTCTTTTATTCTCAGAACAAGAAAACAAATTCCTAGTCATTTGTCATTAGGAAGGTGAATAAGATAAATGGTGTAATATAATTAATATTATGTTCAAAAGTGATGAAATTAACCCCATTTAATGGGATTAGTTTAAGAGGATATCTTTTTATAATTACATCCATAATATTCTACATAAATAATGGATAAGTAATTCCATGAGCTTAAATAGATGCAGAATCCATTTGTACTAATGAAAAAAAATACAAAACATAATAGGTATTGTTTTTGTAAAATCCTTATCCGTATAAGAAAATATGATATAATATTATGTGGATTAAGAAATGTCTCTAAACAGAATTATCTAGAGTTGAAATCAATATCTATGAAAAAATCGTTTGATGTGCACTCATGTTTGATATGGTAATTGAATATTCCCCCCATTCCCATGGTTTTTATAATAAAAAGAATATGAAGAGTCATGAAAACATGAATAAATTACATGGTGTAAATATATTTTATCCATCTATATTATAGAATGTGAGAATAAACATTAAGGAATGTTATTTAATGAAATTTGGAGGTACTTGAAATATAGAAAGGCTCGTCATAAATCCATTGAATGTTTAGAGGTAATGAATATGACAATTATAAAATAGAGGAAAAGAAGAATCCAAATAATTCAGACCAAATAATCTAATTTATCTAACACATGGATTTTGGGAATTCCACCAACCAAATCTCAAATACCAAGGTTTCTGATAATTATGAGAGTTAACAGTCAATTAATCCAAAAGAAAAATGGAAGTATCATGCTATCATGACTACTAAATTGGTTTTTGATAATGACGTGGTGGAAGGTACACTCATCATACATGATAGAATCTTCATATTCTTATTTTATTATGGATATACCTATTAATATATATATATATACAAATTTTTAATAGAGTCATATAACCCCCTCAACGATTAGATATTTAGTTAGTATTGCAAACTCATAATAGTAAGATGATCACATCTAAAGTATATAGATCATCTAAGATTAATGTTTTTTAGAATTTGCTTCTTATAAATATTATTATGACTCATCTCGTTTAATAATTTGTTATTTTGGGCTTGAATTACTTTCATTTTATAGATCCTATATCAATTTCTATGTAAGGGAAGTCATATTTCACATTTTCACTAAACCTATGATTATTTTTTAGTTTTCAGATGAATATGAACTTACAATGTATAGTACATAATCATTTGGGTCTATATATCTCTCAAAAAAATTTATCTATCTCATATGGTTGTCTATAAAATAATTATTTGGAATATTATTTTTGTACGACAGTTTGTTGATGTCTTTCCAGAATATTTTCTATTTCTTCCAAAAAATTGTGAAGTTTATATTTCATTAGAACTCATACATGGATCTATATCTATATTATATAATACATAAAAATTGGAAACAATTTATTTGTAGGAATTCAAGAAGCATTTCTAGAGTAATGTTGAAAATGTGTTTATACAACCTAGCATATCACCTTGGGGTGCACCAGTTCTTTTTGTTGAGAATAAAATCATTTAATGTGTCTTTTTTTTATTATTCAGAATATAAAAAGAATACTACAAAAAATGTATCATCTACTTCATATAAATTATTTATTTAATCATTTACAAGGAGTTCAATCATTTTCTATGATTGAATTTTATTCCATATTTTTTGACTTGTCTTTTAAGACGGAGGATATACCCAAGCTAGCTTTCTATAGGATGTATAGGAATCCTGACGTTATATTCATTACATTTGGACTTACTTATTCCCAATATATCATCATGTATTTAATTATTAGTGTCTTTATAGATTACCTAGACATGTTTTTTTCCATCTTTGTCAATGGAATTCTTATATATTTAAAGAAAATGTAAGAGAGTGGACATCAATTAAGAATTGTGTTAATTACCGTGAGGAAACATAAGTTCTAGGATAAATTTACCACTTGTCAATTTTGGATTTAGAAATATTAATTCAGCATTCATATAATATCATGGGAGGGTATTTTATTGAATCATTCCATGAAAAAATTTATTGAGAAATGACCCAGAACAACAACAACTATTGTGATATAAAGTTTTCTTGGGTAGGATGGATATTTCTAATGATTTCTGAAAGATATCTCATGACAGTATAATAAAATAACCATGTCGTCTGTAAGTGGAGTTATGTTCTTGTGGATAGAAAAATTTGAAAATAATTTCAAGGAGCTGAAGATAAGGTTTGTCATTACACATATTATCACACAACAATGTTGTAGAGAATGTTTTCTAATCTATAGTGATGAAAAAATTAACAGAATTGGATGTTTGTTCATGCATAATGATATGGTGATAGCATATTCCACACTACATTTGAAAATAATTTAGAAAAATTACTATACTCATGATTTAGAGATATTTGTGGTATTAGTTTAATTGATGATATAGATGAATTGTTCTTTTGGTGAAAGGTGTGACATATAAATGGATCATAAATTTTTTCATTACATATTGACATAGGAAGAGTAAAATGTATTCCAAAAAATAATTTGGGATTGATTAATTATGACAAAGGCATAATAAATTACTACCTTGGGAAGGTGGACATGGTGGATGACACTCTAATTCAAAAGGACCATTCTCTATTATCCATGATGAATATTCAAATAGATCAAGTACTTATGGATTTTTTGAATATTTAACTTAAAATACTATAGAAAAGGGATAGATCATAAATTTTTTATATTAATTCATAACCATCTATCCATGTGATGATATAATAGGTTCACAAGTATAATGTGGGACTAGAAAAGAAGTTCAGAAAAATTTCTGATATCAACCATGATTGTGATGGAATGATATTTTTCAGTAATAGAGTATGTGTCTCAAAAATATAAGAATTTAAAAAGAAACTATAACATAAATCTCTCTATTCATCATTACCAATTCTTCATGGAATTATAATGATATATATATATATATGAAATAATATTTATGATGGGATAACATGGAATGTGATATTGCATAGTATGTATTAGGATTCCTAGTATGTCATAATGTTAAGGCTGAGAGATGGATGTTTAAGTTCATGTTAAAACCATTACCCATGGAATAATGGAAATGGTAAAATTTTACCATGGATTCCACCATAGGATTCACCAAAACAAAGGGAACAATGTTTCGTGGTTTTTAATTGACCACCTTCTGAAGTTAGCACATTTCACTACCATCATAAAATATTTCTCTCTTGATCATCTTCCCATATGTAAATAATCTGGTGAGATTTAGCAGAGTACAACTCCCAGTTGTATCTGATCGGGATCAGAGGTTTAAATTGAAGCTCTAGAGAAGTCTTCAATAGGATCTAGAAAGAGATTTGAGGTTTAGAACTGTATATTATTATCAGAAATATGTCCAATCTAAACCGAAAATTAAAACTCTAAAATAAATGTTGAGATATTCATTAGTAAATTTAAATGTGTTTAGGATAAACACATTTGTATAGTTTAATTTTCATATAATAATAAATTTAACTCATTTATTTAATTAGATACTTACGGATCCATTTATAAAGAAATTCTCAAAAATCAATCATGTTTGGATGAAGTTAGAGAAAGAAATCTATTAAGACTTGAGTAATCTGAGGAGATGGTAGTAAATTTTACATCCATCCAGCAGCACATACGGGTAACTCAATGTTAACAAAAAAATGTGCTTCAAATTTCAGATGATATCTAGTTGTCAAATTTAGTGATAAGGTATTACTATGAATATATCCTTGGAAATATGCAATGAGGTTTGGAAACTAGGGTAGTTACATCCAACATATACCATCCCCATTGATATTATTCGTCGTGTGACACCAAATAGGTCACTAGTGTATCTAATTTTGTGCGTTATTTATCCTTGATTATATTCATGGAGTTTTCTATTGTTAGGGGTCGAAACCCATAGTTTTGGTGGATAAAAATCAGCTTGCATTGTTAGCACATGAGTTTTCTATAATGCGCATAAACAGTCCATGGGGTGCAATCGTTTTTGATATTGTGATTAAAAATGATTTAAGAATTTTTATTTAAATCATGTGTTACTATATAGAAAAGGTTTTGGTTTATTTTGGGAGTAAAATGGTACCCACATTGTTGGCACACGTTTTTCCAAAAAATGACTCCAAACTATGAAACCCTAAATGTCATATGAAAAATTCTGAATTTACTTTTTTCACTTATAAATTTCACATGGTTTAAGGGTTATTTTTCCTTCCACCATGTATACTACTCCCCCAAGCCTAGGATCCCTCCCACTCTATCCATGGGGTTTTTTCAATTATTTTTTTATTTTGGCTTGAGGTAAGTTTATTGGTTCTTTATTTTTTCCTTATTTTCCCTCCTCAAGTCTTGTTCTTCCACTTTTATATACTTTTGGAACATTACGGGTGGTTTTTTCAAAATTTAGGGTTTGTAATGGGCCTTTTGGTTTATTTCATATGGATAGTGTGTGAGGATTGGTTATAAGTTTTTTAGGTTATCTTCGTTAAGGGAAATGAGATTTGGAATGAATCAATGTTATGTGTCCCTAATTAGGTGGTTTTTTCATGGAATACCTTTAAATTTATTTTTACCTTATAATTTTTATGTTTCAATCACTATTTATATTGTTTTGTCATTGTGTTAATTCATTGTTTGATTTTTTTCATGGATTGGTTAAGAACTGTTGGGGTGTAAAGTGTGTTTTCTATATGATTGTGGATCATATAAGCACAATGTTTTTGATAAAATAGATCATAGAGGCTTTCTGATTTTAAATATATTTGTAAATATTTTTTAGAAGGTTTTTATCAGGGAGAATTTGTTTTGATAAAAAAGGGAATGTTTTTTTAAATGGATTTAGTTATATATTGATTGATTAGGAATTTTATTTGGATGTGTTGGCATCCAGTAGAACTAGTGTTAATCGAGGTGTGTAAGGGAGGTTTGTTTGAGGGACTGTGTGATCTTTTTAAGGTAGGATGATGTGAAATTCCATTTGATTACATGTGATCGAGTGATCCTTTGGGTAGTAAAATCATGTGAGCATCTATGTTGGTTATCTAGAAACAATGTGAGCTTTTTTAATGGGTCTTGAAGAAGACTATGTGAGATTTCATCGATTAAATAGCAAGAATACTTGTTTTTGTCACTCATGAAAGGCCTAATGGTTAAATAAATAGCGTCTCATTAATCATACAGTATTTTTTAACTAATTTATGAATATGATTAGTTCCCTTTTTGTGTGATGATATTTATTATAAACATTGGTTCATTTTCTATTTATATGTTTATATAATATTGATCTTTATGATCGACCTTATTCCATTTTGGTTATGTTAAGTATTGTGTGCCTTGTTTCTTTCTTTATTTATTTGATTCATGTTTAGAAATTGTTTTAGAAAACAATTATTTATTTAATAAATTAAAACAAAATTGATTTAAAATGTTAATTTTAAAATGATAAGTTTTCAAATAACAAATTTTCAAAAATTTCAAACTACATTATTTGTATGAATGGTAAAATCATTAAATATATTTTCGGAGGTGTTATATTTGGTAGCCTACCTCACACCCTTCTTGTGCCCTTTTGGGTGTTTTTAAATTTTATTTTTAATGACACAGGTAAGAGCAAGGGATCCTTGTCCCAAGGTGGATCTACTTAATTTTCATCATCTTGTGTTTTGAGAAGGAGACTTGGTCTTGTAAGTATAGACTCAAGTGGTGTAGTTTTTGGTAATTTTTAACCCATTTTCTTATACATATGAATTATTTGAAAATTCTCCAATTTCAATTGAATTTGTATTGTTTTTTAGATATAATTTGTATGTCCTATTATAGAATTTTTTTAATATGATATATATTTTGGAATATGGTGTCTATTTATCCTTTAATTTAAACTATAATTATAGGTGGGGAAATCCTGTTTTATGGGGGGTTCATTAACATTCACCAGTGGAAAAACTATTCCCAAGTGCTTGTTGGTTAGGACCAGTGCTTATCTCCATCCTAGGGAAAATGGTAATATAATTAAGGCACTATACTAGGATGACTTGAACGATGGTTGAAGTCAACCGGGTTGGTTTATTACAAAATGGTATTAGTTTCATTTTTTATTTGGGGTTAATTGCTACATTAGTAATAGGACCATCAAGAATTGAGATGTAGGAAAGAGGGAGTTCCATTCCATATGGTATTCGTGATGAACATTGAGTTTCCATGGGTGATATGTGATTATGGTTATGTTTTAAACCTATTAGAGGGTTTTTTTATTATTTTTTCTCTTAATTATTTATGTATCTAATGACTCCCATGTTATGGTATTCCTTTTGGTACTTCTTTATTGAAATTGGATTGTGATTAATATAGTTTTTGTGTCTTGGAGAAAATGCCTCTCAGAAGAACCTCGTTCAGGCATAGAGAGTGTGCAGTGGGGAGTGCCTATCAAGTGAACCCTCCCATTGCTCAGGATTTGGTAGAGTCTGTGAATCTTATAATCTAAACCGTATCTCGGGTTGGTGGTCATGAGAAAAAAAGGACTATGGACCATGCTCAGAAGTATTTCAGGTAAAATCACTTGTTGTTCCATGTACATAAGGTACTCTATGTGGATGAAGTTTGGTTTCATCATATTGTGTGAATATCAATGTATTTTAGGATCTCTAATACTTATATTGTGTGATTCACTATGTATGTTTTGGAAATACTATATAAAAAGTAAAGGGAATTTATGGATCCCTCAGGTAAGCATGAGGGTATAACATGGACCACCTTCAAAGTGTTTTTTAATTGGAAATTCTACCTATAGACCATGAGAGTGGTGAATCCTGGTTTGTTTTTGAATTTAGGGAATGATGATCAATCTAATGAGTATGTTTTCATATTTATAGAGTTTGTTCATGTTTATCTAGATCTCCTTGTGAAGGATCATCATAAGTATTGAAATTTTTTGATGGGATTTAGACCAATGATTAGATTTATGATTATTATTTATTTCTATTGACAAGTAAAAATGTTGTTGACAATGAAGTGATGGAGGGAATAGATTTTAATAGGTGGGAAGGTATCAACATTGTTCCCTTTTTTGAGTTGTATCTCGAGTTCATCATTAGGGTAGAAGTAGAAGTGATATGATTCTTAAAGAGGAAATGAAAGTAGTGTGAAGTAATCCTCAGGACAAGATCATGTTGGTTCTATAGGGAATATATCAGTTTTCTTTTATCATTTTGTGTAGACTATACACAAAAAAACTCAGTTCTTAATGTTCTGAGTATGTGACACTAGTGTGGGAAGTTAGGGAATATGTAGTTCTTTTTTCTATTGGTTTCCTATGGGAGAAGTGTGGGGTCTGCTTCTCCAAATGGCTCTCTAGTGCAGTAAGTGTTTTATAGGGGTGGAGGATCTCATCATCAAAATAAGGGAGAATATCAATTGGTTAAGAAGACTCATGGAGAGTCTGAGCCTGGGTGTCTCCCTATAGAATAAGTATTTGTAAAGTACATTGATTCTAGTTTGGCCACTCATAGAGGTACAATTGTTATTACATCTTCTAGGGTATCATTTTTTTTAAATAGGTGGATCCCACTCTTTCAATTAAATTATGCTCCTTGATTCTTTGGGTATATGGGATTATTTGATTTTATATGTTATGGAACTACTAAACCCATTATATAGGAAGAAGGAATAAGGTTTTATGTAAAATATGTTTCACGTTGTGGAAGCTGACATGGATGAAATTTGAGACTTTCTATTCTTGGACATGGATGTGTTCAACCTCTTTATCGACATGGATTGGTTAATAAACATTGAGGTATTAGTGAACTATTACCACTATAGGGCCTAGTTCCTTACTCTAAATGAAAGAACTCACATCTTTATGGGTGAGTGTGATCCTTGTTTAGGGAGGTATGGACTTATTTTATATGAGTTAGGGTTGTTCTCATGCCAGTTGTCTAGGTTATTTCATGAGGCCATTGAGTAACATTCATTAGTTAACTTCTAGTGGTTGTGGATATGCACCTATATGATTTTCTAGAGTATTTATCATAATTGACTCCCTAATGAGAGGTTGAATTTACTATTTCTGTACTCCCTAGGATAATGCCAACATCATATCCATTTTATCTGGTAGATTCATCAATAATGAAGGAAATTAATGTTTAGGTAAAATATAATGAGGGAAAGGGTTTTATTCACCCCAGCGTTCCGCTGCGAGCTTCTCTAATGATATTTACAATTAAGGTAGAGAGTAGCCAACAAATTTTCATAGATTATGTTAATAATAACCAGATTGTAGTAAAAAGTAAGTTCCAATTTCCTAGAATTGATTTTCTGTTAGACCAGATCAAAGGGTACAATTGGTTTTTTAAAATAGAGATGAGATCAGGGTACCACCAGCTGAATTTTTTTTTGAAGGGTAATCTAAACACTTCATTCTTATGTTGGTATGGATATTTTGAGTATTTTTTATGAAACTTTTTCTTACCAATGAACCAGTTTTTTATTGGTTCTAATGGTTTGGATCATTTATGACTTTCTAGTACCCTTTTTTCATGTTTGTAGATAAAATCATGTTGTATTCCAGGAAGAGAGAGGATCATAATGACCATTTGGAGGTTTTCTGTTTGTTTTGAGAGATAATAATCTATCTAAAAAATTTCCCAAGTTCCATTTTTAATTAATGAAATGGAGATTCTTTTCCATGTGATTTTAGAGGAAGATGTTATTGTCGACCCATAAAAGGCTCAAATTTCATGTCTTAGGAGTATCCAAAGAATACATTAGAGATATTTAGCTTTATTGGATTGGCTATGTATTATAGATGTTTTGTTTTGGACTTCTCTAGGATATCATCACCCTTGATGAAATTAACATAGAATGGGGTGAGGATTCAATGGGATGAGTAGATATATATTGATTTCATGAAATTGTGGGCTTGTTTGACATTATCTCCTATTTTGATTATTCAAAAGCGTGCTATAGATTATACGTGGTATTTTGATGCTTCTGGTGTCTAAATAGGGTCTGTGCTGATATAGAAAGACCAGTCGGTGGCCTATATATCATTGAATATATGACTACATGATATGTATTATCCCATGTAATACTTTCATTTTGGTATCTATTATGCATTCACTAAAGATGTGGTGACATTTATTCACCAATGAGTGTTTTATAGTTTTTTCAGATCATAAGATCCTAAAGTATATTTTCACTGAGAGGGTCTTGAATCTCAAGAGAAGTCATTGGGTGAAATACCTTCATAAATTATATTTTTAGATCACATACACTCTTGGTAAGTAAAATTTGGTCAACAACATGTTGTGGTTTAATTTTCAATTGTAGGAAATTTGGGAATCAGTGGATGAATAAGGTCTAATGAGTTTGTTTTTTGATCTAAGGTTGGATATGAAGGAGAAAAAAGGGTGTGTATTCTTGTCCAGTGTGTAGATTACTTGATCTCTCATTGTTCAAGTGATTATTGAACATCATTTTGACCCTAGGTTATATAATATTAGTAGTTCTTCAAATGGGGGTGAGATATATGGTGATTGG
This sequence comes from Viscum album, assembly GCA_963277665.1. Taxonomy (NCBI): domain Eukaryota; kingdom Viridiplantae; phylum Streptophyta; class Magnoliopsida; order Santalales; family Viscaceae; genus Viscum; species Viscum album. Next base: position 1,068,215,453 of record OY728129.1, read on the forward strand.
TCTTAGTATCGCTATAGTAATCTTCTCTTTCAGATGTGTCTAGTAGTTCCATTGTTCCATATGTGGGATGAGATGCCAGTGGAGCATCATTATAGTTATTCAATTAAAAACATGGTGACCAAAATGTTTTATACCTTAATATTTTGGTATTTCTGTTGGGATGATACATACCATGATAGACATTGTTTCAAGATGTTTTACTTTCTAGAGGATCAAAGAAAATCATCATAGACTAGTAGGATTATTACATCCACATACCATGCCATTATGGAAATGGGATAATATCATGATGAATTTATTTATAGGAATTACTCATACATTGAGTGGGAAATATTCCATATGAATTACTATCAGTCATCTTATGAAAACATCCCATTTTATTACCACTACATAGTTGATGAAGATATAGGACCTTGGTAGAATATATGTTAGAGGTGTTTTTTAGATTCATAGGTTGACCACAATGATAGTATCATATCAAGATTGCCATTTTATATCTAACTTTTGGAAGGGAATCGATGAGTAATTTGGAACCTAGTTGAGGTTGAGCACTACATATGACCAGCAGAAAGATGGAAATTCTAAGTGCACCGTAAAAACTATAAAGGATATGTTGTGGTTCTGTGTGATATATTTCGGTCATTCATGGGAAATTAACCTACCATTTGATGATTTTTAATAAAATAATAACTATTTTTATTTGATTAGGATGGCCACATTTGAGTCATTATATGGGTATCTATTCCAATATTTGTTCTGCTGGGTTATGGTGGGATAATGTTTTTTGTTTAGGGAAAACCTTTTCCAGGAGAGGACCTTGAAAATGTAGATGATTATAGAAGGGTTTGAGATTCCTCAGAGTCACCATACCCCATATTACAATTATCTTCATCATCTATTGGAGTTTCATGTGGGTCATCATGTCTTCTCATGAGTATCAGTTTGACTAGGGAATCACCACGGGAATGTAGGGGAAGTTAGCACAATGTAATGCCAAGTTGTTTCATGTTGTGGGTCATATGGTAATGTTATCCTTACAGTTGGATATTACACCACGACCATCCTTGATTCATCATTTTTTCAATTCCTCCCGGATAAAGATATACCATTCAGGCCCATCTCACATGATAGAGTGGGAATATTTGGAGTTAGAGCCTGATTCAATGATTTTAGATAATTGTGTTCATGTCTTGGAAGTTCAAAACAAGGTTCCCTTGGGTAATTTGATCTCATTGATCTATTTTATCTATAATCATGGTTGAGATATCCCTAAGACAAGGGAGTGGGATGATTGGGTGAGGGTACAGTGGACTCTTGTGTTTTATTCTTGCGAAACCTGAGGACATTCTAGTGTAAAAAGTGGCATGTTGGGACTTTTTCACACTCATTGAGCCAATAATATGTTTAGTTTTCAGTTTCTATTATGCTTAACTATTTTCTTTAAATTCTTGGGTGTTGGGGGTCAAAAATGATTTATTTTGGATATAGAACATGGTTCAAGGTCAGTTCTTGGTTTGTTTAAACCATGCATCAATAGTGTGAGGGGTACTGATATTTTTGATAGTGTAGTTTTTTCTTGTTTGAGAAAGATTTTTTAAACAAACACCATATATAAAAACATATGGATTTTTTTGTATAGATAGTGGAACCTGTATGGTTGGTGCATATTTTTCCTAACAATGTGACTATATACAACTCATTAAAAAGCGTCAATTTTCCATTTTTTCCTTTTGATTTATTATGTTTTGGGGGTTCTTTTTTCTTACCCCCATGTATAAAGGTTCACTCCATTGTACATGGATATCACTCCCTCCTCCCTTTCTTGGTTTTTTTCTTATATTATAGTGTTTTTTCTTTAGGTATGTCGATTTCTTCTTGATTTGTTTCTTTTTTCCCCTCTGAAATCCTTATTCTTACATTTTCATGGTGTTTTGAAATAATAGAGGTGGTTTTGGATGAACATATGGGTTTTCATATGGTTTTGGTTATATTTATTGTATTTTAGGTCTGTGAGTCTTGGTTTTACCTCTTTTAGGTAGTCTATATCAAGGGTGATGAGCTTTCGACCAAATATGTTGTATGTTTTCCTTTTTGAGGGTGTTTTCCAAGGAATTACTTTAAATTTATAATTACATTTTTCCATTATATTTAATTTTTTGTTATATGATTTATGATTGGTGATAACTCCATGTTGGAGGTGTTTCATTGACTAATTTTACAATTTTTGTTTTTAAAGTGGGATTTTACAAATGCTTTTGCCTTATTTGCCCACCAAGTGATTGATTAAAAAGATCAAAGTGTTTTTTTATTTTTAAATGGATTTATATTATGTTTTAGAGATGGTTTTGATTTTATAAAAGGTTTATTTGTAAAAATGTTCCCTTTTATAAAATTTATTATGTTATAGAACGATTGATATGTAAACCTGTTTGTGGATGTGTTGGCATAGAATATCAAATTTGTTAATTTGGGTGTGAGAAATAGGTTTATTTGAGAGACGATGCATGACTTTAAAAGTAAGACTATGTGACACTCCATTTTTTTCCCATGGATCAAGTTATACTTTTAATATGAATTGTGTGTGAGTTTCCATCTTGGTTACCTAGAGACATTGTGATCTCTTTGATTTGGGACCACGGAAGACCATGTGAGGTTCTATTTCATATCATTCTAGAATACTTATTTACTATGTTATGGTAATCCTTATTGTTGAATCCCTAGGTACACATTACTCATGCTATATTTTTTGTATGCATTCAATATTTCAATAGATTAATTTTTATTGATTACATATATTATTACCATTTGTTCGTTTTAAATTTATATGGTCATATAATTTTCATATTTGTTATCACCATTATGAATTTTTGGTTAATTTGATTATTTTTTTCATTTCGATATTTTTTATATATTTGATCCATGTTTAGAAAAAAATTTAAACCATTCTTTGTTTGAAATGAAAAACATAAATTATTTAAAAAGTTTATTTGAAAATTTTATAATTTCATATTGGTATAGTTTTAAAAAAAATCAAACTTGTTTGTTTTTTTCCATGTGTAGATTACTTGAATATTTTCATATGGGTATCCTATTGTGATTTATGACTCATTCCATTTTTTGGGCCCTTTTCTGTAATGTTTATATTTTTTATAGGGTGTAGGTAAGGAAAAGGTAACCATGAAGGGTGGAACTTCTTGATTGTCATCATATTTGGTTTCTAGGACGATATGTGGTATCACAGGGATGGATTTATGTGGTGTCTTATTTTTATTTTGTGCCACATTGTTTGAAATGTACCCCATTCATTTGAGTTGCAATTTTTTTGTGATACCCGGTGTTTATCATATTTAGGTATTTTTGTACTATGATGTATATTTTGGTCTTTTTTATCTATTTATCCTCTACTATTAACTTTTATTATAGTTGTGTCCATCCCATTTTATGGGTAGGTCATGTCTATTCCCCTGTGCTGAAACCATTCCCAAGTACTAGTTGGTTATGCTCGGTGCGTGTCACCATCCCATGGAGATCAATAATATTATTTGGTCCATCTGTTAGGATGACTCGAGTGATGGGTGACATCATGGAAATTAGTTTAATTATAGATCATATCAGGTTGTTATCTTATCTTTTTCCACTTCAACTGAATATCTCCCACGTTCAAAATATGATACTTGTATATCTCCGACTGAAGTATATAACTAATCTTTCACTTATAATAAACTCTAAGTATGTACCTATGGGGATTAATGTTCCCTATGAAAAAAAATTATAAATAATGTATTATATGGATAATGTTTTATTAAACAAGATCACTAAATTGGTCAAGGCTTTATGACATAACCATAAATTAGAGGAAGCTATGTGGGAACCCAAGGATGTGATCTGGTAGAAGTATCATTAATTATTTACATGAGATTGAATAAATATAAAGGATAACTTTTTTATAAGGGGGGTGGAATGTAACATCTTGATATCTTTTGTTATAGATATATATAAATAATATTCATTTCTTTGATAGCTTTATTTATATGTAACAAAGAGTTTAAAAGAATTGTGTTATACAATAGAAATATTATTATTTAATATGACAGTAATAACCAATATATTGGATTGGTGGGTATGAATAATTAAAACTAAATTATGAAAAATATAGCCTTCATGTGTAAAAAATAAATTCATTATTCATCAAATGGTTAGAAATGAAAAAAATATATTTGATGATAAATAGTGGTGTTTTTGTAGAAAATAGTTTTAATGGGAATGGTTTATTAGAATTTAAATAAATTGTATTAACATCTACTAATGTGATATTTTAATGATGTGAAAATACAATATATTCAATTAAATGTTATTATATTTATCTAAATGTGTTTACTAGTCAGGGAATAAGAACAAATCCAATTTTATGTCCCATATGAATCTTTCTAAAAATGGTGTTGTTGTGTTTTGTGTACTCATTGTTAAATGAATTTATTATAATTAAACGAATTGAATCATGAAAATTGGTCCTTGTATTTGGAATTTTTTGGTTCATATATGAAAAAATGGTCCCTTTAATTTTATTAGTTATGAATGGTAACATCTGTAAATATTTGAATCCTCTTTATTGGTAAAATGGGTAAGGCATTCTTAAATAATTTTGGTATGAACTTAAAATACATCTAACACTAGAATTTATCCTATTTTATGATTTTATTCGTCCCATTCTCATCCATGTTTTGAAAATATGGCCACTTGGTTAATTTCTCATTGCATTATGGCCTTTATATTATTTTGAGAAGATGATAAATATAAAATGTCACTCTCATGAATTTAGTATCTCTAATTCTCCTTCACAAGGATAAAATGAATTTAAATAATTTAAAAAAATAATTATAAATATAAATAATTTTTTTGTTAATTTTATATTTATTTTTAATTATTAGTGAATTTTTAAATACCGTAATTTGTAAAGAAACACCAACACATTATTTTTTAAAATAATAAAGAAAAATTAAATATATTAAAAGTATCGAAATTTATATGAATTATGGTTTTCTAAGAATTTTATAGATAAATATAATATGATATTTATGTTTTATAATTTTTTATTATTATTTCATTATTATCTTGCTGACATTAAAATCATATTAAATGAATTGTTCCAAGAATCACATTAATGATATTTTATATAAAATGATATTTGATTAAATAATTTAAAGTTGTCAAAAAAATATCATTGTCCAAGTGAATATAATTTTATTGGGAATATCAACCATGGTACATTTATGGGTCACATTACTTTTCATGGTAACATTATTGTAACATAATGTGTAAAAATTTGGATATTTTGGTCATTTTCAAAGGGGTCGATGAGAGGATAAAATAAAGAGATGAGAGTGAAAAAATCACCTAAACTTGCCAAAATTTTACTTTGTTATAGGATTTAGACTTATCCCTATATTATATTCAAAATAAATCCATTTTTACTTTTACATTAAGATTAATTTATATTAATTTAATCCTTTATTTAATTCTTGGGGTGTGCTTCCTCTTAATTATAAAATGGAACGTCTTTTCCACTCTTCCTCAAAACATTTTAGAATTATATATCATCTAATAAATTAAATAATAAATTCCTAAATTACTTCCTCATGTCTTATATCCTATTTTTTTTCCAAAATGCAATCCATTAAAGGATTAAGGTGTATGCCAAAATTGTTTTCTCAACAAAAACTTATGATTCTTAACCTTATACATTCAATTTTATATCTTCTTTTAACACCTCTAAAATTGATGAAATCTATTATAAATAATGAAATTATAATCTATAATGTAATTAATTTTTATTATGTTTTTAGAAAAACTTTTATCTACCTCTACTACGACATATAGGAAAATAAAATATTTCTCATTTATACCTTTGTATTATAACCTCTAAGAAGCGGTTTGTTTCATTTTTATTCACAAAATAAAATTTATTTTTTATAATGATTTAAATAATAATTATATATTATATATAAGATATTATTATGGTTTTTGAAAGGTGATTTATGATTTATATTTATTTTATTCTGTCCATTTAAAAATAGAAACAACACTCATATATATGTACAGAAAATTATCTTCTTGAAGTGATGCATTTTATTTTCCAAAAATGATATATATGAATAGTTATAAATGTGTTTATAAGGATTAAATTTGACACTAATTAAATTATTTAAATTATATATAATATATAAATAAGATAAAAGTATAGGATCCAAAATATTGAACCAAAACATTCATGAAAAACAAAGCCATTATCTCCTAAAATAATGACGTTAATAAATAATTTTTAATATATGGGTGATAAAATGTTATGGAGAAATAATAAATGGTATGATATATAAATAAGTATTTTTTTAACAGATTTATAAAAATTATTAACTTATTATACAAAATATTATAATTTGAATGAAGCAATTTAATACATGAGGTAAGGGATTTTTGTCACAACCATATTTCAATTTAGATTATTTAGGCTTGAATATCCATTCAGAAAATTATATAATATTTATTTGATAAATCCATTTAATTTGAATTATAATATGGTTATTTTTTTGATGTTTTAGTACCATTTTCCAATCTTTGGAACTTAAAATGGTATAGAAACGTTTTTAAGAAAACCCAACATAATTTATCTTCTTTTAGTCGAAAAAAATTTTCCTTCCATATTCATATTTTCTAAAAATGTTTTAAATAATGTTTTTTACGCATCGAAAAATATTTTTTAATGTTATTTTCATCCATTTTTTAATTTCTATATAAATATTTTTAAGTAATTTTCTTGCCATTCTCCTAATGAGGTTCTTTTTAGGTTTTTTCTGAAAATGTGAATGAAATGTTTGTTTTAACACACACGGAACTAAAAAAAGTTAATGAAGTCAAGAATGATAAATGTTTTGAATCTCCCATTATAATTTTTAATGGTAAATTTTAATTAAAATTTTTTTCAAAATTTTTATGAAATAATTTTTTTTAAATAAGTTATTTAAAATTGAATAATGTATTTTCCTTATGTAATATTACAATTATATTTTAAAAGAATTTTCATCTATAATAACATCCTTTGATGTTAACTATGATTTAAAATAAATATGATTTATTCATATAATCCATATTGTTTATACAGATTGTTTATGATTAACATCATGATATTTATATGAAACTCGTTTATCTTTCATGGGTTATACTGTGATGAAATGTGGAAATGTTTCTGAAACTTTTTTCCTTTAAATGGTTAATGTTATGATGATATGATGATTGTTTCATGATATTATATAACATATATGTATGGTTTTAATTATTTTATGTGTAGCCCTAGAATTATAATGCCCGTTGATGAATTGTGTTATACTTTATATATCATGATATAATTATGGGAAACATGTTGATGTGATCAATCCACTCGAGGAAACAAGTAGGGATGCCTTATAAATTATGATAAATAGGTGGTGATGCCTAATCAATTATGATATCTTATATGTGTTTTGATTCTTGATCCTCTATGATTTATAGTATTGGAAGCTAACCATGGTATATGAAATGGTTTATATGCATTTAATGGCTCCTCCTAGTTATGGAATGTCTTTATAATTACAATTCGATCTTGTGGTTCATGATTGATTAGTGATGATATCTCCACTTCATATCTTTAATATGATAAATATTTATATCATGATTCATGATAACAATACATGATAAATTATATGTCCAATTTTTAATATATGATTATAATATCATATCCTTATATATATCTTATACTTTAATATAATAATCAATTGATATCTCCTTTGTTTACACTTATTGAGCTTCTGATCCCACACATTCTTTTTCTTCTTTCCCCTCAGTTAGGATGAATGGTTTTAAGTAGGTATTCCTATAAGTGTAAAAAATGAGTGGAATTTTATGGAAGATAATTAATAATGTTCCTAAATAATATGTTCTTCTATCTTGTATCTAAAGGAAGTAAACGTTTATAGTTATAGAAGGAATTGTAATGTTATATATTAAATCCTATTCTAAAATGGTGACATAATTTTTTAATAATTTTTATTTCACATCACTACCCATAGGGACATTTTTCTATGATTCATTTAAGACTTTTTATGAGTAATATTTTTAAAAAGGAGATATTTTTTAAGTGACTATAAACTATGTAAATGTTATTTTTGACTAGTATACGAGTCATCAATACCAGATAAAAGTGATTTTATATAATTATGAAATTGATTAAATCTATTAATAAGTTATTCCAACTTGGTATATGTAATTTGAAGTCAGTATATATGTAGTTAAACTCAGCGTACAAGTCATATGTGCACTCCATATGAGTCATTTACACAGTGTAATTCTATTATTTCTATGTTAATGTAATATATGATGTACAGAATTAATATTATAATGAAATGATAATGAAATTCAGACATCACTCAAGACATGTTCTTTATGGGGTTTAAAACCATTATAATCCAAATGGATCGTTATTTTGGATGATATAATGATTAAATATAAATATTATGTTCAGATTAATTCCACAAAGGGAAACTCCATGTTTCATTTTATGATTCCATGCACACATTGATGATGATTTCAAAAAATATAAATATACTTATTTTTTAGAGATTAAAATATGTAATTATTTGGTGTCTTAAGGATAATTCTATGTAAGACATGACTACGATTTAAAAGTAGTTTAAATTTTTGATGATCTCATGATTATAGGGATTAAAAAGTTCAAAAATATATGGAAAACAGTTTCATGATTCTATGAATATAAAAATAAAAAAAGGATAAGAATATGGTTATGCTCTTACGTTTTTGTTACGTGATGAAACACATTCATGTAAAGTATCGTGAACTCGATATAATTTTAAAAATATATATCCTATTTTTTTGACGAAATTGAATGAAGAGTAAGATGATATAAATATATCATATAAGTAAATTAAATATTATCTGTTTAATAAGATATAGAAAAATATCATGTATGATATTTTCTACACCACAAATAAGAAGAAGTCAAAGTCCTACTCGACAGTTAGTTAAAGGATTCATTCACTTACAGTGTGAGGCATTCAATCTTATTTCGAGGATTAAACTATGTGAGATAGTAAGAACTAGTTGGGAGTTGGGAACTATGTTTTGTAACATAAATACCCACTAGCGGTCTGCTACATCACATAATGGGAATTCATATAATCATTGGGGAATACTACTTCAACTCACCATTTATGATAAAAGTTTTATATTTTGTAGTTAGGAAATCTAACCAATCGCTTAAAGGATAAAATTTTCATTTCGGAACATTGTAAAAATCATTGAGTTTTTGTGCCTTATATTTTCTTTATTCTTCAGGGATTCTTGGATGACATTGGAAGAGTGAATCAAGAAATTAACTTGATTATGATGTGTAATTAAAGAGGAAAATTAATAAAATGATATCATCGATTAACCCTCTACCCCTTATTGATCCACCAAACCTAAATAATTACATTGGATTAGAGCTAACAAGGTATCCCTTAATTGGATATACTATATAGAAATAGTTGTTTTAATCAGACTCACCTAAAGTACAACTTTGAAAAATATTAATAATTTTCATAAATTTATAATTGAATCAACATTCTTATTAATTCTGAAATAGGGGTATCGACCAAAACATTGAATAACATGAAGAAGTGAGAGGCAAAAAAAATAAAATAAAAAATAATAATAACGAAAACAATGGTCGACCACTAAATGAGGTTTCTCAAATTTATGATTTTTTATTTACCAAATTTATTGATAATTATAATTTTAATAAATAAATTATAATTTGTGGATAGTATAATGAAGAAGAGTCTAGTAAAACAATTTCTGACATGTTCACCAAATTTAAAGGTAGTATGATAAATGTTCCTAAAGAATTATCCACCTGTATATTTTTTATTATCAAGAAAGTTATTAATAAAAATTCCCAACTGGAAGAGGAAGATGATAAAATATAAGATGTATGAATTAAGAATTTTTTTAAAGAGAATTTATATCACTAGATTTATGTAATTAAAGGAATAATTGATATCACATTATAATAAAATATCTTTTTTAGTTGAATATGAATTTTATAGGATTATTTGTGATCTATTATTCTATGCAATATTATATATATAATTTGTCCATGAATTCAAAATATTATATAAAACCACTATCAATGTTAATGATTATCGAATTGAGGTCAATGAAAAGAAATACTAAAAGATATTGATAAATATATATATAATCCAAGAAATAATTCAGGAAGATCATAAAAATAAGTTCAATAAGGATTGGGAAGAAAGTTTAATATCACATAAGTGTTAGAATAACTCCCTCAAAATTATGTATCTCTAACAAGAGGTAAGTTTGAAATTTTGGAATTATCCAGTTATCTACCTAGGATATGCTATTTGAAAAAGTTAACTCTAACTCTAGATGAATCCATTTATACTAATGTAGTTTTATTTACAAATTCGTGTTTTAAATATAAATATAGAAGGGTTTGGATGAATAAAATTTAATAAAAGTCCAACAAAATATCAAGGTTTGATGTTGGAATATCCAATAAAAGAAATCCCTTATGAATATAAAAATATTTCGGTGTTTCCAATAAGAAATATAAGTAATTAAATATTGATAGATGAAATGTATAGGTAAATGGGGGAGGTTTTTTTGATATTACTGGTGCTATTGGAGATTTATAAAAAGAGTAATTAATTTTTTGTATAATTATTCATTCTATAGATAATTTACAAGGCCTAGTATAAGAGGGAAAAAAGATGAAGAATAGATAATGTAAAAACCGAAATATTTATTAATGAAATTCCCATTATTTTTAAATTAATTTCTATGCTAGTACTGTAGTTATAGAAAACACATGAAATACTTTGGTTATTTTTTTCATTATAAAATATAGTCATTCAGATTTAAAATACAGTTAAAAATCATAAAAATTGATAATATATCTATTGTATAATGACAGTTAACATTCGAAGATATTAAAGGTTATAATAAAGTCTAATTGGCTTTGAGGGAAGAAGAAATTTCCCCAACTAGTTGGATAAAACCCTTTGTATCCCATTTTTTAGAACATCATAGGGAGATAGAATCCTTGGAATTTCCATTGACCATGACTAAACTAAAATTCAACAACTCCAACATGAATAAAACTATTTGTGTGTAATGTTAATGCTTTTCATGATCCTGTCCAAAATGATGTTCACTGAACCACCCCAAGAAAGAATAACCATTCCAAACCTTCCTCATAATAAAATAATTTGTGTAAGGAGGGGTTACATATATAGACCCTTATAGTTTGAAATTTTATATTTTATTTTTAATAAAATAGTTATTATATTTCTCCATTTTAATTAATTTTTTATATAAAAAATATATTATAATTGATGAAAAGTATATTTTGATTTGAAGCAACCAATTTTTTAGAGAATATATTATTTTAATTAAATTAATACTTTTTATAAAATCAAAATTTTGAATCAAATGTTATATTTATATAATATAATTAATAAATTAAATTTATTCATATATAAATGATTATATAATTTAAGGAAGTCCAATGTAATCTTTATTAGGCTGGAAAACTGTTATTATTGTAAAAACGTGTATCTTAAAAATAAATCAATATTTTTAATTAAAAGTTTAAATTCTTATATTCATATAATTATTTCTAAAAATATATATTATTTTGGAAATCAACTCAATGAGAATATCCAATGGCGTGTTTTCATAATTTTTCAAGACATATGAATCTTTGGGAAAATATTTAATATGGTAAAAATATATGGTATATATTATAGAATCATAATAGCCCAAAATTGTTTTAATAAATTCTATAAATAAAATACATAACCAAAAATATTTTTCACATTTAAATTAATTTATCTTCAAATTTATTTTATTAATTTTATAATCCCTTAATAATTCCTCCAAAACCAATATTATATTTTTTCTTTTAAATTAAAATATTTATATACATGACTCACTTCCACAAAACCATAGGTATTATTTTAATATATTAGGATCTTAAGCATATAAAATATATAAAAAAATACTATTTTTATGAAATAAGGGTTAGAAACCACGGTAGGGTTTTTTGTTTCTATTATTTTATCATATAGAGTCCAACACATAAGATTGGAAATTAATAAATATTTCCTCACACTTTTGATATAAATATCACCTAACCTCCCACTCCCATTCAAAAAAAAATCATAGTGATCATGAATTTATTCTCCCTATACCTCTTTAAACCCCTCCAAATTTTCCCCCAATTTCTTAATAAGATCCTCGAATGCTTTTAGAAGCACCCTATCAATGACATAGATCTCTATCTTTTCTATTCCATTCATGAACTATGAGGGTATTTTTAGTTTTTAATCCTAATTTACTATTTTTTTCAGGTATTTATAAATATAACTTTAATATCCAATAGATATCATATTAATTAGTGATTATTTATCCCCTCTATTTATAATATTTATTTAAGCTGTTATTATTCTGAAGTAAGGGGATTATTTTCTTCTTATATTTATTCAAGTAGTTCATTTTTTTTATTCCATTTGGATTATAAATGTTCACTTTTGAATGTGTTTTTACACATCCCATGTACTTTAAGTATAATCCTAATGTAATGTGAAACCACATTTCACTCTCGTTAAACCATTTCATGAATCATGATGCACTTTTATTATGCTTCCAAAATAAGCATATGATTTTCCCATGTCAAACAATTGTTTAGTGAATATCCATTCCCATTTTCACTCAATAGCATTCATAAATATTTAACTATATTTCATTTATGTTGGAATTCCATGTGTATAACCCACACTCATTTATCTTGGGATTAAAATTAATTAAGGGTGTTCTTATATTTTATCATATATGTTGCAAACTAATGATTTTACTAGATTTGAATTTGTTGGGTGGGAATGAAATTATATATCTCTAATGTTCCTTATATAATGTTGTTATAACATAATATATTGTGTATGTTTCATGGGTGGTTATACTGTGAACACTTTTTTATGATGTCTCAATGAATATCCAAGACATATTCTTATCATATAATTTTTTAAATTGTTTTCTTTATACTTATTTTTCCTTGATGATATTTTCTTATTTCATTCTTTAATTTTAATGTTCATAATTATCAACCCTTTTATGTCACATTGATATGAATATTTACTAACAAGTATTAATATTATCATGTTATTCTTTTATTATTCTCTTATTCATATTTATATCTCAGTCCTTTCTTATGTATATCCCCATGTTATATACTATATAATTAGAAGAATCAAGGGAATATAGGGGAATGTTTTAGAGTATTAAATAATATATTTATACCTATGTCTTAGTCTCTTGTGCTATATATAAAATGAACCAAATACACTATGTATCTTGATCTTTTAAGATTTTATTATGTTTATCTTTACATCAAAATCATGAATTAATGTTTATTATTTATATGGGCCATCATATTTGGAATTATATAAATTTAGAGTTTTTTAGGATTAAGATTATAAAAAGATTTTGAAAGACTTAGGGCTAAGAAAATTTAGAGTAAAACATCCCTAAATTTTGGTAACGTATATATTAAGTTTTTAACAAGAAACAAAATACCTTTCTAGATAGTACACACATTTGTGTCTCTAGACATATTTTATATAGGGTTAGTAACCCCAAAAGGGTGAATTTGGTATTTACTCGATCGTCACAAAGATAACAATAATGACCCTTACAACACACATTGTTTGAAACTCTTAGGAGATATGATTTGTTAAATTTTAGTGCTTCTTATAAACCATAATTAAGAGAAAATAATACACATAAAATTTTATGTTTGGAACAACACCATAAAGAACATAGATTGAAACCTATAGACTCATAGGTTCTGTAATGTTTCATATTTATGAGTTATGACTACAATGTTTATAGTTTACATTTTATATGTTTAATAGTATGATAATTATCATCCTTAATTTTATGTTTGATGAAGTAAATGATTAAAACCATAATAAAATAGTGAAAGGATATCTTATCATCCATAGTTCTATGAATTCTATAATATCATGAATGATTAGTGGAACTATTCCAACACAACCTAAAAAAATTGATGTGTATTTATTAGTGAAATGTAAAATGGGCAAACAATTACATCCAAATTATATAACTATTTCCTTGCCTATACTTATAAGATAAGTATCCCAATGAACCTTGTAATACTCTTTATAGAGGAAATAGATGAAATTGTTTGAATAATTAGCTTTCTATATATAAAGTAAACATAATGTAATTGGATAAGGATTTAACCTTTCACGTCAAGAATCACTTTCAAATTATATAAAATTGTATGTATAATTATGGATCTTATTTGGAACCATTATCTGGATCATGAATATTACATCCATATGAGAAAGTGTATCTTGCTAATATAATTGACACCATATAAATGGTACTAATAGATAATATTTCCACTGTGAATTGATATGTTCCTCAAATAATTGATTTGTATTTCTACTAAATTTTAGGTTAAGTTATCAATAAAATTGATACCTAGAAAAAGTAACACTCCAAAGGTATGTTATTACCATAATTAGGATATTTATGGATCCTAAAAAATATAGGCAATTGAAGGACGAACCAGACTAATATCTATGATTTCGATCCATAGTTTCCGGCGATTAATTTGGAAATACAATTTATTTTTTAGAAACATATCACAATTTTCAATACCAATAAACAAAAAAACTTAGAAGTGCATGATTTGTTTTTTGAATAATGAAAACAAGGAGTGATTTAAAGTATTAAAAATTTGGATAATCATTAAACCACATTAACCAAAAGTGGGGGAGGATTTTTGATATTTCATGATGAAACAAGAAAGTTATTAGGTTTTGTAAACATGTAAGATGAAATTTTTACAGCATACTTCACCCACACATTAAAGATCATTGAAAGGAACCACCCATATCATGATCTCAAAATATTCACATTGAATATCAAATTGATGATTTTGTGTCATTATCTCTAAAGGAAGAAGTGTGAAATATATAAAGATAATAAAATCATCATGTACATATTCAAAAATATTATCTCAATGTATACTAATGATGGAGGTTTAATCTGATTAAGGATTACAATTTTTAAATCCATTTCCAACTTGCAAAGGTGAACAAAGTGGCAGATGATCTGAGTAGAAAGGATCATGTAACCATGTCCATGATGAGGATTTAAATGGATGAAATCTTCTTGGATATGGAAATTATGAAATCGGATTCATAAAATTTACTTTATCTAACCTTACTCAAATAACGACTCAACCATAAATTCTTGATAGGATCAAAGAGAACCAAAATGTAGATGAGGAACTACAAAGATTAGTTAAAAATATTTGAGTGTCTATATTTTCAAAAGATTGAATCATAAGGCTTGGAAAATATATTTATTATCAATCAAAACCATATATGAGGAGGGAAATTTTTGATGATTTGAATAGCTCATATTTCTCAATTCAACTAGGGCAGACTGAGATGTATAGATATCTAAACCAAAACCGCCAATGAGATGATATAAAGGGTGATATTTTATAATTTTTATCGTGATACATGGTATGTGAACAAGTCATCTTAATTTTTTTGATGCATCCATTGACCATACTAGTATTAAAATTGGAAAATAAGCATGGATTTCAATGATGGACTCCCAAGTACATATATATTAAATAATTCCATCATTGTTTTAGTTGAGGGCCTTAATAAGTCAGATCATTAGATTAATAACAATGAATATTTATCCCTCAACCAACTCACTAAGATAAACATAATATAAGTGGTAATACAAACTAGAGTTTAACTCTCCATTATATTTGATGAATGTTCATGGATTAGAATGTGTTTTTGGAGAATCCTTAAAAAATCAATGAATATAGACCCGAGTGTTTATTGCACTTATAACCATTAGAAGGATGGTTAGTTTGAAAGAATCATTAAAACTCTAGAGGATATATTGATATAATTTTAAATGTTTTTAAAGGATGCTGTGATAAGTACCTTCCCCTAGTGGAGTTCTCATATAATAACAATTTTCATTCTAGAATTAAAATGGTTCCATATGAGGTACTTTATGGAAAGAGGTGTGAGAATCTAACATGATGGAATGAAGTTGGATGAAAAGATTAAGGTACATGATCTAATTCATTAGATGATAGAGAATATTTTAACCATACACTATAATATTAAATATATACAATGTAATGAGAAATTCTGTGTATATAATCATCGATGTGACATTTAGTTTGCTATTGGATATAAGTGGTTCCTTCATATATCATCATGGAAGAAATTAATGATGTTTAAGAAGTATGGAATACTTATTCCAAGGTTCGTTTACCTTATTGAGATCCTTAATCACCTCAGAAAAAATTCCTACAAACTATCACTCACACATATCACGTCCCAAGTACATGATGTGTTCCATATATCCCTATTGAGGAAGTATATACTGGACTCATCACATATATTGAATCCAAATGTGGTAACCATGGAGAATTATATTTCATACAAGGATTATCCTTTGAATATCTTAGATCATGGAGACATAGTTATATAAAACAAGAAAACTCACCTTTTAAAAGTGTTGTGGTAGAATAAAAAGTTTGACGAAGAAACCATGGAACATGATGAATTGATGACTCAAAATTACTCCAATATATTTTAAATCATGAAATAAAATTTCAATGGGGATGTTTTAAATGGGGAATAATGTGACTACCAAAATATTTTAAAATTAAGTTCCTTTTTTTAATAAATAAATTCAACATTAAATAAGCTAGTTATATAAATCACATGGAGTAATTTAGTTATTTTGTATTGTGATAAACAATAGACGGTTGGAAATAATATAAAATTAAAAATGTTAATCATTGATTATATGGTCATTGTATAGTGACCATTAATATTATTATATAATAAGGGTTATGATAAATTCTAATTGACTTATATAGTTGATGTGATGGCCTCGACCAATAGGATCAAACCCTATGATGCTCATTTATCAAAGATTCTAAAAGAGATAACACCACTGGGTTTTCCATGGATGAAGCCCAATCTAAAATTCAATAACAAAATCATGAAAACACTCATCTATTAGATATGTTCATGATTATCAATTTAACAAACTAAACCATGTTCGTCGAACCACCCTAAGAAATCACTATCATCGCACACCTTACCCTTAGGGTGTATGCTGGTGTAAAAAGTGGTTGTGTATCTAGACGCTAGTAGTATGAGTTTATATATTTTCCTTTTTATTTATATAAAAACTATATTTATCACTTTTCATTATTATGTTATATTCACAATTATATACGAAATAATAAAAATTATATTTTGATATAAAGAAACCAAGATTTTATATTTGAAAAATAAATGGTTTTAATTAAAACACACTTTTTAATGAATTCAATAATTTTAAAATAAATATTATTTTCATATAAGAGTATTATTTAATAATATATATCTATATAAAAATGATAATATAATTTAATGAAGTAAAATAAATATTTAGAATGGTCATAAAGATGTTATGGTCCTAAAATAATTATTTTCAATAAATGGGGAATTTTACTAAAAATATTAAATTATAATATTAAAATATTTATTCTGTTAAAAATAATATTAATTTACAAATCTACTTTTATAAACATTACATTGGATATTTTTTTCATAATTTCCAATGATAGTCAAATTTTGGAGTAAAATTAAATATTGTATTAATTTGTGGTTTGTATAATGAAATAATAATATCCCAAAAGTGATGTAATAAATCCTATAATAGGTATCTAATACCAAATAAATGATTTCCATTTAATTTCATGTTTATTTTAAGTTATTTTATTTATTTTATAAAGCCTTTATTAATCCTCTAAAACATATATTATATTTTAATGTTTTAAAATAAATTCTTTATGAACATTACTCACTTCCACATCACTAATGGTATTATTTTAATATTTTTATTTATTGTTCCTATAAAATATTGAAATACACTCCAATTTGGAAGAAACTAGTTGAAAAAACTATGGAAATTCTTGTGGTTTTCATTAATTTATCTAATAAATTCCAAAACATATGTTTGGAAATTTGAAAAGAAATGACCTATAGTTTTCTATAAATACCAACCCAAACACCCACTATGATTCTCTTAAACACAATGTATAATAAATATACTCTTATTATACCTCTCTAAATCACTACCAATGTGTCCCTATGTTCTATAAAAATCTTCTCTTGGTCTCTTAGAAGCGTTATCTCAAGGTAAGTAACATCTCTCACTTATTATTCTTTCAAGAACCTTCTGGGTATTTAGGGTTTTTTAATCTCAATTGATATCATGTATTTATAAATATCCATTTTTTCAATTTATTTTACTTTAATTATATATCATTTATCCCTTATCATTATTACCTTTACATAATCCATTACTATGTCAAATTAATGGGATTTTTTCCACCTCCTATTTTTTAATGCAATTCCTTTGTATTATGCCATTTGATTTTTATTGTCTTTGTTGGAATGTGTTTTTAAAAATAAATTTTACTTTATATATGATTTAAAAGAAATTACAAACTACATTACACTATAATTAAAACTTTATATGAATTTTAATGTATACCCATTATACTGACAAAACTATCATGTGATTTTTCCATGGCAAGCATTTGTGTAGTTAATATACATCCACATTTTAAAACATAGTTAATCACCTAGATGTATATACCCTAAATATTTTATTGAAATATATGTGTTTAACTCAATATCTTATGTCATGGGAGAAACTTTATGAAATTCATTTTTATGTTGTATGATCTATGTGTAACACTAATGAATGTACATGACATAAATATGATAGGTGGGACTGAAATTATATAATCCTACAATACATTCTGTAATGTTTTTTATCATGAGATACAATTTATGGAGAAATAATGTTTATCCTAATAATAATATTCTGTGAATTCTCAGGGTGTATCCATTACTTGTTCTTAATATTTCATGTTTTATATTATTTCTACATCCCTATGTTTCCTTAATCTCATAATATAACATCATGCATCTATGTTCATGTTTATGATAATCATCTATTTTATGTCACCCTTATGTGACTCTTGACTAACGTGTATTACTATTTTCATACTATTATTTTATTATTCAATTTCAATGAATTATATATCACCCATTTATTATGTAATCCACCATTTTATTCTATACATTATTATAAGAAATGATGAAATATAAGGGAATTTTTTGGAGTTTTAAATAGTATTTTTGTACCCTTATTTAAATTTATTATTATTTTTATATAATTACCCAATAAAACATGGCCTCATGATATTTTTGGATTGTATTATGTTTATATTTATATAATAAATCATGAATTAACGTTTTTTTAGAGATATGGGTTTTCAGATAAAATACCTACAAAGAAGTATCAAGATTCATAGATAATGAATGGTTTATTCACCAACAACATATTAAAGATATTGAAAATTTCTATGATTATTGAAATATGTGTGGAAATAATTATGATGAATGGTGGTATATACTATCTAAGAATAAGTCATGTGATTATGTAAAATGGAATCCACAATTGAGATTGATGTATGTTGGAATGGGTGATGAATAGGCCTTGGTAGAAAAAACAAGTGATGAATGATTTTTAGGAAAATAAGAATTATAATAATAGATCACTAAATAAGTCTAAATGAAAATGAAAAAATTATATTAATCTCAAATTGAATTGATTTTACTATGAGAAAAGGGACACATCATGGATGACTGAAAACATGTCATGCATATCAATATTAATGGAAGTATGATGAATCAAAAAATGGAATCACTCTTGGATAGAAAAACGATTCTTATATTAATTAAGGCATTCCAGATGTAGAGTTAAAATTATTTCCAAAAATTTTAAAAATATATTTTACAAAGAGTAAATGTTATAACTCCAATAAATTTTAGTATATCAAGAGGGAGTAATAGAATTTTTTTGGAGATATCTTGTTAATAGATTGATATATGAAAAACGCATAATCATATTATAATTTATAAGGGAAACACATGATTTTCCATGAAGAGGTCGAACTTCAAGAGAGGTCACCTTCAAGTGATGATCCAAAGGATTAATAAAATCTTTGATAATAGTTTTAGTAATATGGCCATAATATGCATGAATGTATGACCAATATAAAATATGAAATAGTGTTGATTTAAAAATTAAAGAAAAAAATGATAAAACAATTACCCTAATATATAATTTTAAAAAAACTATTACACATAATGAAAAATTTGAAAATAATATGAAAATGTTCATTTTTATGTAGGGAGTATTGATTTTGAAAAATAAAAGTGGATATTTCAAAAATAAATATCCCAATATAAAATCTAGAAATAATAGAAGATCCCAGTTTACATATTGTTCTCTACCTTACATTAATTATGAAAAATCAAGAAAAACCCCCAATTCATTCACTTACAATCCCTTTAGTCATATAAAATTCACATTATAAGAATTTTTAAATCATTCAATGATATACTCATACCTTCAAAGAAAATATTATCTGAGAACATATCCAAAACTCCAATAGCTACGAAATTAATCATATTTTCTATAAATTCATCACACTCCAATAGTGATGATCCAAAATGATTTCATCCATTAATAAATGAACTCTATAAAATTATATTGGGAACATTTAATATTCCATGAATGTCATTTTCAACAAACATAACCTAAAAACAGACCGTGAGAATTTTTTCTAATAATATGCCCCTTTGGGTTTGTTGAAAATTCTAATATGTTTCAACTCTATGATTCTACTACTTCAGTCAAACAAATTAAAAAAATATAGATATAACCATAATATAATAAAATAAATTTCCTTCCTTCAACGTATTCATTAATGAATTAATAATCACCATCTTTAGTCCCACATGACGCATGACCAGTGTGGGAAATAAGTTTAAAATGAAAATATCCTTTATAAAATAAGAAATTTCTCTCTTATAGTCTAATACATTTTCCCCCTCATAAACATATATGATACTCTCCCTCTCCATAAAAAACATGAACATACTTGTATATTGTCTCATTAACCTCTCTTTCATCCTTATACATTGATAATTTCATCTAGGTCTCTATCAGAGTCATCATTGGCCTTATGTATTCCATATCAAACCATCTGAGGACTTCTTTATCATATATTGTTTGAAAAATGAATTTCCCATTCTTCCCTTGAATTTCTTGTAATATAAGGAAGAATCTTACCCCTCAAATTAATGATATTTTAGGTATACATATAATGTATTCTTAAAACATCTTATATTGTTCATCATTTTATCATCTATAAATTATTTCAGACACATAAATGACCACCAAAATATTTTGGTTATTCTCTTTCTTGATGTATTTATTATGATCACCTCCACCTCTATACAACATAATATAATTTAAATACTACTTAATCCATAATTTTAAGTTCATCGGTTCTTAATTTAATCCATACAATTCATTCTCTAGTAACCATACTTTATTATCATTTTCATAAATATGAAACCCATCCAATAATTCAATTATAATCTCCGATTAAATAACTCCATTTAGTATTTATAGTTTTACATAAATTTAATAAATATTTGTACCAATTTTTACTTAAATATTCCAAAATATTCATATGGTTCCCAATTAAAAAAATGGTGAAAAATTTTCATCTACATCAATTCCTTCTATTTGAGAATATCCTTTTTAAATTAATCATGATTTTTTAAGTCACCTTATTATATTCGTTTTGTTTTTCATAAAATATCCATTATTTTCTAACACATATTTATCTCATGGAGTTATAAAAAACTCCCACATTGGGTTCCATTCTATTTAGTCAAAATATTAATGTTAATCCTTCCACAATGATTTATCTCTAGCAGCCACTTAAAAATTTTTAAGTTCCACATGAAAAATAAAAGAGGTTTGATCAGCCTAAATTGTTATTTAAATAAATGATTATTTTATTTAACGAATTATTATTTTATATTAACTTTTTTTCCACCTTTTTATAGTTTTATTTAGGGTTTTTCTTTCTCATCATTATCCTATAATTTATTGTGGCACCTATTATAATATTCACCAATTTTACACATACGAAACAAGTGAGTGGTATATTTTGATTAATTTTTTTTCTTCTTATTTTTAGATTATTTGGAAAAGATGAAATTGTTTTATTAACTTATTTTTTCCCATGTACTTATTTTAATTATATTTTATAGATATCCTTGACTTTTATCTCCTGAGGATCTACTTTTTGTATTGATTCCTTATCATTTTCCTCATATCACCATAAATATGAGTGTTATACATGTAAAGAATTCAGTAATGTCATGATAAATAATTTCCATATAATATTAAAATTAATTAGTTTTTTATTATTTAGTTATATTCATTATAAAAATATTACTTAATTTTTTAGTCAAAAGGGAATAATATTTATTTCCGAATAAATTAGGTTTTCATGCATTGTATGGTTTTATTTAAAATATATAGTTGAAAATCATAGAATTTGAATTTCATAAAATGAACTTAATTTTATAATGTAAAATTTCAAAATTATCTTAGGATGAGTTTCTTAGAATTTTCACAAAATATGTATTTTACAATTAATAGGGAAAAATAATCATTTTTATTGGAAAAACTATTTTATTTTCAGGTATTTTCAAATCAAAATTAAATTTTTTATTTGTTTTAAAATTTTATTAGTTATTTTCAATTAAATAATCCAATTTTACTATGTTTAGTTAATCTTATACAAGAATGTTGTATAAAAAATTTTATACTAAAATAGAATTATTATGAAGAACTCATTTTTAATTATGTTTTGTGGGTATAATTTTTAATTTAATTCTATCAATTATTTTAATTAAATTGTATAACAGTGATTAAATAATTTTCATTGGAATAATATATATTATTTAATAAGTTTAATTTAACTTTTAGTCAACACGAATAGTAAAACTATAAAAAAATTACCATGGTTAAAGTTAAAACTGGTTTATTAGGGTATTAAACTGAAGAGATCAAAGTTAAAATGTCCTAAAAACTAGTCCAAATTATATTGGATGGCCATATTTCAACTACATATCATCTAATGTTAAAAAAAATCCATTTTAGATCAATTTATCTTGATTAATATATTTTTTTTCTTTTTTAAAATTACATGTGTCCTTCCCCCTACGTATAAAAGGACACCCCCTCTCATCTCATCTCCACACATAAAGAGCCTTTTAGTTTGAAAAATAACAACCCAAATACCTTTATAACATCCATAACCATGACCTAGAGTCCTTTATTTATTCATAAAATTAGCCTAATAATGACTTCAGTATGAACCTAAAGAGGTTGTCCAATGAAGATGAAGATAAAAAACGTATGTTAGGAGTCAGACTCAATGTAATGTACAATTTAATATAAAATCTCATTTTAAATGATTTAATGATTTAATTTTTAGATATTTTTCTTCCATTAAAATATTTATTAAATTGTTTTAAGGATATATTTATATGGGAATAAATGAATTAAAAAAGATATTTTATGTATTTTTTAACATTCATTCAAAAAAATTCCAAAGGAATATTTTTACATCCATTATACGAAACATATTTATTTTATTAAAAATTGAAAAAGTACTGACATATTTTAAATTATTCAACATAAAAACCATTTACCATCACTATAACCCTTATTTTATGTTTGTCCTCATCTACATGTGTTTATATATTTTTCAAAGAAAATCCATATTTCCATTTATATTGTGTATTTTTGTTTTGAAAATGTGTTTTTATAGGAAAGGGTATTTAGATATATAAAATTTATTTAAATGGGGTAATAAAAGAGTTTTTCATGGGTTTTTGAGGAAAAATAAAATAAGAAAATAGTTTATACATTATATGGTACTTGGTTGTTATAGATAAAGATGAGTGAGCATGTTTCAATTTATATTATGGGTAGGCCTGATATGACTTTTACTCTAGCGAGCCCGATATAGCTTATATGATATGAGATCCCCATATAACACTATAATTCATTTATTAATATTCATTTTTTAGAGGAAATGAGTGATTAAACTGGGGTTCTTTATCTTATTGATTTTTCGATGATCCAGTTATTTTTTACCAAAGATATTAATATAATGGTTTATGTTTCCTTAAAGGATTTCTATTTTCTTTCTATGGGTTTGAAACATTTTCTTTTAGAAAATAAATTCTTTGGGTTGTGATTTATTCCATATTTTCAAATAATATTTTAATAAAGTTAAAAAAATTATAGGTTTTCATGTTATTCATTAGAAGAAAATATTTTTTACTTTTAGGTCTTTCATTGAGATTTTTTTTCTCATCCTACATTTTAATTTATTTTTTAGAGGGTCAAACTATGTGTAAGAACAAAATATAAATTATGTTTAACATCATGAATAATTTTCATTGAACGAAAAAATTATTTATTTTAAAAGTTTTATATTATAGTAAAAATGGATACTTTGTGAATGTACAACTTTGTAATATAGGGGTTTGTTACGTAATATTTAAAACCAGATTAACTTAAATGATAAAACTAAAAGATATTTTGGAATATAAGTAATTGAATTCTAGTGAAAAAAATATTAGATTTTTTACTTTTAAAATTTTGTTCCATATAATTTGTTATAGAGAAAAGGTATAAAAGTTTATAAGTTAGGATGATTTTTATGATGACAATATAAGAATTTTATATACCATTATGGATTAATTAGTATGTGTATTAAATAATATCAGATTTTTTTGTAAAAAAGGATTGTTTTTATTTCCTATAATTTGAATCCATTTTTTGATATTTGTAAGTGTATGTGGATATAGGATAGATGAACTTTTTTGTAATAACTATGAGAGGGGTGCATTAAGTATTAACTAGATCATCACCTGGTGCACAATTAGTGGGCCTAAGACAACACACTGGGCTAGATACTCCAAGGTGATATTCTTGGGTTAATCATCATTTTTTCTATAATCCATTATGAAATTTTTTAAAATGAGTTCATATAATTTAATTATGACAACTTATAACATTTGTAAACCTATGGTGTTATCGATTGAAAGGAACAATGTCATAGAGTAAGGTGTTTAAATTCTATATATATGTTCAACTGAATTTCATTAATGATATTATTGGTAATAAACTAAAAAAAATATTTCCTATGGTTAAATATATTCTATAATATGGATAGATGAAAATATAACAGATACATTCTTTCTATATCAGTGGATATACTTGCAATGATAACTATAAATTATAGCACAAGTCACCCAAACACGTTTTCTAACACTAAACATGTACGAAAATTATAATATATTCCAATAATATTATGTTATTCAATATCATTATGGAATATGGGATAATTTGAAAAAAATTATAACAAATTATCATTCCCAATATACTTGTTTTTGGATACATCCTATGAGAATTTATTGAGTTATTACAATAGATAATTCCTAAAAAGGGATGTTAGTCCTCTATTAAACTCTAAAAGAGTATAATCATTGAGTAGAATAAATATTTTTTTTATTATGTTAATAATTTTTTATCATTGGCTTTACATAACACTATGGTATTTTTCTATATATTTCACTTCAAAAAAATTGAAATATTCTGATACACACAACCCTGAGTCTAAATGAACTATAATGTAGTATACAGCTATAACATAAATGATAAATTTCATTTAATGAATACGAATTAATAAATAATGATTTCTTTTGTACATTTATAAAATTAATTCATCAGTTATTAATTGATTATAAGTTAAAATTGAAATCCTTTGAATATGAAAGATATTTTTTTCTAAAAAACCTTTTTTTACTGAGGGTTTGTTTTTATCATAAAAAACTAAATTAATCACTCTTGGTTATTGATTTAAATGAAATTTATATAGTATATAATAAAAAATTTTAACATTCATCAATTTTTTTGTAGGCACAAGATAAGAATATATGTTTAATTACTTATATAAAATATATTTATTCTAAAAACAGTTTTTATAGAATTTTGGAAAATTATTTTAAAATTAATTCATAACACTTATAGAAATTTAATCTTGAGTAATTGATTCCATATTTTTAATTTTGAGGACTAAATTTTATAAATTTTTATCTTTAATTTGTCTTAAATATGTATAATAACTGTAGATAAGTTGTATCACCACATTATGGGTAAACTGGACAAAATACGATTAAAACATTGCGATAAGGCTTTAAAATTTTTCTTAAACATTCCTTTATATTATTTTATGAGTTCATTTTGGATATTTATATCAAATAATAAAATTTACTATCACTTGGTTCCATTATTCTTTGACTGTGAACATTATATTAATTTAAGAAACTAATAAATTAAAAATGTGACTCTCTTGAATTCATTATATTTAAATTATTTGAATAAGGATAAAATATGATAAGATCATTTAAAAATATTTATTTTAAGGAAAAATTAATTTTTTATCATAGTAATTTATTTATATTTTTTAGAAATTTAATACATACCTTAAATGTTTATGCAACACCAAAAAACTATTTATTCAATTAATAGAAAAAGATAATGACACTAAAAATATTAAAAGTAATATTATTTGGGTAAATTATAATGTTCCAAATTTTATTTATATAAAAACAAAATTTTAGAGATGTGGTAAATTATTTTATATAAATTTTTTCTTTTTAATGCTTTCCTTAAATAAAAATTAAATTAATAGTTCTAAAGATGACATTGATTTTATTTTATAAAAAATAATCTTTTATTAAATTTTTTGAAAATCATATAAATCTTGAAATAGTACAAGGTGGATAATGTATGGTCTAAAATATCTTACCTTAGAAATTTATGATCAAATTTTTAACCTATAAGTAGAATTATAACACTTTATTATTGATAAATTTTTACTAAAATTAAGGTTAAATTTGGTTAACGAAGTTTTAAATGAATAATATAAGCTTTAAAATGACTCCAAAACAAATTTAAATTTAACTAGATATTGATATATTGATCTCATATTAATTTAATATGAATATATTTCAATTTGAAAGATTTTTTTTGAATTATTCAATTATATTTTAATATTTTTTATCATTCCAAGTGTTTCTGTCCTCTCCATTATAAAAGGACACCCCTTCTCTCTTATCATTACCTCAATTTGAGCTATATAACCTGACCAAAACCTGTAAATTTTTTTAAAAAAATTCCATATAAAAAATATTGGTGATTTTTTTTTCCGAAAATAGCATTCCAAGGATCCTTAGGAAATGATCTAATAGTGGTCTCTCGAAGAATAGGTAGTTATCTTACTCAAAAAAAATGAATTTATTTACTCTTATTCCTATTATAAATCTGATAAATTCATCATAAAATTTCATATTTGTTTTATTTAATATATTTAAATTATAATATTATCAGGATACCTCTATTATCAACTATCATTTCCATTAAATAAGAATTGAAAGTATCATTCATGAGTACGTATGGACTACCGCCTCCACGTTGCAATACACTTTATTTTCCATCACCATGATTCATGCATGGATATTATGATTGATTTAATATTTATATATAATATGTATTATATAATTATTATTCTGAAATTATAATATCATATCTACCTTCTTACCTTCCAATACATTGGAAAACGATAATGTCACTCATGTGTATGTTTGGACTGCCACCTCAATAAAGCGAAGTGATTAATTTTTCCATTCTATTATCCATATATTAAAATAAGGATATATTTAATTAATATAGATAATATATATTATATAATAATTATTCTATATATGTGAATTCATATTTACCCTTCTTTTATTCCATCTGTCAAAAAGTGAAAATAATGTTCATGCATACGTGCAGTTTACCGTCCCCATTAATGGTGTAATTATTTTTTGTGTCTTTATATTTTATGGATGAGTACATATATATATTGAATATATATTATATTTATTTCAGGATTAACATTTTAATATGATTTTCCATGTTAAAATTACAAGTATCATAACAACCGAACCAACATGCTTTGGTTAAAAGAAACAATTAACACCAGAAAACCAAAACATTAATAATGATTTTGTAATAAATGGTTGTTTAAAATTTGTAATAATTTCATATATGATATTATAAGTACGTAAATTATTATTTAATATAATTATAATAATTAATAATTATTTATACAAGTTATTATAGAAAATTTCACTCAATTGCTACTTCAGGTAAGCGGTTTGTCATCTCACATTAATTTTCTGAGAGACATATGTTATATTCATCTACTGTTCAATTTTTAATGTTTATATAATTCAAATTTGAAATAATATATCATTTTTATCCTTATTTTAATGATATTTTAAGTTTCATTTGATATTATTATTATATGGATCATAATAAACCAAGGTTACCAAATTGGTGGGAGATATATGTTTGAATCCTATTATAATGAAGATTTATTATACATGAACCTATATAGCGGAAATTTATTTATACCTATATGATATATACTTTAAATATTTTTATAATCTTATTATTTATAAGGAATACATTTTTTAATTTAATTTTCTTCACTTTACTTACCTAAGTTATTAAAAAACATTTTCATGGGGAACATACTACGTTTTATTATTTAGTATAAAAATAATTTTTCTTCCAAGTCGTAGTTTTTTAAGATGTTTTAGAAAAATTTAATAATATCCTATTGATTTTTAATTTACTTTTTTACTCAGGTTTTACTTTTTAGAAAAAAAATTCAATAGAATCTCCCAGTCACTTTCAGAATGTGGTACTTTTTAATTTTTTTTATAAATGTTTAAAAGTAATGTTTTCTTTTAACAAATATAAGTAGAAAAAATATTCATCATTTAAAAAAAATTTCCTTAAAAATTATTTTTTATGTTTCCATGTTTCTTCTAAAATAAAATTTTTGCATTAAAACTTAGGTAATTTTAATATTTTATTATTTAATTTGAAATTGAAAATCATATTTTCCTCATGAAATGTTTAAATTGATCTTTTAAAGACATTTTTCATTTAAGATGACATCCTTTGATGTTACCTAATTATTAGTAGGGATATTATCAAGTGATACCATATGTATTCTATCTCTAATTGTTTTATTATTATAATAAAAATATGTTTATGAAATTCATTCCTTTTCAATGGCTTATTATATGATGAATTGATGAAATGATTTTCAAACCCATTCCTTATCCATGGGTTATTTGATGATGAAATATTTATGAAACCCATTTATATTTCATAGGTTATGATATGATTAATGTTTTTTGATATTATGGAACACATATGTATGATTTTTATTATGTGATATGTGGGCCTAGTATTATATATTAGTCTAATTAAATGGATAAAATTGGATATCTCATGAGATAAATAGGACTAGAATAGGGAGTGAACCCAATTCACTATGGGAATTTCTCCACTATGATAGTATTGGAAGTGAATCATTGACTAATACGATGGAATGTAGATTGAACTCAATCCCATGTTATAGTCCCGTAAGTGATCCTTTACACTAAGTGAATGTTTTTCTATGCTTTTGTGTATGCCCCAAATTTCTGTATTATGCCAATGCTAGGCGCTCAGGGATCTTGTTCTTTGATTACTTTAGGATTAATAAATTATTAATAACCGAATTTTTTCCATGAATAAAAATTATAGTCATTGACATACATGGTATGGTTTTCAAATGTTAATCACACATTATCATACACTTATTCTCTTGTTATGGTTAAGTGATCATTATTAGCTCATTAGATTATCCGTGATGACCATTTGACCTCACAACATTTTATGTTTCCATTCCACATGTAATGAAGAAATATTTTATATATTATATGTTTAATATGGGTGAAACTTAAAAAAAAACTTAGTTGAATTTGATGTAGATCTCTTATGAACATCTTGACTAGGTATCCATTTTTACAAAGGCGTTATACCTATTTTATTCAACCATGTATCGTTATGTTATGTAATTTGTATAAATATAATAATATATAATATATATGTATGAAAAGTATGGGTATCTATAGTTAGTATCGGACAAACATTTAAATTCTTTTGAGAACATGGATGTGATAACATTAGTTATAATAATTAGTATTATCCAATATATAGTAGAACATCCTATGTTACGGTAAATAAAAGAGTGTGGTTTTCCATGTAAAAAATTATTAGCTAGATACTACAGGTGGAAATGGTTTTGAAAAAAGATGAATCATGCAGTAATAACCAAAAAATGAGTTGGCCGATTATATTTTAAACATTATTCTGGTGCAAGGTGATATTGCCCATACTATGGGTCTTTTTTACAATATATATGTATAAGCTGGGTGGAGTCACTTATTCACTATGATCCATTATAGTATAATTTAATATATAATATTCAAGGATAACCATAAATAAACCCATGGTTTGATAGACTAAAAATAAAGATTTAGAATTTAATACATCTAAGGAATGATTTTTTTATGATTGTTTTGGCGATGTAAGGATGATCATGAACATATGATGGGAATTACTTAAAATGTATAGGAAATAATGACTATTATAATATTTTTATTATATTATATTATTAGGTACAAACTAAACATAAATGAAATTTTATTGTATGATATTTTATTGAATTTTTTAGAATAATTTCATAGTCTTTATCCAAATCATGAATTAGAATTTTATATATAATTTATACCTAGTGTTACACCTATTTTAAAGAGACCATATTGAATAGACTTAATTAAGGTGTAAGAATTACGAAATTAACTCCATGAGAATCATGATAAAGGATTAATTTAGCAATTTATATTAGCATGGGGTTCAACAGTTCTTTTTTTTAAGAAGAAAGATAGATCAATGAGACATTTCATTGATTATTGGGAACAAAAAAAGATAAATATAAGAAAAAGTAGAATCTACCCCATATTAATTACATTTTTGATCAACTAAATCGATATATATATATTTATCCAAGATTTATCATCATTGTGGATATCATCAATGAGGTTATGAAGGAGGATATACCTAAGACAACATTTCAAACAAGGTATGGAGACTATGAATTTATAATGTTCTGATTTTGGTCTTAAAAATTCCCCAACAATACTTATATATTTAATTTATTGAATTTAATATATTACCATGATTAAATTTTGGTAGTATATATATGATATTAATATATAGTTAATTATTATGGATTACCATTAATTTCACTTAAAGACTATATTAAATAAACTAAGGAAGGAGAAGTTGTATGAAAAATTTAACAGGTGTGAGTTTCGGATAAATAACGTTTCAATTTGGGACATATAATCCAAATTGAGGGTATATCATCATATCAATCAATGAAATAAGATGTTGAATGTCGAACCATACCAAATATGGTTATTAATATTTATATATTTATTGATTTTGGCTATATATTTTTGAATTTTGTGGAAGATTTCCCATAGTTTTCCAATACACACACCAAGAAAACATGAAAGATATCCAAATTCCATTAGATTGATGAATGTGTTGAAAATTTCAGGTAACAGAAGATAAATTTAGTCAGAAAACCTATGTTTACATTACCCTATAGTGATATTTATTTTGTGATCTATAGTGATTAATTATTGCGAATTTTTTTTTCTTACATGACTATTACGACATATAAAATATAAACAACATAATAGTGTTATAATATAGGATGCAAAATGATCGATTCTTGGAAAAATTATAACCATAAATTACTTATTCATAATAAAACA
Source organism: Viscum album (assembly GCA_963277665.1). Taxonomy (NCBI): domain Eukaryota; kingdom Viridiplantae; phylum Streptophyta; class Magnoliopsida; order Santalales; family Viscaceae; genus Viscum; species Viscum album. Next base: position 1,068,247,387 of record OY728129.1, read on the forward strand.
TAAAAATTCATTTAAAATATTCTTCTTTGTCATCCTAAATCTCATGTCATCCTAAGTACATGTAGTCACCTGAGCATATACATCCAAGAAAGAGGTAAGATAAATACCCACTAAGAGGATGAAAGGGGGACATTAATCAATGTAACATGAGTGAGTAAAATTTTAATCATTGTAATATACTAATAGGATCATAATAAATATCATGATAGAAACATTAGGTAGATTAATTGAATGTGGAAATGAGTAAAAATGAAATATCATATCACAATGGTAAAATTCAAAAGATAGTTATGAACAAATATAGCCTTGTGTTCCTGCATAACATATGTTCATAATAATAACATCATCATTATTAACTATGATATAACAATTTCCATACATCATAAACATCATCTCATAAGATAAATCATATTACCGAAATCAATGGAGGGAGATATAATTATACACCTACCCAACACATCATAATATTTACATAATCATACATTCCAGAAAGAATTTATTTAATCATTTTTATGAATTTACCAATATAGAAGAATCGGTGTCATAAGTATTTCATCAATTATGATTCCAAGAATTATCATGGGGTTCTTAAATGGAAAATTGAAAAACATATTTGTTATTAGTATCATAATTATTGAGCAAAGAAGAAACATCTCAATAGGAGTCAATATGTGTTTTATAAAGAATAGTTCTTTTGGAAAAAAACATTATATTTGACATAAAATAGAATTGGAAATATTTATATCCAAAAAAATAAAATGGAATAATTATTAAATTATATTTATGAAAAATTGAAGGAATATCCACATAGAAATTTTTTATGAAATAGGGATAACCCAAACAAAGGTAGTCAGGTTCAAGAATTCCCTTATCTTATCTATGAATGTTTTATTCACTTGAAAATTACACCCTAGATAATAAAGTTATATTCATTTTTTTATTAATTAAATACCTCTACTAAATTTATTTGATTTATTATAATTTTATGAAGTTCATTTATTGTTATTTTAATGAGTTTTGGAGTTCAATTTTGTCATTCGAAAAGAATTTGTTTTCATGTTTCTATGGTCGGTTTACTTCCATATAATAATAGAAGTTGTTATTAAATTGGAATAATTCTATAGAAGTGAAATTATATGGTGTTAAATCACCTAAATAATTTTAAATGGTCTCATATATCATTTTTTCCTATATTATTATGATTTATTTTATAAAACATTAATGATAAATGTTTAGTGTATTTTTCAGTTGTTTCAATCAAATGACCTATATGAATTTTTTTAAATATTAGGTCTATAAATTAGTTCCAACCCATTTAAAAGTTATAATATACATATTAAAATATATTTTAACCATAATAAAATTTTTATAATCATCCTTGATGATTGTAATGGAAAATGTAAACACATTGTTCATGAAGGTAATGGAGAGACATATCATGGATGATATTTTCATTTTTAAAATAAAAGTAGAATAGAAGATATTTGAGGATAGATATTCCAATAACACAACGAAATTCCATTATAAATATTATACTGAAGTTATAATTCTACTTTAGATATGGTATTTTAGGAGAGGATAAAAATATAAAATAAATAAAAGATAAGGATTGAGGATTTTACCTCTTGAATGTCATCTCTTTGAGAACCTCTTTAAGGCGGTTGGGATTGGTCTTTTGTTGAGAACATAATTTCTTAGATGAGAATAAGAGGATTGGTAATGGAATTATTTATAATATTGACATAATGAAAGGGTTATATCGTTTGAGAAGAAGGGGTGGTGAGGGGTGGTATTTATAGTGGGGGAAGAGAGGTATTTTATATTATTATATTCATTAGTTTGTTATCTTGATTCAAGAATGTCAAGAGTATTGATTCTTATGACTGGATATAGTAAATAGTGAAGGGTATTTCTAGATAATGGGTTCTTACATCATCTATACATCATCCCTGATTAAAAAATTCATGAATTTAGATTATACTGTAAATTATCGCATTTCACTATTCACAAAGAATTCAACTATTTTTTTAAAATCCCAAAAATTTACCCTATCCATTTTTTGATGTGTAGATTTAAAAAATGGAATAAATTTTATGAATAAAAAATTACAGATATGTGAAATTTAATTTTTAAATAAAATTGACATTAATTCATGAAATAATGGTTTTAATATTATAGTCTATTTTAGGGACCTTAAAAACTTAATTAATGTCTCATTAAATTATTTTATAATTATAATACAACATAATATTAATTTATGAATATATTTTATGAAAATAATTTTTGTTTTAAATAATTAAATTAATTATTAAATTATAGGCCAACATTTATGTTTTACAAAAATACCATTACTTAATTTATTTTTTTTAACATTTATTTACTTATTCCATGATATAATTATATCATATTTTCATTTATAATAGAATAAAATTATATTTGTAATTTACTAGGTGAGGTTACTATTATAATTTCCAAATTATTATTCCTAATGGTTAAATTATTATTCCAATGGTCCTGTTACTATTCAATTTGTATAGGTTATTCAATTTTAAAAAATACCTCTTATTTCATACTTAGTCTTTGGGAATAATTTATTTGTTGGTTTTTCTATGTGATGATTGTGTTTTATGAAATTATTATTAGAATTTAAATTCTGCTGATAAAATTTAGGGTGATTATATTCGCCCCCCCCCCACCCACATAAGAAATCTCATTCTAGAAATTTTATTTTACTTATTATGGTGAAAGTAGGTGAGGGTATTTCTCCTTCGTTACTTAATCCAGTTCCCATGGCGCATCGTCATGCTCATTATTTCTCCAAAGTAACTTTACCATGTGAGTGGTCTAGTTATGTAGAAACATGTCTCAATAGTGCAAAATCTACATCATCTACTACTTATAAGAGATCTCATTTTCTAGTTGTTCTACATATGAGTTTATAACATGAGGGGGATCAAGTATGTACATCCTCAGGAGGGATACATGGAATACATCATAAAATCAATACATTGTTGGTGGAAGTGAAAGATGATAGTCCCCTACTTATATGATATCATGGATCTCTAAGGTACTAATGTCCCCTATGCTATGTTTCTCATTCTTTCCAAATCACAAGACTCTCTCCCATACAAATATACAAAGGAAAACATTGTATCCAACTTTAAAATCCATGATTCTTGGATGGCTTTCAACATATCTCTTCTATTGAATCTGAGTATCTTTTATATTATTTTTGTATTATTTGAACCATCTCATTCATCCCATTTTCAATATCAGGTCCTTGTATCCTTCGTTAGAATAGTGCATCCCAGTAAGTTAGAGTTCTACATTACATCCCTTTTAAATCCTCATATGGATACATTTTAATAATCATGTGGATACAATTTGTATATTAGAAATCATCCAATTGTAGATATGGATTCTATGATTATTTTAATTCCACGGAGTATGATCTTGGTGTAACATCCCGGTTCTAGAAGCCACCTAGAGGTTCCCCATACTCGGTTGGTCACATGGCCTCAAGCGTATTTACCCAAATGCCAGAGGCTATGGACTAGAAGTGAGGGACTTGAGTGTGATACTGGGGAAACTATGCCTTCATTGGCAGAGTACACAGCAGAAGTAAATAAACATTCAAGAGAAGAAATAGTATATAACCAACATTAATAAATAGCATAATGACTAAATAAGCAAACAACTGGAGATCATATGTATACATATGAAATGATGCATGATAAATATCTAGGAAACCATCCAAACAAGTCATAATACTGAAAAATAAAATAAGACCAAAACATGTACAAAAGAAAGTAACCAGATCCTCAGCATCACAAGCCAATGCTTGGTCCCATGTTCTCCTTCTCCAAAGCAATCAAGTACCAGAATTTGAAGGGTGCTTCCCTTGTCTATACCTGCAACAACATAGTCTGTTTGGGCCCAAAACATGACCCAAATATGGTGTGAGATTAAATCCCAGTAGGAAATCACCTGAATATTTGTGCCTAATAGTCAGTGAGTATATGGTAGGTAATAGCACAAAAAAACAGTAAACAGTAGTACCAATAGCAGGAAGTAATCAGTAAGCAGTAAACATGATGATATTCAATAGTGATCAATCCACAAACCAACAAGTAGCGGTGAAGCAACAGCTGACCCAAATAGGAAACCCTCTGGAAATTACATGCAACCATCCCCTCTGGTCCTATCCAAGAATTACCACAACCCTCTGGGCAGTGCACTCAGCCTAACCCCTCTGGTTTGGTCAAAAACAAATATAAGACTCTCTGGGGAAGCTCACTTGGTCAATTCCACTTATAGTCTAGGGTAGTCAGGGACACTCTGAGGGAGATCATGCGGTATAAACCTCTTGGCCCCAAGTTCTATAGACTCTCTAAGGAAGCTCACTCTGTAAATCCTCCTATGGCCTCATGTCTACCATAGAATATCTGAAGAATATCACTCGTTCAATTCATCCTCTATCCTGGGAAGGTTTTAAAGACATTAGAACAAGGTAAAGACTCTCTGAGGAAGCTGGCTCAGTCTACCCTCATGTAGTCTATAATATCTAAGACTCTCTAGGAATCTCACTCATTATATCCCATGTAGTCTATAATGTCCAAGACTCTCTGAGAAATCTTACTCGTTCTATCCTCGTATAGTCTATAATATCTACGACTCTCTGGGAAGCTCACTCGGTCTATCCCTTGTAGTCTATAGCATCGGGTTCTCACGGTCCCGTTCCAGTTAGTGTATATTAATTCTATAATGCCAGAGTACACTTATTGAGCAACTTGGCTACCAATGTACACTTAGATTTCCACATGGATAAATAGTCTATAGGGCAACAAGCATGTTAACAACATCATTTCGTCCTACGATCACAAGGCATGGAAACTGGTACAATGACCAAAGGAAAAAGAGAACCAAAGTTTGCGACAAGAGAAAATCATGGACAATATATCCAAGCATGACAATTATCCACTAACATAATCAATTTACCTCAACACATTCATGCAAGCATGGAAAGAATAACCACAAGGGAAAAAAGGTAAACACGTGATACCCCATCCATGGGTATTGGTGGAATTTTCACATAAAACTCAAATACATCGAAAGGTAAGGCATAAACCACATACCTCGATCCTATGATATCGATATAATTGAACCATAAGGCTTTATTATCCTCAGAATGGTGTACATCACAATAAACGCACACAATGTTCAACCCATGATAACTTAAGAAAGAGGAGGAATTGGAAATCCTAGTTCAAATAGATGGAATATCTCACCGCTGCGGTTCCAACGCAATAGACGGAGGTTGAATTGGAGAACAGATAAAGTCATAGGATCTCAGAGAAGTTTTGCAGACGTATAGGTCACTCTTGGTCGAAGGCGCTGGAGAAGAAGAAAGTTTTACCGCTTAGGCGCGGCCCGTGTCCGTTTAATAAAAAAAGAAAATACACAATGTGTACTTCTTGAGTACACGGAATATACTCTGCTTTTCTGTACCTTTCATTAAGCGGCCTCCACTTCACCCCTAAACACTGTGTGTGTGGCCTGGACACGGCCAGCACACAGCCTGGTGCAACAAGGGAGTACATGGCATGTACTCATAAAGTATATGGTGTGTATTTCAAAAATATCCAGAAACTACTATATTCTCAAAAAATATTGGAAAAAGAAAGGCATACCTAAAAAAGAATATCTGGTTTCTTACAAAAATACCTCCTTAATGAAACTTTCCCCCAAATTTTCCTAGCGAGGCATAGATGTAGAAACCCCAAAAAGATCCAGCCACTACAATCATACATCGGTCTCCCTGTCCCAATCCTCGTCCTGCACTCACCCATGCTGCCATAGCACCTGTACTAGAGGAACAGACTGGCCATGGAGAACCTTCGTACTGTGATCGACAATCCAGATGTGATGATCCTAAAATGAAACATCTAATTCAAGCTCAACCTCCTTGGGTTGAAAGACATGATATGGCTCTAAAAAATAACGCCTTGTTGAGAAACGTGGAAGATGTCGTGCATAGCCCGATACCTCTATGGTATTTGGAACAGATACTCAATTGTCCCAACTATATCCAACACCTCAAACAGCCCGACGTACAGTAATTAAAGCTTACCATGTCTTTGAATCCACTTGTGTCCCAACCTCAGGGTGACAGGCAGGAAAACCTGATCCCCGACCTCGAACTTCAAAGGTCATCTCCGCTAATCAGCATAAGACTTATACTGAGACCGTGTTGTATCCTTTCTCTTCTGAATCAACTCTATCTACTATGAGGTCTCCTGAATAAGATGAGGTCCCATAAAAGCTGTCTCTCCAATATCCAACTAGCATACGGGTGATCGTCAAGGCCTACCGTACAAAGAATCGTAAGGCGCTATCTGAATAGTCACCTGGAAACTGTTGTTATAGGCAATCTCCACCAGTGGAATATTCTTCTCCGAATAATCGTCAAAGTCTAGAATGCATGCTCGGAACATATCCTCAAGCTCTTGGATCGTACGCTTGTACTGGCCATTAGTCTGGGGATGGTACGTTGTTCTGAAAAGTAACTGTGTACCCAAAGCCTTCTGAATTCCCTGCCAAAACCGAGAAGTAAAGCGCACATCCCTGTCTGAAAAATTGGAGTGTGGAACTCCATGTAAATGTAAAACAAATCAGATGTACAAACTGTCCCATCTCATCTATATTGAAGGTCTCCATGATGGTATAGAAGTGAGAAACCATCGTAAGCCTGTCGACGACAACCCAAATAGCATCACTCCATCAAGGTGACCTCGGTAACTCGGCAACGAAATCCATTGTGAAATAGTTCCACTTCCACATGGGAATGGGTAACTTCTGTAAAGTCACTTATGGTCGCTGATGCTCTGCAGTCACCTGCGGGCAAGTGGAACATCTCACGACAAAACTAGCAACATCTCTCGTCATACTTGGCCACCAGTACTGGCGGTGTAGATCAAGATACATCTTGGTGACGCCAGGATGAACTGCCGAAAAAAGGAATGAAAATCCTGCATCAGCACCTTGCTTATGTCTACTGGAACCCATATGTGTCCCTAGAAATGAAAAATCTCATCCTCTCCCATTGTCCATCCAGGAAGAGGCTCCTCTCCCGACATACTCTCCCACAATACTAAGCCTTCTTAGTCTGATAGCTGCCTCATCCGTACCCAATCAAGAAGAGAAGAGGTAACATCTAAAGAAGATAGGTATGTTTGTTCCTATCTATTTTTCACATCCGGATGTATCTCAAATAACATAGCTATAAGCTGCCACTCACTGCTGGCCTCCTCAGCTGCCTTAATCCGAGTTCTCCTGCTCAGCGCTTCTGCCACTACGTTTCCCTTTTTCAGAGCATAGGAGATCTCAAAGTCAAAAGACAGAAGATACATGAACCACATGCACTGTCTCAGATTCAGATCATGCTGAGTGAAGATATACTTTAGACTCTTGTGGAAAGTGAAAACCACAATGTTCTCTCCTAGATGGTAGTGTCTCCAACAGTGTAAGGAATAAACAATAGTTGCAAACCCTAGATCATGGGTCGGGTAGTTTCTCTCATGTGGCCTCTACGGCCGAGACCCGTAAGCAACAACCCCATCTCCCTACATAAGCATAGCTCCCAGCCCGATACCTGATGCATCACAGTAAATAGTATATCCATTTCCTGGCTATGGAAAAACTATTATCAGTGCTGACTTCAACCTCCCCTTCATCTCTTAAAAGGCTGACCCACAATAATTTGTCCATAAAAACATCACCCCCTTATTGGTTAGACCTTTTAGTGGTGCTGCTAGGCATGAAAAGTTATGTATGAAATGCATGTAGTATCCAGCTAGCCCTATAAAACTCTAATCCTCAAGGACATTCTTCATCTGCATCCAAGAAACTACAACTCTCACCTTTTCTGGGTCTACTAATACTCATGTCTCTGAGATAACATGACACAGAAAGTGAATCTGATCCATCCAAAAGTGGCATTTCAAGAGCATAGCATATAACTGATGCTCTCTCAGTGTACTCAGAATGATCTCAAGATGTATGGCATGGTCGTGTCGATCATGAGAGTACACCAAGATTTCATCCACAAAAACCACCACAAAGGAATCTAAGTACGAATGGAACACTCATTTAATGAGTGCAATAAAAACTGATGGCGTGTTCGTGAGACCAAACGGAATGACCGTATACTCATATAGACCATACCTACTCATGAAGGCTGTAAGAGGTATATATGATGGTCTAACGTGCAACTGATGATAACCGAACCTCAAATCTATTTTCGAGAACACTCGGGCTCCTTGAAGTAGATAAAATAGGTCATCGATCCTCGGCAAGGGATATCGTTTCTTGACCGTCAAATGTTTTAGCTTCTAATAATCCACACGAAGCCAAAGGGTGTTGTCTTCTTTCTTCACAAACAAGACAGTCGAACCCCAAGCAGAAGTACAGGGTCAGATGAAACCAATTTCCTATAACTCCTCCAACTTATTCTTGAGCTCCTGCAACTCAGGTGTAGCCATCCTATAAGGAGGAATAGACACCGGTGCACTCCTGGAACGAGCTCGATCAAGAAGTCTACCTCACCCTCTGTAGGAAAACCTGATATTTCTTCTGTAAATACAACCCTAAAGCGATCCACTACTTGTGGAATGTCTAACTGTGAAGTCCCCTGGTCATATATATAAAGACTAGTAATATATGAGATAACTCCTCCTAGCCCATGATGCTCTAGTCCATCTCTACTAGCCTGGACATCCCACCTGCCTCTATGAAAGAAAGATCCACCCTCTGGTGATATGAAACTCACCCTGCGATGATAGAAATTGATGACTATCTGGAAGGGAACCAACAAATCCATCCTAAGAATGATATCATAGCTCATCTTCTCTAGGACATAAAGGTCCCATAAGAAATGACACCCGGAAACCACAAGAGGAAACTCTCTGCACTGACGTATGCTAGATGTCCTCATTCCCAACGACATGTCAAGATTCAACAAGTTGGAAGAAGAAAAGATACAGAGGCCAAGGCTCTCCACAACAGCAACAGTGATAAAACAATACGAAACACCATTATCGAAATGGGCTGAAGATAAAACTGAGGCTACTATGATCGTACCTAAAAAAGTAGATGGGTCAGGATCCTTCTCCTGATAGGTCTTCTCCATGGCGAAGGTCTGGCCTATACCACGACCCTACACCCCTGGCTGACAAATTTAAGCTGACCCACTCTTCTGTCACCGGTAACCTGGTGACTGCCAACTACGGCCACGACCTCCACCTCGGCCGGAACGGCCTGAAGAACTACAGTTTCTAGACTAGTGAGAAACTGCTGAAGCATCTTCTGGACGCGGGGTCATAGAAGAACCCCTACCACTAGAGGAAGGTGTAAAGATCAGACGGAAGCCTTGAAAATGGCCCATCTTTCCGCAAGATCAGCACTCCATTGGGTCTCTCTAGCACTGAGGCCTACTATACCCACTCCTACCACACTGGTAGCATACAACCTAGCTTCCAGAAGATACATCCTGCCTACCCTGATCTCCTCGAGAAGACTCTCTACGGCACTTCCAACTTTCCATAGGAGAAACACCAGCTCTGGATGTCAAACCGCACTGGCTCACAGCTCCCGAATCCATCAGGTTTCTCTCAGTGATTAGCGCCTAGTTGACGATAGAGGATATCGAAGTCAACCTGAATATATTCACCTGGGAATGGATCTCCTGCCTATAACCCTCCCATAAATTCCTATAAAGGAACAACTCATCACCTACAGGGATCGGTGTGAATTTCTATAGCTCGGTAAAGCGGGATGAGTACTCCATAACAGAAATAGTACCCTACTGCAGAATCATAAACTCCTAGGCTCGGTCGGCCCTCAAGGTCTCTTGGTAATCGTAGACATAGAAGGAGCGGAGAAACTCGTCCCAAGGCATACTCTTATGGCACCCTAACTGCGAGATCACCTCCCACCACCTCTTGGCAGTGTCATAGAGAATATTGGTGGCCAGTATTACCTTTTTCTCTGGGTGTATCTCTAGATGCTCAAGGATCGTTAGTGTTGCCTCTAACCATGACTCGACAGCCTGGGGTCCTCCATCCACTGAGAATGTAGGAGGATTCGGCTAATAAAAGACCTGTATCAATTCATCCATCGACAGGGAAGGTGGGGGAACTACCTGGAAAGTTTGTATCATCATATGGAAGTCATCCCTAAACTATGTATCGGTGCCTGCGATGGGTATGACTAATGGTGTCAAGGCCGACACACCAAGAGGATCTGTAGGAGGTCCCTAATCAGCCTTATCTGGTGTCTGATCACCATCTGGAAACTGAAGTACAACCGGAGGACATCTCGAAGGCATAGCTCTGAAAAGATCAAAATCACACCTTAGATCAGGATTATCAAAGTCTTAGAACACTAGAGTACAAAATGGGAACATTAGAAGGAAACAATCGAGTTTACAAAACACGACTACATGGCGTGTATAAAAAATACACAGTGTGATAACTTAAACCAAAGACATGGGTGTGTATTCCTTCCACCTATGGTCATGTAACACCCTAACTACACGGTGTGTTGTCCCCACACACGGCGTGTACTTGAACTCTATTCCCCTGCCTAAGTCTCTTTACATGCTAACCCACACAGTTCTCCTAACCCTAGACTACACGGCATTTTCACTAAGGACACAATGTGTACTAGACAAGGTTTCGGCAACCCGTGTTGTTAGTTACACGGCCGACTACACAGCTAACCCTTACAAGGAATGTTCCATACAAAAACAGCTATTATAGGAGAAGATAACACCGACCCGTTCTATTCTTGACACATCTGGGTACCTAGAACAAGACTACACTACGTTTTCTTTAACAACACGGCGTGTTCTACTCGACCTCCCCCAGATCGTGTTGTTAGTGACACGGGTGGGTACACAGCTCTATACTACACGACATGCACCTACGATACATGACGTGTTCCTAACGACATTTCCTCAACACTGTGTTCCTACTCCCATAGTTAGGGACACAGTATGAAACTACACAGCGTGTAGTCATAATGTACACGCAGTGTACTCTGGGTTTTTTCGGGTAGTAGCTCAGAAATTACACCGAATCCCAAAAACACAGAAAACAAGACATGAAGGTGCCAAATTACGATATGTGAGTGCCCATACTCCCCACGAACCAAAGCATGGAATCCAAAACATTCATATATAAGGAAAAATAGGTCAATGATTCACCAATTTCCGATTCAAGAGGCCCATAACACCTCCAGAACAAAAATATGGCATTTATTTAAGCAAGATACAATACAAATAATTCTCTATAAAGTAGAAGAGATTCTATCAAAACATCTATGATAACAGCATGCCCATTCTACAAAAATTCTATCACGACAACATGCAATCGCTAATTCATTATAGATGGCATGGAAATAATGCATGGCATGTGATTTCTAACAAGATCCAATATGATTCATGAGATGGAATACCCTCATCTAATCAGTTTGTGACAAAAATAGAACCATAATAGTAACAATGATAACAACATAAGTCATGTGAATCACTCTAGGTGAAATCATATCAACTGGAAAATCTTAAAACCAGAAAACTACAATAAACGAGGTAGTATGGCTTTTCCCTATACACGGTTTAGCTACCATTGGGCATAACATATTACAAATTACCAAATCCGTCATATCCTTGGATAAAGGATCCAAACAGTTAATCAAGAGAAAATAATTCCTCTGATACCACTTTGTAACGTCCCGGTTCTGGAAGCCACCCAAAGGCGCCCCGTACCCGATTGGTCACATGGCCTCAAGCGCATTTCCCTAAACACCAGAGGCTTTCGACTAGCAGAGAGGGATTTGGGTGTGATAGTGTGGAAACTATGCCCACATTGTCAGAGAACACGACGGATCTAAATAAACATGCAAGAGCGGAAGCAGTATATAACCAACAATAATAAACAGTAGAACTACTAAATCAAAAAAAAACTAGAGCTCATATTTATATATATGAAATGATTCATGATACATATATAGGAAAGAATGCAAACAAGTCATAATGCTGAAAAATAAAATAGTAACAAAAAAAGTAAAAAAGAAAGTAAACAGATCCTCAGCATCAGAAGCCAACGCTTGGTCACATGATCTCCTGCTCCAATGCTATCAATTACCAGAAGTTGAAGGGCACATGCCCTTGTCGATACCTACAACAACATTGTCTGTTTGAGCCCAAAAACATGACCCAAACAGGGTATGTGACTAAATCCTAGTAGGCAACCACCTGATGATCTGTGCCTAATAGTCAGTGAGTATATGGAAGGTAATAGTACAAAAAATAGTAAACAGTAGCAGCAATAGTAGGTAGTAATCAATAAGCAGTAAATAGGATGATATAAAATTGTGATCAATCAACAGAAGAATAAGTAGCGTTGAAGGAATAGCTAACACAAACAATAAACTCTATGGGAAGTACTTGCGGCCATCCCCTTTGGTCCTATCCAAGAAGTACCACAACTCTCTAGGCACTGCACTCATCCTAACCCCTATAGTGTGGTCATATTAAATTATAAGGCAATCTGGGGAAGCTCACTCGGTAAATTCCCATTATAGTCTATGGTACTCAGGGACTCTCTGAGGGAGATCATGCGGTCTAACCCTCTTAGACCCAATGTCTAGAGAATCTCTGAGAAATCTCACTCAGTCAATCCTCCTATAGCCTCATGTATACCACATACTCTCTGAGGAATCTCACTCAGTCAATTACTCCTCTATCTTGTGAAGGTTTTAACGACATTCAAACAATGTAAAGACTCTATAAGGAGGATAACTCAGTCTACCACCCTGTTGTCTAAAATAACTAAGATTTTATTGGAATCTAACTCATTCTATCCCTTGTAGTCTATAATGACCAAGAATCTATGAGGAACCTCACTCAGTATATCCTCGTATAGTCAATAATATCTAAGACTCTCTGGGAAGCTCACTCGGTCTATCCCTTATAGTCTATAGCATTGGGTCCTCACGGTCCCGTTCCAATCGGTGCATATTAATTCGATAAATCCAAAGTACACCTATAGAGTTACTTGGATAACCAAAGTACACCTATAGAGCTACATGGCTATACAGTCTACAGGGAAACAAGAATGTTAACAACATCATTCTGTCCTACGATCACAAGGCATGGAAACTGGTACAATGGTCGAAGGCTAAAGAGACCCAAAGGGTGCATCAATAGAAAATCATGTGAAAAAATCCAAGAAGAACAATTATCCACACACGTGATCAATTTACCTCTACACAAGCATGCAAGCAATGAAGGAATAACCACAAGGGAAAAAAGATAAACATGTGATACCCCGTCCATGAGTATTGGTGGAATTTTAACATAATACTCAAAGAAATAAATTTTTAAGGTACAAACCACCTACCTCAATCCTAGGAGATCGATATAATTGAACCATGATGCCTGATTCTCCTCATAATGGCGTATATCTATGAAAACGCACAAAATTTTCAACCGACGATAACTTAGGAAAGATGAGGTATTGGAAATGAAGTCTCTATGAGAAGGGTGAACTCCCTGCTATGGTTCCAACGCAATCGACAGCGGTCGATTTGGAGAACAGATAGAGGCTCAAGTGATCGGAGAAGATCTAGAGCTATACTGGTCGCTCTCGGTCAAAGGCGCTGGAGAAGAAGACATTTTTATCTCTTAGGCGCGATACCAGTCCGTTTGATAAAAAAATACATGACGTGTACTTCTTGAGTACATGACGTGTAATCTAATTTTCTGTACTCCGCTTTATGAGGCCTCCACTTCACCCCTACACACCGTCTATGTGGCCCGAACACAGCCAACACATGGCCTAGCATGGAAAGCGAGTACACGGCATGTACTCACAATGTACATGACGTGTACTTCAAAAATTTCTAGAAACTCCACTTTTCTCAAAAACTCCAGGAAAAAGAAATACATACTTGAAAACAAAGATCTGGGTTCTTACACATAGCATTCCCTTAAGTGATTTAACAGTCCTTTCAGAATGGCCACCAGTTTGGGGGTGAAACGTCGTGCAAAAATTTAATTTCATAATATAGGTATGTTGAAGTCTTATGAAGAATTTATAGTTAAACCTTGGATCAAGATCAAATTATACAAAATTTGGAACCCCATATAGCCTCGAATCTTCCCTCATATAAATGATAAAAAAATTATGTGAAAAAACCATTCTAAATAGAAATTAAGTGGACATCTTTGTAATTTGATCCACCTCAAAATATGTCATATTTTTTCATTTAGATTTCCTCAGGAGACCTGTGAAAAACTCCATTGTGACATTGTCCCATTTTCATGTGGGTATAAGCAATGGTTTCATCATCGCATTAGACTTTTTTCTCTAAATTAAAAATTTGGCATACTAATCATCTTGAAATATATTGTGAAATATATTTATTCATGTTGGTAAATTAAAAGATATCATAATTATCATCGTATATATCTGTACTTGTAGGATGTATAGATAATGGTGATCTATTATCATTATCCAATGCCTCGTTTATTTCACATGATGAAGAAACACAATGACTTGTTCCAAACCAAATTAAACCATCATCATCAATATGAAACTCATGTAGATTTCCTTCCATTACTAATTTCATGGTCTGTTGTAGATCCTGATTATCCCTTTGTACTTTTATGATCTTATCATGGATAGATGGTTAAAAAAAATTTGTTAAAGGTAGAATTTCATTCCTTCCACTACGAATTTAAAATACATCCTTTTAAGTTACATGAATATAGGGTCTTTCTCAAACAATATCATATATAAAGTAGTATCTTATTTTCTGCTAAGAGAATCACCTACCTTGTTCACCATTCTTAAATGATAATGAATAGAGGAATGATAGTACTTGTTTGGCTATAACCATATTATTTGATTCATGTTGAGATTAATCCATGTGAATATATGTTTTAGACACTTATTGTCGGTATTTCTTTCACACTTATCACTATAGAGGTAGTGTCACAAGATTTTCAAGGAAAACATCATAGATTCTAGATTCATATCATATTTCAGGTAGTTTTCACCATTGTTCTTAAACTGTCATGAGGTGTAGGATATCACATTATCATTATACCCAAGTACACAACGGAATCCATTATTGGAATCATCAGTGTATATCCCAAAACATTCTCTACTTATTAGTAGTGTGTGTACATATGCAGTGGTTAGCCTCTTCTTGATCTCATTTAATCTTTCCTCATATTATTTCATCCATACATAATTTACCCATTTCTATGACAACTTACTTAGTGGTACATACAATCAAGATAAATTTCTCAAATTTTTTTATTAATATCCGAATAAGACATGAGAACTACTAATTTAGATGACATTAGTGGGTTTGGGCCATTCCTCAATTTCATTTTTTTATGGGACCATAAAAATTACCTCAGTTTTTATCATGTTCCCCAATAATATGACCAGCCACATCCAGAAGTCATACTTGTTGTATTTGGCATACTATTTCCCCTTCCATAATGTCCCCAAAAAACTACATAGATGTTCATTATTTTTCTTATTTCTCTTGTAGTAGATGAAAATATTATCAGTAAAAACTACCACATATTTTTCAAGGTAGTCACCATATACTATATTCATAAAATAAAGGAGGATTTTATGATATTTACAATGTCTTTATGGAATAAATATGTTCGTATAATGAACATAACATGTATAGAAAGCATTCTTCATAATGTCTTTCTTCATCACCTTCAGTTAATGTTATGAAAAACGAAGATCCAATTTTGAAAAGTATTTATCTCCTCATAGTTTATCAAAAAAAATAATCAATCCTTGGAAGAGGATACTTGTTCTTTATGGTGATCTTATTGATATTCGAGTAATTCATGCACACTAGAATTGATCAATACATTTACCATACAAAAATCACTAGTGTACCCCAAGGTGATTCACTAATGTGTTTGAACCCTTTGTTCAAATTATCTTGGATTGTCTTCTTTAACTTCTCCAATTTGATAGGGCCATAATGTAGGGATATATTGATATAGGATTGAATCTCGTTATTAGTTCTATTGGGAACTCAACCTCATGATCTATGGGAATTCCATGTATCTCTTTAGGAAATACATCACTATATTCCCTCACAATGAGAATTTCCTCAATTTGGATGATTTCCTTCAACACAACATTTTGGGTTAGGTATGCTTATTTTTAGTGTAAAAACACCTACTCCATTAATGGATTTTCTAATTGATTTTTTGGATATCCATTGAATTTATAGAGGATCATAGATGTTTGGGAATATGAAAATGTATTTTATTTTCCTAAAATTTGATATTTACTCTTTATAAAGAGATCTAATTCATTAATTGTACTACATAAAATTAAACCAAGGGAATCATAATGAGATTTTCTAGAGGAATCCTTCCACATATGCAAATAGAAGTAGAGTCCAACACATGGGTTATAATGATCACATCACTAGGTGTTTTTATAGATATCTCATATTCAAAGAATCAGTGTGTCAATTTAATATTTCTAAAAAACATGATGGATATAAAGGAATGTATAGAAATAGAATCAAATAAAACATTTTAAATTATTGAGTGAATAGTAAGTGTACCTTTTAGAAATTCATTTCCACACACAACATCAGTAGTGGTGATGAAATAATAATTTCCTTACACCTGTTGATTTAGTGGTTGTTGGTGCTGATTAACCTCAAGGAGCCATGGATTAGTACATTGTATTTCACAATGTCTTTTCTCCCTAATGTCTATGCATTTAACTGTAGGTTTCACATTAAGAGGTTTCCTCCTTTACTCTTTCATGTTGGTCATCTTCTTCAGGTATATTCCAAATTGTTGAGATTTCAATCCAAATCTCTCACACTTGAAGCATTTCCCTATTCTTTTATGTATTTACCATCATGCTTCTTCCCACATTTTTGACACATTGGTGGTTGGATCCTCTTTTCTGCATTTTCATTTAACCCACAAGCTTGAAACTCCATTCTTCTCTTCTTACCTCAATAACCATTGGACCATTATCTGAACTAAATATCTACTTTGAGAGAACATTGAACAACATATTCATAACTCCCAAAGTATCTAAAATCTATATCCTTTAAAATGTTTTTTCTTAAACCAATAATGAATCTATCTATTTTTCTGTCTTTTTTTAAAAAAAATTGAGGTGTATATTGAAAACCTTTTGACATTTTCTTCTTAATCTATGGATGATTTGTGTTACTTTTGTTTCAAATATATAAATTATATCTCCATAAATGTACGATGAGTTCAAGGGAAATTAATGTTAGTAAATGTTTTATTAAAATCATCTTTATCCATTTATTCCATTTCATCTATGGCTTTGGTGATTTTTTATATATTTCCACTATCGATCGACTTCTCCATATAAATAATAGATCATATGAGTCACCTTATCCTTCTTAAAACATTGGATAAAAATATCTTCTCCATTAATTTATCCCACTATAATATAAAAGTGGATACGAAGGTCAACTAAATATCAGTAGTAATTGCCGCATAAATGACTCAATGTCTAGTTTCTCCCTATTGGGTGAAGGTGTATATTACACATTGTTCAAGTTATTATTCATATCCTAATACAGGTAGGTGATAATTTATTTAAATCATTTAACTCCACCTCTCATGGAATTAGGGATATCATTAGAGTACTCATTCCCTTTTCCTTGTCATGCTTTTTTGGCCTGGTATCTCCAAGTTCCAATCATTTTCTAAATTAGAAAAGGTTTGAAAAAAACATAATTCAAAAACTCATGGACAACTTATTTATTATTTTTCTCAATTAACTCTAAATGAATATCATATGGGGTCACTATGATTATAATTTTTCTAAAACAATCTTTATTGGATGTTTACATATACATAGTCTTATCCATTGGATTTTCAATAATGTTATTGAATCTTTATTCCCAAAATAACTAAACCATGCTCTGATTCCATATATAGAATTCCTTCTTCATCTTACATGACTATTACATCATTTATAAGATAAAAAAACATAATATTGTAATGATATAGGACTCATATGGTTATAATCATGGTAAAAACATGTCCATAAATTAATTATTCATAAAAAAATATAAAAATTTATTTAAAATATTCATAACTCTCCTTCTAAATATCACATTATACTTATATAAAGTAGTCATATAAGGATATACATCAATGAATGGGGTGAGCTAAAATCCATGTAAGAAGATGAAGAGGGGACATGAATCAATATAACATTAGTGAGAAAAATTTTCATCGTCAAAGCATAATCATAAGATCTTCATCGACATCTTCAAGAAAAAAATGTATAATTCCATGTATAGTGGAATTAAATAAAAATGATACAATATATAATAGTGGTTAAATACCACACAAAGTTGTGAACAAAGATAACATCATGTTCATGCGTAACATATGTACATAATCATAACATCATCATTGTAGCAAAAGTGAGAATCATGTTCATGAATAATACACATCATCTCATGAGGTATATCACATTACACAACACATTGGAGGGATATAAAATCTCCATCCCACCCGACACATCATAATATTAACATAATCATTCATGCCACACATAATGTATTATATTAATAGTCATAAATTAACCTAGTAAAAGGAATGGTTTTTATAAGGATTTCATAAATCATGATTTCATGAATAAGCATGTGGTTTTCAAATGGAAAGGGAAAAAAATCCCTTGTATAATAATCATCATTCTTGAGCGAAGAAGAAACATCTAAAGAGGAGTCAATATTTTTTTTATAGAATATATATTTTAAAAAAACACGTTATATATTCAATAAATTATAGTTAGATACATGTATATCCCAAAACAAAATAGTAAGAACAGTTAAATTATATTTTAGGAACATTAAAAGAATATCCAAAACAAAATTTTCCCTTAAAAAATAACCAAAAAAAGAGATTCGGGTTCAAGAATCCGCTAACCTTATGTCTTATTGTGTTCTAAAAATCCAAATAATACCCAGGATATTCAAATTAAATTAATTTATTTATGAAATAATAACTGATTATAATTTTATTAATTTTTTTAAATTTTTTATTGTTCACTTTTGGATATTTTTATGATTTCAAGTGTTCAATTTCATTATTATAGGAGTGTCCATTTTCATGGTTTCGTGGTTGGTTTACATGGTATAATTATCGATAATCTTGTTAAATTAAAATAATTCTCCATAAGTGAAATTATAAGGTATTAATTAAACTCTATAAGTTTAAATGATATCATATATAATTTTATTTTTCGGTATGTGAATGGTTCATTTAATAAATAAATAAGGGTAAATGTTTTGCTAATCATGATGTTTTCCGACTATCATGAACTGGTATAATTTAATTTAATATATTGTTTATAAATTAGTTTCATAATATTAAAAGGTTATAAAATACATATTAATATCTACTTTAACCATATTAATTTTTTATGACTGTCAATGGTGGTGGTAGTGGAATAAAAAAACTTATTTTCCATAAAGGCGGGGAACTGACACATAACATATAATGATTTCATTTTCTGAATAAAATGATATGAAAATGGATTTGATGATGGATATTCCTTTCAAAAAAAATTATAGTATATATATGATACTATAGTTATTATTCCTCTTTGTATATGGTAGGTTAGGTGAGGATAAAAAAAATAAAAGAAATGTATAAGAGAATGATTAAAGATTTTACTTCTTTAGTGTCGTTTATTTGAGAACCACCTATTGGAAATGAGGTTTTGTATTTTTTGAGAACAGAAGATATTGGATGTGGGGAAGTGTATTGGGAAGAAAATTGGGTATAATAATTACAATCTACAAGGCTTATAAGGTGTGAAGAGAACGGATGGTGAGGGATGGTATTTATAAGGGGAGGGATATTTTTTATTATATTCATTAGTTTATCATTTTGGATCATGACTACCAGTAGTGTTGATTATGATGACTAAATATACTAAATATTGAAATATATTTTGATATAAAGGGTGCTTACATCATCAATAAATCATCTATGACTCAAAAAACATGTATTTAGCTTATAACATAAATTATGAAATTTCAAAAATCATTAAATATTAAACTATTTTAGAAAAATAATAAAAAATCACCCTATCTATTTTTTGAGATGTAAATTAAAAAAGGGAAGAAATTTTATGAATATAATTTTATCAATGGGAGAAATTAAATTTTCAAATAAAATCATCATTTATTCAAAAATACAGATTTTAATTTAAAATATATTTTATGGCCCACTGAAAAAACAATTTGGGTCTCATACAGTTATTATATAATTATAATAAATCATATTAATAATTTTAAAACATATTTCATGAAAATATCATTCTTAATTTCAATTTATTAATTATAAAATTTTAAAAAAAACATTTACGTTTTACAAAAATACTTGCAATTATTTTATCATTTTTGAAACATTTATTTACTTATACCATTATATAGTTATGTAATATAATCCTTTATAAAATTCCTAAATTTTATTTATACTTTCATTAGTGAGGATACTATTCTAACATTTGGATCACTATTCCTAATGGTCATATTGAAATTCAATGGCGGGTTACTATTATATTGGTCTATGTTTCTTAATTTTTATAATTACCACTTATTTTATTCTTAATTTATAAGAATAATGTTTGTTTATTTATTTATGTGATGTATGTGCTTTATTACATAATATTAATAAGGGAAATTCCATTGAAAAAATTTTGGTTTGTTACATTGACATAAGAAGGTTCTAGGATGCATCATCCTAATAAATGATACGGTGATAGATTATGTCTCATGCAAATTGAAGTTCCATGAGAAAAGTTACCCAACTCATGATTTGTAGGCATCTATGTAAATTTTTACATTAATTATATAGAGGAATTATATTTTTTGTCAAAATTGTGATATATATACTGATAAAAAAAATTTAAAGTATATATTTACTCAAATAATTGAATTTATGTTAGAGGAAATGGTTGGAGTTGATTAGATATTATGACTACTCAATACATTACCACCTTAATAAAGTGAGAAATTTGGTCAATGATTTGTGTTAAAAATGATCATGATCTTCTATATATGTTGAGGATCACAAAATATCCAATACTTATGGATTTTCAAAGGATGAGTCAAGGAATATTGAAGTTAATGGAGAAATATTATCTTTCTCAATTTACTTTTCAACTACCTATCCATGTGGGGATTATAGAGGAATAGAAGAATATATGGAACTATAGAATTATGAAATAAATGATCTTGAGTTCAACCATGATTGTGCTAGAATTATAGTGTTTCTTAATTGTGTATTAATCATATCAATACTAAAATTGATTAAGTATATATTAGTTGAATCGCATATTTCTTTATTCTCTTTTCATCCTATAAGTATAAATATTTATAGAGATATAAAAGTGTATTTCTAGTGATACAACATGAAAAGTGATCATTAAAAGTATATATCTCAATGAATGGTATTTTATAACATTAAGTATTAGAGATAAATTTCTAATTGGATGTTACAACCATTACCTATACATGGGTGGAAATGGGAAAACGTCACCATCGATTTTGTCAATAGAATATCCAAAATTTCTAAAGGTGATAATGTTATTTGTGTTATATTCAATCATCTAACAAAGTTAGAACACTTAATTTCTATTATAGGAAATTCTTATCTTTATTATCTTTTCATAATATAAATTATGGAAGCCATAAAGATTCATAGAGTACCATATTCTATTGTATCTGAATTTGGAATATGAGCTTATCGTCAATATTTTTTAAAAGACATTAAGAATCTCTTGATAAATTATTTAATTTTAGAAATTATTACCATCCTTAGATATTTTCTCAGTCTAATAGAACCATTAAAACCCTATATGTCATGTTGAGATTGTGTTCTATGGATTTAAAAGTTGGTTGGGGTCAACACCTTTAACTAGTATATATTTCATAAAGAAATATCATTCACTCAAGTATTTCAATGGATCCTTATAGATCCCTTTATAGAAACAAGTATGGATCTCCAATGTTTTGGGATGAAGTTGGGGAAATAAATCTATTATGATGTGAGATCTTATAGGAAATGGTAGAAAAATTCAGATCTATTCAACATCATATGAAGGTTTCTAAGAGTTTATAAGAAATTTATTCATACAATAATCAGAAAATTTTAGAATTTAAAGTTGGGGAGAAGTTATTTATAATAATTACTCATTGGAAGAAGGTTATAAGATTGTTAAATAATGTAATTATAATCCCTTGGTATATTATACACTTCAATATTCTTGATTGAGTAGGGACGGTAGCTTATCATTTGACTCATCCACCGAACCACTCTCAAGTTAAAGATATGTTTAATGTATCTATCCTAAGGAATTACATATCATATACATCACATATACTGAACTCATTGGCCAAACCACTTGAGACTGATCTTTCCTCTGAAAAAAAATGGTATAACTCTTGGATCATATAGACAATTGGATAAATAATTATAAAACTCACCTAGTTAATGTTCTCATGAGGAATCAGATATTTCAAGAATCTAATTAATAACATAGAAAAGTGATGAATCATAGATATTGTCAATTTTTGTATCAGAGTTATAAAATATAAAGGGTTAAATTCATTTAAAGGGGGTGTAAAGTAACACTAGTATATATTTTGATATAATTCTCTTAAAATAAATTTTCTTTAATCTCATGTGATATATTCAATATTGAGTCTAAATAAACCATAATATAGTATACCATTGTATCATAGTTGTTAAATTAGTGGGTATAAATAGATATAACTAAACAATTTTATTATATACATGTATAAAATTAATTTATTGGATATAAATTGATTAGAAATTAAAATAAGAAACATTTGAAATAGAATATGAATTTTTTTATGTTTTTATGAACACAATGTGTTTTTACTACAATAAATAAAATTAATAATTATCAATGAATGATTTTAGTAAAATTAATTAATTATATATTCACTTAATTTTTTTAATATTAATATTATGCTTTTCTAGGTTTGATATAATAATAAACATATGATGTTATAATAAAAATATATTTTTTTCTAAAAAATAGTTTTCATCATATGTTGAGTAATTGCTTTAAAATAAATTTTCGATGATTATATAAACTAAATCATGAATAATTGAAACTTTATTTTGAATTATTATGATCAATTTTTTTTTATTATATCCCTTTTAATTTTGGACATTATGAATTGTAATCATAGAAAATGTGTGTCACCCCATTCAGGGTAAAACAACAGAAATATGGTTAAATATTTGGGATATGGCTTTAAATTTTATATAACACATTCCATTATCCTATTATATGAGTGTAATTTTAATATTTAGATCCATTTCTATAATATATGGTCACTTATTGATATATATCTTTCATTATTACTATTATATTAATATAAGAAAAGAATAAGTACAAAATGTCACCCTCTTGATTTTAATATTACTAAAAATTTTATATAAGTATAAATGGTGGTGAAGTGCGGTTATAAATTTTTTATTTAAATGATCAATTAATTTTTTATCGTCTTAATTTATTTATAATTTTATTAATTGAATAATCACCTTTAATTCTTACACAAAGCCAACACATTATTTATTCAACTAATAGAAAAATAAAATAAATGATATTAAAAATGTTAAAAGTAAAATAATTTTGAGGAATTATTTGGTTCTATGAATTTTTTAGATAATGATAATGTGTTAGGTATGTGAAAGTATTATATTGGTATTTAGTTATAGCTCTATTTTTCATAAATTCAAATTAAAGGAATAGTTTCAAAAACCACATTAATGATATTATATACAAATAACATTTTATTAATTTATTTACAAATCATGAAATTTTTTAAAGAAGATAAAATTGATAATATATGGTATAAAATTTAATACCTTCGCTCATTTATGGGTCATTTTTTTATTATATTTAAATTTATATGCCTTTAGTATTGAAAAGGAATTACCGCAGTTATGGTAATAATTGGTTAACCAAGGGGTTAATAAATAGAAATAGTTTATAATTATACAAAAACATCTTTAAATTTGATTAATTATTTATATTTGGAAGATATAATTTATTTATTCAAATATATATCTATTTAGATTCATTTTTATTTAGAATTACATAGTTATATTTTAATATTCTTTTTAATTCCAAGTTTGTCTTTTCTATCCCTTATAAAAGAAACTCATTATTTATTTTATTAACACCACGTTGAGCAATATATCATGATCAAACCCTAAAAAATAATATTATGAACATCCCAATACAGAAATTAAATGTTTTTTCTATATTAAAATACTATTCAAATGGTCATTAAGAAATGATCTAAAGGATGTCTCCCAAAAAAATAGGTTATTGGACTACCCAGCCTATTTCAATTTTATTTATTCATACTACTCATATATGTATATGATATTTATTATAAAATAGTATATTTGTTTTCCTAAATATGATTAAATTTTATTATTTTCATCAAACCACCAATATCCAACCTCTTTTCTATCAAATACAATGTGAAGGTATCACTAATGAGTATGTGTGGACTATCATCTACACGCAATGATACAATTCATTTTCCATCACCATATTTAATAGATATTAATTATGATGTATTTAATATTTAAATATTATATTTATGATATAATTATAATTTATAAATTATAATATCATATCTATGTCCATAGATTCTAATCTATTGGAAAATTATAATGTCCCTCGTGCGTATGTGTGGATGACCACCTGCATGAAGCAATGTCATTTGTTTTCCGATTCCACATTACATGGATGGTAATAAGGATAGATTTAATAAATATATATGATATTAATGATATATTAATTATTATTTAAATATTAACTAATAAATACCATTTTTCTTTCTATATGTCAAAAAGTGAAAAATGTGTTCATGAGTATATACAAATTACCAACTCTATAAACAATGTAATTCATTATTCTATAAATATGAATATAATATGAATATAATATATATATATATAAATATATATATATATATATATATATATGATATTTATGTCATGATTAAGATCTTGGTGTGTGGCTTCTCTCACAGTGGCAGTGGCGTGGTGTGGCTGGTTTGCAGAGGCATTCACCCAACGATGGTCCAAGATTCATAAGCGATGGATCCTTCTCTGGAGGCTTCAAAGGGGTTGAGGGGAAATTCTACAGCTTCCCTTTTTGCAGATCTATTACAGGGGATTGTGGCAGAGTCCGCATAGGGTCGTCAATGAAGTGGCGGGTCTTCGTTGGATTGTTCGTCGGGTGGCATCCAGGGCGGCGCAGTGTTGATCTCAGTCTTCCGCAGGCGGTGCGGGTTTTCCACTTCGATTATCTTTGTTGGATGTCCATGCACTATAAGGATCGTAGTGGACTCCATGTGGAATCGATGGTGGTGATGGGGTGTGGATCTAGTACGGTGCATATGTGAGATTCTGGCTGTGGTGAGCGGCGGTTGTGATTTGTGGTGCATGCTTCCTCGGATCTGGGCTTGATTAGCCTATGGAGCTCACCTCATTGTGGTGGAGTGCAGGTTCTCTGGCGGGGACGGAAGAACATGGTGGCATGTGGCAGATATTTTTTCGGAGATGGCGACTAGGATTCCGTTTGTGCCTGTTGCGGCCATTTTGACATGTTCTTATGCGTTTACGGTGGATTGTCCATTTATCTTTTATCACTTTGATCTAAGGCTATTTTCCTCTGGCCATCGGGCATGTAATGGGTTTCCCCTTCCCAGTTCAAAAGGATTCCTTGTTTTCCTTTATTAATAAATATGGGCTCATCCCTGGGCTTTCTACTAAAATTATAATAATATTTAATTTATTTTAATTGACTTTAGATAGATTTTAACTAATATGGAACATGCGGTACGGTGTTTCTTGTCTCGCTTTAACTTATATGAGACATATTCCATATTCAACTATTGTTTTCATTATGTGGTGTATATAAAACTAATTTAATATTTTATATCATGATTCTCATAATGTTAATAATATTTAATGTTTCATTTTATGATATTCTTACATGGGTCTAATGAATCAGATGTTACGAAAGTGGTAAGAGATTTATGGTACAATATTTCATTAATTAGGATTGTCTATGACTAAATTTCCTTTGAGAAAATTATTTGATATTTTTTTGATAAATATATTTAATTTTATCATCATCTAGTTATTTACAGATAATATTTTTTCCCTACCATTTTCATTTAAATTAATTATTCAATAAACAAAAATAATTATTATATGGGAAATTGACGATGTTTTCCTATTCGGTCAAAATTTTTTTTTTCCATTTTCATGTTTTCTATAAAAAAATTAAAAATTGACTGATTAACATCCTAGGATTATATAAATTTATTTTTATCTGACTTTTAATTTATATAATAATGTTTCTAAGGAATATTTCTATCATTTTTTAAAGTAGGTTATTTTTGAGTTGGTTTACAAAAGTGTGAAAGGAACATTTTCATTTAAGATATAAAGAATGAACAAAGTTTACTTTTGACATGAAAACTAACTGATTTAAATATTAGATTACATGTTTCCATGGTTCATTTGAAGGAAGAAATTCATTAATATTTTTTAAACTTTTATATTTTAAATATGTTATTTAAAAATAAAAAGTGTATTTTCCTTAAGAAATGTTCCAAGTGATATTTTAAAGGAATTTTTTATCTAACAGAAAATAATTTGAAGTTACCTAATATTTACTAGGGATATTATCGAATGATACCATCATTAATATTTCTCTAAATTGTTTATGATTATGATGAAAAGATGTTTATGAAGCTATTTTTTTTCAAGGGTTATGCTATAATTAATTGATGTAATGTGTTTGAAAACCACTTATTTTACATGGGTTATTCTATGCTTAAATTCTTAGTAAACCCATTTATTATTCATGTTTTTGGATTCGATTATTTTTTGATGATATTGAAGAAAACATTTATATGATTTTCATTATGTTATGTTCAAGAATTGAATTATATATCTATCTAATTCATTGTGTAACAAAGATATTTCATCAGATATAGTGGACTGGAATCAGGTGAAAAACCAATTTACAAGGGACTTTATCCAAAATTATCGCCTTGGGAATGAAGAAAGACTAATACAATTATGTCAAGAGTTAACCCAACCATCTATGATTATATTTTTAATGATATTTTAGTACTAATTAAATGATTCTCTTTTATTATTTTTATTCAATAATTCTAAGACTTATGACAATGTTTTAATATCATGGATATTGTTCTTTTATTCCTTTATGATTCATGTCTTATAAACTTAAATGATTTATATAAAGACTCAAAATTATTATAAGGGTCTAGTTTTCAAATGTCAATATCATTTTTTCCATGCCTTTTTAATCATGTTATGTTCAAATGATAATTATCATCTCTTTTTTTACCCATATTAAGCATCAGTGCTCACCCTTTCTTTTGATTCCTTTCCACATGTTATGAAGAAGGGTATTAATTATGATATGTCAAATAATGGTTCTATTTAATAAGAATATAGTGGGATATTATTTCAATATATTATGTATAATTTGATTATGTATCTAAGCATTCAAATTCACTAGAGTAACATTATTCATGAATGGATCATTATGTTACATGATGAATGATTATATAATATAATATAATATATATTTATGAAAATTCTAGGTCACTATATGCCAACCCTTAATCAAAAAAATCTATTAAAAACATATCCTAATGTATTAAGGAAAATAAATTACCGTGATGTTTCAAAACATTATATTCAAAAACTATGATTGCTTATAAATTTTTATCTCTTTTAAAATCCATTTCAGAAGAGGTATAACAAATATTCCTGGATAATAGAAATAGAGGAACTTGGAATGGTTTTTAGGTATTCTATTAACATATTTACTCCACTTCGTGCATCATGGGACATCAAACATCAAAATTTTCACTCGAATGAATGGTGTTCAATGTTTCAAATATATAAATTATTTTAATAGTTTTTAGAAAACAATTGTAATCATGATTGAATTGATCCCCATTTTATATTGTATAAGGGAATCCCTATGTAATAAGGTTGAAAATCATGGTTAAATATATAATATGGATTCATAATAAATGATGTTTTTATGTAATTCATTTTAAAATTATGATTTAGTTATATTTTATTAATGATATTATGGTATATTCTAAATTTTTTAAGATCATGAAACTCCAAAGGATTATTTTGTTGTAGGTTTTGTGTTCAAAATTTTCAAAATAATGTTGGATGGAATTGATACACCTGAATAGTGATTTATAGGAAAGGTGATATTTTAATTACATTTTATTGATGGATAAGTAAACACTTATGTTAATATGTTCTTAATGATAATGCTCAATTAATATTTTTTGATTTTTTTTAAAAAATAATCTTTATAAAAATCCTTATAGGTTAAAAGGTGATTTGATAATTCTCATCATATTTTTGGGAATGTTATAGGCTCAAATTTAATTTTGAATATATTTAACACATAATATTTTCCATTTATATTGTATTTATATTAATATATTTAAAAAAAGAAAACCTACATTCCAAGAGAGAATATGTTGCATCCATCAAGGCTACATGGCTTAAACCCACAACTGAAGGGTAACATGTGTAAATCGCTTACCTATAGCCCATGTGATATCCTGTTAATAATGAAAATTTTCTTACAAAAACGATTTTAAAGAAAAATATATTTTTTATTTTGAAAACATATTTTTTTTAATATAGATAATTGTGGAAATGAAAATTGGTTTGGTGATTAAGTGATTAATGTTAATTAAAAATTGTTTCATTTTAACATTAAGGAACAATATATGATTAAGGTAATATAATATTATAGTATTTTATTTGGGGAATAATGGGTAAATTATATTTTAAAAGCATATATAATTTTAATATTTATTTATGGTGATTTAGGTTATTTATGAAAATGTTTTTTATATTTTGAAAATTATATGAATGTGAAATAGACATTTTTGGGTATACAAATTTAACAATGACTAGTGTTGATTAGATATAAATTTTAAGTAAATAATAGAATAATATGTGATAATATATATTGGATTATTAGGTTTTGAAACTTGTTCGAGAATATTTTTGTTTATTTTAAGATATTTTATTTATTGAGTGATCTATGTGGAACATTTTTTTAATGGTTTTATATATTATTTTTTCATTTCATCATATAAAGGTTTATTAATTTTTTTCTATTATTATAAATTTCTCGAACCAATTATTTCATGGTTAATTTTTAATGATTGGATGAATAACTTATTATCCTAATATGGATTATATAATCTCTTATAAATTTATTTTCATTATTTCGGGAATAAAAATAATCTATAATACTAATCATTTTGAGTAATATATGAGATTATAGAGAAATATTTTAATGGATGAAATTTTACTTTTCATACAAGTATATTTCCTCATATGTTTGTCTATATTGTAAAAAACAGTAACTCTATGAAATGGAACTTAGAGGAAAATTATTATCTTATTATATTCATTTTTGATGATTTGATGATATTTTTTATATATTTTCTGTTTATAATTTTATAGCCATGGACTTTCACATTATAATTCCCATCCTTATTATCAATTTTATATGTCACTCTCTATCATTATTTGGATATTATGTTTTTCCTCTAGGTCAAAATTTTCACATTCTATTAATTCTCAACTACTTTGAAACTTTCTATGATTTCATTTAGGTAACATTAATATTTTCATTTTTTTATTTTCATGAATAATTTTTATTAACACTTCTTATGATGTGGGATTTTAAAATAGTTATTTTTAAATTTAAAGCCCTTCATTACCGATATAATGTCCAAATCATAATGATTCCATTTCTAGAGGGGGTATAATGTATCAATACTGTTATTGTCAATATAAATCATTATAATGTCTCAATAACATTAATTAACTATATTTTACAAATTTATATTCATTATTAGAATATATTAAAAAAATTCAATCAAAATGTTGAAAGTTTTATTTCTTACCAGATTGGGTTTTCATATATTATATCGTTTAATTTAAAAGATATATTTCCAAATTATAGAGTTTAAATTTGATGAAATTAACATCATTTTTAATTCATTATTTCAAATTTATCTTAGGTTTAATTCATTATAATTTTTTAAAAAGACTTATTTTTCAATAAAAATGAAAATACTAATTTTTATTAGAAACTGTATTTCCTTTTCAAGATTTTACAAAGTAATATTATATTTTGAATTAGTTTAAAAAATTTATTTAGTTTTTTTAATAAAATGATATAATTATAGTCTTTTTAGTTAATTTTATGCGTTATTTTTTTATAAAATCATTTTAATAGAAAAAATAGTATTTTTTGGAAAAAATATTTTTCATCACATTTTACAAGTTTAATATTAAATTTAATTCTACCATGAGTTTGAATTAAATTTGATAAAATAGATTAGATATTTGGAAACAAAATTATTAATATTATTTAATAAGTTTTACAAAAAATTTGGTCATAATGAATAGAAAAACATTAAATATATGTTAGCACGATGAAGGATAAAGCAGGTTTATCAAGGGATAAACTAAAAAACTTTAGTGTTAAATTTATGTAAAAAAAATTCTCAATTATATTGGATGGCCATATTTCAACCCTATATCATCTAATATTCATGAATTTTCAAAATTTTTTCCATTTGGATTGAATAATGAATTAATATATTTTGTTATTTTAAAAAATTCCAAATGTGTCCTCTCCACCACTTCTAATAGAAAACCCCCTCTTCTCTCATATCTAATATTCAAGAGCCTTTTAGATCATCCAATACCTACCCTAATCTATTTTTAACATCCCCTTATGACCTAGAGTCCATGTTTTATCATAAAACCATTGTACGAATGATTGAGGTGTAAACATAAATAGGTTTTCTAAAGAAGGTGAAGACAAGGAATGTATGAAATGAGGAAGACATAAGGTAATTGAAAAATTATCATAATAAATATTTCAAAAAATTTTAAGGATTAATTTTATAAATAATTTCCCTCCATGTCCTTGTTATTTGGAATATTTTATGGATATATGTTGTAAAAAATACCTCATGGTAAACATGCCTCTACCCCTTCTGAAAATTAGCAATACTTAACAAATATTATACAACTCTAGATTTGAAAAGGTGGGTATTGTGAAAAATTTCATGATGATAGGAAGTTCATGAAGGTTATAAACACAAAACAAAAATCCCAAGTGTGTCAAAAAATTTACCTTCTCTAAGGCTATAAAATATGACCAAACTTGGTGATATTCAAAAAATAAAGTTGAGCATCAAAAAATGATTGAGCATTGTGAATGGTTGTTGATATATGAAGTCTATTTGAGCATTATAAAAGAGTAATTCATTATGAAGTCATTGATAATCATGAATTATTTTAAAATTTGTTTTGAAATAGAACTATGGTAAGGTGATATTCATCAACTAGATGAAAGTGGGACTTCAATAGAGCATCTACCTAAAATAGATGATGTATTCAATATTGATAAAAAAGGGACCTACATGTCCATAAATTTAGTTTGAATCCATTCCAAAGAAGTGAGAAAAGTAAGGGGAATAAAGATATTCTTTGCACCTATAATGATCCATCTAAAGAGAGTTAGGGACTGACCCATAATAAGTAGTGAGTTGTCCATAAACATTTTAAATGAAATGAGCCTGGGAATATGTTCTCTAGGAAGATGATAACATATCCAAAGGAAAGGTATCCTTTATTATGAGAAAAAGAAAAAATATATCAGTATAATGGAAGTAATTTTAAAATTATCTCTTTGGAATAGAGTCATGTGCTCCTCTGATAGGGTATTAGAAAAATTTAGATAATCCCAACACACCCCATTATTTGTGAGTCCATCAACCTGGGAGTTATATTCATGATATACATGTGTAATAAAATAAATCATGGATGAGAGTATATTCAAAAATTTAATCAATTAAGTGGTCATCTTCTAGGATATGTTAATATTACTTGTATTGATAGCTTGAACAAAATAAGTACAGTGTTATTCAAAACATAAACAGTAATAACTTTGTTTTTTTCTCAATCAACCAAATTGCTCCAGTTGATAGTTCCATATTCCATTAATTTAGAAATTACACAAGATTCATAGTGGTATCCCTTAAAGTCATCATGATGATCTCTAAATGTGGATCCAAAACCCATATGGCCTATATTTCCTTACAATTCCCTATAGGAGTTTCATTTAATAAAAATAATAATTAATTAATTCTAAAATACATCAAGAGTTACGATATAACAATGATATTTTCATATAATATCATGTTATTTCGGAATTAAAATATAATTTATAGAATCATTATAGTAATCATTCCAGTTGAAGTTAGAATTTTGTACCACTATAATGATTATCCCAATAGAAGAATCTATATTGAATCGGAACTATTCATGATCTGGTTGATCCTTTTCCTCCAAATGAAATTTTTTATTTCATAACTAGCTCCCTGAAAAAGATTAATAATCTATTGAGATTGGGAAATCCCATGGAATATTTTGAGATAGTCTGGGATGAATTCATTTTTGGGAGGATGTGCTTAAAAAAATAGAAATATATCCCACCACCATAATGCAGATGTGTTGACATAGATAAAGAATAGGTTATTCAAATATTCCCTGTGATTATGGAATATAATGCATCTAGAGTAAATTGATATGCACATTGACCAAAAATATTATTCAATAGGGATATTTGAAAATGACATCCTCCAAAACAATGTAATCTTGGAAGGAATAATCCATTTTTTGTTCAAGGTTCTAATCCAACTCTAAACATTTCCATGAGCTTAATTTCTATAATATATCTTGTATGTGAGAATTACATCCACAATTAGATCCCAAATCAAAAAGTAATTGTAATTTATGAAAATTCTTAAATATGTGCAAATATTTTGACTACATCAAGTTGAGTACCAAGACTATCCATTTGATATTTGATGGTGATGGTGGTATCAAACATTGGAGTAGAGGAGTTAAGAATATCCACCAAGGAAATAACTATCAAATTTTGAAACAAAAAATTAATATATGATATATTATTAACTATCCAATGACAATTCACAAACACTGGTAAATATGGTTTTGAGGTAGTCTAGATAAATGAGTCTACCAATTCATATTTCAACATTTCAATTTTCTAAGAACCCTTGAACTAAGGAATCCAGGAGAATATTATTTCACATTGAAAATACACTATATAAATTGATCCTAAACTAATTTATTGATGTTAAAATGGTTCTTAATTCAAATGACTATATGATCATGAAATTCATATGGGATTAAAATAGTTTTACCTAGGATTTATGATGAAAATATAAAAGAGTAAAATGGTTTATTGATGATATGGAACATGATAATTATAGAAAAATATGTGTGACCCCAAAAAAACTTATATGATGGGTGATCCTTATACATCATATAAGATGGGTGATCCTGATACAACTAATGCAGTGGGTGATTCTAATATATCTATCACATAAATTCGTAAATGTTCATTTTCTTCAATGAAAATGATAAGGGAGTAAAACAGATAGGTTTCTCCTATGGATTTAACAAGTATCTAGTTATTGCTAACCAATTTTATTAATATAATTCTCTATAATTCCTAAAAGTTTTTATATTTTATTTCTATTGGATTAAATGGTTTTCATTGACTCAAAAAATTGTTTTTTCATGTGGTTGGGATTTATTTTATATGCTCAAAGAAAATTGTGATAAATTTAAAAAATTTATTTGTACCTATGTTTTTCAATGGATAATAAATTCTTACTCTTATATCTCATACTAACCTTTTTTTTCTCATATCACATTTCTAAAAAAATTATACTGATTATGGATAAGTAAGAATAAAGGATATGTCAATTTGATATTTATGAAGATTTTTTATGAATATAAAACATATTTCATTTTTAATGAATTATGTTTTGGGGAAAATGGATACTTAGTAGAAGTTTCCACTTTATAATATATGGTTTTTCTTTATAACATAGGAAATAGTTTTCTAAAACATGAACCTAAAAGATATTTGGGAATGTGATAAAGTGAATTATAATCTAAACACACTAGATTATGAAATGTTTTATGCTGAAAAACTATAATAATTTCAATCCAATGTTATATTGTAATGTTATTTTCAAGGTTATTTTAACAATTTTCATATCATAAATAATTTCCCCAAGAACATGCATGTATTCGATAAGAATATTCATGTGATAAAAATTTCATCAACAGTCCCCTTTAAGATCATTTTTGAATCATTAGAATTATTCCACATGTATTGAATCATTTCATCCCAAACATTTAAATCAATTTTATGGATATATAGAAGATTCCCCCGTATTAAATGAGATTTCATGGATGGAATCACCTTTAAATAGATAGGGTTTTCCAATTACCCCCTAAAAATTGATTACTTTAGAATTTGTAAGAAACCCTTTGTTATCTCTATATAATAATTTTCTACTATCCATAAATGAAAATATTCTATACATGAAATACATATAAACACTTATTTCATGTGAATGAAAAGAATATTTCACTCTCTTTTCCATAGTTGGATGTTAATGTCTTTAAATATAGAGATTTACTTATTATTCACCATATCCCCCATCATTCCTTTAAGAATGAGAACATCCATAGAAACCCATGGATCTGATACTACTTTTTTCCCCTATAATGTATACACCCAAATTGTGAGGTTAATCAGGGTGTTTTTATTAAAACATTACCTCATTAATGATCTTTTTATATATTTATAATTAAAAAAGAAGTAAAATATATAATGAGTGTTATTTTAAATCATATAAATATCCTTATATTTTAAGGAATTAACAATATCTTTCATAAAAATTAAACTATTATAAATCTTCATTTTTCTCCTTATACTTTTTACAAATGTAAAAAACATGGGATATTTCTCTCAATAATTCCATGTTATTAGTTATATTTAAACAATACAACCTCTTATTTTTTCCATCCTATAAATGAATTTTTTTCTCCTTCATGTCTACGAAAAATGAATTATTATTCCTTTTATGATAATCATAAGTATTACCATTTTGTGTTGATAGATGATTCACATTTTATTCATACACCTATAACACTTTTTATTTCAATATTTATTTTTGATAGAATAGCCCATTGACAAGTGAGATGAAATTTTCAGAATAAAAAACACAAGTATATTCTCCAAATTTCAAACACCCTTCAAATCGCCAAAAATATTAGAAGATAATATCCTTCATGTTTATTATCTAGATTAAGCATTGAAACAAATATTTTTCCTTATGATCTTCAATATCCATGTCAACACTTCAATTTTTAAAATTGTATTTTACATGTTAAAATTCATGTCCATTATATAAAAAAATATTAAATTTTTTACTTTAATCATGGAACAAATATAAACCCCTTGATATTTTAATTAGTTTGGAATATTACACACATCACACGAAATTATCTCCATTAAAATATCATTTCATTTATAACATGTAAAAGATAAATCATATTGCTTTCAAAGTCATATGAAGTTTAAAAGTATTACGCTTACACAAGTGGTACACTACTTCTTGATCTCATATGATGTCACAAATTCATACAGTGGAACAATAGCTCACATTAACTTTTGATTTCATACAAATAATTAATACTTTACTTGATTTTTTTGTACAATTAATATTATTTTTGAAGTAATATTTAATGAATTATATGAAATTCTAATCCTAAGACTTTAAAATTCATATTCTTATACGAATTCAAATACATTATCCTCAAAATAATATGATATAATCAACGGATACAGACCTCGTTGAAGACATATGATTCACCATTGTAAATTTTTCAACCCACTCCAATTTCATAGAAATGAAGACATAAGGTCCCAAATGTCATAAAAAAATTAAAACCTATGACCATAAAAGAAATGTGATGTCAAATTAATATCTCCCCAAGAATTATTAGATTTTGGAAATTACAAAAAAAAATGTAATGTCTATAAAAATTGAATTTTGATAATTGATTCAAACTGAAATAGAGTTGATCCAAACAACTAATGACATTAAATAAATAAACTCCACAAAACATCATATTCCACAATGATAATTATTTCTACTCTATTTTCAAAAAACCCAACCCAAAATGAACACATAGGGTTTTTTATAACATGAAGAATATGTGTACTCTTGGAGAAACCATGAATAATGAAGTGATGATTGAAAGAATCCTTCTATATATATAGAATGATTGAATTTCAAGAAGGATTTTATCAAATAAATTAATTAATTTTATAAATATACTATGAATAAAATTGATTTTTCTGTACATAAAATTGATATTGTGCTGAAAAAATATTGATAATAATGTTTATGAAAAAAATAAGGTAGTTTTGTTCAATTATAATAAACATGTATCTTCTAAATAATTAAGATATTTTTTATATTCTTCTAGTTTTGAGAAAGGTGATGGATTGAATTAAATATAAATATGTTCACTTGGAATCCAGAAGAAAAAGAAGGGTGATAAAAATTAGTTGAATAAGTAGTAAATGAATAATGTTAAAATGAAAGGTATTATAAACTGTGAAATTTAATGATTTAAATGTAAAAATGACACACATCACATGTGAACATCTCTAGTTTAAAATTTAAAAGGAATTAGAAAACGAAAAGGATAATAAGAATAACAAAGCATTAGAGTTCTAAGAAAGATTTATATTTTAGTAAAGAATTATTAATAGAAAAGGAATGACTAGTATTTATATTTATATAACTGTTAATTTATCTCATTTTTAACCATATTATAAAATTTATTTAGGTGAATATACAAATAAAGATATAACTTTCTTAACCTGTAACATGGATAAAGAAAGTATATTTAATTCTAATTTTGGTTCCCTTTCAAATTTTATAAATCACAATCTCATTGTTGAGGAAATTAATGAAATTTGTGAAAAATATTACAAATAAATTGAAAATAATTCTAATAAGTATAATAAATTTATTAAGAATTATAATAATGTTATTAAAGAAAAGAATAATTTTCCTTAAAAGTTTTAACAGTTTATAAATGTTTATTGTAAAATATCATATCATAAAGAGGAGAACGAAATGGTAATAGATTTTATTTCTATGAATAATGGGGAATATGAAATGAAATTTAATGTTTTGTATGAGAATTTATCTATACATAATAATGAGAATAAT
Organism: Viscum album; assembly: GCA_963277665.1. NCBI lineage: Eukaryota > Viridiplantae > Streptophyta > Magnoliopsida > Santalales > Viscaceae > Viscum > Viscum album. The sequence continues at coordinate 1,068,284,824 of OY728129.1, forward strand.
ATTTTTTTAAAATTTGGATTCATATAGAAATCATAAAATCTATGATGACCGTGAATTTTTATTTAAATAAATTTTGAATCTTAAAGATGAAATATAAAATTTGATAGAAATATTGCATAAATTTATTTTTGTAATTTAATATCTAATTGAATTCATGTGATTATATAAAATATTTATATCAAATAATTATATAAATTTTCTTTTCTATAATGTATTATTACCACAAAATTACAAAAAAAAATTGTGAATGAAAAAACAAATGGTTTTTCATTTTATACTTGTTTAAGATGTGGTTTGTATGGTAATAATTATAATGACTATACTATAAATATTTATCAATAAATTGGTCCCACAAAATAAATTTTCAATCCATTTTTATAATTAAAATATTTAATCCTTTTTTATCTTAGGTTACAAAAGGTTTATTCTTAAATATAATTAAATCTATGTTGGGTTAGATGTTAAGGTAAATGTTTTTATATTATTAATAAGTAAAAAATTAATACCCTTGATATTTTTTTATATTTATTATGATGGAAATCTCAAGAATTTGTCATTTATTTATTTTGTATAGAAGGTAAAAAATGTATTTTAAATTTGTTTTTCAAGAATTTGTGATTTTTATTGGGTAAAATGAATTATTTTTATATAAATTTATAAATTTTTACATGCATTGACATGTTTTGTGATTCATTATGGATTTCTAGTTTTTATAGATGAATAATTATCAATATTTTATTCGGTAAATGTTTTGAATATATGTTCACTACATTATTTATATGATAAACTAATATAAAAATTTATTCGGAAGATTTAATTTTTTATTTTATAAAATCTTTTGTTTTAACATTTTATTAAATTTCCCTCTCTTTATAATATGTGAAAAATGAGGATGAGTTATTTTCAAAAAAAATTAAAATAATTAGAAATTATTTTTAATCATGTTAAAATATGTTACCTTAATATCTCCTAAACTATTATATAATATATTAAAACATCATAAATTATATATGTTTGAGTATGATGTTTTGGTTCTTCAACATATTAAGCATGAATGTTTTTTATTTTTTTAATGCATCACTTAAAATAAGTATATAAATGTTTGCTCAAATATTTTTGGGGAGAAATAATTCTTTTGGATGAATATAGTTGGTGAGAAATATTTTTATCTAAAAAATGAACTATTTCATAAAAATGGAAGATTTATTTAATAAAAGGAGAAGAATTGATGGATTTTTTAAAATTGGTTAGGACTTTCTAAATCATTATTAATTTATAGATTCTTAAAAAAATGAGTATAAATGTATGAGTTATTGATTGTATATAAATTACCTATTAATATTTAATTTTTTTTGAAAAATTACAAAAATGGGTAGACAATTTTGTGTATAAATGTTTTTTTAATTATAAAAATGGTGAATATTATTGAGTGGCTCATTATGGCTATATTGTATTTATGGTTTCATAATAAAAAATAACAAACTTTAATACATCTCTCACATATTTGTTTTGAAACATTCACTACTAGTAGAATATTATTTATTATTTATTATCAATTAATTATTATTAATCACATTTCATTGTTTATTTTTATTTTGTGAAAAATATTCTAATGTTCTATGTGTAAAATTTTCACAAATAAAAATATATTATGAGGATAACACATTTCTTATGAAAATATTACACAATATTATGTCATTGAATGTCTTATGCACTAGAAAAAATTATTTTTATGTTTTATTATTTTCATGTAAAATAATTTATGTTATATCAAATGTATTATATGGTTTAAAATCATATGAGTTACTTTAAAATTTTTATTCATTTTAATCTTAATACACCATGCAGTTGATGTATTATGCAGATGGAACTTGTTCAATGTCACATTTCATGAAGAAACAAAAATACTTATAAAATAATATGTTTTACTGAATTCAAGTCACACACAAATAGTGAAATTCATAGAGGAATATAAATTATTATGAAATAAAATTAGTAAATGACTCCATTGATATGTATAGCATTTTTCACTTTATTTTTTTTTAAGATTTGTTTTAAAAAATTTATATATTTTATTTGACATGTATGCATGTTGTTACTAATATTATGTAATTAAAAATTATAATTTAAAATTGATAGAATATTAAATGATATGTTTAAATGGATTATAGGAATTTATTCATAATTTATTAATGATTATCCATGAGTATTTTTCACCAATTTAAATGATTATTTATTATTATAACATGTTTATCATTGTACAGGTCATTTATATATACATAGAGTATTGAGGTAATTAAAAGAATATATCATGTGAATTTTAATATTAATTATTTTTTGTGAGTGAGCATTAAATATTATGTGCAAAGTAGTCATTCTTATTTTAACTTTTTAAAGACTAAAGAAACTCGCTAAATGTAAGCAGAATGTTGTGGCCTTGTTTTTTAAATCTAGCATGTTTTATGGTTAGACTCTATGTCATGGATATTTATTATCAAAACTCTTATCCTAGAACACTATTATAATTATTCATATGGATCTTTCATCACAAAGGGTGTAAAAGAATAGTTATACACCATCCCTTCTAATCAAAACTCCGAGTTTCTTTTTTTCATTTTTTATGTTTTTATCTACATTGTAACAACTTCTATGTTATAATACACATAAAATGTACCAATAAGTTCTTCCCAAATCATCAAAATTTAGATTGAAATAGATTTTGATTGATCATTTTATAAATTACTAGCATTGGTCATTCCTTTAGATATCAGAGGTTATATATTCTCTAATGAATATTATAGATAGGTTTGGGTATGGTATTTAGTAAATGTCTTGGTGTATAATCTATCCTATAAAAATATTAGTTTAAAAAATACACTATCATAAAATGAATGCTTTTAGGGTGAAATTATAAAAGTCATTTTTAAATAGTGGATATATCTACTCTTAGGTTAGAGTATAGATAGTATAAGTATGATCATCTAGATCTAAAGTACTATAAATTATTATCTTCATATTTAATATATTTCAATATACTCACTTCATATTCTTACTTAATCATTTATTGTAGGCTGAACGTTAAAATAATCTTAATCCTCAAAATTTGATAATATATTTTTACAAATATTTGAATTTTTAAAATTAAAAAACCATCCCCTCTTTGTTTCGTATATGTTTATAAATATATGCAGGACCTAACATAATATCATTACCATGTTTTTGGGTTCTAATATATAAAATTAGAACATAATGTAGTTTCAATTCATGTATAACCAAAATATAAAGTTATAATTCACTAACAAAATCAACCATGTGTTATAAGTTCTACTTTTGACACAAAAATTATTCTTTCCATCTGAAGATTGTGTGAGATGAATGTTTCTTATATTGTTTCCTAATTCAATATACTCATAATCGATTTTATTCTACTGAGAATTGTCTGTCGAGTGATAAATTTTTTCATATCAAATTCTAGTACCCATAGGACATGTTAATTTCCTTATATGCTTCTCACTTAAATATTTCTTTTTAAACCTTTGAATGGTTTGATATAAATATAAATAATTCAAATTAATTTTTCCATATTTCATGAATCAGGAGGAAATACACTATGAATATTTTATAAGATATTCATGTTCCTTGAAAACAATATACAATCATTTAGGCATGCTTCTATTCTTTTACAGATCATGCTCATTGTGGATAACATTCATTCAGCATAATATGATTGAAAAATATGATAACTAACTCATAAAAAATATCATTCAAGAGAGAAATTAGTTTTCTAAATTTATTACCCCTCCATCCAATATCATCCATAAAATTATATAGCTTTAGTACAGCTGATGATGCTATATATTTAGCAAAACTAGTAAATATTTTCATATTTTCATGACACTTAAACTTCTCAAATAACCTTGTAAAATCATGTAGGTAATAATTAATTATCATTTTCATTTACATTATATAATATACATCATTATTTATTTTTTTACTTGTATGAGATGATATTCAAACCAAAGTGTTATCACAGTCGCTTCCTAAATTTATTTTTTCCCTTATATTTATTCCACTATTTATAACATTGTTCTCTGCTATATAAGATCACGTGTTCTTAAAAATCCTCTACAAGAATTCATATTGAATAAAAATAATGGAAAAATGGAAACATTATTCAATAAGGGTCATTACCACCCCAAGGTGGGTAGAGTTTTTCCTTGTTAGTTTCTCTATGAAAGCATGAAGCAACAACTCGGGCATTATGGAAGTTGTTTGCAATGGTGTAAAATTTTAGGGAAGAACAAAAAATGTTTAACCAGGATGATGATGGATATTATTCCCTGGATAAATCAATGTTGGGTTTCTTAATTACTATTGAAATCATAATCACTATGGGAATTTTGATTGTTATAGGGGAATTGTGTGAGGATAATTATGTCATAGAGATATAGAACCCATATTTCATGTCCCTAAGCATCTTTAATGTTAGGATTCTAAAGAAAAATTGGAATTCAATATGATTATTCGTGGTTCTATAAATTTAGAAGTTTGTTTTGTCTAATAATTTTCATGTTGTGGTTATCACTATATTGTTTTATAGTGAGTAGGATTCTAAAGGTGTTGATTATACATGTTTTACAAGAATGAGAAGAAGATGTATGAAACATATCATGCATGTATATATAGATGTAGGATACATGATATGGTGGTGATGAACACAAACAGTATGAGTTGAGTTAGTGTATTAACAGGTTAAAAATTCTTATATTTAATAAAGAGGATCTTAGAACTAGACCTGATATCTTGACTCTCAATTATTGAAAATATATGAATAATTTAGACATGATTTTGAAGAAGATTTGGAGTAATTATTTTCCATCATACAAATGAATTATTATATAGCTTTTATGAGTAAAACCTTAATAATTTATCTTGGATATAGATAAAATGAAATTCCAGAGTTATAGTGATATTTTTCTCAATAAATGAAGGGAGACTACTATTATGAAATACTAGTATGATTGGGGATAATTTGATATATTTGATAATAATTACATATTTATTTTGGATAGACAAGTACAAATTATTAGGACTCATTAAATAACCTTCTAAATAAATAATATGATTTTTCCATGATGAATTAGCGAAAGGTGATGTTTTTCATGTGATTTTTATAGAAGTGGTGTAATGGAGAAATGTGGCGATCAGGAGCACAAATCTATACTCACTTCATCTAAAATAGAGAGTTTGATATTCTTTATACTATATTCTAGAGTGGTAAACCATTTTTATTTTGGTAACTTCTCCAAATTATATTCCTTATCCATGGTACAAAAACATTAGCGAAAAATATAATTCAACTTCAACAATCAATCATATAAATTAAAAAAAATACAATTAATGGATCCTAGGATCTAATTCATAATTACATTCTCACAATGGATTAAAGTGGGGGATAACCTAATATAGGGGATGAATTATGGTATGTGATTTTTCTAACATAAACTCTATTTCCTCAAACTCTCATGATCTTAGAAAATCCTGACCTCATAATTAGTTTAGTCGCCCTCTAGTTATTCCATTTAATCTAATATAATTGTTACCTCTATATAATGTAAATAATTAATCAGATTAATCAACAAGGATTCACCCACACACATACACACTCAAAAAATTTCTATAATAATATTACAACATAACACACGTATATTTTACTTGATTTACTCAAAATGTGCTAATCTAAGAAACATTCAATCAATAATGTGTTGATAAACAAGAAATAAGTAAACAATTTTTTTAATTATGATATTAGGATGGGATTGGGGTCACTTCACTTATAAGTATTAGGGAAAAATTACTACTTCCCAAGAATCACATTTCTCACTTGCCCTCTTTCTCTCATAACTAAACATAGAGATTACCACAATTGAACATAAACCAACACATTCCAACCTCATTATTGTAGATGAACCAACTCTATATTAGTTCTTTTTATCTCCATGTCTCTACATCATAATCCCAATATGATCATTAAATAAAAAATACAAACTTTCAATGACTCATCATATAAATTGTTCCTTTCTTATTTGAATTGTTCTTTAAAGAGAAAAAATACATTCTTCTCCCTAGACAAAGAAAAATCTATAATTCCTCTATCAATATTAGATATATCGACTCTCCCATAATCCTTATAAGTTTACACAATATAACACCCTCATAATGTATATCTCTATAACTCAAATTTTTCCATTTATTTATATCCTAGATACATTCTCCTAATTTCCTCAATCAATGATCTCAAATAAGTAATGAGTATTATGGGAAATTTTTTCCACTTAATATATTTCAAAATTGACTCAAACTCATACACATGTCTTCTATAATTCCAAGTTAATATATACTATGTAGTTCTTATATTCTCCTATAAAAACATAAGAAATTTGATATAGAGAATATTCTGACCCAAGTCCTTTATGAAATAGTTTTCACCACCACAACGAGTAACCTACATCTATAAAAACCTCCATGGAATAGATCTTATATATTCATATCATTTTCATAAAACATGATCTGTTAAATAATTATGAAATATTCTAACCATTTCATAACATATTGATAAACATGAAATAACAATTTATTAGAAAACAATCCCTTCGAAATTACATACAACATGCACACTCTTCTAATGCTCCACTTTAGATTTACAAGCATTACACTCAACATTCCATGGACAGTGAAATATGAGTACTCTAGCTTCCCAACTCATCTATCATTTCACAAGTACCCTATGGAATACAAAACACACATAGTGGGACTCTTCATTTCCAAAACAGATTCTATAAATACACCATGTTGTCCCCTATAGTGTGGTTTCCATCATCTTCCTATTTTCTCCCTTTCAATTATTTACTAAAGTGCTACAACTTCAACCATGGATTTCAAACCAAAAATATTTCCAATACGTATTTTTTCACAATGAATCTTATAATGTAAAACAACATTCACCATGGAATGAGGAAAAACTAATCCTCATTTTGAAAATGTACATTGTAACTTCTAAATGACAAGACTTTTGGAATTTTGTTATCCTTATAGTCATTTATGAACCACCATAATCGTGGTACAATGTTCCATGATGTTATCTATTTATTTCAATCCTCCTAGATATTTTCCATACATCCTTGAAATTACTCATGTCTATATATCTTCTTTCATAACCCTTCAAAACCTCTAGGTTATCTTTTCATTTTTGTTATCAACTCCAACTTCAACTCTGACACTAACACTCTCAAGTGTTGAAAATAGATTACATAAAATAACTACTTATGTAACACCATCTTCTATTTAGACTTCCTTATAACCATTTATTAAAAAATTATGCTTCTCCTTTTAGAATAACGCTTGAAATAACTATATCACCAACAAAACCAAGTCAAACCTATTAAATTAGCTTAAAATAATTCCACCGATGCCATTCCAATATATCCATAAAATAAACATCACAAATAAGATTTCAACCATCTCCCCATTTGGGTTTTTTATAAGACTACCATGAATAAAATAATCATCATATCATTATGATGTACCATACTCCCTCTTACTACTCCCTATTGGAGGAGTGGGTAGATTCATGGATTCATGATTCTTCCTACTCCCCCTTTGTCATAAAATAAAATAAAATCACATGTTATGAGGAACTAACATCTTTTAACATTCCCCTCTAGTTTTCATAATATTAAACAACAAAATCTGAAATTTTCATTTCTCTTTATAGATTCATGGGGGACAGTACTTGATACCACATGTTCTTATTTTAATATGAGTCTTATCATTCATATTTTATGAGAACATATTCATTATGAATTTTTTTATCACCATTTTTTTGAATATTCCATGAATCATATTATAGATAATAATCTACCACTATTTTGTTAAATACATCAAGACTGTTTTTATTTTTAGCACAAGTGATAGACACCACATGTTAAATACAACTTCATATTTCTCTTTTTAACTCCGAAAACATCCCATTTGTGGATTTCTTCCAAAATACATTAAATTAATTGAATTAACACTATGTCATGATCCATTAACATATCCTCAATGTATAATAAGTGGAAACCTGATGTGGACAATAAGATATTAATATAAAGACAACATTTTTTCCATTATACTCACCAATTTACAAAATAAATCTATAGTCAAAATTTTCAACATCTACCAAGGCACTCTTCCTATAAACTAAACCAAAACATCAAAAATGCATTATAGATAAAAAATAAATTTCATATTAAGTGATCCACACCATATTTCATCATTACATACCAACATCATACACCAAAACAACTACTAATTATTTAAATTGGTATCGATGGTTAAATAAAATGTGTTTCTCATCCTTTAGGTGGTTTTCCATAGTTTATAAGGGTATCACATTTTGATGTTTATATCAAAACTCCCATGAATTATTTAAAATCATTACTGAATATAAAATAAATATCCATAATTATTGTCATAATTTTCATGATTATTTTAATATCTTAATATATTCAAATGATATTAAATGTTAAATTTATTATTTGATTCAAAAAAAATCATAAAAACATTTTTATTGATTCTCCTCCTTTAGGATTTCCATTTATATCTTCATTAATTGATAATGATAGATTATATGTGTTCTTGACACCACATTCCTAATTTTATATTGATACCAATTATGATACCAGTTTAGTGATAGCACTTTCAATTGGATAATGTCCATTCCAAAATCTCATGTTATTATTTAAGCCCCCAAAAGGTATAATTTGTTATGCTTCCAACCCTTAATTATATATTTGAATCTTTATTTGATTACACTTGAATATTTGTATTTAATTTCCCAATATATCATTTCACCCCAAAAACATATATCATTTCGAAAATAATTAACAACATTTTAAATTCATGGGGAAAGGGGATGCTTTAATATTTTCCATGTTGAGGTAGAGGATATGAAACTACAGACCACTAATTTTCTTCTATCCTTCAATTTTCAATATATCTTTAAATATATATCATTTTGGACATAATCGAAATTATTTTCAACATATATGGGCTTGTTATTTTCTATAAATCCCAGATAAAAAATTAATTTTCCTTGGTTACTCCTGCAAATATGTATTTATTGTAAAATCACAGGATGGTATTTTATTTTCCAACCCATATTTTTTTCTTTTTATTCACTATAATAATTTTTATATTATTCAATATATAACTTATGTTAAGATAATTATTTCATATAATCTTTTCTAGTTTCATCATTTAATAATCTTCTATCATTTTTCTAAATCATCTTATTTTCTTTATAAGATAATCTTTAACCACCATGTTATTTATAACTCTTATTAACACCAATTTTAACATGGTGATATTATTTAAATATCCATTAAACTATTTCTGTGCCAGTATATTTATTATTGAATGAAATTTTCATTGCTCTATTCATTCGAGATGAAAATCTACTGAGTTTTATGTTCAATGCATTATTAGAATGGTAAGAATTATTGAAATAATGTCCATGAACACTTATTTGGTATGTAGATCTATTTTTAAAATTTTATTTCTTCTTCATAGTAATATATATATTCCTTTTCTTTATGAAAAGACTTTAAATACGTATATTCATACTAGAATAAAATAACTTATCTCCATTAATTATTTTGTAAATCATTATTATATATTTTTCTTTTATAATAATCATATCAAATGTATTCACAATTTTTTCACTATTTTTACTTTTCATATGAACTCCTATTGTTTTCTTCATTTTTCTCTTTAGAGGGGTTTCATCAAGGATAAGGCCAATTTTTCTAATGAAATGTAGCCTTTTTGAAGTATTAATTATATCATTATTACTTATTGACATATCTAACTTGTTCTTCATCTCATTATAACCTATTGAATTATAATCAAATAAAATTGTTAAAGAAAATTTTATAACTTAATTACCATTGGTACATTATTATTGTGACACCCCCAATTTTGATTTCGTAACACCCTTAGTTTCTTGTTTTAACCCCTTTATTTATTATCTTTATATATATAAAGTGGTTGGGTAATGTTTATGAGATTCTGGAATGTTTTTTAGAAGGTTTAGGGGCTTTTATAAGTGTTGATAGTTTCAGAAAAATTAGTGAAAACCATGAAATTACTCCAGGAAACCCTAAAAGTTATGGAAATGGATTCTTGGTAAGCAGACGGTTGGCTAAACCCTACAACTAACCCTAAATAAACAATGATTCTTGGGATAGGGACATTTGTTACAGTTGGTGTATGGTTTATCGAACTATGTCCACCAACCATGTGAGCTTCTCTTTGAGGTAGTGGTTGGGATATAATTAGAACATTTTTTGTATAATCTTTTGACAAAATTTTCCCATTTAAAAAAAATGGGGGTTTTTTAAAATGGATGTCATTTGATTTTAACCCTAAACACCCCAGTTTTTTCCCATTTCAACCATAATTTGGAATTTCATCATCCATAAGGCAAGGTAACCTCTCCTCATTATTTTGAAAGTGGTTTGGATGGTTTACTTGGTTAGTTGAAGGTGAATCATCCTGGGTAATCTCTTTTGGGGTAGTTTACTAGATTTTTCTTAGATATAATTCTATCTTTCTCCATATTTTGTAGATATAATTCTATTATGAATATATCATCGGTTTTTGATTCTAATCATGGTTATATTTTACTTTTATGATTGTAGGGGAAGGGATCTAAGTCATATTTATGGAGTTTTGACCTGATTTGGGGTGCACTTATTTCTTTTTTTTGTTTTCACCCAAACCCTCAAAATAAATAGATACACACCCTACTCCTATCTCTAAAACTAAAATGATTAATTTCAAATTATTTGTATTCCATAAACTTTACTATGAAATTTATGTTGGAATCTTAGTTTAAAACACATTGGTGATGATATGTGGATTATAGGGAAATTTTGATATTGTTGTGAAATATGTTTCATTATTGGATTTTTAAATGAGGATTTCAAAATCAGTTTCTAGGTTTCCATTATGGATACGTTTTGAGAAAATAGTTTTTAATAAAAATGTTGGTTTTTTTAAATGGTTTTGGAACAATTTTTTAGAAATTGTTTTGACAGTGATGTTTTTAATGGTGTTAGCTTCATTAGTTAAAATGTTATTTGGATTTAATGTTGGGTTATGGGTGTTTTCAATAAAATGGGTAAATTTTATTTAAATGGTTTAAAATAGTACATTCAATTTCTTTTAGATTAAATGGATATGCATGAGTTGAAATGGGTATGGTTTGTGGTCTTGTAGTACCACCATCAAAGGGGTGGATTGTGGTCATTATTTACCACAATAAAAATGGGATGGGGTTGGATGTGATGTTCCACTATCAATGGTATAGCCAGGATTCTGTAGATGTGTTGTGTGGGCGAGGAGGTTTATGTATTGCATCATGTGAAGTGAAATTGGTTATGCCAATATGAAATGGGAGAAATTGTTAACGACTTGTTTGGTTTATTTGGAAATGTTTTTATTTTTGTAAAATATTTTGCAATGGATTTTTTGACTTATTAGAAATTATTGTCCTATTTTAATGGTTTTATAAATGTTTTTTTATATAAATGTTCTAACTTTTTTTTATCTTTGTGGAATGAATAATTAATTTGTTTTCGGAATTCCTACCTAGTTTCTTTACTCACCCCCTTTTTTATCATTGGTTCTCTTGCATATGTTGTATTCAAAGACACAAGTAAATGCAAAGAATATGATTTCTTTAGTAGTACATCATGGTGCTTTGGGATGCTTTGTGGAGTTGGGGCTTGGGGATATTAGAGCTCAGAATTTGGGTCTAGAGTCACTGGGTTTTTTGTTTCAATGTTCCACTTCATTAATCTGATTTTGGAAGTGTAATTTTTTGGTCCTAGTCGTCTTCAGAATTATTGAATTTCATTTCATTATTATCGTTCATCATACAGTGACGTTGGTTTTGGAATGTTTGTTTTTATTTTTGGTTTTTTTTTTGAAAAAGGGAAATTCTTCTCCCAAATATTATGAAACCCTCAAAATTTATGGTCATTCTTTTGTGCCTTGGAGTGTCACTTAAGTACAAGTATCACCTCTACAATAACTCAATCTAATGAGGAGGTGGGATGTTACAAGTGGTATTAGTATGTTCGGTCCTTTAGCACTAGTTTTCAGTCTTGATGTTGGCATTTATTCTCATTTGATTCCTTGATTTGGGACGGTATAAACGAGTATGATTGTTTGAAAATTAAATGTATATCATAAAAAAGATTTCTCTAACCTTTTTATACTTAACATCATGTTACCATGAATTTGTGTACATAAATTTTTTGGAGACACTTATCGGAATGTAATATCATTTTAATGGGGTTAACCATTGAGAAGAGCATGGAATTCATGGTAAAAATTAAATCCCAATAGGATTTTATATCTCATTTGGAATAACGATTTATGTTATGGTATGAATGTGTTGATTTATTAAAAATAATGAAATTTTATACAAATTTTTGATTTTTAAAAGACAATGGTTGTGGTTTTTTTTAAAATGTATCTATTTTCAAAACATGATTAATTTTTCATTAATGATTGAACATGGGAAATTATTAGTTGTGGAAATCCTAGTTATGATAGTTTGTATGTGATAGAATTTGAAATATTAATCCTTCTATTTCTAGATAATGAAACATATTATGTCAGGTGTGTGGATAGAAAATGGCACCCTGTAGGCATCGTTGAAGCCAAGCACAGGAAGTTGTTGAAAAGGTGGTTTCACCTGAGCCCTAGGTGAACCAGGAGCTGGTTCAGAGAATTGTTCAAGCCTTTCGGGCTGTAGATGGTGGGAACAGAATGGATGAGGGGAGGTATATGGACTACTCAGTTTGGTTTCAGAATCAAAATTCACCCTCCTTTCAGGGTGATTTGGATCCAGAAAAGGTGGAGGTGTGGCTGAATAGGATGAATCAAAAATTTAAATTTCTAGGTACAGTGTAAAATTTGAATTTCAAGTTAGTGATGTACATGTTGGAATATCTAGAAATTCAGCGGTGGGAGTTTTCCATCCATTATAAAGTGGACCTAGGTATGGCATTGGAGGATTTTGAAGAATTGTTCAAAAAACATTTTTATCATCCCACATTTAGAATTCGGTGAACAATATACTTCTTCATCTTGACAATTCAGAACCTTTATGTGACAGAATATGCGGCTATAATCATGAATTTACTCATGTTTTTATTCAAGGTTTCAACTAGTGGGTCTTTGAAAGAATGCATTTTTGAATTAGGGATGATGTGGGAAATTTATTTAATGATTTTAGTGATTTATATAATGAATTAAACCAAGATTTTAAATAGATATATGGTAGAAAAAGGAACATTTTAGGAGTTATGGGTGGGGTTAGCATGTTGATTCCCATGAAAAATATTGGGAAATCCAATGCAGGGAGAATGTGGAAGAGGGGAACCGATTTTTAATCTGGGATTACAACTCATAATCTAGTGGTGGGATAAATTAATCTTCATCCAAATCCTAATATAAATCTTTAAGGATTATATGTGTCTCTCTAAGGAACATGAATAAAGAGTGTATGACACAACATATAGAATTCAATAACTATAATCAGATGGGGCATCTTCAGTGTTATTATCACAATGCTCTAAGTTCATGTGTTCCGGGCACTTCTCAGGGGTCACATGCATCTTATACATTAATGAGATAAGGGAAAAATATACACCTCATCAAATGAATAGAGTTAGTCCTGGTGATTCTAGGAATAACATGTCTCCCCAACCTAGGAAATTTTTCCATGGTAACGTAGAGCAAAGCATAGCGAGAAAGAATGTATATGGAGATGAGAAGGTTGTGGTGGATGATCATTATTGACTATACATGGTGAGAGGTATGATTCCTTTTAATTCTATGATTATTCAAGTGTTGATTGAAACAGGTTCATCATATTCGTTCATTTATTCTCATGATGTTTATTTTTTTGTTTTAAATTTGGAAATTATGCCTTATGTTTTGAAACTCCAAACTCTTCTTGTTAAAAGAGAATGTAGAGCCTTAAAGTGTAGAGAATATTTCCTAAAAGATGATGGAGTTGAGAATAAAATAGACTTATCAGTGCATGACATAGATTTTTATGATTTAATCCTAAGTATGTATTGGGTAGAAATTCTTAAGGCTTATATAGACTTTTATAAATGACTGGTTAGTTTCATAACTGAGGATGGAATTGAGTATGTCTTCATAGGATAGAAGAATATAATGGTGGATGTGAAGGGATTTTTGGTACTAGAAGTTTTAACAATATCATACTAGTTGGTGTCCTTGTCTTTGGAGTCGATGGAAGAGATCAAGAAGAGTAGTTTTCCAGTAGTTCTTGATCTATTTTTGGATGTATTTCTTGTAGATTTCTAAGGATATTCACCCATAAGAGAAGTAGAGTTTATGATTGATCTCCTTACAAGGAATATTCCTATTTCAATTCTTTATTACTGAAGGGAACCAGTAGAATTTATGGAATTGAATGTATTGTTTTAATATCTATAAATAAATGGGTTCATTTGGCCAAGTAAGTATTTGTGGGTAGCACTGGTCTTGTTTTCTGAAAAGTCAAATGAAAATATTCAGTTATGTGTGTATTATAATAATATGAACCAAGTTGTGATAAATAATTGGTATCAATATCCATTGATTGATCATCCATTAGATCAACTAAAGTGAGTATATGGGTTCTCAAAAATTGACTTTCAATCAGAATATCACTAATTCCGAGTTTGGAAGGGGGATATTACAAAAATAGATTTTAGGAGTAGATATGGCCATTATGATTATGTATTGATTCCCGTTGGTCTTATAAATGCACCAATGGTCTTTATAGAGTTAAAGAATTTGATATTTCAGAGATATTTGGATTCTTTTTAAGTGGCATTTTGGATGATATATTGGTGTATTCAAGGACAAGTATTGAGCATTAGTAGTACATGGAGACAATGTTGGGATTATAGATAGATCAAAAGTTCTAAGAAAAATTATCAAACTGAGTTTTTTGGATACAAGAGGTATGTTCCTTTGGGAATCTTATTTATTAAAATGGTCTTTTACTCAATCTAGCAATGATATAGGTTATTATATCTTGGAAACTACCAAATAATGTCTTCGGGATATGGAGATTCCTTGGAATAGCTTGGTATTACAAACAATTTTTTTTTTGACTTCACAATACTATATTCACTAATAAATGTTTTGATAAGGAATAATGTTCAATTTCAATATAATGTGGAATTTTGGAAGTCTCAAAAGAGCCTAAGGGTCTCCTTACATCATCACCAATCCCAATTTTTCTAGGAATAGGAAAAGTGTATGTAGTCTATTGAGATGCATCGGGATCAGGGTTGTGATGTGTTCTAATGAAATTGTAACATGGTGTTTCATATGACTCAAGTAATATGTGGTTTCATGATAAGAATTACCTAGACAGTGATTTGAAATTAGATTCTATTGTGCATGATTTGAAAACATGGAATCACTATACCATCAGTGATAAATTCACAATGTTTACTAATCATGAGAGTTTAAATCATATTTTCTCACAAATAGATTTGAAGTTGAGACAATGGATATGAATGGAGTGTCTCTAAATGATTTTATTTTACTTCATTTATACACTATTCAAATAGATATTTGTGGAAGACGCATGGATCAAAAATTCATATGCTCAGGTTGAAAAAGAAGATTCAGATCATTGGTAGTTGATGATTGTCATGACAACATGCGGTTGGAATGTGAAGACTAAGGTGATCCAGTATTTTTATTTATAGTTTTTTCTTTACTTATTTGATTAAAAAGGTTGAATATTCATAGGCCTATAATATAGAGTGTGTGGCTATGAGGTCAAAACTCAGTGGTGGGGAGACCATTGAGGGATGAAAACTAAATGGTAATTCATTTTTGTGGTTTCAAAATAGAAAGGATGCTGATGGAATTTTAGGATCAAACTATATAGAGTATACCATCATTCGAGATGGAAAATCCTTCTTGGAATTAAGAAGATGTATAATGTGTTAAAAGTGTAGTTCTGGAGAGAAATTATGAAAACCAATGCGGATGAGTTTGTTTGGAGATGATTGACATATAAGTAAGTTAAGGAATTGCATCAGGAACCAAAATTCATGTTGCATTCCTTACCTATCCCTGTGTGGAAATGGGAGTATATAGTTATGGATTTTGTTACTGGTCTCCCAAGAACAGTTCAGAAACATGACTTCATATGGGTTATCGGGTATCATCTCAAAAGTTGGCACATTACATCCCAATTCTTAAATATCATATAGTGGAGGACCTGTCCAAAATCAGTATTTTTTAGGTGGTAAAAATGTATGGTATACAATTTTTTATTATATTAGATAGATATCTAAGGATTACATGTTGTTTCTATAATTACATTCATAAAACCCTTGGGACTTAGTTGATGAAGAGTACAATATATCATCCTCAGATGAATGGGAAATTAGAAAGGATGAAACAAATGTTGGAAGACATGTTTTTTCTTGTGTGATGCATTTTGTTGGATCATGGGAGGAGTAAATACCCATTGTAGAGTTCTTGTATAATAATAATTATCATTACTTGATACATATGGCTCTATTGGAATAATTGTATGGGAATCCTTATCGCTCTCCACTTTGTTGTGTGGAAATAGGTTAGACTTTGATGGTTGGGCCGAGCCTTGTGTAAGAGACCATGGAGAAGATTACGTTCTTCGGGAAGAGAATGGATACATTTCAGAGTCATCATAAATCATATGTGGATCATAACTGATGTTGGTTGTCATTAATTTTAAGTGATCATGTATTCTTGAGAATCACTCCTGGGCTTGGACATCATCACATTGAAATGTATGGCAGGTTATCTTCGAGATACATTGGACCTTTTCAGAAACATGAACATGTTGGTGAGGTGAAATATCAGTTGGTCTTTCTACCCTGGACTTATATGGTGCATAATTTGTTTCATGTATCTCATTTGAAGAAGTGTTATTCGGATCATGGCCATGTGATTCTATGGGTTCATGTTGAGATAGATATAGATGCTTCATTGGTGCACATTCCAATGAGAATTTTTGATAGTATAGAGAAATTGTTTCATGGAAAATAAAATTTTCCAGTTTTATCTTCATCAAAACAATGTCAAATTTTGGATGAGACTTGGGAATGGGAGAAAGCAATGGTTGATCAATGGTACAAAAATTTTCATGAAAGTGATATTTTTCTACTTTTTAGGATGGAAGGAGTAATGGTGGGGAGAATTTAGCAACCAGGTTTCTTCTAAATAATCTCTTTATTTATTCATTATATATATATATATATATATATCTATATAAAGTGGCAGGGGTAATGTTTGGGATAGTTTGGAAAGTTTTTTAGAATGTTTTGGGGATTTTCTAAGGGCATGTGGTTTGAGAAAAGTTAGTGAAAACCATGAAAATCCTTCCAGAAACTATGGAATTTGAGGTAGTGAGTTTTGGGTAGGTTCATGGTTAAGGTACATAGTTGGATATTTTGTGAGGCCACTCTAGGTAAAATGTGTAGCATGGTACAGTGATATTAGACAAAGTTGGTGCACGGTTTGTCTAACCATGTGAGATACTCCTTCAGGTAGTGGCTAGAACGTGGGTAATGAATACTTTGTCTAATTATGTGACTAAATATGCAATGTTTAAAAAGTGGATTTTTTGAAAAATGGATATCACGTGATTTTAACACTAAACATACCATTTTTTTCATTTAGACCATCACTCGGGATTCCATCTACCCAATGTCTATGGAACCACTCCTCATCAATTTGGAAGTGATTCTAATGGTTGTATTGGTTATTTGAGAGATAAATTTCCATGGTAGGTAACTTTTGTGGTTGTTTTATTGGTGTTTCATAGATATACTTCACTCTCTATCTCTCTCTATCACAGTTTCTAAGATCAACATCCAATATGGATAGATATAGGGTTTTTGTTTCTAGTCATTGTTTTATTTGGATTTGTTGATGTTAGGTTATGGGATCTAAGGTAGATTATGGAGTTCGGACCCAGTTTGGTGAGCATTCTGTGTCATTTTTTATTTTCACTAAAAGTCGTGAGGTATGTGGATTCACTCTCTAGTCATCTTGCCATAAATATAAGGCTTAATTTTGAATGAGTTTTTTTATTGATATTTTTTTTGAGATTGATGTTTGTATCTTGGTTGAAACACCCTTTAGAGATGAATTATGGATTTTGATGAAATTTTGATATTGTTGTCCAATATGCTTCATTGTTGAATTTTTAAATGTTTATTTTAAAATAAGTATCTCCATTTTAATTATTGATATGGTTTGTGACAATGGACTTCAATAAAAACAATTGGTTTATTGAAAATGGTTTTCATATAGATGTTTGTAAATTGTTTCGGCATGGATGATTAGAATAGCATTGTATTTTTTTGGGTAAAATGTTTCCTGGAAAGGATGTTTCCATAAGTTTGTTTTCAATATAAATGTTTTGTTTTATTGAAATTGATTGAAATTGATTATTTTTCATGTTTTTTTCTTATGTGGTTAAGCAGGAGTTAAAATTTTGTTGGTAAGTGGTCATGAATAACCACCGTTAAGGGGTTGGAATGTGTTCGTGAAGTACCATAATAAAAAGGGCACATAGTTGGGTGTGATATTCCACCATCAATGGTAACACCAATATTTTGTGGTTCCCATGTGTGTGTTATGAGGTTTATGTATTGGGTTATGTGAAGTGAAATGTTCTATGCCAATATGAAATGGGAAAATGGCTAATTTATTTTTTGGTTTCATTCCATTGAAATCTATTTTTGGGTAAACCGTTTTTGTATTGATTTTTAAAATTACTGAAAATTATTAGACCATTTCAATGGTTTAATATATATTGTTTTATATTAATGTGATCACTTTTTATATCCTAGTTTCCTAAGTAGGGAATTCATTTTTAGAAATTTTATTTAGTTTCACTACTAACCTTCTACTTTGGAACTTTTATTCTTTTGAAGATGTTGTTTTCCAAGACAAAGTTAAAATAAAATAATCTCATTTCCTTACCATCACTTCTTAATGATTTGGGATTACTTCTAGATATGGATCTTGAATCATGTTGGAGATCAAATTTATGGTATAAAGTCTTTGAGTTTTTCCATTTCAGTCTTCTACTTTGATACTCTAATTTTTTTAGTGTAATTGTGTTGTTATAGTGGTCAGTGATATTGTTGAATTAAATTACATTGTTATCAAACATCATATAGTGATGAAGGTTTTGGTAATTTTGTTTTTGTGGTTTTATTTCCAAAAGGGAAAATCATCCCCCAACTATTATGAAGTTGTTGGAATTTATTTCCAGCCTTTGGCACCTTGGGGATGTTGTTGAAGCCCATGTAGCACCACCACCATGACTCAATCCAATGGGTATGGGAAGGATGTTACAAATGTTCTATATACTTCTTGACTGATATTAACCCTTATTCCAACTATAGGATTTTTCATTATTTTTATTTCTATATTAGTATTTGTATCTATATTTAGTGTCTTCTCATTAGATATTTATTTCTCTAAATCATGGGAATGCTTATCCATCATCCAACTAGGGTCTTTAATATTGGTTTTAATATAAAAAATTTAATCCTTAAAGATTATATTATCTTTATTAATCCTTCAAAACTATTTAATATATTCATAAATGGGTATACAAGTTTTTATTTTTTTAATTTATGTATTGAAATTATTTTAGGTCCATGATATCATGAATTTAGATAAATTTATCTTTAATTTACATCATTACCATAAGTTAGTCATTAAATATATTAATAGTATCACATGGAACATAGAATAATTTTTTAGTGTCTTTGAGGAAAACATAAATAAGGAACTTATTTTAAAATCATGTGAACCTTTCTCCATAATCTAACTATTATAGAACATGATCTATATAATTCTCAAATGTTATACTTATCTTCATAAATTAGTGAAGGTAAACATTATAACTGGGTGATCTCAAATTCATGGTAAGGGAGAACATAAAAATATGTCATCATGTGTTATATAAATAAAATATGGGAATACATTATCAATGGAGAAATTTCTTGTCAAAAATAATATGAGACAATAATTGTTTTCTATAAATCATTAATAAAATCATGTAATCTCCAAAGGAAAAAAATGTATGATGACATACAATTGTGAGATAAACATAGAAACATAGAATAATTAAATGATATAATAAGATTATAGAGTAAAATTTATATATGAAAAACATAAAATATGAAATTAGAAGAATAGTTTAAATTTCACTCCCAATCTCATCATCACATAGTGGAAAAATTCCCATAGTAGATTCAGTTCACTCTCCATTTCAATGAACATAGTGGATAATGACCCATAGGGGATTGGGTTCTATAACAACCCAAACATTTTTTAATGAAAATTACACTTGATATAATTTAATGTCTTATTGTGTAAAATATTTATATAAAACATATTCACATCATTTGTATTATTTTTTTAGATTTTAGTATTCCATTACAAATTGTTACCATTTCTAATATAGTCATTGAATAGTGATCACATGATTAGTATAAATATAGGGCTTTCACAAATCCAATTTACTCAAAAAAAGGAAGTGATGGCCTCATACAGTAGAATTACTCCATAAGATACACATTTTTCAGAGCTCGTGAAGGATGTGGAATCCCTAGGATTCACTCTGGATAATGCCCAAGCTGAGCATCAACACCTTAATCATGAATCGAATCTCCTACAAGAGAAGTGGATGGAAATAGATATTGTCACCTAAGTGATGTTATCCATGCTACCCCAAGAGTCTATCATCATTGCAAACCTTTCCCTTGGGTCTAATATAGGTGTTACAAGTGGTTATGTTACAAGACTCTAGCACAATGATTATGTGCATTGTTTTTTGTATAATGAATATATTTCATTCTATTATTTTTTACTTTTCAAATAAGTTTTATAGAAAAAATAATATTTTTAGTTAATATTTAAATTCAATTAAGAAATAAATTTTGATGAATTAATGTATTTTTGAATTAAATTATATTTTAATAAAATATTATATCTAAATTATGTTTTATTAAATATAAATTTTCATATAATTTTGATTAATACAATTGAAATTTTTATTGTGGTTTGAAAACTGTTTTTGCCAAAACCTATGAATTTTAAATAAATGTTGGTTTTTAATTTGAAGTTGAAAATGAACATATTTAGAAAATTATTTATGTAAGATGAATATTATTTCTGGAATCATGATATCAAAATTATCCAATGGTGATTTTTTCATAATGTTCTGATACAATGGACGTTTTGGGTAAAAATTAAACTCCGTATAAATATATAATGTGTTTTATGACATCATAATGACCCAATAGTGATGTAAAAAATACTATAAAGGGTTATTATGACACTATATGTTTTAGAGTTATAATAATTTTATTTTATATTTGTTTGATTAATTTTATTATGGCTTAATGGACCCTCCAATAATTATAAAATATTTTAACATTTAAAAATGATTTCTTTGAGAGTGTGACTCGCCTCCACATAATAAATCCTTGTATTTTATTAATTTCTGCCATTAGGCATATAAAATAATATTTTCCACTATCATTTGGGAAAAAACATGGGAAAAAACAATGGGTAGGTTTTGGTTTTGAATATTTAATTATATTTATTCCAAAACCTATGTTTGTGAAATATTAAAGAATTCATCTCTCTTTTCATATATAAACCCACCCAAACTCCAATTTATCTTCACTAAAATTATATAGATCATGAACAACCTCTACCTTCCTCTCTCTATAATCCTCTGAAGGATCCCCAATCTCTTAATAGGCCTCTCACAAGCCTCTCCCAAGCATTTGGGATCACACTTCCAAGTAAGGGGTCGTCACATTCCTTCTTTCCTTATTTATGTCCAAGTTTCCTTATATTGTTATGCCATTTTTTTCATTTAAAAATTCCAGGGTATGTTTATCATATCCCCTAAAAATCCCTCATTATGTTTGAATGATTAGAGACCCCTTTCCCACTCATTAATGGCTCCCATGTACACCTGTTACCATGCTGAAATTCCATAAAGGGTTTATCTCTCCTCATTTACATTAAATCAATTATTTTATATTATGAATCTAAATTAAATTACATATGTTGGGATATTATATTCCATAAACCACTAACTATATATTTCAGGTATAAATTATGAAAGACTATTTTCTATCTCATCAACCCATTTTACAATTTCTATTTGACGTCATTATACTCCTGAGGATACACCAAAATCTCCATGCCAAAATCATCATGTAAGTGAATATCATACCCATTTCTCTATCAAGTTTATTCCCTTTATGATAATGTACTTATTGTTCTAGGACATAAATTTGTGTATTCTGTATCACTTATTCATGGAATAATTTTTTTTAAATTAATCCATGTTTAATGATCTATGTGGCGCACTTATGCATGAAATGAAATGATTAAGAAGGTTGTGCCCTGTTTCACTCCAATGCATTGGGTAAAGAATAGTACCATGATATGCCTTGTGAAATGAGGGTTTAAATAGGATAATTCAAGTTAAATAAGGTTTTACTCATGATAAATATAATTTAATGAGGTTTTACTCAGGCTTTATGTATAATGAGTCGTGGCTCATTCCATGTTATGATAATCAAGTTATATCAGGCCTTTATTTTCATGTTTCTCTTATGCTTCATTGATATTTCTATATCCAATCATGTATTGTATTCTTTAAGTTATGACTTTTTTACTCCCTTAATGGGCTATATAGCTCACACTATTCTTATGTATGTCCTCAGTTTATCCCATGTAATGATAAGTATCAAAGAATTTTGTGGTCATGTAAAAGATGTTTTCTATAAATCTGTTGTATTTTATGTCTTATGTTTTCAATTAATGTTTCTAATTTTCAAAGAAACTAGACCTATAGATCCTCATAGTATTCTTAATTGAAATTTTATGTAATAAATCATGTTTAAGTGTGTAATAATGAGAAGGGTTTTTATAATTGGTATCCAAGGATAATTTTAGTTATTTTTGGGATTAGGATTAGAAAACCCTAGTGAAATCCTTATGGATAAGACTAATTATAATAAAAACATCCCTAAATATTTTTGAGTATAGACTAAGTGTTTTATCAATCAAATACATCCATATGTAGACAAAAACTAGTAGAGGTGGCTCTAGCATAGATTTATCAAGGGGTAAAACACAAAAAAATATCTTTGATCTAGACTCAGAAGTGAATTGGTGCATGAAAAAGGGCCATGATGCACTCCTGATTTGACACTCCCAGATGATATGTGTTGGTAAATTCATAAGCCTAGTTTGAACCATTATTAAAGGAATAAAAAAATGTCCCTTCGAATATATATTGGAATTTTGATCATGGATAACATATATTGAAGCCTATAAATTCATATGTTAAGGAAATAAACGTAATTTATATGTTATCCATTCTTGTAATTGGATTCCCCACTATGTGTTACGCCTAACTTTCCTTTTATTCCAACCAATGAATGGTAATAGGAGGACTCAGGATAAAAACTAATGTGAAGATCAATGTGATGACTTTTCTAATGAGATGCCCAGTCTAATGGGAATGGGAATCGCAAATTTTTTCACACTATACTTCCTTAGTTAACTAGGGTCAAGATGATCGTCCACCCCACCCCAGGAAAGAACAATCCACAATGAGATCGTCATGATTAAATGACCTTCAACTTTAAATGGATCATCTGATCCCTCAATCCCTGAACAATGGATCAACTCCATTGAGAATTTCTTCTCCATCCTTTAATGTGATGAACAATATAAGATTCTTCTGGATTCTTATCATATGGAGGGTGAATCTGATCAATGGGGGGAATTAATAAAAAATATGAAGATTGAGGAAGAGATCAATGCATTTTAATGGAAGGATTTCTGAAATATTTTTTTGATAAATATTTTCATTGCACCCTCTGACTTAAGATAGAAATGGACTTCCATGCCCTCAAGAAAAAAGACGACAATTATGTCAGAGCGTAGGAGTAAAATATCGCAACAATTCCATGATAAACCTCCATCTTTTTTTACCCATGAATACAAGCTTTACCACTTTTTTAGTGGAATAAATCCTACCCTAAGGAATTCCCTACCAATCTATGACTTCGATAGCAATAAAGAAATTGTCTAATTTTCCCTCAAAATCAAAATGGAGATTAGAGAATCTCAACGGTATCAAGGAGACAGGAAGTGGAAGGTGGAATTTAATTCTGGCGGTTTAATGGATATATCTAATGGTGCAAAGAAATTATTGCACCCCACCTGAAAAAGGTGTAGAAAGAAGCACTATAAAAATTTCCTGAAGGAGACAAGGGAATTCTTTTGGTGTGGGAAAGAGGGGTACCTAGACATTAATTTTCACCAAGAAAACTCATGGCTGTGACAGAGGAGAGGAACACTCCTATCAACCCTCAATGAATTTTTCATTTCTTCAACTGCAAAAAAACATGTCAATTTTCAAACCAATTCCCTAATACAAGGTTTTTTAGAGGTAACCAATAACACCCAAGGCAGAAATTGTGATCTTTTTCCATCACTACCACCGAAAAAAACCTAAAAAATGAATTGGTGGAAGGTATTATAGTTATTCACTCAATAATAGTGAACAAAATTTTTTATTCTAGTTCTACGCATTCTTTTATTTCCCAAATGTTTAGTAGAAAAATCCCAACACCACCAAAAATCATGGAAGTAGTGATATCGAGGAGAACAAAAAATGGGTAAATCATTACATCTCATGAATATAACTCCTCCCTTATCACAAGTTGTGGATTTATATTCCTGGAGAACATCTTCATACACCGTGTGGTGGAATTTTATGCAATTTTTGGCAAATATTGGCTTTCCTGGTATAGATCCAACATAAATAGTCGTGTGAAGGAACTCACTCCCTATATGGAGAATCAACCCCTGATTTTGTACAAGTGCAAGGAGGAGGATGAATCTTCATTAGCACCATCATCTCAAGAGTGGATATTACTTCCCAATGAGAATTCATATCTTGCTCGGATGATTGATTCTAAGGAAGAAACCATCCTTGAACACATTCTTATTGGGAGGTAATTTTCTGAAGTGTTTCCTGAGAAATTTCTTAGTGTTTCTCCTAGAAGAGATGTTGAATTCCTGATTGATCTTATACCTCGGGAAGTTATAATATCCAAGGCTCTATAATGAATGGTTGTTGTGGATCTTTATGACTTAAAGAAACAACTATAAGAGAATATGGATAATTTGTTTATACTCCCATGTATTTCAACATGGGTTGCACCAGTCCTCTTATTCAAGAAGAAGGATGGGTCAACACGCCTTTACCTTGAGTATCATGAGCTCAACAAAATCACAATAAATAATATGTATCTTAATCCATAAATTGATGACTTGTTCGGTCATCTATATGGAGAAATTCATCTCCAAGGTGGATTTGTGGTCGGGATATTATCAAGTAATGGTGAAGAAGGAGGATATCCCAAAGATTATTTTTCGTACAAGGTACGACACTATTAATTCATAGTAATTCATTTTTGAATCACTAGTTCTCTTAAAATATTCATGGATTTGATGAATAGAGTCTTTATAGATTACCTCGACAAATTTTTGGTAGCCTTTATTGAAGATATTCTAATATACTCTAAAACCATGGAAGAGAATGAGGAGATTTTAATCACTATACTAGATACATTTTAAAAGGATAAGGTCTATGAAAATTACAACAAGTGTGAGGTATGATTGTAGGAAGTCTCATTCTTGGGTCATATAATCACAGTAAATGGGATATTTTTGTATCCCCCCAAGACAAATGTAGTTAAGGGATGGATGAGGCCAACATTGGGGATGGATATCCATAGATTCCTGGTGTTAGTGGGATGTTATCGTTTATTTGTGATAAATTTAACACAATTGTCAAAACCCCCTACCATGATAACTCTGAAGGGTGTAGAGTTTTACTAGGGTGATGAATTAGAAGATAGATTCAAGGAGTTGAAAAAGAGTCTTATCACTATGCCCATTATCAGACTACCCACATGTGGAGAACTTTTCATGGAATTTAGTGACGCTTTGAAGAATGAAGTGGGTTGTATATTGATGCAAAATGGAAAATTCATTGCCCATGCTTAAAGGAAATTGAAGGTTCATGAGAAAAACTATCCAACACATGAACGTGAGTTGGCTGTAGAGATCTCCTCTTTAAAACTATTGTGACATAACCTATTTGGGGAGTAGTGTGAAATATACATGGATCAAAAAGCCTCAAGTATATATTCACATAGAAATGGATTAATATGCACCAATGAATATTGTTAGAGCTTATCAAAGGCTATGACTGATCAATTCAATACGATTTGGGTAAATAGAATAAGGTGGTAGATGTTATAAGAAGAAAGGATCCAGAAACTCTTTTATTGATGATAATACAAAAGGATCCAATATTCTTATATTTGATGAATATGGAAATGGTAATCATAAATAAGGGAATATCATCAATCCTTTCAAAAATGATTTCTCAAACATCTCTTTTGAAAAGGATAAATGATGTATAAAAAGTTGAGGTGGAAATTTATAAGAATATGGAAACTATCAGAAAAGGTAAATACTTAGAGTTCAATGCTAGTGAAGAAGGAATTGTGAGCTTTCATACAAGACTATGTGTTCCATAAAATATGGAGTAAAAGTGTGAACATTAGGATGATTTACATTGTTTGAATTTCTTTATTCACCCAGGAAACACAAAGATGTATCGAGATCTCTAAGATAATTATTAGTGGGGTAACATGAATAAGGAGATCATTGAGTATACATCATTGTGTCTGGTATTTCATAAACTGAAGACTGAGATGCAGAAGTATAAATGGATGATTCAACCATTACCCATACCGACATGTAAATGGGAGAACATCACCATGGACTTTGTGACCGGACATATGAAGGCATCCAAAGGAAATAATGTTTTTTGGGTTGTTATGGATCATGTTACAAATATTGTACACTTCATTTCAATTTGATAGGATTTATCATTGGATCAACTAGCACAGATATACATCAGAGAAGTGGTAATGCTGCATGGAGTTCCACTATGGATTATATCTAAATGAGACACATGATTCACCATTATGTTCTAGAAGAGTCCATAACTAGATTTGAATACTGAATTGAACTTCAGTATGGCTTATTATCCTCAAACTTATGGCCAATGTGAGCGGAATATCCAAACTCTTGCGAACATTTTGATATCATGCTCAATGGACATGAAAGGAGGATTGGATCAACATCATCCTCCGGTTGAGTTCTCTTACAAGAACAGTTTCCAATGAAGCTTCCAAATGGAACCTTATGGAGCCCATTATAGGAATACATGCCGAAAACTGCCCTTTTGGGATGATGTTGGTGAGAGAAAATTCATAATCATAGAAATAGTCAATAAAATGGTTGAGAAGGTTAAGACCATTCACAACACATTAATGCTAACTGGAGTTGAAAAAAGTGATATTCTATTAATCATTGATGAGACCTAGAGTTTGATGTTGGTGAAATGGTATTCCTCTGCATATCACCATTAAAGAGAATAATGATATTTGGGAAGAATGGAATGCTTATTCCTAGGTACATCATCCCTTTTGAGATCCTTGATCGCTTTGGAGTAGTGTCTTATCGACTAGCACTCTAACCAAACCTATCTCAAGTACATGATGTATTCCATGTATCACTTCTAAGAAATTACATACCTAACACATCACATGTACTCAATCCAGAGGTGGTAACATTAGATAATGACATATCCTATAAAGAGAAGCTGGTGAAGATCTTAGATTATAGGGAAAAGGTTTTATAAAATAAAACAATTCCCATCATCAAGGTGTTTTGGTGAAACGACAAGTTTGCAGAGGAAAAGTGTGAATCAGATTAAGTGATAAAAGAGAGTTACCATCATCTATTTTAGTCTAGAAAAAGGATATTTCAAGGGTGAATTTTTTTTAGGGGGGATGATTATAACGAACCATTATTTTGTTATTGAAAATTCCTCGTTATATAAATAAATGTATCATTATGTAAAATGGTTACACAGAACATATACACTTACTTGGTATTATGTTATTGGATTTTAAAATACAGTTATGAATTTTTACCATTGATAATATAGCCATTGAATAATGATCACATGATTTGAATAAATATAGGGCATTAAAAATCCAATTTACTCAGAAAAATAAGACAACTGCCTCATAAAGTAGAATTTCACCCTAATATGCCCATTTGTTGAAGCTCATAAAAGAGGTATCGTCACTGGGCTTCGCTCTCGACCAAGCCCATGCCGAAGTTTAACACATTAATCTTGAATGGAATCACATATGGGATAAGTGAATGTTAATATAGATTACCACATGAGTGATGTTATCTGAGCCACCCAATAGTCTATCATCATCGCACACCTTACCCTTAGGTTTTATGCATGTGTTATAAGATGTTTTGTAAAAATACCCTAGCACTGTGATTATGTACATTATATTTTAATAAATAATATACATTCATTATATTAATGTTACTTTGTAAATTTGTTTTAAAGTATATATATTATTTTTGTAAATACCTAAATTCAATTAAGAAATATATTTTCATGACTATGTGTATTTTTTAATTAAATTATATTTTAATAAAATATTATATCTAAATTACTTTTTATTAAATATAAATGATCTCATTTTTTATGAATACAATTGAAATTTTTTTAAGGTT
Source organism: Viscum album (assembly GCA_963277665.1). NCBI lineage: Eukaryota > Viridiplantae > Streptophyta > Magnoliopsida > Santalales > Viscaceae > Viscum > Viscum album. The sequence goes on from OY728129.1 coordinate 1,068,313,720, forward strand.
TGAAAACTGTTTTTTTCAAAACCCATGAATTTTCAATAAATGTTGGATTTATTTTAAAATTTAAAATTTGAATATTTAGAAAAAAAATTTATAAAATTGATATTATTTTTGGACTCAATATGTCTAAATTATCAAACAGTGAATTTTTCATAATTTTCTGAGACAATCAAATTTTTGGGTAAAAATTAAATACCACAGAAATATATAATGTGTTTTATGTCACCGTAATTACACAATAGTAATGTAATAAAATACTATAAAAGGGATATTCAACCAATATATGTTTTACATTTAAAATAATATGATTTTATATTTTATCTGTTAATTTTATGATTCTTTAATGGATGCTCCTAAACATATAAAATAGTTTAACATTTTAAAATGATTTCCTTAATAGTGTGACTCACCTCCACATAAGAAAGCTTAATATTTTATTATGTTTTTCCATTGTCCTTATAAAGTTCATTTTTCCACTCCCCTATGGAAGAACCCATGGGAAAAACCATGGGTTGGTTTTTGGTTTAGAATATTTAATTATATAGATTCTGAATCCTATGTTTGTGAAATATTAAATAATTCCCCTATCTTTTGCTATATAAACCCACCCAGGATCCCACTTATCTTCACTAAAAAAGTTTTTAGCTCGACCAACATCTGAAATACTCTCCCTAGAATCCTCCCAAGGTTACCCAAGCTCAAAATAATCCTCTCTCTGAAACCTTTCCCAAGCCTTTAGGATCACACTTCCAAGTTATGAATCATCACTATCCTTTCACCCTTATTAATGTCCTAGCATCGTTATATTATTATGGCCATTAATTTTCAATTAAAAATTTTGGGGTATGATTTATCAAATCTCCTACACTGACATAATTATTATTTAAGTATGAGATACCCCTTTCTCTCTCACCAATTCCTCCGATGTACACTCATTACCATGTCGAAATTCCGTAAGGGGTTTCTCTCTCCAAATTTACATTCAATAAATTTTGTTATATTATGAATATAAATTCCATTACATATATTGTGATATTACATTACATGAGCCTATTACATTCCATTTCATGTATAAATGATGATAGACCTCTTTCTCTCTCATCAACCCATTTTATGATTTCTATTTGACTCTGTTATGCTTTCAAAGATACACCGAACATTCCATACCAAAATCATAGTGTAAGTGAATACCAAACACATTTCTCTATCAAGGGTATACAACTTTATGTACATGTCATTTTTGATCGAGGACATACAATTATGTATTCCACATATCTTATTCATGGAATAAATTATGATTTTTAATGAATCCATTTTTTATCATCTATGTGGCACACTTATGTATGAAATGAATTGATTAATAAGGGTGTGACCTGATAGCACTCCAATACATTAGGTAAAGAATATAATCATGATATTCCTTGTGAAATGAGGGTTTACTGATTATAATTCAACTTAACTGAGGGTTTACTCAAGCTAATTAACATTTAATTAGGGTTTAATCATGCTTCATGTTCAATGGGCATTGGATCGTGCTAATATCATGTTAAATTTTGATTCCAGATTTCCATGTTATGATAATCATGCTATATCATTCCTTTATGTTCATGTTTCACTTATTCTACATTGATATTCCTATTGCTTAGAATGTATTGTATTCTTCATGTTTTTCTTTGTTTAATCCATTATTGGTCTTTATAGCTCACCATTTTCTTTTCTATGTTCTCAAGTTATCCCAGGCAATGCTATGTACGAAGTAATGTTGTGGTCATGTAAAATAAGTTTTCAATAATGATGTTGTATTTTATGTCTTAAATAGTCTTGAAATGTTCCTAATTTTACAATACACTAGACCTATTGATCCTGATAGTTGTCTTAAGAGTAATCTTATGTAATAAATCATGTTTAAGTGTGTAATAAAGAGAAGGGTTATTATAGGTTCACATCACATACCCATAAAAATAATATAGAAATTCCCAAAGTGGATTAGGTTTACATCCTAATCCCATATATAACATCACATGAGATACAAATATTTACCCAATTAATTTGATTACCATATAATTCTAATCCCACCAATCATATAACATGTCATACATAGGCTCACCACTATTGCACCATGCTTGGAATCTCATGATATAAAACCATTACGAAATTCATTGGATATATATATATAATTTCTTGAAAACCCATATCATAATGAAAATAATATTATTTACATGCATATGTGTTATATATGAAGAAAATATTAAATTGAAACAGTATAAGAATGATATATACCATGGGAATCATGTGGGTTTCATAATATTATCTCAAAGGATAATCGAAGGATATATCATAAAGATTTATAAGATAATAAGGAAATAAATAAATTTGGATGTTGATATTTTAATAAAGAACGATAGCTTATAAAAATTGTGTTTTAATGTAAGAAAATTCATTATAAAATTCAAGGAGATATAAGAAAAAATGAACTACATAAGTGACACTTTTTGAAATCCATATAATATTTTTTATGGAAGGGAACATATTATAATTTTCCTCTAGTATAGAATTAAAATATTATTTTTTTCATAAAATAATTATGTTTTTGAAATGATATTCATATGGAAAAATATTTTATATTGGTGAAATATGATAGGAAATAAAAAATCAGAAAGGTCCCTTTTATGATTTAAAAATACCTTCATTGAAAAACAAATTGTGAAAAGGATTAAAACATTATATTGAAAATCTAAATATGTAAATATAAAGGTCACATGAGACAAAACATAATTAGTCATCCAATTAAAAATAATAACATTCGATGGAAGATAAGTTATAGACAAATAGGGGAAAATGTCATTAAAGAGGATGTGAATTACACTAAAAATGATATTCTTTTTATGTAATAATTTCATCAACGTGAGGATTTAAATCACTAATGTACCATTCCCTAAAGATATGAATCATGATATCATTATAGAATATAATAAATCCATATTTTAGGATCATAGTAAAAAAAATAGCCTTTATGACATAAGAATGAAGTTGGTTCAATAAAAACATGTACATGTTTTGATATTTTTAAATCAAACCCCCATGAGAGAAGGAAATTTGATTAGAAAATTGAATATCAGGAATTTTAAGATAATAATTATTAAAAAATATTAAAGGTTATTAGATAAACCATTCTAAATAGACCATGTTTGACAGTAATATATATTTCTTAATTAGAGAAAATTTAGAAGATAAACCCTTACATTATTCTAGATTCATTTAGCGTATGGTCCTAAATTCTTTTGTACCTAGAACTTTAACTTTAAAGGATCATTTTAAATGAAGTGTTTATGATAAATAATTTAGTCTATATCCTAATTAACATTATATATTAATCCATTAAGATAAAAAGGAAGATTATTTAGAATGAATTTGAAGGTATAAGTGTGTTCTGATTTGGAGAAAGTGTCTCCCTTTTATAAGTCACAAAAATGACAATTTTCGGAATACACTATAATTATCAATGACACCATTACACAATTCAAGGAAAAATTTCCCAAAAAATTATAAATGAAGAATTTGTGGGTGATAGTGGGTAGATAAATACTAATCAATTTTTTCCAAACATGTTTTTTATGTGTTGGATTTCATTCGTTTTTATATATTTTTTTTCATTTTTTATTGGGGTAACATGTTTTTACACAATTAGATTATGTTTTAATAAGCATATAAAATAACACATATTACCAAATTTTAATGCATTGAAAATAAAATTAATATCAATTTAATAAAACTAAATTAATAATTAATATAAATTTAAATCTTATATTTGAACATTTTTTATATAGAAGAATAATTTTGTATAAAAAATTATTTTCCCACTATTAAGTATACTTAATATAATTTATTATTGATTATAAATTAAAAAAGTGATAATTTATTTAATAATATTATTAAATAATATATTAAATTACAATTTTATATTATTTTAATTTATATTACTACATAATAATTAAAAAATATTAAAAAAACAATCCATATAAAATAACAGTTTTATTATTATCATGATCATTAACATTAATATTAGTAATCATAATTTTATTCCCAAAACATAAATTGGAATTATTACATAATAGATCATGAATACATAAAATATTAACTCTATTTTTTGGATATAATTTCTATATGTAGTGAAAACTTTTTTTTTAATATTAGTGATCAAATCTGTTTTTAGAGGAAAATAATTCTTATGTTTCCAAAACAATATACATGGGTTTTATAAAAACAATGTTAATTTTAAATGATTTATTTTTCTTATATATGTATATGTTCTATAATAAGGTTTCAAGAACATTTATGTTATTATTTTATTATGAAAATATCATAAAATGGATAGTTTTAATAATATCGATATTTTTCAATATTCACCTAAAACCCAATGTATATAGAAAAATCCCATAAATTCTATCTAAGGTAATTATAGAAATATAAATCTAAAAAATAATTTATTTCTTCTAATTAGTATTCTAAAATTTATATATTTACTTTTAAATAGGAAATATAAATCAAAAACTATAAAAAAGTAATCTTTCTATTTCATTACAAGTCAAAATAAAAAATTTGTTCGATACACATGGTAAATAATGTATCACATCAATAATAACATAATTATATTATCCTAATTTACTATTATATATTGCCTAAATATTTCCATATATTTTGTAATAATAATTTATTTTTTCATTGTTTTTTATGGCAGTGATTCTGTTTTCCTAAATCTCTTAGCAATTTACATGAGCTAGAATTTATCTGACATAAATTTTTTCTCATTCCATAATATTTATAGTTTAAAATTGAAATCATCTAGATAATAGACTAAAAATAATAATTACATTATAAGATTTCATAAATGATATTCATAAGGGATACTTCCACTATATGATTCCATTTATTTCCTTTTTCCTTATAGATATTATAAAATGCTTTCTGCCATTTATACCCGAAAACATAACGACTATATTATAAATATTAATTTTAATAATTTTATATTAATGTGTCTCTGATTATTTTAAGTTATATGTTTTGTGTGAACTAATACATCAACATAAATTTAAATTAATGTGAAATAATATAGTAAAATCAAGGGGAATTACATTCCCCCATAAATAAATCATGTCCTCTCAATTTTAATTATTGACTATGAATAAAACTATTTAGGGGTGTATAAAAGATATATGTGAATTATAAAATAATTTCTAGAGGGATATCACCCTTCCAAAAATAGTAAATATATCTTTTCCTATCAGAATAGTCTAATCATGAATGAAGGATAAGAAAAAATTCGTGAATCATAATTTCATAAAATACAAAGGATAATCATATATAATAATGATACTACAAGGAGTTATTATTTATAACCCAATAGATAATATTTGGTGAAAACATAATTTACATAGGAATTCCAGAAATATAGAGTGGAAAATATTGGCATCACCTTATCATTACTATGCACTTCAATTTTTTTCATTACATTGATTTTTTCATTTTTCTACTATCTTGGAGGTTTTAGGTTTTGATTGTCATCTTAATCTCTTGGATTAGTTCATTGGTTTGTGTAGGTCCCAAATTACATAAATCAAAAGCATCATATTTATAGTGGATCCTTAAAGAGAACATTATTTTTCCCCATCATATTAACGAAAATCTTCCCCATTCATTATAATCTTATTACATGATTCCCTCCTTTACTAAAAAACATACATTTTCAGTTTCTTTGAGATATTATCCTAGCAGCATCTTCCCACATTTTCAGCATGAATAAAACTAAAAAAACAATTCTTTATAATCTTTGTCATGATAATTTACCTGAGACTCCATCCTTATCTTATTTGGTTTGTTTAGGATTTAAATATTGTATATTTTTTTAATCATATTTCATGATAGCTGGTTTGGAATAATCACAGGGTTCTTCACTACAGATCCCATTCCAATGGTTTATTTATTGAGGCAATCATCGCATTATCCATATCTCTCATTTTTAAGATAGTTAAATATAGTTAAATAAATTACTAAAAATAAAATATATTATCATGAGTGATAAATTATTAACATTATAATAGAATTATCATAAATAATAATATATAAAACACAACATCTAAATGTCTTATCTTTTAAAAATATCCCATTAGATTCGAGCTCAATATAAATCACTCTCAGTTACATTTAGTTTTATTTATGTTCTGTTATTTTATAGACATTAATATAGATCCTTAGAATAACAAATAAAGCATAATGGATTGAAAATAAAATTTTACTAACCACATAATATCCACTGATAGAGTCAAACTAGGTGTGCAGTTAGGCCACCTTGCCATGCACTAGGAATGAATTCATTTTTTACCCAACAAAAATCTTTTGGTATATTACCTCTTTGAAAATATTTCCTAGAGACTTCATCTACTTATAGTATCTTTATAGGTAATTAATTTCTAGGAAAAAAAATACTCAAAACATTGAAAAAAATATTATATATTATCATATACATAGATGTATCCCTTGATTATTCACTAAATTTCTCTAATATTAATACCCAAAATGACAAAAGTAATCCTAAAAAATAATTTAATGTTCATCTGATACAAAACATGTTTAAATGAGATAATTATGTTTTTATTTACATTATTAACATAAGTTAAACATTAAATCTCATAATAATCTCAGATATCATAATGAAGTGTTTAATTTATTGTATTTGATGACCAGTTATATAGTTAACTTATTTTACATAATTTTGAACCTTTTCATCATATCTTAACTCTTTTATACCCCCTTCTAAATATTTTTCATAATTTATGCTTATTTTCAATAACTATGGAAGGTAATCATAAGAAATGTGTGATCTCAAATGCTCAGTAAGGGAAAACATATCAATATATCATTATGTTTTAGATCCCATTCATGTAAGAAAACATAAATCATGGTATAAATTTCTTATTAAGAAGAATATGAGAATATAATATATTTCTATATATCGTGAAGGAAAGATATGTAATCTCAAAATAACAAACATGTTCCAGGACATAAGATTGTGAGATAAGCATGGAATCATTGTATAAAGAAATGTTGTCATAAGATCATGGAGTCATAAATATGTAAAAAAGACATGAAAAATGATCTCATAATCATATTTCAAGGTTTAATCCCAATACCATATTCAAAAAATAGAAAAATTCAAATGGTGGATTGGGTTCACTCCCAATTCCCATAAACATAGTTAACAGTGTACCATGGTTTATTGGGTTCATTAAACATTTCCATAAATATAGTGTAAAAATCTCCATAGTGAATTATTTCCCCTCCCTAAACACATGAATAACATCTTTTGAGTTATAAATAATTTCTTACTACATTGGTGGTCATTATATTTTTTGGCCCACCCCTCACATAACATTTTGGGATTTGTCTTACCGCATGTACACCATACATTGTATCTTATGATATAAAAAATTTACCAAATACATTAAAGGGTTATATAATTAAAATCTCACTTATCACATAATTAAAATAATAATATGTACATGAATACATATGTCACATGAGAATAAGAATACATGTATAAAGTGTAACCACTAAAGAACACATGAGAAAAAAATGGATTTCAAAATCTCATCCAAAATTATAACTAAAGGATATATCATAACAACTACTAAGATTATAAGGTATTAAATAACTTTTTCTATACATATTTTAATAAATAATCATAAGTCTAGAAAATTGATTTATAATTAATGAAAATTCAGGATAAGGATCAAGTAAAGGATAGGATAAAAATGAACTATATAGGCGATGATTTTTAAATGAGAAATTGATCTTTTACGGATATAAAACCATATAATTTGTATTTATAAAAGATTTTAATTATAATGGTTTTATATGAAATAATGATAATTTTAAAATTATATTCATGGTGAAATAAAATTATGTAGGTGACACTTATCATCAAATAATAAATCAAAAGATTCCCATATTATGTTGTAAAAAACATCTTCGTTGAAATTAAACATCATAAAATGGATAACAAATATTTATTTTGAAAATAAGAAGATGTAAATATGTAGTTTATATAAGATAACACATAAATAGGATTCCAATTAAATATTATAATATTTATGGGGAGGGAAAATCAATGTAAAGGATTGAATAATTTTTTTAAAGATAATGGGAATTATTCTTAACAATGATATACTTTTTGAGAGAGAAATTAATCAAGGTAAGGATTTGAAAAAAAAGTTTTTAGTTTCCATAGATATTTTAATTATAAAACCATCATATAATAGAAGGAATCCATATATTAAAACCATTTTAAAAATGGAATCATTATGAATTAGGAATGAAAATGAGTGTAGAAAACCCCCTATATCTTTTGAAACATTTTAGACAAAACCCCATGAGAGAAGAACCTTTTAACATAAAAATAGATGTCATAAAATATAAGATAATAATGATAGAACAATATTTAAGGATAGTAGATAAAATGTTAAAATTTTATAATAATAATTATGTATCAATGTGTGATAAATTAGAGAGGAAACACTTACCTGATTCTAGATTCATTCTTTGAATATACCTAACTTCTTTGGTAACTTGTACTTTATCTTGAATATCTCCTTGAAATGAATGTATTGGGATAAATAATTGATATTATAGAATGTACATGCAATTAAGTTGTAAGACATAAGTATTAATTAATCATTTAATACAATATAACAATCATCCTACTTTGTAAACATGCCAAAATATCTCTGATCATATAGCATTACCATGCCAACCACAACCAAAAGTCCATTGACTAGTCACATAACTAGGAAAAAATCCACTATATAAGAATTTTAGCATACCTGATCCAAGCCCTATAAGCATTTTTGCACAATCGGGCCAAGCCCTTTATATAATAATTTTAGTATAATTGGACCAAACCCTCTATATAAGAATTTCAGAATAATCAGACTGAGAAACCAACATAATAATTTCAACATAATCAAGCCAATCCCTATAATCATCATAATATAAGATAAAATATAATACATAATGGAAATAATAAAACAACATTACATCATAAACAACAAGGGTCAATTAAACCAGTTAACTTAATCTTTCAATTCCCTTACATTTATCATGTTATTTCACAACCCATTAACATTCCACTTTACACAACCATATCATATCAAAGTGACTTCAGTCATTTCACTAAAAAGTAATCCATTTTCCAAATAGATCCTATCATAATAAAATATATAATCTCTCTTGTAATGATAATTTATATTTTAATTCAAAATCCAATTCATTTTCGTTCAAGTGTAGGATCACTATATGGGTGGTTACAAGCCAGGTCTCATAACTAATAGACCGAAATGTATCTACAGAGTAGAAAACACACATGTTATCATCACATTTTATTCTTATTAGGTAACTTTCTCATTATGTAAACACTATCACATAGTATTACACATACTTAAATAATTAGAAAATGGCCATATGGATTTGTTATAGACAACCTACCTTTATCCATAACCCTTGGTTTTTAGTCAGAGACATGAATGCTATTCTGGATCCTCGTGAAAAATTTGGCCCTCTTCATGACTCCATCTCCTCTAGGGAATTCAGATCTTGTATTGAACTAAATAACATTATAGAAATTAACTTAATGGGTGCTAAATTTACTTGGTTTCGTAAACATTATAATAAGATAGTCTCTAGAAAACTTGATAGGGCGTTTACTTATGATCGTGCGCTTGATAAATGGGATAATATCTTCAATATTACCATAGCGAATATTTCCTCTGATCAGCACCCTATTCCAGTTAGCTTTTCACATAACCAATGTAAGACTAGGGCTCCATTCAGATTTAATGTTTCTAGGACTTCTGACCCTGATTGTAGAGATATCATTAATAGCACATGGGCTAATATTCATTATCAAAATGATGCTTTTTCTTGTCCAGTGAAAATGAAAATGCAGTAACAAGTTCTAAAAATCTAGTTTTAATCAAAATCTAATGAAATTGATAACAACATAAACTCATTGGAAATAGAACTTACTCAATTTCAAAACTATAATGACTCTTATAACTTTTCTCACGATATTCATCATGAATAAAATATTCCTTCTAAGCTTATCAATTTACATAATTGTAAGGATAATTTTAAAAAGAAACTCTTTAATGCCAAATGGTAGAATGATGGGGATAAGAATACTAAATTATATAATTCCCTTCACAGATTGAGGAAATCTTATAGGCCCCTTGCCTATCATAGATATGTGGAATAGATTCTTTATTCTAAGGAAAGCATCTCCAACCATGTTGTCTCTCACTTTTACAATATCTTCAAAGGTACTGATATAGGCAGGGACATCAGGAAAGATGATATTTTGTCTTTGGTTATTGGTGGGGATAACATGTTACTTAATAGCACCCCTACTGATCATGAAATCAAAGAAACTACATTTATCCTAAAAGGGGATGGTTCCACTGGACCGGACGACTTTAATAATGTGTTTTACCAAAAGCACTGTGATGTTATTTAGGAAGATGTTTTCCGAATGGTGAAAACATTATTTTCCAATGGCACTCTTCCTCATGGCCTTAATTCTCAATTTCGTGTCCTTATGCCAAAAAACTGATAATGTTGATGAATTTCACCTCTTCACACTCATTTCTCTCATAAACTCTCTATTCAAGATCATTACTAAATTTATTTCCAACAGAATTACTATTTTTAGTAACATAATAGTCTCTCGGAACAAATTTGGATTCATTAATGGAAGATCCATCAAAGAATATATATGTCTTTCCTCTGAGTCAACTAACCTTTTAAACAGAAAAAATAGAGGTGGGAATGTTTCTATTAAGATAGATATTGCTAAGTATTTTAACACCATTGACTGGAACATCATTTTAAAGGTCCTTTGGCAGTTTGGATTTATTTAAACATTCATTAATTAGGTTAAAATGATTTTCAATAAAGATCATATTTTTATTCCCATTAATGGTTCTCCTAGGGGTTATTTTAAATGCTCTAACGGTGTTAAACAAGGTGACTCTTTTTCTGTAATTCTATTCTCTATTGCTGAAGAATACCTCAGTAGTTTGCTCATCCAATCATTAAAAAATCAAAATATCAAACCTATCACGACTTCTATAAACATGACCTCCCCCTCACACCTTCTTTATATTGATGATATAATTATATTTATCCATTGAGACAAAATGAACATCAATAATCTTAAAAATATCCACATCTATTACCAAAAAGTATCTAGTCAACACATCAATTGGAATAAATCTTACATAAATTTCGGTAAAGACTTTTCCCCTAGAAGAAAACTCAACATTTATAATTTCATAGGGGTGAAATAGGGTTCAATACCCCTCACATACCTTGGTTTTTCTATTTTCTAGGGTAGACAGAAAGCGTACTATTTTTTCCTATCATTGATCAAATTCTTAGATAGCATTCCTCTTTGAAGGGCTCAAATCTTTCGATGGCTTGGATAATTTGTCTGGTTAAATCCACTGTTGTTTCTAAATTGGTCTACTCTAGGATGATTTATAAATTCCAGAAAGGTATGTTAAATCACATCAATGTCTCCATTAAAAACATTGTTTGGACTGGTAGTACCTTGGAGAGGAAATTGGTTACTGTCACCTGGGCTACCTATTGTAAACCTATTGATAAAGGAGGTGTTGGTATTAAGAATATTTCTATGTTAAAAGAAGCTCTACAAGCTAAGCTTACCTGGAACCTAATTCATATTGACTCTCCCTCTAAGTATTTTCTTATAGCTGTATTTCTCAATAATCTCATAAACAATCAGGGACACTTTCTTACTTCCTATATTTGTCCTACTATTAAAAACCATTCAATTCTATTATGGCTAATTCCAAATGGATGGCTAGTAAGGAAATTAATTTAAGATTTTTTTTTGAAAATAGGACCGGTGCTCCCTTGTTCTCCATGATGTCCAATAACCACCCTACTTTTTTCAATAATGATACCATAAAAAATGGCATGACCATTCCTAAACCTGAATTTCCTGATGAAATAAAACAAATTGTTGAGATCCACCCCTTTAATAACACTAATGATTTCCTGATTTGGGAATCTTCTAACAATAGAATTCTTGATTCTATAAAGTACTAAAATCATCTATTTTTCAATGAAAACAACAATCTTTCCTGGATTAAAATGTTTAATAAACCCTGTCTTAATCCTTCGAGATTTAAATTAATTTGGGGTATTTCTCATTATAGATTCCCCCCAGATGATTTCTTACAAACCATTGGGATTAAACATTGCTTCAAATTTTGAATGTGTAATCAATATAGATAAGATATTAATCATATTTTCCTTTCTTGTGATACATAAACTTCTCTCTATCATTATATTTCTGACATCTTTGAGTGCAGATGGTTGTTGGATAGTTCTATTACATTGTAGATTCAATGGTGCATGGACATTTCTGACTCCCAACAGATGAAAAAATTTCTCCTTGCATGGTGGCAGAGCTTCTTTATGTAATTTGGAATCGTCTAAACAATTTTATTTTTCGTAATTAATCATTCCAACTTAATAATGGTAAAATTAAAATTCTCATGGCCATCCGTGAGGTGGACACAATTTAAAAGGATCAATGCAGCAACTCAATTCGTGATTTTGGGATCCTTCGTCGGATTGAAATGAATGGGAAATATCCTCATCCGAAGTATACCTTTGAATTGTTCTGACTTCCTCCTCCCTCAGTATGGATTAAAGTTAACATCGATGGTGCTTCAAAAGGCAACTTTGTCCCAGTGGGTTGTGGTTCTATTTTTAGGAATCATCTGGATAAGACTCTTGGATGTTTTTATAGAAGTTATGGCACTACTTCCACGCTGGAAGCGAAGATGGTGAGTGTTTTCCATGTTATCTCTTTTGTATGGTGCCGCAACAGGAAAAAAATCTGGATCGAGAGTGACTCAACTAATATTATCCAAGCTATCTTGAGTGGTATCATTCATCTTCCCCAGTCACTCACTGCTCTCTAGATTGATTGTTTAAAATCGCTTTCTAAGATCAACATCATCACCACTCACACATATCGTGAAGCTAACAGGATTACGGACGGTCTTGAAAATATGGTTGCTTCTCATTCAATGATTTAGAGGGATGATCCTCCTCCTGAGTCACTCCCTATCTATGTTAGGAATGTTAGCAAAATTTCATATTTCAGATTTACATAATCTTTTTTTTATCAATATATTTTGGTGTTTTGGTCATTGACCAGAACACTGCCGTTCAAAAAAACTCCTAAAAAGGAACTCCAATAAATAGTAAAAGTGAATAAGATCACAACGAAAACCTATATTTCACAATAATCAATATCAAAACCTGAATCAATGAAAATCAAGGGATCACAGCATTATAACAATGAATTGTAGAAGGGACGAGAAAACAAAAGGTAAGGTTCTCATTGGAGATAACATGTAATACTATGATGTCTAAAAGGGAAGGAATTGATCCAATATATCTTATATTTCATTTAGGGATTGATATAATAGGTTATATGATGGATAAAAATAAAATCATATGGACAAAATGGATTAAAACTACTATTCATGAGATATTCCTGATGTGAACCCCTTTCATAATGTGAGTTTCTTGATTGATAAGATATGATGAAAAAAAACATTACCTTAGGTAAAAACAACCCCAATGGATTGTTTCATGATGTGAACCAGTTTCATGGTGTGTAAACATTTCACTATTTAAACCAGTTCATGAAATCTATCTAGAAACAAGTTTTTGTTGGCTGATATGTTCATGGAGTTAAAGTGTCCCTCACAAAGATCATCACCCAGATTTTGAACAAAAATCTTGAACCACCTATGTAGATTAAAAAACCCATGGATAACCCACATATTCCCTTTCAAACATTTATACTGATGTTCCATTAATTCAAAAAAACATAGATCTCTAAACATTAGGTCATTTTTTCTAGTAAAATATCTCCACTTCTAAAGAAAAGGATCAACTGTAAGGTTTTAAGAATATAAGAAAACCCAAATAAAATACATTAAAACAAAACACAAGAGGGATGTACTAGGAAAATATTGGATCTTACAACCTCCCAATCAAATAATAGATCATCTTCATGCTAATCCAGGAATCACTATAGGGTCTCGACAAACAATTTTGGCCCCTATACTCACTTATAATATTTACTTTCCCAAGTCTACACTTGAACATGTCTATGTCGCCACTACACTCGAACTAGAGGCATGCTCTTTCCTCATAGATATTTCTCACCATCTTCCAAAATCTCTATTAGAAGATCCTCCAAGGAAACATCTACAGCAAGACTGATTTCCTCAAGGTCTTCTAAGTGATAAGGTTCATTATGATATTTATAAAGTTGTGACATGTGAAACATGTTGTGTATGGAATTGTAGCACTGTGGAAGGGACAATCGGTATTCCACTGGACTGACCATTTCCACTATATATAATGGTATGAGAATCCAAGTCACCAAATTTCACTATTTTCTGATACAACGTTTTCCCAAACTTGGAGACACATGAAGGAAAACACAATGACCAATCTCAAATCCTAGAGGAAATATCTACTAGTATGTATAAGAATTATTCCTTATCTTCATGGTCACCAACTTCATCTTGATCAACTAAACCTACTCAAATGTATCATATAGAAGACTATGTCCATCAAACACTAACTAACCTTCCTCTAACCAGTAAATAGTGGAATGAAAGAGTCTTCTATATAATTCCTAGAATATATTTATTTTAATTGATTAGTAGGTTCAATTTTATATAGGTGAGATCCATGAGTGGAAAATACTACTCTAATGAACGACTTAAATCTATAACACATGCTCATAACATATCCTCCAAAACCTGAAAAGCCTAATCAGATTAACTATAAATCTATGGATAATAATTTTTTCCTAGTAAAACCTTTTATCCTATGATTTTTTGAAGACCCTTCCAAAAATAATAAGTTAAATTAGGAACTCGATTATAAACAATGTACATCATAACACTATGAAATCGAATTATCTCATGCACATAAATACTACCCAGATTATCAATGGTAATGGTATCCCTATTAAGAAATAAGTAGGATATCTTCTTCAAGTGATACACAATCACTGATACTAAATCATTCATGTGAGGTGTTCTAGGTAATGCTATCAAAAAATACATTGTGGCATCATTCCTCTTCTACTCCAGAATGGGAAGGTGCTGTAATAGCCCAACATGCCTCTGATGATCAACCTTCACCTGATGACATGTGAAACATCTCTCCATGAATTAAACAACATTATTATTCGTTGATATCCACTAGTAATATCTAAAAATATCATGATACATATTTGTTGGACCTTGGTCTACCATCAATCTACAAGCATAAAACGCTCTCATGAGCTCCTGGCTCAATCTCATATAAACTCATACTCGGCAATGGATTAGATGAAAAAATTATATTTCTATGTGACCACCCGAGTGATGCATCCCCATATTTTATGATTTTTATTAAATCTAATTATTATGTATTAGATAACTAGTCATTCATAATTCGGTCAAGAATTCTGGGTATAAGTTATTTAGACGTAATATCTACTCATCTATGGGAATCCTTAATGTCTATATGCAAGTATTCAAAAATGTTCCACAATCGTATACTAATTAAAATTCACACACACTTCATATATGTACATCTTCTTACTTAAGACATTGTCAATGTCGACTCCCTTTCCTGGTGTGTAAGCCAGATCAAAGTCGAATGACAGTAAGTACTCATCCCACCTCCTCTATCCAAGGTTCAAATATTATTGAGAAAATATTTACCCGAGTCCCTTGTGTTCAATGTACATTATAAACCTCATTATTAAAATATTATTTCTACCTTATTTTAGATTATTTTACCACCAAAAATAACTCTATATCATTATTAGGATAATTACTCTCATATAATCTCAACTTTCAGGAGTTATAAGTGACCACACAATCCACCTACATCAGAACGACTCTGAGTCTAACCCCAATTATTTCTAAAATAAACATTATAATCTTTATTGAGAATAGGTAAGGTGAGTATTTGTGGTGATTTTATACATTCCTTCATCTCCTAGAAATATCTCTCGTAATCATCTAACCAAAAAAACGTCACCCCTTTATGGGTCATCCTGAACATATATTCTTTTATATTAAGGATTTATCAATAAAACTATTAAACATAGAAAACTATGAACATATAAGACATTATTGATCTTCACTCATTATATCGTGTCTATAACCTTCTCAGGATCCATTTAAAATCAATCCTTTGAGATAAAACGGCGGAAGAAGTGATGTTTATCACTCCATAAGCTACATTTAGATAGCTTGGTGTAATGATTATTCTCTATCAATATAATCAATATGTTGTCAATATGTTATGCATTTCCATTTTCTAAATTAACATACACTAATATTTCATTAGAAAAATCCATCGCAAAATGATCTAGGAAAAATTAAAAGATCTAATTCATCATGGCCATGAACATTATTTTTGTGTCCATCAAATTGAACGACGTCACTATGAACTCATATAGTCCATACATAATACTAAAAGTATTTTGAGGTACTTTTTATGGTTTCAACCTCAAATGGTTTTACCCTAACATCTAGTATAACTTGAAGAAAATATTGGTACCTCTCATCTGATCAAAAATATTGTTGATTCCTGGAAGGGGATATTGGTTCTTGACCATCATCTGGTTAAATAATTAATGTTGCACACACAAGTGGAAAGTATCATCATGCTTCTTAGAAAAATGCATGAGAGAACCCCATGGTGACATATTATGTTTCATGAAACCCTTAGATTCTAGATCTTCCAATTGAACCTTTATTTATCAATGATTTAATAGTTCTATCTAGTAATTTGGGATTGAAACTAGCACTGCTCCCAGCACTAACTCCATCATGAACGCAATATCTCATTCGAGAAGTAAGCCATTGAACTCTTCCAGAAACAAAAATCATGAAAATTATATACCATTTAAGGAATAGTATCCTACTAAATTTTAATATTATCTAGATAAATATTTACTATTTTTTCATCATATAATCTAATCAGCACTAAATTTATCCTACACGACTAACCAAAATATCCCACTCCCCCTAGTGAAAACAGTTGTTTCCTTCTGGAGAGGGAAATGACACTCTCCTCTGGTAATTGTTGATATGAAAATATTAAATTACTAACAAATACATAACATAAATAATATCAAAATATTTCATTTATATCAAAAAAAATTCCAAAATTAATTAGAAACCACCAACTTTTAGAGAACATGCCTTGCAACGTTTGATATTCTCTAACTGCACTCCCAACGGTGTGCCGATGGTAAAGACACCATGCAATATTTTCACAATAAATCCCAAACCATTTGAAAGAATATAAGATATAATGGAATGTAATTGTATTTTATTAAACAAAATTATATCTAAGGTAGATGATACTTCAATCCTACCTATGACAGTGGAAGGCCCTCCATCAAAACTAGCTAGAGTATACTTTATAGTGTGCAGCTGACTTACCCCTCTGACCTAGGTTCCAGTATGAATCCCCTTTATTTTTTCCTATAACTTGTACTATAACTAGTATAATAGATCACCATGTCCCCTACCTCATCATGATCGTCCATTGGAACTCTAGCTAACAGTCTCCTAAGGGTTAGCCAATTTCTTCATAGACTCGGATACCTGTCTTAATCCCTCACCTCTACTTTATATGTTCATTTATCTATAAACCCATAGAAGGTTTCCCAAACTACTGCAAGTACCAAACACCAATGTAGTGTATGGACACTAAGGCCACTTGTGGCTAAATATTCTACACAAATATCTCTAAAACGAAACACGACCCTTAGATAGATTTCCACTACCCAGACTTCTCTTCCCACTATTGTTGCAGTGATTAATATCGTAGAAATGGATATTTACACCAAAATTAAGTCTCAATTATTATCCTAATGAAATAATCCAACCATTACTCAGGACCTCTCTCATATTACTTTTCATTATATGAGCCTGATTCATCACATCCAAAATAAAACTCAAGAAGAAAACATTTACCTATAACCAGATCTCATAGAAAATATCATCCTAAAAATTCCACGACCTATTTCTGTCATCTGATAAAAAATATGATATAAATCACCAATATTCATATAAATATATATCATAGTCTGTCATTTATAAGATATCCTATGTTAGGTGCATGAATATGGGAGCCTTATCATCACTCAATATATCTAGATATAGGTGGCTCAAGATCTTCATATCAAATTCCTTCTATGTTAACCCCTCTAACTACCCAACTTTCTCTAAACTGTTCCATCAATGCATGGACGTTCCATGAATCATGTATGTAGTGAGCTTATCTCTCTAATATATGGGTTACACAATATGATAATATATTGTCTTGAATTAATTAATCACGAACTCAGCTACCATGGGGCCTACCTTCCTAGTGAACATAAGAAGATGAAATATGTAAAACTCTCACATCAGTAATGACATCGAAGAGACTATGTGAATAGTATCCCATTCCATGAATCACATGATCCTAAATAATATTTCCGAGAGATGATCATCCATCTCATTGTCATGATCCTCATGAATCATTTGTGCTGTAATGATTTTGTTTGTACACTATTGATATCTAAAGGATGGCATATTTTCATGATAGGGTTATCATATAAAAGGTGAGGTGTATTAGGGTATGTTTTTTCATAGGTTTTATATACTTTCACTATAAATTGTTCTTCGATATTTTACATGGATTCAGTAGACTCTATGATTATAGTAATAAAAAAGTTGATGTTTAAAATTTTTTTTAATCCTCCACATTAAAGGTTGTTTCCACATTAAATGAACACATCTCAATTTATTTCTTACTTTTTTTACACTTTTCTTAATTTTTTATTTTCATGGTATTTATGTAAAGACCCAGAAATTTCAAGGAAATGTTTTTTAAATACTTTGGAATTTTTGGAGTCTGTGGTTTCTAACATCACTTGATTCTATGTCTCGTTGTGCCCAAAATCAATTTATGATGTTTAGTTCGGGTACATTCATTAAACGTATGTACAAGTTTTTCTATCCTTTGAACCGGTGCTCGCAATTGAAATTTGAGGGCACCGATGAACTCGCAGCGTCAGTATTCACTTAAGCGGGCCTTTAACATAGTTGTGTTTTAGGTGGGATGAAAGTTAAATTTTGTGGTTTATAAAAAAAATTAATAAAATTGTTTTGAACAATTTTATTTTATCTTGTGTATTTAAACTCTACATGAGGAAGTTTTTGGTGGGGCCCACACCCACATAACCTCTCATGAGAGGATATTTGTGAGGTCTGTCCCACACAAACCCGAACCCTTCCACCGCCCCTAAACTCCCCATTAATTCCCTAATGTTTATTTATTTTTGACCACTCCTCATTAATAGTGGAGCCCCTCCACCTCCCTCTATGCATAAATTGTGCCAATTCATATAATTAATGTCTACATTAATTATTTGGAACCTATTTTGAAATAAATTTAATTGCATGTAAATTCTATTAATTTGAGAGCCTCTTTATTTATTTTTGCATTGGGAAATCACTTGTGGGGGAAGGATCTGAGATTTAGAATAGAGGTGATCCTTCTTCGACGAAGAACATCATTCTTAAATAAAGAACATCTCCGATGAAGAATGCGAAGGACTTCTTCAAATGACGTATCTTCCTCGGACGCACCTCGACGTTAAGTAGTCTATGTCACGTACGACAAAGACTCTTCCGCTATCGTTGAAGGAACACCACCATTCTACTGTGATGCTCATCTTCCATAGCTTGACGACGTGTGACGACAATTACGAGGTAGGGGTTTCTTCTATTATAAGTGAATAAATTATCCCGTTTGTGATGTTTTCATGGATTACCTTTGGCCAATTTTTACCACCTAACGCGGAGGGTGTGGGCCAAACAAACAAGGCCCGATGACACTCCATCAATATTGTTTATTTATTTTGCAAAGGGATGTGGTGGATAATGGAGGTGGTGGTGAGCGAAGGTGGCATACCCACACCGGCCACCTGCAGAAGAACCGCTGCCCGCAACTGCGGGCCCCTCGGCAGAAGAAGAACCGGTTGGCTCGTCGGTCGGCCCTGTGAAGGAGTCGCGGCAAATGAAGGTGCCACGCAGTAAGAACATGCCCTGCCTGAGTGAGCCACTTACTCTAGGAAGGCCCGCCAGCTTCGGCCTGCCGGTTGGGAGGGTGGTGCCACCAGTTCAAAAAAGTGTGGGGCCACGCCACCCCTCGGACAACTCGAGCCGAGCCACGGCTAGGCGGGTCGTGCCCTGCTAGGCCGGGCCACGTCGTGCCGGGCCGGGCCGCTCCCCACTGGGCCTCCCTGCATCGGGCCGCACTGGGCGGAACCCCACCAGGCTGGGTCGTGCCCTCTCGGGCCGGTCCGTGTGACTTATTGGGTCCATTCGACCCTCTTCCGGGTCAGAACCGAAAAAATTGGTTGACCCGACCCGCCAGCCTACTGGGCATAATGGGTCAGGTCTGTTTTCAAATAAACATGAATAGCTATAAGACAGTGCGTTCGATCTATGCATCGTATGTGGAATTGGGACCCTCGTGATGAAGCGGTACATTTTAGATACTATAAGTGTGGTTTGGAAGACTTTGGAAAACCATCTGGTTTGGAACGAGCATATTTCCAACCGGACCCCAGGAACGGAAAAGCCAATATTTCTCAGACCGAGCGTCTGATTGATGCGCCATCTGTCACGTTGGGTTCATTTTGGAGAGACGGTCCTTTGGGCTACATCAACTCTAGATTTCTTGATAGTTTATATGACAAACCCTTTTATTGAGGAGCAGACCCTCATGGAATTGGGCGTGCTATGTTCGGGAAACCTAGAGCTGGCTACGACTGCATCGACTACTATACTGGAATCCTCCGTGGGATCGACAGCGATGACTAATGTACTGGAATACTCTATGGGTTCGACGACGATGACTACTATTCTTGTATTCTATGTGGGTCTGGCATTTTGACCTCTGATACCAATTTTTCATGACCTATCCTCAGGGCCCGTGTCGTGACTACTGCTAGCCTGCCTTCCATAGGCCAGGGGCTGGAGACTAGCACAAAAGGCGTAAATCCAGATAAAAAGGGAAGACATTGCCTTCATAAAAGTAAACAACATGATAGAGTACACAACTGAAATAGTAACTAAGTAAACTGAGTACAAAAGTAAGTGCTGAAAGATAAATGGGACAGTATACAAACCCAACTGAAAGTACAATATAACTGAAAGATAGAACAATAGTCTATACTCCTGGGAAGGGGAACATTGTATCTGATGCTCTCAGTAGGAGACCGGGCATTCAGCTGCTTGGAGAGGCAACAAAGCAGCTAGCCGAGTTACAGATATCCTCGGTGGATAGTGATGGAGAAGCCTTTCTTCAGTCACTCACACTCACTCCTCCACTCCTTCATCAAGTCAGAGAGGCATAGTGTGGGGATGTTGACTATGAGATGCGACATGCTCAGATATCCTCAAGGCAGGAACCTGATAGTTTTTCTAAAGGTGGGGAGCATGTCATCCTCTTCAGGGGACGTACCATGGTACCTGTTGCACTACAGGAGGAGGTAATGAGGGAGTTTCACACTTCACCTCTAGCGGTACATCCAGGAGTGGTGAAGATTTATCTAGACCTCAAACAGCAGAATTGGTGGCTGGGTATGATGAAGGTTTTAGTAGAGTTTGTTTCCCGATGCCGAACTTGTCAGCAAGTGAAGGCGAAGCACCAGGTACCAGCAGGCTTGGTACAGCCCTTAGAGGTTCCAGAGTGGATGTGGGATAGAATATCTATGGATTTAATGACGGGGCTTCCACGTACATCCAAAGGACACGACTCTATCTGGGTGATCATAGACTAACTCACCAAGTCGACCCACATCCTACCGATCTAAGAGCAGGGCCCAGTAGAGAGCATTGGATGCCTCTACGTTCAAGAGATCGTATGGCTTCATGGTGTTGCATCTACTATCGCCTCCGATCGAGATGCTCATTTCACTTCTCGGCTATAGAAGGAGTTGCAGTAGGATTTTGGCACGCAGCTTCGTCTGAGCACTGCCTTCCATCCTCAGAAGGATGGCCAGACTAAGAGAACCATTCAGACTCTCAAGGAAATGCTCTATGCATGTATCCTCGACATTGGTCACAGCTGGGAGGATCACTTACCCTTGGAGTATTTTGCGTACAACAACAGCTATCACTCCACCATCGGTATGGAACCTTACGAGGCATTGTACGGTCAACCTTTCAGATCACCTCTGTGTTGTACAGACCTAGGGGGTCAGCACTAGTAGGGCCAAAGATGGTGCAGGCTATGACAGAGAAGGTGCATAGCATCTAGGAGCGGATGAATTCTGTACATAGTAGACAGAAGTCATATGCTGATAGGAGACAGAGACCACTAGAGTTTGAGGATGGAAACCACGTTTTCTACGTGTCTCGCCTCGACGAGGACTACAGAGATTTGGCCGGGGTGGCAAGTTATCTCCATGATTCATCAAACCTTTCCATTCCCTCAGAAGAATAGCTGAGGTGGATTACCGCCTAGCCCTTCCACCTCTGCTGCATCGAGTGCATGATGTCTTCCACTTATCTCAACTGAGGAGACATGTGCACGACCCAACCCACAACATCGATCACGGGGAGCTGGACATCGATGACGGGGCGACATTCATGGAGGTCTGGGTAGAGATCGAGGATTCCCAGGAGTGGGTCCTATGTGGATGGTCGATTTCTCTGGTGCACGTTCATTGGTAGCATGGGAACCTCGAGGAGAGCACTTGGGAGGGGGAGGCTTAGATGGGTGCTCTGTACCCCTATTTGTTTCCCTAGTGTGTGTTGTAGATTTAAGGGGACGTGAATCCCATAGGTGGAAGTAATGTAATGACTCGGAAATTTAAAGAATTTTTTTTAAATACTTTTTAATTTTATGAGTCTGTGGTTTCTGCTGGCACTTGATTCCAAGGACCAGTGTGCTTGGAATCAATTTTTGATGTTTTGATTGGGTACGTTTAGTAAACGTAAGTACAAGTTTTTCTATCATTTGAACCAGTTCTTAGAATTTAAATCTGAGGGCACTAAGAAACTCTTAGTGTTGGTATTCTTATAAGGGGACCTTTACCATAGTTGCGTTTTTTGCGGTTTGAAATATAGATTTTCGGGTTTGACAAAAAAAGTTAAATAAATTTGTTGGGAACAATTTTATTTTATCCTGGGTAGTTAAATCCTTTATGGGGAAGTTTTTCGTGGGGCCCACACGCACATAACCTCTCATGAGAGGTTATTTGTGAGGTGGGGCCCACACGAACCCAAACCCTTCCACCTCCCCTCAACTCCACATTAATTCCCTACTATTTATTTATTTTGACAAGACCTCATTAATGGTGGAGCCTCTCCACCTCCCTCTATCCATCAATTGTTCCAAATCATATAATTAATGTATACATTAATTATTCGGCATCTCTTTTGAATTAAATTGAATTGCATGTCAATTCTATTAATTTTGGAGCCTCTTTATTTCTTTTTTTGTTGGAAAATCACTTGTGGGGGAAGGCTCAATAAATTTAGAAGAGAGGTGATCCTTCTTCGACGAAGAACACCATTATTCAATTAAGAACATCTCCGACGAAGAACGTGACAGACTTCTTCCAATGACGCATCTTCCTCAGACGCACCTCAATGTCACCTACGACAATGAATCTTCCTCCATAGTTGACGAAACGACACCGTTATACTATGACGCTCGTCATCCGCAGATCGACGACATGCATCATAAATTATGAGGTAGGGGTTTCATATATTATAAGTGAATAAATTATCTCATTTGTGATGTTTTCTTGGATTAACTTTGGCTGATTTTTACCGCCTAACTCGGAGGGCGCGGGCCGAACAAACACGGCCCGACAACCCTCTATAGTTCATGTTTATTTATTATGAAAAGGGAGGAGGTGGTGAATGGAGGCAGTGGCGAGTGAAGACAGCGGTCGTGTGCCAGCCGCGTGCGGAAGAACCGCCGCCCACAACCATGAGCCGCTCGACCGAAGAAGAAACAGTCAGCTAAAGACGACATGGTGGAAGGAAGATGACGACACCACAAGGGGGTGCCGCGCTATGGAGGACCACAGCCTGTGCTTCGCGGGCCTCTTCAGTGGAAAATCGGATAGATCGTCGTCTGGTTGGGTGAAGGAGCCACAACACCTGAAGGTTCCACGTAGCAAGAACAAGGCCCACCCGAGCAGGCCGCTTGTGCTAGGAAGGTCGGCTAGTTGGGAGGGTGGCGCCACCGATTCGGGAAAGCGGGGGGCCACCCCCCCCCCCCTAGGACCACTCGGCCTCTCAGGTCAAGCCACGCCCTTATGGGCTGAGTCGCGCCCCGCCGGGCCAGGTTGGGCCCGCCCCATCGGGTTGGGATGTGCGACTCATCAGGCCGGTCCAACCTTCTATCAGGTCATACCCGCCAAAACTAGGATGACCCGACCCGCCAGCCCACTAGGCTTAATGGGTCGGGCCCGTTTTCACTTAAACGTGAATAACTATAAGACCATGTGTCTGCTCGAAGCTCCTTTTGCAGAATTGGGTTCCTCGCGATGAAGCGGTCCTTTTGTGATACTCTAAGTGAGTTTTGGAGGACTTTGGAAAACGGCCGGGTTTGGAACGAGCATATTTCTAACTGGGCCCCTGGAACAGAAATGCCAATATCTCTCAGACCGGGCATCCGATTGACATGTCATCTGTCACATTGGGTTCCTTTTGACCAGAAGGATCTTCGGGGTACATCAAATCTGGACTTCGTGATAGTTGACGTGATGACACCTTTGCTTGAGAAGCGGACCCTCTTGGAATCGAGCGTGTTGTGTGTTGGAAACCTAGAGCTGGTTGCGACTTCATAGACTACTGTACTGGAATCCTTCGTGGGTTCAATAGCGATGACTACCATACTGGAATCCTCCTTGGGTTTGACGGTGATGACTACTATTCTTGCATCCTATGTGGGTCTGGTAGTTTGACCTCTTTAATTGTATCATGTCTGGGTCTGGCAGAGAAGCAGGTCTTTTATCCAGTGTGGCTCCGATAGCTTAGCTGGTCTTGTATCCTCTATTGGTCCGACAGCTTATATCAATCAGTTACTACATCTGATCATCTCTATCGCTATACGAAAGATGTAAACCCATGTGATCTGAGGCTTGATTTTCAATCATTATCATGAATGTGATTGACTTCTTTCCTCTGTGGACTGGGTTGTATTTGGGCTCGAGAGTTGAAGTCGTACTGTGGTTGATAACATATGTATATGTATGGGTATATAACTAAGTAGGGTTGGTTGATAATTTGTGTTTGTATCACTCTTCTTAGGATTATCCTTTGTGGATTCTGGGAGACCTTCGGAGGTCTCGGGGTTCCAGCTATGTATTTTATACTCACCCCTAGATGGGGTTTGCCTGTACTATGTATTGTTGGTCGCAGATGATGGAAAACACTGGTCGAGGTGGAGAAATGTTGAGCTGGATGGTACCCGGAGGTGGACCACATGGTGAGATGTATACAGAGCGGATGGACGGACTTGAGGTGATGGGGAGGCCATATGTACCCACCATTTAGGTGGGATTCTTAGAGGATGACTTAGTGGTTGCTATTTTACTATACTATAGTTGTTCTATATTTCACTTGTACTGTACTTTCAGTTGAATTTTTATATTGGCCAATTTACCTTTCATCGCTTACTTTTGTACTCATCTTACTTAGTGCTTACTTTAGTTGTGTACTATGTTATGTTGTTTACTTTTATAAAGATAATGTCTTCCCGATTTTATCCGGATTTACGCCTTTGGTGCTAGTATCCTGCCCCTGGCCTATGGAAGGCGGGCTTAAGGTAGTCACTACAAGGGCCCTAGGGATGGGTCATGACAATTTCTATCGAAATCATGTTTTATCCTTAGACTGATTTGTTTCCTCCCAAAAAACAGGTATCAATAGAGGTTATCCATGTTTATTATTGATTGGATATGGGTGATGTCACCCAATGGATTTCTATCCGCATAGAGCTTTTTAATGGGGAAAAAAAATTTCTATAGAAATAATGAATAAAAAAATTTACTCCAGTGAAGACAATGATAATAGTAAAGAAAAGAATCTTATAATTCGGAGAATATGAGTGATAGTGATTGGCAGGATATGAGAGAGTTATCAACAAGCATAATCTAGATATATTTGGATGAATGAAAACTATATTATATGATGAATCTAAAAAATCTAGATGATATATAGGTTAATCATGAAATCCGTTATAAATTAAAATCACTTAAAATCATATATAACTGAAAAATATTTATTGTATGTGAATGATAGAGAATCGATATTTATATAACCATATCGATGAGTTCACTAAACACCCAATGGGGAATTATTCAATATAGTTCATGATTGATGATAAAGGTAATATAGTGCCTATTTTAATAGATGAAAATTAAATATCTTTAATCCTATTGGGTTCATTACTATATTAATATGATAATATCATCACCATATTTATGTTCAAGAAAGACCATGATATGTTAGATGATGTGATTTTTTCATTATTAATAAACAAGATTTAATGAAAGACTAATGATGATTATTATTTGGGTAATTGTGGTATTGTATCTATAATAGATAGATCTAGTAGTTTGAGGTGTTGATCAATGAAAAGATAAAATTAATTTTATTATTTTGTGATAAGGAGGGTAAGGTACAAATAAACTACTATGCTTTGTAAAATATTAAGCAAGAAAAGATGATTCATGAAACTTATTTTGAGGATATCAATATAATCCTTATAAAGGATGAGTGTGATTTAATTTTATTTTTCAATGATTTTCATATGTCAGATATGTACCAAGAATGGGTGTTGATTCAGTTACATTTTACAATATTTCACAAAAATTGGGAAATATTATCTTCATATGTAGAAGATTAATTTCTTATATTGAATATGAGAATTACATATTCTTATGGTGTCATTGGTGTTGGTGATATTGGTATCACTATAAATTTAGTTTTTATGTTGATCTTGAGGTATGTGAAACATGTGTCAAGTATACAACATAAATTTTATATTCATGTAATGTTTATAATTAATGGATTAGGGTATCATTTTCTAGGGGAAGGTATATATTATCTAGAGGATCAATGGTATATTTTTGAGGTATAATGGTTTAAACACATTACATCATCAATTCAAAGGTGTGAGGTGAGGTGAAGAATATTGTTATGAAGAGGGAATAATCATATTTGTGACACAAGAGATCATTACGCCTAATTAGAAGACCATCAATTAGGATAATGAATTTTTTAAAGATAAAGATGGTCAAGATAAGTGTTTCTACACTCACTCATAATTCCTTTTATTCAGAGAGTGTAAACAGTGAATATGGAATGAAAATAAAATATTGAGGTGATGATATTAGAGTTATATACTTCATAGAGGATTTTTAGTAGATAAGTCAATTAGATTCTATAGGTACACCTAATTATATAGAGATCACTTTCATGGGAGAGATAGGTGTAGTTGGTTTGATTCATAATTAGTATGACATGGCTGACATATGTATAATAAAAACATTTTCATTTGAATATCCTTTTAAGGGAGTATTTCTAGTTTCAATCAGAGCTGGAAAAGGTTGTTGTCATATTTTCAATAGAGGATGGTGGTTGGTGTGATACCGACCAGTTTTCTATCCAACCAAGTTTTTAAGATGATATCTTATTATTTAATGTATTGAAGGGAGATATTTTTTAGTTTTAACCTAAATATCATGTATACAAAAATGTGATAAAATAAAAAATTTCATTTTTCAAACCACCAACATGGAATCATGTGATATCCTATTATTGTGATTGAGATATAATTATTATATATTCTAAAAGGGATTATACGGGTTTATAAAAAGGGATTAGTAGAGGTGATATATGTGGTGATAAAAAGGTGTAAAAACAAGGTGTGCAATGTTACAATGAGAAGATAAATGGGTGAAAGGTTTTGCTGTGGGAATCAATGAGATGCTAGAAATTGGGTGTTAAAACTACTTATTAGTGGTTATGCAAAGAAGTTGTGTGTTAGGTTTGGATATCTGAATGGTGATTTCCTATAACATGGTAATTATTAGAGAAAAGGAAAAAGAATATCAGGTTTTACTTTATTATTATTTTTATCTTCTCTCACTATAATTCAAGTATAAATATTTTACATGGATTTTGTTGTATCCGTGATTAAAGTTGATTTTTTGGAGTTTAGCTGATGTTATTTAATCCTCCACATCAAAGGATTTTTCCATGTTAAAAATATAAATATAAATTTATTTACCACTATTTTTTATATTTTTTTCATTGTATATTGTCACAATATTTCTATCATAATTGAGTTTTTATCCTAGGACCACTTGGTTTCCTCCCCAAAAGATTCCAATAATAAGTAATAATAAAATGAAAAAAATTACATACTCTACATGATGGTTTTCGAAATTACAATAATTGAATCTCCAAAATTCTCAAAATAAAATATATAAATATTGATAGAGATATACTAATAAAAATAATCAAAGAAAATATGAATTGAATAAAAAATATATACGTTTCTAGAACGGAAGATGGTATTTGTACATAACTATTATAAACCGGTAATCAAGATCAAAAGTAGAATTATATACGGATAAAAACATGGAAACCCAAATCTATTGATTACATAAAATGAAAGTCCATTTTTGAAAAACAAGAAATCAAATTCAAAAATATGTTCATAGAACCAAATAGAAGAAAAATCATGTTATTTCATTGGTAGAAACTCAAAACTCAATGAAACCTAATCAATGAAAAATATTTGAAAAAATTTATTAAAAAGGAAATATGATAATATTTTCAACAATTAAAAGGTCAATAAATATAAAGGTATCAATTAAAATAAAATAAATTATTTACATTCTTTTACCAATTGGCCTATGTGCATAAGGAGATATCATCACAATATTCCAGTATGAAAAGAAAATAGTATAATAAATAGGAGTGACACATAAAAATAATGAAAAAATAAACATACATGACACACAAAATGAAAAAACAAGTAGGTACACTAGAAATCAAAAATTGATAAAGGAAAAACCAATACCAAACTAAGACTCCCTTACCATGGATCAATCTCTACTTTTCTAGTAAATAAGGTGAATATAATGTTTATATTTCATCTATTTCAAGTATTATTGATTTTCAAGGTTCGTTGTTACATTTTTCACCCTCTATTATTCCTTAACAAGAATCATCATGCTCTTTAAAATCTGTTGACATATTCAATCATAAAATATTGGTATTTTGAACTCATCTCGAATTTTATATACTAATGAAGAAACTATGGAATGCTCATGTTCTCCCTCATTATCTACTGATCAAATCAGATGACATATCTATTGGAACGATCACTCGATTTCACCAGTCATGGGAGACCTGAAGTTCCTCATATTAAAAATGTATGAGGAACTCTATGGAACCACTACTAATAAACTAAATAGGGGAAAAACACCAAGGGGACCTATATAAAGTCAAGTAAAAGTTGGTATGTATAATTACATAGGAACATGAATATTTCTTATAATATATGAAAGAATATGTAAGTTGTAGTAAAAATTTTGTATTCCATGGAATTTTTGAATACTAGAATTCTCTATAGAAAGAGGCAGGAATAAATGCTCTGAATTAATATATTGTGGATAATATGCACTATGTGATCAGTTTAATCAAAATCATAGTGAAGATACAAAATATAACATGTACAAGAAAATATTCATGGAATGGAATGTTGTTTCTGGTGAAATAGGCCATGTATGAGGCCCAAATGGAAATAGGCCCAATATAATGAATAGATCCAATAAATATTAAACATGGAAATTAAATTTTAAAAATTAAAACAATATTAACATGAAAATTTAATCACCAAATTTAATTAACAACAGACGTGAATAAAAAAATCAAAATCATATAACTTGTAAATTAAATGTCAAATGGATTTTATACAAAACAAAAAAATAAAAAATTTCAATATTACAAATAAATCCTAAAATGCATAATTTTTCATTATTGGATCTAAGACATGACATGATGGCTGAAAAAAATCAATAAAATAGAAATAATTTTAATGAAAGTTATAATTGAATCCTTAAATAATATATAAAATATCCTTTTAAATATGAAATTGTGTATACATATTCTAATAGGATAATTCCTAAACAATATAGTACCACTAAAAGTGACACGAAAACATGAGGTCATAACGATATAATCTAACATGTTAGAAAAAAATTGTGATATAAACGCCTCCAACTACTAACCAAGATAAATAAAACCTAGTATACCATCTATAAACATCTAAGTACCAACCAGAATCATAGAGAGACAACATCAAAACCCCCATGAAGTCAAGTAATTAATGAACCTATTCACATGTAACTTAAACCCTAAACACTTCCCAAACACAATAGCTACTAGAAATAGGTCAAAAAAACATATAGATAACATCTCAAAATATATGAAAAAATAAAGGAACAAACTGAGAAAAATATTAGATCACTCCTATGGAAATTAGGTAGAAATGACAGACAAAAAACAAGAACATCTGACCCTATCACTAGACCTCACTACTTATTAACTCTCTTTCCAAGGATAACCTCACTTACCCCTACTACCTCATAACCCAATACACAACCCAGAACCACAAATTAAAATGTCACTATGGGGATAAAATTCAACATCAATATATAAGAAGAACAAGGAAGCTCCATCAATAAAAAGATAGAGGACACATAATTATATTGAAACCAAGGAGAGAATAAACCAAGTTGAACAGACAATCAAAGAATGTTTTAATGTAAAATACATAAAAAATCTTTTGAGAGAAATGAATATTGATTTTTTATTTTAAATTCAATTATTTACCAATTTATCTCTAATTCCAATTATTATTGGTTGTTTTGTTAGGAAATAAACATTTAACAGCCTATCAAGTCTATTAGGTTTAATTTTAATTCACTAAAATCCACAAACAAAATTAAAAAAAATGATTATTCTATCATTTCTCCACTAATAAATGAGAAAAAATATTTTTATAAACATATTCTATAACCCATGGATAATAAAATGAATAATATAATGTAAATTATAAAATGGTAATGGAAATTACTAAAATTCATACTTCAAAAATTCAATAAAAGGATTACAAAAAATCTGTCTATGAAGATTATAATAAAAATAATAAAACAAGATGTGAATTAAATTGTATATATATATATATATACATTTATTTAACTTAAATAGGTTCTTCTACATAATTATTCTACACCATAAAGTAAGACAAAAATAGATACCTATAATGAAAAATCATTAGAAAAAAAAATTGACTATAAATAACATAATTCATGATTTATAAAAAAATAGATTCAAAAAAATGTTAAAATAAAAAATAATAATTCATTTCTACTTCATTTCATGCATATAAGAGAAAAATAAGATAAAAATGATTCAATGAAACAAATTTGAATCAATCCCACAAAATAATAATGGAAGAGAACATTAAAAAATTGAATAGTTCAAAAGGTGATAAAATAAATCAGTAAATCAATGTCATGTAAATTTACATGATTTAGATAATTAGACTAAGATTAAGGGGAAATATATTTACATTCATTCAATTTAAAATGAAAATATTACAATAAATTAGATAGACAAAAACTAATAATGATAAATAAACATACATGTCTCACAAGATAAAAAATTGGAAACACACATCAGCCTTCAAAAATTGAAAAGGAA
This sequence comes from Viscum album, assembly GCA_963277665.1. NCBI lineage: Eukaryota > Viridiplantae > Streptophyta > Magnoliopsida > Santalales > Viscaceae > Viscum > Viscum album. Next base: position 1,068,345,702 of record OY728129.1, read on the forward strand.
AAAAATATAAGACTAGAAACCCCTTGTCAGGGATCAATCACACCTTTATCACTAATGAAGTGTGGTGAAAATCATTGAAGATATAATCATTTAGTTATCTATATTTTCTAATTTGTTCATCAATTTTATCACCCTATGTTATACACCATTGATATTTTATACAATTATATATAAGGAAAATAAAAAATAATGATTTAATTGATAACATTATTGATTTGTGCAAAATGTTTTTTGATTTTTCTAAAAATTAAAAAAAATATTTATTTATAGAGGTAATAACGTTTTATTGTTATCATACATTTTCAATTTGTGTACATCGTTAGAACACCTATTTTGACGTTATAGTACACTGAGGTATTAATTCGGTACATGCCGTTATGATTAATATAAAATTTAATTATCACTATATGTATCCATTTGAAAATTACAAAAATATGGATTAATTTTATAACTTTTTAATATTTTTAATAAAATAGTTTTTATTTAATTATTATATATTTTTTAATAAATCTAAAATGATTGTTCATAATAAAATACATATAAAGGGATTCATTATTTAATGATATATTTAAGGAGAGTGTATGCAATTTGTTTGTATATATTTTCATGATATCTAAACAATATAAAATTGAATTAAAATATATAATTATGGTGAAGGTGATAAAACATTTAAAGGATTATCCATATTTTTTTCTAAAATTCCTTGAAAAGTCCAAAAATAAATACATCTGACCATGTATTTCAATGATATTTAAATCACGCAGTTATATATTGTAAAATTGATATAAAGATCAAGTATATGTATATTAATTTATATACATATTATATTTTTTTATATTTTAACGTTTCTAAAATTCAAACATAATATTGTATTGTAGGGAGAACTATGATGTCATCTATAAATAAATATCTACACATCCCAGAATTTGATTACTCACACCATATAAATAATAAAGGATGGGATAAGACCCATGAATCTAAATTGATTATATTGTGTTATGGGGAGAACTGTGAATTTTATAGTCCTTATTGAGTTTAAATCATCCTTGTCGATGTACATTCTATGTGTTCAATTCATCAAAAAATTAACACATGGCCAGTACAGGCCTTTACATCATAATATATTACTTGTGATATATTACTTATCGCATTTCCATAGTATGTACCATAATTTACAACATGGATTGTCACATGGACTTTATAATCCTGTACATCAAGGTAGACTACTCATGGTCATTTTTTTAGTTATTTATCGTACATCTATTCAAGTAATCATTGCTTGAACACATAGCTCATACAATTCATTATAATTCTTCATACGTATGTACATAAAGGCATGTATAGGTCATGTGTTCATGATTGATGTATAATTCATCACTCACCAATGTTTCAAAGTACTCATCTTTTTATTTTACCAAAAACCAATTTAATCACAAGTAATATACCATGATTTCAATACATTGAAAATATTTTTGGATAAATAATTAAATCCAAAGAGCTTAGTTTTAGTCATTCCATACACGGTCCAATTAGGAATAAAAATAATTTTTCTATAATGATGATGGGGACCTATGGATATTTTTCTCCACAGTAAGAATGTGAAGTATTTTTTTACTTCCAAATTAGATGTGTATAGCTTTTGTGTCATGTTCTTATAGATGATTGTTGGAATGCGGGTGATTAGTACTACTAGGTCCACTGATGAGAATAATATGATATCATGGTTACATTCTACCAGTTATGATTTTTAATATAATAAAATGTATAAATTTTTATAAATAAATGGATATATTTTAATATTGATTTCCCTATTTTGTAGGCACTAACTTTTTGGAATGGAAAAAATAAGTTCACCTCTTTAATTGAATGTTTATTTCACTATTATATGAGAACTACCTTTTTCAAATGATAAAATGATGATTAAAATTATGGTTGATTAATTGCTCAAAAATAAGTATCCAATGGAGGGTATATACCAATATATTAAAGCTACCATATGGGTTTATACGAGGAAGCCATAATTCTGACCATTGATTAGTGAAGACCTTACTACCATAAAATACTTTGATCTGGATGAAAAATTATCTAGTGACATTGAATTTTAGTTATTCCTTATTTTTTTGAATAAATTATTACATTTATGGGGATAAGGTAATAAAGGTAGTGAAAGTGATATGTACATTAGTCTATATTGATTTTTATTGAATTTACATGTTTACAAATATGAAGTTTTTATATTGATTGAACTGATAAGGTTTTTTAGAATCTAAAGTCCCTAAACATGAGAGTAAAATCTACAAAACGTTTTGGGTTTTACAAGAAGATATATATGATGGAGGTGGTGTTTTAATACCTTATTACCTAGGTTTTACTCAACCACTCTTTATTAATTTATTATTAATGTATTTTTTTTGTGTTATCATTTTAGACCTTTTGATATTTTCTACACTTTGGTAGGACCTACCCCATGTGATTTTTGGATTTTTCCTACATCTTTTGCGTTTAGATTTAGGTGATTTTGATTATGGTTTTATTTTTGATGATTTAGGTTTTTATCTTGGTAGAGGTTGTAAAAATAAACTTTATAAGACACGTTCAACACATGTTTACAATTTATGTTCTTATTCTGTTAAAATGAACTGCGGAAAATATATTTTTTATAGTTAAAATAAAAATGTAGAGGTTGTTTAAATGAACTATTGAGAACTCATTTTGATATTGATTTTATTTTATGTTTTGGTATTTTATTACGGGAGAGATTAAAAAATTTCATATTATGTAATGTTCTATTGAAAATAACATCTTTAAAAGTCAAATATTTTTATCCCATTGAATCATAGTGACTCTCATACATTAATATACCCATTAACATTAAATATATCCATTATATCTCAAAATATCACCATATGAAGGATTATTTATACCGATTATAAAGTGAAAGTATTTTATTTTTTTCCTTTGAGATATTGAAAATGTTTACACCTATGATAGTCTTGGACATTATTATTCTTATAGTAGTTAATTTGTGGAGTGATATGTTATTAATGAATGTATTTTAGTAAATGGACATCTTATGTTGTCAGCAGTTCTTGGGGAACTCTTCAAATTCACCATGGTTACTTCTCATGTTAGTTGTATAACATGTTATGTAGTTTATGTTTAGGCATCAAGTTCCTATATTACATATTCCTACAATGATTTTGATCTTGAAGTAATGTTCTTCATTAATTAAAATGTTTTTATTTATAAGGTAACATTTTTTATATTTAATTTATAATATATAAAAAAGATAGCTCTATTAGTGTGCTTGTGTGGGTTTTTTGGAAGGTTTGTGAACATATTCCTCGTGTGCCAAGCAATGAAGATGACCAGATATTAATTGTGTATGACTTGATTCATACACACATATTAGTTACTAAATCTTGTTTTATTACACACAGGGATAAATATCTAATAGTATAAATCACACAAATATTGTACAAGATTAATCATACTTTCATTACAACATATATCATGGTATAAGAGTCACACACAAACTATAGTAGACTCTACAAAGATATATAACTTGGGACTTTGATATTATTACACACATAGATTACTATTACTATTACACACAAAAATTGTAATATTATTAGTCTACTAAAGTATTTTTATGACTCTTCTTCTATTACATATACTTTAATGTAATTTTATGCACATTATTTTCTTAATTCTAGTCTTAGATGATTAATAAATTTCATTCATACAAAAGTGCATGAAAGGGGGCATTCTTACAATAGTGGGGATGATCAATTTATTCATACCATTAATGAATAATATTTGTGATAACATATTTCATACCACCAATGTAGGACCACTATAGGTGATCACCACCTTTGTGGCCTTGTCATGACTGAGTTGGTGAACAACATGCATCGACCCCACTATTAGGGTGAACTATGATATTGACAAATGATGTGTGAGATGAAGATTGTGGATAATGTTTGATAGAGTATCATGTAAAGTGTCTGGAAGTTTGAAAATGTTTTAACATGTTTGTAGAATTTTTCTTGTACATTCATTCCATTTCTTAGTGTTTCAACAGTATTTTAAATTCTGATCAAACATTATTTTACAAATAAATCCTCATTTTTTTAGAGTTTCGTAAAGGATAATTTTATAATTATTATATAGTAAATATAATAATTATAATAAGAATATTATATAAAATTAAATTAATAAATGATATATAATTTTTTAGATAAAAAATATTAAAATACCAATATATAATATTTTCTTTAAAATATAATTTTCAAATAGATTTTAATGTTGAAATTTGTTATAAATATTGATAAAAATATTCCTAACTGATATATCTATCATATAATATTATTGATAAAAAACATTACCAAAAAATATATTATTTTTTGGTATTGTTATAATTGTATAATAACTATTTTATCTATCATATAAACATTTTGAGACAAGATAGTGAGAGGGACATATATGTTGTTAAAATGCTATACCAAAAAAACGTACCATTATCAAAAGGTGTACCCCTATAAGAAAAAGTTAAATATTTATTAGTGATGAAACCTTATCCCATTGTATTTTTATCTACTTCAACATTATTTTTTATTTATTTACTTTTCACTCATCATCCTTTATATTAATGAGATGATAATGGATGATTATTTTTATTATTTCAAGCTTGGATTGGTGTTTCTTGTTTAAATGATTATTTTATATGCATGGTGTCCCAATGTATAGATGTAATATACCAGATTCTCACCATGTTTATGTGGGTTATTTACTAATTATTTAATGGATAAATAATTATAGATAGATTGTTCCTTAATTCCCAGACACTGGTTGTTAGCTCATGGGGATTGGGAATGCCCATCAAGCCCACTGAATAACCAGGTCGGGTGATCAGTAGGGTCATCCTGAGATGATTCATTACAAGAATGAGACAATATCATCACATTATTTCACTATGATAATTATCTATTACAAGAAAAATTATAGACACAAAAAATGAAAAAATACACATACACATCACACAAGTTAAGAAAATAAGAAGCATTTACTAGACATAATAACTAAAAAAGGAAAAATAAATAAAGGACAATCCCCATTACCATGTGTTGGTATCACATTTTTTATGAAGAAGGTCTATGTAAATAATTTATTTCACTCTTGTCGAGTTCTCTAAATTCTACCATGTTCATTGATAAATTTATTACCATCTGGGATTAAGAACTTGAATTTCCTGCCTCTTTGTGATTTACCAACACATGTGGAATCAAAAGAGGGGAATCCAAAACTTGTCTCAAACTCCATCGACTTATGGATCATCATCTATTTTTTATCCTTCATCAATATTATTTATTGATCAAACCAGATGATAGCTCCTTTTATATGATCGGTACACTCCCTATGGTAGTCCAAAACCAATTGTGAGGATCTAATTAAGTGTTTTAGTTCAAAAAAATTGAAATTTACAATAGAAATAGTTCCTTGTATATAGTATAGGAAACAATATGAATAATATATAAGTTTTAATGAAATTACAAACAATAATGAAAATTGAAATGATTACAAATGATGGATAACAACAATAGATAGTGGATCTTACATAAATTCAAGACATACAGTAATTTACAAAATAAAAAATAATTAAAATACATAAAAATTCAAGATAGAAAGAATAAAAAAATAAATAAATTTCATATTTACAAAAATATATTTCTATAATTGTGAAATAATAAGTAAAAACAAAATGCATAAGCATCATTGAAAATTGAGCAAGAAAAAATCATAGAACAAATTATATTTAATCGGTAAAAATAAGTAAAAGAACTAAATTATATTCAAAAAAATAAACGTTTAAAAAATTTAGGTTTCCAAAAAATATAAAGAATATAAGTAAAATGGATATGGGGATTTATGTTATTTGACCAATTTTCTTATATGCACGGGGAAGGATCATCACTAGTGTTTCACTATAGAAAAGGAATGGAGTACAATAAATAGTGAATAGAACTGAACAAAACGAAATATACAAAATTCATAATGAAGAAACAATCAAAATACATAAGGCTTGTAAAACAGTCAAAAAATAAAACTGAGAACATGAAAAAAGAACCCTTATCGGGGCTTGGTCAAACCTTTGTAGAATAAGGAGGGTCAAACCACCAACTTTAAATATTGATGTGGATTCCTCAATGCCTTATGTTCTCATGATATTTAATATCTAGGTTATTCTCCTCTATTTTAATTTATTTCTATTTAGTATTTCATGTCTCAGGTCACTAGGGGCGTAGAAACTCCAAGATTCATCGAAAAACTCCATCAAGCTAATAGTCATCATATCCTCCTCTGGAAATCCATGAAAAATGGTAATTGAAGCTCTACATAAATATATGCCTCTCTCTCTCTCTCATTGTAGTTGTGGGGATCTCCATATGACTATTTGATCTAGAAGAAATAAGGAAGATATACCCTTGAGAACTGAGGTGTTGAAATAATAGAGCAAATCATGATATAAAGGGGAGTTTGAAGATAATCAATCCCTAACAACCTAAAAATACATGAGACAAACCATGTGTAATGTTCATTAAAAACTAATGAATAATGGTAATAAATTATGACCCATGACGCATAAGGGTAAAATCATATGGATACGTTTCAGACCTAATTTCATAATGGTACTACATAAGGGTACCCATTTGCTGTGTTATGGTCAGTTAGTTGAATTCATTGCAATGTATGTGAAAATATCAAGGATAAAAGAGTACTAAGTAAGGGTGAAAATCCCTAATTTAATGGTCGGAACCCACTATGTAAGGGTAAAAATAGAATTGGGTGAGAGTACATGGCAGTACATAAGGGTTGGGTGTGGAATACCAAACCTTGATACCCTCTCAAACTAGTACCAGACCAAAATTTTCACATACCTGAAGGGTGTTCCCAATCCACACGGGATGGCCACTAGCACCCAGGTATTAAAAAATAACTAGAGGGAATGATTTCACCCAAATTGATGAAACAAATGGCATATATATAATAGAGTGAAATAGAATAAGAGATAACAGATCCCACAATATAAATAAGATAGAAAAAATGATAAAACATAAAATTAGTCCAAACAACCAAAAGTACATGTCCAACATCAAAGGACAACTAAAATATAGAACATACTAAAAAATGTAAAAGCATGGGAAACTCCCACCACATAACCACTAGTTACCCAGACACAATCAGCATAAAAACTCACCACCTCACAATATATCATTTCCTTTCCATGAATCTAAAAACATATAAAGGTCTATGAACCTCTGAAGGGGTGCATAGGGTGTGAGATAAAAAGTATTAGTCGGATCCCACCCAAGTGTTCTGTATCAAGTCTCTATACAAAAATAAGAAAAATTCTCAACTTTGAATAAAAAAGGATGATAAATAGTTCAAATGTTTTCATATCAATTCCATGGTAAATTATTTTATGTCCCCATTCTCTCCATTTCAAAAATAATATTGGAAAAAATATTTAGGAAATTCACATATATCATATCAAAGAAAATCATGTATTTCCTATCATATCAAATCCATGTTTGTACAAGATAAAATAGTAGAAGACAAATAGAAAATAACATCATGTCATGGATCACTATAGGTCTGACTAGGAGACTACACATACCATAATCAATGACAAGTGCAAAATCATGTCCTTAGAATGAATACCTAAAGATTATAGAAACAAACCATGATTGAATCCCCATAAAATTTTAATATCAATTCCCTATAACAATGGGATTAGGGAATAGAGGATCACCCTCTATGTTAACCCCTCAATAATACAAGGATGATGGAATTAAATACACCTTCCACCTAAGTGACCATAGATTCCCATTGTGCTCTATTTTCCAAACAATTTTATCAAAAATATCCTTTGAAAATAATTTTAGAAATCCATTTTACAATTATTTGAAAATAAAATATATTCTACCAAGAATATTGAAAAACAATATTTTATAAAAACATATTTCCAAAGACAAAAATTTATGAAGAAAAATAATTTATAAAATAATTTAGAAAAAAATAAAATACAAAAACTACAAACCTAGAATTAATACATGCATCTTAGAAACAATACAGCAAGAAAGGTGGTTGCCTTAGAGTATATAACACAACATATATAAAATAAACTCACATGTTGTACCACAACCAACACAAGGGTTGTCATCAAGAGGAATATTACACAATGGATCAAGATGGTTTTAAGAATATTATCATCACAGATTTTCTGATTTAATAATGCAACATAATTGTGCTACCATGATCAAAAAAATTTAGTGGAAGAAGGATTAGTCACCTGTATAAACACACCACAACCACAATAGAGATCAATTTTTGAACAAATTGATCTAGAAGGAGATGAGGTCTACAAATTTTTTTAGGAGAGATCCCTAGTTGACTGATAAAATTATGAATACCTAATGAAATAAACATCATTAATGAAACACCGTAAAAAAACTCTTGATAATTATACAACATATAACACCTTTTCATGTCATATAATTCACGAAACTCCAAAATGCCGAAAAAATCATCTCCTCGGCATAAAAATCCCAATTTTACCAATATATTTCATATCATATTTACATGGAATGTAAAAACTTCACACTATATACTAGTTCACAACATATATTTGAATACCAACACATATTGTCTATATATTACACAATATGAAACACATACACTTTGGTTAATCATTACATGGATTGTAATCACCTGGCAGACTGAGAACCCCCTAGATTCCACTTAAAAAACCCAAATCAACATCATCAATCTGTGAACCCTTGGAGAAACCCAATAATCATTTAACATAATTTTTCCTATAATACATTAATTAAATTAAACATACATCCTCTATCATTGGGTTATTTTTCATAGAAAATGATATTTATACTCAGAAGTCCCAAACACACCCAAATAAATAGGAAATGAAAAAAGAGAAGAGAAATACCCAAAAGTGGGAAACAATATGTCACAAAATCCCCACAATAATACTTTCCATCCATGTGAAGTCATGTGGAAGAATAATGTTTGTAAATGATTTGATTCCACTACCACCTCATTAACAACTTGTGCATTCATGTCTCATGAGAATATGATCAGTGTTTCTATAGCACTCTAAACAACAGAATCAAATTTCCATGTAATAATTTCACATGAGAGTTACCGATCTTCGCTGGCTATTCATAAGCCTAAACATCTTTCTGTAAATCAATATCTTCCCAACTCTAAATGTGAGAGGGATCTAGATGGTATTTCTTGAGCTAAGTTATATAAAACAATATCATGAATTCCTATCAACTATACTAGAAATGTTAGCAAGTAAGAAACAGTCCAAATAATCTCAATTACTTCAAATGGTCTAAAATCTCTCGAACCTAGATTTCCTTATCTTCCAAGCTCACATTGACCTAACTGGGAAGAAAGTTCATGAAAACATGAACACCTATGGAAAACTCCAAAGGACGGCGTCGCTGATCCACATGTTTTTTATATTGACTCTGAGTTGTAAAAAAATGCCAAATTATATCCTAAATCATTATTGATGTCTCTTAAATGAGACTCAATCCCACCAAAGAGTCTTCCTGCACATCTTCCCAACAAATATTTTATCTACATGGGTGACCATGAAAATCCTCAAAGGGATCCGTCTAATATGAGGATATTAACATTTCTTATAAGTAAAGTGAAACAATCCCAAATGGTTATCCCATAATCTACAAAAATCTAAGACACAGACATGGAGCATATACTCAAGGATATGAATTTCTTTCTATATCAAACTGTTAGTCTATGGATGGTAATTTGTACTCAAATTTACCTGAGTCCCCATCACATCCTAGAGAATTCTCCAGAACCTCAAAGTAAACCTAATATCCTTTTAAAAAAATTATAATGATCCTCATATAAAATTATAATCTCTTTCACATAAATCGTAACCATATATTCAACTATAGCAGTCTACCTAATTAGAATTAAATGAGATGAATTTTTGAATTGATCAATCACAAATCAGATTGAATTTCTCCCATGAGGAGTCTATGGTAATCCAACAAAAAAATACACGGAAACCTCATCTAATTTAAAAACTAGCACCAAAATAGGATGGGTAAAACTAGAGGGTTTATAATGATCTTTATTTATTTGTTGGTAGGTGTGTAAATGGGACACATAATCTACAATGTATTTTTTATTACTCGGCCACCCAAATTTCATTCACATGTCATAATATATCTTCGATGTTCATAAATTAATATACCATAAATAACTATGATATCCATAAAAAATTATGATTCTCACATATAATGGGATGAAAAACCGATCACAAAAATATATAAAACCATATAAAGAGAGATACTAACCAGAAATGGTCTCCCCATAATATAGGGTTTATCAAATTGTAATAAAATAATCATTCTGTTGATGACCTTACAGAATAGACAGTGTGATTGATGATGATAATTGAATGCTATCCAGAACCATACCAAAAAATTCCTATTGAGAATATAGAATCATTTGATGAAGAATTCCCATAAGGTTTGACTCATATTTCAATTCCAAAATAGCATGTGGTGGTATATTCCTATTGAGAGTGTCTGTAATGGAATTCCCCTTCCCCGAGGATTATTTTATGTTGATGTTGAACATATAATATTATTCCACCAACCATATCTATCTGAGATTCATGTCTTTTCAAGAGATTATATATCTAAGACTCTTATGGCCGAAAAGTCCATGAACTTCTCCCCAAACAGATAGTTCCTCTAACACTTATGCACATGCATAACCATGGCGTATTCTAAATCATGTGTGGGGTAATTCTTATTATGTGTTCGAAGTTGAAGAGAGTTTTAATACACCACATGAACATTATTCAAATGAATGAAACCAAAAACGTTGTTATTAGAATCATGAAAAACTTTATACCCTTTATTGGTATTAGGTATGACCAGAATATGAGCTGATGTTAGAAGTCGTTTTAACTCATTAAATGAAAACTAACACATTGCATCCCATATTAATTTCACCTCTTTACCTCTAAGAGTATCCAAAAGTGATACAAACATTGAGAAATCATAGATGAACCATTGATAATATTTAATAATACTATGGAAGATCAAAATATCAAAGATGTTATATGGTTATTCCCCTGACAAAATAGACATCACCTTATCAGGATAAACTAATAATCCATGATCAGAAATCATGTCCCAAGAACATCACTACTTGGATCTAGAAAATTAATTTATAAATCATTCCATTAAAAAACTGAATCTCCAATATTTATAAAACTAAACTCAAATGGTGCTCTTGTTCATGGTTGGATCTCGAATAAACCAAAATATCATCAATAAACACTACCATAAAAGTGTTGAGAGATTGATGAAATATCTGATTAATCAAAGACAAAAATTGTAGTACATTTACTCAAACCAAATGGGATCTCATTATATTCAAAATGACCACATTTGGTCCTAGAAGCCATATTTGTTATATCAGACTCCCAAACTCTGATCTGATAATAACCTAAATGAAGGTCGGTCATTTAAAACCACTTTTCCTCCTTTAATTGATAACAAATATTATATACACGAGGAAAAGGATAATTATTCTTAACTATATCCTCAGTTACCTTTTTATAGTCAACACATAATTAGAGTAAACCATATTCCTTTTTGGTAAATAGCACAGGGATTTTCCAAAGTGAAACACATGGCCGAATAAAGCCTTTCAAAATCAGATCATCAAATTAAATCCTGAGCACTTTCAGTTCCATTGGTTCTATGAGATAATATGGTATCAAAATTTTTTTTGTAACATGTACCATGTTAATCGTAAACTCTACCTCCCTATATATTGGAATGCCTAAGAAATCATCTAGGAAAATATCAATTAAATTTGAAAAAATTGTAGGAAGATAAAAAAAATATAATAAATATCATCAGGATCAACTACTACAGCAATAAGAAACTCCTGAACTCTAAAAGGGAAGGTCGTGCATAACCAGACCTCTGATCCCACACTCCCTAAATCACCCGTGATATCTTATTAGTTGTAATAAACAAGACATGTTGATAATAATAATCAACCCCAACATGGTGATCTATAATCAATGACATCATTATGATGACATCAAATAGCTCAAAATCAAGAACTAGAAAATCCTAGACTAACTCTGAATTAACTATTGATAGTAAAAAAAGAAAGACATTTAAACCCATAATCTTTCCTCATCCCAAGAGGTTTCACTAGCTTCATAAAAAGACATGAGTTTCATGGGATGTTTGAAAATATCAATCAAATCGAAAAATATAAATGAGTGGGAAACACCAGTATCAAATAAATAAATCACGTCTAGAGATGTAATAAATATGTTACCTCTAACTACTGCTAGCCCCATGTCTACCTCCACCAGAAATTAATCTACTTTATAATGGTGCTTCACACATATGGAATGTGGCCAGAGACCTATAGTATTTGAAGCATATAACTACATCACAATAGACTTTGGATCCAAATATTGTTGAACATATTGAGGCATAGACATAGCCAAATAGAAATATTGTAGATGACCATATCATATGCAACTGTTACACATCTACACACGTTCATGATAAGAACACCATGTGTGGATGGACTTTCCATGTATAGAAATTCAAGGTAACACTACTAGCTATAACCATATGTGTAGAAGAGGATTTCCACTAAGAACTATTCCCTACCACTCCTAAAATGATCTTTACACTTCCTTTAAAAACATTCTCATCATTGAAGCAACCACTGGGTGGAAGATAAGGGCTAGAAGAACCTACCATTCCCACCATATTCATCCCTACCATAATTTATCCATCTTCCATCTTTATTTAGGTTGGAAGATTTATCATAAATACCCTTGATCTAATATCTAGTCGCAAACCCTAAAAGTAACTTTAATCATTCCATTAGTCATTCTTTACCACCTCTAGAGCAAAACAAAATAGATCAAAAAACTGATTGGTGTACACTGACACAAAATTCTATCACTTATATAAAGAGAGGAACTCTAAAGACTTCTCCATTATCATATACTCTTGAAAAAACTACTCGTATAAGAGATTATTGAAACCCTTCTAGTCCAATATCATGTGATAATCTTCTTGTACCATGAATTCCCACCTTCACTTGTCAAGACCCTCAAGTATGAAAAACGCACACATCACCTTGATACTCTTTGGTGTATCCTTGAGGTAAAATATAAGATCAATTCTCTACATCTAGTCCTCTACCTCTTGAGGTTCATTCTTTCCATTAAAGGATGATGGTTTCTCATATAGAACTCTTGTGATCCATCTATATCTCCTCTATCTCCTGGTTGTACCTCAACAACTCTATTCTAGACTTATTGTACATTTTGGCTTACATCATAAAATACTTACATAATAGTGTCAATAATATTATGATATATAGGTAGATTCCATTTAAGATAATCTACTTCTACTTCTTATGGAATCCATAGAAGACATCTCATAGGTATACCACTTCACAACTAAATATAAGAAATGGTCTGAAAACATAATAATCTCATTTTAAACCAAAAAACCACAAGAAAAAACTATGATTAAATATCAATAACTTAATATAGGATAAATACATCCCAAAATCCTATAGTAACTTGAGTATCATCACAGAAATATCTAGTCATAAACACAACACAACCTATCCCCTAAACCCTGATTGTCCTATCTTTAGTCTACCAAAAATCCCAAGACAAGGAATCTTGAAGATAAAGCACCTATAAAAATAAATTATAGAAAACCCAACATGGATACCCACTCAAATTTTACTTACCACAAATTTAAAAATACTTGAAGGGAGTTCCAGATTGTCATGGGCTAGAGACTAGCACTGGAGCATCAAACAAATACAAGATGGAATGATTTCTCCCAACCTGAAGAAACAACATGACATATATATAATAGAGTGAAATATTGGAAGATATAACATAATCCATACTAAAATAAGAAAAAAAAATTATGAAACTCCAAATCAGTCAAAACATCCCAAAGTACAAGTCCAATATCAAGGTATAAATACAATAAAAAACTAACTACTCCATATGATAGATAGGGAAAACTCCCACCATCTTAGCACCAGATACAAAAACATTACTAATAGAAAACCTCATTTTCTCAATGTGGTGCATTGCCTTTCCCTACATTGAAATATATACCACTGTCTATCCGCCATCAAATGGGAGCATAGAGAGTGAACTAAAGTTACTCTATAGGATACGAACAAATTTTTCCATATCAAGTATCTATAAAAGAATATGAAAAATGATTTTATTTAAAGAAATTTTTTTTGGAGAAATAGTTCCATAATTTTTATATCAAAATCATGGTAAATCATTTTATTTATTCTTTTTCCACATTTCCAAAATTAACTGGGTAAAAAAATTCAAATAATTTCACATATAAAAAATCAAATAATATCAGGTATCACATATCATATAATATGCATGGATGTAAAATCTAAAATAGTATAACAAAATGTATAGGTTACATCACACTAAGGATCAGTAAAGGTTAAGATTATATACTACTCATACAATAATCAATGTTTAGTGTACAATAAAATCCTTAGAACATGGCCCTAAGGGGCATTGAAATACCCCATGGGTGAATACCCCAACAATTCCAAAATCAGTTCCCTATAACAATTGGCCTAGGTAACAACGTAACACCCCATGAGTGATCCTGCTGAAAATATATAGATGAAGGACATAAGATACACATTCAACCTAAGTACCCAGAGTTTCCTATATGCTATTTTTCCAAAACAACATTTTTATTATAACCATTATTTTAAAATGATTTTATAAATCCATTTATCAATTCTTTGAAAATTCCTTTTATTTTACCAAAATAAGGTAAAACCCATGTCTTCTCAAAAAAATTAATTCCACACATACAAACTAATCTTTCCAAATCATTTATAAAACAATTTATAAAACTAGAACAAAATTTTTTATCCAATATAGTCTTGAGTTTGAAACACCTACCACAAACCCAGGTCGCACATTCCCATGATGGGATCCATCAACATTAAATAAATAAAAGATGGAAATTGAGGCCCTAGAATTAATCCTCACATATCAGAATCAACTCAAAAAGTATAGTAGTCAACAGTGAGTAAAAAACAAAATATACATTGAAGAAAATCGCATTCGACACCACAACCAAAATAAGGGATATCCTCTAGAGTAATATCATAAAATAGATCTAGAAAGGATCAAGAAGATTAAAATCATAGATCAACGGATCTAGAAGTATAACAAAATGGTTCAACCATGATCAATGACAATGAATAGGTAGAAGGATTACTCACCTAAAATAATGCATCAAAATCGCAATGGAGATCAACCACTGAACGAAATGGTCTGAATGGATAAGAGGTCGCCAAGGTTTCCTAGGATATCTACTAGGTTAAGAGAGAAAATCTCTATGGTTGAATCAAATAAACATTTGTTGTGTAGCACCATAAAAACATAACTCTTGATAATTACATGGTGTGTAACCTCTTTTCACATTTTGTAATCCATGAAACCAAAAAATTCTGAAAAACTCATCACATCAAGTTAAAAATATCAATTTTATAATTGCACGACATATAATATTTTCATGGTGTGTAAACGCTTCATTCTGGGTACCAATTCAATACATATATCTAGTGACCAATACACATCATGTATACTTAACAGGCGTGTATAACTCACATGACATGTAATCATTACATGGTGTGTAAACACCCATCAAACCTTGAAAACCCTATATTCCACACTAAAAACCAAATCAAACACCATAATTCTCTAAACCAGAGGACAAACCCACAAATCCTTTAACATGTTTTTACTTGGAATCTATTAATTAAAACAAATAAACGTCCCTAAACATTATGCCATTTTCCTTAGCAAATGATATCTATTATATAATGTCCCAAAACAACCAAATAATGTAGTAAATGACAAGAGTGATGAGAAATATCAGAAATCGGGTAATAGGATGTTACATGTTGCACACTTCATAAGGGTAATTAACTACTTTCATAAGGGTACATTCCACATGTGTAAGGGTCAGCACAAGGATGTGTAAGGGTGCACAGCTCAAAATTGTGGCTACATGATGGTATACCTCTGTAATAAAATCATAAATAAGTGTACACTATGACTTATTTAAGGGTAATGGTGGGAAAAAAGGCCCATGTAAGGGTACCCATGGACTTATTTAAGTCTCTCCATACATTACCGGGACTATGAAAGGGTCAACGGACACCTACCTAAGGTTAAACGGAACTTCAAAAGGGATACATAAGGGTACATAAAACCTCATGTAAGGGTAAATAAAAGGTAAGTAGATTCATGTAGGTATAAAAACAAGCTATGTAAGGGTCAATAATAAAGACTACAAAGATGAAAAAATCAAATAAAAAATCATATTAAACCTCAAATTTAATTAACTGCACTAAAAAGGGGAAAACCAAAACAAAAAATCTTCACATTGGAAATTAAATGAAGAAGGGATTAAATATGTATCATCATCACACTCTCCACCCTGAAATTCTAAATTCAAAATGACATGATGATACTATGCCACCAAAACTATCATTAACATTGGAATGTCATCTTTAGAAAGAAAAAACACCAGTTGGGTAAAAAAAACTATATGATTTAATTCATTCTATTGGTCTAGCTACCCCAAACATTTACCAATTTTGAAAAATTATACACAAATTGAATGATGTTATAAATATGCTAAACATGATAAGAATTTAAACAATTCTAAAAAACTACATGATAAAATCCATTAATTCACTTCATTTGTTGACCTCTAAAATGATGCTAATGAGGAAGTTAGGACCAATAAATTAAATTCTATAATAGGTAATCAAAAAATCCATGATTACTATATAACACCAATAAATATCGGATTTCCCATCCTCAAAAAAATGAAATATTAAAACATATAGAATTTAAAAAAGAATGAAACTTAGAAAAACAAGTTCAATAATGAAAAATAGTAGAAAGGGAATGTAATGGACAAAGAGTGCATAGTAAATGAGAAAAAAACACTAAAATAGTCTCCTCTTGGACCCATAAAGGTAAATGACCAATTATCCTAAGAGGGATCCATATAATTTGTACAAGAAGAAGACTACCTTAACAAAAACTAAAAAGAGAGATCCTCAAACAATGGTAAACTATAAGAGCACATGGAAGCAATCCCATCATCCTAGGACAGCTATAAAATGTGATAATAAAAGTGGGAATATAGCTACCATCCTATGGGAAAATAATCATCTAAAGGTCCACACATCCTAGGCTAGTATTACTAATGGCACATGGTTGTTAACACTAGTAAACCAAAAAAAGGCTAAAATGGTCAAAAAAAGAATTTTAGTGATGATCTAACATAAAAAAATTAGACACAAAAACTACCCAATCCTAAACTCTAAAATCTATATAGGTCTGTATATAGATCCAACTAACCTAAAGTACACAGAGGAACAAAAAATAGCTAACACAAGCTCAAATCCTAAGAAATATTTAAACACTAGATATACAAGTTCCTTCCAACACATCTCACTACTAACCAGATCTCAGACATAGGAATACTTTACACAGAACCCTTACCTACCATCGAACGAGATACAGACAAAGACAGCACCAATCAAAGTAATATACAAGGATCATATAGACATAGAAAATTTTGAAATAGAAAGAAAACAACATTTAAAAAAATATTGTAAATTATATCATATGAGAGTTAAGAAACCTATATGAACAAACATCAAAAAAATTTGTAAAGTAAATTTTATAGAAAATTCATTTAAATAAATGAACAAAATATTTATAATTTCAGTGACTTAAAATTAAACTAGAACACTGGCTCTGATACCTCATTTTTTGCATGAGGGGTTCACTGCCTTTGGTAGTCCACAAAAAACTATAAGGATTAGTTTATTTGTTTGGTTTAATAAAATAAAAATTAAAAATAGAAATGATTGTAAGTTTATAGTATTGAAAATAATAAATAGAAACTAGAATATTAAATTCAATTCCAAATAAAAAGGAAAATTTAAATTTTTACAAGTGAACAACAACACATTAAAGTGGAAATTACAAGAATTTAGGACTTGTATTAATTATAAAAATACTTAATTAAATAATTTGTACATAAATATTCATTATAAAAAGAATTCAAAATAGGGGAATTAAATTCCAGATGTACAACAATACATTTATTGAACTATGAAATAATTAAAAATAACTAAATGTAGTGGTATTAATTAAAATTAGGAAACAAAAAAGGACAAAACATATTTTATTTAATCATTAAAAATCATAATCGTAATTGAATCATATTTAATAAGAAAATGAACATCTAGTGATTTCAGGTCAGAAAAAAGTGGAAAAGAAAATAGTAAAAGGGACACAATGATTTATGTACTTCATCCAATTAGCATACATGCATAGGTTAATATCATCACACGTGTTTCAGTATATAAAGGAATGGGGTACACTAAATAGTGAACTAAATTGTACAAGAGGCCAAATAAAAATTTCACAATAAATAAACAAGTGACCTAGAGAATAATTTCCAAAATAAATCAATAATGAAAATCAAAAACATGACTAAAACCCCCTTATCGAAGCATGGATTATTCTTTATTGAAGAAGGATGGTAAAACCAGCTACTGTAAATTTTTATGTGAAGTCCTCAAATATCAATTTTATCGAGATCACCAAGAGCAAAGTGTTTCTCCTCTATCGGAGTTCATCTCTATCTAGTATTCCGTGTCGTAACTCAGGTGGTGTTCATGACGACTCTATGATCCATCGAAGAACTCAATCAGGATGACATGTGTCTTCTCCTCCTCCAGTGATCCAAGAAAAAGGGTCATCAAAGACCTACCTTCAAGATCTCTTTCCCCATATATCACAATATTCCAGGATCTCTCCACAATATTCTCTAATCTGGAAGAAGGATGAATGATATACCCTTTAGAACCATGTTTGTTTTAATGACATAACAAATCGGGAGAGACCAGAGGGGATTGAGATAATCTATCCCTAATATCTCAATAAAAATATGAAATAAACCATGAGTAAAGGTCATTAAAAACCAATGTGTAAAGGTAATAAGGCCATACCATGATTAATAAGGGTAAAAAAAATATGTATAAGGGTTAAACCCAGATACATAAGGGTACCACATATGTAACATCCCAAACCCGTATGCTACTCAATAATGCCCTAATCTTGGTTTTCCACATGGCCTCAAGAACATCTCCCCGAACGCCAAAGAATTTCAATTAGAAGTGACAGACTAGGTTGTGTACAAGGGGAGACTATTTCCTCATTTATAGAGTGTGACAAAATGTAATAGCAATAATAGTTAATAGTAGAATCAGTGTAACAATCCAACGGAATATAAATAAACAAGATAGGTATATATATACAATTCTAGAAGTAGACTCATATAAGAGATATGATGATAAATGTCTCTAAAAAGCATCCAAAATAAGTTGAAATAAGTAAAATACAATACACTTATCAAAATATCAAAGAGACCAAAAATTTATATCTCCAAATAGCATCACAAGCCTCATCTCGATCACATGCTCCCCGACTCATAAGCAAGGAAAAAATTCATGCATCTAACTGTGGGCGCATTTATAAGACCCTACATTAATCTAAATAGTCCATATGGGTACCCAATTATGGACCAAACAATGTGTGAGATACAATCCCATTAATTAACCATCCGATGTTCTATAACAAGTCCATTCCGTTCAATATAAAAATATAAAGAAGTATGCATTTTATATCATAGGTGACATAAAATTAAAATAAATTATCCATGGTGTATAAACTAAAAAATAAGTGATATTTTATATCCCCTCAAGGATCCCAACCAAACATGGGTCAAGTACCAATAAAATGGTAGCTACAAAAAATGTTTAAAATAACTAACATGGCCTCATCATACACCCATATATATCATGTCATCCATGAACTTTCCTTATAAATAGAAGTTATAGAACAACAATGTCTAGTCTATATAATCACTCATGTCACATTTACCACTATTATGCCATATAATCAATGTGTCATACCCTGAAGGGCTGGAACCAAGGAGTATAAGACAATGTAAACCTCATTGAGTCCTAGGGGCATCTCGATGGAATCTTTGTTACGCTTGAGTGGGGTCCAAGGAGCATGTTTACTGGGCATTTCCCTAGAGTGCCTAATAAAAAATAGATACAAGGGGTATCAAGGCCTAAGGAATCCCATCAAATAAATAGCTAAAGAACAATCTATATCCAAGGCGTCCACTATCGCATTCAAGACCCATGGGAGAAACGTACATGTCATCTAATGGAATCATTCTTCATTTCATCAATTTATCATTTCATACGATATGTGTTTACCCACCCATCCATCCATCCAACATTAACTTTTTATTATTTCAAGGTGGGAGAATCCCTACACAGAACAAACCTAAGGAGGTCTAAAGTATTGGAGACCCAATGCATCTGCCCTAACAAAGTTACCACATGCATGTGGAAGAGACCCCATCCTGGAAAACAAAAAATTACGATCACCATTAGTAATTCCTGAGGCGAGGAAGTCAGCCACCATGTTCCCCTCGCGCCATGTGTGACTAATAATCACCTGTGGATCCAATAGACGTTTGCACTTACGAATAATGTAGACAATGGTCCAAGGGATTTGGAACTTCCCCTGCAGCGATCCATGGAGGATAGCCGAATCGGTCTCGATCGATTCTAACTTAATGTTGTGCGAGTGACAAAGCTCAATACCTTTCAGCATCGCGAAAGCTTCCGTCCTGAGGGAGTCTCCCGCTCCAAAGCCATCACTGAAGGCCAGAAACACTGCCCCTTGGGGATCACGAACCACTCCCCCACCCCTCATAAAACCAGACACACATGACCCGTCCACATTCAGTTTCAACCCACTGCTTGGAGGATTCCATTTCACCCATCTGCCTCGCCTATTAGCATCTTGTAAGGTGCGAACAGCAGAGTTACCTGCCATGAAAACTCGCAGTGTAGGAATATTCATCCATCCTTTGATTAACGGAATCAATTAAACCACGATGCACCTGGTTCTAACCATCATGGCCAGGCGCGAGCAGGACGTGTCCCCATGACGTCTTTGATTTCGGGTATTCCAGATGCTCCAACAGCCCGCAACAAGCAGCACTGCCCGCGCCTTTTTCTCTGAATCGTTATCTTCAGAACCCAAGAACCAAAGATGCAGAAACGTGGCAAGTGTGCCTGCCCGGCTTCCCCACCCGAAAGCATCGCCCAGGTAGCTCCAGACTGTAGTCGCCCAGTCACTGGCAAAGAAAAGATGATCGACCGACTCCTCCTTGGAAGCAATACAGCAAAGACATTTAGATGTCAAAGAGATCCCTTTGTTCCTCACCTGTTCGTCGGTTGGGAGAGCATTGTTCCGAAGACTCCAAAAAAAAAAGTTGTATTTCACCGGAAGATCGCCGCACCAGACCGTTCCACTCCATAGGTCGGGGATGCCATGGGCGGAAGACACCGAGCGGTACCCCTTAGCAGAGAAGGCACCCGAAGCCGACCCCGTAAAGATGAGCTTGTCCGGTTCCTCGTTCAAGGTGATGTCGTCAAACACCTTCAGCTGGTCGGGTGTGAGGATGGCCTGAATAAATGGGCTGAAATTGCTTGCCTGAGAAAATGAGATCGTCGGGGCCGGACAGCCTGGGAACCCCAGCGGTGAGCCAACCCAGTTCTCCTTCCAGAAATTAATTTGCCCACAACCCACCAGCCACCTGGAGTTCATGCGGAGCACTGGTAAATGTTTAGAAATCATGAGCCAATGTCGTGGGGAAGTCCCTCTGCCACTGTCCATCTGTTTGCCATAGCGATTATTGATAAATCTTGCCCACATCGATTTGTTTTCCAGAAAATCCCACGCAAGTTTAGCTTGCATGCCCAACATTTCCCCTTTGACACTTCGAATATTAATACCACCATCAGAAATCTCCCTAGCCATCCTGTCCCATGAAGTCCAGTGAAGTCTACCTTCATTGTGTGAGTCCTATATGAAGCCTGTCAGCACCTTTTCAATATTGTTCAGCACTGCCTTTGGAGCATTAAGAACTGAAAGCACGTGCATGGGGATCGAGGACAAGACACAATTAACCAACGTGATGCGCCCCCCAAAAGACAAGAATCGATTCTTCCAATTTGTAATACGGGTTGTAATTTTCCCAACTAGCCCATCAAAGTGGTGAATCCGAACCCTTCCTGGCGCAATAGGAGCTCCTAAATATTCCATAGGAAAGGACTTTTTCTGCATACCCAGCGCATCTGTAATCTTTTTCCCAATATTGTCTGAACACCATTTCGAGATAAACACGCTACATTTCTCTCTATTGATGGTCTGGCCACTCCACTTGCAATAAGTTTCCATTACCCTGTTAAATTCTCTAATGGTGCGCCTGTTACCATTCAAGAAAAATAGCATGTCATCAGCAAAAAAGATATGTGAGATACCGTTAGTATTGGATCTACCACGGTAAGGACGGAGGCTTCCACTAAGAGCTTTCCCCTCGATATATCTGCTAAGGACGTCCTGCACCAAACTGAAGAGGCTGGGAGAGAGGGGATCTCCCTGTCGCAGTCCACGGTTGGGCTTGAAAAACCCACACTGCTTTCCCATGAAAGAAATAGCCAACCAGGGAGAGCTGAAAATTCTAAACAGTAAGTCCACAGCCCCTCTGGAAAAGCCCATAATCCCCAACACTTTAATGATAAAGCTCCATTCCATTT
Organism: Viscum album; assembly: GCA_963277665.1. Lineage (NCBI taxonomy): Eukaryota > Viridiplantae > Streptophyta > Magnoliopsida > Santalales > Viscaceae > Viscum > Viscum album. The sequence continues at coordinate 1,068,368,625 of OY728129.1, forward strand.
TATCGTAGGCTTTGTGCATATCCACTTTAATCACCACATTGGATCCGGGCGACTTGATGTTGATATCCCCCACCAATTCATGTACCATGGCAATGGCCGATTGAGTAGATCTCCCTTTGATAAAACCTTGTTGATTTTCAGAGACCCATTGGGGAAGATGAACCGCTAGCCTTCTGTTGAGAATGCTTGCCAGGATCTTGAACGGGAAGTTACACATACTAATTGGTCTATATTGATTGAGCGAAGAAGGGTCTTTCACTTTTGGAATGAGAATAAGTTTCGACGCGCAAGCCACCCTAGGTAGGTATCCCCCTCTAAAAAAGTCCTGGATGGCCTCAACGACCTCCCCTTTAACCAACTCCCAAAAACTGATGTAGAAGGATCCTGGAAAGCCATCCGGCCCCGGGGCACTTTCAGCATTAAGGGCCTTAGCTGCCTCCCAAATCTCATCAACATCCGGCGTTTACCCACCCATATAATCATTCACATCCAAAAACAACCAATTAGTATACCTACTAATTTAACCATTTTCATTAAAATTCAAACAATTAGTATTCCCACTCATTTAAATAGAACCGTATGAACTATTTGATCAATTCAACAATGCATGTCATGTTAACACATTCAAAATGAGTAATTACATCTCCTAATCATGTAAATCAATTAAATTCATTCATTAATGGGTTCCTATAACAAGTAAATCTCAAATCACACCCCTTGGGTGATTTAAAAAATAGCAAAGGAAAGTCAAATCACAAGGTACACCCCATGGGTGGCCTTTATTTGGGTAAACCACCTCCAGCAGGTCTCAGGGAAACTAACGGGCATCCCTAAAAGATTCTATTTAATTTAGTTCAATTTATCAATTCAATTAAGGTTTCACTAGAATGTTAGGAAAGTGGAATTACAAAATCTAGCTTAATAAAGCACCATCCCTCAAGGGAAAGTTATAGGCCACCTACCATAGGTCGGTAGTAGAGTTCTCATTGAGTATGAGTGCCTGATTCAAATTCGATTAGAATAATAATGAATAACTGATTAAGAATATTAAATTATGGAATATTTTCCATAACCTAAATATTTCATCCAATACCATGAAGAATGAGGAATGACACAAAAGTAATTGGAAACTCCCCAATATAGAACCAATGAGACTGATGACGCTTGATTCTGATATCAAATGGATGAGAGGGGTCAAAATCTACCCAATTGATTCCAAAATATATCAAAAGTGGCTAATATCCATTATAGGAAATGACCGAAAAATTTGATTGAAATAATATATTAATTAGGGTAAATTTCATACTTTCACCCAAATTATTGGGGACCTTGGTTTGGCTATAGGTATGGACAAACTATGCACCAACCATTCACCCATTTCCATATGAAGGGGAAATTTGAACAGTTTTCACATATGGTTTGAATAACCATGCACAAACCATATCTTATCCCAATATCAAAAAATTTATACGGTTCTGCATAGGCATCCACCTCAAATTTCGTGGGTTGTCTAACCATAAATCCTGTAGGACTCCATATTCCAGCCACACATGGTTAGAAGTATCCATATTTCATACCCTATATGGATTCTACTAACTATGTGATTGGTCTGTTTTACCACAAAAGTTGTGTTTCATGTGCTGAACAAGACACAAAAACCCATGAAACACCTATAACTATAAAGGGTATTCATATTAGGCCACAAAAAAAAAGAATTTTAAAAAAAATAAAAAATGATCATTACCTCATTAGAAAACATGGGATCTTATAATATTACCAGTTTAAAGTATTTCATCACTAAATTTCCATCTCAAGGGTGTTTAATATTATTCTAAAAATAGATCTGACAATTGATCATGTAAATTGGCAACCCAATCCCAAGTATCATCTTATAAATAGTTATGCTACCATAGCACCCGTACATGAGGAAATAATCAATCCCAGAGAACCGTCATGATCCAATCAATGACACTAATAGAATACTTCTCAAAGGATGCATCTACCTATTTCTCAACCTCCCTAGGATAAAAAACATGATAATGTTTTGATTAATATTAGCTCAGTTGAGATACATTGAAAAAATTGTGCATGGCTTATTACCTCTTATGTAACTGCAGCCGATAGGCTACCTTACCAACTCTCTCTAGAATCTCAAATGGCCAAACATATCATGGTGAAAGCTTACCCTGTCTCATGATTCTTTTGTCTCCCAGCCTTGGTGAAACACATAAAATGACTCAATCCTCGACCTCAAACTCTGTATGTATTTTTTAGAGATCAGTGTTATATTTTTTTCAAGAATATGAATTATCCATTTTCCTCTTAATCAACTAGACCTACTCATAAGTATCATGCATAAGACATTTTCCCTATAATGTTTCCTCTCCTTCCTCTAACTGGAAGTGGGTCTATTGGCATGGACTATCGTATAAGGACTCATACAGTGTGATCTATATAATATCTTGATAATTTTTATTGTAGTCGAATTAAAAATGGGGTATATGCCCCTACCAAGATCCCCCAAAATCTATGATGAATGATCACATCATGTCCTTAGGAACCTATATCGTATTATTTGACTGACCATTAGTCTAGCGGTGGTATAATATGCTCAGATGAACCTGTGTACCCAATTCCCTTTGTAAACTCTATCAAAAACAAGACGTAAACTAGGCATCACTATCTGAAATGATAGCATGCATGTCCCCATGAAGTCGTACTATCTCACAAAAATACAACGTCCCAAACTCATCCACACACAAGGGCTCCTTGATCCATAATAAATGAGAAACCTTCATGAGTCTTTCAACAGTAACCCAAACAACATCACTACCTTGAGGAAACCTCAGAAAACCTATTACGAAATCTATTATGATGTCATCCCATTTCCACTCAGGAATAGATAACCACTGTAAAACATTGGTTGGCCACTATCATTCTACCTTCACATATTGACAGGTGGAACACCTTGTAAGAAACCCATCTACCTCATGTTTAGTACCCACCAACTAGTACTAATGGCGTAATTCATGGCACATCTTGGTTACACCAGGATGCACTGCCCGAAGTAGAGAGTGAAACTCCCAAATTATCTCCTTATGTTTGTCTAATTTAACCAAATCACATCCATCAATATGCAGGATATCATTCTTTCAATTGGTCTAACCAAGAAGAGGTTCCTCGCCTACCACAATCTCCCATAAGACTAGGCCCTATAAGTCTGATAGCTTCCCCATATTTAGTTTATCCAGAAGGGTATAGGTCAAAACTAAAGGAGAAAGATATTTTTATCCTTGAATTTTTTCACCTCCAAGTGCATCTTAGTGAAAAAAATTCATAAGCTACAACTCGTTATTATCCTATTAAACTACCTGTATATGAGTCCTCCTTCTCAATGAATCAGTCGCTACATTTCGGTTTCCAGTACTGTAGACAAGATCAAAGTTAAAAAACTATAGGTATGAAACCACCTTCATAGAATCATATATAAATTACTCTATGTAAATATTTACTTGAGGATTTATTGGTTTGTGTACACCATAAAATGATCTCCCCATAAGTATTGTCCCCAATAGCACAAGTCATGAATAAATACTGATAAATCTAGATCATGTGTCAATTAATTCATCTCATGTGGGATAATCTTTCGAGACCCATATGTTATGAATATATCTTCTTCAAATAGTACTTCTCCTAGCTTACAACATGATGACCCATAATACACAGTGTACCTTCTTCCGTCTTTTGGAAGAATTTGGACTGGTGTTGAAGTCAATATTCCTTTCAGCTCTTGAAATTATTTCTCACGGGTATCTGACTACACAACTTCACACCCTTTTTAGTCAAGACCACAAATGGTGATAAAATTCATGATAATTCTTGTATGAAACTCCAGTAATATCTAGTTGTCCCTAAAAAATTTTGTATATCAAGTACATTCTTGTACTTTTCCTTGGAAACTACAACTCTCACCTTCTTTGGGTATACTGATACTTCTATATCATAGATAATATGACCTAGGAAGTGAATCTAATTGATCCAAAAGTGGAACTTTTTGAGCATAGTATATAATGGATGCACACTCAATGTATAAGAAATGATCTCAATATGTTTTTCATGGTCACGTAAATTGTGAGAATACACCAAGATATCATTCCTGAAAATCACCACAAATGAATCAAGATAAGGGTGTAAAACTCAACTAATCAAAGCCATGAAAACGTTTGGCATGTTTCTAAGACTAAACTGAATAACAGATACTTTTATAGACCATAACTACTACAAAAGTATGTATTATGTATGTTTTTAGGTCAAACACATACTTGGTGATATATAGACCTCAAATAAATTTTTTAGAATACTAGATCTCCTTGAAGTTGATCAAAGAGTTCATCTATCTGTGGAAAGGTCTATTGGTTATTAAAAATTATCTTGTTCATTTTTTGATAATCCATTCATAACCTAGTAGTATCATCCAAATTTTCTAAAAAAAAGTTCCTAAAACCCACTGATAACTACTATATTGAATAATCCCATTTTTATCTAAAACCTCTAGCTGCCAAATTATCTCATGGAACTCTATTATAGTAATCATATACGGAGGAATGGATACAAATTCCACTCTGAGAACTAGGTAAAGGTAGAACTCAACCTATCTCTTAGAAGTTAAATCATAAAATCATCCAAAAACACAATGTTGAAATGATCAATCAGTGGAGCGAAGTCCTCCAGACATTATCCCAGATCATCCAGACATAAATAAGCGATATGGGAAATCCTTCCACCCATCCCACAATGATGTGATCCATATATGATCACTTGGAAATCCCATTCACCCGCTTGAGTATAAACATCACCCTTTAATCATGTGAAAGTTACCCTCCAAGGAATTTAGTCAAAATAGTCCCGATAATCCACTAGAAATTCCATTCTGAGTATGAAATCAATCCATATCATCTCAAGGATAAAAGAATTCCAGATGAAGTGACACCCACCATACTTAAGGGGGAACTCATTATAATATATTACATCATCTATTTCGATCAAAAAAGGTTAAATCATCATGACGTCCTAATAAAACTGAATTATGAGCCCAAGTCATTCCACCATAGGTGAAAATTTAATACTATGTGATACACATGTATAAAATAGATCAAGTACTAACATAGAGGCTACTATATTCATAATTCTCACTCTAGATGGTCCAGTGCCCTTCTACTAAGGGGTAGGTTGTAAAGAATAGATCTGGCCTGAAGCACAACCCTATGACCCAACCTCACTACCTAGAGTAAGATCGCACTATAGTATTGGTACAACTGGTTCATGACTACCTCTACCACAACAACCACCACCTCGGCCTTATCGACTGATACTTATTCAACACCTTTCCTGATTTAGAGCTATAAAACCCTCCCTCAACCCATGTGTCGGAGCTAAACCCCTAAAACTCAATGATGGAGGAAAGGTCCTACACGATCGTTACATGTGTCCCATACTGCTATAATCTCAGCACTTGACCATGTCATGATCACATTGATTCTTCATGTGTCCCTATATGGAGAACTGATGATAGAAAACAACACTTCTATCTCAAGAGGCCTAGTTAGTACTCATCTCACAGAAATCCTCAAAAAGATGCTTCCTACCCAAAGATGTTAAACCACTAGGTCAAGATACTGAATAGTTATACTCTGTGCCCCGATATTCCCTTTGTTTTCTAACTATTATTAGTGAGAAATTCCAAAATTCATTATCATAGGTTAAAATAAAAACATTTACCTAAGATCAAACAACTTGTTAGATACCTTCCTTGAAGCATCTCTCCATAAATAACACATCAAACATGTATGTCGGTGAAAAATGCTTCAAATCTGTAAAGTTTGTTGAGTACTCCATAACTGTAATATTTCCCTCCTCCAAATGTATTAACACACTAGAAATTTCATCCAAAAGAATCTAGGGTTAAATGTAGTCAAAGAATATAGATTTCAAATCATCCCAAGACAAGTCTTGTAGCCTCCCAACTTGGTTCAGAACATCCCACCAATGCTTTTTTGTTCCATGTATCATATATTTTGTGAGATGTACTCTACTCTAAAGAGGTTTATCTAGATACTCTAAGGATGATAGTATAGTATCAAGCTTCATCATGACCACCTATGGACTTTCATCGCCTAAGAACATGGTAGGATGCTGCTGTTGGAACACATGAATTAGCTCTTCCATATACAAGGAGGGCTACAGTGCTCCCTAGAAATTATTCATAATGCGATAAAACCCCTTGAAAAACTATACCTCATTACCAGTGTCTATAAAAACAACTATTGTTGCATCTAACACTACAGTAGGTTCCCCTAGTAGCCCATGTCCCATCACCTCTAGAGCATGGTCATTTACAACCTCTTTGCATACAACTGGAGGTTATCATGTTGGAATGCCTCAACAATTCCAAACACACACCTCAAGAAGATTCAATATCAAGGTTCACAACCCAAAAGTGTAGGACATGTCCAAAACTTCCTATAAATAGTCTATACCATACAAAATACTTCCTAATTCAATACCATATAAAAAATAGTCATAAAATTCACTATAAACACTTCCCCTTGCCCACTCAAAAGCTGGGTCTAGGTTAAGTATTTGTTCACAAGTTCAATTTTACAATTCATATTAATATTCATTTCACATTTAATTTTAATGTTTGAACCAAATGTTTCACCACTTCTGATCCATAACGTCCCACACTAATCATGGACTAAAATATGGAATCCATTTAATACACACCATAACACATTCCAGTCCATGCGACTCTTGTTCTATGACTAAACATTCCAAAATTGTAAGCTTAGGGTGTATGATGAATATTAATTAGGAAAACACTAATTAGGTTATAGTAGGCACTCATAGTGCCAACCATTTTTCTCAATTCCCTATATAGAAGTCTATCACAACAATAGTTATATATATCATGATGCCTATCACAACATCATGAAAAAAGGAAATGCATCCTATATGGCATGGCTTAATCCATGGCATGTGAATCTCGTAAAGTGCCTAAAATGATGCATGATATGACGTACTCTCATATCATTTAGTTTCGATAAAATATAACCCTCAATCATATCAATGATAACATCTTAATTCATGTGCATCACGCTATGGTGGAGTCAATTCTTCTATAATAGACAAAATCAAGAAATCAACAATTTCCATTTGAGGAAATCTGGATTTTTCTTATAATTTGGTTAGCTATGCCCAAGAACATAGAATTACTAAATTATAATTCTTTCCTATCCCTGTCTATTGTCACTAAATAATAAATTAGAAAAATAAATTTCTCTGAAACCATATTGTAAAATACTGAACATGGATGCCACTAAATAGTGCCCCAAGCAAGGTTGGTCTCAATGCCTCAAGTGAATCTCCCCAAACACCAGAGGATTCTAACTAGTAGCGAGGGACAAGGGTGTGTTTTTGGAGAGACTATGCCCACATTACGAGAGTGTGACATAATGGAATAGCAAGAACATTCAATAATAAAATAAGTATAACAATCAGATAGACGATCAATATACAAGATAGGGATATATAAAAAATTATAGAAGTAGTATCATATAAAAAATAATGATACATATCTCTAAAAAGTACCCAAAATATATAGATAGAATTATAATACAATACATGAATCAAAATACCAAAGAGACCAAAAAGTTCTATCTCTGAATAGCATTATGAGCCTCAGCATGGTCCCATGATCCCGTACTTCTCAGCATGGTACAAATTCAACCAACAAATAGTGGGTGGTTTCCCTGGTCCATACCTGCATCCAAATAGTTTGTTCAGTTACCCAATAGTGGCCCGAACAGGGTGTGAGATACACTCCTAGTAGGTATCCACCCAAAGGTCTATAACAAGTCATCGATGCGCAATATAACAAGCTAAAGCTGTATACATTTTTTTATCATATGTAAGTGGTAAATGAAAATGAATCACCCATGGAATATAAACTACAAACCAAGTGATATTTTATAGCCCCTCAAGGATCCCTACAAAACATGGTACAAACTCTTATAACAAGGTTGGTACAAACAATGCATAAAATAACTAACATGTCCTCACCATAAATCTATATATATAATATAAACCACACCCTTTCTGTATAACTAAATGTTTCACATCTACCATGGTAAAGTAGTATACTCACACATGTCACATTTACCATGGTCATGTCATGCAATCAAAGTGTCATACCTTGATGGGCTAAATCCAAGGTATAGAAGATTAAGTAATCCTTATTAATTCCATAGAGAATCTCGATGGAATGTGATTTAGGATTTCATTAGGATCTAAGGAGAATGTCTACTAACCATGTCCACTATAATACCAAGAAAAATTGGATCCATGAGCTAGCAAGGCCCATGGAATCCAATAGAATCAAGACCCGTGGAGAAATCCTTGTCCAAGGCATCCACTAACGCATTCAATACCCATGGGAGAAATGTCTATGGTGTCTAATTGATTCATTCATCATTAAATCCATTTATCATTTCATACCATATGAGTTTACCCACTCATATAACCATTCATATCCAAAAATGACCATTGATTATACCAACTCATTTTTCCATTTACATTCAAATTCAAAAAATGAGTATACCCACTCATTTAAACAAAACAATATAAACCATTTCATCAATTCAAAAAAGCATATCATTTTCATATATGGAAAAGGAGGCGATACATATCTTAATCAAGGAATTATTTTCCTTTCACTTCATTATGGTATTCCTCTAACTAGGAAATCTCAAATCACACCCCTTGTGTGTTTCAATAATAAAAAAAGGAAAGTCAAATCACAATGCACACCCCATCGGTGGCCTTGGGTTATGGAGACAACCTACATCAAGTCTCAAGAAAGCCAAAAAAAATCTATAATAGGTTCCATTTCATTTTGTTCTGTATTTTAATTCAATTTCTGGGCCGTTTTAGAAATTTTGGCGGTTGGCATAATGAAAACATTCTTAATAAAGCTTCAAACCTCATGGGAAAGGTATAGACCACCTATCATAGATCGGTAGTATAGTGCACTTCCATTATCAACTCCTAATTAGACTCTTGTTAAAATAAAAATGATGACCTGATTAAGATCCTAAAATTAAGGAATATTAACTTGTACCTAAATAGCACAGTTGATACCATGAAGAATGAGGAATGTCACAAAAGGAATTTGGTACTCATGGATATAGATCTAATGAGATTGATGGTTCTTGGTTCCAAGATCGAACAAAGGAGAGGGATCAAAATTTACCTAATTGTGTCAAAAAACTCTCCCAAGTGGCTGATATCCAATATAAGAGAAGAATAAAATATTATGTCTAAATAATATATTAATTCTGGGAAATTTCATAATTTCACTCAATTACTCGGTCGCGCGTTTTGGCCGCATTCTTGGTCAAACCTTGTGACAATTGTGCACCCTTTCATTGAGGAATGGGAACTTCACATGGTGTCATTCACAGTTTGACTAATCATTAACAAAAAAATTTTCATCCCACTGTCAAAAACTAACGAGGGTGTTGCATGGGAACACGCCTTATATCACACAGTTTTTAAAACTGTTTGGCATATAGGACTCCACTTTCTATCCTCACATAGTTATAAGTAACTATATGGCATACCATAAATGGTTTCTAATAATTATGTTATAGGACTTTTTTACCCCAAAATTTGTGTCCTATGCTTTGAACAATCCCTGTTCACCCCAAAACACTCGTGACCTCAATGGGTTTTCATTTTAGGTCGTAAACAAGATTTTAAAGCAAAAGAAAAGGATTTGTACCTCAAATGAAAACCCATGTTTTTTCAATGTTAGGGTCCCCAACTATGACGTAAGTGTCCACCGGCTAAAACCACTACAACATAAGAGTACAAAGAAGCGACATACGAGTACCAATTAAAGGTACAAAATCCCTCATGTAAGTGTAGAAACATGTTGTGTGTGGTTTAAACCAGCTCTGTGTGAGGCTACTTTCCACTATTTAATGGTTGATGGATAATAAGGGTAATAAAATACTTTTTTAAGGGTATATACCACTTGTGTATGGGTTAAGATCTAGCTATGTAGGGGTACATAACTCAAAACTTTTGATAAATAAGGGTAGACCATAGTTGTCAAAGAATTTATAAGGGTACACTGGGACATATGTAAGGGCAAAGTATAAAACCAAAGGTTTGGGTTAGGGTACCCATGAACAAATGTAATGGTATCCAAACATTACTGAGGCTATTTGTAGTCAAGGGACACCTATGAAATGGTAATGGGAACATCAAAAGGGATAGGTAAGGGTTTATAAAACCTTGCATAATGGTAAATAAAATGTAAGGAGGATCATTTATGTGAAAAACAATGCTACGTAACGGTCATAAATAATGATCAGGGTGATGAGAAAAAAAATAAAAGAAAACATTTTAAAACCCAAATTATTTAACAACACAAACTAGGGAAAACCCAAAACAATATCTATATTAGATATATCACTTGATATCACTACATTGAAGATACCTGAATCATTTAACGCATAAAATTAAGGAGACATATAGAGTAAGAACCACTAATAAACAAAATAGGTTATGTACCCTGAGGATTCCTACACAAAATCAAGTCAAATCATGTAGGTGTGAATCTATAGGGACAAATGTAAAACTCATAATCCATGGAAGAATCCAAAATCATTGCTCAAAACTATCTAAGCCAAGGCATGTTTCAAAACTAAAATTTTCATTAAGAGGCATGGATGAATGGTCTAAATAAACACACCATCGGTCATATCCACCATACAATCAAGTTAATCAATGGCTCATAGAAAATAAAAAATATTACATACATAAGTAGTGATTTAAGGCAATGGATGAAGGTTAGGTGAAATAATCCATGCAAGAGAGCCAATAGAAACAGACCGCTCACAAGGTATAGAACTAGAAAATATAAAATATATGGAAATTAAAGTGAAAAATTAAAATCATATTAACATGGATATCAAATAAGACATTTTATTACCAATAAAAGTGAATAACAAATTAACACAAGATTGAGATTTAGGGGTGGGGGTGAAGAAATGATACATGCCTTTTTTAAAAATTGGGTGACTGCATTTGATAGTTGAAGAAGCCATTATTAAAGACCACCTATGGTACTTTCATTTTCCTCTTAATTTGTTTACATTTTTGGTATTATTACATAGAGTCATTCTAGTTGATTTGTCACACAAAACATTGTTAATTTTCACATGTCCACGGTATTTTCATGGTGTCTTCAGTACCATCAATTGCTATGGTTTCCTGTCTCTTACGGTAATTGATGTAGTTGTGTTAGGGGTGTATATGATTAGTCATTGGCTTTTTATCTCAAGAGTATTGATTTTTGGATATTGGTTCTCGGTCAAGATCCTAATACTAGTATCATATAAGCTTGGAAAGACATGTTGTTTAGTGCAGTGTAACTATAGTTCAATAATTAATTCATTATCAGTTTTAGGTAGCACAATATGAAAAATAAGAAATTATGAAGTTACTTTTTCATGAAAAAAAAGATTCACAAAACATGAGATCAAAAATCATATGTACATGAAAATTCACAATTCATTATCATTATCATAAGATATTTCATCATATGAATTTCAAAACCATTATTACAAACTAAAATACTCATGAGACATGCTTTAAAGAGGCATTACATGGGACACATTATAATTATTTGACAGAAAAAACATTGAATAATAAATCTATGACCATGAAAATCAGTTAGCCAGCTTTTGAAAATGGCAGATGGGGTAGGAGTTACTTCGACCTAGCCACCGCCCAATGCAGTCACTGTGAAATACATGGGAGCACGGCAGAGCTGCCTCCATGCACCCCTGGGGGAGACCTTCCATGCATACCATGAAAATCTCCTCCTCGCCCTCAACACCCACCCCTTTTATATACCCCAAAACTTCTCTTAATGCCTTCTCTACCATATGGTGACGCACTAATAGCTTCTTTGGGACACCCATCTGGGCCTGGATCTGATTTCGGTCCCAGTAAGTCATCCTCTCAAGTTTGGTGAGTTTGGTGTCGATGATGGAAATGGGGTTCATGGTTTCTTGGACCACGGTGGAGGTGGTTTTGGTTCCCTCCTCATTTCCCAACATGCTAATCCACTGCTCCACATTGAACAAGCTCAATCAAATGTAGATGTTATTATCGTTCACGGCATCTAGGTGGATGCTGGTGTCTGGTGATGTGGATGGGGTGGTGGCATTGCCTTGGCTGATGGATGTGAATCCAACGTAGGATTCGATAGCTGCTAGTGGAGGGCCATTCGTAGTTTCATTAGGTCGGGGGTCGACAGATAGCTGGGGGTTTTCTATAGGGGTGTTTTCTCCACCACGTTCGTCGGATTCTCTCTGGATGCGGTCTTCAATGAAGGGAGAGAGGATTTGGAATTTCATGAGGGGATCATAAGACCGTATGTGACACCTGGTTCCCATTATGGTATATATATTAGATAGTGGAAGTCACATGTGTTTCCTTAATCTGGTATCTATAATTATTCAGATATATCTAAATAAGCTTCAGACAACCCCAATCATTTTCACCCCTTTATATCTCTTTTTTTTTTGAACTTTTATGTAGCGATACATGATAATTATAGGTATTTAATTAGACAGTTTTATTTCTAATTTATTATAGTTTAATACATTTATTAATATAATAATTCTATTATAAATATCAATATATATATAATACTGTAATTTTCATGTTTGCTATTACCCAAACATAAAAAAAAGTGCTTGTAAAAACGTTTAGATAAAAGTAAAATTATTATTAATGCTAAAAATGTTGATAAATCATACCTTTTCATCATTTTATAGCACTGGTAAAGGCAACAATGAATAGTTAAATTTATATATACATATTTATATTTTTCAATATATTATTTATATTACAATAAGATTATATAATATGAAATATATAAATGAATTAAATATAGTTCGTATTAAAATTTATATATTTATTTTTTTGATATATATTTATAATATACATGTATATTTATAATTATATATGTGTGTTTTTAAATTATAATACTACTATATATCGATATTTACTTAGCTCTAAATACATTTTTTTATCATTTCTAAATGTAAGTGCCTCTAAAACTTGAATGATTTTATCATTTCTAAAGAATGATCAGAGAATGATTGATTTTATAAACCCTAACTTTATAAGGAAAAGATTGTACGGGTGCTTGATAGTTTGAAAAAATAGTGTTTAATTCAGAAAATTTCCTTACCAAAATTTACCACCAATCTCAGGGTATATCTCTCACATGAATCCCATGTGGTCATAACAATTGGTGTCAATGCCTACCTAGGTTTCTTTTATTGTATTTATTGTGTTATAAATTAGTCCAATTGATTTATTATGTTTAATTATATTATTCCCTTATATTTTGGACCATGTCTAAGGGAAATAATTTTAAGAAAAAGTAGAATTCCTAAGATTACCTCTCTGGCGCATAGAACAATGAAAAATAACCTTATTCAGTTAGATGCACTGAGTATAGATTAGAACCCTTTATCTACACACATCTCCTTCCCAATACTAGTATGAACATCACATAAACAAAATTACTTTTCCATGAGTCACCATGTAAAGTCCATATTTATTTAGAAATTTCATCAATGAGTTCCAATATTTTCTTCTCTTCTATTGAGCATAAATATGAAATTCCTCCCTCAATGTCGTATTTATTAAATCATCCTTATCCCCATTTCATTTTCACTATAACAAAATACCTTCATTTATATAAATATATAACTATATAACTCTATAATTTCATTTCCTCTTTATCCTAGAGAAATTCTCCTCATTTCCCTCCTCAAGGATCTCAGTTAAGTCATGAGTACGATATGCCAATCCTTCCAAAAAATATTCTCCAAAATAAATTAAAACTTCTCTAAATATCTCATATAATTCAGAGTCAAGATATTCAGTCTACTTTTGGAACCCTCCTCATTAAATATAGGATCTTTAAACCTCTGTGTACACTTACTCAACTCATCCCTAGCATGGTCATCACCACTATGACAGGAATACTACCTCCACTAGAACCTCCATGGATTTTATCCTATATCCTCCACTCATTCCAACAAAACATATCATGTAGACTCCATATAAAATCTACTGTCCGTGAAATAATGTTGCGAGGACCTTGAAATAATACTTTTCTAAAAAAATCACCCAAATAAACACTCATCCCCACACTCATTATGCATGTGTTCCACTTCAAACATAGAATCCTGACATTCACCATGAATTTGACCATGATATATGGGTTCCCTAGTTTCTTAACTCAGTTATACTTACACCAGTCCCATAAAATATCAAAAATGTCATAGTGGCCTCTAGATTCCAACAAGGACTCTTAAAAGCCACCATGATCTCCTCTATGGTGTGGTTTCCCTGAGCTTCTCATTTCATTCATTGTTAATATTTACTAATATTCTACGGTTTATGGACCATATGATATAAGTATAATTATAAATGATGATAGAGATCATATTAATTAAATAACAATGAATGTTGAATATTTCCATCAAAAGAATTCAATGTTTTTTGAAAATTTAAATATTTTTTCAGAGATTCCATTATATATAAGTTACACTAAATAAATAGCATCATCAGGTGTATCAATGATATATAATTATAATGTTTAAAATAGATGTAGAGAAAACAAATTTTGAAAACAAATTTATTTCATGGATGATATGTTTCCAGAATAAAATGATCATACATGTCAAACATATTATGGAGAAAATATGTTGTGTACAATTAGTATGATCTCTATAATAATACATGAATTTCCAAATGATTATAAATTTTTTTTCAAAGTCCATGAATCACATAAATGCACAAAATGTTTTGTAGGTTGATACTAGAAAGATTATTCAATTCCATTGAAATTTTTATAGTATATTATAATCATTCCAATGATTAAGAAACTATATGAAAGTGAGGATACTGTAAGGAAATTGATGTGTTATATAGATACAAGAATTCAAGATGGTAAACTATAGGTTTTAGGCACTGTAGAAGTTTGCGGCGATGGAAAATATATTAAAATTTCTTTCAATATTTTTTTCCCAAAACCCAGACTCAGAATATTTTATGTTAATTTTTTAATAAATTTATTTAGATCTAAAGAAAATAAATACCTTATCTTTGTATCCATTCTTTATTATTGATATTGAACTTCCAAATGAACCTTTTTAAGAATACCTTTGTTTTGATTTTAGGATCCAAGGTTAGAATCCATCTAACAGTGATCTACAAATGCTTCTTTGATATCAAAAAAACTAATTAATTTTTGGATGCTAGTATAGAAAATCAGTTATCATTCATTATTTGTGTTGATCACTCATCCTTTGGTAATGAATGAATCTCTCTTTAAATTTTCATTAATGAGAGAGAGATAGGAGGAGTCACGAATGAATTACTTTATACGCAACGATTCTCAATTTTTGTACCGTACCACACAATAAACATAACCGTCTATTTATAGAGCTATGGTTTAGGTTAAAATATTATTTAATTGCATGTAAAACCTTAAACAATATTATAATCATTAATAAACCCAATGTAACATAATTATAATAATTATTATTATTATTATTATATTGTGATGCATGCTAAATTGAACAATAACAAATATTATTTAGCCAATTGTAAATTAATATTTTCCACCGGACATGGTCTTTGTCCATTCAAAATCTTCTAGAATTTATTTATCACCCAAATATATATTAAATATTTATCATCATTAAATATTTTTTATAGATAAAACATGGATAACATTATTCTTCTTTCTTGATAATATTATTTATTATATTAATTAAATTCAAATATAATTTAATCAAGATCAATGAAAAAACCACATATAAACCCTCACAATTTAGTATAATACATTTTTTAAGATATCTCATCAAAAAGGTTTTACATTTCTGTCACCAACCTATATGCTCAATACGTTTTTATTTGATTGTTTAAAATAAACACCTTGATACACTATGAACATGGAATTTAATGAAATTGTTCTATTCCAACAAAAGGGACAAGATATCAATGTGCATAAATATGGAAGGGGAAATACTTCCATGACTTGTCTATTAATAACATGTCAATTATGATACACCCAATGTACCCTACCTCGCAGTGAAACTATGTCATAATGTTTTTTAGGAAATCTAAGTACATGAGTCATGACACACATTAATGATAATATTAATGTCTAAAGACCATTACACATGCTCGTAGATAGAAATATTATATGGAAAAAAACATTTATAATTATTACTATCAAGTGTGTAGTCATAATCTCCCATCTTGAAGATTAACAAGTTTAAAATTTATGAGAATAAGACTCGTCCTTTTACTTGTACTCACAAATTACTGTCACATTCTATGTGTCCCATCATATAATGCAATCCAACCATAGAATAGTATTTAAGAATAGCATCATTGTACTTCATGTTTCTCTTTAAAGAGGGAAACTATCATGTACTTAACAGTTCAATGAATACTCTACAATATTATTACATTAAAGTAATGAATAACAATGAAAAATATGTAATAACATATTTTTTTAATATTTATATAATTGAATATACATTTAAAAAAATTACAATTCATTGGACACAAACTCCCCCAAACTGTAGCTTTGACTAGATACAACTGTCTATAAATTTTAGTCCACTAGAACTCACATGATAATCATGTTTCTACTGATTCAAGGATTTAGTCAAGGGGATTCCATGTTGACTTACATGGAAATAATACTTACATAAACCTCACCAATCTATGAAAAATACTTCAATATATGATACATATGATGTTTTTTATTCATCCACCTATGTGACCTTGGCTATTTTGAGAGATACACTATTGTAGTATAATCATAATAGAGTTTGATATGGTCTTTACTTCTACGAACCACATAAAGATATTAGAAAAAGTTTTTCATATATACTACTTGTTTAGTTTCCTCAAAAGTTGAAATATATTTGGAATCTATTGTATAATATTCAACCATAACATTCTTTGATCTCTTCTAGCTCATAAGACCTCTATCAACATGAACATTTATTCAATTTGATATTTTATATCATCTTCATTAGTTTGGAAACTAATATCTTAATATTTATTGATTATTAGTTCCTCATCTCCTTCATTAACAAGAAACATATCCTTGGTATGCCTCAAATTATTAATGATAGTATTTACTAAAATACAATGGAAGTAACTTTTGTTGGATAAATATCTTCCTAACACACTTAATGCATATGAGACATATATCCTAGTATATAGAATAACATTCATGACTGACCTGATCACTAACATACATGTAATCATTTTCAATCTATATCTTTCAACATGTATATGAGAACACATTTACCTGGAATGATAAATTCCATGTGATTCTAGAAAAAATCACATATTTGATTTTTACTTAATGATACACTTTATTATCTTAATAATATATGTACATTGACTAAGGAAGAGCGTTCTCTTAGATCTATCATGATGGATCATGGTCCCAAGAATATATGCTAACTCACCTAATTACTTTGTGTAAAATCATTTATTCAACCAATTATTAACAAACTATAATAATTATATTTAATTTAAAATGAGTAATATTTCTTCAAAATATACTATTAAGAAAATGACCACACTCCCACTAAACCATTTATATACCCAAGGCTCATATTCATTTTTTATGAATCCAAATTATAGTATAGATTCATCAAAATGAATGTTCTATGACCTAGATTCATGAATTAATCCATAAATGGGTTTTCTTTCAATTTTCATATATTTTTCTCATCCTTCGGAGTCAAAATCCCTTGAGGTTGTATCAAGTGTAAATCTTCCAAAAGCTTCCCATTAATGAAGGCTATTTTGATTTGTATTTTTCAAATCACAAAGTCATGGAAATCCAAAATGGAAAGTACAATTCTAATGGATTTGAATATTGAAACTGGTGTAAATATTTATTTATAGTCAATTACATGATGCTATTTAAACACTTTTACAACCATCCATTCTTTATAGTTACCGACTTGTCGTTCCATGTCCAGTTTCTTCTTGAATACCCATTTAAAGCTAACTGATTTTACATCCACTAGAGGATTTACTCTTATGTAAGCCTTGAGTTGTAGAATTTACCTTTATATGGAGATTTATGTGCCCTTAAATAGATTCTTTAATGTGTGGAATACATTTATGTATCTGTGGAATGGACCTTACATGAATTTTTTAGCAGCAGTACTACCCTTATGTGATCATAGGTTGACCCTATCATAACTAATGAAATAGAGGGACTTAACATTACATGATAATTTTTGTACCTTTATGGAATGACTGTGTGAACCTTATGTAGATATGGTTTTGTTTTTTGTTTCCCTTACATAGAGGTCAAGTTACCCTTACATAGAATTGGTATACCCTTATATAGTGCATTGGCGAACCCTTACTTAGCAGTCATTCAATTTTTTTGCAATGGATTTTTCAGCATGGTCCTTGGTTAAATGTATGACTAAAGTTTATTGAAGGTTTATAGAAAAGATTTAAAAGTTAAATCTCCATAATACAACATTTTTTAAGATATATAAATGCATATGGAGGGAAATCCGAGAGAGGGATTGAGAAAAGGATATAATATGATTAAGAGGTGAGGGCCTATTTGTGGATCAGTTAGCGACACTACTCGCAGGTGTATATGGAGTATTGTTTTGGTGTTAGGATCATGGATTGAAGGTTATGTGGAAGAGGAAATAGGCTGATTTTTTTCTTGGGATGGTTTCAGTAGTTGAATTTGAATCTCATTAAGGGGTTTTCGATCTTTTTTCATTTGGATTTTCTAAAATTAATTTCATAGTATTGTTGATTTTATTTCATTCTTCCTATTTTTGTGAGAATTATTATATCATTGCTTTATAATTCATATATTTTTTTTTCATATTTTACCTTCCTCGAAATTATATTTTTTACTATCATGCATTATTTTAATAACAAAATGGTGTCATGTGGTGTTATTTCCATGAAGTGGGACCAAAGTGGTTGGAACCACATAAATCTTCCCATGTTATTTTTGTTTACAACATTATTTTTCAAAATTTTTGATCTGTTTGATATTTCTTTCTCCATCATTTTACACATATTTTTGTGTCTATTTCATTATTAAATTTTATTTTTAGGATCACTTTTTTTGTTATCTTGTTGTGTGGTTTGTTTTTATGACACGGATACTATCCTTGGATTTTTTGTCACTAGGGTTGTCCTCCTATAACAATATCTATATTTAGCGCATAGTTAGAATCTTTAAATACAACAACATATTGACTATAAGAATTATTTTTTTCCAAAAAAATACAAAATATTGGATGTCATTGACACATACCTAAGTAAAAAAATTTAATTCATTCCAATGGGTCTTTCCTAGACATTCCATAAACCTAATCCAGATACAAACAAAAAAAGGATATATCTAACCTCGCACATATAATGGGATACATGAGGCCATGTACTATGTTTGTATAATTAATTTTACCCATAAAACCAATTTCAGAGTCACTTCTAGTGGATTATGTCAAGTAAAACATGAATTAATGACATAAAGGTTCACTAACAGGTTTCAAATTATAAAAACAATACCTTTTTAACACCTTATGAATATGATCAAATTGGGAAAAATACAAAACCTCATAATTTTTACCCCTATAGATTTCTATTCCATGTATTTTCTTTTCGTTCAAAAAAATATTTCATTTCAAAGGCATTATTCAATTAGTTTTTCATTGGATTTATTAACCTCGTGTATTTTTAAATTAGAACAATATCATCGAAATATAAGTGTGAATAAATAGATAAAAGTGTGACAGTTTTAAAGTAAACACAAGTATCATATTTACTTCTAGTAAAGTCATTTTTTAGTATAAAATTGAAAATTCTTGATAAAATTATCAAGATAGTTGTTTAAGTCCATTGTGTATTTTCTTAATAGGTGCACTTGATTTATATTATAATATATTTAAAATACCTATCTTTGATTCATATTAATCTATCCATCTAAATTATAATGTCAAAATTTGGTTTTAACATCCAATTAATCAACATGAAAACCATTTTAGGAAGAAAAGGATAATTTGAATATAATGGAGGAAATCATGAAAATAGTTTAATGAATCTCACTATAATAAATTCCTTCACATTTTAAGAATACCTTTAAAAAAATTCTAGATTTTTATTTTTTATTTTTTTTACCATTTTTTTATTTATTCTTCATAAAAACAATTTACAAACTATAACTTTCTCTTTATCATGTTTTTTAAAAAATTATCCAGGTTTGGTTTTTAAGAATAGAGTTAATTTCATATCTCATGATATCAAGACACTGCAAATATTTATCAAAATAAAGATATTTTTTAATGTTTTATGTTTCATCACTTCCAGGTTCAAAACCTATATTAATGTAAAAAATAGTGACATCAGCCTCAGTAGTCTTGGATGGGGGCCTAATGGCTCTTTGAACCCTATCATGATTCAATAGATATTCTATTAAATTAACAATTATTTCAACCACTGACTCGAATTTATATTCACTGATAGTTTTTTTATTCAATGTGAGTTTGTTATGTTGGATTATGGGAGACAACCCTAGT
The DNA here is from genome assembly GCA_963277665.1 of Viscum album. Classification (NCBI taxonomy): domain Eukaryota; kingdom Viridiplantae; phylum Streptophyta; class Magnoliopsida; order Santalales; family Viscaceae; genus Viscum; species Viscum album. Next base: position 1,068,389,384 of record OY728129.1, read on the forward strand.
TTTAGGCAACATTTTATGTAATAATCTAGCCTCAACAGCTATTGGTTTATATGGATTAGACTAAAAAAGATCAAAATCCTTTTTTTAGAAGTATAAGCCTCATGAAAAAAAACATGAAAAATTATTATACATTTCCGATAAGTAGTCCTATTTGTCTAAGTGTTATACCCTTTGACACCATGTAGGTATCCCAAAAATACACATTTCACATTCCTAGGTTTGAGATTATTAATCATGATGTGTGTAGTGTCAGTAAAACCATAAAATATAAGATTTCCTAAACTATGGGTGAAATAGTCCAAATATCATCATGGGTTTTGAAACCAATGGTTGGGATGACCCCCCCCCCCCCCCCAAAGGCCTCCTTCAAGGGTTGGCGATGTGAAAAAGAAGATATTGACCACCCAAATCTCCCCTACAATAGGAAAAGGGTTGGAAAAAATCACTGAGGGTAAAATGAACATAAAAATGGGAGGCAATACCCTCTAAAAGAACATGTTGACAAAATAGATAAGAATAAATCATCATTAAAATACTTATTTGATAGAATAAAAGGAACCCATGTTTATATATGTAATTTTATTCATGGATAAAAAACTAGAAAAAAACTATATGTAATAAAAAGGTAAACATGGCAGCAACCAAGTATCCCAAATAGCTCCAAAAAAATCAAAATCTTGTAATATCTAACCCTATCTCAAACCTACTCCTAATATCCTAAAAAATAGATTATATATACATAGGGTGATAATAAAAAGTATACTCAACAAGTTCATCCCTGTAGATTCTCATGATAAAGATAAATAAATCATAATAAATCCCAAGGAACATAAATTTAAACCAATGCATCTTTTAAATTGGTATACTATGTTCATAGCCTCACCCTAGATATATCTCACCAAGTAATTATTACAAGAGATCATAAATTATAGTAATAAAAACATGGTTTCCAAGCTACCATTTCCCCAAGGTTTTCCGCTACGCCATAACATTGAAATTAATGATTCATCTCTCTCTAAAATAATCCAACACAAGGAAACCTAGGATAAGTATCAAAACATGAATCTCAGGAATCACATCATATATCATCCCATCCATATCTACATATTTTATATTAGTATTTTCATAGAGACATCACATCATGTTTGTCGTGTGTTATAAATCAGGTATTGTACCTCAATCCATCGTAGTCCATACACAGAGTATGTACCTCGATAGACCATACATGTTATACCTATAATAATTCATTAAATAATATATATAGAGATACATGTGTGAAATTACCACAATCCATTACATCCCTCCATGAAAATATATATGGACACTAACCACCATACAAACTAGAATATAATACTACTAGGAGAAGAGTTCAGATCCGGAAGGGGTAGTTATCCATTTCTCCATCGCTAACCTAGTTGTTGTGGAAACCACCCTCAGAGAGACCACTGGGTATTAGTTTTCCAATCAAAATGGGTAGGGTATTGTAAAAAATCACAAAAAAATATATAATATATCTCACAACCACACTATAGGAAATAACCTATTCTCATGCTTAAAAAAATATATCATCAATCGAACACCCGACTTCCACAACTAAGTATTAGATATCCTATAAGAACAAAATAATGTTAAGACGACTTTCATAAAATTAATTTGTTTATTTTAATATTTCACATCAAATTAGTTAATTCATTGACCACTAAATAACATTATTCCATTCCTATTTCATTAAACATCAAAGTGAAGTCCATGCCCTCTAGGAATAATCTAGATGATTCCATGGTATCTCAATCTTAACAGCCTTTTCATTCAATGAAATAACCCTACGGGTTAAATAGAATTATTATTCTTTTACCATTACATATGTTCGGGTACTCTAGGAAACATCTCAAGTAACCATAAATAGATGCTTAAAAACACTTTCAACTACCTAAATTAGTGGGGAAATGAATGTAGATAAACAAGAGACCCAACCATCCAACATTTAAAAAGATTATCAAGATATCATCTTAGCTTCAAGAAAAATAATATGTATGGTCATATTAAACCAATTCCATCAAATCTGGTATCATACCCGACACCCTCGTGCATATTAAAATGCATCTCTCCATCATATGAGTCAAATGTTTCCATAGACTCTGGGCCTCCCCATCTAAATCTCATCAACCAAAAGTAATCCCAATCTCACATCCCATCACATAGAAAGTCTAAAATAAAATGAAACACCTAAGGAAAAAAAACCAAAAAGGTACATAGGTCAAATAGGCCCTAAAACAAGGCATTTATATTCACATGAATACAGGATCACATAGTCCCAAACATAAGTCATTCGTCCTTCTTATGAAAATGAGCTCACTTAGTCCAAAATATTTATCTTTATCAAACAATCATCTTTATTCCATTTTGGATTAACTGATTCAATCATCACAAGTTATAAGTATGAGAAATTTAATAAATCATCTATAGAAATATATCATTTGTTAAACAACGTATCAAGCATCAATTTGAGTTTCAAATTTTTTTGAGAAGAACCATTCTCATTGGGCATGCCCTTTATTATTATCACTACTATAATTACAGCTTTAGGTTCTTTATCAAATTCCATTAGTACATGGATGAACAACATCAACTAAATTTTCATAAATAATCAATTTGATTTCCATAAAATAAAAAGAATATATGGATTCATTAAACATGCCTCATTATGTTCTTTAGACAATCAAAAAATTACTCGATTTATGTTCTTTAACTATTTTCATCAAAACAACACATTTTAACCTAAGCATAACCAGCATGTTATAGAATAATATCATAGATTACTAACTACCTAGAAAATCAAGAGGAAAACTATTTTCAGGGTAGAAGAACATGGGATATTTAACCATAAACAAAATTCTTTATTTAATACAATTCAATTTTTATTAGGTTAATTTCACAACCACCCAAAAAGATAAATATGATAACATGATGATTTCATGTAAATATAAAGGATAAATAATGAATACCCTATCTTAATAAATCAACGTTCTTCTAATAGATTTGGAACATCAATGTGGATCTCTGATCACCTCTCCCACAAGAAAACAATGATCTCATAAGGACTTTGTACCGTAATCATGCCAAAAAAACAAAATAAATTACGTTGGAAAGATGAATGATCAAGCACTATCACATAGAAATAATAAATGGGAAAAATTATATCAAATAGAGAATAAACTAGAATAAAAGAGAGATAACACACTTTGGATCATCACAGACCAAAAAGGGTATGTTAGGGAACAAATTTTATAGAAAGGGGATTCAAAGGCCTATATAAATCTCTCTAGGGAGAATAGGTTTTGGGAGAGAAACATGATAGAAAAGTGACTTTGGGTGAATTTAGTGTATTTATAAGACAACAAAAAAATTGAGGACCAAGATGTAGCACTTTAGACTGCACCATAAAATTATCTGACACATGGCGTATTACGGTGCAAGGAAAGACACTACATCATGCCCCCTGGCCAACAGAATATATGATAAACATGGAATCTTACATGGGGAAAATAATATAAAATGGGGTAAGGACTATGAAATATGGATACCCATTACACTAAAGAATCCAATATCCTAAAGGTAGGAGACACTACAATATAACCCGAACAACATATCTAGCATGAAATTTATAGAACATCCCTCAAAACACTACACCTCAGTCGAAGCCTCAATGTTGTAGCACTCAACCTCTAGGGAATTTCTCATACTGTAAACCTTCTCCATGGTGAATCCATTCCTAAATTTTTAGTGGATCCAAATTCCACCCTTGATCCCTTTTATTCCATATCCAACCACATTAAACAAAAATGACCATGTTTATGGAATAATCCAAGGATATATGATGCAAAAACTTCTCAATGTATTATTTTCCCTCCAAAACACCTTGAAAACTTCTCTGGAAAACACCAACACACAAAATTACAAAATAAATTGCCACCAGAGTCTGTTTCATTGCATCAGATACCTCTTTAACTATTCTCATACTTGAGAATTTAAAACCACACCCAGAGAGAAAGAAGTAAAATAGGGTTTTCTAAATAACCATCCCATGAGAGATATCTCAAAAATCTCTCCACCAAATGAGCTCATTCACCTCACTCAAAGGAACAAATTGAAAAACCATGAAACAAAAAAAACCTCCCCAAAACACTCTCAAGGAATATAACACTCATATGAGATCATGGTCACCAATAAATCATTGAAAAATATGAAATCATACCATAACCATGAAAACATCAACATCCAAAAATTAGTAATGCTAGAATAAAATATCTTAACATAAAGAAGATTAAGATACTAATTTTATAGCTATGAATCACATTCCTAGATTCTCTCTTCCATGCCACCATGACACTAAAAGACGAAAACAAAATGAATATTTCTCTCATGAAAGAAATTCTCCTAACATTCCTTGATCTCCAAAATCAATCATCAAAGATCATATCAATTTCAGCGTTGATATTTACCAAAAAATGACAAGGTAATAATCATGAAGATAATGGTGGAGCTATTACACATGGAAGACATTATGTGTTTAGCTCATCTGCGGTTGAAGTGATATTTAATATAGCATCGCTCTAACAATATGAAACACCTCAAATGACCTAAAAAACTAGTGAGAAATATTAATCCCAAGGAAAAACCTTCACTATCCATGGAGAGGATTCACCTTTAAGAAAATGGGACCTCTAAAATTGAATTCCATAGGTATCATCTCATTGGTCAGTATATGAATTCTGATGATCCTATGCTACCTTAATCCTATCTCAAATCATATGGACCATCTCCATTATTATTTTCACTAGCTTCAGATCGAGAATTGTTGACTTTATGAATGCAGTCCAGCATAATGGAGAATGAAAAGGTAATACATACAAGGCTTCAAAAAGTTCCAAAAAATTAGTGAAGTGAAAACTATTTTTTTAATGAAACATGATCAAAAGGATATTCCCCATTACACTCACTTGGAAACTCCAAATTCACACACAACATCACTATGTGACTTCATACTAAAATTTTTAGCCAAAAAATTACCATTTCTAGGTGTATAGGAAATCAATAATTCATAGTCCTGTATGGATTCCATCCCCCACCACCATCACATGATTATGTTACACTAATAGAATTCATACCTCAGGATATAATGATTGGTAAAAACTAAAAATTGATCTCTGAGGAGGTAATTTCGCCAAAACTTCAAGAAAAACAAAATTGTTATCCAAAACAATACCTCAGGATATTGTAATGAGACATGATGAAAGGAATGTTACCCATTCCACTCACTGGGAAACTCCATATTCACATATGACATCACTATGTGACTTCTTACTCAAATAGTTAGCCAAAGCATTACCCTCTACTGGTGTATATGAAGTCTATAATTCATAGTCTTGAATGAATTCCATCCACCACCACTATCACATGTTTATGTTAAACTGAGATAATTCTTTCATTAGGATATAATGATCAGTAAAACCTAAAAAATGAGCTCTGATGAGGTCATATTTCCAAAACATCAAGGAAAACAAAATTGATTCCAACATGATATCATGGTTAGCATAATTATGAAAATGGGGATGTGAATCTCAATACTTGTATGAAATAACTAATCTTTTCTACATCAGAACATAGCCCAAAATAAGATGTGAAACATCAAATAAAACCTTTAACAATAATACCTTTGTTGGAAAACAAATTAATCGAGCATTGTTCAACTTCCCATTTAGGAACTCAAGATAACTCTACCATTGGTTGGTCTAAAAGAACACCTGATAGTTTTTTTATGGTAATCAAGGAGTCACAACCTGAGTGAAGTCAATCATAAACCACTGATTATAGCCTACTAAAATGATAAAGCTATATAACTATGTAGTAGTATTAGGGGATGTCCGAGGAAAAACTACATCGATCTTCAATGGATCCATATCCACTCACTGATAGGACATTCCATGTCTAAGGAAACAGACATCACAATCCTATAACTCACACTTTGATAAATTTCTGAATAATTTATGATGATGAAGAACTCCAAAAAACACAAAAAAATCACAACTGGATTCTCCTCAAACATGAAGTACACAAGGATGTCATTGATGAAAACCACCATTAACTTATCTAGAAACTCCTTGAACATTGTGTTCATAAAACCCATGAACATTGATAGATAATTTTTCATGTTGAATGACATCACAATGAACTTGTAATTCCCATGATGATATTGGAAATCCCTTTTTATAATATCTTCATCATTCACACACATCTGATGGTATGTCATACACAAATAAATCTTCCAGAACCAACTTTCTCATTTTAGATAATCAATTAAATCACCAATACAAGGGCGAGGTTATTAGTTCTACACTGTCCCTTGATTAAAGCAATGATAATTTAATTAAATCCAAAAACCTTCACTAACCATTTTTAAGAGAAAAGAAGGTGCACCCCAAGTTAACAAACTTGATATAAAGAAACCCTATTAAGGCACATCATCGAGCTTTACCTATACCTCTTACAGCTTAGAAGGTGACATCCAATATGAATACATTGAGATAGGATAAACACCTGTTTATAGATCAATCCTAAACTTGATCTCCCATCAAGGGGTAACTCTACAACCACATCAAGAGAAACATCATGGAAGTCATCTAGAACCTTGGGAAACATCATTGGTTGAACCTCTAATAAACTCAACATCAGCTCAGCAATCAAGGAATATAATGACATAACATTACATATACCTAAATAAGGGTATCTCTCTCCAAAAAACACAATGGACTCTCTATCATTAACATATAACACAACTATCCTCATAAATAAATACATAATATTCTGAAGCAAATATAATTAGTCCATACCAAGGATAATGTTGTATGGTTGTATCCACAAGAATAGGAAGTCTCTTCAAGAGATGTGCATCCCAAAAACTAGATAATATTTTCTATATACATCATAGATGTAATCTCAACCACTAAATGGAATAATAAATTCCAAGGCCACTGGAAGTCTCTCTACCTCAAGTCCTATTGCATGGACTATAGATGGTGGTATGAAGGATTGTGTAGATCTTGAATTAAAAAAGTAATGCACCCAAATAGAAAACCAAAAAAGGGTACATCAAATGATATATGGCACTCCTAGAGTTATAAAATCTAGATCATGAAGTTGACCAAGACCCACTCCATGTTCTATTCGACCCTTATGAAAAACACCTACATGGATGTGATCTACTCTTTAATTATGAGGTCATCATAGGGAAATTCTTTACTTGCCCCATCTCCTCTTGGCTAATCCCAAATTAGAGCATCTTGTTGTTTCTCCATCAGTTGAAACTATCTCAATAGAGGAAACTAAAGCAGCGCACTAGGTGTATACATCCTTCCAAGAAAGTTTGATCACTCTCATCATCGATGGCTATAGCCTCCACATGAAAAACACACATCAAATCCCCTATCATAAACCTGAGAGCTTCCACCCCCTCTATCTGAAAAATCATATTCCTAGAAAACTAGGAAAATTTGGCCATAGATATTATTTGAGATGAATCTTGATGTATCCACTATCATGATGAACTAGTTCTATCTAGAATCCTCTCAACAACCTCTTCTCCCACCAACACCATGAGATACATATGTGGTACGAATGGGGTGACATTGTGAATGATATGTGGATAAAAATACTTCTCTAAATAAGTTTCCCTAACCTCTTCATCTATAAATAGGTTTGAAGTATATCATATAAGGGTCGTGAAATGTATTACGAACTCTCATATGGTGGAACTCCCCTATCAAAGGGTATGTTGCTCCTAGAACCTGGTCACCTTCACAGTCAAAAAAATAAAATCACCACATAACCAGTCACTAAACTTCTCCAAGGAGACCTATGACTACTTGCATTTACCGAAGAACAAAATCCACCACTTCATTGTTTCTCAATATAAAAATAGCAAAACATAACAAACATTGTACCCCTTCTGAGCATAGATTGAATTGAATGATATATCAATATCCTCCAACCATTCTTTTGATGATATGTTCAGAAACAAGAACTCATAATTCTATAGACTCTGTTAATAAAAAATTTAGAGTTTCCACATCCATGTGTCTTCATCATTAACCTCTACACTAAATTGATATGTTGGAACCTCATACTAGACATCTTTAGTATGAACCTGTTCAGAACGTTATCCTGGGGTCATACCTATAAAATAAAAAATAGTTAGAGACTCCTAAAATAGAATATATAATATTTAACATTAACTAATTAATAAATTTTATTTATTTACTTTTTAACTTAATCTGAAGGTATACCCATTTCAAACACATGTGTAAAGAAGTATGATGCATGGTCATTTATGGGGTCTCTACCCTACATTAAGTATCACTTCTTATAGTAGGATCGATAAAATTAATGGTATATGTATCAGATCATATTTGATCTTAAATATTCCTTTCTTATTTGGTTTCCCTTATTTACACATCTTACTAAACTTATCTTACACCATTACGATAATAAATCTATATTCCTCACTTGTGCCTGACTCCAAACTTTATCCTATCCATAAACCCAAACCATTGTGATAGAGAAAATATTTCCAATTATTATATTCTTAATTTAAATGTTTTTAAACCCACAAAAAGTGTTATTTTAAGGTGAATTTTCACATTTTATAGATTTTGAAGTATTTTGATCTTAATTGAAAAACTGGATTATTTTAGATTTTTAATATTTTTTATTTTTTATTCAAAAATATTTTTCTATACTGATCCAAAATGGAAAATTATTAATAATTTCCTATATTTGATTGGATTCATTTTATCCTTCAGTACCAAATTTTCAATCCATCATTTGAATACCCAAATCTAGGTCATAATCCAACCTCAAAAATTGTGTAAAGATCTAGATAATATTATTCTTATGACCATATATCATACATAAATGATTAATATGAGATTAAATTCAACATCTAGATAGGATAAATCCATATAATCAACATTATTATGTTGGAAACACATTATTCCATCATTTTAAAGGAAATAAATGCATAGGAATTTGGATGAATTAGATTACAAATATTCACCTATCCAGAATCAATTACTACAGTAATATGGTGATATCTCACTCCACACATGTACGATGAAGTTGAAATTTTTTGGTTCAATAAAAGATAAATATATGAAAAACATAAAATAATACAACTTTAGAAAATAAATTCATTCAATTGAAATAACACATGGACCCATTCTTAGAACCATTTTAGAGAAAAATAATCATATCTTGTTCCAATAAAACAGTGTCCCTTCTACATTCTAAAGTGTTCAAAACATGGGGATAGCCTTTGTTGGATATTATCTATATTTTAGTCTTAAATTTTAATTTTATTTCATTATATAATTTAATTTCATATTTTAATTTAAGTTTTCTCCATTCTCTACTTTTCTTTCTCTCTTTTTGTTTTCTTCCCCCATTTTCATCTTTATTATGAACTCGTATTCTTAGGATCATGAGTAGCAAACATGAGGAAGTTCCAAGGGGGAGTAATCTAGTTATGAACCCAAGTATTTGATCATTCATGCTTAATGTTTCTTATTTTCATAGATTTAGTCCAAGGGGGGTCTTAGGGGGAAAGGATCTTGCATGTCTCCACTAGTCACCTGAGGCTTAGATTTTTCTTCTCCAATATTCTCCCGTGATCAAGGAGGTAAATGGGTGGTATCTCATAAATCATTGAATATACTATATATTCACAAACATATTTTGAGTTGGAAGTTCACACATACTATATAGTGTTTTCATTAAGTAAATTTGAAATTAATAATAATGTGTTGAAGATTCAATCTGTGTGATCCTATTAGAAATATTTCCTTTCTCCTAACATCATTCTATCTACATTATTTTTTTATTCATTGAATTTTCATGTTTAATTTTTTTTCATTCTCAATTCTAAAATATTAATTTCTATTCATTTTATTAACTAATTTAAAAAAATAAAAACATTGAACTAGAAATAGTGATTGATTGACTATGAAATCACTTCAAGAGAACAACCATGGTCATCCCCTATGATATAGTTAATATAAATATTTTTAAGAGCCTACTGGAAAAAGATTAATCAAATTGGAATTGTTTCTAGGGATCCAATTAGTCTTAATTAAATAATTTTATTCACATTTTGTAAATAATTTTCTTTTATTTCATTTAAAAACCATAAAAAATCATAAATTTCGAAAACTAATTTCTTTGACCATGATGTATTTCAATTCAAATTATTCTGCATGGACTAACAAATATCAAGTGGAAGACGAAATAAAAAAAATATCATATGAATGAATTTAAAGAAAATATGCAAATAATGAAGTGAAAATTTAAAAGGGTTGAAGAATTTATTTGTTTACTAGTGTAGAAACCTGAACTAGACATGGAACCTAAACCAAAACGAGTGGTGGAAGAGATTTCACCAATAATTTTTTATGTCAAATAACCTGAGATATGTGAAAAGGAGATACTAAAGGAATTAATCATATCATGTCATAGTTAACCATTTCTTGAGTAGGTCCCAGAAGTACCCATTCAAGATGATTAACTTATTGGAATTCAATATTTTGTAAAGAATCCTATCATTTCTTTCTTGAATATAACCAACAACATGATCTTCTCATCCTTGATAATGAAAATTCAGAACCTCTCTACCACTATCATGCTTTGGGAGATGGTGATGATGATGCACTTGCTAATATTGAGTTTCTAATATCCCTTCTATAAGATATTAATTTTAATGTTAAATTACTAAAAAGGGATGATTTATTTATTGATTCATCATTTCTTAATCTATTTTCAAGATGAATTGTTTTATGACTTTCCCATTTCTAAAATTTTTTGTACCTCACATATGGAGTAGGGATTTGATGTTAATGAAGATTCCACACAAGTGGTGGTGATAAAATAAGAGTATTTGAAGGAGCACGTGGCCATGTGACTATCTCCTCTATAATAACTTTGACAGCATATGGAGAATGACAATATAGAAGTTAACAGGGAGAACCACTATTTTTCCCTCTAAATCTTGATATTAAATTCATCCATTATTAATTCATGGGGTTTGTGAAGTATATTATACTCTATGGGGTTATCTACTTTCATTGTTTACTCATGGAAATTAGGAAAAGTGACATGTTGTGGTTCATCTTAAATAAACCACACCCACTTTTGGATTGGGGATAATGAATTATAACTACCTGGCTAGGGGAAATAAAAACCTAGCACCCACTTGGGGGTTAAAACCAAGAATTATACTTTTTATTTCCCCTTTATCATTATTTTTGTTTAATTTTATTCTGTCTTTTTATTTCTTTCTCATAGTTTTAATGTAGAAGAGCACAGGTTCTTAACTCAGGGCTTCTATTAAAAAATAAACCAGGTTCTGTCTTTCCTTTTTTTATTTTATTTACTGTTGAATTTAAATTCTATGTGAAAACATTCATGCTCTTATTTGATGTAAGTAAATGGTTTTAAATTTAATAAGTTTTGGGGTAGTATGAAACCCTATTTTAAGAATTTTTCGTGTTCTTTTATTTTATTTTTCATGTATTTTTCTGAACTTTTTAATGTTTTCTTTTATTTTATTTTTATAGTTTTTTAGGATTCTTGGGCTGAATTGAATAATTTGAAATTTTCAAACCATATTTTTATTTTTTAACACTTATTTATTTTAATGTATCATGATTTAAACAATTTTTGAATGGATTTTTTTCCTAATTTTTGATCTTTTCAATTGACTAATTTTTATTGACTAGTAAACTCATATGCACTAGTACCATCCAAAATGAAAATATTTCTTAAACTGAGATGTTCTTAAGACTTTAATACATATTATTTACATTTATGTTTTTGTTTGCTGTCTTGAGACATTTTTTGTGATCTAGAAATTGTTTTTTACATATTTTTCAAAACTGTTAGGGTTCATGAAATGTGTTAACTGTGATTGAGGTAACACTTTGGAAGCCCATTTTTTCATTCAACTCTTATTTTGGCCTCCCTTTTCATCTAAAATTTATTAATCCCCTAGAATCCATGAAATTCCTTGTTTTTCAGAAAAATTATAATACATTTATCCAATTCCAACCTAATCTAGAAGTTAAATGAATGATTATTTTTGAACTCCAGTGTGGGGGAAAATATGGGTTTTATTTTTATTTCTTGAAAAATATTTTTAAGATTAATTGGAAGTGATTCCATATTTATTGGTTCTTGGGTTGATGAAATTTCATGATATAAATATGGATGGGTGGAAAAAAATATCATTGTAAATATGGTTTGGGTTTTCACCAATTTGTGTAGATCAAAAGTTTCCTCCCTTTTCTTTAAAAATATGAATTTGAAGAGAAATACAAATATGCATTCAACCTGAAACAATGCATCAAATTAGGGAAATGGAGATGAAATTCATCACTGATGATGAAATTCCTAGTGTGAAATTACCAAATAAATTAATAGGTGTTTGGAGGTGATTCATTTTTTAGCTGATTGTGGTGCACACCATTCTTGAGAAAACCCATTCTCATGCATTTACTTCACTTTAGAGCTTGACCCTCTTCATTCTGTCTCTAAAGTTTTTACATTTAAAACCTTCCAACCCTCAGCCTCATAAAAACCACAGAAAAACACCTCATGAGGGAAACTTTTTTTACACTTTGAAGGGGATATACTGTAGGATCGAAATATAATATGAGATGCTCAATATACAAGAGGGGGGGTGAATTGTATACTTTAAAAATTCCTTTGGAACCTTTAAAGTTAGTTATGAATAACTAATGTTTCCTTAAGAAAAGGAAAGGGCTAAGTTTAACAAAGTTAAACTAAGTAAATTCACAACACCTCTAACACCGAACTAAACTTGGAAAGAGATTCCAAAAGTAGGTTCCGGAAATATGGTTCCGGAAATTGAAACTTAACAAAAGTTACAATATGAGATTCTACCTTAAAGTGTATAGAATCTAAATGAATCAGAGTAAGTAAGGAAGTATAAGAAAGTTATACTTTCCTTAAGATACAAATTGCAGCGGAATAAAAACAAGTAGTAAAACTACTAGTAACAAGATATAAGTCTTTTAACCCAAAGAGAAGGGTATCCAACAACCTTGGATAAAGGTCCCTTGATTTATACTTTCAAGCAAGTCTGTCTTACCCACACCAGGGTAAGCCCTCGATACGAAGATCGGAGTCTCTGTCTTGCTATCCCCGCAAGCCCTCAACTTCAAGGTAGTTGGCAACCTCTGTCTTCCTCAGCAAGAAAGCCCTCGATCTTTAAGGTAGTCGGCACCTCTGTCTTTCTCAGCAAGAAAGCCCTCGATCTTTAAGGTAGTCGGCACCTCTGTCTTTCTCAGCAAGAAAGCCCTCGATCTTTAAGGTAGTCGGCACCTCTGTCTTCCTATCCCCGGAAGCCCTCTAATGTAATCACCAACATTCAGAGTCGCACGAAGCTTTGAGAGCTAATAAGAGACTCTCTCTCTAGAAATCACTTCAACAGCATGTATGCACAAAGTCCAAATTGTTCATCCATCCGTTGTGAGCTTTTTCAAATGAGCTCATATTTATAGGTAAGGTCTGCTCCTTCTCCAACGGTCATATTTTCCTTAATGATCAGAGGGACCTGTACACGTGTCACTTAGACAACGGTTAGTTTATAACAAAATGGACGACATCGTTTTATAACAATGTGAGTGTAACTGAATGTACGACATCGTTTTAAACTCTAACATAAAGGTTCGGAATAGAAACTTCGGAGTGAAAGTTCGGAGTGAATAAATTCAGAGTGTATAAAACAATGATAATCAGATTCTGTTTAATAGGTGAATTCGGAATGAGAATTCGGAATAGGAATTCTTCATCAGAAATCGTAATGAGAATTCATCATCAGAAATCGTAATGAGAATTCATCATCAGAATTCGTAATGAGAATTTGTCATCAGAATTCGTAATGAGAATTCGGAATAGGAATTCGTCATCAGAAATCGTAATGAGAATTCATCATCAGAATTCGTTATGAGAATTTGTCATCAGAATTCGTAATGAGAATTTGTCATTCGTAATGAGAATTCGGAATAGGATTTCTTCATTAGAATTCGTAATGAGAATTCTTCATTGGAATTCTTAATGAGAATTTGGAATGGGATTTCTTCATTAGAATTCGTAATGAGAATTATTCTTCAGAATTCGTATCCAGAATCTGGAATAGAACTTAGTCAGAGTTCATATCCGGAATTCGGAATGAAACTTCCTTATAGTTCTTGTCCAGAATCCAAACCCTAAAATAGAATGCTTTATTTAAAAGTTTCAATGATTCCGAGAAAATGAATCCGAAACTCATACTTAAGAAAAATATGAATGAAAATATGATAAGGACAATTTTTCTTATAAAAGCGATTTTCCTTAAGAAAGCAATTTTCCTTATAAAAGCAATTTTCCTTATAAAAGCAATTTTCCTTAAAGATAAGGTGTTTGTGATTTTCAAAACAAGAAGAAATGGAAAAGTCATAAGGAAAACCTTATTTACTCAACAATCTCCCCCTTTTTGGAAAGCACAAACATCCTTACGAAAAAGCTATTCCAAGAAGAAAGAATCGCATTAAAGCTTATCTCTCTTAGTTTAAGGATATAGATGAAAACGACTAACTCCCCCTTAGGCTTTGAAACTCTAAGGATCGTATTCATATTTCCGGAGTGATGTTTCATAAGAAGGTCTTCTTTAAGAAAAAAACTCCCCCTTAAACAAACTCTTATTAGAGTTCTTTTTCCTTGGGTATTTTTCTTTCTCCCCCTTTGATAAACTCTTATTAGAGTTCTTCTTTTTCTTAAGGATCTTTTCCTTCTCCCCCTTTGTGATTTTCAAAAAGAATTGGAGGGAATGGAAAAAAATAACAACGTACCTGAAAAATTAGTAATGAAAACAATAGAAATAACAAGTAAGACTTTCATTAAAATTGGAATCTCGACAAAAAAGGGAAAAAATACAACAAAAAGATCGGATTGGTTATTTCGGATCTTTCTCCTTCGACATTAGCCCCTTAAGAATTGTCTTGATCTTCTTTAAGTCTTTGTGATCTTCCTCTGCTTTCTTCTCTAAGACGACTATTCTTGCTGACTGAGCTTCAATTATTTCTTCCTGAGCCTTCAACTTTTCTTCCTGAGCTTTCATTTTCTCTTCCTGAGACTTCATCCTTTCTTCAAACTCGATCCGATAATCCATTTCATATTTCCAACTTTGATTAACGGAATTGAGCTTTCCATTCAGATCTCTCACTTCCTGAATCCGAAATTTCTTTTCCTCTGTCAACTTTTCTTCGAATGACGCATTCAGCTTATGAAACTTCTTGTCCTCGGTTTCAAATGCATCCTTAACGTTATCCTGAAACTCATCGAAAAGCCTCATCTCTTCCACAGTTTTCTTAGACCAGCTTGTCATCCTCTTGCAAGATCTTTTATGAGCTTCGTAAACAATAAAGAAATTTTTGAACTGGGCTTCAATCTCAACACACTTATCTATAACCATGGATACGGAGTCGGTTTTCTGATTCATCGCATGTTGGAGCATCTGGCATCTGGAGTCTATACTAGAGAAGGTTGGAATGGTTCCCACCAACTTCTTCAAAGACTGGACAACAAAATCATGTCCCAACGAGGATGACTCCGAATCTAAAATCTTGCTAGGAGAATTTTCTTCCTCAATAAGCTCCAACTTCCTCTTAGAAGAACTACCAGCTTCCTTCCTCTTTCTTACTACTGAGCTCGGAGTCTCGGTAAGAAATTTCTTTCCCTTATCTTTTTCCGGAATGGAATCCTGTCCCGGAGTTTTCTTTTCACTGTCAGAAACTTGAACAACAAAATCTTCCTCATCAGCAACTTCTTGAACACCAACCTCTACGTTTCCCATCTGAGCAATATCATGTAAAAGTTGTTCTTCTTCTCCATGATAGTCAACTTCTTCTTCTCTTTTCTCTTCTTCCATCGCAGGAGTAACTAACTTCGAAGATTCAGCTTCTGATGTTCAGAGCGAGAGGTGTTCCGAAGGAGTTCCCTTATATTCATCTACTTGTTTTAACACATCTCCTGTCTCACCACTTCCTTCAGCAGCCTCTTCAACTTGTTCCACTTGCTCTACTTCCTCAGTATTTGTGGCAACAGCCTCTTCCGGAGCAACAAGATTTCTTCCAGGAGTCTCATGTAGAGATTCCAGAGAGAAAGATCTCGGAACTGGAATTGTTGCTGAACCCATTTCATTAAACTTCAACAACGCTTGGACTGCCTCAGCTTCTGACATTTTCTTATTAAGCTTCTTTTCCTTAGCTTGTTTCTCAAGCTCATCAGCAGCTTTCTCCTTCAAAGCATTAGCTTCCGCAGGGTCTAATCCAAACTGCGGACCCCCTTCTTTCCTCTTCTCTTTGTCAGCTCTCCACATTGTAACAACCTCATCAGGATAGGTCTTCTTCTTCTTAGGCTTAGGAGGTGCGGAGTGGACTTCCTTAGACTTTGGTTCCTCGGCTTCGACTACCACTTCTTTCAGCTTTCTCTTCCTTACCGGATTAGATGATTCCGGATCAGCAGATTTCGGAGTCACTTCTACTTGTGGAGGTATATCAATAAACTTCCCTGACTTCTTGTCAAAAGCTACATTCATTCTCTTAAGAGTGGCATCACTAAGCAGCATGATCTTGCAAACTCTCAGCTTAGAACTGCAAGCTACCTTGAAAGATTCTAGGCACCGAACTATGAGCTTTGATAATATTGCTGGGTACATTACGATCTGAGCTCTCAGATTCCCCTTCTTCAAATTCTCAATATTAAGAAGAATATGCTTCATCAAGTTAAACTTTCTTAGATTTATTAGGAAATCTAAGATATATATCTCACTCTTCTTCAGGCTATCCTTATCTTCTTTTCTCGGTACGATAAGCCCTTGAACCCATAACTC
The DNA here is from genome assembly GCA_963277665.1 of Viscum album. NCBI lineage: Eukaryota > Viridiplantae > Streptophyta > Magnoliopsida > Santalales > Viscaceae > Viscum > Viscum album. The sequence continues at coordinate 1,068,406,383 of OY728129.1, forward strand.
CAGCATCCGGAAGTTTGTAGATAGGCTTCCAATCTTAGGAGCCTTGTCATCATCCAATCCGAGAGTTTCTAAGGCTTTCTCTTTGTTGAAGCTACCCTTGGAGTCTGGCAATACGTGAGAAATAAACTCAGCTTCACCTTCATAAGATAAACCTACCAAACTTGCAGCCTTGGTGTAAGAAAGCTTATATGTCGTGCCATACGATTTGAAAGAAAATATTTCTCTACTATCTTCCTTGAAGAAATCAACTGACTCATAAAACTCAACAAGCAAATCTGATTAGACTTCATCTTGGTTGCCGGTTTTTGATACCGCAACATCTTCCCAGCCATTCAACTTGATATTCTTTGAAATAATAGAATCGTAGTTGCTGAAGAAAGTCGGATGGACTAACCTTTCTCTGTAGACTAACCACTGAGAAATAGGCTTGGTTGAAGACATTTCTTGAGAAGCTAACTCTGCAGACATTCGGATCTGAAGTCTCTGAGAAGTTTGGAATTGAGAAGACTGAAGTTCGGAATGGCCTTAAATCAGAGAGTCAGAGCTGCAGCACGCAAAAGCTTGAAATCGATGTGGGACTAGAAAATAGGGTCCCCTTTATATAGGCAATGGGATGACGGTTCAACTTCCTCGGTTGATCTAACGGTTTAGAATGATCTGAGATCAAATCTGACGGTTGAGAGCTTGAATCCGATCTTTTTGAGGTTTTTATTAAAGTAAAGAATTAAGAAATCCAAAAACCGAAAACAAACTATAAGAAATTTCCAGCAAGTAAAATATGATTACGAAAACTTCGGTAAGAAAATCATACCTTTCAGATTAGTTTAGGAAAGTTATTCATAATGGGTAATATAAAGACTACTACGAAAAACTCAATACGAAAAAATAAATACGAAAAACTCAATACGAAAAAGTCAATACGAAAAAGTCAATACCAAAAAGTTAATACGAAAAAGAAAATACGAAAAACAAAACATGGTACGAAAATCTGGTTATGAAAGTCCCAGTACGAAAATTGTCCATTCCGGAAATTTTCAATACGAATACTTTCATTCCAGAAGTATTCTGTACGAAAATATCCATTCTGGAAAATGGTAGTTCTGGAAGTTCCATTCCGGAAATATTCGTTCCGAAAAGTTTGAAAACAAATTTTGAAAAACTTTGTTAAACAAACAATTAAATGTACTCCCCCTATGAAAAGGAGTTTATTACTGTAAGGATATTTTTTTCAACAGAAAGTTAATTAAGGAAGATTACCTTACGGTTATCATTCCTAACATCTGTTTAATATATTCAAATCTATCAGAAGGCAAAGATTTTGTGAAAATATCAGCAAGTTGATCTTGTGTTCCGATAAACTGAAGAATAATATCTCCTTTAAGTGTGTGATCCCTAAGAAAGTGATGAATAATATCTATGTGTTTTTCACGGGAGTGATGTGCATGGTTTTTACTTAGGGCAATGGCACTTGTGTTATCACACAGAATTTGAGTTTTAGTAAAACTCAAGCCATAGTCTGTGCGTGTGTGTTGCATCCACAACACTTGTGCACAACAACTTCCAGCTGCTACATATTCAGCTTCAGCAGTGGAGAGTGCTACAGAATGTTGCTTCTTGCAGGACCAAGAAACTAATGAATCTCATAAGAAATGACAAGTTCCGGATGTACTTTTTCTATCCATTCTATATCCACCAAAGTCATCATCAGAAAAGCTTTTTAGAACAAAATCATTTCCAGAAGTATAAAATAATCCTAGATCCATGGTTCCCTTAAGGTAGCGAAAAATTATTTTTACTTCCTTTAAGTGAGATTCCTTAGGATTGGATTGATATCTTGCACATAAGCATACTGAAAACATTAAGTCTGGTCGACTAGCTGTTAAGTAAAGTAGACTTCCTATCATACCTCTAAATGATGTTTGATCTACTGGTTTTCCAGCTTCATCAAGATCTAAAGAGTTTGAGGTACCTATGGGAGTACTTATACTATTAGTGTTGTCATAACCATACTTTTTAAGAAGATCTTTAATATACTTATGTTGAGATATGTAGGTTCCTTCTGGTTTTTGAGAAATTTGAAAACCAATGAAAAATGTTAACTCACCCATCATACTCATTTCAAACTCAGATTTCATTAGACTAGAAAAAGAGTCAGTCAATGATTGCTGAGTTGAACCAAATATAATGTCATCAACATAAATTTGAACAATCAAAACATTTTTCTTATCTTTCTTTATAAAAAGGGTTGGATCTGCATTTCCCTTAACATAGTTATTTTGAAGCAAAAATCCAGTAAGTCTATCATACCATGCTCATGGGGCTTGTTTAAGGCCATACAAAGCTTTGGTAAGTCTAAAAACATGATCTGGATATTTAGTATCTTCAAAGCCAGGAGGTTGTTCAAAAAAAACTTCCTCTTGAACATAACCGTTAAGAAAAGCACATTTCACATCCATTTGAAAAAGTTTGAAATTAAAGAATGCTGCAAAGGCAAGTAGAATACGGATAGATTCAAGTCTAGCTACTGGAACATAGGTTTCTTCATAGTCTATTCCTTCTTGTTGATTATAACCTTTAGCAACAAGTCTAGCTTTATTCCTAACAATGACTCCATTTTCATCACATTTATTTCTGAAAACCCATTTTACTCCAATAACAGAAGTTTCCTTAGGTCTTTCAACCAAGGTCCAGACTTTATTCCTTTCGAATTCATTTAGTTCATCTTGCATTGCTTTGATCCAATCATCATCACCTAAAGCTTCATCAGTGCTTTTAGGTTCTAATTGGGAAAGAAATGCTAGATGTTCTACTTCATTTCTTAAGGAACTTCTAGTCCTTACAGGTTTATTTACATCACCAATGATACTATCACTGGTATGATTCTTAAAAAACACCTGATTTGGGTTTTGTAAAACCTGTTCATCAACATAGGGTAGAAAGTCTTCTGCGGTAACTGTTTCAGAAGTATCTTCTAGAACAATTTCCTTATCAGAAGGTTCTTCTATCAAAGGTTTATAATCAGTTTTTGAAAACACATCCGAAGATGTAGGTTGGGAGGTTTTAAAAACAAAAGGGTCTGACTCATCAAATTTTACATTTACTGTTTCCTCAACAATACAAGTGTTTTTATTAAAAACTCTATAAGCCTTAGAGGTTGTGGAATATCCTAAGAAAATTCCTTCATCAGACTTTGGTGCGAATTTATGTAAGTTATCTTTAGTATTCAAAATGAATACTTTGCAACCAAAAACCTTGAAGTAGGAAAGTCTAGGTTTTCTACCATTCCATAACTCATAAGGAGTTTTATTAAGAAAGGGTCTAATCAAAACTCGATTTATAGTATAACAAGCAGTACTTACAGCTTCAGCCCAGAAATGTCTAGCAATAGAATATTCACTCAACATGGTTCTAGTTATCTCTTGAAGAATTCTATTTCTTCTTTCAACTACACCATTCGGTTGAGGAGTTCTAGGTGCTGAAAAATTGTGAGTAATACCTTTCTTACTACAAAAAGTTTCAAAATCAGAATTTTGAAATTCTCCTCCATGATCACTATGAATAGTTTTTAATGGAAGGTTTTTCTCATTTTTAACTTGAGCTCTAAAACTTTTGAAATAGGAAAAAGCTTCAGATTTCCTTGCTAGAAAATAGACCCAAGTAAATCTAGTGTAATCATCAACTAGAACAAACACATAGTATTTGCCTCCAATACTTCCAGTTTGTGTTGGACCGAAAAGATCCATATGCACCAACTGTAATGCATCAGTTGTTGAGACTTCACCGATTGACTTAAAACTAGATTTATGTTGCTTTCCATATTGACAAGGATCACAAACTTTAGAATAATCAAATCTAAGCTCCGGTAGATCCTTAACAAGTTTCTTCTTAGAGAGTTTACATAGGTTTCTTATATTACAATGTCCTAATATTCTATGCCATAACCAAGAATGATCTTCCATTGCACTTAGGCAAGGTAAATCTTGGCTTCTGAGGTCTTCTAAGTTTAAGGTGTAAACATTCTCTTGCTTGTTGGCTGAGAGAATAAATTCTTCCTTGGAATTGTGAACTAAGCATTTATCATTCCTAAAATTCACAAGGTAACCTTAATCACATAACTGACTTATGCTAATGAGGTTGTGCTTAAGACCTTTAACAAAAAGAACATTTGAAATCAAGGTTTTACCTAAAAGAACAATATTACAAATACCAACAATCTCTCCCTTAGCATTGTCTCCGAAAGTTACCTTTTTTCCTTTCGTTTTGATAATCTTTTCAAAAAATCTTTTGTTACCAGTCATGTGCCGGGAACATCCACTATCCATGTACCATATATTGTTGCTGGAACTTTCTTTATTTTCCTGAAATTAAGAACAAAGTTAGATTTTCGGAATCCAAACTTGTTTGGATCCGAGATTTCCAGACAATAAAATTTTTGGAACCCACATTTTCATAGAAAAGTAAGCTTTATGAAAACCTAAGGATTGAGTTTTGTTTAAGGAACAACTTCTTGCCCAGTGACCACCACATTGACACTTGGTACAAAATGGGGCACTTTGAGGAACAAAATAATTGTTACTGAAAACTGGTTTTGCATGGGTATAACCAAATCCGGATTTATTTCTTAAAGGTCATATTTGAGAATACATTTTATCAAAATTTTCCTTACCATGGGTAAAGTTTGATAAACACTTCTTTAAGGAAAAAATTTCGGACTTGAGTTTTACAACCAAGTTTTTATCCTCAAAATCATTAGTTTTGGAACTAGAGTTAGGCTCGAAAACATTTTTCTTAGAAATTACTTTTTCTAATTCTTTAGAAAGTTTGTTCTTCTAAGAACTTACTTCCTCAAGATTTTTTGAAATATTTTCAAAATCAGCATTTTTCTTATCAAGATCTTTAGAAAGATCTGATATCTCTTTAGTAAGAACAGAATTTCTAGAGTTTTCGTTATCAAGTTTCTTGTTGAGTTTGGAATTCTCAATCTCAAGAAGTTCAGCAAACCTAGAGACTTCTTCAAAAGTAGGTAAAGTATTTTCCTCATCAGAAGATGATTCTTCATCAGAAGAGTTATAATACTTACTATCATTAGAATTTAAAGAAACATTGGTCAATGATTCAGCATTTCGTACCTTAGACATAAGATAATGATTATCAATAGGCAATCTGGCTATAAGACCAAGATTCTTCTGTCTTGAAGATTCATAATCAGAAGATTCATCTGAAGAGTCACCACCACTGGCACTCCAGGTGTCATTAGCTTTCAGAACTTTCTTAGCTTTGGCTTTGTAATACTTCTTCCTGTTCTTGTCTGAATGTCTTTCCTTCCTTTCTTTCTTTTTGAGCATAGGGAAATCTGGTCTAATATGTCCAGCTCTTTTTCATTCATAACAAGTTACTTCTCCATCTTTCTTGTCTTTCCTGTCCTTCTTCTTATACTTGGATTGAAAGTTTCTCTGTCCAGCTATCTTGTTCATCCTTCGAGCAAGATTGGATAATTCATTTTCTGAGACTTCACTTTCACTAGATTCGGATTGGAAAATGACTTTCTTCTATTTGGATCTGGTTACTCTCTCAGGAGTCTTAGCTTTCATCTGATTTGAAGTTGTAGTAAAAGAAACAGTACCATTTCCATTCTTCTTCTTGATGTTGTCAGCATCTCTCTTCATTCTAGTTTCATGTTGTAGAAGAGTTCCAAATAATTCATCAAGAGTAATTTGAGTTACCTTCCTGTTCTCATCTATAGCTGTTCTCTTGGATTCCCACTCATTGGGCATAATGTCAATTATCTTGTCCACAAGAGCTTCATCATCTAAACCTTTCTCTCCCATAGATTGTAGACTGTTGACAATAGTCATAAACCTTTGTTGAACTTTACAGATGGGTTCTCCATAAGGAAAATTAAAGCCATGATATTCAGCTCTAAGCATAGCTCTTCTAGTCTCAATCACCTTAGAAGTCCCAAAGTGTGTAACCTCTAACTTCTTCCATATATAGTTAGCTGCTTCACAAGAAGAAATTTGGCTATATATATTTATAGTCATTGAACATAGTAAAGTATTGCGTACCTTATAGTTTAGTTGATATTCTTGCTTTTCCTGGTTAGTAAAGGTTCTGACTTCCTTGTCAGGAATTTTATAATCACCGGTAAGCATGACAAAGTTTTCTACACCAGTATTGATAACAAATGTCTTCATACGATCTCTCCAGTATTCATATTCATTACCATCGAAGATTGGTGGCCTTGTAGGATTCAGATTGTCAATCGAACCAACATTAATTCCTGCCATACTGAAAATAACTTTGCACACAAACTTTTTAGTAGCAAAGATTCGTAATTACAAAGTTTGGAATGAGAAAATCCGGAATGGGAAAATCAGAATGACAAAGTTCGGAATGTAAAAGTTGAGGAAGAAAAACTTGTATGTGAGTACAAGTATTTCAGTAACCTTCTCTGATACCAAATGTAAGATTGGTATAGAGTAAGAGGTTTCCAACCTCTGATACCAATTGTAGGATCGAAATATAATATGAGATGCTCAATATACAAGAGGGGGGTGAATTGTATACTTTAAAAATTCCTTTGGAACCTTTAATGTTAGTTATGAATAACTAAAGTTTCCTTAAGAAAAGGAAAGGGCTAAGTTTAACAAAGTTAAACTAAGTAAATTCACAAAACCTCTAACACCGAACTAAACTTGGAAAGAGATTCCAAATTAGGTTCCGGAAATATGGTTCCAGAAATTGAAACTTAAAAAAAGTTACAATATGAGATTCTACCTTAAAGCGTATAGAATCTAAATGAATCAGAGTAAGTAAGGAAGTATAAGAATGTTATACTTTCCTTAAGATACAAATTGCAGCGGAATAAAAACAAGTTGTAAAACAACTAGTAACAAGATATAAGTCTTTTAACCCAAAGAGAAGGGTATCCAACAACCTTGGATAAAGGTCCCTTGATTTATACTTTCAAGCAAGTCTGTCTTACCCACACCAGGGTAAGCCCTCGATACGAAGATCGGAGTCTCTGTCTTGCTATCCCCGCAAGCCTTCAACTTCAAGGTAGTTGGCAATCTCTGTCTTCCTCAGCAAGAAAGCCCTCGATCTTTAAGGTAGTCGGAACCTCTGTCTTTCTAAGCAAGAAAGCCCTCGATCTTTAAGGTAGTCGGCACCTCTGTCTTCCTATCCCCGGAAGCCCTCGAATGTAATCACCAACATTCGGAGTCGCACGAAGCTTTGAGAGTTAATAAGAGACTCTCTCTCTAGAAATCACTTCAACAGCATGTATGCACAAAGTCCAAATTGCTCATCCATCCGTTGTGAGCTTTTTCAAATGAGCTCCTATTTATAGGTAAGGTCGGCTCCTTCTCCAACGGTCATATTTTCCTTAATGATCGGAGGGAACTGTTCACGTGTCACTTAGACAACGGTTAGTTTATAACAAAATGGACGACATCGTTTTATAACAAAGTGAGTGTAACTGAATGTACGACATCGTTTTAAACTCTAACATAAAGGTTCGGAATAGAAACTTCGGAGTGAAAGTTCGGAGTGAATAAATTCAGAGTGTATAAAACAATGATAATCAGATTCTGTTTAATAGGTGAATTCGGAATGAGAATTCGGAATAGGAATTCGTCATCAGAAATCGTAATGAGAATTCATCATCAGAATTCGTAATGAGAATTCATCATCAGAATTCGTAATGAGAATTTGTCATCAGAATTCGTAATGAGAATTCGGAATAGGAATTCGTCATCAGAAATCGTAATGAGAATTCATCATCAGAATTCGTTATGAGAATTTTTCATCAGAATTCGTAATGAGAATTTGCCATTCGTAATGAGAATTCGGAATAGGATTTCTTCATTAGAATTCGTAATGAGAATTCTTCATTGGAATTCGTAATGAGAATTAGGAATGGGATTTCTTCATTAGAATTCATAATGAGAATTCTTCTTTAGAATTCGTATCCTGAATCTGGAATAGAACTTAGTCAGAGTTCATATCCGGAATTCGGAATGAAACTTCCTTATAGTTCTTGTCCAGAATCCAAACCCTAAAACAGAATGCTTTATATCAAAGTTTCAATGATTCTGAGAAAATGAATCCTAAACTCATACTTAAGAAAAATATGAATGAAAATATGATAAGGATAATTTTTCTTATAAAAGTGATTTTCCTTAAGAAAGCAATTTTTTTTATAAAAGCAATTTTCCTTATAAAAGCAATTTTACTTAAAGATAAGGTGTTTGTGATTTTCAAAACAAGAAGGAATGGAAAAGTCATAAGGAAAACCTTATTGACTCAACATATACTAGAAGGAAAACAATCCTATATAGATCACACATGTTCTAGAGAATGAGAAAAACTCTACAAAACAAATCCTTGAGTGAAGAGAGAAATATTTTTATGAGGAGGTAGGTATGATATGATTGTGAGTATTAACATGAAATTGAATGGATTATTATAGTTTTTGAGTATTTAGGGAATTTTTAATCAATTTATCAAGCATGATATTTTCTTCATATGATAATTGGACGGAGTTATCATTTATGCTTTGGGCAGTTTATTTTGTACCTGGTATAAGATGCATTCACAAGATTGAAATGTTTAAGTGTGGGTCAATTGATAGATAAAATACTTTAAATTATCTTATTATGAATTTAAATATTTTAATCCCACCAAATTGTTATTTTAAGGTCAATTGTCACATTTTATAAATTTTGATGTATTTCCAGCTTAATTGCAAAAACTGTTTATTTTGGATTTTAAATGTTTTATTTATATTCTGTATTGAGGTTGTAATTATTTTTAAACTGATAAAAATTAAAAATTATTCTTTTATATGTTTCTATGTTCTATTGGATTCATTTTATCTTTCAATACAAAAAGCTCAATCCCTCAGTTGATGTCCCAAATATAGCTCACAAGTCCGAACTCGAAAACTGTATACAAATCAGGATAATTTTATATCTAGAAACATATCTCATACATGGAAGATTAATATGAGATGAAATTATACATGGATAAAGAATAAATCTATGGGAAAAACCTGTATTAATATAGACATGTGTTATTACATCATTTTAAAGGAAATAAATCCATGGTAATTTGGATGAATTGGAATACAAACAATCAACAATCCAGAATAAATTACCGAAGTAATTTAGAGATATCCCACATCACACATGTCCATTGAAGCTGAAATTTTGTGGGTTTATATAAGCCACATATAATTACATGTTTAAGGAATACCACTTTAAATATTTGGTCACTAAATTAGGATAACATACGGAATCATTTGTATGATGGTTTTGGAGAGAAAACTTTTACATCTTCTCCCTATAAAATAGTTTCCGATATTCATTCCAAAGTGTTGGGGACTTAGGGGTATCCTTTTGTGGCCAATATCAATAGTTTAGTATTTAATTTAATTTTCATTTCATTAAGTAATCTCATTTCTATTTTAATTATAGTATTCTCCTTTATCTCTTTTTCTTTCAATCTTTTGTTTTCTTCCGTTATTTTCATCTTCACTGGGAACTCTTATGCTCATGATCATGAGTAGTTAACCCGATAAAGATCCTGAGGGAGTAATCCAGTAATGATCCCAAGTATTTTAACATTCATGCTTAATGATTCTTATTTTCATAGATTTAGGACAAGGGATATCTTAGTGGGAAAGGTGCCTTTGTGTCCCACTTGCTACTCGAGGCATAGATTTCGCTTCTACAATATTCTCCCTCGATTGAAGAGGTGAATGTGTGGTATCTCAGTGATCTTTGAGTATACTATATATTCAATACCATATTCATATTAGGATGTTCATATATATTATGTATCATGTTCATTATGTAAATTTGAAACTAATAATATTACGATGAAGGTTCAATCAACGTGATACTCTCGAGAATATTTATTTTATCCTAACATCATGCTGTCTACATGCATTCTATTTCTATTGCAGTTTCATGTTTAATTTTTGTTTTTCATTACCATTTATTCAATATTAATTTTTGTTTATTTTATTTCATAATTAATAAAATATAAAAAAAATTGAATTAGAAATAGTGAGTGATTTACCAAGAAATCTCTTCCATAGAATAACCTAGGTCAGCCCATATGTTGCACTTAGTTATAAATATTTTTGAGAGTGAGCATGATAATGCTTCATAATTTTGATACCACTCTTTCATGACCCCCTCCCCCCAAATTTACCCCTCCATAGTCAGTGATGATTGAGGGAGGATAATGGTTTCCTAAATCCTACCTCTAACAGGCTATAGTTTAGTGACAAGCATCAATGGTATACTAATCAAAAAAATTGGAGGCCTTACTCTCTAAGAGAAGAAGTGTAAGGGAGATATAAGAAAATTACACCAATAATATCTTTCTCCTATATAGTATAAAGGAACCATAGTTCATATATATAATTTCATAAAAAAATAAAATATCTTGAAAGGAAAACTATTTGTGACAAAATTGTTAACCCAACAAAAACAACGAATCCAAAACAAATACTTCAAAACCGTGAGCTTGTAATATCCACCCCAATCTCCAAACTAATCAAACTAAACGAAAATATAGTTTATATATATGTTGGGTTAACATAACATGTATACTAAGTAAGATCCCACCTATATCCTCTCATTAAAAAGATAAATAAATTATACTAAATCCCAATGAATAATAAGTGAAACTAACTCATTGCCTAAATAGGTTAACTATGTTACTAGCTTCACCATGGTTTTCTATCACTAAATAACTCATACAAAAGATCATATATTATTATAAAAGAACATAGGTACCCCATTATAACTTCCCCACTGATTTTCCTCTCTGGCTGGACATAATAAATCCTGGTCATTCTCTCTTAAAATTCATCCAACCCAAAGACATATGGGCTATGTACCACAACACGCATCTCATGTATAACATCATCTCATCATCCCACCAACATATCCATATTGTAACTGAGTATTTTCCTAGAGCCACAAAAACCTTTATCTCGTGTACTATAAGTCAATTATTGTACTTCAATCCATTAAAACCCATACACTGAGTATGTACCTCAAGCCATCACAACCTGTACACATCAAACCTATAATAATAATTTGGATACTATATCAGGAGATACATATGTATGAAATAACCACAACCCATTATATCCATATACAAAAAAAAAATAAGGGGAAACTAACAATAACACATACGATAACATAATACTACTAAGAGGAGAGAGTGAATCCAAAGGTATTTGTTATCCATTTATCCCATTATAACCAAGATGTTGGGGAAAAACCCTCCAATAGTCCATTGAGTGTCAATATCCCTACCGACATGGGTTGGGTAGCATAAAAATTAGCAAAACATAAAACATATAATATATCTCACAACCATAATATGGGAAATAAATTATTCTCAGTCTCAACTATAGATATCATCACTTGTGCACCGAGATGCCACTATTAGGAGTTATATATCATATTAAAACAAAATAATGTAAAGAATACATTCATTAAAATAATTATTTTATTTTATAATTTCATTTAAATTTTTTTAATTAATTATACATTAATTAAAATTATTCTAATAAAATTTCATTAATCATAATATTTAAGTCTATTCCTTCTAGGAATAATCCAACTGAGTCCACGATCTCTCAAGATTAATGTAATTTTCATTCCAAAACGAGACCCATGGGATAAAAAAATTATTATTATTTTACCCTTCCATAATTCCATGTACATTAGATAACATACACACAGAGGTATGGTAATCTATGTATTTTAGTTAGCTTTCATTAATTTATTTATATAATAAATGATTGATTATTTATTTTTTTCATAGTTTTACACATATAGATGTTGGATAGGAGAGTGCTATCTTGTGAAATTATTTTTCTCAACCATGGATCACATGGGAACATATTCCTATTGATGTGCAGCTCGACATGTTCAATCATTGGCTGGTACGTAAATAAATAATATTTATTTTGTAATTTATTTCATTAATAACATAATATTATAAATTATTTATAGGGTTTGTGGTATCCCATTGATGATAGCATGTGTGCTGCTAACCACGCGGCATGGGGGGTGTCTATGCATGAATATTCCCATTATTTGTTGAACTATTTGAGAAGGATAACAATTAAGAAAGGAGAAGTGATAGTATTTGATGAGTCTTGTAGAGCCCAATGACCAGAGTACATTTATCTTATGTTTGGGATAGATTATGTTCACACTAGTTGGGTGGTGGATTTCAGAGGTGATCTTCATTGGGTCAGTAGAACTGGGGGAGATAGGAGGAGATGAATCAAGCTGGTAGTCGTACATTTAGTACATATAGAGAGTATCTGGTAAGTATATTTTTTAAATATTTTATATAACGTAAAATGTATATAGTTTATTTTATATTCATATTGGCCATCGAGAAACCCGATATTACAGAGTACGTTGTTTATTGGAGGATGTACAGTGATCCAGCCACTAGAGATATTAGAGGTGATCCCTAGTGTCGGATTGTTGTCATTATTTTTTATCACTTTTGAAATTAACTGCATATAATATTTTCACTATTTTAATTTCAAATTAGAATTTAAGGATTCATATGAATCCATGAACGCTCAAAAATAGTCTAAGAGTCAGGCCGAGAAGACTGATCCGACTACTACCCACCATTTCGATGATGCAGCATGGATGTAGGAGTCCTAGTATGTATTCAAGAAGGGTTGAGTAGTTGGTATCAACACCCATTTGACTCCTGGGACATATTATGGTACTGCTGTGATATCAGCTTCCAACTCAAGAGGAGATCATGGAGAGGCATGATATTCCGACTCATTTTATCAGGAGTAGTTGTGAGCTCATTGTTAGCTTATAGAGAGTTTGCAGAAGCAGTAGGAAGAGATGCGTCAGTAGTAGGAGCAGCAATACGAGGAGGATATGCTTCGATAGTGGCGGCAGCAGCAACAACAGCATGAGGAGGAGTTGTGTCTATGATAGTAGCATCAACATGAGCAGATGAATACATGTGTCGTATGACTCATCGTTTAGGGATGAAGTTTCCTCCACCATATCCTCCACCTCTGCCACCTCCTCTAGAAGACTATCTCCCTAGTGATTTTTTTGATATGATAAAAACATTTTAATTCCACATTTGTTGTAAAATGAGTTATTTAAAATTTTTAACTTTTATTTTAGTTCGAATATTGTATAATTTAATTTTTTTAATTTTTAATATTTTAATATTTTAATATTTATTATTTTTATTATTATATTTTTTTAATTCTTGTTTATTTTAATAATAATAATAACATTTTTTGAATTTTTAATATTTTTTGGGAATATTGATTATTTTATTATTTATAATTCTTTTATTATATTAATAATATTAATATTATTTTATCATTAATCATAATTTTATTAAATATATATTTTTTATTTTATTTAGTTTCTGCGACGGGACCTGTTACGATGGGGCCCCGTCGCAAATAGTTTATATATTTTTTTTAAATGTTTTTGTGATGGGAAAAAGGGCCTGTCAGAAATACTTTTTTTGTGATGGGCCCATCAAAAATAGTTTATGTATATATAATATATATAAATGGAGAACTATTTATGACAGGACACGGGGCCCGTCGTAAAAACTTTTGGTGATAGACCCATCACAGAATGTTTTTATATATATAATGTATATAATAGAATATATATTTGTGATGGGACCCCATCTCAAATGCTCATTTGTGATAGGGTCCCGCCACAAATATCTCATCGCAAATACCTTATATTCTAGCAGTGCATAAAAAATAATCTATCTAAACTTTTTACTTGAGGTGATAAAATGTATATTTCATAAAAAAGTAAATATCATTAAAATTCATATATTAATATATAATTATATTTATATTGATATAAATATAATATATTTTATTAAATATGACTTATATAAGACTAAATATGAATTTACACTTTATATATATGATATTTAGTAGAAAATGGATTATCAAATAATTTGAAAAATAATATTAATTAATAATATGATAATTATTATTTATTAATAGTCATTTAATATCAATTATATGACATAAATCACCAATAAATGAATGAACAATGTTAGATAATTTAAAAACATGACATGAAATTCAAACAATCCTAACTTTAGATTTGATTGTATGTTTAAGCTCTACCACATATAAATTCGAAACGTATGAAGAGATCTATGTTGCGTTGATTGGGAGGGACTTTAGTCGCTATTTTTTGGTCAAAAAAATCTGTAAGGCCTCTAAATCTATGATTTAAGTTGAGATAGCCTAATTTTTTAATATTTTATGGGATTTCAACTTTGTTTAAGAGGAACTTCTTGGAATTTTTCAGTGGAGGATGAATTTATTATCAGGGAGTACATTCAAATAGATATCATTATTTTAAAATTTTATGATTTTTCATATTTTTGTTTTATATATAATGAAATATATTCATGTTTTCCTATATTCAAATATGGTAAATCAATTTTACAAGTAAACATTTTAACTTATTCAAATAAAAATGCATTTTAAAATATATAAACCATTTGGAGATAAATATTTATTATTCATTTTATTTATAATAAAATATTATACATTTTATTTACCGTATAAAAATTTATTAATATATGTATATATATACATACACATATAATATTTTTATATAAATATTTACAAATCAGAAAAAAAATATATATGTATATAATATAATATATATAAATAAATACATATATGTTATTATTTGCACATGTATGTGCGAAATTTAAATCTATACTTGTGTGTATGAAAATATGTGTGTTTATGTGTTTATCAATATTGCTTAAATACATCATATATAATTATATTTTTATAAATATATCATTATCATTATCATTAAAAAAAGTATATCAATTTATTTGCACTAAATTTTTATAAATACATTATAAAAAATTTATATCTAAATATATAATTATTTTTGAATATATAGAAATATATATATATATATATATATCGATATAAACAATGGGGTATGAAGTTTATACAATGATGTTTTAGTGTTATACTTGAGTGTTTAAGGGCTTCATAGGGTTATGGGTGGAGGGAAAAGTGTTTATGGTTGATGGAGTAGGGGTTAGGGGTTATAGATTAGGGTTTGAATGGTTTAGCATTAGGAGTGTTTATGGTTTAGAGGGTTTAAGTCTTGTAGGGGGAGTTCCGATTGGTGATAGGGGGTGTGAGAGTGAGAGTGCTGCAAAATAATTTTTCATCAAATTTTATAAATGATTTTTTAGCGTTAATAAATGCACCCTTTATCATCACTAAAAAACAACACTACAAAAGACACCATTTATCAACACTTTTTTATCATAGATAAAGATTCCCTTTATCATATCTTTTTTAGAATTAAAAAATGGGGCCTTTATTAGTCCTAAAAAAGAACTTACAAAGGATGGATTTTAATGGTGCTTGGATGAACAATGATTTTTTAGCGCTGATAAAACCCATTTGAAAATATTTTAAAAGTGCAATGAGTAGTAGTGATATTTTTAAAAATACTATATAAACTTATTTATAATTAATCATGTACATAGTAACGAGGTGGAAACAAAGAATACAGTTAATTAGAAGAAGAGAACATTGTTCCAATCTTAAACGTGTTAGGGCATATCATCTGATGATGACCTATCCCTACTAGAGAATTCAAGAAATTCAGCATTATCCCTTATCTGTTCTAGCTAAAACCATTGATAAGGTGGGTGTATTTATCAACACTGATATATGGTTCTCTTATAAGTACTGAAAAAATCATTTATAAAGGAGACATTTGTCAGTCTTTTTTAGTGATTATAAATGGTATATTTCATTAAAAACCTATATTAATATATAAATTTATTAATATTGATTTAAATATTATATATTTTAGTTAATATTATTTATAAAAGGATAAATATTCATTTACGAATAACACTACAAAAAATAGGTCATTAGCGACGATTATTTTGGCTACTTATGGCGGTTCAGACCACCACTATATTATATAGCAGGAGTTACTAAAACAACCACATATTTTATGGCAGACAAACATTTAACAATGATTAATTTCTATTTAAGGATGTTTGAGTATGTGTCATTTTTTTAGAATTTAATTATAGTTTCAATTTTATTTAAAGGTGATTTTTTTAAAATAATAACCCAAAAAATAAAATAGATAAAATTAACCTAACCACTGCTAATATATATTGTAGTGGTTATGTTTAGTGAGTAATAATAATAATCACTAATAATTTATATTTTAGTATATTTATTTAGTGCAAATTTATAAAAAGCGCAGGTAATTATTTTCATTAAAATGTATTTATTTAGTATAATTAATAAGTAAATATAAATATTAAAACTCTGAAATGTAACAAACAAAAACATAAATGTATAGTAATCCCATCGTACATATACCATACATACACTGTCATATATACATATATTAAAAATAACTATAAACTCAAACACAGTAACCTTAGTCAACCCAAACCTCAATGATCAATATATACAAATAAAATATGTCCAACAATAACCCATGCCCAATATATGTTCGTCACACAACCTCTACTGGATCCATCTAGCTTATACATCATCTAATTAACTAAAACCAATCACATTGTATCATAAAATATAACAAAAAATTATATATAAATTAAAACATAACATAATAAATCAAAATTACAGTAAAATCATTGATAAAATTTAAACATATCATAGACACTAAAAACCAATAGAATCACCTTTTAAAGAATGTCATGGATCATAATAGACAACATCCTTCCTACTAACATCATCCTTCACCTATAATAAAGACAAAATAATTTATGAAAATAAATGTGAAAGAGAAAAGACACAAAATATATTCAGAATAGAGCACATAAAGTTAGTCATTCTATTAATCAAACAGAATAAATTTTAACGCAAAACAAATAATATATCATGAAAAACACTTTGAAAACATAAATATACCTATTTAAGATATGATTCAACACTTCAAACATACATGGGATATGTATATAACAATCTAATTAATCTTTAAATCAAAATGTTGCGTGCTGGAAATTTACATAATTAACAAAATTTAAAGAATTTAATTTGAAAACATATCCTATGTTTAAAAAAAATCAAAAAGAAAATCCCATTTTTTTCACATCAATATAAAGTATTTTTCTATGGTTTTGGCCTTTATATTCGCATTTTAGTGTTTTAAAACACTAAAAAGATTTTTTTAGGAATCCCATGAAAAAATTAACTCAGAATGATGCACCGTCATCTCCTAAATTTTATCTACAAATATATGGTTGTTTTAAAATTATTTCATAAAAATAAGATGTTTTTTTTCTATTTTGACCACCAAATAAAAGTTTCTAAAGGCTTTGGTGCCTTTAAATATTTTTTACCTAGTCATTCTGACCACACTATAAGTCTGTTTGACATGTTTTCTACATGTAAAACAAATAACCCATTTATGGTTGTACCATTATTTCAAAAAAATTGGAGGTTTTTTATATGGTTTTGAACTTTACAAACTTGTTTTAGTGTTTTAAAAAAATTAGAAAAATGTTTATAGGAATATCATGAAAACCGTAACTCCGAATGATTTGTCTTTATTTCATAGATTTTAAAAAACAATCTATAATTTTTTTACTCTGATTTCAGGAAAATCCAAGTTACCAATTCATTCCTTTATACACACGTTTTATATGGTTATTTGTGGTTTTAACCATCTGAAACATGTTTTTATTGGATTTTCTACCATTAAAAACTGTTTATCAATTCATTCTAACTACACCATATGTAACATTCTTGTAATGTATCTGTGTGTGTTTAAAAAATAAATAAATTTTTTTTTTAGTATTTCATGTCAATCTAATGTTGTTTTCTAGGGTTTTAACCTTTATAAAAATGTTTTAGTATTTTAAAATACTAAAAACACATTTACAAGATTCCCTGGAAAACCCTAACTCAGAATGACATGTCATCAGTTCCTACATTTCAAAAACCAATATCAAATCTTTTCACTCTAATTTCATGGAAATAAAATATCATTTTCTTTATTTTGACTCCAACACATGTTATTAAAGTATTTGGTAGCTTTAAAAACTTTTAATCGAGTCATTCTAACCACACCACATGTTGGATTAATGTGTTGTCTACACATACACATCAAAAATAACTCAACAGTTGTATTACCATGATTTCACTCCAATTAGAGGTCATGTTATATATTTTGTTCCATTATATAGCTATTTTAGTGTTTTAAATTATAAAAAACAAGTCTATGGGCATCTAGGAAAAAATATAACTCACAATGATATGTCGTCAGTGCCTACATGAAAAAATAAATATATGATCATAGTGATCCGATTTCATGGAAATAATAAATCATTTCTATGGATATGACCTCCCAACACATATTTTGAATGGATTTAGTACATTTTAAAACTATTTACCTAGTCATTTTGATTACCCCGCTTTCCAGAATGACGTTTTTTATGTGTGTACATGTAAAAAATAACCCAAAGGTGGGTTTCCCATGATTCCATGTCAATATGATGTTGTTTTCTATGTTTTAAACCATTAAACACATGTTTTAGTGTTTTAAAACACAAAAAACATATATTGGAATCTTAGGCAAACCATAAATTGGAATTACATGTCGTTAGTTCCAATATTTGAAAAATAAATAAATTGTAATTTTTCTAATATTTCATGGAAATATGATTTCATTTTCCTAATTTTGACCCTCTGATACACATTTTTAAATGATTTGGTATCTTTAAAAACTATTTACTGTGTAATTATGACCAAATCACATGTCATATTGATGTGATGTCTATGTTTACAAGATAAAAATTACTCAATAGGGGTTTTCCAGTTATTTCACAACAATATAAGGTCATTTTATATTATTTTGACCATTACATGAACATTTTAGTGTTTTAAAATAATAAAAACACATTTATGATCATCTCGAGAAAATCATAACTCAGGATGATGTTTTATGAGTTCCTACAGCTCAAAAATAAACCTATGGTCATTTTCCTTTGATTTAATGGAAATCCAACATTTTTTCTTGGCTTTGACCGCCCGACACACGATTTTAAAGGTTTCGATACTTTTAGGAGTTGTTTACCAGGTCATTTTGACTACAATGCATGAAAAATTGAAATTTTGTCATTGTTTACACATCAAAAATTATTAAAAAATGGTTTTCCCATGTTTTCACATCAATATGAGGTTATTTTCTATGGTTTTTACCATTACATGAAAATTTTAGTATTTTAAAACACTAAAACGTGATTATGGGAATCCTAGAAAAATGATAACTCAAAATGACATGTCGTTGGTTACTACAATTTAAAAATAAGTCTAAAACCATTTCCCCGAATTTCATGGAAATTTGATATCATTTACATTGTTCTGACCCCCTGACACACATTTTTAAATGATTTGGTACCATTTAAAAAAACCTTACTAAGTTATTTCGACCACACCACACATTGAATTGACATGCTGTCTACATTTATACATGAAAGAAAACTCAAAAATGATTTTACCATGATTTCACATCAGTTTGAGATTGTTTTCTATGATTTTTATCGTCATTTTAGAGTTTTAAAATACTAAAAATGCATTAACAGGTATCCCAGGAAAACCATTACTCAGAATTATATGCTACTAGTTCCTGCATTTTAAAAATATATACATGACATTTTCCCCTGATTTCGTGGCCATTCAGCTTTGTTTTTCTGGTTTTGATCCGTTATCACATGTTTTTAATGACTTAGGTATCTTTTAAAACAATTTATTCAGGAATTTTGATCACACCACACATCAAATTATTGTGATTTCTATGTGTACACATAAAAAATAATTTAGTAGTGACTTTCCCACCATTTTATATCAATATTATGCCATTTTCTATGGTTTTGGATACTACAAGAATGTTTTAGTGTCTTAAAACACTGAAAAGTGTTTACAAGTATCTGAAAACATTCGTTACTCTAAATGATAGTATATTGGTTCATACATTTCAAAAATCAATATAAGATCATTTTCCTCTGATTTCATGGAAATTTGACATCATTTTCCTAGTTTTTACCCCCTAACACATGTTTTTAATGCTTTACAACCATTACAAATAGCTTACTGAGCCATTCTGAGCACATCTCAAGTCAAATTGATGTGTTTTCTACACGAAAACATCAAAAATACATCAACAGTGGTTTTTCCATAATTTCAAATCAATCATAGGTCTTTTTATATGGTTTTTACAATTACATGCATGTATTAGTTCATTAAAACACTAAAGATGTGTTTACAGGTATCTCGGGAAAACAATAACTCATAATGATGTGTTATCACTTCCAAAATTTCAAAAATAAATATATGGTCATTATCCTATAATTTCATGGGAATTTTATGTCGTTTTCATAGTTTTGAAAACCCCTAGATATAGGTTTTTAAAGGTTTTGGTTCCTTTAAAAACAATTACCGAGTCAAAACTAAGAAATAAAACTCAAATTGTTTTAAAACATAAGGATAACGATAAATAATTAATTTCTGATGTGTAGGAACAAACCACAAATCAATCCAGCATTAGATGTGGTTAGTATAACTCAAAGTTCATGTTTTCAATATAAATGTGTCATATTAGTTTTATTTATTAATTTTTATGTGTTCATTTCAAATGTTTGAATGATCTGTGGAATTTAGAATTTACCTCAAAAGGACGAGACATAAGCCCTAAAAATTCCTTAGGGATCATACTTTTAATCCACTAAAATACCAAAACTGATGAATTTTCCATTGCTGACCACCAGTTATCTTTTGTTTTCCTATAAGATTCCTCTTCTTCCACATTTTCATTCATCCTTGAAAATTTTTCTTTATGATTCCCAATATAATACACTAATCGAACCCCTAATGGGTGTAACAGTAACTGATGACGATACCCTATCAATGATAGCTGATGGAGTAGGCTTAGTACCAATCCACCATAATTGTTAGGGATGATCCTTCTCTAAGACGATTGCTACTACATCATTCTGGGAAGCCAAAGATGATTGTTAAGGGTTCACATCCAAGGCTTCATTAATTTTAAATTGTTAATAGAAACATATTAACTATTATTTTTTAAAATATATAAGCTTCATAATACTATCTATTTAGAAAAATTCATTACCATTTACTGTTATTTCGTTACTATAGAAACATAATATTCTAAAATAAATTATAACAACAAAAAAGTCTTAAAACCAATTAATTTGGGCCAACTAGATGTATCAAATGATGCGAAATTTCCATAATTGGATCCATGTAGTCATCCCCATTTAATTTTAATTATGTATTTTTTTAATATATTTTGGATTATTATGTTATTATAGTAAAGAAATAATATGAAATAGTAATGAATAACACTTACTCCAACATCTTTGTTTCGTTCATTTACAAAACAACCATCAAGTTTCCTATAAAATTTAAACCACATATCTATTTGTCCAATAGAGTAACATAATTAATTTTATTTTATAAATAAATATGCACATGTTAGAAAAAAACATGATGTATAATAAAATAGTATATATAATAATGGATAAAATACAAACATGAATTATTATTTTTCTTGAAAAAATCTATGAATCATCGATATAGGGAATGAATTGTTTCTCATGATTCACAATAATTTTTTATATATTTACTACATAAAATAGAAACATTGATTAAAATTATAATTTTATTGTGTTTATGTTATTAAGATACTATAAAATATGCAATTACCATATGATATGCATCTCTATTAATATTGAAAATCAACTTCCATTTCTCACAAGAAATGAATTCTGGAACTTTATCATACATCTTTAATGAGATCATAGACATGTCATTAAAATCATTCCATAATCTTCATATGAAATCTCTCTATTTCATTCCTAAATTTTCAAGAGTCCATGGGTGTGAAATAGATTTAAGAAAATCAAAATGAAAAAACATCTAGAAATAAAAAACATAACAATTTATAATTATATTAAAAAAAATTACTCATGTCTTTTAAATTAGTAATAAATTAATATTAAATTAATACTATCTTTAATTAATTATCAAATAGTTCATTTTTCTAGTCTATGTGAATATGGCTCTGATATTTATAATTAATGGTGATGTTCAACATCTCGCAAGAAATTTGCCCAAGAATCCTCCCATAGATTCTGGCAGTGTCATTAGGAGACACCCCAAAATCATAAAATAGAATGATTAACATAAATTCTTTTAGGTCCAATACATCTTCTATATTCATATTTATATCCCTTCTATTTTTATATCTATCTATTTGAAAAATTCATTAAAAATTTAATAAAATATATAGTTTTTGTGTACAATTACATACATACTAGTAACAACAACTCACCAATATCACCTATATGAAGGGGTGAAAAAATACTCTATCACCAAAGGTGAATCAGATGGTGGGATACCAAAAACATTTCGGGGAACATATAGATCCCAAGAAGTCATAGGTAAAAAAAATCACTCAGATCCGCTGATGTTGATAGTTGTAGTTGTGTGATTTGAGATGAGGATCAGCTAGGATCTTGAATTTTTATATTCTCAACATTACTGTAATTTAAATGGCTGATATATATTAAATATATAAAAAAATGAAAAACTAAAATATTTTCCCAATTATAAAAACAAAATATAAAACAATTTATATATGTAAAAAACACTTACAAATGAGAAATTGTAATGTATTTTCATTACCAGTATAGACATTTAATTATCTTAATATTTATTGTCTTAATTCTTATTAACCTCCATTGTGACGAGTGATTCATTTTTACCGTCTCTTTCAATTTCTATTATTTTGATATTTTTAGGAAAAAACTGTTCAATTTTTTATGGTTGATAATGTCCACTATTAAAAAGTAGCAATTGTTCTTCATCACCCATATCATATAATTCACTCTACTTTAAGTGTATAAGGATGATATAACATTCATTTATTTAATCATCCACATAATAAAACATATTCTTTTATGAATCTAATATGAATGGATCATGATCTTTATGCTCACTTGTATGGATCAAGCAAGAGAAGTTGATAGAAGTAAAATGTAAGGAATCTTTCATCATAACCCTATCAATGTTGACCCACTTGTATTTGAATAAGACAACTGAAAAATGACCATGATAGTTTAATTCAATTATATAATTCATCTTTACATAGTATCCCACCTTTTAGGGGTAAATATAACACTATTTTGCGTTTTAAAGTCCTTTTTCACAAAAATGTGTTTGAAATCTCAATCCAGGAATATTATAGGCAAGAAATATTGTAGATTTCCTTAGAGGATCCCGAGCCAAAAAAATCAAATAATTTGATATTTAATCTCTAATATCTACATTAAATATTTATACAAGAATATTTAAGGTGTTAATTTTAATATAGACAAAATAACTACATGTGAATAATAGGAAAATGAGTATGTACTTACCTGGTGGGTGAATCATTCAGAAATGTACTTATTAACAATTTTTTTATTCCATCTCATTATGAGCTTGACCCCATAGTCACCTCTTTATTTTTACTCTCAGTTATTTAATAAATGGATCTAAAATAATACAATTCAGTAGAATATATCTATGTAATTTTAGAATGCCCAATTTAGTCAGTGTAAAATTTGACCCCTTTCCAATAAGTTTTTCAATAGTTGGAAATACTGATGATTTATTTTTAAAATGAGAATTAGTGGATATGTCATCAACACATCCAAAAACATTGAATCTAGTCTCAATCTTATCCAAATACCTACAATATAAGGTTAATTAAGTAATATTCATCTATGTAACCTTCAGTAATAGAGCCTTCTAGTTGAGATTTATTCCTCACATATGATTTCAAATTACTATAGTACCTTATTAAAAAGAAAGAAATATATTAAAAAAATATTCAATGATTTGATAATATGGAATTAACAAATGAGATTAAAAATAATATCAACATACTACTCAATTTGATGCATCCATAAATAGTGTATGGATCCACCATGTTTAGCTTCATCAACTAAATGAATAGTTAAATGAATCATGACTGTGATGAATGAAGGGGGAAATAATATCATGAAATGAAAATGTTTTAAAACAATTCTTTCTTAATGTTTTTCAAGATTAGCTGGATTTATAGATTTTTTCATAAAGATCTATAAAAAAGGTATAAAACTTAGATAAAACCATATTTACCTTTTAGATTTATTATTGGTCATTGTTAATGACAACAACTACTACATCAGAATATGGGAGTCATGAATTTTAAATCCATGTAACTTTTGATGCTTTAAGTCAACGATCCTTGATATGATACATGAAGATCCCTCTGGCACATTTACATTATTTAAATTTCGAAGGAATACATATTTTTCATGATTTTTAATTGTAAAAATAGTCAAAGGATTAATTTCATTCCCATTTTCCCACAAACCATGCTTAATATTAATTAACACTAAATCCTTATGGTTATTAAGGTGATCCTTCGATTTACCCAGCCCATTAAACAATGTAAAGATTACATGATCACAATATTATTCTCAATACGAATTACGTCAATATTAGAACATATCAAATTCAACTCTCAATAAGTAATTTTTAAAATTTACTCTTTTTCTTCTAGAGTTTTTTTTCAGCTACTTCATATACTATACCTTGTACCCTTATTGATCCTCTAAACTGATTACAATAAACAAATTATTTAGTGACATTCATTAATTGTCCCATTATTTTTTAACTAGATAACTTCTTTAGTGAATTTATAAATTCAATATATCCATTGGATTATGTATTGTTAAAAATAATTTTATGAGAATAATCAATAAATTTATTTTGGCACATAAAACACCATTTTCTACTACGAGGTAATTGTTGGGGATACAAATCAAATTTAAAAATATGAAAAGGAAAAATAGTATGAGTGTTCCAAATAGACAAATTTACTAGTCCAATAATTTCACAAATTTTATAATTTAATGCATCGTGAATTTTTAATATTTTCTCATTCAAGAATCATATTTTTTCATGCCATCATCCTATAATTCTTGCAATTATTTGATTATAGACTTAAGTTATACATCAATGTCGTTTCTAAGAATTTTCTTTCGAGGAATAATCATCAAAATAATGAAAAAATTATGCTTTATACTCTTCTATAAAGGTATATTATAAGGGATCAAAAAAATTAGACAAATTCTATAATTAGTATTTAAATTAAAAAAGGGTTAAAACCATTAGAATCCAATCCAAAATATATATTCCTTGGATCTGATAAAAAAATATGGATATAATGAATCAAAAATATTCCATGATCTTGAATCTTTTTTACATATAATGAATACATAATTACTATCCCGAGAATTACACTCCATGTTTATGTAGTCTTAGATAACCTAAATAATATTTTCAACTATGAATTTTGAGGAATGTAACACAGTAATTTTGAAGGAGTTTTCTTTTTTTATTTATTCCTAGGGTAGCATTGATTTATACACTCATTATTATTAATTGACATCCACCTTCTTGTAAAAAATCATATACATTATTCTTTATCCGACTCTTCTCCCTAGTAAATCATGAAATTTATAGGCCATAGATTTATATTTGTATAATCAAGTCCATGTTTGTTAAAAACTTTATTCATCTGATAGAATGATGTAGTGATATTATCTTCACTAAATTCATCATGAAGAAACTTTAAAATAAAGAAAATTTCTTTTTCAGTAATTCCACAAATAAATTTTATACGATACAACTTAAGTATAAAATTGAACTTAAAATACTTTTCACACCCTTCATATAGTTATTATTTTATGTCTTCAACTAATTCATAAAATTATATTTTTGGTCACTAATGTTTTGAGAAAGATTAACTTTTTCAGGATCAACTAGTGCATCAGTTGATGTATTAAAATCTTATACATTGTATCCCACAAATACAAATGATTCATTAATCAAATTGAAAACTAAATTCTCCTCAGGAAGGTAACTTTGTGTTTAATTGATAGGATTTTCTTGATTTTAATTTCTATAACATTGAATTCACTATTAAAAATCAAAAATATGTATCGATAATGATACTATTTAAATATCAAATGATCATTTAATTAATTTATATTAATCTATTTCTTGAATTTACAATCTGGACATGTACATTTTATTCTACCATCCACTTATTAGTTTTCAATTCCATAATCTAAAAATTCATCCAAACACTTTGTATACTGAGGTGTGTTCTGAGGTAAATTAATCCAACTTTTATCCATAGGTATTGGATTTTAACTCTTCTACCATACATTCATATATAAATATATAAATTCTTAATCGAACAAGTACAATAAAAATTAAACATCACAAAAATTATTCATTGATCAGGGTAGGGTCTTGATTCGATATAACACAAAATCAATATAAAAATGATTCAATCCAAAATTAAAAACATAAGGAACACTAAATTACACAGATATATATATAATTTAATTAAAATCCTTTGAAAAATTCAATTATTCATACCTTCAATGATTCCATGGGTTACAATCATTATAAAATTGTGAGGATAGGCCTTTGGGGGTCACTGTTGAGGAATGGGGACTTGTTGTGAGGTCCTCATTATGGGGCAATAGGGGTTGGGGTCATGAGGATTAGAGGCGGGGGGATGGCCGCCATCGGGAGAAGGGGGGTTCATGGTCACGAAGGTCACCGACAAGGGTGGGAGGTCACAAAGGTAGATGTAAGGGGGTCATAGTGATGACAGGCCTCATCGGTTGTAGGGGGTTACTGAGAAGAGAAGGAGGTGGAGGGGGTGCTTCAGGGCTAAAGGGATAGGGGAGTCAAAATTATATTTTTAAAAAGTTATAGCGGAAGTTTAAATAAATATACCACTAAATTTAAAAATAGAAAAAATATTTTGGTCTATGTATTAAACCACCCCTATATTATAATTTTTTTAATACGATTTATGTCATGAATGTTATTAGAATTACCGTTAAGACCTATTTTTTTATAGTGAAAAATATATAATATATTTAAAAATTATGATTTTAAAATAATTAAAAATTAATATTAATTAATTATATTCAAATTATTATTAAGTAATAATCATTTAATTACAATTGTAAGACAACAAATAATTAATTAATGAATGATCGATAAGTTGAAAAAATGACTTGAACTTAAAAAAACCATAACTTTTTTTCCATGTGTCTATTTGGCCTCTAACACATATCAAATTGAATCTTGAAAAAACTCTATGACATGTTTACATGGGGACACTTTTGTTGGAAATTTTAAAAGTATAAAATGGTCTATAAGCCCCCCCCCCCCAATTTTATTTTTTTATCAGAGTACCTTAATTTATGAACATTTACTGGAATTTTTGCCTCATTTGAGGGGGTCTTCATGTCTTTTTTTCAGTGAAGACTAAATTTATTCTCTGTTCTTATAGTCATATGGATATTATATTATTTAAAATTTACATTTTTCATATTTTATTTTTTTTATAATTAAATATATACATATTTTATTATATTTAAATATATACATATTTTCTTATATTTAAACACAATAAATAAATTGTACAAATAAATATTTTAACATATTTACATAAAAAATATTTTTATTGATATAAACACTTGAAAATAAAAATTTATTATTCATTTTATTTAAAATATGATATTATCCATTTTTTACCTTATAAAAATGCAATAATATTAATATATATATATATATACCAATGCAAGTAATGTTTTTTTCTTCAAATATGTTTGTGTGAATAAAAAAATATAAATTTATGTTTATGTTCTAATAAAAGTAAATAAATACATATATAAAAATATTTATGTGTGTATATGTGAAATATAAATGTGTATGTGTGTGTAAATATGTGAGTGTATGTGTGTTTCAATATTGTGAAAATATATCATGAAAATAGATTTATTTTTATAAATATATTATTATCATAAAATATAGTATATAAGCATATTTACAATAAATATTTTTAAATACATTTTAAAAGTTTTATATATAGATATTCAATTATTTTTATATATGTATAAATTTGTATGTTAATATATAGACATATAAATATATATGAAAATATGTATAAAATTTATGTCTAAATATAACATATATAGTCATATATTTAAAATGTATTTAAAAATAATTATATAATTATAAATAATTATATCAATAAATATATATATATAAATTAATTATGTATATATATATAAATAAATAAATAAATAAATCATAAAATGGTATACAAATATTGATGGTGTTGTTGTAATGTAGTAAAGACATGAAAAAAAATTCAATGGTTTGATTCTAGGCATGAGCTAGGATGAAGGGTGAAAAAAGCGTTGATAATGGTCTTATAGTGAATAAATAAAGTGGTTGGGCATGAGCATAGACAGGGATAGGTGCATGAGGGGAACATATCACTGATAAAGGGTGGTCAAAATGCTAATAAAAGGGTTTTGTTAAAAGGAAAAATATAATTTTTTTTTAAAAAAACCTTTCAATGCTAAACAAGTGCACTGAAAAAGGCCACCTTTATTAGCACCAAAAAAGTGATGATAATTTCCATATACTATTAAGGTAAATTATCTATTCAACACCTTTTTATAACATAAAAAGCATATTTCCAGTTCATTTAAAAATGTAATCTTTAGTAGTGTATCCCACCATACATGAGGTTTATACATTCATGATATCTTTCATGA
Source organism: Viscum album (assembly GCA_963277665.1). Classification (NCBI taxonomy): domain Eukaryota; kingdom Viridiplantae; phylum Streptophyta; class Magnoliopsida; order Santalales; family Viscaceae; genus Viscum; species Viscum album. The sequence continues at coordinate 1,068,435,192 of OY728129.1, forward strand.
ATATGTGAATATATGTAAACATATATATATGTGTGTGTGTGTGTAAGCAACTAAAAAATGAAACATCAAATTTTTAAAGGAATTAAATTATAAAATGACCTTATTACAATTTTAGTAATTTTTTAATTAGTAATTTATATTTTAAATCATTTTTTCATGTATAACATTTTTTAAATTTATTTAAATAATTGTATTTTTAATTATCATTCAAAATTATAAAATTTTATAATTTATATTTTTTTATATACAATCAATACCATATATACATCATTAATTAGTAAAAAATGTATATATCAATATATAAATTGGCATCTAGGTGAAACATAGTGGTAGGTGTGCCTACGGGGTCTTGGTGAAGTCTCAGGTTCATGTCTTACTGAGTACTTCCATATTAAAAGTGTATGATTTTCTAGTATTTATTCCCCCTAAACATTAAATATACATATACATATATATATATATGTATAATTTTTTAATTTATTTTTAAAATTATTTTATATAATTTTAAAGTTTATAATTAATGATATATCAACAAAAATTCTACACATAATATTATTATTTATACATTTATATGAACGATATATTTATAAAACATTTATTCATTTATCTATACAATAATATTTTAAATTACAATTAATACATTCACTACTACATTTATTAATAAACCATTTTTATAATATTAATAAATTTATAAATACACTTATAATAAAATTAATACATTTTTAATAATTTTAATATTTTAATTTATTTTTTTCATTTTTTTTTTGTAATTTATTTATTTTCGTTTTTGTTTCCTATGAAATATTATATATATGATATATATAAAAAATATATAAATATATTAAAATAAAATATAGAAATTTACATTATTAATTAGTAATAATATATATATATATATATATATATTAGCAACTACAAATAGGACCTTTGGGCCATAGGGCCTTTCAGCCATCACGAGCCTTTGAGCCATAGAGCCTTTGGGCCATAGAGCCTTTGGGCCATGGAGTAGGCTAGGGTCTCCTATATTGGAGTGACCCCATAATGATATATCATAGCTATAGTAGTCATAAGACAAAGCTAACCAAACTTTTTATTGAATAAGGGATATGGTGGATAAGCCATCAACTCGTCAAACTCTGTATAGGGAAATAGAATATGATAAAAACATTAGGCGATTATCTATGTATAGAGTTGTTGAGGTGTTAGGGAGAATTTTTGTTAGTTTATTTGGTTGAACAAATGTTATAAGGGATTTGGGATTATGGGCCTATGGTCCATGTAATTGTAAGTCCATAATGCCACTCGTTCTTTAGGTCATGTAAGAGTTCCCCCTCAACCGAGTTATTTTGGAAGGACAAAAGAAAACAATTATATATTACCATAGGAAATATTACAATGATCTAAGGTAAAGGAGAAAAACTATTGAATATAATCTTGGGAGCCTCTTAATTAAGAAATAATGTGATCCACCTGATCCTATTATCTTCTAATGAAATAGAAAACAGAAGATTAAACTTTATAAATAATTAGAGGGATATTATCCACAATAGACCTAAATGTTTCCATCACCACCTTTAAATCCTCAAGGGATTTAATAATGTTTTGAAAATTTGATTTAGTTAAAAAATATTTTTAACCTTGAGAAATGAAAAAATCCAAACCAGAATGAATAGAAATAGCTTTTGAAACAGCAGGATTCTAACTTTCATTAACTGTAGAGTGAAAGGACACAACAAGAGACCTTGAGTGATCATGAATAATGAACCCTGAACCAATACCAAACACACCAGGCACTACAACATCTATATTCACCTTAAGAAAACATGATGGTAGAGGCAACCATTTGATGAAGGAACACTAAATGGGGATGATAATAGAGTCTATATGATACGAACCCAGATATTATTCTATATTCAGGCCATATCCATCCATAAAACATTATCCTTCAAGACATGATAAAAAACATCATTATTGTAACATACCCTGATCTGACACTCTCTCACATGGCCAGAAACGGTTAGTTATGAGACCTCAAGCATGCCTCTTCATACACCATAGGCTATAGAATTGTTTTTAGGGTGTGATATATATAGTGGGGAGACTATACCAAATGATTAAAAAGTTGTAACACATTAAAATAATCCAATAATCATAAATATATATCAGACTGAGGAAATAATGGAAAAAATGAAACAACTGAAACCAACTAAAAATCCAACTAAATAATCCAATTAAGAATAAAAGAATAATGTAATAACATTATTTAATGTAACTAAATCTCAAGCTAGAAGTAATACAAATCATGATAGTAGTAGATTCAATAAAAGACTCAAAAGTCCCCAGTCATGAACCCCATGTCAGTCCCATCTCAAAACTCCATCCCATCAAGTAAGAAAATTATCAACAACAAGGTCCTTTTCCCTTTTCTAAACCTGCATCCATGTAATCTGCTCAGGTACCAAATGGTATCCTGAATTGGGTGTGAGTATAACTCAGTAGGTCGACACAACTTTGTCTAAGAATAACCAATTTTTCAATAAGTGTATGAAATAATACAACAAACAAGTGCATTAATTAATTAAATAATTAAATTAATAGCACATAAAACTGCTTCAGAACCATGCCAAAATGTACCTGATTGGGAATCATAACTATTACAACCATAACCATATAACTATGGTAAAACATAACCTACCTCGGTGTCATGCTAGAATGTATCTAATCATGTCTTACAGCCCTGCCAATAAAAACCTTATAACTGAGGTATAAATCAAAAAAATATATGTAAACCCCTCTATATAATCATTTCAACATTTAATCAAGGAAGATACAACTATATAATAATTTCATCATATGACACTGAGCCTAGCCTTCTATATAAGAATTTAAACATTAATATTCTCAGAACAACCCACCATATAAGCATTTCAACATGTATCATTGGGCCAATTCTGCTATATAAGAATTTTAGAATGATTCACTGGGAATATCATTCCATATATGAATTTCATCATGAATCACTAGACCAATCCCACTATATAATCATTTCATCATGAGTCACTGGGCCAAACCATATATAAATATTTCATCCATTAGTCACAAAATAATACATAACAACAAGGATATCATAGAACCACATAATATGTTCCGATGGATCATTATTAAAATTACAATTCATATTTTAATTACACACTACATATATCAATTGTTCAAAAATAATAACCTGCCAGTTATCTCAATTAAAAAGTTGAGACAATGTGAATCTATTTCATAAAAACTCCAACAACCCATGTCATGCTAAACACAGGTTATGCCATTAAAAAAAATCAACCGCATGACATATTATAAAACAACAGGTTGGGTAATTACATGATGTGTAATATAGTTACACTTAATATAATTATTTTTAATGGTATATGCTGAAAAACTGAACACCTCATCGAAATATTAAAATCTCCCAAACATTACAAATTTTGTAAAGGTTCTTCAGATGGGTTTTCATTCAATTTTCCTTATAAAAACTCTAACCCCCTTTAAGGATTCTCATATTACTATGAACCCTTAGTAACACTTGAACCATTCACATGGACACTATTAATTGAAATATAAAGCCCGAACCTCTCCTCGTGTGGATCTTCCCCGCTTTTATCATGTTCCCTCACAACCCAAGTTTGTGTTTATTGAAACAAACAGGAATACATGAACATTAATTAATTTTACCCAATAAAGGCTCTCTATCTACAAAAAATAAATGACCACCAAGGTTCAAATGAAAAACTCAAATCCATACTTGAAAAAATATGGGATCATATAACTTCCCCAATATATAACACCTCACCCCATGATTCTCCCAGCATCACTATAGGGTCTTGGAGAACAATTTGGGCCACTATGACCACATATGAATCTCCCACTCCCAGGCCTCTACCAGAACACTCTCATGATGCCACTACACTTGGACCAAGGAATACCCCTACCCTAGAGATACTTCTCACTATGGTCCACATGACATATTGGATGCTCCTCAAAGGATGCATCAATAATAACCTCGATGTCTACTAAGTCTAGAACATGAGATAGGTATGAGTAATATATCTAAATTTGTGACATTTGAAACACATAATGCATGGAACAACAATTATATAGAATCGATAATCGGTATTCCACTAGATAGATCCTATATGATATCTCAAATGGCCCAACAAACATGGGCACTAGATTTCACTCTTTCCTAATACAATGGTGTGGCAAGCTTGGTGAAACCCAAAGGAAACCCCAGTGACCAACTTAAAACTCTAGATGTCATCTATGATGGTTAGTATAAGATTTATTCCAGCAATGTGTTATCACAAACTACTATCTAATAATCTAAATTTTATCAAATGAATTCAACATGAGACTTGGTGAAATAAGCAGTGACTCACCTACCTCCAACCAATAAAGAGGAAAATAGAATGAAATATAATACAAAGCCTCAAAAATTCCATATGATTTGATTCTTGGAAGCTATTATTATATAAAAAATATATTAGTTTAATATGATACTCCCATGTTCCACCTAAATAAAAAAGGATAATAAAATATCCATCATAACCTAAATAGTTCTCTCATATTGACCACCTGTCTAAGGATGATAGGTTATACTCAAAAGAACCTTTGATCCCAGAGTCTTCTGAAGACCTTTCGAAAACCATGTTGTGATATGATTATCTTGGTCTAAAATGATACTTCTTGGAACACCAGGCATCCAAAATACCTCTCACATGTAGAGACATCACTGATCATCAACGGTGAAGGTCTCCTTGATAGGAAAGAATTGGGATAGCATTGTCAATTGATTCACAATCACCCATACAACATCATTCTTATGGGTTTTCCTTGGTGGTCCTCTCATAAAATCCATAGTGACATTATCCCATTCCCACTCAAGAATTGGAAATGTCAGGAAACTCCCAACTGGCCTATGATGCTAGACATTCACTTTTTGAAAAGTGAAACATATCACCACAAAGCCCACTACCTGCTTCTTCATTCCTGACCACTCGTAATGTATATATAGATCTAGATATATCATTTTTAAACCTGGATGTACCACCCATCTATAATCGTTAAACATGTTTCATCATCATCTCACAAAAACCCAAAGGAATCCATAATCAGATATGAAAAATAAGAGAATTTCCAATTCCAAGATACCATCCCAGTGGTATCTCCCCAACCATATAAGTTGTCTCTCAGATCCAATCCCTCATTTTCAGATAACTATTGAGTCTTAATCTAGGCCAAAAGAACAGGTATAATAAATGTAAAATCCAATGTAATGACCTAGAATTTTATCAATCAAATTTACCTTATTATAATTATGTTATATAGTATAAAACACAAAAACCACATAGAGAACCTAATAAAAACATTAATTTCTAATATTAAGAATGAAAAGGTTGAATTTATAGAAATTAAGGAACCTATACCAATGAAATAGTAACATGACCATTGGAATAGTAATGCAACTATTTGGAATAGTAAACTCGGAAATAAAATTATGTCATCGAATAGGTAAATAAATGTTTTATAAATGATAAATTATGTATTTTTTATTTTTTTGAAATAAAAATGTGTATTTACAAGTTTATATTTTATATAATTATTTAAAAGAACATTTATTTTCAAAAATATATTCATAAATTAATATTTTTTTCTTATGATTATAATATAATTTTATCAGTTATTAATTAAGTTTTCAAGGATTCATAAAATTATTTATAATTTTAAAATCAGAATTCTTCCAATAAATGATGATTTTAATTAAAAATAAATTTTCTCAATTTTATAAAATTATTTTCACAAAATTGAGTCCTTTTTTAAATATAAAAATTTAAAAATTTCTAGGTTTGTTTTTTTTTTGGATTTTTCTAAAATAGTTTATTTTTTAGTGAGTACTGAAATATAGTCATTTATGTTATTTAACATTATAAGTAAATAAATGATTTTTTGGATCATGGTTGAGTCTTGTATGATGAAATTGGTCATTATATAGAACTAATATTCTCTAGGTACTATACATAGTCACCAAAAACAACATTATTGATAATCTTGAGCCAAAATAATAAACAAATGAATAAAATAATAAAAAACACCATTCTCCTCCTAATATAAATACTGCCCCTCACCACATATTCTCCTGACACCATATAATTCTTGTAGCTACCATAAATTCTTCCCAATTCATCTTCCAAACCTCTTCCCATCATTTTGGTCTTACTAGTCTCACCACCTTAAGGTGGTTCTCAAGAAGATGACACTCAAGAGATAAAACTCTCCCCATTTATCATTTAATTTTTTTTCTTTTCTTATCTTTCCCTAACCTCCCATATCCAAAGTAACATGATAAATATTATATCATATATATAATGAAATTTTATTTGTTTAATGTAATATCTATCATTAAATCTCTTATCCTCTACTTTTTTTAAAAAAATGAAAACATCTTTCATGAGGTGTCGATTCACCACCTTCGTGGATGACGAGTTTTAATTTTTCATTAATGCCTTCAAGGATGATCATAAAAAAAATTATGGTTAAAAAATATTTTAATTTGTATATTAAAAATTATTTAATGCTTTGTAACTAGTATATAAAAATATTATTAAATAAAAATATACTAATTTTCGATGGTCATTAAAACTGCCAAAATGAACTAATCATTTTGTTCAATAATTTTTTATCTAATCAATCATCCTCATTTAAAAAAAAAGAAAAAGATATATGGGACCATTAAAATTTATGTAAATAAATTAATACCATATCATTCCAGTTATTGAGTATTTTTTCTCATATGAAAACAACATTCATGATTATATACAAGTGAACCGAGCGTAAAACCGTGAAACACACACTCACAAAAGGGAGAAAATAAACACTATAAGTAAAAAAAGGCCACAAATGAACATAATACAATTATAATAAATTCAATATATGTATAATAAGTTGGGAATTAATATTTAATGGATTTAATTTGACTATTCATGCCCTTTATTAGAATTTTAGAACACTTCTGGACATAAGGAAATATATTATCTCTAAAACCCCATTTTTTCAGGTTTTTCATTATTAATCTTTACGCCAATGTAATTATTAATTATTATTATATAATACTTTTATTTTTTTTAATTTTAAAAAAATATATACCCAAATAAACTCTTTCTTCTTTGATGGTGAGATACATATTTTATAAGGTTTGTTTCTCAATTTCCCCCAATAAGCAAGACCAGTTAAAGGGAACTTCCCCATTTCATACCCATTATCATGTACACCCCATAATCTATTTTAATGCACTATTTTTTTTTAAAATCAGTATTTTTTCATAAATAAACTTTCATTTTTCAATTATCATTTTATACAAAAAAATTATATCTTTTTTCACTTTAAATTCCTCTTAATATTTTCCCTTAAACCTCATTAAAGTGGAACATTTATAATGTTTTATAAACACTATTTTTACATGTTTTCACTTCAATAGGAAATAATTTTTTCTTGATATATGAATACAATCAATTATTAGTGTCCTTGTATAATTTTAATATATTCTTTCATGGAATGTATTATGATAAACACTTTGGTAATTCCTTATGACATGATTACGATGCCCATTTCTTTCCATGGGTAACCCTTATGTTTGATTATTCATATGAAACAAATATTCATGAACATGTTATGATGGATATTCCCTAAAAGTGATCCAATTCATTTGGTAATTTTTTAGTCTCATTAGACATCATATTGGTATAATTAGTAAACTTGATTCCATTATGGGACTTTGTCCACTATGAGATATAGTCTTGGCATTTATCCTTGACTCATGTTTATGTCATATTATATGTTGCTAAAAAAAACCTATCTTTCAATGATTAAATGATCTCATGTTCTATATGTTATGATTTCATAGGTTTATTCATGTTCCATGCCTTTTTATTTCATCATGTTATGCCTTCTAACCCTTGTGCTATTCTTTTTTTTTTCTATGATTATTCTATTACTAGGATTTTTACCTCATCCCTTTTGTCATTGTATTCCCCAGGTTATCCTATGAAGATGTAAGAGTTCAAAGAAAATTAAGATCTCATTATGGATGATTAATATAGAAAAGTTTTATTATATTTCCATGATTTTAGTTATATATACCTAATCAACCTAATACAATAGATTTTACGATCCATGGTTTGTATTTGATGGTTAATTATTGTTAAAATCATATAATAATTTGTTTAAAAGGATAGCGATATTATAATTGGTATCATAGGATGGTATAGTTATTTTTGGATATTCGGACAATAAAATTTTAGTAAGAACTCTAGGGATAATTTTACCACCATGGATAACTGAGATTGAATCTTAGGGAATCATAAGACATGATATAGTTTCCTTTTACAAGTCTATATTTCTATATTCAATGTTTCCTTTTTTATGCTTATTAGATATGTATTAAATCCCCATAAATTATAATTTCTTTTTTATTTAATGGATGTAAATAAGAGAATCCATTCCAATAGTAAATATGATTGGTAATGTGATGCTTTCTCTAATTAAACGGCAAATATTATGGGAATGGGCACTCAAAACTTCATGATGGTACTATAACAACTAGATTAAGTTATGAATAATATCTTGAATATTGTGAAACAACCTTAATCCCCTAAGAAATATAAATTTTCAGATGAATACTTCATGTGTAAATGGATTTCCATATTTAGTGGATTTTAAGACCCCCTCATCACAAAACAATGGATTATATACAATAAGAATATATTATATATCCTGCAGTACTAAGAACAAGAGAAAGTTGTGTTGAAGGTCTTTCATTTTGATGGGGTATTTGATTAGTGGTGGAAACTAATCAAAAAAATCTAAATAGGTAATTGATTTCATGGATTGGGAAGCGTTCATGAAAATATTATTCAGTAAATATTTTCCAAAAATTATCCATCTTAAGATGGAGAGGGATTTCCATAGATTAAAGAAAAAAGGAAGACGATTCTCTCAGGTTGTATAAGGAAAATATTACAAGGCTTGGAAGATATGCCTCAGAATATTTCATGAACACTGAAATCAAGATGGATCATTTCTTTAGTGTACTGATGGTGAGTCTGTAAAAATCCTCAGTGATTTTAGACTTTGGTAGCTGTGAGGTGATTTTATAATGTTCCCTAATGATTTAAATATATATGAATGAATATAAAAGATCTCATGGGCTCAGACATAAAATGAATAAAATGTAATTTAATATGGTATGATCAAAAGATAAATCCCATTATGGAAAGAAAACCCAATATGACATGGGTAAAATGTGTGGAAATAACCAACAGGGTAATTTCCTAAGGGGAATTAGATGATGTTTTAAATGTGGAAAACCGAGCATTAGGCTAATAAATACATAAGGGATATGAAGAATCCCACTAATATAGAAGAATAAACTAATCTTCATATCAACACTCAGCTTATAGTGTAGTGTTTAAAATTGAAGGAACAAGATAATTATGTGTTCCATTACCCTAAGATAATGGTTGCTTGAGGCAATCAACAAAAACCTCCAATGAATAAAAGAAGGGAATATGTTATCACTACTACAAAGGTGGATCCCTAAAATGATGTGGTGACAGGTATGATAGTTATTCATGAAATAATATAAAATATACTATTTGATTATTTTTCTACTCATTCTTTCCTATCTTGATGTTTAGTAGAACTATTCAAACACCAACTCAAGATATTGAGGTTGAGTTATCTATGAGAACATCAATTAGGGGGATTATTGCATCCAATGTATATAACTCCTCCATAATTAATTTTTGGTGTTTGAACCTCTCAATTTTTTTTCATACTTCCTTTGGTGGAGTTTTATGCTATATTGTAAATATATTGTACCTCTTTATATAAACCCTGCATCAATTATCAAGAAAGGAAGATCACTCTTCACATCCTGAGGCATCCATCAATTCTATATAAGTTTATGGAGGATGATAAATCTTCTTCAAAATCATAATCTCAATTGTGGATATTATTTAATTATGAGAATGAATATCTAGATTAAACGATTGAGATAAAGGAGGGAATCATGATCTAAGACATACCCATTTTGAGGGATTACACTAATGTTCTCCCTGAAGAATTTAATAGTCTAACTCTAGACCAAGAGGTTGATTTCCCAATTTAAATTATTCCTGGATCTATACCTATATCAAATACACCTTATAGAATGTCCACCATTGAGTTTGAGGAACTAACGAAGTAGTTACAAGAGAATATGGACAGAAGTTTTATATGTCAAAGTGCTTCAACATGGGGTGTTATAGTCCTACTCATCGAGAAGAAGGATATTCCAATGTGCCTCAAAAATTATTATCATGAGCTCAACAAAATCAGGATAAATAATAATTATAAGCTTCCTTGGATATCTGAATTGTTTGATCAACTATGTGGGTCCATGTATTTCATTATGATGGACCATCGGTATGGATATCACCAATTAAAAGTGAATAAGGAACATATTCTCAAGACTACATTTAAAATAAGGTATAGACACTATGATTTCTTAGTGATTCTCTTCATAATAAATAATGATCCAAAAAAATTTATGGACACAATGAATAGAGTATTTAGATATTACATTGAAACATATTGTGTAGTCTTTATTGATGATATTATAATATACTCTAAGAGAAACGAGGAAAATGATAATCATTTGAATATTTTTCTAAGGACCTAGAGAAAAAAAATTTATAAAAAGTACATTAAATGTGAGTTCTATATTGATGAAGTATCATTCTTGAGGCATGTAATCACCCACAAAGTAATATCTATGGACCCTTCCAAGACAAATGCAGTTGAAGAGTATCCCAAACCAAAGAAATTAATAGAGATCCATAATCACATGGTCTAGATAGGTATTATAGATCTTTTTTGAAGAACATATCATGATTTTAAATCCATAAAACAAAGAAAACTTATAAGGGAGTAATGTTTTTCTAGACCAGTGAATGTGAATACTACTTTAAAGTGTTTCACAATAGGCATATCACTACACCGATACTCACACTACTACCAAGTGGGTAATGGTTTTTGGTATGCAATGCTTCTTCAAATAAGGTATTAGGATGTGTATTAATAGAAAATGATAAAGTGAAGGTCTATGCCTTTAGGAATTTGAAAATTCATTTACAAAACTATCCCATCAATGATATGAAGGTGGTGACTATGATCATTGGGTTTAAAATATGGTGGCATTATCTCTATGGGGGTAAGTGTGAGACGTATACTAAACATAAGAGCATCAAATATATCATCACACAAAAGGAGATTAATATGAATTAATGAAAATAGTTATAGCTCATCATTGATTCTGACTGCTTAATCCACTACCATCATGGTAAAGAAAATAAAGTAGAAAATTATCTATGTAGAAAATATTATGTAACTTTATCAATGATGATAATTATAAAGGATCTAATATTATTAGATCTAAAAACGATGGAAATTCGAATCATTAATGAAGAAACCTCATTAACCCTTTCTCATATTATTTCTTAACCATCATTTATCGATAAAACAAAGGATGTTCAAAGAAATGATGAGGAAATTCATAAAAGGTGGAAGCTATCAGAAATTGGAAATACTTAGAGATATAAATTGATGAGGAATGATCCATAATATTTGGGTCAAAACTATTGGTACTATCCAATCCAGATATAAAGAAATTGATTTTTAATGTTGCACATAACTCATGTTTCCCTATTCACTCAGGAAGCACAAAGATATACTGAGATCTTTGAGACAACTATTAGTGGGATTATATGAAGAAGGAAATCACTAAATATACATTAAATTTTCTAGTATTTCAACAAGTCAAGGCTAAAAGATAAAAGTATATGGGAATGATGAAATAATTACCCATACCAACATGGAAATGGGAAAATATCACCATAGAAATTTTCTGAAATTTTTTGATGAAATATAGAGGAAATAATGCTATATTGGTTTTTTTGGATAATATTATAAAGATAGATCACATTATCACAATTTGAGAGAACTTATCACTTGATAAAATTGCTAAGATATACATCAAATAACTTGTGAGGATACTTGAAGTACCACTATTAATTGTATCTGATCTAGGATTAAGATTTATCTCCATGTTTTATAAAATTCTCTAATATGATGTAATCCTTGAGTTGAACATTAGTATAGATTATCATCATTAGACTTATGGAAAATCTGATTGAACTATTGAAAATCTAGAAGACATGTTGAGAGAATGTTCTATGAACTTTAAAGGAGGATGGGACTGACATCTACCTCTAGTTGAGTTCACTTACATTAATAGTTTCCTCTTAACCGTCCAAATGGATCCATATAAAACCATTTATGATAAAAGATACATAACACTAGCATGCTGTGATGAAGTCAGTAAAAAGAAGCTATTAAGACCTGAAATGGTTGAAAAAATGGTAGAAAATGTGAAAACCATTCAGTAGAAAATCTGGGCTTCCCAAAGACGATAGAAGAACTATAAAGACAATCATTAATGAAACCTAGAGTTTAAGGCTGGAGATATGGTATTCCTCTATATATGTGTATGTAATTGGATCATGATATTTTGGATAAAAGGAATTATGGGTCCTAGGTACATCGACCCCTTCGATATTATTGATCATGTCAAAGCTATGGACTATCGACTAGCACATATACATACCATTTCACATGTATATAATGTATTCCATGTATCCCTCTTAAGGAAGTACATACTAGATCCCTCACATGAACTAAATTTGGATGTGGCATAACTCAAGAATGACCTCTCGTAAGAAGAGAAACTGGTGAAGATCTTGGATTATAGAGATAAATTTCTACAAAAAAAAGACTACCCACATAGTCAATGTAATATGGTGGAACCATTAGTATGAAAATGAAACATGGGAACTGAAGTTAGAAATGAAGGAGAACTACCCCCACTTATTTTCAACTTAGAATTTAAAATTAAATTCTGAGGGAGAAATTTCATATTGGGGAAAGAATGAAACATCCCAGAATTTTATCAATCGAATTTCCCTGATTATAATTATGTTATATAGTATATAACACATAAATTACATATATAACCTAATAAAATCATTATTTTCATAAATTAAGAATTAAATAAGTGGTATTTATATAAATTGAGGAACCTATACTAACAGAATAGTAACTTGACTATCACAATAGTAATATGACCATTAGATATAGTAAACCGGAGAATAGAATAGTAAAATCACCTATTAAATTAAAAATAATGTTATTATATCTTATGAATGGAATTAAAATATATTTATATCATGTAAAAATTAAATAAATATTTTAAAAATTATAAATTAATTATTGGTATTTTTTTGAAACATAATTGTTTATTTACAATTTGATAATTAATATAATGATTTAAAGGATTTTCTTTTCATAAAATGGTTTCATAAATTAATACTTTCTTGTCTTATGACTTTAATTTAATTTTATGAGACCATAATTAATTTTTTAATGTTTCCTAATATCAGTTATAATTTTAAAATCAGTCTTTTTCAAATAAATGATTATCTGAAATAAAAATCAATGTTCTCATATTTAGATAATTATTTTCATAAAATTTATTAATTTTCTGAAATCTACATATTGAAAAAATTGTTATGGTGATTTTTTTGGGTTTTTCAAAAATAGTTTAATTTTTTGGGGAATAGTGAAATATAGTAATTTATGATTTTTAATATTATAAGTAAATAAATGAATTTTTGAGACATGGTTCAGTAATTAATGGTGTTAGCAGCCATTATATTGGACACACAAGGTCTAGTTACTATACATAGTCTTAAGAATAAATAATATTGATAGTTTTGATCCAAGATAATAAACAAATTAATCCTCCCACTATAAATACCACCCCTCACCACCTCTTCTACTAAAAAAATCTAAGACATTTAGATTTCTTTTATTCTACCCAATTACTCTCCCAAACCTACTCCCCACATTTTTGTCTTATTGGTATCACCAAAATACCTTTTCCATGTGTGTTAAAGAGGAATTCATGTAGAAGACACTCAAGAGGTAAAACACTCCCTCTTTATCTTTTAATTTACTTATTTTTCTTATACTTCCCTCACCTCCCCTATCCAAAGTAAGATGCTAACTATAGAATAATATTTGAACTTTAATTATATTTTTTTAAGTAATATACATAATCAAATATATTCTCCTCTCCTTTTGTTCTAAAAATGAAAACATCTTTAATGAGGTATGAATTCACGGTCTTTGTTGATGATATGATATATTTTTTCAATACCACCAACAAGGCTGGTCATAAAATAATTTTTATGGTCAACCCAAAAAATAAAATATGATTTAAATTTTTTTTAATGTTATGGAACTATTATATAAACATATTTTTAAATAAAACAAGTAAAAATAGCCAAAATAAACTAATCATTTTTTAATTAATGTTTTATCTAATGAATCATCCTCATGTAATGAAATTCAATGACATCTGGGCCATTTAAATTTTTTGAAATAAATTAATACCATATCATTCTGGTTAAGTATTTTTTATTCCATTTGACAAGAATTTTCATAAATATACACAAGTGTACCGACCATCAAACCATGAAACGAACACTCCCAAAATGACGAAATTAGGAACTATAAGTCAAAAACATAGCCATAAATGAGACTAATAAAATTAAAATAAATTAAATAAATCTATAATAGGTTCTAAATTAATTAATTTATTGATTTAATTTGATTATCCCTAACACTATGTAAAAGTGCAAACCCCTTTTAGACATTGGGTATGATATTCTCTCTAAACCCCCATTTTTCTTTGAGTTACCATTTCTCTCTCATTAAACCAATATAATTTATATATATTATTATTTAATCTTCCAAAATTTTAGGTGTATGTTACAAATATATGTACCTAGATCAATTATTCTTTCTTTGATTAGAAAATTCATGTTTTATAAATTTTTCCTCTCAATTTATCCCGATAGGCATGGACGATTATAGGGAACTTCCCCATTTCAAACCCATTCTCTTATATTCTCAATAATATATTTTAATACACCATTATTTTAAATACTGTTTAATATTTTCTCTTAAAATGCACTAAAGTGGATCATTTCTAAAGTTTATTAAACAATATTTTTATATGTTTTTACATAATTTTGAAATTATATTTATTTTTCTATGCCTAATTTCCTTATTAATATCTTTGTATGATTTAAATCAATTATTTAATGGACACAAATATGATACACCCATTAGTTATTCCTTATGACATGATTATGATACCCATTTCATTCCACATGTTACCCTTATATTTATCCTTTATTTTTGATTATTCATGTGGAAAAAATATGACTGAAAATGTTATGATGGGTGTGCCCAGAGTGTTCTTTAATGGATTCCATAATTCTTTAGTCTCATGAGATGTTATGTTGGGACATGGAGTAAACTTGATTCCTTTATGGGAAATTTTCCACCATGTAATATAGTCTTTGTTGTTAGCATTGACTTATGTTTATTTCATATTATATATTTCTTACACATTAATATGTTTCCATGATTACATGATCCCATGTTCAATGTGTTATGATTTCATATGATGATTCATGTTCCATGCCTTTTTATATCATCATGTTATGACTTCTAACCTATTTGATATAATTTATTTCTATGCTCATTGACTTATTGGGCTTTTTAGATCACCCCCTTTCTCTATGTATTTCCCAAGATTTCCTATTCAGATGTAATATCTTAAAATAATTTAAGAGCTCATTATGAATGATTGATATAAATATGATTTATTCCATTTTAATGTTTCCAGTTTTACGTTCCAAATATTACCAATATAGTATAATTTATGATCCTTAGTTAGTATTTTAGGGTTATTTTTTAATAAAATCATATAATAATATGTGTAAAAGGATAGATTTATTATAGCTATAGCTAATCATCCATGTGAATCTAGAACATCTAGATGAATTCCTGAAAATAGGTTCATTACATACCACTCATTGTAAGACTCTCGTACTACCGCTTCTTGTATCATTAAGCTCAATGCATTGGTAACAACATTAACCATTCATAGTGTATAAGCCAAATTGATGTCTAAAGACTATAGATGCTTGAACCACCTCCTATAAAAAAAATTAGGTCCTACTAAGAGAGGATTTACGAGAGGATCTTATGGTCAATGTACACCACAAACCTCACACCCATGATATAATGTCTCCAGCATCTCAAGGCATTTACCACTGTTGCTAACAGCAAATTTAGAGTAGTATAATTCCTCTCACATAGTCCTAACTGTATGGATCCATTAACAACCGGTCAATACTCCTGCATCATAACTGCTCCGAGTCCAACTCTAAATGCATCACAGTACATGATATATACTTTATCTGACATAGGTAATGTGAGTGTATGTGCTGAAGACATCCTACCTTTTAGTTCGTAAAAATATCTCTTAAAAGTATCCTACCAATAAAACCTCATTCATTTCTTGTCCATCCTTGACATCAGTGCTTCCAACTGGGAGAATTCATAGTGCCGATAATAACATGATAAACCTAGAAAGCTCTAAATATATAATAATTTATTCAGACACTCCCAAAATTCCCTTCGTCCACTAACACTTTTTTCTATGAGATGACATGTCCAAAATAGTTTAATTTATTAATCTAAGTACTACATTTTGTTATCGTAGCATAAATATAACACTCTATCAATGTACCATGGATGATTTCATGATGTTTGACATTCTAATTTATAGAGTGGAAGTAAACTAAGATATATTAGAAAAAACCACCAAAAACCAGACTAGAAAAGAATGAAATATCTGATTCATCAAGGCTATGAATACCTCCGATGCATTTCTCAAACCAAATGACATCACAAAGAAATCAAAAAACTATATGTGATACTAAAGAAGTCAAAGGTATGTTCAATTATATCACCCTAAACTTATGGTATCTTGATATCATATTGGTCAGGGATAACATCTCATCACCACTCAGCTAATTGAAAATATAATCAATGCATGGAAGAAGATACCGGTTCATGACCATCATCTGGTTCAATCTCCAATAATCCACACAAAAGTGCAATGTCCCATCACTCATCATGGAGAAGATAACTGAAGAACCACAAGGATATGTAATAGTCAATATGAAACATTTAGTTTCCATATCACCCAATTTATCTTTATACTCTCAAATATATGATGGTTCCATTCTACAAGGGAGGATAGAATCTGGCTCTGCTCCCAACACCAACATGATCATAAAATTTATCTCTTACTCAGGTGGTAATATGTAGTACATGTCACGAAATACATCCTAATAATGGTCTACCACTATAAGAAATTAATCATGATATCTTACACCATAATTTAGAGAAATAATAGATATTTGAACTATGAGACAATCCAATCCGCACTGAATTTGTCCTATGTGACCAGGCAGAAGATCCCACTCACCTTGGCAAGAATTGATGTCTCTTTTTGGAGATAAAAAGGTAACTATCATCTAGTAATATTCTATATGATCCTGGTATATAACTAACCAATCTATTCTTACAATCAAATCAATGCATTTCATCTCCAACAAAAACAGTTCCCAAAATAAATGGTAACCACGAATCACCAGATAACACACCCTGCATCATATGATATTATCCAACCACACTTCCAATAGGGTGTATATCGCTAAAAAACATCCATGATTTCCACATATATTACCGAACATTTTATAATAAGAGTGGATTAAAGGGAATGACATTATCTTATATCAAAAAAATAATGGGTAGATAATATAAGAATCATACCTATGAAAATAGACTGTCATGCATCCCCAATAGCCAGAGTAGTCTTCATAACATGAAACTGACAAGAACCTCTTCCTCAGGCTCCAACCTAACTCATCATATCTATACCATATTTTTGGTATCATTTTTTCAACACATGGGTACCACATCCCCTACCTAGACTAGAATGTCATGTGGAACCCTAACAACATGTATGCTGAGGCATAGCTGAGTCCTTCCCATACTCCAGTACCCATCCTTTTCTCATACCACTACTCTGCTATTTTATTCCCATAAAACCCTCTTTAGGTGACACAATTTTCAACATTCATGAAACTCCAAAGTGAGTTATGAACACTAAGTTCATTTTTTGACCATATTTCCACACTGAGAACATTGCAATGGAACACGATAATGAGATGGATACCCACTTACCTGGCTACTATGACTGGTACATCTCTATTAAAAACTATCACAACATATCTTATTTACACTATAATAATATTTCATAGTTTTACCTGCTAAAACAGCACGGTCACTACTTTGGGTATCTCTCAGATTCCCTTTCGTGATGAGTTCCTAATTCATCATGTCTACAAAACATCTCATATGAAACACTTTCACCGATGACCTGATCTCATAGTGAATACCATATGGATAATTTCACACCTCGAATATCTCATCAGGTACCAAAGATGGTGAAAAGTCTTTTAGATCAGTGAAATGTTCCGTGTAGTCCATCAATAACATTCCACCCCATTTCAGGTGAATGAACTCACAATCCTTCTATTCCCTTGATGTATCATGATAGAAATTTCCTAGGAACTTTTTCTCAACGACCTTCCAGGATTACTCATCCTATTTCCCTGACTACTTCAAAATTTCCTACCAATGTTTGGTTAGTCCATGAATCATATATGTAGAAAGATTAAAAATCCTATCTATTGGTGTATTCAGATGATTAAAGATCAGCTGGAATGACACAGTTCAGAACATGTGTGCCTGGGGGATTCCCTCCACAATAAATGTAGGTAGATTATGTTGATGAAACTCACTCATCACCTTAGGCATAGATGGAAAAATGTGAACAATCTCCCTTTCCATTGATATCATGACCCTCATGAAGCTGTCTGATGTGCCTAATTTGTGTATACATTTTTGTAAATTTAATCAAGTTTTTAAAACTTGTTTTCACTGGATACAATTTATTTTGGATAGAAAATGCTGTAATTTATTGATAAAAAGTCATTTCAGGTATTTCCATTACAATGATTCTAATCGGGGGGAATGTTAATCAAAAATTCCAAACTATAGGGTTTGTCCTTTCTGATACACATCGTGTACCAGAACCCTGCCTCGGTTTGGCCAAGCCAAGTAAATGCCTAAGTTGCTAGAATCTTGTACAACACATGTACATCACATAAACGCCATGTATACCCTTCTATAAGTGGTTGGCGGCTGATGGATGAGATTACCTACTGTGTATAGTGGCGCTACACACCGTGTAATTCCACCTACCAGGCAACGTTGTGTTCCAACTCAAAGATGGAATGTTAAGTCACCCACCGTTGCAGAAAAAGATGGAAAAGAGCGTTGACAAGAGTACATGCCATGTACATTTAGGTACACAGTATGTACTCCTAAAACCTATAAATAGGTGGTAGGCCTCTAAGTTTGGGAGTAATTCATTCATTTTTATTTCATTCAAGAAAAATAAAGAGAACTCAGGTTACGACCCTGAAGAAAAGAAAGGAGAGAATGAAGGTGAGTGAATAGAGAGAGGAAGGTGCTTCTGTGGTACCTTCCCGATGACCTTCGCTCCAAAGATTTCAAGAGGATGTGTCCAGGTACTACAAGTTCTATAATTAAAAGCTACTCCATGAATAGGTAAATCCCCTATGTTTTGGGTCTTTGAAATAATGAATGTTGTAATTTATCAATTGTTATGTTGTAATAATATTATTCATCTTTTCATTCTCATAATTCCTTATTAAACCTTTTTCAAATATCACTATAAATATCGTATTGGACCAAGAATGAGATTTCTAGGGAACCTTTTTGTAATTACGGTTAAAAACATCCATGGACATTGTGTGTTTTGATCATCTCAAAAGGGATGAAATTAATAAAAATTAAGATAAATCAATTTTCGGACCAATGAAATTGACTTCTATTGATTTAAACAAAATATATCGGACCAAGGGGGTTCTTTTACATAAGTAATTCCAGAGATGTAAATTATTACAAACAACACAACCTCATATAAAAATTAATTTAATAACATCCTCATAAAATCCACAGCACCAATGCATTTCCATCCAAATTTGAATCAAAACCAAATTCTTGTGTTATTCTTTATCCTTTAATTAATTTGCTAAGAAGTTAAAATCCAATCACCTTTTTATCAAAACATTAAAAAAAATCAACTCTAAATTTAGTAAAATCAATAAATCAAGTAAAAACTAGATAAGAAAGACAAAAAAACTTTTTCTCCCAATATATTAACTTCTTACTGGTACTATACTCATTTGGGTAATAAAATTTGTATAGATAAAAATAATAATTCAGTAGAAATTACACACAAAATTTTATCACTGTTACCGTAGAGCCGAGAGTTAAATATTTTTATTTAAATCACGTTTATATTAAATTTAGAGAAAAAAAATTAAATGTTCCCAAAAATCTATTTTCTAACCCCATTTTTGTTTATTTTTCTTCTTCTATAATTATTATTGGTGTGTTTAGTGTTGTGCAGTTTCGTAGGTGTATGAGAGGCTACCTTACTTGTTCCAAAATCACTAAGTCATCATAGCTTTTCATAATTGACCTAGAGATCGAACATATGCTTTTAAGGCGATTAACCACCCTCATGGGCGAGCACAACAAAAACAATTCCATGACTCACAATGAAGAGGGAGATCCAGCTGCTATCCAAGGAGCTAGACAGCCATTTGCCCCGGATGACAACCGAAACTAGCAAGCTCCACATGCTCGAGGGTATGGCCTGCAACAACTCTAATAGTTCCTATTGGAGCGTATTCCATACCTACAGCCAGTTCAAGGGTCATAATTCACTCCTATGGAGTAGAAATATATGTCGACTCCATTCCCTTAGCATCCACCTCCATGTTGTACTCTCATGGAATACCACCTTCCATCTATTGAAGTAGCTGTCACAGGTATCATCCATCCAGTAGTGTAGGAACAACACTTTGAGATCAATCCTTCTATCATGTGGATGATCCAAAACACAAATAATTTCAGTGGCCTACCCAATGAGGACCCAAATAACCATATCTCTAATTTCCCTGAGATCTGTGACATTTTCTACTATCATAGAGTGTCTGAGGATGCCATTCATCTTTTACTCTTCCCCTTATCTATAAGGGATAAGGAGAAAGACTGGATAAAAGGTTTTCTACAGCAATCTATCCTCACCTGGGAGGAGCTAGCCTGGGCATTCCTATTAATATATTTCCACCCTTGAAGATGATGACCTTGTGGAACGAAATACACATCTTCCAGCAGCATGACTCAGATTCATTTTACGAGTCTTGGGAGCATTTCAAGGAGATGTTGTGCAAATTCACACATCACAGACTCCCACTCCAGATGTAGGTCTAGACATTCTATAGAGTATTGATGATGAACACAAATTATATGGGGGATGTTGCTGATGGAGGTACGGTTATGAGGAAGTCCCCCAAAGATCTTTTTGAACTGCTGGGAGACATGTCTTCCAATAGATTCTAGTGGCATTCCAAGTAGGGCAGACAAAAATGAGGAATGGACAATATCAATACCACTATTATACTTGCTACCCAGTTGGGTGCTATGTCCAAAAAGATCGGTGTGCTGAATCTGAGGTGTGCATCCCAAGTACATGCAGTAAACCATCCGATGTGCAATGAATGTGGTGATAGATACATCATGGGATAATGAATGGGACCTATAGCCAACCCTTTTATGAGCGAGGTGAGTTATGTTTCTCAAAACTGAGGGTCATACTAGTACCAGCAGTACTAGAACCTGGCATGGCGTGATCACCAGAACCCAGGTTGGGGACAACAGCAGTAGAATCCTCCTCCCCAGTGACTGCCCGACTATGGATGGCCATATTATCAGATCCAGTACCCAAGAAAACAACATCATTAGTAGGGCTCTTACCTGCACCAACGGTAACAAAACCATCACTCCTATTATCCGAGGTAGCCACCACCTCCACCAGATGCACAACCACCTCAGCAGAAGAACACATCAAGGTTTGAGTATCTCATGAACATGTTTATATATACTATTGAGACTAGAATATAAAATCAGAAGGATTCCATTCAAAGCATGGAGAACCAAATCAACCAGCTGGGAAACTAACTTTCGGTGAGGCTGCCCAGTACACTACTAGGAAATACTGAGATGAACCTAAGGGAGGAGCCCATTCCATCACATTTCAGAGATGAAAGAAGCTAAAATAGAAGGAACCATCCCATCCAAACACATTTACACCCCCTTATAACAAGTAAGTTATAGTTACATACCCCTTCTTATACAAATACCAACCAAAATAGGCCCCACGGGGTAATGTAAAGGATGTTATTAGACCCTTCGAGTCTGCCTTACCCTTCCTCGAGAGGACGAAGCAGAGAAAGTTGGACCATCATTATGGAAAGTTTATGGAAGTGTTCAGAAAGCTGCACATCAACATTCCATTTTCAGAGGAATTGACACAGATTCCCACCTATGAAAAATTAATGAAGGATATCCACTAAAACAAAATAAAGATAGAGGATATGGGTACTGTTGCACTGACTAGGGAGTGATCAGTGCTCATACAATCAGATGCTAGAGAGACTAGAGGGGCATGAGTTTTACTGCTTCCTCGATGGCTATTATGGCTACAATCATATATACATTTCTCTATAGGATCAAGAGAAGAGCACATTTACATTCTAATATAGTATGTTATCTTTCTGAAGGATTTCATTTTTCATGTGAAATTCTTCCTTCACCTTCCAACTATTCTTGTTGACTATCTTCCATGACATGGTAGAATAGATCCTGGTGGTTTTTAGGGATATTTTCCCTATTTTCGAAAAACATTCACCACATTCTTACAACACCTTGAGATGAATCAAAAAATATGTGAGAACACTAACCTTGTTTTGAATTTGGAAAAGTTTCATTTCATGGTGAAGAGTGGGATCATCCTTGGACACAAAATCTCTGTCAAGGGGATAGAAGTAGACTCAACAAATATAGAATTCATTTCATGAATTCCCATTAGGACATATGTCAGATCCATCTGCATCTTCCTGGGACATTCATTTTTCTATAAGAATTTCATACACAACTTCTCAAAGATAGATCATCTCCTCACTATCCTTTTCACCAAGGATTCCATTTTTGAGTTTGATGAGTCATTTACCATATCTTTTGATCACCTGAAGTTGAACCTATTATAATCTCTAGTGATGGTTGCTACCAACTAGGAGGAACAATTTGAAGTGACATGTGATGCCAGCGACTATGCAGTGGGAGAAATCTTGGGCCAGTGGCTTGAAAATTTTTCCGACCCATCTATTATGCAAGTAGGACACACAATGAGGAACATGTGTACTACACTACCACAGAGAAGGAGATGATAGATGTGGTGTTCATTTTTTATAGGTTTCATTCATATTTAGTGTTATCTAAAGTTATTGTTTATACTAACCCTGAAACACTCAAGTACCTAATGAATTAAAATGATGTGAAGACACGATAGATCCGTTGGGTACTCCTCCTACAAGAATTTAATCGAGAGATCCAATAAAAGAAGGGGATATATAACGTTGTTGCTGATCATATCTCCTACCTGTATCTTCTTCATTTAGAGAAGGTGGAAGATCAAGAGATCAAAGTTGATTTCCTTGATCAGCACATCTATTTTGTCAATGATTCATCTAGGCCCTAGTATGCTGATATTGATAATTTTTTGGTTATAGGTTCCATCCACCCCAAACACTCCTCACAGCATAGGAAGAGGTTTCTCTCTAATGTCAAGAGGTACTTCTGGGAAGATCCTCTACTATTATGATCCTACATAGATTGGGTGATACAATGTTGTATCCCGGAAACTGAAATTCATGGAGTCCTGGAATTCTGTCATGCCTCGCCAGTTGGGGGCATCATGGGCCAGACCGTACTATAGTAAAGATTCTATAGTCTGGGTTTTTATGGCCCACCATGAATTGAGATGCCTGAGCCTTTGTTTCTCGTTGTGACTGATGCCAAAGAATAGGTAATGTGTGGTATAAATTTGAGATTCCCCAGTACGCCATCCTGGAGGTAGAGATCTTTGACATCTAGGGCATCAACTTCATGGCGACATTCCCCACACATTCACGGAACACGTATATCTCGTTCTGTGTCAACTATGTCTCCAAGTGGGTGGAAGATGCTACTACAACACACGACACAACCATGGCGGTCATGGACTTTTTAATGAAACAAATTTTTAGTAGGATTGATGTTCCACATGTACTGATCAGCGACAACGGGATCCACTTTTACAACACATTGAAGAAAGGAGTTCTATTGAATTATGAAGTGATGCATCATATGGGGACACCGTATTATCCCAAGTCTAGTGGACAAGTGGAGATCTCAAACTGTGAGCTCATGAAGATTCTAGAGAAAAAAGTGAACACTTCAAGGAAAGATTGGTCCAAGAAGCTAGACAATGCTCTGTGGGTATATTAGACCATTTTCAGGATTCCATTGGGGATATCCTCATTATTCCTCATCTATGGAAATCCATTCCATCTTCCAGTAGAGTTGAAGCACAAAGCTTATTGGGCCTTCAAGGACCTGAATATGGATCTGAAGGTAGCTGAAGAGAAGCGTATGTTCCAACTATCAGAACTTGATGAAATTTGATTATAGGCATAAGAGAAATTCAAGCTGTACAAGGAGAAGACGAGATAAATCCACAACTAGATGATTTCATGAAAATAATTTTGACCCGGTGATTAGGTACACTTTTCAAACTCATATCTTCGATTATTTCTAGTAAATCTAATGTCATGATGGTCCGGACCATTCTGAGTCATACGATTATTCAACCATAAAGAATTAAAAATTGATGGGGAGGATGGTAAATCATTCAAGGTGAATAGACAAAAACTAAAAACATACCATTATAAGGAATAAAAAGTGGGAACACTCTCCACCATGCATCTCAGGTAAGCAGAGGTAAGTCAGTCGAGATAATGACCTAAAACAAAGGCACTTCCTAGGAGGCAACCCAGAGGATACACGTTGTGTACCCCCTATACACACTATGTATACTGACTCCTTTTAATTTTTATTTATAATATTATAAATATATAGATTAATTATACAATATAAAGGGATGATGCTGGTGCCTATGGTAAAGTCGTTGGAGTTTATCTGAGCCGTCACTGGTTTGAATCCATCCATACCTACCTTCGGCATAGCGTTCCTCCTTTTTATACTCATTTTTTCTTACACGTATTGTGTGTAATTTTTTATAATATATATAAATTTGTTTAAATACCAGAAAACCCATGATGGGGATGGACAGATTGGCCATTTCCATAAACCGGTTCCAAAAGACCCATGTTCGAATCATAACAACTGTCCCATTTCCATCATTTTTTCTTTTAATAATACCACACTGTGTGTATTGAAATATACATCGTCTGAGCCATGTTTTCATTAATAATTAAAAAAAATTCACAATGAAGGAATAAATGCAGGTGAAGTTGGCAGATTGGCATTGTCACAACCCTGGATCCAAAAGACCCGTGTTCGAACCCAGTTAATCTCCCTACATCATCTCTTTTATTCAAATTAAAACCACACATTGTGCATTTTCTTTCTCCCATGTAGTGTAGGCCTTGTACATTAAATATATATATTTAATAAACATGAGAAGTAGTATAACATTTTATCCAGTAGTTGAGGGCTTCCATTCGGGACGACTGATCACTGGTTCAAACCTGGCCCCAAGCACCAGACCAAAGGTTGTACTTATCTTTTTCAAATTTTAGAACACATGGAATGTATCTCCCGATACATTATGGGTATAACTTTATTGTTAGTTAATAATTATATTTATATATTTCATTTTCAATTGAATTGTTAATAGTAATAATTATATAGTTTAATATAATAAATATATTATAAATATTTTTCATCTAAAAAACCTTGTAATACATGGCATATATTCCACTGATACACGCTATATACCGAGGCTATAAGGGCCACTCCCCACCAGCCATGAGCCCGTGTCACGCGACCCCCCCCCCCCTCTCCTCGTTTCTACTACCATATGATATTCGGTCTCCCCACTTTCAAATTTTCATTCTAAGTTTGTTTCTTCTTCTGATTTCTACAGCGTTGTGATCCTTGGTCCAAGTATGCCCTTCTACACCCTTCATTTCCCTATTTTCATATAATTTTGGGTGATTCATTTTTATTATTCCATTTAGGCTACCCTCGCAGCACGCGGCTTATGGAAAGAACACACATCGTTTACATTTTGTACATAGCCACACACCACATGTTCTACACATTTGGTCGATATATAGAGTGTATGTTCGGTACACGCCATGTACCATGCCTCCCCTGGCCTTCTGGCCCTGGACGTGATTGTTTGGGACATGGTTCCCATCCCATGTACTGATACACGACTTGTATGTTTGGTACATGTCGTGTAAATCAATCCTTATGAGGACCCCATGTGGATGAACTACATGCCTCACACACCATCTTTACATACACGACATGTAGCTCTCCCACATGGTGTGTATGTTACCTTTTTCCCCTGTTCATGTTGAGTTGTGGCTGGATCTTTACATGGGCTACACCCAATGTTGGTGTACATGGTGTGTACACTCTATTACACACCGTATTCTCTTATTTTTCCTGACACATGATGTCACATCGTCTCTATCCAGGGTACACGGGTTCCTTCCCAACTTCTCATACATGACGTGTACTCTAGATCTACACGCTGTGTTCCATTATTATTTTCTATCTTCTCACATTTTTTCCTTTTTCATTTTCTTTTTATTTTCTATTGTTTTGTTATATTTTTATTCCAGTTATGGTTGATCAGGATCCTACTCATGGGAAGCAGGATGCTTCTGATGATGAGGGTGAGTGGCCTCCTTGCTGTCAAATACGTCTTCGACCTCACGAGCAGCCCGCATTGGATTTCCCAGTCTTCCAGCCCCCCGCATTGGCAGCTCTACCTTCTCTTCTGCTACCACATATTCCATAACCCTCTACTAACCTAACAGTTTTAGGGGACCCATCTACCGGTTATCCTTTGGCCTCTACCCCATCCACTATAGAGGTCGAGAGCTCCAGTGTTACCCCTCCTCCCAGCTCCCTTCCATCCGGGTTACCATCCACACCTTCTGTGGACCTGGCCGCACCGACCCATCCATCATCTACTAGCTAGACTTCTAGGATCACTCTGGTATCCTCCGATCCACCTCCTACCATAGCAGCATGACCATCTATTCCAGACCCCTCTGTTCCACCACTTCCTACACCAGCTGCTTCTTGCCCTCCACTGCACCCCTACCTAGTTTTTCTAGATGATCATCCTATGGTGGAGCGCTTGCAATGTTTTTCTTTCCGCACTATCTAGATGAGTGACCGCTACCTCAACAGCACCATCTTGTAACACCTTCGAATCTGGGAGTAGTTAGAGGAGAATCTGGGCGATACTCACCGACTTGATACATTCCAGGTCAGTAGTCCTATGTACCATGACTTATTTTTGGAGTACATTTCTATGTTCGACTTCTACAGGCCCACATACAAGAAGAAACCAACAGATATAGCCCATCCGGTTTGATTTTGGCTAGGTGGACGACCTTTTTCACTTACTATGGCTATGTTTGTCTGAGTGTGTGGATTCTACCCCCATCCTGCTACCCCACCTCTGGTCTCTACCATGAAACAGCTCAAGTTCTCTAAATTTTCCACAATTTATAGGGAGCTTGTTGGGACTAACCACAGTTATACCCCTATATTGCAAAATAGCATGCTCATCCATGACCGTTCTCTTCTCTTTCTTTATCAGTTCTTTAACACCCTACTCATAAAATGCCACGAGAATATGGGTTTGATGTCCGGATGAGACATGGAGCTCCTGACCTGTATTGTCCAACATGACTACCCTAACCTCCCTTGTATAAACTCCACCTATTTCTACTTCATGATCCATGGCCGGCAGGGTAACCTGAATGGCGGTTTCAACGCCACCTGTTTGGCACACCATTTAGGATTTTTGTGCCATTTCTACATCACAATCACTTGGGTTATCCTCAGCGTATGGAATTCTTCATGCTTATCTGCATGAGGTCGATCAATCATTGGGGAGAGCGCTTTTTGCTCGTGCAAGATCCTCCTACTCCTAGAGGGGAGAGAGCTGACCCACCTTCTCTCATTGGTGTCTCTTCTCAGGATCCACCCCATCCACCTACGGATGTACACTCCCCACCCCACCCCCTTATTTTGGCCTTCCTTCTTCGTCCACCATTCATTCTTATTTTGTTCCTTCTACATCTCCACCTCCCTCCACAGCCTCGGTCCATCTCTCAATTACCCTACGCCTAGATGAATTGGAGCGCTTCCAGGATACTATAGATCAGACTCTTAGGTAGCTCGAGCAACTATTGGGGTTTCTTCTTTAGAATCATGGAATCCCACTACCCCCAACACCTACTCCTCCTTTGGATCCTGGACCTTATTCAGCATCCCCACTGCCGTTTACAGTGTTGTCCATGAATTCATTCCTCCTCTCCACTACTAGCCCTGTTGCTACCACTACTACTACCATTCATGACATCGCTGCAGAGCCTTCTATTCTGAGTGCAGATCCTGAGCCTCTAGCTTCGACGGTTGCTGATCCTTCTCTACCATCTTATTTTGTACCTGATGATGCCTCTTCTAAGGTCACACATTGAGTGGTTTTTGAGAACATTTATTTCATTATATATATATATATTGTGATATCTTCTTCATGTGTTCTATTGTGTATGCTTGGAGTTTTCCCTCTCCACAACCGTCACAGGTTCCTTGGAGAACTTATGGTTATCTTTTTCCACCACTTCCCATCTTTATTCACCTGAACATAAGGGGGTATTGTTTTCTAAGATTCTAATCACTTTTTTATTGGTTTACTTCTTCCATTACTTCCCCTCGTCCTGGTCCACTGTTGTGTCCTCACATCACCATCTCCACCATTATGTGTCACATGGGGGACCATGTTACCTATTCAGTGTGGGTTATCCTCTCAACCTACTTTACTATTTTTCCCTTGAACTAATATAGGATGCATCATTAATAGATATAATATTTTATGATATGGACAATTTTCAATTAATTATAATTATAAATAATAAATGTATAGTTGAGAATTTTAGAATTTACATGCTTATTTTAAAATTGTAATAAATTATTTTAAAATGATTGTGTATATGGTTGATTTTTTGACTTAAATTATTATTTATCTGTATTTTTTTAGACCGCTAATTTTTATTCATGCCATGAACTAATTGACCCTTTATCTTTTCCCCATTTCTGAGATGTATTCTATACCTTTTTGACATATTCTTTCTTATACCCTAATTCTTGAGATATTCTTGGGATATGCCTAACTACTAGAATTTTATAGTTTTTCTCTTTAAATCATGATGACTTTTTAATCTCATTAAAATGTTTGAGGCATTTGACTATTTTTCATCCCCTTTGACCTTGATACCTTCCCTACATCTGATCTTTTTAAACCCTTAGAAACCATGAACTATCATGATATGAAGCTACATTAAAAGCCTATTTTCCCTTCCTAACCTAATTATTTTATAAATTGTCATGATTATTCACTTTATCTTTAGAGGGGGATTTTTGGTTTCTCATGGTACATTATGGTGACCAACCATGATCTTAAGTTTGGGGGAGTTTATCACTTTTTCATTTGGGAAAAAGTTTTCATAGCCTACTATCCATTATATTATTAGTGGTCCCTATAATAGTGTTAAAAAATGCAAAATAGGGACCATGTTCAATTATTTTACTTTACTGATGGTTTATGGAACCATTTTGGAATGATAATATCATGGTAATGATATCCTTTTTATGAGATCTTGATTGGGGATGGATTTTCATTGAGATATAATTTTTGAATATCATGCATTATTGTTTAATAATTTATCCTTTTTTTTCAAGCCTCTGAGATTATTTTTCACATTATTACCTACCAACCCTTATCCTAATAAAAATTTGAACCTTGATGAATGCCCACATGATTTTTGTGATTTAAATTTATAAAGTAGAGAATTAGAACACTTGAAAGCCTATGGATTGCATGTATATACTTATGATTGAGAAAAACTATGATAAAATGATCTTGAGTGATGAGTATATTATTTTCTGGTGAGGTAAATCATCAACTGGCATGTGTAATTGTGAAATGTTGAATGATGTACATAAAAGAGAATGGAAGTATCATAACTAACCAAAAAAGGAGGCATGATTAGAATATCATTAAAATTGAAATATGTTTTTGTGTCTTTATAAAATCCTTTTCGATTCCTATAGTATTTTTAAGTATAATTAAAGTTGAATGATTTCCTTTTTGGAATATGGATACTATTGATTACATGTTTATATTTTGCTTGAGGACAAGAAAATGACTCTGTGTGGGGGAGTTTGATGTGCCTGATTTGTGTGTCCATTTTCATACGTTATATCAAGTTTTTAAAACATTTTTTCACTAAATAATAGTTATTTTGGAGATAAAATGTCGCAATTCTATGATCATAATGCCTTTAAGGTATTTCCGTGACAAAGACACAAATCGAGGGAAAATTTCAAAATTTCAAAACTACACGGTGTGTCCATTCAGATACAATCCATGTACCAGAACCCCAACTCAGATTGGCTAGGCCAGGTACATTCCTAAGTTACCAGAATCTCGTACACACCATATACATCACATACATGCCACGTATCACATTATAGAAGTGGTTGGTGGCCAATGAATGCGAGTATATGCTATGTACGGTGGTGTTACATGCCATGTACATCCACATACTAATAGGCGCTATGTTCTATTTCAAATATGGAATGTTACGTCACCCACTAGCAGAGAAAAGGATGGAAAAGCATGTTGAAAATAGTACATAACCTGTTTGTTCTGGTACACGCCATGTAATCCTAAAACCTATAAATAAGTGATAGGACCTCGAATTTCAGGAGTCGTTCATTCATTCATATTTCCTTCAAGAAGAATAAATAGAAATCTGGTTACATACTAGAAGAGAATACAGGAGAGAAAGAATATGAGAGAAGAGATAGAGGAAGGTGCTTCCTTGCTACCTTCCCGATGACCATTGCTCCAAATATTTCAAGAGGATGTGTCAAGGTTCTATATGTTCCTTAATTAATAGCTACTGCATGAGTATCTAAATTCCCTATATGTTGGGGTTGTAGACAAATTAAGGTTGTAATTTATTAATTGTGATGTTGTAATCTTATTGTTCATCTTTTATTTCTAATAATTACTTATTAACCCTTTTTCAAATCTCACTAGAAACATCATATCAAACCATGAATTATTTTTATAGGGATCCTCTATGGAATTTCATTTAAAAACATCTTTGACCCTTGGGTGTTTTAATCATCTCAAAAGGGATGGAAATAATGAAAATTATAAGAAATTAATTTCCAGACCAACAAAATTGACTTCCATTGATTTAGACAAAACTTAAAGGACCATGCGTGTTCTATTAAATATGTAATCCCATAGATGTGAATAATTATGAACAACACAACCTTAAAAAATTGATTTAATAAAAACCTCTTAAAATCCACATCCCCGACGCATTTCCCTCCGAATTTTCATCAAAACCAAATTCCCATGTTTTTCTCTATCCTTTAAGTAATTTTCTAAGAAAATAAAATACAATCACCTTTTCATAAAAACATTAAAAAAAGTAGACTCTATATTCAGTACACTTCACTAAATCAAGTAAAAAATATATAATCCAGACACAAATAACACCTTCCCTTTGTGGATCGACCCCTTATTAGTAATATACTCATTAGGGTAATACAATTTGGGTAAATGAATGTAACACTTCGGAAGAAATGACCCACCACTATCATGAAGATAAAAATCTATATAATCCACAAGAACTATAGTAAGTCTCAGTCCAGATTCATTTTGAGTGTGCTAATTTCCATTCTCTTAATTCTCATTTCAAATATAATGAGGAGAAATTTTCTCTGTAATACAAAAAACTCCTTAGAACACTGGATATAATAAAGTCAACCTCAATAAGTGACAACAACAAAGAACCACTGACTCCTGGTCTCTCTATAAATGGATAACTAGCATTTTATAATGATCTAATAATTCATTTATTTCCTTTATCAGTTATAAAAGAAATCTAATATTACAGTTAAATAAAAAATTATATATCACATGACAAATAAATATATCCCTATCATGAATAATGAATTTCAAAATATATACCTATGATACTATTATGATGAAATAATACATATCTCGCATTGTACTAGGCCTTGAGTATAAATCTAAAAAGCCAATAACACCATAAAACCATAATCTCACACAACATGTGAATCACACAGGGGGAAATAACATCAAATGTAACAAGAACATAGTATAAAAAACAATCCACCCATGGGAACTCATATTTTCTACCATACATGGGTAAGATAATCCCATGAAAAGATCACTAAGAAGTCTTGATGCATCCTTGTCTCTTATTACCCTTTACCAATTAGTAAAGAAACAGTAAAGAAACCTGTAAATTTGATACCACTTTGAAACATCCCCCAATCTGACACTCTCTCTCATATCTAGAAGGGACTAGTTATGAAACCTTAAGAGAAACTCCACATATTCCATAGTCTTCCTTCTAGAAGTGAGAGGGTTTGATATGTATAGTGGCGAGACTAAACCCCTGGTTATAGAGTTACAACATAGAGAAATAATCTAATAAAAATAAATAAATATCAGAGTATAGAAATAATTGAAACAACGATACAAAAAAACCAACTAAAAAGAAAATTTAATAATCCAATTACTAATAAAATAATAATATAATGGAGTACTATATTTTAATTAAATTTCATTTTATAAGTAACAAAATAAGAGACCATCAAACTCGATAAAAGACTCAAAATTCCCCTTTCCTAAAACCCATGTCGGTCCCATCTACAAACTTCATCCCATAACACAAGAAAAAAATCACAAATAGAAAATTGGGCTATAACCACATACCAATAGCCATGGTTTTACTAATACCATGTCCATATCCCACCCTTATAGCTATAATTTTTCAAACTGTGGCTATAGGTCTTCCTCCCTAGTGTGAGATAAAAATTTTCCTACGAAAAATAGAGCGGGAAGCTCTATTTCCATAGTTTTTATACTACCACCATGGTTTTTTATAATATATAAAAATATTATATATATATATATACACACACAGCTCAATATGGTGTAGTGGTTATATAGTAGAATTTTATATGTGAGGTAATAGATTGAATCCATACGGTGACATGTTAGTTTTGGACTATTTCCATGATTTTTAACTGCGGTAATCGAATATATGGAAATGGTTTTAACCATGGCTATAGGCAACTTCCACAGTTGACCAAAATGAGACCTATTGACATGGTTTTGAAAACTGTGGTAATAGTTCAAACTCTATTGCCATAGCGATAGCATCCATAGTTGAGAAAAACCATGGTTGTAGCCAACGAACCTGATTTTGGGCCTTATTTCCATGGTTTTCAATTGCGAAAATAAGCCAATTTTCTAGTTGTGAATCAATTTTAAGGACCTTTTACCTTATCCAAATCTTCATCTATGTAATCTACTCGGGTACCAAATGAAATCTTGAATAGTGTGTGAGTATAACTCAGTAGTTCAACACCATCATGTCAATGTATAACTAGTATAATAACAATTGTATGTAGTGATACAATAAAAATTTTCATTGATTAATTAATTAATTCAATAAATACCATGTCAACCTACTTGGTAAGTATACCTGAATGTCTTTGAGCATGTATCACAACCATTATAACCATAACAATATAACTATGGTAAAACATAACCTGCCTCAGTGCCATATCAGAATGTCTCGAAACATTTATTACAACCATTAAAATCATAACCATATAACCGAGGTTTAAATAAAAAAAATATAGATTGAACCCACTATATAATCATTTTATCATTTAATCAGTGTTGAACTAACTATATAATAATTTTAGCATGTGTCACTTGGCCTAGCCTGCTATATAAGTATTTCAACATGTATCACTGGGCATAGCCCACTATATACGAATTTTAGTATGTATCATCATGCCGAGTAAATTATTTAATCATTTCAACATGATTAATTGGAAAAAACCCATTATATAATCATTTCAGCATGTACTACTGGGGAAACCCCACTATATAATCATTTCAGCATGAGTCATTGGGTGAAGCCTACTATAAAATAATTTTAACACGAGTCACAAGGCCAAGCCCTATATATGAGGATTTTAGAATGTGTCACTGGTCCAATGCCTTATATAATAATTTCATCATTTAATCACAACACAGGTTAGAGAAATAAGTATATAACAATATCACATCATATAGCCTAATGGTTAATTATACATTTTACAGTTCATCAATCAATAAATCATTTCATATATCAATTTTTCATAACCAATAACAATCCATTTTTCTCAATAAACAAGAAAATCCATGGTGAATCTATATCAAGAAATCTACCGAAACCCATGTCATGCTAAACACACTTTAATCCATTAAACAATTCATTTGTTTTTTTTAAAGTATGGGGACAAAGCCTCAATTTATTATTTAATGTAAAGACCTCTTTAATGTGGGTAGAGGGGACCCATTACATAGCCCGAATTCCCAAGTCCATGTTTCCTGAAAACAATGCTTGAAAGCCCATTGTTTCCCCAATGGACCCCTCGGTGAATAGTACTGCTACAATACCTGTGCTGCTACAGTACCTGTCGCCGCTACAATACCCTGTAATAGTGCATCCACCCCCCACTACTACAGTAACCTTCTACAGTAACCTAGCAATACATCCCTACCCGGATTTGATCTCGGGTCTTTTGGATGCCAAGAATGAGCTTCTACCACATGGGTACAAGCTCTTTGGCTTAAACAATTCATTTATATCTAAGGGTTTATTCACTTGAATGGTAGCCACAGTAATTTCAATAACTAATTGACTCCCAAGGTAATCCAAATAATATTCTAATTCATCATTTAATTTATTAATTTCATTATATATTTTCACAATTTTTATTATTTTACAAACCTAACAATTATCAAACCAAAGGGTTAAGGTGTAGGCCCCCTACCTTTAATTGAAGATCAAAAAATTAATCGAAAAAAAATTACCATGATGAAGAATGTAAAGATGATATCATGAAGGGTAATATATTAAAACTAAACAAGATAAAAAATAACAATGAACATGGTCAAGATATTACACCACAACATTTGGAGAAACAAGGGAGATAAGGGAAAACTAGAACAAAACCACTTATTAGGGATTGATCACCCAATAGAGATGTTCAGAAGGGGGGTTGAAACTCAAATATTTGCTGGACAGTGCCATAGGTTCGAGAGGATGAGGCTCCAGGAGAGATGAATTAAAAATAAACCACACTTCATACTTTAAAACTATAGGTCTGGGAATTATATTTAATGTAATATTATTACATGATGTGTAATTATATTTAATGAAATATGATAAAAAACCCCATTACCTTGATAGAAGTTTAAAATCTCCTGAACATTACATGATGTCTAATCTGTTTACACGACATGAAAATGTTCTACAAATGGTGTTTCATCAAATTTTCCTAAAAAAAATCCAAACCCCCATTAAGGCTTCTAAACTTACCAGGAACCTTTGGTAACACAACACCCATTTAACCAGACTCAATTAGTTTAAGCAGAAAGCCTGAACTGATCCACATGTATACCCGCTTTGGTTTTCTCAAGTTTCCTCGCAACCTAAGACCATGTTTATTAAAAAAATAGACATAAAAAACATTATCTCATTTTACATAATAGTTTATCTTCGTCTCCGAACAAGACATGACCACCAAGGCACAAATGAAAAACTCAAATAGGTATATACCAAAAAAAGATAGGATCCTATAATTATGATGAAATTATATACAAAATGTTTGAATACAGATATCGGTCACCCCATGGGATGGGAGGGATTTAGTCCACTCTAATAATATCATCTATGTGTCACTAAGACTCTCCCCTTAATCACATATGTGACTCGTGACCAATCACCATAAACTAGAAGATTGATAACATGTAAAATTGGATGGAATGTTATCTCATCATTATCCCCACAAAGGGAATATAGAGGATTGTTGGGAATGTGACACCTAAAAAAATATTTCATGTCGAAAGTATTTCTGCACTAACCTTCCAACAAAACATTTTCATTTTTATAGGGACTTTTAAATTCAAAATATTCTTCTAAAAGGTATAAATAAGAGAGTATTTATTCACCAATGAACATCTACTCCTAGTCCAAACTTAATAGCACTCTAAGATCCCATAAATCCAATATAATATATTCGTAATAGCTCCAAGAGTTAAAGGGATTTCCAAGATAGAATTCCGGTTACAAATATTAAACTGAAGATCTATTTTATAATGGTCAAAACTATTCATATCATCATTCAATAATTATCTAACTAAAACATACTTATGTCCATGCACAGGTCATGAAGGGGTTTTGGTCCAAAAATATTATCCAACCATAGGTCCTTCTAAATATAGGCCTCTTCAACCCACGATATCCTTCAATAATGGTCAAGATTCATAATGAAAATGGAACCCTAAAAACTTCCCTTGAAGAAGCTTGTCTTGGGCCCCAGGCTAGAAGATAAGAAATCAAATTGAATGTAATATTTAACATTAAAAATCATTCTATAAAGACTATCTAAAAACATAAGCTTCCTCCAACATTATTTCACAAGTAAATAATTGTTTAAACAATTTAAAGACATAAATACCATGCCACTTAAAGCCTTCAAATCACACTTATCCTCCCAAGTGATCTAGATAATTATTTTCCTACAATCATCCTTACCCCACTATAAATTATTAAATGATGAATGGAGCATACATACAAATAAATCAGAGAGTCTGAATAAGAAAATAACATAGTAAGGAATGGATTGAGGAACTAGTTTAAATAGGACCTCCTTTAAATCCCTATATATCTTCTTCCTAACCCATCATTAAATTTTAAAATTGAACCTATCTAAGATAAAAGAGGAGAATTCATTTTTACAATGTAAAAAATTGTTTAGAGGTATAAATTTTTATGTTGTATCTCAATAATATTAATTACAAATAAAGTATAGATCCAATATTTCTTTCTATATTTCAATTATATACTAAAATTAATCTCTTATCTGAAAAAATTGACACCTTGACCAAATAATCTTTTTTATGTATTAATAATGTTTATAATTTACAGACATTCCTATGATGTATCTCTTGAAAAAAGAAGAAAATCAGAAAAAAAGAAATAAGAATACTTTTACAATAGAACTTGAAACCATTAATAAGACCCACATCGTAGTATTAGATAAAATATGAGAGAAAAATGTGTCAAAAGAATATATAAATGTGAAGAAATATGATATCATTTTCATTAGTGTTGGAGTTGGTTCCCAAGAAAAAACGTTTTTTTACTTTATGATTACCTTTATTAATTGTTTTTAATATCAATAAACTTATTATCAAATTAGGATTATTCTTCTGCATGACATAGTAAATGATAAGGTTCAAAGAGTAGTTGTCACACTGAAAGTTCATATCAGTGCCTTGCTATGATGATAACCTATAAGCGTCACAATAATATTCATAAATATATATTCTATATATAGATGAAATAATTTTAGGGTAAAAAATAATAAACACTCTCACGGTTGGATACTCAAATGACCTTTAGGCTCATTCCCTTGGTGTACTCTCATAGTGATTTCTAGTGTAGGAAATTATGAGAACAATACCCTCTAGTATGAAATATAAATTTATATGTTTTATTGGATGTTTCTATATATAGACATGTGTATTGATCCTTAAAATTTAAGATTATTATTAATGAATTTTATGAGTCACATATATTGATTTATTGATGAAAAATGTGAGGACAAATGTTCATGATGAAGTAGGATACATTGGATGCGTCATGATTAATACTTCATTAGTGAATAATGCGAGAAATGATTTTCAACATATTACATATAACAAAATCTGATATCTTAATCCATTTTATGTAAATGATATGACCTAAATAAATTCATGTCCATGGTGTTATATTAGAAAGGACATTTCTTGAATATCAAATAAAGATACATTCAACATTTAGGTTTGTGGAATCTGTATGAAATATGCTTGATTAGACATATCATGGTAAAGAGATTATATTACCAAATAAGAATCCACGTGAGTT
The DNA here is from genome assembly GCA_963277665.1 of Viscum album. Classification (NCBI taxonomy): domain Eukaryota; kingdom Viridiplantae; phylum Streptophyta; class Magnoliopsida; order Santalales; family Viscaceae; genus Viscum; species Viscum album. The sequence goes on from OY728129.1 coordinate 1,068,473,657, forward strand.
ATTATGTCATTACGACACTGACTTCACTCTCTATTGGTTTCTATGTGTGTATCAAGATGCCAACCTTGAACTTTGGGGTACTTCACCTAATTCCATTGAGAAATAGGTTTAGAGGATCACACACTAAGTGTATCCAGAATCTCAATTAAACAATATTATTAATTAGTAATTAAAAAACTGAATAAATATTATTCCCACACATGGTCTAATAATTACTCATGTTTTCTTGATCACATATATTCTATCAACAGTTATTTTCAAGAATATATTATGTGAATAATATATAGTAAATATTTATTTTATATTTAATGAATATATTATTTATTATTTTATTAGTGAATAATGAAGTGAAATTTAATTATTAAATAAATAGTTAAATAAATAGTTATTATTCAAGACCCGATAAATATTATATATGAATGGTGGGATTATTTTAATTATCCAATGAAAAATAATATTTATTGAATATTATTTGAATAAAAAATATTGAATTTAATTACTGATTTATCACATGTTAATAAATAATAAAAATAATATTATTATTATATACATGGGGCTCTTCATGGATTATGGAAATAGTAATGGCACATCTGCAATTATTATTGTCTATCCCTAGCTGTATATAAACCTAATTATATTATTTTCTCTGTAGTGAGAAATTTTTATTTGTTATGCACAAAGTAATCTAGATAGAATCTTCTCGAAGCCATAGAGAGATTCCTCTATATAAATTCCCTTAAGAACAAAGAGTGATACTTCTCCACCCCCACTCTCAAGTCTAGAGGCATCTAAGAGAACCCTTTCTTGAAGAGATTCTTGGGGTGATCAAAGATGAACAAAACAAGCACCAGGATCTATGATTCTATCACCTAACGGCTTATACAATGATGTTCAGAGGTTTGTGGAACACATGTGGATCACCGTTTGAGGGATTGTTCTATTTATTTCTACAACATAATGAAAATAAAACATATAAAGATTAGAAGATCCATAAATAATAAATAATTCTTCACATGGTAATTCTAAATTACTTAATTTAATTATAAATAAGATGTGATGATCCTATGCTCTAGTTTTTAATATTTTTATATCATCTATATTCTTAAATTCAATTTAGTTGATCATGGTATTTATCATCATTTAATCTCAGATTAATTATCTATATTGAAGAAAATCATAGTTTGTTATACCCCATCCAGTGGTTCAATTCTGCACAGATCCTTCATGTGGTATTAGAGTGACAACAAAATAATTTACAATTATATGAATATCATTGATTGAATTTTTTATTTATCATTATTTTTAAATTTTGATTTGATCATTATTTAATCTGAATCATGATATATTATATTCCTCAATTTCATTGTCATAAGTACAAACAAATTTATTAATTTTATGAACAAAATACATTCAAAGAACTCATAAAAAGGATCAAAGTATTCTAGATGGACTACATAAGATTACACACCACGTAACCTAGAAGTACATGTCATATACATGTATTTAATGCACCCTAAATTAATTTAGAATTATTTTGATCCATGTGAATTGATTACACATAGTGTGTATTTAAATACTCTACATATTGAATAGGCCAACATAGGACAGACTCGCCAGATTACACACAGTGTAACTTTAACACATGATGTGTATCCCCTTAGTCATATATGGGATATGTATTTCTATAAATATTCTACATGATTAGTGACCATGCGACTCAAAGACCACACTTTGTGTAGGCCATGTACACGCCATGTACTCCATAATTATCTATAGAACTATTACACATTGATTCACTAGGTGTGTGCCATAGATAGGCGGTGAGAATAATAAACATTAAGTTACTGGAATGAACACACCATGAATATTTACCAAATTACATAGAATTTAAAATTAATATATTGTACTTCTTAAACCCTTTGAACATGGGTTCTATGTGGTCATTGGGTTGATATTTACACCATGTGATGAGTAATATATATATATATATATTATTAATTAATTTCTATGTAATGATTATAATTACATACTATGTATAACTCATAATACAGTTATTACTTTACACACATTGAAATATAACACACTACATAAATACCACATGTCTCATGTGGTCATTAAGTTGATAGTACATTACATGAAATTAGGTTCTAAGTCATGTATTATATATATCACAGGAGTAAAGAGTATATAGATATAAGACATGTTGGGTTTTTTGAATGGGTAATCACCGTGTTATTTCCAATGTATATTTTTTACACCGATAATTTTAAATAAATTTATTTAATTTATTTAAAATTATCTTGGATGATAATCTCAATAAATTTCAGATGATAATTAGGATAAAATAATTTAATAATTAATAAATACAATTCATTGATTCAAGTGTAATTTCTCTTAAATAAGGATAATTATAATTGAATTATATTTTGTAAAATGTGTAAATCATTGCATGTGTGTGGATAATTATAAGCATAGACCAGAGATTTGTATGTGATTGGTTTCCCTTATAATTTATTATTAAATTAAATAAATTTCATGTTAGTTATCCCTCCTCTCATCATGTAAGGGCTTGAATTCCCATGGATTGTTTTATATAATCCCATTAACAAATACTTTGGTTCCCCTCACTTATTCATGATTAAAAGAATATGTAATAGATGTATCTATGAAGATAGTGGATGTGTTTTATGTTTGGAGGTGAGCTAAAACCAATCCAAAGAGATACATAGGTGAACTAGTGTAAAGTTGTAAGATGAACCATAAAATGGTTCAATTTGTTTTCCCCTAGGTCAACAATTAGTTCATCATCCACTAGATAAACTAACCATTAGTAAAATATTATAATCACACCACCTTATTATTTTATTTCATTCAAGTGGCCTAGTTATTTCATTAATATTTTTTTCACAATCACTTGAATTAATGAATTAACAAGCATGCAAGATAGAACTAAAATAATTTAAATTATGTGTAAATTTTATATAAGAGATGGTAAATCACTTAATTCAATCCACTTAATATTAATAATAAATTAATTAAGATAAAATGGTCAACTAATTTAATAATATAAAATATCTCAATTATATATATTAATTTTCTATATCCTTCCACTACTTCATTTAAAATCGATTCATAGTTCAATGTGCTTGATAGTCCAAAATCCGGATGCTTTGAATTATCAAGAAAATCTAACTTGATGTTTTGGGTTTAATTATCTTATTTTACATCAAGGGTTGTCTACCAAAGCAGGATATAGTGTAACTAAGAAGAATAGGTTGAGGAAATCTTATTTATGGATTTCAAAATTGGGGAGTCTCCTTAACATATCATGGAACTATGAGTTAATGGATTTATAATTTAAAATATCTACCTAAAACGCTTCAAATTGCGTGGATGGATAATGTTTGGGTGATGAGAAAGGGAATATAGATACATGACACTATAATTTCCAATAAATAGGATATTTTGAGGCTAATGGTGAGGGATATTGTGTTTCGATAAAATACTGGGATATTAAAAAAATATAATATTTATTTATTTATCTATATTTTAGATAATGAAAAAATATTCTATTCTTATTTGTAGAAATGAAAATAAATATGTATTGAATCATATCATCGTGATCCATACATTAGAAGGATGGCCTTATCACGTACACAAATTTCCCAGAGTGGAAAAGGAATTTACACATTATCCTACACCATTAAAGGAAAATATATGTTCTTGAAGAATCTATTCTAGAATGATACGGTAAAGAGGCAAGTGAGGAAGAGTTATCTCTATAAGAGAAACATTTGAAAAATTAATATATATTATATATTTCATACAATCATTCATGACCAATGAGCTTCTAAAGTAACTTGAGGGAATGGATATATATAGTTTCATTCCTCACCATTAAGATATTTATAAATAGAATGTTAGAAAAGAGAGATATGATATCTCTAGTTCTTTATTTACAACTAATATTTGATTTTTTACCAGAGATGGTTCTCATGTAGTCATTATTATTTGATATGTTGAATGATTAGACATTTTAGGTTTTAAATTACTAGATGAGTAGCATATAGATCACATAATTTCCTCACTATTGAAGTCATTATCTAGTTTTATTGTTAATTATAACCTGATAAATAATTATAAGAGTCTTTAAAAACATCATACATTGATTCTCCAAGTGGAGAAGGGAAGGGGTCATGAAAAACTTGTAATCCATATAGTGAATAAAAAATAAAGAATAAGGTAAAGGGGTGAAATACCCATATCAAGTCTAAATCTCCAAAGCACCATCCTTCCAAGAAGATGAAGATTCAGGGGTAGGGAAAGGAAAAAGTAAGCATTATGTTTTTCATGTGGTGAAAAAGGCCCCTGGAATAGGAACTGGAAATAGAAGCAAGGGGGAGATAAATTTCACTACTTATCGGGTGTAATCTTTCAAATCTACACATTTGGAATTAAAACACAGCTCATGGTGATGAAAAATATATCTAAATTAAGGAAACGAGTATATTATGAAAACATTTCTAAAGGAGAGGTAGATATTTGAGAATCCAATGGTTTCGGGATAGATGACCTAGACAATGAAGAATACCACCATTAATTTCTAATATGAATTATATTGGATTTAAGAGATTGTTATTATACACCAACTATTACCAAGAACATAATTTATTTATCATACATTGATACATATGCCTTTACTTTTAAATTTGGAATAAAAGGTGTTTATTTTAACAATACAACATATATTATGGTATGGTACATTTAAATTAATGTCTATGTATTAAATTATGGGAAAAGTATAGGAAATAGATAATGAATCATGTTCACATGACTCATATAACACCCAACTATGGAAAAACCATCTTGGACATGTAAAAAATAAGTGTTTGATAAATATTTATCAAGATGGTTATTTAGACTATTTTAAGACAAAACCAGTTAAAATATTTAGTAAATGATTACATAAAAATTGAACAAACCACCATTAAATGAACAGGTTGAATTTTCGATAAGTATTTTTGTCTTGGTACACACTGATGTGTGTGGACCATTTCTAGTAGATTATAGATATGGGTATTCCTACTTCATAACTTTCAATGATGACATGAGTAGATATGGACATGTCTACTTGATGAGTTATTATTTTGAATGCTCTGATAAATTCAATGAATTCAAGAATGAAGTAGAAAATCAACATGGAATGAAGATAAATAATATTTAATCAAATTGAGGTGGTGAATATCTTAGCCAATAGTTTATAAAATTTCTATAAGTGTTTGGGATTCTCTATCAACTCACACCATATTACTCACCACAGTGGAATGATGTTAGTGAAAGGAGGAACCATACATTTTTAGAAATGGTATGGTTGATGATAAGTCATGTAGATCTTCAATTATCCATTTCGGGATATGAATTACAAAATATGGAATACGAACTAAATTGAGTACCAACTAAAGTGTAAAATGAAATTTCATTCAATTAATGGAGTTTAAAAAACCCTTATATCACATACATGTGTATAGGGTTGTAAGGAATTTGTTAATGCCTTATTAGGAAAAAAACTAGCACCCTGAGGCACAAAGTGTATCTTTTTTGGGTATCCTAATGAAAAAAGGGATACTACCTATAAAACCTATCCAATAAGAAATTAATAATTTCCATAAAATCCATATTTATTAATGTTGATCAAATCATTAAGAAGGATAGTGGGAGTAAGACTAACTTTGATGAAGTTTTTTCTCAAGATACATAACAGTTAGTACAGGAACATATTCCACATGTCCCCATGGAAGAAGTTTTTCCTGAAACACAAGTAATGCATAAGATAACCGGAGAGGTGAGAGGACCAGAGAGATATGGTTTTCTAGTAAATAAATATTGGGACTAAATATTGGTTTAAAATAATTAACTTCTATAATAAAAATATTCATTAACGATATTAGAAGATATAAAATGGAAATATACCATAGATTCTGTGATAGATTCCATGTTTCGTAACTAAGTTTGGGTTATATTATATCCACTAGTTGGTTCAAATCCTGATGGGTGAAAATGTGAATTCAAAAGAAAAATTTACATGGAAGGTAGAGTAAGTAATTATAAACAATTTATAGTTGATAAAGTGTCTAAAAAAATTAAGGAATTGAATATGGAAAAAAACTTTTCACTGGTTTCCTTGTTTAAATCCATCAGAATTATACTTTCTATAACATTTTACCTTGAAAATTAAATTTGGTAAACGGATGTCAAAATATATTTCCTTAATGGTGAAAATAATGTGGATGTCAACATGAAACAACCAGATGGTTTTGTGACTCCATGTGATGCCAAAAGGATTTTAAAGATAAATAGATACATTTATGGATTGGAGAAATAATCAAGGTCATGGAATATTAAATTGGATTAATCTATAATTTTTTTGGATTCATTATGAATAAATGTGATCCATTTATTTATAAGTGCTATTGTGGGAATATGGCCATTATCCTAGTATTATATTTTTATGACATATCACTTATTATAAATGACATACCAGTCTTATAATCTATTAAGGAATTGTTAAAAAAGTGTTTCTCTATGAAGAAATTATGTGAATCCATCTATATTATAGGGATAAAGATCATTCATAATAGATAAAAGAGGCTTATTGGACTAATTCAATGTATATACATTGACTAGATACTAAATACATATAGCATAGAACAATCCAAGATGTTATTGGTTCTAGTGTCCCATGGTATGCATCTTTCCAAGAAAGTGTGTCCTCATAAAAAATAGGAGAAAGGGATAATTAATAACATCCCTTATGTTTCAAGGATATGATTAATCATGTATGCCATGTCATATACTAGACATGTTGTTTCCTACACATTGACCATAGTAAGGTAGTTTCAAGTTGATTAAGGTTAAAAACATTCGTATACTATAAAGGTTATCCTTTAGTATCAAAGAATAACGAAGGATATGTTCCTCGTTGTATGGAGGAGATAAGGAACTAGTAATTAGGGTTTATACTAATTTATGTGTTCAAAAATATTATAATGATATGAATCCATAATCAGGATATGTTTTTAGTCTCAATAAACGATATGTGAGTTCGAAATGTTCAAAGTAGATGGTCGTTTTCCATTCCACTGAGGAGTCTTAGAATATAATGGATTTTTATGCATCCAAAGAATCTATTCTGATTTGTAACTTTTTCGAGGAGATTTATATGATACCTACCATTAAATACCCTATCAAATTATATTGTGATAATATTACAATAAAGGCACTTGAAAAAGCGACAATGTTATACAAATAGAAAAATCACATACTCTAAAATTATAACATATTGAGGGATTTTTATCAAAGGGGTGAAGTTGTAGAAAGCATAGTTTCCATAGAAGAAAACATGGTCGAACCCTTCGATAAATTACTATACTAAAAATAGAATGAGTATCATATAAAAACTATCATATTGAAGGTTGATAGAATATGTATCTAGTAAAAGTGAGATTCCATTAGACTTGGTTCCCCAGAACTAACTTTTTTATACTTTATTATAACTTGTATTCAATACATTGAAAATTAATAAAATTCTTATCACATAATGATTTTTCTTACTTGTGACATAGTATGTGATAATTTCTTAAGAGTATCCATCACACATAATGGTCATATGTGTTCCCTACTATGAGGAAAACCCAGAAGTTCTACAATAGAATTCATAAATATATGTTCTATACATGTATGGAATAATTTTTGTTACATAATGATATAAGATATCATTGGTTGAGACTCATAGGACTTTTAGAAACATTCTTATAATGTACTCCCTTAGTAATTTCTAGTCTAATAAATTTCGGGAATGAGACCTGGAAGTATGAAATACACATTTATATATGACATTAGATGTTACTATAAACATATGTGTGTATTTATCGAAAAAAATTAATATTATTAATGAATTTTATGATTAGTTAAATTTGATTTATTGATGAAATATGTGATTAATTTTGTTTGTGGTGAAGTATTCTACGTTGGGAGTGTCACGAGTAATACTTCATTAATGAATAATGCGAAAAATGATTTTTCCCTTATGATCTTTAAGAAAAGTTGAAATATTATTCCCGTTGATGGAAATGTTATAGCCTAAATAAAACTATGTCTATGGTATTTTATAGTAAAGTTAATTTCCTTAAATTAAAATAAAGAGACATTGAGGATATATGTTAATGGCACCGACATAAAACTCGCTTGTTTAGATATATCATGATAAAGGGATTATTTTATATATAAACTTTCTACATGAGGTATTATGTAATTTTAGAATTATCATCTTTCTCTATCTGTTCCTTGGTTCCTTTCTAGACACTAACATTTGAATTTGGGCTACTTCTCCTAATACCTCTAAGAAATAGGCCTAGATGGCCACACACTAAGTGTATACATAATCATAGTTAAATTTTTATAATATTTATTATTAAAAAAGTTTAATAAATATTATTTATGCATGTGGTTTAATAATTATTCATGTTTTCTTTATTATATATATTATTTCACTGGTTAACCAAGATAATATTTTATGGGCAGAATATTCAATATATACTAATTTTTCAATTAGTGGATATATTATTTATTTATTAGCGAATAAAGTAGTGAAATTTATTTATTAAATATATTGTCATTATTACAAGACTAATAAATATTGTGGAGGAATAACATACCAAGTTTAACAGTTTATTGATAAATAATTTTTATTGAATATTTTTTTGAATAAATACTATTTTATTTAGTACGTGAGTTTTGAGAATGTCATGAATTAATAATAGTAATATTATTATTACACACATGGGGTTATACTGGGATAATAGAAATAATAAGGGTGAATGTGCAACTATTATTTTCTAACCCTAGTGTTATATAAACCCATTAATTTTATTTTCTTTAGTGATCCATTTTCATTTTTTGTATACAATGAAATTATAAGAGAATCCTCTCAGTGCCCTAGAGTGCTCCCTCTCTAAGAACTTCCTCCAGAAAGAAGATAGATCCTCCGCCATAACAACTCACAAGTCTATAGAGATCATAGAAATCCCTTAATTGAATATATTCTTAGGGTGATCAAAGAAAAAAATTCCAACATTAGGATCTACGATGATACCCCCATAGTTATTTATGAAAACGTTTGGAGGTTTGGGGAACACATGTGGATCACTACAGGAGGGAATATACTCTTCATTCCTATAGCATGACAATAGTGTGCCATATATATTTTGGTAGATCCATCATCGAAGAAATAATTCCTCACAAGGTAATTCTTAATTTCAAAAATTAATTATAAATAAAATTTTATGATCCAACACTTTGCTTCAGGATTTTCAATATCATCTATATTCATTGATTATATTTCATTGGTCATGATGTTTATCATTGTTTAAATCTCATGTTAATCATCAATCATGACAAAAACCCAAGTTGGGAATGCCCTATCTGGTGCTTCATCTACCATTAAAACCTTTAATAAAACTATAGTAAAGAAAAAATATCTTCTGAGATCACTCTTCACATTGATTTGAAATGAGATAGAAGTTACACATATCATAATCACCTCAACTCACTTATTATCAAAGCCCATTTTTAATAACAGGGATTCTATGAAGGAACATTCAACTCTATCAAATACCTTCATCATATCAATCTTTAAATAAAATATCCAATTTTTAAAACTTAAATGATTTTACATAGAATGAAATAATTCATTTGTGATAATGGGATTATTTGTGGTAATACATCTAAGGGAAAAATCTCTATGATATTCATAGATAATTGATGTAAGGATTTTAATTAAGGGATAAGAGTGAATCTTTAAAAATGACTTGTAAATCACATTACATAAGTTAATATGTCTAAACATAATCATATTAACAGAACCAAGGACATTAGGGTTAAGAAAAATGATAGTTTCATTGATCTTTTCAAAACAATGGAATTTATTCATAAATCTCTTAGTATGGAAATAACGTCTATAACACCCTAAGATTTTTTGAAATATTTTTTCAAATAAATTTAAACTTTTTGAAATTTTGAATTACACGAAACACAGAGTTTATATTATGTTACAAAGAAAACCAATTTTATATTTAATTACAAGAAACACTGAGTTTATCTTGTGTTACATGAAACACTATGTTTATCTTCCCTTATACACAACACTGAGTTTAAACAAAATATGAAATACCTTTAAAATATTATTATTTAATACCATAGTTATAACCTAGCCATTGAAATGGTAGGTATTAATAAGAATAAATAAATTATGAAAATATATGGTTTACAAATGTATATAAAATAAATTATTTAGTGACCAATTAATTATAATTAAAAATAAAAACTACTTGAAAATAAAGGAAATATTTTTCTAAAAAATGATTTTTATGAAAATTAATGAATTTTACCTCAATAAATTAAAATAACAACTTTTGGTGAATGGTTATAATGAATTTTATATATGATATATTTAATAAAATGGTTACATTCATCTTATGAGTTTTCTAGTAAAGATATACGAATAATTCCAATTTTATGAATAAAAATTATTTTTTAAAAAAGTAGTTTTGTCAACATTTGTACTATTTTTTAAAATATTTTTTCTAATTTTAAAAACATTATATAAAAAAATAAACATAATTTTTTAAATCATCATATAAAAATTTTCTTGGAGTGTATTTTTGTATTTTCTGATAGGATATTTTTTTATGAATATATAAAATACTAGTTTTTATTACAAATTTTAATTTATTTTAAAGAATTTAAAAAATTAAAAATTATTTTAAGATGGTTTTGAAAGTAAAATTAGTTCAATTATTAATTTATTAATCCATTTAGGTCTTTTTAATAAAATTCAAATTGATTTTTTATATAAAAACATTTAAAATGCTTAAACATTTTCACTTTGGACAACCATTTTCTCATCACACATGTGGGTTTCATTTTAAGATATATTTTTATTTTATGGATTCTATATGGAAAAGTTGATTCCATAGTTTTAATTGTAATTATTTGTATTACATAACATGTTTAACTTATGTTTTGGTCAAAATTAATAATAAAAATAGTAAAAACTAATTATCACGGTTAAAGTTAAAATGTTTTTACTAGGGGTTAAACTAAAACAATAATGGGGAAATGGATTCTATATTTTTAAAGAAACTATTTAATGGTAATATTTAGACCTAATAACCTCTATGGTTCTATAGTTATCCCTTTTTGAGCCTTGGGGTATGTGAAAAACATGGGCATACATTATTCTTTTTAAAAATAGCATTTATGTCCTCTCCCCCCACTTATAAAAGGCCACCCATTCTCATCTCATATTCAAACTTTCAAAACCATTTTTTTAGGCTAATTAATGAAAAAAATAAAATCTTTAATTCTATAATATAATACTATAATCCTTATTTTGATCTTAAATCCATCATATTAATTCATTCGAGGAAAACAATAGAGAAGTCGTCTAAAGAATAGGTAACATCCCTAACCGAGAATTTTATTTTATATATTCCTCTACATCCTTCAATTATTATTAAAAAACTAATGATATAATAATATTAGTATATTTTATATATGGATATTTTTGAATGATAATTTCTTGACATTCAACTAACTCCTCCTCCCTCAAATAAGAAACAAAATCATTTATCGTGTGCGAAGAGGACTACCACCTCGCGAACTGAGATTATTTGTTTTATACTAACATCTATGATGGATGGATATATTCATGTATTAAATATTTATATATTATATTTATGATTTTATAAAACTTTTATAAATATTATTTCACTTAAACTGTCTTACTCTCTATTCTTTAGGAATATGATAGCATCATTCGAGTGTATGGAATATTATTGTCTCTAAAGCGACGTGATTCATTATTAATGTATTGTTTAAATGGAATGTAATATAGAGTGGTTTAAAGAAAAATATTTTACATATATAAAAGAAAAATTATTTTTTAAGGTTAATATATTATTTACCTTTCTTTTATTAAAAATTTTGACAAAATAGAAGTAGTGTTCATGTGTATGTACAGTCTACCATCACCATGAATAGTGTATTTCATTTTCTATATGAAACACTTATGGATTACTATAAATAAAAATATAATGAATATATATTATATTTATATCTTGGTAAAAATTATTGAGATTATGTAACCATGTTCAACGTAATACGATAAAAAATAACCAATCAAAACATACACTACAAATAAAGTAGTTATTACCCAAAATGTGATTTTAAAATGGAATTTTTTATAAACGGGTTATAAATGGTCATAAGTAAATAATATATGGAATGCAATATATAATTATTATTTGTTAAAATATTAATCATAAACATATATTTATTATACAGGATGTTTGTGTGGTGACCCACGTCACCACGAGTTGTGAAAACATGAGGAAATTTTATTCTTTTTTTCCCAAAAGTATTTTTATTGAAAAATAGTAATTATTATATTAACATATATAATTATAATGGCCACTATTTTGGTCTCAGAATTTGGTGTTTACCATTTTATAGTAGGTTTGGTGGAAATATAATCCATTTGAATTATTGTGGAATAATTAATATTTAATTAATTAAATATTAATTTGTTCAAATGTGTTCATTTAGTTGTATATTTTTAAAAAAGTTTTATATTTATATTCTATATCTTCTATTGAGTCTAAAATGGGGGGGATATTACTAGATGAGGCATAACCTTGAATCGGCCTCGGGGCCAAGGTGTACCCCCTTTTATTTTCCTTTTATTTTTATTTTTACTTTTTTATATATTATTTATTTTACCTTGGATTGTCCCATATTACTATTATTGATTAATTCCCCCTGTATTATAGAAAGAGAGGGAGAGAATATGGAGAGGGCAAAGAGTAGGTGCCTCTACAAAGCTTAGATCATTTTAGATCATCATGTAATGGTTCTGTATCGTGGATTAGTGTGAAGCTTTAGTGGCTTCCACCTAAATGTATAAATAATTAATTTTTTATCAATAAAATCCGCATGTATTAGTTTTTTTTACTTTTAAGCATTTTATGGTTTGTTTGGTATCCATTGTGGGTCGATTGGGGAGTGTTTTGTGAGCAAATGGCGGTTTTAGGTGCGTTTTGGGTGTTTTCTATTTGGAAAAACTAGTGTAAATGGTGTGTGTTTTTATGAAAACATATTGTGTGTTATTACAATTTGGTGAAGATAATGTTTTTGGAACTACATAATATGTATTGGGGGTCCACTCTATGTATTGGGCTAGAGATTGTGTTTTAGAGCTCAGCCAAATACCCCATGTGGGGGGGGTACTTGGACTTATAGGGTACATGAATAGACCCCTGGTGTAGTTCACAACATACAGGAATACACAAATAGGTAGTGTAAATGGCCCAGTACACCGGAAGGGACCCCATATGGGGGGTACACCCCATGTACTCAGGTGTTTTACATAATGGGTTGGGATGAGGCAGGGTACACGGGTCGATACCCATGTAGGGGTACATGCCATGCACCAGGAGGCACAAACCATATACTTTGGAAAATTACACACTGATTCGCCTAAGTCACATGACCATAGGGGAACACTGTGGGTACACACCGTCTACCAGAAGTTCACATTGATTACTTTCCGTACTTAGGGTCATTTTGCCTATTTTCTCCCTTTATTTAGGATAGGTCTTATAAGTATTCCATTCGACGTAATTTTATACATAAATCATTATGGTGGTATCATTTTGGTGTTTACAGATCATTTGGATGGTGTTTTAGACTGTGATAGTTCAATCAGAGGTTTTCCATGTGTTTTGGTTTCAAAATCTTCCTTGGGGTATTGGTTGTAAGCTGAAAGGCCCATTGAATGTTTGAGATTGTTAGCTGATTGTGTCTAGTGAATGATATGTACTATTATTAAAGTTTATTTTAGATGGATTTAGAAAGCAGAGGAAGATTATTACATCTGAGGAGATCATGTTTGTCCATACATTTTGAGACCAGTTTCTCAAGGTTAGAAAAATTGACGTATATATTCTTTTTTTGGAGAATAGATCAGTAGGAACCTTTCGGTTGGGTTGATTTCATCAGATGGTGGTTACTAATGGGTGCTAATGATCTTCTGAGATGATTCTAAGGGACTCTTGAGGATTCACTTTTGGGATGGTTTCTAATCAAGTGATCAATAATTTTCATAGTTGGCTTCTGAAAATTCCTATATGGAATGTTTTTTTTTTGATTTTATTGAGGAACCATTGTGGAGGGTAATCAAATTTTGATATTCTCATGAGGATTGTTGTGAATTCCCTATCAGAAATTATATGGTCTCAAATTCCCCATTCGGTGTGTTTTTGATCGAGGATAATTTTGAGGCTATTGAGGACCATTTGGGATGTTCAGTACTAGGCATGTCCCAATATTTTAGATGTGCTGGAGGAACCCCTCATAGGGTGTCCTACTATATCTATGAAATTCTGGATAGTCAAGGTTATTTAAATGGGATTGGACCATGTTCTTCGGTGTAACAGGGGAGTTATGTGGCGGAATTTTCATTATTCTATGGCCCCGAGAACTATGAGAGCCCCGAGTTAGTTTGACCCTGAGGTGGGTCGGTGAGAACCTGTGGTGGATGTTTTCTTTGGATGATGAGAACCAAGGTAAATTCATTGCCAAATATATATTTTGTTTTATAGTATATATACATTTATAGTTGAGATACTTTGGTGTTGGGTTTATGTTTGGATCATCCCATGTTTGGTTGGCCTTTGGTTGTGATGTTTGAAGAAGTTTCTTCTCAGGACAGCAGGTTGAGGAGGAGACCCTTGGGATATCATGTATTATGAATTGTCCCCCATTTATGATTTATTTTTATTATCCATTTTATTTCTATGTATAGATGGGATTAAGAAGATAATGGATAATTTGGATGAGTGAAACCCCCATATAGTTTAGTGTTAGCTATGACTAGTGTTGCTTCAGTCTTATAAGATGCCAAGGAACTCACAAAGTGGGTTTTGTATATCGTAGATTCATTGTTCTCCTAGGGTCAGGGATTCTTTGTAGTCCTAGTTTTTATGGTACATATGAGACGTTTTGTTCAGGTCTATACTAGTACTTATGGGATATTTTATTTGGGTACATGATGGAACCCATGGAATAATTTTTTGGGTTCATAGATGGTTCCTGACTCATTCGACAACACCTTTAAGACAAATTGGTTCTACAGTGGTCAACCTCGATGTTATTATCACTAGTTCATAACAATTTTTTATATTCATAGTTCCCAATAGATTCATGTTTTTAATGTGGATTCATTTGTTTACACCTAGGGTCTGTAATTTAGGCCTGTTGTGCTTAGAAGACTTGGAGTACCTGGGATGATCGAGAAGATGTGTCGATTTTCATGTGGATGGGTGATCCATGTGCTTTAACGCCTCTATAATTATCTAGAGAAGGGTTATATTTACTATGAGTGTTAGGATAGAACCCGCAGGATGTATATTTTCATTGTGTTTGTTTCTCCTTTTTATACAGTTGTTTGTTTTATGATGGATGCTATTAATTTTTGTGTAGGATGGGTATATCAAATGTGCGTGATCTTGTTATGAAAGTAGATTTTTAATATCACCATTAGAGGAAGTATAATGAGATTTATTTCTCTCCCTATGTATGTGAAACATGGTGTGCTTGTAGAAATGATGTCTATATGCTAGTTGGAGCATATGTTGCGTGATGGTTGGGCTCGAGGCCTTGTGTAGCATGATCGAACTGAGCTGATTGTGTCATTTCTTAGGCTCGGGATGGTGTAACATGTGAATTTTGTATAATTGGTATGTGGTTGGGATATATGTTGTCAGTACATCTTGCCTTATTTTACATTCCATTAGGTTAGTTTGTATGTGTAGTTAGCTTAGTGGCAGAGCAGTTTTGGTCGGCCCAATGGGTGAGGGGTTGTTGTCAGAAACCTATGGCGTTTTCAGAGGCATGATTGAGGCCATGTGGTGGTCTAGATCAAGTTTCATGTTAGGTAAAACTGGGATGGTTCGTTATAAAATGGTTTTAGAGTTGTTTGGTTTTGTTATTTAGGTGAGTTGGTAGATTAGAGGTATAGGAATGTGTCAGAACATATGATGGATAATCAGCTAGTTTGTCATGATAAACTTTCCTAATAGGAATTCCATGTTTCTATGGAATGGTACATCCATTATTGGTATTCATTTTTATGATTTCATTATTTCACCTAGTGTGATACACTTGAGATTGCATATTTATGGTTAATTATGGTTTTTGGATCTTTGTCCTTCGGAAAGAGGCCAGTGTTCATGCTTCATTCTAGGAACATAGGATTCAAATGACATATACATTTTTATGGTGTTTTAAAGTATGTTTATTTTATTCTTATTAGATTTTTTATGGTTTATGAGGTGATAGGTTTTCCTGTATTGTAGATGAAACCCCTTAATGAAGGGGTTCATGGAAACCCTTATAGGTTAGTTGGGATCTGATTTCCTAATTGGTGGATCGATGAGGGAACGGATCTATGAGGGATATTTGGTTTGGGATTGAGTTTTCCTAAAATGGTGGTTCCTCTGAATTCCCAGGTACAAGTTCCTTGGGAGGGAACTATGTTTTCCATGTGTTGTCTTCCAGGGTAAGCGGTAGGGTCTGTTTTCCTGTTATCACTAATGGCTTGGGTGGGCATGGTGGTTCTTACTTGGTGGGGCCATTGAGGTCTCCTATCACCATGATGTGTTCAGGAATGAGGTTGCCCAGTGTTTGAAAAGTGGAGTTCTATGAGTTCTCCCTATATCATGTACGGATTGATTGGGTAGGTTCATTATGTCCCTTGGTCCAGGTTATTCTTTGTTGCACCATGGGAAGAAAAATGAGACTATGTTTAGGCACATTTGGTTTTTGATTTACACCCACATGGAGGGTGGTCAGTGGGTTTAGGTGGCCTAGTTTCACTAGGGCTTGGCCCATGTGAGTGCGAGTCTTGTTGTGCAATCGAGGAGAAGAGTAAGGGCAGACTTTTTGTGGGTATTTCACTATAATATGATGGATATCGTGAACCACATATAATTGTTTTTTGAGTGTGGAGGTTGTAGGTTTTTTAATGGTGTTCTTGAATGATTATTTTGGACATGTCTATCCATTATTTTTGGTGATAGATGTATCATGGTCCATGTGTTTTTTTGTTGGGCATAAGGTTGATGATAATGATATTATGGTGCTAGGGAGTATTAGATCGATCATTGTTGAAAGCATCTTGTGTGGGGATAGAGCTATGGATATAGTAAGATAAGTCATTTCATGTTTGAGAGAGTATCGACTGTGTTATTGCTTTGAGGGGATAAAGGATGTTGGATATCCAATAATGATTCATATTGGTGATAACCATTTATAGTGGGAAATATTTGATGAGCCACATCATCACAACTTTTGAAAATCAAGGGAAATTTGAAATTTTTATTAATATAAGTGTTTTAGGGGAAAAATTTTAATTTCTTCCAAGAGGTAATCTCAATTAATTTTTTAGACCACTACAGTGGTTTTGGAATATGGTGTTTACCCTAGAACCAAAGTTTGTTGGAAATATCAGCCATTCTAATTTTTAGGGAATGTTTAATATTTAATTAATGGAATATTCATTTATTAATTCATGTTTGATCAGTCATATATTTTAAACGTATAATTGTATTGATATGTCATCTCCACCATTGATCTTGGAGTGAGATTTCATCCTAGGAGATGCATAACCTTGCTTTGGGAAATGAGGTCGAACCCCTTTTGATTTTTTCCCTTTTTTTCTTTTTTCTTTTATTATTTCTTCAGTATTTTACCTTGGATTTTCATGTAAGATCATGGGGGATTCATTCCACATAGGTGAGATATGTAGAGGGTGATTAGAGGGAGGGGGAGATGAGGATGTGTCAATGTGGATCTCAGATCATTCTGGATCATCGTGCGGTGGTTGAGAATCACAAATCAGTGTGAATATTTTGTGGTTTCCATCTAATGGTAGGATCATTTTTAATTTTATTCCATAAATCCCCTTATATTTCTTCTTTGTGTTTTTAAATCATTGTATGGATTGTTTAGGAACCCTTATGGGTTGATTTGAATGTTTTGATGAGAAAATGGGGGTTTCATATTGTTTGGGGGGTTTTCCTTTTGGTAAAACTAGTGTACACGATATGTGGTTTTATGGACACAAGTTGTGTGTTATTTATATTTTGGGAATATGATATTTTGGGGACTACACACCGTATAACAATGGTACATGTTGTGTATTGGTCTTGGGTGATGTAGCATCTCATTCAAAAATACACTAATAGGTATCCTGAGCTGGTTGGTTAATGACCTCAACACTCCTCCCCTTATACTAGTGGTTGCTGACTAGTAGACAGGGCCTAGGGTATTTCCATGAGGAGAAAATACCATCTTGAACATAGTATATCATAATAGTAAATAATATGTATAAGTATAGGAAATAATAAAAAATAACCAGCAGTGGAAAAATAAATTATCCAGATAATAAAAAAGAAGATGCGAAATGAATATCATATACAAAAGTGATGATCATTATAGATTATATACAATAGGGGGAGTACATAGGATAAATGGGTACAAGTATATACAACTTTCTAAAAAATAAAAAAATACCGATATATTTCTTTGCTAGAATAACAAGCATAGGCTTAGTCCTCTTCTCCCATACTTCATCTTAATACTAAAAATCCTACATCGAAAGTTGGGTTCATATTCTTATCTATCCCTGTAAAAATTACATCTATTAAAGTACCATAGGTGGCTCAAATAGGGTGTCAGATATACTTAGTATTCCACCACCAATAGTGTCTAGAAAATTCCATTCATTTCATATAAAATGAGCAGTGTGCAAGTAAATCTATTTGTAAGGCAATAAAAGAACACATAGGTATGGGATTTTCATGGGTTACCCAACCAATACTACCTGCTTCGGTCTAACCTTGACATCTCTGAACCAAATTAAAACTTTATAGATATAGTTTTTTAGTATAATTTATATAAACATATATACATATACATATAAATACACACACACACATATGTAAACACATAATAAGTCTGTAGGTGTATATGCATCAAAAACATGACTAAGTTGTTAGAAAGTCAAGTGTAAGCATTGACAAAAACCAAGCATGTTCTTTGGATTGGAATATACATCTATAAACACAGAAAAAATAGTCCAATTTTCTTAATAAAGAGGCCTCTTGATCCCATCAAAGGTGTTCTATAACGAGGAAACCAAAGTATCCCTCTTGGTGCATTATAAGTACTCATCACCATAAGAGTCCATCCAAGGAGATCTGTAAGTGGAAAATAAGTATCACTCTTGACATGGTATAAATGAATAACACTATGGTAACATCCTGGAGCCATGTATCATTCTTGGAATGTTATAAATAACATTACCCACTGAGTCCATATGAGGGAATTCACTTGGGAATAATGTATCACCCACGGGTAAAGTACATAATGCAGCCACCCGGTGAGCCTGTCCAAGGTATTATACAAAAGAAACCAAGTATAACTTCAAGAGTGTTAATATTAATTTAAAATTTAAAATTTATAAATCTATAAGATACCTTATAAGGATTCATTAATTCAAGACCTTTGTATCACACTCTTCCTGATTTCGGGTTGTTGGTTTAGATATCATGAAAACTCATTCCATTTAAGAAAATAAGTATGATAATATTGAGGATCATTTCACACACCTATATTAGAAGTTTAAATCAATTTGATTTTTTAGGAACCTTAGAATTTAATTTTGGTTCACACTTTGGTGTGGCTTGTGTTGGTGTGTTCACTCTATGACATTAATTCATATGTTTCTATGAATATGTTAATCATGGAAAACAATTTCATTTAATTTATTAATTATTTGGGAGGCATCAATGAAAGATTATGACATGAAGAAAAAGGAACATGATAAATAAAACTATACTATTATGGAAAATAAGTAGAACACCAACCTAAGTTTGGTAGATGACCCCTCATCCATTGTTGTCCTTTTAATCGAGCTAGAATGAAAGAAATCGTCAAAATAGAAAAAACCCTAAAAATAAAACAAATTATCTTGAATAGAATATATCCAAAAATGAAGGAATAAACTGAGAAATGAATGAAGAGGATTGAATCTCTTAACAATGCACTTATAATGAGATGAATGGTGGCTCAATCAGTGTCTAGATGGGGAAGAAATAAGGGAATCTCTCTAAGGAGATGAAGAGATCCCAGAGAATAAGAGGTTTTGTGATGGAGGAGAAATGAGAATAGAAGAGGTTATTCCCCTTAAAAAAAGAACCCAAAAGATATACACAACATGAGTATTTTTTATGTCATGATATATTTGGTGAATTTTCCCTCTAGAAAAAACATACACATTACATGAAATAGATTTGGCCAAACCACTACACATCATTAATTAAATTCATGACATGTATTAAATTCACACCCTATAAAAACTCATGGGATCTAGACATAAGATTTCATTTCATGAATTAAATTCACATCATGAATTCAATTAATATCATGAATTTAATTCATGTCATGAAATTTTTATATAGCTAGCATGCATACCCCTGCTACCTTCCTTTCAAAAAAACTAACCAGCCTTAAGTTGTAGTTTCCATGTCTGAAGCTAAAAGAAATACTCATCGTGAATTTGAAAAAATTTAAAATAATTAACACCTCTATGAAAATACAGTTCATTAGAACCTCCCATATTTATAATAGATCATCCCCAACTTACCCATTAATGGGTGGTGAAGCATCATCTGAGAGAATTTACATCAACTGAGTACGTACATTGTCCTCTCAATCCTAGGTCTCATCCTACTCATGGTTATATTGCTATAACAGAGGGAGAAGAGGAATTAACTTTCTGTGGAGATCCTTAATTATATGATAAATTATATGTATAAGATTATCCTCAAAGGATGCATCTAAATCCATCTTGATATATTCAGGATCAAACTAATGAGATGGGTCAGAGTAATAACAACAATGCCATGATACCTGAAAGACATCTTTCATAGCCTAGTTACTCTGTGGTAATGCTAGAAGATAGGATACCAGCCTGAATCACTCTAAGGCCACCAATGGCCTGAACTAACAAGGTGATAACTTTACCATTCTTTGAATCTATATATGAAATAATCTAGGAGAAGCTCATTGAATGACCAAATGTCCCACCTCAAATTTCATAGGTTGTAAGCGATGATTGGTATAACACATCTATATGTACTGAGCTATATCCAAGTGATTTCAAATAATTTTTACATTCTTCAAAGTCATCTAGATAAGATGAGGCCCTAGTAGAACCACTTCACATTCCTCTAACTGGAACAGGGGTGAACAACATGACCTACCATAAAGGGCCTCATAATAATCCATTTAAATATTTTACCAAAATCTGTTATTGTTAGAAAAATAAACTAGAGGTAGTTGTGTCTCCCATGAACCTTCAAGATCAAGGAAATATGCAAGAATAAAGTTTTCTAACATCTGTATCATATGATTAGACTGAACTTCAGTCTAACGGTGATATGTAGTACTTAGGAGAACTTATTACCCTAGTTTTTTTCGTTCAAACATTTTTAGAACCATGATATAAATTGAGTTCCTTTTGTCGATATGATAAAACATAAAATATTCCTCTTCATACCATGGATATGTCATCTCATTTCAAATCATGAATGGATAGAGTCTGGAAAAGCCTTGGAGGCCACTAGTTCCTTGTCTTGACCTACTGAGAGGTAGAACACCATGTGATAAAACATAAAATATTCCTCTTCATACATATCCACCAATAATGGAGAAGTATGTCTCAATACATCCTAGTAATCCCATAGAGAACTGACCAAATAGAGATGTGAGATTCCCACATTAGTTCTTCATGTATTTCTACAGGCACCCAAATATGTCTGTGAATGTGTAGGATCTCATCCTTGTCAATAACCCAACCTAGTTGTGGATCCTCACCTGAGACTCTCTCCTTTAGAACTAGGTTCTCAAGATCTGAAAGTTGTCTCATCCTAACCCATTTTAAAAGGTAGGTTGTCACTACTAAATCTACTAAAAATTTATTCGCATGACATTCTTGAGCCTCCAGGTGAATCTCTGAAAATAGTTCCATAAAATTCCACTAAAAATTGGCCTCTTAGATGGAATGTGTTTGAGTCTTATGTATTAGTTCATCATATTCTTTATTTACCATTGTAAAAGTATAAGTGAGCTCAAATTCATATGACTAAAGTTACTCTACCAACCTATGCTACCTAATATTCATGTCATGCTCTATAAAAATGTATTTTTTACTTTTATGGTTTGTGAAAATGAAAAACTATTATCCCAATAGATAGTGACTCCAACAGCATAAGGTATGAACCATAATGGATAGCTCAAGGGGGTGCATTGGGAAATTCCACACAAGATGTCTCAGATAACAGGACCAGTATGCTAAAAACCGATCTACCTGCATCATATAAACTCCAAGACCAATTCATAAAGTGTCATAATAGACAATATAGATTCTAAAAAACTCTAGAATAATCAATATTGGCACTAAATTCAGTCTCCCTTTCAACTCCTGAAAGGCTGTCTCACATGTGATTGACTATAAAAACAAAACACACTTTTTAGTCAAGCCCGTGGGAGGTTATTGTTGGTGTAAAATGACATGAATAAAATTTATATAATATCCTTCTATCACCAAGAAATTGCATATATCAAATACATTATTGGGATTCTCATAGGATACTAGAGATTTGATGTACATGGATTTCGCATGTATTCTTATAATTTTCTAACTTAGTTTTAATTAATTAGTTTAACTAATTTTTATATTTTTAGTTTAAATTTGTAGTTTTCTCGTAATTTAGATATTTTGATAATTTTTAGTTAATTTATATAATTATATTTGTAATTTATTATTTATACTAGTTATATTAATTTTATATATTATATTTAACACTATATTATTATTATTAGTTTCCCTAATTTTAGTTTATTTTGTTTTGTTAATTTTTATTTGTATGTATATTTTAATTTTATTTTTATTTTATTTCATTATTTTGTTGCATTAATAAAATATTATTTGTTATTAGTTTATTATTATATTTAATAGATATATTATATTTAATTACATCTGCAATAATATATTATTATTAATATTATTATTTAACTTAATTATATAGTTATTTTTTTTTATTTGAATTTAACTTTTTTTAAACTCCCCCTAACTACTCGTGCCTACCCCACCTCCCTTTGAACTTTTCTACCACTTTTTCCCCAACCACCCCCCTGTCCAACGTCACCCCTCTACCCCCTCTCATCTTCTCTCTCTAACCACTTTTTCCTACCCCCATGTCTCCACTCACATGCCAAATACCCTGTTCGCCCCTCTTAGCCAGTGATTACCCACTCACTCAATACCCCTCAGCCATTCCCCTCTCCCCTCGGTCCCCTCCCCTATATACCCTACGCCCCCTAAGCCACCGCTTCCATCCTCTCCCTATCACGCCACTAACCGACATCCCATTCCCACTCCCTTCCCCCGCTCCTCTCCATCCTGCCTACCAGCTACCCCCACCCCCTATCTTGTCGCCCTGAGCCCCTCGACCCCCATTCCCCTCCAATACCCTTTACCTCCCCTCCCACAGAAACCCCACAACCCCTTTTCCCTAGCATGTCTGCTGGTACAAAACTGGTACACCAGCCACAACAATCATCCCTCCTCAGTCAGAACCAGTGGAAAACCATCATCAGGAGTGCAGTGGAGGTTAAGAAACATCATTGACCTGTGTGGCGGTTTACTTGGACTTTCGAAGATTGACGTTTCTTGACAAAAGTGAGAACAGATCAGATCATAATTTCAGCGGCGCGGTGGATTGATTTGGGTCTGGCGTGAATGACTACATAGAGGGGTGTGATGATTATTATTTTGAAACCATTGGCAGCATCTCATGGTGACTAAAAAAACATCATGATCACATTGATATCTTATATTTATTATTTTATGTGTCGTGTCATTGTGATGGTTGGATATTTTTACTTCTGTTGGAGTTGTGGAAAATGTGATGGTGAATACATGTCTTTAATTTATTCATATGTTTTGATTACTTTTTCAATTAATTTAAATTGAATGTTTGTTTAATTAATTGAATCTATTTTCAAATTAATTGTCATTTGGGCTCTACACACATTCTTTGGTGCCCAATTGTGTGATACCTATTAAGTAATCACCAATGAGAGTTCATCAGAGAATTTATTTATTTGGAATTGGATCAAGCGTGTGAGTGGATTCTGAATAAATAAATATATTAATTGAAAAATTAATATTTGGGGTGTGAGCTTGTTTAAACTTATTGGAGTGATACTAAATAATTGATCTCATTTGAGCGAACCCGAATGAGATAGACACATAGAATTGGTGAGAAATGGGTCATCATATTTTTCCAAGTGTTTTAGTGCTATAAGGTAGTGAAAATTATTCATCAGTACAAAAATGAAATGACGGATAATTTGTGTAAACATTAGAATATTTTCTAACATCAGATAACGAGACTAGATAGTATTTTGATTAAATTTGAAATCAGTGATAATTGAATAAATAAATATTCAAATGTCGTAATTAAATAATTGACATTGCTTGCACTTGAACGGATGTAATGACTCCGACACTTCCATCCCCGCATGTTTATTACACAACATAATTCACTTAGAGATTTTTATTTAATTTAACATCATTTTTAAAATAGTCATTTAGTTTTTAGAACATAGTTGTTAATCACACAATTAAATCCCATCTGCCTGAAAATTCCTCCAATAGGACATTTCTAGTGTCTACTCACATTCTATCTATGGTTCGACACTACTCGCCACTTCTACAGTATTTATTAGGTTAATAAATATTGCAAATTTTCACGTGTTTCAATGCGTGAGACAAATTTATGGCACCATTTCCAGGGAGAATAGTAGCAATATGAGTTCCTTTTAAAGAGTTATTTAGGTAAAAAAAATTACAAAACAAGCTAAACTAAAAAAAATCTTACTAATCTAGGAATTATTCCTTGCAAAGATTTTAAAGACACCCAGAAGTTTAGAATGGCATGGGCCACACCATACAATTACAACTAGTACCCTCCCTACGCAATCCCAACATGTGGTATCATGTATAATGATTCACCACACATGAGCTAACATGGTAATCCCATTTATTTCAATGATCTTTATTAAATTTCATGCTAGGATACATATGAGAATGTTTCACCATGCTATAAAACAAGTCCTTATACATATATTAATCATTTTAAAAATCAATGAATTCCTGAAAATGTATAACATTATAATTCATGTCAATAAAATGATTTAATAATTGAGCACATGTTGCATTGTCCTATCACTGAGGGAAATTAGAGGTTTGAACTTCAAGATGAACATAACTCAATGTTGATTTCTTCAACAAAATATCTATAAAATCAATTGAGGAATTTAGTAAATCAAATGAATCATATTTCCAAACTAGCTGCCTCATTTCCACTTGATGATCTAATTCAAAATAATTCTTTTCAAGAGAGTGAAATAGAGGTTCCATTTGAACAAAATTCATGTCTCGAGTCTGATAATGAGATTGATATGCCTTCTTATCATAAAATTGATGAATTCCCTCCATCGAAATTTAATTCTTCCAATCTAATCACATTTCAAGAATATGAGAACTTGGTCTTCCGCCCTTTTGAACATAATGGTCCTTTGAAAAATGTGATTTCATCTCCTTCTGCGAGTTGACAACTCAACTATCCCAAAGTGAAAAAGGCATATTTCAATTTTCACCTTTTGAGGATGAAGAATAAATTTTACTAGGACCATTCCTTAACATTATAGATTCATAATTGAACCAACATACAATAGATTTCCACACATAAGAGTACATCACTTAAAATCATATTGAATGACCTATTACTGAAAATTTTTGTGATTCTAAATTATTTTCTAAAATGGAGACATCTAAGACATTTCTGGAGTCATATAACCAATAAACATTGGTGGTAGAGAACACTCATAATTTTCTAGAAAAAATGTAAGATTGGGATTTCCTAGAGGATCTTTTGTTTGTGGTGAAACATGTATCAACAAGAAAATATGATGAGGGAGGTATAAAAGATAATTTTGAAAAAGTTGACATTCTTGAAACAATGGAGTCATCTGCTCTAATTGATCCCACCCCACATTCTCCATTCATCGAGGTTAAAACACTACACTTGAAATACCCACATATGGTAAAAATATTATTGTTCTTGACATAATAAATGAAATCATTGAGCATGGATTGTGTTGGAAACTAGTAGATTTCCTTATGCTAGTGGCTGGGTGTGAAAATGAATTGGGATACATCGTCAACCCAGATACTGCATTCACAGATGTGATGGATATAAGGCGACTACTGAAGGAGTCTAGTAAATTAATTTTTTCACCTATGCACACTCATAGTGGTAATATTCTTAATGTTTCCACTAACAACCTTTTCCCAAAATTCAATTATTTGATGACTCTTTCGTTAGGTGAGGAATATTCATTCCCTTGTGAGTTGTCAAATTTTAATTTCATTCCACAAATACATTTTTATAACAATCTTCCATTGAGATTTTGTGAAACATATAGGATAAATTCATCTTCCACAAATAGATTCCACAATTATTCTGAAAATGAAGCATATGCAGGGTTTACATCTCCATTTGATCCTCATGGAGTTCCTATAATGATTGGCTGAAGATGAAGTAAACTTAGTACTCAATGGGAGGAAACCCATCATTTTTTTTTTCTTTTCACTGAATTTAATTTCATATCATTTAGTTTACTTTAAAAATAAAATAAAATAAAAAGGCATGCATTTATCGTAATCTGTTTTCTCCTGAAACTGCAGTGGGTTTGAATTCATCATACATATTTTTATCGTCCACATGCTTTTGATTATGGTTTGAATTATTTTATATGATTTGAGTACGTGTTGGCAATGTGTAGATTTATAGGTATACCATTTTTTAAAGCTTCATCCAATACAGAAAACCTCTCCAATTCTATCTGCACTTACAAAGGGAAGTGTTTTATTTTTTCTATATTTTATGCTTCAAAAAACACACCATGTAAAACAAATAAAAAACTAACATTCTTTTCATTTATGAACCCACAAGAATGCCATTGGATTTTTGTTGTAACACAGTCCTGGTCATACCATTTTTGTCCCTTGATAGTTTGGTCTTCTGATTCTTATTTGGAATGATTTTATCCTTGATCTCATGACTTAGATGATTGCTGATATTATTTCATGCTTCAATTTTTTTTTCAAAAACTTGTAATTTTTTGCGCCACTTATTTGAAATCATGCTCTTCTGTATTTTCCAACATTATATTTCCATACCTGTGAGGACTCTAGACCATTTTACAACATCTCTTGTTTCCCTTTTTCTTGGGAGAATCTTCATCGTGTTTTGTCTTCTAGAACATGCCATGTTTTTTCATCTAAGAGATATGAATTTTGAATGTTTCACTGAAATGAATGAGGTATCTGTTTGATTATTTATCCCCTTTAACCCACTGATCCACCCATACATTTTCATTATTTTATATCCCGTAGAATCCATGAAGAAGCCTATTAGGATGGTCCCATAGCTGATACTCTTCCCTACCCATTTCTACAATTTTTTCTTAATAATTTTCAATCTATGTGTGGGGGAGAGATTACTCATGAAGAGGGTTCATTGAGGGGAAGTGAGTCATTTTATGCACATGGATTGACATTATCTCATTCTGATTATATTATTTATATTTCACAGTAGCAACATTCATTACATGTATTTTGTTATAGGAATATAGAACCTTATTGGTTACAACAATGAGTACATTGGTGATCATTACATGGTAACCCTCACTTTTGGGGTACCTATAAATGTTATGATCCATTACTCTAGTAGCTAGATAGTTTTCTATATGACTTAGTTTCATTGAGATGTTACAATGTATATGCAACTTTTTTAACATTCTTTGGGATTATTGTCTGACACTAATTTCATGGGGTTTTGTAACTGATACTCACTTGTTTTTCCTACCCATATTATTTGAGTGAGTGGTTTATAAAAAACAAAGAGAGTGGAATATTGGATTTTCATATTCTTGGGGACAAATAGTTATTTAGGTGCGAGGGATCAAGAGTTTTAGGGAGACATTTGGATTGACATTTATTATACATTTATTTCAAGATTCAACCCTCCTTTTTTCCAAAAAAATGTCATTTTTTTACCCACTGTCCCACATCCTCAAAGACATTTGATCCTCATGTAAATTCCTTGATATTGGTGCATTCTTTTTATTTCTACTAGAAGAGATGTGAAATTCATGACAATCATATGGTAAGAATGCATTTCTATGAGAATTGAGCATGAATTTGATTAAATATTTTTGAGATATGAGAGTGATGGCGAGGTAGGTCACATGATACATGAGTGCATGTACTTGTTTAGGAAAGAATGTGAGTGGAAGAAAAATATATTTTAAAAAATTGATGTTTTAAATTATGCATGATTTTTTATGGGTAAATGAGATTGAAATTTTTATAACTTGTTATTTTGATGTTTTGATTTGTCTGTGGCCACTTGTGTTTTCTTTCTGATTATTTTTCCCAAGAGTAAAAAATTTTATGTGTGGGGAATTTTATGTACATGGATTTTTAATGAATTTGTATAATTTTCTAACTTAGTTTTAATTAATTATTTTAACAAATTTTTATATTTTTAGTTTATTTTTGTAGTTTTGTAGTAATTTAGATATAATGATGATTTTTATTAAATTTATATACTTATATTAGTAATTTAGTATTTATATTAGTTATATTAATATTATATATTATATTTAACACTATATTATTATTATTAGTTTCTCTAATTTTATTTTAGTTTATTTTATTAATTTTTATTAGTATGTACATTTTAATTTGTATTTTATTTTATTTCATTATTTTGTTGCATTAATAAAATAGTATTTGTTATCAGTTTATTTTTATATTTAATATTAATAATATATTTAATTAAATCTGCATTAAAATATTATTATTATTATTATTATTTAACTTAATTAGATAATTAGTTTTTTTTAATTTGAATTTTGTTTTTTTTAATCCCACTTAACTACCCATGCCTACCCCACCTCCCTTTGACCTTTTCTACCACTTTTTCTTTAGCCTCTCCCCTCTCCCACGTCACCCCTCTACCCCATCTCATCTTCTATCTCCAATAACCATTTCCAACCCCCATATCTCTACTCAAACACCCCCCTTAAATCCCACGCCCCTACCCCATTCGCCCTCTTAGCCAATGCTTACCCACTCGCCCAATGCCCCTCCACCATTCCCCTCTCCCCTCGGTCTCCTCCACTGTAAGAACCCGGTTCTAGTTTTAGAGGTACGGGATTCTTATTTTCCTTTTCCTTAAGTGATTTTGAGAAAATATGGAAAATGGGGAATAATCCTAAAGTTTGGAACTACATGTCGTGTACTTTATCCACACGCCGTGTACTTTTGGCCGTGTTGGGATTAGTACACGGGGCGTGTGGCCATGCCAGCGACGAAGGGTGTAGGAACCGACTAAACGCCATGTAATGGTACCTTAAACTCCGTGTAGTCAGTAGGCATGCTTAAATAGTAAGGCGGTGGCGTCGCCGCCAGCTGGGCGACAGTACACGCCGTGTACTCGAGAGTACAAGCCGTGTACTCATGTCGACGTATGAATAGTGTGATGGTGCCACCTTTTGAACAGTTAAATGAAGGGATTACACGCCGTTTACATGGAAGTACACGCCGTGTACTTTGTTTTTTCGGCTTAAAACAGGCAGTAGCCTCCTCATTTGGCAGAGGAGGCACTTGAGCCGTTTTGGAGCCAAAGGAGGAGGCATGATCTTTGAATATCCACCGGGCATTCGTCTGGAATCTGTTTTGGCTTCGGACGATCTTGTTCGAACCGCATGGGTCAGCCCTCTCCTCTCCTCGTACCGTTCTTTCCAATTCTTCTCCCAACGTATGTTATTTACGTTTGAATGGGTTTTGTTCTTCGTCAGATCTACGCTGTTCTTCGGCATTTCCGGAGCCGGCGTTCGGGTATAGCGTTTGTTGGCGTATAAGGTAGGTTGCTGGGTGTTATTTTTCCAACAGTCGTGCGTTTTTTAGCGTTTTTTAGCTACAAACCCATATTGGGGTGTCGTGAGGCGGAGGCCATGGCTAATTTAACTACCTAGAACTATATAGGTAATTAAATAAAGTTGTAAAAATGATGTTTGGGATTGTTGCTTGGATCCAGGACGATCCCGAGGGGTGTGCTCCTCTGTTTAGCCGTTTGGCCAGGATACCTGAGGGTATGTATTAAATGTAGTAACTGTATAATTGTCTTGAGAGGAATTTCTTGTTTACTACATTTTGATATGTTTGTCATTGCCCGGTTACCTGTTAGCCAGAGGGAGTTGTTGTGATTGGCCTGAGGGCGTGACTGTTTTAGCCCGAGGGCTGTCGTTATTCCACCCGAGGGAAACCTTTTTTGCCTGAGGGCTTGAATTCTATGCCTGAGGGCGACACTTCTTATGCCCGAGGGCGAGAATTTCTGTTACTCCTGAGGGAAATACCTGCGGGTTGGATTCGGTATGGCCTTAGGGAAAGCTTGAGGGCATGGTTACTATTTTAGCCTGAGGGCACGGTTCTAGTTGGCCTGAGGGCTTGGTGCCGTTGAGCACAAAAATGTTACTAAATTAAAGTATTTAAATGAATAATAAAATGAAAATTTAACTGTTAAGTTAGTTACCTTTGAGTACTTCTTAGTTATTGCATTTTACTACTACACACTTGTTGAATGTTTTACACACAGTTGAGCACGGGCCATTGGTGGGTGCCTACGGAGATGTATTTCTCACACCATGTTTGGGTCACGCTTTTCGGCCCAAACTGATTACGTTGCTGTAGGTGTAGATACGGGAAAGAGTCCCCATATAGGTACTTGACTGTTGCTGAGGAGTAGGAGGGCATGGGACCGAGCCTAGCCTCGCGATGCCGCTACTAGCTGTTTTGCTCGCTTTGTTGTACTCTGTTTTCTGTTGTACTGTATTGATGTATAACATGTTCTGGTTGTTTTCTTAGAACATGAACATGTATCATCATCACTTATATACTGTTGGCTATATCCACTACTGTAGTTATTTCAGTTTTGTGTGTTTACTACTTCTGATGTAATTGTATGTTTATTTTGGTATTCCGCTGCGCTACACTTTGACAAATGAAGGCATAGTTTCCCCTCTATCAGACCGGGCCCTCGCTTCTAGTCGGCAGCCTCTACCATTTAGGGAAATGCGCTTGAGGTCACGTGGTGAACCGGGCTCGGGGCACCCGTTGTGTGGCACCCGGTTCCAGGACGTTACAAAGTGGTATCAAAGGGGTTTCTTTTCTTTGACTTACTATTTGGAGCTGTAGTCAGGAATAGGACAGAACGATAGTTGGTAATAATTTGTTCCCGGGCATAGCTAACCTGTGTACAGAGAAAAGCTAGTCTACCTCATATTTTTCATTATTTGATTTTCAATTTTATGGTTGATATGTTTTCACCGTTGGGTCACACACTTGGATGGTGTTGTTTATATTTTATCTGTGGGTTCTATTTAGTTTCAACCCGATGAGATGGGGGTATGCTGTCTCATGCATCATATATGCACATGCTAGATATCACATGCCATGCATAGTTTCAATGCCATGTAGGTGCATTATAATTTGCATGTTGTTGTGATAGTTGTTGTGCTAGTAAAGCATGTTGTTGTGATAGCTGGTTGATAAATACCTGCCTAGTGATATGGTATTATTGTTTGAGCTTGTCTATAGAATGGACGCCAAACTTTGGTTTTTGGGGACAATGGGCCCCCATTGACCGAAATTTGGTGGATCATTAACTGGTTGTTGGTTATAACACAAATAAGATGTCAAACTTTTATTTGTAGGGTGTATGGGCCCCCACGGTTCAAAATTTGACACTTAGGTGTTTTTTTCAGTATTTTCTGGGTTCCAGAGAAGTTTCTGAGACATACTGTCTAGAAAACCCAGAATACACACCGTGTAGGACCTCATACATGTCGTGTGTGTTCTTCTGTTCGGGAAGAAAAAAATGAAACTTTTGAGTACACATCGTGTACCCTGAGTAGACGCTGTGTAGTCTCTTCCCATGTCACAAACCGTGTGGGCGGCAACACGGGGTAGGGAAGGGCTTGGGTAAAACACGCCATATAGTTTTTATACACGCCGTGTAGTGTTGACCCGGAGCCCGACCGTGTAACTAACAACATGGGTCGACGAACTCCTTGACAGAACACGCCGTGTCAGTTATGGACACGCCGTGTAGTGTGACCTGGGGACTCGGCCGTGTAACTAACAACACGGGCCGGCTTCACCTCTCCAGGAACACTCTGTGTACCTTTGGGACATGCCGTGTAGTCTTGTCTGAGGGTAGACCGTGTGGAGTTAGCCGTGTGGATGGGAAACGGGACGGTGTACGCGTTGTGATCAGGTGTAACACGCTGTGTAGAGTAAAGCCGAGTACTCGGCCATGTCACAGACGACATAGGCAGTTGGAAAATAACACTGAACACATCGTGTAGGTATTATACACGCAGTGTAGTTTTGTTGAATGGAAGCCTTGTGGATTAGTCGTGTGGAAGGACCCGGGAAGGGGAAGGGAATTCAAGTACACACCGTGTAGTAATTGTACATGTTGTGTAGTCTTGTTTTGCCAATTTTTAATACCTTCTTCCTCTTGTTTCCTTTGTGGTTCCTTCGCTTTCACTCTTAATAATCTTGAATCTGAGGCGTGCTTTTGACCTTGTAGAGTCATGCCACCTAGACGACTGCGAGTTGTTCTCCAAGAGAGCGAAGACGATTATACTCCGGAGATGGTGGGCCATGGGCTACTAGTTGATCCACCAGCAGAGCCAGATGTGGCACCAGCTATTATACCGGACATGGGCGTGGAGGCACATTTCCGTGAAGGCTTATTGTGGTTCATGCAGACCTTTCAGGGAGCACCGCTGGCTGCCACATCTATGGCCGAGCTGACGTGTATTTTTCAGCAACTGCATCCACCTACGTTTTCATGGGATGGTGGACCACAGGCTGCAGAGTCTTTCCTAGGATTGATTCAGACTATTTTTGAGCATCTTGAGATGCCTCCAGGGTGGAGGGTCTAGCTCACGAATTACATGCTGCGTGATTCCACCAATATGTGGTGGGATGTTACCACCCAGTCAGAGCATCATAGGGACATGGCGTGGGAGGATTTTCAAACATTCTTCTATGACTTCATCATTCCGGAGACTCTGAGGGCAGATAGAGATCGAGAGTTCATGAATCTGCAGTAGGGCGCTATGTCATTGGTGGACTATTATGCTCATTTTATGGAGCTTCATTGCTTTTCACCCATGCTGGTGGGTGATGAGACGCTGAGAGCCAGACGTTTTGAGGGTGGTCTTCGGTATGACATCCGAGCATTGGTGAATGTTTTCAGGTTGCCTACTGTACACGTTATTGTGAATCAGGCATTGATTACAGAGAGGAACCTGCGAGAATCTAGTGGTGTGGGCTAGGGCAGTTCGGCACCAGTTACTGGTACTATTTCTACTGGTAAGAGGAAGAGACAGATGGACTCCTATCCAGGTGGTAGTACCAGACAGGCAACTTCTTCAGGTGGCCCGATCAGGTGTTACCAGTGTGGAAGAGAGGGGCAGAAGAGGGTGTAGTGTCCACGAGACCCAATAGAGTGTCGAGCTTGCGTCAAGATGGGTAATTTGCAGCGCTTTTGAAGGGTGTTTCTTCCAGTGGCTAGTGAGAGGGGTTTTGTGCAGACTCCGCGTGCGGGAGTAGGACCAGTGGCTTCTTACAAGTCAGGGAACTGGAATACGTCAGGGCGTGCAAGCAGAGATGGTGGTCGTGGCCATGGTAGCCAAACACCAGGATCTCAAAGGCAACAGGGCGGGACAGCTCAGGGTAGCCAGGCTGTGTCGTAGGGCCGCGACACTGGATAGGCATATGCAGTGAAACAAACCCATTAAGAGTAGGATCCCAGACCTTCGACAGTCAGAGGTACTATTCTAGTAGCTTCTATCTTGTCTTCTGTAATTTTTGATATGGGTGCTACACATAGTTTTATATCAGTACCCATTGTGGAGAGCCTTGGCCTCGATGTTTCTTCTTCTTCGGCTATCTTGACGCTAGCCACTCAGTTGGGGACTAGGACAGTTCGTGTCATCAGTGCAAGGAGTTCCCCCTTGAGATTGATGGCTGTCACTTCCTTTGGGACCTCTATGTCTTAGAGATGATGAGTTATGAC
Organism: Viscum album; assembly: GCA_963277665.1. Classification (NCBI taxonomy): domain Eukaryota; kingdom Viridiplantae; phylum Streptophyta; class Magnoliopsida; order Santalales; family Viscaceae; genus Viscum; species Viscum album. The sequence goes on from OY728129.1 coordinate 1,068,508,129, forward strand.
GTCATTCTCGAGATGGACTGGTTGGTTCCCTTCCGAGCTTGTGTAGACTTCTATCGTCATAGGGTGCGTTTCACATCACCAGAGGGTGGAGAGTTTCTATAAAAGGGAGAATGGGATGTTCAGGCGGGTCGAGCTGGACCACAGCATCATGGGCGAGGTGGAGTCGCATCCCATATTGCGAGCTTATATGTGGATGACCAGCGGACTTGTCAGATGGATTTCCCTCCAGTTGTCGATCGTTTCTGTGATGTCTTTTCGGACGACTTTTCAGGTCTACCCCTGGTGCGTGAGGTGGATTCCTCTATCGAGCTAGTGTCAGGAGCATCACCGGTGTCCATTCCTCCTTATAGGATGGCCACGCCTGAGTTGCAGGAGCTCAAGAGGTAGTTAGAGGAGCTACAGGAGAAGGGTTTTATCTGACCCAGTACTTCTCCTTGGGGTTCTCCGGTCCTTTTTGCAAAGAAGGTGGATGGTACCCTTAGGCTTTGCGTGGATTATCAGATGCTAAAGCATTTCATGGTTAAAAACTGATATCCCTTGCCAAGGATAGATGATCTGTTTGATCAGCTTCTTGGAGCACGAGTGTTATCGAAGATTGACTTCAGATCCGGATATCATCAGCTACACGTTAGACCATCTAATATACCTCTCACAGCTTTCAAGAGTAGGTATGGTCTATATGAGTATACGGTTACTCCATTAGGACTCACGAACACGCCAGAAGTTTTCATGGCTCTGATGAATCATGTGTTTCATCTGTATCATGACTCTTTTGTGGTAGTATTCTTGGACGAAATCTTGGTGTACTCCCACACTCGACAAGACCATGTCACCCATCTGGAGATCGTATTGAGTACACTGAGAGAGCATCGGCTATATGCAAATCTCTCAAAGTGACACTTTTGGATGGACCAGATTCTCTTCCTGGGTCAGGTTATCTCACAGGCAGGAGTTGTAGTAGACCTAGAGAAGGTGAGAGCAGTAGTTTCCTGGGAGTAGCCTAAGAACGTTTTTGAGATACGGAGTTTCATAGGGCTGGCAGGATACTACAGACACATCATACAAGACTTCTCCCGCTTAGCAGCACCGTTGACAAGTCTGACTAAGAAGGGTGTGATGATCATTTGGTCAGAAGCTTGTGAGACAGCTTTTCAGGACCTGAAGGGAGGGCTGACATCAGCACCGATCCTGATACTCCCAGATCAGGGGAAGATCTATACATTTTACTATGATGCATCAGAGATTGAGATGGGAGCCGTTTTGATGAAGGGCTACCGAGTTGTGGCGTATGGGTCTCGGCAGTTGAGGCCACATGAGAGGAATTACCCGATGCATGATCTTGAGTTGGCTGCAGTTTTTCATGCATTGCGCTGTTGGAGACATTACCTGTTGGGAGAGAATTTTATGGTTTTCACCGACCTCAAAAGCCTCATGTATATCTTTACTCAGCGTGACCTCAATCTGAGGTAGAGAAGGTGGGTCGAGTACCTACAGTCCTTCAATTTTGATCTTTCCAATACACCTGGAAAAGGTAATGCAGTAGCCGATGCATTGAGTAGGAAGACTCAGATACAGGCAGTGCATGAGGCCAGTGGTGAGTGGCAGCTCATGGCTTTGTTCTCTGAGATGCATCTGGAGGTGCATGATAGTCAGGGGCAGACTTATCTTTCCTCGTTAGCTGTGACTTCTACCCTCCTGGATAGAGTGAGGATGAGGAAGCTATCAGATTCAGAAGGACTAGTTCTACAGGAGTCAGTGGCAAGTGAGGACCCTCCTCCTGGTTGGACGATGGGTGATGATGAGGTTTTTCGCTTCCATGGACGCGTATGGGATTCATGGGATATACGCGAGGAGATGATGCGGGAGTTTCAGGCTTCAACTTGGGCAGTTCATCCCAGGGATACAAAGATGTACAGAGACTTGAGAAGTCAGTACTGGTGGTCGGTTATGAAGAGAGAGATAACTGGTTATGTTACGAGGTGTTCCACCTATCAGCAGGTGAAGGCAGAGAATCAGAGACTAGCTGGGCTGTTACAACGGTTACACATTCCAGAGTGGAAATGGGATGATGTCGCGATGGATTTCGTGACAGGATTGCCGAGGTCACCTCGAGGTAATGACGCCGTATGGGTTTTTGTGGACAGACTTACGAAGGTAGCTCACTTCTTTCCGATCAAGGAGACCTTTGGTGTGAACGAGCTCGGATTTTTGTATATCCGAGAGACCATACATATGCATATGGTCCCTTGTTCTATCATTTCTGAAGGTACGCCCGCTTTACGTCTCGTTTCTGGTAGTGTTTTCATAGGGCGCTGGGTACACAGGTGCTTATGAGCACATCATACCACCCTCAGACTGATGGCCAGTCCAAGAGGACTATATAGGTGCTAGAGGACATGTTGCGCGCATGCATCCTAGACATCGGGGGCTTCTTGGAGAAGCATATACCCTTAATAGAGTTTTCCTATAACAATAGTTTTCAAGAAACTATTGATATAGCACCATAAGAGGCTTTATAAGGTAGGCCATGCCAATCACCTTTGTGCTGGTTAGAGGTAGGTGAGGTAGCTTTACTGGAACCACAACTCATGCAGGAGACATCTAAGTAGGTCCAGTTAATTCAGAAGCGGATGGCTATCGCACGGTCTCATCAGAAGTCTTATGCTGATCGCCGCAGACGACCTTTGGAGTTCGTGGTTGGGGGTCAGGTTTTCTTGCGTGTTTTGCCGAGGCTGGGACACAAACGGATCAGGAGATAGGGAAAGCTTTCGCCGAGGTAAGTGGGACCATTTGAGATTTTGGAGATAGTCGGGCTGGTTTCCTATCGTTTGTAGTTACCATAGCGGTACCGAGCCATGCACGATGTCATCCACATGTCTCAGTTGCATCACTACCATTCAGACCCATCTCACACCTTTCAGCCAGAGGAGGATGATCTTCAACATGATGCATCCTTTGAGGAGCATCAGATCCGTATCGTTGATAGAAGCACGATGGTTCTCTGAGTCCGGTCAGTTCCTCTCATGCGGGTGCTATGGCAGCATGGCCGAGTGCAGGACGAGACCTGGGAGTGGGAGGCCGATGTATGTGCTCAGTGGCCAGAGCTGTTCTGACCTTTCTCTTCTCCACCCTTGAAAGGTAAATTCGGAGATGAATTGCTATAAGGGGGGAAGTTTGTAAGAACCCGGTTCTTGTTTTTTAGGTACGGGCTTCTTCATTTCCTTTTCCTTAAGTGATTTTGAGAAAATATGGAAAATGGGGAAAAATCCTAAATTTTGGAACTACACGTCGTTTACTTTATACACACGCTGTGTACTTTTGGTCGTGTTGGGATTAGTACACGGGGCGTGTGGCCATGCCGGTGACGAAGGGTGTAGGAACCGACTATACGCCGTGTAGTGGTACCTTACACGCTGTGTAGTCAGTCGGCAAGCTTAAACAGTAAGGCGGTGGCATCTCCGCCAGCTGGGCGACAGAACACGCCATGTACTCGAGTGTACAGGTCGTGTACTCATGTCGACGTATGAACAGTGTGTTCGTTCCGCCTTTTTAACAGTTAAATGAACGGAGTACACATCGTGTACTTGGATGTACACACCGTGTACTTTGTTTTTTTTTGGCTTAAAACAGGTAGTAGCCTCCTCATTTGGCAAAGGAGGCACTTGAGCCGTTTTGGAGCCAAAGGAGGAGGCAGGATCTTTGATGATTCACCGAGTGTTCATCTGGAATCCGTTTCAGCTTTGAACGATCTCGTTGGAACCGCACGGGTAAGCCATATCCTCTCCCGATACCGTTCTTGCCAATTCTTCTCCCAACGTAAGTTATTTATGTTTTAATGGGTTTTTCTCTTCGTCAGATCTATGCCGTACTTGGGTGTTTCTGGAGCCGGTGTTCGGGTATAGCGTTCATTGGTGTATAAGGTAAGTGGCTTGGTTTTATTTTTCCATCTGTCGTGCGTTTTTGTGCATTTTTGAGCTACGAACCCATATTGGGGTGTCATGAGGCTGGGGCCATGGCTAATTTAACTACCTAGAACTATATAGGTAATTAAATAAAGTTTTAAAAATGCTGTTTGGGATCGTTGCATGGATCCAGGACCATCCTGAGGGGTGTGCTTCTCTGTTTAGCCATTTGGCCAGGATACCCGAGGGTATGCCTTAAATGTAGTAACTATAGAATTTCCTTGAGAGGAATTGCTTGTTTACTGCATTTTGATATGTTGGGCATTGCCCGGTTACCTGTTAGCCTAAGGGTCTTGTTGTGATTGGCATGAGGGCGTGACTGTTTTAGCCTGAGGGATGTTGTTACTCCGCCTGAGGGAAACCTTTCGTGCCTGAGGGCTTGACTTCTGTGCCTGAGGGTGACACTTCATATGCCTGAGGGTGAGAATTTCTGTTACGCCTGAGGGTAATACCTGCGGGTTGGATTCTATATGGCCTGAGGGAAAGCCTGAGGGCGTGGTTACTATTTTAGCCTAAGGGCATGGTTCTAGTTGGCCTGAGGGCTTGGTGCTGTTGAGCACAAAAATGTTACTAAATTAAAGGATTTAAATGAATAATAAAATGAAAATTTAATTTTTATGTTCGTTACCTTTGAGTACTGCTTAGTTATTGCATTTTACTACTGCACACTTGTTGCATGTTTTACACACAGTTGAGCACGAGCCTTTGGTGGGTGCCTACTGAGATGTATTTCTCACACCCTTTTTGGGTCACGCTTTTCAGCCCAAACAGATTACATTGTTGCATGTGTAGATAGGGGCAAGAGTTCTCATATAGGTACTTTACTGTTGCTGAGGAGTAGGAGGGCATGGGACCGAGCCTAGGCTCGCGATGCCACTGCCAGCTATTTTTCTTGCTTTGTTGTACTCTGTTTTCTGCTGTACTGTATTGATCTATAACATGTTCTGGCTATTTTCATACAACATGAACATGTAGCATCATCACTTATATATTGTTGTCTATATCCACTTCTGTATTTATTTCAGTTGTGTGTGTTTACTGATTCCGCTGTTGTTGTATGTTTATTTTGGTATTCCGCTGCACTACACTTTGACAAATGAGGGCATAGTTTCCCCACAATCAGTCCTGGGCCCTCGCTGCTAGTCGGCAGCCTCTGGCATTTGGGGAAATGCGATTGAAGTCACATGGCGTACCGGTCTTGGGGAACCCATTGGGTGGCACCCGGGTCCAGGACGTTACATCCACTGTATACCATCTTCCCCCCTAACTCGTCGCTTCCATCCTCTCCCTCTCATGCCACTCACTGACCGCACATTTCCACTCTAATCCCCCACCTCCCCCTCTCCATCCCTCCTACCAACTACCCCTGCCCCCCTCTCCAGTCACCCAATGCCCATATTCCCCCATTCACCTCCGCTACCCATTACCACCCTTCCCACATAAACCCCACAACCCCTTTTCCCCATCACGTCCATAGGTACAAAAATGGTACACCAGTCATAGCGAGTATCCCTCCTCGGTCAGAAATAGTAGAAAACCATCATCAGGAGTGCAATGGACGTTCAAACACATCATTGACATGCGTGGTGGTTCTATTGTACTTTTGGATATTGATTTCGAATGTAAAAAAGCTATCGTAGATTGGATCATATTTTCAGCAGTGTAGTGGTTTGATTCGGGTGTGGTGTCAGTGACTGCACATAGTGGAGTGATGATTTTTATTTTGTGATCGTTGATGGCATCTCACGGTGACCACAACAACAACACGAGCATGGTGATATCTTATATCTATTATTTTATGTGTCATGTCATCGCAATGGTTGTCTAATTTCATTTGTGTTGAAGTTGTGACAAATGTGACGGTGAATGCATGTCTTTAATTTATTCCTATGTTTGATTTCCTTTTGAATTAATTTCAATTGTATGTTTATTTAATGAATTGTATCTGTGTTTACATTAATTTTCATTTGGTCTCTGCACACATGATTTGGTGCTCGATCATGTGATACTTAATAAGTAATCATGAACGTGAGTTCATAAAATAATGTATTGATTTGGAATTCGATCAAGCACGTGAGGTAATTCTGAATAAATAAAAATATTAATTGAAAAATTAATATTTTGTGTGTGTGCTTCTTTAAAATTGTGTGAGTAATACAGAATATGTGATCTCATGTGAGAAAACCCAACATAGATAGATACTTTGACTTTGTGAGAAACGGGTTGTCATATTTTACTAAGTGTTCCAGTGCTATAATGATGCAAAAATTAATCATCAGGAAAGAGTACGAAATGGAGATTAATTTGTGTAAACATTAGAATACTATCTAACGTCATGGAATGAGACCAGATAGTGTTTTGATTAAATTTCGAATCGGTGATAATTGAATAAATAAATATTCAAATGTGGGAATTAAATAATTTACATTGCATGCACTTGAACGGGCATCATGACTCTGACACTTCCATCCCCACCTTTTTCGTTCACAAATTAATTTACTTATATAGTTTTAGTCAATTTAAATTCATTTTTAAATTGTCATTTAGTTTTTAGGACTTTTTTGTTAATCACAAAATTAAATCCCAAATTCTTAAACATTCCTCCAATAAGATATTTGTAGTGTCTACTCACATTCTCTCTGTGGTTCGACCCTGCTCGCCACCTCTACAGTAGTTAGTAGGATAATAAATATTACAAATTTCTGTGTGTTGCGACGTGGGTGCCAAATTTTTTGTGACATTTCCATGGAGAATAGTAGCATTGGGAGTTCCTTTAAAAGAGTGATTTAGGAAAAAAATAACTAAACATAAAATAGCTTAATACTCTGGGAATTTTTCATTGTAGGGATTTTAAAGCACCTAGAAGATTATAATGACATGGGAAGCACCACACAATTACAACCAGTACCCACCCTACGCAGCACCAACATGTGTGATAATGTATAATGATTCACCACATGTGATCCATCCTGGTAATCTCATTTGTTACAATAATCTTTATTCATTTCGTGGTATGATCTATATCAGAGTGTTTCACCATGATATGAAACAGGTCCTTATACATCTGTTAATACTTTTCAAAATAAAATCAATCCTAAAAATGTAGAACTTGATAATTCATGTCAAACAAATGATTTAATAATTAAGGGAATGTTGCATTGTGTTATCACTGAGACAAATTAGAGGTTCTAATTTCAAGATGAACATAATGAAAAGTTGCATTCCTAATCAAAAGATCCTGAAAATCAATTGAAAAATTTAGTAAATCAAATGCATTATATATCCAAACTAGCTTTCTCATTGCAACTTAATGATCTAATTCAAAATTATTCTTTTAAGGATAGTAAAATAGAGGTTCCATTGGAAAAATATTCATGTCCCGAGTCTGATTATGAGATTGATCTACCTTTTTATCATACAATTGATGACTTACCTCTATCACAATTTAATTCTTCCAATCTAATAACTTTTCAAGAATATGAGAGCTTGGTCTTCTGCCCTGTTGAACATAATGGTCCTTTGGAAAATATTATTTCATGTCCTTCTCTGAGTTCCCAACTCAGCAATCCAAAAGTGAAAAAGGACACATTTAAAATTGCACCTTTTGAGGATGAAGTGTACATTGAACTAGGACCATTATTTACCATTATAGATTCATAATTGAACTAAGAGACAATAGATTTCCACTTCTAAGTGGACATCACTTCAAATCATATTGAATAACATATTTCTGAAAATCATTGTGAGTCTGATTTTTTTTCTAAAACGGAGATATCTAAAACATTTATGGAGTGAGAGAATAAATAAAAATCGGTTTTAGAGAACACTAATAATTTTATAGAAACAATGGAAGAATGGGTTTTCCTAGAGGATACTAAGTTTGTGGTGAAACATGTACCAATAGAATAATATGATGAGGGCGGTATAAAATAAAATTTTCAAAAATTTGTCATTATTGACCAAATGGAGTCATTTTCTCTAATTGATATGACATCACCTGATCCATGAATTGAGGTTAAAAACAATTCACTTGAAATACCCACATATGCTAAAAATATTGTTGACCGTGACATAATAAATGAAACCATTGATCATGGATTGAGTTGGATACAATTAGATTTTCATATGCTATTAGTTGGGTGTGAAAATGAATTGGGATACATTGTCAACCCAGATACTGCATTCAAGGATATGATGGATAAAATCCGACTTATGATGGAGTCTATTAAATTAATTTTTTCACCTATGCACACTCAAAGAGGTAATCTTCTTAATATTTCTGTTGATGGCCTTTTCCAAAAATTCAAGTATTCAATAAGACTTTCTTTAGGTGAAGTATATTTATTCCCTTATGAGTTGGAATATTTCCATTTCATTCCACACATCCTTTTTTCTAACAATATTCCATTGAGAGTTTTTGTAGCTTACAAGATAAATTCATCTTCAACGAATGGATTCCACACTTCTACTGAAGAAGAAGTAGATTCATGGTTTACATTTCCATTTGATCCTGGTGTAGTTTTAACAACTTTTGGCTGAATTGTAAGTAAACATAGAGCTCAATGGGAGGCAACCCATCATTTGTTTGTTTTCTTTTCCCTACATTTAATTTCATTTCAATTAGTTTTCATTAAAATGAAAATAAAATAAATAGCATTCATTTACCGCAATCTGTTTTCTCCTTGAACCGCAGTGGATTTGAATTCATCATACATATTTTTATCATCCACATGCTTTTTGATTATGGTGTGACTAATTTGATATGATGCGAGTTTGTGTTCTCAATGTGTATGTTCTACAGGTATACCATTTTTGGAACTTCATCGAATATAGACAACCTCTCCACATCTATCTGCACTTAAACATGGAAGTGTTTTATTTTTTCCATATTTTATACTTCCAAAAACACAACAAGTAAAACAACAAAAAAAACTAACATTTCTATCATTGATGAACCCACATGAATACAACTGTATTTTTGTCATAACATAGTCGAGTTCATACCACTTGTGTCCCTAGGTAGTTTGAGCACCAAATTCTTATATGGAATGATTTGATCCTTGATCTCCAGACATAGATGACTGCTGATATTATTTCATGCTTTAAAAATGTTTTTCAAAAACTCGTATTTTTTTTTGAGAAATTTAATTGCACTCATGATCATCTGTGTTGTCCAATATTATATTTCCATACCTGTGACGACTCTGGAACATTTTACATCATCTCTTGTTTTTCCTTTTCTTTGGTGAATATTTACCATGTTTTGTCTTCTAGAATGTAACATGTTTTTCTAACAAAAAGTTATGAATTTAGAATGTTGCATCGAAATGAATGAGGCATCTGTTTTATTATTTATCCTATTTGATCCATTGAGCCACCCAAACATTTTCTCCATCATATATCCCTTAGAATCCATGAATAAGCCTATTAGGATGATCCCATAGCTGATACTCTTCCCTACCCATTTCTTGAATTTTTTCATAATAATTTTCAATCTATGTGTGGGGGAGAGAATTACTCACGATGAGGGTTCTTTGAGGGGAAGTGATTCATTTAATGGACATGGATTGAAATTATATCATCCTGATTATATGAGTTATATTTCATTTTAGCCACATTCATTACATTTATTTTGATATAGGAATATATAACCTTTCTTGTTTGAGCAATGAGTATATTGGTGGTCATTACGCGGTAACCCTCGATTTTGGGGATACCTAAAAAAATGATGATCCCTTACTACAGGAGCTAGAGGGTTTTCTATATGACATACTTTCATTGAGATGAAATAGTGTATACACTACTTGTCTACCATTCTTTTGGATTAATGTCTGACACTTATTTTATGGGGTTTTGGAATTGATACACACTAGTTTTTCCTGCCCATAATATTTGAGTGAGTTGTGTCTAAAAAAATAGAGAGAGCAGAACATTGGATTATCATATGTTTGGGGAAAAGAATTGATTTAAGTGTGGGGGAGTGAGAGTTTGAGGAAGACATTTGTATTGACATTTATTATGCATTTATTTCAAGATTAAACCCTCATTTTTTTCCCAAAAATAGTTATTTTTTTTACCAACTATCCCACAGCCTCAGAGACATTTGAACCTCATGTAAAGACCTTTAGAATGGTACATTATTTTGATTTCCACTATTAGAGATATAAAATTCATGACAGGAATATGGTAAGTGTGCATGTGTTCAAGAACTGAGCATGACATCGACAAAATATTTTTGAGAGATGAGAGTGATGGCGAGGTAGGTCACATGATACATGAGTGAAAGTACTTGTTTTGGAGAGAATGTGAGTAGAAGAAAAATGCTTTTAAAAATTGGATTTTTAAAATGAAGCATGATATTTTATGGATAAAAGTGATTGAAATTTTTTGAACTTGTAATTTTGATGTTTTGATTTGTCTGTGGACACTTATGTTTCCTTTCTGATTTTTTTTCCAGGAGTGCAAAAGATTAAGTGTGCGTGATTTTATGTAAATGGATTTTTCATGTATTCCTATAATTTTCTAACATAGTATTAATTAATTAGTTTAACCAATTTATATATTTATATTTTATTTTTGTAGTTTTGTAGTAATTTAGATATTTTGATAATTTTAAGTTAATTTATTTACTTATATCAGTAATTCAGTATTTATATTATTTATAATAATTTTATATATTATATTTAACACTATATTATTATTATTAGTTTCTATAGTTTTATTTTAGTTTATTTTATTAATTTTTCATAGTATGTATATTTAAATTTGTATTTTATTTTATTTCATTATTTTTTAGCATTAATAAAATAGTATTCGTTATTATTTAATTATTATATTTAATAGTAATATTATTTTTAATTACATTCTCATTTATATATAATTATTATTATTTAACATAATTAGATAATTAATTTTTTTTAAATTGAATTTATCTCTTTTTTTAAACTCCCCCTAACTACCTATGCCTACCCCACCTCCCTTTTACATTTTCTACCAGTTTTTCCCCAAACTCCCCCCTCTCCCATGTCACCTCTCTACCCCCTCTCATCTTCTATCTCCAATCACCTTTTCCAACCCCCATATCTCCATTCACATGCCCACTTCAATCCCACGCCCCCTACCCCGTTCTCCCCTCTTAGCCAGCACTTACCCACTCACCTAGCACCCCCACATTGTTCCCCTCTCCCCTCGGTCACCTCCCATGTAGACCCTCTACCCCCTAACCCACTACTTCCATCCTCTCCCTCTAACGCCACTCATCGACCCCCATTCCCACTCCCTTCCCTCACTGCCCCCTCCCCATCACGCCTACCAGCTACCCCTTCCCCATCTCTAGTTGCCCAAATCCCCTCGGCCCCATTCCACTCCACTAACCTTTACCACCCCTCCCACATATACCCCATGACCACTTTTCCCCAGCACATCCGCAAGTGAAAAACTATTACACCAGCCACAGCGAGCATCCCTCTTCAGCGAGAACCAGCAGAAAACCATCAGGAGGAGCACATCGGAGGTTTGGAAACGTCATTGACGTGTGAAACGGTTCGCTTGGAATTCTGGAGATTGATGTCTCACGCCAAAAGAGAGCACATATCGGATCATATGTTTAGCGGAGCAGTGGTTTGATTGTGGTGTGGTGTTAGTGACTACACAGAGCAGAGTGATGATTATTATTTTTTGATTGTTGATGGTTTCTCATGATGACCACAACAATAACATGAGCACGATGATATCTTCTATTTATTATTTTATGTGTCGTTTCATCGTGATGGTTAGCTAATTTCATTTGTGTTGGAGTTGTGACAAATGTGACAGTGAATGTATGTATTTAATTTATTCCTATGTTTGATTGCCTTTGGAATTAATTTCAATTGGATGTTTATTTAATTAATTATATCTTTGATTAAATTAATTGTCATTTGGGATTTTCACACATGCTTTGGTTCCCATTCATGTGATACCTAATAATTAATCATGAACGAGAGTTCATCATCGAATTTATTTATTCAGAATTTGATCAAGCACGCGAGGAAATTCTGAATAAATAAATATATTAATTAAAAAATTAATATTTTCTGTGTGCACTTCTTTAAAATTGTGTGATTGATACTGAATAAGTGATATTATGTGAGTGAACTTGATGCAGATAGATACTTCAATGTTGTGAGAAATGGGTTTTCGTATTTCACCAAGAGTTCCAGTGATATAATGATGCCCAAATTATTCATCAGGATAGATAACAAATTGATAGATAATTTGTGTAAACATTTTAATACTATCTAACATCAAAGAACAATACCAGATAGTATTTTGATTAAATTTATAATTATTTATAATTGACTAAATAAATATTAAAATGTGGGAATTAAATAATTGACATTTCATGCACTTGAAGGGGCGTCATGACTCTGACACTTTCATCCCAAGTAGATTCTTTCACATCTTAATTCACATAAGTAGTTTTAGTCAATTTAATGTCGTTTTTAAAATTGTCATTTCGTTTTTAGAACTTAGTTGTTAATCACACAATTAAATCCCAACTTTCGGAGCATTCCTCCAATAGGGAATTTCTAGTGTCTAATCACATTCTCCCTTTGGTTTGACCCTACTCGCCACTTCTACAGTAGTTAGTAGGTTAAAAAATATTTCAAATTTATAGGTGTTGTGACGTGAGTGAGAAGTTCCCACCTTCTCTAGGTCAATGTATACTCTTGTATATGAGATGATATGACCAAGGTAGTGAACCCTATCTATAAAGAAGAAGCATTTACTGATTTTGGTATAAATATGGTGTTATCATAGTGTATTCAAAAATATATCATTATGTTTGGCATGGTATTTTTTAGTGAAATAATATACCATGATATCATCAATAAAGACCAAAAAAATGAATCCAAATATGTGATTAAAACCCAATTCAACAAATCCATAAAAACTAATAGTGTGTTTATAAGGCCGAACAATATAACTGGATACTCATTTAAGGCATATCTTATCCAGAACACTATATGTGGTATGTCAAATGGTCTCACATGAGCCTGATGGAATCCTTACCTAAAATTGGTCAGAGAGAAAACATCTTCTCCTCATATATGGTCAAAGAGTTCATATATATGAGTTAGTCGATACCAGTTCTTAACCGTAATCTAGTTCTACTAATGGTAAACCACACACATCCAATGGGAAGCATTTTCTATCATGATGAAAAGGAAAATTGAATCCCATGGAAATGTATTGTGTTAGATAAAATACTTAGCTTCAAATTCCTATATCATCTTTTTGAGTTATTGGATCTCTATAGGTGTCATCATGTAAGGAGGAATAGAAAATGGTTCCACTCCTAGCACTATATTAACGAGGAACTCCACCTCTCTCACAATTGGTAATCCATATGAGTAATTAGGGAATAAATCCATGATATTATCAACCATATGATGGAATTACATTCATCTCATTCCCTAGTCATTAATAAATTTACTAACCATATGGGCTATCACCCCTCCAAGACCATGATGCTTCAATCTAGTTCAACTTCCCAGGACATCTCAATCTCCATTTTGTGCATAAGTACTACCTAGAGTGATGTGAAAGACACACTCGAATGATAAAAATAATCTTGGGTGTGGTATGGAACTAACTATTCCATCCTAAGAATGAAATTTAAGCTAGTCATCTTAAGAAAACAATTATTACAATGGAATAAATATCCACCAACCTCAATAGGGAAATACATGTATTGATATATAATTTCCGATTGAAATCCTAAATGTGTGTCAAGATTCATCACTCTATATAGTCAATCCATTTCTAGGACCATACATTCCATAATTTCCATAGATAAAAATTATTTTTAAATATTGTATAAAATAGGGAAGAAACAAAAGTAAAGGGAACTAAAATAGTACCTCAAACTATAGAAGGACCCAAAATATGATCCTTATGAGTAGGATTCACTGTATATATAAGGTTTGATCTATGGCCTTGAGATGCAACCTGGCTATCTTAGGAAGGAAAACTCTATTGGAATTGAACCTATGAATTTTGGATAAGACAACTACCTCCTTAGCCTAATCAGACCACTGTAGTTTATCTCCCCTCCTCACGTGGCGATACTTATCCTCCACCTAAATGTGAAGTCAGTTATGATCCCTTATCTCTAGAAACATGAGAGAAATTCTAGAAAAATAATGTAAGGTGACCCATCTCCCCATAATATTAGCACTCAATTGGTCCCTCATACACTAGGGCTTCTTATATTATTCCCATCCACACTTGTGAAACACCAAATAACTGTTAGTGGGAATCATTTGACTTCAAACACCACCATGAGAATAATCAAAACAATTATTCATAAAACTAGAAAAGCTGACTCCATGTCTTGAAGTCGATCCACCATGGATCACCCTATAATCTTCCCTTAGGATCTGATTAGTGATATGGTTTGGTTTCCATATCTTTGAAGTGCTGGTCAATGTAAATACATTCACCTATAACCATCCTTAGAACGCCTCACAATCATCAACTATTCACTGCCCAATGTCATCACAAAATGACGAAGTTCAGTAAAATGATCTGAATACTCCATCACATACATTGAATCATGATTTAGGTTCACAAACATCATAGCATAGTTTCTATTAGAATATATAGATACAATAAATCATATAATTTGGTTTGGATGTCCTCTGAGACCAAACCATAATAACAATCATCTTGAGAAATGAAATCCCGCTAATATTTAGTTGAGAAATTAATCATATTTGTAGTGAGATTAAACCTCCAAACTACAGGCATCTCCAAATGCTTAAATATCGATAAAATATCTTATAACCATGATTCTATAACCTAAGGACCACCATACTTTAAGAAGGTGTGAGGATGATGCTACAAAAATTCATGCATCACATCTTCCAAATTAGGGGTCGATCACAAGGCTCCCTATATAGACTGCATAAATCACATGAATCTTTCTTGAAACATATCATTGATGCCTAGTAGAGTAAAAACATGAGGTTCCTATAGTGGAACTATAGGAGGTAATACTAGTAGCTCAAAGTCCACCACCTCTTGTGTATGGTGGTCAGTAACCTCATAGAGCACTACTTCAGGACTTAGTGGAGGCATAGCCCTAAAATTTTCTAACACATTCCTCAGATAACATTTAATAACAAATATGATCAATGATAGCAAAAATGGAAATGTAAAAAGACTTCCTAAAAATGAGTTATACCTCTTTTCAAGATCCTAAATACAAGTCTAGATGATAATAAAGGCCACATAAGTCCCAATAGACACTTACTACTCCACACTAATAAGGTTGAGTTAGGGTCAAGGTAAAATAAAACACCATAAGGGTTATTGTGTATGGATATTCAATTTCAAGGTATAGAAGAAAACACCCTTTACATTCCAATTATCATCCCCATTTTGACAGTAACCATTTCATTTAAAATATAAAATTTATTTTTATTCATTATCATTTACATGCATATAGAAAACACATTCTAGTTAGATGAGTTACTATTAAAAATTTATAAAGGCCCATACTCATTATAAATTTTAATGTGTGTGTTATGTATCTACGACCGGACCCCATATATATAGTATCAGGATGTAATAGGTCATGTGAAATGATTTTATTAAATGAATTTCCATTCACAATTTATATATGTACACGTTTCATAAATTATCATTAGAATTCATGTAATCCAAACCATATAACATTTCAACTCATGAAACGAGTGGTCCATGGCTCAAAAATAATATAATTGGTTAATTAATGACTCATCATCAATTTATATGGGAAAAACTATTTATATTGATGAAAAAGTTTAATTAATACAATAATTTTATAATTTAAAGAAATTTTATCACATTTCCCTATATAAAAATCTAGGAACTCAAACCAATCACATACAATACTAACACTTCATGAAATAAGATATACCTATATGGCATGATATAATGCAAGACATGTGAATCCTCAAGTACCTATAATGATACATGAGATGATACCTCTTTTCCACACTAGGATAAGAAAAAATAAGTATATAATAATAATATAAAAAATATTTCTACAAAACATGAGACTCACCAAATGATGAAATCATTATAACTATAACAGGTGAAAGACAATAAAAACAATATCTCAACACAGGTAATTGGTCTTTCCCCTGTATGTGGGTTTTCTAATCCAAACAAATGATTATTAAAAAAATTTGATACATCTTAGTCTCTTGTATAATACAATAATAGTAAGACAAAAGTAAAGAGAGTTATTTGATACAACTTTGTAGCATGTTGACCCGAAATCCACTAAGAGGTTCCCCGAGCTGGTTAGCCACATGACCTCAAGCATGACTCCCCACATGATAAAGGCTCTTGATTAGTAGTGGGGGCCTAGGTAATGTTCATTGGGAGACTATGACCTATTTTTTAGAGTTCAAAAAAATAGTAAATAATAAAGATAAGTATAGTAAATAGTGATAAATAACTAGTAGTAGATTTATAAGTCATCCAGATAATAAATAATTAGAAGCTAAATCAATATCAGATACAATAATGATGACCAAGCAATGATTCCATAAAAAAATTAAGTACACGATATATAGGGGTAAATTCATATATAACATGTTAAAAAAATAAAAAATACCAAAATATGCCTCTACTATCATCATGAGAATAGGTTCAGTCTTTTACTTATGTACTCCATCCTAATACAAAAAAACAAACATCAGAAGTTGGGATCTTCCATTTGTCTATCCCTAAAATAATAAATTTTGTTTCAGTACCATCACCAGACCGAAATAGTGTGAGATATACTTAGTTATCCACCATCAATGGAGAATAATCTAGTTTATTCATATAAAATTAGTAGTGTATCAGTAAATATAATTTAAAAATAATAAATAAATAAAACACATCATTATGGGTTCCTCATGGCTTACCTGACCAACAATACATGATTCCACCTAAGACGTATATCTCTAAACCATGGCCAACCTATATAGATATAATATTCAAGTGAAATGTATACAAGTATATACACCTATATATATATATATATATGTAAATACATAATAATCCTATATGAATTCATGCATGGAAAACATGACGAGGCCATTACAAAGTTAAGTGTAAAAATGGACCGAATCCAAGAATGTTAGTTGTCTTGGTGGGAACATAAAAGAAATAATAAAAAATTAATCCACTGTTCTTAATAAAGAGTCACCCTAATCCCATCCAAGTCATTACATAGGGGAAACATATGTATCAATGCAAGAGAACTATAAGCATCCATCATTGTAGGAGCTCTTCCAAGGAGATTTGTAAGTGGAACCCTAGTAGAACTCTCGACATAGTATAAATTAATAAACTGTTGAGCCCATATGTCACATTCTACATCAGGATCCAAATATCAATCATGTGTTTATATTAAAATATTATCCATCGACCCCATCCAATGTAATCCACTAGGAAACCGGGTATCACTCACGAGTAAATTACATAAGGCATCTTCCCAGTCATTGCATCCAAGTTATTCTATAAAATAAAACAATTATCACCCTTGTTGTGTTAATATTAATTATAATTTATAATTTATAAAGCACTATGAGCCTATCTAAGTCATCCTTATGTCAGTACCCATGCATTGTCAATTTCATGATGTAAGGGTATAAGTTTAACTTGCATGAAAACTCATACCATTTAAGAAAATATTTATAATAATTTCAATGAAAATTTCACACACCTTTATTAGTGGTTAAAATAAATTTAATACATGATGCTCTTAGGTATTTAATGAAGGAACACCCTTTGGGGTGTATCACATCATATTTTTTACCATATGACATTAATTCATGAGTTTCTAAGACTATGTTGACCATGGGAAAACTATTTTATTCAATCAATTAATAATTTTGGGGGTCTCACTAGAAGATACTAGAATGATTCATAATGAAACATGATAAAGAAAATAATAATTTTATTGAAAATAACTATACCACCTACCATAATTTGGTAGAATACCTCCATCCATTTTATACCTTAGAATCGAGCTCGAATAGAAGAAATCATCAAAATAGAAAAAATCCACAAATATAAAGCATATTAGATTGAAATAAAGTAGTTCCAAAAATGGTGGAATAAAATAAGAATGGAATGAATAGGATAAAATATCGTACATTATTTCTTCCAATAAGATGAATGATGGAATGAGAAATGTTTAGAAAAGGAATAACCAAGGAAGAAGAGCTTAGGCATTAGAGATCTCCCATAGAAGAAGAGATGTTATGCGAGAGGAGAAATGAGAATAGAAAGGGTTATGTAACTTAAAAGAAAAACCCATGATATATTCATGATCTGAATATTTATCTTTTCATTAAATTTTCAGGTTTTCCACCTTTTGGAAAAAAAATACACATCATGAATAAGTTGTAGCCAGACCACTTTAGGTCATGAATTACATTCACAACATCTATTGAATTAAATCCCTGTAAAAACTCATGGGGTATAACCAAATAATTTCACATCATGAATTTAATTCACATTGTGAATATAAATCATGTCATGAATTTTTTATAAAATTATGCTATAACCCCATGCTACCTTCCTTTCCAAAAAAACCACCTAAACTCAACCTAAGATTGTCTGACATCATGCCAAAAGACAAACATAGCTGAGTGTGATCAAATTTAAAATAGTACATATACCTATGAAAATCCATAACATTACATGCTTTTGGATGAGGTCTTGTTAGAAAACTCGTTTTAGTGTACTTTTATATATAGGGTACACGGCCAGACCCTAGGTGGGGCACACTCTAGATAGGAGTACACATCTAGGTGAGGTACATGGATAGATACGTGGGAGCGTACCCCTTTTGAGAGGTACATGTCGTGTACTATTGGTACAAGCAGTGTAATCATGTATTTTACACAAAAAGTGGGACTAGGTACATGGGATGGTACCCATGCAGTGGTACACATCGTTTAATAGGAGAAACAACTGTGTACATTGTAAAAGTACATGCTGAGTAACCATAGGCACATGACTAGGGGAACCTATGTGGGTATATGTTATGTACCTGAAGTGAATTCCCTATACTATCCCTACCCTATTCCATTTTACTTATTTTCTCACAATAGTGAAAATTGAATTTTTGAGTAGTCCATTCCAATTGTTTTTTCACACAGATCATTATGTTGGTATCCTTTTGGTGTTTAGAGGCCATTTAGATGGTCTTTTAGACTATGAGAGTTCAGTAATAGCTTTTCTATGAGGATCAGTTTCGGAATCCAAATTTGGGTTTGGGTTGTGAGATCCATGGGCCATGTGAGGGTGTGAGATCATTAGTTGGATATAAAATGTGGATACCTAATACTATTTTTTGGTGTTATTTTAGATGGATTCTGAATGGAGGGATCAAGAAGTATCTCTTATTGCATGATGGTTATGCCTATATTTTTGGGCCATTTTCTCAAAGTTAGAGTTTTTGAGAATTATATTATGTGTTAGGAGACTAGATATTATGGGGCTGTTAGGATAGGTTGACACTATGGGATGACAGTTATGGCTAGGTTCATTTATATTCTAAGTTAAGACTGATGAACTCTTGAGGATGCCCTTATAGAATGGTTTATGATCAAGTGATCGGTGGTATCCATAGTTGACTGTTGAGAATGAATGTATGGCATGTTTTGTCATGGATCATTCTAATAAACCCTTGTGGATGGTCTCCTACTTTTGAGGTAGTCATGATAACCATTGTGAATTACCTATTAGCATGCATACTCTATTAGAGGCCCCTTTAGGTTTGTTTTTGGATGACGATCAGTTGGAGTCTACTGAAGGTCATTTGGGATGTTCATAACAAGATGTATCTTGTGATTTTGGATGAGCTAGAGGAACCCCTCATCAGGTGTCCTACTCTTGATTTGGAATTTGGGCTGGTTGAGGCTGTTTCTGTAGGAATGACCAATCTTCTTTGTTGCAGAAGGGGATTCTCATGGTGAATGTCACTTTATGCTATGGTCCCAGGGACTGTGACATCCACGAGTTTGGATTGATCCAGAGGTCAGTCATGGAGAGGACATGGTGTCTATTTTTTGGATTATAATTTCTTGAGAATCATGACATCTCATGATGTTTTGGTTGACGGTGGATTGGAATTGCTATTTTAGATGCCTGGATGGTGGGTTTGAGGTTGGATATTCCCAAATTTGATTGAACTTTGTACATGATGTTTGAGGTAGTATCTACTCAGAACTATGGTTTGAGGAGGAGACCCTTAGGATATATTGGATCAAGAATTATACCTGAATTGTCATATAGTTCTCTTATCCATTATCATGATGTGATTATATGTGACTAGGGAGATAATGAATGATCAGGATGATTACATCCCCCATTTAGTTGAGTTTTAGCTGTAACTATTGTGGATTCTAGATCATGAGATTTAGATGCACTCATGGAGTGGGTATTTGGTAACATAGACTCTTTTTTACCCTATTTTAATGGTACCTATGAGAAATTTTGTCCAGTTCCATGTTGGTACCCATGGGACATTTTGTTCAGGTCCATGCTGGTACCCATAAGACATTTTTTTGGGTCCATAGCTAGTGCCTGGTTATTTATACAAGACCTTTGAGATGGATTGGTTCTCTATTAGTTATCCTATGTGATCTTGTTTCAGTTTGGATCATGCCTTTAATGTCCTGGTACCTGGTAGATTCATGTTGTTTGTGTGTATGCCTACAGTTACACCCTAGGGTCTAGAATTCATGTCTGTTTCATTAGACATCTTTGAGATCCTGTATAGATCTGGAGGTCACACAAGTTGTTGTGTTTATGGGTGATTCAAATGCTATAAATCTTATAGAAGGGCCCATAGTGGGGGTGTATTTACCATAGGTTTCTGGATAACTTTTTTTCTGTTGTGTTTATTTTCCCCTTTTATGTAGTTATTTCTTTAACGTTAGATTCTATTAGTTTTCATCTAGTTTAGTCATATCACATGTGCATGAAATTGTTATGACAACATATTCATAGTTCCAACATTGGGGGTGGACTACTAATATTTATTTCAAACCCTTATATACGTATCTCGGTGTTCATGAATACTTAATGTCCACTTTTAGGTTGGATAATAGGTTGTGTGAGGGTTGGTGCTGAGAAAAAAACATTTCATGATAAAGAGATGATGGTAGTGAGGAGTCTCCGGATCGATCTAGTTCATCTTGAGCATCATGGAGACCGGGTATGTGGGTTGGCTCAATTTTAGATGTACACCCTATTGTATTTTACATTTTATTTTTTCTATTTTTTTTATGTAGTCTGCCCACTAGGTGACCAGTTAATGTATTTTTTTTATGTTCTAATTCTGTACTACTGTATGTTTCATTCAATTTTTTATAGTATTATTTATTTCAGTTTATTTTTTATAGATACTATGATATTGATCCTTGTGTATGAGTTTGGTCATTTTCCACTATAATTACACTCGGACCATAAATTATAGTTTCCCCCATATACTTTAGGACCGTCACTTATTGTTTTCAAACACTGATGTTTGGGGAGGCATGATTGTGGCCTTGTGGTGGGAAATATCGGGTGATGTGTCTGGTAGAAGTCGATTGGTTTGTTATTTTTGAACATGTATAAATGAAATTAAGGCATTATGTAATGGTTTTCGATCTCAGTTTTATTCTTTTATAAGACACGTGCTATATTCCCCACGTGATTATTTTATGTGGTGTATATACATCCCCTGACTTTATTTTATGATTATTTTCCAAAAAATTATGTGTATTTAAATATCCATTTGAGGATATTTCTTCCACAATGAATACTAATCAATGTTCATAAAGTGGTAATGGTTTTATGGTAAAATCTCATTGTTTATCAGGAATCTTTATTTTTATACTTATAGTGATAAAATGTTATGATACATCTCTCAAAAGGATAATAAATATTTTTTTCCTCTAGTAATTTAATGAGAATAAATATTTTCCCTTCATTTTTCTTTTTTATTTACTAAATAATTAAAAATAATTTTTTTTATAAAAATCATCTTTATTTTTCTCTTCTATTGAAAAAAAACCTTATTTTTCAATATCTGTGTTTTCAAAAAAAAATTATCATTATTTATATGTTTTATTAATGAAAATTTTACCCATGTTTGACTTTTTTACTAAGTTTTTTAATAGGAATATTCATGTAATTTTCCATAAAATTCTTTTTTGTATTTTACTGAAAATGTGAAAGGAATCTTTATTTTACATATATAGGAAGAATAATATTTTCTTCCATCAAAAACAACTCATTATTTTAAATATTTATTTATATGTTTCAAATTTTATTTTAAAAAAAATGATTTTAATAATTTGTTATGTATTATTAATTATTTTCAATACAGAAAGAATATTTTCCTTAAGAAATGTTCCAAGTGATATTTCAAAATCATTTTTTATATATTATGACATCCTTTAATGTTACTTGTAGTTTAATGAGGATAATATTGAATTATACCATACTTATTCATTTTAAGGATGATTAATGTTTATTTTTATGAAATATATATGAGACCCATTTATTTTTCACATGTTATGATTTGGTGAATTGATGAAATGTTTATGAAGCCTTTTTTCATTACATGGATTATGATTTGATGATATGATGAATGTTGTAACACCCGAGACTTTTATGTTATATAAATCATCAAAGGAATCATTTTCTACACAACACTTGCTTGGCTTGCTTTACACGCAATCGCGACCTTCCTCGATAGCTTGCGTCGTACGCAATACCGAGTTTCACTAAACAACAATATGCTATTAAAACTAGCCGATATGAATAGTAATAACCACTTTTTGAAATTTTATAAATTTTATTTTTCAAAATGGACTTCATTTTTGGACTCAGAATATCGAAATTAGCCTAGGGTGAAATTTTGGTATTTTTCTGAAAACTTTCAATTTTTGATGAATAGTGAAACCACTAAGTGGTAGGTTAAAAACTGAATTTTGCATAAAACTTAATTTTACCGCTTCTGTGAATGGAATTTCAAAAATCTGACAGACACGGTTGATATCAGTAAGTAAAATGTGGTTCAATGAGATAAAAATAATTTTTTGGTGAATAGTAACTTTTTACTTTTTTTACCGCGGTTAATAGTAAATACGGTAACTAAGGGTAAATATGATATTATTATTACCCTAACACATGTCCTAATTCTATTGGAAAAGTTTAATTCGACCAAAAACAAACTTAGGAATAATATATGACCATTTAGGCCAACTTGGATTAGATTAGGACATTTATTATTAATTTATTTAAAGAAGGGTTAAAATAGTTAAAATCAAAGTTTAATAAGTAAATCATTTTTAATATGGGGTTATACATAAGATAAATTCGACTATAAATATTCATTAGAAAGATAAAAAGATTTCCTACATGATGGTATTTTATTTATAATTTTTAGACATTAAATAAGTTAATTTATTTATGACACAATGATGATGCAGTAATTATCTTATTAATGAAATATTGACATAATTGATGTAATTTGAGACTTTTTATGAATTCCACTAATTTTCTAGGTTACTATGATATATTAGTGTTGATTTAATAAACTTGGTTCGAAAATATAATTCTGTTATGACTTTCACAAAAATCATATATCAAATAGTGTCAAAATTGACACAAAATAGTTTTTAAATCAAATATTATATTATTAATTGTTATTTTATTCCTAAAAATCTAAGGTTCGGCCAAATGAATTAGATAAGGATATATATATTAATAATAAACAATTTGGGGTTTGTTTGGCATGTTATAGTAAGTGTATTAACAATATAGTGAAAGAAAACAAAAAGACACGGTAAAAGTTAAATTAATTAACTTAGAGTTAAATCTAATTGATAAGGTTAAAATAATACCCTAAACTTGTCTAAATCCTATTGGTTGATATTATTTCGACCCATTCCCACTTTAACTTCGAAATAAGACCCTTTGGAACCATTATAAACCGATTTTGACTTTAATATAAAATAATATCTTGAGATATTCCTAAGGTGTCCCTCTCCTCCCTTATAAAAGGGAACCTCCTCCCCCTCCTCCTCACACCAATTTGAGCACTCAATCTCGGAAAACCCCTGCCATTTTCTCCTCTCCACTTCCCTAGAATAATCCTAGAGGTTCTGTTCTTATTCAAAGACCAATCTTAGTTCCCTAAGTGGAGGATTCAAAGAAGCGTTCTAAAGAAGAGGTAATATCCATTACCGATCTTTTCAATTTCTTTCTTCTTCAACTTCTTCTTCTTTAGTTGTTTCATGATAAAGTAATAACATAAGTATTACTTACATACTGATATGTTATTATAAATATGAAACAACCCTAATTCACCTTCTATCCATCCTACGGAAAAATGAAATCACCGCGCGTGCGTACGTACGGAATACCGTCTCCACGCCGTGGTGTAATCTATTTTCCACCATCACCTTACAAGGATGGGTATAATGGTGTAATGAGTAATTATTTATGATTATTATAAAGTAATATTGATACTGAAATAATATACATATACTCCAATACAATTCCATGATCATAGGAACGATATCATCACTCGTGCGTACGTACGGAATACCGTCTCCACGATGTGATGCAACTCGTTCTACATGATCATCATTACATAGTAATTATATAAATTAATTGAATGAATAAATATGATATATGTTACACTAATAACATTATGGATATAAGGTATCTATAACCTTAAAAGAAGAATAATAATTTATTCGGCAAAACACGCATAAGAACAAAAGGCAATAAAGACCCGAGTAACAAGTAACAATGAAATATTACTAACAAGAAGCTAAGAATATGACCATATATGATATCATATCAATATTTATGATTCTGGAATAAGTCAATAACATTATTTAAACCATTATACAGGAGCTTCGGACACATACAAAGCAAATCGGACCTAAGGTAAGGGAAATATCACAATCTCATTTTTATCCGAGATTGATTATTCGTAAGTATTTACTAGGGTGTATTTTATCTTCCAAATCCATGTTTCATCAATATGTAATATTATTTCCATTCACATACAATTGTTTAAATCCATTGTTACCCTTCGGTGAGTTTTTAGTAATATGTATGAAAGGAATCTTTTGTCGTTTTTCGTACGAGGTACTTTTTGGCTTTTCCGACAAAAGTACGAAGAATGTTTTTTTAACTTATACGGCATGAATGGATTTTTAAAACATTATTTCCAAGAAACATCCTTTAAAATTTTTCAAGTTTATTTTTAATCAACTTCTTTTATTTTAATGTCGTATGACATGTTATGAAAGGAAAAATGTTTTTGAAGTGGAAAGGATATTTTCCTCAAGAATGGAGTTCAAGTATTTTATCAAAATTATTTTCCATCTAAGATAATAAAAGGGTTCTATTTTTATCCCTATTATTACATTGGTTTGATTATGTTGTGATGGAAATATTTTTATGAATTCCTTTATCTTATATGAATTGTTTTATGATGTCATGTTGTTTAAGAATCCCATTTTTATTACATGGGTTACGCTATGATGTATGGTTTATGATTATGTGGCACACATAAGAAAGGATTCATTATAAGATGGGTGGGACCTATATCTCCCTCCAATTCATTGGGTAAAGAATTTATATCTCATGAGATAGACATGGATGGAACGGTAGGTTATACCGGTTCAGTGAAACGGGACTGGAACGAGGGTGACTCGGTTCAGAAAGGGACTTTGTCCACTAAGATAGTCTTGGCAATGAGTCATGACTAACAAGAAATGATTTTCCATGATTATGTGTTCATGCCACAAAGTTTCAAGTTTCATGTTATGATTATGGGGATCTCATTTTCACTTCTATGCTTTGTTCCATGTTAAGATATTATGATCTCTTTGGCAGGTTATGATTTTCAAAAGATATGATATGATTTTTATTTCGTTTATTTGCCCATGCTGAGCATTTGAGCTCACCCTTTTATGTTTTCTTTTCCCCAGGTCAGGAAGATGGATATGAAGTAGAATATGCTAAAAGGGACCCTAGATATGATGAAATAAATGGGAGACACTGTAGAAGATTTATGAACCAGTTGTTTATGTTTCCCAGTTTCTAAAGACACTATACCTATACGGTCCTTTGTGGTTTTGTCATATGTTGTAATAAGTGTGCTTCAATTTTGAAGTATTAACAATGTATGTAAAGTATGGGTTGTTATAGTTGGTATCAGTGGAAAGGTATAGTCAACCATTGGAAACTAGGATGTGAAAGCCATAGTAAGAACCCTAAGGATAAGTCTAAGCATAGAACACAATCTTAGTGTTTTAGAAATGGCCTTGAATAACCTAGGATAAGACCTTAAGCATGAAAATTTTATTCTTAAATTATGTGGTTTTCCTATTATAATTAGTGTTGCTCACACTATTCTTCTTGGTTTTAGTCAATGGCTGGAACCCGAAGGAACCGTGTTAATGCGGAATGCGATGGGCAATGCAATGATTGTCCCCCTGAGCAACCAAACGATATGGGAGCTGGAATGAAAAATCTTGTAGCCATGCTCACACAACTCTCCCAAGCTATGAATCATGCAGGACGTCCAAACGAGCAAAGGAAGGAGCAACATTCTATTGAATCCTTCATGAGGCAGCGTCCACCTTCTTTCAGCGGGTCTACTGATCCATTAGTTGCTGAACAATGGATTAGTACTACTGAAAAGATATTTTCAGTTCTTCAATGTTCTGAACATGATAAAGTCATCCTAGCAGTGTATCGTTTGGAAGGAGATGCTGATCAACGGTGGAATCTTATTAAGAATACGAGGAAAAGGGATGAAATTGAGTCTATGGAATGGGACGAGTTCAAGAACTTATTTTTCAATAAGTACTTCCCTCGTATTCTCCGAATAAAGATGGAGAAAGAGTTCCTTGAACTGACGCAAAGGGATGATGAATCTGTTGGTACCTATGAAGCAAATTTTACAAGACTTGCAAGGTACGCTTCTGGTATTATTATCCAACCTGAGAGTAAGATCGATCGATTCTTTAGTGGCTTAAAACCAAGTCTTTGAAGGGCGTTATCCATAAGGGACTTCAATAGCTGTGAGGAAATCGTTCGATGTGCTCTAAAATTTGAGATGGAGATTGGAGTAACCCATCAGTCACATGGGTTTGATAAGAAGAGGAAGATGGAATTCAAAGAAAAATCTAAAGAGCACACGGAAAAGAAGATGAGCTTTTCCTTATGCTCAAAGTGTGGAAAGAAACATGGAGGGAGTTGTCTTAAAGGGACAAGTAAATGTTTTAAATGTGGAATGGAAGGTCATCGGGCATTTGAATGCCGTGATAATGGGAAGAGGATGTCTAATGACGCAAACAAAGGAAGGGATACACAGAATGAACCTACTACACTTCAATGTTTCAAGTGCAAGGAGATGGGGCATTATGCCAATCAATGCCCAAACCAAGGGTTGATGATGATGGTCGACGTCAACAAAATCTTAATGCTAAAGACAAAGGAAAGTCACATGCAATTTCTATCAGCGATGTGGAGTACGATAACGAAGTGGTGAAAGGTACACTTACCGTCCACTCTAAAGTAGCAAATGTTTTATTTGATTCTGGATCCACCCACTCTTTTATTTCTAAAGAATTTTCTAAGGGTATCACCGTATTACCTCAACAATTAGATGTTGAGTTAGCTGTGACAACACCTAATGGCACAATAGTCGCATCAAAAGTTTATAATTCTTCTCCGATCGAAGTTTGTGGGAAAGTGCTTCCTGCAAATCATGTGATCCTTCCTTTAGTGGAATTTGATGTGATTCATGGCATGGATTGTCTTTCTCTACATGGAGCTCATATCAATTTCCAAAGAAGGGAAGTCAAATTTCATATTCCAGATCAATCTACGATCGTATACCAATGCAAGGATGAACATAACCTTCTAGTGGAAATTTCTTCCATCTTATGGGTATTGATTCCACTAAATGAAGGTTATTTATCTCAAATGGTTGGTGAGAAACTCACGATTAAGAATATTCCCATTGTACGGGAGTTTGATGATGTCTTTCCAGAGTAATTACCGGGTCTTCCACCAAATCGTGAAGTTGAGTTTTCAATAGAACTCGTATCGGGTGCTTTTTCTATTTCAAAGACACCTTATAGAATGGCCCCAATTGAGTTGCAGGAATTGAAGAAGAAACTCCAAGAGAATCTTGATAAGGGATTCATACGCCCTAGTGCGTCACCTTGGGGAGCACCTGTTCTATTTGTTAAGAAGAAAGATGGATCAATGAGACTCTGCATTGATTATCGGGAACTTAACAAGATCACTATCAAGAACAAATATCCTCTCCCACGCATTGATGACTTATTTGACCAACTACGCGGAGCTCAATACTTTTCCAAGATTGATCTTCATTCAGGGTATCATCAATTAAGGGTCAAAAGGGAGGATATACCAAATACGGCTTTCTGTACAAGGTATGGACACTATGAATTTATAGTGATGTCATTTGGTCTTACTAATGCCCCTGCTATCTTCATGGATATAATGAATAGAGTCTTTAGAGACTATCTTGATCAATTTGTGGTAGTCTTTATAGACGATATTCTTGTATATTCAAAGATCAAGGAAGAGCATGAAGATCACTTGAGAATTATATTGAAGACCCTGAGAAAGGAGAAGTTTTATGCCAAATTTACCAAGTGTGAATTTGGGCTTCAAAAAGTTGCATTTTTGGGTCACATAATCTCAAAAGAGAGGATATCTGTTGATCCAACAAAAACAGAGGTTATCGAAAGATGGTCGAGACCAAAAACAGTAACTGAGATCTGAAGTTTTCTTGGTTTGGCTGGATATTATCGACGTTTTGTAAAAGATTTTTCACGATTATCTAATCCACTCACCAAGATGACTCGGAAAGGAGTTAAGTTTGTCTGGACAGAGGAATGTGAAGAGATTTTCAATGAGTTGAAAAGAAGGTTATCCAGTGCACCTGTGCTCACACTGCCTTTTAGTGGAGAAAGGTTTGTGATCTATAGTGATGCATCCAAGAAGGGATTGGGGTGTGTTCTTATGAAAAATGATATGGTGATAGCTTATGCCTCACGACAGTTGAAAATCCATGAGAAAAATTACCCAACACATGATTTGGAGTTGGCTGTGGTAATCTTTGCATTAATGATTTGGAGGAATTACCTTTATGGTGAAAGGTGTGATATTTATACTGATCATAAAAGTTTAAAGTATATTTTCACACAAAAGGAGCTGAATATGCGCCAATGAAGATGGTTGGATCTGATTAAGGATTATGACTACTCAATCCATTACCACCCTGGGAAAGCAAACAAGGTGGCAGATGCATTAAGGCGACAAGACCATTCTAGTTTATCCATGATGAGGATCACAAAAGATCCAATATTTATGGATTTACAATGGATGGATCTTGGAATTATAATGGAAGGGGAAAAATCATATCTTTCTCAAATGAATGTTCAACCATCTATACATGTGAAGATTAAAGAGGCACAGAAAGAAGATGTCGAGTTACAAAAGAAGGTGAGAAATGTTCCTGAATTCAACCTTGATTGTGATGGGATAATAAAGTTCATGAATCGGGTTTGTGTTCCTTCCATCCCCGAATTAAAGAAGGAACTTCTGGATGAGGCTCATAGTTCTTCATTCTCTATTCATCCTGGAAGCACGAAGATGTATAGGGACCTGAAAGAGTACTTCTGGTGGGATGGCATGAAAAGATATGTTTCTGAATATATCTCTCGATGCTTGGTTTGTCAACAAGTTAAAGCTGAGAGACAAAAGTCTAAGGGGATGTCACAACCATTACCCATACCCGAATGGAAATGGTAAAACATCACTATGGACTTTGTCACAGGACTTCCTAAAACATCCCAAGGCAATAATGCTATTTGGGTCATAGTTGATCGTCTTACAAAGTCTGCACACTTCATTGCTATTAGATAGGATTTTTCTCTAGATCAGCTTGCTAGGATATATGTAAAGGAAGTGGTAAGATTGCATGGAGTACCACTTTCTATTATATCTGATCGGGATCCGAGATTTACCTCGAAGTTCTGGAGAAGTCTTCAGCATACTCTGGATACAGAGTTGAGTTTCAGTACTACTTATCATCCCCAGACAAACGGTCAGTCTGAGATAACAATTCAAACCCTAGAAGATATGTTGAGAGCTTGCTCTATGGATTTCAAAGGAGGTTGGCATCAACACCTACCTTTGGTGGAATTTTCTTATAATAATAGATTTCACTCCAGTATTCAGATGGCTCCTTATGAAGATCTCTATGGAAAGAAATGCAGGACTCCAACTTGCTGGGATGAAGTTGGGGAAAGAAAGCTATTAGGACCTGATGTCATTGATGAAATGGCAGAAAAGGTCAGATCTATTCAACAACAAATAAGAGCATCTCAGAGTCGACAGAAAAGTTATGCCGACAACCGAAGAAAAGACCTAGAGTTTGAAGTGGGTGATAAAGTGTTCTTACGAATATCTCCCTGGAAGAGGGTTATGAGATTTGGAAAGAAGGGGAAGTTGAGCCCTAGATATATCGGTCCTTTCGAAATACTGGATCGTGTTGGAAAGGTAGCTTACCGATTGGCGCTTCCACCGAATCTCTCTCAAGTTCACGATGTGTTCCATGTATCTCTCCTGAGAAAGTACATACCTGATCCTTCACATGTACTCAGCTCAGAAGTTGTACCGTTGTAGCAAGATCTTTCTTATGAAGAACAACCGATAGAGATTCTGGATCGTAGCGAAAAAATCCTACGAAACAAGACCACTCGATTGGTGAAAGTTTTATGGAGGAACCACCAACTTGAAGAAGCTACATGGGAGCTTGAGGATATGATGAGGGAGAATTATCCCCATCTGTTTGTTACAAAGTGACGAATTTCGAGGGCGAAATTCTTTTTAAGGGGGGTAGAATGTAACACCCGAGACTTTTATGTCATATAAATCATCAAAGCAATCTTTTTCTACACAAAACTTGCTTGGCTTGCTTTACACACAATCGCGACCTTCCTCGATAGCTTGCGTCGTACGCAATACCGAGTTTCACTAAACAACAATATGCTATTAAAACTAGCCGTTATGAATAGTAATAACCACTTTTTGAAATTTTATAAATTTTATTTTTCAAAATGGACGTCATTTTTGGACTCAGAATATCGAAATTAGCCTAGGGTGAAATTTTGGTATTTTTCTGAAAACTTTCAATTTTTGATGAATAGTGAAACCACTAAGTGGTAGGTTAAAAACTGAATTTTGCATAAAACTTAATTTTACCGCTTCTGTGAATGGAATTTCAAAAATCTAACAGACATGGTTGATATCAGTAAGTAAAATGTGGTTCAATGAGATAAAAATAATTTTTTGGTGAATAGTAACTTTTCACTTTTTTTACCGCGGTTAATAGTAAATAGGGTAACTAAGGGTAAATATGATATTATTATTACCCTAACACATGTCCTAATTCTATTGGACAAGTGTAATTCGACCAAAAACAAACTTAGGAATAATATATGACCATTTAGGCCTACTTGGATTAGATTAGGACATTTATTATTAATTTATTTAAAGAAGGGTTAAAATAGTTAAAATCAAAGTTTAATAAGTAAATCATTTTTAATATGGGGTTATACATAAGATAAATTCGACTATAAATATTCATTAGAAAGATAAAAATATTTCCTACATGATGGTATTTTATTTATAATTTTTAGACATTAAATAATTTAATTTATTTATGACACAATGATGATGCAGTAATTATCTTATTAATGAAATATTGACATAATTGATGTAATTTGAGACTTTTTATGAATTCCACTAATTTTCTAGGTTACTATGATATATTAGTGTTGATTTAATCAACTTGGTTCGAACATATAATTCTGTTATGACTTTCACAAAAATCATATATCAAATAGTGTCAAAATTGACACAAAATAGTTTTTAAATCAAATATTATATTATTAATTGTTATTTTATTCCTAAAAATCTAAGGTTTGGCCAAATGACTTAGATAAGGATATATATATTAATAATAAACAATTTGGGGTTCTTTTGGCATGTTATAGTAAGTGTATTAACAATATAGTGAAAGAAAACAAAAAGACACGGTAAAAGTTAAATTAATTAACTTAGAGTTAAATCTAATTGATAAGGTTAAAATAATACCCTAAACTTGTCTAAATCCTATTGGTTGATAGTATTTCGACCCATACCCACTTTAGCTTCGAAATAAGACCCTTTGGAACCATTATAAACCGATTTTGACTTTAATATAAATTAATATCTTGAGATATTCCTAAGGTGCCCCTCTCCTCCCTTATAAAAGGGCACCTCCTCCCCCTCCTCCTCACACCAATTTGAGCACTCAAGCTCGGCCAACCCCTGCCATTTTCTCCTCTCCACTTCCCTAGAATAATCCTAGAGGTTCTGGTCTTATTCAAAGACCAATCTTAGTTCCCTAAGTGGAGGATTCAAAGAAGCGTTCCAAAGAAGAGGTAATATCCATTACCGATCTTTTCAATTTCTTTCTTCTTCAACTTCTTCTTCTTTAGTTGTTTCATGATAAAGTAATAACATCAGTATTACTTACATACTGATATGTTATTATAAATATGAAACAACCCTAATTCACCTTCTATCCATCCTATGGAAAAATGAAATCACCGCGCGTGCGTACGTACGGAATACCGTCTCCACGCCGTGGTGTAATCTATTTTCCACCATCACCTTACAAAGATGGGTATAATGGTGTAATGAGTAACTATTTATCATTATTATAAAGTAATATTGATACTGAAATAATATACATATACTCCAATACAATTCCATGATCATAGGAACGATATCATCACTCGTGCGTACGTACGGAATACCGTCTCCACGATGTGATGCGACTCGTTCTACATGATCATCATTACATAGTAATTATATAAATGAATTGAATGAATAAATATGATATATGTTACACTAATACCATTATGGATATAATTTATCTATAACCTTAAAAGAAGAATAAGAATTTATTCGGCAAAACACGCATAAGAACAAAAGGCAATAAAGACCCGAGTAACAAGTAACAATGAAATATTACTAACAAGAAGCTAAGAATATGACCATATATGATATCATATCAATATGTATGATTCTGGAATAAGTCAATAACATTATTTGAACCATTATACAGGAGCTTCGGACACATACAAAGCAAATCGGACCTAAGGTAAGGGAAATATCACAATCTCATTTTTATCCGAGATTGTTTATTCGTAAGTATTTACTGGGGTGTATTTTATCATCCACATCCATGTTTCATCAATATGTAATATTATTTCCATCCACCTACAATTTTTTAAATCCATTTTTACCCTTCGGTGAGTTTTTAGTAATATGTATGAAAGGAATCTTTTGTCGTTTTTCGTACGAGGTACTTTTTGACTTTTCCGACAAAAGTACGAAGAATGTTTTTTTAACTTATACGGCATGAATGGATTTTTAAAACATTATTTCCAAGAAACTTCCTTTAAAAGTTTTCAAGTTTATTTTTAATCAACTTCTTTTATTTTAAAGACGTATGACATGTTATGAAAGGAAAAATGTTTTTGAAGTAGAAAGGATATTTTCCTCAAGAATGGAGTTCTAGTATTTTATCAAAATTATTTTCCATCTAAGATAATAAAAGGGTTCTGTTTTTATCCCTATTATTACATTGGTTTGATTATTTTGTGATGGAAATATTTTTATGAATTCCTTTATCTTATATGAATTGTTTTATGATGTCATGTTGTTTAAGAATCCCATTTTTATTACATGGGTTACGCTATGATGTATGGTTTATGATTATGTGGAACACATAAGAAAGGATTCTTTATAAGATGGGTGGGACCTATATCTCCCTCCAATGCATTGGGTAAAGACTTTATATCTAATGAGATAGACATGGCTGGAATGGTAGGTTATACCGGTTCAGTGAAACAGGACTGGAACGAGGGTGACTCGGTTCAGAAAGGGACTTTGTCCACTAAGATAGTCTTGGCAATGAGTCATGACTAACAAGAAATGATTTTCCATGATTATGTGTGCGTGCCACAAAGTTTCAAGTTTCATGTTATGATTATGGGGATCTCAATTTCACTTCTATGATTTGTTCCATGTTAAGATATTATGATCTCTTTGGCAGGTTATGATTTTCAAAAGATATGATATGATTTTTATTTCCTTTATTTTCCCTTGCTGAGCATTTGAGCTCACCCTTTTATGTTTTCTTTTCCCCAGGCCAGGAAGATGGATATTAAGTAGAATATGCTAAAAGGGACCCTAGATATGATGAAATATATGGGAGACACTATAGAATATTTATGAACCAGTTGTTTATGTTTCCCAGTTTCTAAAGACACTATACCTATACGGTCCTTTGTGGTTTTGTCATATGTTGTAATAAGTGTGCTTCAATTTTGAAGTATTAACAATGTATGTAAAGTATGGGTCGTTATAAATGTACTATGATATTTTGGAATAAATAAGTTTGATTTTTCTTATGAAAGGTATGAGGGACATATCCACCACCAATACATTGGGTGATTCTATATATATCATGAGATAACAATTCGAAAAATGTTAATTGGCTTGATCCTCTATGGGAAATGGGTGATCCGAGATCCACTATGGGAAAAAGGTGTATCCTAATCCAGAATGAGAAATAAGTGATAATTTCTTATACACTACATTGATTTTCATGGTATTTAATCATAACATATGAATTTTTTTCTATATTTAGGATGGTTCCACACTTTTATGACATAAGCTAATGGTTCATGATTGATTTATGACGATTTCTCACTCCCATGGGATAAGTTTTCAAAATTGACAATGTTTTATTGCATTAATCATGTTCACAATCTATCATAGGTTGGGTATAAAATTTTTAGTTATGTTCATGATAATATACCCTTATTCTTAAATTGTTATTTAATATTATCATTGATTGATATCTCATATGTTAACCCAAACATAGATCCTGAGATCACCCTTTGTTATGTTTCCTTCACTAGGTTATGATGAATGGTTTAGGTAGGTTATTCCTAGGAGGAGTATTGTGTTAGAATATATTTATTTTAGATGTATACTACATTTCATGAAACAAGAGGATTGTGTTTATAGTCTCTAGAGACACTAATCTATTATGGTCTTATGGCATGTGTTTATGAAATGTATTGAATATTCATATAAAAATATGTCATATATATATATGGAAAGCCTTGGTTTCTAAAAATTTAGTACCAAAAACATCCCAAAACAATTTAAATGATAAATCATGTAATCCATTAAGTACGACTATCTTCATTGAATAAGTTCACTTTAGTTCTAAAAACATCCTTAAATAAGATATTGACTTAAAGCCCCTAATTGATGTTAAATGAAACAATAAACTCACTACAATATATAATTACTATAGAATGTTCCATACGCTAAGACCTATAATTATTATTTTAGATATCCAAGAATTGTTCTAGGATATCTCTTTTTTTAGTCATAAAGTTCTCATTACCTATCTTGATCTTTGAGATAGAGTTTTTACTTTTTCTCATCGATGTCTTCTAATGAAAAAGTAATTGTGTTATGATCAACCTATTTGATTAAATAAACCCTTGAATAGTTTAAAAAATAGATTTCGTTGTCTCAAAACACCCCATAAAACACTTTTTCTATATAAGAAGCATCTTGAATTGTGCTGGTCGAAGCTGGATAGGACTTACAATGTTTCAGATCCATCTTAATAGTAGTAATACACTAATAAAAGTTCCCATATTTTTGATAGATCCACTTCTTAATATGAGAAGAAACACAACCAATCATCCACCAGTACTTACCACACAACGATGAATGTGTGGATTCAATCATCCACAAACAAATATCATTATGGAGCCACAATATTTTGAATTTTAACCCATTATTGATTATGTGTAATTTATATTTTGTTGGTGTATGAATTAGAATAGTAAAATTATTGGATGATACCCATGGAAGATGATAGACCATATACATGTAAAATAATGATCACAATCAATAGAAGATATAAATATATCGAGACATTTAGAAATCCTTGAAGAAGGATTTTGGTCATGAGAATATGTAAAAGGACCTCCAGAAAAACCTAGTACCAAGATATGTGTACGAATCATAAAATACCAAAATTGGATAATTTATTTAGGGTTTTTAGATAATTCCCTTTGATTTTCATTATTATAATGGATTTTATTGAAGTATATGCTGATTAGAATACGGACTTGAATATCATTCATGAGAACCTTAAGGATTTCCCAATATTACCATTTATCACCAAAACCTAAACACCCATAAAAACTAAAAAAATGACACCTTGGTTCCCATGGATGGAAAATAAAAGTATTGATATTATTTTGGGTAATTTTTTTCACAACAATATTATCCTATTATTTTCACATAATGAAAATCCAACCTACAAGGCCTACAATGAATGTTTTGGGTATAACAGAAGAACCCTAGTGGGATGGATAAACATAGAGGGTTCTTTCAGATCTGATGGACCATTCTTAAATTTTTCAAGACATAAATGTTAGGAAGAATGAAATTATTCCATCAAATATTTATATTTGAAAATACTAAAACCTGGAGAATAACTTTACATGTGAAAACTTTTATTAATTTACATTAAATATAAATAAATTATACTTGGTTTTAAGATATTTCTTTGATGAAGATATTGATCATACCTAGAAACACTTTTAAGATTAACTCTGAATCACTTTTAGGATCTAAGTGATCCACACATGCACCTTTAATCTTTGAGCAGAAATGATGAAATGTCAAGTGCTAACGTAGTGGATCTATCATTTTGGAAAATTCATCTTGATCACCCCTATATCATTCTCACTTGAAATATTATCTCCTGGTCTTATCATTATTTAAATGTGGATATAAATTGAAAGTCCCGAGATATATCTGTTGAGCATAATGATTCTCAATTCATTATTAACCCTACACAAAAGATATAACAACATATTTATAGAGTCAGGGTTTAGGTTAAAATATTATCTAATTACACTATGACTCTTAAATAATATATTAAAATTAATCTTTCCCTATGATGTAAAATAATAATAATACCATTTTATGGTGTGTGGTAACTAGTTCAATGATAAATATTAATTTATAGGGATGAAAATTTATATTTATCACCAAACATAATCTTGATTCTCTTGGATTCCATAGATTTTATCGAATACCTAAATAAATATTTATTAAATATTAATTCATTAATATATATTATGTAACTCCCCGAACCTAGTTAACTAGATTCGGTGCATTATTACATTACATTGGCATGATACAAGGAATCATGTCCTAAAGGACCGATCATTTAGTAGCCTTTTAAGGAATAGATACATTCATAAGTTTTAAATTACATCATGAAATAAAAACATCAACAACATTTTTTCACCTTTTGAACACACTTATATACTTAGCCTATCCCTGCAGTTCAACCATAAAATACTTCTTCACATCCTAAAAAAATAAAACATAGAAAGGGGTGAGCTCAGATGCTCATTAAGGATAAAAAATATAATTGAAACTTTCATAAATAATCATTAACACTTAAGGAAATGTATACGACTAAAAAATTCCTTTTAAACATAAAATTCAGCATAATATGACAAAGATAAAATCAAATAATTCCACAAACCTATTCACATTGATATTATACTAGTAGAATTATCACATTAAATATTAATAGCCACTTTCATAATGATGGAATGCATAATGCCAGAATTCATAACCATAGAGTCCCGGCGTTGTGCCAACACTGCAAATAAGATTTTTTCAAGGCCTTGTTCTAAGAAACTATTTTGTCTCATGATAGATACCGATGCATCGAAGAGCTATAGCGGGCTTCACCCGCCACTTACTAATTCCAATGCATTCTTCAAATGAAAAGGTTTAAACATAACATAAACATTCGTATTAAAACTAGGATATGAAATGTCATTAATTTATCCATAAACCATGAATTGTTTAAAAATAACACATCCAAATTCAAACATATCATGAAACCTTCAATACAATATGGAATATTTGTAAGATAATAAATCAACCTCGATCAAAGAAAAATATTTCTTAAAGGATATTGACATAGTTGAAAATGATCAGTAAAAATATTTGACAGAAATATCCTTTTTCATGAAATCATTTTAAAGTCATATAAAGGAAGTCATTTAAAATATAGTTTTTAATCAAATTGTCCCATTCCACTTTGAAACTTTTGAAAGGAATTAACATTTTAAAACATTCATGTCCATGTTAATAAATCCTTAAAACCCTTTTGAAAACATGGACATTAATGAGAAAGGTTTAGAAGAATAAATCTTTAAAACATTTACAATGATGTTTTAGTAAAAATTACCTTTAAAATAATCACTTTTAAATGAATTTTATAAAACATGTACATGGATGATAAATATTTCCGAGTAGATACTTACGTAAAAACAACCTCGCATAATAAAGAGATTGTGAAATTAACACTTACCTTGTGATTTTCTTTAGTCGATGGTATGTTAAACACATGTATAATAGTTAAAACATTTTTATTAAATTATATAAGAACCACATACATAAATATGATATCATATATGATCCCCTAATATTGCTTTGTTAATAATTTAGTGGCATCATCGTTTATGTTGTTAACTAATATGTTTTACTTTATATGATTGGTTACGTAAGCTATGTTTGTTATGGATAAGATGTATTTGATTCATATATAAAATGATATTATGTTCATAATCATTATTTATAATAAAAAATAAAAATATTTCTTGAATGATTAAGATGGGGAATGAATCTCACCGCGTTTGTGGAGACTGTAATCCGTACGTACGTAAGTGTGAAAATATCATTATATTAATGGTGAAATTTAAAGTAATTGGAAGGTATATCATATAAACATAATAATTAACATGTTATATTTATTATTTACATTAGTTATGTTCATTATTCTACCCATCCAAGATAATGAAGTGTTTGAATAACAAACTACACCACGATGTGGAGACGGTAAGCTGTACGTACACACGTATAGTGACATTGTCATTTATTGGATGGATAGAATAACGAATATGGTTGTACCATATTTTTAATTACATAATATTAAATATAATATACTATAGTTATTATTTTATAATGGAAACAACAAATAAAGAGGGAGTGGAAGAATAATAGAACGTGAAAGAGATGATGAAATATTTACCTCTTCTTCAGGTTCTTCCTTTTGATTTGATCTTAAAGGCACCATAGGTATGATTTATGCCCAAATTAAGGCCACTAGATTTAAGGGAAGAATTTTTGGAGGATATGTGGGTAGGTTATTCCAAGAAAAATGGATTTGGAGGTGTGAAATTAAGATAAGGGTAAGTAACCATTTATAAGAGAGGTGAGGGTCACTTTTTGAAAAGCTTGAAATATTATTTTATAATAAAATTATCTTTGGTTTATAAGGTCTCCAAAATGATTTATTTAGAGTATAAGGTGGGTATGGATATGAAACCTCTCAACCAATAGGTTTTAGATAGGTTTAGGTCCCCTTATTAACTTTATCATTTAGATTTAACACTTAGTTAAATATTTTGTCATTTACCACTTCTATTTGTATTTTTATTTTATATGGTTAATAAACATACTATAACAAGAAAATAGAACCCCAAGTGGTTAATTATTAATAAATATAACCTTATCTATGTCCTTTGGCCAAACTATAAATTTTTTGGAATATTATACCAATTAATAATATAGTATTTGTTTTAAAAACTCAATTTTGTCAATTTTGACACTATTTAGTATTTGGTTTTTGTGAAAATCATAACAACATGAAAACAACAAAAACAAATTATTCAATAAACCCTATAATGTCATATTAAACTCTAAAATTAGTGGAATTCATCAAAAGTCTAAAATTACATTTATATGAATATTTATAATATCAATTATTTTAATCTTTCATTAATAAGGTAATTATTACATCATCATTGTGTCATAAATAAATTTTTATTATTTAATGTCCAAAAATTATAAATAAAATACAATTATGTAGGAAATATTTTTACCTTTCTGATTAATATTTATAGTTGAATTTATCTTATGTATAACCATATATTAAAAATTATCTAGTTATTAAACATTGAATTTTACACTTTTAACACTTCTTTAAATAAAATAATAATAAATGTCCTAATCATATCCAAGTGGACCAAAGAGGATAATATTTTATTCCTAATTTTTATTTGGTCTAATTATAGTTATCCAATAGAATTATTACATTTTTAGGATAATTATGATATCATTTTTACCCTTAATTACATTATTTACTTTTAACCGCGGTAAATAAAAGTCAAGAGTTTCTATTCACCAAAAACTATTTTCATCTTATGGAACAGAATTTTACATACTGATATCAACCATGTCTCCCGGATTTCTTATGTTCAACTCACATAAGCAGTAAAATTATGTTTTATGCAAATTTTCAATTGCTCCTTGAAGGTGGGTAAAAGACGGTAAAAAGTTCATTAAAATTTATATATGTATAATATTAATATAAAACAACTACAATGAAGTACATTGAAATTATATATGTATTATTTATCTATTTGAACCTAATATAAATTTAAGTAAAATAAATAATTATTTAAATAATATGACGGTCTTAAATAATAACGCAGTGTTTTTCACTATTCATCAACAATTGAAAATTTTCAGAAAAATACAAAAAATTACCACAATATAATTTTGATGTTCTGAATTAAATAATGAATTCCATTTTACTAAATTCAAAACATAGATGTTTCATTTATTAATTTAAAATTATTTCTCGTTCTCAAAACCAAAAGCGGGTTTTAAAAAAAATAAAAATTATCTGAAGATTGACATGAGTTTATGTCAAATTTAAATATGAAATTACTTATAATGACCTATATTGTGTTAAATGATAAAAATATAATCTAATTATACTTCAAAAACATTCAAATTCATAATTTGACACTATAAATTATTTCGATTAAAAAAGGTTTTTTCAATTAAATCATAATATTTTTAACTATTCATCGAAATATAAAAGTAATCAGAAAAGTACCAAAAATTTGTCAAAACTAAATTTTTATGTCCCACTTCTAAATAAGAAGTTTATTTTGTCAAATTTAATATAAATTTTTCAGATATTACATTTAAAAAAATCACAATTACTAGGCGGTGAAATTGCATTTTTGAAAAATACTTTCTTTATCTAAAAAATTAAATTTGTTCTTATATTATGTCTAAGAGACACATAATATGGGTGTTAAAATTATATAGAGAATATATGATTCAAAATTCAGTCAATACTATTCATAACCACTTTTTGAACGGCTAGTTTGATAAGTTGTGGTGCGTTCAAACTCGGTATTGCATGTAACACAAGCTATTTAATTACTTTAATGAGATAACGTACTATAAAATCTTGGGTTGTTACATTCTACCCTCTATCAATAAATTGAATCTTCAAAATTTTAAATTTTTCATCGAAATTAAATGATTAAATATAAAGAAATCCATTTGTCGAAAAATCACACCAGACATTAGGTTAATAAAATTTAGTCTTAATTATCGGGAAATAGAAATGAAAAAGTCACCACCAAATTATGATCTTGATTATGAGAACATTGGTGGAAATTAGAGAAAAATAATTAGAAAAAAATTAAATATTTATAGGGATTGATTGAGGTCATCAATCACAAACAAGAATAAAATTTAGGTCCTCAAATCCATCAATTTAGGATGACATAAAATATCATCATTTCAACAAAACATATGTTATTAGGGTATAACATTTTTTGTTTAAAAATACCTTCCCTTATGTTTAAGAATTAATTTATTCATAGAATAATAGGAATATATATATATATACTTGGAAAATAGGGTTTCATCATTCAACTAATTCCTACCACAAACTCATCTTTCCCTCAAAAAGATAATAAAATTCGAAAATATTATATTTATCCTAATCATATAGGGTTCCAAAAAAATGAATTTATAATTTATCTGTTAGGCCATTTTAAAAACTACATTATTCAAACCAGGACATCACACTGGCCAGTGGTAGGATAAGAACCCCTGTCGCTCTTCGGTTGTGGGTTCAAGTCTCGCGACCTTTTCGGACGCGACAGGTTGTCTCCTGACCTCCGGGTTGTCTTTTTTATGACAATCCAAAAATAATCTCAATATATGATTTAACATTAATAATAGTATCCAATGTCAAACTTAATCGATTCCAAACTTTATAATTATCCAAAATACTTCGGTCCGAACTCAAAGTCCAAAATTTATAAGAAATGTAAACACAATGATGATAAATTTTTCCACGTAATAACATGTGAATACCTTCATCATGTATTCTTTTAAAATACTGTAACACCCTGAATT
The DNA here is from genome assembly GCA_963277665.1 of Viscum album. NCBI lineage: Eukaryota > Viridiplantae > Streptophyta > Magnoliopsida > Santalales > Viscaceae > Viscum > Viscum album. The sequence continues at coordinate 1,068,550,665 of OY728129.1, forward strand.
ACCATAGAACCATATTGATTACATTTACGCTCCCTTATTCCTTATAGAATACATGATATACTCATTATATCCAAAAATGATGTGCAATCGAATGATGATAGAATAAAAAACCATTAATCAGTACCAAGGATGTCTATAATATTCAATATAATTTATCCAAATAAATTATCTCTTATTCCAAAATCACTACCTCAGTATCAAAACCATTTTAAGGATTATATTTCCATTAACCATGTATTTTCCAAAAATATTAACTTGCTGTTGAGTCAGTTTTCTTAAAACCATATAATCTTAAATACTTAATGAAATTGTACTGTCATACAATCTGTATATACATTATAATTCTTATAACATGTACATCATTAATACAATACTTTAATAACAAAATATGAAATCTAATCATTCCTCTTCATCTTTGGTAGTATCATAACATTATTATTATCTAATAGAAGCATTTGGGGTATACTCTGATGATTTTGGATGTTGAGTCCTGAAGTGTCCCAACTCCTTATAGATGAATCATTGTACATTTGAAACCTTTATATTACCCTTTCAATCACGTACTTGGTGTCCTTTTTCTCCACACTTATAACAAACTCCCATTCTCTTCAAGCTTTTACCAAGGTGATTCTTTCCACAGTTTTCACATTTGGGAAAATTATTCTTTCCCCTCTTCCCTTTATCCATCTTTGTCTCTTCTATCTGTTTCTTCTCTTGATTTTCTTCAATGCCTTATGACTTAAAGAATTATTTAATTATCGTATTAACACATGATACTATTTCTTTATACGATGAGAGTACATGGTATACTATTTTCCTTTTAAATGTTGGCTTAATACCCTGAAATATATGATCCTTCTTAATCTTTTGATCATGTGTATTCCGGGAATTATCATTCCTTATACTAGGCACCATTTCTAAACAATGGCATACAATAGGTTAGTTTATGAATCGCAATACATAATTCTGAACATATAAAACACTTAACATAAATTGAACAGTTTATGGATATAATCCATAATCATAAAAATATTTTCTTTGAGGAAGTATATACTCATTAACCCTTCATAATGGTATGTAATGAAAATGATAATTATCCTAAGCATATCCCATAAGAGTGTCGTAACCATGAGTGCACCAAGGCCCGTTATTGTGCACCAGTTCCCATTCGATTCTATCTCAAAGCAGTGGTTTCAGGTTTTACCCCTAGGTACATCTATGCCAGAGCCGCCTCTACCTTCTTGTATCCATACAGGGATTCATTTCATGGAAAAATCACAAAATCTCTACATTACCAAAATTCCAGGAAGTTCTTATAAACTAATACTCAAAGTCTATCTTAGAGTAATGTTCTCTAATCAGAGTTTTTCTAAATCTATCTTCCAAGGTTTGTACTAAACTTCCTCTGATACCAACTATAACACCCTAAACCCAATTACCCAGAGTCGGTGCATTATTACATAACATTAGCATGAAAGAAAGAGTCATGTCCTAAAATACCTATCAGTTTAGTAGACTTGGAAGCACTAGATAAATTCATAAGTTTTATATTACATCATGAAATAAATACATCAACAACATTTTGTTCTCTTTTGAACACAATTATATCCTTATCCTATCCCTATAGGTCAACCATAAAATAATTCTTCACACCCTGGGAAAAATAAAACATAGAAAGTGGTGATCTCAGATGCTCAGTAAGGATAAAAATACAATGGAGACTTTTATAAATAAGTACAAACATTTAAGGAAATGAATAAGAATAAAAAATTCCTTTTAAACTTAAACTTCAGCATAATATGGCGAAGATAAAATTAAATAATTCCACTTACTTATTCACATGTATATTCTACTAGTTAAATAATCACATGCAATATCAATACCCACATTCATAAAAATGGAATGCATAATTCCAGAATTCATAACCACATAGTCAAGGCCTTGTGCTAGTACTTCATATAATATTTTGACAAAGCCTTGTTCCAAGACACTATTTTGTCTCATGATAGATACTGATGCATCGAGGAGCTATAGAAGGCTCCACCCTTCACTTACTAAATCCAATAAATTCCTCATATGAAAAGGTTTAAACATAACATAAAAATTCATATTAAAACTAGCATACGGAATGTCAATACTTTATCCAAAAACCATGAATTGTATAAAAATAAAAAATCCACAGCCAAGAATATCAAAAAACACTCAATACAATATGGAATATTTGTATCATAATAAATCAACCTTGATCAAGAATAATATCCCATAAAGGATGTTGACATAGTTAAAAATGATCAGTAAAAATATTTGAGAGAAATATCCCTTTTTCATGAAATAATTTAAAATTCATATAAAGGAATTCAATTAAAATAGAGTATTGAATCAATGTTTCCCATACCACTTTGAATCTTTTGAAGGTAATTAAAATTCTAAAACATTCATGTCTATATAAATAAATCCTCAAAACCATTGAAAACAAGAACATTAATGAGAAAGGTTAAGAAGAATAAATCATTAAAAAATTTAAAATTATGTTTTAGTTAAAAGTAGCTTAAAAATAATCACTTTGAAAACACTTTTATGAAACATGGACATGTATAATAAATCTGTCCCAGTATATACTTACATAAATACAACCTCGGATAATAAAGAGATTGTGAAATTAACCCTTGCCTTCTACTTTTCCATAGTTGATGGTATGTTAACTTCATATATTATAGTTAAAACATTATTATTAAATTATACAAGAACCATATACATAAATATGATATAATATATGATCCTCTAATATGGCTTTGTTAATAATATTTTAATAGTATCATCGTTTCAGGTGTTAACTGTTTCGTTTTCCTTTATATGCTTGGTTACATAAGTCATGTTTGTTATGGACAGGATGTATTTGGATCATATACAAAATGATATTTTTTTTATAAACATTATTTTTAATCATAAAATTAAAATATTCTTGAAAGATTAACATCGGGAATGAATCTCATCGCGTTCGTGGAGACGGTAATCTGTACATATAGATGAGCGACAATATCATTATATTGATGGTGAAATTGTAAGTAATTAGATGGTATATCATGTATAAAGAATCATTATAATTTTATATTTATTATTTAAATCATTATTATTCATTATTATACCCATCCAAAATAATTAAGTGTTTTAATAACAAACTACACCACGATGTGGATAGGTTAAGCCGTACGTACGCAAGTATGGTAACTTTTTCATTTATTGGATGGATAGAATAATGAATACAGTTGTAAAATACTTATAATAACACCAAAGTAAAAATGATATACCGGATTTATTATTTTATAATGGAATCAACAATGAAATAGGAAGTGGAAGAAGAAAAGAACTTGAAAGAGGTGATGAAATATTTAGCTCTTCTTCGGGTTTTTCCTATTGATTTGATCAAAAGGGCTCCTTAGGATGTCTTTCTGAAAAAATTAAGGCCTCTTGGATGAAGAGAGGAAATTATGGAGGATATTTAGGTATGGTTTTTCTGAGGCAAATGTATTTGGAGGTGTGGAATTAATAGAAGTGGAAGTACCCTTTTATAATAGAGGTGAGTGTCACTTTAGGAAAAGTTTGATATGTTATTTTACAATAAAATCATTTTCGGATTATAATGGCACCAAAATGATTTATTTATAGGATAAGTTGGGGATAGGTCTAAAACCTCTCAACCAATAGGTTTTTGATCAGTTAAGGTCAACTTATTAACCTTATCATTTAGATTTAACTCTTAGTTAAATAGTTTGCCATTTACCATGTCTCTTTGTATTTTTGTATTATATGGTTAATAAAATTACTATAACAAGCCAAGATAACCCCAAGTGGTTAATTATTAATATATATAACCTTATCTAAGTCCTTTGGACGAACCTTATATTTTTAGGAATATTATATCAATTAATATTATAGTATTTGTTTTTAAAACTCAATTATGTCAATTTTGACACTATTTAGTATTTTGTTTTTGTGAAAATCATAACAGCATGATTACTTCAAAAAAAATGATTTAATCTACCCTATAATGTAATAATAACCTATAAAATTAGTTTAATTTATAAAAAGTATCAAATTAAATTTATTTGGATATTTATAATATCAATTATTTTAATCATTCATTAAAAAGGTAATTGTTCCATCATCATTATGTCATAACAAATTAACTTATTTAACGTCTAAATACTATAAATAAAATACCATTATGTATGAATTATTTATACCTTTCTAATGAATATTTATAGTTGAATTTATCTGATGTATAACCCTATATTAAAAATGATTTAGTTATTAAACATTCAATTTAACTCTTTTTACTCTTCTTTAAATAAAATAAAAATAAAAGTCCTCATCTAATCCAAGTGAACCAAATAGGATCATTTTTTATTCCTAAGGATTTTTTTTGTCAAATTATACTTAACTAAAAGAATTAGGACATGTGTTAGGGTAATTTTGATATCATTGTTACCCTTAATTAGCTTATTTAATTTTAACAGCGGTAAATAAAAGTCAAAAGTTTCTATTCACCAAAAATTATTTTCATCTTATTGAACCAAGTTTTACTTCATGATATCAGTCATGTCTCTCTGATTTTTAAAATTCAACTCACAAAAGCAGTAAAATTATGTTTTATGCAAATTTGCAAATGCTCCTAGAAGGTGGGTAAAAGATAGTACAAAGTTCATTAAACTTTACATATATATAAAATTATTATAAAATGAATCCAATGAATTACATTGAAATTATATAGGTATTATGTATTTATATTGACCAAATATAAATTTAAATAAAACCAATAATTATTTAAATAAATATTTGGTTTTAGAAAATAACGTAGAGTTTTCCACTATTCATCAAAAATTGAATGTTTTCAGAAAAATACCAAATTTTTACCCTAAGATAATTTTGATATTCTGAATTCTAAAATGAAGTCCATTTTACCAAATTCAAAACATATAAGGTGCATTTATTAATTTAAAATTAATTCTCGTTGTCAAAACCAAAAAGCGGGTTTTTAGAAAAGTAAAAACTATCAAAAGATTAACATCTGTTTATGTCAAATTTAAATGTGAAATTACTTATAATGATCTAAATTGTATTAAATGATAAAAATGTAATATAATTATACTTCAATAACCTTCAAATGCATAATTTAACACAGTAAATTATTTAGATTAAAAAAGTTGTTTTTAATTAAAACATTATATTATTAACTATTCATCAAAGTATAAAAGTTATTAGAAATGTACGAAAAAATTATCCAAACTAGATTTTTATATCCTTCTTCTAAATAAAAAATTTATTTGGTCATATTTAATATAAAAGTGTCAGATATTGCATTTAAAAAAATTCCCCTTTAGTAGGCGGTAAAATTACATTTATGAAAAACTACTTCCTTTATCAGAAAAATTTAATTTGTTCTTATTTTATGTCTAGAAAACATAATTTGGGTGTTAAATTTATATATAGTATATAAGAATCAAAATGCAGTTAATATTATTTATAACATCTTTTTGAATGGCTAATTTGGTAAGTGGTGGTGTATTCGAACACGGTATTGGCTGTAGTGCAAGCTATTGAATTACTTTAATGAGATAACATACTATAAAATCTAGGGGTGTTACATTCTCCCATACATCAATAAATTCCATCCTCGCAATTTGAAATTTTTCATCGAAAATAAATGGTTAAAAATAGAAAAACAATTTTGTGGAAAATCCACATCGGACATTGGGTTAATAATATTTGGTCTTAATTAGAATGAAATGGAAATGAAAAAGTCACCACCAAATTATGATCTCAATTAGGGAAAATTGGTGTAAATTAGAGACATATAATTAGAGGAAAAACATAAATATTTATACGTAGTGATTGAGGTCATCAATAAGAAACAAGTGTAAAATTGAGGGCCTCAAAGCCATCAAAACATATGTTATAAGGCTAAAACATTTTTGGTTTTAAGATCCATTCACTAAATTTTATGAAAATATTTATTCATAGAATAAGATGAATATATATATAGTTGACATGTAAAGTTTCATCCTTCAACTAATTCATACCACAAACTCATCCATCACTCAAAAAATATAGTAGAATTCACAAATATTCTATTTATCCTAATCATATAGGGTTCAAAAAAAGGAATTTATAATTTATCTGTCAGACCATTTAATAAAACTACATTATTAAATATGAATAAATCATGTCGGCCAATGGTATGTGATGCACCATTATCACTCTTCGGTTGTGGGTTCAAGTCTCGCAGCCTTACCGGACGTGACGGGTTGTTGCCTGACTTCTAGGTTGTCCTTTTTATGACAATCCAAAAATAATATCAAGAAATGATTTAACCTTAACAATAATATCCAATGTCAAACATAATCGATTCCAACCTTTAGAATTATCCAAAATACTTCCATCCAAAATCACAGTCCAAAATTTATAAGAAAGGTAAACACAATAAAGATCATTTTTTCCGTTTAATAACATGTGAATACCTTCATCATGTTTTCTTTTAAAACATTGTAACACCCTGAATTACCATAAAACCATATAGATTACATTCATGCTTCTTTGTTCCTTATAGAATACTGGATATACTAGTTATATCCAAAAATGTTTTAAACTCCAACAATGATGGAATAAACATACAATTAATCTGTTCCAAGGATGTATATAATATCCAATATAATTTTTCCAAATAAATTATGTCTTATTCCCAAATCACTTCCCCATTATCTGAACCATATTAATGTTTATGTTTCCTTCAACCATGTATTTTCCAAAAATATTAACTTGATGTTGAGTCACTTTTCTTAGAACCATATAATCTTAAATCTTTAATGAAATAGTACTGCAGTACAATCCGTATATACTCTATAATTCTTATAACATGTACATCATTAATACAATTCTCAAATGAAATAATACTTTAATAAAAATATAATAACTCTAATCATTTCTCTTCATCTTCGGTAGTATCATAACATGATTATTATCCAATAGAAACATTTAGGGTATACTCTAATGATTGGGACATTGATTTGTGTAGTGTCCCAACTACTTGTAGATAAATCATTGTACATTTGAAACTATTTTATTACCCTTACAGTCACGTACATAGTGTCCTTTTTTTACACACTTATAACAAAATCCCATTCCTTTCAAGAATTTACCAATTTGATTCTTTCCACATTTATCACATATGGGAAAATTCTTCTTTCCCCTCTTCCCTTTATCCATATTTTTCTCTTCCATCCTTTTCTTCTCTTTCTTCCCTTCAAAGCTATAGGACTCAGATAATTCTTTACTTATCTTATTAACACATGATACTATTATTTTATATAATGAGAATATGTGGGGGACAATTTCCCCTTTAAATGTTGGATTAATACCCAGAAAGATATGTCCCTTCATAATCTTTCAATCATGTGTATTCTTGGAATTCTCATTCATTCTAATAGGCGCCATTTCTAAAAAATGACATACACTAGATTAGTTTATGAATCACAAAAAATATTTCCAAACTTGTAAAACACTTAACATAAATTGAATAGTTTATGGATATAATCCATAATCATAAAAAAAATTCTTTGAGAAAATATATACTCATAAACCCTTCAAAAAGGATTGTAATGAAAATGAGAATAATCCTAAGCATATCCCCTGGGAGTTTCATAACCAAGTGTGCAGCAAAGCTCATTATCTTTCACCAGTTCTCATTCGAGTCTATATCAAAGCATTGTTTTCAGGTTTTACCCCTAGGTACATTTGTACAAGAGCTTCCTCTACATGCTCATATCCATATGGGGATGTATTGCATGCAAAACTCAAAAAAATCAGTACATTACCAAAATTATAAGAAGTTCTTCTATACAAATCCTAAAAGTCTTTCTTTGGTTAATGTTCTATAATCATAGTTTTTCTAAATCTATATTCCATGGTTTGTACTAAAGTTCCTCTTATACCAACTATAACACCCAAACCCCAGTTGCCTAGAGATAGTGCATTATTACATTACATTACCATGATATAAGGAATCATGTCCCGATAGACTGGTCAGTTTAGTATCCTTGGAATTACTGGATACATTCATAAGTTTTACATTACATCATGAAATAAAAAAATCCACAACATTTTTTCCCCTTTTGAACACACTTATATCCTTATACTATCCATACATATCAACCATAAAATACTTGTTTACATCTTGGAAAAAATATAACATAGAAATGGGTGATCTTAGATGCTCAGTAAGGATAACAATATAGTGTAAACATTCCTAAATAAGTATAAACATTTATGGAAATGTATAAGACTAAAAAAAACCCATTTAAACATAATCTTCAGCATAATGTGGTAAAGATAAAATAAAATAATTCCATGTACCTATTCACATGGATATTCTATAAGTCAAATAATCACATGAAATATCAATAACCACTTTTCATAATGATGGAATCCATAATGCCAGACTTCATAACCACAAACTCAAGGCATTGTGCCAAGACTACCAAAAATATTTTTTCAGGGCCTTGTGCCAAGACACTACTTTGTCTCATGAGATCTACCGATGCATCGAGGAGCTATAGAGGGCTCCACCCTTCACTTACTAAGTCCAATGAATTCCTCATATGAAAAGGTTGAAAGATAACATAAACATTCATATTAAAACTAGCATACAAAATATCAATACTTTATCCATAAACCATGAATTGTATAAAAATAACAAATCCACAGTCAGACATATTACAAAACCTTCAATACAATATGGAATATTTGTATCATAATAAATCAACCTCGATCAAGAATAATATCCCATAAATGATGTTGACATAGTTGAAAATGATCAGTAAAAATCGATGAGAGAAATATCAATTTTTCCTGAAATCATTTAAAAGTCATATAAAGGAAGTCATTTAAAATATTGTTTTGAATCAAATTGTCCCATACGACATTAAAACTTTTGAATGGAATTAACATTTTAAAACATTAATTTCCATATAAATAAATCCTTAAAACCATTTTGAAAACATGAAAATTAATGAGAAAGGTTTAAATGAATAAATCTTTAAAGAATTTAAAATGATGTTTTAGTAAAAATTACCTTAAAAATGATGCATTTGAAAACACTTTTATGAAACATGGACATGGATAATAAATATTTCCTAGGAGATACTTACGTAATAACAACCTCGAATAATACAGACATTGTGAAATTAACCCTTACCTTGTACATTTTCATAGTAGATGGTATGTTAAACTCTTGTATAATAGTTAAAACATTGTTATTATATTATATAAGAACCATATACATAAATATGATATCATATACGATCCTCTAATATTACTTTGTTAATAATATTTTAGTAGTATCATCATTTCGGGTGTTAACTGATTCATTTTCCTTTATATGATTGGTTAAATAATCAATGTTTGTTATAGATAGGATGTATTTGATTCATATACAGAATGATATTATGTTCCTAAACATTATTTTTATTCATAAAATTAAAATTATTCTTAAATAATGAATATGGGGAATGAGTCTCATCGCATTTGTGGAGACGGTAATCCGTACGTACGCACGTGAAACAATATCATTATATTGATGATGAAATCTTATGTAATTGGATGGTATATCATATATAAATAATAATTAACATGTTATATTTATTATTTACTTTAGTTATATTCATTATTAAACCCATCAAAAATAATGTAGTGTTTGAATAACAAACTACACCATGACGTGGAGACAGTAAGCCACACATACATACGTATGCTGAGTTTGTCATTTATAGGATGGATAGATTAAAAAATATGGTTGTACCATATTTATAGTAACATCACATTATATAGAATATTCTGGAGTTATTATTATATAATGGAAACAATAATGAAAGAGGAAGTGGAAAAAGAAAAGAACTTGAAATAGGTGATGAAATAGTTACCTCTTCTTTGGGTTCTTCCATTTGATCTGATCAAAGGGGATCCTTTGGTTGTCTTTATGACCAAAGTAAGGCCTATAAGATGAATTGAGGAAAGTTGGGAGGATATTTGGGTAGGGTTTGGCTAATCCAAATGGCTTTTGAGGTGTTAAATTAATAGAAGGGGAAGTACCCTTTTATAAGAGAGGTGAGGGTCACTTTAGGAAAAGCTTGACATATTATTTTTTAATAAAATAATATTCGGTTTATAATAGCTCAAAAATAATTTATTTAGAGTATAAGGTGTGGATGGGTCTAAAACCTCTCAACCAATAGGTTTTAGATAGGTTTAGGTCACCATATTAACCTTATCTTTTAGATTTAACTCTTAGTTATATAGTTTGTCATTTACCATGTCTCTTTGTATTTTTATATTATATGGTTAGTAAACATACTATAACAAGTCAAGAGAATCCCAAGTGGTTAATTAGTAATATATATAGCATTATCTAAGTTCTTTTACAAAACCTTAGATTTTGAGGAATATTATATTAATTAATAATATTGTATTTTTTTAAAAACTCAATTATGTCAATTTTGACACTATCTAGTATTTTTTTTGAAACTCATAAATGCATGATTACTTCAAGAAATAATTATTTAATCAACCATAACATGTCATATTAACCTAGAAAATTAGTGTAATTCATTAAAAGTCTCATATTACATTTATTTGGATATTTATAATATCAATTATTTTAATCTTTAATTAATAAGGTATTTACTGCATCATCATTGTGTCACAAATAAATTAAATTATTTAATGCATAAAAATTATAAATAAAATACCATTATGTCGGAAATAGTTTTATATTTCTAATTAATATTTATAGTCGAATTAACTTATGTATAACACTATATTAAAAATGGTTTAGTTATTAAACTTTGAATTTAAATATTTTAACTCTTCTTTAAATAAAATAATAATAATTGTCCTAATCTAATCCAAGTAGACCAAAGAGGATAATAGTTTTTTGATAAGGTTATTTTTAATCTAATAATACATATCCTATATAATTAGGACATATTTTATGGTAATTGTGATATCATTTTTCCCTTTAATTACCCTATTTATGTTTAACCATGGTAAATAAAAGTTAAAAGTTTCTATTCACCAAAAATAATCTTCATCTTATTGAACCACATTTTACATAATGATATCAATCATGTCACTTTTAATTTTTAGTTTCAACTTAAAATAGTGGTAAAATTATGTTTTATACAAATTTGTGAATGCTCCTAAGAGGTGGGTAAAATACGGTAAAAAGTTCATTAAAAGTTTTATATATGTAAACTTATTATAAATTGACTCCAATGAATTTCATTTAACTTATATAGGTATTATGTATCTATTTTTACATAATATAAAATTAAATAAAATAAATAATTATTTAAATAAAAAGTTGGTTTTAAATAATAACGTATTGTTTTTCACTATTCATCAAAAATTGAATGTTTTCAGAAAAACACTAAAAATTTACCCTAAGATAATTTTGATATTCCGAATTCAAAAATTAATTCCATTTTACCAAATTCAAAACATAGAAGTTTAATTTTAAAATATAAAATTAATATTCATTGTCAAAACAAAAAAGTGGGTTTTTAAAAAAGTAAAAACTATCTAAAGATTGACATGTGTTTATGTCAAATGTAATTGTGAAATTATTACAATGACCTAAATTGTATTAAATGATAAAAAAATATAATATAATTATACTTTAAAAACCTTCAAATTCCTAAATTAACACTATAAATTATTTTGATTAAAAAGTTATTTTCAATTACAACATATTATTTTTTACTATTCATCAAAATATAAAAGTTATCAAAAAAGTACCAAAAAAATTTCCAAACTAAATTTTTATGTCCCTATTCTGAATAAAAAGTTTATTTTGTTACATTTAATATAAAAAATTCAGATATTTCATTTAGAAAAAAATCACCATTAGTCGGCGGTAAAATTGTATTTTTGAAAAATACTTCCTTTATCTTAAAAATTGAATCTGTTCTTATCTTATGTCAAATAAACACATAATATGGGTGTTAAAATTATATAGATTATATAAGATTTGATGCAGTTAATACTATTTATGACCACTTTTTTAATAACTAGTTTGGTAAGTTGTGGTGAGTTCGATCTCGGTGTTCCGTGTAGCACAATCTATTGTATTACTTTAATGAGATAACGTAATACAAAATCATGGGGTGTTACATATTATATACACATTTTAGAAAATAAATATTTATTAAATATTCAATAAAAATAATAAATATTATTGTTTTCAATTTGGTGAATAAATATTCATTAAATATTAACGGTCAATAAAACTATAATAAAATTATTCCTTAATATTTTTTTAATAGGTTGGGGTTGAGGCCCCTTTTTATTAGGAAATAAATTCATCTTTTAAACTTGGTTAAGAGGAAACATTTACATGACCTAAAGGCCAAATGTCCTGTAGACTCATTACAACATAGCTCGAAGTCCCGACATCCCTAATCCTTATGCACTACTCAATGAACCCGAGTGAGAAGCCTGTGTCATGCCTTATTACCATTCATACAACATGCCTCTCCCAATCAATATAAACACATATTTTTCAAACCTATAGGGTAATTCCTCATTGGAATTAGGTGAGATTTACTAATGAATAAGATTAATGTCTAACTATGAGTCAAGAAACCCAAGAGAAAGTGATTAATGTGACAATGTTGACAACAACATAAAATCGATCACTTTGAAATATAATACATTTATTATAATATCTCATCAACAATTTTAAAAATATGCATCATCAACCCATATACATGACACGTATTTCTTTGATTATATGAAATAAACACATCGTTACACCATTTCCATGGAATATAAGGTGATGGATCCATTCTAATCAATGGGTTTAGAAATCTACTTACATAAATATGGATGATACAAAACCTTCTTGAATTATCCAGTAATAAAATTTCATTCATGATTCCCCCAATATACGCTACTTATTGAGAACATATGGTGTCATGATTTTTATTAGTAAATATAAGTGTGCAAGCCATGACATGAATTAATGATAATATTAAAGTCTATGGACTATAAAAAATACTCACAAATTTGAATATCTGATGACACATAAACATAAAATATTCATACTAGAGGGCCTTTCTTCAAAAACTTCTGTATTGGAGATTACCAAGTGAAACAATCATGAGAATAATTCTCATCCACTTATGATTACTCATACCTAATAGTCAAAATACTATTTTCCCCATCATATAATTTAATCCAAACATAGAAATAGTGGTAATAATATCTTCATTTAGTTTTAAGGTTCTCATCATAGTGTGTAACTACTATGACCTTAAAATGTAGTAGATACTCTATGAAATTATTACATTAAACTTACGCAGAAAAATAAAAAATATGTGATAAGATGATTTATTAAAATTAAAATCAGATAATATAAATTTAATTCAAAGTATAGTTAATTTTTTCTAGAACACCAACACCAATATACTCTCACTTAGACGAGAGCCAACTGATAATGACTTTCAATCTACTCAACCTCACATGATGATCATGTTTCTACTGAGTCAAGACTTTAGTCAAGGGATCCACCATGCTTTCTTCTATGGATATTATTCTCACTATAACTTCACCTAATTGAGAAAAATACCTCAAGAGAGGATAATTATGAAGTATATGATTCATACGCTGATATTACCTTTGCTCCTTATAATGAAACACTACAGTAGTATTATAACAATACAGTGTGATAAGGTCTTTAATTCTTCGTACCATGTCAATGTATTTGATTAATTTTCATATCCAACCTAATTATTTAGCTACCAAATAATATTATTTATAATAAAAATATAATCTAGAATCTAAAAAAATTTCTTTATTTGAGGTTTTAAAGCTCACAGATTCTCCATTTAGAGTGATGAGGTATCTTGATTGTGATTTCAGATTGTCTTGATCTATATTGAAAATAGAATCTATTTATCCACTAATGACCAGTTCCTCTCCTCCTCCATAGATCAATAACATATCCCTATTAAGCCTTAAATACTTAATGATAGTCATTAATACCATCAAATGACATTCATCTGAGTCATATTGATGTCTTCCTACCACACTCAAGGTGTAAGAGACATCAAGAACAATACATAGAAAAACATACATGACTAACACAATCGCTGACACGTATGGAATCCTTACCATCCATTTCATTTTATCATGTGTATGAGGACACATTTTCCTAGAAATATTTATGGCATGTGACATTTTAAAGAAACCCCTCTTGGATTATTCCATACTGATTTTCTTAATTATCTTCTCAATATATGTACCTTTACTTAGTCTGCGCAACCTCTTGAATCTATCAAGATGAATCATGATCCCAAAAATATATGTCGCTTCACCTAATTCCATCATTGAGAATAATATATTCAAATAGGATTTAACAGACTATAATATTGGTATCTCATTTCTAATTTGTAATATGTCATTGATAAATACTTTTAATAATATGACCACGCTCCCACTAAACCGCTTATAGACACAAGGCTTGCATTCGTTATTTATGAAACGAAATTACATTATGAATTCTTCAAACAAAAATTTTCATGACCAATATGCTTTCTTTAATATATAAATGTATCTTTACAGTTGACATACCTTGTTGGAATCCATTAAATTCAAAAACCCTTCATGTTGTGTCATATAAACATATTCCTAAAGGTTCCCATTAAGGAAGGCTGTTTTCACATCCATTATCCAAATCTCATAATCATGGAATGCCATAATGGTAAGTAGAATTATAATCTATTTCAGCATAGAAAATGGTGAAATAGTTTCATACTAGTCAGTACATTTAAAATTTTTAAACACTTTTTAAAACAATAATGCCTTAGTAGTACCGAACTGCCCATATATGCACAATGTTTTCTCTTAAATAACCATTTGAAACCAATTTTATTTAAATATACTAGAGGATATAACAAAATATAGACTTGGTCTTAGTATATGGATTCTATTTCATAATTAATATCTTCTTAACACATGGAAAAAATCCATGCCACTAACTATATCCTTCTAGTTTACAAGATTATTATTATCTACAAACAATGAATCTCCAAATTTAGTGGCTAGAAAAACATACTATTTTGATTCTCTATCCAATATTTTACTCATACATAGTACTTGATTCTTTGTAAAATATTCTTCCTTGTGAAAATGTGGAATCTATTCCCACAAAAACTCTTACATACATTGAACCTAGACTTCATCAATGTCTATTTCTTTCCCCTATCTCTTTTAGAGATGTGGTCTGTCTCATCGAATATGGAATGTATTTACACGATTATATTTTTTGTATGAGGGATCATATAAGTAATATCTCATTATTTTATTAGAGTATCCTATAATGGTACACTTTTTTCCATAGGGTGAAATATTTTTACTAGAAGAGGCCTTGAAAAGTACTTCACAACTACACACATGTATGTATGAAAACATGGGTTTTTTTATATTCCACAATTTATATGGTATATTGTCTTCTAATTTAGTTATCACTTGGTTTATTTTTTTTTTGATTTTGTTTATAAAAAGAATCTAGAAAAAAATAATAGAAGAATATCATAAATCATAATTGATATCACCATTTCTAAAAGGGAACAATTTCTCCTTTCTCTTGCACCATTCCACTAGGGTGTATAAGTAGGATTGAGATGCGATATAATATCAAACAGCAATAAATTATTAATGAATTATTGATTAATATATTCACCACCATGGCATGAGTGAATTTTCTTAATCTTATTACCAATCTATTTATCTACTTTATTACTATATTCTTGAATCTCTCAAAGGAATCTAACATATATATCATTAATTTGACACATATATATATATATTAAAATAATTAATAAAAATTATGAAGTATGAGTACCCACAACATGATTCAACTGGAAATCGTCCACACACATTGATCTGAACTATTTGAAGAATAACCTTGGCCCTTTCACATTTTAAACTAAATAGAGATTTGTAAATTGTTCCTTGTATAAACACATGACATACACCAAGTGGTTTTAGTTCAAAGGAATCTAAAAACTATCTTGGTGTAATTTTATTGAACAATTTTTTATTACATAACCAAACTAATGAGTCCATATTTGGGTGTGGTATGTGTCACGTGAAATAGTTTTGTTATTGATTTCCATTAATTCATTCATGTAATCCAACAAATAAAGAACATTATTTTAATATGACATACCATAAAACATTTTATATTTCTAAATGAAGAAACATTTTTTCCTAGACATAAAAATAAATCAATCTGTATCAAGTCTTGATAAATAAATAACGTATTGGTAATATATGGAACATAATAACAATCATTAAGTAACATGATCATTACTATTAGCAATGTAAAATGGTAATCCCTAATAGCCACAAAAAAAATTTCCCCATTGTATTATCATATATATATATATATATATATATCTACCCTAATTAAATTATTCTAAATACAGTTGGTTCATGTATTTAAATACATAAGTGAGAACAACAAATTGTATCTAATACAAAAAAGTTTTAAAAACAGATAAATTTCAATCAATAACAAACACACATGAATCTTCCCCAAGCATATTTTCCTATGTGATTTTTTTCTTCTAGTGTACCTTATTTACATAAGTGAAACACACAAAATCATATTCCATTACTTTCCTCTTGATATTTCTCTTATTGGTAGGGCATAGCGAAGAATCATTGGGATTAGAGCTCTTTAACTGTGATTTTATTTTACTTATAATATAGATGAAAGGTTTTTAATGCTTTATGTCCTTTTAATATTTGAGAAGTATGTTGAGAAAATCAGGGAGAGACTTATCAATGTTTTTCATATTAAAATTATCAACATAACTATAAAATCTTTGACAGGGTGATAAAATAATGAGATTGGTACACAGTTCATAAAGATGTTTAAACCCTAGAATCTACTTGCACTCAATGTAGATAATGAGTTTGACTACATGTGGCTCAGTTGGTACATCCTCTAAAAGATTACATTATAATAGTTCCTTGGTTATCTAAACCATTTCTTGTCACTCTCTATCTTAATATAGGCCATAAAGATGCACAGGCATGCTATATGTGTCCATGTTTTCATAAGAATTCAATTTTTTTCTAGACATGGATGATAGCAATAAACAAACAAATTGGACCACATTTCTCAAGTCTCTATCATAGAGAGGGAACTCTTTATCACTCATCTCCTTTGCAGGTGGATCATGAATTATGGATTCTATCATGTATGATTTATATCCACGGTGTAACAAAACCTGAAAATGTCTGAACCATTCTTGGAAGTTACTAATAGTAAAGCGATTGTATTTCTCCAATATTAATCATATGGATAATGCTGATAATGAAATTTCTATTTTTCTAAAATTATAAAATATAAGATTATTATAATTTCACTTAATTACAATTATATATGAGACTTATTGAATATAAATTTATTAAGTATCACACTATTTTACCAACTCTGAATGGCACGCACTATTGAACACAAAATGTCTGGATGTTTGAAAATTATAGTGTAAATGATCCATATTCCCCTTAAAATTACCCCAAAAATTGTTGGTCAAGCAACTTTTAGGTATTTAGGTAGGTAGGTCTTTTTCAACAGTAAGATTACATCTCCTTGATCCTTAGAGTGGACTCCCAAATATAAAGATCTGAACTCGAATTTCCTCTAAACTTACCTCTATGTTACATCAAGTCTAGATATGGTCACTTTCCTTTATGTGATATGGTTATGTCAACCCATAAACTTCATAAGAAATCCATGATAAAAGTTATTTTCCCAATGAGGGTTGGTCAAACTATTAGTTCTATGGATTTCATCCCTAATAAAGTAATGGAAGTCCATGTATGACATAATATTATGTAGATGCATTTTTTTTATGTGTAAATTTTTCTTATTTTATAATTTACATGACTATTTAATATTAAATGGATTTTACTTAAGTGATTAGGAATATTTTTATTAAAAATTTATTCATAATAAATTTATTTAAATTTCTTCTTTATATATTAGTCCATTTATTTATGTGATTGTGGTCATGCATCCATAAAATAAATAATGTATAATAAATAAATAAATGACCTAATCATGAGCTCATCTAACAATTTATTTATTAATAGGAAAATAAATTAATTTATGACCTAATGAAAAACTCATTGATTCATTATTAGCATGAGTTAAAACATTAAACCTATCCACATATATATCATCTGGGGTGAAATTTTATCAGTTTCATCTCAAACTACCTCTACATGCATTAGGATACTATTTTTAATACATATATATATAACTCACATGCATGTGAGTGGTAACAAAGGACTTGTTAAGGGGAATTACATAAATCACTTTGGATATGAATTTCCCACATAATAACGGAGGAATTGATGACTCTTAGGCCATCATATTTAATTTAGTATTAAATAATATCAATACCATGAAGTAAAATAAATTAAACAAAACCAACACATACACCTGTATATTCAAAACTCATGAACGGTCATAAAAAATAAATAAATACAAAAAGTATACTAGTTTACATTCATTTATAATCATAATTTATTATTAAGATATATTTTATTACATTATTTAAATAATTAATTATGTCACAACCCATCCCCCAAGGCTCGTGCCATGAATACCCCAAGCCTACCTTCCTTAGGTAAGGGGCTGATGACTAGCACTAAGTAGACATATCCCAAAAGGGAATGAATTTTCCTTTAAACCTATATGCGTGAACAATGTTCAAACTACAGAAAGTCAACAAAGTGTAAAATACAACTGTCACTAAGGAAAATACTAAGAGTAATATAAAATTTGAAAGTACAAAGGGGAGATAATACATTCCCAAAACCACAATAGAAAATTCAATTACCATGGTCTATCTACTCAAGACCCTACATGAAGGGTAGGTGAAGGGTATCTGCCTATAGTTGTAGAAGTACACATGTTCCTCCCGTATTATGGATCACCACATGGTCCAAGACCACCAAGGTATTTGTTGAAATGTCGATCACCTACACGAGACATGACACGTGTAGGGAAAACCTGTATAGGGGTTAGTAACACAATACTCAGAAGGAACCCCAAACCAGAAAGAAAAGATGACAAAGAAATACCATAAAGAAAGACCACAAAGTAAGACCACAATGTAATACCACAAAGCAAGTAAAAATCATACCAAGTATAACTCAAGGTATAAAAAGTAATATTATTAGTCATAAAGTTGAATCATCTTGTACTGCTAAGGGACTCAACCCTGATGAGTCACTAAGGTACCCACGGCTATTGGACCACTGAGGTCCGCTCTTCTACTAGACCACAGAGGTCTGCTTAGTTACTGGACCACTGAGGTCCGGTCTGCTATTGGACCACTAAAGTCCACTCGGATACTAGACCACTGAGTTCCGCTCAGCTACTAGACCATTGAGGTTCACTCAACTACTGGACCACTGAGGTCCACTCAGTTTCTGGACCACTGAGGTCTGCATGGATATTAGACCACTGATGACCTCTTGGATATTGGAACACTGAGGTCCACTCATCTACTATTACATTGAGGTCCGCTCAGCTACTAGACCCCTGAGATCTTCTCCTCATATCCTTTGTGTCACAGCTAGCTGCAAGATTCCCGCTCTCCAGTGCACTTGATTCTGGGAAAATCTACTCCACAATCCATCAATCATATCTCGACTACCAAAAAAACTCGATTAAAGTATACCCAAAGGAATGTCTCGACACAAGGGTCCCAATTATGTGTATGACATGTCAATCTGACACCCGGTCTAAATGGGTAAAACGTGTTGCAACATTTCTATTACACCAAGTCACGACTGTTACACTATTTCATTTACGAAATAGTGATTCTGTTTCTTTTCATTGAAACATATGTATGTGGATTTATTTATGAAATGAAACAGTAGGCTCATCACTTTGTTACAAAGAAGCAATTTCAAATAAAATAAAATATTTATGTTTATTTTATTTTTCCTTAAAATTTTTGAAAATTAACTTTTACCCTCGACCCTCACCGGTCGAGGTTAGGTCCAGCTTAAAGAGATTATATAATTATGAGCTCAATGGTGGTCTTAAATTTTCAATCAGTGTTACCATTTGTGAGTTATGAGGATTTGAAAATAAAATAATTTGTATTTAAATTTTATTTACGGTTACTTCCCAAAAACCAAATTTCAATGCTAGACCACAATGGACGATGTTAGGATCCGACTAAGTAAAACAGCCCTTCATGAGCTCAATGCTACTCTCAGATTTCCAATCCGAGATAACGTTTTGGAGTTATATGTATTTGAATTTAAAATAATCATTATTCAATTATTTTATTTACGACCAAAAACTACTTTCCACTATTGTCCCTTTTCGGGAAATTTAAAGCTCCTCATAAAGAAGTTAAACCCTCATGAGCTCAATGATGGTCTCAGATTTTCAATCTGACTCACCGTTTGTGAATTATAAGGATTTGAAAAACAAAATAATTTTATTTATTTTATTTACTATTATTCCACATTCAGGTTTTCTCACTGAAACCCACTTCTCTAAATGCAGTGTTTCCCACAAATTTATAATACAAGTATACATTTAAGAGTTATTTCAATTTTTCAGAAAAAATGATCATCCCCTCTACATGAAAATTAATATTTTCTGACGGATCATTTCGAGCACTCCATGCCTTAGAATTGCACAACATCTCAGTTCCTGGTCTCAAAATATTCCCATATAAATAAAAAAATTAATTAAATTCCAGCACTTTACAAATTATTTCCATTTTATCTTAAAAAATATACATATTCTCTAGAATATATTTGTCAACCATGCATTCATGGAAAATTAATGGCCTAAAAAATAATTAGATATAATTAAAATAAATTAATTGATCATTTTTAAATATTTAAACTCATTATTAAATTCTCAAAAACATATGGTTACAATTAGTGTACTTATATTTTAATTGTAAAATTAATTAATTAATGTAATTTAGTTGTGTCCTTTATTGGCAGACTACACTTCATGAACTTATGAGCTACAGACTATTTCCATGGATTTCCATATACCTAGGATAAATGTTTGTGGCTTCAGTATGTACCTCAATCAAAATATCTAGCATGAACTAACTAGCTATATTTGATGCACCACAATTTCTTTGTATCCACACAACCTGCCAAATGACTCGATATATTCTTATGATGCATGGAAACATGGTGTTTACTAACAAGATACACATTGTTTATCTAAGATTTCGTGTGTCTAAATAACCTACCAAAAAAATCAATGTGTATTTTGGATGCTAGAATTAATGAACTGCATGTTGTTATGCTAACTACACGTTGTCTATTTCATTAATATTCCAGGATTTCAGTCACATGCGGTGTCAATCTGTGTATTTGAACACACAGTTAGCTTAAATTTAACAACTGAACCATATAGACTACATGATTTTTATACATTCTAAACATCATGTAATATGACAAGTAGTATGCTAGACTAGCCCGTTCTACACATTATGTGCAATAAATTCACCATGTATAATTACTACTTGACATTTCATGTATCCCATGAAACATCCATGTGTAGTGAACATTCATACACGATGTATACTCTAAATACATATTTTGTAACTTAGTCTCACTGGATAGACTCCCTAGTACCACCTTATGTAATCTTTAATCATTCTTTATCTGTTCTTGGTATTAAGAAATCATGAATCAAAATAGGTAAAATAGAAATTTTTTATGAATATTAATTAAACATTAGATTATAGAATGAATATTTTTTAAATGAGACAAGTATCAACTATTGTACATATATATCAAAAATAAAATATGTAATTTTAAATTTAAACATGACTGTACTGATACCACTTTAAGGTTTTATGAATATAATAAGCGTCCTAGTGGTCTTGATAACTATAAATGATTTCTTCTATCTAATTGATCACTCAAAAATTTTAAAATATGTAAATATCATGACTAACGAATTTTTTTCCCATTGAATAATAACATTTAAAAATCATGGAACCTAGAGTGGATTTTTGTATGTCAAATTTATAATTAATTTATATGAGATATAAAGAAAGGATAACCAGTATTAGTATTTGTATTCAATGAATATGTTGATCATACTGAAAATATATTTTCAGATTATCTATGTTTTTCATATAGGATTCAAGTGTAGAATACCTCTTGTAGTGCTCGATTTATGATCCTTTGATATCTGAGTGACATATATTGATTTTCAAGTTCTAACAAGACAGATCTATCGAAGTGTGTCATTAATCTTGAATTGTTAAAAATAATTCAGGTTTGAATTATTCCCTTATTGTTATTGAGGGGAGGAGGGAATGTCAAATTTAATAGAGAATACTTTTGTTCACAATGATTCTCAATTCTCAATTAACACTACACAATAGACATAAAAGAATATTTATAGAGTTAGGGTTTATATTAAAATAATTTTTTTTTTATTTTACCATGTCCCTAAAATAATATAAAAAATCTAATCCTAAACCATTACATAATAATAATAAAAAAAAATATCTTATGGTTTTCTCTAACTCGAGCAATGAAAAATATTATTTTACCAGCTTGAAAATTAATAGTTATCCCCTATAATGATCATGGTCAACTGAAATTCCTTTTCATTTATCAAATATCCAAATTAATATTTATTAATAAATAAATATTTAATTAATATTCTAGAAAATAAATTTCTATGAAATATTCAATGAATAAAATAAATATTTTTATTCATGATTCTATTAATAAATATTTAATAAATATTTTTGATCAATAAAAATTGATTTTAATTATTCCTCAGTCTTGTGAATAATATTTATTAAAATAATAAAATTTTGATAGTATTTAATCACGATCAACATAAACACTTTGTGTGTGACCCTCTACAATTGTTTCTCATAGTCATTAATATGGATTACCTAAATTCTATGATTAATATTTAGAAATGGGTCATGGAACCAATGAGAAAGAACTTGATGTCTATAATTTGATGATCAAACCATGATTCATTTTTTTATTTCAACCTTACAACACTATGTTAAACTTATTTAGTATTGTTAATTCAAATTATTATAAAAATTGAAATTCAGTATTGAATAAATAATTTTTTTTTATCATTGTTAAAAAGGATAATTTTATTATATGATTTCATTGTAGGAGGAGGTGATTTGGAGGATCTATAATGATGTTCAAGAAAATCAATTCACACTAAGTAGGAACTAGAGAACCAATGTGAACTCAAAGGAACACTTCAACTAATATGTGGATCCAATTGGGTTTGTGTTATAATAAAAACAATCATGGGGCTAAAACTCTTCTAAGGACATACAAAACCAATTCATCTATTTAGGGGAACATATAAACTGATATTTCCCATAAAAATAATCATCTTGATATCAATAGTGGTGTTATATATTTAAGATATATCTCAATATTTCCACCCCCAAATGATGACTTTTTTTGTGAAAATAGAAAATAGGTGGGTTAAAAACATTATTGTTTTATCCAAATAATGATTAATCTATCTAGATATTGAAAACCTTGGGCCAGGTGGTTTTACACAATATTTGAGACAAAATCCACATTCCACTTTTCCTATAAGTTAGAATCTTTGGAACCCCATTTGAATGTTTTAACATGAGGTAAATATCTATAATTTTGGAGACCAAAAGGATTCCTCTCTTCACCTTACAAGCTCTTGAGGCCCCTATCACAATGGTGGGATTAACGATGAAGGTGATGATCAACCTAATCTTCCTCCGGCTATTAATGGATATATTAACAGTGGATGGTCATTTTGTTGAAGCTACACCCAATTTTGAGGGTGTTACATCACTTTTTATGCTAATGGTTTTTTTAAATTTTGTGTGAAACATTCAATTTATGTTTTATCTTAACATTATTCATCTTTGAAATATTTTTTGGTTTAATCAAGTGAAACACTTTTTATAACAACATCGATTAGGTTGATATTTCTAGTGGGAATTTTGGGTTGATCTGACTAGACAACAAAATTATCGTTTTTTACATTCACATGTATGATATTTCATTATTCGTTGGTAGAACGTATTCTATTCATGAGGTCCAAAATATGACAACATGATTTTTATGTGAATGGTTAGTTCTTTTTTCTTCGTTTCAAGAGGAATGAGGGGAATCAATATCATGAAATCCCTCAACCTAATAATTCTATTAAACCATGTGAACATTTCAGAAAAATGAACTATCCACGTTCTATAGTGAGCTTTAAATGACCTTCTTCTCGCATAATTCTTAAAATAACACCTCTATTTATCAAATATAAAATTCTTTAATTGTGTCATTTTTTTAAAACTATATTCCAAACCACCCCTCTTTTAGTAATTTTTATTAAAAATACACCCTTGAAACAACCAATGATCATTCAGAGATGACCTAGGGTCTAACATATACTATTAATGAAATTTTAAAATATAATAAATTTAATGTTTTGGAAAACACATTCAAATTTTGGTACTATTTTTTGGGAGTGATTTTATTTTTTGTGTTAATTTTTAAAAAAATTATTGTGTATTTTGTAATAATTTGTTTGCTTTATTTTTTCCTTCATTTGCAGTTGATTTCTAAAATCATATTTTTGTAAGACTTCTGCATGATGCGATATTCATTAGATGAATTAATTCTTTTTGAACAATAAGTAGAGAGGATCTTGTGTCATCGACACCAAGAAGCTATAAAATATCCATTCATTTAGGATTCAAAAAACATCAACAGCATTAGTAATCCTGATTATTATTATAAAACAAACATGAAGATATAAATAAACATCTATAATATGGCTGAAAATAACTTGACATTAAAATAACTAACCTCTCCTGATGTAGAGATCCACCTCGAATACATTCAAATACAAAGAGAGGCCCCAAAATTTAAACTTAAATCTACTTTAATTCACTTATTACCAAGATTCCAATGAATCATGAGAGAAGATTCACATAAGAATTTAAATAATTTTATACCATGTTTTCAAAATTAAAAACTTATAATTTGGATTAAGAACAAGTAGAACTTAGAGAATTACTATTCTCTTAAGAATAAATTTCAAAATATTGGTTATGTTATGTTAATTCCCTAATAATAGGCTATGAAAACATGAAATAAATTTTCTTTGAAAAATATTTCCCAACCTCTCGAACTACAAATATAAGGAAATAAATTTATGGAATAAGGAAATCAATGGGGGAAACACTACATGAATATTGGGAATTATATAAAATGTTCTGTTCTGGATTCCCACATCACGAAATAAGTGATCAAAATTTAATAAAATATTTTTATGAAGGCTTAATACAAATTGATTGAAACATGACTAATGATGTAGTAAGGGGTGCGATAGTTTAAGAAACCCAATCGCTGTAAAGAACCTCATTGATTACATGGTGCAGAAAACACAACAATTCAGTTCAAGGTCTAGTGTACCCATTTGAGGTTCCCATGTGGTTAAAAGTAATGAATTCGAGAAGAAGGTGGACATGATGTTTGAATAGTTAGGTACCCTTCTTGGAAAAATTAAAATTTTCAAAGGTAAATCCAAATATCCCCATACCATCCATTGTGGAATATGTTCTTCCAACACCCACTAGTATGACCAATGTTCTCAATTAAGAGAAATGTCTGAGAGTTGTGAAGTAATATTTCCCAGACACCCCTATAACCAACCCTTTAAGAGAGAACCTCACTATTTATCCTACACTAGGTTTAAATACAAACAATCCTATATCTAAGGGGGTATCCAAACAAAACTCAACAAACATGGAACCAAACTGGGAAGAGTACTCATCCTCCACCACCTAGAAATACTAAACCACCCAAAATTCCTTTCTAATAACCCCCAACAAAACATAATCCAAGCAACGAACACATGATGAAAAAAATGGCTGTAAATAATCTCCAATTCCAAAAAACCACTGAAGTAGTCATAAAATACTTAGAACCCCAATTAGGATAACTTTCCAACTCGGTGGGGGAAATCCAAATCCATGGATCAGGTGAACTAAACTGTCATACATTAATAAACCCTAGGTATATGGTAAATGTTAGTTCCATCAGCCTTTTGAGCAGAACACAACATTAAGTCCAAATAAACAATCTATTAGAGTCATCCCCTTATGAGGAAACCACCATCCTAGACATTGATAATGGCATAAGAAAGGAAAAACCCCCATCCATAGGAAAATCCATCTAAAGGAATATGTGTGTATGTTGATTATTTTATTAACCCAACCATTCCTCTTATATTTTCCTAAAGGTCCACCAAACCATGAAATCAAAAAGATACAAAACATAATAAATAAATCATGGAAACATTCAAAAAACTATAGGTTAACGTCCCTATAATTTATTCCATATAGATAATTCCATAATATGAAATGTTTCAAAAGGATATGTGTACACTCCAAAGGTGACTATAATTTTATGAAAAGTTGAGCTTGGGGAGGAACTTCTCAATATTGATAGCACCATCACTTCCCACCAAATACAATGATCTGGGAATATTCACGGTTTCATGAAATATAGGGGATTATTTCTTTTTCAATGATATGATTGATTTGGGTGTTTTTATAAATGAGGTGACTTTCTCCATTTTCACTTAATTATAGTTTAGGGAACTGAAGATCCCTGAAATTGTTGTTCAACTAGAAAAATGGAGTAAAACAAATCCCACTGGTGTGTTATTGGTTGTTCTTGTGAGGGTAAAAAAATTTAATTTATTATGCTGATTTTTATGATCTTAAAAAGGATGATGATAGCATGAATGAAAATGCCCCAATTATAATGGAGAGATGTTTCCAAAAAATTTACAAATCCATAATTAATTTCCATAATGGTACATTATATATGGAGTTTTTAGGGAAATTTTCTACTTCAAAATCCTTGATTCCATTAAGCACCCCTCTAAGGATCAATTATCTCTCTCAGTTAATTATGTTGTTGTACTACCTTCCCCAAAAAAAATTGATTTCCTTTCCCATGATCCCCTTTTAGAGTTTTCTTCATTAATATAAATTATAGGAAATGAATCATTCATAGAATGTTGTTCTATTCTATAAAAATTTCAATCATTTTTTTAATTGATAATTTCATGAACACTAAGGATCCCATGACCATAGATGATACTTCTAAGATTTTAAAATATTATTCCTCATATAAGGATGTTATCATTGACCAGTTAGATAATATTTTTAACCTCCCACTTTTATATTACTCCCATCAGTCCAAAATAAAAATGAATTAAAAGTTAAACAAATACCTCTAGATTTAAAATATTCATATTTTGAGAATGAAAACAAGCTTCCTGTCAACATTTCTAGTGCAATCCCTCTAAATAATGAATTGTGATTCCTTAACCAATTAGGGTGTATAAAAAATGTTTTCGATGTACAATTTTTAAAATTATTTATATTAGACCATAAATTTCAACACATTATATATTGTTAAATGATGAGGTTAAACTAGTGAGGTAAGAAAAATCTCAATTAAACCCAAATCACCTAGATGTTGTTTAAGAGGAGGTTACCAAAGCACTATATTCTGGAATCATTTACCCAATCTATAATAGTCAATGTTTTAGTCTGGTGCATGTTTTTATTAAATAACTCTACCTATTATAATTAAAAATGAAAAAATGAATTGGTTCCAACCCATGGAAAGAATAGATGTCATGTTCGTATAGACTATCTCCAACTAAGACAACACACTTGGAAGGACCATTTCCCATTGTCCTTGATTGACTAGATTCTAGTGAGGCTAGCATAGAAGTCCCACTAATATATTCAGGATGGGTATTTTGGATACATTCATATCCTTATTTTCCTAGAGGATGAGGAAAATACATCCCTTAGTTGAACCTTTGGAACATTTTCCAATATAATGATTCTATTTGGTCTGTGAAATTCTCCAGGTACTTTCTAGCGAGGCATGGTAAATAATTTTTTTATTTACTAGAGATTTTATAGAAGTATTTGTAAAAACCCAAAATTATATCAATGGAAATTACATTATTATAATTAATTCATATATTATATTCACATAAAATCACATTTTGAATGCAATATAGGATTTATAAATGAATAATGAATGAAATAAATGATATTTCTAGAATTTAATGAACCTATTCCAAGGGAATATTAACCTGAAATTTAGAATAATAACATGAACCATATGAATAGTAAACTTGAAAACTGAATAGTACCCTCACCTATGAATGTATATATAAAATTTTGGTATCTTATAAATGAAAATATGATGTATCTATATCCTGGAATAAGTAAATAAAATTTTTATAAATGATAAATTATGTGTTGGTATTTTTGTAAGTTATAAATATTTAATTACGTATTTATAATTAATATCATGATTTAAATGAAAATTTAGTTTCTTAAAAATTATTAATAAATTATTGTTTTTGTGTCTCATGATTATAAGATAATTTTATGAGACCATACTTAGTTTTTCAAGGTGTTACAAAAGTAGTTATAATTTTAAAATCAGTATTTTTCAAGTAAAAGATGATTTTAATTAAAAATTAAATTTATCATATTTATAAAATAATTTTCATAAAAAGGAGCTTATTTTTGGATTCTACACAAAAAAAAATTATTATAGTGAATTTTTGGGATTTTTTTTTATATTGTAAAATATAGTAACTTACGATATTTATACATTATAAATTAAATACAATATTCATAATTAATTGTTAATGTAATAAACTTAATCACAAAATATACTTATTTATTTTAATATATTTTATGATAATTCTCAAAATATTCATAGTTTTGAGACAAAATAAAAAATTATTGAATAAAATTATGAGAAAACACTCCTCTCCTCCAATATAAATACCACCCCTCACCACATCTTATCTTAATACATATAAATCATTAAAACTTGTCTAAATAAGAATAAAATGTATTCCAAATCCCCTCCCCCACGTTCATGAGATTTTTTCTTAACAGAGTACCAAAACCAATGACCTATGGAGGTTCTCAAGAAGAAGGAATCAAGTGGTAAAACCCTCTTTCCTTTATTTTAATTGCTTTTCAAGTTCCTTTCTTTACATTTTATCTCCCCAACTCACATCTTAAAAAATGGTATAAAAACTAAATTAAATTAAATACACATGAATTTTGTTATGCTAATAGATTAATTCATCATCTTCTCTCTTTCCCCTCTTATTTTTATAAGAAATAAAACATCATCCACAATGGTATAATTTATCAGATTCAAGGATGATGAGTTTTCAATTTCCATTAACTCCTTCAAGAATGCTCATAAACCATTTTATATTTACAACATTTTATAATACATGTGTAACAAACTATTTAATTTTCAACAACCATCATATATACATGATATTAAATAATTAACCAAAACTAGAATCTGTTGATAAAAAACCTGCCAAATTAAACCAAGCGATTATCATTAATGTTTTATCTAATTATACATACTCATTAAATATAATAAAATTAATTATATAAGCATTTTATCTACATTATGATCATTAATATAATATAAATTCACTTATAGAAGACCATTATCATTTAACACGAACTTTAGTACTCTTATATAAGTGAACTAGTCATGATAACCAAGAAAACAAACACTCCCAAACAATGAAATTAAACACTAAAACCAATAAAAAATACTGTAAATAATCTTAATAAAATTATAATAAATCAAATTCTTGTAGAACATTTTATGGACTTATTAATTAATTAATATAATTTGATTACCTATGACATTTATATCATGTGTGGAACCATTTCCGACATAAGGTTAGGGATTCAACCCGAACCTCTATTATTCATTTGGGTTACTCTTTCTCTATATTCAACCAAATAAAATTATATTTTATATTTATGTACATAATCTAACATATGTTTATATTTCCAAACACATCTTCCAAGATCATTTAATCCTTTATTTTCATGGGTATACATGTTTTGTAATATTCCCTTCTAAATTATTCTTGATACGGATGCCCGGTTAAAGGACACTTCCCAAATTCAGACACATTTCCAAGTTCACTCTATAATCTATATTAAGTATTAATTTTCCTCTAAAATTTCTCATTTTAATATGAAAAATTTATTGGTTCACTTCTAGTTTCATATAAAATATTATTCTCTTTTATTTTTTAAATTCTCTTTAGTATTTCCCATAAACAACACTAAAATGTTTTATTTCTAATGCTTATTAAAAACAAAGTACATGTTATCACATAATCTTGACATAAATTATAATATCTTACACATATTTTTATATATTAATGTCCATGTATGATTTAATTCATTTATTTCATGGATAATTTTATGATACACCCATTTATTATGTTTTATGACATGATTATGATACCAATTTCATTCTATGGGTAACCCTTATGTTTATTTTTCATGTATGGAACACATATTCATGAAAATTTATAATGGGTGTATGTTGATACTTCCCCAGTGAATTGTTTAATTTTTAGTCTCATGAGACTTCATATGCAACGGTCTTGGTTGTTATTGTTTACTCATGCTCTATGTGCAACAGTCTTGGTGGTTAACCATAACTCGTGCTCCTTCATGTGTAATGAGCCTTGAATAGTACTTATGCCATGTTGTATGTTGTTTCAAAATCATCCATGATACCATAATTACATATGTTATTATTTTTTATGTACATTCATTCCTTTTATGTCATCTTGTTGTGCCTTCTTAACCATATTCTATTCTTTACTCTTATGTTTATTCCCATAATGGGATTTTTAGCTCATCCCTTTATTCATGTTATCCTCAGGTTATCATATGAAGATATAAGGTCTCGAAATATTTTAGTAGATCATGATGGATGATTAATAATGGAATGTTTCTTTGGTCCCATGTTTTCAGTTTTATATATATTGTCTTCCAAAGACACTAAACATTATGATCGGTGTCTTGTAGTTTGATAGTTAATTATGTTTAAAATCGTGTAATGTTTTGTGTAAAATGTATAGGGTCTCTATAGTTGGTATCAGATAATGGTCTAGTTAATTTTGGAGATTTGGACTAGATAAATATAGTAATAACCTTGGGTATGATTCTAATTATAAGAAAACATCCCAAAATTTTTGTATGTATAGAGTAAGTGTTTGTTAAGAAAATATATCTTTGTCTGGATACTACATGTGGATGTGGTTCTGGCACAGATATAGCTAGGAGTAACAAATATGAAAAGGTGTTTTGATCTTGACTCATGCTAACTTGGGACATAAAAATAGGCATTAATTTGCATCTAATTTGACAATCCTAGGGGATATTCTTTGGTAAATTCATAATCTCATTACAAAACATTATTAAGGGAACAAACAAATGCCCATAAGAGTACATGTTTGGAAATAAATCATGGGTAACATAGATTAAAACCATGGAATAAAAAGTTAGTATATAATTTTCCATCAAAATTTTATCTATTTATGTTAAATTTTTTGTTTTGTTATTATTATTAGCTAAGTAATCAATCCCCCTAATTTCACATTCTTTTTAATAGTTAATTGAGGGGAATATAAGAAATTTTCCCAAAAATCAATGTGATATGTAATGTGATAATTTATATATTGATATGGAAAATATGATGGAATGGGTAATCAAAACATAATGAAAGTACTTGGTCAGCTGGATCTAGTTATGAATAATAACTTTAATCACAAAGAACACCCCCTTATCATAAGATAGGAAAAGTTTCTATAAAATACATTATACAACAAAGGCCTCCCATGATTAGCGGATCTTATGATATCTTCATCACATAAAAATGTATTCACACAATTTAGATGATATTCTCCATCCTCAAGTGATCAAAATAAGAAAAATATGTGCTGGAAGTCTATATATTTTATTGGTAAGTATCTCAGTGATGAAAATTGATCAAGAACACAAAGTCCAAGGAGGAAATATATTAAATGGATTGTAAAGATTTCAATAAAACAAATTCAATAAATATTTTCCCTAAACCCCCCATATCATGATTGAAATGGAATTTGTTAGACTGAAGTAAAATGGATATTATTTTATTGATTTGTATGAAAAAAACGCCAAAAATCATTCATGATATGACTTTATATTTTTCATAAACACCGAATTCTAGGTGGATTTCTTATTTAGTATACTAAAGTTAGTTCTATGAAAGGCATTGGCGATTTGAAACTTTGATAGCAAGAAGAATATTTTATATTTTTACCTTATGGTTGAAATGGTGATCAGATACTTTCAGCAGCCCCTTGAGCCTAGTGAAAAAAAAGTAGAAATGGGGTCTAATATGGGTGAATCATCAAATGAATCCCATGACGGAAAGAAGACTGAATATCCCACATGTCAAAATTATGAGAAGAAACATCCAGGGAACTATCTAAATGGAGCCATGATGTGATTAAATTGTAGAATAATGGGTCATCTAGTTAATAATTACTAAAGGTATATGAATAATCCCACTGATACGGAAAAATAAAGGAAGGAAAATATCAACACTCAGCTGGTAGTGTAGTGTTTAAATTACAAGAAATACTAGTATTTTTCAATTTAATTCCCTAAGACCATTTTTTTGGTGGAAATCAATAACAACAACCTCCAATGAAACATGGAAGGGAATATTATCTCACTTATACTAAGGTGAAACCAAAAAATGAGGTGGTTATAGGTATAATGGTTATTCATTAAAGAATAGTGAACAAACTATTTGATTCTGGTTCTAGGAATTATTTCATATATTGAAAGTTTAGTAGAACTATTCGATCACCACCTCAAAATTTGGATGTGAAGTAATCTATGTGAACATAAAATGGGGAAATTATTGCATCCAAAATTTATAACTCTTCTTTGGTTAATTTTTGTGGACTTAAACTCCCAAAAAATATTTTCATACTCAATTTGGTAGAGTTTTATGCTATATTAGGCAAGGATTGGCTATCTTTATTTAAATCTAATATCAACAATCAATAAAGGGAGATCAATCGTTACATCTAGAAGAATCCTCCAATTATGTACAAGTGTAAGGAGGATGATGAATCTCCTTCATAATATTTGTCTCAAGTGTGGTTTTTTCCATATGAGCTAAAAAATCTAGCTCAAATGATTGAGACCAAAGAGAGAATCATGCTCAAAGTCATACCCATCGTGTGAGATTACACTGATGTATTCCTTGAATAATTTCCCAGTCTTCCTCATGATTTAGAGGTCGAGTTATCAATTAAAATTTTTTCTAGATCTCTAACTATATCAATGATAACTTATATAATTACCACCACTGAGCAGGAGGAATTGAAGAAGTAGTTACAGGAGAATCTAGATAAGTGTTTTATACACTCGAGTGCTTCACTATGGGGTGCACCATTCCTCTTTGAGAAGAATAAGGATGCAACAAGTTACCTATGCATTTATTATCATGAGCTTAATTAAATAAAAATAAAGAACTTATCCCCTACCATGGATAGATGAATTGTTTGGTCAGCTATGTGGGGCCATATATTTCTCTATGGTTGAGCTTTGGTCAGGATATCATCAATTATAGGTGAGGAAGGAAGATATTCCCATGACTGCCTCTCAGAAAAGGTATGCACAATAAGAGTTCATAGTGATTCCCTTTAGAATCACTAATTCTCAATATATATTCATGCATTTAATGAATAGCGTCTTTAGAGTTTTCCTCCACAAATTTGTGTAGTCATTATCAATGATATTCTAATACACAACAAGAGCTGGGAGGAACATGATTATCATTTTAATAGTATGATAAAGACTTTTAAAAGGTATCAAACATATTCAATTTATTGTAAATGTGAGTTCTATATATAGTAAGTATCATTCTTGGTTCATGTAATAACCAGAAAAGGGTTATTTGTGGACCCTTATAAGAAAAAGGATATTGAAAAGTGGCCTACAGAAACATCTATAAGAGAGATCCATAGCTTCCTTGGTATCATTGAGTACTACCGAATATTTTTGAGTAACTTCTAGAAATGGTAAATCTAATAACCAAGTTGAGACGGAAGGGAGTGAAGTTTTTCAGGACTCTACAATGTGAGGAAAGCTTTAAGGATATCAAAAAGAGGTGTATCACTCTGCCAGTACTCACACTCTTGAAAATTGGAGACAAATTTTTGGTGTACCGTGATTCATAAAAGAAGGTATTAGTTTGTTTAATAATAAAAAATAATAAATTTATAGCCTACACCTCAAGGAAGATTAAAATTCTTCAGCAAAACTATCATACGTAAGATTTGGAGTTGGCAGCTATGAAAATTGCATTGAAAATATGGAGGAATTATCTATATGGGGAGAAGTGTGAGATATATACTGATCATAAGAGACTCAAATATATATTCACATAAAAAGATCTTAATTTGTGCAAGTGAAGATGGTTAGATCTCATAAAATATTACAACCGATCAATCTGATTCCATCCTGGTAAAGCAATTAAGGTGGAAGATGATATAAGTAGAAAGGATCCTCCATCTTTTTCAATGATGAGAATTGATAATGATACAATCTTATTAGAAATTAAAAGTATGGAAATGAAAGCCATTATGGAGGGAACACCATCAATCCTTTATCAAATGATTTCTCAACCATCACTTATGGATAAAATAAAGGATGCTCGAAGAAATGATTTTGAAATTTATAAAATTGTGGAAGCAATTAGAAATGGTAAATCCTCCATGTTCAAGATCTATGAGGATGGTGTCATAAGATTTGGGTCATGACTATCTGTACCATCCAATCTAGAGTAAATAAAAATCTTCTAAATGATACACATAGATCAACCTTCTTTATTCACACAAGGAGCACATAGATGTATTAAGATCTTTGAGAACATTATTGGTGGGATTATATAATGAAATATATTTTGGAATACACATCAAAGTGTATAGTATGTTATAAAGTGAAGGCTAAAAGAGAAAAGTCTAAGGGGATGATACAACCACTACCCATACCAACATGGAAATGGAAAAACACCACCATGGAATTTGTCAGTGGACTTCCAAATATATCTATAGGGGAAAATGTATTACGGGTTATTGTGGATCATCTGACAAAAACCATTCACTCTATCTCAATTCAAGATGACTTCTCATTGGATCAAATTTTAGGGATATACATAAAATAAGTGGAATGTATACATAGATCCCCACGATCGATTGTTTCTAATTGAGATCTGAGATTCACCTACATGCTTGAGAAAAGTCTCCAACATGATCTGAACGCTACGTTGAACTTCAGTATGGCCTATCATCCTCAAACAGATGTCCAATCTGAATGGACTATTTAGAAACTGGAAGACATGTTGAGGTAATATTTTATAAACATAAAATAAGGATGGGACCAACACATTACTCTAGTCTAGTTATATTAAAATAATAGTTTTCACTCACGAATCTAAATGGATCTATATGAATCCCTTTATGGGAAAAGTTGAATAACAGTGATTTTATAGGATGAACACTGTGAACATAACCTACTTGGACCTGAAATGGTCAAAGAATGAAGGAGAAGGTGAAAACCAATTAGCAGCACATCATGGAAGCCCAAAATCGTCATAATAGTTATGAAGATAATTTTCGATTGGACCTAGAGTTTAATGTTAGAGACATGATATTCCTATAAAAATCTCCATGGAAGAAGGTCATTAGATTTGGGGAAAAACAAAACTAAGTCCCAGGAATGCTGTCCCCTTAGAGATTCTTGATTGGGCTAGAGCTATGGCCTATCAACTTGCACTTCCACCTACCATGTCAAAAGTACATGATGTATTCCATGAATCCCTCTTGAGGAACTACATACCTAATCCTTCACATGTTTTAAATTCAAAGGCGGAATAGTTAGGAAATGATCTCTCATATGATGGAATCTAGTAAAGATCTTGGATTGTAGAGATAAAGGTTTACGCAATAATATTACTCACCTGGTCAAAATACTATGAAAAAACCATAAGTATGAAGAGGCAACATGGGAACCATAGCAAGCGATGAAAGAGAGTTACCTGGAGCTGCTTTCACCTTAGTGTGTAACAAAAATTTTGGGGGTAATTTCATAAGGGGGAAGAATTGAATGGCCCTAAATTCTATCAATGGAAATTTCATTCTTATAGTTATGTCATATAGTATAATGATATAAAATCACATTAAGAATTCCATACATGCTTTATAATTGAATAATGAATGAAATAAGAGTCATTTATATAAGTTATGGAACCTATACAAAAGGAAAAGTAAATTGAACTTTGGAATAGAAACATGTCACTTATGAATAGTAAACAAGAAAAATGAATAGTAACCTTATCTATAAAGGTATAAATAATTTTTTTATCTTAGAAATGAAAATATGATAAATATATATCTTGGAATATGTAAATAAATGTTTTAGAAATGATAAATTAAATTTTGGTATTTTTATAAGTTGAAAATAATAAATTACATTTTTATAACTAATATAATTATTTAATAGAAAATTTGTTTTCTTAAAATGTATTAATCAAAAAATATTTTGTTTTCTTATGATTATAATATAATTTTATGAAACCTTAATTAGTTTTTCAAGGTGTTATAAAATTATTTATAATATAAAAATCAGTATTTTTCAAGAAAATGTTGATTTTAATTACAACTTAAATTTATGATATTTATAAAATTAATTTCATAAAACTTATTAATTTTTTTATTATATATGTCAAAAAAATTCTATGGTATTTTTTGGGATTTTTCTAAAATAGTGGAATTTTTGGAGAATTTTAAAATACAGTAAGTTATATTATGTATAAATTATAAGTTAAATAAACTATTAATTAATTCATTGTTGATATAATAACCTTAATATAAAACTATCATTAAATATTTTAATATATTTGATGATAATTCTTGATATATTCATATTATTGTGCTATAATTATAAACTAATGAATGAAATAATGAGAAAACGCCTCTCCCTTCAACAATAAATCTCATAACTCACCACCTCTTCTATTCACACATATCAATACTTAATACTTGTAAAAATTATGATAAAATATCTTCCCATTACCTGACCCCATTTCTAGTATCTTTTGGTCTTAACAAAATACCAAAACCAATCAGCTAAAGTGGTTCTCATGAAAAAGGAATCAAGAGGAAAACCCCTCTTTCTTTTCTCTTATCTTCTTTTTGAGTTCCTTTCTTTTCTTTTTATCTCCTCAACTCCCCTCATCAAAATGGTATGATAACTCTAGAACATAATATATACTATAATGTTAATATTATAATTTAATAATTCAATATCATTTATCTTTCCCCATATTTTTTTATAATGGAAAGAAAACATCATTCATGATGTGTTAATTTATAGCATTCAAGTAAGATGAGTTTTCAATTTCCATTACCTCCTTTAAGATTGCTCATAAAACCATTATTATGGTAATAACAGATTATAATACATGTGTTACAACATATTTATTGTTTTTTAACTAGTATATATCCATGATATTAAATAATTAGACAAAACTAGTATGTGATGATCGAAAGCCCACCAAATTACACAAAGAGATTATCGTTAAACTTTTATCTAATGATTAATCCTCATTCCATATAATAAAAATAATTATATGACCATTTTATATTCTAAAATTTCATTAATATTGTATAATTTTACTTCTGGAAAAACACTCCATTTTACATGAATTTTTATACTGTTATAAAAGTGAACAGATCATGAAATCCAAGAAAACAAACCCTCCCAAACAATGAAATTGAACACTATAACCCATTAAAAAACCATAAATATTCTTAATAAAATTATAATAAATAAAAGTAAATATAAATTGTTCTGGAATTATTAATTAATGAATCTAATTTTATTATCTAGGACTTTAAGATCAAGTTCTGATCCATTTCATACATTTGGTAAGAGATTCCACCCTAACCTCCATTATTCCTTTAGCTTACTCTTTATCTCTCATTATACAAATGAAATTATATTTTATTTTTATTCAAATCATATAAATTTTTTTATATGTTCTAAAATCATGTATCAAGGTCAGCTAATCCATATTGCTTAGGATATACATGTTTTAAAAGTTTATCTTCCTAATTATTCTTGATAAAAAAGCCCGATTAAAGGGAACTTCTCAAATTTTCACCCATTTTCAAATGCACACCATAATGTGTTTTAGTCAATTTTTTTCTAAAATCACTAATTATTTATGAAAACTTTTTTGGTTCACATTTAGTTTCATATGAAATATTATTCCCTTTTCTTCTTTAAATTCTCTTTAATATTTTCCTTAAACCGCACCAAAGTGTGTTATTTAGGAGGTTTCATGAATAATATTTTTTATATGTTATCACATCATATTGAAATAAATTATCATGATTTATTCCTATTTTCCATTATTAATTTACATGTATGATTTTCCTTTTTCTTTCATTGACACTTTTATGATACTCCCATTTCTTATGCTTTTTGACATGATATTGATTCCCATTTTTTCCATGTGAAGCCCTTATATTTATTTTTCAGGTGGAACAAATATTAATGAAAATGTAAAGATGTGTTCACACATATAGTTCTCCAACTGATTGGGTAATGATTAGTTTCAGGAGACGTCATTTTCAATGGTCTTTTTGGTTACCCTTGACTCATGCTCCATGTGAAATAGTCTTGGTGGTTTACCATGACTTGTGCTCCTTCATGTGCAATGATCATGTAATCATGCTTATGTCATGTAGTATATTACATCCACATATCCTATGATAACATAATTATATATTTTATGCCTCCTTATGTACATTCATTCTTTTTATGTCATTTTATATTTCCTTCTTACCCATGTGTTATGCTTTATTCTTATGTTTATTCCCATACTAGGATTTTTCCATCACCCCTTTGTTCATATTACCCCTAGGCCATACTATGCAGATTTAAGTGCTTAAAGGAAGTTAGGTGTTCATAATGGATGACAAATAAAGAAATGTTTTTTTATTCCCATGTTTTTAGTTTTATGTACCATGTCCTATAACTACACTATAATTCATGATCCTTGTCTTGTAATTTGTTAGTAAATTTTGTTTAAAATCATGTAATATTATGTGTAAAATTCTAGGGTTTCTATAGAATTCAAGGATGCTTGTACTTTTTAAGGATCCTCTTTTGATGAATGTTTGAGTAGTCTTAGTTTCTTCCGATATATTTGTATTTAAAATAATCTCATATTAATCTATGATAATGCCATTTCATGGTGTGATAAGGTATAATATATGGATATGTAATTTTTTGGGATGGTATCCAAGTAGATAAATCAAAAGTGGATGTCATTTGTAACCAACCATTCCCTAAAAAATGTGCAGGATGAGCAGGGTTTCTCAGGTCATAATGGATTTTACCATCATTTCATTTGTAACATAGTAAGATTGCACTCCCCCTCTCCTGGTTTCATAAAAAAAAAGAATTAATTGGTTTTGATAGAAAATGAAAGGAATAATATAACAGAATAAAATGGAGTCTCCCATTTCACCCGATAATCTAACCACCTTAGTATGATTTTCCATTTTAGCACATGTGTGACACCTCTAACAATGAAATTAGGGTTGTCTTATAACAACAAGTTGATTGAGTTCTACATGTCATTACCTATGCCTCATGAACACAATAATATTCCCATGAAAGATAAAACCCAACTAAAAAATAATTCCTTTACATGATGGTTTCCTTTGATATGTTCATGTCATATCCTTTGGGGTCCCATGTCATGTGTTCTCAGACCATTCATTCCTCCAGTATCTCCTTAAGAAACTGGAAGCCAAAACACATCTCATTTGGTAGATTATTGTACTTCATAAATATAATCTAGGAATTGGGGATAAAAAATGAGAAGAGGATGTGGTGACTGATCATATTAGTGGGACCCTCATATCCTAAGTAATTGAA
This sequence comes from Viscum album, assembly GCA_963277665.1. Taxonomy (NCBI): domain Eukaryota; kingdom Viridiplantae; phylum Streptophyta; class Magnoliopsida; order Santalales; family Viscaceae; genus Viscum; species Viscum album. Next base: position 1,068,590,741 of record OY728129.1, read on the forward strand.
TCATCCCCATGTATTCCCATAAATGACATGTTTTTTTATGAGCAATTATACTGCGTGAAAGATGAAATTCCTTTGTATGATGAATTTATAAATTATTTGATATCATTATAAATTATTTTAGAATTAGAAAAAAAATCATGTTGACCATCTAAAAAATGAGTCACATTAGTATATTTGTGATGATCCCTACATTTGTCACACATTTAGTGATCGAGTACTCAGATGGTGTGTACATGATAGCAAATTTATGTCTATACTTATGTTCTATCACACACTAGATTGTGGGGGCCACTTTGGACCCCAATTGAATGTTCACAAGGTCCTCAGTTTAGGTCTCTTTAGGTCAACATTATTTCGGTATTCCCATGATTTATGTAAATCTTGTCTTCACTATCAAAGAATGGGGAATGTTTCTAAAAAAATGAAATTCCACAACAACCCTTTCTCTTCAATAGAATTTTTGATGTTTGGTGAATTGAATTTATGGGACCATACCCTAATTCATTTAGAAACCTATACATTCTTTTGGTAGTTTATTATGTTTCAAAATGGGTAGATCTAAGAACCATGATGACAGATGATTCCATGATAGTCTGTAATTTTTGATAACTGAAATATTTTATAGGGTTTTATTACCAAGGTTCATCGTAAGTGGATAAGGTTCTCATTTCTGTAATTTAATAATATATTCACTTTTGTGTCAGTATGGGGTCTGACATCAAGCGTCCAATGCTTGTCACCCACAAACCAATGGTCAATATGGGGTGTCAAATATAGAGTTAAAACAAATTCATGAAAAAACGATTCTACCTAATAAAAAATATTAGAGTCTTAGACTCGATGATTCCTTATGGTAATTTTTTACTACCTTTAAAACTTTAATTAGAAGGTCACCTTATCTTCTTTTTTTTAGAAAGTATTCTCACCTCCCTATTGATATAGATCATTGGGCCCACTGGGCCATTAAACAATGAAATTGTAATATTTCTAATATAGGTTCTCAAACAAAGAATAAAATTTAGGAGTTGGAATAAATGTATATAGATTCATATTATAACTCCTATATATATAAGGAGACAACCATGGCTACCAACAATCGTCTCATCATTCATCAGTAATTCCACATTATGCTGAAGGTCCTCCTTTACAATGAACGACTAATGTTTCTTCAAGGTAAGATCTAGTCCTACTATTTTTTCCCACACACTATTACTAATGTTTATCTATTTGGTGTTGTTCCATTTCAAAATGAAGAAACAAAACAAACCTTTATTATCATTGAGCAACAACAAACAAACTTTCATGAATCCATTATGGAGTCCCTGATTGAGGAACTCTAAGTTCACGAATAAATCAATGAATGAAACCCACAAGTTTTTATCCTTACTTCCCATATTCTATTTTATTACTGTGAATAAACTGCATACTCCAGGTGTAGGGGGTCTGGGTACATTCCTCAGTTAGTTATGAGTTTTCATCATCTTTATTCTTTTAAAAATTTTCCTTTTTGTATATTATACTTACATTACCCTATTCCCCATCATATATTTGTTGGAATATTTATTTTTTATTCCAATACAATCATTTATATGATTCCCACTTAATCATCGAAAAGTATTCCCACTAAATCATGAAAATTATTTAAAATTCATGAATAATTTCCTTAGTTCATGTTGTTAAAAAAGTCCCCTGATAAAATGTGTGTTTTGTTTCATTAATATAAAATTGTGGTGTGACTTTTCTATTTAATTTATTTAATGTAAATAATATAAATGGTTATATAATTTTTATTCCTTTGAGAAGAATGGTACCCTTTATGTGAGTAGTTTATGGGAAAACTGTGTCACTTAATATAACCAAACATCTCTTCATTTGTCCATGAAGTGTGAATTTTTACTACACAATAGAAGGTTAATATAAGTTAGGTTAATATTTATCAACATTCCAAGATGATTTTTCCAAACATTAGTTCCTTTTCCAATCTTTATCATTACTATACCAGAATGACCTATGCATGTGTACCTATTATCCAACTATTATAAGCCCTAGAAATAAAAAATAAACTAAAAAATAAAAACACACACAAAAATATTGGTTTTCACTTAGGAAGGTCAAACCCCAATCTTCCTTGACCTTTGATCTGGTTATAACTATTACAATTAGTGTACTGAGGAGATTAAACAAGGGTTGATTGATGAGGGTGAGATTATTTCCAAGTTCAACTTTTGAGAGAGAATAAAAATAAAAATAAATGAGGGGACTAATGAAATGTACAACATATGGGGATATATTATTCTAGAGCTTAATGTTTTTATTTTTATAATTCTTAAGATATTGGGTCTTGAAATTTGATTGTAAGGGATGTAGGATAGGTTTATTAGATAGAATCATTTAAAAATAAATATTAAAAATAACTTATATTTACTGGATAAAAAGTGGAAAGAATAGAATTAATTGGTGGAAACACAAAAACAGGGAGATTTAGTGACATTTTTGAATTATGAATTATTTTCTCAAATTGGTATCATTTATCTCCTTCAATTTCATTCTGATACAACTTATCAGACATATTTTTCCATGATCACTGAGAATAATTCCTTGGTGTGTGTTTGTGTTGATCACATTTCTATTAAGAATTAAACATTCATTGAATGTTAAATATTCATGTTGTTGGTAATATATCCATGCATATTTTTTTGAAATGTTTATTTTCCCTGGAGATTAAGTGTTTTTGTGTGGGGGTGTGATCTCACAATGATATATTGTTTTATTTCACCCATAAAACACTATGTTAAACTATTTTTTATTTTAAATTATAATTGCAATTAAAATTTTCTCTTCATGAATGATAAAATTATTTTGTGTTTATAACTATTAAAAAGATATTTTTTGATGATTTAATTGTAAGAGGAGGGGATTTGGAGGATCAATAATGATGTTCAAGAAAAGTGTCCCAAAATGCAGAGGATCCCAAGAACCCATGAGGACTCAAACAAACACTTCATCTAATATGGGAACAAAATTGTGATGAAATTTTGTGGGATGATCCATAATTGGGTGGGATAAAACTCTTTTAGAGAAACCCAATACCAATTTGTCTATTAATATCCCCATCTGAACTGATCTATCCAAGACAAGAAATCTTCTCTCAAAGGTAAAAGTGTTGTTATGTATTTCGGCTACATCGAGAGTTTTAGGCATCCAAATGATGCCATGTTTTTTGTGGAGATATTAAATAGGTGGGGTATTTAGTTTTTTCAAAGCGATGTAAAAATCTATGGATGTTCAAAATTTTGGTCCAAGTTGTTTTACACAATTTTTGTGCCTAAAACCACCTTCCACTTTGCCTATAAATTGGCACTTTTGGAACCCTGTTTTTTAGTTAGAACAGGAGAAAAATATCTATTATTTTGGATTCCCAAGGAGTCTAATATTCAACCTAGATACTCTAATGTTCCCTATCCTTATAGGGGTATCAAGTATGAATGGGAAGTTCCACCTTATCCCCTTCATCGTCTCGATGGAGAGATAAACGGTGGAAACAAATTTCAAGTATTCTAACCACACTTGGGATGGACTTACAACACTTTTTATGATATTGGTTTTGTTTAATTTATTTTTGAAACATTTAATTTGTGTTTTATCTTAACAATATTATTCTTAGAAGTATTTTTTTGGTTTAATAAAGTGAAACACTTTTTTTCTCAACACTATGTGGGTAGAGAATTGAAATGGGAATTTTGGGTTGATCCAATTGGACAACAAAAGTGTGATTTTTCATATTCACATTCATGATATTTCATTATAATTTGTTATAAAATATTCTATGATTGAGGTAGAAAACTTAACAACATGATTTTCATGTCAAGGTTTGGTTCTTTGTTCATCGTTTTATGATGTAAGAGGAGAATCAAGATTTTGACAACCCTCAACCAAATAATTCTACTAAACCATGTTAACTTTTCATAAAAATGAACTATCCAAGTTATGTATTGAATGGGAAATTACCTCCTTTTCAAATAATTATTACAATAACACCATTATATAGTAACTATTAACCTATTTAATTAATTCATTTTTTTTAAACTTTTTTCAATACCACCCCGCTATTTTAGTAATTTTTGGTAAAAATACACACTTTAAACATTCAAATATATCTGAGAGATGACCTCGGGTCCTCTATTTACTATAAATAAACTTTAAAAACATAGTATATATGATGTTTTATGAAAACATGTTAAATTCTGGCATCATCTATGAGGATAAGTTTTCTTTTTGTGTAATTTTTTAGTAAAATTAATGTTTATTTTGTAATTATTTGTTCTCTTATTTTATTCATTAATTTTTTAATTTATTTCTAAAATAATCCTTTTTTAGGCCTTGTGTATGATGTGATATTATTTGGAGAAATTATTTCATTTTGAACAAGAAATGGAGAGAATATATCAACCCTAAAAAGCATAAAACAATCCATTGAAGGAGGACGTACAAAACATCAACAACCTTCAGGATCCTTCTTCTTGATCTAAAAAAATATCTAGATAGAAATAAAATTGAAAAATGTGGATTAAAATAACCGTACATTGAAATAAATAACCTCTCTTGATAAATAGATGCATCCCACATACAATCAAATATAAGGCGTGGAATGAAATATTGAAGTTAAATCAATTTTAAATCACTTATTACTAAGATTCCATGGACTGACTGGATAATATCCACATAAGAATTTAACATAACTTAATAATGTGTGTTTATCATTAAAACCTGCTAGTATGGATTAATAATAATTAAATATTAGGTAATTACCATTCTCTTTATAAGACATAAAAAATATTGTTTATATTATGTTAATTCCCTAAAAAGAGGCCGGGTAAACATGAAATGCCTTTTCCTTGAAAAATATTTCCCAACCTCTCAAACAGAAACTTTAAGGAATAAAATTTGTGGAATAATTAAATCACAAAGGAAAACTGTATGTGAATATTGTGAATAATTTAAAAAGTTTATTTCAATTTTACCACACCACCAAATAAGTGATCAAATTTTAATACAATATTTTAATGAAGGCTTAATACATATTGATCAAAATATGATTGATGCTGTTATAGGTGGTGTGCAAGTTGAAAAAACACCAATCACTACAAGGACCCTCATTAAGAACATGGTGTAGAATAATCAATAATTTGGTTCAAAATCTAGTGTACCCACTTGTGGTTTCCATGAGGTATAAAGTACCAAATTTAAGAAGAATATGGACATGAAGTTCGAAGAGGTGAGTACCATTATTCAACAACATTATATTTACCAAGTGAAATACCAATATCCTCCTCCAATTAATTATGTTATATGTTCTTATGACACTCAATATTCTAAAAAATGTTCTCAATTGATAGAAATGTCTGAGATTTATGAATAACTATTTTTAGGCTACCCATATAACCATCCCATTAGGAAATAACCATACTATCCATTCAAACGAGGGTGTAAATACAACCAAGGCTATAGGAAAGGGGGTACTCAATAAAACCTCAAAAAACATGGAACCAAACAGGGAAGAGTAGTATCCACTACCACCTATAAATACTCAACCACCCTAATGGCCTTTTCAACAAGTCACTATAAAACTAGAGACTATCCTAATACATGATGAAACAAATGGCTGCAAATAATCTCCAATCCCATAAAACCACCCAAGAATCCATTCAAAACCTAAAAAACCAATTATTCCATCTTATAAAGATGGTGGGGGAAATCCAAAGTCATGGGTTCGGTAAACTACCCTCTCAACCACTAGTATACCATAGGGAAACGGTATATGTCAATTCTATCACCCTTAAAAGTGAAAAAAAAACTAGAAATTCAAATACCCCCCCCCCCCCGCATTAGATTCATCCATACCTAAAGAAACCAGAATACCAACCATTGATAATGGTCTATAAAAGGAATAACCATGTCTAGAGAAAAATCATCCTAAATAAAATAGTATGTATGTTTTTGAGTCTCCCAGAATAGCCATTCCACTTCTATTTCCCCAAAGGACCACAAAAATAAAAAAAAATGAACTGAACATGATAAGGAAATCTTGGAAACTTTACAAAAAGTATAGGTTAATAACCCCTTTATTGATGTTGTAAATAAAATTATCTGATACTCTATGTTTCTTAAGGAAATGTGTGAACACTAAATCTTAGTCTTTGGTGGTGAAAATTTGATCATGGGGAGGAATGTCTCATCATTGATAAATCCATCACTTCCCACTAAATGCAATAATCCGTGAATATTATTGATCCCATATACGGTATGGGGTATTTATTTTCTAATGCTATGCTTTATTTGGGTGCTTCTATAAATTTGATGCCTCACTCCATTTTCTCTTCATATCAGGTTGATGAACTGAATCCCACTAACATTTTTTTCAACTAGAAATTCAGAGTACATCACACCCCATTGGTGTGTCATAGGATGTTCTTGTTAGGGTTAAAAATGTAAATTTTCATGTTGATTTTTATGTTCTTAAAATGGAAGTTTATAGGATGAATGGACATGACCCAATTATATTTGGGATTATATTCCTAAAATCATTTAAAACTATAATTAATTTCTATAATGGTACATTGTCTATAGAGTTTAGTTGTGATATTTTCCAATTCAACATTTTTGATGCCCTGAAGCACGCCTTAGAAGAACACTCCTCTATCTCAGTTAATTCTATTGATGTACTCCCTTACCCTAAAAAACTTTTTTACTTCCCCTGACCCATTTTTATAGTTTTTTTCATTTATATACATGATAAGAAACCAATCATGTATATAATTTTGTGCTAGTTTAGAAAATTTTCATGCATGTTTGATAATTGATGATTTCTTGAACAATGAGGATCCCATGACCATCGATGATATTTATAATCTTGTAAAATATAATTCCTAAACATAGGATATTATCATTGATCAGTTAGATGAGATCATTGACCTTCCACTTTTACATTCACTCCCATCAATACAAAATCCACCAGAATTGGAACTTAAAAAACTACTTTGGGATTTAAAATATTTCAATCGTGATAATGAAAAAAGGTTCCTATAATCATTTATATATTAATCATCCAGAGGAAGAATTTTTACTGCTTAACCATTGTGGTGAGTATAAAAAATTTTGGGATGAAGACTATCTGACTTTTCTGCTGTTAGACCATCAATTTTGAAAACATCATATATTATTAAATTATGAGGCTAAACCAGTGAGGCAGGACCAATATCGACTAAACCCAAACCTCTTAGGTGTTTTTAAAAATAATGTAAACAAATTACGGGCTACTGGAATCATTTACCCTATCTCTGAAAATCAATGAGTCAGTCCAGTGCATGTCCAAACTAAAAAAAATTGGTCTTACTATAATTTAAAATGAAAATAATGAATTGGTTCCAACCCATGTGAAGAATAGTTTGCATGTTTTTGTAGACTATATCCAACTAAACCAACACACTAGAAAATTCAATTTCCCATTATAGTTCATTAACCATATTCTAGAGATCCTAATAGATAATTCCCACTAATATTTCCTTTAAAGATATTCTAGATACCTTCATATCAATATTTCCCTAGAGGATCAGGAAAAGGATAACCTTTACTTACCCATTTGCAACATTTTACTTTAAGGGGATTTCATTTGGTATGTAAAATAATCTAGTTACATTCTAATGATGCATGGTCATTATTTTTTTCTAATTACCTACTGAATTGTATGGATGTATTCATGGATGATTTTACTATTTATGACTCTTCTTGTGATGAATGCTTGTGTACATTTGGTTCTTTCTTACATCATTGTATTGAAGAAAAATATCATATTAAACTATGAGAAATGTCATTTCATGGTGAGACAAGGAATAGTACAAGGTAATTTCATTTCTGGGGATATTATACAAGTAGATAAATAAAAAGTGGATGCCATTTCTTCCCAACCAGTCCACAAATATTTGTAGGATGTGCAATATTACTTCGTTCAGTATGGATTTTACCATATTTGGATTCGTGAATTTAGTAATATTTCATACACACTTTCTCAATTTCTTCAAAAATAAAAATATTTATTTTGATAAATAATTTGAGGAAGATTTTAGTAAATTAAAATGGATTATCAGATAACCCCCGATAATCTAACCACCTTGGAAGGATTTTCCATTTGAGCTCATCTCTGACACCTCTAACTATACAGTTGGGGTTGTTTTACCACAATAGGTTGATCGAGATCCACATGGAATTACATATGCCTCATTAACCCTATACCCCACCCAAGAAAAATACACCATTACTAAAAAAGAATAAATTTCAATAATTTTTCCCTTGGATAATTTTATGTCAAACCATTTTGGGTCTAAATTCATTTTTTTCATAGACTATACAGCCTTCCGTTATGTCCTTAAGAGACCAAAATCCAAACCATATGTCATTAACTGGATGATCCAACTTCTTGAATTTAGTATAGAAATATGGGGTAGAAAGGGAGCATAGAACATGGTGGATGACCATATCAATAAGATCATCCCATCCTTGGACATTTAATCATCCTCGTGTATTCTCCTAGATCACATGGTTCTAGATGAAGAATTTTAATGTGTCTATGATGATATTCCATAGTATGATGATATTATAAATTATTTGGTATCTTCTTCCATTCATGTATATTTCAACACAAATCATGAAGACCATCTAAAATATGAGTCCCATTGGTATATTTGTGATAAAACCTACCTTTTTTCCACATTTAGTGATCAATTTATTAGGCGTTGTGTTACAGATAGAAAGTTTTAGAATTTTTTTATGATATGCCACACTCTTGATTGTGGGGGGCACTTTGGTCCCTAATGGATAGCTTTTAAGCTCCTTGTTTCATGTCTCTTTTGGAAATCATTATTTTAGGATGCCCATGAGTTCTTTAAATATTTTCCTCACTATTAAAGAATGGGAAATGTATCTAAAAGAAATTAAATACCATAAATACTCTTAATCTTCCATGACATTATTAATCTTTTGGGAATTGATTTTATAGGACCATTCCCAAATTCATTTGGAAACATATTCATTATTCTAGAATTTTATTACATGTAAAAATGGATAGAGACACATTCCATGAAGAAAGATGATTCCAGGATAGTTGTGGAATTTTTGAGAACATAAATTTTTTATATGTTTGGATTAACTAGGTTCATCATTATTGACTACGGTTCTCATTTCTACAACTAATCAATAAAATTGATTTTTCATCTTTATGGGGTCAGAAACCGAGTGTCTACTACTTAGCAGCCACAAACCAATGGTCAAGATGAGGTGTCAAATAGAGTTGTAAAATATATTCTTGAAAAAATGGTTCAACCCAATAGAAAATATTGGATTATTATGCTCAATGATTCATTATTGGATTACCATAATTATTTTTAAACTCCTATTGGAATGCCACCTTATCAGCTTGTTTTATGAAATATTTTTCCCCTCCCGGTTGAGATAGAGATCCAAGCCTACCATGACATTAAATAATATAATTCTAATCTTTCTGGTGCATGTTATTAAAGGTTGACTATTTAAAATTTAGAATAAATTCATAGAGATTCATATTAGAAATCTTGGATTTATAAGGAGTGAACCAAGGCTTCCCATAATCATTTAATCCTTCATAATCAATTCCAAATTATGCATAAGGTCCTACTTTACAATATAAGTCTGAAGTTTCATCTAGGTAAGTTTCATTACTACTGGGTTGGTCCATAGACCATTACTAATGTTTATCCATTTGATATATTTCAAGTTTAGAATGAAGAAACAAAAAAAACCTTCACTGCCAATGGACAATAGCTAAAGCACTTTCGCAAAGCCATTCTACATTCCTCGATGGAGGAACTCCATGTTCCAGAATAAATTTATGAATGAAACCCACCAGTATTTATCCTTCCGTCCTACGTTCTCTTTTATTATAGTGAGGAAACCACATACTCCAGGTGTGGGGGTGGTGGGTACATTCTTGGGATAGTTATGAATTTTAATAACTATTATTCTTTTTGTCTTTTATGATTTCCATATAGCATTGTTACTTTCCCTTTCTTTCCCCCATCACTTTTTTTCTAAAATATTCATTGTTGATACCCACTTAATCATGGAAAAGTAATCCCAATTAATCATGGAAATTATTGAAAATGAAAAATGAATTTCCCTATTTCATGTTCTTTTAACAAACAAAAAACCCTGATAGAATGTGTGTTTTGGAATTAATTTAACACTATGGTGAGAATTTTCTAGTTAATTGCTTTCATGTCGATGATATAAATAGTTGTACCATTTAGATTACTTTGAGAAGAATAATACCCTTTGAGAGTAGTTTATGGGAAAATTGTGTCACTTAATATCTCTAACCATCTTCTCACCCAACCATGAAGTGTGAATTTTTCCTGCTCAATAAAGGGTAAATATAAGTTTGATTAATATTTATCATCTTTCCAAAATTATTTTCCATACATTCATTCCTTATCCATTCATTTTCATTACTATACTAGATTGACCTATGTGTGTGTACCTATTTTCCAACTATCTTATGCCCTAAAAAATATAAAAAATAAAAAAGGAAAAAAAAAATTTCCCTTGGTAAGGTCAAAAACCACTCTTCTTTAACCTTTGATCATGTTATAACTATTAAAATTTGTGACATGAGATGACAAAACAAGGTTTGAGTGATGATTTTGAGATTTTTTCCAAGTTCAACTTTTGAAAAAATAAATAAATAAGGGGAGTGATAAAATGTACAATATATGTGGATATATATGTATAAAGTTGAATATTTGACTTTTGGGAATTCTTAAGTGAGTGGGTCTTGAAATTTGATTGCAATGAGTGTAGAGAAAGTTCAGTGGATGGAATCATTTAAGCATATTTTTTTTAAAATTTTCTATATTTACTATATAGAAAGTGGAATGAATAGCATGAAGTGGTTTTCAAACACATATTTGGAGATTCAGTTACATTAATGAATTTTTAATAATTTTCTCAGGTTGGTATCAATAATCTCCTTGAATTTTGTTCTGATACAATTTATGACACATAATTTTCAATGATCACTGAGAATAACGCCTTGGTGTTTTTTTTTCTTGGATCAAATTGGTATTAGGAATTTAATTTTCATTTAATGTTAAATATTTATTAATATGTCAATATATCCGTATATATTTTTGGTAAAGGTTACTTTTCCCAAAAGTGAAATTTTTTTGTGTGGGGGTATGTAGAAACCAGGAAATGTATTCCATATAATTTCTGTGGATATAAAGATGTGAAACTCACTTAGACAAAAAATGATATGTTTGAGTAAAATACATATTTATAGAGTAATATAGATAATATTATATTTTCACGGGCCGTGGACAAAAAATTCATCAACCGGCCTGGAAACGTTTGCAGTCATACTCTTCATTTTTCGTGGCGGTTAGTGATGGTAGCGAAGAAATTTCCCTGAAGGGTCAAGACCAATGCCCGATAGTGATACTGAATAGGTGTGTGAGGACGCAACCCCCATGGTATAGAGAAGTGTTTTTTCCAAGGTGGATCGAGAATCCCCCTTATTTTGTACACCTATGAATACCACATACACATCAAGCGACCATCAAAGGACTTGCCCATGCAGCCCAATGCACATCCCCCTATGCCGAGGACCTATGTCGTGGGCCTACTCCATGGACCTACATAGAAGTGTAATTTTTTTCACCCCAACATAGAAGATATATGTTGTGGAGCTACAATGAAGACCTATGTGGAGAAACTACCTTTCACTAGGTCCCCTCATTACATATAAACAGGACCATTGGGCTCCCCATTTCAAAAACTAAAAATTTTAGAAGAACTCTCGAAGCTCTCATTGCTTGGGTATTTCTTCTAGGTCCTCCGAATTTTCTCATGTAGCTCTCTAAAACATGAGAGAAGAGATAATTAAAAGGGATAAAAATGATCAAATTACCTTCAGGTTCTAAAATAAAAGATACTTATTTGAGGACCATCTTTCCATAAGAATAAGTCACTTATACAAGGTTCTTTTTATAAGAAAAGACTGGCACAAGATTATTCGATGGACATCAAGGGACACCTAGGGTGCTTACGTTAAAACCTCAACCATGTGTTGTTGTCTTGGTAGTCTCTTTCCCAAGGCATATCAAGCTTTTAAAAACTTATACTTCTTGTTTGAATCATTTTTCAATTCCTCCTAGGACCTTCATGGAATATCTATGTGGCATACCTACAAAACATACCTACATAGACCACTATTGTGAGATATCCTTTTGGCCCTCTTTTAAAACCACACATGAAGGATATTATTTTTATTTGGCTCCCTTGTTTGAAAGAGACCGTGTTGAAACCACCACTGAGACCTCCTGATTTATAAATAATTTGGGTAAGGCGCATCAACATGTCCCCCGTTTAGATTTTCAAATCTATGGTAAGAGGTTTTCCACACTTGTCCTACCATTGGGTAAGGATATTAAAGGTTTCTATGGATTTTGATATATACGGTCACATAGTCCCTTTCCCTAGAGATAGTGTTTTAGATTTACCAGTTTTGGAGGATTCATATTCAGACCATATCCACCGCTTCTCTTCTCAAGGGTTCGGAGCCTCTAGTCCCTAGAAGGGATGGTACAGTTCACATATGGTTTAATTTTTACAAAATAAAAGTCTCCCTACCCACTAAGGGACCCATTAGGGTAGCCATCCTAGTGTAAGACCATAACCATTCATGTAGGAGGTTGTAGTCTTGCTCCTCTCTAAACCCTTCACCATCACCCCTTCCTTACATTATACCCTCTTATATTGTAAATAGAATGAAGGAATGTGTTGTAGCCAAAACTTCTTCCATTGTAGGCCAGACCTCTTCCATCAGTGGAGGATAAAGTTTGTGGTTTTTTGAATCTTTCAAATCCTCTTGTTTCCCAAATCGAGCATGACTCACGTGGGCTTAGAGGCTTGTAATGATCATGAAATACACACAATCCACCTTATTTAACGAACTATGAGAACTATTATTCCCACCATAACTAGGATATGTATGAATCCTTTACCTAGGGCTCGAGATCACTGGACATCCTTCTCAAGAATCAAACTAGAAATCCCTTAATATGGGCATCCCCCTTAGGAATAATCCCCAAATTAAGTCCCCCGTAAATCTCCATGAGTTGAGACATCTCTCATGGACCATGTTATAATGGAATCCTCTTTAAGATTAATCCCCAACTGGTTTCTCTCAAATGTTCATATCCCCCTATGAGATTTACAAAACTATGTAGGCTTTGGTTTCCATATAATTAGGATATGTAGGAAGCCTCTCTATGGTTTAAAACCAATACCCCCAAATCATACATGTCCTCTATTGGACACATTCCTAGAAGGGTCTAATACAACTTGTAAACATATATCCTTTCTATTTTCATTGTGGTTTGTAGGTATAATTCCCACACAAAGCATTTACTAGGAACCTTCTACACAGATGTCCTTGCCACATGATGTTAAACTGTATGGTTGGGTCCTTATCACACAACCATGAAAGGTATGACGAGTCCCATTAAGTGGAATCAAAATATATGTGACCTGATTCCTTTAAAAACGATACATAGGAATATCATTTATGGGTTTGATACCAATATCAAAACAAAATATTTATCCATAGATTATGATGAACACCAGAGTAAATTTCCCCCTCCCTAGAGTATAATAAATTCTAGTGTGACTTCTGTCTCCCGGGATGATGATAAATTAAGTCGTTCCCCATTCGGTGTCCTAAAAAATATAATTTTCATGATAATGACCAAATAATAATGACCAAAGAATATCTATGTAGTATATAAGATTATTCCATTGATGTAGAACCTTAAATACATGCATATATATCCATTAATAAGGAACCTCGAATACAAACAGATGATCCAAATTTCCATTCATACAAATAATTGATTGAAAATTTCCAAGGAAACCAACATTATGATTGGTAAATTAATAAGGATTCATGAACATATCTTAAATCTAAAAGAGTGTCCTAGAGTAGGTAATAATTCCCATCAAAAGGGTGCAATGAGTTGGACCTCCCATACTCTCATCCAAAGTGTGTTGTTAAGCATCATGGGTCAAAATCCTTAATAATCACCCACCATTGGAAAGTAGGTCCCCTTGGATATAGAACGACTGTGTGTTTCCCATTCTATAAAAAAATTGGTTGGAAACCATTTGGAAATATTGATTCTTAACCATAACAAACATTCTAAGGGAAACATGGTGTAATCAGACAATGATTCACTAATTTATTTCACCCTTACAACACTATGTTAAACTAATTTTTTGTTCTAAATTATAATTATTATAACCAATTTTGTTTCATTATTGATTCAATTTTTTTATCACCGTTAAAATGGTAAATTTTATTGTTTTTGATGATTCCATTTTAGGGGGAGGTGATTTGGAGGATCTAGAATGAATTTCAAGTAAAGAAGACAAAACTGCGCATGATCAAAGGAAAACATGTGGACTCAAATGAGAACTTAAACTAATACATGCATCCAATTGAGATTATATTTTGTGAGGTGATCCAAAATTATGTGGGATAGAAATCTTTAGAAGGAAGCAAAATCTAATCCATCTATTAAGGGGACCATTTGAACTGATTAGTAATCTTCACAAAGTCAAAAGTGGTTTCTTCTATTTCGAATATATATCAAGTTGTCGAATTCCAAATGAGTGAAAATTTTCAATGTATATATTAAAGAGGTGGGATAACAACTTTTTACTTTTATCAAAAGAGATATATGACTATCCAAATGTCAAAAACCATGTAGAAATTTGTTTTATACAATCAGTGTTCATGAAACCACCTTACACTTTTCCTATAAATTAGTACCTAGGGAACCCTATTTATATATTTGACCAAGAGAAAAATATTAGTAATTTTTTAGACCAATTGGAGTCTTATATTTATCCAAGAAGATCAGGAGGACCCTATCCTTATAGGTGGTTCAAGGATGAAGGTGAAGTTCCACCCGAGCCCCCTCATCCTCATGATGGTAAGCAAAATGATGGATGGCCATTTCGAGGAAGCTACTCACACATGGGAGGGATTTACAACATTTGTCATACTACTGGGTTTATGTGAATCATTTAATCTAAGTTTTATAATAACATCCCTCTTATTTGAATGATTGGTTTTTCTTTAATCAAGTGAAACACATTTTATCTTTGTTCTGAATGGGTTGAGATTTCAATCGGGAATTTTGGGTTGATCTGATTGGACAACACAAGTGCAATTTTTCATATTCACATGCCTGATATTTCATTATTATATTTTATACATTATTATTTGCCTTAGGTACAAACCAGGACAATATAATTGTTTTATCAATAGTTGTTTATTAGTGTATCTTTATAAGAGGAAAGTGATGAATCATGATATGGACAACCCTTCACTAAATAAATACATTAAAATATGTGAACTTTTCAAAATAAAGAACTATACATGTTGTGTATTGAAATTGAAATGACCTACTTCTCACATAATTATTAAATAAACACATTTATTTATCAACTATAAAATTATTTTATTATGTAATTTTACTTTTAAAATAATTTAAAAACCACCCCCACTTTTAGAAATTTTTATTAAAAATACACACATTAAACATCAAATTCTCTTTAAGATATGACATAGGGTCTTACCTACACGATAAATAAACTTTTAGAATATAATCAATTTAATTTTTCACAATAAATAATTCAGTTGATGACCACATATGAGCACTCGTTGTGTAATATAATCTATTTTTTCCAATATCTCATCAATATTTTTTCACATCTCAGTCCATAACCAATATTCTTGATATGTTTTTCCTTGATAATCATAAATAAAATTTCCCATAAACCATGTACATTGAATTTATGTTGATAGTTCCATTATAAATGGATAATATAATAATTTCCATAAATATAGAGGGGAAAAATCCTTCCTCAACTTATCACCTAGGGCCATTGGTTTGGTCTTGGAGTAATTAAGGCATTCGAGCCACCTTTAAGGCATTGGGTCCACCTCAAGGCCTTCAGGCCACATAATCAATGATGTTTCCCCAGACAGTCTCGACAAAATAGAAGCAACCCCAGAGGAGGATTCAGAGCAAGCACACTCACCAAAGCAGAACCAACAGATTTGGAAGAATGAGAGGGCATGGAAATTCCATCAGTAACATCTTATACTTGCATGCGAAGCTTATTCAGAAAACCATGATAAGGTGGAGGGCTACCACCATGATGTAGATACTGGGCATTGTCAGTTCCTTGTGGTTATATTCTGGTTGAATTACCTAAGAATTTCGGGTTATGTAATTTATCTTAATCCTATAAGACTTGTAATATCTAAATCCTATAGAATTTTTAAGGGTTCCCCGTTATCCCTTTAAAGGGGGGTTATCAAAAATCAATAAAAAAGAAGGACTTCGATCCATTCAGGGGGGAATATCTGGTTGCATATAAACATGTGGGATTATTAATAGTCGTCCAGTTCTCATAACCTACCATCTTGGAGATTACCAAGTGTGAACTTAAATAGAATAAGTCTTATCTCCTTATAAGTACTCACACATGATAGTCAACATACTATGTTCCCCATCGTAGAATGTTATCAAACCCTATAACTATGTTTAAGACTGTCATCATGGAATTTAAAGGTTTTCATCATAGAAGGGAACTAATATGGCCTTATCAATGTGACAAATAATATAGGACATTAGTACATTAAATTCATATATAATAATGAATATTATATAATAATATGTTTTATTAATATTAAAATCATTAAATATACATGTAATCCAAAGTAAAATTAATTGTTTCTAGACCACCAAATCTAACATACACATTACACAATAAAAAACCTTAAAAAAATACTTTTGCTTAGATCCCAATCATGTCCTTGTAATCTAAAATGGCCTATAACAAAAATACCACCTTGTGGCTATATTTGGTGCTCCACAAATAGAGTGTTTGAACAGGTCATGGGTTTCCAAGCCCATGATAGTTCAAAAACATAATTTTCATTATTCTAAAGTGATAGCCTCTAAAATAGTGACCCATTATAAATAATTTAATTACTCTAGTTGGGGATTTATCTAAAAAATCATTCATTTCTTTATCCTCAAGGGTCTATAAATGCACTAAGGAACTATATAAAACTTCATCCTTTAAATCACTCTGTTATCTATTTTTGAAACCAATTTTTTCCTTTTCAGACTCCAAATTGCTAACCGAATACAATTATGAAGATATAGTATGTTTAAAATCCAAAAAGACTTCTGAATAAATATTTTGATGATTCCAAATAATCAGAAACTCATTGATTAATATCCAATCATACTAATAATATCGATGGAACCTGTGTAACACCATGATATTTTAAAAGTTTAACATCATGTTCGATGTATTATATGACATGTAACACTAATATTATAATAGAATGTAATGTCCTAAAAATTTATGATATATTTATTTTTTAATAAATTCAATCTCCTCAACAGCTTTCAATTCACAAAACATTTGGTTTAAATGAAACACGATACTCAATTAAAATATTAGTATTTAAACATAATAATTACAACCTTGTTGTTAAGTTGGTGGGTATAAAAATGACTAAATAAATTATGAAAACATGTTGTATATAAGAAATTTAATTGTTATATATTTATTTTCAAAAAATATAAATCACCAAAAACAAAAAAAAAATGTATTCTGAATAACTATATTTTTCTAAAAGGAGGTTTACTCACACTTTATGCACATGATTTAAAATTATTTTCTAAAACATTTAGAAACATTATTTAAAAAAATAATCAAACTTTTTAAAATATACATTTCAAAAATAAATTTTGGTGAATTTTTGATAATTTTATGGGAAGGTATTTTTTTGATGAAAAATGAAAAATACATATTTTTATTGAAAACTGTCATTTTGTTTAAATTAATTATAAATTTAAATTATATTTTGAACTAGTTTTAAATTAAAAATATTTAAATTATATTAAAAATTATATTATTTATTTTATTTTAATAAATTTATTATTGAATTTTGATGTTAAAACATTTTGTACTTATGAGAATCTTTTCTTTAGAAAATCACTCTTTTGTCACTCCTAAGAGTTTAATTTTAAATTGAATTCTAAAATTTATTTGAATTGAATTTTTAAAAATGGAATCCCTATTTGGATTCAAAATAATTTATATTATTTAATTTTTTCAATGTAATTTTTGACCGTTATGAATAGTAAAATGTATAAATTATTTACCGCAATTAAGGTAAAAATGGGTTTAGTTGGGGTAAAAATAAGAAGATAAGGTTTATAAATGATATAAATATTTTATAACACCATTTATATGGCTATATATGGACCATATAATCATTAAGGTTATATAATGATTGATTTTGAGGCAATCAGAATGATAAAAATGTGATTACCAAGTAATCTTTTCCAAAATTCTATTTGTTTCCTCTCACCCACTTATAAATGGCCGCTCCCTCTCCTATCATATTTCTAATTCCGAAACCATTTGTTTTAGAAATTACATACAATAATACCTCCCTTAGTCCTCTCAAAACATATTAGAGGCATTTTTTTATCATAATTCTATCTTAGGAATTATTTTGGTGGAAACCTAATGAAGTTCCCCAAAGAAAATGTAACTTTAAACTATTATTTTCATTTTGTTCTATCTTAAACCTAATTAAAATATTATTCAATAATTATAATATGATAACCAATATATATTTCATATACTTATATGTTATTATTTCAATTTAATAAACTATATACATATCCACTTTCATTAAATGGAAAAAGAACCCTTTGATTATGTGTACGAAAGTCTACTGCCTTGAGAACCAATGTAATTCATTTTCCATCACAACATTTCAAGGTGATATATGGTGATATATTAGAAATATTTATAATATATTTATGACATTATTATACAAATGTAATTATTATATCATATATATCATATTACTTTCCATTACGAAGGGGATATAATAATGTTGCTTGTGTGTACAACATACTACCGCCCCGTGAATTGATGTGATTTTTTTCACTTATGATTTATGTGGTAGGTATTAAGGAAATATTTAATGAATATATATTATATTTATGGCCTAAAAATACTTATTTAAATGTAATATCAAATCTAAATTCTTATCTTCTCTTTTATTGGAAAATAATAACGTCGGTCATGTGTACGTTTGACTACCTCCTCCACATAGCAATGTATATTATTTTTTATTTTTTTATATTGATGGTAATGAGGATGTATTTGATTAATAAAAATTATATATATGAAAAAATAAATATTCTTTAATATCATTTTAATATTTATTTTCATTTTATTTCACCCATTAATAAAAATGGAAACAATGTTCCAGAGTACGTATGACCTACCCTCTCCATGTACGGTGTAATCCATTTTATATCTATACATTTAATAGATTACTCAAAAAAATATAATTAATACATGTTATATTTATATCATGATTAAAATTATGGGTATTATTTAACCATGATCAATGTAAAAGGACGAAAATTAACAAACAAAAATATACATGAAAAATGAAGCAATTATCACCCAAAATAGTTATTTTAACAAACTATTATTAAGATGGTGATAAAATACTATAGGTAAACCATATATGACAAGATATATATTTTTTTTTAATATAGGTCTAATTAACCTATATTTATTATACATGGTGTTTGAAAACTTATGAAAAAAATAGACATGAGTATGAGTTTCTCGTCTAATTTTTTACTTTCATGATACATACAAAATATTCACTACATATTACTTTTTGTGGTATATATAATTCCCATTTTGATATTTTATATATTTAATATATTTAATTTCAAGGTTTTTAAGATTAATTTTAAGTTATTCCTTTCATATGGAATATTATTGAAATGTTACCAAAGTTTGAAGTGTGTATTTCACAATCTCGTTATTATTCAAGAATGTTTATGTTCAAGTTTATCTAGGGTGAATAATTTTACATTTATTAAAATATAAATATTTTATTATCCTATTTTTATTCATGAACATTTTATAGTAATAGTATAATTTTTATTCTCCATGATTCTTAAAATTACTGAGAAAATGTTTTTAATTAAATCCAACATTATTTCTCTCTTAGATGGAAAATATTCTTTCCCAAAACCATGTTTTATAAAAATATTATCAAAAATGTATTTAAAATTATAAAAATTAATTATTAATGAAAATTTTACACATTTTTTACTTTCAATTTATTTTTTTAATGTTGTCATCAAGTCATTTTTTAAACAAGGCCTATTTGGCTTTTATACAAAATTTGAAAGGAATCATTTTTTTAATGTGTACGACATGTAAATTATTTTTGACATAATAACCACTCAATGTTTTAAAAATTAATTTATAGGTATCAAATATTATTTTCAAATTAAATTATTTTCAAAATATTTTGTTAATTTTAGTTTTAAAATTATGTTTGACGTAAATGCTATTTTCCTCATAAATGTTTTAGATGACATTTTTATCCAACATTAAAATCAAGAATTTATTTTGATTATTTTCCACTAGGGATATGTTGTAATGATACCATCCTTATCATTTTTTGAGATGGATTACAATCTATTTGACTTGGGATGTATCAGTTTGATACCATTCATATTATCCTAGATGGTATATGATTATATTTGTTAATTATGGTAATTGTTAATATTTTATATGATAGTTTTTAAATAAAAATTCTTATGTTGATTATGTTTAAGCAATATAATATGAAGAATTAATTAAAATTAATAAGTGATGGGAAGGTAATGTTATAGCCCCTTGATGCATCAGTAGGTCTCATGAGACAAACTAGCTTGTGTTTTTGGATAATGACTTACCCATTTATGAAAGATGTCTAAGCATTAGGCCTAGATGTTATGATTATGATATCTATCACAAAAAATATTCTGTCTTCAAGAAGTCCTTTATTTATTTTTGGTCTGGTATTTATCCCTAGGGTACCCCATATTTTTTGGAGAAAATTTGAGATTTTTGGATCAGCTGCAGGGGGTGCACGGTTAAGGGAAACCAAGTTCCATCCCCCAGGAAACTATGTTGCCTCATTTCTATTAGACAGTGAGTGACACATGGATGATAAAAAGTGTGTAAAACCATGTGGTCTAATAGTACAATAGAAATCGGGTTTAGCGTTGGTTTTTTGGCAGCGGTTCACAAAATAGCTACTAAACATTTTCGCCGAAAGGTTTCACGGTGGTTTTTAATAAACCGCCATGAAACCCATAATTTTTTTTAAAAAAGCCCGACCCTTACCCTAACCCCCCTGGTGACCCATGACCCCCCCAAACCCTCATGACCCTCGCACACTCCCTTCTTCCACTAACCCCCCCGGTGACCCATGACCCCTAACCGTCCGACGACCCCACAACCTTCATCTTGGGCGACCCCATAACCTCCGTCTCTGCCGACCTCGTGACCACCTTCTCCGGTGACCCCGCGACCTCCGTCTCCAACGACCCTTGTCTTTTCTAGGTAGGTATCCATTTATTTTTTTGGATAAATCTCTTAGAGTTATGTTTCCTTTTATTTAAACATTGTTTGTTAAGACATTATCTAGTTGGGTTAGTTGTTTCATATTGAAGAAGTATGAGAGTTTCTTTATAGATTAAAAACGAATTGATGTTATAAATTCCAAATTCATTATGTGAATTTTCCAGGCGAACCCCAGGAACCCATTCATGCCATGGATTGGTTTTGGGAAATACGTGAAACAATAATTCACTTTATTAAATATATTCATGACATGAAATTTGTTTATTTCAGTTTTTAAAATGAGGTGATAAATGTTTCAACATATATGGTAATTGAGGAATTCATGATGTGAAATCCCTATTCACATCATGTAATATATCATCCAAGAATTTTAACAATCCAACACCTATGTTCTAAAATATCATATCTACTTTTTGATTCCATAAAACCTTCCATGGATGACGTATGAGAATCCTATTTGATCTATAAGCAAGACCATGTTTTATATTGGTGTTCTGAACATAGATTTTTAAGGTAAACCTTCCAGTTCATCTTCTGCTTCTTGATCTATTGTTGATTAAAATTATAGTTTCATTGAATGGAAGGGGGAATCTTATTGCTACCACATACATGAGTATTTTTCAAAAACATTTCTTATTTTGAGTTGGGTGGTCTCGAAAAACTCCCTTTAGTCTTTTCTGGTTATGCTAGTATGTGAAAAATTATGATCCCATCGACATGCCACATGCACAGCCTAAATAATTGGAATTATCCCTTCTTTCTAAAATCCTCTTGTTGATCCCTCCCAAGGATCCTTTTTTACTCTCTTAGCATTATGGTTAGGACTTGCATTAACATTTGTGGTGTTCCAACCCCTCATGATTTTATGAGATCCTTTGGAATCATGGCTTAGTTAAAGATATTTACATTGCATATGAAATATGAAAAATGGTTTAAGATGATTTTTGTGATTTGTATCTAAAGGAGGATTTCAAAATTAGTAATAAATGGTAAAATTAATAAGTGATGGGATGAATTAACTAATATGTCTTGTAATAATATTTTAGACCGGATTGATATATACTAACAGTTATTCATCCTAATACAATATAATCCACCATTTGATATGAGATTATTAATTTTCCCCTTAGTGTGACATACCATGGGAAGACATAAGTGGTTATAAAATGTCTTAGCCCAGTAATATGGTTTATTTCCTCTTAAAAACATGTTCCATGGGAAGATGTATGTAGTGAAATCAATTCTAGGACTGGTGATATGGCTACTTTTTCCACTGGGGGTGAAAGCCATGGGAAGAAGAATGTATTTCTATAAAGTCTATACCAAGATTGGTTACTTGAATCATGATATTGTAAATTCATCCCAATTTAACAGAATCTTCCAGTATTTTGAAGAAATATGTCCTGATGTAGGAGGATCCACCTCATGAAAGAGACACCCCACATGGATTTGATGATAGTTTGGCTAACATAGGTTTCCATCCTAGAGCCCAAGGGTCCGTGGGATTATTTTATATATATAATTAATTTATTAAATTAACACCCTTGTTTATCGCTTTATTCAATACACTATATGCTCAGACTAGACATGTCCATACACCATTAGTGGTGGAATACTGAGTTATACTCACCCTATTTTGGCCACTATTTGGTACCTTAGAAGATTTCATGGATGCAATTTTGGACATGGGTAAGGGGCTGTGTTGGTTGATTGATCGTGAGATGGGTTGGATCTTGGAGATGAGATTGACATGGAGCTAGGGAACTAGTTTTTAGAGTATTTTATTGAATATGTTATTCTTTTATTTATATAACATTATGCACATCATTTTTATACCTTCAACTTGTCATTTCATAGTTTTAATTATAATTTGGATTATTTTGTTTGGCCTTTATATATTTTTTGGTTTCATATCTGATAATTTATATTGTTTCCACTATTTGTGTTACTCTATTATTATTTACACTATTGTTTCAACTTTATACCAGGTGGTATAGTATTCCCACTATATTTATTACACCCTCACTAATATTCAACAACCTCGGGCTTACAAGGAGGTATAGCTGAGGTCACGAAACCCACCCAACTCGATCACTAGTGGGATAAATGGGTCGGGGTGTGACAAAGTGGTATCAAAGTATAGTTTTTTTTATAATTCATTACTATTTGGGAAATGTGGAATGGTTACTAGGATATGTAGAGTCTTGGTAATGAGATCATCCATGCGTTTATCTAACCCATGTGTGGGGGAAAATCTGAGTTCTTAGGGTTTGAATGAGTTTTTAGATTTTGTAATTTCTAATCGATCCGTTGAAGGGATAATAATATTTCCATGTCCTAAATGTAAATTTAGAACATGGTTGAAGAGAGATGAAGTTTATGAACATTTAATACTGAAGCAATTCCCTAGTCAATATTTTTGTTGGATTTCGTATGGAGAATTGAATAATATAGAAAGATTGAGCACTGATGTTAATCCCCATAATGAGGTCCCAATTTTGTCGACAATGGAAAATAAAAATCAAAACCTCATAAATGATGCATTCGTCACTGCAAGACACCACTATGAGCATCAACACATATCAGAACAACCAGAATAGGGTTCTACAAATTGAAACGTGACTAGTGATGTTTTTGAGACTGTAACACAAGCAGATCAAGATTGTAACATATCATTGGATCCTCCTCATGATTATGTGGAGCCAAATTTAAGGGAAAACTTCAGTGAGGAAATTGTGTTTTGTTATTTAGTTGATGATGGAAACCAAGAGTTGTATAGTGGGTGTTTGAAATATTCAAAGCTTTCATTTCTGCTGAAGTTGTACCATATCAAATATCTATGTGGAATTACAAATAAGGTAATTTCTATGTTATTGGAATTGATTCGTGATGCATTTCCTAAAGAAAAAATCCAAGAATCTTTTTATGATATGAAAAAAGTTGCTAACAAGCTTGGTCTAAAGTATAAAGAAATACATTTGTGTCCCAAAGATTGTATGCTTTATTGGGGAGAGGATTCAAGTAGATTGAATTGTAATAAATGTTCTTCTTCTAGATGGCAGTCAAAGGGTGATGTTGTAAGTCTAACTGAACATAATTTTATGGAGACGTAGAAAAGGAACACACCAGCAGAATTTTTGTGTTACTTTCCTGTGAAGCCTTGATTGAAAATATTATTCATGTCATCAAAAACAGTTGAACACCTAAAGTGGAATTCTATAGATAATAACAATGATGGGTTAATGAGACATCCACAAGATTCCAAATCGTGGAAGACATTTGATTCATTACATATATATTTCTTAGCTGATCCTATGAATATTCGATTGGGATTGGCTACTGATGGATTCAACCCCTTTGGGACTTTGAGTACCAGTTATTGAATTTGGACAATTGTTTTGATCCCTAATAATTTTCCTCTGTGGATGTGTCTGCAACAAACATCTTTTATCATTTCAATGATTATTACTGGAATAAAAATGCCTATAAATGATATTAATGTCTACCTACAGCCTTTGATTGAAGAATTATAGGAGTTATGGAGCAACGGTGTTGAGACATTAGATGTTTCTTCTAAAACAATGCTCAAAATGCATGTTTCTTTAATGTGGACCATTAGAGACTTCCCTAGGATTGGGAATTTATCTAGTTGGAACACATATACGGGTTTGGCTTGTCTAGTTTGTAACTTTGATTTTGATCCCAAACTGCTACCTCACAGTAGAAAATGGTGCTTCTTGTGCCATTGAAGATTTCTTGATGCATCTCAAAGATTTCAGCTGAACAAGGCCCAACATACAGTGTATCTAGTTTAATGTAGAGGTTATAGGAGTTTGGGTCATATCTTGCACATCTTCTAAACTTTTCCACCAGTTCCTCCTAGGGGGATAAGATCTTTACATATTCCACATTATTATGTGGGTCCTCTTAATTTTTAGTAGGGATGTAGCTATAATAAAACATACTTTTGAGGCCAAGGAGGTAGTCGACATAGTTGATATTAGACTCAGGAATTAATGTGCATGAAATGTAATCCCACTCAGAATAGTTAGGATGTAGAATAGAGTCATTGTATGGGAAAATTAAATGACGTTCAACATATGATAGGGAGCATAATTCAAATTCATATATTGTTTGAGGTACTAATCTAGTAACCTCTACTATAGATTCTACATTATTTGAAACAAGTGCATCATACAATTTTATATTTGATACATTTCTAGATATTTTGGTCCTTGATATAGTGTATTTATGTGTCATTAAGAATCTACAAACCTCATTGGTTATTCGATAAATGGTTGTTCACCGATGGAATTATATTCCCCATTAGATAGGAAAATGTTTTTTTATATAGAATTCATTTTTTCCCGTCATGTAACTTTATGATGTAATTATTGGAATGGATTTCAAACTTCCCTATAGATCTATTATTGATTATTATCAATATAGAATAATGGTCGATTGTTTGTATGATGTCTCTTGTTTCATAATGTTGGGGATACCAAGTTAGAAATAACATTTTATTTTTTTGTATGATATATCCTGTTCTATTTTCTGGTTTGATTTGTTTTTCAGGGCAGTAGGGCAGTAGAAGAAAAACTACAATTTTTTGTCAAAATTTTGTGGCGGTTTTAACCGCCGCTAATGATTTACTGTTCAGCATTTTTTGGTGGTTATAACCACCGGGAAATGTAATCAGTTTATATTTAGCAGTGGTTTTCACTGTCGCGACAGAGCCGTATCAAATGCCTGAATATTGCGGCGGTTAAAACTGCGAAGCATAAAAAAATATTCAGAACCCGTAAAACCACTGCTAAAGTAACAAAAACCACCACGAAATGAGGCATCTACAACGATTCCCTTAAACCGCTGCGAAATAGAAAAAACTGACGCTAATAGATTTCTGACGCCCAGTTTAGCGGCATTTTCTGTAAATCCCCATCGAACCATATAGAGGCGGTTTAAACCACCGCTATATGAAAAAAAACGCTGCTAATAGCCACTTTTGTTGTAGTGTGACTGTACGAAATGTTTCTCTTGGAAAGTGAGGGATGCATGGTTTCCTCATTGTGAGGACCCCAACCCCAGAAACCAAGGAGCCAGTGCCTTATGAACATGATGTGTAGTTTCAACATAAAACATGCACTAATAAACTACACATCATATCCCATACATAGATTCTTGTGGCGTTCGGGTTCTTAGAAACCTTCAATTTCGGAAACGATTCATCGTTTAGAAGCAGATACGTGAAAATTTTAAATCAAAATATAGTGTGAGAATTGAAATAATCAGTAAGGGGTTTTAAAAATAAAAACAGTATATTTTTTTTGAAATCATTCGTTTAAAATCATTCTCTTAAGGAAAACTGTAACACATATCATCAAAATTCTCAATCAATAGTTTCATGAAATATATGAAACCCTTATTACATTTCCCAAAGGATTAATAATGGACATCATAAACAAGTACGACATGTGATTACGTAAGAATAAAATCAAACAGTTAAGAGTAATGCATAATCTTAGTTTCACATAAACAAAATAACTTAAATTTTCATATGATGATTACTATTCTACCATGTGATAAACAATAATCATGCTCCGAACTTATACTAGTGAAATAAGAACTTTATGAAAACATAAAGGCATTGGTCATGAAATAATAGGCATTTTATCTTGAAAATATCTTTTTACATAACCTGAATTATGTGGCATCAACATTTAACATAGAGAATCATGAACATATCACCAAGTTAAACCCCAAGGTGTCATTTGAAATTACCAAGGTAAACCCCAAGGTATTGTTAAAAATGTAATCTCTAGTGGTTACATCATTACCGAATGCATTGGAGTGTTATCATGGTACACCCTTAAATTTTTCATTTTTATTATGTGGGCCACATAGTTCATACTTTTCTTAAAAAGTTTGTATATTCAAGAATTCTCATACCACCTCTAATAGCTCATTCATTTTCATATTATCCAAGGTGTCCCATACCACTTTGGGTAATCTAATTTCTTAGTTCATTTAGTGATATGTCATCAGTATGCATTATGTACAATAATAACTAAAGTAAATAATGAGCCACCACACCTTTTTCTAATACATGATATGATAGTAAACATTGCAAAATATGTTTATAACTAATCAAAGGCACACATAGTTTAGTAAAACATTCTTTTCACATAAGCTAATTACTAAATCATATAAAATGATGATATAATAAATGATGAGTCATTAAAATTATTATTCCATGGAAGTGGAACACTTAAAGAAAACTCTTTCCATCAGTTATGGTGATAAACAAACCCTTGAAAGAATAAATTAAACCATACTTTGATTAATTAGTAACATTCACCAAAGTAAGATCATGGTGTAAAAAGTCAATAAATGAACACAACATGACGGCATGATCCCCTAAATCTTAAATCTTCTAATACATATTAATAGGGCCAAAATATACACATTATCCTAAAATATGTCATTGGAAATGTCATATAAACTCCTTTAATAAAACATACACATTTGTGTATAAATATATACAAAATACATGTTGGTTTAGTAACGCCCGAATTTATTCTTTATTAATATCACACATATATCATAACATAAAGTCAGTCTTGTTAATCATTACTAAAAATTTGGGTTTTGGACATTATACTTATAATTATATACTCAAATCACCTTATATTCAACAAGAATGTACATAATGGTTTTTACACTAAATACACAAGGCCATTAAAATTTATTTAGTTCTAAAAAACACTTAATCTTATTTAGTTAAGAACCAAAAACTATAAGAGGGTTTAATATTCATGGAACTATAAATACATCAACATGTGAAAAACATTGTTTTTAAACTAGAACATAAATGTACCTAATCCAATGGCCTAGATTGCATCCAAAATATTGTTCAAGGATATGAATTCATCCCCTAAAGTCATACTGTATCGTTTTGAAAAATACAGACATGAAAAAATATTTAGTTATATATATATAAGGTTTACATAAATAATATATGTTAAGCGTTGGTTAAAATGCAACCTCAATATACATATATTACTTGGTATTACCAACCGAATGATCTTGGATACCCTAAACCAAAAGGGTTTGGGTTCTATGTATTCACATATTTATATATATACAAAACTGTATATACAATTATATACGTAAATATAGATTTTGGGTTTTTTTGTAAAACTAAATCGTTAAAACAAATATTAAAAGGATTCATATATGTAACTCTTCTAATAATGCAAGGAAACACCCTTTGATGGTATTAGAAACTGAAGGGTTTGTAGTAAACATATGCATATACAAACTGTATACATATACCCAGTGTATAACAGTATGGGTTTCTCCAAACGAAATCACAACATGAAAACACCCTTACATATTTACCATACTAAAAACATGATGGAAAATTCCTTGAAGGCAATACAATCTGAGGGGTTTATATTTATGTATATATATACAAATATAAACTGTATAAATAAACCGGGAGTATTAGAAGAAGGTCCCTCCAAAAGAAGGAAACCATGCAAGAACCCTTACCTTGCTTTGAGGAGGAAGCTCGGTCCAGAGGTACTTCGCTGGATTGCTGGGAGTCCGGGGAGAATAAAGATGAGAGAATCCACCTGGATTTCAAGAGGAAGGAGGGGTTTATATAGGCCTTCAGTGCACTTGGGTGACTCGACCCATGGGTAGGCCGGTGTAGGGAAGACGAGGGAATTGAGACATAGGAGGGGGTGTGCGGGGGGGGGGGGGGGGTCCAGAGGAGCAGGGCAATAAAAATATATGCCGAGGAGTCCTTGCTGCAAGCCTACTGGTGCGGGACCCCGGCGCGAGGAAGATGATGCTGAAGAGGTCGATGCGGGAGAGGAATGGACGGCATGGATTTGAAATAGAGAGATCAGATAGTTGGACGTTGCGCGGAAATTGGGTTGATCGGTTTAAAAGAAACTGAGGGTGGAAATTAGATCTCGGGAGAGATTGGACGGTCGCGGTGATACGTGGGGGCAATCGCGTGGTTAAGAGCGTCGGACGGATGAGATCGAAGCAAGATTTTATCGGACAGTTCTGATCGCGCGGAATATGTCCCACATCGAAACGAAATACAGATGAGGTGCGAATTAACATACGTAGCACGCTGCCAACGGAGCAATAACACTGACACACACACTAGGTCCTTATACATGGGCCTCATGCGGTCCTGGTCCCAACCCAACACAGTGCGCGCCGTGACCTTACACATGGGCCCACATGCGACTGGATGAACCTATGCTCGGCTCTGGCCTTGGGCCTGGTTGACACTCTCTATACACACTTAGGACCCCGATGGTCGGTACCACGGGTCCCTAGGGGCTCGGTCTCGACCTTGAGGGCTTGTCCCTATGGGATTCCCTATGCTTGGTCGGGCCCCAACACAATTTTTTATAAAAAAATTATTTAGGTTTATAAAATAACTAGTGAAAGTATACTTAGTTCAAAATAGTGTGCAATATAAATATTTGTAAAAATTGAGTTAATATACAATAAAAACAAATACTTTTAACTTAAAATTTTCAAATCTAAAACCCTTTTCTAGCTTATGTAAAATACTTTACATATTTATATAAATATTTTCAAAAGATACTCCTTTCATAATTTACATACTAAACCCTTATAATTATTACGATATTTAAAATACACCACTATTTGTTTCATAAAATTCCATTTTTTAAAGACCAATAGTTTTTCCCAAATCAAAGTTTTAGAGATCCAAAAAGTTACAATTATTATAAATACCCTTTAAAAATAACTTTCAATTAAAAGATACTATGTTTTCAACCATATAGGTATCCATCGGGATTTTGTAAAAACAATTAGATTTATTTTCGAGAATATTCCATTTATTTTAAAACTATGATTATTTTGTGAAAAAATCTTAGACATATTAAAATATTTGAAATATCATTATAAGAGAATTAAAAACCATGTTTTCATATAAAGATAAACATTATCAACTGAAACCCAAACGTTTTTTTGAAAACCCAACGGTTATATATTTAATGGTCATAACATAAAGAACCATTATAAAAATAGGGGTGTAGGGTGTTTGTCAAAAATCAAGACACTTAAACCTAGGTTGATGGCTCTCCTCATATCATTGGTGCTGAGTACGTGTGTCGTGGCTCTGGCTATTATATTTTTCACACTGATGGACCTAGAAGATGACAACTATCTGATTACTCAAGTTGTGAATCTTAGTAGTCTTGTTGTGGCCATGTTAGGTCTTATACATGGTATTTTCAAATAGTTTGGGTCTTTGTTGAAATGAATCATTTTAATATATACCAGTCCACCTTATTCTCCCTGATTTTCATCTATTTAGTTTCAAATTATTTATTAGTACCAACACACACCATGTATAATAAGAGACATGAAAATAAAGAACCACAATGCTCACTCAGACAAGTTCATAAAACCCGGGGCATCACATTATCCCCCTCTTAACAGAATTGTATCCTTGCAATTATTTCACAAAGTCACTAGGGTTCTGCGATATTCTCACCATATCCACCAATATAGAGGGTCAACAGGTTCATTTAGTGGAATCCCCGTAGCGATGCTCAACTCTTCCGGTTCCCTAACCAAGATACACATAGGGCAGGAGGGGTTGAACTCATGTTCTTGACCGTCAGGCTTCCAGAGGGAAACTCAAACAGTACAATGTTTAGAAATGTCCATGTGGACCAATGTATGAAGAACTCACCAAATTATGTCTCAATCGAGAATATTCAAGTCATAGATGTGGTAAAACAGGCTAAAGGTGAGGAGTTGGAACCTATAAATCCCATAAAGATTTCCCTCCAACACAGCGTATTGAAATTTCACTCTGGTCGTGTAGTTCCAGCCTAGGGTGAAACATAGAAAGAGCCCTTCATGGAAACTTCCTCGTCGTTCACGCCCAGCCAGATGTACTGAGCCTATGCAGTAATAGATGGAGGAATTCCCCTAGAAGGTGCGGAGAATCTCCGGACTGTTTGTCACCTCAAACCACTACTTGCATGTTTTTTGAAAATTTTTGAATGGGTCATACTCGTCCTCACAAGTTTTGATTGTAATTATTTCCAAAATCTCAGTGGGAAGATATAACAGGTGGGTTTGTCCTTCCATCTGATGTTTTAAGACAGGAGTTCAATCACTTGAAAACCATTCAAAGGTAAAAACAAAGTAAAGAAAAGGAAGAGGAAAGGAAACATTTCAACAAACAGAAGTTTATAATTAAACATTAGTGCTTGTTTTTCCCCTAACTACCTACTATACAAACCCCACACAGAGAGGCAAAACTCCCTATTTCCTCAAACCAAACATAGGCTGAGCATACAGGGTTATACTCATGGGGGCACCTATGACATCTCATGAGTCAAGCATGAGGGGTATGAAGTTGCGAGACATCCACATACACTTGTTTTCTACCATCCAGTTGGGTGGACTCATCTTATAACATTACGAAGTCCATCAACTGACCCTAGAAGCCATAGTTTAAAACCTTCCATAGATAGGCCACACGGAGGCCACCGACAGCAGCAGCTTCTTGAAAAGGAGTGAGGATCATAGTGCCAAAGCCCTCACCTGCCGTGAAAATTTTGAAAATTCCCTCATTGTACCATCCCCGACGTACACAAGAGGGAAACTGGGTCATCATCATAAAGAGGTAATCCATTCCTACCCCCCGGTGCCACTGAAGAACTTGTGGTGAGTTGGACACGTCGTAACAGTGTTTGCATGTCATGCGGATATGGGCATAGTTTAGAAAATCTCACGGCTAGGAAAAGACACAATGGTCTCTAGGGCCTCAGTGGGGAGAGACAAAAGGTTAGTACCTTCGTTTTCCATCTGAAATTTAATAAAACCCATTTTTTAGTAAAACTGAAGTATAAATATATATTTTTGTATCATTTTTTGGCTTTCCAGAGTTATCCAAACCTCCCTCTGATACAAACTGTGAGGACCCTAACACCAGAATCCCAGGAGCTGGTGCCTTCTGAACATGATGTGTTGTTTCAACATAAAACATGCACTGATAAACTACACATCATGTCCCATAAAGAGGATTGTGTGTGGTTAATTTTCTAGGAAATCGTAAATTTCTGAAACGATTCATCTTTTAGAAGCAGATACCTGAAAATTTTAAATCAAAAAGTAGGTTGAGCATTGAAATACATTGTAAAGGGTTTTAAAAATAAAAACAGAGTATTTTTTTTGAAATCATTTGTTTAAAATCATTCTCTTATGGAAAACTATAACACATAACATCAAAATTCTCAATCAATAGTTTCAAGAAATATATGAAACCCTTATGACATTTCCCAAAGGAGTAATAATAGGAATTATAAACAAGTACGACATGTGATTACTTAAGCATAAAATCAAATAGTTAAGAGTAAAGCATAATCAGAGTTGTGCATAAAGGAAATAACTTAAATTTTCATATAATGGTTACTATTTTACTATGTTATAAACAATAATCATTCTCTATACTTATACTAGTGAAATATGAACTTTATGAAAACATAAAGGCATTGGACATGAAAGA
This sequence comes from Viscum album, assembly GCA_963277665.1. Classification (NCBI taxonomy): domain Eukaryota; kingdom Viridiplantae; phylum Streptophyta; class Magnoliopsida; order Santalales; family Viscaceae; genus Viscum; species Viscum album. The sequence continues at coordinate 1,068,623,961 of OY728129.1, forward strand.
ATAGGCATTTTTTCTTGAAAATATCTTGTTACATAACTTGAATTATGTGGCATCAAAATTTAACTTCGAAAATCATTAACATATCACCAAGGTAAACCCCAAGGTGTCATTTGAAATTACCAAGGTAAACCCCAAGGTATCGTTAAAATTGTAATCTCTAGTGGTTACATCATTACTCAATGCATTGGAGCGCTATCAGGGCACACCCTTAAATTTGTCTTTATTATCATGTGAGTCACATCGTTCATATATTGCTTAAACAGTTTGTATATTCAAGATGTCCCATACCACCTTGAATAAATCATTCATTTTCATATTACCCAAGGTGTCCCATTTAACATTGGGTAATCTAATTTCATAGTTTATTTAGTGATATGTCATCAGTATGCATTATGTACAATAATAACTAATGTAAATTATGAGCCACCACACATTTGGCTAATACATGATATAATAGTTAACATTTCAAAATATGTTAATAACTAATCCAAGGCACACATAGTTTAGTAAAACATTCTTTTCACATAATCTAATAACTAAACCATATAAAATGAAGATATAATAAATGATGAATCTTTAAAATTATTATTCTATGGAAGTGGAACTCTTAAGGAATACTCTTTCCATCAGTTATGGTGATAAACATTCCTTTGAAAGAATAAATTAAACCATAACATGATTAATTATTAACATTCACCAAAGTAGGATCATGGTGTAAAAAGTCCATAAATGAACACAACATGACGAAATGATCCCATAAATCTTAAATCCTCTAATACATATTAATCGAGCCAAAATATACACTTTATCATAAAATACATCATGGTAAATGTCAAATAAACTCTTTAAATAAAACATGCTCATTTTTGTATACATATATACAAAATACATGTCGATTTAGTAACACTAAAAATTATTCTTTATTAAAATCACACATGTATCAAAACATAAAGTCAGTCATGGTAATCATTACTAAAAATTAGGTTTTTGGACATTATACTTATAATTATATACACACATCACCATATATTAAACATGAATATACATAAGGTTCTTTACACTAAATACACAAGGCCATTAAAATTTCTTGAGTTCTGAAAAAACACTTAATCTTATTTAGTTAAGAACCAAAAACCTTAAGAGGTTTTAATATTCATGAAACTATAGAAACATAAACATGTGGAAAACTTTGGTTTCAAAATACAACATAAATGTATCTAATCCAATGTCCTAGATTGCATCCAAAATATCATTGAAGGATTGGCATTCATCCCCTATAGTCATACTATCTCGTTTTGAAAAATTCAGACATGTAGAAATATTTAGTTATATATATATAAGGTTTACATAAATAATATATGTTAAGCGTCAGTTAAAATGCAACCTCAATATACATATATTACATAGTATAACCTACCGAATGATCTTGGATACCCTAAACCAAAAGGGTTTGGGTTCTATGTATTCACATATTTATATATATACAAAACTATATGTACACTTATATACGTAAATATAAGATTTGGTTTTTTTGTAAAACTGAATCATTAAAACAAATATTAAAAGGATTCATATATATAACTCTTCTAATAACACAAGGAAAACACCCTTTGATGGTATTACAAACCGAAGGGTTTGTAGTAAACATATGCATTTACAAACTGTATACATATATTGAGTTTATAACGGTATGTGTTTCTCCAAAGGAAATCAAAACATGAAAAGACCCTTACATATGTACCATACTGATAACACGATGGAAAATTCTTTGAAGGAAATACAATCCGAGGGGTCTATATTTAACCATATATATACAAATATAAATTGTATATATACACTGGGAGTATAAAACGAAGGTCCCTCCAAAAGAAGGCAAGCATGCAAGAACCATTACCTTAATCTGAGGAGGAAGCTTGGTCTAGAGGTTCTTCGATGGATTGCTGGAAGTCCGTGGAAAAGAAAGAGGAGAAAAGCTTCCCGGATATCAAGAGGCAGGAGGGGTTTGTATAGGGCTTCGGTGCACTTGGGTGACTCGACCGATGGGTAGGCATGCGTGGGGAAGACGAGGGAACAGAGACCTAGGAGGGCGTTGTGTGGGGGGTCAAGTGGAGCAGTGCAAAAAAAAGAGAATATGAGGCATCCTTAGTGTAGGCATACTCGGGAGGGACCTTGGCGCGAGGAAGAAGACACTGAAGAGGTCGACGTGGGAAAGTAATGGACAGTCTGGATTTAAAACAGAGAGATTGGATAGTTGGAGGTAGCGCGGAAATTGGGTTGATCGGTTTAAATGAAACCAAGGGCCCCGATTGGATCTCAGGAGAGATCGGACGGTCATGGTGATACGCGGGGGCGATCGTGTGGTTAAGAGGTTTGGACGGACGATATCGAAGAAGGATTTGGTTAGACGATTCTGATCATGCGGAACGCGTCCCATATCGAAATGAAACGTGGATAAGGTGTGGTTTAATATACGGAGTGCGCTGCCAACATAGCAATAACACCAACACACACACTGGGGCCTTATACATGGTTCCCATGTGATCCTTGGCCCTACCCTACACAACGCACGCCGTAGCCTTTCACACGGGACCGCGTGCGACTGGATGAACATATGCTCAGCTCGGGCCTCGGGCCTGGTTTAGACTCTCTATACACACTTGGGACCTCGATGGTCGGTACCTCGGGTCCCTAGGGGCTCGGTCTCAGCCTTAAGGGCTTGTCCCTAAGGGATTCCCTCTGCTTGGTCGGGCCCCAACACAATTTTTTATAAAAAAATTATTTAGGTTTATAAAATAACTAGTGTAAGTATACTTAGTTCAAAATAGTGTGAAATATAAATATTTGTAAAAATTGAGTTAATATACAATAAAAACAAATAGTTATAACATAAATTTTTTAAATATAAAACCCTTTTATATCTTATGTAAAATACTTTACATCTTGATATAAATATTTTTAAAAGATACACCTTTCATAATTTACCTACTAAACCCTTATAATTATAAGGATCTTTAAAATAAACCACAATTTGATTCATAAAATTCCTTTTTTAAAGTCCAATAGTTTTCCCCAATTCATAATTTTAGAGATCCAAAAAGATATAATTATTACAAATACCATTTAAACATAACATTCAATAAAAAGATACGATGTTTTCAACCATATAGGTATCCATTGGGATTTTTTTTTAAAAAAATAGATATATTTTCATGATTTTTTTTTTAAACAATGATTCTTTTATGAAAAACATATTAGACATATTATAATATTTGAAATATCATTATAAGAGCATTAAAACAAAGTTTTCATTTAAAGATAAACATTATCAACGGAAACCCAATTGTTGTTTTAAAAACCCAATGGTTATATATTTAATGGTCATAACTTAAGGGACCATTATAAAATAGGGGTGTAGGGTGTTTATCAAAAATCAAGACACTTAACCCTAGGTGGATGGCTCTCCTCATACCATTGGTGCTGAGTACGTGTGTCGTGGATCTGGATATTATATTTTTCACACTGATGGACCCAGAAGATGAAAACTATCTGATTACTTGAGTTGTGATTCTTAGTAGTCTTGAAATGGACATGTTAGGTCTTATATATGGTATTTTCAATTTGTTTGGGTCTTTGTTGCAATGTAGCATTTTAATATATACCAGTTCCCCTTATTCTCCCTGATTTTCAACTATTTAGTTTCAAATTATTTCTTAGTACGAACACATGCCATGTATAACCAGAGACATCAAAATAAAACACCACAATGCTCACTCATACAAGTTTATAAAACCTGGGTGTCACATTCATTGTTTGGAAAACCATGCGGTCTAATCGTGCGTCCTATCCATGTTATTAAAAATTAAAAAATTTCAATTTTAACCTCTTGAAATTTTAACCCTAAATCTCTTCTAATATGATTAATATGGTATTTTAATCTATATGAGATTCCACCATACCTTCTCAGATCCTTTGAGTATCTATATTTGAGTGTTTTTAGACCCAGTTCTTCAAGAAATCCTCAAGTAAGTCATTTTTTATTTGGATTCTCACTTTTCATTGGGTTCTCTTCTATCTTTCTTGGGTTCTTATTTTATAGTGTTCATTTGACCGAATGAGGGTTCGATATTGAATTTTGGGGTAAAATAATGATGTTTTTGGTTAGATCATTAATTTTTTGGGTTTCTTGGCGGTGTAGTAGTTGTTTTCCTCTAATTTCGAGAATTTTCCTAGTGTAATGTAGGTGATTACATGATTTTAAATTATTAAAAGATTTTGGGTTTCTTTATTGGATTCATAAATATTTTCTAAGGATTATTTTTGTTGTGACAAACATGTTTTAAATGGTTTTGAGATGCATATGTGGTGAAAGTTTGTTTTCGAAAACAAATTGGGTATGTTACATGTGTGATTATTTGTTGTGCTTATTGATTGTGTTTTATACCTTGTGTGAAAGGTATGAAATGTGTTTTCAAGGAAACTTGTGGTTATAATGTTTTGAATGTTGTTTTTTTAAATAAAATTATTTTTTCTAGTGTTTTACTTCATTTTTCACCATAATTGTGTTTTTTGAATTATGAAATTGATGTGAAGCATGGTATTAAGTATTTTTTGTATGTTTGGGGATTTTAAAGGGGGTCAACTTATTTAAATGGAGGGATTCTATATCTACCCTTCCTATTGTGTTTTCAAATTTATTTTATGAGTTGTGGAAGTGGTGAAATTTTTTTTTAAATGGTTTCAGTTTCTATGTGAATATGAAAGTGGTTTTGTTTATGGAAAATGGTGGTTTTTACGTGTGACTTGATCATTCAATCAATCTGAATTGTGAAAGTGGTAATTTACTTATGTGTTCTAGATTATTATCATGTGTATATGAATGTTATTATTTATGTTTTATGTGAAATGGAATTTTATCACAAAGGGAATCCTGGGTATCTTGGTGGGTGGAATAGAACTAGTAATCTAGTTGATTAAGAAGTGGATGAGGCTTAGATTCTTCTAGATGGACTGATGATACAACACTAACTAAAAATGTGATATGATCAGAGACCATAGGATAGGATCCTCTCTACTGGATCATACACAGGAATATTTTGGATTTTGGATTATTATATGGAGACCACTGGACCTTGATATGGGAGCCCCTATACTGGCTGGTGCTTGTGAATGATGTTTATTTTGGTTGGAGGATTTTTATCATGGAGGTATGATTTTCATATGGTCTATTTAGTTCAAGTTACCAATAATGATTTCTTCTAGTGATCGCTTGTGATATGATTCTTAGCTGATGTGGTGATAACCTTTGGTATACGGTGGACCTTGTGTATGTTTAATTTCAAATAAAGATTCTTTTGAGAATTTTTTCCTTAAATCTGTTTTCCAAAAAATGATTCCTATAAAATGATTATTGAGAATGTTTTCAAAGTTCATATAAAAATGTTCATGTTGAATAGTCTTCTAATTTTATATAAAGGAATCCTTATTTTGGGTGGAATCCTGAAGTGCTTTTTCTAAAACCCTACACACACCTTTGGGTGTATGTATACATTGTTATATATGACCTAGGTAAAGGCAATATGTTTTTTAGTGGTGATAGTGGATCTGGTTGATAGTGTTCCAATCGATTTAGGTTTTAGGGGTGGTGGCTTTAGGGTGATGGACCTCTTGTTACAAAGAGGTTTTTTAGGATGTTTTGATTGTTCCCTTTCCATTGCGGTTTTTTTGGTATTAGGTAAGGTTGTAAAACATTGAATATGAAAATTGTTGTATCTAGTTTTTTTATGATGTTAGTTATGTGATATTTTATTATTGTAGGTTTTTTATTCCTATATTAATGGATAAAATAATTCCCATGTTTATTGATGATACCTATAAACTAGTTTCTATCCCATGGAGATTGGGAACACCCTTAGGTCCATGTATCATGTCGAGTAAGGTGTCAATTTTTATGGAACACCGAATTGGTTCATGAAAAAATGGTATCGGATTAGGTTTAGATTTTTTTGGCTGACATTATTTGGGAAGTGTCTGGATAGAGAAGATCAAGGAATGTTGGAGCTTGTGGTTATGGTTGGGAGTGTGGTGTCTGGCTAGCACACCTCGTGACAGGACTTGGGTTGCCATGGGATGTTGGGACTTGGTTTGGCTTCCCCTCCAAGTGAGACATGTAGGCTGCAAGTACAATGGGTGGAGGTGGATTTTTTGTTTGTTTGTCTCATTTATTTTGTTGGATATGGTGTTCTTTGATTTATATAAGTGTTTGGGAGTATATTTTTTTTGTATAATTTTCAGAATTTTCTGTTGATAGTTTTATTGATAGTTTTCCCTTATTATTGTTGCTTGTTGTAGAAATATTACACCCTAGATAATTATTATACAACCGTGGGAGGATGTTAGAAATATTTACCCCTCACAATAGATTAGAAACTAGTGAAATAATTGGTTTGGGTTGTCTAAGATTTAGGTATGGGGGGAGGTTTTTTCCTTCTTGGGTTAGAGAAGCCAAATTGGGTCCTAGAAAGGACAAATATTGGGAGTCACTTAAGAATAATCCTCCTTTTTTTCATGGTATCAAGAATCCCCAATAATTTGAGGATTGAATTGAGAATATAGGGAAAATATTTTAGTTTTATGAAACTCTTTAGGTAGTTAGGGTGAAGTGTGCATTGTTCATGTTGGAAGGTCCCAGTCAGAACAGGTGGGACTCAATGGTGCAAGATGGGAAGAATGAGTAGATAAGATGGAAATATTCCAATGTTGTCTTAAATTATCAATATTTTCATGATATTTTTGCCTTCTCCAAGTCCTGGGAGTTTTTTTATCTTCTCAATGGGTGATCATATCATGATGGAGTTTGATAAAGACTTTGTAAAGTTGGTTTGGTTCACACCTGAGATAGTTTTCAATGAGAAACTGAAGACTCAAAAGTTAGATATGGGGATGCATCCAAAAATATAATCTCATTTCTTCTTGTTCAAGTGGAAGATATAATCCAAGGTTGTTGATCATGCTATAATGGTAGAAATTTATCATAGAGGTAAGTCTTGTTTCTCGTGAGCAGTGTCAGTAATGGGAAGTGGCAGCTTATCTGAAATGAAGATGAAGAGGGATGAAAAAGAGAATAGGGGTGGTGGTAGTTCAGGTCATCCTTCACAGTTATCTTCATTTGTGGATTCAGGTATTAGGTTAGTCATGTACCACCTGTGTTGGAAGGTAGGGTTCATTTGATCAATGTGTTCATCTCCACTTAGGATTTTCTATCAGTGTAGAACTATGGGGCACTATCGGTGATTTTGTAAGATAGTGCACCCATACCAGAGTGGTGCTGGATCAATAGATTTCCAAGGGATGTTAGACTGGGTATGACCATTCAGGATGGCAAGTTCTCAGTTTCGAGGTCATCGCTGTTGAGTTGGATTATCTTTTGGGTAGATCTAATTCAAGGAAGAGTGATGGGTTAGTTGTAGTTCTTGAAATTATACTGACATAAGGAAATTTAAAGTTGTGGATCAAGCGCCAACGAAATTGGATACAAGGCCTATGATAGTTTTAGGAACCTTTATTATTTAATCATTGTTATTTGATGTTATATTTGATACTAGTGCCTTTGTTTCTTTTATTTATACCCATCTTTTGGATGTGTTGAAATTACCAAATGAGATTATTCCTTACGCGATGGATTTGGTGATTCTGTGTGGTAAGAGGTGAGATAAGGGTTTCAGGTGTCCATCTTGTTCACTTTCATGTCAGGGGTAGATCTGGAGTGGGATTTCATGGTTTTGGAAATCAAACTCTTTTATGTGCATCTGAATTTTGATTGGATGGTTCATTTTAGGGGACACATTGAATGCTATCAGTGATGAGTATGTTTTGTGGAACCTGAATGATGTACATAGGTTTTTTAAGGTGAATGACATCCTCAGTTCTGACGTTCTGGACCTACACATTCAAAATTGATAAATATAATTTTTTAGATGCCTTCCATCTGTTTGAAGGATGGAGATAGTGGTATAGAAGCTAGATTACCTCCTATAGTGGATGGCTTTCTAGTGTTATTTATAGAGGATTTTTTGGGTTTACCTCCAAAGCAGGATGTGGAGTTCACCATTTATTTGGCACCGAGAACACACCCAATTTCTCTTCCCTCATAACACATGGAACCCACCATGTTTATGGAATTAAAGGTATAGTTGGTGATCTAGAATCCAAAGGATTCATTCGTGCAAGTATCTCACCTTGGACAACATCAGTGCTATTTTTGAGAAACTCTAATGGATCTTGCCAATTATGTATCGATTACAGTAATCTTAAGAAGTTAAGGACCAAGAAAAATTACCATTTCCCCATATTTATGACCTTTTTATTATATTAAGGTGGATTGGTGGTTCTACAAGATCAATCTATGTTCCATCATTATATCAAATCATTTGTTGTTGTATTTCTGATAACTTACAGGTCTATTCTGGGATTGAGGAGAAGAATAATTGACACATGAGGATTGTGTTAGGAACCCTTCCAGATAATTATCTCTATGATAAGTTTTCCAAGTACACATTTTGGATCAAATAGGTTATGTTTCTAGGTCTTGTGATCTAGGAAAAAGTGGTTTCAGTGGACCCTGAGAAGATCAGTGTTGTGATGTCATGGGAATATCCGAAGAAAGTTTTTAAAATAAGATACTTTTTGGGACTAGTAAGGTATTATAGGTGGTTTTTTTAGGATTTATCTCATATTTTTCATCCATGATTGCACTTAACCAGAAAGGGGGTAACTTTTATTTCGATCCCTAAATTTTAATAACCCTTTGAGGAGCTTAAGAGGTGTTTAACCATATCCTCTATTTTAACTTTCTAGAATCTAGAAAAAATGTATTTTGTCTATGGTGGTGCTTCAAGTTTGATACTTTGGTGTGTGTTGACATATGATGGCCAGGTAGTGGTATATGGTTCATGCCAACTCTGACCACATGTGAATAATTACCCAAAACATGACTTGTTGTTAGAAGTAGTGACACATGATTTGTATATGTGGTATAACAATCTTTTTGGGCAGAATTTTGTGGTTTATTTGGGTCATAAGAGTTTTTATCACATATTATCATAGAAATATATGAATCTGACATAGCGTCATTGGGTTGAGTATCTTCAGGGGTTATATTTTGATATCATGTATACCCTAAGTAATGTTAATGTGGTTATAGATTTCTTAAGTATAAAAGTTTCAGTGAAATAATTGAAGGAGTCTAGTGATGAGTGGACCTTGATGGGTGCTTGTACCCAACTACATATAGATACCAAGGAGAACAATGGAGGTGTATTCATGGATAGTGTTCAACTGAGGCCTTCCTTTCTGGAACAAATTCGGCAGGAGGAGGTGAGTGATGAGTTATGCCAGCATTCTATGTAGTTCCTAGATTGTAATATTCTATTACGATTTTTGGGTATTATGGAACCCATATATTTAACAATAATTGGTTTGGTTTCATTTGGGGTTTCCTCATTGGAAAATTTATTAATTTTTGAATGTTTATGTGTTGTGCATGGTTGGCGTATAGTTTTCTTAAACCATGCTCCCTACTAGTGAAATTATTTCAAATCGAGGCATTGGAGTTTTTCAAAATTGGAACATGGCTTTTCTAACTGTTCACATAAAAAAGTGGGTTCGTTTCTAAGGTGCATGGGTTTTTCTAAACCATGCAGATCTACCCAGCAAACAACACGTATCAGTTATATAATCCAAAATAAAGTTTTAAAATCCTAAAACCCACCTTTTAGATCCTCGATAGACTTAAACAACCCCATTATGCTTTATTCTTACTTGGAGTCTCTAAAGAACGGTTTTTAGACCCTCTACACCAATTCATAAGAAAATAGAAACTAGGAGAATGTTGTTCTGTCTTCTCCCGGTTGGTTTCCACTTTATGCTCTCTATCTCCCTCTCTCTCTTATTTCCTCCATGGGGGTTTTGTACATCCTCATGTCGACTAGTTGATATAATCCCCACTATTTGGATGTTGAATCTATGGATTGATTCAAGGATCCCATTTTCGAAATTCTTTGTTGGCGTATACCATTTAGTGTTTCGAAATCCTGTGATCCTGAGCTGGGTGGTTCTATTTCGATTAGCTAATTTGATAAACCTTAAATATATTGATTTAAATTAATTTATTGATTTAAATTTAATTTATTTATAAATTTATTTCAATAATTATATTAAATACAAAATTCCACTTGATTAGGGATTCGAAATTTAATTTCACATGAATATGTGAAAATCCAAATTCCATTGAATTGGGGGTAAATTGTGAAATTGGATGGAATTTGTTTAAATTAAATTGTAGAATTTAATTTTTGGAAATTGATTTGATGAAGTTGATTTCAAACTGTATTTGGGAAAATTGAATAAACTCTTTTGATAAAATACTGATAGTTTTATCATGGAAAAATGCATGTTTAGTTAAAAAAAACCCATTTTATGGTTATTAAATGGAAAATTGGCACATATAAAATGTATAATGGGATGAATTTTATTTCAATCAGTCTTAAAAATAGTTTTACATCATTTTTTTACTAGAAAACATGAAATCCTAGGTAGTTAGTGAGTTATTATGATTTCACTCTATGATTTTACAGTGTTAATAAAACATAATTGGAGCATGTCACATCCCCGATGGTATGGTGATGAAGTCATTTTGACCAACTTCAAAGGGATGGGTGTATTCACATATTTATGTGTAAAATTGAGTGTGATGGATTCCTGTATCTTGTAAATATCATAAATTTTGTCACATGTTCATGTTTCTTGCTTGTTTTTATTTGAAATATATTCTATTTTTTTGTAAACTATTTTACATTCCTTGTGAATTTATATATGTTGTTTTCTATAAAATGTTTTTTCATCCATTTTTTTAATGTATTTCCATCATTTGAAATGTAAATCATGATTTTTTGTAAATATGATTTTTGACATTCCAAAACCTATTTATTTAAAATTTAGAGATTTATCTAGTTAATTAAATGTGGAATCATATTATGGAATCTTTGGTGTGAACCTTGTGGGATTTTAGCTCACACCCTAATTGTGTCGTAAGGTGTTTGTAGATTTTATTATTCAATATTTTATCTTGGTTAAGGCACCAAGTGGAGGTGGTTATAGATGTTAATATTTGGACTTAGAGAATTGTGTCTGCTGGGACTTGGGCAGTTATCATGTATTCTGGAACTTTTGTTTAGTAGATTTATTTATTTATTCATGTTTTACTTCTGGTAAACTTTTCCCTGTGGATTTTATTTTGTATGTATATTGAATTGTTTATCTTTCTTTCGTAATGTTTAGAGAATATTCATTCCCACATTCATTTTTTGTATGATTTTAGGTGATAGTCGCTAACCCATGGGGATCGATAATTCCATTTAGGCCATGTCCCTCCTAGATATCGGGTTACTATGTTACCTGAGCTTGTTCGTAATAAATTTGAATCAAAGATATAGGTTTAGATTTTTGTCTTTAATTTATTATGCAGTTGTGTAATATTTTTAGGACATAGTTGGTAGTTATAATTGAGATCTTGGCCAGATCTCAAGGTAGTGAATCATAAGTCATTAGAGGTAGTTTAGGAAAGCCTTCTTGAGGATTATTTATAGTCTTTCCCCAAATTTTGATTTGGAAATTTTGACATAAAAAAATTATCTATCTGTTGGGATTAATTTCATAATTTAATTTTTTGAGTGTTAAATATAATGTCCTCTATATTTTTTTATGATGTTTTGTATCATAATTCCTCTGAGAAGACTTGAAAATCAGATCCAAGAGGAAGATCCTACTGAACCTCAGTGAGTAAATCCTCTAGTGGACCTGATTCTGGTTGAGGTGGTTGTGCATACTATCCATTCTCTAGGATAGACCCGTCCACCAGTTCATGTTTAGGCTCATGCTATGGAACCTGAAAGGGGTGATCTCTAAAATAATTCTCAAGAGTTTCATCAATAGAAGCCACCCATGTTTAGAGGCTTCAATGATCCTCAAGAGGTTGAAAAATTGTTGAGAATGGTTAATCATTTGTTTGGGTTCTTAGAAACACTCCACAAAATCATGGTGAAGTGTGCCACCTTCATTCTGGAAGGGAAGAGTAGAATATGGTTGGACACAATGGTAATGGTGAAGAAATATGAGGGCTTATAGTGGAAAGACTTCAAGGTTATTTCCCTTTACCAATTCTATCCAGAATCAATATTTTGGTCCAAGGCAAATGAAATTTTCAAAATCAAGAAGGAAGAAAATACCATGACTGAATATGAAAATCATTTTTCTAAGCTTATTCAGTTTTCAACAGAGATATTATTCAATGGGAAGATGAAGACTTGACTGTTTGAGTTAGAACTTCACCATGACATTCATTATGAGGTTTTCTTACTAAAGATTCCTTCTTATTTTGATGTTATAGATAAAGTACTGATGGTCGAAATGGATATGGCTGGAAGGTTAGGGTTGTCGAGAGTTCCTTTTTCTCCTAGTGGAAGCATGAGTCCCTTTAAGGGAAATAAGATGTGCGCTGATTCACATGGTGGTTCACAATAGAAAGGTCATTCTAGATCTCCTTTAGTTCCTGAAATAATTCCATTTATTTTTTACCAGCATTTCAAGATAGGGCATTCAAGGAGGGTCTGCACTAAGGAACCCAAGGTATATGGTTCTTGAGGATCTCCTGGTCACTTGAAAACTTTTTTCCTTGTTCATTCTACTCTGCATAGATGAACGATATCGTTATCACTGTATAAAACTTTTGGGAAATCAGTTGCTTCAACGAAAAAAGGGTTCCAACCACAACAATATGGAATAAAACATCTTCATGTCATGGAACAATCTCTAGAGGAAGTGGATATGGGTGTGGTGGCTATGAGATTTACCATTACTATAACTTCATATGTAGCTACTACTTTCTTTGGTATTGATTCATCTTATTCAATTATTTCAACTCGTATTATTAATCTTATTAATCTTCTTACAAAACATTTATCTTGTGTGATGGATATTACTACTCCCCTTAAAATGAAGAGAGAGAAGGGTCTACATAGTCATTCTTGTGTTTTATCCTTATATTAGGTCGGGATTGAATGGAGTTTTCTAGTTCTCAGAATGAAACCGCTTGAATTCATATTCAGGATGGAATTGTCTCATTACCAACAAATCCCTGATTTATTGTTATCTTCAATGTGTTTCATTTACTACACACGCTGGTGTTTTTAGAATCTTTCTAGGAGAATGAGATTAGAGGTTGATTAGAGTTAGGCCTTCTTATCTAGAATTGGGGAAAGTGATACTTGTGATTTCTTTTGATCTAGAGCATGAATGTTTAAACTTTTATCTCCCTCTAGTTTTTGTCAAATTTCCAAATGTATTCCCTTATGATTTCTTAGGTTTTCACCTGGAAAGGGAGGTTTTGTTTTCCATTTATTTGGAACATGGTACTCAATTAGTTTCAATTTCCTCTTACTTCATAGAACTATCTAAAATTAATAAGATAAAGACTCAGTTAGATGATCTTATAGAGAAAGGATTTATAGGCCTGAGTGTGTCACCTTGGGTGGAACCAGTTCTCTTTGGTAATAAAGCTGATGTTTCACATCGCCTTTATGTTTATTACTAAAATCTAAATATTTTTGTGATAATGAAAATGTATCCACTACCATAGATGGATGATCTGTTTGACCAGTTGAAAGAGAAAAAGTGATTTTCAAGTCATGATATGCAATCTGGTTACCATCAGTTGAGAGTAAAAGAATCTAACATTGAAAAAAATGACTTTTAGTGTAGGCATGACCATTATGAGAACATTTTCATGACTTTTTGTCTAACATATGATATTTCAGTAATTATGGATTTAATTGTAATGGTTTCCCCTGAGTACCTTTTTGATTTCATGGTAGTCATTATAGATTAAATCCTTATTTATGCTAATTCTATGTAGTACCATATACGTCAATTGAGAGCGGTTTTGGAATTGTTGAGAAATCACATACTTTATGAAAATATTTCAAAGCATGATTTTTGGATTCAATATGTAATGTTCTTGGTACATGTGGTGTTAGAACATGTTATTTTAGTTGATTGTAAAAAGTTGAAGGAAATTATAACATGGGAGAAACCATAAACTGTTTTGAAGATTTATATTTTATAAGGTTTACCTGGGTATTATCACTGGTTTGTTAAGGAATTATCAAAGTTTTCTTACATGATGATTGATATAACTTGGAAGGGAGTAAAGTTTTACTAGGATGAGAAATGTCAGAATTCAATGGTTGAGATGAAATGTATTTTGACTACGACACTAGTGTTGACTCTTCCAGAGGCCAGGCAAGGCTATGTGGTCTTTTGTGATGCATCAGACTCAGGTTTGGAAATTTTATTATGTAGGGAGGTTATATAATTGGTTATGGCTCCCATAAACATATTTCACATGAGAATAATTATCCAAACCATGAATTTGAACTTATTGTTGTGATGAAAATTATTAATAGTTGGTGGAATTACTTTTTTGGAAAAAGGTTTACCAAATTTTTAGACCACATGACATTGAGTTATATATTCTCATAGAGAGATTTAAATATCTAATAGAGGCCTTGGGTAGATTACTTACAATATTTTGAATTTTTAATAACCTATACCCTAGGTAAAGAAATGTTATCGAAGATTCCTTAAGTAGGAAACTTCCTACCCAAACTGTGAAAGAATCATCAAAAGAGTGGAACATGATGGATCTTTTTTCATAGTTGCATATTAGAGTATGAGAATTAAGGGATAATGTTTCTTTGGCCAGTGTTTAGTTTATATACACTCTCCTTGAGATGATCCTTCTGGAGAATCATCTTGATGATGAGTTCCATAGAATTATATAATCTTTTTATGGTGGGGAGACCACGTATGAGTGGTCATTTTATAAAGTAATCATTCTATATTATCAGAATTGTTTTGTTGTTCAATTCCTGGTAAGGAAATATGTGATGGGAGATTTCCATAATTCCCAATGAGAAGTGCACCCAGGAACCATGAAGATGTTTTATGACATGTGGTGTAGATTCTGGTGTCCAGGTATGTTACATGACATCATTGATTTTGTTTCATGTTTCCTTACTTGTCAATAGGTGAAGGTCGATCTATCGAAACCATTGGGTTTTCTTCATCCACATCTAGTGAAAATGTTTAAGTGGGATGAAACATATATGGAATTTTTATCCGGGTTTCTTCCTAACCAGATTAATAATAATGTGATATGGGTTTTGATAGATCGACTGACTATGTTAGATTATATTATACCCATTAGTGACACATCCAAATTTGTGGAGTAAAAAAATATCTACGTGAAAGTGATTGTTTGTTTAGACGGAGTTCTATCTTCCATAGTTTTTGATATAGATATTAGGATCACTTATCGTTTTTGCAGTGGCCTTCATGAGGCACTAGGATCTCAAGTCCATTTGAGTACGACATACCATCCAATGTAGGATAGCTAGACAGAAATAGGTATAAAATTTTTGAGGATATTTTATGTGTATACTTTATCGACTTTGGTGGTTCTTGGGACTGACATATAGGGATGATTGATTTTTCTTAAAACAATATTTTCCATTCTATGATCAAAATGGATACTTTGGGTGCCTTATATTGCCGACCTTGTAGATCTCTGTTGTGTTGTTAGAAGATTTGTGAAATTTTCATTGTTGAGTCGATCTTGGTTCAAGAGATGACATAAAATATTTTGTTGATTTGTTAGAGAATAATTATGGAAAAGAGTTGGCATAAGCCTTATGATGATAATCATTATAGATTATTTGAGTTTTCAGTTGGTGACCATGTGTTCTTGAAAGATTCACCCTATTTGGGTCAACAACTTTTTTGGAGGAAAGCGAAGCTTTCTACATGTTTTTTGGGACATTTTGAACTTATTGAGAGTATAGGGAACGTTACATACCATTTATAACATACACTATAGTAGGAATACATATATAACATGTTCTATGTATCTCAGGTGCAAAAGTATATGTCTGGTCCATCTCATATTCTGATCTTGAGAGATTTTAAGTTCAAACTTGATTTATCCATAAATGAATAACTTGTTTGGATAGATGATTCTGAAACCAATGTACATTGTGGGAGGAAGATACCATTGGTTTGAGTGCTATAGAATCACAATTCTAATTCTGATTAGTCATTGATGAGTGAGGTAATAATGAGAGAGAAGTTGCCTTATATTTTTTTCATGGAAGATTCTAAATAGGATTTCTAGGGACATATAGTTTATATGGTGGGGAGGTTGTAAAATTCTATTTCTATTTTTAGGTATACCTAAACAACAAATTTTAACATGCTTTGTTTGGGTTTATTTTTGGGTTTCATTGGGTGATAATTTAGAAATTTTTTAATGTTTTTGGGCTTTTCATGGTTGGAATATGGTTCTACCAAACCACACTCTCTATTAGTGAATTCTGTGAAAACATAGGTTGTGGGATTTTTCACGGTTGTAAAAAGGTTTGTCAAACCATCATCCCACATAGTTGAAACACTACACCTAAAAAATAGGCACAAGCTAAGTTGCACAGTTTGTCTATCCCATGAATATCTGCCCTGCTAACCATTAATACTTGTTTTTTTAATCTGATATTATGTTTTAAAATCCTAAAACCCTTCTTTTAAGTCCCTAAAGAACCTTTATGACCCATCATAATTTATTCCTCCCTAGAGGCCCCAATAGTAGTTTTGTGCTCATTTACACCACTACAAAAGAAAATTGAAGCTAAGATAATGTTGTCAGATCTTTTCTCAGTTGGTTTCCTCTTCCCATTCACTATCTCCTATTATTTACACTTTCCTCGCAAGGGTTTTGTTGATCCCCTTATCTATTAGTGGATCTAATCCCCTATGTTTGGATCCTGAATCTAAGTATTTATTCTTAGATCATGCTGTCAATGTTATTTATTAAAGAATCCCATTTAGGGTTTGGTGTTTTGAGATCTTGTGATCTCGAGGTAGGTGGTTCTATTTTGATTGGCCAATTTGATTAACCTTAAATTGCTTGATTTAAATTCATTTATTTATTTAAATTCAATTTCATGATAAATTTATTTCATTAATTTTATTAAAATCCCAATTCTATTAGATTGGGGATTTGAAATATAATTTGGTATGAATTTGTGAAAAACCCCCAATTCTATCGAATTAGGGATGAATTTTGAAATTGGTTTAAATTTTTAAAATTAAATTTTAGTATTTAATTTTTGGAAATAGATTTGGTGAAATTGATTTAATATTTTATTTGGGAAAATGGATTAAACTATTTTTATAGAAACTCAATGGTTTTATTGTGGAAAAATATTTTTTTCATTAGAAACACATTTTATGGTTTTAAAATAGAAAATTGGTATATTTGAAATGTGGAATTTGATGAATTTTATTTTAGTAATCTTAAATTAAATTTACAGCTATTTATATTTACTAGAGAACATGAAATCCTAGATAGTTAGCGAGTTATTGTGGTATCACTCTATGTTTTTTCAAAATTACTAAAAAATTAATGCATCACGTCACATCCCTGATGGGATGGTTAAGAATTCCTCTTGACTAGTGTCGAAGAGAAGTGTGTATACACATGTTTCCATGTCACTTTGAATCTGAGGGATTCTCGTAGCCTAGAACTATCATACATTTTTGAACATGACCTTGTTGCTTTATTGTTTGTATTTAAAATAAATTTTTTTATTATTGTAAATTTTTTTACATGACATATGTATTTATATAAATTTTTTTATATAACAAAGTTTATTCATCCATTTGTTTAAATCTTCTCCATATTTTTTAATGAAAATAATTTTTTAAAGTAAACTTTCCAAATGAAAAAAACTTGTTTTTTTTAAATTGAAGTCATTATTTAATTAATTGAATGTGGAATAATATTATATGATAATTAGTGATAATCTAATGGTATTTTAGCTCAGACCCTACATGTTACATCAGATGTTTATATATTATCTTATTTCTTGTTTGAGCAAGGGTAAGGCACCACTTTGAGGTGGTAATAGTTTTTAATCCTTGGACATGGAATGTTTTTTCTGAGAGTACTTGAGGATTTATCGTATTTTCTAGTTATTTTTTGTAGTATATTGGTTTTTTTATACATGATTTACTTATAGTACAATTTTCCATGTGGAGATTAATTTTTATTCATATTGAATTGTTTATCTTGCTTCTGATTTTTTTTGGGAAATTCATTCTCAATTTCATTTTTTGTATAATGAAATGTTATAGTCTCCAACCCATGGGGATCGGGAAAAACCTTCAGGCCATTTCAGTTCAAGATCAGTTAGTGGGTTATCAATGTACCCAAGTCGGTTCATGACATATATGGTGGGGAGGTGCTTTCTGAAAGGTCGTTGTCTCTTGAGGGAGATTTTTTATTTAATGATCACTTCATGGTGTCATTATCATTACAGAAGGTGGTGATATTGGATAGGCATCCATCTTAGTGGTATTTTCATCATAGTGCTAGAAATATTATTTATGTTGTTCATTAGAACTTTTGGTGGCTAAGAATGAGGTGGGATGTAGATGAGTTTGTATCACTGTGTTATAAATGTCAGTAGGTTAAAGTAGAGTGCTAAAGGCCTTATGGTTTACTTCAGATATTACCCATTACTACATGGAAGTGGGACAAGATCACCATGGAATTTATTATTCTCTTACCTCATACACCTCTTGGAAAAAATTCCAGTTGGGTACTGATCGGCCATCTAATCGAATCATGCCATTTCATTCTAATCAGGGATTCAACCAAAGTGGATTGGATGAGATAGTTATGCATTTAAGAGATAGTGAGGCTCTCTGGTGTTCCATCAGAAATCATTTTAGATAGGGTATATCACATAACCTCATGATTTTAGGAAGGCCTTCAAAAGTTGATGGGGTCATAGGTCAAGTTGATTATGGTTCACCAACCTTAAATGGAAGGCTAGATGGAGCAGACAAATTAGATTTTGGAATACATGCTCCAGGAATGTGTTTTGAATTTCATAGGATCATGGGATAGTCAATTGGGGTTAGTGGAGTTTGTATATAATAACATCTACTATTTTTAAATTTGAATATATCATTTTAATGTGATTTATGGTTGTCTGTATCGGTCCCCTTTGTGTTGGGATGAGGTGGGTGAGACCTTGTTGTTGTGACCGAGCCTTGTGTAGGAAACATTTGATAAAGTTATGTTAATCTAGAATCATTTGTTGATGGAAGAGAGCTAAAAAAAGCCTTATTTTTTATAAGATACATAATTCTATGGAGTTTTCTATAGATTACTAGGTGTTTCTGAATGTGGAACCTCATTTAGTTCATCGTTGTTTGGGTAAGAAAAGGAAGCTAACACCAAGGTATGACAAACCTTTTGGGATCACTGAGCATGTCAAAATGGTGAAATATAAGTATTACTACCCTACCAATTAATTTCAATTCATGACGTGTTCCATATATCTCAGTTGAAAAAGTATAACCTCGACCCATATCATGTGTTGAATTGGGAAGATTTGGAATTTGGGCAAGATTTTTCAGTGTTTGAGTGGCTAGTACATATTGTGGATTCATATAAGAATGTTATTTGTGGGATGTTCATATAGTTAGTCTCATTTATTTGGGGTCATAGATGTTATGAGAATGATAATTGGGATTGGAAGTCATTGGTTGAGGAGGAGTATCTATTTTTTTCTCTTATCAAACTTTAGAGTGACTTTCCAGGGATAATTTTTTTTATAGTGAATATAATTGTCACACCAATGATTGTTTTAGGTATTACTTTGTTTATTGTCAGTCTGGTATTTTTCCCGTCATTTCCCCATGGTTTTTTTTGGTAAAAAATGATGTATTTGGTCTTGGAAGTAGGTGGCGCACGGTTGGTGGACGATTAATGGAAACCATTGCCATCCTCCAAGAAACCGTGCAGCCTCATTCCTCTTGGGTAGTGAGGTAATCACGATTTCCACATAGTTTGGAAATTTTTTTGGGCTAACCATGTGGCATTTTACTCTTGGATAGTGAGTGAAAATGATTATCCCACATAATTTAGAAACTGTGTAGGATAACCATGTGACCTCTACAAGTCATTAAAAATTTGAAAATTACACTTTTCCCATCTTGGGATTTAACCCTAAATATCATCTAATCTGAACCCTATAGTATTTTCCGCTATGGGATATTCATCTAATACTTCTTGGAGACATTGAGAATCAATCCATAGGTGGTTTTGGCAATGGCTAATTAAGAAATAATCAATTAAGTCATCTATCCTATGGTTTTCCCATTATTATTGGGTTTCTCTTCCCTCTTTCTAGATTTCTTCTCTTTTAGTGGGATTCTTTACAAAATGATGGGCCCATCATGAGTTTTGGGGTGAAATAATGATTTTTGTGGTTCGATATCTCCTTTTTAGGGTCTCTTGGTGGTGTGGTTTTGGTTTTCCACTAGTTAATGGATGTTTCCAAGTGTTAGGTAGGTGATTCCATGATTTTACATTATTAGATGATTTTGAGTTGATTTCTTGGTTTCATAAATGTGTTCTATGGATTATTAGTGTTATGTTAAAAAAACATTAAAAATATTTTGAGATTCATATACAGTGAAATTTTATTTCCTTAACGAAATTGGTTATGGTTCATGTGTGCTTTATTGTAGTACTTAATGATTTTTTTTACTCTTTGTGTTAAAGGTGTGAAATTTTTTTTCAAAGGAACTTGAGGTGAGAATGTGATGAATTTTTTGTTCAAAATAAATGAATTTTTTATTTGTAGTATTCTTCGTTGTGAACCTTAAATGTGGTTTTTGAACTGTGAAAGTGATGTGAAGCATGTTATAAATTAGTTTTCGTATGTGTGTGGATTTGAAAGGGGATTTTCACATATAAATGGTTGTATTTCATATGTTCTATTCTTGTTTTGTTATGAAATATCTTTTATGAGTTGTTAAAGTGGTGATAAATATATTTTAAAATGTTTTTTTATATGATAGTGGTTTTATTTATAGAAAATAGTGATTTACATGTGATCATTGATCATTGGATTAATTTGAATTTTGAAAGTGTTAGTTTCCTCATGTTTCCATGATGGATGGTATGTTTATGTGAATGTAATGATTTATTTCATATGAGAAATTTAATTTGGGAAAAAATGGAATACTAGGTATCTAGGTGGGAAGACTAGAACCTGTACTCAAGTTGATTTAAAAGAGGTTGAGGCCTGGATTTTTCTAGAATGATTGATAATATGACACTAACTAAACATGTGATATGATCAGAGACCACTAGACCTTAGGATGGGATCCCCTATTGTGTCTCATAAATGAGAACACTGTTGGTTTTGGATTATTATATAAATACCACTAGACCATGAGATATGATCCCCTCTATTGTCTTATTCTTGGGAACACTGTTGGTTTTGGTTGGAGGATTTTGATCACTGAGGTATTAGGTCCATAGGGTACCATTTGTGCTAGTAACCTATAGGTATTTCACATGTCTCTCTTTTGTGATATGATTCTTAAGGGCTTTTTTAATAACTGATGGAATATGGTGGACCTTGTGTATGTTTAATTTCAAAGAATGTTTGTTTTGATAAAAGATTTTCCTTAAAACTATTTTCCTAAAAAAAATTACATTTAAATGTTCTTGAGAATGATTTCCAATTTCTTGTAAAACTATGATTGATTATTTATATTCTAATATTATAACATGGAATTCTTTATTTTGGGTGGAATCCTACAGGGCTTTATCTCACACTCTACATACACCTTTGTGTGTTTATATACTTTTTTCTGTACGAACCAGGTAAAGGCATGATGTTTTCTGTTGGTGATGTTGGATCTAGTTTCTATTGTTCCACTCCTTCTAGATAGTTGTGGTGGTGGATTGAAGATAATGGCCCTCTTGTTAGACATAGGTTTTTGGGATGCTTTGTTTTTTCCCTATACTTTTCGCATTTTTGGAATTGGTTAATGTTTTAAAACTTTGAATCTGAAAATTTTTGTATCATGTTTGTTTATGATTATCAGTTATGTGATGTTTTATTTTCATGGGTTGTTTATTGATATATAAATGGGTCAAATAATTTGAAAAGTGTATTTTTGATACCAATGCACAAGTTTCCATCCCATGGGGATCAGTAACACCCTTTGAGCTATTCTATGGGTCGGGTCAGCTATCGATTGGGATAGAACTCCGTCTCTGTTAATGACAATGTCCAACATTCTTCCTTTCACTAATTATAATATTAGTTATTGATGTTCCATGTGATTATTCAATTATTTAGAATACACATGGTTATTTTTAAGGATCAAGTTATTATTAATATGTATTTATTTAATTATCATTTATTCCTTTCATACTATTTATGTTCAAGTTATTTATTAAATGGAATGTTATTTAGTTATTTACCTTTAAATATTAATTATATTTTATGAATTTCTGATAACTTCTCATATTTTCACCCCCTTATAGATAATTTAAAATCAACCCTTTCTTATTTTTGATTCCCCTAGATGGAACGATGAGTATTATTATTGATAAGAATGGTTATTCTAGAGAAAATAATGATTCAATCAAACAATATAATATATTTTATTTTATGTTTTCAATTGAAATATTAGATTCAAGTATGAATCTAGTTTACCAAGACTACTACTCTATACAGTCCTTTGGGATTCCATTCCATGTATCTTATAACAATGTAATAAAGGAATCACTGACTCTAGGGTACTAGGTTTGAGGTCATTATAGTTGGTATCAGATATATTTTAGTAGAAAATATGGGAACAAGATTAAGGATGACCTAGATTAGGGAACACAAACCTTTGATTTACTTTTAGGATATGTATACAAGAACGTCCTAATTCTTTGGAATAGAAGATATTATATGGTTTTCCCATGAAATATATCCCTATTTGGATACTAAATGTAGAAATGGTTCTATCATAGATGTACGTAGTGACAATAACTATGGAAAATTCCTGTCATGTTTGAATCGACAATTACCAGGTACACTATAATGAGCCTTACTATACACATGTTTTGACACTCTTGAGGGATATTATTTGGTTAATTCAAATTTTTTTTAAAAATCATTATGAGGGATTTAAAATTTATTTATGATTTGAAAAAAATTTTATGATTGGAAACATTACAAGAAACCACATTTAGGACTATGAGATTATCCATGCATAAAGTTTTCAATTTATGAAAAGTTAGTCACTAGTTTTGGGAACATAAATTATGTTTCATAATGTTATGATCTAATCTAGTGTATGCTATTTTTTAGAAATGAAACATAGCAGAATGAATGTGAACCATATCAATTCATATAATCTATGTAGGTATTGCCATCATGGGAAAGACATGGAAGTTATAGTAAGATCTAGAGATGGAATTGATAAAATTATAACCATATTGGGGAAGATGAATGGGGTTATGAGAAATAAACATTCCCATATGGAGTGTCCAGATGATCCACCATGTGGTGTAACAATGTTAGATCACTTCATGCATCCATAACCCCCATCATTCAATGGGACTATAAATAAATTTATACCTTAGCAATGGATAAGTTCTATAGTGAAGATATTTCTTGATCTAGGTAGTAATGAAACATGGATGGTTTTCAGGGATGTTTATTATCTCTTATAGGATTCAGTTCAATAGTGGTCATTGATTTAAAATCTTAATGATGAGGTGTAAATAGATAACACAGAGTGGAAATATTTTAAGTTATTTTTCTTGGATAAATATTTACCTCATGAGAAAAGAGCAGATATAGAGAGACAACTATTGAGTCTAAGATAAATGGAGGATGAATTTTTTTTTTATGAGGACAACTATACAAGGTTATAAATTAATTATATGAAATACATACATATTCCAAAGAGCAATATCGACCTTTTCTTTGATGGTATTAATCCAATACTTTTAAAGGAAACCATCTCCCAAACCTTTCAATCTTAGGAGTAAATAGTTACATTTGATATCAAGATAGAGAAATAATTCCTCATGTACTATGTATTCAAAGTAATGTAAGAGAAGAGAAGGATGGAAAAAATATGGATAAAGAGAGAAAAGGAAAGACATATTTTCCCCATGTGATATTTATGGAAAGACACACCATAGTACCTTCTCAAATGGAACAAGAGTTTTCAATTTTTTTAGAGGTAAAGTCCACCATGATCATGATTGAAAAGGAAAGAAATATGTTTTCAATGATTAATTATTTAATTATAAGGAGATTCGTATTGAATAAAAAAAATTCCAAGATTCAAGGTAATATACCTCATAATAAGTTATGGGATCAAGGTCAATATTATGCTATTACTATAGATGATGTGGAATGATTAAAGTTATTAATATTTGGATTCATGAATTTTATTTTAGAATAAATGTATCAATTATATTCTCATTATAATAATAATAAAATTTATAATTATTATTCTGTAGTGTTTTTTTCTATAAGGATTTAACAAAACATGTTGAATGGTACTAAGAAATGTGATTTAGGTGGAAAGTTGAAATTTTTGAAAAAATAATGATTGGGGTAAGATAAATCTTCATATGTTTTTAGATTTTCAGATAATAATGATAAATACATATTTGTTGGATAATATTGGTGACCTTGAAATTGTTTAGGGTTTGGATATTTTATGTTATACTTACTGGAGTTTACTGCATGTTTGAATTTATAGAATATATTAGAAAAACTGATATTTTTTTGGAAGAATAAATGTTTTCAATAATTTTTTATGTTGATAAAGGTATTAAAATATTTGTTACTTTATATTAAGATATAATTTATTTATTTTTGGGAAATATAATGTTATTTTAATTTTTGAAATATAGTGACCTTCCTTCTAATTTTTTTGTACATTGGATTTGGACAGTCATATTTTGGAAGGGTAAATATTTATGAAATGGATTAAGATGAACATTGGGTTTTACTATTTAGGTTTAGATATCAATGTATTATATTTAATTACTAGTTATAACCATTTTTGTTTTTTTTAATATTTAGAGACATAAGGAAGGACTTTTCACTCTTTTATGAATTCACAATATATTAGATGTTATTTTTAGTTAGTAATACATAAAAAATTCATTTTTAAATATTCAATTATTAGAGTAATAAGTGAGGTGTAAATTTATTTAATAAAAAAATAATGAATTTTTTTTTTAAATAGAAAGATATCATGATAGTATATTTCGTTATATACATAGATAGTAAAATAATTCCTCAACATTACGAAGAGTATCATAAAAAAATATTATTGTAATAACTTCATATATGATGAATGAAATGGTCTATTAAATCATCATATAATAATGTTTTTAGTTCATTTTGTTTCCATTGATAAATCTATTTCCTGTGATTAATGATCTCTATCACTATATATAATTATTTATACTTTTATTCTATGTGTATATCTTCTATTCCCAACAATGTTCTCCTAATGGGAAACCCATTAAATTGTTATTCTCTATGAATTTTATAAAACCATTTATATCTTATCAAGAGGATTTTTTATTAACCCTTTTGATGATGTGAATTTCAAAAAAAATGTATTTATGAAATTTCAAACCCTTAATTTTCGAGATCAGTATTAAATTGAAAGAATGAAATTTTTTTAAAGGGTTAGAATGTAACGCTATGATATTTTAAAATATGTACATTACATAAGATATAATTTATGACATGAAACACCATTTATAGACAAGAATGTGACAACCTAATAATTTATGATATATTTATTTTTAAATAAATTCAATCTCTTTGATGCCCTGCGATAGACACAATGCTACGATTAAACGAAACATAGTACTCTATTAAAATATTATTATTTAAACATGAACATTATAACCAGCCATTAAGTTGGTACGTATGAATAGGAATAAGTAAATTATGAAAATTTTATTCTATAAAATAAATTCTATGGTTACCTATTGATTTGAAATAAAATAAAAATATTTGGAAATACATTTTTTTATAAATAACTGTATTTCTTAAAACCCTACAGAGTCATGCTTTCCGCATAGAATATAATATTAATTTATATTCATGTTATTAAATATATATGAAAAAATAAAATTAATTTTTTAAATTTATATTTAAAAATTATCTGTTGGTGAATTGTTAATAATTTTTTGAAAAGATTAAATTAATGATAAATACTGAAAATACTAATTGTTTTTTGGAAAGTTTCCTTTTTATTAAAATTATTTAAAAAGATAACTTATATTTTAAATTGTTTTTAAAGTAAAATTAGTTCTTTTATATTAAAATTTAACTAATTTAGGTCATTGTAACGAATTTCATATTTAACTATTATATTAAAACATTAAATACGTGGGAGAATTTTTCTTTTGGAAAATCGCTCTATCATAGTAATTGCAGGTTTATTTTTAAATTGAATAGTATGAATTATATGAACATAATTTTGAAAAATGAATTCCATATTTTGAATTAGAAAATTATATATTATCTTATAATGGGGGAAAAATTTTGACTGCTTTGAATAGTAAAAGTAGTAAAAATTAATTATTGCATTTAAGGTGAAAATTGGTTTACCAGGGGTTAAACTAAGAAGATAATGGTTAAAAATGACCATAAACATTTACAAAACACAATTTATGGAGATATTTACACCCTATTATATATAAGTTTCAATAATTATCCATTTATGATTTTTTATGAGAAAAACATGAGTATCACATTATCCTTTGAAAAATTCCATGTGTGTCGTCTCCTCCACTTATAAAAAACCACCCTCTCCTCTCCTCTTCAAATTTCAAAAACCATTTGGTTCATCCAAAACCTAACACAATACCTTACTTAATATTCTAAAAACATAAAATGTTTTTTGGTTTGATCAAACATCAATCCTAAGAATGATTTTGGTGAAAACCTAAAGAAGTTACCCGAAGAAGAGGTAACATTCCTAAACGATCATTTTCATTATATTTCTAATTAAAACTCTTTAAATTATTTTTAAAGTATGACAATATAATAACACAAATTTATACAATATAAATATATGCTATTATTTTAATGGAATAACCTATTTAAATATCCACTTATATAAAATATAAAATTAAATAGTCTATCATGCGTACGACAGACAACTTCCTCGCAAACTGCTGTAATTCGATTTCCATGGCCACCTTTCAAGGATAAATATAATGAGGTATTTAAAATAAACACACACACACACACAGATATATATATATATATACTATATTTATGAAATTATTATACTTCTATAATTATGATAACACATATACCTTCATACTTTCCATTTTGTGGGGGACATGACAACATCGCTCATGTGTATGGAAGATTACCACCATGCGATGCAATGTGATTCATTTTTCACTTACTAATTACATGTAAGGTAATAAGGATAAATTAAATGAAAATATAAAATATTTATGACCTACCATACTTATTAAAATATATTATAACATATAAATTTGTACCTTCCCATCTGTTGAAAAACAATAATATCGCTCATGCGTATGTGTGGACTACCACCTCCACATAGCGATGTGAAATGTTTTCCATTTTATTTTAAAATGGATGGTCATAAGTATTTATTTGAATAATATAAATGATATATATTATATAATAATTACAATTTAATGGTGATTTAATATTTATTTTACTTTCATTCCATCCAATGAGACAAATGGAAACATCATTCAAGCGTATGTATGACATATAGTCTCTATGAACGGTGTAATCAATTTTCTATATATAACTTATATAAAACTAATATAAATGAATATATAATGAATATATGTGATATTTATATCATTATTAACATTTTTTAGGTGATGTAACCACGATCAATGTAAAATTACAGAAATTAACAGACCAAAACATATAAGAAAAATTAAGCAATTATCACATGAAATAGCGATTCTAACAAATAATTATTATTAAAAAAGTGATAAAAGAATAAAAGAAAATAATATATGGTATTATATATATTAATTTTATTTCTTAATAGATGTTTAATAATACTATATTTATTATATAGGAGGTTCAAAAACATATGAAGGAAATTAGACCTGTGGTAATGGTTTCTCATCCCACTTTTATATTCATGAGACAAACACCATATTCATGAAATATATGAATTTAAAACATGGATAAATTTTCTTGTGAGAATTAATTGTACACATTGCTGAAATTTTCAAATTTTAATTTTATTGCGGTGGCTTCGTCCTCTCTGATGTGTCGGGATTCTCCATGAAGACCTCCTCCCCCCCTCTCAAGCATCTCGATGATGAGGGATCTCCCTCCCTAGAACATACGTCCATCTTGTAGGGCCCTATTCTATCTGGTACATTAATGAAGAAGGTTATACTATCCTCTCCTTCAAATCAACATTCTCTTCCCCTAGGGTTTCCAATGGGGCCTTTGGATTCCTCCCTTTCTGATTCATCAGATGACACTCTTGTGCTATCAATCACTACTTCATACTTTGCTGGTTATTTAGATCTTCTCAGGTGGACTCTTATGGATCATTTTGGGGTATATAAAACTTCCTTGGGTATGTTTTAGACCTTCATGAACTACTAGGGTATAGGGTATCCTGCTTCTATATCCGAGCTAAATAGAAATTCCTTTTTCATAGTTCTCGCTTCCCAGGAGGAAATCATAATGGCCTAAGTATGGTGTCCTAGAACTTTAAATAGGTGGGGATACAACTCTACCACCAATCGGTGGAGGTTCACTAGGGTTGAGATTCCCCTTTATCTATAGTATGGGTTAAACTACTCAATCTACCTCTCCCCTTATACAACATGGTTTTCCTGGAGAAAATTGGGGAATTAATTAGTGAGTTCTTATGTTTGGATGACCACTCCCTCCATCTCCTAGAATCTTCAATTTGGATATGTGTTTCCAAGGATGTTTCCCCAAGTTCTCAATCATAGCCACTTCATAGAGTTGAACGGATTGAAGAATGGATTCATCCCCTGATTTACCCCCCAACACCATGTTTTTTACCTACCTATCAATTCCATGGGAATTTAATGTGAGTGTGTAGAAGAGTAGTGTCCCATCGCATGTTAGCACGTTAGGTGGCTACCACAGTTAGAGATGTCATCTCATTATCAACTTTTGATAAGAATAATCTTTATATCATCCAGGACCCAATTATTTTTTTAATAGAAGTAATCACCCTAGTCTCAAATTGAGTCATATTTTCTCCCTCTCTATCTGTGTCTCATTAGGTGCCCTCTCCCTTAGTCCTCCTATGCATCGAGATGGTTCCATTTATCAAGAAGATTTATTTACACCCCCTAAACATGGTTCCTCATTTAAACCCCTTTGATTATGCCAGATCAGAGCATAAGGGGATGGATTTGTCTTGTTCCACACATAAACACTTGTCATACATTGATATAGTTCTACCATCCATACCCACATGTCTCACCATATCAGAGCATAAAGGGAAGGATTTGGCCTATATCAACACTCGTAGTTTCTCTTCTCCCCCAAAAATCAAATTGAGGCCCCTCTAGTGTCGGTTTCAAATAAGTATAGCTTGTTATTTCATGTGTATGAATTCTCACCAAACTATGAATGCTTTCTGTTAGATTCCCAACCTATATGGGAAGACATGTATACACTGAGAGCTTATAATATCCCATGAAATAAGTGTAAACTAGGTCTCACTCGAAAGTTCTATCGATATCCTATAAATATCAACCAAGAGGCTTCCCACGCATGGGGATAGTACAAGACACAACCTCTTTTAATGATTTCTACGATAATCTGGAACACCTATGTATTAGAATATAGGGTTATGAAAGATTTCCTCACCAATGAGGTGTCCTAAAATGGTGTGTCTCTAGTTGTAGTTCTTGAACTGAAATAGTGTTCTTCGAAAATTTGATGTTTTGTTAAAAGGATTGATGTGTTAAATTTGTGGCATGGTGAAACTGTTAATAACCGTGTATGGGTCTTATTGAAGTCATGTATCTTAGTTGAATGGGTTTAGGTTTCTGATCAATAGGTGACAATTAATATTGTCTCTAATCAGGAATCTTGTTTCATCAAATTCATGCATGCCAAATGCGCTTCTTAGCTAACAGAACACCTTTATAGTGATCTATAGTCCTTCAATCTGGGTGAATCCCCCAACCTAGTGGGGGTTACATCAACACTATAGCTTATTTATTAAAGAAAAAGGGTTGGTGGCTCTACCCTCAGAGGTATATAGTCACTCTTTTATCATTTTCTTCTCAGAAGGGATTGTTGGACTTGGATTTTTCAAGGGATAAGTATACATGGTGAAAACACAAGAGAGTGAATCGATATACATGGTGTATGATAGATCTCTACCTTTCTAACTAGAATTACATCTCTTCTTTCCCTAACATTGAGGTTATTCATCTGGTTCGGGCAGTGTCAGACCACTCACCCATCCTTATTAACCTAAAAGGAAAGAGGAGTGGGGGAAAGTGCTTCTTCTTCTCCAATAGGTGGACCCATCATCCCTCATACCATATAGAGGTCAAGGATTCATGGAGAAGTGCATCATCAGGTAGTCTCTAGATTATAAATAACAACAAAATATAGTGTCTCAAAAATGATCTCACTACCTGGGCCAATTCAATTCCCTCAGCACACCTCAACCTGGAGGCAATGAATAATGATATTGATCATGTGTATGTTAATCTAGAAGAGTCGTGGAATAAGGATACCTATTCTTCTATGGAATCCATGAAGATTTAGTATAATGAGATGATTCTTAAGTACTAAAAGATCCTTCATGAGAGATCTAGAGCCTTATGGATCAATGATGGGGACCACAACACTGCTTATTTACATGATTTCTTGAAAGGAAAATAGTGAGATGGTGTTCCCAACATCCATCTAGATGATGTTTCCATCTCTAGTGATCTATATATGATTGGTGGTATGGTTGTATCTTATTTTGACTCCCTTTTATGTAACCCTAACTTGCACATGAAGGATGGATATCCGAGTGGCAATGATGATATCTTCAGGTCTATTTCATAAGTGGTGGATTTTCATATCAATGATTTCCTAGAGGGAATACCAAAAAAGGAGGAGGTCTGGTATACCATTAAATAATATTACATGGAGTGTTCTCCCAGACCTGATAGATTTTTGGGGTCCTTTTATGTCAACTGCTAGATTTTTATCAAGAAAGACTATGTGGAAGCCATCCAATACATCTTTCATAGTGGGAATTTTCCTTGGGTTTCTAGAGCCACCACCATAGTATTAATTCCAAAAGTGAAAGACCCCTCCTCTATCAAACAATTTACACCCATCAGTATATAAAATTTCTCATTCAAATTCTTAGCCTCCATTATCAGTAGAAGGTTGTCTCTATTCTATTTATGTGTAAGTATTGTGGATTTATCAAATCAATTAAGGGGATATGACAACGTGAACCCCTATCCCCTATCATTTTCATCACTGATCAGAATTCCCTTAGAATGATAATTGGTTACAAGGTACAATATGAATTCATTCAGCACTACCACTACCGAGATAACTTTTGTGAGGTCTCTAATGTGATCTTTTATAATGAAATGGTATTCCTTAATAATGGATGTATTTCCAAACTCAGAGGTTTTATAAACACCAATGAACAATACTCAAAGTGGTGTTGCATAATCATTAACATAGATAAAAACTAGGACTTTTCCCCATTCTTTCCTAGATAGGAGACAACAAAGAGTTAAGTCCATTCTTAGCTTGACAGGAAGGATTTTCATATGAATGATTTGGGAGCACCACTGGCCCTAGGTTGATTATTTATCATAAATTTCTTGGGTATGATTGATAAAATCACCAACAACACTCTGAATTAGAAAAACCATTTCATATACTTTAGGGGGAGAATCACACTGATAAATAAAGTTATATCCTAGATACCAATGAACATCCTCTTAGTGATCAAGGACCCCATTTTCATTCTAAAAGAGATTGATAATTTATTATGTTCAATCATTTGGGAAGATCAGGGAGATGAAAGATTCCACTAGGACTCTATCATGACCCCCCTCCCTCCAAATAT
Source organism: Viscum album (assembly GCA_963277665.1). Lineage (NCBI taxonomy): Eukaryota > Viridiplantae > Streptophyta > Magnoliopsida > Santalales > Viscaceae > Viscum > Viscum album. The sequence goes on from OY728129.1 coordinate 1,068,656,085, forward strand.
TCCCCTCCTACGCTGGGAAAGGGGAAATAGAGTTAATGACCCGTGAGTCCTACCTCCAGTAGTCCCTGGGTTGGAAACCAACATCAAGGGTATAGAAATATCACAACATGGGAGGCATTTCCCTTTTTATAGTAACCAATATCTAGATATAAGATGTATCAACCTCAAAAAAATCCAAGACATATATATAAAAGATGCCAAAATCCATCACACATGCATGTTTAAAGTAAAACTGCTATGAATATAAGGAAAAATCCAATGCAAGTACCAAAATATAACTAACTTGTGGCAATAAACCATCCCCAATGTCTAAGATAGTAAGGTCCAGCACAGTCCATGTAATCTCCATGGAATCTTGAAAATTGTTTTATATACATTGGGTGAGTATACAAATATACATGGTAGGAATATCCAAATCCACTCACGCACAAGTGGGAGAAGCATACTAATTCCCTTGTGAGAAAATATCTAAAATTCAAAAGCACCTAACAAGGTATACTATCCTCCCAAGCCTCACCATGGAATTCTTAGAAAATTATAAAAGTCAAGTAAAATAAAATATTAAGCACATCGATATTTGGGTACCCCACACCACTTCCCATTGGTTAACTGCTCATCCCTAATGGTGAACGTCCTAATGCTACCACATTCTTCCATAAGCCCCACTGTCACAACCTTCCCACACCCACCTAGTATATATACTACATCCCACCTGCAAACACCTGAGCCACAAACACATCACATGCTACCTGCAGACACCTGGTCTAAAAAACCATAACTTCATCCTATTGACACCTGGGAAATTACATTGTATCTCATCCCAAAGAATCTTGGTAAGCACACATCCTCTCCAGACACCTAGCCCTCACAACCGCACTTCAACATTCCCAAAGAGTATAGGGCTAAAAATACCTAGAAAATGGATCATAGAAGATCCAATAACCAGTCATCCATCCTACCAATGAGATTTTGGTAAAAACAACCCTCCCTGATAATGATGGGGGTGTTAGGAATGTAGTTCTCAACATAGGTGGGGTGAGTAAAGAAATCAGAAGGAACTACATTTATATATATATATGTACCAAAAACTCAGCTCAACCAATTTTTTTCAAAACAAATAACCATCCCACACAGAACTGCCCTTGATTTCACCTCTAAATGAACATATTAGAATGAATGAAGGTTACATCCCAATTTGATAAATGATCATTGCTTCACTACAATCCACGACTCGAAACATACCCCCATCCAGACCATTTAACTAGTTTTCATTCGGAATTATCAAATTATTTGTTTATTTATTCTATCCCTACACGAGAAACTAAAAAAACTGAAAATAATATAAGGTGAATCAATCATACCAACCACTACCAAATCCATATAAAGAAAGAATGTCCAAGGTAAAAGAGTCCAATATAACACCCATTCCGAATATAAAATCTCTAGGAACTCTGAAAAAAGTCCCACACAAGGTAACACCATCCTTCTTCAAAATCATCCCTCTTAAACCGTCCTGAGTAGCCCCACTACATGAAAAGAACCACATATAGAAAAATAATCAAAACTCAACCATCTTGAAGTCCCACTACACACTCCCCTTTCATGGACACCCCCACCATCATTCTTCAAAGACATGTCTCTCTATCATTCCTATCAACAAGTAAACACCCCAACACACCTCATCAAAACCACACTTGAAGCCCCAATGCATGACAACACCACACCCAGAACACCAAATAACATAAAAACAACACAACTCATACCTTCATCCCCACTGCCCAACCACTACCCAGATGTAGTCCCACTGTATAACAAGTTAATCCCTTCCAAAATCAAATAATATCTCAACCTATGATTCCATTACCCCACCTGTACCACCCCACACATATCCACAATCTCATTTATATCACATCATGAAAAAAACATACACAAGGCCAAACAGAACCACACACAACGCAAAACCACACCAACAAGGAAAAGATTAATGAAATTTAGAAAACACTTGTGATTTAATTCCACTTGATCAAAAAGGGGTTAATAGAGAACATGTTCGATCCTGGGGAATCCATTAGTTTAACTAAATATACATGGTTAATTGATTTCTTAATCAAATAGTGGTTCATAGAGTATCAAATAAAATTACTCACAAATCATTCATCTATGATAGTAGAGAACACCAATGACCATGATATTCAGAAGGCATAAAACATTTACAAAAGATGACATTGATCAAGGATAACATATAAAATAATGTGATCATCATCATCATATCCCAAACCCCTAATTTATTACTTCTTATTACCTTTATTAAATTGAGTCCAACAATATTAATAAGGGGACATGAGTACACCCACCCCACATGATAAAAAAATAAAAGAGAGATGAAGGAATCCACACCCGAAACAATATGAGACCAACAATTATTCATTTTTCCAAACCAGGGGGGATGCACGAGCAACAAAAAATATTCTTTGGTGAAACTGAACAGACTAATAAAACGTAGGCACATGACTCCTTGGGAATGAAAGGTTCTTTATGCACCCATAGAAAATGGAAGGTTCAATGGAAGAGAGGATCTCAGTTTAAAAAATGTTGATCCTATATCAATCGAAGGATAGTTTCAAAGTCATCAATAGTCGTATCACGATGAAGATTATGCAATTATACTATTTAAAACCCCCTAGAGAATTATTATATAAAAGATATAATTAATATACTTTAAAACACCTTTATAAACACTAAAACAAGTCTTTAAACTCGACTTTGGTTAAATAAAACATGATAGGGGTGAAAGTGGTAAAACTGGAAATGACATAATGATGGGTGAGTCACTAACTCTAGTCACCAACAGTGAGTCACTAACACTTGATTCGCTGACTCGAGTCACTGATGCCTGACCAATCGATGCCCGACCTATCGACACCTCAAATTATGGATTCCTTGACCTACGGATGCCTTGACCTATTGATGCATCAACTCACTGATTCCCTAACACACCCATGCCTTGATCTACCGATACACCGACCTAATGAAATTTATCTAGTAACCTAATATACTAACGTGAGCTACCAATGCCAACCTGCTGATGTATGATAGGATCGATGCGCCCGTAAAGGGCTCCCGTCCTAGGTTTCGCCTCTCACCATCGCCGCTCCTTCACAGTGGAAGATATGGCATTTCTCCTCACGCTCGGTGGTTTTTTGGTGGTTCTCTGCGGTCGACGTCATACAGGTTGTCTTCACTCTTTCTGTGGAGTTTCGTTATGGTCTTCAGTGGTTGCCGGTTTAGATCTGAGGGTGTAAGACTGGTCTGCGTCAACGGCATACTCTTCGGAGCGCTCCGGCTCCTGCTCTCGTCTTCTTGCTGTTGTTCTGTGGTGATATTTTTTCAGTATTAGGGTTTGAGCCCGTTTTTCGGCGGTTTGCGGGGTTCCCCGTCTTCTCCAGTGAGTTCGTCAGGGTTTGTTGTGTCTGATGTGGTCGTTGGCTCTGGTGACGGTGGGATCTTCCAAGACAGGGTGATGTTGTGGTGCCGCTTCTCGTGTGGTTTGTTTCGGTTTCTGGTTTTTTTTACCTTTTGATCTCGTTGATTTTTTCTATTCATGATTGTTTCTGGGTGGAGGTTTTGTTTCTCTGACGGTGATGGTAAGCTCACCGTCGTTCGGGTGTTGGGACGTTTTTGAATGGTTTTGATCTGTGGTTATTCGACGACGTCGCTGGATGGTGATGGCCAGGTTCTTTCGTTGGTGACATGATATCCGTCGTTTTCGACGACGTCGATTGAGGCAGATGGCTGGATTCCCTCGCTGGCGACATGGATGGAGGCGGTCGGATCTTCTTCGACTCGCTTATCAAGGTGGCGTTTAGCTCGAGGTGACGCCAACCGAGGTGGCGTGCGGCTCGAGGAGGCGCGTGGATCGACTAATGTTTGATTTTGAATTTGATTTTCTGTTTTCTGTATCCCTCTTATGCCGGTTTGAAGCTAGAATGTTGTGAGGTTTCTGGTTATCCTCAAACCGGGCAGCAAGGGAACTGGCTACCCTCAAACCGGCTTTTAGAAAATCTAAAAAAATGATTTGCAGGTCCAACCTGCTGATGCATGCCAATGAAGCCTGACTCACCGATGAAAAAACTATAAATTTGGAAACCTCTTGAAATGAGATACTGTTACTTCCTAGCACACACCAAACACTGGATTTTGGAAAAGTAATGGACCAAGGAGGTCCAAGAATTTACATTAGATACCTCTCAAACTATTATCATCCTTGAGAACTCAAAATCAAACCTAAAAGAAATAGGGGTCCGAACAACCACCCCATAAGATACCTCTAAAGGATAAACCACCATTCATTGTTCTAAAGCTAGAGTGAACCCTCAATACCCAAGAGAACCTACTCCCACATCTACTAAACCTGACATCCACTAGATACCCCACACAAGCACCCACTATCTCGACACATTATTTAGGGGATTCCTTCCTCCATGTTAAGATATCATCCATTATGGGTGGCACTAACTCTCCCACACATTGTTAATCACATCTCAATTAATGCATCTTGATTAGTTATCAGGTCTCCTCCTTTTCACATATTCGGACATCATCACAGTCAATGGAATAAGGAAGCAACCCATATTATAACAAACAAGGTTCAATCACTACATAACAAATCAAATCACACAATAAAAACTAAAAATAACTCTGGGTACTGGGTGTGCATTTGCGTCTATCGTTCCAAATTACTCTTCTCTAATAAACCATTCCTCCACAACACACAAACCAAAGGAATGATATATCTATAAAACACCTTCTTCTGATGATCCAAGATCTCCAATTGTTTCTCCACAAACATTGTGTCGTCATCAATATCCATTCCTCCCCAGTCAATGACACGAGACTCATCGTGAAGATACCAACAAAGCTGGGAGACATTAAAGATGTCATGGATCCTACTCAACTATTGTGTAAATGCTAATTGGTATGACACCTCTCCAACTCACCCAACACCTCGAAAGGTCTAATGAACCTAGGATAACGTTTTCCCACCCTACTAAACCTCTAATTACCATGATAAGGGGAAACCTCCCAGAACACATGGTCCCCAACCTTGAACTCCAAGAGCCATATCCTATAATTGGTATACAACATATGCTAGTCCTGTTCTTCCTTCATCAACTCGTGGACAAACTAATTGTTTTCTGTCACACTCTACACCACCTTTGGACCAAAATATGGTGCCTCCCTATCTTACATCTATCAAAATGGTGAACAAATCTTCCTTTTATATAAAGATTCAAATGAAGACATGATAATTGAAGGGTGATATCTATTATTATAAGTGAAATCTTCCAAGGTAATGTGTCATACCCACAATTTTACAAAGTCTAGAACACATTCCCACAACATTTCCTCCATCATCTAGATGGTTCCCTTTGTATACCCATATGTTTGAGGTAAAACTCATATCCTGATCCTAGAAAATAGATCTTGGAACCCCATGTAGCCACACCACCTCATCAATATACATCTATGTGAAGGCATCAACTGTGATCGACTCCTTGATCGCTAAGAAGTGCGCTAATTTCGTCAGCTGATCCACTACTACCCCTATTAGATTTTATCCTCCCTGAGCCCTAGGAAATATTATATTGAAATCTATTGATATTAATCTCACTTCAACTCAGGTATATCTAATGGCTGGAACAAACCACTGGGAACATGATGATAATCCTTCACATACTGGCACACTATGAACTTTTCCACAAACTCTACCACTATATACTTCATCCTGGGCCACCAGAACTATTCCCTCAGTCCATAATACATCTTGTAAAATCACATATTTTCTACTAGGGGTGAGATATGAAACACATGGATAACTACCACACACATCTCTACTAGAACAAACTGCTTCTCATGGAACAACACTTGATTTTTACTATTCTCTGACAATCCCTCTAGTGAATCACCCTGGTCAAAGTGATCAGGCATTACCTTTACTTCTGAGTCTCCCCATTGAGACTCCTCCACTTACTTCCTCAGAGATTATTTCACCATAATCTAAAATAGAAAGCCGCTGCCTCCATCCATCCCCACGTCTTTGTGAAATAAAACCATATCCTCTATTGCCTTCCAAGCGTCCTTTGATTCCCTAACTACCTCCATCTGTAACATCTAACTCAAATTATCAGCCAAAATATTTCCCTTTCTTAAGGTGTAGGAGATATCAAAATTATAGTTCTGAAGAAACTCCATCCACCTCTATTATTTCAAGTTCATATCTCACTGGGAAAAGACATACCTCAATCTCTTGTGATCTGTGAAAACCATAAATCACTCCACAATGATGTAATGTCACCACAACATTAGTGTGAACACAAAAAATGAAAAATAAATATCATGGGTGGAATAGTTAAACTCTGGGGGATTTAACTACCTAGATCTATAGGAGATCACTCCCTATTGTTGCATCAGCACAAACCCCATGCCTAGAAATGAATCATCACAAAACACCTCAACCATGACCCCTTTCTCTAGAAACTTGAGAACTAGGTAAATTACCAAATTCCACTTCAGATAAAAAAACTATTTAGAACTACTTTCTCCACAAAAACACTGTTCTTTTCTGGTCAGATCCATCAACGGAGTTGCTACTTGAGAGAAATCAGGTATGAATCTCCATTAGTATCCTCTTATACTAAGAAAACTGCAAACCTATACCATATTATTGGTTTCTTCCCAAGACAAAAGTTCTTCAAACTTCAAAGGATCCACTGCTAAACCTTGGTGAGACAACACATGTCTAAGGATGTGGACCTCTCATGTCCAAACCTTTCACTTGGATAGATTTGCATAGAGATGTTGGTGTCAGAGGATCTATGAGAATAATCTAAGATGTTTGGCATGCTCCGCCTCTATATTCAAGTAGATCAGAATTTCATTAATGAAATAAAAGAATAACTGGTCTTAGAACTCTTGAAATACAGAGTTCATAAGCCCCATGAATCTGGCTAGTGCATTCGTAACACCGAACAACATAACCATGAAATAAAAGTTCCTATACTTGCACCTAAAAGTAGTCTTCAGGATGTCACCATCCTTCACCATCAACTAGTGATACCTAGACCACATATTTATAATATAAAACTAACATGATCCCCTTAGATGGTCTAAATGATCATCTATCCTCTAGAGAGAGTAAAAGTTCTTGACTTTTATGTAATTAAACCTATAGTATTCTATACAAAGCCTCAGACCACCATATGCCTTCTTTGTAAACATAATTGGTGCACCCCATAGTGGCAAACTGAGCCAGATAAATCCATTCTCCATTAGATCATAAATCTAGATTCGCAACTCCTACAGATTAGAAGGCTCCATCTGATAAGGATCCATCAAAATCATACAAGTACCAGGTTTTAAGTCTATCATGACATCGACATCACGTCGAGAGGGTAAAGTCAAAACCTCATTGGGGGAAAAATCCAAGAAATATATAAAAACTCCTGAAACCCCCACCATCTCAGCATCCACCATCTCATCATCCTCCATCTCTACTAACAGTTCAACCAATAAAGAATGAGAAGGATCTACAATATGAATGCCCATCATGCAACTATACTCCCCAAAAAAAGCCACATGTTGTCCACCCACATTTTAAAAGACAACTCTTCCCTAAAACCAGTCGATAAAATCATGCACCGAGTAAAACCATTCAATTCCAAGGATAACACCACATTTCCCCATCTACAGTAGAAACTGATCCCCAGTAGACTTATACGACCCCAATATTAGTCTGCATCCACAAAAAACATTAAACAATATTTTCTGAACAAGATGATCTTAACTCAAATGATGTCTGGACCTACTAGAATTGTTACCTCTATGGCGTGAAACTAACCATGCCCAGATCCTATTCCCCTCTAATATCAGCAACCTCCCCAACCATGCCAATGTCAAGGTCCCTATGGAAATCCATGAGGTAATCCTCTGCCTACTTTGTTCCCCTCAGTGGAGCAAGAGCCTATTGTCCCTAATTTTGAAATGGCCTAGCTGACAACTACTGTTGAGGCGGGCATTGAACTTGCCCACCTCAGCCAAACTGAGATTGAACTGGGCACTAACTATGAAGGTGACCATGGCCTCCACAAATGAAAGGCCTCTGTCCCAAACCTATGGGGAAATCATGAGGACTATAAGGTCGAAACTAAAATTATTGAGGATGAATCCCCATTGGCCTAAACCTTGAAGGCCCTGGTGCCTGAGACCCACTGCTGGAAGCGTTGTCCTTTATAGAACCCTTCTATCTTCCGACTCTTGGTAGACCTCCTCATGAGTGAATCTTTTCATCCACCTCATACTTATTATGCACCTCTACGTATTTCAGTAGGGTTAAGGGAGAAACTACATACTAGAGAGAAGGAAGTAGTTTCTTCTCTAAGTATCTCTTGTGAGACTCCTCATCTGGAAAGAGGTCTGGAAAAAAGAGAAGGAGATCCTTTAAATTGATCCCCAACTCCCATACTGATATACTCCTCTGTTGGAGATTTAATAACTCATATCTCTTCTTAGCCTTCATAGTCAATGAATGGAATCATTCTCATAACTTCTTCTCAAAATTAACTCACAGAACATAACCCTCCTTTCTATCCCCCAGGAACAACGTCTACCACTAACACGCATCACCCCACATATGACTAACTGCCAATGAAAAAAAAGTATTCTATTGGAGCCCAGATCAAGATTAAAGTGATCTATTGCTCCTCAGCCCAAATCATTGTCTCCATGTTTGAGACACTACCCCATATATTCCCAGAGTCTTTCGCTGTAAATCAAGAAGTTTTTTCTACCACTCATTGTCCTACTCCACTTGTTTAACCATCCATCATTAGATCAGTCATACTACTGATCCTCCACTGCTTGAGCCACTCATGGACATTTTCTAGGGGCCAAATCTAAAAGGTAAACAAGGAACTCCTAAGCCTGTGTAGTATGCAATTTATTTTGGATTAATTTTAACTCATTGTATATTTTAATTTCCCAAAAACACCCAAAAAAACAAGAACACAAGTCCTCATGATGCATTTAACATTCTTAGGCTCTCTACCCCTCAATCAGTGTAGCCTAATTTGGTCATTTGGTATGCTCAAAGTCCATTCATTGGATCATGGGGGGACTTAAAATCCCATGTCCTAAATGGTATTCCCTAGACTATATAATGAACCAATATCACCTGACACTGTTTCCCAACCAAACCACGCAATCCTCACTGTGCCTAACTCCAAAATCCATCCTATCTCTCAACCATCAACCTCTGACTGAATTCTGTCATTACCCCCTCCCTCCAGATATTCGCCTCTTAAAATGGGAGTGGGGAAAGAGAGATAATGACACCCCCCCCCCCGAGTCTCGTCTCATGTAGGCCCCGGGGTAGAGACGAACACCAAGGGGATAGAAATCTCACATCATGGGAGGCATTAACATTTTTATAGTAACCAAGATCGGGTGATAAGATGTATAAAACTCAAAACAAATCTAATACATATATATATATATAAGAATAAAAAATCCATCCCATATTAATATTTAAAGTAAAATTTCTAAGAATACATGAAAAACACCAAAGTATGTATTAAAATAAAAATAAGCAGTGACACAACAAATTTCCCCAATATCTAGTCTACTAAGGTTGAATATAGTTTGTGTAATCTCCCTCAAAACCTAATTATATATATATGTAGGGTGAACATGCATGTACAGTCAATAAGAATAGCTGAAGTCACTCATGAACAAGTGGGAAAAGAACAGTAATGCCCATGTGAAAAAAACAATAGAAACTCAAAAGAACATAACTAGTTATAATATCCACCCAAACTCCCCAAGGCATTCCCACTAAATAAGGCAAGTCCAGTAAAATAAAATAGTAAGAAATTCGACATTTGGGAACCCCGCACCACTTACCACTGGTTAACTACGGATCCCTAATGGTGAATGTCCTCATGCTACCATGCTCTTCTACAAGCCCCACTAACACAACCTACCCGAACACACCAAAGACACATATCACATCCTGCCCATAAAAACCTAGGACACAACCAAATAATATCCCCCCCCCACAAACACCTGGGCTACAAAACCACAACCTCATCATAAAGACACCTGGGAAAGTAAAACATATCTCATCCCAAAGACCCATGAGAAGGACACCTCACCCGCAGACACCTGGGCATCCCAACCTCACTACAACCTGCCCAAAGATTCTAGGGATACCAATGCCTAGTGGAGGGAGAATAGAAGATCCCATAACCACCCATTCATCCTCCCATCAAGATTTTTGAAAAAAAACACCCTCCTCCATAATGATGGGGGTGTTTGGCATGTAGTGCTCAACATGGGTAGGGTGCGTATTGAAATCACAAGGAAGTAATTTTATATATATAGGTACTAAACAGTTTTCCAACCTATCTGTTTTCTAAAAAAACAACCATCCCACAAAAAAATCCCCATTCTACAACCTATAAATTAACGTATCAGAACAAACGATGGTTACTTCCTAATTCGTTAAATGGACACTGCTTCACTACAAGCAATTACTCAAAACATACCCCCATCCAGTTCATTTTACAAGTTTTAATTGTACATAATCATATTATTTATTTATTTATTCCACACATACCCAGGAAACTACCAAACACTACATACATTATAAGGCAAAGCAATTGTACCAACCACTGCGAAATCTATACTACGAAAGAAGGGTCAAGTTAAAATAATCCACTATAACACCTATTCCTAATATAATGGTATATAAAAACTATGGGGGAAAAGAATACACAATGTAAAAACATCCATCTTCAAAATAATTCATCCTAAACCATCCTTGATAGCTCTACCGCATGAAAAGAACCAGATCCAATAAACCAATTAAAACTCAACCAGCTTGTAGTCCCAATGCACACTCTACTTTCATGGACACCCCACCATCAATATTCAAATTCATGTCACCCTGTCCTTCATCTCAACATGTAAACCCTAGAACACACCTTATAACAACTACAATAGATAGCCTCGCTGCATAACATCACCACACCCAACACACCCAATAATATAAACACCACACAACCTGAACCTACATCCCCACTTCCCAGATTAATTCCCACTTCATAATATGTTCATCCATTCCACAATCATCCAATATCTCAACCAGAGATTCCATTACACCACCTGTACCACCCCATACACACAACCACACTCCCATCCATTCACCAAATGTACAACATAGACACAAGTCCAAATAGAACCACACATAACACACAGACACACCAACAAGGAAAAGTTTATTCAACTTTAGAAAACACTCATGCTTTAATTTCACTTGATAAAATAGGGGTTAAAACAGAACAAGTTAGATCTTGGGGCATCTAATTATTTAACTAAATATACATGTTTAACAGATATCATAATTATATGGTAGTTCATAGAGTATCAAAAATAAGTGTTCAAAAACTATACATGTTCTCAAATAGACACCACCAATGGCCATGATTTTTAGAAGGCATATATCACTTACAAAACATGACATGGATCAAGGATAACATATAAAAAATTGATCATCATCATCATCAGCTTCCCAACACCTCATATATTTCTTTTTATTATATTAATTAAATTTTATTCCAACTATATTCACAAGGGTACATGAGTACACCAACCCTGCAAGATACACAAATAAAAGAGAGACGAAAGAATCCCTACCTGGAACAATAGGCCACCAACGATTCTTCTTTTCCCCAAAATAAGTGTTGCACAAGTTACAGGAAAGAAACCAGAGGAAAATAAAACATAATAATAAATAAATAGTGCATGGATACTAAGGAAAGGAAGGTTCTTGACACACCAAGATAAAATAGAAGGGTTCAAAGGATGAGATGATCTCATCTATAGAAAATCAAAATCCTATATTAATGGAAGGAAATATCAAAGTCATTAATAGTTTGATCAAGATCATGATTATGAATTTTGACTATTTCAAATCCACGAAAGAGTTAAGATATTAAATATATAATTAATATCCTTTAAAACACCTTTATAAATGCTTAAACAGGGCTTTAAACTCAATTTATGTCAAATAAAATGTAAGAGGGGTGAAAATGTAAAAACTTGAAAAAACTAGAAATGAATCACTGATGGGTGAGTCATCAACATGAGTCCCTGACAATGAGTAATTGACTCATTACTCAATGAAATGAGTCACTAAATCTAGAACTATCGATGCCTGACCTACCAATTCCTCGACCTATCGACACCTCGACCTTCCGACTCCTCGACCTACCGACGCCTTGACATACCGACACCCTGACTCATTGAAGCCCCGCCTCCTTGATTCCTTGAATTATCGGTGTCCTGAACTTCTAATGCTAAACCAATGATTTGAGATACCAATTCAAACCAGTTGACACGATCTACCGATGTGAGCTACGGATTCCCAACTCATCGATGGAAAAATTGGAAATTTTTCAAACTCTAGAAATAAGCTATCATTGCATCACAGAACACCCCAAACAATGGATTCTGACAATGTAATGGACTGAGGAGGTCTGGTCCATTAAATCCTCTTAAAAATGATTATCAAAACCCATGTAAAATGTATGTATTAACATAAGTAATATTAGTGAGACAATTCATTTTCTGTAAGGGAAACTGGTGTGGGAATTTATTTATCTTTACTATATTTGGAGTAGATTCATAATAGGGAAGTATGGAAATAATATAATAAACACAAGGGGACTCTATACTCCCTTTTTTGGTCCATCATATTTCATTTTCATATTCTTAAAAGTCCATTGAGGGGGATTTTACGGTGAGGGGATATTAACTTCTGGGAATGCAATTAGGCCGATGAGGCAATGGGCTTCCCTAGTTGTTCTATGCCAAAGATTTATTTATCCCAGGATAGCACATACCTCCCATTTGTTAGCATGATCTGAAACCCTACTAAGAAAAATATTTTTGATGAAATCCATTTGAAGGACTCTGCGGATGAAGGAAATTATACGAGATCCTTGTCTGTTCTCTTCATGGATAAAGCCTATAGAAATTCATCTCGTGTGTTCCAGACCACTGATGAATAGGGGCGTATCCTTTGAAATAATGATATCCAAAATAATCTTAGTCTTCTATTCTGAATGATCCAGAACTATGTGACTCCTACTAATGAGGCAGTCATACAGAAGAGTGTTAGTCTGGAATCCAACTGCTCTTACTACACAGTGCATAAGGATGAAACCACCATTCACCTATTCTATCATAAAGAATGGTTGATCACAATGTGTGGGGAGATTTGAGAATGCATTTATTTTTCGACACATGTTAGTCCCTTTGAAAATTTTCACTCCTTTATGCAACATTGTTTCAGTGGAGTTGGAAGTAAAAAAAGAAAGATAAGGCTACTAAGACTATCTTACTGGCGGCGAGCTATTTGTATTTATGGTAAGCTAGAAACAACATTCGTCATATTGGTCCCTCCTCATATATTAATACATTTTAGTGAGGACTAAATGAATCATTTTGGATCTAGAACTCCTTATGAAAATTGTGGATAGGTCTCCCTCTATTAGGGGCTTGATGACCAGGGAATACTCTATCGTTTCTCACTCCATAGTGTAGAGGAATTGGGTGAGATGGACCCCCCTCCTTACTCTAAAGCTTAATGTTGATAAATCGTGTAGTTAGAGGCTAATGAAGGGGGGAGGTGTGGTGCGTGATTCTGAAGGTTTGATGATCTTTTCCTTTAGCATATTTTATGGGGTTGGTTACTCTCTCAGAGTAGAATCCAATGCAATTTACCAGGGTCTTTCCCTATTTCACTAAAAGAAAATATCTTTGGATGTTGTCAAGAAGGATTCTAATACCATATGAAGTTTTCTCAAATGTCATTCTTACACACCATGGAATATCATCTATATTATCCCCAAATAAAATACCCTCACCGCCAATGGGCTTGAGCTACTTCATACATGGCATGAAGGCAACCTGGTGGAATATTTCTTGGCCTCCAAGGCTTCCCCGGAGTGGCCCTTACTTGAGTTCTCAAGAACTAGTTCCCTTCCCATAAGGGCTATTAGCATTGTCATAGGTGAATCTCTCAGCCTGCACTTCTACAAACCCACATGACTTTGTTCCTTATTTTTACCCCTGTATTTATTAAAAAATATATCTATTGAGTTTTCAACATATTCCATATTCATCACTTACTTATTTTTGTGGTGTAAATAATGTTTATTTTAATATTTTATATCTGGAATATATTAATATTCATGATATTTTAAGATTAATTTTATGTTATTCCGTTCATAGGGAATATGATTCAAATGTTACCAAAGTGGTTAGTAAAAATTTCACACTAACATCACTATTCAGAATTGTTTATTTTTATGATTCCCTTAGGAGAATTACTTTATATTTCTTAAAATAAATATATTTTATTATCCTATGGTTATTAATAAAATTTCAATTAATATTAAAACTTTTCATCTCTTTGGTACTTAAAATGTTTGAGAAAAATTTTTCTGGGAAATTTTATTTTATTCTTATCTTTGGTCGAAATATTTTGTTTGAAAAAATGTTTTCTATTTTTTTCAAAAATGTTTTTAAAATTCCCCAAATGAAATATTAAATAAAATTTTTCCTAATTTTTAATTTTTAGAATTCTTTCTGATTGTGATATTTATTTCATTTTACCAAAATATCTCATTTATCTTTTACCAAAAAAATTAATGGAGTATTTTTTTTAATGTGTATAATATATACAGAATTTCTGACAGCATGATCAATCAATTTTTTAAAGATTTATTTCTAATTTTCATAAACTATTTTCAAATAAAATTATTTTTGAAATATTTTATTAATTTTTAGTTTTAAAAATATTTTCAATTTAAAAATGTCATTCTCCCCGTGAATGTTTTTAATCACATTTTTATTCATCAATGACATCAAACTATTGTTATACTTATAATCCATTAGGAATCTACTATAATATAACATTATTATTATTTTTTATGATGTTTTATGATTACATTGACTGGGCATGTACCAGTTTGATACTATTCATATTTCCCTAGATGGTTTATGATAGTTTCTATTGATTGGGGTAATTGTAAACATTTTGTAAACTAGTTTTTTCAATACAAATGTTTATGTTGATTATTTGTCTACCTTTTATATGAGGAGTTCATTGGATTTAATAAATAAAGGTCAGGGTCATATATAGCACCCTGATACATCATTAGGCTTCATGAGACAAACTAGATTGGGTTTTTGGTTGAGACCTTATGCATTTATGTATGATTTCTAAGAATGTGGTGTTGATGGTATGGTTATGATGTATGAAATTTTATATTTCCCTCATTATGATATTATTTATTAGTGTTCCATGTGATTATTCGATTTGTTAGAATATCCATTGTTATGTTTCAATCTCTTGTGATTTTTTCTATGGTATTATTTGATCATAATTTATTTCTAACATATTATACATCACGTTCAAGTTATTGATTAAATGGAATATACTTCAGTTATTAACCTTTCTATAATGATTATGTATTATTTATTCATGAAAACTTCTATTGTATGCATACCCTTACAGAGCATTTGCGGTCACCCGTTTCTTATGATTTTTTTCCTAGGCTTACAAGATGCATATTATGATTGATATACATTGTTATGCTAGAAGAAATAATGATTCACTTGAAGAAAATACTTTGTTTTATTTTATGTTTTCAATTGTAATGTTAGATTCCAGTATGTATAAAGTTAATGAAGACTACTAAAATATATAATCCTTCATGATTCCATTCCTTGTATCTTATAGCAATGTAATAATGTAACAACTGGCTCAATGAAACTAGGTTCAAGGTCTTTACAACCTTTAATTATAATAATATTAATGCAAGATGGTTAATATTCGATTAAACCAAACAATCCATTATAAATATGGACATTCTAATGCAAATACCGATGATACAAATCAACGAAGATGTACTTTGATCATCCAAAGTATATACAGACACCCATTTAAATAAAATTACATGATTCAAACAAACTAATGATGATGTATATGAAAAATAAACACCTCGATACAAGCTTTTTGATGAAAAAGAGAAACACCACTTTATAAACCACAAGATAGTGTAAAAGCATAGAGAATTCTAGAATGAAACTTCTTCAAAGTGGAGACTAAAATTCTACAACCTCTCATCCTAGTTAAAAATGGTGGATTATTATAATATAAAAATATAGAATTTTTTCCCAATCAAAAACTATAAAGACACACACACACACTTATATGTAATAATTTAAATGTTTTTGTAATTTACATAATTAAAATATATATATATATATATATATATAATATTTATTCATTTTTTAATATATTTTTAAATCTTTATATAAATGTTTTTTATTTATTTTTAATTATAAATTTATTATAAATATTTTATATTTAAATATAACTTTTACTATTTATTCTTTTTGAAGTTTTTTTATTTCATGTAATAAATGTTATGAATACACTTTTTAAAAATTATTTTTGTACTTTTTCTATTTTATTTATTTATTTTTCATATTATTTCATTTAATATCTTTTATTCTTTTTTAATAATTTTAGAATTTATTCAATTTTTATTATTTATTTATACATATTTATTGATTAAGTTTTAATATTTTCTATATGTTTGTAATTTATATGATTAATATTTATTCATTTTCTATTTATAAAGTTTTATTTATAAATTTTTATTTATAATGTTTTAATATTTTCAATATATTTTAAATTTATATAATAAATTTTTTAAAATTATTTTTTAGTATTTTTAAATTTTAAATAGGTACTGTAATTCATTCTTAATAATATTAGTATTTATATAATCAGTAATATTTCTTTATCCAAATTTTATTTGTTTTTTATTTATATAATAAATGTTGACGATTAAATTTTTTAAAATATATTTTAAATTTTTTATATTTTTTAAATTTTATTTATTTATTTTTCAAATCTATTAAATTAATAATATTTTCCATTTTTAATATTTTAATTTTTAATTTTTTTAGAATTTATTAATTTTTAATATTTATTTATAAATATTTATTTATTATATTTTAATATTTTCAATATGTTTTTAATTTATAAGATTAATATTTATTTGTTTTTGTTTATTATATTTTAATATTTTTAATATGTTCGTAATATTTATAATTAATTTATTAATATTATTTTTCTTATATTTGGGTAATTTAGATATTTAGTATAATTCATTTTTAATAATATTTTTTATTTACATAATTAATGTTGTTTATTTATTCATTTTTATCCTTCTTTTAAGTTTCTTCGAGAAATGGATTACACTCTAATAAAATTATTTGTCACCAATGGTGATAAATATTTCTTTTATATATGGGCTCCCATTACTAACAGATTTCTAAATTCATGATTCTTTCAAAAACATCATCTTCAAATCATGTGCTATTATGCAGACCACAAACAATACTTCGATGTTGAACGATCTCCTTCACAAAACTCTCATTGTTAGGTTACATCCTTAACTATATGGGTCAAATGCTTGACTGTGAGGGCTGCGAGCTTGACTATACATAGAGCCTTCCTTTATCTTAAAAACGTTATATTACTTCACCAATTCTCCAATTTTGGTATCCCAAAATATGGAAATCACATTGAAATATTGTCATTTACAAAAGTCTTATAGACTTCCATATTCTACAACTTGACTCCCTTAATGAAAAAACTATTTCATAAACCTAGAGGGGACTGAAATCAAACACACAAAAAAATCATATTCCATCCTAGATCCGATTGTTTCTGATAATATGTATGAATGTATGTAATTTTGTATATGCACACACACACACAGATATTTTTATGCATGTTTATTTACCTATATTTACATGTATTTATATGTATGTGTATGTGTTATTATGTATTTTCATATGTGTGCACATATGTATGTGCATGTGTATGTGTTTGTATGTATGTGATTATATATATATATATATCTGTGTGTGTGTGTGTGTTGCATTGGGTATGTTTTGTATGTACATGTGTGTCTGTGTGTGAGTCTATATATATGTATTTATATATATAGATGTATGTGTATGTGTATGCCTATGTAACTTTTTGGTGGACTTCATTTGGGATTCACATTCAGTTGGGAAGCGGAATGGGCCTTATGGGAATGGATGGAAAAAAGCATTATGTAGGGAGTCATTAATGTAAGGTGTATATCAGACTCACTGTAAGGTATGCATGAAAAGCTAGCTTGGGTGGTGATAAATTATAGACTTTACAGGGAAATTTTATGGAGCTAAAATGAAAAGATAATGTGGGGATGAATGGAGGTAACTCATCTGGCTAATGGCCTTTGATTCAGCCCCGTATTTCAAATCTCCAATGTCATACTAGATGTATCATGGGGAGCGGTGACATATCATTTTGGCATCATAAATAGGATGGCACCAAACTCAGGTTTCCAGGTTGTCCCACCACGAACATATCCTTCAAGCATGAAAGCATTCGCCCAACCATCGTTAAAGTTGTTTTGGATAAAAATAGTTAAATATTTATGGATAGATTAACATCATCAATGAGCGGAATAGGTTTTTTTTCACTGCATCATCTTCATGAAATTTTTCTATAAAGGAATTTTGGATGGTGTCAACAACCACCAACCACCACGATACATGGGGTGGGATTCTTTGGATGAATGAAATACCTGATAAATAAAACATATTCATGTGGATAATCATGAGCTATGCAATAACTACAAATTAAAATGTGAAAAGAATGGGTTTTAAACTGGTGTCATGGTGCTCCTACTATAAGGAAAACTGGGAAGAGAGATATCATAATCTCCTTTCCATAGGAGAGTGGGCACGTGCGATTTGGAGATTATTTGGCTATTTTACTAGATTCAATTACCAAGACTTTCAAAATCACTATTTATTTATCACTGGTTTCATGTCCCAGGGTTCATTGATCTAGAGAAGACAGCTCGTGTGGTTGTCATGGATGTAGGCTGCTAGAGAATCTAGAAATTCAAGAATATAGCGCATTATGAGGGGATTTTTTTCTAAAGGAACTTCTTGATTTTCAGAACCAAGAACCTTTTATCTGATATGGTTTGACTGCAAGAGAAGTGGCATGATTCACATACCCTAAGGCCAATCTAGGAATCCATCACAGGTAATAATCCCCCTCTTGACTAACGGGGGCACTGGATACATTGTCTTTATCACCCCTATAGACCTAAGCTAAATACAGATGGATCGTGCAACATTGGTGAAATGATGGGTTGTAGAGTGGATTAGGATCATAGGGGCTCAGTCATCCTTGGGTATGAATTTTTTTATGGTAGTGGTCTATCCCTTCAGTCTAAATACATCACAATGTTAAATGGTCTACAATTGTATAGACAAATAAATGTTGTGATAGTAGTTGTAACATCCCATGTAAATAAAGAATATTAATTTTTCGTATTTATTAATATTTGTGAATAAAATATTAATATTACTTTAAAAAGAATTCTATGCTCTATGGCATACCCAATACACAATAACGAGTTTCTTTGAAATCTTACGTTGCACTCTAATAATAAAATAATATTATTTAAAATGGTAGTTAACGCCTAGCCGTTGTATTGGCGGGAATAAACAGAAATAACTAAATTATGATTTTATATGTTTTTTAATTGTTTTTACAGTTATCCAATAAATGATAAAGGATTAAAATAAGAAATGAATTCAATTTTAAGCATAACTACTCTAAAATTCAATAAAAGGTCGATTTATTGCCTTTTGATGGTGAACCCTCTTTAATATAGTTTTGGTCAAAATTATACATTCTATTGGACCAAATAAAATTCTTCTTTATAATCGGGACATAAAAATTTACATTGTGTAAATTTTTGGTATTTTCCAGATAATGTTTTTTTAAATGAATAGTGAAAATGTTGTATTTTAATTCAGAACCTCTCTTTAATCTAATTTATTTATATGATTATATTATCATTTTAATTGGTTTTAAAATTCAATTATAATATATTTTCACCATTTAATCCAATAGTGGTCATTGGAATTAATTTCACTTTGAAATTGGTCTTAAACTAGTGTCAATCTTTTGATATATATTGTTTCATAAAAACAAGCAATTTGTTCTGACAACGGGAATTAAATAATAAATTAATTAATTCAACTTATATGTTTTGAATTTTGTAAAATATAAATAATTTTTGAATTTGAAATATCAAATATATCTTAGGGTTAATTTTTCATATTTTTCTGAAAAACATCAATTTTTGATGAATAGTGAAACCACTAAGTGGTAGTTAAGAAAACTGGTTTTTCATTTAAATGAAACTTTACCACTTCTGTGATTTGAATTTCAAAAATCTGACATAGATAGTTGTAATTAATATGTAAAATGTGTTTCAATGGGATTAAAATAATATTTTGGAGAATAGTAACTTTTAAGTTTTATTAATCATGATTAAAGGTCATTGTTGTAATTTAAGGTAAAGATAATGTTATAATAATATGAAATGACCTTGAAACATGTACTAACCTTATTGGATGAGTCATGGACGACCAAGAAAATCCATGTGTCAACTTGGGTACCCCATGAAGCCACTTTGGTAGGAAAATGACATTAATAACTTTTTTTTAAAGTTATAATTAAAATGTCACAAACATGTATTGTTTTACTAAAACAATTTTTACATGGGGTTATACATATCATATTTTGGACTATAAATATTCATTAGAAAGCTAAAAATATTTCATAAATCATGATTTATTTTTAAATTTTCTATAAATTAAATAATTTTATTTATTTATGACACCGTGATGATGCAGTCATTACCTCATAAATGAGCGATTTAAATAAAATGAGAAGGTAGGGTCAAATATAAGTCTTAAACTTGTCAAAAACCTATTGTATGGGTGGATTTAAAAACCTAATCACCTTAGTCTCAAAATATATCCTTTTGGGACCTTTAAAATATGAAAAGCATTTTATAATAAAGTAATATTTTAAAACTTTCCAAGAGTGCCCCTCCTCTTCTCTTATAAAAGGCCCCCACCTCTACCACCTTACCCACACATCTCAAGTCTTTGGCCCAGCCAACCCCTGCCCATTTCATCTCTCCACATCCCTCTATTCATCATTGAAGCCTCACATTATTCAGAAATCTCTTCATGAAGCCCTTTTGGTTCAAACCAAAGGGAGTTACCCGATTTTAAGGTAACGACTTCTCTTATGTTATTTTGTTTTATATTGCTTCCCCAACCCCGAAAACTCTTTTTATTACATTATTTTGTAACAAAAAATTATATTCTATATAATAGGATGTTTTTATAAGAATTATTCGAGCTACACTTACACACACCTCCATCTAATGGTTAAATAACATACTATTTCTGTGGATGGAGATTTACTACCTCACGAAATGATGATTGTTCTATCTTCTCCTACCACCTCTCACGGTGGCCATTATGATGGAAATATTTTTATATGATATATATTATATTTTTTTCCACTCTATGATTCTTTATTTTATATTTAAATCATACCTTTATGGTTTGCATGTTGTGCAAATGCGATAATTTCATACGAGGAAGTGTGGACTACCGCCCCCTCATGTAATGTGACTCGTTCATGCAATACATGGAATGTATAAAGAATGAAACTAATGAACATATGTGACCTATATAACATATATATTATAATTTAATTATAATATATATATCTCTCATTTATTTTTAATTCCATTAATATTACAAAGAAATGAAAGTAGCGTTCATGCGTACGTACGGCCTACCGTCCCCTTGAACGGTGCATTTCATTTATTTTTATCTCCAAATGTTATGGAATAGTATCAAATGAATATTTAATGAATTTATATGATATTTAAATCATTAATACTATTCTGGAGATGATATACTTATTACTACATGGATAATCATTTTCAAACAAGTTCATTTTTGACTCATGTTCCAAAAATCGACAAAAACGTCTAATATGAACTCACATTATTAACCAGTTATTATAACATTATAATATGTGATATGAACTGAATAATAATATTTAAAGGAGTTACTTAAGAAATTATAAATTTACCAAAGTTTATTATTCAGTAATATATGGAAACAAACAAGACAAGTCGGGCTTGAGGTAAGGGATCCTACCTCTCTCTTTCTTTTTAATTACTCTCTTTTATGTCGTTTCTTTTAAGCTCTTATTTCATAGTTGGAGGATGTTATTTTATATTCATATTACTTTAAATTCTATGTTAATATGATGAGTGACCCTATTTTATGTCATCAATCCAATTTTTTGGATGTTTTAAGTGGTGTCGTTAGGATGACGAGTTTTCATAAGGGGGTTTTCATCTCACTTGTATTCTCATGAGATGTATGCTACATTTTCCACCATTTCCTTTGAGTGTTATATGTACTTCCCATTATTCTACTCTTTGGGTGACATAATTTAGTTTATGAGTATTTACATCATTGTTTTATAGTCCTTCTTTAATGGGGTGTACATTTCGCAAGTTACCCAAATCGGTAAGGGAACCTTTCACCCTCCTCTTTTTAAAAGACTTAATTTTTTTATGTATTTTAATTTACATCTATTTATGTTGGGATTAGATCTTATATATCCTTATTGATGTAAATTTTATGTACAAGTGATGAGATACAATTATCTCTCTCATCAACTAATTTTATGAATTTTAAAGTGACGTTGTTAGGTAGTGGAATTTTACCAAGGGAACTTCTTAACCCAATTTCGATTTCTTTGGGTTCAACATGTAGTTATTGAATATTTAATCATTTGAATATGTGTGAATGACCTTTGATTGTTTTACACTTAATATCCACTTATATTGGATGTATTTATATTTTTAACACATAATTATGAGATTGATTTATCCTTAATCTAAGGATACCTTCTTTATAAGGGACTTCGTCTCAATCTCCTTTCATTGAGGCATATTTTGTTTTATACACAACTTTAATTTACATGGTGTATAATCCCCTTTGACTTTTAAATTTATTCAAAAGGAATATTTTTTATACGAAGCGTTTTACTAAATGACAAAAGGGAATGTTTTTGTCGTACGTATGCGGCGGCAATGACTTCTCTACCGCCGTGACTATTATTTGAGTTTCGGCTTCCTCTAAAATCCATAACATTTTTTTAATTGAAAAATAAATACCAAGTTGTACATTT
Source organism: Viscum album (assembly GCA_963277665.1). Classification (NCBI taxonomy): domain Eukaryota; kingdom Viridiplantae; phylum Streptophyta; class Magnoliopsida; order Santalales; family Viscaceae; genus Viscum; species Viscum album. The sequence goes on from OY728129.1 coordinate 1,068,679,378, forward strand.
ATTTGATATTGGTAATGAAAATGGTTTTGATAATGTTTTTATTATATCAATTTATTGTGTTGATATCTTGTGATTGAAATGTGGAAATGTTATGTTTCCTTTATGCATGTTTTATGTGATATGATTATGTTATGGTTCTTGGGAATTATTTATGAAGACGGGTGGTTCTGTGATAAACTAAGGGTGGGTGAGCCCGATATAGCTCTCCAATGCATTGTGTAATGTGAATGGGTTAAACGTTTAAGTTTCTCTGTAGAGATTTAGGGAATATAATGTGATGGGTTTTCTAAACATAACCATGAGGGTTACTCCCTACGTAAGAATGTTATGAATGCCTCAAGTTACCTTTATGTCATATGATTTCTATTGATTTATGCATAAATCTTATGATCTCATGAGGTATGTTAAATTGCTTATGTTTTATGAGTAATGTATGATTTCGTTGATTCTTATGTATACATGGACTAATGTTTTCATTCCATATTGTTATAACCCTTACTGAGATTTTTATGCTCATCCCAAGTTTTTTTCAAATATTTTTCACAGGACATAAAGTGGAATAGGGTCATGTATGGGATCAATGAAATGTCACTCTATCTAAAACAAGAACTTGTCATGACTTTTTTGATCAAGGGTTTTTATTTTGTGAAAAAAGGGAAAATGAGTAGATGTGTCTACCTTGTAATCTTTGAGATGTAATAGTTATGTCCTAATTATCTAAAACTCTAAACCTGAAAACATCCTCAATGTGAATTATTCAATGTAATTCAATATTATGTAACATTATAAGGTTGGGTCCTTATAGTTGGTATCAAAGGTCAGTTTAGACAACTTTAGGGATTAGGATTTTTCGTTAAACACGTGATTAGTCCCTATGTTTATTATCATAGTTAAATCCTTGTTTTATAACTTTTTCATATCAAGGAAATGGAAATAGGAGGATCTCAAACAACATTCTTATCTCTTTCTAATGACTTACTTTCAATAATTATTGCAAAGTCATGCTCAGATGATTGTGAAACTTTATCTAGCATAGAACTCACTTGCAAGCATCTATTTGAGATATCAAACTCCTCCACTATACCTTGTTATCATCGTGGATCATGGGTTTTATTTATACAAATCCTATTTTCACAATATTCTCATATTTTCAAGAAAGGTAGGTATTATCAAGGCATTTTAAAATATTTTACCTTATCACAAGATTTTGAAGCATATTATGATTTTAAAGAAGGTGCTGAAGAAGGAGACCCTTTTTAAACCAATTTATATTTGCTTTTAAAATATATTCTCTTAGCACATACCTATGGTATTTCAAAAGGACCATTAATTGAAAGTTTCAACTCAAATTCGGTTCGATTGTTTTATAGAAATCATGTTTTATCACATGTCTTAAAATTATATGCCATACATGATTATTTTCCAAAACTGTTTTTCTGTGAACACCCATATGACCCATGTTGTACAAGGTGTATTTGGATGGAGGAAGAAAATTATTTTGAAGGATCTCTAAATCATTGTTTCAATGCATGGACCTTCTAACTACGTGAACAGGATGATGATGAAACCAAATGGACACCATGATCAAGGTATGATGTTCTTCATTTTTGGGAATCATTTTATTTTATGGTGGTGAAATAAGACTTCAAGGATTAAGATGTTGTGATCGTAATGAATTTGGAAGAAAATGGGAGGTATACGCAAACTATTGAGGTTAACACATGTTAGGGTTATTTTTGGAGTTTTATAAAAAGGAAAACCCGTAGGATGGGTGACAACCCGTCGCATCTGGTAAGGCCGCAGGAATCAAATCCACAACTGAAGGGCAACAAGGGCGTATCGCCTACCACTGGACTACGTGATGTCCCTTATTAGAATGACTTATTGTTTTTAGTTATATAATTTTATGAATCAATAATAAGTTGATGTTGGGTTATCTAGGAAAATATTGACCTATTATTTAGGATATATGATTTGGTTAATTACTTTTCAATATGAGACTTTAAGAGTAACTGATGTTATTTGATGATAAATTTTAATTTTACCTCAGAAGACTGTGTGATTAAATCCTTCAAATATTTGGGTTTCAATCTTAGTTTGGTTTACATTAATGAATTTTATGGAAAATTTGTTTATCGAATGGTCTTCGTTGAACTTTGGGTTTTGTTGGAAAGTTTTTTGAGATTAATAATAGATTTTCTTTTTATAAAGGATTGTCCTTTTGGGGTATTATCTAATCTCATACTAACAATTTTGGTTTTGGTTTTTTTCTAAATACATGGGAAATATATAGTTCTATTTTTTTGGATTAAGTGATTATATAGATGTTGATTATAGCACTCTTAATGCGAACAAGTCATCCTAAATACTCATCATTTGGAGAAAGTATGAGTTTGTGTTAGAAATGTAGTAAAATATGAAAGTCTACACGATAGGTAAGTATGTTCTCTTATGATTTATTTAAGCTCATAAATAAATTCCTCAATGAAAAATAACTTAAAACAAAAAATTTTTTCGTTAACATTTCCTATTGGGGAATCAAATACCATTTAACCCATCACAAGTTTGTGATTTTATTGTGGTTAACTTTCTCCTAATCATGTTTTCTATCACTCTCCATCAGAACATGACCCTTTGTTTTCTCTTATATGTCTAGGTTTTCCTACATGTAATCCTAGTATGGGTTAACTAGTGTGACCTTTGTAATTCCCTTTCTTTCTTTTAAAGTTACATTTTAATTTACTCCTTTTCCGATGTGGGTCTTTCAATGATGTTTCCAGGCCTAATTTTAAAATTGCGAGGACACAATTCCCAAAAGGGGGGAAGGATGTAACATTCCAGGTAAATAAAGAATACTACTTTTTCATATTTATTAATATTTTTGAATAAAATATTAACATTAATTTAAAGGGTACTCTATGCTCGATGGCGTACCCAATACGCAACAACGAGTTTCTTTGAAATCATACGTTCCACTCTAACAATAAAAAAATATTATTTTAAATAGTAGTTAATGCCTAGCCATTGTATTGGAGGGATTGAATAGAAATAACTAAAATATGATTTTATATGTTTGTTAAATTTTTTTACATTTATCCAATAAAAGATAAAGGCTTAAAATAAGAAAATAATTCAATTTAAAGCATAACTACTCTAAAATTCACTAAAAGGTCGATTTATCACCTTTTGATGGTGAACCCTCTTTAATATATTTTTGTCCACTCTTATATATTCTATTAGACCAAATAAAATTCTTCTTTATAATTGGGACATCAATATTTACTTTGTGTAAATTTTTTTGTATTTTTCCAATAATTTTCTTTTTTTAATGAATAGTGAAAATGTTGTATTTTAATTCAAAACTGCTTTGTAATCTAATTTATTTATATGATCAGATTATCTTTTGAATTTTTTTCAAAGTCTAGTTATAATATATTTTTACCATTTAATCCAATTTTGGTCATTGAAATTAATTTCACCTTTAAATTTGACTTAAACTAGTGTCAATCTTATGATATATATTGTTTCATAAAAACATGAAATTTGTTCTGACAGTGATAATTAATTATTAAATTAATTAATGAAACTTATATATATTGACTTTTGTAAAATATACATCATTTTTGAATTTTCAATATCAAATATATCTTAGGGATAATTTTTGGTATTTTTCTGAAAAACATCAATTTTTGATGAATAGTGAAACCACTAAGTGGTAGTTAAAAAAACTGATTTTTCATTTAAATGAGACTTTACCACTTCTGTGGGTTGAATTTCAAAAATCTGACATACATGGTTGTCATTAAAATTTAAAATGTGGTTTAATGGGATTAAAATAATTTTTTGGTGAATAGTAACTTTTATATTTTATTAATCGCGATTAAAGGTAATTAGTGTAATTTAAGGTAAAGATAATGTTATAATAATATTAAATAACCTTTACACATGTCCTAACATTATTGGATGGGTAATGTTCAACCAATACAATCCATGGGTCAACTTGGGGACCCCATGGAGCCACTTTGGTAGGAAAATGACATTAATAACTTTTTATTTAAAGTTAAAATTAAAATGTCACAAACATGTATTGTTTTACTAAAACAATTTTTACATGGGGTTATACAAGTCATATTTTTTACTTTAAATATTAATGATAAAGAGATTAGGTTTTCTTACATCATTCTTTTTTTATAATATTTAGACATTAAATAAATAAATTTATTTATGACACCGTAATGATGCAGTGATTACCTCATAAATGAACGATTTAAATAAAATGATATGATAGGGTCAAATATAAGTCTTAAATTTATCACAAACCCATTGGATGGGTGTATTTAGAAACCTTATCACCTTATACTTAAAATATATCCTTTTGGGACCTTTAAAATCTGAAAATTATTTTATAATAAAGTAATATTTTATAACTTTCCTAGAGTGACCCTCCTCTTCTCTTATAAAAGTCCCCCACCTCTACCACCTTACCCACACCTATCAAGCCTTTTTCTAGGCCAAACCCTGCCCATTTAATCTCTCCACATCCCTATCTTGATCATTGAAGCCTCACCTTAAGAAGAAATCTCTTCAAGAAACCTTTTTGGTTCAAACCAAAGAGAGTTACCCGATTTTAAGGTAAGGTCTTCTCTTATGTTATTTTGTTTTATTTTGCTTCTCCAACCCCCTAAACTCTTTTTATTACTTTATTTTGTAACAAAACCAGTATCTTCAATATACTATTATGTTTTTATAAGAACTATTCGAGCTACAGTTATACACACCTCCATCTAATGGTTAAAGAACATACTGTTTCTGTGGATGGCAAATTACTGCCTCACGAAACAATAATTGTTCTATCTTCTCCTACCACCTCACATGGTGGCCATTATGATGGAAATATTTTTATATGATATATATTATATTTATTTTCTCTTTATTCTTCTATATTTTATATTTAAAACATACCTTTATGCTTTGTATGTAGTGCAAATGCGATAATTTCATACGAGGAAGTGTGGACTACCGCCCCCTCAAGTGATGTGACACGTTCATGAAATACATGGAATGTATAAATAATTTAATTAATAAATATATGTGACCTATATAACATATATATTATACTGGGTTTATAATATATATATCTCTCATTTATTTTTAATTCCATTAATATAACAATGAAATGAAAGTAGGGTTCATACGTACGTACGACCTACCGTCTCCATGAACGGTGCATTTCATTTATTTTTATCTCCAAATGTTATGGAATAGTATAAAATGATTATTTAATAGATTTATATGATATTTAAATCATTAATACTATTCTGGGGATGATTTACTTATAACTACATGGACCATCATTTTCAAACAAGTTCATTTTTGACTCATGTACCAAACATCGACAAAAACATCTGATATGAACTCACATTATTATAAAATTATTATAACATTATAGTATGTGATATGAACTTAATAATAATATATAAAGGAGTTCATTAAGAAATTATAAATTGACCAAAGTTTATTATTCCAGAATATAAGGAAACGAACCAGACAAGTCGGACTTGAGGTAAGGGATCTTACCTCTCTCTTTCTTTTTAAGTACTCTTTTTTATGTTGTTTATTTTAAGCTCCTCTTTCTTAGTTGGGGGATGTTATATTATATTAATATTACTTTAAATTATATGTTCATATGATGAGAGACCCTATTGTATTTCATCAATCCATTTTTTTGAAAGTTTTAAGTGTTGTCGTTAGGCTGCCATGTTTTCGTAAGGGGGTTTTCGTCTCAATTTTAATCCCGTTAGATTTATGCTACATTTGCAACCATTTCCTTTCAGTGGTATATGTACTACCCATTATTCTACTCTTTGGGTAATATAATTTTGTTTATGAGTATTTACATCAATGTTGTATAGTCCTTATTTCATGGGGTGTACGTTCCAAAATTTACCCAAATCGGTAAGGGAACCTTTCACCCTCCTCTTTTTAAATGACTTATTTTTTTATGCCTTTTAATTTAAATATTTTTATGTTGGGATATGTTCTTCTATATCCTTATTGATGTAAATTTTATGTCCATGTGATCAGATACCATTTTCTCTCTCATCAACTAATTTTATGAATTTTAAAGTGATGTCCTTAGGCTGTCGAATTTTACCAGGGGAACTTCTTAACCAAATTTCGATTTCTTTGGGTTCAACATGTAATTATTGAATATGTCATCCTTTGAATATGTGTGAATGAACAATGATTGTTTTATGCATAATATCAACTTATATTTAGTGTAATTATATTTTTCACACATAATTATGAGATTGATTTATCCTTAATTTAAGCATACCTTCTTTATAAGGGACTTCATCTCAATCTCCTTTAATTTAGGAATATTTTGTTTTATACACAACATTCATTTATACGGTCTTTAAACCCCTTTGACATTTACGTTTATTAAAAACAAATCTTTTTTATATGAAGCGTTTTACTAAACAACAAAAGGGAATGTTTTTATCAGACGTATGCGGCGACAACAACTTCTCTACCGCCCTGGCCATTATTTGAGTTTCAGATTCCCTTACATGACATAAATTTTTTTAAAATGAAAAATAAATACCAGGTTTTACTTTTCTTTTATTTTGGTAATGAAAATGGTTTTGATAATTTTTTTATTATAAAAATGTGTTGTATTGATATCTTGTGATTGAAATGTGGAAATGTTATGTTTCCTTTATGAATGTTTTATATGATACGATTATGTTATGGTTCTTGGGAATTGTTAATGAAGATGGGTTGTTCTATGATAAACTAAGGGCAGGTGAGCTCGATATAGCTCTCTAATTCATTGGGTAACACGAAGGGGTTAAACGTTTAGGTTTCTCCGAAGAGATTTAGGGAATATAGTGTGATGGGTATTCCAAACGTAACCATGAGGGTTACTCCCTACGTAAGAATGTTTTGAATGCCTCAAGTTACCATTATGTCTTATGATTTCTATTTATTTATTCATAAATATTATTATTTCATGAGATATGTTAAATTGATTATGTTTTATGAGTAAAATATGATTTCGTTGATTCTTATGTATGCGTGGACTAATGTTTCTTTCCGTATTGTTATAACCCTTACTGATCTTTTTATGCTCATCCCAAGTTTTTTTGAAATGTTTTTCACAGGACATAAAGTGGAATAGGGTCAGGGATTGGACCAAGAAAATGTCATGATGTCTAAAATAAGAACATGAAATGACTCTTTTGTTCAAGAGTTTTTATTTTGTGAAAAAATGGAAAATGAGTAGATGTGTCTACCTTGTAATATTTGAGGTGTAATAGTTATGTCCTAATTCTCTGAAACTCTAAACCTAAAAATATCCTCAATGTGAATTATTCAATGTAATTCAATATAAAGTAACATTATAAGGCTGGGTCCTTATAATAGTAGTAGAAAATTAATCCATTATAGTCTTTAATGTGATGCAGCATAAAGGGTACACCCCTTGGTCAGACACTTATGGTAGATGATATTGCATCATTCTTATTAGTGACCACACAGAGATTATATAAACATGGCATGAGGGAAATAGGGTTACTAACAACTTAACCTTTACTGTGGCCCAAGGGGTGTGTTTCATCGTCTTTTATGATTGGAACTCTCTATATGATGAAGGGAGGATTCTTGTGAGATGGGATTCCCTCGAGTTACATTATTTTATACCTCAGTGATCTTTTCCTCTTTTGTTGTACCTATTATGTGTACTCAGTTTATTTAATAAAATGATGATGATGATGATGATATGTCTATGAATATTTATATGTATGTATGTATATGTATGTGTGAGTTTGTTTCTTATATCATGTTTGTGTGTGTTTGTACGTCTGTGTCTTTATATATAGGTGTATGTATGTGTGTGTATGTTTATTTTTATTTATGTGTATGTTTATGTGTATGTGTACGTTTTTATGTATGTGTGTGTCTATTCAAGTATTATCATGTGTGCATGTATGTTCATTCATGTGTGTTTGTATATGTGTATGTATGCGTATGTTTGTGTATGTATGTATTTTTATGTTTATGTGCATGGTTATGGGTGTGTTTGAGTGTATTGGAATTTATGTGTATGTATGCTTATGTATGCATATGTATGTGTAAGTAGGTATATATGTATGTGTATGCATGCTTACAATTCATATGAATGTGTATGTATATATATGTGTGTGTGTGTGTGTGTGTGTGTGTGTATAAGTATGTGTATGTATGTGTATGTGTATGTATGTGTATGTATGTATATATGTGTATGTTTGTGTGTGTATGAATGTGTATGCGTGAAAGTATGTATGTTTATGTATGTATGTATGAATATATTTGTATATATTTATGTGTATAGATGTGTATGTATGTGTCTATATGTATATATTTATTTATGTATATGTGTATGTGTATGTCTATGATTTTATATGTACATGTGTGTTTTTGTATTTATGTGTATGTACACATATGTATGTAGAAGTATGTATATATGTAAGTGTAGGTATATGCACATGTGTATATTCATGTATGTGTTTTCTTATGTATGTGCATGTGCATATTTGTATTTATGTGTATGCATGCATATGTATGTGAAAGTATGTGTATATGTATGTGTATGTACATGCATATGTGTATATGCATATATGTGTATGGACATGTATGTATGTATGCTTGTGCGTGTGTGTGTGTGTGCATGTATGCATGTGTATAGATATATGTTTGTGTATGGATGTGAATAGAAGTGTATGGATGTATACACGTGTATGTAGGTGTGTTACTAATAACTAATGTTCATCAAATGTAAATGATGTAATTATCTATATATTCTTTTTAATAATATATATAAATATATATGTAATGAATATTATTTTTTAAAAAAATGTATAATTTAAAAATAAAAAATAATTAATATAATATTTTTTTAAATATTGGTGATATTAAAATGTATTGATTTTTTCTTATTTAAATACAATACGATTATAATATATATAAATATATTTATATGTTTTTTAGTGTAAATTATTTATTCATTTATATAATTTATAACTTTTCAACGTATAACTAATAATATTTAAATACAACATATAATTATTAATACTTTTTAATATTTATAATACAAATATTATATATATTTATAGAATTATTAATTATTAATATTTATTTAAAAATATAAATTAATTTAAGATTGTTTTTATACTAATAATTTATTTTATTTTAGTTTATTTAAAAATTACGATAAATTCTATTTTATGCATTGTATATATCTGGATATAGAAACATTTGTATTGGGTTCACCTATTCAAAATATTTAAATACAATTATTATTTATTATATATATATATATATTAATATTGTATTCATTTATATAATTAGTAATTTTTTATAAATATTTTCTATTTAAATGTAAATTTTAATATTTCTTTATTTTTATTTTAATATTTATTCAGTTTTAATAGTTTTATAATTTATATAATTAATATTATTTGTTCATTTTATAATATTTCTATGTTGTATTCATTTTTATTTTTATTTTCATTTTTATTTATTGTTATTATATATTCCTTTAATATTATTTTTTTATATTATATTTTAATATTTTTGGAATTTATTCATTTTTAACATTTATCCATTTAATTTTCGTGTAATTATTCATTTTTCATTTATTAATTTTTAATATGTATTTAATTTATATAATTAACATTTATTCATTTTGTAACATTTATTGATTTTTATTTTTATTTTATTTTTATTTAAATTTTTATAAAATTATTATTTATTCATTTTTAATTGGTAATTTATTATATATCTTTTTTATTTTAATATAATTTATAATATTTATTCATTTTTAACTTTTTTTGAATTCATATAGTCTATATTATCTATTTATTTTTATTATTTTTTGTAATTTTATCATTTTTGTGATAACGTAATTTTTTTATGTTTAATATTCATTTTTTCATAATAAGTAATTTATTGTAAATTTTAAATGTAATATTTATTTAATTAATATTCAATTATTGTATTAATTTTTATTAAAGAGTAAAACCTCACATATCAAATTTATTTTACATATTGATTAAATTCATTACTTATTAGGTGTTTATGAGTACTAAATTTTGCAATCATAAACCATATCTTTATCAGCGCTAAATTTAGCGCTGAAAAATATATTTTTATTAATGTTTTTAGCACCAAAAATGTCATGGATTTATCTGTGCTAAATATTGTGATGATAAATTATTTTTTATCAGCTCTTATTATTTTAGTGTTGATAAAATTGTATTTATTTAGAGTTTATTATTAGAACTGATAAAACCATTTCCCACTTTTTTTGATAACCTTAATAGGTGTTCCCCTCCTCCCTATCTATTCATACTAATATGAAACCGTAACTAAACTGTTGGCTCTAGTGAATTCTTTTGGATGAATCGTCATTGAAACCCACATATATGCTATTCAAAACCTCTTTTTATGTATTAGTCAATTGATCTTGTATGAGTTTTTTGCAGTATTTTGGGTCATTCTTCCCTTGTTCTATAAATCTGTACTATCTTCGATTCTATCTAAATATAAATCTTAATGTGTGTGTATAAATTTATATATAGACTGTAGTATTAATTTGATCCCTCATTATTTTGGTTGTCCTTTTCATAATCATGTGTATATATTTGTGTATATATACATAGACATATATATACACACACATATATAAATGTGTGTTTTTTATATGTTTTTAAATTTATAAAGATGAATATTTTTATGTGTGTATTTATACATCTATTTCTATTTCTCTATGTACATATATAAAAATTTATAAATTTAAATATTAAAATGAGTATATATTTATTATATATAAATATATTATGTTTTTATTTAAAATTATAATAGGCTATAATTTTATATACTAAAAAACATGATTAAAAAATGTACGTTATCTTATATATACTATTTATGATATATAAAAATATATAATAACATTAACAATATATTATATATAGAGAGGATTATAAGAAATCAAACACACACACACACCCTAGGCACCCCATTGGGTTAAGCCTCATCCCTCCCCCTAGGATTGGAAAACACCCATTGTAGTTTTTATTTATTATAATTTATGTGTCGCTAATGGAAAATGGATAAATTTCATACGTGGCCTTCTTTTAGGCTACAGATAATGGTCTATATGGCCCAAGGCCAAGAGGCCCACACATGGCCTTGAATCCCCCTGATGTTTGGCCTGAAGGCCCATAGCGAACAAGCCTTCTCCCTCCCACTGCAAGGGCCGCATCCCACTCCCCCAGAAGTTGTATGGGTTTTCTTAATGTGATTAGATCATTACGAATAGGATTCCTGCATTATCTAGGTTTGTTGATGCCTTCCCAACCCTAAATTGAAAACCTAACCATTATAAAACCCCAAAAAGATAAAGGGTTAGAAGTCTAAATGTCAATACCAATGTCCACAAGGTGAATATTTTTTTCAAGAGCCTACCTAATTATAACTCCAAAATTAAATATGTTGTTCTTGGAGTATTTATCATTTTGGGTTACCTCATGGGAATTTTCATTGGGTCTGTGAAAGTGGGAAGAAAGCACACTAGAAATAATTTTTCTTGAATTGTGCGGATAATCATTAGTATGATGATGCATTCAGGCATGTGGGAGGGCCCTATCTAGGGGAATACATGTCATGATTCCTAGTGGACTAATGCCTGATGAACATGTTAAATAGATGTGTCTATGATATTAGTGGGTCCTAGTTGTTACATTGGCATCAAAGGTGGTAGCCAGCCAGAAGTGAAATGGAACTGTCAGTGGGGCCCAAAAGAGGCATTTTCTAATGATTGGAAATGATCCTTAGGAGAAACAAAAAAACTATATAGAAAGCCTCAGTAGAAAATATCATACATAGATAAATAGATTTTATATTAATTTCATGGGGAAATTTATTGTAAAAGTTTGATCCATATGTATGATTCCAGTAGCATTCAAAATAGAGGTTTAGATGATTCTGAATGTGAATTTATTTATGTTTTTGATGATGTTGTAGAATTATTTGAGGATTATTACTAGTTAAGTGAATTTGAATTTACTGATCATAATGATATATCAATAAACCTAGAGGTGGAAGTAGTGCAATTTCTAGAAGATATATATTAGAGGGTGTAAATATAAACTAGGAAATTGAAAGAGGGGAAAATCGCAAGAGATCCATGTTAGTAAACTAAAAATTGATGTTGAAAAGTTGATGATCCTAAACAAGAGACTACTCATATTGGATACCAATATAAGGGAAATTATTGATTCATAGGGAAATGAATTAATGGATATTCCTTTTTTAATATAAGATCTAAAAGTTGATTTTAAGGAGAGGGGCCTTTGTAACAGCCTAAGATTTTACTATATAATTTCTTCCTTTAATAAAAAATTGTGAATATATTAATTCACACACAACAATAAAATAAAATAAAGATAATTGAAAATAAAATTATTAAATCTGACCATTATTATATAACTATTAAATTATAAGGTATAAAATAAAGTCTCCTTATTAAAAATATTATGACAAAAAAAGGTAATAAATGGAATCGGGTAGCGGATATTTCCCAAATAAATCTCAATTATATGAGCATGGAAAATAGGTTGCTTCAATATGGTTTTATTTACTTCAATACCAATACAAAATTGAATTATTACAATATGAGTTAAATTATATACAATAGAAATTCAAGATCACGGAAATTTCCATGAGATTTATACGAGTCGAACACCACCCTCATATGACACAAGAGCGTACCTTATCATAATATAAGAATGAATTAAATATTTTTAAACCTTTTTGAATAAAAGATAAATATATTTATACGTAAAATAAACTATTTTAAATTACTATGTTTTATTTACAAAACCCATGCATATAATTTTGGAAATATAAGTAGTATTTTACTATAAAAATTATTTTATTTTATTATATTGAAAATTTAGTTTACATTATATATAAGAATTAACTCCAAAAAAATAGATTTAATAATTTAGATAAACATGGTAGTATTATGTATAAAGTTAATTTAAATTTTTACATATCAATTTATGATTATTTAGATTAAATTATTGACCATGATAATGGTAAAACTATTATTTTATAATAATTGTATTATTAATAATGTACAATCTTTATCTGATCAAGAAAATTAATAACAAATCAAAACTTAATTTATTAAAAAAATAAAGCTTGTATTTAAATAAATTTTCACTCATTCAATTAATTATCAATACAAAAAAAATTTAATAATAGTTAATGGGAAAATAAATATTTTCTTATAGAATGTTTTTTCTATATATAAAATGTTTTAATTTAAAAGTTGATTTTATCTTATTTATAAACTGGATTTGATTAAATGGAGATTGAATTTAGGTTTATAAAACCCAAATTTCATAAGAGGGTTTATTTTATATGTTTATTAAAACATGAGTTACTTTGGTAAAAATAAGTTACCCTTGTAAAAATAAAAATAGGTAAAAGTAAAAGAATATAATAAAAAATTACATCTAGCATATTTAAAACATGATAATAAATACATGGTTAATGATTTATCAACTAAATATCACCCCAAAATACATTATTTTAAAACTTTTTTATTCAATGAAACTATAAGAGTGTAATGGTATTATTGAAATGTAAAGGGTATTCACAAAAGTTCCCTTTTACTTACTTATAAAAGAGACACACTTAAAACACTTCATATCGCACCTATCCCTTCAAATTAATTCTTGGACCTACATCATTTTTCTCATACCATAATCATATATCATGTTAATAATCCTATAGTATCTTTTATTATGCCTAATCCCTACATTTCCATGTATACTTTCAAGATAATGTTAATGGTACAAAACATGTTAGGCGCATCCGTAGAATAAATCAGTGATATGTTAGGCATTTCTTGTATTAATTTTCATCCATTGAGACATATTTCTTATTATAAATCATGTTTTATTTTTAATGGTGTCTCTACATACCTTAATTATTTTTTAATAATTATTCTATTATATTTTATTATATTCAATGTTATATTCAAATTTCATTCCCTCATGGAGTTTTGAATAAAAAGATACAAAATCTATAAGGAATTTTCTTAACTCAACTACTCTCTTGAGTCATAATGATTCATTTTTTACTATGGTTTTAAAATATAGAATTAATATATTAAATGAAGATATTATATTTCCCTTATCTAATGAAATTGAATTTTTTAATTCAAAACATTATCATTGATGAATTTATTGCTCAAGAAGAATATCGTTATTTAAATTAATTCTCATCTTCTTCAATGGTAGTTTCCCCTCCTTGTATGTAATTTACCTTCACACAAATGTTATCCATTTTAATTGGAAACATAATTATTTGTTATCTAATTTGATATTCATATTTAACTCTTTCTATTTTCAAAATAATTTTTAATTATCCTTTTTATGATATTATATTTCAATAAACGTGTTTTTAAAACATGAAAATGGAACCATCCGATATGTTATTTCATGACAAGTGTCACCTCCATAAATTTTATCCAAAATAAATATATTTGGAAGAACCTAATTATTTTCTATAAAACCATCCTTGATCATTAATTTTTTATATTTAAATTATAAAATATTTCATTCATTAAGATATCCTCTTCTCGTTTTGAGAAGCATAACCTCTGTGGTTCATTTTTATTCATACCTATTCTTTATCATTCTCATGAATTTTCATACATTGTAATTTAATTTCGAATAACTAAATTTCTTTATTAAAATATGAACATCCAAAATTAATTAATTCCTTCCTATTATGGTAATCCTTATGTCATATCCTTCATTTATTTTTCTAGATAATATTTTGAAGCCCACTTCTCTCTTGTGGGTTTTATCTTGCTTATACTTTATATATGAATTATTTTTCTCATGTGGAACACATATTAATATACATATTATAATTTCGATTATGAGATAGGTGGTATCAGAACTATATGTACATCAAATTCCTTGGGTAATGTTTCAATCTCATGAGAAACCGTGTATGGTGCATGAACAATCAACCTAAGTATGATATATACAAGGAAACATGGAATAATGAAATGATATAATAAGCCGAAGGATCTATAAATATATGGGGAAAAATAAAACATGATATAATAATAATAGGTCATGGTTCACTCCCAAGTCCATTATCACATAGTGGAAAAAGTCCCATAGTGGATTGGGTTCACTTCTCATTCCCATAAATATAGTGGACAACATTCTATGGTGGACTTGGTTCACTTACCATTCCCATAAACATAGTGAAAAATATCCTATAGTGGGTTATTTTTACTCTCTAATCTCATATATAATATCTCATGAAACATAATTCGTTACCCAATGCATTGGAGGGATATATAATTTCAGTCCCACCAGTCACATAACATAGTGTGATTATGATGACCACTCGTACACCATATATGGTTTCTCATGAGATGAAAACATTACCCAATGCATTAAATGCATATATAGTTCGGATATTTATGTTTCTATTATTTTCTTTTTGTGTAACAAATACGAATATACATATTATTTTTTTGATTATGTGATAAGTGGTCTCAAAACAATATATTCATCCAATGCATTGGGTAATTTTTCATCTCACGAGAAACCATATATGGTGCATGAGAAGTCATCCTAAGCACACAATGTTATGTGACTAGTGGTAATGAAATTATATATCCCTAAAATGAATTGGCTAATGAATTATATTTCATGAGATATTACTTATGAGATTATAGGGTAAAAATTACCCACTATATGAATTTTTTCACTATGTTTATGGGAATGGGAAGTAAACCCAGTCTATCATGGGATGTTGTCCACTATTTTTATTGTACTGAGAAGTGAACCCAATCCACTATGGGACGTTTTCCACAATTTTATAATGGTATTGGGAGTGAACCATGACCTATTCTTATGATTTTTTGTTTCATTTTGTTTCCATATATTTATGGATCCATGATCTTATGATATTATTTCCTTATTTTTTATATGCATATTTCATACTCCTATTTACTAGTATAGATGTGTTATTTTTAGATCACATATAGTTCCTTTATGATTTATGGATAAATAATATTATCCAATATCATTTTTAAAAATAAATTTATCCCCTGATCATTTTTTCTTATATTCTTGTGATGTAACCCTTGATGACATATTGAAAAGGTTTCCTTTATTGATATTTTGAGATCATCCCTTTCTCATATCCCCCTTCCCAATGTTAGGAAGATAAATATAACTTATGATAAAGGTTTAGAATTTATAAAATAGGTTGAGTATGGTGAAAGGTTTACATGTTTTTTAAATAAGTTACCAAAATAATTAGTCCTCAAAACACTAATCCAAATGATTATCAGAGCTAGTTATGATTATTGTAAGATGTAATGTTTATCTTAAGGTAATGATGTAAATTAAATATATTTTTAGCTAATATAATCATAGTTGAAATCAGAAGATTATGTAGTTATTTTTAGAATCCCTTCTAGAAAATCTTAATTATCGATGCTTTTTTTTGCATTAGCAAACTTTATAACGTCGATAATACATTTAACGAAGTTTCAAAAAAAGATTCTAAATGGGGTGTCACTAATTTAGAAGCATTTATAAACAACGTTAAATTAATGAATTTTATAAATGTCACTAAATATGGATGTTTATAATTGTCACTAACTTAACAACATTTATAAACATTGGTATTTAGTGATACCTCATTTGCTAATGTTTTTTTAGATATGTTGGAAAATAAATGCCACTTATATATCAATATTTATAAATAGTGCTATTTTGTGACACCTAATTTATTTATGATTTTTGGAAGCATTAGCAATTAAATTATGGTAAATAAAATCCCATTTATCAACATTTCCAAAAAAAATAGTACTTTTTTAAAAAATTTGATAATTTTCGTTTTTTCCATGAAATTGATAAATTCTATTTTTAACTTTATTACTAAATTAATGACGCTTATAAATGCTGATATTTAGTGACACCTCATTTAAAAAGATGTTTAGAAATTTTAAAAAGTTAACATTTATAATATTGAAACTTTTATGAATATTTCTATTTAGCGACACCTCGTATATCAATATTTTTTGGAAGCATCTGTAAATAACAGCTCATTAATAGTGTCAGATTTTTTTTAAATTTTTTTTAGTTTTCATAATAACCCAACTACTTATCCAATATTGTTTCAGACGCATCCTCATCCCCATTAATCTTATTTCATTGCATGTCCAATTCCACAACAAACCCGCACGCAACGTAGCCACAACAAACCCTGAGATTTACATAGGTAAATATACCTTCCATTGGGAATCGAATGTCAGACGTCATTATGTAGACCCTAATTACAATCCAACTCATCCATATTAACTTTACATATGTATTTATTTTATAAAATTTATATATATAAATACATTTCAGTATTTAAACAATTATCATTATATTTATTTATATATTAATATGTATATATATGTGTTTATATTTTATATTTTATATTTTACATTTATATTCTTTTGTGTATCAATGTTTATATTTTATATTCTACACACACAAAAACAGAGATATATATTATATATATATGTTTTATATTATATTTTTTATATATATGTATGTATGTATATATTTTTTTATATGATTATGTTTTATTTTAATTTATATGTTTGTATTATATATATATATATGTGTGTGTGTGTGTGTGTGTGTATTAAATATATATATATATATCTGTGTGTCTTTGTATAAATATATATATGCTTATTTATAAATATATATAATTATAATTACAATTATATATATAGTTAGCCACGTGTTAAAAAACTGAAAAAAATGTCAAAAAATAGCCAAATTTTCTTTAGAATTTGACTAAATTTAATATATATTTTTGTTTATGTGTGTGTGTGTGTCTGTCTGTCTGTGTATATATTTATATATATATATTTAAATATATGTTTATATATATATGTGTCAGTGATTATAAATATTAATGTGTGTGTGTGTGTGCATGTCTGTGTTTATAAATGATTATATATATATATATATATGTATCAGTATATGAAAAATAAATATTATATATATATATATATATATATTCAATTTTATATATTAATATACATACATATATATATATATTTAAATTTATATAATATTATATATATATTTTTATATTTTACAGATATGTTTATATTTTATACTATATATATGTTTATAATTTATATTTTATTTATATACATGTTTATATTTTATATATAACATATGTTTGTATTAATATATATATATATATATATATATGTTTATATTATTGAGATATATATATTCATATATTTATATGCGTGTGTGTTTGTATATATATATAATTATAATAATAAATGTAGTTAGCGATGTTTTAAAAAACTCACAAAAATGTCACTAAAATATCTAAATGTTCTTAAAAATGTGATAAAATCCAATATATATATATACATATACATATATCTGTGTGTGTGTGTGTGTGTCTATATTTATATATGTGTTTGTGTATTTCTATATATATTAATATATATTTTTATATATATGTTGATATATATGTTTCGGTGTTTATAAATATTAATATGTGTGTGTTTGTGTTTGTGTTTATATATGTTTATATATATATATATGTGTCAGTATTTAAAAAAATAAATAATATATATATATATAATTTTATATATTAATTTACATATTTATATATATTTAATTTTAAATTATATTATATATATGTTTATATCCTACATATATGTTTATATTATATATATATGATTATATTTTATATTATATGTTTATATATGTTTATATTTTATGTTTATATATGCATATGTTTAAATACTATATTATATATATATATGTTTATATTTTTTGTTTGTATTTTATGTTTATATATATGTTTATATTTTATATATATCATATGTTTGTTTTAATATATATATTTTTATGTTATTGAGATATATATGTATATATATCTTTATATGTTTGTGTGTGTATAAATATATATGTGTATGCATATATATATATATAATTATATATATATATATATATGATTTGCCACATTTTAAAAGAATGGTAAAAATGTCACTAAAATAGCCACGTTTTGTTAAAAACATGACTAAATTTAAAAAATATAGGTGTGTTTTTAAATATTAATATATATACATAAATATTTATATTTATGTGTGTGTTTACACACACACACACACACACTTATATATTAATACATGTGTGTCTGTGTTTATATATATTAGTATATTATTAATATATATCTAAATATATATTTACATTGTTGTGGGTAAATGAGCTATATAAATATATGTATTTTTAGTGACATTTAATGAAAAACGTTGCTAATTTAGTGATGATTGCTTTCAAACGTTACTGAATTAGCAACCTTTCCTTAAAAAATCGCTAAATTAACCATGTTTTCTAAAAATATTCCTAATTAAGTGACATTTTTTTAGACACATACTTAATTTAGCGACATTTTTTCAGAAATGTTGCTAATTCAATGAAATTTCTAGAAAAGGATTGCTAAAGTTGGTATGTTTACAAAAAAAATCAAATTTAGCGAGGTTTTTATGAAAATCAATCTAAATTACAAATGTTTATAGGAAACATCACTAAATTAGTGATTTTTTTTCATGAAATGTCACTAAATAAGAAATGTTTTCAAGAAACATCACTAAATTAGTGAAATTTTATTTGAGGAAACATCACTAAATTAGTGACGTATTTTCACAAAACATTTGCTGATTTAGTGATGTTTTATGAAAACATTGCTAAATTAGTCACATTTGCAGGAAACATCACTAAATTTTTGATGTTTATAAATAAACAACACAAAATTTAAAAAATAGCAACATTTTTAAAAACATTCATTAAAAAAACATAGCTAAATTAATGTTTTTTATAGTTTAATATTTTATTCATTTTAGTGATTATTATCAAATAACATTAGTGAAAACCCAATAAATACATCTTTGTATAAGATAACATCATGAAATTTTAGAATATTTTTGATTAATTGGTTTTCATAATAATGAAAATCCTTTATGGGTACTATAAGTGGATGCAGGATCTGAAACAAAAGTACCTATGGCTAAAAAACCAAAATATGGCATGTTGGGTATTAGATCAATTGTTAAGTGGTGTACGAAAAAGAGTACAAACACCAAACTTGGTTTGATATTCCCAGAGGATATTTTTTGGTTAATTCCACTTTTCTTACAATCCATTATAAAAAATTTATTATATTAAGATTTAGGTTAAGGAGTATGAGAGAACCCAACCTAAATAAACATAGAGTTAACTCAGAGTGATTTATGCTGAGATAAAAGATTATGTGATGGTTTTAAAGAGTAATACATTTTTAGGAAAAGTTTTTTTGTTAGATCAACTATGATAATAATATTATAATGTAAATTATTCATCCCTTAATGTTACCTATTTTGGATTTAGTAATGCATGGTATCAAAAGGAAATGTTTTAACAATGGGTGTGAGGGATAATGCAATGATTACCATAATAAAAAAACCCATTATAATGGGAGATATAGTGAGAATACTTTTCATTATTCCAAACAAACTATCTTGAAATAGGATTAACAACATGTAAAAAGTTTAAATCCCAAAAAAACCAACGAAGATAAGGATTGAGTCTCATGGAAATTCATGTGAAAATGATGATGAAGAAAAAAATTCAATTTCCCTCATGTAAAAAATATAGGAAGAGTCACCCAAGGGAATGTCTCAAAGAAACTAGACTATTATTGACCTATGGTAAAGGATGGATTCAGAAAACTATTCGATGAGGAAAAATAAAGATCTAGGATAACATGATGAGGAAAAATAATGTTCTCTCTAAGGATCCACTAAAAAATCTATGTTTTAGAAGTCATGAATTTAAGAACTATGAAAACCAATGTATTAATCTAAGCTATTAAAATGATAATTGATACCAACAGCCTCCTAGACGTTGGTAATTTGATGAACCTAACCCAGATACCCTCTAAAACCCATATCAAACCCAAACCATCACATACTATAAAGGAATTCCTGATCCCCATGGGCTGGTGACTAGCACACGAGCATTAAAAAACTAGAGGGAACAATTTTTCCCAACCAAAAGCACACAACATGACATATATATATATATATATATGTGTGTGTGTGTGTGTAGAGTGGTAAGAAAAAATAAAAGATAAAACAAGAAATATATTTCATAATAAAAGTGATATAATAGAAGTGATATAACTCTAAAGAAGATAAAACATCTCCATGATACAGGTCAAAAAAGGAAAACTTAAATAAAAACTGATACTCAATGTCATAGCATCGGGAAACTCCCACCATCTCACCACTATCTACCTATACACAACTGAAGAAAATCTCACAGCCTCACTATGATTCCTTTACATTACCTGTATTTAAATACATGCAGAGGTCTATGCAGTGCCTAAGGGGAGCACATTGTGTGAAATAAATTGGCCAAGTAGGATCCCACGTAGGTTTTATGTATCAAGTCTATGTACAACAATCCAAACATGACCAAATTTAAGAAAACAATGCATGATAATCAATTAAAAAACATTATATCAAAATAATGGTAATGAAATCCCCCCTTTTCCACATTTAATAATATTTTAGATAAAATAACTTAAAGAATATGAAATATATCAATGAAGTCAAACCAAAAAATTTATCACTTATCATATAAAATTAAAATTATTACAAAAAAAATAGGCAACTTCATGATGAGGATCACTACATGTTAGGAAAGCTAGAATACTCTCACCCAAACATAAAAAATCACACACATCAAGTCTCTAGTCATATGCATCATAAGTAGGGAGAAAAGGAATACCATAGAAACTTAACCTCCCAATATGTCAAAAAAATCCCTAGAATAAGGGTCCTAGGGGGAATATTAACACCTTGTGAGTGAAACCATAGAAAGTTCAATGGATCTAGCCTATTACTACAGCTTCATCCAAAGTAACCAATGCTTCCCATGTGCTATAGTTTCCAAACCTTTTCATCAACTGAAAACCACATAAAAAATTCATTTAAAAAGGCTTTACAATGCCATTTTCATTTACAAAAACAAGTAGAAAACTATCCTTTCTCAAAAACCTATTTCCACACACTAAATTCTATCACAAAAAATCATTTATCAAACAATTTATAAAAGTAGATAAATAAAATTCATGCAATATAGACTTTATATGGAACCACCTACCTCAAACTCAGGTCACACATGCCTGTAATAGGATCCAAAAACCTGGAAGAATGAAAAGAAAACAATGATGGCCCAATAATAGATACTTATATATCGAAATCAACTCAACATGAAAAATGGTCGATGACGAATATAAAATAACATGTACCTAAAGAGACTCACACACCACACCACAACCAACATAAAGGTCATCCTCCAGATGAAGATTGCACAACAACTATTGAACAGATCTAGAGGATCAACACCTCAATACCAATGGATCTAAACAATATATTGCAAAAACCCAGATGAAATAAACAATAATGAATAATTTGAAAGATCACATACCCAAAGTGACACAACACAACCACAATTAAGATCAACTACTGACTAAAATAATCTATAAGGAGAGGAGATCCACAAAATATCCTAGGATAGATACCAGGTTTTGATAGAGGAGGATGCAGTCAATTGAAAATAAAATTAGATATGTAACAATTAAAACCTATAGGTTGGGAATATTACATAATGTGAATCCTGATTTCGTTATGTAAAATCCATGAACGAAATATTATCCCAAAAATATACTACCTCATATAAAAAATATCTTCGATAGACCATTTCATGACATGAAAAAAATTTATGATGTGTAAACACTTTATGTTCTGAACAAGTTCACAAAAACAGCCTGACTAACGATTCACATAGTGCAATCCTTCCCAGATGTGAAATCATTCCATAGGTAGATTCTGTTATAACACTTTGAAAACCCCCTGTGTTAATCCAAACAATAAATTGCATCCTATAGTAAATTTTTTACATTTATAACCATACTCCATTAATTCCAACAAACATACATCCCCAAAAACATGTTCACTTTTCCTAGAAAATACTCTCCATCCCCAAGAATCGTAAAATGCCCCCAAAAAATGCACTAATGGGTTCTCATAATAGGGGGAACTTATATGACTTTTCAATGCAGAAATTACACTTATGAAATCATAAAATAATATTTAACACAGACGAATAATCATGATGTGATAAGTTGTCTATAAAAATTCATAACAATGACTAAAAGTAATCATAAAGTACACAAAAGATAGTTTAAGGGCACAAACATAAAAAATTCCTCAGTAACATCAATTTATACTTATAAACCAACTAGAAATTCATATCCTATGAATAAAATCTCTTCTTATTCAAAACATTATCATTTTGAATCTGTCTATTTAACTTCTTTAGAACATCAGTGAAATAATATTGTACATAAAAACCTTTAATCCCTTTCTATAAATGCTTGGATTAAAATTTCTTTTATAACCCATGATGTTGGAAAAATTAACGAAAAAATAATCACTAGATTTTGTACATAATTGAAATAAATATTGGATGAAAATTTTAAGTAATATTAAATAAAAATGAAACAAAAACACTCTATCTAAGCATCTAAGTCCAGAATAGTCCATCCAATGGACTTTTTTTTGAAAACTCAATATGATATTTTCTTTTTTTCTTCTTCAATTGATAGAATTATTAATAATGTTACATGTTTTATATGATGAAAAAAAGAAAAAACATGGATCACAATTTCTTTATCCATCCCAAATTCTTCTAAAAACATATTTATTCGTCGAAACACCTCTAAACATCATGGTCCCAAAAATTTCCTCCTATGGATTTGTTTTCACCCAAGGTGCATAAACACCTAAAACATTATAACTCATAAAATGAAATATTTTTCCAACAATTATAATCCAACCTGATTAAATTATGTGTTAGAAAAAAATAATTGAAAAACAATACCATGTTTTCTACAAGTTGTGACTTTAAGATAACTTTCCTTTGAACATCATCAGAAACTTCTCCTTCTTTAACATGGATCTTTCAAAAAAATTCATCAAAACAACATCATCTTATAAGAAACAATTCCCATATATCCCCTTAAAAAAAATTTAAAATAGTTCCCATGTTTTAAAACCACATCATACCCATTTTAAGTACTATAATTAAATACATGTTTTACCTTGAAAGGAAAAACACATAACAATTGAAATATATATGTTACAAGAAATTTCTCCCCCTTCATAAAACTATACAAATAAAATTTTGAAAGGGGATGGTATCGCGTAACTTATCCATATACTAAGAGGGGAATAACACCCATGAAAAATCATATCTTATTAAATATATTCTTTGAAAAGGTTTTTGTGAAGATATATGCAACTTGATCTATTATAGGATCAAAATCGAACTTTAATTCATTCTTCTCTATTTGCTATTTGATGAAGTGATATTTTATATTAATGTGATTGGAATGAGAATGGTGCACTATATTTTTATTTAGACTTTTAGTACTTTGGTTTTAATAAACCAAGATAAGGGAAACTTCATATCAATAAATAACTATTCCAACTATGTCTTCATCTACATGAGTTGTGATACAACTGGAGTGGCATAAGTATACTCCACATCATCATATACTCAGTGTTATTGAATTATGATTAATTTTATTCTAGATAGAACATATTTATCCTTATAAAAACACTGCAATAGATGTGAATTTTCTATTATTTATACTTTCTTCCATATATTCATCTGTATAACCAAATAAATCAATCTTTTAGGAACTATCATATTTCAAAAAAAAATTATTCCTTTAATATGTCTAAGAATTA
Organism: Viscum album; assembly: GCA_963277665.1. Classification (NCBI taxonomy): domain Eukaryota; kingdom Viridiplantae; phylum Streptophyta; class Magnoliopsida; order Santalales; family Viscaceae; genus Viscum; species Viscum album. Next base: position 1,068,704,357 of record OY728129.1, read on the forward strand.
TCCTTCCATTCATGAGATGATATTCATTTGATGAAATTTGACACCTAGAACAAAGTGTAATATCATACACTATATATGGCCTTGAAAACATGAAATGTAATAAATTTCTGACAAACTTTATAAAATCTTTAGGATATAACTCTTTTCCTTCTCCATCTATTGAAATGTTTTTCCCATAAAAATTATTGTCAAAATTGGATTTCAGTATTCCATTCTAAACTACCTTAAATATTCCTTAGTATACTTCTATTGATATAGAAAAATATATTTCTTCTTTTGGGAGAATTTTAAGATTATACATCATTTTTCTTGTCCTTAAATAGACATTTCAAAATTATTTTTCATCTCGTCATCAAACTTTTCATAGTTTTCTTCAATAATTATTTTTGAATATGATATCATCAAAATAAATAATAAAAATGAGGGAAACATATTTATTTTATTTTATATATATTTTAATATTAATTTATCCTTTTTAAATTCCAAATTCCTTAATAAAGTATTAAATTTGGAATAAAAAGATCCTAAAGTATACTTCAACCCAAATAAATACTTATTCAACTTAAAAACACATCTCTTATCATTCCCAAGCATTAAACCATATAGTTGTTCAATATAAGCTTCTTTATTCATCTCTCTATTATTAAAATATGACCTCACATCTATCTATAAATTTTTTTGTCATCATTGTATAGTGATAGAAAGAAATATTATAATTGTTTCTAATATTTACACATGAGATATGGTCTCATGAAAGTAAACACCTTAAATATTTGAGTATCATTTATAAACCAGTCATGACTTGTTTCATATGAATTCACCTTTATAATTCAACATGTTTTTGATCACCCATTTTGTAACTATAAAATTATTGTTATTTTAACAGCCTACAAGTTTCCAAGTATCATTCTTATAAAACTGATCTGTATTTTTATTCATAGCATCAATACACTCTTTAGGTTCTAAAGCTTAATCAATATCTTTTGGATCAATTTTTGAATATAAGGAAGTATGTGAGACTGACTTTGATATTATTTTGGTTTGAAAAGTTTTTTGTTTATATCAAATGATGCTATAAAATTTCATTTTTTTCTCAATATTTGATATGATGTACTTAATTATACCTCATCACTTGATGTAGATGAGTCTGAATCTCTATATCTAGAAACCTTGGAATTTTTATGATTAAAAAAAAAATTTAACTAAAACTACCTCATATTTCCTTTCTATCATATCTTCCACTGTTTTTGAAACGTTATTATCATCACATTAAATAAATTTTACATCTTATTATTCAATAATATTTTATGTCTCTTAATTATAACATTTCTATCATCCACCATTCGACGTGTTGCCATGAAATATTCCATCAACACCTCTCTGATCAAACTTACCATGATTTTCACCCATGAATTTTAAAATTTTAGGAATGAAGAAAATACTTAGGTTTTTAAAACATGATGTTTATTTATAATATATATCATAATGATTCATATCATTTTTTGGTACAAATAACCACCAAGTATGAACAGAATGTTCTTTTTTGATATATTGACTCCAAAAATAATAAGATGTATCTTGATTAATCAACATTATTTGTTCTATCTCTAAAAAAATCAATTTATTATTTAAAAAAAACCATTTTTATGGTGTTTAAATATCAAAAAAATCATGATTAATTATATTTTTTTCAATATAATATCTAAAGACACCACTTTTATATTCACCCCTATAATCAGAAAGAATCTTATTCACAGAGTATTCACTAACCTTTTCCACACTTTTCATAAAACTATAAAATATATCGAGATATTCATATTTATGTTTAAAAATAATAATATATTAAATTAAATTAAATTCAAAAATGAAATAAATAAAATACTTATATTAATGTGTTTAATCTTTACTCATGGGCCCAAAATCTTTAGAATGTTTCTTTTCCAATATACTAGTTGAATGAATCTAAACTATCTTATGTACTTAGTGTGTAATTTTCCCTTTTCTATAAAATATAACAACACCAATATATTATTCTTTTCATGTAAGTAATTTCATGAATATATTCTCTATTTTTAGGATTTTTCTTATTCCTCTAACACATTTTCTCTAGTCTTTTATGCTAAAACTGATTTTCATCCACCAAGTTTAGATAACATGAAATTTTTGAATCACCAACGTGAAACAAGTTTCCCTTTGTTCATTAGACACTCATTATGAAATTCCCATATTATATACTCATAAAAAACCATATTTTCAAAAAATAATTTTTTACCCTCATTACATAGGTGTGAAACACTAAACAAATTTTTTTCAACCCTTTACCAAACAAGTCCTATTTGAATTTTAATTTTTCTTCCCCAATTATAATAGATAAATTAATTTTTATTAAAAGTGAATAATCATTACCAAATTTCACTATAATTACTTTAAAATCATTCAACTTTTTAAACAACATCAAGACTCAGAACTTGTTATATGTACACCCATTGGAAAATATCCATGTTCATTATCATTTTTTATATTTGAGCGAATTCTCAAAAATAAAGTATTTTTCTATAATTTTTTAATTATTATCATATGGTATTGAGATTTTTAATATAATCATTATTGGGACATAATTAATATGAGACATATTTTTTTAATATTTTTAGGTTGATCACATAATTTAAAAATAGTTTCCAATGGTTGTAATATATTTCCGACCATCAAAATGTATTTCTCATGTTGTCTTATTTGAGTGGGTTGAATCCCCCTCAAAATTTTCCACTAATTTTTCTTGGATTAACTATAATTTGGATTCTTAGATAAATATATATATGTTTTATGAATAAAACATCAACAATACCAATAGTAAATATAAAAATCATAATTCCCATTGTAACATACATACTACAATAACCTGTGACTCAGCTTTTCATAAACAATATTACCTACTATATTGATATTTTATTTCACACAAAAGTTTTTGTTATATCCCAATATTTTATTATTACTATAAATAAATAATTATATTGTAAAAAACATTTGTTTAGAATTTAAAGACTTAAAAGATTATGGTTTTTATGTTCTTATGGTTTTAGCTACAAACATGGTCTTATTTACATCCCTTTCCTTTTGTGAATATTAATTATTATTTTAAATTTTTTAGGATACCTTTTTTTGATCCTTATTAGGTTTATTATTCACAAAACATTCACCATATTATGTAACAGAGTTTTCAAAATATTTAACTCCTTCCCCATATTTAGAAAGATATTGGACAAGTTCCATCACATCCTCCTTCATTTTCAACTTTTATTCAATCTTAAACTTCAGATTTTTCTTCTCATCAAGAAAATATTTAAGATAATCCCTTTATTTTAGAAACATTTATTTATATTAAAGAGAGGATTATTGATTTTTTTATTAGAGGTTTTCTTTATTCAAATTTTTGTTCTCTCTATTGAGTCTTATAATATTTTTCAGTTATTATTTCAAATATCACTTTATAATAAACTCCATCTGAGTTTCTTTTCCTTATTATAGAATAATTATTTCATTACAGATAAATATTTCTTTATTAAATGTTTAATAATATGTTTTTTAGTAGCATCATTACTGATTTTTTTAACTTATACCAGACTACCATCATCTTCATCACACTAAGGAAAATAGTTTTTTCTTTTGTATTTAGAGACATTTTTATCCTTTCCCATGAAATAAGACTTGGATTTGTATTCATTAATCTAAATTTTATCTTCTCAAATTTCAATCATCATCATAAATTTATTCTTATTCCTTTCAAAGTGGAAAATTTGTAGAATAATGTACAATATAATCATAGCGAAATCCTTTCAGTGATAAATTCACTTTCTGAAATCATATGCCACTTTTAAACTTTTACGAAATAAAAGACATAAATTCATCAAAAAATATAATAACCTTATATTCAGTTCTATACTAATTATCTTTTTCATTTATAAATTTCATTGATTTTACTTAATTGGTAGCTTTAAATGAAATTTATTGATCAAATTTATCTTTATTATTCATAATCTTATCACTTCTCATTTTATAAGTGATGAGAGAGCTATATAGATATTATAGTTATAGAGTTTCAAGATCTTTAACTGAAAATTATTAAAAAAATTCACCTAATTTATAAATTAGAATTCATAATATTTTTTAGAAAATAGTTGAATCTTATAACATCTCATGAAGAAATTTTATGATGCTAAAAATGTTATTCACCCACGTAAATAACTCTTAAAAAATTTATAATCACCCATTTTAAGATCTTTATGCTCCATTATTTATATTTTGACTTTATATATTTAATTTCATATTACCATAATAGATATTCATCAAATTTTCCCATATTCCTTTAGTCGTACTAAATCATTTATCTCTATGAAATTCACATTCATAGAGTGAGGAAATTATAAAATTTATGTCTTGGGAATCATTCTCCAAATTCTTTTTATCATCGTTTTTATGGTAAATCCTTCATTCCTAGATGGGAAACCATTTATTTTAGCTTAGAGAACTTCATAATCATGGGATATAAGATAAATAATCATTACTTATTTCAAAATAAATTATTTATTTCAATAGAAAATAGTAATCCACTTACTATTTATAGAATTTTGAATATCCATCACAACTTCACTACATTTCAAGCTTCAGAAAAGATATAATAAAGGGAACCTTCACATTGATACCAATTGAAAGGGATAATCATAATCGATGTGATCACTGAGATGAGAAGGGGTGAATCAGTTATCTTATATTTTTGTATTTTCTTCCTTCTGGAAAAAATATTTACCTTATGTTGAAGATTTATAAATTTTCTAAAAACAAGAACACACAAATAATATATATGAACAAAATTATTTACAAGGTTTAATACTAACCAATGTTAGCATTTCCTTGGAATATTTTGAAAATAATCAAATGTATTACAATACACTAGAAAACAATCCTTTTTGAGGATATAATAAATAGAGAATATCCTTTCACTATAATCAAACTATATTGCATATACTCTCTATAGAAATAAAACATGTAACAAAAATTGTGTAAAAAGTTCTATAGACCCTCAACAATAGGTAATTATGTTGTCACTATGTTTATTGTACTTTATTCACAATTGGAATTATTTCAAAAACTTCTTCTTTACTTTCCCACTCAATATGAGGCAAGAAATTATTCATTGGAATTCTTTATAAACATCCAGCTATTCAACTATTAATTTGGTTTATCTATCTAATCATACATCTAAAAAACACTATCTAATTAATTCTAAAAATAGATAAATATTTATTATGATATTTTTTTCAACTGTCCTTAATACACAGTATATCTGATTCCACAAGATACGAAATGTTTTTCAGTGACTTTTTTCCCATGCCTCTAAAGTCAAATCCTATATTTGATAAAAAAATATCATTAAACCAATAGATTACATAGTTGGAAAATTATCAAACAAAAAATAGCTTTATAAATTTAATTTTGTATCTCTATATAATAATATTTATAAATCACATCAACTTTTACACATGTGAATAGTATATTTATTGATACTATACTTTCACCCTATTTATAGATGTGTGATTAAGAGAAAAGGTGGGATAGAAATTTAAAATTACAACTTTATGAAAAATTAAAATATGAAAATACTTCTCATAAAAAGTCATGAGGATTCTTATAAAGGATTCATGATGCTTATGATGGATTCAAACATCTATTACCTTCAGTAAACATTCCCCTACCTCAGAGAAAATAATAGATCTTCCTCTTGTGATATTTGGATCATTAAAAGATCATATATTCATAGCCATGTTTTATTTTGATATAAATGTTTCATAATGTGTTTTTAATTGGTGAAATATTATATTACACAATTTTATATTAAAAATGTTATAAAAATTATCATATATATTGAGTCTCAGTCCGATTATTCCTATAAAAACTTCATCAGAACTTCTATAAAGTCTTTCAAGGACACTTCCTCCATCCCATGACCTACATCAGTAAAATTTACCTATTTTATTAATATAACAACCATTTTATCATGACCATTATAAAAAATATCCATATAATGTTTTCAAACAACACTTTCTGTCCAATAAATCAGAGTATTACATTCAATCTTTGGTTCATTCGATGGACTTCGTTTAACAAAATTATAAGAGACCATCCAACACATATTATTTAAATTTTAATTCATTTGGTTTTTCTTCCTCTGATTAAGTAATTATATGATGACATTCCTCGAGATATTTCCTTCAAAATTACACATCAACCATAATTTCATGGAATACAAATAATTATCCTCAAATCCTCTTTCTATTTCCTTTATCTAATGAAATTCCTCAGTCCAACATAGTATGAAATTCATATATATAGAATAGTTTCTCCCATATATATAAAATCTTGGATCAAAATTTATTTTAAATAATGATGATGGGAACATTTAGAATTGATAAATATCATTGGATTTTGTAATTAACTAAAAAACATGTATGATGAACTTTGTAAGTAATATAAAATAATCATTTAGCAAAAAACACTATATCTGAACATCTCGGTCAAGAATAGTCCATCTATTGAACATTGTTTAGACAAACTAGTATATTATTCTCAATCAATTCGATATTTATTGAATGTATTAATATAGTTAGGAATTTTAGGTTAAGACAAAAAAATAAAAAACATGCAGTACACATTCTTCATCCAAACCCAAATCCTATTAATATCTTATAGTTTATTTGAGAAACCTCCAAAAATTCTTGGTCACAATATATTAGTTGGACCTGAGACCCCCATTCCCCATGGAATTTTATTTTTTAGAAGGTAAAATTATATATCATGCTTTTACTGTGTGATCTTATGATTTTGTCTTATGATCTTCAAGAATAGTGTTCTTTGGGTTCATTGAAAGGGGGGATAGTGGTAACTCAATCTAGTATAAATGGGTATAATTTTATTTGTTTTCAGGAAGGGGGAGAGTATCATAATGGTTTATATGGGGGAGAAATGTTTTTGAATGGTATATACCAATTTCCTATGTTTATAATTTGTTTTCATTAAACTCTTATTTTTCACACCAGTCATGGATCAAGTGGGATTAGAGTTGGTGATTAGTGAACCATTAGTACACACCATGATGGAAGTAAGTATGATATGTGTGTTAAGGTAATTTCTAGTTTTTTTTGTTTTTTTTGTTTATTTAGTGGAATCATATGCTTAAAGTCTTGTGGAATTAATAACGAACCTAAAAGGGGAAATTATAATATAAATTCCTCAAGAAGTGCTTGTTAGTTGTTTTTGTAGACATTAAAGTGGAAGAAATATTCAACATGACCTATATAGTTTTTTTGGAGCTATTTTCTTCAAGTTTGAATGTGGTTTGGATCATATCTATTTTGGTTTGAATCATTTTGGGAAAACAAATTTTTGTTTTTCATTTTGTGGTTTTTTTGGAAATGTTCCTAGATTAAAAAATCATGGGAACATATAACTCTAGCATCATATTAATATCATATTCTTATGGTGTTTATTTTTTATGACTTCTGGGAATATAAGATTATATGGTGAGGGATTTCACTTATCATAATTAATAGTAGTAATGTTAAGGATTATCTCTCAACCAAGATTTTTTTATTATTTCTAGCTTGGACACTGGAAGAGATCTTCATAGTAGATCAACATTTTTTCAATCTCTAAAATTCATATTGAGACATGGAATTTTTTTTATTATTTATGAATTTCCAATTATATAGAATATTATTTTTCACATTAGAAATCAAGTAATGTGTATTACCTGGTGTTTTTATCAGTCTTCCATTCAAAACTTTTTGAACTAGTACAATGGAATACATTCCTTCATAAATGTCCATATTATACATAGATTCCTTATAAAATCTATTGATCCTTTAGGTTATAAATTTTATAAATCCTTTAATGAAATTAAATCCATACAGGTGAAATCACTTTCCCCCTTTAACATTTGCACCTACATGATCTTTCACCTCCTATCTAGCAATTTCCAACCAATTTGTGAAAATAGTCAGGCACTCATTATTGTTTTACTTAAATTTCCTAGAGTTCTCATAGGGATTCTTCTAAACATTTCTGACAGATATTTTAAAAATTAATTTCATATTTTCATCTAGAATGTATTAAATCAATAATATCATCATGTTTCAATCCTTGGTTGATTCCCCTTTCAGATTCAACTTACTTACTCTAATTTTAATCACTAACCCCAATTAGAAATGATTCGTAGTTTATACCATTTAGCACAATAAAATCACCTTAATTTGGTATGAATACATTTTCAAATTTTCTTTTAGATTTTTTGTGGGTTCCTTTCAAAACTATCTGTTTTTTGTTGAAAACGTCTTCACTTTCTTTATCTCAAGGAGGATCCATCTTTCTTTATAACTTTCATCTATCACTATCATATATTCCTTTTTTCTATCATCGCATAACTTGTTCTTGGTTGGAAAATACCAGCACTCATCATAATTATGAACACCCATCTTTCAATAATTTTATAAATTTTCCAAGATCTTTAATATATTGTAGGTGAACTAAAATTTTATTTTTTATGAATCTCGACACTTCTCAACAGATCTTCTCCTTTACACAACATTTCTCTCCCTTACTCTAAGCCTTATACATTCCATATGGAGTGAACAATTATTTCAAAACTAAATTCATTTATACATAAACCTCCATTAACACAAAAAATAACATATATAACTCCACATTTTATATATGGATGTCATTTGTCTAAATTTAATTACATTCTATTTTTTGGTGAAAACACTAAACATTTTAGATATTATTTGGGGGACTCTTTTCTTGGATATTCTAACACCCACCCTTGACATTTTAGTTGAAATTTTTGAATTTTTATCCATTAAAACATGAATAGATTTATATTTAACACTTTCATTAGTAGGTAAAACAACATTAGTATATAAAATTTCATCTGGAGTTTGAGTTACCTTTTTCAAAGGGATTATTATATTTCAATCAGGGTATGATTCTATATTTTCCAATTTCATCTCACATTAGAGATACTTATTGTTGAGTTAGTTTTTATCATCATTATTTAATTTTAAAATATTCCAAAGATTTAAGTAACTTCTTATTATGTTTATTACATTTTTTTCTGATTCTTTCACAATGTTATCAAGATATGTTAATATTGTTTTCTATCCACTATATAAGAATCATTAATCTTGAAGGTAGTTTTTTTTAATTTTAAATTTAATTGATAAATTCCATAAATATTATTTCATACACAAAATTTCCAGAAATATATATTTGTAATTCTTCTTAAACTATGGAAAATATTTTATTTAAAAGTTATATCAATTGTTCCTTGGTCTCTACAAGGTCTATGAGAGAAATTCAATTTTAAAACATCTTACATAGCATAACCAATATTTCATAAACAAAATCTTTCAGTTTTTCATTTTCATCAAAGATTTAATTGAAAACATCATATATACAGATTACTAAATCTTTTGGAACATTCTTTAAATTCCCCTTAACTTTAGGGTAGAGGTCTTTAATTTTCTTTCTAGATTCATTTTACTCAAAATCTCCCCAATCATGAATTTTTTTCTTCAAAAGGACTGTCCTCAATAAATATGGAAAATGAAAAGTTATGATGACACCCCAGACCCACATGACCGGATCCTACTCCATAAACACATACTTTACACATTCAATTAGATACTAGATATACATGTAGCACTCTAATTATTTACAATATAATTATTTTGAAATAAATTTCATCTCTTCGATTGCTTACGAAACTAAAAAAAACATAGTACATTAGAGGGGGTTATTTAAAGGGGGTTATGGACAACTCCCTCTAAATTTATTTTCTTTATAATTAGAGGAGGTTCTGCAAAAATCCTTCAAAATTCATTTTCTATAGAAATTAGATGATTATTATGTGTAACCCTCTCTAATCATCTAATTTAATGATGGTTATGTACCACATATAATTTCTTAAATTAGAGGGGGGTTTTGAACCACTTATAAATTTTTTAACATTAATTTTTTTAAATCCAATTGGATTTTGGAGGGGGATCAAAACCCTCTCTAATATCATAAATTAGAGGGGGTTGAAATCTCCCTCAAACGTCTTAAATTAGAGGTGGTTCTAAACCCCCTCTAATGATTTAAATTAGAGGCGATTTAAAATCCCCTATAATGTCTTAAATTAGAGGGGGTTCACACCCCCCTATAATTTCATAAATTAGGGATGGTTGTAAACCCCCACTATTTTTTTAAAACCAAAATTTCATAGTATATATATATATATATATATATATTTATTTAAAAAACAATATAAAAATGTATTTAAATACATTATATGGACATATTATATAAAATTTTTATATGATTGAATTTTATTATAATTATATAAATACATAAATATAATTATATAACAATATGTACATTAATATATATATAATTTCATAAATTGTATTTCATGAAATATTAATTATTTATAATATAAAAGAATAAACCAATTATATAAATATATACCTAAATATAACTTATTTAAAAGAATGTATCATATAAAAAACTAATCTTATAGTTTTTTTAATTTATAATATATTGATAAATCTATTTTTAAATAATATGTTTATTCTTTAACATTATATACAATAAATATTATTTGAAATAGAATTTATACAAATATATATATATATATATATAAATTTACAATATATTATACAGTTATATTTATTGAAATACTTATAGATCAATGTAGATGATAAATATTAAGTATATATTTGTATAAATTGTATTTCATATATTATTAATTATATATAATATAAATATTAATTAAATATAATATAAAATTATATTTCTTATAACACTGTATAAATATTTATATAAATCATATTTCATATAATACCTTTTTTTGGTGTTCCACAAGTGGTGAAAGGTACTTGAAAATTGGTACAAGTGCCTCGGGTGGTTTAGGAGACTAAACGAAGTGTGCATATGCATGAAATAGGGGAATGTAGGATAGACTTGACTAGATCTTATATGAGCTTGTCCCTGGTTTTGGTTCATAATCATGGAGCCAAGGGAGGCAAGAACACAGGAGTGGAGAAACATAACTTCAGTCCTGCATTTGGGGAGAAACCAAATAAAAGAGACATTACAAATCTTTCAATGATTTAGGAGGAAATTACCAAATTAATGGAAACACAAAGAATCAATGGAATGTGGGATGAGGTATAAGATGATTCCCCCCAAAAAACTAATCTTTAGTTAGATTTTATCAAATGGGAAAGATGTTTTTGTGGATGATGAAAGTTTCTAACTTGTTCTTCTTAAGAAAGCAAGGAGGAAAGACAATTCATATATGACGCCAACTATGGTTACTAGGACCCATAGTCCTTTTGATTATGAATCTAATTTGGATGGTTATTATGATGCTTCCTAGTGTGACTACAATTATTGATCTTTTTTATTCTGCTTGGAATGAGGGCATTTATGCTTGTATAACCTCGTCCATCCTCCTTTTTTCCTTTATTTACTTTTTTATAAAAAGGGCTCTTCCCTAATCTTTACGTCATATAATATCTAATATATATGAAATAAGTATTTGTATAAATTTTATTTCATATAATAATAATTATATATAAATTATATATAATATTATACTATTTATAAAAATAAATATATGTATTAATGTAAATAAAAAATAATATATGTATTGAAATATATTGTGTAAATATATTTTTTAAATACCTTATATAAATATAATAAGTAACTACTTATATATATATATTCTTTAAATAAATATGTATATAATATATAAATATGTATTTAAGTATATAGATAATTTACAAAAATATATAATATAATGTATTTAGTATAATGCATGTATAACATAAATAATAAAATAAATGTATAGTATTTATAAAACCAACATATTTATAGTTTAAAAACCAGCTGCAATAATAAAAATAATAATTAAATAAATATATATTATAGTTTTACTATATATGTAAATATTATATAAATACATAAACATATACAGATAAATATAAATGTCTTTATAAATATATATCTGTATCTGTAAATATAATTATTTATAAATGTTATATGAATAAACATGTATATAATATATAAATATAAATTTATGTATATAAATAATATATCTGAATATATTTCTAAGTAAATAATCATATGAGTTTATACATGTACATATATAGTTTATATCAATTTATATATATGTTATATATTTAAATGAATTTAAATATATTATCTAAATAATATTTTTTGAAATAGAAAATAATATATATATATATATATATAAATATATTCATGCCTACAGAAAAATAATAAATTGAACTGTTATAGTGGTAGTAGAGCGTCAATGTGCAGGAACCTTGGATGGAGTGATCTGGGTACAAATCTATCAAGTGGATTCATTTTACATGGTAATTTTCGGGGGTGTGGGGGATAGGAAGTGTGGTGCCGGTTGTGGGAGAGAGGGCATAATGGGGCACAAGGCTGGGGTGGGCTGGCCCTTGGGGGACGAGGGGTGTTGTGTAAGTGTTGTGTGGGAGGGGGGAAGGGAGAAAGGGAGGGAGGGGGAACTCGAGGAAAGAGAGGTGAGTGGGGAACTGGATGGGAAGGGGAACATGTCTCACTGTTTCAAAAATAAATTGTTGAAATTTAGGGGTGGTTGTAACCGCCCCTAAATAATTTAGTGATTAGGGGCAGTTAAACCACCCCTAAATTGATACATTATTTAGAAGTCACTTAGAAACCTTCTAATTTTTTTTGGCATTGGTATATTTATGGTGACATTAAAGCCCTTCTAACGCAACCGCCTCTAAGTTTTATCCAGATATACCAACAGTTGATGAAAACTACGGCTAACCATACATTGTGGTCAATTTTTTTGCAGTTCCACTAAGGATTTATATGGTGTTGTAACCCCCTCTAAATGCGAAAGCAATCCCTTTTAACTATATTCTTTTTTTTAGTGCGATAAACGCAACCTCGAGTCTAAATGAATTGTAATATAGTTTACCATTATACCCTAGATATTAAATTTATGGGTATAAATAGGAATAACTAAATTGTTAAAAGTATATGGTTCACACGTGTATTAAATAAATTCATTAGTTATCAATTTATTATAAATTAATAAAAATAATGTTAAATATATTTTTTTAAAACTATTTTTTTGCACACAATGTGTTTTCATCTTCATAAATTATATTAATCATAATATGTGAACAAATTTATTAAATTTAATATATTATATATTCAATAATTTTTTTTATATGTAATCTTTTATTTTTTCTATGTATGATATAAGAATAATTTTTTTTATTTGTAAAGACTGTATTCTTCGAAAAATTATTTTCTCGCATTTTGTCAACATATTTTAAATTATTTTTTCAAAAATTTAGAAAATATATTTTAAAAAATTTAATATATATTAAAATAAAATATTCAAAAGTATCTTATAATAAAATTTTTAGAATTTTCTGAAAAGATTATATTTTGGATGAATAGTACAAAAATTTAATTAAAAATTGTCTTTTTGATTAAATAATTTGCCGTGTTAAATTTTTTTAAATTGTTTTAAAAGTAAAATTAGTTAACTAATATTATCATTAATCCAATTTATATCATTTAACTCAATTTTATGTTGATATTTTATATAAATACTTTTTTTTCTTAAGAAAATGTTTTCTTTGGAAAACACCTTTTCGTCATGCTTGTGTGATTTAATTTAAATTAAATTATACCAATTGTAGGAATTGAATTTGGTAAAATGGATTCCATATTTATAATCAACAGAATTAATACTATATAATAATGTGAATTTTCTTTTTTTTCGTGATGAATAGTAAAACCACAAAATATTAATTATGGTAATTAAGGGTAAAAATGGGGTTTTCATGTTAGATGTGGTTGCGTTATATTTAATTTTACATAAACATAGGATTTATATTTAACAAATGGTATTTATATTTATAATCCTTGGGTCTAAATTATCTAATATGGCTTAAAGGATAAATCAACTAAGTAAAAAAAACTAGTTACTATGGTGGAAAGTAAAATGGTAAAAGTGATTAACCATAAATGTTAAGGATATAACATGTTCAAAACACATTTATTTCTTAGTGATTTAGGTGTGTATATACCATATCATCCCTCTAATTTAAAATTTATCAATTTTTGAGGTACTTAAATGGAGTGTGAATTTCTATTATTGAATAGTTTTTGGTGTTTACAAAAATGAAACTCCTCCTAAATTATAAAAGGGAACCTCATACCCTCCCTTATTCACACCTCTTAAACTATTTATCTGAACTAAAACATACAAAAATATCTCCCCTAAATACAGTTATAAAAAATTTTGGTCTACTTGTTGATGCATGCCTATTGTGGGGAATGGTCAAAAGAAAATATAATTTTTGCTAGTGAAATATAGTGGCTGGCCAGGTTCGTCTCACTTGAGGAGCTTCTGAGTCTGTTCACCTACTTCTTCAATATCACCAAGAATTTTTTTTTATTTTGTATTTTTAATAAAAAATTGAAAAATATTTCTTGAATTTTACTATTTAAAACGTTTAAATGTAAAATGAGAATTCTAAATTTATACTAAGATGCAAGCTAGACAGAGTGAGTTTAGGGAAGAAAGCACTTGGTTTTGGTGTTTGGTTTAAGTTACAATTATTATTATACTTTATGTGTCTGATTTTAGTTTCATAATCAAGAAATGGATTCTCATGTTTGAATTACTATTATTTATTTAGAAATTGTGTAATTTCATTGAATTACTAAGAACTCTTAATTCTACCTACTCTTTTAGTCATGGCTGATGACACTCCATGGTTTAGGAGGTGTTATCACACAGTACCCAACTCAATCGATGTTGTTTCACCAATTAATTATTTCAACTCCTATCATCTGAATAATTAAGGAAAAGAGAGAGGAAAAATGGTTTAAATAAAATAATATAAATTAATTGAGTTTCACGTCATTGGTGGGTAGTTATCTAATCAGAGACATTCACCTAATCATGCATGCTACTCAAATTTATCACAAACATAATATTATACTTTAAAGAAAATTCAACAACACCTTGATGTCCCCAGAGTCAATCCTCGGGTTTAGCCTCCCATTTCCAAGAGTATGAGATCACTTGCTAGAAGTTGGAAGAAGAGAAGTGAGAGAGGGAGAAAATAAAAAAGAAATAATGGTAGATGGAAATAAAATAAATATGAAAGAATAGGGGATGAAAAGAGAAATAGAGAGAGGGAGAGAGAGAGAATAAAATAAAATAATAAAATATAAATTTTATAAAGAATGTTAAAATAATAAAAAAATAACAATTAAAAGAAGAATTTATGAAAAGCAAGAGGGAGAAAGAAAAGGAAAAAATAATTTTAAAATAATAATGTTATAATAATAATAATATTAATATTAATATTAACATTACTAATATCAATACTTATATTTAAAAGAATAAAATTGAGAAGATGAATTTTGGGATAGATGGAGAAACAAAAATCTATGGATTAATTTAATAAAGGGGTTTCTGATGTCTTTTTCTTTTATTTAATAAAGGGGTTTGACCCCAACACTTATGGTAATTTAATAAAACTAAAATTTAAATTACAATTGAAAATTATACTGAAGTAAATAAAAATAAAAAAATGTGGAAGAAGAGATGGAGGAGGAAGAAGAGCATGTAGCGACCATCCACCCATCCACCCTCTCAGGAGATCTCTTACTTTGTGCTTTATATGGAATGGGATGAATTGATATTTGAAGTAGGAGCTCTCTTAATTTTATAGGTGTGGAGGGGGGAATCCTCATCCCTTGTTATTGTTGGATATTAAACCCATATTCCATGGACAGTGCCAAACTTCTACTGTGCCAACAGAGGCTTGACGACTTCAAAGATTGTTGCCTAACATGTTTGGCGGTGAAGTATTGGGAAAAACCTACTAAAACATATATGAAGACTTTTATTGTTCGATGTTTTTCCATTTGGTTTGTTGTGTGGATGTATCCCTATAAATAGGGAGGGTTGTGTGCGTTGTATTTCATTGGAGGAGAGAATAAATAAATATCGTGTTGCCGCTCATATATATTTCTATTGTTGTGATCACCTCCAGTGATCTGCATATGTGTGCGGTTTGCATTACTGCGGCAACAATCCTCCATCAGTGGTATCAGAGTCAGGTTTGAAGTAGAGAAGTGTTTAGAGGAGTGTATGAGATCTCATACCATTTTGTTGCAGCACCCAAGGAGCCAAGGAGGAAGAAGGTGAATAGTATGAATACCTATGCCAAATCGTGGGTGTGAGTTGTCAACTTTTTTTATCCCAATTTGCTTTTGATATTCTAAATTGTAAAAAGGGTGATTTCATTTGTCCAAAGGTGGGTTCATCCTTTTGATTTTTTGTTCCCCCACGTCTTCTATTTTGAGGGGTGAGTCTCCCCTCTCTCCTCCCAATTAAAACACACCTCTAACCTCTAATTAATGAAAAAAGGAAACCTTTTTATTTTATTTTATTCAACTCCACCCAATTTCATTTTATCACTTTGCCTCTACCATATCCCATAAAAAATCCATTCATTAGTATCATTGAAATACGTAACAAAAATATTTATAGACATTTTGAATCCATCCAAGTCCACCTATCCAAAAAAATATAATTCTGCACTGTTAAAAGAAAAAAAATATATAGTAGTTTGCACCTCCGGAAAAAAAAACTTCTCTTCCAGATATCTGCTTCTATTATTCATCAAAACTATTTGTGTGACACCATGGAGAATGCATTTTCACAAACTATGATCCCAAAGCCGACGAAGAACAATTATGATAACTAGTGTATCAAAATGCACGCGGTACTTGGCACCATAGATGTCATGGACATCGTGGAGGACAGATACACCGAGACAGAATCCAAAGTAGCAGAGGCTGCTCTACCAAATGATCAAAAGGCCACTCTTCGGGCGGAACGAAAGCGGGACTGCAAGGAAAAATATAATATTTATCAAGGCCTTGACGAAGAGATTTTCAAAATAATTTCTTCGTCGAAATCATCTAAGGAGATTTGGGATACTCTTCGCAAAGCATTCCAAGGTGCCGACAAAGTGAAGCGAATTCGACTTCAATCTCTACGAGGTGAGTTTGAATCCCTATTTATGAAAACTTTTGAAACTGTTTCCAAGTATCATACTCGTGTAATGGTTGTGGTGAACCAACTGCAAATAAATGGATAAGACGTTTCTGACAAGCGGGTATGTGAGAAAATTTTGTGATCCCTTGATCCAAAATTTGATGACATAGTCATTGCCCTGGAAGAAACAAAGGACCTGGATAAAATCTCTATCGAAGAACTCGTAGGGTCTTTTCAAGCCCATGAATTGAAGGTAAACCACCGCAGTGATACCAATGGAGTGGAGCATGCCCTGCAATCAAAGTTGTTCATCAATAACTCTAAAAAGGTGCAAGGGTGTACATCTTGAAGAAATCAAGGCAGGGGATTCCGTGGACAACACTTTGATTCAAGAAGAGGAGGACGGGGAGGATGTGGTGGAAGAAGTCCAACTTCAGGAGTTCATGAATATCAAACCTATACTACACGAGAACGTGGACGACGAAGAAGGGGTGGATTCAACAATCACCAACCAGACAAAAGAAACATTCAATGCTGTAATTGTCAAAAATATGGACATTATAACAATGAATGTTGGTACAAGAAACCCATAGTGAAAAGCATCGATGAGGCATATATCGTCGAAGCAGAATTTTTTTTGACAAGTCCCATGTGTTGATGGCACAAACATCGAAAAAAATCAAAGTATGTTGTATCTTGACTCTGGAGCAACAATCACATGACAGGGCACAAACACCTGTTTACGAACCTAGATGAGTGGGTTCGAGGAGAAATTTCATTCGTCGATCTCTCGATAGTATTTGTATATGGAAGAGGTGATATTCTAATCAAGCAAAAAGACGACAATCATGCATTCATCTCTGACGTCTATTTTGTACCCGACATGAAGACCAACATCTTGAGTGTCGGACAACTGGTGGAAAAAGTCTTTCACATAAGCCTGCAAAATAAACAAACGGTGATTGTCAATGATAGAGGAAGGTTGATCACAAAAGTACCGATGGCGAAGAACTGCATGTTTCTGCTTATGATCCAACCCGACGTACCACGGTGTTTGGCGATGGTACGCGATGATAAAGACTGGCTCTGGCATCTCAGGTTAGAGCATTTCAGCATTAAAAGTTTAAGATTATTAGGAATTAAGATGATGGTGAATGGTATTCCTATCATTCGACACCCGAATCAAATATGTGAAAGTTGTGTTCTAAGCAAACAACATAGAAACAACTTTGCAACGAAGGCCAACTGGAAAGTTGCAGCACCACTGGAGCTAGTCCACACCAATGTGTGCGGTCCATTGAATCCAAAATCAGATGGACAAAAGAGGTATTTTCAAACATTTATCGATTATTATAGCAGGAAAACATGGATATATTGCCTCAAAATGAAGTCAGAAGTGTTTGGCTTCTTTCAAAGAATTTAAGGCGCTGGTTGAAAATCAAAGCATGCATCACATACAAACATTGCGATCTGATCGGGGTGGGGAGTACACCACTAATATTTTTCAAGAGTACCTCAAGTAGTACCGAATTCAGCACCAGCTGACACCGACTTACACCCCCCAACTCAATGGAGTAGCCGAGGGGAAAAATTGCACCATTCTCAACATGGCGTGAAGCATGTTGAAAGACAAAGGAGTGCCCATGATTTTCTGGGCTGAAGCTGCCCTATGTGCGGTGTATCTACTCAATAGATTCCCAACAAAAAAACTTGAAGCAATGACGTCGCATGAAGCCTGGAGTACTCACAAGACAAGTGTGAGTCATCTTAGAGTTTTTGTTTCTATTGCCTACGTCAGGATTCCGGAGGCAAAACTAACAAAGCTCGAGGACAAAGGTATGAAATGTTTCCTTATGGGATACGGAGACCGAGCAATGGGATATCGTTTGTATAATCCCATCACGAAGAAGATTATATTCAGCAGAGACGTTGTCTTTGATGAAAACGAGACATGGAAGTGGAATCCAGATGATGATTCCAGAGAGGTACGAGTCATTCTAGAAGACGACGAAATAGTTGAAGAAGTTCCATTGGAGGAACGAAGAACTGAAGAACCGCTGACGCCATCATCACATACTCTGAAATCTGAAGACATCGAACGAGAACTCTCTCATATACGTCCTCAAAACGTTTGAAGCCTTGCAGATATATATGAGAGAACAGAACCAATTGAGGAGTATGTAAATTTTTATTGTCTCTTGGCGACATTCGATTCAGTTAGCTTTGAGGAAGCTAAAACCGATAACATGTGGAAGAAAGTGATGGATGATGAGATTCATTTCATCGACACCATTGAAGGCTATAAGAAAAAGGAAGGCTTTGACTTTGGTGAAGTCATTGCACCGGTTGGTCAGCCTCCCGGATATGATGCAAAAAATTGTGGGTCACATGGAATATGTGTTTAAGGGGGGTTGTTGGATATTAAACCCATATTCGATGGACGGTGCCAAACTTCTACTGTGCCAACGGAGGCTTGTCGACTTCAAAGATTGTTGCTGGATGTGTTTAGCGGTGAAGTATTGGGCGGCACCTACTACAACATATATGGAGACTTTTATTGTTCGATGTGTTTCAATTTGGTTTGTTGTGTGGATGTATCCCTATAAATAGGGAGGGTTGTGTGCGTTGTATTTCATTAGAGGAGAGAATAAATAAACAGAGTGTTGATGCTCATATATATTTCTTTTGTTGCAATCACCTCCAGTGATCTGCATATGTGTGCGGTTTGCGTTACTGCTGCAACGATCCTCCATCAGTTATTAAGAAAAACGGTGGGAGGGGGTCTGAAAAAAAACCCACCAGAGATTCCCCTTGTTTGAGGGAGGGACACCCGTGGCTGTGAGTGTCAAGGGCCCGCAGGGGCGGGATCCACATAGGGAGGTGCCCAGGTGCATATATGGACGCTGGGGTGCTTGTGTTTTACGTAGGGGGGAAGTCCGTGAGAGGCTGTATGGTGTGCTGGCGGTGAATACCTGGGAAACAGTGGTGTCAGACTTTGGGGGAAGCGCTGCATGGCCGGGCAAGAGGGCGAAGACGCTGAGTGGGGCAGCCTCGGTGATCGTAGGGTAGATGAGTGATGAACTTTGATGGAGGAAGCGGTTGAAGCTTCATGACATATCATCAGATGGGCCTTTGGTGTTGTAGGCGACGATCATGCAGAGATGCGGATGGCAACCATCGGGTGTGCTGGTCCGATCGAGAAGCAGAGCGGAGGCGGAGGGGAGGCCTGGAGGGCGTCTGGTGGTGACGTCCTCCTCCGTAATTCAAAGTGTCTAGTGGATTCCACTGCATCAGTGGAAGCGGATGAGCCTAGCTTGCCCCAATGATGACCTCAAGGCAGCGGAGGTGAGCGAGCAACGACAGGCGGCTGGGGCTGAGTCACGGGAGGTAGTGACGCCGAGCGGCAGTGGCGTTGCTCGCGTTGGAATTGTCCAGAGGCGGTGCTGGAAAGGAGATGGAGATGTGTCGGTTCAATGTCGGCGGCCTTTGATGTCCTACTGAGGGTGAATGGGTGTCTGATGCGGCGATTGGTGGCGGTACAGGTGGAGGGGGAGCTGGAGTGGAGGTAGAGGCGGTGTGGCATCGGTGAACCGCAGAGGAGTGTGACAGCGCTACGGCGGAGATCCCGTACCACATGGAAACCCTAGGACCGGGGCCTCTCCCTTTTTACCCCGGACGTGGAAGCACTAGGAGCACCTGCTCTATGGTGGTCACCCATGACACCACATCCACACCCTCATTTGTGCATCGACACACACGGCCCGTGCAGGCCCTTCAGGCTACCTCTTCCGCCTCATGGCTTGATCACCCTTGGCTCATGCTCTCTTGTGTGCCCTATTCGGTAGCTTTGCTTTCCCTACAAGGTTTTACCACCCTCGGGATTTCGCAAGGGTGTTATGCCTCATGCCGATGAATGGTCCTTATACGCCCTCCTGGGCAGGTGGGGCCAGCTGTCCCACCTCAAGTGCGCTTTCATGGGATAACATGTTATTTTCATACAAAATTCAGAGGAATATTTGGAAAAATATTAAACACAAAACACCCCCCTTCTCTACTAATTTTAATCCATTTCTATCCCCCGTTCCAATTTACTCATAAATCACTAGTACGTTGAAAATAAAGTTTTTTAACATTGGAAACATATATAAATGATCAACATTTGTTTAAAAATATGCACATCATTTTGGTTTTTCAACTGTCTTCCTCAAAATAACAACCATTGGGTCCTTAATTAGACATCCAAAGGAGGTTTGTTAAGAGAAGATAATTGTCTTCACTGAGTTTTTTATTTTTAAATATTCTCTTACCGTCTTCATTCATGTATTAATAATTACAATATAATAACACCATTATATTTAATATACTAATATGCTATTATGTGTGTTGAAGAACCTATATCCAACTTCTCTACCATCAAATGAGAAACAAAACTGTCGATCGTGTTTGTGGTAGACTACCACCGCACGAATCGATACAATTCATTTTCTATCACCACCTCTCACAGATGTATATAATGATGGATTTAATGTATATATATGATATTAATGAAATATTTATCATTATGAAAATATAATATATCAATTAATTTCTTACCTTTGCATTCACTGAAAAATGATAATGTCATTTCAGTGTACATGTGGACCCCTTCCCACATGAAGCACTGTGATTCATTCTCCATAACCACATCATTGGATAATGTATATAAGAATATTAAAGAAGCAATATTTTATTTATGATATAATTATAATTCTCTAAAGATTATATAATATATCTCTTCTTTCCATAAAGATAACTGAAAAAATGAAATGTTACTCATGCGTACAAAGGGCTTACCGTCTCCATGATTGAAATATAGTTCATTTTTCATGGTTGGTTTTAAAAAGTATAATTTATGTATAAAAATGATAATTAATTAATTATTATTATTCTGGTGATGATGGAATAATGACCTATTTTACTATAGTCAACTAATCGTAGTAATTTTGGACATATGAACTGAATATCGTCAAAACTTCCAACGTGAACATCATTGATTAGGTAATTAAACATAACATGGTAATACATATAATAAAATAAATGATAAAATAGAAAAGGGTTTTGATGAATGTAAATAATTAAAATAATTTTATTATTCAAGATGATAAAGAACACATGTGATGAGTGAGTGTTGTGGCAAAGGATTTTGTCTCAATTTCCATTCATCGAGGCATGTATGAATATTAAGCACCAATTTCTTTAATATGGTGTATATAATGACCATATAAATGTTATATCATTAATAATTCATACATCATGTTATTTTAAGTTACAGTTAAAATTATTTCATCCAATGGTATTTGAATTAAATGTTACCAAGTGGTAAGGGGTTTCATAGCTCAATTTCTTTTCACCACGTTACATTACTTCATCATTGTATTTGATATTAAAATATTATGTGTGTAATTAATTTTTTATTATTTTATGTTTTATTTCCACCTATTTTATTTTTATTTAAATTTTATACACATAATAAATTCATTTATAAAGCTTCACTTCATCTTTTTGGTCATGTATTGTTTCTTTTTCTCAAATTATCTACATTAGGACATATGTTATATTATACACCAATATTCTTTTATGAGGTGTATTTAATGCCTCACCGATATATCATATCCTGAATCTATTTACATTCATGATATTTAATATTTCATTTGATGTTATTTATTTAATGGGGGTTATGATTTTCATATTACTAAAGAGGTATGGACTAGTCTCATAATCTTATCATTATTTAAGATTCTAAATTTATATTGAAGTCTTCACTTGGGGAATTATATGGTATTTCTATCTTAAATCCAGCAAAATTTATTTTCCTATGTTTATGTTTTAAAATTTCTAGATTTTGTTTCATTTTCCTCTTTTAGGCACTGAATTTTTTTTGAAACAGACATTATTTCCTCATTAGTGGGTAATTTTTCCATTAATGTCCATGTTTCCTAAAAAATGTTTTCATGAATGTTTTTAATATTATTCAATTAATTATTAAATAATTTTCCCCATATTTAACTTTTAAAAAATAGTTTAAAATTAATCTTCCCATCATTCTCCAAATGAGGTACTTTTCGACTTTTCCTACAAAAACTTTAATAGAATATTTGCTTTAAAATTATCTAAATGAAAATAATTTCATGACATGATGACCAAATAAGGTTTCATGATTAATTTATAATTTTACAAATTTATTTTCAAGAAAAATGTTTTTCCTAATTTTCTAGAAATTTTTTGTTTTTAAAAGTAATTTTCAAAGTTAAAAGGATATTATCCTCAATAACGCTTTTAATTATATTTTTATTGAATTTATATCCATAAATGATAAAAAACATTTATTCTATTTATAATCTGTGAGGGACATGTTGTAATGATTCCTTAATTATAAATTCTCTATATGGTTTTAGATAATATCCATTGGGAGAAATATTAACATTTCATATGATTGTTTTCAATATGAATGTTTATGTTGATTATGTGTTGAATTGGTTTTCTCTCCTTTCTTTTTACGAATGTATTGGAAATATTATGTGGCAATATGAGCATGATATATCTCCTAAATGCATTGGATGGTCTCATGATACAAACTAGTTTGTGTATTTGGATGAGGCCTTACCCATTTATGTATGATATCATAGCATGAGGCCCTGATGTCATTTTTATGATGTCTAATAGTGTGCATTCCATAATTATAATATTAGTTACTAATGTCCATGTGATTATTTGAATATTTTTTATATACATGGATATGTTTCAAACACATGTGATTAGTTATATGAAAATATTTAACCGTTATTTAGTCATTCCATGTTATTATTCATGCTCAGTTATTGAATAAATGGACCATTTCATTATCTATTTACCTTACCATATTGATTACAATTTATTTACTCATGATAGATTCCAATATATGTGATCCTTAATGATAATTTTAGTTCGAACCTTATTTTGTTTCTTTTCCTAGTATATAATGAACGAATTAGTAATTGACTTCAAAAAAGAATAATATTTACTTTCTCTATTTTGTATTTTTATGTTTCAAATTTAATGTGATATTCAAGTACGTATCTATTTCACCAATACTACTAAAATATATATTCATTTGGGATGTAATATCTTATATTACATGCAAATGTAATAAAGAAACCACTGACTCTAGGCTATTGGGGTCATGTTCATTATAGTAAGATCCTAAATATAACAATCCATAATTAAACAATCAATAATGATTATTAAATATCTTACATTCAAAGGGTCATTTCAGGAATAAAGATTTAGATAATTAGAAAACATCATAATCTTACAATTCACATGTTCTTTCTTTCAAATAATCATTTTACCAATATATATATATAACGAATTAACACATAATATGGCTTCATCATCTTTTATAAATTCTTTAACATATGCTATACTTCTTATAATGTAACATTTACCACATTTCTCATAACATAGGGAAATAGAAACTTTATAAGGGGTGAGATAAAATGATCAACAAGGGAAACATATAACTGAATCAATCATGGTATAAAGACGACTTACAAATTATGGTAGGAATAGTTTAACAACATACACCCATAATAAAATTTAAACAAGGGGCTTGTTATATCCATGAAAATAAATAAAAATATGGATATAAATAATATTGTTCTCATACTAATGGAGTGAATAATTTTTAGCATCAAAAACATAAAATCAAGGAATTATGGAATGACACTTTACTTTTCATTGAGATAGAAATAAAGACATCATGCTTAATTGGGTAGGAATACATCAAATACCCAAACCTATTTTGCCTCATGATACATATCAATTAATGGAAGGGATATATAATTATATCCTCCACCAATAACCTAATTAAATTAAATTCATTCACCGTAAGAGTCACTAAGACCTTTCATAATATACCCTGAGGAACCTCTTATTGAATATAACATGGATCTCCATAAAATGGACAATACAAAAATAAATAAAAATCAACTTGAATTATAATTAAATAATAATTATGAATGTAAATACTTTTACCAAGTAAATAGAATAGATAATATGATCATAACTCATCCATATAAAAAAGGTGGATGGTCAAACAATACAAATTTATCTTTCAAATAATCATTGGTATTGAAATAAAAATATATGGAACACCAATAAATTTTCCCATGTCAACAGAATATAATAATTTCTAGGAAAACATCATCAGTTTAGAATTATGTAAAATGTGATTTTCACACCATATAGAGAATCGGGTATACGACTAAGTTAGTACGTGAATAACATTATGATATTATGCCATCTTGAGAAAGAAAGTGGATGGTTTCAAAAGTATATATCCCTTGAAGTGATAAATAGTTGTCAAAGGGTTTATATGGCAGGAATTTATGTACCTATAAAACAATGATAGAACATCACATAATATAATAAAATGGAATAATATAACCAAATTATATGAAATAAGTTCAATTAATGATCATAACTCATTGAATGGTAATTGAGATGCAAAAAATATTTAATACTATGGACAAAACTAAATTAATACCCACTTAATAAGGTAAAATGGTTTCAATAATTAATCCTTTGAAATAAAAAGAAATAAAGTGTAGAACATTAATGATATACTATATCAA
Source organism: Viscum album (assembly GCA_963277665.1). Classification (NCBI taxonomy): domain Eukaryota; kingdom Viridiplantae; phylum Streptophyta; class Magnoliopsida; order Santalales; family Viscaceae; genus Viscum; species Viscum album. Next base: position 1,068,730,199 of record OY728129.1, read on the forward strand.
TAGAACAAAATACAAAGGTAACATGGTTTATAACATGTAACATGTGTCAAAGAATCATAATTGAGATGAAACACTCTTACATAATAGGTTCATAGTACAAAACATATCTCAAAGTGTGGAATTTGAGATGAAAAATACTTACCTATTATTCCCAACATCCACGAATATAATTTAACCTCATGTATCATAAACATCACTATACTAATCACATAATTTATAAAATTATTCATATCCATTTTCATTTGTACTCATCATAAATTGTTATTATCCATATGAATTCTATCAATTTTTCACATAAGGTGTTTATAGATTTTATCATTTCTAGTAGGTTTGTAATATAATTTTTATGGGCATTTTTCTTTCAAATTTCATCAATACTAGATTTTTAAACCCAATTTTTAGGATTATTTTTAATTATTTATGATTTTTGAAACTCTTTTCATGAGTTTCATTGTCTTTATCCATAAAGATGAAATCGACCAAATCCATGTTTCAATGATTCTTAATTATTAAAATGTTTTTATTAAATAATGAATTAAATATTAATAAAACATATTTAGTACCAAAAAAATAATTTTTACACATTTTTATCATATTTTATCAGTAATTATCTTCCCATAGTCATTCATGATATAAATTCATAGTATTTTTCAATTAGGTTGTTAAAATGACCCAAAAAAGAACACACATTGATTTAGTGAATGATTACAAGGTGGTTTTGTTGTAATATCATTATACAAGAAGAAAAATTAAATTATTTAGTATTTAATAGTGTGATATATCATAATTTTAAAGATTTATAAAAATTATTAATGGATATAGGAATATTACAAAATTTAAATAAAATATTATCCTCTTAGTATGAATATTTTAAATGATTAAATTAATGACGATCTTTTGTTGATCATATCATTAACAAGTTCTTATATTTTTCACCATTTAGATCCTCAATGATATCATAAGAATAATATTTATAATTTTATCCCATAATTATATCCATCATTTTTAGGCGGTGAAGGAAAACAAAACACAATATGTCATTTAGGTGGTTGTTCACATGGCACGCGAATGATGAATTTTGTTATTCTTTATGGAAAATGTATATAAATAAACAATTACTATAAAATTAATATTTAAAAATTAAGGTATATAAATTATAATTATATTATTATATTAGTTTGTATATAATATATTTTAAAGAGGTTAATTAAGGAGAAAAACTATGTAGTTGAAAATATTAATGTCATAGGCTTGACTTTTCCTTGGGAGTATCCCTAGAAATAAAGGTCTTTTGCGAAATAATGTTGACCAGAATCATTTGAATGTTGTAGAGGGTTAAATGAGGGAAAAATTGGCATAGTTCCAATATTAAATTATAATGAAAGGCGCGTCTTGAGTTCTTGAATATCTTACCCTTTTATAAGTGAATGAAAGTGTAGTTTTGGGAGTAAACCTTATATTTTCAATAATGTAAGGTTACTATTCTAGTGAAAAGGCCAAAAGATGGAAAAATAAGATAATGGAAAGATTTTGGGTTAAAACTCAACACAAATACTTCTTTGTAGACAAATTTTAGTGTTTCAAGATTTTTTACTTTTTATCTTCCACATTAATTTAATTTTACCTTGGTAAATAATTTCCACCCTTAGTAACTAATTTTAATGAAAATATTATTATTTAAAATTTTAAATATTTTTTTAATTATAATTTTAAATTCTAAAATAATTTTATCAAATAATTTTTTTAAATACATGAAAATTTAATTTTAAATTAAATACACTTAATCAAGTAGAAACTAGTTTTAGAGAAATAATGTTTTTAAGATTTAAATTCATATATATGTTAAATTTATCATGGATACTGATTTTAAATAAATTAATTAATTTACTGTAAAAAAAATTATATGAGACTTCCAAGTCAAGGGAAAACTGAATCTCCCATGAAAAATACTTGATACAAATAAAATATAAAAAAAATATTTATATTAAAGCAACATTTTAATTAGATATAAAAATATTTTCCATGGGTTTTTTGAATTCAAAGAATATTTTAAAATGAATAATATTATTCCTAAAATTTATATTTCATTACCTAAAATTCTTCATAAATTTATAGTTTATTTTAATATAATATTAATTTCATACAAATTATAAGTTTTGTGAAGACCATATTTTTTGACAAAAAACAGACCTTTTCAAAATAAGCTCAAATATTTTTACACAGTGAATTTTGATTTTAGGAATTCAAAAATGAATATCCTTTTTATTAATTATAAATTTAAAAATCTATAATCTATTTTTTAGAATAAAATCATAAAATATAAAGAAAAACCATTTTTTTTGGAAAATGATATTTTAAAATATTAAATATCATTATTCATTTTTCATATCATTTACTAACTAAAATGATGTTAAAAAATTATTAATATAAAAAAAATTCATTTATTATTTTTTTTTGAAATATAAATTTGTATCACTTAAAAGGTAATTTTTTAGAAAAATACTATTATAAACAGTTAATAATCTCATTAGTCATTTTAGGTAAACTAATTGAATTTAATTCATATTAAAAGTATTTTTTGTGATCTATTTACATGTAATTACTAATGTGGTTATTCAAATTCATTATCACAAATTAAATGGATAGGTTTTTTTGTTTATACTTAAATATTTATATTTTACCCAAATATATCTAATTCTTTATGTTCTGTGTTGCATATAAAGAAAAATATCTAATAAATTTAATTATTTAAAGTTTATACTATATTATAATTTCAGGGAGTTACATTATCCTCCCCTTAAATAAATATAATACTTGGAAATTGGATGATATTATCAGATTAATTTCTATAGGGAACTCATAATTAACCATACACAACTAGATGATCATGGATTTATTTTGGATGCAGAATGAGGCTTTTCTATATTAAAAATTATTATATGTTCTTTATAATGTGAGATAACCAATTCCTAATTTCACATATAATTATACTAAAGGATGTTAATCTATGTTTGTAAAGAATAACTTCCTAGAAACCCTAAAATTAATTTATATAATAATCTTACCATTAAGAGAAATATCTAGTAGTTGGTGAAGACGTACATAAAATAGGACTCTAGAAAATTAAGTGCGAAAACTAACCATATTAATTATTACTAGTATTTTCATAGGTTTTCCTTATTTTCATCTTTATTGTTGTCTATCTACCTTATTGGCCCTTTAATTAGGGATTTTCGTTTCATAATTCTCAACACTCATTTAATTAAAGAAACTGATTTTATAGCTTCTTTCTTTCCCTTACATTTATGAGTTTTAACACCTTCATATTCACACATATACAATTTACCTATCCCTTTAAGTTAATTTCCCCCGATTCTTCCCATATTTTTGACATATAAGAAATTGAATCATCTTTCCTCCATTATCTCTATCACTTGATATTTGACGAGACTAAATATTTCTCATCCTTGCTGTGTTTGGGGTACCGACTATGTTAATATTGTTAATCATATTTCATGATCGTTATTGTTCATAATAACAAGTTTTATATCTCCAAATCCCATTTTGTTGGGGTTTTCATCGAGGTAATCTCTGAATTATCACTCACACCCATGGTTCCTTCTACATCCATACATGAATAAAACCAAAATATATTACATGAGTGGTGATAATTATAAGTGAATTATTATACATAGATATAGAAAAATTCAACCTCAATATGCATCACTTTATAATACTACCATGTTATCATATAATTATTATAACTCAAATTGTATTAGACTTCGTTTAACATCTATCTATCTCTCTCTCTACTTATCATATATCACTCTTGGTTTAACCAATGTTACTTTATGTTGGTTAATGTCATAATTATTAACTTATACATAAAATAGAGATTCAAAATTTCCATGAATTTAATAAAAACATTCAGAACCAAATAATCATTGAAATCTATAATATCAAAAATAAAACTTATCATTACTAAAATAACATTAGTTATTCCTAAAAAATTATACACAATTCTGTATATTCCCTAATCATTTAATTTAAATAACATTCCTATCTTAAAACCTATTTGAATATGTATGAAATTAAACCATAAGGATATTATATATTCCAAAAAAAATTAACATTATCATTAACATTTAGATTATGTTAACAACTAGTTGATATGGTCACACACCTGGGACTGTATATCATAATTTTAAAAGTGAGATTAACTTCTAAAAAAATATCATGAATCAATTATTAATCCCATGGTTTCCAATTACTATCTAATTTAATTCTTTAAAATCACACCTCCCTTAATTACATCATTATCAAATATATTTTAAACAAAATAGTTATCAATTTTTAAATCACGCGTTATCTAATACATATCCCCAAAATATAACATTGATATAAAATCACTTTTCATAGTTATTGATAATATTTAATATATTTATCAAAACATTTAAATTAATACTTCTGAAGAAAAATACTTAGATATTTCATATATTTTTCAATAACATTTATAATATACCAAAATGCCATCGATAAATATCACTTCACTAATTAAAATAGATATGAGTTTCAAGAAATAATTTCTATTATGATATGAACCTAAATACTATATATAAGACTAGGATACTCACATTATCCATTATTAGAATAAAATTATATGATTCTAAACCGTTTAAATATTCTCCATTATTTGGTTAGAAGAAACAGAGGTTTCTTGGTACCTACATTTTATTAACTTCGTTTTCATGATCCTAAATCAATAAAACACTAAAATGAAAACTAAAATGAAAATATTTAAAAAATATATATGAAAACATCAATCAAAATATTTATTACCTTATGTCACCATTTTTTATCATATGATACATTTTTATTAACATACAACTCTCTTAATTAAATCATTGGTTATCCATTGATATAATTCTATTAGATTCACTAAAATAATTAGTTAAAAACATTATTATATCCTTTACAATGGTTCCTAAAGATAATGTGATTAACTAAAGGATACCCCTAGGAGTATCTCTCTAGGTGTGTGGTCTTATCCAATCTTTATGCATTATAGCGATGAATAATTCAATGTTTAACCTACCATTTTCAGGGTGATTACCCCTAATGCATCTATTCAATAACCCCATACAATTTCTAGTATCCATATATGGATGTATTTATCAGGAAAACTACATAATATATAATTTATGAAAACATCAGGATGTTATCTAATACTTAAAATTATTCCTTGGGTTTTCACTAAAGAATTTTTATCTAAAATCCCAATTAAATTTTTTATTATTCCATTAACATTATATCATATGATTATCCCAAAGAATTATCTATACCTTTAAACATATGGTAAACCCTAAATTATTAAACCTTAAATAACCCTCAATAAAAATATTAATCTCTAAATTTATCTAAACCTATTATTTAACAACAATTGTGATACCCTAAATCAAAACTGTTGGATCTGGTTCCATAAATACATAAATTTCATATTCACTTTTATACCAGTTGTGAAAGCCTGTATATAATCATCTATGATTAAAAAATAAGTACTTATTATTGAATATATTATATTAAAAGGATCTTTTTAGGTTTATATATTTAGATGATTTGGACACATTATAAACTAATAAATCCTGTCAACTTAATCCATAACATGTCCTTAACATCTCACATAAATTATTTCACACATACTATCATTCTGAAATGTAATGTACACTAATTCAATTCATAACCTAGGGAAATTGTAACTTAAATTGGGGTGATATCAAACACTCAGTATGGGAAACATATAACTGGAGTAATCATTGCATAAACCAAGAATAAATATTATGGAGTGATTGTTTTTAAACTTAAATCTAAAATAAAATTTAAACAAATATCTTTCTATATCAATGAAAATATATCAAAACTAAAATATCAACAATACCAATCTCATAAAAATGGAATGAATAATTCTAGAAATGAAAAACCTACTGCCAAGCCTTATTCTAAAAAACTTTTCTTATTATCAAGACCATAGTAAATATATTTATTCTAAATTGGGAAGTCAAAAATCATATAAAAATAGAATTTTGTCTAATGTGACATGTTGAATCATTGAGGGGCTATATAATTTAAAGTCCAAACATCAACCAATTAATTCTAATGAAATAACCATAAGATCCACTAAGACCATTCACACCATTCCCTTGGGAACCTCTTACTAAATAAAACATGGATCTCCATATAATAAGGAATAAAGAATAAGGAATTAAATACATAATCAAACATTGTTTTTAGTAAATAATTATCATGAATTTTGAAAAAAATTACCTTGTAAAAAAAGGGACAACCTAATCATAATTCATCTAGAGAAAGAATGCGGATGGTTAAACAATACATAGTCAACATTACAAATATCATCCATATTTGAATAAATACATACATAACACCGATAAATTTCTCCATTTCAACAATCTCAATTATGTACTATTAATGTTTAATATATATATAAAAATTGGAATACAAATAATTCAATAAATGAATAATAAGATCATAATCTCTTCGTATAAAGAAAATTGATGGTTTAAAAAGAAAATATCCCATGATGTGAGACATATTTTTCAAATGGTTTATGTAGTAGGATTTTATATCTGTAAAATAAATTGATAGAATAAAAAATTATAAAATAAAAGGGTATAATGTACACAATTTAAATAAAATAAGTTTAAATAATATTTATAACTGAAAAAGTGAAAATTGAGTTACCAAAAATCTTTACTGTCAGGGAAATAACTAAATCAACAACCAATTGAATAAGGGAACATGCTGTATATACAAAATCACATGAAATATATGATAATAAATCAAATAAAATTCAAGGGATATTAAATAAAAAGAGAAACCATACAGAGGGAACATGATACATGACATGTAACATGTCACAAAGAATCAGAATTGATACCAAGAAAACCCATACAACATGAGTAACATTTTAATAAAAAACACATTAAAAATAAGGATTTTAATTGAACTTAATACAAAATTATTTAAAGATAATTGAAGATATTATACCTCAAATAGTTTTTTATATACACCAAAAAATTAAATTAGGTGCACAATACCAAATATGTCTCAAAGAGATGAATTTTAGATGAAACACCCTTACCTATTGTGATTAACTTCCACAAACATAATTTAACTTCATGTATAAAAAACATATCTATCACAATGAATTAGTTAATAACCTAACTCATATATATTTTCTTCTTTACTCTTCATCAATAATTAATCTCTATATGAAATTTATTTATTTTCCACATTGAGTGTTTATAGTTTTGAGATTTTGTACTAGTTTTATAATAGAGGTTTTTATGTTAATTATTATTTAAAATATAATATATACTAGATAATTAAAATTTTAGGGACTATTTATAACTATTTATAATTTTTCAAAATCCTTTCATTTGTGTATTTGTCTTATCCTTTCAAATTAATTTGATAACAAGCATGTTTCAATGATTCATAATGATCAAAGTATGTTTTTTTAATTAATGAATTAAATATTGATATAAAAAATATATATAAAAATAATAATAATTTTCACATTTTATCAAATTCTATTATAAATTATGTTTCCGTAGTCATTCATGATACAAATTTATAGTAGTTTTCAATTAGGGAGTTAAATCGACCGAAAATGAACATACCCCGATTTAGTGAATGATTCCAAGGTGGTTTTGTTACAATTTCATTATACCAGAAGAATAATGATTTATTTAATTTTTAGTAATGTGATATATAATAATTATAAGGATTTGTTAAAATAATTAATGTATATTGAAATATTAAATAATTTTAATAAAATATTTTCCTCTTAGTACACTTTTTTTAAACGATTAAATTAATGATGATCATTTGTTGATAATTTCATTAATAGGTAATTATATTTGACATAAAATAGAAATAATTATATAATAAGAATCATATTTAACCTTCAATATAATCCTTACATTCAACCTTGTAATGCAGTGAAGGAAAATGAAACATGTGACATTTTAGAGGCGGTAGTCTGCACAACATATGAATGCCAGTTTTCGTTTCCTAATGAATGGGGTATATGAATAATTTTTTTAATAAACATAATATATTAACATTAATGTATATAAGTGGTACTAATATCATCATATTATTGTGTATAGAATAAATTTTAAAAAATATAATGAAGTATAAAAGTTATGTTGTTGATAATACTCACATCATGGACTTTAATTTTCATTGGGAGTCTCTTCAAAAATGAAGGCCTTATTCTTACTAATGGTGAAGATTTTATCTTTTTATTTTTGAAGGAAAGGGTAGTTTTCAGAGTAACCTATACATTATATATATATAAAGGTTACTATAAAATTGAAAAATTCTTCAAAATATAAGAAATTGGAGAGTAAAATGACTGTGAGTCAAAATTCACCTTAAATAATCTTTTTTTGAGACAATGTATAGTGTTTAAAAAAATATTTTCTTTAAATTTTTTTATTTTAAACTAATTTGAATTTACCTTGTTAATTAATTTCTACCCATATAAATTAATTATAAATAAAAATATTGTGATTAAAATTTTAGATTAATTTTATACTTATAATTTCAAATTTAAAAATAATTATGAAATAAATTTACTAAAGGTGTAAGAAGTTCATTTTAAAATAAACACACTCAATCACATAATTATTTTTAGAGAAATCAATTTTTTATGATTTAAATTTATATATAAGATAAAAACAATCATTTATACTCCTTATAATTAAATAAATTAATTTATTATAAAAAATAAAGGATATTAGGATTCCAAGGTAAGATAAAAATGAATCTCACTTGAGAAATACATGATTAAAAATAGACAGAAACTGTAATTATATTAAAGTAATATTTTAATTAGTTATAAAAATGTTTTTCATAAGTTTTATATGTTTAAATAATAATTTAAAATGAGTTATTTTGTTCTCAAAATGAATATTATATTAAATAAAAGGTTTTCTAAATTTAGTCCATTCTTATGTAATTGTAAAGTCATAGAAATTATAGGATTCATTAAAACCATATTTTCCAACTAAAAATTATCTTAAAAAAGATCTAAAATTAATACTAACTAAATATTGCTATGAGGAATTAAAAAATTAAGTTCATTTTTATTATTTAAAAAATTAATTATCTATAAATTTAGTTTTTGAATAAAATCATAAAATCTAATGAAAAAATGTTTTTATTAGAAAATAACGTTTTCAAATATTAATTTTTTTTATTATTATATCATATATTTTAGAAAATAAGTTATTTGTTAATGAATTATTAATATTAAACACAATTTATCATTAATCATATGATTATTTATTTAGAAATGTTTATCACCATATTTTTTTTTAAAAATAATTTCATCAATAATAAATAATATACTACCCATTTGATGTAAAATAATTGAATTTCATTTATATTAAAATTAACCTTTATTTTCTATATATATGTAATTCATAATGTAATTTGTCCTTTTCATTCAATATAATTCAACAACTAGGCTTTTAAAAGTTATAATTAAATATTTATATTTTATCTAAATTTATTGTGGTTTCATTTGAGTTCATTGTTACATGTGGAGATAGATGTCGATCAAATTTACTTATTAAAATGTGATCATATATTAAAAATTTTCGGTGTTTTATTTTTTACTTTTAGAGACATAAATTAGTTGCTGAACATTATTATACTTAGAAGTACTTTTCAACTTCACTGCCACTCATTTATTATTATTCTTCAATGTTTTCACTAAAACCTCTATTTTAATAATTATTAGGATTGAGATTGAATTATACATGTGTTTAACATATTAAATTTATTCAAATGTTTACATCATATGCATCTTATAAAAAAACTAGATTATAATATTATATCCAATTAGAGGATACATGATATCTCTGATACCAATGGAAGTTGTTAGGTTTGGTGGTTTATAGGGAGTGAATTAGTGATCTATTTTTATGATATCAACTCTTTAATTAAACCTCTTATACTAGTTAAAGTCTCAGTCCACTCTTCTTATATCTCTCATATTTATGTGAATGATGAAGGAAATCAAGTTAAAAAAACTCAAAGACTTTTACAAGGCTTGGGATTGATATTCGACTCCTTTCATGGATTGGTTAGACACCACAACCAGAAATTATTCCACTTTTAATGAAAACTAAAAAAACATTGTCTACCACCATACTTATATGATACCCCTTAATGTATTGAAACATCCTAATAGAGGGTCTTCATATTGTATCAACCATTTCCCAACCACAATTATTATTTATATATTACAAAACTCTTTCATTGCAATAGAATTGAGTTCCTCACATTGTTAGTAAATGGATCATTTCACAAACCATCAAGTAGGCTTTCAGATGCTCCTTTATTCTTGTAAAAACCATGACATCCTTGCATTTATTTTCTATTTACTATGTAATAAATCATTTTATTTTCTTCTAGGATATATTTATACCATTTTTCACCTTTTTCTGTTTATTTTATACCAGTAGATGGTCTATTTTGAATGCCAAATTAGGTTCACATTCTTCCACATGAAAGTTTTTTTCTTATTATAAAATCATCAGAGTATACTCATCTTTTTATCCATGTTATCTTCTTTATATTCATAGAATCATGATTATTATTTTTTATTTTATTTTTATAATTTTCAATCCTCAATAACATGATATCTTCTCCTATGTAAAAATTATTTTAAATCCTAGTCATGACTTCTGAAAAATCCTCCTTAAAAATTAGAATAGTTCCTTCTTTAAATCTCATGAATATTTGTGTATTTAAATATTTTTACATCTTCATCCATGGGAACATGGAATCATGTAGTATGACCTAAATCTTCACTTTGAAACATAGTTATCATCTCAATCTATAGATTGATTCATAATCTATATTTGATTGATGATCCATTTGCATGATGATGATCTTAAAACCCATCAAGGGTAGGTATTTAGTATATTCTGATTTTTATTTCCCATTTCATCAGAATATTAATTCTGAATATCATATAATTTTTCATCTCAATTATCTTAGAATTTCAATATGTAAATTACTCTTATGGAGTGTGCATATGAATCATATACAAAGTCAAATGACTCATACATAGTCTTAAAATTGTACATACCCAATTGGAATCACTTTTTCATCGCATCAATTACTCACACAAAGATTCATAATCACTCATACATGGTCTGGATGACTTGTATATTGGTAAAAAATAACCAATAAACAATTTATAATCAAATATACATATAATTACTTTAATATTAGATGAATCACATAACGTCCTAAATGTCACATACAAAAATGTACCTTTGTTTAGAATTGAATCATACATAGATTATGTGTCTTAGTCCTATTTTCTATAACCACTAAAAACTCTAGACTTTATTTAGTTAATCTCAAAGCCTTCGACGTACCAATTATCTAGCTTATCAAATTTCTCAAAACTATTTTAGATGATTATTTTCATCCAATTACACATGTCCTTGATTTCCTTAAATATGATCCCCACAACCATCACATATAAAAGGGGTGTTCCTTAAACCTATCAAGTAGAAATAAATCAGTATATCATTTTCCATTTATGATATCAGCAACTCACTTATCTATTGATAAATTCCCCGCACATATTAATAACTATTTTTTACAATAACAACCTTCTTTATAGACATAAAATACAATATTCCCTTGGGTTCTTCAATCCCCCAATTTAATTTGTTGGAAATACCATTAGACTTGTAGATCAATATGTGTACTTTAATGACTTATTTTATTCTATCCCTTATTGAAATAATTGTAAACGAATGTATGAATATAGATCTCACTCATCTTAAAACGTTTCTTATGATTCTAAAAAAACATCCTCTCCCATTTCTATCCAGAGGTTCAACCTAATATTATTTATAGGTAAGGATGGAACCACACACTTATGAAAAATTATCCTTTATTAAATGAACATTAATTCTACATGGGATATCCTAGTGTAGAAAATAATATATATTTAACCAATAAATAAAGGCTATCCATGTGACAATCTATCATGTGATAGAATTTCAAATTTCTTATTTAAGGTGTTATTTGAAAAAATTTATCATGAAATAATGTATCCAAAACCCATATGAATAAAATATAAAAATAAATCAAGTGAATGATAAATAAATCCCCCTCTCTCTTACTTTTACACATACTAACACTCCCCATTATAAACTTGTTTGATATAATGAAAAAAGGACTAGAAGTGTAATTGAGATACTAAACTATAACTTTTCTCTAGGTGTAGTCCAGAATCCATATTTTTATGAATATAACTATGGTAGACATATATTTATGTTGTATCCTTCTTAATTGACACATCTCAATAACTATTCATCATGTAAGGTCAGTGATTTTGTGATAGACTCCTTTTTATTACTATATAGTGATTAAAAAACTCCGAAACTGCCTCTTTATATTTTCTACTTCAATTACCTGTATAATAGTATGAAAACAAAAGGTTATTTGAATAAGGAGGGGGATTTAGTTTTCTTCAATAATAAAAAATGGTTTAGAAATATCTCTCAACCAAGATCTTCTATTGTGTTTAACATGTAACTTAGGATAGATATTCATGAAAGATACATTTTTTTCATCTCCAAACTTATTATGAAATTATGGGAGTTTTATTCTCAATTTATTATTTCTAGTTATATGGAATTGTCTTTTTAACATTATCAATTAGGGAAAATATATTTCTCTGTGTTTGTTTCATTTTTATAATCAAATTTTGAGCTGGTAGAATGATCATATAGTCTTCCATACCATGTCAATATTGTTCACACCTTCTATAAGTAATCGTTCGATCCTTTTTGATCTATCATTTAGATAACCTATCATAGAATTAGATCTCTTTATGTGAACCACTTTTTTCCCATAAGAAATAGAATATTCATGTTATTTCCCCATAGTTATTTCTATTTTCAATATCTATGAACATACCATTAGGCACTCCTTGACATACAAATATTTCATTGAATGTTCACATGGTTTCTTCATAAATATTGAGTTTTATTTTTAGGAAACAAAATTATTTATTCATCTGGAATGTCTTCAACCAATTTAATCCTATTTGTTCTCTCCTAGATGGATTTCCCATTAGGACTAATCTATGATCCTTTAATTGGGATATCCATGGCCAATTTACAGTGATACATGATGTGTACCATTTACAAAAAACTAGAAAAACCCATATCTTGGATTGAAACCAATTTCATTTTTTCATATTATCTTCTTTGGAGTTCCTTTAATAGATTTCTTATTTTATAGAACATCTTTATACAAAGTACTTTCTCCCAAAGAAGATTAATATTTTATTATAAGATTATTATGTCTATGTAGTTCATTTCCTTTTCCATAAACACATGAATTGTATTGGTCATTATATATTATAAATCATCATAATTGTTTCCAAACATGTTTCAATAGTATTAGAAATTTTACAAGCACTTGAATCTATTCCTGGTGAAAATACTTTTCCTTTTTATGTGGACCTTGATACATATTATCTATTGTTATAATTTTCCCCATACTCTAGGACTTCTACATTATCCAATGATTGAAATTTTTTTCCAAAACATTTTTTATCTATGCTCAAACCTACAGTAACACTATTAATTTCAAATAAAACACAACTTTTTTACTTGTGGATGGAGTATGGATGAATTTAATTACATTTTATTTTTGAGTTGAAACACCACCCTTTTAGTCTATTATTAGGAGGATTATTTTCTATGAAATTCTAATATAAACCCTTAATGTGATTGTAATCCTTTTTTGAATTTTTATCCCTACAAACTTATCAAAATTTTTATTTTATAATTTCATCAGAAAAAACAACTAAATTAATAAAAAAATTATCTAGAGATTTGGTTTCCATTTTCTAGGATCTTATTGATGGATGATCAATGGATTATTCCGAATCATTCAATTTAACCTTGTGTTTGATACAATCAATGTTTAAGTATTTCTTATAATCCTCATCTATTCTTAAAATGTATTCATAATATTTATTTAAATTCTTTCTATATTCTTCATTAAATTTTTTATACTTGTCCAACGAGTTGTTAAGATCATATATTCTATTTATTTTAACCTTTATTTGAACATCATTAAAATTGATGGTGGTATTTTTAATTTTTTCAAATGAAAGGAAAACTTCCAAAAATATTATTTTAGAAACCAATTTCTCTCAAACATACCTTTATAATTATTCTTCAACTGTGGAAAGTATTTTATTGAAAAGTGATAACATGTTTTCTGTTGCCTTCATAAGTTCTCTAAGAGAAATGAACTTTTGAACCTTCTTACTTAATGAATCTTCCATTTCTTTAAATTTCTCTTATATTTGTACTTTTTTATCTTATAGATCCTTGATAATAGAAAATATACATGGGAACAATTCTTGAGGAAATTTTTTCACATGTCCATTAAAAATCGAGAAGAGTTCTTCAATTACATAATTGAACCCACCTTCTTTATACTAGACACAATTTGAACATTCTTCTTTAAAAATATCTTCCTGAATAGATTTAGTAGTTGAAAAATTATCGCTTTGGGAAACTTCAATTAGAAGTTGATCCTTCTTATAAATATAATTTGTTTTCTATTTCTTTTTCCCTATTTTCATTAATTTCTTTAATATTTTGGAAAAAACATCTATTTATTCATTGACCAGGATGGATATTGAGTTTTCCATCCAAGGAAAATATAAATTTTCTTCAAATATATACTTCTTGTGAGTCTGATACAAACAATTAGGTTATAATGTTAGATCAAATCCGAGGATACCGGGTAACCTATGATACCAATTGATGTTCCCTTGTTTGGATGAGCATTATGTGGGAGTGAATCAATGATATATTTTTATTATGAATTTTCCTTTTTATTTCATCCTATTAGACATGTTAAAATATCGATCCAATATTATTATTTCCTTTAAACCTACCTGAATGGTGTTGAAAATTAATGTAATAAGAACATAAGTGTTTTACAAGGCTCATGATTCAAATCCAAATCATTTCCATGATTGGTTTGACACACCAACCACAAATATTTACAGAACTAATACAAGTGGCTATATGACATAGTCTCCCAAAAATATTAAATAAAATCCTATCATACTCTCAAAAAACACACTAGAGGGACTTGATATGGTATCACAATGTTCCAAAAATCCCATCAATTTTTATCATATCACATAGTTCAGTCCTCACAAAAAGATTGACTTCCTCATACAATTGGTTAATTTATACTTTAATGAATGATTTATGAGGAATTTAAATTATCCTTATTCTTAGTACTGAACACATTAGCCTTAATCTTCTTCGTAGTGCACAAAGGAATACCTAAATTGATCTCCTTGTATAATATAGTTATATCATAGGACTATTTATTCTCATTCTTTGATACCAACATGTTTTCTCTATTGAAAGTTGTATTTGGTTCACTATATTCAACATGAATGTTTTCTTCAACTGAAAATAAATTTAAAGAATACCCATATTCTACTCCTTATTCTATTTTTATATTCATTTAATCATGAATATTTTTTTCTATATTTTATTTTGAAAATCCAAAATCCATAAAAAATAGTCAATCTTATCATAATTCAAAATTATTTTAAATCATGGTCAAGTGTTCCAACTAATCTTTCTTAATACATAGAATATTTCCTTTATTTAATATCCAAAAGATATATATTAGAATATTTCAAAATATTTCTCCATCCATTCTGGGAATCTGGTAAAGTGACATGGAACTACCCTTTAAAATGTAAAACTCATATAAATATTCATCTTGATTCATTATCTATGTTTGAATCATGAGATATGTGAATGATAATGATTTTAAAACCCATGAACTATAGGTACTGGGCATCATCATGTTTTACATTCCAATTTCAAAAAAATATTAATTCTAAATACTTATGATTATTTCATCACAAAGATATTATAATTCCAATAATTAAATGACTCAGACCTTGTGTGCAAATGATTCTTACAAAAATTCCAATGAATCTTATGCTACCTTCAAAAGAAAATTACTCAGCTATAATCACTCATTTTTAGCTTCAATGATGTATACATAGATTCATAATTACTTAAACATAGTTTTTATAACTCACATACTGGTCTAGAATGACCCATATGTAGTTTTTAATCACTCATAACATATTTACTTTACTCAAATATGAATCTGAAAAACTGATGGATGAATCTTACACATATGTATATATGCTCAAAATTGACTCATACATAGTGTCTAAGACTTAGTTATATTTTTAATAACCACTGAAAAATGTATAATTAGTTTAATAAATCTAAGAAATTTCAATATCCCCATTCTCTATCATCTCAACTTTTAAAAAAATGCCGGTGATAGTGATTTTTGTCCTAAAAAATTTTCATTGAATTCCCAAAAGATTATCTCAAAAATCAACCCATATAAAAGGAAGGATGCTCGAACTTATTCATTAAAATGTTCCAATCAGTATAATCTCTAACTCATACCTTTCCATTTATGATGGCATAAATTTAATCATACATTCACAACATCCCAACAATATTGAAATCTCTTCATTAACCTAACATCATTAATTATATACCCTAAAGACGATCTCAACCTAGCCTATTAAGAGATGATACATCACATACTTTAAAAAAACATATCAAATTGATAATGGAATTCACCAATAGTAATGATATTCATTAAAATCAACCAGTTATATTCAAATTAATGATTTTTAATAACAAATATAACACTACAAAAGTATTGTTGGGAGGACTAGAAAAAATATATTTTATTCTTTTTTCTTACCAAATTTTATTCACTTCCATGTGAGGTAGTTTGAACACCAATTTCAATAGTGGGTGTTTGAATACTTATATTAAGAGTATAAGATAATCCTACTATACGGTGAACAATATACCCTCTAAAAAAAGTAGTTTTCTAGTCTAACAAGACTAATGTTATATAGAGTCATTAATAAAAATAATAATAATAATAATAATAATAATATTATTATTATTACTATTATAAATATTATTCATTTTGTTCAGGACAATTAATTTCTATAAAAAATAAAACATAAAAAAATAAGGTGAAATGAATCCCCTTAAATTTATTCCATTGATTAATGTGATCCCCTGAGTAGTATTAACCTGAATAAAATGAAAATTTAAAGTTGATGAGGTTTTTATGGCCGTATAAAAGAACATGAACCGATATAACTTATTATTGATAATAATAATTCTTGATAGATTTTAAAATGTGGTTCAATATAATTATCACAAAAAAATCACATTAAAAATGTTATAGGGGAGGTGAAGTCTCTTTAAAAAACAAAAAAAAAATAATGTTTGACATAATTGGTCCATGTAAACAACTAAATCATCAAAAAAGAAAGCATCATACAGATAGCCAATAAAAATTTAAAACTATATTAGAACCAAGTGTTGAATATAACAGTGAAACCAATTAATAATCATTTCTTAAGTTCCAACAAAATAGTTTTATATCCAAATTAGAATTTCATGATATTTTAAAAAGTATTTATTCAATTTTGGGTCACAAGTCTAGTATTTTTTACAAACACATAAAAGGTTGAAATAATCATAAAATGATTTTATCTATATATATGTGTAATTATTTCATATAAAATAGATTTCAATTCTCAACCAATAATTATTGAAGAGACTTTAAAACTAAAATAAGAAAGGGGTTAATCATTTTTTATTGAATCAACAATAACTATGTAAAACAAAAGGATATGAACCCACATATCATGTATAGTTACAATATAATATACTCATTCATCAGTAAAAAATGTATCATTTTCAAAATACTATAATCTTATTTTAATAAAAAAAGAAAAAAAAGAAAAATAAAATAAAATAATATTGACATGAAAGAAATTAATGGTAGGTAATATTAGATGGGGTAATGGTGCGTGGAAAATTGTGGTTGGGGAATAAGTATCAATAGTTCTTATATGGTTAACCTAGTTGGTTGTTGGAAGAGAAAAATGGTGTCATTTGATGTCAAAATTAACCCATAAGAAAATAAAAAACTAGTAACTTATTCCAAAACCATTTCCAAGGGTTTCCACGTCTTGTAATTCCATGAATGGTTTCCTTTTTTATTTACAAACTCATTCAATAAGTATTTAATTTGTAATATGTTATTCATAAATTTCTTATCACTATAACATTTGTTTTCATATAATCTACCTTCAATATTAATCCAAAATATTTATTAAATAGTTTTTTATATCACAGTTTAATGTTATAATCTTTTACCTAGTACTATGTTACCTTGAAACCAATATTTTATTATAAAATCCTATATTGGAATTTAAATTTAAGCAAGGGAAAACATATCATTATTATTAAATAAAAAGTCTAACATGTGAAAAATAAACTAAGAAACATATTTTTAGTCACAATAGTTTAAAAACAACAATTTCATTTTTTTAGAAAAATTCTATTTATACTATCATTGACATATAAAAATGAAAAATGGCAAAAATCACCCATGCTATCAAAATTCTAATTTTACAAAACTCTTTAATTAAAAAAATCATCCTCAAATACTCAAAATCATTTATTATATTATGTTGGATAAAACTAAATTTAACCATATTGATTATTTATATTACTTTAAAAAACTATGGAATATCAAACTGAATTATTTCATTAAATATTCAAATTTTATAATAATATTAATATTAAAAAATTAAATATGATAAAATAAAAAATATATATTAAAAATCATAAAGTTGTTGGGGGTTATTGGGAATGTGTCAAAGAACCATCATGGAAAATGGTTATAAAATATATAGGAATCTAGGAAGAAATAAAGAATGGGACATATTGAATTGGTAGGGTGTTGATGATGAACATAGAGTACCAAAGAGATTGTAGGTGGTGAAAAATAGTTATTAAGAAGGGGTAGTGGTATGTAGTCTTCGATATGGGGTGGCTGGCTACATGCATCAAGAATGAGATGTTATATTTTTATTCATAAAACAAATAAATAAAATTGGTTTTAATTAGAACCTAATATTTAGAGGTTTGGATTTATGGGTTGGACAAACTATGTGGAATCACATATTAGAAATGGGTGTAGAATTCTCTAAGATCGTCCCCTATTAAAAGCGGACTTAGGATTGGGGTTTTTCAAAAAAAAAAAAATATGGAAAATTATTTTAATGTTTTCTAAAAATTAATATTTTTGTAAAATGTTTATATATATATGTATAATATATATATATATATAAAAAAAAAACAAAAAAAATATTTTATAAAAAATGACTAATGATGAGATTAGTCATAATGATGTGATTTCAAAACCTGAAATCATTATTGGTTGCCTCCCATAAAAGGTCACCTTGTTTCGATTAAATAAAATTTTTCTTTGATCAAAACGGTGGGATCAAAATAGTTTCAATCAAATTGATTTTGATTTATAAATAATGGGATGATGAGATAAGCTTGAATTAATATATTCAATCTAAAATTATAAATTTATATTCTCCCACCATCTTCAATGTGTGGATTTTAGAAATTGGTGTATGAAATTACCAACATCATTGTAAAATTATAAATATAAATTTTCACTTATAACCCTACACCAAAAAGTGGGGGTGAATCAAACCCAATTGGATAGTAAACTTCATTCACACATAGTGATTCAAAATTTACTGTCTTCCTTATATAAAATCCCTCTTTACAACATGGGATATGTGTTGGGGAAAATAAGAATGGGTAGATATAGGATAAGAAAAAAGGTTTAAGATTATAAACATGGAATATGGGAAATGATAGGTAGGTTTTTGGGGAAACATGAGGTTGTAGGATGCATTGTGGGGAAATCCACATTCAAAAAATAAATGAGGCTATTGGGTTTAATTTTTATTTTTTAAAAACCAAAAATAGAATTTAAAACACATGTTTATAATATTAATTATTTAAATAATTAAAATGATATAATATTAATACAAATATATTCCAATAATGATAAACAATAAAATGAATAAATTTTCGGTACTATACATAATGGTAGTCAAAATTACATTAATTCAAGCCTGAAAATTCTATAAATAGAATATGGTAATCTATTTAGAAAGTTTCTAATAAAAATAGTCAAAAAATATAAAATTAACTCAGAAATATATACATTTCATTAATAAATTAAGGTTTATGTACATAACTAGTTTAAACTAGTAAAAAACATCAAAACAACAATATAAAATGAGAAAGAATAATAAAAAAATAATGTATTAATTTATTGAAGCACAAGTCTGGATTTGAAAAAAAATAGAAACTAGATTTAGTAAGATGTTCAAAGAACAAAACTATAGACAAAACCAATTCATTACAAGGGTACAAACATGATGATCCATGAAATTTAATAAATGAATCATATTCGAATCAAGTCAATAAGAATGAAATAAAATCAATCATTAAACAACTGAAAGGAAAAAAGTGATAAAATAAAGCAGTAAAATGAGGACACAAATATTTACATGCTAACACTAATGGAACTATATTCATAGGGAAATATCATTATAATAATTAAATATGAAATGAAATTAATACACTAAATACGAGAGATATATAAAAATAATGAAAAAGAAACATGAATGAGACCTAAGATGAAAAAACATGCCACACACACAAGAAAAAAACTAATAAATGAAAAACATATACAACACTCATAACCCCATACTAGTGAAAAATATTATTTTTCTTGATGAAAAATGCCAGTATAATTTTTGGAATTAATCATCATTAATTTCAACATGTTTTCTTTGTTCAACATCTTTTCTGTCTCCCTTTGTGGTTCATGTAGGATAACTATCTCCCTCATTCTAATCTATCTACACATACATCACCAAAAGGGAATTTAGAACTTCTATCCATCTCCATATAATTATGAAGTTTCTTTGGGATCTTATTATTCTCACTCATTTTCTCTTGAATAAATCATATGATAGGTCTATTAGAAGGATAACTCGATCACACCAAAAAAGGGATACCTGAATTGCATTACATTGAAAACCAAGGAGGAATTCAAAGGAAGCACCGATAAGAAACTAATGAGGGAAAAAAAGTATAATTATATAAAATCTAGTAAAAGTATTTAGAGAAAAATACAAAGGTACATGCATATGGGGAATAACCCATAGAATAATTCCAATGTGGTTCTCATACATAGATATGCTATGACATGTTTTGAAATTAGAATTCTTTATAAGAATGTGTCATGTATAAAAGGTAAAAACAAACACATAAAGGGAAATATTCACTATATGATCAATTAAATCAATGGATAAGTGAAAAAAATTCAATGTATAAGCATACATTTGGGG
Source organism: Viscum album (assembly GCA_963277665.1). Classification (NCBI taxonomy): domain Eukaryota; kingdom Viridiplantae; phylum Streptophyta; class Magnoliopsida; order Santalales; family Viscaceae; genus Viscum; species Viscum album. The sequence continues at coordinate 1,068,751,668 of OY728129.1, forward strand.
AAAGGGATGCAGGTTAGGTTAAAGAGGACATGTGGGTAGCCCAAATGGATATAGTCCCTATATAGGTATAACTTTAGTAAATAAAAAACATGGAAATTAATAAACAAAATTAAAATCATATTGACATGCATATTAAATCACAAATTTAATTAAAAAATAATTTAATAGTAATTCCACAATCCTATAACTTGTAAATTAAATGATAAAAAATCTTAATTTGAAACATAATATCACAAATATATATATTATTAGTCAAATAAAAAGACTCTTTTGATTTTTCACTGTTTTCTCTAATATTAAACATCTTAATTGAAAACCTCAATGAAATATGAAGACATTCATTTTAGTGTATAAATTAAACCTTACATGGGATCCAAAATATAATCCTATAAGAAGATCCACCTATATATTTTCTAACACGAGACTTCCTCAACAATATGGTATCTATAATATCCAGCCCATTGTCATTGGTTAGAGAAGTGATAGTGGTGCTACTGGCCTTATGTGACATCCCCTATATACAAAAGTCTGGTAATAAATTACATGGGTTTCAAAGAACATTGGGTGATAGTCTTCCTTTATGAAATAAATTAATTAGTATTATAAATAAAATCCAAATCAACTATATGATGCATAAATGAATATTATATCCAAATATATACTCAATAGTAAATAGACTTACAACAGATATAAAAATAGAACCTAAAGGAAATAAAATAAAAAAAACTCAATGACACCATGTTGGAATCATCCCAATCCACACATATATTATATCCAATCTCCAACTCCACATTCCATTCCCAAGGTATCAAAGTGCATCACTAGATTAATATGATTCCTTCCCTTTATGTGCATCATGTTAGATTAACTATTAAATTAAAACAAAGTACACAAGTAGGTGTTGAGAATAAACTCATTTGGATTTCCCCAAAAACATCCCGACTCACACCACTGGTACATAGCTTTTAGGACATTTTAAAAAAATATTTTCAAAGTAGTTAAATCAGTTTATATTAAAACTAAAATAAATTCCATGGGAAAAAATAAATAAGTCTTCAAATCCATTTCTCATAATTTAACATACCCATTACCGTTCTTCCAAACACACACACACACACAAATTCAAGTCAAGTGATAGTTCCATACTCTTTAGTGGTCTATCATTGATTCAACAAGATGTCACAAGGTAAATAATGTACAGTTTTCTAAATGAAACACTCCCCATATTTGTGTTTACATCCAAGAAATGAAGGTGAAACAATGGAATAAATCTTTTATCATTAGTCACATAAAAACAATGAACTGAATCAAACCACGTATGAAAAACCACATGTAAAATTACATTTCACATAAAACCAAATCTTAAAAAAAGTTTCATTAAACAACTTATGTACATAAGAAAAATTCAATTTTTTAAAACTATCATTTTAAATTTATAAAAAATGATTTTTTTAAAATCCATCCAATTTCCCACAATTCCAATACCATTAGAAAATATGGTTTTCTTTTATAATCACACAAGGTTTTCACCACAACTTCAATCAAACCATTTAATTAAAATTAAGCCTTCAAGTTTTAAGTCAATCAGATGTGAGATTGAAGCCACCAACCTCTCAATAATTGTAAAAAACAAAAAACAACTTTAATCTATTTTAATTCCAATGATTACATCATATCTCATCAACATTACCATCATATAACATATAGTTATCCATAAAATACTAGAAAAATGGTTTTAGGAGAGAGGAGAAGAGTAGATCCTAGATGAATGGGAGAGAAAATTGAATTGCTAATAAATATAAATCTTCGTCATGATTTGATTAAAAAAAGTTTTCAGACCACTAGGAGTCAACAAAGAAGGCTTAATAAATACATAAATTTTAGATCCCTGGATATTTGGTTACTAATGAGGGTTCTAAGACGTAATTCTGATTAAAAATACAATTTTTGGGGACTAAATTGCAATGTTTCTTGGTTAGGTCACATAATTTGTCAAACCGTGTGTCAACTATACATGTGATACTAGAAAATCAAATACGTTTCATAGTTTCAGTGTTATATTTATGAAAACTGGGAACCAATCATCAATGATTCTATATAAATACAACCAACCACATGGTTCTATTGCATAATTATACAAATTATGCACTAACCACGTTTTTCCTCTATTTCACTATCAATGATATCCCTTGGGTACTAACAAGGTTTGGAAATACTATGAACCAACCATGCACCAACCTATTGAATCTTAGACAAATTTACACAATTTTCTAGATATAGTGTATAATTTATATTAATTGTTCTCAAACCATGAACCTCAAAAAACCATTATAAAAGACTCCAAAACAACCCTAAACGCATCCCAAACTTGACCCGTGACTTCTACAATCTTAAAATACATAAAATGAGTGTATATTACATGAAATCATTGGTGATTTAATATTCTTCATTGGTATTTACAACCTAATAATGTAGAAATATTGTTTTTTTAATAATTTAGTCCAATGTTCTAACACATCCTTTTCATGCTATCATTTTCATTCTAAATCTGACAATATTTCCACAAAATCCATAATAAACCAATTATTTTACCACTATAGAGATTCTCTTTCCAATCCCTAATATGAATTGGAACACAAATTAATGTATTATTCATTTCAATATCAACATGGTCCCATCAAATCACATACTCATTAATAGTATGACATTTCTTCAATTGAGACAATTGATACACGTTATGAATCAAAATGATCTATGGAAGTATATCCAATCGATAAGACAAATTAACCAGTCATTCAATTATCTCAAAAAGGATGATTTACTATGGAGAAAACTCAAATTCTTTACCCATGAGAAAATTCCATAGCATTGGCGGGATTCTGAAGAAAAATTGATAAACTATTTCAAATGAAAATTGTCCTCGATGATTATCCACATATGATTTATGATGACTATGATATGTATCAATTCACTTTCTAATCATCTAAAACTAATATTTTGTCTCTTGCATAAGTTTATTCATGATAAGTGAAGTCTCACATATTTCCCTCCAAAATGTGGATAACAACAAGAAAACCATACAATGATTCAAAATGATCCATCTGTTTTAAGGCCTGATAACTATTGTTGTATAAGAACTCCACTAATGGTATGTTTATTTCTCATGAGCCTCCCACATCCATTATAAAATCCCTAAGCATGTCTTCCAATGTTTGGATTTTCTATTTAGATTTTCCATCAATTTTTGAATGATATGTTGTGATCATGGTCAACCGTGTTCCTAGATATTGCTATATGGATTTCCAAAAAACATAAATAAACCTTTGGTCCTAGTTAGACACAATTGAGACCAAAATTAATTTCATATTTAATATTTCTAAATATTTATTTTATAAAAATCATCCACTATATCAGATTCATGAATAGGTATGAAGTGAGCCCACTTTTATAGATGATCCCAAATAAGCCATAGGGAATTGTGTTTCCTAATCATTCTTAGAAAACTTATCAAAAAATCTAGGGATATCTTGTCCCATTTATATACATGTATACATAAATATTCTAACATACCAGTTGAAAATAGGTGCTCTACCTTGACCTAATTTTTGGTAAGGTATCTCAAAAACAACCCTTCAACATTCTTCTTTATTCCAGCCCACAAAAACTTTGCTCTCAAATATGTATACATCTATTATATTATTGGATGAAAAACCCATCTCAATGGGTGGTGAGTATTAAAAATTTGTTCCTATGTGGTTGGAGGTTATATTGTTCAATACCTAAAACACAACACATATTTCCAAAATATCTTACATACCTTAATGGTCTCCCCACCATTGAGTTTTGAAATTATGGAATCACATTCAGTATCAGATGTCTTCACTCGTTCACATGCTCTACCAAATTAGGAATAAATGAAACTATAAATAAATTTACAACATTAATTTACTCTCCACACTCCATATGTATATCACATATAAATGAAATTAGCTACCACTTATCTAAAAATAATTTATCTTATTTCTTATAAGAATTCATTGTTAATGTATTATCCATAAAGTTAACTTTACCCAGTGTATACATCAAGTTAAAGTTAAAAATTTCAAGATATTCCATCCATCTTTACTACTTTGAATTTATTTTATCTTGTAAAAAATTATGTTTCAAACTTTTGTGATATATAAAAACAATAAAACATTCAATAAAATGATAATGATGTCAAGTCTTAAAAGAATCGACAATGATAGATAAATCAATTTTTTTGTTGGGATGTTTTTTATCATACACCCATAACTATCATGATTCATAAGTAACCACATGATCTCTAAACATGATAATACAACTTAAGTTAGATCATTATGCATCATAATAAACCACATAGCCCTATCTAGAATTGATCAATTTAATGATAGGTGCTATTTTTAGATAAAAATTTATCTCTTGTAAAACATTATAACATTAATCATTAAATTGGAATAGAACACCCTTCTTTTTAGAAGATGTCATTAGTGATGAAAATTGTGAAAAAATGAAAAAATCATTTGAAATATCCCTCTAAGGAAAAAAATCGCATATCTCAGAGACTTTATTTAATGTTTTGTAAGATATAATAATTTATATCTTTTCCAAATCCACCAATACTATTTTTTCAGAAATGAAATGTCCAAGGCAACACAATTCCCATGTCTTTTAATAGCATTTTATCACCTTGGAGTAACGCTGATGCTCCCAAAATATTCCAAAAACTATATCCAAGTGTTGATCACAATCAATTTTTTTTATAGAATACAGTATAATATCATCCACAAAAAAACGCTACATAAGAATACAATTACATATAACAGATCAGATTATTTAAGTCCACGAAATCTGTTGGTGAATTCATAAGTCCAAAAGGGATGACTACATACTGATAATGGACATAACTACTCTAGAAATATATCTATAGAATATCATATTTACGAACTCATATATGCTGATATACCAATAATAGTATAGTTTTAGAGAACCACTACGAACCCATAAAATGATAAAAAATGTCATCGATTCATGGAAGTGGATACCTATTCTTTATATAAACATAGACCGACTTATGATAATCCACACAAAGCATAGGATTTCCATCCTCATAGTTTATAAAATAGTCAATTCTTCACATGGGGACATGCTCGTTAAATGAACCCTTTTCTTTCAAATTCATCCTACTAGACTTCCAATTACCTAAATTACATTGATTACATACTATACAATATATGGGAAATATGATTTCTACCTAGTAAAAGATTAATAAAAAACACCACTTATATTTGGGGTTATAACCCTAAGAAACTATTAGTAAATACATTACAAATCTGTTTATATATGAATGGAAAATCACTATTTCTGTTCTCATCAAAAAATGTTAACATCAGCATTTACAACTAATAGAAATTAATTCCAACCATAGGAAAAAAAGTTCATTATCCTATTGACTTGAATTCACAATATTCTTTAAATATACTTTTAACTCTATATAAAGATATGAAACTCAGTTGTCAATCATAAAAGTCGATATGGTATTTGGATTTCATCAACTAATCCATTCACAAAATCAATTCAAATATAACCATATAATGTATACAGAAGTCCCTTACCAAATCCACCCCATTAATAGTAATTATATATGCCACAAAATTTAAAGAATGACACTCACATTATCTAAGAAGAGTTTTTAGTTTTAAAATAGAAGGCATCATCTCAGCACACAATCCTATAATATAAACAATGTGAGAATCCATAAAAGAGTGTGACACACCTAGTTGAAAACATTTGTTCATAATATTTGAATTCATAAGAATCATAAATTACACCATTAAAGTACAAAATTTATCATCTATGATCACTTTATCAACACCATAAAATTTACTAGTTGTTATCCCTTGTTCTTTGTTTTGTAGTTGAGAATTCATTTTTGGAGGAGACATGGTGGTCCTAGAATCACCTTGAATCCATTGGTTATGAGGAAATGGGTTATTTAGGAATGATCACCCCATTGATGAATATAATGTCTGATATACATGAGATTTATCCCCAACACCAAGATTTTGAGTGCCATGTTAATAATGTTGAAGATCTCCCATATTGTTAACGTAGTGACATGATATAGGTGGATATGTACAATAAAACTTGATATGATCAAAAAAAGTATTGGAATTTTCCTTTATTACTTTTTTGGATGAGGAGGAACATTTACTAATCCCATGTTATTATTGTGAGATATCCCACTACTTTGGAAGTAGGTGTCCCACTTCCATTTGTTCTTAGTATTGGAGTTCCCATTTGTTCATGTAGGGATAAATATGCTCCCTCCCACCATATTTATAGAGATATTATTTTCTTTTATAGTCTCTCTATTTACCATCATTTTATAGTTTTTAATATAAGGGATTTAAATCTTTGAGAATTTTTTTGATCATATCCCCGAATAAAAAATTTGGGCCTTCAAGGATTCACCTACAACTACTTCTAGTGAAAACAGAAATATGTTAATAAAATTATATTAATATTACATCATCAAGTGATTATATTGGTTTAGGTTAAATAATTATATTTTTCTCTAACTTTAAATGGTGTGAGGATAATTTTTTTAAAGCTCTTCAAAATCCTCCCATGTAATTCCATGGTCACGTTTATCTTGGAATGCTAAATTCCACTATTTTCATGACAGATCCTTGATCATGTAGGTTTCCAACATAACCTTCAACTCACATGGTGTTCTAAGGAAATCTAGGATTCAATTAATTCTATTGATCCATACATATTATTTCTCAGAGTATGAATCCCCCAAACAATGGGCAGATTCTTCTTTTGAAATAGAACTGAGTGGTCTACATATTGCGGCTCATAATTTTAATTACCCCTGTCCATGGATTGAAAATCTTAAATTATGCTTTGGAAAAACTCTTGGTTCACCTATGGATCAGGTGTAACTATATTTTTTTCTTACTCTTTTGGTTTATTCTTAGAAATCCCAATCTCTACCATTTTCTATAAATAGAAAAATATCCATTTATTCTCACTTACTAGTAAATGAAGAATTAAAAATTTAAACTTATCATTTAAACATTTACCATAAGAATAATTTTCAAAATATAACTATTTTAATAATTTTAAATATTTATCATAAATTAAAAAACCATATCTCATCAATGCATTCCTAGTGGGTGGTATTACTACCAATTCATGATATGCAATCCTCATTAACTAAAACCAATATTATGAGATGGAAGCTCACCTAGAAGTGTCTGAAAATACTTTTATACCCAATCCACCATGTCAACTTGAAATTTAGTTCAAAAAGTTAGATACACATTTTTATGTAATAAATTCAATGTTTTAATCCAATCTCTGTGTTACCACCCAAAAAATAGTAAGATAAAACACAACTGTCACCATTTCTTACTCATGGATAGAAACAAACCGATATCATTTCCAACTGAAGGACTAAAAAAACTGATACTATTTGAAATATCCTAACCCTATTTTTTGGATTGATTAGTGGATGTTGTTACACTAGCCTTAGGTGACATCCCCAAAACAAAAAAGGCTAAAAATAAATGCAAAGGGCTTTGAAGAACATTGGGGGATAGTTTTACATTTTTGAAATAAAACTATAGGTATTATCAGAAATAAAATCCCACTAAACTATATTATGCATGAATAAACATTATATCCAATGACATATCTTAAATTTAAAAAAACATTTGAGTAACAAAAGAAACAAAAACATAACCAAGAGGAACTAAAGGACAAAAAACTCAAAGAATCCATAGTGGCATCATCCCATGCCATTCCCACAATAGCTCCAATCTCTACCACTACATTCCATTTCTGCTGTATCAAATTTCATCACTAGATAAATACAATACCTTCCCTTTACCTTTATACCGATAGTTGACATTTGTAAATTTACTAATGTTTCCAAAAAGAGGGTGACTATAAACTTAATAGGATTTCTCTAAATACACTTTAACTCATTTCACTATGAAAACATTTTTTAGAACCTTCTATATAAAACAGTTTCAATATAGTTGAATTGAGTTATATTAAAACTAAAATAAGTTCCATGAAAAACAATAATAAAAAATTCAAAACCATTTCTCATAATTTGTGATACCCATTAATATGCTTCCAACCACATACACATGCATAAATACCAAGTGATAGTTCCATAATAATGAGTAGTATATCATCAATTCACCATGTTTTCATATTCTTATGAATTCCCAGGTTCCCCAGTGGCACACCCCCTTATCTAGGGATGCATCCAAGAAATGAAGGTGCCCTAATGAAACACACCCATTATCACGGGTTTCTTAAAAACAATTAAATCATTCCAACCATGTATTATAAACCCCATATCAAATTCTATTTCACATAAAACTAATTACTTATTGAAACAATTTCATCAAAAAACTTGTGCACATAAAAAAAATTTCTATAACTTTAAAACTACCATATTAATGACATAAACAACATTAGTATTTGAAAAACCATGAAATTTAATATAATTATAATACCTTAATTAAAAGGGTTTCTTTCAAGAATAAAACATGGTTTTCAAAACAAGTTTTCAATAATATTTAATCAAAACTATGCCTTAAATTTCCATGTTAAGTGGTGATGAGAGAGAAGCCACCGACCTCTTGGTAATTGATAAAAATAAAAAGCGACCCTAGGATATTCTATATTAAGACTTTTATCATCTTTCATTACAAAGTTTACATCATATATCATCATTTTTACCATCATAGAACATAAATATATCTATAATGGACTAGATCTATGGTTACAAGAGAGATAATAAGAGTAGATCTAAAAAGCATATGACAGAAAAATGACTTACCAAAGAATACAAATATCTAATCTTATTTGATTTGAAAAATGATGTCTATGAATGATATATAACCACCAAAGGAACCTTGGGAGAAAAAGGAATTCTATATCCTCATATATTAGGTGATTAAGGAGAGTTTCATGACTTAATTATATTTAAAACTATATTTTTGGGGAATTAATTGATTTTCATATAATAAGGTTGCATAGTTTTTCAAACTATGTTCCAACAATGCATGTGCTACTAGATAAGCCATGTAGTTTCACATTTTGGGCCATAAAATTTGAAAAAATGTGTTACATGGATTGAAAAATAGTGTTTCAGTCTTTTTTACCCTATTTTATTTTTCATGGTTTTTTTGGGAACTCACATGATTTTGAAAAACCACTTCGAATTGTTTGGCTGCCTAGTAACTCCCAAAAAATGTTTATCGGTTTCCTTGATATGGTGAAAAGTATCTAATAACTGTACTCAAATCATGAACCTCCAAAAAATTTCTAATACAATCTAAAACCTCCTAAAAAATAAAAAACATGCCCCAGGTATTGTACACGACTGAAGTATATAAAAGGAGGGTAAATTACTTGAAACTAAAGGTGATATAGTGTGACTAAAATTCAAACGAAAAAATTATGTCATAAGGATAAGAATTAAAATTATAGAAAACATTAGTGAACTATGGAAATAAAACTATTACCCAAGATAAATATATCCTACTATACCATCTCATGAAATCATGGATCCAATCAACATTATTAGAGAGATTCCAGCAAAAACTCCATGAATTCCAATTTCAAATAAACCTATTTACATGAAACTTACACTCTAAACACTGAACAAATAAAACCACCACTCAAAATAGGTCAAAAAACCTGGATATAATATCTCAAAGAATAATATAAAATAATGGATCAAACCAAGATAAATAATAACACACTTTTAAGGAATGTATTTTGAAATAAGAGGGAAAACACACAAACTAATGACCCTAATTTCAAACCTAACTACTAAACTAATTTCATAAAAATGATAACCTCAATAAAACCTCTTACCTTAGAACCCAAGTCATAAACAAGTATCACATATCCAAATGTTTCTATATAGCTTATATAGTCCTTATAAATAGAGAGAAAATAAGAAAAATACATAAATAAATAAATAGGGGAAACATAATGAAATTATATCCAAATAGAGAAGTATACCCAGATGAGAAGATAATAAAATCATCTCATAATATAAAATCCATAAAAAATAATTGTAAAGAAATCAATATTGATTCTATATTTAAAAAATATTATTCCCAATTTGGATATGATAACAATTTTTTTGGGATGTTTTTCTGGGCAGTACACATACAATGACCAAATAAGTCTATTAGGTTTAAATTTTGATCATTAACATCGAAAAATATATATAATATATATATTTTTTCTACCAATTTTTTAAATACAAAAAATGAAATTATATTTTTATAAACATATTCTAAAAATAAAGAATAATCAAATGAATAATTTGGGGTAGTGTACAAAATGGTATCAGAAATTACAAAAAATTGAAGATTGAAAAAATTATAAAAAATGAATAAAAAAATATTTCAAAAAATATTATCATAAATAGAATAAAAAATAATATAATTAATTTGTATATATATACATTTCTAGAATAAAAATAGTATCTTGTACATAACTAGTCTATACCAGCATGTAAGATTAAAATATATAATATGAAATGGAAAAAATGAACAGAATGAGATATATTGATTATAAAAAACAAAATTAATAATGTTCAAAACAAGAAAATAAATTTATAAAGATGATAAAAAAAACATTTATTCAACATTAAAAGAAAACAAACTTGAAATTAGATAAAACTAAGTCAGTGGAACATATTTGAATCATCCCAAGAAAAGAAAAAAATGTATGGGAACATTCAAAAATTAAAAGGTATAAAAACATATAAAATAAAGTAGTAAAATGGAGACCGAATGATTTATATTACTTGGACAATTTGACTAATTTTAGGCTGATAATTTTAGATTATTAATGTTTATCCAGTATATCCCATGTAATTACGGATTTTATGATCTTAAATACCATTCATACATTATTTATGATCATGTTTTCTAGGTGTTTTTATCAAATATTATTTTATTCTAATGTGTTCAACAATTAATTAACATAAATATGTATTTTGAATGTTTTTGGAAAAAATTTGTCTAATTTCAAAAAATTGTTTTTGTGGTGTTTTTTCTATGCGGTGAAAATGGCTATATAGATCAATTTCCAATATAAAAGAAACAAATATGACAAATTTTAAAGATAGATAATTACCTACATGAAAAATTCCCATGTATACAAGATTTATTACATGATATATAACTTACGTTATCATACAACTATATAAAATACTTATGTGGAGTAATTGGACTAATGAGAAATCAAATGTGTGATCAATCGTGCACGTAAAATAGTTAAATGATGAATTTTTTTAGCTGAATCACATATGTGGTAAAATCAGTTACGTCACTTCAATGAGATATGTAATTTTCAGTGAATTTCTTATGAGAATTGAATGTATATGTCATTTCAATCAGCTAAATTATATTTGTCTATGTGAATAAAAATTTTACATGATAAGATTTGGCTACATGATGAAAAATTGTCTACATCGGTTGAGATCATCAAATTGGATACGTGGATTAAATTATACGAGCTGTCTATGTCATGGTTTTAGTCGGAATTTATTACCATTTAAGAACATGAGTGACCATTTTAATGGTGTTATACAATCTTTAATTTATAAATTTACTTTTTAAGATTAAATTTAACATAATAAGACCCGAGTACCAATATAGAAAACAAGGACAATATATATTATTTTTATAAACTATTTCAAAGGTATTTCATGGAAAAGACATGTCATTGATACATATTTTTCTATGGATCATTTGAAGTGAATTTAAATAATAGAAATTTCATGTATTTAAAATACGTTAATGTGAGAATAAACCTATGTATTAGAAGTTAAGTGAACAAGAAAATAATGATAATTATTTTCTTAAATCTCTCAGAAATGACATATTATTTTTCTACATAAATAAGGAAGAGTATTTATTGACTTATTAGATATTATTATTGTCAATATATTCTATATTTAGAAGAGTCTCCTTGAGTTTCATATTCTTCAAATAATTTTTCTTGGAGATCCTTATTTTTTGTCAGCTTTATCATTTAACTGTGAGATGAAATTGTTAAAACTATTTTATTTATTATCTATTTTTGTAATGGATAACTAAAAAAAACCATTGAAGGCTGTTTATTGTGAATAATTTCTTGAGAATGGTTGAAATATTTTATGCTTTTACAAAGTATCAACTGCTTGCACTCAGTCATGAAGTCCCTGAAAAAAGGAATGGTAGGCCTCGAAAAAAGGAATAGTCTAGTGAAAATAATAACTCTCATGTGGAAGAGTGGTGTTGGAGTGGACCAGGGGACTTTAATTACCCAAACCATTATAAATATATTTGGGTATATTTTTCTTTTTATTGTTTTATTTCCACTTCTTAATTATATAAATAAAATAATAGAAATTAGTCATAAGCAAGAGGGGTTGAATTTTATAAGTGAAGACAATTTTAAATAACATAATCCACTCCCACCTTTGGAGTCATAATATAGTTATAATTTTTCAATATTTGGTATCTAAGGTAAAAATTCTTGAGTTCTTAGATGTAAGATTAAAAATATAAATATCTCTTCAAAAAAGGTTACTATGACTGACAAAAGATAAATAATGTCAATGAATAGAGAACCATATTTTAATTGTGATAATTTTGGTTGTTGAATGGAATAGATGATCATATATCTAACAATCATTGGTTTAAAGATTTATCTCAAATCCATGAATCCTTATGAAGTTCCAAATACAAAACCATAAAATTGGGATGCAAAAACTAAATAAAATTAGGTTCTGTATACTGAATACATGAATTCTATAATTTATGGAATAGGTTCATATGAGTTCAAAAGAGTTCCTTAATTTAAAACAACCCTTTAAATGTGAACTACAATTTTGGTTGCTTATAAAGGACAAAATTACATATGGTCTCTTAGATATAATACTTCAAATATAAATTTTGACAATTTTAGAACGATTAATAGATCGATATTCAAATATTTTAATTGAAGAATTAAAATAGTTGTGAAAAAATTTACTTATTTGCGACACCTATTATCAGACACAATAAAGATCTGAATGTTCTCAGAATACTACCACCAAAGTGGAATGATATTTTATCTACTATCTGGAAATAAAATGAGGTTAAAAGATTCAAAATAAATGATCTCATCAGTAATATGATGATGTATAAGGAAATTATATAACATGAAACTAGAGAAAATAGGTTAGTTAATAAGTAGAAAACTTATTTTAAAGTCTCAACTTCAAAATATTATAGGAAGTGTAAAGAATTTCATAGAGCCAAGTCATCTAATGAAGATTCTTCAAGTAGTTTTCATTAAAACTTCGAGCTTTATCACTTTGCTAGAAAATTCTATAATTGGTGTAAACATAGAATTGGTTTTAAGAAACCTGTCCACAAATATAATAATTTAAATGCAAACTCTAAATAAGTAATATGTTATGGGTGTATGAATCTTTGACACATCAAGCCTGATTGTCTACATATTCAAGATGACAAAATGTTAGAAAAAATACATCAAAAAGACGGTTACAAGAATAAGGATAAGAAATACCTGAAGCCCACATGGAGTGGTTCAAATGATTATAGTGGTTTTTTATATTTAGAATTAAAATATGAACATTATAATCAGAAATCAAACATAATTTTATTGAACATACAAATATGGTACATTCTGACTATTTTACTGAATACAAAACTGAATTAGTAAATGAAAATTTCTCAATTGAGAAATATGATGAATTTTATTCCATGTTAGGAGATAAATATGAATCTTTAGAATAGAAAAATAAAACTATTATATAATACTTTTATTTAGTTGTAAATGAAATGAGGATTTAACTAAATAAAAATTGCATCAAAAAACCAAACTAGAAAATTCGGTTGTATCATGTATTAATCTTGGAATTAAAATTTAAAAATAAAAAAAAATGTTCAAGACATTGAATCTGCTACTATTTTATTTTAAAAATTTGAAAAATATTTAAATCAAAATCTTGGTAATAATAAGAATTATAATAATATGTTAAGAATTGTATGTTAAGGTCAAAAACCAATGTTTTTACGAACTATTTTTTATCTAGTTCTAAAAGTAACAAACATTCAAAAGTTACTTGATTTAATTGTGGTGAGATGATACACTAAAAAAAAATTAACTTGAAACCCCATAGTTTTTACAGTTATTTTTTCCAACAAAACATTTGTCAATGTTCAGTTTTGAAGGTTTTGGATAGTCCAAATAGATTTGGATTCCTAAATCATTAGTTCCAAACATTGATGGGCTCAAGAAATATGTGTACAAAAACCATTTCTTGATTAATTTTTATTTTTAGGTAAAAATATCCATGATCACTAATGAAAATAGTATATGGAAGGTGGTTGATCAAGGTATATGAGTGGATATTTCACTAATTGTCACTCCATATAAAAGATAGATGGAGGTAATGCCAATTTTTTTACAATGCTAACGGAAATAATATGAGATTAGGATATGTTTTAAATCCAAAATATGTTGTTATCAATGATGTTCTCAATGGGGATGGTTTAAAGTATAGTTTTATATTTATATCTTAACATTATGATGAGGGTTATTTTTGTGGATTTTTAAATAATGATTATTCTTCATTAAAGAAAAAATCATTAAATTTAAGCCACCATAAATGTAGAATTTTTATTCTCCAGATCGTAATTATTTTAATAGAAAAATGGCGATCTATTTAAAGGACGAAACAAATGAGTCATGATATGGAATAGAATATTGGGAAATTATAATGTTTATTGTGTGAGATAATTTTCAAAAATAAATTTAGTTTCAAATTTACCTCAACAAAAATTGAATAAAAATAAGCTATGTGTTTCATATCGAATGAGAAAGCAAAAAAGTAATATTTTAAACCAATTAAAATGGTTTCTAATTATATACCCCTATAACATATTAATCTGGATTTTTTTGGTCCATCTATAGTGAATATCTGAAGATTAATTTAATTTTTATTTCTTAGTGGATGATTTTTCCAGATTTACCTAGGTTTTATTTTTAGGCATTAAAAGTGATTCTCTTTATATTTTTATATGTTATTTATAATTGGTTAAATAGGATAAAGTTTCCAAAATTATTTCCTTAAGAAGTGACCATAAAGGGAAATTTGAAAACCATGAGTTCAATGCCTATTATTTAAAACATATTTTCAAGAATACATTTTCTTTTCTATGACACATTATTGGAATGTTTTTATTGAAAAGAGGAATAAGACATTGAAAAAAATTTATAGAACTATGTTATGTAAATATAACCAACCTACAATTTTTTGGGATGAAGATATTAATATAACATGTTATTTCATAAAGAGTTTTCTAATTATAACTATTCTAAATAAAAATACTATGATATTTGGAAAAGTAAAAAAAAAATTTTCTTCTACTTTATTGTTTTCAGATAAAAAAATTATATTCTAAATACCAAATATACTCTTTGTAATAATGACCCAAAATTTTACAATGGAATCTTCCTAGGATATTCTACTACTTCAAAATTATATATAATTTTCAAAAAAAGAAAGATTATTGAATAATCAACTCAAATAAAATTTGATAAAATTTAACATTTGGATTAAAAAGTAACTCTGATTTATGAACTAAGTTATTCTATTGAAAACATGATATCTTAACCTCTTTTTGATGAAAAAAATTTGAACATTTGGTTCATGATTATCCAAAACCAAATATTGTAAGATTTGATCCTAGTGATCCTGAAATTTTGCTACCTAGAAATCCTATAACTCTTAAGAACCATCCATTAGAATCTATTATAAGAAGATTAGATGAAGAAATTAGAACTATATAGGGTGTTGGAAACCTTGTAGAGTTTTCTACCTTTTTTATCTTATTTAAAACTGACGCCTATAAAAGAATACTTAGAAGATGAAAGATGGTTTGTGACAATGAAATATGAATTAGACTAGTTCAAGAAAAATATGGTATGATATTTATTTGATAGACCCTATTACTAACCTATTTATGGAAAAATCATTTTATTAGTAATAATGAGGATGATATTGGTGTGATATATTGGAATAAGTAATGACTTGTAACAAATATGTATAGTCAAGAAGAATGTATAGACTATGAGTAGACATTTTCCTTAGTATCTAGTCTATAATTCAATAATATTTTTTTAGAATATGAATCATATATAAATTTTAAATTATGTCATATAGATGTGAGATCTACTTTTATGAATGGTTTTATAATACAATAACATTATGTTAAACAACCTCATAGTTTTGAAAATAATAATTTTCCAAATCCAGCTTTTACACTTTCCAAATCACGTTATGGTCATAAACAAGAACCTAGAGCTTGGTATGATGGGTTAACTGATTTTTTTTTTATGAAATTGGTTTTTAGTAGTTAAGTAAGATCATAAATTATATAATAAAACATGATATTCTGATATATTGTTACTGAAAATATATGTTTATGTAGTAATTTTAAGTTCTAAAATTAAAATTTTATATAATTAATGTTCAAAACTCTTACATGAAAAGTTTAAAATGATCATTATCATCGAGTTAAATTATTTTTTTGGTTTTCAAATTTACCAAAATGACTTTGGTAATGTGATAAATTTGATAAAATTCATACTATAATTGATTGAAAATTTTATACTTGAAATTGGTAAAGTATAAACTACCCCTATGAGTTCAAATGGAACACATGACATGGATGAAGATGGGAAAATAGTTGAAAAAATATTTGTAGAGGGATAATATGAAGTTTATTGTATTTTGATGCTAATAGACCACACATTATGTTTGGATTATGTATTTTTACTCGATTTCAAGATAATCCTAAATAATAACATTTAAATGCTGTCTTATAGATTTTATGATTTTTAAAATTAACAATTTCACATTCTTAGATTTTTCCGAAAACCAATGATTTTAATTTAATTTCATACCATGATGATTATTTTGGTGGTTTTATACTATATAAGAAGATTACTTATGGCACATTCCATTTTCTAGATAAATCAATTTATCTTGGTCTGGTAAGAATGAAAACTATGTTGCATTATCTAATATAGAAGAAAAATATATTTCTATTGGTGGTTGTTCTTCAAAAGTGTTTTTAATAAATCAAAACTTAATATTATTTTGATTCAATTATAATCATATCAATTAAACGTGAAAACCTAAGCATTATCAACATTTCTATGAATCCAATAAGTTATTAAAGAATAAAAATATAGACTTAAGGAATCATTTTTTAAAAGACCAAACTCAAAATGAGGATGTTTATATTTATTTAATTTTATTTAGATTCAGGTAGAAGATACCCTTACTAAACCCCTTTCATGTGACCATTATGATTTTTTAAAGGAGAATTCAACAATTTTCTAAAAATGTTTAATGTGTTTTATTTACTCTAATTTAATTGAATTTGTATTATTTATTTTTTATGAAATTAAAATTGAGTACATTATTATATTTTTTTGTTTAATGACATATGTTAGTTACCCTTATCTATTTGTTTGTTTATTCAAATATTGAAAATAGTTATTCCATTATTATTTTATTTTTTATATATTTATTCATCGGTTTGAGGTAACCCTAAAACCATAACTGGGTACATAAGAAAATTAGTATTCATACACATGTCCAATAAAAATTAATCTATCAACACTATTTTCCATTTGCATATGTATCACTTAATGGAAAACCATTATCTCAAACCTCTAGATCCATATTCAACCTTCAACCGGCCTATTTTAAATGTAATGTGGAACCTTGATGATAATGGAATATTAATCTTGTTTAAGAAATCCGAAGAAAATAAAAGAAGAGTTATTGTGAGAAAATATATAGATAAGGGGTTTATCAAGATTATCAAAATGCTGTTAAATAAATAACGAGAGTTTTAAGGTTTTTTTGTGTTTGATGATAAAATTTGTGTTTTCATTTTTTAGGAATAAGTTACTGAGTTCTTAATGAATGATGAGTATCAATAATATCAAATAGAGGATATATCCTCATAAAATGTGAAAGGAAATATAATGGATGTTTATTATTTTCAAATGGAGTGTATCTTTTGTTGTCCCAAATAGGGGGAGTTTTCATTTAGCTAAATTCTTGTTGGGAAAAAATTAGTAGGTCAAAAAAAAAGTGTTCAAGTTTTTTGTTTGGTACCTTTTTTAAAAAAATAAACCTTTAAAAGAGCTTCCTACTGAATGTAATGTTTTATGTATGTTTTTACAGACTAGTTTAGCAGAAAGAGTAACATAGATTGAAAATGATACTGTTTAGGATATATATTTGATGTATTTCTTGATCAATGATGTGAAGTCGTGTTTTCTAAGATACCTAGTGAGATTCATGAATTATTGTTTTAAAGGAAGAAGGAATTTAAAATAGTTTCCCTATAGTAGAATTATTTCTTTAGTTTTTAGTAATAATGAATTAGATTTAAATAAATGTGATGTGGTGAAATGTAATAAAAGTAATAATTTTTCCTCAGTTATAGTGAAGATGATTGGATATTTTTAGGATTATTCTTTGAATTCCTATAATACAGCTGCCCAAGGATATGTGTGGCTCATGGAGAGTCACCTAAGGCCTCAATAACTAGTGATGAACACCTTCTAAGATGGTGTATGTATGAGGATTGTAGGAGACAATATTATTAAGAACCATGTATTCAGTTTAATTTTTTAGTCCTATATTTGGAGAGCCTATATAGATTTTAGAGGATTTGGATGCTTAGAATTAAGCTACTGGTGAAGATGATGTGTCTATTGAAAAAGTTAATCAATTATAGATAAATATTGAGACAACTGTGACATTTTCTAAAGATATTATATATAAGACCAGGCCTATGAGTTCTAAAGTATAGATAATTCCATATTTATAAAACATTCAGGATGTAGATGATCCAATTATACTTGGATAACCTAATGGTAAAGGAAGAGATACTGATATGGTTTTGGAATCTAAAAAGTTTGCCCATATACCAACATTACTATATTTACCTTCAACATCTAAAGGAGTTTCTCCTTTATTTAACAAGTTTTTTAAAATCATGGAATAAATGATATGTTCACTAATAAAGTAATGATATAAAATTAAAATATGAGAGTATATTGTTATAGTTTAAGAGTGAAACTATATACTTGCAAAGATGAGATCAAAGAGCTCAAATTGAACTCTATATTTAATGTAGACATTAATAAGTGAGTCAGAATGATGAATTCCAAATTAGAAATTATCAATAGTCTTCATATTGATTAAACTATGATACAAACTAATTATTATGTATGTTATATGGAAATTGAGTAAATCAAATCCTTGATAAGTTTTTTGAATGATGTTTTACCTATAATGGTTGAGTTTTTTGATGTTTCATATTTTGTTTCATATCAAATGGATGTTTCTCAGAATCATTCATAAATGAAATTAGGTTTATCTCAATATGTTCTTGATGAAATCAATTTTTTCAAGCTAAAGTGAAACATAATTTTCACTCTCAAAAAAGTTCTTTATTAATCCAGTTGGAGTTCATAAATAAATTTCATCCTTATACTACTACTCCTTTTGTTTTTTCTATTATTCAATATTTCCAAAATGGAGTTAGTAAGATAATGTCAAAGTTGGTTTCTTATCTTCTCAGATTCAACATCTCCAAGATGCTATGATTTTTCTAGTGATATTGGTTGAGTTGTAAAAGGATTGTTTAGTCAATTCCATGATACCCAAGAAGAAATTAATAATATTACAATTGGGTTAGATATGTGCATGAATTACTTCATTTTTTATCTTTAGAAATCACATAGAGTTATAGTAGAATAAAATTTGATTCTTTCAAAGTAATGAATAAATATGATAAAAAATACATTCAAACTTATAATAAAAATAGTTATTTTTTTCAAATAGTATAAGTGAATATCTTCAATTACTAAGAGTATGTATACCATTGAGGGAATATATTAATTCTTAAAAGAATATTCTGAATAATCTTCATAATAGTATGTTTGAGTTACAAGTAGGAATTTGGTTGGGTACACACATCCCATAGTTTCATGATCAGTTGAAAACCAACCACTATTAGTACTGAAGTTTGTAAATCTCCCCTCAATGATGTTAAGAGAGTTCTCCAGATTTTTATATTTAAATTGAATAACATTGATTATAAATTTTATCTACTTACTCATAGGATAATAGATGTGTAGAATTCTGTGAATCTAATAATGAAAAAGGTTCCTCTGGATATGGCTTATTGTATTTCAAATGTATGAATGTATCCTCTTCTTTAGAATCCATCTATCAATAATTCTTAATGTTTATATTTAGGATATGTAAAACATATTAATAATATTTTTAAGAATGGAATAACATCAGTTCCACAAATTTATAAGCAAACATCTATTTTTATTCTTGACTTTTTTCAAGCCTGATGTTATTCTGCAGATCGAAAAGTGTGATAAAGCTCTTTTTTAAATGAGAAAGAGAATACCACTTAGTCTTTATAATTTTAACACTTCTCATAAAAACAATAAGTGAATATAAGGATATTACGATCCTTTAGGGGAATTAATTCCAACACCATTTTCCTAAAGAACCACTCCATCCTTAAAACCACCTTCATCCCAAAAATTGATTCATTGACAGATATTTTTAACTTTATTGAATAGAAGTATCATTTTATTTCAAATAAATTAATGAATTAATTTATTATTTAATGAGTCTCATTCTTTAATTAATGCAAATGGATATAGAAATTTCCTATGGAAAAAAATTCCCCTCATGAAAATTTCTTACTTCAACAATATTTCATACTTGAAAAATCACCTATATGAAAATTAAGCTAAATAAACTGGTTATGTAGAGTGATGAGATACATGAGAAATAAACGGTGTGATCAATCATCTATGTAAATTGGTTATGTGAATTTCCTATATAGTAAAATTGACTACGTCACACTAATTAGTAATGTTAGGTTTTTTGAATCCCTATGTGGTGAGAATGGATACATCATTTTAATATGATATTTCTAACTCAACTACGTGAATAAAAATCCTTTAATATTCAATTTGGATACATGATGTAAAATCTGCAATGTGGTTTCAAATCTTGAAATTAGCTACAAGGATTCGATTTTGAAAAACTCTCTATATCGTGCTGCTAGTTGGTATTTATTACCATTGAAGAAATGGGGTAAGAATTTTAATGCCTCTATATAATCCTTAAATGGTCTATTTATTTATAAGATAAAATAGAATATTATAAGATCCAAGTACTAAGGTATAATAAAAGGATGATATATTTTACTTTTCCCTACTGTTTAGAGATACTTCTAGGAGACAGATGGGTTATTGATCCATATTTTTCTATAGAGGAAGTGCAGTGAATTTAAAGAATAAAAATTGCATGTATTTAAAATAAGATAATTTTAGTATGGACCTATGCATGATAAGTGAAGTGAATAAGAAAATCTTGAGAATAATTTTATTAAATCTCTCAACAAGAACAATCTATTTTTATACAAGAATGAGGAATAAGAAGTATTGACTTATCAGTTGTGCTTATTGTCAATATTTGGTGTGTTTAGAAGAATCTCATTGAGAATCTTATTCATAAGATCATTTCTCTCGGAGATCCTAATTTTCAAGATGTTTTATATTTCTACTTTGAGCATTAATTTGTAATACTCTTTCATTCATTATCTTTTTTGTAATGGTTCCTGAAAAGATAACATTTGAACACTGTTTCTTATAAATCCATTTTTTACCCATTTGAAAAATTATGTTCCTGTGACTAGTGTCAACTTTTTGAACTTAGTCATGAAGTCCCTAGAAAATATAATAGAAGTCCCCATAGAACATACTGGACATGTTAATATCATCACACTCATATGGGAGAGTGGTGGTGGAGTGGACTAGGGCACTCTTATTCCTCGAACCACTAACAATATATTTATGTCTATTTTACATTTTAGGATTTTATTTTCACATTATTATAAAATAAAGAATAAAACATAAATCAATTATAAACAATAGTATGTGGTTTCTATAGATTAATTAAAATTTAATAGAATCAATATACCCCTACTTGAGTCATAATACAACAAATCTCTAATAACAAAAGGATCATCACATGCTTTCATGTTGAAAATAAAAGTGTACAAGAAATTTGAGAGACTAAAAAAATTGGTATAAAGAAACCTAAATATCACTTAATATAATAAAATAAGAAGCACACAATAGATATTAAAAATTTAAAATGGAAAAAACAACAGACCAAGACCCCCTTTCTTGGTCTTATTTTAAAATTTGCAGATAAAAAATATCAGTGAAAATCACCGAATTCATTAATTTTGAGTTCTCTATATTTGAAATAGTTAATCACCAATTTTTTCACCCTATATTTAAAATTGGTGAGAGATTTCTAAAAGGTTTTTTCAAATAAATAGTTTCATGGTTTATGAAACAACTTAAGCGAAGTTACTGATTTTAGATAATTTTTCGAATTTGAATTGGGTTCCAAAGGAAATGTGAAATTATAAGTGATTTCTTAATGGGGTTTAAATTTTTTATCTTTACAATTATGCTTTCAAATATTTTTTATATAACTTTGAATACCAAAAAAATTTCAAAGGAATAATTATAACTTCATAAAAAAGGAATTTAAGTTGATGTTTTGTGATTCCCTCAAAATTGAGTCCACTTGCTCGAGATAACTTGTTTAGGAATTTCACCCCCTTTAAGGGATGTAGTTTGATTATTATTATTATATAATTATTGATTCTTATGAATATATTTGAAAGGGGTTTCTTTATTTGAGTATTTTAGAGGTGTGGTGATATTTATTTATTATTCTTTATTGATGCATGTATTTTTATTTTCTTGTTTGTTTCTCACATCCAAATATTAATTTTATAGGAATTGTACATAGTATGTGAGTGGTCTATATTAACAATATAATAATTATTACTCAAACTATTAGTGTTCCATTGGTTGTGAGATGGGATAGGGATATAGGTTAGGTGTTATTATGATGTTGTCAGTGTGGTATTTTTGTGTTGTATTTGTTATATTAGATGCATCATTTGATTAAAGTGGCTTCCTTGTTATGATGTTGTATTAGACCATCTCATCTAGTGAGCTTCCCATGATCATGGTTCATCACTAATGATTCCATTTTGTGGATTCAAAACTTTTTTTCAGTTATCCTCTAATTTATTTCATTATGTCACCTATATACTATTATTTTTTATTTGTTCTCCCTTATTAGGTGTTGTTAGTTTATTTTATTTATTTTGTTTCAAATGTGGTTATATAAAAAAGGTTAAATTAAAAAAAATGGATTATCTTCTGAAAAAAATATTCTAAGGGAAAATGTTGTTTAATTAAAATACAGAGTATCATCAAATACTTGATTTATCCTCCATACTCTAGAGTTGTTTTATTTTAAAGTGATTTTTATTATATTTCAAATAAATGTGATTTTTAAAAAGGTAATTTAAATTGGGAAATGATATGATCGTTTTTTATTATATACACAATAATTTAAAATCATATTTTCTAAATTTAGTTTAAACAATAATTATTTAATGTAATTTTTAAAAAATTACCCATAATCCATTGTAATATCCAATTGGGATCAGGTTTCACTCACACCAGGCCTAAACAACCCATTGTATGAAAATATTAGGTTTTTCATTTAGGTTCCCAGGTTGTTCCCCATTTTAATTCTTATATTTTACCATTTTTAGGGATATTTTGAGTGGTGGTGAGTGGCCTTGGGCCACAAAAAGTTGGGTTTTTCTATTATTTGGGTTTTTAATGGTTTTTATGATATTTTGTATATATACACTATAAATAAAATTACCCATACGAACATAAAATTATTGAAAAATAATAAATAATTTAGAAAAAATAAATAATTCATGTAAATATAATTTTTTGGATATTAATTATAATTACTAACACCTAATTTTACTAAAAAATATTTATGTAGATATTAATTGTTTCACACTTACAAATATAATATTTATAGTTAGATTTGTTACATTATCATTCTAATAATTTTTTTAACAATAAATAAATTTATTATTATTAATTATTACTACCAAGAAACCTATAATATAGAATAATATGATACAATACACACAGAATTTATATAATTTGTTTGTGATTAATGTTTTAAAATTAAAATTTGTGTCATTTTTTATTTTTCATAATATTAATTATTAATTTTTTTAATGAAATAAATTTAATAAAATAAATATTACATATAATCATATAATAAAAACATAAAATTAATTAAAATAATCATTCCATTAACTATTTGAGTGTACATAGTTCATAGTTAGGAATTTTTCCCTTCACCGGTCACCCCTTTAGTTTTCCCATTTCATTCTATATCCATCTTTTGTGAATGTCCTCACAATTGGTAGGAAACCATTATTTATATGATAGTTTTGTTCTACTAGAATAAAAATATTAATGAAATAATGGAAAATTTTAATTTTGGGTAAATTGTAAATGAATTTGGCTCTGAAGAATGTTTTGCAAAAAAAAGATGTGGAATTTCTATCACCTTTTTCTACATTTTGGCAGTGAATGTTTCGTAAATACCTGTATTATATATTTCATCTACCATATATTAATAAAACCAAGATAATAATTATAATATTTATGAACAACTTCTAATTAATAGTTATCAATAAGTTAATTTAATCAAGTTATTTCTAATAAATTGGTTACATTAAAAAAATATAACTCTTTACACTTTAATATTACTTATCACACTCCGTCATTCATTTTAAAAAAGTAAAAGGAGCCTGTGAAGATGAACAGAAACATTTCTAAAATATATTTTGAACAAAATCCTTTAAAATCCGCATTCTATGAACAAATATCATTTTAAATGAACTAAAATGTTTTTATTATATAGGTTGTAGTAAAATATACAATCCCCCTAAAAGGGTTACTCATTAAATTAGTGAATATTTAATGTTTTACATATTAATGTACCCCCAATCATCTAATTATAGGTGGATTAATTCTTTTCTTTATGAATAATATTTGTCCATTTTTTGGTTGGTTAAATTTTATTTTTTTATTTGGTTTTCCGAATGACTCAATATTGTGTTTTTTATTAACGAATAAAAGATTCTCATTCTGTGTGGTATGAAAATTAATTATATTTATTTTATTACACTAATAATCTACTATAACATTGAATTTGATATTGAGAGTATATATTTGTAAGATATTTTAAAATTCAAAAATTGTGGTCAAAGATTTAATTAGATGAATTATTGAATAAAGTTTATAGCAATATTGAATTTAATTTATATTTTGAATTTCATAATATAATTTTTATGTGGTTACAAATTATTAGTGTTTGATGAGAAATTTTATGTGACATAATTATCATCAAGATATTAATGGAGTTCTTATTCAATTTTTTCATTTAATTTTGAAGTAATGTTCATCTTTTCATTTGAGTATTCATAAACCAAGTAAATGCGATTTAATTAATTTTTTATGGTAAGTCTGAGTTTGGTTCATTTGATGAGCATTGTATTGTAGTAGCTATATAGAATCAATTCCAAACACGTTTAATAAAGTGAGATTGTAAACTCTTCAAAATTTTATTTTCTTATTATATTCATTGTTAGTTTCAATATTCATTATTATTAATAATATGAATGTATTATACCTTTTTATGGAAATTATCTGGTTTAATATTTAAATAGATATCAACTTATTTATAATATATATTTTCAGTATGCAATTAATATTCAATATGAATTCAATTTATTAGTTTATGCAATTTATATTTAATATAAAATCAATTAAAACCTATTTAATGTATGAATTTTCATCATGGAAAATTATATATTAGTTGGATAGATTTCCCTATCCATTGGTATCTACTTTCTTGGTTTATTATATGCAGACATGATTTTCAATTTTTTGGTAATTTTATAAAATTTTTATTTAATATGAAAACATTATTATATTTTATTCTTGATATTTTGATTAATCACTTCGTATTCATATATTATTTACTTCATTGAACTTATATATGTAAAATCTTCATATATTAATTTCAATATGGGTATTATTTATATTTTCATGACTGACTATATTTTATATTCATTTTCTCTTTATGTATTGTGAATTAACTTATTTATTAGTGAATAGAATAAAAGATATAATATCTAAATACATGAAATCTTTAAATTACTATTATGTAAATTTATTTTATTGGTTTGGTTTAACAAATATATAATTATTAATCAATAAAAACATGGGAGAGTTTTAATAGTAGGTTAGAAGTTGTATTATGGGATTAATGGTTATATCACACATAATTTTTTCTTCTTTTATATTTACATTAATATTGATTTAAAAATATTCTTAGGTTGATATATGTGGTTTTGCATATTTAGGTGGATATATTTTTATTTTACATTTACATCACTATTAGAATAGGTGGATATATATGATCCTAAATATATTGATCTTTCAACACCTAAAACACTTTATTGTCCCATCATTTACTATGTGAGAGATAATTTTTAATTCAATTATTAGTTTCTTATAAACCCCTAATACAATTGAAAAAGTGAAAAAATAAGTTTTTGATAAAAAATAAATGGATTAGCTGGTTAAGAACCTGCTAGAAAGGGAAAAATATGGAAATTGTGCCTTGGTTTCCAATCCCATTTTACTAATATAATGTTCATTTAGATATTTTTGTGTCTCTATTTATAGAAATTAATAGATGAATTAAACTTTATTTTTTACAAATATATTGGTTACTTTGAAAAAACCCAACTCTTTACACATTAGAATTATTTTTTTATACCATCATTGTTTCTGAACAAAAGTAGAAGGGTCATACCAATGAATGAGTGCTAATATAAACTCTAAATTGATAATAAAATATCATAAGTTTCATTATTATTATGAACGTAATATTAATTAAACTAAAGTATTTCCATTTTATTTATTGCAATAAAATATACAATCCAAATCGAAATTTTAAATCTTTAATGGGAAAGGATATATTTTTTTACAATTGAATACACCCAAATAATTTAATTATAAGGGGTTTCATCTTTTCTATGTGGTGATTAACAATTTTTTATTAGGATATTATTCATTATTTGATTTGATGTGTGAATTTTATTCATGGTGTGTTTTATCTTAATTAATTGTTATTCATGTTTAATGATGTAAAAATTATTAATAATGTAGTGTATAATTGAAATTGATATCAAGGATTTGTAAATCTGTGAGTTTTTTACATTTACTTCTTTGTGATCACATATTTAATTATTTTATATATGTTTAAAATTTTAAATATATATTTAATTTAATTTATGTTTTTAACATCCAGATGATATATTTACCTACATAATTTTTCACAATAATAAAAATAGAAAATTATAAAATTTTAGTTTACTAGAACCTACTAAAGTGCCACACGTGTATTCCTAAAACATTTAGAGGGAAATTTCAAATGAAAAAATATTTTATTTTAAAATCATTGAGAACCATGATATATTACAAAATTTTCTGGAATTAATTGTATAGAAAATGAAAAATAAAGATTTAAGTGTCATCTTTATTGAGTTGAGTAATTATTTTTTAGGATTTATTCATTAATTTTGGAACAAGTGTGGACTTGTAGTGGTACTAGAATTTTAGTGTCATTATAATTTATCAATTGATGAAAATATTATCAAATTATAATTCTGACATTATATTATGCTTATTTATTCATTTATAACATGAAGTTATGATTTCTATCAATGTTTTTATTGTTATATATATCAAATTAAAAAGAACAGAAAATATGGTTCCATTTTACAATTTTTTAAAACATATAATTAACTTATTTTTTTTAAATGATTTAAGGTTATTGGAGAGATTGATCATATATGTTAATAATTAAATACATCATGAAGGATAATCTGTGTAAGGATATGTTCTTGTTGATTGCATGACATTTTGTTCAATATATTTAAATGGTATTAAAATGATACAAAATATGGTTAAAATAAATAATGACAACTAATGTGATGAAAAAAATAAAGGAATACCTATATTTTCTAAGAATTCTATTAAATGTACAAAAAAGAAATAAATACAACATGAGGTTTCAATGATATTTCAAGTACATAGTTATATTTTTGAAAATTCGGATAAATTTCAAGTATATGTACAATAAGGTACCTACAGATGATGTTTTTTTATTTTGTGATGTTTCCAAAATTCAATCATGACATTGTATTATAGAGAGGAATATGGAGACATCCATAACATTTATCATCCCACACTATAACTGATTTAATCACTCCTTGGAAAGAAGAGAGGAAGGGAATAGACTCATGTGTCTACAAATGTGATATTATATTTTAGGGAGAATAAGGAATTGTTTGGTCCTTTTGGAGATGAAATAATCCATGATGATGTATATGCTATGTGTATAATTATTTTAAACATGAACATAGAGCCTATACATGCATATAAATTCTGTTAAATTACTTGTGACACATAGCATGTCACATAGACATGTCATATACAGGCCTACACAATATAGTCTATAACATGGCCTTGAAAAGCCTATACATTATAGTACATTACTCGTGGTGATGTTTACAATTTTGTAGAGGCTATGTGTTTATGTAATTATGGATTGAATATATGGATTATAAAATTCTATTTGATTCTATATAATTTTTCATAGTTCTATAGATCGTGGACTATATAAGAAATGTTATTTAAGCTTGCTGTAGAATTATTTACTCACTAATGTTTCATAGTAGTCATTTTCTTATTTTACCAAAACAATTTTAATCGAAATTAATATACTATGATTTAAATGAATTGAAAATAATTTTAGATGAATAATTCAATCCATAAATCTCTAATTTTAGTGTTTCCATGAATTTTTCTATAAAGGCCAAGACCCATATTTTTAAAAAAGTTATGGGAACCACTGGATATTGTGCTCTTGAGTATGCATAGCCTAGAAAATTGGCTACCAAATCAGATGTGTATAACATTAGTGAATTTTTCTTAGAGATGATTTATAAGAGGGTTATTGGTACTGTTAGTACCATTGGTGACTAGAATCTGATATCATGAGTATATTTAAAATGTTTTTATTTTAAACATAATTCCATGTATACATTTTAGATAAATGAAAGTATATATTTGAATGTTAATATACCTAATACATAGATACTACCTTTTTTGAAAGACAAAAAGGAAGTTCACCTCTATCATTTAATATTTATTTCCATATTTTATAAGAAATACCTTTATAGAAGGACCAAAATAAGTCCACCATAATAGATGAACCATATATTGAAATAATGTATCCATTTAAGGGTTTATACCAATCTATTAAAGTTGCAATATGGGTCTCAATGAGGAAGAAACAATTCTAACCTTTGATTAGTAATGTTATTAATATCATATAATACTTGGATCTGAAAATAATACCATGAAGTAACATTATATTTCAGTATTTATCTAATATTTTTCCATAAATTATTGGATTGAAAATTCTAAAATAATGAATGTAACAAAATATAGAGGTTTGTTAGTATTTTTTTATTTTTATTATGTTTGTATATTGTGAAATATGTAGTAATTCAGTTGATTTAACTTGTTAGGTTTTGTTTGGATCCCATGTTCATAAATGATAATGTATATGTGAGAGATATTTGTGGAGTTTACAAGAAGTTATCAGGGATAGAAGTGGAGTTTGAATAGATTATTACATGGACCATTCTCAACCACTATTTATTCCGTTATTATGAATGCTGTTTTTGGGTGTTATCAATTCAAACATTTTTTTATTTACTAAAATTTGGTAGGAACTACCTTGATCAAATTTGTATTTTTCCAAATGTACCAGTAAAGTCAGTCAGAGGCAGGCCCCTGACTATTTATTAAATAAAAGAAAAGTACAACAAGTATATAGAAGCACAATTACATATCATATACTTAAAAACCATCATATCCCCCATACGAACCTCTTTCCGCAGTGGACGTCTCCCATTCCGAGATTTCATAGTGCTTTAGTATCTTGGCATACTTCCTTCTAAGGTTCAATTTCTCCAAAGATACCAAGTCATACGGAGATTGTTTGAAAGAGGATCTAGTGGACAGCAGCTTTGGCAGATCAGATTAGTTTTCCTCATCCTTCTTTTTGCTGTGATGTTCACCTCTTGTCCAGATTTCCCCTTCCCGTCCTTGAGAACCTCACAATAGGAAGGCCTAGCCATCACACCGTGATTTTCCTTGTCACTGTCCGAGATGTCCCCCCAATTTCCAGCTACCATGCCGTCATTGAAACCCTCAGCCACCCCTCGATCACATTCATTACATCTGTTACTGTCAATTACAGCCAGACATGGAGGCTGCCCTTCCATCACTTGGCTGGTATCCACCGCCTTCACTGCATTTCTTGGACTACTCCCTTCATACTTCCCTTCAATCTCCTGTAGGGCATCCACATCCTCTTCGGATTCCAAGGATTTGAACCGGTTGCAGTTGGAAACATTACTCCCTGAGGCAGCAGGTAGCGGCTACATCTTCTTCCTCTCACTAATCAGATAATGACTGACATCTGTCATTTGCCAACAACCCTCTTCAGTCGATGGCATCCCCCCCTCATTCGGATCTGCACAACTGAACCCAACATTGTCAACAATGACAGTAATCCTGCTATCCTCAAGTTCCATTGAAGGCCACTGCTTCCCACTGCTCACCTTGTTACTACCACACCCCATCATAGCAGCAGCCCCCACAAGTATGCCACCTTCTGTCGTGCAGCGATCAAGATGAGACCTGCCAGCACTAATGATCCCTGGAGCTTCTTGCCTCTACTCTATAGCCACCGGTGTGCATGCTATCATTCCAACAACAGCACCCCTTCTATCCATAGCTCCCTTGAAAGTATTCCCCCGATTCATGTCTATCTTCAGTTTATTCATCACCACAGACACCATAGGATTTGCAGAATCAACTGCCTTTTCCAAAATAGTTGCAGCATAGAAGCGACGTCCAGATGCATTGCCCACCGGATCATCACCAGCAGACTTCCCCCTCCTCTCAATAGATTTCCCTATCCTTTTCTCCATACCAAGAGACCTCCTGCTACCATGTCGATCTTAACAGCTACCATCTAAATGATCCAACCTCTTACAGGTTGTAAACATGAAATATGGAAAACACAATGTAAAAAACATTTTAATTAAAATTTTCTTCAATATTTTTAAATTTTGTTCGTGTAGATGTTAAAATTATGCATATTTTTGAATGATCTATAAAAAACACCATCTACACAAGAGAAATATTTTTTCCATTTTGAATTTCAATGAAACCCCCTTAATATGTCCATTACATATCAAAATATCACCATATCAAGATTGATGGCTCGCTTCTCTCCTGGATCCCCTCTATATCTCCCAACTCAGCATAGGGTCTGCTCCTAAAACCCTTTTCCATGGGTCAGTGGCGTGCCTGAGCATCTCTTTTGTTCTTTTTTTCATGATTCTCCCATTTTCTCACCACCCTACTTTCTTCCATCCTCGTTAGTTATACTACATTATGGGATCTACCACCTTTTCTCCTTAGTGACTTTTCGTCACCTGTTTGGCTTCCTCCTGGATTTCTTCTTCAACGGCGGCCTCTGCGTTTACTCGGGTTCTTGTGCTTCTTTTTTTGTCATATTTTTCCTTCATGGGTGGTTCTGGGTCCCTGTCAAAGGTTTTTTTCTATCTAAGCTTTTTTCTCTCATCCTCTGCTCTGATCTTTTGTCCCTCGGCATCACTCCAGGTTAGAGTTGAAGCGGTGGCATCATTGAGGTTCTGGGATTTGATGTTTTTCAGTTGATAGTTTTCAGGAACTTCATGAGTTTGTATGCCCCCTTTTTGAAACATTGTTTTTATTTCTATGTTCAGATCCCTCAGCCAATATTTCTCTAAAATGATACCAAGTTTTGATGCGCCTCTCCAAGGAGGAAGAAGAGTAGTGATATTGATAAGGTTTTGAGATGTGCGGATCTTTGGTCGTCAGCATTCCAGGCGCAATCCCTTAATTACGACTTTATTCTGTAATGGAATCAACCATATCACATATGGTTTTATCGATTTTTTTGTCTCGGTGGTTCTTCCTTCTTCTAGTGATGAAGGTTTGCAGAATTTCTATGAAGATTTTGTTTGTGTTTGGTTTTGGGTGCTTGTTTTGATATGGTGGCAGCCGTCAGGTTGTTCTCGACAGTACCATGTCAATTTTGTTGAATTTATGTGATAGATTTGTTTTTTGTGGTCACCGATTCACTATGGGATGAAGATAACATGGTGGGGTGGTTTTTGGTGTCTTCTATGGGATTGGAAGATCTTTGGTTGGTGTGGTGGTTAAATGATGACATCGATAATGGTGATGGGGTGATGGATGGTGATGAATTAATGGTTACGTGACTTGATGTGGCACTTCGGTCAAAGTGGAATGATGATGAGACACCACGTAGTCTAAGGATTGAATTGTTTTTTTTAATTTGAATTTGTAACTTTTTTTGATGGCACACATATTTTTGATTCTGGGAAGGCAGACTGTGTGTTTTGTTTTTATTGGGTTAATTTGTTAAGGTTCACACTTAGCCATTAAATGTGTTATTTAAAAATATAAAAATATGAATTCTGAATCAGTGAGTCATTTGAATGACTAGAAATGATTTTTCTAGTGATTTTTGGCCATTATTATTCTCATACTAGTTAATGAGTGGATCAACATGTAATTATAGAATGTTTGGTAGTGAATGAAAATCGTATGTAGTCTAAATTTCTTGGGGAACTCGTCAAATTGACCATGCTTACCTGTCTTTCTATGATTATATCAAGTGAAGTAGTAGAATATTAGGCATAAAATTTGATTGTTTTATTTTATTATAATTATTTTGTCCTTGAGTTAATGTTGGTAATTACATAACTCATGTATATTTATATGGGATTTTTTTCATATTTAATTTATAATACGTAAAAAATATACCATTATTGGTGTTCATATATGGGTTCTATGGTGGGTTCATGAACACTTTCCAGGTGTGGAAGGTGACTAAGACTTCAATCATTCAAGGTAACATTACTTTAATCACACGTATAATAATTTTTTACCTTAGATATATTACACACAAATTCATCTATATAATAACAATAGTCACAAGGAATTTACCATAGACTAATCACACTTGAATTACATCTTATATCATGGTAGCAGAGTCACACCCAAACTCTAACTGACACTACCAAGATATATGATTAGTGAATATGCTTCAATCACACACACAAACATCTAATGTTTTTAAAAACACATAATACAATATGATTAATCTACTATAGTTTCTTTGTGAATCTACTACTATTACCCATATTTAATATAATTTAATAAGCATCTTCTTATTATTGCTAGTCTGAGATTGGGGATTAATTGCATCCATATATAAATAAAATAATGGTGACATAATTATATGATATGGGATGATCAACTACTTATAGACAACAACATCTAAAATTGGGGATAATCATTTTTATGCCACTAATGTAAGCCGACAATATATAATCACCTCCTTTGTGGATATGTTATGACTGAGTGGGTGAACTACATGAATTGACCACACTACTAGAGTGAACCATGATGGTCATAGATGATGTGTGAGAGACCAATTATAAATGACATTTTATGTAGTTTTATGTAAAGTCACTTGGAGGTTAAACGTGTTTAAACTTTTTTGTAGAATGTTTCTTAGAGGTTTATGTATTTTATTAAAATTTTTACATGCTATTAAATTATTTTTAAAAAAGTTTTTTATTCAAATGAATCCTTAGTCTATTGAAGTTTCATATAATACAACTTTATAATTATTATATAATAAATATAATAAATATATTATATGTTCAAATAAATTATATAAAATAAACTTTTAGCAACAAATACTAAAATACGGACATATAATATTTTTTTAAAATGAAATTTACCAATAGATATAAATATTTTGTATTGCTTATAAAATATTATTATCATATAATTTGAGATAAGTATTTTGTTTGAATCTATTGATAAAAACGTGACCAAGAAATATATAATCTATTGGTATTATTGTAATTGGAATAAAACTATTATAACTATCACAATAACATGTAGTGACCAATTTTTTACCAATACATTATTGAAATATATTGGTAAAATAATTTATCAATAAAAAATTTATGTTTAACAAAAATTATAATCTTAATGGAAGAAGATAAATATTTTGTGTTGAGGCCACCTTGACCAATTGTATTTGTTTAACTTTCATTATTTTCTAGTATTTTTTTGTTGTGAACTTTGTATCTATTATATTTATGAGATGGGATTAGAAGATTATCTTCCTTATGTCACGCTTGGTTTAGTGTTTCTTTTGTAAATTTTTAATTATTATATATTGTATCCCAATATATAAACTTACTATGATATATTATTAGAATGATTATATGGGGTTTTAATCCATTCTTTAGGGAAAAAATCATTCCCACGGTCTTATTTTTTAATGCCCGTACACTAGTTTCAAAACAATGAGGATCAATAATTCCCTTTGGATCAGTGATGAACCAGTTTCGGTCATAATTCAGGTAAGAATGGGTCATTTCATGACTTGAACAATTTAGTATCATCACATACCTTCAATTTGAAAAGAATACAATACAAGAAATAAGAGAGACATAAAAAAAGGAGGACCAAGAAACATACGTGTCACAGAAGTTGAGAATTAATAATCATTGACAAAAACTCAAAAACCAAAAAAGGGAAAAAATACAGGACCATATCCCCCTTACCAACAGTCATTAACACCTTTTTTCATTAATAAGGTTAGTGAAAATAACTGAAGTCATTGTTTTTTACTAGTGGTGATAAAATTCACTACTATATCATCATTCTACCCATAAGTTTCCCTCTTATATTTTTGGTTAGATGGCCTAACCCAGTTTGTCCTCATTTATGCTCTTATGTGGATTTTAATTATATTGTAAATATGACTAGTTTATTTTTTTATAAAAAAATTAAAAAACCCCACTATAAAAGCATCTGATATTGCAGTGCATGAAAAATATGTCGAGTTATAGTGTTTCCTTTTTTCCATCCAAGATGTTCACTTGTGTTTTTTGGGTGTCTATTAGTCGGGAATTTTCAATATTTTGTATCATAGGGTGGTTGACTTGATTTAAGATTCTAGAATCTGATCCCTCATCATCCTGATTCTCCTAGACACCATCAACACTTCCCATATCCATAGTTGAAGATGAAAATAGTCCTATGGTGGTAAATTTGTTGTTAATAGAGGTTAGAGGATCAAACACATACAATACACATGATGAAAAACTAGAGTGACTGGTCTATAATGATGATGGTTATGCTCCAAGTACACAGTCTCTGGGACACCATTGAAATCCAACAATCAGAACACCAAGAAGATCAAATGCAAATTGAGGCAATCCTACCCACTATCCCACTATAGATGATCTCCATACTCACCCTCAATAAACATTCCATGGAATCATGAGATACTATCAAGAACACACACATAATAATTAATCTTTTTAAAAGACCGATACAAAGAAATTCTACAATGAGTATAAAAGAATTTTCTTCAACAATGCTGAATTAGTGGATGACTTCACAATGTATAATACTAGGTTGTTGACCAAATCACAATCCACATATATCTAGAGCCTCAATACAAAGTTCATGAAAAGTATCTTTATGTTATCCCCTATATGTTATCCCAAATATCTCTTTCAATTGAGATGATACTCTACATCTCAAAAATCTATATAGAGGAGTTAATATGGTGACTCAAAGTGTAATAGGATTGTTTTAATATAACACCCACTACCATTTATGGAGGGAATCCAATCCTCATCGAGGAGGAGAGAGTTTCATGAAATAAGAATCAGCATTTGGGGGATTTATCCTTCAATGTATGTTTGTTGAGAAAATGGAACAATTGACCACCTAATTAAAAGAATGGTGTTGGAAATAGCCAAAATGGAAAGGATGGATTAAGATATATTGTTAGTCGTGATGTCTCAAGCCGAGAATGCCACATCTACATAAACATGTGAAATTGGGAAAAAATATTTTCATAGTGGGCCAAAAAGTGTCGAGGCCTCTTATAAAACAAGGTGGTGATTATGAGCCCGTGATTCTTATGGAAAGGGAATGCACTACAGTGACCAATTCCCCACCAACACAATCCTCCACCACAAATATTCTTCCACAACATTGCTGCCCTCTACCACTGGTCTTGGTGAATGTATTCACAAAACTCAATCACAAGGAGGTGTGTGATGATGGCTTATAATACCTTGAAACAAGTTCCACAAACCACATGACTGGGTCCCACAAAATATACTATGAGTTTGACTATAGGATCCGTAATAATGTGAAGTTAAGATATGGACCCATAATCATCATAGAGGGGTGTGAGATAATCTTTTTATCCCAAAAAACCATCAATCACCACCTGATCATGGGAGTATACTTCTTCTCATGGCTCAACACCGACAACAATATCAATATACAACTTGATCAGAATTGTTTTAATTATTTATTTATGGGGATATATAGATGATCCATGGCTAATATATGTGCCTACTAACTAATGTGAATTACTTCCCAAGACAAATGTACAATATCCAAATCAACATTTCACAATATATATTCTTTTATGCAAGGCAAAGAAATCATGAAACTAGAATGTAAGGTATGAAAAAAAACATATAGGCTATACAAAAGTTCTCTCAACATGATTTGGTGCAAGGTATTCCACCAATTGATTTGGAGGATCAATTATAGATAGTTGATTTACTGGGAAGCAACATTGACTGTATTCCCCAGAGGAGACAAAGCTTCATGTGGAGAAAGTCTTCAACTTTTTCCATGCTTTCCTTTGTGGTATGGTCATACTGAAAATGAAAATTGAAAACAACTATTTTCTATAAATCATGTATTACATGATCCGATACATGCAACTCAATCTACTTAAATGAAAGAACCAGGATACAACATCAATCAAATGCTTTCAGGCCATGGTGAAGGTGGTGACTGGGCACAATCTGAAGGTCCTTTTCACATATCATGGTGGTCAGTTCACTTTAGTGAAATTTGATGAATATTGTGACTATCATGGAATAAAATGGAAACTCACAACTTCCTATTAACTAAAAAATAATTTTCTCATTGAACAATGTAATTAGACATTGGTTTCTATGGATCTATGAATTATAAAGGAAAAGGTCCTTCTTGAGATGTTCAGGGGTGAGGTCATCACCACTGCCATATTCATCCTCAACTGAGAACCAACATGAATCCTTGATGGGGTGATTCCATAAAAGGCCTAGCATGGGAAATTAATATTGGTTCAATTTGTTTTCACTTTTTTATAAATTGTGCATGTCAATATTGTGAAGCCTCACTTGAAGAAGTTGGATGACCAAAGTACACCAGTGGTGTCCATCAGTTATTAGTTTGTAACTAAGGAATACTGTGTTCACAATCCTATCATAAAGTGTGTGTATGTAACATGTGACTTAATCTTCAATGAGGCTGAGTTGTGGTAATGGAGTTCTCATTATGAACAAGGTATGTTGAGTAGTGATGAGGAATTCACTATTGAGTGCACTAAATTATATGTACTGAGGGTGGAAGAGACAAATTACATTGCTAGAGTCTAGGGATCATCACCAAAACCAACCAAAGTGTGATTTTTATACATTTAATTTCCATTTATGGATGATATATTCCATTCACCATCAACCATTGATTATTTTTCCTCACCACCATCCAACATGGAAAAAGCACTTGATGTCGATCTTGATGACACCTTGCTTCGGTTCCACACCATCAACATCATCATCATTGTAACAACCCAAGTTATTATAATTTTTTTCAAAAGAATTAAATTTATTTAATGTATTTTTTTGATCACTACACAAAATTAAACATTAATTATATGCTTCACCATTTTATGCTTTCTCTATACAGAACATTAACTTATCTTGAATTATATAGAACACTGAGTTTGCATGAATCATCATTTCATTACTATAATTATTTTAAAGAAGAAATTTATAACAAATACATAAAAAATATGGATTGTAATAAATAATTTTTAAATACTTTTTATAATGGTTTCATATAAATAAAACATACTGGTAATGAAATATATAATTTTCTGTATAGTCTATATGTTTTAAAAATAATAATATTGTCTCAAAAGAACTACTTTATATGTCCTATGAAGAATAATAAAATTAATTATAGAAACTATTAGAAATTTAATTAGATAAAACATATGTAAATTTTGAATTCATAATTTTAAAATTATATTATGGTGATTTTTTGGTACGTTTTTCAAATATTTCATTTTTGGATTAATAGTGAAAGGTACTGAGTTTTAATTGAAAACTTCTTTGTATTATAATATAATCGTATATTTAAATTATATTATAATTTGATTATAAAGATTAATTAAATCAATTATACATAAATGTATCCAATTTAGAAATTAGATTCATTTTTACTATGAAATCGGATATAAAAACATTTCAATCTTTCAAACCATTTCACTTTAAAAAACAATCTTCTCATCCCATGTATGGGTTTAATATTAAATTAATTTTTACCACCTATATATGTGGAATTTTCATAAATGGATTCCATATTTTTAATAATAATAATTTATAATTTATAATAATTTCCACATTGTTTTTTTACCAAAAATTAGTAGTGAAATTAATTAAAATTAATCACAATTATTTGGGTAAAAAGAATATTACTTAGTGGTTACACTATAACTTAATGGAAAAAATAACATATAAAAATTAACAAAATCCATTTTCTATCATTATTTTTATCGTATCCTTGCTTGTCTAAAAAAGGACCATTATTGGTGGCACATGATGTAAGGGAGACCTCTTAATAGTGTTTACCTTTTTATATTTACAAGAATGTCACTCATCCTCCACTATAAAAGGGAAGCCACCCCCTCACATATTCACACCAATAATCCACTTTATCTCATCCAAAACCAACCTATATAATCACTAAAATTCCATATATATTTATTCTATAAGCCTACATTTGGGTATAAATTCAACCAATGAATCCCTTTGGTGCAAACTGAATGGAGTTACCCAAATAAGGGGTAACATCATTAAACAAGCACTTTCGTTTTATTTCTTTATCAATACCCTTAATTATATTTATTACATGCATATATAATAAACATAGTATCTTAAATACATTAAAAATTTTTATGTTAATATTACAATTTAAACTTTCACACACACCCATTAAATGAGATACATAATCATCCTTCGTGTGTACATATGACTACTTCCTGGCGAACCGCTGTTGTTCAATCTTCCATTAGTGCCTTTCAAGGTTTGTAATAAGGATGAAATTTCTATATTTATATGATATATATAATATTTATGATGTATTAACCATAATTTAATTATTATATAACACATAACTACATTCTTTCCATTTTTTGGTAATATAATAACTTTATTTGTTGATGTGTGGACTGCAGCCTCCTTAAAGTGAAATGATTCATTCACGATTTACATGGAATTAAACAAGGATGATTTTAATAAAAATATGTGTTATATATGATATATGAATTATACATGAATTATAATATATATATACTCTTGTGTGTGTGTGTGGGTGTTTTTGTGTCATTTACTTTTCTTTATTTCAATATGATAATAAAATGAAAACAAAGTTCATGCGTATGTACAACCTACCTTCTCAATGAATGGTGTATTTCATTTCATATTTATATGTTTTATAGATTATTAAAAATACATATATAATTAATATTATATATATATATATCATTTTTATCATTATAAAGATGATGAAATCATAATATATATATGAGGACCAATATATAAAAATCCAAACACATGAAAAAAACAAAGTGGTTATTACCTGAAACGTAAATTTAACATGGAATTGTTAATAAATGTATAATTAAAGGTCATTATAAAATAATATATGGTATGATATAAATGTATATGGTTCTATAATAGATTAATAAAAAAACTATATTGATTATACATGAGGTTTTAACAAGGGCGACGTGAGTCAATACATAAGGTAAGGGGGGTTTCTAGTGTCATTATTATTTCTATGAGACTTATCACTTATTCACCACTTGTTTATTTTGTGTGGAGTATATAATACCCAGAAATGTATTATATTATTAATATAAATAAATTTATGGGTATTTACATATCTATTTTATGATATATATTTAATTGGGTATTAAGGTTTAATAGTTACTAAATTTTCCAGGTAATTTTGTCCCAATTATCCTTCGTTGAGACACATGTATTGTTATGCACCTATATTCTTTTACAAAGTTTGTATACTTTGATTTTAAATTTTATATCATGTATATTTTTATTTTAATGATATTTTAAGCTTTATGTAAAGTTAATAATACTTGGTTTGATTTATTCAATGTTATGAAAGTGCTTTGAGTTTATTTCTATAATCTCGTCATTTATCAGGATTGTTTATGATTATGCTTACATTAAAGACATATTAGGATCCATCTCTAAATAATTCTCATTATTTTATTCACCTATGATTGATAATGATATCTGAATTTATTTTTACCATTTTTTCACTCATTTTTACTTTAGATAATTAATAAAGTGTTTTATGAAAATATGGCCTTATTTCTCACATCAGTCAAAAATCTGTTTTATTCAAAAAAAAAACGTATTACAAAATGATTTCAAAAATATTTTAAAATGAAAATCATAGATAATTTATAAGTAAAATTTATTTTAAAAATATTTTATGGTTTTAAAAGTCCCCTTTATATGTTTTCAAATCTATTTCAAAAGAAAAAGGTTTTCAAAAATGTTTTAATTTCTAAAAATTGTTTTCAAATAGGAAAGGATCTTTTCCTCAAGAAATGTTTCTAATTTTTTTTAAAAATTAATTTACCATGTAATATAGCATCTTTTGGTTTTACTCACGCCTTTATGGGGATATGATTGAAGGGTACCGTTTATATTCTTTATCATAATGGTTTATGTTATGATGTAAGGATGTCTATGACACCAATTTCTCTCCCACTAGTAATATGTTTATTAAACATGCTTCTTTGACACCAATTTCTCTCCCACTATTAATATTCTCATTAAACAAACTTTCATTATCTCTATGACATCATTTTATCTCCCACTAGTAATAGGGCCTTATTTCTCTCTTCATGGATGGAGTGGGAAATGAACTCAGTTCAAAAAAGGAATTTGTTTTTCTAATATGATATTGGGAGTGATCCTTGTCTTCTAAGATGATCATAGAAGTAAAATGTGACTACTAAAATGGTTTGGAGAGTTAACCCATTATAATAATATGGATATAGAACTAACCCTTTACTACTATGGAAATCATTTTATATGCTTATGTGTCTGCCAAAATATTTGGTCTTATACCTATTTAATTCTTTCATAGACTATTATATCTATTCCATTATGATTCAAATCCAATGAAAATCCAATATTTATGTCATTATTCATGATTTCGATCTTTAATATGTAGTGGATGATATTATAAAGATATGATCTTGTTCTCACACCCTTATTCTCTTGATTATGCTTACATATCTCCCTTATTTATCCTTACTGAGAATCTGAGTTCATGCTTTTTTTTATGTTTCATTTATCTAGTTTATGAAGATATACATTATGTATGATGTTTCTCAGAAGCGTTCTAGTCATGTATAACCTAGTGGGATATAATGTATCCCACTTATGTACCAATGTTTATGTTTCTATGCTTCCAAACGCACTAAACTAATAGTTTATTTGGGCATAATTTTTTGTAATGTATTAAATGTTCCAAAAAAGTGATTTAATTTATATGTTTGAGAATTGAGGGTCACTATATATGGTATCAGAGAAAACATTTATTAATCCTTTTGAAATTAAAATGATAAAACCATAGTGAGATCCCTAATAACATGTCTCTATGTATAAGTATAAGGATAAGTCAAAGTATAAGAAAATGTCATAAAATTCTGGTAAAGGATAGATTGAGTGGTTTCTTAGAAATAAATCCCTGCATGATACTAAATGTAGAAGTGTCCATGGAAAACATATACATAGCGATAAAAACCTAGAAAACACCATATTGAGCTAGACTTGATTAGGAACTTGTGCATGACAATGGGACTTCCTACGCAAATAGTTTGATACTCTTAGTTGAAATACTTGTGAAAGTTAAAAACTATTTACAAACCATCACGCGGTATTTAAATAGATGTAAGTGATGAATAACTTGGGATAAACCTAAGGTGTCAGTTTTTAGAGACAGTTTCATAACATAAAAATATTATAATTAGTGTTTCATGAATATGAGTTTTCATACTATGATTATTGTTTCTTAGTCTATGTTTTTAGGTTTTATTCCATGGCTATAACCTGACGTAACCATGACAATGATAAATGTGATGACAACTAAAATGATTATACTTTTGAGCATCTGATTTTTTTGGGAGACATAATAAAAAATATCATTTCTATGCTCACCCAAATTTATTAATATATGAACCATGATGGACTTCCAAATGAGAAAAGGAGGGAGTGAAATTATTTTCAGTACATTATGATGAAATATCCACCTTATTTTAGTGGGTCATCTAAACTACTAGTTTCTAAAAAATGGATCAGTACTACTAAAAATGTATTTTCTATTCTCCAATGTTTAGATCATGATAAATACATTCTGGCCATTTAATATTTATAAGGATAAGTAGAGTAGTGGTGGACTCTAATCAAGATTACAATAAAAAAATATTAAATTGAATTCATGGATTTTGACATGTTTAGTATATCATTTTTCAATAAGTATATTCTCTGTATTCTTCATCAGAGGATAGAGAAAGAGTTTCTTGAGTTAAATAAAAGGTATGATGATTCCATTATTACCTATGAAACAAGTTTTATAAGACTTGTGAGCTACTCTTCTGGTATAATCATCTGACATGAAAGTATGGTTGGCTGATTCTTCAGTGGCATAAAGCCATTCTTAAAAAGGGCTTTAACCATAAGAGACTTCAGTAGTTCTAAATATATTTTGTGTTGTGAAATAAATGTTGAAATAGAGGCTAAATAAATGTATCAATCGTATGGTAATGAAAAGAAAAGGAATGTGTAGTTTAATAGAAAATATAAAAACCACGGAAAGAAGAATATTATCTTTTATTTATGCTCTATTTAGGGTAACAAGAAAGAAGAAAATTATATTAAGGGGTCTAATAAATGGTTAATGTATAAAAGGGAAGGCCATCCAACATTTTATTAGTGAAGTTATTGGAAGAAGATAGATAATA
The DNA here is from genome assembly GCA_963277665.1 of Viscum album. Classification (NCBI taxonomy): domain Eukaryota; kingdom Viridiplantae; phylum Streptophyta; class Magnoliopsida; order Santalales; family Viscaceae; genus Viscum; species Viscum album. Next base: position 1,068,795,229 of record OY728129.1, read on the forward strand.
ATGGCAATGGTGAGAAATATATAAAGAATTCACCTAACCAACTTCAACGCTTCAATTGTAAAGAGAATAGGAATTATGCTAACTAGTTCCAATACTAGTTGGTTAATGATTATGATCAATATCAACAACCTCTTATGATGAGGGAAAATAGTAAATATCATCTTATAACTATTTATAACAAGGGGTTAGAGAATGATGCAGGGAAAGGTATACCTTTTATCCACTATATAATTGATAATGAATTATTTTATTCTAGATCTACCCACTATTTCATATCTATTTAATTTTATATGGGTATTAAGATTGCATCCTAATGATTATAAGTGTAGTTATCTACAAAAACCCCTAACGGTATGATGACTTCATCTGAAGTCTATTATTCCTCTCTAGTTGATGTTTGTAGGAATTTTATAACATACAGTATTATCATTCATCCTATGGTTGAATTTTATGTCATCATAGGCATGGATTGACTTTCTCTACATAAATATCACATCAGTTGTCAAGGAGGTGAAGTTAAAATTGAAATTTCAATCTAACCGATGATCATCTATCAATGTGATGATAAGTATGAACTTCATATGAATATTACATCTAGTGTATTGATCTTAATATCAATGAATAAGGGTTTTTTTCTCAAATGGTTGGGGGGAAACTCAATGTTGATGACATGCCTATTTTTTTTGGGAATTTGGGGATTTATTTCTGAAAGAGTTTCCAATCCTTCCAACAAAACCTAAAGTTTTGTTTTTAATATAACTCATACTTGGTTCAACAACAATTTCAATGATTCTATATAGAATATAAACAATTATGATGTTGTAATTGAAGAAGAAACTCCATGAAAAACATGAAAACGGATATATTTGGCCAAGTGTGTCACCTAGGGGTGCACCTATTCCTTTAATGAAAAAGAAAGATGGATCAATGTGTCTATACACTGATTATCGAGAGTTGAACATGATAACAAAAAAAATAAGTATCATCTTCCCCATATTGATGACTTGTTTGATTAACTACATAGAGATTAATACTTTTCCAATATAGATCTTCATTCTGGATATCACAAATTGAGGGTTAAGAAGGTGAATATACCAAATAAGACATTCTGTACAAGGTATAGACACTATGAATATATAGTGATTCTTTCTGGACTTACTAATGCCCGTTATATATTTATAGATTTGATGAATAATGTTTTTAGAGATTACCTCAATCAATTTGTGGTAGTATATATACATTATATTATTATATATTGAAACATAAATAATGATTATGAAGACCACATAATAATTTTACTAAATACTATAAGGATTTATAAACTGTGTCTGAAATCTACAAAGAGTGAAATTTGGATTTAAAGGTTTCATTTTTGGGTCATATAATCTCTTGGGAGAGTATAGCAGTAGAATCATTAAAGATGGAGGCCACCAAATTTTGGACCAGACCAACTAGGATGACTAAGGCCCATAGTTTTCATAGTATAACTAGATATTATCAAAAGTTTGTGCTTTATTTCTAGTGAATATCCAATACTATGACCAAGTTAACTTGAAAGGGTTTTAAGTTTCACTAGATAGATGAATATAAGGAAAAGTTCAAAAAACTAATGGAAATTTTATTCATCACATCTATGCTTACATTACCCTATAGTTGAGAAGGGTTTTTAATTTATAAAGATACATAAACAAAGGGATTTGGATGATTTATTATGTAGAATGAAATTGTTATTTCCTATAGCTCATAAAAATTGATGAATCATGATAAAAAGTACCATACTCATGATTTGGAGTAAGCTGTGGTATTTTTTTGAAATAAAGATATGAAGGAATTTTCTTAATTAAGAAATATGTGATATATAAGTTTGAAGTATATATTCACACAGAAGGAGATGAACATGCATTAGAGAATATGGTTAGAGTTGATAAAAGATTAAGACTTATTAATACATTTCCACCTTGAGAAGGTAGACATGGTGGTTATTGCTTTGAGTTGAAAGGATCATGCTAGATTATCCATTATGAGGATACAAAAAGATCCAATATTTTTGGATTTTCAATGGATGGACCAAAAAATGAGGAAGGAAAGTAAAAAATATTATATTTATCAATTGACTGTTCAACCCTCTATCCATGTGAAGATTAAAGTGGAACAAGAGGAGGATGTATAAATATAGAAGAAGGTTATAAATGTTATTGATATTAACCTTTATTAGGATATAATGATATGGTTCATGAATAGAGTATTTGTTTCATCCATATAAAATTTGAAGAAGGAGTTATTATAGGAAGCATATAGTTCATAACTCTCTATTCATCCTAGAAGTAAGAAGATTTATATAGATTAAAAATAATACATTTGGAGGGATCAAATGAAGAGACATATCACAAATTTTCTATCTCAGTGCTTGGGATGCCAACAAGTTATGGATGTATGAAAAAATTCAAAGGTTACCCATAACAGAATGGAAATGAGAGAACATCACTATAGGTTTTTTCACTCTATAACCCCAAAATTCTAAATGGAATAATGTTTTATGGGTGGTGTTCGATCACCAAACTATGTTATCAAAGTTCAAAACTATTAGATAAGACTACTCTTTGGACCAGATTTCTAGGATATATGTTATGGTATATATAAGGTTTCATAGAGTACCACATTCCATTGTATCTGATCGAGATCCAAGATTTACCTCCATGTTCTTTAAATTTTTTTAGAAATCCCTTGGTATAAAAGTGAGTTTGAACACTAATTATCATTCTCATATGAATGGTAAATATGAAATATTAATTAAAACACTAGATGATGTTTTGAGATCTTGTTCGTTGCATTAGAAATGTGTTTAGGATCGATACATTCCTCATGTAATTTTTTTTATTAAAAATATAATTCACTAAAGAATTCATATGAATCTTTATAAATCCCTATATGGAATGAATTATAGAGCTCCAATTTACTGGAATTATGTTGGGGAAAGAAATCTACTAGGTCCTAGATCACTGAGGAAATGGTTGAGAATGTTAGAACAATTCATCATGATACCAAGGATACTAATATTTGGAAGAAACTGTATGTTGATAGCTACTGGAATGGTCTAGAATTTTAATTCATAGAGAATGTGTTTCTACAAATCTCTCCTTGGAACAAGGTTATGAGATTCAAGAAGAAATGGAAACTAAAACATGGGTATATCATTCTCTTTGAAATTATTGATTATATAAGGATGGTAGGCTATCTATTGGAACTTACACAAAATCTATATTATGTCAATGATGTGCTCCTTGTATCTCTCATGAGGAAGTACATACTAGACCATTCACATGTACTGAACTCAGAGGACATACCACTAGAGAATGACCTTTCTTTTGATGAAAAACCAGTTGAAATTCTGTATCATAGATAGAATTTTCTAAAAAAATACCACTCACATTGTTAAATTTTTGTTGGTAAAAAATAGTTATAGTAAGCTACATGGGAACATGAGGATATGATGATGAAAAATTATCCCCATTTTTATGTATCTGAATAATGATTTTTGAGGGAGAAATTCATTTTACGGGGGGAAGAATGAAACACCCTGAGATTTTATGAACCCCTATTTTTCAAAAAACAAATTATATTTCCTTGATGTCTTGTGTTCTAAGATACAACAAGTTACACCTTTTTAAATGCTACACCAAGTTAATCTTTCTCTGTACACAACATCGACTTATCTTGCATCACATGAAACAGTGAGTTACTATGAAACAAAATTTTATTAGTATAATTATTATACACAAGATAGTAATAACATATAAATTAAACTTAGTAATATTAATAGTAAAAAACTGATTTTAAATTTGATTTATAATGGATTCATATAAAATAATCATATTTATAATTAAATATGTAATTTCTGATAAAGTATATATTTTTTTAAATTTTATTTTCTTAAAAGAGATACTTTTTATGTAATTATATGAATAATAATAAAATGAATTTTAGAAAATTTTAGAAATTGAATTGGATAAAATAAAATTCATTTTTGAACTCATAATGTTAATATTATCTTTGTGTGATTTTTGGGATATTTTCTGAATATTTTATTTTTGGATGAATACTGAAAAATAATGAATTTTAATTGAAAAATTATTTTAAATTTAATTTATTTACATATTTAAATTAAATTTTTTGTTTTGTTTTAAAGTATAGTTATATCAATTACAAATAAATTAATCTAATATCGGTCATTGTAACCAATTTCGCATTGAAATTGGACAAAAAACATTTCCATCTTTTTAATTTATTCAGATTAAAAACCCATCATCTCATCACGTCTATGAGATTAATTTTAAAATTATTTTTCAACTTATATATTTTAAATTCAAAAAAATTATTCCATATTTGTAATCTGAATAATTCATAATTTCTAATATGGACAACATAGTTTTTGACCAAAAAATAATTAGTGAAAGTAATTAAAAATAATTACATTGATTTCTGTAAAAACAAGTTTACTTAGTGGTTAAACTATAAATTAAGGGGATAAATAACCTAGTAACATGTAAAAAATTCCATTTTTGTCCATATTTCTACCATACTAATAATGTTTTAAAAAAATTATCATTATTAGAGACACATTATTTAAGGGAGGCTGTTCAATATTGTTTAACTTTTTTATTTTTACAAGGATACCACTCCTCTACTATGAATGAACCCTCACCCTCTCCACCAATTCTTCACACCTCTCAAGGAAATTGGATCATACAAAACCTACCCAAAAACATTCCCAACGTCCCTACCTTAGAGCAGAAATCCAACCAAGGAATCCCGTTGGGGAAATCCAAAATGATTTACCCAAAGAAGAGGTAACATCCTTCAACAAACACTTTAATTTTATTTCATTATACACCCCTCCATTCTTCTTATTCCCTGAATCAATAATAGAATAATTATCCTCAGTATAATAAAATGTTTTTTGTAAAATTTATGACTTACACTCACACACACATCTGTCAAATAGGATACACAATCATCATTTGAGTGTATGTTGGACTACCACCTTTCAAACTGATGTCATTCTTTCTTCCATTACCACATATAAAGGTCGGTAATAATGAACTAATTATTGTTATTATATAAATTGTAATATATTTATAATCTCTTTATTATTCTAGAATTATTATATAACACATACCTTCATTATTTCCATTTTTTTGGAACACTATAACTTTGTTTGTGGATGTGTGGACTATTACCTCCTCAAAGAGATGTTATTCATTCATGCATTACATGTAATATATTATGTATTGGTTTAATAAAAATATGTTTTATATATAAAATAAAAATTCTACTAGAATTATAATATATATATTTTTCTATTTGTGTGTATCATTTAAATTTCTTTCTTTCAATACGATAAGAAAATAAAAACAACATTCATGTGTACATATGGCCTAACGTCTCCATGAATTATGCATTTAATTTCCTATTTATATATTTTATAGATTATTATAACTATATTTACACTGAATATATATTATTTTTATGTCATATTTACAATTCCTGAGATGATAAAATCATGATATATTTAAGAGGACCAAAATAAAACAAAATAAAACACATGAGAAAAAACAAAGTGGTTATTACCCAAAACACAACTCTAACATGGAATTATTAATAAATGGGTGATAAAAGGTCATAATAAAATCATATTTTGTATGAAATAAATTAATTCGGTCCTATAATAAATTTATAATAAAGTTATATTTATTATACAAGATGTTTTAAGGAGTATGATGAGATCCAAGACATAATGTAAGAGGGATTCCTAGTCTCACTTTTTTTTATGTGATTTATGCTTTATTCACCAGAAATTTAATTTTCTTGGTGTATATAATGACCATGAGTGTATTCTAAGATTAGTATTCATAAATTTGTGGGTATTTACATATCCATTCTATGTTTTTTATTTTCTTCTCCCCTATTACTTCATGATATCTTCATTTATTGGTACCATTTTTCCACTCATTGGTACAAAAGATAATTAATAATGTGTTTTTTGAAAATTTGACCATATTTCTCTCTTTGTCCAAAAATCTATTTTATTCAAAATCCATATTTTCAATTTTTTTTCAAAAATGGTTTTAAAACGATATTTTAAGATCATTTTCAATGAAAAAGTATTTTAAAAATGTTTATAATTTTCAAAGTTTCCTTTTTATTTTTTCAAATCTATTTTTAAAGAAAAAGGTTTTAAAAAATGATTTATGTTTTTAAAAGTGTTTTTCAAAGCACAAAGGATATTTTTCTCAAGAAATGTTTTTAAATAAATTTCAAGATAACATCCATTTATGTTACTCATGCCTTTATAGGGATATTATCCAAGGGTACTATTCCTATTTTATATCCCAATGGTTTATGTTTATTTGGAATTACGTCTATGGAACCTGTTTCTCTTCCATGGGTTATATACATATGAAAGTAACTTATTTTTATGGGTTATGATTTGATGAAATTATTATGAAACCTATCTATTTTCCCCAGGTTATTATATAATGACGTATTTATGATACCCATTTAATGTCATGGGTTATGGTATGTGAATTTTTTAAATCTTGTGGCTCATATATGTATGATTTCATTTTGAGATTTATGAGACCTATATCGACCTCCAATGCGTTAGGTAAATATTTATATCTATTGAGATATACATGTCTAGAATGTGGAGTGAACTCAGTTCAATAAAGGACCTTGTTTGCCATGATGGTCTTGGGTGTGAACTATAACAACTGAGATGTTCATTTTATTGAACCATGACTACTAAGATGGTTTAGGGAGTAAACCCATTCCACTAATATGTTCTTATAATTAAACCATTACTACCATGTAAGTTATTTTATATTCTTATGTATCTTCTAAAATTCCATGTATTATTCCTATGTTATGATTTCATGTATTATTATCTTGATTCCCCTATGATTAATGTCTTATAAACATCCAATTTTTGTTCCATGAATCCTGATTATGATATCTGATATATAGGGTATGATATTCTAATAAAATTAACTTTTTATCATACCCTTATTCTCATGAATATACTTACATATCTTCTTTTTTAGCCATGATGAAAATCTAAGAGAACCTTTTTTAATGTTTCCAATTCCAATGTAATGTAGATATTTATTATGTATGATGTGTAAAAGAAGGATTATATTTATGGAGAACCTAGTGGGAGATAATTTATCTCACTTATGTATTAGTGTTTATATTTCCATGTTTTAAAAGGCACTAAACTAATAGGTATTTGGGGGTTTGTTTGTGTAGTGTATTAAAAAAATCATCAAAAAAGATGTAATGTCTATTTATGAGATGTGAGGATCACTATAATTGGTGCCATAATTCCACCGGGGTTCATATTATGGGAGATCAACCCTGGTGAGCTACATTTCACTACAACTGACGATCCATCCTCCATTGGGGAAGAATATTAATTCCTTTTTTAGTGAAAGGCGATGCTTGATGAGATGTAGAACACAAAAAAGAGACACATGGGATATCATTGATCTCATAATTGGCCATCATCCAATTGGGATCAAGTGGGTCATTAAGGTGAACCATGCTGATAATGTATTGGTAGAAAGGACAAAGTTTAGGATCATTTCAAAGGCATAAGTCTAGCATCAAGGGATTGACATCAAGGATGACTTTTCCATTATTGCATGCATGGAGTTGCTGTAGATCCTTATCATGGTGGTGGACCAAGAAGGGTTGGAGGTCCATTACATGGATGCTAAATCAATATTCATTAATAGAGACCTCCAAGATGAGGTATACGTAAAGAAACCATTGAGATTAATCATAAAAAACTATGAGAACATGGTAATATGGTTCTAAAAATTTCTCTACATCCACCACCTAGAAAAAAGAGTGTGGGATTCCATTATTGATGATAGGCTTATGATGCTATGATTTCAAATGATTCTCTCTAAGCTTGTTATTTACAATCATGGAAATGACATATCTCATATGATCAAAAAGGGTCTATGGAGATGACTTGATCATCCTCGACACAAATTTCACCAGCAACATCATTTTGAAGGGTAATATGAAGAAGATATTTTTGATGAAATATTTTGGATTTCTCTCATACTACATTAGAATTATAGTGAACCTTGGGCTAAGTGGCATTTCTCTATTTTAATCCACCCACAAGACTAAGCTAATGGAGAAGAGCAACATGAGAGAGTGCAACCCCTGTTAAGTTATGATAGAGACCCACTTGAAACTGAGAATATCTAGAACCTTCTAATTGTTTAAATCCACTCAATATAGATGCATCATCAATAGACTCTATTACCTATTGTATACATGACCTGACATTACATACACAATGGGTTACATAAGAAAATTTACAAAGGAACCGATTGAAGTTCACTTGACCGAAATCAACCACCAATTGTGCTATATAGCATATACATGAAACGACGATGTATGATATACAAGGATGGTAAATATTCAGTTGATATTATTGGGATTTTGTGATAGTGACATGGCTGGAGATGATGACAAAAATAAGATCACCACTAGGGAATTCTTATCCCTTGAGGACAACCCCATCACCTAGATATTATAGTAGAAAAAGGTGGTTGATTTGTCTTAGTGCAAAGATGAGTAAATTTCTTTGGAAATTGTGGCATTATCGGGCATCTAGTTGGAAAATTTTTAAGAAAATTACTCTTTTCAGACCTTAGTGTTTCAGTGATCAAAGTGGACAACAAGTTCACAACTACCCTAATATATATCCCTATCATTAGTGAGAATATAAAGCACATTGATACTCAATTCCATTTCATTTAGGAGTCCATTGATATAGGAAAATTCATTCTTGAGCACACTCACACCAAGGAGAAGCTCGTAGAAATTATCACATAGTCACTTGGGTATGCCATGTTAAAGGATCTATGTGCATCGATTGCCATCTTTGAGATCTATTGAACATGTAGAAATTATTGGGGTAATATTTTTAACAAATGGTGATCAATTTCACCTTTATTTCTACCTTCACCACATAATTTTTCCTCTTTTTTATGTATCTAAGTTATTTGACTTCATTAAGGATCTCATATGATGTTTAACTATATAGAAATTATGTCTAGTTTTTTTTCATATAATGAAATGTAAACCCAACCAGAAAGAATCACAATTTACAATACACAAAAATCACTCTAGTTATAGTTTTTGTTTTTTCCCTAGGTCCCTTGTGTTTCATGGGCATTGATAGGTCATTAATTTTGAATATTTTGGATGTTATTTATATTTTACTTGGTCGATCATCAATTTTTTTCACCCTTGGGGATCAATAACTAGAACCATACAATTATTTATGATCTATCAACACATGTAGTGGAAATATTTGGGAATCCAGAACTCATCTCCAACTATGGATAGTTAGGGGCAGAGCCAAGATGGTCTTCTTCACCAAAATTATATCTTTATCAAACAAGAAAAGAGTTTAACTAGACGTATCACTTGATCTTACTCCATAGGGGATACCTAAATTACATCGTGCGAAAAATCGAGGTGGCATCGTGAGTAAGAACTGCCATGAAATTGAAATGAGTTTTTACATCGATGATCCCAACTCAAAATCAAGTTAAAGTAGGAAGGTACGAATATAGAGGAACAAACATAGGGATCATAATCCATAGAAAAATATAGAGGTGGAACTCAAAACATCATGGGCCATGGAATATCACAAAACTAAAATTTCCAGTAATAAATAGGTATGGATGAATGATCCAAACAAACCATGGGTTATATTCACCTCATGATCAATTTAATCAGTGAATCATAGTAAATAAAAAACAATCCATATATAATCATATATTTAAGACAAAAATTGGAGGCCAGGTCACTACTACATACTGCACTTTGTCTAGGGTTGGATCTCATCAGTTCAAAACATAAAGTGCTACTAAAAGGGTAAACATTATTAGTTACAGATAAAATCACTGGTAAATATAACCTATATCAGTGATAACCAAATTTCTGATAAAAGTGTACCATTTATCAATGCATATTTTAGCACTAATAAAGGTTCATCTTTATCAGTTGTTTTCTTAGCACTGATGAAATCATATAACCAAGAAATTATTAATATATATATATATAATTATCATATTTATATTAAAAAATTATTTTATATTTATATAGTTACAAAATGCATGCATATAATTTATATAAAAATGATATATATATATATTAATAATTTAACCAATTATATATAAAAAATGATTTATTATTAATATGTGATATTTGAATTTATATATTTATTTTAGTGTCTATGTAAAAATATATGTATTCATTATCTTTTGTGTGTGTGTGTGTATTTTGCTTATGTGTATATATAGATGTTCTACATGTATTGATGTATGCATATGTATATATATGTGCACATGTACGTGAGATATACATATATGTGTGTAGAATATGTGTAAATGTGTGTTAATGGCTTCTATTTATTTCATATATGTTTTTTTTCCATTTTTGATAATATATTTTTGGAATGTATTCATTTTTATACATATTTACATTTTACTATGTATTATTTTTAACATGTTTTTGATTTATATGATAAATATTTATTTAATTTTATTTAATAATTTGTAATATTTTTAAGATGTCTGAAATTTTTATAATTAAGTTATTTAAAAGAAGTTTTTAATATTTCCTTTAAAACAATATATGCTTACAATTCATGTTTTTAATCTTATATGAATTCATTTTTTGAAATAGTTTTTTTATTGAATTCAACTTATTCATTTTAACGTTTATTTTAATTAATATTATTTATTAATTTTTTAATATCAACTAATTTATATATATTTTTTGGAATATAATTATCTATAATATTTATTTATACATAAATTTATATACTATACATGTAATAATTTCAATATTTTTTTAAGTTGGGGCCAAAGCCCTATTTTTATTATTAATAAAAAGACCAATTTCTATCTAGGTAGAGTGAGACCGAATACATAGCCTATAGGCCCAAGGAAAAGAATACCATTACATGGACTAAAGGTCCATTGGAGCATCATATCTGCACCATCCTGTATACGACACCATGTTTGCATCATGCCCACATGACCACTTGTATGCTTCATTATCTATGTCACCACCTACATAGTACTGGAACAATACCTATGCTCATTAGGGCTTTAATCTAGGACCTCCTGGATGTGGAGGCCAGTGGTTGAGTATGACTCAACCACAACACTATCCACATGTTTTTAGCTTATATTAATAATATTTATTATTTTTTGTTTTTTAAGTATTAAAAATAAAAATATGTATAAAATTTATATAACTAATATATTTAAAATATTGTTTTAATAAATTTTTAATTTAAATATATAATATTCTAAAATTTATCGACATTAATTTAACAATTTTTAATATTATATCAGTTAATTATTTTTTTCATTTTTGATATTGATTATTATTATTTTCATATTTTCTTAATTTATTCATTATTTAGAATTTATACATATTTATTTACTATGTTTTAATATTTTCAATATGTATTCATCTTCATTTTAATATATATTCATTTTTAAATTTTTTATTAGTAATTTGTATAATGAAAAAAAAATTTACATTTTTTAAAATGTTTTTAACGTCTCTTCATTTTTAACTATTTAATTTCACACATTTATAATATTCCATCATTTATGTGTATATATTTATTAATAATTTTGAAAATATATTTATAGAAATATATATGTTAATAAATATCAATAAATTATTCTTTATAAATAAATATTTATAAATAATGTTTTATACATACTTTTTTATAATTTCATATAAATAAATATATTTATATTTACATATATAAATAAATTTGTAAATGCATATATACTATATTTATAAAATTAAACACACACATATATATATATATATATAATATTTTAAAAGTATTTATATAATTGTAAATATGTAATAATCTTTTTAAATAACTATAAAATTATAATAAATATTTTTGTTATATTTATAATTATATATATTTATATGTTAGTAAATGTACATAATTATATAAATATGTATATATTTTTTACAAGTACAAGTATAATTATAAATATAAATATATATAAATATAAATAAATATATATATTTGTAATTATAAATATAAATATATAATTATAATTATAAATACATATTTATAATTATTTTAATATATATTTAATTATATGAATAAATATATATTTATAATTATATATGCTTATTAATATTTATAATTATTTTTATAAATACATATTTAAAATTGTTTAAATATATTTATTAATATATATATATATATATATTTATAATTATACAAATTTAAATGTTTATTTATAATAATTATTTTATAAAAATTAATTATATAGGAATTTATCAGCACTAATTAATTTATCAATCATAAAACCACTCTTTATTTTTTTGAAATCACTGATAAAACTCTTGGAGATCTCTTAATTAGAATCCTAACAGAGTTCTCTATCCTCACGCAATTCAAGATCTCACAAAACTCAAGCTTTATCATCGCCCTACCCCAAACATCTCAGATGAATTGACACATTAAAAACCCAAGTTATGTGACTTGTGATCCTTCACTCCCCTAAAAAATCATTGTCTATTTTAATTTTTCTTGTAATGTTTAAAGGGCATGAGTGAGAAATCTTAATTTCTATCGATCTACCTCACTAATTTTCCACCCAATCTACATCACCTTGACTATTTTTTTCATCCCCCTCTCTCCCACCCTCAAGTTCAATTCAATCTTTCAACATAATTTCTCATACTGATTGCATGAAGCTCCTTTCTATGCACCATATAAACTCTTCCCACTTATCACGTAAGGTGTTGACTAAAAATTATAATTATATAGTATTTTTTTCATTGCATGGACGACAATCTGATTCATGATCCATATACCCTTCTTCCTCCCATGGATTAAAATAAAAAAAAAATCTGCCTATTTTCTTCCATTACTGGGTAAAAGAACCCCAATAATTTTAATATCTCCTAATTTATTTATAGATTTTTTGAATTTTGAAATGGGTTTAATTTAGATTTTTTTGAATTGTTCGAAATTTTTATATTTGTATAACTTTATTAAAAAATTAATTCATGATACTTTTTATACTTATACACAAATTCATTGATATTAATATAGATAAATTGTATCTTATCTTCACACAATGATGTGTGAATATGTGAAACAAGATGAGTGGTATCTATATTTATAACTACATACATGTTTAAGGACAATGGGTGGTTCATGAACTCAGATTATCTATCTTCAAGTTGGGTTGTAAAGGTTTTTCTTAAAAAAGGGATTCCCTAAATGGTATTTTCATAAGTTGGTAGTCCTTTTAAATTACAATGCCTTGATTTATTTTACATTTTAACATGTTTTATAAAAGGTGATTTAATTTTTTAAATTCTTATTATTATGATAGTGATGGTTTTTATGCCTTAATTATTATTTAAATTTTTATATTGATTTAATATTTGTAATTGATTCAATTGGAATGTTCTGTTTAATTAATTGAATTGTTGGGAATGGGTTTTGAAAAGACACTTCGATAAAATATGAACTGTTTGAAATGGGAATGGAACACAGAAACCCCAATTAGAGACTTATGGTCATTTGATTCAAATTCAAGAGTGTATTTAAATGTTTGGTTTCTAAGAAAATTTGATTGAGCTATATCAACATTTTCATCATAAAAAAAGAGATAAAATTTTAATCCTAATAATCTGGTTATTAAAACACCACATTATCCACCACATACCAAGTGAATAAATGAATAAAAATTAACTCTCCCATATTTTGTAATCCCACCTAACAAAGTTATAGAAACATTCATTGTTCACTCTGTTTTGAAATTGAATAAAATTTAATTATATTCTTTATAACTTTACATATATCACAAATTCTATTCTTCCAATGATTTACACCACTACAAAATAATCTAAATACACATAATTTAGAACTTATTATCTTAGAATAATGGATTCATGTTTCTCAAATAATTTATTATGAATATCCTTTTGGGGTTCCAAGAATATACTTTTCGTGTATTTTTTTAGTTTTTAAGTATTAATATTACTAAATAAAATAGGATGGATATGAATAAAAAATAGATGGATGCCAATCATATGAAAGTAAAGTATGAGTATTGAGTGTATGAGTTCATAAATATTGAAAAATATAATGATTATGAATCTTATAATATCCCTTTTCCATGTTTACACTATTTTTATTAAATACTAATTAGTCAAAAGTATTTTGAAGAACAATTGAGCTGTCATGTAATATATCGATGTTTTAAATATGAGACTAAACATTGTGAAAATGAGAATATATCTAGTGATTGAGATAACACTGTATTTTATAGGTCATCTTATATTATTAAAAGTGTGAACAATAAAGATGACTATCTCAAGGATATGATTACATGTGTTAATGATTATGAAGATCATCTTGAGGAAAATTCAATGATAGTTGAAAATTAGCTTCGTTATTGTCAAATTTTTTAGATAAGATAAATATTTCCCAATGACATCGTTTTATGATAGATATACTAAATATACATAATTTCTATCTTTACAAAATCTATATGATATAATTTTTTTTCAATGGATAGAGTGACACTAGTATTGCTAAACTACTTTCTCTTTTGAATGATATGCTCCCAGAAGATAATGAGCTTCATTATTAGCCATATGATTCTAAACAAATTATATGATCAATGTGTACAGTTAATGAAAGAACACATTCTTATTCAAATGAATAAATACTATTTATAAAGGAACACAAAAAACATAAAAAATACACAAATTTTGGTGCATATCGATGTAAGAAAGATGAATTAGGTCATACAAAAGTTATATGTTACCTTCCAATCATTCCATTTCATAGGCACCTATATGGAATAGAGAAAACTACAATGCAATTGATGCGGAAAACAAATAAAATAATTAATGATGAGAAACCTCATCATGAAATAGACTCTTCTCATTGGAAGAAAATTGATAAAAAGTTACATGAGTTTGGAAACCATCTAAGAAACCGTCATCTTTTTTATATCTATAGAGAAACCGAATCCTTCATATTTTCAATGTAGCACCCATAGTACATGGCTGGTTATGTTGGTAAATTATAAATTTCCACCATGGTTATGCAAGAAAAAATATAATATTTTATCTTTGTATATATTAGGTCCAAAGTAACATGGTAATGATATTTTTGTTTATTTTTCTCTATTGATCGAGGATTTGAAATTATTATTGGATTTAGTTGTTACATTGAATGATACTTAAAAAAATGAATATTTTACATTGAGATCCATTTTGTATGAGATGATAAATGAATTTCATTCCTAATAATTTTTTTTGATATACAATTAAAGGCACTAAATAGTGACATATTTGTGAGAAATTTTATTAGTAAATTAATTTTAAACATTCAATAATGATTTTTTATTAAGGAAATCACTAATTTCTACTATGATGACATTAATATTGATCCTGAATGACTTCATTTGATGGGATTTCAGAAAAAGGTACAACACTATCTCTACAAATATGTGATCAACTATTTGATAATGTAATATATATGGGAACTAATTTTGGTAATCCTTATTTTGAAAAACCTTTCAAAAACTAATTGAAAAAAGATATTTGTTATTTTAGAATTTCCTTACATGAATAGTTTGCACATAAAAAATTCTCTTGATGTTATGGATATTGAAAAAATTTATGTGATAGTGTCATTGGAACATTACTAAATAACCCAGAGAAAAAAAAGATGAAATTAAGGCTATGATGGTAATTATTGACATGGGGATACATGAAGATTTGGTGCTAGTGAAGAGTGAAAATAGATTTTTCTTTCACCAGTTGTTTTCACTCTTTCCAAGCCAGAGAGATATAAGTTTTTTAATGTATTGAATGATGTCAAAGTTTTTTAAGGGTATTCATAAAATATCAAGAATATCATGTCATTGAGAAATTTAATGTGAAAGGGTTTTAAATCACATGATTATCATATTTTTTGTAAGATCTAATGCATATAGATTTATTTTTCATTTTTCCAAAAAATTTCTATCATAAATTAATAATGATTCGTTTCATTTTCAAATATATATATATATATAAATTTTATAAACCTAGTGAAATTCCAAATAAAAAAATCGGAAATTTCTATCATGTTAGGAATTGGTGATGTTTTTCTCACCATCATTATTTGATATGATGGTTCACTTGGTAAAAGAGATTTTACTATGTGGCCATGAACATAATAGATAGATTTACCCCATTGAATGGTATATGATGATTTTGGAAGGGCATGTCAAAAATAAAAGTCACCGAGAAGGTAATATTACAGAGAGATATATTTTTGAAGAAGCTATTGAATTCTTTATCAACTAAATATCTTATGTATAAAGCATTGGTTTACTAAACCTTCGTCACACCGGATGGATTGTGGGTGAAGGAATTTCCAGAATATATTTTATAAAAATTACTATTACAATGCGAGAGTAGGATCAACTTTACATTTTTCATAATAGTTTAGAGGATGCACTATATATTTTAACCAACAAAGTAAATGTTATTCATTTTAATCCATCTATTAGTAAAAGATATATATTGACTTTAAAAAATAAATAGTATATAGTATGGTTTTGATACCATATTTTTAAGGAGTCAACTAAAAATATTGATTGAATTTATGAATGCCATCGATGGATAGACAGAGGAAAAAATGGTCATTTTTTATCAACTACTGGTTATATAATTAACGATTACATGTTCTATTTAAATGAACACGATTAATGTATAACAGTTCAAAATAGCGTAGATACCCTTTTTTACATAAGTGATTCTTTTATCTAGAACCAATTATTGAAATCCAATTTATCTGAATACTTCATACTTTGGCATTATCAAAAAACCCTGGGAGATGGATTATACCATGTTCTACGTGTCTATTTTTCAATGGAAGTGCATTTATAATAGAAGTATAGCTAAACTAGATGAATTTGAATTAATTAAAGTGTATTTAAGTATATAAGGGTACAAATATGAAATATTTATAATCGAATCACAAGAAGTATAAGTGTTTTATGTTCTATATCCAAAAAACCTAAAGTGGTCAATTGTTCTATTATCAACCTAAACCAATGAAGGTTTTGATTTCAATTGAATTGATGATTTTGCTATTATTTGTATGTAACAATAATTTCATAGTATTACCAATCTAGTTAGGGTATTTTATATTATAGTATACAATAATAAGGATATTTGGATACTAGATAAAGGGGTCAAATCTCTTAAAAAACTGATATAAATAATTACATTACATATTTTTTCAATAAACATTTCATTTCCTCATATTATTATATGGTCAATACTATATTTATGTAAACTAAATTAAATGTTCAACAAATTATATAGATAATGACTTATTCACATGATAATGCTCCCAATTCTAAGGAAAAATAGATTTCTCAACATGTTGATGATCCCAATGTGTTGGAACACAAATAATTTTTACATTCTTATGCTACCAATACATACGAACTACAATACTAAAGATGTTGAATAAGAGTAAAAGGCACATGGTGAACAAAATATGTCATAGAAAAAATAGGAGGTTCATAGTGTGATGGTGTAAGATTAAATTATTAAGGTGAGAAATAATGGCATGAAATTCAAGGTTTCTTAAAATGAATGTAGCCATCATATTAACCAAATAAGGCCATGTTCATTAGTTACATTGGGATCACCATTTGAATGAATGTACCAGTTGATATAGATTCATGACACAAAGTTGAGACTATACTTAATGAACCAATTTAGGAAAAGTGTAGTGTAAAAATATGATATAATTTATTTATTTTAGTAAAAAAGTAATGAAATATTAATTTCCTCTTCATTATACCTCACATAGTGCATTTATACTAGATGTATCCTGAATTACGTTTTTATTAATACATTCTAGAGTGTTTTAAAAGAGTTTTATAAAATTCTTACAAAGTATTTTCTCTAAGATAAAGAAGATAAAATAAACCCTTACCCACTACAGATATATACACACCTAATCAACCATAAAATGTGGAATAAATTTATTGGTCTTCATGAGAAGAAATTTTTTTGGGGACATTGTTATTATTAATAAATTTCTTGAAAATATATGTATTAATCACTATGATTAAGAAATTTAAAATCATGAAACAAAAACCTAGTGATGAAAATAAGAAATTGGAAGTAAAACCTGTAAACCCCTACTGTAAAGAAATGGTGGGGTAAGCTTGACATGAATAAATGTATGTATTTAAAATACATAGTAATACTAATATGTGGAATGAAAAAACTACATAATTATATTCCATTATTTATATAAAAGTTTATGATTAAAAATCCAAAGGGACTTCATTCCCAAGTCACGTGGTATGAAATAAAGATAATTTAAATAACGACCAGATACTAATAGATGAAAAAAAACAAAGAGTTTGGGAATATTGTATATTCTTGAAATAATAAATATTTGTTATAATTTAAATAGAAATTACATAACAATGAATACTTATTTGACTATATTTTTTATGACTTAGACATAAGAATATTCGTTAGATGTATATGAGGAAAAACTACTATCAATGGCCTTTAAACATCCTGAAAATTAAGGTCATGTCAGGGGTGAAAATTTTAGAGTGTCACCCCAGATATATTTTTGGGAAAGAAATAAATAGGGGGATAATGATATGTAAATTGTGGACATTAAACCACAATTAGTTATTATTGAAGAAAAATATAATTTGTTGTCTATGTTTTTATAAAATGTTACGGGAAGGAATCCAAGAGAAGAAACAAAAAAAACCACTACATGAAGACCCCCCATGTACCACTAACTTTTAGCTAAAACATCCCCCTCAATGATTTGTCTTAGAAGAGGTAATCATTTTTTTCATAATTGTTTCTATGAAATATTAATTAATTATAAATTTATAACTTTCCTATTCTAAATGTATATAGGGTTAAAATGATTTTGATTTACATTTATCAACACCCACCCATCACCTTGTTTGGAGGGGTACTATGTAAAATATCTATGGAGATATTCTACATAATAAGAAACTTCTAGTATGTCATGTGAGAGTAGGGATTCACATTTCTCACAAGCCGAGTGATGAGCTTCATGTTCTACTTGATGATATAGATATTCACATGTTCTAGATTTCTATTAGAAATTTAATAAAATGGAAGCTTAATTTATTAAAAATACCTTATGTTAATGTGGTATTCCTTTCTAAATTATTTTTTTTGAAAAAAATTAACAATTAATGAAAAAAGGATTTAATTTATAAATGTTATTACAGAAAGATAAATGGAAGGGGTTTAAATTAAAGGGAGAATCAAAACGATCTAAAGGATCAACCAACCAATCGAAAATAACCTTAAAAGTACCTTTACCCCACTTGTACACCTTCCAAATTTACTAAAATTGAAGGTTCATGCATCTACAATGTCAAAATTGTCAAAAAAAAAAAATAATTGATTTTGAAGAACATATGTACGTAGAATATATTATAGTTTATATCTGTCTTGATTATATAAATGAAATATTTATCCATGAATTATAAGGATAAACTCTATTAAATTTATACATAATGTGTGTTTTCACGATTTTTTCTCCAATAGATGGCCCACTATATTAATTATGACTATTTAATATTAATATTTTCTGTAAGCATATAAATAAATACTATTTTAGGGGGAAACCTTGTGAATAGAAAATTTAACTCATTTCTCCACACATCACTTCAACACAAATATTATTCTTTGATCCAAATAACATTGAATAAATAGTGGAAAAAATAGCAGAATTGTTTGAAATAAATCATAAAAATGACCAAGTATTCTAAATACCCGTGATTCATGGGTAAAAATATATAATTTAATAATATTAAATATATTTTCATTCCTTTCATAATTTATTAATTTTGATTTTTTAGCCTTCATTGATTACTTATTACAATCAATTTGGGTACATCAATGAATTTTTTGGATTCAGTGCATGGATACCAATAAACTGACTATACTTGATGATGTTTCTAATTGTTTTCTACACTACATGCAACATTTTACAAATAATATTCAATTTTTAAATTTTATATAATTTTTAATGAAAATATTATTATGATAGCTATGTGTTTAAATATCAACAAAATACTATAATGAGGAAAATCCATGTGCATAAAAAACATACCATCTTCAGAAGATGGACAATTATTAGGGTACATATAATAAGATCTCACTTTAAAAACATATATCAAAACATATTACATAATTTTATCAATGTTTCAATTGTGCCCAAAAAACTAATAACATGGATTATGATTATTATGTTTGAAAATTAATAAAATATATTGTATTCCATAAAACAACTAAGATAAACAAATATGTATTTATGAAAATAATTACAATTCCAGTTAAAATGTCTATTAATATTTTATTTATTTATAGTTTTCTAGTACATCTGAAACCGTCGATAGTTCTTATATTCAAAAAATGTGTTTCTTTAGAAAAGAAAAGGATGAATAAATAATGTCTAAAATTATACAAACATCATGATGAGGTGTCTTGCTACTACTTATATAGTAAATTTTATCATCATTATAGCTACTTATTTTAGTTATTTTCTTTATCATTTTTATTCGATACTTATTTTTTTAAATTTTTATAGAGATCACAAAGAAATGAATTCATCTACAAGGATGATAACTCATGATGATGCACTTTTATTTTTATTCTCTAATGTATTAAAAATTATGGGTTATAAAACAATAATATTTTTAGATAATAATTAATATTGAATTCATTGTATTATAAAAAAGGCATGGTGTGATGTGTAGGAATCAATAGAACCTCAATCTAATACATGACATGCTCAATTTGACCCCACATTTATATTTTTAGTTTCAAATTTACATATTATTTCTAGACACACATTACATAGTGAAACTCAAGAAAAGACATTCATATTATTTTGGCACTTTAGGAAAATTATTCATAATTCATTTGAGGGATGTATGAATCCACCTCCCTTAATAAAATACACGGTGTGCTCTATATGATCAAGATAATAAAATTTTTGCAGATACTCATTCTTGTTATAGATTAGAATCCAAGGATACAACTAAAGGAATGGTTATAGGGAAATTGGTCAATATTATATACATGCATCCTGAAAAGGTGAATTCATAGTACATATTTAGTTAATTTTTTAATCTTATTATATAACATTATTAAGAAAATTTCTTATAATATTAATATGATACATATTTAAGTTTTTTTCACAGGTCTTTTTGGAATCCATACTTTTCTTTCAACTATATGCAATTGGCCAAAAAAGTTATACCATGTTTTTTTTAGATAGAAGAGGAAACCACATGATTCTTAAAATATGAAGTGAATCATAAGGATTCATTTACCAATGATTTTAAAATAGTTTAATTGAAAAGTATGAATTATTGATAGATGTATCATGAATGTTGTCTTGAAAAGTGTAAAAATCATCCACAAATCAATCAGCCACAGATCAATCCATCATAAATTGTTCTTAGTATGACATTAAGTGTATTTTTTTGTTTATAATTAAGATTTTACATCACAACACACATCACATAATCAAAATTGAGAAAAAATATTCAGACTATTTTAATACTTTTGTAAAATTATTTATAAGTCATTTTTTATATATAAGAATCATCCATACCTCATTCTAATACATGGTGTGTCTGGTTTGACTCAATGTTCATGTTTTCACTTTATAATTGATATTTTAGTTCAAAACACACATTAAAAACTAAAAACTAAAAAACTAAATTTTTATTGTGTTGAAACACTATGGAAATGATCCATAAATAATTTTTGATGTGTAAGAATCAACATCACCCAAATATGATGTATGGTGTCCTTGATATGACTCAAAGTGTATGTTATCAGTTTAAAATTTAAATTTTAGTTCAAAATTATCATAACACATTGAAAACTAAGAAAAAATTCCCAAATTATGTAGATAACTTATAAAAATGATTCTTAAGTAATTTTTGAAATTTAAGAATCAGTCGTTCATCACACCAATATACAATTTGAATTTTATAAATTAAAGTGTGTTTTTCATTTTAAATTAAAATTTTAATAAACAAAGAATATGACATAATAAAAATCTAGTTAATTCATTTGAATAGTTTTGATTCTTTATGAAAATGATCCATAAGTCATTTCAACACATATGAATCAACCAGCCGTTAATAAGATGTGTGGTGTGTTCATAACGACTAATTTTTTATTTAAAACTGATATTTTAGTTCGTAACAGAGGTCAGCAACTTGAAATCAAGAAAAAAATTCATTTTTTTGATATGTTATTAAAATAATCCATAAGTAATTTTGGATGTGTAGTGGTAATCCACATAAAAATATGATACATGGTGTAGCCATTATGACACAGATTTTATGTTATCTATTTAATATTTTCATTTTAGTTCAAAATGTTTGTCACTGACTAAAATCTGAGAAAAAAGAACTTTTATTTTCTTGATACTTTCTAAAAATGATTCATAAGTCACTTGTGACATATATGAATTAGTCACACATAAAATGGGCACACAATTTGGTTGGTATGACTCAAAGGGATTGTTTTTAGTTTAAACCGAAATTTAAATAAAAAAATAATTTGACGTACTCAAAAGAAATAAAATGAATTCATATTATTTTGATACATTATGAAAATAATCCTTTAGTTATATATGATGTGTAAGAATAAACCAATCATCAATCTTATTCATGGTGTGATTACTATTAATCAAATTTTTTAATCTAAAATCGACATTTTAGTTCAAAAATTATGTCAGATACTTAAAATTAATAAAAATCATATATTTTTTTAACACATTACAAAAGTGATTTGGAAATCATTTTTAATGTGTTGGAATCAACAACACCTACATCCAATACGTGGTGTACTTGGTATGACTCAAAGTGTATGTTATTAGTTCTAAATTTTCATTTTAGTTCAAAACATATACCACTAATTGAAAACTAATAATACATGCTTGTATTGTTTTAATACTTTAGGAAAATGATTTATAAGTCATTTTTGGAAAGTGTGAATCAGTTAAAAATCAAACCAACACAAGATATGACAAATTTTACTCAAATCATATGTTTTATGATTAAATTTAAATTTTATAAAAATGAGAGGTTACATACTGAAAACTGATAAAAAACATTCACATTGTTTTTATATCTAATTATAATGATCCATAAGTCATTTGTGATGTGTAGTAATAACACCACATTAATCCAATGCATGGTGTGATCAGTATGACCCCAAGTTATATTTTTATTTTAAATTGACATTTTAGTTCAAAATATAGGTTGGATACTCAATACCATGAAAATGAAATCATATTATTTTTATATTTTAGGAAAATTATACATAAACCCTTTGTGATGTGTAGGAATTATCCATACATAAATCTGAAACACTGTGTTCCTAGTATGACTCAATGTATTCTTTATCTATTTAAAATTGTAATTTTAATTCAAAACACGTGTCACTTTGTGAAAACTAAGAAAACATTATTAGATGGGCTTAATGATTTAGGAAAACAATTCATAATTCATTTTTAAATGTTGGAATTAGTACATTGTAAAACTGACAAATGATGTGATTGGTATGACTCATAGTGTATGTTTTCTATTTTAAATGACATTTTAATATAAAATACTTGAGAAAAAATCAAAACAATGAAAATTTAATCTTATTTTTTTGATTCTTTATACAATGATCCTTATGTCATTTGTGATTTTTATGAATCCGACTCATGACAATATGATGCATTTAGTGATTGGTATGACTTCAAATTTCCTTTTTATTTAAAAATGATATATTATTTCCAAACCCATGAAACATACTCATAACTAAGAAAAAATTTTTTTATTCTTTTGGTACTTTTAGACAACGATCCATAAGTCATTTGTGACATTTAATAATCCTCCACACCTCAATCCGATACACGATGTTCCCAATGGGAATCAAACTATATATTTTGAGTGTAAAAATAAATGTTTAGATAAAAACATGACATAATGAAAAATTAAAAAACAAATTCATATTATTTTTATACTCTAGGTAAACAATCCATAATTAGTTTGTGACATGTTCGAATTATCCGTACCTTAATATGATACATGGTGTGATTGGTATGATTCAAGTTGTGCGGTTTTAGTTTAAAAATGACATTTTGTTAATGTATTAATGTTTATGATTAATTTATTAATTTATATTATTTCTAAGATAAGAATTATTTTATTATACATGTGGATTATTTTTATTAATTAAGGTTGTTTTTTTTGTAACTAATACCATGATGGAGATTTTTTAAGTGTGGGTCAGGTGCCAAGGAAAATGAAACCATTGATGTTTATGAATGATTGTGATAAATCATACTTTCTAATGTAATTGAACAAAATTGTCATTGAAATTTCTATAATATAGTGTTTTTATATTGTATTTGTGATGAACTTTGTTATTTCAATTAAATTTGGATTTTTCCATATATGAGTATTTGATGCTGTAGTGTGTGGTAATTTTAACAACACACTATAGCAGTGTAGAATTTATTAGCACTATTTATATCAATGATAAAGGATCAAATTCATGAAATCTTTTTTCATGATGATAAAATAAAACCTTTATCATTTATTTTCATTAATTTATAAAAGGAACCCCCTTTTAACGAAGATTAGAAGAACATGGATTTTTTAGTAGTGATAAAGGGGTTTTCTAGAACTAACTAATGTGGGATCTGTTGTCGTGGGTTCAAAATGCCATGAAAGTGGCAAAAATAGAAACATTCCCAGCATAAGGTATAAATCTAAAAAATATTTTATATATAGAAATAAAAATGAAATAATTAAAATAATATTGACATGAATATTAATGAAGGAATTTGATTAAAGTGATTTGAATACCAAATTCACATAAGATTATGATTTAGTAGTTGGGGTATTAAGAATATAACTTGTTTTTTCATAATTATAGGGTTAATACATTTGATAGCTAGAAAAGATAACATTGGATGCCACCTAAAGGGGTCACTTATTTCTTCTTCCCCTTTTTTATTCTTTTCTAGTTGTGTTTCATCGATACATTTAATTTTATTTTTCACATAAAAAAATATGAACTTCAACATGTCTAAGGGATTTTTATTGTTTCATCACCACTATCAATTGCCTTTATCATGACCTATCCCCAAGGGCCTGCGCTATGACTACCCCAAGCTAGCCTTCCGAAGGCCTGGGGCTGATGACTAGTGCAAAAGACATCAACTTGCATGTGGGATTCATTTTCTTGAGTACCTGTATGCACTCAAATGACCAACCACATCCCATCACACTGAAAGGGGGAAACAAGTACCACTAAAACATGACTGAGTTCAAGTACAACTGAAAGTATGTTTTCCAAAATAAAAACCCAATAAAAAACTGAAAACAACAAGTATAAAATGGAAACTTTATGGCCATCCACAAAAAACACACCTGATTGTGAGAGTAGTGAAGCAACTAGAAGCAGAAGTAGTATGTCCTGTCTGCCCGGTCCTACTGGGACCTGCCTGGTCCTAGGCCACCATGTCCACCATTGAAGCATCTGTCAGTCCCGTCTCCCTGAGCACCCCTATTGAAATACCAGTCATCTGCACTAGACACGACATGTGCATGTGAAGCCCGTGCAAGGGTGAATAACATAGTACTCAGTAGGGACCCAAAAACAAAAGGAAGGACCAAAAAACAATTCCTAAATGTAAAGCATGAAACAAAAGACATATCACAGTAGGTATATTTTAGTGTAGTAACAGTAGCATCATCAGTCACATCCTCGAACACCTCAGCTGAATGATAATTACTTCTCTATCAAGTACAATGGGCCTATCAAGTCACAAAGAGGTTCTTCCCAGTAACCTTGGACAATGTAGGTACTCCTCCCCATTGCGTACCAGGGGCCTGCAAAGTCAGAGAGAGGTGATTCCCACTAGTCATGACCTACTGTGGTACTCCACCTCATTGCATACCATGGGACTACAAAGTAAAAGAGAGTTTCTTACCACCATGGGCCTAAAAGGTCATAGGGAGGTGCTTCCCAATGGGCCGAAAATCAACCTTATTCAGGTATCATCATGTCGCAGGGTTCTCTATGTAGTGTGCTAGGGAGAAACACTCCTAAATCCCTTATTTACATCTCAAATACCACTAAAGTCACCATATAGCATGCCAAAATATTATCCTCGTTGAGAGGGTCCCAACTCTAAAAATGGCTCATCAATCAAACATGCAGTTTTCATGATATGGGTGTTTTAGTAACTAGGGGGCTATTTGCGATGGGGCCAGGTCCGACCCGGTCAGACCGACCCAACCAACCCGGCCTGGGGGTCCCACATACCCAGGTTTATTAAGATAGACTCAACCTGACTTGGTGTGGGTCGAGGTTGGTATGTTCTGGCCGGGCTAGTGGGTCATGCCTAATAGGCCTTGCTGGACCCAACCTTGTTGGCTGAGGGTCTATCCCGCCGAGTTTCCTAGTGACCCAGTCTAGTCTAGCCCATCCCACTGGGTGCTGGTTTGGCCCAAACCACGTGGGGCTCAGCTTGCCCATTTGGGACCAGCCAAACAATGTAGACGGTGGTGCCAATCAGTTTGGACGAGGCCTGAATACCGTGTCTAGCTCCCCATATGGCCCCATGGGTGCAATGCCCTTGCACCGGCCGCAGTTGATAGACCACAGATTTGCCATCCATTCGAATAGCCCGGTCGTGCACCATCACTCCACGCAGCACCCCATATTGTGCTACGTCTGCCAATGTGCCACAGTAGCAGACGAGTCACGACTTCCCAATCAATGTGGCTTGTTAGAGTGGGACACCTCCTCCACGAGGTCGGTGAGGCTGGCCGCCGACGCTACTGCCGCTAGTGCCGGCGTGCCGGTAGGGAGTTCAATGGACCACCAGATGCACTCCAGTGGTCCCTTATTTGAACCATCAGTGTATGTGACCTCTGGGGAGCACTCTCTTCCTCGCGAGGATCCCAAACCCATCTTCCCATTATTTTGGGGGTACGACCACCAAGAAATGCACATGTGGAGGCACTCAGGATTTGTTCATGTTAGCTCAGGGCCTCCGCATTAGAGGTTTAAATATGGGGGAGGTTTGGGGACTTTCTGTTCAATCATTCCTTTCCATGATCTAGACCCCGAATAAAATAACCCTATGAATAAATCACCCACCATCATCACATAAAAATCGCGGATCATCCTGTTAGTGGGTTGTTCTGTGTTCGTAGTTTTTAGAAAAGGTGGAAAAAACATCAAATAAAAAACCCACCCTCTTATGATGTCCAATTCCGTGGAATTTTCCTTTGAGGGATTAAGATGTTGACATCACTTCCCGGCTCCGATATTTAAAAGGCGTCGAAAATGATGTGGTTCCTCTAGCCTTTATCATTCTTTATTGGGGTGGAAGTCCATCAAAGGTTCACTTGAGAGTCCTCCAAAATTTTAATCCTTATTTCCCCATCACATATAACTATAAATAGAAGCACATCACAACATTCCCATTATGATGTGATGTTGCGTTGTTATGTTTTTTATTTAAGAAAGAATGTCGCTATTACACATCATTAAAGCGTCATTACACTGAGAGTTAATGAGCCATTAATGATCCTCATTAATTCATATATTCACTGCCATGTCACTAACCTAAAACATCAATGTCCTCCACTAAACTGTGAGAAAGAAAAGAAAATAATTCTTTTAAATTATTTTATTATATTTCTTGAAAATTCCAAAATATTACTTTTCCTCTTGGCCCTTGCCGACAAAAGTTAAGTCATTTCTAGGAGAATCCCGACATTCTGAATTCAATGGTGCCCACATATTTTTAATCTGAGCACTGGTACAAAATATAGAGAAATTCCACTTTCACATTTACAGATTGCACCTTAAAAAGAGTTCAAAATTCTATTATTGGCTCTCTGGACCTCAGAATCATGTATTGTCAAATTCTACAGTTTCAAAATAATTATATATAAATAAATGTACAAGAAAATTTCAAGATGTTACAAACTTTTTTTCTTATATATATTGGTAATTGATTCATTTGAATTAGGGTTTTAGAGTTTTTACTCACTAGTTTCTGATCTCAAGAGAACTTATGTTTCGATATTGGTTCTTGGTCAAGATCGTCATACTATTATCATAAAACTCAGCAAGACAAGTTGTTCTCTGTAAAAAAATTGTGGTTTAATAAAGAATAAATTATCAATGTTAAGTAATTGGGGATAATATATGAGTTTATATTTAAAATTATTGTTTCATTGTTATTTTTTTTATTTTATTCATTATGTATCAAATTGTTATACTCTATATTCTTGGAACATGGTGTAGATAGGTTTGGTTCATTTTTATTTTCCTAATATGGAAATCCAATAGTCCAAATTGAAGAAGTGAAATCAAAAGATGATCTTATCATCATCCAGGACATGTATGTGGGTGTAGTTTTAGTTTCAATATGAAATTGTTTCCATTAATTCCTTTCTTTTTATATTATATGCATGGATAATTATATGAATTTTTTTTACTATCAATATGTTGCAAGGTTAATATTTTCCCTTCATCATATTCCTTCATCTCCCTTTTTTTCTATGTTCTGTTATTATTTTTCTTTTCCACCTTTGTAATAATCTATGTGTTTTATCATCATCATTTATTAATGGAATTTTCCTTTGCATCATAGTCATCCACTTGTTCCACTTATCCTACTAGATGTGTTTAGGTATTCTATATAGCTTTATGTGGTTCACTTTTTTCATTTCACATCATATTCTTATTAGGGGGGATTGATCACGCTCCATGCAATCCCTTTGAATAATTTTATTATTTATGCTCCCTGGTAACTTTTCCCTCATATGTTGGAAGGAATACCCACCCCCCTTTAAGATATTCTTAAGATAATCTCTGAGATTTGTCCTTTCATCCTTCCCTATAAGTTCCATTAAATATAATTGGTGTGGAAAATCTATCACAGACTTCTTTACAACGGAGTTTTAAGACAATTGGTAGATCTGGTGCACAAGTTAAGATCATGAATAAGTATCTCACACTACTATAGATATTGGTTTCATCAATGCTAGAAATAACATTCATAAACACTAAAAAAGAACTAATGTTCTAAGAATAATTAAAATCCAATTACTTTTATCAGTTCTAAAATTAGAATTAATAAAATTCCCACTCATCGACACTCAAAAAAGAAATGATAAAGGGGGTCTATTATTAGTGATTTTTTGGCACTTATAAAGTGACCATTTATTATCACTATTCCTAGTGCTGGTAAAAAGAAGGTTGTAATAGCATGATGTTGAAATTATAGCACATTGTAGAAAATAAAAAATTTAATTTCAAATAAATTTACATTATAAATGAAAAAACACTATATTATGAGCATTTCAAAAGTTTATTTATATAGGTACATTGGTACATAAGATTTAAAAAAATATAAACAAAATTAAAAACCTTAATATTCAATTTTCTTTGGCTTAAGACCCCCTATCAAAAGAGCTTGATCATGGAACATATTGATAAAAAAACCACCCATGTTCGAACAAAAGAGTACATAATTATTAAAAAATTCATATTTTAGTAAAACTATAAGGAAATAAATTAAACATAAATAAAAAATGATTCAATAATAAAATGTCACTTTTAAACTCAAAACATACACTTCAAGTCATTTTGGGAACATACTATGTTTGACAAATGTGTAGATAATTTATACATTTCACAATGGATTTATTTAAATTTTTCATAAAGCATCAGAACAATATGAGTTCATTTTCATTAATTTAAGTATCTAATGTTTGTTTTGAAATAATGTTTCAATTTTTTACTAAAAACATACACTTCATGTCATACTAGGAAAAAAATGTGTCATATTAATTTGTAGTTGATTGAGGCACATAACAAATGATTTATTGATCATTTTACTAATGTTTCAAGGAAATAGAAATCCATTTTTTTAGTTTTAATTATGTTAATTTAGTTCTCAACTGAGATGCCAATTTTAAATAAAAAAAACACTCTGAGTAATATCATTCACACCAAGTTTTGGATTGATATGTTATTGAAAATTAAACAAAAAAATGAATTATGGAATATTTTCCTAATGTTCCAAGTCAATTAAAGAGTGTTTTTTAGTTTTCCATTGAGTGACACACGATTTTATATAAAATTCCATTTTTAATGCAAAATCAAACCATTTGAGTCATGTCGGTCACACTGTGTGTTAGATTGTCTTGGGAGAGATTCTTATGTGTTAAAGATGAATTATAGATCATTTTACTAATGAATTAATACATGTTTTGGATGTTTAATTATTTTATAGTGAGTGGCATATCTTTTTAATAAAAATGTTATTTTTTTAATTGATAAAATACATTTTTAATCATACATGTCACACCAATAATTGGAATGAGATACAACTAATTCTGATACATCAATAATGACTTATGGAACATTTCCCCAACATTTAAAATAATTTTATTGTTTTTAATCAATTTTGAGTATGCCATTCTTATTTTATATTAAATTGAAATTGTAAAATAAAAACACACATTTCGAGTCATACCAGTCACACTTTGTATTGAATTGAGGTTAGAATGATTCCTTCATGTAAAAAATAACTTATGGATCACTTTTTCAAAAGTAAAAAAAACATCTGAATGAATTTTATTAGTTTTGAGTATGTCACACCTCTTTTGAATTAAAATGTAAATTTTTAATAAAAACCCATTTTGAGGTTACCAGTGACACCCTATCTAGGATTAATTTGAAGTTTATTACTATACATCAAAAAACAATTCGAGAGTAACTTTTCTAAAGTATAAAGTCAATATGAGTGTGTTTGGAAGGTTTTCAATGAGTGTCAGACGTTTTTAACATAAATTTACTTTTTAAATTGAAAAAACACACTTTGAGTCATACCCATAGCAACATAAGTCATATAGACATGTGGCTCTTAAATTTAAAAAATTTCTTCTAGATCATTTTACTAAAATAAAAAAGACAATCTGAGCTTTTTTATTTGGCAAACAGTGAGATCACTATTTTTTAACTAAATTATCAATTTAAAACTAAAAATACACATTTTTAATCATACCAGTAAAATTTTGTATCCAATTGAAGTAAAAATTATTGCTACATGTCAAAAGTTTATTATGGATCATTTTCATAAAGTATCAATACAATCTAAATGATTTTTACTAGTTTTGGGTATGACACAAAACTTTTTAACTAACATGTCAATTTTAAACTAAAATGACATGTTTCAAGTATTATTTTTCACACTGTTGATTATATTGAGGTCTAGATGATTCCTACATGTAAAAAATTATATACGGATCATTTTTATAAACATTCAAATAAATCTGAATGTGTTTTCTCATTTTTGAGTATGTCATGAGTATTTTGTACTAAAATAACAATTTTAAATAAAAAAACACTTTGATTCATAATATTTACTCCATGAACTAGATTAATGTGAAATTGAATCATATTTTTCATAAAATAAATAATGTTTATTTTCATAATGTATCATGATAATATCTATGCAATTTATATCTTTTTTGTGAGTTAAACAAGTTTTTGACTAAAATATCATTCTTAAATTTAAAACATGCACATCTAGTCATACCAGTCACATTGTATGTAATATTGACAAGTGATTTATTACTACACATAAAAATTTACTTATATGTAATTTTTATAAAGTATTAAGACAATGAAATCATGTTTGATTTGTTTTGAGTTTGTGACACAAGTTTTCAACTAAAACGAGAATTTTAAAATCTAAAACACACATATGAGTCATAATGATTACACCGTACATCAGATAGAGGAAAAACTAATTCATATACATCAAAATTACCTATGTATTTTTTTTATGTATCAAAACAAAATGAATGAATTTTCTCAGTTTTGAGTATGTCACATGTATTTTTAACTAAAATATCATTTTAAATTTGAAACATGCACTTTGGGTCATATTGGTCATACTGTAAATTAGATTGGAATGTGGTTGACTCATACCTATCAAAAAATCACATAAAAATAAATTTATTAATATATTAGGATAATTATGTACATTTTATCATTTATGAGTTAGTGGTACAAATTTTATCTAAAATATCATTATTAAACTAAAAAACTCATTTTGATTCATACCATTCACACTGTGTATTAGATTGAGGAACAACTAATTCTTACACATCTCAAAAAACTGATGGATCATTTACTTATAATGTCAAACATATCTGAATCTGTTCTCTTATTTTCCGGTATTTTAGGCATCATTTTAAAAAAATGTCATTTTTGATAAAAAAAAACCACACATTTTTAGTAATATCAATCACATAGAGTGGCGGGTTGTGGTACAACTAATTCTTATACATCATAAATTACTAATAGAATATTTTACTATTATTAAAAATAATATGAATGTATTCATTGCAATTTTTGGTATTTCATGGGTCTTTTGAACTAAAATGTAATTTTTAAAAATAAACATAATCATTGAATAATTCATGCTACACTATGTGTAAAATTAAAATACGGTTAATTATTATAAATAAAAAATGACATAAGGATCATTTTACTAAAGTATAAAGCCAATATTATTTTTTTATATGTTTTTATTGAGTCAAAAACATTTTGAAAAAAATTCCATTTTTAAATTCAAAACAATCACTTTTAGTCATACCATTCAAATTGGGATTCTTATTAATGTGTGGATGATTCCAACATGTCACAGATGACTTATGGAACATTTTCCTAAAATATCAAGACAATCTGAGTTCATTTTTAATGGTTTTCAGTGAGTGACACATGTTTTTAACAAAAAACTCAATTTTAAACTAAAACCAAATTATTTGAGTCATTTGTAAAATGAAAAATCACAGTATTGAAAATAAATAGATAAAATAATAAAAAAAGATCTATTAAGTGAATAAAAAGTATATGAGTTCATTATGATGTTTGTATAAATTCTAACACCATGTATTCATCCCATTCATTTCAAATAAATATTTTTTAACTTTTGAATAGGAGGAATGTCAACAGTATTGGTAGTACATGAAAAATATAAACAAAGTAATAATAATGTTTTTAAATTAAATTGAAAAGACTTTCAGAAACACATCTTAAAGCATTATAGTTTCTTGATGAAATATGATATCATTCATAAATTTTCTAACATAATAATTAAAATCTTTTATGTTAGTTTGTTTTTGAAATTTCATAAAAATTCACAAAATATTAATTTTTTTGATATATGTTGTAATAATAAAATATTATTATATATAGCCTAATACTTTTCTAATTGTATATGTTTATAGGATTCATGTGCTCATGGAATATATTCATGTCATGATTTTGATGATATTTAAATGTTTCACAATTATAAAAAATCATTAAATCACAATATAAAATGATTAACTTGACCTATATTTGTAAAATGTTTCATATAGTTTATTAAAAATTAATAAATGTCATCATGTGTGGTAATTTTTTTGTTATCTAGGAATTGAATCCAAAAAATAAATATTTGAAGTATCCAAATTGATAGCAAAAAGAAACCATTATTTCCTAAATGGAAAAAAAGGAAAAAGTAATGAAAGGAATGAAAATATATTTGATATGACTAATTTATAGAGTTATTATCCAAAATGATGGGTATTAAAAAGATTATATTTTCTTCAGTTTTTTTTCAAACATTTCTGCTAGTGTTGCTATTATTATCAAATATTCCTCTCAATCCAATTATCCTTTTTGTGTAGAAGTGATGTGAGGACTGATAAGTCAAAAAAATTTCACATGTTTTTACCTTAAAATAGTACTGACATATATCCCTACCAAAAATATAAATAGTGTAGAACTATAATTTACATAGTAGATCAACAACTGGAATAAGTTTTGAAAAAATACCTCATATATGAATTTACATCCGATACTTCTAGAAATTAATTCTTTATTATTTTATTTATATTATCAAGAAAAATAATGTTTTTAATGGAGACATAATACATTTGTTCTTAAAAAAAATTATGATCATATAACTATTTTCGAAAATTGTATCCCCAGAAACATGTAATATTAATAAATTCAAACATTTGACTAAATGATAAAAGGTACTTTATGATGGTCTTTCAATTAATTGCTTGATCCTTTAGATTGTTTTTTTTTCAAAAATTCATTTCCCTTTCGCTTTCTTCATCCATAATAATATTCATTTGTTTATGAAATTTTTCATAAATTGGTAATGTTTTCTCTTGAAAAATAAATTTTAAAGGAATACATCTTTATTGATATGTATTTTTACAAGATAAAATGGCCATTAAATGAATATTTCAAATGCATGTTCGACAGTGTGAACATCTATATCATTAAAGGGAACACGTATCTTAGTGATCGACTTATGATCCATGGGAATCCCCACTCTGACATGTCCTTTTATTTGGTTCTTGTGTATAGTATCTCCTTGGATACTGTACTCTATACCCATTACAATAATGATATGGGTGGGTTCTGATAGATATAAATCATATTTATTTTCACCACATAAAATATTATTAAAGGAAAGGTATTAGTGTTTTCCTAATTCACATTTCACAGAAACATTTATGATTAAATTGATTACTTCTAGTAAAGAAGACCTTTGCGGGGAATGAACTGCCTTAAACTGGAGGGGAGGGGGGTCTTCAAGTTGTGGCATTTTTTTTATTGTTTTTAATATTTGAAGTCTTCCCAAAACATTATTTAATAATCCATACTTCTAATTATTATTTTCTACAATATATTCTATTCATTTATGTATCTCATCTATTTTATAATCTTTATCTACTCATGCATTTATTTTCTCAAAATTTGTTCTATAAGACACTCTAAAATCCACATCTATAACACATCCATATTGATCCAGCCTCTTTAAGGCCACTAAATGTCTCAATTCAACTAGTAAATTAAATGATTATTCCTACGTCCATATCAGCTAAAAATTATTGGAAAATAAGTAATAATTTTTATATAATAACTATTTAAATTAGAATTTTTCATTTCATCCTTAAAATTGATTCTAATACTGTTTATGTGTTCTCATCCATTAGTATTCTGTATTTATTTACATGATCCTCCTTCCATAGCACAAGATGTGGGATGATAGTAAATTTGGATTTTGATTCATCAATCAATATATAAAAAAGAAACATAACTATTCTATTGTTTCATCACACATAAAAATATTACTATATATTAAAAATATATACAAATATTTAAGTGAATCATAATCTATCTTTTCTTTATGGTAGGGGTACGTTGGTTTTTCTATAAACAGAGTATTTTCAATGCATAATTGATGTTTTCTATATTATCAATTCTTATTCAAAATTTATTAATACACACATTTCATGTAATTTATTATTAATCAAAATATAGATGAAAATACAACTCTTCACAATAACTAATAAATACATTCCATTTTTTCAGGTTTATCATGTGTGCATACATTTTTAGTGGGTGCGGGTTTACATTCCCTTAAAAATGGATGAGGTGATGCTTCATATGAATTATCTAAAAGAATCTATGATACATTCTACTTACCATTAATACAAATTCTATTTAACATTCATCTAGTATAAATACACCCCTGAAGGGATAGTGATGAGTAAATCAATGTTTAATTTTTTTTAAATAATGAATGTATGAAATAATTGTTTTGTAGTATATTCCAAAATTAGTGAATTAACCTATATAAAAACATTATTCAACATATCTACATTCATTGGACCATGAATTTAAGTGTTTATTCCAATGTAACTAATGAATTTTGACTTGCTGGGGTTAACAGACTAGTCACATGCATTCTATCAAACCTCAAATTTGACACACCTTTATCCTAGCTTAATAATTTTTGATAACACCATTGTGCTACGACACACCAATTTTTTGGTAAATATTATATTCACTATATAATATTTCCTTAGTATAGAAATCATCAATATTTTAATCCTGGTTATAGGTAACATTAGTATGAAAATAAAAATATTATTTCAATTCATTGGGAGAATCAACATTCTAAAAAACCTATTGTTCATAAGGATTTATAGAATCAACATGTTTAGAATCCCTTGTCTATAAAAGTGGTTGAAAATTAATTTATATAATGTAAATGAAATATTGAAAAGATTATAATATGAGATTAGAAAATTTATATTAATAAACATACCCTGATTGTTGAACACTTTTTTTCTTTAAAGGTTCAATTGATTTGACCCCTATATTGAGTATCTAAATCCAGTTATTGTATCCTACTTATACATATAAGACCCCATATATATTGGGACCTAATATGAAATAATTATGAAATCCTAGTGAAAGGGTTGTCATTAGTTGAAATGATATATAACCCTTCAATGGATTTTTTCGATGATAGAACAATTGATCACTTTCTATTTACAGGATCTAGAACTTAAATTACCTGATCTGCCTTTGATTTCATTATAAAAATTTCATCTTTTTACCCTTATTGAATCCAATTAAACAAATCTCAATCAATATACTTTAACAACAATCCTATTTTCTGCCAACCTACATTGAAAAATCTATGCTCAGAATGTAGTTTAATCTTACACCCAAAATTGTTTAATGCGGCCAAAGTAAGATATATTCACATAAATTTTATTTCTTTCTTTGGAACTAGATATATGAATCATTTCTTAAAGAATTGTATTTCCACTATTTTTCATGGTACTTCATTCATCATGTTCCTTTATATAGAATTTGTAACCATTAATTGCATAACCATTATAAGATAATACAAACACATAGTCCTTTAACTAGATATCAAAGTATTTATCAAATTGAAATTATATTTGAAGATTACTTATTAAAAATATAGTCTTGATACCATTTGAGAAATTATTTATTATGTATATTTGATATCCAAATTTCATCCCTTGATTGATTTAAATGCATAATATTTACATGGTGAAATTAAACATATAGATGAATCTAAAAAATCTTATTTAAAACATAAAAATGGGAATGATCCTTCTCAATAATAGTAAATTCAACACCATATATTTTGAAAATTCGTTTACCCACAATCTGCCTGATATGATGAGTGATTGGTAGACCAATTCATTCCACATCATACAAAAATTTGGTACAAAATTAAATGACTTCCTCAATAATATATAACTTCACAATGTAACCTGGTGGTTTACTTATATTTTTAACATACCATTTAAAAATATATGTATACTAATAAATTGCATATAACCATCTATAATGTATAGGAAAACATTTTTATATCTCTCTAACAAAGTAAACCATAATGTGAAGCATAGTATCAAATAATGATTATAGGAAGAACATCCTGAATTCACATAATATGATAATAATTTCATTCTACATAGTTATAAATTTTATTGGGTCTAAACCATCACTTCATATATCTTTGAAAAAAAAATATTGGTTAATAGATGACAAACATTATTCGAAAAAAAATTCATTATAATGATACACCCCTTAGATATTTTATCAAAACATGAATGTCATGGGATTTTGATCCCATTAACTTTAAAATAATAATTTATATGAGATTCTTAATATTTTATGAATACCCATCAGGAGCCTTTACATCATTCAAAAAGTTGAAAAACCAATATCTTTCTTACTTGGATGGAGTGTAAGCAGTTGGAGGAAGAAAGGTCCATCTTTCACACATCACTTGTGCCAACTCTTCTCGTATTCCCATGTGAATCATATCAAACCTAGCCTAAATTTCATAATTTTTCTAGGCTCATTTTGTATAATAATGATGACACTATAAAATACATTTTCTTCTACAAACATGAAATTAAGAAAATTTCAAACATAAAACCAATACTTGTACGAAAATTAAAACAAATCTGATATATTTTCCCAAAAGGTTTTTGTATGGTTCATTGAAGAAGGTTTACCAAAAGTGGTGTCCATATATTTTACTTTATCAAATATTTGATCAATTTTTAATAGAGATAGTGTTGTACCTTTTTTTGAATTCGCATCAAATGAGTTAATCCAAGATCAATAATTATTCCATTAGGGTAAAATAAGTGATGTCTAAGAAACACGGTTTTTAATGAATGTTTCAACCTAAAAAAGTGTGTACCCTGTTCACAAATGGGACACCCTTGAGGTCCGTTAATGATATATCTAGGGAAATTTAAGTAACATTGAAAGTAACTTATCAACCCATCCAATATAAATCTATCATAAAATATTCATTTCAATAAGAAAAATAAAATGTAAATTTAAAATCTCCATTAATTTCAAATTATCTTTCAATATGGACAAATAAATAACAATATAATCACACATTTGTGTTGGTAATCATATAAGTAGAGAGAAAATAATTTATTTAACATCATGAATAATATTGGGGGAATGTTATTATTTATTAACATAACCGGCCATGCACTATTAGTGCTACTTTGTAATAAAAAAGGATTCAACCCATCTGTAGATAGTGATAGACGATGTTTTCTTAGCTCATTTAAACATATCAGATACTCACAATCAATCTTCTTTCACTAAGGAGAGTCTTATAGGTGAAAAAGTTTCATATATTGATTTCATGTATCTATGTACCACCTAAATTCCCTTATAGTATCCCCACATCCATATAGAAACCCACACATAGTAATTATTGGATAGTACTTTAAAACATTTCAAGGGCTTGATTCATATTTACTATATCAGGGAGCACACCAATTTAGGATTTTTAAGAGATTCATGTATTTTTAAAATAATATAAACTTATTTTTAAATGAATGAATTATTTTATAGATCATACCCAATTAACGTGGCATTTTTTTGGTGTCATATTTCTGACAAGGAGTTTAATTGTCATCACGTAACAAATCATTCAAGAGAGTAAGTAGTTTAGTAAAGATAGTGTCACACCATAGGATTATATAATTTACATTATTTAGATTTATTATGGATGAAAATGTTGTATATTTAGTAGAACCATCAGAAAATGTTGTGTTTCCACAACTATTTAACTTCTGAAACTGTTTTAGTCAATAATGAGGTTCATCTTTAACTATCATTTTTATTTTCTAAATATGATCTTCTTTATTTTTAAACCTATAATCATATCCTGGATATGGTCTATATTATAGTTTACAGTTATAATCATATCTGATGTTCTATAAAATGAAATGTTACCCCATCCACTGGGTATTCTATGTTTTCCCCATGTTTAGTCTAACATTAATAAAATTGATCATTTCTATGATAGGTCAAGTGTTCTTCCATCTCCTTTTAACTAATTAATCGTGAATGAAAAAAATTAAACATGAAAAGAGGATTTGATATGGGTTATATGCATGTTATTTTTAAAACATTCTGAACTCTTTCACCTAATCCTCATACACCTTTTTTATATGATTATAATCCATACATTTTCGATTCATATCCATATTGTTTGATTCATTGATATTAATATTTAACAAAATAAATAAATACAGATGAATTATGATCTCATAACCATAAAAGGACATTCATAAAAAATAAATTAAACTTTTTAATCCATTATTTTAAGATAATAAGATTAGAATGATGTGTATTGAGATTATTTGGTAGTGGTGTAAATCATTGATGGAAGGGAATGTGAAATATCTATAATGTTAAAAAGAATATAATTAAATTTTAATTTGTTGAAAAACATAGATATTAGGGATGGTTTTTGTAACTTTCATAGGTGGAAATATAAGATGGAGGAGTTGGTTTTTATTCATTTCATCACTAGGTATGTGAAGGATAGGTGGCATTTCAATGATACTATTCTTAGTATTTGATGTTGATGATCTTTTTCTAGATGATGGAAACATTGGTAAGGCCTAATTAACATATCTTGAGAACCCAATATTTGAAGAAAATAGTGAATTTAAATCCAATTAACAAGAATTATCATGATAGGGTTCTAAAAAATTGAAAAAATAGAAAAACAATCTAGTTTGGATTTAGAGAATGATTCAAATTTGAACAATTCACCAAGTTAGGATGGTGCATCCAAAAATATTAATTATTTTTTGGGGAAAGAAGGACCACTAAAATTCAACACAATTTGAAGAATTGTCACAATGGTATCAGCAAAAATCTACTTCTCAAATTAATAATTGGAGTATAATTCATAATATTTTTTATCACTTGAAAATAACACTCGGCCTTAGTGGAACCAATATAGAGAATCAACTCTATAAAAATTTAAAATGGGGAACTACGACTGAGGTTTAACTAAGACAGAAACAGATATGGATTTCTTTAATATTGGTCATGATTCATATTTAAGAGTGAAAGGATATCTAAGTATAGATTTATATATTGTTTTTATAGTTCCATAACTGGGATGATGGTTCAAATAACACTGTGGGTCAATTTCCATGAGATGGACCAATAAAGTCAACTTGAAACAATTATCAGAGTGATTACATAAATAAATCCAATGGTAGATAGAATGGATGAATGTGGGGAAAAGAGAAAGAGTGCATGAAAAAGAAATTCCCACTTAATAATTCGATCTTAGGTTGGGGTGATAGTGGAAGGAAGTCTCAATTGGATCAATAGGGGAAGAAAATACTACAAGTGAAAATTTATAGAAATGAGGAAATCCGAATGAAACATAGGTGAACTTATTTTACTAGGAAACTTTATGATTTGGGTTCTGTATATAATGGTGGAAAACACCAATGCCAACCCACATCTTAGTGGAGAAACCAAGCGAGATTATCTTTTAGTACGGATCATGCGAATGACTCATGTTGTTAGTGTGCTTCATCTAATACCAAAGACAAAAAAAACAGTCCCCCTGTCTTATGAGGCAATAGAATTTCAGTGACAAAAATCCTTCTATTGGCATGCTTATTACAATTCAAAAATATTTGGACTCATTCATTACAAAGGAAAAAGACAATATTTATGGGGATGAACCAATGCATTAAGGTTGAAAAAAGAGGAGTAGAAATAATAACATACCATAGGTATTGGGATGGTCAATTTTTCTGTGAAATTAAAGGGTGACCTATTGTAGATGCTGAGTTCCGTGAGAGATTCAACGATGTGAAGAAGTGAGTTCTGTTAGGGTTGAGTTTATAAGACCAGGAAGGGTTTTATTAGTGATAATAGAACAACCATGATTTAAAATTATCTCTATCATCGTTAAAAATTTAAAACTCATAACGATTAGTTTTTTAGCTCTTATTACTTTACCGATGATAAAACCTTTATTTATCAACCCTTTTATAATCATCGATAAAAACAACTTAAAATAAAATAAAAAGATATTAAACAAATATTTATTAAAAATAAATAAATTAAGAAATGTAAAAAATAGTTTACATTATTAATGAATATATAATGTCAAATCCACGAAGGTTAAAAATTAGTGAAATTGTATAATTATAAATCAAAAGAGTTAAAAAATATTAAAAAAGTTGATAAGTTTTAGTAATTATATAAATTATTTAAAAATAAAAAATTAATATATATTTAAATGATGACGAACATTTATTGAAAATATTAAAAAATAGTAAATAAATATGTATAAATATATATGACAAAATTTTTATATTCCAAAAAATATAAAAATTAATAAATATAATAATTAATTAAATAATTTTAACTGAAATTATTGAAAATGAATAAATAAAATTTAATAGATGGATTAATTATTTATAAAAATTAAATGCATAAATTTATTAATTGAATTATAAACATGTAAAAAAATAACGAAAATAATAAAAAATAACCTCAAATAAATTAAAAATACATATTTCAAACATTCCAATAATATTAAAACATAATAAATAAAATTGAATAAATATTAAAAATATAAATTAAAAACATAATAATAATATCAAAAGAAAGTAAACAATTATGTATAATTCTTAAGATTAGTTACATGACTTATAAACATGTAAAAAATTAAAGAAAATATAAAAACATTCATTTAAAAAAATTAATTATATAAATTTCAAACATTTTTAAAAATAATAGAGGTTAATAAATTAAATTGAGTAAATTTTAATAAAATAAATTAAAAACATATTAAAAATATTTAAATTTATTAAATAAATATTTACAAATAAATTTTAAAAAGTGAATAAGTTTTAGAATTTTTTTAAAAATAATAAATAT
This sequence comes from Viscum album, assembly GCA_963277665.1. Classification (NCBI taxonomy): domain Eukaryota; kingdom Viridiplantae; phylum Streptophyta; class Magnoliopsida; order Santalales; family Viscaceae; genus Viscum; species Viscum album. Next base: position 1,068,837,616 of record OY728129.1, read on the forward strand.
TACAAATGAATATATAATATTAAATGAAAGAATATGAAAAATGAATAAATATAACTAAATAAATTACCAAAATAATTTAAAAAGTGAATTCATAACATTAATTATGTGAACTACAGAAAATAAAAAATTGATAAAAATCAATAAATATATAATATTAATAATATAAATAACAAAAATTGTTAAAATTAATTCTACTAACTATTAAAAAATATTAATAATTAAATTTAATTAATTTAAATATACACACATTTATTTAGAATGAATAAATTAAAATAAATATGATTACATGGTTTTATTAATTATATAAAAATATGAAAAAATAGTCAATTAATTTTTAATGTTTGTATATTAAAAAATGATTTTAATATAATAACATAATTAACTACCGAAAAAAAATGTTGTTGGGGATGGAATAGGATTGACTTTAATTTCATGCCAAAATGGTGTTTTCATTCCAAAATCGTGTTTTCACCCAAAATTGCAAAGGTTGGAGTTGGTCATATAGGATCAGTTATATAAATTTCAAACATATACTTTTTTTAAAATTTACTAAAGAAATAAAAATAAATAGTAATCATATTAATTACTAACATACTGAAAATATTAATACATAGTAAATAAATATATATAAATTTTAAAAAATTAATTAATTATGAAAATTTTAAAAATTAATAAATATGAAAAATATATTTTTTTAAATGAAATAATATTAAAAATGGATTAATAAAATTAAATAAATTACATATAATTTTTTTTAATTCATAAAATTCATTACATGAATTGAAAAAACATAAAAAGGAATAAAACAGAATAAATAAATAATAATATTAATATTAATTATTGATGTATGTACTACATAGGTTGTATATAAATAATATAATTAATTATCAACCTTAATAATTTTTAATAATAATTAAAGATATTATTAGTTAATTATTAATATAAATATTTTAAAAAATAAAAATAAGTATAAAAATGAATATATATTAAAATTTAATGAATATTAAAAATAAATAAATTATGTAATATACTAAAAATGGAAAACTATTAAAAATGAATAATTATTATTAAACCAATAAATATACGTACACGTACATACATACATACACATAAAAATACCTGTATAGATACATACATTTATATATTGACATACATACATACACATTAGCATTGACATTAGCATACACATGCACATACACAAACACATACACATGCATACACATACACATACACCTATCTATATGCAAACACATACATAAATTTACATACATGTTCATGGACATACATACACATACATATGCATACATATAAATACTACATAAACATACATATGCATACACATAAACATACACTCATACATATTCATAGATATACATGCACACACACATACCCATACACACATATATACGCATAAATATGAATATGTACAAACCCATGCACATACACGTACACATATATGCATACACAAACACAAACACATACACAAACACATACAAATACACATACACATACACATACACATACACATACTTGTACACATACACGTACACATACAAATACAGATACACAGTTTGGGTCCTAAAAACATTGTAAAGGGAATTTAAATTACCCCCTGATAGATATACATGCACACACACATACCCATACACACTTACATACGCATAAATATGAATATGTTAAAACCCATGAACATACACGTACACATATATGCATACACAAACACAAACACATACACATACACATACACATACACATACACATACACACACACATACACATACACATACACATACACATGCACATACATATACACATACACATACACATTCACATACACATACTCGTACACATACACGTACACATACACATACACATACACATTTTGGGTCCTAAAAACATTGTAAAGGGAATTTAAATTACCCCCTGAAATTGGAAAAGGAAACTAAACCAATGGATGAATTGAAGGGAAAAAGGATTAAAGTGGAATATTTGAAAAAGGAAAATAGTGCAGTCCATGAAGAATGAAACCCTTCACAGATCACCGCTCTATATAGAGATCCACATCACAAATATTCCCATGAGTAGAGATGTTCCTGGGATGAAAATGGTAATGCTAGATTCATGAACATAGTCAGTTGCGGGATGAGGGTAGAGAAATTCTCCCCACGCACTACATCCCCCATGGAATCAAATGATCAGTGGGAAAGGAAAATACAATGACTTCCCTTGAATTAAATGATGTTGTTCATGGGACTAAGGCAACAATTTTTACCTTTGCTGATCGTAATATTATGACCTCTATTGACTAAGTTATCTATGGGCCAGGTCATGGCCATGTGATTCCTTAAAAGGAGGATCATAAGCTCATTAAAAAGAAACAGCTAAAATGGTATCTAGTTCCCTACTTATCTATAAATAGAGTTTGAGGGGAGCTAGAGGAGAATAAAAATTTTATATGACCGAGGATCAAATGAAGAAATCAAAAGATCCATAGAATATGGACTCATTTTAAAATTCGTTGTAGGTAAATAAACTTCCACATAGTTCTAAAAAAGAAAATAAAAATAAAAATTGTTATCTGTAGACTGAAGAGACCACGTGATAATTCCCACTGAGAATCTCAGAACCAATGCTCCTTTCACCAATAGGTTCCCTGCATAACAATATGATACATAGATGGAACCCTAGTATGCATAAATATTCACTACGTGCGAGGAATTCAGCCCTACATAGCAATATTCAATGTTGATAGAAGTAGACCCCATTTAGCAGAATGATATGCGGACTCCACTTAGGTCCACATACCACAACGGTACAGACACATCCTCAGTGACCATGTATAAACATGATATGTGGAAGAAACCCTATCCCTCATGAGAACCTACCACATAAAGGGGGTACCCTATGGCATTCCACTTTTTGACCCTAATCATTCCATTCCATCGCATTAGTATTCCCCAGGTTGAATCCTCCATAAACCAGTCCAATAGTGTTAAGCCAAGTCCTTTTCCAATGCTACCAGATCCTTATAATAAATGTATTGGGTGCCCCAACATTTCCTTTTTATTTTTCATACCAATGGTAAGTAGAGACAATTTGATTATCCCAACATTAATGCAGACCCCAAGAATGACCATAAGATTACATTCCCATGGTAATTCAGGGTCCAGCCATGGGATACTCACAGGTAACTCCCCATTTCAGGTTGGAACATTTGGGATCCAACTTGCATTTCCATTTGATAATGAATGATATCCCTCACCCCAAAACAAAATTTAGGGCACTCCCACTGTAACATTCTATGTAAATGAAGAATAAAGAATATTCATATTTATTAATATTTACGAATTAAATATTAATTTTACTTTAAAGGGGTTTCTATGTTCGATAGCGTACCCGATACGCAACGATGAGTTCCTTTGAAAACATACGTTGCACACTAGTAATATAATAATATTATTTTAAATGGTAGTTAAAACATAGCCGTTGTATTGGCGGGAATGGATATAAATAACTAAAATATGATTATATATGTTTTTTAAATGTTTTTACATTTATCCAATAAAATACAAAGGCTTAAAATATGGAAAGAATTCAATTTTAGGCGTATATAGCCTAGTTTTCACTAAAGGTTCACTTATCGCCTTTTGATGGCGAAAAGTCATTCAATATAGTTTTGTTCACTTTTATACATTATATTGGACCAAATATAAATCTTCATTAGAATTGGGATATGAAAATTTACTTTGTGTAAATTTTTGGTATTTTTCCGATAAAGTTCATTTTTTAATGAATAGTGTAAAATGTTGTATTTTAATTCAAAACCTTTTTTTAATCTAATTTATTTATATGATTATATTATCTTTTGAATTTGTTTTAAAGTGAAATTAGAATATATTTTTATAATTAAATCCAATAGTGGTCGTTGGAATTAATTTCACTTTGAAATCAGACTTAAACTAGTGTCAATCTTTTGATACTTATTGTTTCATAAAAACACGCAATTTGTCATGACAACGGGAATTAATTATTAAATTAATTAATTTGACTTATATGTTTTTAATTTTGTAAAATAGACTTCATTTTTGAATTCGTAATATCAAATATAGCTTAGGGTGAAGTTTTGGTATTTTTCTGAAAAACTTCAATTTTTGATGAATAGTCAAACCACTAAGTGGTACTTAAAAAACTGATTTTTCGTTTAAATGAAATTTTACCACCTCTGTGTTTTGAATTTCAAAAATCTGATATACATGGTTGTCTTTAAGAAGTAAAATGTGGTTCAATGAGATTAAAATAATTTTTTGGTTAATAGTAACTCTTAAGTTCTTAATCGCAATTAGAGGTAATTAGTGTAGTTTAAGGTAAGAATAATGTTTTAATAAAATGAAATGACCTAGACACATGTCATACCCTCATTGGATGTGTCCTGGTCGACCAAGACAATCCATGGGTCAGCTTGGGGACCCTATGGAGCCACTTGGGTTGGAAATGACATAAATACCTTTTATTTAATGTTAAAGTAAAAAATGACACAAACATGAAATATTTTACTAAAACAATTTTTACATGGGGTTATACAAGTAATATTTTTAACTATAAATATTCATTGGAAAGACAAAACGATTTCCTACATCATCATATTTTTTTAATAATTTTTAGACATTATATAAATTAAATTATTTATGACATCATGACGATGCAGCGATTACCTCATTAATAAAGGATTTAAATAAAATGAAATAATAATGTAAATTATATGACCTAAACATGTCCAAAAACTATTGGCTGGGTGGCTTTCAAACCCTTATCACCTTATGCTCGAATTATATCAATGTGGGTCCTCATAAATCTGAATACCATTTTAAAATAAAGTGACTTTGTTTACCTTCCATGAGTGCCCCTCCTCTCCTCTTATAAAAGGCCTCCACCTCTACCTCCTTACCCACACTTCCAAAGCCTTTGGCTCGGCCAACCCATGCCAATTTTGTCTCTCCCCTTCCCTGTATTACTCCTTGAAACCTCACTTTGGGCATAAGTCTTCCCAAGGAAGCCTTTGAGCTCAAACCAAATGGAGTTACCTGATTTTAAGGTAATGTCTTCACTTGAGTCTGTTTGTTTTATTTTTCTTCTCCAACCCCCTAAACTCTTTTTATTCATTTCTTTTGTAACAACTCCAGTATCTTCAATATACTAGGATGTTGTTATAAGAATATTTCGAGCTACACTTACACACACCTACATCTAATGGTTAAAGAACATACTGTTTCCGTGGATGGAGAATTTCTGCCTCCCGAAACGATGATTGTTCAACATTCTTTTAACACCTTCAAAGGTGGCCATTAAGATGACACTATATTTATATATGATATATGATATGTTTATGTTTTCCTTAAGCTTCTGTATTTTTCATTTTGGTCATACCATTATGGTTTCCATTGTGGGTAAACATGATAATTTCATTTTAGGAAGTGACGACTTCCACCACCTCAAAGTGATGTGATTCGTTAATGCCATATGTGGGACGTATAAAGGATGGATTTAAAGTTATTATATATTATTATATACTGGAATTATAATATACCTCTATATCATTATTATTTATTTTCATTAATGTCTGAGATATAAATGAAAGTAGCGTTCATTCGTACGTACGGCTTACCGTCTCCATGAACGGTGCATTTCATTTCTTATCCCCAAATGTAATGTACTATTAAAAGTACATATTTTTAATGGATATATATAATGTATGTTACATATAAATGATGAAAATAATTATTTAATTAAAATATACATACCTATCATTTAGTTTTAATTGCATTAATATGACATAGAAATGAAAGTAGTGTTCATGCGTACGTATGGATTACCGTCTCCGTGAACGGTGCATTTCATTTCTTACCTCTAAGTGATTATGTGATATTATAAATTCATGTATATGCTGGATATATATGATATATATAATATCCAAATCATGAATACCATTCTGTATATAAAGAACCTTTGACCACACGAACAACATGTAATTTTAAGAAGTCCACTTTCGACATAAGAACCAAATATCGACAAAAAAAACATTATTAACTTAATGATTACATAATGTTTATAACATGGAAATAAGTGATATAAAAGGAATAATAAGCTTGAAAAAGGTTCTTAAGCAAGTATAAATTAACTCTAGTTTATTATTCAGGACGTTAAAGAATGATCGAGTCAAGTCGGACACGAGGTAAGGGAACTTCTTAACCCAATTTCCGTTCTTTGGGTTAGTCTCCTACTTTCAAATTTTGTAATGATATTATTATGTCCTATCTTGTATTTATACTTTCTTTATGTGTAAATATAGTGAATACACATAATATATCTACTTTATTTAAAAAATTATCTTTGTAGGGGACTTCTTCTCAATCTCCTTTCATTGAGGCATATTTCGTTTTATACACAACTTTCTTTTATACGGTGTATAAACCCCTTTGACTTTTACTTTTATACAAAAGGAATCTTTTTCTACGAAGCATTTTACAAATCGACAAAAAGGAATGTTTCTTTTAACGTACGTGGTGACAACGACCTTTTCCTCCGCCGCGAGTATTATTTGGTCTTTGGCTTCCTCAATAAGCCGTAATGTTTTTAAAATGAAATAAATACCATATACTCTTTTATGTATTTTGGTATTGAAAATGGTTTTTATAATGGATTTGTTATTTCAATTTATTTGAGTGATATATTGTTATCAAAGTGTGGAAATGTTTTCTTTCCATTATTTTTGTTTTATGTCTTATGATTTTATAATGGTACTTGGACATTTGACGGGTGGTTATGTGATAAACCATATGACGGGTGGTGCCGTGAATACCAGGATGGGTGGTTATGTTATAACCTCTAATGCATTGGGTATGGAATTCAGCCGTACGGCTATTCCATTAAGTATGTATGGATGTTGGCCGAATGGCTATTCCATTAAGTGATATATGTGGAAGTCGACCGTATGGTTATTCCACTTAAGTATGTTTATGTCCCAAGTTACCTTTATATGTTATGTGTTCTTTATATGGGTTTTATGGTAATCCTTTGGTTACAAAAAGGTAAGTAATGATATTTTATTCAGTAAAGAGTTTTTACTACTTCATGAAGGTGAAGGTATTAATTTGATAAAGTATACATGGTTTACTTGATGTTTGAAAAACTAACAGTTTTCATTCTTTGTGTATCCCTTACTGAGCTTTTTATGCTCACCCCAAGTTTTTTTGAATTGTTTTTCACAGGACTTAATGTAGAATAAGGTCAAGGATTGGATCAAGGGAATGTCATGCTATATAAAACATGGAACTGGATATGATTCTTTTTAAGGGTTTTTTTTCTATGGGAACTTAGTAGAAGTGTCTACTTTGTAATCTTTTGAGATGTAACAGTTATGTCCTAATTCTCTAAAACTCTAAACCTGAAAAGATCCTCAATGTGAATTATTCATTTAATTCAATATTAAGTAATGTTTAAGGCCGGGGCCTTATAGTTGGTATCAGAGGTCGGTTTAGACAACTTTAGGAGTTAGAATAGTGTAAAATTAGAAGTTAATTTATGGTTTGATTGAAATGATATAGCATTTAAAGATTACCATGTTGCTTCATCTAAGATATTTCTGTGTTCAGAATGGTTTTCCGAAGAGGAAACAAAGCAGCTATGTTGGGACGATATCAGGAGGAAGACAACCTTTCAAATCAGCAACCTGAGATGGTTAGAATCAGAACTAAACAGTTTGTTGCAGTGATGGATCAGTTAACTCCGGTAAAAAATGTTGGTTGTTTTTATTGATGATATTTTGGTGTTTTCTAAAAGTAAAGAGGAGTATGAAAGTCATTTATGGTTTATCTTTCAAACCTTAAAAGAAAAGAAACTATATGGAAAATTCAGCAAGTGTGAGTTTTGGTTACAACAAATTTCTTTCCTGGGTCACATTGTTTCAAAAGATGGCATAACTGTTGATCCTGCTAAAACAAAAGTTATTGAAGAATGGACAAGACCCACAAATGTAATCGAGATCCATATTTTCATTGGTTTGGAAGGTTACTAGTGAAGGTTTGTTGAAATTTTTTCACAGTTATCTAGTCCAATGACTAAGCTAACTCGTAAGGGTGTTAAGTTCATCTGGACAAAAGAATGTGATGATTGTTTTCAGGAGTTGAAAAGAAGATTGGTGAATGCTCCAGTTTTGGAACTTCATTCGAGGAATGGTGATTTTGTTATATATAGTGATGCTTCATTGAAGGGACTTGGTAGTGTCCTTATGCAGAATGATCAGGTAATTTGTTATGCTTCACGTCAGTTGAAAACTCATTAGGTAAATTACCCTACACATGATTTGGAATTAGCTGCTGTTGTTTTTGCTTTAAAAATTTGGAGGGATCATTTGTATGGGGTAAAGTGTGAAATATATACTAATCAAAAAAGTTTAAAGTATATATTCACAAAGAAAGAGTTAAACATGAGACAAAGGAGATGGCTAGAATTAATCAATGATTATGATTGTACAATTCATTACCATCTGGGAAAAGCAAATAAAGTGGCTGATGCTTTGAGTCGAAAAAGTAATGCTTCATTAGCAATGTTGCATTCGGAACGTGATCCTTTAGTCAAGGATTTGATGAACTTTGGCATATAAGTTGTTGGTGCAGGATGTTCTTCTGTTTTGTTTCAGGTATTAGTGAAATATTCTCTATCAGACAGAATCAATCAAGCACAAAAGCAAGACAGTGAGTTGTAGAAAAAGGTAGTGCTGGTTCAGAAAGGTAATTTGCCTGAATTCAACATTGCTAATGATTGTGTTTTGAGGTTTGGGAAGAGATTATGTGTGCCTTGTGATTCACAGTTGAATAATGAGTTTATATGTGAGGCTCATAGTTCCCCGTTTTCAGTTCATCCTGGCAGTACTAAGATGTACAGAGATCTATGGGAGTATTACTGGTGGGATGTAATGAAAAGAGATATTGCTAATTTTACTGTGAAGTGTTTGACTTGTCATTAGGTTAAAGAAGAGCAACAGATACCGAAAGAGATGCTTCAGCCTCTACCAGTGCCAGAGTGGAAATGGGAGAATATATCCATGGACTTTGTTGTGGGATTACCGAAGACATGTCGAGGTAATAATGCAATTTGGGTTATTGTTGATCGCTTGACTAAATCTGCTCATTTACTTACTATACGAGATACTTTTTCCCTAGATCATCTTTCCCGTTTGTATCTTAAAGAGATAGTCAGGTTACATGGATTTACTCTCTCCATTGTATCTGACCGTGATCCTAGGTTTACTTCTAACTTTTGGAAAGGCCTTCAGAAGTCATTGGGTACTGAATTAAATTTTAGTACAGCTTTTCATCCGCAATCAGATGGGCAGTCAGAACGAACAATTCAGACCTTGGAGGATATGCTATGAGCTTGTTCGATGGATTATCAAGGAAGTTGGGACCAACATCTTTCTTTGGTTGAGTTTTCTTATAATAACAGTTTTCATTCCAGTATACAGATGGCACCATTTGAGGCATTATATGGGAAGCGGTGTCGAACTACCGCATTTTGGGATGATGTGGGTGAAAGGAAGCTGATGGGACCAGAATTGGTAGAAGAGATGGCAGAAAAAGTTCAGTTGATTCAGAAACACATGAGAACAGCTCAGAGTAGGCAGAAGAGTTATGCGGATAACCGGAGGAAGGATCTATCTTTCGAGGTAGGTGATCATGTTTTTCTCAAGGTTTATCCATGGAAAAGTGTGATGCGATTTGGTAAGAAAGGAAAGCTGAGTCCAAGGTTTATTGGACCATATGAAATTCTGGAGAAAGTTGGATCAGTTGCTTATCGAGTGGCTTTACCTCCGAGTTTATCTCATGTACACAATGTTTTTCATGTTTAGATGTTGAGGAAGTATATGCCATATCCATCTCATGTTTTGAGTCCAGATGTAGTTCAGCTAGAAGAGAACCTATCTTATGAAGAACAACTAGTCCAGATTCCTTACCGAAGAGAGAAAGTGTTGCAAAATAAGGTAATTCACCAGGTAAAGGTTTTGGGGAAAAACCAAATGGTTGAAGAGGCAACGTGGGAATCTGAAAATGCTATGAGGGATAAATACCCCCACTTATTTTGATAAGTGAATAAAATTGTGAGGACGCAATTCTAAAAAGGGGGGAAGGATGTAACATCCTAGGTAAATGAAGAATAAAGAATTTTCATATTTATTAATATTTAAGAATTAAATAATAATTTTACTTTAAAGTGGTTTCTATGTTCGATAGCGTACCCGATACGCAACGATGAGTTCCTTTGAAAACATACGTTGCCCACTAGTAATATAATAATATTATTTTAAATGGTAGTTAAAACATAGCCGTTGTATTGGAGAAAATGGATAGAAATAACTAAAATATGATTATATATGTTTTTTTAATGTTTTTACATTTATCCAATAAAAGATAAAGGCTTAAAATATGGAAAGAATTCAATTTTAGGCGTATATGCCCTAGTTTTCACTAAAGGTTCACTTATCACCTTTTGATGACAAACCGTCATTAAATATAGTTTTGTTCACTGTTATAAATTCTATTAGAGCAAATATAACTCTTCTTTAGAATTGGGACATCAAAATTTACTTTGTGTAAATTTTTGGTATTTTTCCGATAAAGTTCGTTTTTAATGAATTGTGTAAAATGTTGTATTTTAATTCAAAACCTTTTTTAAATATAATTTATTTATATGATTAGATTATATTTTTAATTGGTTTTAAAGTGAAATTAGAATATATTTTTACCATTAAATCCAATAGTGTTCATTGGAATTAATTTCACTTTGAAATCAGACTTAAACTAGTGTCAATCTTTTGATACTTATTATTTCATAAAAACACGCTATTTGTCATGACAGCGGGAATTAATTATTAAATAAATTAATGTGACTTATATGTTTTGAATTTTTTAAAATATACTTAATTTTTGAATTCGTAATATCAAATATATCTTAGGGTGAAGTTTTGGTATTATTCTGCAAAACTTCAATTTTTGATGAATAGTGAAACCACTAAGTGGAACTTAAAAAACTGATTTTTCGTTTAAATGAAAATTTACCACCTCTGTGTTTTGAATTTCAAAAAACTGATATACATGGTTGTCATTAAGAATTAACATGTGGTTCAATGAGATTAAAATATTTTTTTTGTGAATAGTAGCTCTTAAGTTCTTAATCGCAATTAGAGGTAATTAGTGTAGTTTAAGGTAAGAATAATGTTTTAATAAAATGAAATGACCTAGAAACATGTCCTACCCTCATTGGATGTGTCCTGGCCGACCAAGGAAATCCATGGGTCAAATTGGTGACCCCATGGAGCCACTTTGGTTGGAAAATGACATAAATACCTTTTATTTAATGTTAAAGTAAAAAATGACACAATCATGAAATGTTTTAATAAAACAATTTTTACACGGGGTTATACAAATCATATTGTTGACTATAAATATTCATTAGAAAGATAAAACGATTTCCTACATCATAGTATTTTTTTTATAATTTTTATACATTAAATAAATTAAATTATTTATGACATCATGATGATACAGCGATTAACTCATTAATAAAGGATTTAAATAAAATGAAATGATAATGTAAATTATATGACCTACACAAGTACAAAACCTATTTGATGGGTGGATTTAGAACCTTTATCACCTTATTCTCGAATTATATCAATGTGGGACCTCTTAAATCCTAATACCATTTTAAAATAAAGTGACTTTTCTTTACCTTCCAAGAGTGACCCTCCTCTCCTCTTATAAAAAGCCCCCACATCTACCTCCTTACCCACACTTCCAAAGCCTTTGGCTCGGCCAAACCATGCCCATGTTGTCTCTCCACTTCCCTCTCTTACTCCTTGAAACCTCACTTTGGGCAGATGTCTTCCCAAGGAAGCCTTTGAGCTCAAACCAAATGGAGTTACCCGATTTTAAGGTAATGTCTTCACTTTAGTCCGTTTGTTTTATTTTGCTTCTCCAACCCCCTAAAATATTTTTATTCATTTCTTTTGTAACAACTCTAGTATCTTAGATATACTAGGATGTTGTTATAAGAAGGATTCGAGCTATACTTACACAAACCTACATCTAATTGTTAAAGAACATACTGTTTCCGTGGATGGCGAATTTCTGCCTCCCGAAACGATGATTGTTCAACATTCTTTTAACACCTTCAAAGGTGGCCATTAAGATGAAACTATATTTATATATGATATATAATATGTTTATGTTTTCCTTAAGCTTTTGTATTTTTCATTTTGGGCATACCTTTATGGTTTCCATTGGGGGTAAACACGATAATTTCATTTTAGGAAGTGCGAACTACCGCCCCCTCAAAGTGATATGATTTGTTAATGCCATATGTGGGACGTATAAAGGATGGATTTAAAGTTATTATATATTATTTTATACTGGAATTATAATATACCTCTATATCATTATTATTTCTTTTCATTAATGTATGAGATATAAATGAAAGTAGCGTTCATGCGTACGTACGGCTTACCGTCTCCATGAACAGTGCATTTCATTTCTTATCCCCAAATGCAATGTACTATTAAAAGTACATATTTATAATGGATATATATAATGTATGTTACGTATAAATGATGAATATAATTATGGAATTAAAATATTCATAACTCTCATTTAGTTTTAATTCCATTAATATGACATAGAAATGAAAGTAGCGTTCATGCGTACGTACGACTTACCATCTCCATGAACGGTGCATTTCATTTCTTACCTCAAAGTGATTATGTGATATTATAAATTAATGTATATGCTGGATATATATGATATATATGATATCCAAATCATGAATATCATTCTGGATATAAAGAACCTTTGACCACACGAACAACATGTAATTGTAAGAAGTCCACTTTCGACATAAGAACCAAATATCGACAAAACAAACGTTATTATCTTAATGATTACATAATGTTTATAACTTGGAAATAAGTGATATAAAAGAAATAATAAGCTTGAAATAGGTTCTTAAGAAAGTATAATTTAACTCATGTTTATTATTCAGGACGTTAAAGAACGATCGTGTCAAGTCGGACATGAGGTAAGGGAACTTCTTAACCCAATTTCCGTTCTTTGGGTTAGTCTCCTACATTCAAATTTTTTCATGATATTATTATGTCCTATCTTGTATTTATACTTTCTTTATGTGTAAATATAGTGAATACACATAATAGATCTACTTTATTTAAAAAATTATCTTTGTAAGGGACTTCGTCTCAATCTCCTTTCATTGAGGCATATTTCATTTTATTCACAACATTCTTTTATACGGTGTATAAACCCCTTTGACTTTTACTTTTATACAAAAGGAATCATTTTCTACGGAGCATTTTACAAATCGACAAAAAGGAATGTTTCTTTTAACGTATGTGGTGACAACGACCTTTTCCGCCGCCGCGAGTATTATTTGGTTTTTGGCTTCCTCAACAAGCCATAATGTTTTTAAAATGAAATAAATACCATATACTCTTTTATGTATTTTGGTATTGAAAATGGTTTTTATAATGGATTTTTTATGTCAATATATTTGAGTGATATATTGTGATCAAAGTGTGGAAATGTTTTCTTTCCATTATGTTTGTTTTATGTCTTATGATTTTATAATGGTACTTGGACATTTGACTGGTGGTTACGTGATAAACCATATGACGGGTGGTGCCATGAATACCAGGAAGGGTGGTTACGTTATAACCTCCAATGCATTGGGTATGGAAGTCGGCCGTATGGCTATTCCATTAAGTATGTATATAAGTTGGCCAAATGGCTATTCCATTAAGTGATATGTGTGGAAGTCGACCCTATGGTTATTCCACATAAGTATGTTTATGTCCCAAGTTACATTTATATGTTATGTGTTCTTTATATGGGTTTTATGGTAACCCTTTGGTTACAAAAAGGTAAGTAATGATATTTTATTCAGTAAAGAGTTTTTACTACTTCATGAAGGTGAAGGTATTACTTTGATAATGTATACATGGTTTACTTGATGTTTGAAAAACTAACAGTTTTCATTCTTTGTGTATCCCTTACTGAGCTTTTTATTCTCACACTATGTTTTTTTTTGAAATGTTTTTCACATGACTTAATGTGGAATAGGGTCAAGGATGGGATCAATGGAATGTCATGCTATATAAAACATGGAACTGGACATGATTCTTTTTAAGGGTTTTTTTATTCTATGGGAACTTAGTAGAAGTGTCTACTTTGTAATCTTTTGAGATGTAACAGTTATGTCCTAATTATCTAATACTCTAAACCTGAAAAGATCCTCAATGTGAATTATTCATTTAATTCAATATTATGTAATGTTTAAGGCCGGGGCCTTATAGTTGGTATCAGAGGTCGGTTTAGACAACTTTAGGAGTTAGAAAAGTGTAAAATTATAAGTTAATTTATGGTATGATTGAAATGATATAGCATTTAAAGATTACCATGATTCTTTGCCTAAGATATTTCTCTGTTCAGAATGGTTTTCCACAGAGGAAACAAAGCAGCTATGTTGGGACGACATCAGGAGGAAGACAACCTTCCAAATCAGCAACCTGAGATAGTTAGAATAATAACTAAACAGTTTTTTTCAGTGATGGATCAGTTGACTCTGGTGAAAAATGTTAGTTGTTTTTATTGATGATATTTTGGTGTTTTCTAAAAGTAAAGAGGATCATGAAAGTCATTTAAGGTTTATCTTTCAAACCTTTAAAGAAAAGAAACTATATGGAAAATTCAGAAAGTGTGAGTTTTGGTTACCACAAATTTCTTTCCTGGGTCACATTGTTTCAAAAGATGGCTTAGCTGTTGATCCTACTAAAACAAAAGTTATTGAAGAATGGCCAAGACCCACAAATGTAATAGAGATCCGTAGTTTCATTGGTTTGGAAGGTTACTACTGAAGGTTTGTTGAAAATTTTTCATGGTTATCTAGTCCAATGACTAAGCTAACTCGTAAGGGTGTTAAGTTAATCTGGACAAAAGAATGTGATGATTGTTTTCAGGAGTTGAAAAGAAGATTGGTGAATGCTCCAGTTTTGGCACTTCCTTCCAGGAATGGTGATTTTGTTATATACAGTGCTGCTTCATTGAAGGGACTTGGCTGTGTCCTTACGCAGAATGATCAGGTAATTGCTTATACTTCATGTCAGTTGAAAACTCATGAGGTAAATTACCCTACACATGATTTGGAATTAGCTGCTGTTGTTTTTTCTTTAAAAATTTGGAGGCATCATTTGTATGGGGTAAAGTGTGAAATATATACTGATCACAAAATTTTAAAGTATATATTCACTAAGAAAGAGTTAAACATGAGACAAAGGAGATGGCTAGAATTAATCAAGGATTATGATTGTACAATTCATTACCATCCGAGAAAAGAAAATAAAGTGGCAGATGCTTTCAGTCGAAAAAGTAATGCTTCATTAGCAATGTTGCATTTGGAACGTGATCCTTTAGTCAAGGATTTGATGAACTTTGGAATATAAGTTGTTGGTGCAGGATGTTCTTCTGTTTTGTTTCAGGTATTAGTGAAATCTTCTCTATCAGACAGAATCAAGAAAGCACAGAAGCAAGACAGTGAGTTGCAGAAAAAGGTAGAGCTGGTTCAGAAATGTAAGTTTCCTGAATTCAACATTGATAATGATTGTGTTTTGAGGTTTGGGAAGAGATTATGTCTGCCTTGTGATTCACAGTTGAAGAATGAGTTGTTATGTGAGGCTCATAGTTCCCCGTTTTCAGTTCGTCCTGGCAGTACTAAAATGTACAGAGATCTGCGAGAGTATTACTGGTGGGATGGAATGAAAAGATATATTGCTGATTTTACTGTGAAGTGTTTGACTTGTCAGTAGGTTAAAGCAGAGCGGCAGATACCGAAAGAGATGCTTCAGCCTCTACCAGTGCCAGAGTGGAAATGGGAGAATATATCAATGGAATTTTTTGTGTGATTACCGAAGACATATCGAGGTAATAATGCAATTTGGGTTATTGTTGATTGCTTGAATAAATCTGCTCATTTCCTTTCTATACGAGATAATTTTTCCCTAGATGAACTTTCCCGTTTGTATCTTAATGAGATAGTCAGGTTACATAGATTTCCTCTCTCCATTGTATCTGACCGTGATCCCAGGTTTACTTCTAACTTTTGGAAAGGCCTTCAGAAGTCGTTGGGTACTGAATTAAATTTTAGCACAGATTTTCATCCGCAATCAGATGGGCAGTCAGAACGAACAATTCAGACCTTAGAGGATATGCTACGAGATGGTTCGATGGATTATCATGTAAGTTGGTAGCAACTTCTTTCCTTGGTTGAGTTTTCTTATAATAACAATTTTCATTACAGTATATAGATGGAACCATTTGAGGCATTATATGGGAAGCGGTGTCGAACTCCAGCATTTTCGGATGATGTTGGTGAAAGGAAGCTGATGGTACTAGAATTGGTAGAAGAGATGACCGAAAAATTTCAGTTGATTCGGAAACACATGAGAACAGCTCAGAGTAGGCAGAAGAGTTATGCGGATAACCGGAGGAAGGATCTATCTTTCGAGATAGGTGATCATGTTTTTCTCAAGGTTTCTCCATGGAAAAGTGTGATGCGATTTGGTAAGAAAGGAAAGCATTGTCCAAGGTTTATTGGACCATATGAAATTCTGAAGAAATTTGGATCAGTTGCTTACCGAGTGGCTTTACCTCCGAGTTTATCTCATTTACACAATGTTTTTTATGTTGAGATGTTGAGGAAGTATATGCCAGATCCATCTCATGTTTTGAGTCCAGAGGTAGTTCAGCTGGAAGAGAACTTATCTTATGAAGAACAACTAGTCCAGATTCTTGACCGAAGAGAGAAAGTGTTGCGAAATAAGGTAATTCACCAGGTAATGGTTTTGTGGAAAAACCATATGGTTGAAGAGGCAACGTGGGAATCTGAAAATACTATGAGGGATAAATACCCCCACTTATTTTGATAAGTGAATAAAATTGCGAGGACGTAATTCCCAAAAGGGGGGAAGGACGTAACATCCCAGGTAAATGAAGAATAAAGAATTTTCATATTTATTAATATTTACGAATTAAATATTAATTTTACTTTAAAGGGGTTGCTATGTTCGATAGCGTACCCGATACGCAACGATAAGTTCCTTTGAAAACTTACGTTGCACACTAGTAATATAATAATATTATTTTAAATGGTAGTTAAAACATAGCCGTTGTATTGGCGGGAATGGATATAAATAACTAAAATATTATTATATATGTTTTTAAATGTTTTTACATTTATCCAATAAAAGATAAAGGCTTAAAATACGGAAAGAATTCAATTTTAGGCGTATATGCCCTAGTTTTCACTAAAGGTTCACTTATCGCCTTTTGATGAAGAACCGTCATTAAATATAGTTTTGTTCACTCTTATAAATTATCTTGGACCAAATATAAATCTTCTTTAGAATTGGGACATCAAAATTTGCTTTGTGTAAATTTTTGGTATTTTTCCGATAAAGTTCATTTTTTAATGAATAGTCTAAAATGTTGTATTATAATTCAAAACCACTTTTTAATATAATTTATTTATATGATTAGATTATATTTTGAATTGGTTTTAAAGTGAAATTAGAATATATTTTTACCATTAAATCCAATAGTGGTTGTTTGAATTAATTTCTCTTTGAAATCAGACTTAAACTAGTGTCAATCTTTTGATACATATTATTTCATAAAAACACGCTATTTATCATGGCAGCTGGAATTAATTATTAAATTAATTAATGTGACTTATATGTTTTGAATTTTGTAAAATATACTTCATTTTTGAATTCGTAATATCAAATATAGCTTAGGGTGAAGTTTTGGTATTTTTCGGAAAAACTTCAATTTTTGATGAATAGTGAAACCACTAAGTGGTACTTAAAAAACTGATTTTCCGTTTAAATGAAATTTTACCACCTCTGTGTTTTGAATTTCAAAAATCTGATATACATGGTTGTCATTAAGAAGTAAAATGTGGTTCAATGAGATTAAAATAAATTTTTGGTGAATAGTAACTCTTAAGTTCTTAATCGCAATTAGAGGTAATTAGTGTATTTTAAGAAAAGAATAATGTTTTAATAAAATGAAATGACCTAGACACATGTCCTACCCTCATTGGATGTGTCCTAGCCGACCAAGACAATCCATGGGTCAACTTGGGGACCCCATGGAGCCAATTTGGTTGGAAAATGACATAAATAACTTTTATTTAATGTTAAAGTAAAAAATGACACAAACATGAAATGTTTTACTAAAACAATTTTTACATGGGGCTATACAAGTCATATTTTTGACTATAAATAGTCATTGAAAAGATAAAACGATTTCCTACATCATAGTATTTTTTTTATAATTTTTAGACATTAAATAAATTAAATTATTTATGACATCATGATGATGCAGTGATTACCTCATTAATAAAGGATTTAAATGAAATGAAATGATAATGTAAATTATATGCCCTACACATGTCCAAAACCTATTGGATGGGTGTATTTCAAACCCGTATCACCTTATGGTCGAATTATAT
The DNA here is from genome assembly GCA_963277665.1 of Viscum album. Taxonomy (NCBI): domain Eukaryota; kingdom Viridiplantae; phylum Streptophyta; class Magnoliopsida; order Santalales; family Viscaceae; genus Viscum; species Viscum album. The sequence continues at coordinate 1,068,856,243 of OY728129.1, forward strand.
CAATGTGGGACCTCTTAAATCCGAATACCATTTTAAAATAAAGTGACTTTTCTTGACCTTCAAAGAGTGCCTCTCCTCTCCTCTTATAAAAGGCCCCCACCTCTACCTCCTTACCCACACTTCCAAAGCCTTTGGCTCGGCCAAACCATGCCCATTTTGTCTCTACACTTCCCTCTATTACTCCTTGAAACCTCACTTTGGGAAGAAGTCTTCCCAAGGAAGCATTTGAGCTCAAACCAGAGGGAGTTACCCGATTTTAAGGTAATGTCTTCACTTGAGTCCGTTTGTTTTATTTTGCTTCTCCAACCCCCTAAACTCTTTATATTCATTTCTTTTGTAACAACTCCAATATATTCAATATACTAGGCTGTTTTTATAATAAGTATTCGAGCTAAACTTACACAAACCTACATCTAATGGTTAAAGAACATACTGTTTCCGTGGATGGCGAATTTCTGCCTCCCGAAACGATGATTGTTCAACATTCTTTTAACACCTTCAAAGGTGGCCATTAAGATGACACTATATTTATATATGATATATAATATGTTTATGTTTTCCTTAAGACTCTGTATTTTTCATTTTGGTCATACCTTTATGGTTTCCATTGTGGGTAAACACGATAATTTCATTTTAGGAAGTGCGGACTACCGCCCCCTCAAAGTGATGTGATTCGTTAATGCCATATGTGGGACGTATAAAGGATGGATTTATAGTTATTATATATGATTTTATACTGGAATTATAAATACCTATATATCATTATTATTTATTTTCATTAATGTATGATATATAAACGAAAGTAGCGTTCATGCGTACGTACGGCTTACCGTCTCCATGAACGGTGCATTTCATTTCTTATCCCCAAATGTAATGTACTTTTCAAAGTACATATTTATAATTTATATATATAATGTATGTTACATATAAATGATGAATATAATTATGGAATTAAAATATACATACCTATCATTTAGTTTTAATTCCATTAATATGACATAGAAATGAAAGTAGCGTTCATGCGTACGTACGGCTTAACGTCTCCATGAACGGTGGATTTCATTTCTTACATCTAAGTGATTATGTGATATTATAAATTCATGTATATGCTGGATATATATGATATATATGATATCCAAATCATGAATATCATTCTGGATATAAAGATCCTTTGACCACACGAACAACATGTAATTGTAAGAAGTCCACTTTCGACATAAGAACCAAATATCGACAAAACAAACATTATTAACTTAATGATTAAATAATGTTTATAACATGGAAATAAGTGATATAAAACCAAAAATAAGCTAGAAAAAGGTTCTTAAGAAAGTATAAATTAACTCAAGTTTATTATTCAGGACGTTAAAGACCGATCGAGTCAAGTTGGACACGAGGTAAGGGAACTTCTTAACCCAATTTCCGTTCTTTGGGTTAGTCTCCTACTTTCAAATTTTGTCATGATATTATTTTGTCCTATCTTGTATTAATACTTTCTTTATGTGTAAATATAGTGAATACACATAATATATCTACATTATTTAAAAAATTATCTTTGTAAGGGAATTCGTCTCAATCTCCTTTCATTGAGGCATATTTCATTTTATACACAACTTTCTTTTATACGGAGTATAAACCCCTTTGACTTTTACTTTTATACAAAAGGAATCTTTTTCTACGAAGAATTTTACAAATCGACAAAAAGGAATGTTTCTTTTAACGTACTTGGTGACAATGACCTTTTCCACCTCCACGAGTATTATTTGGTCTTTGGCTTCCTCAACAAGCCGTAATGTTTTTAAAATGAAATAAATACCATATACTCTTTTATGTATTTTTGTATTGAAAATGGTTTTTATAATGGATTTGTTATGTCAATATATTTGAGTGATATATTGTGATCAAAGTGTGGAAATGTTTTCTTTCCATTATGTTTGTTTTATGTCTTATGATTTTATAATGGTACTTGGCCATTTGACTGGTGGTTATGTGATAAACCATATGACGGGTGGTGCAGTGAATACCAGGATGGGTGGTTACGTTATAACCTCCAATGAATTGGGTATGGAAGTCGGCCGTATGGATATTCCATTAAGTATGTATGGAAGTTGGCCGAATGGCTATTCCATTAAGTGATATGTGTGGAAGTCGACCGTATGGTTATTCTACTTAAGTATGTTTATGTCCCAAGTTACCTTTATATGTTATGTGTTATTTATATGCGTTTTATGGTAATCCTTTGGTTACAAAAAGGTAAGTAATCATATTTTATTCAGTAAAGAGTTTTTACAACTTCATGAAGGTGAAGGTATTACTTTGATAAAGTATACATGGATTACTTGATGTTTGAAAAACTAACAATTTTAATTCTTTGTGTATCCCTGACTGAGCTTTTTATGCTCACCCCAAGTTTTTTTTGAAATGTTTTTCACAGGACTTAATGTGGAATAGGGTCAAGGATGGGATCAAGGGAATGTCATGCTATATAAAACATGGAGCTGGACATGATTCTTTTTATGGATTTTTTTATTCTATGGGAACTTAGTAGAAGTGTCTACATTGTAATCTTTTGAGATGTAACAGTTATGTCCTAATTCTCTAATACTCTAAACCTGAAAATATCCTCAATGTGAATTATTCATTTAATTCAATATTATGTAATGTTTAAGGCCGGGGCCTTATAGTTGGTATCAGAGGACGGTTTAGACAACTTTAGGAGTTATAAAAGTGTAAAATTATAAGTTAATTTATGATATGATTGAAATGATATAGCATTTAAATATTAACATGTTGCTTTGCCTAAGATATTTCTGTGTTCAAAATGGTTTTCCGCAGAGGAAACAAAGCAGCTATGTTGGGACGACATCAGGAGGAAGACAACCTTCCAAATCAGCAACCTGAGATGGTTAGAATCAGAACTAAACAGTTTGTTGCAGTGATGGATCAGTTGACTCCGGTGAAAAATGTTGGTTGTTTTTATTGATGATATTTTGGTGTTTTCTAAAAGTAAAGATGAGCATGAATGTCATTTAATGTTTATCTTTCAAACCTTAAAAGAAAAGAAACTATATGGATAATTCAGCAAGTGTGAGTTTTGGTTACAACCAATTTCTTTCATGGGTCACATTGTTTCAAAATATGGAATAACTGTTGATCCTGCTAAAACAAAAGTTATTGAAGAATGGCCAAGACCCACAAATGTAATAGAGATCCGTAGTTTCATTGGTTTGGAAGGTTACTACTGAAGGTTTGTTGAAAATTTTTCATGGTTATCTAGTCCAATGACTAAGCTAACTCGTAAGGGTGTTAAGTTCATCTGGACAAAAGAATGTGATGATTGCTTTCAGGAGTTGAAAAGAAGATTGGTGAATGCTCCAGTTTTGGCACTTCCTTCCAGGAATGGTGATTTTGTTATATACAGTGATGCTTCATTGAAGGGACTTGGCTGTGTCCTTATGCAGAATGATCAGGTAATTGCTTATGCTTCATGTCAGTTGAAAACTCATGAGGTAAATTACCCTACACATGATTTGGAATTAGCTACTGTTGTTTTTGCTTTAAAAATTTGGAGGCATCATTTGTATGGGGTAAAGTGTGAAATATATACTGATCACAAAAGTTTAAAGTATATATTCACTAAGAAAGAGTTAAACACGAGACAAAGGAGATGGCTAGAATTAATCAAGGATTATGATTGTACAATTCAATACCATCCGGGAAAAGCAAATAAAGTGGCTGATGCTTTGAGTCGAAAAAGTAATGCTTCAATAGCAATGTTTCATTTGGAACGTGATCCTTTAATCAAGGATTTGATGAAATTTGGAATATAAGTTGTTGGTGCAGGATGTTCCTCTATTTTGTTTCAGGTATTAGTGAAATCTTCTCAATCAGACAGAATCAAGCAAGCACAGAAGCAAGACAGTGAGTTGCAGAAAAAGGCAGAGCTGGTTCAGAAAGGTAAGTTGCCTGAATTTGACATTGATAATGATTGTGTTTTGAGGTTTGGGAAGAGATTATGTGTGCCTTCTGATTCACATTTGAAGAATGAGTTGTTATGTGAGGCTCATAGTTCCCCGTTTTCAGTTCATCCTGGCAGTACTAAGATGTACAGATATCTGCAGGAATATTACTGGTGGGATGGAATGAAAAGAGATATTGCTGATTTTACTGTGAAGTGTTTAACTTGTCAGCAGGTTAAAGCAGAGCGGCAGATACCAAAAGAGATGCTTCAGCCTCTACCAGTGCCAGAGTGGAAATCAGAGAATATATCCATGGAATTTTTTGTGGTATTACCGAATATATCTCAAGGTAATAATACAATTGGGGTTATTGTTGATCGCTTGACTAAATCTGCTCATTTCCTTGCTATAGGAGATACTTTTTCCTAGATCAACTTTCCCGTTTGTATATTAAAGAGATAGTCAGGTTACATGTATTTACTCTCTCCATTGTATCTGACCGTGATCCCATGTTTACTTCTAACTTTTGGAAAAGCCTTAAGAAGTTGTTGGGTACTGAATTAAATTTTAGTACAGCATTTCATCCGCAATCAGATGGGCTGTCAGAACGAACAATTCAGACCTTGGAGGATATGCTACGAGCTTGTTCGATAGATTATCAGGGAAGTTGGGACCAACCTATTTCTTTGGTTGAGTTTTCTTATAATAACAATTTTCATTCCAGTATATAGATGGCACCATTTGGGTAATTATATGGGAAGCGGTGTCGAACTCCAACATTTTGGGATGATGTGGGTGAAAGGAAGCTGATGGAACCAGAATTGGTAGAAGAGATGGCAGAAATAGTTCAGTTGATTCGGAAACACAAGAGAACAGCTCAGAGCAGGCAGAAGAGTTATGTGGATAACCAGAGGAAGGATCTATCTTTCGAGGTAGGTGATTAGGTTTTTCTCAAGGTTTCTCCATGGAAAAGTGTGATGCGATTTTGTAAGAAAGGAAAGCCGAGTCCAAGGATTATTGGACCATATGAAATTATGGAGAAAGTTGGATCAGTTGCTTACCGAGTGGTTTTACCTCCGAGTTCATCTCATGTACACAATGTTTTTCATGTTTAGATGTTGAGTAAGTATATGCCAGATCCATCTCATGTTTTGAGTCCAGAGGTAGTTCAGCTGGAAGAGAACCTATCTTATGAAGGACAACTATCCCAGATTCTTGACCGAAGAGAGCAAGTATTGCGAAATAAGGTAATTCACCAGGTAAAGGTTTTGTGAAAAAACCATATGGTTGAAGAGGCAACGTGGGAATCTGAAAATGCTATGAGGGATAAATACCCCCACTTATTTTGATAAGTGAATAAAATTTCGAGGACGCAATTCCCAAAAGGTGGGAAGGATGTAACATCCCAGGTAAATGAAGAATAAAGAATTTTCATATTTATTAATATTTACCAATTAAATATTAATTTTACTTTAAAGGGGTTTCTATGTTCGATAACGTACCTAATACGCAAAGATGAGTTCCTTTGAAAACTTATGTTGCACACTAGTAATATAATAATATTATTTTAAATGATAGTTAAAACATAACTGTTGTATTGGCAGTAATAGATAGAAATAACTAATATATGATTATATATGTTTTTTAAATGTTTTTACATTTATCCAATAAAAGATAAAGGCTTAAAATACGGAAAGAATTTAATTTTAGGCGTATATGCCCTAGTTTTCACTAAAGGTTCACTTATCGCCTTTTGATGGAAACCCGTCATTAAATATAGTTTTGTTCACTCTTATACATTATATTGGACCAAATATTACTCTTATTTATAATTGGGACATCAAAATTTACTTTGTGTAAATTTTTGGTATTTTTCCGATAAAGTTCATTTTTTAATGAATTGTGTAAAATGTTGTATTTTAATTCAAAACCTTTTTTAAATATAATTTATTTATATGATTAGATTATCTTTTTAATTTGTTTTAAAGTGAAATTAGAATATATTTTTAGCATTAAATCCAATAGTGGTCATTGGAATTAATTTCACTTTGAAATCAGACTTAAACTAGAGTCAATCTTTTGATACTTATTATTTCATAAAAACACGCTATTTGTCATGACAGCGGGAATTAATTATTAAATTAATTAATGTGACTTAAATGTTTTGAATTTTTTAAAATAGACTTAATTTTTGAATTCGTAATATCAAATATAGCTTAGGGTGAAGTTTTGGTATTTTTCTGAAAAACTTCAATTTTTGAGGAATAGTGAAACCACTAAGTGGAACTTAAAAAACTGATTTTTCGTTTAAATGAAAATTTACAACCTCTGTGTTTTGAATTTCAAAAAACTGATATACATGGTTGTCATTAAGAAGTAAAATGTGGTTCAATTAGATTAAAATAATTTTTTGGTGAATAGTAGCTCTTAAGTTCTTAATCGCAATTAGAGGTAATTAGTGTAGTTTAAGGTAAGAATAATGTTTTAATAAAATGAAATGACCTAGACACATGTCCTACCCTCATGGGATGTGTCCTGGCCGACCAAGGCAATCCATGGGTCATCTTGGGGACCCCATGGAGACACTTTGGTTGGAAAATGACATAAATACCATTTATTTAATGTTAAAGTAAAAAATGACACAATCATGAGATGTTTTAATAAAAAAATTTTTACATGGGGTTACACAAGTCATAGTTTTGACTATAAATAGTCATTAGAAAGATAAAACAATTTCCTACATCATAGTATTTTTTTTATAATTTTTAGACATTAAATAAATTAAATTATTTATGACATCATGATGATGCAGCGATTAACTCATTAATAAAGGATTTAAATAAAATGAAATGATAATGTAAATTATATGACCTACACAAGTCCAAAACCTATTTGATGGGTGGATTTCGAACCCTTATCACCTTATTCTCGAATTATATCAATGTGGGACCTCTTAAATCCTAATACCATTTTAAAATAATGTGACTTTTCTTTACCTTCCAAGAGTGCCCCTCCTCTCCTCTTATAAAAGGCCCCCACATCTACCTTCTTACCCACACTTCCAAAGCCTTTGGCTCGGCCAAACCAAGCCCATTTTGTCTCTACACTTCCCTCTCTTACTCCTTGAAACCTCACTTTGGGTAAATGTCTTCCCAAGGAAGCCTTTGAGCTCAAACCAAAGGGAGTTACCCGATTTTAAGGTAACGACTTCACTTGAGTCCGTTTGTTTTATTTTGCTTCTCCAACCCCCTAAAATCTTTTTATTCATTTATTTTGTAACAACTATAGTATCTTAAATATACTAGGATGTTTTTATAAGACGGATTCTAGCTACACTTACACAAACCTACATCTAATTGTTAAAGAACATACTGTTTCCGTGGATGGCGAATTTCTGCCTCCCGAAACGATGATTGTTCAAAATTCTTTTAACACCTTCAAAGGTGGCCATTAAGATGAAACTATATTTATATATGATATATAATATGTTTATGTTTTCCTTAAGCTTCTGTATTTTGAATTTTGATCATACCTTTATGGTTTCCATTGTGGGTAAACATGATAATTTCATTTTAGGAAGTGCGAACTACCGCCCCCTCAAAGTGATATGATTCTTTAATGCCATATGTGGGACGTATAAAGGATGGATTTAAAGTTATTATATATGATTTTATACTGGAATTATAATATACCTCTATATCATTATTATTTCTTTTCATTAATGTATGAGATATAAATGAAAGTAGCGTTCATGCGTACGTACGACTTACCGCCTCCATGAACAGTGCATTTCATTTCTTATCCCCAAATGCAATGTACTATTAAAAGCACATATTTATAATGGATATATATAATTTATGTTACATATAAATGATGAATATAATTATGGAATTAAAATATACATACCTCTCATTTAGTTTTAATTCCATTAATATGACATAGAAATGAAAGTAGCGTTCATGCGTACGTACGACTTACCATCTCCATGAACGATGCATTTCATTTCTTACCTCTAAGTGATTATGTGATATTATAAATTCATGTATATTCTGGATATATATGATATATATGATATCCAAATCATGAATATCATTCTGGATATAATGAACCATTGACCACACGAACAACATGTAATTGTAAGAAGTCCACTTTCGACATAAGAACCAAATATCGACAAAACAAACGTTATTAACATAATGATTACATAATGTTTATAACATGGAAATAAGTGATATAAAAGGAATAATAAGCTTGAAAAATGTTCTTAAGCAAGTAGAAATTAACTCAAGTTTATTATTCAGGACATTAAAGAACGACCGAGTCAAGTCGGACATGAGGTAAGGGAACTTCTTAACCCAATTTCCGTTCTTTGGGTTAGTCTCCTACTTTAAAATTTTTTCATGATATTATTATGTCCTATCTTGTATTTATACTTTCTTTATGTTTAAATATAGTAAATACACATAATAGATCTACTTTATTTAAAAAATTATCTTTGTAAGGGACTTTGTCTCAATCTCCTTTCATTGAGGCATATTTCGTTTTATTCACAACTTTCATATATATGGTATATAAACCCCTTTGAAATTTACTTTTATACAAAAGGAATCATTTTATACGAAGAATTTTACAAATCGACAAAAAGGAATGTTTCTTTTAACGTATGTGGTGACAACGACCTTTTCCGCCGCCGCGAGTATTATTTGGTCTTTGGCTTCCTCAACAAGCCATAATGTTTTTAAAATGAAATAAATACCATATACTCTTTTATGTATTTTGGTATTGAAAATGGTTTTTGTAATGGATTTTTTATGTCAATATATTTGAGTGATATATTGTGATCAAAGTGTGGAAATGTTTTCTTTCCATTATGTTTTTTTATGTCTTATGATTTTATAATGGTACTTGGACATTTGACTAGTGGTTACGTGATAAACCATATAACAGGTGGTGCCATGAATATCAGGAAGGGTGGTTACGTTATAACCTCCAATGCATTGGGTATGGAAGTCGGCCTTATGGCTATTCCATTAAGTATGTATGTAAGTTGGCCAAATGGCTAATCCATTAAGTGATATGTGTGGAAGTCGACCCTATGGTTATTCCACTTAAGTATGTTTATGTCCCAAGTTACCTTTATATGTTATGTGTTCTTTATATGGGTTTTATGGTAATCCTTTGGTTAAAAAAAGGTAAGTAATGATATTTTATTCAGTAAAGAGTTTTTACTACTTCATGAAGGTGAAGGTATTACTTTGATAAAGTATACATGGTTTACTTGATGTTTGAAAAACTAACAGTTTTCATTCTTTGTGTATCCCTTACTGAGCTTTTTATGCTCACCCCAAGTTTTTTTTGAAATGTTTTTCATAGGACTTAATGTGGAATAGGGTCAAGGATGGGATCAAGGGAATGTCATGCTATATAAAACATGGAACTAGACATGATTCTTTTTAAGGGTTTTTTTATTCAATGGGAACTTAGTAGAAGTCTCTACTTTGTAATCTTTTGAGATGTAACAGTTATGTCCTAATTCTCTAAAACTCTAAACCTGAAAAGATCCCCAATGTGAATTATTCATTTAATTCAATATTAAGTAATGTTTAAGGTCGGGGCCTTATAGTTGGTATCAGAGGTCGGTTTAGACAACTTTAGGAGTTAGAAAAGTGTAAAATTATAAGTTAATTTATGGTATGATTGAAATGATATAGAATTTAAAGATTACCATGATTCTTTGCCTAAGATATTTCTGTGTTCAGAATGGTTTTCCGCAGAGGAAACAAAGCAGCTATGTTGGGACGACATTAGGAGGAAGACAACCTTCCAAATCAGCAACCTGAGATGGTTAGAATCAGAACTAAACAGTTTGTTGTAGTGATGGATCAGTTGACTCCGGTGAAAAATGTTGGTTGTTTTTATTGATGATATTTTTGTGTTTTCAAAAAATAAAGAGGAGCATGAAAGTCATTTAAGGTTTATCTTTCAAACCTTTAAAGAAAAGAAACTATATGGAAAATTCAGCAAGTGTGAGTTTTGGTTACCACAAATTTCTTTCCTGGGTCACATTGTTTCAAAAGATGGAATAACTGTTGATCCTACTAAAACAAAAGCTATTGAAGAATGGCCAAGACCCACAAAAGTAATCGAGATCCGTAGTTTCATTGGTTTGGAAGGTTACTAACGAAGGATTGTTGAAACTTTTTCATGGTTATCTAGTCCAATGACTAAGCTAACTCGTAAGGGTGTTAAGTTCATCTGGAAAAAAGAATGTGATGATTGTTTTCAGGAGTTGAAAAGAAGATTGGTGAATGCTCCAGTTTTGGCACTTCCTTCCAGGAATGGTGATTTTGTTATATACAGTACTGCTTCGTTGAAGGGACTTGGCTGTGTCCTTATGCAGAATGATCAGGTAATGGCTTATGCTTCATGTCAGTTGAAAACTCATGAGGTAAATTACCCTACACATGATTTGGAATTAGCTGCTGTTGTTTTTGCTTTAAAAATTTGGAGGCATCATTTGTATGGGGTAAAGTGTGAAATATATACTGATCAAAAAAGTTTGAAGTATATATTCACTAAGAAAGAGTTAAACATGAGACAAAGGAGATGACTTGAATTAATCAAGGATTATGATTGTACAATTCATTATCATCCGGGAAAAGAAAATAAAGTGGCTGATGCTTTGAGTCGAAAAAGTAATGCTTCATTAGCAATGTTGCATTCGGAACGTGATCCTTTAGTCAAGGATTTGATGAACTTTGGCATATAAGTTGTTGGTGCAGGATATTCTTCTGTTTTGTTTCAGGTATTAGTGAAATATTCTCTATCAGACAGAATCAAGCAAGCACAGAAGCAATACAGTGAGTTGCAGAAAAAGGTAGAGCTGGTTCAGAAAGGTAAGTTGCCTGAATTCAACACTGATAATGATTGTGTTTTGAGGTTTGGGAAGAGATTATGTGTGCCTTGTGATTCACAGTTGAAGAATGAGTTGTTATGTGAGGCTCATAGTTCCCCGTTTTCAGTTCATCCTGGCAGTACTAAAATGTACAGATATCTGCGAGAGTATTACTGGTGGGATGGAATGAAAAGAGATATTGCTGATTTTACTGTGAAGTGTTTGGCTTGTCAGCAGGTTAAAGCCGAGCGGCAGATACCGAAAGAGATGCTTCAGCCTCTACCAGTGCCAGAGTGGAAATGGGAGAATATATCAATGGTCTTTTTTGTGGGATTACCGAAGACATCTCGAGGTAATAATGCAATTTGGGTTATTGTTGATCGCTTGACTAAATCTGCTCATTTCCTTGCTATACGAGATTATTTTTCCCTAGATGAACTTTCCCGTTTGTATCTTAAAGATATAGTCAGGTTACATGGATTTCCTCTCTCCATTGTATCTGACCGTGATCCCAGGTTTACTTCTAACTTTTGGAAAGGCCTTCAGAAGTCATTGGGTACTGAATTAAATTTTAGCATAGCTTTTCATCTGCAATCAGATGGGCAGTCAGAACGAACAATTCAGACCTTGGAGGATATGCTACGAGATGGTTCGATGGATTATCAGGGAAGTTGGGACCAACATCTTTCCTTGGTTGAGTTTTCTTATAATAACAGTTTTCATTCCAGTATATAGATGGCACCATTTGAGGTATTATATGGGAAGCGGTGTCGAACTCCAGCATTTTGGAATGATGTGGGTGAAAGGAAGCTGATGGTTCCATAATTGGTAGAAGAGATGGCAGAAAAGTTTCAGTTGATTCGGAAACACATGAGAACAGCTCAGAGTAGGAAGAAGAGTTATGCGGATAACCGGAGGAAGGATCTATCTTTCGAGGTAGGTGATCATGTTTTTTCTCAAGGTTTCTCCATGGAAAAGTGTGATGCGATTTGGTAAGAAAGGAAAACCGAGTCCAAGGTTTATTGGACCAAATGAAATTCGGGAGAAATTTGGATCAGTTGCTTACCGAGTGGCTTTACCTCTGAGTTTATCTCATGTACACAATGTTTTTTATGTTTAGATGTTGAGGAAGTGTATGCCAGATCCATCTCATGTTTTGAGTCTAGAGGTAGTTCAGCTGGAAGAGAACCTATCTTATGAAGAACAACTAGTCTAGATTCTTGACAGAAGAGAGAAAGTTTTGCGAAATAAGGTAATTCACCAGGTAATGGTTTTATGGAAAAACCATATGGTTGAAGAGGCAACGTGGGAAACTGAAAATTCTATGAGGGATAAATACCCCCACTTATTTTGATAAGTGAATAAAATTGCAAGGACACAATTCCCAAATGGGGGGAAGGACGTAACATCCCAGGTAAATGAAGAATAAATAATTTTCATATTTATTAATATTTACGAATTAAATATTAATTTTACTTTAAAGGGGTTGCTATGTTCGATAGCGTACCCGATAGACAACGATAAGTTCCTTTGAAAACTTACGTTGCACACTAGTAATATAATAATATCATTTTAAATGGTAGTTAAAACATAGCCGTTTTATTGGCGGGAATGGATAGAAATAACTAAAATATTATTATATATGTTTTTTAAATGTTTTTACATTTATCCAATAAAATATAAAGGCTTAAAATACGGAAAGAATTCAATTTTAGGCGTATATGCCCTAGATTTCACTAAAGGTTCACTTATCACCTTTTGATGACGAACCATCATTAAATATATTTTTGTTCACTCTTATACATTCTATTGGAACAAATATAAATCTTCTTTAGAATTGGGACATCAAAATTTACTTTGTGTAAATTTTTGGTATTTTTCCGAGAAAGTTCCTTTTTTAATGAATAGTGTAAAATGTTGTATTTTAATTCAAAACCACTTTTTAATATAATTTATTTATATCATTAGATTATATTTTGAATTTGTTTTAAAGTGAAATTAGAATATATTTTTACCATTAAATCCAATAGTGGTCGTTGGAATTAATTTCACTTTGAAATCAGACTTAAACTAGTGTCAATGTTTTGATACATATTGTTTCATAAAAACACGCTATTTGTCATGACAGCGGGAATTAATTATTAAATTAATTAATGTTAATTATATGTTTTGAATTTTGTAAAATAGAATTCATTTTTGAATTCATAATATCAAATATAGCTTAGGGTGAAGTTTTGGTATTTTTCCGAAAAACTTCAATTTTTGATGAATAGTGAAACCAGTAAGTGGTACTTAAAAAACTGATTTTTCGTTTAAATGAAATTTTACCACCTCTGTGTTTTGAATTTCAAAAATCTGATATACATTGTTGTCATTAAGAAGTAAAATGTGGTTCAATGATATTAAAATAATTTTTTGGTGAATAGTAACTCTTAAGTTCTTAATCGCAATTAGAGGTAATTAGTGTATTTTAAGGTAAGAATAATGTTTTAATAAAATGAAATGACCTAGACACATGTCTTACCCTCATTGGATGTGTCCTAGCCGACCAAGACAATCCATGGGTCAACTTGGGGACCCCATGGAGCCACTTTGGTTGGAAAATGACATAAATAACTTTTATTTAATGTTAAAGTAAAAAATGACACAAACATGAAATGTTTTACTAAAACAATTTTTACATGGGGCTATACAAGTCATATTTTTGACTATAAATAGTCATTGGAAATATAAAACGATTTCCTACATCATAGTATTTTTTTTATAATTTTTAGACATTAAATAAATTAAATTATTTATGACATCATGATGATGCAGCGATTACCTCATTAATAAAGGATTTAAATGAAATGAAATGATAATGTAAATTATATGCCCTACACATGTCCAAAACCTATTGTATGGGTGTATTTCGAAATCGTATCACCTTATTCTCGAATTATATCAATGTGGGACCTCTTAAATCCGAATACCATTTTAAAATAAAGTGACTTTTCTTTACCTTCCAAGAGTGCCCCTCCTCTCCTCTTATAAAAGGCCCCCACCTCTACCTCCTTACCCACACTTCCAAAGCCTTTGGCTCGGCCAACCCATGCCCATTTTTTCTCTCCACTTCCCTCTATTACTCCTTGAAACCTCACTTTGGGCAGAAGTCTTCCCAAGGAAGCATTGGAGCTCAAACCAGAGGGAGTTACCCGATTTTAAGGTAATGTCTTCACTTGAGTTCGTTTGTTTTGTTTTGCTTCTCCAACCCCCTAAACTCTTTCTATTCATTTCTTTTGTAACAAATCCAATATATTCAATATACTAGGCTGTTTTTATAAGAAGTATTCGAGCTACACTTACACACACCTACATCTAATGGTTAAAGAATATACTATTTCCGTGGATGTCGAATTTCTGCCTCCCGAAACGATGATTGTTCAACATTCTTTTAACACCTTCAAAGGTGACCATTAAGATGATAATATAATTATATGATATATAATATGTTTATGTTTTCCTTAAGACTCTGTATTTTTCATTTTGGGCATACCTTTATGGTTTCCATTGTGGGTAAACACGATAATTTCATTTTTGGAAGTGCGGACTACCGCCCCCTCAAAGTGATGTGATTCGTTAATGCCATATGTGGGACGTATAAAGGATGGATTTAAAGTTATTATATATGATTTTATACTGGAATTATAATATACCTATATATCATTATTATTTATTTTCATTAATGTATGATATATAAACGAAAGTAGCGTTCATGCGTACGTACGGCTTACCGTCTCCAGGAACGGTGCATTTCATTTCTTATCCCCAAATGTAATGTACTATTCAAAGTACATATTTATAATTTATATATATAATGTATGTTACATATAAATGATTAATATAATTATGGAATTAAAATATAAATACCTCTCATTTAGTTTTAATTCCATTAATATGACATAGAAATGAAAGTAGCGTTCATGCGTACGTACGGCTTACCGTCTCCATGAACGGTGGATTTCATTTCTTACCTCTAAGTGATTATGTGATATTATAAATTCATGTATATGCTGGATATATATGATATATATGATATCCAAATCATGAATATCATTTTGGATATAAAGATCCCTTGACCACACGAACAACATGTAATTGTAAGAAGTCCACTTTCGACATAAGAACCAAATATTGACAAAACAAACATTATTAACTTAATGATTACATAATGTTTATTACATGTAAATAAGTGATATAAAAGAAAAAATAAGCTTTAAAAATGTTCTTAAGCAAGTATAAATTAACTCAAGTTTATTATTCAGGACGTTAAAGACCGATCGAGTCAAGTCGGACACGAGGTAAGGGAACTTCTTAACCCAATTTCCGTTCTTTGGGTTAGTCTCCTACTTTCAAATTTTGTCATGATATTATTATGTCCTATCTTGTATTTATACTTTCTTTATGTGCAAATATAGTGAATACACATAATATATCTACTTTATTTAAAAAATTATCTTTGTAAGGGACTTCGTCTCAATCTCCTTTCATTGAGGCATATTTCGTTTTATACACAACTTTCTTTTATACGGAGTATAAACCGCTTTGACTTTTACTTTTATACAAAAGGAATCTTTTTCTACGAAGCATTTTACAAATCGAAAAAAAGGAATGTTTCTTTTAACGTACGCGGTGACAATGACCTTTTCCGTCGCCGCGAGTATTATTTGGTCTTTGGCTTCCTCAACAAGCCGTAATGTTTTTAAAATGAAATAAATACCATATACACTTTTATGTATTTTTGAATTGAAAATGGTTTTTATAATGGATTTGTTATGTCAATATATTTGAGTGATATATTGTGATCAAAGTGTGGAAATGTTTTCTTTCCATTATGTTTGTTTTATGTCTTATGATTTTATAATGGTACTTGGACATTTGACTGGTGGTTACGTGATAAACCATATGACGGGTGGTGCTGTGAATACCAGGATGGGTGGTTACGTTATAACCTCCAATGCATTGGGTATGGAATTCGGCCGTGTGGCTATTCCATTAAGTATGTATGGAAGTTGTCCAAATGGCTATTCCATTAAGTGATATGTGTGGAAGTCGACCGTATGGTTATTCCACTTAAGTATGTATATGTCCCAAGTTACCTTTATATGTTATGTGTTCTTTATATGGGTTTTATGGTAATCCTTTGGTTACAAAAAGGTATGTAATGATATTTTATTCAGTAAATAGTTTTCACTACTTCATGAAGGTGAAGGTATTACTTTGATTAAGTATACATGGTTTACTTGATGTTTAAAAAACTAACAGTTTTCATTCTTTGTGTATCCCTTACTGAGCTTTTTATGCTCACCCCAAGTTTTTTTTGAAATGTTTTTCACAGGACTTAATGTGGAATAGGGTCAAGGATGGGATCAAGGGAATGTCATGCTATATAAAACATGGAACTAGACATTATTCTTTTTAAGGATTTTTTTTATTCTATGGGAACTTAATAGAAGTATCTACTTTGTAATCTTTTGAGATGTAACAATTATGTCCTAATTCTCTAATA
Organism: Viscum album; assembly: GCA_963277665.1. Classification (NCBI taxonomy): domain Eukaryota; kingdom Viridiplantae; phylum Streptophyta; class Magnoliopsida; order Santalales; family Viscaceae; genus Viscum; species Viscum album. The sequence goes on from OY728129.1 coordinate 1,068,872,645, forward strand.
CTCTAAAACTGAAAAGATCCTCAATGTGAATTATTCATTTAATTCAATATTATGTAATGTTTAAGGCCGGGGCCTTATAGTTGGTATCAGAGGTCGGTTTAGACAACTTTATGAGTTAGAAAAGTGTAAAATTATAAGTTAATTTATGATATGATTGAAATGATATAGCATTTAAATATTACCATGTTTCTTCACCTAAGATATTTCTGTGTTCAGAATGGTTTTCCGCAGAGGAAACAAAGCAGCTATGTTGGGACGACATTAGGAGGAAGACAACCTTCCAAATAAACAACCAGAGATGGTTAGAATCAGAACTAAACAGTTTGTTGCAGTGATGGATCAGTTGACTCCGGTGAACAATGTTGGTTGTTTTTATTGATGATATTTTGGTGTTTTCTAAAATTAAAGAGGAGCATGAAAGTCATTTAAGGTTTATCTTTCAAACCTTAAAAGAAAAGAAACTATATGGATAATTCAGCAAGTGTGAGTTTTGGTTACAACCAATTTCTTTCCTGGGTCACATTGTTTCAAAATATGGCATAACTGTTGATCCTGCTAAAACAAAAGTTATTGAAGAATGGCCAAGACCCACAAATGTAATCCAGATCCATAGTTTCATTGGTTTGGAAGGTTACTACTGAAGGTTTGTTGAAAAATTTTCACGGTTATCTAGTCCAATGACTAAGCTAACTCGTAAGGGTGTTAAGTTCATCTGGACAAAAGAATGTGATGATTGTTTTCAGGAGTTGAAAAGAAGATTGGTGAATGCTCTAGTTTTGGAAATTCCTTCCAGGAATGGTGATTTTGTTATATACAGTGATGCTTCATTGAAGGGACTTGGCTATGTCCTTATGCAGAATGATCAGGTAATTGCTTATGCTTCACGTCAGTTGAAAACTCATGAGGTAAATTACCCTACACATGATTTGGAATTAGTTGCTGTTGTTTTTGCTTTAAAAATTTGGAGGAATCATTTGTATGGGGTAAAGTGTGAAATATATACTGATCACAAAAGATTAAAGTATATATTCACTAAGAAAGAGTTAAACACGAGACAAAGGAGATGGCTAGAATTAATCAAGGATTATGATTGTACAATTCAATACCATCCGGGAAAAGCAAATAAAGTGGCTGATGATTTGAGTTGAAAAAGTAATGCTTCATTAGCAATGTTGCATTTGGAACATGATCCTTTAGTCATGGATTTGATGAAATTTGGCATATAAGTTGTTGGGGAAGGATGTTCTTCTGTTTTTTTTCAAGTATTAGTGAAATCTTCTCAATCAGACAGAATCAAGAAAGCACAGAAGCAAGACAGTGAGTTGCAGAAAAAGGCAGAGCTGGTTCAGAAAGGTAAGTTGCCTGAATTCGACATTGATAATGATTGTGTTTTGAGGATTGGGTAGAGATTATGTGTGCCTTCTGATTCACAGTTTAAGAATGAGTTGTTATGTGAGGCTCATAGTTCCCCATTTTTAGTTCATCCTGGCAGTACTAAGATGTATAGAGATCTGCAGGAGTATTACTGGTGGGATGGAATGAAAAGAGATATTGCTGATTTTACTGTGAAGTGTTTGACTTGTCAGCAGGTTAAAGCAGAGCGGAAGATACCGAAAGAGATGCTTTGGCCTCTACCAGTGCCAGAGTGGAAATCGGAGAATATATCCATGGACTTTGTTGAGGGATTACCGAAGATATATCAAGGTAATAATTCAATTTGGGTTATTGTTGATCTCTTGACTAAATCTGCTCATTTCCTTGCTATAGGAGATACTTTTTCCTAGATCAAATTTCCCGTTTGTATCTTAAAGAGATATTCAGGTTACATGTATTTACTCTCTCCATTGTATCTGACCGTGATCCTAGGTTTACTTCTAACTTTTGGAAAATCCTTAAGAAGTTGTTGGGTACTGAATTAAATTTTAGTACAGCTTGTCATCCGCAATCAGATGGGAAGTCAGAACGAACAATTCAGACCTTGGAGGATATGCTATGAGCTTGTTTGATGGATTATTAGGGAAGTTGGGACCAACATATTTCTTTGGTTGAGGTTTCTTATAATAATAATTTTCATTCCAGTATATAGATGGAACCATTTGAGTCATTATATGGGAAGCGGTGTCGAACTCCAACATTTTGGGATGATGTGGGTGAAAGGAAGCTGATGGGACCAGAATTGGTAGAAGAGATGGCAGAAAAAGTTCAGTTGATTCGAAAACACATGAGAACAGCTCAGAGCAGGCAGAAGAGTTATGCGGATAACTGGAGGAAGGATCTATCTTTCGAGGTAGGTGATCATGTTTTTCTCAAGGTTTCTCCATGGAAAAGTGTGATGCAATTTGGTAAGAAAGGAATGCCGAGTTCAAGGTTTATTGGACCATCTGAAATTCTGGAGAAAGTTGGATCAGTTGCTTACCGAGTGGTTTTACCTCCGAGATCATATCATGTACACAATGTTTTTCATGTTTAGATGTTGAGTATGTATATGCCAGATCCATCTCATGTTTTGAGTCCAGAGGTAGTTCAGTTGGAAGAGAACCTATCTTATGAAGAACAACTATTCCAGATTCTTGACCGAAGAGAGCATGTTTTGCGAAATAAGGTAATTCACCAGGTAAAGGTTTTGTGGAAAAACCATATGGTTGAAGAGGCAACGTGGGAATCTGAAAATGCTATGAGGGATAAATACCCCCACTTATTTTGATAAGTGAATAAAATTGCGAGGACACAATTCCCAAAAGGGGGGAAGGATGTAACATCCCATGTAAATGAAGAATAAATAATTTTCATATTTATTAATATTTACCAATTAAATATTAATTTTACTTTAAAGGGGTTGCTATGTTCGATAACGTACCCGATACGCAAAGATGAGTTCCTTTGAAAACTTACGTTGCACACTAGTAATATAATAATATTATTTTAAATGGTAGTTAAAACATAGCCGTTGTATTGGCAGGAATGGATAGAAATAACTAAAATATGATTATATATGTTTTTTAAATGTTTTTACATTTATCCAATAAATGATAAAGGCTTAAAATACGGAAAGAATTCAATTTTAGGCGTATATGCCCTAGTTTTCACTAAAGGTTCACTTATCGCCTTTTGATGGAGAACCAACATTAAATATAGTTTTTTTCACTCTTATACATTCTATTGGACCAAATATAACTCTTATTTATAATTGGGACATCAAAATTTACTTTGTGTAAATTTTTGGTATTTTTCCGATAAAGTTCATTTTTTAATGAATAGTGTAAAATGTTGTATTTTAACTCAAAACCACTTTTTAATCTAATCTATTTATATGATTAGATTATCTTTTGAATTGGTTTTAAAGTGAAATTAGAATATATTTTTACCATTAAATCCAATAGTGGTTGTTGGAATTAATTTCACTTTGAAATCAGACTTAAACTGGTGTCAATCTTTTGATACTTATTGTTTCATAAAAACACGCTATTTGTCATGACAGCGGGAATTAATTATTAAATTAATTAATGTGACTTATATGTTTTGAATTTTTTAAAATAAACTTCATTTTGGAATTCGTAATATCAAATATAGCTTAGGGTGAAGTTTTGGTATTTTTCTGAAAAACATCAATTTTTGATGAATAGTGAAACCACTAAGTGGTACTTAAAAAACTGATTTTTCGTTTAAATGAAACTTTACCACCTCTGTGTTTTGAATTTCAAAAATCTGATATACATGGTTTTCATTAAGAAGTAAAATGTGGTTCAATGAGTTTAAAATAATTTTTTTTGTGAATAGTAACTCTTAAGTTCTTAATCGCAATAAGAGATAATTAGTGTAGTTTAAGGTAAGAATAATGTTTTAATAAAATGAAATGATCTAGACACATGTCCTACCCTCATTGGATGTGTCCTGGCCGACCAAGACAATCCATGGGTCATCTTGGGGACCCCGTGGAGCCACTTTGGTTGGAAAATGACATAAAGACCTTTTATTTAATGTTAAAGTAAAAAATGACACAAACATGAAATGTTTTACTAAAAAAAAATTTACATGGGGTTATACAAGTAATATTTTTTACTATAAATGGTCATTGGAAATATAAAACGTTTTCCAACATCGTAGTATTTTTTTAAAATTTTTAGACATTAACTAAATTAAAGTATTTATGACATCATGATGATGCAGCGATTACCTCATTAATAAAGGATTTAAATAAAATGAAATGATAATGAAAAATCTATGAACTACACATGTCCAAAACCTATTGGATGGGTGGATTTATAACCCTTATCACCTTATTCTCAAATTATATAAATGTGGGACCTCTTAAATCCGAATACCAATTTAAAATAATGTGACTTTTCTTTACCTTCCAAGAGTGCCCCTCCTCTCCTCTTATAAAAGGCCCCCATATCTACCTCCTTTTTCACACTTACAAAGCCTTTGGCTCGGCCAACCCATGACCATTTAGTCTCTCCACTTCTCTCTCTTACTCCTTGAAACCTCACTTTGTGCAGAAGTCTTCCCAAGGAAGCCTTTGAGCTCAAACCAAAGGGAGTTACCCGATTTTAAGGTAATGTCTTCACTTGAGTCCGTTTGTTTTATTTTTCTTCTCCAACCCCCTAAACTCTTTTTATTCATTTCTTTTGTAACAAATTCAGTATCTTCAATATACTAGGATGTTTTTATAAGAAGTATTAGAGCTACACTTACAAACACCTACAACTAATGGTTAAAGAACATACTGTTTCCGTGGATGGCGAATTTCTGCCTCCCGAAACGATGATTGTTCAACATTTTTTTAACACCTTCAAAGGTGGCCATTAAGATGACACTATACTTATATATGATATATAATATGTTTATGTTTTCCTTAGGCTTCTGTATTTTTCATTTTGGGCATACCTTTATGGTTTCCATTGTGGGTAAACACGATAATTTCAATTTAGGAAGTGCGGACTACCGCCCCCTCAAAGTGATGTGATTCGTTAATGCCATATGTGGGACGGATAAAGGATGAATTTAAAGTTATTATATATTATTTTATACTGGAATTATAATATACCTCTATATAATTATTATTTCTTTTCATTAATGTATGAGATATAAATGAAAGTAGCGTTCATGCGTACGTACGACTTACCGTCTCCATGAACGGTGCATTTCATTTCTTATCCCCAAATGTAATGTACTATTAAAAGTACATATTTATAATGGATATATATAATTTATGTTACATATAAATTATGAATATAATTATGGAATTAAAATAAACATACCTCTCATTTAGTTTTAATTCCATTAATATGACATAGAAATGAAAGTAGCGTTCATGCGTACGTACGGCGTACCGTCTCCATGAACGGTGCATTTCATTTCTTACCTCTAAGTGATTATGTGATATTATAAATTCATGTATATGCTATATATATATGATATATATGATATCCAAATCATGAATATCATTCTAGATATAAAGAACCTTTGACCACATGAACAACATGTAATTGTAAGAAGTCCACTTTCGACTTAAGAACCAAATATCGACAAAACAAACATTATAAACTTAAAGATTACATAATGTTTATAACATGGAAATAAGTGATATAAAAGGATTAATAAGCTTCAAAAAGGTTCTTAAGCAAGTAGAAATTAACTCAAGTTTATTATTCAGGACGTTAAAGAATGATTGAGTCAAGTCAGACACGAGGTAATGGAACTTCTTAACCCAATTTCTGTTCTTTGAGTTAGTCTTCTACTTTCAAATTTTTTCATGATATTATTATGTCCTATCTTGTATTTATACTTTCTTTATGTGTAAATATAGTGAATACACATAATAGATCTACTTTATTTAAAAAATTATCTTTGTAAGGGACTTCGTCTCAATCTCCTTTCATTGAGGCATATTTCATTTTATACACAACTTTATTTTATATGGTGTATAAACCCCTTTGACTTTTACTTTTATACAAAAGGAATCTTTTTCTACGAAGCATTTTACAAATCGAAAAAAATGAATGTTTCTTTTAACGTACGTGGTGACAACAATCTTTTCCGCCTCCGCGAGTATTATTTGGTCTTTTGCTTCCTCAACAAGCCGTAATGTTTTTAAAATGAAATAAATACCATATACTCTTTTATGTATTTTGGTATTGAAAATGGTTTTTATAATGTATTTGTTATGTCAATATATTTGAGTGATATATTGTGATCAAAGTGTGGAAATGTTTTCTTTCCATTATGTTTGATTTATGTCTTATGATTTTATAATGGTACTTGGACATTTGACGGGTGGTTACGTGATAAACCATATGACGGGTGGTTCCATGAATACCAGGACGGGTGGTTACGTTATAACCTCCAATGCATTGGGTATGGAAGTAGGCCATATGGCTATTCTATTAAGTATATATGGAAGTTGGCCGAATGGCTATTCCATTAAGTGATATGTGTGGAAGTCGACCGTATGGTTATTCCACTTAAGTATGTTTATGTCCCAAGTTACCTTTATATGTTATGTGTTATTTATATGGGTTTTATGGTAATCCTTTGGTTACAAAAAGTTAAGTAATGATATTTTATTCAGTAAAGAGTTTTTACTACTTCATGAAGGTGAAGGTATTACTTTGATAAAGTATACATGGTTTACTTGATGTTTGAAAAACTAACAGTTTTCATTCTTTGTGTATCCCTTAGTGAGCTTTTTATGCTCACCCCAAGTATTTTTTGAAATGTTTTTCACAAGAATTAATGTGGAATAGGGTCAAGGATGGGATCAAGGGAATGTCATGCTATATAAAACATGGAACTGGACATGTTTCTTTTTAAGGATTTTTTTATTCTATGGGAACATAGTAGAAGTGTCTACTTTGTAATCTTTTGAGATATAACAGTTATGTCCTAATTCTCTAATACTCTAAACCTGAAAAGATACTCAATGTGAATTATTCATTTAATTAAATATTAAGAAATGTTTAAGGTCGGGGCCTTATAGTTGGTATCAGAGGTCGCTTTAGGCAACTTTAGGAGTTAGAAAAGTGTAAAATTATAAGTTAATTTATGGTATGATTTAAATGATATAGCATTTAAGGATTTCCATGTTGCTTAGCCTAAGATATTTTTGTGTTCAAAATGGTTATCCGCAGAGGAAACAAAGCAGCTATATTGGGACGACATCAGGAGGAAGACAACCTTCCAAATCAGCAACCTGAGATGGTTAGAATCAGAACTAAATAGTTTGTTGCAGTGATGGATCAGTTGACTCCGGTGAAAAATGTTGGTTGTTTTTATTGATGATATTTTGGTGTTTTCTAAAAGTAAAGAGGAGCATGAAAGTCATTTAAGGTTTATATTTCAAACCTTAAAAGAAAAGAAACTATATGGAAAATTCAGCAAGTGTGAGTTTTGGTTACAGCAAATTTCTTTCCTGGGTCACATTGTTTCAAAAGATGGCATAACTGTTGATCCTGCTAAAACAAAAGTTATTGAAGAATGGCCAAGACCCACAAATGTAATCGAGATCCGTAGTTTCATTGGTTTGGAAGGTTACTACTGAAGGATTGTTGAAAAATTTTCACGGTTATCTAGTCCAATGACTAAGCTAACTCGTAAGGGTGTTAAGTTCATCTGGACAAAAGCATGTGATGATTGTTTTCATAAGTTGAAAAGAAGATTGGTGAATGCTCTAGTTTTGGCACTTCTTTCCAGGAATAGTGATATTGTTATATACAGTGATGCTTCATTGAAGGGACTTGGCTGTGTCGTAATGTAGAATGATCAGGTAATTGCTTATGCTTCACGTCAGTTGAAAACTCATGAGGTAAATTACCCTACACATTATTTGGAATTAGCTGCTGTTGTTTTTGCTTTAAAAATTTGGGGGCATCATTTGTATGGAGTAAAGTGTGAAATATATACTGATCAAAAAAGTTTAAAGTAGCTATTCACTAGGAAAGAGTTAATCATGAGACAAAGGAGATGGCTAGAATTAGTCTCGGATTATGATTGTACAATTCATCACCATCTGGGAAAAGAAAATAAAGTGGCTGATGCTTTGAGTCAAAAAAGTAATGATTCATTAGCAATGTTGCATTTGGAACGTGATCCTTTAGTCGAGGATTTGATGAACTTTGGCATCGAAGTTGTTGGTGCAGGATGTTCTTCTGTTTTGTTTCAGGTATTAGTGAAATCTTCTCTATCAGACAGAATGAAGAAAGCACAGAAGCAAGACAGTGAGTTGCAGAAAAAGGTAGAGCTGGTTCAGAAATGTAAGTTGCCTGAATTAAACATTGATAATGACTGTGTTTTGAGGGTTGGGAAGAGATTATGTGTGCCTTGTGATTCACAGTTGAAGAATGAGTTGTTATGTAAGGCTCATAGTTCCCCGTTTTCAGTTCATCCTGGAAGTACTAAGATGTACAGAGATCTGCGGGAGTATTACTGGTGGGATGGAATGAAAAGAGATATTGTTGATTTTACTGTGAAGTGTTTGACTTGTCAGCAGCTTAAAGTAGAGCGGAAGATACCGAAAAAGATGCTTCAGCCTCTAACAGTGCCAGAGTGGAAATGGGAGAATATATCCATGTACTTTTTTGTGGGATTACCAAAGACATCTCGAGGTAATAATGCAATTTGGGTTATTTTTGATCGCTTGACTAAATCTTCTCATTTCCTTGCTATACGATATACTTTTTCCCTATATCATCTTTCCCATTTGTATCTTAAAGAGATAGTTAGGTTACATGGACTTCCTCTCTCCATTGTATCTGACCGTGATCCCAGGTTTACTTCTAACTTTTGGAAAGGCCTTCAGAAGTCATTGGGTAATGAATTAAATTTTAGTACTGCTTTTCATCCGCAATCAGATGGGCAGTCAGAATGAACAATTCAGACCTTGGAGGATATGCTACGAGCTTGTTTGATGGATTATAAGGGAAGTTGGGACCAACATCTTTCTTTGGTTGAGTTTTCTTATAATAACAGTTTTCATTCCAGTATACAGATGGCACCATTTGAGGAATTATATGGGAAGCAGTTTCGAACTCCAACATTTTGGGATGAAGTGGGTGAAAGGAAGCTGATGGGACCAGAATTGGTAGAAGAGATGGTAGAAAAAGTTCAGTTGATTCGGAAACACATGAGAATAGCTCAAAGCAGGCATAATAGTTATGCGGATAACCAGAGGAAGGATCTATCTTTCGAGGTAGGTGATCATGTTTCTCTCAAGGTTTCTCCATGGAAAAGTGTGATGCAATTTGGTAAGAAAGGAAAGCTGAGTCCAAGGTTTATTGGACCATATGAAATTCTGGAGAATGTTGGATCAGTTTCTTACCAAGAGGCTTTACCTCCGAGTTTATCTCATGTACACAATGTTTTTCATGTTTAGATGTTGAGGAAGTATATGCCAGATCCATCTCATGTTTTGAGTCCAGAGGTAGTTCAGCTAGAAGAGAACCTATCTTATGAAGAACAACTAGTCCAGATTCTTGACCGAAGAGAGCAAGTGTTGAGAAATAAGGTAATTCACCCGGTAAAGGTTTTGTGGAAAAACCATATGGTTGAAGAGGCAACGTGGGAATGTGAAAATGCTATGAGGGATAAATACCCCCACTTATTTTGATAAGTGAATAAAATTGCGAGGACGCAATTCCCAAAAGGGGGGAAGGATGTAACATCCCAGGTAAATGAAGAATAAATAATTTTCATATTTATTAATATTTACGAATTAAATATTAATTTTACTTTAAAGGGGTTGCTATGTTCGATAGCGTACCTGATACGCAACGATGAGTTCCTTTGAAAACTTACATTGCACACTAGTAATATAATAATATTAATTTAAATGTTAGTTAAAACATAGCCATTGTATTGGCGGGAATGGATAGAAATAACTAAAATATTATTATATATATATTTTTAAATGTTTTTACATTTATCCAATAAAAGATAAAGGCTTAAAATATGGAAAGGATTCAATTTTAGTCGTATATGCCCTAGTTTTCACTAAAGGATCACTTATCGCCTTTTGATGGAGAACCGTCATTAAATATAGTTTTGTTAACTCTTATAAATTCTATTGGACCAAATATAACTCTTCTTTATAATTGGGACATCAAAATTTACTTTGTGTAAATTTTTGGTATTTTTCCGATAAAGTTCATTTTTTAATGAATAGCGTAAAATGTTGTATTTTAATTCAAAACCTCTTTTTAATCTAATTTATTTATATTATTATATTATCTTTTTAATTGGTTTTAAAGTTAAATTATAATATATTTTCACCATTAAATTCAATAGTGGTCGTTGGAATTAATTTCACTTTGAAATCAGACTTAAACTAGTGTCAATCTTTTGATACTTATTATTTCATAAAAACACCCAATTTGTCATGACAACGAGAATTAATTATTAAATTAATTAATGTGACTTATATGTTTTGAATTTTGTAAAATAGACTTCATTTTTGAATTTGGAATATCAAATATAGCTTAGGGTGAAGTTTTGGTATTTTTCTGAAAAACATCAATTTTTGATGAATAGTGAAACCACTAAGTGGAACTTAAAAAACTGATTTTTTGTTTAAATGAAATTTTACCACCTCTGTGTTTTGAATTTCAAAAATCTGACCTACATGGTTTTCATTAAGAAGTAAAATGTGGTTCAATGAGATTAAAATAATTTTTTAGTGAATAGTAACTCTTAAGTTCTTAATCACAATTAGAGGTAATTAGTGTAGTTTATGGTAAGAATAATGTTTTAATAAAATGAAATGACATAGAAACATGTACTACCCTCATTGGATGTGTCATGTCCGACCAAGACAATCCATGGTTCAACTTGGGGACCCCATGGAGCTACTTTGGTTGGAAAATGACATAAATACCTTTTATTTAATGTTAAAGTAAAAAATGACACAAACATGAAATATTTTACTAAAACAATTTTTACATGGGGTTATACAAGTCATATTTTTTACTATAAATGGTCATTGGAAAGATAAAAATATTTCCTACATCATAGTATTTTTTTTATAATTTTTAGACATTAAATAAATTAAATTATTTATGACATCATGATGATGCAGCGATTACCTCATTAATAAAGGATTTAAATAAAATGAAATGATAATGTAAAATATATGACCTAAACATGTCCAAAACCTATTGTATGGGTGGATTTAGAACCCTTATCACCTTATGCTCGAATTATATCAATCTGGGACCTCTTAAATCCAAATACCATTTTAAAATAAAGTGACTTTTCTTTACCATCCAAGAGTGCCCCTCCTGTCATCTTATAAAAGGCCCCCACCTCTACCTCCTTACCCACACTTCCAAAGCCTTTGGATCGGCCAAACCCTGCCCATTGTGTCTCTACACTTCCATCTCTTACTCCTTGAAACCTCACATTGGGAATAAGTCTTCCCAAGGAAGCCTTTGAGCTCAAACCAAAGGGAGTTACCCGATTTTAAGGTAATGTCTTCACTTGAGTCCGTTTGTTTTATTTTGCTTCTCCAACCCCCTAAACTCTTTTTATTAATTTATTTTGTAACAACTACTATATCTTCAATATACTAGGATGTTGTTATAATAAGTATTAGAGATAAAATTACACACACCTACATCTAATGGTTAAAGAACATACTGTTTCCGTGGATGGCGAATTTCTGCCTCCCGAAATGATGATTGTTCAACATTCTTTTAACACCTTTAAAGGTGGACATTAAGATTAAACTATATTTATAAATGATATATAATATGTTTATGTTTTCCTTAATCTTCTGTATTTTTCATTTTTGTCAGACCTTTATGGTTTCCATTGTGGGTAAACATGATAATTTCATTTTAGGAAGTGAGGACTACCACCCCCTCAATGTGATGTGATTCGTTAATGCCATATGTGGGACGTATAAAGGATGGATTTAAAATTATTATATATGATGTTATACTAGAATTATAATATACCTCTATATCATTATTATTTCTTTCCATTTATGTATGAGATAAAAATGAAAGTAGCGTTCATGCATACATACGGCTTACTGTCTCTATGAACGGTGCATTTCATTTCATATCCCCAAATGTAATGTACTATTAAAAGTACATATTTATAATGGATATATATAATGTATGTTACATATAAATGATGAATATAATTATGGAATTAAAATATACATACCTCTCATTTAGTTTTAATTCCATTAATATGACATAGAAATGAAAGTAGCGTTCATGCGTACGCACGGCTTACCGTCTCCATGAACGGTGCATTTCATTTCATACCTCTAAGTGATTATGTGATATTATAAATTCATGTATATTCTGGATATATATTATATATATGATATCTAAATCATGATTATCATTCTGGATATAAAGAACCTTTGACCACACGAACAATATGTAATTGTAAGAAGTCCACTTTCGATTTAAGAACCAAATATCGACAAAACAAACATTATTAACTTAATGATTACATAATGTTTATAACATGGAAAATAGTGATATAAAAGGAATAATAAGCTTGAAAAAGGTTCTTAAGCAAGTAGAAATTAACTCAAGTTTATTATTCACGACGTTAAAGAACGATCGATTCAATTCGGACACGAGGTAAGGGAACTTCTTAACCTAATTTCCGTTCTTTGGGTTAATCTCCTACTTTCAAATTTTGTCATGATATTATTATGTCGTATCTTGTATTTATACTTTTTTTATGTGTAAATATAGTGAATACACATAATATATCTACTTTATTTAAAAAATTATCTTTGTAAGGGACTTCGTCTAAATCTCTTTTCATTGAGGCATATTTCGTTTTATACACAACTTTGTTTTATACGGTGTATAAACCCCTTTGACTTTTACTTTTATACAAAAGGAATATTTTTCTACGAAGCATTTTACAAAACGACAAAAAGGAATGTTTCTTTTAACGTACGTGGTGACAATGACCTTTTCCGCCGCCACGAGTATTATTTGGTCTTTGGCTTCCTCAACAAGCCGTAATGTTTTTAAAATGAAATAAATACCATATACTCATTTATGTATTTTGGTATTGAAAATGGTTTTTATAATGGATTTGTCATGTCAATATATTTTAGTGGTATATTGTGATCAAAGTGTGGAAATTTTTTCTTTCCATTATGTTTGTTTTATGTCTTATGATTTTATAATGGTACTTGGACATTTGACGGGTGGTTACGTGATAAACCATATGACGGGTGGTGTCGTGAATACTAGGATGGGTGGTTACGTTATAACCTACAATGCATTGGGTATGGAAGTCGGCCGTATGGCTATTCCATTAAGTATGTATGGAAGTTGGCTGAATGGCTATTTCATTAAGTGATATGTGTGGAAGTCGACCGTATGGTTATTCCACTTAAGTATGTTTATGTCCCAAGTTACCTTTATATGTTATGTGTCCTTTATATGGGTTTTGTGGTAGTCCTTTGGTTACAAAAAGGTAAGTAATGATATTTTATTTAGTAAAGAGTTTTTACTACTTCATGAAGGTGAAGGTATGACTTTGATATAGTATACATGGTTTACTTGATGTTTGAAAAACTAACAGTTTTCATTCTTTGTGTATCCCTTACTAAGCTTTTTATACTCACACCAAGTTTTTTTTGAAATGTTTTTCACATGACATAATGAGGAATAGGGTCAAGGATGGGATCAAGGGAATGTCATGCTATATAAAACATGGAACTGGACATGTTTCTTTTTAAGGGTTTTTTCATTCTATGGAAACTTAGTAGAAGTGTCTACTTTGTAATCTTTTGAGATGTAGCAGTTATGTCCTAATTCTCTAAAAATAAAAACCTGAAAAGATCCTCAATGTGAATTATTCATTTAATTCAATATTAAGTAATGTTTAAGGCCAGGGCCTTATACCCACTGAGGTAATCCCCTATATTTTTTTATAGGAGGTTGCACCCGTGCTCTTCTCTGATCTTTCCAGGGACATATTTAGATCGATAAAAAAATACGACTATCTTGGATATGAAAACAAAGAAGGAAATGGTCACACTCAAAGACCCTTTATCTCTCCCCCTTTCAGGCTCTAGTACCATCTATCAACAGATAAAGTGGAATATGTGATCTTCAGATCCACTTCTTCCTCTTGTTTCTCACAATAAGCATGACTCTTGTGGGCTTAGAGGTTGGTAGAGATCACGAAAACCAGATGACCCTAAAGAATGAGTTTTTTTTCTATACATGTAATACCTAGTATCAATCCAAATGGGCCTCCTAGATGGTATAAACCCTGATGAAAGATTCTAACTTGTTAAAATCACATATATAAGCACCAATCATTCTCTATTAATGTGATTATTCAAAATATTAATTCCTAGATGATTCCAAACTATGAGTGATTAGATTCTTAACTAATTGGGATACGTAATAATCCTCACTATGGTACAAACCCGACATCCAAATCTCCTTAATTTTTTTAATCTACATCCCATGTAGGGTCTCTTCCTTGAGGAAACCATGTCCTTTGGGGTACCTCGTGCCGCTTCAACATAAGTCCAACACCACCCATGACCAGGAAACCATTATTTTATGGGTCCTTGTCGCATGATGTTAAACTACATAGATGGGTCACTATCACACGACCATAAATTGTGACGTGTCAAGTAAAGTGACACTAATCTTCATGGGTTCTGATTCTTCTCATAAGGATACATAGGAATCCCCTCTTTTGGGTCAATCACAACATCAAAACAACTCATTTCCCCATGGATGATGATAAAATTCGAAGCACCATCCAAAATGGTTTAAAACCATCATTGTCTAAGAGAATAACCAAATTAGCATGATTTATCTATAAAACATAAATATTGATGGAGAACCTATAATACATATAGATCATTCCATCAATGGGGCACCACAGATATATCCAGATGATTCCTAATGCATGCATAATCATGGATAAATGCATCCCTAGGGATATACCATGGACACATTCTTGGTAATGAATCAAGGATTCCGGAATATATAGACATATCGTAATCTATAAGAGTACCAGAATATACAATATTCCCCCCCCCAAGGGTGAGATGAGACTGATTCACCATCCTATAAAACAATGTGAGTCCTTTAGTGTTGTTGGAAAATCCACCCAATAAACAACTGCCTTTGGAATGTAGTTCCATGAATCTTGGATGTGAGAGACATTGGGTGTTTCTGGATCTGTGAAAAAACCGAATGGAGACCACTAAATATTTTTTAACTGATGGCAGTGATTACACACCAATTAAACTCTATAACCAAACCAATAGGCCACATTCCCTGACAAGACAAAATGATAACATTTTATTTTAAAATAGAAATAGTGAACATGATGTGAAAAACGTAACTATGGAACCTCCTTCACATGATGTAAAGGATATACTTCCCATTACCCATCAAAAATTTTTTTTATAGGAATATAACATCTTCAAAAAAAACAAAAATGGTGAACCCGACATGAATCATTAACCAAGGTGGCAGTATAACGCCACTGAAGCCTCTTTCACATCCAATGAGAAAGAGGGACAAAAAAGAAAATCAATTATTCAAGTGGTCATGAGTTTTTTTTGGGTTTTTTTGCATGTAATTATGACAATATATTGAATGGATTCAAAGCTACCTTCAATCCAATGGATGCTTCAAGAGTTTCATAGACATTCATGTCCATCAATTCAATGGATGAGTATTCCATGATGAAAATGACCCTATCACATAACCAGTGTCTCTAATGCTGGGTTCCAAACATGCTGATCTGGGAGAACCATCAAAATGGTACAATCCCCTCAACAGAGGTTGCAAGATAGGCCCTCCAATTAGTGAAATCTCATAAGATTCCTCTTCAACAACAGATAACATTCCATAATAGAGTGTCCCACTAGATATATCCAATCGTTTTGGGATCCTGTCATCAAAAATTAACAATACGTACCTCCCATAAATTAGGGGAGTGGATGAGGTCATCATCAATGACATCATCACTGCTGCAAATGAGCCCCACTCAAGGGCCCCTGCTAAAAGACATCACCACCAACACCACACAACTTAGCATCCTCATTTCAAGGAGTAGACTACTCTGTGGATCCCCTTTTGAAGGTAGAAATGTTCAAGTTCCTCAAACTTCCCATTGAGGGTGAATAACATATGACTAGGAATAGGTCATCCCCCTAATTCCTTAGAATGATATCTACTATAAAAATAAGATGATTCTCTATGAGAAGATATATATTCTTTCTCCCTATTCTAAATCCTGCCAATAAAATTTGGTGACACAATATGAGAAAATTCATATTCCTGATAATGATCGTCAAACTCTCCATACAAGCAGGGTAAAAAATTATAGGCATATGAAAGTCCCTGCCGATTCTCAAGAAGACCATCATCTAAATAAAAAGACAACTAGAAATAAGTAGATTAAAATCCCTATTGATTCATACAAATCCTGTCATCCAAATAAGACATCAAATTATGGGTATTAATGCAACATTACCAATACATATGAAGCCTTCCAGTAAAATATGGTGGCAATCAATAGGTAGATTCACATTCATGCTTTCTAAAATGAAGACCACTAGTCAAATATGGTGTAAAAAATACAACAAGAGTCAAAATACCATGGATTCATATCAAACCCATCAGATAAATAACATGGAAAATGAGAAGATGAAGATCCCAAATTGAAAATTTGAGGCCCACCGGTAAAATATGATGGAGTCAAGAGAAAATAGATGGCGTATCCTAGCCATGAATCTGGGTCAGGCTCGTTCCTCTACCCCAACACCGGAGAACTACTAGTATCCATTGGCAGAACATGGAATACCGAAGAAATCACATATTCATTCTTAAAAATTCTAATGGGAATACATACCTATTCTAACAAAATACATATCTCAACACATCCTGGAAATGATGGAGGATCATACATCAATTACTGACCATTTAATCCAAAATTATGAATATGTAATCGCATCCGTGGAAATATCATGGAGTTGGGACCACAATCTTGTCTCCCCATGTGGGGTTACTCATCCACAAAATAGAATGGTCACCCCAGGGTAGACATGCATCCCAACTATTGGCTGTGAGGGTTTTCAACCATATTCAACGATAAATGTAAAATTGGATGGGAATAAATACAAATTCTAACTAGGGGACACCAGTCCACCCTGGTGGATACTCCAGGGATGGAATATATCCATGCCAGAACACAAGATGTCCGTCGGCGTATACCTACAATATCATAAGAACCACTGAAATAGGAACCCATATATAAAGGTCATGACCAATAACATGAAGAATTAATTTCCCACAAGAGAGTTCCAGAAAAGGAAATGATCCAAAGGTAACTTGAAAAGGAAGAGCAATTTCATGAACCTACTCTATTGGAAGCTATGGTTCATGATGCCATCAAACATTTATTAGTAGATCTGTAGGGTTTTTTCAACCCATTACTAAATTAAAGAAGCAGTAGTAGCATTTTTGAAGGCCCTCCCAACAATATTGTTACCACCAACTCTTAAGGTCCTACCTTGAGCAAGCAACCGGAGGTTTACATCATAGGAAAGAAAAGATCGATCATGAGAGACTATCTCTTAATGAGTATCATAGTATCCCTCCGCATGAAAAGAATATGGAATGGAAAGAAGGTCCTCCCCTTATTATTGTCTACCCAGATGGTCCACCCCAGGGTAGACATTGTGGATATTATCCATGCAGTCGGACATCAATCCATTATGGTAGTCCACTTCATGATGGTACTCACTACGAACCCCCCCAAATGATATCAAGAAACAAGAAAGTCGTCCCCTTGTTGCAGTGCATCCTAAAGGCACTCCTCAGGATGTTCACTATAATAATTCTCCCCAAAGATGAATATCAACCCAAAATGATAGCTATCACCATAACAACATCAACCACAAAGATCCTCCTCAAGGTGACCTCTCAATTCAGAAAGAAGGAACTATCTTTGGTAAATCTTACCTAGTGGTCCTACCCAGGCTATGAGATGCATAAATACTCTCAGAATTAATAATTCAAACTATAATGGTTTTACTCACCATTATAATACCAAGTGCGAAGGTCCTCCCAATAGTCAAGTTCCATATCAGTATGAAGGGCCACCCCTTTCCAAATAAACATGAGGAATCCCTTAAATGTTGAGGTGCTTGGAAATACAGGGTCAAACATGTTAGATACCCTATCAATGATAAGTGAAATCATTTATATACTGGAAGATGGTACAGGGCCAGAATCATCATCAGAGCCACCCCCATACTGTTCGAATATCAATGAGATCTCTATAACCCACATAGCTTGTGATGAAATTACCAAGAAGGGTCCAAATTTGGATGATCAAGTAGTGGAATATCTAATGGAAGAACAAATGGAAAAGTTAATCATGAGAAGAAAATTAGAAATGGATGACATAACTATTATGTTTTGGCCCACAACCACTTATCAGTTCGACATACAAATGGAATTTTTAGAGGAATGCAAACATGAAATTCTCTATAATATTTGGAAAACTGTCTGCCACCTAAAAACAATGTTCCTACCCTATGATGGGTATAAAGATTATGTAAAAATAATGAGGGAGATTAGACAATAAATAGACTTAGTATCCCTCTCATCTTCAAAATGACTACAATTAGAGAGGCAGAAGAAAGATCATGAACTGACCTACCTCAACATGCTACATAAGTTTCATCACCTAGTCGGTGATGTCCTATCTAACATTCACATCCAAGGATGGGGAGAGCATAGAGAATTACACATCACCCCACTTCCCATCAAGCCTAAACCATCATAAATAACATCCTAAAACATCATCATCCCAAGATGGCTATCAAATTAAATTATTATATAGGAAAGGTGGAATCCCCAACATGAGATGGTATTAAATATGCCTCAATAGCGTCAGGCCAAATGAGGGTGATCAATTGAAAGACTCCTTAATCAGGATACCAAGAATATTTAGTAGGACTTTCATTTATGGGTGTCCAATAAACAAAAATTTCTAATGTCCTCATAAAAAAATAATTCATGTATTGACTTGAAACAATATTCAGATCACACCCAAACAAGAATGTATTAGATCAAGAAAGTGACAGCAGTGGCAGCACATTCTGTAATACGAGACAAGACCCAGCCCAAAGGGCAAGTGTAATTTTTAACAAACATTCCCTTTTAAGACAAAAAAACTAGGTCGAGGTATCATGGAAATGGAATGGGAGCAACCCTAGCCTGTAGGGTTGTGGTTATTTTTACCATAATGACCCTCAAAACTGATGTCTATCTTTTCCCACCTAGAGAGGATGACATGTAATGGGGTCACCCAGTCTATCCCATCTTGTGATTTAGTTATTCAACATATGGAAACATCATATCATGGTTCCATTTGAGTTATTATTCATCAAGATGTGAAAAAAGAATTCCAAAATTGAAATGGATGATCAAATTTGGGACAAAAGAATCCCCCTACCATTCAATAGTAGACACAACACCTAAAATACATTACGAAATAGTGAACATTATAGAAATCAATCACTTAGACCACACTGAGGATAATGAAAATGTAGAAGAACCAGGAGAGGGTGGTTTGTCCTAGAATATGATCCACACTAAACCAGATAATGTGCATACTCAGAATCTTAGGGCCACAATAAATTTGGTTGCTCCATCATCCAATCCCTAATTACATCTTTTGTGGACATCCAATGAAGAGAAGAATAAATTAAAGGTAACATAAAAACCACCTCCTCCTCCCAAATAGAATGCATCCCATACACTTGATAAGATATTCACTTAGTAAGATGAATAGGTGAAAGAGTTATGTATAATCAATGCTGATATACTCCAGGATATCTTTCCTATATAATATGACTGTCAACATCCCCCGGATAAACCTCAACATACACTCCAACTAGTGTGAATCATCCATAATGGTTAATTCAGTTGAATAAAGATTGTATAGGAGGTTCATATAGAATAGGGATAGGGCCATCAATCAACCAAAATCTAATCTCGGAGGTATATCATGATTTCCCACCATTAAGGAAACAACTGAAATAGGTTTAGGTAAATCCAAAAAGGAAGTCTTGGATGGGTATACCCCTTAAATACTAACAACACTAGGATGACCAAATATACCCCCAGTTTCACCAACCCATGCTTTGGTCCATTATAACCTACATAAATGGTTTATGAATACCATAGATCCATTATAAGCTTAATTTGAATTCATGGAAGGATGGTGTGCTCAAGTAAAACTATTACATTATCCATACCCAGACTGGAAGTGTAACATTCTGCCACTGCCAAACGTTGGGAAACCCGTATTCCAAGTATTCAATGGATCAGGGGAGCCCAAAAATATTTTATGCAGTGCGCTTTCTATTGTGATCCCATGATGGGAAACTCAGAGAAAGAAGAAGCAGTGAAACTCATATGATTCATGTGAACCCTTCAAGGATCAGCCATTGTATGGTACACTAGTTTTCTAGCTCAGTTGATTATAAGATGGGAGAATCTATAATGGGAGTTCCTCTCATAGTTCAATTGAATAATTCCCAATTCAATAGTCAACAACCATATGAAGTGAAAAAAATAGGAGAATGAGAGAGTCTCAGACATCATTTCCTAGTGGAAGGGGTTGACCTACTTCCTGAATTGACCTCTCCCCCAAGATGAGATTCTATCTATATGGATTGACAATATCTATGATGAACTTTAGACACTACTCATTCTAGGGAAATATATAAGTTGGTTCATTGATTAATTTTACATTTTTAATAGAATAGAATATTTTTTACAATAGACTATGATCAAGTGCCATGTAGCTCCACCAACCCCCAAAAAGATGGTGGGAAGAGTTGAAACAACATCAATTATTCTCAAGCCACCCCCAGTGCCAAATCCAGCTCTGAGGAATACCCCAAATCAGGAAGGACCTTCTGTATGTCAATAAAAAACCCTGCTTTTACAAGAAGAATGAAGGGGACCCATGTTAAATTAGTTTGATGAATGAAAGAAAAGTGCTTACTCATTTTGTGATGACCAAGTCTATGGCTATTTTATAGTCACTATGAAATAATCCCAACTCCATCTTCTAGTGAAAAAAATGGCTGATGAATTTTCTCTCTATGACTGACCAAATTACTTTCCCTTTCAATGAATACTAGGAAAAAACATCCCATAGTGTTTCATCTTCAAGGACCTTATATAGAGAATGATAGATTACATGAAAGTGAAATTTGAAAAATCACTAGCGCAAGTGGGATATGTATCAATCACTTCCCCCAATGAGGGAGACGACTGTCAAGAAGTTTCTAGTAAAAGAAATTGTTTTCGATAGATTTATGAATCGAAATACAATCAAACAAACTCAAGGAAATTTCCAACCATAGTTGAAGAAAAAAATTGTATCTCTAGTTTCCCCTGCTACAATACAACCAACATACTTAACCCCACAATCTTCTAGAATATCTTCTTCATGAAGCTAGTCAGATGAGAAAAAAAAGGAGCAAGCGTAGGAAGAAGAATTTGTGTCAAGGACATGATTAGCCTTGACCATCTCAAATTCAATCCATCAAATATGAATGAATGATAAATGCCTCTCCTAAAAACACCAAAAAAATCAATCGACTAGGAATAGTCATCATCTGAAGAAGAATTAATTTTTGGTTTTGTTATTGTCATAAATTTAATATACCCCTTCTCCGATGACGAGTATCGCTATGAACTTGATTACAACACATTTGATTGGGGAATCAGAGGAAGATGTCGTAGGATCCAAGGATACCAAAGAAGATAGAGATGTGAAATAAACCAAGATTATGGATGCACGCTCATGAAAACCATCAATGTTGTAGAATCATGGGGAATAGTGCTCCAATGGACCCAATAAGAATAGGGAAATTCCACCATACATTCCTGAATTCCTTTGGACCAATCATTCTGGAGTATCAATCAGAAGAAAAATATGTGCCTAATTTCCCGCAGAAAGTGGAAAGACCTCTCTGGCCCCTCCTTGAAAGAGTGGAAGCTCCTCTAGCTCTGGTTATAGTGGAAAATCCATCATCATCAACTAATGTTTCTGTGAAAGAGCTTCCACATGCTAGGAAACTACCAAACATCAGACTAGAAGTATGATATTATGAAGTAACATGCCTTATTACCAACCAAAAAATCAATATTAGAAGATATGAATTTGTCTAGTGACCTTAGAGAAGCAATTATAGAATCTTAATTAAGTCCCCAGGAGTTTGAAACCAATGTGGCTGCCACTGAATTCTATCAAATAGAGACTGATTCAACATAATTCCATGTAGTTATCTCCTTTGAAGATCAAGATGATGATGCCATTATGCAAGGAAACATCAGACCCTTATATGTGTCTAGGATGGGAAATGGGGTGAATGTTCATAATTTATTAATTTATAATGGTTCTAGTGTTAATCTCTTCTAAATGTGAACACTTCAGCGGCTAGGCTAAAAGGAATAAAACATGATGCCCTCAACCAAAACCCTACTGAGTTATGAAAAACGTGAGTAGAAACTATTGGTCCAAATCAAATTCAAAACATGATTCGATGGCCATGTAACTGACTCATAATTTCTGGTTGTTCAGAAAAATAGGGCCTTCAATGTTCTGATAGGAAGGCCTTGGTTGCACCATCATGTGGAGATTCCATCATACTACCACCATCACATCAAATATTTCACTAATGGACAAAACATGATGTTATACATCAATAGGTCCACATTCGAATCATGCGAGTCACATTATATCGATGCAGAATTCTATTAGCAGAATGGGAAGTGACCCTCAGTTGAAGGATTTAACTTTGTCACTAAACGAAATTGTTTTGAGATGATCCATGCTGAACACATCAAGAATATCAGTGAAGAATATGTACTGACCATCTACCAAGTTATGTATTGGAGTCCCTATTCAAACCCCAATTTGACAGTTCTCATGATTTCTTCCATAACCCATGAGTCCAGTAGCATTGAGGAATGTGTTGAAACCTAATATAATGGTGAATGCTTAGATTTAAATTCCCCTAAACCATCCCAAAAGATCCATAAATCCCCTGCCATACCTACTAAAGAAAAATAGTATGAATTTACCATTCCATCACTCATTCCATCCTCTTCGGAAAATCACCCACCATCAACCAGGCTAGTAGAAGTCTCTCTATCCTATGATGGTCAAGTTATCGACTCTCATTCTAACTATGGAGAGCATATCTTAATTATTTTTTCCCCGTAAGTGGAAGAAGATGATGAAAAATAATGACGAGGAAGAAGAGAAATATGATCTCATGGATGCCCGTCCAGCATTTGAGGAAGGTATATCTACCACTAATGATGAACTCAAAGAAATAAATTTTTTTATGGAAGAAGATCCATAACCTACCCTGATCAGTGTATCCATGCCTTCTAATGAAAAATAAGTGAAAAAATCCTTCCTAAAAAACATGGAGATGTATTTTCTCAAATAACATACAAATGCCATGAATCGATCCTAATGTGTCCACTCACCACCTAGGCCTTCCAAATGACCATTGAGGTTAGAAATATGCAGCCTGAAGAAATCACCTGAAACAATCTTCCAAAATAGAGGCTAAAGTTGATAAGATCATCAAATACAACTTTATTTAGGTAATATCCCATTTGAATGGTCAATATAGTCCCTGTTAAAAATAATAATGGAAGAATTAGAGTCCGTATCAATTTTTGAGATCTCAACCGACACAACCCAAAATATGATTTCACAGTCTTGATAACATAATTGTTGATCGATGAAGCCACCATATATCAGGATATCTCATTCATGGATTACTATTTAGGATACAATCAAATATGAATGGCTTGAAAAGATGAAGAAGACACCACCTTCAGGAACCCCCTGTGATTATTTTATTATAGGGTAATTCCATCCATTTTAAAGAATGTCGGCTCTACATATCTACACACCATGAACCAATTATTAAATCCTTTCATAGGATAGTAATTTTAATGCTATGTTGATGACATTGTTGTAAAATTGAAAAAACATAAAGACCAACTGAAAGATCTCAAAATAGTCTTTGACAAACTATGACAACACAACCTAAAAATGAGCCCCTTGAAATGTTATTTCGGTATTACAGCTATGAAATTCCTCATCTTGATCACATGCCGTTGTGGAATTGAAGTTGGGCCCCATAAGACAAGGTCTATTCTTTGTATGTCCCCTCCACACAAACTCATTGAGTTGAGAGGACATCAAGGACATATGTACTAAATTTGGAGCTTCATAGTTGACGTTGCATAAAAATCATTTCCCTCCACCAGGTTAATGAAAAATGGGGTTGAATATCAATGTTTTGATGACTATCTGGAAGAATTAAACATTATTAAGAAATATATTTTAATTCTTCTAGTGCTAATGCCTCCCGTTGACTCATTTTTTTGTAACTACATTGGTACGATCCCTATGCACCTTCCTTGCACAGAAGAATGATTCCAATAGTGAAAAAAGCCTTTACTATCTCAATTGAACCATGATCGATGCTGAGAATTAGTATTCAAATATCGAGAAGAGATGTGTGACACTAATATATTCTATCTAGAAATTGAGAAATTACCTTTATCATCATGATGTCCACTTGGTGTCATGCATAAACCCGCTCATATATATTATTAGCTATCCATTTTTGATTGGAAGTTTGTCATGGTGGGTGTTTTTTATACAAGAATTTGACATCCATTTCATGCCTTATAAAGTCATCAAAGGATAGGAACTATTATATTTTATAGAAGAGTAACCCCTAGCAAAAATAACTTCATCAGAAGATAAGTTTCTAGAAGAATATATTTTCACTATAAAGGAAAATTTAAAACATTGGAGATTCATTTTTATAGCGCATATAGATTTACAATGGGAAAAATTATGGTGGAAACCAAGCTTAAAAAACTAGGGCTAGGGATCATACTCATATCTCCAATGAAGGTTGTCCTGCCTTAATATTTCCTGCTATCAGAGGGGTGTACAAAAAGTGCACCAAAATACTAGGCATTTATTTCAGTTCTAGAGATATAACTTCAAGTAAAAGTAAAACACTTGAAGGTAAAATGAGATTAATAACTATTCATCAAGAATGTTAACATTGAGTATGACATAAAAAAGAGTAGATAACCCATTTTTTTGATCATGTCTTGGGACTGATGGTGGAATTATCTTCAGAGTCGATGTTAAAATATATCCCCTTGTTACAAAATGATGAATCTGATGCATTGGAAAATGAATCCAAAACTCTAGATAACCCATATCATTATGAAATAGTCATCTACATGATGCACTACCGAATGTTATCTCCATTCATTTAGGTTGATATAGAAGAAATCAATGAAATCAGCCACATCCTTAAGCCGTTTGGACCAACCACTTTTTGGACGAATCCAATCATGAACTATATCTAAAAGGGATAAATCACACAAGATAGATCCAAGAGGGATAAAATTCATAGATTAGAAATTATTTCTTTTCTATACGATATCTCAAATCCTCAAAATGTCCTTTATAAAAAAGGCCTCAATGGGGTTCTTCTCTGGTGTATTGATGGAGGAGAGACTGCTTCCATCATGAAAGAAGTACAAAAGGGATCATGTGGTGCACATAAATCCGGATCTATGCTTTTCCATAAATTTTTAAGGATTTGATAATATTGGGACACTTTTACTCAAGAATTCATTGAATTTACCAAAAATATACATTCATGCCATGTTCATTCAAATTTCATCAACCAGCCCCCAAAGCTACATCACAAAACCAATTACTCCTGGCTATTCTCCATACGGGGAATGAGTGTTGTGGGACCATATACACCCTCCAAATCTACGTAATTCAAATATATCCTCACATCATCCAAATTTGTTTGGAAATGGGTAGAAGTTGTAACCCTCAAAGAAGTCAGGGTAAGAAACATTGTCAACTTTGTGAAAGCCAATATCGTCCCCACATTTGGTGTCTACACATAATATTGATGGAAAATGACACCAATTTCAATCCTGATGAATTGAATAAATTATATCAGGAGTATTGTATCATGACCAACTATTCATCCCACTATTAAATAGTGGCTAATAGTGGATATCGGCCTTAAATAAACCCTACTAAATATATTCACAAGGACGGTAGATAAAGATAAGAACTCATGTCTCGATGACCTCTTCCATTCTCTATGGCCTTACCAGACCACCACACATACCACTACTTAAGAAATGTCATATTCATTAGTATATAGGATGGAGGGGGTACTACCTATCAAATATCAACTTCCCTCACTCTGTGTTTCCATTGGTGAAAAATGTTTCATAGATGTGCATTCCCAGAAGTGACTGGATGAATAAAAATTAATCTATGAAAGGATATTGCATACATTGCATCATTTATATGTTTACCAATACCGTATTTCAAGATCCTTTAAGAAAAATGTGTTGTTATGGTATTTCCCTGATGGAGAAATAGTGCTGGTCCTTATAAATTTGATGATACTTGGAAAGAAACCTCCAAAACTAGAAACATGTAGAGTGGGACCACATTTAACACATATGGTCTAATCCAATGGAGAATAATCCTTAATTTCAATGGATGGCTAGATAATTATAGTTCCTACCAATGTATGTTTCCTAAATAAATATTTAATGTAACAAAATGGGGCTTGTATAAGTTACATGATGTTAAAATTCATGAAAACATCCAGGAACCAAGACGTTAAACTATACCACATTTTGTAATTCAAATAATGTTAAATTGTATGGGGGCTCATCCTGGTTACATGTTTCTAAACTGTATGAACAAGTCCTAGAAGAAAGACATTAAACTATACGATATCCAACTTCCTTATCGTATGATCCGAAAATTCATTACCAATATGTCCACGTTTTCTGACTTTAAACTACATAACACCACGATTTCCTCACATGAGAGGACTTGACCTATGACATTGGTCACCAACTATTTTGTATTAAATAACTTAATTTGGATTGATTCTTGCCCTTATGGGATTTGTACTGACACCAAGACCTATGTCCTAGGACCAACCATCATCCAAAAATTTTCCCACTCAGTGCTCATGAATCGAACTAATGCAAGTAGGTTTCTTCACATAACTACATGAAACTTGTTTCATATTTTCAATGAGATACATAGGGATAACATGTTCCTATATTTTGGTCTATCCACTACATGATATTAATTTCCCTTATTATACTCTAACCTGTATTAGCATTGTGAGGAACCCATGTCACTCCTTGTTTCTCACAATGAGCATAGCTCACCTGAGCTTAGGAATTTTGGTAAGGTCATAACCTTGTAAGAAATGAATAAAGGTACACAATAATACCATTAATCTCCAGAATGAAAGACCATAAAAGGAATACCATGGGTCTTAAAAACATGATCATACAATAAATAGTATTTAAAGAACTATGTGTGGTTTTATTCACATTCACATAGGAAACATAAGGACACCTGAACCACCATCTTTGGTTCCAACTATGAAATTTCCATTTATTCACATTGGTCTACCTTCATCCTCACTACAGGACATTAAACTACATTGAACACCATGAACTACATACTACATGATTCCCATTCTCATGGGATACTTAGTGAGGCCTAGTCGATATGTCATTAGAAGAGCCATGAACAAAAAAGGTCCCAACCCCATGTATGGGTGAAACCTGCATGGAGAATCCTCCTCAAAGAATGATGCATGGTTTCATTCCCACTCTCATGGGATATGTAGTGACACCAAACTTTGGGCCCAACTGTAACATTCCCACAATTTCATGTCAGTTCACCTTCATCCCTTCTATATGAAACTAAAATGAATGGGGTTTCAAGAACTACATATGACTTGATTTCTTCCCTTGTAGGATATATAACGATGCATGGATATCAAATCATGTCCCAACCACTCCGAAAAGTATAAAATTCCCCCTTTCAGACATACAATCCAGGTTGATGCGGGGGACTTCTGAACATTCCCTATCTATAGTACCACTATAAAAAATACTCCCCCTATACCTGAATCATATCTTCATAGGAAGGTTTTCAAGAATTATGTGTGTATTGATCCTTGTTTCAACAAGGTATATAATGATACCCATATCATACATCCTTAGCCGAGCTGTCATAATAAAAATTCCCCCATCCCTTAAACATGAATACAGATTCGTGTAGAAGGTTTCAAATAAGGATTCCATATTCTAGAATTTATAGGAAATTAAAACACCCATATATATAATTCAGATCTATTTATGGAGATCCGTACTTTATGGATAATTGTAGCATGAATTTTTCTTGGGTGTTTAGATATACCCTTTCCATTCACCATACTCTATGTCATGTGAATCTCGGATCTTCATAAACCACCTTGGACAGTAGAAATGGATAATCAGTGTCATGAGGAAACCACCTCTTGACTATGAATAATATGTCTGTATATATCTGCATAAGTTCCCCAAACAAATGGCTTCCCAACCAGGGAAAAATACATCCTAAGTATATGAATTTCATACCTCTGTACACCATAATTACTCCCATGCACTGTATCATTTCTCCCAATCTGAGAGTCCCCATGATCATAGTTTACATATCCCCCCCTTCATGTTCAAATAATTATAGAACCACATGCCCCGATTTTTAATCAAGTTAATCAGGATTTCCATGAATTAAAATCCCAAAAAAATGACACTACACTGTGATTCCAGTGTCCAAACTGTAATACATTAAACAAAAAGGAAATAGTTTTAAACATAAGAAATTAAATTTCAAAATATCAAAAAAAACAATGGTGGGTTGATTACAGTGTGATTCATGGATTATTGCATCCTTGTTCAGCCACCCAAAAATAAAAAATTACCCATATCTATGTCTGGGTCAGACTCATATAGAGAGTTTTAACATCATGATCTATATATCAGTTGACTCTTTTCTTCCCATGATACATGGCGTCATATCAAATTTATATTTAGGGCCTATACATCAGACATAAATATCCCCACTATCACTGTGTATTATCTAGATCTACACAGGGATAGTGGGATTAAACAAAAAGTTCATTCCCCCATACTCCCATGAATGATATAAGTCCTCATTATGAAGTCCAATGTGAGATTGGAATTAATATTAACATCATATTCAAACAACAACCCACTCCCATGCCTCATTTAGATCTTCATGAGAAGATATGATGTGGGTATGTCCTTACCACAAGGCGTTAAACTGAATGACCAAAATTCCATATTGTGTGTGGGTTAGTCCTGTGAAAGGGAAAATCCTCCACCCTAGTGTGGAAAAAAATTATTTATCATTCTCATTGGAAAATTCTAAATTGATATGCCCCTTTCACATTCAAGTGCCTTCCATTCATAAACCACACTATGTTCTCAGAAAGGTTTGAATCCCCAAATCCTTCAATGAAAATCAAAAATGGAAAGTCAGTGTCTTGAGGACACATATTATTGAATATGTAAAATATGACTTAGTGGATCTGCATAATTTCTGTAAAAAGTGGCCTTCCAACCAGAAACAAATTCATCTTCAGAAGAGGCTTCTCCTATCTCAGTACTCTCTAATGGATCTCATGCACCTTATCATTCCATGGATTTAGAAAACCTAAGGTTATAGATTATATCAATTCCCCCCATTTTCATTATTGAACATGGATGAACATTTCTAGTAAGACTACAATGAAAAGAGTGAGTCATTCTCCCTCTTTTAGTCAAAACAAAGTGGAAAACCCCAAAAATCTGGGTTTCACGATGTTAAAATAGTCCACTGCTTCAATTTTTTGTCACTGAATAAAAAATAATGTAGGATATGTCATTTATTCATGATTTATATTGACATGAATACCTTCATTATTTTGAAAAAACCACTCCTTTGACAAGAAACCCCTTGTGGTCTTGGGAAATACAAATTTAAATTACTATGGCTAATAGAAATGGATTGTTAGTGTCACGAGGAAACCTGTACTTGAATCTGTACAATATGACATGTTGGATCTATATTAGTTCCCCAAAAAATTCTTCCAAAGAGAGAAAAATTCATCCTCTAGAGAGGTTTTTCCTATCCCTATACCCACCAATGGATCCTATGCCCCATGTTGTATCATTCCCAAAAATCATAAAACCATGGTCAAGAAAAATGACTCATCCACATATGAAAAATATTAGCATATTTTGTGTCAATATATCACATTGGGGCCCTATAAATGTAAATTCATCATTACAAATATTCAACCTAAAACAACAGTAATGATAGTTCAACATGCAAGAATTTAATCTCCCCATGAAAATATATGTCAAACTTACTAAGTCAACAACCCATAAGGGGAACTCGAGATAAAGGTCGAGTATCAACTCACTATATCAACACATAGTATGGTTTATGAAATATATAAAGAAAAAAAATAGAGACAAAATATTTTAGGATGAAAACCTACAAAGGGAAGCATAGGAAAAAGTGAAGTTATGGACACTAATCCTGTATCATAACATGCTTAAGAAAAAATTATGTTCATAATAGTAAAAAGAAATAAAACTTATAGGGTCATTCATGTGAACCAAGAAACATTCATGATACTTTTTTTGAGTCCCTTGGCCAAGATTAAAATTAGTGAATTTATAAATTATTTCTATTTAACTACTCCAGATCAAGATTCAAATCAATATCTGGTGAATATTTTAATATGAGGAGAAAATAGAAGAAAAGCAGAGAAAAAAAAACAATTTACATTCATTTAAAAAGGATTTGGGGACATAAATAACCTGGATCCTCTCTATTATGGTAATCCAAAATAGTTACAATAGTTTTTTAGGAGATCCACAAGGTTGTATTAGCATCTGGTTTGCTTCCTCTATGGAGAGGCAATGTTCTGACAGGGCTGCAGTCTTAGCAGATGTGCTAGACTGAAACTATTCTTCTTTCTTAGCCATTTCATGTTTGGGATTTTCCTCCTCGTATACTAGTTTTTTCCCACCATTGGCCACCACATATGTACATTCAAGTCTTACTTCATATAGGCCAACTATTGATTCACCTGCTCCACTTCTTGAAAAAGTTGATTTAATCTGGAACTTTTCTCAGCCATTTCACCCAATCAATTTTTCACCTTCCCAACATTATCAATGGATTCGTGAAGAAAATTTTTCTTAGCTGTGTAAAGAAGATATGTGTACTCAGCAGTAGATAGGAGAGAATAGAGCATGCCTATTCTTTCCCTATAAGTGATGAAATTCTTCACTATGTCATAAATATAATGATAATTGAACCCTCCAAACCCTATGACTGAAAACAAGTAATGTAATCTGGGAAGCTTCATCGACATATCTTCAAGATCTGTTTGAGAAATCAACCTCAATATATTTCTCCACACTTTTTGATTTCTAGGATGAATACTATCTAGGCCTTTCTATTCGGCTACAGAGTCACCCCCAAAAGGCATAACATATTCCAGAAAGAGTTCTACAAAGAAGACCTTGATCCAGTAACCTTAGTTCATCACGACCCCTCAAAAGACACATATATAGAAATATTATTAGGAGTCCAGGTTGAGGTAATAATAGAAACTCAAAATTATTGTGGTTGTGACACTGAAATTAAGAATAAAAAAAGTGGGTATGAAGAAAACCAATAAGGGGGGGGGGGGATAATTGGAAGGTTAGAATGCTAACTTCCACCTGTCAGATCGTCAATACGTCCAACCTCAATGATGGAATCACAACCAGATAAAGTTACCACTACATCTTTATTATGTTATTGAATCTTAGGGTCATCCAAAGGCACCCGTGTCTTGAGGTCATGCTCAACTAGTTCGATACCTCTCAATGAACCACTTAATGAAAACCTACTCACTTGAATAACCATCATGGAAAATGCACAATGGTAAATTCCAATCCTCTCTAAGTTTGGATCGTTTCTTCCCCTTTTGTTATATCCCTTCGATGAGCTGGATCTGAATGCTCAATTGGGGAATCGACTCCTAAAGAAACCACTTATATAAGGGAAATATTTATTTGGTTCAGGCTAGTTGATCTCTTAGGATTGAGAATCTCCTAGTGTTATATGACGATTGGGGATCCCAATCAAGCTCATCTATTTCCCTCAGAGTTGACCCATCCATCGCTATAAGGACATGGTCAACACTCTTAGTCAATATTTCAAAATTCAATGACTCCCCCAATATTGGGGTTGGGGCCATCTAATCTAAAACAGGTTCCCTCTAGAGACAAGGAACACCCACTAACTCCTCGGTTGGCTTGACTTCCTTGAGTTTCTCAGTTACAACCATTAAAGATATCTCCAACACTTCTTAAGTGGTGTGAGTCATTGATGTATTGGTTATTTGTTCTTGGTTACTTATAAATCAAGATAT
Organism: Viscum album; assembly: GCA_963277665.1. Classification (NCBI taxonomy): domain Eukaryota; kingdom Viridiplantae; phylum Streptophyta; class Magnoliopsida; order Santalales; family Viscaceae; genus Viscum; species Viscum album. Next base: position 1,068,905,076 of record OY728129.1, read on the forward strand.
GTGCTAGATAATTGGTAAAATATAGAACAATTTAATATGATAACTAGTTAGAAAGATATGGAAGTTACTTATAATCCCTGAATTTATGTGTATTAACAAATGAGATACCTATTGATGTTTTCTAGAATGCCATGGGGATGACTCTATAGAATGAGAATAAAGTATAACCAGAGGAGGAAACACCCCAGTACGTTTTTTGAGGACTACCTCTATGTGCTCAGTATCCCTTGGAGAACCCTCCACAATGAACCTCATATCGGAGGGATAACTCTCTCTAACTACGGTACCTCTAGGGTGTACACCAAAAAATGTATCCTCTACTAAGCCTCCTCAGACACCAACATGAGTATGGAATAATGTTTAGGATCCTCATAATAAAGAATACTTGATGTTAGAAAATATAACTACCTCTCATTCGGTATCCCCTGGCTCTGGGATCACCATAATAAATTTTACCCAATAAGGACGGTCCTTAGAAGAATGAAGGTAGGTGTATATCTACTTTAGATACACCACTACTTCACATGGATGCTTAGGAGCTGAAATCTAGTTGGGGGAAACAGCTACTCCAAAGCCTGGAAACTCAAGGGGTTCATCTTGTTGTAGGTCCCATATATCTTCATTAGAAGCATTTTCACTTATGTTATCCAAGAGCTTCTAGAAATTCTAGAATGAGGATATTATGGGAATAGATAATGTTGGAGGATCTTATTGGTGATGTGTCAACAGTTTTGTTAACCATAACCATTTCATAGTTGACTTTGGGTGTTTGGAACACCCAAGGGATAGATTTTTTTGAGAATCTAGACACCGGCAAGGAATTTCCCCTACTTCAGTCAGAGAAAGAAAATTGGTAGTATCATCACCCCCAAAGAGTGTCCTTCATCATTATAATTGATTTAAACCTATAGTCTCACTATGGAGAGTACTCAACAGGATTGCTTATAATGATTTTTCCAAGCATGAATCAAAGTTTTGATATCCTAAAGGAAATGATTCACTACTTCAAGATCATCATTGTAAAAAACATTCCACATGTTTACACATAGGCTAATTTCATATGAGGAACCTATTTCAACTGAATATAATCGCCAAAGTGTAAGGGGATTGAGCATGAAAAGTTTCACCACACATTAGAGAATCCAATTTCTTCTAGGCCACGTTAAATTTAGTGTCATAAGGGATGAATGTCTGATCATCAATAGAGGCACTAGAAGTCCAAGAAGTTGAACCCCAGTCTCTCAAATCCTTCATTAGTGGTTCATAGAAAAAATATTTTGTTGGCAAATTTTTAGGAATGGAATTCAAAATAGTTTTCTTTTGTCTCCATTTAGCCCCAGGCACTTTAGGTACTGCGATAATGGGAGTCGGCTTCACCACCTGACCACTTGGGTATGACTGGATCCAAATGTCGGCATAAATAGTTGTGAGGGTGGGTGAAAAAAACATAATGTTTGGAAGATTAATCCTATACTATGTGTCTTATAGGGTTAACATTATCCACAGTTGTTGAGATATCATGAAATTATTTTCATGGCATGCACTTTTTAGAGCAGGAGGTCACAACATCTGAAAATAGTTGAATTGATGGAAAAATATATAAGGCACAAATCCCTTTTAGATAATTTCCCCATCTATTTGGGAAACCAAGCCAACCTCCCTTAAGAAAATATGTATCACCACATAAAAAATCCCTATAATGCTTTATTTAATAAAATATAAATGGGGGAAGAGTATGGATCATAAGTAAAGATATTAGGATAGTTGATTTGGGAAATCAATTATCATTCATTATATTCATTTCTCACATCTTACTTATCCTATATGGACCATTCCATGAGTATAACTATGATAATACACTGAAGATACGACCCGAAACTAGAACATGTGGTTGTTTAAGGATTGATGAATGAGTAACCTCCCATATGGGCTCTAATCCAACCCTAGTGGACTTACAAAGGACCGACTATCTAGTGATGTGGATTCCCCTGACTGATCCAGCCAATTAAGCGATATATTTTTTCCAATAATGGTATGAACATATTGAAACATTTTCCAGTGACTGGGTGAACTGCCATGATAGAGGTTGTAACTATTATCGTAGGACTTGAGTCACGTACTAAAAAAATCTAGCCACTCAGAAACATGGATACGAATTCTGAAAGTCAAAACAACTGATCAACTTCATGAACATTTTATTATCACCATTACCAAAAATAACCTTCCTCCAAGATAGGCTTGTTGGATCCTGATCATATTTGGGTATCAAAAGTAGGGTAGGTCCTCATTTTTCATGAAAAAGGCTCTTGACCACTTTGTGTAGAAAATAAATTAATTTAATCAGAAAATGGGATGTCTTGCTTCAGGCAAGGGTCAATTTTATCTTAGAGGTATTATTCTCTATCAATAAGTTTCTTAGATAGGGGAGGAGTCCTCTCATCATCATCCCTAGTAGAAGGAGGTGGTATAAACTCATCATACATGTCTTCGATGATGGGAATCTCTAAAATTAGTCAGACATCCCATTGAACAATACCGACCTACCCATGGACTAAATGAAAGATATTGGTATATGGGATTCATCTAATTCAGAGATGTGGAATGAAAGAACGAGTTCAATGAGCATAATTTTGGCATACAAAAACTACCTCATGTAGTGTCAATGGTCTGTAATTCAGGTTGCAATTCCTCAATGATTTAGTGATCCTAAAAAGGCCACCCTAGTCCAAACTAAATGACCCTCTGGAGTGAAGGTCCTGTTTAGACAACCAACCATATTGTTCATTCACCAAGGATTTTTTTGCAAATCTTTCAAAGCAATGTGTCTTGTCATTTGAATCTTATTATGCACAGTCCAGATATCATGGTGTATAGTTAATCAAGCATACAATAGTGATATAATTCAATATGAATCATCACTTTGATGAAACTATAGTACTAAGAATATCCCTATATTAAATTATCCAAGCCGTGGGTTGGTTGGACTATCGTAGTGCTAGAATCACCACATCATAAGGTAGAAAAAATATTTAAATGGAAAGCCAATCTAATGTTGGATATTAATTATAACCCACACTAAGGAGTTGAGCTAAAGACTGATGCAAAGGAAAAATAAGGATTAGATTTTCAATAGAACTTATCATGTATTTTCTCTTTTCATAAGTAGATGAAAGGGAATAAGGAATTATAGAAGAAACCTGTGAAGGGTCCATCTTGTTTATACATCAAAAGTTCATGTTTTCCAAAAAAAAAATTGGCCAAGGGAGGAAAGTAGTCTGCATAACTAGAATTCCCATGAATGAATGGTCTTCAAATGTTGTCATCCCCGAACTGAATGTTTGTTGAAGATATCAAGGTTTTGACCCACCAAGCATTGTCCAATGAACATATCAGTTCATGGAAAAACTGAACCACACATTGAACCCCACTATGAAAAAAATATAAACCCATCAATCGTAGGTTCAAAGATTCATTTCATGGAAAATGTTTCTCATGACAGGTTTCAATACGAGGGAGAAAGATATCGAGAGAGTTTCGTGGGAGTGCCTTGTGTGCTATGAAATATGGTATAAGGAAAATGACATGGGACCCTTTATACAGTCATGGTACTCTTCCTATGGGTACACCTGCATTCGAAAAAAATGACTCAAACCAGGACCAATTTCTACATCAGAATAGCCTCCTATTCGTCCTGAGAAGACCCCATTCTGATTGGGGTATTTTTGGGTCCTAAAAACATTGAAAAGGGAATAGAAATTATCCCATGAAATTGGAAAAGGAAGGAATCTAAACCAAAGGTATAATTAAAGGAAATAATTTTAAATGGGAGAATTAAAATAATGTAAAAAATCCAGGCTTTGAAGAAGGAAACCCTTCAAGGATCACTGCTCCACTTAGCGACATTCATTGCGAAGATGCATGCAAGTTGAACCATTCGCAGGAGGTAAACATCAGTGATAGCTCAACAAATGTGGTCATTTGTGGGACTAGGGTAGATAAATTCTCACCACACACTATATCCCCTAACAGACACAAATTTTTTGCAGACAAGGCAATACAATGAATTCCCATCAATGAAAAAAGTCATTCATGGAATCGAGGTGGAGAATTTTTCCTCCACTGACCGTAATCAAGTGGCCTCCTATGACTAAGTCCTCCACTAGCCAAATCTTGGCCCTGGGATTCCACAAAACGAGGATCATAGCCTCGTTACAAAGAGATGGCTACACCAGTATCCAGTTCACAGCTTCTCAATAAATATCATTTGAGGGGAGCCAAAGGGGATAGAAATTTAGAGGATTGATGATTGAACGACTAAATTGAATACTTCGTAGAAGATGGACTGTTTAGAAAATTCACTTCATGTAAATACACCACCATATAGTGTTAAGAAAGAGAATAAAATTAAAATTGGTAATATATGGACTGAAGACCCCTCGCGGAAATTCCCCTTAATAGGAACATAACCAATGCTCCCTTTACAACCAGGCACCCCACGTTGCAATATTATACAAGTATAAAACTCTAAACCAGATAGAAATTCACTACACAAGAGGATTTCAGCATTGTGTATGAACATTATACATGGATAGAACACAGCCCTGTGTATCCGAATGCTACACAGACTTCATCTAGGTCCATGTACCAAAATTGTACACAGACAACCTATTTTTCGACGTAGTAATATGCTATGTATAATAACAACTCTCATGCGTCAGAACCTGCTGCGTGATAGGGGGGTACCTTATGAAATTCACCATTCTATACTAGATCATTCCCTTATGTTACATTATCAATACCCATGTCAACTCTTCCGTAAACCAGTCTAATGACTTTAAGACAAAACATTTTTCAAAGCTTCCAGACCTATATGATAAAACCATTGGGCGCACAAACATGTCATTTTGAGTTTACATACCTATGATAAGTGGAGACATGTTTATTATCCCAGTAAAAAGGTGGACCACAAAAATGACCATATGTTTACATTCCCATGGTAACATGGGGTTTGAATTTTGGATAATCACATGTACCTCCCTCTTTCAGGCAGGAACATAGAGGATCAAACATGCATTTTATTTTGATAAGGAATGGGATCCCTCCACATGAAACCATATTCATGGAACTCCTATTAAGGTAAGACCCTATCTTTTATTACAAGGTATTTCACCCATGCTCCTCTCTACTCTAGCCTAGAACATATTCAGATATATCACTAAATATGACTATACGAGATATGAAAACAAAGGAGGAAGTGGGCATACTCAAAGACACATTCTATATACCCCTTCAGGCTCTAGTACCTTGTATCAGTAGATGAAGTGGGACGTACGATATTCATATCAACTACCTCATCTAGTTTCTCACAATGAGCATGAAACACGTGGGATTACAGGTTGGAGGTGATCATGACATCTACATGGCCCTAAAGAATGGGCCCTCTCTATAGATTTAACCACCAAAATCAATCCAAATGGGAATCCAAGATAGTAAAATCCCCAATCAAGTATGTTAAAATGGGAAGATTGCATGCGTAAGCCCCAATCATGCTCCCTTAATGGGCTTCCTCTAAAGTGGATGTCCTAGAATAAAATGAAATATGAGGGATATGATTCCCAGCCAAGATGGATTCATAGGAAGCCTATCTGAGTTCCAAAAATAACATACAAATCACCATAATGTTTTCCTGGCTACATCCCTCGGTGGGTAACATCCATCCAGGAGTGCATATGGCTTATGGGTACCCTAAGATACTTTGACATATGTCCCACACCACACTTGAATCAGAAACCTTTCACTTGTGTGTCCTTGCCACATGTTATTAAACTACATGTTTGCATCATTGTCACACGACCTTAAAAGGTAATGTGTCCACTAAGGTGGCACCAAAATACCTGGGTTCTGATTTCTCTCATGAGGATATGTAGGAAGCCCATCTTTTGAGTTTGATCCTGACAACAATACTATTCTCGTCTCTCGTGGATGATGATGAACTCTATAGCTCCATTCAACATGTCTTGAAACCAACGTTGTTATAAAGAATGAATTATTCATCCCTGATATATACATAAAGGGTTACATTAATGGAGAAACATGAATACATACCGATCCTTCCATCGATGGAGAACCTCAAATACATTTAGAAAATTATAAACTCGTGTGTAATCATGATTAACTGCTGCCCCAGAGATATACCACAGACACATGATTGGGAATGAACCAAAGATTGAAGAACATATGAACATAGATTAAATCTAGAAGAGAGTCCCAGAATAAGAAATAGTTCCCCCCAAAAGGGTGAGATGATCCTAAGTTCCAGTCCTCTCAATGAATGTGAGTTCTTAAGTGTCATTGTTAAAGTCACCCAACAAACACCGACCACTGAAAAGAAGGTGCATGAATCATGGATGTGAGAGTCATTGGCTGTTTCTGGCTCCGCGAAAAAACCAATTGGAGACCATCGATAATGTTATAACCAATAACAGTTATTGCACACTAACTAACCCCTGCAATTGAACCAATGGGCCACATTCCACTTCGGGACAAAAGAATAACATTTTCTTTAGAATGAAAAATGGTGAACCTGATGTGAGACACCTAACTATGGAACATTATTCGCATGATAATGAGGATATACTACCCTATCCCAATCCGACCAATTTGTTTCGAGTATGTAACAACTTCAGATGAAGCAAACATACACATTCACATAGACATACACATACACATACACATACACATACACATACACATACACATACACATAGAAATACACATACACATACACATACACATACACATACACATACACATACACATATCCACATAAATATAAAAGTAAACATACACATACACATGCATAGGAAAATACATACACATCCACGTATTTATACCAAAAAACATAAATATAATTAAAGACACATGCATTCACATAAATACTCATATATACATATGCATATATATACACATATACTACATAAACACACACACACACACACATAGAGAGACATACATGTACGCATACATACACATAAACATACACATATATACATACAAAAAGACACACACACACACACATACTCACACATACACATTCACATTCACATACCCTTAAAAATATAAAAATACACACACACATACCAATACACATACATATGTACACATACATGCGCATACAGATACACATATAAATAGACTCACATACACATACATACACATACATACACACACATAGACCTACAAACACATACAAACACATACATACACATAGATACAGAAACATACACATACATACACATACATACACATACATACACATACATACACATACATACACATACATACACATACATACATACACATACACATACACATACACATACACATACACATACACATATACATACACACATATATATAAATATACATATACATATACATATACATATACATATACATATACATATACATATACATATACATATACATATACATATACATATACATATACATATACATATACATATATATATACATATACATACATATAAATATAAACACACATACAAATGCATTCACACATAAGAATATACATACTCATACACAAGAACATTCACACATGTATACACATACACATACATAAAATTACGTAAACCTATATACACATATAAACACGCACACATACAAACAATACATGTACACAAAAATGAACACTCACACACACAAAACAATATATGAATACTCATACAACCCATACAACACATACATCCACACACAAAAACAGACATATACATACATCCACATACATACACATGCACACATACACAAATAAATACATTTAACTATATTTTAAAATATTTAGTGTGAATATAATTATACAAATTAAAATGTGAATAAAATATTTAAATAAATATATTCATTTATATATTTATATTATTATTTTACTAAAATAGTAGTATATTACATTTATATTATAATTATAGAATTTTTTTTAATTAATGTATATAAATATTCTGTTAGACATTTTTTGACTAATATAAATTTGAGAATTATATATATAGATAATTATGAAAATATGATTGATAATAATTTTTTATTAAATGTTAGATAAATAAAATTTATATATTTTATTTGTATATATATATATAATTATTTTAATATAAATATTATTTTAGAAGATATATATATATATAAAGTAAATTATTCAATACGACCATTAACAATTCTTTTTTCGTGCTTTTAATGGTGTAAATTTTATCATCACTAAATAAGTGATGATAAATTGGTACCAGTATCTAATATAAAAAAAAACTGAAAAGGGTACCAATTTTTTAGTAATTTTTTAACAATGTCAAAATTTACCTTTATCTTCTCTTTTTTCATAGTGAGAATAAAAGTTACCCGTTTATTTTCATTGTTTTTTAGCATTGATGAAATATAGTAATGAATATCACATGATATATGGTAGTTTCACCTTAAACTGACTCTTTAAAAAGAAATCTTGAATAATAATGAGGTTGTTTGTGCTTTGTAAGAATCATGTTGTACATTATTTTCATTTTTTAGTTTTATTTTATTTTATTTTTTTCTTTAAATATAAATTTATGGTTTGTTTTTTTTTTGTGTTTGAGTATAATAAATGGAATGTGTAGTGTGGTGTTATTACCATGAATGTTGGATCCCAAAGGATTTGAACCACATTAAATCCTACATTAATTTTCATTCTTTTATTTTATTAGTTTTTCATCCTGTTTGTTTAATTGTTATCATCTTGACATTCCAAAATCACATTATGATTTCATTTATTATATTTTTATTTAAAACCTATTATATCAAAAATATTAAGTGACAACATGTTTATTATTTAATGATCATTGGTTTTTCTTATGTTAACATCCTTTATATTTTCCGTAACAAAATGGCATAAAAGCTACCAAATAACAATGATGGAACTCAATATATACAAGTTATATTTTTTTTGTTGACACTGACTTTAAAATTCAACAAATCAAAATGAAAACCCTTCTTGTTCAGTAGGAATGCAAAGATGATTTACATATACATATAAAAACTACAGTTTCTTCTTCGAATGATGGAAACATAATAACTAATTTTCATGATGTCACTTTTCACATAATGAGAAAGGTCTATACCCCAATTCTCATATTCATAGGCACAAAATTGACTACAAAAATATCTTATGAAACAGATTTTTCTAGTATATAGTTGAAGCATGATAAAATATATATGATTACATCATATATTGTTTATTTTTATTAATAACATAGGTTTTTTTCCATCAAAATCCATAAGAGTAATATAATTTGGGACCAACTTGATGAACTTAACTGTACTCTCTTAGAACATTCCAATATTAATGTTCAACCTGAGAATGAAGATCAAGTTATTATATTTTTAATTTATCTGAATAGTTCATATATTAGTTCAGTAGAAATAATGATGTATGAATGAGAATATCTAGAAATAGATGATGTTAAATCGAACCTATTTTTTAAAGAGTTACATGCCAAACCTAAAGTCAATATTGTTACAGAAAGATTACACACTAGGGATAGAACTACGAATTAGAATAAAAAGAAACAAAATAATAAGGGAACAAAAGAAAAAAAATAAATCTAAAAATAAATCAAAATCTATGGGTAGGATAACAAAATTTTATAATTATAAAAAATATAGAAACATTGCTCTAGAGTTCCGGAAACCTAAAAAAATCTTAAACATGAAGAATCTACTAATAAATCATTGTTTTTATCCTTTTTATGATACTAATTATGTAATTAATGTGTCCAGAAAAAATCTGTTTCTTGAATCAGTGTTATATTTAGGATATTATTTCCAAATGTGTCCTGATAAATACCCTTTTCATAAATTAATTGAGAGAGTATAATGATAGGTTTTTTAGACAAAATAATTGGTGTAGATTTAATTGTAGAGAATCAATATTTCTATAGCTTCATGACTGCTCAATTTTCACCTTTCTTGTATGCTGTATCCCTACCCTTTATTGAAATATGATCTCTGTAGGTGTATTGGACAAGAAAGAATTTAATTTTAGGTCTAATTATGGATGTATAAGGATTTACAAAGGCTCGTGTATTTTCTTCAAAGGTTATTTAGTAAATGGGATTTATGTTTTAGATAGAATAACTCACTATAGTATGAAATAAAATGCACATATAAACAACACTAATATCATTATTCTTTGGCATAGTATATTTGTGCGTGTTAGCTATAGTGATATAGGAGATCTGAGTAAAAATTGATTAATAAGTATTATTACACCATGAAACCTTCTATTCTTTGATGATTTTATTTTAGGAATGAAAAAAAGAGTCATATTAAATTATGCATCCTTTAAAATCTAGTAATCCTATATAGTATGTCCATTTTGATTGATGGGGTCCATCCAAGACTATCTGCGAAGGTGGAGGATCTTATTCCATGACCATTACTGTTGATTTATATAGAATATTATGGATTTAAATTAATATTTAATTATGGATCTTTTTAGAGTAACGTTCATCTTACTTCGTACATTTTTATGTCTCATGGTTTTGATAGTTATCTGATTATAAGGGATGCTATCAAAATATGTATTGGTAGATAAATGAACATAACTATTTTAGAGAAGGTATAAAGAAATATTTCATATTAGGTCTTACCCAAATACTTTAGGGATGATTCCACTACTACTATAGTGTTTCTTATTAATTGATGTTATTTAATTGAAAATAAATTCATAATTCATAAAGTACTTTGGAGTACCTATACCCTTTCCTATATTTATTTAATAATATTTTTTTATCTTCTTAGGAATATATAAAAAATAACAAACTATAACTTAAAGATCATAAATGTGATTTTATAAGATATCATAAATGGGTTAGAGGCTCAAATTTACGGGTTGATAAACAATGATACCCAAAATGCATATTAAGCTGCAATTTTTTCTATTATTAGTCTGTTTCACAAAAAACTAGATATATCAGTAATGAAAAATATCATGAGGCTCAATACGATAATGATTAATTTGATTGAAAATGGATGTTTTTATATCATAGTAATACTTATCTATTATAAATCATCTTGTATACTAGTCCTAGTCTACCTCGCATACTATATTAGATAGTGATCCCATAGAGCCTCCAACCAAATATTAGATTACTCAGGATAGTTCTATAAGTATCCTCAGTCCTCTTGATCATTTTAACTAATATATTATGAATTTCGTGACTTCTCATGTTTCCAAAGACATTGGGTTCAAGGTTTCCCAGACATATTGGATATCCATAAATGAAAGATACACGAAGAAGGGGGTATATTTCAATGATGATAAATGGAAATATTCCAAATAAAACATCATAGGGTTTTTTGATACTAAAATAAATAATTTAAAATTTATTAGATGTAATTGAATCTTAAAAAAATTCATATAACACCCATGAAAATGAAATCATATTTTCGGTGAATCATGTAGTCAATGTTTTCCTCCAAAGGGCGGGGCTTTACTATTCTGAAATAATTTATGAAATTATTTAACATTCATCTATCCATTTATTACATAATTTTTTAATTATTATTATTATAACATTGATCATCCTAATGTAAAAATATCCATCTAGTATAATGACCTAAATGAGACCATTTACATTTATCCAACTAGTGGATATTAAAATTATTTCAAGTAAAATCATTTTTGTTCACTGAATAAATTCTTATATGGTTTAAATAAATCATATATAATGTAATATTTAATGTTTGATACATTCCTACATAGAAAATATTTTGATATATGTAATCATGATGCATGTGTATATTATAAAACTGTAGAAAAAATTATGCTTCATGTACTGCTATATGTCGATTACATGGTTATCATTTGCAAGGGAATGAAACATATCATTTTTTATAATTATTTACTTAGGTAGGTGTTTGAAATAAAATATCTATAAAATTATAATAAAATTTTTGGGATGTAAATAATTAATAATATATATAATAATATTATTTACATATCATAACATGGTCATATTGTGAAAATTTTATGAGATACATGTTTTAAATCTTGAAACCTCCTAATGTGCCAATGAATTTTTTTAATCTTTATCTTTATTAATATCAGTATACTAAATATGATGATGAATTTATGCATAAGATACCATATTCTAGTGTATCAGGAAACATAATGTATTCCCTGATTTTCACTAGATCTAATTTTGTATATTTTTTAAAAAATCTTAGAAAATATTTTTACAATCTTAGAATAATTTATAGTAATCCCAATAAATCATATTCGATAACATTAAAATTATTTCATAAATGTGCTTATCAAGCTATAGTATTATATTTATGTTATGAATATAATGTTAATATTACTATCCCTATTTTTGGTTATGTAGACATTGACTATACAAATTATATAGATACCTTCAATTCTCTCACATGATATGTATTTACAAAATAGAGAGGACTGGTATCATAAAAATGTAACATGAAATCCATGGAGTCCTTATCAACCATTGATTCTCAATATATTACCATGAATAAGACAATCAAAGAATCTATTTGAATCAATATTTTTATTTATAAACTTAGTATTATAAATTTTATAATTACAATATTATTTGACAATAATCTTTCATTACATTTGTCTAAAAATGTATTTCTCCATTATAGTTGTATGTATAATGACATTAGGTTACATTTTATTAGATATGTCATTGAATTAGGAACTGTGTGTATATGATACACATCGATATTAATATAGATTATAGTTTGACTAATGTCATGAAACAATCAAAATTAAATAATTGTTTAGATTTAGTGAATTTGGTTCCAATTCAACGAAAATAGGTTCATGAACAACACCAATTTCATATTAAAATATTGTAGATTTATAGTTTTATTTTCAATATAAAATTATTTTTTTATTCCTTCCATTATATATTATATACCTAAAAAATTATGTGAATTTATTTTTAAGATATATATGAAACTATGTTTATATTTCTGCTTGGGCCTAGTGTTTTGGGAATGTTAATTTAGGCCCCTTTGTTTCTCTGTCCTGCTCAGTAATTTGATATTGGTTTTCTACTTGTTTCTGATTAAGGTATCCATTCTTTTCATCCTAGAAATACCATTTTTCCACTTATTCCACTCATTCAGTTTTGGCATACCACACAACCTTCTATAGTTTTCTTTGGTAATTTATTCACCTGATCTTATCATGGGAATTGATCAAACTATAGAAACTATAGTTTTCCTATGTAATACTTTGGAAAATATCTAGGAATATTTCTGATGGAAAGCTCTATGTCAGTGGGAAATTCCAAGTCCTAAAGAGCCTCAAAGAGGAGAGAATAAAATATTAAATATTTTACATCACACAATCATAGTTTTCTAAAATGTGGAATAAATACCATTTAGAGTCTCACATCAGAAATATAAGACCATGGTTGAGTTTGGAATAAGAGGATTACCCTAGGAATTGTATAATGTTGGTCAGCATCGGGTTCTTGGTTAGATACAACCGTTGGTAGGGTGTCAAACCGTAGTTAGTAAATTTAGAAAAATTTAATTAATAAACCTACCCCGTATTTAGATTTCTATTTATAAATGTGTAATGTGAGGTTCTCTTTAATGGTGATAGATAGGACAAGGAGTAACTGAGGTGAGGAGGTGCTTGCAATATTTTTTTTGACATTGATAGTCACTAGATCGAGGTGCAGTAGCTTCTGAGGATTATGTTTGACCCAATGATTTAGAATTTTTCCACATGGTTGGTAGATTTATGAACATTACATCCAAATCCCATTTGATTGATTGTTGTATGATTTTAGAGCCCTATTATTACTTCTAAATATGCCATAGGGGTAGTCCAGAGTATTTTATGTTGAAATCTGAGGTTTTGGGTGGATCACTGAGGAATTCCATTTGTAATTCCAGATCACATGACATGTAGTGCATAAAAACTTGTCGTGTGTTCTTCTCATTTGGGGAAGATGATCATTGGGAACTACACACTATGCACACATGTTTACACACCATGTAGTAATCCTAGATCAATTTTACAAGGACACTGATAGACTCATCATGTTGGGGGACATGGTTGTGTGTTATTACATGACCAGAGGACACAAGAATAAGTTGAGTTACATGGGAATAACCTAGGATACGATCTTGTTTCTGACCAAGAGGGAAATATTTTTCACCAAGGGTATATGCCATGTATAGTGACATGGAATTCCAGGCCATGTGTAGGTGAGGAAATTCACTGATCTTTGGTTTAGGTTACACACCATGTGACATGGGGTACACACCGTGTGACATGGGGTGCACACCGTGTGACATGGGGTAAATATCGAGAAGTCCCCTTTATACATGTAGATTAACACTATGGGGAACAAATGGAGGTTGTTTACAAGAGAGACACCTTTTTATATTGGCGTATTACATTTACTTCCCTTAGATACTTATCCCTAATGATTAGGATGGATCCTAAAAGTACCCAATCATAATTATATTTACACATATGACATGATGGTGGCCATGATTTTAGTATTAGATATGTGGCATGGGGTGAAATTGTGGCTTGATTCTGTATGGGATGTATAGACCAATTTTAATTGAGGGAGTTCACTTGGTCTATTCTCATGAGTGTTTGGTGTGGCTTTAATTCCTCATCATAGGATCATAACCCTTTTATATATTCATAGAAATTATACACTATGGATGAGTTCCCTTATTATAGAGTGAGTAATCTCATTCCACTTCTATAAGGGTTTAGTATGGAATCTTGTACCGAGTATCAAAATTCGTACCACTCAATGTATTTGAGGTCTAATCGCTTTGAGATTCCATGATCAATCCTCATTTCCATCATGCTCCGTAGGCAGGGTTGCTACAATCTATATGACTAACACTACATGAGTTTTGATCCCCTATACTGTAGTATAAATCTAGTTGGGCTAGGTTTCCCTTATTGATCCCTAGGTGTTGACCCACAATCTATGTATCGATATCTTTAGTTTTATATGATGATGTTTTCCCTAGGTGGGATTTATGGAATAATCATGATGAACACTACATGAGCATCGATCCCTACTCAGTGAGTTGTTCCAAATTTTGGTTGGGTTGTGATAACATTTCTATGTACCATGTTTCAACTAGGGTTCATAGTGTCCCCTAATAGTTCAGGGATAGATCCCATACATGATCATTATGTTCTATTGGGTTTTGGTTTTGGTTATATGTAACTATGAATGGTTATGGGAGTGATCCCCTATCCATGTTTTGAGATATACTAGGTCACAGGGTAACCTTCATTCTAGAGGTATCTGATGATAATGTTCTCTCAGATCATTACCATAAGGTATGGTAGTGTTATGGAATAATCATAGCGATTCATGATGTTTGATACATATTGGATGAGTTCAATCATGGATGGAAAGGTTTATGGATTGAGTAATCCTAGATGAGTGATGCATTTGATCCTTGAGTTGGACTCTATGGTGAGATTCATGGTTGAGATCATGAGAGTTAGAGTTTGTAATGATTATATCTATGTTATTCTAGGATAATATCAAGTATGTGTCATATTGTTTTGATATACCAAGTGGTAATGATATGAATTGTCATGTATAGGTGAGGGATGGTAAAGATTTGGTTTTCTACTCTCCCTAACCTGGGTATTCACATATTATGGATTTTAGTCAAGATAACTATTTTCATTCTATTTTTACTATTTTTAGGGTTTGCGGGAACCTTTTAGGTATTCATATAGCCACCCATGCATAGTATATTCCCACACAAGTTTTTTTTGATGAATAATGTATCTTAGAGGTATCCATGGTTGATTGAGAGTCGGTGAAGTATTGTTCGGGGCTAGATAGACCGAGATTTGTACCAGTAATAAATTTGACCATAATCCCATCCTTTTAAGAAGGTTAGAAAATATTGATATTTTGGTGGTATTTTATTTTTTTTATGATTTACATTACTTTTGTACTCTATTTGATTGTTTTAGATATATATACAATATTTTTTAACCATTTTTTATTATATTTTTATTGTTTCCATGATATGGATGTTTGTGCATACATACAAGTAGCATATTCTAAGGCCTACCATATCTATAAAATGTCTAGAAGACACTGGTTTATAACTCTTGGACTATTGGGAGAGGGATTAGGGTTATAGTAGCTCTGCCTTCTGTTGTTCAAGATGGCCCTGATTTGATTGTTCATAACAGATTTGTATCATAGGTGATACATACTTAAAAATATAGTTTTGAGTTTTATAGCTATGAGATTTCCTTGGGATTTATGTTGATAGTGTTAAACTATCTCGAGTTTGTCTATTAGAACTGGGAATCCAGTGTTGGTGTAGTAGATGATGTAATCATCGACAAGAACATTAATAATCTTCTTGTTTACTTGAATCATTTAGGAACAGGTTGTAGGGAATGTTTTGTACATGCATCATATAGGATTGGGTTGTGGTTTCCATTTGAATCATGATTCACCTCCCCATATATACTCTTTTACCCTGTCATATATTGTCTTATTTAAGATGTTTCCATGATGACAACCTTCATAGTTTTTGTAGTAGGTTTAAGGGTGTGGTTGGATGAGTGATGTGTCCTCCATGTTGGTTTATGGTCACACAGTAGTTTTTCATCAGTTTGGATAACTTAGTGTTCCTCCCTCGTTTATTATTGTGTAGAACCACCATTGAATGTTGAGGTGGATGCGACATGTTAGACTGATCCATGGATGGATATATTAGTTCTTAAAGATGTTATGTAAGGATTGAGCAAATATCATGAGATTCTAAGGTAGGGAAAACCTGTGGTCCAGGTCATGTAGGACCCACTAATAGCAAGTGTGTGACACAGGTCATGAAATATGATGTTTTAATGTTAATAAATACTTTTATTAAATGTTACTCTTTTGACGATGAGGAATTTTTTTCCATTTGATGGGAGTGGACATCTCACATAGGATTTTCCTAATTATTGTAATATATAAAGAGATACAGTCGATAGACTACCTAATCAGAGGTAATAGTTCTATTTAAGAGGTCCATAAGACTATAAAAATGGAATTAGAGATGGAGGAGTAATATGAGATAGATGAAAATGTTAATTTTTTCAACAACCACTCCCTTCGATGGCCGAGTCCAAGATCAAGGGGTTGTTGGATAGTGGGTTGCCGCAGGTGATATAGGTTTTTAACCTAAAGTCTCTGAGAGTGAATAGAGGTATGATCTGTAACCTTTATAACTTCATGGTAGTATTGTTAGATATAGGTGTGATATAACCTTTCAATGTATCTTATTTCTTAAGGTTTATCAAGGGTGGAATAGTGAATTTGTGGAGCCCTATGATGGTGAAGTTTAATTTGTATTTACACTAAAAAAAATAGGAAACTCCCCCACTAAAATGTGTTCCTACAATGTGTTACAAAACTATAAACACAAGTCTGTGCTTCTCAAAGTTGATAGTGTTGAAATGTGGAGGATAAGTTCATTTGAATTCTGAGATTTGGGATTTTTGGTGTTCTATGGTGGTTGTGTAGGAACCGTTTGGGGTTTACAGGTGAAAAAAGGTAAATGATGAGATTTAGGCAGCAAGTGCTTGTGACCTAGATACTTCAAGTTTGGTTTGAGGTATGAAATATACTACCTTCCCTCATTTGACGTTTCTGTAGAGAGATGAGTGAATTTATATAATTTTATCACATGTGTGAGTCATGTTGACACCAGTGTACAATTTCTTGATCGACATTAGTTTTAGAGGGATTCCTTAGGGATTCCTAAGTTATGGTGTAGTTGGAGGTTTTGGGAGTGTTTTCAAGACCCATTATGTTCATTTAGGAAGCCCTATGTTGTTCACCTAGAAGGAAGATGGGTGCTTGAGGTTAGAGGTGATTGAAATCACTTGGAATAGGTGATTATCATAGGGGAGTACCCACAATTATGAATTTCTATCCTTTTGACTAGTTTCTAGAAATGAGATGGTTCTTGATGTTTGGTCTCAAATTTGGTTATCACCAACTCCAGGTTTGAGAGAAGATTATATTAAGGATTGATTCCAAAATAAAATGTTGTTGTGTGAATTTATTGTGGTACCTTTTGGAACATTCGATACTATATTAGTGTTTTGAGACTAATGAACCAGACCCATAACCCCCTTTTTTGTATTGGTTCTGGTTAGTCTTATATGGTGACATCCTAGTTTTCGTCGTGTTAGGAGTATCATACACAAGACACTTGAGGATATTTTTATACATGGTTCCAGAGTACTAGCCTTATTGGAATATATCTATGTATTGGTTCTAGTCATAGAAGGTCCACCCACATAGATTTTTATTCTAGGGATATAAGAGTGATGGTATAGCTTTGAAAGGATTGTGGAAGTACTATCTTGAAAACCACCCAAGGGTATGGGTGAAGTATCAAATTCTTGTAACAATGTTATCTATCCACTGTAGCCAAGTGAGGTGATGGAGTTATTGATTTTTTTTTTCATTTCATCCTTTTGGTTGTGGTCAGTGTTGCATATCCCTAGTTTATAGCTATTTAAAACTACATTTACAATAAGGCAGGGTGGCACACATTGTAGTTTTTTTATAGGGCCTTGAATAATGGGATATCCATATGACTTGTTATTGATGGATTATATAAAGTTGGAGAGTTTTTCACTATTCTAAAGAATGGTTATGAAACCTGAAACGTTGAGATATGAGGTTCTAAGGAGGATGCTTCCCTTGGAGAAGCACCCAGGTGAAGGGTGGTTGTGCCATTATCCATTGGAATCTGGTTCGGTTTCAATGAAAAGTGGAATGTTATTGTTCTATAAAACGTTTTTTGGGGTTTCATGATTAACTGGGGGCATGAATGGTATGATCTACCTACCCTCAGGAGATTTTTTTTTGTTTTGGAAGTGAACACTCTGCCACCATAGTAGCTCCATTGGAGTCCATAGGTGAGGGACCCTATAGGTCACTTCTATACAGGTTGAAGTTTGTATGAGAGAATGATTATTTTACTAGAGTTGGTTCTATTCATGGTTTGGAAATATGAAAAACATCAAGAGGAGGATGAGGTCTACTAGGACATGTTAGGGGTATTTGTAGAATGATGATGTAAGATCTTAGTGTTTGAGAGGAGTTCTTGTCTTCGGTGAGATCTCTCCTAATTTAGGGTTACAAAAAGATTTTTGGTTTGGGATTCCCAGTTGATAGCTTAGATTTCTCCCTTATGTGTGGGACTTTTATTTTTAGAATGAAAATAATTGATGATGGGTAGAGTGTAGAGATGCCGTTTTTTTCAATGTATATCTTCAGAATATTTCTAAGAGTATTTCCAAATCCAAGAACTAAGTCAATGTCGAATTATGAGGCCCAGAGAGCCTCGAAGTGGTGATATTAAAATGTTAAATATTTTATGTCACACATGAATTTATTTTTTTGAAATGTGGAATAAATACCATTTGGATAATTGGATTCGAATTCAAATATGCGGTTGTTTCTAGACCATTAGGCTTAACCTAGGCGTGACATATAATTTTTCAGCATCAGGTGCCTGGTTAGAGGTGATGGTCAGAGGGGTGTAAAATAGAGGTCAATTAATATAAAAAAATCATGAATAAACCTACCCCCTTTTTCATCTTATGTAAAAAATGTGAGGGTATTTTCTCTCCCATGATAATGTATGGAATTTGGAGGAACTGAGGTGAGGGGGTTCTATCTTACCCAATTTTTGTATGCTGATCAATACCAGATCGTGGTGCAAAAACTTTTAGGAACTTTGTTAGATACAAAGCATCAAATATTCCCCAAAACGTATCCATATTTAAGATATTTAAATCCCAATACCATTTGAGGAATTATTTTAAGAATTTAAAGACCTATTGTGACTTCAAGTGATACCTAGAGGTAGATTTGAGGGGTTCATATGGAAATCGGGTGGCTCACAAGGGATTTCAGTTCAAAATTCCCAACCACACAACATGTAATGAAGAAACACACACATAGTTTTCTTCCAATTTGGTGGAGTTTATCTTTGGGGAATAAACTCTTTTTACCAATGGTGTCTGTCCTTTAGTGATCCAATATTGTGTGGCCAAGGACTTGGCCAGAATTTTCATGTCAAGAAAAATGGTTTTATGTCTATACATGACCAGAGGAAAAAAGTACCAGTTTAGTTACGTGGGCCCAACCGTGGATAGAGCATAATTCCAATCCAATAGGAACATTATGTGTACCAAGGGTACATGCTGTTTGTAGAGACATGGCTTGTCAATCCATCTATAGGTGAGGACACACCCAGTTCTTTGAAAAATGTCACAAGTCATGTGACATGGGGTAGACACTATATATTCCCCTCTCTATATTAAGAATACTAGGAGGGGACATGGAATAGGGCCAGTTATGAGATAAAAAATGTGTACTGCAGGTACACGACTTGCACTTACCTTATATTATTCTTCCTCATGCATCTCCCTTATCTAGAATCAAATGGAGGCCCAGGACTAGCCTATCCATAGTAGTTTTTCACATAGGATACTATGACATCCATGGTTTTAGTGTTAGATATGTTATTTTATCTGACATTGTGGGGATATTATGTTAGTTCTGTAAAGAACAATATCAGTTGAGTGAGTTCCCTTTGTTTATTCTTATGGGGATTCAGTGTGGCATTACATCCTCATCATAGGACGGTGACCCCAATATAGCTTCCTCAAACTTATACAATGTGGTTGTGTTCCCTTATTCTTGGGAGAGTTAGTCTTAGTATACTTTCATGTGGGTTTAGTTTGGAATCTTTTACTCTGCATGATACTTAAAAACCCTTAGTAGATTAAAGCATATATCACCCCGAATGGTCCGGACTGATCTTCATTTATTTCATTATCCCTAATGAGGGTTGTTGGAATCAACTTGACCAACACTAAATGTGCATCGATCCCTATTTGTATGGATAAATACACAAGGGTTAGGTGTACCCCTAGTGAGTATTAAGAATTGAACCAAATTGATGTATCAATATCTTCAATGTTCTACTATATTTTTTCCCTAGGTGGGGTTTATAGAATTGTCATACCTGACACTACATGGGATTCGATCCCTATCCTAGCGAGTTGTTTCAGATTTTGGTTGTGAAATGACACCCTTTCTATGTATCGTGTTGTAGCTGGGGTTTCTAGTATCCCATTATAGTCCTAGGAGATATCCAATACTTAATATTTATGATCTCCTAAGTTCATGTTTGGAATTGATGTTTCCCCAATTAGTTCATTTAGTGATCCCCTATCTATGTTTTGAGATCTATCGAGCCACATTGTGACTTTCCTTATAGAGGTATTTAATGAACATTTCCTCTCATATAGTTACATAAAATGATGATAGGGTTAATGCATCTGCTTATAAATTCTTTCTATTTGAGACATCTTAGATGAGTTCCATTAGGGATGGACAGTCTCATTGAGTGTGTACTACCAGAAGAGTGTTATGTTTGATCTTCGAGTAGGATTCTGTGGATGGATTCATTGTGAAGACCATGACACTAGGATTATGTTACATGTATATCTGAATTATTATATTAGACCATTCAGTTTCTGTCATATTTTTTTTGGCATTCTAGATGATGATGAGATAACGAGTCATGTATAGTCAATGGTTGGTCGAGGTAGCGTTTTCTACTCTTCGTCTCTATTTCTTAGGTTTCCTCCTCAAGATTTTGGTTGATCTCACTATTTTATTATCAGTTTTTGTCTTTTATTTTGTGGTTTTGAGAACCTACTAGGTTTTTTTATACACACCCTTTCTCGGGATCTGCCCGTACATGCCATGTCTTGTGAAGATGATATGTATCATAGTAGTGTCATCAGAGGATAGGCAGTGGGTGGAGAATAGTTCAAGGATAGATATACCGAGGTGTGTAATAGTCATGTATTTGAAATAATTTCCCTCCTTCTAAGATAGTTTGACTATTTTGATGTTTTTGTGGGATTTTATTTCTCACATTTATACTTTCAAGTATTTTCATACTCTGTTTGTGGGTTTTATATGTGTGCATGAATTTTTTATCAGCTGTTTTTCTTATCTCTAAATTGTTTCATGGAGATGGATGCATGGGTTTTCATTCAGGAACCATAGGCTAAGGAACCCTCTATTTGTTATTTTCTAACTCAATTTTGGTCGGTATCCCCTATCCTATTATGGGTATGATTTGGGTTTTAGTAGCTTCTCCATTCAACATTCATGTGGGTGATAGTGGGTTAGATCATTACCAAAACCTACAAAAAGTTTCTTTAGCTAATTATATATCTTTGGCTCCTAAATACCTTTTCTCTCATTTTATGGAGGGAACCCCTATATCCCTTTGTAATCTTATTGGAAGAATAATTGAAATATGGTATATCTTCCTTCAATGAATTTTCCTTCAATAATAAGAGGTATATTTGATCTATCCATGATGTCTTTTGGGGGGAGTTTTTATAAAAGGTACACCTCTGGTACATGATTTTGTATCATGAAGATTACCATCAACTTCAAGTAACTATCTATGAATTTGTTTTAAATAGTGAAAATGATTTCTAGGATATGTAAGACTTTTATTGTACTTTAGTTTTGGTTCTTTGTTTTATTTTCTTCTATTACTTAGAATCTATATTTACTATTTTTAATATTGTTTGGATTAGTTCATTTTTTAGGCTTAATAAAAGTCACGTGTAGATGGTTTTTCTTATCATGCATGTAAGATCCCAAAGGATCTAAATCACATTAAATATTATATCCCTTATATAACTTTCTATTTTTAGGTGTGCTTCCTCTTTTTTTTATTATTCATATAATTATATTCCTAAATAAAATTTTATTTGTATTTTTTGTCTTCATTCATTCAAACCTATACTGTTACACATATTAAGTGAAAACATGTCCACTATTCCACGAACCTAAGATTTTATTAGGTGAATATCCTTAATATTATACTTAATATTGGGCACCTAGATCAGGGGATGTGGAAGGGGTAGTGATATTTCCACAAATCACAAGTGTAAAGCCAATATAGGATTTGAATTCTATTAGTATGAGGTCATTTTCTTTGTTTTTGGGATGGAAATTGATAGATAGTGGTGGGTTTACAATGATGAAATGGTCATCATGACATATGTATTCTTATATATGGTTGAAATATTGAAATACAAGTTGAAGGAATACTAATTCCATGGAGGGATTACAAAACTATATGTGGAACCTCGTAGCCGTGTAGTTATATATAGAGTGAAAGGAATGTGTTTTACCTTGACCCAATATTGATATCACATTAACTCCCTTGTTTTTAAAGATATATTTGAATGATTCAAAATAAACATCTAATAAACCATACAATTTCCCCCCTTTATATCTCATTGTTTTAACTTTTTTGTTGTGATACATGATAATTATAAGTATTTAATAAGATAATTTTAATTATAACTTAGTAAAATTTTAAAAAATATATTAATATAATAATTATATTATATATATCAATAAATATAAACTATATTGTTTTTATTAACAGCTACTAAGTACCATAAAAAACACTACCAACCAAAAAAACTTATAAAGTATTGTCTATATCATTACTAACAATAGAACTAACAAGAAGGTTCCTTCTATCACCAGTTTTTTAGTGATGATAAAAACACACTTTACAAAAGATATTTATAACTAATAAAGGGTAATGTGAATAATAATAATATATATATATATACACATTTAAATACTATTTATATAAAAATAATTATATATATTTATCTAGGGCTTGATAAAACAATTTCGGGTGAAAAAGGTCAATGAAAATAGATGAAGTAATATTCCGTGATTTTTATAGATTTATCAATGTTCCTTATCAGTGTTTTCTCCACCAAGGTTAGATAATGAGAACTATATTCCTCTTTCTGATATATCTATAGGTGAGATATTAAAAGAGGGGTAGCCTGATGTTTTCTCCCACTATGTTAGGCTATGGAGAAACAATAGCCTATTTTCCTTCAACCCCATTCACTCTCAATCGAACTACATTAGAGATTAGATGTATGGATCAATTAATTTAACCACAAAGGCAGGAACTGAATTTCCACACACATAAAATCTAGGAGAAACCTAGAGAAATCACCACTAAGAAACTAGTGAGGGGAAAACCCAGGAACCCTATACAAAAACAAGGTGAATAAGGAAAACATGAATCCACAGTGACATTTGAATGGTCATAATCAATGGAATAATATATAGTTTGTGATTAAAAATATCTAAAATATGACACATTTCAATGTTTGAATTTCTAGTAAGAAAGATGAAGTAATGGATGGTCAAAAAAATATACCAGGGGATATATCCACCACATAATCAATTTATTCAATGAATCATAGAAAATAGTAATTATTCTACATATAAGGAGATAATTATAGAAAGGGATGTTGGATAGGTGAAATAGGTTATGAAAAAGGCCCAAATGGAAGTTGTCCCATCATGTGGTAAAGATCTAGAATATATAAATGCTAGAAATTAAATCGACGAATTAAAAGAATATTAACCTAGAGTCAAATTAGGCATCCAATTATCATTAGATGTGAATACTAGATTCATAATTATATAAATTGGAAATCAAATAATTAACATATATAATATTCAACACAATATTATATATCTCTGTAATATAAATTAAATCATAAACCTCATGATGATTTTGTTCCAACAAAATTGGGTAATTCAAGAATAAAAAACCAAAAAAGTAAACTATGATATAGTACAACAACTATTTTTCCCCAACATGTATCAAGATGATAAATGGTTAAAAAATTTAATGAAATTAATAAGTAATTATAAAAATAATCATAATTCAATAAATTATAATCTTAAAAAAACATAAATGCACTTAACTGATTCATCATTTATGATAATTCAATCATAGAATTCTCAACCCAATATACCAATACCTTCACACACAAGAAACAAATAATACCCATCCTCTAGAAACATTGGAGAATAAAAATATCATTGCAATGGTTGTTAAATGATGCAAAATAGTATTTGAAGAAACCACAAAAATATTAAAGATTAGAAAAAGAAAAAATAAAATGAGTCTCCACTTGAACCCAGAAAAAATGATAGAAAAAAGCATACACCGCTAGATCTGAAATTTGATGTTATTGTCAACCACATTAATGAACTAGGAATCCCTTCGATAAAAGGTAAAAATGAATCCATAATTTTTATCAATAAACACTAAATAATGAGAAACCCACCCACACCTATGTAAATATGACATTTTATCAACAATAGGGCATCACAAAAAGTCTCATAAAGATCCAAGATCCGATAGAAAATATAGAAAACATGAAAAAAAATAAGTGATCTAATTTAATTTAACTAAAAACCATGATAAATACATTCTATTATTCTATAAAATGTCATCTATGAATTATCCAACATCTCTAGTAAGATTCCACCATAACATCTATGAAGTTCAATAATCACTAAACTTATTCACTTATCACAAGCAATCTAAACACTACTGAAGCATAATCACCAACCATAATAGGTAAAAAACCAGGTGAAAATACCCCAAACTAATAGAAAACATTTATGAATAAGATGACTTTAATACCAAATAACTCTTAATGAAAATATATAGAAACATGAGAAAAAAATATAATTGGTAACCCTACCACCAAACTATACTACTAAGCAAATCACTCTCTAAGGACAACCTCAATAAACCCATCTACCTCAAAACTCAATAAAAAACTAGGAAGTACCCATGAAAAGGTCTTTAAATAGCTCAAATAGGAAGAAAAGATATTGGAAAAAAATTATATTACATTGAAAGAGATTAACTGACCTAGCTTAATAGATGATCAAAGCATTCTATATTGAAATATATAGCCATAAGAAATTAGTTTAAATAAATGAATATGAATTATGAATTTTTATAACACACAATTCGTCCAGTTTTTCTCTGATGTTAATTTTTTCAAGCCATGTTGTGGTGCAGTATGAATTCAAGGGACAAAAAAGGCTATTATGTTTTATTTTGGTTCATTAAAATCCAAAAATGAAATTTAGAATGTATATTTATTCTACAATTGTACTAACAACACACATGAAACAATATTTATATAAATATATTCCAATAATAAGGAATAATCAAATGAATAAATTCAGTGTAGTATACCTAACAGTAGTAGAATTTAGAGTAATTCAAGGGTATAAACATCTAAAAATAAAATAAAGCAGTCCATCTTAGAAGATTTTAATAAACATAATCAAATGAGATGAAAATTAACTATGAAATATATATACATTTATAAGATAGAAATAGGTTATTCACTACTATAGATACCCCATTTATCAATGCTATAAAATATCTTTACCAATGCTTAAATAGAATTGATATTCTAAAAACAGATAAAAGGGGGTCCCTTCTATCAGTGCTAAAAATAGAACTCACAAAAGGACACCTTATCAATGATAAAAAATAATAGATAAAGGGTGACCATTATGTATGATAGATTATCAATGATAAAAGTTCCTTATATATTTTCTATAAATATAACTAGTAAAAGAAATATAGTTGTGGAATGATAGTAAAATTATAGCACCCTAATAAAAAATAAAAAATTTAAAATAAATAAAGTGTACAACACAAATACAAGAAAACACTATATGATATATATTTCAAAAATTTATTTGTAAAATTAAATTAGTAAGTATAAATTATCACACAAATGTAAAAACATCAATGTTCTATAATCATTGTCCCATGAACCTCTCTCAAAAGAGTCTGATCATGCCATCAGTTACTAAACAAAGCACTCCAACTCAAGAAAAAGAGGTCACCTAAAAATGAAAAAAATGTTTTCTTAATAGTTTAAAGACATAAATTAAAAAAAATAAAAAACAATAAATTAATAAAATTTCAATTCTAAAATGAAACCACACATTTTGAGTTATACTGGTTACACCATGTGTTCTATTGGGGTATGGAATATTCTAAGATTTCAAAACTGAATTCTGGATTATTTTAAAAAATTATCAAAATAATTTGAATGTTTTTATTGGTTTTTGAGTAAATGAAATTTGTTTTGAACTAAATTCCCATTTTTAAACTGAAAACACACACATTCAGTAATATGAGGAACACAATGTATTATATTGATGTTCATCTAATTTCTATACATCAAAATTTACTTAAGAATAATTTTCCTAAAGTATCAAAATAATATGAATGAATTTCATTAGTATTGAGTATATCACATGTTCTCTAAACTAAAATGATAAATTTAAACTAAAAAATATACAATAATATTAATAATAGGACCACTGTGTATTATATTAAGGTGTTATTGATTACAACACATCAAAAATTTCGTATGGAATATTTTTCATATATATTAAGATAAATAGATCATGTTTGATTGGTTTCTAGCAAGTGAAACATTTTTTTAAATTTAAATGTCTATTTATAAATAAAAAACATGTAATTTTCATTATACTAGTAACATTGTGTATCAGATTGGGTTATGGAATATTTTTAAATGTCAAAAATGACTTATGAAGAAACTTCTTGAAGTTTCAAAACAATATGAATGTGTTTTATCAATTTTGAGTATGTGACATGTTTTTAGAACACAAATGTAAATTTTAAACTGAACACACATATAAAGTCAATATAGCCAAATTTTTTATCAGATGTAGTTCTGAATGATTCCTATATGTTACAAAATACATATAGATAATTTACCTAAATTATCAAAATAATTTTAAGATGTTGCGGAATTTTGACTACGTCACATGTTTTTTTAACTGAAATATAAATTCGAAACTAAAAACATATACTTTGAGTCATTAAAGACACATCATGTATTAAATTGAGCTTTAGTTGATTCCTATATGTCAAAAATGATTTATGTGTCATTTTAATAAAGTTTCAGAACAATCTTAATGTATTTTCTTAGTTTTGAGAATGGGGTAATTTCATTGAACTAAAATAACATTTAAATGTAAAAACATACACTTCGAGTTATACAGGTCACACTGTGTGTCAGATTTATATATGGATGATTACTTTAGATTAAAAAAAACATAATAATAATTGTATTAATGTATCAAGATAATTCAATAGTATTTTCTAGTTTTTCAATGAGTGAAACATATTTTTAAATAAAATGAAAATTTTAAACTAAAAACAAACACTTTCAGTATATGTCAAATTGAGTGTCATATTAATGTGTGGTGGATTATTATGCATCAAAAATGACTTACGGATCATTTTCCTAAAGTATGATGTCGATCTGAACATGGTTTCTTTATTTTTAGATAGTGACACACTTTTATAACTTAAATTAATATTTTAAACTAAAAACATACATTTCAAGTCATATTAGTCACACAATGCATCAGATTGTGGTGTGACTCATCCCAGATAGGTTTATATCATTTGTAAAGGAGGGGGACTGGTTGAATTTTCATTGAACAAAATACCTTTATACAAGCATTCATATCAATCATTTTTATGTTCCTTACAATGGTGGGAATTTTTATAATACAAATAAGTTCTTTTTAAATATACATTAATTAATGAGGGATTATTGAATAATAAAAAAATTCAATATAAAAGGATATATGTAAAACTAGAGTGAGGTTTGAATTTGGAGAATAATGTCTATGTGTTAGTGAACATATTATTAAATAGAAGCATGATTTTCCATAAATAAGGGAAATTTATTTTAAATTATATATTTTATTTTAATTTTAAGAAATAAGATAGTTTAGATCGATGATTTCATAAATAGTATAATAAAACAATGATGAGATATAACATCCTAGGGTCAAAATTCCTCTGATGTCTGAATACTATTTTTTCAGGGTTAGCGTGCCACCAAATAAATTAGTGACTTATATTTAATTGATGAAAATTACTATGGACTAATGATTTATTAATATAAATATGAACCCATGATTATTGGTGTGGCCTTTGGATTTGATAAAATATATCAACTAGTTATTCATCATTTTAAATATTCACCTTATACAAACCTTCTTATAGAAAACCAATTTCTTTTTTATTCATAAATTCATTAAAAATTATTTGTTATCTAACAATATTGTTTCAATGATTCAAAATATGAAATGCTTAAATATGAACATTGTGAACCATTCCCCTTTTGATTTTTTTGTAAAATCCTAAACAGAGAAACCTACTGCAAGACTATAACGTCTTTCCCTTAGTATATGTGAGCTTATATTTGAAAAAAAATATTGCCTTTATAAAATTCATTGATGAAAATTGGTGTGATCAAATATTTTTTGGGTGAATAATTATTATTTTCATAATGTTTGATGTATCATGTAGTTTCCTATTCCATCTTAAAGAAAAATTTTCCCAATTTTATGTCTTGTTCTAGGCTGTTGAAAGAAATGTATGGATTGTTAAAAGATTATTAAAAATTCATCAAATATATGAAATGGATTAGGACTTTGAAATGTCAACATCAATATCCCATGAAAAACATACTTGTTGGCGCCAAAAATGTGGCCCGAAAGAAAGGAATGAAAAAGAAGGCCGGCGCGCTGCCTCGCGAAGCTCCACCGCGAATCCCCATCGCGAAGCACCCCAACCATGGTGGCGTCGCGAAGCGCCCCGACCATGGCAGTGCCGCGAAGCTCTTGAGATGGTAATGATCCGCGAACGCATTTGACGTTCATGAGCCGTCGCGAAGCTCCAGAGGAGGTAATGCTCCGCGAACGCATTTGACGTTCGCGAGCCGCCGCGAAGCTCAAGAGGCGGTAATGCTCCGCGCACCCATCTGACGTTCGCGAGCCGCCGCGAAGCTCCAGAGGCGGTAATACTCCGCGCACCCATTAGAAGTTCGCGAGCTGCCGCGAAGCTCCAGAGGAGGTAATGCTCCGCGAACTCATTTGACGTTCGCGAGCCGCCGCGAAGCTCCAGAGGCGGTAATGCTCCGCGGACGACATTGACGTTCGCGAGCGCGCCGCGAAGCACCGAAGGCGGCGCGTGAGTTCTTCTTCGCGGCGCCCCTTACATATAAATACTGGAGTCCCCCTGAGTCCCGAGACGGACAATCCGACCTTTCGGCTTCTCCTCTCCCGAATCGCGAAGCACTCTTTTCCCCGAGAATCATGAGCTCCGCGAGGTATTTTTACTTCGCGAGACGCCTCTTCTTTGTCTCATTTTGAGCCCCTCTTCCGAGAGGGATTCCCTTCGCGAAGCTCAAGGGCATTCGCGAAGGAAGGGGATTCCCAAGGGAACCCGGGCAGCCACGGAGCATTTATGCTTCGCGAAACCCCCAACCCATGCTGGCGATCCA
This sequence comes from Viscum album, assembly GCA_963277665.1. Lineage (NCBI taxonomy): Eukaryota > Viridiplantae > Streptophyta > Magnoliopsida > Santalales > Viscaceae > Viscum > Viscum album. The sequence goes on from OY728129.1 coordinate 1,068,935,476, forward strand.
GATGCTAAGGCAGGATCGCTATACATTGCGAAGCCCACTGTTTCGCAGGACCCTGCTTCGTGAGACACCCCTTCTTCGCGAGGCAGTGCTCCGTGAACACTGTTCCACTTCGCGAAGCACCTTCCACTCACACCTATTCCCCATGCTAAGGCCAAGGCACTACTCTTCGTGAAGCACACTCCTCTGCTTAGCGATTCTTCTTCCCGTGCGACCCTCCAGGTTTGCACGATGTGATTTCAATGTCCCATGGACAATACCACCCATAGCATTGCTTCGCCTAATGCTTCTTCACATAGGCACGCTAACGGCTATTGCTTCTTCGCATAGCCATGCTAACGTGGACCCCTCGATGGTTCGTTCCACGACCCCACTTAACCATGGCCTTACTGGTACCTTCCCTTCCCCAAGGACCAGAGGGTACCGGTTATGTATGTCCTAGGGGGGTGGAGTGAACCCACCTCGTCCGAGCTGCAGGACGTTAAACTGCCAAGCACCACGTCCTCAACACATGACGTTAAACTGTGACCCAACCTCGTCTCCCTCACGAAGGGTCCCCCCAGCTCGAAAATTCTTTACACCACTCGTCTCCACGGGAATGGAACTCTTCCGCACATGGAATGACATCCTCCTTGTCGGAGTGGTGTATGTTCGTAGGGGAAGGGCTGCCTCAGAGCGTAAGCCCCTAACCTTTCGTACGGATGATTGCACCCGTGCATCTCCGTACTTCCCCACTACCAAGGTCAGTGGAGGGCGTGATAGGGAATGAGGTACCTCCCATCATTGGACCAAGGTCCCTCTTTCCGGCGCTTCGTCACACTTCGGGCCTCCATCCTGGAGTAAGTCCTAGCAACATGGGCCACCTAACGCGTAAGCCCCTCTTCGCTCCTCACGGACGCATCCTTCGCGACGTGATCGTCAGGTCCTTGCAACCTCTTGTTTCTCACACCGAGCATGACTCACGTGGGCTTAGAGTGAGCACCGACCCTGACCACCCATCTTAGAGAACTACGAGGTCTTTGATCCATGTCAAGGCATGGTACGTAGGAAGCCTCCATGAGGTTCAAGCCCACCCGTCATTTCACGTCGGGTCTTTTCTAGAGAACTACGAGGTCTTTGATCCATGTCAAGGCATGGTACGTAGGAAGCCTCCATGAGGTTCAAGCCCACCCGTCATTTCACATCGGGTCTTTTCTAGAGAACTACGAGGTCTTTGATCCATGTCAAGGCATGGTACGTAGGAAGCCTCCATGAGGTTCAAGCCCACCCGTCATTTCACATCGGGTCTTTTCTAGAGAACTACGAGGTCTTTGATCCATGTCATGGCATGGTACGTAGGAAGCCTCCATGAGGTTCAAGCCCACCCATCATTTCATGTTTGGTCTCACCCCCGTCCAGCACGACGTTAAACTGCATTCCGGTCCAATGGCAAGCCGTTGCGACTCATCCCATAGCGAACTACGAGTACTTTGATCCATGCCAAGGCATGGTACGTAGGAAGCCTCCACGAGGTTCAAACCCACCACTAGTGGACTCATGGGTCTACTTTCACGTCGGGTCACACCCGCGTCCTGCATGACATTAAACTGCACACTCCCGTCCAACATGACGTTAAACTGTATACCCCCCGTGTCCTGTATGACATTAAACTGCACACCCATTCCCACCTGAACTACGAGGTCTTTGATCCATGTCAAGGCATGGTACGTAGGAAGCCTTCCCAAGGTTCAAGCCCACCACTCATTGGACCAAGGTCCACTTTCACATCAGTTCGCCGACAAATCCCCATTTGAACTATGAGGTCTTTGATCCATGTCAAGGCGTGGTACATAGGAAGCCTCCACGAGGTTCAAGCCCACCCATCATCCAATTCACGTCGAGTTCTACTGACGTCCAGCACGACGTTAAACTGCAATTCCAGTCCGACGGCAAGCTGTTGTGACCACCCCGAACTATGAGGTCTTTGATCCATGTCAAGGCATGGTATGTAGGAATCCTCCCAGAGGTTCAAGCCCAACTCCCATCGGACCAAGGTCCCTCACTTACGTCGGTTCCACGAAACCCACCGCCAGTCGTTCATTCACGTCAGGGTTCACTATCATCCCGCATGACGTTAAACTATATTCCCTACTTTCATGTTGGTACGCTGACGATTCCCATCAGACCAAGGTCCACCTTCACGTCGGTACGCTGACGATTCCCATCGGACCAAGGTCCACCTTCACGTCGGTATGCTGACGATGCCCATCAGACCAAAGTCCACCTTCACGTTGGTTCGCTGACGATATTCATCAGGCCAAGGTCCAGCTTCACGTCGGTTTACCGACACCATCCCGAACTACGCGGACTTTGATTCCCTGCCACGGGGATACGTAGGAAGCCTTGTCAAGGCTCAAGCCCAACTTCACCGTTGCCCCTACGATGGTCCCATTTCACTCTCCCTCCACTCCATTCATCAACCTATCACCCGTCCCGATTCTCGCCCAGACCGTCTTACCCCGGTGAGACCATGTCGGTATGCTCTTCTTCACAGCCATTCATGGGCTGGCCCGAGTATCGACATCCCTTCAAGGAGGATCCCTCAATCCGATCTATCCTAGATAATGCTCTGGTTGGGTTGATCCGTCTCCGCCAGACGTTAAACCCGCGACACACCCTGTGTTGAGCACGGGAAGCTGAGGAAAACCTCAGATATGTGTCTGTGACATATAATTCCCCGCGCTCAATGTGGGATGCCTCGGGCCTCCATGCCCTCGAGAAGCCTTGTTACCAAGGATAACAGACAGACATTCCAGGTACCCCAGCATCCAGACACGCTACTGATGCCTCAATGTGACTACTCCCCTGACTGAAGGTTGCTGCCCTGACTCGACCCTTTGGAATGTCCCGACAGAAGCAGTGTAATTAACCGGCGTCCATGGAAACATGGCACTGGGAAGAGTTTCACGAACTACGTATTAAATCTATGAGGGAGACCCGGACTAGGTGATGAGTTCTGAGGAGGAATCCATGAAAGGAAGAACCGACATCCCATCATCCCATTTCGATCAAGGAGCAGACGTCCCTGGATAAGGAGCGAATGCCGCCCGCCTTTTTTAAGCGGGAATGCGGGGCAACAAACCAGCACATCCTCCACAGACGGATGCGCGCGCCCCGGCGAAAGCGTCAGAAACAATACTATATGGATAGTATTTGGTATTTATTTCCCAAATTTCATTCTATCAATGCATAGATGGGAAAAAAATATGGAAGGAAAATATGTTTATATATAGAGGATATAATGTGTATTAATGTTATATATGAATTTAAGTATAGCCTATGATATCTTTTTATGGGAATTTATATCCATCCACACTCAGCCCCCATATCAACTATAAGTATTTTATCATTGTAAGAATATATTTGAATGAAGCTTCCAAGATGGGATACATCCCCGCTTGGTGATTTCAAGGACAATGTATCCAATAAATGGGTGAAATTTCAACATGGTTATGTGAACCCAAACAAATAAATGATTTTAATTGATAGGTGGGTATATGTATTCAATGAAAATAAGTTCCTTTCACTGATAATGGATTTTCTTGCCCATCTATAGACTCATTCAACGAAAGGATCCTTGAAATCAGAGTGACAATTGATGCTAAAAATGGATGTCAGTTTCTTTCCAAATCCATTAAAACTTATTGAGAATTAAAAATTATACAATGAATCTATATATATCTAAGTCAATTAGAGTGTAATACAAATCATACGGTTGAAATGAAGATTTGGATATCAAATCAGACCATACGTTTGATTAATTAACGGTTGATTCACACACATCAAAAATGAATTAAGGATCATTCATTCAACATATCAAGATAATAAAAGAGATTTTTAATAGTTTTACATTGACTGAATCACATTTTTAACTAAAATTTAATTTTAAAATGAAAACATGAACATTGAGTCATACCAGTCAGATCTTGTTTTGGATTGTGTTTTGGTTGATTCCTATTTTTCAAAATATAACATAAGGGTCATTGTTATAAGGTATCTTGAAAAAATATGACCATTCTATTGAGTTTTAGTGAGTGACACAGATTTTTAACTAAAATTTCATTTTTAAACTAAAAACAAAAAATTTGAGTCAAATTAGTCACACTTTGTATCAGATTATGGTGATAATAATTCTTAAACTTCACAAATAAATCATGCATCATTGTACTAAAGTATTAAAAAAATATAAATGTGTTTTATCAGTTTTGAGTATGTGTTATGTTTTATGAACTAAAATGTCAATTGTAAACTGAAAACAAAAATTCAAATACCAACTAGTCACACTATGTACTGGATTGAGGTGAGACTAATTCTTAAACATCATAAATTACTTACAGATTATTTTCCTAAAGTATCAAAAAAATATTAATTTTTTTCTCTGTTTTGAGTATGTCATGTTTTTTTTTAACTAAAATTTTAATTTTACAATAAAAATTAATAGATAAAATGATAAGAAAATTATCTAAAAATTTAATAATAAGTCACCTTTTCATAATCTCTTTATACATCTAGACAACGTGTAATATTTTCATTCCTTTATGAACTAATTTATTTCTCATTTTGAATACAAGTACTTTCAATAGTTAGGGTAATACTGAAAAAAGGTAAATAATAGTATGACCAATATATATTTTAAATTAAATTTTAATTATAACTGGAAGTACCTATTAGAGGATTCTAGTTTGTTTATGAAATATTATATCTTTTATAAATTTGAAAACTTAATAACTACAATATTTTTCATTAGTTTGTTTTGGAAACTGTAGAATAATAGAGAAAAATTATTTATTGTTTTTTATATTTGTTTTGATAGTAAAATATTATTATATATACCACAATAATTTTTATCATGTATAAGTGTATTGGCTTCTTATGGTTACATAATATCATCATTATAACATTTTGATGACATTTAAATACTAACTAGTCATAAAAAATCCATTAAAAAATAATATTAAATGTTTAACTTGAAGTTTATTTTTAAAATATCGCTATTTTTTTATTACAAATTGATAAACCTTATCATGGTTGGTCATTTTTTGGGTATCCATGCATTGAATCTAGAAAATAAATATTGGTAGTATCAAAATTGATTATAATGAGAAACCAATAGTAACAAAAAAACAAAAAATAAATACGTAATAAAAGGAATGAAAATACATTTTATATGATTAAATTGTAGAGTTTTATCCCTATACAGAGGGTATTAATAATAATTTGTCATCAATATTTTTTTTAAACATTGCATATAGTATGTGAAATGTTACAAAAAATCAAATTAATTAAATGAGTTTTTTTTTGTATAATTGATGTGATGACTAATGATTCCAAAAAATTTTCACATGGTTTTCCCTAAAAAAATATTAATATATACTCTGGAAAGAATATTAATATTATTTTAATTTAATAAACATATTATATCGTCTATTTTATAAACAAATTATGAAAACACACCTCATGTATACATTTACAATTTACTCTTTTAGATATCTATTCATGAGGAGTTAAGCTACATTCTCATGACCAAAATTATCAGTAATGTCCTATCCTTACATTTTTTTTGAAATCATTGATATACATAATTTTTTTTGAATCTTCTAAAATTTTAATATTAGTAAATGTCGAAGATAAGGATGTGGGTTTAAGGTAATTTCTGAATGTATTTTTAATTGATTCGTTTATGATTTATATTTTTTTTATTCAAATATCCACTCCACCCATTCCCTTTCTATGTATGTAATAAGATTCCCCAGTTTATGAATTTTTATTTAGTTTTTAAAGGTTATGTATAAAAATAAATTGGAGAGGAATACCTCCTTATAGAAATTTTTTACAAGATAAAATGGATATGTTTTGAAAATTATAATAGAAATCTCAGTCATATAATCATTCAGTTCACCAAGGAGAATAAGTAGCTCTAGGTTTGGCTTGTGAGCTATGTGAATCCCAACTCCCACAAGATATTTTAGAACTTGTTTATTTTGTATGATTTATCTTCCTATATTGTCCAATGTACCCCTGGAAATAAGGAAACAAGTAGGTGCTATTAGATATAAATCACAATAATTTTTACCCTATAGAATATCAACACATGAAAGGTATCATTTTCATCATATATAAAATTTTATAAAAATATTTATAAAAAATTTATTACCTCTAGTAAGGTATACATTTAAGGGGAATGGATTGCCTCAAAGATGCTGGGGGTGGGGTGGGTAGGGTGGATCTTTATGTAGTATTTTCTATTTTGTTTTTTCACCTATTTTACATCTTACCATAACATTCTCAAATAACTCTAATTACATATTTATATTTTAATCTATAACAACTATTCATTTCTATATATCATCCATTTTATTATATTTATCGTAATATGAATTTCATTTCTAAAAATATGTTTGTTGTGAAACCCCAAAACCCACACCTCTAACATAGTTATATTATTCATCCTACTTTAAGGCCACTTGTAGTAGTTTTTTTATTGTATAACAAATGATGATTCTTTGTATAAACCAAATAAAAAATATAGTAAAATAAGTAAAAATTATTACATAATACCGATTTAATGTAGGGGAAAATTTATCATGTAATACATAAAAATTCTTTCCATACTTTTTTTTGTGTTTTCATATATTAGTTTCCTATACTTTTTTACATGAGATTCCATCCACAGAATATGATATACTGTGGAAATTTATTTTGATTTTGATTCATAAATATTTATATAAACAAAGGATCATAATTACATTTTCATTTTAGGCCACTTAAATTAATTAGAATATATTTACAATAAATACCATTTTTTTCATGTTAAGTGTACACCATCCTTGATTTATGGTAGGGGTAAATTGAATTTTCTATATAATGATTATATTCAATACTTAGTATTTATTTCATAAATTTAAAATTATTAATTAAATATACTAATACACTTACAATCAAGTAACAGATTACCAATCACAATTTACCTAAAAATATGACTCCTCAAAATGGATAATAAATTTATTATAAATTTATTATTTTATCATGTGTGCATACATCTATGGTTGGTGAATGATTATATTCCATTAAGTACCCATGAGATGATGATTTATTGAAATTGTCTACAATAATTTATGATCCTTTATAATGAGCATTAATATAAATTTAATTCGGGAGTAATAATGTATAATTGCACACTGTAAGATATAATTAAGAGTAAATCAACTTTTCATTATTTTTAGTAAAATTAATAAAGTGTAACATAATATTACTCTAATATATTCCCATGTTAGTTTCTTAATCCTGGTAATAACATTGTGACACATATCTATATCAACCAAAACATGAACTTTAATGGTGAGAACAATGTAAAAAAATTAATATGAAATGTTAGAGGTCAATAGGTCGGTCATAGGAATTCCACCAAAGATAAAATTTCATGACTCTTCTACTCACATTAATTATGTTTTTAACACTATCAAAATATGATGAACTTATTTTTTATTAGACATAGGTTGTTCAAATGTTACCATATCTGTAGCTTCAACATCATCAGTAGGTTATTCCTTATTACTAGTATCATTATTATGTGAATGAAATTATTATTCCTCTTCATTGGGAGAATAAAATTATTGGGAATCTTATTTTTACTAAGGATAAATAGAATTGACAAGTGTATAAACTTATTGTATATATGTATTAGAAGACTAATCATGTATATAAACCTAATGATTCTCAGGCTTGGGATCTTGAAAATTTATAGAATATATTTTCTATGGAAATGGTTGAACATTTAACTTAGACTATGTAAATGCAGTAGTGAGAAAATAATAATATGGGGTAACACAATGGATATTATTTAAAATTTTAAATTTTTATTGAAATATGTTTTTATTTAAAGGGTGATTGGATTTAGCCCCTCTATAGAGTATCAAAATCACATCATTTTGATATCCTTGGACATAGAAGAACCTATCTAAATTAGGAACACTTTAAATTGAACGTGATATCCAAATGACAAGGAAATCCTTAGATGAATTAATATATGAACATTAGTAGTTTTGGTCAATAACAGAACAATTTGTCACAATCTATTTGTAGGATCTAGAACATAAAATACATGTACTTTTTATTATTCAATTATAAATAATGTGTCTTTAAAACCTTCTTTACTGAAATCCACTTTCTTGATTCCAATTCACCTATTTTAGTTTCAATCCTCTTATCAACACACTTTTGTTGATAAATAATTACTTGCAATGTTGTATAATCCAGCTCCCATATTTTTTTGATGATGCCATACTATAACTTATTAATTTATATTTGATTTATATTCTTATTACAAGTTACATGCATCACTTTAGCCACAAGTGTGAATCCAATATTCTGTATAGTAATGTGTTTATCATGTTCCCTTTAATTAAACATATAATCATTAATTACATTACCATAATAAAATAATACTTTCACACTAGGTCCTCTATCCAACCATCAAAGTTGTTTTAAAATTGAATTTTGAATTTTCATTTGACTTCCTAAAAATATGGTATTGAGAAAATCCTATAAACTATTGATTATGTGTGTTTGGTATCCATATTTTACCCCCTAAGGATTTATATAACTAAGAATTTCTTTGTAGGATTAAACATTTTGTGCAATCTATACATTGTTATTAAAAAGGAGAACCTTCACCCAATCTATAATATTTATTATGACAACAACTATTCAATAAATCCATTTACCCACAGGCCACCAAATGTGGTGATATTATGGTAGACCAATGCTTCCAGCATCAGATTGATATTTAGTATGTAATTTAGTAGATTCCTTAACAATATATATCACCATAATACAACCTTCTAGATTGAATTCATTTTTGACATACCCTTTTATAATATTCGTTTACCAATTAATGGGGTAAATCCATCTATATGTTATTGGAACACATTGTTAAATGTTTCTAAACAAGTAAACCATAAAGTGACCCATCATATCAGAGAATGAAAGTGGAATAAACATCTCTTATTCACATAATATGACAACAATTTACTTTTCCACAGCTAGAAATTTCATCAGGTCTATAAATATAATAAAAATAGGCATGAGAAAGAAATATGTATTGGTTATTGTATGATAAAAACTCTTAAGAAATTTGAAATGTAAAACCACATGCATTAGATCTTTCATAAAAACACGACTCTCATTTGATTTAAGACCCTTAAACTATAATTTAGTCATTAATATGACATTATTGTTATTTTATGAACACCACTATTGAAACTTATACATTATCTAGGTAGTGTAAAAACCTATATATCTATTTTCTCGAATTATTTTAGGAAATTGGAGGAAGAATATTATTTATTTCACCCTTTACTAATGTCAACTCTTTCAGTATCCCCATGTAAATAATGAACAACCTATATATAATGTCATTCGTTATTTTTTTATCTGAATTTAGTAAGATTACAATGACAATATCACATAATGTTTTTTTCATGAATAACATTAATAAAATTTGTAACTTATAAATAATTATAGCACAATAAATAAAAAAACTGATCACTTTTTCCCACTAATTTTTTTATAGTTTTCAAAGAAGGATTAAAAAAATTGATGTCTGTATATTTTAATTTCTCAAAAAATTATCACTAGTTAGTTGATATGATGTTCTACTTTCTTCAAAAATCACCTCGAATTATTTCATCCCAGATCAGTATTTATATTATTGGGGTATATTTCCATGATATCCTTGAAGCATACTCTTTAATGAATGATTCAACCTAACTAATTGTTGACCTTGTTCATAAATGGGACACACATTAGTTCCATTAATTCTAGATCCAAAAAAATATATATAAGTAAGAAAATCATTTATCATCCCATAAAACATAGAACACAACATGAAATATTTATTTTTGTAAGAATCATACAATTTAACACATGACTTCCACATTAATTCAAAAACAATTGATCAACATATACAAATAAAAATCAATATCATTTTCCAGTTGTTTGGGTCATAATATAATAATTCAAAACATAATTTATTTTTTATTCTTTCATAATAATAGTGTAATGTTATAATTTACTTAAATATCTGGCTTTGTATTGTGAGAACTTCTTTAAAAAACAAAAGGATTCACTCCATCTGTAGATACTAAAGGACAATGGTTTCACATATCGTTTCAAAAATCAGGATATTCAAAATTAATTTTCTTCCAATAATGATAGTTTGTTGGGTGATGATGTTTTTCTTATTTATTTCTTGTTTCTATATTCCATAAAAAGTTTATTATATTATCCTCACATTCATATAGGTAACTAAACCTTGTAAATATTAGGAAGTACCATAAAATTTTTGGAGGGATTGATTCATATGTATTGTATCATGATGCACCATGATTTGGGATTTTTTAAGTGATTCATATGCCTTAAAAATGGTATATGGTCATTTTAATAATCATGTATTATTTTATAGATCATAGCCATTGAACGTGGTATATCGTCAGCATCATATGATAAAAAAGTACAATCATTTTACTATAAGAGTAAATCATTCAAGAGTGCAAGATGTTCAGTAAATCTGCTGTCACTCTATTCATTTCAATATTTTAAATTATATAACTTTAGTATAGATAAAAATGTATTATATTTTGTAAAAATAGAATTCAATGAAATATTTTTACATCTATTTAACTTTGGAAATTGTTTTTGGACTATATTGATGTTCATCTTCAAATGTTATTATAATTTCCTCAATATGTTTTTCAACATCATTCACACCTATAATCATATCCTCAATATTTTATTAATTATTTTTCACATTATTAATCATATTTTACGATCCATAAAATACAATATTATCCTTGTCACTAGATACATTCAGTTTTCCCCATATTTAGTCTAGCATTTTTAACTTCAATCTATTTTGTGATATATCAATTATTCTACAAATCAATCAGTATTAATTAGTCTTAAATAAAAATATTGTAAACATAGACAAAGGATTTGAGAAGGTTCATATACAATATATTTGTAATATTTTATGAACACTTTATCCCCATCCTCAAACTATTTTTTCATATGATTAACATCTATCCATTTTCAATTCATATTCATCCTGTTTGATTTAGTAATAATAGTGTTTAACAAAAAAAAATTAAATACACAGATACTATGAGCATAAATGAATAAAAGGTCATTCTGAGACAATCATTCAAGATACATGAATCCATTGTTCTAAGATAATGTGAGTCAAATGATTTATATTGAGATCATTTTGTGGTGGGGTAAATTATTGAAGGAATGGAATGTTTGATATCTATAAAGTCATAAATAATCTAATTAAATTTCAATCTAGTGTAAAACACAGAGATCGAGGAATTTTTTATAACTTTTCAAGGTGGGAGTAAAATAAGTGGGGGATTTGATGTTAATTGGTTTCTTCACATATTGTGTGACGGTTCAGGTGGTGTTTAAGTGACATGAATTCTTCGAGTTAATGTTGATATTTTTTTATATGATGAAAACATTGATAGGTGTCAATCAACTTGTCTTGAGAACCCCATTGTTGATGAAAATCATGGAATTAATTTATTTTTAATGAATGATTCAAATTTTAACAATTTACATACTTGGATGTATCCTCACTGTAAATCAATTGAAATTCTTAGAATGAACAATCAACTTCAACCCAAGTTGAAGAAGTGTCCTACTAGGATCAATATAAACCCTCATATCAAAATAATGATTGAAGCATAAGACCAAATACCTGGGATCACCTACATAAAAAAATTAGCATCGATGGAACTAAAATAGAGAATAAAATCTGAAAAAATTTTATATTGGAATCTTGGAGTGGGGTTTAAACAAGATGAAAGTAGATATAGATGTTTTTAACACTGCTCACGATTCCAATTTAAGGAGTTAAAGGTAGTATGTGTATACATTTAAAGAGATTTTGGAGAGTCCTTATAACTAGGAATGAGGTTTAAATAAATATATGGGTCTAAATTTATGGGATGAACCAATAAAGTCAAGAGAATAAAAAATATCAAAATGATGAATTAAATATATTCAATGGTGATCAGAACGAATGAAAGCAGGGAAGAGTGAAAGAAAACACTGAAAATAAAACCCAAATTACTAATTAGAAAATTGATTGGAATGAAATTTGAAGGAATCCTCTATGCGGTTAGCAGGGCTAAGAAACTAATATGAGTGAAAATGTACTGAACTAGGGAACTAAAAATAAAAAATAAGGTGGATTAAGTCAACTTAAAAATTTTCACACTGTGAGTTATCTAGATGTTATTCAAAGAAATGAAATCCAACCCACATCTCAGTGGGATACCAAACTTGATTAACTTTTAAGAAGGATCCTATAAATGATTCTTTTGGATAGGGTATTTAATATAATGCTTAAGACTAGAGACCCCAATTCCATTCTAAAAGGTTAACGACATTTAGGTAATATTTATCCATTATTTTCTACGCTCACCGTAACATGACAATGTTTAAACACATTAATTTTAAATGATCGAGTTATTATTTATGATGTTGAACCAGTGTGTTCAACTTTCATTTCAACTTAAAGAACATTTTTTAATTAAATTAATGAATAATAATATTTTAATGGTCTATTATTTTTAATAATTTAATATGGAATCACAATTTGAAAATTTCTATTTCGACAAATTATAATGAAACTATAATGTTTAATTGTATTCGAATGTATTTTAATTGGAATTATTGATACAGTTTGGAATATTATGTTAGTATTGATGGGAACTTATTATGATATGCTAGTGGTTCAGCCAGGCCCATATATGAGAATATTCAACAATACTCGTGTAAGTGTAAATCATTTTACAAAATGGATGCCTAATAAATTTTTTTCATAAACCATCTATGAATCCTAGAGTATGTAATTTATTAATCCTCACAATGCCTATGTTTTTGGCAAGGCTATACTTTAGGTAATGATGTGCGCATGGGAGGTTGAAACCTATAGGAAATAGTGATGATCGTGTATGTAATCTCATGTTCATGGCATTTTGAGTAGGTATCATGGGATTAAACATTTATTATTCATTAATGATTAATATTTTAGGTATAGTGTAGTAGTGAAAAGTGAGAGTGAGGATAAAACACCCAATAAATTCCCAGTATTGTGCTCTATTCATGGTATATCCACTCATTGAGATGTACATTAACCAATAAATTAGAGGGTTGGGGGTGCTACTAGGGAATCTGATTTTGATGAGGGGGACCATAACAGAATTATTATTGCGTAAGAATAATTTCTCTTAAGATGTGTAATAAAAAACATGTACAACTAGTTGCACAAGATTAAGTAACATACCATATGTTTTGATAAGGTTTATTAATCTGATAAGTTTGAGGGCGAGTGGTAGAAGATGTCGAATTTCATGAGAGAGATCGAATGGCATGAAGAAGTCCCTTTTTAGGGATTCATTTATATGATGAAGAAGGGTTTTATCCGCACTTTCCAAAAAGCACTGATAAATATGAGTTTTATCTTCACTAAATTAATAAGGGGTAATAAAACCCATCTTTATCAATGCTTTAGTTTTAGAACTGATTAATATAGTTTTAACTGGGCTATGTATTACATCACTGAAAAAAAATGTTTAAAATAAAATACAAAAAAATACTAAATGAATACATACATATATAATATGAAATAATTATAAAAATGTAAAAAATTAATAATATTAATAAATATACAATCTTCAGGTTCTGAATGTTAAGAATGCATGAAATTAAATAATTAAAAAACAACAGACTTCAAAAATATAAGAAATGGACAAGTTTTATTAATTATATAAATCATATAAAATATATATATATATATATATATTAAAATTAAGTTGAATACATTTTGAAAATATAAAATCATAGTAAACACATAAAAAATTGAATTCATAAGATTAATTACATGATGTATAAACATATACAAAAAATGTTGAAAATATAAAAAAATGCATTCAAATATTTAATTAAATAGATTTCATAGATTTTGAAATTATTAGAACATACAAAATAAAATTGAATGAATATTAATCATATTAATTAAGAAAATATTAAGAATATTAATATAAGAAAATAGTAATGTACAATTGAAAATATTAATTTCATTAATCATAAACACATACAAAAATAAATATAATATTAATAAAATAACTAAAATAAATTACTTTTATAAAATTTAAACATTTTAAAAACAATGCAACTGAATAAATAAAATTGAACACATATTATTCATATAAATAAAAAACATATTAATAATAATAAAACATAGTAAATAATTATCTAAAAATAAATATTAAAAAATGGAATAAATTTAAAATGTATTAAAAATTAATAAATATTTCAAATAAATAAATAATATTAAATGAAATAATACAAAAATTGAATAAATAAAATTGAATAAATTTCAAAAATACTTAAAAAAGTGAAATTAAACATTAATTACTATAATTACATACATAAATGAAGAATAAAAATGAATAAGTAGAAAACATTAATGATAAAGATATCGAAATTATTAAAAATGAATTATATATATAATAAATAATATTAATAATTAAATTAAATACAATTAAATTAAATACACACATATATTCAATGTGAATAAATTAAAAAAATATTATTAAATAATTTTTATTAGTTAATAAAAAATAAGAAAAAATAGTTTAATTATAATTAATTTTAATATATTGAAAAATGAATTTAACATAATAACATAATTAACTACATAAACAAAAAACCGGTGTTAGTGTTGTCGTATGATGGGGTTCAATTTCATTCCCAAATGGCGTTGGTTAGAGATTTTCATATAGGAAACAATTATATTGATTTCCAATATATTAAAAATATTAAAACATAATACATAAAAATGAATAATTATTAGTCATATAAATTACGAACATATTGGAAATATTGAAACATGGTAATTAAATTTGTATAAATTTTAAAAATGAATATATTCGAAAAATATAAAAAATAAATACATATAAAAAAAATGAAAAAAACATTATTTAGTGAAATAATATTAGAAATTAATAATTAAAATTATATAAATCACAATAAATATTTTAAAAAACATTAATTCATAGCAACAATTACATGAATTTCAAACATGTAAAAATGAATAAAAACAAATAAATAAATAATATTTTTATTTTTAATTATTAGTGTATGCACTATGTTGATTTTTTATAGAAAATATAATTAATTAATAACATCCATTTTTTAATAATAATAAAAAAATTAATTATTTAATTATGAGTATAAATATTTAAAAATGTCTAAATTACTATCAAAATTGAATATATTACAAAAATATTAAAAGAATATATATTAAAAATTAATAAACATGCATATGTATACATAAAATCACACATACGTACATGTATATACATACACATACACATACACATACATCCATATACCCGTATGCGTATGTCCACATACACATACAAGCAGTGACAGACATGTGCATGCACATACATAAATATATATATATATATATATATATATATGAATTCACAGACATACACATATACTACATTAACATTAATATATACACATACACATACAAATAGACATACAAATGTATATACACATAAATAAATAAATAAATACATGCCTCTTTGGCGGTGGTGAATTTGTGAATGAGAGGGGTATAAAAACGTCGTTCTTTGGGAGGTAAAGTGCTCAAATACTAGGAGTCTACTTTCGAGGTGAACCTCTCCCCTATGATCCACTCACCATGTTGGTTCACCCAGTTCCTGTGCTGACGGATTGCTGAGTCTAACCATCAATGCTCAAGTCATCACCCTCCAAGACGCTCTACAATCTCGGTTGGCAATGACCCCTTCCAGACTGGGGCTCTCTCTAAAGTGATCACTTCTTGGGGAAGGCAGTTTTCCTTATGCAGAGGTTTCGAAAAGGCCACACTTGGGAAATTCCCTTTTTTAAATAAAAAACAAACAAACATACACATAAACATACATTTACATGTACATACACAAACACATTCACATACACACATACACAAACACAAACACATAAACACACACATACACATACACATACACATGCACATACACATACACATACACATACACATACACATACACATACACATACACATACACATACACATACACATACACATGCACATACACAAACACAAACACATACACATACACATCCACATACACATTCACATTCACATAAACATACACACCCACATCCACATACACATACACATACACAGACACATACATAGACACATACACATACACATACACATACACATACACACACACATACACATACACATACACAGACACAGACACACACATACACAAACATACACATCCAATTCCACATCCACATACAGATACAGGTACACACATACACACACACACACATAGTTAAATACATATATACATATACATAAACACACTCATAGACACACACACACACACACATATATTCATACATATACACATGGATGTACCTACACATAAACATACACAAACACATGCATATATATATATTCATATATACACATGAATAAACGTACACATAAAAATATGTATAAATGCACACATACATTTATATACACATCTATGAACATACATACAAACTCATAGATACATTACATGTGCACATAAATACACACACAGACACAAAAAACACAAAAACACACACAACACAACAAATGAACGCACATACCACACACACACACACAAACCTCCACATACATACATAGGCATAAATATATAGATTCAAGTATTCATATTTTAAATTATTGATACGAATATAAATATATAATGTCAAATATGTATCACTTATTTACATAAATATATTCATTTATAAATAATTTACTTATTTAAATGAAATATTAGTATTTCATATTTATATTAATTATGTAAATATTTTTTAATTAATGTCCACAATTTTAATTGGATGTAGATGTGTTGGTGATCTATGGTCATCTGTGGAATCCTTATGTTTTTGGATCGGGGATGCAATACCTACCACAACCCCCTTTATGTGGAATGTATTTAGAGATGAAGTAATGTTTTGGATGGGGATGCTGTGAGGACTGATAGTGTGATGCTAACGGTTAGTGATGGTGCTATGGATGAAGGGATACAATTGAATAATATCAATCATATGTGGAGGCAGACAATGGTGACAACAACGGTAGATTGGGTTTCATTGCTTGTAGAGATGGATGAGGGAAATGGTGATGGTGGAAATCAATAAATCATGCTACCAGGATGGAAAACAAAGTGGTGCTAGTAGAGATAGGTGAATATAGGATAGGTGGAAAAAATGTAGGCTTTCACTAGATCAATGATAGAATTAGGGGAGCAGAATGCACAAATAAGGCATGTGCACAAGGTTAACCTACGGGGTTTGGGCCTTCGGGTCATGTTGTAATGGGGTTAAAAACCCAACGGGCCTATAGTCTATATAATAGGATCCAACTACCTAGAAAAATTATAGGGATATGTTTGGTCTCTTGAAACAAATGGGGGACTTTACCCCTTCATATTAAAAATAATGTTTATTATCATTCAATTAATCATTTTCATACATTAATAAAAATTTGATAATTTTTTATATATAAAATTATGATAGTAAGATTTATTTTTTATTAAATGTTATAAAAATAATATCTACATATTATAATTACATATATATATTTTTTGTGATATGAATAGTATTTAAAATTATATAAATTCACATATATAAATTAAATTATTCACTATGACCTTTATTATATCTTTTTGTTGAGTTTTGGTAATGGTCAACAATAAATATCATAAAATATGTATCAGTGATTGTACATAACCAGTCTAAACTAGTAAGAAATACCAAATAAGTAGAATATAATGATAAAATGATCCAAAAATATGGTTTTTATAAAAAATACAATTCCAAATTTGAAAAACTAGAATAAATATTCAGGATGATGTTCAAGGAACAAAACAAAAGACATAAACAATTTTATACAAGAATATAAAATCAAAAATAGTTGTCATAAATCCTATGAAATGGATTAAAATAAATCTATGAAAATTAAAACATAAGTGGAGATTCAAAAATATAAATGATAAAAAATAAATAATAAAAAGTTATAAAATGAGAACATGGGCATTTTTTTCCTGTAGATGATTTTCCTACATGTGTATGGATCATAACATGATTTAAATTTGAAAAAAAATTATTATAAAGAATAGAAGATACATAAAAAAATTTATACAAAATATATACACATACACAAGATGGAAAATTAATAATTTCACACCATATTTTAGATATATAAAATAGAAAAAAACAAATGGCCGACCAAGAACACATTTCTTGGGATTGGTCCCAATGTCTCTAAAGTAGAAGGTATATTAAAATCACAAGATTCATCATAATTGATTTCTATATATTTCTACATGTTTTTCATCAAGATATTTTATCTATAAGTTAGAGAAACAAAACTATCTACCTATTTTAAATCCATTTACAGATGTGGTAGAAAAAGTTGGAAATTTGGAACTCATATCCTACTATGGATATTTATGGAGAAATGTAAGAGTTATCACATTTGTCCCATTATATCTGGGTTTAACTAGAATATATCACAACTAGAAGTTTCTCTTGATTTCAATTTATAGTAGAGAATCAATGTAAACTCACATAGAAAGATGATGAGGCCCACAAAGGATTCCCCACTAAGAAGCCAAAGACAAGTAACACACATAAGACCACTACAAAAAAATGTAATATAATTAGGAATATATAGATATAGGGTCATTAATAGGGATTACAGTCCATGGATGAATTCATAATTAGCTCTCAAAACTTCCAAGAAAGGTTAGTAGTAAAACTGGAATTTATCGTAATAAATGGAACATATAAAAGATATAAAAAAACACCATGGTGTATATCCACAACATGATAAATTAAATAAATTGATAAAAATAAAATAAAAAATATTTCATTTATAAGATGTGAGTTATGGAAATAGATGTAGGCCCGCTGTAATAGTCTAAGATGGAGGTCCAAATGGAAATAGGCCTAGAAAAATTTATAAATTTAGAAGATTTAAAACAATGAAATAAAAATGTATAATGGAAATAATATTAACATACATATGATTTAATTAACAATAAAATTGACATCCAATTTCACAAGATATTATGGTTTATGGGTGGTGGTAATGAATGAGGCAGGATTGGTTTTAAAAATTGGGTAACCATCTTTGATAGATAAAAATATTTGATACCACTAAAGGAGGTATCACATTTCCTCTTCATAATTTTATAACTTTTATAATATTATTTAATCAATCTATTCAGGTATATGTTTTACACAAAAAACCCAACACATTGATTATTTTCATGTGTCTTAGTGATTTTTATCATGATGTCATTACCATAAACTGACTTTGTTTCCTATCTCTCATAATAATTAATGAATTTGAGTTGAGGTTTTACAATTTAATATCATTGGTTGTTTTTGATCTTTTTTCATTATTATTTATATGTAATCTAAAAATTTACATAATATATTTTATCCAACTAATAAAAAATTTGATAACTTTTTTGCTGATAAAGACGATCGGATTTTTTCAATTCTTTTTAACAATGACAAAGTGTTCTTTTTTCATCCCTTTTTCATAAAATATAAAGTATTCCTTTATCAGTGGTAATTTATAGCATAGATAAAATATTTAAAATATATTGTAAATAAAATTCAACAAACATCCTCCCCGAATTTGGGACCTTGGGCTTCTGTTGTCTTAATGTTGTTGCAAGATAAGGAAACCCCACCTGTAAATGAAATCCCCACCAAATTCTCAATATTATGGACTCCAATAAGTTTTGAACCACACAAAAACACTTAATAGGTGATAAACCTTAGCACTATCTTGCGTAATTATTCATATTAAATAATGATGTATTTATATATATTATTATATATTTATTCAAAACATGTTTCGGTGTGTAAATATATATTAATATATATCTGTTAATTTATTTTTGTCCTTATATATGTGGGTATTAATATATGTATTTAAATGTTTTGATATATTTTTTTGTATTTATATATCAGTGTATTAAAATGTATTTATGTACTTATGTATTTATATTTGAGTTTATTTATGTGTACAAATGCTTTTGTTTTTATTTACCTATATATTAATATATATGTCTACATTTATATATTTTGTGTCTGCATGTATATATTTGGTTAAAAATGTGTTCACATATACTTGTTTAAAAATGTACAAATCTATTTACATATTTATTTTTATCACTAACCCTCCATTTTTATCATTTTTTTATCTCACAATGAATCTTTAGGAGCAAGTCAACGTAAATTCAATTCATAATTATAAATATATATATATATCACTCTAAATATTCTTATATAACTTAATTTTTATATAATCTTTATTAATATTTAAATAAATTTGTATATGTATATTTATGAAAATTTTCTTAATTTATTTTGTTGAATTATTAAATTTTTTATTACCTAATATAGTTTTAATAAATTTTTGTTATATAAATTAGGAAAATAAAATTTATTATAAATTATTACTATAAGAAGATTTATAATTTATAGATATGTCTTTTATATAGGTTTCACTTTATCAGTACTGAAATATCCTTGATATACGGTTCCTTTACAACGCATAAAAACACGCATAAATGTATCCTTGAATTTTTTTGTTTTGAAAGAAAACAATATTTGATTGATAGATAACCACTTGAAATAAATGATGTTAATGGTCTCCATTATGAGTGAGAAAATGATTCTAATAATGAAAAACCTTTATCAAGTTTAAAAAACTACTAACAAAGGCCTTGATTTATTTATTATAAATGTATACCAATTTATATTATTTTTCATAAAAAATAAAAATAGCTTATTATTTTAAAATATATTATATTATAATTAATCATTATGTTTAATTTGGAAAAAATAACTCAAACAATTATTCCATGATAAAGGATATAACAGAATATGGTGTTATGTGAACAAAAAATAATAAAAATATTAATTACTAAAAATAACTATTTTTTAAAGATTACATTAATCTTATTTTTAAATATAAATTAAAAAACTTATGATTAAATAATATATTTTAATAATATAATTTTTAATTAATATATATATTTATATATATATAGACATTTTTTTAAATAAAAAATATACACACATACATACAAACACACACACACATAGTGGGGAATACTCCCAATTTGAGACCTTTATAGGAGCTAATTATTAATGTTGTTTTTGTTGGTAATACCATCAAGATAAATTGCAAGGCCAAAAATATTTGTGTAAGGAGTTTTATCTATTTTCAGCCAACTGAGAAGATGCTGTCCGCATAGGGAGTGGAACTTCATCAAGTAGGTGAAGCACCCAAACCACTTTTGATGAATATGATTTTCCCCCGTTAAAACTATAACAATTGTTCTATAATTGTATTTTTTAACCCTCTATGTATCATTGAACATTTATCGAGAGGTGAAATAAATAATAAGGCATGATTTATATTACAGATATAGGCACATAATCAGAATACGTTAAATTTGTGTGTTCTTTCATCACTACTACAAACTGCATGAAATTCAGTGATAACTAAAAGAATTGATAAAAAAACCCTATTTTCAAATATTTTTTAGCAATGATAAAGGGATCCTTTTTAAGTGATTTTTTCTAGAACTGATAAATGGTATATTTCATAAAATAATTATTTATCATTAAGAATCATATATTAATATATATATATATATATTGACATAAATAATATATATATTTTCAAAAAATATTATTTATATAAAAATAAATATGAATTAACACATAATTTATAAAAATGTTAGTGAAAAATAGTTTATATCATAATTAAATATTAATATGAATTAATGAATATATATTTTTTATTGAGTAATATTAATTTATTTACAATTTTGTGACATAATAAATCAATAAATTAGTGAATGATATTATATATATTTAAAACATGAGTTGAACTTCAATCAACAATAACCATTGATTCAAGTGTCCATTTGGGACCAACCACATATCAAATCAATTATTGAAAAAAATATATAACATGGTAAATCATGTGTACTATTTTTAGTGCTTATTTTGGGGAAAATTCTGGAAATGCCTCAAATATTGATTTTATCGTTGAGGTACCATTATTTTTGATAATTTTATGGAATTTCAACCTCATTTGATGGGGTTTTATGGTAATTTTTTAGGTAAAACTAAATTAATTCTGTGATATTATATTAATATGGATTTTATTGTGTATAATTTTATATTTTTCTATATTTCTCTATTATTTAAATTTGTTTATATAAATATTTTCATATATTTTCATATAATAAATAAATTTTAGTAATAATTATATTATAATATTTACAAAAAAATTCACAAAAAAATAAATATTTTTTATTCATTTCATAATAAATAGAAATTTGTCCATTTTATTTACCTTGCAAAAAATTAATATATATATATATCGAACATTGGTAATGTTTATTCATAAATATGTTCGCTTCAATAAAAAAATATATATGGGGCTCTCAAGAGTTCTATCCTCTCAGATATTCTTAGGATTTCATTGCATGACGTTATTGGCTAGGAGGCATGGATCCATATATTTCTTAATTAAAATGGTTATCGATAATAATCATTTATTTGGTGAGCAGTCTCCTTTAAGAGTTCCTATGGCATTATATTTTGTGTTTTTTCCTCTATTGGTGGTCTTTGGGAGCCTTGTATTACTAGTTATCCTCATGTCGACATTTCTCCCATACCCCCTATTTGTCTTCACGTTGACCGCACATCTATTTTCCTTCATGTGTTGGAGTGGAGTTTGGTCTTCTCAGAAACCCTCTAATTTTCTTATCATGTAGTCTCCATGGGATTTGGAAAGTAAAAATTATAGGTGTTTAGGGAGCCGACAAGCATGATTAATTCTGAAATTCAATGATTCATACATTAGAGCTAGTGATGCAAGGGTAGTGGGTGGATCTTGTTCATCCATGGGAACATTGGTTTGAAGTTGGAGGTCTCCATTTTTGAGATGATTGTAAAACATATGGAATATTTGAACTATGGTACTTTGGGTCATTTGGTTGTTTTTTGTAGCATCCATAGGAAATGTACTCACCTTGAATGTACAGGTTACAAACCGACATATTTTTCAAGTAGCATAAGCAAGGGAATATTTTTCGGGAGGGGATTGAAATAGGGATGTGTATGTTAAAACGTATCATATAGCCATATTTTCCATGTAGTGGGATGTATGGGTTCCAATTCAAATGTTTCTTATAAAGTGTTATGAGTCTAATGATGTAACGTAGTAGGTTGGAAGTGTTGTAGGCTTCCACATAATTATCATCAGGCAAAGAGCTTAAAAGAGATATAGGTGTATTGAATCCTTCTATTCAACTTTCCGATAACAGAACCTCATGGGATGAAGGGGTTCTCTATCAAGGTGCATCATCCTCTCATGATGAGAAAATTTTTATAGGGGGAAATGCACCACTCATTCTTTTGTACCATGGGTGAAATATCTCTATGGGGAGGGAAAGATCTGACTGGTGGAACAAATGGGAGTAGGCTTCCCATGTAATGGGTAACCATGTATTAGTACTTTTCTTCACTCATTTTTTGAGGACTTTGTACCTATGTGTCTATGATTCATCTTATACGTTCCCCCCTCAACCCACGAAAAAGGGGGATTTCTTTCTTTTCTTAATAAAAGGGACTTGACCCCAGTTTGTTTGAAAAAAACATAAAAAATGTATATTTTGTGTATATTGTAATATGTATATATAAATAAATGTATTAAGATATTTTTGGGTGTATGTGAAAATTATAAATGTTTACATGTGTGTGTTTGTGTGTTTCAATATTTTGTAAATACCTTAAATACAAATTTATTTTTATAAATATATCAATATCATAAAATATTGTATATAAATGTATTTACAATTAATATTTATAAATAAATTATATATAAATTATATATAAATATAATATATATGTAAATATAAATAAATAAATAAATAAATAAATAAATATTTATAATATATATATATATATAAATATATAATATAATGAAATATTTTTATAATTTGTTTAAAAATAATTATATAAATACATATAAATATATGGATAAATATATAAATAAAAATAAATGATTTATATATAAATATAAAAATAAATATATATATATCATAAAATAATATATATATCGTGAGGGTGTTATGGTAATGGAATTATCTATTAAGGGAAGAGGTTAGGGGTTCAATTCTAGATGTGAGTAAGGTTGAATTGTATGAAAAAAATTTAGTAATGGGGCTATAAAGTGAAAATAAAGTGGTTAGGCTTGATAAATGGTGACCTAAGTGTATGAGGGTCATATAGAACATATGAACGAGATGCTAGAGAACTAATAAAAGTTATAGGTCAAACAAAAATTTATTAAAAAAGTGTGTTTTGAAATATATTTTTTCTAAAAAAAAGTGCTCTCCAAGGCCACATTATTTTAAGGAATCATAGCGTGTGATATCATTTATAGCACTAAAACCCATTTCTATCTCTTTTAAATTCATAATCTTTAGTAGTGTATTTTTATTCTACGTTAGTGTTTGATTTCAACATCATGGACTTCCACTACCACAATAATGTTGTATTAGACCATCCAAATTCGAAGTGATTACGAAGTAGAGGAGTTTTCCATTGAATAGAAAATTCAAACTCATTAGAATAATTTTTTGAAGAGATATTTTGTAATATGTCGTCGAGATTATATCAATGGTGCAAAAAAAATAAGAAAGAGTGAAACAAGGTTGGTATAGTCAATCAATTTTTTGATCGACTTTTTGGTTTTATAGTACCCCATGGCCAGAGAAGACAACATTGTTCACATAGAATACAGGTTTCTAGTGACTATCTCAATGGAATCTCTGGAGATCCATATTTATAATTGATCTCAAAAACCAATTCTATTTTTACCATATCTTGGTTGAATTGAGACTTTTTCCGTGATCCAGGAGTCAATTGTCACTATTTATTACCATTTTAGACACATGGATATAGTTAGTTTTTTTTGGGAATCACATAGAATAAATGGTTGAAAATATGATAAAAATGATTAAAGTTACATATTTTAATTAATATATATATATATATAAAGATGATGATATTTTGTTTATTAACTATTTGTCGAATCCAGTAGTGGAGGCCACTATTCCCATAGGATTGAATTCAAAAGGATCATCCAAATGCAATTAATCCAGTGAGAATTTGTCTACTAATACATCTCCAATTGATGTGGAGTAAATCATTATCAATATAAAGTGCACTGCAAAAATCGAACAGTTTATCAAAAATATTATCTTCAAAAAAATTTCCAATTTACATGATGTTTCTATTATTTCATAGAAATTTATAAGTATACATGAAAGGGAGTCTACATATAATAAAGAAAAACTGATACTCAAAATTTTCAACCAGAAGTATAAGGATAATAACAATGTATCATAGAAAATGAGTGAGTTTAATGGTTTGGATTATCATTTAGATTACATGAAAATTATAGTTTATGATGATTTTTAGGAAATTGAAATGTTGAGTTCTTTATCGAATATGTGGGACACACTGGTTAGGTTAGTCTAAAATTCAACACCTGATGGAAAGATAATTACTGATATAATGAATGAGAGAATGATAAATAAAGATAATATAAGGATAAATGAACGATGTTTAGATTATATCCTAACATGAAAATGGAAGAATTTAAAAAAATATAAAATTATCATGATGAAATTTTCCACCAGAAGGAATTATATAAACCACTCAATGGAATTTTACAACACACCCAAATAATTTAATTTCAACACCTGAAGGAATTTTTATATCACCTAAAGAAATTATTTACATACCCATGATTATATCATTTCATTGTACTAAAGATCATCATAACTTGGATATGCTTCTTGATCTCTATATCTATGAAAAAATTGAATACATGACTCTCTATCATGAATCTCAACATTCTCCATAATTTATTCTTTTGTTTTCCATCTTTTACACAACATAATTTTCATTATCTATTCACATGAGAAACTATAAATGCTATTTAGCCTTCATAGTTATCTCTAGGTAGGGAAATATTTCATACTCTTCTACTTTTTCTCTTCATCATGTCCCCATATATATAGTGGCTCACACAAAAATCCTCTCTCAACGATTATAAAAATATATCATTTTCAAATATATCTTCCCATGTATCTACATTTCAATATTTTATCCCAATTTTATCTCTTATATTCAAAATTTTGAAACACAAATATTCCAAAAATGAACACCTTGACTCCCAATTTTAATTCTCCATCAACATCTTCACTATTATTTTTAGATCCATCATCATTTACTACACCATGACCAAATATATCATATTAACTCCACCTTTGTAAAATCTTCTTATTCATCAGATTATCCATGCTAACATTGGCAAGACTCATCCCACCCATTTAATGTGTTAAATTTTTAGATATATAGAAAAATCCTCAACATGACTCCATAACAATATTTTGATCTTCTCAAGTTAGTAATGTGAACCTCCTTTGATACCAATTACTAGGTTTGGATCCCAAAATTGTAGTAGATGCAGTATGAAAACATAAAAAATTCACCTGAATTATTTTTCAACTTGAAGATATTTTACAAATAAACTAATGATATTTTATAATTCAACTCGAGGATTTTTTATCTCATAACCTATAAGTATTTTTTCCTCTCAAAATCGAATTTCCACACACCCATGTATATACCATTTCATTTTACTGCTGATCGCCATAACAGGGACCTGCCACTTGATCTCTATAAACCAAAATACATTTGATTCATGTCTCTACATCATGGATCTCATAATTTCCCTTTGTTTATTCTTTCATTTTCCATAATTTACACACCAGCATATTCTTCACATATTTTCATGAACTACCAAAAATGTGATTTCCCTTCCCAATTATCTATAGAAAACAACATATTACCTAACCCCCTTATACTTTTATTCTCTTCACTATATCCCCATATATATAATGGAACATGAACCACGAATTCTCTCTAATACAAGTAAACTATATCCTTTTTCATATCTTATCCCACATATATATCTTCATTCTAAATTCGTTTATCCATTTTTCTCTATCATATTGAGAACTTTAATGAAAAATATCCAAACAGGATGTACTACAGAATTTTAATATCCCATCATTGAAATACAAGGGATGAATAAATGATACAGAATAAGTATAGGAAAAAACCCCATGATCAAAGTCCTCAAATGAAAAATTGATCTAAATCAAGATCAAGATACCACCTGAAGTGTAAGCATTGTAAAAATCCAGGTTACTTCACCTCAGAATGTCTAATGTTGAATGAAGTGAAAAGTAAGCAGGAAGGTAAAACCCCAAAAAAGGATGATATAGTTCTAAATTAAGATATATGTTTTATTTTTTATGTGTGTTTCATACTTTGAATCCAAGACTTGACATGGGTGATTGATTCATGGTCTTCCAACCATGTCACAGTTAGATGAGATTTATAATCATGTTATACTTATGGGAGTTTTATACATGTGAAGGTGAGAAATGATGGTGAATCCAAAATTACTGGTATTAGTAATATTTTTTAGAGACTAATATTGGATATTGGTTACTATTGAAAGATGTTATACCTGTTCTTGATATTCAAATTAATCTGATATCCATTGGATTGATGTATTAATATGAATTCATATGTTTGATTAGTGATGGGAAAGGAAATATTACTTAAGTTAATATTGTAATTGTTAAATGTAAGAAATATAATTCCATTTATCTAAAAAATGTCTGACCACACGGAGTAAAATTCAATGCTATTAGAAAATAGGTAACAAAAGAATTGTGGAACAAACAACTTGGTCAATGAGTGAGAGAAGAATAAAAATGTTATCTAGGAAGGATCTCTTAGAATGTATTAAAGGTGAAAATTTTAAGACTTTTTTTATTACGTCCTGGTAGAATAACATATAGTATCATTTCATGGTTACTTACTATCCATAAAAGATAAAATTTTAGATTACAGACACACACCCATGTTAGCAAGATGAGAACTAAGTCAATGGGATGTCTTATTTATCTTGTTATTTTCATTGACGATCAATCAAGGAATGTGTGGGATTTTGATTTGAAAATAAATATCGAGTGTAGGATGTTTTCAAGAAATTTATTGTGAATATGGAAAGAGAAACATAAATATGATTGAAATGTGTGTGTGCATAATAGAGGAGAGTACCATGGTCTGTTTGAATAAAATTGTATGTGTTTAGACATGATGCTAGAAAAAACAGTACTAAAGACCAAATATCATAATGTTGTTTTAGAGAGGATAAATATAACCATTAATGGGAGAATTATGTGTATTATCTTGAATAAAATGTTTCCAAAAACCATTCGGGGGAAGCAATTAGGACTGCAGTTGATAATATCAACATATCTCCACTAGTTTCACTATGTAATAATGAATCAAATTGTTTTTGGATAGGTAAATATGTTTCATATAAGAACATGAAAGTATTTCACTATATTACCTTGTACACATCCTTAAATATTTCAGGAAAAAGTCAGATGGAAAGAGATATTAGGGTATCCTTTTGAGATACACTCATATGGTATTTGGATAAAAATATTGGGATCTGATTTGGATTGGGTACTTATAAGTAATGATGTGATATTCCTAGAAGATTAAATAAATGAAGATTTTAAGAATATTTAAAATACAAAATTTTTTTTGTAAGATTTAATTTAATTGAATTTATAACTAGTTTCCCCTCAATCAGATTTAGACACTCACAATGCATAACTAGACAATATGCCTCCATAGGATGATATATCACAATCTTATGATATTATAGAATATATCAACTCTAATTATAATTGAGGATATCCACTAGATAGTGTGAACTGAGTTGTAGATACTCATTGATGGGGGAGATACATAAAGTTATGATGATGTGATCAGAAGCCCAAAGAATATGGAATGGAAAACACCACACAAGAAGAGATGTAATCCTTGAACAAGAACCATGATTTTTATTGAGTAAAGATACCCTATGTAAATAAGATACACTATAATAAGTGGTTGTATTGAATCAAATTTGAATATGGAGGATTGAAACCACACTATAAATCCATAATTGTTTTAGGGATTTTTTATGAAAAAAGGTATTGCCTTCTATGAAAGTATTTATCTTCTGGTAGAAATGTACCATATCAGAGTTTTCCTTTAATTGAAAGAAAATATTAACCTAAAAGTTTATCAACATTATATAAAGACTGCATTATTACACAACGATCTTGAAGAAGATTTATACATGGAGAAAATAGTGGGATTTTTGGTCAAAGGTAAATTAAACATGGTATATAAACTTTGGAAAAGGTTATATGGTTTTAAATAGGAAATAAGGTAATGGTATTAGAAATTTGATTCATTTACAGAGAAAAAAATTTCAAGATAATGATCGTTGATTGTTTTTATTTCATCAAATGGGTTTCTAATAGTTATTTCATTATTATTTTCCATTATATTGATGATAAGATGATTATTTCTAGAGATACCACCATGATTAATTGGTTGAAGAACGAATTGAATAAGACTTTTTGAAATAAATGATCAAGGACATGATATATAGATCCATGGTTTAATGATTACACATGGGATCAGAAATCACACCATTTGTATATATTAGGATTGATTCATTGAGAATTTTCTTTAGAGAAAACAAATACCATAGTGAAACCATTTAATAATCAAATTTTATGTAATTTAGGATTGTGATACGAAATATTCCATCAACTGAAGAGGAGAAAGCTGAAATAGTGATATTTTCTTATCAGTAAGTGGTTAGAAGTATCACATATGAAATGGTGTACACCATACTAGAAATTTATCACACTATTGACCTTATGAAAAAATTATTATTAGATATAGGAATGGAGAAATGGACAATAGTAAAATGGATGTTGAGGTATCTACAAGGAATAACTAATCATTGTTTTGGTTTTAGAAGTTATGAACCTATTTTTTAAGGATATACATATTCATATATGGTTGGAGGTGTATAAATGAGGAAATATATATCTAGATACCAGATATCATTTATAGGGGGAATAGTTTAATGGAAATTACATGTTCAAAAATATGTTTCCATGTTTAACATAGAAGTATAATATTTGAAAATCACAGAAGGTTTCAAGGATATGTGTTAGATAAAGATGTTTTTATAGAGTTTGGGATGGAGTCTGGAGAATTAAATTATCTAATATGATAGAAGTAACAATATTCATCTCAAAAAGAATTTTACATTTTATTCTAGGTCAAAACATGTTTATGTGAGATATTATTGGATCTGTAATTTATTGGAAAGAATATTATTTAAAATTTATAAACTGAACAACAATGATAATGGGTCACACATCATGACAAATGTTCTAACGAAAGGGATGGTAGAATCCTTTAATGATACTGTGAGTCTAGAGTCGAACCCAAATTGTTCTCGAGGGGGATATTTGGGATGTGGAACTCTAAATTAGGGATAATTTTAAAAGTCATTTAGAAAGTAATTTTTTGTTGGAAATACCTTTAACTTGGATTATATAGTACAAAATAGTAGTTAAAGGAGTTATCTTTATTTAGAATCCAATTTTATGGATGAAGTCAGCTTTGGGGGAGGAAATATTTGGAAGATAAACTACCTGAACCAACATTTATAGAGATGATTTCCTCTTTAAAAATCAAAATATTTCTCCTAGAAATGGATTTTTGTAATATTATATGTATCTTATAATGTTTTTCTTGAGTGGGAAAGAAAAACAGGCCCCCCTTTCTCATGTGGATGTAAGAACACCACCTAATCACATTAAATTTACTTGTTAGTTATCAATTTTTCTTTTTTCCTGTTTTTTTTATCATATCATACTTCTACTACACCAACACATGAATGCCCATACACACACACAAACACACACAGAGAGAGAGAGATATATATATATATTGAAAATTTCTGTTAGAGGAGTGTTTAGGTCTTAGACCTAGAATATTTTGGAAGAGTGTTTGGGGATCTATGTTTATTGTGAATCAAGGCATGTATTGGAGTATCTCTAATGGTGTTAACATTTTCAATTAGAACTATCCATTTATGGAAGAAAATAAAATCCTTAAACCCACATCAATACTAATACTTGAGAATAATGATTTGATATTTAGATATTTTATTAGTGATTTTGTAAGTGTTTTGGATCACATGAATATTGTCACATGGTTTATGAAAAAAATAGATGTTCATTTTGGTAATCCCTTTTATGTAAAAATATAGGGATAAAAACATGACGGATAATGGAGTCCATAGGGTTGATTCTTTGTATAGAATAATTGTAAATTTTCTATCTATTTTTTTTTGAATCACTATGATTATAATCTATAGAATAAAATTTAGATACTAATGTGTCAGCAAAATAAAATCAATTTTATTCAAAGGTTTATAGATAAATTCTCCCAAGCCATTATTTATGGGCCGATCAACACTTTTCAATTAATGTTTTTTGTCTAATTTGTATAACTGATGCTAAAATGGATTTCTATGCTATTTTTGTTGTCCTCGGGACTCATGTTTATGGAAGTTCTAATAAGGTCTCTATCAAGAATAATGGGAAGGGAGTGGAAATGTGACATAGGTTCCAATGGGTTGCCTCATTTTCATTACTAATAATGATTCTTACGACCGTTGTTTCTATTTATGTATTGTGTAGTTTAGACATAATTGAGTTTGAATTTAACCGCATCTCAAAGATGGACACATTTATGTTTGACAAAGATCGTTGTTAGATTTCACTATGGATATTATAATCATGCACTAACACCTCTCTCAATGAACATGGACCCATTTCTAAATGGAATCCACCGCATATGTGTCTTTTTAAAATCAACACCGATGTTTTTGTTAATGAGAAATATATGACCAGACATGGGATTATTATCTGTGATGAGTTGTGATATCTCTTTAAGGACAGACATAAGGTTGTATAGGTGAGCTAGTCTCTGGACAATATAAAAGTTGTGTACATCCATTCCAGTTTTTAAATTTCAATATTTTATGAATAATATGATTTAATGGAATTATATAGTGAAATAAAAAAAATCTACGGTATGAGTTAATTTCACATAATATATTCACACAACATAACATAAAAACAATATGATTTAATATATAGGAATACATCCCTCAAAAATTGATACAGTAAATTAAAATAAAAAATTGACGATCACAATAAGCTGAAAAACATTCTTAGATAATAACACAAACATTAAAATAATGAAAAAGAACACCGAGAATATAAGTGGTTTAGAAAACTTTGGACCTAATCCATGGAAATAAAACCACGCAACATCTTTTCATTACGATAATAAAATAAATAGAAGATAAAAAAATTAAATGAAGGAGAAAGAATAAAAACAAACACAAACTGGTGGAATAATATAACACATATGTGCATAAGAATAAAAAACCAAAACAAAAAACATTGAATATTTCAACAAGAAGAACAAAAAAATAGATCACGAACCACATTACCAATGATGAATATCACATGTAGAAATTTCATTAAGATCTTTGGTAACCTATTTCCCACTCAAAACATGCATAGTCACAATCTCTCTAATAGAACTACACTTCCCAAATCATCCATGTATGGGGTTTCTAGTAGATCCATGAACAATATCAATGTATCTAGATCGTATCCTTCTTCTCTATATTTATCTCTTGGTTCATGATATCAACATTTTAAATTATTAAAAACAATCATGATAAGTAGGGATGTGAGGCACTTAAAATTGAAGGAATAAATCCCTCGAAATACATTCAACAACATTTAAACATGTTTTTGGTCAAGGAGATTTTGATGAAACTTTTGCATCGAACCATGAAAGGTTGACTATAAATAATGGTATTTATAAGATTCTCTTCATAAAGATAAATCTATTTTTCTATGTAAATATCCTTATCCCAATATATATGTGTCAGTTGACCACTTTATAAGGGTAGACCGACACTATATAAGGGTCTACACTAACTACATAATGGCCAGAACCTGTTCTATAAGGATTAAACATGCCCTGAATAAAGGAATCACAATTCTAGTGTATGGGTATCACACTCCATTAATCTTCATTGTAATGTTAGGTTAGACCACACGTAAATGTACCCTGATCCCTACACAAAGATATCCTTACAAACTGAAAGCCTATGTAACTATACAAAACCACATATGTATGGGTTAGAATTGAAAAACAACCATGTAAAGGTTACATACCCCTCAAATAAGGGTAACATAACCTCACATTAGGCAAATCCACCTCACATAAGAATGTTATAAACCATACATAAGGGTAAAAAAACAAACCAAAATCTACCAAAACAAAAATCTAAGTATAATAAAACATAAAAAGGGTGAAATAAGATAAAATATGGCATTATTCATGAAATCTATAAATAAAGAAAAAACATTTTACTTTTTAAAAATCAACCTAACAAATTGAAAAATTATCCACCCAAAAAAATAAAATATAAAGTACACAAGGTTGATGTTATTGTGAGCCTATACTGTCTTATCCTATGAACATGTTCAAAAAATATTATATAAAAAAATACCCTTATATCAAAAATGATCATACTATCCTAAAAAACATCTGATTATATACAATGGTTTCATATTTATTCGTGTAGAAACACGTATACTGCTAAAAACTGTTAAAACATACTTAGAAAAAAAATGCATTAACTAGAACTCATTCCTACACATACTTGATCTTCTCATCACCACATACATTAAAATAGATAAAAACATTCTATTAGTGGTCTCAGTTAGATCTCTTATGTCTTTAAGTCACCCAAAAAAACTGAAGCATTACCAAATTCCTCAAATATAAAGAAATAAAGAAAAATAGAAATGTAGAATATAAACATAATCAAAAGAGAAATAGTTCCATTATTTGGGGTTTGGCGTAGTCATAAGAACCCTGTAAACCTACATGAAAAATTGGGGTTCAAAACCCATTGGGTGTAGGTACTGTAGAAGTGGCGACAATGTAGAATTATCGGGCACTATAGTGGAAGTAGGTCACTATAGCGGTGGTAGAGAACTGTAGCGGTGACCAGTACTGTGTGGTATTGTAAGAAGAAGGTACTATAGCATTACTATTCATAGAATGGGCCTTGGAAAAAAAACTGGGCCTATGGGCCATGTAATAAGATAAATAACCACTAGGCCTTCGGGCTATGTAATGGGTCTCCATCTACCTAGTTAAAGTGGTCATTGCTTTGATTTAATAATAAATGAGGCTTCAGCCCCAACCATTAAAAAAGTGAAATAGTTCCAATGAAAGTATAAAAATTATAAATAAAAAATAAAAAAAAGTTGATAGGAGATAATTCTCCATCTAATCTTTAATAGATCAAAAGAAAACTAGCCCTACCCACATCCTCTCTTCTGAAGGAGGGCCCTTAAAAATCTCATACAGAGCCACTCCTATGATTGTAGAAGAATGGAAAACTAAAGCTACACCCACTCTATACTAACGGATTATAGACAAACTTAATGAAACTTAGTACATTCAAAAACCTAATATCCTATAATATTATTGGTCATACAATCACTAGAAATATACATATGGAAGTATCTCTAATGTGGTCAGTATGTCCACAATTATTGTATTTGAACATTTTAAACTAACTGTCATCCTTTAAATATTATATTTTACCTTTAGGATAACCCTTCACACATAGAAACATTGGCCCAGACGTAACCCCATTAACCATCAGCCTCAATCAATGAATTTGAAGATCCCTAGAAAAGATAGTCGGCTTCACATAATTTAATGTGAAGAAATCTTTATCATACATCATGGAATATCTAACTAGATTGAATGATTCATCCAATGAATTCAACAAAAAATAATCCTATTAGTCATTATTAATATCATCATATATAATATATAAATCTAAAACCATCTTATTAATGAGTCTTTAATGAGGTTCCAAGGAAAAGTTTGAAATTATAATGATGTGTTTTCTTTTGGAACCATCCGAAAAGGGATCTTGTCACGTAAAGATGATCAAGATTCAACAAGATTGCACCATAGCAAGTCTCATATAATACTTTTTAGAAAACATTAACACCATGGGTCAACAAAAATAGGGAATTTTATTTATTTATAATATTATGTTCAACATCTTCATTGGAAAGAACAATATTACTAATGAAAGAGGAAATGGTAATTTTTTTCCAAACTACTAGAGAATCTTCAAGTCCACTATGGAGAATAATAGCATGGATCTTAACTACAAAAAATTCAAATCATTATCTATATCAAAATTATTTACCACTAATATAGTCAATGAAATCATTAGTATCAACCAAAACTAGATACAATATAAATATGTATTTTTAATTATCCTGGGAAACACACAACTCCAAGTTATGACCTAATGTCACACAAACAAACCAAATAATACAATTTAAACAAAATAGGAATCAAGATAAAGAAATATTTCACAGAAACAAGAGATACAAAAAAATAGAATAAAAAACATATGGTCAATATAGCATGACAAATACAAAATGAGAACAATAAAAACAATATTTGAAAGTAAAAGAGCATAGGGAATTTAGATGGTTTAGACTACATTGGTCTTACTCTAAAGTAAGAACACCACTATACGTCATTTTATTAAGAAAATAAAAAAAAATGACATACTATGAATAGAAATCGAAATAAAAAAAACAATAAGATCATAATAAAAAACAAAGGATAAATATGACTCCTACGCACATGGGAACTAAAAATAGCAACAATAAATGCATGTTTAAATAGGAAGAAAAAAAGTCTAAATGAGTCGCCATTACTAGGGATCGATCTCACCTATCAAAATTCATTCAGGATTCATTGTGGAAAAATTAATAATATAATATTATATAGTTGTAAGATAATTATTAGAACATCACTCCCAGAATCATTCAAAAATGGTTTTGTTAATAGGGAAATGAACATGATTTCTATCTATGGATAATATATCCCCACCTAAATTTATCTCTTGGTTCACCCTCTCTGATTTTATTGATCATGTCTCTCTAACGACACAATTATGGACCTTAAGAACTAAAAAACAATAGAAAAAATGCCTAAAAAATATAACAACGTCAAAAATTGTCTTTGATTGATGAAATTCCAAAAGAAGTCGCCCAAAAAATTCTCAAATGGCCAGTGTTGTGCAATGGTCATTATAATCTTCCCCACATATAGGTAAACCAACAACACTATGTATATATCCTCTTCCCATTAGGTAAGGGTTATAACCCACTATATATGGATTGAAACTCGATATATAAGGGTCACACAGTCCTTACATAAAGGTACCACATCACTCACATAAGGGTTAAATTCTACATTCCTATACTATATAAAGGTATATAAAATCTCACATAAATTTAAATCAATCCCTATATAAAGGTATCCATTGAAACTTATATATTACGCAAGGGTATGAAATAACTCATTTAAGGGTGAAACCACCTCATGTAAGGCTATAATAAAGCATATGTAAAGGTAAAAAAACCTTATATAATATTCCAAAATAAAATAAAATCACAATAAAACATAAAACATGTTACATCCCACACATCCTGATTGGATTTTAAAGATATGGGTGTGTGTTATTTTCTCTTAGGTGTCATCCCCAATACACTAAAGGATGGAAATAAATTCCAAGGGTCTCATCCCCATTTAGGGGATTATTTTCCCTTAAAAAACAACCAACCCATAAAAATTAATAAAACAGTTCACTATATGAGGCATGAGTTCAAGGAAATACAATATAAAATAAAACCAAATCAACCAATGGTTGAAAAAATCCAAAGGCACCAAAGGCACCAAATAGAAACTCCCAATTAGTTCTATCCATATCCATTAACCTATCCCAAGGTTTCATGAAGTACCACTAAAGAACTGGGATATCATTCCTTTACATGTGTCTCAATTTATAAAATCTATAAACACATTATAGTTTCCAAGAATGGGGTGAGTATAAAAACCAGTAGGATTTCACCGATAACTTCTGAACACGCGCCACTAGGATAAAACTTGTTAGCATATTTTATAAAACAATTTATGCAATGAAAAAATTATAACATAACCCAAAATTAGTTTTCCATGGTAAGTAACAATAATCTATCACATTCAGTTTTCTGGGAAAACATTCATAAAACCTTTAAACTATTTCCCAAATTGGGATTTAAACTATAATTTTCCATTTCCTCACAAATCTACAACATTCATAAACACAAACATGGTGTTACCATTGATGGTTGAACATCACATACAAAATTCATCCCTATGATGGCTGTATGTCATGAAAATTATCCATCTCATTCAATACATGCCCAAATATTATGACCAAATCATGTCAATTTTTTTAATAAAAATCATTTTCCCATTAAAATAATTAAAAATAAATAAATTACTTCTATCAATAAAATTTAATTTTAAAATCACAATTTTAAAATTTAAAAAAATATTCGTCCTTTAAAAAAGTTATCCAATTTAAATAATTTCCAAAACCATAATTCAAATTAGAATTTACAAAAAATGACACCATGATTTTCACAATAATTTAAATCAATTTAATCAATTTTAAATGAATACTTCATGATCTAATAAATTGGAATCAAGAGAGAATACACTTACCACTCAAAATTTGATGAAAATGAAAAATGATATAACAAATTAAAAATCCCAGCAAGAAACTCCTATATCCATCTTTATAACTGATCCCCATCAGCTAATTAAAAATGACCTCATCAGGATTCCCATGATACAACATAGATATATCCTCTATGAATTATATATATTATTCCTAATGATTAAAGAATAAAAAATCTAATAAGATCGAAGAAGAATGAGTACTTATGGATGAAACTAGATCTTCAATAGATTGAGATCATATAAACCGTACTCCTAGGACAAAGGGAATTTCTGATCAATCATTGGGTGGAAGAGGAAATATTGTTTTGGGAGTATTAAGTGAAAATTAGTGATTAAGTAAGTAAATCATATTTGATCCAGTATTTTTGAATCTAATTTTTTACGGTGGAGGATTAGGGTTTATGGTTAGAAAAACTATACTCTAACCATGCATGAGGTTTTGCCTCAAGAAACACCTCATATGGTTTGATTGCATAGTTACAACCGTACACCAACCATTGTATTACCCTCTTTCTAGTATTGTGTGGTTTCTCCTAGAAATCTGCATGATTTTTCTAATCCATGTGCCAACTATATGCCTTTTCTATGAACATTTGTTCCCTTTTATGATTTACTTGAGGAGTTTCACAGTGTCTAATATCCATGATCAAAATATGCACCTCCAGAAAAGCCTCTAAACAAGTCAAAACTCCTCTAAACCTTTTGAAACATAACCCAAACATTATATATTCCTAAAATACATAAATAAATGTTAAATTAACTAAAACTGGTGGTGATACTTTCACCCCCATTGGAATGTCCATCCTCAATAGTAGAAAACTCTCATTTTCTTAGAACAATGTAGGATATTACTCCAAAATTTCCTTTCCACACTCCAATGTTTCTTACTGAATCCAACCATGCTTCCCCAAAAAATGTACTTAATTTTAACACTTAATTAATTTTTTTACTATCAAAAATTTGTACTGGCACATGAACAGATATAGCATCCAGCTCTAGGTTATCTTTGTCCTAACAAATTATGTGGTTTAGATTGGGTTGATACTTTTTCAATTGAGATAAATTAAATACATTATGAACTAAACTGGACTTTTGTATCAACTTAAACTGATATTCCACCCCTCCAACCCATTCATGTATCTCGAAAGTGATATTTATCAAGGATATAAATTTACACGTTTTCCAAAATGATAATGCCTAATACTTGGATAGATTATCAAAATAACATGACCACTCACCTCAAATGACAAAAGTTGTATACAATGATTCACATATGATTTTTTACTTATCAGAGTCATCTCCATTATTTTTCTAATCAACTGAATCTTTTATATTCTCTCTTAGAAAAGTATTAGTCCAAATAGTGAGAATTCAATTATATTTTCCCTAATAAGTGGATAAATAAAATAACAACCATAAAATGCTTCAAAATAATCTATATTTATCAAGGCCAAATAACTTTTATTATATAAGATCTAAACAAACAATATATACTACTCCCATGATCCACCAAAATTCAAAGAAAAAAATAAAACTTCCAATAAATACTAGTCATCTCCAAGATCTAAATCCATATACCTAGCCCACAGGTATCATGAAGATCCAAAAAAGAACTAGGATACCATGGCTTTACATTCGTAATGATATATAACATATTGAAAAGGTCTATAGTTCACAAGAAGGGTGTGAGTATAAAACTCAATTGGATTTTAATTGAATTCCCAACACATTCCACTTGGACAAAACTTGTTAGAAAATTTAATAACATATTTTAATAAATAAAAAATAGTTTATTACAAAGGATTAAATTAGTTTTTTAAGTTAAGAATCAACAAGATATCAAAATAAATTTTCATTGAATACATTAAAAAAGACATTAAAATGTTTCTCAATTTGGGATTTAGTATAAATATTCCATGAATAAACATGTCCAAAACACCTAAACACACGCAATTTGTGTTACTATTTATAGTGGAGCTTCACATCCATTATCAATCACTTTGATGGTGGTATTTCCTGACAATTATCCATCCAATTTAAATTAATACCAACAATTATTCCAAAATCATGTCATCCAATTTCAATAAAATTATTTCTTCACAATCAAATAATTTCATCAAATTTATTACCATCATCAAATCATCCATTATTTGAATATCACTATTAAAAAATTTTAAACAATTGTAATTTTCCAAAAGTCATCCAATTCCCATGATTTCAAAAACAATAATTCAAATGTGAATTTCCATCAAATAAAACAATTAATTTCATAACAATTTCTAGTAAATTAGTCAATTTGAAATGAATGATTAATCTTCTAATCAAGTGGAATTGAGAGAGAAGCCAACTTCCTCTCAATCCTTGGTTTAAATGATGACCTTCACAACAACTTTAAAAACATGACTTAAAACTCCTAGGTTCAACCATATATCTTAGTACTTTTAACTTATTCAACAATATATAATCAATATTCCCATGATACAATATATATATATCATCTATAGACTAGATATATTTTTTTAGAAGATAGGAAAATAATTAATATAAGAATAATGATGAAGAATGAGTACTTACCAGGGAAACTTGATTTCCAACAGACATTTTATTCCTTAAATCCATCCCCTAGATCACGATGAATTTCCTCTAAATACTTGGGCGGAAGATAAATTCATGTTTTGGGATTATTTTGGGTAAAAGTGATTAATAAGGTAAATCAAATTAGATTCGTAATTTTTGGATCTAATTTTTAATGTTTCATGGTTAGAGATCACATTTAAGAAAATTGTGTTCTAACCATGCATGAGATACTTCGTTAGTAAACAACACACATTGTTGGCTTGAAATGTTAGAAAAAATGTGCACCAAATGTAATATACCCAGCTATTAAGCATTGCAGGGTTTTTTCCTATGCATCCGCAATGTTTGGGAAAACTGTGCACCAACTGTGTGCCTACCAAGTAACAAATTTTTCTGTTGAATAATTTTTTGGGGGTATTTCATGGTTTTATCTAACCATGATCAAGCCTTGAACCTTCTATAAGATTCTCCAAATCATGTCAAAAATCTTCTAAACCTCTTAAAACTTTACCAAAAATTTATATTTAATTAAATTACATAAATAAGGGGGAATGTACCTGAAACAGGGAGTGGTAAAAACAATGTTGAAATAGTATAAAAAAGTAAATTATTCATGACAAAAAACAATTAAAAAAATCATCTTAATTTGAAACAATAATCATAGAAAATATAACAGCAGTATATTATCAAAAAATCAAATAGTAAACTATTATCAAAGAACATGACGGTATGTAACACCCCTGACTTAATTATAGTATGTGAATGTTATAATTTAATAAAACTATAATAAATTGAATATTTTAATTTTTAATGTGAATTTTTTTAAATTTTATCAGAGGAATATCATTTCTATACTAACATGCTCAAAATATGCCTAAAATGAATTTTTGAAATTTAGCATTAGAAATAAGATTTTTTTGAACAATGAAAAATGAAGTACTTAACTATTTATCATTTTGTTTATAATAATATTTTATAATATGTATAATATAAAACATATTGAATATTACTTTTATGTAAATAAAGATAATATCTTTTGGATGTAAATTGAAATATTTTCAGAAAATTGTTTTTTAAAAGGCATAAGGTCATTCCACTATAATTAATTAAATAAATCCTTAATCAAGAATTATTAAAATGGAATTTATTAACTATATATCTAAATAAACGAATTTATATTCATGTAATAATGATTAGTAGTCAAATTGTCTTTGTAAAATCATAAAATTCTTAAACAATTTATTTCCCAAAAAATGATTTTTATACACGTTTTACAAGATCATTTTTAAATTTAATTCTTCCATTTTTGTGAATTGATTTTGATAGAAAAGGTTAAATTTTTGGAATAAAATTAATTAATATTATATAATAATTACAACTTATTTTTTACTATTAAATATTATGAATAACAAAAAATTTATTAATGTAGTTTATGTTAAAATTGGATTACCGAGGGTTAACATAAAACAACTAGGGTCCAAATGAAAAAAAATTAATGAAACCAAATTAGTTGGTTTTATTTCAACCATAAAATTATCACCATAGAATCTAAGAAATATTTTAGGCATATTTACTATTAATTGAAATGAAATTATTGAAAATCTTTGCAGCATTACAAGTGTGCAACTCACATTAATTATAAAAGTACACCTACTCCTCTAACACATTCGCACCACTCAAGCCATATATCTAGAAAAATAACTACCAAAATATATCTCCAGAGTCCTCAAACACTTTTTAAAGGTTCTATTATTATGAAATTACCAACCCTATGGTTCCTAATAACAAATCTAAAGGTGGTTTTTCTAAGAGAAGGTAATTTCCTCTACCAAGATCTTTTTTAACTTATTATTTTCCCACTATCAATTATGTATTATAATATTCAATATAATAAAACAATTATTTCACATAAAAATATATTTTATTGTGTTTATGTAATAATATTTATCCATATAATACTCCATAAAATGGTGAATAAAACCAACACTCATGTGAATGGCGGACTACCGCCTCATGAACCAATGTAAATTGTTTTCCATAACCAAATCACATGGATATAAAAATAATAGAAACCATGAATAAATATAATCATTATAAAATAATAATTATTTTTTAAATTTATTATATCATCTACATCCTTACCCTTTAACCCATTAAAAAAATGGTAATTTCTCTTGTGCGTACGTACGACCTACCATCTCTATTAAGCGATGTGGTTCATTTTCCATGTTCAAAATTTTGAAAATAACTATAAACATGTATATAATGAATAAATATGATATACATAAATTTAAAATAATTTGCTATATGATGGAACTTTATCCTATTCATAAAATCCATATCTTATAAAACATAACATGCCTGAGAAAACAAAGTACTTAACACCTGAAACAATGGTAATATAAAAATATTATCAATGAGTGGGTGAAAATTTTTTATAAGGGGATATTATATGATAACATAAATATTAATATGGTCATGTTTTAAATTAATATCATGTTAACTCACATTATATATTAGGTTAAATAATTTTCAAATAAATTGAAGAATTAGGTAAGGGTTTTCACCTCAATTTATACTCCATTAAGACCAAATTTTTATTCTACACCTATTCACTTTTATATGGTTTACATACCACCTCTTTGATATGTTTTACATGAATACCTAATTATTCATGATTATTAATTTTTAAATTAACTTTTATTCATTCAAATTTTTTCAATTTAAATGTTACCAAAGAAGTAAAAATTTATTTTAAAATCTCCATTTTTGGGATTGATCTTAGTTTATTTGAAGTAATATTAAAACATATCGTTCTTAAAACATATCTATTTTACAATCATATAGAACATTTGATATCGTTGATACTTGAATCAATAAATGAAATATTTAATGTATAAATGTATTTTATTTTTGTTTTAATTGTATGTATTTTTCTTCTATGTATATGTTTTTTTCAATATAGATTTTTAAAAGTCTTTTATTTAATCAAATGATTAATTACAGAAATTTTTAGTTTTCCGTGATTTTTTATAAAAGGTTTTAATGAAATATATCTAATATTTTTTAACTTTAATATTTTTTTACTTTCTGTACAGATTTTAAAAATAATATTTTTTAACATATATTATGATAAAAGACTACCCTAACACCATAACTATTGAGAAAAATCACTCAAGGTAACATTGAATCATTTTTGAGGTGTTTGTGCTTGTTGGAAAAAGAGGTTTGTTTGTTGATAAAGAAGGTTTACATAGTGAATTGTTGAGTTACAGAGATATTGTTGACTATCAAGGATTACAAATAACTATAAAAAAGTAATGGATGATCTGGAAATTGAACAAAAATAATAGATACAAGGTGGTTCCATTTTCCAGTGTTTTCAAAACTTTTGGGAATCAAAATAGGGAAAT
The DNA here is from genome assembly GCA_963277665.1 of Viscum album. Classification (NCBI taxonomy): domain Eukaryota; kingdom Viridiplantae; phylum Streptophyta; class Magnoliopsida; order Santalales; family Viscaceae; genus Viscum; species Viscum album. Next base: position 1,068,979,428 of record OY728129.1, read on the forward strand.
GTAGAAATGTGTTATTAGAAAAGGAATGTGTACGAAAGATCTGTAATGTGCACAAAAGAATGTTTTTATGTGAACATGACTGAATATGTTTTGAAAACTTGTATGTAAGGCATGTTTCTGGATCGGAACATCGAAATATATAAAAGGAATGAAGTGTACGAAGGATTTGGAAATGTTCAAAATATATGATTTTGTGTGAAAGAGGTTTGAACACCCATTTTAACCTCAAATTGGGTTTTGGGAACATGATGGGAATCTTGTGCAATGCTGTGAATCTTCCGTGCATGGTCTGACGTTTCCGAAAAATAAAAGGTGACCCTCTCATTTGACTTAGCTCCATAGATAGAGATAATCCAAGATCGGTATCATGTAAGAATTTTAAATAAAGGTAGTTGCGTAAAAGATTTTATGTTGCATGCAAGATAAATATGTTGCGTGTAATATTTGAGTTAAGTTTATGATTGATGTTGCACTCATTGGGTTTCATGAAAAAAATTAGAAACTTGTGTTCAAGGAATTAAAGTTGAACGCAAGGAACAGTTAGGGTTGAACGAAAGATTTTAGTTTTCCCAGTAATACTACAATAATTTGGTATTAATCTGTTGATGAAAGTTGGAATTCAATATTAGATCTTTAAATAGTGGATAATTCATTCATTATTGATAATGAACCAAACTACATGTCTATAAACTGTGACTGGATCCCATCCAAGAGTAGTGAGAAAAGGAAGAGGAATATGGTGATCCTTCCACTGGGAGTTAGCCAGAGGAATAAACATAGGGTGTTACCCTTGGGAATGCAGCAAGGAGACCATAAACTCTATAAAGGAAATTATCTTGGGAATAAAATATCTATCCTGATCTTTGATCTTTAGTGGATTTGGTACATCATCACATTACCATTGTATCATACATACAAAAATCCCAATGAGGATGAACCAAGTAAAAATCATTGTTTAATGTGATTTAATTCTTACATTACTTTCAATGAATCCTCATCAAGTAAGGATGAAAAGAAGAGAGCATCATAAACACACACGTCAAAATAAGGTGACCCTTATAATAAATAGTTCAAGATCTAGTGTGGTAACAATTATTTGAACAATAATATCCATACCCTAAATCACACCCCTCTAAGGGTATGTAATCCCCATTTGGACCTAACAATTACCATTTTATGATAATTAGTTTCTTAGAAACATTTTTAATTTTTACAATAAAAAATATTTAATTATATATTTTCTTAATATTTCAGTAACTTTTTAGTATTTTTCCAAGGGACATTATTTAATTAGAAAACCTATATTTTTTATGAATCGATGATCAATTCTTATCAATTTTGTAGTCATTAACATCATCTTGAAAGATTACATTTTTGTGATCATTGGAAAATATATTTATCTTAAATATACATATTATTTATTTTATATGTACGATTATTACCTAATCTGTATACCATTTTTATATACAACGTTTTACTATGAATGTTATTTGACAGACTAGGGAATTTGTTTGATAAATAAATATTATTTAATAAATAATTATATTATATGGAAAAGAAATATTTTTTAGGAATTTATTAATCATTCAATATATTTAGAATACATTGAACATGCAATGAAGGGTGGGCCTGGATATAGATAGACTCTCGATGCATCGACCAGTCTAATGAGACAAATCATTTGGCTAAATTAAATAGATTTTTATTCTTTACCTAAATATAGTTTTAAAATATATAGGTTCAAGGTCTGGAAGATATTGACATCAGAAAATATAAGATCGTGATGTCCAATATTTAGCATTTCTATTATTGAGAATCTAGTTGGATGTATTTATTGGACAATTTATCAATCAAATGTCATGTCTTTGTAGTTATTTACCTTTATTTATTGATTATTCCATATTTACTCATGATATATTCCACTATATGTCACCGTTAAAGATAATTTGAGCACAACATTACTTTTTTCTTTTCCATAGGATATGAAGAATAATTATTTGATTGAGTTAAAGGATGAATTTTGTTACATTACAATACCTTATATTTTTTGAAAATTTCAATTGGGTATCAGGTATTTATTTGGAACTCCAAATATTCTAAATGGATTGGTCTACCAGGAATAGAACCCTTGTATCTAAAAAAATGTAATAAAGTAACCCCCAACTCTGGGTTAACGGATTTGGGGTTGTTATAGTTGGTATAAGAGTAAGATTGGTAAAAACCATGAGAACTAGATTTTGGAAAACATAGATTGGGGAACATAACAATCTACCAGACATTGAGGATATGAATAATAATTTAATAATAACATAAAATATTTGTTAAGGTAGAGATTTTATTTTTACAAGCAATACATCCCCTTATAGATACTACAAGTGGATGAGTTTTTGGCATAGATACATCTTGGCCTAACAACCCCAAAATGTTTTGTTTTGAGTATTTATTGGCCAACATTCTAGTGTATGGTTAGTTCTCCCTTATTGCATACTTGGTTTGAGAATACCAATGGATATTCTTATGGTACATCACATTTTCTTTATAATCCATTATGAAATATTTTAAAATATTATTATATATTAATATATCTTGAAGAAACAATGTTTATGTGTTTGATATTGATAATTCTTAAATTTTAAACTTATATTAATTGTTATATAAGATTTATAAGTATTTATTATGTTTGAAAATTCATTATGATATAAAAAAATTCACTATATTTAATTTTTTAGAAATATATCATGGTAGAATGCATGGTATAAATAATCATTTACAATATAGGTAATTCTACTAATAGCAAGACAATATAACTGTTATTATAATTTTGAAGATAATGTCCATATTTATAGAGCTTAATCGGGTAATGATAATTATCTTTTCTTGAATGAAGAAAAATTTTGTTCAAAATAATGATTCTTCTATTATGGATCACTTAATGTGATATAAACCTCCATCATATAGAGGGACTAATAATACCATGCTATATTAGAGTGAATCAAGTCCATTTAAAATATATTTTTAGCCTTGGTATGAAATGAGAACGAAAATTTTAAACTAGATATATATTATCTCAAGGGATATGTTTATCAATGGTGTTCTATGATCGAGAATACAATGGAGGATGAATAAATAGAATACATGAAATATAAATATTTTAAAGAAACATTATTTGATAAATATTTCCTTCATGAGAAATAAACTAAAATAAATATAAATTTTCATTATCTTAAACAAAAATTAAGAAACATGTATTAATTAGTGTAGGGATAACATTAACATACTATCCATGTATGACACCATTTACACATGTAATACTGAATATAATATTAACCATTTATTTTAAGGAAACAATCTTCTTCTTTAAAGGGAATTAGTTTCTCTATCATTTTCATCATACGATGATATAGTTTTATGCACCATCAAAAAAGTTATAAATGTTTATAGATTATATATATATCCCTGGGAATAAAAAGATTAATAGTTTTTTTAAACACCACGAAAAATTGAATTCAATTAAGAATAATAATAAAATGAATCAATTTCCATCATGAGAAAATTGTGGAAATAAACAACCTATACATTTGTTAAAGGGCATGTGAGTGTGTTTCAAGTGCATAAATAAGCGTCATCTCGTTCATGAATATAATGGAAACAAATTTACCACTGATTTATTGTGCATAAAATATAAATATATGGAGAATTATTAAAACAAATGTCCCACGTGTTAACTTAATATACAACAGAAGAATCCAGGGAGAGAAATTAAAACTTATATGATCGTTATAGATGTGGTTTAGGTTCCCAAAGATGTGGTGGCAGGTAACTTAATCATAAAATCAAATTTATCTTGTGATTTACATGATTCTGGATTCTCTCACACTTATATATATATATATTCAATATATACCATGAAAATAAGATATTTTCTTATCTCTTTAATAAGGGAGTTGTTAGTCAAATTTCCTATTGGAAATCTCAATTTAACAAGGATGTGTTAGATACTTACCAATAATAGTACCTATTTTCAGAATTAATTGTTATACATATGGTCAAATTTGATATAATACTTATCATTAACTAAATTTCAAAATATGATGTTAAAAATTATTATAATTAGAGAGAAATTATGACTCATGATGATGAAGTAGAATTACTTTTCTTCAGATTGGAGACTTAATAATCTAATTAATGTCCATATCCATGAATAGTAGTTCTTCTAAATTAGATTATTAGGGATAAAGAGTATAAATAACCTTCAGATGGAAAAGGTTGTCACGAACCAGCCCCAGTCGACCCTGAACCGGTCAGCAAGGCCAGCCCGTGACAAGCCCTGATAGGCATTCCTGATCCTCCTGGGATGGAGGCAAGCACCGAGGGAATCAATAGAGTAGAAAATGGAATGATTTCACCCAAACAAAAAAATAAAACAATAGAAAGGAGAAATGTAAAACCGAAACACATTTATATAAAAAAATGAATTAGCCATTATGTATACAACAAAACTGGGAGAACAACTGAATGATACAACTAAACAGACCAGAACTCATGAAAAACTAACTACTTGTGACCCCAGTAGTCACTCTCCAACAAAACAATCACATGATTCTCAATGTGATCAAACCAAAGTTGAAACATACACGAGGTATAAAAATATAAAAGAATTATATCTGTTAGTATTAAAACTCAGAAGACTTTCCCAATAATCGATTGCCAATACACATCCTTTAAAATAATAGAAACATTAATGTCATGTTTGAAATACAATATATAATAGTATAGTTTTCTACAAGGTTACTAAAAAACAATGTACAAGCCATTTCCCTCATATTCCTTTCCAAAACTAGATGCATTCAACTACCATGGAAATAACATTTTCAATGGGAAAGTGATGTTTACATTTGTATATTTTTACAAGAGGATAAAACACTTTTATTTGCAATTTTTTCATAAACCTAATAAAAAATAGGCCACCACTTTCCACGAAAAATAATATAGAATAAGGAATAACGGTAAACACAAAACAAGGGAAATGTAAATATATACACAAGCATCTTATTCATCACTGCAAGAAACTGAAATCCAATAGACCATGGTGAACCTAAGAGATCACTAAAAACCTAGAACATACTAATACATGAGAGTCCATCCCCATCGGCATGCCACACATGATGAAAATAAAAATTCCCAAACACATGGTGACCTAACTCCAGACAGATCGATGTGCCCAATCCCTTAGTAATAAACCAAAAATATATCCTCCTACTATGGGACCCTAGTCAGTCCACCCACAAACCTGTGTAGAAATCATTCATATAATTTTCTCTCAATATTCCAGGTTCCCATGTCTAATTTATATAAAATGTGGGTGTGAAAATCAATTACATCCAAACATCCAATCACAATATATATATAATGATAATACACAAAAGACATCACCCCGAGTCACTACAAGGACAAATCTCATGACATTAATCAAAAATAACATAAAGAGTCATACATGAGGCAATATCATAATAGATCACAAGTATTCCTCAGTAAGTAAATACCATCAATTATATACTTACAAGGATGGCATAAGAAACATCCATAAGAGGTTTTTATAATAAACAATTTCACCATTTTCACAATGTTTCCAAATATAACCTTATACATTTCAAAAAACAAACGTTTTCCAATGGATGAAATTTCAGTTTTAATACTAAGGTGTACATAAACCATTTATTTTAGAATAATACTTTAATAAATCACTTAAAACACTAAGGTTACATATTCAAAACACGACCATTTTCATAAGGATTCCAAACTTGCCATTTTTCGGCAACTCGGGCCAAAACATGTTATAAACCAAATCCCATTTATTTGTAAAACCAAATCCACATTTTAAATCTATAAAAATATTAAAGAATAAAATTTTTCATTATTCAAATGTAACTATAAATCCAAACAAATCAATTTAAATTGCACTATACACATAAAATCCAACCGGGAAATTTACCGAACACATGACTTGCACTCTTTAACAAAAAAACTTATTTTGAGCACATGAAAAGGGATAATACCGTTTAAATGACATATATTTATTCAATATACTGAAAAATATTCAAAATAACATTAATCATGTGCAAAATCTCATGGAATAATTTATCAAACAAGATGAGTGCACATTTATACCAAAACAACTATATTTTTTTTAACAAAATAAGGCATAAAACATCATTTCCACACACAAAAATTAAAACCAACGTTTAAAAGATTTAAATATGTTATAAATAAAGTCATAAGAGAATTATAATGATGAAACATAAATGATAAAGTCTTGTGCAAGGGATATCCTACCTCAAATCCATGGCGGAAAGGAAACGCACACCTGAATTCACCCACTGTGGTTTCCAACACTCTAGATCTATGAAGGCCCATCATAAAAAAACAAAACCCTCAAAAAATATCATTAAAAAATATTACCCTAGGATGTGCATGACCAGGGGATAAGATGAATCCAAAATAAGGATAGAAGGGGAAGGAAGAGGGAGAAGAAAGGAGAGGGAATCTCACCTTTGAAACTAAATAACTCTACATCATACCTTATATATTCAGCCCTAGAGTAAAATTAATGGCTTGGAACGTCTTAGAGATGCTCCATATGTCTGGACGAACCAGGGAAATTTTATTTTGGGTAAAATGAGTGAAATATGATGGATTTATGAAAGAGAAAATTTACCTTAGAAAATCTATAAGATTTCTGGAATCTAGAGAGGTTTTCCCCTAATACTTGGCTAAGATGAGTTCCAAAGAGTGAAAATAGAAAATGGGGATGCAGCTAGGTATAATTGTCAAGAGTGGGAGGTGGAATCCCTGAAAAATGTCAAACAAATAAAAAAGATATCAATGAAACATATTATTTTTTAAAAATTGGAAATGAGCCCACGGGCTGGCCCAATACCAGAATAGATAACACAAAGTTACAATGCTTATTAATTCTTAATGGGTCCAAAAACATACGCAGTCTCCAATATATCAGGGGAGGAAAAATAGGAAGTGTAATGAGTCAAAAATTTTAACAAAATAAAGTAGTTATGAAATACACAAAATATGTTTTTAAATATGGAAATGGGATCACGATTTGGACCAAATCATGATGTAACCAACCATTATACAAAAACTCCCAAAACAAGAATTGAGGCACCCAAACATGGATTTCTATATATATATTAGAAATAAAAAATCAACATGAATCTCAGCCAAGAGCATGGAAAAGGATCGGGAGTCTCAATGGACTGGATCAAAACAAAGACATGAAAAAAAGAGTGACAATTATCCCCACCATTAAAGCTTTCCACCCCCAAAAAGACATAGCGCTTTACAGCTAAATGATTAACACCTAATGATTAATTATCAATATTATCCAGCCTCTCAATATAAAGAAATATCATTCTCAATTAAAAGAAAATTAAGCCTCTTGGCTCAAACAAAACACCAACTCACAACCTCTTCTTGAGAATCAACCGATGGATCGAGTCACAACCTCTATAACCAAATAAAGAACAAGATTGTTGGCCTTATCTAAATTAACATAAAGATCACCCAAACAAAATAGTACTCACGAAAACCAAATATTTAGCGGGAGTCCAAAATGATCACTCCACCATTAAGAAACAACTAGCACTAGAAAATTTCTTAGGATGAAAATCCATGAGACCCATGGTGGGACTCCCCACTATTAAAAACCAACTAGAAATGAACAAACCGGAATTAAACATGAGTTAGAATCAGGACTCACTCAAATATTCTATCCAAAAATCTCTTACAACAACCTACAAACCCAAGATGATAGGAAAAAAACATGAAAATTTAATCCACCCACTCTCGAATTAGTGTGGTATGAACTGGGCCAAAACTCTCTACAGAGATCCAATACCCAACCAATTACAGCAGGGAGGGAAGGGGACCCAATAATTGGGCCATCGAAACCACAAATGAAACAAAGGAACTACCTAACTGAAATAGTAGAAGTATTATATTTTTAATACAAAGATAAATCCTAGGATTCCTAACATCATTCCAGCTTTACTCCGAAACCTATGGCTGGAGCTCTAATGGAGGATGCCTCTCTTTCCTCATAGTCAGGCTTTGATAATCCCCAAATTTTACTATATCCATTAGTTCCAAACAGTACCACATAACACTCCTAGGAAGAAACAATAGATCAAGAGACTCCATGAAACACTCTTAGTCAACAAAACACTTTTTTCCAAAGAAGAACTTGGAGATACAGAACACTATTTTGTCTCACTCCAAACGAGGAGAAGAATGAACAGGGCACACAAAAACACCCACTTAACTTCACTGAGCACTACTACTACAACCGAGAGAATAACTATAAAGGAGAGGCACTTTAAATCATGTCCAAAAAACTCTCTATATCAACAAACAGGATGAGGAATCATTCTAATATGTGGATATAACATTTGAAAAAAATAATTATGTTGATCAACTAGAATGATTTTCAATGGAGAACCATTCGTGGCCACATCACAACATCCAACACATATTTTGAAACCCAATGAACATTACCACAAAAGTGAGCCACCAACAAGATCCCATCACAAGACACAACAAGAGTATGACTTCTAGATCATAAGGAATCATACTGAATTGACAAAACTTCTATGAAATAGGATAAACCATCCACATAACTTTTGATTCAAACAAACAACACAATTTTTTTCAGTTCAAAATACTTTTGAAAAAAATAAACTATCATAGTGGATTTTTCACATTCACGAATGGTTTTTCATCAAGTCTAACTCACATGAACATTTACGTGCCACCTCAGACACTCAAATACCATGCCATACTAGCCATCCATCCAAATATCAACAAATCCTTGCATTTGAGAACCCATGAAAACACAGAAGGAAAAAACAAAACATCATCATTACAAAAATAATCATGTACCTTCCAAAGGCACATTAACCACCAAATAAAATACTATTTTCAGATTTCACAAGACAAAAAACACCTCATCAAGGACCATTTGATTAAAAAATAATCCATTTAATTTAATTGAACTTTCAAAAACCACTATTTTATTCCAAACAGTCCCTTCCTATTTAAATAAATCAGTAAGTCCACTTTTCATAATCTAACAACCACAAAGGCCAAAACCCCTTTCCAGAAAAACACCATCTACTCAAAACCAAATTTCAAAAACCATTCATCAGATACAAACACTTTTAAACAGCCCAAAACGCCGTATTTAAAACCAAGATTCATAATTACATAATAATATTCTATCCCATCCAAAAATTTCATTTCAGCAAACCATATTTTTAGATTAAGGAAAATTCAATCTTGCTAAATCATTTCCTTTTTATCCCTATAAATTTTTTTAAAAACCCAACATTCCAAAACCATTATCATATTAATTGTTGAAAACCCATTTTCCACTTTTTAGCAACCAAAAATTCCCTTAAAAACCATTTTCACAATTTTCAGACAAGTATTTTCAAAAAAAAATTCATAATTCAAGAAAGGGCCAAGAGATTCTCAAAAGGGAACTAGTGTCGGTGGGTGACTTGATCATATGGTTGGCATCCATATGTCAAACAAACCAACGACACAAAGAGTCTTCTTAGGACCATGCCTCAGGCTCCAAATGCCTTTCTATGCCATGAGAGCTAACAAAGACCATTAGTCTAACACCCCTTGTCGTATCCCAACACCAAACAATCAACAGAACCAAAGACGCTAATAAAATTCGCCTTCCCATGGCCACCGAGGATTGGAATGATAAATAGTCCACGACGCTCTTATTGAACATACCCCTAGAGGCCTGAAAATATGACTCCATCTACCTTTACATCCCCAAATAACAAAGGGTTCTCTATAAAGAAAGGTATTCTAAGAGCTAACCTCCTTTGATACCATTTTGTCACAAACCAGCCTGAGTCGACCATAAACCGGTCACCTAGGCCATCCCATGACAAGTCTCGAGAGGCATTCCCAATCCTCCTGGGATGACAACAGGCTTTGAGGGAATAACTAGAGTAGACAAGGAAACTATTTCTCCCAAACATAAACAATAAAACTATAGCAATGTGAAATGGACATCCCAGACACATTTTTTAAAAAAAAACTGAATTAGCCATCATGTATACAACAAAAATGGGGGGAAATTGAATGATATAGTCAAAACAATTAGAACTCATGAACAACTAACTCCATGTGACCCCACTATTCACTCTTCAGCAAAATAATCACATGCTGATTAATGTGATCAGATATAAGACGGAATCTGCACAAGGGATAAAAACAGAAAAGAACTATATGTGTGAGTATCAAAAATCAGTAGTCTAACATGATAATATATTACCAATGGAAATTATTTATAATAAGTGAAAAATAAATGTCATGTTTTGTCTAAAAATATCTAAAATTATGATTTTCTATAAGGTTACTCAAAAAAAAGTACAATCCATTTCCCTTATTCATTTTCAAAACTAGATTCATTCAACTAGCGTTCCAATATAATTTTCAAGGGGAAATTGATGTTTACATTTTAATATTTTCACAAGAGGATAAAAACATTAATTTGAAAACCATTTTCATAAACCTAATCAAAACCAGACCACCTATTTCCAAGAAAAACTTTACACAAGAATTCCTAAAAGTAATAACACAATAAGGGAAATGTAAATGTATATACAAGCATCATATTCATCACTACAAGCAATTGAAATTCAATAAACATGGGTGAACCTAGAAGATCAGGAACAAACCAGAACATACTAATACATGAGACTCCATCCACATTTGTATTCCACAAATGATGAAAATCAAAATGCCCAAATGCCCGACCACCCTAACTCAGGACATACTGAGGGGCCAATCACATAGTAATAAACCGAAAATATATCCACCTACAATGGGACACTAGTTAGTCCATCAAATACCAGTGTAGAAATCATTCATATAATTTTATATCAATATTCTAGGTTCCCATGTCTCCTCTATATTAAAAGGGGGTTTGCCAATCAATGTCATCCGAGTATCCAATCACAACATATATATAATGATAATTCACAACAGCCATCACCCTGAGTCACTCTAAGGACTGATCTCATGCCGTTAATAAAAAAGAACATAAAGAGTCCAAACCGAGTCACTCTCATAATAGATCAAAAGGGTTCCTCCTAAAGGACGTCCCATACATTATATACATACAATAATGTCATGAGAAAAAACCACAAGAGGTTTTCATAATAAACAGTTTCACCATTTTCACAATGTTGCCAAATGAGTCCTTAAGAGTTTCTCAAAACAAACATTTTCCAAAGGTACACATTTCAATTTTAATAAATAGGTGTATACACACAATTTACAGTAGATTTTGTTTTTCATAAATCCCTTAAAAGAGTAAGGTTACATTTTCAAAACATGACCATTTTCATAAGGATGCCAAACGGGCCATTTTCCGGCAACTCAGGCCAAAACATGCTATAAAAACCCATTTATTTGTAAAACTAAAGCTCCATATGAAATCCATAAAAAGATTCCAAAATAAAATTTTTCAGGATTCCAATGTATTTATAAATCCAAACAAATAATTTTAAATTTCCCTAGGCACATAAAAGCAAACCAGGCAATTTACCGAACACATTACATGCACTCTATAACAAAACAACTTATTATAAGCCCTTGAAAAGTGATAAAATACCATTTTCATGCCATAAATTTATTCAATATACTAAAAAATATTCAAAATAAAATAAAATAGGTGAAATATTTCATGGAATAATTTATCCAACAAGAGGAGTGTAAATTTATACCGATACAAGTATTTTTTTTATCAAAATAAGGCATAAAACATCATTTCCACCCCAAAAAAATTAAAAAAAGGTTAAAAAATAGCCTATATCATATAAATATGTTTATAATAGCATGATAATGATGAAACAAAAAAGTTAAAGGATTGTGCAAGATAAATCATACCTCAAAGCTGTGATAGAAAGGAAACACACACCTGAAATCACCCTTTCAGTTCCCAACACTCTATATCTGTGAATACACACCATAAAATAACAAAACCCCCATAAAATATCATTAAAAAACAGTACCCTAGGTCTCTAATTACCAGGGGATATGAGAAAACCAAAATAAAATGGAAGTGGAAGGTAGTGGGAGAACAAAGGAGAGGGAATGTCACATTGGAAACTAAAGAACTCTTCATCTTCAATTAGATCTTCACTCTTAGTGGATAGTTAATGGATTGGAACTTCTTGTAGATTCTCTATAGGTATGAAAAAACCAGGGATATTTTATTTGGGCTAAAAAGTGTGAAATATGAAGCATTTATGAAAGAGTTAATTTACCTTAGATAATCTAGACGATTTCTTGAATATGTAGATATTTTTCCATAATACTAGGATGCAATGAGCTCCAAAGAGTAAAAAAAAGAACCTAAAGAATCTCCTATGTATCTCAGGCTCTAGTGGGAGGCGGAATCACCAAAAAATTACAAAATATAATACAGATATGAAAGAATCAAATATTTGTTTTAAAACTGCAAATGAGCCCACAGGTAGGCCCATTACGTGAATAGATAAACCAAATTCACCATGATTATTAATTATTAATGGACCCAAAAGGATATGTAGGCTTGAATATGTCATGGAAAGAAAAATATTAAGTGTAATGAGTCAAAAATGTTAAAAAAAATTATGGATTTATAAAAGAAAAAAAATATGTTTTTAAATCTGGTAATGAGTTCACAGTTTGGCCCAAGTCATGAATTAACCACCCATTCTACAAAAACTCCCAAAAGAAGAATTGATGCACCAAAATATGTATTATTAGATATTGATAACACGTCAAAGATCAACATTAATATCACCCAATAACCTGGAAAAGGATCGGTATTTCCAATGAACCAGATCAAAATAAAGACATAAAAAATTGGGTGTGGCAAATGTAATATTTAAATAGAGGATATACTAATTTTACAGGAATATATTGATGTATTTACAAAATAATTACTTGGACATTCACCATAGCATGAAGTTGAAATTTCTATTAATTTAATCCCTGATTTAATAACTATATGAAAGTCACCCCATATAATGAAAACTATGGAATTAATTGATCTAAATAAACAACTTGAGAAGTTTTGTGATAAGGATCTATTCACCATAGTATTTCAACATAGGATGTTTATATTCATTTCATTAATAATAATTATATATACATGAGTTTTTTCATTGATTATATTGAATTCAAAGATATTATAATAAAGAAAAATTATCTTATTCCTTAAATTAATGACTTATTTGACCAACATCCAAGAGCTCAATATTTTTCAAATATGGAACATCATTATGGGTATCATCAATTGAAAGTAATGAATAATGATATTTTCAAGATATAATTTCAAGAAAGTTATAAACATTATGATATTATAGTAAGTCCATTTGTATTTAATAACGAATAATATATTTTTACTAATCTAATGAATAGAGCATTTGAGGAATATATTGGTTATTTTAGTGTGGTATTCATTAATGATATCTTGGGGGTGTATTTTGATCGATATTAGAACCAAGATAATCACTTGAGGATAATTCTCGATAATCCTAGAAGAAAAGTGTTGTATTGGAAATTTTGCAAGTTTGAAGTCTAGATTTGAGATGTTTCTTTTCCTGGACATATTGTCTCCATGGATGGAATCTATATTGATCATGTGAAGATAAAGGTAGTCAAATAATAACCTACACTGGTAAAAATAACTAAGGGACATAACTTCATTGGTTTTCAAGGTTACTATCAACAATTTCATCAAAATTTTGATTTATTGGATAAACTATTGACCAAGATTACACGTTAATGGGTAATGTCTACACGGATAAATGAATGTGAATAATTATTTGAAGAATTTAATAGTATATTTTACAATGATAAATTTTTTTATAAAAAACATGGAAATTAATAATTTTTGATATATATTAATATATAAAATAAAGGATTTTGATTTGTCCTTATACCTAATGATAAGATTATTTCATATGAATCAAGGTAGTTCAAGACTCACAAACTGAACTATCAAAATAATGATTTTGAATTAGAATCCATAATTGTTTCATTTAATATGTGGGGAAATAATTTCAATGGTGAGAGATATGAGATATTCATAGACAATTAGAGCATAAAATATATCTTATAAAAAATATAGGTTAATGTGTGGCAAAGGAGATGGATCAAATTACCCATGAATTAGGATTTATCAATACATCACCACATAGGGAAGGGAAATAGTGTAACAAATTCATTCTGTATGAATGATACTAGATTTATGATAGAAATTAGTATTTATAGGGATCCTATGTTCCTTGATTTAGTAAATATTGACATGGGAATTATTAAGGAAGGGGAAATATCACTCCCTTTTCAAATTATTGTGAAACAATCGTTATTGGATAAGACAAGAAGGTTCCCAATATGATGATGAAAAATTTTAGAATAAAATTAATGCTTTGAATTATTTTAAATTTGAAAAAATAATATATGAAATGGAATTTGGAAATTTGGAAATTTGGAAAGAAACTATATGCACTATTTATATCTATGATGAAAGGTAAAGTTTTGGATGTTTCTCATAAATTATATTTCTCAATTCAATCTAATATCTTCATGATGTATAGTGATGTTAGGAATAAAATTTGGTGGGATAACAAGAAGAAGAAAACTGATGATTATGTATCAAGATTCTTAGTTTTTCAATTATTTATGGGAAAGAGATAGAATCCAAGAGGATCCTTGAAACCTATACCTATTACAATGTTGAAATGAGATGACATTACTATGGGATTTGTAATGGGATTACAAAGGATTCCTATAAAGTATAAAGGGATATTGATAATTTTTGATCACCTAACCAAATATACACATTTACTTGTTATAAAAGAACATATACCTCATGATCAACTTCCTTGACTCTATATTAATGAATTTATATGGCTTCATAGTGCACCTATTTAAATTAGGTTTGATCATGATCAAAAATTTACATCAAATATTTTTAATACTCTACCTAACGATCAGATTACCGAGCTTCAATTGAGGATTGTGTACCATCTTCAAAATGATAGATAATCAAAAAGTACTATTCAATATTTTGAAGTCACGTTGAGATCATACTCACTTCAATTTCAAGGTATGCGAGATTAGTATTTACTATAGTAAAATTTTCTTATAATAATATTTTACATTAAATTATTCAAATGGAATTGTATGAAGAATTATATGGAAAGATATGTAGTACCCAAATTGTTGGGATTAAGTTGGTGAAATGAAACTTTTTGGCGCAAAACATATCAGTGAGACAAAAAATAAAGGTAAATACTATTCAAATACAAATTATATAGAATAAATAATAAAAAAAATATATGATGATAATTGAGGGAATTATTTGGAATTTTATGTTGGGGAACACATTTTCATGAAAGTATCTCCAGGGAAAGGTTTCACAATGTTTAGTAAGAATGGAAAACTGATCCCTAGGTACATTGAACCCTTCTAAATCATGGAAATTTTTTGAACAATGTCATATCAATTGGATATGTCACCAATTCTATCAATATAATTATGTGTTCCATACACCATTGTTAATGAATTAAATTATATATTCAACCCATGTTCTCACATTTTAAGAAATAGAATTAGAACCTAATCTATCATACAATGAGGATACTATATATAATATTAACACAAGAGTGAAATTATTGAGGAATTGAACAAATTGAATGGTAAAGGCACATGTGATAAATCATAAAATTGAGGATTTATTGTGGGAACTAGAGGATATTGTAATGAAGAACATGTTTGAGTCAGTTACCTAGAACCAAATTCTATTTTCATTATGATTACTTGTATTCATAGGTCTTAATATTAATTAAATCTTAACCACATTATGATTAGTCTTTTGTGAAACATAGTATATGATAATTTCCTAACAGTTACTGTCACATTAAATGGTCATGGTAGCTCCCCTCTTTGATGAGAACCCATTAGTTCCATGAATGTACACTTAAATATATGTTATATAGATAAATGAGTTCATTTGAGGGAAAAAATGATATAGGTGATCTGGGGAGGAGACTCATAAGACATTAAGGAACCATCTCATGGTTTACACATTTTTTAATATACAGTGTAGGATATTAAAGAACGAGACCCACTAGTAAGAAATCCACATTCATTTATTTCATTGGATGTTCAAATATTTGGATGTGTATATTAATTTTTAGACTTTAGGATTATTATTAATGAATATTATAAGTCATGTAAATTTATGTATTGATGAAAACTATGATGCCACATGTTTGTGTCAAGGTGTGATACATTAGGTGCATCATGAGTAATATTACATTAATTAATAATATAGGAAATGATTTATACCTTTATATTATATAATTGATTTTGATATGTTAATCCCTTGGATGAGAATTATATTTTCTAAATAAATCCATGGATATGGTGTTATATAAGAAATTTCAAATTTTGTAAAGTAAAAGAAAGAGACATTGAGAAAATAGGTTTATGGAACATGTGTGAAACCTTATTGATTAGAGATATAATGATAAATAGATTATATAACATTGTGTGTGTTTATATGAGGTATTATGTCATTATAGCATTAACTTCTTTCCCTACGTTTTACTTGGTGTCTTTCTAGACACTAACCATGGAATTTAGGCTACTTCACCAAATGTTATTAAGAAGTAGTCCTAAAGTGTCACACACTAAGTGTATCTATAATCATTGATAAATAATATAATATTGATTATTATTTATCAAATTTAATAAATATAATTCCTACACATTGTTTAATAATTATTTTTTCTTATTGATCACATATATTATATCACAAGTTATTCGATATAATATTATGTGAGTGGAATATTAAATAAATATTTATTCACTATTTAATGAGTATAATATTTATCTATTTATTGGAGAATAATGTCATGATATTTATTTATTAAATAAATAGTCATTATTCATGTGCTGATAAATAATGTGGAGGAATTGTGGACTATGTTTTTAGGTAAATTGAGAAATAGTATATATTGAATATAATTTGATTAAATAATATTTTATTTAATTCACATGTTAGGGGAATATCGGGGAAATAATGATAATATTATCATTTTAAAAATGGGGTTCCAGAAGGGATAAAATAAATATTAAAGGAATATTGTAAATATATTTATTTCTAAACCCAATACATATTTAAAACTAATTATATTATTTTCTTAGAGAGAAAATTTCATTTTTATTTAGAAAAATTATAGCTGGAGAGAATCCTTTCCATACCTAGAGAGATACCTCTCCATGTACACTTCGAAGAATGGGGAGTGATCATCTACCATCATCTAATCTCGATTATAAAGACATCATGGAGAATTATTTTGAACTGATTGTCATTGTGATCATAGGTGAATAAAACACACAATATGATCTAATATGCTAACACCTACATAATCCTATGACGATGTGCAGAGGGTTTTGGAACACATGTGGTTGCCACTAGTGGAAATATTCTCTTGATTCATACAACCCAATGAAAAAACAATGTAGGCCTGTTTTCAGATCCATTAATGCAGAAATAATTATCAAAATGTAATTATTTAATTGATTAACTTAATTATAAACAATATTTTATTATCCTACACCTAGTTCTAGCATTCTAACCCTCATTTGTTTTCGTTGATTCAGTTTTTTCGATCATGACATTGATCATAAGGTAAATATCAGATTGATCATCAATTATAATAAAATGAAAACTTGGTGAAAAATAATTGAACAATTCCACTATTCCCAAAAACTCCATGTGGTTTCAGAGGGGTCAAATAATTATTTATAATTATTTAAAAAATCATCGATTTGTTGACACATTTTACATTTATTTTTACATTAAATTTTAAATGTTATTTAAACTGAATTAAGATATTTTATTCTCTAACTATTTTTTGTCATAGATCAAATCAAACTGATTAATTTTACGAATGAAATAAAATCTAAGAACTAGTTTAGAGGTTCCAAAGATTCTGTCTTTATAACAAAATATTACATGACATGTAACCATAACTACACACCATTTACTTGTTTTCAATATAATAGGAATTAATGCTGAATTAATTCAAACCATGTTCATTGAATACATTCAGTGCATTTAAATTTACACTATATGTTGACCAGGTCATCCTGGAACCTATTCATATAATGTACATGATGTGTATCTTACAAACATGGTGTATAGTTCTGTTGTCATATATTGGACGTGTATCAATTTACCAGGCCTACCACACTGGTGATCATGTAACTCGGATACCAAACACCGTGTATCCCTTGTAAAAATTAATTACACCAATTTTTATGAATCATGTTTTACAAATAGATTCCCTAGGCTTGTTCTTCTGATATGCAGTGAAAAATATACACACTAGGCAGCTCATTTTTACATGACTTGTATTTTTACCAAATTACATAGAATTAAAATTAATTTATTATACAATGTAAACCTTATCAAAATGTGATTGTGTGTAGTCATTAAGATGATAAGAAACACCATGTCATGGGTTTAATTATATATAAATGTTTTATTAATTTCTGCATAATATTCAGATCATTATATCATGTGTGAGTAGAATTACAATTATTACTCTACGTGAATTGAAGAATTACATGTGATAGAAAAATAATGTAATTTGTGTTTAATCATTATTTTTATAGTAAACATCACAAAAGTACATGATAAGTCACATATTCCATATGTCACAAGAGTAAATTGAATCTAAGTATAATACTTATTGGGTAGATTGAGATGGGTATTCACTGTTTGGCCTCTACGGAATATTTATATACAGAGTTATTTTTAAATAAATTCATTTAATTTTTTAAAAATAATTAAGGATGATAAACTCAATGAAAAATTTATAATAAGTAATATAATTTAATTATTAATTAAATAAGATAATTAATTGATTTCAACATGATTTATCTTAAATAATAAAGATTAAAAAATGAATGATATTTTTATTAAATGTATAATTTGTTGCATACTTGTGGATGATCATGATCCAAGACCAGGCTACTGTATGTGAATGGTTTCATTTAATTTATTATTTAATAATTTTTTTGGCCGATGTTTCATCTCTCCTATTATTATGTAACGACCTATATGGCCATGTTTTTTTTATGTAAATTCCATCCTATAACCTCTGTGTGAGTAAAATAATATGTAATAGATGGACCTCCAATGATAGTGGATCTGGTTCATGTTTAGAGTTATGTTGAAAAAAATCCAATACTGACGCATAGGTGGATAGGTGGAAATCTATAACAAGAACCTTAATTGGTTCAAGGTGTTTTCCCCCAAGTCAATGGTTTGTTTATCATTTTATAGATGAACTGTCCATTAGTAAAAGATCATAATCACAACACATTATTATTTTATTTATGTCAAGTTTCATTGTTATATCATTATGTATGTTTTGTTATGATAACATTAATAAATGAATTAAAAAACTTGCATGAAAGAACTAAAATAAATTTTCTTGAGAATAAATATTATCCACGAATTTTTTAATCACTTATGTAAATCTACTTAATATTAACAAGAATGTTCTAAAGATAGTAATTGTAAATTTATTTATAAAAGGATAAAATCCCTAAATAATATATATTAATTTAATATAGACTTCCACTACATTAGTTAAAATTGAACCATTTTTCAAAGTTCTCGACCATCCAAATTTGGGGTTCCTTATAATATTTGGGAATTCTAATTTGAGTTTTTTTTGATGAGTTAACTTAGTTCAAATAAAGGGTATATTTAGAAAGCATGATTTGGTGAAATTGAGAGGCAATTGTTGAGAAAAACTATTTTAAGAATTTTAGTATTGGGAAATCCACTCAAAAAACCAAGGATCTATGAGTTAATACAGCTGACATTTAGAATTCCTACCTTACACCATTCATGCTTCCTAAACAAACAATGTTCGGGTAATGAGAAGGAAAATATGGATGCATTCCACTAGAATATTAATGTAATAGAATATTCTAAAGCTAATGGTGGGGTATATTAGGATTCGATAGAATAATATTATATTAATAAATATAATATTTATTTATTTTTATAAATTTCATTAGATAATGTAATACAATTATTCTCCACATGTTTTTAGAAATAACATTAAAATTAATGTAACATATCAATGTGGTCTACACATGAGAAGGATAACCATATAACCAATGAAAATTTCCAAGAGTTTAAAAAGCGATTACGTGTAATCATTTTCTGTGAAAGAAATGTTTATGTTTTGATAAAACAAATTTTTAAAGAAACTAGAAATGACAATAGCATTGAGTAGTTTCTCTCTATGAGAAACATTTGAACGGTGCAACAATTACTCAGTGTTTCATGAAATCATTTCTGAACAATGAGATTTTGAATCAACATGAGGAAATGGATGAATATATCATGTTGTCTCACCTTTGGTATTTCTTTCAATATAAGGTGTGACAAGATAGATTAGAGATCTCTATTGATATGTTTAAAACTAATCATAAAGAGTCTACTCTATCTAACCCTTATCTAGTTAAGCTTATTGGATACAATGAAATCTGAAACATTGATGGATTAAATTACTAGGTGAATTGCACATATATCCCATAATTTAATCACTACCCAAGACCTTATAATGTTTTATTTTTAATTGTAATATTATAAAAAAATGAGAAGAGTGTATCAGAACTTATCACTTTGATTCACCATGTTTATAATAAAATGGGGTGTAAAAAACCTATGGTAATTATATTTAATAACAAAGTAATAATAAGGAAATGGAGACCAAGAATCACTATAATACTGAAGCTTCTAAGTATCTCCCTTCCAAGAAGAGGACGATCCAAAGAAAGGGAATGTTAAAGGAGGCAATATGGTTTTCATGTGGAAAGAAAGGACACAAGAAGAAGAATTGAACCCAGAAAAATGGGGAAGCTTAAGGTGAATTTTTTATCGAGTGTAATATTTCAATATCATTACATTGGGTACTAGATAAATCTTTTAGTGGTCACATTTGAGGAGGAAAAATGGAAGAGGCATGGAGAATGAGGTGCAGGACGACGCAACGATTCTAGAGAAGAGGCCTTCTGCTTGTACAAGATTTTTTGAAGTAGTTATTGAGGATGGTTTTGGCCAAAAATCACAATTTTGGTCACCTATACATTAAGAATTTATGCCTTAGGACAACTTGAGGGTGGATTCTATTTATAATAGGTGGAGAATGGACCTTGCTAGCCCACATGCTTCACTACTGGAAAATGATAGTGTAAAGGAGCGAGGTTTTTTTAAGCAGGATGTGGTGCGAGGGGTAACACATTGGTTTGGGAGTAATGTTATTATGGTACATAGGGTGTATAATGAAGAATATTCTCCTACTAAGGTGTTTGAACATGGTAGTTATCTTTTAAAATAAGAGATGTAGGGTCCTGTTATGGAGGTGGAATATCAAACCAGTTATTGGAATGAAATGGGATCATGTTCAAGACATCAGTCTTCAATTCTGTTGAGCAAAAGATTTAAATAGATTTTAATGGTTAGATTGAAATATGAACATAATTTCCCTCCTTAGATAGACTGAGGATGCATGAACATGATCAATAAAGATGAACTCAGTCATTCGTAAAGTTAAGCTTCAATCGAAAATGATATTAAGAGAAATAGGAGGAGGAATGGTAGGCAGTATAACTCATCATTGCCACCTTTTTTTGGAGACTCATTCTATTAAGAATAAAAACATAAAATAGGTTGATTCTAAGGATTTAAGCCATTAGATATCAGGGGTCCAGGGTGATCATCCCTTGGAATTACTATTATTCTTTAAGGGATAAGTGGTCGGGTAGGTCTTTCTACTCAATTATTCTAAGGAGGATACTACTAAAATGATAGATAGTACTTTATGGGAAACCCTTAATGATGAGAAATATGATTGTGTTGACAAAAATTTAATTATTCTTTTTGGGGGATTCAAGAAATTGAATATTAGTATTTGGGAGTAAATATAGTATTGGGATCAAATTGCCTCTAAATTTGAAAATATGATGAGGTAAGAACCTAACATTTAGGTACAACCTATCCCATGAAAACTGTTTAGGGAAATGGATTCTGGAAAGCTAAAAGTTCTCTTCCAAGACTCTGGTTAAATTGATGGAAGTATGTTCTTAGTTTGGTAGCTCTTCTGGTTCAGTCTGAATATGCTTTTGGATCTATATTTGTGCATTTTGATGTGATGTTTAGTGTAATTCAGATTGTTTTTTAGATCTAATTCATATGGGGATCAGAGTAAAAAACCTTCACCTGTTCATGCCATTTTGATTAAGAGTCTTAGTGGGTATGGATTTTCTATCGGTTCTATGCCTGTGTATCCTTTCACAAGATAGCTAGCCGAATGGTCGTGAATTGATGGAGGATTTCCGACCTGATTTAGTTTCTGGGGGCGAGGCAGATCCTGGTTTTATTTGGTTTTTTTCCATACTAGTTTTTTTAGTTTCAATTCAAAAATTCATGGTTTCACACTTTCCCCTTAAATGTGTTTTGATAATAATAAAATAAATTTTAATGTATTGGAAATTGATAATTAATCATGTTCACACACCTCATATAAAAACCAAATATGGACTCATTTTCTTTTTTATGTAAATGAGAGTAATTTAAAAAAGATCTATCAAAATGGTTGGTTATACTCATCTATGCTAAAACCAATTGAAATATGCCGCAATTGTTTACAAGGAAATATTGTCAAACATCCATTCGATGGATAGGTTTAAAGGGACACATATATTCTTGGATTGGTATAGACTGATTTGTGTCGAACATTTCAAGTACAATCTATAGGTGGGTATTCTTACATCATATGTTTTTATGATTAATTGAGTAGATATGTTTATGTCTACATGAAATGAAATTCAAATAATTCAATAATGAAGTATAGAATCAACATGGAAAGAAGATAAAGAAGCTTCGTTAGGATTGAGGAGTGAATATCTTGACCAAGAGGTTTTCAACATTCTATATGAGTTTGGGATTCTATATCTATTGAAAAAACGTTAAACACCATAGTAGAATGATGTTAATGAAAGGAGGATACATTCCTTGTTAGACATGGAAATGTTGATGATGAGCCATGCAGATCATCAATGAACATTTTGGAGATATTCATTAAAAATTGAATCATACACCTTAAAATGGGTACCAAATAAAGTGGAAAATGGAATTCCATTCTAGTTATTGGGTTTAAATAAACATGTTTTTTCACATACATGTGAATGGGGTTACAAGGAATTTTTGAAGAACATCATAAGAAACAAACTAGAACTCAGTAAACAAAGTGTATATTTATAGGTAATCCTAAGGAAACAAATGGATTTTACCTATAAAAACCTATAGATAAGAAACTGATTGTCTCAAGGAAAAAAATATTTTTTGAGATGGGGAATATCCTCAAAGTGGATAGTGGGAGATGGATTGACATCAATTAAGTTTATTATCAAGATAAACAAGAGTTGGTGTTGGAATAAGTTCCACATTCCCCTTGGAATAAGTGTTTCTTGAAACAAAAGTAATACATAGGATAAAAACAAAGGTAAGAGAACTAGAGAGATATAGTTTTCTTGTCATTGAGGATGTTGACTCATTTTTGGTTGACAATGATGAACCTGTATTCTACAAAGAGAAAGTGGAGAGCTCAAAGGATTTGTTGGAATCCTCATGTATTAATCATTTTTTAATGATCACAAATCTCAATAATAATTACACATCATGTTTTAATGATAAAAAATCTAAATAATAATTAGAAATTGTGTTTTAATGATTGAAAATCATCTTACTGTCAATTACACTCATTATTATTTACAAATATTTTGCATGATCACAACTCCCACTTATCTTATCAAACCCTTGTATTTATGTTTCATGTTTTCTTACTTGATAATGGTTAAGCTTAATTCATATTCTGCATATTACTGTTTATGGTTGAATACATTCAACTGTCTATGTATTCAGACACCGTGAAATACAGACACAGTAAGCCTGACACCGTGACCCTGACACCGTGAAGGACACACCGTGACCTAGACACCGTGAAGGACACACAATGACCCAGACACCGTGAAGGACACACCGTGAGTTAGACACCGTGACTCAGACACTGTGAGCTAGACTCCATGACATGGACACACTGTGAAGAACATACCATGAATGACATACCGGTTCTTGGAGACACCGTTTACATAATCAATGTGACTCCGTTTCTTAACCATTTTTGTTAATATTATTCAAATAATTCTAAAGGTTATATTTCATGTTTTTAATGAAATTAATGTTATTTAATGATAGTTGTGGTTCTGTCAGGAAATTGTACCTCGTACCTATGGAAAGGAAATCATTACTTTTTCCAGAGCTCGTGGAATATAAAGAAGATTGAGCTGAAGTAGTGGAGTTGTGTGCACTTGACACGTCTCGACACACATACTACAATACACACGAGCTCTGTACTGAACGTCAGAACAATCCTGAGCACAACTGTGAAGAACACATTGAACGATCCTCAAAGAAGTTCCATACATGCAATCCTACATTACTGAAGAACACAAGATGTATTCTGGAGTCAGGAGAACATATTCTCTCTTGGAGAAACAAAATCTAAACCATGACACACTGTTTTTTAACAGAAAAACCATAGAAGGACTCAGAAGCATTTCTGCTGAATCTAATAAGTCCAGAGCTGTACTGCCAATAACTAGAGCTTTTTAAACTTACATATACTATCTGTAAGTGATTTATTATTTACTTTCGAGTAGTGTGTGTATCCTGTTCATTTTACAAACACAATGTCTCCTGAGCTGAACTGGAGGATATCATAATCCTCACACCAAAACTCTTTACTCTTGTTTACCCATGACAACTATGGAAGAGGTCCTTGTGTGGCAGGGTCTTCATTTTTGTTTTCCACGAAGAACAGTGGTAGAGGTCCTTGCGTGGCCTGGACAATATTGTACTATTTATAACCCTAATCCAGGGTTTGGATCAGTTATATATATAAATTTGAGAGGACTAAGTCTCGGCTTGAGACTGAACCTCTTGCTTATATCTGTTGTGCATTTTTTTAGTTTATGTTCAAAATATACAGTATCTAATTTATATTCTGCTTCTTATTACTTTGAAATACAAATCTGTTTTAATGTTAATTTGATTGTTTATCTAGCAAGTATTTGTATCTATTTTAAATCACTAGGTTAGTTTCAAAAGCTAATTTAATCTTCTGATTAGATAAACTGAGAACTAATCAATATTTTGATAATCTAATTTAACCTTTATAGTTTTAAAAATTCACTATAGTTTAACTTGTTTTATAATTTGGGGGATTTTAAGAGAAATATTTTTAACAAAATTTTTAATTGGAACTCAATTCACCCCCTCTTGAGTGTCCACTCCGACCAACATTTGGTATCAGAGGTTGCTTTTATTAATACAATCTTTAAAAAAATTCTATTTTTCAACTGTGATTTTAGTTTCTATCTTTAAAGATCATAAATTTCTATTAGTTCTAAATTTTATCTCTTTAAAATTATTCTCTAATATATAGCTATGGACAATAGACTAGAAGGTGCTGCTACTAACATGCCACCTTTCTTTAATGGTACAAACTATGGTCAATGGAAACATAAAATGAAAATTCATTTAGAAATTATGGGTTTGATATCTGGATTGCTAAAGAATCTCAATATAAAATTCTAGAAATTGAAAGAACTAATTGGGATTAACCTACTAGAGTAGCTTACAAAAATAATTGTAAAGCTATGAATGATTTGTATTGTGAATTAGGAGATAATGAATTCAAAAGAATATCTACCTGTAAAACAGCTTATGATACTTGGGATACTTTCGGTGTTTATCATGAGGGAACAACTAATGTTAAAGAAATGAGATTAAATACTTATAATATTAAATATTATAATTTTAAAATAAAAACTGATGAACCTATTTTTGATATGTATCTCAGGTTCAATGAGATAGTCAATACAATGAGTTCACTTGGAAAGACTGTTCCAGCAAAGGAACAAATCACGTGGATACTGAGATGTTTTCCAGAGAGATGAAGAGGCACTTCTGTTTCAATAAGATAATCATGTGAAATTGGAGCTCTGCCTGTCAAAGAGCTTATTGGTAAATTAATGATTTATGAGGATGTACTTAAGGTAAACAAGGAAGATGATGATGAACCCAAGAGAACATTTGTGGCTTTCATGTCTACTTCTTCCAAGAGAAAAGACAAGGAAAAAATACATGTACCTACTAAAAGTTGAACAAGTGAAATTTTGGATTCAGACAGTGATGCTGAGATTGCTCAAATAGCCAGGAGATTTAAGAAGTTCTATAGGAAGAAGAAATTATTCATAAAAACAAATTACAAAAAAAAGTATGACAACAAGGGTCACTGGAAGAAGGACTGGAAGAAATCTGATAAGGAAGATGATATAGTCTGCAATGAATGCAAGAGGAATGGACACATCAAGGCTGACTATCCAAAATTAAAATTCAATAAGAAACATGATTATAAGGACAAGAAGTACAAGAAATCTTTGAAAGCTACCTGGAGTGCTTCAGAAGACAACATAGGTGAATCTGAAATTTCTAATTCTGAAAAGAATCATACCAACATGTGTTTCATGACCAACACATCCGAGGTAACCTTAGATACTCCTGTATTAAATTCCAATTATTCTAGAAATGGTGCAGAATTTGATTCTGATTCTATAGATATGTCTAAAGATGAATCATCTGAATACTGTAACATGCTGGAGGATACATGCAATGAACTTAAGGACAAATATAAGTCATTAAAGAAACATCATGCTCTCAATGCAAATGTTAAATCCACCCTGGATATAGAAAAAAAAACAATGCTCAACTGTTAAGGGAAAATACAGAATTGAAAATGTATAATGAGAAACATAGAAAGGAATTAGAAAAATTCACAAAGGGAAAAGATAAACATACTGAAATGTTAGGAAAACAATTTGCACCAAAATACACTACTAGTTTGGGATACCAACCAGAAAAAAGACATTTTACTAAAACTCGATTTATTACTAAATCTGGACAAAATAATGCTTGTTCCAGTTATGGAAATTCATATGATTCAACTAGTTATTCACATAGTTATAGATCAAATAGCATTTATCTTTCAAAATATTTTGATTTTGTAAATTATATGAAACCCATATGACAAATTTGGGTACCAAAATCATTGATTGCTAACCTGTCGGGACCAAAGAAGATCTGGGTGCCAAAGTCATTTCCCATCTAAATCTATTTTGGATGAAACCTATTCGAAGAGTTCCAACAAGAAGTCATGGTATTTGTACAGTGGATGTTAAAGACATATTTTTGGGGATTACTCATTCTTCAAGAGCCTAATCATGGATGATAGAGGCCATATCAGCTTTGGTGTTAATTCTAAGGAAAAAATCATCGGCTTAGGCCAAATTGGTTACACTAACTCAGTTTTAATTTCTAAAGTTTTATTTGTTGATGGATTGAAATATAACTTGTTAAGTATATATAAATTATGCGATGATCGATTTAATGTTAAATTTGAAGGTCATTCTTGTGATGTTTTTAACTCTAATAATGTTTTAATATTTTCTACTTTAAGAAATGAAAATGTTTATTTTGTTGATTTAAATTATTTAGCTAAGCCAAATGTTACTTGTTTAAATGATTTTCATAAAGAGTCTTGGTTATGGCATAGGAGATTAAGACACAACAATATACACTCACTTAGAAAACTAACTAGGAAGGACTTAGTCAGAGACTTACCCAAACTAAATATTCCAAATGACAAAGTTTGAAATCCCTATAAAAAGGGAAAACAACACAAAATCTCCTTCAAATCAGAAAAAGAAGTTTGAACTTCTCAACCTCTCAAGTTGGTTCACATGGAATTGTTTGGACCATCTAGAGTTTCTAGCTTAAATGGGAAGCACTATATCTATGTCTTAATGGATGAATTTTCTAGATTAACTTTAGTATATTTCTTATCTGACAAAAGTGACTCTTGTTCTTACTTTATTAAATACTCCAAGTCTGTAGAAAACTTTAATGGGCTTAAGATTAAAACCCTGAGAAGTGATCATGGTCATGAGTTTGAAAATCAAGAGTTTAAATCTTATTGCTCACAAAATGTCTATAGTCACAACTTTTCTGCTCCTAGGACACCTCAGCAGAATGGTGTAGTAGAAAGAAGAAATAAAACCATTCAAGAAATAGCAAGAACCACAGTAAATGAGAATGAACTGCCGATTTACATTTGGACTGAAGTTGTAAATACAACTTGTTATATCATCAATAGAGTCTTAGTGAGACCTGTTCTCAAGAAGACCCCTTATAAACTATTGAATAATAGAAATACTAAGGTTAATTACATTAAAGTCATTGGTGTAAAATTTATTATTCTTAATAATAAGGATAATCTGGATAAGTTTTTTTCTAAGAGTGATGAAGGAATTTTTTAGGGTATTCTTTAACTAGAAAAGCCTATAGAGTTTAAATAATATAACCAAGTGTGTGGAAGAATCTGTTCACATCAAATTTGATGAAACTGATCCACATGAACCTAAGTTATCTCTTCAAAATCTTGAAGATGATTTATCTATTCTAAACCATAATGATAAAATAAATGAACCTGCTGTAAAGACAACTAGTTCTGGAAATATTTCAGAATATGCTCCTAATGAACCCGAACCGTGAGAACAACATGAAATTTCTACCCCTACCTTTACTCGATCAACTAGGATTCTAAAGAATCATCCTTTAGATGCTGTTGTTGGTAATCTTGAAAGAGGGACATAGACTAGAGTTTCTCTTATAAATCAAGTTGAACATCAAGCCTTCTTGTCACAGATTGAACCTAAAAACATTGATGATGTGATTAATGATTAATGTTGGGTAATTGATATACATGATCAATAGAATCAGTTTGAAATAAATAATGTTTGGAAACTAGTAGAAAGACCTAAAGACACTTTCACCATAGGAATAAAATGGGTGTATAGAAATAAAGTAGATGAATCTGGAAATATAGTTAGAAACAAAGCTAGGTGAGTTGCATAAGGCTATAGTTAAGAAGAAGGAATTGACTATGAGGAGACTTTTTCTCCAGTAGCCAGATTAGAATCCATTAAGATCTTACTTTATTGTGATGCATATCTAAATTTCAAACTATATCAAATGGATGTCAAGAGTGCTTTATTTAATGGGTATATAGCTGAGGATGTTTTTTTTGAACAACCACCTAGATTTACAAACCCTCATTTTCCAAATAATATTTTCAAATTATGAAAAGCTTTATATGGTTTAATGCAAGCTCCAAGAGCTTGGTATGACAGATTAAGTAATTTTCTATCTCTAAATATTTTACAAAAGGTATATCTGATCCTACCCTTTTTATAAATTGAATTTCTAAATATTTTTTAGTTGTACAAATTTATGTAGATGATATTATTTTTGGATCTTGAAAAACATCTTTATGTACTGAGTTTTCTAAAATGATGCAAAATTAATTTTAGATGAGTTTAATGGGTGAACTTAAATTCTTTCCTGGATTTCAAATCATTCAAAATAATGATGGAATTATTTTAACTCAATGTAAATATAATAGAGATCTTTTAAAATGTTTTGGATTGGATAGAACAAAAAGTAGTGACGCTCCCATGAGTACCACCTGTAAGTTGGATTTTGATGAAAATGGAAAATCTGTTGATCAAACTACTTATAGAGGAATGATTGGAAGTCTACTCTACTTGACTGCTAGTTTTCCTGATATTATGTTTAGTGTGTGTATGTGTGCTCGTTTTCAAGCAAACCCTAAAGAGTAACATTTAAATACTGTAAAGAGAATTTTCAAATATCGGAAGCATACTCCCAATTTAGGACTGTTCTATCCAAAAAGATAATCTTTTGAACTAGTTAGTTATTCTGATGCTGATTTTGCTGGATGTAAGTTAGATAGAAAAAGCACCTCTGGAACATGTCACATTTTAGGCAAGTCACTAGTATCATGGTGTAGTATGAAACAAAATTATGTTGCATTATCTACTGCAGAAGCTGAATAAAAAGATGCTGGCGGTTTTTGCGCACAAATTTTTGGATGAAGCACACTTTACTAGGATATGGATATCAATTCAGACATGTCCCAATAAATTGGGACAACTCAATTGCTATTAACATTTCAAAGAATCCTGTTTCACATTCTAGTACAAAACATATTGATGTAAGACATCACTTTTTGAGGGATCAATACCAAAATGGTGATATCACTCTAGAATTCATTCGTACTGAATATCAACTTGCTGATATATTCACTAATCCATTAAATTATGAGAGATTAGACTACACCATACATGATCTTGGTATGATTAACCATAAATAGACATCTTACAGATCTTACTGTTTCCTATTTTTACTATATATTACTTTATAGTTTCATGTTCACTATTTCTCAGTTACTGTTTCATTTTCACTGTCTCAAAGTTAACATCTTTTGTTCACGGTCAGTCACATTATTGTCTCATCGTGACAGAAAAGTTCACTCACTATCTCACAGTGACTTCACAGAATGATCACTGTCTCACCGTGACGACCACCAACAGTCTCACCATTACGACTGTTTTTTATCGCACCGTAACGCCTACTCACGGTCTCACCATGAATAGTCTTTATAAATATATTTTAACCCGCATCATGGTAATTTTTATTTCACCATTGATTAATTTCCGGCGTTTTTGTTTTTATGACGCTTGACATTCCCAAATGATAAAACATAACGGTTTTTACTCCATTCCTTACCCGAGCTCTCTCCTGCTCACTCTCTCAAACCCTCTTTACCTTGAAAACCTTTTGTCCTTCTCTCTCGCTCGAATATTTAGTGGATTCCTAGGATGAATCTTCCATATTCACCCTCATCTGATAAGCACCGCATGATGAAACAGAAAAGAGCACTGAAGATTGCACCTAAATGACCTCTAAATACGAACCTAGTAAGCCATACTGTAATACCTGAAAAAGAGATTTTCCCTGAAAGGATTCATTCTATTAAATATTCAGTTCTAAAAGTTTTAAGAGAACAAGGATGGATCGAATGGTTTTATAGAAAAGATATACCTATATACCCGAGGTTGGTATTTTAGTTTTACTAGTATGTAATGTTTTCCTTCGATGCTTGAGAATGTTTTATGGTGACCAGCTGGATCAAAGGACAAAAGTGTTCATTATATTCAAGGTTATAGGATGCATTCATGAGAAATCCTCATGAAGGGATTTGTGATGATTACCAGAGAGACCATCCTCCAATAACTGACATTTTTGATCTAGAAAATGCACTAGAGATCCTAACTGGAAATGGCACCAAGCGACGGGCCATAGTAGGTGAATTAGATGGGGAGACAAGACTGTTGTTCAAATTTTTTCAGAATTTGATTAGTCCATGAAAAGAAGATTTTGCTGTGATGAAGTATTAGGATGTGTTCTTGATTCACCTGTTGAAGAATGGCCATAAGATTAATCTTTGCAAACATTTCATTAACCATATATGTGAGCTGATTAAAGTCACTTTTAAATCCACTTCCTTGTTTTACTGATGGATGATTTCGGCCATGTTAGTTGCCAAGGGAGTGGTTGGATCAAATGAAGAAAAGCTAGAGGATTTTGATTTCTTTTTATCTAATCCTATCATCATAAGGATGAAGATTAATTGGAACCCCTGGAAGAAGAAGTGGGTTGAGGATAATGATCAACTTTATAAGAAGTATAATCCTGTTTATTATCCCAGAAGGTCAAAGAATATAACTGATCCTGGTTTGGAACCAGATGAAGTGGATGAGTACCCAGAAGAGGAAGAAGAAGAAGAAGAAGAGGCTGAAATACTTCAAGAGGAAGAAGATCCTATTGAGAAAGAAAGGACTGTTGTCCCTACTGACCTTCCTGCTGAAATACCTTCTAGAGCGGAAGTTTTTGTTGTTTTTAGAGAAGAAGTTCCAGCTTCTAGAGATGATGTTGATCAGGCAATTCATCCTGAGGCTGCAAGAGATTTGATTATTCATGTTTTAGAGTAGCAATCCATGGATGAGTCTGGTGGTGCAGAAGACCTTCCTGTCATGGAAGAAGCTAATCTAGGATAAATCCCTACTAGGGAATATGTTAATCAAGAGGATCTCCCTATTGAAAAAGAAGCAAGTCTGGATGCACAACCAGTGGAACAGTCAGTTCCTGAGTATATACCATCTACTGAAGAGAGGATGGAAATTACCTTTTAGTTGGCAAGGCCAGAATTTGCTGAAGAGATTAGATGTGATCCTGTGGATCTTAACCCAATTCCAAATCTTCAAGAATCTGAAATGGAAGAACATTTCGATGGGGAAGAACCTCAAAAACTTGAGATTGATGAAGTCGGACCTTCTGAAACCTCTCAACCAACTGTCACATATTCTGTGTACACTTGTTATATGTTTCCAAGATTTTATGATGAGAGTGAATCACTGCAAGTGACTACAACTGGTATAGATCTCTCATATTTGATTCAACTAAAGTCAGTAGCTCACCCAGAACCAGAACCAGAACCTCAACCTCAATCTGAACCTGAAACTGAAACTAATTCTGAACTGCAACCAGAATCTGCATCAGAACCTGTATCACTACCTTCATCTACCCTCTTATTCGACCAACAGTCATATGTAACTCATGATGATATTAAAGTATTTGTAGAGACTATCTTGGATATAGTTGAGAAGATTATATCCTCTCAACCTCGTCTAGTGACTCAACCAAGTCAAGAAGATTCCTCGATTCTTTTGGAAAGCATCATTCTGTATATTCAACCAAGGATGATCCGAGAAATACAAGAAGTCAGAGTTGAAAATAAGTTGCGTAGTTCTGATGTTGCAAATTTGAAAGGTTGGGTGGAGAACCTACAAATAGAATTGCCTTCAAGATGAGAGCCTGCTCTTGTTTCTACTCCTCCAACTATTGATTCTTCTCCTGAACTAGATGTTTCCAACCTTTCTAGAGAGATTCTGTCTCAAGTACATCATTATCTACTATCATTTGATGAGAAGATTGGTGTAAGACACACTAAGATGCTGCAACGCTTGAGAGATCCTTTAGAAAATCTGAATAAGCTCACAGATGAGTACAGTAGATGTTTGCAATAAGTTTTGAAACAGCTCAAAGTTCTCACTAAAGCTGTCAAGTCTTCTTCTCCCTCTGGTCAGACTTCATTTCCCTCTTTGGATGATTCTCTACTGAGATCCATAATCAAGGAAGAAGTTTAGAATGCCCTTAGTGTTTTAGATCTTTCTCCTTTTTCATAAGTGGATAAGAACAATGATCGAGCTTCGGACCTGGTTAGAATTCATTCTAAGATTGAAAATGATGATCAACAGGAGATCACCATGAAGATAAACTTTTACCTCACTTGGATTTTCTCTAAAAGTGACATGACAAATCACTTTATGTATCTTGTGGAGGATTTGAAAATCCCTCCAGTGACTCATTCTTTTGATGCTCAAGTTCAGAAGCTTACAGAATTCACTAGATTGTTTGAAAAATTCATGGAAAATAAGGACGATTTTGAAAAGGATATGCAATATGGTGGAGAAATCATTACTGATTTCAACAATATTTTGAAGCCGTATCGTCATGTGCAGAGTATTGCTATAGTTTCTCCAGATGCTTCACCCCTTAGACCAGGTTTACCTGCCCTAGCCTCAACTGCCATATCAGTCAGCCAAGCCCTTTCTCAGATTAGACCAGTCATTCTTGATCAACCACATACTAGATATTCTACAGCTCATACTTTGGCTCCCTTTATATTTGAAGGTCTACCTTTACCATCATTTTCTACTACCTCCATGCCTTCTTCTACATCAGCTCCAACTCCTGCTGATCAAGGAAAAGAGAAAGCCGCTCCGTGATGCCTACCAATGTTTCTTAATTTTTAATGGGATGTATTTTGTTGTTTACTGTCTGTGTTTCTCCGGTATTTTTTATTATGAACCTTCATAGTGAAAAATGTAGTGTTTCACTCCCTTCTCTCTACTTTTTGATAATCCCAAAAGGGGGAGAAAATAGTGAAAATTATTTTATCTATTCTTATTATATATGTTTTTTTCTCAAACGTTGCCTTTCCTTTATATTATAACTATACATGATTTGTAAACATCAAAAAGGGGGAGATTGTTGGACTCCTCTTGTATTAATCATGTTTTAATGATCACAAATCTCAATAATAATTACACATCATGTTTTAATGATCCCAAATCTAAATAATAATTACACATCATGTTTTAATGATTGCAAATATTATTACTCTCAATTACACTCATTATTATTTACCAATATTTTTCATTATCAAAACTCTCACTTATCTTATCAAACACTTGTATTTATGTTTCAAGTTCTCTTACTTGATAATTGTTAAGCTTAATTCATATTCTGCATATTATTGTCTAAGTTTGAATACTGTTAATCTATTATTAATTTTTCTTTACTTATATTAATTTTAAATTATTTTTTAGCATATTTAATATTGAATTTTATTCTTAACATCATTTCTTAAATGTATTTGAATTTTTATTGATGGAGTATATGTTTGATGAATACTTATTTCTTACAATCTCGATAGAATCAAATTAGGTTGAACTAATTATAGGGGTTCTATTTGGTGACCTTTAATTTTTAGGTCAGCATTGATGGTCTTTACAAGCATGTAAATCATGGAGGTTTTTTAAAAACCCAATATCAATCATCATCTCTTTCACAATCATTGATGTCAGTTTACAAATTCCCTATTATATTTTCTTATATTATTCATTTTCCTAATAAATTGATTCATTGAATCAAACATTCCTTTATATGTATCCAATACATTAATATTGTTTAAAAACACAAATATGCATGCTGACGTATGGAGGATTTTGGTCGTAAAACTCATGCCCATTCCTCACTTCAATTTTCAACATTTGTAGACTATGAGAGTCAATGTGTAAGAACATAAAGTGGTAGTTTTCAACCAACGAAGCTAAAATTAAACTAGTGGAGGGAATAAATTGTGAGATATAATACATTCTCTACAATTTGTCCTATGTAAGTTAACTTGAAGGAAACATACATTCATTTATATAAAAAATTTGAATTCTATTTATAAAATATAATCCAAATATTGTAGAAATAAAACATTTACCGCATATGATAGTGGTGGAGTTTGATCAGTTAACATTCCTTTGAATAATATATGTATGATGCACGATACATAAATTCATGGAAAGTTGAGATCAGTAAAATTATGGTTTCTTTTGATATGGCGAGTTTTGATATAGTCAAATACATACAAAAATAATATTTTAGTAACTTTTTCATAGAGAATTAGTGAAATAAAAAATTTAATATTTTTGGTATAGAGAGACCTTGTTGAGTCAGTTTTAATGTTGTGATTAATGCTGATGGGTGGTTTTAAATTCATTATATAAATTGTGTTTTAATTTTCAATCACTCTATAAATAGTATTTTTTTCTTTTAATTATGTAATCTATTTTAAATATTTTTTTGAGAATGAAAAATCATTACTAACATATTTATTTATGTTTTATCTTTTTATATGAAAATATATTTATAATATCTTTAAAAGAAAAAATATTACAACAAATTGGGTTTTTTAATCTCTATTTGTAATCTATTAGAGTATATGTCATAATCATAGTTAAATAATCACTAGGTATTGTAATATACAGTATAATATAGATCTATATATTATATTATGAAATTATTACAAATAAATTATTTTATGTAATAATTTATGTATAAAAATACATATCAATGTGATTTGGAATATTCTATATAGTATTTTTATCATTTTAATCATAATTAGTGTATCACTAAATTGTAATGTAATAAACTATTTATAATATGAAAACTATTTTTATCATTCTACAATATCTATAATATAATATTTAATCTATAATTTTAATCACCTGATAGAATTAAATTTATATACTAAAATGAAAAATATGGAAGAGTGAGTCGTGAACATGAAAATTTTAGGAATTTTTAGTGATCTTTCAAGTGAAAATCGGGTGGAATAGAACTGTAAAAGTAGTAAAAATGATAAACCATGAAAAGAAGTCTGTCATAATGTTTTAAAGAATAATGGATAATTAGTTTCTATCATCTAGAAAATAATTAATTTAGTTTCCAGGAAAAATAGGGGAGCTAGATATAGGCATCTCTATGCATCCATGGGGGAGCTCATCAATGCATAGAACCAAGATCAGACCATAAGTGATCCTAGTGATCCCACAGTCTTGGGAAACACCCCCTATCAGGGAAATACACATGAACCCAAACCCTAGTTTCCTCTGCTACTGAGAAGCACTCCTCCCACACCACACACTCTCATGGTGGACTCTCCCTAATATACTTCACCCACCCCATCTCCCATGGGATCCTAGTCTTGGATAATTCCCTCACACTCCTTCTTTAGGATCAACTACCCACCACCTACCATGATGCCCTCTCATCACCCATCGAGTCTTTGTTAGCTCTCTATCTCCCCTCACTCGTCTGAAGTTGATCTCCATACATCACTTCCACCCCAATGGTTTCCATCGCAGCTATGTTTCTTTCTCATAAAACACTGCACCATTTTCTCCCATTACCCAGTTCAAGACAGGTTAGTGATCTAGGGGAATAGATATTTTCTTTATTTTTTTTGTAATTAATTTTATTTTATACAAATAATAAACCATTTTTCAAAATATTGTAGAAATTGTTTGATTTGTAGATTTTTTATCTTCACCCTTAGTATTGTCTGTATTTATAATACTATCAATTTATTTCATATAAAATCATAATTTTACTATTCAACTTTTTTGTTTAAATTAATATTCTATTTTTCAATCGACTATGTTTTTTATTTAAAAATAGAAAAATATGAATATGAATTTTTCTTTGTTTTTTTCTTAGTCAAATTTTTTAAATGAATTTTCTATGTCTTCTTTCAATAAATCATCCTATTCTATAATATTTTCAGAACATTATTAGATTTCATTTGGATATTATTCCAACTAGAGCACCCCTCCGACTCCACTTGAAGTTTACTATGAGGAATAGAACATATGGTCCATGGAACAACGTTTAAGGATTGATTCCCTCCTATAAGAAAGAAATGAAATCCAGATTTTTCAATAAAGAATAATCTTGGATAGATAATAACTACATGTGATGATCATGATTGTAATAATTTATGGCCAAGGCACCCAAACAAAGGGTTGTCCTATATATTTTAGATAAACCCCAAAATATCCCTTGAAGAAAGTAGAATAGCGTGTATACATCATACACATTTTGTTGAAAGGGTAAAATTATCAAGGTATTGATGTAATTTCAGTTTATTTGCTTAGATATTATATTCCATAGGGACATGTTGTGTCATGACTATGATGAAATAATTTTACATAGTCATTCAGTTTCATGTTTTAATAATAGGTAATTATTCAATCATATCACTTATCATTTATGAGTTAAAAAGATGATATGAAATACCTATTTTAGTTTTATTGATTAATTTGACTTAATATATATATTTTTATATGAAAGGGTAACTTTTTTATGTGTTGGGATAATAAAATTTTAGGGTTTTCCTTGCATACAATGGATGTCTCATCCTCAACCTAAATGACCACTACATTTCCTATCAATAGCTTTTTTCCAAGACGGTGGACACCCCCTTTTTGTCAAGAAAGGATGGTGAGTGGTGGAAGGGGAGGGGGTGGCTAAAACACACTAAAAATATAGTGGAGGAATGGAGAGGGGGGGGGGGTGGAAATGAATCCTATAAAATGAGATCTCTCCCAAATATTTCATAATCACTCTCATATAGTTTATCATCACTATAAGTGCATCATTATTTGAGCAGTATTTTTGTGGATGTTTCCCCACCTATTTAAGAGATATATTTATGAGTGGTTTATTATTTTAATAGTGATGGAATTTATACCCACTTTCACCCATAGTGATCCTTCAATTTCCTCATGTTTTTACCCCTTTAATTTTGGGTGATTTTTCACATTGCATATATTGTCCATTTGTTACATTAATTTTCACTTTATTTTTTCTCATAATTATCACAACACCATGGGACAATCAATTTTCTATCACAACAAGTGAAATTAAAGGGATGGTTATGTCCCATTTTGATTCATGTTTTCAAGTATTAATAATAATTATAATTTTTATTATTTTCTCTATTTAAAACTCTAG
Source organism: Viscum album (assembly GCA_963277665.1). Lineage (NCBI taxonomy): Eukaryota > Viridiplantae > Streptophyta > Magnoliopsida > Santalales > Viscaceae > Viscum > Viscum album. The sequence continues at coordinate 1,069,017,853 of OY728129.1, forward strand.
TTGAACTGTCACAGTAGATTTTATTGGAAATTATTAAATACATCATTATGAAACAGAAGAGGTTCTCGACTGACTACTTATTCATATGGAGGTGAAATATGATATTGAGAAATTCAATAAGTATATTTCTTAATTATAGAGAATAAAGGTGTATGAAATACAATGGAAGTATAATTATAGACTAGAAATTTCTTAAAGACTAGAAGATGTGATGATGAAGTGTAGTTTCAGTGGGATCCTGTATTATGACCTAGATAGAAATGTGGAATGTACTTATGGAAGTGGAGATATACTAGTCAATGAGGCGTCGATGATTGTCAGACCCTGACCATTAAAATAATTTTATTTTAATATTTCGTAACTTCAAGTATTATTTTTGAGGTTTGGGTTTAGTATAAGTTTACCATTTGTGATTTTTAATGATTTTTGTGGGTTTCAGAAAGGTGCATGGGCAACAAACAGTTTATAGTAACCGTACGATCGACCCAAGTGATGGTTCATTTTCTTGATATCTAAAATAAATAAATTTTGTTGTTATTATTATTATTACTTAAATTGTTATTAATATTATTATAAATGTTTTTATTTAAAGTTTTTTATTAGTATCATTATTAAAATAGATATTTATATTATTGATATTGATATTATTATTATTATAAATCTTTATTTACATTTTTTAAAACCCTTAATATACCATTGAGACCAACTTAACCCTAACCCACTGTGCACAATGAACCACCTGGGCTGCCTGACATACAGTGCATAAACGTAGTCCCTTCTTCCCTTGCATAGGTGATACCCTCTGGTCAGACCTCCCCTTCTTAGCACGACCTCCATCTAGAGGTCCCCTTCTCAATGCACCCTTCTTATGCCGATGGTCCCCATCCAACAACACCATCGTTCATCCGAAAACCCTCATATCAGTGCACCCTCCTTCATTCTAAGGCCTCCTATTATAGTGAGGCTCTATTTTGGTTGACCTCCTCAGTGTCTCTCCCCCTTGAACATGATCTCAAGTAAATATTCCTCCCTTTATTATCAATTCCTTTGATTTTATATGGTGTTCTTGACTGAATGAACCCTAATGGGTAGTATTTTCATATAACTTGTGTTTCATTCAAATTTACAGTGTTTGGTTGGTATGTACGGTCTCTCTCGCTCTTCCATCAGGGTTTTTCGGCATTCTCACACATCCAAGGTAGGCATTTCCATCCTTTCCCATTTTGGAACATGCCATGGATGCTTGCAGGTGTTCAATAAATTTTTAAATTTAATTAAAAAATGTATTATACCCTTAATTATTTTTCAATGGTGTTTATAAATATTTATAACTTATTACAAAAAGTTTTTTAAGTGATCTATAGGTTCTATTTATGTGAATTTATAGGAAACAAGTTTTTTATTGTTCCAATTGTGTTTTTTTTGAAAAAATTGGGTGATTTGGGTGGATTTGAAGCTTATAAATATTTATTTAAAATGGTTGGATAAGGATATATACCTCTATATGGATTGTAGTTATTTTATTTGTGATTTTTAGGTTGTTTTGGAATTTTTTACTATTTGTTTCAATTTTTCTACATTTGGTAATTAGGGAGAGTCATTTGGTTTGGTAAAAAGTAAATAGTGAATTTAAGGGAGTAGTTTTGAGTGCTTTCATGGTTTTCCTAGGTGTCAAATTGAATGTTAGAACATCCACGGTATACAAGGTGAATGTATGAATGTGCCCTCAAATAAAGATGACTCTTTAAAAAGTTATTTTCATTAAATATTGATTTCTGAAATGGTTATTTGACTTTTTCATAATCTTAGTTACCATATGTGATTCAAAAATGTTGTTTTCAAAATGTTATGATTTGAATAATTTTTGGCTGGTATTTTTTAGATTTATTTGGGTTTTTAGATGATAGGGAATCTCATTTAAGGTAATTTACTAACTTTTGAATTCCTATCATGGATTTGGAACTAGTTTTGAGTATAAAAGGGCCCATTTGGATAATGTTTAGTGAAAATGGAAGTTTACTTGGTTTAGAAATAACAATTGAACTAAATTTGGGAAAATGTTTCTGAAAGTTTTAATTCAAAGATAATTTTTTAAATTTTCATGCTTTCAATGAAATGGTTAATGTTCCTCATGTGTAAAGAAATGATTTGGAAACATTATTGAAAACGTGTTTTCATGTGTAAACATAAGGACCTGATTGGTAGTGTAATTGTAAAAGTAGTATGGATGTTGTTTTAGAAGTATCTTGTAAATTTTTTTGGTAAAAGCATTCAAATTTGTAAAACTAAAGGCTAGTCTTGTAACTTTTGTGTTTTCAAAGAAATGATTTAAATGTCTCAATAATGTGATGGCCTGTTTGGAACTTCATTTAATGTGATATAAGAATATATATATATATATAATGAACCCTTATCTAGGATTTCCCGTTTTGTGTCATCACATAAGGGATGTCTATGTTTTTGGCTTGGAAAGTGTGGTGGTAGAAGGTAAGGTGATTCATGAATATAGGGTCCTCCTCCTCACACAGTTTATTCATATCTTCAATTGGTTCCTGGGAATCTTTTAGAGGATTTTGTTATGTTCCTAATCAACCCTAATTAGATGGATCGACACCCTCCTAGAGTTTTTGATTAGATAAGAGGGATTTTCCACTAGTGATGCTAGGTTAGATCAACCAGTTGGTTGTAGATATAGGGGCTTTACCTTATGGTGATAGGTGGTTCCAAACTGAATAGGTTGAGGGATTTATAAAGGGATTCTTAGAAAATCCCATGGTATCTTTTTTATATATTTTTTTATTTGAATCTATAGTACATGGTTTTCTAATTACACTACTAGTCTATTTTCATATTTGACTAGTTTATTTTCAATCTTATTTGTTTATATATTTCTTGAATAGATAGTATAACTTGGTTTTGGGTTTTTCTTATTAAATAGGTAAACACATATTTTGAACATGGGAGTGTGGGGTGGGCTGTTTTAAAAGAAAATCTGTGTTGTTTATTTAAGTGTGAAAACCTACTTCAAAAACTATATTTAAAATTATCATTAATGGGATATTTTCTAGAAAGTAAATTTATGGGATATATAGTGATTTACAACTAATCATTACAGTGCTCACCCCAACTTAATCTTTTCAGTTTCAGATTCTAGTTTTGGATCACTCTTGTAGCGTGTATGGTCTTGTGTTAGGTGGTGACCCATGATGTCAGAGGGAGGTACATTTTAAAACAAAAATTTATTTTATTTCCTCTATTGGTTTTATATTCTTTTCTATTATTTCTATTTAATTGTATTTTTTTGGTATAAAAATCATTCCAACTTGGATATTATGATGCCCAACACTAGTTTCTAGCACATAGGGATTAGGCATGCCCTTTGGGCCATGTTGCGGACGGGCTCGAAAGGCCAGTTCAGGGACAACCCAGTTTGGTTCATGAAAATATCATATCAGAGGAGGCCCTTGATATTTGGGGTTTCTAGTAGATAAATATTAAGACTTTCAGGACTCGGTTGGTAGTGTGGGAAGAGAATCACAAACTCTTTCTCACACTAACACTCGAGTTACTATGGGTAGTCTGAGATGTGACTCTTTTGTCTTTTTTTGGATTATGGTATACCAACGGAGGTGATCCAGTGCCATGTTGTGATCTCACATAGAGTAGTGACACGTGTGATATCCAAATTTCAACATCATGTTCCTATTAGTGTTATTGCCTACCTGGGGCATGTCTCACTACCGTGTCATAGTGTTGGGTCTGGACACTAGTCCATCTCCATCGGCATTTCGGTGTAAGTGGTGCTTTGTCTTGGTTTTATTGTATATAAGTGATGTTTTGGGATATGTTTTTTTTGGTTTTTGAGATGGTTGTTTTTGGATGATGGTTCTTTTAGTGATCTTTCTTCATCTTGATATCAGTTTTGCCTTTTTGTTTTATATGTTGTTCAAAAAATTCAACCCAAAAAGGTATCCGAATTTTCTAATGAGCCATGGTAATTTTTGTAGACTTCATGGAAATTTCCTACTATTTACAATGATTGAGTTATGTTAGAGGTGGAAGAGTGGCTTGAATATATTAGACATGTCTTCATGGTATTGGGAACTCCCAAAGCTGTTAGAGTGCGTGTTGGATTGGGTCTGTTTGAAGATCATGATTTTTACGAATGGGAGTTGTTTGCTCTGTCGTCAATGCAAGTTGGTATACTGTGGGACGTATTTAAATCCTTATTATTCTGGTTGTTCATACCATAAAAGGTTAATATGATGAAATGGGAAGACCTTATGCGTATTCATCAAGGACAATGGATGGTGATGGAATATCTTGACCATTTCAAGGAACTGGTTTCCTTTTATATGGAGGAAGTGTCGTAGGATTTGATGAAGACTTATCTATTCATATAGGGTATTCTTACAAAGATCAAGGAGTGGGTCCTCCCTTCTATGTACCATCATTTTTAGAATCATTTTGATGAATCATTATTAAATGAGTTGGTCTTTAGAGCATAGACGGTTGGGAATCTAGTGCATCCATTTACTCATGAAAGGTTCACATCTAGCGAGAAGTATAATATCGATGAAATTTCTTCTTATAAGACTCTTTTAGTGGTTATGGTTTTTAGTTCATGGAATCATCCTTAGTTTTTTCACCATTGTGATCAGTTTGGGCACTTGATGTCATCATTTTCAATCTTTATGAAGAAGTTTTATCATTGTGGATGTTTGGTTCATCTAGAGATGTTTTAGAGAAATCATCTCCTAATGAATAAATTATAATCGGGGGATGATAATGCATAAATTTGAGGAAGGAGATTATTTTTCCATTGGATCCCCAACCATCGGTCTTGGGGTGATTCTCACACACAGTCATAAGTTATCAATGGTGTGAAGACTCAGTCCATGTTTTGTGTTCCATGTTAGGATTAGAACATTTAAATACATTTCATTCTTATTTTCTTCTATATAGGTTTTCCTCCACTGTACATATATTGTTTCCTTGGGGGATTGTGATGAACTAGTTTATGGTAATCCAAATAGTCCCGTTTTCCTAGATATGGTATTCAAAACTGTGCATTTCTCATAAAGTGTGTTTGGACCTTGTATGGGATGGTTTTGGATTAGTTGTGCTCATTTTGTAATAATTGGGTTTCTTGAGATAGGTGAATGGTGTTTCTTGGTCCACGATTTAATAGGTGATTATTTCCAAGGGTTTCCCCTAATATTGGTGGTTCAATTGTTCTAAGAAAAGATCCTATTTATAATGGTGGAATTTCTTCTCTAGTGCTATAGAATTTGGTTTGGATCAGTTGGGAGTTCCCATGTGGCCCCCTCCCTAGGGTGCTATGTTTGGGTTTTAATTTCTATGCTAGTAAAATCCTTCTGGTGCGGAGAATCTCCTCACATTTTCACCTTTTTTTGGGTTGTTGTTTCAACTAGATTGGCCGGGTGAGACTTGGTAAATAATTAGTCACCCTAGTATATCCCTGTTTCTTCTGGTTCTTTTAAGGCATGTACTCAATTTTTGATTAACTATCAGCTTGGTGAATTTATGGAAGTATAATGTTTTGTAATAGGGAGAATTGTCGCACCCCAACCTTTAAAATTATTTTATTTTATTATTTCATGGATTTATGTTTTCTCATTAATGTTTAGGTTGAGTGAAGGTTTAAAATTTATAATGTTTGATGGTTTTTATGGGTTTAAAATTAGTTCACGAGCACCACATGGTTAGCGGTAATCGTGCAGTTGTCGTAGGTGACCATGAGGTAGAATGATATTTAAAATAAGTAACTTTTTTATTATTTATATTATAAAAATGGATATTAATATTCTTATAATTTTTTTATAATTTTTTTTTATTTTTGCATTTTTAAAATTATTACTAAAATTATTATGAATAATTATAATAATATTATTAATAATATTATAAACTTTTTTTATTTTTTAAACCCGTAATCATCCCAAGATCCCCCTTTCCCTTTACCCATTGAAAATAGTGAACCCCTTAGCCTCTCAGCCAGCATCACACACCCCCAGCCTCTCCTCTCCCTTCTGGAAATGACACGCTCTAGTTGGACTTCCCCATCTCGACACAACCTCCATTCAGCAGTCCCCTTCGAAGCTTGATCTCCTTCTCCCAGTGGTCCCCTTCCTATAGAAAACTCCTTCATCCAACAACCATCATCATGGTTTACCCTCCTCCATCTAGAGGTCTCCCATTTTGGTGAGGTCCCATTCCATCCAGCCTCCTCGGTGTCTCTCCCACTTGTGTGTGACCTCCGATAAATCTCCCTCTCCATACCCTTAATTACTTTGATATTATTGACTGTTCTTGGTTAACGTAACCATAATAGAAATTATTTGAGTAGGACTTGTGTTTACTTTGAATTTAGGGTTTGTGGTTAGTATGTGAGGGCTCTATCACCCTTCCATCGAGGTTTTGTTGCATTCTCACACCACCTAGACTGACATTTCAATACTTTCCCTTTCTGGCACAATACATGGATTCATTCATGTGTTAAATTAAATTTCAAACATGATTCGTAGCTTTATTATAACTTTAATTTGTTTTAAATTATATTTATAAATTTTAATAACAAATTAAAAATAGGTTTTTAAGTGATTCATAGGTTGTGTCTATGTGAATTTACATGAAACCAGTCTGAAAATTGAAAATTGTGTTTTTCTAAACAAATGGGGTACTTGGGTGGTTTTGGAATGTATATATATTTATTTAAAATGGTTGGATTATGATTTAGAACTTTTTGTGGGACATATTGATTTTGGCATGATTTTTATGTTGTTTTGGATTGTTCTCTTTGTTTAAAAAAATGTTTGTTTTACATTTAGAAATTAGGTATAGTTGTTTAGTTTGGTAAAATGTAAGTTGTGAATTTATAGATGTGAGTTTTCCTGATTTCATGGTTGTTCTAGGAATTCATTTAGATGTTGGAACATCCATGGTACAGAATTTTCACTCATGGATGTTCCCTCAAATGAATATAGAACTTTAAATAGTGTTTTTCCTTAAATATTGGTTTCTAAAATAGTTCTTTGACTTTTTAAAAATAATGGTTACATTATGAGATTTCAAAATGATTGTTTTAAAATGTTATGTCTGGAATTATTGTAGGTTGATATTTTTAATATGACGTTTGGTTTTTAAATGATAGAGAAGCCTTCTTTTCATCTTTGAAATTCTTATGAATTCTTATCATTGATTTAGAAATAGTTTTGATGAGGCAAAGTTTTGTTTGGGAAATGTTTAGTGAAAATGGAATCTTATTGTTTGTAGAAATAACTGTAGAATGAAATTTGGGAAAATTAATATGAAAGTATGAATTCAAAGAACCATTTAGAAATTTCCACACTTTCCTTGAAATAGTTGAATGTTTCTCATGGTTTTAAAAATGATTTGGAAACATTTTGGAAAATGTATTGGAATGTGTAAACTTAAGGGACCGGTTGGTTGTGAAAGTTTAAGTGTAGTATTGGTTTTTCCTTAAAATTAATTTGTAAATATTTCTTGTAAAAGAATTTGGTTGTGTAAAACTAAAATCCATCTAGTTACTTTTTTTCAAATAAATGATTTAAATGTTTAAATAAATTAGTAGACTAATTGGAACCTTGTTTTATTTGATATGAGCAGACACACACATATAGAGAACCCCTCTTTAGGATTTACCTTTTTGGGTAATCGTATAGGAGATATTTGTGTTTGGGGTAGGAATGTGCGGTGGCAGAAGGTAAGGTGAGTCCCAAGTATGAGGGCCTCTTACCCACATAGATTGTTTATATCTACCATGGGTTATTGGGAGTACATTATTGGATTTAGTGACATTGATGATAAACCCCAACTAGACATGTTGGTACCCTCATCGAGTTTTTGACAATCCATGATGAATTTTACACTAGTGAGGTAAGGTTTGAGAAGACAGTTTGATATTGACTTAGGGTCTCCACCATAAGTCCGAAGGTGGTTCCGAACTGATTACATGCAGGGATTTCTATAGGTATTTTTGGAATGGAGATGGATGATTTTAATATATCTATTATTGTAGATACTGCACCTTGTTTTTTTTATTACACTACTCATCTATTTTTAGCATCACATGGATTATTTTTAGTCTTCCCTATTAATATATTTCGTGTATAGCTGGTATAACCTGGTTTGGTGTTTTGTATTTTTTTGTTAAACTAATATTTTAAAAATAGAAGTGTGATGTGGGATGTTTGAAAGGAAAAGTTCTATGGTTTATTAATGTGTGAAAGCCTATTTTTAAACTATATTTTAAACTCACATTAATGGACTACTTTTGAGAATGGAATGGTTTTGACTCTTTGGTGATTTTCTACTAAGAATTTTGGTGGTCACCCCTACTTTTTTATTTTCAGTTTCAGGATCTAGTTTTGGATCACTATTTTATTGTGCATGGTTCTCTGTAAGTTGGTGACCCACGAGGTCACATGGAGTTATGTTTGGATGCTTGAATTTATTTTATACCTTCTCTTAGTGTTATCTATATTTTGGGTCAGTTCTGTTTATCTGTCTTTTTTTGGATAAAAATCATTCCCTCTTGCATGTTTTGATGCCCGAAACTAGTTTCCAGCATGTAGGGACTAGGAACTCCCATCGAGCAATGTCGCGAACCATTCTGGTTGATGTTTTCATGGTCGACACTGATTTTTTCATGAAAACAAATACTCAAAGTGTGAATCATATCAACATTTCATTGATAATCAACACAAGAGAAACATGGCACCTGAAGATTAACCATGAATGGCTTACCATGTTTGAAACAATATTAGAAGGAATTATTCATATTGGGAACGATAAAATGAGGAATATAGTTGGATTTGGTACCATCAAACAAAATATTTATAATATTTTTGTTCGAACCATCCAAAGAGTTCACAATGTGATGTAACTAAATAAGAACACGCTATAGTTGGGTCAATTTGATGAAATTGGGTGCAAGAATCACACTGATAATGAAGTGATAAGAATTGTAAAGTGCGCTCTTATGGTAATGAAGGTGGAGAAGATCTCAAAGAGCCTGTATGTTTCTATTGGTAAAATATAAAAGGAGGGAGAAATAGTTGTTACATTAACTACCTTTATGGAATCTTTGATGAAATTATGGTATCATAATCTTAGCCATATGTCATAACAAGGCCTGAATATTCATACAGATCCAGAGTTTCTACTTCATCTTAAAATGGTTTCCTTACCATTTAATGAGAATTTTTTTTAATAAAGCAACATATTTTAACGTTTATGATGTCAACATAATGATGAAAATATATCATAAAGTTAATCCATTATGATATTTGGAAAGCACCAGTATATCCCTAGGAGGATAATGTTACTTTGTATCCTTTATTGATAATTATTTCCAAAGATGTTGGGTGTTCCCAATCAAGAGAAAAGACAATTTTTATTAATTTTTCCAAAAAATATAAAGAGAAAAATGAGATAGAATCTAGAAAGAAGATAAAATGATTTAGGACTAACAATGGTGGTGAATATACACGTGAGTAGTTTGATTTTTTTATCAATTAGAAGGAATAAATATAAAGTTCACGGTGGTGTACACTCCTCAGCAGAACAGAGTGGATGAGAAGATGAAAAAAACCTTTTGGATAGAAAAAGGTTATTGTTATGGACTGTAGGAATTTCCAAAACTTATTGGTTAGAAGCAGTGAATACAACTTGTTATTTGATCAACTGAACTCTTTCACTTGAGATTGATTTAAAGACACCGATAGAGATTTGTAATTGTAAAACCACTTACTATTATTGGTTACGAACATTTGAAAGTATTGTATATTCAATTTTATGTGACTTATAATGATCTAAAGTGGATTTAACATCCAAAAATTGTTGCGTGTTGTGGTATGCATATGGTGTGAAGGGGAATCATTTGTGGTCCCCACTATGTAAAAACTTATCCTCAGTAGATAAGACATTTTTTGAGAAGACCAGGTGAAAATAAAAATTGATTAGGACATGGATAAAAAATATAGAAACTAAAACAGTAACGGAAATTGAAAAATCCAAGGAAGAACCAGTTTCATATGAAGCATTACCAGAGAATGATGATCAAGTACTTATTGATTCTAGACCACGATGTTCATCTTGGGAGAAAATAGAAACCATATAGTACTCATACTATGCCACTGAGAGAAATATTTCATAATTATTATTGAAAGAGGATGGGGAGACATATTTTTCTGGAGGAGACCCAGAGTCCATATGTATCTTCATAGATGTTAGCAATGAAGGAGGGATGTAAATCCCTATACGAGAACAAGACTCAGGATCTTATTCCATTACCTAATGGAAGGAAGGTGATTAATAAAAAATTGGTTATTGAGATCAAGCAGGATAAAGAGGACCATGTGGGAAGATATGGTGCAAGAATGGTGGTCAAATGATTTTCTCCATTGGTAATTATTGATTTTAATGAAATATTTTCTCTTGTTTTTTTACTGATATCTATTTTGATAGTTATGGAATTATATGATACATACAGTTTACATCTAGATAATATAGATGTGAAGAATACTTTTATCCATGGAAATCTTGATGAAGAGATATGTATGTTTCAAATTGAAGGTTTTGTAAAATAAGGAAACAATAAAATGGTTTCCAGGTTGAACACGTATCTTTACAGTCTCAAATAGGAATTGATGTGTTGGTACATCAGATTTAATTCCTATATCATGATCATTCGATAAAACTAACTTAATTCATATCCTAGTGTATATTTGAGGGGTTCATTCTTCTATTGAATTTTGATGACATGACAGTTGCAGGAGCCAAGAATGGTCAAATACTTGAAATAAAGGCCCAATTGGATATAGAGTTTTATATGAACGCCATGGGACTAGAAAAAATATTCTTAGGATACAGATTTACTTAGATAGAAATAATTGGAATATTTGGGAATCATTGAAAAATTACATATAGAATGTCTTGAAATTCATTAACATGAATGACAGTATGACAATATCAATCCTACTTTCTATTAATTTCATGTTATCCTCTATGATGAGTCTGAATAGTGATGTAGAGAGTATTGGGATGTCTTGAGTACCATATGAATCAGTACTAGGGAGTCAGATGTCTGCTATAGTCTATACTAGACATTGTATTGAAAATTCTTTGGGAGCAGTTAGTTGGTACATGGAGAATCCAGGATGAGAGCATTAGATCACAATGAAGATGATTATAAGATACATCAAGCAGACATCAAATGATGTATTATGTTATGGAGGATGAAATTTCACTATTATAGGCTATATTGATTCTGATTTTTAAAGTTCTTATGATTGGAGGAAATTCATTATTGGTTACGTTTTTACTCTTGAAGGAGGAGATGTGAGCTACATTTCTATGTTATAGTTATTTTTGGATTTATCCAAGATAGATAAAGAATACTTGGAAGGTACATGGGCTTAGAATGAGGTGATTTGGATTAGAAAGTTATTAGAGGAGATTGGCCCCATAAATTAGTAATTTCCTTTTTTTGTGACAGTTAGAGTGACATTCACATGACAAAGAATACATCATTTCATTATAGGAAAAATCATGTTGGGGTATGATATCACTTTTTCTGAGATGTGGTGGATGAAGGAAGTGTGTACATATAGAAAATTCACACTAATGAAAATACTGAAAATTTCATTATGAAGGGGATTATCTATGATAAGTGTAGATAGTGTAATTCTTGGAGTGGGCTCACAAATATGAGTGTATCACGGTTCGGAAAATAAAAATGATGTGTAGAGAGGAGTTTGGTTCTAAATTAAATATCTAAGTGAGAGATGTGTCTGCAGTTCTTCTATAGGATGGTGTAAGCGCCCTTTTTAAGGGAGGCTGGCAGGTGGTGGAAGATGAGGTTGTTGGCAAACCCCAGCAAACCATAAATGCGAGAATGAAGTGGGAGGGGGGAGATGACTACTATAAAACGAGATCTCCAGTAACTTTTTCGTCATTTCCTTCATCCAGTTTCTCATCACCGATAGTCCATCATTATTCAAGTAGTATTTGTGAGTCAGTTTCCGCTCATATTCAAAAGATATATTTATGTGGGGTTTGTCCTCAAAATAGTTAGGGAATGTTTACCCATTTTACCCATTGCATTCCTTCAATTTTTCTATGGTTCTTTATTCCTTTAATTTGGGGGATTTCCTACACTACATCAGGTGTCCATTTATTTCCACATTATTCACTCTATTTTATCTCGTAATTATCATTACATCAGTGGGACAATTAGTTTCTGCCTCCATATGTATGTCATCCACCACCACCCTCATTCCATTCATTGACCTGGGGAGAAAAAGTATGAATTCTTCCTCCACACCCATAGGGGACAAGATCTAGTTTAGGACTAGGTAGGTCATCCTACAAATCTTTACCACCGCCATTTGAGTAGGGAATCCAGATTTGATGGAAGAAAAAACGTCATCTTCTAATAGAATCGTGACATAAGTTTCTGTGATGAATTCAAAAAACCATTCAAAGCCCCTTATTATGAATTTTTGGAACATAAAGTCTCTATCTCCCAACTGGCTGAACACGAGTCAGGTGAGTGTGGCATTTGTGGTGGAAATGTAATGTTCATTGTTTCATGGATGATGGTTGAGATGGGTTCAGTTCTATCATCATTAATCAATAAACTAATCTAGTAGTCCACATTTAAGCAGCCGAATCCAAATTGGATGTCTTCATCATTCGTGATTTCTTGTTGGGTGCTGACGTCAGGGGTGGCAGTGCTTCCATGACTAATGGGTGTAAGAACATTGATCTTTGTTTTTAGGTATGTCTTATCTTTTTCTGATTTTTTTGAGAAAAGAAGTTTTTTTGGAAATTTTTGAAGTACACGCCTTGCACTTTCTAAGTACACACCGTGTACTCCCTTGCCACGCTAGGCCAGGTGCTGGCCATGTCTGGGCCACACACATAGTGTGTATATGCGATGTGGCAGCCACTTAATGCAGAGTACGAAAAAATAGAGTACAGATATTGTACCCTAGATGTACATGTCGTGTGTTTTCTTTTTTTTTCATTAAATGCATCGAGGTCGCACCTGATGGACAAAATAGCTTTTGTTTTGGTTTCGTTCGTCCAAGACATGCCGTACAGCCACAGATCTTCTCCGATCTCCCATGCCTCCATCTGTTCTCCAAATCGACTGCTGTCGATTGCGTTGGAACCACAGTGGTGAGTTGTTCCTTCTCTAAGAGTCGTGATATCCAATTTCTCCTCTTTTCAAGATATCGTTGGTTGAGAGTTTTTGACGTTTTCACAGATCCTCAATGTTCTATGGAGAATCAGTAATCGTGGTTCACATATATCGTTCTCCTAGTATCGAGGTAGGTGGTTTGTGGCTTTCCGTAGGAAGTCTTTGAATAATTGTGCAAATTCCACCAATACCCTTGAATGGGGTATTGCGTGTTTCTTTTTTTCCCTTGTTGTTTTCCTGCTTTTCATGATTGATTGAATAGAGGTAATTGCTTGTGAATAAGGTAAATTGTACTGTTCTTTGGATGGTTTTCCATGCTTGTTTGCTTGATCGGCATTTTTCTAGTTTCCATGCCCAGTTGTAGGATTGTAAAACTATTGTACCGTTATGCTGTTGTGCCTTATAATGATATCCAAGTAGATCTTGAGGTTTACATGGGATGATATGCGCGCTATGCACGCATGTTTTACCCAGGGCTGTCAGAACATAGTGTAGTGGACCATAGGGAGAATGGACGTAAGGGATTCTCTAGAGTGACTTTAATTTACGATGCGAGACCACACGGGGAATTGACGTTGAGTTCATCTTCAGAGAGTAATTAATTCCTCGACATGGGCCACAGGGGGAATTGACGCTGAGTGCTTCCCCAGAGAGCCTTTAGTACGATACGAGACTATAAGGGGAATTGACGGTGAGTGTTTCTTCAGAGAGTATATTCTATAGCTGAACCAGAGGGGTGAGACTGTGTGTGCCTCCCATAGGGTTTCTAGCACTTGTAGGTTGAACCATAGGGTTTAGGCTGTGAGAACTACCCAGAGGTTTCCTTTTGTTCTACTTGCTTAAGTGGATGTTTCTTGTTTGGAGAATATATGATAGAAACTGTGGATTTTTTCTGCTAGGTATTATTCTATTTACTGCTTACTATTTAATGCTTATTGTACTCTAATTTCCATATATTCACGGAATGTTAGGCACAGATCTTTGGGTGGTTGCCTACTAGGACCTTCTCTCACACCCTATTTGGGCATGATTTTGGGACAAAGAATATTATGTTGGTGAAGGTATAGATAAGGGAAATCCCCCTTCTACTTCTGGTTCTTGATTTCACTGGAGCTGGAGATCATGGGACCAAGACGAGGTTTGCGATGTTGAGGATATTCTCATCTTTTTTACTTTTATACCTTGTGTTAGTACTATAATCATCATTGTGACCTCTTTGGATATTTTCCTAGACATATATGTATCATGCATCACTTACACACATATTCCTGTCCCAGTTGTTTATTTATCAGTCTTCCGATGTTTACTCTTGTATGGAAGTATACTGTTTCTACTATTGTTGTAATTTGTTTTTCTCTTCCGCTACGTACTCTGCCAGTGAGGGCATAGTTTCACCACTATCTCACCCAAGGCCCTCGCTGCTGCTAGTCGGCAGCCTCTGGCGGTCGGGGAAATTCACTTGAGGCCATGTGACCAACCGGGTACGGGACGCCTCTAGGTGCATTTCGAAACCGGGACATTACAAAGTGGTATCAAAGGGGTTTTTTTCTCTTGATTTACTTTTTGGAGCCTTTATCTAGGGAAAGGATAGATTCGTTACATGGAATTAATCTGTGCTCGGGAGTAGCTAACCCGTGTATAGGGAAAAGCCATACTACCTCGTTTATTGCAGTTTCTGGTTTTGAGATTTTTTGGTTGATATGTTTTCACCTAGAGTGATTAAAATCCCTTGTGTTGTTATTGTTATGGATATTGTGGTTATATTTATGTCTCAAACCGATTAGATGAGGGTATGCCATCTCAGACATCATATATGCACTTAATTGAAATCACATTCCATGCATTCTTGAGATGCCATCTAGGGTGCATTAGCAATTGCATGTTGTTTTGATAGACATTGTGTAGATTTTTCATATTGTTGTTATAGATGCTGTGATAGAATCTCTCTTGTTTGGTAGAGGACTATTGTATTGTACTTCATTTAAATGTATGCCAAATTTTGTTTCTTGAGGTGTTATGGGCCCTCTTGAATCGGAAATTTGTGAAGCATTGACCTGTTTTCCTTATATATAACAGTATTGGATGCCATGCTTTGATTCATGGGGCGTATGGGCCCTCACAGATCGGCATTTGAAACCTCCTTGCTTGTTTTTCAGTGTTTTATGGGCTTTGGTGTAGTTTCAAAGCGACTTCCTGGAAAAACCCAGAATACACGCCGTGTACTTTATTTATACACGCCGTGTAGTTCAAAACTCTATCACTGACTGTGTGAGAAAAAACACAGGTTGTGAAAAATATCCAGGAACACACCATGTATAGTAGGTACATGCCATGTAGTAGTAAGCTATGTACCCGGCCGTGTCACTAACAACACGGGCCAACGAAGCTCAAGTAGAATACATCGTGTTGGTAATGAACGCGCCATGTAGTCTTGTTCTTGGAACCTGACCATGTCACGAACAACACGGGTCGGTGATCTCTCCACTTATACATCCCATGTTTGTTCAGAACATGCCATGTATCGTTCAGCCGTGTACTTGTCCATGTTTCCAACAACACGGGTCGGGAAAATATTCAAGTACACGACGTGTTTGTTAGGAACACGCCGTGTAGTCTCAACCATATAACCGACCATGTAACTAACAACACGTGTCGTTGAAACCTAGTCTACTACACGCCGTGTCCATAGGGAACACGCCGTGTTGTCCATGTTTAAGAATACCATGTGGGTTAGCCGTGCAAGGAGACTCGGGTAGGGGAACAGAGTTAAGTAGACGTTGTGTAGAGTTTATACACGCCATGTAGTCATGTTTTGTAAATCTTGAATGTTTTCTTCTCATATTTCTATTTTATACTCCTTTGTTCTCTGTCCATGTTTTTTTAATCTAAGTTATGCTTTTGATCATTCAGATCTATTCCTCTGAGATGTCCTCTGGTTGTACGTCAGTTGTCAGGCAGTGATCAGATGCCAGATATGGCTGATCGGGGACTTCCTGCTGATCCTCCAGTCGTTCCATCCTTGGCACTGGCTATCGTACCAGTTGCAGGCGCTGATGTGCAGTTTGGGGAAGGCTTTATGAGGATGATGCAGACAGTTCAGGGAGCACCGCCTCCTGCCACGTCTATGGCAGACTTGACGCTAGTTTTCCAGTAGCAGCATCCTCCTACTTTCTTGGGGGAAGGAGGACCACATGCTATAGAGTCTTGGCTGGAAGCTATACTGACTATCATTGAGAATTTGGAAATTCCACCAGAGAGGTGGGTCATGCTCTCCACCTATATGCTATGAGACTCCGCCAAGAGGAGGTGGGATGTGATCTCACAGGCGGTTCATCAGTAGGTTATGGATTAGGAGGAGTTCCAGCGCGTGTTTTACGACTAATTATACCTAGAGACTCTAAGGGCCGATCGAGCCCTGGAGTACATGAGTCTAAAGTAGGGTACTCTTTCTGTCATGGAGTATTCCTCTTGTTTCACTGAGATGAAGCGTTTCACACCCCTCCGGGATGGAAGTGGGGTGTTCTTATCAAGGAAGTTTGCAGATGGTCACAGGCGGGAGATCTACTCGCAGGTGAATCTCTTCCAATTGACTTCCATCACTTCCATCATCAACCATGCACTGATTGCGGAGCGCAATATGAGAGACTCCGGAGCTGTGATATACGGTGGTTCTACTTCCAGAGCTAGTGTTCCTCCAGTTGACAATAGGGAGCGCCGTTGGGAGTCTACATGTGGTGATCCGAGGAGGAGAGATATATCTTCAAGGTAGCCAGGTAGTATGCTACCATTGTGGAAGGTCAGGGCACACAAGGCCATAGTTCCAGAGAGAACTAGTGGAGTGTCAATCTTGTGGCAAGATGGGTCACCTTCAGTGTTTCTGCCAGGTTTTCCCACCAGTATCTGGTGACAAGTGTTTTTCTATGACTCCTTGTTCATGAGCAGCAGCACCAGTTTCTCACCAGTTGGGGATCTATAGTTATTCCAGCAGTTCGGGCCGAGGTGGAGGTGGAGGTCATTGTGGTCAGTCTCCAGTCTTTCAGTGTCAGTAGGTAGTATTAGCTCAAAGTGGTTAGGCAGGGTAACAAGGCCGTGGGGCAGGAAAAACTTTTGTGGTGGAGGAGACCTATCAGGAAAAGGATCCTGGACCTTCTACAGTTCGAGATACAATCTTAGAAGCCTTAGTTTTATCTTCAGCTCTTTTCAATATTGGTGCTATGCATAGCTTCATATCTGTTGTTGTTGTGGATAGCCTTGGGATCTATGTCTTTTCTTCTATTGACTTGTTGACACTAGACACACCTTTGGGGACAAAAACATCTAGTGTATGTAAGTGCAGAGAGTGCCCTCTCAACATTTCATGGTATCGTCTCTTACGGGATCTCTATGTCCTTGAGATGACATGCTATGATGTAATTCTTGGTATTGACTGTTTGGTTCCCTTCCAAGAAGTAGTCAACTGTTATCACCGTAGGGTGAGTTTCATTTCACCAGAGGGTGAATCTTTTCTTCATCGAGGTGAATGGAATGTTAAGGCGAGTCGAGCATGACTCGAGCATCATGGGCTAGGAAGGGTGATGACCCAGATCGCTAGTCATTATCTAGAGGACCAAGGGACTTCACAGTTTGACTTTCCTCCAGTGGTGGATCATTTTAGGGATTTCTTTCTAGAGGAATTTTCAAGGTTTCCTCTGTAGCGGGAGTTAGACTTATCTATTGAGCTCATGCCAGGAGCGGCATCGGTGTCCATTCCTCCCTATAGGATGGCTACACCTAAGTTGCAGGAGGTCAAGAAGCAGTTGGAGGAGTTGCAGGCAAAGGGTTTCATCTGACATAGTAGTTCTCCTTTGGGATCACCTTTCCTGTTTGCGAAGAAGGAAGACAGTACCCTTAGGCTCTGTGTGGATTATCGGAAGCTGAATTAGTTGACAGTCAAGAACCGATATCCCTTGCTAAGTATTGATTAGCTCTTCGATCAGCTTCGAGGAGCCTGCGTGTTCTTACAAATCGATTTGAGGTCTGGATATCATCAGTTGCGCATTAGACCATCAGATATACCTCTGACAGCCTTCAGGAGCAGGTATGGTCTCTATGAGTTTACAGTTATGCCTTTCAGTCTCACAAATGGGCTATCAATTTTCATGGCACTAATGAACTGAGTGTTCCATCCGTACTTGGATTCATTCATCATGGTCTTCGTGGACGATATCTTGGTGTACTCTCACACTCGACACGACCAGGATACCCACATTAAGATCGTTCTGAGTACACTGAGTGAGCAACAGATTAATGCTAATCTCTCGAAGTGCCACTTTTTTATGGATAAGATTCACTTCTTGGTACATGTCATCTTAGAGGTAGGAGTATCCGTGGACCCAAATAAAGTGATAGAAATAGTTTCCTGGGAGAATCCGAAGTATGTTTTTGAGGTACGATGTTTTCTAGGGCTGTATGGATACTACAAATGCTTCATTCAAGACTTTTAACACCTAGCATCACCTTTGACAAGTCTAACCAAGAAGGGGGTGACGTTATTATGGTCAGATTCTTGTGAGTCAACTTTTCAAGAGCTGAAGGAAAGTTTGACGTCACCACCAATACTAGTATTGCTAGAGCCATGAAAAAGATATACAACCTACTTTTATGCTTTAGGTGTTAGACTGGGTGTTGTGCTTATGCTAAGAGATAGAGTCATTGCGTACGGGTCTCGGAAGTTGAGGAAACATGAGAGGAACTACCCGACACATGATCTGGAGTTGGCAGGTGTTGTTCATGCTTTATGTTGTTGGAGACATTATCTTTTGGGAGAGAACTTTGTGGTTTTCACCAACCACAAGAGTCTCAAGTACATATTCACTCATCAAGATCTGAATATGATACAATCCAGGTGGGTCGAATATCTTCAGTCCATTGATTTTGAGCTTGCCTATACACCGGGAAAGGGAAACACAGTTGTAGATGAGTTGAGTAGGAGAACTCAGATTCAGGCAGTTCAGGAGGCCAGTAGCAAGTGGAAGCTTATGGCTCTGTTCTCTGACATTCATCTGGAGGTGCATGGCAGACAAGGATAGACATTCCTATATTATATATCTATTACCTCCACACTTCTTGATCGGGTACAGATGAGGCAGCTATCAGACTCAAAACGCTTAGTCCTGTGGGAGAGTGTGTCTAGAGAGGACCCTCTTCCAGGATAGATAGTGGGAGAGGATGAGATCTTGTGTTTCCAATAAATGCGTATGCGTGCCAGCAGACAAGTGCGAGGAGATGATGTGGGATTTTCATTCCTTAGTTGGGGAAGTTCATCCTGGCGTCACCAGGATGTATCAGAATCTTCATCTCCAGTACTGGTGGCCAGGTATGAAGAGGGATATTTCTAGTTTCATCTTGCGGTGTTCTACTTGTCAGCAGGTGAAGGCGGAGCATCAACGACTAGCAGGCCTTTTACAGAAGTTACCCATTTTGGAGTGGAAATGGAATGATGTCATGATGGAATTTGTGACCGGTTTGCTGAGGTCGCCTCGAGGGAATGATACTATTTGGATTTTCTTCGACGTTCTTTTGAAGGTTTCTCACTTCTTACCGATCAAGGATACCTTCAATGTTGATGATCTGGGAAGACTATACATCAGAGAAATTGTACGTCTGCATGGATTTCTACGCTCCGTTTTTTCAGAGAGGGATGCGTTCTTTACTTCTCGGTTCTAGCAGAGACTTAAGAAGGCTTTGGGTACACTGGTACTTCTGAGTACAACATATCATCCCCAGACAGATGTCTAGTCTTAGGTTACGATCCAGGTGCTTGAGTAAAAGCTCCGAGATTTCATTCTAGACATTGGCTGTTCTTGGGAGAATCATATCCCTCTGGTTTTGTTTTCCTACAATAATAGTTTTCAAGATACTATTCAGATGGCAGCTTACAAGGCATTATACGGTAGGCCATGCTAATAACCCTTATGCCGGTTGGAGGAACGAGAGGAATATTTATTGGGACCTCGCCTGGTTCAGGAGACCTCAGAGCAGATAGAGTTGATTCAGAAGGGGATGGCTATAGCACAGTCTTGACATAATTCTTATGCTCATCAACGAAGATGACTTCTAGAGTTCTAGGTCGGGGATCATGTTTTCCTGTATGTCGCACTGAGGTGGGACACAAGAGGATTCAAGGATATGGTAAGTTTTCATCGTGGTACGTTGGGCCGTTTGAGGTATTGGAGAGAGTTGGGCCGAATGAATATCGGTTGTAGTTACCTTAGAGGTACCGGGACATGCATGACGTCTTCCACGTCTCTCAACTTCAACGTTACTTTTCAGTCCCGTCTCATGTCATTCAGCCCGAGGAAGTAGGTCTGAAATCAGATGCATCGTTTGAGGAGCATCCTATCCGGATTGTCGATCGTAGTATGAAGGTTCTCCGTGGGCTGTCTATTCCTATAGTATGGGTGCTATGGCAGCATAGGAGAGTATAGGACTACACCTGGGAAAGGGTGGTCGAGGTATGATCGCAGTGGGAAAAGCTGTTCGGGGTTTCTTTTTCTATGCCTCGCTAGGGAAATTCGGGGACAAATTTCTTTAAGGGGGGAAGTTTGTAAAAACATGGATCTTAATTTTCAGGTATTTCATAACTTTTTCTGAAGTTTTTGAGAAAATAGGTTTTTCTATAAATTTTTGAAGTACACGCCGTGTACATTCTGAGTACACGCCGTGTACTCCCTTGCCGCGCCAGGCTGTGTTCTGGCCATGTTCGGGCCACACACATGCTGTGTAGAGGCGATATGGAGGCCGCTTAAGGCGTATTATGGAAAAACAGAGTTCACGCCATGTACCTCATAAGTACACGCCATGTATTTTTTTTCATTAAACGCATCAGGGTCATGCCTGATGGACATAACACCTTTCGTCTAGGTTTCATTCGTCCGAGAGAAGCCGTATGGCCGCAGATCTTCCCCGAGCTCTCGTGCCTCCGTCTGTTCTCCAAGTCAACTTCCGTCGATTGCGTTGGAACCGTTGTGGTGAATTATTCCATCTCTTAGAGCCTTGTTTTCCAATTTCTCCGCTTTCTCATGATATCACTGGTCGAGATTTTTTGGCATTTTCTCAGATCCTCAACGTTTTAAGGAGAATCATTCACTGTGGTTCACGTGTATCATTCTCCTAGCATCGAGGTAGGTGGTTTGTACCTTTACATAGGACTTCTTTGAATAATTATGAAAATTCCACCAATTCCCTTGAACGGGGTATTGCGTGTTTCTTGTTTTTCCCTTGTTGTTTGCCTGCTTTGCTTGATTGATTGAATAGAAGTAATTTCTTGTGAATAAGGTAAATTGTACTGTACTCTGGATGGTTTTCTATGCTTGTTTGTTTTCTCGGCGTTTTGCGAGTTTCCATGCCTAGTTGTTGGATAATGGAACTGTTGTACTGTTATGTTTTTGTGCCATAGAATGATAGCCAAGTTGTTATTCAAGTTTACATGGGCCGATACCCACCCTATGCATGATTGTTTTACACAGGGCATTGAAAACCAAGTGTAGTGGACCATAGAGAGAATGGAAGTAAGGGCTTCTCTAGAGTGTATTTAATTTACGATGCAAGACCACAGGGGGAACTGACGTTGAGTGCTTCCTCAGAGAGTATGTAGTTCCTTGACGCGAGCCATAGTGGGAATTGGCGTAGAGTTCTTCCCCAGAGAGGCTTTAGTACGATACAAGACTATAGGGGGAATTGATGGTGGGTGCTTCCTCAGAGAGTCTATTATATAGCTGAACCAGAGGGGTGAGACTGTGTGTGCCTCCCATAGGGTTCCTAGTTCTTGTAGGTTGATCCTTAGGAGTTAGGCTGTGAGAACTACACAGAGGTTACCTTTTGTTCCACTTTCTTGAGTTTCTATTTCTTGTTTTTAGAATATATGCTAGAAACTATGGATTGTTACTACTGTGTATTATTCTGTTTACTTCTTACTGTTTACTGCTTATTATACATTACCTACCATATATTCATTTACTATTAGGCATAGATCTTTGGGTGGTTTCCTACTAAGAACTTGTCTCACACCCTATTTGGTACATGCTTTTGGGCCCATGAAGATTATGTTGTTGTAGGTATAGATAAGGGAAAGAGCCCTTCTACTTCAGGTTCTTGATTACACTGGAGCTGGAGAGCATGGGACCAAGCCGAAGCTTGCGATGTTGAGGAGTTGCTCATCTGTTTTTCATTTGTACCTTGGCTTATTATTGTAATCAACATTGTGACATGTTTGGCTATTTTCCTAGACATATATGTATCATGTATCATTTACATATATATTCTTTCCCCAGTTTTATATTTATCAGTCTTCCGCTGTTTACTCTTGTATGGATGTCTACTATTTCCTCTATTGTTGTTATTTGTTTTTCTATTCCGTTGCATACTCTGCCAATGGGGGAATAGTTTTCCCACTATCTCACCCAGGGCCCTTGATGGTAGTCAGCAGCCTCTGGTATTCGGGGAAATGCGCTTGAGGCCATGTGACCAACCGGGTACGGAGCGCCTCTAGGTGGCTTCCGGGACCGAGACGTTACAAAGTGTGCAGAGCGAGTGATGGAGTCAATAAATATTAGTGGATGGATGTTCACAACATCATGAGGCTATGCAATGATGGTAGGGGGTGGTTGTGGTAGTGGTGTTATTTCTACTCCATTTGTTGGTTTCTATCTAGACGTAGTATTGAAAGAAAGATGATCTTAAAATTTCATCAAGGAATCCAAAGATAGTATGCATCAACTTTTACCCATAGAGGTATATATATATATATAGATATAGTGGATGACATTTTTGTTCTCTTTTTAGCACCCCATGATTTCATTATACATTATTTTCTTCAAAGTAATTAAATAACATACGCTACACCCAACACCGAGTTCGAGCGCACAACAACATACCAAACTAGAAGTTCAAAAATGGTTATGAATAGTATTATCTGCATTTTGAATTTTATATATTCCATATAAAATTTACCATCAATATTTTCTACTTCATGGAAATAAAATAGTAACAGATTCATTTTTCATTCTTATAAAGAAATCATTTTTCAAAAAATTCAATTTTACCACCTTTTAATGGAGAACCCTCTTTAAATTAAATATTTTACACGTTTATATATTCAATTTGACAAAATAAACTTATTATTTAGAATTGGGATGTAATAATTTCTTTTCGATAAATTTTTTATGTTTTTCTGATAACTTTCATATTTGGATGAATAGAGAAAAATACTAAATTTTAATTGAAAACAACTTTTTTAATCAAAATGATTTATAGTGTTCAATTATACATTTGAATGTTTTGGAAGTATTATTATATTATATTTTTATAATTTAATATAATTTTGGTCATTATAAGTAATTTCAAATTTAAATTTGACATAAACACATATAAATCATTTGATAGTTTTATCTTTATAAAAAACCCGTTTTTTGGTCTTGACAGCAG
The DNA here is from genome assembly GCA_963277665.1 of Viscum album. Taxonomy (NCBI): domain Eukaryota; kingdom Viridiplantae; phylum Streptophyta; class Magnoliopsida; order Santalales; family Viscaceae; genus Viscum; species Viscum album. Next base: position 1,069,041,566 of record OY728129.1, read on the forward strand.
GATTTGATTTCAAATTAATACATGAAAACTTCTATGTTTTGAATTTTATAAAATAAAATTCTTATCTGATTTCATAACATCAAAATTATCTTACTGTGAAATTTTGGAATTTTTCTGACAACATTAAAATTTGAATGAATAGTGAATAATACTACGTTATTGTTTAAAACCAACTTTTTATTTAATTAATTATTTATTTTAATTAAATTTATTTTAAGAAAAAATTGATATATAATACCTATATAAGTTTAATGCAATTTATTGGAGTCATTTTATAATAAAATTAGATGTATAAAATTTTATTGAACTTTTTTCTGTCTTTTACCCACCTTCTAGGAGCATTTGCTAATTTGCATAAAAATTACTTTTACTGATTCTATGAGTTGAATTTCAAAAATACAAGAGAAACGGTTTATATGAGTAAGTAAAATGTGATTCAATAAGATGAAAATAATTTTAGGTGAATAGTAACTTTTGACTTTTATTTACCACAGTTTAAAAGTAATAGGGTAATTAATGGTAAAAATGATGTTATAATTACCCTAACACATGTTCTAATTGTATTGGATAAGTGTAACTTGACCAAAAAACGTTATGAATAAAATATGATTCTTTAGTACCACTTCTATTAGATTAGAGAATTTATTATTATTTTATTTAAAGAAGTCCTAAAAGTGTTAAATTCCATGTTTTATAACTAAAACATTTTTAATATTGGATTTTACATAAGATAAATTATAGTATAAATATTAAATAAAAAGATAAATATATTTCATACATCCTGGTATTTTATTTATAATTTATAGACAAAAATTATTTAATTTATTTATGACACAATAATGATGCAGTAATTACCTTATTAATGAAATATTAAAATAATTGATATTATAAATATCCAAATAAATGTAAATTGTGACATATAATGAATTACAATAATTTTATTGGTTAATATGAAATTTTAGGGTTGGTTAGAGATTTTGTTTCAAAGTGATAAGGTTGTTATGACATTTACAAAAACAAAATACCAAATAGTGTCAAAATTGAAATAAATTAATTTTTAAAACAAATACAATATTATTTGTTGATATAATATTCCAAAAAATATTAGGCTTGCCCAAAGAGCATAAATAATATTATATATTTAATTAATTAACCACTTGGGGTTCTCTTGGATGTTTAGATAATTTTTATTAACCATATAGTGTAAGAATACATGAAGACATGGTAAAAGTTAAAATACTTAACTAAGAGTTGAATCTATAAGATAAGGTTAAAATGGTAACCTAAAATAATGTAAAACAGATTGTGTGATAGGATATAACCCATAACCACCTAAGTCTTGAAATAAATTAATTTTTTGACATTATAAACCGAATATGACTATATAATAAATTTATATTTTAATCTTTTCAAAAATTGAACCTCACCCCTCTTATAAAAGGGAACTTACCTTCTCTTAATTTGACACCTCCAAATCCATTTGTCTCAGCCAAAACCTGCCCAAATATCCTCCCAACGTCCCTCACATAAACCTAGAGTCCTTACTTTGATGCAAAATCCAACCTATGGAGCCCTTTGTATTAACTCAAAAGGAACCACCCGAAGAAGAAGTAATAATTTGACTCCCCTCTTTCAAGGTCTTTTATTATTCCACTACATATTTCCTTGTTGTTTTTATACCAAAATAAAAAATCCATTACCTCCTACATACTGTGATGTTATTATAAATATGGTACAACCATATTTTTTATTATATCCATCCTATAAATGACAAAGTCACCATACGTGTGTAAGTACAACTTACCGTCTCCACGTTTAGGTGTAGTTTGTTATTCAAACACTTCATTAATTCGATGGGAATAATTATTAGTATAATTGAAGTAAATAATCAATATAACAAGTTAATGATTTTTTATATATTATATAAAATCCAATTACATACGATTTCTCTATCAATATAATGATATTGTCGCTCATGCGTACGTACGGATTACCGTCACCATGACACGATGAGATTCTTTAACACGTTCACCATTCAATGATGATTATAAAAATATACATTATTAATAAGTATGTAATATATGAAATAATAATGATACTGGAGATATATATGTATGTATGTATGTAATTACATATATCTTATACACTTACTTTCGGTTAATATGATATGAAAACGAAAACAAAGTTTATGCATATGTACGACTTATCGTCTCCATAAACGGTGCCTTCCATTTCATATATATATCTATTATAAATAATTATATTCTAAATATATTTTTTATATAAATCTATTTTTATAATCTAGAATTATTTAAATTCAGATCTAAATGATACGATCAAGAATAACAAGTTAAAACACATACGATAAAGAAAGTAATTATTACCGAAAATATTAATTTAACATGGAAATATTTATTAAATGGGAAGTATAAAGTCATAAATGAATCATGCATGATATTAAAAAATGAATATGTTTCTAGTATATGTTAATAACACACTATGGTCATTATATAGGAGGTTAAATGTACCCTCAACCAAAGGAATGTGCAAGGTATGGGATAATTTCACAATATCTTTATTATCCAAGGTTGTTTTTATGTAAGTATCAATTATGACATATTAATTATTCATGTCAACGTTTCATAAAAGAGTTTTAAAATTGCTTATTTTTAATGGAATTTTTTCTAAAACATAATTTTAACTGTTTTAAATATCTATTCTTCAAAATCTTTCTCATTAATGTCAATGTTTTCAAAATAGGTTTAATGATTTATTTATATGGGTATGAATGTTTTAAAATGTTTATTCCATTCAAAAGTTTCAAAGTGGTATGAGACACTTTTATTCAAAACTATCTTTTAAATGAATTCCTTTATAAATTATGTGACTTTTAAATGATTTCATGAAATATGGATATTTCTCTCAATGATTTTTGCTGATCATTATCAACTATGTGAACATCCTTTACAAGATATTATTTTTGATCGAGGTTGATTTATTATGATAAAAATATTTGTATTGAAGATTTTATAATATGTTTGACTATGGATGTATTAATTTTATATCATTCATGGTTTATGGATAAACTATCGAAATTTCCTATGCTAGTTTTAATATAAATGTTTAAGTCATGTTTAAAACATTCCATATAAGGAATGCATTGGGCTAAGTAAGTGATGGGTGGAGCCTGATATATATCATTGATGCATTGGTAGGTCTCACGAGACAAACTAGTGTCTTGGAATAAGTCCTTGACCATGTGGTTATGAAGTTTGGCATTATTCATTCCATCAGTATGAAAGTGGCTATTGATATTGCATGTGATTATTCGACTAGTAGAATATCCATGTGAATAAGTATATAGAATTATTTTATTTTATCGTTTCCATATTATGCTGAAATTTAGGTTAAAAAGGATTTTGTTTTAGTCTTATACATTGACTTAAATGTTTATGCCTTTTTATGATAGTTTCTACTATATTTTTATCCTTAATGAGCATCTGAGCTCACCCCTTTCTATGTATTATTTTTTCCAGGATATAAAGAAGTATTTTATGGTTGACCTGTAGGGATAAGCTAAGGATATAAGTGTGTTCAATTGGGGACAAAATGTTGTTGATGTTTTAATTTCATGATGTAATGTAATGTTTCTGAATGTATCCAGTACTTCAAGGCTAGTACACTGATCGGTCTTTTGGGACAAGATTCTTTGTATCATGCTAATATATTAAAACACTGCACCAGCTTCAGGATTCTGGGGTCAGGGTGTTACACTATTAATTCTAAATTAATATCATAACAATCCTTCAAATTATCTAAAACAATTGAGAAATATCTAAAGACATTTTATCTGGAACTACTTCTATGAATGTAATTTGAAATTATTAGTAATTAAAAAATAATTAGTAACTAATAAATATTTAGTTATTAATTAATAATAATTAATAATAAGTGTTTAAGTAATTATAATTAATAAAAATAAATAAATAATTAATAATAAATAGTAAATAGTAACTAAATAGTAATTATTAATTAGAAATTATTTTTTTAATAAAAAATATTTTTTAATAATTATTTTTTAATTATTAATAATTAGAAATAAATAATTAATTACTAATTTGTAATTAATTAATAATTATTAATAATTAATAAATAATGTTAAATATTTAATAATTTGTAATCAATAATAATAATAATTAATTAATATTTAGAAATTAATTTATAATTAATAATTAGTTAACAATTATTATTAACTCAGTAATTATTAATGATTAATAATTAATTAATAATAATAATAAAATATTAATTAATAATTACTGTTAATTAGTAATATATATATATTAAGGGGTTTTTATAACAATTACATTACAAACACACACACACACCTCACACACATGTCGGAAAGGCTGGCAGTATCCCTCCAAGGGGATAGCCCACCCATCAAGCATTATTTATTTTGCATGGATGGTCCCAAGGGTTAGTGGACATGGAGCCCATTATATGTCCCAAAAACACCTTTACTAGCCTAAAGGCCTCGTATAACTTCATGCATGAATCATCCTGCCCATGCCACCATGGCTGCATCATGTATGCATCACCGCCAACCCATATTATGCTTAAATTTCTATTTTATCACGTCATGCTTGTGTCATCACGTACATCATAAATACCACCAATGGGATATTGAGGATTAAAACCTTGGTCCTTTGTATGTAGGATTATGTGATTTACCACTCAGGCACAACCCCGACAATAATAATAAATTTATAATCAATAATTAATTAGTAATTTGAAATTAATTAATTATAATTAGTAATTATTTAATAGTAATTAATTAAATATTTTTAATTTGAATTAGGTTTAGGATAATACATGAGGGCCCATAACATTTATTAAATAGTAACAAAATACATTATGGGTGAGATGAGGTTTGATAATGGGGACCTCCCTCATCGGGGAATCATGAATTTATAAAGCCAAGGACAAAAGAGCGACTGAATCTTGATTGCATAAATCTCACAAAGACCACCTTAATTTCCTCTACCAAAAGGATTTCAGACACTCCTACACATATTTTTCTCCCTCTCATGGCTCCTATGTTGTTTCATTGACTCCCTTTATTTCTTTTGAAAACTACGAAACACTCCATTAAATATTTTTTTGAAAATACATATTATTTTTTCTCCATTTAATGATTTAAAAATAAATCATTTAATGAATTAAATGTAACATGAGAATTAATAAAATATATATGGTACTACTATATGATAATTGGATAAACTATTGAATTCTATAATATCATAAGATTAGAGTCTTCATGAAAAATCAGTAATATGAATTATGAGATACATATTACATTCACCACTCCAACTGAAGCACTATGATGATATACTGAGATTACTCAATGGTAGATATATAAAGAGGATATATAAATTGGATTATGAACTTAAATATCCTACATATATCATTATATCTATCCTTGATAACTTTTAAATATGACTGTTGGGGGGTTTCTTTTTTAATTAAAATTGCACCTCATTGATCAGAAGAACGAAAAGTGACTAGAAGAAACATCTGGGAGATACAAAAACATGAAGTCTGAATGTTCAGGTAGATTAATGTAATTATAATTTTTTTATTTTTAAATATGTCTATAGGGATTTTTAATATGAGGATATCATTGTCAAATCATATAACATTTATTTTGACTTTTCTTATTGAGTGACCAATTAATTAGCAGGAAAATCGAGCGATTAGTTATGTAGATATATAACCGAGCTACATGTTAAGTAACAAAAATATGAGGTACTTGTTTATAAGTGGTAAATAACAATATACCAGTAGTATTAGTGAAATCACGGAGATAATTGTCTTTATAGTAGGAAAAATGGAACTATCGGTTCTAGTACCAGTGAACTTTTGATCAAGCTGATTGAGGCCATCCACAGTTAGGAAGATAAAGGAATGATTCATGATTTATCATGTGGATACCTTTTGATAGGTTACGATAAAGAATAAATTTTATAAGGTCAAAATATCAACAATTCAATTTTAATAAAAAGAGATAATTTGATAACACTTTTAAGGGTATTTTATTGGAAAATCTATACTCCATAGTTTTTGTCAATTTAGATGCGTTAATATTTTTATCTAATTTATAATTAATAAATACCAATAGTTTTACACTTCCATTGTGCATATTATATTGATTAGAAATTCTAAATACTAAATCTTAAACTTTATCACTCTGATTTTATATTGTGGGATTGTCATTTTTTTATAATTTAGATACATTTATAGTGGGAATATTGTATTTTTGTAATACCAATAACTTTTTATATCATGGAGGAATAGATTTTTAGTTTTTTCTATGCTAAAATTATATCCTCTTGTAGTATAATTGATGAACATTTAATTCAAAAACAATATTTTATATAAGATAAATGTTTCTATATAAATAAAATTATCCTGGTAATTTTATTTTTTTATTTTTAATTCCTCTATCAGAATATCATATTTTTGTTTCCCTATACCTAACATGTGTGTAGTGATTTTTTTCTATATGAATGATTTATATGATGGATCCATGGACAATATAAATCCAAATATACAACCTATTTTTAGGAAATTAATATGAATATTAGAGAGATATTATAGAAAATTATTTTACAAATACACGATTTCAACAATTTCTTATACTTACTGAAGAATATAATGTTCTTGAAAAAGAAGCATGCAATTTTAAAAAGTAATAGAAAAATATTTTTTGTTGAATTTTAGATTTATAATTAATCTTTTTATTTTATATTGAAAAAAATATGTATAAAAAATTTTCTTCTTGTCGATATTTATGTTGAATTTGGAAGAGAGATGTAAGAAGGGTCTAAAAGTAACAGACACCTATATCCCAATTAAATGTGATAATAAATAAGATATTACATTTAAAGAATGTGGAAATAGTAGAATAATTACTAGATATCATGGAATCATCAAAAATATATATTGTTTTGGGAAAATTAACTAATTAATATCTTACAAATTTATCTTTAGATTGAAAGTGACATAGTGAATCTGATATTGATATTGATGATAAAAAATCATTTATTTTAGATGAACATGAAATAGATATTCAAAATACTAATGAAATTAATTCCTATATTTTATAATGTGAAATTTTGTACCAAAAGTTTTATAAAAAAGTACAATGAGTTTAAAGGATATTATGATAAAAAAACATTATAAAAGTGTAGTAAAATATTATTAAAATATTACAGAAATTGGAAAGCCTATTTTAGAATTAGAAAATTCAAAAGAGAAAATTGCTAAACTTAGTGATAATCTGAAAAAAAAGATAAAGTTACAAAATCTGAAGGTACAAAGTTAAATAATTTAAAAAACATGAAAAAATACCAACATGTGTCTTGATCAAGATAAGAGAGTGTTCTTAAAACAGATTTCTGAGATTGAATGTTTGAATAAACTATTTTCACTTAAAACTACAAGTAGAATTAGGTTTGAAAATATGTAAATATAGATACGATTGAACATAAATACATCTATATTAGCTTATAGAACTAATAGAAATTAAATCTTGTGGTCAGGATATTATGTTCCATGAAAAACACATTTATGCACCAAATTACAATAATGAAGACATTTGGGTAAATTTTTTTCCCTTAATGGAGATCAATATTTTGAACAACATATATTTTTTATACTATCAGAACCGTTTACATATGAATAAAAAAGATATTATTAAATATGAGTTCCAAATATTTTTTTACAAATACATAAAAACCAAAAGTGGTTTATTTTACAATGAATTAATTTTGAAGATAATATTATATAAACTGAAACCTCAATACCAGTCACAGATGCACCCAAGTATTTCTTATTTACAATTTTGAAAATATGATACCTTTAAAAATGGGGTTTTTATGTTGCATTTATTCTCTTTATTTAGGAAGAGTATTTTTTGATTTTGAAGATAAATTTTTTAATTTTTAATTTTCTAATGAAATTATATATTTTATTAAATATATTATGGAACCATCATCGAATAAAGAAAATCAATATATTCTTGAATAGCGGAAAACTTCCATATTTTTTATTAAAACATTGTTATTTTTTCTTATTTTGAAACAAATACATTTTTGTTTACCTTGTTTTAAAATTCTTTTTGTTATTAGAAAATTCCTTTCTCTTATGAATCCAAAAATATCATTTATTTATCTTATTTATAAAAATTCCATTTTAAACTAGTAAAGTATTGTCATTTAAAAAAAGAATCAAATAAATCCTTAAAAATATATATGATATCATGTTTTTTTGGAGTGATTCAATGAGGTTGTTGGACTCATTAATTGTAGACAAAGGTAATCTCTTAATTTTTTTAGGATATTTTTAACTATCTTTGAAAAAGTTTTGTCTTTAAAACTCGAAAATGGAAACCACTAGGGAACTCATGTCTAAAGAAATTATTTGAGAAAGGTTAATAGATTACGATCAACTGGACAAATATAGATTCATGATGAAAATATAATTGCATTTCAACATTTTATGAAATTGGTTTTTACTATTAAAAATCATTATCTACATTATCCACTTTTAATCATAAAGTTTTATAGTTCAACTATGTTTTTTGAATAAAAAGTCACTAAGAGGGTAATGTTTATTTATTTCATCTAGAAGTTTATTATTATGTTGGAAAAATATATTGTGTTTCTCAGAGTACCATTTAAAGGATAATATCTACTAATTTATAATAATGGTCCTAATGTTTATAGTGATTTTAAAAATATTAAGCTTAAAAGAATCTTTCCATAATCATTGAGAACGTTCATAAGAATGGATCACAAATCCATATTTTCAAAAATATTTTTATTTAAAATATATTGTTTTTAAAAATTAAATTATTAATTCTACATGAATTTAATTGTTGCTAAAATTTACGATAGGACACATTAAATGATCCTAAATTGTCTAAAAGATGATGAATTTGTGATAAATTGGATGGCCATTGAAAAAGGAAAAGTAAAGGTCTGAGGTGGGATGTTAAATCTGATGAATTTTGTGGAAACATATATAAATTTGATGGAAGATGATTATCTTGGTTTTAAATATGGAATTTAAAACAAAAAATACTTTGGATAAGTGTGTAAGAGGCAAGAAGGGAAGAAAAATTGAAATTTGGGAAAATATAACATGTGTCACAGTGTGAAACATATGGTCATAGCTTGACACAACTTATTGAATTCAAGATTCTATATTCTTTGGTCATAAAAGAATCCAAGTTTACATATCGATTATTTTACACTATAAAAAATATTTACGTGGTAAAATTGTTACCAAGGACCAGATGTAGCCATATTTGAGAAAAATGAATGCCCGTACACACCCTAGAGACGCCATTATAACCCTTGTCAACCCTAAACTCATTTATAATTCTTTTTTGTTTTTAGGGATTATTTGGAGGCCTATAAATCGATCACCATGGGTGTTTTAAAGAAAAAAACTAGTCCCCATGTATTTTCATTGCGCTGTAGGATAGGGATGCTCCACCTTTTTGGTTTTTATTTTTTTATTTTAATTTCAATCACAATGTGTCCCAAATTCATATTTTAAATACTATGTGCCCCATTCTCCATATCTTTACATTGCAATCATAATTTACTTTTCCACATCCCTCTTCCCACCATGACTACATTAGCTTTATAATGGATTGTGACTACCTCAAGGACTTTCCTTTGGAGAGGTTTTTCTTTGTTCTAAATTATTGATATTTAATTTCAAATTGTTTTAATTCTATTTATAGTGGATGTGAAAAAATTGCACGAGTATGATGGTAATACATCAAAAACTAATTTTTCAATAAATTTACTTTCCTATACTTACTTGTTTTCCATCCATTATATTAGGTAAAATCTTTATACAATGGAGTTGAGGATACCTAAAGTGTTGAAATGAAATATAGTGGAGGTGTGTCTTAGAGGAATTTCATTTTTGATCAATGTGTTATCATATTTATCTATTATAGGAGGTGGAATTTTGTGTGGTAAATAGGTTTCATGGCCATTTGAAAATCCCTCAGTCAATAAATAAAATAATGGAAAATCATTTTTTAGGTTCTATAATATGAATTACAAATTAATTTTAAATGAAAAATAAATAATGAAACAACCCACAAATCCCAACCCTTTGACAAAGACCTTTCGTCTTAACCCTAATTCAGTTTACATTTTCATATAAATTATGGTTTGTGATTTGTTTTATATTATTTTATAAAACCCAAATCTCAAATTTAATTATTTTAATAAATAAAAAAACCCAAAAAATAAGTAGATAAGGTGAATTAGAAATAGTGATTGAACCAACTGCATATCTCCTCTAGTGAGATGATAATGGTTAGCCTCTATGCTGCATTATAAAAGTAAATTAGCTTGTGTAATACCCTATGATAGTCACATAAAATCTTGTGATTTTTTTGGGATATAATTGGTATTTCTTTCATTATATTTAATTTCAGATTTTTATATATATTTGTGTTTTACATTAAATAAAAAATATCTATTTGTTCAGATGATGTACTCAATCTATAATTATAATTCATGGGTATAATACTCTAAGTTAAAATGATAATAATATTAAAAAGTAAAAATTATAATAGATCTTCATTGAAATAACATAGAGAACATGTAGCATAACAGAAGAGCCATTCTAAATAGGTGTTTGAAAATTGGCATGCTTTAAGAGAGAAAACCATCCCAAAATATGGAATAAACCTAATCCATTAGTAGAAGAGTTTTCCCACCTTATTATTGTGGTCTATAAATTTGTTTAAGTATATTAGGATTCACTTCAATATATAAAAAACCTCGCACAACCATTACTAGAGGATATCGATGATGAAGATTTGTCTACTGAACTACGTCTGGGAGACCAAAAAGATATAGATAACATATAGAATGAATATGAAGTAAAACATGTTATTACCATTACTAATAGAGTATAAGATATAGAATCCTTGTAACTATCCCTTACCATATAAGTAGAAGAAACCACCTATGTGGTGGAATTTTAACGGAAAATGAAGGACATAGTATTCTTTCCTCCCTTCATCAAAAATCAACTGTGAGATGTGATTTTCAATGAATAATAAATTCATGAAAAATAAAATCCTAGATATAATCCTTTATTAAAATCAAAATAAAATAAAATAAATTACTTTTATTTTAATATTACAATTAAATATTTTGAAATTTTAGAATTTTCAGATTCTTATTCGTCATGGGATGAAGATAGTGAAAAAGAAAATGCATCTGTTTAGGAACACATAAAGATCACCAAATACAATGAACATTTTTAGAGAAATCCCAAGAAGTGAACCATGTTTATCAGTATGAATAAATATAGACACACACTAACTACATTAAGGGGCAGAATTCTATATAAAATCTTTAAATTTAAATTTAGTAAAAGATAAGTTAGCTTTTAAATATCCCTTTGATTATTCTTTTTATTAATCACACTTTGAGAAAGAAATGGAAAACATAAAAGTTATTCCAAAAGTGGTAACCAAATAGAAAGATGACACATAATTCATCTAAAACCTTACATGAAATCTGTACCTTATTAAAAAGGGGATGATCAAGGGTACTCTATCAATATATTCCTTCAAAACAAGATGAATAAAGTGAATGAAAAACATTTTTAGTGGTTCATTCCCAATAAACCTCACCCGACATCATAATATTGATGGTATATGGTAGTTACCATCAAGATGTTGTAAAAACCCAGGTACCAATTAAGGTATTATACCAATATTTATCATTATTTTATGTATTTTATTTCTATGATATAAATTTCATATTAGTTTTTGGTTTATTTTAGGAATATGTTAGGATACAACCCAATCCCTCTATTGTTTGAGGATTACTTTTATACAATCCTCTTACTAATATGAGTTGTTCTATTTTTTAGGTCTATGATGTTGATCAAAAAAGGAAGCAAGAGAAGAAAATCTACAATTTTCAAATTTTATGCTAAAAATAGTGATTAATTCATAAAAGGAACATACACTATAAATGAGATTTTAAATCATATAAATTATATAGAATGAAATTTTGAAAAAACCAGCCCAATAAATGTAAATATTTATTGCAAAGGGGAGTATGAGTTTCAGTTATTTAATTTATTTTACCCCGATAACTGTAATTTACATTATTGAACTATAAAAGAATGAAAATTGCATGCCCCACTTTAGAATGTTGAATTATAGTGTTGTTCTAGGATATATAAGTTGATTAGGATAATTATTATTCCGTATTTTATTTTTCTATATTGATAAGATTAGATTTTTAAAATGGTAAAATTAATTATGATGGTTAAGCATGACAAAATTAATTTGATAAATCATGATTTTGAGGAATATGATGATTTGTGTATGTGAAATTATTTTTCGTATTTGTATGTTTTGAATTTCTAAAATTGAAATCAATTACTTTATTACTTTTCTATTTGCATAAATGCTCAAGACAAAATATTCCATCAGAAAATTATGAACTAATATTTCATATTTCATTATATAATCAATTTCTTGGGAAATCTTGACATGGAATCTTCTACAACATTACTAGAATATCATCTATGTTATGAATGAACAGATTCAATTTTAATACAATTGAAACAATTTAAGTTGATTTTACATTTATCATTGGACCCACGTTTTCATCAATCGTAATTTTTCCCATAGAATACATGAATGATCATCGTAGAAAATGAGATACATCACAAACCTATTATATCTATCCCAACCCTACCCAACACATATTTCATGTTTTAAAAAATACCAAATGTGGGGGAATGTTTTTTCATGGTTGATGGGGATGTATTACATTTAGGAGAATCTGCATGTGTTTATTCATGAGATTTTGGGATATTCCATGTATCATTAATTGTATTTTATCCTTCACCTATCTATTTAAAAATAAATATAAAAAAATTGAAAAATAAAAATAAATGGGTTGTTTCTTGGGAGGATAACAAATTATCATTTTGTGTCTGTTGATTTTTGGATGTATGTGAATTGGTGGTAGATATAAGGTATTTCTTTAATAAAACTATCAAAAAATTAAATAATGGAGAATAAAAATTCAAGAGGCGTAATTCATTAATTATGATGATTTTTATCATGTGCCTACTTTGAGTGTTGGGGTTGTGAGATAACATTTTTCAAAATTATTCTCAATGGACATAAAAATATATTAAAAAATAACTTAATAAAAGATAAAATAAATGATATAGGTGACCCAAGGATATGAATGGGTTGGAATATAGATGGTAGTTTATATGTTGGTAGCCTGAAAGTGTGTTCTGTTGAGACGGTATTAGGAGTTTTTATTAAACAAATATTTTTTCCATTTATCACTACTAAAATTGATCCACTTCCTAATCAAATAGGATATTTTATATGGGGATTCTAAAAAAGATCATTAATAATATATTCTAGATGTCCTTGAAATAGATTTAAGTTATTGGTTCCCACTTCCTAAAAATGAACCTTATCCAAACATTCAAAAGAAAAAAGTTCTTCATAAGAATTATCAGAATATAAAGAAACATTATACTTTTCATTATATTTTGATTGATATATGAGGTGTCATAAACCTATTAAATTTACTATATTTCACCCTAATTAAATTCAGGAGGATCTGGACTAAGATTTCTCTTTCTAATTGGAAACAAGTATTCAACAAACATGCTAATTATAAGAATAATATCTATCATACAAAATTCAATAATAATGGAAGATGAATTATTATGAATCTGAGAAATAAAGGAAAACCAGACATGAGAATCCACATAAATGATTCAAGATGCTTGAGGTGTATCTGGAAGGTGAACTACCTTCTTGAGGTTTGAGAAAAGGTACAATGTCTACATCGGTGAGATATGATGGCATATAAACTAAAAGCTTCCTCAAGATAAACTATACTAAAATTTGTACTTAAACAACTGTACCATTTAATTATTAAAACATTATATACATGCTATTCACTTCTAATATAAAACTATGAGTAACTTCTTTCATAGCCCTGATAGAAGATTCAGAATCTTGAGAACTAACAACTGAAGGATCCTGTTCAACTCGAATAGATACCACATTAACAAAAGAAACCAATTCCACACAATTATATGTCTAAGTTTTTATTTCAAAATCAAAATCCCTTGATTTATTGAGAATGACCACTTCTAGTGAATCTTATGATTTTGAACACTAATATTTATCTGAATAACTACCCATAACCACAAGAAATATTTCTTTTATCCACTTGAAAATAATTTTATTGTTTCTGTTAATTCATTCAGTGAAGAATGAAAATATATCACTTATTTTTTTATAGATTTCCATCCGTTATTCTATAATGGAACAAAGATATTCATTGAGATGACCAATATGATTATTCCTGCATAAATCAATTTAAACACTATCATACCTAATGTCTTTTTCGGTTTCTTAGAATTCACTAAATAGATCTTTCTTCAAGTATTTCAAAATTCTTGTTGAAATTAGATCATATTGGGGATACTAGACCTAAGAGGACATATAACTTAATTATAACATTACTTGATCAATTCTATTATGAAAATTTAGAACAACTAGTGGTTATGAGTGAGTAGAAACAGTAACAGCAGGTTGAAACGTCTTTATCAATTTGAAATAGATTATCACCACAATTCATAAAGTGAATAAGGTTTCATTAATATCTATCCAAAAAAAATAAACTATTCAAAAAAATATTATTATATAAGTGGATATACCAAAGGATGATTTTGAAACACATAATTAGGTTACGCTTCTAAATTATTAAGGTCATTAAATTATTTTATGATAGGATACACATCCTTCAATACTTTCATCCAACATGTTATCTCTTCTAGTTCCTTAGAAATTATATTAGAATTAACAACATGATGAACTGATTGTTTAGTATGAATAATTTGAATCATTTTTGTTTGAGCGTCTGACATACAAAACAACCTATTAAAATCAGACTTAAAAGTAGAGGAATATTTGATTTCTCTAATCTCATATTTTAAAGATACAATCTCAACCTTTAGATTATAAAAATACGATATGTTATTATCTAAATCATCTATTATAATTGAAGATAATGATGGATTTCATAATCTATTTAAGATTTTACTATCAGTGGGAACATCCTAAAGATCTACTAGAGGTGGTGATATTAGAGGATGTATATTGGAATGGTCAGTAAGGCCAATAACAAAATCATCAAAACATTCTCTAACAATAGTTGATCCTAGGAAGAATAGATCCACTGTATGATATTATACCTCAGCCTCAAATATTTTTGTAGAAGTAGGACCACTGGGAATATACTGTATTGTATTTTCCATAAGAACTAAAACATTTGTCTAAAAAAAATGATCGCTCAGCATGATGAATTTCTTTATTAAACTCGCCATCTAATATATGAGTAGCCTATTATGGAATTATATCATGATAAACTATTGTAAGAATTATATTTAGTAGTGAAGGCTCAGTTCTAGTAGTCACCAACTCCTCCAATCCCCTAGTAGGAACCATCTTGGTAGGTGACACATCCATATTTTGTGAGGTTAGAGATAAACCCCCCCAATTCCTTATCTTCCTAAACTACTTCCATCAACGGAAAAAATGTAGAATATCAGAAATAAAAAATTGTATTAATCATGGAAACAAACAAAGTGTCACACTTGTGAAACTTTACAACATTTTCTTTATTTTAGTCAACATATTTTCTTTTTAAAATGAAGGAAATCAACCTTCAATAAGGGTAATAATTAATCTTATCATTGCCTTTGAAGCAATTATGAATAAAATGAATCATCTTCCTTTGAATATTCAATTTCATGTTATTTATCAGAATTTTCCACAAATACATATCCTGGAAAACAATTTCTCCATCTCAACTACACAATAGGATATCCTAGAATTCATGGACATACACAATTCCTTCCATTCTGCTAGAAAATATTTCACTGGATTCATTTTAAAAGTAGTGGTGCTGAATAAAACAATAAACATTTCTAATGTCCCTTCTCTTATATTCCAACAATAACATGACTAAAAATAATCTCCCCCTAATGTGGAAAATGGAAAATCTCCACCATTTAGACTGATGATAAAATCATATTATTTTAATTAACTTTTTACAAAACCACATAATCAGTTTAAATGAACTAAAAATCTTAAGTACTAAAAATCTCATGAACTTTTTATTCAAATAGAAAACCATACTTTACTTCATCATACACATTATCTTCACATTTAAAATAATGTGATTTATTTAGAAACATTTAATTCAACTTAATCCATGAAACTTCAATGAATTTACCAGTAAGTATTTTATAGGACAATAAAATTATTTATTTTATATAATATCCAAAACATCCTTCATCTACATAGTTTGAATTTCCCATATATGATAGGGTCATTTGACTTTTCAGAGTGAAAAAAATGTTTGAGGTTTAGGGAGACATTCTAACGTTGAGAAGAAGATAAATATGAAAATAGTGAATGGTTTGAATGTCATTTGGGTTTTAGATCATGGAACCGAATCATTGAATGCATACGTACCTAAAAGGGTTTTAGGGTCTATTATAAATAGAAAATAAAAAAAATATTTAAAAAGAAAAAAACATATATTTCATATATGCACTACACTTAAAAATATTAACATATAAATGAAAAATTAATATTAATGTCATAAAATAAATTAAACTTGTTTACATTTTAAAAAAAGCCATTTCTCTATTATAAAAATAAAAATTTTCACCTGAAATGGGTTTAGTAAAAATATCTGAAGGAAGATTATGAATATATATAAACTCCGGGTTAATACCACCTTTTTTAGTGTCATATCTCATGAAATGATGTATGAAATATATATTATTGGTTTTTGAAAGATGTATCATTTTTTAGAAATTTTTATTTCACTAATGTTATCAAATGTAATTAAAACTTAATTATAATTGAATCCAAAATTCATCTTGCTGTGTTTCATCCTAAATACAAATGAAAAATAGCTACCCGAAGTAATATATTATTATTAAATAGTAGACAATGAAATAGATTGTTGTTTCTTAAAAAACTCAGATACTAGGGATTTTCCTAAGAAATAGAAGGATATTGTGGTAATCTTCTTATATAGTTTATAACTACCAAAGTCATCATCTAAGTATGAATTAAATTTTAAACCATAAGATTTTCTAAAATGTAAGGTAAGGGAATTTATTCCTTTTAAATATATTAATTATTTTAACATTAAAATGATATTATTTAGGGTTTTTTCAAAATAAATCATGTAGATATACTAAAATTATAATTTATGTTCTAATAGTAGTAAAATACAATACTATCCCATTTATTTTACTAAAAATATTGTTATCAACATGTTTCCTAGCTTCATCAATGTTAAAAGTTTCTCTAATACTCATAGGATATGTTTGTACATTACCATTTTCAAGTCCAAATCATTTAACTAGTCATGTAGTTATATTATTTTATTTAATATATTCACAATGTGTTTTTAGTAAATATGAAAACCTAAAAATTTATTTAACTCACCCATCATACTATTTTTTTAGGAACATGAGTTTCAAAAATTCATTACAAAGTTTTTTATTTATAGAACCAAAGATCATATCATCAATATACATATGAACTAAAAAATATTTTAAGATGATGTTTTATTTAATATAGTAGTATCTTACATAACTTTTGAAAAACAATATGACGAAATAAGAAAACACAAATGTTCATAACAAGCTCAAGGTTCTCATTTAAGGCTATAGAGAGCTTTTGTATGTTTAAAAACAGAATTGAAAAACTGAGGGCTTTCCATACAACTAGGTCATTCAACATCGACTTCCCCCATAATTTTTTTAGAAAAGGTGATTTTACTGTCATATGATATAACATGAAATTAATAGATTATGCATTAGATAACATAATCCTAATGGAATTTAATTTTGATATATGTGTCGTGCTATCCTCAAAATATTTACCCTATTCTTGATTGATTATTTTTTGATATAAGCCTATCCTTGTTACTAGTGATTACACCATGATCATCCTTTTTATTCATATAAAATACTTTTTGTTCCTATTACAGGATAGTCAGTAGGTCTATCAACTAATTTCAAAACCTTGTTCCTTAGGAACTAGTATAATTCCTTTTTCATTTATAGATACCAACACTCATCTATTAATTTTTCTTCTATAGAATCTTGTTTTAGATGTGATTAGAATTCATAAAACTCCATAATATTTCATACAATCCATATAGTCATAATTGCTTCATATAAGATTCCTATAATTGTTTCTAATGAATGGTTCTTAAGGTTTATGGGATTTCTTGGTTAAACACATTTAGGATCGTTGGATTGCATGATTTTAGTATTTGGTTTTGGAAAGTCATGTTCCAATTCATATTCCATTTTAGTTTCATAAAGGGTACTAGGTATCATGTTTTTAAAAGAATCACATGGTTTCTAAATTTGAGTAATTTTGTGATCAAATGGACCACATTCATCAAATTTAACATTATTTTACTCATAATTTTTTTTGATCCTTTCACGAAAACTCCATATACCTTCATGTTACTATAAATACAACAAATATTAATTAATCATATTTTGGATTAAACATACCATAATTATCAATGGTGTTTAAAATATAAGCATTACATTAAAAAAATCTTTTGAAGTACCCATCTATTAATTTATATTATTCTATAACTCATAGTGTGTTTTCTTAAAATTAGGTATAATTAGAACTCTATTTATGTAATATAATGTTTTATTCACATCTTCATCCAAAACCTCACTAATCATGTTATATTCACATAAAATTATTCATGAAATTTCATTCTATGTCCATTTTAACCTCTCAATAGCTCAATTTTTCTGAGGTTTCCTTGCGACAGAAAAAGTTTTTTGGATATTATGTTTCGAACAATAGGCATTGAAATCATTATTTTCATATTTTATTCTATTAAAACATGTTAGATAAATAATTTTGGCATCAATTGCTTTTTAAACTTTTTGGAGGATCATTTTAAAAATAGAAAAACATTCACTCTTAAAACATAAAAATAAAACCCAAGTAAATATTTAAAATTAATCATCTAAAACATAAATACATTAATTTTTCATTAAACTTAAAACTGTATAATTCCCAAAAAAACAAAATGAATATGTTATTGTGTTTTGGAAGTATAATCCTCTTTTATTATTTTAAAATATCACTTGTGTTTCTTGCCCATTCGACATGAATCACACAACATCTTTTATATTCAATTTAGGTGGAGGTAAATATAAAACTAAATATTTTTTTAGAAAAATTTCTCAAATAATAAAAATTATAATGTCCCAATATTCTATTAAATATCCATGATTCATCCATTTTAACATTTAAATAGTTTACCTTTTTTCTAGACATATAATTGAAATCTAGTGTATAGAAGTCTCTATTCTAGGTGCCTTAAATTTAAGAATATTATATAAAAAAAGGAACAAGAATTATTTATAAAAATAATTAATTAACATTCATCACAACATTGAGAGATACTTATCAAGTTATTATTTAATCTTTCTACATAAAAAAATATTTTTGATTATGATTGATCTTCGATTACCAATAGATACAAATCTTATTAATTTTCTTTTTATAATTGTCACCAAAAGTGACATAACCTCCATCAACATATCATAAAGGGTAAAAATTAGTGAAATATCCCTTCATATGACTTGATATCAACTATTCATATACTATTTATCATTTATGTTTTTGTATATTTTTCATTATAATGAAAAATAATAAAAAACATTTTTGGTACCTATATTTTCTTGGGTCCAAAAAAGTTTAACAACTAATTATTTGGAAAGAAAAATATATTTTTTCTATCCAGAATATTAGGCACTAAAATTTTGAAAAAAAAAAATTTAATTTAATTTTTAATTCTATATAATTGGTCATTATTCAAATCATAATTGTTTGCATAATTTCTTAATTGACTATAGTGAAAAAAAGTAATTTTAGAGAGTCTCTTTATTTTCAAACTAGGGAAAAATAATTGTTATAAAATTATGGCTTCTCACCATGGCTTTCTATTCAAAATTTATTTTTATGAGTTTTATAATTTAATTGGATTTTATTTAAATATTATTTCCCATAGAAGAAAATCTATTAACATCTTAAAATTATTGATCTTATTTTTGTAGTTGTTGAATAATATTACCATGTTCAACACCCAATGTGATAGAATATTCAATATTTATTTCTAAAAATAATATATTTTTACTCATGTACGCTTTTTCATTTTCCCTATCAGTTTCTTAATTTTTACATTATTTCAATTTTTTTCAAATAATCATATTTAATTTTTATTATGGTATAGTATTTATTGAATTACTCACATAAGAAATATTCATTTTCAGATTGAAATTCATGGTCCGAGGTATATTATTAATTTATATCATTAGATTGTGTCAAGAAGAACATATTTGACTTATGATAATAATGTTCAAATTATAATTCTAATGATGAAACATCAATAAAATACTCATTTCAAATTATAGTGTTGATTTCGTATGTTTATTTTTTAACAAACATTATTGAAATAAATTTTCTCTGAATTATTCTTATCTTGTAATTTTAGAAAATATTTATTATAATGTCCATTTTTATTACAGAAACAAAATATCACTTATTTTGAATTTCTAGCATACTTATCATAATTATTAGTCAGTTTCTTAAACCCACTTTTCTAATTTTGACGATTTTTTAAATTCCATAGAGAAGTATAAAAGATAACTATCTAAGTCAGAAATGTTTGAAGTAGCTTCATCAGATGATTCACCTAATTGAATTATTTGTTTTATAATATTTTTATGTTTATACTTTCTGGGAATCATTTTACATATCATCTAGTCTATGTTCTCTTAATTTAGCTTCCATATATTAATTATACATCATCTAGGTGCATATTAGAACATTTACTTGGATGTTCACCACATATATATAAATATATTCACATAAGGGATGAAATTCTACACAACGTAGGTGGAAAAACTCTTAACACTTTCAATAATTTATTTTTCTTAAGAATTAGTATTCCTAGAGTAATAATATTTTTTACAATCTCTGTAATTATTCCATTTAACATAGAGACACTATAACCATCCATCATTATAAATGAATCAGAAATATGTTTTATGTATCATAGCCGAGGGATCTTACATTATTTGTACCTTTATTAGAATATAAAATAGTAGTCCACATTTATTGGGATGTTTAACATTGAGATACTATATTAAACTAATATGGACCTAATATAGATATTATGGTATTCACAAATTTATAATTTAAATCATAAAAAGAATCAATATCTATATCCCCAGTTTTTGGTTGAATTTTTTTAATTTAATAAGGGTTCACAACTTTGAGATAAACATTTAGACTTAGGTTATTTAGACAGAAAATCATCTTTGACTTCTAGAAACCATAACATTATCTATTTAATTAAGGTGACCATAACATATACATAGCTTTGATATTATTATTCCTAATAGTCATTTTTTAAGATCTTTTCACTTAGATATTTTGTAACTGAGAAATCAAGAGTCACAATCATTGACCCTAATTTTTGGTTGATAAGAATTGAAAAATACCCAATAAGGCGGGCGAATTTTGTTCATTAAATTTATATTACATATAAAAACACCCACTATAATACTGATTATCTTTCTAAATTTTACTTATAATAAGAATTAGTGGAATATAAAGGCTAATGGAAAACAAAAAAACATAGAGAAATATAGTGGTTCTGGGAATAAAGTATAGTTAAAATCATTTTTTCCATTAACTATACTGTTGAATGAAAGTTATCTAAACTTGACACAAAAGAACATAAGATATCAAATAGGATCTATCAAGAGATTAAAAATAATAAATTTATGTTCTTTTATCATGAATCTTTACAAAAATAGACAGGAAAAAAATGTTTTTACAAATACATAACATATTTGTAAGATATTACCGAAAAATGAAATAAATCCCACGGTATGATGATATTAAAAGAATGAATGTTGAGGAGAGTATTCTAAATGACATCATAGACTTAATTTGATGTAAACATTTAGAATATGAAGCTTTTTTCTTATTTTAATGAAAAAACTAATGCGATATACCAATTTTTCTCCTCTTCATTATATATCTTTATATATCTATTATTTTTCAAATGAAATCACTTCTATACTCTATAAAAAACATGACTAGTCTCAATAAAATGTACTCAAACCTTATATTTTTTCATTGAAAATGGTATATCAAATCATTGATTTGAGACATGTACCATGAATCCATTTCACACACGATGATTACTTCATGTAACCAATTTATGTAGCATATTGATCTACATAAACATTTCACCACGTAGTGAAAATCATTAAATAAGACGTTTTTAGAGTTAAAATAATTAAAAAATAACATCCAAAAATAACATTAAATGAAATTAATATCCAAAACACTTATAAATAATATTAAACCTCGTGAAAAAAATAAAAAACATCATTATTAAAATATTAATGGTATTTGTGATCATCAAAACCAAAAGTATGTGGAATATGTTTGAACCACATTAGTTTTACAACATGAATAAATTTAAATATTTTATATAGTAAAACCTCATATTTTAGATTTTTTTTCTTCTCCTACATACCCTAATCCCCCTAGAAATTTGGAACATAATTAACATCACTTATGATTAATTTTTATTTATTTATTTATATGGTAGAGATACTAGATGTCATTCAAGCCTATCATAAGTGACATGTACATGACACATGGGAATACGTTCATAAAATTTATTACCTTGATAGATGAGTAAACAAAATTAAATGTGATGTAGATATACATTATCATGCATAATAATGATTACAGAGAAATTGAAATTAATATAACAAAGAGAATTATTATTTCATATGTGGAAAATTAAGATGCATTATTGGCTTATTTTTAAAAATAGTGAAGAGTTTAAGGACTTTTTGTGTGTAAAATTTTATCATTTATCATCCATTTAATATAATTTTATTATGTTACTTTTGAAATTTAACTATTGTTAATGTGATGTTCCATTGAAATATTGTTGAGATTACATGCCTGGGAAAAATGATTTTCATTGTGAGTGGGAATTAAAAGAAAATTTTGTCATAATTATTTTGATATAAAATAAATTATTCTATTAATTCAAATGATTAATTATGCCTATATTAAATTGTTTTTTAATTATACTTTCATATGTGAAATGATTATAAATGAGATAAAATAGGATTAATTGATGAAAAATGTGATGTTTTATAATAAATAAAAAGTAAATGTCAGGGTCCAAAGCTAGAAAATGATGATGTGGGTGGAAAAGAAGCCAAATTTGACAGAAGTTAATGATATAAATGACAAATAGAGAATTTATGATATAGAATATGTTGAATAAGTTAGGTGGTGGGTAATAAAGTATAAAATATTGAAATTTTGGACAATATATCATGTGTCACTATTTGAAGCATATGGACACACCATGATGCACTTCCGAAATTCTTACAATGATAATTTTAGGATACAAATGATTCCAAGGTTATAGCTTGATGATTGTATGTCGTGAAAACAATATTCAAAATTAAAAAGGTTACATAGGTAGAGATACATTCTAATTTGATGGAATGTATTGACTAAAGGTGCCTTGGAGAACCCATTATGAAATGAGTCCAGCCAAGACAAAATTATGTTGCATTTATAGAACTTGGGTTTATGTTTGAGTCCAAAAAATTGATGTTCGTTTGTGCATTGAACAAAAAACTAGTTCCCAAGGATTTTTATTACACCCTAGGACATGACTGTCATTTCATTTAGGATTTTGTATATATTTTTAATTTATTTTTAAATGTAACACTAATTAATGTCTTAATTAAAGTGTTTCACACTATCTATATCTCTATCTTCCAATCCAAATTTCTCTTTCGATCTTCCCTCATCCAGCTGTGATTTAATTCAATTTGAAATAGAAATTAAATAAGTTATGGTTTGGCCTTGAAGGTGGTTTTACAATGTTTTAAATTATTATGTTGTTTTTTAAATTATTTTAATTTAGTTTTTGGTGGATGAGAGAAAATTTCATGTGTGCTTGGGTTTTCCACCATGATATTATTTTATTAATCCATTTCTTTTATTTTATTTACTTATTTTCCCTCTAATCTCTCTGGTAAACTATTCATTTGATAGAGTTTAGGATACATGAAGGGATTAAATGACATATGGTAGAGCTGAGTCTTTTAGGAATTTACCTCTAAGTCAGGGTGTTATCATATTTAACTGTTGGAGGTGATGGTATTTGGTGTTCCAAAAAGGTTTTATAGGCATGATAAAATCCCTAAAATCAATAAATCTATAAAAATAAATTAATTTATGGGGATTCATAAAATGAATTGTCAATTTTAATTAAATTAATTAAAATACAATGAATTATCTAATGTAACCAAACCATTAGACTGAGTCCTTTATTCATAACCAATATTATTTATGTATTCTGATTTGTATATAGGTTTTCGTTTTTCAATACAATATTTTAAAAAACCTAGAAAACCCAAAACTCATATTTTATTATTTTCCAAAATAATAAACCCGCTAAAAAATTCATAGATTATGTGAATTAGAAATTGTAATTCAAGGGAATGGGAAGCTCCTCAAGTGATATAAACTCGATCATCCTATATTATTTATTAGTAAAATATATTATCATTTGTACCACCCATAATTTTCACATCACTAGAAACCATATAATTGATGATATGATTGTTTTTATCTGTATTTTTCATATACGTTATTGAGAAATGGATAAAAATATTATATCAGAATCCAGGATGTTTATCTATTGGATTATTTAGATAGAATCATAGATCCAAAAGTAGGAAATTTAACTTGGTTTTATATCAATCCTATCATAATTTGAATAGTTAAGATGAAAATATTATTTCATTGGAGAATTAGAAATAGAGTTTTATTAAAGTCATTGAAGTATGGATATGTGGAGAATAAAGAACAGTAAAAAAGACAGAAAGAGAATAATATTAATGAGGATACATTTTATATATTTATATTATTGTATGATTAAAAGGTGAATATTTTTATATAAAAATCATCCGTAATTTCTTCTATTTAAATTCATATTAATATGATGTAAATTTAAAGATTATAACAAAATGGAAAAAATATAAAATTTCATCTTTAGATAAGGATCTTATAAATAAGCCTAAAACTTATGAGAATGTTGAGAATGTTTTTATGGGTAAGAAAAAATAAATGAATACTAAATGAAAATATTTCAAGAAAGATTAATATTTTAGGAAAAAATATGTTTAGAATATTAGATAAAGAAGTTTATTAATTCCCACACCCGGATACAGAAGAAGAAATTGAAGGAAGAAAAGCAAAAGAAACAATAAAAATAAATTGGAGATTTACAAAAAATTCATTTTAAGAGAGTAATAAGAATATGTAATCTATGATGATAAAATATTAACATGATGAAAAAAATTCTTCTTGGAATAACTAATAAGGATCATGCTATTTTAGAAATTCAATTGATACTAAGGATCAACATCAAAATAAAATGAAATATTATTTATCATGATGTATCTTAAATGATATCCTCGCGATATTCACCCAAAGGATAACTAGAAGACCTTTTAAAAATCAAACTAATGTTTAAAATTAGATGTTAAACCATGTAAACTTAAAATTATTCTGATGATAATTTTATGAAGGTTATTGGTTTTAATAAATTATTTGATAATAAAGGAGACGATCAATCAACAGAAATTATAGTAAATTATTGGTCCCCTCTTAAAAATTTAGTGAAAATATCTACTATAGTTACTTCTTCACCATCAATAAAAATATTCATAGGTCAATATCATCAGAATAAAGATCTAGCACATTTTCATCCTGATCTTGTTCTTCTGAGAGAACTAACTTTGAATGAAACTCTATAAATGATGATTCATTTGATGATAAATACCCCTATTTATAAAAAAATGTATTATAAGAGAGTCATTTTATTTCTAAAGTCTAAAATAAGAAGAAGAAAATTTCACCAGAGTCCACGTCTTTTGTAACATTCCTGTCATTGATCGAATGTTAAATATAATCATAAATTTGAAAAGCAGAATAACACATAACATCGGTATGATTTTGAAACATAGTTAAAGTATAAGAGTTTATTCAAATTCAGATGCAACATGCTTATAATTAAAAATATCATAGTCAGTTGATAGATTGGGAAGTTACATTGCATTTTTGAATGAGTTTTGTATTTACTAACAACATATTATTGGTGAATAATTTTTTTCAGGTAATATTTTGTTACTATAGAAGGTTTATAAAAAACCCTTATATGTTATTATTGAAGGTTCTTAAGTATGTTTTCACACCATGTTTATGAATGTTTCCTTAATTATTTATATGTTGGTTTCAGAATTTTTATGTTCCTCACATCATGAGCATAATCACAATCTTATATGATCTTGTACTAAGTTATATAGTTTTATTTTCCTATAATTATTTAGTACGAGGGTGTATAGAGTTGAAACCTCAATATAGTGGAGTTGCAACTAAGGAATGGATATGAAAGTATGATGACTAAACTAACGAGTCTACTAGAAAGAGGAATATAAGGTTCTAAATGAAAATGTTTGAAAGAAGTTACAATTATAATTTGATTAGGTTTTATGTTGTATGATATTTGATGTTATGATGTCAATATATTATTGCTGAACGAAGGTTCACTAAAGATAACTAGATAGATATCTAAAAAGTTACATTGGAAAAAGATGTATGATGTCCGTTGGAAAATGTGATGTTTTAAATGATTCCAAACTGTGTTCTAATTCATATATATTTTTAAATTACATCAAACAACTAATTTTGAATAATTAAGCTGAATGTATTGGATAGAGAAAGATAAATAGTTGTATAAGACTGATAGATCCGTTTCTATAAGAAAAACATTTATAGAAGATATACTACTTAAATATCCAAGTGATCAATATATTAATGAGTATTATAAAATAATTACAAAGTCTACAATTTTAATAATCTATGATGTTGTACTAGACTGAGTCTCATAAACTAATTTTTATATAATGTTTGAGAAGATTTATGATGAACCAGATAAAGACATTCAAATTCATTGGACAAAGAAAACCAGATGAACTTTTGTGAAAAAAATTTATACAGAAGATGCATGTGAGGATTACTAAATACTGATATCAATATTTAATAGACTATTCCAATCAGATAATTAAAAATTGAAAAAGAGACGTTATACAAAACAATATCTAAATGATGTTATTTTGGATAGGCACCAAATACTTATTTATGAGATAAAGTTTTGATTAGAATTAAATAATCATTTTAAATAACATAAAAATGATGATGATTTATTTTTCTTTAAATTCAAATTATCTTTATAAGTTTAAGAATTTTAAAAAAGGTAAAATTTTCAAAAATCATTATAAAATACATTAAATGTTTGGGAGTCATGCAATAAAATTTTGTTGTGTAGGAAAATTTGAATTTTTTATTTTTTAGCCCACCATTTATTCTGGAGTGTGCCTATATAAATTGGTGTATGTATAGAATTAATGTACATTGTTCATGATTTATTTAGAGTTTTGGTAATGAATATTCCTTTGGAGGATCAGTATGTGTTTCCATCCAAGGAAATACTTGGTTGAGGAAGAGGCACCAAAAAAAGGTTTGTTGTACACATGCCCACTTGATAATAGTACAAATGATATTAGTATAAAAAAGGTAACAAAGTGAAGTGTAACACATATAGGTATAACTAATATAATATAAAGGGTAGTGGACTGAGGTACAGTGAACCAAGCTGTAGTAGATGAAGGTACATAAGATAGAGACTTATTGAGTGGTGTTTTAGAGTGTTCTAGATAATGATTATCCTGACAATGTTATTGAGATTATTTGAAATATTTTTATTTTATTTTTTCCTAGGAATATAATAAAACATTATTACTAAAAAGTGTTATCATAATTAATTACTAGGATATAGATAGATCCTTTAATGTTTTGGTTCAGTTGATTTCAATTTTGGTATAGTAAATTTCAATGTATTGATATGAGTATCCATGTAAAAACATAGTCACCCACACATGGTGGAGGAACTTGTAAATATTATATTCTAGAATTTTATTTACTATATTTTAATATTATTATAATTTAGATATAATTTTTAAAAATTATAGAAAATCCAAAAATATTCAAGGGTTAATTTTAAGGGATAATAAATTATAAAAGATCACCAATTGTTTAACCTCCCAATTTCAAGGTGGTCCAATAACTCTTCAGAATACCAAGGGGTATTAGAGCATATAGTTTACCAATATAGGATCACTACATTCATTATAATGAATAAATTAATACCAATTTATTGAATAGTTATTCTAAACTTTAATGGGAAAAATATTCATGGAATGTAAAATTGCATGATACCCTATATTCTATCTCTTGGCCTGGAGGTGAATGATACAACTATAGTCAGGTTTTTAGAAATTAAAAAAGATGATCCTATGAAAATAATAGATAAATGGAATCATGATATTTATGGGAAATATATAAAACCCATTCTTTTTTCATTGTCAAATTTTTTTATACGATGGTGATAGGTCTCAAAAAAGTTGTTGATACTTCAGACAAACCTGAAAGAATGTTCAATGGAAATATAAATGTAAATGGAGGAAAACATTAAATATGGAGAAGAATTTTTGAAGATAATGGAATGGAAGAAGATAAAAAAATTAATGACTACTTTACTAGATATATTAAAATGGTTGGAAACCTCATAGGATTCAGAGATATACTACATGCTTAGGCTATTATTAAAAAACTAATGAGAAACATTAAAAATAGGTTTCATCCTAAATTCATAGTTATTAAAGTTAAAAAATTATTCCTTAGTTAATTCCACAACATTCTTATTGAATATTTGATCAATAACTCTATAATATTGAATATTTATATTAACAAAGAGATATCGTGTGAAGGAAAAAAAAATTTAAAAATAAAGGATCCTGAAAATGAGTTTTTTTTCACAATGATTCAAAAGATAAAAAACATAATGATGAAATGGATGATATAATTATGACCCATATCATTAAATATTGCTAAAAAGGTAGTTAAAATTACAATGGAAACCTACCACTTAAATGTTTGGTGTGTGGAGGGATTTCAATTTTTTTATAAATTTTCAGAAAAATTAATTTATAGAACATGATAATGATTCTAAAAAATATTTCCAATGACGGAAGTATTGGATAGATTTTTAGGTAGCTAATAAATATTATAAGAAAGAATAAGTTCATTAGAAAAGAAATTTTATTTCAAGTTAGAATGTCGAGTTCAATTATTCTAAAAAAATTTCATCAAAAATTAAAACACCAAAAATATCATAACCCTATTTTGAATGATGAATGAAAGGATAACAATTTAAATAGTTCAAAAGAATAATAAGGTGAGGAAACCTATAGGTAACATTATCTAATATTATATATTTTGTCATGTGTTGAGAAAAACACCAAACATTAGAAATAATATAGATTATTGAAGAACTTAATTGATAAGAGGAATACAAGAAAGAAATAATTATTTAAAAAAGATAACAGGTAGAATATGTAAATTATGAACATTAAGATGATTTTTTTAAACAAGGAAATATGGGGAAATATCTTTAAGTTAATATTACAATAAAGAAAGAAATTTAATGTAAGATTAATTCAAAATTTCTCTAGGATGAAACATCCTTGAAGAAACATAATAAAAAATCGAACAGATTTTTAGATGTTAGAACCAAAACATTTCAAGATGCTGAAATATCTTTTCCTAAGAATATTGGGAATACTAAACCCACCATATATAAAAGTTATTATTATTATTTTAACCATGCAGTGTAAGAAAAATGTATATGAATTATTGGGTTGAAAAATGATGTGATAACCACATCACATCAACGGAAGATAAAAATATTCTATAAATAAATGAACATCTATACAAAGGGAAATCATATGTAGAATGATGTGTATAAAACAAATAAACATATCATAGAGAAAAACTATATTTCGATATAATATCCTAGTTCAATGGATATTATCAGTGTTTTGGTATAGGTGGTAACAATTCGTGTAATGGTTGAAATAAAATTCTCTCCATATGAGAAGTCCCAAACTAAGGGGGAACAATTCCGAATGTTAATATAGTAACATTATAAAGTTACATGATGGAAAAAATAAAATTCATATAACGTTAAAAGTATAGCATGTAAAAATCAACTTGGCTGATTGGAAGATGTTTTTAGATTGTGTGACCAACCAGGTCACTATGATGAATAATTTCTGAAAACACATTCTGAAAATTATTAACATTTTATAAAATAAAGGGATGCAGGGAAGAATAAAATTGAAGAAAGAGACTTTTTGTTGAAATTTCATTAAAATCTATAAAAAAAATAGATTTCTGATAATTTATGTTCCTTATATATGGTAGGTGATGAAGATATCATGAAAAAACATAAAGAAAATCAGGTTTTATAGGTTACATTAATAAATGATATTTCCTTAAAAATGAGAAGAATTTTATTGATCGATATTAATTCCCATAAAATGTAGTTAAATGAGGCTCTATTTGTTGACGAGCTTATGTAAAACATTCAGAGTTTTAGCCAACATTGTAATGATAGTGAATAGGTTTTCTTCTAAACATATTCTTATATCATCCAATGTTTTAAACATTAAAAAGATTCCACTAAGTGATAAATAACCATAAACAATCATTTCAATATTTTAGATCCATATAAATCTTGTTATATAAGTGGTGGGATAAAAATCCTCTAATTCACTAAAGACTTGGTTAAAATATTCCAAAAATTATTAGAGATTCTTTCATGAAATTTGTGGTAGGAGAATTACAATGACTGAAAAGAAATGATGATACAATTTTTGAAATTTTCTTGGATGGAATGATGGTTAATGGAAGACTTATCAAATTTTAAATTCAATTAACCAGAACCCTTAAATTCATTCATTTAGATATTTATGGGATGATGAGGCAATAATAAATACAATTTGATTTATACATTGTTACTATCAATGATGATTACACTCAGATGAGAAGTGTTATGTTAATGGGACATAAAATATATTCCATGGTAATGTTCTAATTTTTAAAAAAACTGAGGTGGATATGCTTGCTTTATATATTAAATCTGATGACATATAATGTTATGGAGTATATAAGTGAATATTCTGAATCACACCTGATGAAAAATGGATTAAAATAATAAAAAATGATCGTTATAGTCAAACAAAATAGAGTGGAATAAGTTAATTTTTTTGTTTTCTAGAAATGGGATGAAACATGATTTTTTAATACAATCTTTCAGAATTCTTATCGATAGAATCTGTAAGTATATCTGTTCTTGGTCAAAATCGGTGTTTACTTCTATTAGATTAAAATATGACTCATTTTGATATATGGTATAAGGAAAATACTATAGTGATGAACATTAATGATGTTGTTATTCCTTTCTTAATAAAGATAAAAAATTAGATTTATGAAATATTAATTAAAAAGAAGAAGAAATAATTTTCATGGGATATTTAGCTGAAGAATGATAAATGCATGATGAAATCATTATAGAAGTTAGTCGATTAATTTTTGGGTAATTTTATTGAAATCAATAATAAATAAATTTTATTGAATATGATAATAAATATTTTATAAATGATAAAATAAAGACTTCAAAAGAGGTTAATGTAATGAAAGATGCCTATAATCCTAAACTTGTAAAATTTAATTTAGATCAGTCTTTTGATAAAGAAAATATGATGGGTAAGAAACCACTATTTTCCAAAATATAAAAATTAAATTGGTTGAATATAATAAGATCATCAAAAATCAAGAAGCTCCAGTTTATAAAACATTAAATTGAGATTTGAGAATCATAATTCACTTAGATCATACGAGCAGTGAGGTTCAGTTTTAGAGGAAATTGAATTTGTTTAATGATTATATTTTCTAAAATAATAGTTATAGAAAATGAAAAGAATGACACTTGTGATCTTGCACCTTGACCGGTATGAAATAAATTTATAATGAAAAAATTGGTGTTCATAAATATTCACAAAAATCATGGAAATATGTTTTGAAATAAAGGACAAATTGTTTGAAAATGATTATAAATGGTGGATGTTATTTATTTCCAATAAAATTTCTCATTATTCCGTGACTAGAATCTATTACAATGTTGTTGATAATTTCTTCTCATTTAAATGTAAATGTTTTTCGTATGTTGGTTAAGTCATATTTCATAAATTTAGAAATTAAAAATGACATTTATATTACGAAAACATATGAGTTTATAGTTGATATATATGGAACCATGGTGTGTAAAATCAAGAAATATGTTTACATGGTGAAATTTTCCACTTATTCCTAGTATGTAAACCTATATTGTTTTCTAATGTTGTTGATATTTTTAAGTGAAAATTTGATATCAACTTTATATAAAAGAAATAACCATCGGTAACATAATTTAAATTTATTTTTGGTGATTTAATTTTTAGAGGATAAAGGGATAAAATAGTTGAATAATTTTAATAGAAAATAGAGAAGAACTTTGAGATTTCACGTTTTTCAGATTCAAATAACATTCCAGGATTGAAATTTCAAAATAAGTGAAATTACAAAATTCGATGATAGGAAAGCTATTCCTGGAATTGTTAAAATGAATTTGGAATGGTGAACTAAAAAAATTTTCTACACCTTTTTTTATTGGTGTGAAGACGAAAAATGATGAAGCTAGAAAAATCCTAAATTAAAATTACTTTAAAAATTTGATTGTTAATTCACTCTATCTTACAATATTAAGATCTTGCATTGTGTTTTTTTTATTTTTGTGTGCATGATATCTCTGTGATTATATGGAATCAAACATTCTAGAAGATAATATAATACTTAGGCATATTAAAGGATCATCAAAATATGGTTAGATATATAGATGATGTAATGATATGTATTTTTTTAGGATCAATGATGTTGATCGGGCTGGAGATTTTAATGATTTAATATTAAAATAAAGATGAAATTTATTATTGGGATAAATTTGAGAGATATAGAATATTATGACTCAAATTTATATTACATTGTATATAGATAAAGAATAATATGTTACCTTACAAAAGTATTTTATAAAAATGATGTGGAAAAAATTTTATGTAGGGGATTTAAGAGTGAGTTTGAGAATACCAATTTAGGTTCATTGTGATAATAAAAGTTCCATTGATCTGTCTGAATAGACAATACAAAAATCCAGATCAAATAAAATTATTATTAAATATCATTTATCTAGGGATAAACCTTTTAATGTATTTGTTATGGTTTTGAATATATGAAAAAATAGAAAATTTTGTATGATCTCACATTAACTATAAGAAGAGAACAATTTGAGGAATTGTTGTTGAAACTACATGTTTAACCTTCGTCAATGACCTATGAAAATCTATTTGAATTCCATCCCACTATAGTGAGTTGGATTGTATTATCAAATGGGGATAATAATGTATAACTATACTCTCTATATTTTTTGAATCTGAAGCTTTTGTTATCATAAAGGGGGGAATAAAATGTTGATTAGTAGTTTAACTTATCATGTCTATATATTTATTTGTCACATAGGGATGTAATTCATTAATAAATTTTTCTTAAAATTACTCAATATATTCTTTATTTTAAATAATGTGGTTTGGTTACTGATTTAAAAAAGTGATCATTGTGTTGTCATTAATGTAACTAGTACATCCAAATGGGGATAATAAATATCATTTGGGTTGTTTTTAATGAAAAATTTTTTGTTATAAACTTCCAATTTTTGAATGTTTTTCTTTTTCTGATAAAATGTATTGTTATAGAAGGTTAAGAATCTTTCTGTATGTGTTACTACTAAATATGTTTAAAAACGTTTTCTTACTGAGTATAATAATATTCATTTTTTATTTTGACGATACATTGATTATTATTATGTTACTAATATCAAAAACATATTCATGATCATAGAAATGTCTCCAAAAATGGGAAAAATATTTTTTTCCAAACAAATATTTACTTTTAGTATGTACAAATTTCAAGTCATTATATGGTGGGGTTGAAACTATTGAATTGAAATTGAAGAATGTAGTCCAACAAAATAATTGAAAATGACAGTCGAATATTAATTTTTTAATAAAATAGTGAGTATAAAATTTTAATTGTAATGTGATGATGTTTCAATATGAATTCCATTCAAAGTTATGATTTCAAGGAGTTCCAGCTAAATAAATAGTATTCTGTAAATGAGACCAGAAAAAGAAGTGAAATTTTATATCGGATATATATACATAAAGTTGGATTAATTGTTTTATATTGAGAAAGATCCAATATTAATGTCTAATAGAAGAATGTTTAAAAAATCCATCTTAATAAGAAGTCCAAAGTAGAAAGTCGATCGTGATTGGACAAAAAATATCAATATTTGTGTAATGCTCCAATATTTTAAAATGGGAATAACATCATTGATAGATTATATGATAGAAAACACCAAGACTACAATAGAATCTAACACACTGAGACTTTATGAAATAGTTCTTTTTAAACAAATTCAATCTCCTTTATTTTTGTGATTCATGAGAGTAATGTTTAAATGATATGTGATACTAGATTAAAATATTCTTATTGTAACTTGACCATTATATCATAGATATTAATTTTTTGGTTTTGAATAAGACTAAAATAAAATAAAATAATTAATTTTTTAAAAATGTAAAAAAATTAATGTTTATCCATTGATTTTAAATAAAATATAAACAATTTGAAAGAAAATTAAATGTTTTTTGAAGAACTGTATTTTTTTAAAAGGTGTTTCAGTTGTTATTTGTGCAGAAGGTTTTAAAATATTTTTTACCAGATTTAGAAAATTTAATTTAAAGTATAAAAATCATTATGTAAATAATTGTTTCAAAATTACCATTGGGTTATTTTTTTGATAATTTTCTAAAAACATTATTTTTTGATGAATAATTAAAATACTTTTTTTATAAAAAATTCCATTTTCATGTAAAATAATTAATATGGAAAATATATTTTAAATTTGGATTAAGGTAATTTTAGTTTTAAAAATTAACTATTTTAGGTCATTACAATCAATTTCATCTTGAATTATGATTTAAAAATATTTAAATCTTTTGATTGTATTCCTATTGAAAACTAATTTTTAACACGTCAATATGTTTAATTTGAAATTTAATGAAACAGATTATTTTTATTGAATTTTAAAAATGGAATGAATATTTTGAATTAAAATTATTTATATTATATGATATGATAATCATAATTTTTGGTCATAATTAATACAAAAATAGTAAATATTATTCACCAGGGTTAATGTAAAAATAGAGTTACTCGGGGATAATCTAAGAAGAAAATGGTTAAAAATTGACCAAAAAAAGTTTAAAACCCATTTTCTAGAAATTGTTTTACCATATCTAATATAATATTATGAAATCATCTATTTTGGAGATTTTTGTCTTGAATAAAGATATGGACCACTTTTTAATTTCAAACAATCCATGTGTTTTCTATCCCCCACTTATAAATAGTCATCGATATACTCCAATATATAATCATAGAAATTCATTTGGTTCAAACAAAACAAGAAAAAATATATTACATTCTGATCTAGAAATATCTTATAGGCCTTAATTTTATTATAAAACTCTCATATGAAGCCTTTAGGTATACACCTATAGGGGTTCTTTGAAGAAGAATTAAAATTATTAACATGCGTATTTATTTTATTTATTCATACACCTTATTCAAACATTTTATATTATTGTAATATAATAAAAAATATATCCTATATACTGAATTTTTATTATGATAATTTCGTAACCTATTTTCATATCCAGTCCAATCAAAAGAAAAATAAAACAATCAATCGTGTGCACAAGAGACTACTACCTCATGAACCGTAGTCATTAATTTTCCATCACCACCTTTTAAGGATTGATATAAAGATGGATTTAACACACACACACAAACACACACACATATATATTATATTTATTTTATTATTATAAATTTGTAATTTTGATATCATATATACCATTTTTTACTTTCTATTCTGTGGGGGATAAAATAAAGTCGCTCATGTGTATGGCAGACTAACACCTCACGAAGGGATGTCATTCATTTTTTGCATACAATTTACATGTACAGTTGTAAGGAATATTTAAATAAATATATATTATATATTTATGAAAAAATATTAATAATGGAAATATAATATCACATTTAGTTTCTCAACATCCAAACCATTGTAATAAGAATTTTGAGCTATGTACGTATGGACTACCTCCTCCATTTAAAGATGTGAAATTATTTTCATTTTATTTTTACATGTATAGTAATAAGGATTTATTATATTAATATAAATTAAATATTTAAACTATTAATTATTTTTTAAATGTTAATTAACATATATTTTCTTTTTTACATCTATCAAGAAAATGGAAACAACTTTTATACGTACATACGACTTACGCCTCTAGGAATGTTGAAATTTATTTTACATCTTTGACATTCAAGGATTAAAATAATTATATATATAATTAATATATAATATATTTATATCATTACATAAAAGTTTTAGATGTTGTATGAATGATCAAGTTAAGAGAATCGAAATTGCTGAACGAAAAAATACTGGAATCAAAAAGCAAATATCACCACAGATACTGATGTTAACAAAGGATTCCTAATAAACAAGTCCAAAAATAATATTATAAAATAATTTATGGTATGATATAAATTATGATTATTTTTAATATATTTATAATAAATATATATTTATTATACATGAGGTACAAACATGCATGAGGGAAATCAGACCTCAGGTAAGGTTCTCCCATCTCACACTTACTTCAATGATACATATTCCATATTAACCAATTATTCATTTATGTGGTGTATAAAATTAAAAAAAATATATTTTATATTTGGGATATAATTATCCTTAGGTTATTTAATGTTTAATTATATGTTATTTGTTTTGGGGCTAATGATTCAAAAATTTCCAAAAATGGTATATGATTATTTTACAATATCATAATTTATCAAGATAGTTTATGATTAAATTTATGATAATGAAATCATATGATATGTCAATCAATACACTTATAAATTTTCTTATCCTATGGTTATTCATAAAATCTTTAAGTAAAACTATCATTTTCCTTTCATTTTTATTTAAAATTATTGGGAAAATGAATTTTAGAAAAGCTATCACTATTTCTCTTTTTGGTCGAAAATCATTTTCTATTCTGTGACCATTTTCTATAAAGTGTTTTCAAAAATTTTTTCAAATTTTTATAAATAATTTAGTATAGATAGTTTTTCCTATGATTTTTTTAAAAAAATATACTAAAATAAATCTTCCTATCAATTTCCAAACAATGTACTTTTTGACCTTTTACCAGTGATTTGAAAAGAATATTTGTTTGAGCATTCTCTCAAAATAAATATTTTACCATATCTACGATGACTTATTACTCTGAAAATTACTTTAAAATATTAAAAATTTTTATTTCAAATGAATTTTTTTCCAGATATTATGGAAATTTTTAGTTTTGAAAAGTAATTTTCAATGTGAAAAAGTCATTTTCTTGAAGAATGTTTTTAATTCTATTTTTATAGTATTTGTATTAATCTATGATGAAAACATTTATTTTACATATGAACCATTGGGAATATGTTATAATGATACCATCTTTATTATTTCACCATGTAGTTTATGATAAATTTGAATAGGGATGTAGTATTTTGACACCATTCACAATAATACTCTAAATGGTTTATGATTATATTTATCGACTAGTGAATGTATTATATTTGATATTATAGTTTTTAGTTTGAATGTTTATATTGAATATGTTTCACCCATTTCATATTAAGATTGTATTATACATAGTAACTGATGGGAATTATCATCCATAGAACCTTGATTCATTGGTATGTCTAATTAAGAAAATTTTCTTGGGTTTTTAGAAGAGGCCATACACATTTATGTATGATTTCATGGAACGAGGCCTTGATGGAAGGGTTATGATATCTGAGAGTATGTTTGTAACATCCCATTTTCTAATTTCATGTATTTATCATATTTGTTTTCCATTCATTATTTTTTTGGGTATGTTTTCAGGCATTCAATGATAGAGTGTGATTGTTAAGGAAAATGAACAAAACTTTAGGGATTAAAATTTCATGGAATTAAGAGATTATGAGGATTAATGTGTCAAAGGAATTTTGGGGTTCTCCCCAAGTTCAGGAAACACTACATATGGGTTTGGTTCTTTCATTAAAGTCTGAAATATTCACTTCTTAGAGTTAATATTTTCATCGATAATTGATACACATAATGTATTTGTTTTTAGGAATATGTCATGAATTAGTTAGAGGATTTAATTGTTTACATGTCATGAATTTGGTTTACATCATGAAATGGATGAGTTATTATTTTTAATCTCAGGTGATATGTTTTTCATTACCTTTTTTATATTAATAAATTCCATCATGAAATGGTTTTTGATGCATCCTGAGGAAGTCCTTAAGTCCTCACGTAATGGTCAAATTAAGAATTTATATTATCCTAAACAACAGTTATTACAAAGCCATAAAATAACTGATGTACGAGGTCAGACCCATAGAGAGTGGGAAACTGATTTCTGAATATGTCAATCAATTGTCATGTGGTCCCAATTTCAGTTGATTTTATTATATAAAATTAATTAAATGAATGTAAGTAAATAATGGATAAGTATATAGAAATGAAAATGAGAGGGGTACCTATTTCCTAGGGAGTTTTTAGTAAATAAATTAATTCAAATTTTCTTGAAAAACAATCATATGAAATATCTATATAACAAATAAATTATACTGATATAATAAAAGATCAATCATAATCATTATTTCATAGCATCTTAATTCATCATTGTCTAACAAACTAAAATAGAAAATGAAAATTTCGATCATATTTATAAAAGGAGAAGAATAATCTAATTAAATGGTCATGAATAAGTTATCTCAATAACGTGGATGCTCATTCACTATTTAAGTCATTTGTTCAATAGACCAATGATGAATAAAATTAATATAATGTACCAACATGGTTCTTTCAAATAAAATTTTCATACATTCGAATGAAAAGTAGACTTTTCTATTTCACACACCCTGTATCAAATTCCACTCTCCCATATGGGGTTTATCCAATCACCACCTGATGGTTTCCAATGAAGAATAAAAAATATATATAGAAAACAATATAGAGAAGATTGAATGAGAAAGTGAATAATGAAAATGTATATTAATTAAAATGTATCTCTTATAACATTAGAATGTATTATAAAAAATAATAACGAAAAACAAAAACTAGTCTATTAAAAAATATGAGTTGGAACCCCAGCCATAGCCTTATAGAGGTCCAATCCGGACAACCCGAATCCATCTCTTTTAATTTTTCATTATCCTGTATTTATAGGCCTTGAGTTTATCCATGGGGTTACATGGGTCATAAATAGTGTAATATAGCCATTCTAGGTTAAAAAAAAGGCCCCATTTGAATGTTATAGAAAATCATTCATATCCCTCTTTGTTAGAGGATTTTACATCATGTAATGTTTACACAATGTGTAAAGGGAGGTGAAAAACACAGAAATATTTTATTCGCATCCTGTCATTTAAATTAATTGTAGCTTTTTCACTTCATTCAATGTTTACATGACATGTAATGTCAATATATAAAACTAGAGACCTTGTTTTTCTCATTATTCAATTTTTGAGCCTCGAGAACACCATGTGACCATAAAACATTGTGGGAATCCTTGATTGAATGGGAGTTCTGAGGAGTTCTGAGGAGTTTGTCTTTGATATTCAATCCTAGGTCCATCATATTTTCATTATCACCATTCCCCCTTTATATTATTACAAATGTTTCTCATAAAATAATATTTTAGTAAACATTGATATCAAGAATGAATCACATATAAAATTATTTAATAATTCTCTAAAATTTCTCTAAAGTCACATGAAAATAATGAAACAATATGTAGATATCAAATAATCCACAAAATAATATGTTATCATCATCAAGATAAATCTCAATATCAAAAGATAAAGGGTCTATACATTTATAATGGAATTTTCATATTATGATATACTCATAAAATAAGTTATAATTAAAGATTATCAAAGCCCAAAATATACCCAATAAGGTATTCATAAATCATTATTATTTTATAAATTTTATTTCACATCATTTACCCTTTTCGAAAACATAGATTAACCTTCCATCAATATCTTTAAAATTTATGATTTATGTCACTATGAATTTTAAACTAATCACCCAAGGTAACAATTTAATGGAGTTATGGTCATACCTCATTTACATACTCCAAAAAATAGTATTTAATTGAATCTATATTCTCCACCCCATAAATAAAATTATCATAATTAATCATGAGGTCTTCTTAATTAGGATCAGATGTTTTTGAAGCTGTGAGTAGGTGGGTATAAATTTTGAAAATGATGTAAGGATCCCTGAGGTGGATAAACTCATATGAGTAAAACATGATATTCAAAAGACACGATCAATGAAATAATCCTCAATAAAATATAATTTCATATCTCGTTGACCCCAAATTGTAAATTAAAGACTCAATGATTATTTAATCCAGATTAATTAAATCCTTTATTGTTTTTTATTTTGTTTTTTTCTAATGTTGTACCTAAGATATGTATCACACTCACCACCTAACCAAACATGATTTTGAGATAATCAGTATAGAAGTGGTGATTTGTGACATACCTAATAAAAAACTAATTTTTCTCAATATTTCTGAATGTCAATATTTAAATAAAATTCAAATCCATAACCTAAACACATATGATAAAAAATAATCTATATAAAAATGGTGAGTTTTTATTCTCTCAATTCTAAACCGATTTTTATTTAATTTTTCATGTTTTTATAAATACTGGGATACGTAATGAAATAATGTATATAAATATGATCCTTCCCTAGAAATACCTTGGAAAAAACCTATAGTCTCCTTTCAAGATTGAATATCCCATCTCCACCATGAACATCCCCACCACTAATTCAGCTGAACATAATGAAAATACAATGGTTTGGGTAGGAAAGTGAAACCATGGATTGTACTATGTCTCAATCATAACACTTTCATCCCTGTATTCTATGGGCTAAGAAGGATCAGTGTACAAGTATGTTTCAGGGGTAAAATAAATCATAAAAAATTCATCAATTAATTTAAAAGTAAAATTTTCTACTTATATATCTAATATGATATCGATGAAAGTTATAGCATGTTTACATTCCCCATGTTTAACTCAAGAAATATTATCCTAAATATTGGCAATATTTGGCCCAAAATACTTTACACAAATGGAAACAAAAATATAATTCAATCAAGTCATGGAAAGAGAGACAACAATGAGTTTACTCAATGAAAGATTCTATGAGTCAATATTGGGAAAAGAAATCATATCAACAATCATCTCATGAAATTCCATATTTAAGTATGAAAGTGACTTTTAAAATTTGAATTTATATATTTTAAAATTGTGGGAATGATATTACAAATTTTTCATCATGTAAAAATAATTATCCTAACTGATAAGGTCTTATGGATAAATGAGTACAAGATAGAAAATACAAGAATTTATGGTACAGTATAATTCAATTCAGTTTAGTCAACAATTTAAGTAATTTTCTATTGTCAAAATATTTCAGAAAAAAAAGGGATATACGAATATGAGCAAAAAAGTGTACACACATTCAATTTAATCTTTTGAACGTGTTTCCTGGGATCTTTCAGACCCAGTTTCTAGATATAATTTTTTATCTCATGTTGTGAATTGATCTCATGTTTTGAATTTTTCATATAAGAATCACCTCATTTTCATTAGGCTTCTTGATAAAATGGGCCTAAAAATAAAAATTGAATGTAGAGGTATTTTAAAAAATATAATGTATTTGGATCAAACATAAAAAATAATGAAAATAGTTAAAATTTTTAAACTAATAAAATAAAATTAATCTAATTAGTAGAAACCAATTTTAATATAGGGGTTTCCTCCTTGCAGTTCTTCTTTAAGTTGTATGGGCATACCTTTTTACATTGTTAGGTAATTAAGGCATTATATAGTGCTAACCATCTTGGATTTATCAAATTGTGAAATTGTTGTTCATTTCATATAGTTCTTCACTTCCTCATCTGGTGGTAATTCTGAACTGGTACAAGTGGGTAGGATTCAAATTGATGATAAATTTAATGAAATTATTGAGTAAGAGAAATTTGAATAGAGTTTATAGTTCACTCACTCCACCATAAACATATAAATTTTTTTATTTGGATTACATTTGGAAATTAATTCTTGATTCGATGCCATATTTTTAAATTATTTTTTTGAATATCTTATGAGTGTGTCAATTTTTTATTTGGTGTCTAGAATATCTTTTAGTTTGATTCATGTTTGATCAACACCATATTCTTTCACTTTTTCTTCTTCGATTCTACTACCTATACTACTTCAAACTCCTATGCCACATTCTCCTCATCCATCCAAAAAATAATTTGCATTATATTTCCTACATTTCTTATTTTAGTGTTATAAGTTATTTACAATGTTCTTCCTGGTGTGTTTTATGCGTACAAGGGATGAATCATGTTATGATTCTTCTTCTTCAGGATCCAGTGGCCCATCACATTAATAAATCTCAGAAAGCTCCATAATTTATCCCTTGGAATCCTCATCCCCGATTTTTCTTTTTTGTGTGTGTCAAAATTATGAAATTCCTCATCCACCTAATACTCATCATTTTATCCGAACCATTATATAATAGTATTAGATTTTAAAGGTAATTCTCATTAAAAGGAATTTC
Source organism: Viscum album (assembly GCA_963277665.1). Classification (NCBI taxonomy): domain Eukaryota; kingdom Viridiplantae; phylum Streptophyta; class Magnoliopsida; order Santalales; family Viscaceae; genus Viscum; species Viscum album. The sequence goes on from OY728129.1 coordinate 1,069,084,747, forward strand.
AATTTGAAATAACATGAGAAAGGTGAGTAGTCAATTCCCCCATTTCTATGATCTATGTTTCATTTTCATCCATCCTCTTATTCATCGCTTGAATATATTTCATGAGTAATATTGAAAGTCTATATTTTCATTTATGCTCTTGGGGATTCTTGAAAGAAAGTACTTCTTGAGAGTACCTATCATCTCAGTAATCACTATAGAAGACCTGATAGTTGGGTACTCCTCTATCTATCTAGTAGTAGGATTTATCCCACTATGAAATATATAATTCATCATTCTCATCAGAATAAAAATAATTACTACCATTTTCTTGATATGAACATGCTTCAAAATTCTGTGCTACCCTTGTGGTCAGATACTCATAATATTTAATGTATTCTAACGGTGGAGTAGCATAAGAATTATGTGACTTATAATCCATCCTCTATAACAACAAAAAATACCAGGCACATAATGTTGATAAATAATAATAATATTATTATAAAAGAAATATTGAATGAAAATAAAAACACCTAACTAACATCACAAAATGGAAATATGATACAAAAAGTATTTGAACTAAGAAATCAGTGTCAAGTCGCAAACGTTTCTCCACTACTCCCCATCAATGTCCCAAAAATTTTATCCATCCAAAAGAAATTTTTAAATACTTATGCCATAAAAAACTAGAAATTTATATTATCTATAAAAAACAATCTACAAAGGTGTATCAGATGGGATGTACTAGGTCAAACCCACATAGAGTGGGGGTCATATGGATGAAAATCTCAATAAAAGGCTAGGTTATCAAAATTTGTATTGATATTATTTTATTAAAATAATTAAACAATGAAAAATAAATAATTAATAAGTTAGTAAAAATTCATAAGTGAGGGGAACTAGTTTCCATGTGATGTATTACTAACTAATTAAATTTAACTTCACTGGAAAAAATCTTATTAAATATCCACACAACAATTATATTTTATGGATATGAGAAATAATCAATTCAAATTAGTCTTCCAAATAATATTAAATCATTATGTTACAATAAACATGCAAAGATATACTACTTCAAGATCAGATAGCCAAACGAAGAAGAATAATCTTATTCAATGGTCATGAATAAATTATCTCGCTTGTATTGGTATTGATTCATTATTGAATACATATTTTTAACGGATCAATTATGAATAAAATAAATTTTCCAAATAAGCATGATATAATGGAATTAAATTTTCTTATGATTAAATTAAAATAATACACTATGGGTACGGACCCCATTTACCAAATTCCTCTCTCCCCAAATCAGTTAATCAAATAATCACTAGTAGGTCACTGATGATGAATAAACAAATACCCATAGTGAAGATACTATATAATTAATAATGACAAAGGTAATAAATAATAGGGGTTTCAATTCAACAAAATATTATTCAAATTTACATTGAATTACAAAAAATATTAAATATAAACAAAAACCGATATATGAAAAATGAAATCTGGGTTGGAACCATAGTGGAAGCCTCCCAATGGTTGAATCCCTATAACTCTATTAAATTACTATTATGTTGACCAAAACCATATTTATACACATTTATTTCATACTATAATGTCCCCATATCATAAATTGTGTAAAATGGATTTTTCAAGGTCAAACCCATGGGTCCCCATCGAAAGATATTCCAAAAACATTTTTATATGGGCCTGTCATATGATTTCACATCATGTAATGTTTAAAAAATGTGTAAAGTGGAGGTCTGAACTCTAATATTATTTCTTCACTTCACATCTTTTATTTTTTGCGAGCCTTTTATCTTTTTATTATCATGTAATATTTACCTGGCATGTTATTTCAATCTCTAATGCTGGAATCCTCGTTCGCCCTAGTTCTTCATTTTAGGGACTATAAATCATTATGTGATCATCTAAAATCATGGGAAACCATCATTCAATATGAGTATTGATCCATTTGGATTCAATATTCAATCTTAGATTCATTATTTTTTTATTGTCACAACGTACAACTTCACGAACCGCTACAAAGGGCGTTTATGTATACAAATGGAGGGTAATAAAATTTTTTGCAGTATACATTTCACCACATCCAAAATAATTTTACAAATATTTCCATCTGATCAATGATTTGAATATATTTATAGAATAAATATTTTATCCGATATTATTTTCGATAATTTTACTTAAAATAAAATTCATTAGCAATTTAAATGAGTGCATTTGAGAGCATCAAAACAAAAAACTTATTAACAATGTTATTGAATCAAATCATTATCAATACCTATTGTTTCCCCATTAATTTTTTAAATTTAAAATAATTTTCTAAATATTATGAAATGGATTTATGAAATGGGTTTCAAATAATTTTTTGATGAAATAGTTTAGATAATGTAACACATTTGAAGACTAGGGTACTTAGGTGGAAATTGTAGTAATAGGCCCCATCCATTGATACGACCAGGGCGTGAACTCATGGGGTGTTCTTATAAACCCTAGGCCCATTGTTGTAGGCACATATTTGAAATTTTTTGGAGGTTAAATTTTTACGGTGTTCCTTTTTTATCTAGATTTTATACATATATATAGAGGTGTTATATGAGTTTTTATTTATGTTTGAGCATGAGTGTCCAAGCTAGCCTGTAGTATTCTGATGCATGGCATGATGTTAGAAATGCTTTTGGTTTGTACTATATTTGTTATGATATGGGATAAATTCTTTAATTTGAATTATTTCATGTATATAAAATGTTTTGAAACTATTTTACCCGAATTATTTGAAGTTTTTTTACCTAGATTATTTATAATAGTAGGGAAAGGTTAAATGTTTTACCATGATTTTCAAAAAAATATTTAACTAAATATCATGACATACATTATTTAAATTTTTTTATGCTAGGATTATTATACCAATACATGATATAGAACACCTAGGTGGGATCCTACAAACCCTATTTAGCTCACAACATATGCACCCATTTAATGGTGAATAGACCTTATTAGGTATCTTGATATAGGGAAAGGCATGGTTCCATAGTAAGTTAGTTTGTTTTTCAGCTATTTCTTGGTAGCTTGTGGTGAGATGGTGGGAGTTTTCCCACACTATAACATGGAGTGGTTGTTTTAGTTTTATCTATAATTTTTTTTGATATTGTACCTTGGATATTTTTAACCAATTTTGAGTTGTATCTCTTCTATAGCTTCTTTTATGATATGACATAATTTTATTATTTTACTCTTATGATATTTTTACAATTGGGTATATATTTATGTCATTTTTTAGGAATAATATTGGGTGAAATCATTCCCTATTGTTTTTGGTGATGCTTGGGTGCTATTTTATATCCCATGGGGTTCAAGAATTCCCTTTGGGTGTGTGATGGTTTGATTTGGGTACCAGTTTGTGAGGGTATCTGGGTTGGTCTCCTCATAATAAATCCCCTCATTATGTGAATAATTATTTATCTTCTATGTGATTATTCGATTTTTATGAATGTCCATGGTTAGGTTTCAAGCTCATATTATAAATTATATTGAATTATTTGATTTTCATTAATTCCTACCATAATAACTCAAGAAATTTATTGAATGGAATATGTTCCAGTTATTTACCATTACATTTTAATTATTATTATTTATTCATGATATCATCCATTGTAAGAATACCATTACAGTGAATGTGATAAAACTCCTTTAGTATGATTAGTTCCCTTGGATTCCCTGATGTGTATTAAAAATGTTATATAGGGTTATGAGAGAAAAAATAATGACACGCATGAAGAAAATACTATGTTTTATTTTATGTTTTCAAAAGAAAATTTTCATTCATTAATGTATCTATTTTACCAAGACTATGAAACTATTCATTCCTTAATGATATAATTATGTATACCTTATAACAATGTAATAATTCAACCACCAAATTTAGGATAAGAGGTTCTGGGTATTTATATATGGTATCAATAATGTTTTTCTAGAAACATTTTGAACTAGATTTAGGGAAACATAGATAAAGGAATAGAACCATATGATAGAATTTGGGGATAATTATATAATGAAATCATAATTTTTTAGTGGTATGGAGATTTTGGATAATTTCCTTTAAATACACCTATAAGGCCCCAGCCTTAAACATTACTTAATCTTGATTTATTACAAGATTAGACATTAGGGATCTTTTCAGGTTTAGTGTTTTAGAGAATTAGATCATAAACCTTTCATTGCATTCCACATTTAATCAAAGTGGTTACATAAAAGATAGTATTCACTTTTACCATAAATGGAAAAATATTTAATATAAAACATGGATTCTTTCTTGACACTTATTTGACACTATCATCATATCATGTACCATTCCCTCGACCTGTGAAAAACATTTCAAAAACATGGGATGAGCATAAAAAGCTCAGTAAGGGTTATAAAAATATCGAAAGGAAACATGAGTTCATATATACATAAGAATGAAATCATACTTTACCCATAAAACATAATCACTTTAACATACCTCATCAAATCATGAATAAATCATAGAAATCATAAGACATAAAGGTAACTTGAGGCATTCATAACATTCTTACGTAGGGAGTAACCCTCTTGGTTACGTTTGGAATACCCATCATAGTATATTCCCTAAATCTCTTCAGATAAACCTTAATGTTTAACTCCTTTGTGTTACCCAATGCATTGGAGAGCTATATCGGGCTCACCCGCCCTTAGTTTATCACGGAACCACCCGTCTTCATAACAATTCCCAAGAACCATAACATAATCTTATCACATAAAACATGAATAAAAGAAACATAACATTTCCACTTTTCAATCACAAGATATCAATACAACACATTCATATAAAAACATTATGAAAACCATTATCAATACCAAAATAAAAGAAAAATAAAACATGGTATTTATTTTTCATTAAAAAAATATTATGGCCTGTAGAGGATGCCGAAACTCAAATAATGGTCACGGCGGCGGAGAAGTCGTTGTCACTGCATACATATGACAAAAAACATTTCCTTTTGTTGTTTAGTAAACACTTCGTATAAAAGGATTCCTTTTGAATAATCCTAATAGTCAAATGGGTTTATACACCGTATAAAATAAAGTTGTGTATAAAACAAAATATGCCTCAATGAAAGGAGATTGAGACGGATTCCTTGCCTCGTGTCCGACTTGACTCGATCGTTCTTTGACCTCCTGAATAATAAACATGAGTAAATTTCTATATGTTTAAGAACATTTTTCAAGTTCATTATTCTTTTTATATCACTTATTACCATGTCATGAACACTATTTTATTATTTAGAATAATAATGGTCGTTTTGTCGACCTTGGGCACTTGAGTCAAAAATAAACTTCTTTTAATTACAAGTTGTTCATGTGGTAAAATTTCTATTATATCCAAAATTATATTCATTATGTAGATATCAAATATATCAAATATATCTATTATATACAAGCATTTATAATATTACATAACATTTAGAGGTAAGAAATGAAATGCACCGTTCATGGAGACGGTAAGCCATACGTACACATGAACGCTACTTCCATTTCTATTTCATATTTATTGGAATTAAAACATAATGATAAATAATAGTATTATAATTCTAGTATTTTATTATATATAATATCTTTAAATCTAGATTTATGCGTACCACATATTGTATAAACGAATCAAATCACTTTGAGGGGGTGTAGTACGCACTTCCTAAAATGAAGATATCGCTTTTACCCATAATGGAAACCATAAAGGTATTCCATAAATGAAAAAATAAGGATGATTAAAGAAAACATAACAATATTATATATCATATATAAAAATATTGACATCTTAATGGCCACCTTTGTAGGTGTTAAAAAAATATTGAACAATCATCGTTTCGTGAGGCAGAAATTCGCCATCCACAGAAACAGTATGTTCTTTAACCATTAGATGTAGGTGTGTGTAAGTTAAGATCTAATACTTATTATAATAACATCATAGTATATTGAAGATATTGTAGTTGTTACAAAAAAATGAATAAAAAGAGTTTAGGGGGTTGGAGAAGAAAAATAATACAAAAGAACACAAGTGAAGACATTACCTTAAAATCGGGTAACTCCCTTTGGTTTGAACCAAAAGGGATCCTTGAAGAGCATCCTGCCTAAGATAAAGCTTCTAGGATGAGTATTGGGATTTTGAGAGACAAAATGATCAGATCTTGGCCGAGCCAAAGGCTTGAGAGGTGTGGGTAAGGAGGTAGAGGTGAGGGCCTTTTATAAGAGGAGAGGAGGGGCACTCTTGGAAATGTATAAAATGTTACTTTATTTTCAAATGAGTTTTGGATTTTAAAGGACCCACATTGATGTATATTGAGGATAAGGTGATAAGGGTTCGAAATATACTCATCCAATATGTTTTTAATTGTGTTGGCCTTAGATTTTACATTATCTTTTCATTTTATTTAAATCGTTAAATAATGAGGTAATCGTTGCATCATCATGATGTCATAAATAATTTAATATATTTAATGTCTAAAAATTTTAAAAAATAATATGATTTAGGAAATATTTTTATCTTTCCAATGAATATTTATAGTAAAAACTCTGACTTGTATAAACCCATGTAAAAATTATTTTAGTAAAACAATACATGTTTCTATCATTTTTACTTTTACTTTAAATAAAAGGAATTAATGTCATTATCTTACCCAAGTGGCTCCATGGGGTCCCAAAAATCGACCCATGGGTTGTCTTGGTCGGCCATGACACATAAAATAAGGGTAGGACATGTGTCAAGGTCATTTCATATTATTAAAATATTCTTTTTACCTTAAACTACACTAATTACCTCTAATCGTGATTAAAACTTAAAAGTTACTATTCACCAAAAAATTATTTTAATCCCATTGAAGCAATTTTTACTTCGTAATGACAACCATGTATGTCAGATTTTTTAAATTCAAAACACAGAGGTGGTAAAATTTCATTTAAATGAAAAATTAGTTTTTTTAAGTACCCCTTAGTGGTTTCACTATTCATCAAAAATTGAAGTTTTTCAGAAAAATAAACCAAAACATCAACCTAATCTATATTTGATATTCCAAATTAAAAAATGATGAATATTTTACAAAATCCAAAACATATAAGTTACAATAATTAATTTAATAATTAATTTCCGCTGTCAGAACAAATAGCGTGTTTTTATGAATCAATATATATCAAAAGATTGACACTAGTTTAAGTCCAATTTCAAAGTGAGATTAATTTCAACGACAACTATTGGATTAAATGGAAAAAATATATTCTAATTTCACTTTAAACCCAATTATAATTATAATCTAATCATATAAATAAATTATATTAAAAAGAGGTTTTGAATTAAAATACAACATTTTTCACTATTCATTACAAAAAAAATGAACATTATCAGAAAAATACCAAAAATTTGTCCAAAGTAAATTTCAATATCCCAATCATAAAGAATAAGTTTATTTTGAAAAATATAGGTTATAAAATTGTCAAATGATAGATTTAAAAATGGTTCCCCATCAAAAGGTGGTAAATCAATCTTTTAAAAATATTAGAGAATTTCATGCTTTAGGTTGGATTTATTCTCATTTTAAGCCTCTGAAACACTATATAATTAATAAATAGACATAAAAAACTATATCTATTATTCATTACTTACTTGGGATGTTACATCCTTACCCTCTTTAGAAAATTGCGTCCCTGCATTTTATTTACTTATCGAATAAGTGGGGGTATTTATCCCTCAAAGCATTTTTAGATTCCCATGTTGCCTCTTCAACCATATGGTTTTTCCAAAAATACTTTACCTGGTGAATTACCTTATTTCACAACACTTTCTCCCTTTGGTCAAGAATCTGGACTGGTTGTTCTTCATAAGAGAGATTCTGTTCCAACTGAACTACCTCTGGGCTCAAAACATGAGATGGATCTGGCATATACTTTCTCAACATTGAAACAAGAAAAACATTGTGTAAATGAGATAAACTATAAGGTAAAGCCACTCAGTATGAAACTTATCCAACTCTCTCCAAAATTTCATATGGTCCAATAAACCTTGGACTCAACTTTCCTTTCTTACCAAATCGCATCACAGTTTTCCATGGCGAGACTTTGAGAAAGACATGATCACCTACCTCAAAAGAGAGATCGTTCCTCCTGTTGTCTGCATAACTCTTCTGCCTGCTCTGAGCTGTTCTCATGTGTCGTTGTATGAGCTGAATTTTTTCTACTAACTCTTCTACCAATTCTTGTCCCATCAACTTCCCTTCACCCACTTCATCCCAGAAATTTGGAGTTCGACACCGCTTCCCATATAACGCCTCAAATGGTGACATCTGTATACTAGAATGAAAACTGTTATAATATGAAAATTGAACCAAAGAAAGATGTTGGTCCCTACTTCCCAGATAATCCATCGAACAAGAACCTAGTATATCTTCCAAAGTCTGAATTGTTCGTTCTGACTTCCCATCTGATTGAGGATAAAAAGCTGTACTAAAATTTAATTCAGTACCCAACGACTTCTGAAGGCCTTTTCAAAAGTTAGAAGTAAACCTGGGATCACGATCAGATTCAATGGAGAGGGGAACTCCTTTTAACCTGACTATATATTTAAGATACAAACAAGAATGTTTATCTAGGAAAAAAGTTTCTCGTATAGCAAGAAAATGAGCGGATGTAGTCAAGCGATCAACAACAAACCAGATTCCATTATTACCTCGAGGTGTCTTCGGAAATCCCACAACGAAGTCCATGGATATATTCTCCCATTTCAACTCTGGTACTGGTAAATGATGAAGCATCCCTTTTGGTAACTATCTCTCTGCTTTTACCTGTTGACAAGTCAAACACTTCACAGTAAAATTAGTAATATCCTTTTTCATTCTGTCCCACCAGTAATACTCATGAAAACCTCTACACATCTCTGTACTTCTTGGATGAACTGAAAACAGAGAACTATGAGATTCACATAACAACTCTCTCTTCAACTGTGAATGAAAAGTCACACACAATATCTTCCCATATCTCAAAACACAATCATTATCAATGTTGAATTCAGGCAACTTACCCTTTTGAACCAGCTCTACCTTTTTATGAAACTCACTGTCTTGCATCCGTGCTTTCTTCATTCTGTCTGATAGAGAATATTTCAATGATACCTTAAACAAAACAGAAGTACATCCTGCACCAACAACTTTTATGCCAATGTTCATCGAATCCTTAATCAATGGATCACGTTCCAAGAACAACATTGTTAATGAAGCATTACTTTTTCGACTCAAAGCATCATCTAATTTATTTGACATTCCCATATGGTAATGAAATATACAATCATAATCCGTGATTAATTTTAGCCATCTCTTCTGTCTCATGTTCAATTCCTTCTGAGGAAATATATACTTTAAAATTTTATGATTGGTATATATTTCACATTTTCTCCATACAAATGATGCCTCCAAATTTTTAATGTGAATACAACAGCAGCTAATTCCAAATCATGTGTGGGGTAATTTACCTCATGAGTTTTCAACTGACGTGAAGTATATTAAATTACCCGATCATTATTCATTGGGACACAACCAATTCCTTTCAATGAAGCATCATTGTAGATAACGAACTCACCATTCTTGGAAGCTCGTGCCAAAAGTGGAGCATTCACCAATCTACTTTTCAATTTCTGAAAACAATCATCACATACTTTTGTCCAGATAAACTTAACACCCTTCTGAGTTATCTTATTCATTGGACTAGATAACCGTGAGAAATTACTATCAATCCTTTGGTAATAACATGCCAAACCAAGGAATCTACGAATCTTAGTTACATTTGTGGGTCTTGGACATTCTTCAACAACCATTGTTTTTGCAGGATCAACAGTTATCCCATCTTTAGAAACAATGTGACCAAGGAAAGAAATTTGTTGCAACCAAAACTCACACATGCTGAATTTCTCACAAAATTTATTTTCATTCAAGGTTTTAAAAATAACCCTTAAATGTATTTCATGCTCCTCTTTACTTTTCGAAAACACCAAAATATCCTCAATGAAAACCACCACAAACTTATCCATGAACTCATGGAAAATTCCATTCATTAAGTCCATGAATACAGTAGGTGCATTGGTTATCCAAAAAGGCATTACTACAAATTAATAATGGCCATATATTGTACGAAACTCGGACTTCAGAACATCTTCTTCCTTTACCTTAAACTGATTGTACCCCGATCTCATGTCAATCTATGAAAAATACTAAGCTCCCGGGAGCTGATCAAACAAATCATCGATATAAGGCAAAGGATATTTGTTCTTAACAGTGATGTTGTTCATGTCTCTATAATCAATGAAAAGTCTCATAGAACCATATTTATTTTTAACAAACAAAACAAGAGAACCCCATGGTGATGTGCTAGGTCGAATTAAACGTTTATCTAATAAATCTTGAAATTGCTCCTTCAATGCTAAAATTTCATTTTGAGCCATTCGATAAGGGGGTTTTGAAATTGGCTTAGCATCTAGATTTAAGTCAATAGTAAATTCAACTTCTCAATCTGGTATTATTCCAGGTAACTCATCATGAAAAATATCAGGATACTCATTTACCACTAGCACATCATTAATCTCAACAGTTCCCTTGTTTTCAACAATATGTGAAAGGTAACATTCATTTCCATCTTTTACAAGTTTCTCGGCCTCTTGATATGTTATCAACAGTAAGGGTTTATTCTTGTACAGAAACTAAAAGTCGTTATGAAATAAACTTCATTAGCTCTACAGTCAATCTTAGCATGGAAAATAGAGATCCAATACATACCCAGGATATCATCAAACTCTACTAGAGGTAAAACAACATGGTTCGCAAAGTAGGTTCTTTCCACGGATAAGGATAGGAATATTCTAATAAATTCTTTTTGTCTCAACATTTCCCCCCAGGTGTTTTTACCACAATTTCAAGAGTCATTTCTTGAGATGTTTTTCCCATTTTACTAGAAATGTTTTCAGAGATGAAAGAATGTGTAGACCCCGAATCAAATAACACACTGTGATAATCTGAAAAAACAAAGTACCTGATACAACATCATTTGATGGCCCGACATCTGCTGAGGTAGTTGCAAAGGATTTCACCACCCCTTTCTTCATGTAGTCTAACTGCTTCCCAACTCAAGCTCTTTGTCGGACACTCATTTGTATAGTGACCCATCTCATTGCACATAAAACATTTCACTAACTGTAAATCACATTTGGTCTTACCATCACCTTGATCTTTTTCAGTGCCATCACGAGACTTATGTCTCAACTTACCACATCGGCAGCACTTTCTAGAATTCAGAAGACATTCCCCAACATGCCTTTTACCACACTTATCACAAACTGGAGACTTAGTTTTCTTACCATCAGACTTTTTTGAATAATTTTTCCCTTTCTCCCGCCACCTCAGTCTCTTCTTCTGTTGGTTGTTATAGAACACTCGATCATCGACAAACTCGATTTCCACCTTCTCAGCACATCAAACAAGCTTTTCATGACTTTTTAACTCACGAAAAGCTAATGCCCTTCAATATTTTGGCTTTAATCCTGATTAAAAATGATTGATTTTACTATCATGGTCTCAGATAAAATTTATAGCATACCTTGCCAATCGGGTGAACCTTTCTTCATAGGTAGCCACTATATCCTCTTCTTGCCTCAATTCCAGGAATTGTTTTTCCATCATAAGTCGAACAGCCTTAGGAAAATACTTCTCATGAAATATACCTTTGAATTCATCCTAGTCGAGAGGATCAATCTCATCAGCGTCACTGATATTTTTAACCATCGACCATGACTGATCTGCTTCACCCTCCAAACGGTAAATAGCAAGACTAACCTTTTGATTGTCTGAACACCCCATGACATCGAAAATCTTCTCTAGTGCTTCAATCCACCCTTCAGCTAGCACATGGTCAGATGATCCTCTGAATTATGGGGTATGTTTCCACATGAAATGTTCCACCACTGACATGTTCCTCTACGGTTGATCTGGCTGATCTCTTGCATGGATACCGCCACCATTTGTCGCTTGAGTCAACTTCACCATTACTGCAAAAAATTGTTAAGTTCCAATTCTGACCATCTCAGGATGCAGATTCAGAAGTATATTTCCTTTTGTATTCCTTCCTAGCAATACTTCCTTGTTTTTTCTGTGGAAAACCATTTTGAACAAACATGTCTTAGATGAAGCAACATGGTAATCTTCAAATGCTATATCATTTCAATTTGACCATCAAAAAAAATAATTTTGGATAATCATTTAATAGAATTATAACTCCTAATGTTACCTAAACCAACTTCTGATACCAACTATAGGGCCCCAGCCTTAAACATTACTTAATCTTGAGTTATTACAAGATTACACATTAGGGATCCTTTCTAGTTTATATTTTTAGAGAAATAGATCATAAAACAAGCATTACATTCCACATTTAAACAAAGTGGTTACATAAAATATCGTATTCCTTTTTCCCATCAATGATAAAATATTTAAAATAAAACATGGATTCTTTCATAACACTACTTTGACACTATCATCATATCATGTACCATTCCCTTGCCGAGTGAAAAAATTTCAAAAACTAGGGATGAGCATAAAAATCTCAGTAAGGGTTATAAAAATATGGGAAGGAAACATGAGTTCATATATACATAAGAATGAAGTCATACTTTACCAATAAAACATAAGCACGTTAACATACCTCAAAAAATCATGAATAAATCATAGAAATCATAAGACAAAAAGGTAACTTGAGGCATTCATAACATTCTTACGTAGGGAGTAACCCTCTTGGTTACGTTTGGAATACCCATCACAGTATATTCCCTAAATCTCTTTGGAGAAAAATTAACGTTTAACTCATTCGCATTACCCAATTCATTGGAGAGATATATCGGGCTCACCTGCCATTATTTTATCATGGAACTACCCATCTTCATATCAATACGCAATAACCATAACATAATCATATCACATAAAACATGCATAAAGGAAACATAACATTTCCACTTTTAAATCACAAGATATCAATACAGAACATTGATATAAAAACATTATAAAAACCATTTTCAATACCAAAATAAAATAAAAGAAAATCAGGGTATTTATTTTTCATTCAAAAAAAGTTTTGGCTTGTAGTGGATTCCAAAACTCAAATAATGGTCACGGCGGCGAAGAAGTCATTGTCGCCGCATACATACGACAGAAAAAACATTCCCTTTTTTCATTTAGTAAACGATTCGTATAAAAATATTCCTTTTGAATAATCGTAAAAGTGAAAGGGGTTTATACACCGTATAAAAGAAAGTTGTGTATAAAACTAAATATGCCTCAATGAAAGGAGATTGAGACAGATTCCCTTACCTAGTGTCCGACTTGACTCGATCGTTCTTTAACCTCCTGAATAATAAACTTGAGTTAATTTCTACTTTCTTAATAACCTTTTTCAAGTTCATTATTCATTTTATATCACTTATTACCATGTCATGAAAACTATGTAATTATATAGGAGAATAATGGTTGTTTTTTCGACCCTGGGCACTTGAGTCAAAAATAAAATTCTTGTAATTACAAGTTGTTCATGTGGTAAAAAATTCATTATATACAAAATTATATTCATTATGTAGATATAATATATATTATATATATCCATTATATACATGCATTTTTAATATTACATATCATTTAGAGTTAAGAAATGAATTGCACCGTTCATGGAGACGGTAAGCCGTATGTACACATGAATGCTACGTCCATTTCTATTTCATATTTAATGGAATTAAAAAATAATGATACATAATAGTATTATAATTCTAGTATGGTATTATATATAATATCTTTAAATCTATCCTTTATACGTACCACATATGGTATTAATGAATCAAATCACTTTCAAGGGGCTGTAGTCCACACTTCCTAAAATAAAGATATCGTGTTTACACATAATGGAAACCATAAAGTATTACATAAATGAAAAATACAGAAGCTTAAGGAAAAATAAACATATTATATATCATATATAAATATATTGACATCTTAATGGACACCTTTGAATGTGTTAAAATAATATTGAACAATCATCATTTCGTGAGGCAGAAATTCACCATCACCGGAAAAAGTATGTTCTTTAACCATTAGATGTAGGTGTGTGTAAGTGTAGGTGGAATACTCCTTATAAAAACATCCTAGTATATTTAAGATACTGGATTTTTTACAAAATATATGAATAAAAAGAGTTTAGGGGGTTGGAGAAGCCAAATAAAACAAAAGAACACAAGTGAAGACATTACCTTAATATCGGGTAACTCCCTTTGGTTTGAACCAAAAGGGTTTCTTGAAGAGCTTCCGGCCGAAGGTAAGGCTTCTAGAATGAGGATAGGGATGTGGAGAGACAAAATGATAAGATCTTGGCTGATCCAAAGGCTTGAGATATGTGGGTATGGAGGTAGAGGTGGGGGCCTTTTATAAGAGGAGAGGCGGGGCACTCTTGGAAAGGTATAAAATGTTAATTTATTTTCAAATGAGTTTAGGATTTTAAAAGTCCCAAATTGTTGTATTTTTAGGATAAGGTGATAAGGGTTCTAAAATAATCATCCAATTGGTTTTTTACAAGTGTAGGACTTAGGTTTTACATTATCTTTTCATTTTATTTAAATCGTTAAATAATGAAGTAATCGCTGCATCATTATGATGTCAAAAATAATATAATTTATTTAACATCTAAAAATTATAAAAAAAAATACTATGATGTAGGAAATATTTTTATCTTTCCAATGACTTTTTATAGTCAAAAATATGACTTGTATAACCCCATGTAAATATTGTTTTAGTAAAATAATACATGTTTTTGTCATTTTTACTTTTACTTTAAATAAAAGGCATTAATGTCATTATCTTACCCAAGTGGCTCCATGGGGTCCCAAAAATCGACCCTTGGGTTATCTTTGTCGGCCATGACACATACAATAAAGGTGAGGCATGTTTCAAGGTCATTTCATATTATTAAAACATTCTTTTTACCTTAAACTACACTAATTACCTCTAATCGTGATTGATACTTAAAAGTTACATTTCACCATAAAATAATTTTAATCCCATTAAACCACATTTTACTTCCTAATGAAAACCATGTATGTCGGATTTTTTAAATTCAAAACACAAAGGTGGTAGAATTTCATTTAAACAAAAATCAGTTTTTTTAAGTACCACTTAGTTGTTTCACTATTCATCAAAAATTGATGTTTTTCAGAAAAATACAAAAAACTTCACCCTAAGATATATTTGATATTAAAAATTCAAAAATGATGACTATTTTAAAAAATTCAAAACATATAAGTTACAATAATTAATTTAATAATTCAATCCCGCTGTCAGAACAAATAGTGGGTTTTTATGAAACAATATATATCAAAAGATTGACACTAGTTTTAGTCCAATTTCAAAGTGAAATTAATTTCAATGACCACTATTGGATTAAATGGTAAAAATATATTCTAATTTAACTTTAAAACCAATTAAGAAGATAATCTAATCATATAAATAAATTAGATTAAAAATTTGTTTTGAATTAAAATACAACAGTTTTCACTATTCATTAAAAAAATGAACATTATCAGAAAAATACCAGAAATTTATCCAAAGTAAATTTCAATGTACCAATCATAAAGAATAAGTTCATTTTGACAAATATAGCTTATAAAATTGTCAAAAGATATATTTAAAAATGTTTCGCCATCAAAAAGCGGTAAAACAATGTTTTAAAAATATTATAGTATTTCATGATTTAGGTTGGATTT
The DNA here is from genome assembly GCA_963277665.1 of Viscum album. Classification (NCBI taxonomy): domain Eukaryota; kingdom Viridiplantae; phylum Streptophyta; class Magnoliopsida; order Santalales; family Viscaceae; genus Viscum; species Viscum album. Next base: position 1,069,100,582 of record OY728129.1, read on the forward strand.
ATTCTCATTTTATGCTTCTAAAACATTATCTAATTCATAAATAGACATAGATAACTATATCTATTATTCATTACTTACATGGGATGTTACATACTTCCCCCCTTTAGAAAATTTCATCCCCGCAATTTATTTACTTATAAAATAAGTGGGGGTTATTTATCCCTTATAGCATTTTCAGATTTCCACGTTGCCTCTTCAACCATATGGGTTTTCCACAAAACCTTTACCTAGTGAATTAACTTATTTCGCAACACTTTCTCCCATCGGTCAAGAATCTGGGCTATTTGTTCTTCATAAGAGAGATTCTCTTCCAACTGAACTCCCTCTGGGCTCAATCCATGAGATGGATCTGGCATATACTTTCTCAACATCGAAACATGAAACAAATTGTGTAACTGAGATAAAATCGAAGGTAAAGCCACTCGGTATGCAACTAAACCATCTCTCTCCGAAATTTCATATGGTCTAATGAACCTTGGACTCATATTTGATTTCTTACCAAATCGAATCACACTTTTCTATGGTGAGACTTTGAGGAAGGCATGATCGCCTACCTCAAAAGCGAGATCCTTCCTTCTGTTGTCTGCATAACTCTTCTGTCTGCTCTGAGCTATTCTCATGCATCTCTGTATCAGCTGAACTTTTTCTTCCAACTCTTCTACCAATTCTGGTCCCATCAACTTCCTTTCACCCACTTCATCCCATAATTTTAGAGTTAGGCACTGCTTCCCATATAACACCTCAAATTTTGCCATCTGTATACTGGAATGAAAACTGTTATTATATAAAAATTATACCAAAGAAAGATGTTAGTCCCAAATTCCCTGATAATACATCGAACAAGCACGTAGAATATCTTCCAATGTATGAATTTTTTGTTTTGTCTGCCGATCTGATTACGGATGAAAAGCTGTACTAAAATTTAATTCAGTACCCAACGACTTCTGAAGGCCTTTCCAAAATTTAAAAGTAAACCTGGGATCACGATCAGATACAATGGAGAGGGGAACTCCATGTAACCTGACTATCTCTTTAAGATACAAATGAGAAAGTTGATCTAGGGAAAAAAGTTCTTGTATAGCAAGGAAATGAGCAGATTTAGTCAAGCGATCAATAATAACCCAGATTGCATTATTACCTTGAGGTGTCTTCAACAATCCCACAACGAAGTCCATGGATATATTCTCCCATTTCCACTATGGTACTGGTAAATGCTGAATCATTCCTTTCGGTAACAGCCACTCTGCTTTTAACTGTTGACAAGTCAAACACATCACATTAAAATCAGTAGTATCTTTTTTCATTCCGTCCCACAAGTAATACTCCCGATGATCTTTATACATCATAGTACTTCCTCGATGAACTAAAAACAGAGAACTATGAGATTCACATAATAACTCTCTCTTCAACTGTGAATCACAAGTCACACACAATCTCTTCCCAAATCTCAAAACACAATCATTATCAATGTTGAATTAAGGAAACTTACCCTTCTGAACCAAATCTTCCTTTTTCTGAAACTCACTGTCTTGCTTCTGTGCTTGCTTCATTCTTTCTGATAGATAAAATTTCACTGATACCAGAAACAAAATAGAAGGACATCCTGCACAAAAAAATATTATGCCAATGTTCATCAAATCAGTAACCAAAGGATCATGTTCCAAACACAACATTGTTAATAAAGTAGTACTTTTTCTACTCAAAGCATCATCCACTTTATTTCCTTTTCCCAGATGGTAATGAATTGTACAATCATAATACTTGATTAATTCTAGCCATCTCCTCTGTCTCATGTTCAATTATTTCTGAGTGAATATATACTTTAAACATTTTTTATCTGTATATATTTCACATATTTCTCCATAAAAATGATGCCTCCAAATTTTTAGAGCAAAAACAACAACAACTAATTCCAAATCATGTGTGGGGTAATTTACCTAATGAGTTTTCAACTGACGTGAAGCATATGAAATTAACTAATCTTTCTGCATTAGGACACAACCAATTCCTTTCAATGAAGAATCACTGTAGATAACAAACTCACCATTCCTGGAAGGTAGTGCCAAAAATGGAGCATTCACCAATATTCTTATCAATTCCTGAAAACAATGATCACATTCTTTTGTCTAGATAAACTTAACACCCTTCCGAGTTAGCTTAGTCATTGTTCTAGATAACCGTGAAGTTTTTTAACAAACCTTTGGTAATAGACTTCCAACCCAAGGAAGCTACGAATCTCAGTTACATTTGTGGGTCTTGGCCATTATTTAATAACCTTTGTTTTTCCTGGATAAAAAATTATCCCATATTTAGAATCAATTTGACAAAGGAAAGAATTTTTTTGCATCCAAAACTCACACTTTCTGAATTTCCCATACAATTTACTTTCTTTAAAGGTTTGAAAAATAACACTGAAATGTCTTTCATGCTCCTCTTTCCATTTAGAAAACACAAAAATATCATCAATGAAAACCACCACAAACTTATCCAAGAACTCGTGGAAAATTCTATTCATTAAGTCCATGAATACAGCAGGTGCATTGGTTAGTCCAAAAGGCATTACTAAAAATTCATAATGGTCATATCTTTTACAAAACATGGTCTTCGGAACACTTTCTTCCTTTACCTTAAACTGATGGTACCCCGATATCAGGTCAATCTTTGAAAAATACTGTGCTCCATGGAGCTTATCAAACAAATCATCGATATGAGGCAAAGGATATTTGTCCTTAACAGTGATGTTATTCAAGGCTCTATAATCAATGCAATGTCTCATAGAACCATCTTTATTTTTAACAAATAAAACATGAGTACCCCATGGTGATGTGCTAGGTTGAATGAAACCTTTCTATAATAAATCATGCAACTACTCCTTCAACTCTAAATGTTCAGTTTGAGCCATTCGACAAGGGGGTTTTGAAATTGGCTTAGCATCAGGAATTATGTCAATAGTAAATTAAACTTCCCGATCTGGTATTATTCCAGGAAACTCATTTACCACTGGCACATCATTAATCTGAACAGTTACCTTGTTTTCAACAATATGTGAAAGGTAACATTCATTTCCATCTTTTACAAGTTTCTCGGCCTCTTGATATGTTATCAACAGTAAGGGTTCATTCTTGTACACAAACTGAAAGTATTTTTGAAAAGAAACTTCCTTAACTTTAGATTCAATCTTAAATGGTAAATAGAGAGCCAATCCATACTGAGGGTAACATCAAACTCTACTAGAGGTAAAACAATAAGGTTCTCAAGTAGGTTCTTTCCATAGATAAGGATGGGAAGATTCTTATAAATTCTTTTTGCCTCAACATTTCCCCCAGGTGTTTTTACCACAAGTGCAGGAGTTATTTCTTGAGATGGTATTCCCATTTTACTAGAAATGTTTTCAGAGATGAAACAATGTGTTGAACCAGAATCAAACCACACACTGGGATAATCTGAAAAAACAAAGTACCTGATAAAACATCATTTGATGGACCGACATCTGCTGAAGTAGTTTCAAAGGATTTAACCACCCCTTTTCTTGTAGTCTAACTGCTTCCCATCACTCAAGCTCTTTGTCGGACACGCATTTGTATAGTAAGCCATCTCATTTCATATAAAACATTTCACTAACTATAAATCAAATTTGGTATTACCATCACCCTGATATTTTTCAGTGCAATCACAAGCCTTATGTCTCATCTTACCACATCGATAGCACTTTCCAAAATTCATAAGACATTCCCCAACATGCATTTTACCACATTTATCACAAATTGGGAACTTAGTTTTCAAACAATCATACTTTATTGGAGAATTCTTCCCATTCTCCTGCCACCTCGGTCTCTTCTTATATTGGTTGATATAGAACACTTGATCGTCGACAAACTCTATTTCCACCTTCTCAGAACATCGAACAAGCTTTTAATAACTTTTGAACTCACGAGAAGTTAATTCCCTTTGATATTTTGTCTTTAATCCCGAGTAAAAATGATTGATTTTACTATCAAGGTATCCGATAAAATTTGGAGCATACCTTTCCAATCGAGTGGACCTTTCTTCATAGGAAGCCACTGAGCCCTCCTCTTGCCTCAATTCTAGGAAATCTTTCCCATCCTATGTCGAATAGCCTTAGGAAAATACTTCTCTAGAAACATACCTTTGAATTCATCCCATTCGAGAGCATCAATATCATCATCGTCCCTGATATTTTTAACCATAGACCACCACTGATCTGCTTCACCCTCCAAACAGTAAATAGCAAGACTAACCTTTTGATTGTCTGAACACCCCATGACATCGAAAATATTTTCCAGTGATTTAATCCACCCTTCAGCTAGCACATGGTCAGATGATCCTCTGAATGATGGGGGGTGTTTCCTCATGAAATGTTCCACAACTAAGATGTTCCTTTGTGGTTGATCTGGCTGATCTCGTGCATGGATACCGCCACCATTTATCACTTGAGTCAACTATTCCATTACAAAAAAAACTATTCAGTTCCAATTCCGACCATCTCAGGATGCTGATTCGGAATGTCATTTCCTTTTATATACTTTCCTAGCACTGCTTCATTTTCTCCTCTATGGAAAACCATTCTGAACAAACATGGCATAGATGAAACAACATGGTAATCTCAAATGCTATATCATTTCAATTTGACCATCAAAAAAAATTAGATAATCATTTAATAGAATTATAACTCCTAAAGTTATCTAAACAGACCTATGATACCAACTATAAGGCCCCATACTTAAACATTACTTAATCTTGAGTTATTACAAGATTATACATTGGGAATCTTTTTAGGTTTAGAGTTTTAGAGAATTAGATCATAAAACTTGCATTACATTACACATTTAAACAAAGTTGTTACTTAAAATATAGTATTCACATTTCCCATCAAAGGAAAAATATTTAAAATAAAACATGGATTCTTTATTGACACTTCCTTGACACTATCATCATATCATGTACCATTCCCTCGACCTGTGAAAACATTTCAAAAACATGGGATGAGCATAAAAATCACATTAAGGGTTATAAAAACATGGAAAGGAAACATGAGATCATATATACATAAGAATGAAATCATACATTACCCAAAAAACATAAGCACTTTAACATACCTCATCAACTCATGAATAAATCATAGAAATCATAAGACATATAGATAACTTGAGTCATTCATAACATTCTTACGTAGGGAGTAACCCTCTTGGTTAAGTTTGGAATACCCATCATAGTATATTCCCTAAATCTCTTCGGATAAACCTTAACGTTTAACTCCTTCGCGTTACCCAATGAATTAGAGATATATATTGGGCTCATCCACCCTTAGTTTATCACGGAACCACCCGTCTTCATAATAATTCCCAAGAACCATAACATAATCGTATCACATAATATATGCATAAAGGAAACATAACATTTACACTTTTCAATCCCAAGATATCAATACAACACATTGATATAAAAACATTATGAAAACCATTTTCAATACCAATATAAAAGAAAAGTAAAACATGGTATTTATTTTTCATTCAAAAAAAGTTATGGCTTGTAGAGGAAGCCAGAACTCAAATAATGGTCACGGCGGCAGAGAAGTCGTTGTCGCCGCATACGTACGACAAAAAAACAGTCCCTTTTTTCATTTAGTAATCTCTTCATATAAAAAGATTCCTTTTGAATAATTGTAAATTTCAAAGGGGTTTATACACCATATAAAAGAAAGTTGTGTATAAAACAAAATATTCCTCAATGAAAGGAGATTGAGACAGATTCCCTTACCTCATGTCCGAGTTGACTCAATCGTTCTTTAATATCATGAAAAATAAACTTGAGTAATTTTCTACTTTCTTAATAACATTTTTCAAGTTCATTATTCCTTTTATATCACTTATTACCATGTCATGAACACTATGTAATTATTTAGGATAATAATGGTCGTTTTGTCGACCCTTGGCACTTGAGTCAAAAATAAACTTCTTGTATTTACAAGTTGTTGATGTGGTAAAATATCCATTATATCCAAAATTATATTCATTATGTAGATATCATATATATTATATATATCCATTATATACATTCATTTATAATATTACATAACATTTAGAGGTAAGAAATGAAATGCACCGTTCATGGAGACGGTAAGCCGTACGTACGCATGAATGCTACGCCCATTTCTATTTCATATTTAATGGAATTAAAACATAATGATATATAATAGAATAATAATTCTAGTATGGTGTTATATATAATATCTTTAAATATATTCTTTATACGTACCACATATGGTATTAACGAATCAAATCACATTGAGGGGGTGGTAGTCCGCACTTCCTAAAATGAAGATAATGCGTTTACACATAATGGACACCATAAAGGTATTCCATAAATGAAAAATACAGAAGCTTAAGGAAAACATAAAAATATTATATATCATATATAATTATATTGAAATCTTAATGGCCACCTTTGAATGTGTCAAAAGATTATTGAACAATCATCGTTTCATGAGGTAGAAATTCACCATCCACAGAAACAATATGTTTTTTAACAATTAGATGTAGGTGTGTGTAAGTGTTTATCGAATAATTCTTATAAAAACCTCCTAGTATATTGAAGATACTGGAGTTTTTACAAATGATATGAATAAAAAGAGTTTAGGGGGTTGTAGAAGCAAAGAAAATACAAGAACACAAGTGAAGACATTACCTTAAAATCGGGCAACTCACTTTGGTTTGAACAAAATAGGTTTCTTGAAGAGATTCATACCTATGATAAGTCTTCTAGGATGAGTAGAGGGATGTTTAGAGACAAAATGATTAGATCTTTGGCGAGCCAATGGCATGAGAGGTGTGGGTAAGGAGGTAGAGGTGGGGGCCTTTTTTAAGAAGAGAGGAGGGGCACTCTTGGAAAGTTATAAAATGTTACATTATTTTCAAATTAGTTTAGGATTTTAAAGGTTCCATATTGATTTATTTTGAGGATACGGGGATAAGGGTTCGAAATATGCTCATCCAATAGGTTTTTTACATGTTTATTCCTTAGATGTTACATTATGTTTTCATTTTATTTAAATCGTTAAATAATGAGGTATTCGCTGCATCATCATGATGTCATAAATAATTTAATTTATATAATGTCTAAAAACAATAAAAAAATACTATGATGTATGAAATATTTTTAGCTTTCCAATGATTATTTATAGTAAAAAATATGACATGTATAACCCCATTTAAAAATTGTTTTAGTAAAACCGTACATGTTTGTGTCATTTTTACTTTTACTTTAAATAAAGTCATTAAGGTCATTATCTTACCCATGTGGCTCCATGGGGTCCCAAAAATCTACCCATGGGTTGTCTTTGTCGGCAATGACACATCCAATAAGGGTAGGACATGTTTCAAGGTCTTTTCATATTATTAAAACATTCTTTCTACCTTAAACTAAACTAATTACCTCTAATCTCGATTAAAACTTAAAAGTTACTATTCACCAAAAAAAATTTAATCCCATTGAACCACATTTTACATCCTAATGACAACCATTTATGTCAGATTTTTTAAATTCAAATCACAGTGGTGGTAAAATTTCATTTAAATGAAAAATCAGTTTTTTTAAGTACCACTTATTGGTTTCACTATTCATCAAAAATTGGTGTTTTTCAGAAAAATACCAAAACATCACCCTAATCTATATTTGATATTAAGAACTCAAAAATGATGACTATTTTAAAAAATTAAAAACATATAAGTTAGAATACTTAATTTAATAATTAATTCCCGCTGTCAGAACAAATGGCGTGTTTTTATGAAATAATATATATCAAAAGATTGACACTAGTTTAAGTCCGATTTCAAAGTGAAATTAATTTCAATGACCACTATTGGATTAAATGGTAAAAATATATTCTAATTTCACTTTAAAACCAATTAAAAATATATTCTAATCATATAAATAAATTAGATTAAAAATAGGTTTTTATTTAAAATACAACATTTTTCACTATTCATTACAAAAAAATGAACATTATCAGAAAAATACCAGAAATTTATCCAAATTAAATTTCAATGTCCCAATAATAAATAATAAGTCTATTTTGACAAATATAGCTTATAAAATTGTCAAAATATAGGTTTAAAAATGGTTCGCCATCAAAAGGTGGTAAAACAATCTTTTAAAAATATTAGAGTATTTCATGCTTTAGGTTGGATTTATTCTCATTTTAAGCCACAAAAACACTATCTAATTAATAAATAGACATTGATAACTATATCTATTATTAATTATTTACTTGGGATGTTACATCCTTCCCCCCTTTAGAAAATTGCGTCCCCGCAATTCATTTACTTATCGAATAAGTGGGGGTATTTATCCCTCTTAGCATTTTCAGATTCCCACGTTGTCTCTTCAACCATATTGTTTTTTCACAAAACCATTACCTGGTGAATTACCTTATTTCGTAACACGTTATCCCTTTTTTCAAGAATCTGGACTGGTTTTTCTTCATAAGAGAGATTCTCTTCCAACTGAACTGCCTCTGGGCTCAAAACATGAGGTGGATCTAGCATATACTTTTCTCAACATCAAAACATGAAAAACATTGTGTAATTGAGATAAAATCGGAGGTAAAGCCACTCGGTATGCAACTGATCCAACTCTCTCCAAAATTTCATATGGTCCATTGAAACTTGGACTCAACTTTCCTTTCTTACCAAATTGCATCACACTTTTCCATGGTGAGACTTTGAGGAAGTCATGATCACCTACCTCAAAAGAGAGATCCTTCCTCCTGTTGTCTACATAAATCTTCTGCCTGCTCTGAGCTATTCTCATGTGTCTCTGTATCAGCTGAACTTTTTCTTCCAACTATTCTACCAATTTTGGTCCCATCAACTTCCTTTCACCCACTTCATACCAGAAAGTTGGAGTTCGACACCGCTTCCCATATAACGCCTCAAATGGTGCCATCTGTATACTGGAATGAAAACTGTTATTATATGAAAATTCAACCAATGAAATATGTTGGTCCCAACTTCCCTGATAATACAACGAACAAGAATGTAGAATATCTTCCAAAGTCTGAATTGTTCGTTTTGACAGCCCATCTGATTGAGGATGAAATGCTGTACTAAAATTTAATTCAGTACCCAACGACTTCTGAAGGCCTTTTCAAAAGTTAGAAGCAATCCTAGGATCACGATTAGATACAATGGAGAGGGGAACTCCATGTAACCTGAATATCTCTTTAAGATTCAAATGAGAAAGTTATCTAGGGAAAAATTATATCGTATAGCATGGAAATGAGCAGATTTAGTCAAGTGATCAACAATAACCCAGATTGCATTATTACCTCGAGGTGTCTTCTAAAATCCCACAACGAAGTCCATAGATATATTCTCCCATTTCCACTCTGGTACTGGTAAATGCTGAATCATCCCTTTTGGATACTGCCGCTCTGCTTTTACCTTTTGACAAGTCTAACACTTCATAGTAAAATCATCAATATCCTTTTTCATTTCATCCCACCAGTAATACTCCCAAAGATCTCTATACATCTTAGTATTTCTTGGATGAACTGAAAACGGAGAACTATGAGATTCACATAACAACTCTCTCTTCAACTCTAACTCACAAGGAACACACAATCTCTTCCCAAATCTCAAAACACAATCATTATAAATGTTGAATTCAGGAAACTTACCCTTCTGAACCAGCTCTACCTTTTTCTGCAACTCACTGCCTTGCTTCTGTGCTTGCTTGATTCTGTCTAATAGAGAATATTTCACTGATACCTGAAAGAAAACAGAAGGAAATCCTGCGCCAACAACTTTTATGCCAATGTTCATCAAATACATAACCAGAGGATCATGTTCCAAACACAACATTGTTAATGAAGCATTAATTTTTCAACTTAAAGCATCAGCCACTTTATTTGCTTTTCCCGGATGGTAATGAATTGTAAAATCATAATCCTTGATTAATTCTAGCCATCTATTCTGTCTCATGTTCAATTATTTCTGAGTGAATATATACTTTAATCTTTTTTGATTGGTATATATTTCACACTTTACTCCATACAAATGATGCCGCCAAAGTTTTTAAGTGAAAACAACAACAGCTAATTCCAAATCATGTGTGGGGTAATTTAACTCAGGAGTTTTCAACTGACGTGAAGTATACGCAATTACCTAATCATTTTGCATTAGGACACTACCAAGTCCTTTCAATTAAGCATCATTGTAGAAAACAAACTCACAATTCCTACTAGAAGGTAATGCCAAAACTGGAGCATTCACCAATCTTCTTTTCAAATCCTAAAAACAATCATCACATTCATTTTTCTAGATAATCTTAACACCCTTCTGAGTTAGCTTAGTCATTGGACTAGATAACCGTGAAAAGTTTCTAACAAATATTCGGTAATATCCTTCCAAACCAAGGAAGATATGAATGTTAGTTACATTTGTGGGTCTTGGCCATTCTTCAAGAACCTTTGTTTTGGTAGGATCAACAGTTATCCCATCTTTAGAAACAATGTGACCAAGGAAAGAAATTTGTTGCAACCAAAACTCACACATGTTGAATTTCCCATAAAATTTCTTTTCATTCAAGGTTTTCAAAATAACCCTTAAATGTCTTTCATGCTCCTCTTTACTTTTAGAAAACACCAAAATATCATCAATGAAAACCACCAGAAACTTATCCAAGTACTCATGGAAAATTATATTCATTAAGTCCATGAATATAGCAGGTGCATTGGTTAGCCCAAAAGGCATTACTACAAATTCATAGTGGCCATATCTTGTACGAAACGTGGTCTTTAGAACATCTGCTTCCTTTACCTTCAACTGATGGTACCCCGATCTCAGGCCAATATTTGAAAAATACTGAACTCCCTGGAGCTAATCAAACAAATCATCGATATGAGGTAAATGATATTTGTTCTTAACATTGATGTTATTCAAGGCTCTATAATCAATGAAAAGTCTCATAGAACAATCATTCTTTTTAGCAAATAAAACAGGAGCACCCCATGGTGATGTGCTAGGTCGAATGAAGCCTTTCTCTAATAAGTCTTGCAATTGCTCCTTTAACTCTAAAAGTTCAGTTTGAGCCATTCGATAAGGGGGTTTTGAAATTGGCTTAGCATCAGGAACTAAGTAAATAGTAAATTCAAATTCATGATCTGGTATTATTCCAGGCAACTCATCAGGAAAAACATCAGGATACTCATTTACCATTGGCACATAATTAAACTCAACAGTTCCCTTGTTTTCAACAATATGTGCAAGGTAACATTAATTTCCATATTTTACAAGTTTCTCGGCCTCTATATATGTTATCAACAGTAAGGGTTCATTCTTGTACACAAACTGAAATAATTTCTGAAAAGAAACTTCTTTAGCTCTACAGTCAATCTTATCATGGAAAATAGAGAGCCAATCCATACCCAAAATAACATCAAACTATACTAGAGGTAAAACAACAAGGTTCACAAGTAGGTTCTTTCCACAGATAAGGATAGGAAGATTCTTATAAAATTTTTTTGCCTCAACATTTCCCCCATGTGTTTTTACCACAAGTTCAGGAGTCATTTCTTGAGGTGGTATTCCCATTTCACTAGAAAAGTTTTCTGAGATGAAAGAATGTGTAGACCCCGAATCAAACAACACACTGGCATAATCTGAAAAAACAAACAAAGTACCTGATATAACTTCATTTCATGGCCCGACATTTTCTGAAGTAGTTTCAAAGGATTTATCCACCCCTTTCTTCTTGTAGTCTAACTTCTTCCCATCACTCAAGCTCTTTTTCGGACACTCATTTTCTTAGTGACCCATATCATTGCACATAAAACATTTCACCAACTGTATATCAAATTTGGTCTTACCATCACCCTAATCTTTTTCAGTGCCATCACTAGACTTATGTCTCATCTTACCACATCGGACGCACTTTCCAGAATTTAGAATACATTCCCCAGCATGCCTTTTACCACATTTATCACAAACTATAAATTTAGTTTTCTTACCATGAGACTTTTTTGAAGAATTATTCCCTTTCTCCTACCACCTCAGTATCTTCTTCTGTTGGTGGTTATAGAACAGTTGATCATCGAAAAACTCCATTTCCACCTTCTTAGCACATCGAACAATATTTTCATCATTTTTGAACTCACGAGAAGCTAATTCCCTTTGATATTTTGGCTTTAATCCTGAGTAAAAATGATTGATTTTACTATCATGGTCTCGTATAAAATTTAGAACATACCTTGCCAATCGGGTGAACCTTTCTTCATAGGAAACCACTGTGTCCTCCTATTTCCTCAATTACAGAAATTGGTTTTCCATCGTATGTCGAACAACCTTAGGAAAATACTTCTCATGAAACATACCTTTGAATTCATCCTAGTTGAGAGCATCAATCTCATCAGCATCCCTGATATTTTTAACCATCGACCACGACTGATCTGCTTCACCCTCCATACTGTAAATATCAAGACTAACCTTTAATTGTCTGAACACCCCATGAAATCGAAAATCATCTCCAGTGCTTTAATCCACCTTTCATCTAGCATAGGGTTAGATGATCCTCTGAATGATGGAAGATGTTGTCTCATGAAATGTTCAACCACTGACATGTTCCTCTGCGGTTGATCTGGATGATCTCGTGCATGGATACCGCCACCATTTATCGCTTGAGTCAACTGCGCCATTACTGCAACAAACTATTCACTTCCAATTCCGACCATCTCAGGATGCGGATTCGGAAGGCCATTTCCTTCTGTATTCCTTCCTAGCACAGCTTCCTTGTTTCCTTTGCAGAAAACCATTCTGAACAAACATGTCTTAGATGAAGCAACATGGTAATCTTCAAATGCTATATAATTTCAATTTGACCATAAAAAAATATTTTTGGATAACCATTTAATAGAATTCTAACTCCTAAAGTAATCTAAACCGAACTCTGATACCAACTATAAGGCCGCAGCCATAAAAATTACTAAATCTTGTGTTATTACAAGATTACACATTGGGGATATTTTCAGGTTTAGAGTTTTAGAAAAGTAGATCATAAAACAAGTATTACATTACAAATTTAAACAAAGTGGTTACTTAAAAGATAGTATTCATTTTTCCCATCAACAGAAAAATATTTAAAATAAAACATGGATTCTTTCTTGACACTTCCTTGACACTATCATCATATTATGTACCATTACCTTGACATGTGAAAAACTTTTCAAAAACATGGGATGAGCATTAAAAGCTCAGTAAGGGTTATAAAAATATGGAAAGGAAACATGAGTACATATATACATAAGAATGAAATCATACTTTACCCATAAAACATAAGCTCTTTAAAATACCTCATCAAATAAAGAATAAATCATTGAAATCATAAGACATAAAGGTTACTTGAGGCATTCATAACATTCTTACGTAGGGAGTAACCCTCTTGGTTACGTTTGGAATACCCATAACAGTATATTCCCTAAATCTCTTTAGAGAAACCATAATGATTAACTCCTTCATGATACCCAAATCATTAGAGAGCTATATCGGTCTCACCCGCCCTTATTTTATCACGGAACCACCCGTCTTCATAACAATTCCCATGAAGCATAACATAATTGTATCACATAAAACATGCATAAAGGACACATAAAATTTCCACTTTTCAATCACAAGATATCAATTCAACACATTGATATAAAAACATTATAAAAATCATTTTCAATACAAAATTAAAATAAAAGTAAAACATTGTATTTATTTTTCATTCATAAAATGTTATGGCTTGTAGAGGAAGGAGAAACTCAAAGAATGGTCATGGCGGTGGAGAAGTCGTTGCCGCCGCATACATATTACAAAAAAAAACAATCCCTTTTGTCATTTAGTAAATGCTTCGTATAAAAATATTCCTTTTGAATAATCATAAAAGTAATAGGGGTTTATACACCATATAAAATAATGTTTTGTATAAAAGAAAATATGCCTCAATGAAAGGAGATTGAGACGGATTCCCTTACCTCATGTCCGACTTGTCTCGATCGTTCTTTAACCTCCTGAATAATATACTTGAGTTAATTTATACTTGATTAATAAAATTTTTCATGTTTATTGTTTCTTTTATAGAACTTATTACCATGTCACGAACACTATGCAATTATTTAGTATAATAATGGTCGTTTTGTCTACCCTGGGCACTAGAGTCAAAAATAAACTTCTTGTAATTACAAGTTGTTCATGTGCTAAAATATCCATTATATCCAAAATTATATTCATTATTTAGATATCATATATATCATATATATCCATTATATACATGCATTTATAATATTACAAAACATTTAGAGGTAAGAAATGAAATGCACCGTTCATGGAGATGGTGAGTCGTACGTACGCATGAACGCTATGTCCATTTCTTTTTCATATTTAATGGAATTAAAAAATAATGATACATAATAGTATTATAATTATAGTATCGCATTATATATAATATCTTTAAATCTATCCTTTATACGTACCACATATGGTATTAACGAATCAAATCACTTTGAGGGGGCTGTAGTCCGCAATTCCTAAAATGAAGATATCGCGTTTACCCATAATGGAAACCATAAAGGTATTCTATAAATGAAAAATACAGAAGCTTAAGGAAAACATAAACATATTATATATCATATATAAATATATTGACATCTAAATGGACACATTTGAAAGTGTTAAAAGAATATTAAACAATTATCATTTCGTGAGGCAGAAATTCACCATGCACAGAAACAGTATGTTCATTAACCATTAGATGTAGGTGAGTGTAAGTGTAGATCAAATCCTTCTTATAAAAACATCATAGTATATTGAAGATAGTGGATTTTTTACAAATGAAATGAATTAAAAGATTTTAGGTGGTTGGAGAAGCAAAATAAAACAGAAAAACACAAGTGAAGACATTACCTTAAAATCGGGTAACTGCCATTGGTTTTAACCAAAAGGGATTAGTGAAGAGCTTCCTGCCTAAGGTAAGGCTTCTACGATGAGTATAGGGATGTGGAGAGACAAAATTATCAGATCTTGGACGAGAAAATTCCTTGAGTGGTGTGGGTAAGGAGGTAGAGGTGGGGGCCTTTTTTAAGAGGAGAGGAGGGGCACTCTTGGAAAGTTATAAAATGTTACATTATTTTCAAATTAGTTTAGGATTTTAAAAGTCCCACATTGATTTATATTGAGGATACGGGGATAAGGGTTCGAATTATGCTCATCCAATAGGTTTTTTACAAGTGTAGGCATTTTATTATAAATTATATTTCCATTTTATTTAAATCATTAAATAATGAGGTAATCAATACATCACATGATGTCATAAATAATATAATTTATTTACTGTCTAAAATTATAAAAAAAATACTATGATGTAGGAAATATTTTTATCTTTCCAATGACTATTTATAGTCAAAAATCTGACTTGTATATCCCCATGTAAAAATTGTTTTAGTAAAATAAAACATGTTTGTATCATTTTTACTTTTACTTTAATTAAAAGACATTAATGTCATTATCTTACCCATGTGGCTCCATGGGGTCCCAAAAATCGACCCATGGGTTGTCTTTGTTGGCCATGACACATCCAATAAAGGTAGGACATGTGTCAAGGTCATTTCATATTATTAAAACATTCTTTTTACCTTAAACTACACTAATTACCTCTAATCGCGATTAAAACTTAAAAGTTACTATTCACCAAAAAAATTATTTTAATCCCATTGAACCACATTTTACTTACTAATAAAAACCATGTATGTCAGATTTTTGAAATTTAAAACACAAAGGTGGTAAAATTTCATTTAAACAAAAATCAGTTTTTTTTAAGTACCACTTAGTGGTTTCACTATTCATCAAAAATTGAAGTTTTTCACATAAATACCAAAACATTACCTTAAGCTATATTTGATATTCCGAATTCAAAAATGATGAATTTTTTACAAAATTCAAAACGTATAAGTTACAATAAATAATTTAATAATTAAATCCTGCTATCAGAACAAATAGCGTGTTTTTATGAAACAATATATATCAAAAGATTGACACTAGTTTAAGTCAAATTTCAAAGTAAAATTAATTCTAACGACCACTATTGGATCAAATTGTAAAAATATATAGTAATTTCACTTTAAAACCAATTAAAAAGATAATATAATCATATAAATAAATTAGACTAAAAAGTAGTTTTGAAATAAAATACAACATTTTTCACTATTCATTAAAAAAATGAACATTATCAGAAAAATACCAGAAATTCATCCAAATAAATTTTAATGTCCCAATAATAATGAATAAATTTATTTTGACAAATATAACTTATAAAATTGTCAAAAGATAGATTTAAAAATGGTTCGCCATTAAAAGACTGTAAAACATTCTTATAAAAATAATAGAGTATTTCATGCTTTAGGTTGGATATATTCTCTTTTTAAGCCTCTAAAACACTATCTAATTCATAAATAGACATATATAACTAGATCTATTATTCATTACTTACTTGGGATGTTACATCCTTCCCCCTTTAAAAAATTGCGCCCCCATAATTTATTTACTTATTGAATAAGTCAGGGTATTTATCCCTCATAGCATTTTTAGATTCCCACGTTGCCTCTTCAACCATATGGGTTTTCCACAAAACCTTTACCCAGTGAATTAACTTATTTCACAACACTTGATCCCTTCGGTCAATAATCTGGACTTGTTGTTCCTCATAAGAGAGATTCTCTTCCAACTGAACTACCTTTGGGCTCAAAACATGAGATGGATCTGGCATATACTTTCTCAGCATCGAAACATGAAAAACATTGTGTACCTGAGATAAACCCAGAGGTAAGGCCACTCGGTATGCAACTGATCCAACTCTCTCCAAAATTTTATATGGTCCAATGAACTTGGACTGAACTTTCCTTTCTTACCAAATCACATCACATTTTTCCATGGTGAGACTTTGAGATAGACATGATCACCTACCTCAATAGAGATATCCTTACTTATGTTGTCGGCATAACTCTTCTGCATGCTCTGAGCTGTTCTCATGTGTCTCTGTTTCAGCTGAACTTTTTCTGCCAAATCTTCTACCAATTATGGTCCCATCAACTTCCTTTCACCCAATTCATCCCAGGAAGTTGGAGTTCGACACTACTTCCCATATAACTCCTCAAATGGTGTCATCTGTATACTGGAATGAAAACTGTTATTATATGAAAATTGAACCAAAGAAAGATGTTGGTCCCAACTTCCCTGATAATCCATCTAACAAGAACATAGCATATCTTCCAATGTAAGAATTGTTTGTTCTGAATGCCCATCTGATTGATGATGAAAAGCTGTACTAATATTTAATTCAGTACCAAACGACTTCTGAAGACCTTTCTAAAATTTAGAAGTAAACCTAGGATCACGATCAGATACAATGGAGAAGGGAACTCCATGTAACCTGACTATCTCTTTAAGATACAAACGAGAAATTTGATCTAGGGAAAAAGGTTCTCGTATAGCAAGGAAATGAGTAGATTTAGTCAAGCGATCAACAATAACCCAGATTGCATTATTACCTCGAGGTGTCTTCGGCAATCCCACAACGATGTCCATGGATATATTAAACCATTTCCACTCTGGTATTGGTAAAGGCTGATGCATCCCTTTTAGTAACTGCCGCTATGCTCTTACCTGTTGAAAAGTCAAACACTTCACAGTAAAATCAGTAATATCCTTTTTCATTCTGTCCCACCAGTAATACTCCCGAAGGTCTCTATACATCATAGTACTTCCTGGATGAACTGAAAAAAGAGAACTATGAGCTTCACATAACAACCCTCTCTTCAACTGTGAATCACAAGGCACACACAATCTCTTCCCAAATCTCAAAACACAGTCATTATCATTATTGAATTCAGGCAACTTACCCTTCTGAACCAGCTCTACCTTTTTCTGCAACTCACTAGCTTGCTTCTGTGGTTGCTTGATTCTGTCTGATAGAGAAGATTTCACTAATACCAGAAACAAAACAGAAGGACATCCTGCACCAAAAACTTTTATGCCAAAGTTCATCAAATCCTTAACCAAAAGATCACGTTCCAAACAAAACATTGTTAATGAAGCATTACTTTTACAACTCAAAGCATCAACCACTTTATTTTCTTTTCCCAGATAGTAATTAATTGTACAATCATAATCCATAATTAATACATGCCATCTCCTCTGTCTCATGATCAATTCTTTCTGAGTGAATATATACTTTAAACATTTGTGATCAGTATATATTTCACCCTTTACTCCAGACAAATGATGCCTCCAAATTTTTAAAGAAAAAACAAGAGCAACTAATTCCAAATCATGTGTGGGGTAATTTATCTCATGAGGTTTCAACTGACGTGAAGCATATGAAATTACCTGATCATTCTGCATTAGGACACAACCAAGTCCTTTCACCGAAGCATCACTGTAGATAACAAACTCACCATTCCAGGAAGGTAGTTCCAAAACTGGATCATTCGCCAACCTTCTTTTCAATTCTTGAAAACAATCATCACATTCTTTTGTCCAGATAAACTTAACACCCTTCCGAGTCAGCTTAGTCATTGTACTAGATAACTGTGAAAAGTTTCTTGGAAACCTTCAGTAATAGCCTTCCAAACCAAGGAAGCTACGAAAATCAGTTACATTTTTGGGTCTTGGCCATTCTTCAACAACCTTTGTTTTTGTAGGATCAACAGTTATCCCATCTTTAGAAACAATGTGACCAAGGAAAGAAATTTGTTGCAAACAAAACTCACACTTGCTGAATTTACCATAAAATGACTTTTCTTTCATGTTTTGAAAAATAACCCTTAAATGTCTTTCATGCTCCTCTTTACATTTAAAAAACACCAAAATATCATCAATGAAAACCAACACAAAATTATCCAAGAACTCATGGAAAATTCTATTCATTAAGTCTATGAATATAGCAGGTGCATTGGTTAGCCCAAAAGGCATTACTAAAAATTCATAGTGGCCATATCTTGTACGAAACGCAGTCTTTAGAACATCTGCTTCCTTTACCTTCAACTGATGGTACCCCAATCTCAGGTCAATATTTGAAAAATACTGAGCTCCCTGGAGCTGATCAAACAAATTATCGATATGAGGAAAATGATATTTGTTCTTAATAGTGATGTTATTCAATGCTCTATAAACAATGTAAAGTCTCATAGAACTATATATCTTTTGAACAAATAAAATAGGAGCACCCCATGGGGATGTGCTAGGTCAAATGAAACCTTTCTCTAATAAATCATGCAACTGATCCTTCAACTCTAAAAGTTCAGTTTGATCCATTTGATAAGGGGGTTTTTAAATTGTCTTAGCATTAGGAACTAATTCAATAGTAAATTCAACTTCCCAATCTGGTATTATTCCAGGAAACTGATTATGAAAAAATGTCAGGATACTACTTTACCACTGGCACATCATTAATCTGAACAGTTCCCTTGTTTTCAACGATATGTGCAAGGTAACATTCATTTACATATTTTACAAGTTTCTCAGCCTCTTGATATGTTATCAACAGTAAGCGTTCATTCTTGTACACAAACTGAAAGTATTTCTGAAAAGAAACATCTTTAGCTCTACAGTCAATCATAGCATGGTAGATAGAGAGACAATATATACCCATGGTAACATCAAACTCTACTAGAGGTAAAACAATAAGGTTCGCAAGTAGGTTCTTTCCATGGATATGGATAGAAAGATTCTCATAAATTTTATTTGCCTCAACATTTCCCCCAGGTGTTTTTACCAAAATTGCAGGAGTCATTTCTTGAGATGGTATTCCCATTTTACTAGAAATGTTTTCAGAGATGAAAGAATATGTAGACCCTGAATCAAACAACACACTGGCATAATCTGAAAAAATAATCAAAGTGCCTGATACAACATCATTTTATGGCACGACATCTGCTAAAGTAGTTGCAAAGGATTTAACCACCCCTTTTTGCTTGTAGTCTAACTGCTTCCCATCACTCAAGCTCTTTGTCAGACACTCATTTGCATAGTGACCCATATCATTGCACATAAAACTTTTGACTAACTGTAAATAAAATTTTTTCTTACCATCACCCTGATCTTTTTCAATGCAATCACGAGCCTTATGTCTCATCTTACCACATCGGTAGCACTTTCTAGAATTCAGAAGACATTCCCCAGCATGCCTTTTACCATAGTTATCACAAAATGGAAACTTAGTTTTCTTACAATAATACTTTTTTGAAGAATTTCTCCCATTTTCCTCCCACCTCGGTCTCTTCTTCTGTTGGTTGTTATAGAACACTTGATCATCAGAAAACTCCACTTCCACCTTCTCAGCACATCGAACAAGCTTTTCATAACTTTTGAAATCACGAGAAGCTAATTCCCTTTGATATTTTGGCTTTATTCCTGAGTAAAAATGATTGATTTTACTATCAGGGTCTCAGATAAAATTTGGAGCATACCTTGCCAATCAAGGGAAACCATTCTTCATAGGCAGCCACTGAGTCCTCCTCTTAACTCAATTCCAGGAATTGTTTTTCAATACTAAGTCGAATATACGTAGGAAAATACTTCTCCAGAGATATTCCATTGAATTCATCCTAGTCCAGAGCATCAATCTCATCTAAGTCCCTGATATTTTTAACCATTGACCACCACTGATCAGCTTCACCTGCCAAATGGTAAATAGCTAGACTAACCTTTTGATTGTCTGAACACCCCATGACATCGAAAATATTCTCCAGTGCTTTAATCCACCCTTCAGCTAGCACAGGGTCAGACGATCCTCTGAATGATGGTGGATGTTTCCTCATTAAATGTTCCACCACTAACATGTTCCTCTGCGGTTGATCTAGCTCATTTCGTGCATGGATACTGCCACCATTTATTTCTTGAGTCAACTACGCCATTACTACAACAAACTGTTCAGTTCCAATTCCAACCATCTCAGGATGCTGATTCAGAAGGTCATTTCCTTATGTATGCTTTCTTAGCACTGCTGCCTTGTTTCCTCTGCAGAAAACCATTCTGAATAAACATGTCTTAGAGGAAGCAACATTGTAATCTACAAATGTTATATCATTTCAATTTGACCATAAAAAAAATATTTTTGGATAATCATTTAATAGAATTCTAAAACCTAATGTTATCTAAAATGACCTCTGATATCAACTATAAGGCCCCAGCCATAAACATTACTTAATATTGAGTTATTACAAGATTACACATTTGGGATGTTTTCAAGTTTAGTGTTTTAGAGAATTATATCATAAAACCTGCATTACATTCCATATTTAAACAAAGTGGTTACATAAAAGATAGTATTAATTTTTCACATCAATGTGAATGTATTTAAATTAAAACATGGATTCTTTTTTGAAACATCCTTGACACTATCATCATATCATGTACTATTCCCTTGATCTGTGAAAAACATTTCAAAAACATGGGATGAGCCTAAAAAGATCAGTAAGGCTTATAAAAATATGGAATGGAAACATGAGTTCATATATACATAAGAATGAAATCATACTTTACCCATAAAACATAATCACTTTAACATACCTCATCAAATCATGAATAAATCATAGAAATAATAAGACATAAAAATAACTTGAGGAATTCATAACATTGTTACGTAGGGAGTAACCCTCTTGGTTACGTTTGGAATACCCATCACAGTATATTCAGAAAATATCTTCAAAGAAACCTTAACGTTTAACTCCTTCGCGTTATCCAATGCATTGGAGAGCTATATCGGGCTCACCTGCCCTTAGTTTATCACGAAACCACCCATCTTCATAATAATGCCCTAGAACCATAACATAATCGTATCACATAATAAATGAATAAAGGAAACATAACATTTCCACTTTTCAATGAGAAGATATCAATACTACACATTGATATGAAATCATTATGAAAAACATTTTCAATACC
This sequence comes from Viscum album, assembly GCA_963277665.1. Taxonomy (NCBI): domain Eukaryota; kingdom Viridiplantae; phylum Streptophyta; class Magnoliopsida; order Santalales; family Viscaceae; genus Viscum; species Viscum album. The sequence goes on from OY728129.1 coordinate 1,069,122,574, forward strand.
AAAATAAAATAAAAGTAAAACATGGTATTTATTTTTCATTCAAAAAAAGTTATGTCTTGTAGAGGAAGCCGAAACTCAAATAATGGTCACAACGGCAGAGAGGTCGTTGTCGCCGTATACATACGACAAAAAAACATTCCCTTTTGTCATTTAGTAAATGCTTCATATAAAAAGATTACTTCTTAATAATCATAAAAGTAAAAGGGGTTTATACATCATATAAATGAAAGTTGTGTATAAAACAAAATATACCTCAATGAAAGGAGATTGAGACGGATTCCCTTACCTCGTGTCCGACTTGACTCAATCGTTCTTTAACCTCTTGAATAATAAACTTGAGTTAATTTATACTTGCTTAATAACCTTCTTCAAGTTCATTATTCCTTTTATATCACTTATTACCATGTCATGAACACTATGTAATTATTTAAGAGAATTATGGTCATTTTGTCGACACTGGGTACTTGAGTCAAAAATAAACTTCTTGTAATTACAAGTTGTTCATCTGGTAAAATATACATTATATCCAAAATTATATTAATTATGTAGATATCATATATATCATATATATCCATTATATACATGCATTTATAATATTACATAACATTTAGAGGTAAGAAATGAAATGCACCATTCATGGAGACGGTAAGCCGTACGTACGCATGAACGCTACGTCCATTTCTATTTCATATTTAATGGAATTAAAACATAATGATACATAATAGAATTATAATTCCAGTATGTTATTATATATAATATATTTAAATCTATCCTTTTTACGTACCACATATGGTATTAACGAATCAAATCACTTTGAGGGGGAGACAATCCGCATTTCCTAAAATGAAGATATCGTGTTTACCCATAATGGAAACCATAAAGGTATTCCATAAATGAAAAATACAAAAGCATAAGGAAAACATAAACATATTATATATCATATATAAATATATTGACATTTTAATGGCCACCTTTGAAGGTGTTAAAAGAATATTGAACAATCATCATTTCGTGAGGCAGAAATACACCATCCACAGAAACAGAATGTTCTTTAACCATTAGATGTAGGTGTGCGTAAGTGTAGCTAGAATACATCTTATAAAAACATCCTAGTATATTGAATATACTGGAATTGTTACAAAAGAAATGAATAAAAAGAGTATAGGGGTTGGAGAAGCAAAATAGAACAAAAAACACAAGTGAAGACATTACATTAAAATCAGGTAACTCCCTTTGGTTTGAACAAAAAAAGTTTCTTGAAGAGCTTCCTGCCTAAGTTAAGGCTTTTAGGATGATTAGAGGGATTTGGAGAGAAAAACTTATCATACCTTGGCCGAGCCAAAGGCTTGAGAGGTTTGGGTAAGGAGGTAGAGGTGGGGGCCTTTTATAAGAGGAGAGGAGGGGCACTCTTGGAATGTTATAAAATGTTAGTTTATTTTCAAATGAGTTTAGGATTTTAAAGTTCCCACATTGCTTTATTTTGAGGATAAGGTGATAAGGGTTTGAAATATACTCATCCAATAGGTTTTTTACATGTGTAGTCCTTATATTTTACATTATCGTTTCATTTTATTTAAATCGTTAAATAATGAGGTAATCACTACATAATCATGATGTCATAAATAATTTAATTTATTTATTGTATAAAAATTATAAAAAATTACTATGATGTAGGAAATATTTTTATCTTTACAAGGATTATTTATAGTAAAAAACATGACCTGTATAACCCCATGTAAAAATTGTTTTAGTTAAACAATACATGTTTGTGTCATTTTTACTTTTACTTTAAATAAAAGTCATTAATTTCATTATCTTACCCAAGTGGCTCCATGGGGTCCCAAAAATAAACTCATGGTTTTTTGATGTCGGCCATGACAGATAAAATAAGGGTAGGACATGTTTCAAGGTCATTTCATATTATTGAAACATTCTTTTTACCTTAAACTACACCAATTACCCCTAATCGCGATTAAAACTTAACAGTTACTATTCACCAAAAAATTAGTTTAATCCCATTGAAGAAAATTTTACTTCCTAATAAAAACCATGTATGTTGTATTTTTGAAATTTAAAACAAATAGGTGGTAAAATTTCATATAAACGAAAAATCAGTTTTTTTAAGTACCACTTAGTGGTTTCAATATTCATAAAAAATTGAAGTTTTTCAGAAAAATACCAAAACTTCACCCTGAGCTATATTTGATATTCTGAATTCAAAAATTATTTCTATTTTACAAAATAGAAAACATATAAGTTACAATAATTAATTTAATAATTAATTCCCGCTGTCAGAACAAATAGCGTGTTTTTATGAAACAATATATATCAACAAATTGACACTAGTTTAAGTCCAATTTCAAAGTGAAATTAATTCCAACAACAACTATTGTATTAAATGGTAGAAATATATTATAATTTAACTTTAAAACCAATCAAAAGATAATATAATCATATAAATAAATTATATTAATAAAAGGTTTTGAATTAAAATACAACATATTTTACTATTCATTAAAAAATGAACATTTTGAGAAAAATACCAGAAATTTATCCAAAGTAAATTTCAATGTCCCCATAATAAATAAGAAGTTTATTTTGACAAATATAGCATAAAAAATTGTAAAAATATATATTTAAAAATGTTTCTCCATCAAAAGGCGGTAAAACAATCTTTTAAAAAAATTAGAGTATTTCTTGCTTTAGGTTGGATTTATTCTCATTTTAAGCCTCTAAAACACTATCTAGTTAATAAATAGACATAGATAACTATATCTATTATTCATTACATACATGGGATATTACAAAACCTCTTTATGGATACTATAAGTAGATGTGGTTCTGGAAAAGATGTACAAAAGTGTAATAACCCTAATAAGGAACATTAGACTAATCTCATGCATTAACTAGTATAAAAAATAAGCTTTAATTTTCACACAGTTTGACTCTCTCAAGGTTTATTATTTGGTTAAATCATATTTTTTTTGTAATATATTATGATGGATTCTAAAATATTTTTATGATTAGAAAACTTTCTTGGAGAAACCTTGTTTATGATTATGAGAATTAATATACATAATGTTTTCAATTTTTGAGAAATATTTCCCTAGTTTTGGGATTTTACGTTGTTTTTCAAAATATTATGTATTACTATTATAAACAAAATTATTTTGAAATGGATCTTACAAAAGGAAAAATAACCATATCAATCCACATACTCCACGTATGGATTTTCCCCTTAGTAATGATAATGAATTTGGAAATGGAGATATACTTGGAACTAAAAAAATTATAACCATATTGGGGCTCTAGAAATATGTATTGGGTTATTAAATTTCCCATATGAAGTGGATTACGATACACCATGTGGTGTATAAATGTCACACCAAATTATGCATTAGGAACCTACATCAACTAATGGGTCTATAAATACATTTTTAGCTAAGCAATGGATGAGTTAAATAGAAAAGATATTTCTTGGTTTTTATTGAAATGAAAGGGGGGAAGTTGTCAAGAATTTTTATCATATCTCAGGAGGTACATATCAATGTTTTTAATTGATTCAATAAACAATGTATGTAAAGTTAATAGAAAACATGGGTTTGAAGGATTTTATAGTACCATTTTTTGAAAAGTATTTTCTTCACGAGAAATGAGAAGATATGGAAAGACAATTAATGATTATAATAAAAAGGAACATGGAAATGTTTCTAAGTATGAATTAAACATTACAAGGTTAGAAAGGCATTTTATTAACTATATATGTATTTCGATCAAAAATATTTAATATTTCATTCATGAGATTAAGATAAATATTTTGAAGGGAACCAGTCTCCCAAACCAACACAATACATGAGGAAATAATATCTTATGGTATCAAGATAGATAATTAATTATCCAATACTAATATTTTATAATGGAATAAAGATAATAATAGCAAGAAAAAGAAAATTATGGATAATTGTATGAAGGGAAATAATGATTTCCCCCCGTTTGATATTTGTTGAAATAAACACCCTGGTATTTTCTTAAAGGCAATGAGTTTTTTCTACAAGTATGGATGAATAACCAAAATTATTATGATTATAAGGGAAGGAAAAAAATTTCTAAATGTAAAATCCTTCAACAATATAGAGTTAGGGATATACAAAAATTAATACCCCATATTTTAATGGAATTTACCTCAAAATATGCTAAGGGATCAAGGTAAACCTTATTTTATTACATTTGATGAAGATGAATGATTAACATTCCTATGTTTTGATTCAATAAATTTTTCTATATGGGTGTTTTTTCAATGAAATTTATATTACAATAATTAATAACATATAAGTATTGTACTTACATAATTTTTCTTTAAGGATTTGAGAGAATATATTGAATGGTACGAATTACTAGGAAAAGTGATTTAGTGGAATGTTAAACTTCTTGGAAAATACATGTTTGAGGGAAACTACACCTCAATATGAGCCCAATGTTAGATTAAAAATGATAAAAACAATTTTATGAGGTTATTATTTACCTTAAATATAACAACCTAGACTTACCAGAAAATGATATTACATCTTTTAAGATGAATATTCAGCACATTAAACAAATATATGCCTGGGGACCATAATAGTTTGTTTTATTTAGAAACAGGGAAAAATAAACTTCTTACTTGGTGAAATATAGTAAACATATTCTTTAAACACCATACCCTTTATTAATCATACTTAAAACATTTATTCATAACATGGGTAATAAAAACATGGGAAAGAGGTGAGTTCATATGCTCTTTATGTGTAAACAAGTTAGATATGTAAGAATAACATGAGAATAAGAGTATGAGAACCTGATCATAATAATATATGATCATACCCTTCATATCAAAGATTATAACCATAAGTTAGTGAATAAATTTTGGAAGATAAAAATTCATGAATCTCATGGAAATCATAGAACATGAGTCATGAGAGCATGAAATTGGAAAAATACATAGAATTGTAGAGTACGCATAAATATATAAAAATATTCAGTATAAGATAATGGATATTTCTGAAACATATTGTGGATCTTTATGGGTTCTACACTTACTAGGAGGGACACACCACCATTCCTCTTAATTTTCATTTACTTACAAGGGATCGAGTTTCCTAATATTCCCATAGTGGATCGGGTTTACCCATATTCCCATAGGTGATCAGGTTTCCCCATCATCAATAGTGTATTATTTTTCCCTATCTTCCATAGTGGATTGGGATTCCCTATCATCTATTGTGGATAAAACTATTGAATTGATTACCATAATTTTATTATGGGATTAAATTCATTACCCAATTTAATATAGGGAGACACAAGCCCCACCCATCACATAGTAAAATCGTATACTGAGTTCCCAAAAGATTATAAATATTCAATAATATCATAACCCATAAAAGGATACGAGTTTTATAAACAACATATCATGATTCATGACTTGAAATGGGTATTATAAACATTTCCAAACATCATTACCAATAGAAAAAAGAAATTTATCACAATCATTTCATAAAAATATAACCTATGAAATGAAGCGGTCTTTACAAAAATATATCCCGTGAAAGAGAAAATGGTGTAGTAAACATCATTCCATAAAAACACAAACCATTGAAGAATGAATATGAATGGTATAATTGGATTTATCCCGACTAAAGCATAAACTATAACAAAGTATAACATTTTATATGGGTAATGATTTTCAATGTTAACTTTGAAAATTTCTTAAGGAAAACAACCATTATTTGAAAATCCTTTCATAAAACCATTTACGAATCCTTTTATTATAAAGAATAATTTACCATTTCATTTAAAGTATTTACAAAGTAAATATGCATTCTTCACTCAAAATTTATTTTTAAAAAATAAAACCTTTGGAATACTATTTCATATGAAAATAAAATTAAAAATTTATAAAGGAATCTTGAAAAAAATTTGAAGACATTTTTTCTTGAATAAATATAAAGGAAGTTGGAAAACAATTTGATGAAATTTTTCATAGAAATATTATAATGGATCCATAGAAAATTTTGAAAACATGTTTTCTTTTAAAATATATCAAATAATATTGAAACATTTTAAAACACTCTTTAAATGAAAAAATTCTTAAAAACACTTTTTATTTGAAAATATCATTGACAACATTCAAATGAATCTTTGAAAATCATTTAAAACACTTCATGAATCATATAAATGTTTAAAAAAACCTTTTCCATTGAAAAAATAGTTATAAAAAATTAAAGTATATATTATTAAGATTTTTTTTCATAAAAATAAATCTTGTCTATTTTTAATGGAAGATTCAATTGAAGGATTGTCATGATGAAATATACATCAATACATTCTAAATAATCCTTTTATGAATTAATATTTTAGACAAGTTCTTCGATTGAAAAATGATAAAAATATTCATATTGAAAAACATTTTTTAAAAAAATGTGTAAAAATCTCATTTAAAAATAATATGATAATATTACAACTTTTTTAAAAACATTTTTTACAAAACAAGGTTTTTAAAGAACACATATTTTCGACTGAAAGGTGAAATAAATCCAGATTCAAAAAAAAATATTAATTATCTTCAGTACCAATGTGTTAAAAATGTTAACATTAAATGGATATGATATTATTAAAAATAGGGTAATAAATAGCATGATATTTATTAAGATATGTATTATAATAATTTTTTAATGGAAGCATAATCTTAAGTAATCTTGATAAATGATGAGATTGTAGCAATAACCTATTTCCATTTTAAAAACATTAAATCATAATACCCATGAGATAATAACATTAAATTAATCTTATAATATCATTAAAAATAATTATAATCATGATATAACATGTCATAGTTATAGTATTTACACATTATAAAATAATATAGGTGTATAGTCAAACATGTGTCTCAAATAAGAGAAATTGAGACAAACCTACATTACCAATTTGGAAAATTATTAAACGTAAACCCCATGAATGCGAGGTCATAAATTTAATATGTAAATACCCATAAATATATGTAAAACTGACATATAATAAATTAATTTATATTATAAAAAAACAAAAAAAAATTAGTGTTTATCATGGAATGTATCTCCTAGATAAAAAAGTGAGACAACAAAACCCTCACCATATGTCTTGAATTTCATCATACATCCCATGGAGAGATAGCCCAGTGGTACCTGCTGGTTGTAACCCTTGCTCTCAGTGGGAACTGGAGTAGGATCGAGTCCCACCAATCTCAGAGACTGTGTATATTTTTCATAGGGCAATTCAAATCCATTGCTTAGCTGGGGAGTGTGGAGCACACCTGGGCTTGGTCGGGACCTCCATTGGGAGTCAGTGTTAGAATCCCACATTTTTCCCATGGGGTATTAGCCGAGTGGTACCCGCTGTTTGTACCCCTCGCTCTCTATGGGAACTGGCACAGGCTCAAGTCCAACCAGACTCGGACACTGTGTGAATTATGCACAGGGAGATACAAAGCCATTGCTAACCTGGGGAGTGTGGAGCACACCTGGGCTTTGTCAGGGCCCCGTGTTGGGAGTTAGTGTTTGCAACCCACATTTTTCCAACGAGCTCGTACCCAAGTGGTAAGGACTCCTCCTTGGCATCTAAGAGACTCCGGTCCAAAACTGGGTGGAGGTAAATTATTGGGGTTATGTAGCAGTACTGTAGCAGTACTGCAGAAGCTACTATAGAATGCACTATTCAGTACTGTAGCATCCGAAACTATTCACTCGATTTGGGATTCCGGGCCACCAGTTTGGGCCTCTGGGTCTCAAGGGAATTTGTGTCATCAAGGCCTTTGGGTCACAGGGCCTTCGGGATATTGAGACCATAGAGTAGCCCATTTCACATAGAGCATGCCCTAGAAGTGGATCAGAGCAACAACAGTAGTAGTCACCCGAAGTAGAGCTAACCAGATTAGAAGAATGGGAGGGTCTGGAAACCTCCATCGGGACTAGGCACCATGCAACTTTGTAAGGGAAAATGCTAGACGATCCGCGATGCAAGGTGTGGAGCTAGGTGATCAATGATGCAGAAGTTAGGAGAGAGGCAACTCTAGTGGGTTGGGCCTACAAGTCATGTAATGGGAATAGATGCCTATGGGCCTTCGGGTCATGTAATGCAGGTCATGTCGGGCATTGTTCCTTGGGCCTATGGGTCATGTACGAGTTCCCCTTCAACCCTTACATGGGGGATTAACCAAAATAAAATAAAAAGGAAGACCTTCGGGCCATTCGAGCATCATACAAGTTCAAAACTCATTTAGAATAAGTATAAGTTTATTATAAATCAAAAACATAACCATATTCATATATGAAATACCATATATAATTTTATAATTACTCTATATTATCTATTTATTAACAATTCCATTTCAATGTTACATATTCAGGTAATAACAACTGTGTTTTTTGAATGAAATTGCACTTCTTATTCTTGATCCAATTAATGAGATCATGATTTAATTATTTACAAAATTTTATTCATTATATAATTTCAATATATATTCATTATGTAAATATTTATAACAATTTATAAAATATGATAATATAAAATGTAAAACATCATTCATGAAGAGGCTAGGTTGTACGTACAAATGAATAGTGTTTTGGTTTTATTATTATATTAAAATATTGAAGGTAAATTATATACATGAATATATATATTATTAATATAGTATAATTATTCTTTCACATATATCATACCATTTTACTAAACCCATCATCAATACTTTACATGTAATGTGTGAACGAATCAAATCGCATTGAGGATGTCATAGAACACATCAACAAATGATGTTTCTATATTTTCACAAAATGAAAATAATGAATGTATAATTTATATATTCAGTATAGAATCAAAAATAAATCATAAATGTAATATATATAATATAATAATAATATTTCCATCATAATTCCCACAAATATATGTGGTAAAGGAAAAATAAATGACATCATTTAGTCAGGCGATAGTTCGCCTAACTAAAATGTTAGGTCTATTACTCATTAAGTGGAAGTGTGTGTATGTTTATTTATAGACATTATATTAAAGGGGTATCAGTATATTAATGATAATTAGATTATTATGTTATCATATAATTGTAATAATTTAGTGTGTGGGGTATGAAAATAAAACAATAGATCTTATGGCAGGGCGTTACCTCATCTTTGGGTAACTCCTATTGGTCTACACCAAAGGAATTACTTGGTTGGATTTTATTCCAAAATTGTTGTTTCTAGGATGAATTAAGGTACATTTAGAGATTATTTGTTTATTATATGTATGATCCTACGTGTCTTTGGCGTTGTGATCTAATGAGGGGTATGAGTTAATTTTTACAATGGAGGAGTGGAATTGTTGTAAATTTTTTAAAATTGAACGAAACCCACATTTGTCAACAGATTGTGGGTCAAATAATTTTCTAAATCATTTGAAATATAGTATATAATAAAAATATGAACATAAAATATCATTTTAACAAGTTTCTAGTCTATTTTGTGCTTTAATTTAAAGGTTTAGTCCTTTGTTAGGCTATTTTTTTCTTAATCCCTATAATTAAGTTTAATATATTTCAGTAAATTATTTTGTAAAAATATATGTTTTACATATTACAAATTATAAATTATTACTACTAAAAATATTGAATTCATTTTTCTAAATTATAACTAAAAAATATTTAGGAATTAATTTACAATTAATCTCGTAGACGTATCACGAAAGAGGGTTTTTCTAATGTGAAAAGGTCTAGAAGTTTGAAATGTTTTTATATTCAATTTCAATGTGATATCGGTTTCAATGAAATTTTTTATTAGTTTATGTACAAATTATCAGGTTTTAATTTGAAAAACAATTAATATATAATTTATCTATGTAGAAAATTTAGATTATAAAGTGGGTTTGAATTAAAATTCAGTATTTCATTCACTATTCATAAAAAATGAATAATTCCAAAAAATACAATAAATACACCCAAATTAAAATTTTATTTTATGATTTCAAAAATTAATTTTACTTTTTTAGATAATAATTATAAATATTACAATATTTACTTTTTAAATGGGTTCTCCCTAAAAAGACGGTACAATTACCTTTTACAAAAAACATCTTTTATTCATAAAATTAGATTTATTATTATCTTGTTCTTATGAAATATATTGGATGAGTATCAAAAATATTGATTGAATATATAATATATAAATTATAATGAAAAAATTAATCAAAATTTGTTTTTTAATTTATTGAGATACAATTTTTCTTGTACGTAGAAAATGAGTTTTCTTTGAAATGTAATATCTTTATTCTCAAAGAGTTCTTACATTCACTTATACTAATTGATAACCAGCAGATTAATTTATATAAATTTTAATATCATATTTTCAAAATTGTTTTAATCTTATTCACATATTCCATTCCAATGGATATGTGGAAGAAATAATACTATTTTAATAATAATAATAATGATATATTGTAGTTCAGTAAAACTCATCATTGCATGTAATGAAAGCTATCGTAGTGACTCTATATTATATGTAACACAATCCAAAAATTCTGTTTCATGTTCCAAAATATAAAATAAGTATTTATTATAGTGAATTATCGATTTGGATTTTTGTATAATGCAACCGAAACATAGTGCTTTCGTAAAAGAAAATCTATATTCAGTGTTCTAGAAATAAATAAAAGTATCAAAAAGATTAAAAAATTGGAAAAGACTGTTAAAAATCTGAGGCTATTACATTCTACCCCCTTTAAATTATTTTTTCTCTCAAAATTAATTTCTATTATCAATGTTTTTATAATTCAATTTTCCATTCATAGAAACTCACACCATAAAAATGAATACTAAAATATACTTTAAAAACATATGGAACCATAATGGTTACACAATGTAAATTAAAACTAGTGATCTACGTAAGAGAGTATAGGTTCATAGTAAAGATTGTACATGGTGAAAAAGAATAAATAACTATAAATAATGATAACGATCACTGATCAGTAATAAGTGAATGATCAATGGAATGTTAAGGACGTAAAAACTATAGATATAGGATGATTTATACGACCATTAATTCAACAAAAATGAAGGTATTAGGATAAAAATTTCCCAATATCGTTTTAATAGAGTTTAGAAATTATATTAATATCTATTTATTCCTAATACTTTTTTTTTTATTTTTAAAATACTACTTTATGGATGAGTTGGAACCTGAAAAAAAAATGAATATAGTTCTAAACATCACCCACATAAACTATTACACAACAAACCAAATCCAAAAAGCCACATTCAAATTTCAAAAATCAGAATTCAAACATTGGAAAAATAAGCTGAGGCTGGCGAACAACCTGAGAAACCAACCATCGAGGAGACACCTCACCACCATCATCACCATGCATTCCTATAATCTCAGCACCCTCACCACTTTTGCGTCATCACATCACCTAGACATCAACATAATCAGCTCATCACCACCTACCTCTTCTTTGACCACCACTGCCTATACTTTCTGCTCTCTTGAAGAGCCTTCCTTATCAAGAATGTCATAAAATCCATTCCATCATCACCATCATCGTCGCTGATAAACACCACACTTAAACATTGAAGCTCCAAAATAGCATCAAGTCATCATCCAAAATCACACGACCACATCCCAGGAAAAAATGAATCAACCAAATAAAGACCTTTCCTCCTTGAACACTGATAACTAATTGAACAACACCTCCCAAATCTTGCGTGACAACCACCTCTCCATACCATCCCAGAGAGGAGATGTGATACCAAAAAATAGAGAACAATGTGAGAAGTAAGGATTTTTCATGGTGGGCTATGATCTTCACTTAAGGAACCCATCTAAACTGCAACCCTATCATTCCCCAAACCCAAGTCGGGCCACTTGAAACCCCTGAACACAACGCACAACACAACCCAAAACTTCTTGGAATCCATCGTACCTGGCCGAACTGGAAGGGAGCACCAGACTCACCATAAAACAATATCAACAGACATTCATGATAAAACTATAGAACACAGATCCATGGAAAATCCTTATTATTTAAACAATCGCTACCCTTGACCACAATGAAAATAGGTTGACGAAAACGGGATTAAAACCTTAGCATGAACATGAGCATGAGACACAAATAAGAAGAAATGATAGGGAAAGCTGAAGAGGGGCCGAGGATGAAACACTAATGAAATTCAATCGAGGGTAAAACCCTAGCAATAAGGAAGGATATTGATATATAGAGTTTTCCAGAATAAAAAATATGTCATAAGGACTCTACAACACTAGTGGATGGAAGATGTGGAGTGAGAAGAGAAGTGAGCTCTAGAGAGCACACAGAGAATGAATGAGGCCATCATGTCTATTTACCTATAATAATTTACGATCTATATAAATATGGAAATATACGTACATGATTTAATTTCTTTTAATATGCACAATCACACCATTTAATTGTTCCTTGATTAATTTTCACTTCATGTATTACTCTATGAAATGAATGTCTATTTTTAATTCTTGAAGAATTAACAAATCCTGGGATCCATAAATAAAATAAAAGGTCATTCCTTATTTCTTTATTAATACATAATGTTTATAAAAAGTTATCCAATATGAATAAATCAATATTTAATGAGATAATACAGTAATCTCTAAAACACCATCCAAAATTTAACCTAACAATTTCATAAATGGCAAGACATGTAACCCTTCTAAAATACGGAACTAAAAAACACTCTAAATAAGGTTAGTAAATTTCTTTAAATAAACTTAGCATTGATCCCCCATATTTCATAAAGAAATTATTGGGTTTAATATATCATACATGGGAATACCTTCATCATGTATTTTTTTTAATCATGTCAATAACCTAAAGTAACAGAAATCCATGTTGAAAACATGCATGTTTCCTTATTATAATGTTTATTGGATATATTCCTAAAATCCAAAAATTATTTATACTACATTAATGATAGCATAATCCACTAATACACTAACCATTAATCATTTCCAAGATAATCACTACCGCCCAATTTACATATTCTTATCAAACCTATCTTTATCCAAACATCATTATCTCCACATCAGTAACATACTGAGGGTTAAATTTCCCATAATATTTTATTTCCCTTGAATATCACCTTACCATTAAATCAGCTTCTATGTTTATCAAAAACATTCAACATATTCTTGTAAATCATTAGCAAAAAAACATGAGTTTACCAATTAAAATAAATTTCACAACATGTAATTCTTGAATACGAATACCTAAAAACATCGATTATTATACTTCATACATAATCCCTCAACAAGGATACATTATCCTATTACATATTACATATTTCTAATATTATTTCACCTATAATATCACCATCATCAGCAATATAACCAATAATGGTACCAACTTGATGATTCTATTTTTGATATTTCTATCTAAAACCAAAATTTTCATAATGATAATTCAATACACACTTAAAGAATTTAACCTCTAATGATGTATTAGGGAGGCCATGATTCATATTCATTACATCAAGAAAAATATTTATTTTTCATTTGACATTATTTTTTTGTGTCCTTATTTTCCAATTTGAAAACATATTCTTATTCCTCTAATATATTCACATGGGAGATTCTTTCCACATTCTTTACAAAAAATGAGATTGTTTCTTCATTCCTCCATGGTATCCAGTACCCTAACACTTTGTGAACTCATTTATTCTCTAATCTGGTGAGTCCGAGAGTTGGTTATAGTACAAATTTTTAAACATGATCCAAGAAAACTAACCAAACATGATCACAACATCCTTTACTCCAGTGACCGTCTCATTTTATTGCTCAAAAAAATATTGACCGGAGAATTCAATGTTAATGAAATTATTTCTGGTTCCGACTATTGATTAAACCAGAAGGAATAATGTGTGAAAAACATATCATAGTGTAAAATAACCCAATCATGGAAAATAATTTATAGGATGTCTAAATTATAAAACTTTATTTTAAATATTAGAAACATGAGGATTATCAATTGGGAAATACATTGACATATCATTTGAAATATACGTTGGGATCTCAAAACAGTTTTCTTAGCATTATTTCAAAATTTTGATTAATACTTACCATTAATACAAATTATAATGAAAAAATATTAACATACATGTATATTTCATCATTTTAGATGAAAAATCAATACATTACCAAAATATAAGCCTAATGAATATTATAGTTTGGTGTATTTGAAAAAATTTAAAAACAAAAATATAACATGGTGAAATTTATTCAACACCTACATTAAATAACATCACAATTAGTAATCCTAATTAAACCCAATATTAATAATCTGGGGAAATGAAAGATATAAAAGGGGTGAGTTCAAATGCTTAGTAAGGGTTGATAGTGGAGAAATGTTAGCTGAACATGAGAAGAAAAGAATGAGAACATGATCATAAAAATATAACAACATACCCTTCATATTAAATATCACAATCATAAGTCATAGAATAAATATTGGAATCTTTTAATATATGAATCATAAGGAAATAAAATAAAATGACTCACGAGACCATACAATTGGCAAAGGACACAGACTTTATGTATACACATAAGAATATAAAAACATTCCCTATAAGTCAAAGAACATTTACAAAACATAACCGGGAACATCTTGGGGACTACACATACTGGGTGGGACACACCCCTATCCAAAGTCACTATCCTTTCCCTATAAGGGTTCATGTTTCCCTTTATTCTCATAGTGGATCAGGGTTCCCTATCTTCCATTGTATATTGGGCTTCCTTATCTTTTATAGTGGACCATGTTTTACTGTCTTCTGTAGTGGATCAAACCAATCGACATGATTCCCATAATTATCTCATGAGATATAAATATTTTACCAATACATTAGAGGAAGATATACATCCCAATAGTTACATAATAAATTCTTACATATATGTTCCAAGAGATAACACAACATTAATCATATCATGACCCATAAAAAATTTTGGTTTCATAAAAAAATATCATGTCCCATGAACTAAAATGGGTATAAGTAACATTTAATCAACCATTGAAAATATATTAGTCTCATAATCAATTTATTAAAGCCTATTGTGGGAAGATAAGTGGAATTCAAATTCATATAAAACATGTATGAGAAAAGTTTGTTATAAATACCATTCCATAAAAATATAAACTATTTAAGAAAGAGTAAGAATTGTATTAAAGGATCATAACACCAGTAAAGCATAAAATATTTAAAATTGTGTCATATTATCTGGATATGGATTTTGAAATATTTCATGTATCATTTCTTAAGGGAAATAACCGTTCATTGATTTTTTTTTCATAAAACCATTTCAATATTTTTTTCTTATAATAAAAGCTTTATCATAAAATTTAATACAATTATAAAAACAATATACTTTAATATTATAAAAAATATATATAAAAATAAAACCTTTGGAAAATTAATTTCATTTAAAATAAAAATGACAAATTATTATTGAATATAGAAAACACATTCCAACCCTCTTTCCTTGAAACCTTATGAAGGAAAACAAGAAAATTTTTTAAATTTTTTTCTTTAAGAAACTAAAGGTAAATTGATATTTTTGAAAACCTCTTTCCTTGAAAACATATATAATAATATTCCAATAATTTAAAATAATTTTTAAATGTGAAACATATTTTAAAACCATTTTGGTTGAATTTATCTTTGAAAACATTTAAAGGAAGCATTGAAAATCACTTAAAACACTTCTTTAGTCATTTATTTTTTTTCAAAACATTTTTCTATTAAACCCAACTAAAAAAAATAAATTCTTAGAATATTTTGAAAAATTAATTTTCATAAAAATATATCTTTTTATTTTAAAATAAACCTTTAAAATAATGATGGAATTGAAGATGGATAAAATTGTGTATGTCTATCATCCCTTTTACACCATAAAACATTAAGAAATTGACCCATTTGGAAAATGACAAGAAGATTCATTTTTGAAACCAAATTTTAAAATGGAAAATTATGGGTAGAAATTTTCTGTAAAAATAATAAGATAATATTAAAAAAATTGAAACCATTTTTGTAAAATAAAGTTTTGATACAACACATATTTATGACTTAAAATAGAAATAATTTCATATTTTTCAATTTTGTTCTTAATTATATTAAGTAATAAATAGTGGGAAAAGGAATTCATTACGTGGATATAACATGATTAATTATAGGATATAAAAATTCATGATTTTTCTTAAGATATGGATTATAACATTTCATCATGCGACGAATAGTCATAAAAAATCATGATAAATGATGAGATTGTTGCAATAAACTCCATTTTGTAACATCAAATAATAACACAAAAGAGATAACAACATTACATGAAGATTATAATATCGTAAAAAAAATAACTTTTATGATATAACATATAAAATGGATAGTACATACAACTCATAAAATAATACTGTTATGCATTAAAACATATGCCTTAAAGAAGGAAAATTGAGACAAAATAACATTAATAATTTGGTAAATTTCGAAATAGAAAATCCATGAAATAGATATAATAAAATGAATATGTAATTAACCATAAATTTAATTATAACTATCATAAAATATATTCATGGGAATTATTTACAACACAAAAAATAAATGAGCGGTGAACATGTGATGTATCTTGCATATATAAAAAGTGAGATGAGAAAACCCTTACCTTAAGTCCTGACATTCTTCATACATGTTCAAATGTATTGTATAATACATATGAGTTTATTATAAATCATTAAAAGAAAAAATATTCTTATATATAATACCATATATGATATTATTATGATTTTATAATATTCTTTTATTAATTGTTCCTTGTTAATGTTATGTTTCAGGTAATAACTTCTTTTTTCATATAAAGTTTGACGTGGTATTCTTGATCATATTACTTAAATCTCGATTTAATTATTTATAATCCTTAATTAATGATATAATTATTATATACATTCTACAAATAAATATTTATAATAATATATGGATGAATAAATATGACATTTTATAGACCATTCATGGGGATGATAGGTCGTACGTACTCTTGAACACTATTTCAGTTTTGTTGTCATATTGAAAGAAATAAAATAAATGAAATAAATTAATCAAATGAAATAAGAGAAATAAAATAATATATATATATATTTAAATTAAATTAGAATAATTTTTTCATATAAATCACATAATTTTACTAAATCATCTCTTAATAAATTTCATGTAATGTGTAAATGAATCACATCACTTTGAGGAGGCGGTAGACCACTCATCCACATATGAAGTAATCATATTTACACAATATAGAATGTGTGAATGTATGTTTATTGTAATAATTAATGAAGAATCATTACATATTTAATATCATATATATCATATAAAATTTTATTTAGGTCATAATTACAACCATCATAGGTGGTAATAGAAAAAATAACGACTTTGTTTCACCAGGCAGTAGTCCACTGTACACATGGATGATTTGTTCATTACACATTAGATAGAGGGGTGAGTATGTTTTGGTATAACCATTAGATTAAAGATATATACATATATATATATATATATATATATATATTTAGGATATTATGGTTCTTATATAATCATGGAATAATAAAATTTTAGAGGGTGAAGAAGTAAAATTAATCCAAAATGCTTGTGGAAGGGTGTCACTTCTTCTTTGGGTATCTCATTTTCCTTTTCCCTAAAGGGAATCCGTGGTTGAATTTATTCTCCATGGGAGGCTTATATTATTATTTTAAATATAGTTATAGGTTCTTTTGATAGGTTTTCTATGATTCTAGGTGTCTTAATATGTGAGAGGTTGTAAGGGGTGTGTGTATTTTTATAAAGGATGAGGAGTATCATTTTGGTACAACTTTTGGAAGGGAATTACACCAACATTATCCCATGTATTGTGCCTAAGATAATGGAAAGAATACTAGTAATGGTATTTTAGGGTCAAAATATGAATATAAAATATACCTGGGAAAAGTTTCTAGGTCATTTTGGGCCTTAAGTTTGAGGTTTAGTCCTTTATTAAGCTAATTTTTCACTTAATCACTATAATTAATTTTAATTACATTGACAATTATATTTTGTAAAAACTATGATAAACATAATAAATATTATAAATTATTCTGATTCAAAAATTAAATTCCATTTTTACCAAATCTATATAATATATTTGAAAAAAATTATTTAAAATTAATCTCGTAGACATCTCGTTGAAGCGGGCATCTAATGTGAAATGTCCATTAGTTTGAAATTTTTTTATATCAAATATAAATTGGAATTTTTTTATAATGAAATATTTTTTTATTTATGTATATTTGAACTAATTATACTTTAAATAAATTAATAATAAAGTAAATTATATATATAAAGTAGAAAAAAATAGATATGAATTAAAATATATTATATTTATCTATTCATCAAGAAATTAATCTTCTCTAAAAAATACAAAATATTTACCCAAAGAAAATTTTGATATTTATATTTAAAATGTAAACTTATTTTTTAAAATAAAAATTTTAAAATCTTTAAAATTTATATTTAAAATGGGTTCTCTATTGTATGGTTGAATAATTATGTTTTAGAAAAATTCCATCATTTATTCATAATATTCGACTTATTCTTATCTTACAACTATAGAATATATTGGTTGAGTATAAAAAATATTTATTGAATTTATAATATATTTAGTTATTTAAAAATATTAATCAAATTTGGTTTGGTTATATTTTTAAGATAAAATTTAATTTTCACATAGAAAAATAAATTTCTTATAAAAGTAATATCTTTATTTTCAAATAGTTCTAACATTCAATTATACTAATAAATTACCAACAAATTAATTTCACATACAAGTGTAAATCATTCTATAAAACATTAGTTAATCTTATTCATAACATCCATTGAAATGGTTTGGTGGTAGCAATAATAATATTTTAATAATAAAATTTATATTGTCTTGTAGTTAAATAATAGTAATCCTTTCGTATAACACAAGCTATATAAATGACTCTATATTATGTGTAATACAATCAAAAAAAGTGTTTCATGTATCTAAAGATAATATAAGTGTTTCATTTAGTACAATATTGACCTCATTTTGTGTGTAGTGCAAGACACACATAGTGATTTGTTATGACAAAAGCTATACTTAATGTTGTCTAAAATTAAATAAAATATTAGAAGTATTAAATTAATTTGAAAAAATTCACAATATTTTAGGGTGATACATTTAAGGTTGATCTTACATTTTATGTTGTGTTAATTATGTGTTATTAAAATTTGGTAACATTATAGGAATTATATTAATAATATTTTGTAAAAAGGAACACATGCATGATAGGAGATGACCCATTTCATCTCATATGGTTGAGGGGAATGAACACATAATCAAGAGGTGATAAGGGTGTTGCACATACCACTAGAATATGAGATGTTTCAGTTATCATATTATATTTTAACTTAAATTAATTTATTGATAAATACTAATGTTGTTCTAGTAAAGATACTATTTATGTTTAGAGATTAATTTATTATATTGGGGACCATGTTACCACAATATTGGTTTAAGAAAACATTTTGAAAAATATGAAAAGTGTTGTAACTATTTTATGGATCTTACAATCTATTAAAAGTTAATTATTGTGGTCCAAGATTAAAAAAAATTCGTTTTCAGATATTAATTTCTCGACATAAGAGATGAAGTGGTAATTGAATTAAGTAAAACCAATTGTTGAAATTATACATATTTAATACAAAAGAAATAAAGAACGTATATTTCAATATATTCTTAGACAATTAAACAATTCTCCATTTTTAATAAAAATATTTTTAAAGAAAAATTCTATCATATTACCATTATACTCAATATATCAATTAGCCTTTTAAATTTTCATAGAATTAAAATTTTGAGTTACTTAACTTTCTATTGACCATTCAAAGTCATGTGATCAATTATCTCTATTAATCTTTTTAAATATGTACAATTTTAATCCATGTCTATATCAGCACATCCCAACAATGTTTTTATACTTCAAAACCTAGTTATACGTTACTCTAGAAGAACATTGTACATAAATTTATGTCATATCAATATGATGTTTTATTAACTCATTTTATGATGGGGATTTCCAAAAATGTAATTTTCAAATGTCCAACTCCCAATTTTTGAGATAATGATTAAATTATTAGAATGAAATTTATTTAATGTGGGTATGATGTAATGCCACATGATTTTAAAATCAAAACATCATATTTTATAGTGTATTTGAAATAAAATAATATTTGAAGAAAATATAACACATTGAGACTTTATGGAATATTAAATTTTATATAAATTCAATCTTTGTGATATCTTGCGATGCACACAACACCATGTTGAAACAAAACACAATACTCTTTTAAAATATTATTATTTAAACATAACCATTACTTCTTAGTTGTTATGTTGGTGGGTATGAATATGAATAATTAAATTAAGAAAATTATTTAGATTACAGATATATAAAAAATTTTCAGTTGTTATCAACTGATTATAAGTAAAATTAGAGCAAATTGAATGGAAATGGATTGTTTTTTGAAAAAGATTATTTTTCTAAAGGAGTTTTAGTTTCACATTATGAAAGTAATTTAAAAAATTTATTTTTCACATTAGAAAATATAATTTAGAAAATAAATCTTATTTTCTAAATATACAATTCAAAAGTATCCATGGTTGATGATTTGTGAATTTTCTATAAAAAATATTTTTTCTAATGAATAATGAACGATACAGATTTTTATTGAAAATTAGATTTTCATTTAAATAATTTGAAATGTAAAATTATATATTAAATTGGTTTTAAGGTAAAATTAATTCAATTATATTTTAATATATATAATATATGTCATTTTAATCATTTTTCTTGTTTATTCCGATATAAAATCATATTAATATTTTGAATGTATTTCTTCTAAAAAACTAATTTTTTTGATGCCTCTATAAGATTAATTTTAAATTCAATTTTCCACTTCTATTAATTTATATTAAAAAAATGCATTCTATATTTTGAACCATAATAATTTATATTATATAATAATTCCAACTTAAATATTGATCCTAATGAATAGTAAAAGAGAAAAAATTATTCTAATATGGTTAATGTAAAAATTAGTTTACTGAGTGTCGATTAATGAAGATAAGGGTCACAAATGACCTAAAAAATATACAGAAAAAATTTTGTGGATGTATTTTAAACATCCATCCTATAAGGTTTAATAATTATCCATTTTTTAGTCTTTTTCCATGAGAAATACATCGGTATCACCATTTCTTTTAGAAAGTCCCAAATGTGCCCTCTCCCCCACTTATAAAAGGCCACCCCTATCCTCCAATATTAAAACATAAAAATATTCTTATTTTATAAAATACATAAAAATATATATTATTAGTTCCCAAAAAAAATTTCAATCATACTTTTTATTATAAAACCATCATCAGTCGGATTTATGTATAAACATAATGGTGTTCTCTGATGAAGAAGAAAAAAATATTAACTTGTGTATTTGTTTTATTTCTTATTCCACCTCTTTCAAACCATTATAAATTATGATAATAAAAAATATATATTATATCATATATACTGATATTTTATAATGTCAATGAAATATTCTATATCCATCATCACTTCCATAGATTGGAAAACAAATCTGTTGATTGTGTGTACAACAAACTACTGCCTCGTGAACCGATGTATTTTTTCTTCCATCACCACATTTCATGTCTAGATATAATGATGGATTTAACTTATGTATATTATATTTAAGATATTATTATACTTAAATAGTTATTATCTCACATATACTTTTTTAATTTTAATTCTATGGTGGTATATGTTAACGTCACATGTTTATATGGTGGACTATGACCTCATGAAATGATGTGATTCATTTCTCACATACCCTCAATATATTAGAGGATTAAAATAATTTTAAAGAAATATATTTTTTATTTATTAAATATCCATTCATATTGAAATATAATATCTCATATAACGTCTTACCTTCTAAACCTTTGGGAAAATATAATGTCACAAGTTCATTCATACGGACAATCCCTTCTATATAGTGATGCGAAATATTTTTTTTAATTGATGATAATAAGGATGAATTTGAAATATATATATATATATAATAATTTTTTTGAATGTTTAATTAATTTTTATTTTTCTTTCATTTCATTCATCACAAAAATGGAGACAACAATCCTGAGTACATATGTCATAATGTCTCAATAAACACTGTAATGTATATTCAATCACTAGGCTTCATGGATTAGTATAATTACATATATAAGGAATATATATGATATTTATATCATTTTTTGTATTTTTGGATATAATTTACCAATGATCAAATTAATATAACCAAAATTACTGAACCAAAACATATATTAAAAATGAAGCAATTATCACCCAAAAGAATAATTTTAACAAATACTTGTTAATAAACAGGTCATAAAATTCTGTAATGAAATAATAATTTTTATTTAATATATTATTATATTTATTTAATGTCTTTATAATAAATATATATTTATTTTTTAGATATTTAAATACATACGAATGAAATCAGATATGAGGTAAGGGTTTCTCATCTCAATTTTACTTCTGTGAGTCATTTGTTATATTCACCATAAATTTCTATGTGTGTGGTATATACTACCACATTGATATTTTATATCATGGATCCATTTATGTTAATGATATTTATAGTTTCATTAAAATTTATTTATTTCTAGTGGATTATGATACAAAAGTTACAATTGTGGAAAGGGTTTGTTTTACAATATCTTAATTTGTAAACATTTTGTATGATTAAATATTTGATTATAAAATAATTTGAAATTATAAATTTTATTATGCTTTTATTTTTCATAAACATTTCAAGTAATAAATATTTTTTCCTCCCTTTATAATATTGAATTAGCGAAAAAAATAATTTTAGAAAAGCATGCTCTATTTCTCTTTTTTTTTCGAATATCCCTTTCTCTTTCATGCCCATGTTTTCTAAAAATATTTTAAGAAATGTGTTTATATTTATAAAAATTATTGATTAAATAAATTTTTACCCATGATTTTATTTTACTTTTTTTAAAAATTAATCTTCCAATAAATTTTTAATATTTTTTTTTTATTTTTTACAAAAAAATTCTAAAAGAATATTTGTTTTAAAATGATGGTCATGTATTGAATTTCCCACTGTTTTGATGTAACGCCCTGACCCAAGTTACCCAGAGTTGGTGCATTATTACATAACATTTGGATGATCACAAAGAAATCATGTCTTGAAAGACCGATTAGTTTAGTATTATTGGAATCAAGATTCATACATAAGTTCAACATTAAATACAACACCAATTTATTCCATTGGAAACATCCAATCCTCCTAAATAATTTTTTCAAGTCACTCATAACTATCTTCTTAATATCCTGGGAAAATGAAACATAAGAAAGGGGTCAGCTCAAATGCTCAGTAAGGGTAAGAAAAACAGCAGAAGATAACATAAAAATTAAAAATGGTGAATAATTGAAACCACATGCTTTTACCAATAATAAACATGAATACTTTTATGGAAGGAATATTAGCTGAGTAAATAATTCCATAATAAAATATTATCATTTGTATTCTACTTGTTGAATAACTAAATGAACCATCTATATTATTTTCATAATGAGGGAATGTATAATTCCAGACATTCTGAAACATTTTTTCAAGGCCTCGGCCAAGACATCTAAAAATGATTAAGGACTCGACCAAGACCACATATAAAATTGGTAAAGGGCCTCGTCCAATTCCATGTCTAGTTGTCTCATGAGACCTACCGATGCATCGAGGAGATATACCGGGCTCCACCCGTCACTTACTATGTCCAATACATTCCTCATATGAAAAGGTTTAAACTTATCATAAACAATCATATTAAAACATGAATACTAAATTTCAATATGAAAGTGTTGTATCATAATAAACCAACTTAAAATGAACTTAAGATCCATCAATGGATGTTGGCGTAGATGAAATCAAAACCCTTTATATAGAAATACCTATTTCTATTATGAAATCATTTAAGAGTTACATAATTATAAAGAAAAAATTTATTTTGAAAATATTCTTATAAGCTTGTAAGGGAAGCTTTGATGATGTTATAGTGATGAAAAATTACCACACCGGCCGTATAAGTTAAAAAAGACATTCTTACCATAATTTTTTTGAAAAGGTTAAAAATGACCTTTTTTGGAAAACGAAGGAAAGATCCCTTTCAAAACACATAAGGGTATAAATGACTTTAAACCATTGTCTAGTAATTAGTAAAAATGATTTGAAATACATTTTTAAGAAACATGGATGTGGATGATCAAGAGGTCCCAGTAGAGAATTACGTATAAACAACCTCAGAAAATGAAGAGATTGTAGAATTAAACCCTCACCTTTTACATTTCCTTGGAAGAGGGTAGGTTAAACTCCTGTATAATGGTGAAATAAGTGTTAATAAATTATACAAAAATCATATAAATTAATATGATATCATATATGATCTTTTAACATTGCTTTGTTAATAATATCTTAGTATTATCGTCGTTTCGGGTGTTAACTTACTCATTTTCTTTTATATTTTTAATTACATAAGCATTGTTTTTATGGATAGGTTGTATATTATTCATATAATGAATTATATCAAGTCTTTAAACATTATTTTTAATCATCAAATGAGTATTAGTATTGAATGATTACGATTGGGAATGAATCTCATCGCGTTCGTGGAGACGGTAGTCTGTACGTACACACGAGCGACAATATCATTATTTTGATATTAAAATAATATATAATTCGATGGTGTATCATATTTACAGAACAATTATCATTTTATATTTATTATTTAAATGAATGACACATCATTATTATACCCATAAATATAAGAATGTATTGAATTACAATTACACCACGACGTGGAGACGGTAAGTAGTACGTACGCACATATAGTGACATGTCATTCAATGGATGGATAGAATAATGAATTTGGTTGTAGTATATTCATAACAACATCATAGTATATATAATATACTAGAGTTATTATTTTATAATGGAAACAACTAAGAAAAAGGAAGTGTAACAAGACAGGAAGTTGAAAGAGGTGGTGAGATTTTTACCTCTCCTTCGGGTTCTTCCTTTTGATTTGATCAAAATGGCATTTTTAAGATAGATTTCTGATCAAAATATGGCCTCTAGGTTGAACTGAGGGAATTTTAGAGGATATTTGGACAGGGTTTGGCCGATCCAAATGGCTTTTAAGGCATTAATTTTAGAGAAGGGGGAGTGCCCTTTTATAAGAAGGGTGAGGGGCACCTTAGGAAAAACTGAAAATATTATTTTATAATAAATTTAAATTAGGTTTCTAATGGCTCAAAATAGATTGATTTAGTGTATAAGGAGGGGATTGGTCGAAATACACTCAACCAATAGGTTTTATACAGGTTTTGGTCACTATATTAACCTTATCTTTTAGATTTTACTCTTAGTTAATTAGTTTGACATTTACCATGTCTCTTTGTATTTTTATATTATTTGGTTAATAAACAAACTATATACTTCCATGTGACCCCAAAGTGGTCCATAAATGATACACCGATCATTATATAAGTTCCTTGGATGAACCATAGATTTTTAGGAATCAAATATTAATTATAAATATAATATTTGACTTAGAAACTCTATTAGGTCAATTTTGACACTATTTGTTATTTTGTTTTTCTAAATTTATAACAGCATTATTACTCCGAAATAAATTAATTTAACTAACCATTATATGTCTTATTAACCTATAAAATTAGTGGAGTTCATAAAAAGCCTCAAATTACATTTATTTGGGTATTTAAAATATAAATAATTTTAATATTTCATTAATAAGGTAATTTATGCATAACCATTGTGTCTTAAATAAATTAAATTATATAATGTCTAAAAATTATAAATAATACACCATTATGTTGGAAATATTTTTATATTTTTAATGAATATTTATAATCGAATTTATCTCATGTATAACCCTATATAAAAAAATTTTTAGTTAATAAACATTGATTTTATCTTTTTTAACTATTCTTTGAATTAAATAATAATAAATGTCCTAATCTAATCCACGTCGACGAAAGAGGTTCATATTTTCTTCCTAATTTTGTTTGTGGTCTAACTATATTAGCAAATAGAATTAGGACATGTTTTATGGTAATAATAATATCATTTTTACCCTTATTTACCCTATTTACTTTTAACCGTGGAAAATAAAAGAAAAAAGTTACTATTCATCAAAAATTATTTTTATCTTATTGAACCACCTTTTACTCCTTTATGTTAACCGTTTCTCTTGGATTTTCAAAATTCCACTCACAACACCGGTAAAATTAATTTTTATGTGAATTCACAAATTCACCTAGAAGGTGGTTAGAAGACGACGAAATGTTCAATAAAATTATTATATATCTAAAATTATTATAAACTGAATCTAATTAATTACATTGAACATATATAGGTATTATGATTCTATTTTGACCTAAAATAAATTTAAATTAAATAAATAATTATTTAAATAAAATTTCAGTTTGAAACTATAACTCAATGTTTTTCCACTATTCATCAAAAATTGAAAGTTTTCAGAAAAATACCAAAAATTCACCCTAATCTAATTTAGATATTCTGAATCCAAAAATGATGTCCATTTTACCAAATTAAAAACATAGAACTTGTATTTATTAATTTAAAATTAATTCTCGTTGTCAAAACCAAGAGGCATATTTTAAAAAAACATTATCTATCAAAAGATTGACTGTTGTTTTTGTCCAATGTCAAAGTGAAATTACATAAAATGAACAACATTGGATTAAATGGTAAAAATATAATCTATTTATACTTTAAAACCATAAAAATTTATAATTTAACACTCTAAATTATTTTTATTAATAAAGTAATTTTCAATTAAAATATATTATTTTCCACTATTCACCCAAATATGAAAGTTATCCAAAAAACGCCAAAAATTTATTGAAACTAAATTATTATGTCCCAATTCTAAATAAAAAGTTTATTATGCCAAATAGAATATATAACAGTTTCAAATATTGGATTTAAAAAGGGTTCACCATTAAAAGGTGGTAAAAGTGCATTTTTTTGAAAAATACTTCTTTTATCTGAAAAAAATGAAATATGTCTAAGAAACTCATAATTTGGATTCTAAAATTATAAGGATTAAATATAGTTTAAATTTCAGTTAATACTATTCATAAAATCTTTTTAACGGCTTGTTTGTTAAGTTTTGGTGCGCTTGAACTCGGTGTTGCGTGTATTGTAAATTATTGAATTACTTTGAATAAATAACGTACAATGAAATATTGGGGTGTTACATCTGACAACTAATTTATATATATAATAAACTATGATATTACATGGTTATTTTCAAAAACAATATTTTGTTAATATTACGGAAATTTTTAGTTTTTAAAATTGATTTTTAAATTGAAAAGTATATTTTCTTCAAGAATGTTTTTAATGAAATTTTTGTGGTATTTATATTTATCAAAATGAAAAATCCTTATTTAACTTCTGATAAAATAGTATATGTTATAATGATACTATCATTATCTTTTCTATAGAATGTAAATTATTTGTTTGACTGGGGATGTACTATTTTGATACCATTCCCCAAATTACTCTGAGTGGTTTATGATTT
Source organism: Viscum album (assembly GCA_963277665.1). Taxonomy (NCBI): domain Eukaryota; kingdom Viridiplantae; phylum Streptophyta; class Magnoliopsida; order Santalales; family Viscaceae; genus Viscum; species Viscum album. The sequence goes on from OY728129.1 coordinate 1,069,150,398, forward strand.
TGTTTATTGATTGGGGATAATATTAAAATTTAATATTATTTTTTTATAAGAATGTTTATTTTTATTATTTTTCATGAATATCATTTAAATAATTAATCAATCATAATAATTTACATGTGCGGCCTTCTATATCCCTAATATGGATTGGTAGGTCTCAAGAGATAAAGTAGGTTGGTTTTTTGGCCATAGTCTTACCCATTGGTGTATGATTTCAAGGAAAGAGGCTATTATGGTATCATTATGAAGTCTATAAATATAAATTCCATCATTATAATATTATTTATTGATTTTCCATTAGATTATTCGAGTATTTATAATATACTTGGTTAAGTTTCAAAGTCATTTGATAATTTATATCGCATTATTTGATCATAATTTATTCATTCCATATGTTGGTAAAGTAATTGACTTAAAGGAACATGTTTAATTATTCACCTTTTCTTATTGATTATGATTATTTATTTATGATAGCTTTCATTGTACACATTCCCTTACTGAGCATTTTACCTCACCACTTTCTTTTTTTTCTTTCCCTAGGATAACAATATATGTATTCTGATTCATATACAGGGTTATCCTTGAAGAAATAATGATGAAATCAAATAATATAATTTTTTTGAATTTTATATTTTAAATTGTAGTCTGAGACTCAAGTACGTATCTAATCTACCAAATAATAATAAACAATTCAGTTCTTTTGGATGTGATTTATTTTTTTTATATGAAAAAGTAGGAAAGTAACCACCATCTCTGGTATACTAGGGTCCAAGTCATTACACAAAGTATAAAACAGATCCATTTTGACCAGATGTCCGTGTGAAAAAGTTCAGTTATTCAGGGATCTAAAGGATCAATAGATGAATGATCATTTGATAAATAATTACTATTTCATGGGAAATAATTTTCTATGAATTTATTATTAAATTATTTTTTGTGGAAAAATTCATATATGATGTTTGAAAGGACATTGAATAGGAAATATGAATATATGAAAATTCATTAGGAAGATAAATTCAGATGTGCTTTTTTGAAATGCATTGGACAAAAGAGATATGTGAAGATAATTAAATAGAGTTGTTTGAGTGAAATAAACCAATATAATTATAAAATAGTAACTTTATATAATGAACTCTCATAGAACAGTACCATAAAATATGTTTTTATGAAGAGGAACTGATAGAAATTTTAAAAAAAAAGTTATTTGGAGTTTTACCTTAATATTATAAAGCTATTAATAATGAAAATGGTATTTTTTTCATTCAATTTTCATTATCTTTTGAAAATTATAAAATTGTATAAAGGAAAAGTTAGAAAAAAATTATAAATGATCGATAATGTGTTGAGATGAATTTATTTGAATTTGGTTGAGTTGGAAAACTAGAATTTTGAGTTTTTTGAGCCAAAAATTTATTTTGGAAGCATGCCTCTATAAAGGAGTGAATGTTTAGTATGATGTATACTGTTCATGTATAATAGATATATATAGTTATGAATATTTAATAATAGTTTTTGTATGCTTTTACAATAAAGGAAACAATTGGTATAATGGGAGGAATCTAACAGAGGAGTGTTGAACATATTTGCACTTAAAAAGGAATAATAGACAGAATTCTAACACAGATAGGCACCATAATAAAGTGTATATTATATATGTAATCTAGATGTATTATTTGGTGCATATGAATCAGTATTAGTGGAATAATTCATAAGGGATAGATTCCCACTTTTAATAGACTAAATAGAAGGTGTTTTTTAGATACGTGATAGAGTTCTTTTTTATAACATTTAATAATTTTGTCTGAAAATATTCTTATCTTATTTTAGAAGGGGAATAGATGAATGTTTTTTATTGAATGAAGTTAATATAATTATATAAAATCACATATAAGGATATTAATAAAATTTTGAACAATTTTATTCACTTTTTATCAAAATGAATTTCCATGGACCTGTAAGAGGCACCACTGTGGGAACCAAGTTAGAAAAATTTATTTTCGCATGCTGCAATAATTTTATTAAGAAAGTTTTTTATTTTTACTCATTATGAAAAATCAATTATCATTATAATTTTTGGATATTGGATAATAGGTGTATCAGTTTCATAATATCGAAAAAATGTTCATATGAAAGTCCATTAGTTTAGTGTTTTCTTTTTTGGAAATGTTTTCTTGGTAAAAAAGTTTATCGAAATCTCTTTACGCCGAGATATACGTGTATGAATGGATTACGAAGTGGCTATGAAAACAAAATTTTATCCGAGATATTCAATACTAAATTTTATGTTTATTTTTTATATTGTAATATGTCAACATCATTTCTTATCAAAACTTATCTTCCATGATTTTTGAAATAAAGGGAGAAAAGGTTGTCAAGTAATTTGATGTGGTGCCAATCAAATTGATATTTGGATAGAACGAAATAAAATAAGTAAATACTAGAAACCCACAAGAAGAATCTAATTTATGTTAGATGATGATATGAAAATAATAATTCTATAAAAAACATGAGTAATTATGTATATAATCAAGAGTTTTTCGAAGAATAAAATTTTAGGACAAAATTCTTATTGCCTTAGTTCATCAGTATGAGTGGTACCGGTTGATGAAGATATTAGGTTACATGGAAGTTTGATTTTTTTAAATAATTGACTAACTAATCCATTTGAATTTATAAATTAATGAATTAATAAATAAATATGATCATTAAATTGTTACATAGAATGTATTTACAGCCAATGTTGGCCATTTAGAGGAGTTCTAACACTGATTCATTAGATATAGTGTTGATATCAAAAGAAAATAAGATGTTATGTCCTATCAGAAGATTAATGATTAAAAATGTAGAAAATATTGGTACCAATAAAAAATAAATCTAGATTTGCAGGGACTAATGTGAAATGGGATTAGAGACAGATCAAACATATGAAAAAACAACAATGTAGTCATCCATTTTAATAAAAGTGATGTTCCAGAGGATGTTGTTGTTTTTAATTTTGGTCGCATTTCATCATATAAGGAGTGATTCTGATCTATTTAATTGAACCAGATACTGATCAATCATATGTACGGTAAAATTGATAATCACTGGATACTAAAAATTATTGTAGCGGACTATGGATGTTTTGAATAATTAAAGAGAATGGGATTTGTATTGAAGATGTTGGAGATTTTTTAAAGGGGTTTTGAATGATACAAAAGCTGAAATGAATCTTATGGGAGAATGTTTTCATATTTTATGTTTGTAGAGAGATTGAGTGTGGGAATTCATTCAACTATCATATCTTATAATTATATAATGCAACAAAATGTGTGTTTTTTGTTTTATATATATTTCATCATAATGAGAAATAATATAGAAACATCAAATTGAATTAGAAATTATAATTTATTCAATGTACAATGAAATTTGATATTGTGATATGGTTCATGATGTTACATGAGTATTTTAGAGGAGTTAAGAATCACTAAAAGAGTCAAAGATAGAATGGAAATGAAAGTAAAATAATGTTTCTATATATTTCATTTAGTAAGAAATTGAAATTGATTTCCTTCTTAATAATATACTAAAATAGATATAAAGAGAAGGATTACATTTAAATTTTTAACAACAAAACACCATTATAGTGAAAATATGGAGATAGGGAACTGCAGTATTTTTATGAGAGAATATCTTTCCAGATAGATTTTTTCTAAGAATCTTTTTAGGATATAATAGTAAAATGGTTACCATATAAAACTAATACATTATAAATTGGATTATTAATAATGAAGAAGTGGTTTATAATGTTTTATAGAGTATTATTTTATATATATATTCCAGACTGAAGAATCTGAATCGGGAATTAGACCGATCCATTTTACTGCGTATTTGTATAAAGTAAAGAGATGTTGGTTATATCTGATGTAGGTTAGTAATTTGATGAATTGTAGTTAGAATAAATAAAAAATTTAATGTTTATAATGAAGCACAATGACATGTTTTGAATTAACTGGTTAATGTTTCTTAACATATTATATATACATGTTTCAAATCGATTTTTCTAGAACAAGCCCATGAAGTGTTTTATTGATCATTTTTCAACACATGTGTAAGGTTATATAATACTTTTTAAATCCAGACAAAAGGATTTTTTCTAGTGTATTTTGTTGTATTTTATTATTTCAAAACCATGCGAAGAACTATCTACTCTTGTTGTGCAGTGATCCTTGTAAAATATTTTGTTCCTAGGGATGTGTGAATTTTTTGTTTCCAATAATGTTATAATTATTTAATAAGAGTTAAATGTTACTATAAAATAAATATAACATAAAAGTAAAATATATATCACTCATTCACCACCTCCCCCTCTAAGTGATATATATTATCTTGGGTTGGCCTTTTCAACTAGAATCAAAGTGATGGTTCCTTTAGGTTATTTATTATTAATGTTTTTGAAGAGAAGTTGTTATGGAGAATTTAGGTAGTGTGAATAGTAAGATTATTCCAATATTTTATGGAATAAACTATATTGTTTAGAAATATTTGATGTTTCAATATATTATATCTCTTGTTTATGATGTTTTATAAGAAAAAACATATTGATTTACTCTTTTTAATGAAAAGTTCCCTCTAATATATGTTGATAATAAGAATAATGAGAATGATGCAAGTAATAAAAATGATTTATTCTAATAAATTTATGAAATTAAATTCATAATATTGAAATTAGTTTCTACTAGTAATGTTATATAGGAAAATTCTAAGAACATTTTTAAAGCAAACACAATGGTTACGAATGAAAAGTTACAGAATCTAGTGGCTGAATTATGAATATCTAAATACGAGTGAGTAAGAATTTTTTATTTACTTCATTACAAGGGATGGTGATATTGTGAGCACCATTATATGTCTCAGTGATAATCTAGAAGATTCAACTATAGTTTAATATATATTGATAATTCTCCCTAATAATATTAATTCCAATGTTTAATATTTGGATGATAGAGATCTGGAAAATATATCTTACTTATAAAATGAGAAGGGAGAATATTTTGGAAGGAAAAAAATTTATCAAGAAATTTCATTCAATGTTTCCAAGAAATAAATGTATATAAATATTACTATAAAAATTATTTTGGTGATTTTGAATTGAAAAATGAGGTATGTTACAATCTTGATGAATTCTTATCCATATTTTCTAAAAATTTGAAAAGAGGTACATGAATGTATAATGAAAAACATAGAATTGAATGTTTTGAATGTTTAGTTTCACAAAACCATACAATTAATTTCCCTATATGAAATAATAAATAATATATTGATTATTTTGATGATAAATGACTTATAAGAACATGGAATAAAAATAGCGATAATTCAAAATAGTATTACATTTGAAAGGATATACAGTTCTCTAAATATAGAAGGAGAATTTTTTATAAAAACGATGAAGAGAAATATATTGAAATTAAAGATAAAAAGGTCACTAAATATTTGGAGAAAACATGTGTATTGACAAATTTGATAATTAATAGTTTTTAAGAAGTAGTTCTAAAGAAGACATTGAGTTATAATTTCATTTGAAAAGTAAGTTGAAATATTGACTCAGAATGATTACAAGACATAAAAAATTAAGAAGTTAAAGAATAAAATTATTATAAAAAAATCAATATTGCATTATATATTTGAATGTTGTGTTACTTTAATAAGTTTATTTTATGAAAAATTCTAGCGAGAAGAAAAATAATCAAAATAAAAATCATGGATTTAAGTTGAAGGAAGAGGAAGAAATGTTGCAAGTTGTGTAATTAAAAATTACTAAATCTTAATAGGGAGTTACACGTTTCATGAAATCATTTTCAAATGTTTTGGTAGGTTCTATAAAGTGTGAATCTGATAAAGATCCAATGTTAACATTAATGTTTAGGAGGAAATATAAAATTTTTCCCAAGAAGAAGAAAGATGAAAAAATCATCTACATGGATAAAAACAACATTGGAAAATTATACGATTCTACAAATTTTTATTTCAAAAAAAATTCTACAGCTTTGAATTACGATAAGGTTTGGAGGAAATCAAAATTGAAGATGAATATTCTGACTTATGAAAAATGGTTTTGGATACAACAATGTACGAATGTGAAATATAATAATGTTAGTGGACACATTTTCATAATTCCTGATAGTATTGATGCTATAGAGAAAAATATTACTTTTATGGTTACATTGAATATTGTGGTGGATTTAGGAATGCATCCCATATGCATTGGTCTAATCCACAATACTACAGTTATTTTATGAGTTATTCAAGGTAAATATAAATGGGGGAGTTAATTATCTAAATGGAGTAGATATTAGAAATATTTTTTGAATGTTTAAAATATGTCCCAAAATTGGGAAACTATTTGTGATCTATGTGAACGACCTGTTCATCTTGAAAAAGTGTGTCTTTTTTTAGCATCATATGAAAAATGTTCATAATAGTTCTCATAAGATACAAGTGAAGAAAGAAAAAGGAATGGAAAATGATATTTTTATATAAACCTCAATCAAGGTATAACAATTAGAACTATCCATGATCAAGGATAGTATGAGTTCTTCTCAAATGATAAGATTTTTCAAATTTTTTAATAATTTTAATGATTTAAGAGATTTATTAATGTTCTTTGGAAATGATTAATCCATCAAAATCAAAGGTGTTAGATACACTATTATCAATGATGAAAATTATAAATTCAAGAAATCCTTGTCTTTTGATGGGTTGAATCCTAATATATTTAGTGTTTCTCAAATTTTTTATTAATAAAATAATTTTTTTTCAGAAAATATATTTTTCTTGTAAAAAGTGTGGATTGTGGAAATGTTGTTAAAAATTTAAAATGCACAAATGAAAACTTGTTTCATTTTGGTGATGTTCAAAATTCATTTTAATTAAGAATGATGGAATGCAATAAGTTATGGAAAAAATATTTGTGGCATATTTTTTAGAGAAACATCATAATGTTATCAAAGAATGATAACATCCATGGTATTCTTGATATTTTAATAAAATCAGATTGGTGTTGCAAAATTTGTCAGAAAGGTTTGTTCAAAAACACTTCTAATAAGATTTTTTATATTTTTTTTCATCTAAACCCATGGAGTATATTCATTCTAATATTTATGGACCAGTGAGTAAACAATACATTTTTGGAGATAAGTAGTTTTTTCTTTCATTTAGATTTTTACTCTAATAACTTGTATTGTGTATTTATACCATAAGACTGATACTCAAAATATGTTTAAAAGATATAGATGAAGTTCTAAGAAGGAATATTTGTATTCTATGAATAAGTTGAGAACTGATAGTGGTGGTGAGTACAATAATGAATAGATGAAAAGTCATATTGAAAAAATTGAAATTTGGGATGATTTTATTACACCATACACACCAAAAAATATTTTCCATTGAAAGGAATTATATAACTTTAGTTTATATAGGGCCTAAAAGTTTTCGTGATCATTATATTTCTCACTAAATTTGGAGTCAATCTATGAGCATGGTTTTTTACATTCTAAATTTAGGTTTCTATAGGACATGTTATGATATGAATCCATATAAAATTGTTTATGATAAAAATTCATGTTTGAAAAACTTAATAGATTTTTGGAGTCCTTTCATCATAAAGAAGAAATGTGGAAACCTAGGCAAGTTTAATTAGAGAGTTGAATATATAATCTTTCATGTTTTTGGTCTGGATATAAAAGGATATATATGTTATAACTTATAAATAGGGAAAATTATTGATTATATTGATGTGAATGTTCATGAAAATTATTAGTTAGATACTATAAGAACATATTAATGTGAGGTATATTTAGGGAATTAAAAAATAGTTTTTATGAAACTTTAGAAGGATCCTAACCATTGTGATATCAGATATATCGAGGAATCAGATTCAGATATTTCCAATGATGAGGTGGAATTTGTTTTATCTCACCTTGGAGGAGGAAACTCATGTAATCTCAAATCTCTATTAGTGATCAACATCTCAAGGTTCATACAAGATGAACATCGAAATATATTACATATAATTCATTGTATTAAAAACTCGAGTTGAATGATATTAATGAATATTTTGGGAATATAGAATTGATTCCAGATATGATTTGGGAGCTTCTTCAAATTGTGATGAATGATAATTGGGAACTCATACATAACCAAAATTAAAATATGTTACTGGTACAATTTGAGTGTTTTCATAACATTTTGAATTAATATAGTTATGTGATAAGAATCAAAATAAGATTGATATATAGATTTTAGTCATAAATTGAAGGAAATTATTTTGATGATGTGTTTTCTTGATTTCCAATCTTATAAACAATTATAATATTTCGTTACGTTTATGAACAACAATGTTAAGAAACATTTTATATGGAATTGAAGTTAGATTTTTTAATTGAATAATATATGAAGAATATTATGTTGAGAAACCATGTGGGTATGTTACTTGGAAGGATAAATGTTATGTGTTCAAGTTGGAGAAATGTTTTTATGGGATAAAGAAGTATACAAAGGAATAGTATTCCAAATTGTATACTTTCTTAATAAAGATAAATTTAATCAAAGTAATCATTGATATAATATGTACATTGATTAAATTCAGGATATTTCCCTCATTGATATTGCATATTTTGATGACATTATCTTCAATGGGAATAATTAAGATCATGTGAATGATTTGCTGAATAAATGAAAATTTTGTTTTATTTGTCCTTGATTGGTTTAATGAGATACTTCCTTGTGTTAAAAATATCACAAAATAGTAAATGAATATTTATACATAGAAAATAATGAAAATTAATTTATTAATATTTATAGAATGGAAAATTTGAAACCTCAATACACACAAATTTCAGTGAGATCAAAGTTGACTAAAATGGGTAATGTTATAAAGATGAATCTATAGAGTTTTAGAAGATAATTATATGTTTTTAATATTTGAATCACTGAATACTAGAAGTTGTATATGTTATTAACTTATATGAAATGTTCCAAATTTCTCTAAAAGAATCACATCTATAAAATTGAAACTAAATTATCAGACGACGATGAAAATTTCTGTTTTTATTTTCAAATAGACCACTTTATGGTTGAGCGGTAACCAGAACATCAAGTTCAAGTTACAGATTCAAGGAAGCCAAAAATAGAGTTCAAAATTGAAAATTTGAAATTCAAAATAGACAGTATCCAAGAGACCTCGAGTCATGAGTACCCACAGCTACCTACATGACATCTGGTTTCCTTCCATTATCATTACCCTAAAAGACATCGCCATCCTTGCATCACCGTCATCACAGATAACTGGAGAATAAGCCAGATCCCATCGTTGTCATTCCAATGCAATACCTTATTCTTTCCCAGAGAAAAACTTGTCGGTTAAGATCCAATGTCATCATCCAAGAAATATAATCAAGAACCACAGAACAATCAGCCAAACCCAGACCAACCAAATCAAATTATGTAGATGAACAATAACTGCTTCAAATAGAATGAAAACAAAAACCAAACAGATTCAAGGAGCATATTTGAAACAGGATAATCACGCATAACACCACATGACTCATAGAGATTCGCATGAAAAACCTTTAATCGTTTTAAGTTCAAAAGGGTTGAAATCCATCACATTATCCAGCCACCTGAATGCCAACGCACCGGAAAGATGGTCCCACCTCAATCCTAACCCAAAATCCCTTCACCGCCTCCAAAACCTCACTCGAATCCCAAATTGAATCTCCCAAAGCGCCCACCCCACCGAAACGAGTCTGTAACTCACATAAAAGGGACACAAACATGAACCTTCACCGGATCGCCGAGAGAGGTGACCAACATTGAAACCATCAGAAAGATCGAGCCCACTATGCCTGAGCTGCACGCCACGATCCACCGAGTTGGAATGCCGAGGGTAGAATCCCATAAGCCTGAGAAGGAGAAGGTTACGGAAGCAACATGGGGGAAATCCTAGCATTTCAGAGCCCCTTACGGGCGCATCTCGTGGATGTCAACTGCCAGCTCCCCAAAAAAAAGATTTTCAGATATATCAAAGAAATGACCTATTTGAGAATCGAGAATGATTTCATAGAAAGAATTGATTTTTTTGGATATAAAAATATTGATTTGGAAGGAAGTGTTACTGATATAAGATCCAAATCTAGTAGAGTATTATTTATGGGGAAATTCACTTATGATGGAATACTTAGAAACATAATTTAGTTACTCTTAGAATAACTAAATCTGAGTATGATGTTTCTACTGAAGCTACCAGACAACTTATGTGGATGAAGACTCGGTTGGAAGACTAACATGTTGATGTGAAGTTACCACTACTCTTGGCTAATGATAAGCAGCGTTATATAAATCCTATAAGAGATATAGAAGAAAATTCTAATATACAACATATTTATATGAAATATCAGTTCATAAAATGGAATGTGGAGAAAAATGAACTCATGAAAAATATTGTTCTTACATACAAATAAGTTTCTCACATTTTCATAATACTATTACTATGGGAGAAAGTTTTCAAATTGATGTTGAAAATGGGTGTCAGACCTCCTAATATCTAAGTTTAAGGTATGTTTCTCTGTCCTTTCTATCATACATTCTCTTGAAAGTGTTTTTAAATGGGGTAGAAAAAAATGTTTCAAAACTCTATCCATTGATATGTGAAATTTTTTTTAAGGTGAATATATATAGGGGAGTTATGGGTATGCTCTGATCTCAGCATGTAAGTGTGTAAAACATTTTATTTTTTTTGAAGTGGTTGTATGAAAATTTTTTAAAGGTAATTTAAATATGTTTTGAGGTGGTGTAATGTTGAAAAATAAATGTTTTAGATATTTTTTAAGTTACTACATTTTGATCACTCAGTTTCTCTTCCAATAAATATTGTTTTCTATAATGAGTTCTCTCATGTAGGCTTGGAATTATTGACCATTTATCCGTTTCATGAGATTAAAAAGTTTAATTATTTATAAACAATGGTTGATATGAATATCCAAAAGGGGAGATAATTGTATCGACATTAGATGAATGTAGTTTTCAGATTATGAAAGAATATTATGACAACAGTTTTTTTTCTTATTATTATGAAAAAAAATAAATTCATAAGTATTGGTGACCATAAAAAATTGGTATCTATTTTATAATATTTTATTAAATGTTCATAAGAAAGTCCGTTTGTTTCTATTTTTTTTGGAAATGTTTTTTGGGTGTAAAAGTTTATCGAAATCGATTTCTATTGAAAATGAATTTTTGAATCGAAAAAGAAGTTGTTAGGAAACATGAATGTCTTTTGAGATGTTCAACATTAAATATGATGATAATTTTCTATTTTGTAATTTTTAAACAATTTCATTTATTATAACTGTTGATCCATACTTTTTGAAAGAAATGGAGAAAAGGTGGTGGAGTCATTCTATGTGGTGCCAATCAGATTGATGTTTGGATGTAATGAGAGAAGGTGATTGGATAATAGAAAGACATAGAAATTTAGAATGTAAGTTATATGATGCTATGTTGATTCTAATTTTTTGGAAAGTATTGAGGAATTAATTATACAAGAAAGTGTTTGTAAAGGAAGAATATTTGATAAAAAAAATTCTTCCGGTCTCAATTCACTACTATGAGTGGTACTAAAAAATGAAGTTGCTAGGTGACTGGGAATTTTGAAGATATCGAATAAATAATAGATTAATACATTGTTCTATATGATTCAATGAATGAATAAATACAAAAGGAACAATCTATAGTGGTAGATAATGTAGTTTTTTTCAAATCATTTCGGTCATATTAGTTCTGACATTAATCTATCAGCCACCATGTTAATATCAAAAGAAAATAGGATGAAGAGTCCAATCAAAGGAAAAATGTTTAAGAAGGTGTGAATAATTAATACCAAGGAATAATAAAGATATATTTGTTGGTAACAATGAATAATGAGAGAACTATCGATCAACTGTATGAATATAAAAAATGTAGTCATCCATTTTCATAAAACAAAAGTATTGGTGGTTGTTGTTTTTTCACATTTGGTAAAGACTCAATAGAGAAGAGGTTATATAGATCCATTAGAGTGAATTAATGACTGAACCATTATATTTATGATGAGGCCAATAATAATCAGATTCTGACTTTCAATAGATTTTGTTTGGTGAATTTTTCAACAATTGGAGAAAAAGATATTTATTAAAGATATTTTGGATGTTTTATCAATGGGTTTTTGAATTACAAAGAAATTTATATGATGTTTATGGTATAATAGTTTGTAAATATTATTTGTTATGCTTATTTGGAGTGATAGTTTATTTTGTTTTATATGATCAAATGGTATAGTGAAATTGAATGGGATTTTTCATTTCTATATATGATTCATTATAATGAAAATTAACATTAGAAAGTCAACTGGTACCAGAATGAAGAATAGTTATGATGCCCAAAGAAGGATGATATTTTGTTAAGGTTTGATAAGTTTCTATAAGAACCATAAGAGTTGATAATAATAGAAAGTGTCTAATATAGAGTCAAAATGTTATTCAAATTCTTGTTTTAGGAAATTTAGTTTATCAGGAAAATGAAAATTGTTTCCCACCCATTCTACTATTGTATAACCAATAAATAAAAGGAATTACATTTTGATTTATGATGATAAAACATTGTTCCTGTTCAAAGAGATAGAGAGATATATTGATGAATATTTTGGAGGAGGGATGTAGTTTATGAAAAATGGTTTCCATAAAAAGTTTTTAAAACAAAAGAATAAATTGGTTTTCAGATCGGAATGAGTCATCCAACACATGTTTCTAGGGAATGAAAAAGTGATTTGGAATTGTTTCTATAATATTATTTCTTATCTGTTTTCTAGACTAAATAATTATCCTGGGGAATGATACTTATCCACCAGACTGTGTTTTTGTATAAACTCAAGAAATGATGCTTCCACTATGTACTAAGTAATAATGTTAATAGTTGTCTTTTGGTTAAATAAAAAGGAGAAACATGATAAGGTATCACAATATCACGTTTAGAAAAAATTTGTGAATGTTTCTTAACATGTGACATAGATATTTTATATATCATTCATGCTATATGTAGCACATGAAATTTTTTATTAATCATAATGGTACACAAGTATAAGGGTATATAATTATTTTTTTATCCACATAAACGACTTTTTTCTAGTGGGTTGGGTGGTATTTGATTATTTTAAAACCATTCTGATGACTAGATACTCTTTTCATGTTGTAAAGAATTTGAATAATTTTATTTTTGGGTATATGTGAATTTTTTTAGAAAAGTGATAACTCTTTAAAAAGAGGCAAAGGTTGATATAAAAGTAATATAACATGAAAATAAAAATACATCAGTTATTCACTGCACCCCCTCAATGATAAATTCATCATTGGTGGTAATTTTAAACACAATCAGGATGTAGTAACCTACAATCATATTAAAACTTGTGAATCTTGTGTTCGATACATCACTTTCTTATTTATACACTCTATTGTGGTTGAGATAAAATTTGCAAAATGATAGAATCTACAACAAGTTATAGGGGTTAATTTCAAGGGAAAAATATAAAATATTAACACTAATTCAAACCACACATTTTATGTGGTCCTAATCTTATTGGGAAATTCAAATTTCATATAAATTTTTTTATAAAAATATGAAGTCAACTAAAAAATATATATTTATGACCAGAAATTGAATAACAACATAGTGTTTTAGAGACTTAGTTAAGGATGGGTATACTATTGGTGAGAACATCATTTCTCCCCATCAAAATTATAACATTCTATTTTAGTAGTCCAATATATTTGATATTATTCTAAAATATATGTAAATAAAATTTTTGGTAACTTATTCTTTGGTTGATGACCCAAGGAATCACATGGTAATTAAAAAACATTTTCTAGAAGAAAAAATTATGAAGATCAGTAACTATAAAAAAATTATTAAGAGTATTATTAAATGGTAATATCATTAGAATAAAAGCATAAAGTGCAAGGCGTGAAGTTGAAAGAATAGAAATGAATTTTCTAGATAAAGATTCATAGTTAAAAAAAATTTTACACTCAAGATAGAATGATTTTAGTGAAATTAAAATACATAAATAATCTAAAACAAATTATAGGAAAATAAATTAATAAGGAATTTGTTTTATAAATTTATGATTTCTTGTAAGAATAAACTCCAAAAATACAAATGATTTTACCTTATTATTGAATATGTTGTTATTTTTACATATATTTACTACTGATATTTGTATGATTTGGTTTCTATTTATAAACACATGAATGATTTACTATTCATATAATCTTTTAAACATCCTTTTTCTTCTTTTTACATTCATGTATATGTTTATTTCATATGTATTATTTGAATTTATTTTCCATTATTTACACTTCTTCTGAAAAACAATAAAGGTGAATGTTTTTTTTGAAAATTAAAATCATTCCTAAATTATTCATAATGTGGTATATTTATAACATTCACAAATACGGAGATATTAAAACGTGTTAAAATGTATTATATAAAAAAAGAGATTTTTTATTTAAATGAAAATGGGAATATCGTTCTGGTTTCCAAAGGGTGAGATATAATTCTAAATGATAGAACATTTTTTACAAATAAAAGTTTTTTAAAAAGAATAAAATTCTGACATATATACCTAATGATAAGTAAGGAGTATGTCAGGTTGAAATTTTTATTTAATTTTAACTATTCATTTAATTAATTAAATTTTTCAAATTGGGTATATTTTTTATTCATTTCCACATATTATTTTACTTGTTTTGAAAATCCATAAAACACTCCATTAAATATTTTGTTGTAGCTTATATATTATTTATCATCTATGATTTTAATATATATAAAACTTTTTAATGATTGTTATATCATTAGGTTTATTAATGTATAGATTGTACTGATTAATGAAATTTAGTAATCCCAAGGAATTCTATAATACAAATTGTTTTAAATCTTCATGAAAAACTAGTATTTTAAATTTTGAAATATAAATTGATTTCACCCCTCTAATGGAAGAATTATATCAGTGTGAAACACAATCATCGATAGAAATAGAATAAATATAGGTTTATCAGAAGAATAATAGAATATTTATACCGATATTTCTACAACTGACCTTGAGATTTGTGGAATCTTCCCATTGAAGGATTTTTTATTAATAGAGTTACGCCTCATAGATCTAGAGAATGATAAGTGTCTATAAGAAATCTATATTGTCTAAAATCGAATGATGTATTCAACCAAAATCTAATTTATTTAGTTATTTTTTATTTGAGTGGTTTTCTATATATAATGATCTCAAGTCTTTCATTGTAAATGAATCTATCATTTCATATAGTAGTTGTTTTACCAGGCTACTGGATAAGTAATGACACAACTGATCTTTTAACTAAGTAGTTGGAAATCCAATATACTGTTTATAGAGTGGAAATAATGATCTATAAATTTCTGTAGCAGAATCATAGAGGTTTGAGTCTTAGTAGTGGGGGAAACCATGTGGCCAATTTTAGAAATAAGGCAATTCTAATCTAACTAATTGGGGACATCAATAATAAAAAATATAGAGCCAGGATTCAAGAATTAGTAATTGGATTAATTTAAACATGTTAAAATCAAGGATACCTCAATTCAATTATAATTATATATAATTCAATTTTGTTTAAATGTAATAATTTTATAAAAAATTAGTTCTCTTATTTTGGAAAATATATACTCCATAGAATGTTTTCATTCTACTATGATAATCCATTATCTAGAATATTAATTAATAAAATAATAATATTTTTATAATTTCATAGTGAATATTATGTTAATTGGTAATTTATAATACCTTATCACAAAATGTTTCACCCTATTTTAATCTTGTGATTTTATCAGTTGTTTTTAATATATATTCATTTATTATGGAATTATTTTTTCTTAAAATTCTGATAACTTTACCACTTTAGGAGGAATAAAACCTATTGTTGATTTTAAACTACAATTAAACACACATTGTAGTATTGTTTCCATTAATTTCATTTTGATCCTACATCTTGTTAATCATCTAAGGTTGACAATGTGGATCTTTTATTTTTGGCCTCTTCACCCATGATAAATGTTTCACTTTTCCACGAAAGGTACCAAATATCTAAATTGGGATTGGATCCTAAATTTATCTTCAATGATGGTGGATATAAACTTTAGAACCTTATGTTAATCAAGGATACTAAATGGTTCGTGATCCATCTTTTAAAAAATGACCTCAAAATGAAAGTGAATCATTTTTTTAATTTTTTTCTAAGGCATTAAGGTGATATGTTTATATAATGATACTCTCACATTATTTTTCTATCTAATTTAACTACCTTTTTTCTCCTTACATTTTTAATAATGTTATTTTTAAACTTAAAATGATAAAATTAATAATTTTAGAGAAGTGAATGGGATATAAAGGTTTAGTAGAGTAGGAATTATTGTGGGGAGAAACCACCAAGCCTTTCCAAGGGTCATTATCCACCCCTAGATGATCAATATATGTCTCCTCAGATGAGAGATTATTTTAAGAATATGAATTGGTTGTTATTACATGAATTAACCCTATTGGTACTAGATTGACCTAAATTAAGTTAGGCCCTCAATGATCTAGTGTGATTAGAGTTCCCCTAATCCAGCCCATTTGAAGAATAACCCTTTATTTTGATTTTCATTGAAGTACCAACATTTATTTTCTTTAATTTAACATTGGATATGGAACAAATGTGTTCTTGGAACAATTATTGATCATCCTAAGCTTGAGAAGATACTTCCTTATCAGATTGGCCCTCGATAACTCCATTTTTCACATCTTCTGTGCCCTTTTCTAGAACACATTCGAAAGAAAATTCTGTATAACACAATAGCTTTTCAATTTCTGTATCAACAACAGTATCACATGATCCGTCACCCCAATAAAAATGTATTCTCATCCCTAAATAAGATCCTCATATATATTCATGTATTATTTTACAATGATATGTCCACTCCTGAACCATTTATGTGGTAATATAGAGTGAATTACCTAGGGATTCTGGACCTTGGGATTTTTTTCAAAGAAATCCCTATTTATAGAAGCTAGTGGATTTTATTGTGGGGTAAAGACTCTTTTAATCCTATTATTTATTGAATATTCACTTTCACAATAGGATTATCAATAGTCCTTACCACTCAATTACAATCTATATATACCCAAGAAAAATGGTTCTTGCCCCCACAAGGCCATTCAGGCCACCCTTAGAGAGATCATTACACACCTTCATATGATCAATGAGATTATTTCTCTTACAATATTTTTAAACAAGTCCCGTATGAGAAAAATGTAAAAAAATGTGATCTTACCTCATTAATTCATTAAATGTCTAATAACCATGCAATAATCATAAAAATTGGGATGTCTTTAATATTCTACTCACATATCAATTCCATCATTTTAGGTGGTTAAAATATCTTTATCAGTTATGGTCAAATTAACATCAACATAAACAAGTAAATTAGTGAAGTGCATAAAATAAACTAACTTGGTATCCTTGTCCATTTTAAATGGAACACCATAAGAAGGGATAATGTCATATAAAATTATGTGACACTAGAGAACATAGTTCGACCCATGGATTTTCAATCAAACTAGTAAAAGATTCTTCTTAATATAATAAGGATCAAATTATTGAATTAGTTCCTAAATGTTGATATAAGGACCCAAATTTAAAACATTAAATAATATTGAATTAAATTAATAATTCACATTGAGAATATTTTTAGGTTTATATTTTTAGATAATGGGACCATAACTATTACGTATCAACTTGAAAATTACATGTAGACACTACTACTCAATATCCATTTTTTATAAAATAATAAATATTAGAAAGAAACATGACTAGTTCTATGTTCTAGAAAACATGACTTTTCCTTGATCCCATATTTGAAACTATTCATCTTTAAGTCTTATGGAAAACATTTCAAAAACATGGTTTGAGCATAAAAATCTCAGTAAGGGTTATAAAATAAACAAAGGATACATTACCCCATCAATAATGACAAATAAATAAAACCATACTTTTCAATCATAACATACCACATGAAATCTTAAGATTTAGGAATAAGACATTGAAATAATAAATCATAAAGGTAACTTGTGAAATCCATATCGTACATACATTATAGTTATCACATCTACGTAGGGAGTAACATTGGAATACCCATCACAATATATTCCATAAATCTCATAAAATAATCATTAAGGTTTACCACTTCCACGTTACCCAATGTATTGGAGAACTATATCGGTCTCACCCACACTAGGTTTATCACAGAACCACCTGTATACATAACAATACCGATGAACAAGAATGTTGTCATAACATATAAAACATTCATAAAGTACAGAAAGCATTACTACATTTCTATAACAATATACTATTCCAAAATATTGACATTATCAATTCATGACCATAATATTTTTAAAAAATCATTTAAAAATTTAATTAAGATATTTTTGAATCAAAGTATCCCATACCACATTGATGATTTTAAAGGAATTATTATTTTAAAACATTACTATCCATATAAATTAATCCTTAAAACCATTTTGATAACATGTACATTAAATAGAAATTTTTATAAGATTAAATCATTGAAACAAAATTTTAATTAAGGAGTTTTGTAAACAAATGAGAGATGCTTGAAAACAAATAATTGAGGAATAACACTTAATAAAAACTCTATAATATCATGAGAAAAAATGTATTCATGAAATAATATTCTAAAGGATAGTATAAGCACTATATAAATGTGAATTTTTCATAACAATAATGAAGTCTCAATGTAGTGGAAATTGAGATGAAATCCCTTCTAAAGATGGTATCCTTAGATTAAGGATAAATCATATATATAATTACGTGTGAAAAAATATAAATAAGCTCGATATTATTGGATATTCAGTGTAAATCAATCCGAGAACATTTACATGAATTTTTGTAAAAACAACACCAATTACTTAAATGTTTATCTCAATAAATGGAAATTGAGTAAAAATTACTCCAATCAAGTTCATATCGATGACTTGAGAAGTTATCAATAGAGTGATTTTGTGTATAAAAATAATATCCACACAAATGGGAGTGGAAATTACAACATAAATAAAGAAACAATGATTCCACACATAATTATAGCATGAAATAATTACAAATTAGAAGATTAACTCAAGGAATGGAAATTGGGTTAAAAAGTTCCCTTGCTAATTTGTTAACATACAAAACATACACCGCATGAAAGAAGTATCATAAAATGAAGATGTAAAAAACAATAAATTTAGTTATATTATACAAAGAATATAATCCTGGTTAGTATATACACCACACAAAAGGAAATAATGTCAAACATAGTATGAATCTCACGGGAATAAAAATTGAGATTAATACCCTTACCACATTGTAATAAATTGAGTCTTATGACCAAAAGTTACTGGCAACCTAATAAATCACATAAAACCATGAATATAAATATAATAATGATAATATACATCAAATGGCAGTAGACAATACTCTATAAGAAATAAATAAGTGGTGAACAATGAAAATCTCACAAAATTAAATGTGAGTTAAGAAACCCATTACCTCGTGTCTAAATTGACCAATTAATTCTTTAATATCTCGAATTTTAAGATAAAGATAATATATAATTGATTAAATAACTTTTTCAAGTTTATTATACATTTCATATAACTTATTCCCATGTTATAAAAAGTATTCAATCATTTAGGTTAATAATGGTCATTTTGTCGAAATTTGTTACATGATTCAAAAATGACCTTCTTAAAATTACAAGTTATTCATGTTGTAAAAAGCCTATTATATCTATAATTTTATTCATGATTTAGATATAACATATATCATATATATCCAGTATAATTATTTATATATAATATTACATATCATTTAGAGATGTGAAATGAAATTCACCGTTCATGGAGACAGTAAGTCATATGTACGCATGAACACTACTTTCATTTCTATTTTATATTTAATGGAATGAAAACATAATGATACATAGTTATATTATAATTACATTATAATATCATATGATATATATTTTACATAATTTCATTAATTCTATCCTTTATACGTTCCATGTATGTCATGAATGAATCATATGACTTTGAGGGGGCGGTAGTTTGCACTTCCTCAAATAAAATTATCGTATATACAAATATTGAAAGGCATAAAGTTATGTTTGTAAATAAAAATTACAGAAGAATAGATAAAACATAAACATAATATATATCATATATAAATACAATTCCATTATAATGGCCACCATGAGATGTGGTACGAGAGGATTTAACAGTAATCGTTTTGTGAGGTAGTAGTTCACCGTCCACAGAAACAATATTTTCTTTACCGATTATATGGAGGTGTGTGTAAGTGTAGATGGAATAATTATCATAACAAAAACATATTATATTTATGATACTGGTGTTTTTATAAAATAAAGTAATAAAAAGATTTTATGGTGTTTGAGAAGTAAAATAAAACAAAATAACTTTAGAGAAGACGTTACCTTTAAATCGGCTATCTCCCTTTGGATTGAACGAAAATGTTTAATTGAACTGCCTTCTGCCAAAGGGAAGGCTTCTTGAAGGAGAAGAGGGATTTAGGGAGATTAATTTGGAATTTGATTGATGATTCAATGGGCTTCACAAGTGTGACGAATGAGTTAGAAGTGAGATATTTTTATAAGGGGGAGGAGGGGCTCTTTAGGAATGATTAAAAATATAATTTTTTTATATGATGATTTACAGTTTCTAATGTTCTAAACCATATTTCAGTCAAAGTTAAGATGAATAATTTTTGAAATAAAATCATCCAACAATAAATGTACTAGTTTTGGATATTTTTTTAATCTTTATAATCTTATTTATTTAAATCATTTGTTAATGAGGTAAGCACTACATCATTATCATGTCACAAATAATTTTATTTATTTGATGTCTAAAAATTATAAACAAAATACCATGATGTATGAAATATTTTTATATTTAAAAGGAATATTTATAGTTAAATATATAAATTATATACCCCTAGGAAAAAATTTATTTACTAAATGATATATTTTTATGTCATTTTTTTCTTTATATAAAATTAATTAATATAAAGTGTAATTATAACTCTTATTTGGCTCCATGGGGTCCCAAAATTGAACCCAAGATTCCCATGGTCGGAAATGAATTAACCAATAGGATTAGGACACATGTGAGGGTAATTTTATATTATTGTAATAATATTTTGTTACCCTTATTTACTAGATTTACCCTTTAACCATGGTAAATAAAATTTTTAATGAAGTAAATATTCATATTGTATAAAAATAAAAGTTACCTATTTACAAAATTTTCACTTACTAAATAAAAATATGGAATCCATTTTTTCAAATTAAAAACACATAATTGGGAGAAACTAATTTAAAATTAATTCCTGCTGTCAAATCCAAAATCATGTTTATAAGAAATAATAACTATCAAAAGATTAACACTTATTCATGTACAATATCAAAGTGAAATTACTTACAATGACCAAAGTTGAAATAAGAGGTAAAAAAATAATATAATTATACATTAATACCATTTAAAAATATTATCTATCCTTATAAAAAAATTATATTAAAAGGAAGTTTTGAATTAAAATACAGTATTTTTCACTATTCATTAAAAAATGAATTTTATCCGAAAAATACCAAAAAATTACCCAAAGTAAATTTTGATATCTCAATTCTAAATATGAATTTAATTATGTCAAATATAACATATAAAAGTGACTAAAACTATATTTATAGAGGGTTCTCAATCAAAAGGCGTAAATTGACCTTTTAATGAATATTAGAGTATTTTTTCTTAAAATTAGATTCATTCACATTTTAAGCCCCTATATTTTATTTGATATATGTAAAAACATTTAAAAAACATATATAATCATATTTTAGGTAGTTCTATTCATTCTTGACAATAAAACTACTCTGTGTTAACTACCATTTAAAATAATAATAATAATATATTATTTTTTAGTATAACTCAACATTGTGTGCAATGTATGATTTGAAAGATACCCATTGTTGCGTATCGGGTACACCGTCAAACATATAATCCCTTTTAAATTAAAATTAATATTTAATTCAGAAATATTATTAAATATGAAAATTTTATACCCTTTATTTACCTGGGATGTTGCATCCTTCCCCCTTTTGGGAATTGTGTCCTTGCAATTTAAAAATTGGTTTTGGAAACTTCAATCAAAGTCCAACATTAGAAAAAAGAGTCAATAAAAATATCAATTTAAAATAAAGAAAGATATGTTCAAAGGCCACTCAAGACAAAATATACAAGGATTCCATGAAATCGTGCATATGGAAGAGAAACTAACTCTCATAGATTAATAATGATTGATAGTGAACATGATCATGGAATGTTAACCACCACAATACCATAGATTTGTGGTTGGGTAAAAGTATGATGATAAAAGAGACATTACAACTTTTTTTCTTCAAGATCCTTTTCATAGATTTGAATAATTGTATTAAAAACTAGACGAAGATCATAAGGAAATATATTTACTTGTCATGTAGAGTGTCATCCTTTAATAAAATTCTACCTCAAACTCATATTTTCTCCAAATTGTATGTATTCTTGATGTCTTGGTCACACCTAAAGTGCTAGAATAATCTTCTATAGTAGCACATAATATAAAAAATATGAACTACATATTTCCCCAATCTTTAAACATCAACCAAAACCAAAATATGTTAGTACAAGATCAGATAATCCCTGAAGTGCACTGTGTTGCATTTGTTGTCAATGAGACATGTTGTTGTCTTAGAATGAATGGATGTCAAGGAATGTCAAGATGTGAATGACAAAGGTTGTGATGGTGTTGGTGATGAAGAGAGAATGGCCATAGTACTAAGATGCATGTCACTTAGGAGATTCACTAAGTGGTATTGGAAATTGTGGTTGAAACATTCTCCATGAAAATCAGACGATTGTTGAGCTGATCTTTAAGTTCATAGAACTTGTATCCTGATGATACAATGTCACAACATTGTTTTAAGACCATGCATTGTATTGACAATGCATGAGGAGAAGTGGATTGAATGAAGTCCATGCACTATCACTTAGTGCATGTGAATCAGAAGATGTTCCAATTGATCTCTGATTAGATCAATGAAGATTCATTGAAGATTTATATGTGATTCATGAGATTCAGTTAAAGAAGTCCCTCCTAAGTATTGAACACATATGGAAGAGGAGATGAAGAAGATAATTGATGATGAACCGTTTGGAATTCCATTCCTAAGTAATGAATATACATTGAAGATAATGGAGGAATTTCAAATGAAGAAGAAGAGAGGAAGAAGGCTTGGAGTGGCTTGGCATTTGGCTTATACTCATGGAGGACTTTGTTTTTCACAAAGTCTTATTCTATACTTTGCCAAAAAATATTGCCAGCCCATGAGCACCTTGTGGGTTCAACCCCAAGGCTCATGTGGGCCTAAGGCGCCACGCCCAAGGGGGAACCCGTGGGGCGAGCTCAGGGCGGCAGGGGCGCACCCGCAGACACCGCATGGGCGCCTGGGGCACGCCCGGAGGAGCGCAGGGCACGCGGTGGTGAAGCCCGCGCACCCGGTGTGTGCATAGTGGGCGCTAGGAGCGCGCCCGCAGGAGCAGAGAGTGGGCGCAGAGCGCGCCCGCAGGGAGAACTCGGTGCGGGGCGGCACCGAGAGGGGAGAAGATACAACTGAGGAGTAGCGGCGGGTGCCAGGGTGATAAACCGCGAGAAAACCGCGCCCCGTTTCGATGTGGGACGCAGAAAAATTCCCGGGAGCGAATTTGAGCCGCTCGATTGATCGCGCGCTTGATCTGCGCCGCACGATCCATCCGCGGCGCCGCGATCTAATCCAGGCCGTCCGAGATCAATTGAATCAGCGATCCAACGGCTGCGAGACCGTCTTCAACCCCGAGCTCGTCCGAAGCCTCCCCGTGAGCCGCCGATGAACCAGAGGCTACCCGAGGCCGGTTTTCGAGTTCCCGGCCACCTCTGAAGGATCTAAGACATCCATCCGACTCGTCTGGACCTACTGAACCGATCCATGCTTAAAAATACACATGCATGCAATGTTTGGGAGATTTCGATGAAGGCCGAAGCAAACCGAAGGTGCGAGGCCATTCGGTGTTGATGCTCTGCATGGTTTGGATCGAAGGAAGGCCGTGCATGCGTTCTAAGTCGCATGCACGTGAAGAAGGCCGAAAAATAAGGGAAGCCGCGTGAACCAGAGGAGAAACAAGATTTTGGAAATCTTGAAAACCCGAGATATTCGGGAGTTTGAATTTATGATCACGCGGATGATCAAAGGAATTCCTCTGCCTATAAAAGGAGAGCCCGAGGCCTTGGATTGTTTGCTGATGCGCTGAAAGTTTGAAGAGAGTCCCGCGAAGCCTCTGCCTCACGAAGTAGAAGCCCCGCGCAAATTCTTTGCGCGGCTGCTGTCCCGAAGCCACCCGAGGCTTTGAAGTGTTCCCTGCGCGCCTACTCCCTTGCGCGACAGGAAGAACCCGAGGCCGCTTCCTTGCGCGCCCGAGGTTGTCACCCTCTCTGCCCGCACCCTTGCGCGGCAAGAGGAAGACCTCGCGGGTGTTGCACTTGCGCGCCCCGCGGGTAGGAGGTCTTGCGCGCCCCTGTGTCGTGCACCTTGCGCGCCCTAGAGGCCTTGAGCACTTGCATGTTGCCTTGTGCACCAAGTGTGCCTTGCGCTTTGAAGAAGTGGAAGTGGCCGTACACCTTGCGCGTCCTCCCTTGAGTTTGAGTTCGGGTGTGTGCAAGTAAAGGCCGTAGCCTTGGGTGTGTGTGAAACAAGAATACCACACTATTTGTGTGTGTGCAAAGTGGACAAGATCACCTACGGGCCAAGTGTGTGCCGAGTGGAGAAGAAGGCCCTACGGCCGTGTGTGCTTAACAAAACAAGAAAAGGCAGTAGCCTTGTGTGTGTGCAAGAAGTGAAGGAAAGGCCTTTGTGCCTTTGTGTGCAAAAAGACAACAAGGCCGTAGCCCTTGTGTGTGAAAAATGAAGAACCAAGTGTGTGCATAAGTGAAGTGCACTCTTTGAAGAAGATTAAAAGAACAAGGAAGTGAGTGTGCTAAACAAGTGAAGGCCGAGTCTAAAGTGTGTGAAAAGTGAAACAAGTGTGTGCAAAAAGACAACAAGGCCGAACCTTAGTGTGTGTGCAAAAGAAAGTGTGTACACACTAAGAAGAAGAGAAGACATCCACACAAAAGTAAAACACACTTCTAAGTGTGTGAACTATTTGGATAAAGTGTGTGAAGTCCAGTGAAGGTGTGTGCTTAAAGTGACTACACCCTTTGTGGGTCTACTGCACCCAGAGGAAGAAAAGGAGAGTGCATGCATGCATGCATGCACATGCACACGTGAACAAAGCCAAATCAGTGGTGTGCAACTGAGACTGGACCAGACCGAAGATAAAGATATTATTTGTCTGAGCATTCAGTAATTGGAGAGAAGCCGGGGCATCCTTAGAAGAAGGTGATAAAGCCCGAGCAAGATGAGAAGACCTGTTCACCACAAGTGATCAGAAGAAGAGCAAGGCCAGCAGCCTTTATCCCAGGCTGCTGAGGATACTTGAAGAAACATAAAGTGAAGAAGAGCTACTCGTGCGACTCGAGGAGCCAAGAGAAGACCCTGTGGGACTCAGGGAGAAGAAGTCTTCAGTGGGATTCTGGAGCAGGCCAGTGGGACTCTGGTAACACTGTGGGACGCAGTATAAAGACCCTCCTGTGGGACTCAGGAGAGATACAGTGGGACTCTGTATCGACCATTGTAATTTTAACAGGTTATAATGGAGAATCCATGCTTGGAGAGCATGGAAAGGATGTAGGCCTTTGGTGCCGAACCTTGTAAATCCTTGTGTCCTGTGCCTTTTCATTACTGCATTATCCGGGAAAGGTTGAGAGATACAAGAAGAGTGGATCGAGGCTTTAACCAGCCATAGAGGTTTAATTGATAAAGAATCAATTAGTAAAAAGTTTTAAAGGATCACTGATTCACCCCCTCCCCCTCTCAGTGATTCACATTGATCTGGGCACTTCAATTGGTATCAGAGGGAAGGTCACCTCTAAAAGATCCAAGAGAGTCTATATGGAGTGCAGATTTGAGGAAATGATAGAACAGCCTCAAATGGAGATATCTGCCAAGACTCTAAAAAACAGAATGAAGAAACAGGAAAAGAAGATGAAGAAGAAAGCTGGTGCAATCAGAGAAACTTCTTCTATGGAAAGAAATGTGAAAGTCACATCAAATGACATTTCCTTTTATCATTCTTCTGATGAAGCCTGCTATAGCTGTGATGAAGATGGAAGAAACAATGATCTTCTAAATGCAATCAAATATCTTCAGAAGACAGTCCCCAAGGAAGTGGCAATGTGTATAGCTACAGGCATCCTTGATCTTCAAGAAGAAAAATCACAGTTAGAAGAAGAAGCCAATGCAATGGAAGATCAATTGGCAAAAAGGGTTGGCATAACCAACACTCTCAGAAAGCTGGTGAAGGTTAAAGATGAAACCGTTTCTCTTTGCAATGAAAGATATGAAGACACTACTGAAGAATTGCAAAGAAGCCTTTCTGAGAAAGAATTCTTTAAAGTAATAATCAAAGATGTTTACCATGCACTGGAGAAGAGGCACAAAGTTTCAATGAATGTCAGAGAGGCTCAACTTGAAGACAAAGTAAACAGGGTGAAGGAGCTTGACAATTCATTACAAGAAATGAAGAAAGTGCATGAAGACCAGATGAAACAGATGGAAGAAAAATGGGAAGGTAGGCTAAGATTTGTTGAGGATGAGAAGAACTCTCTCAATGTGAAATGCTTAGAACTGGAGGTGATATTGAAAAATCAGCAATCACCCAAAGCCATAGCCTCCCAGTCAGCTGAAAGGAGAAATGTTGCTACTCAAGTATGCATTGAGCGGGATGATTCTAAAAGAAAGACATCCTCTAATAAAAGTGCAACATCTTCTAGAAAGAAGGTACCATCCATACCATCTTGTACTGATGTTTCTAATTGTGTTTCCACAAAAGGTGCAGGATGGAAGAATAATTCCAAACAAATATGGATGAAGACAGTGAAGAAGCAGGGCTCTCCTGAAACAACACAACTTGTCAAGAAAAGTACCCAGCAATCAGAAGTACACAAGAGGTCAAGATTTGTGGGTCAATGTTGGTGTTGTAACAAGTATGGGCATTGTGCAAAGGATTGTTGGTACAATCCACTGAATGATAAAGCACAGAGGAAGCCCATGCCTAGGGGGAGCAAGCCAGAAGAAAAGAAGCAGCATCCACAGGTCCAGAGACATCTGTTTACTACTAACAGATTTGGATTACTTGACAACATCTGGGATGTTTGCAAAAGTGGTCAAAGAGATACATGTCAATCTCCTACTGTATCCAGAGCTAAAGAGGAGAGAAGATCACTGAACCTGGCTAAGAGAGAGACCTTGGGAAGCAAGCAGAAGAAAATGGAAGATGCTCCCAAGAAGAGTTTGAAGAATGAAGAGAAGTCCTTGGAGTCTAAATCCAAGAAGGGTGATGCATCCAAAATGACCACCAAGAAGAAATGCTTCTACTGTGGAAAGAAAGGACATATCATGGATCTTTGTAAAGAAGCCATGAAATTCAATAGAGGCAGACTGAACTCAAAAATACAATCAATCCAGAAGAAGAAGGGATTGATTGAAAATAAGTTGCCTAAGAGAGGTAGCTTAGCAGCATCCAAAGAACCATGTGGAACTTCCAAAACTAAGGCCACTCTTCCAAATGATTTATTTGTCATATGGCCACATCAGTTGCAACTTTCCAGAGAACTACAAAGAGCTGAAGATGAAGCTCTGGCATTTGCTAAAGCAAAAGGGAGGAAAAAGATTTCACATGAAGATGGGTTGAGATCCACACCAGCACAAACATCAAAGAAGATCAAATGTGCAAGTGTGAAGACTGGTGAAAATGGGACATCTCGGTTGAGAGAATCTTATCAACCTTGTTGTTCACGTTGATGAACCAAGGAGGTTCCATCTTATTCCCTTATACATTTGTATATACATGTGCTAACATTGCAGGGAATTGAAGATGATGATCATTCTCAGCTGGAGGATGGTTTGGAAGGAATGTAGTGCACCCCTTGAGGGGGAGCAGATCTGAAGAAGTTGATGTTCTGAGATTAATATCATCTTAAGAAAATGAATGAATGGGGGAGCTTTATCTTTGCACCTGAACTTTCTAATGAGTTTTGTGAAGTATGTGCAGGATTCAGCAATTCATTGAATATCTGGAAAAAATTCAACCCCTAAGCATGATCTCACATGTTTATAGTGAATGAGGACAGCATTGAGTTCCTTGGTTACATCACTCTTGTTTTCTACACCGGGTTAGCCCAAGTAGACTTAGAGTTGATCTACTAAAGGTTCTTTGCTAAAGAAGAACATGTGACATCATCCCTCTCTCAGTGTTTTTCAAGAAAATACTTTTCAAAGGGAGGAAGAGATTTTTGAAAGTGAACCACACCACACCTTTGCATTTGATTGCCAATAAGGGGGAGAAAATATTGGCACACATATTGACCCATTCATATGTGCTGAAGGAGTGTATTGACAACAAATACAAAGGGGGAGATTGAAGTGCACTGTGTTGCATTTGTTGTCAATGAGACATGTTGTTGTCTTAGAATGAATGGATGTCAAGGAATGTCAAGATGTGAATGACAAAGGTTGTGATGGTGTTGGTGATGAAGAGAGAATGGCCATAGTACTAAGATGCATGTCACTTAGGAGATTCACTAAGTGGTATTGGAAATTGTGGTTGAAACATTCTCCATGAAAATCAGACGATTGTTGAGCTGATCTTTAAGTTCATAGAACTTGTATCCTGATTATACAATGTCACAACATTGTTTGAAGACCATGCATTGTATTGACAATGCATGAGGAGAAGTGGATTGAATGAAGTCCATGCACTATCACTTAGTGCATGTGAATCAGAAGATGTTCCAATTGATCTCTGATTAGATCAATGAAGATTCATTGAAGATTTATATGTGATTCATGAGATTCAGTTAAAGAAGTCCCTCCTAAGTATTGAACACATATGGAAGAGGAGATGAAGAAGATAATTGATGATGAACCATTTGGAATTCCATTCCTAAGTAATGAATATACATTGAAGATAATGGAGGAATTTCAAATGAAGAAGAAGAGAGGAAGAAGGCTTGGAGTGGCTTGGCATTTGGCTTATACTCATGGAGGACTTTGTTTTTCACAAAGTCTTATTCTATACTTTGCCAAAAAATATGGCCAGCCCGTGAGCACCTTGTGGGTTCAACCCCAAGGCTCATGTGGGCCTAAGGCGCCACGCCCAAGGGGGAACCCGTGGGGCGAGCTCAGGGCGGCAGGGGCGCACCCGCAGACACCGCATGGGCGCCTGGGGCACGCCCGGAGGAGCGCAGGGCACGCGGTGGTGAAGCCCGCGCACCCGGTGTGTGCATAGTGGGCGCTAGGAGCGCGCCCGCAGGAGCAGAGAGTGGGCGCAGAGCGCGCCTGCAGGGAGAACTCGGTGCGGGGCGACACCGAGAGGGGAGAAGATACAACTGAGGAGTAGCGGCGGGTGCCAGGGTGATAAACCGCGAGAAAACCGCGCCCCATTTCGATGTGGGACGTGGAAAAATTCCCGGGAGCGAATCTGAGCCGCTCGATTGATCGCGCGCTTGATCTGCGCCGCACGATCCATCCGCGGCGCCGCGATCTAATCCAGGCCGTCCGAGATCAATTGAATCGGCGATCCAACGGCTGCGAGACCGTCTTCAACCCCGAGCTCGTCCGAAGCCTCCCCGTGAGCCGCCGATGAACCAGAGGCTACCCGAGGCCGGTTTTCGAGTTCCCGGCCACCTCTGAAGGATCTAAGACGTCCATCCGACTCGTCTGGACCTACTGAACCGATCCATGCTTAAAAATACACATGCATGCAATGTTTGGGAGATTTTGATGAAGGCCGAAGCAAACCGAAGGTGCGAGGCCATTCGGTGTTGATGCTCTGCATGGTTTGGATCGAAGGAAGGCCGTGCATGCGTTCTAAGTCGCATGCACGTGAAGAAGGCCGAAAAATAAGGGAAGCCGCGTGAAATAGAGGAGAAACAAGATTTTGGAAATCTTGAAAACCCGAGATATTCGGGAGTTTGAATTTATGATCACGCGGATGATCAAAGGCATTCCTCTGCCTATAAAAGGAGAGCCCGAGGCCTTGGATTGTTTGCTGATGCGCTGAAAGTTTGAAGAGAGTCCCGCGAAGCCTCTGCCTCGCGAAGTAGAAGCCCCGCGCAAATTCTTTGCGCGGCTGCTGTCCCGAAGCCACCCGAGGCTTTGAAGTGTTCCCTGCGCGCCTACTCCCTTGCGCGACAGGAAGAACCCGAGGCCGCTTCCTTGCGCGCCCAAGGTTGTCACCCTCTCTGCCCGCACCCTTGCGCGGCAAGAGGAAGACCTCGCGGGTGTTGCACTTGCGCGCCCCGCGGGTAGGAGGTCTTGCGCGCCCCTGTGTCGTGCACCTTGCGCGCCCTAGAGGCCTTGAGCACTTGCATGCTGCCTTGTGCACCAAGTGTGCCTTGCGCTTTGAAGAAGTGGAAGTGGCCGTACACCTTGCGCGTCCTCCCTTGAGTTTGAGTTCGGGTGTGTGCAAGTAAAGGCCGTAGCCTTGGGTGTGTGTGAAACAAGAAGACCACACTATTTGTGTGTGTGCAAAGTGGACAAGATCACCTACGGGCCAAGTGTGTGCCGAGTGGAGAAGAAGGACCTACGGCCGTGTGTGCTTAACAAAACAAGAAAAGGCAGTAGCCTTGTGTGTGTGCAAGAAGTGAAGGAAAGGCCTTTGTGCCTTTGTGTGCAAAAAGACAACAAGGCCGTAGCCCTTGTGTGTGAAAAATGAAGAACCAAGTGTGTGCATAAGTGAAGTGCACACTTTGAAGAAGATTAAAAGAACAAGGAAGTGAGTGTGCTAAACAAGTGAAGGCCGAGTCTAAAGTGTGTGCAAAGTGAAACAAGTGTGTGCAAAAAGACAACAAGGCCGAACCTTAGTGTGTGTGCAAAAGAAAGTGTGTACACACTAAGAAGAAGAGAAGACATCCACACTAAAGTAAAACCAACTTCTAAGTGTGTGAACTATTTGGATAAAGTGTGTGAAGTCCAGTGAAGGTGTGTGCTTAAAGTGACTACACCCTTTGTGGGTCTACTGCACCAAGAGGAAGAAAAGGAGAGTGCATGCATGCATGCATGCACATGCACATGTGAACAAAGCCAAATCAGTGGTGTGCAACTGAGACTGGACCAGACCGATGATGAAGATATTATTTGTCTGAGCATTCAGTAATTGGAGAGAAGTCGGGGCATCCTTAGAAGAAGGTGATAAAGCCCGAGCAAGATGAGAAGACCTGTTCACCACAAGTGATCAGAAGAAGAGCAAGGCCAGCAGCCTTTATCCCAGGCAGCTGAGGATACTTGAAGAAACTTAAAGTGAAGAAGAGCTACTCGTGCGACTCGAGGAGCCAAGAGAAGACCCTGTGGGACTCAGGGAGAAGAAGTCTTCAGTGGGATTCTGGAGCAGGCCAGTGGGACTCTGGTAACACTGTGGGACGCAGTATAAAGACCCTCCTGTGGGACTCAGGAGAGATACAGTGGCACTCTGTATCGACCATTGTAATTTTAACAGGTTATAATGGAGAATCCATGCTTGGAGAGCATGGCAAGGATGTAGGCCTTTGGTGCCGAACCTTGTAAATCCTTGTGTCCTGTGCCTTTTCATTACTGCATTATCCGGGAAAGGTTGAGAGATACAAGAAGAGTGGATCGAGGCTTTAACCATCCATAGAGGTTTAATTGATAAAGAATCAATTAGTAAAAAGTTTTAAAGGATCACTGATTCACCCCCTCCCCCTCTCACTGATTCACATTGATCTGGGCACTTCAATCCCTAAAAGTATAGTCTTTAAGAAAAAGAAATACTAATCTTAATCTCAAAAATTCAACAAAATAACCCAAAGTTCAAGAAATACCATTCCATAAACAATTTTCCTTAAAAGTTTCAAAATAATCTAAACTAAGATTGAGTTTCAAAACTCAGAAGTATTTAATTACATAGTCTTCCACAATAAATCTTAACAATTTTCTCAGAAAACATCTTCTACTCTTAAAGTCTCATACTAATTGTTAATTAACATAAACACATATTCATTATGATAGATTAATTATTACCATATATAAACCAAATCACCTTATGTCCACAAAAAAAAATAGATTCTTCCAAAATAATATTTCAACCCTTCCTCCACAAATTAAATCCCATAGTATATTATTTCCCATAAGCATATAGAGTTTCCAAAAGAGATAATGTAATACTAAATAACCATTATTACTTAATCACCAAATCACTTTCATATACCAAGTATTTCTATTTGATAAAACATAATATCCAAAATAAACTTATTCTTGATCAATAAAATCATTTAACTAAAAATAATTAGTCATACTAACTAGGGACTTCACATAGTCCAATGGTAGGTGATAAATCCTAGTCACACTTTGGTTGTGGGATAAATTCCCACAACTTTGTCTAACGCGATGGGTTGTCACATGGTCTTCATGTTATCCCTTTTGAAAAACTATACAATTTCATAACATTCCAATGAAAAGAGATAACTTCCTAAAAAATAACCACAACATATTTTATCCTCAAAGGTTATCTAAAACCCTTTATTTCCCACCCAAAATGTAATAACCATTTATCACCTCAAAAATAACTATTAATATTTCTAATATTTTAACTATTATGGTTATGTCACTTATGCTTAAATAACACCCTATCATCTAAATTTATATAAACTGACCTATGATACCAACTATAAGGACCTGACCTTAAAACATTACACAATCTTGAATTAAATAAATAATTTACATTGAGGATCTTTTATAGTTTAGAGTTTTAGAGAATTATGCCATAAATATTACATATCTACATGAAAATTACTTGTAGACACTACTACTCTGTATCCATTTTTTTCATAAAATAAAAACTCTAAAACAGAAACATGTCTAGTACCTAGTTTTATATAGGATGACTTATCCTTGATCGCATCCTTGACTATATTCATCTTTAAGTCCCATGGAAAACATTTCAAAAACTAGGTATGAGAATAAAAAGCTTAGTAAGGGTTATCAAATATGGAAAGGAAACACTAAGTCATCAATAACACCAAATCAATGAAACCATAATCTTCAATCATAACTTACCACATGAAATAATAAAATTTATGAATAACACATAGAAATCATAAATCATAAAGGTAACTTGTGATATCAATATCATACATTCATTGTAGCTATCACATATATGTAGGGTGTTATTTTGGAATAGCCATAATAGTATTCTATCTAAATATCTTAGGAGAAACATTAATGTTTACCTCTGTCATGTTACCCAATGCATTGAAGAGCTATCTCGGCTCACCCGCCCTATTATTTATCACGAAACCCCCCGTATATGTAACAATGCTGAAGAAACATAATTTATTCACAA
Organism: Viscum album; assembly: GCA_963277665.1. Lineage (NCBI taxonomy): Eukaryota > Viridiplantae > Streptophyta > Magnoliopsida > Santalales > Viscaceae > Viscum > Viscum album. Next base: position 1,069,184,128 of record OY728129.1, read on the forward strand.
CACATAAAACATGCAGAAAGGAAATATAAAATTTCCCCATTTCTATCATAATATATTATTTCCAGATATTGACATAATCAATTATTTATGAAACCATTTTAACAAACCATTAAAATAATTATTCAAGAGATTTTTGAATCAAACTTTCCCATACCACATTGAATATTTTAAAGGAATTAGCATTTTAAAAAATTAATTTTTATATAAATAAATCCTTAAATCCATTTGGAAAACATTTATATTAAACGGAAGGATTTAGAAGATTAAATCATTAAAATGATTTTTTAGTTAAGGAGTTCCTAACCAAATGAGAGAGGCACGAAAACAAATAATTGAGGAATAAAATTTAACAAAAATATTATAATATCATGGGAATAGAGTTATTCATAATAAAAGATGCCAAAGTATATTATATACACTATATAAATTTGAATTGGTGCATAACAACAATGAAGTCTCTATTGAGTGTAAACTGAGATGAAATCCCTTATAAAGACGGTATCCTCAGATGAAGGATAAATCAATTATATAATTATGTTTGAAAAATATAAATACACTAAATATGATTGGATATTATTTTTAAATCTATCATATAACATTAACACATATTTTTGTAAAAATGACTCCAATGACTAGAATTTTTAACTCAATGAATGTAAATTGAGTTAAAATTAATCTTATCAATTTCATATCGATGACTTGAGAATTTATCAATGGAGTGATTATGTATATGAAATTTATAACCACAAAAGGGTAGTGTAAATTAAAAAATAAATAAATAAATAGTGATTCCACATATAATCATATCATGACCTAATTATGAATTATATGAGTTACCCACGGAATGAAAATTGGTTTAAAAAGTTCCCCAACTGATTGGGTAACATACAGAACATACAGCTCATAAAAAACACATCATAAAATGAAGATGTTAATACCCATAAATTAATGTATATTATACAACTAATACAATAATTGGTAGTACATACACCACACAAAATTAAATAATGGAAAACACAACATAACACTCATGGGAATAAAACATGATATTAAAACCCCAACCACGTTGTAATAAATTGAGTCATATGACCAGATGTTAATAACATCCTAATGAATCAAAAAATACCATGAATATTAAGAGAAAAATAATAATATATATCAAATGGATGTACACAATATAACAAAAGAAATAAATAAGTTGTGAACAATGGAAATCTCTTGGAACTAAAAGTGATATTAAGGACCCCTTACCTCGTTTCCAAATTGCCCCGTTCGTTCTTTAACATCCTGAATAATAAGAGAAAGATAATTTACACTTTATTAAGATACTTTTTCATGATTATTGTTCCTTTTATATGACTTATTACATTGTTGTAAACATTTTTCAATAATTTATGTTAATAATGGTTGTTTTGTCGATATTTGGTACTTGAGTAAAAAAACAAAACTTCTTATAATTAAAGGTTGTTTATGTGGTCAAAAGTCCATTATCTCCAAAAAGATATTCATGATTTATATATCATATATATCCATTATATCTATGTATTTATAATATTACATAACATTTGGAGATATGAAATGAAATGCGTCGTTCCGGACGGTGGTATGTCGTGCATATGCATGAACGCTACTGTCATATCTATTTCATATTTAATGGACTGAAAAAAAACAATACATAGGAATATTATAATTACAGTATAATATCGTATGATATATATGTTACATAATTTCACTAACACCAACCTTTATACGTTCCATGTATGTCATGAATAATCATATCACCTTGAGGGTACGGTGGTCCTCACTTCCTCAAATTAAATTATCATATTTAGATATATAGGAAATAATAAAGGTATGTTTGTAAATAAAAATTAACAAAGAATATAGAAAATATAAAAATAATATATATCATATATAAATACATTTCAACCACAATGGCCACCATGATAGGTGGTAGGAGAAGATTGAACAATAATTGTTTCGCGATGCAGTAGTTTTCCATCCACATAAATAGTATGTTCTTTACCCATAAGATGGAGGTGTGAGTAAGTTTAGTTCAAATAATTCTCATAAAAACAACCTAGTATATTGAAGATACTGTTTTTTTATAAAATAACTGATTAAAAAGAGTTTATGGGGTTGGAGAAGTAAAATAAAACAAAATCACTAAAGAGAAAACATTACCTTTAAATCAGTTATCTCTCTTTGGTTTGAACCAAAATGTTTACTTGAATTGCCTTATACCTAAGGAAATGATTCAAGAAAGTGGGGACGGACATATGGAGTTTCATTGGATAGATTTTTGATGATCCACATGGCTTGGGAAGTTTTAGTAATGGGTTAGAAGTGAGGGATTTTTATAAGGGGGAGGAGGGGCTCTTTAGGAATGTTTGAAAATAATATTTTATTATATAATGATATTCAGTTTCTAAAGGTCCAAAAAAATTTAACGTCGAAGAAAAATTGACTCATTTTCGAAATAAAATCATCCAATAAGAATTGGATAGGTTTTGGATATTGTTTTAATCATTATAATCTTATTTATTTAAATCATTCATTAATGAGGTAAACACTACATCATTATTGTGTCAGAAATAATTTTGATTATTTGATGTCTACAAATTATAAAAAAATATGATGATGTATATAAAATGAATATTTATAGTTAAAGAGATAAACTATAAAACCCTATGTAAAAAGGGATTTACTAAAAGTTATATGTTTATGTCATTTTTTTCATTACTTTAAAATAATTAATATCAAGTGTCATTATCAATTTTAGGTGGCTCCATGGAGTCCTAATAACGATCCAAGGATTAACATGGCTAAAAATGTATTAAAAATACGATTAGGACACATGTTATGAAATTTAATATTATTATATTCATATTTTGTTTTCCTTATTTACAAGATTTACACTTTAACCATGGTAAATAAAATTTTTACTGAAATCAATATTCATATTTTTTAAAAATAAAAGTTACTTATTTCCACTATTTGGACCTCCCAATTACAAATATGGAATCCATTTTTAAAAAATCAAAAAACAGAAGTGGAAGAAATTAATTTAAAATTAATTCTTGTTATCAATAAAAAATTGTGTTTTTAAGAAATAATAACTATCAATATATTAACACTTATTTGTGTCTAATTTCAAAGTGAAATTACTTCCAATGACCAAAATTGGATTAACTGGTAAAAAATAATATAATTACACTATAAAAACAATTAAAATGATAATATAACCTTATAAATATATTAGATTAAAAGGAGGGTTTGAATTAAAATTCAATATTTTCACTATTAATTAAAAATACGAATTTTATCAAAAATATACCATAAAATTACCCAATATAAATTTTGATGTCTTGATTCTATAGAAAAATTCTATTTGGTCAAATAGATCATATTAAAGTGGCCAATACTATAATTAATGAATTTTCTGCATATAAAGGAAGTAAATCTCCCTTTTAATGAATACTAGACTATTATGCTTAGAATTTGATTCATTCATATTTTAAGCCATTATCTTTTATTGGATAAATGTAATAAAATTTAAAAAAAATATATAATCATATTTTAGTTAGTTCTATTCATTCCCATTATTACAAAAACAATGTTTTAACTACCATTTAGAATAAATATAATATAATATTATTTTTTAGTATAACTCAATGTTGTGTGTAATGTAAGATTTTAAAGAAACCTGTTGTTGAGTATCAGGTAAACCATCATACATATCATACCCTATAATGTAAAATTAATATTTAAATCAAAAATATTAATAAAGATGAAAATGTTATATTCATTATTTACATGAGATGTTACAGTAGAGTGAGCCTATTTTCAGGAACAGAGAATAAAACATATATACACTTTTCCTTTGATCATCTTATTAAAATAGGAAATGAAAAAAATCCATGACCAAGAGAAATTTATTTTCAATCCTCAAATCCCAAAATAATAAACTCTGACAACATGTTCTTTAAGATTCAATGGAGCTAAACATTTTGGGAGTACAAAACAAGCAAAAAAGGAGAACTTACAATGGTATAATGTACACAAAATAGAATGCTTATTTTCTAAAAACGATGAGGATCTATCTTATAGTAAAATCTCATAACAATACTAGTTAACTATCAACATCATTCTAATACCCATGACTTGCTTTATTCCCACGTGGATATTCTAAAATTAGCGGTCGAGGCGAACCCACATAACTCGTAAAGAGGTTCTTCAGTATTGAAGTTTGAATCACATGAGAAGGCCATTATCAAACCCCAGAACGTTAGATCAAATAGTATTTAATTATTTTTAATTGATAAATAATAATTATAATGTTGTAATTACTAAGTAACAATTAATCAATATTTATTACAGAAATATAATTAATAATAATTATTTAAATAATAATAATTAAAAATTTGTACTTGATTAAATATTATAAATTATATAATTACTGTTAATTAATAGTTATTTATTATTACCAATTATATATTATTAATTATCAATAAATAATTGATTAATATTTATTAATTTTTATCTAATAAATAATTCATAATTCATAATTCATAACTAAATCACAAATTAATTGTTATTACTAAATAAAATGTATAAACATGTAATAATACTTTTTTATTTACTATTTATTATTTATTATTAACTATTTCTAAATTATTATTATAAATAACTATTTTTTAATTATTATTAATTATAAAATAATAAATAAAAAATATTATTAATTTTTTATTATTTATATTTTTTAAATAAATTATTAATATTCAATTATTATCAGTTTGTGATTAGTTATTATTAATTAATAAATATTTATAAAATTGTTTTTATTAATTACTTACTAATTATTAATTATCAAAATTAATTTATAATTATAAGTTATTAATTTTTAATTAATAACAACTAATTATTATTAATTAATTACTATTTATTAATTATTATTAATGAATAATTATTTATAAATAATTATCAATTGATTAAAAATTATAATTAATTAATAATAATTATTATTAATTATTAAATAATTAATTATTTGTTACGAATTAATAAATAATTATAAATTGTTAATTTTTATTAGTTAAATAATAATTAATAATTATTTTTAATGAATAAATTAATGAATTATAGATTAATGAATGAATAAAATATTAATTAATTAAATTTTAATTAACTAATAACAAAATTTTAATATTTATTAATTAATTACTAATTATTAAAGATTGAAATTTTATTTCTAATCATCTATATTTATCAAAGAATTTCTAATTTCATACCAGTTATTAATATTTAACAATTATTATTAATTTAGGACTTGTTATTTTTTTAAAGCATGTGCCGATGCCCCTCTTATAGTAAACAAAGTAAAGACCTCTTCTATTCAATGTAGAGTGAAACTCATTATATGGTCCATAATCCTAGAGGCACAAATACCCATTACATTGCATGTTGAATTATCACATGGCTTCACATTGTCACACTTTGTCCCATGCATGGTTGCACCATAACCACAATAGGCCACTGACATTCAATGTCACCCCTGCAACCCCAAGTGCAACACTACCTATTTTTCCCCAGCAGTTGTTCTCGTGTACCCAAACAACTAAAATTTCCAAATTGTCATCATATGTGTCCACATACCCCAATGGGGCCCTCCACATCAACACATATGGCGCCAACATGCCTATTTTTTCTCCACCCCCCAAATTTAATTGGGAAGAATAGATAGTTGGGGTTGTACCTGTAACCATAGGTGAAACTAATGGTGCCAATCCCAGTCGAAGGATATCTTGTTTTTAAAAAATAACTCATTATAAATTATTATTAATTAATTATATAATTTATTTATTAATTAAAAACAAATTATTAATTATTAATAATTTGATACTAATTATATTGTATTAATTATCATGTGTTTAAAATTGAGAAGCAGAATCAAACATTGAAAATATATAACTATATCTAGGGCACCCTACCCTATAAAAGAGACCTTTGAATTAATGTTTTTAATTTTATATTTAGATTATATTAATAAAATCAATTTTTTGATAAAATATACGTTAAAATTATCCGAAAATATTCTTATATATATAAGAAAAGAAAATGAAAATTTTTGAATATTTCAATATAAATTTATAAAATTTAAAAAAAAAATCTATCCCTCGGAAAAGGTCATTAGGGATGCTAACACATTCTTCTAAATATTATTGGAATAGGAATTAGGGAAACTAACATCATTGGTTTAAGAATAAGGCATGAGGGGCCCTAAAAACATCATGACATGGTTTAAAAAAAATATAAAAACTATTAATACTTCTATTCATTTATCAAAAAACCATTATAAAAAACCTCCTTTGATCCGACTTAAATAATTCTAAACATTCTTTTAAGAACACCTAATATTTGAACCCTTTATAATTTTTTTAAATATTACTAGTAATGAATCAAACATTTTCCTGATAAATATTAAAAATAATATGTATCTCATTTGTTAAACTTTATGTAGTGTTCTATACTAAATATATGCATTTAAATATGTTGTTTTAATTCTAATTTATTTTAGTTTTAATATGTACTTTAATATAAAAATTATATTCTAAATACCTAGACATGTACTCTAAAATAAATTTCATGTCTGTGGACCTAACATTTCATTATACATGTTTGGTGTTATAAAGAATTATAACCCCACACCACTATTTATTGAGCATTTTTAAGAGCCTTCCTTTATATATTCTTGGGGTAATTTTATCAAGACTAAAAAATCACAAACAAATGATACATTTATTAGAACTAAAAAATTAACTTGTCATGACCCCCTCCCTCCAAAGGTACTCCTAAAAAGCTTATAATGAAGGAATAGATATAATGACCAACAGAGTCCTGCCTATAGGAGGTCCTGGGGTAGGGACAAGTACCCAGGGTATAATAATCTCACATATGGGAGGAATTACCCTCCATAATAATAGGATTTAGAGACATGATAAATCTACTGCAAGAAAATAAATGACATAATATAAATGAGAATACCAAAAACTTCCCATGTTTCATGTATAAAATATACAAATGGAAATTTATGTCTCCAAATAAGTACCAAAAATAAAAATCTAAGGCAATTACGCATTAAATGACCAATGTTATGGGACAGTAATGTACATCATGGTAAAGTTATAACTCCTTGAAACTTGAAAATTATTTTATATATGTGTGGTGACCATACAAGTATACTCTGTAGTGGCATACCCTACTCTCACATGCAAAAATGAAAGAGAATACAAATTCACCTCAGTGCAATCAACAAGACAAAAATCACATAAAAAGGTCAACTATCCTATGAATAATCACCAAGGAACTCTCAAAAAATAACACAATCTATGTAATATAAGATAATAATAATCATATCGATATAATGATACCCTACACTACTTTCTGGTTGATTGTTGATCTCAAATCCTAATGTCACATGTCCGCACACCCATCTCTATCGTACATCACATCATTCCAAACAATTCATTTGTAACTTTCCATCATAACACATATCGAATAGAGAAACATTGGGCATCACATAAATTTTCTCCAAAATACAAATAGTCCATTAAAACACATCTCATCCCAAATAGTAACTAGATTAGTTGGGTATTGTGAACCTGAAGGACATCAACCTCATTCCCACCTCCTATCATACATACCACATTAGAATCCATCTCAAAACCTCATCAACATTTAATGTTGTTAAATTTTGTTACTTTAAGACTTAATATCACAAGCATTTAGTCATTTCATGGAAGGGAGATTGAGAACTACAGGATAGCCATCCTTCCATCCTCTATATCAGGATGTTGGAAGATGTACCTCCAAATATATGGGAGTTATCACATGATGATCAACATGGTAAGGTTGAATATAAAAATCCCAATGAACATACATGGTATATATATATATTCATAGAATCACAAACCTATGGGTTAAAAAAAGAAATAACTAACTGAAAAACATCACCATCCAACCACACAACACATACACTTTATCTTCCACCATTTAATGCATAATACCACCCAATAGACCATTAACCACTTTTCATATTTCATCTTCTTTCACAACTAAATCCTTTATAAATATTTCAAAATACCATCCAATTACATTATGAATCCTATTTATTTCATTATCCATTTCTTTTAATTTAACATTAAACATGAAATATATTTAACCACAATTCCAATTTTTTAATTGATTAATTAGACATTTTCATCCCACTAATGAAACCAGCCCATGAAATTTCAATTTCAACATTATAATATTATTACTATACTACTCATGCGACTATCAAAACATGAAACCAAAAAAATCATCCTCCTAAAGGAATCTAACCACACATCACTACCATTTAATATCAACATCCACTTTCTCATCACTAGAACCACATCACACCCATTTTCTATTTCAAATACAACATAAAACAACCACAACTCATTAAACAACCTCCTCACATCACAACCATACATAACCACCCCACCACAAAATCACACCAAAACACATCATCCCTATACATTATATCCTCACATCACAACACATTTCACATTACATTAAAATATCTATTTTATAATTAGCAATCAGAATTTTTACCACATTTAATATCTTTATTTCAGGGATTTTTCACTCAATCCATAAATAACACAATGAAAATATTTTATTAACATTTTATAAATGTCTAGAAATTTTTAATTTTTGGTCATAAAAAAACAACACACAAAATTGATTTTATCACCATAACAACCACAATGTAAGAAAATAACCCAAAGGCCACAATTTTTATCTGGGAATTTAGCTTGTATAATCACAATATAAAATATAAGATCAAAGCTATAAAAACAGATAAATAAGTCCCTTTACACTATTAATATCATTTAAGATAGATTGATTATATTAATTTCTCTAGTTGTAAACCATTTCCCCAAAGTTAAAAAAATAAAACCCATGTCACATGATACTATAGCTGAGAAACAAAGGATCCCCTACCTCAAAAAAATTTAGGATCTACATCGCATGGATTTTTTGAGAGGGAGACAACAATGAAGCACCATGATGAAGGGGACAACTATAATAGACCAAGAAAAACACCCCAAAACACCTTATTTCCATAAAAATACCAAAATTAGGGGTTTCCCTCAACACCATACTTCAATAGTTGAGAAAATCGAATAAAATTGGGAGATGTAAGGAATGGGTCTCACCTAAAACCACCGTGGATTGATCTAAATAGGAAATGGTAGAAAGTTACTGAACGGGGGATGAGGGAAAACAATGGGATACTTTTGGTTCATCAAAAAAAATATAGTAGTTAGAAAATTGATCAGGTCCAATGTGACTTTGGTTAATTATACCTAGCATTAAAACGTTATACCATGACATGACCCTTAGAAATAGAACACTATACTACTAAAAACTAAAAAAACTACGACACAACACCCCTTACAACACCAAAATCCTATTGGTCAAAACCCACTATGGTTTTTGGCTATCCTTATGCGACATATCCAATTAGGCAGGGAGAGGCCATAGAAATTAAGGAGACAACATCCCATAGACCCGAGACCTAGAAAATGATACACCATCATTTGGTACTCCATGGTACAATAATGGAAATTTTACCAGAACTGCCAAGACCACCTCATTCAAGACCCTATTCCATAGTAGATTTCTCTCCACCATTGGGGATAATAGGCTATGAAAAAAAACCTTTCTCCATTAATTAGGAATCTTGAAAATGATATTATCTCTTAGAATATCTCTCAGAGAACCCTATGCCACAACAGCCACTCCTACGAAATATACCAAGGATTCACATTATAGAGATCCTTTTTATTGAATCTTATCATCTAAATACTCTAACTATCTCTCCAACTACCATTGGATACTTTGATAGACGCCTATATGACTATAATTTCCAAAAATTAATGGACTCGAAGGTTCATTATACAACATCAAATACCTCTCAAACTTTTCTCACCCTTGATAATCAAAAAAAATCCAGAAGAGAATGAGCTAAAAGTTCAAAACATTCATCCCACAAGATACACTTCAATGATTCCATTACAACGAAACACCCTAACAAACCAAAAATAACTAATCCCTCAACCAACAATGACCAAAATATATTTCACACAAATATACCGCCACACAATCATTACCATATGTGAGAAACTATCCATTTTTTACAATAACCTAAGCAACTACCCTAATCTTCATTCAGAGAAAAACAATTATCACAAATACCACACAATAGATCCCCAGGAACACAATTAGAATAATTATATCATAAATTTTATGTTATTATAATCATTATGTTGTAATGAATCAACCACGATGTTTTAAACGCATCAATGTGAAAATGTATATATTAGGAATCATATCTCCCCTAATATTTATATAAATATTAGGTCAAAAACACATCAAGGAAAATCACATTTCATAACCATTAATATTTAGAACAATTTCATCCTCATGTAAAATGGAATCAGTAAAACTAATACAAATCTCAATACAACTCTAGGTTTCAGGAACATATATGTATATCTCGCTCCTATATACTCTCCTCTATCCCCACATGCCCCCACATCACATGAACCAAAAGAATAATCCATCTATAAAACACCGTCTCGTAATAAACTTGTAGACCCACTAGAAACTCCATAATATCTTATTGTCCATGATATTCAACCACCAGTCAATGATATGGGAGCCATAAGGAATATATCAATGGAACCATGTGATATGGAAGATATTGAAAATTTGTTCTTTCCATAGAGGAAGTTACAATAGACATTTCAAGTTGAGAATACATCTAAATACATCTAATGGGAAAAAACATGGGAAGGAGCTTACTCCTGTATCCAAACATCCAATACTAATGTTGAGAGGAGATCTTCAAAACACATGGTATCCAATGGAGAACTCCAAATACCTCATCCTATGATTGACATAGGCCTTCTACCAGTTTAGGGATTCTTTAATCATATCACAAATAACATAATACCTTCATATCATGCTCTAAAACACATCGATATCATCAACTGATGACTCCTCAACCTTGATCCATAACATTTGATAACAACATGATCACCCATATAAATCCCCAAATAGGTCCATCCAAATGGATGAGGGAAATATTTTTTATATGAAAACTCAAATAATGGAATGTTCATTTCCCATGATCCAATACAGTGAATTATGCATTCCCACAACATTTTCTTAATAATATTGATAGTATTATTAATCTATTCATCCTTATAATGGTGTAAAGTTATGAAAATGTGTATTTGAGTTCCAAATAATGCTGTAATCCCATCATAACTCACGTGGTAAAAATATCATTCTAAAATTTTCAAATTGACCTTAGTAATCCATGAAGCCACAACACCTCATCTAAAAATCTCCTCAATAAAATATACATGATGCTCGACTCCTTAATTTCTAGGATGTACGCTAATTTAATCAATAAATCCATGATTACACATATATCATTAGAACCTCTATGCACTTGGGCTATCACTGTGATGAAAACAACCACTCTATCATATCATTTCTTCTCAAGAACATCCAAGGGTTGAAATAATTTTTTATAAATATAGTTCACATCCTTTACATGATGGAAAACCAAACAACGATCCACCAACTCTTCCCCCACCCATTTCATTCTTGGCCACCAAATCCATGTCCTTGGTACATATTAGAAAATCATTAATGTTCCACAAAATTTTGGTATTAAAACTCACAAAGTACTCGCTCATGAATCACCACTAGAACAAATAAACTCCTGTGAAACAAATTCTGATTCGGACCATACTACGACCATCCCTCTAAAGCACCACCATAGTGAACATGATTCCACACCACATCTACCTCTGAGTCTCCCCCCTAAGACTCCTCCACCTAAGGAATTCTATAAGTCTAAAATTTCAAATTTATTATGTAATCTCCACCATCAGCCACCCATGAATCTAAATTAATTGTGTCCAACTCCCCTATCACCCTCCATGAATATCAGGACACTAGATAAACATCCTTACACAAATTTCTGCTCAATGTTTCATCTATAACATCCAATTTTCTTGAGGTGTAAGAGATATAAAATTTATTATCATAATAAAAATCTATCCACCTCCACATAATCATTTTGAAATTATAAATACAAAAGATTTACCTCAATCTATTTTGATAAATGAAGACCATATAGTGCTCCCCATTAAGGTAATGATGCCACAACTTCAACACAAACACAAATGCATCATGATTCAGATCATGGGTTCCATACCTAAAATCAAATAGACACAATATCCTAGTCTCATAAGAGATCATGACTTTATTCCTCATCAAGATACATCCCAATACCAGATGGGAAGTATCATAAATCACCTCAAATATTTCCCCATCCTCTAGAAACTGAATCACTGAATCATTGATAAATTTACAAGTCGCATAATCAAATGATTCCTAAAACTGAATATTTTTTATAAAGATGTGGTCTTACCGAGTAAAATATATCAATGGGGATTCAGTATTTGGGATTTCGTATATAAACCTTAGGTAAATAGCATGAAAGTCCTAGAAAGATGCTAGCTTCCACCACATTCTGGGGAACTGTTCAAGAGATAACTACCTCATCTTTTGACAAGTCTATAAAAAATTCGTGATATGAATCAAATTTCCAAAGTAAATGAACCTATAATTTATAGAACATACACTTGATAAAATTTACATCAAGATGGTAGTGTCGAAGAACTTGAAATATTGGTTTGAGGTGACCAACATGCTCTTCCTATAATATTGAGTGGAAGAATATTTTGATGATGAACTGTAATGTCTCATATTTTAAATGTATTATTTTTAAATATTATAGGAAAATATTTTGAGACTAGGAATTATGATGGTGTGAGATTTTGAATCCCAAAGTTAATGGATTGGATACTTGAAATAAGTTAAACATTTAAACAGCACGCGCGATCCGTTTTCCTATAAAAGTGTAATAACTTTTTAACGGGTGCCCAAATCATAAATGTGAGGGAACCATTACTTTAAGAGAGGAGAATTTACCTTAATAGGGGCCTAACATCGACCGATGTAGGTCATCTGCAAAAGTTAGTTTTTGGAAGTTTTAATGGAAATAAAATGAATTAATAATCTATTTTATTTTAAATGTTTCTATAACGACGGGAATTTTTTTTTCATTAAATAAGATGGATCCCAAGGTTAGAATAATAACCCAAGATAATTTCCAACAATCCTCTAGAGCTTTACAGAGGATCCAACCGTGGAAGATTCTTGGCCGATGATGATGACATGATCGATTGACGCATCTCAGATTCAATGAACCTCACCATCTAGCATGACGTGGAGATAATTATTCAACCAAATCGAGGTATGAGTTTGTTATAATGATTTAGTCCTTCCATATTCTTCAATTAAATGATTGATTCAGATCATCCCACGAACAGGTTAATCCACAGATTGTGCGTTCTAATAAGAGGGCGTTATTTTCAATTTCTTTTTGTGTTTGATTCGAGAAATGGATTTGTGATAATTGTTGGGTTAGCTTTTGATTCAACCTATTTAGTCCCTATAATGAAAGAAAATAGACTCCAAGAAGAATAATGATGGATGTGCATTCCTATTTTGATTATTTATTTTTATTCCTCCTTTTAACCCTGAGTTCATTGCGTTCTTCATGGGGTTATGAACAATGGATCATTTCAAATCTGTTTCACAACGCAACGGTATGAAATTGGAGATACGAAATCATGACGATCTAGGGGAGGTGTGATGAAAATGGTGGATAATGAATTGGCTCAGATTGGGGGATATGGTTCTTCAAGAATTCTTGGCACGGGTGGATCGATACAAATTTTTGAGGGCCTGTAAGAGGGCCAAAAATGACGAAGTTGACTTTGTAACATCGGGGCGGCCGTAGCATTTGAGTTTTATAGAAAAAAATCATCAGATCAAAGATCAGAGTAATGCCGAGGAGTGGCAGAGTAGGTTCACATTTCTGTAATTTTCCAGAACACACGACATGTATCCCGAAGATCACACCATGTCTTGCTAAAAATGACAACTTGGGGATGAACGCAGCACGTGATTAAAAGCATGGCATGCCTCTTGGAAAACTCAATGTCTGGGCCCCCCAGTTTCGGATGGAGTTTCAGGGAACAGGAAGCAATAAAATGACATTTTCTATGAAGAACATAGCATTTGGGTCCTTACGCATACTCGGTGGGTATCATGGAAGATACACAAATGCAGGTGGAGTACACGCCATATACTCCACCACACAGCCAGATGAGGCCGGTAATGTGGGTCCCCCTGTGTACTGATTACATGGGTTGGCATACATGGGTTGAGGCTGTGTACGGGCACATGGCCTACATACATGGATTGGACCCCAGATATATTGACACGACATGTGATCCTTCATACACGCCATGTATTTGGATTTTACAAAACCATCCTTATGACTTGGGCCATTACACATGGGTCGTACCCAGAGTCACAAAACATGGTGTGTGACCCCTTCTACACATCGTGTTTATCCTGGAACATGGAATGATCATCTTTTCCACTATTCCTTAGAAAAGTTTCATTTGAGTTTTCCACATTTTTATTATTCTCCTAATGGTCAGGAATCACTTCCATCCACAGAAGTATGATCCCTACTGTAGGAAATTCCGAGGTAGAGTCGAGTATCCCTATAACAGGCCCGAAGCGAGATCTTCTATCCATTCCTGACTATAGGTAGAGTCAGGTATCTATATGACTAATCCTACTGAACTGCAATCCTATACATACTAGGGAATACAGATTAGTATAGGTTTTCTCCAAGGCTCTAGCAGTGATACACATCTGTGTAACCTGATATTTCTCCACTCAAGATTGTGTTCTCTCAGAGTGATTGAATCTACCTATCATGACTTTTCTTGATGAATGGTACTTCTCAGAAGAACGTCATCAGAGTTCTCAGACTATTGGAGTGATTTCTCTTGGATGAGTTCATTGTGGTATCTTTGAATAGAAACCCTAGTGGTAGTGTGATTGTGTGACTTGTCTCTATACAATGGGTCTGGATTTTGAGTATATGTGGATTATGTTTCTCTTGCTATATGATCATAAGAAATATATTATGTAAATATGATTATGAAATTACTTTGGGTATTGGTTTGTGGTTTTCAGGGTCCTATACTATGTATTGTTATACTCACCCTTGCAGGAGCATTTCATGCATGTGTCATGTCTTGTGCAGATGAGTGGCCTTTTGACTGAGTCCAGGGTGGACTAGGACCAGACTGGGCTTTTTATGTTCCCTTCAGGATGAGTTTATCCTATGGCTATGAGCATTTGTCTCAATAAATCTTTCTGCTTACAGGTGGGACTTTGTAGTTTTCAGACACTTATTTCTATGGGCTTGTATTCTGGTCCATTTTTAATTTCTGCACTTTACATTCATTTTACTATATCGGTAGGGTTTAGTCGTATGCATGAATTTTGTTCCTTAGTGGGTTTTGCATTTCAGCATGTGTGGGCATGGAGATGTGTGCATGTGTATATGTACATAGGTAATTCCTCCAATGATAGTGATATGCCTACTCGGTGATAGTCACCAGCACATGGCCTATTAGATGTGGGCTTGGGGAGTCGTGTAATGGGCCCCTTTGGGATTGGATGTGAAAGAGTTGTAATAGAGGTGGTTGGTTCTACCATAGAACCATGAGTCTAGGATATTGGTTTGGGGAAATAGTGTTTAGTGTTTTGGGATCATCATTTAGGAGAGAGACTCCAGTTTTGGTGTGGGAGGCCAACGTATCCACACACCATGACACTGATAACCTACTTTTTGACTCAGTACATGAAAACAACAGTTGCGGGGATGTAAAAGAATGTCACATGCATCATATAAGAATGGATGTTGTTTTCGATGCCCTTTGTGTCAGCTATCCTGATATACTAGTTGGCCATGGTATATATATTTATTTATAGGAAGCATGTGCGACACATAATTTCTAGGATTCCACAATGCGATCACGAGGATGAACTCTTAAGTGACGAGGCATTAATACATGGGACAGTTTCCTAGGCCTTGACTTTAGGTGGTTCACCTGTTATACCACCATATGTGGAAAAACCTATGGTTCTTGTAGTACCGATGGATGAGGGGAGCAGGCTGAACACACTCCATGGGTTCCAGAAACAGAGAACCCTTAGGTTCCGAGGTGAGCCTGACCCTCAGGTGTGTGAGGACTAGCTTAAGATGTTGACCAATATTTTCCGTCTAGTAAAGAAACTAGTGGACCAGATGGTGGTACTGGGAGAGATCCTTCTTCAGGGTTTAGTCAGACGATGGTGGATTCTTACCTCATAAACTCACGACAAGGAGACCCTTTTGTTGATGGAGTTTGAATGACTCTTTAGAGAGGATTTCTCTCTAGTTATGCTGAGAGAAGTGTGAATCCAAGAGCTTCTTTAGCTGCATAGGGGCATTTTGACAGCTTTTGACTATTCACTAAGGTTTACCAACTACTTGAGGTCCACAATGGACATGTTCTTGGACCAGTACATAAGATATCAGACCTTCATGTGAGGTCTACGAAGGGACATCTGAGCTAGTGTCATGCCTCTATACATTTATACTTATGATAGAGTGCTTGAGTGGGACATGGTAATCGAGAGATTCTTGGTGACGCTGAGACAACTGAAAACAGTCAGCTGTAGGTAGACATGTGAAGAGACCTCGACAGTAGGGAGATGACATCATGAACATGGATCAAGATGTGGGAGACATCACAGGAAGACCCATGATAGGGGTTTGGCAGTCCATGTCTCTTAGGCTAGATCTAGTCATCTTAAAGAGAGGTGATGCCACTTGTGAGATGTTATAGGATATATTGCTAGATACTTTCCAACTCATCGAGATGCTGATAGGGAATCGATGGATGAACCACTAAGGTAGAGGCAGTGAGTGGTGCAGATAGTCCCACCAAGTGGCGGACATGGTAGTGGAGCATGGAGAGCTGGTGGTGGATGTAGATGCTTTAATCTACTTCCATTACCACCCTCAGGAGGTCCGTAGCAGGCTTTCGGAGATGAGGGATAGGGGTGGGGACAACTGCATGCTGTTGAGGAGTAAGACCCAGGGACTCCAAGGATGATCTGATGTATGAGATATGTATTCACTACCATAGATTCCATACTAATAGATATAGTTTCCAGTCATTCCTTCCTCACCACATGTATCATGTGAAGCCTTCAGATTCTAGTAGAGTTTTTGACTCAACTCTTACTTTTGGAGACAAGTATGGGAGGACACTCGATGCTCACAGACCTTTGCAGATAGTGTGATCTTACCCTTGGAGGTGATAGTTTTAGTTAGAACCTCTTGGTGGTAGTGTTGAGGCCTTACGACGTCATTCTCCGGATGGACTGGTTATCTTTGGTCCATGGCCAGATTGACTATTTTAGGCAATGAGTGTGGTGTATCCACAATGATGGGATGTACATTTCCGTTGTCAGTGAAAAGGAGTCCCAGGTTGCACAAAATGGGATCTTTCATAGAATGGTGCATCTGATCACTCATGATTTGGATATCCTTACCCCCAGAGTAGTAGTTGTTGTGAGCTTTCAGTTCCTAGTAGTATTGGTGGACTATGAGGATGTCTTTCATGAAGATGTATTAGGACTAACTCCTCTCTGGATGATTGACTTATTGAATTGACTTACACCCCAATATGACACTGATTTTTACACCATCATATCAGATGTCTTTGGTAGAGCTTCGTGTGGTGAGGGTGAATTTGGTGGATTTGTAGAGCAAGGGTTTTATATAACCTAGTGTTTAACCCTGGACAACCCCAGTTTTGTTTTCCAAGAAGGAATATGAGAGTTTGAGGTTGTACATGGATTAACAGCACCTGTTTTAGGTAACTATAAATAACAAGTCTCATCTACCAAGGATCGGCGACCTCATAGATAAGCTATGAGGGGAATAGTGGTTCCTGAATGTTGACCTTCGATCATGTTACCACTAGTTATTATTACATGATGAGGATATAACAAAGGCGGCTTTCAGATGCTGCTATGGTCACTATGAGTATTTGGTGATGCCTTTGAGCATGAAAAAATCCCCAACAATGTTTATGCTATTGATGATCCAGATCTTCCATCCGTATTTAGACCGATTCATAGTTGTCTTCATCAACGACATCCTTTTGTACTCGGCGTTAGAGGAGGAGCACTTGAGACACCTGCAGATGGTTATAGACGTACTCCAAGAGCACCATCTTTAAGGGAATCTCTCAAAGTGCATGTTCTAGATTCAAGACATCTACTTTATGTGACATGTCATCTTAGTAGATGGAGAAGCTGTGGACCCGACCATGGTAGAGGTAGTGTTAGCATGGGAGCCACCTTAGAGCGTGATAGAGGTGTGGAGCTTCCTTAGGTTGGTAAGCTATTTCCAGAGATTCATTCTCAATTTCTCATAGATATGGGAACTGATTAAGGCCTTGACCAGGAAGGAGAAACCCTTCATGTGAATGTAAAAGTGTTGGTACGCTTTTGAGTTATATAGACAGAGTATGAAGAACACCACGATATTGAGATTTCTCGAGGAGGGTGTCATGTACGTATATTTCTACGACATATCAGGGACCGAGCATGGATGTGTCCTGATTCTAGGATTGGTAGTGATTTATTATTGTTTGTGCTAGATTAGGCCACATGAGTTGTACCATGTGACCCATGATCTCGAGTTGGAAGTGGAAGTCTTCACATTGAAGATGTGGAGACACTACCTTATCGGCGAGTAGTTAATTGTCTACTCTAACCACAAGAGACTCAAGTACATATTATAACAGAAGGATCTAAATCTGAGATAGATGCATTGACTAGAGTTCCTTCAGGAATATGATTTTGATATCATCTATACTCTTGAAAAATACAAAAAGGTGGCATATTTTCATAGCAGTAAATCATTCTCACAGTTGTTGAGTGAGACGACCGAATAGTTGGCCTTGTTACAATTATCCTTCCTGGATAGAAAGAATGAATCTTACCTTCAGTCGATGGTTGTCACCCCTCCACTCTTATAGAGAGTTTGGGAGGAACATCTTGGGGATGTCGACTATGAGGTTTTATGTGCTCATCTATCCATGGGATGTGCTCTTGATGTATATTTACAAGGTGGTGAGCACATAGATCTCTTCGGAGGACGCACTGTTGTACTAGTGGCACTATAGGAGGAGGTCCTAATGGGGATTCCTAAATACCACTTGGTGGTACATCATAGAGGGGAGAAGACGTAGCAGGATCATTGAAGATCATTATAGTGGTCATACATGAAGAATGTAGTAGCAGAGTTTTTTTATCGATACATTATATGTCAGTAGGTGACGGTTGAGCACCGGGTTCTATCATGATTAGCTTACCCCTGTAAGTTCCAGAGTAGGAGTGAGACTGAATATCGAAGGAATTCATGATGGGATTACCACAAAAGTCAAAGTGGAATGATTCTATCTAGGTGATCTTTGACCTACTCACCATGTCGGCTGACTTCCTAGATATCAGGGAGAAGAGTTTCGTAGACAGATTTGGACACCTCTTCGTATATGAGATAGTTCAGATTCCTAGCATCTGTTTGAAAATAGTAACAAATCTAGATGCCCACTTAGTTTCCTGCATGTGGAAGGTATTTCAAGAGGCTTTGGGAATCATCTACACTTGAGCACGGTGTTCCGTCCCCAGACTGATGGTTAGATGTAGAGGACCATTTAGGTTCTAGAAGATCTATTATGGGCCTATGACTTGGACATTGTACATAGTTGGGAGGACCACCAACCACTGGGGGAGTTTGCATACAATAATAGCTAACACTCCACCATTGGTATGTCAACATTCTATGTTTTATATGGGAGACCCTTTCGGTCACCACTTTGCTGGACTGACCCCAGACAGTCACCACTAATGGGTCCAAAGTTGGTGCGATCTAGCATCGAGAAGTTGCAGATCATCCAGGAGTTGATGAAGATAGAACAATGTCAGTAGAAGTCTTATTCTAATAAGAAACCATGATATATGTAGTTATAGAAGGGAGGCCACATTTTCCTTCAGGCCTCACCTCGAAGAGGGTTACATAGATTTGGCTGGGGCATCAATATATCTTTGAGTATCATCAGACCATTCTAGATACTTCCCATAGTTGGTGAGGTGGTGTACCACCTAGCTCATCCACCACAGTTGCACTGGGTACATGATGTCTCCCACGTGTTGCAGCTGAGGAGGTATGAGGACGAACCATCACAGGTCATCGATTGGGTTGAGTTGGGCATAGAGGATGGAATGAAAATTTCTAAGTACCCAATAGAGATTGAGTATCAACAAATGAGGATCCTTTGTGGGAGATCGATTCCCTTGGTTCACGTCTAGTGGAAGCACAAGAATCATTAGGAGAGCATGTGGGAGCGGGTGGCTCAGATCTGTTCCCAGTATCGACATCTTTTTGAGTATCTTGATTTTGGATTTTTGGGGGCGTAAAGCCAAAAGGTGGGGTGAATGTATTGTTTAATATTTTCATTTTATTTTTTTAAAATATTATATAGAATTATTTCAAGACTATTTTTTTCAACGGTGAGCAATTCTGATGCCCAGAGTGCCCAAAATTGATGTTTGAAATAAATTATACTTTTAAACAGCACGTGCGAGCAGTTTTCATGAAAAAGTGGAATAAAATATAAAAAAGTTCCTAGATCAGAAATATGAGGGAAGCGTTGCATTTAGAAGAGTGACTTTACCTTAGTAGGGTCCTAACATCAACCCACACATGTCAACTGAAAAAGAAATGTTTTGGACGTTTTAATGGAAATAAATTAAATCTATAATTTACTTTATTTTAAATGATTACCTAATGTAGTGGCACTTATTTTCAATAAATAATTATGATCCCACGTTTAGACTCACAACCCTAGAGAACTCCATAGAATCCTCTCGAGGATTGGAGAGGAGCCAACTTTGTAGGATTATTGGCGGATGTCGATGATGTGATCAATCGACACATCTTATATTCACTGAACCTCACCATAAAATGTGACATAGAGATTGTTATTCAATAGACTATAGGTATGGGTTTGTTATTTTTATATATTCCATCCCTGTACTTTGATTAAATAATGAACTCATATCAACCCACAAAATGGTTTATCCATGGATCGTGTATTCTTACATGAGGGCGTTTTTTTATTTCTTTTGGGGTTTGATTTGGGAAACTGTTTTGTGATAATTTTTGGTTTATCATTTGATTCAACCTGTTTACTCATTCTAATTAGAGTTATATGATGTTGTGACGAATTACAATGAAGGTGAATTCCACATTTGATTATTGATTTTTAATAATTCTTTTAACCCTTATTTCTTCACGTTATTCACGGTGTTATTAAAAACTGATCGATACGTGTCCAATTCAAAATTAAATGGTCCCAAATTTGATATCTGACATCGTGACTACCTAGTAGAGGTGCGATGATGGTGGGGGACGATGAATCATTCTGGATCGGGAGATATCACTCTTTGAGCGTTCTTCATGAGGGTGGATCGTACATGTTTTTTGGGCCAATCGGAGGCCCGAAAACAAAGAAAATGGCTTCAAGACATTTGGGAAACCAGAACATTCGATTTTTGTGGAAAAGAGATCATCAGATCAAAGATCATCGCAATAATGAGGTGTGGCAAAGCATGTACACATTTCTGGAATTTTCTAGAACACATGATGTGTATCTCCAAAAACATGCCATGTGGTATTGGCGGTGAAAGCTAGGGTTTTCATGTGGCACTCCATGAAGAACACGGTGTTCCTATAAGAAGAAGTGACATGTGGGCCCCAACCAATGGTGGATGGTGTTTCAGGAGACAAGAAGCAAAAACAAGACATGTTCTTCAAAAAACATGGCTTGTGGATCCTTACAGAGACTGGGCATTTATCTCGGAAGATACATGGACATGGGGGGAGTGCACTCCATGCACTCCACCACATAGCCAGATGAGGCTAGTAACGTGGGTCACGCATTGTACTAATTACATGAGTTTTCATACATGGGTTGAGGCCGTGTACGGGCACATGGCTAGCATACATGGAGTGGACCCTAGATTCCATGACACGACATGTGATCTTTCTTACAATCTATGTAGTTGTGTTTTACATGAAAAGCCTTATGACTCATGCCATTACACACATGAAGTAACCGGAGTCACGAGACATAGTGTGTAACCCCTTGTACATTCCATGTATATCCTAGAACTCGGCTTGATCCTCTTGTCCACCATTCCATGGGAATTTTTTTGGGTGTTTTGCCCTTTTCCTCGTTCCCATGAACATCAGGTATCATTTCCATCCACAAGAGTATGATCCCTTTAGTAGGAAGTTCCGAGATGGAGTCAGGTATCCCTTCGAGAGGCTCAGAGTGAGATCCCCTATCCATTCTTGACCCTAGGATGTTTCAGTTATCGACATGACTAATCCAACAAGACATAAATTCTCTACTAATCAGGTGAATCTAGATGAGTCGTGGTATCCACCAAGGCCCTGGAAGTGATCTGCATATATGTATCATTATCTTTCCCCACACATGAGTGTATTCTCCCAATATGATTTTATCTACCTCTTATGACTATTCTCGATGACTCGTCCTTCTTAGAAGGACATAATGAGAGATCTTAGACTAATGGAGGGAGTTTTCCCAGAGGAGTTCTTCATGGAACCTTCAAACTGAATCCCTAGTGGCAGTGCGGTTGTGTGAATTGTCTCTAGACAACAGGTCTAAGTTTTGAGTATATGTGGATTTTGTTTCTCATGCTATATGATTAGTAGACATATATTGTGTAGAGATGACCGTACATTTACTATGTTTATTGATTTTTGGTTTTCAGGGTCCTCTATTGAGTATTCAATACCCACCCATGAACGGGGTTTTCTCGCACGTGTCATGGCTTGTGCAGACGAGTATCCTTTTGACGATGTCCAGGGTGGACCTTGAATGGATCGAGCATTTTGAGTTCCCTACTAGATACGGTGTTCCTATGGCTATGAGAAGAAGTCCATGTACCTCTTTATGCTTACCAGTTGGACTTTTCAGTTTGTAAACTCTTGTTTTTTGGGCTTGTATTCTAGCCCAGTTTTACTTTCCATACTTTACATCTGATGTACTCTATCGGTGGGGTTTGGTTTTATGCATGCATTCTGTTCGTTAGTGTTTTTAACATTTCATTATGTTTGGGCTTGGATATTTGTGCGTGTGTACATGTACATGGGAAATTTCACCCATGTGAGTGATATTACTACTCGGTGCTAGATAGAAGCCCCTGGCCTATTGGAGGCGGGCTAGGGGAGTCGGGGCACAAGCCCCATTGGGATGGTTCGTGACATTAACAAAACTATTGATTGGTCTAGGAAATCCTAGAACAATGATTTCATGATAACTAAAAATTTATCTTCATTATGTATGTCACCAAATGAAATATCCATGAACTCAACTTCACATAACTTCATTTGGAGATAATCTTCAGGTTATCTTCCTCAATAACCATCATCTAGTGATACATAGATCATAAAATGGTCATAAAACCAACTATCCCCTCTCAGTATCTAAAAAATATTTTCTATCATAAATATAGTGTATGTATTCTTGATCATCACATGGTTCAACATCTAACAGTCTATACAAAACCTCATACATCCATTCTTCATCATGGAGATTAACAATAAGGCACCCCATGTTCATACATTGAGATATACTGAATCTTTTTATATCATATCATCTATCTAAATCCTAAACTCTTATAACATAGATGGAGGAATCCAATAACGAGACATTAAAATATAAGAAGCATCATACTTGAAGTCTATCATAATATCAATAGAACATCAAGGGGGGGGGGGGGATAACACCACAACCTATTCGGGAAAGGTACCCAAAAATTGATCCACAACCCAAGGAAACTCCATAATACTAGTATCTAATAATTATAGAAAAAAAATTCACACACCAAAGATATATTGGTATCCATACGTATAATGGACACCATAAAACTCCATTCACCGATGAAAACAACATGTTATCCATCCAAATCTAAGATGCAGATTCTATTTAGGAAGTGGCTAATAAAGAAATTGACAAAATACTACTATTAATTGTTAAGAATGAATTTGAATAGATTATAATAGGGTAAGCACAGATTCCCACAAGATTGATTTATCCACATCATCAGTTTGAAACCCCAAAAGACATTAAAAAATATTTTCTGTCCTCTAGATGGTTTGGTTAACACCAGGGGCAAGGGAAGAATCACAACGTCTATTCGCAGCGGAAAAACTAGAGCTAATGAAAAAAAGTGTGATGCTCCTAAACTAAATTAGGAAAAAGTGGATAAGATAAGATGATAATAACTCTAATGATAACATTAATCTCTTTAATGATGATATCAATTGCAAGAAATTGACCCTTTCTAGATGTTGTGCTTCTCCACTAATAACCACCTCCATGACCAAAATCACACCAAGGTTGTAATACCCTCATTTTGAACCTTTTCTTTGAATAAATTAATTTTATTTTATATCGGGAGTTTCATAATACATTAGGTCAAAATTTCAATATTTGGAACTCCAAGATAGTATTTTACATCACACAACATTGAGTTGGCTTGTTTTATACACAATACTGAGTATCAGTGAAACATAATTTTGTTTTTATAATTATTAAATTGAGATTGTTAAAACCTAAATATTAAAAAAAGTAATATTAATATAAATAAATAATTTTAAAATATAATTTAAACATGTTTTATATAAATAAAACATATTAATAATCAAACATATAATAGTGGTAATGACATTATATATTTGAAAATACTATATTATAAAATGAACTGATTTTTAAAAACTTTTTGAACAATAAAAAAATTAATTTTAGACATAATTAGAAATATAATTTGTTAAAATACAAATAAAATATTAATTCAGAATTTACAAATTATCTTAAGGATAATTTTTCAGATTTTTTCTGAGAAACTTCATTTTCGGGTGAATAATAGAAAAATATGTACTTTTAATTAATAAGGGATTTTTCTTCTAATTTAATTATATATTAAAATTAAATTTTATGTTGATTTTAAAGTCAAAATAAATATAACATAAATTTATTAATCCAATTTAATTCATTGGAATCATTTTTATTTTTAATTTAGACATAATAGCATAATAAACTTTTGAGAATTGTGACTTATAAACGCACATTCACGCCATGTTTGTGATATTAGCTTCAAACATATTTTCCTGCTTCTATGAATTAAATTTTGAAAAATTGAAATACTTGTTTGTAAAAAGTATAATATTTATTTTCTAATTATATCAATGTAATTTTTTACCAATAATATTATTTAAAGTGATTAAAATTAATTACAATGACTAAGGTAATGTTATGCTTGACAAGGGACTAAACCGTAAACTAGAGGACCAAAATAACCAAGAAACTTGTAAAAAACCATTTTCCTAGAAATATATAGGCCGTAAACAGTATATTATTTATTTATTTTGGTTTCTTATGGATTTTTATAGGTAAAAACAGGGGCACAAAAGACATTTTTTTAAAATTCCTTGTTTGTCATCTCCATCCCTTAAAAAAAGGTCACCAATTCACCCCTTCTTCAAACCAATAAATAGAAATAGTCATGTACATGATCTAACCAATTAATTTAATATCATCCGTAACTTTCTATGAGATTACTACCTTCTTACAGAAAGGAAATCTAGGAATCCCATTTGGGAAAACCAAAAATTGTTATCCAAAGAACAGGTGACATCTTTCTTCAAGCTAATTTCTTTTATTTAATATCTCCAATAAGTCTATTATTATTATTACATGAATTAATAACTTTCTATGTATACTAAATAAACTTGGATGTTTTTATGATAAGGGTTATATATAAACTTACTCACACATATACTAATGGGTAATGAACTTTTCATTCTTGTGTACGAGGAACTACTACCTCACGAAAAGTTGTTGTTCGTTTTCCTTTACCATATATCATGGTTGGGAAATAAGATGAACAATATATTTTGATATTTAAATATTTTAAATATATCGTGTATTTATTATTTTGGAATTATTATATAACGCATAACTTTATGATTTTTTTTTGAAAATAAGATAACTTCTTTTTGGGAAGTATGGAATAGCACATCCTCAAAGCAATTTGATTCATTAACACTCTACAAGGAATGAATTGTGGATTTGTTCAGTAAATGTATGTGATATAAAAGATGTAATAATTCCACTAGAATTATTATATATATATATACACATATATGTCATTTACATTCCCTTTATTAAAACAATAATTAAACGGAAACATCATTTATGCGTATGTACGACATACCATATCCATGAATGGTATTTTCAATTTTCTGTTTTTATATTTGATAGATTATTAGAAATTAAAATATAATTAATATAAATGATATATATTTCATGGATTAAATTCTTGAAATCATGAAATAGGTATGAGGACAAAAATATAACAAATTAAGAGAAATGTTAAAAAAGTGGATATTACCTAGTACATAACCTTAACATGAAAGTGTTAATAAGTGGTTAATTTAATGCCATATATTGTATTTGATATATAAATATGGTTATTTCTTTATATTTACCAAAAATTATATTTATTATATAATATTTTTTAATGAGTACGATGAGATTCAAGACCCAACGTATATGGATTTCTAATCTCTCTTTTATATTTGTGAGATTTAGGCCTTCTTCACTACTCAATTATTTTTATAAGGTTTATATACATAACATAAAACTATTATATTATTATTGGAAATAAATAAATATTTATTTACATATCCATTTTAGTTTCTCTCTTTCATGGGGTTTATGTTTCAAATGTTACCAAAGTGGAAAGGTGGGTTTTTTTCTCAATTGTCTTTCTTTGTGAGACATGCCCTGAACATAAAAAACAATTTTTTTTAAAAATGATTTGAAAAATTACATTTTAAGATAATTTTATAAGAATAACGATTTTAAAAATGATTTATATTTTTTTAATATTCCCTTATATGTTTTAAATATATTTTCAAAAAAATATTTTTCAAAATGTTTTTCATGATTTTTTTCCAACGAAATGGTTTTCATAATGTTTTCAAGATTATTTTATATTTTTTCAATGAAAGTGGTTTTCAAAATTTGTTATTGATTCTTATTTTTGATTTCAATGGAAATGGATTTCAAATAATTTCCAAGATTCCATTTTATGTTTTTATAGAAAGGGTTTTCAAAATTATTTATGTTTTAATTGAAAACTTAAAATAAGAAATGATATTTTACTCAAGAAATGTTTCAAAAGGATATTTATGAATTATTTTTACTATAAGATTACATTCATATATGTTTCTTATGTCTTTATGGAAAATTATTGAAAGGATCCATTCATATTAATTATTTTAATTTCTTATATATTGATTTCATGATTTTTATGAAACCAACTTATCTGTTATGGGTTATAAGCTTGTGAAACCTGCTTATTTTAATGGTTCATGATTTAAAAAAATGATTAGTAAAACTATACTTATTCATAGGTAAAGTAATTATTAAATTTTTATGACACAAATCTCATTTCATGGTTTATGGTAATATTTTTTTGGATTTTGTGGCACATATATAAATGATTTAATTATGAGATGGGATAGACCTATATCTTCCTCTGAATTATATAGAAATGATAAGGGTTATATGAGATTAAATGGTAAAAAGGTTGTAGACTAAGATATAAAATAATAGGGACACTTGTTGTAGCCCAACATTTAAAACCAGAGGGTACATGGGTTATATATCAAGGTCGAAAATAAGAGGGTACATTGGTTGTGTCCCAAGAACTAAAATAAGAGGGTATATGGGTTGTTAGCGCAGGACTAAAGTAGAAACATGAGTTATCTCCCAATAATAACATGATAAAAAGTTCTTGGTAGGTATCCTTGACATAATGTTTTCTATTCTCATTTTTTTGCAACAAATTCTATGTATTGTTCTTTGGTTATGATTTTATAGCTTATTCTCACAATTACCTTATGATTCATGTGTTATGAACTACCAATCCATATGGAATGATTCAAGTTTGTGATATCTGATATGTATGGTATGATCTTATAATATCATAACCACATTATCATACCATTATAATCATTTTTATCCATACGTCTATTTTTTACCCTTACTGAACATCTGATATCACCATTTTTCTATTTCGATTTCCTATGTTATGAAGATATGCATTATATATGATCTGTATAATAAGAGATAATGTTACGAAGAACCTAGTGGGAGATAATTTTTCTCACTTATGTACCATTGATTATGTTTACATGATTCTAAAGTCACTACACTAATATTGTCCTTGGGTGTCTATTTGTGTAACATATTAATAATTTGTCAAAGGGATGTAATATTAATGAATAAAATGTGTGTGTCTCAATAGTTGTTATCAGAGAAAATTTTTAGTTAACCATTAGAAATTAGGATGAGAAAAACATAGTGAGAACTCTAATTAAATGTCTAAAGATAAGTTTAAGGATTAGAAAAATTAGAGGAAAATTTCTTCTAAATTTGGTAATGGATACAGAGAGTTGTTTAATATAAATACAACCATTTATGTATACTAAAATTATATGTGGTTATATAATATATTAACCTCGGAGTAACAACTCCAACAAGGTGAATCGAGCCTGACTTGATGGTAACCTAATACATGACAATTGACCTTACAGTTCACCTACTCTAACACTCATGGGGGATATACCTTGGGAATTAAAAGACTCTTCAAAAACTATCATAAAGTACATAAAAATAATTTGGGTATGAATATCCTAGGATAAAACTAGGGTTTCATCGATTATGGAAGGTGTTATAAAAAAACTTCTTGTAAGTGGTTATTTTTGAATTTGTGTTTCCTAATTATGGATGTTATTTCCTACTATTTATAGCTTTTAGTATTAGTGAATGGATAGAAACCTATGTAACCATGTTAATGGTAATGGATATGGACAATGAAACTATTATTCTACAGAGCATCTATATAATATGGGATCTGGAATAAAAATTCTAATTCTTTGGTCACATAACTTTCTTAAGATTTTAATCCTTTTGAGATTCTAAATGAGTAAAGGACGGAAAACATTATTTTGATTACCTCACTAGGAAACAACCAAATTCTTTTAGTGGGTATTCTCATTTTTTTCAACACATTATTCATACCATTGAATAGATATTCTCCGTTCTCAAGTGCTCAGACCATGAGAGAGTCATTTTGGTTGTTTATCGTTTGAAGGGAGAAGTATACCAATAGTGGAATCTAATAAAGAATATGAAGAACCATGCTGAAATTGAATCCATGTTTTGGTATGAGTTCGGGGAATCAATATTAAATAAGTAATTTAGTCATGTACTTCAAACAAAGATGGAAAATTAATTCGTTGAGTTGAAACAAAAGGATAGTTAATTTATCGGTTCTTGTGAGGCTAGTTTCACAAGACTTGTGTGGTACGATTTTTCAATTATCATAAAACATAAAAGTAAGGATTATACATTCGTTAATAAATTAATTCCATTTCATAGAATTTGTATGACATAATACACTTTAGTAGATATGAATAGGGTTTTCTTTGTTCAATCAATGTTCTATATAGAGGTTGGATTTATGTATTAATCTAATGGTTTCAACAAGAAGATGAAGATACAGTTCAATGTAAAATCTAAAAACCAATTAGAGAATAAGATGAACATTCCTTTTTGATCTATGTGTGGAAACAAGCATTTTGGAAATTGTATTATTTAGTCTAATAAATATTCTATATGTGGGAGGTAAGGCCATCAGGAAATTGATTTTCGAACTAATTAGAATAAGTTGTCCAATGATGCAAATAGAGGGTATAACAACCCTAATCTTTATTACACACAAAAACATGATTTATTACATAAAATTAAACTAAATAAAAATATTAGGATTTATATTTGTAGTGAATTGTGAAATTAGGAACATTACATAACATCTTAGAAAATCAAACACAACATTTTTGTGGAAATCTTATTTTACATGACCACAACATTCTTTTGTACTTAGTATTCAATGGGATAACCTGTGGAGATGTATAAGAAAAGGGTGATCTATAAATCACAGTAAGGGAGTAAGAAAGGATTAAAATTAATAATATAGTATATGTTAGGAAATATTCATATCAATGTTGCACAAGAGACACATGAACATAAAGGTATGATATAGCTTGATTATCATAACATGGAAATGTGTCAACAATATTTAATATGATATTCGCACGAGCCAAGGGTCATTTCACATGGAGAATGTGTAAAAACTCATTTAACTTGACTTATCATGAGTAAAACCTCATTTCACTGGACTTGTCCTGATATTAATCTTTACCCAATGCATTATAGCACTATGAGTGAACAACCTTCTTAATCATTTTATTTCATACATAAGTGTGCCACATGGATCATATAACATGCATTCATTAAACATAACCACTTATTAGAGGATAAAGAAATTTGGAAGTAATTTATGAAATATATATAATGAAAAAAATAATTTGAATAAAGGATAAAACCCTTGATAGTGAAATGGGCATGGTATTCACAACAAAATGACTTTGGCTTGGAAAATCATTGTGCAATTTTTGCAGTATATCAGCATGACCTAAGAATTAATAAAAATGGTTCAGAAGAGATAAAATAATATATTTTCATATTTACAATAAAATTAATGTATGGGTGTCATATATATACATATACCAACATATTTAATTGAATTTATATTCATAATATAAAATAATTTTTTGAATGTAAATGAGGAGAGAGAAATCTTTTAAGGAATTTCAGCATGGAAATTTTTGAACATTTGAGGCATTAATGAGGGATAATTTAACATCAAAAGTAAGAAAAGAATTATGGATTTTCATATCTATGTATATTTATTAGTTAGATAGTGTTTTAGAGGATTAAAATGAGAATAAACCCTATCTTAAGCATAGAATCCTCTAATATTTTTAAAATATTGTTTTACCGCCTTTTGATGACGAACCATTTTTAAATCTATATTTTGAAAATTTTATATTCTTTATTTGTCAAAATAATTTTATTATTTATTATTGTGAAATTGAAATTTACTTTGGATAATGTTTTGGTATTTTTCGGACAATGTTCATTTTTTAATGAATAGTGAAAAATACTGCATTTTACTTCGAAACTGCTTTTTCATCTAATTTAATTATACGGTAATATTGTCCTTTTAATTTTTTTAAAGATTAATTGGAATCTATTTTATCAATTTAATCCAATGGTGTTCATTGTAATTAATTTCACATTTAAATTGGACATAAAAAATTGTCAAACTTTTGATAGATATTGTTTCTAAAAACCCGCTATTTGTTTTGACAACTAGAATTATTTTTATATTAATTAATTCAATTTCTGTGTATTGAATTTGGTAAAATAGATTCCATATTTTGAATAATAAGGTCCAAATTATATAATTAAGACTCTTGTTTTTTGACATTATTAATAGTAACGACGGTAATTATATTTAATTATCGTGATTAATTAGTAATCGGGTAGTTAAGGGTAATAAAATAATATCATAATAAATAAAATGGCCCCAAAATGTGTCATAATTCTACTAAATGTTTCATGTACGACCATGGGATGCCTTCTTCCAAACATAGGGACCCCATGGAATCACTTTTGGGTGATAGTGACATTTTATTATATAATTTTTTTTAAAGGAAAGTATAACCAAAGTATGTATCACCCAAGTAAAACAATTTCAGTTTTGTCTACATAAATGATCTCTTAGACTATAAATAATCATTGGAAATCTAATAATATTTACTACATCATGATATTTTTTTTATAATTTATAGAAATTATATAAATTAATTTTGTTATGATACCATGATGATGCAGCGATTACCTCATTAATGGACGATTTAAATTAAATGAAAAGATAATGTAAAATATAAGACTTACACTTGAAAAAGACATATTGGATGGGTGGATTTCAAACCCTTATCACCTTATCCTAGAAATATATAATTTTGGGACCTTTAAAATCCGAAACTCAGTATATAATAAACTAACATTTATTAACTTTACAAGAGTGCCCCTCCTCCCTCTTATAAAAGGCCCCCACCTCTACAACCTTACCCACACCCCGCAAGACATTGGCTCGGAAAATATCTGCTCATTGTATCTCTCCACATCCCTCGCTAAATCCTAGAAGCCTTAACTTAGGCAGAAATCTCTTCAAGAAACACTTTTGGTTCAAACCAATATGTGTTACTCGATTTTTCATGAACCAGGCCGAATCGTTATCCGACCCAACGCCCGACCCGGTCCGCGACATAGCCCGAAGGGCATTCCCGATCCCCACGGGCTGGCAACTAGTGCCGGGCATCAAAACAAACCAGTTGGGAACGGTTAGTCCCATGAAAAAGGTAAATAAACATAAACTGAACAAGCAGATAAATAAAGGAAAATAAACTAAACAACGTGGTAGCAGAAAAAGTAGTAAACAAAGAAACGTGGCTTACCTTAGGTGACCTCGTGGATCACCACAGTACGACAACCACACTCGCTCCCAAAAGCATTCCAAGACTGAAACCTGCAACTGAAAAGTATAGTAGGCGTGAGCACCGATATGCTCAGTAGGAAAGCCAAAAATAACAACATCCTATGCCTCCGCCATTATTAAGAAATCCAACTATGCCAGTTTAAAAATAAGATATAATAGAATAATGTTTTCCCTTATTTTCAAATTCAAGTAATGAGTTTGCATTTTCAAATAAAGCATTTCACTCTTACTACTTTTTCAAAATAGGTTCCAAGCGTGCATTAACATTGCAAAATGAAAAGAAACCAGTTTGGAATAACATGTGAATTTTACAAACAAGACATCAGGTATGAAACAACTAAGAATGAAGTTACATCACAATAATCATGTCATTAATGAGCACTATGGGTAATCCCTATAGGTAGCTAGAATAAGTGGGAACCTAGAGACCTCGTACCTCGGTGAAATGTGGCTTAGAAGACCACGACCCTCAAAAAACGTGGCTGAGAAGGCCACGACCCTCAGAAAACGTGGCTTAGAAGACCACGACCCTCAGAAAACGTGGCTTAGAAGACCACGACCCTCAGAAATTCATATGTTTGGTTAGTGTTGTTGCGTCAATCCTGCTAGACAAACCGAGACGAACCTCTATCATGTCATCTATCTTACTAGTCCTGGTCACGCACCTAGATACCCAGGTTTCCCATTATGCTCTATTTCAAATGGTGGTGAGTTTTCTTTATCAAGCAATCAAACAAGTACATTACACTTTCTTTATCTAAACTCATTCAACCTATCACCACCACACTCCCTACTTAAGTGCATTCCCCCTCTTTACATCACACAATCACATAGAAGCCTTTACACTAGGCACATCTCACAAACCACTCATTTACACTTGAATCACATTTTGTATTCAAATTTAGGGGAATGACTCAAAAGGGTTTTTCTATTTTCGCAAACCAAATATTAAAGTGCCAAATGGGCCTCAATAGAGGTTTTTTTTTCTATTTCATAAAACATTCCTAAGATGCCAAACATTCTTAATTGCATAAAGGGGACACTTTTTACAATCAACCGGACAAAAAGGCCAAACACCTTTGGAAAATACACTTTACCAATTCAAAACCACTTAAGAAATAAATTTTTCAAGAAAAGTCACTTAAGACAAACGGCTTTGAAATACATTTCAATTTTCCAATACATGGAATAACAGTTTCTAGAAACCACAATCAGATTCCATAGTATGTGTATATAGCACAGTGTAAAACATACATTTAAAACAATCAAGCAATTATGAATTTCAAATTAAAATCTTAGGCATATGGGACATACCTCAACATGTCACTGCTTGAAGACGAACATTCAAACTGATCCTCAGTACATAAACGCTAATGCATTTATACACATATATATATACACCCCTACCAGCATTGCACATATTCCCCGCACCATGAGGGAATATGTTCAAAGAGGGCATATATATATACATGCCTTACCCTATGAATGTACATGTATGATTCCTCGACACGCGCAGCCCAACGCACTACACATATAATTTAATAAAACAAATAAACACATAAACAATCTATAAAAATTTTTAGAAAGACACATCACATTAACGCACCCAGATAAAACAAGATATGATGCACCCTAAGAACCATCATTTACACACATGGATACCATTTTGAGAAAATACACACACTAAAAGAAATACAAAACATAATCTGCACCTCCTTTACAACTTAACCAATAATTAAAACATTTTATAAAACAATTATGAATAACAATATCAGACTTTTTTATCAAGAACGCACCCAAAGCCAGCTTCAACAACCATGCACACATTGAAACCATACCAAAATACTAACTGCAGTCTTTCCACACTTTGATAAACCAACAATACATGTTATAAAATAGTGATTAGAAGCTTGACATGGGTTTTCAAATAAAACACACCATATCCCATATTAAGATACAACTTTAAAATAAAATGTATAATAAATTGTCTTAAAATTATTTTTTTCTCCACATAAACACTTGAAATAAATTAAAGAAACACTTACTAAAACATTTTCAAGGTGCGTTTCAATGTTTTACCACAAAACTACACCAAAATAATTCTGTTTGAAAACCAACTCACACGACGCTATATAAAAAAAACATTGCACAACCTGCACATATAAATAAACTAACTGCACAACTTACAAAACACTATCAATTGACCAGATACAATGTTCTCAATAGAAACACACTCATACCATGATAACACACCGCCAAAAAAAACAAACACAAACTAAATTATTTTTAAAACTTGTTTCGCACCAAAAAAAATTATTAAGGAACATGAAAAATTAATTAAACAAGGAAACTAATTCATCAATAAACACAATTCAAACTAAAAAAATTAATTAAAGAACATTAGAAATTAATTAAACAAGAAAATTAATTGATCGAACAAACTTTATATGCGGAGACACATTCCATCGGTGTCAAATCTTCGAATTCCGATGTGAAACATTGATCGTGCGCCAAACGAATCACAAGAAAACCCTAAGAATCCATGATTCATCCAAGAACGACAAGACAAAACCTCAACATGAACTCCATAGCCGCTGAAAATCTAAAATCCCAAATTTAAGAACCAAAACACAAGAGAAGAAAGGAGAGGAGCTTACCGGGAGAAGAATCGTCTGTGGAGGATGGTTGCGCCGGTCGAGCATGGGTGAGACAGGTCTAGTGCGAGGCGGACGGACCGCGTCGGTGTGGTTCACGCCGGCCGGAGGAGGGTCGTGCAGTCGGGAAGAAAGAGGTGTTGCGGGGTGGCACGAGCAGGCTGGATGGGAGGGAGGCGGCGCGAGCAGGCCGGACGGGAGGGAGGCAGCGCGAGCAGGCCGGATGGGAGGGAGGCGGCTGTTGCGGCGGTCGCGGTAGGGAGAGAAGGAGGCCGGACGAAAGTCCAAGCAGCAGGGGGAGGCGGGCGTCACGCAACCAGCAGGGGGTTAGGGTTCGGTGCTGGGGGGGGGGGGGAAGAGTCGCGCGACGAGGGTGGGTGAGGGAGGAAGGAAAAAAAAGAATAAAAGAAAAAAAAAGAAAAGAAAAGAGAAAAAAAATTAAATGAAATAAAAATAAATAAATAAAATGAAATAAAAATAAATAAATAAAATGAATAAAATGAAATAAAATAAATAAATGAAATTTGAAAGAATAAACAAATTCCTAATTAATAATAACAAAATATTATTATATTATTTATTAATGTTAGACACCACACATGGTCACGTACGTGGTCGCTCGCCTAGCCGCGACCTCAAGAAAATAACAAATCTAATTCAAAAAGATATTCTTACCAAGGATGGACACTACACACAGTCACGCACACAGTCGTGCGCCATATAACAACCCAAGTGTGTATATATATATACCGGTTCGAACTGCAATTTTAAAAACGAGACCCAAAATAATTAAAATAAAGTATTAGGCATTGCTAAGTCAATACACACATTTATCAGCAACGCAAAACTCAAGTCGAGTCCATCACACATCTCGACATAACACATTTAATGCCACATAAAAAAAATTATAGAATAAGAATAAAATTAAAATTCATTGCCATAGTGCGGAGTCCGGGTGTGACAATTCTCCCCACCATGACACTTTATGTCCCCAGAAAGTCGCCCAGCCCAACGAGGAATCAAAATCGAGTTTGAAATTGAACGAGGCCAACAAAATCACAAACTTGGTCTGAATTTTCACTCCATCAGTCACACCCGACCAACTCTAAAGGAAACTGAGAAAAGAAGAACCATCAAGAAAAGAGGAGGGTTCCCCCCACCATAAGAACCCGACTAGCACAACCGACATTGAGAATCTTAGCATGAACTAACTCTGGAACTGCTAACTTGATCCACGAGGGAACCACCACACAGACCAAACCTCGAAAAAGGCATGACAAGATTCATGGTGGGTCTCCCCACCATTTAAGAACAGACTAGCTAAATCCAATTAGCACAGACTAATAAAATAAACTCATCACAAACCAACCCATGAACTCTCTGCATAAAACAGACCCCCACCACATGGGGTCATCGACGAAAGACCCTCAACCGGGTAGTGGACCAAAACCCTATTCATTATCTCCTAATACACATAGGTCTCCAAAACGAGTGCATCCTAAAACAAGAACGAGTTACCAAAGGAGCTAGCCACATGAGAGAGACAAACTTCAAAACTCATATTTGAGGAGGCACAACTACTAGAATTACAAGAAAAAGAGATCACCACGCCTTATTACAACCAAGGTGGGGTATCCAAATAACCAATACCGCAACGAGAAAAAGAGACATTTACGTCTCTTACAGCAAAATAGAACCTTCAATGATGGGAGAGCTACAACAGGGAAATTCAGACCGTCCCCATTTCAGCATTGGAGACAAAAATTTGACAAAGGTGCCCCACACCCAACGGTTCCTGACTACGTGAAAGGCTTCACTCCGGGACCTGTGGCTGGAGCTCTGATGTCTTGAAGCATCTGTTGCCCCATTTTCACGAGATGACATCCTTCGGTCGAGACTCCAGCTAACGATGCTGCTAGGTAAACCTCTCCAATTGTCCCAAATGGCCATACTAACGGCAAGCCTTCAGAGGATGATGACAAGGGGACTTAAAGTACCCAAACCGAGCACACTAGGAGCAAACAAAGGGTGTCCCAACTAATAGAAGATGGAATTGACAAGAATACTTGTCTGAGATAGGTTCCTCTGATTCCCTCTCGTCACCAGATGGGGAACCTTCCCAAGCACCGAAAAGAAACAGTCCTGGAACCCTGGATGAAAACCCCACACAAGAGAAACTTTAACTGATTCCATGATGCTACCCCTGGAGAAAATGGAATCAACCCCTCGGCATGTCCCACGTAGGCCTTCACAACATGTTGGCATTACTCGACACCCACTAGTTCTGCCACTTTCCTCACCTTTACTTCCTCGGGTATAAACCATCGGACGAGCGTTGCCTTAAACACCTTCAAAGACGCACCATCATGCAACGACGCTGGGATTATTTCCTCCACCAATCCAAACTTGCACCTTCAAACGGACCCAAACCAACACAGACTCTCATAGATTTGGGAGTTCCCAATAACCAGAAAACACCCATGACTTCACCATGCCAGTCTACTACCTTCGATAGATCATGATCACCACGGAATAGGAACAACAACCTAAAAGAATTCAATTCCACCACCCCGCTAAGAGTCTGGGTAGAACCAATAACTAGAAGAGGCTCACAAGAATCTTCTGGTACTTTTCTGGGCAGCATACTCAAATCAAGAGGCACGAATCAAAATCAAAAGTTATCATAAATCATAATTCCACACCACAATCACAAACAAAAGCTCAAACTCAAACCACTATTCCAACCACAATTCAGTACGTCAAAACCAAGAACTCACGAAAAGGAATACCCAACACGAAAAGAGAACGTTAAACTATTCCTCGCTCACTTTTCTAAACATTTGAAAAAACCCATTTTGAAAACCATTTTTCAGCAAACAAAACAACTTAAATATCCACCATTGGTATCCCATGAAGTCTCGCACATACATATCCAGTGCGAGCTCAAGCACCCATCCACTCACATCACCAATTTCCCCACTTGCCACATGCGTACCTCAATGTATGTGATCCCTCATAGGAATACTGAGGGTCAATTCAAGACACTTCTCATTTCCAAAACAGACCATTAAGCACAAAGCACAAATTCTCAACCAATTGAGAAAGTCACCTATCATTAAGGAAACAGGTTTCAAAATTCCAAAATGTCTTGCATTTCAAAAACCATTTTCAACTCCAACAACCATATTCCCTTTTGAAGACACCTTCACAGAAATCCATTTTCATTTTTGAGATCTACTCACACCAACTGAAATGAAGGTCAACATAACTCATATCAAAATTTCCAAAAATAAGGGACTAGTGGCTATGCCAACCCGGTAACATGGCTTAGCAGACCATGCTCCGAGCAGGCATCCACCACAGGACGTATCTTGAACCGTGCACTCGGGCTGTACATGGGTTGCTACTCCATGCAAGCTCGTTGCATAACATCGGATCACTTCCCTTGTCATCCCTCATCCACACATACCAATCCAAAGAAGAAAATTCAAATCCCGAACTACCCCTGGAAACTCGAGTCTCGGGACGAGCAAGGGTTCATGACGTCCTTCCCGCACCTACCTCTCGAGTCCCGACGCACCTAATCACCAAGCTACATGACACCACAAATAACAAGGGCACCTCTGATACCATTTTGTCACGAACTAGGCCGAATAGTCATCTGACCCAATGCCCAACCCGGTCTGCGACATGGCCCGAAGGGAGTTCCTGATCCCCACGGGCTGGCAACTAGTGTCGGGTATCAAAACAAACCAGTTGGGAACGGTTTGGCCAATGAAAAACGTAAATAAACATAAACTGAACAAGCAGATAAATAAAGGAAAATAAACTGAACGACGAGGCAGTAAAAAAAGGAGTAAACAAAGAAATGTGGCTTACCTCAGGTGACCCCGTGGATCACCACTGTACGACAACCACACTCGCTCCCAAAAGCGATCCAAGACTGAAACCTGCAACTGAAAAGTAATGTAGGCGTGAGCACCGAGATGCTCAGTAGGAAAGCCAAAAATAACCATGTCCTATCCCTCCGCCATTATTAAGAAATACAACTATGCCAGTTTGAAAATAAGATATAATAAAATAATGATTTCCCTTCTTTTCAAATTCAAGTAATGAGTTTTCATTTTCAAATAAACCATTTCACTCTTACTACGTTTTCAAAATAGGTTCCAAGCATGCATTAACATTTCAAGATGAAAAGAAACCAGTTTGGAATAAC
Organism: Viscum album; assembly: GCA_963277665.1. Classification (NCBI taxonomy): domain Eukaryota; kingdom Viridiplantae; phylum Streptophyta; class Magnoliopsida; order Santalales; family Viscaceae; genus Viscum; species Viscum album. The sequence continues at coordinate 1,069,223,740 of OY728129.1, forward strand.
GTGTGACTTTTACAAACAAGACATCAGGTATGAAACAACTAAAAAGGAAGTTTCATCACAAGAAGCATGTCATAAATGGGCATTATGGGTAATACCTATAGGTAGATAGAATAAGTGGGAACCTAGAGACCTCGTACCTCGGTGAAACGTGGCTTAGAAGACCACGACCCTCAGAAAACGTGGCTTAGAAGGCCACGACCCTCAGAAAACGTGGCTTAGAAGACCACGACCCTCAGAAAACGTGGATTAGAAGACCACAACCCTCAGAAATTCATATGTTTAGTTAGTGTTGTTGCGTCAATCCTGCTAGACAAACCGGGACGAACCTCTGACCTGTCATCTAGCGTACTAGTCCTGGTCACCCACCTAGATTCCCGGGTTTCCCATTGTACTCTATTTAAAATGGTGGTGAGTTTTCTTTATCAAGAAATCAAACAAGTACATTACACTTTCTTTATCCAAAATCATTCAACCTTTCACCACCGCACTCCCTACTTAAGTGCATTCCCCCTCTTTACATCACACAATCACACATAAGCCTTTACACTAGGAACATCTCACAAACCACTCATTAACACTTGCATCACATTTTGTTTTCAAATTTCGGGGAATGACTCAAAAGGGGTTTTCTATTTTCGAAAACCTAATCTTAAAGTGCCAAACGGGCCTCAGTAGAGGTTTTTTGGTTCTATTTCATAAAACATTCTAAGATTCCAAACATGCTTAATTACATAAAGGGGACACTTTTTACAATCAACCGGTCAAAAAGGCCAAACACCTTTGGAAAATACACCTTACCAATTCAATACCACTTAAGAAATCAATTTTTCAAGAAAAGTCACTTAAGACCAACGGCTTTGAAATACATTTCAATTTTACAATACACGGAATAACAGTTTCTCGCAACCGCAATCAGATTCCATTGTATGTGTATATAGCATAGTGTAAAACATATTTTTAAAACAATCAAGCAATTATGAATCTCAAATTAAAAGCTTAGGCATAGGGGACCTTCCTCAACATGTCGCTGCTTGAAGACGAACATTAAAACTGATCCTCAGTACATACATGCACATGCATTTATACACATATATATATACACCCCTAGGTGCATTGCACATATTCCCCGTTCCATGAGGGAATATGTGCAAAGAGGGCATATATATGTACATGCCTTACCCTATGCATGTACTTGTAGAATTCCTCGACACGTGCGTCCCAACGCACTACACATATAATTTAATAAAACAAATAAAAAAATAAACAATCTATAAAACATTTCATAAATACACATCACATTAACTCACCCAGATAAAACAAGATACGATGCACCCCAAGAACCATCAATCACACACATGGATACCATTTTGAGAAAATAAACACACCAAAAGAACTCCAAAACACAATCTGGACCTCCTTTACAACTTAACCAATCCTTAAAACATTTTATGAAACAATTATGAATAAAAATATGAGACTTTTTTATCAAGAACGCATCCAAAGCCAGCATCAACAACCAAACTCACATTGAAACCATACCAAAATACTAACTGCAGTCTTTCCACACTTTGATAAACCAACAATACATGTTATAAAATGGTGATAAGAAGCTTGACATGGGTTTTCAAATAAAACACATCGTATCCCATATTAAGATACAACTTTAAAATAAAATGTATAACAAATTGTCTTAAAAATTTTTTTTCTTCACATAAACACTTTAAATAAATTAAAGAAACACTTACTAAAACATTTTCAAGGTGCGTTTCAAAGTTTTACCACAAAACTACACCAAAATAATTCTTGTTTGAAAACCAACACAAACGACGCTATATAACAAAAACATTTCACCACCTGCACATATTAATAAACTAACTACACAACTTACAAAACACTATCAATTGACCAGATACAATGTTCTCAACAGAAACACACACATACCATGATAACACACTGCCAAACAAAACAAACACAAACTAAATTATTTAAAAAACTAGTTTCGCACCATAAAAATTATTAAGGAACATGAAAAATTAATTAAACAAGGAAACTAATTCATCAATAAACACAATTCACCCTAAAAAAATAATTAAAGAACATCAGAAATTAATTAAACAAGCAAATTAATTGATCGAACAAACTTTATATGCGGAGACACATACCATCGGTTTCGAATCATCAAATTCCGATGCGAAACTTTGAAAGCGCGCCAAACACATCACAAGCGAACCCTAAGAATCCATGATTCATCCAAAAATGGCAAGACTAAACCTCAACAAGAACTCCATACCCGCTGAAAATCTAAAATCCCAAATTTAAGAACCAAAACACAAGAGAATATAGGAGAGGATCTTACCGGGAGGGGAATCGTCCGTGGAGGATGGTTGCGCCGTTCGAGCAGGGGTGAGACCGGTCCGGTGCGAGGTGGACGGATGGTGTCGGTGTGGTTCACACCGGCCGGAGGAGGGTCGTGCGGTCGGGAAGAAAGAGGGGTTGTGGGGTGGCATGAGCAGGCTGGACGGGAGGGAGGCGGCTCCAGCAGGCCGGATGGGAGGGAGGCGGCGATCGAGGCGGTCGTGGTAGGGAGAGGAGGAGGCCAGACGAAGGTCCAAGCAGCAGGGGGAGGCGGGCGTCACGCAACCAGCGGGGGGTTAGGGTTTGGCACTAGGTGGGGAAGAGTCGCGCGATGAGGGAGGGTGAGGAAGGAAAAAAAGAAGAATAGAAAAAAAAGAAAAGAAAAGAGAAAAATAAATAATATGAAATAAAAATAAATAAATAAAATGAAATAAAAAAAATAAATAAAATAAATGAAATGAAATAAAATAAATAAATGAAATTTGAAAGAATAAACAAATTCTTAATTATTAATAACAAAATAATATTATATTATTTATTAATGTTAGACACCACACATGGTCACGTACGCGGTCGCTCGCCTAGCTGCACTCTCAAGAAACTAACAAATTTAATTCAAAAACATATTCTTACCAAGGATGGACACTACGCACGGTCACACACACAGTCATGCACCATATAAAAACCCAAGTGTGTATATATATATATACCGGTTCAAACTGCAAATTTAAAAACGAGACCCAAAATAATTAAAATAAGGTATCGGGCATTGCTAAGTCAATACACACATTTATCAGCAACGCAAAACTCAAGTCGAGTCCATCACGCATCTCAACATAACAAATTTAATTCCAAATTAAAAAAATTATAGAATAAGAATAAGATTAAAAGTCATTGCCATAGTGCGGAGTCCGAGTGTGACACGATTTAAAGGTAATGTCTTCTCTAATGTTCTTTTGTTTTATTTTTCTTCTCCAACCCCCCTAAACTCTTTATATTCATTTTCTTTGAAACAAAACCTGTATATTAAATATAATATGAAGTTTTTATGAGAAGGATATGATTTTTACTTACACACACCTCCGTCTAATGGTTAATGAACATACAATTTCTATGGTTGGCGAATTTGTGCCTCACGAAATGATGATTGTTCAATATTTTTTTAACACCTTTCATGGTGGACATTATGATGTAAATCTATTTATATATTATATATATTATTTTTAGGTTTTCCTTTTTATTCTGTAAATTTTTATTTATGGCATACCTTTAGTGTTTCCATTATGGGTAAACGTGATATCATTATTTTAGGAAGTGCGGACTGCTTCCTATTCGAAGTGATTTGATGCGTTAATTCCATATGTGGGACGCATAAAGTTTGGATTTTATGATCTTATATATGATTTTATACTGGAATTATAATATATCTTTATATAATTATATTTCATTTCATTAAATACGAAATAGAAATGAAAGTAGCGTTCATGCGTACGTATGGCTTACCGTCTACATGAATGGTGCATTTCATTTATTACCTCTTAATGTTATGTAATATTAAAAATTCATGTATATACTAGATATATATTACATATATGATATCTACATCATGAATATAATTATGGATATTATGGATATTTTACCACACGAACAACTTGTAATTATAAGAAGTTTATTTTTGGCTCAAGTACCAAAGATCGACAAAATGAACATCATTAACTTAATTAATTACATAATGTTCATAACATGTTAATAAGTGTTATAAAGGGAATAATGAACTTGAGAAAGGTTCTTATGAAAGTAGAAATTAACTCTAGTTTATTATTCAAGAGATTAAAGAACGATATAGTCAAGTCGGACAAGAGGTAAGGGACTTCGTCTCAATCTCCTTTCATTGAGGCATATTTTGTTTTATACACAAAATTATTTTATACGGTGTATAAAACCCTATGACTTTTACTTTTATTCAAAATGAATCTTTTAATATGAAGCGTTTTACAAAATGACAAAAGGGAATGTTTATGTCGTACGTATGCGGCGACAACAACTTCTCTACCGTCGTGACTATTATATGAGTTTCAGCTTCCTCTACAAGTCATAACATTTTTAAAATCAAAAATAAATACCATGTTATAGTTTTGTTTCATTTTGGTATTAAAAAAGGTTTTGATAATGTTTTTATTATATCAATGTGTTTTTGATATCTTGTGATTGAAATGTGGAAGTGTTATGTTTCTTTTATTCATGTTTTATGTGATACATTGTTTATGAAGATGGGTGGTTCCATGAAAGAATAAGGGCGGGTGACCCTGTGATATCTCTAAAATGAATTGGGTAACGCGAAGGAGTTAAACGCTAAGGTTTCTATGAAGAGATTTTGGGAATATACTGTGATGGGTATTCTAAACATAACCATGAGGGTTACTCCCTACGTAAGAATTTTATGAATGCCTCAAGTTAAATTTATGTCTTATGTTTTCTATGATTTATTCATAAATCTTATGTTTTCCTGAGGTATGATGAAGTGCTTATGTTTTATGAGAAAAGTATGATTTCATTGGTTCTTATGTATACATGGAGTAATGTTTTTATTCTGTACTTTTATATCCCTTACTGAGCTTTTTATGCTCACCCCATGTTTTTGAAATTTTTTTCACAGGTCAAGGGAAAGGTACGTGAAGTGATGATAGTGTCAAGGATGTGTCAAGAAAGAATCCATGTTTTATTTTAAATATGTCTCCTTTGATGGAAAAAAATATAATACTGTCTTTTATGTAACCACCTTGTTGAAATGTGGAATGTAATGTATGATTTATGATCTAATTCTCTAAAACTCTATACCTGAATAGATCCTAAATATGTATTCATGAAATGACTCAAGATTAAGTGATCTTTGAGGCCAGGGCCTTATAGTTGGTATCAAAGTTATATTTAGATTACTTTAGGAGTTATAATTCTATTAAATGGTCATCCAAAAATATTTTTTTATGGTCAAATTGAAATGATATAGAATTTGAAGATTACCATGTTGCTTCCTCTAAGACATGTTCGTTCAGAATGGTTTTCCATAGAGGAAACAGGGAAGCTGTACTGGGAAGGTATACAGAAGGAAATGACCTTTCGAATCAGCATCCTGAGATGGTTGGAATTTGAACTAAACAGTTTGTTGTAGTAATGGCGCAGTTGACTCAAGCGATAAATGGTGGTGGTATCCATGCATGAGATCAGCCAGATCAACAATAGAGGAACATGTAAGTGGTGGAACATTTCATGAGGCAACACCCCCCATCATTTAGAATATCATTTGACCTTGTGCTATCTGATGGGTGGATTAAAGCACTAGAGAAGATTTTCGATGTCATGGGGTGCTCAGTCAATAAAAAGGATAGTCTTGTTGTTTACCGTTTGGAGGGTGAATCAGATCAGTGGTGGTTGATGGTTAAAAATATCAGGGATGCTAATGAGATTGATGTTCTTGATTGGGATGAATTCAAAGGTATGTTTCTTGAGAAATATTTTTCTAAGGCTATTTGACATAGGATGGAAAAACAATTTTTGGAATTGAGGCAAGAGGATGACTCAGTGGATGCTTATGAAGAAAGGTTCACTCGATTGGGAAGGTATGCTTCAAATTTATCTGAGACCTTAATAGTAAAATCAATCATTATTACTCAGGATTAAAGCCAAAATATCGAAGGGCTTTATCTTCTCATGAGTTCAAAAGTTATGAAAATCTTGTTCGATGTGATAAGAAGTTGGAAATGGAGTTTTCTGATGATCAAGTGTTCTATAACAAACAACATAAGAATAGACTAAGGAGGTAGGAGAAAGAGAAGAATCCTTCAAAGAAGTATGATGGTAAGAAATATAAGTTTTCAGTTTGTGATAAATGTTGTAAAAGGCATGCTAGGGAATGTCTTTTGGTTTCTGGAAAGTGCTACCGATGTGGTAATATGGGACATAAGGCTCGTGATTACACTAAAAAAGATCAGGGTGATGGTAAGACCAAATTTGATTTACAATTATTGAAATGTTTGAAGTGCAATGAGATGTGTCATTATGAAAATGAGTGTTCGACAAATACCTCAAATAATGGGAAGCAGTCATACTATAAGCAGAAATGTGGGGTGAAATCCTTGGTAACTATTTCAGCAGATGTTAGGACATCAAATGAAGTGGTATCAGGTACTTTGTTTGTTTTCTCAGATTATGCCAATGTGTTGTATGATTCGGGGACTACACATTCTTTCATCTCTGAACTTTTTTAGTAAATTGGGAATTCCATCTCATGAAATGACTCCTGAACTTTTGATAAAAACACCTGGGGGAAATGTTGAGGAAAAAGAATTTATAATAATTTTCTTATCCTTATATGTGGAAAGAACCTACTTGAAAACCTTATTGTTTTACCAATAGTATAGTTTGATGTTATCCTGGGAAGGATTGGCTCTCTGTTTACCATGATAATATTGACGGTATAGATAAAGAAGTTTCTTTTCAAGAAATACTTTCAATTTGTGTACAATAATGAACCCTTACTGTTGATAACATATCAAGAGGCTGAGAAACTTGTAAAAGATGGAAATGAATGTTACTTTTCACATATTGTTAAAAACAAAGGAACCTATTAGATTAATGATGTTTCAGTGGTAAATGAGTATCTAGATGTTTTTCCTGATGATTTTCCTGTAATAATACCAGATCGTGAAGTTTAATTTACTGTTGATTTAGTTTCTGATGCTAATATAATTTTACAACCCCCTCATCAAATGGCTCAAATTGAAATTTAGAGTTGAAGGAGAAATTGCATGATTTATTAGAGAAAGGTTTCATTCGATAAAGCACATCACCTTGGGGTTATCCTGGCTTATTTGTTAAAAATAAATATTGTTTTATGAGACTTTTAATTGATTATAGAGCCTTGAATAAAATAATTGTTCAGAATAAATATCCTTTGCCTCATATCTATGATATGTTTGATCAGCTCTAGGGAACTCAGTATTTTTCAAAGATTGAACTGAGGTTGAGGTACCATCAGATGAATGTAAAGGAATCATGTGTTTCGAAGACTGCGTTTCTTACAAGATATGTACATTATAAATTTGTAGTAATGCCATTTGGGCTAACCAATGCACCTGTTATTTTTATGGACCTAACGAATAGAATTTTCCATGAGTTCTTGGATAAGTTTGTGGTTGTTTTCGTTGATGATATTTTGGTGTTTTCTAAAATTAAATAGGAGAATGATAGTCATTTAAGGTTTATTTTACAAACCTTAAAAGAAAAGAAATTGTATGGAAATTCATCAAGTGTGAGTTTTGGTTGCAACAAATTTCTTTCATTGGTCACATTGTTTCAAAATATGGAATAACTGTTGATCCTGAAAAAACAAAGGTTGTTGAAGAATATCCAAGACCCACAAATGTAACTGAGATTATTAGTTTTCTCAGTTTGGCAGGCTATTACTGAAGGTTTGTTAAAAAAATTACATGGTTATCTAGTCCAATGACTAAGCTAACTCGCAAGGGTGTTAGGTTTATCTAGAAAAAATAATGTGATGATTGTTTTTAGGAGTTGAAAAGAAGATTGGTGAATGCTCCAGTTTTGACACTACCTTCCTGGAATGATGATTTTGTTATCTATAGTGACGATTCATTGAAAGGACTTGGTTGTGTCCTAATGTAGAATGACTAGGTAATTGGTTGTACTTCACGTCAGTTGAAAACTCATGAGTTAAATTACCTTACACATGATTTGGAATTAACTGCTGTTGTTTTCACTTTAAAAATTTGGAGGCTTCATTTGTATGGTGTAATGTGTGAAATATATACTGATCACAAAAGTTTTATGTATATATTCACTCAGAAATAATTGAAAATGAGACAGAGGAGATGGATAGAATTAGTCTAGGATTATGATTTTACAATTCATTACCATCTGAGAAAAGAAAATAAATTGGCTGATTCTTTGAGTTGAAAAAGTAATGCTTCATTTACCATGTTATGTTTGACGATTGATCCTTTGGTTAAGTATTTGATGAACCTTGGCATAGAAGTTGTTTGTGCAGGAAGTTCTTCTGTTTTGTTCAGGTGTCAGTAAGATCATCTCTATCAGATAGAATCAAGCAAGCACAGAAGCAAGACAGTGAGTTGCAGAAAAAGGTAGAGATGGTTCAGAAGGGCATGTTACCTGAATTCAACATTGATAATGATTGTGATTTGATATTTGGGAATAGGTTTTGTATGCTATGTGATTCACAGTTGAAGATAGAGTTGTTATGTGAAGCTCATAGTTCTCCGTTTTCAGTTCATCCTGGCAGTACTAAGATGTATAGAGATTTTCAGAAGTATTACTAGTGGGATAGAATGAAAAGATATATTGCGGATTTTACTGTGAAGTGTTTGAATTTTCAATAGGTTAATGTAGAGTGGCAGTTACTAAAGGGGATGCTTCAGACATTACCAGTGCTAGTGTGTAAGTGGGAGAATATATCCATGGACTTCATTGTGGGATTACCGAAGACACCTCGAGGTAATAATGCAATCCGGGTTATTAATGATCGCTTTAATAAATCAACTCATTTACTTGCTATATGAGATACTTTTTCCCAAGGTCAACTTTCTCATTTGTATCTTAAAAATATAGTCAGGTTACATGGAATTACCCTCTCCATTGTATTTGATCGTGATACCAGGTTTACTTCTATTTTTGGAAAGGCCTTCAGATGTCGTTGGATACTAAATTAAATTTTAGTACAAATTTTAATCCTTAATCAGATGGGAAGTCCGAACAAACAATTCAGACTTTGGAGGATATGATACTTTCTTGTTTGATGTATTATCAGGGAATTTGGGACAAACATCTTTCTTTGGTCGAGTTTTCTTATAAAAGCTGTTTTCATTCCAGTATACAGAGGGCACCATTTGAGGAATTATATGGGAAGCGGGGTCAAACTCCAGATTTTTGGGATGAAGTGGGTGAAAGGTAGTTGATGGGACCATAATTGGTGGAAGAGTTAGTAGAAAAAGTTCAGATGATACAGAAACACATGAGAACAGCTCTGAGCGGGCATAGAATTTATGCGGACAACAGGAGGAAGGATCTCTCTTTTGAGGTAGGTGATCATGTCTTCCTCAATGTTTCACCACAGAAAAGTGTGATGCTATTTGGTAAGAAATGAAAGCTGAGTCCAAGGATTGTTGGACCATATGAAATTATGGGGAGAGTTGGATCAGTTGCATACCGAGTGGCTTTACCTCTGAGTTTATCTCAGGTACACAATGTTTTCCATGTTTCAATGTTACGGAAGTACTTGCCAGATCCATCTCTTGTTTTGAGTCCAGAAGTATTTCAGTTGGAGGAGAACCTATCTTATGAGGAACAACTGGTCCAGATTCTTGACCACAAGGAGCAAGTATTGTAGAATAAGGTGATTCATCAAGTAAATGTTTTGTGAAAAAACAACATGATTGATAAGGCAACATGGGAATCTGAAAATGCAATGTGGGATAAATACCCCCACTTATTCGATATGTAAATAAATTGTGGAGATGAAATTTTCTAAAGTGGGGAAGTATGTAACATCCCATGTATGTAAAGAATTATGGACATTTATATCTATGTCTACTTATGTATTAGATAGTGTTTTAGAGGCTTAAAATGAGAATAAACCAAATCTTAAGCATAGAATTATCTAATATTTTTAAAAGATTGTTTTACCGCCTTTTGATGGAGAACCATTATTAAATATATCTTTTGAAAATTTTATAAGCTCTATTTGTCAAAATAAATTTATTCTTTAGTATTGGGACATTTAAAATTACTTTGAATAAATGTTTTCTATTTTTCTAACAATGTACATTTTTTAACGAATAGTAAAAAATACTTCATTTTACTTCAAAACTGCTTTTTCATCTAATTTAATTATATGGTTATATTATCCTTTTAATTTTTTTTAATTTGTAAATAGAATATATTTTATCCATTAAATCCAATGGTGGTCAATGAAATTAAATTCACGTTGAAATTGGACATAAACAATTGTCAGACTATTGATAGATATTGTTTCTAAAAAACCTTCTATTTGTTTTAACAATGAGAATTATTTTTAAATTATTTACTACGATTTCTATGTTTGGAATTTTTAAAATGGATTCAATATTTGGAATAAGAAGGTCCACATTTTTTAAATAAGACTCTTTTGTTTTTGGACATTATGAATAGTAACGACGATAATTATCTTTATTTATCGTGATTAATTAGTAATCGGGTAGTTAAGGGTAATAAAATAATATCATAATAATATAAAATGACCCCAACATGTGTCCTAATTCTACTTATTGTTTCAAGTCCGACCATGGGATACCTTTTTCCAATCTTGGGGACCCCATGGAATCACTTTTGGGTGATATTGAAATTTTATTATATAATTGTTTTAAAGGAATGTATAACCAAAGTATGTATCGACCAAGTAAAAAAATAAGGGTTTCTACATAAATGATATCTTAGACTATAAATAGTCATTGGAAATCTAAAAATATTTCCTAAATCATGATATTTGTTTTATAATTTATAGACATTAAATAAATTAAATTTTTTATGACACCATGATGATGTAGTGATTACTTCATTAATGGACGATTTAAATAAAATAAAAAATAATGTAAAATATAAGTCTTACACTTGTCAAAGACCTATTGTATGGGTGTATTTCTAACCCTTATCACCTTATCCTCGAAATATATAATTGTGGGACCTGTAAAATCCGAAACACATTATATAATAAAGTAACATTTATTGACTTTACAAGAGTGCCCCTCTTCCCTCTTATAAAATGCCCCCACCTATACCACCTTACCCACACCTCTCAAGACATTGGATATGCAATGATCTGCTCATTTTATATCTCCACATCCCTCTATTCATCCTAGATGCCTTACCTTATACAGAAAGCTTTTCAAGTAAACCTTTTGGTTCAAACCAAGAGGAGTTACTCGATTAAAAGGTAAAGTCTTCTCTAGTGTTCTTTTGTTTTACTTTGATTCTCCAACCCCCTAAAATCATATTATTACATTCTTTTGTAACAATAATAGTATCTTAATTATACTAGGATGTTGTTATGAGAGGGATTTGATTTACACTTTCACACACCTCCGTCTAATGGTTAAAGAATATACTATTTCTGTGGTTGGCGAATTTCTGCGTCACGAAATGATGAATGTTAAATATTCTTTTAACACCATTCATGATGGCCATTAATATGTCTCTCTATTTATATATAATATATATTATGTTTATTCTTTCCTTATGATTCTGTATTTTTTCATTTATGGCATACCTTTATGGTTTCCATTATGGGTAAACGCGCTATCTTCATTTTAGGAAGTGTGGACTACCGCCCCCTCAAAGTGATTTAATTCATTAATTTCATATATGGGACATATAAAGGTTGGAGTTTATAATGTTATATATGATATTATACTGGAATTATAGTATACCTTTATATCATTATTATTTCATTCCATTAAATACGAGATAGAAATGAAAGTAGCATTCATGCGTACGTACGGCTTACTGTCTCCATGAACGGTGCATTTTATTTCTTACCTCTAAATGTTATGTTATATTAGAAATGCATTTATATACTGGATATAGATGATATATATGATATCTACATCATTAGTATAATTCTGTACATAATTGATATTTTACCACATGAACAACTTGTAATTATAAGAAGTTTATTTTTGGCTCAATTACCAAAGATCGACAAAACTACCGTTATTAACATAAATAATTACATAATGTTCATAACATGGTAATAAGTGATATAAATGGAATAATGAACATGAAAGAGTTTCTTAATCAAGTATAAATTAACTATAGTTTCTTATTCATGAGATTAAAGAACGATCGAGTCAAGTCGGACACTATGTAAGGGACTTCGTCTCAATCTCCTTTCATTTAGGCATATTTTGTTTTATACACAACATTATTTTATACGTTGTATAAACCCCTTTAACTTTTACTTTTATCCAAAAGGAATCTTTTTATATGATGCGTTTTACTAAATGACAAAACAGAATGTCTTTGTCGTATGTATGCGGCAACAACGACTTCTCCGCCGTTGTGACCATTATTTGAGTTTCGGCTTCCTCTACAAGCCATAACATATTTTTAAATAAAAAATAAATACCATGTTTTCTGTTCTTTTATATTGGTATTGAAAATGGTTTTGATAATGTTTTGATTGTATCAATGTGTTTTTGATATCTTGTGATTGAAATGTGGAAGTTTTATGTTTCCTTTATGAATGTTTTATGTGATGCATTGTTTATGAAGATGGGTGGTTCCGTGATAAACTAAGGGCGGGTGAGCCCTTGATAGCTCTCCAATGCAATGGGTAACGTGAAGGAGTTAAAATCTAAGGTTTCTCCGAAGATATTTAGGGAATATACTATGATGGGTATTCCAAATGTAACCATGTGGGTTAATCCCTATGTAAGAATGTTATGAATGACTCAAGTTACCTTTATGTCTTATGTTTTCTATGAGTTACTCATAAATCATATCATTTCATGAGGTATGAGGAAGTGATTATGTTTTATGAGAATAGTCTGATTTCATTGGTTATTATGTATAAATGCACTAATATTTTTATTTCGTACTTTTATATCCCTTACTGAGCTGTTTATCCTCATCCCATGTTTTTGAAATGTTTTTCACTGGTCAAGGGAAAGATACATGATGTGATGATAGTGTCGAGGAAGTTTCAAGAAAGAATCCATATTTTATTTTAAATGTGTCTCCTTTAATGGGAAAAAATAGCATACTTTCTTTTTTGTAACCACCTTGTTGAAATGTGGAATGTAATGCATGATTTATGATCTAATTATCTAAAACTCTAAAGATGAAAAGATCCTCAATGTGTACTCTTGAAATAACTCATGATTAAGTGATGTTTAAGGATGGGGCCTTATAGATAAAGGGTTCTATCATCATTCTATCATAATTATGGAAGTATAGAGTAAGTGTGAAATCATTTCCCAACATTTTCAATTGAATAGAAAAGTGTATAGAAACATAAAGAATCATGGAAAAAATTGATAGAGGAAGAAATCCCTTACTTGGGTGTGTGATTCCAAAGGCTTGGGAGAGGCTTGATAGAGGATTCTTGGGACCATGGGGAGTTTTTTGGATTACAGAGGGAGAATTCCAGGGGTTGGTAGAGTTCCAAATGGTTTGAGTGAAGAGAAATGGTAGATTGAGTGGGTTTATATTGGAAAGGAGAGGGAATTATTTATTATTTTGGTTTTGGACACCACAATTTAAACAAATCTAAACCACAAACAACCCATGTTTTATGACAATGGTTTTTTAAAAACAAGAGTAAAAATTATTATGTCATATGTCCATTGTACAATATTATTAAAATATTATGCTTGCTTATGTGGAGGTGAGTCACTCTCTCAAGGAAATAATTTTAAAAATGTTAAAATGTTTTATAAGTCTTGGAGGGTTCACTAAGGATTTGAAAAATAAATTAAACAAATATAAAACCAAATTATTTTAAATGTAATGCATATATTGTCTGAAAATATCCTTTATATTATTTTATTATATCACTATTTGGTCATTATGGTGTCATTAATCACATTATATATCTCAACAGTATTTAATTTTTACCCAAAAATTCGATTGTCTCATGAAATTATTAAAAATTCACCATTGGATAATTAAGACATCCTGATTCAAAAAATTATATTCATTTTGTTTAAATAATTTTCTAAATATGTGAATTTTTAATTTTAAAATAAAAACCAACAGTTATTGAATATTCATTGGTTTCGAAAAAAACAGCTTTCAAACCTTAATAAAAATTACAATTGTATTCATAAAACTTATACGATCATTTATATTTAATAAAAGTTAATATAGTAATAATATTTTATTAAAATATTATTTAATTTAATAAAATCCCTTAATTCATCAAAATATATTTCGTAATTTAATATTAAATAAAAAACTATTTGTTCTTTAATATTTTTTACAAAATAAAAATTATAAAATGAAGGTATATTCATAATTATATCAAAAAATAATGCACAAAATCATAGTTCTAGTGTCTTGATATATAACCCCTTATAACACCCGCTTATGTCCTATGAGTAAGGTGTGGGATGGTGAGAGACTCTTGGGGTGGTTCTGATAACATCACTCAGGTGGTAATCTCTATCAACTTCCACTTCTCTTATATGGAGTTCGGTTCAAGTATAACATGTTGAAACTCATCTTATGTTTGGTCAAGAGGAAAACCCAGTGACACTACATCCTTTTTGATCTCTAAAAAATGTTCTTTATATGAGGAAATTCTACTAGATAAGGTCATTTCTTTCTGTGTCTGAGTAAATTGGATTTGTTGAAGCCATATATTTGTACTAATCATGTGATCACTGTTCAACGACTATATTAGAAATGGTAACAATTCATAAGGGTATTTCTAAATCCAAAAACAGAAATCCAAGGAATTTCATATTTTATAAAACAATTTTATATAATAACACATTTAATTAGATCAAGAAGAATTTTCATTAACAAATTTTGGTGCCGTTAAAATCTTCCCCCTTAAGAAATTTTGCAGTCAAAATTTTCTTTTCCTGCACTATAATAGAAGTGGGTAACTCTGCCTAATCACTTCTCCCAGTTCCCACATTTCTTCTTCAAACTTGCGGTTTGTCCATAAAAATTTCGTGCGGGGAATTTTCTTATTTCTTAGATATTTTTCTCTGTGATCTAAGATCTTCAACAAGTTCTTTTAATAAGAGAATTCATTCTCCAATGGTACCACCATTGGATTGAGTACAAGTGATGGGCAGGTAATTATTTCCCCAAGAGTGATACATGGATTACATCTTGTACTTGAGATATGATCGGTGGGAGTGCCAGTCAATAGATCACTTATCCAATGCGATCAAGGATATGAAAAAGGGATAATGTACCTTGAACTAAGTGTTCCCTTATTCCTGAATCTCATAATTCTATTCCACGATGATATGTATAAGGATAACATGACTCCAACATCAAACTTTTGGTCTTGTCGATGATTGTCTACATATTCCTTTTGTTGACACTGAGCACCTTTAATGTGTTGCTGGATTGTATTAACCTTCTCCACTATTTTTTCGACCAATTATGGACCTAGTATTTTTCACTCCCTAACATCATTTCATCATGTCAGTGTTCAACACCACTTCAAATACTTGGATTCATAAGGTGCCATTTGGATTCGTGATTGGAAACTATTATTATTATGGAACACAACCAGAGGAAGGAGTTGATCCCATACTCCTTTGAAGTCCATTGAGCATGCTGCCAACATTACCTCATGTTTTTCAATAGTCCTCTCAGATTGGACATCGATTTATCGATGATAAGCTGTAATTATGTTCATCTAATCATTTAGAGCATGTTGAATATTCTTCCAAAACATAAAGGTGAATTTTATATATCGATAGAATTCCATAGATAGTGGTCCTTCATGCAGCCTTACCATGTAACGCACGGACCCCAGCTACCCAGAGTCAGTGCATTACATCGTAACATTGGCATGATAACAAAAGATCATGTCTCGAAAGAACGATTATTTAAGTAGCCTTGGAAACATTAGATACATTCATAAAAGTTACATTACAACATAAGGTGAAAAAATACAATAAGAAAGTCTCCATAGTCCACACTCATAACCTCTTCTGACTATCCCTGCAGGTCATTCATAAAATACTTCTTCACATCCTGGAAAATATTAAAACATTGAAAGGGGTGAGCTCAGATGCTCAGTAAGGATAACAATATTGCGGAAGATTTCATAAATGAACATAAACATTTAAGGCAATGTATAACTAAAACAAAAGCCTTTTAAACATGAACATCAACATAATATGGAAAAAGTAAAAAGAGATAATGCCATTTACTTCTTCACATGGATATTCTACTGGTCGAATAATCACATGCAATATCAATAACCACTTTCATAATGATGGAATGCATAATGCTAGACTATCATAACCACGAAGTCAAGGCCTCGTGCCAATACAACAAATAAGATTTTGTGAAGGCCTCGTGCCAAGACACTAGTTTGTCTCATGAGACCTGCCGATGCATCGATGAGCTATAGCGGGCTCCACCCATCACTTATTAAGTCCAATTCATTCCTCATATGAATAGGTTTAAACATATCATAAACCATAACATAATCGTATCAAATAAAACATGCATAAAGGAAACATAACATTTCCACATTTCAATCACAATATATCAATACAACACATTGATATAATAAAAACTCTTTCAAAACCATTTTCAATACCAAAATAAAATAAAGTTAAAACTTTGTATTTATTTTTCATTTAAAAAAATGACGGCTTATAGAGGAAGCCGAAACTCAAATAATGGTCACGGTGGCGGAGAAGTCATTGTCGCCGCATAATTACGGAACGAAAAATATTCCCTTTTTGTCTTTTAGTAGAATGGTTCGTATAAAAAAGATTCCTTTTGAATAAACGTAAAAGTCAAAGGGGTTTATACAGCGTATAAAAGAACGTTGTCTATAAAACCAAATATGCCTCAATGAAAGGGGATTGAGACGAAGTCCTTAAAAAGATCATTTTTTTAAATAAAGTACATTTATAATGTGTATTCACTATAAGTACACATAAATAATGTACAAATACAAGATATGACATAATAATATCATGACATAATTTGAAAGTAGGAGATTAACCCAAAGAATAGAAATTGGGTTAAGAAGTTCCCTTACCTTGTGTCCTGTCCTGACTCGACCATTTTTTAACCTCCTGAATAATAAACTAAAGTTAATTCCTATTTACATAATAACCTTTTTCATGTTCATTATTCCTTTTATATCCCTTATTACCA
The DNA here is from genome assembly GCA_963277665.1 of Viscum album. Lineage (NCBI taxonomy): Eukaryota > Viridiplantae > Streptophyta > Magnoliopsida > Santalales > Viscaceae > Viscum > Viscum album. The sequence goes on from OY728129.1 coordinate 1,069,241,026, forward strand.
TGTTATGAACATTATGTAATTATTTAAGTTTATAACGGTCATTTTTTCGATCTTAGGTACTTGAGTTAAAAATAGCATTCTTATAATTAGAAGTTGTTCATGTGGTGATATATCCATTATATCCAGAATTATATTCATGATATAGATATCATATATCTCATATATATCCATTATATACATGCATTTATATTATTACATAACATTTAGAGGTAAGAAATGTAATGCACCGTTCATGGAGACGGTAAGCCGTACGTATGCATGAACGCTACTTTCATTTCTATTTCATATTTAATGGAATGAAATCATAATGATATAAATGTATAATATAATTCCAGTATAATATAATATATAATATCATTTACTCCATCCTTTATACATCCCACATGTGGCATTAACGATTCACATCACTTTGAGGGGGCGGTAGTCCGCACTTCCTAAAATGAAATTATCGCGTTTACCTATAATGGAAATCATAATGTATGCCATAAATGAGAAATACAGAAGAATAAGTAAAACATAAACATATTATATATCATATATAAATAGAGTGACATCTTAATGGCCACCTTTGAAGGTGTTATATGAGTGTTGAACAATCATCGTTTCGTGAAGCAGAAATTCGCCATCCACAGAAACCGTATGTTCTTTAACCATTAGATGTAGGTGTGTGTAATTGTAGCTCTAATACTTCTTATAACAAAATCCTAGTATATTTAGGATACTGTTGTTTTTACAAAATAAATGAATAAAAAGAGTTTAGGGGGTTGGAGAAGAAAAATAAAACAAAACAGCATTAGAGAAGACATTACCTCAAAATCGGGTAACTATTTTTGATTTGAGCCAAATGATTACTTGGGAAGGTTTCTGCCAAAAGTGAGGCTTCTAGGAGTAAGGGAGGGAAGTTGGGAGAGTATTTGGGAAGAGGTTGGCCGAGCCAAATGGCTTGAAAGTGTGAATGTGGTGGTAGAGGTGGGGTCCTTTTATAAGATGAGAGGAGGGGCACTCTTGGAAAGTAAGGAACTTTTACATTATTATACAATGATTTTCGAATTCTAAAGTTCCCACACTTATATAATTCGTGGGTAAGGTGATAAGGGTTCGAAATATACCCATCCAATAGTCTTTGGACAAGTGTAAGCCTTGGATTGTACATTATCTTTTCATTTTATTAAAATCGTTAAATAATGAGGTCATCGCTGCATCATAATGATGTCATAAATAATTTAACTTATTTAATGTCTATAAATTATAAAAAAAATACTATGATGTAGGAAATCTTTTTATCTTTCAAATGACGATTCATAATCAAAAATATGACTAGTATAACACCATGTAAAAATTGTTTTAGTAAAACATTTCATGTTTGTGTTATTTTTTACTTTAACATTAAATAAAACGTATTTATGTCATTTTCCAACTAAAGTGGCTCCATGGGGTCCCCAAGTTGACCCAAGGATTGTATTGGTCGGCCATGGCACATCCAATGAGGGTAGGACATGTTTCAAGCTCATCTAATATTATTAAAACATTATTTTTACCTTAAACTACACTAATTACTTCTAATCGCGATTAAGAACTTAAAAGTTACTATTCACCAAAAAATTATTTTAATCTCATTGAACCACATTTTACTTCTGAATGACAACCATGTATGTCGAATTTTTGAAAATCAAATCACAGAAGTTGTAATATTTCATTTAAACAAAAAATCAGTTATTTAACTACCACTTAGTGGTTTCACTATTCTTCAAAAATTGAAGTTTTTCAGAACAATGCCAAAATTTCACCCTAAGCTATAATTGATATTCCGAATTCAAAAATGATGTATATTTTACAAAATTCAAAACATATAAGTTGCATTAATTAATTTTATAATTAATTCCCGTTGTCACAACAAATAGCGTGTTTTTAAGAAACAATTTATATCAAAAGATTGGCAATTGTTTATGTCCAATTTCAATGTTAAATTAATTATAATGACCACCATTGGATAAAATGGTAAAAATATATGCAAATTATACTTTAAAACCACTAAATAGTATAATTTATCACTATAAATTATTTTGATTAAAAACTTTGTTTTTAAGTATTTTTCACTATTCATAAAATATTAGAATTTCTCAGAAAAATACCAAAAATTCAACATATGCTAATTTCGATATTCTGAATCCAAAAATAAAGTCCATTTTGAAATATAAAATTTCTATAATTTTAAAAAGTTGTTATTACTATTCATAATGGCTACTATGATTAGTCGCGGAGTTTTAGAACTCGAAGTTGCGTACAATGCAAGCTATTGCATTATTGAATGAGAAGCGTATTGTGGAAGCTCGGGGTGTTACATTCTCCCCTCCTTCAATAAATTGCATCCTCGGAATTTGAAATTTTTTCTTTGAAAATAAAAGGTTGAAAAGTGAAAATACTTTTGCGGAAAACCCACATCGGAAATAAGATTAATAAAATTTAGCCTTAATAAGAGGGAAATGGAAATAAGAAAGTCACCACCAAATTATAATCTCGATAAGGAGAACATTGGTGGCAATTAAAGACATATAATTGGAGGAAAAACGTAAATATTTGTAGGGAGTGATTGAGGTCATCAATCACAATCAACTATCAAATTGAGGGCCTCAAAGCCTTCAATCTATGTTGATTTAAAATATCATCAATTCAATAAGACATAAGGTATTAGGATAACACATTTTTTTTGTTTTAATATCCCTTTACTAACGTTTAAGAATTAATTTATTCATTGAATAAGATATAGGTATATATATATTTCTGCTTGACAATTAGAGTTTCAACCTTCAACTCATCTTTCACTCAAAAAGATAATAGAACTCAAAAATATTATACTTATCTTAATTGTATAAGGTTACAAATATTAACACATACCATTTAGATTAGTAAAATTATTTTGTAATAACCAGGGACTTCCTGTAGGCTAGTGGTAGGAAATAAAGGCCTGTCGCAGTATGGTTGTGGGTTCGATTCCTGCAGCTTTGTCCGACGCGACGGGTTATGCCCCACCCTGCAGGTTGTCCTTTTCCTAAAACTATAGTATTATAATATTCCAAAAATAATCTTCATAAATTTTTTTACCTTAAACAATACTATCCAAATATAAAATTAATCCACTCCAACCTTTATAGTTATCCAAAATACCTCTGTCTAGACTTTCTCTAAAAGGTCTCTTAATTCCAAAATCAATTTATCAGATTCCCCAAACAAAGTAAAGTTTCTCTTATTGTCACATACTAAAAATATGATTACCTTCTTCATATTAAAACCTTACTGAAACAACAAGTACTACAGTACAATCCTTATATATATATCACATTATTCTAATAACCAGAATATAATCCATGAGTCCAAAAGCACCAATAAATTAATTATTCCACTTCAACTGTAGTAACAGCATAAGATTGTCCGTGATCCCTTTGCCTTTTATGAGGTAAGTTTCCCTGACACATAGGACATTCATTTTCATAATGCCCCATTTCCCTACAATTGTAGCATTCAACATTGATAGCCTCTTTCTTTCCCTTGTAATCACGCGCCTGGTGACCTTTTTCTCCACAGTTATAACAAACTCACATTCCTTTTAGGCATGTACCAGGGTGATTCTTCCCACAATTATCACATAATGGAAAATCCTTCTTTCCCGTTTTCCCTTTATCTGTCTCTTGTTCCACCGTTCTCTTCTTCTCTTGCTTTACTTTGTTGTCCTAAGACTTAGATAATTCTTTTTCTGTCTTGATAGCACATGAGACAATATCTTCGTATGTTGAGAAAGATTGTGATACTAAATCTATTCGGAGAAATGGTTTTAACCCATCAAAGAAACGAACAATCTTACCTCTTGGGTTACGTATATAATCTGCAGCATACCTCGCCAACCTTGTAAAGTCGGCCTCATACTTTGCGACATTCTCATCCTCCTTTTGTCTCAGACTCAGAAATTGCCTTTCCATATCTGCTCGATGGTCATGAGGAAAGTATTTTTCTAAGAAAAGCTCTTTGAACTCCCTCCATTCCATATTATATACGTCATCATCTTCCTTTGTATTTTGAATCAATGACCACCATTTATCGACATCTCCAGTGAGGCGGTAAACTGCCATGATAACCTTCTCCCTTTCGCTACTCCCCAAAGCATGGAATATTTTCTCTAAGGTGTTTATTCATTGCTCAGCTACTAACGGATTTGTATCCCCATTAAATGTTTGTGGTTGTTGCCTCATGAAGCGGTCTAACATTGATCCTCCACATTGCGGATCAGGGAGCTCCATACGAGTATGGTTATTATTCATAACCAGGGTGAGTTGTCCCAGTATGGTAATAAGTTGATCCGCACCAGTTGTATCTCCATATCAACAATAATTATCTTCAGAAAGAGGGAAATCCCTACACGGAGTGCGTGCATTGATACAGTTTCCATTCCTTCCACTAGGCGCTATTTCTAAAGAATGGCATAAACTAGATTAGTTTATGAATTAAAATACATAATTTCATATTTGTAAAACACTTTACATAAATTGAACTATTTATGGATATAATCCATAATCATAAAAAGTAATGTTTTCTTTGAGGAAGTATATAATCATAATCCTTCATAGTGGTTTGTAAAGAAAATGAGAATTATCCTAAGCATATCCCCCGGGAGTGTCGTAACAAAGAGTGCAACAAGGCCCGTTGTCGTGCACCACTTCCCGTCGAGTCTAGATCAAAGCGGTGTTTTCGGGTTTTACCCCTAGGTACATCTGTGCCAGAGCCGCCTCTACCTGCTCGTATCCAGACAGGGATGTATTGCTCGGAAAACTCACACAATCTCTATAATACCAAAATTCTAGGAAGTTCTTCTATACTAATCCTTAAAGTCTACCTTCGGGCTATGTGCTCTAATCAGAGTTTCTCTAAATCTAGCTTCCAAGGTTAGTACTAAACTGCCTCTAATACCAACTGTAACACCCTGACCCCAGCTACCCAGAGTCGGTGCATTACTTCGTAACATTGGCATGATCACAAAAGATAAAGTCTCGAAAGACCGATTAGTTTAGTAGCCTTGGAAACACTAGATACATTCATAAATGTTACATTACAACATAAGGTGAAAAACTACAATAACAAAGTCTCTATAGTACACACTCATAACCTCTTCTGACTATCCCTACAGGTCATTCATAAAATACTTCTTCACATCCTGGAAAATATTAAAACATTGAAAGGGGTGATCTCAGATGCTCAGTAAGGATAACAATATTGCAGAAGCTTTCATAAATAAACATAAACATTTAAGGCAATGTATAACTAAAACAAAATCCTTTTAAACTTGAAAATCAACATAATATGGAAAAAGTAAAATGAGATAATTCCATTTACTTCTTCACATGGATATTCTACTGGTCGAATAATCACATGCAATATCAATAACCACTTTCATAATGATGGAAAGCATAATGCCAGACTATCATAACCACGTAGTCAAGGCCTCGTGCCAAGACCACAAATAAGATTTTTTCAAGGCCTCGTGCTAAGACACTAGTTTGTCTCAAGAGACCTGCCGATGCATCGAGGAGCTATAGCGGGCTCCACCCGTCACTTATTAAGTACAATGCATTCCTCATATGAATAGGTTTAAACATATCATAAACCATAACATAATCGTATCACATAAAAATGGATTAAGGAAACATAAAATTTCCACATTTCAAACACATGATATCAATACAACACATTGATATAATAAAAACGCTTTCAAAACCGTTTTCAATACCAAAATAAAAGAAAGTTAAAACTTTGTATTTATTTTTCATTTAAAAAAATGATGGCTTGTAGAGGAAGCCGAAACTCAAATAATTGTCACGGTGGCAGAGAAGTCATTGTCGCCACATAAGTACGGAAAGAAAAACATTCCCTTTTTGTCATTTAGTAAAATTCTTTGTATAAAAAATATTCCTTTTGAATAAACGTAAAAGTCAAATGGGTTTATACACCATATAAAAGAACGTTGTGTATAAAACCAAATATGCCTCAATGAAAGGGGATTGAGACGAGGTCCTTAAAAAGATCATTTTTTTTAAATAAAGTACATCTATAAGTGTGTATTCACTATAAGTACACATAAATAATGTACAAATACAAGATAGGACAAAATAATATCATGACATAATTTTAATGTAGGAGATTAACCCAAAGAATAGAAATTGGGTTAAGAAGTTCCCTTACCTTGCATCCTGTCCTGACTCGACCGTTCTTTAACCTCATGAATAATAAACTAGAGTTAATTCCTATTTACATGAGAACCTTTTTCATGTTCATTATTCCTTTTATATCACTTATTACCAAGTTATGAACATTATGTAATTATTTAAGTTTATAATGGTCATTTTGTCGATCTTAGGTACTTGAGTCAAAAATAACATTCTTATAATTACAGGTTGTTCATGTGGTGATATATCCATTATATCCAGAATTATATTCATGATATATATATATCATATATCTCATATATATCCATTATATACATGCATTTATATTATTACATAACATTTAGAGGTAAGAAATGAAATGCACCGTTCATGGAGACGGTAATCCGTACGTACGCATCAACGCTACTTTCATTTCTATTTCATATTTAATGGAATGAAATCATAATGATATAAATGTATAATATAATTCCAGTATAATATCATATATAATATCATTTACTCCATCCTTTATACATCCCACATCTGGCCTTAACGATTCACATCACTTTGAGGGGGCGGTAGTCCGCACTTCCTAAAATGAAATTATCGCGTTTACCCATAATGGAAATCATAAAGTATGCCATAAATGGGAAATACAGAAGAATAAGTAAAACATAAACATATTATATATCATATATAAATATATTGACATCTTAATGTCCACCTTTGAAGGTGTTATATGAGTGTTGAACAATCATCATTTCGTGAGGCAGAAATTCGCCATCCACAGAAACCGTATGTTCTTTAACCATTAGATGTAGGTGTGTGTAATTTTAGCTCGAATACTTCTTATAACAACATCCTAGTATATTGAGGATACTGGTTTTGTTACAAAAGAAATGAATAAAAAGAGTTTAGGGGGTTGGAGAAGAAAAATAAAACAAAACAACATTATAGAAGACATTACCTCAAAATCGGGTAACTCTTTTTGATTTGAGCCAAAGGCTTCCTTGGGAAGAGTTCTGCCCAAAGTGAGGCTTATAGGAGTAAGGGAGGGAAGTTGGGACAGTATTTGGGCAGAGGTCGGCCGAGCCAAATGGCTTGAAAGTGTGAATGAGGTGCTAGAGGTGGGGGCCTTTTATAAGAGGAGAGGAGGGGCACTCTTCGAAGGTAAGGAACTTTTACATTATTATAAAATTATTTTCGTATTCTAAAGGTCCCACAATTATATAATTCGTGGATAAGGTGATAAGGGTTCTAAATATACCCATCCAATAGTCTTTGGACAAGTGTAAGCCTTGGATTGTACATTATCTTTTCATTTTAATAAAATCGTTAAATAATGAGGTCAACGCTGCATCATAATGATGTCATAGATAAAATATTTTATTTAATGTCTAAAATTTATATAAAAAATACTATGATGTAGGAAATCTTTTTAGATTTCAAATTACTATTTATAGTCAAAAATATGACTTGTATAACCCCATGTAAAAATTGATTTTGTAAAACATTTCATGTTTGTGTCATTTTTTACTTTAACATTAAATAAAAGGTATTTATGTCATTTTCCAAATAATGTGGCTCCATGGGGTCCCCAAGTTGACCCATGGATTGTCTTGGTCGTCCATGGCACATCCAATGAGGGTAAGACATGTGTCAAGCTCATCTCATATTATTAAAACATTATTTTTACCTTAAACTACACTAATTACTTCTAATCACGATTAAGAACTTAAAAGTAACTATTCACCAAAAAATTATTTTAATCTCATTGAACCACATTTTACTTCTTAATGAAAACCATGTATGTCGGATTTTCGAAAATCAAATCACAGAAGTGGTAATATTTCATTTAAACGAAAAATCAGTTATTTAACTACCACTTAGTGGTTTCACTATTCATCAAAAATTGAAGTTTTTCAGGATAATGCCAAAATTTCACCCTAAGCTATAATTGATATTCCGAATTCAAAAATGATGTCTATTTTAAAAAATTCCAAACATATAAGTTGCATTAATTAATTTTATAATTAATTCCCACTGTCACAATAAATAGCGTGTTTTTAAGAAACAATTTATATCAAAAGATTGACAATTGTTTATTTCCAATTTCAATGTTAAATTAATTCTAATGACCACCATTGGATAAAATGGTAAGAATATATTCTAATTATACTTTAAAACCACTAAATAGTATAATTTATCACTATAAATTATTTTTATTAAAAAAGTTGTTTTTAAGTATTTTTCACTATTCATAAAAAATTAGAAGTCATCAGAAAAATACCAAAAATTCAACATAGGCTAATTTTGATATTCTGAATCCAAAAATGAAGTTCATTTTGAAATATAAAATTTCTATCATTTTAAAAAGTGGTTATTACTATTAATAATGGCTACTATGATTAGTCGCGGTGTTTTAGAACTCGAAGTTGCGTACAATACAAGCTATTGCATTATTGAATGAGAAGCATATTGTGGAAGCTCGGGGTGTTACATACCACCTCTCTAATATATATCTATGCTAGTTGATCCAATGAAAAATCCTCTCGAATTGAAATAAAATGTGTGGTCTTTGTAATATGATGCACAACAACCCTGATATAATTGATTCCTTTTGATGTCTTTAGAAGTCCAGTGACAATGTCTCTGGTGATGTTCTCCCATTTCCACATTGGTTTGGGTAGTTGTTTCATCATCCCTTTAGACTTTTTCCTCTCAGCCTTCACATGCTGACACATAAGGAACATTTATGCATACTCAGGAATCTCCTTCTTCATGTTATTCCACCAAAAATGCTCTCATAGATCTCGATACATATTTGTGTTTCCAAGGTGGATAGAGAAATATGAACTATGTGCATCATCCAAAGGTTCATTCTTTAAATCCTGATTTGATGGGAATCACAGTCTTGTACTAAATCTCACAATTCCTTCTTCATTAACATTTAACTATGAGGATTTCCATTTTTGGATAGTTTCTAGTTTATCTTGAATTCCCACATCATTCTTTTGAGCATCCTTTAACCTTCCCAAAAGAGACTGTTGAGAAATAATTTGTGAAAAGATTGATGATTTTCACATCCTTATGATTCCCATGTCAATCATCATCAAATCTAAGAAGATTAGGTCATTTTCATTTCTCATTATTGGTCAAATTTTTGGGTCTTTTCTACTTAGAGCATCTACCACCTTATTTTCCTTCAAAGGGTGGTAGCGGATTGAGAAGTCATAGTATTTGATCACCTTTAACCATCTACGTTGGTGCATATTCAACTCTTTCTATGTGAATATATACTTGAGGCTTTTATGGTCTATATATATTTCAAACTTCTCCCCCAAAGAGGTATTGACAACAAATTTATAAAATGAATACCGCTGTAGCCAAATCCAGATCATGTGTTGGACTATTTTTCTCTTGAACAATCAATTTCCTTTATGTATAGGTAATGATTTTTATATTATAAATCATCACACAGCCCAAGTCATTCATCGATGAATCACTAAATACCACCCAAATATATCCACTTATGGGTAATGTGATCATGTGAATAGTGATAAAACTCATTGTCAACTCCTTGAAGAACTCTTCACATTCATCTCTCCAAGAAAACATGACTCCCATCTAATTTATCTTAGTAAGAGTGTTAGATGATCATGAGAAATTTCTCACAAATCGGCAATAATATTCATCTAACCCCAAGATGCTATGGATATTTGTCATCGATGTTGGCCTCATCCACCACTCAATTGCTGTTATCTTGGTTGGATATATAGATATATCATTTATTGTGAGGATATGACCAAATAATGAGTCCTCCTTTAACTAAAATTATCAATTTTTGTACTTTTCATAGAGATTATCCTTTTCAAGATATTTAGTACACTGCTTAGATGATCCTCATGCTCCTTGCTGTCAGAGTATATTAGAATATCATCTATAAAGACTCAATTTTTTTAGGTAATCTCTTATGACTTTATTCTTCAATTCCATGATTATTTCTGTAGAATTAGTGGTTCCAAAATTCATTACTATCATTTCAATGTGCTCTTACCATATATGAAAAGCAGTCTTGGGGATATCCTCTTTCTTCACCTTTAATTGGTAATATCCCAACTGCAAATCCAACTTGGAGAAGTATTGTGCTCCATGTAGATAATCAAACAAGTCATCAATTCAGGTCTGACAATACTTGTTCATTATCATGATTTTGTTGACCTCACAATAATCAATGAAAAGGCGCATTGACCCATCCTTCTTCATGATGAAGAGGATTGGTGTACCCCATGGGGAAGCTCTTGGGAATATAAACCCTTTATCCAGATTATCCAATGGTTTTTTATTCAGCTCCTTAAGCTCGAAAACATCCATTGAATATATATTCTTGGATATTTTCAAAGCCCATGTATATGATCAATCAATAATTCAACATATCTTATAGGAGGGAGACTAGACAATTCCTTGAGAAACACTTCGGTGAATTTCCAAAAATATGCATGTCTTCAAGGATGGTATCTTCCTTATACTCAATCATTTGAGAAAGATACACATTCTAATAGGGAATTGTTATCCACACTTGAGATGATTTTTCTAAAGAAGATTCATCATTTTCCTTTTATATGTATAGAATCGATGGTTGATTCTCCATATGGAGAGTGATTTCCCTCTCATGGAAATTTATGTGGGATCGATACAGGGAGATCTAATCCATGCCAATAATTTCATCAAATTTCACCAGAGGGAGTATGTAGGGGTTTTCTAGGAAGTTTAATCCACAAATTATGATAGGGGAGGATATAAATTCATTGGTTGCAATGATTTTTCCCATTTCATGTTCTCACCAAAATCATTACCTCCATGATTTTGTGGTGGTGTTGGAATTGTTTTACTAAATATTCAGAATATAAATGAATGCATAAAACTTGAATCAAAAAGTAATTTTCATATTCATCAATGAATAACTATCTTACATGTCACTAAATTGTTTTCAGGGTTCACTTTTGCGGTGGTGATGGAAATATCTCACCCTTGATTACATTGAAGTTGTTGGATGCCTCTAAAAACCCATGGATTTTGGAAGTAGTTTGAAATGTTCCATGGTTCTTTGCAGTTGAAGAAATTAAAAATGGGTTGAGGGTCGAATGGAGTGTTACTCTCTTCTATCGCTGCCGCAGATTTTTCTTGTTAGCTGTTAATGGACAGGTTCCCCTCCTTTCCACACCTAAATCATTTCTTCACCCCCTTAAATAATTTATCAAGGTGCTTCTTTCTAGAACATTGGAAAGTTGGGTGCTATATTTTCTTACCAGCATTTGTTTTTTCCATCAGATCACCATAATTAAGGTCCACCTCACGCTTATTATCCTCATGATATTTTTGAGATTCTTGGATCTCTATTTAGTCTTTGAGGGCACATCAGACAATTTACTCGTAGCTCTCAAAGTTACAGATCACTATGGATTTCTATAGGCTAGGTTTTATCCCACCAATAAAGCGGTCAACCATGCATTTAGGGGTAACGATAAAGCTGGAGGCATATCATTAAATCCTTCAAAATCTTACCTCGTATGCTTTGATGGATTCTTCATCTTTTTTCTTGAGTTAAGGGAAGTCCCTTTCAATCTTAAGTCGGAGGGTGTGAGGAAAATATTTATTGTATTTTTTTCTGATATACTTCAATTCTAACGCCTCAATCTCCCCCTCGGGCTTCATATTTTTTATCAATGTACACCATTGATTAGATTCACCCTCCAAATCATAAGTATATATAATAATCTTCTCTTGTTCATAAAATTGAACGATGGAGAATATCATTTCAATGGAGTTTATACATTGTTAGGAAATTAAGGGATTAGATGATCCATTAAAAGCATGAGGTCTTTGTCTTGTGAAGAACTCAATTGAGACATATTTTTTCTCATGGGGTGGGGGTTTAATGTTACTCTTGACCCATGATTTTATTCAAAAAATTAGTTAACTGAGATAGTATCATGAAAAATTATGAAATTCCTGCACCCATCAGATTGGGCATCTCATTAGATCAATCATCACAATGATCTTCACATCAGTTGTTAGCCTGAGTCCTCCTATTACTAGTCATTTCCAAGAATAAAAGGAATGTTAGGAGTAACACATAAATGGGAATCTAATGAAAAAATGGATAACTTATAAATTAAATTTATTTCCTTAACATATCTATGTTATCCACAATATACTTCCCATCATATATTTTTAGGGGAATTTTTTAATTCACATAATTATGGTTTATACCAAGCTTAGTAATTTACTGAAGCATTTCGCTTGGGAGTGTCATAACCAAGAGTGCAGTAAGGCCCATTGTAGTGCATCATTTCCCATTTGAGTGTAGCTCAAAGAGGTGTTTTTTTGTTTTACCCCTTGATATATCTGTGCTAGAGCTACCTCTACTTGATCATATCAAGACACATATGTATTTTCTTGGTAAAACACTTACTCAATACTCACCAAAATTTAGCCATGATTTTATTATACTTAGTCTTATATCTAAGGCTTTCACTTGGGTTTTCTAATCCTAATACAAAAAAAAATTAAACATATCCTTGATTAAAAAATATAAGAACCCCAAACATTATTACACACATAATCATGATTTATTACATAAAAATGGACTCAATACACAACTGAGGAATTATATCTCTAGTGTATTTGACAATTAAGAACATTACATAACAACTTAGAAAATAAAATACAACATCTTTATTGAAAATATCATTTACATGACCACAACCTTAATTTGTACTTAGCATTGCTTGGGATAACCTAAGGACATGCATAAGAAAAGGGTGAGCTATAAAGACTAGTAAGGAAGTAATCAAGGTACAACAATAAGAATATATTAAATGATAGTCAATAGTCATATTAATTGAGAAAAAGGGAAACATGAACATAAAGTCATGATATATAATTTTAACGTAACATGGAAATATAAAAACAAAATTTAATATTATATTATCATGATCAAAGGCTCATTGAACATGGATCATGATTAAACCCACATTGAACATGAGCTATCATGACTAAACCCTCATTTAACATATTTTATCATGATACTAATCTTTACCCAAGGTATTGAAGTGCTATCATGGTGTATCATTATTAATCATTTCATTTCAAGCGTATGTGTACCACATTGATCATATATCATAGATTCATTAAACATTACCATTAATTCAATGATAAAAGAAGGTGAAATTCATCTATGAAACTATATAATAAATAAGTAAATGTGAATAATTATGAATATCCTTGATAGAGAAATGGGAATGGTATTCACTACCCAATGACTTTGGCATAGAAAATCACTGTGCAATTTCGTCAGCATAACGACGTGACATAAGAATTAATGAAAATGGTATATGAAAGATAAAAAGGTATCTCATAATATGTACATAAAATGGAATGTAAGGTGGTCAAATATGTACATTTTACAACATATGCAATAGAATTTAGATTCATAATATAATATAATTGCATGAATGAAAATTAGGAGAGAGAAATCCCTTACGGAATTTCCGCATGGTAACAAGTATACATGAGAGGCATTAATGAGAGATAAAGGGGTATCTAATTATTAAAAAATAAGGATGGATGTATTAATGAGGTGATAAATCATACTGCAAAATTTGTAATTGAAAAGACAATGGTACTGAAACATAATGAAACTGGGACAAAAAATGAGAGAGGGAGAACTCCCTTAATTGGAAGTGCGATAATAAATGCTAGAGAGGGGCTTGAGATGGGCTTCTAGGGAGTCTGGGGTTCATTTATAGGAGTATAGATGGAGGTTTTCAGGATTTGTTCTACCTCCAAATTCTTTGAGTGAAGATTAATGAGAGATTGAGTGATTTTAAATATAAAATAAGAAGGAATTGTTCAATATTTTGTTTTTGGACACCACATATCAAACAAATAAAAAATAGAAACTAACAAATGGGTTTCCCATTTTTTTCCAAAGTGGAGTAGAAAGCATTATTTTATAAGTCCAATGGCCTAACCTATTAAAATATTAGGATTGCTTACATGGATGTGAGTCACACTCTCATGGAAATCATTTAAAAAATGTAAAAATGTTTTGTAAGTATTGGAGGGTCCACAAAGGCTTTGTAAAAAAATATAACATCACAATATTTTAAATTTAAACCATTTATTGTCCAAATATACCATTTTTATTATTTTATTACATCACTATTGGGTCATAATGATTCCCTAAAACACATTATTTAAATGATATTTATTTTTTACACAAAAATTCAACTGTCTCAAAAGATTATGAAAAATTCACCATTGGATAATTTCGACATCCTGATTGAGAAAATAATAATAATTTTATCTTAATAATTTTATAAATATTATAATTTTTACTTTTAAAATAAAAAAATGGCATTTTTCAAAAATTCTTGTGTTTTGACAAAAACAGCTTTCAAACCATAATAAAAATGACAATTTTATTCATAAAAATATATCCTAATTTATATTTAATAAAATGAAATATAGTAATAATATTTTATTAACATATATATTAATTTTTAAAAAATCTATTAATTCATCAAAATAGATTTATTAATTGAATATTTACTAATATTACTATTTGTGATTTAAAAACTATTTACAAAATAACAATAATGAAATCAATGTATATTATTTATTATATCAAAAAATATTCTAAATAATCATAATTCTAGGGTCTTGTGACATAACCCCTTACAACACCCTCATATGACCTAATGGTAAGGTGTGCAATGGGGAAAGGCCCTTTGGGTGGCTCGAATAACATCCCTCAGGTGGTAATCTCTATCAAAATCCATTTCTCCCATATGATGTTCTTTTTATGCTTAACATGTTGAAGCTTGTCTGGGGATTTTCCAAGAGTGAATCCCCGTGATGCCACCTCCTTTCGGAGCTCTGAAAATAGGCTTCGTATGGAAAAATTCTACTGGATGAGGCCATCACTTCCTTTGTCTGAGTAAATTGGATTTTTAAAGCCCTATATTAATACTAATCATGTGATCACAGTTCAATGGATATATTATCAATGGTAAAAAATCATAATATTATTTTGAAATCATAAAACATAAAACCAAGGAAGTTTATATTTTATATAAACATTTAACATAATAAGACATTGAATTAGATCAAGATGAATTTTCATTAATAATGGATTGGGTCGTTAGAGAGGGAAGTTTTACATGATGAAAAATTCCCCTCTTTAGTGATTCATGTGTAAGGAGGGTGAGGATTATGAAACTAGTACCCAAACCCAAGGGTTTGTGATGATGGTCAGTATTATTAACCCCTAAAACTTAGGGGAAATGGGAAATATCATGCGATAAATATTTATAAATAGGGGTGTGATAAAAATATGGTTCAATGTACACTTACCATCCTCTATATATTTTATAATATCTTATTTTATTATGGATCCACCCACTCTTTCGAATTTAAAGAATTGTAAGAGGGTATTATGATTTCAACAAATGATTTGATGTGAAATTATAAATACAAACCCATAATTGTATGAATATTTTTTCTCAAGTATATATTTCTTCTACGATTTATGTTTGTTTGAATTTTGTACCTTAAATTTTTTCATTCTTCCCCTGGTCCAATTCAATGTCATATTAGGATTGGATTGTATTTATAAGTATAATTCCTAAATCAATTATTGAGTTAGTGAAGTTAGGATTGATATTTAAATCCAAAATATGATTGTTTATCATTGTGATGATATGTATGAACTTCTTATAGAGATTACATTAGTGTATATATCTAAATTCACATGTAGATGGCATGTTTGTATCAAATGGTTGGGGAGAAACACAAAATTGAGGATACTCATATTGATTGGGAATTTGTGGATGAATTTACAAAATAATTTCCTAAACTTCCAAAAAATGTGAATTCTAGTTCTCAATAGAGCTCATACCTAGTTCAACACTAACATCAAAGACTCCCTATATAATGTACCTAATTGAGTTATATTATTTGAAGATAAAACTCCATGAAAACCTTAATAAGGGATTCATTCAGCCATGTGTGTCACCCTAGGATATACATGTTTTTTTCATGAAAATAAAAGATGGATCAATGTGACTCTGCCTTGATTATCAAGAGTCGAACAAGATCAAAATGAAGAACTTGTAACATATTCCCCACATTTGTTACTTGTTTTATAAATTGGTTGGAACTCTACACTTTTCCAAGAATGACCATAATTCTGGATATCATAAAATGATGGTCTAGAAAGGGGATATACCCAAGATTACATTTCATAAAATTATTGGAAACTAAAAATATATTGTGACGCCTTTTGATATTATAAATTCCCCTTTTATATTACTGGATTTTACGAATAGATTCATTTGACATTACATCGATTAGTTTGTAGTTTTCATTATAGATGATAACGTTATATTTCTAAAGATAAAAGAATAGCATGAATACCACTTTATAATTTTACTAATGGATATTTGGGAGGAAAAACTGTATGAAAATTTTAAAAATTATTATTTTGGATACAATAGGTTTCATTACTAGGCCACATAATCTCAAGATATGGTATAGTATTAGATCCATCAAAGATGAATGCTGTTTATGGTTGGTTAAGACCATCCATGGTGACTGAGATCTATATATTTCATGTTTTAGCTAGATATTATTTATTATTTGTGGATAATCATTCATGACTATGTTGTTCACTATCCATGTTAAATCGGAAGGGTTCCAATTTCCTCAAGATAGATAAATGTGAGAAATCGTTCAATGAATTGAAGAGATGATATGTATGTGTACCTATGATTAAATTTCTCTATATTGGATAAGGGTTTAAAATCTATAGTGATTTATCCAAGAAGGGACTAGGATTTATAATTATGAAGCATAACATGGTTATTTCTTGTTCTTGGAAATAGATGAAGATTTATGAGAGAAATTATCGATCTCAAGATTTGGACTTAACAATGGCAACTCTTTATTATAGAAATGGATTAATTATCACTATGGAGAAAAATGTGATATATATAATGATAAAAAAGGTATGAAAATTATATTATCATAGATAATGTTGAATATAAACTGAATAATATTGTTAGAGTAGACAAGACATTTTGATTGCTCAATATATTTTCCCCATGGGATAGAGAATAAGGTGGTCAATGCTTTGAGTCAAAAAGATAATTATTTCTTATCCATGATGAGGATTGATAAATCTACAATATTTCTATATTTGAAAAGGATAGATATAGAAATATTAAAGGAAGGTAAAAAATAATATCTTACTCAACTGAATATTCAACCTTATATCCATGTAAAGATTAAGGAGGCATAGATGGAATATGTAGAGATGGAAGATATGGTTAGAAAGTTCTCTAAGTTTAACCTTGATCAGTATAAAATGAGAAGGTTTAGGAACTTGGCATGTGTTCCTTCCATACCAGATTTGATATCGGATCTATTAGAGAAATCTCATTTTTTTCATTCTCTATTCATCCTATAAGTACAAATATGTATTGATATTTGAAGTAATACTGATGTTATGATGTCATAAAAAGGGATATTGATGTGTTTATATCCTGGTGCTGGTATTCTAACAGGGTATGGTAGAAATAAAAATATCTAATGGGATGTTTCATCCATTACCCACACCAAAATGGAAATGGAAGAACATAACTATGGATTTTTCCATTAGACTCCCTAAACCTCTAAATGGTTTAATTCAATATGGGTGGTAGTCGATCACTTTATTAAGTCTATACACATCATTTCTATCAGAGTAGACATCTCTCTAGATAAAATTTCAAGGATATAAATTATGTAAGTGGTATGTATTCATTGAGTACCACTATCCATTGTATTTGATTGGGATCTGAGGTTTACCTCAATGTTTTGGAGAAGTATTCAGTATGCACATGATAAAAAATTGAGTTTTAGCACTATTTATCTTCCTCAAATGGATGTTCAGTATGGAAGATCAATTCAAACCCTAGAGGATATGTTGAGATATTTTTAGTTGTATATCAATGGTTTATAGGATTAAAAGATTCTTCTAGTTGAGTATTCTTACAACAATATATTTTACTCAATCACTAAAATGTATCCTTTTGAATCCCTATATTGGAAGACATGTAGAGATCTAACTTTCAGGGATGAGGATGGAGAAAGAATGATTTTGGGACATGATATAGATAAATAAATGATATAGAAGGTTATAACTATTTCGTATCATATCTAGGAAGGTCAATGTTAGCAGAAAATTTATTCTGATAACCAATGACGTGACCTAGAATTTGAAGGTGGTGAAGAGGTATTTTTATGAATTTATCCATAGAATAAAGTTATAATGTTTAAAGGAGAAATGGAAACTACGACCTAGTTATATCGATCAATTTGATATTATTTATCATATGATAATAGAAGAATATCATTGGGAACATCCTCCAAAAATAACTGAAGTCCATGATGAGTTTCAGTTATCTCTTCAGAGGAAATTTAAACCCAACCCTTCACATATATTGAACTCAAAAATTCTATTGAGGGAGGTGGATCATTCTTATAGGAACATCAAGTTGAAATTATGGATTTTATAGAGAATGTTCTATAAAAACAATACCACTCACCTAGTAAATTTTTTTGGTGAAATATCCAGTTATAGGAATCAATTTCGGAACATGAGGATATGATGAGGAAGAAGTCTCCTAATTTTTCCATATACCAAGGATGAATTTCATGTGTGAAATAAATTAATGGGGTATAATATAACACCCCAAGGTTTAGTGACTGATTATTTAATAAATTAATATTATTTTATATCTAGTTTTGCATGAATTACTAATTAAAACATTCATTATATGATAAACCAAGATAATCCTTTGCTATATGCAACACAAACTTGCATTGTGTTACACACAACACTGAGTTTCTACAAGACATAATATTATTATTATAAATTATTAAATTAATTACTTACAACCTAGCCATTAAACATAGTAATATCGATGCATATAAATAATTTTGAAATATCATTTATAATAGTGTAATTAAATAAAACATATTGATAATAAAACATGTAATACTTGTAATGTCTTTATTTGTGTGAAAAAATTATTTTCCCAAAAATCCTTTTTTCATGTCCTTATTTGAAAAATAATAAAAATCATTTTAGAAACTCATAGAAATATAATTTTATGTCATAAAATATATTTTTGAATTCCAAATTTCCATGTTATCTTAGGGTGAATTGTTTGGTTTTTATGAGAAATAACAATTTTGGGTGAATAGTAAAACAATACTAAATTTTAATTGAAAATATTGTTTTGTTATAATATATATATATATATATATAGTTTTATTATAAATGATTTTGTTTTTGAAGTCGAAATAGTTAAATTATATATTTATTATTCCAATTTAGGTCATTGAAATCATTTTTATATTTAATTGAGATATAAAATCTTAATGAAAATTTTAATATTCCCACAATAAAAAATTGATTTCTTTCAAGTTCTATAGGATTATAAATAAACGTAATTTTTTAACCCCTATTAATTGAATGGTTAAAAATAGACATACATTGTTGTAATCAGTATAAAACTTATAGTCTAATTAGATAATCTAAATTTTTGACAAAAAATATCAGTGATAGTTATTTTAATTTATAAAAATGATTAACGTAAACTTAAGCTTAACAATGAACTAAATGTAAATAATGGAGCCAAAATATCATATCCACTTTTCAAAAACACATTTTATGGGAATATTTCGTTTATTAAACATTTTTATTGATTTTGTTTCTATTTCTGATGATTTTTAAGGTAAAAACATGGGTACCCTTAACTTGTTTTCAAAAATTCCAAGTGAGTCCCCTTCATCCCTGATAAAAGGAAACCACCATTATCTCCTCATCAATCTTCTCAAAAGACTTGGGTAAAGAAAATATTTTCCCTATTTACTTCCCAAAAATCCCTAAATTCATCCTGGAATCCTCCTTTTGGTCAGAAATTCAACCAAGGAATACCATTGGTGAAAACCAAAGGTAGTTACCCAAAGAAGAGGTAACATCCTTCCTCGAGTTCATTTCATTAATTTTCTTTCTCCAATATCTAAACTATTATAATTCAATGAATATATAATAAATTATTTATCCTCAAAATACTGAGATGTTTTTAAGATAATTTTTCAACCTATACTTATACACACCTCCATCAAATGGGTAAAAAACATATAATTCTAGTCTACGGTGAACTACCACCTCATGGAATAATATTGTTCATTTATTCCTTCAAAACATATAATAGTTGGTTGTTTTGTTGAAAATTCTATTTTTATATGATATATATGATAAATATGATTCATTTAGGCTTCTGCAATATTTATATAACACACACCTTTTTTCTTTTTATTTTTTTAAACACAACAATTTTTTTTGTGGAAGTGTGGACTACCGTATCCACAAAGTGATGTGATTCATTAACATTATACATAGAATGAATACAGGTTGAGTTTAATTAAAATATATGATATTTATAAAAAAATATTATATGGTATTATATATAAAAATATAACTATGTTTTAATGACATTATTTCTTTCACTATGAAAATTAAAGGGAAATAACACTCCTGCGTATGTACAACCTACCATCTCATGAATGGTTTATTCCATTTAATATTTCCCTATTTGCAAGACTATTAAAAATTAAAATATACTAAATATGTATTATATTTATATCATGGATTAAATTTTGAAAATAATGATATATGTATGAGGACAATAAATATAGAAAATTATGAGACTTGCAAAAATCAAAGGGAACATTACCCAAAATGTACCCATAACCATGATGTGTTAAAAATTGAGTAATATAAAGACATATATTGTATTATATATAATAATATTGTATTTTTGTAGATTTATAATATATTTATAAATATTATATATGAGTTTTGAAGTACGATGAGAGTCAAGACATATGAAATGGGGATATCTTGTCTCACTTTTATTTCTGGGATATTTACTCTTTATTCATCATTTATTTTTTTGTATGGTGCATATACTGTCCATAAATATATTAAATAATTTTTATACTTAAATTTATGAGTATCTACAAATTAATTTTATGGAATATTTTTTATTGGGTTTATATTTCAAGAGTTTTCAAATTGGTAAATTAGTTTTTTCTCAATTTGCTATTTTCAAGACAAATACCATAAACATCAAAACCCATTATTAAATGAAATTTAAATAAGATATTTTAAGATAACTTCTATGGAAGAACTATTTTAAAACTACTTTATAGTTTTTATTATTCCATTATAATTTTTCGTATAATTTTCAAAGAAATAGTTTTCCAAAATGTTTTCATGCTTCCTTTCAAACGATATTGTTTTCATAATGTTTTAAAAATTATTTTTTACATTTTCAAGAAAATCGGTCTACAAATTTTTTTCTAGAATCTTATATATGCTTTCATGGGAATTTATTTTCCAAAATGATTTAAATCTTCCATTTTATGTTTTCTTATAAAAGGATTTCAAAAGGATTTTTGTTTTAAAATCATTTTTTAAATAATAATTGATAATTTCCCAAAGAAATGTTTTTAAATGGATTTTGAAAAATTCTATTCCCTATAAAATGAAATTTGTTGGTGTTACTCATAAAATTATAGTAAATTACCCAAAGTAATCACTTATATTATTTTTTTGAATGGATTTTTTATTGATGTAATGTTTTTTATGAAATCTTTTTCTCTTTTATTGGTTATAAGCTTATGAATCTGGCTTATTTTCATGGGTCATGATTTGATGAAATGATTACAAAACTTTTTTTTTCATTGTTTATGTTCTGATTACATTTTTATGATTCTAATATCATTTCATGGGTTACGATATGTTTTTTTTATTTTTATTTTTGTGTCACATGTATGTTTGGTTTTTTTAATAGGTAGGTGGTACTATATTTCCCTCCGATTCATTTTGTGGTGATAAGTGTAATATAATCCCATAGGGTAAAATAGTTGTACCCTAATCCCAAAGAATAAGGCTACTTAGATTTTGTACAAAACCCAAAAAAGAGGTTACATTGGTTGTTTTCCATGCCAGAAAATAAAACGGTACACTAGTTGCAGCCTAAGCCAAAAAAACAAGTGGGTACACGAGTTGTAATCCCAAATCCCAAAGTGGATACATGTGTTGTAGCCCAATCCTAACATGTCATAATGGTCATAGAAGGTATCATTGACATAAGATTTTCTATGCTTATGTGAATGAAAAAATATTCTATGTCTTATTCTTATGTATTTATTTCATGCATTATGCAATTTATTCCCTTAGGATTCATGTCTTTTGAACTTCCATTCATTATTACAAGATTAATTTTTATGATATTTGATATGTATGGTATGATCTTATAATTCCAAGATCGTGTTATCATACCCTTATGCTCATGTTTATTCTTACGTATCTCTATTTTTTACCCTCACTGAGCATATAATCTCACCCCTTTGTATATTTCCATTTCAATGGTTACGAAAATATGTATTATGTATGATGTATCTATGAAGGGGAATATCCCTGAAAAAAATATTGTGAGATAATTTAGAACATTTTTGTTCTAGTTATTATGATTCAATATCTCCAAAGGCACTAATATATTGTGGTCATTGGGAATATTTTTGTTTAATGTATTAAGTATTCAAAAAAGTGATGTAATGTTAATATATGAATTGTGGGGTTCATTATATAGGTACATGTACATGATGATCATCAAAATATTGACATATAAATTTTACATTTCCCATTTTTGTATCATAATCTAGATATATAAATGCACTCAATAGTAGATAATTTTGAGGCTGATGCTGATCATATCCTCCCACACCAAACTTGTCTCGAAGAACCATCAGGAACAAAATCTAGTGATGACTATAAACACAATAGAAAAAACACACTAGTCCAAATCTCCATATATAAAAATAAAACCAAATTCCCTAGATAAGCATATGGGATGTTCCCATAGTCAACTCCACACTTTTCAAAACCAAAAAGGACCGAATACCACAAACAGGTGACCAAAAACTATTCTTCTCAAGGAGCCCTACTGGAATCCTTCTCACAGTAATCATCATCGGGCATGCATATTCTCAAGAACATATTCCTTCTTTATAACCTCCTTATGTGTTGGAAATTTATATCTATTAACTACATACTAAATAAAAAGACATACCACCAAATCATTATGAATCGAACATGACCCCTCATCAAAAAAAGATCAGCGGTGAAACATAATAGGTCCTTGAACATGATCCTAGGCTCCAACAATGACACACTTCCAAAACGAAGATAGAGTAGCTTCCGATTTTTATATTCCATCATAGATGATGAACTAAACTCTACTCAGACAAGTTTTTGAAAGAGATTTTGAGATCCTCTAAATAGATCTATGTCACTATAATGGAAACAAATCCCACATACATCCATAAATCATGCCACTAAAAAGAATAAAATTTCATCTTCTGTTGATATTCTTCCTCAATTTGTTAAACACTTTTACAATAAACTAAATCATCTCATCGAACCTAGAATACCAAAAACACACATAGGAAATGACCATGATACATATCATTAAGAGAAATGTGATTTCATAATCCTATTAGTAAGAAATCGTATAACACTACATTAATTAATAAACTTTATTTTCCCAATTTTACTAAATGAAGATGAGAACACATGTTATACAGGATGTAAGTACCTCTCCAAGGTTTACCCCATACAAGTGATTAATCCTAAATTGGTTGTTTTATTTGATTAGATTAATTTAATCGGATAAAAGGGGCCCTAAATTCCTATGTTCTATCACATATTTCAGGGCCTTCATTAAGCATGATGATCAACAGACAAAATTTCCATACCTACCCATGTAATTCTCACAGTTTTTAACTCTAAACACCATCAAATCAAAAAACTAACCCCTATAATTCCAATATGTTATGACCCACTATATAGATACCCATTTTGGGCCAACAAGAAAGGATGAGAGTTATTGACCTCCCATGTCCCACATCTTGTAGGCCTCGAGATGGAGAATAACAATAAGAGTATAAAAATATAAAAAATCATAGAAATTACCCTCCATAACAATAGTATTAGGATATAATATAATTTAAACAAAAAACTCCATAACATAACATGAAAGTGAAAACAAAAACTATCCCACAATAGTTGTATACTTTAAATATATCTAGATACATATATTTCAATAAGTACCCAAAATTAAAATCTAAGGCATCAACATATAAATAAACTAGAGGTTTGAGCTATTAATGTTAAGAACAGTCCATATAGTCATCCTGAAAACCTGGAAATCAGTTCATATACATAGGGTGAGAATTCAATTATACTTAATAATGTCATTCCAAAGTCTCCCATGAAAATGTGAAATGTTTATACTAATGAACCTATGGGAAATAATCATAAAAAACAACACCTAAAACTGGTAACTATAAATATCCATGATCACAAAGGCATGCTCCACAAATAAATTCAGCAACAAATAATAATATAAAAACTACTAATATAAAGGTTCCACACACCACTATTCCAATGATTTTCTTCTCTCACACCCCAATCTCATATTTCTTAGTACTCCCATATTTTCGTACATCAAATCAGGATAAGAACCCCCCATGCAACAAAAAATCATAACAAAAATCTACTTAAGACCCAAAATCCATCACATAAAATCTCACCCAATGTCATCTAGGCCATCATATAAAATCTCATCTTCAATCGTAACCAGAGTAGTATGGTATCATGAACATGAATGACACTAACAACATTATTTAATCCAACCATGAATGAACCCACCATAATCCACCTCATAAACTCATCAAAAATTAATATAGTGAACTTTTTATAACATTCCATTATATCCCATGCATGTAACTATCACTGAGAAGAGAGAGTGGGAACGAAGAGTTAGCTAGCCAAAGGTCATCATCACCCATGATATTGAAAAAACACCAACCAAATATATGGGTTTTGAAAGATGGGGATCTACACGGGGTGGATGTGTGTAGAAAATAAAAAGGAAATTACAATATATATATATAGCTACACAATAGTCCAATATATGGGTTCACAAAAAATCACTAACCAACTCACAATATCAAAACTCCAACTGAAAAGGCCGCAACATTCGTTTTCACCAATAAATTCAAAACAACACACATCATAATGCAATAAAAATATCACATTTAATCTTATTTCTCACCAAAATCCATTTTCCAGATTTCACAATACTGAAATGTTATATTATCCAAACCATTTAGTTCATTAATCATTCCATTTATCTTCACATTAACATAAATATTATTTAACCACACTTTGGATTTTTTAAATCATTAATTTAGAATTTTTATCCCATTAACCAAAACCAACCACTTCCATTTCAATTTCAACATTAGTTTTTAACTCCATTACAACCTGGGTGACTAGTACAATTGAACACCACAAAAAATTGGCTATAATAATCATAAACCCAACCACCCCCACATGATCACCATTTCATAGCCACATCCACTTCCTCATCCATACAGAATCATTAAGACCATTTCCCATCTCATCATCTACAACACATCACATAACCACCCAACATGATAATTACACTTCACCGCCCCACCACACAACCACACAACACCACATCAGCCCCACACACTACGACCAAACATCAACAAAATTTTCTCATTTAATTCAAATTTCAATTTTATATTAAAAAATGGTCATTTTTTCACATTACACTTCCTTTTTAATGGCATTATTACACAATCGAAAAATCTCCCAGTGAACCCATTTTATTAACCAAATATATTTGGTTATCTAATTTCCATTATTGGGGAGAGAAAAAAATAGTAAGGTTTACTTGACCATAAAAACCACAACAAAATAAAAGACCCCAATGACCATAATTTATTATGGGTAATTTTTCATGTATGATAACAACATCAATAATTGTAACACCCCAAGCTTCCACGGTACACTTCTCTCCAAATAATATTGCAGCGTGTGTTGTACGCAACTTCGAGTTCTAACACACCACAACTAATCTAACTGGCCGTTATGAATAGTAATACCCACTTTTTAAAATTTTATAAATTTTGCCTTTCAAAATGGAATTCATTTTTGGATTCGGAAAATCAAAATTAGCATTGGGTGAAATTTTCGTATTTTTCTAAAAACATTCAATTTTTGATGAATAGTGAAAAACATTAAGTTGTAGTTTAAAATCGCAATTTTATTTAAATAATTATTTATTTTATTTAAATTTATTTTCAGTCAAAATGAATACATAATTAATATATATGTTCAATGTAATTCATTGGAGTCAGTTTATAATAATTATATATATATATATATATATATTTTATTGAAATTTTCACCGTGATTTGCCCATCTACTAGGAGGATTTGAAAATTCACATAAGACTTAAATTTACCACTTCTTTGAGTGGAATTTAAAAAATCCAAGAGAAATGGTTAATATAAATGGGTAAAATTTGGTTCAATAAGATAAAAATAATTTTTTTGTGAATAGTAACTTTTTACTTTTATTTACCACGGTTAAATGTGAATAGGGTATTTAAGGGTAAAAATGATATTATTATTACCCGAACACATGTCCTATTTCTATTGGATAGGTATAATTCGACCAAAAACAACCTTAGGAATAAAATATGATCCCCTTTGGTCCACTGAGATTAGATTAGGACATTTATTATTATTTAATTCAAGGAAGAGTTAAAAGAGTTGAAATCAAAGTTTAATAACTAAAACATTTTAAATATAGGGTTATACATAAAATAAATTCTATTATAAATATTAATTATAAATATAAAAAATATTTCCTACAAAATTCTATTTTATTTAATATTTTTATACATGAAATAATTTAATTTATTTATGACATAATGATGATTCAATAATAACTTTATTAGTGAAATATTAAAACAATTGAAATTAAAAATACCCATGTAAATATAATTTGAGACTTTTAATGAATTATATGAGTTTTATAGGTAATATGAAATGATAAGGTTGATTAAATGAATTAGTTTTGAAGTAATAATGATGTTATAAATTTAGCAGAAACAAAATACCAAATACTGTCAAATTGGACATAAAAGTGTTTTTTTTAAAAATATATTATAATTTTTATTCATAGATAAATTTTTAAAAATATAAGGTTTGGCCAAGATACTTATATAATGATAGATGTATCATTAATGAACCACATGGTGTTATATTGGATGTTTATAGTATGTTTATTAACCATATAATATAAAAATACAAAGAGACATGGTAAATGTGAAACTAATTAATAAGAGTTAAAACTAAAAGATAAGGTTAATATAGTGACCCAAACCTGTCTAAAACCTACTGAATGGGTGGTTATCGACCCATCCCCAACTTATCCTAGAAATTAGTCACTTTGGACACATTATAAATTGAATATGAATTTATTATAAAATAATATTTCTAGCTTTTCCTAAAGTGCCCCTCACTCCTCTTATAAAAGGGAACCCCCCCCCCCCCTCTCTCAAATTCATACCGTCGAAGCCTTTTGGCTCGGCCAAACCCGACCCAAATATTCTCTCAACATCCCTCACTTCCACCTAGAGACAATTTTTTGATAAGAAATCCAACCTATGGAGCCCTTTTGATCAAGTCAAAAGAAAGAACTTGAAGAAGAGGTAATGTTTTCACCATCCTCTTTCGAGTTCCTTTCTTCTTCCTGTTCTTATTTCGATGTTATTTCCATTCTAAAATAATAACTCTAGTATCTTCTATATACTGTTATGTTATTATAAATATGGTACAACCATATTCATTATTCTATCCATCCTTTGAATGACATGTAACCATACGTGCGTACGTACGGCTTACCGTCTCCACGTCGTGGTGTAATTGTTATTAAAAACATTATTATTTGGATTGGTATGATGATGATGTGTAATTGAAGTAAATAATAAATATAAAATTATAATGAATTTTTTATATGATATAACATCCAATTATATATGATTTTAATATCAAAAGAATGATATTGTCGCTTGTGTGTACGTACGGATTACCGTCTCCACAACGCGATGAGATTCATTCCCCATCATATCCATTCAAGACTAATTTTTATTTTATGATTAAAAATAATGTTTAAGGACTTTATTTCACTATGTATATGAATAAGATATAACCTATGGATAAAAAACACGGCTTATGTAACAAAATGTATAAATGAAAATGAGTAAGTGAACACCCGATACGACGATAATACTAAAATGGTATTAACAAAGCAATATTAAAAGATCATATATGATATCATCTTTATGTATATGATTCATGTATAATTTAATAACAACTATTTAACTATTATACAGTAGTCCAACCTACCCATAACAAATTAAAATTACAAAGTAAGGGTTCATTTGACAATCTATTCATTATCTGAGGTTGTTTATATGTAATTATCTAATGGGACCTCTTTATCATCCACATCCATGTTTCATGAAAATGTATTTCAAATCATTCTTACTATTTTTCAGACTATGGGTTAAATTCATTTATACCCTAGTTTTAGTTTTTATAATATTTTTATAAAGGAATCTTTCCGTCATTTTCCAAATAAGGTCATTTTTAACCTTTTCAAAAGAATTAAAGTAAGAATGTATTTTTAACTTATAACGAGGGTGTGGCTATTTTACACCATTATAAAATCACCCAAGCTTCCCTTACAATCTGATAAGAAAATTTTCAAAGTAAATGATTTATTTTATAATTATGTGACTTTTAAATGATTTCAAAAAAAGAGATATTTCTCTCAAATAGTTTTGATTTCATATATGTCAACATTCTTTGAGGGATTTTAACCTTATTTGAAGTTGATTTATTATGATACTAAAATTCCATATTGTATTGAAGGTTTTGTGATGTGTTTTACTATGGATGTGTTATTTTTTATACCATTCATGGTTTATGGAGAAATTATTGACATTTCATATGCTAGTTTTAATACGAATGTTTATGTTATGTTTAAACTTATTCATATGAAGAATGCATTAGACTTAGTAGGTGATGGGTGGAGCCCGCTATATCTCCCCGATGCATAGGTATGTCTCATGAGACAAACTAGTGTCTTCTAACAAGGCCTTAACAAAATCTAATTTTTAGTCTTGGAACAAGGCCTTGACTATGTGGTTATGATAGTCTGGCATTACGCATTCTTTCATTATGAATGTGGTTATTGATATTTCATGTGATTATTTGATTAGGAGAATATCCATGTTAATATGTAAATAGAATTATATCATTTTATTTCTGCAATATTATTTTTGAATTTCAATTTTAAAAGTCTTTTGTTTTAGTTATACATATCCTTAAATGTTTATGCTTATTTATGAATGATTCCGCTATATTGATATCCTTACTGGGAATCTGAGCTCACCCCATTCTATGTTTTATTTTTCCCAGGATGTGAAGAAGTATTTTATTAATGCCCTACAGGGATAGTATGAGGGGATATGAGTGTGGAGACAAGATTATGTTGTATTTTTTATTATATGATGAAATGTAAACATTATGAATGTATCAATTGGTTCCAAGGCTACTAAACTAATCGGTCTTCTGAGACATAATATTTTGTGATCATTCCAATGTTATGTAACAATGAACCGACTCTAGGTAACTAGGTTCGGGGTGTTACAGTTGGTATCAGAGAAAGTTCACTACAAACCTTGGAAGCTAGATTTAGATAAACTCTGATTATATCACATAGATCTAATATGGAATTTTAGGATTAGTATAGAACATCTTCCTGGAATTTTTTTATTGTAGAGATTTTTTGAGTTTTGGAGAAATACATCCCTGTTTGGATACGATCAGGTAGAGGAATCTCTGGCACAAATTTACCTAGGGGTAAAACCCGAAAACACCACATTGAGATATAATCGAATAGGAAATGGTGCATGACAATGGGCCTTGCTGCAGTCTTGGTTACGACACTCCCATGGGATATGCTTTGTATAATTTTAATTTTATTTAAAAACCATTATGAAGGGTTTATGAGTATATAATTCCACATTGAAATCATTTTTTATGATTATGGATTATATCCATAAACTGTTCAATTTATGTTAAGTGTTTTACAAGTTTGGAATTATGTATTTCGATTCAAAAACTAATCTAGTTTATGTCATGGTTTAGAAATGGAGACTAGTGGAAGGTATGGAAACTGTGTCAATACATGCACTCCAAGTAGGTATTTCCCTCCTACACAAGATAATTATAATTGATCTGGTGATGAAATTGGTGTTGATCAGCTAATCACCATATTAGGATAACTCACTTAGGTTATGAATAATAACCTTACCCATAAGGAGCACCCTGATCCGCAGTGTGGTGAATCAATGTTAGATCGCTTCATGAGGCAACAACCACCAACATTCAATGGGTTTAATAATCCACTAGTATCTGAGCAATGGATAAATTCCATAGTGAAAATATTCCACGCTTTGGGGAGTAGAGAAGGGGAAAATGTTGTCATGGCAGTTTACCGCCTCACTGGAAATGTTGATCAATGGTGGTCATTGATTCAAAACACAAAGGGTGACGAGGAAGTATCAAATTTGAAATGGAGGTAATTTAAATATATTTTCTTAGAAAAATAATTTCCTCATGACCATTGAGTGGATATGGAAAAAAACTTTTTGATTATGATGCAAAAAGATGACGAGTATGTTGCAAAGTATGAGGCTAACTTTACAAGGTTAGCAAGGCATGATGTAATTTATATATGTAACCCAAGAATTAATATTGATCATTTCATTGATTGGTTAAAATCATTTCTCGTTCGAGTATTAGTCTCACAATCCTTCTCGTCATACGGAGATATTATCTCATGTGCTATCAAGAAAGGAAAAGAATTCTCTAAGTCTTATGACATTAAAGGAAAGTTAGAGAAGAAGAGATCTGCTGATCAATTTGGAAACGGAAACAAAGGGAAGAAGGGAAATTTTTAGTATACATCTTGCAGTAATTGTGGGAAGAAACACCCAGGTACATTCTTAAAAAGAAATGGGAGTCTGTTACAAGTGTGGTGAAAAAGGCCACCAAGCTCGTGATTGCAAGGGGAGGGAAGTAGCTACCGATGTTCAATGTTACAATTGCAGGGAGATGGGATATTATGAAAATGAATATCCTAAGCGTGAGGGAAGCTTAACTCAGAAAAGGCCAAGGGATCAAGGAAAAGATTATGCTATCACTAGTGCTGAGGTAGAAGCTCCGAAAGTCGTGGTGGTAGGTAATTTAATGGTTTCATCAGGTTTAAAAAATTATTTATTTGATTCTGGATCATCTCATTATTTCATATCTTCCCAGTTTTCTATGAAAATTAGATATTTCATATTTGATTAAACAAGGGATTTGTTAGTTAAAACTCATAAGGGAAGTATCATTACTATAATGTTTTGGGAATCAGTTCCCATTATGGCATATAAATGTTCTTTATCTGTTGATATCATCGTCATTACCATGATTGAATTTGATATAATCCTTGGTATGGATTGGCTTTTGAACCATGATTCAAAAATTTATTATAAGAAGAAGGAGGTTATGATTTTTGATGATGATTATAAGGAGCACCTTATCTTTAGAGAATAATCTTCTCCACCTAATTCTTATCTAGATCCACCCACAGTAGCTCAACTAAATCCAATTATCGGGGAGGAAGAGAATGAAATAACTGTGGGAGAGGAAAAGAATGGTCAAATAAAGGATGTACATATTGTGAGAGAATATGTTGATGTGTTTCCAGAAGATTTACATGGACATCCTCCAGAATGACAAATTGAGTTTTCCATTTATTTAATTCTTGGTTCAAGGCCCACATCGAAGACCCATTATATTATGGCAATTGTGGAATTATTTGAACTAAAGAAACAACTAGAAAAAATGAGTAATATTGGATTTATTTACCATAGTGTTTCCCTATGGGGAGCCACTATCCTTTTTGTTATGAAGAAAGATGAATCTATGAGGTTATGTATCGACTATAGGGAAACCAATGCTATAATAATAAATAACAAGTATCCCATACCTTGCATTGATGATTTATTTGACCAACTACGTGGAGGTCAATACATTTCAAATATTGACCTTCGATCTAGATACCATCAGTTGTGTGGGAAGAATGAAGACATTCTGAAGACAACATTTTGAACAAGGTACGGGCATTATGTGTTTACAGTAATGCATTTTTGGCTGACTAATGCACCCTCTATTTTCTTGGATCTAATGAACAGAGTTTTCAAGGAATATCATGATTACTTTGTAGTGGTATTCATTTATGATATATTGGTATACTCCAGAAGCAATGAAGATCATGAAAATCTCTTGCACATTATATTTAAGACTCTGAGAAGACTTGAATTATATAGGATGTTTAGCAAGTGTGAATTATGGCTTCAGTATATTTCTTTTCTTGGCCATATTGTCTCTATGGATAGAATCTCTATTGATCCTTCTAAGACAAGAGCAATCCACGAATGTCCAGCACCGATGAGTATAACTGAGGTACACAGTTTTATTGTCTTAGGATGTTATTATCGTCATTTCGTACATAATTTTTCCCGATTTGATAACCCATTAAAAAAGATCACAAGTAAAGGGGTTAAATTTGTTTGTAAAAAAGAGTGTAGAGAATGTTTTAATGAACTGAAGAGAAGATTAGTAAATGCCCCTATATTGACTCTACCATCGTGGAATGATGGGTTTGTTATTTTTTGTGATGCTTCAAATTAAGGACTCGGTTATGTCCTTATGCAGAATGATAGAGTTATTGCCTATGCATCACCACAGTTGATAATTCATGACCAAAACTATCATACTAATGATCATGAGTTAGTTGCTATAATCATTGCTTTGATGATTTGGAAACACTATCTCTATGGTGAAAAATTTGAGATTTATACTGATCACAAGAGTTTGAAGTATATTTTCTCACAGAAAGAACATAACATGAGGCAAAGGAAATGGATTGAACTACTCCTGGATTATGATTACACAATACACTACCACCCAGGGAAGGAAAATAAGGTAGTAGGTGCTTTGAGTAGAAAAGATCATGGAGCCTTGAACAAGATTAGAGTTGAAAGGGATCATATTATCATGGATTTCGTAATGATGGATATGGGAATAACCATGGAAGGTGAAACATCAATGCTTCTTAAAATGTTTTCCAAACCATATTTTCTAGAATGGATAAAGAGTTCTTAGACCGATGATGAAGAATTTCAAAAGAAGATTAAAGCTGTGAATGATGGGATATTGAGTGAATTTTTTTGTGAAGATGGAATTTTATAATTTGGGAGGAGGCATTATGTTCCCAATATACCTAATCTAAAAAGGGAATTGTTGGACGATGCTCATAATACTAATTTCTCTATACACCCTGGGAGCACCAAACAGTATAGAGATTTGAATGAACATTTTTGGTGGGACAAAATGAAGAGGGAGATTGC
The DNA here is from genome assembly GCA_963277665.1 of Viscum album. Lineage (NCBI taxonomy): Eukaryota > Viridiplantae > Streptophyta > Magnoliopsida > Santalales > Viscaceae > Viscum > Viscum album. The sequence continues at coordinate 1,069,274,813 of OY728129.1, forward strand.
TAATGTAGAGACCCGTATCTTGACGTACATGGACATTACATTACTTTTGCGGAATACTTAGTACATAGAAAAAACACACACACAAGGACCGTAATAGTTTAGTGTCTTTGGAAACTCGGAATATAATCTTCTAATCGTGGTGAAAGATCTTCAAAAATCTCCCATAAAGATCTTCCTTTTTTTTACCTAAAACCTTTCATTATATCCTGGGGAAAAGAAAACATAAAAGGCTGAGCTCAAATGCTCAGTAAGGGTAAACAAAAGAAATATCAATCACATCATATTCATAAGAACATAACATTTTGGAAATCTTAACCTGCAAAAGAGAGCATAATTTCATAACATGGGATAAATCATGGCAGTGAAATATAATCACAATAATCATAACTTAAAACATGAAACTTTGTGGCATTCACACATAATCATAGAGAATCATTTCTTGTTAGTCAAGACTCATTGCCAAGACTATCTTAGTGGACAAAGTCCCTTTCTGAATCGAGTAACCCTCGTTTCAGTCCTGTTTCACTGAACCGGTATAACCTACCATTCCAGCCATGTCTATCTCATGAGATATAAAATCTTTACCCAATGCATTGGAGGGAGATATAGGTCCCACCCATCTTATAATGATACCATTCTTATGTGTGCCACAAAATCATAAATCATACATCATTTCATAACCCATGTAGTAAAAATGGGATTCTTAAACATCGTGACATCATAAAACAATTCATATAAGATAAAGGAATTCATAAAAATAATTCCATCACAACATAATCAAATCAATGTAATAATAGGGATAAAAACATAACCCTTTATTATCTTATATGGAAAATAATTTTGATAAAACACTTGAACTTCATTCTTGAGGAAAATATTCTTTCTACTTCAAAAACACTTTTCCTTTCTTAACATGTCATACAATTTTAAACTAAAAGAAGTTGATTAAAAATAAACTTGAAAACTTGTAAAGGAAGCTTCTTGGAAATAATGTCTTAAAAATAAATTCATTCCGTATAAGTTAAAAAATATATTCTTCTCGTACTTTTGTCGGAAAAGTCAAAAAGTACCTCGTACGAAAAACGACAAAAGATTCCTTTCATATCTTTTACTAAAAACTCACCGAAGGGTAAAATTGGATTTAAACTAGTGTAAGTGGATGGAAACAATATTACATATTGAGGGAACATGGATGTGGATGATAAAATACACCCCAATAAATACTTACGAATAAACAATCTCGGATAAAAATGAGATTGTGATATTTCCCTTACCGTAGGTCCGACTTGCTTTGTAAGTGTCCGAACCTCCTGTATAATGATTTAAATCATGTTATTGACTTATTCCAGAATCATATTCATTGTTATTATATCATATATGGTCCATGTATGACTTTATATTACCCGTTCTTTTGTAAATTCATGTTAAAGTAGCGTTTTGGGTAAAATCGTCTCATTTGTCGTTCGTGTTTTTAACTTGTAATTATTCATATGATTACTTAGATCATAATTACTTAATTCCAGAATATAAAACATGATATATATATATATATATATTCAGAATATACATATATAATAAATCAGTAAATGGAAAGAAATACACCGTTCATGGAGACGGTAGTCCGTACGTACGCATGAACGCTGTTTTCGTTTCCTTATTGAATTGAATGGAATTAAGTAGATGAAATACATATAAATATAAATAATTCCATTATCATTATTAGGTAATATATTTCATTAGTACTTATTATATATACTTTATAATCATTCATGAATGGTTAATCATTGAGAATGAATCTCATCGCGTCGTGGAGACGGTAGTCCGTACGTACGCACGAGCGATGATATCGTTCCCATGGTCGTGGAATTGTGTTGAAGTGTATGTATACTATTTTAGTATCAATATCAATTTATAATAATAATATATAGTTACTCATTACACCTTTATACCCATCCAATTAAGGTGGTGGCGGAAAATAGATTACACCACGGCGTGGAGACGGTATTCCGTACGTACGCACGAGCGGTGATTTCATTTTTCCGTAGGATGGATAGAAGGTGAATTAGGGTTGTTTCATATTTATAATAACATATCAGTATGTAAGTAATACTGATGTTATTACTTTATCATGAAACAACTAAAGAAGAAGTTGAAGAAGAAAGAAATTGAAAAGATCGGTAATGGATATTACCTCTTCTTTGGAACGCCTCTTGGAATCCTCCACTTAGGGAACTAAGATTGGTCTTTGAAGAAGACCATGACCTCTAGGATTATTCTAGGGAAGTGGAGAAGGGATTTTGGCAGGGTTTGGCCGAGCTTGAGTGCTCAAATTGGTTTGAGGAGGAGGGGAAGGAGGTGCCCTTTTATAAGGGAGGAGAGGGGCACATTAGGAATATCTCAAAATATTATTTTATATTAAAGTAAAAATCGGTTTATAATGGTTCCAAAGGGTCTTATTTCGAAGCTAAAGTGGGGATGGGTCGAAATCCTATCAACCAATAAGATTTAGACAAGTTTAGGGTATTATTTTAACCTTATCAATTAGATTTAACTCTAAGTTAAATAATTTAACTTTTACCGTGTCTTTTTATTTTCTTTCAATATATGGATAATACACTTACTATAACATGCCAAACGAACCCCAAATTGTTTATTATTAATACATATATCCTTATCTAAGTCATTTGTCCGAACCGTAGATTTTTAGGAATAAAATAACAATTAATAATATAATATTTGATTTAAAAACTATTTTGTGTCAATTTTGACACTATTTGATATATGATTTTTGTGAAAGTCATAACAGAATTATATGTTCAAACCAAGTTTATTAAATCCACACTAATATATCATAGTAACCTATAAAATTAGTTTAATTCATAAAAAGTCTAAAATTACATTTATTTTGGTATTTATAATATCAATTATGTCAATATTTTATTAATAAGATAATTACTGCATCATCTTTGTGCCATAAATAAATTAACTTATTTGATGTCTAAAAATTACAAATAAAATAACATTATGTAGGAAATAGTTTTATCTTTCTAATGAATATTTATAGTCTAATTTATCTTATGTATAACCCCATATTAAAAATGTTTTAGTAAATAAACTTTGATTTTAACTCTTTTATCCCTTCTTTAAATAATATAATAATAAATGTCCTAATCTAATCCAAGTGGGCCTTAATGGTCATATTTTATTCCTAAGTCTGTTTTTGATCGAATTTCACTTATCCAATATAATTAGGACATGTGTTAGGGTAATAATAATATCATTTTTACCCTTAATTACCCTATTTACCTTTAACTATGGTAAATAAAATTTACCGTAGTTACTATTCATAATTCCCAAAAATAAAAAGTAGCTTATTAACATAATTTGTACCCACTGATTCCAAATATGGAATCCAATTTTCCAAATTCAATACACAAAAGATGCAGAAATTAAATTAAAATTAATCCCGTTGTCGAAAGAAAGCAGGTTTTTCTTTAAAACATTGCAAAAGATTGAATTGATTTAACCTACGAATTCAAGGTAAAATCAATGCTAATGACATAAATTATATTAAATGGTAAAAATATATTCTATTTATACTTTAAAACCATTCAATATTATAATTTAACCACATAAGATATTACGATGAAAAAAGTTGTTTTTAATTAAAATATAGCGTGTTTTTACTATTCATTAAAATATGAAAGTTATTGGAAAAATATCAAAACTTTATCTAATGTAAATTTTTATATCCTGATTCAAAAGAAGAATATTATTTTGTCAAAGTGAGCATATAAACATGTCAAAAACGATATTTAAAGTGGGTGCGCCATCAAAAGGCGGTAAAACTGCATTTTTTGAAAAATACTTATTTTACCGGAAAAATTTATTTTGTTCTTATACCATGTTCTAGAAATGTGTAAGATGAATAATAATGTTATAAAATTCAAAATTTTGTTAATACTATTCATAACGGCTAGTTCATGACAATATTATAATAATATAACATTGTTTATTAAAACCTGGTATTGCGTACAACACACGCTATCGAGGAAGGTCGCGATTGCGTGTAATGCAAGCCAAGTCAGGGTTGCGTGTTGTGAAATAATCCTTCGTTGTTTCGTATAACATAATCCAACCATATTTCATTTATACATTTAATATATATATATATATATATACTCAATGTTGCGTAGAATAACTATTATCAAAATTGTGTGTAACATGGTCCAAGAATAGTGTTGCGTACACTGCAAGCTAATACGGTGTTGCGTATAGCGCAGGGTAATCTTGGTGTAGAATACAACATAAGACATTAATGAAATTAAAATAATATTTTTCATAAAATCTCGGGGTGTTACATTCTACCCCCCTTAAAATGAATTTGCCCTCGAAATTCGTCGGGGTTATAAATGGTTTACAATTCGAAAGTTTCTTTAATAGAAACCCACATCGTAAAAAGAAATACCAAAACCACTCTTTAAAAACAAAAGTATGAAACGTAACAGTTACCCAAATAAACTAATCACTGGGTTTCCACATAGATGAAAATATGGATATGGAAGAGAAATCTAACCATCATGTTCTGATGGAGAGTGGTAGAGAACATGGCTATGGAAAAGCCAACAATCACAAATCCTTAAATTTGTGACGATCTAAGGTACCATCTGATTAATCAGATATAAGAGCACTAGGACAACATTTTTGGTTTTCAAGATCGTTTCCCTAAAGTTGAATAATTTGAATTAGAATAAATACTTACTTTATTTTGGTACAATCTCACTGTTGTTCGTGCCTTGAACAATTTCTACTTCATCTCTTAAATAAATGAAGTTGAATTTGTTATTCGTGAAGTGTTAGCAGATCATGTGATAGAATAACGGGTCATTCCATCTGTCTCAAACAAAAGGTTAGCAAAATTTATATACATAAGTCGATCAATAGTGAGATTAATCATATATGGTTCCTAAAATGGACTTTATACTTCATATATCATACTGCTTAATATAATAAAACTAGTTTCTACTAAACAGGGACTTCCTGTAGGCCAGTGGTAGGCGATAATGGCCAGTCGCACTTCGATTGTGGGTTCGATTTCCACAGCCTTGTCCAACGTGATGGGCTGTCGCCCGTCCTGCAGGTTGTCCTTTTTCTAAAACTATATTACTATAATATCCCATCAATAATATCGAAAAAAAAACTTCTATCCTTAAACAATACTAACTTATGTTCAACATAATCCATTCCAATCTTTAGGCTTATCCATAATACTGCAGTCCACTCTCATAACATAGTGAAAACGATTACCAGAGATTTAACACTATCGTCGATCCCCATATATCATAAGATATGTTTTGTTGGTCACATTCCAAACATTCAAAGTCCTTAATCATGTATTCTCTTGAATATCTTAGTGAAAACATGAATGCAGTTAAAAGTTAACACTTTCCACATACCAAAATCCTCAAAATTCTATATACTCAAACCATGATATCAATTAGTCCTTATATCAATCATGATCTCATGAATACAATCAAACATCTTATTATCTTCTTATCCCTTCATTATGCTCATATCATCTATTTACCAAAAATGTCTCAATCACTTTTCATGGTTACTGGTACCATAAAATTATTGAAATCCAAAACATAAATATTCCAATATTCCACGATACTATATACAACATTATTTTGGAATCTAATTACATAAACACTGAATCATTCCACCACATCGTTGTCATACTCAACATCGCCAATAGTGATCGCATGTGACTTCCCTTTATCCTTTTCCTTAAGTGGTTTCTCATGTCGATCATCACTAACCCTTGGATTAGGGCATTTATTGGCATAATGTCCCATCTCCTTGCACTTGAAACATTGAAGTGTTGGTGGTGCGTTCTCTGCAGTCTTTTCTTTATTCACATCATTAGAAACCCTTTTCCCACTACTTCGACACTCAGCTTCTCGATGACCTTCTTTTCCACACTTAAAACATTTTCTAGTCCCTTTAAGACAATCTCCATCATGCTTTTTTCCACAATTTGTGCATAAGGAAACATTCATCTTCTTTTCACCATTATTCTGAGATTTCTCCTTGAACTCCATCTTTCGTTTCTTGTCAAAACCCTGAGATGGATATGTAACACCAACTTCCATTTCTACCTTGATAGCACAACGCACAATTTCTTCATAGCTACTGAAGTCTCTTATAGCTAATGCCCTTCGAAGACTTGGTTTTAAGCCACTGAAAAATCGATCAACATTACTTTCAGGTTGGATGATAATGCCAGATGTATACCTTGCAAGTCTTGTAAAATTCGCTTCGTATATACCAACAGATTCATCATCCTTCTGCTTCAGCTCAAGAAACTCCTTTTCCATCTTTGTTCGAAGAATACGAGGGAAGTACTTACTGAAAAACAAGTTCTTGAACTCGTCCCATTCCATGGACTCAATTTCATATCTTGGCCTCGTATTCTTGATAAGATTCCACCATTGATCAGCTTCACCTTCCAAACGATATACTGCTAAGATAACTTTATCATGCTCAGAACATTGAAGAACTGAAAATATCTTTTCAGTGGTACTGATCCATTGTTCATCAACAAGTGGATCGGAAGACCCATTGAAAGAAGGTGGACGTTGCCTCATGAAGGACTCAATAGAATATTGTTCCCTTCTCTGTTCATTTGGAAGTCTAGAATGATTCATAGCTTGTGTAAGTATAGCAATAAGATTTTGCACTCCATCTCCCATAACATTTGTTTGTTCAGGAGGGAAATCATTGCTTTGTCCATTGCATTGATCAACACGGTTCCTTCGAGTTCCAACCATCGTCTAAAACCCAAAAAGAGTAGTGTGAGAGGAAAAAATCATGCTAGGGAAAACAACATAATAAAGAGGGAGTACCTTCAATATCTAACATCTTAGGTTTAATTCTATGATCGTTAGCGTAATTATAGTACTATAACCTATACGTATAATTAACCTTAGAGACATCCCTAGACACACCATAGAAATATCTCTAGGGAACTCATTAAAGTTCTCGCATCCCAGTTTCCAAAGGTTGACTAAACCTTTCCTCTGATACCAACTGTAGAGACCCGTATCTTGACGTACATGGACATTACATTACATTTGCGGAATACTTAGTACATAGCAAAAACACACACCCAAGGACCGTGATAGTTTAGTGTCTTTGGAAACTCGGAATATAATCTTCTAATCGCGGTGAAAGATCTTCAAAATCTCCCATAAAGATCTTCCTTTTTTTTACCTAAAATCTTTCTTTATATCCTGGGGAAAAGAAAACATAAAAGGGTGAGCTCAAATGCTCAGTAAGGGTAAACAAAAGAAATATCAATCACATCATATTCATAAGAACATAACATTTTGGAAATCTTAACATGCAAAAGAGAGCATAATTTCATAACATGGGATAAATCATGGCAGTGAAATATAATCACAATATTCATTACTTAAAACATGAAACTTTGTGGCATTCACACATAATCATAGAGAATCATTTCTTGTTAGTCAAGACTCATTTCCAAGACTATCTTAGTGGACAAAGTCCCTTTCTGAATCGAGTAACCCTCGTTTCAGTCCTGTTTCACTGAACCAGTATAACCTACTATTCCAGCCATGTCTATCTCATGAGATATAAAATCTTTACCCAATGCATTGGAGGGAGATATAGGTCCCACCCATCTCATAATGATAACATTCTTATGTGTGCCACAAAATCATAAATCATACATCATTTCATAACCCATGTACTAAAAATGGGATTCTTAAACATCGTGACATCATAAAAAAATTCATATAAGATAAAGGAATTCATAAAAATAATTTCATCACAACATAATCAAATCAATGTAATAATAGGGATAAAAACAGAACCCTTTATTATCTTATATTGAAAATAATTTTGATAAAACACTTGAACTTCATTCTTGAGGAAAATATTCTTTCTACTTCAAAAACACTTTTCCTTTCTTAACAAGTCATACAATTTTAAACTAAAAGAAGTTGATTAAAAATAAACTTGAAAACTTGTAAAGGAAGCTTCTTGGAAATAATGTCTTAAAAATCCATTCATTCCATATAAGTTAAAAAAATATTCTTCTCGTACTTTTGTCGGAAAAGTCAAAATGTACCTCATACGAAAAACGACAAAAGATTCCTTTCATATCTTTTACTAAAAACTCACCGAAGGGTAAAATTGGATTTGAACTAGTGTAAGTGGATGGAAACAATATTACATATTGAGGGAACATGGATGTGGATGATAAAATACACCCCAATAAATACTTACGAATAAACAATCTCGGATAAAAATGAGATTGTGATATTTCCCTTACCGTAGGTCCGACTTGCTTTGTAAGTGTCCGAACCTCCTGTATAATGATTTAAATCATGTTATTGACTTATTCCAGAATCATATTCATTGTTATTATATCATATATGGTCCACTTATGACTTTATATTACCCGTTCTTTTGTAAATTCATGTTAAAGTAGCATTTTGGGTAAAATCGTCTCATTTGTCGTTCGTGTTTTTAACTTGTAATTATTCATATGATTACTTAGATCATGATTACTTAATTCCAGAATATAAAACATGATATATATATATATATATTCAGAATATACATATATAATAAATTAGTAAATGGAAAGAAATACACCGTTCATGGAGACGGTAGTCCGTACGTACGCATGAACGCTGTTTTCGTTTCCTTATTGAATTGAATGGAATTAAGTAGATGACATACATATAAATATAAATAATTCCAGTATCATTATTAGGTAATATATTTCATTAGTACTTATTATATATACATTATAATCATTCATGAATGGTTAATCATTGAGAATGAATCTCATCGCGTCGTGGAGACGGTAGTCCGTACGTACGCACGAGCGATGATATCGTTCCCATGGTCGTGGAATTGTGTTGAAGTGTATGTACACTATTTCAGTATCAATATCAATTTATAATAATAATATATAGTTACTCATTACACCTTTATACCCATCCAATTAAGGTGGTGGCGGAAAATAGATTACACCACGGCGTGGAGACGGTATTCCGTACGTACACACACGCGGTGATTTCATTTTTCCGTGGGATGGATAGAAGGTGAATTAGGGTTGTTTCATATTTATAATAACATATCAGTATGTATGTAATACTGATGTTATTACTTTATCATGAAAAAACTAAAGAAGAAGAAGTTGAAGAAGAAAGAAATTGAAAAGATCGGTAATGGATATTACCTCTTCTTTGGAACGCCTCTTTGAATCCTCCACTTAGAGAACTAAGATTGGTCTTTGAAGAAGACCAGGACCTCTAGGATTATTCTAGGGAAGTGGAGAAGGGATTTTGGCAGGGGTTGGACGAGCTTGAGTGCTCAAATTGGTGTGAGGAGGAGGGGAAGGAGGTGCCCTTTTATAAGGGAGGAGAGGGGCACCTTAGGAATATCTCAAAATATTATTTTATATTAAAGTCAAAATCGGTTTATAATGGTTCCAAAGGGTCTTATTTCGAAGATAAAGTGGGGATGGGTCGAAATCCTATCAACCAATAAGATTTAGACAAGTTTAGGGTATTATTTTAACCTTATCAATTAGATTTTACTCTAAGTTAAATAATTTAACTTTTACCGTGTCCTTTTGTTTTCTTTCACTATATGGATAATACACTTACTATAACATGCCAAATGAACCCCAAATTGTTTATTATTAATACATATATCTTTATCTAAGTCATTTGGCCGAACCTTAGATTTTTAGGAATAAAATAACAATTAATAATATAATATTTGATTTAAAAACTATTTTGTGTCAATTTTGACATTATTTGATATATGATTTTTGTGAAAGTAATAACAGAATTATATGTTCGAACCAAGTTTATTAAATCAACACTAATATATCATAGTAACCTAGAAAATTAGTGGAATTCATAAAAAGTCTTAAATTACATTTATTTTGGTATTTATAATATCAATTATGTCAATATTTCATTAATAAGATAATTACTGCATCATCTTTGTGTCATAAATAAATTAAATTATATGATGTCTAAAAATTACAAATAAAATACCATTATGTAGAAAATAGTTTTATCTTTCTAATGAATATTTATAGTCGAATTTATCTTATGTATAACTCCATATTAAAAATATTTTAGTAAATAAACTTTGATTTTAACTCTTTTAACCCTTCTTTAAATAATATAATAATAAATGTCCTAATCTAATCCAAGTGGGCCTTAATGGTCATATATTATTCCTAAGTTTGTTTTTGATCGAATTTCACTAATTAAATAGAATTAGGACATGTGTTAGGGTAATAATAATATCATTTGTACCCTTAATTACCCTATTTACCTTTAACTATGGTAAATAAAATTTACGGTAGTTACTATTCATAATTCCCAAAAATAAAAAGTAGATTATTAACATAATTTGGACCCAATGATTCCAAATATGGAATCCATTTTTCCAAGTTCAATACACAAAAGATGCAGAAATTAAATTAAAATTAATCCCGTTGTCGAAAGAAAACGAGTTTTTCTTTAAAACATTGCAAAAGATTGAATTGATTTAAACTACGAATTCAAGGTAAAATCAATGCTAATGACATAAATTATATTAAATGGTAAAAATATATTCTATTTATACTTTAAAACCATTCAATATTATAATTTAACCACATAAGATATTACGATGAAAAAAGTTGTTTTTAATTAAAATATAGTGTGTTTTTACTATTCATTAAAATATGAAAGTTATCGGAAAAATATCAAAACTTTATCTAATGTAAATTTTTATATCCTGATTCAAAAGAAGAATATTATTTTGTCAAATTGAACATATAAACATTTCAAAAACGATATTTAAAGTGGGTGCGCCATCAAAAGGCGGTAAAACTGCATTTTTTGAAAAATACTTATTTTACCCGAAAAATTTATTTTGTTCTTATACCATGTTATAGAAATGTGTAAGATGAATAATAATGTTATAAAATTCAAAATTTAGTTAATACTATTCATAACGGCTAGTTTATGACAATATTATAATAATATAACATTGTTTATTAAAACCCGGTATTGCGTACAACACACGCTATCGAAGAAGGTCGCGATTGCGTGTAATGCAAGCCAAGTTAGGGTTGCGTGTTGTGAAAGAATTCTTCGTTGTTTCGTATAACAGAATCCAACCATATTTCATTTAATCATTTAATATATATATATATATATACTCAATGTTGCGTAGAATAACTATTATCAAAATTGTGTGTAACACGGTCCAAGAATAGTGTTGCGTACACTGCAAGCTAATACGGTGTTGCGTATAGCGCAGGGTAATCTTGGTGTAGAATGCAACATAAGACATTAATGAAATTAAAATAATATTTTTCATAAAATCTCGGGGTGTTACAGCTAATTTTGTGTCAAGATGTATGGTTTGTCAATATGTGATAGCTGGAAGGAAACAGCCTGGTTGAGTATTGCAACCTCTTCCTATAACTGATTGGAAATGGGATAATATCATGATGGACTTTTTCATGGGACTACCAAAGACACATATAAGGAACGATGCAATATGGGCCATTGTTGGTCCTCTTACCAAATCATCACATTTTCTTGCTATAAGAGATTATCTACCACATGAATGTCTAGAAAGAAAATATATTAATGAAGTTTTGAGACATCATGGAGTACCCTAATCAATTTTTTTGGATCGTGATCCCCGTTTTACATAACAATTATTGAAAAGTCTTCTAAAGGACCTAGATATTGAACTCTGTTTGATTATTTCTTACCACCCCCAAACTAATGGAAAATCATAACAAACTATTAAAACCTTAGAGGACATGTTGATATCATGCTCACTTGAATTTCAAGGTATGTGGGATAAATATTTACCTCTGGTAGAATTTTCATATAACAATAACTTCCATTCAATTATTTGGATAGCAACATACGAAGCGTCATATGGAAAGAGATACCGCACACCAACCTGTTGGGATGATGAGTGTGAAAAAAAACTTGTAGGCCCAGAACTGGTGGATGAAATGATGTAAAATGTGAAGGTAATCCAAAACCACATCAAAGCAACTCAAAGTAGGTAGAAGAGTTATGTCGATAACTGATGGAAGGATTTATAATTTCTGGTAGGAGATCATTCTTTCATGAAGGTATCTCCATGGAAGGGAGTTATACATTTTGGTAAGAAGGGAAAATTGAGTCCCAGGTACGTCAGACCATTTGAAATTCCAGAATGAATTGGTGCCGTATCTTACCATTTGGAAATGCCTCCAAGTCTCTCTAAAGTTCACAATGTGTTCCACGTATCACTGTTGAGAAAATATATTCCTGACCCAATGCTTGTACTCACCTATGAGGAATTATAACTGGAACCCAATCTGTCTTATTGCGAATATCCTGTCAAGATTCTTGATATGAAAGAACAAGTGAATAGAAACCGGGCGACTCGTCTGATAAAAGTTCTATGGAGAAACCATAAAATGGAAGAGGAAACATGGGATCCCGAGGAACATATGAGGAGGAACCACAAGAGTCTTTTTATGTAGTAATTTTCTTTAAATTTAGAGGACGAAATTATTTGAAGGAGGGGAGAATGTAACACCCCAAACTTCCACGATACGCTTCTCTTTGAATAATACAGTAGTGTGTGTTGTATGCAACATCGAGTTCTAACACACCACAACCAATCAAGAAAGACGTTATGAATAGTAATACCCACATTTTGAAATTTTATAAATTTTATCTTTCAAAATGGACTTCATTTTTGGATTTGGAATATTAAAATTAGGCTATGGTGAAATTTTGGTATTTTTCTGTAAACATTCAATTTTTGAAGAATAGTGAAAAACACTGAGTTACAGTATAAAACCAAATTTTTATTTAGATAATTATTTATTTTATTTAAATTTAGTTTCGGTCAAAATAGATACATAATACCTCTATTTGTTCATTGTAACTCATTGGATTTGTTTTATAATAATTATAATTATATATATATATTTTATTGAAATTTTCACCGTCTTTTACCCATCTCCTAGGAGAATTTGCAAATTTATATAAAACTTAATTTTACCACTTCTTTGAGTGGAATTTCAAAAATCCGAGACACATGGTTAAAATCAAGGAGTAAAATTTGGTTCAATAAGATAAAAATAGTTTTTGGTCAATAGTAACTTTTTACTTTTATTTACCATGGTTAAATGTGAATAGGGTAATTAAGGGAAAAAATGAAATTATTATAACCCTAAAAAATGTCCTAATTTTATTGGATAAGTATAATTTACCCAAAAAAAATATAAATAAAATATTAACCTCTTTGTTATACTTGGATTAGATTAGGAAAATTATTATTATTTAATTCAAAGAAGAGTTAAAAGAGTTTAAATCAATGTTTAATAACTAAAACATTTTCAATATAGTGATATACATCCGATAAATTCAATTATAAATATTAATTAAAATGATAAAAATATTTCCTACATAATGATATTTTATTTATAATTTTTATACTTTATATAATTTAATTTATCTATGACACAATGATGATTCAGTACTTACCTTATTAGTGAACTATTAAAACAATTGATATTATAAATACGCATGTAAATATAATTTGAGACTTTTAATCAATTAAACGAATTCTATAGGTTAATATGACATGATAGGGTTGATTAAATTAATTCTATTAGAAGTACAAATGATGTTATAAATTTAGAAAAAAAACAAAATACCGAATACTGTCAAAATTGACAAAAAGTGTTTTTTTTAAAATATTATATTAATAATTGATATTCAATTCCTAAAAATCTAAGGTTCAGAAAAGAGACTTATATAATGAAATATGTATCTTTAATGAACCACTTGGGGTATTATTGGAAGCTTATAGTATGTTTATTAACAATATAATTTAAAAATACAAAGAGGCATGATAAATGTGAAACTAATTAACTAAGAGTTAAAACTAAAAATATGGTTAATATAGTGACCCAAACCTGTCTAAAACCTATTGGTTGGGTGGTTTTAGACCCATAACCATCTTAACCTCGAAATAAGTCACTTTTGAGCCATTATAAATCGAATAAGAATTTATTATAATATAATTTTTCTAGCTTTTCCTAAGGTGCCCCTCACCCCTCTTATAAAAGTGCACTCACCCTTCTCTAAAATTCATACCTTAAAAGCCTTTTGGAAGGGAAAACCCCTGCCAAAATATTCTCCAAACTTCCTCACTTCAACCTAGAGGCCTTAGTTCGATCAGAAATCCATCCTAAGGATCCATTTTGATCAAGTCAAAAGGAAGAACCCGAAAAAAGATAATGTTTTCACCATCCTGTTTCAAGTTCCTTTCTTCTTAGACATCTTCTCTCTTTGTTATTTCCATTATAAAATAATAAATCCAGTATATTATATATAAATTGATGTTATTATAAATATGGTACAACCATAATCAGTATTCAATAAATTATTTTAATGACATGTCACCATACGTGCGTACGTACGGCTTACCGTCTCCACATCGTGGTTTAATTGTAATTCCAAACATTATTATTTGGATGGATATGATAATGATGTGTAATTGAATTAAATAATAAATATAACAATATAATTATTCTGTATATATGATATAACAACAATTATATATGATTATAATATCAAGAAAATGATATTGTCGCTTGTGTTTACGCACGGATTACTGTCTCCACGAACGCGATGAGATTCATTTCCCACCGTATCAATTAAAGAATAATTTTCATTTGATAATTAAAAACAATGTTTAAGGACTTGATATAATTCTATATATGAATAGGATACAACCTATGGATAAAAAACACATCTTATGTAACAAAATGTATAAAAGAAAATAAGTAAGTGAACACCCGAGACGACGATAGTACTAAAATATTATTAATAAAGAAATAGTAAAAGATCATATATGGTATCATATTTAAGTATATGATTCTTGTATAATTTAATAACAATTATTTAACTATTGTACGAGAGGGTAAACTACCATTGACCAAGGAAAAGTATAAGGTAAGGGTTTATTTCACAATCTCTTCATTATTCGAGGTTGTTTATACGTAATTATCTACTGGGACCTCTTTATCATCAACATCCATGATTCTAAAAAATGTATTTCAAATAATTATTACTATTTTAATGATTATTGATTAATGTAATTTATACCCTTGTTTTTATTTTTATCATATGTTTATAAAGGAATCATTCTGTCATTTTCCAAACAAGTTCCTTTTTAACCTTTTCGACAGAATTAAGGTAAGAATGCCTTTTTAACTTAAACGGAGGGTGTGACTATTTTGCACAATTATAAAATATTTGAAGCTTACCTTATTATATTATAAGAATATTTTCAAAGTAAATGTTTTATTTTATAATTATGTGAATTTTAAATGATTTCAAGAAAAGAGATATTTCTCTCAAACAGTTTTGATTTCATCTATGTGAACATCATTTGATGGATTTTAAACTTATTTGAAGTTGATTTATTATTATACAATACTTCCATATTTTATTGAAGGTTTTGTGATATGTTTGACTATGGATGTGTTATTTTTATACCATTAATGGTTTATGGAGAAAGTGTTCACATTTAGTAAGCTAATTTTAATATGAATGTTTATGTTATGTTTAAACCTGTTCATATGAGGAATGTATTGGACTAAGTAAGTGACGGGTGGAGCCCGCTATAACTTCTCTATGCATCGGTTGGTCTCATGAGACAAACTAGTGTCTTGGAACAAAGCCTTGACAAAATCTTATTTGTAGTCTTGGCATAATGCCTTGAATATGTGGTTATGATAATATGGAAATATACATTCCTTCATTATGAAAGTGGTTATTGATATTGAATGTGATTATTCAACTAGTAGTATGTCCATGTGAATACGTAAATGGAATTACATGATTTTATTTCTACCATTTTATGATGAAGTTCATTTTTAAAATGCTCTTTTTTAGTAATACATTTCCTTAAATGTTTATGCTTATTTAAGAAAGTTTCCGCTATATTGTTATCCTTACTGGGCATCTGAGCTCACTCCTTTAAATTTTTTATTTTATCCCATGATGTGAAGACGTATTTTATGAATGACCAGTAGGGATAGTTTGAGTGGATATGTGTGTGGAGTCAACATGTTGTTGTAGTTTACATTTTATGATGCAATGCAAACTTTATGAATGTATATAGTGATTACAAGGATAATAAACTAATCAGACTTCAGAGACTTGATCTTTTGTGATCATGCCATTGTGATGTAATATTTCACCGACTCTGGGTAACTGGGGTCAGGGCGTTACAATAAAAATATGGAGATTTTAAATACAGTCGGATCATCCACCATCACATTTCATGTTCAATTTGAAAAAGTTAATTTTCATCATTATGTATGATGAAATACATCTTCCCAAATGAAATAAATAAATACATATCACACATACTAAACTAGATGGGAAATAAAATATCCCCTACCTAGAAGTAATATTTCTGATCCACTGTAGAAGGTTATATTTAAAGGGAGACAATTTCCAAGAATATTTATGAAGGATAACACTAGGATCGACAAACCACAACATCCCAAAACACCTACGTAACAACAAGAATTAAAAATAATGTGTTTCCCATGTCAAAAGCCTCCCCCATATGATAAACTATTTGAAAACATAGAAAATAAAGGAAATTGACCCACCTTCAACCATCACAGATTGATCTATAAAGGAAAGGGTCAAAAGAAACTAAAAGGTGGATGAAAGATCACCTTAGGTAACTCTTAGGTTTCCAAAGAAATGATATAATATATGGAAAATATATTAAGCTAGAGGGGTTTTGGGTTTTAATACCCATCCTTGAAAATATAATACCATGGTTAAATCATAGGCCTACACCACAATACTTTAAAAAAATGATGAAACTTTGGCTTATTACACCTCCCCACACCAAAACACTACTGGTAAAACTCGTACATGATTTATGGATATCATTGTGCTAAAAATACTATAATGGGAAGTGGAGAACACAATTAGGAGGAAACAACATGGAATAGACCTATGATATGGAAGTGGTTGTACCGAAGCTAGGTACTTCACGATGCAATGGTTCAAATTTTAGGAATACCGCTAAGGCCACCTCCTTTGAGCCATTCTTCCATAACTAAATTCTCCATGATGTAGGGAATTGAGGGAAACACCAAACCCCTTTCTCTATAGAACATGAACCCTACAACTGAAAGGTTCACCATGAACATCACCCTAAGCACCCAATGTGGCATCATCACTCTCCTACACTAGAGTCCCCCCCAACAACACAATACAAATCTCAACACAACAAGGATCATTATAGGTTTATTTTCATAGATCCATCCACTCTTCCTCCCTCAAGAATTCTATTAGAACCTTTTCTCAAAACCTCTACCTATATAATATCTATATTTCATGGACTAAAAGGCTAAGGATGTAGGAAAAGTGATACTAGGGAACCCCTAATCTATATTCATTTAGGACACCTAAATATAGGTGGTCCATTATCAACCTTAAAGTGTATTTTTTATAGTTGATAATTATATACTTTATGAATTAATACTTTCTATTCTATGAAATATCATATTGTACTATATACATATATTTATATTAATTTAAATATATTAAATTTTCATAAATTTGTTTTTTATAATAGTACAACATTATTTACAATTAATATATAATAACTTTAGTGGATAATGTTTTATACAATAATTTAAAAATAATATTAATTAAAACATTATAATTACTAATGAGTAATATACATGTAATAATAAGTTTTTGAGAAATAAATATAATTTATAAATAATTATAATAGGCTATGTTGAAAACATGAAATGAACATTAAATTTCCATAAATTTCGACACAAGGGTCCTTTTTTCTCAATGAGCCATCAAATAAAAATTGTGGTATGATAAAATATGTATGATGTAGTTTTTACCTTGTAGTTAATTTTTTATTTATCAAAATAGGTATGGAGGGTCTCCAAAACCAAATAATTAGTCATGATACTCTAATTTATGAACATTTTATGGAATTTCATTATTTTTTAAGATGGTCTTCTTGTATTGTTTTAGGGAAGATTGAATTTATTCCCTTGGATGATATTCATATAGATTTTATGCTGCTAAAATTATTACTGTTCTGATATTGTAGTATTACTTTGATATATATATATATATATATAATCATATATAAATTTAATTTTATAATTTAATATAACCACTTTTATATGTAATTTTTTAAAAAATATACTAACCATATGAAACAACTCGTTAATTAATTTTTAGGGGTGATATTTGAACCCCTACCCAACACATTCTCAATAAAAACCCTTTCCACATTGGTAGAAAATTTAATAAAATATATCTTACATCAAGTATTTATATATTCTCATATATTTTGAAATATATACATATTTTAATATATATATATATATCTGTGTGTGTGTGTGTGTATAATTTTTTATTTATTTTCATATATAAGACTGTATATATATATATATATATCTGTTTATTAGTTTACAAGTACACACAAATTTATATAAAAATATATTATCTATACATTTGTATAGGTACATACATATTCATATATTCTTATAAGATAAATTAAATTTATAATTACATTTTATTTATATATGTTTTATATGTTTAAAATATATATAATATATAAATATATATAAATGTTTATTTTTAAAATTAAATAATCCTATTTAAATATATGTATATGTATATATGTATATATTTATAAATGACACTAAAATACAAGACAAAATTAAATATTGACACTATAATATCCATATGAATATATTCTTTGGGAATAAGATTAGTATCCACTAAAAAAAGAAGTCCCTCTTAAAAAAATTATAAATTCCATTGACTATTAAATAATTTGGGTTTCCAAACTAAAAACATATATTTACACGCATTAAATGAATTTCATGACTGAGAAGAAATAGGGGTCATGGCCTGTGAAGTATAAATGGCATGGATCATTTTTAGTCTTTGATTTGACATATTTGGTATCCTAAAGGGACAACGAGATAAAAAGTTAGGGCTATTTGAATTTCGAGTCTTATTTTCAACTTACATTAAAATATTAATTATTTTATAAATTTAATCTATCACAGTAAACTTATTAAATATCTATTAGTCAATAATAATTGATAATATTTTAATTGATATTATTTTGGAATTATTTAATAAAATATTTATCAATAAATATATTAAATATTAAGTGTAAATACCTATTTAGTATTATATAAATTATATTTATGAAAATATAATACATTTCAATAAATATAAATATATTTATATGATAAAAAATGAAAGATTGTGGAATAGATTTTTTTTGTGAATTTCATCTTTTAAGGCCGATTTTGCACTTAAAAAGATAGTATATTTACCAGTGAAATGAAAAGTGCTCATATAGAAGTAATTTTATCAACACTAAAAATGAACCAATAAATGGTACCAATTTTTTAGTATGATTTCTAGTGCATATAGAGGTAACCTTTATCAACACCTTTATCTAGAACTTATAAATGACCCCCCTATATCATTTTTTTATTCTATCATACATGCTATCACATGTTGAGTCAATAAGGTTTTCCTTTTGACTTTACCATTCTTTCATAATAGGCGGAGATAGTGAAGTCAATATGGTTTCCTTATGACTTTACAATTCCTTCTTGTTTTGAAAATCACAAACACCTTATCTCCTGGAAAATCAATTTTTACCCTGTGTTTTACTATTATAAGGACAAATTTCCTTCCCTAGGAAAATTGATCCTTACCATGTTTTCATTATTCATATCATAATTTTTCAAGTATAAAATTTTGTTTGAAACCAAATCCTCAGAATCCTATAAATACCAAGATATGAAGCATTCTATTTTAGGATCTGAATTCTAATTATGAATTCTGGTTACGAACTCTTCTATGTTATGACGCCGAATTCTGATTACAAATTCCGGTTACGAACTATTCTGAGTTCTGACTATGGATTCTAATTACGAATTCTGGTTATGAACTCTTCTGTGTTATGACTCCGAATTCTGATTACAAATTTTGGTTACAAACTCTTCTGAGTTCTGACTCCAAATTCTAAATACGAATCCTTGTTATGAAATTTTCCAAGTTTTGACTTTGATTCCTCTGAATACAGACTCCAAACTCTTATGAGTTCTAACTCTGAATTCTCCTGAACTCTGACTCCAAACATTGGATGTTTTGGTTCGGAATTCCTGAGATTCCAGATTCCACATTTCCTTGAAATTCAGACTCTGGAATTCTATAGAGTTTATGTTTTAATTCCTAGAAAATAGAATATGAATATCTTTATATTATAGACTCAGAATTTAATCTTGTTTATACTTCGAACTTATATTTCCTTACACTCCAAAAATTGTTTTTGGTTATGTAACCATATTTTTTCTTACACATATTTTTCTATAAAAAGATGTCCTGAATTCAGTTACTAACCAACCATTCATTGAGTGACACATGTATTGGTCCCTCTTAAATTCAAGGAAAAATATGACCATTGGAGGAGTGAGCCGACCATGTAAGCCATGCCTATAAATAGGATCTCATTTGAAATATGTCACAACAAGTTGATCAATCTAGAGATTACATGATGCTGAAGTGATTTCTAGACAGAGAGAGAGGGAGGCTTTAATGCTTTGTGTGTACTGAACATATTGTTATGATTTCCATTGTACAACTCCGAATATTGCTGAGTACATTTGAGGGCTTATGGGGATAGGAATGCAGAGGTTTCGACTAACTTGAAGTTTAGGGATTCCTTGATGAGGAAGACAGAGGTTTCAACTACCTTGAAGTTGAGGGCTTTCAAGGATAGCAATACAGATTCCGATCATCATATCATGGGCTTACCCTGGGGTGGGTAAGATAGACTTTCTTGAAAGTATAAATCAAGGGACATTTATCCAGGTTGTTGGACACCCTTCTCTTTGTGTTAAAAGACTTACCTCTATTACTTGTTTTGTTACAAGTTTTTCTGTTACATTTGTAAGGATGAAGAAATTATAACTATCGTATAATTTCTTATACTTGTGCTCTGATTTAGTTAGATTTTATAGGCTTTAAGGTATAATATTCATCTTTGTAAACTTTTTTAAAGATTCATTTTCCAAAACATTCTTTCCAGATTCACATTCTCAGAATCATATTTTCGTAATCATGCAAGTGTATAGAACTAGATGTTTTGTTAATTACCTTGTTTAACCTTGTTAAACATAACCATCATTAAAATTTCCAAAGGAATTTTTAAAGTATATAATTCACCCTCCTCTTTTATTTTGAGCATTTTTAGATACTCTATATAGTATCTCTATTATTTCAATCCTACGTTTGGTATTATAGGGTATATCATACTCACATACCAACTCAAAAATTGGTATCAAAGCATTGGTTCAATCTGAATTAATCTCACAATTAGATTTAGAAGAGAATTCATTTTCTAGAATCAAATTTTCAGATTCATAAAGTTCGGATTCATTTTTTCGTAGTGATAACTCTTTTTCTATATTTTCCATGTTTACAAACATTTTATATTAACAATTTTTGGGTGGAAAGAAATTTTTCTTAAATATGGTAGTAATCAATGTTGGTTCCATAGACAATCTCTATCCAACTATACCACCTATACTTGATGGAGATGACAATGAATATTGTAGAGATTATATAAAGAATTTCATTATAAATACTAGTTTAGATAATTTTTTTATTCTTACTGAAGGATATAAAATCGCTGACATTGAAGTTAGTACCTTTACTAATCAAGAAAATCATGAATATCAACTGAATTATAAGGTACAAACTACATTAATTTGTTCTATGACATGAAATATATATATCCAAATTTCATCTTGTGAAGCAGCAAATTCTATATGGAAGAAACTCGATGTTACTCACTTTGGAACTTCCAATTTAATTGAAACACGAAGATCCATGATTAGAGATGAATATCATGGTTTTTTTCTTTCCACATGGAGAACCCATATGTAAGGTGCAAAATAGATTCATGACTATTGTGAATAGTTTAAAATCCATGGGTGAGAAAGGATTAGATGTTGAAGCTCATGTTGATAATACCGTAGACATTATGCCGAATGAGTGGGAATCCAAAAGGAAAGTTATAGATGAGAATAGAAAGGATACTCATATTTCCTTAGATTATCAGTTTGGAACTCTACTTGAACATGAGACTAGAATGAAGGGAGATGCTGACAATAATAGAAGAAGAATGTGAATGGAAGTGATGCTTTTTCTACAACTTCATATCATATAAAAGAAAAGACTTATGAGAGAGTTACCAAATCCAAATCTATGAAGTTTATTATCCAATAAGAATCTAGTGGAAGTGAATCCTCAGATAATGAATTAGAAAATATTTCACAAAGGATGAACAAGATAGCCTGATAGAGGAACATTCAATCCAGATATAATAAGAATGAAAGGAGAGATAATAAAAATTTAGAAGTAACATGTTATGAATACAAGAGAGCTGGACCTAAGACCTGATTGTCCTATGATTAAGAGAATTGAAATAAAGGAAAATCATTATGAGAGAGACAAAAAGAAGTACTATAAAGCTAAATCTAAGAAAGTATTGAAAGATAATGATACCCAGAGTTCCAGTGGTGGTTAATCTTCAGATGAATCTTTACATTATGAATCTTCGGGATAGAAGAATCCTGGTCTAATATCCAGACTACCTTTCGACAATCATTGTTTAATGGATAAGGTACACAATGCTGAATCAATGACCAATGATTCTTTAAATGAAAATTATAGTAGTGATTAATATTATAACTCTTCTGATTAAGAATCTTCTATTTATAAAGATAATACATTACCTTCATATGAAGAAGTCTATAGGTTTTCCAAACTTCTTGAAATTGAGAACTCAATACTCATTAAAAAACATGATAAGGAAAATTCCATGAATACTATTCTTACTAAGGAAATATCAGATCTTTCTAAAGATCTTGATAAGAAAATTTTTTTTTGAAAGTATTTCAAAAATCTTGAGGAACTAAATTCTGAAAAGAATAATCTTCTAAATGATCTTGAAAATTTAATTTCTAAGAAAAACATTTTAGAGCCTATATCTTGTTAAAAATCAAATGATTTAGAAGACAAAAACCTGGTTAAAAAAATGGAATCTGAAATCTTTTCCTTGAAGAAGTGATTGTCAATATTTACCTTTGGGGAGGAAAATGTTGATAAGATGTATTCCCAAATCCAACCTCTAAGGAATAATTCTGGTTTTGGTTATATTGGATCTAAACTGATTTTTATTAACAATTAATTTCTCCATCAAAGTGATCCATTCTGCACTAAGTTTCAGAGTGATGGACAGTGAGAAAAAAAATTCCCTTAAACAAAACACAGTCTCTATGATTTCATAAAGCCTATTTCTCTAAAAAGATGTGTGTACCTAAAATATTTCTTTCTAAGATTTCCAGATCCAAGAATGTTTGGATTTTGAAGACCGAACTTTTTATTATTTTCAGGAAAATAGGGAAAGTACCAACAATAATAAATTGTACATGGATAGTGGATGTTCCTGAGATATGACTGGTACCAAAAATTATTTTAAAAATATAATCAAGATGAAAGGGGGAAATGTAAATTTCTGAGATAATGCTTAGGGAGAAATTATTAGTATAGGTAACATCATTCTTCATGGAGAAACATTAATTTCAGATGTTTTATTTGTTAAGGGTCTTAAGCACAACCTCATTAACATAATTCAGTTATTTGATGAAGGTTACCTTGTAAATTTTAGGATTGACAAGTGTTTGTTACAAAACTCCAAGGAAGAGTTCATTTTTTCTGCCCATAGGAAAGGGAATGTTTACACACTAAACATAGAATACCTTAGAAGCTAAGATCTACCTTTCCTTATTGTAATGGAATATCATTATTGGTTGTGGCATAGAAGGTTAGGACACTGTAACCTTAGGAATTTACGAAATCTTTCTAACAAAATAATATTTAAGGATATAACGGAGCTTAGATTTGATTCTTCAAATTTTTTTGGCCCTTGTCAATATGTAAAGAAACATAAATCATGTTTTAAATTAGTCGGTGAAGTCAGAACTACTGATGCGTTATAGTTAATGCATATTGATATTTTTGTTCCTACACAAACTGGATGTATTGGAGGCAAGTATTATGTATTTTTTTGGTTGATTATTACACTAGATTTATGTGGGAATATTTTCTAGCAATGAAGTATGAAGATTTTTCTTATTTCAAAAGTTTTAGAGCCCATGTTAAAAATGAGAAAAACCATCCATTAGAAACTATTCATAGTGATCATGGAGGAGAATTTCAATTTTTTTATTTTGAAACTTTTTGTAGGAGAAAATAAATTTCTCATAACTTCTCAGCACCCAGAACACCTCAACAAAATAATGTTGTTGAAATATGAGATAGTATTCTTCAAGAGATAACAAGAACCATGTTGAGTGAGTATTCTTTAGAAATTTGTTTTTGGACTGAAGCTGTAAGTACTTATTTTTATACTATAAATCGAGTATTGATTATACCTTTTCTTAATAAAACTCTTTATGAGTTATGGAATGGTAGAAAACCTAGACTTTCATAATTTAAGGTTTTTGGTTGCAATGTATTCATTCTGAATACTAAAGATAATTTTCATAAATTTGCACCAAAATCTGCTGAAGAAATTTTCTTATGATACTCCACAACTTCTAAGGCTTATAGAGTTTTCAATAAAAACACTTGTACTATTGAAGAGATAGTGCATGTGAAATTTGATGAAACTAATCCCTTTGTTTTTAAACAACCCCAACCTATATCATTGGATGTGTTTTCAAAAACCGATTATCATCTTTTGACAAAATATCCTTCTGATAAATAATTTTTTTTAAAGAAACTTATGAAACATTTATCAAAGAAGATTTCCTACCTTATGTTGATGAAAAGGTTTTACAAAACCCAAATCAGTTGTTTCTTAAGAATCATCCTAGTGATAAAATCATTGGTGATGTGAATGGACTTATAAGGACTAGAAGTTCCTTAATAAAAGAAATAGAACATTTAGCATTCCTTTCCAAATTAGAACCAAAATGCACTAATGATGAATTAAGTGATGATGATTGGATAAAATCTATTCATGATGAACTAAATGAATTTGAAAGGAATAATTTCTGGACCATGGTTGAAACACCTAAGGAAACTTCTGTTATTAGAGTAAAATGGGTTTTCAGAAATAAGTAGTATAAAAATGGAATCTATAAAAGAAATAAAGCTAGATTAGTTGCTAAATGATATAATCAACAAGAGGGAATAGAATATCAAGAAACCTATGCTCCAGTATCTAGAATTGAATCTATTCATATTTTACTCGCCTTTGCAGAATTATTCAATTTTAAACTTTTTCAAATGGATGTGATGTGTGCTTTATTTAATGGTTATGTTCAAGATGAAGTATTTATTGAACAACCTCCTTGTTTTCAAGATAAAAAACACCATGATCATGTTTTTAGACTTACCAACACTTTATATGTAATTAAACAAGCACGTAGAGCTTGGTATAACGAAATTACATGATTTTTTCTTCAAAAAAATTATGTTTAGGGATATGCAGATCCAACCCTTTTTATAAATAAAGATAAGAAAAATATTTTGATTTTTCAAATTTAAGTTGATGACATTATATTTGGTTCAACTCAACAATCATTAACTGATTCCTTTGCGGATATAATGAAATATGAGTATGAAATGAGTATGGTGTGTGAGTTAACATTTTTTCTTAGTTTTCAAATTTCTCAAAACCCAGAAGGAAACAATATATCCCAAATAAGTATATTACATTACTTGACAACTAGTCATCTAGACTTTCTGTTTTCAGTATGATTATGTGCAACATATTAATCCAATCCAAAGGAATTTCATTTAAAGGCAGTAAAAATAATTTTTCACTACTTAAAGGGAACCATGGATTTAGGACACTTATATACTTCTGGAAATTATTTTTTAAAAAAGTTTTTTAGATGTTGACTTTGGTGGATGTAGAATAGATAGAAAGATTACATCCAGAACATGTCATTTTTAGGAGATTAATTATTTTCTTGGTCATTCAAGAAGCAACACTAAGTAGCACTTTCCACTATGGAAGCTGAATTTGTAGCAGCTAAAAGTTGGTGTGCTCAAGTGTTGTGGATGCAACACACACTCACAGACTATGGTATGAGTTTTACCAAAACACAATTTTTGTGTGATAATAAGAGTTCCATTTCAATTAGTAAAAACCTTGCACATCACTCTCATTAAAAACACATAGATATTAGGCATCACATTATTAGGGATCACACACAAAAAAGAGATATCATTCTTCAATTTATCGGAATGCAAGACCAACATGCTGATATTTTCACAAAATCATTACCCTCCGATAGATTTGAATACATTAAATATATGTTAGGAATGATAACCATATGGTAATCTTTTTTATTGACTTTTTATTGAAAAAATCTCCTTTATAGTAATAAACTCCTTTTCATAGGGGGTGTAAATATGATCATGACGTTTTTCATATTTCTCGTAATGAAGTTTTTCATATTTTTCGAAATAAAGTTTGTCATATATTTTCATAATGATGTTTTCTTTATTTTTTATAATGAAGTTTTTCATGTCATTCATAATGAAGTTTTTTATATTTTTTCATACTTGAAATTTTAGTACATGAAATTTTCGTAATGAAAACTTTTGTACTTGAAATTTTTCATAATGAAGTTTTTCGTAATTGAGATTTTCTTAATGATGATTTTCATAATAAATATTTTCTTAATGAAAATATGCGTATTTTTTCATACTCATGTTTTTCAGCATCTAATGATCTTTAAGAAGAATTTTCCATAATACAAAAAAATCTTCCTAGAAATCTGAAAGGCATGACTCTTTCTTCAGTGTTCGTAATCACCTATTTCTTTCTGATAGTTTCTTTTGTATTTTTAAAATTTCTCTTATTCTAGTTTCCTTAAATTTGAATGTTTTCCTTTAAAAACCACAAAATATCGGATTCAAACCAAATTTTTCCTTGTAGTGATCATTTTAACCGTCAGATCTGTTTAGAAGAATTATTATCCATTGGATTCAGATGGGAAGAAGAACAGCCGCATCAATTCCTATATAAATGGGACCCCCGATGGTTTTCCCACATCGGTTTTCAATGCTTTTTCATGTTGAAGATCCGTGCCACTAAAAAGCCCATTCCATATTTTCAATGGTTTCTCAAGTCTGAATGTCTATAGAAGAATCCTCTCAGAATGATATATACTCTATCAAGCCGATTGCGGAATGGAATGTATACAGAGAGAGGTTAGGGCATCCAATTTCATTCAATAAGTATGATTCCATTATCTCCAAGAACATCAAAATCAATAGATGGGAAAGTGTTTGTATTTGAATGCTAGGAGAACAAGACTTGGTGTATCCAGGTATACTCATTGAATTTTATGAGTTAGTTCATTTATTTAAGGAATATGGGAGTGATAAGTTTTCATTCATGAGTTATGGAAGAACCGATGGCCTCTCATACACCAAGGCTTCTAGCTTGGTGGGACTATCTTATGAAGGGGAAGCTAAGTTCTGTTCCCACAAGATGCCCGATGTACAAGGATGTTTTGTCAAGGTAAAGGCTATGCAGTGTCTTGGACTTACAGATATCAAGACTGCAAATATTTCTCACTTGTTTACCAACAATAGGATCCTTGAGTTATGGGTTCAGGGTTTTATCGTACCGAGAAAGGGTGACAAGGACACCCTAAGGAAAAGTGATCTGTATATCTTAGATTTTTTTGGTAAATCTAAGGAAGATCAATCTGATTATGCATATTCTCCTTAAGATATAGAAAATCAAGAATGGGAATTTGAGAGCACAGATAATCATGTATCATGTCCTACTCTCCACGTTGATTGTTCAGTATCTTGAGTCCACCAAGATTCCATGCAGTTCTAATATGAGTAATTGAAAAGTTGTGTTAGTTAGTGATGACACTTTGAATAGAGTGAATTTCAGTGTTTATAAAGATTTAGGAGAGTTTTATGATCTATCAGTGGAAGAAGCAGAAGCCGTTCTGAAATATGTAGAAGAGGATGAACAATCGAAGAAGGCTAGGAAGAAAAGAATATTGAGAGAAGTAGAAGCTGAAGGTGAAACCCCTAAAGCTAAGGAATCTCAAAAAGCACCATCAAATCCCAAGAAGAAGAAATAATATCTAGATGAGGTTGTAGGAAAATGGAGGGAGGATAAAAATAATTAGAAGGATGGAGAGCCAAAATTTGGTCTAGATCCTACTGAGGCCAAGGCTCTAAATGAAAAGACAGATAAAGAGATTGAGAAACAAGCCAAAGAGAAGAAGAAAAAGAAGAAGATGTTCGCGGGTTAAATTGTTTAATCCCTTCTCAGGGATATAGAAATAGCATCCGAGAACATTCCTGTACCATAATATTTCTTAGTAGAACCATCACCTAAGACTCCAGGGAAGAAGTTCATGACTCCAAAAACTTTTCTTGAAAAGGTTGTCAATGAAAAGAATGTTGTGGAAGAAGTACAAGAAGTAGAAACCAGTGATGATACAACTAATCTGATAATGCAAGTAGTTTAATTTCATGACAAAGAAAGTGATTCTGAAAAATTATTAATCCGGACTTCTCAAGTCGTATATTTGAAAATTGCTACTCTTAGGGGTGAAGAAAAAGCTGAAGAGGAAGTGAAAAAATTATCTAAGGAAGAGAGTTAAAATAATCACTTCATACACCCTGAGGATACTGAGGTAAGAGCTGAGAAAGAAAAAATTGATGATGATAAGATTTTTTAGTTGTCTGAAAGTGAGCATGAGTCTCCAGATAAATAACCTGTTCCAAAAACCAAAAAGTGGATACAAGTGGTTGATGATACCCCAACCAAAGAAATTATAATGAAGAATAAAGATGGAGGATCTTCTAAGTGGAGTCTGGTCGAGCTAGAGAAAGAACCATCACCAAATAAAGTGTCAGATTCAGAATCATCAGCTGTAGGACATGATTTTGTTATTCAATATCTGAATAAGATTGTTTACGCAATTCCAATCTTTCCAAAAATTGATTCTATATTTCAGATGCTTCAATATAGCATGAATTAGAAATCAGATTTTGTATCCATGGTGATGGATAAGTGCATAAATATTGAGGCTGATTACATGAATTTCCTTATCAACTATAGAGCCCATAGAAAATATTTTATGAAAATAGTCAACTGGTCGAAGAATATTGTTGATGATTAGCAAGAGCTTGATGAATTTCAAAATGATGTTAAGGAAAATTTTGATACTCAAGATAAAAAAATCCAGGACCTCAAAACTAGCATTGTGGAATAGATAATCCTTGAATAGAATACTCAGATTTAGGAGGCTAGGGATCTGAATGTGAAGTTGATCTATGTTGCCCAAAGCTGTAAAAGAGAAAGGGATCTTCAGATCGAGATTGATGAAAAGCTTGTGAAGCAAGATGACATGTTGAAGGTTTAGGTAGAGGATATGAAGGATCCAGATGATATGATCAAATCCTTAGAGAAAAAATTAGAGGAAGATCACAAGGAGATAAAGAAGATGAAGGCTATAGTAAAGAAGTTGATACCCAAGTAGAAGGATGTAAAATAGATCAATCTGATCTTTTGTTTTATTTTTTCCCCTGAACTTTTTTCTTATCTTAATGAAATTGTGGTTGCTCATTTTTTTGTTTGGGTGTTAGTAATAATATTTCAGGTATTATATATTTCTTCCATTCCCTCATACTCTTTTTTGAAAATTATAAAGTGGGAGAAGGAAAAAGAATTCTATGTAAAGAAGAAATATCCCTATGTATGGGGGAGTTTATCTAAGGGGGAGTTTTCCAGTACGAGGATTTCCATACTTATGATAATGAAAAATCTCATTCCATAATTCTATAATACGATCCATAATGTTCCAAAGCCTAAGTGGGAGTTAGTCGTATAAATCTTTTCCAAGGAATAAAGGGAGATAATTTTTATTTATAGTGTCTGGAAAAATTTCTCTAAGTCCTTATATTCATTTTCTTAAGGATATTTGTGCTTTAAAAATAGGGATAGATTGTTGATTCAATAATGTTTTCCTTATGAATTTTCCATTCATTCATACTTGGGGGAGATTGTTAAGTCAATAAGGATTCCTTATGACTTTACCATTCCTTCTTGTTTTGAACATCACAAACACCTTATCTTAAGGCAAATTCCTTTTTAACATGTGTTTTACTTCTATAAGGAAAAATTTCCATCCCCAAGAAAATCTATCCTTACCTTGTTTTCATTATTCATATCCTAATTTTTCTTAAGTATAATATTCTTTATGAAACCAAAACCTCGGAATCCTATAAATACCAAGATATGAAGAATTCTGTTTTAGGATCTGAATTCTAATTACGAATTCTAGTTACAAACTCTTCTATGTTCTGAATCCAAATTCTGATTATGAATTCTTGTTATGAACTCTTCAAAGTTCTGACTGTGAATTATAATTATGAATTCTTGTTACAAACTCTTATGAGTTCTGACTCCAGATTCTGATTATAAATTCTGGTTATGAACTGTTTTGAGTTCTGACTCTGAATTCTGAATACGAGTCCTAGTTACGAACATTTCTAAATTATGACTCTATGTTCTCTGAATATAGACTCTAAAATCTTATGAGTTATGACTCCAAATTTTCTTGAACTCTGATTCTGAACATTGTATGTTCTGGTTTCGAATTCTTGAGAATCCAGATTCTGAATTTCTTTGAAATTCAGACTCCGGAATTCTATAGAGTTCCTGTTCCAAATTCCTAAAAAATAAAAACGTGAATATCCTTGTATTATAGACTCTGAATTCAATCGTGGTTAGACTCCGAACTTATATTTCCTTACAATCTGAATATTCATTTTGGTTATGTACAAATATTTTTTTCTTACACCTGTTTTTCCATAAAAAAATGTCGTGTATTCAGCTACTAACCAATCGTTGTTAGAGAGATACATGTACAAGTCCCTATAAAATTAAAGGAAAAATATGATCATTGGAGGAGGGAGACGAACATTGAATTTGTGCCTATAAATAAGAGTTAATTTGAAAGATCTCACAAAAATTTTATCAATATAGAGATTACATGATACTGATGTGATTTCTAGAGAGACATGATTTAATTCTTTGTGTGTAATGAACTTCTTGTTTAGATTATCTTTGTGCGACTCTAAATGTTTTTAGTACATTAGAGGGCTTCCAGGGATATGAAGACAGATGTTCTGAATACCTTGAAAATGAGGGATTCCTTGCTGAGAAAGATAGAGGTGCCGACTACCTTGAAGTTGAGGGCTTGTAATGATAGCAAGAAAGATTCTGATCTTCATATCGAGGGCTTACCCTAGTGTGGGTAGGACCAAATTTATTGAACATATAAATCAAGTGACATGTATCCAAGGTTGTTGGATACCCTTCTGTTTTGGTTAAAAGACATACTTCTATTACTTGTTTTGTTACATGTTTTTCCACTGCATTTGTAATATTGAGGAAAGTATAACTATCTTATACTTTCTTATACATGTACTCTGATTTAGTTAAATTCTATATAATTTATGGTATAATCCACATCTTTGTAAACAATCATTATGTTTCATTTTATGAAACCATATTTCTGGATTCACATTCTCAACATCATATTTTCGGAATCAAGAAAGTGTGTAGAAATAGAGGTTTTGTGGATTACCTTGTTTAACCTTGTTAGACATAACAATCTTTAAAAGTTTAAAAGAATTTTTAAATGTATAAAATTTACCTCCCTCTTGTATTTTGAGCATCATTATATACTCCATACAATATCTCTATTATTTCGATCCTACATTTGGTATTATAGATTATATCATACTCACATACCATCTCAACATCACATAAGAAATGAAAATATGTACTAGTGAGGTATATATAATTGTATATATTCTAAAAAACAGAGTTTGTGACCATAAGTTTCGAGATCCAAACTAATGCATTCATTATTTTATTAAAATGAATAATTACAAGGACGGGATAAAATTGAAAACAATAGACTATTCACTTCCAAAATATTATAAGAAAAAATTTCCACAAAAAAAAAGATTCAAAGAAGCCTTGAAAGCTAGTTGAGTAAGAATATTTATCTTCCACACCCCCAAACTCTCGGGTGATGACCCCGCCTCCCAAGTTTGGTATTTTCTATGTTCTTTTATCATCAATATGAGAAATTACATTACCATCAAGTGGGGTTTCACCCTTAAAGACATAAAAATCATATTCTCTAGATGAACTTGTTCCACAATCCCTATCGCATTCCATCATGAATAAATCTTGAATACTTGATATATTCTTAATTTTTTTCTTTCTAAACATATTCCTTTTCCAGTATCAACTGTGAGGCTCCAACTAAATTTTTTTTAACTCATACTAGACTGCTAGTGAATCTCATCTATAAGCTCTATGTGTAGGGGTAATCATATGGGTATACTGATTAATTTTGTCTTTAGCTTCACCAGTCATCTCTAAACCAGAACAAGGGTATGTCTCTAAACATTGGTTATCACAAATAGCTTCTAGGGAATCCATTAATATATCATAAATTATTGAACATATGTGTGAGGAATGAGCCACTTTATGTCTATAGTTCTTAAAAACTAGAACATACTCATAGGTTGGGATCACTGGACTTGTTGTTAGAGTATAGTCTTTCAAATAATGACTACATACCAAAGTCTTCAATGGAGTTGAGGCATGGTCTGGAGCCCATAGCCATCATAGAGAATGAGATTCATTGAAATTTTTTAGAGAAATTTCCATCCATATCCAAATTATGGGTTTGATTTTTAGTAAATGAGATTATTTCTCATTTAATGGATTTATCTTCAATATTAATACTGATCTGCTTCAATATAACGTTTAAAAAGTATCAATGTATCTTCAAAACAATGGAGTGACATATATTAGGTTTAGGAAATAAATATTGGGATTTTAATCTAATAACAATACCATCAGTTTGTGTAGCCCCATTATCTGGTCTAATAATATATTTTATTATAGAATGATCCGTAGATAATGTACCCATAATTACAAGTGGCTTGGTGTCAGTTGTAAGTTTCACAAATCTATCATTTCCAGGTAACTTGACATGTCCCATTTGGCTTTTAAACATCATTTATAGGGTAGGTGGAAATTTTCTTTGATTTTATTACATTTTATATATTTTGATTTATAATAATTTTCTCCTTCAATGTAAGATGCATATAGATCATGATCACTCTCATAGGATGATGGTTCAAAAGGGTTTTTTAGAAACATATTATGTTGTTAATGTTGAAACCTGATTTACCTTTGTGATGGTGATTCTAACATTATCTTAATATGATATACTCTCAATCTTACCTATCATATGACTCATAACATCATTGAAACTATTTTTATTGTGATCCCTAGGGTCAAATATATCATGATCTAAAAAATGAAAAATCTATTTTGAGATCTTCCTCATGTGATTCATAGTTTATTTATAATACTCCTCACTGATCCTTTGATTCATTGTCCATATTCCCTAGGTGAGTCACTCCTCCTTTTAGTTTTATTCATTTATCACTAGATTCGTTTGATTAAAAATTAGAGTAAAATAGATTCAAGGGCTATATCTTTTCCACATACTACAAATTTATTAATGTTTTTTAACATATATGTTCATATTTGTTCAGTCTAAACACACGACACATCAGATTGAAATGACTTCACATAACATTCAAAACTAATTAATATAATTTAGCTGATAATTTCACATTAATATGAGGCCTTTTGATTTTGTTTTGACCATTACATGCATGTTTTTGTATTTTAAAACTCAAA
This sequence comes from Viscum album, assembly GCA_963277665.1. Classification (NCBI taxonomy): domain Eukaryota; kingdom Viridiplantae; phylum Streptophyta; class Magnoliopsida; order Santalales; family Viscaceae; genus Viscum; species Viscum album. The sequence goes on from OY728129.1 coordinate 1,069,308,851, forward strand.
AAATGTGTTTTTGGTCATCTCAAACAAATGATAACTCATATTATTGAACAATTAGTCCCTATATTAAAAAAATTAATATAAATTTTCTTCCTATGATTTTACCAAAATCTAAAGTCTTCTTCATGTTATTTTCTCCCTGGTGCATGTTTTGAAAAACTATCAATTCTTAATGAACTACTTAATCATTCATTCATAGTACATCAAATGTCATATTGATCTGATTTCTACCCATACATGTAAAAATATAAATCTACTGAATTTTTCCTATTATTTATTGTTAATAAAAACTAGTTTTATATGGACATGATGGTTATAATTTTTTTAGTGTGTTCAAAAACAAAAATATATTTTTGGTCATCCTTGGGAAATGAAAACTCATACTAACATGATTTCTATTTTTACATTACAAAATTTAATTTATTGTTTCTTCGATATGATTTTATAAAATCCAGTGGTCCTTTTATTAGTTTTGACACTCTTAACCACATTTTTTATTGGCTATTAATTATATCATAATTTTTTATTTTTCCCATATGAGGACACCACATTTCAAAAATTCTTATACATCTAAAAAAGAATTAAAATATAGTTTTATTATGATTTCCCATCAATAAACATCCTTCATCTATGTTTAAGAATGTTAAATGATTTTTTATGTTTTAAAACTCGTAAAAATTGTTTTTGATCATCTCAGAAAAACAATAAATCAAATTTACATGATGGATGTACAAATTTTTAGTAATAAATATATGGTTATTTTTATATGATTTAATGGAATGATAATATTATTTTGATTATTTTTATTCTCTAGCATACACTTATAATGACAGTTAATTCCTTAAGAACTCATATACTTAGTTAGTTTGAGAAACACACATTAAATATTGATGATCAATCTCATTATACACATAAAAAATAACACAAATTAAATTTTATCCTTATTTAATATAAATTCATGTCCCTTTTCTTGGATTTTAACCATAAAACACTAGTCTGAGTGTTTTAAAACACTAAAATGACTATTTTGAACATCCCAACCAAATGATAACTTAGATTGACGTGAATTTAGGCCTGACATTTTAAAAATAATTCTTCTCTTTTTTAATATTATATCATAGAAATTGGTGGTATTTTACATGGTTTTGACCCTATAATGTATATTTTTAGAGACTGTAAATTCTATAAAAATTACATATTTTTTTACTTCGGGTTCACAATACATCAGATTGATATGTATTCTAATCATACACATCACAAAAAATTAAAATATAGTATTACTATGGTTTAACATAAAAATGATGTATTTTTATATTATTTTTGTATTTACATGCACATTTTTGTTATTTTAAACAATAAAGATTCATTCTTAGTCTTCTTGGGAAAATAATACCTTAGAGTGACATGTTGTCATTTAATACATTTCAAAATTTATTCTATGATTATCGTACTATGATTTTATAGAAATATAAGTTCTTTTTCATTATTGTTAACCATTTATTACATTCTTAAAGGATTTAAATTCATTGTTGACTGCTTTTTTTCAATATGTTCACACTATAATACCTAAGACAATACTATAACAGGTGAGCAGCACACCCCAAAAATGTGACATAATGTGCACTACAAATACACTTTATTTTAGATTATTTATAAAATTTAATTTTCATTAATTAATTGGTCATATTTGAAAAAATCATATCATATTTGGATTAATATTTTCAATTTTAACTTAGGTCTTTTTAAGTACTTATTTGAATTAATTATTTTTAGGTGAAATAAGGAAAATATTATTCTTACTATAATCATAGATTCTATGAAAATATCAAGTTATATGTATAATAAAAATAAATATAAAATTTTTTCCTTGATAAAAAATTTATTTAAATATTAAAATGATTCATTTTAAAAATAAATTTTTGAATTTATAAAACCCATGTTAAACATATTGTAATCATATATAATATTTTAGTATAAAAACTGATTTCATTCACTTATATATTAAATTATTTTCCTTTACTTGTATAAATTAAATCTAACAAACTGGATTTCATTTTTTAGATCAACATGTTAATATTATATAATATTGTCAATTCCATTTTTAGGTAAAAATAAGGTTACAAGGGCTAAAGTTCCTTACCGTGATAATGGAAAACGTGTTTTATTCAATGAATTTAATTATTGACATTTTGTAATTTGTATCCAACAAAATTAAATAATCTATTATAAAATTACTATAATATAACTTTTAATTCATTATATAAATATATTAATATTCAATTTTTAATCAATAATAAATTATATTAATAATAGTTAATCTTTAAAATAACATTTTTCTTCAAAATAAGTTCTCTAATTATAAAATTTTTTAATGAAAAATAATATTTAAAATCATTTATAATTTGAATTAAATTATATTAATATTAAATTTTGGATTATAACATAAAAAATTGTAATAAGGCTTACCTTATATATTTTAATAAAATACTAATAACTTGAGTAAAAACTAGTTACCAGGATAAAATCTAAAAGGGGTAAAATTAGTAATCGAAAGGGGTAAAATACCTCACATGATAAAAACATGTTTCCAATAAAGTTGTTGATCTTTGGATCTAACAAATACTATCTACACAAAATTATTATCAATTATTATCAATTATTATTTTTTCTCTCTTTATATTAATATAAACTATTTAAAATTAAATCATTCTCCCAAATTATAAAAGCGGCTTCTCAACACCTATAACATTCCAAAAAAAACTCATTTGATTTAGAGGAAGAATATGTTCTAATAAACATAGTTGAAATAAATAAGAAAAAAACCGCTTGAATAAAATTTCAAGGCATTATGAGAAGTTGCAGGTTTATTTTCCCCAAGAACTGATCTACCTATCAAGAGAGATATAACAACCAAGAAAATCAATTTGATTGATGAGAAGAAAACCCATACAAATCTATAAAATATTAAAAAATGATCAATACAATATTAATTATAGAAATAAAAAGTATCCTAGTCAAAAAGAATTAGGAACATAGGTGTAATAATTCCAGTCAAATATGTAGACAATCTACAACTCCCACACCGTCAACCAGAACCCCGTTGTGAATGCATATCAATAAAAAAATAATATAAGTACACTTTCTTGTATACTAGTTGACATAATCATAAAATATTCCAAAATTAATAAGAAGGGGGTGAGTATATCACTTAGTGGGTAATCTATAGATACTTACCAACACACACCACAAGGATAGAGTAATTTACCACATTTAAAAAAATAAGAGAGAGAATATATACAATGAAAACCAAGAAAAATCCATAAATTAAAATAAACAAAATATTTCTTCTCTTGGTTTACACTTTTAATAATCACAACATTTCACTCCTATATACACATAATTCATATAACTATGGAAATAAATATACCCTTAGTGGTGAGTCATCATTTCACCAAAACATTACTTGGTGACCCAATTTTGACATTGATTATTTTGACCATGATCCATCTCAAGTGTATTAATATTTGGTGATGAACTTCTGACCACAGTCCATCTGTCCAGAATATAAAATCCCACCAATAATGTTTTTCCAATATTTCAATTGAAAAATTATTTGAAAACCTAAATTTGATCAATATTGTTCAGTAATAAACCTAGTTTCCATCTTTCAAAACAAACCAATTTTTTTAAAAAAAAATCTAACACATGTTTACATATAAACCACTAAATTTATTCATCAAACAAGGAATAAGAATGATTTAGAAATTCTAAATAGATCATGTTCTAGAAAAGTATAATGAGAGAGAATCCACATACCTTGAGTTTATATGACATGAAGGATCTAAGGTAATTAAAAAGATCTGACCTCATCCTTTTATTTCCCTACTAATACATAATAATATCCCATAAAAACACTTACCAGACCAAAGACAAGAGTGTAACATCTCTGATCTGTGGTTCTATTCATGAAAAATTTTAATGATTCGAGACAACAAGGAAGAAAGAGGTCATGAAAATTGATTTTCAATATCGTATGCTCCATGATTCATTTGAATCAGATTCTGAACATTAGAGATCATTTGAAATAAAATATGGTATCCCAGGAAGTTGAGAGGTATAAAAATTCACCATGAGAGGATTTAAAAATGTGATGAGGATTAAAATTTGTTCAACTTGACCCCATTCATGATGTGTATTTTTGATTTACATAGTGAATCACTAGGATACCACATATTTATAAATTTACATCAACTCAAACATAAATCATAAAGAAACATTTAAAATCATGAACTAAAATCACAATATGAACAAAACCTTCCCATAACCCATTCCTTTTATTAAAACAACATAGATAAATCTAAGAAATATTCACATCATTAAATAACCATTGATATAATAAATATTTATTATATCCTAATTCCAAATTATTTTTTATTTAATCCTCTATACCCTTATAGTGATGTAGACTAACCACTCAAAAAATAATTGAACTATATTAAATGATGGAATATCTCAAACCAGGTGAGTTACATTCATCCCACCATTTGGATTTCTATCATCTGGAAGTTGAATATCGATATTTCATTCAATTATTTCAGGTCATTACTATAACATAATATTTTCATGATCTCATGTTTCCATTTGAATATGGCCATGATTACATAAAACTCACAAGTTATTTTCCCATCTATTATGAATCAAAAGAGTTCATGGATAAAAGTCACATCAGGATAAAGATTAATATGATACCAACTGAGAACATGAAATTAATATAATAGATACTTCAATAATATCTAAGAAAAGATTATGTTATGTACATCACTAATTCATGGTGATATGTTTAATCAATACACAAAAGTTCCATTCTTCTCAATAAACTTGGACTATCCCATATACCATGGTGATAATTTTCAATGCATCCCAATGTAGTAATGGATATGTTTTAATGAAAATGTATAGAATATGTGGTACCTAAAATCAAAATATAATTATTTTCGATGATTTTATGCCTATTGATTATATCATATTTTAGCTATAGAAATTCAAATCCCAATCATTTGATTTTTCTATGTAGTCTCATGAACTAAACACGATCCAATCAGTGATGATTATTATGTTTCCACCCAATATAGTTCTAATAAACTGATTGATTTGACCTAACCCATCACCAGATTCAGCATATGATAAGGAAAAAAGTGCATTCCTAGTCCCAATAGGATGGAAAAAAACACCATTAATAACCAATAATATATTGGTAATAGTTTCTCTTATGAAAAATTGGAATGACCCATCCATTAAATGGGAAAACCACACAAATATCATCATAGTAAACAATATATAATATTACATCCCCAGAACAGATATAAATATAAAAGGAGATACCATAATAGTAATCATATATTATATACAAAATAGTCCATAATCACACATACACATGGTATATGAAGTAAAAATCCCAATTAATGACTTCTTGGGAGACAACCCGATGTGACCAAACCATCTCTAATAATGAATGGATGATAATAATCTAGATTATTCACTAAGTTATATGGTTGTATCTCAATACCTTTTGCTATCCAAAACATTTTCCACGCATGCACAAAAGAATATGTAGGGAATTAGGCACAAGGCCTAGTAGAATACCATCATGAATATATTTATTGAATTTACCCATGCAACCCAATAATCTATTTTGAAAACACTTTTCAAAAATAAATCACATTGAAAACATTTCCATTTCAAATAGGCCTTTGAAATACATTTAGTTTTCCATTTCAAATAAGCATGTTTTCTAAAATAGCTCTTAATATATATCATATAAATAAATGAGGCCCAATGAACCACATATTAAATATATATAACAAGAAATAATAAATTTGTGCATACACAACATCATCTAACAATATAAATGTAAATTAAAATAATAGGGTAATCTCATAAAACATGGTTCTAATTAAATTCATAAAATCATATAACCCAATATAGCTTGAGTATGTTTACATGGTGATCTGACTAAAAGATTATTTGGTGATTGAGTCTAAACAAATATACTAGCTGGATATGAAAAAAGGAATATCTAATAGTATTATTTGGGACCAACTACAATAGATCTCACCATCTCTCAAAAACTAAATGGATGGTCTCACAACGATCCAACCTAAAGTCTCTAACAATCCTCTAGAAACCAAAATTAAATATGTCAAAGTATTACTCCTTGAAGGCTCTCATGATCACTCATAAAACCACTTGCTCATAGCATATTTCACCCAATGTTGTACTCCATACCAACATAATCAAAAAACATTCTCCATCCATGAAAATAAATATCACAAGATAATTTCATAAAAAAAAATTCCCACTTTTATAAAATCACCATCCACAAGGTAAAAAATATTTCTAAAATAATATTACAAATCTATTTAACGAAATAAAACTCCTTTTCCAAATTTTATCAAACACTTGTGGTGCACACATGCCACCCCCATTTTGAAAAAACTTTAAAAACCCAATTTACAATCCATGTCATAAAACACATCAATCATAGGTTATACATCAACCATAAATCATTTATATTGAATTAAAATATACACAATACAAAAGAGATTCATAATTTTAAGGTAGCCTTTTGAAATGACTTAAAATAGAGACATATAACTTGGATTTGGTTCCAATATCATCACCTTAGAAGATAACCACATTTAATTAGAAGATAAAGACTTTAGACAACTAAGACACATGAAAAAAATAAAATCCAAATTTAACCCTTGGTTCATCTAACCCTAAACTATAAAGTTTCATATCTCCATGAAAATTTCTGAAAAATTATGAATGTGGGGGAAAATAATAGAACAAGAAGAATTAGAATTAAATCATGTAAAATCAAGAAGAATCCATGATGAATGATCCATTGATAGGGATGTGGATCTATGAACGATGTGATATGAAATTTAGGTTCAAAGGGTTTAAAAGTAGATAGGGGGAATAAAAAAATACCACTTTTGAAATGTGATAGAAAGGTTTCAATATTTTTTAAACCATGCTAAAATCATTTGAGTTCTACAGACCCACAAAAATGATTCACAATTACACCTGGGAGATACATAGTTTGAAAAACCCTGAAAAACCCATGAAATATATCATTGTCAGCAAACAAAAATCTATCATGTTGTTAGTTTTATGTTTAAGAAAATCATGTGAGAACTATGTTACTAATCATTTTCTTACAAAACATATTTTTCTGACCTCGACACCCAATTACTCCATAATTGAACAAAAAATAAAATTAACAAAAAATTAGATGTAACAGTGACCCAGTGGGTGTCACAAACTCCCCACCATGACACTTTCATCCCAAAAACATGTTCTTAGGAGTCATTGGAAGTTATTAGATGAGGCCACTAATAGTTCACTAATGATTACTACTCACACGTTTCATGGGAATAAACTCCTCTATACTAGATCACATTGACTAACAGGACAAATTTACCATGGATGACCTTGTTATGATAATCTGGAACATCAATATGAATCTCCACTATTGTGGTATCATGATCAGACATGAAATCATTTCACTCTCACACATGAGATGTGTTTGAATAGTATATCTTCAATTGGGAAATGTGGAACACATCATGGATTTAGATTATCTATAGTGGAAACTATAATTCATTGGAAACCTTCTTGAGATTATCCATAACAAAAAATGACCCGATACAATGAGGCACCATCTTCCCCTAATTGCACAAGTGATGTTGTACCATAGGAATATATAACCAAATTAATAACTAATCACTTACCTAATACTCTAATGGGTGATGATAAATATCATTATATAACATATGAAGATTCTAGTCTACTTATAAATATTTTTAATTGTCTAAACTATCCGGGTCATCTTATATATGATACTCACTCGAAACAAGGTATTCTCACCCACATCCACCCAATAAATAGCAATTGGGATGACCATAAATATAATTTCCGAAAATGGGTCCATCCTGGTCAGGGATTGGTTACTATTATTATATTATAAATCGAAAAATGGTATGTTCATTTCTTATAATACTTCAAAATCAAGTACACATACTCACAAAATATCATTTAGAGTCAGTATTGTCTACTAAGATTGATTATCCGTCGAGGGGTAATACATGGGGCTTAATCTCTTCTCTGTCCACAAATCCTCGTAGAAAATTTTATAAAATTATTGAGTCGAAGAAGAATCTAGATGTGAAACTATATGTGAGGGAAATCCAAGAAGTATGAAGTCAAATCAAACATACAAGCATCAAATGCCCTCAACATTATTTGGCTCTCTAATGGGAAGAAAGTGAGATGACCTCATTAAATGATAAAAAATCACCCCTATGGAATGTATCCTACATAGATAACATGACATACCTATTAAAAAATCTATAAATACCACATCTCACTTCCACACTAAAAAAATTGTATTTGATATTATGGATGGTCTATAATTTCCTCTTTGATCCTCCGTAAGGTGAAGCATATAAAAACAAAATCGACCACTGAAAATCACATCACATGCCACCAAAACTAACCTCTCATGATAGAAAACATATTAGTTGATATGGGATGACTTAACCATCATAAATGTTGATATTTTTAAATTATATCTTACCTCAAATTCGATTGAAGAACTAGACACATCATAAAAAGAGAGAACCATCGAGACACAGATACTAATCACATGATGTCTCCCCACACATTAATGAACTAAAAACCTATAAGCAGTCTGGGTCAGATAAATGCTAACTTTTGACATAGTCGATAAGAGATGTTCTGACTTGAATAGTATCCAAGAACACCCTCTCTCTAACCTCTGGCACCTCGGGATATGAGTAATCAAAACAATAATTCTACCCTAGTCTTCCACTGATTCTAGAACGCCATACAGTAGAAGTTTCCTTCACACCAAATCGATGAGAAAATTCCCTTTCCAGAGTGTACAAGAATAATTGAAATAATGTATGATTATACAATAATGATAATATAGGTATGAGGATAAATTACCTTTAGCTAAAAATGTACTTTATGATATTGGGATTGGAGTAGACTATGAAGTACTTCTGGAAAAGGTTGTGTCACTACAACGTTAATGAATTCATTAATGTGTCCAATTACATGTTATCAGAGGGATAATTCCACTCATGTGGATGTAAATTCTTTAAGACAGACGCCACCACATGCTCATCCTACATCATCACACTACACAACCCCACACAAGAAGAATAAAAAATAAAAATAATATTTTTCTTCTTAGAAAAAATTATAACTAGTATGGATATCAAATAGATCAACCACATCTCAAAAACACTCTTCCACTTCTCATCCCACTCAAAATTCAACCATTTCCTATTCAATTAATTCAATGGGAAGACTTCTTTGAGAAATTTTGAATAAGACCTAATAATACAAATAAAATCCTAAAAAAATATGGACCTAAAACAGATTCTTGGGATTCTAAAAAGGAATGATTTCTGGAAAATTCTATAGGTCCACCAAAACCCCTACCTCAAAAAATAACATAGCCTAAAAACCTCACTTTTAGGATCTTAAACTATCACTTGGACATCCTGACATATAGATAGAACTTCCCTAAAAAACACAATACATCCATAAGATGGTCATTGTCATCATCCCATTTCTTGTAATACACTATGTTGTTGTCTACCAACACAACCCTGAAGGAGATCAAAAAGTGGTTTAATTTAAGGTTCAACAATTCCTTAAATACTTTTAGAGATTTGGTAATCCCAAAGAGTTTAACCAAATACTAAAAAAGTCTATACCATCTTTGTAATGTGGTATTCGGAACATCCTATTCCCAAAACATCAAATGGATATACCCAGATCACAATTAGATCATTGAAAACCGATGGGATTCCAAGAATTGATAAAAAGATCATTTAATATTGGGAAAACATATTTTCTTTATTTTTGGTCATAGTGATAAGATTATAATATTATATGAAATATGGGATGCCTCTATATACTTTATATGACAATATCACTATTGAAGACCATGGTGAAACATTTGGGAAGATAATTAACTTAAAATTAATGTCCTATTACTAATTCATAATCTCTTTCATCTCATCCAAATCAATCTGATAATATTGAATCGAGATATTGATCATCTCATCGAGGAGTTTGAAAGTGAATTAAAACACTATTTATGGTTAGAATCCTAAAAAATTCTCTATAAACACATTAAAGTTATTTTACATGACCAATGGATGTCCACACACTAATGTATACTAAAAAACATCTAGATACAATCATGATAGCTAGTACAAGACCAACCCCAATTCCTAAGAAACTAGTCCTTCCATCCTTGGTCATGGATGCCACTCACCCTAAATTACATGATATCTTCTATTAGGAAAGAAAAAATGGCCACTAAAAAATTATAGATGACTGGATCCATAAATATGATCATCCAATCCATACAAATTATAAGTTTTAAAATGTCTATTTCTAAAAGAAGGTTATCCTAGATGACTTCTACACTAGCCACCATAATACCATAATTAGGTAAATTGAAACCTTGATCCCCATTTAAACCCAATGAGGCTAGAAAATACATAAAATATGACATTAAATCAGCTAAAATACCTAAAGAATCAATCAATTTAAATTTTAATGAAGGAATTGGATTTTCATTTGCTAAATAAAATTGATACTATGAATGATACAATAAACCTCAAACAAATAAATGTGGCTGACCAGAAATCTATAACATGAGGAATAACCTCTTCTACATGGATATACCCTATCATAGAATTTCTTTGTGTCTTAATCTACTAGGGAGGCTAATCATTTTTTTTGGTGTGAAATCATCCACCATTGATATCCTCTAACTACACCTGAGAGACCTTTGGAAAAGTAGATCCCATAATTCTCCCACATGAAGCACAATTGATAGAAGCACTAGAGATCATCTAGGATTACAATATAGTGTTATGATCTTCATGTTTTTAGGAAGCTAATCCTTATGTGTCCTCCCTTTGTACACTGGTAATAAATGATGGTCATATGCTTTGATTTAGACACATTAGTTGGCCCTAGTGAATATTGGACATTTTTTCTGCTACCCTGATGAGACTCATCCCACATTTGATTCGTTTCTGATTAAAAACTCTTTTTGACACCCACATAAAAGACACAACTTAGAAATATATCTCAATTTAAATTATCATATTTGATTTCTTCCTTAACAACCACATCATAATAGGTTTTAAGAAATAGAAAAATAATCATGGACCTGATCTATCACCTCCGACCCATCCCATGTAATTGACCCATAAGGCAGTCATTCACTTGGATGTCCGAATAGTTGTGAACCAACTCAATAAATTGGGTGCTATAATCAATCAATGATTGATCACCTTTCTCTATTTTGAAAAACTCACAGGCCTTCACTCCCTTCTAAACATCTAGATTGAACTACCAATTTTAATCCTACATGAAAGTGGTCTATGTGAGATCATCATGAATTATAGAAGACACAATTGAATCCAACCACTCCCTACTCGACCCTTCCAACAAATATGTGTTAAGTCCCACATTAAAGACCTCAAAGGTATTTATAAAGTCAATTATTTATGTTATATAATCTTAGAAATCTTCAAGATTATTGGGTATATTGTAACCATGGAACACTAATGATGTTTTCCTCATAAACTCATGGGAATTTACATTATCCATGCCTTATATTGACCACCCACATGAACCTAGTATTGTATCATATGAATTAATAAATTCACTAAATCTTGTTTAGTAGGAGGGTTTAGATGTAGGTTATTCTCTGCACCACCGTAAATATTCTGCGATGATATTATTATAGTTGGAATAGTCTATAAAACACATGCCACAAGATTCATAATGAATTATGAAAAATCAATCTATATCGAACTAACCAAAAGAAATCCGTATTTTGGTTATCAAAAAGTATTATAGGGATAATAAAACACTCCAAACAATAAAGGAGGGAAAACATAAAAATTAAATGTATATCCCACTATGTATGATTTTTCCATATAGTTAGGAAAATTGCTCATTAACTATGAGGATATAATTTATGTTTGGAAAGAAAGACCACATTGCTTACACATAGTTACTAATAGAAATGAATAGTAATTTTGATCTTCCTCCATACCTACCTATTTCAACTACAAACAATAAATGTCCCTTGGATCACCTCTGGACTCACCACTGAGAATGAAATAAACCAAAATCTCTTCAAGAAAACCCATAGCTAATCTCAAATACAAATAGAATCCCAAAACACCAATGGAAAGTCATGGTTTTATCTAGTTAAGATCTAGATAGGAACTACCCTATTCATATCTACAAATTCTCAATATTCCTTTCCATTATCTTCCATTGAATCTCAAATAAAACTCTACTCTAATAATATTTTGTAAGGAAATGACCTATATTAACCTAACCTCTTACATGAGATGGACCATCAAAATGTATGAATCATATTCCAAACCCCCACAGGCTTGTTACGATCATCATTCTTAACCAACTCTCTTTTGGGAAGGTATTTTCCCAATGGTAAAACAATGTAACCCATCCATGAAGTGGTAAGATCATAATAATATCATCAAATTCAATAATACATAATATGAAGTAGAGATTACTCATATGAAATTACAAAATATACAATAAAAACATTATTCATCATATAAAAAGCCTTCCATAATAGAAAATATACATGGAAGATCATGTCAAAAACCCAAAAATAACTCCACATGATCCAACCAAGTGAGACCATGTATCCTCCAACATGGGATGGATAACAATAATCAAGAAGATCAACCAAGGTACATGATAACTTTACATTTACCTATTTACTACAAATCAAGGTCTACATATGAAAAAAATCAAATCATTGGTGTAAGACACAAATCCAACTAGGACACCAACATGATTATATTTAATAATTTTAAATTTAACCCAAAGAACTTGTTCGAAGAAACCATTCAAAACTAAATGACTTAGAAAAAATTTCACCTTCGAATGTGAATTTAAAATTACTTTGGGATTCAATTTCAAATAAAACATGTTTTTAAAATAATTCCTCCTATGGATCAAATAATGAAATAAGGTCCATGGAAAATTATTCTCAATATATCCAACATGGGATAATAAATGTGATTATAAAAACCATTATATAACCATATAAATGGAAATTTGAATGACATAGTCATAATATCAAACATAGAAAATTTAAATTCATAAAAATATATAGATAAATTCTTCATGAGTTATTTAACGTAGGGAAATAACTGTATGGTTCTTATGTGAGTGAGTCTAAAAAAATATGAAAGCTGGATAAGATTAATAAATTCCTCATAGTCTTCCCAAATCCCAACTCCAATATCTCTCATAGATTCTACAAGAAAATGAAATCTATAATGGTATTCCTAACCAAAGCCCCTCATGGTCCCTTATAAACAAAAATGGAATCATTCATGTTCTCCCACCCTGATGGATCGCCGGCTCCCTCAAAAAACTCAACACTCACACACCATTTAACCCATATGTTAATCCATACCAACATAATCCTAAAACACTTCCAATCCATGAAAAGAAATTTCATATGAAAATTTGACAACCAAATAATCCCAATTTCTTTAAAAAACACTCAAAAGGTAAAAAATTCTATAATCAATTTATAATCCCTTTTAAATCCATAAAACAAATTTTATTCATTTTTTAAAACACTAAGGTTTCACACATGTCACACCCATTTGGAAACCCCTCTTCAAATTTACAATTCTAAAACTAAGTCTTAAAATACATCAAACATTGGATTTTAATCAACCATAAATAATTTATTTCAATATTAAAAAAAATACAAATAATTTTATTAATTTATAGGTAAGCATTGGAAGATGAACATAAATGGAGACATCGATGTTGGAAATGTATCCAACCTCACTGCCTATGCTGACAACCACACGGAACAAGATGATCAAGGTCTCAAACACTGTAGACACAAAAAAAAAATCCCTAATTTGAAACCTAGTTTCAGCCAAACCCACCCTATATGGTTACATATCTTCATGAAAATGGAAAAAATGATTAAATTGTGAAAAAGAAGATTAAAATAAGAATATTTGGACTTACCTCAAGCCAAATTACTAAAATACAAGAGGAAACCCCGACTTAGGTAGAGGGAAATATATAAGGAAAATAAGGTTTATTTGTGTGTGATGGGTGGATAAAATGAGGGAAAAAAGGTCTTAAAATTATGTGGGGATTAATTGTAAAAGAAAAATTTTTAAGTGAGATGGATAGGTCACCCTGTTTGTCCATGCAATTAGGAAAACTATGAACCCACCATGGGGGTTCTACTGAACCACAAAATATAGACTTTATGGTTACCCTGGAGTTCTACATGGTTTGGAAAATTGTTCTTAAACTGTGAAAAAATACAACTATCACCAAACCATAAACCCAAACAAGGTTAGATACATGGTTAAACACACAATGAACTAACCATATGCGGGTATATTTCTCCCAAAAACATTGGTTTCTAACCTTGACAGATTGTAACTCCATGAAAAAACTAAAAGTTAAATAAAAAATAGATGTACCAATGACCCATTAGGTTCAACGATATTGTAGAAAAATATATATAACCACATTATGAAAAAACCGGCCATACATATCATTTCCCAAATTCTATTTTGGTAGGAGAGTTATTATTAAGAAATATGATCATTCCATGGGCTCCAATATCCATGAAAAATGATCCATGAATATCCTCTAATATATAAATGGCAATGTCTGATAGTCTATCCATATGAGTATGATATGCAATGATCATGGTCGTTTGAGATATAGGATATTATTGAAATGATTGAAAGAATCATGAAGTAAACCGAGGAGATATTTTAGAGACAAATGAAAATACAACTCCATGAATCATGATCACATGTTGAATATATAAATTTTTACAAATAGTCTACCCAGTTGGACTCTCTAATAGGGACAATGTTTACCAACATGGTCGTTGAACCATAATAAATAAAATGGAATAATGCTTTTGAATCATTCTCAATTGACAAATAAAAACTCCATTGAAATCCTCTTCCACTTATA
The DNA here is from genome assembly GCA_963277665.1 of Viscum album. Lineage (NCBI taxonomy): Eukaryota > Viridiplantae > Streptophyta > Magnoliopsida > Santalales > Viscaceae > Viscum > Viscum album. Next base: position 1,069,323,989 of record OY728129.1, read on the forward strand.
TACTGATTTATGAATATATTAAAGCATACAAACTGGTCCTTGATGTTCATCAATCACCCACTAAAAAGATGGAAATTTCATTCAAAAAATATGTAATCTCACATATCATACCTGACGACTGGAAATGTTATTTAGTATCTTTCAATGTTTTACTATTTATCATATGAATATACCAATTAAAATTGTTATATTCCAAAAGAATATTTTACTATAATGTCTAGGGAATTTCGATTTGATTTCGAAAATGTAAAAATGAGTTTAGATCCTTTGTCTCTTCATCAGAAATATCCCAACTATTTAGTTTCGACCTAATGGTGATGAAATCAAGATATGATTTTTGAGCATAATATAATGTCCCCATAATGTCATTGATTATATTAACATCTCTGGAAATAAAATTTTCTTCATTTGTATTACAATCTGAATGCATGTTTGAAATGATACTAATTAGCTACCATTGGTCCCCAGCTTTTTAGGCCAGGTCACTATATGATTTATGAATCAACACATACGTGACAAAATTCTCTTGAGAGGGTGTGTATACCAATTTAATATTGAACATCTATAAGTACTCCATACATATTTATTTTTTCATGTTGAATAATTAATAAGATAATACAAATTTAAAAATATTTTATTTAGTAAAAATTGTCATACTTTCTCAAAATAGGCAATGTGTCAAAATATTTAGGGTATGGAAAACTATAACTAATTATATCTAATTCATTGGGTATTTTTCCTCAGGTTATTGTAACTACCTCAAACCATAGGCCACAATATGATCTCCCTATATACGAAATCAACTAAGGGTAGATTCAGATTCATCAAAATATACTTCATAGTACATACCTGGTTCTAGAAATATTATTTTGAGTTCCAAAGTGATATTATATTTATGATCTATATTGAATTTATGGTACTCATAAATCCATATGAATGGTATATACATTCTTTTCAGAGTAGTAATCGTATAATCAACCCTTGAAAAATCCAGAACAAACCAATGATTATAGTGTGCTCATCCCAAAAAACATCATATTTCAAAAACATAATTGGGTGTTTTCCAATAGGCAACCGCTACAATATTCACACGTTCAACATATATAAATTCTTAAAAATTGAAATTCCCAAGTAATGAGAATTTTTGTATCTCGAATTTTCACTTCTAAAAATTTTCATATAGATGATGATTATATAATGTGCTCATCACAATTTCCAAGTGATACTCATTCCCATTAATTCTTCAAGAGTAATGAAAATTATCATAAAAAATTTACCACAACAAAACAATCAAGGTACCTAAAAATGATATGGTTTATTAAGCAGGGGAAAACTAAAAATGATTTCAACAAAACAAAGGGCATGAAAATATATTCATAATGGCCATGTCCACTCTATAATATTATCTTAAGAATATAAAATATTTTGACCCTTATATGATGGTGTTCTAATCATAGATCTATTTTGGAGAACCACAATATTCATATTAATTGATCAAATGAGTCATCCAATTGAGGAATATAATGCCAATTTTTTAATTTAACTTGATTAAATTAATGATAGTCAACACATAATAAGAGTGTACAATGTTCCTTCATTAAATATTACAAGCGTGTAGCCTAATGTTATGTACAAGGTATACTGAATACATTACATTCATAGTTTTATAACTAAAAATTTAATTCCCATAACCCCATAATATCTGATCAAAAAGAAATTAATTTAATATGGCTTATTCCTAGGATTATATGAATATAATATTTGATTTCTTAATTTATTGGTAACTCAATGAAATGATTCATAAGGATATATGAGTATCGATCAACTATGGTAGGTAGAGTCCAACTGCCTTCATCATTAGCATCCAAATTAATTAGTTCTAAATGTCTATAGATGATTTCATCTACTATCAGTAATTGTGCCCCTAAACTTTCATTTATATCCCAATACCCCTTGAATAATTATAGATCTCCATGGAGGGATGTAAATTTCACCTTTTGCGTATAGTAGTCGATATGTGATTTAAATCCCACAATCTATTCCATACCAATGATTAAATAAAAAACATCCATACCTTGTATTGTAAAGTCTTAGAGAAACTACACTACATCAATTTTAATGGGAGATTGTCAAAATTTGAATCCTTTTCACTCTTACTATCCAAGGCATGTCTTGATACTCATGATATGATTTATTAGTTCAATATGTAGTCAATATTTTTTATCCAAAAAATAATCAAGGAAAGAATAGAATGAACCAATATAAAAAAAGACATGCAGAAGAGTATAGTTTATAATAATGGTACCTCCCACTAAGGAGTTACATGGTGTATCAACTATAATATATTTGTTTTCTCCATAATTTTTTTATAAACTATCATATGACAAATTATACATCTTTATTAATGTGTTGAATGAATAAACAATGTTTTCATGAAAATTTCATGGTTCATCTATGTTTGTGGAAAGAATCAAGTCTTATAGGGATATTTCATCAAATAATATGAGACCTATAGATAATCCAATCCTATTTCTCATATTGATACCAAATGTTTATGATAATACTTATTGAGATAACCTTTCTTAGTGTAGTTTTGAAAATTCTTTAGTGGTGTATTACATTATTTTATATTATGCTTATATAAACCACATTGAAAATAATGTTTTTTTAATATCATATATTAGATGATAGTTAAATAATTAAAAATTCCATTTCTGAGGTGATCTACATCCTTGAGAGTATATATTTCTATTCCCTTGGCATCCATTGTAAGGGTTCCCACCTTTTTTCATTGATGAAATCATACGACCTCTCATATAATTTCCATAAATATCCCCTTCCTACACTATTTACTTGTTAGACATTAGTGTATAGTCTAGAATATAGAAGAAAAATATTAGTTATTCTGTATTTTATTGCAATCTTGACTCAAATATGAATGCCTTCAAGGAAGGACTAGCAGCAACATCCCAAGAGAAAGAAATCATGTTCAGGAACTTTGCTTCATACATTTTCACAACTATGCTTTCTTTCATTAAACTGGATAATTATATGGTTCTTGATATGTGAATTATGTGATGGATGAATTATGTATTAAAAAATTCCTCAAATTTACCCCACACAGTTCTTTGGTCAAATTTATATTGGATAGCTAAATCCTGCTATTATCATATAAGATCATACAGAATAAAGGTTTCTAATATAACATTTATCTACACCAGTACACCATGAAAATTAATGATTCTATTCATTTAGTTGATCCACATATCACCCTTTTTATGGCTCATAATCCCCACATAAAAATCAATGATTTTGTTTCCGAAACTGATTTAAATGATACACTTATCATAGTTCATAATTTTTATTCCCTCTGTCATTATGTTAAAAATACTTTAGAATGCGTTTTAAAAGTTGTTGGTTCTCCCATGTCTTTGGTGGAACCACAATTTTTAAATATTCTTCATACTAATATATATATATATATAAATATAATTAATCTGATTCTATTTTCTATCACCAGAACAAAAAACTACTTATTTATCACTCTCTAGAAACCTAAGGTTTAAAAAATTCTAAAATCACGATAAGAAACCATCATTACAATTAACTTCACTTAACTTATAAACCCAAATATGGGCAATGTAATCCTACTAGTTTGTCCCAATAATAATAAATGTCATTCTAAACTCATAGAATAAACCCATGATGATTAGTTGATGATTTAACTATAATTTTAGAAGATTGTTTTCTTACCAAAACCAACTTGGTAGATTAAAGTTCAATATAAATTTGTCAGCTACATATTTTTAATTGATAAATATCAATTTATAACTTTCCAATATGATTTCTAGCATCCAAAATCAGGGACTATATAAAATTAATAACATTTGAAATATCCCACCCCAACTCATTGTCTTTAGAGGAGGAAGATTTTATTATAACATAATGTGAAATCCATAATAAACTAAAGGATAGAAATAAATTACAAGGAATTAATAGAATATTGAGGGATGATAATCCATACGAACAAAAAACCATAAAATTAAATACATAAAAACCTAGAAAAACTAGTTAAAACATGGGGAAAACCATATTGCATAATAAAATATCAACAATGAACTATACGAGAGAAAAAATGAAAATAAATATTAGATGCAATAAAAATAATTCGTTACATAAAGACACATGCACTCATTTAGTACCACTACAAAAAATTAAATGGAAACTCAACAAAAAAACCATAAAATAAAACTCTGATGTGAATGAGAACATCTATAGAAATAATAATTGTCACCTTCCCTATATCTATGTGGAAACAAATATAAATGCACTGATATTCCCAATCACAGGGTTAGTGTATAACATAGAAGGTAATCCTCAGATACATCTCAACATACAACACTAGATGAAGAAAAAGTTATTATATTTTAAACAAAACTAAAGAGAAACATATAAATTGTTTCTATTATAGCCATAACAAAGTTCCAAAATTAAAATATTAAACAAGTCTTCCTTCTCTTTCGTATGTCTGGAAATAATCACAATGTTTTACACCCACACACTCAAATAAAATTCATCAATCCATGGAACTCCCAATAATCTTGAGTGGTGATTAATTCTTTCACCAATCCATCACTTACTGACCCAATTTTGAGGGTGGCACTTTTGACCCTGATCATTGTGATGTTTATCAGTATTTGAGGGTGTAAAATCTAATCATAATCCACCACATATGAACATGAACTCATACCCACACAATATTTCCAGGATACCAACTAAAATATTATTTTGATCTAAAAATTCAATCAATATTATTTAAAAATAATCCTTTCTCCCATGTTAATAAACTACCCATTTTGGAACCACATAAAAATAGGGGTTTCCATATAAAATACACAAGATATTTTTCAAATAATTTAATGAAATAATTGAGAAACACTAAAGACATCTTTTACTATAATTTTAAAGTGAGAGAGACGCTACAAACATTGAGTTTTTTAACATAAATTATTTAATAGATTCAATAGATATGACCTCTTCAGGCCATTCTACTATTAATAGCCAATAATATCATATAAAAAGGAATCTAAACCTATATATTCAAGTATTATGATATCAATATATAATTATATTCATGAAAAAACCAAGGATATACATTATGAGAATAATAAATGATGTCCTAAACTTTGATTTTCAAAATAATACACTAGAAGATACATTGGAACCAGGTTCTGGCCGTTAAAGATCACCATAAATCATGTTGGGTAGCCATGGAATTAGAGATGGAAGGAAAGGGACCATGTTAGCATTTCAAAAAATGAAGTGGATTAAAATATTTTAGAATAAACCCAATTAATGGAATAAATTTGTCAATAATTTAATGAATCTTTGGGTTTCCATATAAAATGAAATTCACATAACATAAAGATGAAATTGAGAAACCCATTTGACAATATGAATTAAACTAACACTATGAAATAATCCCTTTCAAAATCCATTCACACATTAAAAAAAGTGAAATACTCCTAGAAACAATTCACATCATGAAATCAGTATTCAGTACATGAGTATTTCTTATAGACATATTTCCGAGGACATTATATTTAACCCTCCACACTATTTCAGTGATGTTTCCTGACCACTAAAAACATAAAATAAATTCCCAAAACAACAACATACCTCAAACTGAGTGTGTAACACCACCCCTTAAAGACCATTCCAAAAATTTTGGTTCCTATTAAAAACATACCCTATTTTGGTCTCGTATAATTCACATCCTATTACTTAATATTTTGGAAATAAGATTTTTTCAAAAGTAATATATTTCGGAGGATTACTCTATGGTAAAATCAAGTTATCAATATAAGTACCAACTTTTCCATATCATTTATTCTTTTATACCATTCCCTTTTAAATAAATTTTTTAATATTATTTGATTACATTAGTATTAATTTTATACTGAATGGTTTTATATAATGAAAATAACCATTAAACGTATTTCCTATTTTTCATTATGAAAAAATAAAATGTTATCCATGCGTTTATTCGAACTAACACATCCATGAGGTAATTTAACTTATTAATCATCTAGAATGTTAATTATTTATTAATTTCATTTAAAATAAAACAATCACATTAAAAAATCCATATAATATCATTATTCCTCAATAGTAATGACCTTATTTTCAAATAATAACTATCATATCTAGAAATTCTTATATATTATAGAGTATTCTAGTTTGGGTTGGTCCTAAGTAGCATTATGAATAATACTATAAATATAGATCTTTGAAGAATATGGAAACTTAAATAGACATATTTTAATAAATAAATGAGAAAATAATATTTTTCTTATGGTTCTGTAAAATTTACACTAATATTTGACTTATTGTTACCATACTACCCCTTATTCATTAAAACTATAAAAAACAACGTTATAAATGAAAAATTTCACATCATGACTAAAAATGTTATTGGTTAAACTTAAACCATTATTTTTTATCATAAATCATATATTACATTGAATATAATTATCATGGAAGGTTTAAATTTTAACATATAAAAAAATCAACACCACCATTACAAAAAAATACAAATTAAACAATAAATTCTAATAACATATGATGATGAAAATAAAACATGACATACCTATATATTTTCAAAAAATGGTTAAAATGAAACTAATAAAATTTATCAATATGTATAAGTTTTATTAATAGACGAATAATATTTTAATTTTTGTTATAAAGGAGGTGGTAAAACATTGTTCATAGTGAGATTAAAGTTACCTGACTTCTCATCTTTAATTACTTTTCCATGAGTTATTATTTGTTTTATATACAAAATTTCACTCATATCGTGTGTATAATTCATATTAGATTTATTATATCATCAATAAATAGTCATTCATGGTATTTGTGGTTCCATTATGAGATCTATATTCTAAATGTGTTTTTTGAAAGATTACCTAAGCCATCATAATGACAACAACTCCTAACATTTATATTGTAATTTTTGTGTATAGTTTTTTTACTAATTAAATCATAATTAAAATACTATAAAATGAATGATGATATGGTAAATATACAAATAGGCTAAATCATCTTAAAAAATTAATTCTGAGTATCAAATCAACCTTTACTCATTGCATGATGATTGAGCCTATGAAGACACTCCAGATTGGACACTACCAAGAGACATGATTTTGATAATTTTCACAATCCTTAAGAACTATAATGATGGGTATTCAATCCATTGATATGGTATCCTACAATTTTATACCTATAAAATATATTACTGCCTACAATTAATAACTTAACACTTTGAATTTTCTATATCCACTACCTTATATTTTTTAGTTGACACGGGTACCTACTATTACATTGATTATGCCTCAAAATTTTTATTTTAATTTTTGGATATTATTCTAGATATCCACATTATTCCATTTAATAGGGAAAATTATTTTCTATATTTATATTATATAGATATCCAATATTTTATTTATACATTAGTTTTTAATAAGACTGTAAAGGGATGTTAAGATATATCGTGATAACCAATATAATGAATGTGTGGGACTTAATTTGAGATGATTGGGGTCCGTTATAGATAGATCATAGATGAATTGATTTGACTCCTAAGGAAATCTAAATAGTGTAGTGGGATATTACATACCTATTTACATATAATGTCTTAGAATATGTCTTTGATGACATGTTTATGATGCTGAACATTATGCATTTCACTGATATGAGATTAGTAATTATAATATTTTTTTTATTCATCATTGTGAGTATAGTATTCAATAAATTTCATTTCATTAAAACCTTATATCGATCATTTATTTATACATTACAAATTATTCAATGATGATGCAATGATAGCATCCATAGTATTAACCTCCTTACAGAGCACCTTAACTCACCCTTATTTTTTTTACCTTTACAAAGGAAACAGATAAGAAAACAATTAAGGTAATTTTCCATAGATGATGCTGAGGGAGTAAGGATGATGCACATGAGCCTTAGCCCAGTTGGTAAGGACTTTGTAGGTGCATCCAAGAGACTAGGGATCAAATCCAGGTAGAGGTAGATTTCTCGGGTTACTGTAGCAGCAACTGTAGTGGAACTGTACAGTACTGTAGCAGGCACTAAAGCGGGAACTGTAGCAGCACTGTTTGGCACTGTAGCATCAGGGAATATTCCCCTGTTTGGGACATTGGGCCATCGATTTGGTCCCTGAGTCCTTTAAAGCCTTCGTGCTACCCAGGCCTTCAGGTCAGTAAGGCCTTAAGGCCACCTCAAGGCCTTCGGACCACCTTATGTGTAGATGAAAACTAGACAGCCTACATGGAACAAGGTCTACAGGAGGATGAGCAAGGAACTTTCACCACAACAAAAGCTAAACGGATTGCAATAATTATAGGGTATGTCACCTACCATCGGGACAAGCCTGTGCATGCACAAGAATGCTTAGCCGAACAACAATGCAAAGGTGGAGACCTAATTTCATGATTAAGATGCTGGGGGGCGCAGTTCCAAGTAGTCAGTCTGGGTTGTATATAATGTTTGAATCCTACTGGAAATGAATTCCTCTAAGGCCTACGAGCCTTGTAAACCATATGCCTACGGGCCTTGTAAGGGTTCCACCTCACCCCTTAAATGGTGGATTATCAAAAATCAATAAAAAATGAAGGCCGTCGGGCCATTCTACGAGTAAGGATGATGTTATGAAATCACTAAAACTGAGTTTGAAGTAACTAATAATGTGATAGAAGGTAAATTTATTATAAAATATTTTTTTCTAGTTCTATATTTTATTCTAGATGTACACATTGAATGAAATAATTAATATAATAAAATATCATTTAATCAATCCGTGGTAACATAAGAAATAAGACTTTAGTCAAGGAACATAATGTTAAATTTTATACAATATTTATTTTTTTGAAAAGTAACCAATAAGATGAATTGATATACAATAGTGAAAAAACCATTTTTATACCTATGGATTATTTTTACATAATCCTTTTAATGGATCTTATCTCAATGTATAATGTAAAAATTTATTATTGAGATAAAAATATTCTTATATTATGAGGGGTCATAGAATCCCTTATTTTCAAGGGAGATACTTTTAACTACCAATCCATTTCTTGACCCACCTCTAGCACCACACCATCATGAAATAAGGGGAGAATTGAAGAATAAAACACATTAAATGGATTTTAAGTACATCCTTAAGATAAGGGATGTATCCATTGTACAAAAATAAATTAATTCATTTCAAGAGGAATGACTTGGTCATGAACATGAGTGTGATGTTTAGTTTTCCATTTAGCTCATTCCAAATTAAATAACCATATATAAAACACTATATAAAATTTCATTAATGGAGTTAGAAGAGTTACAAAAATAAATATTAGAGTTGTGTGGATATATATTTATATGTACTGGTCTTTTCCCTATAGGGATCCCTAAATTTATATAAAGAAAATAAGGATGAGTATTTTAGGTTTTGAATCAAGTATAGAAATATAAATATAAATATAAATTAATATAAATAATAATTATAATTTACTATATATTGATGTATTATTTAGTCAAAATAAAGGATATAATATTTTTCAATGATAGATCATTTCTTTAAATATCATTATTCAGGGGTGGAGATTGAGGATATTGAGAAGACACTATTTCCTATGATGCTTATTCATTAATATTTTAAGTTAATTCCAATTAAAGAAATTAATTCACCTTATAATTTTTTTATACATGTTAAATATAATATTCAATAATTATCTTTATATATTTTTGGTGGTACTTATTGATAATATCTTGATATACACCAACATCTATAGAGAGAATGACAACCATCTATGAATAATTTTTAATACCCTCATAGAAAATTAATTATATATAAACATTAGTAACTATGAGTTTTGGATCAATGAAGGTTATTTACATGAGTATATATCATCCAAGTATATAATAGGTATTAATACTTAAATAATGTTGTCAATGAATGGATTACACAAAAAATATAACATATATTTTTTTTACGTTGTTCAGTAAGTTACTATCAATGGGTTTTTCGAAATAATTCCTACTTAGACAACACTTTAATTAATTTAACACATAAAGGGGTTAAATTCAAAGGGTCAAGGGAATGAAAATTCTGTTTTTAGGATCAAAATGTATATTTTTTATTTCACCGGTATTTAATTTATTTTCTGGAAGGGAACGATTTTTAAAATACAATTACCCATTGAGGATTTAACTAGGTTGTGTACTTATGAAAAAAGATAGAGTAATTTTTTATATATCACAGAAATTTATGATCTGAGATTATATCTATTTAAAACATTTCATGAGTTGGTATTTGAAATATTTTCCTTCAATATATAATGACACTATTTATAAGGTGAATGATGAAACATATATAAAGACCAAAAAAAAGGAATTACATTTTCTCTTATAAAATTTTTAACATTAGGTAAAAAATCTAATTGGAATTGCTCAAAAACATTAATTTCATGACACACTACCTACATTTGGGGGAGAATAATACAGATAATTCATTGAGATGGAGGGACAAAGGTGTTTTAACCACGATGATGAATAATAAGGATATTATATTCAAGTATCTAGAAAAGATGGATATTGATATTTTTAGGTAAGGGGATCCATCATTCCATTTCCATGAAATTACTAAAAAATATTTTATGGAAAAGATAGATTAGTTAAAGGAGGATCATAAGGATTTGAAAAAGAAGAATAATGTAGTGAATGATACGAAAGTTTTAGAATTAATCTATTAATATGGAGTGTTGAAGATTACAAATAGGTTTTGTGTATCATTCATACCATAGATTATGAATGATCTACTAGATTAAGCTCAAAATTATGATTTATCTAAACACACTCGTAGTATAAAGAAATATATAGGAACATTAGAGAATTTTTTTGGTTATATGGTATGAAGAGGAAAATTGTTGTCTATGTTTTCAGATGCTTTGTATTCCATCATTTATAGGCTAAAAGGAAACATCACAAGCGAGTCATGAATCTTATTCTAATACCTATATTGATGTAGTAAAATATTATAATGATATTTATCATCATAAATCTAAAGACTCTATGTTATAACGAATCCATATTTGTGATCATAGATCTCCTTACAAATTTTTAATATTTATTAGATATAATGGAAGACATACCCCATGAAATCTTTTCTGAAATATTTATCATTGAAATCATGGGAATTTATGGGGAAACATTATTAATTTTTATTGAGTATGACCCTTAGTTCACATCAATATTCTATATTATTGTTTATAAGGGACTTTAAAGAGAGGTACATTTATAAGACATTAATAATCCAAGAAATTATGGGTAGTCTTAATTGAATATTTATACGTTAGTAGATATGATAAGATCACATTATCTTTAATTTCAAGGAATATGTGATCATTTTCTACCTATAGGGGAATATTCATATTTTAATAGATTTAATTGAAGCATATAAATGATACTTATTATTATTTATGTGGGAAGAGATGTTGTAATACATCTAATTGGGGATATTTTTTATAATATAAGCTAGAAGGCCCAAAAAATATGGAGGATTCAATAGTGAAAGTATAGAATATTCAGAATCCTATCAATGTAGATCAAGGAAAACAAATGATATATGATGATAATCAAAGGACAGGTTTGGAATATAATGTGGGGGATCATATATTCCTTATAGAGTTACCATAGAATGGTGTTGTATGATTTGGTAAAAAGATTTAGTTAGTCCTTAGGTACATTGGTCCTTTATAAATTATTGAAATATTTTTTTTGGAGCTTACCTTTTGTCTATTACACCCAATCCTTTTAAAGTACACGACATATTAAAATTTTAATTATTGTAAAATTACATACCTAATTAAAAAAATGTAATCATAGAAGGGTTAATTGAAATAGAACTAAAATTTTCATATAATGTGGTTCCATTATAGTTCCTTGACACTTGAGAGAAGTATTTTGGAATCAGACAACTCAACTAGTGAAATTCCATTGGAGAATTAAAAACCCCAATAGGAAACATAGTAGTCTAAAGAACATATAAGGAATGAAAAAACAATGTTGGACTCCTCATGTATTACTCTTGTTTTAATGATCACAAATTTCAATAATAATTACACATCATGTCTTAATGATATCAAATATTATGTATGATTAATTAATCTCATTATTATTTACAAATCTTATGCATGATCACAAATACCACATATCTTATCATACCTTTGTATTTATGTTTCAAATTCTCTTACTTTCTAATGGTTAATCTTAATTCATATTCTGCATATTACTGTTTCAGTCTAAATATAGATATTTACCTATGTATCCAGACATCGTGAAGGACACACCGTGACCCAGACACCGTGAAGGAAACATCGTGACCCAGACACCGTGAAGGAAACACCATGACCCAGACACCATGAAGGACACACCGTGACCCAGACACCATGAAAGACATACCGTGAAGCACATACCATGAAGAAGACATTGTTTTACATAATCATTGTGACACTGTTTCTTAACAATTTTTTTAATATTATTTAAATAATACAAATGGTCATATTTGATGTCTTTAATGAAATTAAAGTTATTTAATGATAGTTATTGGTCTGTCAGGAAACCATACCTCGTATCTATGGAAGGAAAATCATTCCTATTTTTGGAGCTCATGGAATAAAAATAATATTGAGCTACCGTATAGGATATACACGCGCTTGACACGTCTTGTTGCACATACTACAATACTAGAAATATTTGTACTAAACAGAAGAACAATCCTGAGCACAACTATGACGAATACATTGCACGATACTTAAAGGAGTTTTATACATGGAATCCTACATTTTTGAAGAACACATGGAGTACTCTGGAGTCAACAGAACATCTTCTCTCCTGGAAAAACAAATGATGAACCAGGACACTCTGTTTTTTCAACAGAAAAACCATATAAGGACTCAGAAGCTATTCTACTGAATCCAATGAGTCCAGAGCTGCACTGCCAATCACTATAGCTTTCTAAACATTCATATAAATTCCATAAGTGATTTATTATTTAATTTAAAACAGTGTGTGTATCCTATTTATTTTTCACATACACTGTCTCTTATGCTTAACTGGAGGATATCACAATCCTCATACTAAAATACCTTACTCTTGTTTACCCACAACAACTTTGGAAGAGGTCCTGGTGTGGCCTGGTATTTATCTTCATTTCCCACAAAGAACAGTGGTAGAGGTCCCTGCGTGTCCTGACCAGTCCTGTTCTATTTTTAAACTCGATCTAGGGTGTGGATCACTTTTATATATATATAAATCTGAGAGGACTAAGTCTCATCTTGAGACTGAACCTCTTGTTTATATTTACTGTGATTTTTTAGTTTATGTTCAAAATATACAGTATCTAATTTATATATTGTTGCTTATTACTTTGAACTAAAAATCTATTTTAAATTTACTTTGATAGTTAATATAGAAAGTGTTTATATATATTGTAAATCAGTACGTTAGTTTCAAAAGATAATTTAATCTTATGATTAGATTAACTGAGAGCTAATTAATCTATTGAGAATGTAATTGAACTTTTATAGTTTTACAAATTCACTATAGGTTAACATGATTTATCAATTGGGGGATTTAAATAGATAATATTTTAACATAAATATTAATTGGAAATCAATTTACTCCCACCTGAGTGTCCACTCCAACCAAAATTTGGTATCCGAGTTTGTCTTTATTTCTACAAGTTTTCAAAACAATGTGTTTTTCAACTGTGATTTTAGTTGTATCTTGAAAGATCTTAAATTTCTATTAGTTCTAAATTTTATCTCTTTAACTTTACATTCTAAAATCTTTCTATGGAAAATAGAGTATATGGTGCTACTACTAACCTTCCACCTTTCTTTAATGGTACAAACTATGCCTAGTGGAAACTTAAAATGAAAATTCATTTGGAAAGAATGGGTTTTGATATCTAGAATGCTATAGAATCTCAATATAAAATTCCAGAAACTCACCTAACAACTTGGGATGAACCTACTAATGTAGCTTACAATAATAAGTGTAAAGTAATGAATGTTTTGTATTGTGCATTAGAAGATGAGGAATTTAACAGAATATCTACTTGCAAAAGTTCTTATTAAATTTTGGATACCTTGGGAGTTTCTCATGAAGGAACAACCAATGTTAAATAAATGATATTTAATAGTTATACTATTAAATATGATAATTTTAAAATGAAGACTGATAAACCTATTTATTATATGTATCTCAGGTTTAATGATATAGTCAATACAATTAGTTCACTTGGTAAAGTTGTTCCAGCAAATGATCAAATTATGAGGATACTAAGATGTCTGCCAGACCGATGGAGAGGCACATATGTTTCAATCAGAGAATCAAGTGACAATGGAGCTCTGCCTGTTAAAGAGTTTATTGGTAAATTAATGATGTATGAGAAGAACTCAAAGTGAATAAGGAGGAAGCTGATGAACCAAAAATAATGTCTGTAGATTTTAAATCTACTACTTCTATGAGCAAGGACAAAGAAAAAGTTCAAATACAAACTGAAAGCTCAACCAGTGGCGATTCATATTTAGACAGTGATGCTAAGATGGTTCAAATATCCATAATATTTAAGAAGTTTTATTGGAAGAAGAAATTCATCAGAAAATCAAATTACAAAGGAATGTATGATAGTAAAGGTCATTGAAAAAAGGACTGGAAGAAATATGATAAAAATGATGATGTTGTCTTCTATGATTGCAAAATAAAATGTCACATAAAAGTAGACTGTCCAAAATTGAAGTTCAAAAAGAAACATGATTATAAGGACAGTATGTTTAAGAAAGATATGAATGCTAGTTGGAGTTCATTAAAATATAGCACAAGTGAATCTGAAATCTTTCATTCTGAAAATAATCGTGCCAACTTGTGTTTCATGACCAACACATCTTAGGTAACCTAAGATATTCATGTTTTAAATTCCTATTATTTTGGAGATGGTGCAGAATATGATTTTGATTCTAAAGATATGTCTAAGGCTGAATTATATAAATATTCTAACATTCTAGAAGAAACATGAAATGAAAATAAGGACAAATATAAGTCATTAAAGAAACAACATGCTCTCACTTCAAATGTTAAATCTGCTCTTGATTATGAAAAAGAAAATAATTCTCATCCTTTAATGGAAAATAAAGAATTGAAAATGTATAATGAGAAACTTAGAAAGGACTAAGAAAAATTCAAAAAAGGAAAAGATACACTTACTTAAATTCTAGGAAATCCAGTGCCACCGAAATACACTACTGGAATAGGCTTCTAACCTGGATAGAGATAGATTACTATGAATAGATTTATTCCTAAATCTAGACAAAATACTGTTAGTTCCATTTCTAGAAATTCACATTCTTAAACTGGTTATTCACATAGTAATAGATCAAATAGAGTGAATATTTCAAAATCTTTTGACTCTGTAAAATATATGAGATCCATAAGAAAAACATGGGTACCAAATCATTGATTGCTAACCTGTCTGGACCAAAGAAGATCTGGGTACCAAAGACATTTCCCATCTAAATCTATTTTGTAGGAAACCTGTTTGAAGAGTTCCCACAAGAAGACATGGTATTTTGAGAGTGGATGTTCAAGACATATTTCTGGGGATTACTCATGCTTCAAGAGCCTAATCAAGGTTGATGGAGGCCATGTCACCATTGGTGATAATTCTAAGGGAAAAATCATCGGCCTAGGCGAAATTGGTTACACTAACTCAGTTTTAATTTCTAAAGTTTTATTAGTTGATGGTTTGAAATATAACATGTTAAGTATATCTCAATTATGTGATGATGGATTTAATGTTAAATTTGAAAATAATTCTTGTAATGTTTTTAACACTAATTTTTTTTTAGTATTCACTGCCTTGAGAAATGAAAATGTTTATGCTGTTGATCTGATTTCTTTAGCTAAACAAAATGTTACTTTCCTAAATGCATTTTAGAAAGAATCATGGTTATGGCATAGAAGATTAGGATACTGAAACATCCACTCACTTATAAAACTAACTAGGATGAACTTAGTTAGAGACATACCCAAACTTGAGTTTCCAAATGACAAAGTTTGTAATCCCTATCAAAAGGGAAAGAATCACAAAATCTCTTTCAAACCAAAGAAAGAAGTGTCCACTTCTCAACCTCTCGAGTTGGTTCACATGGACTTGTTTGGACCTTCTAGAGTTTCTAGCTTAAATGGGAAGGACTACATCTATGTCTTAGTAGTTTACTTTTCTAGACATACATGGGTATACTTCTTAGCTCACAAATGTGAAGACTGTTCTTACTTTGTTAAATACTCCAAGTTTATAGAAAACCTTTGTGGACCTAAGATTAAGACCCTGAGAAGTGATCATGGCCGTGAGTTTGAAAATAAAGAGTTTGAATCTTATTGCCCAAACAACAAATATAGTCACAACTTTTCTACCACTTGGACACTGCAACACAATGGTGTAGTAGAATGAAAAATAGAACCCTTCAAGAAATTTATAGAACCATGCTTAATGAATATGACCTGCCTATTTATTTTTGGGCTGAGGCTATGAATACAACTTGTTATATTATTGATAGAGTCTTGATAATAAATTTTCTCAATAAGACTCCATATGAGTTATGGAACAATAGAAAATCGAAATTTAGTTACTTTAGAGTCTTTGGTTGTAATGTTTTTATTATTAATACAAAGGATAATCTTGAGAGGTTTTATTCTAAGAGTGATGAAGGAATTTTTCTTGGATATTATTTAACTATCAAAGCCTATAGATTATTTAATAAAAGAACCAAATGTGTTGATGATTCTGTTCACATCAAATTTGATGAAACTGATTCACATGAGCCTGAGTCATCTCTTAAAAATCTTGAAGAAGATTTATCTATTTTGAATTTTAATGATAAAATCTATGAACCTGCTGTAAAGACAACCAATTCGAGAAATATTTCAGAATCTGCTCCTAATGAACCTAAACCTGTAGATGAACCTGAAATTTATAGTCCTACCTTTACTAGATCAACTAGAATTCTAAATAAACATACTTTAGATATTGTTGTTGGTAATCTTGATAGAGGGACACTGAGTAGAGATTCTCTTAGAAATCAGGTTGAACATCAAGCCTTCTTGTAACAGCTTGAACCTAAAAACATTGATGATACTATTAATGATGAATTTTGGGTAATTTTTATGCAAGAAGAACTCAATTATTTTGAAAGAAATAAAGTTTGGAAGCTAGTAGAAAGACCTAAATACACTTTCACCATAGACACTAAATGGGTGTTTAGAAATAAAGTAGAGGAATCTGGATATATAGTTAGAAACAAGGCTATATTAGTTGTACAAGGCTATAGTCAAGAAGAAGGAATTGATTATGAGGAGGCTTTTGGTCTAGTACCCAGACTAGAATCCATTAGGATTTTACTTGCTTATGTTGCACATCTAAATTTCAAACTATATCAAATGGATGTCAAGAGAGCATTCTTAAATGGGTATATAACTGAGAATGTTTTTGTTGAACAACCACCTGGATTTACAAACCCCCATTTTCCAAATCATATTTTCAAATTATTAAAAGAGTTATACGGTTTAATGCAACCTCCAAGAACTGGGTATGATAAATTAAGTACTTTTCAAATTTCTAAAGGTTTTACAAAAGGAATAGCTGATACTACTCTTTTTATAAAATGAATTTCTATAGATGTTTTAGTTGTAAATATTTATGTAGATGAGTTTATGTAGCGCCCCGACCCCAGCTACCCAGAGTCGGTGCATTACTTCGTAACATTGGCATGATCACAAAAGATCAAGTCTCGAAAGACCGATTAGTTTAGTAGCCTTGGAAACACTAGATACATTCATAAACGTTACATTACATCATAAAGTGAAAAACTACAATATCAAAGTCTCCATAGTCCACACTCATATCCTCTTCTGACTATCCCTGCAGGTCATTCATAAAATACTTCTTCACATCCTGGAAAATATTAAAACATTGAAAGAGGTGAGCTCAGATGCTCAGTAAGGATAACAATAATGCGGAAGCTTTCATAAATAAACATAAAAATTTAAGGCAATGTATAACTAAAACAAAAGCCTTTTAAACTTGAACATCAACATAATATGGCAAAAGTAAAATGAGATAATGCCATTCACTTCCTCACATGGATATTCTACTGGTCGAATAATCACATGCAATATCAATAACCACTTTCATAATGTTGGAATGCATAATGCCAGACTATCATAACCACGTAGCCAAGGCCTCGTGCCAAGACCACAAATAAGATTTTGTCAAGGCCTCGTGGCAAGACACTAGTTTGTCTCATGAGACCTGCCGATGCATCGAGGAGCTGTAGCGGGCTCCACCCGTCACTAATTAAGTCCAATGCATTCCTCATATGAATAGGTTTAAACATTTCATAAACCATAACATAATCGTATCACATAAAACATGCATAAAGGAAACATAACATTTCCACATTTCAATCACAAGATATCAATACAACACATTGATATAATAAAAACGCTTTCAAAACCATTTTCAATACCAAAATAAAAGAAAGTTAAAACTTTGTAATTATTTTTCATTAAAAAAATGATGGCTTGTAGAGGAAGCCGAAACTCAAATAATGGTCACGGCAGCGGAGAAGTCGTTGTCGCCGCATACGTACGACAAAAACATTCCCTTTTTTCATTCAGTAAACGCTTCGTATAAAAAAGATTCCTTTTGAATAAACTTAAAAGTCAAAGTGGTTTATACACCGTATAAAAGAAATTTGTGTATAAAACCAAATATGCCTCAATGAAAGGAGATTGAGACGAAGTCCTTAAAAAGATCATTTTTAAAATAAAATAGATCTATTATGTGTAATCACTATAGGTACACATAAAGATAGTAAAAATACAAAATAGGACATAATAACATCATGACATAATTTGAAAGTAGGAGATTAACCCAAAGAATGGAAGTTGGGTTAAGAAGTTCCCTTACCTTGCGTTCTGTCCTGACTCGACCGTTCTTTAACCTCCTAAATAATAAACTAGAGTTAATTTCTATTTACTTAAGAACCTTTTTCAAGTTCATTATTCCATTTATATCACTTATTACCATGTTATGAACATTATTTAATTATTTAAGTTAATAACGGTCGTTTTGTCGATCTTTGGTACTTGAGTCAAAAATAAACTTCTTATAATTACAAGTTGTTCATGTGGTGAAATATCCAATATATCCAGAATTATATTCATGATGTAGATATCATATATATCATATATATACAATATATACATTCATTCATAATGTCACGTAACATTTAGAGGTAAGAAATGAAATGCACCGTTCATGGAGACGGTAAGCCGTACTTACGCATGAACGCTACTTTCATTTCTATTTCGTATTTAATGGAATGAAATCATAATGATATAAATTTATAATATAATTAAAGTATAATATAGTGTATAATACCATTTAATCCATCCTTTATAAATCCCACATATGGCATTAACGATTCAAATCACTTTGAGGGGGCGGTAGTCCGCACTTCCTAAAATGAAATTATCACGTTTTACCCATAATGGAAATCATAAAGTATGCCATAAATGAGAAATACAGAAGCATAAGTAAAACATATACATATTATATATCATATATAAAAATAGTGACATCTTAATGGCCACCTTTGAAGGTGTTATATGAGTGTTGAACAATCATCGTTTCGTGAGGCAGAAATTCTCCATCCACAGAAACCGTATGTTCTTTAACCATTAGATATAGTTTTGTGTAAGTGTAGCTCGAATCCTTCTTATAACAACATCCTAGTATATTGAGGATACTGGTGTTGTTACAAAATAAATGAATAAAAAGAGTTTAGGGGGTTGGAGAAGAAAAATAAAACAAAACAACATTAGAGAAGACATTACCTCAAAATCGGGTAACTCTTTTTGATTTGATCCAAAGGCTTCCTTGAGAAGAGTTCTGCCCAATGTGAGGCTTCTAGGAGTAATAGGGAGAAGTTGGGAGAGTATTTGGGCAGAGGTTGGCCGAGCCAAATGTCTTGATGGTGTGAATAAGGTGGGAGAGGTGGGGACCTTTTATAAGAGGAGAGGAGGGGCTCTTTTGGAAAGATTGAAATGTTACATTATTATACAATGATTTTCGGATTATAAAGGTCCCACACTTATATAATTCGTGTCTAAGGTGATAAGGGTTCTAAATCTCTTCATCCAATAGGCTTTGGACAAGTGTATGCCTTGGATTTTGCATTATCTTCTCATTTTATTTAAATCGTTAAATAATGAGGTCATCGCCGCATCATAATGATGTCATAAATAATTTAATTTATTTAATGTATAAAAATTATAAAAAACTACTATGATGTAGGAAATCGTTTTATCTTTCTAATGAATATTTATAATTAAAATTTGGACTTGTGTAACCCCACTTAAAAACTATTTTAGTAAAATAACTAATGTTTGTGTCAATTTAATTTTAACATTAAATAAATATATATTAATGTCATTTTCCAACTAAAGTGGCTCCATGGGGTCCCCAAGTTGACCCATGGGATGTCTTGGTCGGACATGACTCATCCAATAGGAGTAGGACAAGTTTCAAGCTCATCTCATATTATTAAAACATTATTTCTACCTTAAACTACACTAATTACCTCTAATCGCGATTAATAACTTAAAAGTTACTATTCACCAAAAAATTATTTTGATCTCATTGAACCACATTTTACTTCTTAATGACAACCATGTATGTCGGATTTTTGAAAATCAAATCACATAAGTGGTAATATTTTATTTAAACGAAAAATCAGTTATTTAACTACCACTTAGTGGTTTCACTATTCATCAAAAATTGAAGTTTTTCAGAACAATGCCAAAATTTCACCCTAAGCTATAATTGATATTTCAAATTCAAAAATGATGTCTATTTTACAGAATTCCAAACATATAAGTTGCATTAATTAATTTTATAATTAATTCCGTTGTCACAACAAATAGCGTGTTTTTAAGAAATAATTTATATCAAAAGATTTGCAATTGTTTATGTCCAATTTCAATGTTAAATTAATTCTAATGACCACCATTGGATAAAATGGTAAAAATATATTCTAATTATACTTTAAAACCACTAAATAGTATAATTTATCACTATAAATTATTTTTATTAAAAAGGTTGCTTTTAAGTATTTTTCACTACTCATAAAAAATTAGAAGTTCTCAGAAAAATACCAAAAATTCAACATAGGCTAATTTCGATATACCGAATCCAAAAATGAAGTCCATTTTGTAATATAAAATTTCTATAATTTTAAAAAGTGGTTATTACTATTCATAACGACTACTTTGATTAGTCGCGGTGTTTTAGAACTCGAAGTTGCGTACAATGCAAGCTATTGCATTATTGAATGAGAAGCGTATCATGGAAGCTCGGGGTGTTACATTCTCCCCTCCTTCAATAAATTGCGTCCTCGCAATTTGAAAATTTTCTTTGAAAATAAAAGGTTGAAAATAGAAAATAACTTTGTGGAAAACCCACATCGGAAATAAGGTTAATAAATATATAACATTAAAAGAAAGCAAGATAAGTACAAAGGTCACCCGATATAGCCAATTCTAGGATTCTATGAAACTATGGATATGGAGGAGAAACAAACCATCAAGGTCTGATGGAGAGTTATAGAAAACAGGATTATGAGAAAGTTTAACTACAAGAAAATCACAAACTTGTGATTGGTTAAACGGTCATTGAATCCCCAGTTGGTAAAGTTAACCGACAACATTTTTGTTTTTAGTTACCTTTTATAATGTTGAGGAATTTATTTAGGAGATTTACTAATAACGTAAGGGAATATACATACTTTTTATGTATACTTTCATTCGTTAATAAATTTTTACCACAAACCCAACTTTTACTCCAAATGGTAACGGAACTCAAAAATATTCTATTTATCCTAATTGTATAAGGTTCCAAATGTTAACACATATCATTTAGATTAGTAAAATTATTTTGTAATAACCAGGGACTTCCTGTAGGCTAGTGGTAGGAAATAAAGACCTGTCGCACTATGGTTGTGGGTTCGATTCCTGCAGCTTTGTCCGACGCGACGGGTTATGCCCCACCCTGCCGGTTGTCCTTTTCCTAAAACTATAGTATTATAGTATTCCAAAAAATAATCTTCATAAATTTTTTAACCTTAAACAATACTATCCAATGATCAACTTAATCCACTCCAACCTTTATAGTTATCCAAAATACTTCTGTCCAACTCACAGTCCAAATTTTATAAGGAAGGTAAACATAATGAAGATCCTTTTTTCCATGTAACAACATGTGAACAACTTCATCATGTATTCTTTTTAAACATACTGAATTACCATGATCCCTTATTCCTTATAGAATACTAGATATACTCCTTCTATCCAAAAATGTATACAAATCATCAATCAGTTTCAAGGAAGTTAAGAATATCCAATATAATTTATCCAAATCAATCACGTCATATTCCAAAATCACTATCTCGGTATCAGAACCATATTATGGTTTATCTTTCTCTCAACCATATATTTTCCAAAAATTTAACCTACTGTGGAGTCACTTTTTTTGGTTCCACACAATCTCAAGTCCTTGATGAAATAGTACTGCAGTACAATCCTTATATACTCCATAATTATTATAACCAGTACATCATTGATACAACACTCAAATTAAAAAATTCTTTAATAACAACATAAGAACTCTAATCATTACTCCTCATCTGTGGTAGTATCATAACTTGATTATTATCCAATAACATCATTTGGGGCATACTCTGATGATTTGGACATTGGTTTGGGTAGTGTCCCCAATCCTTGCAGAAGAAGCATTGTACATTTGAAACCATTTTCTTACCTTTTCAGTCACGCACTTTGTGTCCTTTTTCTCTACACTTATAACAAACTCCCATTCCCTTTAGGCAAGTTCCATGATGTTTCTTCCCATAATTACCACATATTGGAAAATGTTTCTTTCCCCTCATCCCTTTATCCATCATTCTCTCCTCCATCCTTTTCTTCTCTTTCAACCCTTCAAATCCATAAGACTCAGAGAAGTCTCTACTTATCTTATTAACACATGATACTATTTCATCATATGTTGATAACACATGGGAGAACATTTCCCTTCTAAATGTTGGCTTAATACCATGAAAGATATGATCCTTCTTACTCTTTGGATCATACGTATTGATTGAGTTCACATTCATTCTACTGGGCACCATTTCTATACAATGCCATAAACTAGGTTAGTTTATGAATCGAAATACATAATAACAAACTTGAAAACACTTATAACAAATTGAACTATTTATGGATATAATCCATAATCATAAAAATGTTTTCTTTGAGGAAGTATATAATCATAACCCTTCATATTGGTTTGTAAAGAAAATGAGAATTATCCTAAGCATATCCCCCGTGAGTGTCATAACCAAGAGTGCAGCAAGGCCCGTTGTCGTGCACCAGTTCCCGTTCGAGTCTAGCTCAAAGCGGTGTTTTCGGGTTTTACCCCTAGGTACATCTGTGCCAGAGCCACCTCTACCTGCTCATATCCAGACAGGGATGTATTGCTCGGAAAACTCACAAAATCTCTATAATACCAAAATTCTAGGAAGTTATTCTATACTAATCCTTAATGTCTATCTTTGGGCTATGTGCTCTAATCAGAGTTTTTCTAAATCTAGCTTCCAAGGTTAGTACTAAACTGCCTCTGATACCAACTGTAACGCCCCGACCCCAGCTACCCAGAGTCGGTGCATTACTTCGTAACATTGGCATGATCACAAAAGATCAAGTCTCGAAAGACCGATTAGTTTAGTAGCCTTGGTAACACTAGATACATTCATAAACGTTACATTACATCATAAAGTGAAAAACTACAATAACAAAGTCTCCATAGTCCACACTCATATCCTCTTCTGACTATCCCTGCAGGTCATTCATAAAATACTTCTTCACATCCTGGAAAATATTAAAACATTGAAAGGGGTGAGCTCAGATGCTCAGTAAGGATAACAATAATGCGGAAGCTTTCATAAATAAACATAAAAATTTAAGACAATGTATAACTAAAAAAAATCCTTTTAAACTTGAACATCAACATAATATGGAAAAAGTAAAATGAGATAATGCC
Source organism: Viscum album (assembly GCA_963277665.1). Classification (NCBI taxonomy): domain Eukaryota; kingdom Viridiplantae; phylum Streptophyta; class Magnoliopsida; order Santalales; family Viscaceae; genus Viscum; species Viscum album. The sequence goes on from OY728129.1 coordinate 1,069,348,278, forward strand.
ATTCACTTCCTCACATGGATATTCTACTGGTCGAATAATCACATGCAATATCAATATCCACTTTCATAATGATGGAATGCATAATGCCAGACTATCATAACCACGTAGCCAAGGCCTCGTGCAAAGACCACAAATAAGATTTTGTCAAGGCCTCGTGCCAAGACACTAGTTTGTCTCATGAGACCTGCCGATGCATCGAGGAGCTGTAGCGGGCTCCACCTGTCACTTATTAAGTCCAATGCATTCCTCATATGAATAGGTTTAAACATTTCATAAACCATAACATAATCGTATCACATAAAACATTCATAAAGGAAACATAACATTTCCACATTTCAATCACAAGTTATCAATACAACACATTGATATAATAAAAACGCTTTCAAAACCATTTTCAATACCAAAATAAAAGAAAGTTAAAACTTTGTATTTATTTTTCATTAAAAAAAATGATGGCTTATAGAGGAAGCTGAAACTCAAATAATGTTCATGGCGGCGGAGAAGTCGTTGTCGCCGCATACGTACGACAAAAACACTCCCTTTTGTCATTCAGTAAACACTTCGTATAAAAAAGATTCCATTTGAATAAACGTAAAATTCAAAGTGGTTTATACACCGTATAAAAGAAATTTGTGTATAAAACCAAATATGCCTCAATGAAAGGAGATTGAGACGAAGTCCTTAAAAAGATCATTTTTAAAATAAAATAGATCTATTATGTGTAATCACTATAGGTACACATAAAGAGAGTAAAAATACAAAATAGGACATAATAACATCATGACATAATTTGAAAGTAGGAGATTAACCCAAATAATGGAAGTTTGGTTAAGAAGTTCCCTTACCTTGCGTTCTGTCCTGACTCGACCGTTCTTTAACCTCCTGAATAATAAACTAGAGTTAATTTCTATTTACTTAAAAACCTTTTTCATGTTCATTATTCCATTTATATCACTTATTACCATGTTATGAACATTATTTAATTATTTAAGTTAATAACGGTCGTTTTGTCGATCTTTGGTACTTGAGTCAAAAATAAACTTCTTATAATTACAAGTTGTTCATGTGGTGAAATATAAATTATATCTAGAATTATATTAATGATGTAGATATCATATATATCATATATATACAGTATATACATTCATTCATAATGTCACGTAACATTTAGAGGTAAGAAATGAAATGCATTGTTCATGGAGACGGTAAGCCGTACGTACGCATGAACGCTACTTTCATTTCTATTTCGTATTTAATGGAATGAAATCATAATGATATAAATTTATAATATAATTACAGTATAATATAGTGTATAATACCATTTAATCCATCCTTTATACATCCCACATATGGCATTAACGATTCAAATCACTTTGAGGGGGCGGTAGTCCGCACTTCCTAAAATGAAATTATCACGTTTTACCCATAATGGAAATCATAAAGTATGCCATAAATGAGAAATAAAGAAGCATAAGTAAAACATAAAAATATTATATATCATATATAAAAATAGTGACATCTTAATGGCCACCTTTGAAGGTGTTATATGAGTGTTGAACAATCATCGTTTCGTGAGGCAGAAATTCGCCATCCACAGAAACCGTATGTTCTTTAACCATTAGATGTAGGTGTGTGTAAGTGTAGCTAGAATCCTTCTTAAAAAAACATCCTAGTATATTGAGGATACTGGTGTTGTTACAAAAGAAATTAATAAAAAGAGTTTAGGGGGTTGGAGAAGAAAAATAAAACAAAACAACATTAGAGAAGACATTACCTCAAAATCGGGTAACTCTTTTTGATTTGAGCCAAAGGCATTCTTGAGAATAGTTCTGCACAAAGTGAGGCTTCTAGGAGTAATGGGGGGAAGTTGGGAGAGTATTTGGGCAGAGTTTGGCCGAGCCAAATGGCTTGAAGGTGTGAATAAGGTGGGAGAGGTGGGGGCCTTTTATAAGATGAGAGGAGGGGCTCTTTTGGAAAGATTGAAATGTTACATTATTATACAATGATTTTCGGATTCTAAAGGTCCCACACTTATATAATTCGTGGATAAAGTGATAAGGGTTCTAAATCTCTTCATCCTATAGGCTTTGGACAAGTTTAAGCCTTGGATTTTGCATTATCTTCTCATTTTATTTAAATCGTTAAATAATGAGGTCATCACCGCATCATAATGATTTCATAAATAATTTAATTTATTTAATGTCTAAAAATTATAAAAAAATACTATGATGTAGGAAATCTTATTAGATTTCTAATGAATATTAATAATCAAAATTTGGACTTGTGTAACCCCACTTAAAAACTATTTTTGTAAAATAACTCATGTTTGTGTCAATTTAATTTTAACATTAAATAAATATATATTAATGTCATTTTCCAACTAAAGTGGCTCCATGGGGTCCCCAAGTTGACCCATGGGTTGTCTTGGTCGGCCATGACTCATCCAATAGGAGTAGGACAAGTGTCAAGCTCATCTCATATTATTAAAACATTATTTCTACCTTAAACTACACTAATTACCTCTAATCGCGATTAAGAACTTAAAAGTTACTATTCACCAAAAAATTATTTTGATCTCATTGAACCACATTTTACTTCTTAATGACAACCATGTATGTCGGATTTTTGAAAATCAAATCACAGAAGTAGTAATATTTTATTTAAACGAAAAATCAGTTATTTAACTACCACTTAGTGGTTTCACTATTCATCAAAAATTGAAGTTTTTCAGAACAATGCCAAAATTTCACCCTAAGCTATAATTGATATTCCGAATTCAAAAATGATGTCTATTTTACAGAATTACAAACATATAAGTTGCATTAATTAATTTTATAATTAATTCCCGCTGTCACAACAAATAGCGTGTTTTTAAGAAACAATTTATATCCAAAGATTGGCAATTGTTTATGTCCAATTTCAATGTTAAATTAATTCTAATGACCACCATTGGATAAAATGGTAAAAATATATTCTAATTATACTTTAAAACCACTAAATAGTATAATTTATCACTATAAATTATTTTGATTAAAAATTTTGTTTTTAAGTATTTTTCACTATTCATAAAAAATTAGAAGTTCACAGAAAAATACAAAAAATTCAACATAGGCTAATTTCGATATTCCGAATCCAAAAATGAAGTCCATTTTGAATTATAAAATTTCTATAAATTTAAAAAGTGGTTATTACTATTCATAACGGCTACTTTGATTAGTCGCAGTGTTTTAGAACTCGAAGTTGCGTACAATGCAAGCTATTGCATTATTGAATGAGAAGCGTATCATGGAAGCTCGGGGTGTTACAGTTTATTTGTGGATCTTCAAGAAATTCCCTATGTAATTATTTTTCTAAAATGTTGAAAAATGAAATTGAAATTAGTTTAATGGGTGAACTTAAATTCATTCTTTGATTTCAAATCATTCAAAACAATAATGGAATTATTTTAACTCAGAGTAAATATACTAGAGATCTTTTAAAACGTTTTGGATTGGATTGCACAAAAAGTAGTGACACTCCCATGAGTACCACCTATAAGTTGGATCTTGATGAAGTAGGAAAATCTGTTGATGAAACCACTTATAAAGGAATGATTGGAAGCCTACTCTACTTGACTGCTATTCGTGCCGATATTATGTTTAGTGTGTGTATGTGTGATATTTTTAAAGAAAATCCTAAAGAGCCACATTTAAATCCTATAAAGAGAATTTTCAAATACCTCAGGCATACTCTCAATTTAGGAATGTTCTATCCAAAACGAAAATCATTATAACTAGTTAGCTATTCTAATGCTGATTTTTCTGGATGTATTTTATATAGAAAAAGAACCTCTAGAACATGTTACTTTTTAGGCAAGTCACTTGTATCATGGTGTAGTAAGAAACAAAATTCTATTGCATTATATACTGCAGGAGCTGAAGATATAGCTGATGGCAGTTGTTGTGCACAAATTTTGTGGATGAAACACACTTTACTAGACTATAGATATCAATTCAGAAATATACATATAAATTGTGACAACACAAGTGTTATTAACATTTCAAAGAATCCTGTTTCTCATTCTAGGACAAAGAATATTGATTTAAGAGATAAATTTTTGAGGGATCATTACCAAAAAGGTGATATCACTTTGGAATTCATTGGTACTTAATTTCAACTTGCTGATATATTCACCAAACCATTAAACTATGAGAGATTAGACTACATCATACATGATCTTGGTATGATTAATCATAAATAGACATCTTACAGATCTTACTGTTTGTTTTTTTGCTATATTTTACTTTACAGTTTCATATTAGATGTTTCCTAGTTACTGTTTCTTGCTTACGGTCTCACAGTAAACACCCTGTGTTCACAGTCTGTCACTTAACTATCTCACTGTGATAGAACTGTTCACTCACTATCTCATCGTGACTGTACAGAATGATTACTGTCTCACTATGATGACCACAAGCTGTCTCAACATGATGACTATTTTTCATCGTATCGTAATGCCTACTCACGGTCTCATCGTGAAGATTCTTTATATATTTATTTTAACCCGCATCGCGGTAATTTTTAATTCACTGCTATTTGATGTCCCGTGTTTTTGTTTTTATGACGTTTGACATTCCCAAGTGATAAAACATAAGTTTTTTTCAATCAATTCCTTACCCGAGCTCTCTCCTGCTCACTCTCTAGAACCCTCTTTACCTTTAAAGCCTTCTACTCTCTCTCACCTGAACCATCAGTGAATGTAAAGGATGAAGCATCCATCTTAACCCTCATCAAACAAGCACCACTCTAAGAAACAGAAAAGAGAACCGAGGATAGCACCTGAAGGACCTCTAAATCCGAACATTGTAAGCCGTACAATAGTACCTAGAAAAGATATTTTCCCTGAGTGGAGGCTATCTAGAAAGTCGTTAGTCTTTATAGTCTTAAGAGAAGAAGGATGGATCAATTGGTTCTATAGATAAGATAGACCGATTTATCCAATGTTGGTTTCTAAATTTTACCAATATGTAATGTTTTATTTTGATTATGGGGAAAGATGCATGGTAACAAGCTAGATCAATGGACAAAAGTGTTCATTCTCTTCAAGGTTGTGGGATGCATGCCTGAGGATTACTCATGAAGAAATTTGTGATGATTACCAAAGAGACCCTCCTCCAACAACGGAAATCTTTGATCTGGAGAATGCTTCGGAAATCCTGACTGGAAATGGCACCAAACGAAGGGCCATAGCTAGTGAATTGGATGGGGAGACAGGACTTCTGTTCAAATTTGTTCATAATTTGATTAGTCCATGAAAAAGATATTTTTCTATGTTGAAGTATCGGGATGTGTTCCAAATTCTTTTGTTGAAGAATGACTGTAAGATTAATTTATGAAAATATGTCATTTACCATATATGTGAGCTGATTAAAGTCACTTCCAAATCCACCTCCTTGTTTTACTCAAGGATGATTTTAGATATGTTAGTTTCCAAGGGAGTAGTTGGACCGAATGAAGAAAGGCTAGAGGATTTTGATTTCTGTTTATCCAAGCCTATCATCAGAAGGATGAAGATTAATTGGAACCCTTGGAAAAGGAACTGGGTTGAGGATAATGATCAAATTTATAAGAAGTACAATCTTGTTGATTATCCAAGAAGGCCATAGAATATAACTGATCCTGGATTGGAACCATATGAAGTGGCTGAGTACCCAAAAGAAGAAGAATAAGAAGAAGAGGCTGAAATACCATAAGAGAAAGCAGCTCCTGCTGAGAAACAGAGGTCTGCTATCCCTACTGATGTTCATGTTGAAATACCTCTTAGAGAGGAAGTTGTAGATGTTTGCAGAGAAGAAGAAGCTTCTGCTTCTAGAAATGATGTTGATCAAGAAGTTCATCTGAGGCTGCAAGAGATTTGGTTATCCCTGATTTAGAGCAGCAAGTCATGGAATAAGATGATCTCAGAGAAATCCCTGCTAGGGAAAATATTAATCAAGAGGATCTCCCTATTGAAAAAGAAGCAAGTCTAGAAGCACAACCAATAGAACAATCGGTTCCTGAGTACACAACCACTGCTGAAGAGAGGATTGAAATTTCCTTTCAATTGGAAAGGCAAGAATTTTCTGATGAGATTAGAGCTGATCCTGTGGATCTTGATCATGCAGCTGTGCCTCAAGAACATGAAATGGAAGAACATTTTGAGGGGGAGGAACCTCAAAACTATGATATTGAAGAAGCTGGATCTACTGGAACATTGCAACCAATTGTCACACATTCTGTGTACACTCAGTATGAGTTTCTACGTTTTTATGATGTGAGTGAATCACATCAAGTGACTACAACTGGTATAGATCTCTCTTCGTTGTTTCAACTGAAGTCAGTAGCTCACCCAGAACCAGAGCCTCATCCGTCATCTAAATCTGAAACTAATTCTATGTCACAAACTGAATCTGCATTAGAACCTGTACCACTACCTTCACCTACCCTCTTAACCGAGAAACAATCCTTTGTAACTAAGGATGATTTGAATGTCTTTGGAAATAATATCTTGGCTGGTGTTGAGAGGAATTTATCCACTCAACCTCGACCAGTGACTCAACTAAGTCAAGAAGATGCATCGATTCTTTTGGAAAATATTATTCTGCATATTCAACCAAGGATTATTCAATAAATACAAGAAGTCGGAGTTGAAAATAGGTTTCTTAGTGTTGATGTTGAAAATTTGAATGGTTTGGTGGAAAACCTACAAAAAAAATTGTCTTCAAGATTAGAGCATGTTCCTGCTCCTATTTCTGCTCATGCACCTATTGCTGGTTCTCATGAAGCAGATGTTTCCAACCTTTCTCAAGAGATTGAGTCTCAAGTGCATCCTTATATGCTATCTTTTGATGAGAATATTGGAACAAGACACACCAAGATGATGCAATGCATGAGAGATCTTGTGAAAAATCTGAATAAGCTCACTGATGAGTACACTATATGTCTGCAAAAAGTTTTGAAACAGCTCAATGATCTAACTGAAGCTGTCAAGGCGTCTCCTCCCTCTGGTCAGACCTCCACACCTTCTTTGGATGATTCCTTGCTAAGGTCCATAATCAAGGAAGAACTTCAAAATTACCTTAGTGGTTTTGAACTATCTCCTTTGTCATAAGTGTTGAAAATCAGTGATAGTGCACTTGATCTTGTTCAGATTCATTATACGATTGCAAATGATGCTCAATAAGATATCACCAAGAATATTGACTTTTATCTCAACCGGATTTTCTCTAAAAGTGACATGACAAATCACTTTATGTTTCTTGTGGAGAACCTGAAAATCCCTCCAGTGACTCAAGATTTTAAAGATCAAGTTCAGAAGCATACAAAGTTCACCAGATTATTGGAGAAGTTTATGGAGAATAAGGATGATTTTGAAAAGACTATGCAATATGGTGGAGAAATCATTACTGATTTCATATATCTTTTGTAGTTGTATCTTCATGTGAAGAGTACTTCTATCGTTGCTCCAGCTATTGCACCCCTCAGACATGGTCTACCTGCCTTAGCCTCAACTTTCATGTCAGTCAGCCAAGCACTTTCTCAGAATCGTCCAGTCATTCTTGAACAACCATAGACTAGATCTTCTACAGCTCTTAATTTGGCTCCCTCTATTTTTGAAGGTCTACCTTTACCATCTTTGTCTACCACATTTATGCCTTCCTCTACATCAGCATCAGCTCCTACTTCTGATAATGGAAAGTCAAAGCTCGATCCTTGAGGAGTCAAGTGACTGCTTTCTTTGTGATGGGATGTCTTTTGCTGTTTACTGTTTGTATTTCTACTGTATCATGTATTCTAGACGTTTTTAATGACAAATGCATTATTTCACTCTCTGCCTTATGTTTCGCTTTTTGATAATCCCAAAAGGAGGAGAAAGAGTACAAGTATTAGTATTCTAAATAGATATGTTACTATAGAATCTAATATTCTCTAAATATGTTATTATATATGTTATCTCTAACGTTGAATTTCATTTATATTTTCCCTATACATGATTTGTGATCATCAAAAGGGGGAGATTGTTGTACTCCTCATGTATTACTCATATTTTAATGATCAAAAATCTCAATAATAATTTCACATCATGTATTAATGATAGAAAATCTTATTGATGTTTAGTTAATATGACTATTATTTACAAATCTTATGCATGATCACATATCCCACTTATCTTATAAAACCTTTTTATTTATGTTTCAAATTCTCTTACTTTCTAATGGTTAAGCTTAATTCATATTCTTCATATTACTGTTCAAGTCTAAATACATAAATTTACCGAAGTATCCTGACACCATGAAGGACACACCGTGACCCAGACACCATGAAGGACACACTGTGACCCACACACCGTTGAGGACACACCGTGACCCAGACACCGTGAAGGAGACACCATGACCCAGACACCGTGAAGGACAAAACATGACCCTGATGCCGTGAAGGACACAACGTGAAGGACACACCATGACCCAGACACCATGAAGCACATATCGTGAAGCACATACCTTGAAGAAGACACCGTTTACATAATCACTGTGAAAAGTTTTCTTAAACTTTTTGTCAATATTATTTATATAATACTAATGGTCATATTTCATGTCTTTTGTGAAATTAATGTTATTTAATGATAGTTGATGGTGTGTCAGGAAACCATACCTCATATCTATGGAAATGAAATCATTCATATTGCCGGAGCTCATGGAATATAAAAAGATTGAGTTGTAGTAGAGGATATATGCACGCTTGACACGTCTCAATGCACATACTGCAATACTAGAAAGCTCTATACTGAACAGAAGAACAATCATAAGCACAACACTGAAGAACACATTGCATGATCCTCAAAGAATTTCCATACATGCAATCCTACATTTCTGAATAACACATGATGTACTCTGGATTCAAGAGAACATCTTCTGTTCGGGAGAAAGAAAAGCGGAACTATGACACTCTATGTTTCAACATAAAAACTAGAGAAGTACTCATAAGCTATTCTGTTGAATCCAATGAGTCCAGAGCTGCACTTCCAATCACTAGAGATTTATAACCTTTCATATAGATTACTTATGTGATTTATTATTTACTTTCGAGCAGTGTGTGTATCCTGTTTATTTTTCATATACACTGACTCATGTGCTGAAATGGAGGATATCACAATCCTCATAGCAAAAATCCTTACTCTTGTTTACCCACAGAAAACTGTGGAAGAGGTCCTTGTGTGTCCTGGTCTTTATTTTCATTTCCCACGAAAAATAGTGGTAGAGGTCCCTGTGTGGCCTGAACAGTCCTGTACTGTTGTTAACCCCTATCCAGGGTGTGAATCACTTTTTCATATATATAAATTTGAGAGGACTGCGTCTTGTCTTAAGACTGATCCTCCTGGTTATATTTGTAGTGATATTTTAGTTTAAGTTCAAAATATACAGTATCTAATTTATATACCATTGTTTATTATTTTGAAATACAAATCTGTTCTAAAGTTACATTGATAGTTAATCTAGCAAGTGTTTGTATTTATTGTAAATCAGTAGGTTAGTTTCGAAAGCTAATTTATTCTTCTGATAAGATTAATTGAGAACTAATCAATCTGTTGTGAATCTAATCGAACTTTTACAGTTTTGAAAATTCACTACAGTTTAACTTGTTTTAAAAATTGGGAGATTTTAATAGAAAATATTTTAACAGAAATTTTAATTGGAACTCAATTCACCCCCTGTTGAGTGTCCACTCCGATCAACAAACACATTTTTAACTGCTAAAATATATCCCAATTTGATGGATGAAATTTTTTAAAGGGGAATAATGTAATACAAGATACCCTACTATAGTAGGTGAGCCCTGCACTACAAAACTATTACATAATGCACATGCAAAAGATAATTTATTCATGATTATATTTAAATGTTAAATTTATAAAATTATATAATTTATATTTGATATAGGATTATTATTTTCTTATTAATTATTTTGAAATTAAATTAGAATGTTTATTTTGTGTTTTTTTATAAAATAATTTCCCATATGTTAATAGTGAAAAATATTGTTTCACTAGATTCATGGTTTTTTTATCAAATAAAGATGTAAATGTATTTTAAAAACCCACAAATGTTTTTACATGATAAAAATATATTTAAGTAGTATAAATATTTATTTCAGAATAATATATGGATTTTTTTAAAACCATGTGTAATTTTATTGAAACATAATTAATATATTTCTTTTAAAATAGTTTATATATAAATTTCAATTTCATTCCTAGAGAAAAATAAGATTTCTACGATTAATGTAAATTTATACAATAATGGAAAAACTATTATATTCAAGGATTTTTTAATAACATTAATTAATTTTTATCTAATAAAATAATTAATCTATTATCAAGAATGACTATAATATAAGGTTTAATCATATATATAAATATATAATCACTCATTCCATTCATAATCAATAATGAATACGATTAATAACACTCAATGGTAAAATATTATTTTATTCTAAAAATAATTTTCCTTATATTTACTGTTTTAATTTAAAAGATAATTTTCTCTTATTAAAAAAATGAATTAAATTATATTGAGGTTATTTTTTTAAAGCCTAAAAATTTGGAAAGAAGGTGTACATTCTATTTTTTTATAAAATATAAATTACTTGGTTAAAACCATGTTACCATGAAAAAATTCAAAAGCAGTAAAAGGGTTATTCAAAGGGGTAAATGGCATAAAATGTTTTTAATTGAGTGGATGATGTACCGATTAACCTGAATTTATCTAAAACCCATTATAATCAATTTTGGAGTTTTCCAGACATGTAGAACATGTGATATTTTTATATTTATATGAAATTTTTAAAGGACTCCCATTCTTAAAACTTATAAAATGATTATATCACTACTCCTTAAATACCTCCCAAACATTTTGGTCTACACTATCAAATATACACAATTTACTTAACCTATAATTATAATTAACATATTTGAGCTTAGTTTAAATTATATTTTCATAATTCTCCAATTTATAAGAAGTCCACCAAGGGAAAACTCAAATTATCCATGTTAGTACTAATTTTTTCCCAACACGAATTCCATTACATATTTCAATTTAAAATATATTTTCCTAATATTATATTATTAATTAATTATTTATGTTATATATATATTTTTGTTTTGGTATTTCTAATTAACCATCATATATACATATTACACAACAAAAAATGAAAACTTCATTCATATGTTTGTGCGGGCTACAACCTCCATGAAATAACATATATAATTTTTCATCTATTTTGATACTAATTTATTAAAATCTCTACAAAAATAATTAATAAGAATTAAGTAATAAAAATAATATCATTATTATTATATAATAATTATATTATTGTAAAATAACATCTTTCTAAATGATACTCAGCCATAGAATATAGCATATACTTCTTTGGATTGGGTTAAACATCTACATTTATAATGATATAAATTTCAATAATAGATGTATATGGAAAATTAAGAACTATTTTTATTATAAATTAATTATAAAATAAATTTTTATAGTTATGGAATGGTTATAATAATATTTAACTTATTATAAATATACCACCCAATATTCATCAAAACTATTGAATCATGTTTGTTATAAATGTAACTTTTAAGCATCATGACTAAAAATATAATAGGTTGAACATAAAAATTTATTAATTATAATAGACGTTCATTTATTTTAACTATAAGGATATTTTAATTATGAACCATGAATATATATACCATAATCAAAACATCAATTATGAAACTAATATTAAACAATGAATCAAATCTAATAACATAAGATGATAAAAATAAAATATAACAGATTAATATGTTTATAAAAAATAGATATAAATGATGATGATAAATGGTTATAGGCCTGATTATGGATATAAAATATTTTATAATGATAGTAATTTTCTTACACATGTGTTTTGATACATTGGAATAACCATAATTAATGGTTATTGAATTTTGTCTCAAATTCTATTTCCTGAAGACATGTTTTGTATTTTAGAACTAATATAAATTACAAGGCGTATATACTTACTATTTAATTTTTTATATCCTTAATTATAATTTATTCATTTAATTTAATATTCAATTATATTCTCTATATTTCATAGGTGGTTTTATTAAAATGTTACCTAAGATATAATTATGAGAAAACATCCTAGATTTTGGAAAGTAATATGTGTGTGTGTGTTTTCCAAGTAATTAACACAAGTTGAAATATGAAATTGTCCGATTTTTTTTAAAAACATTAAAGTACATTTTTTATATTTTTCAATTGAAACTAATATTTTATGTGTGTGTATTTACATTAGTTATATAAAATGACATTAAAATTACTATTTTTTTGGCTGCCAACATCATTTATTAATAAAACTGATGTTTAAAATAGAATTTTAGTACATTAAATGTCAATAATTATTATATTTAAAATATAAATAAATAATAAACTTAATTTATAATAATAAATGATGATATAAAACATAAAATTAGGACATGGGTGTTTTTTATTTCACATGATTCTATTCCAATAGTCATTGATCTAAAAAAGACTTTTGTATGAGAATAAATGGCCATTTAATGTTTTAGATTTTTATTAAAAAATACATTAATTAAAGTTTATTTAATAGAATATAAATTGTTATTTATGAACTATAAATTATATAAAATAGATGAGATAAATGAAAACAACCATAAATTTTTGAGTTAATATCCTTTCATCTGTCAACATCCATTAGAAATGTATATATTTGGATGATATTTTTTTATATTCAGAGAAAAACTCATGAGAAAACATCAATTGTGGTTGGTAAGGTATTTTAATATATGGATGATAAATTTCATATCTTTTTTTATTATCTCAGCTCAGTTGGAATAATTTTACTTTACCAAAATCAAATAATTTATAAAAAAGTATATTGAGGATGAAGATAAATAATAAAAGAAAAAAATGATCAGACGATAATGATAATTACAATGGTAGAATAATTGAATAATGAAAAAATTAAATGAAGATATTTATTTAAGATTAATAGATAGTAAATTTAATAAAAGGGGAAAAGAAAATTCATATATGTTAGTCGAAAATATTTGTTCAAAGCATTTTAAATCCTTAGAATGAACTTAAAAACCGAAATCATGTTATGAGAAAAAAATTAAAATTTTCAATTGTCAATTGTAATATTAAACTTATAACCTCAATTAATCTTATGAAAATTGCCAAAAAAGTAATCTTTTAACTTAATTTAATGATTAATATGATTTTAAAATATTATAAAAAATATATTTTTAACATTAGTTTTAAAATAAAGGATGTTAAAAATATTTTATAATATATATTTATCATGGGTGATATAAAATCCCAATATTGGAAAAAATTATAATATTTTTAACATCATATTTTAAAATATTTGATTTTAAAACATGAAAATACATAATATCTTGGTGTATTTTTCTTCCGAATGTTGGATTTCACTAGTCCTTGATCTAAACAAACATACAAATCAAATGTTTTGGTCATTGGATATAAGGATTTTATTTGTGAATTGAATCTTCATATGAAAATATATTTTGATTCTTAAGTACATTTTACCATGAAGAACAATCAAATTAAATCCCCAAAACAAAATATGCTGCAATATTTAAGGTTACCCTATTTTATCTTCTATTATTTTAAAAACCATTGTTAAAATCACGCACAAATTTGTCTGTTTAATTATAGATTATTAAGAACCACCATTGAAATCATTTAAATGAGGAATCTTGGGAAAGCAATGTGAAAAAAGTGATATTAATAACCATTTTTCATCTAGTAAAAAAAATAATAGTATGTATATACAAAGGTGGATATAGTTTTGGGACAAATTAACCTTGGGGTAATCACAAAAAAATATGGTTGAGTATTAGGTGAATCTTCACTCGGTGAATGATGAGTGGGCATAAGACTACACCCCTACCAATACCCTCCTACGAACATGATTTGGACAACTCAAATGCTTATTACAAACATAATGAAATATTTTAATACCCTTTATATAGAATCATAAGATTATAGACTACTAACATATATTACTATATAATATTGATGACCCAAAACATTTAAAGTACCCTCTCCACCTCTTTTTCATTATTTATTTGATAATAGTACATAATAATAATTTAAGAATATGATATAGCTTTCTAGGATGATGTTGATATATTTTCGTTGGTCGTTACATTCTTTCCATTGAATGGTAAAATATTTATCTTCCATGTTTTCATTATACAGATAACTATTTTTTATTTATCTGTGATTAAGTAATGGGATCATTGGTGAATGTTATGAAATTTCTTTTTAACTCGTACGATGAATGAATTATACATAATTATCAATAGGTGGGACCCAATAGGGATATCCCCTCGATGCATTGGCATTTCTCAAGAGTAAAACTATATAAGATATTTCTATTTAACTTAACTATATAAATATTATGTATTGGAAAGAGGACTCGATGACATGCTTATGAAATTCAAAAATATGCATTCAATCAGTTTGAGAACTATAATTGTAATCCATGTTTTATTATTATAATGGATATAGTAGTCCATCATTTTAATTTTATTACGGAATTAATTTGAACAATTAAATATATTATACAATTTATTCCATGGATTTTATGAATTATTCCATTGTACATAACTACTTACTAATCACTGAAGAAAACCTTTATTTTTTCACCTTCACTAAAAAACCTATGAGAGAACTATATGTAATTTTCAATGATAGATAAAAAGGGACAATAAGTTTTTGAAATTTTTTGTACTATATTTTATGTTTTATAGTGTAATGTGAAAAATATTTATGTATCTAGTCTGGAAAGTCCACTTTTCTATTGGATCCCGTGAGAACTCTTGTATTATATACAAGTAATATAATATTACATTCATCTTTGTATTTATGGAGTTTGGGATCTAACACACAGAGCATGTAAAATTGAGTTGATGTATTATTTTAAATGTCATATATAATTAAATTATAGTCAACCCATAGTTAACATCAATATGAGCTCATTTGATATGGTTTTGAGTTTTATATCTATTTTTTAGTGTCAAAAAACACATAAAAATTATTTTTTAGTCATTTAAGGAAAATAAAAACACAAATTAACATATCATGAGTTCATATATTTCAATATATATATATATGATTAGTTTATTATTATATAATTAGAATGAGAGGATGTTTTATTCCTCTTCACTCAAAATATTATCTTTTCAGAGACCATATATTATATATAAACTACTTATTCAATCCACATGTGCTCACTAAACATCACATTGACATAAAATCTACTGATACATAATAAAAATAAATCAATAAAAAATTTTCTATGATTTTACATCAATATGTGATCATTTTATATATTTTCTACCATCAGATACACATTTTGGTGTTTTAAAACACTAAAAATGTAATTTTGATATTCCTAAGAAAACAAACACATTGATTGAAGACCCATCTATTCAAGCATTTTAAATTTAATTATGCGGATATTGTCATAGGATTTCATGGTAATAAATGGATTTTTTCTACCCTATGATAAACATTTTTATAAACAGTTATTTTGCTAATAAATGCTTATTTGAACAGTACGAGCACACAACATATTAGATTTACATAATGTTATCTAAAAAGTGTAAAAAATAGTTCATAGATTGTTCTCCTTTGACTTTATATCAATAAATGATCATATTTTATTGTTCTGACTCTTACATACACGTTTTATAATCTCAAAAAAATTTAAAAAATGTTTTAGTCATCCTATGAAAATAATAACTTGGTTAGAAGAACCTTTAGTTATTACATTTCAAAAATAAATATTCATTTTTTATTATATCATGTTAATTAGATGTTGTTTTGTTTTTACCCAGGACAAAAAAATTTATTACATAAAATGATTTAAGAACTTTTTATTTAGATAGTACATGAACATGTGATATCTGATTATCATACCTTCCACTCTTATACATAAAAAATCATTTAAATAAAATTTTAATATAATTTCACATGAATATGAGGTTATTTTCAGTTGGTTCTACAACTAAATTTTCCACTTAGTACATTGAAACACTTAATGGAATATTTGTATATCTTCAGATAATTAAAACATTGATTTATGATATTTTCTTACCAATATTCATATATTAATCTACGGTTAATTTCATATGATTTCAGGACACATGGTGACCATTATATTTATTCTATCCTTATAGCATATTTTGAAATACTATTAATTATTTAAGAAGTAATTATTCAATCAGTAAAAGAACACTACATGTTAGATTGATATTGCTTCTTCACATACATTTCATAAGTATTTCAATTATTGTTTTCTACGATTTCACATTAATTAAATTTAATTTTCTATTAATTTGACATTTAAACACACGTTTTATTGTTTTTAAACACTAAAATGGTGTTTTCATTCATCATAATAGTATTTTTACTTTGTTTTACTAGACATTTGTTCCAAAATTACAGAAATAATTATATGAGAATGTTACAATCATTTCACATTAGATGGACTCTATTTTGTCAGTTTTTTCACCCACACATGTGATATTTTTATTATTAACAAATGTAAAAAAAATATGAAATGACAATTTACCTTATAATAATTTATCTTGGATGTAACACCCCAAGCTTCTATGGTATGCTTCACTATGAATAATGCGATAGCGTGTGTTGTACGCAACATCGAGTTCTAACACACCACAACCAATCAAAATAGCTGTTATGAATAGTAATGCCTACTTTTTGAAATTATATATATTTTATATTTCAAAATGGACTTCATTTTTGGTTTCGGAATATCGAAATTATCCTAATATGAATTTTTGGTATTTTTCTGAGAACTTCCAATTTTTATGAATAGTGAAAAATACTTAAGAAAAACTTTTTTAATAAAAATAATTTATAGTGATAAATTATATTATTGAGTGGTTTTAAAGTATAATTAGAATATATTTTTACAATTTTATCCAATGATGTTCATTAGAATTAATTTCACTTTGAAATTGGACCTAAACAATTGTCAATCTTTGGTTATATATTGTTTCTTAAAAACAAACTATTTGTTGTGACAGCGGGAATTAACTATAAAATTAATTAATGAAACTTATATGTTTGGAATTTTTTAAAATATACATCAATTTTGAATTCAGAATATCAATTATATCTTAGGGTGAAATTTTGGCATTGTTCTGAAAAACTTCAATTTTTTATGAATAGTGAAACTACTAAGTGGTAGTTAAACAACTGAATTTTTCATAAAACATAATTTTACCGCTTCTGTGAATGGAATTTCGAAAATCAGAGAGACACGGTTAATATCAAGAATTAAAATGTGGTTCAATGAGATGAAAATAATTTTTGGCGAATAGTAACTTTTTACTTTTATTTACCACGGTTAAAAGTAAATAGGGTAATTATGGGTAAAAATGATATTAATATTACCCTAACACATGTCCTAATTCTATTGAACAAGTGTATCTAGACCAAAAACAACCTTAGGAATAAAATATTATCATTTAGGTCCACTTGGATTAGATTAGGACATTTATTATTATTTAATTCAAAGAAGAGTTAAAAGAGTTAAAATCAATGTTTATTTACTAAAACATTTTTAATATAGGGTTATACATAAGATAAAATCGATTGTAAATATTAATTACAAAGACAAAAATATTTCCTACATAATGTTACTTTATTTATAATTTTTAGTCAGTAAATAATTTAATTTATTTATGACACAATGATGATGGAGTAATTACCATAATAGTGAAAAATTAAAATAATTGATATTATAAATACCCAAATAAATATAATTTGAGACTTTTAATGAATTAAACTAATTTTCTAGGATAATATGACATATTATTATTGATTTAATTTAATTTTTTCGAATTAATAATTCTGTTATGAGTTTCAAAAAAATCATCTATTGAATAGTGTCAAAATTGATATAAAAGAGTTTTTAAAACAAATATTATATTATTAATTGATATTAAAATTTTAAAAATATAAGGATCGGCCAAGGGACTTATATCATGATAGGTGTATCATTAATGGACCTCTTGGGGGTCACTTGGTTGTATATAGTATGTTTATTAACTATATAATATAAAAATACAAAGGGACATGGTAAATGTAAAACTAATTAACTAAGAGTTAAAACTAAAAGAGAAGGTTAATATAGTAACCCAAACCTGTCTAAATTCTATTGGTTGAATGGTTTTCGACATATCCCTACCATAACCTTTTAATAATCAACTTTGGAGCCATTAAAAACCGAATATGAATTTATTATAAATTAATATTTCTTGCTTTTCCAAAGGTGCCCCTCACCCATCTTATAAAAGGGCACTCCCCCTTCTCATTACTTCACACCTTAAAAGCCTTTTGGATCAGCCAAACTCTGCCCAAATACTCTTTAAACTTCCCTCACTAAAACCTAGAGGCCTTATTTTGATCCGAAAGCCAACCTAAGGATCCATTTTTATCAAATCTAAAGGAAGAACCCGAAGAAGAGGTAATGCTTTCACCACCTTTTTCAAATTCATTTCTTCTTACACTTCTTCTTTCTTTGTTATTACCATTCTAAAATAATAACTCCAGTATCTTAAATATAATGTGATGTTATTATAAATATGGTACAACCATATTTAGTATTCTATCCACCCTTTGAATAACATGTCACCATACGTGCGTACGTACGGCTTACCGTCTCCACGTCGTGGTGTAATTGTTATTCAATATATTATTATTTGGATGGGTATAATAATTATGTGTAACTCATGTAAATAATAAATATAACATGATAATGATTCTGTATATATGATATACTCTCCAATTATATATTATTTTAATATCAAAGGAATGATATTGTCGCTCGTGCGTACGTACGGACTACCGTATCCACGAACGCGATGAGATTCATTCTCCATCGTATCCATTCAAGTATAATTATCATTTAATGATTTAAAAATAATTTTTAAGGACTTGATATCATTCTGGATATTAATAAGATACAACCTATCGATGGTAAACATGTCTTACATAACAAAACATATAAAAGATAACGAGTAAGTTAACACCCGAAACGACGATAATACTATGATATTATTAACAATGAAATGTTAAAAGATCGTATATGATATCATATTAATATATATGATTCATATATAATTTAATCAAAATTATTTCACCATTATACAGGAGGTTAACCTACCCTCATCCAAGGAAAAGTACAAGGTAAGGGTTTATTTCGCAATCTCTTCATTATCCGAGGTTGTTTATATGCAATAATATACTAGGATTTCATTATCATCCCAATCCTTGTTTCTCCAAAATGTATTTCAAAATAGTTTTACCATTTACAAGAATATGGTTTAAAGTCATTTATACCCTTGTTTGACTTTTATAAAAGGTTTATAAAGGAATCTTTTCGTCGTTTTCTAAACAAGGTTCTTTTTACCCTTTTGACAGAATTAAGTTAAGAATGTATTTTTATCTTATACGGCGGGTGCAGCTATTTTCTGCCATTATAAAATCATCAAAGCTTCCCATACAAGCTTATAATAATAATTTCAAATAAAATGTTTCATTTTATATGACTCTTAAATGATTTCAAAATAAAAATAGATATTTCTCTAAAAAGAGTTTTTATTTCATCAACGTCAACATCCTTTGATGGATTTTATGCTTATTTGGAGATGATTTATTGTGAAACAAAACTTCCATATTTTATTTAAGTTTTTGTGATATGTTTGACTATGGATATGTTATTTTCATGGTTTATGGATGAAGTATTTACATTTCATATGCTAGTTTTAATACGAATGTTTATGTTATTTTTAAACCTTTTCATATGGGAATGCATTGGACTTAAAATGTGACGGGTGGAGCCCGCTATAGCTCCTCGATGCATCGGTAGGTCTCATGAGACAAACTAGTGTCTTGGAACAAGGCCTTGACAAAATATTATTTGTAGTCTTGGCACGAGGCCTTGGCTATGTGGTTATGATAGTCTTGCATTATGCATTCCATCATTATGAAAGTGGTTATTGATATTGCATGTGATTATTTGATTAGTAGAATATCCATGTGAATAAGTAAATGGCATTATTTCATTTTATTTATTCCATACTATGTTGAAGTTCAAGTTTAAAAAGCTTTTGTTTTAGTTATACATTGCCTTAAATGTTTATTCTTATTTATTAAAAGTTTTCTCTATATTGTTATCCGTACTGGGCATTTGAGCTCACCCCTTTTCTATGTTTTATTTTTCGCAGGATGTGAAGAAGTAAATTATGAATGACCTGCATGGATATTATAAGGGGATTATAGTGTGGATTATGGAGACAATATGTTGTTGTAGTAGTTTTTCACATCATGATGTAATGTAATACTTTATGAATATATCTAGTGTTTCCAAGGCTACTAAACCAATCGGTCTTTCGAGATTTGATCTTTCTTGTGATCATGCCAATGTTATGTAATAATTCACCGACTCTGGGTAACTGGGGTTGGGGAGTTACAGTTGGTATCAGAGGAAGTTTAGTAAAAACCTTGGAAGCTAGATTTAGATAAACTCTGATTAGGGCACGTAGACCTAATATGAACATTGAGGATTAGTATAGAAGAACTTCCTAGAATTTTGGTAATATATTGATTTTGTGACTTTTCCGAGCAATACATCCCTGTCTGGATACGAGCAGGTAGAGGCGGCTCTGGAATAGATGTACCTAGGGTTAAAACCCGAAAACAATGCTTTGAGCTAGACTAGAACGGGAACTGGTGCACGACAACGGGCCTTTCTGCACTCTTGGTTACAACAATTCCGGGGGATATGCTTAGGATAACTCTCATTTTCATTACAAATCATTATGAAGGATTTATGAGTATATAAATCCTCAAAGAAAACATTTTTATGATTATGGATTATATCCATAAATAGTTCAATTTATGTTAAGTGTTTTATGAGTATGGGATTATGTATTTTGATTCATAAACTGATCTAGTTTATTCCATTGATTAGAAATAGTGCCTAGTGGAAGAAATGGAAACTGTATCAATGCACGCACTCCATGTAGTGATTTCCCTCCTGTACAAGATAATTATAGTGGAGCTGGTGATGCAACTGGTGCCGATCAGCTAATCACCATACTGGGACAACGTACTCAGGTTATGAATAATAACCTTACCCGTATAGAGCACCTTGATCCATAGTGTGGAGGATCAACATTAGATCGCTTCATGAGGCAATAACCACCAATGATCAATGGGAGTACAAATCCCTTAGTAGCTGAGCAATGGATATTTTCCCTAGAGAAAATATTTCAGGCTTTGGGGAGTAGTGAAAGGGAAAAAGTTATCATGGCAGTTTACCGCCTCACTGGAGATGCTGATCAATGGTGGTCATTGATTCAAAATACGAAGGAAGATGATGAAGTATCAAATATGGAATGGAAGGAGGTCAAAGATCTATTTTTAGAAAAATACTTTCCTCGCGACCATCGAGCAGATATGGAAAGTCAGTTTCTGAGTCTGAGACAAAAGGAGGATGAGAATGTCACAAATTATGAGGCTAACATTACAAGGATAGCAAGGTATGCTGGAGATTATATACGTAACCCAAGATGTAAGATTGATCGTTTCATTGATGGGTTAAAACCATTTCTCCGTCAAGCATTAGTATCACAATCCTTCTCTTCGTACGGAGACATTGTCTCATGTGCTATCAAGACTGAAAAGGAATTCTCTAAGTCTTATGAATTTAAAGAAAAGCAAGAGAAGAAGAGATCTACTGATCAATCTGGGAATGGAAATATGCGGAAAAAGGGAAATGTTGAATATCCATATTGTGGTAAATTTGGGAAGAAACACCCTGGTACTTGCTTGAAGGGAACAAGAGTCTGTTACAAGTGTAGTGAAAAAGGCCACCAAGCTCGTGATTGCAAAGGGAAGAAGGAAGCTACCAATGTTCAGTGCTACAATTGTAGGGAGATGGGGCATTATGCAAATGAATGTCCTAAGCGTCAGGGGAACGTACCTCAGAAAATTCGAAGGGATTAAGGCCAAGCTTATGCTATCACTACTACTGAGGTAGAAGCTCCGAAAGACGTGGTGGCAGGTAATTTATTGGTTTCCTCAAGTTTAACAAATGTATTGTTTGATTCTGGATCATTGCATTGTTTTGTATCTTCCCAGTTTGCTAAAAAAATTAGATTTTTCCAATTTTATTTAACAAGGGAGTTATCAGTTAAAACTCCCAAGGGAAGTATCATTGCAACAATGTTTTGTGAGTTAGTCCCCATTAGAGCACATAAATGTTCTTTATCTGCTGATCTCATCATTATACCTATGATTGAGATTGATATAATCCTCGGTATGGACTGGCTTTCGGACTATGATGTGAAGATTTATTGTAAGAATAAAGAGGTTACGAATCTTGATGATGATGATAAAGAACACCTTATCTTTAGAGCAAAATCGTCACCACCTAATTCTTATCTAGATCCAACCCCAGTAGCTCAACTAAATTCAATTATTGAGGAGGATGAGAATGAAATAACTGTGGGTGAGGAAAGGAATGTTAAAATAGAGGATGTACATGTTGTGATAGAATATTTTGATGTATTTCCGGATGATTTACCTGGACATCCTCCAGAATGAGAAGTTGAGTTTTCCATTGATTTAATTCTTGGATCAAGGCCTATATCGAAAACCTCTTATAGAATGGACACTGTATAATTAGTCGAACTAAATAAACAACTAGAGGAATTGAGTAATAACAGATGTATTCTCCCTAGTGTTTCTCTATGGGGAGCCCCTGTTCTTTTTGTTAAAAAGATAGATGGATCTATGAGGTTATGTATCGACTAGAGGGAGATCAATGCTATAACAATAAAGAATAAGTATCCCCTACCTCACATTGATGATTTATTTGAACAACTACATGGAGCTCAATACTTTTCAAAGATTGACCTTCGTTCTGGATACCATCAGTTGTGTGTGAAGAAGGAAGACATTCCGAAGACAGCATTTCGAACCAGGTACGGGCATTACGAGTTTACTGTAATGCCTTTTGGATTGACTAATGCACCCTCCCTATTCATGGATCTGATGAATTGAGTTTTAAAGGAGTATCTCGATAAATTTGTGGTGGTATTTATTGATGATATCTTGATATACTCAAAAAGCTACAAAGATGATCAAAGTCACCTGCGCATTATCTTGAAGACACTGAGAATACATGAATTATATTGGAAGTTTAGCAAGTGTGAATTCTATCTTCAGAAGATTTCTTTTCTTGGCCATATTGTCTCTAAAGATGGAATCTTTGTTGATCCTTCTAAGACCAAGGCAATCCAAGAATGGCCAGCACCTACGAATATAATTGAGGTACGTAGTTTTATTGGTTTACCAGGTTATTATCGACGTTTCATCCATAATTTTTCCCAGTTGGCTAACCCATTAACGAAGCTCACATGTAAAGGGGTTAAATTTGTTTGGAAAAAAGAAAGTGAAGAATGTTTCGAAGAACTGAAGAGAAGATTAGTCAATGATCCTATATTGACTCTACCATCGGGGAATAATGGTTTCGTTATTTATAGTGATGCATCGAAGCAAGGACTTGGTTGTGTCCTCATGCAGAATGATAGGGTTATTGCCTATGCATCATGATAGTTGAAAATTCATGAACAAAAATATCCTACTCATGATCTCGAGTTAGCAGCTATGATCTTTGCTTTGAAGATATGGAGGCACTTCCTCTATGGTGAAAAATGTGAGATTTATACTGATCACAAGAGTTTGAAGAATATTTTCTCCCAAAAAGAAATCAACATGAGGCAAAGAAGATGGCTTGAATTACTCAACGATTATGATTGTACGATACACTACCACCCGGAGAAGGAAAACAAGGTGGCAGATGCTTTGTGTAGAAAAGAAAATGGTGTTTTGAACAATATGAGAATTGAAAGGGATCCAATTTTCATGGATCTAGTGAAGATGGAAATGGGAATAACCAGGGAAGGTGAAACATCAATGTGTTTTCAAATGGTTGCCAACCCATATTTACTAGAAATAATTAAGAGTTCTCAGACCGATGATGAAGAATTTCAAAAGAATATTAAAGCTGTGAATGATGGGATATTGAGAGACTTTGTGTATGAAGATGGAATTTTGAAATTCGGAAAGAGGATTTGTGTTCCCGATATACCTGATCAAAAAATGGAATTGCTGGATGATGATCACAGTTCCAATTTCACTATACACCCTCGGAGCACCAAAATGTATAGAGATTTGAAGGAATATTTTTGGTGAAGAGGGAGATTTCTGATTTTGTGTCAAGATGTATGGTTTGTCAACAAGTGAAAGCTGGAAGGCAACAGCCTGGAGGAGTCATGCAACCTCTTTCCATACCGGAGTGGAAATGAGACAATATTACGATGGACATTGTCATGGGACTACCAAAGACTCCTAGAAGGAATTATGAAATATGGATTATTGTTGATCTTCTTACCAAGTCATCACATTTTCTTGTTATAAGAGAAGATCTACCACTAGAACGTCTAGCAAGACTATATATTAATGAAGTTGTGAGACTTCATGGAGTATCCATATCGATTGTTTCTGATCGTGATCCCTATTTTACTTCATGATTCTGGAAGAGTCTTCAGAAATCCCTGGATACTGAACTTCATTTGAGCAATGCCTACCACCCTCAGACAGACAGATAATTAGGATGGATTATTCAAACCTTAGAAGACATGCTAAGATTTTGTTCACTTGACTTTCCGGTTATGCGGGATCAATATTTACCTTTGGTAGAATTTTCCTATAACAATAGCTTCCATTAGAGTATTCAGATGGCACCATATGAAGTTTTATATGGAAAGAGATGTTCCACACCAACCTGTTGGGATGACGTTGGTGAAATAAAACTTGTAGGTCCAGAACTGGTGGAGGAAATGATGGAAAAGGTGAAGGTAATCCAAAATCACATCAAAGCGGCTCAAATTAGGCAAAAGAGATATGCTGATAATTGAGGGAAGGATTTAGAATTTCAAGTTGGTGATCATGTTATCCTGAAGGTATCTCCATGGAAGGGAGTCATACATTTTGGTAAGAATGGTAAATTAAGTCCAAGGTACATCAGACCTTTCGAAATTCTAGAACGAATTGGGGTTGTAGCTTACTGATTGGCAATGCCGCAAAGTCTCTCCAATGTTCACGATGTGTTCCATGTATCTCTGTTGAGGAAATACATGCCTAACCCAACGCATGTACTCACCAATGAAAAATTAGAACTAGAACCCGATCTATCTTATTGTGAAGAGCCTATTAGGATTCTTGATACAAGAGAACAATTACTGAGAAACCGGACGACGCGTCTGGTAAAAGTTTTGTGGAGAAACCATAAGATGGAAGAGGCAACGTGGGAACCCGGGGAACTTATGATGAAGAACCACCCGAGTCTTTTCATGCAGTAGTATTCTGGAAATTTTGAGGATGAAATTATTTGAAGTAGCGGAGAATGTAACACCCCAAGCTTCTACGATACGCTTCTCTTTGAATAATGTGATTGCGTGTGTTGTACGCAACATCGAGTTCTAACACACCACAACGAATCAAAATAGCCGTTATAAATAGTATTACCTACTTTTTGAAATTATATATATATTATATTTCAAAATGGACTTCATTTTTGGTTTCAGAATATCGAAATTATCCTAAGATAAATTATTGGTATTTTTCTGAGAACTTCCAATTTTTATGAATAGTGAAAAATAATTAAAAACAACTTTTTTAATCAAAATAATTTATAGTGATAAATTATATTATTGATTGGTTTTAAAGTATAATTATAATATATTTTTACCATTCTATCAAATGGAGTTCATTATAATTAATTTCACTTTGAAATTGGACCTAGACAATTGTCAATCTTTTGGTATATATTGTTTCTTAAAAACACACTATTTGTTGTGACAGCGGGAATTAAATATAAAATTAATTAATTCAACTGATATGTTTGGAATTTTGTAAAATAGACATCATTTTTGAATTCGGAATATCAATTATAGCTTAGGGTGAAATTTTGGCATTGTTCTGAAAAACATCAATTTTTGATGAATAGTGAAACTACTATGTGGTAGTTAAAAAACTGAATTTTTCATAAAACATAATTTTACCGCTTCTCTGAATGGAATTTCGAGAATCAGAGAGACACGGTTAATATCAAGAAGTAAAATTTGGTTCAATGAGATGAAAATAATTTTTGGTGAATAGTAACATTTTACTTTTATTTACCACGGTTAAAAGTAAATAGGGTAATTAAGGGTAAAAATGATATTAATATTACCCTAACACATGTCCTAATTCTATTGGACAAGTGTATCTCGACCAAAAACGACCATAGTAATAAAATATTATCATTTTGGTCCACTTGGATTAGATTAGGACATTTATTATTATTTAATTCAAAGAAGAGTTAAAAGAGTTAAAATTAATGTTTATTTACTAAAACATTTTTAATATAGTGTTATACATAAGATAAATTCGATTGTAAATATTATTTAGAAATATAAAAAGATTTTCCACATAATTATATTTTATTTATAATTTTTAGACATTAAATAATTTAATTTTATTATGACACAATGATGATGCAGTAATTACCATAATAGTGAAAAATTAAAATAATTGTAATTATAAATACCCAAATAAATATAATTTTAGACTTTTAATGAATTAAAATAATTTTATAGGACAATATGACATATTATAATTGATTTAATTGACTTTTTGCGATGTAATAATTCTGTTATGAGTTTCAATAAAATAAACTATTGAATAGTGTCAAAATTGACATAAAAGTGTTTTTAAAACAAATATTATATTATTAATTGATATTAAATTCCTAAAAATATAAGGTTCGGCCAAGAGACTTATGTCAGGATAAGTGAATCATTAATGGACCACTTGGGGGTCTCTTGGATGTATATAGTATGTTTATTATCTATATAATATAAAAATACAAAGTGACATGGTAAATGTCAATCTAATTAACTAAGAGTTAAAACTAAAAGATAAGGTTAATATAGTAACCCAAACCTATCTAAATTCTATTGGTTGAATGGTTTTCGACCTGTCCCCACCATAAACTATTAATAATCAACTTTGGAGCCATTAGAAACCGAATATGAATTTATTATAAATTAACATTTCTAGCTTTTCCAAAGGTTCCCCTCACCCCTCCTATAAAAGGGCACTCCCCTTTCTCATTACTTCACACCATCAAAGCCTTTTGGTTCGGCCAATATCTGCCCAAATAATCTTTCAACTTCCCTCAATACAACCTAGTGGCCTTAGTTTGATCAGAAATCCAACCTATGGAGCCCTTTTGATCAAATAAAAAGGAAGAACCCGAGGAAGAGGTAATGTTTTCACCACCTTTTTTCAAATTCATTTCTTATTCCACTTCTTCTTTCTTTGTTATTACCATTAAAAAATAATAACTCCAGTATCTTATATATACTGTGATGTTATTATAAATATTGTACAACCATATTCAGTATTCTATCCATCCTTTGAATAACATGTCACCATACGTGCGTATGTACGACTTACCGTCTCCACGCCGTGGTGTAATTGTTATTCAATATATTATTATTTGGATGGGTATAATAATTATGTGTAACTCATGTAAATAATAAATATAACATGATAATTATTCTGTATATATGATATACTATCCAATTATATATTATTTTATTATCAAAAGAATGATATTGTCGCTCGTGCGTACGTACGGACTATCGTTTCCACGAACGCGATGAGATTCATTCACCATCGAATCCATTCAAGTATAATTACCATTTGATGATTTAAAAATAATGTTTATGGACTTGATATCATTCTGGATATGAATAGGATACATCTTATCCATGAAAAACAAGGCTTACATAACAACACATATAAATGAAAATGAGTAAGTTAACACCCGAAACGACGATAATACTAAGATATTATTAACAAATCAATGTTAGAAGATCATATATGATATCATATTAATATATATGATTATTGTATAATTTAATAAAAATTATTTCACTATTATACAGGAGTTTAACCTACCCTAAACCAAGGAAAAGTACAAGGTAAGGGTTTATTTCTCAATCTCTTCATTATCCGAGGTTGTTTATACGTAATAATCTACTGGGATTTCTTTATCATCCACATACATGTTTCTCCAAATTGTATTTCAAAACATTTTTACCATTTTAAAGAATATGGGTTAAATTCATTTATACCCTTGTTTGACTTTTAAAAGCGGTTTATAAAGGAATCTTTCCATCGTTTTCTAAACAAGGTGCTTTTTAACCTTTTGACAGAATTAAGGTAAGAATGTTTTTTTAACTTATACGGCGAGTGCAGCTATTTTCCGACATTATAAAATAATCGAAGTTTCCCATACAAGCTTATAAGAATACTTTCAAAGAAAAAGTTTCATTTTATATGACTCTTAAATTATTTCTAAATAAAAAGAGATATTTCTCTAAAAAGAGTTTTGATTTCATCTATGTCAACATCCTTTGATGGATTTTAAGCTTACTTGGAGATGATTTATTATGAAACAAAACTTCCATATTGTATTGAAGGTTTTGTGATATGTTTGAATATGGATATGTTATTTTCATGGTTTATGGATGATGTATTTACATTTCGTATGCTAGTTTTAACACGAATGTTTATGTTATGTTTAAACCTTTTCATATGGGAATGCATTGGACTTAATATGTGACAGGTGGAGCCCGCTATAGCTCCTTGATGCATCGGTCGGTCTCATGAGACAAACTAGTGTCTTGGCACAAGGGCTTGACAAAATATTATTTTTAGTCTTGGCACGAGGCCTTGGCTATGTTGTTATGATAGTCTGGCATTATGCATTCCATCATTATGAAAGTGGTTATTGATATTGCATGTGATTATTCGATTAGTAGAATATCCATGTGAATAAGTAAATGGAATTATTTCATTTTATTTTTGCCATACTATGTTGAAGTTCAAGTTTAAAGGCTTTTGTTTTAGTTATACATTTCCATAAATGTTTATTTCTATTTATGAAAGTTTCCGCTATATTGTTATCTTTACTGGGTATTTGAGCTCACCCCTTTTCTGTGTTTTATTTTTTCCAGGATGTGAAAAAGTAAATTACGAATGACCTATAGGGATATTATGAGGGGATAATAGTGTGGATTATGGAGAAAATATGTTCTTGTAGTAGTTTTTTACTTCATGATGTAATGTAAAACATTATGAATATATCTAGTGTTTCCAAGGCTACTAAACCAATCGGTCTTTCGAGATTTGATCTTTCTTGTGATCAGGACAATGTTATGTAATAATGCACCGACTCTGGGTAACATGGTTCAGGGCGTTACATAGGAATTGGATGAGGAAAATTGATTGATATGGATAAAAAATGATTTGGGGATCATTTTCCATGTTTTTAACATAATCATTTTCATAGTTTTGACATCCTGATGGGAAATATGATGTATTAATAAATATATAAATGTTCAAATGGTGTTTTGGATTACCCAGGGAAATACAAGAATAAAATTGATAATCATTTGACTCATTAAAATCCTAAATTACAGGATGCACCATCTTATATGTTTTGATACCAATCAAAAAGTGCTTTTGGGTCCTGTTGATGGTTTAAATGCAATATTCCTAGATTCATAAAGGTGAAATGAAACATTGTATCATAGTGAAAAACATTTTTCATATGATTTATGTGAGGTTGATTCCAATTGATCATAAATTTATTGATTATTGTGATTTTATGTTTTCATATAGTACCAAGTGTGTTTTCTTAGTTTTTAACCCATTTATATGGGTTTTATTTTTAATATAACTATAAAGGCCACATGAAACCTTTAATAATAACGAAACAATTGAGCATTGATTTAATAGTTTTTTTAATTCCTAATGATTATTGTTGGACCAATGATCATTGTGTCATGGTTTCATTCTAATACAAGCTTGTTTACGTAGTTTGTACCCATACCTAGTTCATTTTTATTATTTTAACTGGTGTTAAAACATTAAACACATAATATCAATTATATTGTTAAATTCATAAATCAGTGCAATGTGAGGTTGATTTATAACGATTTAAAACTATTTGAGCATTGTTGTCTAATTTTTTACATCATTAAAAACTCATTTTCTTAGTTTTGACTACCTAAATGGTGATATTATTTATTAATAAATTCAAATAATGACACATATTTTTTTTCTAATGATAATTACATTGATCATATTAATTATTGATTGACTGTTATAGACCATAAATGTTATAGAGATCATTATGCAATGTTTTTATACCAATCCAAACAGATTTTCCTAGTTTTAGGCCCTTAAAAGGTGATATGTCATTTTATTGAATTTATAAAGATGAAATGTACATTTAAAAATACAAAAAAATCCCATGATCGGATTAGTGAATGGTTGATCACTATTGATCAAAAATGACATCATGATTTTTATCCAACGTTTTTAGACTAATTCGAGTGTGGTTACTTTTTTTACACCTTATATGTGAAATTACACTTTATTAAAAATAATTTTTTACCCACCAATTATTATTATATCGAGAAAAAATGAAACATATTGATATAAAAATTATTAAGACAAACTAAAAACGAATCAAATATCATTATATAATGTTTTCATGTTAATTAGACTTCAATTTCTTTGTTTTGAATCCTACTATGTTGATTTTCAATTGACTACCAATTGTGAACAATATGAAATTAGACAACACATTATACCGACCAATTCAAACATCAATTTAACTCATGGCCAATTCACATAGATCAAAAATGATTCTAGTATAATTATCCAAGACCTTAATATCATTCAAAATTAATTCTCTGAGGTTTGACCCCATAAAGAGTGATATTTTAGGTTATTAAATGAATAAAATGTTAAATGGTACTTTTTATAATACCAAACAATCTGACAATTTTTTTGACTAATGGTTGACTACTAAAGATAGGAAATGAATTCATGGTCATTCTCAATTGTTTGGAATCCTATAAAAATTTGTTTAATCATTTTTGAATCCCTAATGTGTAATAGGTTATTTTAATGAAAGAATTGAGGTGAAATTATACTTTGTATAATACCAATAAATCTGGGCATTTTAATAAACATGTGGTTGATTTTTATAGATCACCAATCAATCGACAATCATTACTCTAATATTTATAAACTATAAAAGATTATTTTCTCAATTTTTTCTCCTTCAAG
The DNA here is from genome assembly GCA_963277665.1 of Viscum album. Taxonomy (NCBI): domain Eukaryota; kingdom Viridiplantae; phylum Streptophyta; class Magnoliopsida; order Santalales; family Viscaceae; genus Viscum; species Viscum album. The sequence goes on from OY728129.1 coordinate 1,069,379,687, forward strand.
TGATTGACCACATTAATACGAATATTAATGATATACTAAAATTATTTCATACTGAGAAAAATAGTCTTTATATTTACACATTGTTGATTTTAAATAAATTTAAATGAATCTTAATAAGTTGTAACATGTTTTCACTTTAATTAGAGTTTTATTTTAATTTTTTTAACCCACGATAGTGGATTTATTTTTTTTGAAAAGTAATAATAATTAAAATTAAAGTTTAAATATTGTGATTGGTCTTGGAATTGGATTATGGATATGTTGATTCCTATAGATCACTAATGATTCCAGTATCATTATCCAATATTTTTAGATTGTGTGTTCCCAAAATTTGATGGATGTACAAATAACTATAAGAGTGGGTGAATCAATTATATATTTTTGTTTAAATATCATTTCATTTGAAAATAAAATCTTACAACTGTTAAAGATTTATCACATTATTGAAAATAAATCAATCACACATCTATATGAACAATGGTTTTTAAAAGTTTCACTGCTCAACCGTAGTAGTTATGTCCTAGGAATTGTTCAAAAAAATTCTAATAACATAAAATACTCAATAAATCAATCCTTTCCGTGGATCTAAAAATTAGTATATACACTTACACATGTGTAGAACTATGTTAAATACAACATTTTATGCGATTATTTTCATATCAATGATGTAATAAAAGTTTGTTTCACAAGTAATGAAACCTTCCCTAGTTTGTTCAAAATTGGTTAATGAGGCATATTATCAATAGCCACTTGAATAGCTGAAAAATGAAGAAATTCACATTCTTACCTAGAAATAGGTAATAAGATACTTCTTGAAAATTTATAAGAAAACTCAATCTGATTGATCATTTCGATCCTCCAGTCTAATTATTTGGTCCAGAAATAAATAAGAAATAATTCAATGTAATTAATTATGAACCACTTATTATTTACCCGGAATACCGTATGTGATTTCTCGGTCTGATCGTGTAACTCTGATTACCATACATCTTTATTCTACTTCTGTATAGATACGTTTTGTTGGAATAATTTTCATGAAACTCATCTGGCATGATACCATTAGTGATATTTATTTCTATCCTCATGTTAAAAGTATTGGTGTTTGTAAAATGTACAACATACATTCTATTATTTATGGGTGTTCCATGAAAGGGATGGGTTGTAACACACTTTAGTTTTCACACACAACCAAATTTGCTTAATGTTGAATTTGATTTCCATTTCAACCATGTATTTGAATTATTCATCACTTATCAACTCTTCTCTATTATTCTCTAAATTTTAAAAATATTCTCATAAACATAATACTTATTTGAAATTTATATCCTTTTTCAGTCTAATAGAATGTCCATTTTTACTATCTTAATTATTATTAAATCATAATAAATATTGAATAATATCATTAGGACGAACTCATGTAAAAATAATTCATACCCATAATGATTATCCATACCAATTGAAAAAAACATCTCAAAAACAATGAAAACATTATATGATAAAAATTATTGTTACATCATTAGATTTACATTGAATTTACATTTCCATAAATATAATTTACAATTCTAAGGATACTAGTACCCCCTTCAACCACACATCAGAAAAAACATTTAAATAAATCACATTTTTATTCTTTTATATAGACTGATGATCCTGGTACCAACAAAGTATTGGTGTTAGAATGAATAATATGGACCTCTCTTTTTTTATTCTAATGTATAATAATCACATCCAGTAAGATTTTTTCTCACTCACTTGGATAAAAAATTCGCTAATTTTATTAATTTTATCTTGAACAAATTGTATGAAAATAAAACATTTGTTTTATGAATATAGTTTATTATATTGTTGAGCTTCATCAACTAGATTGGTCTCTGAATTTATTACATGAATAAGTTCCAACAAACTCTGCTTAATTGCCTCTATTAAAAAAATTTCCATCAACCGATAGACCAGTGGAATACCATGTTAGGTGGAAAGGATAATCAGGTTATTAATAAAACATTGACATCAGAAACATCAACTTCCCCATCTTTTCCTCCTATAAATAATTCAATTTATATTATGAATTCTTCTTAAAATTTAGAATATTATTTTTAATATATCATCATAAATTTTTTAGTTGAATGTTTCTATGTATTTTGATATTTTTAGCACCATCTATCTTTCTATGAAAAAATATATATTTCCAATTTCATTCATAATTATTTCATCAAATTTTTCTCATATGACTTATGATATTTTTTAACTAAAAAATAGAAACAATAATTTGATTTAGTATGATGATATTTACACTATGATACATTTCTTTATAATAATTGAATTCTTATTTCCAGACAGAGGATGTGTTAGAAACAAACTTCTTCCATAAAAATTATTTAGAAGAGAAATATAAAGATGATGAAAATTATTATGAAATGTGAGTATGAATTTCTAATTAGATTTCTAACTTTCATTATTTTCATCTAATCATAAAAATATTATAATGTTATGTAATTTACATTTCCTAAAAATTAAAAAAAAATCAACACATATTTCATTCAACATCCAAAAATAACTTCCAGCAAACATCATCTCAACAATCCCCACATTAGATCTAATTCTCAACCAAGAGTCATAAATCAATAAAATTTACAAGCTAAAACAATGTATTAATTAGAAATAAATTTATGCCAATATGGAATAACTCATTGTATGAAGCAATTATAATTGAAAATCCCATTATTTCCAAAAGTAGTGACTCGGGAAAATTATTTACATTTCCAACATTCATTCAGATCCTTCCTTACATCTTTATATTTATATTCCACTTACCTGAAAAAGCACAATTTCTGCAACTAGTCCAAAAACACTATTCTAATTGTTCTACAATTACATTACTGATTCAAAACATACCCATAACTACCCCTACATGCATAAATAACAAAAACTATTAACACATTCCAATTAATATATTTATGAAACAATTATTCTCCTTAAAAACAAAATCCAACGACTATATGAGACATGCGACATAAACCAATACCTTATCCTTTGAGAGAATGAGGGTGGAAAATAATGTAAGACCTCATTTTTAAAATTATCCCTTCAGTAATGGTTTTGTAAATATGGCAACAACTTCTTCTAATGTATGAATATACTCCACCTTGAGTTCATTATTCTCTATATTTTCTTTGATAATATGATATATGAGGTCAATGTTTTTTAAAAAATAATGTTAAAATAGATTTCATATAATGTTTATAGCACATTGATTTCATATCCCAAGAGAAGAGTTAACTTTACATCAAGATGTATGTCTTCTAAATTAGACTTCATCCACATAAGTTGTGTGGAAGCTTAAGTGTTGAAAAAAAATCAGATTCAACTATGATAAGAGTTATTGATTTTTTTTTCATGTTGTCCCAAAATTAAAAACATTCCCTTGGAAAGAAAATTCCACCTGATGTAGATCTTCTATAATCTATACTTCTAACCCAATAATAATTTTTAATACTAAAAAGATAAATTTGTTTTAAGCTATTATACATGATTAGAAAATGTGTGGTGCATTTGATATATCTGAGAATTATTTTTCTCACAAATAGAAGTGATTCTTTTATATCAATTTGGAATCTTGGACCTAGGGTAAAAATATAAACATTGTATGTTCTTAAGTTAGGTAGATAAAATAAACTTCTAAGCTACTTTCCATAATCTTTACAGTCTACTCTCTTACATTATACATCATTAGTCAACTTGGATAACACTAAAATTGGATTGGAAACAAGTTTCATATTTTCAATGAACAAATTATTAATATGTTCCTTAGAATATTTTATTGAGAAATAAATATGTATTTATTCTTTTTTCAGATTTTCAATCTATGAAAGTAAATCATTTATCCCATCAAGGACAATTCAAATAGCCTTTTCAGATCATCATCAGCAATTCACATGTCCTATTATCGTTCATAAAAATGATAACATCATCAATATATATAATAACAATGAGGGTAATATTAGGAATTTCCCTGACACATAGATTACTATCAATCATTTCATTCAAGATGTTTAACTTTCTTAAAAAGGAATAAATTTTTTAATAAAATTATCTTGGTGATTTCTTTATCCCATACAATACTTTCTTCAACTAACACACATAACTCCCATCCTTACTAATAAAAATTCCACATGGTTTTTCAATTTAAAAATCCTCCTTAAGTTCACCATTCCAAAATAATAACTTTAAATCCATATGAAAAATTTTATAGCTTCGTGGAGCAGTTATAGAAAGAAAGATTCTAATTGATTATGACCTTGAAATTGGAGGAAAAGTCTCAAGAAAAAAAATTCCTTCAATATATGAGTAAAATTATCAAAATAACCCAATTTTATTTCTTTTCACATAACTATATCCATTCATCTTGTTTTGGAACTCCCGCTTTGCACTGATAATATTTTTCTCATTTGGTTTAGGTACAAGTTCCCCAGTACCATTCTCTTATATATGATCCAACTATTAATTCATATCATAATCAATTCTTATTTCTAAAAAGTTACACTTACATATTTTGGATCAACTTGTTAATATAAGGATCCATATGTAATAATTTTTTCTTTTCGTCTCATTTGGACCTTTTTATGTTGATCACCAATTGTTTTTTGAGTTTCAAATTTATTCTTCTATATATGATGAGATGATTTAAATTACTCTTCATCATTAGAAGTAGCTAATTATAATATTTCTTCTTATGTAGAACCACATGATTTTTCATCCTTATTAAATATTTTCACACTAATTCTTTCTTATCACCATATTCCCCATCATCACGAGTTTTTATAGTATATTCCTCATTATTTTCAAGAAAATTCACATCAATAACATAAACTAATCGTCATATTTCATTATTGAAACATATATATAGTCTTCTATCCAGAGCATAGAAAATAAGGATTCCATATTCAACTATATGATCAAACATTACAATGTTTCCACCATTGTTCATTATGATGCATGGACTTTCAAAAACTCTTAAGTGTTTCAACATGGATTTTAATCGTAAAAAGTTTCATATGAAGTCATATCATTAAATTACTAATAGAAACATTGGTTCTAAATATAAATATATGTTTTCATAGATTTCATCCCCATGTAATGAGAAATACCATGTTCTTGTAACACAATATAGTCAATTTCATAAAATCTTCCATTATTCCTTTCATAAACTGTAACACCCCAAACTTCAATGATACGTTTCCCTTTAAATAATGCAATAGCTTGCTTTGTACACAACATCTAGATTATATAACATCGCGACCAATCAATCTAGACATTATAAATATTAATACCCACCTTTTGAAATTTCATAAATTTTATCTTTCAAAATGGACTTCATTTTTTGATTTGGAATATCAAAATTAGCTTAGGATGGGTTTTTGTTATTTTTCTGAAAATATTCAATTTTTTATGAATAGTGAAATAACACTACGTTATTAGTTTAAACTGACTTTTTATTTAAATAATTAGTTTTTTTATTTTATATTATTTTAGATCAAAATGTATACATAATAAATATATTTTTTCAACTTAATTCATTGGACTCATTTTATAATAAGTTTAGATATATAAAATTATATCAAACTATTTACCGTCTTTTACCCACTTCCTAGAAGAATTAGCAAATTTTTATAAAAAATAATTTTACAACTTCTGTGAGTTGAATTTCAAAAATCTAATAGACACAAATGATATCAATAAGTAAAATGTGGTTCAACAAGTTGAATATAAATTTGGTTAATAGTAACTTTTTTACTTTTATTTACCATCGTTAAAACTAAAAAGGGTAATTAAGGGGAACATGATATTATTATTTCCCTAAAACGTGTACTAATTATATTGGATAAGTGTAAATAGACAAAAAACTACTTTGGAATTAAATATGATTCTTTAGGTCCATTTGGATTAGATATGGACATTTATTATTATTTTATTTAAAAAAGAGTTAAAAGAGTTAAAATCAACTTTTAATAACTAAACCATTTTAAATATAAGGTTATAGATAAGATAAATTCGACTAAAAATATTAATTAGAATTGTTATTATATTTCATACATAATGGTATTTTATTTATAATTTTTAGACATTAAATAAGTAATTTTATTTTTGACACAATGACGATGCAGTAATTACCTTATTAATAAAAGATTAAAATAATTGATATTATAAATGACCATATAAATATAATATGAGACTTTTAATGAATTAAACTAATTTTCTATGTTAATATGACATGTTAGGGATTATTAAATGAATTTTTTTGAATTAATATTGCTGTTATGAATTAAAAAAAACAAAATACCAAATAGTATCAAAATGGACAAAAAGAGTATTTAAGAAATTATTATTTTATTAATTGGAATTCTATTCCTAAAAATCTATTTTTCGATCAAAGGGATTAAATAATATTATATGTGTCATTAAATAACCACTTTTGGATTTCTTCTACGTTTATAGTAAGTTTATAAACCATATATTATAAAATTACATAGAGACATGGTAAATGTCAATCTATTAAACTAAGAGTTAAATCTAAAATATAAGGTTAATATGATAACCTAAACATGTATAAAACCTATTTTTTGAGAGGTTTTAGACCAACACCCACATTATCCTTTAAATAATTTAGTTTGTAGCCATTAGAAACCGAAAATCAGTTTATTATAAAATAATATTTCAAGATTTTCTTAAAGTGACCTTCACCTCTCTTTTAAAAGGTCACTTCCCCTCCTCTCAAATTCATACCTTCAGAGCCATTTTTCTCGGAGAAAACCTGACCATATATCCTCCCATATTTCCTCCCTTAATCCTATATGCCTTAATTTAGTCATAAATCCATATTATGGATCCCCTTTTATTAAATCAAAAGGCAAAACCCCAAGAAGGGGTAAATATTTCATCACATCTTTCACGTTCTTTTCGTCTTCCAATTTCTTTTTATTTATTGCTTCCATTCTAAAATAACAACTCCAGTATCTTTTATATATGATGATGTTATTATAAAAATGGTATAACCATATTCATTATTATATACATCCTCTAAATGACAATGTCACCATATGTCCGTACGTATGGATTACCGTCTCCACGTCGTGGTGTAATTTGTTATTCAAACACTTCATCATTTGGATGGGTATAATAATGAGTATAAATGATGTGAATAATAAATATAACATGATATTGATTATTTATATATAATATAACATCCAATTATATACAATTTTAATATCAAAAGAATGATATTGTCGCTCATGCGTACGTACGGATTACCGTCTCCATGAACACGATGAGATTCATTCCCATCATATCAATTCATGAATAACTTTAATTTGATGATTAAAAATAATGTTTAAAGATATAATATCCTAATGAATATGAATATGTTACATCCTATCCATAACAAATATTACTTATGTAACAAAGAATATAGAGAAAAACGAATCATTTAACACCGAAAACAATGATACTACTGAAATATCATTAACAAAGCAATATTTGAAGATCATATATGATTTCATATTTATGTTTATAGTTATTGTATAATTTAATAACAAGGATGTAACTATTATACATGATTTTAATGTACCCCCTACCAAGAAAAGTAAAATATAAGGGACAATTTCACAATCTTTTAATTCTCTGAGGTTGTTTTTACGTAAGTATCTATTGGGATCTCTTTATCATCCACATCAATGTTTCTTAAAAATGTGTTGTAACATTTTTATACTATTTATTAGATTGTGGGTTAAAGTCATTTACACACTTTTTTTACTTTTTATAAATAGGTTTTAATGGAACATTTCTGTCATTTTCCAAACAAGGTACTTTATGATCTTTTCGAAAATGTTCTGGTAAGAATGTTTTTTTAACTTATAAAGCAGAAGAATCAATTTTCCACCATTATAACATCGTCAATGATTGAATTAAAATTTTATAAGAATATTTTCAAAATAAATGTTTTATTTTATAATTATATGACTTTTATATGATTTCTAAAAAGATAGAGATATTTCTCTAAAAAAGTTTTTGATTTCATCTATGTCAACATCCTTTGATAGATTTTAAGCTTATTTGAAGATGATTTATTATGATAAAAAACATCCATATTGTAGTGTATGTTTTGTGATATTTTTTACTGTGGATGTGTTATCTTTACACATTTTATAGGTTATGGATAAAGTATATACATTTCATATGCTAGTTTTAATATGATTGTTTATGTTACGTTTAAGCATTTTCATATGAGGAATGGATTAGACATAGTAAGTGGTGGGTGAAGCCTAATATAGCTCCTCAATGCATCGGTAGGTCACATGAGACAAATCAATGTCTTAGAACATGTCATTGACAAAATATAACTTGTATTCTTGGGAGAATGCCTTGACTATGTGGTTTTGATGTCTGGCATTATGCATTCCACCATTATAAATCTGGCTATTGATATTGCACGTGATTATTCGACTAGAGGAATATCCATGTGATTATGTAAATGGAATTATCTGATTTTATCTCTTCCATATTATGCTAGATTTCATGTTTAAAAGGCTTTTGTTTTAGTCTAATATTACATTAAATGTTTATGCTTATTTATGAAAGTTGCTGCTAAATTGTTATCCTTACTGAGCATCTATGCTTGCCCATTTATATGTTTCATGTTTCCCATGATGCAAAGTAGTATATTATGACTAACCTATAGGGATACTCTAAGGGGTATCAGTGTGGACTATGAAGACTATGTTGTTGTAGTTTTCCTTTTATAATGTAATTTAAAACGTATAAATATATCTAGTATTTCCAAGGCTACTAAACTAATCAGTCTTTCGAGACAAGATCTTTTATTATCATGCAAATGTTATGTTATAATGAACCAACTCTGGGCAACTAGGGTCCAGGAATTCTAGTTGTTATAAGAGGAAGTGTAGTAAAAACCTTGGAAGCTAGATTTAGAAAAACTCTAATTAGAGAACAATACTCTAAGATAGACTTAGAGTATTATTATAGAAGAACTACATAGAATTTTGGTATTGTAGAGATTTTGGGAGTTTTCCATCCAATACATCCCTATTTGGATACGAGAAGGTAGACGAAGCTCTGGCACTTATCTACGTAGTGGTAAAACTCAAAAACACTCCTTTGAGTTAGACTCGAATGGGAACTGGTGCACGACAACCCGCCTTCTAGAAATCTTGGTTACGACACTCCTAGGGGATATTCTCTAGATAATTATCAATTTCATTACAATCCAATTATGAAGGGTTTATGAGTATATACTTCCTTAATGAGTTTTTTTAATAATTATGGATTATACCCATAAAATATTAAATTTATGTTATTTGTTTTACAAATTTGGAAATATGTATTGCGATTCATAAACTTATCTTGTGTATGCCATTATTTTGAAATGGTGCCTAGTGGAAGGAATGGAAACTGTATCAATGCACGTAATCTATCTAGGTATTTCCATATTACTCATGATAATTATAGTGGAGCTGGTGATGTAACTGGTGCTGATCAGTTTTTCACTATACTGGGATAACTCACTCAGGTTATGAATAATAAAATTACCCGTATGAAGTACCCTAATCCACAAAGGGGAGGATCAATGTTAGACCGATTCATGGGGGAACAACCACCAACATTCAATGGGACTACAAATCCATTTGAGCCGAGTAATAGATAAGTTCCATTGAGAATGTATTCCACGCTTTGGGGAGTAGCAAAAGGGAGAAAGTTGTCTTGGCAGTTTATCGGCTCACGGGAGATGCAGTTCAATAGTGGTCATTGATTTAAAACACGAAGAAAGATGATGATGTATCAAATAGAAAATTGAGGGAGTTTAAAAATATTTTCTTAGAATAATATTTTTCTCGTGCCCATAAAGAGGATATGGAAAATAAATTATTGAGTCTGAGACAAAAGAAGGATGATACTGTCATAAAATACGAGGATAAATTTATAAGTTTTGCAATGCATGCTGCAGATTATATACATAACCCAAAAATTAATATTGACCATTTATTTTATGGGTTAAAACCATTTCTCCATCGATAATTCGTCTCACAGTCCTTCCTGTTGTATGAAGATATTGTCTCATGTGCTATCAAGATAGAAAAATAATTCTCTAATTCTTATGACTTTAAAGAAAACATGAGAAGAAGAGATCGGATGAACACTCTAGAAATGGAAATAAATAGAAGAGGGGAAAAGTTGAATACCCATCCTGCGGTAAATGTGGGATGAAACACCTCCGTACATTCTAGAAGGGAATGTGAGTATTTTATAATTTTGGTGAAAAAGGCCACTAAGCTCGTGATTACAAGGGGAAGAAAGAGGTTGTCAATGTTGAATTCTAAAATTGTAGATAATGGAGGAATTATGCAAATGAATGTATTAAGAGTCAAGGAAACATACCTCAGAAAAGGCCGAGGGATCAAGAATGATCTTATTCTATCACTACTGCTAAGGTTGAAGCTTTGAATGATGTGGTGGCATGTAATTCAGTGGTTTCTTCAAGTTTTCCAAATGTTTTATTTCATTCTAGATCATCGCATTATTTCATATCTTCCCAGTTTTTTAAGAAAATTAGATATTTTCAATTTGACTTAACAATGGAGTTGTCAGTCGAAACACCTAAGGGAAGTATCATTGCAACAAAGTTTTGTGAATCAGTTCCCATTGGGGAATATAAATGTTCTTTATCTACTAATCTCATCATCATACCCATGATTTAATTTTATATAATCCTTTGTATGGATCAGAATTTAGACCATGATGCTAAAATTCATTGGAAGAAGAATGAGGTTACAATTCTCGATGATGATAAAGAGTACCATATCTTTAGAGTAAAAATGACACCACCTAATTCTTGTCTAGATCCACCCACTGTAGCTCAAATAATTAAATTATTGGGGTGGAAGAGAATGAAATAACTATTGGTGAGGAAAGGAATGTTCAAATATAGGACGTACCTATTGTGAAAGAATATTTTGATGTGTTTCTAAAACATTTACCTAGAAATCTTTAGGAACAAGAAATTGAGTTTTTTATTGATTAGATTCTTAGTTCAAGTCCCATATCAATGACCTCTTATAGAATATACACTGTGGAATTAGTGGAACTAAAGAAACAACAAGAGGAAATGAGTAACAATGGATTTATTCTTTCTTGTGTTTCTCCATGGGTATCCCCTGTTGTTTTTGTTAAGAAGAAAGACATATCTATGAGGTTATGCATTGACTACCAGGAAATCAATGTTATTACAATAAAGAACAAGTAGTCCCTACCTTTTATTGATTATTTATTTTTCTAACTTCATGAAGATGAATATTTTTTAATGATTGAACTTTGATCAAGATACCATCAGTTGTGTGTGAAGAAGGACGACATTCCGAAAACATCATTTTGAACCAGGTACGGGCATTACCAGTTTACAGTAATGCCTTTTGGGTTGACTAATTCACTTTATGTCTTCATGAATATATTGAATAAAGGACTAGAGAAATATCTTGATGATTTTATATTGGTATTTATGGATGATATCTTGGTTTACTCCAACATATATGAATATCATTTAAATCACTTGCGCATTATTCTAAAGACTCTTAGAAGAAATAAATTATATAGTAAATTTAGAAACTATGAATTATAGCTTCAGGATATTTTTTGGGCATATTATCTCTAAGTATGGAATCTATATTGATCTTTCAAATACCAAGGAAATACAAGAATGGACAACACCAACGAATATAACTGAGGTATGCAGTTTTATTGGTTTAGTAGGTTATTGATGACGTTTCATCCAGAATTGTACCCAGTTCGCTATCCCATTAACAAAGCTCATACATAATGGGATTAAATTTATTTGGAAAAAATATTTTGAATAATGTTTTCAAGAACTAAAGAGAAGATTATTCTGTGCTTCTATCTTGAAAATACCATCAAGGAATGATGGTATTGTTATATATAGTGATGCTTCAAATAAAGGACTTGGTTGTGTCTTTATACAGAATAATAAAGTTATTTCCTATGCATCATGGCAGCTAAATATTCCTTATTGAAGATATCCTAATCAAGATACTAAGTTAGCAGTAGTAGTATTTTCTCTGAAAATATGAAGACACTATCCATATGGTAAAAATGTGAGATTTATACTGATCACAAGAGTATGAAGTATATTTTCTCACAAAAATAACGCAACATGAAGAAAGGGTGATGACATGAACTACTTAAGGATTATGATTGCACAATACACTACCACCTGGGGAAGGTAAATAGGGTTTCAGATGCTTTGAGAAGAAATATCATAGAGTTTTGAACAAGATGAGAGTTGAAAGGGATCCTATTTGCATGGTTCTAGTGAAAATGTATATGGGAATAATCAGGGAAGGAAAAATTTCAATTATTTTTCAAATGTCTTCCAAACCATCTTTACATGAAAGGATAAAAATTTCTCATACTGATGATGAGGAGTTTCAAAAGAAAATTAATGCCGTAAATGATGAGAGATTGAGTGACTTCATATATGAAGATGGGATTCTGAAAATTGGGAAGAGGTTTTGTGTTCCTGATTTACCTGATATAAATAGGGAATTGTTGGATGATGGTCATAGCTCCAAATTATCTATACACCCTGGTAGTACTAAGATGCATTGATATTTGAAGGAACATTATAGGTGGGATAGCATGAAGAGGGAGATTGCTGATTCTGTGTCAAGTTGTATGGTTTGTCAATAAGTGAATGATAGAAGGAAACTACATGGAAGAGTCGTGCAACCAATTCCCATACCTTAGTGGAAATGGGATAATATTATGATGGACATTGTCATGGGGTTACTAATGACTCCTAGAAGAAATGGTTCTATATGGGTCATTGTTGATCGTCTTACCATGTCAGAAAATTTTCGTACTATAGGAGAAGATTTACCACTTTAATGTCTAGAAATACAATATATTAATGAATTTTTAATACTTCATGGAGTATAATTATCAATTGTTTCAGATCAAGATCCCATTTTACATCAAGATTCTAGAAATGTATTCAGAAATACCTAGATACTGAACTTCGTTGGAGCACATCCTACCACCCTCAAACTGATGGACAATCAAAAGGGACTATTCAAATCATAGAAGACATGTTGAGATCTTTATCACATGAATTTCATGGTATGTGGGATAAATATTTAACTCCATTAGAATTTTCCAATAACAATAGCTTCTATTCATGTATTCAGATGGCATCATATGAAGCGTTATATAGAAAGAGATGTCGCACAACCTCTTGTTGGGATGATTTTGGTGAATGAAAACTCATAGGCCCAGAAGTTGTTGAGGAAATGATGGAAAAGGGGAAGGTTATCCAAACCCACATCAAATAAGTACAAAGTAGTAAGAAGATATATGCTGATAACCGAAGGAAGGATTTGGAATTTTAGGTAGGAGATCATGTTGTTTTGAAGGCATCTCCATTGAAGGGAGTTATATGATTCAGTAATATGGGTAAATTGAGTCACAGGTACATTGGACATTTCGAAATTCTAGAACAAATTGGGGTTGTAACTTACCATTTGGTAATGCCGCCAAGTCTCTCCAAAGTTCATGATGTGTTTCACGTATCACTGTTGGGAAAATACAAGCCTGACCTAATGCATGTACTCACTTACGGGGAAATTGAACTGAACTTGATCTATCTTATCATGAAGAGCCTGTCAAATTTCTTGATACAAGAGAACAAGTGCTGATAAATCAGACAACTCGTTTGGTAAATGTTCTATGGAGAAACCATAAGATGGAAGAGGCAACCTGGTAACCAGAGAAACATATGATGAAGAACCACTAGATTATTTCTGTGTGGTATTATTATAGAAATATTGAGGATGAAATTATTTGAAGGAGGGAAAAATGTAACACCCCATGCTTCCATGGTACGTTTCCCTCTGAATAATGCAATAGCTTGTATTGGATGCAACATCGAGATTCTAACACACTACGACCAATCCAACTATCCATTATGAATAGTAATACCCACTCTTTAAAATTTTATAAATTATATCATTCAAAATGGACATCATTTTTGGAATCTAAATATTGAAATTATGTTAGTGTTTTTTTGGTATTTTTCTGAAAACATTCAATTTTTGATGAATAGTGAAAAAACACTCGTTATTGGTTAAAACAGACTTTTTATTTAAACAATTAGTTATTTTAATTTAATTTATTTCATGTCAAAATAGATATATAATACATATATATGTTCAATTTAATTCATTGTAGTCATTTTATAATATGTTTACATATATAAAAGTTTATTGAACTACTTACCGTCTTTTACCCACCACCTAGGAGCATTTGAAATTTTTTATAAAACATAATTTTACCACTTAATTGAGTTTAATTTAAAAAATAAAATAGCCACAGTTTTTATTAGTAAGTAAAATTTGTTTCCATAAGATGAATTTCTTTTGGTGCATATTAACTTTTTTACTTTTATTTACCACGGTTAAAAGTAAATAGGGTAATTAAAGGTAAAATTGATGTTATTATTACCCTAAAACATGTCCTAATTCTATTGGATAAGTTGAATTTGACTGAAAAATACCTTATGAATAAAATATGATCATTTAGGTCTACTTGGATTAGATTATAACATTTATTGTTATATTATTTAAAGAAGAGTTAAAAGATTAAAAATCAATGTTTAATAACTAAACCATTTTTAATATAGGGTTATACATAAGATAAATTCTACTATAGATATTAATTAGAAAGCTAAAAATATTTCATAAATTATTTTATTTTATTTATAATTTTTATACATTAAATAATTAAATTTATTTATGACACAATGATGATGCATTAATTACCTTATTAATGAAAGATTAAAATAATTGATATTATAAATATCCAAATAAATATATTTTTATACTTTTAATTAATTAAACTAGATTTATAATTTAACATGACATGTTAGTGTTGATTAAATAAATTTTTTTCGAAGTAATAATGTTGTTATAAATTTATCAAAAACAAAATACCAAATATTGTCAAAATTGACATAAAAGTGTTTTTTAAAAAAATATTATATTATCAATTGGTATTCTATTCCGAAAATTCTAAAGTTCTTCAAAAGTGCATAAATAAAATTATAGATGTCATTAATGAACCCCTTGAGGTCCTATTAGAAGTTTATAGTAATTTTATTAACCATATAATAGAAATATACAATGAGACATGGTAAATTACAAACTATTTAACTACGAGTTAAATTTAAATGATAAGATTAATACGATGACCTAAACCTATATAAAACCTATTTTTTGAGTGTTTTTCATCCAATCACCACCTTATACTTCAAATAATTCATTTTTGAGACATTATAAACCGAAAATTATTTTAGTATAAAATTATATTTCATGATTTTCCTAGAGTGACCCTGACCTCTCTTATAAAAGAGAACTTTCCTTCTCTCAAATTCACACCTTCAATTCCATTTGGCTCATCCGATCCAGCCTAAATATCCTCCCAAATATCCTACCATAATTTTATAGTCCTTACATTAGTCATTAATCCAACATAAAGATCACTTTTTTTCAAATAAAAATTGAGAAACCGAAGTAGATGTAAATATGTCATCACCTCTTTCAAGTTGTTTTTTTCTTCCACTTCCTCTATTTTTATTGATTCCATTATAAAATAATAAATATAGTATCATTCATATACTTTGATGTTATTATAAAAATGGTACAGAGATCTTTATTATATTATCCACCATATAAATGACAGTGTTACCATACGTGAGTACGTACAGATTATCGTCTCAACGACGTGGTGTCGTTTGTTATTCAAACACATCATCATTTTGATGGCTATAATAATGAGTATAAATGATGTAAATAATAAATATAACATGATAATTATTCTTTATATATGATATGAAATCCAATTATATATAATTTTAATATCAAAAGAATGATATTGTCGCTCGTGCGTATGTACAGATTACTATCTCCAAGAACGCAATGAGATTCATTCCCCATCGTATCCATTCAAGACTAATTTTCATTTTATGATTAAAAATAATTATTAAATACATAATATCATAATTAATATGAATATGATACATAATATACTTAAAAAATTACTTACATAAAAAATCATATAAAGGAAAAAAATTCTGTTACGACCTGAAACGATGATACTGCTAAAATATCATTAACGAAGCAATATTATAAGATCATATATGATATCATATTTATTTATATGGTCATTTTATAATTAAATAACAATAATTTAAATATTATACCGGAGTTTAACATACCCTCGAACAAGGAAACGTACAAGGAATGGGTTAATTTCACAATCTCTTTATTATCTGAGGTTATTTTTACGTAAGTATCTATTGGGACCTCTTTATCATCCATATCCATGTTTCTTCAAAATGTATTAAAAACATTTTTTTATTTACTATAATATGGTTTAATTTCATTTATACGCTTGTTTAACATTTTATATAATGGTTTGAAAGGAATCTTTCCATCGTTTTAAAAACAATGTACTTTATGACCTTTTTGAAAAAATTATGGTAAGAATGTTTTTTAACATATACAGTAGGTGAAACTATTTTCCACTGTTATAACATTGTCAAAGCATAGATTACAAGATTATATGAATATTTTTAAAATAAAAGTTTTCTTTTAAAATTATATGACGTGTAAATGATTTCAAAATAGAAATATATATTTATTTTAAAAATATTGATATCATCTATGTCAACATCCTTTGCTGGATTTTATGCTTATTTGATGTTGATTTATTATGATAAAAAACATCCATATTGTATTGAAGGATTTGTAATATTTTTTACTTTGGATGATTAAACATTACATCATTTATGGTTTATTAATAATGTATTGACATTTCCTTTGATAGTTTTAATATTAATGTTTATGTTTTGTTTAAACATTTTCATATGAGGAATATATTGGACTTAGTAAGTGATGGGTGGAGCCCGCTATAGCTCCTCGATGCATTGGTAGGTCTCATGAGAAAAACTAGTGTCTTGGAACAAGGCCTTGAAAAAATCTTATTTGTAGTTTTAGAAAAATTCCTTGACTATGTGGTTATGTAGCCTAGCATTATGAATTCCATCATTATGAAAGTGGATATTGATATTGAATATGATTATTCAACTAGTAGAATATCCATGTGAATTAGTAAATTGCATTATTTGATTTTATCATTTCCATATTAATCTTATGTTCGAGTTTAAAAGTATTTTTTAGTCTTACATCACCTTTAATATTTGTGATTATTTATAAAAGTTTCCGCTATATTTTTATCCTTACTGAGCATCTATGCTCACCCCTTTCTATGTTTTATTTTTCCCAGGATATGAGGACATATATTATTACTAACCTATAGGGATATCTAAGGGATATGATTTTGGCCTATGGAGACTATGTTGTTGTAGATTTTCAGTTTATATTGTAATGTAACACTTATGAATGTATCTACTATTTCAAAGGTCACAAAACTAATCAGTCTTTCAAAACTTGATATTTTGGGATCATGCATATGTTATGTAATAATGGACAGACTCTAGGTAACTAAAGTCATGGCATTACAAAAACTTGATATAGGGGGTATGATCCAATGATAAAATCCTTATTCTTACTATGAATGGTTATGATAATGATTATAAGATGATTTAGGAACATATTTTCTTTCAACATGTTATGTTTTTTTGGAATTATTAATATATTAAGATATTTTGGCAAACATATTTATAAAATAAATTATATGATGGATGGGTATGGAATTATATTTCTCTCCAATTCATTGGGTATTGATAGATATCTCATGAGATAAATAGGATTGGAATGGGGAGTTAATCTAGTCCAATAATGGACTATGTCCACTATTATAGTCTTGGGAGAGAACCATTACTACTACAATAGTGTTGGGAGTTATTTGAATCTGCTATGATAGTCCTAATAAGAATCCTTTACTACAAATGAAATTATTTTCTATGCTTATGTTTATTGAAAAAAATTCTTTCACTAATTTTATGTTCTCAAGACCCATTTTCTTTGATTCTATTATTATTTATGTCTTATAAAATACTAATATTTATTCCATGATTTTAGATTATTGTAAAATCCCGGGTAAATGAAGAATATGACATTTTCATATTTATTAATATTTGTGAATAAAATGTTAATATTACTTTAAAAGAAATGCTATGTTCGATGGCGTACCCAATATGCAACAACGAGTTTCTTTGAAATATTACGTTGCACACTAATAATATAATAATATTATTTTAAATGGTAGTTAACACCTGGCTGTTGTAATGGAGAGAATAAACAAAAATAACTACAACATGATTATATATGCTTGGTAAATATTTTTACATTTATCCAATAAATTATAGAGGCTTAAAATAAGAAAATAATTCGATT
The DNA here is from genome assembly GCA_963277665.1 of Viscum album. Taxonomy (NCBI): domain Eukaryota; kingdom Viridiplantae; phylum Streptophyta; class Magnoliopsida; order Santalales; family Viscaceae; genus Viscum; species Viscum album. Next base: position 1,069,398,178 of record OY728129.1, read on the forward strand.
TTACGTATAAATATTCTAATGTTTTTTGAAAGGTTGATTAACCGTATTTTGATGGAGAACCCTTTTTAAAACTACTTTTTGTCAATTTTATATCTTAAATTTGACAAAATAAAATATTTCTTTATAATGGGGACATCAAAATATACATTGTGTAATGTTTTTTTATTTTTCCAATAAAGTTTATTTTTTAATTAATAGTGAAATTGCTATATTTTAATTCAAAACCTCCTTTTAATCTAATTTATTTATATCGATATATTATCTTTTTAATTTTGTTTAAATTTTAGTTGATTTATATTTTTACCATTTAATCCAATGGTGGTCATTGGAATTAATTTCACTTTGAAATTGGACATAAACAAGTGTCAATATTTTTATATATATTGTCTCCTAAAAACATGCTATTTGTTTTGACAGTTGGAATTAATTATAAAATTAATTATTTCAACTTATATGTTTTTAATTTTGTAAAATGGGGATCATTTTTTATTTTGGAATATCAAATTTACTTTGGATAAATATTTCGTTTTTTCTGACAAATGATCATTTTTAATGAATAGTGAAAAATACTGCATTTTACTTCACAACTCATTTTTCATCTAATTTAATTATATAGTTAGATGTTCCATTTAATTCGTTTTAATGTTTAATTTAATTGTGGTTTTATCACTTAAAAAAAACTTGTTCATTGGAGGTAATTTCACTTTTCAATTTGATGTAAAAACAAGTAAATCTTTTGTTAAATTTTAACTTCTTAAAAACTCGTCTTTCATTGTGACAACATGAATTATTTTTAAATTAATTAATTCAATTTCTATGTTTCTAATTTCGTAAAATAGATTCCATATTTGGAATCATATGGTCTAAATTATGTGATTAAGACTCTTTTGTTTTTAAAAATTATGAATAGTAACAATGGTAAATATCATTAATTATCATGATTAATTTGTAATCACGTAGTTTAGGGTAATAAAATAATATTGTAATAATATAAAATGATCACTATATGTGTCCAAATCCACTTTTTTGAGTCATTTCCGACCATATAAATCTTTATAATGAACATGAGGGCCCATGGAGTCACATGGGTGTAATAGTGACATTTATGACATTTTTTTAATGAAGAGAAATATAACAAAGGTTTTTATATCCTAAGTAAAACAATTTTAATATTGTTTACATAAATGATATATTAGACTATAAATATTCATTGTAAAGATAAAAATATTTCCTACATAATGGTTTTTTAATAATTTTTTGACATTAAATAAAAAAATTTATTTATGACAACATGATTATGCAGTGATTAACTCATTAATGAATGATTTAAATAAAATGAAATGATAAGGTAAAATATAAGACTTAAACTTGTCTAAAACCAATTATATGGGTGTATTTAGAACCCTTATTACCTTCTCCTTGAAATATACCATTGTGGGACCTTTAAAATCCAAAAACCATTTTATAATATAGTAACATTTCAAGACATTCCCAAAGTGACCCTCCTCCGTCTTATAAAAGGCCCCCACCTCTACCCCCTTCCCCACACCTCTCAAGCTGTTGGCTCATCCAAAATCTGCTCATATTATTTCTCTAAATCCCTCTATTACTCCTAGAAGCCTCACTTTGGGAATAATTCTTTTCATGGAAGCCTTTGGATCAAATAAAAAAGAGTTACCCGATTAAGAGGCAATGTCTTCTTTCGAGTATCATTATTTTATTTTCCTTCCTCACTGACCACTATCTTCTTATTATTTGATCCCAAAATAATACCAGTTTCCTAAATATACTAGGGTTTTTTTATTATATGGATTCTACCTACACTCACACACACCTCCATCTAATGGTTAAAGAACACACTGTTTCTGTGGGTGGCGAATTACTACCTCACGAAACAATGATTATTCAATATTCTTTTAAAAACTTTCAGGGTATACATTATAATGTCACTTTATTTATATATGAGATATATTTTATTTATTTTTTCTATATTCTTATCAATTTTAGTATTAAATCACATCTTTATGCTTTTCATGTTGTGGAACTGCGATAATTTCATTTGAGGAAGTGTTGACTACCGCCCCCTCAAGTGATGTGACTCGTTCATGCCAAAAATAGAATTTAAAAAGATTGTAATTAATGAACTCAAATTTCATATATATCATATATATTATACTGTAATTATTATATATATATATATATGTCTCAATTATTTTTTATTCCTTAATATGACAAAGAAATGAAAGTAGCGTTCATGTGTACGTACGACCTACCGTCTCCATGAACGGTGAATTTCATTTTTTGTCTCCAAATGTTATGTGATTGTATAAAATCAATATATACTGGATATATATGATATCTAAATCATTAATACCATTCTGGAGATTATATACTTATTACTACATGGGTAATTATTTTCAAACAACTACATTTTTGAATCATGTACCGAACATCGACAAAACTTATGATATGGACCCACATAATTAAATAATTATTATAACATGATAATATGTTATAATAATTGAATAATAAACTTTAAGTAAGTCCTTAATAAATTACAGATTTACCAATGTTTAATATTCTGGAATATAAATAAACGAACAAGACAAGTTGGACTTGAGGTAAGGGGATTTCTTATCTCACTTTTAATTCATTGAGATTTCCATTGTACGCCACTTATTTATTGCATGTGGTGTATTGTGTACATAAAATTGATACATATTATCATGGTTCTATTTATATTCATGGTATTCTATGATTTATTGGGTTCTTATTATCTTGTGGTCATAGAACTCGATTTATTACAACGAGGTAAGGGGGTTTTATCTCACTTTTTATTCCCGTGAGATTCATGCTATGTTTGTCACTATATACATTGAGTGATGTATGTAATTCCCATTATTATACTCTTTGTGTAATATAATTTAGTTTATGGGTACTTATATCAATGTTCTATAGTCCTTCTTTCATGGGGTGTACATTTCGAAAGTTACCCAAATCGGTAGAGGATCCTTTCACCATCCTATTTTTAAAAGACTTATTTTTTAGGTCTTTTAATTTACATCTTATTTATGTTATTAAATATACTTATTGTTTTAAATTTTATTTACAAGTGATGATAAACCCTTTTTATCTCCCATCAACTCATTTTCTGAATTTTAAACTGACGTAGTTAGGTTGTCTAATTTCTGTATGTGAACTTCTTAACCTAATTTCAATTATTTAGGTTAAACCTCTTATTTTTGTTTATGTAAAGACATGAATATGTTTGGATGACGAATGATTGTTTTAAACTTAATATCTACTTTTATTGGGTGTATTTATATTTTTCACACATAATTATGTAATTGATTTACCCTTAATCTAAGGATACCGTCTTTGTACGGGACTTCGTCTCAATCACCTTTCAATGAGGCATATTTTTATTTCTACAAAAAATTATTTTATATGGTGTATAAAACTTTTTTGACTTTTCATTTCATTAAAATGGAATATTTTTACATGAACCGTTTTACTAAACAACAAAAGGAATGTTTTTTTGTCTTACGTATGCGGCGACAATGACTTCTCCACCACCGTAACCATTATTTGAGTTTCAACTTCCTCTACAAGCCATAACTTTTTAAATGAAAAATAAATACCATGTTTTACTTTTATTTTAATTTGGTATTGAAAATGGTTATGATAATTTTTTGATTATATCAATGTGTTGTATTGATATCATTTGATTGAAATGTTGAAATGTTATGTTTCCATTATGCATGTTTTATGTGATATGATTATATTATAGTTCTTGGGAACTGTTTATGAAGTTAGGTGGTTCCATTATAAACTAAGGGCGGGTAAGCCCTAGATATCTCTCCAATGCATTGGATAACATGAAAGAGTTAAACACTAAGGTTTCTCCAGAGATATTTAAGGAATATACAATGATTGGTAATCCAAACGTAACCATGAGTGTTACTCCCTACGTAAAAATGTTATGAATGCCACAAGTTAACTTTATATCTAATGATTTCTATGAGTTATTCAAAAATCTTATGGTTTCATGAGGTATGTTAGAGTGCTTATGTGTTATGAGTAAAGTATGATTTCATATTTTCTTGTGTATACATGGACAAATGTTTTCTTTCTATTTTTTTATATCCCTTACTGAGATTATTATGCTCATCCCATGTTTTTGAAATGTTTTTCACAGGACATAAAGTGAAATAGGTTCAAAGATGGGATCAAGGAAATGTCATTTTGTATAAAACATGGAACTAGACATGAATCTTTTTTTCAAGAGTTTTTATTTTGTGAAGAAATTGAAATTGAGTAGATGTGTCTACTTTGTATTCATTGAGATGTATTGGTTATGTCCTAATTCTCTGAAACTCGAAACCTAAAAGGATCTTCCATGTGAACTATTTATTTAATTCAAAATTATGTAATGTTAATGGTCGGGTCCTTATAATTATGATCTATGATATGTAGGATATGTTTTAAAAATTTTATAATATTGTTCACATAGACTTATGTTTAGGTCATGTTTATGTGATCTATAATCTCTCCCTTTTCTACACCTACTGAGCATCATAATTAAAATTTTATTATGTTTATTTTCCCCATGCAGTGATTAAAGTTATTATATTTAATTTTTATAATAAGGATCCAAATTATGAAGATATTAGTGGGAGAAAATTTAGTATACTTATGAATCAGTTGTTTGTGAATCATTGTTTCCAATGAAACTAGACATATACTATTCTATCTCGAAATGTTGTGTTACTATAATTAATATTTGTAAATTCAATTTAATGTCAAAGAATGAAAAGTATTCACATATATATCTAGTTCTATCATGATTAAAGGATTCCAGATCACTCTTCTCATTCATTGGAGGAGGGTATAAGGTGGAATTTTGGAGAGAAGCATGTTTTGTGTTACAAATTCCAAATTATTGATTAACCCTACAAATAAAAAAAATAGCACATTTAAAGTGTTCATTTTTAGTGTAAAATATTAATTCATTTCACCAGGAGCCTTAATTTATAATATAAAACATAACATACTAAATTAAATATAATAATCAAATAAATGTTTTATTTATTTCTCTAACTTGTTAAATGATAAATATTAATTTACCATATTGAAAAATAACATTAATCAGTAGGAACATCATTGGTCTCCTCATATTCCTCGACATTTATCAAATATCTAAATAAATATTTATTAAATTTTATTCCTAAATATATATTTTATTCATAGTTTTAAAAATATATATTTAATAAATATTTAAAAAATAAACTAAATTTTATTAATAATTATAAGTGGATAAATATTTAATTACTACCTATGAAATATAAAAGTAGATTTAAATGTCTTCTCGATGTGGTGAAAAAATATTTATTCAAAACATAAAATTCAAATAGAATTTAATCATGATCAAATAAAAACCCTAATGTGTGATACTTTAATATTATTTCTTGTTAGTGATAGGTGGGATTTCAAAATTTCAAATATTACTCTCTAGCAATGGGTTTAGTTATCCAATATGAAGAATACGACGATACAACATTGAAAACCTTATAACGATTTTATTATGTAATAAAATCTCATTTTTTTCAATATCTCATCATGTTGCTTTCACATATATGTCATCATAATATATTCACCATATATTTTTCATTGATATCAAAGATAAACACATGTTACAACATAAATAGGATATTTAATACTACAGTTCCATTCAAATAAATGGGTTCAGATATAAACATTCATAAAAATTTAAGGGTAATATCCTACCTAAACATATTTGTTAATAACATTTCATTCATGACACACCAAATGCACCCTACTTTATATCAACATAATAATCATGGTTTTGTTTAATAAATATTTGTGTGTCCGTCATGCATGATATAATGATAATCACAATGTCTAAGGGAAATTACAAATTCATGAAGATATAAATATCCAATGAGAGAAAGGCGGAGCTCCCGATCTCTATCACGGCCATGGCATAACCCTAATGCCCCGTTTTTCTGCTCCCTCCTCCCAATCGGAGGGGGGAGGCTCACGTCCTATGCTACAGAAGAAGGGGGAACCCTTTTTGCCGTTATCAAAGCCTGATACACTTCCTCTCTTCCTGAAGGTATCGTTGTCCCCAAATGTCCCTGATCTATTTTAGGATGCACAACATCTCTCTTTATCTTCAACGGAGCTCACTTGTGGCATAGACCTCTGTAAGCTAACGCTGGTTGCGAGATTCTGTCATCGTCATCCATTATTTGACGATTTTGATCACTTCTTCTTTGGTTCCTGGAAGTTACAGGAGCATGCAGTGGTGGGGATGCTCGACCGGCACCATTTTATGATTCAGTTTGCCTGGGAGGAGGATCTTGCTACCGCATGGTCTACGGCACCCCGAAGATGCAACAAAGATCCCTACTTCCTCTTTCACTGGAGTCTTGATTTCCACATGCAGTGCGACCCATCTAGAGTGGCAATTTGGGTTAGTCTCCCCGGTCTCCCTCTATCTTTCCAAAATCCATCTATCCTGTGCATTATTAGGAATATGATCTGAAGATACCTTTGTTCTGATCAGTAAATGAAAGTCCTCTGTCACCCTGCCTGTCCTAGAATTTGGGTCGAGGTAGATGTTACGAGGCCACCTATTAATTGGGTCTGGATCACGGATGGGTAAGAGTTTCAATGGAAGTAGAAGGTCATATTCGAGTCTTGAATGAATTTTTGTGCAATATGTCGGTGTTTCGGTCATCATGAGTCTGTATGTTGAAGAAAAAAACTAGTCAGGTATTCACAGACAATGAATTTGGGAAATGTAGGCCCCGGCGACGCTGATAGGGTGCCGTCACTGGTGGAGAGACAGCATGGGAATCCTCATCCAGGGCGGTCTTCATGTTGTGAAAACGAGGGAATTTTTTTCCCTCATACGGTTGTGAAGAAGGCTGGAAAGGAGGCCTCTACGGAGCAGAAAATGAGAGCGGATGTCCCGTTGTATTCTACTATGGCAATGAGTGTGTTATGAAAGATATTGAAGGGGCTACTATGGCTACAACTATTGTGAAGGAGGTGCAACCCTCGTTGAATCCTTCTGTGAAGCAGATTTTTGATCATTTGAAAGCTGGTCTTGGTGGCTGGCAGCAGACTTCATCAGATGACACTAGAAATGGCCCCCTTCAGTTGGCTAATGTTTGTATTAGCAACCAGTTTTAGGCTGTGGAGAATGAGTAAGCTTCTCCTAGTGAAGATGGCCTTAAAAGGACTGACTCTGCAAATATGTAGCATGCTACCTCTGATGTGCTTACCGTGACTGATACAATATCTGGAATGGAGCCTCATGATGGTCATGGAATTGAGGTTCCCCTGCAGTGCCTCATGCCGATTGATGATAACTTGCATGTGCACTCAACAAGAGGGGAATGTCCGACTGTTTTAAAGGGTATTTTGTCTGGAGGGACTGATGGATATCAAGCAGTTGACTTTGTGCACATCAACAGAAAGTGGGGAGATGTATCAGATAGTGACAAGGAAAATGTTAGTGATGTTGTCAGACTATCTTACAGTGGTGGGGTTCAAAGTGGAAAAAATTAATTTCTTACAAGTGAAGGTGGTATGTCTACTCCTCCAAAAAGAAAGCTGAAAAGGGACTATTATTTACTACCAAGTCCAATGTCTACCAGATCATCCTCCAAGAGGGAGAGTGTTCCTGGGACTTTCATTGGTTTGAAAAAGGAATTGCAATTTTCTAAAGAGTTTCTCTCATTGGAGAAGATGAATCTTAGAAGGAAATATGCGAAAATCCTGAGGCACTATGAGAGATCGGAGTGGGAATCAGCGAATGTGGATGAATATGGTGATGGGGATGATTTTTATGATATGTAGCTATCTTCTTGATATTCTTTACTTGTTTTTTGTAATTTTCTTTTAATTTAATAAATGGTCAGAGGTTTTTCCTCTGACCGTGCTTTCCTATTATAAATATCCAATGATACATAATCAAAAAAATTCTTACTTATATGTTTGTTCTAGAAGAATAACTTCATCATAATACCACTTTAACAAGATCCAACTATCAAGGAAATTCTATTAGCTAGACCACACATAATGATATGGTAGTCTATGAGTAATGAATTTTTTCATGGGTTCCACGATGTTTTCTCCCATTGATATTGTTCCCACAAAAAAACAATTTTAATGAAACAATTTAATTTTATTCACTCTTTTTATGTATGTGCTTCATCCAATTGTGTGACCATGGTTCATTTGTACTATCCACCACTATCTTATTATCACAATTTAGTGTGATAATATCTTTACTTCAAGGTACCAAATTGATAACATAGATGAATATTCATATATAAAATTTTTCCTTTTCTACTGTATAATCTTAAATATACTCAAACAATATAATAAAATTTACGACTAAAACATTCATTGAGACCTATAAAATCACAATAACTTAACTAAAAGTGAATATGTATACCATAAAAAGTTTCATATCATCATGATCTATCTTGAAACTAAAATCCTTGTATCCACTAACTATTAGTTACTTATCTATTCCATAGATCGAGAACATACTATTAATATTTGTTAGACACATAATAATAGTATTTAATTCTAACAAATAGTGTCCAAATGGGGTATCTTGATATCTTATTTCTACATGTAATTCATAGGAAACATCTAGTCTGTTATCTAGAAATTAACATTTGACTAACCTGATAATTTATGAATATGGAATCCTTTCCATACCCAATCTATCTTTATATGTGTTAAGACACATTTAAATGCAATGTTAATTTCCCCAAATATGTTAACAATCCCATCTTAGATTATTCCATATTGATTCTCTTCAAAATATTGTTAATACATGTACCTTGACATATTCTATGAAATCTCGTGATCAATCATGATGAATCTTGATTAAAATAAATTTATTATCCTCCAATGTACAATATGAAGAAATAATTATTCAATGAAGATTCAAAAAACAATAAGAACACTATTTCACTTCCAATATGTAATATGTCACTAACATATACAATCCTAAAAATGACTGATTCCCATTAAACCAATTATAAAAACATAGATCTCAATTTTCATTCTAAAACATAATCTGTTATGGATTCATCATACTCTATATTCTCTAAACTTGATTATTTCATTATTCCGTAAACAGATCAGGGTAGTTTTAATACTTTTCCACATCCTTTAGAGCGTTAGATGCATCAGGTTTCATCATATAGACATTTTTATGAACGTTACAGTTGATTAAATCTATTTTCGAATACATTTCAAAAATATTATATTCATGGAAATTCACAATGAAAAGTATAATTTAATTGGATTTTATCATTGTAATTAGTGGTCTGTTTTTATCATAGTCAATACCGCGGTGCTAATAAAATCATTTTATAATCATTCATTAATGGTATATTATTTATTTTATATATATTTCCATTTTATTCTAGAATATGAATTTATAACTGGTGGACTTTACATCCATTAAAAGTTTTACTATAATAAAAACAGGATTTTGATACGTGGAATACATCTAAAAAGTCATATCTTATCCACTTTCTACTTCATTATAGACTGAACTATTAGTATTATTAACTAATTATGTGTAACCATCATCTATTACTAGAAAACCATTCCATTATAGTTCTCGGAACTCTCTTTTACTTCTACAGGTTAATTGGGTCTCTGAAACATATTCATCTATAGGTATTTGTGTAATCAGTTCGTACAACAACTCTTATGTACCTTGATCCTAGAATTTATCAAAGATAATATTCTTCACTTAATAAATTTTAAATTAGTTATAAATATAATGAAATATAGTATGTCTTGCCACTATTATCTTTTTAATAAGAAGTAATATTGGTAATAACACCTTTTTTCCTTGGGGTATCCCAGAAAGATTCACATTATACAATAAGATTATATTTTTATTACATAAATATCTATTAATAAATGATTTGGATCCCATAAAAATAATCATGAAACAATGGGTTTCATTATTCTATAAAACTAGTATAGAATACCATCTACCACTTTAGTTGGTTCTTAGTTCAATATTTATGTTTTTATTTATAACACATATCACTAAAATGATAATAGAATTCTCACATGACTCATCATTGATCTCACCATGTCTAAGAAGGTGCGTTTCCACCTTTTTCTCAAACTATTATATTATGATGTATATAGGGGATTGAGGTGAGTAAACATCCCAACATCCCATAAATAATCAATAAATTCTTTATTATGATATTCTCCACCATGGTCTTATTGGTGTTTTGTAATATGGTTACCAAGGTGGTTGTGAACATCTATCTTGAATTCCTTGAATATATCTATGGAACCAGACTAATATCTACATAACAATACATATTTATATCTATATAAATAATCAATAGAATTTTGATGTATGATTAAACTCCCCATACATCAATTTATAATAGTCCACACACATTGGCATAACCAAATTCAATAAGCTATATAAACCTTTCTCCTTTTCAACAAAATGAGTCCTTATAGATTTTTACTAATAAAAATGTCTAACATAAATCATATTGTTTTAGATTAGTTTGATATATTTTTCCATATTGGTTTAATTTATTAATAAATGTTTTGAATTTATGACTTTACAGTTGATGCAGTAGTTGGGTGTGGCATGAGCCTATTGATTTATTTTCAAAATAAATTTACATTGGTTTGAGTAATAAAAAACAAAAAAATATATTTAAATTTACCTTAGCATAATATATGATCTCTTTATAAAATAAGTAATATTTATTCCCAAACATGAAAATAAATTCATCCGTATAAAGAATTTATACTAAATAGTTTTTTGGTAACAAATGGAACATAATATAAATATTAATTAAAAAGATCACTCCCATTTGTAGAATAAGGTGGTATTCCTCAATATATATGGTGGAATTTCTCACCCCATTCTATGATAATATAACTAACTCTTCTTTTACAATATTTTCAAATCTACTTGGTTCATGTATTTTAATAAATATTTTATCACCACAATCTATATAATGAATTTTAAGAAAAAAGGGTAATATGTTTTAGATAACATATTCACCTAAAAATTCACCTAACTTATTTTTATAGTGTATTTTTAAATGTATTGTAATTTCCTTCCACAGAAGAAACAAACACCATTCAAATCACATTCTCCACTCAATCCTTTTATTATTCCAAGGGTGATGGGATGAATTTTTGGTGTTAAATTTCTTCTCATGAACTTTAATTTTAATCACTATATGGTTGAAATTCTTTTCATATTTTATGTCCTTGTGAACCTAGAAAAATAATGTGTGAATATTGGGGATGAACTTTTCAAAGTTATTTATATTAAAATTAACAATAACACTATAAAATACTTGAGGGAGTGATTCGGAAATGAGAACAGTGTGAAATTTATTAGGTAGTTTATACCATAGAACCTATAGGAACCAAATATATCCAATGTGTTTTACTATTTGATCCCCAGCTGGTGGAACCTCTCTAAGAATACTCTATCATGGGAACTTGGATACGTCAAATTTTTCTTATATAGTTCTCTATTGATATAGACCATTGAGATGATAGATGAAGTTATAAGAAATTACATATTAATGAGAATTCTTATGTTAACTAGAAATGGATGAAATCATTAATTAAATTAATTTGTACCATTATTCTTAGTATTTATTATATTCAATTAACTCAAAATACATTTCTTTCTTATTTTTGTGGATCATGTAATGACTATTCTAGTGTGAATGATTTTCATTACTGGCACAATACTGCCCAAATAAATCAAATCCATTCTTGGAAGTTAGTAGGCATAAAGAACTTCTATTTATTCTATATTGATCACATGGATATTTTTATATTAAAAATGATATTATTATACATTTATAAAAGATCGTATTTTATAAAATAAACCAAATACCAAATTTATGGGTCATAATGAAATTAATTTTATTTTTCCCAATAGTTTTGTAAAACTCTCATTAGCCCTAACCATTAAACTCTATATTAATAGATTCTAGTAAATTGAAGTTGATAAGAGTCATATGACCCTTCATATAACCCAAAAGTGGGTTGGTAAATCTACATGAAGTTATTTTGGTAGGTATGTATCGTCTATTTATGGGCATGAAACATCTTGATTCATTGTGTTTACTCAGTAATCAAAAAATCCTAATGATGATTTCCTCATCCCATGCCTCAAAGAATTATAATGTCTAGAATGGGATACTCCCATTGAATAAATATGGTTGCGTAAACCATGAACCATCATAATATCTTCTTGTAAAATGTATTTTTTACAACATGGGTTGGTTAAAACCATGGTTTTAGGGATTTAATTATTAGTCAATTAAGGGACGATCATTTCGGAATTAATTTTATGTTGAGGGATTTTGTTTGTTATAAATAATTTTTTCCTTAAAATATATTTTATATTTATTTTAAGAATTAATTTGATTTTATGTATGTTATTGACATTATTTTCATAAAACCATTAAACACAATTAAGTTATTAAAATTTCGTAGTTGTATATAAATCCATTTATTTATGTGATTAAAACATTATATAGTTAAAATAAATAATTCATAATAAATATATATATATATATGAACAGATAATTTTATTATCTATTTATTTATTTATTTATTGTATAATAAATCAATCTATTATCTAATGTAAAACACCTTGTGTTAGCCTGGGTATATGATGCAACATAAGAACTATCTATTTGCGTGTCACTAGCTTTGGTATCATCACTGTTCCATGTTGATCTACCACGACATTCCTTATGATACTAATTTTATTACATGAATTTATAACTAAAACATAGTTTAAGGGAACCAATGTATTGGTAAGTAGAATATCCTTTATTACATTCGACAGATAGGTCATAAATAATAAACAAGGGAGGGGTGAATGACATACCATTAATTTTATTTCAATAATAAATAATTGAAAAACAATGAAATAAATTAAATTAAATTAATCCAACACATACAAAGGACTTGCCCAAAAACATTAATGGTCATACATTTGAAACAAATATGTAAAATTACACTAGTCTACATTCATTTCAATTCATTTTTTTATTATGTTAGACATACCTTTATTAATTAATTAATTCCCTTTTATGAAAATTACCATATAAATTCTCTTAGAGATACCAATCCTTAATGAATTGATGGGATATAAATTTCATGACCACAAATAATATATAATTACAAAAAATAAATTGATTATTTTTTCTTTAAAATATTTATTCAAATTTCAAACACAGTTAGTATTAATCAATGTAATTCGGATTTAATGAAATAATTATCTATTTAATATAATTTATTTTTTTCCCATAATCAGAATATTACACTATGTGTACTAATGAGATACAGGGCACGTTCCTAGATTTACGGGTCCTTGGTATAATATTCTAGGATTTTGGTGTGTAACTCGCCCAGAAAATACGACATGTCCCAAAAAACTACACAATGATTCTCAAACTTCTCATGTGTTCACAAAACCCACTGAATTACCCAGTGTGTTTTTTATATGTGGGGATTTAAGGAATTTACTAACTATCTAAACTCCAGGTATCCAACATTTTAAGAGATTTCATAACACGGTAATGAAATCAGCCTTTGTTTAATATATAATAATTAATGAAATACATGCCATGTACATTAGATGCACATTGTGGGTTTCATTAATGTTCTTTGATATTGGTATCACGTAGTGTCAAAGTAACAATTTCACAACATGGTTATTGTGAATTTTTATTTTAAAACATGTGTACTACCAGACATGTACACCAGTTATATGCCATATAATATTACAAGCCACGTTCCATTCATTCATAATCTATATAAGATGGGAGGTAAATTCGCTGGGGGTATTTAATTCTCAATGTCCAATGTATCTCTAAACACATCCAAATAAAATTAACATTGGTATATAATGTGTATCCCAGATAAAGATCCTATATCCTAAAGAACTTGTGAATGTTTTCATCACATATAGACGGAATATAACATCATTCATCATTAATATTTGATCCTAAAAAATTATGAATCATAAATAATGGAAATTAATTTTTTTAAAGATATTTAAACTTCACATTAAAAATGAATAATATGGAAATGAATTATCTCAACACTAATAAGCATATAGATCAATAATCAAATGAATAATTATAAATATAAAATGTGACCCCTCTGATATGGTATGAATGTCCTAGGTGAAGAATAAGCACATGGCAAGTTTCTTCACTGTATTGGTTTTTTTTTGAATCATGAAAAGCCTTAAATGATATAATGAATGGTAATTTTTATATTGAATATTGACATAGAGAAGATGAGAGATGATAGTGAGGTATTTTTCATATAAAATTTATAATTATTTTAGAAATTATAGATTATGATAAGATACATAGTCTTTAGACTTTTCTTCGATGAGGATGACAATTTTCTTGAAATTCTTTTTCAAATTACATTCATCACACATATATAATCTTAGTCTAGAATCCCTCTATAGATGATCCACATGTCTTCCTATGATATCAGACAAAAAATAATATAACATCGATTCTACTACGATAGATCTTTCATCCAGATCATTTCAAGTTCCTACAAGATTGAAGGGATCTCTATTTTTCTTTGTGATCATCAGAGGAGGAGAGAGGGCGTATTTCGTGATTGAAGTTCATTCTATGTAATGATTATTAATTCTTGATTAATATTATAGAATAGACATAACAACTTATTGAATGAGTTAGAGTTTAGGTTAAAAATATTATATAATTACATTATAGCCCTTAAATAATATAATAATCCTTAAAAACCCTTTACATATATTAATATTAATAATTTTTATTTATTATTTATATTTTTAGTCATATTCTTACTCCCCGAACAATAAATATATTTTATCATCATGAAAATTGATATCTATCACTGGAAACGATACTGGTCTGCAAAGAATATTTCAAATCTATTAAATAACTAAATAAATATTTATTTTAAATTTATTCATATATTGTTATTCTATTCATAGTATGAGAAATAAAAATTTATTAAATATTCAAAAATATATTAAACAATCTTATCCATGGTTTGGAGTATAAATATAGTTTTTAATATTTGTGATCAATATAATTTAAAAAAATTAATTCCATTGTATTTAGAATATTAATTATTATGATAATTAAATTCAATTAAAATGTGATCAAGATCAATAGAAACACATATATTATGACCCTCAAAAAATATTTTTAATTGGATTTATGAGGGAATTTCTAATTTCAAATATTAAATTCTAGAAATGGGTCAAGTAACTCAACATAATGAAGATAATGTCACAATGTCAAAAACCCTATATGAATTATTATTATTTAATATGATCAATTTTTCCTAATATCTCATAAATAATGTTTCAAATTTTTGTCACCAACCTAAATTTATTATACATCCTTATTTAACCATCTAAAATAAAAATATCTTTACACCATGGCAGTGGAATTTAATATGAAGATTAATTTCCAATGAAATGGTTTTTATAACATCTTCTATAAACATTGATGGAAAAAATCCTCCCACCACTTATCCATTTATAACATTTTTGTTGTAACGCATTCGAATACACCCTAAATCCAATTGAAAAATTGTGTGAATATTTTAATTAGTAAACTAGTTTTCACAATTCATGAAATGTATTAATCCTATTATTAAAGTCTACGAATTAGTACACAATCTCATAGATTGAAATATCTGAAGACACATAAATATATATAATTCATAAAAGTAATTATTTTTTTACAATATCACTTCAAGGAGATAACCATTTCCAAAAATTCATGAGAAGTATTCTAATTTTAATATGACTACTCACACATGAATGTTAATATTCTAAATTCCCCCATCTTTTAATTTTTTATGAATTTATAAATTTATTTAAAAGTGTAGTTATATAATTTTAAGCTTCTCATCATAACGTGGAATTCTATAATCATTATAATTATATAAATACTCTATTACATTATTATATTAATTTCTTTTATAGAAATAAAAAATTTGTTATAATTTATTTTATACATATTCAAATCTTCAAATATACATTAAATCAAAAATACAAACATTTGGTTATACAACACAAAATATATCATAAATAGTGTAAATTTATTTAGGATTTGGGAATATATGACTTGTTTTTAGAAATGTATAATTATCCATGATGTTTTTTCCCTGAAACCACTGCTTCTAAATAGAAGGTTTGTAATCCTGTCCGATTTGACCCCTATAAACCTATAGTAGTTGATGTTATAATAGAACCTAATTTCCATCCTAAATGATGTAATGTCTACACCAATACAAATTAAATGACTGTCATTGAACTATATTCTAAAATTTAATATGAATATCAGTGTATTGTAGAGAGATACTCTGACTTTTAAGACTAAAAGTGAAATTTTGATAATACTAGAATAAATATTTAGACCTTTTCCGAGTTTACATTGTCTGATGTCGCTATATTTTAATTAAATATAAGTTTTAACCTAGTTAGTGGTTCTTGTAATTGATTTAAAAAATATATCCGGTCTATTGAATTTAGGAGGTTTCTTTCTTCTACAAGGGATGAAGTTTATTCTTTTTTTAAAAACTGAAGGTTGATACTTGTCAAAAACAAATATATGGAGAAAATTAAAGGATGTAAATTTATTTTTAGTAAGTAAGAATGCACCATTAGTGAAAGGAAAATTTAATACAAATAAGTAATTTTTAGAAATTAATTACTTCATCATGGTGTTATTTATTACAATGAAATTTTATCAACTGTTATCAAACCAACATCCATCAGAATATTGTTATATTTTTTTTTAGAAATTATCTTCATCTTGAGAAACTGGATGTTAAAACATACTCCTAACATGTCATGTTGAAAAAATATGTTTATTTTAAACCTTGTGTTTTACTTTCAAAATATATTAAAATAAATCAAGTTTATCTTTTAATCAAATCTCTAAATTCCCTTACGAAATAAACTATACAATAGTATATGTAATTTTATTATTTATTCTCAAAAATTATTTTACTAGAATTAAATATAATTCATTATTTACATTTAATCTATCAAGAATGGTTTTGTTAATTTAATATTATATAAAAATTTTATTCTTGTAGTTTTTAAATAAATTAGGAAAATAAATCAAATGATAAACCAATTTTATAATTCATTGGGAATGGAGAAATTTTAGAAGGAAAACAAATTTTTTGTATGAAATTTTATGTGGATAGAAAGGATAAGGTATTTTATTTTTATCAAATATTCTTATGTCATGAAGGGATTAAAATTTTATTTTATAGACAATTTAAAAACTTTTAATATGGTTTTATCTAGTAACATCAGGTTATCCTTGTCCTAATCTCCTAATAGTGATTCTGAAAACTATTTTCCTAGTAAAATTACTTATGAAAACATATTTGGTAAAATCATGTATTCCACGATATAATCTAATCCATATATTATTTTAGCTATTTGTACCATGAGTAGGTTTATGGGAATCCCGTAAAATCCATACTGGAATGCATTAACATGGTTACTATGGTATGATTCCATGTCTCTAAATATGTGTATTTATTTTAGAAATAATGATTATTATTGTCAAGATGTTGTTAAATATTTTTATTTTGAAAATAATGAAAATATAGATACTAGAAAATATGTTATTGGTTATGTATTTTTAGCTAATGGTGGTCTTGTTTATTGGAAATATATTGTGAAATAAAATTTGACCATATCAACCCCCAAGGATGATTACATAGAATTAACAGATGTAATCAAAGAATAAAGTTTTATAAAATTATTTTATAATTAAATAACATTATCATATAGTATGATTAAATTATTGTATGATATCAATGCTATATTACATCATTCAAAAAATCATGTTTTCCATGGATTATCGAAAGACATAGACTTCATATTACATTTTATATGGGATTTCAATGAAAAGTGTTCTATATATGTTACTATGATTCAAAAATCTTATAATCAATTCAATAGTTTGACTAGGGATATTTAGTTGTCCAAATTTAGGTATTTTTAAAGACTTTTTATTTTATTACCATTTTGATAACATCATTTGTCTGAACACTATCCTATTTAATTATATTTTTGAAAATGTGGTGAATTGTGAATTCTCATTTATATATTTTTTATTTTAGAATAAAATATTATTAATATGCATTTTTTTTATTTTTTTTATTTTGTAAATTTTGATTAATATATTTTCCTTACACTATATTATGATCTCATATAAGGTTAACTCCCATTGTATTAGGGTAGATAGCATATTTCATAAGGGCCCTTTATATTTCATAAGGATATCTCACCCCTTACGTAGGGGTATCTCTCACCTTGTGTATGAGTATCTCACCCTTTTCAAGAGGATATATCACCCCTTTTGTAAATGTATCTTTCGACACACCATATGTGTGGTTATTTTCCTCTACATAAAGGTAATTTGTGCTCACATAAAGGTTATACCATTTTGTGCAATTGTTTTCTCGAAATGCATAAGTGTAATATATTTTCCCATAAGGGTACATCCTGGATTTATATGGGTAATAAATGGATAACCTAAATGTAATTCACTATAAGGGTAACTCCATATAATGGTATGTTGAACCATTTTAAGAGTGGACAAATATCTCACTTTTGGGTCTTTCACATGGTATGCATCAATGATTTTACACTTTACTCACCATATACTCATTTACCATAATCTTAATCACCTTCTGTTTATTCATCATAATTAATCCATTCAATTTGTTTTTAGGGAAATATTTTTTATTCCTTATGGAGAGAAATATCGAGATCAGTGCATGGAGGAGTTTTTATCCAAGGTTCTTGAAGAATACTGATATAGATCATCATCATTATTGTTGATCAATAATGGGGACTTATTGGAGAATGGTAGAGGCCCCCATCCTTCATCAAGGTATGTTCTCATGTGAATTAATACATTAGAAAATCGAGTTCCATTTGAGTTTCTTGTAGGTTCTTGTATTTAAACCTTGAGATGTAATAATTTTATGTCACTTTTCTTTTTTAGTTATTTCTACAATGTATAGTGTTGTATCCCTCAATACATATGTGTAGTGTGAGTCCATCAAGGAATTATTTTTTCTATCTATGCATGACAATATTAACTATTCCCATCTAGTCTATTTATATCAAGATCTCATATA
This sequence comes from Viscum album, assembly GCA_963277665.1. Classification (NCBI taxonomy): domain Eukaryota; kingdom Viridiplantae; phylum Streptophyta; class Magnoliopsida; order Santalales; family Viscaceae; genus Viscum; species Viscum album. Next base: position 1,069,417,462 of record OY728129.1, read on the forward strand.
AATTCTCTAGTTCTTTAATATTCTTATTGTCTTGAAAAATGGATGTTTTTATATATGGTAACAAATTTAATTAACTGTGTTGTCACAATGTGCATAGTAATATAGTGTCCCACGTCACATAATATCTCTATTTTATTTACCTTTATTTATGAAAATCATTTAAATTCACATTTACCCATTCATTTTATCATTTATCTATTGCTTGTATCAATCATGAACGTAGTACATAGATTAGTGTATATTTGATGTTTTTTGTAAATTTGAACAAATCAAGCATTAAAATCCAAAAAATTGAATACATAATTCTATTTAGGATGACTATAATAAATAATATTAAACACGTTGATAATTTTCTATTATATAAAGAAATTTCTATAACAAAAATTGGTTCTTATACATAACTAATGTCAACCAATATAGAAGATCAAAATAAGAAGTATATAATGTAAAAAATAGAAACAAATAAGAATTTTCCAATAAAAACACATGTTTTTACTAGGAAAATATGAAAATTGGTAATAAAATATGTTCAAATAAAAAAAGAATATGAAAAAAAATTCTTTGATATGAGTATGAAAACATGGAAAGGGATAAAAAAGTCAATAATATAGATTTGAACCAATAATAATAAAATGAAATGTAAGGTAACATTATTCAATTATAGGGTATAAAATGTTGTAAAATAATGACGAAAATTGAGATCATGGGGATTTATAAACCAATGTAATTATCCCACAAGCATGGGGTAGGATATGTATAGTCTTTTACTTTGAAAGGAATGGAGTATATAAAATTTGAGAGACACAAAAAAAGTAGAACATGAAAGCACACATTCAAAAGATTAATTCAGATCATACACCATGTTTAAAAAACATAAAAACTAATAGAAAAATATAGTATCGAGATAGAAATTTCATGGATCAGTCTCAAAATCACTGCAAAATATGATTGATGAAATAAATTGATGTCATCATTATTAGTTTTGTAGGATTTTTAAATATTCATAAAAAATTCTATCCACCTTGGATTATAATAAATATAATAACCTACAACATTTTCATCATTTCCGATAAGTGGATTGAAAAGATGGTCATCTTGAATACATCTTTAACTACTTCCAGTCAAGGAGAACTGACTATATAATATCATTCTTCTGTATTCCATCTTAGTAAAACTAGATAAGATCTATATTAGAAGGAATAATTGACCTCATCATATATGGGAATCCTATATAAACTCATCTCGAATGCCGTTGTGGCACATTGAGGAAACATCACTATAAAAAAAATAGGGGGAATACATTGATGTTCCCCATAAATAATAAATTAAATATAAGATGGAATAAATTTATAATTATAATCATACATCTCACTATATATGGATGATATATAAGTGAAACTCAAAACATCCCAACCAAAGTCATTTTTTAATGTTGGAATTTCATATTTGAAAGAGACACAAATGAAAATTTAAAACAAACACACCTTTGGTAATATACACTTTTGGATCTATTAAAAAATTGTTAAATAAAAGAAATATTACATATAAAATATGAGAGTCAAGGAATGATATATTTCCCATGAACAATAGGCCATGTAAGGGTCCCAAAAAAATAATCCTAGTATAGTGTATAAATCTAGAAAATATAAAACATGTAAATTATAATGATGAACATAAATAATATTTAAATGTATATCATTATATTTTCAATAAAATTGAATAAAAAATTAACAAAAGATTAAAGAAAATCAGTAGGGGTGAAGAAAAATATATACTTTTTAAATAACTGGTAGAAAGCCTATGATAGCTATAAAAGATAATATTAGAGACCACATATTGTGGATTCCTATTCCATCCACATCATTTTTAAGTATTATAGATGTGTTTTATTAAATCATTCATGTTTTTTTTCATAAAAGATAAAAAATAAATTGCGGATTGTCTTGTCTCCTAAATATTTAAATTTAATATTCGCCTCCATTAATTACCTTAGGTTCAACTCATGTGAAATGATGAATTTTTTTTAGGTTAAGTAATATGAATTGATTTTAACAGTTCAAAAAAAGTACTAATAATTTTTTCACTCATAAATTCCAACATCTTTTATATAAAAAAAGTGTTTATAATCAAAAATAATTATTCATAAATATTTATCACTGATTAAGGTGTCCTTTACAGAAACTTGTTACCACTGATAATGTAGTCCATTATTAGTGATAAATTAAAACAATGAAAAAGATTTCAAAGATAGTGTAAATTATATCTAATGAACAACTCCATCCATGAATGATCAATTAAGGGTTCATGGAAACATGCAATACTATGATCCAAAGAATCCGCACAACCTAATCAAACCATACCATAATTCTCAACCATTTGGTCTCCGAAGATATAAAAACCCATGCACAAAAATTTTTGAATGAGTACCCATGGTCTGGTTTCCATATATATGTTTATATGACTATTTGTATAAATATGTTTGTAAATATAGATTTATATATTTATATATGTTTATATCTATATATGTCTATTTTTATGTTTATAATTTTATTTGTGTGTAAACACACATATATTAACATATATTAGTGTATATGTATAATTTTTTAGAGAATTATTATTTGTATGTTTATATATGTTTGTGTGTAGGTTTTCAGAAATATGTGTAGATATATATTTATTCCCAAATGTATATATATATATATTATTATTAATTTATATAGCACCCAACAACAATTTTTGTCTTTTTTTCCATTGTTTCACTGTGAACTCTTTGGATTGGGTCAACATGTATTAATGTCATAAAATAATCTACATATATATAAAAAAATAAAAATATATTTAAATAAATAAATTTTTATTTCAAAATTATATATACATATTAAAATATATATTAATATTTATATTTACATAAATGTTTCATATTTATTAAAATTCATTATTAAATAATATATTTACATAATATACATAATACATTTTTATTACATAAAACTTTCAATTAAAATTAATAATAAATTAAAATTAAAATAATTTTAAAAGTATTTATTTCAGGCCTATTTAGCACTGATATGGGGCTCCCCTTTATCAGTAATATCTTTTTACTAGTTACAAATTCTACCTTTTAAATTATTTTTTAAAACGTGATTATATATGTGTATCATTTTGTGTCATCTACAATAGTATGTGTATATATCATTGGATGTTGGTACATAATAAAGATTTTTTACCCATTTCTTTAATTTCATATTTTTTTAAACCCAAATTAGAAACAATTTCTCACTAACATCTTATAATTTTAGAGGTATCTATTTTCACATTTTCAATATATAAAATTAATCAAATTTCATTCAAAACCATAGAGTAAATCGATAAATTTATAAATTTCATAAATTTTTTGAATGAAAATAAAATGGGTAGATCAGTATATATCTTATTTATATTAATATTTATTGAAACAAATAATTTAAATATAAAAACAACAATTCTTCAATTAAATTAAAATTAAAATTAAAAAATTATATCATTTGTAAATATAATTATTAGAAAATAAAACTGATAAAAATATATAAAAATATAATATAGTTTTCATAAAAAATTTAACATTTATGACTATTAATTGAATATGTGATACTTTATATTTATTATGTTTGATAGGGAAGAAAAACTCATACTATTCAAAAGTGATGAATAATATAACATAAGATGTTATGAAAAAAATAAAAAGTAAAAATAATGATTATTGGTAATAACCATTATTTAAAATTTAAATTAAAGGAATATATTTATATTATGAATAAATTTTTAATAAATATGTATCTTAGTAATCTATTTTTAGATTACAGTATATTAACAATAATTTTTAAATCAAAAAATATACACATACCTATATATAAAAAAAACTTGGGGTCGCACCCATTTATTGAAGAATGAATTGTTTATGGCTATATTGATATAGAATCATTAAATGACACGAGGACCTAGATATTACATTTTATGAAGGCCCAAAGACATAAAATCCTTGAAAGGAATCAATAAGTAAAATATTCATTAATTAAAAACACATCATTATTGATAAAACATTTACTACAAAAACTACATATATTTATTGATTATACACTAAAAGTAATTTAAATTATATAAATTTTGAAATTATATTTTCAAATAACAATTATATTATAATTAGAATTTTATATAACAAAATATAGATTTTTCAATTACTAAGCTATATTTATTTTCATTAATTAACATCATACTAATATATGTTTGACTAATATGTATTTAGAAATTATATGTTACACTAATATATATTTAAAAATATATATTTTGAAATTTAAAATATTAATATTTGAACATAGATATATATTTCTAATATATTCATTAAATTTTTATTTAATAAAATAGTCAAATATGACATAAAAAACACACAAAAATTAAAATTTTATTGAAATTGAATAGATTATTTCTCACAAAATGATTTACCCAAATCCAATTATGTAAAAAATAATTAAAATCAATAATTAAAAAAAAATTAACACATGAAATATAATTGTATTTCAATTGACATTATAACTCTGATACATTGGAGAAACAATATTGCGATAATAATCTTAAATTATTAATTCAAATGAATGATGAATAGTCATTCATAATACAAATTAATATATAATTATGTATGGAAATTATCGTAAATTTTCATGACTATATGAAATAAAACTATTATACATAAAAATTAGATGAAATACAGTTAAGGGAATCTGGACACCTAAAATCCACAATTATACACATACAATTATTTTTTTAAAATTATTAATTAATTTATATGTTTCAATAAATTGATTCAAATGAAGAACTTATATATTTAAATTCTTGAAATAAGATATAATGATATTTTAGAGAAAAAGTGGTAGTTTTTTCCAAATATCAAGGGAGATAACATGATGAGTGTATAATTGGGTCACATCATTAGTATTAGAGAGTTATCCAAAAAAAAGGAAGAAAGATGTGGTTCCTAGGGGAGCTATTGGCTAAGATTGGGCTACTGTATATATGGTAATTACTGGTGGGGTGATGAGGTTCATCGACTTAGAGGAGATAACAATGGTAGGATACAGTCATGGGTGTGTTTAGTGGACAATCATACATGGATAAGAGTTAGGGGATGGTCGTAATCTGTTAGGTGAGGAACAAAAGTAAAAGGTAGGGTCATCAACATGGAGGTGGGGTGAGTAAGATGCATCTATCTAGGGGAATTTTGGGGGGTTTGTAATTGATTGGATTCATGGGATGAGATATTATGGGTTTTTTATAAATAATAATAGTTAAATTGGGAGCTCAAAATTTTATTAATTAATATGTTATGTTTTTTATTTGTTGTTTCCATGAATAATATTAGGCTCCATGTACATTCTTTATTATTTTAGGTTAACTTTTCACAGAATTGTTTTGCATTTTTTTTCTTATTTTATTATACCCTTATGTAAATATAGGGAACCATTACATGAGTTGTTGGTTACACATTTATGGATTTTTTTTAACCTTAAAACCCCTGTTTATTATAGTTATGTGGTTTTATTTTTCTAAGGTTGAAACTTATATATGTGGTTTTATACCTATATGTATGTTTAGAGTTCTATGGTTTGCATTTATTTAAGAGTTTTTGTACCATAATGTAGATTTGGTAACATGGAAGAAACTATTATTTGGAAATGTAATGGTCCAAGATACAATTATATGAGTGCTATGGTATTTTTGTAAAAGGATTCCGGCACCCTTATATTTCAAAATTTTTGGTCAATGGAACCTTACATAGTGGGTGTCAACCATTACATAGTATTGGTTTATCCTTACATAATGGTTGATTGACCCTTAAAAAATTAGGAATATACATTATTTATAATTCTATGGTGGCCTCTACATAGGGAATATTTTTATATCCCTTACATAGATCTTTAAAGATACATAGGTGTATCCATCCATTTGGGAATTAACGCAACAACCATTTTTGGAATCTCCTCATCAAACCATATGTCCAGATGTTATTGTAATTTGATAGATGTATTTTTTTCCATTGGTTATGTTCATGAAAACCCTACTAGGGAACAAATATACAAATTTAATTCCTATAGGGTAGAACACAAGAGGAATAAAAGGGAAAGGAGACGATTCTGTGAGGTAGATCTTATTGGTGTCTCTAATTAGAAATTTCATAAACAACTACTTCTTGGAGTACTATTCCTATGTATAGCTTTTGATTTTTGAGTTAGTTTTTTTGATAAATCAGTTGCAATGATTCTTGGAGTTTTATTTTAATGGTGGGTTTTCACCTAGTAAGGGGGTTTATTCCTAGATTCACATTTTCCATAGTTATTTTTTTGTTTTTTTATTATTTATTTTTCACATTGGAGCCTAGTAATTCATTATGGGTAGAATGTTATTTTTGTTTTATACCTTATAATTTGTATTATAATCATCCATTACTTCATTTACTAATATTGATAACTGAAGAGGGAATTTTTTATTTTTATAGAGTGGGACTAAATTAGTATGAAGCATGATAATTCCTGCGATAATTTTATATAAAATTTCTTGTACTATTCTCGATGTTGATTATTATAAATTATTATCCCAATAAATTTTCACCTGTTTTTGGGAATATATTAATCCTTTTGTGACTCATATTCTTTGGATTATTTTCATTTTTTTGGGTTGTTCATGTGATATTACCTTGAAATTTGGAGCAATGTTCCACATAAGACACCCTTATATTACTAATAAGTATATCAGACAATTTTTTGGAGTCTACATTTGGAACTCACAATGTTAATGATTAAAAATTTCGATCGGTAGAAAAATTTAAATTTTTAGAGATTTAAAATATGTGAACTTATTGACCATGATGTATTTGATCATACATTGGATGGATCATAGAGGAACATCTATATTATATACAATATATGAGATTACTCAATTTATTATAAAGATATTTTCCATACTATTTATAGAAATATCATTTCCTATTTTTGGTGACCCACGATGATATGTTTTTGTGAGAAGTGGTCCATGACATATCTTATAGTGTAATCTGTATGAAGCGTAAGAATTATTACAAGACATTATAGCTTTTAAGAAGGTTACAAAGGAAATTGCAACCTTATATATTTAAAATAGAATCTTTTACTTCTACGAGGAATAATTTTTATAGAACTAATAATTTGGTGTTATAATTATCCCATGTTGACTATAAAATTAAAGATGATTACTATCCATATTTTGTTATTTAATTATACAGATGAACAATTTAACTAGGATAGAGATTCCATGATTTACGTTTGGGATTCCATCAAATAATTAGAAGTGAAGTAAACATTATTTTTTAGTCATATTCGAATTTATAGCGTGGAAGTGGAGGGAAATGAGATATTGTCTGAGAAAAATGTTTTAAAATGAATATTCAACCTAGAGTAAAAGGAAAATAAAAGAAGTATGGTAGTCTATTTTATAAATTTATAATCTATATTTATAGAATGATAAACTATATTAATAGATATTTCAATGAGGATCCATATAGGGATAGTATGGCCTTGAAAATTATGGTTTAAACTAGGCGTGATAGTGTATAGGTTATTTGAGTATTTCTATATGCCAGTAGTATAGAGTATGTATAAATAATGTTTTTTTTCTTCAATGATTCTAGGAATGGATCTACATGTGATTTTTTGGGGAATAGGTTGGAAGAGAGGTTGTGGGTATGGATGAATTTCTAAGAAGTTTGATATTAGGTGGATACTTGTGTCCTATTATATAATTGTGTTTTATTGATGATATTTTTCTATTAATTTTACTTTTTTGCGTTAGTCATATTTCAATTTTTATCTTGTTCATAATTTACAATTCATTTTTCCATGTTTGTTTTTTGTAAAGGGAATTGGGTATTTCAATATTTCCTCTAGGTGTTCTGTAGTGTCTTGAACCATGATGGGACCACATCTAATCTAGATCTCAACTAAGTCCAAGAAATGGGCTGAAATTAACTCTCAGTCACAAAGTAAAGGAAAAAATGACCTAGGTATAAAAAATATAAGTTTTTAATGATTTCACCCATGTAAATAATCCTAAAAACATGACTAATAAATCAATAAAAATTGAACAATAACAACCAAAAAAGGCATAACAATTTTATGATTCATGTTTACATCCTTTAAACAAATCTCAATGAGGCTACAACAAAAGGGGGAAAAGAAACTATCCAAAAAACAACAATGCAACTAGAGAAGCATCATCTTGAAGCCACCACCATAGCGGCAATAGGGGTCAACCATTATCATCCCAAACCAACATCTCTAAATATATTAACATTACACATTTCAAGATATTTTGTTCTATAAACATTATATGATAAAAAACATGCATGTTTTATAAAATAAAAATGAGAAATAATTTTATGGAAATCATTTAAAAAATTAAATATGATTGTTTTTTAAATATCCAATGGACACGTACCTTATGATGATGGTAAGTACAATATATCAAAAGACCACTAAAAATGGGAAAACATGCTATGATATAGATAAAAATGGGAAACTAGGTATATAATATCCCTGTGAAAAGTCTAACAGTAACCATGAATGATAGTGTTCTCATGAATTAGCCACAATGAGAGGATACCCAATGGGCCTAGGGGTCTCCTATTATCATTCTCATTTGTTTAGTTTTTTATTGTCAATCCTTCTTGATTTATTCGGGATGAACCACTTATGATTGAAATAGCGTACTTGTCCTCTTCCCACCAACTAGATTCCCATGCTTCTATTCATGCTCAATTTTCATTCCACATGTTACAAATATAATCACTTTCACATAATAATATTAGAAAAAATATGACCATGCTTGATGAATCACTAAATATAAAACCAAAATCAATTTTAAATCCCAACACAGACAAAAACCATTCGAAAACAGGTTTCAGAAAACTTTTACAATTTATTAATCATGTTTTATAATTTATAAAGCATATTCAAACTTCACTACAAGGGATCACACTTCAGACACACCCAATTTATTTTACAAACACATAATTTAAGCAGTACACAAATCAAAACACTTTAGAAACATCTTTTTCACCACACACATAAATCATAGAACACATTTACACACTCTAGAAAGAAAATCAAATTCATAAAATAATTCATAAACATCAAACCAATTACCTCATTTGAAGAAACATCCATAAAATGGTGGAAACAAACAACCATCGATCAATATAACCCTATAGTGAAAATATTAAATAGTAAACATTATGATCTATCAAAGAAATCAATATCAAACAGTATAGTGTGTACCCATACTACTGGAAAATCAAATCCCTAATTAAATAAGAGGAAAACCAAAGAAAATAAGGATTAAATAAGAAATAAACAACTTAAATGATGGTTTCATGAATAATCTAAGCCAAATCACCCACCAAAAAGGTTCTCAAGGTATAGTGGATGAAGGTGGAGGTGATCCTAGTGTATAAAATCACATGTTTTAGTGATAATGAATGATTTGGTGTTTAATTCGAAAAAGTGTTTTTTTATGAAATTAATTATTTTTAATGACATGGATACACTCATGGTTTGACCACATGGTTTTCAAAACCATGAGAAAATCATGAGGTCATCATTATTCATAAGGGACATGTCGTGGAGGTAGTCAAACAGTTTGAAAAAACCATGCCCTAGATGTGAAATACTGTTATTTCTTAAAATTACACCACAGTGCAGGGTTTCCAAACAAATGTTCACGATTTCCCATAGCTGTGCCCAAGTCATGTGCCACTCTCTACCAAGGCCAAATATTCCATTTTTTTTTGGAAACTCGAAGGAAACCCATGGAATAACCATTGTATAGAATTTAATAGAAAAAATACCTAAAAATGAAGACACCTATTTGAGAAATATCCCCACCATGAAAACAATTTTTTCTCAGAACATAAACGTGAAGATTGATCAGTGAATGAAAATGGATACTCTTTAACAATCCCCAAAATCCACTGCCAAGTTAAATTCTCATCATTGTTCCCAAAGAACTAAGATCGATAGAATAAAATGCCAACAAATCACTTTCTCATGGGAATCTACAATCTATACTAGATACTAAAAGATGGATTAATAATGCTCTATCTCCAACTATTCCCAATTTTATATATGATATTTATCAGGGCCATATTTTTTCAATTGAGGGACATAGAACACATCATGAATTGAAATCAACTTAGAAGGAAAGAATAACCTTTATTCCACCTTACCAAACCCACATGATGATGTTGAATGGTTCAAAATACGTCGACATTCGATTTCATTGCTGTCCCATCTGGTGATGAATCATGTGATGTTCCACTTTTAGGAACACCCATTCACCTACAGAAAACTCATGATCTTTGTGTCTCTTATTTGTAATAAAATTTGTGGTGAAATTTATATGTCAAAAAAATTAAACCTGATTAGATTGATCTTTTCAGACATCCCTTCCACTAAAATCTTTCCCAACTGTGAGGTATCACCCTCCATGTAAAGACCCGTAAATTTCAAGGAATTTTTTTTTTCTTAATTTTCTTTGGAATTTTACAAGAACGCAGTTTCTGACGGCACCTGATTCCGAGGCCCGGTGTGCCCGGAATCATTTTCCGAAGTTTTGGCTCGGGTACGTTCAGTGAACGGACGAGCGGGTTTTTCTAACTTTTGAACCGGTGCCCGGAATCGAATTCTGAGGGCACCGATGAAATCGCAGCGCCGGTATTCGCTTAGAAACGCCTCTTCCGGAGTTGCGTTTGCTCGGGTGTGGTTTTTAATTTTCGGGCTTAAGGTTAAGAAATAAAATGATTTTGCGACAACTTTATTTTATTTCGCTTAAGCCACTTGGAAGCCACTTAAAGGCGGATTGAACTGAGTTGAACTGGATAGGATGCTATCCAGAAATATCCTACCCCTTGGTAGGATATTTGTGAGGTGGGGCCCGCACGAGCCCCGCCGTTTCTTTCCGTTAAGAAACGCATCCGTGAAAACCCGTCTTAATGAAAGTCAACCGACGCGTTTTCTAAATTCTTAACAGACCAATTAAATGGGGTGTTTCTTTCGTGAATTAATGGGTCGTTTCATTCGTTGAATTAATTCAACAAATTGATGGATCGTTTCTTAATCTTTTTTTTTCAAATTCGTTGGCGTATTAATAAAATAAGACCAACGCTTAACCTCTGGTTATTATGCGCTTGAGAGCTTTTGGGAGATTTCCTTCTTCTTCTTCAACCTTGACGAAGAACCTTCGAAGAACGAAGAACGCGAAGAACGTCGTTCTTCAACGAAGAACTTCTCCGCCGAAGAACACGATCCATCCACGACGTGACGTTCTTTTTCCACATCATCTTTTCCGCGACGGTTTTCCGCGACGAACGCCATCGACAACGACTCTTCCTCCGACGTCAAGGAATTGACACCGATATTCCACGACTCCGTCAACGTGCGACTATCGAGGTAAGGGTTCTTGAGTTCGTTGCTTTCTTTATATTTTGACTTTCCTCAAGACTTGACGAGGAACACTCTTTTTCCGACGAAGAACGCCGCTCCACTCTTCTTCGTCTTCGGTGTCAACGAGAGAGAACACCGCACCTTCCTCGGAAAACCTTCGTCGGCGTACAAGGATTCGCCAACGACGTGCTTCTTCGGACGCGCCTCTTCGTCAACGGATTTGACGAACGTCGACCGCGACGCCCGACCTCCGCGACGCCGTCTTCCGCGGAGCGTAGTCGAACCTTTGAATCTTAAACCCGAGGTAGGGGTTGTCGTTTTCTTTTGGTTTCCTTAATTTATTCTTGATCGTGAATCTATCAAGACTAACGTGTAACTTGATTTATTTTAAGTTGCGTTTTTAATTTAACGTGAGGGGGGCCGGACCGCACGAACACGGCCGAATTCCCCCCTCCATCGTTCATGTTTGTTTATGCGGGTGGAAGCAAGTAGCGTGGTGCCGTCGCACCACGCGGATGATCGTTCATTTATTTTTATGCAACGCCGTCGCGCTTCGCCGAGGAGAGTCTTCAAGAACGCGACGCCGTCGCGCCGCGTTGGAAGGATTCATGGCACGGCGAAAGGGGCGCGGTGCCGTCGCACCGCGCCGGATGACGAACGCCGCGGCCGGTTCCGGGCCGCGGCGGGACGAGAAGACCGCGGCCGGTTCCGGGCCGCGGCGGGACGAGGAGACCGTGGCCGGTTCCGGGCCGCGGCGGAAGGGAAGACCGGCGGCCGGGCCGCCGGCGTCGGAAGCCGAAGAAGGGGACCGGAAATTCCGGTCCCGTTTGAGAAAACCGGCCGGCCAGCTGGCCGGCCGGATGACTAAAAACCGGGGAATTTAATTCCCCGGCCAACCATGAAAACCCCCCTCTTTAAGAGGGGGGGCGTTTCTTTAAAGGGAGGGGGTCGACTGCCCCCTCGGTTCCACCAGCAGGCCCCCCCACGTGGGGGGGGCTCTTTAAAATAAATGGGGCGCGGCCCTTGTGCCGCGCCGCCCTCCAGCAAAACGCGGGGCTTAGCCCCGCGTGCCACCCACCTCGCGGCACCCCGCCGCCAGCGCGGCCCGCCGCCGCCGCCAGCGCACCCCGCCGCCGCCGCCAGCGCGGCCCGCCGCCGCCACCGCCGCCTCCGCCGCGCCGCCACCGCGCGCCGCCGCGCGCCGCCACCGGCCGCCGCACTGCCGCCGCCCGCCGCCGCCGGCCGCCGCACCGCCGCCGCCCGCCGCCGCCGGTCGCCGCCGCCGGCCACCGCGCCACCCGGGGGGGGGGGGGTCGGGCCGGGTCGGCCCGGACCCGGACCCCCCGTTTCGAACCTAATTTGGTTTTTGGCTTATAACTTGAGTCTCGGACCTCCGAATGACGAACCGTCTGCGGAAATGCGATCCTTGGATCGAGACGGTCGTTTCGATATATCGCACTCAAGGTTTCGGGTTACTTTGAGTTCGGCCGGGTTGGTTCGTTCACGAAACCAACCGGGCCTTCGGAGCGGAAACGCTCATATCTTGAGCCACGAACGTCCGATTGACGCGCCGTCAGTCGCGTTGTGTTCCTATTAGTGAATCGGATCTTTTGGCATACTCCGCCCGAGGTTTGGATGCAGGTGGAGTACGGTCGGGTTGGTTTTTCCTTAAAAACCAATCGGGCCCCGGAGACGAAAATGCTAATAACTCACAGACCGGGCGTCCGATCGACGCGCCGTCTGTTGCGTTGAGACCCCTGTGACGAGACGGACCTTTGAGACACTTCTTCGCGGGACCTTGTGATACTTGGAGTATCGACCAGTAGCTCGTGGAGCGGACCCGTGGTACTTGACAGTGGTGGTGCGCTTGGATGCAGCAGCAGACCCTTGGCGGTGGAGAGCTTGGTTGTAGCGGCGGACCCGCGATACTCTACGGAGTGTGTGCGCTTGGTTGTAGCGACAGACCCGCGACGGTGGAGACGAGCGTGCAGAGTACGAAGACCGTGTAGCCGGCTGAGACCTGACGACTGCTTGACCGACTCGACTTGGAGTGAGTCGACTAGCCCAGTGGACGGAGCGCCCGGTATTTGGCGGCAGACCCACGGCGGACGGAGCGCCTGGTAGTTGGCAGCAGACCCGCGATACTCGACAGGAGGAGTACCTCAGCAGGCTATCTGGGTAGCGCCCGATATTTGGCGACAGACCCTCAGCGGACGGAGCGCCCGGTAGTTGGCCGCAAACCCGCAGTACTCGACAGGAGGAGTACCTCAGCAGTCCTAGGTTAGTGAGCGGCAGCCTCGGAGTCATGACAGGACCACTGTACACTCTAGAGACGGAGCTCTTCAGCAGTTACGGTTTCGATAATTAAAATCCTGGTTTGAGCTGAGACTTTTGACCTTGTGTTTACTTCATGATTGAGATGGGTCACTTGCTAACTTTGGTATATGTATGGGCATATACCCGGGTAGTGGTTATCCGTCGATTTCACAATCCTTGTGTTTCCTCATGATTGAGATGGGTTACTTGATAACTTAGGTATATGTATGGGCATATACCTAAGTAGGGTTTATCTGTTGAGATCTTCTTGTGTTTATCCTTGTTGGTTTTAGTGAGACCTTGAGGGTCTCGGGGTCCCTACTGAGTATCGTTATACTCACCCCTGCACGGGCTATGCCCGCACCTCGTTGTGTTGGTTGCAGACGACGGCCAGTACTGGCAGAGGCCGAGTATTCGAGGACTGGACGGTACCTGGAGGTGGACTATACGACGAGGCGGTACCCAGAGGCAGACCACTGGGCGGGTCATACTTGGAGGAGACGGCGGGACCCGAGGAGCAGAAGAGCTATCTGTACCCACCCTTCAGGTGGGATTTCCAGTGGACATCTCAGCGTAGCAGCTTTACTTTTCAGTCGCTGTTTTCCCTTTCGAGTTGTACTTTACAGTTGGGCTTGTATTTCCGGCCCCTTTTACTTTTCAGCTCTTCTTTTTGTACTTAGTGTTTTACTTCCGCTTGTACTCTGTGGTGCTTGTTTTCTTTATAAAGGCAATGCCTTCCCAGTTATCGGGATTTTACGCCTTTGGTGCTAGTCGCCAACCCCTGGCCTATGGAAGGCGGGCTTGGGGTAGTCACGGCACGGGCCCCGAGGACGGGTCGTGACAAATTGGTATCAGAGGAGTTCGGTTCTACCGCAGAACTTATAACTCTGATCTTTCTTTCTGTGAAGCAATAGTGTTAAGGGTACCGAGTGTGGTTTTCAGTCCAGGGAGTCCAGTGTTGGTGCGGGCGGCCGACGTATCCATACACCAGGACCCTGACAACTGATTTCCGACTTTGTGCACGAAAACACTGATTGCGTGTGTGTTTACAAAAGTTTTTCCCCTTAAAACAGCTCAAACCAGGTCAGCTCACCAGGTATAATCGTTTGATCGTGTTACGTTGTTTCTTTCAGGATGTCTTTTCTCAGACGACCAGCTAGAGCCCGGAGGGATGAGCGTGCTGACAGTCTGTCGAGCGACGAGGCTTCGGTACAGGGCCCTCTTGCAGTTGAGGCACCAGCGGAGGCACCAGCGGTACTACCATACGTTGGGCCACCGATGCCACCAGCCCCAGCAGTAGGCGATGCACGACGCTTGAGCGCGCTGCACGAGTTCCAGCGCCAGAGGCCACCCAGGTTCCGGGGAGAGACGGACCCGCAGGCGGCTGAGTTTTGGCTGGAGGCTGTGGTGAGTGTCTTCAGGCTAGTGGGGACGCCGGCAGACTTCATGGTGATCTTTGCTACCAGCCTCCTTCAGGCAGCAGCAGGTAGGTGGTGGAGCCACTTGTTTCAGTTTTGCGATGAGATGGACTTCGCATGGGAAGACTTCGAGACCTTCTTCAGGGTGGAGTTTGTGCCAGTATCTCTACACCCCGAGCGTGTACAGGAGATTCTGCCTTTACCGCGTGATTTTCGATCAGAAGCCGAGTCATCTGTGGGCAGTAGACAGATGATGCAGAGGTCCAGGAGGACCAGACCAGCAGTTGGGCGAACTCGGGTTTTAGGACCGGTGGTGCAGGGCACCCGGAGTGGGAACAGAGCTAGCCGTGCAAGGAGCAGGTTGTGTTACTCATGCCGAGGAAAGGGTCACCTGGCACGTGACTGTCCGACTCCTCGATCCGCAGGCTTGGAGGGAGCCACCGAGGTTGAGGCAGCGACAAATGCTTGAGCAACAGTAAAGCAAGTGGACAGGAGCGGAACTAGTGGATACGTCTCTTGTACTTCTAGTTCCATGTTGATGTTCCTTTTGTGTAGCGTCTTGTATTATGAGCTGCAATAATAAAAGACGCATCCTTTGTGATGTTTTCTTTCCTGTCCTCTTTTGTGATGTTACTAAGAGGTTCCAGTTGACTGTTGACTTGACCCTCACTTGTGAGACATCTACTGGAGGAGACCAGTTACCACACACTGATGCCGACAGTGTGACTCAACCCTTGGAGGCGAGAGTAACGGTTGGATCTCTTAGTAGTAGCGTCGAGGCCTTACGACGTCATCCTTGGTATGGATTAATATCATCCATGTTAGGATTGACTGTTTTAGGCAAAGAATGTGGTTCATCCTAGGGATGAGACCAGGTTTCTCTTATCGGCAAAGAAGAAATCTTGCAGCTCTTGTGGGACCAGAAATGGTCCGGGCCACGTCGGAGGAGGTCCATATCATCCAGGAGCGGATGAGGACAACACAGAGCCGGCAGAAGTCATACGCTGACAAGAGGCGGAGGCCACTAGAGTTCGAGGATGGTGACCACGTCTTCTTGCGGGTCACACCTCGACGTGGTATTCGGAGATTTGGCCGAGGCGGCAAGTTGTCTCCCCGCTTCATCGGGCCTTTCCAGGTCCTCAGCAGGGTTGGCAAGGTGGCTTATCGCCTGGCTCTGCCACCTCAGTTGCACCGGGTGCACGACGTCTTCCACGTATCCCAGCTGAGGAGATACGTGCTCGACCCCCTTCGCATATCATCGACCATGAGGAGCTAGACGGTGGCGA
This sequence comes from Viscum album, assembly GCA_963277665.1. Taxonomy (NCBI): domain Eukaryota; kingdom Viridiplantae; phylum Streptophyta; class Magnoliopsida; order Santalales; family Viscaceae; genus Viscum; species Viscum album. The sequence continues at coordinate 1,069,433,980 of OY728129.1, forward strand.
TGAGTGTCTTATACGGAGGTTCCTGTGGGGATCGAGGATCGACAGGAACGGATCCTAGGAGGATGGTCGATTCCTCTTTGCACTTTCTTTGGCAGCGCGAGAACCTCCAGGTGAGCACATGGGAGCGGAAGGCTCAGATGCGTGCTCAGTACCGCTTTGTTTCCCTAAGTTTGTGGTGAAGCTTTACGGGGACGTAAAGCCCTGTGGTGGGAGTAATGTAAAGACCCGTAAATTTCAAGGAATTATTTTTTTTCTTAATTTTCTTTGGAATTTTACAAGAACACAGTTTCTGACGGCACCTGATTCCGAGGCCCGGTGTGCCCGGAATCATTTTCCGAAGTTTTGGCTCGGGTACGTTCAGTGAACGGACGAGCGGGTTTTTCTAACTTTTGAACCGGTGCCCGGAATCGAATTCTGAGGGCACCGATGAAATCGCAGCGCCGGTATTCGCTTAGAAACGCCTCTTCCGGAGTTGCGTTTGCTCGGGTGTGGTTTTTAATTTTCGGGCTTAAGGTTAAGAAATAAAATGATTTTGCGACAACTTTATTTTATTTCGCTTAAGCCACTTGGAAGCCACTTAAAGGCGGATTGAACTGAGTTGAACTGGATAGGATGCTATCCAGAAATATCCTACCCCTTGGTAGGATATTTGTGAGGTGGGGCCCGCACGAGCCCCGCCGTTTCTTTCCGTTAAGAAACGCATCCGTGAAAACCCGTCTTAATGAAAGTCAACCGACGCGTTTTCTAAATTCTTAACAGACCAATTAAATGGGCTGTTTCTTTCGTGAATTAATGGGTCGTTTCTTTCGTTGAATTAATTCAACAAATTGATGGATCGTTTCTTAATCTTTTTTTTTCAAATTCGTTGGCGTATTAATAAAATAAGACCAACGCTTAACCTCTGGTTATTATGCGCTTGAGAGCTTTTGGGAGATTTCCTTCTTCTTCTTCAACCTTGACGAAGAACCTTCGAAGAACGAAGAACGCGAAGAACGTCGTTCTTCAACGAAGAACTTCTCCGCCGAAGAACACGATCCATCCACGACGTGACGTTCTTTTTCCGCATCATCTTTTCCGCGACGGTTTTCCGTGACGAACGCCATCGACAACGACTCTTCCTCCGACGTCAAGGAATTGACACCGATATTCCACGACTCCGTCAACGTGCGACTATCGAGGTAAGGGTTCTTGAGTTCGTTGCTTTCTTTATATTTTGACTTTCCTCAAGACTTGACGAGGAACGCTCTTTTTCCGACGAAGAACGCCGCTCCACTCTTCTTCGTCTTCGGTGTCAACGAGAGAGAACACCGCACCTTCCTCGGAAAACCTTCGTCGGCGTACAAGGATTCGCCAACGACGTGCTTCTTCGGACGCGCCTCTTCGTCAACGGATTTGACGAACGTCGACCGCGACGCCCGACCTCCGCGACGCCGTCTTCCGCGGAGCGTAGTCGAACCTTTGAATCTTAAACCCGAGGTAGGGGTTGTCGTTTTCTTTTGGTTTCCTTAATTTATTCTTGATCGTGAATCTATCAAGACTAACGTGTAACTTGATTTATTTTAAGTTGCGTTTTTAATTTAACGTGAGGGGGGCCGGACCGCACGAACACGGCCGAATTCCCCCCTCCATCGTTCATGTTTGTTTATGCGGGTGGAAGCAAGTAGCGTGGTGCCGTCGCACCACGCGGATGATCGTTCATTTATTTTTATGCAACGCCATCGCGCTTCGCCGAGGAGAGTCTTCAAGAACGCGACGCCGTCGCGCCGCGTTGGAAGGATTCATGGCACGGCGAAAGGGGCGCGGTGCCGTCACACCGCGCCGGATGACGAACGCCGCGGCCGGTTCCGGGCCGCGGCGGGACGAGAAGACCGCGGCCGGTTCCGGGCCGCGGCGTGACGAGGAGACCGCGGCCGGTTCCGGGCCGCGGCGGAAGGGAAGACCGGCGGCCGGGCCGCCGGCGTCGGAAGCCGAAGAAGGGGACCGGAAATTCCGGTCCCGTTTGAGAAAACCGGCCGGCCAGCTGGCCGGCCGGATGACTTAAAACCGGGGAATTTAATTCCCCGGCCAACCATGAAAACCCCCCTCTTTAAGAGGGGGGGCGTTTCTTTAAAGGGAGGGGGCCGGCTGCCCCCTCGGTTCCACCAGCAGGCCCCCCACGTGGGGGGGGGGGGGGGCTCTTTAAAATAAATGGGGCGCGGCCCTTGTGCCGCGCCGCCCTCCAGCAAAACGCGGGGCTTAGCCCCGCGTGCCACCCACCTCGCGGCACCCCGCCGCCAGCGCGGCCCGCCGCCGCCGCCGGCGCACCCCGCCGCCGCCGCCGGCGCGGCCCGCCGCCGCCCCCGCCGCCTCCGCCGCGCCGCCACCGCGCGCCGCCGCGCGCCGCCACCGGCCGCCGCACCGCCGCCGCCCGCCGCCGCCGGCCGCCGCACCGCCGCCGCCGGCCGCCGCCGGTCGCCGCCGCCGGCCACCGCGCCACCCGGGGGGGGGGGGGGGTCGGGCCGGGTCGGCCCGGACCCGGACCCCCCGTTTCGAACCTGATTTGGTTTTTGGCTCATAACTTGAGTCTCGGACCTCCGAATGACGAACCGTCTGCGGCAACGCGATCCTTGGATCGAGACGGTCGTTTTGATATATCGCACTCAAGGTTTCGGGTTACTTTGAGTTCGGCCGGGTTGGTTCGTTCACGAAACCAACCGGGCCTTCGGAGCGGAAACGCTCATATCTTGAGCCACGAACGTCCGATTGACGCGCCGTCAGTCGCGTTGTGTTCCTCTTAGTGAATCGGATCTTTTGGAATACTCCGCCCGAGGTTTGGACGCAGGTGGAGTACGGTCGGGTTGGTTTTTCCTTAAAAACCAACCGGGCCCCGGAGACGAAAATGCTAATAACTCACAGACCGGGCGTCCGATCGACGCGCCGTCTGTTGCGTTGAGACCCCTGTGACGAGACAGACCTTTGAGACACTTCTTCGCGGGACCTTGTGATACTTGGAGTATCGACCAGTAGCTCGTGGAGCGGACCCGTGGTACTTGACAGTGGTGGTGCGCTTGGATGCAGCAGCAGACCCTTGGCGGTGGAGAGCTTGGTTGTAGCGGCGGACCCGCGATACTCTACGGAGTGTGTGCGCTTGGTTGTAGCGACAGACCCGCGACGGTGGAGACGAGCGTGCAGAGTACGGAGACCGTGTAGCCGGCTGAGACCTGACGACTGCTTGACCGACTCGACTTGGAGTGAGTCGACTAGCCCAGTGGACGGAGCGCCCGGTATTTGGCGGCAGACCCACGGCGGACGGAGCGCCTGGTAGTTGGCAGCAGACCCGCGATACTCGACAGGAGGAGTACTTCAGCAGGCTATCTGGGTAGCGCCCGGTATTTGGCGACAGACCCTCAGCGGACGGAGCGCCCGGTAGTTGGCCGCAAACCCGCAGTACTCGCCAGGAGGAGTACCTCAGCAGTCCTAGGTTAGTGAGCGGCAGCCTCGGAGTCGTGACAGGACCACTGTACACTCTAGAGACGGAGCTCTTCAGCAGTTACGGTTTCGATAATTAAAATCCTGGTTTGAGCTGATACTTTTGACCTTGTGTTTACTTCATGATTGAGATGGGTCACTTGCTAACTTTGGTATATGTATGGGCATATACCCGGGTAGTGGTTATCCGTCGATTTCACAATCCTTGTGTTTCCTCATGATTGAGATGGGTTATTTGATAACTTAGGTATATGTATGGGCATATACCTAAGTAGGGTTTATCTGTTGAGATCTTCTTGTGTTTATCCTTGTTGGTTTTAGTGAGACCTTGAGGGTCTCGGGGTCCCTACTGAGTATCGTTATACTCACCCCTGCACGGGCTATGCCCGCACCTCGTTGTGTTGGTTGCAGACGACGGCCAGTACTGGCAGAGGCCGAGTATTCGAGGACTGGACGGTACCTGGAGGTGGACTATACGACGAGGCGGTACCCAGAGGCAGACCACTCGGCGGGTCATACTTGGAGCAGACGGCGGGACCCGAGGAGCAGAAGAGCTATCTGTACCCACCCTTCAGGTGGGATTTCCAGTGGACATCTCAGCGTAGCAGCTTTACTTTTTAGTCGCTGTTTTCCCTTTCGAGTTGTACTTTACAGTTGGGCTTGTATTTCCGGCCCCTTTTACTTTTCAGCTCTTCTTTTTGTACTTAGTGTTTTACTTCCGCTTGTACTCTGTGGTGCTTGTTTTCTTTATAAAGGCAATGCATTCCCAGTTATCGGGATTTTACGCCTTTGGTGCTAGTCGCCAACCCCTGGCCTATGGAAGGCGGGCTTGGGGTAGTCACGGCACGGGCCCCGAGGACGGGTCGTGACACTCCACATCCCAACATAAAGGTGATTTCCATGGACAACTATAAAGCCACTTGAAAAGAGACATTCAGACTGAATATTGGTAACTATTTTCATATACAATCTTAACCAATCCCAAATATCTATCCCATGATCCTCTGAAATCCAAAACATAGGTTAAAAGAATGTGTTTTAAAATATGATCCTCCAGCTCCATCTCACAATTTTTTTGATGATTTCATCCCATAATAAACATAATATCTAACCCCATTGTATTTTAAAGGCCTTCCCAAAATAGATATGTGATCTATGGGTCCCTGTCTTAAATGATTGTCGATGGCACACCATGAATCGTCACTATCTCTAGGACATACAATTGTCCCAAAACATTTACATTATTAGAATATCTAATCTTAATGAATAGGGATTTATTTAGTCATACAATCCATCACTACACAAAGAGCATTCCACCCATATATTGTATGAGGAAATAAAAAAATGAAGTACATGGAGGTCTTGTCCCACATCAAGGTAGGAATGGTTAGTGGATGAAGAAAACCAGATGATCTTTGATGATATACTTCTACCTTCTGGACTGTGTAACACCTTAAAACAAAGTTAAATAAATCCTAGATCTTACATAGGATTCATAAATTCAAATTAACTTCATAACACATCATGGTAGAAACAAGATGAACAATCCATTATGATTGGTGACTATCATGCATGACTAAATTTCTCAAAGATAACGGTATTATAAATCTACAATTTAAAAAAAATGTTTCCCTTGAGGGACAAAGAAATTTCACAAGGTGTCTCTTAACCAAGAAGAAACTGTATAGGCTACTATAATAATTCTTCTACATGCTTCTCTTTCAAAATAAACTCCCGAAGAGATAGAGTCAACTAGATGTTGGCCATGAACGCACCTTCGGGCTACTTATTCTCCAAGTTCATTTGAGAAATAATATCAATCAAATTCAACTCATCCATACAATTCCAAAAATATTTCAATTTAATATTTTTACCACAAAATTTGACACAACATACCATTTTCAAAGGGGATAAACTTTATCAATGTCAAACAATTTCAAGTACACCACCTAATGGAGCTGCCGCAAGTTCATGTATTCTTGGTAGAAACAAAAGGATAATCTATTATGATTATAATCAAACAATAATCTCTTTACAAATAGATAATGATGCGATGCCATTAAGAATTCATCGCAACATCAAACTCTAGTCCATGGGATGGGAAAAATGTTTCTTTTGGTCAGAGTTACTAAGAACCATATGCTACCACATGATCATTCTTCATCAATACACACTGAAGTCCCATACCTTGGGGATAATAGTAAACCCCATAAGCCCTCATAGAATCTGATAAGACCAAAACACGGGATTTGAGCAGTCTCTACATCAGCTTCATGAAGGATACCTAGCATTATTTTCACCATTAGAACTTCACCCCTATTTAGATGAGCGACATCTTGTGCGATGCTAGCTGATAAATTTTTTGAATAAAGAAACTGTAATATCTGAGAATTCCTTGGAATATTATAATCTCAATCTTATTCTCTAGTTTCTCCCATAACATAACTACACTAATATTATTGGGATGTAATAAAATCACGTATTTTATGATCACATGGTCATGATACATTACCTCTTTAGTCTAGAATGTACACTTAGAAAATATGGCCTATAGACAATGGTCCCAAAGAATGCCGAATACAATATGAAAATGTCTCTTAATATCCTTACCAAAATTACAATAAACCATAATATCATCCTTGAATACTATGAAAAAAAATCAAGATAATGGTAGAACACTCTATTTATATGTTCCATGAAGACTTGCAAAGCATTCGTCAATCCAAAATGCATGACAAAGTAATCAAAATGGTTGTACATCCTTTGGAAATCTGATATCATGACACCAACATCTTTCACCCTTACTTGGTGATAACCAGAGAATATTTTATTTAGAACCACCATTCCCCTTCTAGATGATTAAACTAGTCATCAATGTGTTGAAAATAAAACATATTCTTCATTCTAACATTATTTAGCTTCCAATAATCAATGAAGAACAAGAGGGATCCATTAGCCTTATTTGAAAACAAGATAGGTGTTGACCAAGGGGAGAATCTAGTGTTTACAAATCATTTAGATTCTAAGTCATCCAACTGTACCATTAATTCCATCAACATGGTGGGGTCCATACGTTACCATAACAGAGATATCAAATTTTTTCTGAGTGTTAAATATATAGAGATCTCCACATCCCCATCAGTGGTAATCATGAAAATTCCCCTGGAAATACCTCTAGGAACTCATCCACCATAAGAGGTTATTCAACTTTAGTATTCACACCATCTTCTTCCAATGCGAGAGACGATAAATAAAAAATGAGATTACCAAATTATGTGTATAGAGGTCATACATGACTTTACTGAGGATCTAAATATCCATTAGAATCCAAGGTACTACCATTAACTTCCACCAAACTCACCCACTTCCTTTAAAAATATATTTTCACCAAAAAATGAATCATCCAACCCATATAGAGGATTATTTTGTATAGTTCCATTACGAAAAACATGGAAATAACCATTTAGATTCACACCTAACATGGTAAGTGCACATGTTAGAGACTGGAAACCCTGATCCTTCTTATTACAGAACAATATTACTAACTCCACTACATATGTCCTGAGCATAGTTAGTAAACCCAAAAAAAATTTCAATACATATAGAGATAAATGAAACAAAATCACAAGTATCAAAATAAAATAAAATCCAAGGATGTTGCAATGAAATCATTACACTTGAATATAATATTTCCCATATCCAAATCTGCTGGTGATCGATCCACTGCATGAAGCTTCCTAGTCTTGGTCAAATCCTAATAAAAAACACTAGCCTACAGCTCTTCCTTGAACTGACTATTCCTAGAAGATGACCCATCCATACTGACAAGTCATCCAAATTGGTAACCCACTATCTTGGATGGATTTGACTGAGTTTATATTCCCATGGAATCTAATGATCTTGCAACTATCTAATAAAGAAATGTCACTTTGCAGAAGAGCTGAAATTTCCCAATAACATAGCATCGATTGCGTGGTTTGGGTTTAGATTTACATGTAGGTCAAATGTGTCCTACCTCCTCGCACCGATGAACCAAAACTAACCAATAATTAGAATATATAGAATAAAACTATGGGGAAGGATGAACTATAATAAAAAATCCCTTACTTCAATTCTCATCTAACATCCTTTTTTTCTCTGATGAACTGACACTAACCATTACTATCAATCCCATATAGGAAACATACATGACTTTAAAATCAATATCTAGTATACCAGAATGATCAAACACTTAAATATAGGGCATCAATATGGACATAAAACCAGTGAATATATCTCAAGATGAATCCACCATTCAAACCTATAAGCCTTCATCAGTTTGTTTGAAATGATTTCAGCTGAGTACTGATCATTCTTAAAAAAGTGGTAACTGTATTACATCATGGAATGGTCCCCCTAAAAAATTTCCATGAATTCCTAGTATAGGGAATATGAAATAAACTCAGGACAATAATGATCATTTAAAACACCCTTGATGTTCTTCTATTTCATCATCTCGTTCTTTCTAGCATGAACTACTAAGTCCCACGACCTCCGAATAGGATTTCATGCATGAATGAATCACATTTTACCCTTGATTCCATTGGAGTATCAAGAAATTAAATGTATATTCCATATTATCATTCGATTCTTCTGCTTCTTGGGGGTCTGTGCAACCTCAAGAATGAAGATCACATGTTCTCAATGAAGTACTCATATTTTTCTTTCCCTAGACCTAGTTCATCATCTCAAAATATATCCGGATTAGGACTCGCTACGTGTTAATGAGGATGGTTAGCCCAAAAAACTTCTTCCATTAACCTCAGATCGATTGGTGATTTAGAACATTCTTTGGCCTCTTCTCGTGATTGTATACGAATTCTCTTGAGAGGCATTTGCTGCAACTAGCAATTACCAAAAGTAGAGAAATAAACACAACCATTATGATTTTTTAGAAATAACTTTAAATACTCAGATTCCATAAATCCAAACACATAAATGTCATAAAAAAGTAACAACTAAACACCTTAACCTCTACCAATTATATATATATAGCCTTGAGGCTATACATGTCACCTGAAGGTGATGTCAAATAAAATTCTACCATCCCATAGAGACATATGGTCAGTTATGTGGTTTGATTACCAGACACCCTACTCATGACCAGAACCTAAAGCATTCGAAATAATATCAATTTCCTATCTAAAATCATTCTAAATACCATGACACTAATGTTTGTGACCTCCTTTGATACCATACTTTCATGTACCAATCCCAGACATCATTCGAACCATTTCCCAACCTTTTCCAAGACATGGCTCGATGGGCATTCTTAGTCCCCATAGGTTGTAAACATGTTCATGGGTATCTATAATATAATATAGGAATGATTAAATCCATGTAAATAATAATTAACAAATGAATATAATAAATAATCAAAGACTGAACAATCACAACCAAACAAGGAATTATAATTCTCATTTTAATGATTATAGTCATTAAAAAAACCCCAATAGGCTACAAAAAAAGGCATGAAACTGTCCCCAAAACTAATAAGGAAGGAGAGGATAATCATAATCAAGAAACCACCACAACAACTTCAATTTCAAAATACTAGCATCCCAAACCACCATCTCCAAACATCTTGACATTACATATTTCCAACACAACCATGTCTACATAAAAGAAAAGATTTTTGTTGGGTGTGATCCAATGTCAATAAGGATTCCACCCAAAAACAATATTCCATTTTATAAATATTATATGATAAATACATATGCATGTTCTATAAATGAACAACAATTTTTTTGGAAATCATATTAAAAGAAAAAATGACTACTTTTTAAATAACCAGAAATGTGTACCGTATGCCGAAGGAAAGTAAAATATATCAAAAACGGACAAAGTCACATGAAAAACATCTAGGCACTAGATAACAACGTGACATTAGGTAAATCACATCATGGTGAAAATTTTCATAGAATCCAGGTTGAACATCATTCTCAGGCCTAAAATACATATAGTGCACACCACATAGGAATAGTTGTCTTTAATCATCATTATCATTTAGTTTGTTTTGAATCATGAATCCTTCTAGATGTTTCCACGATAAACCATTTCTGAGTCAAGAGACGTACTAGTTATAGTGTACGCACTTAGATAACCATGGTTCCCTTGTCGTTCAATTTTTATTCCCCATGCCATATGCAACATCAATTACATATAATCATATTCCATACAATATAACCATTATTGATGAATCACTACATTCAACACACAAAAAACATTTAAATCCTAAAAAATAGAAAAACCATTATAAATAATAGTTCTCACCACTTTCAATATTTATTGAACATGTTTCATAATTTATATAGCACATTTTAAATTTATTATAAAGGTTCACACTTTAAATACACCTAATTTCATTTAGAAATAACACATTAAAGCCATACACATTTGAAATCCATTAAAGAAAATCATTAAAACCACAATCATAAATCATTAAACCCATTTAAAACCTAAATAAATCATTTCAAATTCATAAAATAATGCTTATGTTTGAACCACCAACCATAATTGAAGAAACTCCAGGAAAATGGTTAAAACAAACAAAAAGACACAAATAAAACCATATAGAGGCAACATAAAACCAATAAAATAAAGATAGAACCCAAAAAATAATTATCCAACCCTAAATAAGTCACCTAACCCACTGAAGATGTGAGAAACCCATGAAAGTAGAATGAATCCCCTGAAAAGTGGGATAAAATAAGAAATGATCCACTTACATGATGGTTTATTAAAGAATCAATGTCAAATCACCTACCAAAATTGATACGAAGTGATATTGGAGGAAGGTTATGGTACACCTATCATATAATATCTTCTATGTGGTAAAAATGTGTTATTTTTTTGATCAATTTTAATAGGGGTAGTTTATAAATTTCATGATTTTTAACGACATGGAAATGTGCACTGTTTGCCGACATGATTTTCCAAACCGTGCGGTAACCATGCAGTCAACATTTTCCAAAAGGGACATGTCACATGGATAGTATCATATTTTGAAAACTATACTATATCCATGTGATAAATTTCTGTACAAAAATGACACCTTGGAACATGGATTTCTAGTAAATGTGTATGGTTTCCCCAAACTGTGCACAATTCATGCACCATTGTCTGCCATCGAATCATTTTCTATTTCATGAAATAAGCTAAAATAAAACCAATGGATTAAATGTAGGTTAAAAATAAATATAATAATAACCTGAAAATTAATAATATAATTTCAAATGTAGGTACATGAGAGACTAACAAGACCTCTGATATAATATGTTCAATTTATTATAGTTATATACATGAGAAGTATATATAAATAATGAAACGCGGTTTGGTTAATTTAGTTTATTAGATTTTTTTCTTTTTAATAATTTTTTATAAATTGTTAGAAAATATATGTTGGTACAACCACACATGTTTCACTATGGCACATGATAAGCAATGATCATACTATGGTGACCGTTATTGATTTTAATGTTTTCTTATTAGTAAAAATCATCTTAATTTGTTCTTAGGTTTGGAAAATATAAGTCTATAACAACATCTGACATGTAGGTTTTAAATTTTATTTCTATAGATGATGCTTAAAAAACATATTTTTAATATTATAAACCAGTGAGTTTTATTTTGGAATTTTCGATTCCTTGAACACTTTCATGTTTCATGTTATCACTTCTTTATTTTAGATTTATTTTTATTATATTTTTTCTCAATTATTTCGATATTTTTTTTATAATTACCAGAGGAAACATTTACTTTAGATGAGGCATTGGATACCCTTACATGATGTGTGTTTACCCTTGGATAAGAGCACTATTAACCTTGTGTGGCTTTCATTTTCTAAACCCGAACATCATATATTTGATTTTATACCCATATATAATATTTTTGTTATAGGATATACCTTTACATATTGTTTTTTTGTACCCTTACATAGCTTCGGTATTATGCTTGCTACCATTATGAGGAAAATTAGATAGAATATGATACCCTTATTTGAGCTCTATATTACTTTTATATAAGAAATGTGATATTATTATGTGGGTAAGGTTTCTAATGAGGGAACCTTATGTAGTGGGTTACAACCCTAATGTAGCACTGGTATACCAATATGATTTTTTCGAGGAACCCGTACACATTGGGGAATCACCCCTCAACAAGAATTATAGTGATAACTTTATGGGTGGTGGCTTCTCATTACACTTACGTAGATCTATTAAGATTCTTATACAGAGAAAATTATTGAATAATTTTTTCCAGATATTATTCTATAGACTTCTCTACTGACCATGTATCCTGATGTTGTTGATGTTTTTATTTGGATTTAGACATTTAGTTTTAAGTGTAAGAGGTTGCATTATATGTACATATATGAAGATAAAAATCACAGTGTGTTGAGGTTGATATACAATCAAATGTAAGTAGACAATATTGAAGGGAGTGATTTCAAACAGCTCAAATTCATTATGATAAAAACAGCTTGTTATAGGAGTATTTTATTTAGTGTAGAGATCATGATTTTTGACTTCTTATGATGGATCAATTGACTGTAAGAACTCTTAAAGGGTTATTATATAGGTATATCCAACCCCAGTAAGGGGTTTCATATATGGTTTTATGTGTTCCTTATTTTTTTCATATTTATTAAATTGATTTTCTTATTTAATTTAGTGCATAGGTGTGTGTTAATTCATATTGTGTACGCTATTAAGATTATTTTCATCCATAAAATTTTGACTGTTATATTCCACTATTTATTTCCTTACTAATAATAAATGCAAAGGGGTTTTTTATATACATAGATTAGGACCATTGTTTTCTTAACCACATAAATTCATGTGTTACTTTTCATTCTTATGTTTTTATGATTCATGAGTTGTTTATTTTAATCCCATTATTCCCATATTTTTTATTCTATTTTTTCAAATATCCCATTACTTTTGTATTGAATATTTATTGGCTCAGTTCATGTTTTTGAGATATTTTATGAAATATTTCTTTCTACCAGGGATTTGTGTGTCTCATATACCACCCTCCCATAAGAATAATATTTAAATATAGTCCAATACACCCATATATCTAAACCATGAAAATAATTTTTTCAACAGATGGGGCTAGAGTGGATTTCGCCGAGACACACACAATTGCAGTGGAAATAATTGAAATGGACATAGAGAGGAGAAGCTGATATGAAACCTCCTGGATCCCTTCCATTTTTATCCAACAAATTTCTTCATATTCCCCAATAGACACCAAATTTCAATCACCAATATACACCATCACTGCCTTTTATGATGTACGATGAATCACCATGGATTCCTATCATGTATCAACTAGTGATTGGATCTACTATCGGACCCACCAAGTCAATTATTATGTCTCAATATTTATCTAGTAGAGGATACTGATGTTTCTATGATTATGGAAATCATCATCTAAAAAAACCAAACCTCATGTTCAATGATGAATTCAAACAATATTTAGATTCCCCCATCATGATTTCAATGATCCGCAATGCTATGTATTTGTACTAGAAAAAAATGAGAACAATGTGTTTTGTATTTAAAATGGGTTTTATTGGTTTTATATATTGTTTGAGATTTTTCCATTTCCCATTCCATCCAAGACCAACAAATAATCTTCTCTGGGTTTCCATTATAAAAATATTTTTCTCAAGATAGAACTCTATAATGTATTCTATATTTGATTTAAAATAGATTTTCGTAAGGAATTCAGTCTTAACATGTGGTATCATAGTATGGTTATAGTCTATGTGTGATATGGGTGGTCTATCCCAAAACACATTTGGGAATGAAAATAACATATCATGTTAGAGAATGAGGATCCATTTTTGTACCTTGACCCAGATTATTCATAATAACATTGTCTAGGTGGAATGTCCTAGGGAATATAGAATCAATGGTGAATGATAAATATGATTAGATTAGATATATTATCATTTAGTGGGAGGACTAGTGGCATGTTATTTTGTTTGAGGGGGGTTGTTGGGAGAAAATTCAATCCAATATCTATTTCTCCATAGAATTTTTGATGAAAAATAAGTTTTTATGAGATACTCTAATCACGAAGTGGTTTTAGGATAATATTCTACCTAATCATCTTGGATGACACAATATTTTGGTTTAGTTCCATTGTCATTTATTTACATGGTAATTCACTAGTATAAATAAAATTTGTGCAATAAAAATATTGTTTTGTCTTTTTTCCCAAAATTCATGGTGGGAACCAATAATAGGGGTGGAATATTGTGAGATTATACTTCCACTACTAGAAAACTTGAATCCACAACATGATTCATTTTTTTTAGTAGAGGGATTGTTGTAGGATTTTTTTGTTGAGTATCGAAAAATGGAAAGGGGTTGAGAGTCAAGGTAATGAAATTATTGCATTCATTAGATTTTATCTATATTATTTATTGAAAAATTAGAGGGGGAATCAAAATTCCATGGATGGATTAAATAAATATTTGTGAATTGAGTTTCTCATGAAGTTATATATACAATGGGATACATATGTGTTTTTTTAATCCAAAATTGTGATGAAAAAAATTATTGTTCATAAATGTATAAAATAATTGTGATATATTTGAATAAAAAATGATCCTATTGAAATCATTTATAATAATTATTCTAAAACCCCAATCATTTATAATATTTTATAAAAAATCCATTTTTCAATTTTAACATCCTAATGACTCATATTTTGATATTTATTTTACAAGAAATAATGGTATCTCAATGATTAAATTTTTTTAGTAGATAAATTAAAATAAGATTTATATTTTTATATTTTTTTGGGTACAATCACAATATATTTACATAAATGGGGTTTGAGAGCATTGAATAATTTGAGGTTCCCAAGAACCATGGAAAGAGCATTAAATGAATTCAATATTCTGATGTTTGATTTTAATTTTTCCAATTTTATTTTTTTCAATCTTATATATGGAAATATGATATTTATTTTTTATTTTATTTAATTATTATGGATAAAAATTAAAATGGAATTTGTGAAACAATTTTTCTAATATTTTTCATTTTTATATATTATTCATAAAATCTAATTTTTTTATCCTTTATTGTTAGAATATATATGTTAATAGTATAATTTTAGAATATTGTCTATTAATTGAAAATATATTTTTTAGTTTCTCGCATTTTAATTTTTATTAATAAATAATTACTATTATATTATTTTTATAGTCATTGATATTTGATATTTTTCAACCTAAAATTTTTTATTTCAAATTTTTGAAATATTATGGTATGAAATGTTTTAATTATACATTGATTATGATATAAAATGTTATACAAAAAAATACCATAATAAATTTTATAGTGAATCATGTTCTTTATTATCATGATATTACTGAAATTTTGTGTTTATATGGTTGGGATCCACCAAATTTAAAAACAATAAATGAGCATATCTATACAACCTTAAAAAATTAATCTGATGGTTTTGATGATTTCATTGTAAATTTTATATTTCTAGGTCAATATTTTATGGAATTTTGAGCATTAAATACCATTGAGAATAATATATTTAATATAATATATTATTTTTACTATATTTTAATTAATATATATTTCATTAGGGTCAGTGATGGCCAATGTTCTACCTTGACTTAGCCTGGGGTTAAACATCACACCTGCAGATCAATATAATTATCAAAATATTTTTTTGTTGTCGTATACAATTTTAAATTAATTCTTTTATTACTCGGTGGTTGAAAGACTTTGATAAATAAAATTTCAGTTAATACTTAATCATAAATAACATGACTCACTACAATTATGATCATTGAAAATGTATATGTTCATTTAAAACTCATCATAATAGGTAAATATATTATATTGATAGCGATTGTAGAAAGGAAATATAAGATAAAATTTTGTGGTGAGGTATACTAGAAAATTAAATTCGTATTTATAAATAAATTTTGTTAGGTGAAACAACAATATAGATATTGGTTTTTTATCTAACTTCCATAATTTTTTAAAAGTATATTTTTTTCTAGTATAATTTATAGAGTAAATTAATTTTTCAGTTGTTATATGATTTGAAAATTTGTTTATAAATATATATTTTAATAAAGAAGTAAAGTTCCTAATTAGTTATATATTTTTATATAAAAAATATTTTAGAATAAATAATATCATCATTTTTTAAATTTTATTCCACATCTTGGAATATGCACCTCACAACATCTTCGGGCATGATTTCTATGACCCCGGGGTACCCACTACATGAGAAGATTCCTTTTTTATATGCTTTCCCTTCATCTCAAAAGTGTAGATGTATTATGGCACTACTTCATTCATGTACTAATACTTTATTTGTTACACCTTAATATGTTGGGATGTTGGTGCCTCATCTTATAAATATGTAGATAAATCTCCAACGTACCCCATAAAGGACTCATCGATGTAACATATGGAGCCACATATCAATAATTATGAGTCTGTAATAGGATCTAATGAATATTATTACAGTGGTATAGACACATAAAACAATTCATAGAAGAAAGTAATTTCATGAGAATACTATAGGAAATTTCATTACCTAGACTGGTCAAACCCCTCTGCAACTCCATAGATGTTGGTCTTGGGATGTTTCTGAGATGACGATGGTATATCAGATACATGGGATCATTTATTGGTACAATATCCTCTACCTGGTGGGATGAATCCACTCATTATTATATAATATTTTCTTGATATAGTGTATGTTACTATTTTAGTAATTTTTTTCCTCTCCTCCTCTATGACCTCATATCCATCCTCATATCTATCGTTTTCCCAGTTTTATCCTTTTAATTGAATAACCACAATCACCCATTATAGATTTATAACACACAAAATCATCCCTAATTACCTATGTGGGGGCATGTCGATCAATGTACAACTTTTGAACATCATTGTAGATAGTCTCATTTAAGTCATGAAGATAAACTCTAAGTCCCACTAGAGAATAATTGTAGACACCCAATGCTTGACGTACATGGACATTACATTTCTTTTTCGGAATACTTGATACATAACTAAAACAGACACACAAGTACCGCAATAGTTTAGTGTCTTTGGAAACTCGGAAAATATCTTCTAATCGTGGTGAAAGATCTTCAACATCTCCCATAAAGATCTTCCCCTACTGTTTTCTTACCTAAAACCTTACTTTAAATCCTGGGGAAAAGAAAACATATAAAGGGTGATCTCAAATGGTCAGTAAGGGTAAGCATAGAAAACATAAAACAATCCTTAAACATTTCAATGAAAAAACCTGAACATAAAATCTAAACATCAAATCATGAGCAACGACATAAATATTGAATTACACAAGGCATAGATCATAAAGGAAAATTATTCTTTATAATCTAGCATGGAAATAAACATGTAATTGTGGCATCCATGAAGCACATGTTATGATTTCCATAGTATCCAAGGCATTGCTTCTAAGACCATCTTAGTGGACAATGTCCCATTCGGAATCGAATTAACTCCTCGTTCCAGTCCTGTAACACTGAACCTGAATAACGTAACATTCCAGTAATGTCTATCTTAAGAGATATAAATATTTACCCAAAGCATTAGAGGGCGATATAGGTCCCACCCATCTCATAATGAAATAATTCTTACTTGTGCCACAAAATAAACATACATCATTCATAATAACCCAACGAATAAAATGGGTTTCATAAACATCATCCCCTCATCACATAATCCATATAAAAGAAGTGGATATAATTTCATAATAAGAAAAATGAAACCAAGTAAATCATAGAGACTTTATACTTGAAACAAACACATATGAAGTAATTCCATCTTAGATGGAAAATGGTTTTGATATAACACTTGAAATGAATTCTTGTGGAAAATATCCTTTCATCTTCAAAATAAATTTCTTTTCAAAATTACTCATGAAATATTAAAAGAAAAAGATTTTTTTTTAAATAGACATGAAATCTTTTGGAGGAATATTCATGAAAATAAGGCTTTTTAAAACCGTAAAAAATCTTTTCATGCCGTATAAGTTAAAAAAACATTCTCCCCGTACTTTTGTCGGAAAAGTCAAAAAGTACCTCATAACATAAACAAAAGAATGATTCCTTACATACCATGTATTAAAAGACAAAATGGGTAGAAAGGAAATTAAAAATACATAAAAACACTTTTAGAAACATGGACTTAGATGATAACAATAACCCCTGTAAATACTTACGAATAAGAAATATCAGATAAAAATGAGATTTGCAAAATTATCCCTTACCTTATGTCTGATATGATTTTTATGTATCCAAAACCTTTGTATAATGATTTAAATAATGTCATTGAATTATTAAAGAATCATATTCATTGTTATGATATCATATATGGTTTATTTATGACTTTATATTAACCTTTTTTTGTAAATTCGATGTAAAAGCAGTGATTTTGGTAAAATCATTTCATTTATTGTATGTGTTTCAACTTGTTGTTCTTGATATTATTAAATATATCCTGATTTAATTAATTCCAAAGTGTAAAACATGATTTATATATAATATATATTCATAATATACATATATATATGATAGATAGATAAATGGAATGAAATACACCGTTTATGGAGACGGTATGCTGTACGTACGCATGAACACTATTTTCGTTTTCTTATTGAATTGAATGGAATTAAGTATATGAAATACATATATATATATATATACACATAAATATAGTATCATTATTATTTCATATATTTCATTATTATTCATTATATATAATTTATAATCATTCATGGATGGTTAACATGGATAATGAATCTCATCGCGTCGTGGAGACGGTAGTCCGTACGTACGCACGAGTGATGATATCATTCCCATGATCATGGAATTGTATTGAAGAGTATGTATAATATTTCATAATCAATATCACTTTTAAATAATCATATATATTTATTTATTTACACTATTATACCCATCTAAGTAAGGTGGTGGTCGAAAACAGATTACACCACGGCGTGGAGACGGTATTCTGTACATACGCACGCGGTGATTTCATTTTTCGTAGGATGGATAGAAGGTCAAATAGGGTTGTTTCATATTTATAATAACATATCAGTATATAATTGATACTGATTGTATTACTTTATAATGATACATCTAAATAATAAGTAGTAGAAGAAGAAAGGAAGTTGAGAGAATCCGAAGAAGAGATTACCTCTTCTTCGACTCACCTCATTTAAGCTTCCTCTTATGGAAGTAGAGTTGGTATTTTGAGAAGACCAAAACATCCATAATGTTTCTAGGTAAGTGGATAATAGAAATGGTATGGGGTCTATGAGCTTCATGGCTCAAAAGGGTGTGAAGAGAAGGGGGAAGGGGTGCCGTTTTTATAAGAGAGGAGAGGGGTACCTTTGGAAAAACTTAAAATATTATTATATAATAAAGTCAAATTAGTTTTATAATAGCTCAGAATTGTTTTATTTAGAAGTTAAATTGGTTATGGGTCTAAATAATCTCAACCAATAGATTTTAAGAAAGTTTAGGTTACAATTTTAACCTTATCATTTAGATTTAACTCTAATTTAAATAATTTAACTTTTACCGTGTCTTCTTGTTTTCTAACACTATATGGATAATAAAAATACTATAAAAGCCAAAAGAACCCCAAGTGGTTCATAATTAATATATATATCTATATATAATTCATTTGGCTGAACTTCAGATTTTTAGGAATAAAATAACAATTAATAATATAATATATTTTTTAAAAACTATTTTATGTAAATTTTAAAACTATTTGATAATTGGTTTTTGTGAAAATCATAACAACATGTTTAGTTCTTAAAAAGTTAATTAATACAATAATAACATGTCATATTAACCTATAAAATTAGTGGAATTCAAAAAAAAATCTCAAATTACATTTATTTGGATATTTATAATATCAATTATTTTAATATTTCATTATTTAGGTAATTATTTCATCACTGTTGTGCCATACATAAAATAAATTATTTTAAGTATAAAAATTATTAAAAAAATTCCATTAGGTAGAAAATATTATTAAATTTCTAATGAATATTTGTAGTCAAATTTATATATTGTATAACCCTAAATTAAAAACAAATAATTTATTAAACTTTGATTTTAACTATTTAAACCCTTCTTTAAATAAATTAATAATAGGTGTCCTAATCAAATCCAAGTGGACGTAAATGGTCATATTTTATTCATAGGGTTTTTTTGGTCGAATAATACATATCCAATAGAATTAGGACATGTGTTCGGGTAATAATAATATCGTTTTTACCGTTAATTACCCTATTTACTTTTAACCGTGGTAAATAAAAATAAAAAGTTACTATTCACCAAAAATTATTTACATCTCATTGAACAACATTTTAGTCGTTGATATTAATTGTTTCTCTCATTTTTTTAAAATTCCACTCACAGAAGAGGTAAAATTATGTTTTATGTAAATTTCCAAATTCTCCTAGGAGGTGGGTAAAAGACAGTGAAAAGTTCCATAAAATTTATATATATATAAAACTATTATAAAATGACTCCAATTAATTACATTGAACTTATATAGGTATTATGTATCAATTTTGAACTAAAATAAATTCAAATAAAATAAATAATTATTTAAATAAAAATTCGGTTTTTAAATAGTAACCCAGGGTTTTCACTGTTCATCAAAAATAGAATGTTTTCAGAAAAATATCAAAAATTCACCCTAGGATAATTTCGATATTCCGAATCCAAAAATGATGTCCATTTTGAAAGATATAATTTATAACATTTTAAAAAGTGGGTATTACTATTCATAACGGTTAGTTTATATAACATATCGTTGTATAGTGAAACTCGGTATTGCGTACAACACACGCTATTGTGGAATGTCGCGATTGCGTGTAATGTAAGCCAAGTCAGAGATGCATGTAGTGCAAGCTCCTTTTGGTGTAGCATAAAACACAAGACATCATTGAAATATAAAATAATATTTTTCATAAAATCTTGGGGTGTTATATTCAACCCCCTTAAAATTAATTTCTCCCTCAAAATTCGTTGGGGATATAAATGGTTTACTAATCAAAAGTTTATTTAATTGAAACCCACATCGTAAAAGGGAATACCAAAACTTATCTTAAAAAACTAATTTATGGAACGTAACGGTTACCCAAATTAACTAATCATTGGGTTTCTACATAGAAAAATATAGGTGAAAATATGGATATGGAAGAGAATTCTAACCATCATGTTCTGATGGTGAGTGGTATAGAACATGGATATGAAAAAGCCAACAATCACAAAGCCATAAATTTGTGATGATATAAGGTACCATATAATTCATCGAATATAAGCGCACTAGGAAAAATATTTTGGTTTTCAAGATCATTTCCCTAATGTTGAATAATTTTTGAATCAAAAGAAAAACTTACTTGATTTTGATACCATCTCACCGTAGTTTGTGACCTGAAAAATTTACACATCATCTCTTAACTAAATGATGTTGAGTTTTTCATTCATGAAGTGTTATCAGATCATGTGATAGAACGATGGGTCATTCCATCTGTCTCAAACAAAAGGTTAGAAAAAGTTACCAAAAATACATAAGTCCATCAATAGTGAAATTTGTCATATATGGTTCCTAAAATAGACTTATACTTCATATATAATACTACTTAATATAATAAAACTAGTTTCTACTAAACAGGGACTTCTTGTAGGCCAGTGGTAGGCGATAAAGGCCTATGACACTTCAGTTGTCAGTTCAATTCCCATAGCCTTGTCCGACGCGACGAGTTGTCGCCCGTCCTGTAGGTTTTGCTTTTTCTAAAACTACATTATTATAACAATCCATAAATAATATCAAAAAAAAATCTAGCCTTAAAAAATTATATCTAATGTCCAACATAATCCATTCAAACCTTTAAGCTTATGGAAAATACTTCTGTTTAATATCATAGTGTAAAGAAAATGATTACTTGAGAGTTCACATAACAAGTATATGAAAACCATCATTTATCCCCCATATAAGTTATATCTTGTTGGTCACATTCCGAACATGTGAATACCTTAATCGTGTATTCTCTTGGAAAAATGAATACCCATTGAATATTAGTGAGAACATGAATGCTGTCAAAAGTTAATTCTTTCCATATACCAAAATCCCAAAAATACTATATACTCAAACCATGATATCACTTAGTCCTTATATACATCATGAGCTCATTTCATTTTTTCATTATCCACTCATTATGTGCATATCATCTTATTTCCAAAATAATTTCAGTCACTTTTTCAGGGTTACATGTACCATATAGTTATTGAAAACCAAAACATAGATATTCCAAAATTCTACCATACCATAAATGAGATTCCATGATACTATTTTGAAATCCCATTACATAAACACTTAATCATTACACAACATCATTTTTATACTCAACAACACAAATATTGATTTCATGAGACATCCCTTTATCCTTTTCCTTAAGAGGTTTGTCACGTTTATCATTATTAACCCATGGATTAGGGCATTTATTAGCATAATGCCCCATATCCTTGCACATCTAGAATTGAAGTGTTGGTGGAGTGTTATTTGTAGTCTTTTCTCTATTCACATCACTAGCAACCTTTTTCCCATTACTTCGACAATGAACTGATCGATGACCTTCTTTACCACACTTAAAACATTATCTAGTAGCTTTTAGGCAATCAACACCATGCTTCTTTCCACACTTTGAACATAAAGAAACACTCATCTTCTTTTAAACATTCTTCTGAGATTTCTCCTTGAACTCCATCAATCTTTTTTTTTCAAAACCATGAGATGGATATGTTACACCAACTTCGAATTCTAACTTGATAGCACAACGCACTATTTCTCCATAGCTACTGATGTCTCTTATAGTTAATTCCCTTCTAAGACTTGGTTTTAAGCCACTGAGAAATTGATAAACTTTACTTTCAGGTTGGATGATAAAGACAGATGCATACCTTGCAAGTCTTGTAAAATTCACATCGTATATACCAACAGATTCATCATCCTTCTGCTTAAGCTCAAGAATATCCTATTTCATCTTTGTTTTAAGAATATGAGGGATGTAATTTCTGAAAAACAAGTTCTTGAACTCGTCCCATTCCATGGATTCAATTTCATCTTGGGGCCCCGTATTCTTAATTAGAGTCCACCACTGGTCTGCTTCACCTTCTAAACTTTAAACAGCTAAAATGACTATTTCATGTTCTGTACAGAAAATAATGGAAAATATATTTTCACTGGTACTGATCCATTATTCAGAAACAAGTGGATCATAAGACCCATTGAATGACAGTGGACGTTGCCTCATGAAGGACTCAATAGAATATTGTTCCCTTCTCTGATCATTTGGAAATCCAGAAGGATTCATAGCTTGTGTAAGTATTGCAATAAGATTTTGCACTCCATCTCGCATCCCGTCTATTTTCATGGGAGGAAAATCATTGCATTATCCATTACATTGATCAACACTATTCTTTCGGGTTCCAACCATCATCTAAAACCCTAAAAGAACAGTGTGACAGGGAAAAATCATGCTAGGAAAAAAACATAATAAAGGGGGCGTACCTTCAATATCTAACATCTTAGTTTTACATATAATATCGTTACCATAATTATAATAATATAACCTATACTTAAACTAATCCTTAAGGACATCCCTAGACATACCATATAAATATCTTTAGGGATCTCAGAAAATTTTTTGCATCCTAGTTTCCAAAGGATACCTAAACCTTTCCTCTGATACCAACTGTAGAGACCCAAATCATGACGTGCATGGAAATTACATTACTTTTTCGGAATACTTGATACATAATGAAAATAGACACACAATGACCATAATAGTTTAGTGTCTATGGAAACATGGAAAGTAATCTTCTAATCGTGGTGAAATATCTTCAACATATCCCATAAGGATCTTCCCCTTTTGTTTTCTTACTTAAAACCATTCTTTAAATCCTGGGGAAAAGAAAAAATATAACGGGTGAGCTCAAATTATTAGTAAGGGTAAGAATAGAAAACATAAAACAATCCATAAACATTTGAATGCAACAACTTGAACATAAAATCTAAACATCAAAATAATGAGCAATGACATAAATCATGGAATTTAAAAAGGCATATATCATAATGGAAAATTAGTCTTGATAAACTAGAATGGTAATAAAACATTTAATTGTGGAATCCATTAAGAACATTTTATGATTTCCATAGTAGCCAATGCATTGCTGTCAAGACCATCTTAGTGGACAAAGTCCCATTCTGAATCGAGTTCACTCCACGTTCCAGTCCTGTAACATAGAACCGGATTAACATATTGTTCCAGCCATGTCTATCTCATGAGATATAAATCTTTACCCTATGCATTGGATGGAGATATAGGTCCCACCCATCTAATAATGAAATCATTAATACTTTTTCCACAAAATAAACATACATCATTCATAATAACCCAACGAATGAAATGGGTTTTATAAACATCATCCCAAAATCACATAATCCATATAAATGAAATGTACATAATTTTATAATAAGAAAAGTGAAACCTTGTAAATCATGGATACATTGTACTTGAAACATACACATATGAAATAATGTCATCTTAGATGGAAAATGGTTTTGATAAAACACATGAAATTAATTCTTGAGGAAAATATCCTTTCTTCTTAAAAATCAATTTATTTTCCCAAAATGTCAGGAAATTTTAAAAGGAAATGATTTTTTTAAAAATAGTCATGAAATCATATGGATGAAGATTCATTAAAATAAGGCTTCATAAAACCGTAAAAAATCCTTTCATTCCTTATAAGTTAAAAAAACATTCTTCTCATACTTTTGTCGAAAAAGTCAAAAAGTACATTGTTACGTAAACAAAAGAAAGAGTCCTTATATACCATGTAGTAAAAGTCAAAATGAGTAAAAAGGAAATTAAACATACATAAAAACACTTTTACAAAACATGTACTTGGATGATAACAATAACCCCAGTAAATACTCACGAATAAGAAATCTCGGATAAAAATGAGATTTGCAAAATTATCCTTTACCTTAGGTCTGATATGCTTCGTATGTAACCGAACCTCCTGTATAATGATTTAAATAATTTCATTGACTTATTATAGAAACATATTCATTGTTTTTATATCATATATGGTTTACTTATGACTTTTTATTACCCGTTCTTTTGTAACTTCGATGTAAAAGCAGCGATTTGGTAAAATCGTTTCATTTATTGTACGTGTTACAACTTTTTGTTCTTGATATTATTACTTATATCCTGATTTAATTTATTATAGAATGTAATACATGATTTATATATAATATATATTCATCATATACATATATATATGATATATCGATAAATGGAATGAAATACACCGTTCAAGGAGATGGTAGATCATATGTATGCATGAACGCTGTTTTCGTTTCCTTATTGAATTGAATGGAATTAAGTAGATGAAATATATATATATATATATACATAAATCCAGTATCACTATTATGTCATATATTTCATTATTACTCATTATATATACTTTATAATCATTCATTAATGGTTAACATGGAGAATAAATCTCATCGTGTCGTGGAGACGGTAGTCCGTACGTACGCACGAGCGATGATATCATTCCAATGATCGTGGAATTGTATTGAAGAATATGTATAATATTTCAGAATAAATATCACTTTAAAATAATCATATATAGTTATTTATTTACACCATTATACCCATCCAATTTAGGTGGTGGTCGAAAACAGATTACATCACGGCGTGGAGACGTTATTCCGTACATACGCACGCGCGGTGATTTTGTTTTCCGTAGGATGGATAGATGGTGAAATTTGGCTATTTCATATTTATAATAACATATTAGTATATACATAATATCGTTTTTATTACTTTATTGTGAGACAACTAATGAAAAAATGTAGAATAAGAAAGAAACTTGAGAGAATCGGAAGAAGAGATTATCGCTTCTTCAATGCACCTCCATTAAGCTTCCTCTTATGGATGTATAGTTGGTCATTTGAGAAGACCAAAACCTCCAGAATGTTTCTAGGGAAGTGGAAAAGATAAATGGTCAATGGTTGGACAAGATTCAAGGCTCAAAAGGGTGTGAAGTGATGAGGGAAGGGTTGCCCTTTTTATAAGGGGGAGAGGGGCACCTTTGGAAAAACTAAAATTATTATTTTATAATAAAGACATATTCAGTTTATAATAGCTCCAAATTGATTTATTTCTAAGTTAAAGTGGGGATGATTTGAAATCCTCCCAACCAGTAGATTTTAGACAAGTTTAGGTTAAAATTTTAACCTTATCATTTATATTTAACTCTAAGTTAAATAATTTCTCTTTTACCGTGTCTTCTTGTTTTCTTACACTATATGGTTAAGAAACATACAATAACAAGACAAAAGAACCCCAAGTGGTTAATTATTAATACATATATCATTATCTATGTCATTTCGGCGAAACTAATATTTTTAGGAATAAAATAACAATTAATAATATAATATTTTTTTTAAAAACTATTTTATGTCGATTTTGACACTTTTTGGTAATTGATTTTTGTGAAAATCATAACAGCATTATTAGTTGAAAAAAAGTTAATTAAATCAATACTAACATGTAATATTATCCTAAAAAAGTAGTTTAATTCATAAAAAGTCTCAAATTACATCTATTTGGATATTTATAATATCAATTATTTTAATATTTCATTGTTTAGGTAATTACCGCATCAAAATTGTGTCATAAATTACATAAATTATATAGTGTCTAAAAATTATAAATAAAATACCATTAGGTAGGAAATATATTTATATTTATAATGAATATTTATAGTCGAATTTATCTTATGTATAACCTTATATTAAAAATGAGTTAGTTATTAAACTTTGATTTTATCTATTTTAACCCTTTTTAAATACATTAATAATAAATGTCCTAATCTAATCCATATGGACCTAAAAGGTCATATTTTATTCCTCAGGTTGTTTTTGGTCGAATTATACTTATCCAATAGAATTAGGATATGTGTTAGGGTAATAATAATATCATTTTCACCCTTAATTACCTTATTTACTTTTAACTGTGGTAAATAAAAGTAAAAAATTACTATTCACCAAACATTATTTTCATCTCATTGAACCACATTTTAGTCCTTGATATTAACCATTTCCCTCGGATTTTAGAAATTCCACTCATAGAAGCGGTGAAATTATGTTTTATTCGAATTTCCAAATTCTCCTAGGAGGTGGGTAAAAGACGGTGAAATGTTCAATAAAATGTTTATATATCTAAAATTATTATAAAATGACACCAATTAATTACATTGAACATATATATGTATTATGTATCAATTTTGACCTAAAATTAATTTAAATAAAATATATAATTATTTAAATAAAAATTTGGTTTTTAAATAGTAACCCAGTGTTTTCACTATTCATCAAAATTTGAAAGTTTTCAGAAAAATACCAAAAATTCACCCTAGGTTAATTTCGATATTCTAAATCCAAAAATGAAGTCCATTTAAAAAGATAAAGTTTATAAAAATTTATAAGGTGGGTATTTCTATTCATAACGCCTAGTTTATATAACATATCGTTGTTTAGTGAAACTCTGTATTGCGTACAACACATGCTATCGTGGAAGGTCGTGGTTTCATGTAATGCAAGCCATGTCAGGGATGCATGTAGTGAATTCTCTTTTTGATGTAGCGTAAAATAGAAGACATCAATGAAATTAAAAATAATATTTTTCATAAAATCTCGGGGTGTTACAATAATTATGTACATCATGATGGAAAACATTCTCCTCCAAGGTATATGATATGTGTATGACATGTTCAATCTCATCTAAATGAAATTCGAAGAACGTTAAATTTATTTATAAATATAAAATAAAAAATTATGATAATTTATAATAATCATACCAATTGGTGGAGGAGTCACACGGTGTATAAGGTTCATGATTAATAGATATTAGTAATAAAAAATGTACACTTTGTTATTAGAAAAATGTAGTTTTTCTATGGTATATGTTTGATTAATTATATTTTAGACTACAGAATTATCCCATCACATTAGGTAACTCACAATATAGGATGTCCAATTGACTACCCACTTACCACCTAGTGTAATATGGTTTAATGTATAAACCCCTATTATTGTAATGGACATGTGATATAGTCACCAAAATGGTTACCTAATATAATCTAGATAGTTCCCCTTAAATATATAAAATATTTTAATTGGAAATACTTCACCATGTTCTCCATCCATAGATAAGAAATATATTGAAAGTGATTATAAGTCAACTCTAGTTTATGTGATCCATGAATCTTGAAATAAAAACTAAGAAATGTATTGATAAACAAGAACAGTAACATAACTATGTTATCATTCAAATATACTATAAAAAAGTTAACAAATAATTTTTTTATTTAAAAAAATTAACATTTGAGTCACATAATCTAGTTTTATATATGTGGAAATCTGTTGAAATTTATTCTCAATATTCCTCGGGGTATGTATATAATGTCGATATATACACCTCAAATTTAAAAAAAGTAATACGTGTTTTATTTATAAATTTTATTGAAAAATTAATAAAACAATTAAAAAACATTATTTATACATATCAGTATCCCTAATAACAGAATTACAAATGGTGTTAAAGATGTATGTTAACTCTAGAATAAATGCATAGAAAATGATCTAATTTCTATATCTGTAGTAGAATGAAACGTAATGTAATTATGTATTTTCTCCCACAATATGTTGTGAAGAATAATATTTTAGGATTATATAAATCAGATGAACCCTATCTATATGTTTCCATATTATCTAAATCCCCTTGTAATGGTAATTACATCGTGTATACTATGATAATAGTTTTATCGACACATAACATTCCTCTAATTGGTTGTATAATATTTACCAAAATATTTTGAATAAGGTTCAACTCATGCACATTATCAAGAATCACATTAAACTTATAATATATATATCTAATGCCCAATAATCCACCATAAAAAATATATGATTTTTCAATAACATCAATGTTTCACAAATGATATATAATATTACACTATTATCCCATTTTCACACTCGTAACCACCTATTCATGAAAGGGTAGACCCGATATATACACTAGATCCTATAAGTTATTCATTATCTTCCCGTAGAATGATTAAAAGTATGTATAGCTAGTCACCTTCTCTAGACCAGTGATGTACTCAAAAGATAAGTTGTGTGGATATCAAATAGTGACTCTATATAATATATCCCACCATAGGTACATATTTGGAGATTCTATAGGTTAATCATGGATGTAGCGATGTGATATTTATATAGTATGATTTCAAATAGGTTTCCATGATATAACCACATATGAGACATGAGACCACTTAGTATATAGTAGATCATCCTTTATCTAAACATAAAAAACTAGAATAACTTTTTAAAGGAGGTTTATTATTTAAAAAACTAATTTTAATATAAAAATATTTTATGGATATAAAATTAATTTATTCCATTATTATGTGGTTTCAAAAAAAATTATATAAGTATATGATTCTTTTATTCTTGGCAAAATTCAAGTTGTTGATTATAATTGTTTTTACATTAACAGTTAGAGTACACCATCACTCATGTGCATTGTTTAATGATTACCTAATAATCTATGGTAAACGTGTGAGATTATTACCTTCCAGCCACATAATCTTAAACATTTAATAGGAGTCCATTTATAGGTTCAATATATTTCATTCAAAATTTAAGTAATATTTCAACTCCCTCTTAGTCATAGTTACGTCATTTTTGGAAAAATGCTTGCACACATCAAGGATTAGACTAATGTTCTAATATTCATTTATAAAAATCCATGGATAACTATAGTAGTGTTTATTACATCATATTCCATCTACTAGAATAATAATTTTTTCTTATTTCATGTTTAAGAATAGAATTATATTATACCATGTTTGAATTTATACCAATGTATGTGGATGTTACTTGAATCATTATAAGACTACCCCATTAGAATAAAAATACCGTGAACACTGCCACTAGTTACGGGATCAATGCACTAGATGGATTCAATTATACTACCAACATAGTCAAATGAATATACACAAAATTTTGTGACCTACTAAATAGTACAATCAATATCACATTTAAAATGAAACACATATCACATCCCTTATTGAAGAAACTATTTAGAAAAATTATTTCTTTACAGTTTTTATTTCAAATTACTATTAGAAGTTCTTACACAAGACATGTAGATTAATTTTAAGACATTTTATTAGCTTATTATTTTAACTATGATTATTATAATTAATATTATATATTAATATTACATAGTGTCAGTATAGTAGTGTAAGTATTAGATATAGTGCTAGTATTAGACTGATAAAAGAACTCAGATCTCCATTAGGGTGGTCTAAATATATACCCAACAACACAGAGCTCACAAAAAATATAAATTTAAGGAAAAAATTCATTAAAATAACATTTCTTAAATTGTATGTATTTTAATTAGTAATCACATAAGATATTACTAAGTGTGAGTTTAAAGGGAGAATCAATAGAAATATTTCATGTGATAATTATGGAAAAGACTTTATATGGGTGGCTTCTAAACTCCCTTGAAAACTAAAATAATATATTACATAATATTGGTCTTCATCCCTACATATTGAATCTCATAATGATATGAAAGAGACTATTTATCCTTTGAAATTTACATCATGCCGCCTTACACATACTGTGTTTCTGTGTGAATTACTTCTAAACACTCCTACATCCTTTACTATCATGGATAATATGCTAATAAAAATGATAAATAATAAGATCATACATAACTATATTCTCTATATCATAAAAATCAGTTGAGAAACATATGCATTACAAGTTTGAAGACTTGTTTCTTCAAATAATCATACTCGAACATCTTATGAATATTTATTGAAAATTTCTAATACAGTATCAATGTTATGGATGGGGGGAAATCTCCATGAATGACTACGAGGCTATACATCTTCCTTGATCATTCGATTTTGATAGGAAATCATATAAATTGAATCAAAACTCATCCCAAACTCATAGTTGAAAAAAATAACAACTCTATGATGAATGCGTTACTTCTCAAGAATTATAAATACCAAGGGTACAAGGTTATGATGTTGATCTTAATTAGTATCAACTAGAAACGTTCAGGTAAAATATATATATATGAAATTTTCAATCAATATGAAAAATATTTGTGATGTTACTAAAATAATCAACACTATGTAATAATTTCTTAAGCAATATATCAAACATTCCATTTCAATGATCAAGTAGGTTATCATGATTAACATATTCAATTATTTTTAGTTTGAATACAAGCTATCTTTTTCATATATAAAATTAATTAACTACCGTAAAACAAGATAGGTTTCATCAAAGTCACAATACACTTTCAGAAATACCTTATATCATGTGTCCCAATATTTTATATAACAAATATCATAATAAAAATGTTTTTTGATTCTCTACACCATAACTCCCACCATAATTTCATTACATTATTATCATTTCATTAATAATATTTTAAAATTATTTATCCACTGTGGTCATCTGACCCTTTTAAAAGATATGGTTTCTATATTAATGTTTAGTAATATATATGATCATTTGTAGGGGAATTTTTATCAAGTGTGGCTCCCAAATTCATTTGATACTCAGATCTAACATGTAACAACAAATAATAAAATTTAGTATTGTTTATTCTTCTATGACTATATAATAATTTCTTAAAATGTGATATTTATCGATTATAGTTTTCATTGCTACATTTCTATAAATATTTCTAACAATATAATGGACACATTCATCAAACACATGATTTATTCCTCTAATTATTTTTGATAAATATATTCATTGATAAATTAGTGAAAAATAAAAAAAATTAATAATTTTATAAATTTTATTAACTATTTTCCAGGTATGGAAGATGATTCAATGTTCAGTGTGATATAATTGGTTCTATATTGAAATGTTATTGGATATTTTATTCATATGCCACATAATCATCATCATCAAATTGTACTGAATATTTATTATCTTGAATATTATTAATGTAGAGACCCGAAGCCTGACGTACATGGACATTACATTACATTTGCGGAATACTTAGTACATAACAAAACACACACACAAGGATCGTAATAGTTTAGTGTCTTTGGAAACTCGGAACGTAATCTTCTAATCGTGGTGAAAGATCTTCAATATCACCCATAAAGATCTTCCCCTTTTTTTTACCTAAAACCTTTCTTTATATCCTGGGGAAAAGAAAACATAAAAGGGTGAGCTCAAATGCTCAGTAAGGGTAAACAAAAGAAATATCAATCACATCATACACATAAGAACATAGCTTTTGGAAATCTTAACCTGCAAAAGAGATCATAATATCTTAACATGGGATAAATCATAGAAGTGAAAATGAAACCATAACTTAAAACATTACTCATTGTGGCATACACACATAATCATAGAGAATCATTTCTTGTTAGTCAAGACTCATTGCCAAGACTATCTTAGTGGACAAAGTCCCTTTTCTGGATCGAGTAATCCTCGTTTCAGTCCTGTTTCACTGAACCGGTATAACCTACCATTCCAGCCATGTCTATCTCATGAGATATGAAATCTTTACCCAATGCATTGGAGGGAGATATAGGTCCCACCCATCTCTTAATGAATCCTTTCTTATGTGTGCCACAAAATCATAAATCATACATCATTGCATAACCCATGTAATAAAAATGGGATTCTTAAACAACATGACATCATAAAACCATTCATATAAGATAAAGGAATTCATAAATATAATTCCATCACAACATATTCAAATCAATGTAAAAATATGGATAGAAACAGAACCCTTTATTATCTTAGATGAAAAATAATTTTGATAAACACTTGAATTGAATTCTTGAGGAAAATATCCTTTCTACTTCAAAAACATTTTTCCTTTCATAACATGTCATACGACTTTAAAATAAAAGAAGTTAAAAATAAACTTGAAAACTTGTAAAGGAAGCTTCTTGGAAATAATGTTTTAAAAATCCATTCATGCCGTATAAGTTAAAAAAAACATTCTTTGTACTTTTGTCGGAAAAGTCAAAAAGTACATCGTACGAAAAACGGCAAAAGATTCCTTTCATTTATTTTAATAAAAACTCACCAAAGGGTAAAAATGGATTTAAAAAATTGTAGGTGGATGGAAATAATATTACATATTGATGAAACATGGATGTGGATGATAAAATACACCCCAGTAATTACTTACGAATAAACAATCTCGGATAAAAATGAGATTGTGATATTTCCCTTACCTTAGGTCCGACTTGCTTTGTAAGTGTCCGAACCTCCTGTATAATGATTTAAATCATGTTATTGACTTATTACAGAATCATATTCATTGTTATGATATCATATATGGTTCACTTATGACATTATATTACCCGTTCTTTTGTAAATTCCATGTTAAAGAAGCGTTTTGGGTAAAATCATTTCATTTATCGTAGGTGTTTTGACTTGTTGTTCTTGACATCATTATTACTTATATCATGATTTACTTACTTCCAGAATATAAAATATGATTTATATATCATATATATTCAGTATATATATATATATAATAGGTAGATAAATAAAATGAAAAACACCGTTCATGGAGACGGTAGTCCGTACGTACGCATGAACGCTGTTTTCCATTCCTTATTGTCTTGAAATGGAAGTAAGTAGATGACATACATATGTATATATATACATAAATCCAGTAGCTTTATAATGTCATATATTTCATTATTATTTCTTTTATATACATTATAATCATTCTTAAATGGTTAACATGTAGAATGAATCTCATCGCGTCGTGGAGACGGTATTCCGTACGTACGCACGAGCGATGATATCATTTCTATAAATATTGAATTGAATTGGAGTGGATTATACAATATATCAGAATCAATATGATGTTGTAATAACTATGTATAGTTATTCTTTACACCATTATACCCATCCATGTAAGGTGGTGGTGGAAAATAGATTACACCACGGCGTGGAGACGGTATTCTGTACGTACGCACGCGCGGTGATTTCTTTTTCCGTAGGATGGATAGATGGTGAAATAGGTTTGTTTCATACTTATAATAACATATCAGTATATTAGTGATACTGATGTTATTACTTCATAATGAAACAACCTAAGAAGAAGAAGTGGAAGAAGAAATAAAGATGAAAGAATTGGTAACGGTAATTACCTCTTCTTTGAAGTGCCTCTTTGAGACCTCCTCTTAGGGCACTAAAATTGGTCTTTGAGGAATACCAGAACCTCTAGGATGTTGCTAGGGAAGTGGAGAGGAGAAATTGGCAGGGGTTGGCCGAGCTTGAGTGCTCAAATTGGTGTGAGGAGGAGGGGGAGGAGGTGTCCTTTTATAAGGGAGGAGAGGGGCACCTTAGGAATTCTTAAAAATATTAATTTATAATAAATCTAACCCCACTTAAAAACCTCGAAAAATGACTCATATTCGAAGATTAGATGATATAGGGTTGTAATCTCATCAACCAATCAAATTTAGACATGTTTGGATATTATTTTAAACCTTATCAATTAGATTTAACTCTAAGTTAAATAATTTAACTTTTACCGTGTCTTTTTGTTTTCTTTCACTATATGGTTAATACACTTACTATAACATGCCAAACGAACCCCAAATTATGTATTATTAATATATATATCCTTATCTAAGTCATTTGGCCGAACCTTAGATTTTTAGGAATAAAATAACAATTAGTAATATAATATTTGATTTAAAAACTATTTTGTGTCAATTTTGACACTATTTGATATATGATTTTTGTGAAAGTCATAACAGAATTAAATGTTCGAACCAAGTTGATTAAATCAACATTAATATATCATAGTAACCTAGAAAATTAGTGGAATTCATAAAAAATCTCAAATTACATTTATTTTGGTGCTTATAACATCAATTATGTCAATATTTCATTAAAAAGATAATTACTGCATCATCGTTGTGTCATAAATAAATTAATTTATTTGATGTCTAAAAATTACAAATAAAATACCATCATGTAGGAAATCTTTTTAGCTTTCTAATGAATATTTACAATCGAATATATCTTATGTATAACCCCATATTAAAAATGATTTACTTATTAAACATTGATTTTAACTATTTTAACCCTTCTTTAAATAAATTAATAATAAATGTCCTAATCTAATCCAAGTGGGCCTAAATGGTCATATTTTATTCCTAAGTTTGTTTTTGGTCGAAATACACTTGTCAAATAGGATTAGGACATGTGTTAGGGTAATATTAATATCATATTTACCCTTAGTTACCCTATTTACTATTAACCGTGGTAAAAAAAGTAAAAAGTTACTATTCACCAAAAATTATTTTTATCTCATTGAACCACATTTTAGTCCTTGATATTAACCGTGTCTGTCAGATTTTCGAAATTCCATTCACAGAAGCGGTAAAATTAAGTTTTATGCAAAATTCAGTTTTTAACCTACCACTTAGTGGTTTCACTATTCATCAAAAATTGAAAGTTTTCAGAAAAAAGCCAAAATTTCATCCTAAGCTATATTTCATATTCCGAATTCAAAAATGAAGTCTATTTTACCAAATTCATAACATAGAAGTTGCATTAATTAATTTTATAATTAAATCCCGCCGTTAAAACAAATAGCATGTTTTTAAGAAACAATATCTATCAAAAGATTGACACTTGGTTATGTCTAGTTTAAATGTGAAATTACATCCAATGACCATCATTGTATTAAATTGTAAAAATATATTCTAAATATACTTTAAAACCACTCAAATTAATGATTTATCACTATTAATTATTTCGATTAAAAAAGTTGTTTTTAATTATAATTTAGTAATTTTCACTATTCATCAGAATATGAAAGTTATCCGAAAAGTACCAAAATTTCACCTTAGGCTAAATTCGATACTCCGAATCCGAAAATGAAGTCCACTTTGAGAGTTAAAATTTCTAAAATTTAAAAAGTGGTTATTACTATTCATAACGGCTAGTTTTAATAATATTTTAATAGCATATCATTGTTTCGTGAAACTCAGGATTACGTACCACACACGCTATCGAGGAAGGTTACGATTGCGTGTAATGCAAGGCAAGTCAAGGATGCGTGTTGTGCAAGCTCCTTTTGGTGTAGCGTATAACACAAGACATTAGTAAAATAAAAAAGAATATTTTTCATAAAATCTCGGGCTGTTACATTCTACCCCCCTTAAAATGAATTTCGCCCTCGAAATTCGTCGGGGTTATAAATGGTTTACTATTCGAAAGTTTCTTTAATAGAAACCCACATCGTAAAAGGGAATACCAAAAATTGGCTTTAAAAACTAAAGTATGAAATGTAACGATTACCCAAATAAACTAATCATTGGGGTTCCACATAGGTGAAAATATGGATATGGAAGAGAAATCTAACCATCATGTTTTGATGGAGAGTGGTAGAGAACATGGCTATGGAAAAGACAGTAATCACAAATCCATAGTTTTGTGATGATATAAGGTACCATCTGATTCATCAGGTATAAGATCACTAGGACAACATTTTTGGTTTTCAAGATCATTTCCCTAAAGTTGAAAATTTGAATTAGAATAAATACTTACTTTATTTTGATACAAAATCACTGTTGTTCGTGCCTTGAACAATTTCCACTTCATCTCTTAAATAAATGAAGTTGAATTTGTTATTCGTGAAGTGTTAGCAGATCATGTGATAGAATGACGGGTCATTCCATCTGTCTCAAACAAAAGGTAAGCAAAAGTTATTAAATATACATAAGTCATTCTATAGTGAGATTAATCATATATAGTTCCTAAAATGGACTTATACTTCATATATCATACTGCTTAATATAATAAAACTAGTTTCTACTAAACAGGGACTTCATGTAGGTCAGTGGTAGGCGATAAAGGCCAGTCGCACTTCGGTTGTGGGTTCGATTCCTACAGCCTTGTCCGAAGCGATGGGCTGTCGCCCGTCCTGCAGGTTGTCCCTTTTTCTAAAACTACATTACTATAACATCAAATAAATAATATCGAAAAACAAACAATACTAACTTATGTCCAACATAATTCATTCCAATCCTTAGGCTTATCCATAATACTACAGTCCACTCTCATAACAAAGTGAAAACAATTACCAGAGATTTAATACCATCGTTGATCCCCATATATCATAAGATATGTTTTGTTGGTCACATTCCAAACATTCAAAGTCCTTAATCATGTATTCTCTTGAATAACTTAGTGAAAACATGAATGCAGTTAAAAGTTAACAACTTCCACATACCAAAATCCTCAAAATTCTATATACTCAAACCATGATATCACTTAGTCCTTATATCAATCATGAGCTCATGCATACAATCAAACATCTCATTATCGTATTATCCCTTCATTATGCGCATATCATATACTTTCCAAAAATACCTCAATCACTTCGAATACCACATTAGACCAATACATAAATATTCCAATACACCATAAAAGTACCTCAACAACATTATTATTGAATACCAACACTTCAGTCCATCCACTTCAATGACTGTCCTGGAATAATTCCTTCCTTGATTTAGAAGTATCTTTTCAGGTCAGGGCATTGAGTTGGGTAATGCCCATGTTCTCCACAAATAAGACATTGAACTCCATAACAATCTGTCACTCTATGACCCTTTTCTCCACACAGATAACATCGGTCCCTCCATTTGAGGTATTCCTCAAGGTTCTTCTTCCCTTCTTTAGAAATCTCAATCTTCCTTTCTTTATGCTCCTCAACATGCGAACATGCATAATAGTTTATCTTCCTCTTCTTTGATGAATTATTCATACCACTAAATTTCACCTTGTTAATCATATATCGCGATGACTGATTCGGCATAATCAGAATATCTTTATCTCTAGGCATCACACAATTTTGTTGCTCATAGTCACCAATTTGTCCATTGGATTCAATGTTAACCAAATTCCTTCTGGTTCCCTCCATTAACTAAAACACAAAAATAATTTTGTGAGAGGCGAAATCATGCTAGGGAAGACAATATAGTAAAGGGGGAGCACCCTCAATATCTAACATCTTAGGTTAAATTCTAAGATCGTTACCGTAGTTCTAGGACTATATCCTATACGTATACTTATCCTTAGGGGCATCCCTAGACATACCTTAGAAATATATCTAGGGATCTCACTAACGTTTTCGCATCCTAGTTTCCAAAGGTTGACTAAACCTTTCCTCTGATACCAAATGTAGAGACCCGAAGCCTGACGTACATGGACATTACATTACATTTGCGGAATACTTAGTACATAACAAAAAAACACACACAAGGATCGTAATAGTTTAGTGTCTTTGGAAACTCGGAACGTAATATTCTAATCGTGGTGAAAGATCTTCAATATCTCCCATAAAGATCTTCCCCTTTTTTTTACCTAATACCTTTATTTATATCCTGGGGAAAAGAAAACATAAAAGGGTGAGCTCAAATTCTCAGTAAGGGTAAACAAAATAAATATCAATCACATCATACACATAAGAACATAGCTTTTGGAAATCTTAACCTGCAAAAGAGATCATAATATCTTAACATGGGATAAATCATAGAAGTGAAAATGAAACCATAACTTAAAACATTACTCATTGTGGCATACACACATAATCATAGAGAATCATTTCTTGTTAGTCAAGACTCATTGCCAAGACTATCTTAGTGGACAAAGTCCCTTTTCTGAATCGAGTAATCCTCGTTTCAGTCCTGTTTCACTGAACCGGTATAACCTACCATTCCAGCCATGTCTATCTCATGAGATATGAAATCTTTACCCAATGAATTGGAGGGAGATATAGGTCCCACCCATCTCTTAATGAATCCTTTCTTATGTGTGCCACAAAATCATAAATCATACATCATTGCATAACCCATGTAATAAAAATGGGATTCTTAAACAACATGACATCATAAAACCATTCATATAAGATAAAGGAATTCATAAATATAATTCCATCACAACATAGTCAAATCAATGTAAAAATATGGATAGAAACAGAACCCTTTATTATCTTAGATGAAAAATAATTTTGATAAACACTTGAATTGAATTCTTGAGGAAAATATCCTTTCTACTTCAAAAACATTTTTCCTTTCATAACATGTCATACGACTTTAAAATAAAAGAAGTTAAAAATAAACTTGAAAACTTGTAAAGGAAGCTTCTTGGAAATAATGTTTTAAAAATCCATTCATGCCGTATAAGTTAAAAAAAACATTCTTTGTACTTTTGTCGGAAAAGTCAAAAAGTACATCGTACGAAAAACGGCAAAAGATTCCTTTAATTTCTTTTAATAAAAACTCACCGAAGGGTAAAAATGGATTTAAACAATTGTTGGTGGATGGAAATAATATTACATATTGATGAAACATGGATGTGGATGATAAAATACACCCCAGTAATTACTTACGAATAAACAATCTCGGATAAAAATGAGATTGTGATATTTCCCTTACCTTAGGTCCGACTTGCTTTGTAAGTGTCCGAACCACCAGTATAATGATTTAAATCATGTTATTGACTTATTACAGAATCATATTCATTGTTATGATATCATATATGGTTCACTTATGACATTATATTACCCGTTCTTTTGTAAATTCCATGTTAAAGAAGCGTTTTGGGTAAAATCGTTTCATTTATCGTAGGTGTTTTGACTTGTTGTTCTTGACATCATTATTACTTATATCATGATTTACTTACTTCCAGAATATAAAATATGATTTATATATCATATATATTCAGTATATATATATATAATAGGTAGATAAATAAAATGAAAAACACCGTTCATGGAGACGGTAGTCCGTACGTACGCATGAACGCTGTTTTCCTTTCCTTATTGACTTGAAATGGAAGTAAGTAGATGACATACATATGTATATATATACATAAATCCAGTAGCTTTATAATGTCATATATTTCATTATTATTTCTTATATATACATTATAATCATTCTTAAATGGTTAACATGTAGAATGAATCTCATCGCGTCGTGGAGACGGTATTCCGTACGTACGCACGAGCGATGATATCATTTCTATAAATATTGAATTGAATTGGAGTGGATTATACAATATATCAGAATCAATATGATGTTGTAATAACTATGTATATTTATTCTTTACACCATTATACCCATCCATGTATGGTGGTGGTGGAAAATAGATTACACCACGGCGTGGAGACGGTATTCCGTACGTACGCACGCGCGGTGATTTCTTTTTCCGTAGGATGGATAGATGGTGAAATAGGTTTGTTTCATACTTATAATAACATATCCGTATATGAGTGATACTGATGTTATTACTTCATAATGAAACAACCTAAGAAGAAGAAGTGGAAGAAGAAATAAAGATGAAAGAATTGGTAACGGTAATTACCTCTTCTTTGAAGTGCCTCTTTGAGACCTCCTCTTAGGGCACTAAAATTGGTCTTTGAGGAAGACCAGAACCTCTAGGATGTTTCTAGGGAAGTGGAGAGGAGAAATTGGCA
Source organism: Viscum album (assembly GCA_963277665.1). Classification (NCBI taxonomy): domain Eukaryota; kingdom Viridiplantae; phylum Streptophyta; class Magnoliopsida; order Santalales; family Viscaceae; genus Viscum; species Viscum album. The sequence continues at coordinate 1,069,474,207 of OY728129.1, forward strand.
GGGGTTGGCCGAGCTTGAGTGCTCAAATTGGTGTGAGGAGGAGGGGGAGGAGGTGTCCTTTTATAAGGGAGGAGAGGGGCACCTTAGGAATTCTTAAAAATATTAATTTATAATAAATCTAACCCCACTTAAAAACCTCCCAAAATGACTCATATTCCAAGATTAGATGATATAGGGTTGTAATCTCATCAACCAATCAAATTTAGACATGTTTGGATATTATTTTAAACCTTATCAATTAGATTTAACTCTAAGTTAAATAAATTAACTTTTACCGTGTCTTTTTGTTTTCTTTCACTATATGGTTAATACACTTACTATAACATGCCAAACGAACACCAAATTGTTTATTATTAATATATATATCCTTATCTAAGTCATTTGGACGAACCTTAGATTTTTAGGAATAAAATAACAATTAGTAATATAATATTTGATTTAAAAACTATTTTGTGTCAATTTTGACACTATTTGATATATTATTTTTGTAAAAGTCATAACAGAATTAAATGTTCGAACCAAGTTGATTAAATCAACATTAATATATCATAGTAACCTAGAAAATTAGTGGAATTCATAAAAAACCTCAAATTACATTTATTTTGGTGCTTATAACATCAATTATGTCAATATTTCATTAAAAAGATAATTACTGCATCATCGTTGTGTCATAAATAAATTAATTTATTTGATGTCTAAAAATTACAAATAAAATACCATCATGTAGGAAATCGTTTTAGCTTTCTAATGAATATTTACAATCGGATATATCTTATGTATAACCCCATATTAAAAATGATTTACTTATTAATCATTGATTTTAACTATTTTAACCCTTCTTTAAATAAATTAATAATAAATGTCCTAATCTAATCCAAGTGGGCCTAAATGGTCATATTTTATTCCTAAGTTTTTTTTTGGTCGAAATACACTTGTCCAATAGGATTAGGACATGTGTTAGGGTAATATTAATATCATATTTACCCTTAGTTACCCTATTTACTATTAACCGTGGTAAAAAAAGTAAAAAGTTACTATTCACCAAAAATTATTTTTATCTAATTGAACCACATTTTAGTCCTTGATATTAACCGTGTCTGTCAGATTTTCGAAATTCCATTCACAGAAGCGGTAAAATTAAGTTTTATGCAAAATTCAGTTTTTAACCTACCACTTAGTGGTTTCACTATTCATCAAAAATTGAAAGTTTTCAGAAAAAAGCCAAAATTTCATCCTAAGCTATATTTCATATTCCGAATTCAAAAATGAAGTCTATTTTACCAAATTCATAACATAGAAGTTGCATTAATTAATTTTATAATTAAATCCCGCCGTTAAAACAAATAGCATGTTTTTAAGAAACAATATCTATCAAAAGATTGACACTTGGTTATGTTTAGTTTAAATGTGAAATTACATCCAATGACCATCATTGTATTAAATTGTAAAAATATATTCTAAATATACTTTAAAACCACTCAAATTAATGATTTATCACTATTAATTATTTCGATTAAAAAAGTTGTTTTTAATTATAATTTAGTAATTTTCACTATTCATCAGAATATGAAAGTTATCCGAAAAGTACCAAAATTTCACCTTAGGCTAAATTCGATACTCCGAATCCGAAAATGAAGTCCACTTTGAGAGTTAAAATTTCTAAAATTTAAAAAGTGGTTATTACTATTCATAACGGCTAGTTTTAATAATATTTTAATAGCATATCATTGTTTCGTGAAACTCAGGATTACGTACCACACACGCTATCGAGGAAGGTTACGATTGCGTGTAATGCAAGGCAAGTCAAGGATGCGTGTTGTGCAAGCTCCTTTTGGTGTAGCGTATAACACTAGACATTAGTAAAATAAAAAAGAATATTTTTCATAAAATCTCGGGCTGTTACAATTAACCACTATGTACCCATCATGTGGAGGACTATCCCTAATAGATCCACTCACTATATGGGGCATCATAGTGATAGGATAAAACATATTTTCCTGAAGATGTTATTTCCTAACTTCCACTATAAATAGAAAATTTTCAAATTTTGATAATGTGACATATATCTCATTCATTTAATCATTGATTTTTTTTCTAATGAAACATAAGTATTTTTTTCCAATAATCATCATCAATAATTAGATATGACATATACCATAACATACCATTATATTATATATGAGTATATATGATGGATCATATCATTTATTAAAATGTGATTTTTAACAATCGAGGAGTTCTTCCATAAATGACATCCAAAGTATTACAATCACCGAACATTACAAATCATCTTGGTTTTTACTATAACTAAATGCTTATTCAATATCTATTGTTTTTCCATTGTAATAATTATATTTTACATAATTTTATCTACATTAAGAATTACTATTATAGTTTCATATTAAATTTTATAAGAATCCAAAAATGATTTTCAAAACTATTTAAATGTTTTATATTAATTGTGGGTCCTCTAATTAATAATCTATGAAGACGTTACAAATTTTGAGTCTGGTGTAGTAAGTACTAGAAAAATAACTATTTTGTTAATGTAAAATCACTTAGATCATAATATAAGAGGTCCAAAGTGATACCTCATAGTCTAAACTATAATATAACATCATATTTTAAAATATATAACCTACTTGATACTAATTTATTAGAAATAATGGTCTTACCACCAAGGTAATGAGGGCTATATCACCAATGTAATTCTATTTCAATAGTCTATATTCAAGAAATATCTGAGGGAATATTTTCTCCTATTTTATTTTTTTTCTCAAAAAAACTAATGAAATTTGATATAAAAAAAATAAATTTGATTAATGGAATTAAACTTTATGAAAAATGATCGGTTTGGGAATCTAATATTGTTTTTAAATTTATTAATCTATATTTAGAATCAAAAGTACTCTATTTTTTAGTTTTTTTAATGTTTTATCTTGTTTTATATCTGTCTTTTTCCTATGTTTTTATATCAATAATTTGATTTTTTTAATATTTCTCAATATTAATGTAAGCCTTTTGTAGTTTATTTTCCCTTTGTATGTGGTTTTGGTATCCTGCACAGAGTCATTTTATAAATAAATAATCTATTATGGGAATATCTCTGATCTTGATTATCCTTACATAGTTGTTTCCATGCCTTTAGGTAGCCTTATGTTTTCCATTATGTTGGATTTATTCCTAATTTCTTTCCCTTAAAAATAACCCATGAATAGTGTATAACTCATGCTTACCCTTAAATTTGTTGTCTAATACCCTTATGCATCAATGAAAAATTGAAATTTACCTTTATGGAGGTAGTGAATTGGTTGTATTAGACTTAAATGAGTTGGTCTACCATTACACAACTCAGAATTTATGTTTACTTGAATAGAATTTGACCCTTATATAGAAGTGTGGAACACTTATATATGGGGTTTCTATCCTTATGTGAGATGGTCTACCCTTACATAGCATACCCTCACTAATCATTTTAATTTATATTTATGTGTTTTTTTAATTATTTTTCATACTCGTGGGGTTGTTTTATTCATAACCCTTCATTTCTCAGTTTGTGTTATTCCATTTCTACAAGCTCGATAACTCAGGGGTATTTTATCACACAATATCTAGATTGAAAGATATAGTTTCATTCAACATTTTGTGGGAGATTATATAACCAATAATTGAGATAGTTTAGAAGCCTGTAAATGGAGATTGATTAGATATGGCATCGTACCCTACTAAGAACACCATTTCCTTGATGTCGGGTAATAGAGTTTCTCAACATAATGTTCTAGTGGGGATTTTTCTCATATTCAAGATTCATTCATTGATCCCCATCATAGAAATTGTCATGATATATAAAAATATTCCTGTTTATGGTTGGTTGAGAAATCCATTCATGTAAAGTGATGGGTTCTATTCACTATTTTATATTCATATTTCATTATTTTAGTTTTTATTCCATTATTTATGTATTGTTCATTCTTACATTTATTTAATTTTTATTTGAGAATTAAAAAATATAGTTTTTAATGTGGTATTTTCTTCAATGAATTATGACCAAATGGTACCGAACTATAATAGATATCATTTTTTCTTTGATGGTTTATTTATTTCTCATTGATTATTGGTTTCATACTCAATGTTTCTTTATCAGATGATTTTAACTTCATTTCAATTTAAATATCTCCATTATGGGAATGATCCATATTTTATATCCATTTATCAATTTTGGTTATATTCATATGTTTCAATAATTTGGCATTATAGAACATGGAAATGTTTTGTATCATTTTATTAAATAATAACAGTTCTCATTAATCACTAAATATAAATTTATAGGATTTCATTATTATTTTTTCAGCTAAAAAATTATTTTATCTCATGATCATTCATCTAATAAAAAATAAATTGACCAATTTGATTTTAGATCTATTTATTGAAATATAATGCACATTTTGTTGACAAAAAATCATCACTTATTTTCGCTATAGTCTATTGAAATTGAAAATTTTCTCAGAACCACCAAATAAAAAATAATTAAATTCAATAATATAAATTTTATAGAAATGTTTAACTTAAATATTAATAGAAAAATAAAAAGTAATTCGAAATTTATTTCAATTCATAAATTAATTTCAAAATAAATATTTTAAAAATTGAAAGTACATCAGTTCGTAAATCCTAGTTAATATCCCAACATGAATATACATGGGTCAGTAATTATGAAGAAATTTATGTAATATGAAATATAGATCACAAAAAATCACTAGGATACCAAATAAATTAGTTTTACCATTTAAAGAAACACATCATCCCTCAATACTTGAAATAATAAATCAAACCATAGTTTACACTTCTATCACACCCAATCTTTTATTGTGTTAAAGAAACCAAAAACAAAATGGAATGAACAACTATTAATTCTAAAAAAAATCCACAGAGAAAATTTCCAGATCACTATGAACACCCACAAGCCCCATTATGAAACCCAGATAAGGACTAATGAAGTTGGGTTTAGATGATAAGATATGGTGTGGCTACAAGCTAAACCCTGGGTAAGATGTAGTTCCACATAAGAGGTCTAATCCATCATTGTGTGTTTTTATATAGGGTGATGGAATGTTGAATGTCCATGTATAAAATCCTAAAAAGAGTAGATTCCAATTCCTAGGGGGATCAGGATGACATTCGAAATTGGTTATTGGCTCTTATGTTTCAAATATAGGATACACCTGATATATTGTGATTTGTTTTTGGAAGCTTAACTCTTTCTCAAATTCACACACCCAAGCATGGGAGTCAAGAAATAGAGAAAAATAATAATGTGGCTTCATTTGGGTGACCTATATCTATGGGGAATAGATCTAAAACACTACTATTCAAATTCATAATACATATGAGAACACTCCCAGCATTCTAACACCTTATAGACCATAATTGAAAGATATAGAGGGAAGAAAAAAAGTAGTAACTAAAAAAAATCAACATGGTAAACAACAAATATTAAATATTTTCATGTGCGGTACTAAATTATTCTATAATATTAAGGCATTTTCGACCCCATACTTATTTCCATAGCATGTTATTTTTTATTTGCGGTGTTCAATAATATTAACCTAGTCAATAAAATATTAGCATGTTTCCATTGAAATATATGTTCTTCTTATTCCCTCCCCAATTCTCATAAACTTCTCAATTATGTGATATGTTTATCATGTCCGAACAGTGTGGGAATATGATCCGTTCATCATAATTTTTTTCTTCCAGGGGAAAAAACTCTTTCTTTTTTCTAATGATGTGACCACTTTTCTTGTTCTCTAATTTAATTCAACTAATTCTTCTATATTCTATCCACAACATCTGGATAACTACCTAGACAATCATTATAAATTAATTAAAGAGAATAACTAACCATAATGTCATACCTTGGTGGTATCCTTATAGCCCTTCATGTTCTACTAGTGGAGATAAACACATTGATATGAGTATCCTATCGTAGTGTAACATCTTCCTTATTCAATATTTCTAGATGGTCACTACACTCTGTAGCTTTTTCTCATGAAAATTATGTAGTGGCTTGTTCTACACTTCAATTACAACTAATCCTTTTCTCTATTTTCTAGAATTATTTGACATCACCATCATCGAATCTTCTTATCTAACATCATGAATATAAATGATCTTATTTACTTATATATCCCACAGTTTAACTCATCTACACCATTAAAAAATCCAGGAAAATACTTATTCACACATGTATCCCACTTTGAGTCTTTCTCCAGATAGTAAAAAGTAACAATAAGGATATAAAGTGAGTCCCAATTTGAATCATTATAAACATACCAATACCTTACCAAAACATTAGAATAAATCAAGAAGTGGGAAATCAATTCATGATGTGAGTTGTATACATCAATTATTCTTCCCAAAATGATTTATTCAAACATTAATAATATAAAATACACCAATAATTTTCTACAAGTGTATACATCATCTTTTATGATACCCAATATTGTACTCTTGGAACTATTAAATTTTCCACAATAAATTCATCCAGAACAAACCTTCTCAAATAGATCAGATGTGTGGAATTCATAGTTATCTGATTAAAATATACTGATTTTTTCTTTCAATCTAATTATAAATCATATTCATCCACTTATAGAAGATATACAACACTTTATCCTTTTGTTTCATGACATATATGCAAACATATATAGACTAAATCTAAATAAATGTCAAAAATACATGAATACCTCCAAATGATTTACTTTTTTATAGTCCATGGACATTAATATGGATTTATTAATGTGTTCTTCACATATGATGGGTTGAAATGTTGAAACTAAGACTAGTATAGTTACCCATTTCACAATTTCAAAAAATGCACAATTTTTAAGTCATGGAAAACTTGTATATCATTATTATTACTAATCTAAGCATTACCTTCAATCCATAATTTACAAGCCATATATTCTATAATTTTGTAGTGTTTTACTCATTTTTTTTATATCATTGCTCCCCTAGTTAAATTCTACAAATATAGATAATTCAGAGTAACATTTTATTATATTTTCTGAATGAAATGAACCATATATTACTTTCTTGATAACATCTTCAGTGGTAATCTAGTAACCAACTTATCCAATACAGTAGGTTATATATGTTTCAATTCTAATTATAGTATGTATATTTAATTTTTATGTTATCAATGTCTTCTACCAAGAATCATCATCCATATTATAATTATACCGATCATGAGTAAATGTTAATTATTTCCCAGAAGAACCATTTTTTCTTCTAACTACTTATGTTTTGAAACCCAAATATTTATCCCAACACATATAAATCCATCAACTAGAATCAAGATCCAATCTTTTGAATGGTTTAAAATCGTAGAAATGAGGATTTTTGAATCATAAACATCATTAGTTTCATATAAAATAGTTACTTTTAGTTTTTTATGTTGGTGCAATCCTTCTTTTTTTGACCTTTTGGGTGATATTATTCATCTTTATCTTTTTATAGATATATATTGCTAGCCTATCCTTTTTACTTTGATCGTGATTTTCTTTATCTGAGTCATCTAGGATTCATTTCAGATGATGTTTCACTAAGTTATATTAATTCCTTCGATTAATAATAATTATTTCCATACCTTTCCTTCCAACATTACTCATTTAGAACTAATTAATTTGATATATAAATAAATATTTATCATCCTTAACATGTGGAAATTTTTTATAAACATGGTCCTAACACCCCAGTAGAGGGTTAAATAACAAAAGATCCTTATCTTCATCTCTAATTGTAAACTTAAATTTTAAAAAATCATCCATGATCTTATTAAAATAGTCTAGGATCAAAATCACGATCATAAATTATTTGTTGAAAATTATAAATAGTTTCATCTTAAGGTAATGTATGTTTTTAATGAATTTATCCATATACATGTTACCCAAAACTTTCCTCATTTTTTTTACAATGTTTCTCACATAAATCTATATTTTTTACATTTTTTCAATCAATTCCCGATCATACTACATGTTTTATTGTATAGTATCCTCAAATCACCATCATAGATGATAACAAACTTTTCATTCGTGGTGATTTCTAACTCCTACAGAGTTATATCATCGAAAACATCACATTTCCACATTTTGAAGTTAATCATCCCATCAGATTAATCAAAATCTTATTTGGTATTTTAAAAAATTATTCAATATTCGGATGTATTTTAAATCCGAATTTGATTATTTGGAATGAATCCTCATGTTTTATGATACAATTTTTCGCTTGGGTATTCTAAATCAAAAAGTGGATTTGAATTTCGAAAACAATCGACGAAATAAATGAATATTAAATAGTAAAAAGAGATACAATTTGGTATTTAATTACATCAATCAGACCTCAATTGAATTTCGAATTTTTATAAGAAAAAAAACCTATTATAATTAAAGATTACTCCAACCCCTTCTCAATTTTAAAGATGATATTTTATTATCATCCTGATAACTGTACTCTGAAAAAAATCAATCACCCACTTTTTCCATTATTTAAAAAAATATTATTCAACTTTTTTTCTCATTCTCACTCACAAGTAGACAAAAAAAGTGTATCCTGATACTTTTTCTATCCAATAGTTTTTCCAAATTTCCCATCTCTTTCTTTTCAAATTTATTCTTATTTTTTCTTAAATCCACAACACATCCCTTCATATTTTTGATATCTAGAAATAGCAGATTTATAAACAATAAAGAGTGGATTATTATAGGGAAAAAATATGTGCAACAAACATAGTAAGGGTATTTTTTAGTTTATAATCCAAGGGGCTTCATAAAGGATGATCAATCATTGATAATAGTGTTGAGGGGAAGTAATAGTAATGTCGATGTGTTACAGAGGTTAACATAATGGAAGGTATATGTATTGAATACAATAGAGGAATATTATGGAAAACTATAGAGAATCATAAAAATCATGTCTGATTTCATCCCCACATAATAAAAGTCACCCACTAACAGTAGCTTCTTGTGTAAGATCCACATTGTAACACAAATTCACACACTCAAGAATGGGAATCAAAATAAAAAGTGAGAAAAAATTATATTTTTTTGACAAGGACACCAATATCCAAGGGGAAGTCTACAAAATTATTCTTATTAAAAGGAATAAGACAAATGGTAACACCAAGACTATTACAACACATCATATACAAAAATTAAGGGAAAATATGCAAAGAAAGAAATTATTTACAATAAATATTCATCACGAAAATCACCAACTCATTCAAATTTTCTAGAGTGGAACCAAACACTATTATAGACATCAGTTAGTGAAAACTCTATCTTCAATTTCCTATGTGATAATATTTTATTTTCAATATTTTATAGTGAAATTCAGTGTAGGGGGATCGACATATCTCATCATGATGGGGATACACAAGTTAGTAGAGGTGTTTTGTACTGAATGATTAAGGTATGAAGTTATGATAATGGTTGGTATGAATATATATAGATTTACCCACACACATTTGGAGGTTCAAAAAAATGTGTTACATGGATATGAATGAAACATTCCAATATACAATTTTTATAAGAATATGAAAATTTTTATAACCCAATTTAAAATTTCAAATATATCTTTTTAATTAAAATATAACATTACTTTAATTATAAAAAAATAATATTTTGTTATTATAAAATTATAGTTATAATGATAATATGTAATAATAATAATAACTATTTAGGTTTTTTTATAAATAACTATTACATATATAAATTATAAAAATATAATAAATGGTATTATACATATATTTTTCATAAAATTAATTTACACAAACAATAATTAATAATTAACATTTATAAATAAAATCTAAAGTTATAGAAATAACCTAAAAACATCAAAACTATTAATAAAACTAAAAAAATTGATTAAAATAAATCAATAAAATTATGATTTTTTTTATAAAAATTTAAGTAAATTCTATATGCATCAAAGAACCCTTAGTTAAACATTCTATATCCTTGCCACATCCATTAGATAAAATCAAACAAATGCACCCATTAATAAATGAGGGAAAAAATAAATTGATTAATAGTTTTAGTCCTTTTACAAACAATTTATCATGATTCATTAAAAATTACATATTTTTGTAAAAATAAACATAATCCACATTGTATTATTTTTGTCAAATTTTCATACATTCATTAATCAATGTGTCTGACATTCTCATCACTCTCAACACATAAAAAATTTATTATTGTTTTTCACACTTCTCATACACATGAATTCATATAATATGCATCCAATGAAATTCTGATTCACACTATTTTAAATGAATATAATTCTACAATATTTAGGATTTAACATTTTTTCAAATTTTCTATGTGGATGTGGGATGCGGGTTCGTTGGAACATTAATTTTTTTTAGAAAAATAAATCTGGTTAAATATTGATATTAATACCTAACAATGGACAATACAAATATCTCCCTCAACCCCTCTCTCCATATAAATTAAATTTCATTCCCAAAAAACTGATAATATAAATAAACACAAAATTAATTTGGGGATATCATTACCAAATAATGTGAAGATTAACATGTATGTATAAACCCAATAACCACATGAAATATACATAAGGCAATATTGAACAAAACGTTTTCATAGGTCACTAAAATTTTATGAAATCTAAAAGAACATAGGTCATATAAAATATTTCCATCAAATGGAGTAATTGGTTGTCAATTATATATGTAAACATAAAGTTGATAGTAACCATATAATTACCACGAAATGGTCTCAATGTTTGAACAATAAATAATTTACATTCACATATAATGTTAAATGAAATGAATCAACCGTTTGTGAGAATGAATTAATATAAATCATGCTACGAAATCATATCCATGTGCATCAAATGACTTACATTCCAAAAAAATAACCCCTTTCAAAATCAAAACATTCCACTACACATATATTGAAAATCATTATTTAAATATCCATGATCTGGGTTGGGAAGGGTATAGTTTGGGAACAAATTAAAAATAGTCATCATAATTGAAACATAATATAAAAAATATATTAGTGGTTCAGTTTGTCATGGTGATAAAAAATATTTTTATCATTTTAATATCACTTTCATAATTAATATCACCTTAGTGGAAAAATGAATTTTATAGAAAATGTAACATGCCCATGGTTTTCCCAAGAAAAGAGAAAAAGGAAGTGATGAAAGGTGTGGAAATTGTCCCCATAGGTGTGAAAATATAATGTTTTTAAAGGCTCATAATTTTGAGATAAATTTAATGTCTCAAAAATTAACATGTCTCAATAATTTTATATATATATGGATTGATATCTAAAATAACATATAACATGGTATTAAGAATAAAATCATTTTGACAAGGCATTTAATTATCTAACTAACTGAATATACAAGTGGTATTTCAATAACTATGTTACTAAAAAAATGTAGTAGATCACTTATAGAATCAATAATGACAATTATATTATCTTTTCTATGTACTTCAATAATTAATTGTCTTTGCAAATTGTGTTTTATAATTATAAATTAAAATTTATAAAAAAGGTAACACATCCATAAAAACTACAAATTGATACATAATGTATGAGTGTTTCCATGGAATATCCATAAATTATGTACTTATAAAAAATAAACATATATTAAGCATACCCTCTTTAAGAGGAAATGATAACACCAATAGAAATAGATTACAGGATGAGAACAAAATAATCAGGAGAATAGAAAATCCATTAAAATTTTGATATATAATAGAAAATGTCCACATATGAGAGATTTATTTCCTGAACATAATTCTAATAAAATTCAATGAAAATGATCTAAATATGGGTTACCACATTTGATGTTATTAGTTTTATATCTTCACGTGAAAAATAGATAGTGATAAATTTGTTAGGTCAATTATCTTATAATTTTGTGACCTTTTATTCTTTCATAGAATTATTTCTTAAAAATCCGAAAATATTATCTTTAATATCAAACTATATACCCTTTTTATGAGGAACCACTTATGAGGTATTTTCTTCATACTATATACACTCAATTACATCTCATGATGTCTCCTATCATAAAACATAATAGGTGATTCAACCATATATCCTAATTTATTTTACCATAATATATTTTTCAACCAAACTAATGATGAGATAGTTAAAAAACATAAATATTGTCATGAAAAAGTTCTTCTGTTAGACTCTTATTATAACTATGTTTAAATGATTTACCTAGACAAACAAACTCTCATTTTAAATTAATTTCCCCATTAATTTAAATTTAATTTTGAATGTAATAATGTTTGAATCATTGTCCTTTCATTTCAAATAGAGGTATCTTACCAAAAAAAAATGATTTAGTGACAATATGTTTATATATAATTATGATGTTATATGTACCAATAAATATTGATTTAATCATTCTATCCATAATATTGAAACTTCAAGAGAAGAGAATAAATTTTTTATGTCGTGAAAATTTTCATTGTTGGATCATCTTTTCATTCAATACAAGGGCTTTCACTTTACAAATAAAAACATTACTATAGAGTTATATCTGTATTTAATTGAATTCATTAATTTATATGATCTTATTTTTTGTGGTTTTCATATCCATTTTTATGTTTTATATATACCAGTAATCTTTATATTGTATTTATACTAGTAGGGAAAATGTTTTCCAAAAGACTAAGATATATGGTGATATTATAATTTCTTTTTTTATGTTCTATTATACTAACATGATGATTCAAAAAGATTAATTGAAAAATATTTTAAATATGTATTCACAATTTTACCCATAATTCTATTGATCTCTTGATCTGAAATTTATTTTTGGTCATTGGATTATGGATGATATTGCCTCATGTATATGTATATTAAATTAAAATTTATTAAATTCTAAAACATAGTATTTTTTAGTGATTTTAACTGTCACTAATGATGATTCATGGAGATATGAACTAGTAAAATATTTTTTTTAAAGAAAAAAACTATTTTATTCCACAAAATCATTTCCTTCCAACCACTTTGAAATTTTATAATAATAGGCTAGGATATATGAATTAATGAACCATTCTAGAAAATCACATATGAATCCAAAACCCACCATTTCCAAAATTTCAAAAACTATAATTATAAATTTCAATAACTCACACTTAAAATTTCTACCTCCAATTTATTAGAATTTATCACAAATCAAGATGAACTATTGAATAACCTGATGTAATGTTGTATTGTATAAAAAAATTAGTACATTTTTAAATTTGGTATAAACACCTTGATTTCATTCTACATCACTAATATCATAAATATTCCAGCCCAATTATCATAATACACTATGATATATCATTTTTTCATTTAATTACCATATTCCTTGAAAAGTAATAGATCATCATAGTTGTAATGGTTATCATTATTCACAAATATTCTTTTTTATCCATAATTAAATATGGAATAACTACACCTAAATAATTTTTTAAATATCATCAATATAAGTTTATGAGTTTAATCATTCTTATTCATCAAATACCACATGGTAGAGTGATAAGTATGCATATTAACATTTTAGAAAAATTGGTATTGTTGTAACATATTATCTGTGAAGATAATTTCTACCAACTCCTTTTCAATATTTTAATTGTAGGAAGAATATTTCATTATGTGTCAAGAATAAAATATCTTTTTTTTAAATAGTTTCTCTTAATTTCTCTAATGAAACACTAACTACATATTCACTTGCATCACACATTAATCAAATTTGTTGTTTCTAACATGATGAAATCCTTTTTTGAGATCATAAAGAAAATTCTATTAATTATTATGAAGATTTAATAAATTTAGGCTCTAAATGGAAGGTGATATATTTCCCTAAAACTATTTCTATAGGTGGGAAATAATATATAAATTCTTAATGAAGCATTACTAGAATCCCAAATTCCCAAAGAAATAACTATTGGGATGAACTAATATAGACATGGGTAGATCAATAATTATATTTATCATAGTCATTTCATATTCAAATTTGTTATTTTACATTTAATTTCATAAACTATACCATTTTATTTGATGGAGTTTTATTTTTCCCTATTGATCAGATAAATATTTTCATTACATATCACCATTATATTATCAAAAATCTCTAGACATTCATAAATTTATTTTCAATACATTTATGACACATCCATGAATGTTACCGGAAAATATTAAATCATTTCATGGAATATTACTATAATAGATTTTCAAAACATGGATTGTGCATTAATATTTTTCAAAGGAATTCACTGATAAGTGAATTTACCATATAGAGTAGTAAGTAACCTATTTTCTTGATAATATAGTATATACACTAATTTATGATATCCTTATTTAACAAATTTAAATCAATAATGATTTCTTCTTACAAATTAATCAAGGATTAAGTCGAAAAAGGTAAATGAAAAGTGATATTTTATTGTACCATCATTCAATTTACCAGAGACACCACGAAGTATAAATCTACATATCATTATAGTGTGTATCAATTCCATGTTTTCTTTTAAAACCATTATAGATCCACATTTCATAAGTAGTACTTACAATGGTTATTTCCACTAACTATCAGAGATTTAAAATACTATCAAAATATCAAGAGGTATAATAACTTCTTTCCAGATGAATTCTTTCTTATAAGATATTCATAATCATTGTTTTTTCCTCTATGTTTTTCAATTATCATCAAATTTTTTCCATGAGTGTAGATATTAGGACATATAACATTCAAATTAGTTGCATTCTTGGATCTTGATCGATTTCAACACCAAAAGAAAAATGGCAAATTTACATTTTTTCTATTTTTATAATATCATCATTTATGATGACATTCATGGCGTTTTAATCTCCCAAATAGATGTCTTTTATATTTAGTGATAGTGGTTTAGGATCAATTTATGGAGGTTTTTTTCTAGTGACTTGGCTAATATTTTAAACTCTTGTCTATCTAGCTTATCATCAATTTTTCTCATGAATTTTTATTCTTAAAATAATTCACTTAACATTTGTTTTTCTTTGAGGAATTATTTTAGATTTAATACATAACTTTATAACTCATCCATTAATTCTATAAAATTCTAGAAATAATATTTAGTAGAAGAAGGTCATTCCATACCTTTTAGTATAAGATGTTTTTTGGTTTTATTCCATGAATCTAGAAATAATTTTTACCTATTTAACTTAATTAAAATATCTACCTTTAGCATGGAATATTTTCTTATGAATGTTTGAGAGAACCAAATCTCATTCTAAATTGTGTATGATAACGATATTAGAGAAGTAAAATTTTTATACCTTTGCTGGACCAATCCTTAATATTATTCGAGGATGATTCATTGATAATTTTTCCATTAGAAAAGATAACATTGTTGAATTTAATATATGATCCCCAGTTCTATAAGTACCCTTAATGGTATGATCTTATTGAAACTGTTGAAGTCACATAAACAAACACATGCATATAACTCCTAAATTAATATCCTATAATATTTTAAAGTATAGTGAATCATTCAGGGTCTCCTAGTATAGGATTTATGGATCTTTTTATAACTTCCAAACACTCCACCTGAATTAAAATAATTTCCACACAATCATACATTATTCATTGGTATAATATATATATGATAAATTTATCATAATGTTATATTTGTGTGATATATTATATTAAAGTGATATTTATATTAATCTTGTTGAATATATATATGAATTTTGGAAACATGTATTTAATTTTTTATTGCTTCAATATTAATTGGAAGGATGGTAGTGGTGTGTGATCTTTCACAATTTCCTCAAAGTAATCATTTTAAATTATTTTCATTTCATTTTTAAATTACACATATTTGATTCAATATTTAATTATTTCATTACCATAAATATTTTTTTAATGATGATCTTTAATGTATGGTGTAGGTGTATCTTTTACTATATGAGTAGTATGAATTTCTTATTATGTAAATGGTGTATCATATTCTAATGTTATTAATTTTGTATCTTCTCTCATGATGAATATTGTGTTACTTGGTAGAGATTCTTGATGTTGGTATAGTATTTATGATGACATCTATCGAAATTTGATTTTCTATGTTCTGGATGAACTCTTGTATGCATACGGTTTCTATATCTTTCATATCAAACATTTATTGATTGGTTGTCAGGAATTTAATGATAATTTTATCCAAATCAAGTTCATTTCATACATATGTACGATATATGTTCTTGGGTTTGATAATGCTCTTTGTGTTCTTATAGCTGATATGATGATTATCTATATTTTTAATGAGATCATTTCCCATTAATTTTTTTATGGGTTAAAATCCGAGTTGTGAAAAGAATATATGTGGACTTATGTTCTTTTGTGGGGTGGAGTAGCTATAGCTTCATTCCATATAATATTTTTGTTATTATTTCTCAGTTTTATATTGTAATTATCATCATTGTTTCATATATTTTATATAAAATATTAGCTTTAAAAATATGGTTTGTAGATTTAGTATACAATATTATGGAATAATAATGAGGACCTCTATAGGGTGTAAAATGTTCAAATATAATTAAATAGACCATATTAGGTTAGCACAATGATAATATTTCCATCCATTTATTGAGTGAAATAAATTGTGAAAATATTAATGTTCATGAATATGAATGATAAAATATATCTTTTATTATTTTAAAATCTTCTTTTAGCTGGAAAACGATTTTTGAAATGTTTACTACTACGGTTCAAAAATAGTATGTATCCATTTTTGAGACAACATTTCTAGTTGTTGTGTTCATCTCCAACATAGTATTTGTTTGAATTACAATGTTGAAATCTTACAATTGGTTTAATAAATTCAATCCATGATGAGTAAAGTTACATAAGATGTATTTGAATATTTATCAAGAAACTATTGATGATTCATATTAATTTAATTATAAGTAATCATGACCTATCTTGTTCTTTAGTGACATTTCTATTCTCTAAGAACAATCTAGAAATTTTCTTCTAAGAACATCCTTGTTGGAAATATTTTTTGCATTCATACATTCAAAATAGTATCTTTATTTTCACTAAAATAATAATAGTAATATTATTGTGATTTGATAATTTCCAAAAATTCCATTATATTATAATTAGTCATATACATTCAGAAAAATATTCTCATTCATATAACGACCATAGAATTGAACATTTTGTAGGATAAATTTGATCATAGATGTATTCAATTAAAATGTTTTGAAATAATTCTTGATAAAAGACTTATTGATAAAACATTGATTATGCTCGGCCTAAATTATTTTCTTATAATACTCTTTAACATGGGATAATAGGGATATTTTTGGAAGAGGGGATAGAATTTCTATATGGGAAGCCATCAAATATGGATCCCAATACATTATCCAATGAATTCATTTTATTTTACAAATAGTTACTGAATAGATATTTTTTCCATTACTATATTGTTCTAGATTTTAATGGATCAATTGAAGTAATGATTCTACATTTTCATTTATCGCTATTACATAATTTTAAAGATAAACAACATTATAGTGTTACAAATCGTGGATTTAAAGGGTTTAGTGTACTTGAAAAATGAGGCTCATACATTCATTTATATAATAAAACATAAATTTTTTTAATTAAATTATCTCAATATTCAATGTGGCCCTTCAATTATCTTTTGTACAATTACTCACATGGTGATATACAACAGTGAAATGGGTCAAATAAAAGCTCAATATGATGATGAATAAGGGACATAAAAAATGTAACATGGTTGAGCATAATAATCATCAACATATTGTAAACATATTTTCATCATTAAAATCAAGAAGGAAACATTTGATAAATTCATGAAATTTTTCAATTCATAACAATGAATCATTTTTTATTGTCGTCAAATACAACTCACAAGATGAATAATGACATTATCATGTGAACACATAACATAGGTACATAAAATCATCATTATGATCAAACATAGAACCATTTTCATTCATATTAAAAATTATCTTAAGAGACACATCACATTACATAATGGATTTTACATTAATATAATTTTGTGCCAACCTGTCACATCATCTCATTTACAACATCATACATGCCATATTGAACACATTATAATCAGAGTCATGAATTAACCCATGGAATGATATAAGTTTCATTTGAATTTCATCAAAAATGATTTTGTTAATAATCATGGGGTTCAAAAATTAATAAAGGAAATACATACTTAGGGTATGAACTGTTATTCTATAGAGAATAAGAAACCACTCATGTGGGTGTTATAATTTTTAAAAGGCACTAGAGTGCTTGTGTGACCCATTGTGAATTTTGTTTTAATATATGTGATATCCTTAATCTCTTCCATAATTCATCATTTTATTACTCCTATTTCAATTTACCTTTTACAGATATTGTAATCCCATAAGAGCATCAATACTACCTTCATATTATATCAGTTCTTCAAAAAAACGCTGAATTTTATCAGGAAGCCTAGGTTGTTCCAACCCTCCTATATCCTTTTAATTTTATGGAGAGTTTTTCCTTCTCCATTTCAGGTAGGGGATCAGAAAATATTTTTTTTAAAATTTTTATCATCGTTTTATAATTCCTGGGGTTGTAATGGTAAATACATCATACAAATCATATAAGGAAGAAAATACATAAGAATAACAATCTAGACATGGGGAGGAAAACGAGTAGCTCATGAATCTAATTTTTTTATTCTATTTATGATTGAATATATATATATATATATATATATATTCAATGTGGTATTTACATCTATGAATTTTCTAATATATTAATTATCTTTCTATTACATCAATACGAAATTATTTATATATATATATAAGAATATATATAATGGAATAGTGATATTCTATATTAATAAATAATGATGATTAACAAAGAATGTACCAATTAATTGTTGATAAGTAGTTATAATTTTATTATTTATTCATTTGTGTCTAATAGATTCATAAATTTAAAATAAAAATAAATCTATGACATTTTATATTTTTGTGTTATTGTAAAATACATAAATTTTCCAGTGATGTTAAGTGATGATTGAAAAGATTTTTTATTTTCATTGAAATAGTAGTGTTTCGTGAAATTTTTTATGCATCCAATAATTTAGAATTTCATTCATTTATATTTTCCAATATTTATATATTAATGGGATTATGATGGGACTTAAATATGTGATGTTAAAATGCATTCAAACCTTTCTAATATTATCTTTATGTTTGAGTGTTACATATTAATTAATATTTATTTTTTTTTGTTGCTAAATTTTTTTTACTGACATCAATTATGTGTTAAATTTAATTAAACCCTTATATTTAGTATGTAATTGATATAATTGTTTTGTGATATAATTTACTTGTCTAAGAATATTGTGACAGAACATGGATTTAGGTGGATTGTTGGAAAGGTGATATTTTTTCACTGGGTTCATCGACATAGTTTGAGAGTTAGGATTTTTCATTGTTTTTTCCTTATTTTAGATTCATACATTCTTCCGTATTTAGTTTTTTATTTATTCATGGTATATCCTTCTTTTATAATAGTTTTTTCTGTGTTTGAATACACCTAGGACAATGTAAGTTGAATATTCATAAAAATAAATAATCAAGAATGATTCATGAAGGATAATGATGATGAAATAACTGTTTATATTTTATAATGAATATAATTTCATGAATTAGAATCTGATCATGTACATTTATATAGAAATAGATATTTAAAATATCACATGGATTTTATTTATGTTAAAATATGGTTTCCTAAGAACATATAAAAATACTTTGCCTTAGTCCTAAAAAGGTAAACCATGGTTTTAGGATCTATGTTAGCTATATTGAGAATAAGGTTTGTAATCCCACATAGTATGGTTGTGTATTATTCCTTTTCTTATGTAAAATGATTTATTATCCTCCTCTATCCATGTCATATTCGGTGGATCATGCCCATGTTGGCCTTGTGTTGCAAAGTGTTTCTCATCATCTATATTATAGAGGTTTCATTTGGCTTACCAAACCTCCTGCTATCTCCTTTAGATGTAAACATAGTTTATATCAATACCATTATGTGGTGGATAATGTTTATGGTTCATAATATCATTTGGTATGTCATACATTTACGACATAACATTCTTTTATAGTTTGGAAATTGAGGCATTTGTATATAACTTATACATGTACTATACATGTGTAAATATACATGGGATTTAGTGTCTTAGGTTATTTTACATTTACATAGGGTTGTAATGGATCATGTTTTTCTATGAGATTGTGCGATTTGATGGGGATGTGTTTGTGGTTTCTTTAATGGTATGTAGTTTGAGATTGTGATATGCTAGTGATATTAAGACACTGATGTGTGATATAAACTATAAGGATATGGGAATACCGAGACATGGGTCATTGGGGGTCTATTGAGGATAACTAGTATGAATGTGGAAGTTGGGTATTATGTTCATATATAATCATGATACAAAGTCATTATATTCTATTCCATACATAGTGAGTAGGAATTGGTGAGGTTGGGAAATATAATTTACTTAATTAGGTGATGGATTGATTTCCCTATATATTAATTGAAGAATACTATTATTCTTCCACATTTTTCATGAGAGTTATTGGGGTTGATCCTACTATGTATGATGTTATTATCATATCTTTATATATAAAATTCACTCAGATCTTCTAGAAGGAGTTAGTGATTGATTTAGAAGGTGAAATATAAAATATTATACATGAGTTGGGGTGACTATGGTAACATATATCGGTTGTTTTATTTTATATCTGGGTTATATTTATTCATGGTATGACATATCACATAATGCTACAATTTTATGATTATTTATTATATATAGGTTTTGGGTAGACATTTATTTATTCCAGAGAACATTAATGGTAAATCATCAAATATGTGTATTTGATACCCTCTAGGATATTTTCCAACACATGACCTTTTAGAGCCGAGAATTGGGGATTCATAGAATGCCTAAACTACATGCCTTGGATGGGTACTAGTAGGGGTGTGTTGTGATAAATTGGTATCAATAATTTTATTAGAGAGAATAAATATAGATTATTATAGGAATGGTTATGGATTCATGGGTTTGTATGGAAACTATATAAGTTTAACATATCATGTGTGATAAGAAAGGGGGACCATCTATGACATGGGAACTTATGGCCCCCTATGATCTGACACATATACATTGAGTTTATTGGGGGTGTTAATCAAAGTGATTCTTCATGTAGGTTAAATACTATTGTGACCAAACATTTCCATATATAAATATTATATATTTGTCTATTGAATATTCAATAAATAACATTATAATATTACACAGAAATCATAATTTTACTGTGTACATGGTGTCTAGATGCAAAAAACAATTATTTAGGTACTATCTTCATCATCTATCACAAATTTATTCTCACTTTGTACCCTTATTGATATAACCTAATCAAAATATTTGTTCATAACATTGGGAATAGATACATAATAAAGGGTGGTCACAAATACTCTGTAAGGAAAAACATGGGAGATATTAATCAATGATGTTATAAAATAGTATTATAACATATCATTTCCATTTTCAAGTATTCCGAAACCCAATATTTGGGGAAGCTTTGGTTGGGATTCATTAGTAGTTGTTTTGGGTGATTTTACAAAAAATTTGGAGGTTTCAAGGATGAAGAACTGTTTTTGCACGGTTTGGATAACTATGTGCCTGTGCCATGTTTTGGATCATGGGCTCTGTACTATCTATCCAATATTTTCCCAACTATGTGCAATTTCCTTGGAAACCAAGCTGATGAGTTTTTATATCCAAATTGTTTTTTGTTTTTTTCACAGACAATTTTCAGTTCATAGAAAGGCCTTATTCGATCAAAACACATTTATCCCTTCCATAGAGCTCCCAATAAAGATTTGTGTCCCATAAAACCACTTTTAAACGATATACAATGCTAGGAGAACTTCACTCAACTTTATTCTGGTTAGTTTCCTCCTCCCATTCTCTTCCACCTGTGATCTCTCTCTTTCTCCATAGAGATCCATATATCTTAATATTGATATGGGGATCTAATACCCTTTGTTTTGGGTATCTTAAACCTTGGATTGATTCCCGTTTCTGTGATATTCATTCTTCATGGACCAATATTAGTTATGGTTTTGCATTGTGAGATCATTTATTTTCTGTTGGTGGTTTTGTTAGGATGCCCAATTTTAATTGAACATAATTTTGTTTTGAATTTAAATATATTTAATTTCAATTGTCTGAATTTAAATGAAATTGTTTACATTTGAATCAAATGGATTTCAATCCTATTATTGGGCAACACCTAATTTGATGAATTTGGGGTTTTGAGTGAAAATGGGTTTTATTCGGGAATTGGAAATTAGTGAGATATAAATTGATAAATTTAAATTTCGGTTTTGATGGGAATTTAATTTATTTAAAGGTTGTTTTTAATTGAAGAAAAATTTATATGATGGAATATTTGTGAGAAACCCTTAATCATGCACATTTGGTGGGTGTGATGAAAATTATGGAATTTTATAAAAAATGGATTAAATTGTTTTGATGGTAACCTTATGGTCTCATATTGGTTAAATGACATTTTATTGATTAAAAACCCGTTATAGTTTTAAATTGAAAACATGCATATTTGAAATTGTGAATTGGATGAATTTCATTTTTTGTTATAAAATGAATCTCCCATCATTGATTTTTACTTGATAGCATGAAATCCTTGGGTAGTTAGTGAGTTATTTTGGGTTCCACGTTATGGTAATACAACATTATAAAGCATTATATTAGATAATATCATTCACTAGTCGAAGGTGATGAGATCCATTTTACCCTAGTCCTAATGGTGTGTATGTACATACTTTGCAGTATTCATATGTTTGGATCCCTATATCCTGGAACTATCATACCTATTTGGAACATGACAATGTTTCTCAATTATTTTCATCATTATTGCATATGTATTCCATTGTTATAAACTATTTTACATGCCTTGTGAATTATACAACTTTTTATATAAAGTGTTTATTTAAGCCACTTGTGAGAATTGTTGTTTATAGAATATATGCTTTGATTGATGGAAAATTCCCTCTTATGAAATGTTTTCCATCATTTGAAATGTATAGAATGATTTGAAAGAGGTATATCCAAAATTTAAACTATAGATCATCATTTTTTAAATATTCTTTGTTAACACCAAACCAATTTGTTTTAAAATTTAAGGCACATTTTGGTCTAATTGAATTGGAATATGTTATGGAATCATTGGGTTAAATACTACCTGTCTTTGGCTCACAAACAACATGGGCATTCTGGTGTTTGTAGATTATAACCTTCTAGGTTTGAGAAAATAAAAAGAATCTATATAAGGTGGATCATGTTGTTGAACTCTGGTGATGGTGATTTCTGTGCTTAGGTACTTTGGGATATTTTTCCCTTTTTTACATGTGTTGTATTACTTTGGTGGTTGTTCCTGTTTAACTTCTGTTACTTTTCTCCTAGTTGAGTTTTTCGCCTCTTTTAATAGTGTAATTTTTTCTCTTCATTCCACAATGTTAGTGGAAAAAATAATTTCTAATTTTAGTTTATATGATTCATGGTGGTAGTCACAGACACATGGGGATCGAGAAATCTCTTTGGGCTGTATGTGGAATGACTCAGTTATTGGGTTATGAGGGTACCCGGGTTGGTTTTTGACAAACTAGTATAAGAGATCTAGGTGGTGACTATATCTTGAAGTGTGTATACATTGTGAATTCTTTTCGGGACTTCGGATGTAGTGGTGATTGATTTCTTGCCAGCTCTCACCGTAATGATCATTATGTCACTAGGGATGGTAAGGGAAAGAAATATTGTTGTTGATTTCTAGAATTTTAATTTTTTTGATTTGGATATTTTGAAATCCAAATCTTCTGCATCCCATTTGTTTGGATTAATTGCCCTAATTGGTTAGTTTAAGCCTTTACTAATGTCTTATTTATTGTCTATTGATGTTTTGTGACATCATGCCTCCGAGAATACATGTGAATCAGACCTATGAGGAAGATACTTATGAAACTCAACAATAAAATCCAGTTGTGGATCCAAATGTAGTTGTTGTGATCATTCACACTGTCCAAGCTCTGGGACAGACACCACCTCCAGTTCCGATTTAGGCTCCCGTTGTGGAATTGCTGAGGGAACTTCTCAAGATTTGTTCTCAATAGTTCATTCACCAGAAACATGCACTATTAATGGGATGAAATGACAATCAAGAGCCCGAGGAGTGGTTAAATAGTTTGGAATGATTATTTCGATTTTTTGGACACACTCGGTGACATCAATGTGTAGTGTACCACTTTGTGTTGGATGGACCGAGCAGAAAATATTGGGAATCTTTGATAATGGAAAAGAAACATGATGGCTTAGAGTGGAAAGACATCAAAGTACGTTTCAACGACCATTTATTTCCATATTCGATATAGATGCATCCCTACTATAAGGATTTACTAGATAAGGAACTGATGATCATGATGGACCTGGAAGTTATGTATGGGTTATCCAGAGTCACATTTTCCTTTAGTAGTAGTGTGAGTTTCATCATGGGAAATTATAAGTGTGTTGATTCACAAGGTAGTTCTCAGTTATAGTGTTTTTCTATACCTCATGATGTACCTGGAAGGATCCCTTGAAAGTGTTACTATTGTGGAAAGCCTGACAATTCTAAGAATATATTCACTGAGGCACCCATGAATTGTGGGTAATATAGGTGTTCATGGAACATAATGTTTTTCTACAAAATTTATTCCACTCCACGTAGTGGTATGGGATCGTCAGCACATCCTAAAATTGTGAGGGAACCAGATGCTTAAATTGAAATAAGGTTTCAGCCACAAGAATCCAAAAAAAACATTATTTACATAGTGGAAGAGTCTTTGGAGGAAGCTAAAATAGGTCCAACTAATGTGAGAGGCACCATCACTATATCTTTAACCATAGAGATCAATTTATTTGATAGCAGAGCATCTGATTCATTTATTTCAAGTCGTATTGATAATATACTTAATATTACTATGGTTCTTTTATCACTTGCAACGGATATTACTGCACCCCTTGGTATGAAGAGAGAGAAGGGTCTTTGTAGTCCGGCTTGTGTTTTCTCTCTATCAGATGTTGAGTTAGCTTGGACCTTTCAGGTTCTCGACATGATATATTTTGACATCATATTAGGATTGGATTGTTTCATGGCCAATAATGTTCATATTGATTATTATCATAGCCTGGTCTCCTTCACCTCGCCAATTGGTGTATCTCTCGTGTTTCAAGGAGAATTGTACCCAAGATTGAGTAGGGCCGAACCTTCATATATGGATGTGGGGAAAGTAATATCAGTTTTTTCTTTTCATCCTAAGTGGAAAACTTTGAGTGGTTATCTCACTCCAATCATCATCGAGGTTCCCAATATGTTTTCTTCTGACTACTTTAGTTTTCCACTAGTAAAAGAGGTTGAGTTTTTCATTGACTTGATACCTGATATTCATCTAGTTTATATTCCCTCTTACCTCATGGAAACCACTAAATTGTTAGATTATAAGTTATAGTTGGATGATTTTATTGACAAAGTATTTGTACATATGAGCATGTTACCTTGGTTGGTGTTAGTTCTATTTTCCATGATAACTGATGGTTCACTCAACCTTTGTGTTGATTACCGAATTCTCAATCGTGTAACATAAAAGAACAATTATTCTATGTTAGGGATTAATGATCTATTTGATCATTTGAAAGAGGATAATCAGTTCTCAAATATTGACCTCTTCTCGGGTACCAATCTGTTGTGGATAAAATAATATAATATTGTAAAAACTTCCTTTTAGGGAACAAATGGATATTATGTGTACCTTGTCATGTCCATTGGTTTTACCAAAGCTCTTATAGTTTTTCATGGATTTAATGAACACGATTTCACATGGGTATATCGACCCAATTTTGGTTGTGTTTTAGGATGATATCCTAGTGTACTCTAAATCTGAGGAGGATCATAAGAATCATTTATGAATAGTGCTGAGTTTTCTGAGAAAACACCAACTCTATGCCATGATTTCAAAGTGCGATTTATGGATCAAGGAAGTGAATTTATTCATACATATGGGGTCAGAACATGAAATATCCATTGATACTGAAATAGAAAATGTTATTATGACATAGGAACAAACTGACTTTGATATTCGAGCTTCATAGGTTTATCCCGATATTATCATTACTTCATGAAAGTCGTCGTAAAGTTGGAATCTGGGATGACTTATCTTACATGGAAGGGAGTGAAGATTTTATGGAATGAGAAATGTTTGAGTTCTTCTATTTAGAGGAAATTTATTTTTACTATTGTGCTGGTTAAGACTCTTCTAGATGTTGGGAAAGGATATGTGCTCCATTGTGTTCCATTGGATTTATGCTTTGGTTTCATTATTATGCTGGGTGATCATGTTTTTTTTATAGATCTCATAATCTTAGTCCTCACATGAATAACTATATAACCCAAGAACATGGACTTTCAGTTGTGATGCACACTCTTATGAGTTTGAGGCATTCCATTTGTGGTGAACATTTTACCCCATTTTCTTCCCATAAATGCTTTAGTAACATCTTCTCTCAAAAATATTTGAATCTATCCAATAGTCATTCTATGGAATCCTTGTAGTCTGTTGATTTTTACATTTCTCATACCCTGGGGAAAGGGATTGTCATTGAATATTCATTGACCAGAAAAATTCATACCTAGGAAGTGGATGAATCATTAAAAGAGTATAACTTAATGGGTCTCTTTGAATAATTACATATTGGAATTCATGACGAAGGGGACAAGGTTTCCATGGATTGTGTTCAGTTTTCATCCTCTCGTCATGAAATGAGTCTTCAAGATCAACAACATGATGATGAGTTTTAAAAAATTAGAGACTATCTTAGTGGTTAGGATATACTTTCCCAATGTTCTTTCTCGAAAAAGGCAATTCAATTCAATCAGAAACATTTTATGGTTCTATCTTCAAAAATGAATGATATGATGGGGGATTGTCATAATCCACGTTGGTATGTGCACCCAAGAACCCCAAGTATCTTCTAAGACATTAGGCGATAGTTATTGTGGTCAGGTATGAGGTGGGAAATTTCTGAGTTTGTCTCTCGTTGTTATATATTCCAATAGGTGAAAGATGAGCACCAGAAACCCTCAGAGTTTCTTTATCCCCTTCCAGTCCCTACATGGAAGTGGGATGATATATATATGGACATTATGGTTCGGTTTCTATATAAAGAGTGGATACAGAATGTGATTTGGGTCATTTTTGGAACTATAAAAAAATTAGCTCAAATTATACCATTCAGGATACAATAATAGTTGATGAGTTGGGAAGTCTCTATTTGAGTGAGATTTTTCTGTTTTATGGAGTTCCATGTATTATAGTCTACCATAAAGATCATTAGTTTACTTCTCATTTTTGGAGAGGCATTGATGAGGAATTGGGATATCATGTCCATTTGAGAATTTTATACCATCCCTAGTCGGATGGTCAGACAGAAAGAGTTATATAAATTCAAGAGGATAGGATTTACGCTTTCATTCTTGAATTTTGTGGAGAGTGTGATAATCATTTGGGGAAGGATGAGTTTCGTATATTAATAGTAATGAGTCCTATATCAAGATTTATCATTTTGAGGACTTGTATGGCTGTCCTTATAAATCTCTATTTTGTTGTCTGGAGATTAGTGAGAGTTCCTTGTTTGGATCGAGTTTTGTCCAAGAGACAACAACCAATTTTCAGTTGATTTTTCAGATAATGTTTACAAATCAGAGACACAATACGTCTTATGCTAGTCATTGTAGTAGACCATCGGAGTTATCAGTTGGGAACCAGACATTATAGAATGTTTC
Organism: Viscum album; assembly: GCA_963277665.1. Classification (NCBI taxonomy): domain Eukaryota; kingdom Viridiplantae; phylum Streptophyta; class Magnoliopsida; order Santalales; family Viscaceae; genus Viscum; species Viscum album. The sequence goes on from OY728129.1 coordinate 1,069,502,211, forward strand.
ACCCCGGTTGAGTCATCAATGGCTAGGGATGTAAGGAAATTATTCCCATTATTTTTTGGACCTTTTGAGGTTGTTGAGCAGGCGCAAAATATTTATTACCTATTAGTACTACCAATACAACATTTATCAATACATAATATGTTTCATGTATCTCGACATCGAAAGTATTTTTTAGATTCATATCATGTTTCGAGATGGTGTGATCTTGATGCAAAACCTGATTTATCCATGAATGAATGGCCAGTCAGCATCGTTGATTCTAACACCAGGGTAATTTGTGGGAAAATGAACCTTGGGTTTGTGTTCCATGTACGAATGTTTCTTATTCTCATAATACATTGGAGATGTAGGTAATTATGATGTAGGAGTGGCCTCATCATATTAATGGAAAGGTCTCTTCATAGGCATTCTAGGGACAAAAAGTTTCTATAGTTGGGAGGTTGTAACAACCCATTACTGTTTTTATGTCTTCCTAACCCCCCCCCCCTATTGGTTTAGTTTTGGTAGGGGTTAATTTGGAGTTGTTTCCGTTGATTTTATAACAATTATGGAGGTTTTTGGGATGGATCGTGGTTTGTGCATGGCCTATTCACAGTTTGGGAAACTATGCACCAGTGCCTAGTTTTGGATAGTGGGATTTTCATAGACAAGACACAATTTTCCCTAACCATGAGATGTTTCTTAGGAAACCATGAGGATGGGTTTTTCTAGAACAAAAATTTATATTAATATTTTCTGATTCCAATTTTTATGTCCCAGACAGAGTTCCATTGACCCAAACACGTTTCTCCCTTCCCTGGAGCTCCCAAGAAAGATTCATGGCCCCTTGAACCCCTTCCAGAAGTTATCTGAAGCTAAGAAAACATCACCTGATCTCCATATAATTAGTTTCATCCTCTCATTATCTTCCTCCCACGATCTATCTCTTTCACTTTAGGGTTCTATAAATCTTGAAATTGTTTTTTATATTTAATACCCTTTATTTTTGGGATCATAAACCTTCGTTTGATTCTTGTTTGTGTGATCTACTTTCTTCATCGAAAAATCCCAATTAAGCTTTGGAATTTTGAGATCCATTTTTTTGTTAGGTGGTTCTGTAATGATGACCAATTTTTGTTGAAATTAAATGATTTTTTAATTTATATAATTTGAATTCTAATGAAATTGAATATATTTGAATCGAATGGATTTCAATAGTTTTGTTGGAAAAATCCAATTTCTATGAATTGGTGGTTTTGCAGAAATAATGGTTTTCTAGTTTTGAATTTGATTTTTGTGAGATTTAAATTGATTAATTTAATTTTAGGTTTTGATGGGAATTGAATGAATTGAAATGCTGATTTTAATTAGAGAAAATTTTATTCGATGGAATGTTTGTGAAAAACACAAATTCATGTGAATTTGGGGGTTTGTAATGAAAATGGTGTGATTGTTTCAAAAAAAGGGCATTAATTTTTCTGATAGAATCATTAAGGAGTCATCTTGGTGACAATACATTTTTTATTAACAACCCCTTATAGGGTTTTAAAGAGGAATTTTGCATATTTGAAATGGTGAATGGTATGAATTGATTTTCTTTTATAAAATACCCATCGTTGATTTGTACTTGAGAAAATGCATTCCTTATGTAGTAATTGAGTTATATTGGTCAGCACATTAAGATTATATAGTATTCTAAAACTTCATTTCATCACATCCCATTCCTTTGGATATGGTGATGAGATACCTTTACCTTAGGCTTAATTGGGTGTATGTACTTACTTTCTAGTATTCAAAGTGTTGGATATCTATAGCCTGAAAATTTTATACGTATTAGGAACATGACCATGTTTCTGGTTTGTTATCACTTTTGAATGCATATGCATGATATGGCAATAAACTGTTTTACATTCCTTAAGAATTTTTTAAATCTATTTGTAAAATTTTTTTAATCCATTTGTGAGAATTCTTGTTTATGAAAATTATCATTTTATTAAAGGAAAATTACAACTTCTGAAATGTTTTTCCCTCATTTGAAATGTATAGAATTATTTTATAAAGGTATTTCCATCTTTTAAACTTTGGATTATTATTTTTTTTAAAATACACTTTGTTAATGAAAATCCTAATTTTTGTAAAATTGAAAGAACATTTTTCTTTAATTGATATTCGAATCTACTATGGAATCATTGGGTGACATCCTATTGGGATTCGGGTCACACCCTAGTTGTGCCTTTGGCTATTCGTAAATTTTCTCATTCCATACTCGAGGAATGGGAAAGGATCTCTTGGATTTGGATCATACTGTTGAACTTTCAGCTTGGTGAGTTGTTTCCATAGGGGAATTTTGTTGTTTTACATTTTCTATACATGGGTTTTAGTACTTTGGTGGGTTATATTGTTTCAATTCGGGTACTTTACTCCCTATAATGTTTTTCGTCCATACACATACTATCTTTTTTTCTTTTCTTTCCGCATTTTTAGTGGCATAATCGTTCCCAAATTTTGTTTAAATTATGTCAAGTGGTAGTGGCTTACCCATGGGGATTTGGATTCCCCTCGGATATATTAAGACTGACTCAGTTTTCATGTTATCCAAGTACCCAGGTTGGTCCGTGAAAAATATAATAATATTAAGGGTATGAGATCATGACCATAAATTAAGAATTTCATACCTAATATTTCAATCATCATAAACCTGAGTCATGAAATAAAAATTTACAATTTGAAAAATATGAATCATATGAGTGAAAAATCATCGTAGATAAATCATGAAACACGATTTCAAATAATAAATATAATAAATTTCATAAAAGTGTTGAATTAACATAGCTATAGAAACAATTTCATATATAACGTTTACTACTTGGATATTAAATCACAGTAGAGATGGAATCAACACAAGTTTCCCATACCGTAACAAATTCAGAATCACCATCTATTTCACATAATTGATCAACCACATCAGCATTACCCCCTTATATATAATATATAAGGACTGTTTCCATATTTGATTATGTGCATCAACTTATATCCCATAATTATCTCACAAGATATAAAAAAATACGCAATTATTATGATGGATATATAAATCTGGTCTAACCCATAAATATATTAAAACAATACATATGTGTTTTATAAGATCATAAATCATTCAAAATAACACCTTATCATTTACCGTACAATGAATATAGGTTTTATAAAAATTTAAAAAATTCATCAGAGCATAATCCATAGAATACACATGGATTTTGAAAACATCAGATAATATATATAATAAAATATATAGATTAAGAATATAGATTGTATCATTGGTCCATGTCCCCAATAAATCATAAATTATATCTTTGGGTGTTATCAGAGATTTATATTTCATTAATAGGAAACTAGAATATTTTTTTGATAAAAAATTATTTTATTTTTGTAATCACTTATTTACAATTAAAATATATATAAAATAATAATGAAAAATGTTTCTTTTTAGAAAACTTTAATCTTTTAAATAATGATTCAAAACATGCAGTGATTTGATGGTGAATAGTTTTTTTCATTTCATGTACATTAAAATGAATTTTTTATTCTTTCTTTCATAAAAAAGTACATTATTCATAAAATGATAGAAAGGTTCCTTTGAATCAGTTTTATAGAAATCAAAACATGGGTAAAATGAATTTTAATAATTATTTGAGAATAATAATACAACATTCATAAAAAATTAAAATGAAAACATTGATATAGAACTAAGAGGTTCACGAATAAAGTGTAAAACATATCCAATTTTCAAAAAAACATTCTATTAATGTATTATGTACATAAAGTGAGAAAAATTGATGGAAAAGATACAGTCCCAAGAAATTACTAAATGAGAATGAAAATTAAATCAATTTATTAGATAATTATTATATTACTTCCTCAATCGGAATCCAAGCCTAAATAATCATAAATTAAATTAGAATGAAACATAAATCTCTTACCTCGGTTTTTTTCTTTCATTATACACATTCAAACCTCTTATATAAAAAATAATTTTTTTAATTTTTTTGTCTATATCCATAATTATTTATATAATACCATATATGATTTATATATAGAATCATATAACTATATTATTAACAATTTGTTATTAAATTTATCATTACATAGGATAAATACTTCATTTTGCTTATATGTTTTGGTTTGATAGTCCCAATACTTGTATATTAATCATGATACCATAATATATATAATGTTAATAATGGTATAAATAAGATATAAAATTATTCAATATATATTTAGATTCAAATATAAATATCATAGATATAAAAATGAATTTCATTATTCCTGGAGTTGGTATGGTATACATATAAATGAATATAGTTTTATATATTTTGTAAAATGAAAAAATAAATGTAAATAATTATTAAATTTTCCAAAATAATTATTATATAATATATATCATATGAATTCAAAAATTAAATCATTATTACCATCCATGTAATTCAAAAATGAAATTAAAATCACATTTAATTTTGGGATGTAGTTGTTCATAGTTTCGCATGAGCGATGTTATCATTTTAAATTGAATGAGAAGAAGGTTGACAATGATATTTTCATCATGATAATTAAGATAATTATTTATAAGACATAAAAATAATTATATTATAAGGATACCTTAAATAATTTTCATGTATAATATGAAATAATGTTGAAAATAGTCTATTAAGAATTATACTTATTTGTTGAGAAACCATCTTTGGCATAACCCTTAATTCTTGAAAGGATAATTTTTTTGAAATTCCAGAAGCTATAGGTTTTGGTGATTGTTTATATGATGATATAGGGATACTTATTTTCTGAGCAATTGGGATAAAATAATGTGAATAATGAAGGATATAATGTCACTTTTCTATGTGGAGGGAAAGGTTACTAATGACATTAAATATAAAATAAAATAAATATAAATTAATTTCAAGGGTAAATGGATCCATATTGATATAATTAAAGTTTAATATTAGTATGAGTTGAAATAATATCATCTTATAAAATTTGAATATTTTTTTGGTTTTTTACACATATCTCTTAAATTGAAGTAAAAATATAAATCAATCGAAAAAATTACTTTTATAGTTTTTAAAATCATATACAAGATTTCTCTACAACTTGAAAAATTAATGTGTCAGTGTTGTATAGTAATATAATATAATTATATCATCACTAAAAATTGAAAATAAATTACCATGATAAATAATATTAGTTCATATTTAAAATTAACCATTTAGTAATGAAAATATTTTTTTTATCCTAGTTATGAAATATTTTAAATATATTGAAAAATAAAGTGTCATTTTTAACATTATCTTTCTCTAAAATTTTATAAAGGTTGATATTAATGTAATGTTTGGATTATTATGGACTAAATACATTAATAAAATAAAAAATTTTGGATAAATATTAAGCTGTATCACATTATTTTTAACCATAAATAAATCAATTTAACATTATTTTAGTTACAAAAATGTAATGTGGTTCCTATTATTATTGAGAAAAAAGGGGCCTATTTACCAAATTTTTATCTCCTAATTCATAACATGGAATAAAGTTTTTACATTTAAATCTTGAGAAGTGTGATAGAGTTAATTTTTTCATTATTTTTTATGTGTGTTTCAATGATTGAATCCATTAAAATTAATCAATTTGAGGTCATTATCTTTGTTTTAGTATTTTTGGAGAATTTTTGGCTAAAATATGAAAATTGGATAATTTTATAAATTTATCAATTTTATTGATCTTATTTGTTTCGGGTATATCTTTAAAAATTCTGATCCATATTGAGTTATTCTTTTTTTAGGATTCAATTATTTGTGCGATTAAACTATGTATTATGGACTGTTATCCAATTCGAAAAACACTGACCCAAAAAAATAAAACAGTGTATATTTCTTTGGCTGACATGATGGACCGCACAATAGTAATTGAAGCCTATATATGCTTATATACCGCTAAATGGTGTGATTCCAGATTTATTGGTAATATAAATCCGAGCCTCATTTTCAAATTATATTTCATGACTAAATTTAGTAATTGAGGCATCCGTTTAATCCACCAAATTATTGGGTTTTGAGGATTCTCCTTGAGCTCATGCACTTGATAGAGGGAAACAACTTTTATAATGAAACCATCCTGATATTTTTCCTTTTACCATATAAAATAAACTCAATCTTTTGGTGGATAGAATCTGGAGGGAATATTTACAACCCCTCAACCCTCAAAATATAAGTGTTTATTTACATCTAATGATTTTGAGAAAGGATAATATGAGAATTGGAAGCATTTCATTATGTGTATTTAATATATATTTATTTTATTAGTTTCATAATTATTTCTTCACCTCCTTTTAAATTTATTACACTTCACATGGAGGGGTAAACTCTTGAATGGTCAACGAAGGGGGATATCCTTTTGTAATGTCAGAGTTTTTTATGTAATGTGAAACACTATTTTTATATTAAATTTTTCCAATTTTTAGTGGATACTAATTCTACTAATGTGATCATTTATTGGGTTTTTGTATCATTTTTTATTTATATCTTTGGTTGATTATCTTTAAAGTCTATCTCCCTTGTGTAGTTTGTCTCGATCTAGTAGATTATGTTAGGTGGTTAATGTCTATTGATCGTTGGAACATGTGTGAAATAAGTTAATTTAATATAGATTTATATTGAAAAAATCCCCATAAATGGTTTTAGTGTTTTTTAGGGAATTGTTTATGAATTTCAGTAAAATATGAGTGGTTTCTATTGCTTCATTCAGCCAAGGGTGACTGACTACTCCATCCAGAAGTCATTCATTTATCATTAAATATTTTGAGAGGGAGAATAATTTTTATGGAAATTAGGAAATTGAAAAATATGATCCTGACTGGACCCAATCACTCCATTAATCAACTTCTATTCAAACATCATTTTTATCGCTTTCATTATTTTATCAGCCATAAAATTCTTAATGAAACAAACACAAAATTCTCTAATTTCTTTAACAAAATGATATGTTTGAGTGATCCTATTTGTAAATAACCTAGGGTGACCATATAAAACATTTCATCATATGAAATATTATTTTTCATCCCACCACATGATATGAATATATAAAAACATGGTGTGATGTTCGGGAGGTATTTCTAAATGTATTTTTTCACCATCTTTATCTTCCCCCTTCAATATTTCGTGACTGGAACCTCAAAAAATAACCATAACCCCCAGATCATATAATTGAATGATAATTATTAAATATAATTATATAATGTAATTTTTATTCTGATTTTTATGAAATTTATTTTGAAGAATCATGTTTAACATCTAGTGTTAACTTCGAGACCTTCATCATGGATGGAAATCATAACAAAACAACTAAAATCCACAACACGCCATAGTTCTTTATTCGAAACAAATAAATTTTCATACCAATGTTACAAAATTATTTTTAAATGAAACATAACATGATTCCATTAATAATAAAAATTCACGGCTTCGTAGGAGAATACACGTAAAGTTATATTAAAGTGTTCACACATGTTTGATCTACTTTAAGACCCTGATGTGTAACTGAGGACCAGGTAAATTGGATGGCATTCCAATTATCATTAGAAGAAGATGCGAAAGAAAGGTTGTATATCCTAAAACTAATAATGGTTAATTATTGGAATTAAATATTGAGATTATTAATTCAAATGTTGTTCCTCACTTCTAGAATCACTCCCATCAAGAAAGAAATATATTCCATTAGACAGACATATAGAGAAACCCTTTATGAGTACCCTGAATGGTTTAAAAATATATATCATAGATTCACGCATAATTAAATTTTGGAGCATAAAATTATATCCTTCTTTGACCAAGTAAAACTGCAAATTTATAGAAATAACATAGATTCATTATATAGAGGTGCATGGATTGAAATGTCCTCAGAATAAGCTAAGGTCTTGATGGAGAATATTTCTAAAAACTCGTAAAAATATTTCTACAAGAGGTACTCACAGAATAAGAATTTTTTAGTTAATAACTTCTCAGCAATAAAATTTATAGCAAACTAAGATTGATGAGATAACAATTGTGGTGAGGGAAAAGGCCTTGAAACAAGTCGGTGACCAATGAGCACTTGAAAATTTATATGATTTACGATCATCACATGATCATTTCATTGAATATTGTGCTAAAATATTGGGATTTCGAAATTTATTGTAATAATTTCAGCTATGGAAGATCCATAAAAAACATATGGAAAGAGACTAACAATGTTCAATAAGGATTTGGAAATCAGTAGACTCAAGATATCCCCCATACGAAAACAAGTTTTAAAACCAACAACCATTCCTGCAATAATTTAAAAACACCCTAGAATTAAAAAAAGAAATCTTATAACTATACTTCATACCACCAACCACACAAATTATAATGATCCTATGAGAAAAAATACACCAACACAAAACCTTCTATGTAGTATCTATATTCCACATTTTATGGCATAAATAATGCGCTTTATATGATGTAAAACATAATGGGAAGACTTGTTGAAATCATTTCCCAAACCCCATAAAAATACCTTCCCAAAAAGTCCCAAACCCAAAAGAAAATTTCAGCATGAAAAATTAAATAATTGTAAAATAACTCCCTCCACCATCATCCCATGAAACTGAAGTAAGACCACTGGAGTTGAGGGTTAATGAAGATTACAATTATGAAAATTCTATGAATATTATCTACGAATAATAATTAGAGGAGAAAGAGAATTATAGGCTGAGGAGTGATTTCCAATAATCTAATTATAAATATTTTACTCTTTTGAAATTTAAAACCCCTTAAAATAGTTTAACTTGATGTTTTCAAATGATTATTTATTTTATTCACGTAACAATTACCGCCAAGTTCAAGAGATAATGTTTAACTAACCTTTTCCTACTCTGTATAATAGTAATTTCTTTACTAAATAGATAAGGGGATATCAAATCCAAATAATCAAGGAGGATGCATTTGAGAATACAAAAAACCATAATCTAGACCTCAAATAACCCGTGTTTGAGGGATTTTCTAGAAAATTAATTATACACCAAGTGTATTTTCTAAATGTTTTGGAAGAAATATTTGAGGTTTAACAAGAAGTAGAAAATAAAAAAAATAGAAGATGAAATGAATTTTTCAATAAATGTAGAACATTTAGGAGAAAATGGAATGGCTACATCGATATTTTCACAAATCCCAATAGCAACTCAAACCTAAACATAAGCTAGTTGTGGAAGTGGATTCCTCAGTCATCAATCATTTTGATAAACCAGGGAGAAATTGATGGAATTCAAAGAGGATCCATTTGGTAATACGCACTTGTTGCTAAATTAGATTAATTAAAAAAATTTACCTCATGCAATGAGTAAAGCATATCAGCATGATTTGGATGAATTTTGAAATGACTGTGTTGAAATAATTTACCCTCATATTCCATAAAATCAAAATTATCCAAAACAATTAAAATAATACATCACCAAACTAGTGTAATTTGATGATTATATGAATTTTGTGGACTACCTAACTTTTTCTAGTGATATTAATCAAATATAGGAACCTCCCACTAAATAAGGAATTTATTTTGAACAAAAAATGGGAGGTAATATTTTCTAGAACTAATTAGCTTATGGTTTTATTGAAAAATAATTGAGTATCACCACTAATTGTTTTATGTTTTCTGATTTGGAAAACACATTTATTCCCATGGAGGATAATGAAGAAAAATGAGATGCACGAGATGAGAAAAATATGGATCTCCCTTAACATGTTGAACATTTCTCAGTGTATGTTATATAGATAATGAATGTTTCTATTCTAGAGTAAACTGAGGCACAATATTCTTACATTAAAGGGGAATAATTTTATTTTTATTATAAATTAATTAATTTTTTTCAAATATAATTACAATATGAATTTCCCTTTGACTATTCCTTTGATGTAGTATACCTTGAGAAATAACTAGAGAACGATGAATAAGTTTTTCAAGTTGACACCAAGAAAGTGGAGGACTCATTATTTATGCAAAACCATCCATTCAATACAAATCTCATTTTGATATAGGTGTATTTAGAATAAAATATAAATTCATCCCCCAACAAAAATAAATACTTGAAAACAATAAAGAATATGCACTGGTGGTTCACCCCATAGAATCTCCACCCACAATCGGATTAGGGATAAGAAACTATGACTTCCCATATGGAGGCAGTCAAAACCTAAGGCCCATATGGTGGATGAAACCTATATCTTTACATCATTTATCATTATATTTTTTTTATATTTTCTTTTAATGAATTTATTTTTTTTCTTCACCACTTTTGTTGTTAGGTTTTCACTGCGCAACTCTTAGGATCTAAACACAATGTTTCACTACTAATAAGTCAGGTTATACCTCTCTTTAACACTTTTCCTGTAGAGATTAAATTGAAAATTTTAATAACTCGTTAATAACCGTTGAATGAATAAAAGACATTACATAATTTACGTGTTAGGGAGGGAAACTTTTATGTTTAGGAATTATGAATTTCTGTTTTTTAATAAATATATTGGGTGTTTTTCCTTTTTCATGCGCTCAATTTTCAATATTGGATTTTTTTTTTAAATAAATTAAATAGAAAAAATTATTATTTCCATTTTTGAAACACATTTAAATGATTAAAACAATTTATTGTACAAATTATAACATAAATGAAAGTTGAAAATGAGTTTTTCATGAAAAATCACAAGAAATTTTTTCGAAATGTTATATGATTTTAGAGTCCCATGCCATATCTAACTAACATTATCTTTGAAAACACATTATCAAGAATCTTCAGAACCATGTTTTCGTATTCTGAACATTCACCCCACTTCCTGAGAGAACAAGACATTGTTTTATTTGACAATATTTTGATTTATTTTATCAAAATGGAAGGGTTTTATGTAATTTTGTTTTATATCATTAAGGAATTACATTGGTTCTGAATAACCCTTTTTCAAAATAATTCTTTTGACTATATCATTCCTTGTACAACTAATAATTTTATTCCTCAAAAACTACAAATAACCAATTAGGTTCTCCACATTATAAGAAAATTTTCCCCATCTAGCCTACTCTTGAAGTGAAATTTCAATATCTATTTGAACATAAGTGTGGGGAAGCTAACTTGTTTTTTTTCAACATCATTTTGTGATAATTTTGGGGGAAAATAAAATTACTAGGATATTTTTTTGGATTGAGAGAAATAATTATATTGAAATATGTGCCTTTTCTAGAGCATTTATTATAAGAGAACCAGTACATTTCTATATCTTCTGATTGGGAATGAGTGTATTTCCTACCTGGATATTTTTTGAAAAATTATTTTTATTTCTTTGATATTTTTTCTATTGAAATTATAAATTTGGAGTGAATTCATTATATTTTATGAATGATGAATCCCATTTTCGACTATAGGAAGTAATGATGACACTATACTTAAGTGAAAATTATAATATTGTAATCTTTCTTCAAAAAGGGCTAAACCCTCCTCATTCAGCCTCATAATTTTTTGATATCTAAATCCTACAACCAAGAAGACATTGAATAACCCTTAAACATCCTTCTGATAACAATCTATCTTTAACTCATAGATGGTGGAGAAATCAGAATTTACCAAGTTTATAGTGACCCATGCATAAGTCTGGATGTGAAAATCCTTTTTTAAAAATTATCATTTATGAGATGAGAGAAAATTCATTTCATGTATGTTTTCTATGTGCATGGGAATAAAAAGGATGGGGAAATATATTGAACTATATTAAGAGGACATGAAATAATTTTTTTTCTATAAAGGTGTGACATCTTTTGTTTGTTGGTGTAGAATTGGTGGATTTCACATGTATGTGTTTGTGATTATTTATTTGACTTTGATGATGGATTTTCTAGGATTATGATTTCTATGTGGGAGGGGTTTGAACGAGTTTATATTTTCATTATTTTTTATATTATTTTTATTTCTTTAATCCATAACAATTAATAACTTTGTGGTTATTTTCATTATTTTTTTTATTTTGAGGGAATTATTGGATTAATTGTAGAAACTGATTAGTTTTGGAAATTTAGTAGATATTGGATCATCTATATTTTTTGTATATCTTTTACATTATAAATTGAAATTTATTGATTATTTTTTTATGCATCAATTGTTCCTAGGTTTCAACAACGTACTATGGACCCATATCCAATTTAAAACACACTATCCAAGAAAAATAAATAAAGTTGAAATTTTTTTATGGCTGATAGGATAAACCCCACCATAGCAAAATAAATCATATCTCATCTTAGAGACCTAAAATGTGGTGATTCTACCTAAATTGGAAATATGAAATCATGCTTCACTTAACATTAAATTTAATTAATAAATTAGTTTATTGAGGTATCTATTTAATGCACCATATTAGAGGGAGTTTAGGAGTCTCCTCATGTGGATGAAAAAGTGAGTGGGGAACAACATTTTTGAATAATCCGTCTGATATTAGCTTATTTAATATGAAAAATAAACTAAAACATCTGGTGGATCGAATCTAGAGGGAAAAAATTCCACACCTCATCACTATATATAAGAGTGTTAAATTCCATTTCAAATTTGTTGAAGAATGATAATGAGGGGTTCTGTAAGAATAATTCAAAGGTTTATGTGACTTGGATTTTATATTTTTATTTTATTACTATCATAATACTATATTCGTCTCCATACAACTCTATTAATCTTCACATAGATTGTTAAAAATTTTAATAATCTGGGAAGGGGATGTTTTTATTTTTTTTTAACGTATGAGCCTTGTGACTTAATATAAAACAATCATTCTCTTTTGAGTGATATCTATTTTTTATAGAAATATAATTCTCGGAAATGAGGTCATATTTTGGGTATTAGTTAAATTCATTGTTTAATGATCTGGTGGATGATCTTTAAACTCACGCTACTTAGTGTATTTTGTCTCGATATAGCAGATTCTCTAAGTTGTTAATTTTATAGTGATCATTGGAATTTTTCAAATAAGTGAGTTGTCTCTGGATTTGTAAGAATCAAAAATTCTCGATTAGGATTTTCCTTTGTTGTTAGGGAATGGTTTATGAACTTTCATGCAATGAAGAGTGGTTTCAATTAAATCCTTCAAACAATGGTGATTGAGAACCCAATCAACAAATATTTCATTCATCATTCATTAGGAAGAGAGGGTGCATTAATTTTATAACTATGGTGTCATTGAAAATTTTGATCTTACCAGACCTCATCACTCCCTTTATGAATTTGGGTTTTTTGTGGTTTATTTTGTTCATTTCACACTGAAATTTTTTTTAAACCATTATCCACAATTTTCACAAATTTCAAGTGGAAAACGTTATTAATGACTGATCCTCTCTGAATAAAACCATGGTTGACCACTATACTACATTTTGACATATGAAATATTTTTTTCACACACTATGATAGGCACATTTCAAAGTGGTAGAAATTAATTTTATATAATAACATAAAATGTAATGGAAAATATTTTCAAAGAAATTAAATCTAAATAATAATAGAGTTTTTATAACAAATTCACCAATAAAAATGAATCTAATAAAATTAATTTTATTATTATTAATATAAGATAACTAATTTTACTTTTAATCCATTTTAAAAAACAATCTTATAAAATTCTTATAACAAAAATATAATTTTCAATAAAAATTATTTTTTTCACTACTCAATTGAAAATCAACTTTTTTTGAAAATTCTAAAAAATTCACCATAAGAGAATATTTATTTTATTATTTAAAAAATAATACCATTATTATAAAATAATTTTTCCAAATATTTCCAAAATTATTTATAATATTCTCTCACAAATATATTTTTTGAATAAAAAATATTTTTTGAATAAGGAAATGAATACACCAAATATTGAGTTCTTATGTATTTAAAATTAGTTTTTATATTTTAGAAAATTAAGACCATATTATATATTTAATAAAGAGTTTATACTATTCATAATTTCTAATTCAACATCTAGGTGAAAACTTTCACAATAAATACTAATATTTAAATAGTATAACTAAAACTTTTTAAAACTCGATATTAAGTGAAATGAAAGATATTAGTGAAGTAGAAATTATATAGAGAAAACGATATCATAAAAATTTTACATGTTCTATTTTACCCCCATTAAAATGAATTTCTCCTTCAAATTTCAGTCACCATGATACAATCAATTGATGATATCTCTATTTCATCACATCCTACATTTTCCATGTATCTTTCTCTAAATTATAGTTTCACTAAGAACCATGAATAGGTGAGTTGTCTGTTATAATGATAATTACTCCCAACAATCAAGAATATCCACTAATTTTTCGAGATAAAAAATACCATTCTCAAGTGATACAACTTATATGATTAGTGAATTTTATGTTTTAGGTATGTACATCCTACAAAGAGATACACAAAATAGTTCATGAACATGATTGAAATTCATTGGATGTTCCGAAGGATAAGATTGAATCTTGATGTGATCAAGAATAAAAAAAACGAATGATTAATCATGGGATCAATATTCCCTTCTTTCCAAACAGAATAACCATCCTACATGGAGATAACAATAAGAATACCTCTTCACCCACTTCAAACTTCAGATCTCACCAAGAGTGTCAGTGTATCTATTATTCCGACATTGAGAAACCCTTATATAAAACGTAAAGGTGGTAAATTTTTTATTATATCTCATCAACATTCTTAGATCCAAAATAGGATTCTTTCAATAAAATTCATCCATCACATTGGAGTTCTTGACTTCCTACCACATAGGGATTCATAAGGATCCATTTCAATGCTTGAGTGAAAGCTATAATTATAGTATGTTTCTACTAAAGGAATGTGTGGATCCAGTACACATTTGAAATCCAGATAATATGATCTGATTATATCCTCCGTTGATTGAATGGTTCAATAAAAATGATCATATTAACAAGGATTATAAGCAGCTCTAAAACTAGACTATGTATCCAGATCTAGATAATTACTTTTCTACAGCATGGATATAGAGAGCAAATCCTGGTAAGATAAAATATATTTTTGTACTCCAGGAAATCATTCCACTTATTTTTTGAATACAATGGGATGGTAATTAATATTTAAATATTCTTTTATTGAAACAATGTTTTTAAAATTTTTAATTATGTGAACTACATAAAAAATAGTTTTGTAAACATTAATTTTTAGGTAGATTGAATATGAAATTAATTGTAATGTTTAAGAATTTAAATTTAGGTATTTTTAATGGTTGTAATATCATATTATCCTTATTTCCCTCACCCATAACTTCTAAACATACCAGGCATCGAGACACATACTCTTCAATTTCCATTTTTATGTTTTCTAATAAGAAATAATTTTTCATATCTTTATCTATATTCATACTTCCCAAAAGAATAGAGAATGATGAGCCATGATCTTTATAAAATAGTTACTTCATAGATTATTCTACTAGAGATACACATACATGGTCCCTGAACATTTTCATTCCATCAATATCATGGTTGAACTCACAAATAATACTTATATTTTTTACATATTCCATCAATGCCTCCGGATTCATTACTTGCATGGATAATTGAAAGTTATTGTAAGAATTATAGGGTCTATCCTACTTCCTCAATATATCTAGTTCAATCTTTTATAAAACCATTAACATTTGATCTCATTTAATCCTCGTCTTGTAAAAACGATCGTTGTCCATTCAACTCAGAGCTTCTTCAACGTTGTTACCTTTACAAACAAGTTAATGTATTGAACTATAATAATCATTAATAAACTCCAACAAAATTCCATAGTCCATGTTAAAAAATTTATTAGTGAATATATACTAAAAATTTCTATCATTAGTATATATATGACACATTTTAATTAAATGATAACGCCCCTACATTATTATTTATTTAATTAGTATAATAATATTTAAATTATATATGAAGTTTTTTTCTCATTTAGTTTCAATTGTAATGAGGAATGTTCTATCACTATATCATTATTCATGAGGATAAATCACAGCCCCTTATTTTATACATCATTATATATCACAAACCCTATTCCATTATACTTTACTGTGAGAACATGTTCATCGACCAACCTTATGTTCACATTCATCTTCCCCCAATAACCTAACCCCCTTCTTAGTCCACTTAGTGAGTGGATTATATATTTGTGAGAGATCTCTCAAAAATTATTGAAAACATATATCCAATCCAAGAAAACTATGGATTTATATGAATGTGGTTGGTTTGGTCCATTTCCAAATAAATATTTCATCGAAGGATCCACTAATTTTTTTTAATTGATATTACATGATTAAAAAATTAAACAATCAGATGATAAATTTCAAATTTGATAATATTTACAAGAATATCCCCTTCGATAGAGTCTACAACACAATTATAAAATGATCATAATTATCTTTCATTCTCTTTGAATGTATAATGATATTATATATAAATTCTTCCTAAAATTGTTAAGGTAATATCTAAATACTCAATTCATTAAATACATAATGATAGCAGGGGATTTAGTTAGTCTAAATGCTACCACTACAAATTCAAAGTGTCCATACCTCATATGTAATGTTTTATTTGGTATACAATCCTTCTCAACCCTCAATTGATTGTAAAAATATATGTATATCATGAAAAGTATTTATATCCTCATGATTGGTCAAATAATTTATTAATATTAGGTATATGATACTTTTTCATGATAGTTATCTTGTTATGATCGAGACAGTCAATGTAAAGAAGAATTGACCAATTTTATTGTTAGAAAAAAGAATAGATGCACCCCATGGAGATAAACAAGGGCTCTAAAATCTATTATAAATATTCTACAAGATTTTATTCTTCTATTCATATAACTTATTTGGGGATATTTTATAAGGACTCAATGAAATAAGTGTAGAATGAGGTATGAGATCTATTGAATTCTCATCATTGAAATTTATATAGTTATTAATCCACTCTTATGGAAACACATCAATTAAAACTCATATATTAGGAATATCTGAAATTTTGATGTTTTCCCCAACCAAGTAAGATAAATTACCTTCTTCCATTGGTTTTAATATTTAGAAGAAATAATTCATTTGGTTTAGAAATTTATATTAACCCTCAAACTGATAAATGACCATTGGTTATTTCAAGATATAAAATTTGATTTTATTTCCTATAAAATTAATATATTCTCCATTTATATAATTCCAATAAATTTCAAGATTAAAATAAAGGTAGAGACATTATATTTTCATGAATCACATTCACAAAAATGCTATTTTTAGAAAATATATAGACATAATATTCAACCATAATATCATTAAGTGTTGTTAATTATAATCAACAACTAATCATTTAGGATATTAATGAAGATTACTTGACACTTCTTTTAAAATTTTGGAATTACAATAACTATGATCAAATAAGGTAACTCAATATTTGAGCATACCTATTACAACTTCAACTTCTTTATTCTATCTTCATCCCTATATTAGAACCGAAATTGGTTGTGTGACCTTAAAACATTATTAATTATTTTGATGAACCATATAATCATGAATTATCATTCATTTTATGTATAAATAGCGACACATTTTATTCAATCTATAGGACCCTGTATCTAGAAAGGTTATCCGTGATCATAACAAAAACATTAGTATAGTATTCTATATATTGGCTTATGTATGCTTTTTTGGAATACTTTTCTTATCCAAATGTATAAATTATATTTAATCCTTAGTACCCCCGGTTTGAGGTATGTATCCTTTTTTATGAATTTTTATGTGTTTAAAGTGAATGGGATGAGTTGGGAAGTGGTTGGGAGTGTTTGTAAGGGTTTTGGATAAGTTTGGAGGTTTTTCTAGGGGAGCATGGTTTGAGCACATTTAAGGGAAACCGTGCGGATTCCATAAGAAACCATGCAGGGGAAGACAGTAGGATTCACACAGCATGCGCATGGTTTTCCAAACCATGTGAGGAAACCATGCAGACCCTTTCTCTCTAGGTAGTAGCATGCACAAAATTAGCGCACGGTTTGTCAAACCATTTAGGCTAACCATGCGGCCACTTAATGTTGGTGTTTTTAGGTCCGGGCTCCCTTGGGATTGGCCTAAAACACTCAAATCTTCCTCCCACTCGAGCCTCACTTGTGATTTCGGGTTCTTAGGGGTTTGAGGGGCCCTCCCACTCGGTTTTGAAGGATATTTAAGAGGTTTCTTGGCGGTATGAAGGTGGTTTCTTCTAGGTAAGTCTCTCCTCTTGGTTTCCTTGTGTTTTCCTCTAGATTTGCATCCCTCACTTTCTTGGTTTTCTAGATCTACACTTGTTGTGTGTAGATCTAGGGTTTTGGTTTCCATGGATGAATATTTTAAGGCTTTTAATGGTTAGGTAAGGGGATCTAGTGAGGTTTTAGTGGTTCATTCGCTAGATTTGAGGCACAGTTGTTCGTGGGTCGATTTCATGGGATCCCTAAATGTAGGTGGCTTCTCTCTCGACTCTAAGTGGTTAAAAATTGTGGTTCTTTTCAACAATTAATTAGTGTGATGAAAGTAAATTTTTATTTATTATGTGAAATTGGTTGAAAATCTATTTGGGATTTTGTGGAAAAGGGGGGGTTTCATGGTGAAATGCTATTTTTGTGGATATTAAAGTATATTTTTTAAAATGGGTTCTTGAGATTGATTTGGGAAAATGGTTGATGAAAAATAAATTTCAATAAAGGTGTTTATTTTATTGAAATGTGGTTTGGCATGGAAAATGGTTTTCAATAAATGGATGATTTATTTAAGTGGATTTATATGAAAAAGAAATGGTTGATTGCATGTTGTCATGAAATTGGTGGGTTATATGCTTGGTTGTGATTGGTTGAAATGTTTTGTGGAATTGGGCGTGAAGTCTCACAATAAAAGAATATGGATAGTGGTCGAAAGAACCACTATGTGGGTAGTGGTCGGGAAGTACCGCTAGTTGTGAATGGGTGAATAGGTTGGGCAGAAGTCCCATTGTTTTGGTTGTTTTGGTGTGTATGGGTGAACGGGTTGGGTGGAAGACCCACTGTTTGGTTGTTTTTTGTGCATTACATTACAAGTTGGAACATGTTGTGCTTGTCTGTAAATGATGAAATGGCTTGTGGCATGTGTGGTTGGATTTCCCTTGGCTGCTTAGTTTGGGTGTGATGGCTTGGTAAGGGCATGTTTGGCTTATGGAAATGGTTTCACTTGTGATTATTTTATAAAATTTTTTGTATATAAAGGTGCTAACAGTTTTATCCTAGTGGCATGTGTAGGGATGTCATTTGGGGAAATCCTACTGAGTTTTAGTACTCACCCGCTGCTTTGGCATGTTGGTGTCTTTACAGATGTTGTGTATCGTGACATTGGAAATGATAAGGCATATCCCTCTTTTAATGGTGCATTGTGATGCCCTGGTAGAGCATGGAGCTTGCTGTGGAGCTGTGGTGGTGTCATGGTTTGTAGTGCATGTTGTTTGGTTTTCGCTTATACTCTGATGTGGTGTAGACATGTCTGGATGAATTGGTCTTCAGTTGTATTGGGGTGCAACTTGGTTGTCTTTTGGGAATGAATTTTTTTTTGTTTTATTGTCATGCATCATATAGTGGTGGTTAGTGTATTGTTTGGTTGGTTTTGTCGTAAAGGGAAAATCATTCCCCAAATTATTCTCAGAGCCCTCAGCATTTACTGCCAGCCTTTGGTGCCTTGGGAACATCGCTTAAGGCCACGTAACTCTCACCGACTCCTCAAGCCAATGAGGTAGGGGTGGGGTGTTACAAGTGGTATCAGTTTGTTCGGTCCTTAGCTTTCAAGTGAGAGCAGTTGTTCGGTCGCTTTAGTGCCTTGGTTTTGGAGTTGACATTCATTGTGATATACTCCTTGAGTTGGGATGGTAGAAAGGCGTAGGAATGTTAGAACATGGAATGTAAACCAAAAAACGACGTAGCTAACCCTTTTATGCTGAAATTCAAGTTACAAGGGAGTTGGGTACATAAGTGGTTTGGAGGCACTTATAGGCATTGGAAATCTCATTGTTGTGGGTGTTGCCAATGAGATGAGCATGGCATGCATGGTAGAAATGACTTCTCTCTAGGATAAATATTTCATTGTGGTATAATGATTTATGATGTGATATGAATGTGTGAGGTTGTAATGTGAAAAAATTGGTATTTTGAAACTGTTTTGGTTTTCAAAATTGTGAAACATGGAAAATTTGAACTTGTGGAAAGTTTTGTAAGATATTGTTGTGTAATTGATTGAAATGGGATTTTTTTTATGTCTATGGATGTGATAATAATGGTTGTTTGTTTTTTCTTGTTTATAGAAATGGCCCTGGGTAGGCGTCGTAGAGACCAACCGGAAGAGGCTGGTAGGAATGTGGTATCACCTGTGCCTTAGGTGAACCAGAAGCTAGTGCCAGCTTTCCAAGTTGTGGAAAGTGGAAATAAAATGGATGAACCCTTTCATGTGGATCATACAGTTCAGATTCTAAAGCAGAATCCACCCATCACCAAGGGTGATTCAAAGCCAGAGAGGGATGATGTGTGGTTGAATAGAGTGAAAAAGATCTTCAAGTTCTTGGGTTCTCCGGTAGAGATAAAAGTGAAGTTGGCCACATATATGTTGGAAGATCTTTCCCTTCAGTGGTGGGAGTTGGTAATACAAGTGGGGATGGACTAGGGTTTGATGTGGGAAGGCTTTGAAGAATTTTTTATTAAAAAATTCTACCCACACACGTTCAGAATTCCACGTATGACTAATTTCATCCATTTGAAGAAAGATCTTATGTTTGTAACAGAGTATGCAGCTATGTTTATCAACTTAGTGAGGTTTGCACCCGAGGTGACGGGTAGCACGTCGTTGAAGGCATAGATCATTGAAGCGGGTTTAAGGCAAGAAATTTGTTCAAAGATAGCCTTGATGTGTATTGATGATTACACAGAGATTGTGAATATAGCATCGGTGGCTGAGCAGGATCTGTTGGGTGCACCGGGAAGAGGAAGAATGGTGGTACCCTTGGGGAATAGTAGTAACTCGAATGCTAGGTTCAATCAGAGGCTGGAAACTTATTCCCATGGTGGGAGAATGATATATAATCCAATGGAAGGATCAGTGATTCTTCCTGTGAAGCCCCAAAGCAAGTCGGATGTTTTCAGTGGGGTTTGACGATCCACATCAAGCGATATTGTACGACACAACCTCGAGCATGTCATAATTGTATGCAGATGGGGCATCTGCAGTGTTATTGTTGGATTGCTTCGAGGTCAGGTGCACGTCATACTTCTGAGGGATCGTAGATGTCGTATGCTTCTACGGGATAGGGGCAAAAATATACCCCTCGACAGTAGGGTAATGTGGGTCATGGTGATTCTCTGAATACCACGACGCCTTAGTACAATAATAAAGAGTTGAGCGTGGCAAGCAAACATGTGTTTGGAGATGAGCAGGTTGTAGTGGATGATCAGTCGGGACCATCCACAGTGTGAGGTACTATTTTTTTTAATTCTACTTTGATGCAAGTGCGATTTGATATGGGTGATTCACACTCTATTATTGATGCACGTGTGGTTGATTTGATGGTTTAAGGGTAGAAATAATGCCCTCGGATTTGTGACATCAAACTCCTATGGGTCAAATAGAGTGTTGAGCCTTCCTTTTTAGATCATGTTGTATCGTTGTGGGTGAGGTGGAGATAGTGTGGAATTTCTAAATGCTTTATATGGATGGGTATGATGTAATCCGGGGAATGGATTTACTTGTGGAATTTAAGTCTCACATTTATTTTGATGCGTTAACAGTGGACTGTACGACAAATGATCATGTTAGACATCTCGTTAGAGGAGAGAGGGCTGAAAGGTTGGGTACAATAGGTTTGTTGGCACCTGTAGTGGGTATGTTATCATATCAGTTGGAGGTATTGTCATTAGAATCGGTAGAGGGTGTTGAGAAGAGTGTTCATCCGGCAGTGGTTGATCAGTTCATGGATGTTTTTTCTGACGAATTCTATGGGTTACCTCTTGTAAGAGATGTGGAGTATAGGATTGATCTCCTTCCAGAGACCAGTTTTATCTCTCTTCTATCTTACCAGATGGCACCTAATGAATTGCGGGAATTGAAATTACAATTGGGAGAGTTAGAAAACAAAGGTTTTATCTGGGGTATAAAGTCTACTTGGGTAGCTCCGGTGTTGATTGTGAAGAAGAAGGATGGAACTTTGAGGCTCTGTGATGATTATCATGGACTTAACCAAGTTACGATAATGAACAGATATCCAAATCCACGAATTGATTATTTTTTCAACCAGTTGAGGGGAGCATAGTGGTTCTCCAAGATTGACCTGAGGTCAGGATATCATCAATTGCAAGTGAGGAAGGATGATATTCCTAAAATAGCTTTCAAAAGTAGATATGGCAATTATGAATATGTGGTTATGCCCTTTGGTCTAATGAATGCACTGACGGGGTTCCTGGCATTGATGAATCGGGTATTTCAGAGATATCAGGATTCATTTGTTATGGTGTTTGTAGATGATATTCTGGTGTATTCAAAGACAAGGGTGGAACATGAGCAACACTTGGCAATAGTGTTGGGGATCTTGGTCTAGCAAGGTATTATAGGCATTTTTTCGTAATTTTTTACGTTTCGCATCGCCAATGACAGCTTTGACAAGAAAGAATGATCTGTTCCAGTGGAATGAAAAGTGAAACCAGTGTTATGAAAAGCTAAAGGGTCATCTTACATCAGCACCAATATTGGTTTCTCCAGAACCAAGAAAAGGGTACGAGGTGTATTGTGATGCATCAGGATCTAGTTTGGGGTGAATTCTCATGCAAGTGAATCATGTGGTTGCATATGGCTCACGACAGTTGAGGGTGAATAATAATAACTACACATCTCATGATTTGGAGTTGGCAGCAGTGGTCCATGCTTTAATAGTGTGGTGTCATTATCTCTTCGGTGAGAAATTCATGGTATATATAGATCATAAGAGCTTGAAGCATATTTTCTCACAAAGAGATTTGAACTTGAAGAAAAAGAGATGGATGGAATATTTCCAAATGTTTTTTTGACCCAATGTACAATCCAGGTAAGGGATATTTGGTGGTAGATTCATTATGTAGAAAATCATATTGTCAGAAGGTGAAATAGGAATCAGACCAATAAAAGTTCATGTTGTTTATAGATGATATGTAGTTGGAATGTGAGGACCAAGGTGAGAGAGTGGTACTCTTTTCGGTTTTGTTTATTCTTGACTTGGTTGGCCTGGTTAGAGAGGAACAGATATCTGATTCTGAGTGTGTGACCATGAGGTCGAGACTCAATGGTGGGGAGACAATTGAGGGTTGGCAAAAGAATTGAGATTCAGTGTCGGGTTTTCAAAATTGGATGCTTGTACCAGTTTCTTTTCAGGAGGATCGTTTCAGGGTGTATCATCATTCCAGGAGGGCTGTTCATCCTAGAAAACAAAAAAAAATCTTTAAAATTACAGTTCTAGTGCGCTGGTAGGAAAAGAAGAGTGGCTGAGTTTTTTTTGAGATGCTTGACCTGTCAGCAGGTCAAGGAAGAACATCAGAGGCCAGTAAGAATATTGCAGTCTTTACCAATCCATGTTTGGAAGTGAGAGAAAATAGAAATGGATTTTGTTACAGGTCTCCCAAGAATGGTAAGAAATCATGATTCCATTGGGTGGTTGTAGATCGTTTAACGATGTCGGACTATTTCTTCTAGATTTGTGAATCTCATACACTGGCAGATATATCCAAAATCTATGTCCAGGAGGTGGTAAAGAGGCATGAAGTTCTTGTTTTGTTCGTATCCGATAGATATTCATGGTTAAAATCTTCTTTCAGGAAATCCATACAGCAAGCCCTTGAAACTAAGTTGACCATGTGTATGGCGTATCAGCCTCAGATGGATGGTCAATCCGAGTGGATGATAAAAACCTTGGAGGATATGTTGCAGGCTTGTGTCACGGATTTTGGTGGCTCGTGGGAGGATCAATTTTTGTTGGTTGAGTTTTCGTACAATAACATTTATCATGCATCCATACATACAGATCCTTTTGAAGCATTTTAAGGGTGGTCGTGTCGTTATCCACTATATTGGGTGGAAACGGGTGAGTCCTTGATGGTTGGACCAAGCCTTGTCCAGGAGACTACAGAGAAGATCATGTTGATCAGAATGAGAATGGAGATGTCTCAGAGTCATCAGAAATCATATGTGGATCATCTTTGATGGTCGTTGTCATTCAAGGTGGGTGATCATGTTTTCTTATGGATCACTCCTAGGTTGGGACATCATCGGTTTGAGAATCATGGAAAGTTATCTTCGAGGTATATAGGGCCTTTTGAGATTCTTGAGCCGGTTGGTGAGGTGGCTTATAGTTTGGCTTTTCCACCTAGGTTCAGTGCGGTCCACAATGTGTTTCATGTGTCACAGTTGAAAAAATATTAGCGAATCATGACCATGTGATTCGATGGGATCATGTTGATCTAGAACGAGATGCTTCATTGGTGCATCTGCCAGTGCGGGTTGTGGATAGGAAAGAGAAATTCATTCATGGTAAAATCATCGGTTTAGTTTTTTTGTGGAAACATGGTCATATACAAGAGGACACTTTGGAGCAGGAGAAAGAGATGATCGAGTAGTGGCCCAAGCTCTTTCAGCAAAGGGAGGGTCCACTACTTTCTGAGGATGGAAAGTCCAATGGTGGGGAGAATTTAGTACCTCAGTTTTGAGTTATGTAGCCTCTGTTAATGCATTTCTATGTGTTTAAAGTGCATGGGATTAGTTGGGAAGAGGTTGGGAGTGTTTGGATTGGTTTTGGATATGTTTGGAGGCTTTTCTAGGGGAGTATGGTTTGAGCACAGTTTAGGGAAACTTAGCGGATTCCCTAGGAAATCTTGCATGGGGATACAGTAGGCTTTGCATGGCCTTTACACGGTTTTCCAAACCATGCGAGGCAACTGTGCAGACCCTTGCTCTCTAGGAAGTAGCGTGCACACGGTTAGCGCACAGTTTTTCAAAGCGTGCATGCTAACTGTGCCGCCACTTAATGTTGGTGTTTTTAAGTTTATGATCCCTCGGGCTTGAACTAAAACACTCAAATATTCCCCACACTAGATCCTCACTCGGGATTTCAAATTCTCAGGGGTTGGAGGGGCTCTCCCACTCAGTTTGGAAGGATTTTGAAGAGGTTTTTGGCGGTTTGAAGCTGATTTCTCTCAGTTAAGTATATCCTCTTGGTTTCCTTGTGTTTCCCTCTATATCTACATCCCTCTCTTTCTTTGTTTTCTAGATCTACCCTTTTTGTGTGTAGATCTAGGGATGTGGTGTCCTTGGATGATGATTTTAAGGCTTGTGATGGATAAGTAAGAGGATTTAGAGAGGTTTCGGTGGTGCGTTATCCGGATTTGAGGCGCATTTGTCCATGTGTCGATTTGTCGGGAACCCTAAAGGTATGTGGCTTTTCTCTCAACTCAACTTGGTTAGAACTAGGGGTTCTTTTTTATAATTAATTGGTGTGCTAAAAATTAATTGTGATTTATTATGTGAAATTGCTTGGAAATCCATTTGGGGATTGTGGGGGAAAAGGGTGGTTTCATGGTGAAATTCTATTATTGTGGATTTTAAAATAGACATTTTAATATGGGTTTTTGAAATTGATTTTGGAAAATGGTTGATGAAAAATGGTTTTCAATAATTATTTTTGTTTTATAGAAATTTTGTTTGGCATGGAAAATGCTTTTTAATAAATGGATGATTTATTGAAGTGGGTTGGTATGAAATGGAATTGATTGATAGCATGTTGGTGTGACATTGGTGGGATGTATTATTTGTAGTGATTAGTTGAAATGTTGTGTGGAAGTGGGCGGGAAGTCTAACAATAAAAGGAGATGGATAGTGGTTGGAAGAACCACCATGTGGGTAGTGGTAGAGAAGTATCGCTAGTTGTGAATCGGTGAAGTGGTTGGGCAGAAGTCCCATAGTTTTAGTTGTTTTGGTGTGCATGGTTGAATGGGTTGGGTGGAAGTCCCACTGTTTGGTTGTTTTTTGTGAATTGCTTTGAAAGATTGAACTTTTTATGCTAGTATATAATTAATGAAATGGCGTGTTGCATGTGTGGTTGGATTTCCCTTGGTCACTTGGTTTGGGTGTGATGGTTTGGTAAGGGTGTGTCTGGAGTATGGAAACGGTTTCACTTCTGTTTATTTTATATAAATTGTTTTATAAAAAATTTGAAAACGGTTTTATCTAGGTGGCGTGTGTAGGGAAGTATTTTGGGGAAATCCTACTGAGTTTTAGTACTCACCCCCTACTTTGGCACGTTGGTGTCTTTGCAGATGGTGTGTATCGTGACGTTGGTAATGGTAAGGCATCTCCCTCCTTTATTGGTGTATTGTGATGCCTTGGTGGAGCTTGGAGCTTAGAGCTCATTGTGGAGTTGTGGTGGTGTCATGGTTTATTGTGTTTGTTGACTAGTTTCCACTTGTACTCTGATGTTGTGTAGACATGTCTGGTTGAATTGGGATTAGGTTGTATTGTGGTGAAACTTGGCTGTCTTTTGGTAATGCATGTTTGGATATTTTATTGACATGCATCATATAGTGGTGGTTATTGGATTGTTTGATTGGTTTTGTCTAAAAGGGAAAATTGTTCCCAAAATTGTTTTTATACCCTCAGAATTTATTTCCAGCCTTTGGCGCCTTGGGAACATCGCTTAAGGCCATGTGACCCTCACCGCCTCCTCAAGTCAGTGAGGTAGGGGTGGGGGGTTAAATAAACCCTACTTTGATACCCATTATAATGACCCCATATTTTTAGACATAAATATTATAACTTTTTTTATGAGTATTCAGTACATTAATTTAAAATACATGATATAAAAGTAGTGGTTTAGGGTATTTGGAGAGTAGATACACAAACATCATATTTTGGAACATTCTTTATTAATTTTTCTAAATGTTCTTCTCACATTGGAACCTTCCTTACATACCCTATATAAAAAATTTCACCATAACCAAGATAATGGAATCATCATAAAGGTTGATCATAGATTCTTAGTAAGGGTAAACATGCGAGGTATAATTCAATTATAATATTGAAGAATTGGATAACCCTAAGGGTATGCTATATTTAATATAACTTACAATGTTCATGCCTAATGTTTTAGAGATCATGAACATGAATCATAGAATTAGAATTCATAATTTAAATACTCAAGATTAATAAGTGTGAGAAAATGTCATAAATTAATCCTGAACCATGAGTTCAAATAATTATCAAGAAAACATGTCAAAAAATTTGGTCACCATTATAGGAATAGAAACTATTTGATATTTATCCCTTTACTACCAAGACCTAAAAAGTATAAATAATTATGAATCATCACATGCCTCGCATATCATAGTGGATCAAGAATTTCCACATGTTTCCCACAGTGGATCATCACATAATCGTTTTTCTCATAGTGGATCAATCACATCAAATTATTTCCCATAGTGGATCAAGTACATTAACATATATCGATTAAATACCTTATGAGAAATAAAACATTACCTAGTGTATTTGAGGAGTATATGATTCATTTTCCACCCATCACATAACAAAAACCATACATATTTTTGTCGTAATATCATAAAAAATTCAACATATCATCATTTCATTACCAGTTTAAATAAAATATGAATCTTAAATATTTCCTAAATTCATCATATAATTTTCGAGAATAATAGTTGGGTATCTTAAAAATATCGCTAGCATTATCATTTCATTACCAGTTTAAATCATGTCTTGTGTTTATTTTTACATGTTAGAAAATAATGTATAAAATATTAATATTTATTATATAAGAATACTAGAACCATAATAATATCTATCAGACCATATATTTTTTACTTATAACATATTATCCATTACTTATAAATACTTTTTAATTAAATTCAATGTTCTTGGTGATAAGTGCTTCTTTTTTCATGTATGTTTTGTAATGAAAGTCACAGTCGGTGTATATTGATCATTATTTCATATTTTACATTATTTTAAAAATGATATAAATATCATATATATTCTATATATGTATATATATTAATATTCATCAAAAACATGTACCTATAGAAAAAATAATTACAATGTTCATGGAGATAGTTAGTCATACATACGCAAGAATGTTGTTTTCACTTTACAGTGGATAGAGATACAAAAAGGTAAATAATAATTAAATAGTAAATAATTATTATTATATAATATATATTATATATAGTAATTAATTATATCATTATTAACAACAATGTTAGGTTGTATTGACAAATGAATCACATCGCTTTGTGGAGGTGATAGTCTATTTGAATGCATGACAATGTTATCATTATCCATTATATGGTAATGTTGTTGATAATGATTGTTATATTATCATAATTAAGATAATTTATATAAAAAAAACTAATGTTAATATTTCATAATGGAAACTATATATTTATTAGAGTTATAATAAATAATATATTTGAAAATTCTTGGTTAAGAGTTATACCTCTTCACATATAACCCATCTTTGGCATACATCTTATTCTATGGAATGAGGCTATTTTGGATATACAAATAGCATTATGATGTTGTTATGGAATCTATGATAGTATTAGGTTAGGTATTTTCTACTCTAAAATGTGATAACATTGTGAATAATGAAAGAGAGATGGTTCAATTTTATAAGTGAGAGGAGGGGCACTTTTGGAATTACCCATCTTATTAAATTAATAAAAGTAAATTTTCTGCTAAAAATTACTAAAAATTTAAATTAATATAATTTAAAATAATAATAATTCTAAATACTCTCAAACAATAAAATTTGAAACATTTTGGCAATATATTTATCCAAATCTTTTAGTTTTAACCCATGTTAACCCATTTAATAATTTGTACAATATGAAATTATGTAACCTTTAAGGGTTAATAATGATTCAAATTAAAGAAAAGTTACACATATATTTTCATTGATTTATGTTTTAATCCACATAACCTTCAATTTTATTAATATATAATTTTTATGAAATCTAAATCATTTAAAATAATATTATTTACTATAAAATATCATTAATGTAATTTTTGGAATTGTTTATTTAATTGGTATTTCCAAACAAAAAGACTATAAAAATAATTATTATATAATACTTTAGAAATAATTAATATTTTATATTGATATATAATATTAATGGGACAATATAATCACTGAAAAAATATATTTTTTGAATATTTAATGTCAATGTATGGTTTTTTCAATCGCTTAAACAAGAACTTACTCAGTGTTGAAGAAGAATTTAATGTAATTATTTCAATAACAAAAATCTATAATAAACAAAAGTGATAGAAACATCTATTAATAAATCAAATAACCAATTATATATGATATAGATTATATTTATCCATATCAAAAAATTCGATAGATACTAAAACCAAGAAATTGATTTTTTTTAAATATGATTTTAGATAAACATTATAAATGTCACAATCAATGATAAATGAAAAAGATTTCATATGTATTCTATTTTTATGATTCTGGGTGAAATAAATAGAGAAATAAAATACTATTTTTTCATGATTTTTAATCCTTATGAAATTATTTTTAACCCAAATTTACTAAATTTATCTTCACCATGGTATCCAAGATTTATTACGTTTAATAATCACATTGTCTAAAAATAAAAGGGGTATATTTTAAAAAAAATAAATTCAAATTATATCTATAATAAATTTTTCATGAATAAATATATATTAGGGTAATAAATACATTTAATTTAAAAAATTAAATAGAATTAAATTGATTTTTTAGAATATTGAATTTCAATTTTAAATTTTAATTTATAGCAAATTAGACAATTGGATTGATTTCAACTAACAATATTAGATTATTAATAACATAAGTGACTAATTTTAATTTAAATGATTTTAAAAAATAAGGCATTTAAAATTATTGAGAAAAATATAATGTTTCCATCAAATATTAGTATTCCTATTATTCACTAGAAAATAAAAATTTGTAGAAAAATTCAAAACCTTCATCATAAGATTATTTTAATTTACTAATTTCTATAATATTTCATTTCTATAAAATTCAATTTCTAACATCCCTAAAATAAATATAATATTTTCCCAAAAAAATAAATAAATAACATTTTTTAAAAATTATTTCCTATAGAATAAAATATCTTTTTAAAATTGTGTTCTAATATATTAATAATTAATTAATATATTTTTATTAAATAATATCTTAATATATATTTTATAATGTGATTAATAATATTAATACTCACTAATTCAATGACATAGAACTAACTTTAACTTTAAATAAAAATATATTAATAATATAATTTAGTTTAGTTAAACTTGGTGTAACATGTAAAACAAGCTGTCAATAAAACAAATTTTATTAATAGTGTTCTATATAATAAAATATCGAGGTGTTATAGGTACCCTAAGTATGGGGAATGCATCATTATTGACTTATATTGTGTTTGTTTTGGATAGATAATGAGAATTTGGATAAAATTAATGGATTAATTAATATCAAATTATCCATATTACTGAATTAGAGAGACATATAATTTTTGTTATATGTATTTCACATGGTCAACAACCCTATTCGGGTTTTTATGAAATTTAGTAGGACATGCCGAAATATCACAACATAGTGGAGGTCATGCGTGGTGATGGTGATGGGAGGTAGACACATCATGAGTTTCAACACCCGATCCTACAATAGTATGTGGTCTCTGTATCTGATAGAGAGGATAAAAAATAAATAGATAAGGTGGATATTTACTTCCATTTGATCTATTATTGGAAGGTGTAGTATTTTTTGGATGGGTTATCAAAATTTGGGGAAGCTTATTAGTGGTATTTGATTTTCTATAAGGATCATGAGGAGTCAAATGTTTCATAGGATATGTTTTATGATGAATTTCTGGTTGAGTTACAATATATTGACACAATGTTTTCCTTTATATATAACATTTATGCACTCCATCAAGGGAGATCTACTATGTGAGAACATATTATACACTTTAGTAACATTCTTAATTATGTGATATACAATCAAAATGAGGTAAATATGGAGAGGAATTTTGAGAAGGCCATGCATCTGGGGATCCATTACCTGGTCACCCCATTTTTTATTTACATTATATCATGAGGTACTAACAAAGGTGGATGTTATTAAGGGGATGTTGATAAGGATGATATAATCTTATGAGGGGAGTCATCAAGACTACATATTTAGTAGAACTATATATATATATATATATATATATATTAATATGCCTAGTAAAAAGATTCTTTATAAAATAAGGATTTGGTTTCATAATTCTTGTTTTGTTTCACTAGGAAGACTGTTCTAAACCACATTTATAAGATCATGCATTGGATAAATTTTTTATTGAGGTTGTGTTCATTGAAGGCTTGAGTGTCTGAAAATCCTCTACAATTATCATGGATATTACAACACACTTACAATATGGTGGTTTCAATAATATCCACTAATTCCATAGTAGTAATGTATTTCTAAAAACAATGATCAGAATAGAGTAGGTAGACTAGGAAGATGAAATATCCATGATTCTCTTTGTCCATTAGATTATAGAGTATGTAACACCATGTAATTTTGGAATATATTATTCTGTAAGTTAATACATTGTCTAAAATCCTATGTCACATGAAACATAGAACCTAACCAATCGATTAAGTATTAGATGAAAATTTTTATAAAAAAATCATAATAATAATAAAAACACTTTTAAATAATTTTTCTGATCAACCACAATTTTCAATAATTAAGGGATAAGTAATTAATTATTATTCATTCTCAAACGAAGTGTATTTTAATTATTGAGTATTTTATCTTAATATATTAAAGAAACTGATTTTATGTGGTTATATTCGTAATATATATTATTTTTCTTTATTAACAACGTTTTATATTATAAATTTATATCAAATAGTTAGGAGAACACACAGTGTTTAAAACATTTCTATTATAATAAAAGTGGGGTTTCTTTGTATTTTTAATTTTAATTTAAATATTCAATTTTTAAATATTAATATTTTAATTCGAGAAATATTATTGCATATTTATTATACAACATACCAATATTAAATTACATATAATTGTTGTGATTATTTTGAAATAATAGATTTTTTGTTCAATAATGAAAAAATAATTTTTTACTAGTACTGTAATGTTTATAAAATTATCAAGAAGCATGTATTACATAAAAATATTTTAATTTTTCATGTAGATGAATATATTAAACTAGTTACTAAGTGAAATTTATAAATCTCATGTCTATTGTTTTGGAAACATAATTTATATTTTACTCCAACAACTGTTTTTTATTTTCTAATATTAAAAATTATTTTCAATCAAATTTATAAATTAAATATAAGAAAATATATTTCCTATTTATAATATATTTATTCATATTTTTTAATAGGATAAATTTAATTTTTATACATAAAATTTTGATTACATTGATTAAAGATAATGACTATGATATTGGGTGAAGGGTTATTTAAAAAAAATATTATTAATGATGATTAATTTTTATCTAGTAATATAAAATAGTATATTATAAAATAAAATAAATTATGTAATTTTAAACCACTATATAAATATATTCTCAGTCATTAAATTATTAATCAATACAAAATATGATTATTTACATTTAATAATGAAGGAAAAAATTTTAAACAATGTTACTATTCTATATATAAAATACTCTTAATTTATAAGTTAGTTTAATATAATTTATAAATTAAATTTTATTATATATAGATTTTTTTGGTTTATAATGTACATATGGAGTAATATATGTGTTCGTATATTACTAATAAAATTTTAATTACTTGGGAAAACATGACACTAATGGAAAATAATTGTAAATTATATAAATCTAGTGGCATGTGTTAGAATATTTGTATCAAATAAGGTAAAACATTAATAGTGGATTTTGAATTGAAGTTATCTCATACCATACTTCATTTTTCCACACATTTATATATTTTTTAATTTTAATATTATCATTCCACAAATGAAAAATTAATTGGTCTTCACAAAACATTTATTTTACTCATTTATAAAATGTGATCATGACCACCACATTTATCTACATATTATAAGGAATCATAAATAAAATAAATCTTCCCTATGCTCTCTTCAATTATATCCTCACATATGTAGATACTTTTCTATTCCAAAAGACCATGATAAGGAGACTTATAGTGTTATATAATGGAAAGCATCACAACTATGAAGAAATATAACAACCACAAACATACACTCCTTGATCTTATGCTAAAAAATCAAACTTACATTTCTAGTATTAATATCAAAAAAATTTACCATTTTTTTCCAAAAAAAAACATAATACATAATATGGAAATATTAGATCACTTACATTACCAAGGAATTTTTAATTTTATATTTTAATGAAATTTTATAAAAAATTATATAAACAACTCTTATGACAACAAGGGTCTATTTCACCCACTATTACCATCTTTTCATATTCCATATTAAGACTTTAACATCTCAAATAACATTCCCTACATATAAAACATTTTTTATGAAATAATTTAAAATCATTTTTTATATAATGTGTTAATTTTGACACAATAATGGTGTGATAAAATTCTCAGTATGGTTAAACATTACCATTTAAAATTTATTTTTATCAGTGTGAGTAAGATAAGAATGAGGGTTTGATGAAATAATCATAGTACATGAGAATAAGATAATGGAATTAATACTCACCAATACCTAGATCATAAATCATGGAATAATGATTTAACAAAGTAAAGATTCATTGGATTTAATAATCATGAGCAATTATTTATCATCTTTGATCAAAGGAATCATTTATATGCGATAAAATTAATAAAACATACTTTACTACCTTGGGAAATAATCATCATAGAGCCCTTATAAAACATTTATAATTGGAAAAACCATATGGATAACATTCACTATAATTATTTAGAGAAAATAATCATTACCCAATGAATTTGACTGTAATCTATGTCCAGTAATCATGAGGTTAAGGAATTGAGGAATGTAAATAAAATTAAAATATCATTAAAAATTATATAGGAAAATGCCTTTTTAGATTGATATTATCTTTTAAAAAGTAAAGATTCATAATATATTGTGAAAATAATTTTCCTTCTAAATAACTTTTAAATGATATAAATAAATATTTACAAACAATAACATTCATAATTGTGAGAAAAACATGTTTAAATGTAAAAAATAAACATTCCTTTTAAGCATTTCTTAAAAGTGTGTCTAAAGTGAAAAATTTAGAAAATGTTAATAAATTTATTTTTTAGAAAATCTAAATGAAATTAAAATAACAAGTGAAATATAATAATAAAAACATTTATTTGTTGGAATGATAAATTTTTAAAAAATTTCATATGAAATGGATACAGAAAAAACAATTCGTAATCTGAACCAAAATACAAGATCGGTAGCACATACAAATGGATTTATTAATTTCTATTAATTCAGTAGTGAAGTAAATGAAAATTAACATTTAAAACACAATAATACCCATATGAGAATAAAATATATGTGGCTCAAGAAATTATTATCATATAATTTCCTCTAAAATAACATTCAAAAAATCAATCTATAATAGAAAGGATATTTTAACCTAATGCCTTTTCCACAGTGGAAATTTTTCAAATGTAATCCCATATAAAAAAATATTAAAATTAAAAATTAAATACAATTAAAATGAAGTCATTAATGATACATTATTTCAATGGTGAAGTATATAAACATCATAAAATAATATAAATACATATCATGAAAAATATATCACAATGAAAGAAAATATTAGATGAACTATCCTTAAAAAGATCACATCATTGAATTGTGAATTAATCCGTAGAGAGATTATCTGTAACAAATGGTAATAAATTTTAAAAATTATAAAATAAATAATTAAATAATTTTTATATCAATTAACATAAAATCAATTAATAAATGTTTCAATAATGATTTATAACCCAAAGAAAATAAATTGAGTTAAGAAACTCATTACAACTCGGTACGATTCCATTAAAATCCTCTTTAGCATAACAATTAAAATTGAAAAATAAAAAATAATTATGTATAAGGATCCATTATATAACATGTAAAACGAATATATATATTATATAATATAAATTTTCTCTAAAACAATAAAATACACCTTAATAAAAGTAAATTTAGATAAAATTCCTTACCTCTAGTCTATAGTTTCAATATATGTAATTTAACACCTATATAATAGAATAAAATCAATTATTTAATTAATTAAGTCCATTTTATTATACTAACATCATATCTTTAAAAAATATTTTTAATTTAATACAACTAAATATTTAATTAGTTAATTATATAAGTCCACATTAGGTGTTTTGAAGATGTCAGATCCATAATTACAAATAAGATTTTGCATATTCTGCATGTTCAAAAGTGGTCATTGTTCCATCATATAGAGAATAATAACAATGAAATAATTGTCATTTTTAAACATAAATTATACTTTTCAATCCATCCCTTAAATATGGTTATGAAAAAAAACGGTGTTACATCATTAAGGTGGTAGGCTTTAAGTATGCATGAGTAACATTTCCATTTTTCCATGCCCAATATAGAAAGAATATAAGAATTATTTTCCATTTTAGGAATTTTAATTATATAATAAATATAATTTTATTTATTTAAATATATATATATATTATCATATTTGGTTATGAAAGATGAACCACATCGCTTAATGGATGTGGTAGTCCACACGTAAACGTGAATGAAAATGTCATTTATAGTGAATAGAAAGGTAAGAAATTAAGATATATATTATCATTTTAGAATGATAAATATTGACCTAATAAATTATTTAAATATTTATTAAATCATTATAAATTACTTGAGAATAGTTAATGGAAAAAACTCATTGGTTTATAAGGCAGTAGACCTTAGTACACCCGAACGATGACTTCCTTTTCCATTTGATGAAGTATCTAAATTGATATATACTATCAAATTAACATAATAAGACATAAAACAATTAAATATAATAATTTCTTTATACAAAAATGCTAAGGATTATATAATTGTGGTGGAGGAATAAATAAAATAGAAATTCTCAGTTAAGAATGATACTTGTTCTTCAGGTATCCCTCCTTTGATTAACATATTACAACCACAATTTTAATGCCCTGAGCCTGCTCTTCCAGGCCCGGTGCTTAAAAATTGTGTGTAATTTTTTTAAAAGAAACTAAACAATTACACAACACTTTATATAAACAAGGACCTTTTCTGGTCTACGTTTTGGAGGATTAGACAACAAATTAGAATAATGACAGTAGAACATAAACAAGAAAAGTGTCTAATATGATTTCATCTGTGCTAACTTGAAAAGTAATGATATTAGTATTTAATCTTAAATGGTGCCTATGAATATTAATTTCAAAATAAAGGTTGAGCATTTAGTTTCCCAATATGGGGTTTTAAAACTATTAAGTTAGTTTTTAATAAATCAATATTTTGAAAATAACTTTTGTTTAAATTACTTTGAAATTATTTTTGAGAATAAAAATGAATATATTGTCAAAATACTAACATATTTACAGTTTAATAGAAGTATTTTTTTATGATAGCCATACATTGAAATCACTTTAAAACTAATTGTGTTATTCTCCTTGGAAAATATTAAGCAAAATTCTAGAAAACAAGAAATTATTTTGAGGAAAATTAATTCATTGAATGTTTTCTTGGGATTACCTGCTTAGTGAAGGATGGGTTCACTCCATAATGAAATTATATTTTTACGATGAATAAGTTCTTGGAATTTTTGAAAATTATTAGATCTTTCTTTATATATTTGATTGTTTGTCACTATAGTTTTTATTTTTTAAACACATCAATGTATTAAAATAAACATAACTAATTATATATATATATATATATAAGAATGTATATAAATATATATTTATATAATTACCTTTTTGTATAAGAATTTATATAAATATATATATATATACATTCCATTTCATAATTATCACATTTGGTTACTACCAAAACATTTATCAACTAGACTCTTAATATAATTATAATTTCTTTCATGAATCACCATTGATTCTCATATGATCAATTCAATTTTCTTAATTTAACCATAATAATTAATAAATTTACATATCTAAAATTTTAAAGCAATCATTTAAAATAATTTCTCTGATATCCATGTCTTTATTGATTTCGGGACTACTCCTTAAAATTTTAAATTAAAACAAGAACTTATTATAAATGAAATGGGTGTCGATGTAAGGTACAATGCAAGGCCACATATATATGAAAACACGATTCCCATAATGACGATAAAAAATTAGGTTCTGCTTGGTTTTTTATTTGAAACATGATTATAAATTGACAATAAAACCACCATTTCATCTATCTATATGTATATGTATGAGTATTCATAGGGAAAATAAAACACTCATTAATCACAAATTAAATACATGGTTGAGATAAACGTTTATAAATGAAAAATAATCATTTGCATAATTAATAATGAAATATGATTAAATCATGGATTAAGTACATATACACTTATACATTTATTGTTCTGAAATATTATATACTCAGTTGGATAAATATATTTATATATGCATTTTGGTATATCAAAATCCATTAAAATAATCCTTACATGACATTGAAATGAATTACGATGTATACAAAATATTTAATATATGAATATTGAAAATAAACTAAATAATTACATATATAAAAACTTATTTGAAAATATCGTTCTATTTAAAATTATATTAGAACATCACAATAATTTCTTAATCTAAAAAATGTTTTGTTAAAAAATAACTCAGATAACATTTTAACAAGATATATAAATAAACATAATATACCGTACCAAATAAAAAATTATGATCATAAGGAAGAATAATTTTTAAAATTAATTCTAATATAATTTTTTTTCAAATTATAATTATAATTTTCATTTTAAAATCCATTTAAAAAATATAAATAAAAAAACATGAAACTGATTAAAATCTATATAATCTCATTTATGAAAATATAAATGAAAATTTCACTAAATGTATTTGAAAAATAATAAACCCTTACATTTTTTTATATGAGGGAACTATAACTACCTGACAGAACACCAAACACGACCTTGTTACTCAAAGAGAAAGATCACTCAATTTTGGTCTACCTTTCTAAAAAAACCAATATTTATACTAAACAATGCATACTATGAATTTATGATGATATATAAAGTTTATCTTTTATTTGAAAAAATTCAATCCAAAACAAAGGAAAACAATTATGGATTAAATGAATGAATCTCAATGATACATTAAAATAGTTCCTAGAAAATGAATCATAACCAATTGATACATGAAAAATTAAAAATAACCAAGATTATAAATATTAACTTTGATCGTTGATTCATCAAAAGAATGATTGATACATCATCTGATAAAATATTAATTGGAGAGGAAAAAACAATGGAATTAATACCCCGATTGAATCATGAATACATACTAAAAAATGACAGATAGGATAATGAAAGGAAGAAGACTAATTCAATAGTCCATCAGACAATAAAATTTAAATTTTTATTGACAAACGATTCAGAAATATTTAATTATAATATCTATAGTATTCATAGCAAGAAGTGTGTTCTAAAAAATCAATAATAAATAGTAGATAAGATATAGAATTGTCATATGAGAAACAAGATATGAAGGCAAAGACAAATAGATGCGTTAATAAATTGAAAATTGTCCATAAGTCATGAATTCAGTAATATTTGGATAAAAACATTCAATAAAAAAATATTAATTGGGATTTGGGTCCATGGAAATTGTTCTTCTCTAAAATATTTGTCAGAAACTTCAACATGTCACAGATCGGGTGTATTTAACCCTCGATCATTCTTAAAAATATTTACTGGAACTCGATTCTAGATCTAAATGCGACCTCGAATCTGAATGTGAAAACCATAAACCAAGCTCGGACTCGTTGATGTCACACGACCTACAGATGACTCTCAAAACTCAGCTCATCTCAGATCGACACCCTAGGCGCTCCCAGAAAAATCCTTCTCCCTGATCATCAGGTTCCCTTACGATTTCCCCAATAGAAGCCTCTACTATGCCATTGGGTTTCCTCTACTCAAAAACCCTACAATTCCTCCATCCTCTACCTTGTGACGTGAACACCCATGAAACCATCAAAACCAAATTCATCCCCCATGAAAAAAAATTCCCCTTTAACTCTTATTCTTATTTCATTTTCTATTTCGAATTACATATTAATTTAATTATTTATTTCATGAACCAAATTAATGGGTTATTATAAATATATAATTTAATTAATAAAATTCATTTCATATCTCTTTCCTAAAAAAAATTAAATTTCACTTATTAAATTAAATGATGATAATAAATAATAATCACAGTAATTACATATATAATTTATTTATATGTTTATAAAAGAATGTAATAGATTTCATAATTCAAAAATAATAATTTTCTCACACATATAAATATTTATAGTTTTAATAAATTTGAAAATAATAATTTCTATGTAATTTTAATATTCTGTTAAAATAATTTTATTTGATGATTAAAACATTATTTATTCCTAATATTATAAAATAATAACTTAATTCATATTAGTGTATAATTTTATAAATAATTTCATTGTTAACTAATTATATTAATGTTTATATTGGTTTTAAAATCATCAATGAAAACTGAAATTTTATTCATTAAATAAAAATTTCTTTTTGGTTATGATTAATTTCTATACATATTTAATAATTTAGTATTAATTTTCAATTATTATTAATAACATTGAATTATTTTTTAACCAAAAAATAAACTAATAATATATTTAATAATTATTTTTTATAATGATACTTGAGATATTACAACAGTGGTTGGTATTTTTCCCCACATTTGACCACTAGAAGATGTTTAGGGATGTTAATATTGTTTTTTATAGATATTGGCCAAACAAAATTGGTTTTTATGTTTGATGTAAATATAATGAGATACACTCTTTTAAAAGAGTGCGCAGGGTAACTCTTGAAATTTCATTAAATATTAATTTAATATCAATAGGTTTTATTTCAAAATTTTCCATAATTCATAATTTACAATATAATACGAGTATTAGTATGAATAATATAATAAAATAAATTTTTATTATGTGTAGATCAAATTTTTATCCTTATCTCGTGGTATTAACCCCCATTAAAAATGTTCACACATAACATGACAACAAGGATTTCGACTATTTTAGGTTCATTACAAATACAATAAATTAAAAGGCTGAAAAATGATCAATGATTTATATTAGCAAATATCATAATAATTTTTTCTAGTATGATATTTTTATGAATGTTGTTTCAATAAATAAATTATTACTTATTATAAAATATCATTAAGGTTAATTTTTAGAAATATTCATTACATTGATATAGATAACATCAATAAAACAAATGAATTTCAAAAATTATTTTTTTTAGGCGATATTAGTTTATATTAATCATAATAATTGGTGGATAACATTAATAATCTGAAATTACATTAATTTTAATATTTATAATATCATTTATTTTCTTTTTAGATAAATCAAATGATTATTGCATCAGCTTTGTGTATGTATTTAGGGTAATGATTTATTATCATAAAATTAAAAATAAATTATCATAATGAATATATATCATTTTTAATAAGGATAATTTTTTTAACATTACATATATTCTTTGTATGACCTTGATAAAAATACAATATTAATTTAACAACGGTGTGATATCTTTTATATTTCATTACATAAAATATTATAATGGCCATAATTACACCATAGTGGAAACAAAGGGCATATAATAAATTATTGGATGATTACGTAAGATATTGACTAATAGAATTTATTAAAATAAGTGTTAAGGCCATTTTATAGTCATTATCATATTATTTGTAATATGTAATTACCTGATTTACCCATAACCATGGTAACCACAATTAGTCTGGTAACTATTCGTTTTTACAAAAAAATATAATGAAAATCTTATTTTTTTGAAATAATATTTTAAAACATTTTATTAATTTATAAAAATAAAAAACATAGATTTTTTAAAATTTAATGTAAAACCGATCCACACAAACATGATGAGAAGTTATTTTTCATAAACATTCTCATTTTAAAAATAAAAAGTTTTTATAAAAAATTAATGTATAACATTCATTTAAAGAGAAAAAATCAGGTTACTTTAAATAAGAATCAAGGATGCAAATTTTAAAAATTTAAAAAGAGAAATGTTTAATTATTAAATACATTTAAATAAAAATGTTTTTAACAAAAATCAGTATTTTTTAATATTCAATGAATAATACATCTTTTAAGTAAATTAAAGAAATATAAATTAAAGATAATTTTTTATATTTTTATTGAAAAGTGATATTTATTTAATTAATTATATTTTCTAATATTTTTGAAAAATTAATCATATAATTCTCTCAATACAGAAAAAAATTGAAAACAACATAATTTGTTGAACAAAATGTCTTCTATAAATTAAGATATTATTTCCCAATAATTAGTTAATGAATTCATATTGATTGTAAACATTATATATATATTTAAAATTTTATTTAAAAATTTTCATACCCATAAATTTGATGGATAAATTATAATAGAAAAATTGAAATAAAAAAATTTCATTGTTTGATAATGATCAATGTCACATGTCATACATATAATAAAAAATATTGTATTCATTTTAAAAGTTATATATATTACATTTCACTACCAAATTCTAATTGAATCCCAACTTTTTTTTTACATACCTTTTCATTTACATGGTAAAAAAAGACGACCTTTTAATGTTAATTTCATGTAAAGAAGTTACATAATAGAAGAAAAAACAAACAATTCTTATAAAAAATGTGAAATTAAATATTATTGGTTCATCCTATGTAATTTTACTTTATCTCATAACATTTTTCATATATAAAATTAAAGGGTGAGAATATGTCTCAATAAGGGAAAACAAGAGAATGAGTTTACATGTTATCTTAAAGAGAAATCAATTGTAACATGAGGAATATCATAACAGAAAGAGAAAAGGAAAATAGAAATATTATAATAAAATACATGAATCATAACATTTTAATGGGGATAAATAATTTAAAGTTGACATTCATAATCATGCCACCAAAGTATTTCACAAATGTGTCATAAAAATTAACAAGGTTAGTCATCAAGGTATTGTAAAACATTCCATCTCTAGAGAATAATTTCGTTACAAAATTCTTACATAATTGTCAGGGAATACCATTTTTATGTATTAATTAATGTGATCCACATAGATCATAATAAAACATTAAAAAATAACCCTAATATAATAGAAGAAATGGGATTCATATAAAATGCATGGTGTTTAAAAAGTGCTCTGAAGAAAGATTTTTCTGTAATTTATATCCCACAAAAAGGGAATGGGGGTTTACATATGTCAACTATAGAATGAAATAAATCATTTTCACATCTAGTTTAATAACCCTATAAAATAAATACTTTTTTAATTAACATAAATGAAATAAAATTGAATATATTTAAGAAAAGATATAAATTTTGAGAATTAAAATCATTTGCATAAAGGGGTATGAAATGTGGTTTAAAAAATGTTAAAAAAGAAGGGACACATGCCTCCCATTCATAAAATTATCATAATTAAATAAAGGGATAAATTAAATTGTATATAAGATATTTTTTAAAAAAAATGTAAAGACATCCCACATTAAGATGGAACTTCAATGAAAAATAGAATTGTATATTTCCATTACATTGATGAGTAAATCCTAAAACCTGAGGATTATAACCATGGGGCTTCGTAAAACCTTAGGAGAAATAATTGGGAGGTTAAATATTAGAGTCTCATAGGGGATGAAATGGGATTAATGTAAATGGATAAATGGTATTCTATTTATTGAAAAATTGGAGGATTTTTGTGTTGATTTCTAAATAAAGGCATTAAACACTTAGGTAGTAGTAAATGAAAAACCACGGGCTTTCCCCTAATATATTCCAATGTTAATAGTCACTTGGGACACCAATTATGTTATTTTAATATAGAATAGTCCACAATTATTTTATATTACTTATTCTAATAAGGAAAATAAAATTTTCACAAAATAACAATTATAATGTTAATGTTTCAATTTTTGTATTTGGTATGTGGATTATATATTTTGAAATTGATTAAAATATATTAAAATAATTAATATTATTAAAATAAAAATTTTAAGGCTTTGATTATGCTTAAAAAGTTACAATATCACTATGTCATAATTATGAAGTCATTAAACATAAAAAAGTCAAACAATATTTTTACTAATCAAACATAAAAATATGTATTTTATAAAATCCTCATAAATTCACACTAACCTAATATTGATGTGTTGATTTAAAAAATGATATTTATTTTATAATAATAATTCCCCAAATATGAAAATATTATCTTTTAAATATAAAAAAAATCATATTTTTTAAAAATAATAACTAATTTCAAATAAAGATTAAAATTTATGATACTTGAAAGAAGTAAATTTATATTACAATTTATAATTCAATTAGATAATTTTTATCACTATAATTTGTTAAAATAAATAAGATTAAAACACCATTGATTTTTATAATTATTAATATCATTCTGAAAAGTATAATTTCTTTTTTAAAAATCAATTTTTCAAATTCCATCTCTATTTTAGTAATCAACACTATTTTTGAAATGTAAATGAATGAAGAAAAATGTTATTTATAAAATTTATTTACACTTTATGTAACTAGGTCCTAAAAT
The DNA here is from genome assembly GCA_963277665.1 of Viscum album. Taxonomy (NCBI): domain Eukaryota; kingdom Viridiplantae; phylum Streptophyta; class Magnoliopsida; order Santalales; family Viscaceae; genus Viscum; species Viscum album. The sequence continues at coordinate 1,069,546,195 of OY728129.1, forward strand.
AATAACCCAAAATTACACCCACATAGGCCTTAATGGTATGTTTCGCAATGGTGGTGTTTTCGTGGGGTCCCTTGACTATCATCGTCCATGTGGTAATCTCTGCTAACTTGAAATTCCCCTTTAGGTGACTTTTTCATGCTTCAAATTTTGATTCTAAATAAGGGATTTGTTTAGAGATAACCATAGTGGTGAATCCTCCCTCTCATGTTCCAAAATATTGTTGAGTCAATAAGGTTTTCCTTATTACTTTTCCATTCCTTCTTGTTTTGAAAATCACAAACACCATATCTTTATGGAAAATTGCTTTTATAAGGAAAATCGCTTTTATAAAGAAAATTTATTTTATAAGGAAAATTGCTATTGTACAATAAATTATCCTTATCATATTTTCATCCATATTTTTCTTAAGTATAAGATTCAAATTCATTTCTATATTCTCGGAACTGTTTGAAACTTTGATATGAATTATTCTGTTTTAGGATCTGAATTCTAGTTGAGAACCATAATAAAGTTTCACTCTGAATTCAGATGAGAACTGTGATAATGTTTCATTCTGAATTCCGGATATGAACTCTGATTAAATTCTACTCCTAATTTTGGATACGAATTCTCATCAAGTTCGACATCGAATTGTCATTACGAATTCTGATGACGAATTCTCATTCCGAATTCTCATTCCGAATTCCCTTTCCGAATTCACCTATTAATAAAAATATTATTATCTTTGTTTTATACACTCTGAACTTATTTAGACTCCGAAAATTATTTTTGTTACACTCTGAACTTTCACTCTGAACTTTTCAATTATACTTAAAACGATGTCGTACATTCGTTTACACTTGTTATAAAACGATGTCGTCTATTCTGTTATAAACTAACCGTTGGTTATGTTACACGTGTATAGGTACCTCCGGTTTTTAATGAAAATATGACCGTTGGGAAGGAGGCCGATCTTACCTATATATAGGAGCTAATTTTAAAGAGCTCGAGACAGAGAAGTTGATCGATCTAGAGACCACACGCTGCTAAGGTGATTTCTAGAGAGAGAAAGATTTTCAAGTCTTGTGCGTACTAAACCGCTCGTTCATTTTTTGCTTCGTGCGACTCCGAATGTTGGTGATTACATTCGAGGACTTCTGGGGATAGGAAGACAGCGGTTTCCAACACCTTGAAGTTGAGGGATTCCTTGCTGAGGAACATAGAGGTTTCCAACTACCTTGATGTTGAGGGCTTGTGGGGATAGCAAGATAGAGAATCCGATCTTCGTATCGAAGGCTTACCCTGGTGTTGGTAATACAGACTTGCTTGAAAGTATAAATCAAGGTACCTTTATCCAAGGTTGTTGGATAACCTTCTCTTTTGGTTAAAAGACTTATATCTTGTTACTTGTATTTTTACTACTTGTTTGTTTCCGCTGTATTTTGTATTATAAGGAAAGTATAACTTTCTTATACTTCTTTACTTGTACTCTGTTTCATTTAGATTCTATACACTTTAAGGTAGAATCTCATATTGTAAACTTTTTTTATGTTTCAATTTCCAGAACCATATTTCTGGAACCTACTTTTGGAATCTCTTTCCAAGTTTTCATTTGGTGTTGGAGGTGTTGTGAATTTTCTTAATTTTAACTTTATTAAACAATTCCCTTTATTTTTCTTAAGGAAACCATAGTTATTCATAACTAACTTTAAAGGTTCCAAAGGAATTTTTAAAGTATACAATTAACCCCCCCCCCCTCTTGTATATTAAGCATTTACATCATCATTTCAACCCTACATTTGGTATCAGAGGAGGTCTATGAAATACTTATACTCACATATAATTTTTTCTTGCTTATTTTCTTCATTCTGAATTTTTTCATTCCAAACTTTTCTCATTCTGAACTTTCTCATTCCAAACTTTGTTATTACGATTTTTTTTCTACTAACAAGTTTGTGTGCCAAATGTTATTTTAAGTATGGCAATGGTAAATTTTGGTTATATTGATAATCTAAATCCTACAAGACCACCAATATTTGATGGTAATGATTATGAATACTGGAGAGATCAAATGAAAACTTTTGTTATCAATACTGGAGTTGACAAATTTTTTATGCTTACTGGAGATTATAAAATTCTTGAAAAGGAAGTTAGAACATTTACTAACCAAGAAAAGCAAGAGTATCAACTGAATTATAAGGTAGGAAACACATTACTTTGTTCTATGACTAGAAATATATATAGCCAAATCTCTTCTTGTGAAGCAGCTAATTGTATCTGGAAGAAGTTAGAGGTTACACACTTTGGAACTTCTAAAGTGATCAAAACTAGGAGAGCTATGCTTTGAGCTGAATATCATGGCTTCAATTTTCCGTATGGTGAACCAATTTGTAAAGTTCAACAGAGGTTTATGAATATCGTCAACAGCTTACAGTCTATAGGATAAAAATGGTTAGATGATGAAGCACTTGTGGATAAGATAATTGATATTATGCCCAATGAGTGGGAATCCAAAAGAACTGCTATAGATGAGAACAAGAAGGTCACTCAAATTTCTCTTGATGAGCTTTTTGGAACTCTTCTCCAACATGAAACAAGAATGAAGAGAGATGCTGACAACATCAAAAATGAAAAATGGAAATGGTATTATTGCTTTTACAACAACATCAAATCATATGAAAGCTAAGACTCCTGAGAGAGTAACTAGATCCAAGTCTAAGAAGATAGTTGTTCAATCAGATTCTAGTGAGAGTGAAATATCAGAAAATAAGTTAGCAAATCTTGGACGAAGGATGAACAAGATAGCTGGCCAAAGAAGATTCCAATCCAAGTATAAGAAAAAGTAAAGGAAAGATAAGAAAGATGGAGAAGATACTTGTTATGAATGTAAGAGTGCTTGATATATTAGACCAGATTGCCCTTTTCTCAAAAAGAAAGAAAGAAAAGAAAGGTATTCAGGCAGGAATAGAAAGAAGTATTATAAAGCCCAAGCTAAGAAAGTTCTGAAATCAAATGACACCTGGAGTGCCAGTGGTGGTGACACTTCAGATGAATCTTCTGATTACGAATCTTCAGGTCAAAATAATCTTGTTCTTATAGCCAGATTACCTATTGAAAATCATTGTTTTATGGCTAAGGTATGAAATGATGAATCAATGACCAATGTTTCTTTAAATTCGAATGTTAGTTAGTATTATAACTCTTCTGATGAAGAATCCTGTTCTGATGAAGAAAATACTTTACCTACTTATGAATAATTATCTAGGTTTGATGAACTTCTTGAGATTGAGAATTCTAAACTCAATAAAAAACTTGATAAGGTAAACTCTAGGAATTCTATTCTTACAAAAGAGATATCATATCTTTCTAAAGATCTTGATAGAAAAAATGCTGATTTTGAAAGTATTTCAAAAAATCTTGAGGAAGTATGTTCTGAGAAGAACAAACATTCTAAATAATTAGAAAAAGTAATTTTTAAGAAAATTTTTTTTGAGCCTAGCTCTAGTTCTAAAACTAATGATTTTGATGATAAAAACTTTGTTATAAAAATCAAGTCTGAAATTTTTTCATTAAAGAAGTGTTTATCAAACTTTACCCATGGTAAGGAAAATTTTGATAAAATGTATTCCCAAATACAACCTTTAAGAAATAAATATGGATTTGGTTATACCCATGCAAAACCAATTTTCATTAACAATTATTTTGTTCCTCAAAGTTCCCCATTTTGTACCAAGTTTCAATGTGGTGGTCACTGGGAAAAGAATTGTTCCTTAAACAAAACCCAATCCTTAGGTTTTCATAAATCATACTTTTATAAGAAAATGTGGGTTCCAAAATTTTTATTATCTGGAAATCTCGGATCCAAGAAAGTTTGGATTCCGAATGTCTAATTCTCTTCTTGATTTTAGGAAAATAAAGAGAGTACCAGCAACAATACATGGTACATGGATAGTGGATGTTCCCGACACATGACTGGTAACAAAAGATTTTTTGAAAAGATTATCAAAACTAAAGGAGGAAAGGTAACCTTCAGAGATAATTCTAAGGGAGAGATTGTTGGTATTGGTAATATTGTTCTTTTCGGTAAAAACTTGATTTAAAATGTTCTTTTCATTAAGGGTCTTATGAAAAACCTCATTAGCATAAGTCATTTGTGTGATGAAGGTTACCTTGTGAATTTTAAGAATGATAAGTGCTTAGTTCACAATTCCATGGAAGAATTTATTCTCTTAGCCAATAGGAAAGTGAATGTTTACACTTTGAACATAGAAGACCATAGAAGCCATGATTTACCTTGTCTAAGTGCAATGGAAGAACATTCTTGGATATGGCAGAGAAGACTAGGTCACTGTAATCTTAGAAACCTATGTAAACATTCTAAGAAGAAACTAGTTAAGGATCTACCAGAGCATAGATTTGTTTTTGCTAAAGTTTATAATCCTTGTCAATATGGAATGCAACATAAATCTAATTTTAAATAAATCAGTGAAGTCTCGACAACCGATGCATTACAGTTTGTTCGCATGAATCTTTTTGGTCCAACACAAACTGGATGTATTGGATGCAAATACTATGTGTTTGTTATAGTTTATGATTACACTAGATTTACTTGGGTCCATTTTCTAGCAAAGAAGTATGAAGATTTTTATTATTTCCAATGTTTTAGAGCTCAAGTGAAAAATGAGAAAAACCATCCATTGAAAACGATTTATAGTGATCATAGAGGAGAATTTCAAAATTCTGATTTTGAAAATTTTTGTAGTAGAAAAGGTATTACTCACAATTTCTCAACACCTAGAACTCCTCAGCAGAATGGTGTAGTTGAAAGAAGAAATAGAATTCTTCAAGAGATAACTAGAACCATGTTGAGTGAATATTCTATAGCTATACATTTTTGGGCTGAAGTTGTAAGTACTGCTTGCTATACTATAAATCGAGTTTTGATTAGACCTTTTCTTAATAAAACTCTTTATGAGTTATGGAATGGTTGAAAACCAAGACTATCCTACTTCAAGGTATTTGGTTGCAAATAATTCATTCTGAATACTAAAGATAACTTACATAATTTCGCACCAAAATCTGATGAAGGAATTTTCTTAGGTTATTCCACAACTTCTAAGACTTATAGAGTTTTTAATAAAAATACATGTACTATTGAACAAACAGTACATGTAAAATTTGATGAGTCTAATCCTTTTGTTTTTAATCCATCCCAGCCTACATCCTCGGATGTGTTTACAAAAACTGATTGTCAACCATTGATAGAAGAACATTCTGTTAAGGAAAATGTTCAAGAAGATACTTCTGAAACATTTAACCCAGAAGACATTCTACCCTATGTTGATTAACAGGCTTTTCAAACCCAAAATCAGGCGTTTCATAAGAATCATCCTAGTGATAGTATCATTGTTGATGTAAATCCAACAGTAAGTACTAGAAGTTACTTAAGAAATGAAGTAGAACATCTAGCATTTCTTTCCCAATTAGAACCTAAAAGCACTGATGAATCTTTAGGTTATGATGATTGGATCAAAGCCATGCAAGATGAACTAAATGAATTCAAAAGGAATAAAGTCTAGACCTTGGATGAAAGACCTAAAGAAACTTCTGTTATTGGAGTAAAATGGGTTTTCAGAAATAAATGCAATGAAAATGGAGTCACAGTAAGAAATAAAGCTAGACTTGTTGCTAAAGGTTATAATCAGCAAGAGGGAATAGATTATGAAGAAACCTATGCTCCAGTAGCTAGACTTGAATCTATCTGTATTCTACTTGTCTTTCCAGTATTCTATAATTTTAATCTTTTTCAAATGGATGTGAAATGTACTTTTCTTAACGGTTATGTTCAAGAAGATGTTTTTGTTGAACAAACTCTTGGCTTTGAAGATACAAAACATACTGATCATGTTTTTAGACTTACCAAAGCTTTGTATGGTCTTAAACATGCCCCGCGAGCCTGGTATGATAGACTCACTGGATTATTGCTTCAAAATAACTATGTTAAATGGAAATTCATATCCAACCCTCTTTATGAAGAAAGATAACAAAAATGTCTTGATTGTTCAAATTTATGTTGATGACATCATATTTGGCTCAACTCAGCAATCTTTAACCAACTCCTTTGCAAGTCTAATGAAATCTGAGTTTGAAATGAGTATGATGGGTGAGTTAACTTTTTTCCTTGGTTTTCAAATTTCTCAAAAACCAGAAGGAATCTATATATCTCAACATAAGTATATTAAAGATCTTCTCAAAAAGTATGGTTATGACAACACAAGGAGTATAAGTACTCCCATTGGTACCTCAAACTCTTTAGATCTTGATGAAGCTGGGAAACCAGTAGATCAAACATCTTTTAGAGGTATGATAGGAAGTCTACTTTATTTAACAGCTAGTCGACCAAACTTAATGTTTTCAGTATGCTTATTTGCAATATATCAATCCAATCCTAAGAAATCTCACTTAAAGGCAGTAAAAAGAATTTTTCGCTACCATAAGGGAACCATTGAATTAGGATTATTTTATACTCCTGGAAATGATTTTGTTCTAAAAATATTTTCTGATGCTGATTTTGGTGGATGTAGAATGGATAGAAAAAGTACATCCGGAACTTGTCATTTCTTAAGAGATTTGTTAGTTTCTTGGTCTTGCAAGAAGCAACATTCTGTAGCACTTTCCACTACTGAAGCCGAATATGTATCAACTGGAAGTTGTTGTGCTCAAGTGTTGTGGATTCAACACACACTCACAGATTATGGCTTGAGTTTTACGAAAACTCAAATTTTTTGTCATAACAAAAGTGCCATTTCCCTTAGTAAGAACCCTTCACATCACTCTCGTGAAAAACACATAGATATTAGGCATCACTTTCTTAGGTATCAGACACAAAAAGGGGATATTATTATTTAGTTTATCGGAACACAAAATCAACTTGCTAATATTTTTACGAAATCATTGCCTTCTGAGAGATTTGAATACATTAAACAGAAGTTAAGAATGATAATCGTAAGGTAATCCTTCTTAATTAACTTTCTATTGAAAAAGTCTCCTTACAGTAACAACCTCATTTTTATAGGGGGAGTACATTTGTTTGTAAGAGTAACAAAATTTGTTCAAAGATAGTTTTTCAAACTTTTCGGGACAAAATTTCTTGAATGGAATTTCCGGAACAAAAATTTCCAGAATGGATTTGTTCGTATAGAAGAGAATAAAAAAACTTCGTATTTAACACTTCCAGAATGGGAAATTTTGTACTGGTATTTCAATAATTAGATTTTCATACCGAGTATTTTATAATGGGTTTTTCATATTCAATTTTTTTTCATACTGGAATTCTTATAATGTTTTTTGTACTGAGATTTCTGTACTGAGTTTGTTTTGTGTTTTCTTTTTTAATTTTTCTTCAAATATTACCCATTACGAATAATCCTCCTAAGCCAATCCGAAAGGTATGATTTCCTTACTCAAGTTTTCGTGGTCATACTTTTCTTGTGGGAATTTTCTTAGATTTTGTTTTTGGATTATATTTTTCATAAATCATTGTTTTAAGAAAACCTCAAAAGATTAGATTCAAGTTTTTATGAGAATAGGTTTTCACCCATCAGATCTAATTTCAGCTTGTCACAACCGTGGAAGTTTAACCGTTTTCTCGTTGCCTATATAAAGGGGACCCCAAATGGTTTTCCCACCTCAGTTTTCAACCTCCAGTATCCCGAAGCTCTGCCTCTTCATTTTAAAGCCGTTCCGGACTTCATATTTCCCCATTCCGAACTTCTCAGAGGTCTTCAGATCCGAATGTCTGTGGAAGTAGCTTCTCAAGACATGTCTTCCTCTAAGCCGGTTTCGAAGTGGTTAGTATATAGAGAGAGGCTGGTTCATCCTGATTTCTTCAACAAGTATGACTCTCTTATATCCAAGAATATTAAGCTTAATGGATGGGAAGATGTTGTTGAATCGAAACCTAGGAATCAAGATGAAGTCTATTCAGATTTTCTTATAGAGTTTTATGAGACACTCTCCTTTCTTAAGGAAGATGGAAGGGAAAAGTTGTCTTTTAAGTCTTATGGAAAGACTTATAAGCTTTCATATACCAAGGCTGCTAGCTTGGTAGGGCTGAGTAATGAAAGAGAAACTGAATTCATATCTCATGTGTCGCCGGATTCAATGGGTAGCTTCGATAAGGAAAAAGCATTAGAAACTCTCGGACTGGCAGATGATAAGGCTCTGAAGATTGCTTCTCTGTCTACAAATTTCTGGATCCTAGAGTTATGGGTACAAGGCATTATCGTACTGAGGATGGGTGACAAAGATAGCTTAATGAAGAGTGGGATCTACATCCTAGGTTTTATGATAAATCTGAGGAAGTTTAACGTGATGAAGAACATTCTCATTACTCTTGAGAATGTTAAGAAAGGAAATCTAAGAGCTCAGATCATAATGTACCCAGCAATCCTCTCAAAATTGTTAGTTCAGTGCCTTGAGTCTTTCAAGGAGGTGTGAAATTGTAAGCCAAGAGTTTGTAAAATTATGCTGGTGAGTGATGGTACACTCAAAAGGATGGATGTAGCCTTTGACAAGAAGACTGGCCAGTTTATTGATTTACCTTCTCAAGAAGAAACGGGTTTGAATGTTTCTGATCCGGAATCCTCTAAGCCAGTAAGGAAGAGAAAGTTGACATAAGTGGATGTTGAAGCAGAGAATCCCATGTCTACGGAAGTTCATTCCGCACCTCCAAAACCAAAGAATAAGAAAGCGTACCCAGATGAGGTAGTTGCTAATTGGAGGGAGATCAAAGAAAAAAGAGTGCAATGGGAGCCTAAGTTTGGCTTGGATCCTGTGGAGGCTAAGGCCTTGAAGGAAAGAACTGCGTATGAGCAAGAAAAACAAGTCAAAGAAAAGAAGCTTAAGAAGAAGTTGTCTGAAGAAGAGGTAGCTCAGGCATTTTTGATGTTCAATGAGATTGTTTCAGCAAATATTCATGTTTCTAGATCTTTTTCCTTGGACTCTCTTCCTGAGACTCTAGGAAGAAATTTCGTCACTCCAGAAGAAGCTGTTGCTAAGACTGCTGAGGAAGTAGAGAAAATTGAGCGAGTGGAAGAGGAAGAAGCTGTAGATGAAGGCAGTGGTGAAACTGGAGATGTTTCGAAACAAGTAGAAGATTATATGGGGACTCCTTCGGAACATCTGTCGCTCCGAACATCATAAGTCGAATCTTCGAAATTAGTCACTCCAGGAAACGATGAGCAGCAAGGAGAAGAAGAAGTAGCATATCATGAAGAAGAAGAACAACATCTACATGATGTTGCTCAAAAGGAGAACGTAGAGGATGTAGCTCAAAAAGTTGCTGATGATGAAGACAATATTATTCAGGTGACTGATAGTGAAAAAAGAACTCTGGAACAAGATTCTATTCCAAAAAGTGACAAGGGAAAGCAAATTATTGATGATACTCCGAGCTCAGTAGTGGTGAATTGAAAGGAAGTTGGTAGTTCTTCAAAGAGAAAACTTTACCTAGTTGAAGAAAAAAATTCTCCATGCAGAGTCTCGGATTCAGAGTAATCTTTGTTGGGGCATGACTTTGTGGTTCAGTCTTTAAAGAAGTTGGTAGGTTCTATTCCGACCTTCTCAAGCATTGATTCAAGATGTCAGATGCTCCAACATGCTTTGAATCAAAAAACCGACTCTATATCTACGGTTATAGATAAGTGTGTTGAGATAGAAGCTCAATTAAAATCTTTCTTTGTCGGCTATGAAGCCCACAAAAGATCTTGCAAAAGTATGACCAGTTGGTTGAGGAAAACTGTAGAAGAAATGAGGCTCTTTGATGAATTTCAAGATAATGTGAAGGATGCTTTTGAGACTGAGGAAAGGAAGATAAATGAGATAACTTCTTCCTTTGAAGAGAAATTGACAAATGAAAAGAATTTCCGGATTCAAGAAGTCAGAGATCTGAATGGGAAGCTAAATTCTTTCTCTCAAAATTGGAAGTATGAAAGGGATCATCGGATAGAGTTTAAAGAAAAGTTGAAGGCTCAGGAAGAAAAGCTTAAAGCTCAGGAAGAAAAGCTTCACGCCTAGGTAGAAAATATTGAAGCCCAAAGTGGAAGAATTGTTGTGTTAGAGAATCAAGCTAAAGAAGATCATAAAGACTTAAAGAAGATAAAGACTATTCTAAAGGGTCTCATGGCGAAGGGGAAAGATCCTAAATAGACATATCCGATCTTTTGTTGTATCTAAATTTATTTGTTGTCGAGCTTTTCAATCTTAATGAATATTTGTGCTTGCTCATTTCTTTTCTTGTTACTACTAATTTTTCAGGTACTTTGTTATATATTCCATTCCCTCGAATTCTTTTCGAAAATAACAGAGGGGGAGAAGGAAAAGAACTCTAATGAAAGGGAAAAAGAATCTTAACAAAGGGTGAGAAAGAAAACAAACTCTAATAAGAGTTTATCGAAGGGTGAGTTTCTCATTAAAGAAGACATTATTATTCATAATGAAATATCATTCTGGAAATCTAGAATACGATCCTTAGAGTTTCAAAGCCTAAGGGGGAGTTAGTCATATTCATCTACATCTATAAGAAAATGGAGATAAGCCTTATTGTTTTATTTCTTCTAAGAATTTTCTTTTTCGTAAGGATGTTTGTGCTCTCCAAAAAGGGGGATATTGTTGAGTCAATATGGTTTTCCTTATGAATTTTCCATTCATTATTGTTTTCAAAATCACAAACACCTTATCTTTAAGGAAAATTGCTTTTATAAGGAAAATCTCTTTTATGAGGAAAATTTCTTTTATAAGGAAAATCGCTTTTGTAAGAAAAATTATCATTATCATAATTTCATCCTTTTTTTAAGTATAAGATTCGGATTCATTTCTATATTCTCAGAACTATTTGAAACATTGATATTAAGTATTCTGTTTTAGGATCCGAATTCTGGTTGAGAACTATAATAAAGTTTCACTCTGAATTCAGATGAGAACTGTGATAAAGTTTCATTCCGAATTCTGGATACAAACTCTGATTAAGTTCTAATCTGAATTCTGGATACGAATTCTCATGAAGTTCGACATCGAATTATCATTAAATATTCTAATGGCGAATTATCATTCCGAATTCTCATTCCGAATTCTCATTCCGAATTCCCATTCTGAATTCACCTATTTAACAGAATCTGATTATCTTTGTTTTATACACTCCGAACTTATTTAGACTCCGAAAATTATTTTTGTTACACTCCGAACATTCACTCTGAACTTTTCAATTAGACTTCAAATGATGTCGTACATTCTGTTACACTTGTTATAAAACGATGTCGTCTATTCTATTATAAACTAAACGTTGTTTAAGTTACTCGTGTATAGGTCCCTCTGATTTTTAAGGAAAATATGACCGTTGGGAAGGAGGCCGAACATACCTATAAATAGGAGCTCATTTGAAAGAGCTCGAGACAGAGAAGTTGATCAATCTAGAGACCACATGCTGCTAAGGTGATTTCTAGAGAGATAAAGTGTTTCATGCCTTGTGCGTACTGAACCGCTCGTTCAGTTTTTGCTTCGTGAGACTCCGAATGTTAGTGATTACATTCGAGGAATTATGGGGATAGGAATACAGAGGTTTCCAACACCTTGAAGTTGAGGGATTCCTTGCTGAGGAAGACAGAGTTTTCCATCTACCATGAAGTTGAGGGCTTGCGGGGATAACAAGACAGAGACTCTGATCTTCGTATCGAGGGCTTACCCTGGTGTGGGTAAGACAGACTTGCTTGAAAGTATAAATCAAGGGACCTTTATCCAAGGTTGTTAGATACACTTCTCTTTGGGTTAAAGGACTTATATCTTGTCACTTGTAGTTTTACTACTTGTTTGTTTCTGCTGTATTTTGTATTATAAGGAAACTATAACTTTCTTATACTTCCTTACTTATACTCTGTTTCATTTAGATTCTATACTCTTTAAGGTAGAATCTCATATTGTAAACTTTTGTTAAGTTTTAATTTCCGGAACCTACTTTCGGAATCTCTTTCCACGTTTTCATTTGGTGTTGGAGGTGTTGTGAATTTTCTTATGTTTTACTTTGTTAAACTTAGCCCTTTCCTTTTCTTAAGTAAACCATAGTTATTCAAAACTATCTGTAATGGTTCCAAAGGAATTTTTAATGTATACAGTTCACCCCCCCTATTGTATATTGAGCATCTACATCATTATTTTTAACCTACAAATATTATCTTCAAATAGAATGACCTTATAGGTTGAGACAATCAAATCCTTTTTTTGTATCAATTTTCTTTTTAAAAATTTAACTTATTAACTATAATCATGTGGTAAAAACTATTATCGAGAGTATTATTCCCCTTGGTCATATTTTCCATTTTTCATAATTGACCAATGGCCATATAAATATAGAATATAGATAGTAACATTTCCCTTTATATGAAAATAATTTAAAGAGGCATGTTATTTTTGTGAAAAATAACAGACACAATTTTGGGAAACAATAATCATTTAAAAAGATTCTTTCATTACATTTTTCCACATAGTAAATTTCATACCCAGAATTTTAACTTGTTACTTTGGTTGAGTAAATGTGGGGCTACTTCTACCTCAATGTCTCATCTGGTTCCCAAGATTCCAATTAATATATATTGTTCTTCCGCAACACTTTCATGTGGTTGATAGTATTTCTGGGTAGAAAATTGTCTCTATAGTTCAAGATATCCATCGGCTTCTCCTCATAAGATAGGTCGTGTTCCAATTTTACAACCTCATGATTTAGACCATATTATGGGTCAGGTATGTACTTCAACAAAAGTGACACACTGAATATATCATTTAATTGAGAAATATTTGTTTGAAGGGAAAGCCTATAGAACACTCCTCCTATTCATTAAAGGATTATATAGGGGACAATTTACCTAGGGTTAAGCATCCCTTTCTTATGAAACTGGATGAATCTCTTACATGGGGATATTTGAAGGAATATATTATCTCCAACATCAAACTCCATGTCCCTTTGATGGTTGTCTTCATTTGTATTCTACAATCTCTTAGTATCCTTAATAAATTATTTGATGGCATAAAATATTTTAAGTCATATCTTGCACAAGATCTGACCTAATAATAGTTCACTCACCATCTTCTACCAAATACGTAAGATTTCTACATCGCATCAAATATTGTGTGTCATTGTGTGTCATTTGAATACCTGGAAGGAAGCTATTTATGTTTGAGAACCTACCTAATGGAAAATTTTATCTCATCAATAATTAAATTCCATTGAGAATGATCTCATCATGTCCTCAAGTGTTTCAATAATACATTCCTAATTTCCATTAGTTTAGTGGTTATATGTCATTCCAAAATTCAATTTAGTACTCATAGAATATTGAGGACTTATGTATAATTTTAATGTGAACCTTGGATCGTGATCTGAAATGATAGAAATTGGAACTCCATTAAACCTCACCAATTCACTTATATAAATATTTTCATGTTGATCAAGAGATATGTATATGTGGATAGATATAAAATGGATTGTATTTGTGAAACAACCACTATACCCATATTGAATTCTTTACATTGGATGTTCTTGGGAGACCAATGAAAATGTTCATAGTGAAATTTTTCAACTTATATATTGTTTTGGGTAGTGGTTGTAATACTGCTTTAAGAATTTGTCACACTGTCTTCATCTACAGACACACCAAGAACCTTATAGTGTAGTTGACAATATCCCTTTTATTTTTATACCACAAATAATGATCCTTAATGTCTGAATTTTTTTGTGATTCCAAGACATATTGAGAATGTAGAGATATGAGATTCCCCCATCAGATCCTTATTTATTTCAACAAAATTAGGAATATATATTGTTGTAATAAATTTAATTAAACCCTATTTATCAATATTGATCTTAAGAAACATCCCATTCTTCACATTATCAATCTTATTTAATAAAAAAGATATTTTATTGGTGATTTAATGATATTATCTTGTAATAATGGTTTATATACTATTTGGAATAGGATGGATGATGTCCCTTCCCTAATTATTCCCATGTCTAACCTTACTGGGTCCTTCATCAACGTATCTCCTTAAATCCTCACCATTGCCAATAAATGGGGTAACTAATTCATAATCAATCATTGAGATTATTTTCTCTTCTAGAGTGATAATTAATTGAATAACCATAACATTTAGGAAGATATAACAATATCTTATATCTCATGTTCAATTAATTTTCTTTGAACATATACATCAAACATTGGTGGTCTGTGTATATATATATTTTTACTCATAATTATAGTGCCTCCATATCTTTAGATAAAAGAACTACAACCACCTCTAGATCATGCATAAAATAACTATGATCATAAGGCTTCAACTATAAAGCTGAATAAAAAATCACCTTTTCATATTTATAGCGACTCACTTAAGACCATTTATAGATGCATATTTAAAAATATTGAATCCTTATCCCATAGAGGGAAGTGTTATCATGGATGAGGTAACCAATCTATTCTTCATCTCTGGGAAACCATCTTCACACTCGTTTGTCAAGATGATCTTGGACCCGTTTATATTTAACATGGTTAGTAGATTAGAAAATTGAAGAACATTTTTCACAAACCACCTATAACATATTGCTAAATCAAGGAAACTTTGAATCTTAATTACAATTATAGAATGAGTCCACCCCTCCACAACCATTATATTGGAAGGTTAATCATATATTCCTTCATTTTTTATAATATTCCCTAAGAAATAAAATTTTTATAACCGAAATTCACATTTTTTGAACATTTCAAATAAAATCTACTTCCTTAGAGAGTGTAATATAAATCTTATATTATCCTCATGGTATAATGAAAATTTTATAATACATTATAATATTAGAAATAAAAAACCGAAATTTTATCTTGGTAATCCATAAAGTAATTATTCATCTGAACCATAAAAAGGGAATGTCCATTAGTCAAACTGAAGGGAATTATAACAAAATCATACTGTAAATATTTTGATCAGATGTTATTCTTTTAAATTTCATCATTCTTCTCCCTTATTTAATGACAATAAGTTCGAAGATCAATATTAAAGAAACATTGATCCCTATGTAGTTGTTTAAATAAATCACCAGTCTTTAGATGTGGGTACATATTTTTCACTATGTTCAATTTAAGTACACTATAATCAATTCTTAGCTCATTGATCTATCCTTCTTATTAAAAAAATGAATAGGTTATCCCTAAGGATACACACATGGTTTGATAATCCCCTTCCACAAAATTTATTGATGTTTTTTCTTTAATTTCTAAAACATCACACTTTCTCTTTTATGGTGTCTTTGATATTAATTGGGATCCAATAATGATTTTAGTGGATAACACTACCTCTTTTTCTATGGGAGTTATAGGTAACTCCTCAAGATATCTGTGAATATATTAATAAATGATGTTGAAATTTTCTATTCATATAATTTCATTTACATAATAATCTTCTCCAATCATCTACATAACGAAGGCTTTAGTTGGAACTTCTAGACAATGCTCAGGATGATATATCTCTCTTTTGAAGGTAACTATAGATTTTTCATTAAATATTACTGATACTTCCTTTATTATACATTTTATTTTAATATTATACTTTGAGAGTCATTCCAACCCTTTTATAGTGTCAAATTCCAATATGATACATCATACGAGATTTATGATGAGATTATCCACGCCAAAGTGATTAATAGTGTTTATATAAACTACTAATTATTGTATAATCCCTCTAGAAGTCATGAATGATAACGCTAATTCTTGAAGATCAAGGAATGATTCTATATTCATTGAAAACATAGAGGAAATAAAGGAATGCTTATAACCATAATCAAATAAATTAATTTCTTTCATTGAGAGAAAAATTAGAGTCCCTTCTACAAAATCACTGGGAGAATTTAATTTAGATGCCATGATATAAAAAGCCCAATATTTCTCCCATAGCATGTGATTAGGTTGATAATGACTCCCCTACATTAACTTCATATTTGGATAGTGATTAATAATGTTCCCAAGAGGTCACCACATGAAGCATTGGACTTCAGGCTAGGTCTTGACAATCATCAATTTATATTTAGAGTTTAAAAGTTGAGCATTTACCACTCTATGTTATTTCATAGAAATATTTCCATATCTTACACACATTTATCATTTTTTTCTCATGATAAAACAATTCATCTAATTTTTCATCCAAATTTTTCATGTGGGATGCTGGAATTTATTTCCTCTTCTTCCATGATCAAATTTCCACCCCATGTTTAGCCCCAAAGATCTTTTTATTTCACTCTAACTATGGTACCATTATATATCTCTGAACTCCAGCTCAAAATTCATATCTATTTTTAAAATCCCATTATAAATTTTATAGTCTCAATTGGATAGATTCTTACATTAATGTGGTCTTATTCCATTTAAAAATCTACCAACCATTTTATTAGGATCCATGAAAAATCTAGAGGTGTAGTGAGAATGTATTGTATAGTTCATCTCATAGATTTACACATATTTATTTTCCATCTTCTTAAACACTTGGAATTACTTCTCCATTTTTTTCCATCAAAAAAGGGAAATATTTATTATAAAATGATCCCCTAAACACTTCCCACTCCATAGCATCAATATCCCTTCATGGAATCATATTTTCAACCGATGTGCACCACTGATCATCTTCACAATCTAAGCAATACACAGATATGATGACTTCCCATTTCAATGAACAATAGATTTTAGAAATAAATCATTTCTATAGAACTTATCAATTGTTATGATATCAATGAGTCTATTGATCCACTAAAATAATGTTGTTATTGTCGCATGAAGGACTGAACATAAAAGTTTTCCCTTCAAGGCGAATCTGGTCTCTCCGCTTCAATCAGGTTATTGCTCATATTTAGAGTTATTTGATTCACCATTCTAATGATGTTTTCCATTTTTTTGTCCATAGGAGAGTCATCACAACCTCTTTCTTTCCACTCACCATTTATGAGCTTCCTCATATTTTCCACCATTTTATAAAAGAACAAAACCTAGAGGTAATCTTGCTTCATTAAATAATTTTATTATTTTAATAGAATATTATGTTTTAAAAAATCATTCTTAATAAAGTTATTTATTAAAAATGATTATTTATTTTTGTAAATAATTCATGATGGTCTATCAAAATCATGTGTTTAACAAAACAAATTCCCCTTGAGTGGAAAACCAAATTTTTAGAAAGGCCCATTGTCAGGTACTAGGTTATGCGAACTCAAGTCCAACACACCATGCTGAAGTTGATACCACAAGGTATATCTGTTCTAGAACCATGTCAACATGTTCATATCTAGAAAAGGATTTTCTTTTCTCAGAAATGAATTCTTAATACTTCATCATAATACCAAGATTTTTTTATGTCCAAAATTTTCTATAAGTTTCTTTTTAATGTTTTCATTACTAATTTAAAATATAAATAATCCTTCCTTTTACAAAAATTATTAAATCCATTATTTTTATTTCAAAATGTTTCATTTACATAGTATAAATAGAGGATCTTTTAGTGATTAGTTTTAAAAAAAAGTGGTACATAATACATGAAAACATAAAAAAAAATTATAGACAAAAAGAAATCATTTTTCATTGGTTCATTCTATGTACTTTTATATTGTATCATAACCTGGTGACATGAGTAAGGAAGGGGTGAACACAAGATACTATAAGAGAAAATAATAGAAACATTTACCATGTGTTCTTGGGAAAAATTTAATAAAAACATGATGAATATCATAACATCTTGATAAAAAGAAAATGATATATATAATAATAAATATTAATTTAATCTTAACATTTAAATGTTGATACAACATTTAGGTGAGACATTCATAATAATATAAGCATGGTTTTCCTTTGAGATGTCATTAAAATTACCAAGGTTTTTATCCAAGGTATCATAATACAGTTTATCTCTAGATATTAATTTCATTATATACATAATTATAGTTCTATCTTGGTTAACTCATAATATGTCATAGTTATTGTGAGAAAAATAGGTCATAATTATAATATTCATAAATAACTAGGGGCTAGTTGAAGAAACGACTTTAATATACAAATCATATAATATTAAAAGTGTTTAATGACAATTTTTTTATATATATCCCACAAAATTATATTAATGGTTGTATGTATTCAAAATGAAAAATACAAAAATAAATTTTAATATCTTGGTGAATATCCTTAGAAAATAAAGGCGCGTGGGTATTTAGATAAGTAAAATAAAAGGAAATTTATTGAGGATAAAATAATATTTTTGAGAAGTAAAATTGGAAGCATAACATGTATAAAGAATGGGTTTATAAAGGAGTAAAAATATGGGGGACAAGGGTATCCCATTAATAATATAATATTAATATAATAAGTGTATATAATAAATTGGAGTGAAGAACGTTGTTTTTAAATTCAAAATACATTCCACATAAACAAGGATTTTGAATGGAAATTAGAATTGGAGATTTCACTTAACATGAATATATGTTCATAAAACATGAGGATTGGTACCATGGGGGATTGAGGACACATTTGAAGGACTCATTGGGTGGTAAAATTAACAAATCATCATTGAGGATGAAATGGTAGTGAATTAAAATTGAGAAATGGGAGGGTATTTATATAAAAAGTAGAGGATTTTTTTATTAATTTAGAAATAAAGGAGTTTCACATCTTTATAGTGGTAAATAATAACCCATGGACATGAAATTGGTATTTTCTTATTGAATTGGACACTCTATAAACCTGTAATGTGATTTTAATCCATAAGAGTCCACAATAAGTTTATATAATTTATTTCAGAAATGAAAATTATAGTTCTCACAAAATAATATTTTAGAGTTGAAGATTCTATTTTAGAATTTAGAAAGTAAATTATATATTTATAAATTGATTAAAATATATTAAAATACATGATAGTAATTAAATTAAAAATTTTATTTCATTAATTTCATTTAATTATTTTCAAAACATTATGATATAATAATTATGTCATTAAATATTTTGAAAAACTCAAACTGTATTTTTACTCATCATATAAAAAATAATGTGTATTTTAAAATTCTCATTAATTCACTATAACGAAATTTAGATGTGATTATTTAGAAAATGATATTAATATTAAGATAATAATATTATAGAAAAGTAAATTTTATCTTTAAAATTTAAAAATCATTATTTTTTTAAAATAATACCTTATTGAAAATGCATTGTAAAATTTCTAACACTTCAAAAAATAAATTTATTTTATCATTTATAATTAAAACGATCAGTTTTATTATACTATTTAAAAAAAATATTAACAATAAATTAGTTCATTTTATTAATTTATATGTTTTTAAATAATTTAATCTCTATCTGAAAAATCAATTTATAAAATTCCATCTCAATTTAATTAAGAAAAAATATTATTAAAATAGATATGATGGAATAATAATTTTATTTATAATATGTAATTAATCATTAAGTAACAATGGAATTGACACATAACCCCTTGTTATTCCTTTATATTATCTACGGTTAATGTGTACAGTTGTGGTAGTTTCATGGGGATCTTATGTCAACATTTACCGAGTGGGAATCTCAACTAACATGGATTTTTCCCATATGGGATTTCATTCAAGAATCACCTGATGAATATCAGCTTGGGATTGGTCAATAGTGAACCCCATTGATGACACCATTGTATCAAGTTATGATAGATATGATTCAAATAGAACAACTCTACTATTTGAGGGTATTGAATCCTCTATCTATATCAATATTCCTTTCCCAAATTTATACTTATGAACTCTAATTATAATGTTAAAATTATTATCAATATTATAGTTACAAATAAGAATATTATACGATGATCATAATTGACCAATGGCCATATAAAGGTTGCATTGAGATGGTAACATTTTACATTATATTCACAACATTTAAAAACATTGTTTTTAAGGGAAAAATATAATATATATTTCATGAAATAATTATCATTCAAAATGTCTAGGTATTCAAACTCCTTAAAAATATTAATCCTTATAATTTTCAGCTCGATATTAGTAATAAAATGTTTATATTTTAAAATGACATTATTTAAACCTCACGTCATAAAATGCATTAATATATCTTCCACTTTAAAGGATATAAATTTAATTATGAAGGTCATCTCGGATATCACAATATTGTATTCCAAATAGTAAAATGTAAGTGGTAAGTGAAACTACGTACATAGAAAAAAAAATTTAAAAAAAATGCTGGAGATTGAAAAATATCATTAATAATACAATTCTGAATGGTTAAGATGATGTCACCAACCAAAAAACCATAAAGCACAGAGGTGTAAAAAGAACCATCGGTTCGTCAGGAATGGAGGTAAAAGGACAACATTGTTTCAAGGTCATTTTCCTAGAGTTTAATAATTATTTAACAATATAAACTAATAACAAGTTGATAAATACATAATTCTATTTCATAATTTCAGCTTTTAATCTATTTTCAATGAAAGTTAATTTTTTCTCCAAATTATGTTAATCTAAGATGAATTTACTTATATATAAAGAACATAAATCAATGTCTGATGAATCACATAATCCTTATGATAATATAAATACAATCCTCATATCTATAGAAATTATCCTTAAGCAAAATAGTTAACATAGATTAAGAATATTCCAAAAATTTATAAATCACATTTTGAATAAAAATTACATCAATATCAAAAATATAATAGTAAAAACCACTGTTGAAACTAAATCATTACCTAAATTATTATAATTAAAATTATGCAATCTATTCTTAACTAATATTGAATCCCAACAATTATAAGAATATGATAACACACAATTCCATGAAAAAAATTAATATTTACCTCTAAATAACACAAGTCACTCATTATTTTATATACATAAAATTTATATATCCTAATCATATAATCATCAAAATATGATACTCATTTCTATAAACAACCAGAATCATCATAAATTCACATTAAGACCATATATACTTACAAAATATAATCCTACATTGAGTCCTCAAATAATACTTCCTCTTAATCGTAAGTTTTATATATACCACAGCTGAATAAACCTCTCCCAAAATATAATTACTCACCATAAAATTGCATCACATAAAAAATCAAAAGGGTTGTATACGACTTTGAACATATGATCAACATTAAAATTAAAACCAAATGATGGGATCTATAACTCATAATATAATCGCATATGAAAACATACAAACATACAATGTTATTAAAACCATTATTTGAGAACAACTATAACATCCACAAAACCGCACAACTAGTTCTGATGCTGAAAATAGAATATTACATTTCAATCATTGATACTAATAACTGTATACCATGTTCTGCTTTTGAATATATAATATTTTTAAAGAAGATATTGGATCACATAAATACCAAAGCTACATTTCGGTTTAGTGTTTTAGATAAAAAATAAAACTCATAAAAATTACACACATGACATCAACAGAGAACTTTCCATATTTCATATCATGTATTCAACATCTTCAATATAATTACATCATTAAAAAAATTAGAGACATTTCATTAATCATTATACTTAATAACCTGATGAAAAGAAAACAGGATAAGGGTGATCTAAAATACTCAGTTGGGGTAAACATAAGAGATAAAAAATGAATGACATCAGTGATAGTAATGTGGGCACAAGTGTTCGATGAAATAATCATAGTGTAGGAGAATAACACAATAGAATTCATACCCATAAATACAAACAACATAAATCATGTAACAAATCATTAAAAAAGTCCATTGTATTTAGAATTAACAATCATGGGAAATAAGAAATCAACCATGATCCAAGGTCTCTATTATAACCATTATAAAGAATAAATAAAATGTATTGGTACCTTGGGGCATCCTAAAAAATGAAACCATGAAAGAACCCATAAAATTAAAATTATCATGAAACTAACATCTAATATTATTTTTGGAAGAGTATAATCATTTCTAATTACACAGGAGAACTATCTAGATTCACTCATCATATAAGTAATATTAGAAACACCCAATAAATATAATGTCTCTCATAACTTCTTATAAAATATATCCAACTCAAACATGGGATATAATGTGGCTCAAACATTCTTAAAAAACATTGGAGGACAAATTCATGATAAAACAATTGAAAAATTATTATGACGATTAATAAAACACATTCATATATCATAGAATATCTTTTATTTTAAAAATATATTTTCAAAACAAATAATACCAAGAATAAGAAAAAGAATTGTTTAATTTAATGAAAAAAAAGAAACATTATAAAGGTATCCAAACATCAAATAATGTTATAGTGGGAGGAAATTAATTTTTTAATATATATTAAATTGATCAATCATTTCAAAACATGATTAACTCATGGAAAAGAAATGGAATTTGTAAAAATCTATTTTAAATAATAATATCTCATCCAAAGTAATATTTACAATGGTATCATTTTAAATTTTACCTAGTGTAGAGTAATTAAAATCAAGGGTTTTATGCATTGAAGAATGGAAATTCCATTGAAAACATTAAAAATATTTTTGATGAAAATGTCATTTTCACATTGATAATAACTGTTACAAACTAAAAAACAATTAATGATTTTAAAATTTTATTTATTTAATGTAACATTGAAATAAATAAATGAATCATTCATAAAAATAATGGTCCTGATGGTGGGAAATATTATTTATATTGTAAATTTTAAAAATATATATTGTTTTTAAACAATATGTAATTTAGAGCCTAAAGTGTCCCATATTGAAAAAAAATTTAGACGTTTATCTTATAAATCTGTTGAAAAGTAGTTTAAATATCATTAAAAATACCTTTAAGAAATAATTTATTTTTATAAAAGATCATTTTTGAAAACATTTTATTTAATAAGGATATGGAATTGATAGATTCATAACTGAAAAAAAGATACCAGATCTGAATCCCATTCAAACAAAAAAAATTATCTTTATTCAATCAATAAGGGAGGAAATTAGAATTAAAAATTAGAATCACATTCATAAAAATATTATAATAAAAGAGATTATGTTCTATATAATATGATAAAATGATTCGTGATAAAATAAACATCAATAAAAGAAAACTATGAAAGATTGGATATTGTAACAGAAATCATATTCCACTTTGGTAACTGTTTGTTTTTTATAACATAAGAATAACATAAAAAAAGAATAAATAAAATAAAGAAAATATATTAAAAATATATTATTTAAAAGGGGTTGCATATACACCTCATAAATTATGATAATAACATATCATAATCATATGTCACTAAGAAAGAGAATTTGAGACAAAATTACCCTTATAAAGATCATATAATTGAATTGAGGATTAAATAGAGGAGTGATTTTTTGTAAACATTTTAAATGCAGAAAAAATTATTAATATATAATAAAACAATTTATATATCAATTAACACATAATAAATGTATAATAGTGTTAAATGGGGTATAAATCAAGGATAATAAATTTATTTTAGAAACCATTTACAACTCAATATCTTTCAGGTCGAATATCCTGGGATGAAATTAAATAAATAGAAACATAAAAATCCATAATTTGTGATGTATTAATGATTTTAGAAAATTAAAAATTACTATATAAACCATATAAAAGAATTTATATTTAAAAAAAATTCCTCAATAAAAGTAAAGTGATACAAAATCTATTATATCGGGTGTAGTTTCTCTACATATTCCCTTCACAACTTTTATAATAGAATCAAACAAATTACTTTATTATTAGTGAAATATTTACATGTCAATTAATTATTATTAAAACATTTATTTATTTAATAAAATTTAATATTAAATAACATAATTAGTCAAGTCCATGTTGTGTATTTTGAGGACAATTAGTCGATAATGTTTAAATGTATTTTGTATGTTTACCATGGTCAAAAGGGAAATTATTCCATTGTATCAATAATACTGATAATTTCATAATAATTATTATTACATATAAATTATAATCTTAAATACAACCATTAAATATTGTTATGAAAAATGTAATAATCTAAAATCAGGAAGTTGGTAGGTTGAATGTATGCATGAGTAACATTTCCATTTTTAATGATCAGTACATAAAACGGTTTGTATTATTTTAAATTTAATTAATTTTTCTTATATAATATATATAATATTATCTATTTAAATAGTCATACAAATATCAACCATATTATGTGGTGATAAAAAAATTCACTTCACTTTGTGGAGGTGGTAATCCAAACACGCACACGAACAACATTATCATTTCTCAGGGTATAGATTGAAAAAAACTAAATTATATAATATATTTTAATAATTATAAAAAAAATTAGTAATATATTATACAATAAATAATTCATTTATTAAAACCATCTATGAGATGTTCTGATAGAAAATAAATTATATTGGTTTACGAGGTGGTTGTCTATCGTACACACGAATGAAGAATTCCTTTTCGATTTGATGGAGGTTGTATATGGATATAGGTTATGAAATAAACATAATTAAATATAATTTTATGTAATATATTTATTTTATCATATAATAATGGTTAAGGAATATATGAAAAATGTGGAAGAAGAAATAAAACATAAATGATCAAATATGATTAATACCTTTTTTTCAGACAACCTCTTTTCCATAACACATTAATACCAATATGGTTGGTTTTATAAAATTAATAAGGTTGATGTAACATGGTTATTAAAATTATTAATGCATATCATCATACCTTGTTTGAACCAAATCTTTTTTGAAGTGTTAATTAAATGGAATAAGTGTTTCTCTTTTACAAGATATGGAAAGGGAACTTTTGGAATTTTATAAAATATTAATTTAATATATATTAATTTTGGTTTTAAAATGTATCCAAATTGATAATGTAAAAATATATGATTATTATGAGTTTAAATTATCATATAAAATAATTTTTTTATATGTTTACCTCACATATATACCCTTATCTTATAGTTTTAAACCACACTAATCATTTTCAATCTTATTGTAACAATAAGGTGTCTTACTATTTGAGGGTCATTAATATTAATATAAATAAAAAAGGGCATCAATGGAAAATGGTTGATATTATATATTTTATACTAATAAATTTATAGAATAAAATATTATTTATTGTAAAATATCTTCATTTTCAAATTATATAATTAAACAATACATTTAAAAAAATAAAATCATTAAAACAAATGAAATTTGAACCAAATATTTAATTACATCCTAAGCCTATTATATATATATATATAAAAATCCTTGTTCACATTAATTATATTAATATATATTACCAATAATATCATTAGTATCATTAATTTTATATTTAAATTAATTGAATAATTATTGGGTCACAATTGTGTAAGCATTTAAAGTAATTATTTATTTAATAAAACAACAAAATATATTATAATGATAAAGATAAATAATTTATATTTCATATTTGTATTTAAAACATAACATATATTCTGTATATTCCTATTATAAAAATTTTGTTGGTATTATAAACAATATTGTGGCATTTTTTACCTTTCTTTATATAATTTATTATAATGGTCATAGTCAAACATAACTGGAAGAAAAGGAAATATAACAAAATATTGGATTATAATGGATGATATTTCCTCACAAAATAAAATTAATCCATGTTATAAGGTAATTTTATAGTCCTTTCCATATTTTTTTAACTCTTAATTACCTTAATTACTCTTTAATGTGGTAACAAAAATTTTTATGATAACAATTCATATTGAATAAAAAATAAAAGGAATCTATTTATAAAATTTTTGTCATGATGAATTGAAATATTGAGTAAATTTTTTAATGTTAAAAATAAATACATTTAACAATTTATTTTAAAATCAAACCACGTAAACATGGAGAAAATTCTTTTTTATAAAAAGAATTTTTTAAATATAAACTATGTCTATACTAAATTCTAGTAAAAAATGAATTTCAAAAACCATAATTGTTTTGATTAAAAAAATTAATAATTAATATATAAAACTAACCAAAAATATATTTTTAGTTTTTAAATATTTTAAAGGAATATTTAGTTTTTAATAGAAATTTGAAATTTTCACTATTCATTGAAAAATAAATATTTAAAAAAAATACTGAAATTTCCCAAATATATTGATTTAATATATTTAATTTTAAATTTATAATAATTTAATAAGAACAAATTTTGATAATTTCCATGAAATGTTTATATTATTCACTTAGTGAAATATCATTCCACGTCAATCTGGTGAGCCCGTAAGGGGCACAATGCCGCTCCGCTAGGGTTTCTCTCGTGTCGCCTTCCCCCTCCTGGATCTGCTCCTCTTATTCTCCAAGATTCGGTGGTTCCAAGTGGTGGCTCTCTACCGCTACGGTTCTGATGGCTTTTCTGCACACAATGGTGTCTATCTTCTCAACGTAGTGTTGAATCTACTTCTGAGTTCCGG
Source organism: Viscum album (assembly GCA_963277665.1). Classification (NCBI taxonomy): domain Eukaryota; kingdom Viridiplantae; phylum Streptophyta; class Magnoliopsida; order Santalales; family Viscaceae; genus Viscum; species Viscum album. Next base: position 1,069,572,704 of record OY728129.1, read on the forward strand.
GCTAGGCGGTTCGAGATCATCTCTTAGTCCTTAGATCTGGGAACATGGAGGATGATTTTTGTCTCTCTGGAGGTTTCGGTTGGTGGCGTCAGGATCATGCTTTGGTTTGTGATGTTAATCCCTTGCTCGAATTTCCACTTTAGAGGGATCAAACCGGATTTGGGAGGCGGGCTTTTTATGTGTTGGTTCTTCTGTGCGGTATGGTTATATTTTGATGTTACCCATTTTGATTTTGTCTATTTTCTCAAGACTAGTTCGGTTTTTGTTTTGATTCTCCCTTTAATCTTGTGTTCTGGTGAGTTGATGAATGAATGTGTCGATTTTTGGTTTCTCTGTGTTTATTTTTATCTCTGTTGAGGCGTTAATTCTACTGGCGGCGATGCCATGGTTGGTTTGGTTGGTGCTTCGTTTATTCTTTGGGGGTATTTTGGTGTTTCTTATGATGCAGATGAAGATTCCTTGTTTGGTCAAGGGAGTGTGGCTCGTTCAATCTGTTTCTCTCTCTGGTGGACAATTCGATGGTTTTGACTATTCTTCGGCATTGATGATGGCGGATTATTGTCGTCGTTATGCTATGAATGGTGGCACATGGTGAAGGACCACGGACCGATGGATGTTGTGTAGACCGATGCTCTGTAAGTGGTGTGGTATGATGGCAGGTGCGCACTTGAGGGCCTGTCTCATAGTTTACTGGTTTGGGAGTTTTTAATTTAAAGTTTGAATTAATGGTTTGAAGTTGTAATGTGGAAGTGATGAAGCTCTGTATTGGGTACCAGCAACCGTTAAACTAGCCTTTAGAAAAGATAAAACAATTATTAGCAGTCATTCATAAAAGAAACACTTTCTAAAGAATACATATCTTTCACAAATAAGATGGATTTACTAAAAATTGGGTGATTATTTCAAAAGAATCAATCAATATATATGTATTGAATAGAAAAATAATATATCTATATATACTTTTCAAAAATTTGGTAATCCAATTCATACCCACGAATTTAAAATTTAGGTTATAATGGTCACATATCAATTATAATATTAAAATTTTAAATTATGATTGGTGTTTCATGTCATACACATAGTCAATCATAATGTCCTTATAAAATCATAGGGTATTGCAGGAGATGTACTCAATTGAGCTATCATAATTATTTTCCTCCTCTACCAAAATAAATATGTTATATGAAATAGTTTATGATAACATAAGTATTAAAAATATGATGAAATATTATTATAAAAATATTTTATTCATTCTCCACCCTCCTCCCAACAATATGAAAAATGAAATTGTCACTTGTGTTATGTACTGACTACCACATCCATAATCGATATGATCCATTTTTAATAGCTTCCTTACAGGTTTGTTCAATAGGGGAATTAAATGTATAATTATGATATTTTAAAAAAAATTATAATTTGAAAATATAATACAACTCATATATCCTAAATGTTAAAGGAACATGTGTACCATGTGAATATGAAAACTAATACCTCCATGAAAGTGTAATATTAAGTTTTTCAATCAATTTGTTTTTAGTTTTTTAAATACATTTTAAAATTATTTAAAACTATAAAAAATATAAATAACATCATTATTATTCTATAATGATGATATTATTACAAATAAATCACATTCTTTATCATACTCACCCATTGATTATAACTTGTTCTTGTTAAGTTCGGTATACACCAACATGTACAATGGTACAAATTTCAATCAAAGCTGACTATACAGACATTGATAATGTTTATATTTGTAATTAAAGATAAAATATATTTTTTATGGATCTATAAAGTTTATACTATTGTTAAAATTATTTTATTTGTACCACCTTTTTGTTCATTATGAAGACTGAAATAGAATCATCACAAAATTCATCATTAAGAATAAAAACAAAATAATTATGTAAAGAAATATGAAACATTATTAATCATTATAAACCATGTTTTTAATCTCTTTAATATATATAATAGTGATTAAATTTGAATGTATAATGATGGAATGAAATAGCCACTCTAAAACTAACATTAAATAATTAATTAAAAATAATAACTCATGTTGTTGAAAATATAGAATATTTAAATAAAATGTTTGAATTAAATAATTATTAATGATTTTTATAAAAGAATAAAGTTATGTATATGATTCTAAAATATGTGATTATGATATTTATTTCTATTATATAAAAGTTTAGATCATCTTCAGAAAATTCTGATTAAAGGTAATGTGTTTTTTATCTAATTTTTTTTCATTTATATTTGATACATATTCACAACGTCATTCCTCATAAAATTGTGTATATATAGTCCTTGTATGTAATTTATCGCGATTCTTCAAACATCCTATGGGATTTACTAATCCATATCATGGTTTTCCTTTTTGGGGTTTTCGATTCGATATAAATTGATGATATAATGGGTTTATTATTATCTCAAAACCCTATTAATTGATTTATAATGTTTAATCATGAACTTATTACTTCAAATATATTTTTGTTATACCCAAATGTTTGATAGTGAAAATAAAAATTATCTATATATAAATTAATTTTTTTATTCAAATCTCCCCTTGATGAAATTATTCCTAATAAAAGTATGTCATTTTTAATTGTAAATCTCATAATCTCTAAATATATTATATTACATCCAAGTATATATATTATATTCCAGACAATGTTAACCAACATATTCCAAAACCCAAATTTTTTTATCTCATTTGAACTTTAATTTTCAATTTTCCACACTTCAAATGTATGTTTCGTAATCCCTTATTTTGATTTTGGCTTCAACAATAGTATTTTAAAATAATTAAAAGGTATTCCACCCTTTGATAAACAATACATAAATATTATAAGAAATAGTTTTTTTTTGAAAAACTATTTCATTTTAAAATACATATTATATAATATTATTTTTAATATTAAATATATAAAAAAATATTCACATCACATTTCTGAAACCTTTATTTATTTTTCACGAAACCATTATTAAATGTTATTTTAAAATAATAATAGATTTCATGATTTTTTCATATCCCTTTTTTGAAATTCTTCAGCTATTTTTAATGATATGAATTTTATATTTGTTTTTAAAACAAAATGAATCCATTGGTTTTAACATTACATATTTGAAAACGATTTTTAATGAGATATATTATTTCTCCTTTATTGAAAATATTGAAATAATTTTCCAAAAAGCCACTTATAGTTTCACTATCATATTCATCATTATCTATAATGTTTTTATTAATTTTAAATTATTTTTCAGGGATAAAACTATAAATGTTATTATATAATACAGTTTTTGCATCATTTCATTTTGACTGTCAACTATTTAAAAACCTGAGTTTATTTTTCTTAATATCATTCATAAATATTATGAAATATATTTTTCATGAGATGGGTTCCTTATGTTGTGGTGAATTATTGTTTTCATGTGGTACACATATATGTGGATGGTTTATGGGTAGATTCATATATCTCCCAATAATGTGTTCATTAATTTTTATATCTCACGATATATTGTAGAATGTGAATTATTGTATGTGTTAAAAAATTAAAGCTTTATACATCTTGAATATTCTTATAATATAAATGGTTTTCCTTATTGGATATGCTCCCTAATTGATGATACCATGTTCTTATGTTTATTCGATGTATCTATTATACACTATGTTATAAGGGCCTATAAAATCTCCAAGACATGTTCTTGGTATTATGCTATATGGATCAAGTCTATTGTCTCATTATTCAAAAAAAAATCAATGGTATTTTTTTATTCATTTTAGATTACATTTATTTCTATCATGAATTCTAGATAATTATTATTCTTCCATAATTTTTATAATTATAAATTTCTCCCCCAAATAGGTTTTATAATATGATTTTGATTTAACACATGAGGATATGGTGATAAGTTTTCCATTACAATGTTTTTTTGATCCACAATTATTAGTTTTCCCTTAACTAACTTTTGATGATGAGTATAATTTATATAAAGTCTATAAGGAAGTACAATGTTGATCAATTATGGATGTATTTTCATATGTTTTGTAGAACAAATTTCATATAAGGATAGTTCTCAAATACATTAGAACATACATTATTGGTAATGTCAGATTATTTGTGCTATAAATTTTTAACTTATGGAAATGATATAAAACCAAAATATATTTACCATTTTTCTTCTCATTTTGTATAAAATTCTGGGTTAAATAATGTTTTTTTACACCATACCTAGGAGTATGGGTGTAAGGAACCTGAATTGGTATCTCATATGGGATTATTAGTTTTTTAGATTTTGATTTTGTACTTTTGGGGAAAAATATAATTTAATTTTATTTAAATATCAAGGGAAAAGTATAAGGGATATGCCTATGTATAGGATAACATTAAGAGTTTATATTAATGTATATTTTTTTTTTGTTTCCATGTAATTACATCCTTACATAGATAATGGAATGTGGATATGGTTGTGGTGTAGATAAACTAATGGTAAATCACCCTAAAAAATGATAGTTGAGTATTAAATTAATTATCCCTCGGTGAACAACGAGTTGGCCTAAAACTATACACCTATATATATACTCAGAGGGGTTATAAAATTCTCAATAGTATTATCTTTAATATAATATAAAAATGATATTTCATCTTAAGATATTAGGTCAAGGATTATGAGAGAACAAACCCAAAAAATTATAGATTAAAATTAGAGTTAATTATGTTGAACAAAAAGCTAATGTGAAGGCTCAAAAGAGTATGATTCATCAGGGATGAATTTTTCATAATATTATTTCTTATAATTAAATTATTATTTTAATTATTCATCACTCACATTTACAATTTTTTAGTAATGGATGAGTCTCGAAGAACCATGTTAACAATAAATTCCATGGTCAATATGATGATTTTCAAATCTAGAAAAAAAACTTAATAAATAGTTGATAGCTAAATAATATTATTATAAAAACCAACATTCATGAATTATTATTATTAACATGATATTATTTAATTTTACAATTCCACGAAATAATAGAAATACATATTCTAAAGTAATATTTTGTGATTTATATGATCAAGGATAGAAGATTTAATTTTTTTCATTGAAAAAATATATGAAGGGGAATGAAGGGGAATATATGAATAGAACATCAAAATGTTTTACCTTTGATAAATTATGGAATTTATCAGTAGGATACTACATAAAAATGATCTTTTCACTTAATAAAATGAAGGAACATATATTTCTCAAATGGATCCACTAGATATTTTAGGATTTAGATGTGATAAATTATTGATCTATGAAAACAAGTACACCAGTCCATGTAATAGAGATAATAGATACAATAACTTCCTAATGGAACCTATAAAAAAGAAAATTTCTATTAATAACCAACTATTTAAGTATATGTTGATAATTATTTCATCCAAGGTATACTTATTATTCACTCAACATTACCAGATGACTTATCTAGTTTGTGTTTTCACCAAAATTTAACTATTGAATTCTAAATATAGTCACCTGGTTGTATCATTATTTTATAAATGGTATAGGAATATACTTCATGATTTGTGGTATTATGATTCATTGAATTATTATTATAATTCCATTAATTTTTGGCCATTTTGTTAATTTATTTTATTTCTCCACAATGAAACCATATTAATCAATGAAATATATGAATAAGAGTTTATATTTTAGTCCAATGTATCTTCATCTATTATTGTATGGATGAAAATGAGCTAACAAGGAAAAATAAATTAATTATAGTCATTGTGATACCTAATCACATGGTATGTTTTCCTTAAATTATTTAGTAATACTCAATCATAGTATTAATCATTTATGATGAAAAAGATATATTACCTGTCTTCTTAAAAATTTAATGATTTTTATAACATTATAATCTATATTTTATTTATGATTATATTTTATCTACCCTTAGATATTTTAATTTGTAATATATAATTAAAATTAGTAGGAATCAATTTATTTGGGGGGATATAATTCCATGGTTGTTTAAATATATTTTTCTCTAAATTAATAATATATTCAAAAAAGTTTTTTCATAATAAACACTAATATAAAATTAATAAGGACATATCAGATAAATTGTAATAATTAAATTATAATAATAATCAAACCTGTAGTTAATAAAAAACTCTAATCAAATAATAATTCTTAAATTTAGAGTATAAAATTTTAAATATTATTCATTCTCGAATAAATAATTTCTTAAATTTTATGTTTATTTAATCTTAATATATTTAAAAAAACATTTCAAATTTTATTTTTTCATTATGAAATTGGATACAATATTAACCAATTATTTAATATTCATTAATTTTTTTAATTTGTAGTAAATTGTTTAAACAATACATAATGTTTAGAGATTTAATAGTTTATAAACGTTGATTTTCATTATACATTATCTTTCCTTTTATAGGGGTGTTTAATATTTTTATAATTTTAATTTTGATAAACTTAGTCTTATTTTTGAAAACAACATTTCAAAATTATCTAACGATTATTTTTTTGGGATTTTTCAAAAATACTGTATTTTTTAGTGAATCCTAAAAATTTCCATTTTTAAAAATACTCTATGTTTTATTACTATATAATAAATTTTTTATTTCTTAAAAAATATAATGATTTTTATTATACCAAAAATATATCTAATTATTCAATATATTATTTTGATTATACTATGCTAATATTTTAAAACCCATTTTTAATATTTTGGAAACATGACTATTATATTACTCTCAAATCTATTTTAATTCTCTTATTTAAAAAATTTGTATTTAACATTTATAAAAATTATATCAAAATATTTAGATTAAATAAATTTTTTCGGTATTTTAATACAATTAAATATGTTAAATTTCATTTTTAGGAATAAATGTACAATTTATATGATTAATATTAATGGACATGATAATGATGAATTGTTTATTTTCTGATAATATTTTATTAATATTTTAAATTTTTATAAATTTAAATAAATTATTAGATTCTTAAACATTTATCTATTTTTTCAACTCAATATATAAATATATTAACACTCATTAAATATAAAATCAGCACTAAATAATATTATAGAATTTTTGTGCAAAAACTATTTTTCCTACATAGTAGATATTAAATATATTATAAATTTTAATATAACAGTTAATGTAATATTATTTACAAATTCAATTAAATTATAATAAGATTAAATTTTAATTCCTAAAATAAAAATTTAGTTATAGGGGTCAACTAATATTTTAAATAATATATAAATTACTTTTGTATAAGAAGATACCAGGGTAAAAACAAAAAAGGATAAATGTAAGAAATATAATTGTAAAAGTCAGGAAATATGTTTAAAATATGTGCGAAAATTAATTGTTATGAATCTATAGACCTTATATCATCATAAATTTAATTATATACAACTTTAGGATCTATTTAATCATGAATTGTGTCAGATCATCATTGAAAAAGTAATGTGTATTTATAAAAATAAATTATCAATATATATAAAAGAAGATATCTTACACACGATTTATACACTTATTATAAATAATAATCTATAAAAAATTACCTTCATGTCTCAAAAAATATCTTCTCTTGGTCTAGAATCCAACACTTTAAAAAAGGTCAATCTACAGAGCCATATAGTGTTACCCAAGTGGGAACATCTATAGTGGGAGGTAATGTTCCTAACTGAGATCTATTAATTATATTTCATTCTATGACCAAAAAAATTATATCCATGATTTTATTATAATATACATATTTAAAATATTATGAAATGTTCTTATTAAAATGAAATATAAATTTTTAACCCCATCAAAACCGTTGCGAAATGAAAATGTTCCTTGTTTTACGTCCAGACTACAACCTTGATATGTGATATTGTTTTTTCACAACCACTGTAGAAATATGTATGAAATTATGTATTTTAGAAATAATTATGATATTTAAAAAATTATTAATACTCATAAAACATAAACATGTTCTTATCAGTATTATGTTATAAGAAAAATAATATGCCACCTGTGCATATGTGTAATCCACCACATGAAAAAAAATTAAAATATTTTATTTATCACTATATTATTTTATTATTTATGCAAAACTCTTAGAACAATATTCAACACCTTATAAAAAATAAATAATACTATTAAGATTATTTAATTAATCTATTATTCAAATGGAATCACTTTCTTTACTATACTCACATATAAAATATAACTTGTTGTTATTTTTGCAGGTTTAAAAAACAATATAATCAATGAAATAACTTTATATCATGTATAAATATTAATATAAAAATATGGGTGTTAAAATAATGTAATTGGAAAATAATTGTTTTTCATGATTATGTATATATTTTAATTTTATTATATTTATTATAATTTTAAATCATTTTTGAAACTTATAAAACAATGAAATAAGCTCTCTAACAACTTCATTATCAAAAATCATAACCTAAACACATATGAAATAAAATTTTCAAAGTATAGGTCATTATAAAATAGTAATTACTAACAAAATAATGATCTTGGAATGATTTAATTTTAATATATAAATAATAATTTACATCGCCAATAAGAAACTCTTATAAAGAAAAAAATAAAAACTAATAACAAAAAATGATGAAAATAAAATAAAATGAAAAAATAAATTCGTAATAAATGATTATAATGAATTTCATACTTGGTTACAGGTATTAATATTTTTAATAATATGTGATAATTTTATTTACGGTTTGTATACATAAGGATAGATCACGTTCAAATATAAAATATTAAAGGAAAGGGTTTCTGCATCTCAATATTTCTGCATTTACATATGGCTCATATTCATCACTTATCTTGTTTCTTGTGGCGTATATATCTGAAATTTATTTTTTATAGCAATTAATTATTCAATCTATGGGATTAAAAAAATCTGTCCCATTTTCCACATTTCATGGGTTTTCAATTTAATGGTTAATTATGATGTAATGCTATATTAGTTAACACATTCAAACCTTCTTTGTGTTTTAATGTTTTATAATGAAATTCTTATTTTTATGCTTCATTTCGTCTACTATATGATTTTATAACAATAGAACTATCTATCTAGGTAAAATTAAATTTTTTTGACATCCTTGACTTATTTCAAAGTTAAATTTTATTTAATATTCATTCATGCTTTTTGGGGGTTTCTAATGCATTTTTGGATGAAACGGTGAGTTTTCATGATTTGGACCAATCTGTGAACCCATTTACAGATTTAAAAATCAATTTTCTATCTTTTATTAATATTTAATTTTTTAATTTTTTTCACTTAATACACTTCAAAAATGGCCTCCACAGACATATTAATACCACCACTTCAATTTGGACCCTTTAGCAATCCAAAAGAATGATTGATTTCGGTTTTTATTTAAAGAATTGGGCTTGCCTGAAAGCCCATTTCCAGTTTTTTAAAAAATATTTTTTATATAATATCATATTCAATATTAAAGAATTTTCTTTGATTCTAAGTCTCTCTCAAGTACACTGAACGTAGGGACATTCCCATTTTTATTTCCCCCTCTTTGGAGATTAAATTCATTGCGAATTAGGGAAAAACATCATAGGGTTTCTCAAATCATCCAGATTTGAAGTGGTAATCTCCTTCCTTCATAACTCTTTCAATTAGTACTCTTTATACCCCATTTCAGTTCTCACATGACCTTCTAAGATTTATTCAAACCTTGGTTTATTTTTTGGTTGTTTGTAAATTCATATACTCGTGTATTTGGGGACATTAATGCAATATCCCATAATTAAGTGAGTCTGCTTCAGTCTTCCTACCATTTGGTTACTGTTTTATTTATTTTTCCTTAGGTTTTATTCCAATTCTTCTTAAATTTTGTAATTTATTGAATATGGAGATTCAAACCTAGGATTTGATTCATGTTTTATTGGTATATTCCTTGGGTTTACGCTTGATCTAGTTCCCTCATGGTGCGGTAGTGGTGTGAGTTGATTTTTGCACAAAGATTCAAGGGTTTTCATTATTTTCCGTTTATGATATTTTCATGTTTATTTCATTGGATTATTATAAAAAAATTGGTTTTTCTGGTGTTTTTAATGCAAGTTAATTTTATGTGGATTTTTTATGGGAAACTGGGGTTTTTTCATATAAATCATATATTGGTTCAATTAGTTATCACCAATAATTATTTGGTTGATTTTATTGTACTATATTAGGGCTGTAAATCATGTTTTTAATATAAATTCCCTTTTCTAGTTACTTCAAATGTTTTTTATATGGTGTTTGAGAAGAAAATGGACATTAAGGGCCATGTTTGTGTGAAAAAATGGGGCTTTTAAATGATTTAACATCTTGGTTGATATGGTGTATCCCCATAACTAATTTTGAGGTTTCTTTGAAGGGTGTTGAACTGCCAATTTGTTTGGTGAATTAAAAGTGTACACATAATTTTCAAAGTGGATATTTCAACGAGTTTTTGGTTAAAACAATGTAATATTTTGAGAAGTTTTTTTTTTGAAAATCCATATATTTGGGTTTGTTTTTAAAATGGTACAATGTGTGTATAGCTACTGTATTTTATGTTTATGACCATTAGTATTATTTTATATGCTAAATGATTTGTGTTTTATACTGAAATTATTGGAACACAACGGGGGAAGCCAAGGTACCTAGGTGTGTGGATATGTACTAGTACAATTAGTGAATCAGATGGATGGTGTACCTCTTTCACTAATAAAATGGATAACGAAAACACTAACTAAAATATGTGGATGATTTTTGGGGACCACTTGGTTATGGTTATGTTAAATACTATTGGCTCATCCAAGGTAAAGGATTGTGACTTCGATACTTTACACCAAGTTATGAGTTAGGAGGTACATAGAGCCCATGACTATCTAGTTTCCTAGGGGTCTTCCATGTTTTTGATCTCATATTATTTGTGGTATTTATCCTTATATTAGGGTTTTTTGCTGTAATTTATATTAGAAAACATTTATTGATTAATTTTGGTAAAATTCTAAATTTTTTATTTTATAAACTATTTTCAATTGAAATGTTTCATTTCATGGAATTTATCACCATTTTTATTTACATATTTAAACTATTATTTAATCTTAGTATTTCATACTCTTTGGAATCATTTGGTGGAATCCTATTGGGGTTAATCTCACACCCTACTTACACCACTTAGATGTTAGTAGACTTTGTTTTGTTTGACATAGGTAATGTCAAGGCCTCGGGTGAAGGCGGTTCGGGTTATTAGTCCCCTCCTATGGTGCAGTGTTGTGGAGACGGATTGGGGGTGATGGACCCATGACATGTGGTGTCATTGTGGTTGACATGATAGTATTTTTATTTATATTTGGACAACTTGTACCCTACTTAAAACCATGTATCCAGTATGGTTTTTGCTTATTTATTGATTGTCATGGAAATTTAATATTCTTATTATTGAATGTTTTTATTGTTTTATGCTTCAATACTCAGGTAAATGTTTCCTAATAAAAAATTAATGATACCTGGGGAATTGTTCCATCTCATGGGGATAAGGAATTCCCTTCGTTCCTTTTCATTGGATATATTTGGTGCTGGTATTAGTGGTGACCATATTTGGATCGTGACAAAATGATATCGAATGGGGTTAATGTTCATGGGTTTTATTATTATTTTGGCTTGTGTCAGGCAGGAGAGGAGGTAGGACTATTGGGAATCAGATATTTGGTCATGTGTTGGGTGCTTGGACCACACCACTCTTAGAGGACCTTGAGTCACCACGAGAAATTGGAATTATATATTTGTCTCAACATCCAGGTGAGGCATGTGGGATACAGACCACACGTGGACATCGAGTGGGGGTAGAGTATTTGTATATTTTAATACTATATTTTGTTTATTTTATATATATTTGATGTATTTTATTAAAAGTTCCAGAATTTTGGCATTTACAAGTGTTTTTGTGACTGTTTCATTGTGTAGAAACATGCCTCCTCGGAAAGCTCAAATGTACCCACGGGAGGTAGTCGGGGAGAGTTCTCCTGTAGTGATAGATCATAGAATAGTTGAGGTCATGGCTTGGGATGTCCAGGCTCTAGGACAGGGACCATAACATGTTTCATATCCTATTAGAGAGTATGATACTAGTCCTAGAATTGAAAAGGCCCAAGAGTTCCTACAAAATAATCCTCCCACCTTCTGATGTAGCATAAAACAACAGGAAGTAGAGGAATGGCTTGAGAAGAGGAACCGAATGTTCTAGTTCCTAGATACACTAGAGGAGATTAGTGTGAAATTTTCATATTTTCTGTTTGATGGTCACTTTCGCAGGTGGTGGGAATCAGTACTTCATACTGGGAAGAGTGAGCAGATGCACTGGGAAATATCAAGGTTTTCTTCAATGAGCAGTATTTCCATGAAGTATTTCATTATTATTGGTCTTGAGAGTTCATGTAACTTGTTCAGGGTAATGTATCTGTGATGGAGTATGCCTACTGTTTCACTGAGTTTTTTCGTTATGCTTCTGAAATCGTCTCTCATGAGCAAGAAAAGGCATAGAGGTTTGAGAAAGGCTTGAAACCAGAGATAAACTCCTAGGTGATCTTGTTAATGACGAGGACCTATGGTGAGGCCATTGATAGTGTGTGAATTTTGGGAATTGAAAGGAAAAGTTGGTCAGGTTTCTTAGGATCAGTATCAGTAGTGGTCAGTGGAAGCTCTTTAGAGAAGAAAAGGAGGCAGGAGGAACATGTAAAAAAGGAGGTGGCAGGTCAGGCCACTCATACAGGAAGTTTTCGTCTGTGGATTGTGATGCGAGATCGGCCATATGAAACTAGTGTGGGAAGCCAAGGAAAATCTGACCAGCATTCCCACATCCCCCAAAGCCTTGTAACCAGTGTGGTGGTATAAGGTGTTTTTAGAGCTTTTGCGGAGTGGCTCGTCCACTTCCGAGTGTGGCAGGGTCAGGGGCTTCAAGAGTAGTGCCAGGATAGTCCGAGCCATTAAGGATTAGAGGATCTCAATTTGGAGGTTGGGTTAGTAGGGCTAGGTCATCTTCTAGGTAAAACTATATTATAGAACATCCGCTGACTAGAGGTCATTCGTTGGTAGATACTAGACATCTCCATGGAGTGGATCAGGCACCAGTATAATCAGAGGCTAGACCATTGACAGGTCTAGGTACCGCTATGATCACATATTCTATAAACGCTGCACTTTTTGATACTGACATCTATGTTTCATTCATTTCTACATATTTTTTTTGGATGCTGAATTTTCCAACTGACTTTTTGTCTTTCACAGTGGAGTTGGTGACACCATTGTTAAAGAAGATGGAGAAGGGTCTCAGGTGCACCTCGTGTGTGCTATCTGTGTCAAGGGGTTGAGATGGAGTGGGACCTATTAGTCATAGATATGGAGATATTTGAAATAATACTTTGAATTTATTGGATAAAACACTTCTAGGAACACATTGATTGCTATGGGTGGCGAGTGAGTTTCATGGAACATGATGGGAGTCGTTAGGTTCTTCGTGGAGAATTGGATCCTTGGTCAAGTCACACAGGACTTCCACTCCTAGATTTGGGATGTCGTATCTTCGATTTATCATCGCTCACACAACATGACAGTGTTCCTGTCTTTAATAGTTATCTAACTCATGTATTGAATGAGTTCCATAGGTATTCATAGATGATTTTCAGGTTTTCCCTCAGAGTGGGACGTGGATTTCTCGATTTAACTAGCACCAAGAACAAAGCCGATACATTTTCCTTCTTAATGCATTTCCCCTACCAATATGAGGTAATTAAAGATACATATAGTTGCCTTATAATCTAAAGGATTCATTCACCCGAGTATCTATCCTTGGGTCACTCATGTGCTATTTGTGAAAAAGGATGATAGATCCCTCAGGATGTGCATTGAATATCGGAAGCTAAATAAAATAATAGTTTATAACAAGTAACTTTTTCCTATAATAAAAAAATAGATTATTTGAATAGGGAGAAGTGGTTATCAAAAATAGACTTGTGTTTGGGCTTTCACCAACTCTAGGTAAAAGAGGTAGATATCCCAATGAAAGCCTTCTGAAAAAGGTATGACCATTTTTAGTATTTTTTAATGCCTTTAGGATTTAACAATGCCCTAGCGGTTTTTATAGAACTTATGAACAAGGTGTTCCATCAGTATCTTGATTCCTTTGTTATTGAGTTTTCGGATGACGTGATTTGATCTTATTTGGGGCCACCTCTTTCGTTGACTGTTATAATGCATATCTTAGTATGATCATGAATGAAATTTTATCCCCACATGATGTATCAAGAAATATGTCACATTCCCCATATAGAATACACCATAATCTAATTCATTTATCTCCTTGTTTACTTTATTAGAAACACCACTATATAATGTAACTATTGGAAAAGTGAAAAATAATACAATGTGTTTCACCACACCCTATCAATGGTAACTCCGCATATAACACACCAACTCACTAGGGTTGATGAGAATATGGGAGACAATACATACAACACAGGTCACATAGAAATATGAATTCTCATTGTTGTACAATAACAACACTGTATGGATATGTTGGAAACACAGTCAAGCATCACTTACCTCTATCTCTATTCGTTCTGAATAAACAAATTTGGATACAAGGTTCTATAAATACCAACAAAAATTTCTAATTATTGTTGTTGATTGATATCCAAAATTACACAATATGTGGCACATGAGAAGAAAACTTCTTTAACCCCATTGAAAAAACTAATTTCCTTATGAACTCCTTATATGACTTATCTTCATTAGGAAAATAATTTTCATTATCATCATCAGTTTTATAGACATAAATTGTTATTCCCCCTGTGAATTTTAGAGTTTCAACACACACATATGTAGGATATTTTATTTAAAAATCATAAATGGTAAATGGATTCATGAACCTTTCTTATACCAATTTTACATCAAAATAAAATTATATTATATACCATATAAACTAGATATTTAATATTGATAAAACTCATACCTTGGGAAATAGGGATAATACATTTAGAATAATATAACTCTCCCCATCCTAGATTAATGTAAGAAAATAGAAGCTTCCATAAATCTGATTCCATTGGGACCATGAATTGAATCAGTAAACTCATTATCCTTAATTGATGATGTGTTTAAGGGATTTTCAAATTCTCCCCCGGCTTCATCATTTTCACTGCACTCTATTTTGGAAGAAAATACTCCCCTATGATATGAAAATCCTCCATTTTGGGGATACTAGTTAGACCCACCCAAAACTCACTTCTTATCCTAAATAATTTCTTTATATATGATTAATGTTTTAGAAAACCCTCCCAGTCGAAAACAATTTTCATGTCTAGTGACATTCATTAATATTCCTAATGGGTGGACCTACCTATTAGAAAAGATAAATGAACACGAAATATAATAATACTAATTTAATAATCAATGTTGAAAAATAGATAATGTTAATAACACCATCCAGATATATTTAACTTACTCACTTCCATATATCTTATGAATCCCTACAACAATTATTCTCTCAAGGATTATGTCATTATTTCTTCATCATCTATAAACCCTAAGCTCAAAAAACTTTTAAAACTAACACAAACAACCATAGATACCAAAATGATGTATAATAACATTTATTGAATCTTTCTTAATTATAATATTTAAAATTATCACTTGTTTCTTTAGATCATTTCTTGAATAGTAATTGGTAACTAATTTCTTCTCTTATACACATGATGTCTTTCAATACTTCCTTGGGAAAACATATTTTAGAAGTTAATTTCATGAATTTATTATCCTTCAAATCAAATATATAAAAAAACATATCATGACGGATATCTATAGATAGTCACCTAGGATATCCTAAGAACATCTTTATGATATCACATATTGTATCAAAAACAAATGAAAAATGAGAGATCATTTTTTTATTTCTTCGCAATTTTTATAACTTCAAATACATGATGTCTAAGAGATATTTTTTTTATTAACATCAATCCTTCTTGGATATTCAAACCAATATGCATCAATTGAAATTATAACATTCAAATAATTGTGACTACTCATTACTAATCATATTTTTCTGATGTTCTCATTTAATTTTATTATTAAAATATGAAAACAATTACCTATACTAATTTGATTTGATTATAACTCTGGAGAACATCCCAAATCAATTTTTCATTATTTCATTTAATGTCTTCATGGATAATGTCTCCCCAATAACATAAAACAATTAATAAAAAGATAATATCATATAAATTATTTGGGAGATCTTATGATTCACATTCTCATTCTTATGAATCATTCACGTTTTTATAAAACAACCCTTAATTATCACACATTACATTTTCCCTTTTTGGATTTTTGAAAATGAATTTTTCAGCTCATTAAATTATTCTTCTTCATTATCATTCATCATAGTAAGAATATACAATTCCTTTCATGAATCTCTCCTCTTAGTAATGTCACTTACATGAAATTCAAATCAGATGTTTCCTTTAGAAAATCATTTCCATATATTTGGAATCTTCTTATATTTATATCCCAAATAACAAATACTAAATCCATGAGTGATATTACCTTCATGGATATCCTCACATAATACTAATTGGATCCCTCTACTCTATGTTTTCTTCTAGTCCTATTTAATCATTCTAATTTATTTGATTTTATGGACAATGTATTGTTTTCAGATGTCCCTTCCACATCAGATGATTTTAAAGCCCATTCATTTTACTAAATATTATCCATACCTTTAAATGAACATGTCTATTCAACCTAGTAATTAGAACACTTCTTTAAAAAACATTCATTCCATTTATTCGGAATACTATAATTTCTCTTTTTCTCTTTACCCATGGTACATTTTATAATCCCAATTTGAAACACCTAACATACAACCTCTTTTATTTGAAATAGATCCATGTTAGATGTTTTATTCCTTGGTGAATATTTCATTATATAATCATCCTCCATTTTCAATTCTTGAGAAATATCATTATTTTTACTATATATTTATCGAATTTATTTCCATGAGGATTTCCCTTTATAAACTAATATTTGATCTTTACGTATCTTTCTTTGATATTGCATTTTCCTCATAATAGTAAATTCATTCTACATCATAATTGGCATTCTTTCAGTAAAAATTTTCTTTTTTAGTCATAAGAATAAATAATTTCCTTAAGGAAAATTCATTTCACCTTTTTTAATAATTCATATCCATATAAATATGGATAGAAAATTAATATTTCTCAAATAAAAACCATACCTTTTATATTCATGTCTATGTTGATATATTGATACATTTGATTTCAACTTTTGTTGATCCATTGGGATTATTTGAAGTCACTCATGTAATTTAAAATTATCCAATACATATATAACAGAGTGGATACCTTCCTTCGAAATTCATTTCATTCTATTTGGGAATAACCATTCCTCTTAATTACTGACTGTATATTTCCATATTTTTGGACTTAACATGTGGTCCGAGCTATGAGAGTGATATTATTTTCAACGTTAAATTTATTTACATTAACTAAAATCTCAATAATCTTACCATAATTCTATTTTTTATGTATTAATAATATAAATAAATAAATTTTATTCATTTATATATTTTACCATCTATTCTTAATAGGTTTTCAGAGTGAAAATATGATCTCTCAACTCTTTATCAATAACCAATTTATTTTCTACATTATTCTAATATTAATTAATTGTATTAGTTTGAATATTAATTTTTGAACTCGCATTCACAATTCCCTCATTCTGGACCAAAAACACATTACATAACTATTATTTCTCCTCTAAAAACTATTCCTTGTATAATACTTGTTTATCCTTCTTGGACCATGGAATTTTATCCTCATTTGAGGAAATATTCTTCTCTTCAGAACTATATTAACACTCTTTCAATTTCAATGAACAATTATAAAATTCTTTTTCCTGATAAACATTATTCTCCTTCATATCTCTATTTATGTCAATTAGTCTTGGGTGAGGACATTAAATTTATTCTCTTGACTATTGATTACATCAAGAGGAATCACTTTTGATTCACTCTTCTATCTCAACTCCGTGTTTTATTCCTTCATGACCTAGATAAGGTCCTCCAATATGAGGAAATATTTCACATATGGATGTGTTTATATTTCATTATCGCCACTTGATATAGCATCACTAGAAGAATTGGTCTCCTTGAATATTCATGTATCATTATTTTATGAACTACTATTTAGAAAAATTAATTTCACATATACCTTTTGTTTTTTATTTTCTAGGATTTGTTAGATTGATCACACATTCTCAATGAATGTTCCATTATATTTAATTACATTATATTTATGATTATTTATATTATTAAACTTTTACATGTTTTACATTTAGAATTTATTTCAACTAAAAAACTGATTAAATAGATTCTTAAAAAACAAATATGACATGATATTCCATTGCATAAAAAAAATTATGGACATGAAGGATACATTAGTGGGGGATTCTGAAAGTGTGTGGGGATTAATTATGATATGAAAATTATTTTTGATTCGTCATATACTAGGAAAACTCTCATTTTCCTAACAATAATTAAACATAAATGTTAGTAGGGTCACTCTTCTGTTAACTTGTAAAGTATTGATCAGATAAAATGGTGTTAATATCATAGACTTATTAAAATAGTATATATTATCACTCATGCCAAAAAAATTGATTGTTTTCATGTAGAATTAAATATAATAAAATATACAACACATAAGAATTTTACATTATTCACCCACAATAGGAAATGTCCCACGAGCACACCTCGATGTTGTGTTGATGTGCCAAAATTCACTAATAATTATTTTTTAGTGCATTTTTCCTTGTTTATATATAATTTATGTGATCAAAAACCTTATATAGTTTGGGTACATCAACATTCCATGAAATGGTCACCACATAATGATGTTTAGAGATGACTCAATATCACCCAACACTCACTACCTTACAAAATTTATTGATTACTCACTATCACAAAATCCTTACTATAATTATCTTCTATCACACTACAAAAAATTATGAAATATTTATTTTTAAATGAATTTATGTTATTCAATTTCTTTTAATACAAAAAAAAAACCGTGTAAATGAAATAGGATATAATATACCGTTATAACCAAACCTATAAATTGATGGGTAAGGATATGATTAACTAAATTGTCGTTGGGAAAAATTCCCTCAAGGTAACATTGAAGTATTTTTGGGTTGATTGGGTTTTTTGACAAAGAATGTTTCCGTGAAGAAATTGTTGAGTTCTATAGAATTTGTTAACAATCAATGTTGAAAAAATAACGACGACAAAGGAAAGGACAATCTGGAGGCGGTACAAAAGAGCATTACAATGTGGAGCTGTTTTCCAGTGTTCGCAATATTTTTGGGGTCCAAATTTTGGAGGTTGGTGAGCATCGCGAAAAGTGGATTTCAATGAAGATCATATTTTAATATGGTAAAGGCAATAATTTTGTGAAGAAAAGCTTCATGGTTTGTATTTCGCAAAGGCCATAATAATGGATGCGGTGATTCTTCACGATTACGACAAGCTTCATGAACGAGAGAGGCAGAAGCGCATCGCGACGGTGAAGGGAATTGCAAGGGAGTTTCGTGGCAATGAGGGGCATTGCGAGGGAGCTTCGCGGCGAAGGTGCAAAGGAATTGACGGGATGCTCTGTGATTATGACGAGCTCTGAAATCAGAAAATTTCCATGGTGCTTCGCGCTTTTGAGAGAATTTCGGCAGGAAATTCAGAGCTTCACAATTCGATCGGACGTGGAGTTGACTTCGCATGGAAAGTTGGAGGGTCGATGGAATTGCCTATAAATAGAGGTCGACCCCCTCGAGCGAAGCAGAGAGAATTTTAAGAGAAGTTCTTTATCTCTCATTTTGTAAAGGTGGTTCGCGTAGCCAGTGTGCTTCACGAAAAAGAAGCTTCGCGGCGACAATTGTAGCTCTGTTAAAGTTACGAGCTCCACGTTGGCTCAGTGAGCTTCGCGAGGGACACCACTCTACCACGGATTGAGCTTCGCGAGAGTGCTTCACGAAAGTCCTTCGTGAGAGTGCTTCGCGAAAAGGCAGGATCTTTGCGAAGGCTTGTTTGAGATTTGTGAAATTGGGAGCCTCGCGAAGTAGGGTGCTTTGCGAAGTTGTTTCCAAGGTAGTTGTCCAGTGTTTCAGAGGCAAAGGGGTATTCATAAGTGGATGAACTTCGGACTTCAACAGAGCATCTGTCAGCAATTAAGGATGCATGTTTTCATGCAAATGAAGAGACCTATAGGTCTATAAATTGTGAGTGGATTCTTTCTGATGCAGTGAGAAAAGGAAGATGAAGAAGGTGATCCTCTCCACCGGTAGTGAGATAGAGAAAGAGAAATAGGGAGTGACCCTTGGGAAAGCAGTGAGCTGACCCTAAACCTTGTAAAAATAGTGTTCCTGGGCATAGAAGTGATCTAGCCCGAACCTTGAAATCCACAGCTAGTGAAGTATAGTATAATTTGGTACTACTGACAACCTGTCGGTGTATGCTCCTTGGACGTAGCCCTTAGCGGTGAACCAAGTAAAATTTCTATGTCTTGTTCATGCTTTACTTTCTGTTTATATTGTGAAACAGGAAAGAGGGAGAATATTGTTTTTCTTAATAGCGAAACAAGATCAGAACGGGCTTTAATTTTTAATTAGTCGTACCCTGATTCACCCCCCCCCCCCTCTCAGGGTATTCAACCTTGTGGACCTAAAAATTATGAAAATAATCTGATTTACCCATGTGTATGTTAAATTTATTAGTTTTCAATTAATTTAAAATTAAAATAAAATTCATTTTAAAATAAAAGAGTTTCTATTATGAAATATGTTTCTATATGTGAAATTTGTTTTCATAAAAATAAATTATTTTAATCATTATTATTGAATGTTTTTAAAGTAAATAAAATATTTTATAATAAATAATATTATGTTTAATTGATATAATATTTTCTAGTAATGGGATAATAATAATACCATTTTAATGATTAAAACTTTATTTCTTTAGAAAGTTGTTTTGTTGAATTTTATGCACTTATATTAATTTTAAATTCTCTAAAATACAAAAAATTTAAATAAAAAAATAACTTATTTTTTAAATAATAAAATTAAAATGATCTCATATTGATTTTTTTATAATTGTTTGAAAGGATTAATTTTTTGATGAATAGTGAAACATACTTATTTTTATTAAAAGAACAACTGTTAATTTACATCATTTGAAAAGTTCCATTTGGTTTTCAATTTTTTTTAAAATAATAATTATTTAAATTTTGTTATTATTAATCCAATTTAGATCAATGAAATCAATTTTATGTTCAATAATGATATAAAAACTTATTATACATAAGATGCAATTATCTTTTGAAAACCACTTATCTTCGCTTTAACAAATTTAATTTAAAATTAAATTATATGAGTTGTTCTAATTTAATTTGGTAAAATTTATTTTATATTTTGGAAAATAATAATAAAAATTAGGTAATAAGGCTAACATAATTTTAGGTAATAATGAATAGTAAAAACAATAAAATTATGTTATCATAGTTAGGCTTAAAAAATGATTATCGGGGGTTAAAATAAAGATATAACATAAAATATGATCTAAAAACATATCTAAATTATATTTTACATCCATATTTAGAACCTATATAATATATAATTCGAGAATTGTCATTTTTGAAACTATTTTCTAATAAATATACATGAATATATTTTACCCTTTCTAAAAATTATGAGTGGGTCCTCTCACCCACTTATAAAAGGACTCCTCCACTTCTCCTATCCACAAAAAAAATCATTTTAGTTATTGAATAACTAATAAACATTCCTTAAATTACTTCCTATAACCTAAACATCCTTTTCTAATCATACAAAAACCATAGGAATGATTTAGGTAAAAACCTAAAGATGTTGTCTGAGGAAAGGTTATAGTTCCTAACCACGTGGTTTCATTTTAATTATTTTTATACCTTAATAAAATATATCTAAAAATATTGAAATTATATATCCAATATATAAAATATAATAATATTATATTATGTTAGTTTTATAACCCATATCCATCTTATCTTCAATCAAAGGGGAAACAAAACTGTCATTCAGGTATAAAATGTTCTACCACCACACGAATGGATTCATTTCTTTATCCATAACCACATCTCACAAATGATAATAAAGATCAATATAAATTATATATATTACGATTATGAAAGAAATATAATTCTATAATTATAATACTTGTTTTTACTTGTTACCTTCCAATATGTTTGAAAATGACAACATCACTTTGGTGTATGTGTTTACTACCACCTCCAAAAAGTAATGTGATTTTTTATTTATTATTTTCATGAATGGTAATAAGGATATAATTAATTAATATATACTATTTATATGATATCATAATTATTATGGAAATGTGAATTGCTATTTTATTTTATATCCTTCAATCTGTTGAAATGTGAAAATAAAATCAATGATACATGCGGCTTACAGTTTTCATAAACTATATAACTCATTTTTCATTTCTATCCATTATGTATGATTCTACACATATATATATATATATAAAGAATATATATTATATTTAATTTGTCATTAAAATTATATTAAATTTTTAAGCATGATTATATTTCAATGAAAGAAATTACTGAAATAAAATTTATATGAACTGAAAAGTAGTTATCACCTATAAGAGAAATTTTAATTAATAATTGTTATCAAATGGGTGATAAAGCTTTATAATTAAATCTTATATGGTATAATATATATAATTATTTTTCTTGGATGTATTTATAATAGAAATTAAAATACTCTATATTAGGATGAAACATGTATGTAAGAAGGCATACTTGATGTCATCTATTTACTAGGGATATTATCCAATGATATCATCCTTATTATTTATATTGATGGTTTATTATAAAAATGATAAGAGGTTTTGGTAACCCATTTCTTTTCAATGGGTTATTTTATGATTAAATGATGAATGTTTTATAATGTCTATTTCTTTTCCACATGAATTTATTTGAAAAAGTGATTATAAAACATATTTCCTTTTTATTTATTATACAAAGATGAATATATTATGATGTTATTAAAGACATATTTATTATTTTAATCATGTTCTGGGTAGTCATAGTATTATGTATCCCTCTAATGTGTTAGGTAAATATGGATATCTCATGAGATAAACTAGAGTATAATTGGTAGTAAACCTAGTTTATTGAGGTATTTTTTACACTATGATAGTCTCGCGAGTGAACCTTGACTACTATGATGGAATGTGGAGTGAACCCAATACCTTATGATAGTCATGGTAGATACCTTTAACTACTATGTAAATGATTTTTTATTCTTATGTGTATACCACAAATATATGTATTATACCAATGTAATACTCACATGGCTAAAGTTCTATGATTCATTTACGATTCATGTATTATAAACTACCCAAATTTATTCCATGGCTAAAGATTATGACTTATGATATAAAATGAATTATTTTTAATTGTTATTTCCATGTTTGGATACCCTTACACTCAGGTTATGTTTAATATAACAGTGATGTTTCTATTATTTTCAATTACTGAGCATCTAAGGTCACCGTTTTTTATGTTTCCATTCCACTATAATTGATGTCATGTATTATGTATGATATGTTTATGAATATTGATAGTTATAAAGAATATTTTTCAAGATTATGTAGTTCACATATGAATAAATTATTTATGTATCCATGTTTACCAATACACTATACCAAAAATATTTTTTCATGGATTGTTATATCAAGTAATAAATACTCATATTATAAGAATTAATATCAATGTATGAAAAGTATGGGTTGTTATAATATTTATCAGATCAAGGATTAATTACATTTAGAATGAAAGATGAGAATAAATCATTAATCCCCCTTAGGATAAAACATTGTATAGGAAAACAACACATGTTATGGTAACGAATAGAGTGTTTTTTTACCTATTGAAAAAAAAATCATTAAATAATGGGTCAAAGTTGTTTTGAAATATATTCATCTTTGGGTAATGACCTTATAAATTTTTGATCGATTATAACTATGGTATAATTCTAGTGCACAGTGACTATTCCCTTACTATAAACTTTTTTTGACACTCTTGGATGGAATTATTGGTATAATTCACATTTTTGTATATACGATTTTGAAGGATTTTAATTTATTATTAAAATTATAAACTTTGTTAACATTAAGTTTCAATGTTTTAAAATATGGAGTCCTAATTTAGACATCATGTGACATATTGTACCAAGATGCCACTTAATAGGTTCCCCAAACCTAGTAGGCATCATGGCCACAACCATATCTCCTAGAACTCTAGAGACTAAAAACTATCTATGAGGGACTAGGGTATGTATATAAGAAGATTATGTACATATTAAAATAGTGTATAATAGTAGATAAATAATTACAATGGTAAATAGAGAATCAATTTAAGTAAATAGTGGAAGAAGTCAAAAAAATTGATCCACAAGGATAAAAATAACTAAATCAATTATAATAACTGATGATGATATGTCATGTTACTAGAAAACTAGAAAAGGAGGAAACAAGACAAAATGTATAACATGTACCACACAAATATAAAGGAAATTAAAAGATTATCCCAATAATCATTATCACTTTCTTTGTCATCTACTATCAACCTCTATCCAAAACAAAATGAAATATAGTGTTTGACGACATATACTTCTATTTGTCAATACCTACATTCATGTAATCTACCACAGGTACCAAAGAAGTCATGGAAAGGGTTTGAGATAAATATCAGTGGGCCACCACCAATGGTGTTTATAACATCTTTCCCATATAATGTTACTGTAGCAGTGTGAAAGCATGTATATATAATGTAAAATATTACAATGTAACTAAATACTTATGTACCGGGTTTATCCCTTGACTGGTTTCTAAACATGTCACCAATTTATTATTTAGTATTACAATTTTATAAATATTGTACAAATTTTTAATAATAAAGTTTCTAAGATGTAATTTAAAAAACCATAATGATATTAAATAATAGTGTTCAAAGGTAACAACTAAAGAAATTTTGACTTTAAGGGTCAAAAAATTAGTAATAAATGATTCCTAAAGAAGGTTAATAGTGTAATAAATGAATCATAGTCTTAGGATTTTCATAATAATACACCTACATAGTCCATTGAGTCATAAAATGAAAAATGGGGCTAACCAAGGACTGGGCTCGATGGGCTTTAACCATTGAACCTACATTTCAATGCAGGATCCATGGAGTCTATCCAATGAATATTATAATATTTTTAAACGAATCCTATGGTATCATATAGGGAATCCTAGAGTAGAAAACATTCAGGTTCCAGGTGGGTCTCAACCAAAGAAAAATTCTTCCTTAAATCAAAATGGGGTTCTTGAGTGCCCAAGGCATTCTTTATAGATTCCAAGGGGAGATCATGTTTGGCCCCTCCAATTTGATAATGATGTTATTTAATATTTTCTGAGGTTCAATAAATTTTAATTAAATAGTGTGAAATGGCTAATTGAGAAGGAAACCATTTACTCAAGACATAATTAAATAATAAGTCCATTTTCCAACAAGCTTGTACCCTAGTGGTACATGCTTCTTCTCGGCATCCAAAAGACCCAAGATCAAATCTGGGCATGGGCGAATACTGGGGGGGTACTATAGCGGAAGTGTAGCGAGGCACTATAGCAGTACTATAGCAGTGTAAAAAATGTAGCAGCAATGATTCTGTTGTGTCAGAGGGACTGTAGCAGGTATTGTAGCGGCGACGATACTATAGCAGGTATTGTAGCAGCGTAGGTAATATTGCAGTACTGTTCACTGAGGGGTCCTTTAGGAAACAAAATTTTCTTTCAAGCCTTGTATTCAGGACACTTGGCCTAGGGCCTTCAGGCTATGTAATGGGTCACCCTATACCCACTCTAAAGAGGTAACTGCTTTAAATAATAAATTGAGGCTTTGAACCCAACCTTTAAAAAAATAAGTCCATTTTGATCGATCCTTGCCTCTCATTTGTGTAACAAGTCGAAGTTTCATGAACCCATTCATTTAATACATTTATTTAATTTTCAGGAGTCATGATCTACTTCTCTATCTTCCATTAACATGGTAAGGTGCGTTATAGACACGCAACCTATTATACAATTACATTTCAAAATACCAAGTAATATACATTGTATACTTACCTATTTTCATTTTACATTTAAATATCAAATTGAATCACTTGACATAGGTTGGTCAAGTGGTGAGTATACCTATTACTTTCTATTATAGAATTAACAATATAAAATAAGCCATTTATTTTTGAAAATCACACCCTTAGAAAGGTCAAGGCATGGAACAAGCGAAGGATGACTCAAATAAATCAAAACATCAAAATGAAAAATATGGATAACAATCCAACATGGAATATAAGTGATTATGGGTGTAACCATTATCAAATTATTACATATTTTTTAAAAGAATAACCTTATGGTTATAATGATTTTAGTAATGGAAGATAAATTCAACAAACAATACCTGATGAAAATGATGAGGCACAGATGGCAATTCTAAAGTCTACGAACTTGAGGAATAAGATACAGAGCACCCTCCATCAGCTTGTAAAAATCTCTTAGTATTGTATTAGTCTCAAATTAATCAAGGAATATTATTGATCTGATAAAAATTAATAAACTCATACACCTTGATAACTAGGATGAGAGCAAGATAGATGAAGATCGACTAATATTGAATCAAGTACATTGTACTACTCATCCAATGTGATGAATGGATGATCGAATAGATCCGGGATTAATATGATCTATAGATCCCTAAGTTAGGCCTTAAAAAGATCCACACATGGTTAAAATGGTAATTCAATCTATTAAATTGGTATTATGGAAGAAGTAATGTTTAATGTGATTTTTAAGTGTAAAATTGAAAAATTTCTCAAAATTTAACTGGTGTATGGTTTTTCCACTTGGTTTTCAAAACCATTCTAAAACAGCTTATAAGTAATTGGAGAATAGGGAAAAATTAACAATTATTCCACATGGTTAGTGAAACCATGTTGAAACTTTGTGAGATGTCTCTACCTACAAATGAAGACTATCTACATTGTTTGATCTAACCGTGTAGTCTACCTGCATCGTTTCCTCTAATCGCATGCATGACCATGATTAAAAAAATAGATGCATTAAATTATCCAATAATGACCAATAAACCCTTGGTACATTCTATATCTCATTTGGCATCCATAATAGGTCCAAAATAATGAATTACATCAAAAAATTAAAGGATCCATACCTGAGTGAAAAACAAGGTTCTTGTAGTCTTTTCCCCATAAAAGAACTAATCCTTAAGTTAACCATAAATGTGGGGTAAAAATTGGTTCTTCATGTCTTCCCCATTAGTATCATATGTATTTTTTCATCTTTCCCACTCCCATGTCTCATCTATTACATGGTCGTACTGCCATTGAACCCACACAAGGGGGAAAACTGGCCATAGAGGGCCATTGTGCCCCAGTCAACCATGTGTATTGGATACTCCTCAAATGTATCATTGACATATAACTCAAATATCATATGATAAAAAGTATTATATGTGTCATCATGAAATAGTGAGTCTATGAATCAAAGAATACATCATTTATGGAATAATACATCTAATGTAGTATCAACCTATATGCTGCTGACCCGACTCTATCTGGAATCTAAAATGGCCCAACATTACTAGGTGATAACTTCTCTTACATATCTTTCCGTATATGTGATAAAATGTGTGATAACATACTGAAAACATGATCCCTAACCTAAAACTCCATAGCTCATCGGATGTGATCGACATAATAATTTTTTTCAATACTGAGTAATATTCATACAGTTCATCATCAATTCAACCTACATTGAAGTCTCCTGAATGAGATGAGATACTAGTAAAATTGCCTCACCTATTTCTAGCCAGCACAGTCATGAAAAAACAAACCTACCATATATATCCTCAAAAGTATAAATCTGAATTTTTGCTTGAAAGTTGTTATTATAGGAGAACTCAATAAGAGGGATATGCTTCTCCAAAGAACTACCGAAATGAAGGAAACATGCTCAGAGCATATCCTCTTGATCATGTATTCTTCATTAAAATTTCTTATTATTATGAGGGTGATATGTTTTTTCAAAGATCATCTATGTTCCCAAAAACCTCATTAATCCTCACCATAGTTGTGATGCGAAATGAGTGTCCCCTTCAGAAACGATAGTACGAGGGACCCAGTGTAGTTATATTATCTCACAAACATATAATCTTCCCATATCATCAATTAAGAATGTCTCTAGGAGTTGAATGTAGTGAGACACTTTCTTCAATATATCAATGAAACCCCATAAAATGTCACTAGCTCTAGACGACCTAGGTAAACCGAAAACAAAGTCAATGAAAATATATTCCAACTTTTATTATAGGGATAAAAGTGGATGTAACAGGCCTACATATATCTAGTACCATGTCATCATCTACAAATAGGTGTAAAATCTAGTGATAAATCTTGATATCTAATGTTTCATCCCTAGACACCAATACTAACATCACATACCTCAATAATTTATTTATCAATCTGGATGAACTACCCACGAAGAGGCATTAGAATCATTATTCAAATACTCTCTCATATCTTTAAGAACCGATAAATGTTCCTTAATACATAGTATATTTTCTCTGTCCACAAACCAATCAACTGGTGGGTAAGCTCTGGATATACTCCTTGAGAGAACCAATCCTTCAGGATCTGAAAATTTTATACCCTTCACCTTCCCAAGGAGGGAAGAAGTAACTGTCATGTTTGAGTGGTAATACAATTATAGACTGTCATGAAACTCCATAAACATATCAGAGAAGAGGGACATTAATTTCCATTCATCACAAGATTCCCATATGGCTTTTCCCTATGATTTCTAACTCAGTGCATCTGGAACTATGTTTCCCTTCCCAAGAATATAGGCAAGATCAATATAAAAGTACTATAGATATTTGGCCCATGTCTATTATCTATGTATCAAGTCAAACTATGAAAATTTATTTTTGATGTTGTTGTGGTATGTGTACACAAAAAAGAACTCCCCCAAAAGATAATGTCTCCAGCAACATAAGGCATGGAAAACTGCCACTATCTATTGGTCGTCCCCCAAATAATTTATCACATGAGGCCTCAAATATTGATATATGTAACAAATGAAACTATCTCCTACATTTGTATTTCTCATTGGAATATTCTTGGTGAATCACAGAAGATGATATAA
Source organism: Viscum album (assembly GCA_963277665.1). Lineage (NCBI taxonomy): Eukaryota > Viridiplantae > Streptophyta > Magnoliopsida > Santalales > Viscaceae > Viscum > Viscum album. The sequence continues at coordinate 1,069,602,117 of OY728129.1, forward strand.
CCTCAAACATACATTTAAAGGATCATAATATGTTTCTATATGGGCATCCCTTTCATTTACTAAAAGACTTTCTCGAATGCTTTAGACCACAGGAACATAACATATTTTGTTGTAAGGATAGTAATATGTGAATAAAGGTAGAAAAGGTAATCTATAAATTACATGTTATATCCAGGCTACCCTAAGAAACACTATGTATCAAACACATAATTGGTCCACTCTTAGGGAAATACAACACTAACCTTTTCTCATTCAGTAGTTACTCATATTTTTGATATTATATAACCCCAGAAACGAATTTTTTTGATCTAGAAGTGAAACATTAAAATATTATCATGATGCTAATGCTCTCTTAATGTTCTCATAACTATATCTAGATGATTAACATGGTCACTACAAGTGTGATAATAAAAAAAGATGTTATCTACAAAGACCACAACAAAAGAATCAATATGAGGAAAGAAAACCATATTCACTAGAGCCATGAAAATGGTATGTGAATTCATAAGACCATATAGCATAATAAGTCACTCATACTGACCATGCCTTCTATGAAAATATATAATTGTATTTCTGATATCCTTACTCGATCTTACTGATACCCCAAGATTAGGTTTATCTTAGGGAAGACCCTAGCTTCCTGGAGTTAGTCGAAGTTTCCATCTATTCGAGTCAGCGGATAAATGTTCATGAACATAATCTTTTTCAACATTCTGTAATCCATTCATATAAATAAGGTTCCATCCCCCATCATAGTGAAAATCATGGGTAAACTACAAGAGTATGTAATTGTCTGTATAAAACCATTGGCCTCTAAATCCTCTAACTACTAATTAATAATCTGAATCTCTATATGTACCTTCTTTTATAGAGTAATGGACACTAGATCTAATTTTTTAAGAATCACAATTTAAAAATATAAGTATATTTTAGGAGTAAATCTAGAAAAATAATCAAGAAATACAACCTTAAAATGACTCACTGCTTGAGTAAAAACTGCATGACATAAACCCTGATACTACATGATGAGATTTTCAATCTGGCCTGCATCACCACCTAGCCCATTATTTTCTGGTCCTGATCTACTAGTTAAGACATCCCACTCACCCTCATATAGATAATGTATTCCCTCTTGTGAGGTAAAAAATAACCTATGGTAATAAAAGTCTATAAATCATGATATTGAACTAAAACATCCATATTGATAATGACATCATTTAATTTTATATTGATAATGAAGATGTTTCGTACAAGATAATAATTTCCTACCCCAAGGTAATATTCTACACATTGGCTTATTCCATCTATCATCAATACTAATGGTGTATCTAGGGTCATTACACATTAATAATTCTATATATCCTATTTAAGGAATTACACAATAGATACAATGATAAATTGGATTGATGCACCTATATCAAATAGAGAATATACTATAGTAGATGCCTCTAGAATAGTAACTTATACTGTAGATGGATCCATGACCAGATCATTGGGAATCAACTATAGTGCATGCAACTGGCTGGATCCATGGCCATGTGCAACTGCTAGACTACTGTGGTCATAACTTCTTGTTTAGAGCTATTGGTGATCAGTGGTACATCTACCAAGGCCACTACATCATCACCGACCATTCCTTTTGGGTATATTCCAACTCCATTCCTGATACAGCTCATAAGAACCTACTCTGGATGGTGGATCTGTCTTTGATACATTTCTACATGAATTGGTGGAATGTTCCTATAGAATATTTGAAGATGCCCCCATATAGCCATAATCATGGCACTCCATTGGGTCTCTATCATAATGAGGCTTCAAGTTCCCCCATAATCGTCACTAATGGATCACCATGGAGTTCTCAATGCATATACTATGGTTTCCACTACCCCAGAGATAGACCTCAAGCGAAATATTCCTACCGCTATGTGAACTACTGGCCAACGATGGCTTTGATCATTTAGGCCCAGTGGTATTATCATCCTTCAGGTTTCACATAGTGAAAAGATCCTGATTCACTATTTCATAAAAATTATGAAGCTAAAATACATTCACCTGCGTACAGATGGTGTATACAAGCCCATCCCCTAAGCGTGTAGAACGTTAAATCCCATCATCATCTAGAAGCGAATAAAAATGTTGTAACTCAATGATACGTTTTGAATACTCCATAACTAAAGTAGAACCCTACATTAGATACATGAAGTCACTGGCTCTATCATCTCTCATAATATAAGGGAAGAAATAATCAAAGATGGTATTCTAACAATCATCCCATAACATTCCTTGATGATGAGCAGCCTGGCCAATCACATCCCACTAGTGCTTTCCTAAATCTCGTTTCACGTAATTGTCATGTATGACCCTCATCTCTAAAGTCGTATCCCAATTTGGAAATATAGAAAGTTATCTTATTTCAAAGACTCATTAGAATGTAGATCGCCATCCCTGATAATGTAGGGGAATGCTTCTGCTGAAACTCAAAGGTTTGATTAACCATCATAGGTGAAACTCAAGGAGAACCATGCGTGGACGACATCAGACATAGTTATCTATCACAAAATTGTTAATATGTGACCAGATCAGTTATATAAATCAGATCCTCATGTGGTAATCTTTGAGGCAATAATGATGGACTAAGGCGCACCATGTCTAGAGCATGATCATCTCCACCCTCTTGGACAATTGTACAAGGAAATCATGGTGGAATAGGTCTATAAATTTCAATGACATGCCTCATATAAATATTAAACTTGATGGATAAAAACACTTACATAATCTATACAATTAAGGGATCCCTATCCAATATATACCACCCTGATTTCCCTCTTTGGCAACCAGGTACTGGTAAGTTATCATGTATATGTTTCATTTCATTTTACATTTAATTACCAAGTTCGCTCATTTACCTATCATAAACATGAAATGGTTGGATAATGACCTAGAACCATTTCATTTTAAATGTAATATTTCACATTATAATGAATTTAAATTTACATTAAATATTTTCCCTTACACCATATCATTGAAAATGACACCCATTTATTTATATAATAATATATCAACTCAGTAGATTACTCATCCTAACCCATTAGGGGCCACAAAATAGGGAAATTTTATCAACTATTACATAAAAAACAAATTAGTAATTGTATTTCAGGAAGCTCATCTTTTAACCAAAACATGGGATTATGACACCCAAGCATGACTTTTAACCATGTCCCAAGCATTCCTAATATCATATATAATATCTATAAATAGTGAAGTTTGAAAATAACCTCTCTAATACCACTTTTCGTTGTCCTGGACACGAATTCCACATAATAAGTTCCCCATTCCTAGATGGATAAATAGCCTCAAGAGAATCTCCCCAAATACTGAAGGGTTATTACTATCAATAAGGGAATAGGGTGTCTCCATGGGGAGATTGTTCTCACATTAATAGAGTGTAGCATAGCCATTAAATAATTACATATGTAAACACCAGAATAAATATAATTAAAAATCAAAATAATTCGGAAGTAACATATCAACAAGAATAACAATAACTGAATAAATAGAAATAACTAATAATGATATGTCATGTCACTACAAAACTAGAAAACATAGATACATGCCAACAAGCATAACACATTTCAAAAAAGTATAAAGTAAATCAATACCCTATCCAAACCATTCCTAGATCCATCTCGGTCATCTACTATCAAACTCCATTACAAATTCTAAGGAATCATGTGTTCGAAGCTGTATGCTTCCCTTTATAAACACATGAATTCACATAATCCTCCCCGGGTACCAAATGGTACTCGGAGAGGTAGTGAGATAAATCATAGTGGGCCACCACCAATGGTGTCTATGACATCTAGATTATGTAATGGAACTGTAATATTGTGAAAGCATTCAAATATAAATTAATGAAGTACAATGCAACTAAATACCCATGTACCCGCTTTATCCCTCTGCTAGTGTCTGAACATGTAACCAATTAATTATTTAATTATGACCAATTTAGAAACAGTTTACATGTTTACATTAGTGATGGGTCTAGTATGTAACTAGGAAACCAATAATGATATTAAATAATGAAGATACAAGGTAACAACCATGGAAATAAAGACATAAAGAATCACAAACTCAGTAATGAATATATTTCAGTTGAGGAAAATATTTTAATTAAAGTAAAAATGTCATAGTCATTACAAAATAATATCCCTGCCATGAAGGAAGAGTTAATAAAAGATAATATTCGGCTAAGAAATGTCTAGGCCTGATGGAAATTAAACATGGCACATAATTTTCAATGGTGGATCCAAAGAGTATTTCAAAGAAATCCTATAATATTGTTAATGTTATACTGTGGTGTAAATCTTGGAATCTACAAACTAATAAGAATTGGGTTCCAGCTGTGTCTCAACATAATAAATCTACATCATTGAATCAGAATGAGGTTCCGAGTGCTCATGGAATTCCTTTTGGAATCCACGGTGAGATCAATTCAAAAAACTATTGTTTTATAATGGTGTCATGTAATAATTCATTAGATTCATACCATTAACATTCATTACTGTGACAAGGCTAATTGAGCAGGAGACCATTTAGTTAATTCTTAATTAGTGAATAAGTCCTTTTAGTTCAATAATTCCATTTCATTAGTGTGACAAGGCCATGTACCAGGAAACCATTCATTAAATACATTTAAAGAATTTTCATGAGTCATTGTCTACTATGATACCTTATATTAACATGGTAAGATGTGTTACAGACATTCAATATCTTATTCAATTAAATTTAAATATGGAAAGTATTATTCTTATTATACATTAAAATTTCTATTTCACATTTAATTATAAAATTAAATCACATACCATAGTCAGTTTAAGAGGTTAGAATACAAGGTAATTTTTATTAATCAATCCATAATATAAAACACACCCTTTAATATTGAAAATCATGCCCTTAGAATGTTCCATCCAAGGAACACCCAAAAAAAGGCTCAAACATGTCAAAACACCAAAACTAAAAAAAATGGAAAACATTATATATGGGATAGACAGAGTTTTGGGTGTAACCACTAAAAACTAATAACATATTTTGGATGAACATAACTTTATAGTACTAATTATTATAGGTATGTAATATAAATTCATTGAACATAACCCAATGAAATCGGCAGACCCTACACAACAATTCCAAATTCATCGAACTTAAGGAATGAGTGATATACCATCCCCTATAATGTTGTAAATCTCTACTCATCCCATTTTAGACTCTAATTCTTCGTGGGATAGATTTCATATGAGAAAAAGTTAAAAACACTTACACCTAGATAAATAGGTCCAGAGAAATAGATAAGAATCATGAAAAAAAGGAATCATTTTTTTACTGCTGCACATCCAACATGATTAATGGAAGATCGAATAGATCATGAATGAAGGAGACATACTAATACCTATGTTATTCGTTTAAAAGATCCAAAATTGAAGAAAATTGAGTTTCTCTCCATTAGAATTCGGATTAGGGAGGACAAGAGGATTATTTATATCATTATCAGTAAAAATTTATAATTATCCAAAACATCTCTAGTGCATGGTTTGTCAGCATGGACTTCCAAAGCACACACAAACCGTAAATGGGTACATAAAGAATAAAGGCACTTGGAATGTTATGTCACGCATTTTGGGAAACCATGCAACAACAAGGAAGATGGATTTGCTAAAAAATATAGTCCATCGACACGATTTCCTCAAATTGTTCAATAGGCCCACTTTTCAACAAAAATTGTGTTCTAAGATGTATAAAATATCCGTACACCCTTGGAACCCTCACTATTCAATTAAGAATCCAAAATAGGTCAGGAATAAATAATTATACTTAAATTTTAATTTATATATACCTGATAAGAAACAAGGTTCATACACATCCTACAAAAAATAATTTTCATGATTAGTCACATTGATTGAAATTATTCAGTAGTCTGAAAAACCATTTTAGTTTTATATGGAATTGAATAAAAAATGATAATGTTTATTTTTAATAGGTATTATCAAATATTTATGTTCCATATTTGATCTTATTTATTTCAATTATTATATATCATTAAATGTATCATGGATTTTTAATTAATATCCTCATGGATTAGATGCTGAATTAGTTTTGAAAATCCATAATGATATGATGATCACATATGATTCTTTTGAATCTTCTTCATTTTAAGATTGTGGGATTTTTCTTCCTAAAAATCTCATTAATATCCTTTTTTTTTATTTTATGTTAAAATAAATATATATTGTCGTCCTCTATATAATTCACACATCAATTTCTATGGTAGGGATGTCATGTTTGGTATTATAAAAGGGATTAAAAAATATATCATTAAGATGATAAGTATGATATTTTGATATAAATAAAACCAATATATTATCCTAGAATCTATTTAGAAATAGTTTTTTATCTCATGATGGTTTTGGATATACAAATGACCAATTATATTACAAATATACAAGAGTTTGTTGTTTTATTTATTTAATATATTAATATCCTTCTAGCGAATCTTGAAAATGGGTTCTAAATAGAAAATATATGTGGTTAAACTAATATTTTTTAAGCCTCTATAAATAATGACCCTTATATAGTTGTAGGAACTGAATAAGAAACTCTAGTAGAGTCATGGGAAGGGCCTTATTTGGCCACGTGTGGCATCTTGTGGGGAACCAGTTCTTTTTGTTATGATGAAATATGGATCAATCTGACTCATCATTGACTCTAAAGAACACAAAATAATCACAATAAAGAATATATATCCTTTATATTGTATTGATGACTTATTTAATCCACTACATTGAACTCAATATTTATCAAAGATTGATTTTCATTCTCGAAATCATCAATTAGGATTTACAAAGAAGGATATAACCAATATTTTGTTCCATACATGGTATCGACACTATGAATATATAGTAATGTTTTTTGGTCTAACTAATTCCCATTATATCAACACTGGTTGAATTAATAGAATTTTTAGATATTAACTTGACCGGTTTTTATAGACTTCATAGAAGATATTATTATATAGTCAAGGATAATGCACGAGAATACCTAAATAATCAGAAATTGTATAAAAAAAATTTAAATTTTTGATATATGTCTGTAAATGTTTCATTTTTTGGGACATATAATCTAAAAAAAGGTATATTATTTGATCCATCAAATATAGAATAATTGGATGTTAGTATAAACCAATAATTATGATTGATATCCATGATTTTCCTATTTTTGGTTAATATTATTGATTATTTTTGAATAATTTATCAGTACATTGTAATCCATTCACTATGATTACTCAAAAGGGAGATAATTTCTATTAGATAGGTGAATTTGAGGAACATTTCAAGGAACTGAAGAGAAGTTAATGAATTGTACATGTGCATAAACGTTATTTTATTAATGTAATATTTATGATCAATAGTGATGAATTGAAGAACTGAATGGGATGTTTCATCATTTATAATTATATGGTGATATGTTATGCTTCATGAAAAATGATAGTTCCAGAGAAAAAATTACCAATTTCATAATTAAAAGATAGATTTAGAAATTTTTGAATTAATTACATGGAAGAATTATATTTATAGATAATTTTTTTGATATATATACCCATCGTAAAAGTATAAAATATATTTATACAGTGCATGATTAGAATATGTGCTAGAGAAAATATTTTTATTTTATTATAGATTAAAATTTATAAATACATTAAAATGATTGGAAATTGAACTTGGTGGAAATTACTATGAGTTGAAAGGATAATGTTATCTTATATATGTGATTAGGATAATATAAGATCTATTTATAGGATTTTAAAAGGATAGATCTAAAAATATTTATTGAAGGGGATAAATATTATCCTTCTAAAATGAGTGTTCAACTAATTATCCATCTGTGAATTATAAGGAAAAAATAGTTTGATTTTAAACTACAAAATATTGATAGAAATGATCATGATTTTAACCATGATTTTGATATATTTGTAATGTTTTGGATCCATTTATGTGTCATATCTATAACATATTTAAAGAAGGTGTTGTTGGATGATTCTCAAAGTTCATAATTTTCAATTCATCCTATATGTAAAAATATGTATAGAGATCTAAACGAGTGTTTATAGTTGGAAAATGTGAAGAGTTATATTAAAGAGTATGTATCTAGGCAAATGGTATTACATCATGTTAAACTAGGGAGACAAAAGTATAAGGGGATGCTACAACCATTACCCATAAGAAAGAAGAAGTGGGAAATCATCACCCATGATTTTTTCATCAGAACCCCTAAATATCTAAAGACCATAATTCTATTTGGGTTGTCACTGATCATCATAAAAATTTAAAACAACTCATTTAATTCATATAATATTTCCCTATTTAACTTTTTTATCGAAGAGGAATAAATGAAGTGGTGAGGTAGAATTGAGTACCACATTCTTTTGTATCTGATCGGGATCTGAGTATTTCCTTAGAGTGCTGAAAAAGTATTCCGAAAGATCTAGATAAAGGTATAAGGCCCCGACCATAAACCTTACTTAATATTGAATTAAATGAATAATTAACATTGAGGATCTTTTTAGGTTTAGCGTTTTACAGAATTAGAACATAACTATTACCTCTCAAAAGATTACAAAGTAGACACTTCTACTAAGTTTCCATAGAATAAAAAATCTTAAAAAGAAACATGTCTAGATCCATGTTTTATATAGCATGACTTTCCCTTGATCCCATTCTTGAGCCTATTCCACATTAAGTCCTGTGAAAAACATTTCAAAAAACTTGGGGTGAGCATAAAAAGCTCAGTAAGGGATACACAAAGAATGAAAGCTGTTAATTTATCAAAACAAAAAGTAAATCATGTATACATTATCAAAGTAATACTTTTCACCTTTATGAAGTAGTAAAAACTCCTCACTGATTAAAAGATCATTACTTACCCTTTTGTAACCAAATGATTACCATAAAACCCAATGGAATAGCCATTCGGCCAACTTCCATATATACTTAATGGAATAGCCATACGGCCGACTTCCATACCCAATGCATTGGAGATTATAACGAAACCACCCATCCTGGTATTCACGGCACCACCCGTCATATGGTTTATCACGTAACCACACATCAAATGCCCAAGTAACATTATAAAAATCATAAGACATAAAACAAATATAATGTAAAGAAAACATTTCCACACTTTGATCACAATATATCACTTAAATATATTGAAATAACAAATCAATTATAAAAACCATTTTCAATATCAAAAATACATAAAATATTATATGGTATTTATTTCATTTAAAAAACACATTACGGCTTGTTCAGGAAGCCAAAGACCAAATAATACTCGTGGAGGCGGAAAAGGTCGTTGTCACCGCGTACGTTAAAAGAAACATTCCGTTTTGTCGTTTTGTAAAACGCTTCGTAGAAAAAGATTATTTTTTTATAAAAGTAAAAGTAAAAGGGGTTTATACACTGTATAATAGAAATTTGTGTATAAAATGAAATATCCCTCAATTAATGGATATTGAGACGAAGTCCCTTACCTCGGGTCTGACTTGACTCGATCGTTCTTTAACGTCCTGAATAATAAACATGAGTAAATTCATATTTCCTTAAGAACCTTATTAAAGTTCATTATTCCTTTTATATCACTTATTTCTATGTTATAAACATTATGTAATCATTTAAGTTAATACTATTTGTTTTGTCGATATTTGGTTCTTAAGTTGAAAGTGGACTTATTACAATTACATGTTGTTCGTGTGGTCAAAGGCTCATTATATCCAGAATGATATTCATGATTTGGATATCATATATATCATATATATCCATCATATACATGTATTTATAATATTACAGAATCATATTGAGGTAAGAAATGAAATGCACCGTTCATGGAGATGGAAACCCGTACGTACGCATGAACGCTACTTTCATTTCTTTGTCATATTAATGGAATTAAAACTAAATGAGAGGTATGTATATTTTAATTCTAGAATTATATTCATCATTTATATGTAACATACATTATATATATCCATTATATATATGTACTTATAATAGTACATTACATTTGGGGATAAGAAATGAAATGCACTGTTCATGGAGATGGTAAGCCGTACGTACGCATGAACGCTACTTTCATTTCTATATCATACTTTAATGGAGTGAAATCATAATGATATAAAGGTATATATTTATTCCAGTATAATATCATATATAATATCATTAAATCCATCCATTATACGTCCCACGTACGACATTAACGAATCAAATCACTTTGAGGGGGCGGTAGTCCGCACTTCCTAAAAGGAAGATATCACGTATACCCATAATGGAAGCCATAAAGGTATGCCATAAATGAAAAATACATAATCTTGAAGAAAAACATAAACATATTATATATCATATATAAATATAGTGACATCTTAATGGCCACCTTTGAAGGTGTTATAAGAGTGTTGGACAATCATCGTTTCGTGAGGCAGAAATTCGCCATCCACAGAAATAGTATGTTCTCTAACTATTAAATGAAGGTTTGTGTAAGTGTAGTTAGAATCCTTCTTATAAAAACATCCTAGTATATTTAATATACTAGAGTTGTTACAAAAGAAATGAATAAAAATAGTTTAGGGGGTTGGAGAAACAAAATAAAACAAAAGAACACAAGTGAAGACATCACCTTAAAATCCGGAAACTCTCTTAGATTTGTGCTCAGAGGCTTCCTTGGGAAGACGTCTCCCCAATGTGAGGCTTCAAGTAGAATGAGAGGGATGTGTAGAGACAAAATGGGCAGGTTTTGGCCGAGCCAAAGGCTATTTAAGTGTGGTTAAGGTGGTAGAGGTGGGGGCCTTTTATAAGAGGAGAGGAGGGGAACTCTTGGAAAGTAAGTAAATGTTACATTATTTGAGAATGAGTTTCGGATTTTAATGGTCCCACATTGTTTTGTTTCGAGGATAAGGTGATAAGGGTTCGAAATCCACCCATACAATAGGTTTTTGTCATGTTTAGGTCTTAGATTTTACATTATCTTTCCATTTTATTTAAACCGTTAAATAATGAGGTCATCGCTGCATCATCATGGTGTCATAAATGATTTAATTTATTTAATGTCTAAAAATTATAAAACAAATAATATGATGTAGGAAATAGTTTTACCTTTAAAATGAATATTTATAGTCAAAAATATGATTTGTATAACCCCATGTAAAATTTTTTTAGTAAAACAACTCATGTTTGTGACATTTTTTTTAACTTTAAATAAAAAGATATTAATGTCATTTTCCAACCAAAGTTGCTTCATGGGGTCCCCAAGTTGACCCATGGATTGTATTGGTCGTCCATGACACATCCAATGAGGTTAGGACATGTGTCATGTTCATTTCATCTTATTACAACATTATTTTTACCTTAAATTACACTAATTACCTTTAAACACAATTAAAAACTTAATAAGTTACTATTCACCAAAAAATTATTTTAATCCCATTGAAACAAATTTTACTTCTTAATGACAACCATGTATGTCGGATTTTTTAAATTCAAAACACAGAGGTGGTAAATTTTCATTTAAACGAAAAATCAGTTTTTTAAGTACCACTTAGTGGTTTCACTATTCATCAAAAATTGAAGTTTTTCAGAAAAATACCAAAACATCACCCTAAGCTATATTTGATATTCCGAATTCAAAAATGAATTTCATTTTACAAAATTAAAAACATAAAAGTTTCAACAATTAATTTAATAATTAAATTCCACTGTCAGAGCAAATAGCGTGTTTTTATGAAACAATAAGTATCAAAAGATTGACACTAGTTTAAGTCCGATTTCAAAGTAAAATTAATTCCAACAACCACTATTGGATTTAATGGTAAGAATATATTCTAATTTTACTTTAAAACCAATTCAAAAGATAATATAATCATATAAATAAATTATATTAAAAAGTGGTTTTGAATTAAAATACAACATTTTACACTATTCATTAAGAAATGAACTTTATCTGAAAAATACCAAAAATTTACACAAAGTAAATTTTGATGTCCCAATTATAAAGAAGTGTTTTATTTAGTCCAATAGAATGTATAAGAGTGAACAAAACTATATTTAATGACGGTTCTCCATCAAAAGGCGATAAGTGAACCTCTAGTGAAAACTAGGGCATATACGCCTAAAATTGAATTCTTTCTGTATTTTAAGCCTTTATCTTTTATTAGATAAAAGTAAAAACATTTAAAAAACATATATAATCATATTTCAGTTATTTCAATCCATTCCCGCCAATACAACAGCTATGTGTTAACTACCATTTAAAATAATATTATTTTATTACTAGTGTGCAACGTAAGATTTCAAAGAAACTCTTTATTACTTATCAGGTACGCTATCGAACATAGCAACCCCTTTAAAGTAAAATTAATATTTAATTCGTAAATATTAATAAATATAAAAATTTATTATTCTTTATTTACCTTGGATGTTACATCCTTCCCCCCTTTTGGGAATTGCGTCCTCGCAATTTTATTCACTTATCAAAATAAGTGGGGGTATTTATCTCTCATAGCATTTTCAGATTCCCACTTTGCCTCTTCAACCATATGGTTTTTCCACAAAACCTTTACCTGGTGAATTACATTATTTTGTAACACTTTCTCTCTTCAGTCAATAATCTGGACTGGTTGTTCTTCATAAGAGAGATTCTCTTCCAACTGAACTACCTCTAGGCTCAAAACATGAGATGGATCTGGCATATACTTCCTCAACATCGAAACATGAAAAAAATTGTGTACCTGAGATAAACTCAGAAGTAAATCCACATGGTATGCAACTGATCCAACTTTCTCTAGAATTTTATATGGTCCAATGAACCTTGGACTCAGCTTTCATTTCATACCAAATCTCATCACACATTCCCATGGAGAAACCTTGAGAAAAGCATGATCACCTACCTCGAAAGATAGATCCTTCCTCCGGTTATCCACATAAAACTTCTGCCTGCTCTGAGCAGTTCTCATGTGTTTCTGAATCAACTGATATTTTTCCACCATCTCTTCTACAAATTTTGGTCCCATCAGCTTCCTTTCACCCACTTCATCCCAAAATGCTGGAGTTCGACACCGCTTCCCATATAATGCCTCAAATGGTGCCATCTGTATACTGGAATGAAAACTGTTATTATAAGAAAACTCAACCAAAGAAAGATATTGGTCCCAACATCCCGGATAATCCATCGAACAACCTCATAGCATATCCTCCATGGTCTGAATTGTTCGTTCTGACTGCCCATCTGATTGCGGAAGAAAAGCTGTACTAAAATTTAATTCAGTACCCAATGACTTCTGAAGGCCTTTCCAAAAGTTAGAAGTAAACCTGGGATCACGATCGGACACAATGGAGAGAGGAACTTCATGTAACCTGACTATCTCTTTAAGATACAAACGGGAAAGTTGATCAAGGGAAAAAGTATCTCGTATAGCAAGGAAATAAGCAGATTTAGCCAAGCGATCAACAATAACCCAGATTGTATTATTACCTCTAGATGTCTTTGGTAATCCAACAACAAAATCCATGGATATAATTTCACATTTCCACTCTAGAACTAGTAAAGGTTGAATCATCCCTTTCAGTAACTGCCGCTATGCTTTAACCTACTAACAAGTCAAACACTTCACAGTAAAATCAGCAATATCCCTTTTCATTCCATCCCACCAGTAATACTCCCGCAGATCTCTGTACATCATAGTACTGCCAGGATGAACTGAAAACGGGGAACTATGAGCCTCTCATAACAACTCATTCTTCAACTGTGAATCACCAGGGACACATAATCTCTTCCCAAACCTCAAAACACAATCATTATCAATGTTGAATTCAGGCAACTTACCCTTCTGAACCAGCTCTGCCTTTTTCTGAAACTCAATGTCTTCCCTCTATGCTTGCTTAATTCTGGATGATAGGGATGACCTCACTGATACCTGAAACAAAACAGAATAACTCCCTACACCAACATCTACTATTCCAAATTTCATCAAATCAAAAAACAAAGGATCTCGTTCCAAACGTAGCATGGTTAATGAAGCATTACTTTTTCGACTCTTTACATCGGCCACTTTATTTGCTTTTCCCGGATGGTAATGAATTGCACAATAATAATCCTTAATTAATTCTAGCCATCTCCTTTATCTCATGTTCAACTCTTTCTGAATGAATATATTCTTTAAACTTTTTTGATCAGTATATATTTCACACTTTACTCCATACAAATGATGCCACCAAATTTTTAGAGAAAAAACAACAGTAGCTAATTCCAAGTCATGTGTAGGGAAATTTACCTCATGAGTTTTCAATTGACGTGAAGCATAAGCAATTAACTGATCATTCTGCATTAGGACGCAACCAACTCCCTTCAATGAAGCATCACTATAGATAACAAACTCACCATTCCTGGAAAGAAGTGCCAAAACTGGAGCATCCACCAATCTTCTTTTCAACTCTTGAAAACAATCATCACATTCTTTTATCCGGATAAACTTAACACCCTTCCGAGTTAGCTTAGTCATTGGACTAGATAACTGTGAAAAATTTTCTAACAAACATTCGATAATAACCTTTGAAACCATGGAAACTACGGATCTTAGTTACATTTGTGGGTCTTGGTCATTCTTCAACAACTTTTGTTTTGGAGGATCAAAAGTTATCCCATATTTAGATACAATATGACCAAGGAAAGAAATTTGTTGCAACCAAAACTGACACTTGCTTAATTTCCCATACAATTTCATTTCTTTTATGTATTTCAAGATAACCCTAAATGACTTTCATGCTCCTACTTACTTTTAGAAAACACCAAAATATCATCAATGAAAACAAACAACATTTTTTACCTGAGTCAAATGATCCATCACTGCAAAAAACTGTTCAATTCTGATTCTGACAATCTCAGTATGCTGATTTGGAAGGTCATTTCCCTCAGTATGCCTTCCCAAAAAATCTTCTCTGTTTCCTCTACGAAAAACCATTCTAAACACTGAAATACCTTAGGTGAAGAAACATGGTAATATGTAAATTCTATATCATTTCAATCATACCATAAATTAATTTATAATTTAACAATTTTCTAACTCCTAAAGTTGTCTAAACCGTCCTCTAATACCAACTATAAGGCAATGACCTTAAACTTCCTTAATATTGAATTAAATGAATAATTCACATTGAGTATCTTTTCTGGTTTAGAGTTATAGAGAATTAGAACATAACTATTATATCTCAAAAGATTACAAATTAGACACTTCTTCTAAGTTTCCATAGAATAAAAACTCTAAAAAAGAAACATGTCTAGTTCCATGTTTTATATAGCATGACTTTCCCTTGATCCCATCCTTGACCCTATTCCATATTATGTCCTGTGAAAAACATTTCAAAAAACTTGGGGTGAGCATAAAAAGTTCAGTAAGGGATACACAAAGAATGAAAACTGTTAGTTTATCAAAACAACAAGTAAACCATGTATACTTTATCAAAGTAATACTTTTCACCTTTATGAAGTAGTAAGAACTCTTCAATGATTAAAAGATCATTACTTACCCTTTTTTAACCAAAAGATTACCATAAAACCAATATAAGGAACACATAACATATAAAGGTAACTTGGGACATAAACATACTTAAGTGGAATAACCATACAGTCGACTTCCACACATATCACTTAATGGAATAGCCATTCGGCCAACTTCCATACATACTTAATGGAATATCCATACGGATGACTTCCATACCCAATCCATTGGAGATTATAATGTAACCACCTGTCCTGGTATTCACGGCACCACCCGTCATATGGTTTATCATGTAACCACCCATCAAATGTCTAAGTACCATTATAATACCATAAGACATAAAACAAATATAATGGAATGAAAACATTTCCACAATTTGATCACAATATATCACTTAAATATATTGACATAACAAATCCATTAGAAAACCCATTTTCAATATCAAAAATACCTAAAAGAGTATATGGTATTTATTTCATTTTAAAAAAAATCATTACGGCTTGTTCAGGAAGCCAAAGACCAAATAATACTCGCGGCGGCGGAAAAGGTCGTTGTCACCGCGTACGTTGAAAGAAACATTCCTTTTTTTCCTTTTGTAAAACTCTTCGTAGAAAAAGATTCCTTTTGTATAAAAGTAAAATTCAAAGGGGTTTATACACCGTATAACAGAAAGTTGTGTATAAAACGAAATATGCCTCAATGAAAGGAGATTGAGATGAAGTCCCTTACCTCGGGTCCGACTTGACTCGATCGTTCCTTAACGTCCTGAATAATAAACCTGATTTAATTTCTATTTTCTTAAGAACCTTTTTCAAGTTCATTATTCCGTTTATATAACTTATTGCCATGTTATAAACATTATGTAATAATTTATGTTAATAATGTTTGTTTTTGTCGATATTTGGTTCTTATGTCGAAAGTGGAATTCTTACAAATACATGTTGTTCGTGTGGTCAAAGGTTCATTATATCCAGAATGATATTCATGATATTGATATCATATATATCACATATATCCAGCATATACATGTATTTATAATATTACAGAATCATTTAGAGGTAAGAAATGAAATGCACCGTTCATGGAGACGGTAAGCCGTACGTACGCATGAACGCTACTTTCATTACTTTGTCATATTAATGGAATTAAAACTAAATGAGAGGTATGTATATTTTCATTCCAGAATTATATTCATCATTTATATGTCACATACATTATATATATCCATTATATATATGTACATATAATAGAACATTACATTTGGGGATAAGAAATGAAATGCACCATTCATGGAGACGGTAAGCCGTACGTACGCATGAACGGTACTTTCATTTCTATCTCATACTTTAATGGAGTGAAATCATAATTATATAAAGGTATATTATAATTCCAGTATAATATCATACAAAATATCATTAAATACATCCTTTATATGTCCCACGTATGGCATTAAAGAATCAAATCACTTTGAGGGGGCCATAGTCCGCACATCCTAAAATGAAGATATCTCGTATACCCATAATGGAAGCCATAAAGGTATTCCATAAATGAAAAATACAGAAGCTTAAGGAAAACATAATCGTATTATATATCATATATAAATATAGTTACATCTTAATGGCCACCTTTGAAGGTGTTATATGAGTGTTGAACAATCATCGTTTTGTGAGGCAGAAATTCACCTTCCACAGAAACAGTATGTTCTTTAACCATTAGATGTAGGTTTGTGTAAGTGTATCTCTAATACTTCTTATAATAACATCCTATTATATTGAAGATACTATATTTGTTATAGAAGAAATGAATAAAAATAGTTTAGGGGGTTGGAGAAAAAAAATAAAACAATAGAACACAAGTGAAGACATCACCTTAAAATCGGGTAACACTCTTAGATTTGAGCTCAAAGACTTCCTTGGGAAGACATCTGCCCAAATTGATGGTTCAAAGAGTAAGAGAGGGATTTTTAGAGACAAAATGGGCAGGGTTCGGTAGATCCAAAGCCTTTGGAAGTGTGGGTAAGGTGGTAGAGGTGGGGGCCTTTTATAAGAGGAGAGGAGGGGCACTCTTAGAAAGTAAAGAAATGTTACTTTATTTTACAATGATTTTCGCATTTTAATGGTCCCACATTGATGTGTTTCTAGGATAAGGTGATAAGGGTTCTAAATCCACCCATCCAATATGTTTTGGACATGTTTAGGTCTTATACTTTACATTATCTTTCCATTTTATTTAAATTGTTAAATAATGAGGTAATCGCTCCATCATCATGGTGTCATAAATAATTTAATTTATTTAATGTCTAAAAATTATAAAAAATACTATTATTTAGGAAATCGTTTTACCTTTGCAATGAATATTTATAGTCAATAATCGGATTTTTATAACCCCCTGTAAAAATTGTTTTAGTAAAACAACTCATGTTTGTGACATTTTTATTTTAACTTTAAATAAACAGACATTAATGTCATTTTCCAACCAAAGTGGCTTCATGGGGTCCTCAAGTTGACCCATGGATTGTCTTTGTCGGTCATTACACATCAAATGTGGTTAGGACATGTTTCATGTTCATTTCATATTATTACAATATTATTTTTACCTTAAATTACACTAATTACCTCTAATCGCGATTAAAAACTTAATAAGTTACTATTCACCAAAAAAAATTATTTTAATCCCATTGAACAAAATTTTATTTAATAATGACAACCATGTATGTCTGATTTTTGAAATTCAAAACAGAGAGGTGGTAAATTTTTATTTAAACGAATAATCAGTTTTTTAAGTACCACTTAGTGGTTTCACTATTCATCAAAAATTGATGTTTTTCAGAAAAATACCAAAACATCACCCTAAGCTATATTTGATATTATGAATTAAAAAATGAAGTCCATTTTACAAAATTAAAAACATATAAGTTGCGTTAATTAATTTAATAATTAATTCCCGCTGTCAGAGAAAATAGCATGTTTTTATGAAACAATAAGTATCAAAAGTTTGACACTAGTTTAAGTCCAATTTCAAAGTGAAATTAATTCCAACGACAACTATTGGATTTAATGGTAAAAATATATTCTAATTTAACTTTAAAACAAATTCAAAAGAAAATATAATCATATAAATAAATTAATTTAAAAAGAGGTTTTGAATTAAAATACAACATTTTACACTATTCATTAAAAAATGAACTTTATCGGAAAAATACCAAAAATTTACACAAAGTAAATTTTGATGTCCCAATTCCAAAGAAGAGTTTTATTTGGTCCAATAGAATGTATAATATTTAACAAAACTATATTTAATGATGGTTCACCATCAAAAGGTGATAAATGAACCTTTAGTGAAAACTAGGGCATATACGCCTAAAATTGAATTCTTTCCGTATTTTAACTAGTGTGCAATGTAAGATTTCAAAGAAAAACTTTGTCACGTATTGGGTACGCTATTGAGCATAGCAACCCCTTTAAAGTAAAATTAATATTTAATTCGTAAATATTAATAAATATGAAAATTTATTATTCTTCATTTACCTGGGATGTTACAATAGGGTTGAGTTTAGCATGACTAGTCTTCCACAAATACATTTTTAGTCTGATATAAAAAAATTAAAACCCTACAGGATGTATTTAGATCTTATTCTTTGAATATCAATGTATTTTGGGATCGAAATCTCCATCTAATGATGCCTACTAAGAATAATATATTTCACTTAAGCATTTGAATGAGTCCTTTTGACGATTTATATATGTGTGTAAACAAGATTATAAATACAACATGATATGATGAACATATATTGAGAAATATATTCTGACCATACCCACTTAAATAAATGGAAGAGAATGTTATTACTATTGAATATCATATCAATGCATCATAGAGTCGATAGAAAATTTATGTGGATAATTATTAGTGAGAACTGGAGTTATAGGTTGGTGAGAAGTGGTTTCTTAAAATTTTACCTTGGAAGAATGTTATGAGATCCATGAATAAAATTAATGCCAAGCCATAGGTATTAGGACCCCTTAGTGATTCTTGGTCGAGTAGGGATGGCAGCTTATCCCCAGTGCTTCTATAGAACCACTCTCAAGTTCATCAAATGTTCCATGAATATATCATGAGGAAGTATATATCTGATCCATCAAATGTATTAAAATAACATTTCATTTTTCTAGATAATGATCCTTACTATGAATAATATGTTGTAGAAATATTGACTCATGGAGATAATGCATTATGGAAGAAGATTACTTATCTGTTTAATGAAGATTTGAGGAATTAGAAATTTGTATAAGCTACTTCAGAAACTGATGTTGTAATGAAATAGAGATGTATTAATGTTTACATAGAAGTGATGGAATCTAAAGGGTGAAATTCATTTTATGACGGGCAGAACATAATAACCCAATATTTTATGTTATATTTATTTTAAAATTAATTTAATCTCTTCATCAACTTTAATATGCACAACCCCATGTACATAAGAACTGAAAAGTAGTATTACATAATAACATTCCCTTTAAATTAGAAAGTGTAAATATGAATAAATATATAATGAAATTTATATGGTTTAAAAATGTATAAAATAATTTCATTTCTAATCAATTAGTGAGAAATGAAAAAAAACAATTGGATATAAAGGTGATGTTATTCTAAAAATACTATTTAAATTCCCAATATATATTTTCATCTTAGTTAATTAAATTAATAAATATTGGTGAATGGTTTTTATTAAATTTATATATTATATATTCAATAAAAAAAATTATCATTCATCAATAGTTATTTAGGAAAGCGTTAAGAATAAATCTTATTGTATACGTGAGATTGTATATTTCAAAAAAGAAGTTCCATTATGCAATATGCACTTATATTAAATTTAATTTATTATGTTTTGAAATATTAATTAAAAAAAATTAGATATTTTTTAAGAAAACATTTAATAATTATCTTATAGTTAATAGTTGATATTTGCCAAAAAAATATTAATTTATCAATGAATTTTGAAAATGATTGATTTTATTAAAACAATACTTTTTGTTTAAAGAATTTACAAATATAATTTTTTTAATTTTTTAAAAATTATAAGTAGTTAAATTATATTATTAAGAAACAAATTTTGGTCATTTTAATGAATTTTATGCCGATGTTTGATATAAAAACATTGTATATTTAAGAAAACATTTTCCTTGGATAATTGAATTTCATCACATAAAGAGTTTTAATATTAAATTAAATATTTTCGCATATCTGAATTGGATTTTGTAAGGTAGATATTTTTTTGTAATAATAATTTCTAATATTATGTAATATGGTCAAATTTAATTTGTTCATTATTAATATTAATAACTCTAAAAATCTATTACAAGGGTTAGGGTTAAAAAAGGTTTACCTACGAGTTGATATAATAAATAACGGTTAAAATGAACTAAAAAACAGAA
The DNA here is from genome assembly GCA_963277665.1 of Viscum album. Lineage (NCBI taxonomy): Eukaryota > Viridiplantae > Streptophyta > Magnoliopsida > Santalales > Viscaceae > Viscum > Viscum album. The sequence continues at coordinate 1,069,623,147 of OY728129.1, forward strand.
TAAATTTAATTTTATGGCCATATATAAACCCTATATATGATTATATTTAGTAATTTTCTTTTTTTAGCAATTTTTTTAATAATAAATTAACATAGTTTCTACTTTTCATGAAATCCAATTGGGTCATATCCCACACTAATAAAATGATGCCTCTTATCACCTCATATAAACACATAAATAGACAATATTTTACAAATTAATTGATTAATATACTTAAATAAATCCATAATCATGAAATATAGTCACTAGATTGGTCAAAAATATGTCCTAGGAAAGATTTAGGTATACACATTAAATGATTTTATGAAGAAAGGGTGTAGTACTTAACAATGAATTTTCATTTTATTTCATTCTTATACCTACTTAAAATATAATTAAAACATGAGTAAATAATAAAAATCTATATTTCATATATTTTTATTTTATTATTTTTATTTAATAACATATATACACCAACTCTACCATCAAATATGAAATGACTCCGTTGTTAGTGTGTATGACAGACTACAGTCTCACGATCCAATATAATTTGTTTTTATTTATCTCCTATCATGGGTGGATATGATGATAGATATAAATTATAAATATTATATTTTGAACATAATTCTATTCCTCTATTTATAATATCACACCAACCACCTTACCTTTAATTTTTTTGGAAAATGATAACATCGCTCATTCGTACGTGTGGACTACCACCTTCATGAAGAAATGTGATTTGTGTTTAATTTCTTATTTATATAGATGGTAATAAGGATATTTTTTTAAATATGTATGATATATATTATATAATAATGATTCTATAAATATTAATTCATAATTTTGGTTCTTTTATTCCATCTTCCAAATAGTTAATACAATGTTCATGCGTACATATAGCTTACCCTATACATGAAAAGTGTAATTCATTTTTATATATCTATCTTGAATGTTTGAATATAAATATATATATATATATAATGAATATATTTTATATTTTAATTATTATTACTGATATATATAGAATAACCATAATCCATGTACATGTACAAAAACCCTTGAACAAATACATACATAAAAAATGAATTTGTTATCACCTAGATCCATAATTTTAATAATTATTTAGTAATAAATAGCTGAAAAAAGGTTATAATTAAATTTTGTGTGGTGTGATATATATGAATATGGTTATGTTATATAAGTATAGTAAATCTATATTTATTACACATGATTTTTTATAATGTTTGGAGGATCATGGATCTGAGGTATGGGATATATATTTCAATCACATTTTATATAGGATTGCAAATGAATTAATATAAATTAAGGATATTATGTGATCTTTATTGATAAGTAAATTTACTTTTTTCCCATTAGGTTATTTCTTTAGAATACATGTTTTTCATTCATTTTTCTCACTTCAGGTGCCCAAGTGATAGAAAGAACATATTTATAGAAACCCTATATTATTTGACTCTTCAATCAAAATATGCTTTTAATATATATTCATGTTTTTTATAATTTTTTTCGTGAATATTCTCAATATTATACAGTAAATATTTGAACTCATTTTTCCCTAATGTTGATATTTTATATTTTTTTAAAAGGAATCCTTTTTTCATTATCAATTTTTATAAGTGTTTTTTTGAAAAGTTTGAAAGGAATGTTTTCTATAAACTTATATGTTATGAATGGAATTACTAATCAATTTTTTTAATCAATCATTTGTGTTCCCAAGTATATTTTAAAATAAATTATATCCATTAATATTTGTTAATGTTTTATATTCTTAATATTTAACTTTTAAATAAAAATTTTATTTCCCTTATTACATGTTTATAGTGATATTTTAGTTGACTTATTTTCTATAATAATATACTTGATTTTACTTATCATTTACTTTGGATATGATCAAATGAGTCGATGATTACTCATTTTCATTATGATATGTTATTATAGTGATAATATATTCAGGAAACCCATTTATTTTTCATTATCAATGTGACAATGAAATGCTGAAATGTTTTTGAATAATAATTCTTCTTCATGGGTTATATTGTGCTGATATGATTATGAAACATAGTTAATTTATATATGGTTTTCTAGGATGAGTATTTTATCATATTGTTTAACAAAAATGTATGATTTTCATTAAGTGAATTGTGGTCCAATAAATATATATCCCCTGAAATAATAGGTTAATGATGGATATATAAGGAGGTAAACAAAACTTGAATAAGGAGTGATCCCAATTCATTAAGGGGTTCTTTAAACTCTAATAGTCTTTGGAGTGATCCTTTACTTATAATATTGAATGGAGAGTGAAACTAACCATTGTGATAGTCTTTTTAGTGATCTTAAACTATAAAAAAAATTATATTCTATGACATGTGTATGTTAAAATTTTATTTTTTATGAAAATATTTGACTCTAATGGGACATGTTATTTAATTCTTTTATTGATTAATGTCTTTTGAAGAACCAAAATTTATTTCATGACTCATGATTAAGATCTATGATATGTAGGGTATGACATTAAAATTTTATTCTCATGTACTCATACCCTTATTGTGATGTTAATTTTATGTGGTCACTGACATATTCCTTTTTCCCATAATGATAAAATGATATCACCCTTTCTAATGTTTCATCTCCTTAGGATTTGAAGAATTTTATTATCTATTATATGTATAATAGTTGTTCTAGTTTTTTAGTACCCAGTTAGTGAGGATGTAGTTCACTTATAAAACAATTTTTTGTGTATCCATAATTCCAAAGGATCTAGACTTATATTATTCTAGCATTAGTAATTTTGTCATGTAATGAATATTCATCTAGTAGTTGTAATATCTATATATAAAAATTATGGATTTTTATATTATCTATATTTACTCACTACATCATGCGAGAATTATATTTGGATTATAGGAAAATGCATGAATTCCCACTCTGCTAGATGATACATTGATTAGTTGTTATTAAACGTCACACATCTCCTTCACATACTGGTTGTGAACATCACCATTATAGCTTCATTTTCTGTAGAGAACTATTATTAAACAAATATATCCAGATTATTGGTATATGATATTAATCAAGAACTATTTTTTAGACTTTCATCATATGAAATCCCAATATTCACTTTTTATCAACTCTAGACTTTTGTGCACCACTCTTACACTTAAAAAATTAATTCAAGAATAATTAATTATTTTTCCAAAATCAACAATTTTACAAAACATTCCCTAAGTCATGAAACACCACCCCTAATAAAACATTCAATTCATTTAAAATATCTTAACATCCATGTTAATTTTAGTATTTCTAGAATCTCACATTCTCTCTACATACACATGATACTTTTCTCATGAAAATAATGTTACAATATCTTATTTACAATAAAAATACCTTCCCGAAAATCACTCAAAAATTATACCCTTAATATATTGAATGAGTCTAGATATGACATCCCAGACCCATATCCCACTTAAAAGGTTCCCAAAGACCAGTTGACCACATTCCCTTAAGCGCATATCCCGGAATGCTAGAGGCTAATTACTAGAAACAAGGGTCTGGGGTTTTTCATTAGGGATACTAATCCCACATTACTAGATTGTAGCACAATGGTTCAATAAGGAACAAAGATAAATAGTAGAAGTTTTACAAACAGACAGCACAAAAGAATCTAACTGAGTAATAATAATAAACAACATGTTCGAACTAATATAAATATACAAAATCTAATGGTGATATTTCATATATCTATAATGCTAAAGAAATGGATACAATGTAGTAGAAAATGATGCTATAAAAAATTAGAAAAAACCACATATTACCCCATGTATCCCATGTTCTCCCTTGCTATCTAATACCAGATCATTCCTAAGAAATCAAGAAATCAAGTGCTCGATGTGATAAACATTCTTTTATCAACACCTTCATACATGTAATATACTCAAGTACCAATGCGGGTCCAGATAAGGTGTGAGATAAATCTTAGTCGGTAACCACCAATTATTTCCATAACATCATATATAACTAATACAAATTAAACTATTGTCCAAAAGTTCATATATATAATAGTAAAAAATTACAATAATGTAATTACCCATGTACCTTCATCATCCATCATCAAGGATCTGAACATGTAACCAATACATTATGTAATTAAGTTCTTGTTTATATAATAATGTCATGTGGGGCATAACCCGCACTTAAATCACAACATGATATTAATAGAAGAAGTTACAAGTTGTAATAAGAAAAGATGATGATAATAATAAAGAACGGTTCTAAGGTAGTAACGAAGGCATCTTTGAACTCAAGGGTCACCAAATCTTTAGTAATTTTAGCCTTTCTATAAGGGTAAGAGTGTAATATGTGGAAGATCATCACTGGAATACCACAATAGTATGACTTAACAATGTCCAAGGAATACATCATTCGTAAAATTTGATAATCTACTTCTAGAACCAAGATTGTAACCATGGAATATTTTCTCTATAGAAACCATGATGGGTCCAAAAAGTGTATCAATGGAATTTTTTAATAGTAAAATAAGGATACTATAGTGTCATACTAGGAATCAACTGAAAGATGGGAATTAGGTTGCAATGTTGTCCTCAACTAAGGAAACTAGCATCCTTGAACTGGAATACTATCCTCGAATACTCAAAGAATTCCCTCAAGAATCCAATCTAAGCTGGAGTCAAGCTAGTCCTATAAATATTTCAGGGTCCATATAAATAACTAAGAACCATATATTAGATTCATTTAACTAATAAGGAAATATATGTTCATACCATTTATTAACTTTATGTAGTTAATGCCTTTCATTCCATTAGTGTGATAAGGCCAAGGCCATGAAACCATTTAATTAATTTAAGAAATATTCAATTACATCATTTCATTCTACTACCTTCCACAATAAAGGAAATGGGTGTTACATACAAGCAATTGAATGTTCCCTCAAATAGTCCAAATCGTATACATACTTCATACTTTCCATTTCATTTTATATTGATTTATTAATTTGTATAACATAACTTAGGTGGGTCAATTAGATAGTAAGATATTACATACCATTCAGTAATTCAAAAAAATAAATTTCTTATAGAAAGCATAACCATTATAATGGTCGAGTTGAGGAACACCCAAACACTGCCTCAAATGTCTCAAAACACTAATAACTCAATTTTCTAGAATCAACCTATATATGGTGGTTGATGTGGTGGTTGGAACCATAGACTATGATTACATATATGACAAGGGTCCTAGAAAATAGTCTTAATGATAGTATAAAATGATTGTTATTTCAACAGACAGTTCCTGATGAAAAAACCATGATGACACAGAAATTTATAAAATTATCAATATTGAATAGTGAGCTATAAAACAACAACAATGTACTCTTATGACCCTCCCCATATAGTATCATCTATAATTTTTCTTGTATTGGATAAGATCTATAGAACAGTTCAATACCCTGAAATTGGGGCATATAAGCATACATCATAATAGCATAATTTATAAGAATAAGAATGATTAATGATTAAAAGGGATTTGATAATGTACCGATGCGGATCCAATGAAACAGATGGTGCTTCGATCAGACTCTGGATGGACGATGATGCTTGATTCCTTGTTAATGATTGAAAAATGATTCAAAAAATTAGAGGAATGGGTAGATGTCTACTAGAAACCAAAAGGGGGGTAGGATGAATAGAAAACATTATTTAGGTGTAGAATTGTAATATTTCACAAAATATTCCTTCATTGAGTTCGGACACACTATTTTCTAAACCATCTAAGGTACGATGTAGGAAAGGGGAACATGAATGGTTAGGATGCATGGTTAGGGAAACCATGTGCCAACCATGTGAAAATACACTATCAAAAGTTAATAAATTTTCTCATGTTAATGCATACTATTTAATATGGTTAGGTAAAACCATGCGTCCGCCTACTACTCGCTATCTATACTCACACAGTTAAAACTATCTATTCGTCCTACCTCACACGGTTTAAACATACCATGAAATAAGCCGTTTTATCTAAAATGTTGGGTTCAAGACTCCAAAGAAGCCATCGACACCCACAATAACTTCTCTAACTCATTAGACATCTATATTGGGACCATAAAAGTAAATTTGACCAAAACTTAGAGGATACATACCTGATTGAAAATCATAGTCTTGCATTCTGCCTCCTAAAGGAACTCATCCCTATGTTCACCTTCCCAGGGCAGTGATCCAATATCTGAGAAAAAATATATCTATTGGGCATGTATATCGGCCCTCGCTCCAATGTGTCATCCTATACATGTCCGTCCTATACTATGAACTGTACTAAAGGGATAGACAGGCCTAAGAGAGCCTCTGTGCTCCATTCAGCGATACGTATAGGACTCTCCTCAAATGATGAATCAACATCCATCTTGACTTCCTCTGGATCAATATTATGAGATGGTTAGGCATAATAATGGTGAAGGTGTGAAAAATAAAAGACATTGTGCATTCCACGGTATATATGAGGTTGTAGGAACCAATATTCTACTAGATAGACTATCCCCAAGATCTTAAACATGATAAAAAATCTTGAAAACAACTTCCATTTCCATCACTTTTATCTACGTCCTATCATATGAAAATCCCATATGAAAACACTATCCCTGACCATTAAATCCATAGGTTTACTACTGTGATTGGAATAAGATTTCTATCTACACTAAGTAGTATACCTAAACTTCTTAATCGGCTAAACCTTCTCAAAATTATTCTACATGTTATGATGACCTAGATGGGTTACCTCTCCTACCTCTAGCCATCACAAGGGTAAACAGAATGGAAAAAGGTATAATCCCACCAGAGTGACCATATAAGTCATCATATAGAAGCAATTATTATAAGGGAACTGAAAGAGAAGGTTATAAATCTCCCAAGAACTACCAAAATCAAGGATGTATTCTGAAATAATTTCCTTGGGAAAATGTACCATCCATTACAATTTTCCATTAGTATGAGGGTGAAAAGATGTTCTCATAAGAACTTATCTACCCATAGATGACTCCAACCTCTTTAGAAACTATGACATGAAACGATCATCCCTATATTGAATGATAGTACGAGGAAACCCATGTAGTCATATAATATCATAGATATAAAATTTTCCCAGGTGATCAACTAATAATGAATCCAATAGAGGAATGAAGTGAGATACATTCATCAGTCGATCAATGAAAACCCATGCAATGTCAGTACCTCTAGGGGAACTAGGGAAATTAATGTGAACGTATATGGAGACATCTTCCAATGTCCATTATAAGAATAGAAGTGGATTTTACAAGATTTCAGATCTATGGTGATCCTCCTACACTTGATAAAAGGTGTAACACCTAGTGAAGAAGTCGTCTATCTAATGTTTCATCCCAAGACACCAGTACTGGTGTTTAATATCTCGATACATTTTGTAGATTATTGGATTGACATCCCACATATAAGAATGGTACTCTCACATAAAATCATATCTCATATCTCTATGAACCAAGAGACTCCCATTTATCTGTAGGATGTCATCTATGTCTACTATACATTATGAAGGTGGTCCAGCTCCTGAAATACATACATAGAGAATCAAGCACTCAGGATCTGAAAATTTACTTCTCTCTTTCTATAACAAGGAGGGATGATGTCTCTATCAATGATAAGATATTGGAATACACATGACTGTCATGAAACTCTATATGTTTCTCGAAAAATATTTCCATCAATTTATATTCTTCATAGGATTCCAATATGGAAAATGACTGAGTTTTCTGTCATAGTGCATCAGTGATTACATTACCCTTTGTAGGCATATAAGAAATAAAGAAATAAGAGTAAGGATTATATTTGACCCATCATCTCTATATTAAACTCAATTTAGGATGTATAACGATATATATATATTTATTCTATTGCATTTATACACCACAAATGGCTCAACAAATATATAGATTCTCTAGCAATGTATGGCATAGAAAACTACTTCTAACTCAAGGTCATGTGTTGGATAATTTTTCCAATGAGGCCTAAATTATATAGATCCATATTTAACCACTCTATCCTACTATATCATCACTAATACTAGTAAAATTATTGACACATCATGGTATATGCTTTTATTTTCTCTAGAAGTGTTAGTATCAGTACCAATAAACACATCCTTTTTAGCTTCTAAAACGAATTTCGGCATGCTTCTACAATAGGAACATGACACACTTCTTTGCAAGACTAGTATGAGGTGAAGCTAGGCATGATAATTTTGGTTTGAATATTCTATAATATATATCCATCCCAAGGAAACTCTATATATAAATTATGTTCTTATGGATCTCCCATGAAACCACAGCACTCACCATCCATAGGTCAGAAGAAAATCCTGATTCATAGATAATATGACTCAATATGTGAATTTTTTTATCCAAAAGTGGAACTTAGAATGATTGGAATAAAGCTAGAGCTTTCTTAGTGTACTCAGAATGATCTCAAGGATATTATAATGGTTTTTATAGGCATGAGGATACACCAATATGCCATCCACAAGAAACGTGACAGAATAATCAACATAGGGGTGGAACATCCTATTCATCGCAACCCTGAAAATATAGGGCGTGTCCATGATACTGAACATCATAATGAGGTTCTCATACAAACCACACCTATAGTGGAAATAAGTAAAAAGTATTTCTATGGTCTGACTTTAACTTGATAATAGAAATATATTAGGTACATCATAAGGAAGACCCTAGCTCTCCAAATATAACTGAAGATGTCATCTATATGAGGTAGTGGGTACTAGTTCAGGACCTTAAGCTAGTTAAACCATCTGTAATCCACACATAGATGAAAGGAATCCTTCAAATTATTTTCAAAAAGCATAATATCAAACCAAGAGGAAGTATTAGTATAGTTAAAACCATTGGCCTACAATTCCCTAAATGTATCTGGAGCTCATAGAATTCTATTGATTCCAAATTTGAAGAAAGAATGGATATTGGAGATGCTTTTAGAACAAGAACAATCATGAACACTGCCTTTATCCAAGGAGGTATGCAAAAAAAATCAATATATACATTCCAGAAATTATATTCTACATACAAATTTCATCCTGATAGAAACAATGGTCCTCAATGATGATAATTTCAATCTCAATAGTCACTCCACCTATACCATGATGCTTTATTCCATCTCTACCAACCTAGACACCCAACACACCCTTTTGTAGATAACTTCTTCCCTATTGTGATGTAAATGACACCCTCCAATGATAGTTGTCTACAAAGGAATGATACAAAACCAATCAATCCATCCTTATAATGACATTGAATCTCACCATCTTGAGAAACAAAAGGTCTCATATGAATTGGTAACTACCAAATTCGTGGGTAGAATCCCTAAATTGGAATATACACTCTAACCATACTCCCAATGTTGTATCTAGGATCTGTTGACCATGGTAATACATTATTTCCAACCTATTTCCTTCAACAATAGATAAAGAGATAAAGAAATTATAATATCATGTATCAAATAAAGAATATACAATTGTGGTGGTGACTGTAATAGTACCACATAATGTATATGTTCATGAAGTCTGATCCTTGGGTATCGGTTTTAGTGCATGGAAATGACTAAATCCATAGCCATGTGAAATAGTTGGAGTACCATGATCAGAAATTCGTTGTTGGTGATCCTGAGTCTCACATCCAAGGACATGAATTTTCCTTATATAGTTCTATCTATGTTACTCCAACTCCTCTCCTGACATGACATAAATTTCCCTTCTCCGAATGGTGGAGCTGGTGCAGATACTCTTCCAATAAAAGATGATAGAATGGATCAAAATAATCTATTACAATTTCTCATACGGTCAGAAGCTCGAAAACCTAGAGAATATCTATCACAGTTGTTTTTTAGGTCCCATTTCTCCACACTGGTGAAACACGATAGAGCTACTAGCGTGGGTACTATGGCTACCAGTGCCCTAATGAGAAACCTGAAGAGATTTCTTTCTGCTACTCAAGGAATTATTATCTTACTTTGAAACTAGTCCTCTATTCACATAACTATCATTTTCACTCAAGTTGTTCTCAGTGAAAATTATTCGAGAGAAAATTTTAGAAAAAGTAGTAAAGTGCGATACGCTTACTTGATTAAGAATAGAATACGTGAATCCATCCTCGAAGTGTCTACCAAGAGAAATCTCATCACTGGGAAGAATTTTTTAAAATCATTGAAAAGAGGAGAAAAGCTATATAACATAATCAAATGCACTAACTATTCCAAAACTATAAAATAATCCTTCTCAAGAAGCATTATCTCTCTCACTCTGTCATCTATCAGTGTTTGTGGAAAGAACTAATCATATATGTCAGTCAAGAAATCATCACATACCATTCCATGTTAGAGAACATCGAAGGTAACCACATACCTACAAATCATGGGTGAATCACACATCATGTATGTAGTAAGTTTTACCCTTCAACCTCAATCCTTTTTTAAATGAAAAAATATTGACTATGAGGCCACTTTACAATACACAGAGCATGTGGACCTCCAACCCCTGAGATGGTTGGTGGATGATACTACTAGTACCCATGTGTCTGATTAACCATCACAAGTGAGACTCGTGGATCACCATGCATGGATTTCATAAAAAATGGGAAATAGTATAGAACATGAGTATTAGTACCAAAAAAAGGTATTTTATGTTCTAAATCATGTGGCAATCTTAAAGTAATGACTGAATGCTCAGGTCCCACCATGTCTAGAGAATGGTCATCACCAACATCATGGTTAGAAAATGAGGACATCATAGTGGAATTATATTACAAATACCAAGAACACAACAAAGAAAAATCTTAGAAGCATATAGATAGAATCAGTAGAGGAGGTTGTACATAATAAAAGGATCAATACATATATAACACTACCCAAACTACCCACATTGAAGGAAAGGTATTGGTAAGTGTTCAATTATTATTTACAGGGTTTCCAATAGATAATGGTCCAGTCATACCTTGCCTCATAATTTAAAGGAAACCATTTCAATCTATTTTCTATTTAATTTCTAGGTTCACTCCATTACCTTTAATAAATATGATAATGTGGGATAAGGGTGGGAAAACTTTTCATTTCAAATGTAATGATTCACTATCATGTTTAATTTTAGGATTATCCACATATCATGGTTTATATAAAATTGATAGGAATTCACAATGAATCATGGCCCATACACCTTATCACTGACAGTGACACCAATTTGGGTTTTATGAAATTTCTTGACTCACTAAATTACCAATCCCAACATATTAGGTCCTATAACACAGCATGAATTGAACCTAGAAATAACTCAATCACATTTAAGGTACATAAAAAGTATATATATATATATAATCTCTCATATTAGTAACCTGAATATTTTGTAGTGCAAGAAATGACAGATAAATATGACATGGAAATATAAATGACATGTGAATTCTAGGTGCCTAAAAGGATTCATGAAACAATATCCTATTCCCTTATATCATCAGGCCAAGAATAAAATAAAATAATCAATTATAATAACAATTAACAACAACACATATTATGTTTTTCCCAACAATGAAATGATATTGACTACAATAAGAAAAAGTAGAACAAAAATTATAATTTATGAAACTCAGTCTTTACCCCAAACATGGTTTATGATGTATATGTATGAATGATGACCATGTTACAATTGTTCCTAATATCTAATCTATTTTCTCTAAATAGTAAATCGGGAATGGAACCTCCACTAACACAGATTTGTGATGACTCAGACCCAGATTGACCATAGAGGTTCCTCATTCCTGGTTGGCCACATGGCCTCAAGAACATCTCCCCAAATGAAAAATGTTGTTGAGTAGCAGAGAAGGACTAGAGTATATCAAAGCCAATCAATAATGTAAATAAGTAAATAAATGAAGTATTATAAACTCATGGCACAACATTATCTAACAGAAAAATAATAATAAACAACATGATGCAACTGATATAAATATAAAAAATCTGATAAATATATTTCATGTTTCTATAATGATTGAAAACATTAATATAGTATAAAAGATAATAACTATATACAAAAATATAAAAAAGAATCCAATTATCCCTATCATCCCAAGATCCAGCTCAATCATCAGCAACCTGCTCCACCCTATGAAATTATACAATCAATTGTATGAAGTAATACATTTCCCTTTATCAACATATTCATACATGGAATCTTTCTAGGTACCATTGACGCCTTGTATATGGAGTGAGATAAATCACAGTAGGCCACCACCAAAAATGTCAATAAGATCATTTCCATGTAATATAAATTGATTCAGCCAAAAATAATTCATATATAAAAGTAATTATGATAATAATGTAAATTCCAAAGTACCTGCTTCATCCCTAAGATTGTGCATGAACACTTAACCAAACCATTAATTAATTATGTTTCTGTTTATATAATTAATGCATGCGAGGAATATCTAGAACTGCCATCACATCATGATAGTGATAGTAGACCATCAAGGATGTAATAAGAAAACATGATGATAATAATAATGAACACATCCAAGGTATTGACCAATAGAATATAATCCTCAATGTTCACTAACTCAGTAGTAACTACAACTATGATATATGGGTAAGAGTGTAATACATGGATATTTTTCTGTGGCTTTCCACAATAGTATTATATAAGAAAGTCTAAGGAATACATCCCATGTAAAAATGCAATAGGATTTGGCTAGACATAAGGATATAACCATGGAATCTCCTGTCCATAGAAACCATGCTAGATCCATGGAGTGTATCCATGGAATAATTTAATAGCAGAAGATGGACCTTATGGTGTCAAACTAGGAATACACTAATATACAAGGATCAAGTTCTTTGGTGGGTCTCAACCATGCCACCTGCTTCCTTGAATGGGAATTGGATCTTTATGTTCTCAACACTTTCCCTCGGGAATCCATGGGGATCTCGAGTCAATCAAATCCTATTAATGTGTCATGTTCCATATACATAATTATTAACCTTACATTATATTACTTAAATTAATTATTAAATTTTATGGTCATACTATTTAATATGTTCAAGTGGATCATGCCTCACATATCATTAGTGTGATAAGGCCAAGGGCATGCAACCATTTATCTTATAAAAGTCATATTCAATTATGTATGTTCATTCAACTACCGTCCATTATAACTTAAAGGGGTGTTATGAAAATTTAACTAAATTTTGATTCAATTCAGACAACATATATAAATACCACATACTTCCAATTTAATTTTTTATTAAATTATTAATTTATAGTGCATACCTTTTGCGGGTTAAGTTCAGTGTAATGTGGTCCAATCCGTTCACCAATTCAAAATTCAAAAGACATTTAATATGTAATGTCTTCCATTAGAATGTTAATGCTGAAGGACACCAAAATAGAGATTCAGACCTATCAAAACACTAAGAACACAATTATGTTAAATCACCTTACATGGGGTGGTTGATGTTGTTCTCGTAACCACCAACTATGAATAACAGTTATGAAAATGGTCATAGAACATGGTCCTAGAGACTCTATGGAATGAATATTAATTCAAGAGATGATTCCCAATGAAATTTTCATGATGACATGGAAATTTATAAAATGATGAATCTTGAGGAGTTGGTTATATACAACATGCATCATACTCATCTGACATTCCTCATCCACCATCACCCTCTAATTAGTCCTAGATTCGGGTAGATATAAAGAATGGATCAATGACTTAAACATTGGGCACTTGATTCTCATTTTAAATGGAATTGTTTACATGAAGAGTAATTAAAAAAATCTTAATAAGTAATATTGAAGATACCGATAAATAATTAATAAAATAGAAAACTTTTCAATTGGAATCTAAAAATGGAATCTTGAAAACACCACTTTTGTAAAAAATTTCCCATGTTCATGAAAATTTTTCTATTCAAAAACAATATCAGGAAATTAGTGTCTTTTCATTATTTCAATGATTTTGTCTCGAGTCATCACTTTTGAACAACTTTACCAAACTAATGATACTTTCAAAAATCCTTTTCCCTTTCACTATAATATTTCCTTTTGTATATTTTCATCAAAGGTTCTAGAAAATGTGGAAGATTGTGATGGGTTGTTCCCATAATTATTTTAACTTTATTGATGATAAATCTTAAATATACATGATGTAAAACATCAAGATTAATGGAATTCAATCAAATGATATAGAATATGGAAAAAATTATGGATCTAAAATATTGGATCATCATATATTCTTTATAATTAATTTATGAAAATAAACAATTGAATATGGTAAATCCTTTCTTTGATGGTTGATATAAAAAAAATTACATTATACCTTCATTGAGTTTTAGGAATCAATTGTAGATTCCCACTAGTAGTGATACACATGTGATCCATAAATCATTAGACACCATCATTGTATCTTCTATTACTAACTTGGAAAATCTTAACACTTGCATTATTCATCTTTGATCACCTCAAGAATTTCTTCCAACAAATTCATATATAACTCTCTATATTGAGTGTTAAAGGTGGAGGAGTATTTATCCCTATTATTAATAGTATTCATGGAGAAGGGAGCTTTCTAGGCATTTGATAGGATTCTCTGGTTTCGTTTTTCAAAACAAAATTAAATGAATTGGATCAATGGAAAAATAATAATATTGGGTTTATACAATGTTAGTGTTATATGAAAATAATTTAACAAGTTCTATTTTATATTTATTTAATCCCTTTGGAATAATGGATAATGGATAATTGATTCATTAATTAATATCACTACATTATTTTCTAATAAGTAAATCAATATAATATTCCCCAAAAAGAAAATTAATATTTATTAAATATTCTAGTCACATATTATTCCATCAAATAAATAGTTACTGAATATATGTAATCAAGAAAACATGAATAATTATTAAATCTCAAGAGGGATTAGTAAATATTATACATGTAAATAGTAAGTTAATGATATATTATTTAACTAAGATTATAAATACACTTATTTTGTGACCCTCTATACCCTATTTATTAGTGGCATCAGAAAAACATCCTAAAATACACGGTTAAAATCTAAAAACATACCACGATGCCCATAGAAAAACATGTTATTGTAACGATGATATAATACCTCATAGGGATGCATATAGTGTAATACAATACCTTAATTATGATAGCTCTAATCAATAACATTTCATGATATTTCCATTATTTGGATGGATTAGAAGCCAATGTATACATAGACTCCACTATAGAAACAAAAACAATTTCTTTCATTAAAATATTCCTGGTCCTAGATAATTCATGGTGAAATTAATAATATCCCAACTACAACTTCGGATCATTATAATATGTTTGAATACTAGTATTAGTATAACCCCGAATGAAATGATACTAATCTCATCGATACATTAGGAACATATACTTAGTTCTCAAAAACACGAGGATAACCAATATTATAGACCAATTATGTTCTCTTAGATCTACTTGATATCTTCCTACCATTATCAATGCATATGAATCATTAGTCCTAGTACATGGTATTGAATATATGATTGATCATGTCGCTAAATGATATATGATCTTACACATTCCCTGTTTCTCTTATTCTATATGAGGACACATCTTCAAAGATATATGAATATCATGTGACACTATAATAGATCCAATATTGTATTATTTTATACTAAATATATTTAGTATTAGTTCATCTTACATACACTTTCATAGTCCAAGAATGATATAGTGTCTATCTTGAATGATCTTGATCCCTAGAATGATTGAAACATCACATATTTCCTTTTAAGAGAATCACTTTTTTAACAAGTCCATAACATTCTATACGATATTTATGTATTTTCAAAAAAGTTACTTGTCATAAACATATATTACTAGGATAATGAATACACTTCCACTAAACCTATAGTGAACAAATTTCTCACATTATTTCTTAATTAAACAAATTATTCATATTGATTCACCAATTTTAATTTTTCTTTACTTGTATGTTTTCCTCAATTCAAAAATATATCTCTACAATGTGAAAATATTTTTGAAATCACATAGGGTCACAACCATTATGGTTTTCACATATACACATCTTCATAAATGTCACAATTATGGAAAGAATTTTTGATATACATCATCAAAATTTCACAGTTATGGTAAGGTGCTATAGAATGTATATTTTTTATATATTTAAACATGTAAACAATATGAATGTTTTCATCATAGTCAATTCATTAATTAATTTTAAAACGTTTAGTCACTAGACATTCATTATATGTATTTACTTTAACTGTCATGGATATTTTTCTCTTGATTTCCCATTTTCACATTATAATATTTACATCAATTGATACATTGAATAGATCCCAAACTGTGTTCAGATATAAGAAATCCATTTCAGAATTCATGACTTCATTCCATCTTGTAGCTTATGTGAAATCTACTTTTATCTATGTAGAAGATAGGTTAATAATTGTTAATCAATAGTTAGTAACCATATTAAATTAATGGAAACCCATATTTCATGGGTTTTGTTACCACTATTGTGATCAAATGTAGTACTTCTGTTTCCGGAACTACTTCATCCATAAGGACCAATGGAATGTGTTCCATTACGAACTCTTGTGTATCTTGAGCATAAACATCATCAAAGTTAATCTTTCCCACACTATATTTTTTAATTATGAACTTCCTCTAAAATGATGTATTATTTAGGGAAAATCACATCCTTATCCATGGTGTTGTCCAAGTAATATCTCTTTGTATCTTTAGGATATCCTATAAATATAAACATTGTGTGATCGGGTTCTAGTTTCAGACTGAGAAGTCCTTATGAAACTCCTTTGAACCCCAAATATGTATATGTTTAAAAAAAATCATTCCACTACCAAAATTGAAACAAATATTATTTCCTATTTTTTTAGTACACAATTTTGTCTGTTTTCCATTGATTTTAGTTAACTAGTAATTACCTGTGCGTTCGCAAAACAATGTATTTTCAAGACAAAACTATATTTCCAAGTTTATAAAGAACATGAATATTGAATATATTGAAAAAACTAGTGATAATATTAAACTATAATCGGACAAAATATAATGAAAAAAAACATAGGAAAATAATAAAAAAAATAACATAAGAGAATATGTAGGAGAATATTTATAACATATTGCAGAATATAAAATAATATATAAGGAAAACATAAGTATATCGTCACTTTTCAAAATAATCCATTCAAATGCATGATGGAGAATATAAGGAAAACATATAGGAGAATGTAGAAGAAAAAAAATTATTTGGAAACGTGGAAAACATATTGAAGAATTAATAAGGAAACAAAAACATTCATTCAAATTGACATTTGAATATAGTGGATAACATTCAATTGAAAAGAAAACGAACATGAATGAAATAACATATGTATTAATGTCATCGAGAAATTATGTCACATTGTACAAACATCCAACTTCAAATGAGGAAAAGGAGTCGCTCTATGACTCAAAAATCAAAGACAAACTCAATATAGAAAATCCCATTGCAATATCCACTTATTCTTGTCTTTCATAAATTTTTAGTTCTTTACTTCATCAACAAAAGGAATTCATATTCCTCTTGGGACAACCTAACAATCAAACAAATAACCATTGTCCAACCAGTTTTCCACGTTAATCAAATACATATTCAACTAAGAATTATTATATGAAACAGAAATTTAAATCATTCTATATCAGATATGAATTAATAGATTGTCTTACATGAGAATGTCTTTAATCAAAAGATGCATGATTACAAAAGGATGATCAAATGCAGCATGCTAATGATCACCATTTTCGAGATATATATGAAAGTGAGCTAGCATGTTGGGTTTGTGTTGACCCCTTTAAAAATGGATTGGGTTTAGATTTTAATTAAATGAATCATGTTAGCTTAAATGGAATCATAGGACATCCAAACCAACATGAAGCCAAGACGTGATCTCATATTATACCCTCATAGAAGTTATTATGGGAAAGGGTCACCAAATTATTTATTGAACGTACTTTTATGCTGCTAATAATAGAATTTAAGTAAAATTTTATATCATGAACATTACAAATGCCACATATTTTTTCAACTTTTTTATCATAAAGGATGAGTCATTTAAGTAGTTTCTATTTAGCTCTATAAAAAACCTTACATTCCTACAGAATACCTTTCAAAAGTAGCAGATAATCTCTTGTAATAAGAAATATGAAAAAGTTATATGAAGGATAAACCATCTATAAGTACTATTTAATATTATTAGCAGCATAACACAACAAATTAGGTTAAATTTTCCTATATATATTATACAGAGTATCACATGAAACTTATGTTGACACATTCTTCATAATCCAATCACGAACATGAATGAAATAGCATAATTATTAATGTTGTCGAGAAATTATAAGATGAACATGAAAGAGTTATTATACAACATAAATATATTCAGCATAATTATATAGAGCATAAGAATACCTGAATATGAAAAACAGCCCTGTCATGTGTGCTTTGTCTATCACCAGTGTGTTCAAACTGTGCCTTTACAATAAGGAATTGGTTGAACTCATCCTTTCCTAATGCAGCCAAAGCATGTGAAATTGAGCCATCACCAATGTATTTCATCTTTGCTTCACCAATATGGGATTGGTTGGGAATCATCCTTGTCTAACACATCATAATAATACCTGAATATGCAGAATAAGAATACTACATAAGAATATATACTGCATAAGTATACAACATAAGAATACCTGAATATGTAGAATAAGTATCAATTTCCCTGAGAAATGGAAATGAATGAAATATCCAACTAAAAAAGAACATTAAAATGGACATGAAGCAAAAAACATAAGTATATAACGAATAGTATTTAAATGGGCATGAATGAAAAGAACATTCAGAGAGGTAGGTGTGATCACATAATGCAGATCTATAGATGCATCAAGGCCTCTTACAATCCCAAGACCTGCACACTAAGGTAATTCAGAATCATGACCTAATTTTCAAGACAACAATAGTTGAATCCATGCTGTACAAAATTTCATACCTTGGTGTTTGTAAGTGAATATGTTTAATAATAATTCAATATATAGATATCTTATAAGAGGGTTTTATTCCAATTCATGCGTATCTGGATACATGTAGACATGGAATGATGTGATGAAAGAGAAAGTGAGACAGATAATTGAAAAATGATAACAAATACAAAAAAACTCATTTAACACTTTTCTGTCCATTTACTCATAATGATTTTTATTTAACAAAAATATACTCATGGGATGAAATTGCATTCCATTACATTTAATTACTTTTGGAAAATATATATGTAGATGGTTGAGAAAGGAAATGTACTTGGGACTCATAGATTGAAATTTCAATGCATTGAATAAGACCAAAAGAATGCAGTGGCTCCAGGAGGCTAAATAATGTGAAACATGATTATTTATTCAACTTATAATGAAAATAGAACATTAAAAGGATAAGAGTCCCAAGTCTGAATTAAATTCTAATAATATATCCACCACACTTTCTCAAACATGAAAATCATTATTAAATTTATAATAGCATAAACAAATAAGAAGATTGTAGGAGCAGAAATAAAATGCAGTCCAGGAATACTAGGTAACAAATTCAATTGAACGATCACTTATCCATTCAAAAACATATTCTTCCATGTGATCCCATATCCCAATGAACAAACAAATCAAAAAATCATGTACGTATTTACACATAAAACCATAATGATGAGTCTTCAGCAAAGAGTTATGTGTTTCAAAGTTCCAAAATATGGTACCCTTCCATCAAGATATTCTACTTCTTGAGGGAGAACACTTATTATTTCAAACACCTTCAGGGAATCCAAGAAAATATATTCAAAAAAATTACATTATTAAAAGAATACACCATTTAAACTAATGGATAGTAAATTAAGAGTCCCAAGCATGAATTCACTGCTAATCAGATATCCATCACACATGCCCAAACATGAAAATCATGATTAAAACTAGAAAAGTATAAACAAATAAGAAGACTATAGGAGTTTACATAAAATGAAGTCCATGAATACTAGGTAACAAATTCAACTGAACAATCACTTATCCATTGAAAAACATGTTCTCAAATGTGATCCCATATCCTGATGAACAAAAAAAATCAAAAAATCATGTATGGATTTACAAATAAAACCATAATGATGAGTCTTAAGTAAAGAGTTATGTGTGTCATTGTTTCAAAAAATTGTACCCTTACATCGAGATATTCTACACCTTGAGTGAGAACACTTGTTATTTCCAACACCTTCAGGGAATCCATGAAAATATATTCAGAAAGATTAAATTATTGAAAGAATACACCGTTTCAACTAAAGGTTAATAAATTAAGAGTCCCATTCCTGAATTCACTGCTAAGAATACATCCATCACACTTACCCAAACATGAAAATCATTATTAAATCCAGAAAAGAATAATCAAATAAGAAGACTGTAAGAGCTTACATAAAATTCAGTCCAAGAATACTAGGTAACAAATTCAATTTAACGATCAATTATCCATTCAAAAAAATGTTCTTCCATGTGATCACATATCCTTATGAACAAAAAATTCAAAAAATCATGTATGGATTTACACATAAAACCATAATGATGAGTCTTCAGTAAAGAGTTATGTGTGTCAATGTTTCAAAACATTGTACCCCTCCATCAAGATATTCTGCTTCTTGAGGGAGAACAATTGTTATTTCAAACACCTTTAGGGAATCCATGAAAATATATTCAGAAAGATTAAATTATTGAATGCATACATTGTTTAAACTAAAGGAAAATAAATTAAGAGTCCCAAGCCTGAATTCACTGCTAAGAAGATATCCATCAAACGTTCCCAAAGATGAAAATCAAGATTAAATCCAGAAAAGCATCAACAAATAATAAGACTATAGGAGCATACATAAAATGTATTCCAAGAATACCAGGTAACAAATTCAACTGAATGATCACTTATCCATTCAAAAAAATGTTATTCCATGTGATCCCATATCTTAATGAACAAACAAATCAAAAAATCATGTATGGATTTACACATAAAACCATAATGATAAGTCTTTAGTAAAGAGTTATGTGTGTAAAAGTTTCAAAAAAATGCACCCTTCTCTCAAGATATTCTACTGCTTGAGGGAGAACACTTGTTATTTCCAAAACCTTTCGGGAATCCATGAAAATATATTCAGAAAGATTAAATTATTGAAAGAATACACCATTTAAACTAATGGATAATAAATTAAGATGTCACAAAAATGGTATGGATTGGTGATTGAGAGGAAAACAGACCACAAGAATGTAATGGCTCTAGGATGCTAAATTATGTGAAACATGATTATTTATTCAAAATATAATGAAAAGAAAATAGTAAGATGATAAGAATCCAAGGCTTGAATTCACAGCTAAGCATATATCCATCACACTTTCCCAAACATGAAAAGCATGATTAAATAAAGATAAGCATAAACAAATAATAATACTGGATGAGCTTACATACAATGCAGTCCAGGAATACCTATTGACAATGAAGGCATAGAGGAGCCAGTGTGACTGAAAAATTTTAAATCTAATTTAAAATAAGCTATACCACTTGCATGGAATTTCATCTTAGGAATGTGGGTAATTTGAAAATTGAATTGATGTACTATAAAAATTCAACATAATTTAACATGTTAATACATTTTCTAACATTAAGAATTGTTATCCCTTTCTCGAGAATTGATTCAATTCCCAAAATATGAGCTATAGTAAAATACATCAAGTAAAGGGGGACTCAAACCAAATCCTGAATAAAGCATCATTGGAGTAATCCAACTTGATATTTTTGGAGTCACAACCATTGTTGTAACCTAATATATCCATCAAATGAGACACTACAAAAAAATAATGAAGAGACACATAAAATAATTCATCAAATTAACACTCTTATAAAACTTTGGTGAAAAACATTGAAGTAATTAATTGTTATAAGTTATAAAAAACTATAAGAAAACACTTGTTTCAAGTAAATAACCAAACCATGGGCTATGCTACATTGACTTGGTTTCTTGGAGTAAAAATAAAACTAATGTAAGCAAATTTATATATTGAAAAAATATTAATCACTAGAAATACAAAAAACAAGAGTACCAGCCAAACTCACATATGAGCATGCATGATATTGCATGATTTCTGAAAAAGGAAACAATTTACATCATAATATAATCTACAAGGGAAATTCAATCACAGTACATGATAATGAAATATAAACCTCAATATAAACTGCAATATGAATTTATATTGAAACAGCTATATAAACAGGAATGTAAACTGTAACTTCAATAAAACATAAACTAACATAAAGTGAAATATAAAATGAAATATAAATGGAAGTATAATGCTATATAAAATGTAAATCCAGTTAATGTTAAAATCAATCAAAAAATATGAAATTCGTGGTATTCAAGAACAACTATGTTCTTACATACCATAGGTATTGCAATGTTCCATAATTTGACCAGAAAGTCTTTGAGATAATCATGCATGAATTTTGAAAAGAATGGATTATAAAAGCTCAATAACATATCCTATGAATGTCATTGAGATTTATAAAATTTCATTTTCCCTAGATTTCTATTAGTAATACCAGAGTATTGTGTATAAGAGCACAACATTACATCAAAACATGTTCCATATAAAGGAAGAACAATCAACTTTTTCTATCATGTCCATGTCTTTCCTGGAATAATCAATCTGATACTGAAATTTTGGATCCATACCAGGGAGTTCTTTAGAAAAGCTCAATATTTCAACAAAACATGTTGATGAAAAGGATAGAACAACAACCTTTTTTCTATCATGTCCTTTTCATTCATGGCCTGATCAATCCGATACGAAAAAGTTGGATCCATACCTGGGATTGCTTCATATATTTTTTCATTGATATTCGTGACATCACGAATCATTTGTGCTCAAATAGATCTATATTCATAGACCTGATACATATATGTTACAAAAAAATATGCAAACCTAAATATTTACAATCATGTGAATCCTACGAAATTAATGTTAAGAAAAAAAATATTGTTAAAAATATGAATCGAAATTTTTTTTTCCTTGTACATGTAAGTTATTTTAAATATTCAATCCAGAATATTTACAAAACTATACATTAGAAAATATTACTATTAAAAATAAATATATATTTATAACAAATATGAACTTATATACTTCAGTTTACAAATTCAAATATAGATGAACAGAGAAGTAGAATTTAAATTCTTATATTAAATAAATATGAACAAATACATCCTCGAAAGAAATTCAATAACATTATAAAATTATGCAACAAAAACCATATCATTACTGCTCAAATATGTAAATTAAATATTACTTAAATGGCTTGAGGAGAACATACCAAAATTCGAATGACTGCCACTTCATCATCTAAGAATCAACAAACAGATGGATAAATTGACATTAGTGATGAATAAAACATTGAATGAATTATAATCCAAATAACAACGAAAATAAAGAAAATACCTCTATGTATCGTAATGAGACCTCATCCACCAATTAACCTAGTATGAATAATCATGTGAAGAAATTGAGTGAATGCAACGGATAATGGTGTGAGATGGTATCGAAGATATTGTGTGTAGGGAAAAATAAAACCAATGGAAGAAACTATATATATGGAAGAAAAAATAGTAATCACTGGAAATACATAAATCAAGAGTACTGGCCAAACTCACTATGAACATGCATGATAATTCATCCTTGCAGAAGCAAATTGTATTCTTGACAAGGAAACAACATGCATGATAATAAAATCTATAAAGGGAAATGAAATCTTAGTACATGATAATGAAATATAAACATGAATATAAACTTCAATATGAAGATATATTGAAACAACTATCAAAACAGGAATGTAAACTCCAATTTTGGTACAACAAGAACTAATATAGAGTGAAATATAAAGTGAAATATAAAATGGAATATAAATGGAAGTATAATGTAATATATAATTCAGTTCTAGTTAAAGTTATAATCACTCAAAAACTATGAATGTCATGGTATTCAAGAACAACTATGTTCGTACATACCATATGTTCTGCTATGTGCCACAATATGACTAGAAAGGCATTGAGAAAATCATGCATTAATTCTGACCAGAATGGCTTTGAAATGGTGAATAGATTCCTGAATCAACTTCAATAAATTTATATAATTAGGCAACAATAACCATTTCAGTACTGCTCAAATATGTTAATTAAACTACACTTAAATCTAATGAGGAGACATACCATAATGGAAATGACAACCACTTCAGCATCTATGAATCAAAAAATAGATGGATAAATTGAAATTACTGATGAATAAAACATTGAATGAATTATAATCCAAAAAACGATGAAATTCAAGAACATACCTCTCTATATTGTTGTGGGACATCATACACCAATTAACCTTGTTTGAATAACCATGAAGTTCAATACAGGGTGATGAACTAATATTCTAGAATAAACCTAAGAGGTATCGTAAATTTCATAAAAACTGTAATGATTTTAGGGACAGTAGGAAAACATGAGAGAATATTTGGAAAAACTGCAATACAAAAATGTCAATAGATCTAAGGGGGGGGAAAGAGTGTGTAGTTGTCATCGATGAATGTTTTCCTCTGGACCATGTGAACAGATTGAGTGAACACAAGGGAGAATAGTGGGAGAGGGTAACAAAGATACTGTGTGTGTGGAATAATCTAGGCCATATCCTCTTCAGTCTAACACCTGCAAACAAATACAAAACAACATGATCTTCAATTTCACATCTTAAAAGCTTCAGGAACCTTCTACATCTTCCAATTTGATGGGATTTTATCAGCAGCATGCGTCTCCTTCTTCAACTCAGTTGGCCGCCATATTTTGTGTGGAAATGTTGATGAACACCCCTTCGATCGAGCTCAGTCATATTGATCGACCCACTTATTCGGAATTTGAATGATGTTCATCCTAGGATGACTTCATTGTGAAGAATATATTCCATTCGACTTAGGTTAAAGGCAGCGGTTTGATGAATTTGTGGAGGCGGAAGGAGTAGGCGGAGGCGGAGGAGGTGGAGGTGGAGGTGGAGGTGAAGGAAGTGAGTAGCGACTGAGAATAGGGTTTTGCGGAAACAAAAGAATGGAATGGGTGGGGTTCAGTGGGTGTGGAGAGACATCTAGCGACTGAGGATAGGGTTTTGCGGAAACAAAAGAATGGAATGGGTGGGGTTCAGTGGGTGTGGAGAGACATCTAGCGACAGAGAGAAGGCGAACGAGAAGAGGATTATGGGAAACAGGGTGGGGAAAATCGGGAAGGGGTGTGGAACCCTATGGTTGGGAGAGGAGAATAGGGTAGGGGATTCGAGGAGGGGAGCGCGAAGGTGCTCTGATAAATCATGATTGACGTCGAAATTGGGGGATAGATTTTTGGGTTTGGAGGAATTGATATGGAATTTGGGTGATGTGGCTGCATAGGTTGAGGACACGATAGCATAAAAAAGACAACTTTTGAGGATATATTGTTATAGATATCCACCAAAGAATAATGGAATATCTTTATGACACATTGTCAAATTTACCATGTCTAAAAAGGTAATATTCTTACATTCTCTAACACCATTTTACTATGGTGTGTCTGGTAGATTTAGGTGAGATAGAATCCCAAAATCATGTTGATGGTTGATAAACTCTTGGTTAAGAAATTCTACTCATCGATTCCATTGAATATTCATTATCTTATTTTCAAGTTGATTATCTAATTCATTGAATTCCAAAAATTACGTAGACTTATACATCATCTACTAAACATATCCATATATACTAAAGTAATCAGTAAATGTTATGATGTAAGAATACACACCTCTAGATTCTACTGGAACTACCCCATACACATTAGGTTTTACCAATCCTAAAATAACATTTCCCCTTATAACCTTTGATCCAAATGGTCGTTTTTTCATTTTTACTTGTAAATGATAATTACATCATTCATGTTTTTTTCTCATATGAATTTAAATAACCATCTTGATAGAACATTGTCAAATGCTTCTCATTTACATGATTAATATGGTGATGCCATAGAGGGGTGTTGTATAAGTCATGTTAACAAATTTATTTATCTATTTCAAATACATGTTTATCATAATTTAATTAATAAAGTCCATTACTTAGATATAGAATGTTATAACATATATTTTCTTATAATAGAGCAAACATTTATTTTGAAATATTGAAATAAAACCATCTAAATTTATGGATGTCATAGAAATTATGTTCATTTTAATAGTTGATACATAATAACAATCCTTTAAAAAAAATATCATTTCAATTGTCAATGAATGATCATAGTCACAATTGTATAGAGAAGTCATCCTCGCACCATTAAAATCTAGAAAATCAACCTATTCTCCATCAATCATATAGAATATAAATGGATAGTTCATTTGGATACATATGTGAGAACCAATACCAATATCTAACAATAAATGTGTACATATTGAAATATTACACTCAATAACTAATTTTCCTTTAGCTTGCCCATGCTTCTAGGTTCAGTTATTATTCTAGTGTAATTTCATTCCACATGAATGATATACTGCCTCATTTTCCATTCCTAATGTATGGATATTTCTCTTCTTGGAAACACAGTTCTTTATAGATTTATCAATGTTACGAGTCTTGTACCACATTTCCAAGTTATTCCTTTTCTTATTCACCATAAGAATTAGAGGTTATTCATTCCATGTATCCTTATCCACTTGATGAATCTATGTAACAAGTTATGAATGAATGTTCACATTTTCTTATCTTGTTACCGTTAACAAAAAAAATAGGACAAATATTAGGATAGTTATGAAAGTATTAAAAATTTCTACAACTCATCTGGGAATTTAATTCTAAAGATTAATAAGCATTAAATGTAAACAATCTGGTCAAATACATGAGGTAAAGCTGGTGTCAACTCTTTAAGATTACTTGTATACAGATCATTCTATAAATTGTTTCACTCTTGTATCACCTTCTCATTATAGATATTCCAAATGTGAGAAATCATTCTATACACATTGGTGTCCTCATGTTGCTTCAAAACCTCATTGGTCATGGATGATAGATATAAACCCGTAACATATATGGATTTCTTTAACTATTTATCATATAGATTTCACTCATCATCACTACCCTCATTACCAAGAACATTAGGAATAGGTACATAAATCATATAAATTTTTTTCATGGTGATTACAGGTAACTGCCTTTTCCATTCATGGAAGAGAGGGTTTTCTTTATTATGTATAGAAAAAATTGATATGTTTGATGTCATTTTATTTGTATTTATAAATATATGAGGGTTAAGTTTTTATTCCATTATTTGATAAATTTTTAAGACTAAAAAATTATATTTATAATCTCACATTATTATGTTGAAACCCAATAACCATCACTATTGGATTTGGAATATGGTATTTCTTGGAAATTCTAGTGGAAGGGATCCATATTCTTGTTTCTATCACCCAATCATTGGTCATTCAAGATATTTTAAGGGATTTAGATAGAAATTCCAAATTCCAATACCATTGAATCATTATTAGTTAATCTGTTGAGTTAACTCCCAAAAACTATAATTTTTAAATTTGATTTTTTAAACCCTTTTCCTATTAGTTATAACAATCCTAAATTTGAAGTGAACCATTTATTCAAACTAAGTTAATTCAACTAAAAAATCATGTTACTAGTAATTGATAGTTGGAATCACACTAACATTGGTTGGTCAAGAATATTAAATTGTGGTTAAATTTTAACTGATGCAGAGAAAGACTATACCAACGCGATATATATTATTAAGGGAGTTTATATTATATATATATATTCCCAATTAATATATTTACTAAATTTATTTTTATATTTATTTTATTTACTTATGTTGTTAACCATGTTTTAGATAATATTTACAAATAATAAAATTTATTTTAGTTTTATCTTATGTGATTATAAATTAATTATTTCATGTGATCATAACAAAAAATCCATAATGAAATAACATTGAATCTTGAAAGAAATAAATAAATATAGTTGCAATCTTATGAGATTTTACTATTGTTTATTTTATGTTGTGGATGATAATCTAATAATCATAATAGGTGAAAAAACATTAAACCAATTAAGGTTTGTGTTATAGCTTTACACATGTCCACCTATGTATCTCTCTTGAATTGGGTTTGAATGAGCTGAAATGTTGAACAGACTCCACTATCTTGTGTGCTCCATCAATTACATATTCTTTTTCTCACACGTAGGTGATGGGTAGGGGTTTACAAAAAAATAAACAATGCACATGCATTACCTTGTATAATATTAGGAGAGATGGAACACATGCCAAAATTTTAATTTAATAACAAATTAAATGATTACAACCACATATAATGGTCTTCTCAAGTATCTTTATCATCCAAGCACATGTAATTATTTAAAAAAATTAAAAAACTTTCATTCAATTATAAATCATACGTATCTATGATATAACAAGCATCAATTAGTTAATTATCTTCTTTAATTAATATATTTTTTATCTTAATTCTCATCTGAATTTACATGAATTTTCATATATGATAACTATAAAAAAATACATAGATGTATTTATAATTAACAATATGCAATAAAAAATATACCTTGGAGTAAACAAGGTGAGTCTGCATCTAAACTACCCAAAAAGTATTATAATGTTAAACTATTTAATCTTGCAACATGTGGAATACATGACATATCACATTCTTTCTTGATTTGTACATATCACATACATATGAATGCACATAGATTAAAAATGGAAACATGAAACCTACATGCTATGAATATAAAAAAATATGTAGAAATTAATAAATCATATATATATTAAAATATATCAAATGTAATAATCAAGATTGAAGCAGCAAAATAGATTCAAATGCTCCACTCCCAACTGTTACTCCGATGATAACCGAGACAACTTCCCCTACAGTTCTTAGTTCTTAGGTGCTCGGAGGAGGATCAGATCGCCTCCACCACTATCTTTCAAGAAATCTCTTCTGGGATCTTCTCAAATCCAGAGTCCTCTTCAGGAAAGGTCAATGTAGGTTCTATTGGTCACCTCCTCTTTCTTGGAAAACACTATCTCCGTCCTTGATATTCCAACGACATGTTTCTAGGTTGTGGTGAGGAATATCAAGTGGACACTAATAGTGTGTTTTAGTGCTGAAAAACCCACTCTGTCGATATTCTAGGACAACATAAAATCGTGGGGTCTTGATCTAATGGAAATATTGTTGATTCTGTATTGTATTTCTTTTTTTAACATTGTGGCTTAAAATGCGGATTTTGTTAAAGCATAGAGCATGAGTCACCACTGGGTGGGACAATGGTGCTTCTCTATTTCTTGTTGGGTGATGGATGCTCAATCCAAAAGGGAATGTTCCCTCTCGTTAGTACGTATCTGTCTTCGTAGGCTCCCCTCCCCCCTATGAATGAGGATTTCATGAAGTTGATAGGGGAATTGCTGGGGTCGTACCTTTGTGCGGATGATAGGACGATTCATTTTGAAGCGTCTTCAGTTGCCCGGATTTCTGTTGATATGGACATCTCTCAACAGACCCTCGATTATGCCATTCTTATGATTGATGGGATGAAGGATTGAATTCATGATTTTTTTATCCCTCCCAGCACCAGTTCATCTATTTCTCCCCCAGCTCGGGCCACACTATATAGTTATGTCCCAATTCTAGGGGGTGAGAATCTCTAGCATCTCCTTGGCCTTCAGGTCGATGTCCTACCTCTCCATTCTTCATAGAGATAAATGAGCATGGAAAATGTGTGATCATATGTCCTCAATATCAGGTTTATGAGGCTTCCTCGTCAATTTCTAGTCATGATAGGAAAGCATCATATAGTATGGATCTAGATTTTTTCGATCCAGATGTATGAAAGAAATAATTTTTTTCATTTTCATATAGTGGGTCCACCTCTGAACAAATATTTCTCTGAATACAAATCAATTTATGATCGTGGGTTCCTTTGGTCACTTCCATCATTTTCATCACAGATATTTCTTTGATGGATCTCATGTTGGAAAAATTACTATTGGATCAATCTTCCTTTCCTATTGAAGGTCTCCTGATGTCGTCCTCTCTGACAAGGGTAGGGTTCCCTTCATCTATGCATACACCTTTGGCACCTATGAACACCTAGTTCTTGCCTCCAGTGTATCCAATATTATGTTTGGGTGATTCTATGTCTTTTTTTTCTTCAGTAGACACACAAATGTATTGGGAAATCGGTGGAAGTTCATCATAGGGTAGTAGAATGAAGGTGCATGGTGGCATGCATACCCATTCTCAGTCCAAATCCAGAGTTCTAAGTTCTCCGTAGTCACCTCTTCATAGAAAGGTCCAAATGTATAGGGACAAAGATATATTCTCTTTGGTTAATATTTAGGATTTTATTCTAGAATGCCTAAGGGGTAGGTCACAGGAGAAGTAGGACTACATTGGAAATATGTTATTTAACAATGTAGTTTATGTTGTGGAAATTATGGAACCTAAACCGATGTCAAGTAAAATCTAAGAGTTTCCTCAGAGGCTCAGATTACATGGTATCATGCATGGGAACCTTTTCAACTCTCAAATATGACTCTTCTAGAAGGATCACATCTATTTTGATTCGGGTAGTGCGTTAGATCATCATCTTTCCATGAAAATATCGATTTGTAAGAAAAATGTATTATTCTCCTTCATCATCACAAAATTAAATGCTGAGGAATGTGAGATTTTATGGATAGAATTATAAGGCCTTATTTGTTACAATACCATATGGATTGTTAAGGAAAATTTTAATATCATAGCTTCCTCAGAGTAGAAACAAGGCCGGGGGCCTTTCTATGGGTTGAAAGACAAGCCTTTATGTCTTTCATAGAAAGGAAAGGCATCTTATATACGGGATTTGAGGGAGATCGCATTACATGGTGAAAGAAACAACACATAGATAGGCACACATGGTGATGTCTTGATTGATGCATGATGAATGTTTCCTCTATCACATTATTATCAGATGAAAAAATATCTCATCAAGTGTGGTGTTTGTCCTATCACTCTTCACTGAGGATTTAATTGTACTCAAGAACTTTGAGTGAGGATTATACTCAATTTTCTAGGATATGGTTGGAAGATCCTAGCTGTATGGATGTAGTTAAGGAATCATGGACTTGTTCTATCTCAGTAAAACCATGGATATCACTACACCATAAGATCAGACAGCTTAAACCTTTTCTATGTTGGTGGAGGAAGAATCTGATTGGTCAAGATGAGGATCTTCTCGATATTTCCAAGGATTTGGAATGCATTGAAGAAAGCCATTAAAAATAATGGTATGAAAAATATTCAATGATCTACTTTACATGAAGGATCACCTTGTGGACATTATACTAAAATAGGATATGATTTCTATATAAGGATCAAGGGATATATGGCTCTACTAGGGTGATTGGAATACCGGTTTTTTTCATACATGCATCAAAGAGAGGGATCTGATTCAAAGGCCTATCATTCCCAGGGAAGATGGATCATAATCCAATGGTTGTGGTGAGGATGGGGAAATGTACAATGATAATGTTAAAGGGTTACTATCATTTTCCAACTCTAACATGATATACAAGTATCCAAGAGAGGCAATAGAAATATTATAGGACATCCCATGTAGTGTTACAGACGAGGTGGATGAGCGATTGGAGAGGATACTAGAAGATGAAGAAGTGAGGGAGGTGGTCTGGAATTTAAATCCAGATAGTGCACTAGGGAAAGATGGTATACCAGGGTCATTCTACAGGTATGTGTGGAAACTATCAATGAGGTTTTAGTGAGAACAGGTCAGGTCTATTTCAAGGGTGGATAGCTCTTGCGCATATTCGGTGATCCCAAGATGGTTATGACACTGAACATGAGTAATACTCAATTCATAGAGTAGTAAAGTCCCATTATCTTGTGCAATATTCCATACAATTTCATGTTTGGAATTATAAATAAAATGATTGCTCTTTATCTAAGCACATGGATGGAAGCTAAGGAATACGATTTAATTAAGGGGAGATCAATAGAGGGTGGGATTTGAGTGGTGCAGAAAATGATTAGTGGGATCAACAACAAGACTTTATAGAGAAAAATTTCTATCAAATTGGATATGAGACAGTCCTCTGATTGGATGGAGTGGGGGTATATTCGAATGGTGTTGGTATGCATGGGGTTCTCTAATTGGACCTATATCCTAATATTCTATTCCTTCATCTCGGTATGGATTCCAATATCCTTTGTGGGTAAGTATTTAGTATTTTTCATGGAATACCAAGGCTTAATGGAAGGGAATCCCCTAACCTCTAATATCTTTATTTTATCTCAAAACATTCCTAGACATCATATAATGATTGGCCTGCGCATGGGTAAAATTCTATTATATCGATACAGGCATGTCACGATGGGTATTTCACACATGATGTTTCTAGAAGACACTATTTTTTTCTAAATGGATGTTGGAGGTCAGGGAATATAATTAATCGGATAATGGGAGAGTATTAAAAATGGAGTGGCTAAATGGTGAATATGGAGCAAAGAAACTATTATACATCCATTAAAACCTCATACAGGAGGACCATGGATCTTCAAAATAGATTGAAAATGAAAAGAATTAATTTTACAATAGAGTATCTTGACGCTCTTATGATTCTTAACTCCCTTAGTGTACATCATTTTGAAAAGATTTTGTTCAAACTGTAGGGTGCATTTTCAATTTGAAAAACAATCTCATCTACTTTGGAGGTCACATAACACTAGTTAACAGTGTCTTTTTCTCTATCCCTATGCATCTACTATCCACCATGATGGTTAAAAAAATCATGATTTCCAACAGGGTGAGGATAATGGTGTCCATTATCTAGGATGTATAGGGGGAGGCATGCTTCAATAGGCATTAGGGAAGCATCTTGCATGATTTGTTTCTGAAGGGGGAATCAATTTGGGGAGCTTCTCATCGACCATGAAATGGATGCATGCAAAACATTCATGGGAGGAAATGGAAGGCCATACTTTATAGTGCATGATCATTTAAGATATTTATGGGTTATAGGTGGCACAATAGAGGACTTTGGAATCAAGGATATAACACTTGATTCAATCAGATACAGATTCGCTTTGTCCTCATGCAATGTGTCTTGTAGGAATAGGTGATGTAAACATATGGATTGATGATTTGGGGGGGTTATGGTTTCCAACATTCCCCACCCCAAATATTTTGTTCATAGAAGCAGGTGATATCTTCATTCATAACATCCACTATACGGATCAACACAATTCCTTCAGGGATATTGTTCTCCATGAGGAACCTGACAGAATCATCATCACGAGTTCATCGACGGATGAGTTCTCAATAAATTATTATAATCACGAAAAGTGGTACCCAGACACAAGTTCCCTATATGGGAAACGTTGTTGTGAAAATCCATTCCCCCAAAGTTCAATTTTTTGGTGTGGTGAGTGAGGAATAATGCTCTACCCCCTGAAGAGAATATCTAGCGTATGTGAGTGAAAATGTCCTCCATATGATGGTGATAAAAAATACCCAAATAATAAATGGTGGAACTTATATTTTGTGAGGAATAACTGGCTCGTTAGATTTTATAGTATTTTGGTACATTCACATGTTTTCATGACCATGTAGGGATGTAGGATAACCTATATTGTCAGTTGTTTTTTTGCGTTGGTGATCAAGGTCTCGAGAGGAAAAATCATGAAATCATTCTAATGGTGGGAAGATGGACCATTTGAATGTCCAGAAATGATTCTCTCCATAAGAACATCAATGTCTCTCACACTAGAAACAACATCAAAATTAAGAATAACTTTCCGGACATGATCAATCTATGTTACAAATTCTTAAGACCCTGTCAGTAAGACCTCTAATCTCAGGTATGTTTGATTAGGGTGAGAGGATGGAACTTGGGCATTTAGTTCGTTGGTATCCCATAATTAGTAGGATCATACTCAATACTGATGGGTCACAAATTGGTGGGGGTGAGAGGCAGAGGTGTACTAAGGGATCAGAGGGAGTACATTGTCGCCGCCTTCTCGGATTATTGTTGAATAGGTGATGGACTCCAGGACAAGGCCAAGGAAATGTTTATGGGTTTAGAATTATGTGAGAAAAGAAACATTAATGTAAATGTGGTAGATACATACTCATTGTTTCTCTACAGAGTAATAACAGGTAGTGGTAGTTTCCCTTGAAACATATCATATCACATTAAAAAGTGGAAAAATATCTTTGGTTCTTATAAAATGGTCCCTCACACATAGAGAGAGGGGAATTCGTTTGTGGACTTATTGGTGTTGCAGGCATCTCCAAATAATAATGTTTCCCTATTCATGGATTAAGGTTCCTATCCTCTTACTAAATTCAAGTTTGTTTTCAATAATGCTTTGGTATTCTACTATTTTGGTCCCCCATTATGTGTCTCTGTGTTTTCTGTGGGGCTCCAAAAATTAATAAAAATAATAGTTTTCATGAAATCACATGGAATGTCCTATCAACATAATTAACATACACAAGTACATGTTGATAATGTTTTCACAAGAAATATAAATTATTTTAATTATGCATAATTTGGTAAGATTCCACACTGTGTATATTAGGGATAACTGGATTGTATGGTTTCTCACATTCTATCCACATTATAAACCCAGGGGATCAGTGTGTAATTGTTCTCCATGAAAAGTTGTCATACATGGAGTGTACCTGGGATTCCCATCATTTGTTCTCTGAGTTAAATGGTCACATATTATGTATTCAATATAAGAAGATACATGATATTCTTATAATTAAATGACTACACAACATGTATAGAATTTACTTAGTGTGTATCTCAGATGACTGTGTACCAGGATGGCCTAGGAAACATATGGTATATAATTAAATGCACTACGTGGAATAAATAAATATTCCTTTATTTATTTCCAAATTTATTATTGGTTCATTGAACATGAGTACATTGTGTGTACCTCATTTACACTATGTGTACTCTTATTTTTTCCTTCCAAAATTCCTTAGCTCCTTTGGATGAGGTCTTCAAATTTATTTCATTCTAGAAATTTATCGATTTGTTAATATTTATGAGAAATAAAGAGAAATTATAAGTTCTTAAAAATTATATTGATGATATAATGGAATGGAATTAAAGAGAAATTACTTATTGATAAATGAATCAATGATATTTAAATAATTAAATATATTTATGTAAACCATCTGAGAGAAATTGAAGGTTCCAATAACATTAGAAGCTTATGGTGGGTCAGGCCCAACTTTTGTTTTTGACATTATTGATGATAAATATGATATTTACATGGTCATAAATGTTGTGATCAATTGAATTGAATCAAAAGTTACATACAATGGATAAAATTACAGATCCAAAACAAAATACGATCACACATTATTTCTTACTAGTTAATTAAAATAATTAATTATCCTATGGAAAATTATTTCTTTGTTGATTGATCTGACAAAATATATGCATTGTAATGTCATTTCATTATAGGAATAAATGTTAAATTCCCTCTAGTTGTGATCCAATAATGTTCCACAAATCTATAAATGTCACCATAGAATATCTAGGAGCCAGTGTGGTAGATCATATCCCTTGAATAATGAGTATTTATTTACATAATAAATATCACTACATTATTCTACATTAAATAAATAAATATCATATTCACTAAATTAGAAATAAATATTCATTAAAATGTGATCACATAATATTCTCTTAAATAATTGGTGACCAAAAATATATGATATAGAAAACATGAATAATTATTAAACTATTCATGGGGATAATATTTATTCAACTTGTTAAAAAATGTATAATTTAATTTTGGTTTGTGATACACTTAGTGTTTGACCCTCTAGGCCTCTTTCTGAAATGTTTTAGGAAAATAAACATAAAGTACATTGTTAGGGTATAGAAAAACTATAAATTGAACATAGATAATGATATTAATTTCATAATTACATAATACATTATATGGAATCTAACTGTGTAATATAATCCATTTTCACTATATCTCTAATCAAGAAGGATACATTTTTGTTCTATAATCCTATGTTCTCAATGTCCCTATCTTTGAATTCCCTAAAATTTAACCTATCTATAGAACACCATGGACATTGGATTATTTAGGTTATATCATTTCCATCAAATGGGCCAGAGATATTAACTTTAGTTAATGAACAAAATGGAAAAATCATTTGTCGTGTTATTCCTTAATGAAATATTTCTCATGACACACCCAATGTAACCTATCTCACCAAAAAAAATATGTCATCATGGATTTCATCAATACATAAAAGCACACAACATCTATTGCTCGTTATTAATAATCTTAAATTTTAAGGATCAATACACACTTAATAAGATTGGAACATTCAACGACATATATAAATGTTGATTTCCTACATGATGGTCACAATCTCATATTATCCTACATTAGATATTACCAAGGTCATGAACTATGGAAATGGTCCTCAAGGTCCTAAAAGTCTTTGCCCCTGATATTCCATATCATTTTTTCCCTCAAATGATTTAATCTAACTACAGAACAAATATTTATGAATACATCTTTGGGACTTATGGGTTCCCATCATAGTATAAATCTATTATGACCTTTCATTTTGAAAAATACTATAAGGAAATTATGAAATAGTTTGTTTCACCAAAGAAAAATTCTTATGTTATAAATAGATTAATGATTTTACAAAATAGGAATACATGTTATAATGAAGTACGCATAATTTTTTCCTAGGGAACTAAATCCAACAAGAACTCTCATTCAATTGGTCCAACTCATAATAAGCTTCAGTCATATAGTTCTCATAATATAATCATATTGTTTCTATGAGATTCCATTATTTAAGGGTATTTCCATGTTTTCTTATATGGTAACTCTTGGTACTATAAATTAACCCAAATGAAAAAATCACTCTAGAGGTGATAATTATAGAGTATGTTATAATCCCTTAAGATGTGATATATCTAGAGAATTTTCTTTATCTATCAGTGTGATTGGAGTGAGTCTTATATATTTTTTCATTTTTCCTTTTTCAAATTCTCACATTCACTCAAACACTTTTTGAACTACTCGTTCATGAACATATCATGATAATAATGTTACTAGAAAACCTCAATTAAATTTTCAAGATGAGTCCATATCAGGGTTCTCGTCTTTATTTGATATTTATAACTAATTTCTCAGTGTGTTCATGAATGATATTAATGTGTCCCACATTGTTACATGAAATCATACACTTT
Source organism: Viscum album (assembly GCA_963277665.1). NCBI lineage: Eukaryota > Viridiplantae > Streptophyta > Magnoliopsida > Santalales > Viscaceae > Viscum > Viscum album. Next base: position 1,069,660,670 of record OY728129.1, read on the forward strand.
ATATTCATTAAGAACATCATCATTTTATTTAGTTTTCCCTCATTCACTTCACCTCGAAAAACATTGTCCCCTGAAACAATTGACATGATGACCAATAAATCAGAAATGCTTCACAACACCATATAAAGAGAAACACCATATCTAACACAGAAACTCACAAGGTTTGATAATGATTGGTATTACAATGAATACAACAAAAATAAAATGGAAAAACTAATTCTTTCACATTTCAAATAAAATATATTAGTAAAGAATATGTGATCAACAATTGAATACCCCCAAGACTGTCTATCCAGTCATACTATATTTAGACCACTCGTCCTAGATTAGGGTGACAACCAAGTCAATACTCAACCAAACATTTTCTTATTGATTACCCCTTGGTGCATATATGTCATAGATTCATCTAAATTATAGTAACTTGTTTAGTATTTACACTCTAGGTGAAAAGCCTAACTTATATTTTACAAAAAAATCAGGATTTTTCCATTAATATAATGTTATATTTTTTATTTATCCCTAGGGTATTCACTAATGTTATCATAATGTCTCCACCAAAATAACTTCAATAAACGAAAATAAAAAACTCATCCCTCCATTTATAGCTACTATAGAGGCCAATTATTAAGATGAATAAATAATACATTGATTCCATGTTTTAGAGAATTCATCTCACAAACAAACACATGACCCTAAGAATAGAGGTTTTAATTTCTTTCATTACCAACTATATAAGAAATTTATTTTAAGATATATGTAAACATTTCTATACATTAAAAACATATTATATCCACATATTGATATCTCCTAGGATATACTCATATTTATATTCTTGGGAATGAAAACAAATGAAATGGATGATGTTAACTCTTGGTAAGTGAAGAATAAACAAAAAATAAATGGTAACATTATAATCACATAGAAAAACATTAGAATATGATATTTATCTTATTAAAAGAACATAAAAAATAAGATTTTATACTTTGTGATATAATAACTTGTAATATTATAAAAGAAAACATATACCATTAGAGAAGAGTTCATAATCATGAGGCAATAAACATGAATCATGGAGAGTATTCATAGGAATATGGCATAAAAATATAACAATCCTTTGAAACACATCATAATATAAAAATATTGGAATAGAATAAGAATAAATAAAAAAACATTATGAAAAAACAATGTATGTGTTCCTTCTTCGGATTCGGATAATCCTCACATGTACCCTAGGTATTGGGATAAAACATAATGTATACTCTATTTTCTAGCTATAAATCCTCTCATATACCACTACACATAGAATATATATTTCCATGTACACATGGTTGGGATAAATCCTCATTTTCACACTTTACTTTTAGATAAATCCTCTCATACAACGTTTATATTAGCTGAAAACCTACCATGCATAATTTGACATGGTATAAGCTTCCTATGATTATATTGTCTTGAGAGAAATAATTCAGCATACCTATTTTAGTTAATTATATGTAAACATTACCAATTTTATGAAGGGTGATATAGGACACCACAAATAATAACCAATCCATATGTGTTCCATAATACATCAATCATTCTACATTTCAAGGAATCACATGATAAGAGAAGTGGGTTTCATTTTAAAAATCACAAATAACCCATGGAGGGAAAAATTAATTTCACAACACTTCTGGATGGTATAAAAAAATTTACCTCAAACATGTAATTGTTGAGACTGAAAACTCAATCACCTAAAAACGACTTTGAATTTGAAAATTTTGATGGTGATTCAAGAAAAATAACTTCTAAGAAAGGTAATACTTTAGAGATAAATAGGTATTTAGTATTGAAATTAGAAAAGATATTGTAGAGATTACATTATTCGTGGTCATAAAAAGAGAATTTTTTGTCACCATAAATATTCAAATTTGAAAATAAGTGAAAAAATTTTTAAAAAATTTTATTTATTAAAACTATATTAGAAAAATGATATTTTAAAAGATTTTTTAAAAAAATGTAATATAGAGTTATAATTATAATTATTTATTTTTAAATTATGGTAATATTATGTGATGTTTTTAAAATAACTTTATCGAAAACCCACATCAAAATGGAGCACCAAAAACATAATAGGATTTATAATGAATAAAGTTTAATATAAAGTTAATTTTAGGTAAAAACAATTTGATTTTACACTAGTGAATAAGGAACATTTTTAGGAAGTAAAACATGGATATTGTGGGAAAATCCATTAAATGTAATTTGAAATATTATTAACAAAAACATATTTTCATGAAACAATGGAATCATTGATTAAGAAAAATTCTATATGAAAGAATATTTCCCATGAAAATGATGTTTAAATAAAAATATAACATCCTACTATGGTATAATATATCATTCTTGAAATATAATAGTCAAAGTGGCGTGAGTATTACCCATGTAAAATATTTGAGTCAAAACCCCCTTTCCACCTAAGAAATGTCCTTGAGAACCAAATGAATGTGAGAGATTGAAATTAATGATCAAATACAATGAATAAATATAATTTATGATTGTAGGATCCTGAAAAATCCGCAAAGGAAATTTTACCCAAATCCCCCAAAAAGAATTGGGGGCAAATAATCAAAGAAGAACCCCAAAAGGGACCGGTCCGCAAACCGGTCCATAGAAGAACAATGTTGCCAAGCACCACGAGGCACCCCCTCTGCGAACCATTGTCGTTCGCGAAATGGAGGCGGAAAGGCTTCGCGGTCGCGAGGTAGGATGGGCGCCAGTTCGGTTCACCATCACGAATCGCCCCAACCATGGACCGTGTCGACCGGTTCAAGCCGCACCCGCTGTCGTTCTTAGAATGGAGGCGGAACACTCTGTAGCCACGGAGCACTCCCTGAGTTCGCCTCGCGGAGGAGGGGAGCGAGCAATACCTACCGCGAATCGAGGATTGACCAAGTCTGCTGTGAACTGGGTATTTCGTTATGGGCCTCCGGAAAAGGTGTTGTATGGCCACAGAAACATTCGTTTCCCCACTCTATAATAGAAGACCAAGGGGGAAAGAAGATCGGATCAGAGAACGGGAATCTGATTCGGAGGGAGGAGATCGGTTGAAAGGAGGCTTCGGATTTCGCAAACAGTGAAATTCCCATCCGCGATCCACAGCAGGTATTTGAATTAAGAAGGAATGGGAAAACACATAAGAATTTGGGGAACCGCGAACCTAAAAATAACAAAAAGGGGGACCACGAACCATACCCCCCTCTATGGATGACTTCCCTACGGACCAGGGAGTTTATGCCTCTTTTCCAATCTGTCAAACCGTGGAGCACCCTCATCTACGGGTGAAACCCCAATCGACGAGCCTCCGATAGGCGCCGCCCTTGGCTGCCGCTGCCCGCCAGGAATCCTCTGCAAACCACCCTGGTTTACGGATTGAGCATGAAGCCGTGAACCAACCTGGTTCGCAGATTGAACCTGAAGTCGCGAAACACCCTGGTTCTTAGGACGAAAATCAGTCCGTGGACCACCTTGGATCGCGGACAACTTCTCCAGCCACGTGGCACTTCCCCACGTGAAGGGTGCCACCACCCATACCTATCGGTGGCTCGCCGAATACTTCATTGTTTTCATTTCCAGAGCTAGGTAAAATCCTTCCAATCCAGTCAGGTCTTCCGGGACTCCTTCATCGGTCTCTTCATTGGCCCCGAGCCGAGGCCTCTGCCAGAGCCACCGGATCCGCATGGTATAACTTTCAGGCGCATCAGCATGCCATTTTGAGTTCACATACTCACGGTAAACGGGGTCATAGGGGTTGCCTCAACCCTTGGGAGGATTCCCGAAGCATGCCTAGGTTTACATTCCCACAGTAATGCGTGGTCTGAGCCCAAGAGCCCCCTTCCTGCCTCTACTCGCCAGGACGAGGGACTGCATGCTTCTACAGTCGGGAACTTCTACCCCCCCCCCCAAGAGGGGATGACATACCCTTCTGAAGGAAGACGTCCCTATGCACCTTGATACTTACTCGGGTATCTCCTTGGGGAATAAGAGGGGAGATGAGAATAGGAGCACCCCCTTTCCCTCTCCCGTTGGGCATTGTCTCTCTGGACATCCATCTCAGAGTAAGACCCAACCTTCTGGGTCTCCTCAAAGTGTAAGCCCCAGTCCATCACCCTGGGCCGCCTTCATGTGTAAGCCTTACTCTGCTTCTCACAGACGCACCTTTCGCGACGTGATCCTCTGGTCCCTGCTGCCTCTTGTTTCTCACACCGAGAATGACTCATGTGGGATTAGTGTAAGCATCGACCATGACATCCTCCTATGGGCCTCCTCATAGTGTAAGCACCAACCCATCATTCTAGGATTCCCCAGAGCGTAACCCCCAAGCCAAAGTGAACTATGGGGACTTTGATCCATGTCATGGCATTGTACGTAGGAAGCCTCCATGAGGCTCAAGCCCACCACTCGATCGTTTCTTCACGTCGAGTTCCAACCTCATCCAACATGATGTTAAATTGTAGGCCCCCATCCAACATGATGTTAAACTATTTATGTAAACTATGTGGACATTGATCCCTACCTCCTAGACAGGGTACGTAGGAGGCCTCCATGATGTTCAAGCCCACCAACCATCAGACCACCTAGTCTCTCTTCATGTCGGTTCTTCGACACCTATCTGAACTACATGGTCATTGATCCCTGCTTCCTAAGAAGGGTACGTAGGAAGCCTCCCTAAGGTTCAAGCCCAACAGTCGGTCGATCTGACCATCTACACATCAGTTCACTGCACCACTCTTAGTGCCACCCCAAGCTAGTTCCAGCCCTTCTAGGTCATCATTACAACGAGGGATTATAAACCTCGGGCATAAATGATTCTGAACCCCTGTATCCAATTGACCCTTTCCCACCAGGGTTGAATCCATTGATACTATGTTTGGGCATAAACCAAAGATGTGAAAACATATGAATACGTCTTAAATATTTATGAGAGTCCCGAAACAGGCAATAATTCCCCCCCAAAAAGGGTGTGATGAGCCCGACTTCCCATCCTCTCAACTAATTTGAGTTCTTACTAGTCGCTGGTCAGAATATCCAGCGAACACCTGCCTTTGGAAAGCTGGTCCATCAATCATTGGATACGGAGCCATTGAGCATTTCGTGGCCGAAAACTAAGAATGAAACAAAAAAATGGTGAAACCGACATGATTCATTAAACAATCATGATGGATTTAGCCTAATATCACCCACTGCCCCCTTATGCTCCAATGGAGGGCCATGAATGGAACTACTTTCAGAACTCCCATCGATCCAATGGCATTGCAAAGGAACTCACAAGTGCGCCCTTCCAACGACGCAAGGACGAGACTTCCTCAACAACGGAGGACCCCATCACCCACCCAGCTTCTTCAACGCTAGGTTTCGGACGTTCTCATCCGAGAGTACCACACGAACGGTACTCTCCCAGCGGTGGAGGTGGCCAGGCAAGCACTCCAATCCGTCAAGACTCGTCCTACTCAGTAGTGACCGCAAAGGTGGATGCAGATAGCCCATGTCGTTGTCTCCAACCATTTCGGGATTCTATCCCCAGAACGAGACAATGTGTACATCCCATATCTTATGGAGGCGGATGAGGACGACATTGAGGACTTCATCCCCACCGAATGGGGGTTCCGCTCCAAGCCCCCCGCCGGAAGACGTCATCGCAGTCACTCCGCGACCAAACATCCTCGCGCCGAGGAGGATGTATCCCCAAGGATTCAGGCCCATGCTCCCCGAGCTCTAGCACCTCAGACCACACGACGAGGGTGGAAAACGTACAATCGGGGATCAGGCATCACCCTGGTCCCTGAGGAGTAGCTTCGCTGCATAGCTACAGAGACGTACCAAGAACAGGCACCTATACCTGTTCGCTCCTCCCAAGCCCGCCATCCTGACATGGCGGCGTCATACAAGCCGGCGTGCATCCCCGCCGAGCCCCATCAGCCCTGTCGCTCACGCAGGACGGCACATACCCGACAGTCTCCTCTCCCTGCCTAGGGTCATGAAGCACACCAGCTCGACATGGTGGCGACCCGGCACCTATAGGACAAGTTCCTAGATGTTTCTTCAGATTCTCGCCATCTGATATGGGGGCAATCAATAAAGCCCGCCACCCAGATGTGGCGAAAAATCATAGGTGGGCACGTCTCCCCACCAAAAAAGGCCATCGACTCGATACGGTGGCAAATCAATATATAGAGGCCTAGCTCCCTGCGGATGAAGGTAAAGTCCTCCACCCCGATGTGGCGGCAAACGGAGAGAGAAACTAGCGTATCCCGATGTAGGGGCAGATTCGTTCACCTTCCCCGATATAGGAGAATTTTCAGTACCCACTGACCACTGGAGGACGGGAGTTGGATATTCGTACTCCGATACCGAAATAGGCCTTCCTACATGTTCCAGCCAAAGATGTCTCTCAACATATCCTGGAAATGACAGAGGAGAAGGTATCGATCCCAGATCATATCTTGAAGACTTTCCAGTATGTGATTTCATCGGCGGCAACAGCAAGGACTCGGGCCCGTGAGCCCATCTACCCAACTGAGGCGACTCATCTAAGAGACGAGATAGCTACCATGGAGCAGATCTGCATACCTACTTCATCCCATGAGGGTCACGTGCTATATTCCGTGATGCAAGGAAAACCAGATCGAGCATCTTCATTCGTTCCAATTAGGGGACACCCGTCCGTCACGGAGGATGCTCCAGAGTAGACATATATCCCTGCTAAAAGTCAAGATGTTCGTCGGCGTATCCCAACAACATCGCGAGACCCATTTAGATAGGGAACCTATGGTGAAGGCCATTTTTAATAGTAGACGGTCCCCGTTGCCCACAAAAGATCACCCCGAACGCGCCTAAGGCAGCCATAAATTAATGAGCGGGTTCATGACTCAGCTCTGCTGGAAGTTGGGGGTTTCCAACACCGCTGAGCATGAAAAAAAGGTACAAAACTCTGCCCACCCATTACTTTATTATGGGAATGGCAGTAGCAGTTGCGAAGGTCCTCCCTGCAATGTCGCTACCAGCAGCTCTGAAGGCCCTCCCCAGAGCACCCGTGGGGGCCTCCCCCGCGGGCATATAACGATCGGTCACGAGAGCTTCTCTCTTGATGCGAGTCACAGAAACCCTCCTTGTGACCAGAAGATCGAGCAGCAAGAAGGTCATCCAATGGCTGCGGTCCACCCTGAAGTTCCTCCCCGGGGTATGCTATGCAATCACTCTCCATGTAGTGGGACCACAAATTATGATGGTAGTACTCACTATAATAGTCTCAAATACGGAGGTCCTCCCCATAGTGACATCTCTTCGTGACAAGATGGACCTCCACTTGTCGTGGCCTACCCTAAAGGTCCTCCCTAGGGGTTACGTTGCAATGGAACTCCACGCAGCCAGGCATCAGGTCACAGTGGTAGTCCTCACCACCCTGATAATGGAGGTCCTCCCGGTAGAGACGTCGAGCAATGAGAAGATCCTCCCCTCATTGTGGTACATTCTGGAGGCCCTCCCTAAAATGTATCACGTAGATATTCTCCCTGCGGCAGCAGTAATGGTAGTCCTCGCCATTGTTGTAGCTGTGATAGTAGTCCTCGCCACTACGGCCACCATTGTGAAGGTCCTCCCTGCAATGGCCCCAAGCAACAAGAAGCTCCTCCCCTTATCACGGCATGTCCTGAGGGTCCCCCCCCCCCAGGATGCATGTCGAACGTCAAGCCATGATGGTCATACTCACCATGATGTCAGTTGTTGTGAAGTTCCTCCCCGAAACGACGCTACACATCCAGGAGGTCCTCCCATTACTGCAACATGCCTTGGAGTTCCTCCCTAGGTTGTGCACTGCAAAAGTCCTCTATCTAGTGAGGCATCAAGCAGTAATGGTAGTCCTCACCATTACGGCCGTTGTTGCGAAGGACCTCCCCAAAACGATGCTACGCAGCCAGAAGGTCCTCCCCTTCCTGCAACATGCCTTAGAGGTCCTCCCCAGGGTGCGCACTGCAAAAGTTCTCTATGCAGTGAGGAATCAAGCAGTAATGGTAGTCCTCACCATTATGGCCACTGTTGCGAAGGTCCTCCCTGTAACGAGGCTACGTAGCCAGAAGGTCCTCCCCTTGCTACAACAAGCCTTGGATGTCCTCCCCAGGGTGCGCACTGCAAAAGTCCTCTATGCAGTGAGGCATCCAGTAGTAATTGTATTCCTTGCCATTACGATAGTTTTTGCGAAGGTCCTCCCCGTAACGACGCTACGAAGTCTGAAGGTCCTCCCCTTGATAAAAAATTCCTTGTAGGTCCTCCCCAGGGTGTGCACTATAAATGTCCTCTATGCAGTGAGGTATCAAGCAGTAATGGTAGTCCTCGTCATTACGGCCGTCGTTGCGAAGGTCCTCCCCGTAATGACGCTACGCAGCCTGAATGTCCTCCCCTTGCTGCAACATGCCTTGGACTTCCTCCCCATGGTGTGCACTGAAAAAGTCCTCTATGCAGTAAGGCATCAAGAAGTAATGGTAGTCCTCACCATTACAGCCGTCATTGTGAAGGTCCTCCTCGTGATGACACATTATATCGACAGGAAGGTCCTCCTCCTGCCGATTCAAGCACCGAAAATCTCTTGTATGTCGAGGCACTCAAAAGGATAGAATAGAGCATGTCAGATTCCCAGATTGTCGCTAACGACACCCTTCTTCGATGAGGAGACGGTCTGGGGCCATGTTCATCTTCTAAACCACCTCTCAATCGCTTTCATAATGATTCAGCACCTACCTGTCCCACTACCTCTGATCACACTAGCAGTGAGAGCATTAGTTGGGATGAATAGGTAGAGGAATCACTAGCAGAGGATTATGCTGATATGTTGCACCTGAGGAAACGACTATCGAGGAATGATATACCAGTTATGTTTTGGCATACGGCCACCTCTCAGAAGACATACCCAGGGAGTTGTTAGAAGAATGCATGCACGACATCTGCCATAATATATGGATAACCCTCCGCCAGCTAAAATAAAGATTCCTGCCCTATGAAGAGTATATAGGCCATTTCAAGATGATAGGGGACCTCATGTGTCACATCAACTTCGAGGCCCTTTCCTCGATGCGACTACAACGCCCCGAGAGGTTTAAATGAAACATGAAGATAGCCTATCTCCGCACATTGCATCAACTGCACCACCTCATCGGTGACGCTCCAGCGGGAGTCCATATCAGGGGCTGGGGGGAACACGGATCTCAGCATTTCACTTCACTCCCCACCCATAAGAACTAGTTCGTTATGGTGTCTTGCAACGTCGTCACATCAAGACAGCAATCGGGTGGACCCCCTATTCAGGATAGGCAACACACCCATCTACATCGGGCCTCGAGTAAGTCCCAGAAGCATCAGGCCCAGTGGGAACTAGCCATTCAAAAACATCTAAATCAGGCCACCAAAAGCATAAAGTAGGCCTCTCACCTAAGAGTGGCCAATCAATGATTTCTTCCTGCCTCCCCAGAAGGGACTGATCCACAGGTGAATTCAACAACAAATCTGGTTCACCCTCGGATGGGAGCACATGAGATTAGGAAAGTTGCAATATCCGCAGCCACTTCCGCAATTCAGGGTCAACCCCAGCCTACAAGGCTAGGGGCATTTTGAACAACAAATTCCCCCATAAGACCAATAAAACTGGGTAGAGACTCAACGTCCAGGGAACGGAGCCAGCCCCAGCCCTCAGGGCTGGGGGCATTATTACCCCCTCAACAACAACCTCCCCCACAAGAGTCGGTATTCTATCATCTAGGGAGGACAGTTAGAAGAGGAGGTTACCATCCTATCCTGTCATATGAATCATTATCCCCTCCGAGAGGAAGGCGCACCGTGAGGTCGCATCAAAGAACTCTTCACGTCACCCTTCTTCAAGAGGTCCGAAGGCAATCCCAGGTCATGAAAGAGAATTCTAGCAGAAGACACGGGAGATCCTCTTCCTATTTGGAAGATGGCATCCCCTCCACCCCGAAATATGCGTTCAGCAATGCCATAGAGGCTAACCCCGTAGGTGACACCGGAGAAAATGAAAATATAGACCGATCGGGAGACGACGGTTCCGGTCAGGCTGTGACTCACAAAGAACCCCCAGGTGTGCACACCTAGAACCAGAGGACCGCATTAAATATGGTCTCCCCTTTAGATAACCTCCCTCCGCCTACCCTGTGAGATTCCAAAAAGGACAAGAACAATGGAATGGTTACCCCTAGCTAGTCCCCCTCACTCGATAAACATGAGCCACTCACACTCGAAGAGAGGTTCTCTCGATAGGATGAAGAGATGAAAGAATTGAGGTGACTTAATAGCGAGCTGCTTCAGAGGAACCACCTTATTGAAAGTGAGTCTTGAGAAGAGCCACGTCATATACTCCCATCAAGTGCATCTCAAAGTTTAAGGCTTTCCCTGGAATATGAAGCACGATCAGGGCTCCTGCCCAATGACACGCATGGCCCGTCTAGCTACCTAGATGCTGATCCAGATGAATACCAGGATTTCCCTCCACTTAAGAGGCATTCAGAACATGTACGCCTGAACCCTCTGAGGGTACCCCGAACGGAATATTCACCCTTGGTGCCGACCAACCCGGACCCTCAGGCAATGCCTCGGGCTACGCCTGCCCAGGACCGGGCCCAATAGGATGTAAACCAGGGACTCACCAACACCATCGAGGCATTAACAGCTTGATTGGAAGCGCTGGAAGGTCGACATGCTTTGATATAGCTAGAGAGGTAACCCTTCCTAGACTGGGTGACCAACACACCACCTCCAACCAATTTTGGGAGCCCAGTATTCCCCATATTCAATGGATCGGGTGATCCGGAGCAGCATTTGATGCACTACACATCCTATTGTGACCCTATGATGGGGACTCCAGAACAACAAGAAGCAGTGAAACTCATATGCTTCATACGAACCTTGCAAGGATCCGCCTTCGTCTGGTATATGAGTCTTCCGGCCTAGTCGATAACGAGCTGGGAGGACCTACGGCAGCAGTTCCTATTCAACATCAGCTCGACGCTGCCTAAAACCACGATCATCGATCTCATGAACTGCAAGTAGAGGGAGAATGAGAGGGTCTCAAATTTCATCGCTAGATGAAAAGGTTTGACTTATTCTCTGAATAGTCCAATGCCTCAAGATGAGATGCTAGCCATATGCATTTATAATCTTAGAGATGATCTGCAAACACCACTTATACCAGTGGAGTGAACCACTGGCTTCTGCCATCTCTCTACCATTGCCCAGAGAATTGAGGACTCCCTACAGCGAACTAATTCCAAGTCATGAATACCCTCACAGGCTCCTGCTAAGAGATCTCCAAGAGTTGAAGCATCTGCTGTCACACTCAAGTCGGGACCTATGCCCACTCCGCTGCTCAGGCCTCCACCAAATCATCAAGGGACCGCTGCATATCATTGGCCACCCCCGCCTCAATGATATGATCATAGAGGACCGAATCGGAACCAGTTTTAGGAATGAAGAAAAAAAATTATACTCGTTTCGAGACGATCAAGTTCGTGGCTACTTCATTACCGCCATAAACTGCAACTTTCTCCGCCTCCCGGATCCAAGGAAACCTGAAGAAGTCGGCCGCGATGACAGTCTAGATTACTGCCCCTACCATCAGATGTTGGGGCACAGTATCCGAGGGTGCTTTATCTTCAAATACCTTCTAAAAGGGACGGTAGATTCTAGACAAGATGAGCTGGGACCACCCCCAGCACATATGGCATGTATCTCTACCACCGAATCCGGAAAAGAGGAGGGGTGGCAGAAAGTCACCAACAAGCAAGGGAAGAAATTTGACAACTGGATGACTCAGAAGACTATCAACCAAGCCTAGGGCATACTACGATCTCAAATACAGCAGCCGGTGTTGCCACCGGCAGCCCCTGGATCCCCAAATCCGACCACATCGGCCTCGCAACCCTCCACAAGCCGGTCATCCGGATGGAGCTGAAGGAGGAAACAATCACAGGAGGAGCAGTCTGTGACAGGGCCAAAGATAGTCCCGACCCTGGCGGATTTCTTTCCCTCGAATCTGGATCAACGGGCACCAATCAACCAAATGGCACCATCAGAGACAACCGACCAGGTTGACCTATCATAGGATGAAGAACCCATCTTTGGTTCTATCAACGTCATCCATCTCATGGATTCATTCCCTGATGAAGGGTATCATTACGAACCCGATATTCCTGCATGAGGAGCTAAGAGGATGAATTGAAGAGGTAAAGGATACCAGGGGAGGCAGAGCCATGTCCGAAACCAACCCTACGGTTGGACCCCATCCCAAACCGTTAATACTAGGGAAACTCGTGGGAGAGCCCTTCAGCGGACTCAGCAGAGGAGGGAATGACCTTCCACCCCCACAAGCAGCCACTCTGGTCCGGTTGTTCTGTGATACCCACCAGAGGAGGAGCAAGTGTCCAGTCACCTAGTGCGCACAAATAGACTCACCAGGCCAAGTCCTGAAAACGAGGGAACACCATCGACATCCGTCCCCATGGCTGGTCCCACCTCGTCAAATGCTCTAGCTCCCAAAGCACCCGCTAAGACTCTCTCTCCCATGGAGAAGCGTCGACCGCTGGAGCAAAAAATTCGACATCCTTAAGAAACTGGCATCAGTACCAGCCATGTAGTCAATCCTGGATGCCCTGATTTTGTCAGCCAACCATATAGAGGGGCTTATCAAAGCTTTGATCAGCCCCCAGGAATTCCAAGCCGAGGTAGCTTCCGCCAAGATTTACCGGATGGAGACTGGCCCGGCTGAATACAATTCGGTGATTTCCTTCACCGATCAGGACGAATATGTCATCATGTAGGGACACATCAGACCGCTATATGTGTCTATTACACTGAATGGTGTTGAGATCCAAAAAGTCTGTATAGACAATGGCTCTGGAGTTAACCTCCTTCCCCTACGGACACTCTGTAAGTTGGGCTACAGTGAGGACGATCTAATTCCCTCATCCACAACTCTGTTGGGTTACAAGAATAGTGAGAAGAATCCAATGGGACAGATTAATCTAAAGGCCCATTTTGGTGACCTGGTAGCCTACACCGAATTCATGGTGGTCCGGCAGAGTGCATCATTCAATTCCCTACTGGGAATGCCATGGATCCATAAGCACATGGACATTCTTTCATCCTACCACCAATGTATCAAGTACTGCATCAATGGACAAAGTGGGATATTTCCCTCCGACAAGGCCCCTTTCAAGCTCTCCGAGTCACATTATATCGACATTGGGTTCTATGAGCAAAAGAAGAATAAGTCATTGATCGATGACGTCAACTAGATCCCCTCTCCAAATGGCCTAGAAATGGTCCCTAATGACCCCCTCAGACATCTTGGTAGAGATTATGTCCTACCCATCAACCGTGTTGAGAGTATGAGTTAATTTCCGGACATGCATTCAGATGTCCTCATTACTTCATCCACGATGGCTGAGCACAACAACGCGGGAACATCTACCAACCCTCGATTTTGGGACAAATACTCAAGCAAGGATGCCCATGATTCCTCTCCTACAGACCCTCGAAGGTTCAGACCGGAAACTCTCTCCTCATCAGATCAAGGAGATGAGGACTTGGGAGAAGAAGGGGGGATGATCTCAGAGATGCACCTCCCGCATTCAAGAAGGGAGTCACCACCACTGTGGATGAGCACAGGGAAATAATCTTGGGTACCGAAGAGGACCCGAGGCCTACTCTCATTAGAGCATCCATGTCTCCCGAGGAACACTAGGTATATATCTCCTTCCTAAGGAAACATCACGATGTCTTTTCATGGAATTACACGGAAACGCCCGGACTCGATCCCGAGGTAGCGACGCAACACATGGGTCTTCCAGAAGACCATGGGGGCTACAAACAGGCCACCAGAAGGACACACCCCTCACATGCTGCCAAGATAGAGGCTGAAGTCGATAAGCTCATTAAAGCAGGCTTCATCAGAGTGGTCTAGTACCCCATTTGGTTGGCCAACATTGTCCTTGTCAAGAAAAAGAATGGGCAAATCCGCGTCTGCATTGACATTAGAGACCTAAATCATCATTGTCCGAAAGATGACTTCCTGGTTCCAATAACTGAGTTGTTAATTAATGCAGTGGCTGGGTATGAGGCTCTATCCTTCATGAACAGCTATTCTATATATAATAAAATGAGGATGGCCCAAGAAGACGAAGAAGCCACAACCTTCAGCCTCAAGGGGTATTCTGTTACAGGGTCTTGCCCTTGGGTCTCAAGAATGATGGTGCCACGTTTCAGCATGCCATGCATTGGATCTTTAAGCCATATCTGGGGAAATTTGTTTAATGTTATGTGGATGACCTAGTGGTCAAGTCCAGACAGCACTTAGATCACCTGTCAGACCATGAGATTGTTTTAAACAAGCTCTAACAGCATAGCTTGAAGATGAACCCCTTGATATGCGCCTTTGGGGTTACCTCAGGGAAGTTCCTTGGCTTCGTCATACGCCATCGCGACATCGCAGTCGACCCTGAGAAGATGAAGGCTATCCTGAGCCTACCACCCCTTGAAATCTCCCTGAGCTAAGGGGATTCCAAGTACACCTAGCCTATATTAGGCGGTTCATATCCAATGTGGTAAGCAAATGTTTTCCCTTTACTAGGTTGATGAAGAAGGGGGTCACATACCAATGGACGGACGATGACCAAGATGCGTTCGACAACTTGAAAATGTACCTCTTAAGCCCACTGGTGCTCATGCCCCTGGTCGAAGGAAGGCCTCTCATTCTATATGTGATGGCCCTAGAACTGTCATTGGGAGACTTCCTCACATAGAAGAACAACGCCGGAAGTAAAAACAATCTCTATTACCTCAGTCGAACCATGATTGATGCAATGACTCGATATTCAAATATTGAGAAGAGCTGTCTGGCCTTGGCCTTTGCGGTTCAAAAGCTGTGACATTATCTATAGCATCATGAGGTCCATTTGATCTCACTGAGTAACCCGCTCAAGTATATCCTCAGTCGCCCGATGCTAACCGAACGCCTATCCCGATGGGCGGTCATCCTGCAACAATTCGACATCTAGTTCATGCCTCAAAAAGCCATCAAGGGCCAAGCATTAGCAGACATTCTAGTAGAACACCCTTCAATACTGACCACTTCACCGGATGCTAAACTACCTGATGAAGATATATTCTCGGTTCACGAGGAGCTCCCATAATGGGAAATGTACATTGACGGCGCATCCTGAAGCCCCATCAGGAAGAGGAAGAAGGATCTAAGATTCAACAAAGTGGGTCTGGGGATAATACTCGTGTCCCCAGAAAAGTCAGTTTTTCCATATTCCTTCCTCCTATCAGAGGGATGTACGAACAATGAAGTGGAATATCAAGCCCTCATTACAGGCCTGGAACTCGCACTACAGGCACAAGTACAACACCTTAAGGTAAAATGTGACTTGGAGCTGGTCATCAAGAATGTCAATGGTGACTATGCTATTAAAAAGGAGGAACTGATCCCCTTTTTTGACCATGTCTGAGGGATAATGGTCGAGTTCTCCATAGAACCGACATAGAATTTTTTCCCCGGTGCCAGAACGCTCATGATAATGCATTAGCCAACGCGGCCACAGCCCTAGCCGACCCCTACTGGGATGAAACGATCATCTATATTGCTCACTACCAAATGTTATTGCCATTTGATCAAGAAAAGACGGAAGAAATCCACGAAATCAGTCATGTCCCCGAGCCATATGCTTCGGCCACCAGCTGGATGATCCCCATCACGAAATACCTTCAACGGGGAGAGCTTCCATTAGACAGAGCTAAACGAGATCAAATATAGAGAAGGGCAATCAATTTTGTCCTATATGGCAGCGCGGGTCAGCTAGAGGTCCTCTACAAACAAGGCCTTGATGGATTGATCCTCAGATGCAATGTCGGAGAAGAAACCATTGTCATCATGACTAAAGTACATGCCGAAGAATGTGGAGCACATCAACCAGGGGCCAAGCTCTCCCATTAGGTTCGAAGGCTTGGGTACTACTGGTCCACAGTGGCACGATACTACGATTTCTTTACCGCAAAATGCCACTCATGCCAGATTCATACCAACTTCATACAACAGCACCCGGAGTTGGTTCATCAAGCTAAGTACTCCTGGCCGTTTACCATCTAGGGGATGGACGTCGTGGGACCATATCCTCCCACCACGGCCAAACATTTGAAGTATATCCTCACAGTTATCGACTTCTTTTCCAAATGGGCAGAAGCCATACCCCTCAAGGAAGTAGGGGCAAGAAATATTTTCAGCTTCATTAAGATCAATATCATCACCATATTTGGTGTCCCTCATACTATACTGATGGACAATGGAACCAATTTCTACTCGGCTAAGTTGGAAAAGCTAAACCATGAGTATGGTATCAAGGCTAACCACTCATCCTGCTACCACGCAGTGGCCAAAAGGCAGATAGAATTTTCAACAAGAACCTATCCAAAATCCTCCAGAAAATGGTGGAGAAAGAAAAGAAGTTGTGGCCAGATAAACTCTTCCATGCATTGTGGGCTTATTAAACCACAATCTGCACCGCTACTCGGTCTACCCTGTACTCATTGGTGTACGGCACAGAGGCAGTTCTGCCCATTGAACTCCAACTTCCCTCACTCTGTGTTGCCATCTAGATCGATTATACGATGATGAGCAGTCAGAATAGCGGCTAGGTGAATTGGAACAGCTAGACAAGAAGTGGTTTCACACTCTGCACCACCTGGAAGTATACCAAAATAGGATCGCATGAGCCTTTAACAAAAAGGTCCGCCTCCGGTCTTTCTTGGAAGGATAATTAGTGCTGGTCCTTTGAACCCCAATGATACCTGGAAAAAAATCCTCCAAAGTTGGAGCCCATGTGGGAGGGACCATATGTTGTACAGAAGGTCTACTCCAACAGTCTTTATGCCATTATCTACATGGACGGGCAATCCACCACCTCTCCTACCAAGGCGAGATTCCTAAAGAAGTATTTCACATAGAGATACAGAACCATTCGTCCAAGCCGTATGATGTTAAACTGCCAAGCACCTCATCCTCACCGTATGATGTTAAACGGCATGGAATCTAATAATTAACCACATTATTCTGAGTTGTATGACATTAAACTGCTAAGAACCTCGTCCTCACCGCATGACATTAAACTGCACAGAATCTAATAATTCACCGCATTCGTCTGAGCTGTAGGACGTTAAACTGCCAAGCACCTCATCCTCACCGCATGATGTTAAAATGCGCGAAATATAATAATTCACCGCATTCGTCCGAGATGTATGAAGTTAAACTACCAAGCACCTCGTCCTCACCGCATGATGTTAAACTGCATGGAATCTATTAATTCACCGCATTCGTTCGAGTTGTATGAAGTTAAACTATCAAGCAGCTCGTCCTCACCGGATGACGTTAAACTACACGAAATCTAATAATTCAACGCATTTGTCTGAGATGTATTACGTTAAACTGCCAAGCACCTCATCCTCACCGCTTGATGTTTAACTGCATGGAATCTAATAATTCCCCCTCATCCTAACCACAAGACGTTAAACTGTGTGGACCACGTCCTCACCGCATGATGTTAAACTACACAGATTTTAGAGAACTACATATGGCTTGATTCCTGCCCTCACTAGATACGTAGCGACGCTGAGATTCCCCATCCTAGCCCAGCCACATCAAAAAAATGACCCCTTTCCCCCATGTATG
Organism: Viscum album; assembly: GCA_963277665.1. Lineage (NCBI taxonomy): Eukaryota > Viridiplantae > Streptophyta > Magnoliopsida > Santalales > Viscaceae > Viscum > Viscum album. Next base: position 1,069,678,431 of record OY728129.1, read on the forward strand.
GACCAGACCTGCACGGGGTGTATCATCTTTACAGAGAACTACGTACGGCTGGATTCCTGGCCTCGAAGGATATGTAGTGACACCAGGATTCCCTATCCTGGACCAGCCACTTCAAAAAAAATGTCCCATTTCCCCCGTGTATGGACCAGACCTGCACGCAGGATACATAGCGACGCCATGATTCCCTATCCTGGCCCAGCCACTTCAAAAAAAAAGGGATGCCCTTTCCCCCCATGTGTGAACCAGACCGACACGGGGTGTATATCTTCGTCCTTACTGCACGACATTAAACTGCACGGAAAATGATATTAAAAATTCCCCCTTCCCCCATGTATGGACCAGACCTACACGGGGTCTATATCTTCATCCTTACCGCATGACGTTAAACTGCATGGAAGTTGTCCCCACTGCATGACGTTAAACTACACAGACCCCATTTTTCTTTCACGTTGGGTCACCTTCGTCCTTACCGCATGACGTTAAACTACATGGAGTTTGACCTCGGCACATGACATTAAACTGCATAGACTTCGTCGCGACCCACCCAGTACACATGGCGATAGGAGATGGAGATACACCTTGCACATTTGGATACATAATTTCCGTACATCAGAATCCATGACCCGGATAATTATGGATCATCATAACCACTCATGGCCATCGAAAGTGGAATGTCATCGACCCGTGGACACCTTTGTATGACTATGCATACCATTCCCTCAGTGTCTCTGCATATTGATAGCCCATGGCCCATCTACCAAATGAAAGATTTCCACCGGCGAAATTCTTCCAAGCTCCGTATGCTTACCAGCCTCAGAGCCCCCAGACAATATCTCTTGATCCAGAAGTTTATGGCAAAGTAGTTTACAAGTTCATTCCACTTTTCACATTCGGGTGTTGCCAGGGTTTCCCTATCTGACTACCCTGTGTGTCCTCCAGTGGTTCACATAGAGACTTACGTCATCAAATATCAAGCCAGTACAAGGCTACGTTGACTCAATGGAAAATTGTGGTGATGGTGTTTCTTGTATACCTGGACACCATTATCCCCACGTGCCGAACTCTGCATTGTGAGAAATCGTAGACTTTAATAATCATTCATGGCCATCAGATGTGGAAAGTTATCGACCCGAGGACACCTTTGTACGACTATGCATACCATGCCCTCAGCGTCTATGCATAATGATAGCCCCTGGATCATCCATGAAAGGAAATATTTCTTCGGGCTGTACTTCTCCTAGCTCCATAGGCCTACCGACCTAAGATCCCCCACACCATACCTCTTGATTCGGGAAAGCTCAAAGTTGCAGTTTATTACTTTCATCCACTACCTTGTTCCAAGTATGCTATAACATCCTGACCAGATTATCCTTTGAGTGACTGTAACAATAGTCACAAAATGGTCGGAGCTCTCTGACTGATAAACTAGGATTACCTTGTCCTTACCACATGACATTAAACTACATGTAATGAAGTCACACCCTTGTGCAAGAAAAAGAGGAGAAAAGATCAGCACAGGGGGCTCTTTGAAACTCAACAAGCTACCAGGGAAGGATATCCCTGACATGTCCAGACATTCCCCTACCAAATGATAGACTTCGTGGCCCAGACAATCGCGGATCCTCATAACCACTCATGGCCATCATAAGTGGAATGTTATTGACCCATGGACACCATTGTGCGACTATACATACCATGACTTCAGTGTCTTTTCATAATGATAGCCCAGGGCTCATCCATCAATGGAATGATTTCCACAGGTGATGCTCTTCCTCGCCCCATACGCTTACCGGCCTCAGAGCCCCCATATCACCTTTCCTAATCCACGATGCCTCGGAACCCTGATTTACACCATCAACCCCCCTTCCACGCCTGGGGCATGTTGAGGTATTCAAGCCCAGTTATATTATGATGAAGGGAAGCCTTCGCAATAATGCCCCTCGTCCTCGCCGCATGACGTTAAACTAGACGGCTACCCTTAAATATATCTATGTCCACGCCGAAAGATGTTAAACTGCATGACAACCCTTAATGATATCTCCTTCCTTGCCGCATGATGTTAAACTGCACGGAAACCCTTAAAGATATCTCCATCCTCGCCGCATGATGTTAAACTTCATGGAAACCCTTAAAGATATCTCTGTCCTCACCGCTTGATGTTAAAATACACGGCAAGACTTAAAGATATCTTCATCTTTACCATATTACATTAAGCTGCACGGTCGAACCCATCACGGGTTCAGTAAGAAACAGAGGCTTTTCTCTATCTTGCAGTGCACAGGTCAGACCTTCACAAACCACCGCCTCACACCAGCGTGAGAAAGAATTACTTCACCTGCTCTCAGGAAGTTTATTCTAGATATTTCCCCCGTATTCAAGCACCCTCTAATCATAAACCATACTCTGTACTCAGAAAAAGCCAAACTCTCATAAACCACCCCTGTTGGTTCCAAATCTCAACTTCCCTGAAGTTTCTCGGCTATCGTAAGTGGATAGTCTTTGACTTAAGGACACCTTTGTATGACTATGAATACCATTCCCTCAGTGGATCTGCATATTGATCGCCCCTGGCTCGTCTACCCGAAGAATGTTTTCCTTGGGCAATTCTTCACTCTGTACGCCTCTTGTCCTCTGAGCCCCCATTTCTATCCTGAGATTCAGAAACCCTTGGAGCTACACATTACCAACCTCTTTCAAAATGCAACCTGAATGCGATTAAATGTCTTTGACATGATTACCAAGAACCAGGAGAATTCGTTCAATTTCAGATAATGTCCCAGCTGCATGACTTTAAACTGTGTCAAGCCTCAACCATCACTTACGCTAACTAAACGCGTAGGGGGTGGTCTCCGGACCACGCTCTTGATTAGTAGGGATGTTCCCAAAACCCTTTCATATGTCACACTCCCCTTCTGAGCCACCCCTGGTAGTTTTCTTATCGTTCCATGCCACCCATCTTGGTTTCCATAAGCTGGACTTCAATGAAGTCCCCTGGCCATCATAAACGGATACATCTTTGACTTAAGGACACCTTTGTATGACTATGCATGCCATGCCCTCAGTGGCTCTGCATATTGATTTCCCCTAGCCTGTCTACCAAAGGCGTGTTTTCCTTAGGCAATGCTCTTCTTACCTCTGTACACCCGCACGACTCCCATGCCTTGAGCCATGCCCTGAGGCATGCCCTGCATGCTGCTCAAATTCAAACATGTTTCCCCCACATGCGTCTGAAGGATATTAAGACGTATTTTAATCAGTTGAACCCTATTGGGGCCCTCACCCCACCTTATTTGGTCAAATTTTTTCGACCTAAAACATCATTAATGATAATCTTGTCGGCGAGACATTAAACCGCTCACAAAAGAAAGAGTCACAAATCCTATAAGACCGAATACCCGAAAAGGGCGACCTAAGAAAAAACCATGTTATACCCGCTAGGTCCACATTAATGGGACAAGGAAAAATCAGGGCATTAAAAGAAGAAAAAGAAAAAAAGTGTGTAGGGTTTTCCTATAAAACCCTAGCAATAGTCAGACTATGCTTGCTGGATCCCATGGTCCAAGAAAAAATTTGAGCTTGTTTTCCTGAGTTATGATTTGTTCTGATTCAGTGAATTGTTATTTTCACAACAATTGTTCTATGTAACAATCAAATCCCACATCAACGAGTGATTAATGGAGACTATATTTCATTCAGAAGAAAACCAAGAGGTCATCCACAAGCTAGGGTCTCTCCTTTATACAAAAAAAGGGGACAGAGGGGTAAGTGAAAAATGGGATATAAGAGTAGCTCTGATAGTTATAAAAGAGCCTGAATTTCTCTCCCCACCAGATCAGCGACTGCGCGGCGAAGGCTATCACAAGATTGTTCCAACACTGCCTTGTCCCTGGTCTTAGCCTAATCCACCAGACGGATACACTCCACTGCAGTTTGGAGATTGTTGATCCCTTTTTTGGTGACTTCAAGATGGCCAGTCATAGCCGATAACTGATCCCTCAGCATCGCGGCTCATTCCTCACATGCATGCCACTCGGAGGACAGAATGGCCGCCTAATCCCGGTAGATCGCCTCTCGTGCTATCAGTTGATGCAGATTTGATGTGGTTTTCTCCAAGGTTTGGGACCTGTAATGAGTGGTCTCTAAGTGAGTGAGTGTGCATTCACTAGTGACAGCTTCCTCACGGGCCATGAAAACATGGCAGGCAAGCGAATGGAAGTACCGATAGTCAAAACCACCAGACTCCAAACCCATTAAGAGGTGACGAAGAGCTTCAGTTTTCGTTTCCATTTCGGTTAAGGGGGTTTCGGTGATTATCTCACAGATTTGAGGCCAAGCCCACCTACGCACTTCCCTATGGTCTGCCATGATGCGAGGATCTTTGGTATCCTCACTGGATGACACGGGAATAAAGTTTGGCATGGCAGCCCGCACAAACGTGTGCTCACTAGAAGTTGGCTCTGAAGATGGAAAGTCCAGAGCTCCTAACCCCGGTTCAGGCTTAGGTACCAAGTTGCTAAGCCCGATATCAACTAGAGGAACCTCTGGGATGGTCTCTCTGGGACCCGACACTATAGGGTCATCCTCATCCACGCACAAGAAGGATGAACTTGCCCGAATTGCGGCCACTGCAGTGTCAGGAGAGGAATGTTCTCTGAATCACTTTGATCAGCGAGCCATTAGGCGGTCCTCCCTTGAAACTAATGAGGAAGGTGTAGTGGATGCAGCAGCCACAATACTTCCCTATTAGGGAGTCTTCAGGAGAGCCTTCCCTAGGATCCCATCAGGATATTATTTTACCCATTTCATTGCATATTCCAGGGAAAGGCCGACAGCCGTGCCCATATCAGGCAGGGGAATGCTTGCATTAGATCCATCCCATGTCAGCATCAATCACCACTGACAAATTATGGATGGATGCAGTCCTTAGGCCCGATGAGGGGGAAGGGAAGCTTGGACATGCATGCACACGAACTGGCGATAAAAGCGATACGGGCCGTACAGCTCGCACAAAGAGACACCGTCAATCCGTGTGGATAGAAAGCCGTCCCTCATGGAGAACATGTAAGAGTGCTCCTCCAAGTTCCCCCAGTGATTGTAAACTAAGACTCCAGAAGGGGTGTGGTAGGGAGTGAAGATGAACCTGGAGAAGTCACTCAGGAGCTCGAGGACTTCACTAGAGTTGAGAGATTTCAAGAGAACTCCGGCTATATCCAGTAGGGTAGGCTGAAAGGTAGGAATCGGGATGGCATTGTTATGAAGATACTCATAACAGCTACAGTGATCCACCACCGAGCCATACAAAAATTAAAATGGCCTGCTTAGACGGTAGGGTTACCCACCCACCTGCATGTGGACCAGTACCCCGTTGATACAGACCAAAGTGGGCATGACTAAATTCACCAAACGTCCCTATGCTAACTCGGCCACCATCATCAATGTTCAGGCCCGGACACTGGGATTAACATCCCGAGAAGTAAATAACAATCCGCTCAAAAACATAGATAACAGACCGGCCAACCGGAGCAAAGGTGACACACCAGGGCATGCCTCGTAACCCATTGAAAGGTAGTTTCCTGCTTCCAGAACTGCCCAGTAAGAACCTTGAATGGTTCATGACTGCTGGGAAGGATGAGTCCTAGGATGCATAATCATCGGCATAGGATAGGTGGTGTTCAGAAATAACTCTTTCCATGTGCCGGAAGGAATAATCAAGTGGGCATACAAGGCCTGACCGAGTGACTACTCCGCCATGGTCAGCAGCTCTTTTTCCAATAAAGGTACATGTTCAATGACATCCCATGAATCGGGTGTGGGAAAAAATTCTTTATACATCTCGCCAACAATCGGCAGTCCTCCTATCTGGTAGATGTCCCACAGACTAATGCCGACTTCACCGTGGGAAAGGTGGAAAGTATTAGTACTTGAACACCAGTGGCTGAACAGGTCGGGCAGGATCAAAGATGGCGGGTAAACAGCATATTGGGAAGCCCACACTACGGTGTATAGGTTGACAGCTTCCAGGGAATCAGGAGACTCCCAACAGTGGTGATGGACCTAGAAAGCCCATGCCCAATCATTTCAGAAGAGCCCTCCAGACCGAAGATCCCATCTAGGAACCCACCCCGCATCAGTATCCTTTCGAGCAAGATTAATAAAAGAAGGTTATTCTTCAAGGACAGCTCTCTGAGAAAATTCTTAAGCCCATTGATCGCTTTGGGTCCAGATAGATCCCCTCAGAATAAATGTGTCTTTCTGATCAAAATTAGGGATTATCTCCCCAGATTCGGTAATGTTTTCCTGAATGCATTTTGAAGGAGCTTCCAGGAAAGGAGAAGGGAGACCTGTGAATGTAGGGCGGATAAGGACGTTATCCTGCAGACCGAAGTCATAGAGCGGGAGATGATTAGATAATGGATATGTCAGAAGCTCCAAAGAGAGCAGGTTCTTCAATGCATCGTCATCAAGAATGATGGACTGGATAGGGTCTCCTATGATGCTCTCTGCTCTGCGAATCATAGTCGAATGTCTCTTTCAGGGGGTGGAGAGGGGCTCTGCAGCAGGCCACGACGCAGAATGAGGGGGAACCATATTTTCTCCCTGTTCAATGAGAGAAAACAGTCTGGAATAAAAATCTGGATAGGAATAACCAAAATGAATGGTTAATGAGCATTCACAACCAAATCCGAAAGGAGGCCATGGAGGATGGTTTGCGATGAAATCATTCTGCGAACCAGCCCTTCGCGAAATCAGTTCATGAAGCCCTGGCTTGCGGAGCATTGGCCAGGAAACTACGAACCATGTCACTCCACAGAAATTTAATTCCATGTTCATTTGGAAGATTCAGGTACATTTTAATGTTCAAGAGATGTTTAGTCTGCAGAGCATCGAAACCCCGAAGCAAGTTTCCCAGCAACCCATCATCACTTGCTTTTTAATTAATAATGAGTAATGGTTCGCAGTTGGAAAGTTGGTTCATAGATGAAGGCGGCCGCGAAGAAGAAATGGTTCACAGAAGTTTCTGTCGGTTCGCAGACGAGGCACTTCATGAAGGAGAAAACACGCGGAGGCGAAGTAGCTCTGGTTTCGTGAAGAATTCGGTAAAGGAAAAGTGTGGGCTCCTGTATTTATAGGCATGGTCGCCTACTGGTTCCACCTTTCTATCACAAACCATCTCAGTTTCAGGACCTCTTTGCTTTAGAATGGCCTCCTCATCATTCTGATCGGACCCCATTCCGATGGGGGGCATTTGTTGGGTCCTGAAAAATATGTAAAGGAAATTTTACCCAAATCCCCCAAAAGAATTGGGGGAAAATAATAAAAGAAGAGCCACAAAAGTGACCGGTCAATGAACTGGTCCATGGATGCACAACGTGGCTAGGCACTGCGAGGCACCCCCTCCGCGAACCATTTGCATTCAAGAAATGGAGGCGGAGAGGATTCGCAGTCCCGAGGAAGGATGGGCGCCAGTTTGGTTCACCGTCACGAACTATCCCAATCGCAGACCGCATTGACCAGTTCAAGCCGCACCTGTTGTCATTCGCGAAATGGAGGTGGATCCCTCCACAGCCGCGACGTACTCCTTGAGTTCGCCTCGCGGAAGAGGGGAGCGATCAATACCCACCGCGAATCGTGGATTGACCAAGTCAGCTGTGAACTGGGTATTTTGATATGGGCCTCCGCAAAATGTGCCACATGGCCGCAGAAACATTCCTTTTCCCACTATATAAAAGGAGACTAAGGGGGAAAGAAGATCGGATTGGAGAACGGGAATCAGATTCGGGGGAAGAAGATCGGTTGAAGGAAGGCTTCAGATTTTGCAAATAGCAAAATTCCCATCAATGAACCACAGCAGGTATATGAATTAAGATGTAATGGGAAAACACATAATAATTTGGTGAACCGCGAACCTAAAAATAACAAAAAGGTGAACCGCGGACCATAACCCCCTCTACGGATGACTTCCCCGTGGACCAGGGAGTTTATGCCTCTTTTCCCATCTATCGTACCGCAGAGCACCCTCCTCCACAGGCGAAACCCCGACCAATGAGCCTCTGATCGGCACCGCCCTTGGCCTCCGCTGCCCGACTGAAATCCTCCGCGAACCACCCTGGTTCTCGGATTGAGCCCGAAGCCACGAACCACCCTGGTTCGCGGATTGAACCTATAGTCGCGAACCACCCTGGTTCGCGGGACACCAATCAGTTTGCGGATCACCTTGGTTCGCGTATGGATTCTCCAGCCATGTGTCACTTCCCCATGCGAAGGGCGCCACCACCCATTCCTCTCAATTGATTGTCAAATACTTCAGTGTTCTCATTTCCAGATCCATGTAAAATCCTTCCAATCCAGTCAGGTCTTCCCTGACTCCTTCATCGGCCTCTTCATCGGCCCCAAGATGAGGCCTCCACCAGAGCCACCAGATCCGCGTGGTATAAATGTCAGGTGTATCAGTGCGCCATTTTGAGTTCACATACCCACGGTAAACAGGGGCAAAGGGGTTGCCCCTACCCTTGAGCAGATTCCCGAAGAAATACCTGGGTTCACATTCCCACGGTAATGCGGGGTCTGAACCTAAGAGCCCCCTTCCTGCCTCTACTCGCCAGGATGAGGGACTGCATGCTTGGGTGGTCAGGCACTTCTCTCCCCCCCCCCCTCAGAGAGGGGGTGGCATTTCCATCTGAAGGTAGTCGTCCCCATGCACCTCGGTACTTACTCGGGTATCTCCTCGGGGAAGAAGAGATGAGATGGGAATAGGAGCACCCCCCATTCCCTCTCCGACTGGGCTTTGTCACTCCGGTCGTCCATCTCGGAGTATGCCCCGACCTTCTGGGCCTCCTTAGAGTGTATGCCCCAATCCATCACCCTGGGCTGCCTTCATGCGTATGCCCCACTCCGCTTCTCATGGACGCACCTTTCACGACGTGATCCTCTGGTCCCTACTGCCTCTTGTTTCTCACACCGAGCATGACTCACGTGGGCTTAGAGTAAGCATCGACGATGACATCTTCCTATGTGCCTCCTCAGAGTGTAAGCCCCAACCCATCATTCGAGGCTGCCCCAGAGTGTAATCCCCAAGCCAAAGCGAACTACGGGGACTTTGATCCATGTCAAGGCATGGTACGTTGGAAGCCTCCATGAGGCTCAAGCCCACCACTCGGTCGTTTCTTCATGTCGAGTTCCACCCTCATCCAACATGATGTTAAACTCTATGCCTCTATCCATCATGACATTAAACTATTTATGCGAACTACGTGGGCTTTGATCCTTGCCTCCTAGACAGGGTACATAGGAAGCCTCAATGAGGTTCAAGCCCACCACCCATCAGACCACCTGGTCTCTCTTCATGTCGGTTCCCCAACACCTATCCAAACAATGTGGACATTGATCCCTGCTTCCAAAGCAGGGTACGTAGGAAGTCTCCCTAAGGTTCAAGCCCAACAGTCGGTCGATCTGACCATCTCCCCGTCAGTTAACTGGACTACTCCTAGTGCCGCCTCAAGTGGGTTCCAGACCTTTGGGTTCATTAATCCAATGAGGGATGATAATCCTCAGGCATAAATGATTCCGAACCCCTATCTCCAATTGACTGTTTCCCACTAGGGTTGAATATGTGGATACTATGTTTGGGTATAAACCAAAGATTTGCGAACATATGAATACATCTTAAATCCATAAGAGAGTCCCTGGATAGGCAATAATCCCCCCCCCCCCAAAGGGTGCGATGAGACCAACTTCCCATCCTCTAGACCAATGTTAGTTTATAAGAGTCGCTGGATAGACCATCCGGCTAACGCATGCCTTTGGAAAGTAGGTCCATAAATCATTGGATACGGAGTCATTGGGCATTTCGTGGCCAAATGCCAAGAACTAAACAATGATATTTTACATATATAATTGTTATTAAAACCCCATATTAATAAATTTAGTTTCAAAAAATAAAATATATCTTAAAGGAGGAAATTTTGAGATGGAAACCATACAACAAGCATAATCATTGGGAAAACATTCGTTTGAAAATAAGGATATAAGTAAGTATTTTAAAACAATATAAAATAATAAGCAAAAAATAAATGTATTAAATAAGTATAACAAATCAAACATTGAATAATATATTTCAATAATTTTGTTTTTTACACAATGGATTAAAATTGAGTTAGTGAAAACTCTTACCTTGATCATGATTCATTTTTTAAATGCACTTAACTTCTTGAAAAAATTAAATAAGTATACTAGAAACCATAATATAAAACTTAATAATGTATATTTATTTCGATATTTACTATTTATTATCATAATCATTTTATTTGCTATATTTTTCAGGACGTGTTTTCAAGAACATTGAATCGATGTCCGCTTATTTTACTAATTTTAATGATAAAATATGATATATTAATATTGAATTAAAAATTAATATAACAATTATGAAAACATAAAAATAATTATTTAATTATTATATTATAATAAATTTAGTATATATGTTCCCATAGTCACCCATGATATATTTTTATATCATTTTTCGTGTTGGTGGTTAAACCAACCCAAACATGAATATGTTAGATATAGAATGTTGATAATAAATAAAGATGTCTGTAATATCATTAGGGAATTTTGATAATTATATTATATTGAGTTGTTTTGTTTTCTGAATCATATTTTAATTGTATTTGAAAAATAAATAAATTGAAGAACAAAAATGAAAAAGGTAACATTATGGAGGTGGTTGTTCATACAATAGATGAGTAACATTATGTTCTTTTAAAAATCCTATAACAATTTTAAAATAATGTCTTCTAAATTAGTATAACAAATATTTAATATAATAATCTTAATTAGGAAAATATATAACTATGTTTTTGATAGTTCTCAAAATTAAAGAAGTAAAGATGAAAAGGTAAAGGGTATGTAATACTCTCTTTGTTACCTTGAATTTTATTATATAAGTCTCCTTGGAAATGTAGAATTATGATAAATTAGGATTATCATGGTATTATAAAATTGATAGAAAATTATATTATGATCAATCTGGATTTTTTTCATTGAGAAATTTTAAGTAGATGTGATCTTTGATTTTTTGAATTTTTTCCCCATTTATAAGTAATGGAGATTATGGTTTTTATAAGTAACCAGGGCATTTTCAATAATTTAATGTTACTATTCAATATTTAATCAATACAAAATGGAAAAGGGGGTTGGTAACTATTATTGGGTAAATATTATCCCTATAAACTTATTTGGTAGAAAACCTAGAATGTTTTCAGGCTTTTTCGTTTAACTTAATAACTATAACACAAAATTACAATTACATTTTTAATTAATTATTCTCCTTGGTAATTATTTATAATGAGAAAATTATGATTGAAACTTTTAACTTATTATAAACTTATGATATAAATATTTTAAATAAAATTTTTTTGGGATCAAATTTTTAATTTTTAAATAAATGCTTATATTGTGTAAAAATAGTTATTTCTTGGAAAAGTGAATGTTTAGGTATAAAAAATTATTTACAATATATAATAATCTTAGGTAAATATTTTTATTACATTAAATTTTTTATTATAAGATTGTTAAAAATACTTAAGTACTTTTAGTATTTAAAAAAGCAAAAAATTTCCATCAAAAGGCTTTAATGGGAGAAAAGACAAAAAGAATTTTTTTTAAATTACATTCTAGTAAGCTCTATAATTTATTAAAATAGGATTTATATTTCTAAATAATATTATAAAATATATTTTTTTAATCCTAAAATAAAAATTTTATTAAATAAAAGGTTATTTAATCTTATAGGATATGCTTATATAATGATAAAAATCCTAATTTTTTTATTTTCCTAGATATTTTATTTTCTGTCTAAAAAACAATATAAAAAAATAAAAAAATTAAAATTAAAATTTTTACATTCAAAATCAAAAACATGATATTAATTTTTTTATATAGTTTTATAATCGATAAATTTTGTTTTTAAATAAATAAGAAAATATAAATAATAACATATTTTTTTTAAAGAGTATGTTTTTAAACATTAAGTTTTATTAATATTATTTCATATAAATTTTAAATTTAAAGTTTGTAAATATATTAGTTTTAATGTACAAATATTTTAACAACCTTCCATTTATTATATTATCATAAAATATATAACACTTAGAAAAATAGTTCTTTGAAGAAAAGTATTGCACTTAGAATAAAAAACCATCAAAAAATACCATTAAAATTAATTATTTGTATTATAAAATTTATTTATACTTCCACATTTATTTTAGAATCATTCATTGAATTTTATATGTACAAAATATCATATTTTATTCATAATATTAATAATCATACAAAACAAATATATAAATATAATATGTTTTGTTATATTATTTTCAATTTACTACATAACAATACACATATTCCATATAACTTTTGGATATATGACAAATGATTGTATTTCCAAAGACTGTATTTAAAATTACCATGTTCTAAACTATTAATTTTTTTCATATATATATATATATTTACAATATCATTCATTCATTATACACTAACTTCACAAGTCATAGTTCTGATTTCATATTACATGTTTTACATAATTATATATCCATCTATATTGATATTCTTTATTATAGTGTTTGACTGGATTTTTTTATCATCTAGGTTGATGATGTTTTAGGAATTTTATATTCATTAATATTTTATCTTAATCTTTTTTACATACCTTAATTATTTAAACAACATTAGTAGATGTATTGTATTAATGATGAATAATAATCCACTAGGTGAAATACCTAGTCTTATATGATTTCTATGTAATGTAACACTTATGAATGAATATAATGTTGTTAGTTTTAATTCATATTATTATGACTTATTTCTTAATCCATATATATTATATTAGACAAATATATTACACACATATATATATTATAATTGTAAAAATATTGTTTTAAAAATGAATAAACATCCCAAAAACATGCGTAATTACAATCAAGGGTCTATAATGGACCTTTATCATCAAATTTTAAATAAAATGAATTTATTATATGAAATAAATGAATTATAAAGGAATATATAATTAGTATAATCATTTATATTAAAAATATATAACATGAAATTTCAATATTTTCTCCAGTCAATAAATTCAGCAATATGACCATAGGCCATCCAAGTAAAAAATGTGGATGGTATAATTATATTATAACCTTATTAAATTGTTATAATTAGAAAAGGATGTTGAAATTGATTAAAATATCTTTAAATGATCATTAGAACACTACGTTAAAAGATTGAGAAAAGTATCATATTCTTTTTATAAAATTTTAAATGAGAAAGTAAAAAATATTTAGAAAATAGTATTCTCTAAAACGTTTCATCAAAACATTAAATATAGGATTTAATGAAATAAAAAATTAAGAATTTTGGAAAATCAGTTCATTTGTAAACAATAATAGTAATATCCATTTGAATATTTTGCTAAATTTTCAGAGGAACCTTATTCAAAAATATGAAGAGAAAATTCAGATTTATCCATTTTAAGGAAATTTAAATATACCTGATAATTAATTTAAAAAATCGTAGTATCATATTAAAAATATTTTGGAATACTTATAGAGATTATGGAAAAATTAGGTGAAATATTTTTAATAGAAAACATTAAAATATTTTTTTAACAGAAAATATCTTACCTCATATCCTGAATCATTTCATATGTTCTCTAAATCCCAAACAATAAAAATATTTTAATTTTATAATTTCAAAATATCCTTTTTCATGTTAATTACATTTTAATTGATTTTTTATTTAGTTTATTACCATTACATATGTAATTACTAATTTGGGTATGTTTATATCGGACGTTTTGAGGACGGGTGATTTGTAATCCCAAAACAACATCAATGGGTTGAACACGGACAAAGTGGACATGGTTCAATGATATATAGAATATTAATAATGAAATAAATATAATTTTTATTAATTAAATACAATTTTAGAATCATCTCTTAAATACTTACATGAAAATGAATCTCATTTCTTTATGGATGTGTTTGTCCACATGTATGCATGGAAAACATTATAGTTTTAATGGGTGTAAGGGTAAGAAAGTGAGTAATTAATTAGAAATAATAAATAATATTTATGTCATTAATATGATTTATTTTTATTAAACCCAACATAAAACCCATATTTTTTATGTGGTGAAGGTAAATAAAACATATCACTTTATAGAGGTGGTTGTCCACAAGTACTCACAATAGACGTTTGTATTTCACATAGAATTGAAAATGAGATGATAAAATTTCATTCCAACAATAAATGAAAATTTTAGTAAATTTTATATTTATATTTTATAATATAGGATTTGATATATAATATTTTAATTATTTGGAAGAATAAGTAAACAGAAAAACACTTGATTATGTGTTATAGAACATCTTTGAGAAGCTTCATTTAACATATAAAAATGTTCTGAATGGTTGACATTTTAGAGATACCATACACTATTTTACATAGGGAGATTGTTTTTAAGTAGCTTAGGATGATTTGTTTTATAGAAAAATAACTCAATATGTTTGTGTAAATGAGGATAGGAGGTTCCCTTTTCTATGTATGGTGGGAGACAATCCTCCAAATTGCTGAAATCTTCAAATATAATATGCCTCAAACTCATTGAAAACATTTTTATAGTTCCTTATAATAAAATATAATTAGAATAATGTTTAAATAATATTAAATAATTAAATATATACAATATTATGTGGCATTTCTAAAATTATCTCATAGGTAAACACCTCGTAATGCACTTTTTAGGTGTGGGGGATCTCATCATTTTTTATAGAACCATACAAACCCTATAATTATTCTGTGTAGAGGAACCCATTGCATTACCCGTGGGCCCTTTGGGTATTATTCCCCATTATAATTACTCACCCAAAATCCCAATATTGTGCACCACCATTCCCATCTGTTGTGTTCAGCTTGGCGTTGCACATGTAGATTCCAACCGCAAACTTGCAACATAGCTGACCCGATAACATGGTCTACCAATGGTCATCCACTGACATTGTCTCCTTCATTATTTCCTACTGATTAGAGTATAAAATATTTCCAAAAATATATCAATTACAATTTTCAAATATATTCATGGATCAATTTAATTCATCTCAAATATATTACATGTTATGTTTTTAAAATAATTTTCTTTCATTTTCTAATGCTATCATAGAACATGAGACGATGTTGAATATTAGTTCAGGTTATTTATACAATCTAAAATAATTAAATATTAATTATAATAATATATATATGTTATTATTTGTAATTTTTTTTATATATATTCCATTATATATCATTTTCATCTATATTCAACTCATGAAAACATAATATGTAAAAAATAATGACATTTTTTAATTACTCTACATAAAATGATTTAGTAGTTATAATCACACCCAAGTGGCATAAAACTGATTTATTTTTTATTTGTTAACTGTGATGGATTAAATAGTTGAAAAAATATTTATGAATGTTCTTTTTATTTTAAATCTTTATACCATAATTGTAAACATGATTAACCCATTTAATAAAATACAATTTATAAAAGTATTATAAATTAATATTTATATCTAAGAAAAAAAATTCTAGTAAATGATTTATTGCTTTTTAAAATGAATCAATAAAAAATCCTTATATATTAACTATAATTATATAAATTTCAGTCTTTCTATTATGTATATTGTATATAAATTTAAATAAAAACAACTAGATATAATGATAACATTGATAAAAATTATTTTTTTATATAATTTTTGTTGATAAATATATTCATTAATGTTAAATAGATTTATTTAAGCTGATATTTATTACCCGTTTGTTAATAAATTAATATATATTAAGAAATTTTATTTACATATATTTCATAATTCACTTACTCTAGTTCATCCCTGCATATCCAATTACATGGATAAAAAAGTTGTATTTAAATAAAAATATATGTATAGTATGTCAAAATTTTGATAAACTTGGTTATTAAAGTGGTACATGCTATTAAAAATTGTATGAATTTGATTGATACTTATATACTGAAATATCATGGTTATATATTCTCCCCCACATACATAAATTATGTCTCAAAATTTTGAATTTGATATTACCAAAATGTCTTAATCATAACATTATAACATAATTCGATATAAATTTTACCATGAATATTAAATTTTTGATCAAGGCCAAGAAACAATAAATGAAAATACAAATAAGAGAATAATTCATGAATAATATTTTTAAAATAGCATACTATGATATTTTAGTATTACATTTTTCATAAGAATCATTACATTGATAAATATTGTTTAATATAGAGATAGGAATTTGATGGAAATATATATACTTGATTATATTCACATTATGAGTATAATTTCATCCATTATTTCTTTTATAAGTTTCCACTTATTTCTGATCTCTTACTCTATCAAATTAATATTCAGGATTAAATATATATACACAAATCATTAAATTAAGCATTTAATCGATCACATGATCTATAAAAGATAAAATTTTACTTTTCTTGTTTCTATCCATTAATGTAACCAAAAATGGAATGAAAAATTTAAGAGAATATAAAATATGTATAATCATGCATATAAGGAAATAATATATTAAAATAAAATTCCTAAAAAATAAAATCCAATGCTCAATATAAATCATTCAATTTATAGCTACCCTTAAAACCTTGAAAATACTAATGAACAAGTTTAAAACCAAAATATCCGAAATATTTGTTCACATTTGTTACAATATAAATTTAATATTTTACTCCAATAAATATCAATCACATTAAATTTTAGAAGACAATAATTTATATTACTTAATCATATATTCTCTTGGTTTATCTATTATTTTCCATAAATAAATTGATTCAAAGTCCCTATAAACCTCATATATTCATCTAAAAGATAGCTCAACTATTATTTCTAAAATAAAATACCCTATTTTAAATATTTCCATCTAACATAAGAGTATAATGTTCAACATATAGTGAAATTTTTACAAATAACTTTAATCACTTAGTACACAAATCACTTTTAAATCCACTTATTATCTATATGTCAAAACATATGTTCCCAAAACGTAATAACCAGTTTATCTAATTATTCATAATTACCTCAACATAAAATCATATTAACCCTAGAATTTGTAAAATTATTACAACGGATGTCCCAAAATATATAATCATTTTTTTTATAATAATATATTTATTAAAACACATTTTTAACATAAGGGTTACATATACCTCAGACATCATCTAAAACATAGTAAATTTCTCTTAATCAACTCCCATCATATAAAACTCAAAAATTTATTAATTCCATTAACTTATTTTTATTATTAAAGAGTATCAATCCGAGAATAAAATAACACTATATCATTTCTATTTAAACCCTATATATATACACTTAAAATATTTTACATTCTTAATAAACCATTCAAAATTATTTTCCAAATTATTGAATGTTAATATTTTCATACATTCATAATAAAAATAATATCTTATCATTCAACAATCTCAATATAATCATACACTATAATTTATAGCTATAAAAATACATTAAAATAACACAAACTATTTATATTTTATTAATATTTTCTACATCTTAAGAATATGACCATTGTAAACATTTATTCGAAATATCTTTCTCATTTAATTAACGAACCTTCCTCATGTGACATTGAATTTTATAATTCCTATACTCAAAAAAATTTATATATCATAATATTCCCTTAATAAATTTTTCTATTTGATACATCTCACTTTATTATCAAGAACGATATTGAAAAAAATGTCTTTAATGATCGTTATCACATTTACGTCCTTGAAACACCATTTTTTCTTCAATGATCATTACCACTTAAACATCCTTTAAAAACTATTTTCAACCATTTCATCTTTTATTTAGTAACCATGATTCTCCATGTAATATTAATTTTTATAGATAATGAATAATTCTCAATTATGATGAAATTAAAAAAAATTATGCTATCTAAACCCTTGATTTTGATAACAAAATTAATTCTTCATTCATTAAACAACCGATGATTGCATGTTTTATAACATTGGTTTCACATATTCACATTTTGGGGATATTTATGTTTCATATTTTTAGAGAATTATTATAGGAAATTAAATATAATAACCTTATAGATAATTCAATAAATTCACTAGATGATTAAATTTTCCACAAAAAAATATAGGTCCTTAAATTTAATCTATTGTTTCATTAAAAATATGTTCATATATTTTAAGAAGTATACACAAAATTGAAATACATGCCTTCTATTGTTCTTAGTCATCCTTAGTCAGTATTAAAAACATTTAAAAATATTTGATGAGTAGAAAATTATAAATAAAGGATATTAAGATAACGGAAATCCATTTTCACAGTGAAAAACAAGAAAACACATATGAAAATTTTCATTTTCTCATTTTGTGTTTTGAGCTATCAATAATCACTTAATATTGATATTAACTTATTTGGCCATATATTTTTGTAACTTATTTCATAAAAAATGATGGAAAAATAATTATTGTTGAGTGATTATAGGAAAAATATGAAAATATTTCCTTGAAAAACAAATTTCACTCTTAAAAATAAAAAAATTTCCATTAAACGAGAATATCATTTTTAACATTATGAAATCAAATATATTTCCATAAAACCCAATTAATAAAATAATAAATAAAAATATCCATGGAATTTTTAAATGATTATATGGATAAAAATAAATAGATCAATATTGACAGAATTCATAATTTTAAGCATCTTAATCATATTGTTATGGCCTCATGTGAAGATATCATATTGAAATAGGTTCTACATATACAAAATATTGGAGCTAATATTCTCCTGACACCTAAAAAGAATCTGGGATTTATAATAATATCATCTCATCACTTAATACTTCTAAATCACTCACTATATAAATGAAATAAATAAAAAATAATATATAACAAATATAAAGTTTCATATAGAAATTATCACGAACAAAGTATTAATATTGTCCTTGTTAAATAAGTTGAAAGAATTGATCACATGTAATTTATATAAATATGGTAGACGTTAATAATACATTAAATCCCTAGTAAATAATAATAATTCTAAAATTTTATTAACATATATGAAAATACCATTAAAGAATAATAAAACCTTCCATTGCAAACATTAGTAGAATAACTATTTTAATGACATTTTAATTGTCATTTTCTAAAAAAAATATTGAGTTTAATTTAAAATCACCTTTAATAAAAATAAATTATTATTGAAATAAATAAATTAAATTAATTGTTGTAAAAACATATCAATCATTAAACATTAAAATAATTATTCCTTCCACAGTTTTGGTAAAAATTCAAAAGTTTATTGTTCAGAAAACAAGATGAAGATTCAGTCGGAACCCTTGTAACTAAGTTTAAATAGAGTTGGAAATAAAATTAAGAATAATTTTGACATAGTCAAATAATAATTAAAAAATTATAGAGATCATGGATTTAGAAGAGATATATTTCGGGAGGAAATCATAAAAATAATGGTTTTAATGAAAATCGATTAAAATGAGTCCTGAATAATTTTGTACACACTATAGATCCTAAATAAAATAATTACATTCATTTAATAATTTCTCAAGAATATTTTTATTTTAAATTTAATTATAATTATTTATTTTATTTAATTTATTATCACAATTTATTTAATTATAAAATATGTTATGTTTACATCAGATATTTTGAAGAAGTTTTGTTACTAATCCCAAAACAATACCGGTAGGTTGACCATAATAAATGGATTCATGTCACTATCTTCTATAAAATATTTACCAAGAAATAATTATCAGTTTTAAAAATTAAATATTTTTGTAAATCATTCATGAATGGTTAACATAAAAAAATCACATCCTATCATTGAGGTTGTATTCCACATGTACACATAAGATATGTTATCATTTTTGAACAGGTAAAAGGGTAAGAATATAAGTAATATCATATCATTTTAGAATCATTATTTTTTAGTAAATATATTACATATTCTAAAAAAATAATTTCCATCTTTTTCATGGTGGTGATGAAAAATGAAACACATCAATGTCATCCTTTAAGCTAAGAATTAAAGCATATATGACACCCAAAAGACCAACTTCAAATAGGGTAGATGTAATTTCATGGTGTCTACTTTGGTATCCTTCTATGTAAAAGATTTTCATAAGGTGGTGAAACTTTTTGGGAATATATATGAGTGGGGTAGAACCTTTTTATAAAGAATATACCAACAAAATTTAATTTCTTTATGTCAACAATCATGAACTGTGCATTGAAAACTGATGAGAATGTCCAACACATGGGTATCCAACTAGTTTCCAAATTCTCATGTTGTAAGAAGTGAAAGGTTATGATAGTTGAAAATATCTTTTTTACATGGATTGGGGCCACTATACATAGATTAGTTTTATATATTTCACTATTCTCTCCTCCCCAGATCACGTGGGTCTAATAATTTATGACGTTTTGATTCATTATGTGGGTGGTGCTGGTCTGGAAAGAGCAATAATGTATGTTGTTCTGATTTTAGGTTGCTATAGTATATAGAAGGCTCAAAATTATTCTCTTTTTGAGGAGGATAATAACCATGAAGTGAATTTGGATACATGCACCAATAATTTTCTACTAGAAATGATAATGCTCATAAAGGATTGAGGGGTCTCGCTCACCCTCATGACCTTTCTGTCATTGTATCTTATATCCCTTCTATTACTTAAAGCATACAGGGGAGTTGTGTTTGCTAGAAACACCATCAGTTAGGCCTCATAGTCAACATGGATGGCTCATTCATTTAAGGTATGATAAATGGTTGTGGTACAGTTTGTGGTAGCAAAGGATCTCTCATCTTCTCATTTAGTTCTTTCTTTGGTCAGGGCCACTCTCTTCATGTGGATGCCTCAACACTCCTAACCGGTCTCCAGCTTTTTTACTAGAAGAATATACACATGGAATCAGTTTAAATGGACTCCCTCATCCTCCATGAGTTCTTTAAAAACAATGGTAGGTATTCCTAGAAAATTTCATACATTATCTGAAATTGATGAGGATATATATGTTGCCAGATGAGTGTTCTCTATATCTAGATGGAATACAATAATGTAGAGAAATTTATTTCTTCTTCTACATCCCATTGTAAATACATATATTTTCTCCATTATTTTAAATATTTCCACCATATGGTGGGTATAGATTTTTCAGGGGGTGCACTTAGTATAACATATTTCAGGCTCCCATTATAAGGTCCCTATGGTAAATTTCTCTTTTATCCAGTAATAAAATAATTTTTATGATTATGTTAGAGAAAAAAAGACACTAGTAATGGGGAGTATGGGAGGGAAGGAATGTTTTCAAAACATGGTTGAGTGAAAGGTATCAAGAGGTTTTATAGAGAGAGGATAATATGATCCCTTTTATAAGTGTCGTGAGTGTGAATATCGTATATAAATTAAATATTAATATATAATATGTTATTAACTCATTCCAAATGGATAAAAATTTACCTATAATATAATATAAAGAATTTAATGTGAAATAAATAGAACCAAAAAATTTATATACATGTTTTATTGTAATTTTTAATCCTACCTCTTAGTTTAACAATCCCATTATCCATTTTAACCACAACCTTGGTAACAAATTTTTCAATCCATACATATCGAGAAAGAAATTATAAAAATTCCATGTGGAACATATATTTTACATGAACTATATCTAATCAAATTTCCCATACCACATAATTTTGGTAAGATTATTTTATTTTGTTGTAAATTAAAAATAATATTTAACAATTAAATACCATTCATGGAAATTTTCAAAAAAATTATCAAAATTTGACTTTAAACAATAAAAAATAATAATTGAAAATTAATATAAAATATGTAATCTCTACATATAAAATTTTATTATCCAATAAATTCATGGAACTCCAAAATTCATCGAAAACATATTTCTTTTATTTTTTTAATAATTTAATTACATTTTCTTCTACATGTTTAGGATATGTGTTGGCATTGCATAAGGGTTCAATGTAACTATACCATATATTATGATTAAAAAAATTTATCATCTTTACCCATTTATATAACTATTTTCTCTATTTCTTAATCATACCAACATAATAAGTCATATAGAGTGAAATTTTTTAATTACTCACTATTTAAAATAATTTATTGGTCTTAATCATTGGACAGAAGAATCAAACTTCCATATATTAATTTTTATGATGATGATATTTGAAAAAAGGAATTAAATGTGATCAATGTATGTTTTTTACATTTTCTGAATCCTTTTCACATATTTTCCACCATGATTATCCCATTTTATATGAAAAAATTCTAAATTGGGTATAATTTGATCACAATTTTGGTGAAAAAAAATGAAATAAACACTTTTTTTTTGAAGAAAATGTAATTTTGATTTATAAAATAAGTAAATACTCATTCTTTATATTGTAAACACCAATATTTTTTTAATGTATTATATAAAATATATTTTGTATAAATTTCATTAATATAATTTAACTATAATGATTAACTTAATTTATTTTGACAGAAATATTTTTCACATAACAATGTGTGTTCTAAATAAAATATCTCTTTTATTCATGTAGTGTTTTTTGGATACAATGTTCCTATTTTTTAGGAATTAAATGCTAAATTTTAATTATGATAACATTTATAAATAAGTACCATTACTCAGTAACCCTTATTCATACACTATAATCAAACACGTTGGTTATAATAGTAAAATTTTGGTACTAATATTTTTGTAGTATATAACAATTTTAAAGCATGGTCGTGTGTGTGTCATGCACTATTAAAATAATATTCTGTTAAATTTAAATTAAATATTTAAATATAAGGGTTTCCTATTTACACCAACCATGGTTCTTACTTTGAAACATTATATATAGAGGCTTCCATTTCCAATATCATTGACAATGTTAGCTGGAGGTTGAGTTGGCATGTATGTTGTCTATATATATTATGAGATGATGTTTGAGAAACAGAACCACATGAAATATTTCCAATATTTATGGGTAAAATTATATGATACCATCCATGATATTGAAATTCTTTATGAGGAGAAGGTTTTTATTGATTGCTTCATGAAATGAGTTATGTTTTATAGTGCTGACATTGAGAACACAAAGATCGTTAGTGAGGGAGTCCATTGGATGGGACCTAGGTGTGATTATCCCTACTAATATATGATTGTGTGGATTATTTAATGTTAATTGTAGGGTTAATCAGTAACATTTCCCATTGGTTTAGAATAGTACCCTAATTCCTTCCCTAAAGACGGCGTGACTCTGCCCCATGAGTAGGAGATCAAGTTTGGGATAGTTTCTTATATGGGTTTCAATACAATATCATTGTCTCTCTACAATATAGACCACTCCATATCACAAGAGAAATAGGTGCCAATTAATGAACTCTTGTAGATATTTTCTATTTTTTCTTGTGTATCATCATAGGTTCTCTGGACTTATGTATGAAGAATGTGATTGGTATTTTGTAATTGTGTGTCAATTATCATTTCTTGAATAAGGTGACATTGAATTATAAATATCCTCTTCCATGTATTGGTGATTTATTTTATCAGTTTAAAAGTTATAGATATGTTTATTTGTTTTATTTATTATTGGGATATCATTATATTTGAGTTAAAGTTGAAGATATTATAAATACTTTCTAAAGATGTTAGTATGGAAAACATAACCTAATAGAAATTTCTGTTGGTGTTATGAATATACCCACCATGTTCATGGGACTCATAAAGTCTATATTTCTTGTGTTCTAGGATAATATTGTGTTATTATTCATAGATGATATTATGATGTCTTTTTCATATAAAGAGGAGTATCAATAAAATAAGTGATATATTTAGGGTGTAATTATTCATCATCATTTGTATGGGATATTATAAAATTGTACGTTCTGATTCCCAAAATTACAAAATATAGAACATTTAAATTATTAGAAATCTGTGGTGGAGAATCTATTAATGGTAGATACAAGTGTTTCTTTGGTATGCTATAATAATGTCATCGAGTTGCATATTTCCCCTGGAATTAGTGTTTATTATAAGATATTAGTGTAAAATATTCCTTAGTATGTTACTCCCAATAAATATTTTATTTGGAATAACCAATATTTTATATAGATTAATCAGTATCATACTGTATTTGAGTACCTAAAGGGGGAGAGAGTCAGTGATCATATTATCTATCATCCAAAGTAAGGAGTTTAGTTGGTGGATTATTGTGAAAAATAAACCCTTAATATTGGATTTAAGTTGATGAAAATAGATTATTCATAACATATGGTTCTGGTTATTTATTAAATCAAGAGGGTATCTATTCCAATATTGGTGTTGAGGTCTCAATAGTTCAGTTTTATAGGAAAATTTTATTTCATTACCTCATTAGGAATCACAGTGTAGTCTTTACTGGTCACAAAAGAATTCATAATATATTCTTCTATTTCCACTTGAACATTCTAATCAAACTTGAATGTATTTTATATATAATTTTGACTAAAATATTTATTTTAAACCTATATAATGAATTATTTTTATTGAATTGTTGAGCTTGATATTTCCAGGTTATATGGTTTCTTAGTCAAGTAATTCTTGGGAAGTAATGGAGGACCTCCATGAGATTAACCATGACATGGGAAAAGTTTATTATTTGGGTTGAATTTATTAGATTATCTTGTACTCATTCTTTGTGTAGAAGGAAGAGGAGTCTCAAATAGGGTATTTGAAGATGGTGATTAGGTGAAATTATATTTTTCATAGTGACTCACCAAAGGTATATTCTAAAGATAAAAATAATGGCATGTTATCTCATGTAAGGATTTACATCGCTTCAATGATGCATGATTTGGCTCCCCAAGAGTGACATATTTATGCTTTTAAATTATATCATAATGTTGAAAAGATTCACCATGCACTGAGATTAAAGTTTTGGTGGCCTTGGATGATGAATTATTTTGGAGATTTTGTCTATTGGTATCTTGTTTTCCAGAGGATGAAGGTCATTAATTGTGTTTCATGGGTCATGATCAAGTCATTAGATGTTTTCAATTGGAAGTGGTAGGAAAGATTTAAATATTTCTTAATTGGTTTACCAAAATAACTGAATGGATAAAATTATATTTGGGTGGATTTATATAATATTATTAAGTGAACCAACATCTTAGAAATTAGGGAATTTTGTTTGATGATAGTTTTATTTAATATTTATTTGTCACTAGTGGTGCAAATTCGTGGGGTTCCAGGGATGATCATATGGGATCATGATCCTTATCTCACCTAATTTGTGTAGAGAGACATCTAAAATGATTTTTTAAC
This sequence comes from Viscum album, assembly GCA_963277665.1. Classification (NCBI taxonomy): domain Eukaryota; kingdom Viridiplantae; phylum Streptophyta; class Magnoliopsida; order Santalales; family Viscaceae; genus Viscum; species Viscum album. Next base: position 1,069,703,854 of record OY728129.1, read on the forward strand.
ATATTTTCACCTCATCACAACATTTATTCTCCAATCAAATAGAATGATGGAGAGTATCCAGATATTAAAAGACATGTTGTGTATATGAGTTTTTTGTTACATAGTTGATGGGTGAAACATCTTCCATTGGTTTGTAATTTTTATCATAATATTTACTAATATATAATTGTTAAGAAACTATTTAAATAATTATATATCCAAACATGATGATCTTCATTATGTTGGACCAAGATTATAGAGTTATTTTTTTCATTAGGCTTGAATTGTAGGGAAACACCATATAGATGGTACAAATGATCAATAATTGATTGAAGACAGAAAATGGCCATAAAAATTTATATGATGTAATTTTAGAGTTCTTATATAGTCCAATAATAGATATCATGTGTTCAGGAAGGAATCTCCTAATCATGGGTAGTAAAATTTCCATCATGGGAGTAATACTTCTCCCATGTTCATCGGACCTTTTGTAGTGTAAGAGTGTGTTAGTCATATTTCACCATGGATATAATTTATCCCATAGATGTGATAGATTTATTATTTCTTATATGATTCATGGATTCATTATTTTCTCTATAATGATTTATATTTCATCGATTATAGAAAGGTGTCCATTGATGATCATGATACTTTTGTGGAGTGGAAAATCATGATCCATGACCACTGAGGGAAGGTGTTTCATGGTATTTTTATTCCTTTGAATCATTTTCTATGGAATAATGGTCAGTTATAATATTTTATTATGTAATTAGAATTTCAAATTCACACACGGTATTCAAATTTTGTTTTATTGAATTATATAATCCTCATATTTTGGACCATCACTGACTAATGTGATGTGTGAGACATGATGATGTTTTTTCCTCCATTGTATGTTATGATGATAGGGTTGTGATAATATTTTAGTAATATTATTTATTGGCATGTATCTCTGATGTTTTCTAATTATACTCCCCTATATAACTTCCTAGTTTTATTTATAATTCTTGGGGGTGAGAATAGTTTGAGATGTATGTGATGTAAATTCAATGATTTTTCCCATGAAATTCATTTTTTATTATGAGGTGTTCGATTTCTTATAATTGTTTATTTATTTTTTAATTTTATTTAAAATATTATTTTAGAATATAAAATAAATTTTGAAGAGAAATATAAAATAAATCGTAAAATTTTGATATTTTCCTATTTTAAAAGTAATATAGAACTATGGAGTAATAATAAATTCCATATTTTAACATTTATAATTAAGATAATAATATTTAAATTTTTTTTGAATTTTTTTAATTAAATTAGAATCCAATTTCAATTATTTCAATTAATCTAAAATTGATTATTAAATTTAAAAAAATATAACCATTATTTTCGAACCCCTTCTTGTGTAGGGGTTATATTATTATTTCATAGGGGAATTTTTATTATGTCCTTATACATGGTATATTTGAAATAACTATGCAAGGCTATGTAGAGCTTACGGTTTTGAGAGATTCATTTTTTAGGATCTTTATTAGGATAAGTAGAAATAATCCATTCCTGGGAATAAATTTTCGTAGGAGAATTGTAAGGGTAATATCAACTTACCTGTATGTAAGACTCACTACGTAAAAGTTATATGATGCTACCATAATGCCAGATATCTCCCAAAATTGTAACGGGTAAAATTATATACCCATATGAAAAAACCCTGACCTTTGGTAAGGTACATGCCCTTCATCTTTTTCAGATTTTTCTTCTTCCTTTTGATCAATAACCATATTTTCATAGAACAGTGGGTAATTTTAATTATTAATAAATTGAAATATATATATATAATTAGGGAATTATAATAGGATAATTTATATATTTAAAATATAGGGATTAGACTGAATTTTATAGGATAAAATAGATATTATGTAAGATAATTTTATCACCTAGAATATATAAATAATATATATAGTTGACTCAAAAGGTATTAATTCTATTTCAACACACTATTTTCCTTGATTTTTATAAGAACATGGTTGTTATAATTTTTTAGTGTCTGTTGAGTGACTATGAGACCAATTGTGTATTTAATTTTAATATATGTAAAATATATTGTCTCATATCTCAATCCCTATCTGTTAAATTTATTATCCGCATTCCCTTTTGAGTGTTCCACGTCTAAGAAACTATGTTGAGTTTCTCTAGTTCATTATAAGACGATTAGGCCTTCATGGAAAATTGGATTAGTTCTACATTAATGACCTGGTTTTGGGAGCCCTCATATCTCATTATCTTCAAATGCAGGGAGTCTCTTACTCCTTTATAAATTGGGGATATTTACATATCTTGTTTTTCATTTGATTACATTTGAATAATTATAAGGTCTGTAATGGATAATATATGGGGCTAGACATATCATGAATTTTTTTTGGACGATTAATACTCTAGGTATGGGAAGGGAAATGAGTATCATGTAATGAGTTTATTCTATATAAGCTTATATATGTATATATTATGTGTAATTTATAACAATAATTTCACTCCTCCATTTTTTGATATGTGTCACTTTAAAACCAAATTAGTTATTCAATGATTATGAAATTGATACTAGAAAAATAATATTCTATATAAATTAATATAAGATGATTGTTGTAGAATGCACATGATAATGGGTAATTATGGGTTATAATATTATTACTCTTTTAACAATGCATCAAGATTTATAAATGTAAAATAAAATTGAAGCTGGTGAATATTATATCTTAAATTTAGTATAAATAGATTGATTTATTATCTAGTGATGATAATAATTTTTCAAAAAATTTGTTTAGTTTATCATCACTATATTTGTATTGCTTGAATATTTTTATTCTTCACGTAATTAAAAATGATATTTATTTTATTATTCAAAGATAGAAAAACTTATGGGATGATTAGTTGGATTAAATATGTGAATGTGGGACGTATTCATACATTGAGACTGTTATTTTTTTAATTTGATTGTAAAATATTATTTAATACTGATTTTTTATTATCATCTAATTATGTTCTATATGATGCTATGATATGTAAAACTTATTTTAACCCTTATGGTGGGATAATAATAGTAAGAATAATGTTTTGATATTATATCAGGATGGAATCATATTTTGGTGGACAATAGATTTGGTTGTATAGTTATAAATTTCGTAGGTTGGGACTAGATTGTTTGGAATGGATTGAGAGATATGTTATCGCGTTATTTTAGACCTAGATAGAGATGTTTAATTTCTACATGAGGTTATTTACCTATTTACCCATGGTATATCAAACCATTGTATTTCTTTTTTCTATGTCCTAGTAAACTCATAGTTATGGAGGTTGATTATTTTGTAGAATAAATGAACAATAATCATTAATGAAGGTATATGAGTATTAAATATCTGATTATATTGTAATATCCAAAGTATTCGTTGATTTAGAAATGAAATATGTTAATTAATATTTAATTAAAAGTTGAATAAATTTATATGTAATTGGTGATGCTAAAATATTTTTTCTTGTACAATTTAACAAATCCAAGCATCAATTTCATACAACGATAGTTGAGTTATCATGAGTGATAATAGATAAACAGAATGTAAGGTTGGAAGTATAATTTAGTATGGTTTTGTTTTATATATATATTAATATTTTTTTGTGATTTATTACACTCCACCATCTGATTTAGTTAGGGAATTTGAGAATCATATAAGCCATTGGTTCTGATTATTTACCATCATCTAGTTTTTTGATATTTCAGACGACTAACTACTCTCCCTTCTTCGCTCTCTACTTCAAACATAGAATAAATATGAAGCCACAAATGGGAAATGTTAGATTTTTATAATTTGGTATAACCTCATACAATCTATAAAGACAGTAGGACATGATGTAATAGTACATGATTTTTGTGGTGGCTTAAGGATGTAACATATTCTAGTATTATACATGGGTAATTCTACATGGGATATAAGGTATATATATATTTTGAGAGTTAACCCAGTGATGTAATGGATTATGGTTTACTAGGGAATTCTATTAATGTGGTAAGGATGTGGTTGTGATGTATTGAATGTGGACCACTGTGAGATAATAACATTGTAGTGATATGACGACACTAATGTGGTGTATGATTGCTAAAGAGATTGGTGTAGCAGGACAATAGTTTTCGGAAGATAGGATTATTATTTTAGTGGGAATGTTTTAGTAGGGTACCCTTGTTCATAATTATCATTAATATAATGTTATTATCTTCAAACCCATATATAGTGAGTGAGCCTTGGTGAATTTTGGAAAACTATTTTACTGGATTAGTTGATGTGTTGGTCTCTCTATTTATTCACTAGTGATTTAGAATGATTCTTCCACATTTTCAAGAGGTCACATGGAGGTTTCTATTTATTATACATTTTTTCTTACTGATATATATAATAATATTGTAAAGATCTGGAAATTTTGAGGAATTGTTTTTCAATGCTTTGGAATTTTGTGAGTCTATGGCTTATAATAGCGCTTGATTTCGATGCTCGGTGTGCCCAGAATCAATTTCCGAAGTTTAGCTCAGGTACGTTCAGTGAACGAATGAGCGGGTTTTTCTATATTTTCACTGGTGCTCGGAATTAAAATATGAGGGCACCGATTAAATCACAACACCGGTAATTGATTAACGCGATCCTTACCCTAGTTTTGTTCGCAATGGACGAGAATATTTTTATTGTGGGTTTATTTAAGAAGTAAATAAAAATTTTTGGAACAATTTTAATTTTATAAGGAGGTTATTCCCTCCCATGGGTAGTTAAGGGTGGGGCCCAAAGCCACCTAACTACCCAAGTGTGTATTTTAGAGAGGTGGGGCCCACACGATCCCCACCATTTAATTTTCTCTAATCTCATTAAAAAAACCCCTCATTAAATTGGAAACCCCCCCCATTAAATTCCAATCTCTCAAAATCACTCCATAATTTCTTTTCACCCTATAATTTAATGAGGATCCTTCCTCTTTTACCCCTTTTTATTTAATTTTTAACGTGTTTCATAAATGGGGACCTTCCATATCTCTTCCTTAATTGATTGTCAACACGTTTTATTTAATGTAGTGATTTAATTTTGGGAGAGTTTCTCTGCATGTGTACTAAAATAACAGGAGGAGCCTATTATTTTATTACGGGGGAGAGCTTTTGTTGTGCGAGGAAGATGGAGAGAACTCTTGAGGTTTTGGAAGAACTATGGCCTCCGACGAAGAACGATGAAGAACACTGATTCCTCAAAGAACAACGACGTGCCACCAATCCTCTTCTACGCGACAAGAGAGGAGACGCCGCTTCCTCCTCGGTGCACTCAGACGTTGCCTATGAACCCTTTCCCCGTGAAGTCTTCCACCACAACGCCAACGTTCTAAATCATTTTTTGAGGTAGGGGATTTTTTATATTTAATTATGTGATTTATAACCTCGACATGGCGTTTAATTGTTGGGTGAAAAAATAAACATCTAACGCAGTGGGTGCGGGTTAACGAACAGGCCTGGACCCACTGCTAATTTGTTCATGATGTGCGGGGTGATTGGAAATGATGAAACGGGACCTCAACGGAAAATAGGAGCCTTCGCAGTGGAGCTCAAGTCCCGAGACGACCGATGGCGTACACGGGAGAAAAATCGGACCACCGAAATGACTTAGGTGGCCTGCCGAAGCCCTCGGCGGCGACCCGACACCGACCAGCTGCCTGGAGGCCGCAGCACCCCAGATCGCCACTAGAAGAGGCCTTCAGTGGCTTCAACCGCGGTGGCGAGGGGGGGATCCCGCGGTCGCGCGGGATCCCTGGGAGACGTGGCGCCAGCCTGGCGCCGCGTCCGCAGAACATATCCCCCCCCCCACCGCTCGGTTCGCTGGCCGAGCCAGCGTACCCCCCGGCCAGGCCGGGGCGGGTCATGTGGACTAGGCCATGCTCATGTGGGCAGGGCCGCATCTAGCTGGGCCAGACCCAGACCCAGGTCGGGTTAACCAGGTTCGGGCTGACCCAGGGGGGTTGGGCCGGGTCGGACCGTGCCCAGACCCCCACGTTGGACCGTTTTTCGGTCTTTTTCACATAACATGAGCTACAGACCTCCGATCGATGCACCATTAGTTGTGTAGGAATCCTTGGATTGAGACAGTGGTTTCCTTATATTACACTCAAGGTTTCGGCAATGTTTGGGTATGGTTGGGCTGGTTCGAACTCGAACCCAACCGGGACCATGGAGCGGAAATGTTTATAACTTAAGGACTGAATGTCCGATTGACGTGTCGTCCACTAAGTTGGAATCCAATTGATGAGATGGTTCATTGGAATACTCCACATGATGTTTGGACGCATCTAGAGTATGTTCGGGTTAGTTTTAGCTTAAAAACCAACTGGGCCCCTGGAATGGAAAAGCCAATAATTCTCAAACCGATTGTCCGATTGATGCACCGTCTATCGCGTTGGGTTTCTTTTGACGTGATCTAACTTCGGAATACATCAAATTTGGACTTCGTGATAGTTGATGTATCGACCCCCCCTTGGCTCAAGGAGCGAACCATCCTAAAATCGAGCGTGTTGTGTGCAGAAATCCTAGAGCTTGCTGCGACTGCGACGGTGACGACTGTACTTGGATCCTCTGTGGATTCGACAGCGAGGACGATTGTACATTGATCCTATGTGGGTTCAGTAGTGAGGACGACTGGACTTCAATCCTTTCTAGGTTTGGCAATGAGGACGACTGTACTTGGATCCTCTGAGGGTTCGGCAGCGAGGACGACTGCACTTGGATCCTCCGTGGGTTCGGCAGTGATGACGACTGCACATGGATACTCCGTGGGTTCAGCAGTGATGACGACTGTACTGGGATCCTCTATGGGTCTGACAGCGATGAATACTATTCTAGTATCCTACATGGGTCTAGCAGTATGACCTCTGTACTTGAATCCTGAGTGGGTCTGGTAGTGTATCTAGTCTTGTATCCTATGTGGGCCCGATAGCTTAGGTGAATTATTGGCTACATCTAATCATCTCTATCTCTATATGAATTTGTATACATGTGTGAGCTAAGTCGTGAATTCCAATCATTACCATTGATGTGATTGACTTGAATTCATTTTTGGAATGGGTTGTGCTTTCCTGTGTGGACCGGGTCGTGTTTTCCTGTGTGGACTGGGTGGGTATTGGCTCGAGAGTTGGAGTCATTTTGTAATTGATGACTAAGGTATATGTATGCACATATACCTAAGTAAAGTCGGTTGATACATCATGATTGTATCTTTCCTTTGTGGTTTATCCTTAGTGTATTATGATAGAACTTCGGGGGCCACGGGGTCCCTACTGTGTATCATATTCTAACCCCTACACTAGGTGTGCTCTCACAACGTTGTGTTTGATGCAGATGACGGACATCACTGATTAAGGTGGAGACTTGTGGAGCTGGACAGTACCCATAGGTGGACCACTTGGAAGGAAATACGCAGTGCAGACGACCAGATCAGAGGAGATGAGGAGACTATCTGTACCCATCCTTCAAGTGGGATTTCTGGAGGATGACTCAGTGTTGCTGTTTTACCTACTGCTATTGTATATTCCTTTCAATTATACTGTACTTTCTGTTGGGTTTGTATACTGGCCCATTTACTTTTCACCACATACCATGTACCCAGTTTTACTTAGTGGTTACTTCACTTGCATACACTGTCGTTTTTATTTAATTTATAAAGTCAATGCCTTCCCTTTTTCAGGATTTACGCCTTTGGTGCAATTGGCCAGCACATAGCCTATAAATGGCGGGCTTAGGGTTGTCACGGCATGGGCCCTGAGGACAGGTCATGACAAATTTTTATCAGAGGAGTCAGTTCTACTGCAGAACTCAGGACTCTGATCTTTCCTTTCTGTGAAGTAATAGTGTTAAGAGAATTGAGTGCGGTTTTTAGTCCAGTGATGGTACGGTGGCCGACGTATCCATACACTAGGACCCTGACCTATGATTTCCGACTCAGCCCACGAAAACACTAATTGCATGTGTGTTTCAAAAGTTTTCTTTGTGATTAATTTGAGTCATCTCACCAGGTATACTGTTTGACCATGGTGCACTTGTTCCTTTTCAGGATGTCCCCACAAAGGCAGCCATCTCGGGTTCCTAGTTAGGTGCGGGATGGCATCCCACCGAGTGATGAGGCCTCGGTGCAGGGCCCCGTTACAGTTGAGGCAACAGCAGTACCACTGACTGCTGGGCCACCGATACCACCAGCCCCAGTAGTGGAGAGTGCACGCTACTTGAGTGCATTGCACGAAATTCAGTGATAGATTCCACCCAGGTTCCGTGGAGAGACTGATCATCAGACAGTCGAGGATTGGCTTGAGGCTATCGTCAGAGTCTTCAGACTGGTAGGGACACCAGCAGATCTTATGGTGATCCTTGTCGTGAGTCTCCTGCACAAAGCAGCAGGTAGATTGTGGTGCCTAATGCTCCAGGTGCACGACGATGCATCTCTAATTTGGACAGACTTCGAGAGTCTCTTCCACTCTGAGTTTGTTCTAGCCACCCTCCGTGCAGTGCAGATTCAAAAGTTACTACATCTGCAACAGGGCATCATGATAGTAGCTCAATACTCATTGAGGTTTAATGGCCTCTCTTGATACTCCACAGACATGGTGTGGGACCCATTCTTCAAGGCATGGACCATTGAGCAGGGACTCAGACATGAGATCAGGGCCTCAATGATCTCCCTTAACATCCCGACGTAGGCGGGGGTGCTGGAGAGGGCTCTTCTAGTGGAGTTTTTTCTCACTGAGAAATCACCAGTGGCGAGACCCTCAGTAGGACGAAACATAGCGGAGTCTTCTACAGCCGACAGTAGACAGTTGATGTAGAGGTCCAAGCGGACTAGGCTATCAGATGAGATATCTCAAGATACAGTTTTGGTTGTGCGGGGAACATAAAAAGGGGCCAGTCATACGAGAAGCAGGTAGTGAAATGCATGTGGCGGGCAGGGTAACATGGCTCGAGACTGCCCTACCTTCCATGCAGGTGAACAGAAGGCTGTAGGGGGACCTCCCAGGCAGAGGTTCGACCATGGTGGTCTTCAGGGAGTAGGCAGACATGGAAAAGGGGCTGGCCAAGCTGTAGGTGGTGGAAGATGTCTCGAGGCCCTACCACCACCACCACTAGGAGTACCACCCTGACCATAGAGAATGGCTGGACAGGGGAGAGCTCAGCTTTAGGCAGCTGAGGCCTATGAACATAGAGCTCTGGGAGTAGACGGGCAGAAGCGAGACTAGCTCCCTGCGTGGAGACCTTTGTTCATGATGCTTCAATCTTTGTTAATGTTGTTGTTTGTGGATGCTTTGTGTCTTTGTACATGGAGCTGCAGTAAAAAAAGACACTTGTTCTTGTTATGTTTTCTTCCTTGTCCTTTTTTGTGGTTGATACTGAGAGGTTCTGGTTAAAACCGTTGACTGGACCCTCACTTTTGAGATTCCTATAGGAGGAGATATAGTGGCCACACACTACTGCCGACAGTGTGACTCGAGCCTTAGAGGTGAGAGTAACGGTTGGATCTCATGGTAGTATCGTCAAGTCCTTACGATGTCATCCATGGAATGAAATAGTACCATTCATGTCAGGATTGACTGTTTTAGGCATAGAACGTGTTTCATCCAGAGGATGAGATTAGATTTCTATTTTTGGCAAAGGATAAATATTAACAGCTCGTGTAGGACGTAAGCGAAAAGAGGTGTATTCGAGTTCTTTACAATGGCTAGTCACACCCATGGTTTGTTGAGAGAACGGTTTTCAGTTTACCCTAATATCAAAAGTCTCATATGTGTCTTCTCAGAGAAGGACTAGGACCTGAGATGTTGTCATTGACATGAGTTCCTCCGGGACTATGACATTGAGATATTCCATACTCCTGGGAAGGGGAACGATGTAGCAGAGTTCATTTCACAATGCCGCACTTTTCAGCAAGTGATGGTGGATCACCAGGTACCAGCAGACATGGTACATCCCTTAGAGTTCCTAGAATGTAAGTGGGATGGAATATCGATGAATTTCGGGACAGGGTTTCCACGTACTTCCAAGGGGCACGACTCTATTATAGGTGATTGTCAACTGACTCACCAAGTCAGCCCACATCATACCGATCAGAAAATCACCATTCGTAGTTCTGGAGATGGTTCTAGATACAACAGAGAAGGTGAATATCATCCAAGAGCGGATGAGGACTGCACAGAGCAGGTAGAAGTCCTATGTTGATAGGAGGCGGAGACCACTGGAATTTGAGAATGGCGACCACATTTTCTTACGAGTCTCACCTCGACATGGAATACAAAGATTTGGTCAGGGTGGAAATTTATCACTGTGCTTCATCTGACCATTCCAGGTCCTCATCAAGGTAGGCGAGGTGGGTCACCGCCTGGCCCTTCCACCTCAGTTGCACCGGGTGCACTGTGTTTTCCATGTATCTTAGCTGAGGAGATATGTGAATGACCAGACGCATATCATCGACCACGGGGAACATGACATCGATGACGGGGAAACTTTTGCGGAGGTCCCGGTGGAGATCGAGGATTGACAGGATCAGGTCCTACGTGGATGGTCGATTCCTCTAGTGCTCATTTGTTGGCAGCACGAGAACCTCCAGGAGAGCACATGGGAGTGGGAGGCTCAGATGCGTGCTCAGTACCCTCATTTGTTTCATTAATTTATGATGTAGGTTTTCCAGGATGTAAAGCCCTGATGTGGGAGTAATGTAAATACCCAAGAATTTCAAGGAATTTTTTTTAAAAATTATTTGAAATTTTGCGAGTCTGTGGCTTCTGACAGCACTGGATTCCGACGGCCGGTGTGCCCGGAATCAATTTCCATAGTTTAGCTCAGGTACGTTCAGTAAACAAAAGAGCAGGTTATCTATCTTTGAACCGGTGCTCAGAATTAAAATATGAGTGTACATAAGAACTCACAACGCGGGTAATTGCTTAACCTGATCCTTACTGTAGTTTCATTCTCAATGGCGGAGAATATTATTATTGGGGGTTTATTTAAGAAGTGAACAAAAATTGTCAGAACAATTTTTATTTTATAAGGACGGTATTCCCCCCCATGGGTAGTTAAGCGTGGGGCCCATAGCCACCTAGCTACCAATGTGTGGATATTAGAGAGGTGGGGCCCACCCGATCTCCATCATTTAATTTCCTCTAATCTCATTAAAAAACCCTTCATTAAATTGGCAACCCCCCTCCCCCATTAAATGAAAATCTCTCCACCTCACTCCATTAATTCTTGTCCACCCAAAATTTAATGAGGATCCTTCCTCTTTCCCCACTATTTATTTAATTGCCAACGTGTTTAATAAATGGGGACATTCCCTCTCTCTTCCTTAATTGATTGTCAACACGTTTTATTTAATGTGGTGATTTAATTTTGGGGGAGTTGTTTTGCGTGTTTAATAAAATAATAGGAGGAGCCTATTATTTTATTAGGGGGGAGAGAGTTCATTGTTTGAGGAAGATCGAGAGAACTCTTGAGGTTTTTGATGAATGCCAGCATCCGACGAAGAACGATGAAGAATACAGATTCCTTGAAGAACAATGACGTGCCACTAATCCTCTTCTCCACGACAAGAGTGGAGACGTCACTTCCTCCTCAGCACACTCCGATGACACCTACTAACCCTTTCCTCACGACATCGTCCACCGTGACACTGACGTTCATCATAGTTTGTTGAGATAAGTGATTTTTTATATTTCATTATGTGATTTATACCCTCGGCGTGGCGTTTAATTGTTGGGTGACGATTTAAACCTCTAACGCGGTGGGTGTGGACTAACGAACAAGCCTGGACCCACCGCTAATTTGTTCTTGAAGCATGGGGTGATTGGAGACGACGAAATAGGACTGAAATGGCAACTCAAATCCTTCGATGTAGAGCTAGGTTCCCGAGACGACCGCAGGCGTAGACAAGAGAAAAATCGGACCACCAGAGTGACTATGGTGGCCTGAGGAAGCCCTCAGCGGCGCCCCGGGGTGCCGTTGGCAGAGGCCCACCGTGGCGGCGAGGGGGTGATCCTACGGCCTCATGGGATCTAGGGGAGATGAGGCACCAGCCTGGCACTACGTATATGGAATAGAGGGGTCTGCGCCCTGCCGGGCCGGACCTGGAACCGGTTCGGACTGGGCCCAAACCCCCACTTCAAACCGTTTTTTCGGTCTTTTGCCCATAACATGAGCTACAGACCTTTGATCGATGCACCTTCAGTTGTGTAGGAATCCTTGGATCGAGAAGGCAGTTTAGGTATATTACACTCAAGGTTTCGGCGATGTTTGGGTACAGCCGGGTTCGTTGAACTCGAATCCAACCGGGACCTTGGAGCAGAAACGCTTATAACCTAAGGACCGGATGTCAGATTGACGTTCCATCCACTACGTTGGAATCCTCTTGATGAGACGGTTCTTTTGGCATACTCCACATGAGGATTGGATGCAGCAAGAGTACAGTCGGGTTGGTTTTAAAATAAAAACCAACCGGGCCCCTGGACGGAAAAAGCCAATAACTCTCAGACCGGGCATCCGATTGACGCACCGTCTGTCGTGTTGGGTTTCTTTTGGCGAGAAGGAACTTCAGGATACCTCAAATATGGAATTCTTGATAGTGGATGTATTGAACCCCCTTTGCTCGAGGATCAAACCCTCCCAAAATTGAGCATTTTGTGTTCGGGAACCCTAGAGATTGCTGCGACTACGACGGTGACCACTGTACTTGGATCCTCCGTGAGTTCGGCAGCGAGAATGACTGTACATGGATCCTCCGTGGGTTCGGAAGCGGGGATGACTGGACTTGGGTCCTCTGTGGGTTCGGTACAGATGACGACTGCACTTGGATCCTCCATGGGTTCGGCAGCGAGGACGACTGCACTTGGATCCTCAGTGGGTTCGGCAGTGATGACGCCTGTACTAGGATCCTCTTTGGGTCCGACAACGATGAATATTGTTCTTGTATCCTACGTGGGTCTGGAAGTATGACCTATGTACATGTATCCTGAGTGGGTCCGGCATAGTAGCTGGTCTTGTATCAAATGTGGGCCCGACAGCTTAGGTCAATCAGTGGCTATATCTGATCATCTATATCACTATACGAAGTTATATACATGTGTGAGCTGAGTCATTAATTTCAATCATTACCATCGATGTGATTGACTTGCTTTCATGTGTGGACTGGGTTGTGCTTTCTTATGTGGATTGGGTCATGTTTTCCTATGTGGTGTGGGTTGTGCTTGGCTCGAGAGTTGGAAGCATATTGTAATTGATGACTTTGGTATATGTATGGTCATATACCTAAGTAAAGTCAGTTCATACTTCATGATTGTATCTTTCCTTTTTGGTTTATCCTTCATCGATTCTGAGAGACCTTCAGGGGTCTCGAGGTCCCTACTGAGTATCGTATACTCACCCATGCACAGGCTATGCCCGCACTATGTTGTGTTGGATGCAGACAACGGACAGCACTGATCAAGGTGGAGGCTTGTGGAGCTGGATGGTACCCGGAGGTGGACCACCTGGCAGGACATACGCGGCGCGGACGACCGGACCCGATGAGCTGAGAAGACTATCTGTACCCACCCTTCAAGTGGGATTTCTGGAGGATGACTTCTTGTTACTGTTTTACCTACTGCTATTGTACTTTCCTTTCAACTGTATTGTACTTTTAGTTGAGTTTGTATACTGGCCCATTTACTCTTCACCACTTACCTTGTACATAGTTTTACTTAGTGCTTACTTCACGTGCGTACTCTGTTGTGTTTGTTTACATTATAAAGGAAATTCCTTCCCTTTGTTGAGATTTATGCCTTTGGTGCTAGTCACCAGCCCTGGGCCTATGGAAGGCAGGCTTGGGGTAGTCACGGCACGAGCCCCAAGGACAGGTCATGACAAATTTTACTATTTCTCTGTGATGGATATGGGGAATGAGATTGGAAATACAATCTTATTTATTGATATTGAATTTTGGGGACTATGATTTCTACAATATAAGTGGTATATGATTTATTTTATTTTTATTTATGAACTATTTAAAATCTATGTACATGTATTTTTTGGATGCTTATTTTGGTTATAATGTTAATTGGTGTTTGTTTCTTTATTCCTAAAATAATCTATTTGTAATACCTACCATTTGTGTATTTAATACCCCTAACACTAGTAATCAACCTATGGCCTATTAGAGGTGAGCATTAGGGGGATCATTTCATACCATTGCTACCAGACCAGGATGGGTACTGGTTAGGGTTGTTCGTGACATGTTATTCCCAAATATGAACGAGGGGTCCCAATATTGCCTTCATGCTTATGTATGAAAATTTTAAAAAACAACCTTAATATGTAAATTAAATGTAATTATCTCTATAGTAAAATTATTAGCTTCATATTTATGATACTAATAAAAACAAAATACAATAGTAATTATATAAAAATGAACATAATAATAATATGATAATAAAAATAATAACTCATAATAATTTTTATAGTTAAATTGATCTTTGTTAAATTTTTACATTATAGAATTGTATTGAAAATATTAATAGTAATAAAAATATTAATATACAATGAAAATTATAAAAATACTTAATATATATAATATAAATTAAAAAAATCAAATAAACAAAACACAATATAATAAAAAATTGAGCTAAAAACATTTAGTGTCTAAACTAATTAATTAAAACTATGTAATGTTTTCAAAAAAATGTTAGTAAAATCATGTGGATCATACGACTTTTTAGTGTTATAAAACATAATATATCTAAAGAAACTACCAACTAAAAGAATATGTTTTATTTTTATTGTGAAATAAATTTTATCAGTGACAAAAAATTATGTTATAAATAAAATATTATTCATAAAAAGGGTTTAATTTTATTGTTTGAACTAATAAATTATTCAAACATATTCAATACTTAATTTCTAATTATAAAATAAACTATAAAATTTAAAATTAATAAATAAAGTTAACAATTATTCATGAAATTTGATATTATATTTTATAAATAGATCATTATAATAATAATTTCTATATTATAATAATAATTATACAATATAATTTTTTATTCATATAATTAAAAATTACTATTTAATAATTAACATTTAACATGTTAATATTCTTAATAATTAATGATGATATCTAAAAATATTACATAATAGAGAAATTATTCTAATAATATAATCATTAGAATAATAATTTATCATGAAATTTCAAAAAACATAAAATTCAATATTAAAATTTAATTTTAATCATACACCACATTAATATTCCATGTAATTTAAAATGAAATTTACTAATATTCTAAATAATTCATACATTATACAAATAATGATAACAATTTATATTCTCACAGAAACACGCTATGGTAAGGCCCAAAAGATTTAACAAATTATTAAAAGGAAATAAATGAAATAATATAGGAGAAAGGGTCAAACATTAATTAGGCAGCCGAGAAAAAAATATATGAACAATTTACAATCAATTTAGACAAGTAGTTTTATAAAAGTCCTAATAATTTAAAAATAAAAATAATTATCCTAATAATATAACAAATATACAAATCATACAATTTATTATTAAATATGAAATTTAATAAACATTTAATTTACTATTCTGAATTAATAATAAAAATTAAAAATAATATACTCAAAACTAATATTTAATACTAACATTTTTCAATAATAAAATTAAATTGTATAATTCTAGATAACTAAATCTAAAAAATAGAAATACATCAAAAATATTTTGATCAGAAAAACAATACCACCAAAATAGCATGTCAAATGTTTTTGACTATTTGATAGAGGAATGTACAGGAAAATGTGTAGTTTTAATATGATAAATTATGTTTGGAATTTCATTTCATAATAAACACTATAGAGATCATAAAAACATTTGACAGTGGCTATTATTGAATCAATAGTGTAGCTTGAAATGGTTTTATTCACTTCATATGACTAGAATATGAAGTGTATCAAACCATTTAACACGCATTTTCTAGTAGTGGGGAGTTTTAAATGGTTTAACGCTATTTTCAAAATTAGAGGGCATCAAACCATTTGATGATATAGAAAAAAAATTAGCAAATAAATAAACCCTAGATGAAGATTAATAAATATGTAAATATTAATATCTTCCCATTTTATTGTGATATAAAAATTATTATAGTTATTTAATTAGATTGTGTTAATTGTAATTTACTATAGATTTAATAAAAATAAATATTCTAACATTATTTTATATATATTAATACATACATATACATATAGATTAGAATATTTTTCAGGTTTTATGAATGTCTAATTATATTGAATATGTTTGGTGTTATTAGGAATTGTCAAAAAAAAATGTGATCTTTCAGTACAAGTATATTCCCTCACACATATATTTAAAAGCATTCCCCTTACACATTTTAATGTAGTATAAAACCAAATTATCCCCCACCCCATAAATGAATCCAACATTGGGTCTCTATCACATGGATTTATACGATGTATTGTTATAAAATATGGTATCATAAAACATTTATGTTTAATTGAGATTACTCACTCTAAAAGACATCTCCATGAGGTGAGTTATTCCATTAGATTTATATTATTTTATTTCTCCAACCATATTTATTTTTGGGATAACCCAACAATATATAATTATTATATGTTGAAAATCTATTTAATAATATTTTATAATGACTTATTATTTTATCCTATTTATTACCTATAATTGATTCATGATACATAAATAAAAGGTGTAAATAAATATTAATTTTTAAGACATATGTCTTATACTGGGTGAATAATTTTATTATAATTGAACACATATATCAAAATTTTAATGTAATTATCATAAAATGTACCACCTGTTTTGGAAAATATCAGTGATTGAAAGTTTCCTTGAAATTTTAGGATGATTGTAGTTATAATTTTCTTTAATTTTGTAAATATATATAGTGATGATTCATATTATGAGTATAAAATTAATTTTCAAAACTATATGTAATCAAAACCACATGATCATTTATTTATAAATTGGGTTAGAATAATTTTTTATTAATTATAATTAATTATAATTAATTTTGAATGTTATTTTTTAATTTATTTGTTTAGTTATTAATTATTGTTAATATTAATAAATATAATAGAACACATTAACCTTTATAATATAAAATAATTTTCTATGATTTTGTATTTTTAGTAAATATAATCTTAGTAATGTAGAATTTTAAAATTTTAATTTTGTAAATTTTATAATATTAATATACATAATTATACATAGATCATATATTCAAATATATCAAGATAACCATTATGTTGTCTTTAATTTATGTTACATTTATATTATTATCTCATTATTGATTGTCTGTTGAAGAATAAATATGAGGTAATATTTTTTGAATGATTATTCATTATGATCGTAGATTCATGAAGAATGATGAGTTAAGAGAACAAAAACAATGGAAAAAAATATAATGAAGAATAAAATTTGATAATGGGATCTATCTCCACCTTATACCTTCATAATATTTTAATTTTTTCCCCTTTTAATAATGATTTAATAAATTTTTAATCTTCATACACACTTCGGGGAGTTGGAAACACATCTCACACTACTAATAAATTATCAACACACATTTGGTGAAATATTTTATACTTTTCCTAAAAATGAGTAATTACAAAAAACATTATGGTTATTGGTATCAATAATAAATAAAAAAAATTACTAATTAATATTTATTTTAATATTATATATTTAATACAAAAATTCTATTACTAAAATCTAAGTAAGTTATTTTTTTATATTAATATGTATAATTGTTTTCCAACAACTAAATTCAATAGTACTGATTATTCATAATCACATATATTGTAAAATTATAAAAACATTTTGATAATTAAAAATGTTATTAATTTTTATATACATTTTGTCAACACAAAATAATTTTTCACAAGATGTTAAAAATGTTTTTAATAGTATATTATCAATAGTTTTTATCCAAAATATTTATTATTGATTAATATAAAAAACATATGTTATATAATAATAAAATATGTTTCTAATAGATAAATTAATTAAAAATAGTTAAATACCATTATTTACCACCAACTAATCTATTTATATTATTTTAATCATTTACTGATATTTAAATGATAATAATTTTATTCTCATAAAATAAATCAATTTTTATTAATTTATATTAGTAACATATATTATGCCATTGAAAAATAAGTTTCTAACAATTAAATATTTAACTAGAATTTTAATATTGTTATTCATTACCATCTAAAGAGTTACAATTATTACTACTGAAATAAATTGTACCATTATTTAATAACAACTAACCTCTTACTAACAATTAAATGCGTTATTTTGTAATTTTAATAACATTAATTTTTTTACTATAAAAAATCAATTATTAATAATTATTATTCATAACCTATACATTAGACCCTTATACCATTTTTTAACCATTGTAGATAACTTTTCTTGATGGAATTTTGATAAATGAATTTTCTTCTCGATAAGAGGAATATAAGTTTGATTTAATATTTTTTTCAGTATATAAATTGATTAGGATGGAATATTCTGGCGTTTATCTCAATTTGGGGGGTACACTATTATATCAAGATATTGGTTTGAAATGTAGAGGCTTGATCATGGACAAAATGATGTTTGGTTGAATTGCTTTTAATTCCAAATGTTCAAAACATTTGGTGGTCGTTTTTTGGATGATTTGATTCCACATTGATTATTTATAAAGGGGAGGAATAATATTTTGGATTATATGTGTCCATTAAGTATTTCATTCACTGAAAAAAATATGAATATAATTTTATATTATTTTAGATTTAAAATTATTTGAGAGAAATTTGATAAGGTAGTTATCCAAGACTAGAAGAGGATTCATCAACTGCTAATGGACATTATAGATGGTGTTCCATTTTGTATTCAATAAGTTTTCAAGATTATGTACTCTTTAATAGCTTTCCAAAATGCATAAAAATATTTCACCTTTTAAAAATTAGATTATATGTAATGAATAATGGGTGAAAATTTATTTTAGTCTCAATGAGGTTTTTAAATTATCGGATAGATAGATTTTGTGCCCATGATACGGTGTTGGATGTGTCTTAGCCACCACCTCATTTGGGTGTTATGAGAATTAAAATGGATATTGTGCATTATGTGTATATCCCAATTAGAGTTTAAGGGGTGTCCTATGAATATTATTTTGGGTATTTGGATTCCTTATAATAAGACATCACCACCAAATGAAGCTCTCATGTTACTAAATCGATTTCATTTTTCATTGGACTAATATTTTTGTAACGACCTATAAATTCGTTAGTGAAAATTACTCTTGGTCAATTTAAATGTCTTCTTATTTTTATATAAAACTTATTCATTTATTTGTTTCTATGTTTGGGTTTTTAAAATATTGTTATGAATTGTGACTATTGATTATATAGTCGTTGAACAATGATCGCATTATTTGTATAAATATAAAGCTTTAACTGATCCAATTTACCTAGAAAAGGGAAGAGAGGGACTCATTCAGTAGACTTTAACCATATGAATCCCATTTTTTAGAGCTTAGAAATGGGGTGGCATCATTGGATTCTCTCTTAACCAATCCCAAGTCGAGCTTGAATACGTTAAGCTCGAGCGGAACCGCCTACGAGAGAAGTTGAAGTTGATAGAGATTACCACTTGACCAATGTTATACGAGCCACCCCAAGAGACTGTCACATTCACACACCATGCCCTATGGTATTATGTGGGTGTTTTAAGGGATTATGTAACAACACCCTAGTACTGCGATTATGTACATTTTTCTTGTATAGAGAATGTGCATTATTTTTATTATCGTTACATTGTAAATATTTTTTATAGCACAAATATTATTTTTAGTTAATATTAAACTAAAAATCTATTTTGATGAAATAATGAATTTTTGAATTAAATTATATTTTAATAAAATTTTATTATTATTAAATTTTATTTTATTAAATATAAATGATCGTATAATTTTATGAATGCAATTGTAATTTTTATTAAGGTTTGAAAGTTGTTTTTGTCAAAACACATAAATTTCGATAAGAATCAATTTATATTTTAAATGTAAAAATTCACCTATATAGAAATTTTATAGATAAAATTAATATTATTCATGGGAATAGGATGTTGAAATTATCCAATGGATAATTTTGAATAATTTTCAGACAAAGATGATTTTTTGGGAAAAAATTAAATACTGTTTAAATATATAATGTGTTTTTGGACATCATAATGACCCAATAATGATGTAATAAAATAATATAAACAATATGTTAAGACAATATATGTTTTACCATTAAAATAATGTGATTTTGGGTTTGTTTTATTTATTTTACAGAGATTTAGTGGACCCTTCAACGATGATAAAGAATTTTTTCTTTTTAAATTGTATTCCTTGAGTGTGTGAATCACCTCCACATAAGCAACCCAATTATTTTCAGAAGTTCATAGACATAACTTATAAAACATTGTTTTCCAATCCCATTTATAAAAACTATCTGGTTAAAACCTTTTGATGGTTTCTGATATTGATTAGTTTAATTTGTGGTGTCCCAAACCTAAATACTAATGAATTCTCTATCCTTTGCTATATACACCCACATAATCTTGCCCTTCCCCTTCACTCAAATCTTTTAAAGTACATTCAACCTATTCTATCCTCCCTCTAGAATCCTCCCAAGTCACCCCAAGCTCTTATGAAGCCTCTCTTGAGCCTCTCCTAAGTCATTGGGATCACACTTCCATGTAAGGGATTCCTACCTTTCTCTTTTTATCCATGTCCCTTAATATTGTTATACCCTTTTATTTTCAATTATATATATTGGGGTATGATTTATCAACCTGCCCTTATATTTATGTATTTATGTTTGAATGATGAGAGACCACTATCTCTCATTAAATGCCTCCCATGTACACTTGTTACTATGCCGAAATTTTGAAAAGAATTTCTCACTCCTCATTTACATTCAAGAAATTCTTTTGTATCGTGAATTAAAATTCCATTACAATTGTTGGGACATGTATATATATGACCCTCCTTACTGTCCATTTCATGTAGTTATGATGAGACACCCCTTTCTCTCTAATCAACCATTTTTTTATGAATTATTATTTCACGTCGTTATACTGACGAAATTGCACCATGTTTTTCCAAGCTATAGTCATTGTGTAGTCAATACCATACCCATTTGTCTATCAAGGGTATTCACCTCTATGAACATTTACTTTCTGATTATATAATTTCATGTATGAATTCTTCATTCATTTATCATTGAATAAATGATGATGTTTAATGAATCCTTGTTTTATGATCCAAGTGGCACATTCATGCATGAAATGAAATGTTTAAGAAAGGGCGTGCCCTCATAGCACTCCAATGCACTGGGTAAAGTATTGTATCACGATACATCATGTGCAATGGATGTTGACACCTACTAAATCATGTGAAATGAGGATTTACCCATGCTTCATTTGCAATGAGGGTTTACTCAGGCTCCATGTGCAATGAGCATTGACTCGTGCTAATTCCATGTTAAGTGTTGTCACCACATCTCTATGTCTTAATTATCATGATTTATCATGATTTTATTATCAAGTTTCAATTATTCTCCATTGGTATCCCTATATTCTAACATGTATTATTTTACTCATTTTATTCCATCTTTATTCCCTTACTAGGATTTATAGATCACCCTTTTCTTAAGAATTTCCTCAGGTTATCCTATGCAATGCTAAGTATGAGGGAATGTAGGGGTCATATAAAGAATGTTTTCAATATGATGTTGTTTTCTATCCTCTAAGTTGTTCTGTAATTTTCCTAAGCCCTAATGAAACTAGACCTCTAGATCTTCTATGTTGTATCAAGTGAAGGTTTTATGTAATAAATCATGTTTAAGTATATAATAAAGAACAAGGCTGTTATAGATGGTAAAAGAGGACAGGTTTAGTTATTTTTGGGATTACGATTAGAAACCCCTAGTGAAGCCTTAGAGACCAGACTAAGTATAATAAAAAATACATATGTTTGGGAGGGTATTGATTAAGTTGTTTATTAATAAAATACATCAATGTCTGGATACGAGCATGTAGAGGCAGCTCTGGCACAGATGTACCTAGGGGTGAAAACCACAACAAGGAGTTTTGGGCTTGACCCAGGGAATCCTGGTACACAACAATGGGCATTACTAACCTCTTGGTTATGAAACTCTTGAGGGATATGAATTAGTAAATTCACAAGTTTTGTACGAACCATTATTAAGGGAATTAAAAAAATCCACTAATAATATATGATTGAAAGTAGATCATGGATAACATAGATTGAGTCCTATAGATTCATATGTTAAGGTAATATTATCTATTTATAAGTCCTCTATTTGGTTATTGGATTATCTTTTATTTGTTACCCCTAACTTTCCTTTTCTTCTGGCCAATGCCTGATAATAGGAGGACTCGGGATAACAATCGATGTAAAGGTCAATGTGATGAATGTGCTATTGAGATGATGAATCTGATTGGAGTGGGAATTACAAACTTTGTCACGGTTCTCATTTATTTAATTCATTATTTGATTAGAAACTTGGGTCAAGAGGAACATTCAACCCCCAAGTAAATAAAATGTCTCTATCGAGAGATTCATGAAACAAATTCCTCCTACTTTTAATGGATCATCAGATCCTTGAATCACTGAACAATGGATCAACTCCATTGAAAATATCTTCTCCATCATTCAATGTTTTGAACAAGAGAAAGTTCTCCAAGTTTATTATCATATGGAGGGTGAAGCTGATAAATTGTGGACATTGATTAAAAATACGAAGCCTAAGGAGTAGATCAAGGCATTTTAATAGAAGGATTTCCAGAAGATGTTTTTTGATAAATATTTTCTACGCACCCATTGAATTAAGAAATAAAGGAACATCCGTTCCATTAGGAAAAAAGACGATGAATCTAGAAGAGTGTATTAGGAAAACATCACTAGGGTTGCACGATACCCCTCTGACTTTGTCGTTACCCCGAATGCCAGGATGACCAATTCATTGGTGGGATGAAACTTTTCTTACAGAAATCCCTGGAGATCCGTAACATCGATTGCTATGAGGAAATTACTTGAAGTGGCCTCTAGGTCAAAATAGATTTCAAAGAATATCAAGGTTATCATGGGGATAATAATCATTTGGCGGATTTCAAATCTGGCAGTCTGATGGATAAATCCAATTGTGTTAAAAAGATCCAGCACCCCACTTGCCAAAGGTGATGAAAAAAGATCCCCGTGAATTGCTGAAGAGGACAAGGAAATGATTTAGGTGTGGAAGAGAAGGACACCTAGCTTTGAAATGTCGACAAGAAAAAAATCACAGCTATGACAGAGGAGAGGAACACTCCGTTTTACTCTCAATGAATTATTCATTACATCATCTACAAAGAACTGGGGAATCTGGTCAATTAGTGCAATAAGCCAAGGGTTTTCCGAGGAAACCAACAACCTCCAAGGATCAAGGGAGATCTTTTTCATCATAAACACCGGTGTGAACCCCGAAAACTATGTGGTGATAGGTACGCTAGTTATTTATTCAAGAATAGCAAACATAATTTTTTATTTAGGTTATATTCATTTTTTTATATAATTAATTTTTAGTATAGAAATCCCAACACCACCATAAATCACGGAAGTGAAGATGTCGTTGAGTATGGAAAATGGGGAAATCATTGCATCTGATGAATATAACTCCTCCCATGGCATAATCGGGGGATTGAACTTCCTGGAAAACCTCTTCATACTTCTTATTGCTGAATTTGATGAAATTATTGGCATGGAATGTGTATCCATATAAAGAGCCATCATAAATTGCTGTGATGGAGAAATCACTCTCTAGTAGAGAATCCACCCCCAACTCTGTACAAGTGCGAGGAGAAAGATGAATATTCTTTAGCTCCATTAACTCAAGTGTGGATATTACTACCCCATGAGTACGCGTATATGGATTAGATGATTGAGTCTGAGGAAGAAAACAATCCTTTAATACATGCCTATTGTGAGGGAATTCGTGCAAGTGTTTCCTGAGGAATTTCCTGGGTTTTCCTCCTATAAGAGAAGTTGAATTCTCAATCGATATTATACCTGGGGCATTGCCAATATCCAAGACTCCATATAGAATGGCTATTGTAGAGCTTGAGAAGCGGAAGAAACAAATACATGATAATATGGATAAAGGGATTATATGTCCATGTGCATAACCATGGGGTGCACTAGTCCTCTTCATTGAGAATAAGGATGGGTAAACATTCCATTGCATCAATTATCGTGTGCTTAACAACATTACGATAAAGAATAAATATCCCCTCTCAAAAATTTATTACTTGTTGGAGCAGCTATGTAGAGCACAATACTTATCAATGGTATATTTACAGTTGGGATATTATCATGTTAGGTTAATGAAGGAAGATATCCCCGAGACTGCTTTTCATACAAGATAAATGCACTATGAATTCATATTAATGCCTTATGGACTCACTAATTCTCTAACAATCTTCATGGACTTGATGAATTGAGTATTTAGAGATTTCCAGGAAAATTATTTGGTAGTCTTTACAGATCATATTCAAATATACTCCAAAACCAAGGTGGATCATGAAGAGAATTTAAGAACTGTATTAG
This sequence comes from Viscum album, assembly GCA_963277665.1. Lineage (NCBI taxonomy): Eukaryota > Viridiplantae > Streptophyta > Magnoliopsida > Santalales > Viscaceae > Viscum > Viscum album. The sequence goes on from OY728129.1 coordinate 1,069,728,583, forward strand.
AGACCGTGTGAAAGAATAATATCTATGCAATGTTTAGTAAGTGTGAGTTCTAGTTGAAAGAGGTATCATTCTTGGGCCATATCATTACAAGAAATGGGATATTTGTGGATCCCTCTAAGATAAATGAAATATAGAGATGGCTGAGGCCAACATCATTAACAGATATCCATAGATTTTTGGGGTTAGTTGGATATTATCAACGATTTGTGTTAAATTTATCACAATTGTCCAACACTTTTACCAAGACAAATCTGAAGGGAGAAATGTTTTCTTCGATTGATGAATTCCAAATAAGCTTCAAAAAGTTTACAATAAGGCTTACCACTACGCATGTGCTCACTTTACACATATGTGGAGAAATTTCTGTGTTATTCAGTCATGCTTCGAAGAACGGAATGGGATGTGTGTTGATGAAAAATAAAAAATTAATTGCCTATGAATCAAGGAAATTGAATGTTCAGGAGAAGAATCATACAACACATAATATGGAGATGGCTATGATGATATTTTCTTTAAAAATTTGGTGGCATTATCTCTTTTGGGAGAAGCTTGAAATATATATGGACCACGAAAGACTAAAATATTTATTCACAAAAAAAGTGTTGAACATCCGCCAATGAATATGGTTAGAGATGATCAAATATTATGGTTACTCAATCCATTACCACCCTAGGAATGTAAACAAGGTGGAGGATGCTCTATGTAGAAAGGACCTAGTGATTCTATCATTGATGAGAACTTAGAAGTATCCAATATTCGTATATTTGATGAAGATGGACATGGGAATCATAAATCATGGACCATCATCAATTCAATCACAAATTGTTGCTCAACTATCTCTTTTGGAAAGGATAATGGAGGCTCAAAAGTATTATATGGGAATTCAGAAGAATGTGGAAGCTATTATAAAAGGTAAATCCTTGGAGTTAAATGTTAATGAAGAAGGAATTCTGAGATTTGGGAAATGTCTATGTGCTCCATCATGTCTAGAGGAAAAGAAGAAACTATTGGATAATGCACATAGTTCAAATTTTTATATTCACCTAGAAAACACAAACATGCATCAACATCTTCGATATCATTAATGGTGGGATTATATGAAGAGTGATATTTCTTAATATACATAAAAGTGCCTAGGATGTAAGAAAGTGAAAGAAGATAAGCAAAAGTCTAAGGGGATGAGGCAATTATTGCCCATACCAACATGAAAATGAAAGAACATCACCACGATCATTGTCACCAGACTTCCAAAGAAATCCAAAGGCAACAAAACAATCTGGGTTATTGTGCATTGTCATACAAAGTATGCACACTTCATTGCTATTATAGATGATTTCTCATTGGATCAACTAGCACAGATATACATCAGAGATGTGGTAAAGATGCATGGGGTACAACTATCGATTATATCTGATCGAGATCCAAGATTCACCTATATGTTTTGGAAGAGTCTTCACGATTCTCTAGATACTGAGCTAAAAATATGTATAGCTTATCATCCTGAAACTGATGACCAATCTGAGATGACTATCCAAACACATGAGGGAATTTTGAGAGCATGCACAATGGACTTCAAAGGAAGATGGTATCGATATATTCTTCTAGTTGAGTTGTTTTATAATAACAGTTTCCACTCAAGAATCTGAATGGATCCTTATGAAGACATGTATGGGAAGAGGTGCATAACACCAGCTTGTTAGGATGAAGTCTTTGTGCTTAAGATGCTAGGACATGAAATAGTTTAAGAAATGGTGGAGAAGGTGAAAACCATTCAACAGCATATCTAGGAAGCCGAAAGTTGACAGAAGAGTTATGCTGATAACCATCATTGAGACCTTGAGTTCAAAGTTGGAGACATGGAATTTCTATGCATATATTAGTGGAATAAGGTCATATGGTTTGGAAAGAAAGGGAAGTTATGTCCTAGGTACATCGTCCCCTTCAAGGTTCTTGATCGTGTCTGGGATGTGGCCTATCGACTAGCACTTCCCCCTACTATGACCAATGTACATGATGTATTTCATGTATCCCTATTAAGGAATTACATACCAGGCCCTTCATATGTACTTTCTTCAGAGTTAGTACAGTTAGAGGATGATCTTTCTTACGAGGAGAAACCAGTGACGATATTAGCTCGTAGAGAAAATGTTCTATGAAATAAGATGATTCCCCTGATTAAGATGTTGTGGAAAAAATACAAGTTTGAAGAAATGTTGTGGGAACTGGAATAAGTGATGAAGTAGAGTCTCCAAAATCTGTTTTAGTGTGGGAAAATTAAATTTTGAGGGAAAAAATTCTAAAGGTGTGAAGATTTTAACGACCCAAAAATTAATTAATGAAAATTCCACTTTGTTTATTTAAATGTATTCATATAGTTATGTAAAACGTATGAACTTATTTGGTTATATTTTTTTGTTATTATAATACCATTGATAATTTTTAATATTTCTAATATAGTCTTTGAACAGTGATCACATGATTAGTATTAATATAGGTCTTTAATAAATCCAATTTACTCAGACAAACGAAGTGATGGACACATCCCGCAGTCGTTCCCGATACGAAGACAATTTGCTAGAGCTCGAAACTGAGGTGGATTCACTGGGCTTCTCTCTTGACCAAGCCCAATTCGATCTTGAATACATTAAGCTCGAGTAGTTCCGCCATTGGGAGGAGTGGATGTTGATAAACATTATCACTCGAGCAATGTTATCTGAGCCACCCCAGGAGCATGTCACCATCACACACCCAACCCTAAGGTTTTATGCTGGTGTTTTAAGGGGTTATGTAACAATACCCTAGTACTATTATTATCTACATTATCCTTGTATGTATAATATACATTCTTTTTATTGTTGTAACTTTGTAAATAGTTTTTAAAGCACAAATAGTACATTTAGTTAATATTCAAATAAGAAATATATTATGATGAAATAATGAATTGTTGGATTAAGTAATATTTTAAGAAAATATAATTATTATTAAATTAATTTTTATTAAATATAAATTATCATATTATTTTATGAATGCAATGTTAATTTTTATGAAGGTTTGAAAACAGTTTTTGTCAAAACACCTAAATTTTTTATAAACGTCGGTTTTTATTTTAAAAGTAAAATATTCACATATTTAAAAAAAATTATAAAAAATGAATATTATTTTTATAATCATGATGTCCAAATTATCCAATCGTGAATTTTTCATAATTTTATAATATAGTCGAATTTTTGGGTAAAAATTAAATACAGTTTAAATATATAATCTGTTGTACCACATCATAATGACCTAATAGTGATGTAATAAAATAATTAAAACATTATTTTCTTCTAATATATGTTTCAATAATACAATAATTTGATTTTGGGTTAGTTTGATTTATTTTACAATGATTTAGCGGACCCTTCAAGGTTTATAAAACATTTTTTCTTTTTAAATAGTTATCCTTCAGAGTGTGACTCACCTCCACCTAGGCAACCCTAATATTTTAAGAAATTCGTCCATTGGCCTTATAATATATTTTTTTCCACTCCCCTTTTTCAAAAATAATGGGAAAACCAAGGGTTAGTTTTTTCTTTTGATTAGTTTAATGTGTGGTGTCGCAAACCTAAATAATAACAAATTCCCTCTCCTTCCCTATATAAACCCAGCCAAGATCCCACTTCTTTTCACTCATATACTTTTTAGTTCATCCAACCTCTTCCTCCTCTCTAAATAATCCTCACAAGGCCCCTCAAACTCCCAAGAAGCCTCTGTCAAGCCTCTCCCAAGCATTTGGGATCACACATCCAAGTAAGGGATTCCAACCTTTCACATTTTATCCATGTTTTTTAATATATTTATGCCCTTTTATTTTCAATTATAAATGTTGGGTTATTATTTTTAACCTCCCCTGTACATCTCTATTTATGTTTGACTGATGAGATACCCCTTTATCTCTCATAAAATTATTCCCATGTACACCTGTTATGATGATGAAATTGCGAAAGGAATTTCTCCTCATCCTTTACATTCAAACAATTATTTTGTATCATTAATCTAAATTCCATTACAATTGTTGGGACATGTATCTATATGACCCCCCTTATTGTACATTTTTTGTACATATTATGAGACTCCTCTTTCTCTCTAATCAACCATTTTTTTAGGAATTCTTATGCCATGCCATTATACTGCTGAAATTGAACCACGTTTTTTCCATGCCAAAGTCTTGGTGTATTGAATACCATGCACATTTATCTATCAAGGGTATTCACATTTATGCATATTTAGTTATATATTATATAGTTTCATATATTAATTCAACATTCCTTTATCATGGAATAAATTATGATGTTTAAATAATCCATGTTTTATGATCCATGTGGCACACTTATGCATGAAATGAAATGTTTATGAAAGGGTGTTCCCTAATAGTGCTCCAATGCATTGGGTAAAGTTTAGTATCATGATACATCATGTGTAATGGATGTTGAATCATTATAATTCATGTTCAAAGATGGATAACTATTGCTTCATCTAAAATTAGTGTTTACTCATGCTCCATGTGCAATGAGCCTTAGTTAATGCTAATTCCATGTTAAGTGTTGTTGCCACATCTCTATGTTATGATAATCATACTTTATCATTGATTTATCTTCATGTTTCTCTTGTGCTCTATTGATGTGCCCATTTTCTAACATTTATTGTAACACCCCAAGCTTCCACGGTACATTTCCCTTTGAATAATTCAATAGCTTGTGTTGTACGCAACTTCGAGATTCAAACACACTACGACCAATCAAACTTGCCGTTATGAATAGTAATACCCACTCTAAAAATTTATAAATTTTATTTTAAAAAATGGACTTCATTTATGAATTTGGAATATACAAATTAGCTTAAGGAAAATTTTTTGTATTTATTTAGAAACATTCAATTTTTGATGAATAGTGAAAACATTAACTTATTGGTTAGAACCGACTTTTTATTTAAATAATTATTTATTTTACTTAAATTCATTTTAGGTAAAAATAGATAAATAATACCTATATATGTTTAATTCAATACATTGGATTCATTTTATAATTGTTTTAGATGTATAAAACTTTTATTGAACATTTTACCATCTTTTACCAACTTCTTAAGAGCATTTACAAATTGGCATAAAACATAATTTTAACACAGCTGTGAGTTTGTTTCAAAAACCTGAGAGACATGGTTGACATCAATATGTAAAATGTGGTTCAATAAGATGAAAGTACTTTTTGGGGAAGTGTAACTTTTTACTTTTATTTACCACGATTAAAATTAAATAGGGTAATTAAGGGTAAAAATGATATTATAATTACCCTAACACATGTCCTAATTTTTTGGATAAGTGTAATTCGACCCAAAACAAACATAGGAATAAAATATGACCATATTTGGTTCACATGATTTAGATTAAGACATTAATTATTATTTTAATATAAGAAGAGTTAAAAGAGTTAAATTCAATGTTTAATAACTAAACCATTTTTATTATAGGGTTATACATAAGATAAATTAGACAATAAATATTCATTAGATATATAAACGATTTACTACATAATGTTACATTATTTTTAATTTTTATTCATTAAAAAATTTTATTTATTTATGATACAATGATGATGTAGTAATTACCTGATCAATAAAAGATTAAAATAATTGATATTATAAATATCCAAATAAATGTAATTTGAGACTTTTCATGAATTTCACTAGTTTAACGGGGTTAATATGACATGTAAGGATTTAATAAATCATTTTTTTTTTGAATTAATCATGCTGTTATGGGTTTCAAAAAAAAACAATTACTAAATAGTGTCAAAATTGACATTATTGAGTTTTTAAAACAAATACTATATTATTAATTGACAAAATAATCTTAAAAAACAAAGGTTGACCAAAGGACGTATATAAGGTTATATATATTTATAATGAAACACATGGGGTTATCTTGGCTTTTTATAGTAAGTTTGTTAATCATATAATATAAAAATACTATGAGACATGGTAAATGTAGAACTATTTAACTAAGAGTGAAATCTAAAAGATAAGGTTAATATAGTGACATAAACCTATCTAAAACCTTTTGATTGAGAGTTTTTCGATCCATCCATACCTTATCCTTGAAATCATTTGTTTTGAAAACATTATAAAACAAAAATTATTTCATTATAAAATAATATTTCAATCTTTTCCTAAAGTGACCCTCACCTCTCTTATAAAAGGTAACTTCCCTTTCACTTAATTTCACTCCTCCAAATCCATTTGACTCAGCCGAACCCCTACCCAAATATCCTCCATACATTAGTCCATTTATCCTAGATACCATACTTTGGTCATAAAGCCATCCTAGAGATCCCTTTTGGTCAAATCAAAATGAAGAACCTGAATAAGAAGTAAATATTTCATCACCTCTTTCATATTAATTTCTTCATCCACTTCTTCTTTATTTGTTATTTCCATTATAAAATAATAATTCCAGTATATTACATATATTTTGATGTTATTATAAAAATTCTAAAACAATGTTAATTATTATATCCATAATATTAATGACAAAGTCACCAAACGTGTGTACGTACGGCCTACCGTCTCCACGTCGTGTAGAAGTTTGTTATTCAAACACTTTATTATTTGGATTGGTATAATAATTAGCATAAATGATTTAAATAATAAATTTAACATGTTAATGATTCTTTATATATGATATACCATAAAATCACAAGAGATTTCACAATCAATATAGTGATATTGTCACTCGTGCGTATGTACAGATTACCATCTCCACGAATGCGATAAGATTCATACCCCATCGTAATCATTCAAGAATAATTTTCATCTAATGATTAAAAATAATGTTTATAAAAATAATATCATTTTGTATATGAATAAAATAAATCCAATCCATAACAAACATGTCTTATGTATCCAACCATATAATGGAAAATGAATCAGTTAACACATGAAATTATGATATTACTGAAATATTATTAACAAAGCAATATTAGAGGATCGAATATGATATCATATTTATGTATATAGTTCGTGTATAATTTAATAACAATGTTTTAATTATTATACTAGAGGCTAACATACCATTGACTAAGGAAAAGTAAAAGGTAAGGGTTAATTTCATAATCTCTTTATTCTCTGAGGTTGCTTTTACGTAAGTATCTACTAGGACCTCTTTATCATCCATATCCATGTTTTCTTCAAACTGTATTTAAAAAAATTATTATTTACTAGAAAATTGTTTAAAGTCATTTATACCCATATTTGGCCTTACATTCATTGAAAAGAATCTTTCCATCATTTTCCAATGAAGGTACTTCATGACCTTTTCGATAAAATCAAGGTAATAATGTTTTTTTAACTGATACAGAAGGTGCGGATATTTTTCACTATCATAACAACGTCGAAGCTTCCCTTAAAATATTGTAAGAATAATTTAAAAATAAATGTTCTATTTTATAATTACATGACTTCTAAATGATTTCAAATAGAAAGATATATTTCTCGTAAATTTTTTTGATTTCATCTATGTCAAAATTCATTGATTGATTTTAAACCTTTTTGAAAATGATTTATTTATGATAAAAATCCTACATATCGTATTGAAGGTTTTGTGATATATTTTACTGTGGATGTGTTATTTTTATACCATTCAGGGTTTATGGATAAAGTATTGACATTTTTTATGAAGGTTTTAATACAAATTTTTATGTTATGTTTATACTTTTTGATATGAGTAATGATTTGGACATAGTAAGTGATGGGTGGAGCCCGCCTTAGCTCCTCGATGCATTGGTAGGTATCATTATAAAAACTATTGTCTTGGAATAAGGGGTTGAAAAAATATTATTTGTAGTCTTAGAACAAGGCCTTAACTATGTGGTTATGAAGTCTGGCGTTATGCATTCCATCATTTTGAAAATGGATATTGATATTGCATGTGATTATTCGACTAGTATAATATCCTCGTGATTAAGAAAATGCAATTATTTGATTTATTCTTTCCCCGTATACATAATTTTATGTTTAAAAGGATTTTGTTTTAGTATTATACATTTCTTTAAATGTTTATGCTTATTTATGATAATTTTGGCTATATTGTTTCCCTTCCAGAGCATCTGAGCTCACAATTTTTTATGTATTATTTTTCTCAGTATGTAAAGAAGTATTTTATGGTTTACATTCAAGGATTGGCTAAGGATATAAGTGTGTTTAAAATGGGGAAAAATGTTGTTTGTGTTTTTATTTCATGATGTAATGTAAAACTTATGATTGTATCTAGTACTTCTAAGGCTACTAAATATATCAATCTTTTGAGACATGATTCATTGTATCATGACAATGTTATGTAATAATTCACCGACTCTATGAAACTGGGTTTGGGGAACTATAGTAGGTATCCGAGGAAGTTTATTACAAACCTAGGAAACTAGATTTAGAAAAACTATAATTAGAGAACACTACCCTAAAATAGACTTTGTGGATTACTATAGAAGAACAACCTAGTTTTTTGGCACTGTAGAGATTTTATATGTTTTCCATGAAATGCATCCTTGTCTAGATATGAGGTGGTAGAGGTGGCTTTGGCACAAATGTGCCTAGGGGTAAAACCCAAAAACACTACTTTGAGCTAGACTTGAATAGGAATTGGTGCGTGAAAATAGTTCTTGCTGCACTCTTGGTTACGACACTCCAAGGGGATATTCTTAAGATTATTCTCATTTTAATTACAATACATTATAAAGGGCTTATGAGTATATCCTTATTAAATAACACATTTATATGATTATGGATTATATCAATAAACTATTGAATTTATGTTAACTCTTTTACATGTTTGAAATTATGTATTGTGATTCATAAAATAATATACTGTATTCTATTGTTTATAAATGGAGCCTAGTGGAAGGAATAAAAACCATATCAACCCACGTAATCCATGTAGATATTTCCCTCCTTGTCAAGATAATTATAGTGGAGTTGGTGATGCAACTAGTGCTGATCAGTTTTTCACCATACTAGGTCAACTCACTTAGGTTATGAAGAATAACCTTAACCGTATGGTGAACTCTAATATATAGCATGGAGGATCAATGTTTGACTGCTTCATAAAGAAACGGCCACCAACATTCAATAGGAGTACAAATCCATTAGTATCTGATCAGTGGATATGTTCCTTAAAGAAAATATTTCATGCTTTGGGGAGTGTCAAAAGGGAAAACGTTTCCATGGAAGTTTATCACCTCATGGGAGATGTAGACCAATGGTGGTCATTAATCAAAAACAAAAAGGAAGATGAAGAAGTATCAAACACAGAATAGAGGGAATATAAATGTATTTTCATAGAAAAATATATTCCTTGTGACCATCGAGCAGATATGGAAAGACCATTTCTGAGTCTGGGGGAAAATGAGGATGAGAATATCGTAAAGTCTAAGGAAAACTTTACAAGGTTAGCGAGGCATGTTGTAGATTATATAGATAACCCAAGAAGTAATATTGATCATTTCTTTTGTGGGTTAAAACCATTTCTCCGTCAAGAATTATTATCAATATCCTTTTCATTATAAAGAGGTATTTTCTAAAGTGCTATCAATGCAAAAAATGAATTATATAAGTGTTACAACATTAAAGAAAAGAAATATAAGAAGATTTTTGATGAATACACTGGAAATGGAAATAAGGGGCAGAAGGGAAAAGTTGAATATCCATCCTGCGGTAAATGTGGGAAGAAACACCCCAGTACTTTCCTGAAGGGAATGGGAGTCTGTTACAAGTGTGGTGAAAAGTCCACCAAGCTCGTGGTAGCAAGGGGAAGAAAGTGGTTGTCAATGTGGAATACTATAATTGTAGAGGAAAGGAGAATTATGCAAATTAATTTCCTAATATCCAAAGAAACATACCATTAAAAAGGTCAAGGGAGCAAGGCCAAGCTTATGTGATCACTACTGCTGAGGTTGAAGATCCAAAAGATGTGGTGGCAGGTAATTTAATGGTTTCCTCATGTTTAGAAAATGCTTTATTTGATTCTAGATCATCACATGGTTTCATATCTTCCTATTTGGCTATGAAAATTAGATATTTTCAATTTGACTTAATAAGGGAGTTGTAAGTCAAAACATTTTATAGAAGTATCATCGCAACAAAGTTTTGTGAATTAGTTCCCATTAGAGCGTATAAATGTTCTTTATCTGCTGATCACATCGCCATACCCATGATTGAATTTGATATAATCCTCAGAATGTATTGGCTTTTAGACCATGATGCAAAAATTGATTGTAAGAAGAAGGAGGTTACAATTTTTTAGGATGGTAAGGAGTACCTTATCTTCTGAGCAGAAACATCACCACCTGATTGTTATCTAGATTCACCCCATATAGATTTACTAAATTCAATTATTGGGGAGGAAGATAATGAAATAATTGTGGGTGAAGAAAAGAATGTTCTAATAGAGGACGTACCAATTGTGTAAGAATATGTTGATGTGTTTCTAGAGGATCTATCTGGAAATCCTCCAGAATGAGAAATTGAGTTTTCCATTGATTTAATTCCTAGTTCAAGGCCCATATCAAAGACCCCTTACAGAATGGCCAGTGTGGAATTAGTGTAACTAAAGAAACAACTAGAGGAATTGAGTAATATGGTATTTATTCACCCTAGTGTTTCTCCACGGGGAGACTCTATCATTTTTTTAATAAGAAAGATGGATCTATGAGTTTGTGTATTTAATACAGTGAGAACAATTATATAACAATAAAGAATAGGTTTCTCCTACCACTAATAGAAAATGGACCTATCCCCATGGGTTTCCCCAAAACCGTGGTGATAGACCTTCCCCCCCCCCATACCCACGGTTTTGGAAACCCGTGGCTATAGGTGACTTTTCAGGACCAATACCCACGGTTTTCCAAAACTGTGGGTATAGGGGGTTCTATCGCCACAGTTTTCCAAAACCGTGGGGATAGGTCTGTCCTAAAATACCTATACCCACGGATAGGAAAAATAGTGGGTATAGGTCACTTTTGTGTGTGTGGGAAGGAAATTTTTTTTTGCGGGAACCCTATACCCACGGTTCTTCCCTATATACCCACAGTTTTTATAACTATATTAAACTAAATATATATATATATATATACATATAGGTGATGTTAGGGTAGTGGTTAAACACGGTGTTTGTAGCGAAGAGGATCCGAGATCAAAACTCGGTGGCTGCATTATTTTAGGACCTATACCCACGGTTTTGAAACCGTGGGTAAAAGTCGTTGACACCGTGGAAATTGGCTATGTTTTGGCGACACGGTGGCAGGACACCTATACCCACGATTTTGGAAAACTGTGGGTATAGGCTGGGGACCTATACCGACGCCGTTCCAGCCCACAGTTCCCAAAACCGTGGGTATAGGCCGTTTTTCCAGTACTGTACCTCATATAGACGATTTATTTGGCAAAATTCATGGAGCTCAATATTTAAAAATTATTAAACTTCGATATGGATATCATCTGTTGTGTGGGAAGAAGGAAGAAATTCTAAAAATAGCATTTCGAACTAGTTATGTGCATTACAAGTTTATAGTAATGCATTTTGGATTGACTAATGCACGCTATGTCTTCAGGGATATAATGAAATGAGTTTTCCAGGAATATCATGATGACATTGTTATTGTATTTATTGGGGATATCTTGGTATACTAAAAAAGCTATGAATATCATGAAAATATATTGCGCATTATTATAAAGACTCTTAGAAGAAATAAATTATATATGATGTTTAGAAATTGTGAATTATGGCTCCAAGAGATTTATTTTCTTGGCCAAATTATCTCTAAGGATTTAATCTCTGTTGATCCATTAAAGGAAAAGGAAATACAAGAATAGAAAGCACTGATGAGTATAACTGAGGTATGTAGTTTTTTTAGTTGAGCAGGTTATTATCGACGTTTTGTCCAGAATTTTTCCAAGTTGGCTAACCCATTAACCAAGATAACATGTAAAGGGGTTAAATTTGTTTGGATAATATAATGTGAATATTTTTTTGAAGAAATTAATAGAATATTAGTTAATGCCCTTATCTTGACTATACCGTTAGGGAATGATGGGATTGTTAGTTATAGTGACGCTTCAAAGAAAGGACATGGTCGTGTCCTTATCTGGAATGATAGTGTTATTTATTATGCATCATGATAGCTAAAATTTCATGAGATAAATAATCCTATTCATGATATTGAGTTACCAGCTTTAATATTTTCTCTAAAAATATTGAGACACTATCTCTCTAGTGAAAAATGTGAGATTTATACTGATCAAAAGATTTTAAAGTATATTTTCTCACAAAAAGAAATCAATATGAGGCAAAGGTGATGGATTGAACTACTCAAAGATTGTTATTTCACTATGCACTCTCACTCGAGGAAGGGTAATTAGGTGGTAGATACTTTGAGTAGAAACGGTCATGTATTTTGGAACAAGATGAGAGTTGAAAGGGATACTATTTTTATGGATCTTGTAATGATGGATATGGGAATAACAATGCAAGGGGAAACATCAATACATTTTCAAATGGTTTCCAAATAATCTTTCCTAGAAATGATAAAGAGTTCTCAGACTGATGATGAGGAGTTTCAAAAGAATATTAAAGATGTGAATGATGGGAGATTGCGCAACTTCTTATATGAAGATGGAATTTTAAAATTTGGGAAGAGGATTTTTGTTCCCAATATACCTGATCTAAAAACGGAATTATTGGATGATGCTCATAGATGCAATTTCTCTATACACTATGGTTGCACAAAGATCTATAGAGATTTGGAAAAACATTTTATGGTGGGACAACATGAAGAGGGAGATTATTGATTTTGTGTCAAGATGTATGGTTTTCAACAAGATTAAGATGAAAGGAAACAGCCTGGAGAAGTCATGAATCCTCTTCCTATACCTGAGTGGAAATAGGATAATATTATGAAGGACTTTTTTATGGGGCTACAAAATAATCCAAGAATGAATGATGCAATATCGGGCATTGTTTATCGTCTTACCAAGTCAACACATTTTATTGATATAAGATATTATTTACCACTTGAACATATGGAAAGACTATATATTATTGATGTTTTAATACTTCTTGGATTACCCCTATCAATTGTTTCTGATCGTGATCACCATTTTACCTCGAGAATCTGGAAATGTCTTCAGAAGGCCCTGGATACTGAACTTCATTTGAGCACTGCCTACCACCATCAAACTATTGGGAAATCAGAACAGACTATTCAAACCATAAAAGACATGTTGATATTGTTCTCACTTGACATTCAAGGTTTGTGTTATCAATATTTACCTATGTTAGAACATTCCAATAACTATAGTTTCCATTCAAGAATTCAGATGGCACCATATAATGCGTTATATAGAAATAGATGTCGCACACCAACTTGTTGGGATGATTATGTTGAAACAAAACTAATAGGACTAGAACATGTTGACGAAACGATGGAAAAGGTGAAGGTTATCCAAACCCAAATCAAAGTAGATCAAAGTAGGCACAAGATCTATGACGATAACCGAAGGAATTATTTGGAATTTCAAGTAGGAGATCATGATTTCTTGAAGGTATCTCTATAGAAGGCAGTTATACGATTCGGTAAGAAGGGTAAATTATGTCCCTAATAAATCATACTTTTCCAAATTCTAGAATGAAATGGGGTTGTATCATACCATTAGGAAATAACTCCATGTCTATCTAAAGTTCATGATGTGTTCTTCATATCATCGTTGAAAAAATACATGCATAACCCAATTTTTTTACTCACCTATGAAGAATTAGAACTTGAACCCTATTTGCCTGATTGTGAAGATCCAATCATAATTCATGATACCAGAGAACAAGTGTTGAGAAACGAGACAACTTGTCTTGTGTAAGTTCTATGGAGAAATCATAATATGAAAGAGGCAACATGGGAACCCGAGAAACATCTAACAAAGAACCTCCAAAATATTTTTATGCATTAATATTCTATAAATTTCGAGGATGAAAATATTTTAATGAGGGGAGAATGTAACACCCCAAGCATCCATGGTATGTTTCCCTTTGAATAATGCAATAACATGCATTGTACGAAACTTCGAGATTCTAACACATTGTGACCAATAAAACTAACTATTAGGAATAGTAATACCCACTTTTGAAATTTTATAAATTTTATAATCCAAAATGGACTTCATTTTTGAGTTTTGAATATCAAAGTTTTCTTAGGGTAAATTTTTGGTATTTTTCTAAAAACATTCAATTTTTTATGAATAGTGAAAAACATTGTGTTATTACATAAAGCCAACTTTTAATTTAAATAATTATTTAAATTGTTTACATTTCTTAGGTCAAAATAGATACATAATAAATATATAAGTTTCCTTAAATTCATTGTATTTATTATATAATAATCTTAGATATGTAAATATTTTATAGAACTTTTTACCGTCTTTTACCCATCTCCTAGGAGCATTTGCAAATTTGCATAAAACATAATTTTACCTCTTCTATGAATTGAATTTCAAAAATCCGAGACACACGGTTTAAATCAGTATGTAAAATGTGGTTCCATAAGATGGAAATAATTTTTTGTGAATAGTAACGTTTTACTTTTATTTACCACGGTTAAAAGTAAATAGGATAATTAAGGGTAAAAATGATATTATAATTTCCCTAACACATGTCATAATTCTATTGAATAAGTGTAATTTTACCAGAAAAACCTTTAGGAATAAAATATAATCCTCTTTTATCCACTTGGATTAGATTAGGACATTTATTATTATATTATTTAAAGAAGAGTTAAAAGAGTTAAATTCACTGTTTAATAATTAAAACATTTTTTATATAGTGTTATACATAAGATAAATTAGACTATAACTATAAATTATAAAGATAAAAATATTTCATACATAATGGAATTTTATTTATAATTTTTAGATATTAAATAATTTAATTTATTTATGACATAATGATGATGTAGTAATTACCTTATTAATGAAAGATTAAAATAATTGATATTATAAATATCCAAATAAATGTAATTTGATACTTTTGATGAATTATCTAATTTTTTAAGTTAATATGAGATTATAGGATTGATTAAAAAAATTTCTGATATAATCATGCTTTTATGATTTTCACAAAAAACCAACTATTAAAAGTGTCAATATGGGAATAATTGTGTTTTTAAAACAAATAATATATTATTAATTGATATAATATTCCTAAAAATATATGGTTCATCCAAAGGAATTAGATATGGTTGTATATATTAATAATGAACCACACTGGGTTTTCTTGGCTTGATATAGTATGTTTATTAACCATATAATATAAAAATACAAAGATACATGGTAAATGTCAAACTATTTAACTAAGAGTTAAATCTAAAATATAAGGTCAATATGGTGACCTAAACCTATAAAAAACCTATTAGTTGATATTTTTTTGACCCATTACCACCTTATCCTAGAAATAATTCATTTTTGTGCCATTATATACCGAAAATGTTTTTATTTTAAAAAAATATTTCCAGATTTTTCTAAAGTGATAATCACCTCTCTTATAAAAGGTTACTTCCCCTTCTCTTAATTTAACTCCTCGAAACCCATTTATCTCGGCCAAAACCTACCCAAATATCCTCCCAACTTTCTTCCCTTCATCCTAGAGCACTTCCTTTGGTCATAAAGACAACTAAAGGAGCCCTTTTGATCAAATCAATAGAAAGAACCTGAAAAATAAGTAAATACTCCCTCACCTCTTTCAAGTTCTTTTCTTCTTACACTTCCTCATTATATATTGTTTCCATTCTAAAATAATAAATTAAGTATCTTTTATATACCATGGTATTATGTAAAAATATTTATAACCATATTCATTATTCTATCCATCAAATGAATGAAAATGTCACCATACATGTGTACGTACGACTTACCGCCTCCACATCGTGGTGTAGTTAGTTATTCAAACACTTCATTATTTGGATGGGTATAATAATGAGTATAACTGATGTAAATAAGAAATATATATTTTTAATTAACCTTTATATATTATATAACATCTAATTACATTCTATTTCACCATCAATATAATGATATTTTCGCTCATGCGTACGTACGGATTACCGTCTCCACGAATGCGATGAGATTCATTCCCCATCGTAATCATTCTAGTAAAATTTTCATTTTATGATTACAAATAATTTTTATGAACATAATATAATTATTAATATGAATCAAATAAATCTCGTCCATAACAAAATGGCATACATAACCAACTATATAAAGGAAAACGAATCAGTTAACACCAGAAATGATGATACTACCAAAATATTATTAACAAAAACAATTAGATGATTATATATGAAATCATATTTATGTATATAGTCCATTTATAATTTAATAAAAATGTTTTAAATATTAAACAGGAGGTTAACATATGATTAGGTAAGGCTTAATTTCATAATCTCTTTATTATCCGAGTTTTTTTTACGTAAGTATCAACAGGGATGTCTTTATCATCAACATCCTAGTTTTCTTAAAAATGTATTTCAAAACATTTTTACAATTTACTAGACAATGTGATAAATTAATTTATACCCTTATAGGAACTTATATGTTTTGAAATGAATATTTTCATCATTTTCCAAACAAGGTACTTTATGACATTTTTGATAAAATTATGGTCTGAATGTTTTTTAACATATACAGCAAGTGAGGTTATTTTCCGCCATTATAACATCGTCGAAGCTTCCCATTTATGATTATATAAATATTTTCAAAATAAATGTTTTATTTTATAATTAATTGACTTAAAAATTATTTCAAAATAGAAAGAGATGTTTCTCTCAAATTTTTTTGATTTCATCTTTGTCAACATTCATTTATGGATTTTGATACTGTTTGAAGTTGATTTATTTATGATACAAGTCTTTCATATCGTATTGAAGGTTTTGTGATATATTTGAATATGTATGTTTAATTTTTATACCGTTAATGGTTTATGGATAAAGTTATGACATTTTATATGATAGTTTTAATACGAATTTTTATGTTATGTTTAAACTTTTTCATATGAGGAATGCATTGGACTTAGTAAGTGATGGGTGGAGCCCGCTATAGATCCTCAATGTATTGGTAGGTCTCATGAGACAAAATAGTCTCTTGGAACAAGGCCTGGAAAAAATCTTATTTTTAGTGTTTGCACACGGAATTGACTATGTGCTTATGAAATCCAGCATTATGCATTCTCTCATTATGAAAGAGGCTATTGATATTGCTTGTGATTATTAGACTAGTAGAATATCCATGTGATTAAGTAAATTGAATTATTTGATTTTATATTTTCTATATTATGCAAATGTTTATGTTTAAAAGGATTTTGTTTTAGTCTTGTACCTTGCCTTTAATATTTATTCTTATTTATGAATGTTTTTGCTATATTGTTATCCTTATTAAGCATCTACGCTCACCCCTTTCTATGATTTATTTTTTCCAGGATGTGAAAAAGAATTTTATGGTTGACCTAAAAGGATAGTGTAAGGATATAATTGTATTTAAAAAGGGGGAAAATATTGTTGATTTTCTTCATGAAGTAAGGTAAAACTTATGAATGTATCTAGTACTTCCAAAGAAACTAAACTGATCAGTCTTTCGAGACATGATTCATTGTATCATGCCTATGTTAGGTAATAATGAACCGAATTTTGGAAAATGGTTTCGTGGAGTTACATGTATTATATTCCTCATGTTATTCCATGTTAATTCCCTCACTGGGCTTGATATCTCTCCCTTTTCTTATGCATGTCCTCAGGTTATCCTATGTAATGCTAATTATTAGGGAATTTAGTGGTCATGTAAAGGACGTTTTCAATAAGATGTTGTTTTCTGTGCTTTAAGTTGTTGTGTAATGTTCCAAAGCCCCAAAGATAGTATGCTTCTATATGTTATATGTTGTATCAGGTGAATGTTTTTTATAATAAATCATGTTTAAGTATGTAATAATGAATAGGTTTGTTATGATTTTTCTCAAGTTCATGGATGGAGTGTGATTATTTTGGAGTCATATTGTATATTTCTTATTAATTTTTTATGACCCTCCCAACTATCTGAAAATCATTGATAGTCATGTTGTATATGATTTGATGTGTATATTCTGGACATTGAAATTGTTGTCTTTAATTTTTGAATAGTCTGGGAATTTGGTTTCCCAAAATTTTTCAATGACGAATAATTAATTTTTTGTATCAGTTAGGATTGGTTCTATGTCATGTGAGGATTTTTTCATTTTTATCGAAAAAATTTGAACTCTAATGAATTAATTTTCTTGATTTTATGAAAAAATAATTCTGTATATTATATAATAATATATTTTATTTTTTAAAAAAATTAACATATCTTTTACAATTACATAATAAAAATAATTTCAACTTCAAAAAAACAAATATTTGGATATATCATCAATTGTAATATAGAAATATAATATTAATTCTTGAAATGTGTTAATGAGTGTCTATTTGTATCACTACTACATATCAGGGTTTTAAAACATCATGAAATGGATTTTATTAGTTCTTACAAAACAATGATATTTAATGAACAAATAAAACACAAATACTTTTCAAATAATTTCTAGTTTAGAAATAGAGAAATCTATCAACTAACTACCCCCTCTATTCTTTACCCAACTATAACCCTCCAGAATACCAAAACCCAAACCATAATAATCTTTGTAATTTTGCGAGAGGTGACACTCAAAACCCTCCCAACACTCGTTCACACCAATTTGTGTTAAACACCTATACCACTCACCCAAATAACTTTTCCAATTTTATAATTATATATTCATGTGTATATATTTATATGTATATATTTATTTATTTATTTATTTATATTTTAAACTATTCATATATATATATATTAAAAAGAGTTTAACCAGTCCCTATATATTCGCTTCTTTTACTTTTGTCGCACCATTATATTTTACGGTTATATCATACCAGATTAATGCCACAACACAAAAAAATTATAAATATATACATTTATATTTATTTAGATATTATAATATAAATATAATTAAATAAATATATTTATTTTATATAATAAATTAATTTTACCAAAACTTATATATTACATTTAAATCTATATTATTTTATTATTATAAATAAAATAGTTATTATTTTTATTGAATAATATGAATTTGAGATTATTTTAGCATATAAATTATGAAAATAAGGTTATTTATAATTTTTTACTTGAACATGATTAATATTTTTAAATATACATTTTAGGTGTGTATTTTTTTAATATATTTTTATATTTATTCATATATAATATAACATATAATTTCATATATATAAATATACATATACACATTAACAAATTTAACTATAAATAAATATGTATCATATAGACATAAGTTGGAGTCAAGACCCTTAATTTATAATGAAAAACAAGATCTATGGGAGGTAAGGGGTCAGACATATCATTTCTGACATTATTCATTGAAAAAAACTATAAAAAATCCCAATAAATCACAAAAAATAAGATGTATCAGATACAAAGTACCTTTAAAAATATGGTCTAAGATCGAATACTCATATTGTGATGAGACTCTTGAATAACCCATACAAATGGATGATTCCATCAGTGCCATTATTTTAAATAGTCCCTTTCATGGTATGTACTATCTATAAATCAAAGTTAGACATATGTATCTCTTGCAATAGATGTGATTACATCCTTTCATTCATGTTTTGATTACTCACTATCAATTTCAAAACAGATGATATCTTCTACATAATTTCCTTGGACTATGTTACCATCCAATACTTTAGATTTAATGATCGCCCTATCCATTTTTTCACTAATATTATAAACCGCATTAGTCTATTTCATTTCCAAATTCATGACATATTTTGAATATGAGTCATTTACAGTATAATTTTTATTATCTAAATACCTCTTTGATCATGTATACTCCACACCTACAGTAACATGTACATGCCCCTACACATATAATGAGTCAAGAGTGGAAAATGAGGTGGCTATAATCATTAAAACCCCCACTAGAACTCCCTTATAAAACATTATATTTTGGCCATTTATAAGATCACTTATATGATTCTATGATACAACATTAAATTAAATGGAATTTGAGTAAATAATAAAGATCTTAGGCAAAATCACATTTATAGCATCCCAAACCTATATAAAAGAGAAATAATTCCTTACCAGAGATAAATTTTCAATCACATTCATTCCTTGTTCTATGATAGGGTGTTCTCTCATACATGATAAGAACACATATAAAAAATTAATTGATTTTTGGATTTTTAGAAAAAATAATATGAAACAATTTTCATTTTCTATATAACTATAATAGAGATATATTTCTTCTCCTTAATAATTTTAGGATAAAAATTATCTTTTATTGTAACATCCCTATTAGTATAACCATATTCGAATACTTTCCCAGAATACTCATCATATATTCCCTTAGAATCAGAATACCATCAAGGTATGCCCAGAAGACTCCCTAAAGCAATATAAATGTAACAGAATAGAAGATAAGTCCCTTAGAACCTGATTAGGAGACTATATTAAAATCATAGATAGATTCAAACCCATATTATAATCATAAAACCTTTTATATAGTTGAGTATTTGAGTTCATATAACCCTAATTTAGATCATTCCATCTCTTTTTTAATGTGAAGATATATTTTTAGTAAAACCATCATAAAACTATAGATTATACTTTTTATAGTCTGGTCCTAGTGTCATTGGGTAATCATGTATCACATCCCATTGATGAAATACTCTGTTACCGGTGAAGTAAGTCTACTTCCTAGAAGTTGAAATTTTAGACCCCTCTAATATACTCCCAAAATGACGTAAATAAGCTCCATAGAGAATTTATTTCATTTCACTATCATGACCCACTATCTTTAAGAATCATTACTTTACTTGGTGTCCCTTCAGAATATATTTTTTTGCAGACTATCACCTAAAAAAATTTATTCACAACTGTCCAACAAAATTTAATTACTCAAAAAATGACGCAATTTCACATAATCACTAAGAATATTAAAATTAACCACAATATTAGAAAGAGTAACATTATTAGTGTGTGTGTCACTAAGATAAACTTCTAAAATAAGTCAATCAAAATGATCATACATAAGATATTTTATCTCCCTATCAAAATAAATAAGAAATCCCAATGTATTTGGTTTATAATAAAGATTTAATGGAAGATAAAGTAATTGATAATGAATAAAATCAATAATCAAAATCGGTGAACATTAAATATTTAAACAAGGGGGTAAATTTAAAAAACTAACAATGCATGTGGTATAAAAAATGCATTCTCATAGAGAGGCCCAAATAACCCAGAATGATTCATAATAACATTAGAGGGAAATAATCATTTTCAAAACCCCCAACCAATTTAATGACTTTTCCAATTAATAAGGCAATAAATATAAGAGACTCTACACAAAAAACCTACTATTTACAGGGATTCTCGGCCTTGGGAAAAAATTCTTACTTTAATTAAATTATTGAAAATTACTAGTTGTTTAATAATTGTATCCAAATTATTCTTAAAATCATTTGTTGAAATTTTTTTTAAAATTATTCAAAATTGAAAATTAATAAGCGAGTCAAAATATTTTAAAATTGCACAGTATTTCTCATATTTAGTGCATAGAAACTTATACCTTGTGATTTATCCATATAAAGAAACATCAATGGTATAGTTATCCTACATAACTGTATAGGTCCCTATCATCTCAGCGATAAGAAACAAATGAAAGTGTGTATCCTATTATTAAGTCTTTTGTTCATCACCCATTAAAGTGTTCCACATATTATTACTTTTATGTGATAATAAATTTTTTCACAAATTTTTCACAAATTTTTAGACTATATATATATTGGTAAATTTTCAGTGGATGTGGATTGTCTGATTTTTGTGATTAAAATTCAAATGGTTTGAAAGGATTTTTAGGTTTCGGGGGATATACGACATCAGAGTTTCAAAAGGAATATTTTTCTATTTCTTAATTTCCAAAAAAATGTTAACTATTTAAAGATAAGTATTTATTCCATGATATTTCAATTTCTTGATAAGCATCTTGACCCCTATACCAAGTAAGGAGAAATATTGGAATCTTCATTTTGAATTATATTTTCATCATTATTGGGTTAAAAAACATATTTATTTCATCCAAAATAATTATATATAAATAAAAAAACAGTATTCAGAAACATAAAAATTTAGATTGACATTGTTTTGTTGTTGGAGACAATGTTGTGAGTTTAATGTCTGTATTATATGAGACATAATTCAGGGCTGATCATGTTAGAAATTTAGATGATGCAGTTTAATTTATGTATTCGTTATTTTTTTAAATAGATAATATGAATAATTACTTTCTGTTATATGATAGAATGAGGTTATTGATTTTTTAAAATATATGATACTTATAAAGGTACATAGATGGTTGGTCTTAATGAATTTTTTTATAAAAAATATTGTCCATGTTATTGAACTAAATGTTTTATAAAATTTAAATCAATTTGGGAATTTTATTGGGGATACTATTCCATAAAATGATACTTTTATTACTCTGGTGTTGAAAATTTAGGAACTAAGTACTGTGAAGAAATTTTAAATTTTTTTCCATTGTAATGTTATTTACAAAAAAAAATTCAATGGTGTTATATAATACATTATAAAAAATTCTTCATTATATTTTTTATAATTTCATTGTGCATTTGTGACACGATTGGTGTTCCTGGGTTTTTCTGTCATTTATTATAATGTTTTCTCATTTTTAAATGCACTATATGTTCCTATGAGTGGTTATATGGTTCCAAATATTGATTTCATGAAATCATATGATATATTCATTATAAGAAAATTGAATGTTTAACACCACTTATTTTCTATTGTTAAAATTAATTGACAACACACCCTTGATAGTTTTGGAAATATATTTGGATAAAATTAACAGATTTGTACCACATGCAATGTATTTCATTGTATTTTTTTCAACACATATAATGTTTTATCATAAAATTATTTAACTCACATAATATTTTATAACATATGTTTCATATTATTACATAATTTTTAGAATAATATTAAATGTATTGTTCAAAATATATATTTCTTAACAATAAAGACTATTCAAAATAATATTTCTTAATCATTATTTAATTGTATTTTAAAAAATTATACTCATGAATTATGTATATTTCATGTTTTTACAAAAAAAATATAAATCATATATAAAATGAAAATTAACCATGTATTTTTTTTATTAAAACATTTATAACATAAAAATATTAAAATAGTGGGATAGGATGTTTTGAAAACCATATATCTAGTTAAAAATTCAACATAAATAATTGATGTTAGGAAATATAATTCTTTGAAACATCAAAATTATAAGAAACTCACCAATTTTAACCCACTCCATCCTTCCATCATGTTTTGTTATCATTAAAATCATCACACCAGAAAAAAATATGAACCATTAAATTTATCTTACCTCATTAACCTATCAATGAATCAAGAAAAATAATTATATAAATTTATATTGGATCATAGAAATTATATTGATCAAAAATTATATATTATAATAAAATATATGATAAAATATATATTGTTTATTCCATTTATGAAAAAAAAATACATAAAATTAAATAAATAACTTGATAAAAAATTTATGTTCTCATAAATCTAAAATGAAACAAGAAAATGTACCATAATATATAATATAAATTATTCTTCACTATTTTGTTCTTAAGAACCCTCAATCCCTACCACTATTAATCTCTCTATTGTATACCACTAATTATATTTAGTTTTATAGACCCTCTATTTTACCTTCCATAGTAATACAGAAGGCGTTTCAGTCTTTGCATGGATATTAAACCAAAATATATAATTATTATATTAATTATCATCATATCTATTACTGATTCCATATTAAAATTATTAAAACATGTTAAATATTCATGTCCAACTACTGAGAAATGAAAACACAGAACTATAAAATAGTTAAAAGTATTTATTATAGAATAAATATAGTGTTATCAAAGATATAATACAATCATATCGATATTATGGTCCATGTGATTCCAACTATGAATGTTTTTTAAGATAGTTTGAAATCAATATTAAATTTTATTATTTTCAACCTGTGAAATTTTGTAATATAAAATAAAACAATATTAAAAAAATTAATTTACTAATAGTAAGAACAAATATCTCTCTCAATGTCATTTTATGGATATTCTATGAAGAAAATTGTAAATTTTGTGTGTGAAACCTCTCATGATTCCAAACCACACAAAAGAAACATTATATATAAATTCATGGAAAATTAAAAATATAAAGAAACAATTTGGGGGCCATTTAGGAGAAAGGATCAAAAACACTCCCCACAATCCATGTGGACCCCTTATTTTCTTGATATTCCTCATTTTTATAATCTATCCCCTTAATAAACATGTCAAATTAACAATCATGTAATATCAAAAATTCTAACTCAAACACACCTGATCGAATTCAACTAAAAAACTAGCCACAAAAAATGCCATACTGAATGGAAAAGATTGAAAAGAAAACTATATCACTATCAATCCCTTGAAAAAATATAACAATTGTGATCATAAATAAATAAGAACTATAAACATGGTTAATCAAAGATAAAAAAACACACTACCTCATTAATAATTCCATTAATACTGGTTGTGATGGATGAGAAATCTAGATATCCACTCATCTAATCATGAAATCCTAGAGTATTCCATGTAATAATACTCCAACTTATGTCTTGTATCCCAAATTATAGATGTGTAACCTATACTATTACACTACAATTTTGGTATTCCCTCAATATAACTATAACTTATTAAAATTTCTAAAAAATCTCTACACAACACTATTTTTTCACCATGCGCTAGATATGCATTTCCAAAATACATTAAACAAACTATCCAAGACAAATAAAATATTTTCCACTAAAGGATGAAATATCTTCAATGTACCATGCACTGTAAAAAAAGTATCAAATAGTGTGACAACCCTAACATGGAATGCAACATTGATTCCCTACCCACTACAATAATAGAAATAAGTATGCAAAAATCACTTTTAAATATGTGATGACCTATTGAAGACTCTTTATTTTACAATACCGAGAGGCACAACCTATCCTTTATAATAAGAGACTTCCCTTGTATGTTTACCTATCTTTTTTTCACGAGTCACAACCCAATCCTTCCGTTTTTTTGGTAGAATAACCATAGAATGAGAAAACCTTATTTTAAAAGGTAAAAGCATAAATCATACACTTAAGGACATAAAAATAGCATATTACAGAATTACATGAAGTAAAAAAATTTAATGAACACCAAAAGATGATCTAAGAGTTTTAATTGTATGTAGAAAAAGATCATTGGTCACTTGAAGGAAAGGATGTATAATATATAGTCCTTCTTATAATCCCAACATATGGTGGATGTTTTAGATGATTACGAAATGAATCTTTCAAACTGCAAAAGAAATATGAAGTATCACCCAATTATTGTCATAGTTTTTTACTTTCTCCATTTTTAATGATCTGAAATTACTTCTTTATATGAGTCCCATTTAATGGTTATCTGGGGAACATTTAAATAGAATCCAAAAAGCATGTATATATATTCACACATTGCATGACACTTGTTAAATAATAAAAAAATTAATTTGGTTATGAGTAGGTTTTTTAAAAAACATAATGAAATTAAAAAAACTAATGGGATATTTAATAACATGAAAAAATAGTAAAAAAATTAATATAATTTATAACACACTTGTAAATGAATTATAATTGTAAAAAAAATTGAATTAATTAAATGAAATATATTTTTCAAACATGCATAAAAATGCATTGAATGATAGAATCGCATGAAATATTAATCATCTTTTATAATGTTTTATAAGAACATTTTTACACATTAAAATAATTATATAAATCAAGATATAATAAAACCTCAATTATAATATCCAAATTATAAAATTTAAGATAATTAATTTTGAAGAAGAAAACTTAACAAAGAAATCTTATCAACTGATGGATTACCAATGGTCACTCATTTGACATACTATTTCATAAAGACAATAGTGACACATTTTTTAAAAAAATTTAAGATTAAACAAAACTAAATATATTTTTGAAAAACTAACTACATTATGAATATATATTATCAAAAAGAAAACAACTTCAACAAGAAAATATTTACTCACCCTTGTAAGTCCAATGGTGACTTACTAACATACCATTTGGTGACTTAATGACCTATAATTTTAAGAAGCCAGTGGTGGATGGAAACAGTGACTTGTCTAATGGCGACTCATTCAATGATTACCCATTCCTAGGGTGACTCCTTTCAATGGTGACTCATTTCAATGGTGACTCATTTTAATAGTAACTCATTGTAATGGTGAGCTGTTGCAAATGTGACTCATTTCAATAGTGACTCATGTCAATGGTGATTTGTATCAAAGGTGACTCATTTAAACAATGAGTCATTTCAATAGCGACTCGTTTCAACGGTGACTCCTTTTAATGATGACTCATTTCAATGGTGACCAATTTCAATGGTGACTCATCTCAATGGTGACTCGTTTCAATGGTGACTCGTTTCAATAGTGTCTTGTTTCAATAATGACTTGTTTCAATGGTGAATCGTTTCAATAGTGAATCCATTCAATGGTTATCCAAAAATTTTCAGAATAAAAATATATTTGAAAATTTAATGAACACAAATTTATAATGTAATTTATCAAAATATAATTTAATAGATAGGAAATTAATTTCACACATTTACATACTTTTAAATCATATAAGTGTGTCCTTATGGGATAAATATGCCGAGAAATGGGTTATTGTTTATGTAATACCATCACTAATGAAATTGTATTCAATCAAGATGTTATTTTTGGAAAAAAGAATACAAGGAAATGAAATCAAGAAAATGATTCTAGAGATATTTTAATCGATCTTGAAGATGATGAAATCAAGGAAGAAGTATCATTGGAGGAACATGTAATTAAAGAACCAATGATTTCATAAACACATAAACTTTCATATATATGCATCGAATGATAAATTTCTTATATACATACCCAATATGATATAATCCTTCTAGATTTATATTATAGAATAGAAACTAATGGAGGAGTATGAAAATTTTTATTCTCTCAGAGTGACATCTGATCCAGTTAGCATCGAGGAATCAATATATGATGAAATATGGAGTAAAGTGAAATATTATAAAATCCATTCTATTTAAGACCAAAAAGTCTACAAGAAAAATGAATAAATTTTTCATCCCACCGATTAACCTCCCTGATATGTAAGGTAAAATAATAGAAATATTTTTGTATTAATGAGAACATGTGTAAGTAGGGTTTTTGTAAAAATTGACATGGTATTCCACTTAGAAGACATCAAATAACAATTTTCTAATAGAGGCTATGAAACGTTAAAGATCGCTTCTAAACATATCTGGTGTTGATGGATTGGGTGGGACCTACTGCAACCTATCGATGGTCAATCTTTTTTCATATGGTTTCTATAGTTTTTTTGTGATTGTATACTTATAAATGGGTGTGTGGTATGTTTTTAATTTTTCATTTGATGTTTAAGAACTAAAATAAGTTTTTTTTCCATTTTTATTTTTTCCCTATAACAACCAAGAATGATCCTTATATTTGCTTATGAATTTTTGTTAGCCATTAAAAGTTCCACCTTCAATGATTTCAAAGGCTTGATGTTATATATAAAAGTTTTAAAAAGGCATGTCCAATCTTCTTCCAATCTGTCATAGTGGTATAAGGAAGAATAAGGTGAATATTTTTACCAATTCCCATGTAATGTGGTGCATCCATCCATTTTTTCTCTCTATCTCTCTATTTTTCAAAAAAATAATGTTTTCATTGAAATTTGAAAAATTATTTTTTTTATTTTATTCCCCAGGTCAAATTTATCACTTCGCTTTCCAAATTCTCAAAGGTGAATAATTACTCCATTTCTCCCACATATACTTTTTATCTTCTCAGGATTATAAAGAAATCTTTATTCTCACATTTGGCTAGCATTTTCATATCCTCCCTCTTAGTATCTGTTTTAAAAAAAATTATTTCCCCCATCACCATGCCTCACCCCCATTTACTACTCCTGTAATAAAACCAAGTACACTAATCATCCTTCCCCACACCTCTTACATTATACTATAAGAAATCTATCACTTTTTTTAATTATTGCATAACTTTAGATGTCTATAATTCAAAAAAATAATCTACAATTAATAAAAAATAGTAGCCTAGATCATTAAAAAAAATTAGTTTTTATTGACTATTTTCAGTCCAAATTTTAATTTTTGAATCTCAATGTTGAATGGGATTGCACAAAATTTTGTCCCAATTCCAACGAAGAATAACTACTATTATTGGTTCGTCCAAATTTTAGTGTTCCTCATCACCAAATATATCATAGACATTATCAATGACCGATACACTAAACTACAATTAATATAAGTGGAGGCATCTCTAATAGATTTTTAAAAGGACACTCTGTGGGTTGACAATAAGTAGGACTGGAAGGAAAAATACATCATCTCTCAAGGCCATTCTGAATCCACATTTAAGAAAATATATTCTGCAAAAAAATCAAATAAGATATCAGGAAATATTTTCAAAACATTAAATGGTTGCTAAAAAGTGAAGTGGATAAGCCTTAAATATAAATGATGCATGTTGAAATCCATAATTATGAAATCTTCAAAAACAATTTTCACGTTTAAATCTCATTTAGAAGTAGTATTGAAAAACTGTGAAGAAACTGGGAAAATATTTTTGATGTGTTCCTATATGGGAATATTTTGCGATCTTTAGATACAAAATTTGATTACACCATCATTAACATAAAAGACACTTATTAAATTGAGATTATTTTTATCAAAAAACTCAAGGGATATCTATTATCCCATGAACTAATGGTAAATATCTATAGTGAAACCAATAGTGTGGAGTATGCCCTGTAATAGTAGTTGCATCTCAACAACTCTAAAAATGATTAAGGGAGGAAATTTCTAACAATATATGGTGGATGATTATGAGGAACATAATATGATAAAATAATAGGAAGACAAGGTTAAATAATCCCAAATAAAAAAGTATTTCGATATCAAGATTATACTCTATGAGATCATGGATAAGGAAGAAGTGGAGGATTCAACAATCACCAACTAGATTAAAAAATGTTCCATGCTATAATTTTCAAAAATATGGACATTATATAAATTAATTTTCGAGTAATAAACCTATATATACTGACATTGAGGAGGAATATATTTCAATATAATGAAGTACGTTTTAATAGTCCCATGTTTTGATGGTACAATCATTAACCGAATATCAGAGTATATGGTATGATGACTCTGAAGCTAGAAACCACATTATGTGTAACAAAAACAATTTTACAAACCTTGGTTAGAGATTTTCAGGAGATATTTCATTTATAAACCTCTTAATAATAATTCTCTAAGGAATAGGATCTATTATGACCCATGAAAAAGATGAAAATCATACTTTTATCTATGACATATAATATATACCTAACATGAAGTCTATCATATTGATACATTGGAAATTGGTGAAAAAATAATTTCACTTAAGCCTAAAAAAAGATAATGGTTAGTTTCAATTTCAAATGAATGATGGCCCCAAAATTATAAATAGAGAAGAACCGCATGTTTCCTATTATGATCAAACCCAACATACCATTGTTTTTTATAGTACTTTTTGATAATGACTAGTTAAGAAATCATAGGATTAGAAATATATAGATATAAATTATAAGATTATGATGAATAAATAAGATGGTGAATTTTATTCTTAACATTAAACACTCAAATAATATATGTGAAATTATTGTTCTAAAAAAATTAAGGAAAATATTTTAAAGTGAAGGCCAACGGGAAGGATATGTCACCAATAGAGGTGGTTCGCACCAATGTGTGCAGTCCATTGTATAAAAAATAAAATGGAAAATGAAGGTACTTTCTAAAATTCATGGATGAATATAACAAGAGAAAATTGTTATAATTTATCAACATAAAGTAATAAGTGTTTGATATCTTCAAAGAATTCAAGGCACTGGTCGAAAATCAAGGAAACCAGCAAATAAAAACTCTATGATTTGATCAAGGAGGAGAAGAAACCACTAATATTTTCCAAGAGTACCTAAAGAAACATGTAATTTAGTACCAACTGATTATGGATTACACATCTCCAACTCAATAGAGTATCTGAATGGAAAAATTGGACAATTCTCAATATGTATAGAAGAAATCTCATAGATAAAGTAGTGAACTGTTATTTGATAAAGGTGGGGAATACTCCTATGATGTTTTCCAAGATTACCTTAAGTATTATGGAATTTAACACCAAATGATGTTATATTACACACCCCAACACAATAGAGTTGTTTAATGAAAAACTATACCATTTTCAACATGGCTAGAAGCTTTCTTAAAGACAAATAAGAGAACATGACATTCTTAGATGAAGTAGATTTTTTATGGTGTATCTAGTCAATAGATTCCTAATAAAAACATGAATAAAAGACACAACATGAATCATGCAGTACTCTCAAGACATGTTTATTCCATATAAAAATATATGGTTCAATTCCATTTTTTAGGAGCCTGAATGAAAAACTAACTAATATTGATGATAGAGGACTAAAGTGTGTCCTTACAGGATAGAATTATCTAGAAATAAGATATAAATTTATATAATTCCATTACAATGAAGATTATATTAAACAAATATGTCATATTTGATAAAAAGGAGACATGGAAATGGAATCAAGATGATGATTCTAGATAGATTCAACTCACTCATGAAGATCAATAAATCATTAAAGAATTATAATTAGAGGAACAAGGAATTGAATAAATAATAAAGTAATCACAACATACTCATATATCATAAAAAAATTGAATGATAAATTTCTCATATATATCCACAAAATGTTAATATGCTTATGGATATATATGAGGTAACATAACCAATAGAAGAGTTTGAGAATTTTTGTTTTCTCTGGGTGACTTACGATCAATTAATCTACCTGGATTCTAAATATGATATATATATAGGAAAGTGACATATGAGAAAATATATATCTAAGATGAAACCAAAGGTATCATAGAAATATTAATAGTTTTTTTAACCTTTTGATCTACCACCTAGATATGTGAAGAATTATGAAAAAAATGTTTTGGTCATAGTGAAAATATGTATAGAGGGATCTTGAAAAATTAAACATGGTTTTCTTCTTAGACATCACAAATATTCAATATTTTTATGGAGACTAGGAAACATCAATGATCAATTCTAGATGTGTTTGGTGCTGATAGATTTAGTGTATCTTATTGTAACTAATCTACGGTACTTTTTTTCTTTTATTTTTTATTGTTTTTTATGTCATTGTATCACTATAAATAGGTGTGTGGAAAGAAATTTATTTTTCATTGAAATCTTAATCAATAAAATAAAATTTGTTTCCATTGCAATTTTTTTATTACGATCACCACCACTGATCTCAATATACATTTCTTCATTTTTTTAACCATTAGAAATTCCATGTTTAGAAACATGAATGGTAGAAATAGAAGGTCTCCCTCAGGGTTATATGGAAATATCTCATCCATGATCCATTTTTTGTTATAATGACTACTTTGGGTAGGGCATGGGTTGAAGAAACTCAAGCCCCATATTCTATTTGAGATTTTGATAGAATGATTTTTCTTGTTTAAATATAAGGACATATGGGGATATATTTACAAATAATCAATTATAACAAATATTTTAATACATATCCTATATATTTATGTGGTTCTCAACCTGATTATCCCTCAAATTTTCACTATTAGAGTTATTTTTTCCCAAAAATTGTAAAACATTTCCTTTCACATGGCCAATAATGATAATCTCACTTCGACTAGTTGTTTCATGATTCATCTTCTAGTGAGGGATCTATTGGATGTCTCATAATAAATTTAAAATATAAACTCATCCCTAAAAAATAATTTTTTAGAAATAGAATATTAATTAATTTCTAAAAATGAAGATTTTGTGTATAATTAGGGATTTTGGGAGTTATTTTTATCATTAGATTTCATCTTTTCTATTGGAATAATTTGTTAACTTTTTATAGTAATAAATGTTATTATAACTTCTATACATAATTAGATATTAGTTGCATTCACCCATTACTTCTAATCATTCATTTTATATTAAGTTCAATATTATTTTAAATTAATACCCCGCCTGTAAATTTTCATGAAACAAAATTGATTGTGAGATAAAAAAATATACCGCCATTAATTTAAAATAGAAATTACAATAAATGAGAGAAAAATAATATGAAAGGAAAATATAATTTATGACATAAAGGGAGAATGTATAATTTAAATATAAATTATTTATCAGTTCCTATAGTTCAAAAACCTAATACATGTTGCTATATCGAGTTCCTGAAATCTATTTCCTTTACTGGAGATGAAAACTTGTGTTTGACACAATATTTTTCATTTCTATTGAAAAAATTATATAATAAAACATTTTTTTGATTAACATATTAAATAGTAGTGGAATGGGAAAATGAATATTTAATGATTGAACGAAGCTTATAAAATCTAGTTATACAGAGAATGTAGAATATAGAAAACTGATACGAAATAATTGTTTTATTTAATACACACAAATATATTCCAATTTTTTTTTGTATTTTATAAAAAAATATGGTATCATGTTAGTTCCATTCCATATTAATGATTATATTATAGGAAAATAATATTATTACATAATTATTTCTAATTTAAAATGTTTTTTCACATTATAATATACTGATACACTGATTGGGATTACCGTTTTTAAACACAATGAAATGAAAATTATAAATGTCAATGACATGTATTGTTATACATAGATTATAACATTACAATTTATATTTAGTAATAATGGCATATTATAATAAATATATTGATATACTTAGATTTTATATTACAGTAACAAAAGATTATTTAATATATATTATGACATATATTAACATAGATAATAAAAATAGATTCATAAATGTAATACCCAAAGCTTCGAAGATATGTTTGCATTTAAATAATACAATATCTTGCGTTGTATACAATTTCGAATTCTAGCACACCACGACAAATCAAACTAGCCCTTTTAAGTAGAAGTTATGAATAGTAATAAACAATTTTTGAAATTTTATAAATTTTGTTTCTGAATGGATTTCATTTTTGAATTTAGAATATCAAAATTAGCTTAGGGTGAATTTTTTGTATTATTCTGAAAACTTTCAATTTTTTATGAAAAGTTAAAACACATAGTTATTGTTTAAAACCGAATTTTATTTAAATAATACATATTTTTATGAATTTTTTTTATTTTCAAAATAGACACATAATACCTATATTATTCCAATTTAATTATTTTGATTCATTTTATAATAACATTAGATATATCAAATATCATTGAACTTTTTAACGCCTTTTACTCAGCTTCTAGGCACATTTGCAAATTTTCATAAAACAAAATTTTACCACTTTTGTGAATTGAATTTCAAAAATCTGAGAGACAGAGTTGATATAAATGAGTAAAATTTGCTTCAATAGGATGAAAATATTTTTAGCTAAATAGTGACTTTTGGATTTTATTTACAACTATAAAAAGTAAATATGAAAATTAATGGTAAAAATTATATTATAATTAGCAGAACACATGTCCTTATTCACTTGTATAAGTTTATTTCGACCATAATAAACCTTAGGAATAAAATATGATCTCTTTTAACCACTTCGATTAGATTAGAACATTTATTATATTTTATTTAAAGAAGAGTTAAAAGTGTTAAATTCAAATTTTAATAACTAAAACATTTTTAATATAAAGTTATACATAAGATAAATTCTACTATAAATACTCATTAAGAAGCTAAAAATATTAACTACATCGTGGTATTTTATTTATAATTTTTTGACATTACATAATTAAATTTATTTATGACACAATGATGATGCAACAATAACCTTATTAATGAATGATTAAAATATTTGATATTATAAATATTAAAATAAATGTAAATTAATAATTTGAATGAATTCCACGATCATTATTGGTGAATATGACATTTTAGTATTTATTAAATGTATTTTTTAGGAAATCATATTGTTACGACTTTCAAAAAAACCAAATACTAAATAGTGTCAAAATTGACATAAATGTGTTTTTAAAACACATAATGTTTTATTAAACGATAAAATATTCATAAATATCTAAGGTCTAGACAAAGTAAATATATAATAATATATATATATCATTAATTAACCACTTTATTTTTTATTGTAATTTCATTGTATGTTTATTAGCCATGTAATATAAAAATACATGAAGACATGGTAAAAGATAAACTATTTAACTAAGAGTTAAATCTAAAATATAACATTAATATAGTGACCTAAACTTATCTAAAACCTATTGTTTGAAAATATTTAGACACATACCAACATTATAATTAAAATAAATCTATTTGTATTCATTATAAATTAAAAATTATTTTATAAAAAAAATATTTCCAGCTTTTCTAAAAGTGACCCTCACCTTTCTTATAAAAGGTTACTTCCCCTTCTCTTAATTTCACAGCTCCAAATCCATTTGGATCAGCCAAACCCTACTCAAATATCCTCCCAACTAGCCTCAATTAAACCAATCGTCCTTAATTTTATCATAAGTCCAACCTATGGAGCTATATTGATCAAATCAAAAGAAAGAACCTAAAGAAGATGTAATTACTTCATCACCTCTTTTAATGTTCTTTTCTTTACCCACTTCCTCTTTATTTTTTGTTTCCAAACCCAAATAATAAATACAGTACCTTCTACATAATATGATGTTATTATAAATATGGTACAACCATATTCATTATTTTATCCATCATATGAATGGCAAAGTCATCATATGTGTGTTCGTACGGATTACTGTCACCACATCGCGGTGTATTTTGTTATTCAACACTTCTTTATTTGGATGGGTATAAAAATGAGTATAATTTATATAATTAATAAATATAACAATTTAATTATTATTTATATATAATATATCATCTAATTACATAACATTTCACCATCAATATAATGATATTTTCACTCGTGAGTACGTATGGATTACCATCTCCACAAACGTGATGAGATTCATTCCCCTTTGCAACCATTCAAAAATGAATTTCATTTATGATTTAAAATAATTTTTATGAAGCCAATATCATTTTTGATATGAATCCAATACATCTTTTCCATAACAATCATGACTTTTATAACAAAACTTATAAATAAAAACAAATTAGTTAACCCCCGAAATAATGAGACTACTGAACTATTATTAACAATGAAATATTAGATGATAATATATGATATCATATTTAGTTATGTGGTTCTTGTATAATTTAATAAAAATGACTTAACTATTATATAGTAATTTGAAGTACCCTCGACTAAGGAAATGTACAGGGTAAGATTTAATTTTACAATCACTCTATTATCTGAGGTTGTTTATATGTGAGTATCTAATGGGACCTATTTATCATCCAAACTCATATTTCATAAAAATTTATTTCAAAACATTTTTACTATTTACTAGAATATGGGTTGATGTCATTTATTCCCTCATTTTACATTTTATTAATTGGGTTGAACATAATCTTTCTATCACTTTCCAAATAAGGTACTTTATGACCTTTTGGTCAAAATAAGGAAAGAAATTTTTTAACTTATACAGTGGGTGTGGTTATTTTCCTTCATTATAGCTCCTTCGAAGTTTCCTTTTAAATCTTATAAGAATATTTTCAAAATAAATTTTTTCTTTACATTGGAATGATTTCAACGTAGAAATTTTTTTTTCACTCAAACTGTTTTTTGGAGGGATTTCATCTCTGTCAACAGCCTTCATTGTATTTTACATTTGATTGAAATTTATTTATTATGATACAATATTCTATATTTTATTGAAGTTTTTGTGATATGTTTGACTTTGGATGTTCTATTTTTTTACCATTCAAGGTTTATGGTTAAATTATTGACATTTCGTATGCTAGTTTAAATATGAATTTTTATATTATGTTCCAACCTTTTCATATGAGGAATGGATTGGACTTAGTAAGTGACGGGTGGAGCCCGCTATAGCTCCTCAATGCGTCAGTAGGTCTCATGAGGCAAACTAGAATCTAAGAATAAGGCCTTGAAAATTTATTATTTGCAGTCTTGGAACAAGGCCTTGACTATGTGGTTATGATGTCCGACATTTTGCATTCCATCAATATGAAATTAGATATTGATATTACATGTGATTATTCGACTAGTATAATATCCATGTGAATAAGTAAATGGAATTATTTGATCAATATATGACATATTATGCTTATTTCTATGTTTATAAGTATTATGTTTTAGTCTTATACATTTCTTTAAAAGTTTATTCTTATTTATGATAGTTTCCTCAATATTGATATCCTTTCTAAGAATCTGAGCTCACCCATTTTTTATGTTTTATATTCCCAAGATGCAAATAATTATATTATGATTTACCTATAGAAAAAGTCTAAGGTATTTGAGTATGTTAAAAAGGGGAAACAATGATTTTTTTGTATTTCATAATGTGATGTAAAACTTATGTATGTATCTTCTACTTGCAAGGATACTAAACTTATTGGTCTTTAGTAAATGATCTCTTGTGGTAATGCCACTTTTATGTAATAATTCACAGAATCTGGGTAACTGGGGTTGGGGAATTACAGTTGGTATCAGAGTAATTTTTGTACAAACCTTGGAAGCTAGATTTAGAAAATCTCTAATTAAAGAACATTACCCTAAGATATACTTTGAGGATTAGTGTAGAATTACTTCCTAGAAATTTGTTAATGTATAAATTTTGTTTATTTTCCAAGCAATAAATACCTATCTCGATACTAGTAGGTAGAGGACGACTCTTGAATAGATCTACTTAAGAGTGAAAAATCCAAAAAGAAGTTTTGGGCTTGCCTCGGGGTATCTTGATTCACGACAATAGGCCTTGCTGCACTCTTGTTAATGACACTTCTGGGGGAAATGCTTAGGATAATTCAAATTTTCTTAAACAAACAATATGAATGATTTATGAGTAAATAAATCCTCAATGAAATTTTTTTTATTATATATTATATCAATAAACTATTCAATTTCTGTTAAATTTTTTACAAATTTTGAATTATTTATTATGATTCATATACTAATGAAGTGTATGCCTTTATTTAAAAATGGAGCCAGTTGAAGTAATGGAAACTTTATCAATTCATTTGATCCCTGAAGAGATTTTTCTCCTACTCAAGATAATTATAGTGGAGCTAGTGATGCAATTGGTGATGAATATCTTATAACCATATTGGGACAACTAACTTAGGTTTTGAATAATAACCTTACCCATATGGAGCACCCTGATCCACAACGTGGAGGATTAATGTTAGAAATATTCATGAGGCAAAAAACACCAAAATTCAATGGGACCACCAATCCATTTGTAGCTGAGAAATGGATATGTTCTTTAGTGAAAATATTTTATGCTTGGGGGAGTATCGAACGTGAAAAAGTTGTCATGGAAGTATATCGCCACATGGGAGATGCAGATCAATGATGTTCATTAATTAAAAACAAAAAGGAGGATGAAGAAGTATCAAATATGGAGTGGATAGAGTTTAAAGATATTTTCTTAGAAATATAATTTCGTTGTGACCATCGAGTGGATATGGAAAGGCAATTTTTGAATCTGACACAAAAGGAGGATGAGAATGTCACAAAGTATGAGGATAACATTACAAGGTTATAAATGCATAAACTAGATTATAAACATCACCCCAAGAGTAATATTTATTGATTCGTTGATGGGTTAAAACCATTTCTTTGTCGAGAATTAGTCTCACAATCCTTCTCATCGTACGAAGATATTGTCTTATGATATATCAAGATAGAAAAGGAATTCTCTAAGACTTACGACTATAAAGAAAATCAAGAGAATAAGATATCTGTTGAACACACTGGAAATGGAAATAAGGGTAAGAAGGTAAAAGTTGAATTTCTATATTTTTGTAAATATAGGAATAAACAACCAGGTACTTGCCTGAAAGGAATGGGAGTCTGTCAGATGTGTGTTTAAAAATTCCACCAAACTCATGATTGCAAGGGAAAGAAAGAGGGTGTCAATGTTGAATGCTGAAATTTTAGAGAAATGTGTCATTACCTAAATTAATTCCTTCATAATTAGGGAAACATACCTCAGAAATGCACAAGGGAGCTAGGCCAATCTTATACTATCACAACAGTAGAGGTTGAAGTTCTGAATGACATTGCGGTAGGTACATTAATAATTTCTTCAAATTTAGCCAATGATTTATTTGATTTTGGATCATCCCATTCTTTATTATCTTCCCAGTTTTCCAGGAAAATTAGATATTTCCAATTTTATTTAACAAGGGAGTTGTCAGTCAAAAATCTTTAGGGAAGTATCGTTCTAACAATGTTTTGTGTATTAGTTACCATTCTGGCATATATACATTCTTTATCATTTGATCTTATTGTAATACCCATGATTGAATTGGATATAATCCCTGGTATTGATTGGATTTTAGACCATGATATGAAAATTTATTGTAAGAATAAGCAGGTTACAATTTTTTATAATGATAAGGAATACTTTTTCTTTAGAGTAGAAATTTCACCATCTGATTCTTATCTTGATCCACCCCCAGTAGCTCTACTAAATTAGATTATTCAGGAGGACAGAAGTGAAGTAACTATGGGTGAGGAAAATAATGTTCCACTCTAATATGTACCTATTGTGAAAGAATATTTTGATGTGTTTCATGTGGAATTACTCGGACATCCTCTAAAATGAGAAATTGAATTTACTATTGGTTTAATTCATGGTTCAAGGCCCACAATAAAGAACACATATAGAATGGCCACTGTGGCATTTTTGGAACAAAATAAACAAATACAAGAATTGAGAAATAAAGGATTTATTCACCCTATTATTTCTCTATAGGGGTCCTTTGTTATTTTTGTTAATAATAAAGACAGATCCATGAGGTTGTGCATTAACTATAGGGAGATAAATTCTTTTAAAATATATAAAAAGCATCCCCTACCTCGCATTGATGATTTATTCAATCAAATTCATGGAACTCAATATTTTTCAAAGATTGAACATGATACTAGATACCATCATTTGTGTTTGAAAAAGGAACAAATACCAAAGAAAGCATTTCGAACCAGGTACGGGCATTACAATTTTAGAATAATGCCTTTTCAACGGACTAATGCATCTCTTGTTTTCATAGATCTAATGAATATATTTTTCAATGAATATATTGAAGAATTTGTAGTGGTATTTATTGATGATATCATCATATACTTCAAAAGCTAATAAGATCATCAAAATCACATTCTCACTATTCTAAATACTCTTAGAAGAAATGAATTATATGGAACATTTAGCAAGTTTGAATTCTTGAATAAAGAGAT
This sequence comes from Viscum album, assembly GCA_963277665.1. Taxonomy (NCBI): domain Eukaryota; kingdom Viridiplantae; phylum Streptophyta; class Magnoliopsida; order Santalales; family Viscaceae; genus Viscum; species Viscum album. Next base: position 1,069,768,317 of record OY728129.1, read on the forward strand.
TTATTTTCTTTGATATATTGTCTCTAATGATAGAATCTCTATTGGTCCGTATATGACAAGAGAAATACAAGAATTTCCCACACTAACAAGTATAATAGAGGTATGCAGTTTTATTCGATTAGAAGGTTTTTATTGATGTTTCGTGCAGAATGTTTCTTGATTGGCTAACCTATTAAACAATCTCACGCTTAAAGGGGTTAATTTTGTTTTGTTAAAAATAGTGATAATAATGTTTTGATGAATTTAATAGAAGATTATTCAATTATCCTATATTTACTCTACCATCGAGGAATGCTAGGATTCTGATTTATAGTGAAGCATCAAATAAAGGACTTGGTTTTGTCCTTATGAAAAATGATAGAGATGCATCATGAAAGTTAAAAATTCATGAAATAAACTATCATACTCCTGATCTTGAGATAGCAGTTGTAATATTTCTTTTAAGATACATAGAAAATATATATATATTAAAAAATGTGATATTTATACTGATCTCAAGAGTTTAAATTATATTTTCTCAAAGAAAAAACTCAACCTGAGGTAAAGGTATAACGACCCATACTTTACATACATTGTTAATACTTCAAAATTGAAGTACACTTATTACAACATATGACAAAACCACAAAGGACCGTATAGGTATAGTGTCTTTAGAAACTGGGAAACATAAACAACTGGTTCATAAATCTTCTACAGTGTCTCCCATTTATTTCATCATATCTAGGGTCCCTTTTAGCATATTCTACTTAATATCCATCTTCCTGACCTGGGGAAAAGAAAACATAAAAGGGTGAGCTCAAATGCTCAGCAAGGGCAAATAAAGGAAATAAAAATCATATCATATCTTTTTGAAAATCATAACCTGCAAAAGAGATCATAATATCTTAACATGGAATAAATCATAGAAGTGAAAATGAGATCCCCATAATCAAAACATAAAACTTGAAACTTTGTGGCATGCACGCATAATCATGGAAATCATTTCTTGTTAGTCATGACTCATTGCCAAGACTATCTTAGTGGACAAAGTCCCTTTCTGAACCGAGTTCACTCCTCGTTTCAGTCCTGTATCACTGAACCGAAATAACCTTCCGTTCCAGCCATGTCTATCTCATGAGATATAAAATCATTACCCAATGCATTGGAGGGAGATATAGGTCCCACCCATCTTATAATGAATCCTTTTTTATGTGTGCCACATAATCATAAAACATACATCATCGCATAACACATATAACAAAAATGGGATTCTTGAAACATCATGACATCATAAATCAATTCATATAAGATAAAAGAATTCATAAACATAATTCCATCACAACATAGTCAAACCAATGTAAAAATATGGATAGAAACAGAACCCTTTATTATCTTAGATGGAAAATAATTTTGATAAAACACTTGAATTGAATTCTTGAGGAAAATATCCTTTCTTCTTCAAAAACATTTTTCCTTTCATAACATGTCATACAACTTTAAAATAAAAGAAGTTGATTAAAAATAAACTTGAATACTTGTAAAGGAAGCTTCTTGTAAATAATTTTTTAAGAATCCATTCATGCCGTATAAGTTAAAAAAAACATTCTTCGTACTTTTGTCGGAAAAGTCAAAAAGTACCTCGTATGAAAAAGCGACAAAAGATTCCTAAAAACTCACCGAAGAGTAAAATTGGATTTAAACTATTGTAAGTGGATGGAAACAATATTACATATTGAAGGAACATGGATGTGGATGATAAAATACACCCCAGTAAATACTTACGAATAAACAATCTCGGATAAAAATGAGATTGTGATATTTCCCTTACCTTAGGTCTGATTTGCTTTGTTCGTGTCCGAAGCTCCTCTTCTTTGGAACGCCTCTTTGAATCCTCCACTTAAGGAACTAAGAGTGGTCTTTGGAGAAGGCCAGGACCTCTAGAACTATTCTAGGGAAGTGGAGAGGAGAAAATGGCAGGGTTTGGCCGAGCTTGAGTGCTCAATTTGGTGTGAGGAGGAGGGGGAGGAGGTGCCCTTTTATAAGGGAGGAGAGGGGCACCTTAGGAATATCTCAAAATATTATTTTATATTAAAGTCAAAATCGGTTTATAATGGTTCCAAAGGGTCTTATTTCGAAGCTAAAGTGGGGATGGGTCGAAATCCTATCAACCAATAGGATTTAGACAAGTTTAGGGTATTATTTTAACCTTATCAATTAGATTTAACTCTAAGTTAATTAATTTATCTTTTACCGTGTCTTTTTGTTTTCTTTCACTATATGGTTAATACACTTACTATAACATGCCAAACGAACCCCAAATTGTTTATTATTAATATATATATCCTTATCTAAGTCATTTGGCCGAACCTTAGATTTTTAGGAATAAAATAACAATTAATAATATAATATTTGATTTAAAAACTATTTTGTGTCAATTTTGACACTATTTGATATATGATTTTTGTGAAAGTCATAACAGAATTATATGTTCGAACCAAGTTGATTAAATCAACAATAATATATCATAGTAACCTAGAAAATTAGTGGAATTCATAAAAAGTCTCAAATTACATTTATTTTGGTATTTATATTATCAATTTTGTCAATATTTCATTAATAAGATAATTACTGCATCATCTTTGTGTCATAAATAAATTAAATTATTTGATGTCTAAAAATTACAAATAAAATACCATCATGTAGGAAATCTTATTAGATTTCTAATGAATATTTACAATCGAATTTATCTTATATATAACCCCATTTTAAAAATGATTTACTTATTAAACTTTGATTTTAACTATTTTAACCCTTCTTTAAATAAATTAATAATAAATGTCCTAATCTAATCCAAGTGGGCCTAAATGGTCATATTTTATTCCTAAGTTTGTTTTTGGTCGAATTAAACTTGTCCAATAGAATTAAAACATGTGTTAGGGTAATATTAATATCATATTTACCCTTAGTTACCCTATTTACTATTAACCGCGGTAAAAATAGTAAAAAGTTACTATTCACCAAAAAATTATTTTCATCTCATTGAACCACATTTTAGTCCTTGATATTAACCGTGTCTCTCGGATTTTTGAAATTCCATTCACAGAAGCGGTAAAATTAAGTTTTATGCAAAATTCAGTTTTTAACCTACCACTTAGTGGTTTCACTATTCATCAAAAAAATTGAAAGTTTTCAGAAAAATACCAAAATTTCACCCTAGGCTAATTTCGATATTCTGAGTCCAAAAATGAAGTCCATTTTGAAAAATAAAATTTATAAAATTTCAAAAAGTGGTTATTACTATTCATAACGGCTAGTTTTAATAGCATATTGTTGTTTAGTAAAACTCGGTATTGCGTACGACGCAAGCTATCGAGGAAGGTCGTGATTGCGTGTAAAGCAAGCCAAGCAAGTGTTGTGTAGAAAAAGATCCCTTTGATGATTTATATATCATAAAAGTCTCGGGTGTTACATTCTACCCCCCTTAAAAAGAATTTCGCCCTCGAAATTCGTCACTTTGTAACAAACAAATGAGGATACTTCTCCCTCATCATATCCTCAAGCTCCCATGTAGCTTCTTAAAATTGGTGGTTTCTCCATAAAACTTTCACCAAGTGAGTGGTCTTGTTTCGTAGGACTTTTTCACTACGATCCAGAATCTCTATCGGTTGTTCTTCATAAGAAAGATCTTGCTCCAGCGGTACAACTTCTGAGCTGAGTACATGTGAAGGATCTGGTATGTACTTTCTCAGGAGAGATACATGGAACACATCGTGAACTTGAGAGAGATTCGGTGGAAGCGCCAATCGGTAAGCTACCTTCCCAACACGATCCAGTATTTCAAAAGGACCGATATATCTAGGGCTCAACTTCCCCTTCTTTCCAAATCTCATAACCCTCTTCCAGGGAGATATTCGTAAGAACACTTTATCACCCACTTCGAACTCTAGGTCTTTTCTTCGGTTGTCGGCATAACTTTTCTGTCGACTCTGAGCTGCTCTTATGTGTTGTTGAATAGATCTGACCTTTTCTGCCATTTCGTCAACGAGATCAGGTCCTAATAGCTTTCTTTCCCCAACTTCATCCCAGCAAGTTGGAGTCCTGCATTTCTTTCCATAGAGAGCTTCATAAGGAGCCATCTGAATACTGGAGTGAAAGCTATTATTATAAGAAAATTCCACCAAAGGTAGGTGTTGATCCCAACCTCCTTTGAAATCCATAGAGAAAGCTCTCAACATATCTTCTAGGGTTTGAATTGTTCTCTCAGACTGACCGTCTGTCTGGGGATGATAAGCAGTGCTGAAACTCAACTCTGTATCCAGAGTATGCTGAAGACTTCGCCAGAACTTCGAGGTAAATCTCGGATCCCGATCAGATATAATAGAAAGTGGTACTACATGTAATCTTACCACTTCCTTTACATATATCCTGGCAAGCTGATCTAGAGAGAAATCCTCTCTAATAGGAATGAAGTGTGCAGACTTTGTAAGATGATCAACTATGACCCAGATAGCATTATTGCCTTTGGATGTTTTAGGAAGTCCTGTGACAAAGTCCATAGTGATGTTTTCCCATTTCCATTCGGGTATGGGTAATGGTTGTAACATCCCCTTAGACTTCTGTCTCTCAGCTTTAACTTGTTGACAAACCAAGCATCGAGAGACATATTCAGCAACATCTCTTTTCATGCCATCCCACCAGAAGTAATCTTTCAGGTCCCTATACATCTTCATGCTTCCAGGATGAATAGAGAATGATGAACTATGAGCCTCATCCAGTAGCTCATTCTTTAATTCGGGGATGGGAGGAACGCAAACCTGATTCCTGAACTTTATTATCCCGTCACAATTAAGGTTGAATTCAGGAACATTTCTCACCTTCTTTTGTAACTCGACATCTTCTTTCTGTGCCTCTTTAATCTTCACATGTATAGATGGTTGAACATTCATTTGAGAAAGATAAGATTTTTCCCCTTCCATTATAATTCCAAGATCCATCCTTTGTAAATCCATAAATATTGGATCTTTTGTGATCCTCATCATGGATAAACTAGCATGGTCTTGTCGAATTAATGCATCTGCCACCTTGTTTGCTTTCCCAGGGTGGTAATGGATTGAGCAGTCATAATCCTTAATCAGCTCCAACCATCTTCTTTGACGCATATTCAGCTCCTTTTGTGTGAAAATATACTTTAAACTTTTATGATCAGTATAAATATCACACCTTTCACCATAAAGGTAATGCCTCCAAATCTTTAATGCAAAGATTACCGCAGCCAACTCCAAATCATGTGTTGGGTAATTTTGCTCATGGATTTTCAACTGTCGTGAGGCATAAGCTATCACCATATCATTTTGCATAAGAACACACCCCAATCCCTTCTTGGATGCATCACTGTAGATTAAAAATCTTTCTCCACTACAAGGCAGTGTGAGCACAGGTGCACTGGATAACCTTCTTTTCAACTCCTTGAAATTCTCTTCACATTCCTCTGTCCAGACAAACTTAACTCCTTTCCGAGTCAACTTGGTGATTGGATTAGATAATCGTGAAAAATCTTTTACAAAACGTCGATAATATCCAGCCAAACCAAGAAAACTTCGGATCTCAGTTACTGTTGTTGGTCTTGACCATCTTTCGATAACCTCTGTTTTTGCTGGATCCACAGATATCCCCTCTTTTGAGATTATATGACCCAAAAATGCATCTTTTTGAAGCCAAAATTCACACTTGGTAAATTTGGCATAAAGCTTCTCCTTTCTCAGGGTCTTCAATATAATTCTCAAGTGATCTTCATGCTCTTCCTTGCTCTTTGAATAGACAAGAATATCGTCTATAAAGACTACCACAAATTGATCAAGATAGTCTCTAAAGACTCTATTCATTAGATCCATGAAGATAGCAGGGGCATTAGTAAGACCAAATGGCATCACTATAAATTCATAGTGTCCATACCTTGTACGGAAAGCCGTCTTTGGTATATCCTCCCTTTTGAACCTTAATTGATGATACCCTGAACGAAGATCAATCTTGGAAAAGTATTGAGCTCCGCGTAGTTGGTCAAATAAGTCATCAATGCGTGGGAGAGGATATTTGTTCTTGATAGTGATCTTGTTAAGTTCTCTATAATCAATGCAGAGTCTCATTGATCCATCTTTCTTCTTAAAAAATAGAACAGGTGCTCCCCAAGGTGACGCACTAGGGCGTATGAATCCCTTATCAAGATTCTCTTGGAGTTGCTTCTTCAATTCCTGCAACTCAATTGGGGCCATTCTATAAGGTGTCTTTGAAATAGGCAAAGCACCCGGTACGAGTTCTATTGAAAACTCAACTTCACGATTTGGTGGAAGACCCGGTAATTCCTCCGGAAAGATATCATCAAACTCCCGTACAATGGGCATATTCTTAATCATGAGTTTCTCACCAACCATTTGAGATAAATAACCTTCATTTAGTGGAATCAATACCCATAAGATGGAAGAAATTTCCACTGGAAGGTTATGTTCATCCTTGCATTGATAGAAGATCGTAGATTGATCTGGAATATGAAATGTGACTTCCCTTCTTTGGCAATCGATATGAGCTCCATGTAGAGAAAGCCAATCCATGCCAAGAATCACATCAAATTCCACTAAAGGAAGGATCACAAGATTTGCAGGAAGCACTTTCCCACAAACTTCGATCGGAGAAGAATTATAAACTTTTGATGCGATTGATGTGCCATTAGGTGTTGTCACAGCTAACTCAACATCTAATTGTTGAGGTAATACAGTGATACCCTTAGAAAAGTCTTCAGAAATAAAAGAGTGGGTGGATCCAGAATCAAATAAAACATTTGCTACTTTAGAGTGGATGGTAAGTGTACCTTTCACCACATCGTTATCGTACTCCACATCGCTGATAGAAATTGCATGTGACTTTCCTTTGTCTTTAGCCTTAAGAGTTTGTTGACGTCGACCATCATCATCAACCCTTGGATTTGGGCATTGATTGGCATAATGACCCATCTCCTTGCACTTGAAACATTGAAGTGTAGTAGGTTCATTCTGTGTATCCCTTCCTTTGTTTGCGTCATTAGACATCTTCTTCCCATTATCAAGGCATTCAAATGCCCGATGACCTTCCTTTCCACATTTAAAACATTTACTTGTCCCTTTAAGACAACTCCCTCCATGTTTCTTTCCACACTTTGAGCATAAGGGAAAGTTCATCTTCTTTTCAGTGTGCTCTTTAGAGTTTCCTTTGAATTCCATCTTCCTCTTCTTATCAACCCCTTGTGACTGATGGGTTACTCCAATTTCCATCTCGACTTTGAGAGCACATCGAACGATTTCCTCGTAGCTATTGAAGTCCCTTATGGCTAACGCCCTTCGAAGACTTGGTTTTAAGCCACTAAAGAATCGATCGATCTTACTCTCAGGTTGGATAATAATACCAGAAGCGTACCTTGCAAGTCTTGTAAAATTTGCTTCATAGGTACTAACAGATTCATCATCCCTTTGCTTCAGTTCAAGGAACTCTTTCTCCATCTTTGTTCGGAGAATACGAGGGAAGTACTTATTGAAAAATAAGTTCTTGAACTCGTCCCATTCCATAGACTCAATTTCATCCCTTTGCCTCGTATTCTTAAGAAGATTCCACCATTGATCCACATCTCCTTCCAAACGATACACTGCTAGGATGACTTTATCATGCTCAGAACATTGAAGAACTGAAAATATCTTTTCAGTAGTACTAATCCATTGTTCAGCAACTAATGGATCAGTAGACCCGCTGAAAGAAGGTGGACGCTGCCTCATGAAGGATTCAACAGAATGTTGCTCCCTCCTTTGTTCGTTTGGAAATCCTGCATGATTCATAGCTTGAGAAAGTTGTGTGAGCATGGCTACAAGATTTTGCATTCCAGCTCCCATATCGTTTGGTTGCTCAGGGGGACAATCATTGCATTGCCCATCGCATTCCGCATTAACACGGTTCCTTCGGGTTCCAGCCATTGACTAAAACCAAGAAGAATAGTGTGAGCAACACTAATTATAATAGGAAACCACATAATTTAAGAATAAAATTTTCATGCTTATGGTCTTATCCTAGGTTATTCAAGTCCATTTCTAAAACACTAAGATTGTGTACTATGCTTAGACTTATCCTTAGGGTTCTTACTAAGGCTTTCACATCCTAGTTTCCAAAGGTTGACTATACCTTTCCTCTGATACCAACTATAACGACCCATACTTTACATACATTGTTAATACTTCAAAATCGAAGTACACTTATTTCAACATATGACAAAACCACAAAGGACCGTATAGGTATAGTGTCTTTAGAAACTGGGAAACATAAACAACTGGTTCATAAATCTTCTACAGTGTCTCCCATTTATTTCATCATATCTAGGGTACCTTTTAGCATATTCTACTTAATATCCATCTTCCTGACCTGGGGAAAAGAAAACATAAAAGGGTGAGCTCAAATGCTCAGCAAGGGCAAATAAAGGAAATAAAAATCATATCATATCTTTTTGAAAATCATAACCTGCAAAAGAGATCATAATATCTTAACATGGAATAAATCATAGAAGTGAAAATGAGATCCCCATAATCATAACATAAAACTTGAAACTTTGTGGTATGCACGCATAATCATGGAAATCATTTCTTGTTAGTCATGACTCATTGCCAAGACTATCTTAGTGGACAAAGTCCCTTTCTGAACCGAGTTCACTCCTCGTTTCAGTCCTGTATCACTGAACCGAAATAACCTTCCGTTCCAGCCATGTCTATCTCATGAGATATAAAATCATTACACAATGCATTGGAGGGAGATATAGGTCCCACCCATATTATAATGAATCCTTTCTTATGTGTGCCACATAATCATAAAACATACATCATCGCATAACACATATAACAAAAATGGGATTCTTGAAACATCATGACATCATAAATCAATTCATATAAGATAAAGGAATTCATAAACATAATTCCATCACAACATAGTCAAACCAATGTAAAAATATGGATAGAAACAGAACCCTTTATTATCTTAGATGGAAAATAATTTTGATAAAACACTTGAATTGAATTCTTGAGGAAAATATCCTTTCTTCTTCAAAAACATTTTTCCTTTCATAACATGTCATACAACTTTAAAATAAAAGAAGTTGATTAAAAATAAACTTGAATACTTGTAAAGGAAGCTTCTTGTAAATAATGTTTTAAGAATCCATTCATGCCGTATAAGTTAAAAAAAACATTCTTCGTACTTTTGTCAGAAAAGTCAAAAAGTACCTCGTATGAAAAAGCGACAAAAGATTCCTAAAAACTCACCGAAGAGTAAAATTGGATTTAAACTATTGTAAGTGGATGGGAACAATATTACATATTGAAGGAACATGGATGTGGATGATAAAATACACCCCAGTAAATACTTACGAATAAACAATCTCGGATAAAAATGAGATTGTGATATTTCCCTTACCTTAGGTCCGATTTGCTTTGTTCGTGTCCGAAGCTCCTCTTCTTTGGAACGCCTCTTTGAATCCTCCACTTAAGGAACTAAGAGTGGTCTTTGGAGAAGACCAGGACCTCTAGAACTATTCTAGGGAAGTGGAGAGGAGAAAATGGCAGGGGTTGGCCGAGCTTGAGTGCTCAATTTGGTGTGAGGAGGAGGGGGAGGAGGTGCCCTTTTATAAGGGAGGAGAGGGGCACCTTAGGAATATCTCAAAATATTATTTTATATTAAAGTCAAAATCGGTTTATAATGGTTCCAAAGGGTCTTATTTCGAAGCTAAAGTGGGGATGGGTCGAAATCCTATCAACCAATAGGATTTAGACAAGTTTAGGGTATTATTTTAACCTTATCAATTAGATTTAACTCTAAGTTAATTCATTTAACTTTTACCGTGTCTTTTTGTTTTCTTTCACTATATGGTTAATACACTTACTATAACATGCCAAACGAACCCCAAATTGTTTATTATTAATATATATATCCTTATCTAAGTCATTTGGCCGAACCTTAGATTTTTAGGAATAAAATAACAATTAATAATATAATATTTGATTTAAAAACTATTTTGTGTCAATTTTGACACTATTTAATATATGATTTTTGTGAAAGTCATAACAGAATTATATGTTCGAACCAAGTTGATTAAATCAACAATAATATATCATAGTAACCTAGAAAATTAGTGGAATTCATAAAAAGTCTCAAATTACATTTATTTTGGTATTTATATTATCAATTTTGTCAATATTTCATTAATAAGATAATTACTGCATCATCTTTGTGTCATAAATAAATTAAATTATTTGATGTCTAAAAATTACAAATAAAATACCATCATGTAGGAAATCTTTTTAGCTTTCTAATGAATATTTACAATCGAATTTATCTTATGTATAACCCCATAGTAAAAATTATTTACTTATTAAACTTTGATTTTAACTATTTTAACCCTTCTTTAAATAAATTAATAATAAATGTCCTAATCTAATCCAAGTGGGCCTAAATGGTCATATTTTATTCCTAAGTTTGTTTTTGGTCGAATTAAACTTGTCCAATAGAATTAAAACATGTGTTAGGGTAATATTAATATCATATTTACCCTTAGTTACCCTATTTACTATTAACCGCGGTAAAAATAGTAAAAAGTTACTATTCACCAAAAAATTATTTTCATCTCATTGAACCACATTTTAGTCCTTGATATTAACTGTGTCTCTCGGATTTTTGAAATTCCATTCACAGAAGCGGTAAAATTAAGTTTTATGCAAAATTCAGTTTTTAACCTACCACTTAGTGGTTTCACTATTCATCAAAAAATTGAAAGTTTTCAGAAAAATACCAAAATTTCACCCTAGGCTAATTTCGATATTCTGAGTCCAAAAATGAAGTCCATTTTGAAAAATAAAATTTATAAAATTTCAAAAAGTGGTTATTACTATTCATAACGGCTAGTTTTAATAGCATATTGTTGTTTAGTGAAACTCGGTATTGCGTACGACGCAAGCTATCGAGGAAGGTCGCGATTGCGTGTAAAGCAAGCCAAGCAAGTGTTGTGTAGAAAAAGATCCCTTTGATGATTTATATATCATAAAAGTCTCGGGTGTTACAAAAGGCGATGGATTGGACTTACCAAAGATTGTAATTGTAGTATACACTACCACCCGAGGAAGGAAAAATAGGTGGCATATGCTTTGAGAGGAAATGATCATGGAGTTCAGAACCAGATGAGAGTTGAAAGGGATCATGTATTCATAGATCTGGTAAATATGTATATGGGAATAATCATGTAAGGTGAAACATCAATACTTATTCTAATGGTTGACAAACCATATTTACTAGAAAGGATAAAAAGTTCTCAGACTGATGAAGAGCAGTTTGAAAAGAAAATTATAGCTATGAATGATGGGAGATTGATCGAATTCGTATATGAAGATGAAATTTTGATATTTAGGAAAAGGATTTGTGTGACCGATATACCATATCTAAAAATGGAATTGTTTGATGATGCCCATAGCTCAAATTTATTTATACACCCTGGTAGCACTAAGATCTCTAGATATTTGAAGGAACATTCTTGGTGGGACGACATGAAGAGGGAGATTAATGATTATGTGTCAGGATATATAGTTTTTAAATAGGTGAATGAAGGAAGAAACCATCCTAGAAAATTCATTAAAACTACTCCCATACCTGAGTATAAATGGGATGTTATTATGATAGAATTTTTCATTAGGCTACCAATGACTCCTAGAAGGAATGATGCAATATGGGTCATTCTTGATGGTCTTACCAAGTCATCAAATTTTTTCCCTATAAGAGATGATTTACCATGTGAACATTTAGCAATAATATATATTAATAAAGTTGTAAGACTTCATGGTGTACCCATATCGATTGTTTCAGATCGTGATCCCAATATAACATCAAGATTCTCAAAACTCCTTCAGAAATCCCAAGATACTGATCTTTTTTTGAGCACTTCATACCACCCTCAAACAAATGGACATTTTGAATAGACTATTTAAACCTTAGAAGACTTGTTAAGATCTTTGTCACTAGACATTCAAGGTATTTGCATTCAGTATTTACCTATGGTAGAATTTTCCTATAACAATAGCTTCTATTTAAGTATTCAGACGGCACCATATGAAGCACTGTATGGAAAGAGATGTCGCACACCAACATGTTGGGATAATATTTGTGAAAGAAAACTTGTAGGCCTGGAACATTTCGATGAAACAATGGAAAAGGTGAATATACTCCAAACCAACATCAAAGCATCTCAATGTATCCAAAAGAGCAATGCCAATAACTGAATGAAGGATTTGGAATTTCAAGTATGAGATCATGAATGTATCTCCATGCAAGTGTGTTATAGGATTCAGTATGAAGGGTTAATTTAGTCCTAGGTATATTAGACCTTTAGAAATACTAGAATGAATTGGAGTTGTATCTTATCATTTGGAAATTCTACTAAGTCTTTCCACGGTTCATAACTTGTTCCATGTATCACTATTGAGAAAATACATGGCTGACCCAACACATGTACTCACCTATGAATAAATAGAATTGGAACCTGATTTGTCTTATTAGGAAGAGCCTATCATAATTCTTGATAATAGAGATAATGTGTTGTGAAACTGAACGACTTGTCAGGAAAAAGTTATTTGGAGAAACCATAAAAAGGAAGAGGCAACGTGGGAACCTGGGTAACTTATGATGAAGAACCGCCTGATCTTTTTTACGCATTAATATTTTAGAAACTTCAAGGACGAAATTATTTGACGGTGGGAAGAATGTAACACCCTAAGCTTTCATGGTGATTTTCCATTTAAATAATACAATAGCTTACAGTGTACGCAACTTTGAGTTCTACCACACCATGGCAAATCAATCTAGCCGTTTTAAAAGAATGATATGAATAGTAATACCCATAATGTGAAATTTTATAAATTTTTTATTCAAAATGGATTTTAATTTTGGATTTGGAATATCAAAATTAGCTTAGGCTGAATATTTGATATTTTTCTAAAAACATTCATTTTTTGATGAATAATAAAAAACAATGTGTTATTGTTTAAAACCAACACTTATTTAAAATATAATTATTTTTATTTAAATTTATTTTATAGTCAAAATAAATACATAATACGTATATTATTCCAATGTAATTCATTGAAGTCATTTTAAAATATGATTATATATATATAATTTTATTAATCTTTTTAACACCTTATACCCATTTCTTAGGAAAATTTGAAAATTTACATAAAACGTAATTTTACCGCTTATGTCAATTGAATCTCATGAATCCAAAATACATTGTTAAAATCTGTAAGTAAAATTTTGTTAAATAGGGTGAATTTTTTGTTGAATAGTAACTTTTGATTTTTATTTACCACAGTTAAATATAAATTGGGTAATTAAAGGTAAAAATGATATTATAATTACCCTAACACATTTTATAAATCTATTGTATAAGTGTATTTCAACCAAATTTAACCTTAGGAATAAAATATTATCCTTTTTTATCCATGTGGATTATATTTGGACATTTATTATATTTCATTTAAAGAAGAGTTAAAAGTGCTAAATTAAAATATTAATTACTAAACCATTTTTAATATAGGGTTATACATAAGAAAAATTCTACTCTAATTTTTTTATAAATCTAAAAATATTTCCTAAATTATGGTATTTTATTTATAATTTTTAGACATTAAAAAGTTAAATTTATTCATGACACAATGATGATGTAGCAAATACGTTGTTAATGAAATATTAAAATAAATGTAAATTAAGACTTTTGATGCATTACATGAATTTTCTAGTTTCACATGACATGATAGGATTGATTCAATATTTTTTTAGAAGAAATCATATTATTATGACTTGTACATAAACCAAATACCAAATAGTGTCAAAATTGAAAAAAATGAGTTTTTAAACCAAATACTATTTAATTAAATGATATTATATTCCTAAAACTCTAAAGTCTAGCCAATGAGATTTTTTAATAAATATATATCATTAATGAACCACTTTAGGTTCTCTTGGCATTTTATTGTTAGTTTATTAACCGTGTAATATAAAAATACAAAAGACATTGTAAAAGTTAAACTCTTTAACTAAAAGTTAAATAAAAAAGATAAGGTTAATATGGTGACATGAACTTGCCAAAAAAGTATTTTTTGAGAATATTTAGACCCATATCCTCAGTATCCTCTAAATATAACCATTTTTATCCATTAGAAACCAAAATTTATTTTATAATAAAATAATAATTCCTATTTTTCCTAAAGTTACCCTCACCCTTTTCATAAAAGGGTACTTCCGCTTATCTTAATTTCACACCACCAAATCCATTCTCCTTGGCCAACAACTAATAAAATATCCTACCAAGTACACTAAATTCAATTTAGAGGCCTTACATTGATCAGAAATCCAACCTAATGAGCCCTTTTTATCAAATCAAAAGGAAGAACCCGATGAAAAGGTAATTACATCATCACCCCTTTCAAAGTTCTTTTCATCTTACACTTCCACTTTATTTTTGTTTCCATACCAAAATAATAACTCTAAAACCTTATACATAAATTGATGTTATTATTAGTATGGTCCAACAATATTCATTATTCTCTCCATCCTATGAATGATAATGTCAGCATATGTGCGTATGTACGGCTTATCGTATCCACGTCATGGTGTAGTTTGTTATTCAAAAGTTAATTATTTTAATAGGTATAAAAATTATTATAATTTATCTGAATAATAAATATAACATATTAATGATTATGTATATGTAATATACTATCCAATTAAAAATTATTTCACGATCAATAGAATGATATTTTTTCTCATGCGTACTTACAGATTACCGTCTCCACAAACATGATGAGATCCATTCCCCATCTTAACCATTGAAGAATAATTTTGATTATATGATTTTACATAATTTTTATGAACATAATGTCATTCTAGATATGAATAAAATACATCTTATCCATAAAAGATATGACTTGTGTAATAAAACATATAAAGGAAAACTAATCAGTTAGCACCAGAAACAATGATACTACTAAAATTTTATTAAGAGAGCATTATTAGACGATCATATATTATATCATATTATGTATGTGTTTCTTGTTTAAATTAATAATGATTATTTAACTGTTATACAGAATGTTAACGTACTACCAACTAAGTAAAATTACTAGGTAAGTGTTAATTTTACAATCTCAATATTATCTGAGGTTGTATATATGTGAGTATCCACGGGGACATATTTATCATCCACATCCATGTTTCGTAAAAATGTATTTCAAAATATTTTTAATATTTATTAGACTGTGGGTTAATTTTATTTATCCCTGGTTTGACTTTTTATAACATGGTTTGAAATTATTCTTTCTTTCACATTCCAAACAAGTGACTTTAAAACCTTTTGACAAATTAAGGAAAGAATGTTTTTTTTTAACTTATACGAAAGGTGAAACTATTTTTCGTCATTATAGAACATTTCAATCCTCCATTACAATCTTAAAAGAATTTTTTAAAAAGTATTGTTTTCTTTACATTTTAATGATTTCAATATATAAAAAAATAATTCACTCAAATGGTATTTGGATTGATTTCATCAATATCAACATCCATCGTTAGATTTTCTGTTTGGCTGATGTTTATTTATTATAATACAATCTTCCATATTGGATTGAAGGTTTTGTTATTTGTTTGACTGCGAATGTGATATTTTTATACCATTCATTGTTTATGGTTAAATTATTGACATTTTTTATACTTCTTTTAATATGAATGTTTATATTATGTTTCATCCTTGTCATATGAGAATTGCATTGGACATAGAAAGTGAATGGTGGAGCCTGCTATAGCTCTTCGATGCATTAGTAGGTATCATGAGACAAACTAGAATCTTAAGAAATGGCCTCAACAAAATCTTATTTGTAATATTTTCACGAGGCCTTTTCTATGTGGTTATGATGACCAGAATTTATCATTCCATCATTATGAAATTAGCTATTGATATTAGAAGTGATTATTCATCTAGTAGAATATCTATGTGAATATGTAAATGGAATTATTTTATTATTATTTTCCATATAATGCTGAAGATTATGTATAAAATTCTTCTGTTTTAATCATATACATTGTCTTAAATGTTTATTCTTTTTTACGAATGTTTCTGGTAAACTGTTTTCCTTACTGAGAACTTGAGCTCACCCCTTTTTTGTTTTATTTTTCCTCGAATGCGAAGAAGTATATTATGATTGACCTAAAGGAATATGCTAAAGAATATGTGTGAGTTTAAAAGGAGACACTAAATTTTTTATTTTTCATTTAATAATATAATGTAAAACATTTGTATGTATCTATTACTTCTAAGGCTACTAAACTGAACAGTCCATCGGACACGATCTCTTGTGATCATGCTAATGTTATGTAATAATGCACCCACTCTGGGTAACTAGGGTCGGGCCATTACAATAAAAACTAAAAACAAATTTTAAATTTTTTATATTTTAAATATATTATAAATAGACTACTATATAATAAGATAAAATATACATGGATGTGTTATGATAGTTTTTTGATTATTCAATTAATATAAGAAATATATTGGGAATATAATAAATAAATTGAAACATTGAATATACTAGGATTTACAAATTAAAAAAGTGTTTATACACAAAATTTAAACCACCTCTCAGCATTGATCGAAAGTATACAACCTATTCAACAAATTCTTTTGATACCCAAAACAAAAATATATATATTTCATTAATGATCATTGAAACAATTTATAAAATATTATTTTCTATATCTATTCTAATATTAAAAAAATCACCACAACATAAGAACCACTAGTTTTAGTGACCCTAACATTTTATAAATGTAAATAACATGCATCATCCATATATTATTCATAGGAGAGGCTGCTAATGAAACCTCACCACTATAATATGCTAAGAAAGTATTAATCTAAAATATTATGATTATATTTTAAAAATATAAATAAACAATTTCTAATAAATGATTGATTATTTCATTCATGTTAAATTATGTGGTTGAAAGTGATGAGATAACATTTTATCCCACAATTGATTCACTATACTAACTTATTTTCAGCTTTATTGGATCATAGCTACCACTTTATGATCTTTCTCAATTGGTCTCATGGGAAACATTTGTAAAATATTGGTGTGAATAATGGGCATGAGCCTTATAACACTAATCCTTATGGTAGGAGAATGCATTCACGTTTTTGTGAAACATTATTAATGTATAATTTACGTCTAATTGAGTGTTTTATATAATTAATAACTTTAATTGGAAAATAAATAATATACGACAACAGAACATGGATTTTTTATACTTATATCAAAGATTGTACCTGAGATGAATCTGCATAATAGAGTTTCACAATACCTACTACATTTATATGCTTGTAAAGACCATCAATGTTCACATGATAATAAAATCTCACCAAATAGGGCCCTCCCACCAGGTTTAACAACAACATAATATACCAATCCTATAGGAAATAATTATTGATCAAATATATACATCGTCAAAACCAATTAATATCCATTTAAGTTAGGATGATGAGAAAAAAAATATCAATTATGATAAAGATTTATTTTCAATTAATAGAATTTTATAAAAATGGAATATGAAAAAAATATTAAATATAATGTTGCAAGGGAGTTAATAAATGCTTTGATTTAAGATTATTTATTTAAAATATATATTTTAAATAAAAAACACATGATATCTAAAAAATATTGCACTACATCTAAAATTTAAAATATTTTTGTTATAGCACCCTATAACAAACCAAAATTATTTATTCTTATGTCATATATTTTTTTCCTAGTCATTAAAAATATGTGTTCATCTAACTAAAAAAAATACAAATTTAATATTTCTATGGATTCATATTAACAATGGATTCCTATAAATAATGGATTTAATCAACATAAAATACACATATTTATAATTTTAAAATATTTACTATTTTAAAACTACAGATTTATTATAGTAAATGTCTAAATTAAAAAACGGATATGGTTATAGATTCTTCAAACTATATATTTACACTATTTTTAGCTTATATATTTACTATATATTTCATATAGTATATATGAAAAAATAGATTTAGGTCACATATTTTTGTTATGCTCAATTTCTGTTTATAGTAAATATTTATTTTTATATTAAACCAACAACAAAATAAACATTTCTGTTATGATAATATACTATGATTAAATTTTTATTTTTAATGTAATCAATAAAGATGTAAATATATATTTTTATATTCATCTATAGTTTATAAATTTTAAATGTATGGTTTAAATTTTAGACTTCAAATAAAGATATAAACCCTAGAACCATTAAAAGATAAAATAATAATGAATTTATTGACTTTTATCAAATTGAAAAGTTCATGAAAATTATAAATTAAAATATTTATTTATTGTATAAATGATAAATCATTTGTAAATAACCAATTAATGGATTAATCATACTTAAATGATTTTTTTTAATTTATACTTGACTATATTAGTATACATTAAGAATGTGTGAGATAATTCTAGCACTAATGTATTAAAGTATTTTTCTACTAAACCATATAAAAATTATTGAAATATAAAGAAAATTCCTTTATGATATTTTCAATTTCTCAAAAAATCAAAATTTATGGAATTCAAGTACATTACACTATGTATAGTGGCGAGATATCGTATTCATGATACTTCCCACCTGATGAAAGTCATGATACTGAAACCATACCGGTTTTGATATTCTTAATTTAAATAACTACACTATTTAGATCATTCAACAATGTAAAAACCCTAGAACTAGAACTTGAATAATGATTTTGGTGATATAAGAAACAATATAAGAATAAAATTGATGATGTAATGAAATTGGTGAAATTAAGGTTTTCTTTTTCATCAATTAAAACAATTAAAATAATTTATGAAACATACCATTTAAGAACATAAAAAATGATGAAAATCAATATGCATTATATGTTCTAGTATAGCCTTAATTAAATAAGCATGCTAAAAATTGGTTTTAAATTTCCTAAATTAATGAATATATTAAATGGATTACATTAAACTGTTAAAACATTAAAGGAAGTGAATGTTTATTTTTATTGTAATGTAAATTTTGAAAATTTAAAATTCATTGTACACATTTAAGAATTCAAATAGAGCAACAAACATATAAGAAAAATATATGATATGATAATTATTCATACCTTTAGTAGTATGGTTTGGAAATGTTATTAAAATTAAATAATTATAAATTACTTTATTGAATAAAAGAGTAATCATCTGAAAATATTTCAATGAATGAATTAATCAGAACTGTATGCATGATTCTCACATGTACCTAAATGTAAAAGTTTCCAATGATACTAAGGAATAAAATTCTATTACTAAATATAGTATGTTGTTATGTGAAGAGAATTATTGAAGAGATGAATTATAAATAACATACATCTATGATTTTTTAAATTACTGAGAAACAATGAAATTAAGGGAATTAATGAACAAACCACTATGTATAGTGGTGAGAAATTAGTTAAAATATGTAATATCTAAAACAATAAAATTTTAGACTGATTAGTGAATTAAAATTAAAAATCATGCATAAATGTTTTAAATCAACCATAAAACCAAAATATTCACAATCTCATTTCACCCTTAACATAAATAATAAAAGGCCTATCATAAGCACTTCAGACTAAATATTGGTTTATTTGTATAGTAATATACTTCAAAACATAATTACATGTTCATGCCCTTTTGGAAAAAGAATAATATATTCTGATGTATATTTTTGAAACCATTATAGTATACTTGGGGAAGAGAATATATTGAATAAATAAGGACCAAAAAAAAATTTAAATGTGTAATGAAAAAAATTGAGGAAAATAAAATGTAATTTTTTTATCTCTTAGGGTTCACGGAGTGGATAATAGTAAATTGTATTATTAGAATCTACATAAATTAACATAAGAAAACTACATTGATACATAATAAGTTTAAAAAATATATCATTTTGTATCATCGATGTTCACAATAAAAAAAATTTATACCAATAAGGATTCATCACTATAGAAACATACGATGTAAAAATTAATTAATGGATTACAATCTGAATAGAAAATATTTAGTTATTGTAAATAAAATAAGATATGTTAAAAAATCTATCATAAGGAAAATAATAAATATTTCATAAATTATTCTTATATAGGTTTCCATTTATTAAGAAATTCAAACATTATGTCATTATTTATCAAATGTTATAAACACAAAAATGTTATGCGAAAATTTATTGAATACTATAGAAACAAATAGGATAATATTAATTAAAAAATTAATAGCATAATAATAGATTTAGAATTTCTCAACATACTATAATATAGGTTTAAAAGGTTATTATAAAGTATATAATAAATATTGAAGAAAGATTCATCTTATATGGGTTTTCATTTCTTCAAAATATATAATTAAATTATAGTAAAAAAATATTTAGGGAGAATATAAGGTAAAATAAGGAAGTTATGAAGAAAAATGAAAATGTAGTTTAACTTAGAAATATAGATAATATACCTACTATTGATAAGGTAAATGTTGATGAAATAGGTGGAGGAGTATACTGTGGTTGATCCCTAGAGTGTAAAAATGCATCTTCGGAGACATGAGCAGTGGACATGAACCCACAAACATGATTGGGTTCTTGATCACTAAATTCGAATAACTGAGAGAACTATGAGTAAACATTGTACGTTACATGAATGATTAACCTATGGGTTGATGATAACATGAAAGAGTATATTTTAATGAAAAATTATATATGAAATGGACTACAAAAATTAAATGATCTAGAAATAGGTTCAATAGTTAGATGAACCTCAAAGAGGTTCAATTGTTTAATATATATGAAATAAATAGAAAAAAACATATGAAATTATTTATTTTATGTACATATCTAGAAAAACAATTTGACAAAAAATAAATGAATATAATTTGGTAAACCATTATCTAGAAGCACCTTACACACTTTTCTTAATACAGTATACATAATCATTGCATATATTTCAATATGCATATTACAATGTTATTGATTAGGTAAAAAATAATATCATAATTTGGAAAGTAATTTTTAGGTGAAATATTAAATGAATGAAATATAAAATTTTGAAATGAAAAAAATAACACAATATATGGAACAATATAGTTCATAATGATAATCAATTTAATCTTTAAAAGATGATATTGTTATATGACATCATATCAATTCAAATACTTTGTGTTTATACATTATTTTGATGTATTGAAAATGATATGGTACATATAAATATCAAGAAAAATGGAATATATATATATATATGTTGATATATATATATATATATATATTTGGTATAATATTCATAATAATTTACAAACTTATATGGAAAAAAATTTTCTTTTTCTTCCATGTTCATTTTCATTGTATTCTAGCTTCTTCAAAACCTTATAGTAATTAAAATACACCTATAATGTCTTTGGATGTATATTATACTATCAAAATTATGATATTTATACTTTTAAAAAAACATTATTTCCAAAAAAACAAATCAATATAAAGAATGGAATAAAAATATATATAAATATACAAAGAGAACATGACTAAAACGCTCACAAGACATGCATTTTCACAAGAGAATCATTTTTTATAGCCCCCATATCCCACAAAAAATTCCAAATACCTTGAATTATAGATACCAAAACTCACCCCCAATTCTTCCAAATCCTTCTAATTTTTTGTTCCTAAATGTGGAGTTATAAGACATTTTAACGACATCTTTTCACAGACTGCATTGAAGGTACCTAAATGGATAAAGACGTGAGTGAGGCCCATATAAAAATAAATTGATATATGTTTATTGTATTATGTATTATATTTTATTTAATTTCATCTACCTTAATGGGTAGGGTTCTCATCACAGTGCATTTTTTTAGGCATGTGGATTCCCATGATTAATATTGAGTTATATATTGTTACTAAAATTACATTGAAAGTATGAAATTTCTTGGAATTTCAATTGTTATTAGCGATTTTAATGATTTTTTGGAAGTATTTTTCATGATAGATGATATAGGAATTATATAATAATATGTATGAATTTTTATACAAAAAAATAGGTCATGACATGGATGATTTTGAATAAACATGGATCTAAATTTAGGTGTTTTTTAATTCCTTCATTGTTTA
Source organism: Viscum album (assembly GCA_963277665.1). Taxonomy (NCBI): domain Eukaryota; kingdom Viridiplantae; phylum Streptophyta; class Magnoliopsida; order Santalales; family Viscaceae; genus Viscum; species Viscum album. The sequence continues at coordinate 1,069,790,592 of OY728129.1, forward strand.
TCAACCTAGAAGCTCACACTTTATCATTTTCCCACAAATCATAAATGTGTATTTTAAATTACTATAATATCCATATGTTGTCTTCATACTCTCAATGATTTCATTAATCTAACTTAAATTTTCTAATTTGTTTTTTTCATGAATCATATTTATTGAAACTCAATTGATATTATTCTTAGGCATACATCATCATTCATAATTCTCTTTTCATCCCTCTATTTTCACTTTTATTCTATGACTTATACATTCTCAAACCTCCACCCTCTTCATGGATTCTCATTCCCACTAAACCATTCTCAGTTTTGAACCTCTAAAAGATAAATACTATGGTATGGTTATATGATTCTTATTTTTGATTCCCCCCTAATTTACAATTACAAATGGATTTCTATTTATGAATTTACCTTTCCCACAATCTCCCCTATAAAAAATTCCTATTCTATTATAATATTTTTTTAAAGAGACAATCCAAAATATTTAATTCATGAAGATACATTTTGATTATTTTCTCCATAAATCACTAATTTATTTCGATACCACTGTATTATTGTTTCATAATTTGATTTTCAACTATTTATATATATTTAGATAATGATTGTGGTTAAAACCATGTATTCCCTAAATAGTTTGAATCAAACAACTCTAATTGTGAAACCCTATATAAGGATAATGTTTTATTTATTTTTTTGATAAAAAATATAACATATTATATTTTTTATATTAACATCATTATTACTTACACATTCAACTATATTTGGTTCTTACAACTATATTTTCCAAATATTATGATTACTATTTTTTTAATATGTTCACTATTAATTGTATTCTATAAATACTATAATTTTTCTTTATTTCATAATATGTACTAGTGTTTTTACTGATGAATATAATTTGAGATTCATTTTACTTTATTTGTGCATGTGTAATAGTTATGTATGACAAGACAATTACAAATTGAATCATTGTTTTCACATACCATCAAATTAGTTTTGAAAATATAATTAATATTTCAATGTGATTTATTTTTTATAATTTACTATTAATTAAAATATATGAATTGATTATCGAAATATATCCTAGGAATATTTAATATATAAGTTGAATTCAATTATTTAAATTTTTAATTTTCGATTTTTTATTGATATTCTGAAATTGGGTATTAGTTATCCTAGTTTTATTTTGTTTCTATGTGGATTTAGTGATTGTTGAATATGATACATTATAATATTGTATCAATAACTTATTTTTATATGTTTTCATCTATAAAAACATAAAATATAATGATGTTTATATAATTACAATAACACAATTATGAAAATTTATTGATAAACACAACTCAAATATTGTTTTTTTCAATATAATATTGTCAATTTCACTTTTTAGACAATATATTAACTTCATAATCATATAATATTCTTTCATAAGATTATAATTGGTTGTATTTCATAAATTTAACATCTTCATATGTGTATTATTTTAAACTAACATTTTTTCATGTATTTGGATGATATTATCTAGAATATTCTTAATTATAAAGAAATGAAATGTTGAAGGAATTCTATTAGGAGGAAGAATTTTATTCTATATGATCAAAGGTTAAACTACACATTAAAATTATACATTATGATATAAATATATGTGTTTGTGTGTGTGTTTTGTTTTTAAAATATACTTATTTTAAATGTACTCAATATATCTCATGATATATATATATATATATGTTCTGATATATATCTTTATATATTAACTTCAAATATATATAATCATATTCTAATATATGTTCCTAATACATATAATATATTTTATATTCATATTATATACTTTAAAACATAGAAACATATTTATATATTTAATCATTTTTCTATATTCAAACTATATAGTATGATATATATATATATATTATTTGATCAGATATCTTGTGATTTCTAGAAGGAGTGTTGTCCTAGGTTATCCATTTTTTCTTAGGTTGGATTGATTGGAAATTAAAAAGCTTTCCCTTTCTGAGGTAGAAACTTGTATTATTTTATTTTCGTTCAATTCCTTGGAATCATAAAATTAGTGTTTTTGTTTTTTATATTAGATATAAGTTGACATATCTTTCATTAATTCATGGATATTTTTTCAACTAGTTTTATGGATATTGGTTAGTTTCACCAAAAATTATTCAGAACCCCTATTTTGTTTCACACATGAATGATATTTTTATTGAAAATACATGTCCGTGTTCTCCCATTATTATTTTTTTTTCATCATGTATATCTATGTATTGTGTTTTTAGAAGTATTATTGTATGTTGATTAACATTATACATATATTCATTTATTATAGACATTAGAAATCAATAAAATTTTAGTATTTTTTTGGTGGTTTTCTGTTTAGTCATATTTCTCTTCTCCACTCCTCTCTTACCACCAAATTAACCTAAATTCATATAAGCCAAACTATATATCCCACTATTTTTTGTCTATTTTAGGTAACAAAAAAAAATTTCTAATATTAGTGGGTCTCTATTTCATTATATATGATAATGTAAACTCTATCTCTAAAACAAAAATATGATTTTATTTCTGAACAAATATTCTCTTGGTAAAAATATTTTTCTATTCATTATTACATGAATTTTAAAACATTTTGTATACTATCATCGTATATTGTAAGCCTTCATCACCTCTGATGATCTTGAATGACTTGAGTTTTATAATTTTCATGCAATTTTAAAAGTCATAGAGGTATGTTCCTAATAAACAATACACATTGAGAAATCAATATTTTATATTAATTATGTATTAAAGAAGACAAGTTATTGTGAAACCACTATGATCAATGCATGAAAGAATGTTTTTCCAAAAATATTGTTTTTATGTTATTTATATAATAAAGAATGTTTGTTTTTGATAAAATTCAATTATCGATCTGATTGGGTAAATATTCAATCAATTTATATTTTATTGTCTCAATAACGTTCCTTTAATAACTATAATTTTTTCAGGTAACCGAGATTGTATATTCTTGATAATACTATTTTTTTATGGTGGAGAATCTCTAAAAGTTTCCAATAATTAATGTCAAACATATCCTAAGTGTAAGTATTTAGTTAAAAATAGTACAATCATATTTTCCATTTTTATATATCATCACAAGTGTAGGTTACATGAAATATTATAACATTTTTCAAAAACATTTTCATATCAGGGTTTTTCCACCACATTGACCATTAAATCATTATCTATTTCATTTAATGGAAAAACATTAGAGAATCATATTACAAATACCATGACACTTCCAAGATAGGTAATGACATCATTTTTCTTTGAACAATAAATTTTACACCAGAAAAAATGAAGGGTTCTTTTCATCATGTTATGTTTTTGGTGTTCAATATTCTATGTTTACATGGTTTCTCTTTCATGGGTGGGTTTCTCTGAATTTGGGATGCTCCAATACTCCACATTATCTTGAGAATTATTATGCTTCATTTTAGGTAACACATCTTTGGGGATATATATATAATGACAAAATTACTAATAAAATCTTCATAAATAAATATGGGAGATGGAAATGATTTCAATAATAAATATGGAAATGTTTTCATAAACACTTGATTGGTATGTGTTGCAGCCGATTTTCACCAAGTTTTATCAAATAAGACTCATCCCTACAAATCTACGCCGTCATATTACGTGGTTTGGTTTATAGAATTGGGGTTGATAGTGGGTCATGAAACATTATTCAAATCCATATTTCATGATATGGTGAATCATTTTTGGAGGCTAAGAACAAGACTATGATTCCTGGCTGCCCTTGAATGTTTTAATGTATAATATATATATATATATTATAAATATACATACTAAAATATGTATTCTGAATATTTTTTAATATTTATTTATTTTAGATATTTTTTTGTAATATATATTTTTTATTTGTATTCTTATATATATTATGATTAAATTTATTTTACCAAACAATAATTTTTTATTTCAACAATTTATATTATTGTTTTATTTCAAATCTAACTTATTTTTATTTTGTTTTAGTAGTTACCATGTCTTATGAAAATATACAGGGAGTACTAGATAATTGTATTTTCTTTCGTTTACTTGAGGATACTTCACACACAATGAGGTCATTTCTCTCATTATCTAATAGAAATTTACGATTTAAACATATTTGAATGATTTTTACCAACAACCTTCATGCACTTCATTTTCTATAAACTTATAGTAGTTCTGAAAACTCTCATAACAACATGTTAACCAATCCTATTTTGGAACACCACTATTGTATTACCTGGAGGTTCAATATATGTTCATGTGGCCAAAATCATTCTTTATACAATTTTAATTTTCCATTATTACCACAATAGTATTTTCTTACAATTTATTTTTTTTTTAAAATTATAGAATTTAAAGGAATATATAATCTCCACCTCTTAAAACCCCTTATAGGTCATCCACGATGTATTATTATATTTAAAATCCTTTATTTTGATTCATTATATATTTCTACAATAATATGAAAAATACGCATGGTCACTCCTTTAAAAGAATTCAAATATTCAGGGTTATAACTAAATATGAAAACCAATGCAAATTTTATTCCCTATTTTTATTGTATTACATGTATCCTCATTTAGAGAATATAGTTATTTTATCATGTATAATGGTCTATTTTCTCTTTGTGTGAAATACAATATGATTTTTAGAGAGTATCAAATAATTTTCTTATGAATGTAAGACACATTTTTTCAAGGTTAATTCCTTATATATGAATTTAATGGGTTTATGGATTTATTTATTCACTCCATTGGTTTTGATATAAAATCTAAATTTTTTTCTATTAAAAAAATAGTAGTGACATTTATTTTCATATAAGCAGTTTTTGAAATCTATAATATGAGTGTTTTATGTTTTTTTAAGTAGTTTTGTCCAACAAACACAACATATGAGACTCAAATTTCTTTTTCATTATTAATCACTATAAAATTTTATTTCAATAGTGTACTAACAAATTTTAATGTTTATAATTTGATATAATTTTAAGCTAACAACTATTTATTTTTCAGTGATAGTCTAATTCCTGTTACCTAGTCTTCATTGTGAACATCAATAAATGACACATTTATTGTGATGAAATAATATAAGTCAAAGTATTATTTTCAATTAGTTATCATAATTATAGTTTTCAAATATATAGTAATTTTGGTATCAATAAGTGTTTTTATTTTTTGATATATGTTTTACATATAATGTTGTATTATTTATTGAATCTAATTTTTATGTGAATTTATTTATTGGTGAAGTTTTACTCTATTTTTTTATTTTCACTATTCAAAATAGGTTTTTTTATTTATTAGTTGATAATTTTATATATTTTTTAATTGGTTTCAAATTATTTAGTGTTAATTTATAAAAAAATATCCCTACTACTTTTTTTATATTATTGTGTTTAATTTTTTAGTGTATGATCGAGGATTAATTGATTTCATTTATAAGAATAATAATGAGGATCTTCATACAATAGTGGATAGAATTATGTACTTCCAACTACTTGTGTCTAGAATCTGAGAGGTAATTCTATCTGAAATTAATATTTATTTCCAAACAAGGTGTTTCTTCTGATTAAATATCTAGAAAAAATAACTCAAGTACTATAACAATTTAATCGTTGTACTAAACGTTATGTAATAATTTATTCCCTCTATAATATACTTCAATGTTAAAAACTCATTCAAATAGACTCTTTTAAATTTATATTTCTATTTTTGTGAGTTCATTCAATGCATTATAGTATTGATAACAAGTTCACATTTTATTGATAAACTTTGTGTCAATATTATTTAAAATAAAATGCGTATTAAATTATTACTACTCATAACACAATTAAAGTAACATCGTTAAATATGTTTATAAATGGAAGTGTATGCATATAGAATTATATATAGAGATTAAATTATTTATAAATGATTTATGCATGAGTTTTAAATAATATTCAATTGATTATTGAAAATTAGTTTTAAAAAACTTAGGAAAATTAATTATGTGAAATAATCATAAAGAATAATTATGAAAATGAAATATTCCATCGAAATTTTATGTAAACAAATTATTCATATACATTAAAATATTTTTCATAAATTTTATGTCTGATATATGCATATATTGTATAAATATAAGAATTTATAATCTTTTTAAGTGTTTACATAATTCATGTATCCATAAATCAATATTTTACAGTTACATAATAGTAGAGATATTAGTATGATCACATTGAAATAATTTACCAAGAGAATGACGATAAACACTCTTTTTATGTCATTTATTTGATAAAATAAAATAATGTAGTGAATAATTTCTATAGTGAAGAAATTAATATTTCATAATTTTATTCATAGATTAACAAATTTTTTAAAATGAATGTCACTAAACATGATATTTTATCATTAACAAATAAAATTACTCAATAGTTGGATTTATAAATGTGTTTAATTCCCTTCTTTTTTGAAATAATTTTTTATGAATAGTAGAAAAATAAATCATTGAATTTAGGAATAAATTTGTATGTGTCACATTATAGTGAGGTGATGAATTATTTTTAAAAATATTATTACTCAATAGTTAACTAAGATTTATAAAATTGAGACTCATCTCATTCTTCTTATAATTGAGATATCTAAATATTTTTTTACTTTTATTAACCCTTTACAATTGCATACAATTTTAGAAAACATATATTAATATTCATGATATGATGAAAAAATCTGAGTAGTCTTGAAGTATTAGTAATCCATTACAATTTTAGTAATATCAATTGAGAATATAGACTAACTGACTAAAAAGAGAATTGTTATCAAATAAAAACTTATAGTTTGTGGAACATACCTAGATCATTTTGGTAGAAATTCGTGGTGACCTAGAGAATTAATACAAAAAATAATCATAAATCACTATGTAAGGATCCCATGTAGGCCAATAAAACCACTCTCTCATCTGGCCTTCCTTTGCTGGATACGGCATCAGCTACATAGTTCCCATCTCTCCTAGTATGAGTAACACATATAACCTGATTTATGTAGACCATAGGTCTCCAAATAACATATGATATATCTAATGGATCATTATCCTTTCATTGATGAAGCCCAAAAAATATTATGATTTTACTTCCTCTATCTGGATATAACAAATCGTGCATTTTATAATACTTGTGTCCATTTCTCTTGCCCCATCTCCAATAGAATTACCTATACCATAAAATTAACTGAAACCTGGGAGCACTAATACCCTATTATCTCTTACCCGACTGCCACCTCTCATCATTCCATCAATACTATATCCATACACATTTAACTTAAACCCCATACTCTAGGTTTTCTATTTAACACACTGGACATGAGAACTCTAACTTTATGCTCTCAAGTTTATATTGTTCCCTTTAATAAGTATTTTTAGGAAACCATAATTTAGCTTCCCTTAATCATACCACCAATTTTGTTACTATTTCCTTGACTCTATCCTAATAAAAAATAATAGAGTTCTGTATTCTTTCATTGGCCATGTTCCATTCTACCCACAATATCTAAAAAGTAACCACGAAATCCATGGCTCCATCTTTAACCTATACACCTTGTTGTCTACCTCCATAAAACCATATTTTAATAACCTCATATATGAATTTTACAAAAAACATTAATATACATACCTTGCCTCAAGATATCCCAGATCGTGATCTCCCACTCGCCCTAGAATAAAATGTTCAACATCATTTACTATTGTGTCCTTATGAAACAATTACCCCTAGAATCCAAATACAATCCCTTCTTATGAACATGTTCATCTATGGATATTGTATAATTTCATATTCTCTATACTAGTATATTAATCATCCCTATAAATTCATTATAATAAATTTTTAAAATCACATTTGTACATCCCATATATGTAATCCTGACCAAGGATCTTACCTAAGACTGAACCTAAATATATGCATCCATCTTGTTTATCAACCATCATAACAATCCATATAAATTTTTCTAGTGATTGTATAGAATGTATTCCATGAATTTTGGAAACATACTCACATCGTTGAAGGAAATATGAGGCATTGGAACCCCCCAAAAAGAAAGCATATAACATTCCCAATTGTTCCCCCAAAGGATAAGGTCACTACTCCCCATAATCCAGCAATCCATTCCATCAAAGACCTCCAAATTCTCGATCACACATCATATGAGGCATGAAAATATTATTAGTTATATCAAATTTAATTAGTATCCATTGATATTTCATTATATATTTATAAAATTAATTACTATGATAATAATCTAAATATATTATTTTGTCAATATAAACATTATATTGAAACCAATTTAGAGATACGAATAATGAAATTTTATAATGAACACATTTTCACTTTAAAATAATATTAGTCATTGAAAAATAAGTGTACTCTCGATTTTATAAATATTTTAATTGTCTAAAAAATAATATTATTTATTAGTAATAGAATAGTACTCTATTGTTACTATTATTTTTCAATAAAAATGTTCAATAATTTTTTTTAATTAAAAAAAATTCTCGATATAAATTTATCGATGTTGAGACCTACATCAGATCCAAAAAATTTCAGAATTTGAACATATGAAAATATTATATAATCTTACCTATATATTATTTCTCAATTATAATGGTAAATTTATCTCAATGAATTATAGTATAGTTGGTTTCTTTGATAAAAATTTTTACTGATGTATGTTGGTTAAAACTCTTTTTTTATTTTTTTACTTTATAGTTGTTGATGTTTTCATATTTTAACCAACATGATATCTTTCTAGTCTATTACTGTAGTATTATGGGTTCATTAATTATTCCATATTAAATTTTTAATCCCTTTATTTATGTAGTTTTAAATTCTTTTTTTATCTGGATATTCATTTTTCCCTCATTTTTTGAACCAATTGTACATTTTTTAAACATGTGATTTTATTTGAAAATATTGATTAGAACCCTATTAAAAATAAAAATAATAAAAATATTTAATTTCTATTATTTAATTTATATATTTATAATCATATAAATAATTTAAAATATATGTACATGTATCTGTATATGTATTAATGTGTATGTATATAGATGTATGTGTATGTGTATGTTTGTGTTGTGTGTGTCCATGCGTTATGTTGTGTGTGTGAGTTTTGTGTGTGAATGTTTATGTGTAAATTTATTGTATATATGAGTGTGTATTTATATTTGTTCATAGATTTGTATATAAATGTATTTGTATGTGTATACATATGTGTATGGGAACGTGTATGTCTGTGTGTATATGATTATGTGTGTGTGTAGGTATATCAATGTGTATGTGTATGTGTTTCTATATGTATCTGTACATATGTATGTGTATGCGAATGAGTATGGTTATGTGTGTATGTGTATAAGAATGTGTATGTATGTGTATGTGTATGGGTATATTTATATGTGTTTGTGTATGTGTGTATACATGTAAGTTTATGTTTATATAATTGTGTAGGCGTATGTACATGTGTATGGTTATGTGTATGGGTATGGGTATGTGTATATCATTATGTAGTATATATATATATATGTGTGTGTGTGTGTGTGCATATATAAATGTGTATGTATGTGCATACAGATGAGTGCAACAATATCTTTGTGTATGCGAATGTATATACGCGTATGTGCATGTGCTTGTATGTGTACATATGTGTGTGTATTCATTTTAATGATGTATTCATTTAAAATTTTAATATATTATATTTTGATAGATATTTATACATTTTATAAATATTTATTCATTTAATTATATAATAGCATTTTTAATAGTTGCTAAAAATTATAATGTTTAATAATTAATTATATTTTCCATATACAATCAGAACAATGTATACATCAATAGTTTGAAATATTATTATTACTTATTTATTCATTTTTATTCATTTTTATGTGTTCTTAATTCATGTAATTCGAGTTATGAATTAAATGTTTTAAATACATTTTTTAAAATTTATTTAATTTTATTTATCCATTTTAAATACTATTTAATTAAATATTATTTTTTCATTTTTGATAATTATAAATTTTTAATATTTTTGGAATGTATTCATTTTTTAATTATGTTTTAAAATTTTCGAAATATTTGTAGTTTATGTGATTAATATTCAATAGTATTTTTTTATTATTTTTTTAATATTTTTTATGTTTGAAATCTACATAATTTATTCATATAAGACCATCTCTAACCCATAACATTTTTCATGAAATCAAACCCCAATCTACACCATCCCTAACAACATTTTATTGATCATGTAGCTAATTATGTTATTATATTAATTCCCTTTTTAATATATGCAATATAAATTTTATTTAACTAAATTTTGATATTTTTACGTAATTAATCAAATATTATAATCATATTTATTTTAAATTTTTATATGAATATATGTGTGTATCTAATATAATTTAATTTAATTTAATTATTCATATTTTTTAATAAATGATATAATTCATTTTATCTATTTTACTATTTATATAATTAATATTATCAATTTATTGTTTTTTTATTTTTTATATGTGTACTTCATATTATAATGTTATTAATTCACTTTTTCAAAAAAAATGCAGTGCATTAAATTTATTTATTCATTTTTAATATTATTTATTAAGTTGTAATATTTATTAATTTTTAATAATTTTGAAATTTATTTATATTTTAAGTCATATTTATAGACAATTATTTACTATGTTTTAATATTCCTAATATGTCTCTAATCTATATTATTAATAATTATTCAAGTTCATTTATTAAGATGTAATGTTTTTAAAATGATTGAAATTTATATAATTAATTTATTTAATGCATTTTTTAATATTCCCTACATTTTTTTACATTTTTACAATTAATTCAATTAATCTTTTGAATTATACAAAATTATTTACTAAGTTCTAATATTCTTAATATGTTTTTTATTTATATGATTAATATTCACTTCATTTTATTTCTTATGTTATAATATTTTTAAAATGATTTCAATCTATAGAGTTAATATATTTAAATTTATTTTTTAATATTTTCCTCAATTTTTTTTGTTTTCAATTCATTTAATTAATCTAACGATTTCATTTACTATTTATGTGTTTACTATGTTTTAGAATTTTCAATATGTATTAATCATCCTTATATATATATATATATATATATCCATTTTTAGTTTTTTTAATTATTTATAAATTTTGTAAAACTTATCAATTTTTAAATTTTTTTGATTTTTATTTATTTTTAATATTCAATTTTACTCATTTTTTACATTTGTGGATTTATGATTTTACATTCATTAAAATTTTAATTTAGTTTTTACTTTTTGAAATTATTTAATTTTTAATATATATATTCATTTAATGTTTTTGTATTTTATTTTAAATAGTTTTTATCAGCACTAAAATAAAAAGTGTTTATAAAACAAATATTTATGAGTGATAGAATTATATCATTGATAATGATATATTTTATCTCCTGTCATTAATTTATCAATGAAAAAATTTAAATTTATTAGTAATTTTTTTTGGAAAATTCTGATAAAATCCTTTTGGGTCTTACAAACTCACTTGTATTTGAACACATTTCTTCACACCATTCCAGATCTCTCACGAATGTTGAGCTCTACCATCACTCCCCCTCAAACTTCTCAGACGTCCGGCCCGCACAAAACAATAATTATGTGATTTAATCTCATGCAACTACTTGTACCCATTTTTTATTAATCATTATAGGGAAAAATCTTCTTATACAAGAATACATCATGTCTGGTCCCCCTATTCCCCATTGGATTCTATAGAAATAGCTGAAATCCTTTAATTTTTTAGAATAAGTATATCTCAAATGATTTATATACCATGATCATAGATTTTCATTTGTCAATTTATTAGATTCTATATCCCCGCTCTATCTTTTCACCAATAGACTGTACAATAAATCTGTATCTTCGTGGTAAACCAGAGTATAGACCGCATGATACCTCCTCAAAATGATATACACATTCTATTATAGTCTCGGTCATCACCATTTACTATAGTGTCCAATCTCCCATCAACAAATATTTTCCATGAGTATAACCACTACAAAAACCAAGTGATTATGAGGCTTAAGAAATACCTTACATTATGATTCATACATGGTTTATGAAGGTAATTTCTTATACAACCATTTGGTTAAATTATTTAATCATATAAGGGTATTGAAAAATTCTCTCATACATGATCCTGGTTGAGTCACATAAATAGAATAATAAGGCCTAATCATTAAATCATAATATGAAAAATTGTGTCAATAATTCCAATTAAAATACCTTCATTTATAATAAAACATTTCAGTTTGATTACAATTTTATAAAATAAAAATTTCGAAACTGTAATCCCATATAAATTTATTTAAATCAATATAGTATTTCAATTTTTTTATTAAAATAATTCAACATCAAAAAACATTCATTATTTGAAATAAAATTTTAACATACATGTTTAACATCTTAAATAATGTCTTGTTCTATTGAGCTGAATGTGGCCAAATGTTTTTTGTTTCAATAATCATGCCAATTATTGGATTATCATTACCTAAATTCCAGGACCTTATAGGAGGAGGAGTATTTTTCCAATATCAAAAATTATATTATTCACCCCGACCACCTGAATCATTTGTTCAATCCTTCCTAAAAGTTATTCTAGTTTCTTGTCCCTATTGAGATGTGGGATACCATTGATTTTCCTCCAGTATCTGGATAACTAGTAGAATGAAAATTTTTAAGCTGAGTTACAACACAACATTTTTTATTCGTAGTGTCCCTATTTCTTAAATTTTAACACATATTAGTATATTTAACATAGTGACCCCATTTTTATTCCTTACCCATTCATTCTAAACGCAGTTCAAAAAACTAAGCAGGTCTTTATTTTTAGTGCATTCATTCTCTTTACCCCAATTTTATTCATTTCAATCACCATTGGATTTCATTATTTCATCATTTTGCTCATTTTTTATCAATGGATTTATTGTCTTATCCCATTGATACTAACTGATGGATTAATATAAACCAAGGTCCCAGTTATGGGGACTCCCAAAACACTATTTAATGATCTAGTCATACCGTCATTCACTCATTAAATTGGAATTACAATCATTATTTAAAAAATCCTTATCGTATTTCATCTTTTTTTATCCTCAATACTAGTTTCCACTCTAAAATATTTCTAGAGTTAACTCTCTCTATTGCTCCCACTGATGCTAGGATTTACTTTCAGGTGATCCTAGGTAGTTGGGATTTTACTCGAATCATTAGTTTGACATAAGGTATTTTATATATCCCATTGAGACTCTTATTTAACTTGTGTTGAACTTAATTTTTCTTTAAATCCATAATAATAATTTTTTTATTTTCCTTTAGGATTCACCCAAACATGTGAATTGTTTAAATGTGAATCATTTATCTAACCCAAATTAAATTCATGTTTTTCTCCAAATGTTGGGTTATCAATACTATGCGATTTGGCCCTGTTAATGTTTTAATCATCTGAAAAAAAATTCAACTTTGGATCCTAGGAATATTGTCACTGATTCACCACATATCCCACCACATACCATGTAAATAACTAACTAAACTTAAACTACTCCCTCTTATTATACTCTTGCCCAGAGAAGATAAAAAACCCTTTGTGATATATATGTTATAGAAAAAATGAAAATTTATTTGGATTATTTGTATCTTTATTGATATCACACATTACCTTCCATCAATTATTTCTACCACTACAAAACAATCTCAGTACACATTATTCAAATTTTATTATCTTAGAATAATGGCTTCATGTAGCTTAAATGGCTCTTTAATGATGACCTTTTATAATTTTTACTCATAATTCTTGTGTATTTATATATTTTATTAAATATAAATATTATTTAATTTAATAGGATATATATGAATAGAAAATGGATGGATGAAAATTTAAAAAAAAATATTATGAGGATGGGGTGAAATTGTAACGACCCAAAGTTTCATTAATGGAAAATCCCTCTTGATCCAGTTAAATGTTTCTTTATGAAAAATGTTTTTATAAGATGTCAACTTCTTTAAGTTTTACGTTAAGATTTGTGACCGTTACTTTTATGGCCGTTGAACAATGATCATCTGGGTAGTTTAAATAGAAGGCTTTAACGAACCAATTTTCTACTCAGACAAAGGAAGCGATGGCCTCATCCAGTAGAATTGCCCCTTACGAAGCCCATTTGTCGGAGCTCGGAAAGGAGGTGGCGTATTTGGGCTTTTCCCTTGACCAAGCCCAAGCTGAGCTTCATCAAGTCAAGCTCGAACGTGATCGTCTACTGGAGAAATGGAAGTTGATAGAGATCACCACTCGACCAATGTTATCCGAGCAACCCCAAGAGTCTGTCACCATCGCACACCTTACCCTTAGGTCTTATGCGGCTATTTTAAGGGGTTATGTAACAAATAAGTAGCACCATGTTCATGTACATTATTTTTTGTATATAATAATGAATATAATTTCTAGTCATTTTTGATGCATTGTAATTAGTTTTTAAAGTACAAATGATGTTTTTAGTTATTATTTAATTAAGAATTATATTTTATTAAATTAAAGGATTTTTGAATTAAATAATATTTTAATAAAATATTATTATTAATATTAAATTAATTTTTATTAAATATAAATGATCTTATAATTTTATGAATGCAATTAAAATTTTTATTAAGGTTTGAAAGCCATTTCTGTCAAAACACGTGAATTTTTTTATAAATGTCGGTTTTTATTTTAAAAGTGAAAATTCACATATTTAGAAAATTATTTAGATAAAATAAATATTATTTTTGGAATCAGGACGTCGAAATTATCCAACGGTGAATTTTTCATAATTTTCTGAGACAGTCAAATTTTTGGGTAAAAATTATATACCATTTAAATATATAATGTGTTTTATGACATCATAATGACCCAATGGTGATGTAATAAAATACCATAATCCTTATGTTCGGCCAATATGTGTTTTATCATTAAAATAATGATGGTTTGGGTTTGTTTGACTCACTTTTCAAAGCATTAATGGAGCCCTCAAGACTTATTCAACACTTTGCCTTTTTAAATTAATTTCCATGGGAGTGTGACTCACCTCCACATAAGCAACCCTAATTTTTTAATAAGTTCGGACCTTGGACTTGTAAAATATTGTTTTCCTCTTTCCTTTTCCAGAAACCATGGGCAAATACCATGGGATGGTTTGTGGTTTGGATTATTTTAATATAAGGGGTCCCAAACCTAAATAATAAAGAATTCTCTCACCTTTCCTATATAAACCCACCCAAGCTCCCACTTCATCCCCACTAAAAGCCCTTGAAGTTCGTCCAACCTCTGCCCTACTCTCTCTAGAATCCTCTCAAGGTGCCCCAAGCTCCCAAGAAGCCTCTCACAAGCCTCTCTCTAGCCTTTGGAAGCACACTTCCAAGTAAGGGTTTTTTCTTCCTTTCTCGTTTTTGTCAATTTTCTTTAAGTTTTATTGCCCTTTTAATTTCAATTATGAATGTTGGGGTATGGTTTTGCACCTTCCCCATACTGCCCTATTATTTTTTGAATGATGGGAGAACCCTTTCTCTCTCATTAAAAGCCTCCCATGTACACCTGTTACTATGCCGAAATTCTGAAAGGAACTTCTCTCTCTTCTTTTACATTCAAGCAATACTTTTGTATCATGAATCTAAATTCCATTTCTATTGTTGGGACATGTATATATATGATCTCCTTACTGTACATTACATGTAAATATGATGAGGAACCCCTTTCTCTCTCATCAACCTTTTTTATGAATTCTTATGTCACGCCGTTACGCTGCCGAAATCGCACCGATTTTCTAAGCCAATGTCTTTGTGTAGTGAATACCATGCCCATTTCTCCATAAAGGGTATTCACCTTTATGAACATTTACATTTTGATTATAAAGTTTCATGTATGAATTCCACATTCCTTTATCGTGGAAGAAATGATTATGTTTTATGAATCCATGTTTTATGATCCATGTGGCACACTTATGCATGAAATGAAATGTTTAAGAAGGGTGCGCCCTTTATAGCGCTCCAATGCATTGGGTAAAGTATAGTATCATGATACGTCATGTGAAATGAGTGTTGACTCATGCTAATTCAAGTGCAACGAGGGTTTACTCGTGCTTCAAGTGCAATGAGGGTTTACTCATGCTCCATGTGCAATGAGCCTTGGCTCATGCTAATTCAATGTTAAGTGTTGTTGCCACATTTCCATGTTATGATTATCATGCTTTATCATGCCTTTATGTTCATGTCTCTCTTATGCTCTATTGATATTCCTATTGCCTAACATGTATTGTACTCCTCATGTTATTCATTGTGTACTCCCTTACTGGGCTTTATAGCTCACCCTTTTCTTATGCATGTCCTCAGGTTATCCCATGCAATGCTAAGTACGAAGGAATGTAGTGGTCATGTAAAGGAAGTTTTCAATAAGGATGTTGTATATCAAGTTTAAAGTTTTTATGTAATGATCCTAAGCCCCAAAGACACTAAACCTCTCGATCTTCTTTGTTGTATCAAGTGAAGTTTTATGTAATAAAGCATGTTTAAGTTGTAATAAAAAGCAGGGTTGTCATAGTTGGTATCAGAGGATAGGTTTTGTTATTTTTGGGATTAGGAAACCCTAGTAAAGCCTTAGATACAAGACTAATCATAATAAAAACATCCCTAAATTTTGGTAAATACTAAGTAAGTGTTTTATCAAACAAATACATCCCTGTCTGGATACGAGCAGGTAGAGGCGGCTCTGGCACAGATGTATCCTAGGGGTAAAACCCGAAAACACCGCTTTGAGCTAGACTCGAACGGGAACTGGTGCACGACAACGGGCCTTGCTGCACTCTTGGTTACGACACTCTCGGGGGATATGTTTTGATAAATTCACAATCTTAGTATGAACCCTTATTAAGGGAAAAATACCCCTAAGAATATATGTTAGAAGGAAGATCATGAAAAGCCTAGATTGAATCCTATAGACTCATGAGTTAAAGAGATTAAAGTTTATTTATAAGTCATCAACTTTTGTCTTTGGATTACCCTTTATGTGTTACCCCTAACTTTCCTTTTATTCCAGCCAATGGCCGGTAATAGGAGAACTCGGGCTAACAACCGTTTTGAAGATCAGTGTGATGATTGTACTTATGAGATGCCCAATCCAATGGGAGCGGGAATCGCGAACTTTGTCACGCTTCTCTCTCAGCTAACTCAAGTTTTGAATAGAAACACTGATCAAGAGGAACGTTCAACCCCCCCCTAAGAAAGAACAAGTCGCTATTGAAAGCTTCATGAGACAAAGGCCTCCTACTTTTAGTGGATCATCTGATCCCACGATTGCTGAACAATGGATCAACTCCATTGAAAAGATATTCTCCATCCTCCAATGCTCTGAAAAAGAGAAGGTTCTCCTGGCGGCTTATCGTATGGAGGGTGAAGCTGATCAATGGTGGACGTTGATCAAAAATACGAAGCCTGAGGAGGAGATCGAGGCTTTGGAATGGAAGGTATTCCGGAAGATGTTTTTCGATAAATATTTTCCACGCACCCTCCGTCTTAAGATGGAAAGGGACTTCCTTTCCCTCAAGCAGAAAGATGAGGAATCTGTGGGAGCGTACGAGGCAAACTTCACAAGGCTTGCACGATACGCTTCCGGCTTTGTCGTTACCCCCGAATGCAAGGTTGACCGCTTCTTTGGTGGGCTGAATCCTAGCTTGCGGAAAGCATTAGCGATCCGTGACTTCGATAGCTATGAGGAAATTGTCTGATGTGCCCTCAAGGTTGAAATGGAGATCGGAGAATCACAGGGGTATCATGGGGACAAGAAGCGGAAGGTGGACTTCAATGCTGGTGGTCCGATGGATAAATCCAACGGCACTAAGAAATTACAGCACCCCACTTGCCAAATGTGTGGAAAAAAGCACCCTGGAAATTGCCTTAGGGGGACAAGAAAATGCTTCATGTGTGGAAGAGAAGGGCACCTAGCTGTTAACTATCAGCAAGAAGGACCCGTGGCTGCGACGGAGGGGAGGAACGCTCCGTTCGAACCTCAACGCGTTGTTCAATGCTTCAAATGCAAAGAACCGGGTCATTTTGTGAATCAATGCCCTAATCCAAGGGTTATCGGAGGCAATCAACAACCTCCAAGACAGCAAGGAAGAGCTTTTGCCATCACTTCTGCCGAAGTGAACCCCGACAACGAAGTGGTGACAGGTACGCTAGTTATTCATTCAAGAATAGCGAACGTACTTTTTGATTCAGGTTCTACGCATTCTTTTATATCTCAAAAGTTTAGTAGAATAATCCCTGCACCACCACAAATCATGGAAGTAAAGATGTCGTTGAGTACGGAAAATGGGGCAATCATTGCATCCCATGAGTATAAGTCCTCCCCTGTTATAATCTGTGGATTGAATTTCCCGGCGAACCTCGTCATACTCCCTTTGGTGGAATTTGATGCAATTCTTGGCATGGATTGGCTTTCCTTATATAGAGCCAACATAAATTGTCGGTAGAGGGAAATCACACTCCATATGGAGAATCGACCCCCGATTCTTTACAAGTGTCAGGAAGAAGATGAATCTCCTTTAGCTCCATCATCTCAAGCATGGATATTACTGCCTTATGAGCACGCATATCTGGCTCAGATGATTGAGTCCAAGGAAGAAACCACCCTTGAAGAAATGCCTATTGTGAGGGAATTCGCTGAAGTATTTCCCGAGGAACTTCCTGGTCTTCCTCCAAGAAGAGATGTTGAGTTCTCAATTGAACTTATACCTGGGGCGCTACCAATATCCAAGACTCCATATAGAATGGCTATTGTTGAGCTTGAAGAGCTGAAGAAACAACTACAGGAGAATCTGGATAAAGGGTTTATACGCCCAAGTGCATCACCATGGGGTGCACCAGTCCTCTTCGTCAAGAAGAAGGATGGGTCAATGCGGCTTTGCATCGATTATCGTGAACTTAACAAAATCACGATAAAAAACAAGTATCCTCTCCCAAGAATCGATGACTTGTTTGATCAGCTGCGTGGAGCACAATACTTCTCCAAGGTCGACTTGCGGTCGGGATATTATCAAGTAAGGGTGAAGAAGGAAGATATCCCCAAGACTGCTTTTCGTACAAGGTACGGGCACTATGAATTCATAGTAATGCCTTTTGGACTCACCAATGCTCCAGCAATATTCATGGAATTGATGAATAGAGTCTTTAGAGATTACCTAGATAAATTTGTGGTAGTCTTTATAGATGATATTCTAATATACTCCAAAACCAAGGAGGACCATGAGAAGCATTTAAGAACTGTACTGGAGACTTTGCGCAAAGAGAAGCTCTATGCCAAGTACAGCAAGTGTGAGTTCTGGTTGAAGGAGGTCTCATTCTTGGGCCATATCATCACAAGCAATGGGATATCTGTGGACCCCTCCAAAACAGATGCAATTGAGGGATGGCCGAGGCCAACATCGGTAACTGATATCCGTAGCTTCTTGGGGTTAGCTGGATATTACGATGATTTGTGAGAAACTTCTCACGATTGTCCAACCCTCTTACCAAGCTAACTCGAAAGGGATTAAAGTTTGCTTGGAGTGATGAATGCGAAGAAAGCTTCAAGGAGTTGAAAAGGAGGCTTATCACTGCACCCGTGCTCACTTTACCCACAAGTGGGGAGCTTTTTGTGGTATTCAGTGATGCTTCAAAGAAGGGCTTAGGATGTGTGCTGATGCAGAATGATAAAGTGATATCCTATGCCTCAAGGCAGTTGAAAATCCATGAGCGAAACTATCCAACGCATGATCTGGAGTTGGTGGCGGTGATCTTTGCCTTGAAAATCTGGTGGCATTATCTTTATGGAGAGAAATGTGAGATATATACTGACCACAAGAGTCTTAAATATATATTCACACAGAAAGAGCTTAATATGCGCCAGAGAAGATGGATAGAGCTCATAAAGGATTATGACTGTTCAATACATTACCACCCTGGGAAGGCGAACAAGGTGGCGGATGCCCTAAGTAGAAAGGATCCAGCAATTCTATCAATGATGAGAATTGAAAGGATCCAATCTTCTTAGACTTGATGAAGATGGACATGGGAATCATAAAGAAGGGAACATCATCAATCCTTTCACAAATGATTGCTCAACCATCTCTTTTGGAAAGGTTAAAGGATGCTCAAAAGGATGATGCGAGAATCCAAGAAAAAGTGGAAGCTATCAAAAAGGGAAAATCATCAGAGTTTAATGTTAATGAAGAAGGAATTGTGCGGTTTGGGAAAAGACTATGTGTCCCATAAAGTTCGGAGCTGAAGAAGAAACTTTTGGATGATGCACATAGTTCAAATTTCTCTATTCACCCAGGGAGCACAAAGATGTATCGAGATCTCCGAGAAAACATTTGGTGGGATAATATGAAGAAGGAGATCGCCGAATATACATCAAAGTGCCTTGTGTGTCAGCAAGTGAAGGCAGAGAGGCAGAAGTCTAAGGGGATGATGCAACCAATGCCCATACCAGAATGGAAATGGGAGAACATCACCATGGACTTCGTCACTGGACTTCCAAGGACATCCAAAAGCAACAATGCAATCTGGGTTATTGTGGATCGTCTTACAAAGACTGCACACTTCATTGCTATTCGAGAGGATTTCTCTTTGGATCAACTGGCACGGATATATATCAGGGAAGTGGTACGGTTGCATGGAGTACCACTATCTATTGTGTTTGACCGAGATCCAAGATTTACCTCTATGTTTTGGAAGAGTCTTCAACATGCTCTGAATACTGAACTGAACTTCAGTACGGCCTATCATCCTCAAACTGATGGCCAATCCGAGCGGACTATCCAAACACTTGAGGATATGTTGAGAGCGTGCTCAATGGACTTTAAAGGAGGATGGGATCAACATCTTCCTCTAGTTGAGTTCTCTTATAATAATAGTTTCCACTCGAGCATCCAAATGGCACCATATGAAGCCCTGTATGGGAAAAGGTGTAGAACACTGGCATGTTGGGATGAGGTCGGTGAACGTAAGCTGCTTGGACCAGAGATGGTCGAAGAAATGGTGGAGAAGGTGAAAACCATTCAGCAGCATATCAAGGCAGCCCAAAGTCGACAGAAGAGTTATGCAGATAATCGTCGACGAGACCTTGAGTTTAAATTCGGAGACATGGTGTTTTTACGCATATCTCTGTGGAAGAAGGTCATGAGGTTTGGAAAGAAAGGGAAGTTAAGTCCAAGGTACATCGGCCCATTCGAGATTCTTGATCGTGTTGGGGCTGTGGCCTATCGACTAGCACTTCCACCTACTATGGACAAGGTGCATGATGTCTTCCATGTATCCCTCTTAAGGAAGTACATACCAGACCCTTCACATGTACTCTCTTCTGAGGTGGTACAAATAGAAGATGATCTTTCTTATGAGGACCAACCAGTGAAGATCTTAGATCGTAGAGAAAAAGTTCTACGAAATAAGACAATGCCCCTCGTCAAGGTGTTGTGGAGAAACCACAAGTTTGAAGAAGCAACTTGGGAGTCGGAGGATATGATGAAGCTAAGTTACCCACATTTGTTTTAGTGTGGGAAAAGGAAAATTTCGAGGGCGAAATTTCTTAAGGGGGGAATGTTGTAACGACCCAAAGTTTCATTAATGGAAAATCCCTCTTGATCCAGTTAAATGTTTCTTTATGAAAAATGTTTTTATAAGATGTCAACTTCTTTAAGTTTTACGTTATGATTTGTGACCGTTACTTTTATGGTCGTTGAACAATGATCATCTGGGTAGCTTAAATACAAGGCTTTAACGAACCAATTTTCTACTCAGACAAAGGAAGCGATGGCCTCATCCAGTAGAATTGCCCCTTACGAAGCCCATTTGTCGGAGCTCGGAAAGGAGGTGGCGTCTTTGGGCTTTGCCCTTGACCAAGCCCAAGCTGAGCTTCATCAATTCAAGCTCGAACGCGATCGTCTACGGGAAAAATGGAAGTTGATAGAGATCACCACTCGAGCAATGTTATCCGAGCAACCCCAAGAGTCTGTCACCATCGCACACCTTACCCTTAGGTATTATGCGGCTATTTTAAGGGGTTATGTAACAAATAAGTAGCACCATGTTCATGTACATTATTTTTTGTATATAATAATGAATATAATTTCTAGTCATTTTTGATGCATTGTAATTAGTTTTTAAAGTACAAATGATGTTTTTAGTTATTATTTAATTAAGAATTATATTTTATTAAATTAAAGGATTTTTGAATTAAATAATATTTTAATAAAATATTATTATTAATATTAAATTAATTTTTATTAAATATAAATGATCTTATAATTTTATGAATGCAATTAAAATTTTTATTAAGGTTTGAAAGCCATTTCTGTCAAAACCCGTGAATTTTTTTATAAATGTCGGTTTTTTTTTTAAAAGTGAAAATTCACATATTTAGAAAATTATTTAGATAAAATAAATATTATTTTTGGAATCAGGACGTCGAAATTATCCAACGGTGAATTTTTCATAATTTTCTGAGACAGTCAAATTTTTGGGTAAAAATTAAATACCATTTAAATATATAATGTGTTTTATGACATCATAATGACCCAATGATGATGTAATAAAATACCATAATCCTTATGTTCGGCCAATATGTGTTTTATCATTAAAATAATGAGGGTTTGGGTTTGTTTGACTCACTTTTCAAAGCATTAATGGAGCCCTCAAGACTTATTCAACACTTTGCCTTTTTAAATTAATTTCCATGGGAGTGTGACTCACCTCCACATAAGCAAACCTAATTTTTTAATAAGTTCGGACCTTGGACTTTTAAAATATTGTTTTCCTCTTTCCTTTTCCAGAAGCCATGTGCAAATACCATGGGATGGTTTGTGGTTTGGATTATTTTAATATAAGGGGTCCCAAACCTAAATAATAAAGAATTCTCTCACCTTTCCTATATAAACCCACCCAAGCTCCCACTTCCTCCTCACTCAAAGCCCTTGAAGTTCGTCCAACCTCTGCCCTACTCTCTCTAGAATCCTCTCAAGGTGCCCCAAGCTCCCAAGAAGCCTCTCACAAGCCTCTCTCTAGCCTTTGGAAGCACACTTCCAAGTAAGGGTTTTTTCTTCCTTTCTCGTTTTTGTCAATTTTCTCTAAGTTGTATTGCCCTTTTAATTTCAATTATGAATGTTGGGGTATGGTTTTTCACCTTCCCCATACTGCCCTATTATTGTTTGAATGATGGGAGAACCCTTTCTCTCTCATTAAAAGCCTCCCATGTACACCCATTACTATGCCGAAATTCCGAAAGGAACTTCTCTCTCTTCTTTTACATTCAAGCAATACTTTTGTATCATGAATCTAAATTCCATTTCTATTGTTGGGACATGTATATATATGATATCCTTACTGTAAATTACATGTAAATATGATGAGGAACCCCTTTCTCTCTCATCAACATTTTTTATGAATTCTTATGTCACGCCGTTACGCTGCCGAAATCGCACCGATTTTCTAAGCCAATGTCTTTGTGTAGTGAATACCATGCCCATTTCTCCATAAAGGGTATTCACCTTTATGAACATTTACATTTTGATTATAAAGTTTCATGTATGAATTCCACATTCCTTTATCGTGGAAGAAATGATTATGTTTTATGAATCCATGTTTTATGATCCATGTGGCACACTTATGCATGAAATGAAATGTTTAAGAAGGGTGCGCCCTTTATAGCGCTCCAATGCATTGGGTAAAGTATAGTATCATGATACGTCATGTGCAATGAGTGTTGACTCATGCTAATTCAAGTGCAACGAGGGTTTACTCGTGCTTCAAGTGCAATGAGGGTTTACTCATGCTCCATGTGCAATGAGCCTTGGCTCATGCTAATTCAATGTTAAGTGTTGTTGCCACATTTCCATGTTATGATTATCATGCTTTATCATGCCTTTATGTTCATGTCTCTCTTATGCTCTATTGATATGCCTATTGCCTAACATGTATTGTACTCCTCATTTTATTCATTGTGTACTCCCTTACTGGGCTTTATAGCTCACCCTTTTCTTATGCATGTCCTCAGGTTATCCCATGCAATGCTAAGTACGAAGGAATGTAGTGGTCATGTAAAGGTTGTTTTCAATAAGGATGTTGTATTTCAAGTTTAAAGTTTTTATGTAATGATCCTAAGCCCCAAAGACACTAAACCTCTCGATCTTCTTTGTTGTATCAAGTGAAGTTTTATGTAATAAAGCATGTTTAAGTTGTAATAAAAAGCAGGGTTGTCATAGAAATAGTTCACTAAATTTTCAAATGATAATTTATATTACCCTTTTCAAATCATTTTTCAAAATTGACACTATTTTCAGGAAATAATAATTTGTCAGGGGAGTAATAAAGACACTTTATCTATCATGAAAGAGGTCAATGTTATAAATATTGAACTAAACTCAACAAAAAATAGATTATAGCCAGTGAGTGGGATAACTCTATATTTTATGGATCTTCCTATATGATTACGATTGTGAAGAGTAATGAATATTATATCGAGAATATTATATTGGTGTGAATGATGATAATAATTTATTGAGAAAGTGAAAATGATAGTAGAAGATAAATATCATGATTATCCAAAACAATCTCAGAAAAAAAAAATTGTGGAAAGAAACCATTTTTTTATTAGTTTTAATAAATATTCACCATTTTCCTCCATAATAAATCTTTTTAATTGAAAATATGGTAACAGATTGAGTGACACCAACTTTACAGAACCACTATCTCTCTTGAATGATATAATCCAATAAGATTAGGATCTTTATTTATAAACATATGGTGTTAATATAATGATGTGTTAAATGGGTAGGATATCTGAAATAATACATAGCTATTAAAATGACGACATACTATTTCTTATGAACTATAAATTACATTATAAATACCAAAATATCGGTTCATCTCAATACAAAAATTATTAATCAATCTACTAAAATGTTTTATCTTAATTTCCACAAATTCAAATTTATAGGTGCCTATATGGAAGTGAAGAGATTGTAATTAAATTCACATGTTATGTTGATGCATGAAATAATTTTGGGAACTCTGTCACCCAACTGATTATATTTAGTGGAATAAAATTGATCATAAATATCCTAAATTTGGAAACAAACCTTTGTCGTGTACTAAATCAAAATAGAGTGAATTTTTTTTGTTTTCAAAAAAATCCAGAGTACATGTCATGTTTTATTGGAAAATAATAACATCCCATAATGGTTATGTATGAAGTGAAAATAAATTATGTTTTACCTTCTTTTATTCTAAACAATATGGTAATGATACTGAAGTTAATTTTGCTCCATTAATTAATGATTTGAAATTTGTGTGGGAGTAGGGTCTTATATTATATTATTCTTAAAAAAATAAATATTTCTCATTCACATCCATATTATATGGTATGATACATTAATCTACTAATTAAGGAAAAATTTTAATATATAGAATTATGTGAACTCAAGGGTGTCCCATTTGAAAATAATGTACACACTTGGTAATATTAAAAGATTCACTGAAGTCTATATTTCTATAAAATAATTTATTTATACACTAATGAATGAAATAATAATCTGGGATGAAATAAATTGATGGGATTTTAGAAGAAGGTGTAACACCATCTCCACTAACAAGGGATGAATTGTTTGAGAATGTAAAATATATTGACACCTATTTTGGTAAACCATAAAAAACTGGTTGGAAAAAGAGATTGGTGTTTTTTAATTACTATACTAGAATTGAATATTTGTTAGGAATTTTATTGAAATAATGTATGAAAATAATTTGTTATAAATTCATTGAAACATTACAAAATTCACTCAACAAAATAAAGTATGGTATTAAGGATAGGTTTTATATGAAATTCATGGGTATATGGAAATATTTAGGGTTGGTGAAGGGTGAAATTTTAAATTTTCATTCTCCAACCACTTATATGATTTCTAGAAAAGAGAAATATAATTTTTTTCTTTTCCGAAATGATATAACGCTTCTATAAGGGTATTAATTGAATATAAATAATATCATGATAATGATTGATTTAAATTTAACGCACCAAAAATTACATGACTATAATAATTTGATAAAAATCTAAGGCGTGTAGCTTTACTTTTCATTTTCCCTAACAATTTTCATCATACATTAATTGAGATCCTTCTTTTTTCAAATGTACATGTAGTAAATTTATATCTTCAATGGGTTTACAAACATTATAAAAGGAACATATTGTTATATAATGTGAATGGGAGAGGTTCTTTCTTCCAACATTCTTTGATATGATGGTCCACTTGATTGTTCGCTTTGTTAGATAAATTTGGCTATGTGGTCTTATAAAATATAGATTGATATACCCTATTGAACAGTATATGAATATTTTGAAACAGTTTTTCAAAAATTAATGTTAGACTAAATGTTGTATTATAGTGTTATATATTGTTGACGAAGTCATTGAGTTATACAGAGATTAGTTTTACTATCTAAAATTAATTGGTCTACAAAAATATCATCACACAAGGTTGCTTGAAGAGAAGTAATATCCAGAATATTTGTTCTTATAGTTACTTTAATAGATTAGGAGTGGCCCCACCTTTATATATTTCATAATAGTTTAGAGGTTGTTCCATGTGTTGAAACCCACAAATTAACTCTGGTGAATTTGAATCCATCAAAGGCTAAAACTGGGATATCAAATACACATAATAGTTAGTTTATAAGATATTCTCAAGGCTATATTTTTAAGGAATAAAGTACCAATATGAAATCACTTTCCAAATATATTATAATGATAGAATAAGGAAAGAGTGTTCATGTATTTTCTTACAATGGTCATGTAATTAATGGTTATATGTATAATATAAAAGAACGTGATAAACCTTATACCAAACCAAATAGTGGAGTTAGTCTTTTATAATAAGAGACGCATGTAACTATAACCTAGAATATATATAAAATATATGGGAATATTTAATTGTTTGAAATCATTGAAAAAATATGGGAGTTGGATTTTACAATATTCCAAGAGGTGAATTTTCAATTCTAGTGGATTGATAATAATGGTATATTTAAAATTAATGAATTGGAAATCATGAAAGTTTATTTCATTAATTAATGGTGTAAAAATAAAAGTAATATAATAGAATCATAGAATTTATAGGCATTTTTTGTTCTAGATTCAACAAATAGAATACGGTCAATTTTTCTTTTATCAACCAAAACCACTAAAGGATAATATGTTAATTCAACTAAGGATATCCCTTTCATTGGAAAATAACAATTAATTCTCAGTGTCCCTAGTGTAGATATAGTCATTTATGTCATGGGAAACCAAAATGAGGGTATTTGGATACTCGATAGAGGGGTTAAATCCATTTAAAATTTAATGAAAATATATATTTCAATAGTAAGGTTATTTTCATCATTGCACTTTTTTATTACATCATATTATTATATATTCACAGAAACATTTAGGTAGTATAAATGAAATATTAAACCATTTTAACTGATAATGGTTTATTCACATGAAGAGTCTCCCAATATTGAGAAATAATATGTTTCACAGCATGATTATGCTCCCAATATAGAGGAATGACAAGTTTCTACATATGATAATGCTCCCAATCTAGAGGATAAATAAGCTTCTTTACATACCAATACTACCAATCCAATGGAACAACATATTCATTTTGTTGATATTAATAATATTGAAGAAGGTGAATAACCAATGTTCAAGAAAATAAAGGAGCATCGTATCATTGTAGTGTTATAAAAAATTATTAATTTTAGGAGTAGAGGCATCCAATTTGAGGTGGGATTGAATGAAAAAACAATGATATTAACCCCAAAAAGACCACGTTCATTAGTTACATTGGTCTCACCACTTGATTTCACATGGAACAATGTAATTTTGACTCTTAATGAAAAAATATGATACTAGATTAGGGTTAAATTATGATATATTGTCTTTTTTTCAATAAAATGATGAAATGTTTATTTATTATTCATTATCCCGGGCAGAGTTCATTTATTCGAGATGAATATTAAACAGAATTTTTATTAATAATTATTAGAGGATCTCATAGAAGATATTAGATAATCATAAAATTAATCATCTTACGGATGTTGAATATAATGTTATCACATTCCCAACAAAGATGTATGCACACATGATAAACCATGAAATGTGTAATTTTTTTATTGTTTTTTTGTGATATCATTTCACGTACATTTTTATTGGTAATACATTAATTTAATGTATATGGTATAATAAATTTAATTAAAATTTTTTTATGTATAAATAGTAACTATGTTCTCAATATAAGCAGCATGTAAACAAACTATTGTACAACTTACGTGAAGAAAGGATGGGGTATTCATTAATTGAAAAAATGGTGTGTATTAAAAATCGATAGTAATATTTTTATATTGAATAAAAAAACATAAATATGTTTTTTTATTTATATATATATTGGTGAATCAAGATCCAAATCCATTTTCATCTCATATCATGTGATACAAATAAATGTTTGTGTAAATTAATATGTGTACTAATTGATTAAAATACAAAAAATATTGTAAGAATATTTAAGTATGAAATTAAAAAAATCATTAAATAGGTATTACATAATTACAAGTAATTATTTTCCTATATTTTTATATCTAGTTTAGACACATAAATCATCATTAGCATTACCTAATGAGTGACATATATATGTGTCCTTGAATGACCAGAACAATACAGAGTCGTTAGATGTGCATGTTTTGGGGTGTCACCTTGAACATTTTTTTTACAAAAGAAATACATATAGGGATAAAGATAAGAAAATGGATGAGATCAAGACATCAAAAAATATTCTTGAAGAAAAACAAAATTAAGAGTATTAGTTGTTAGAGAACAATATGGGAATATTTCAATGATAAGAAACAACACAACAACAACCACTACATGATGACACCCCCCCCCACTTGCTTTGTTGTGAGATATTACACTTAGAGGTCTGCCTTATCCAAGGTAAAGAAAATTTATAACTATTTATTTGAAATGTGAGTCAGAATTACTATAACACCATTCATATATTGATATTTTATGGTGTGTAAAAAAAATTGATTTTTATTTATAATCACCGACCCCTATCTCTAAAATGAGGTGTACAATATACAACATCAAATGAGATATTATATATACACATAAATTATAAAATATCATGTGATTGTGTTGATTGATTTAACTCAAAAGATAGTCATTGAGATATATGTTACCCTTGATGATCAGGATTTTAATACAGTCAATATTTCTATTTTCACATTCGTAGCATGGCCATTTGATCTTTTAAAAATATGTTTTCACAAGGATGTTTTCAATTACATTTTTTTTAAAACCATTAAAAATTATTGAAAAAATGATTCAACTGATGAATTTCATTATAGATGGGGAAAGGGAAGGAATGAAATCGAAGGCCAAATCAATCTAATATAATGGATTAACCAATCTATTGAAAAGACCTTCATAATGTACCTTTACTCCATTAATTATAATTATTAATTTACTAATATTACAAGTTCATGCAAATACAGTGTTCAAAAACGATGATACAACAATCATTGGTTTTGAAGAACAACTTTATAGAGAGTCCATTACATACTTTCTAGGTCTTTCCAATGTAGATGAAATCTTCGATCATGGATGGCTAGGAGCCTTAGTATTAAATTCATTCATGAGGTGTTTTTTAATAATTTCATTATCCCATAGCTAATTATATCTACTAATTATTATTAGATACTATTCATATTGTTTTATGGATTTTATATCAAATTTATTTAAAGAAAAAATTATATGAATAAAAATTCAGACTCATTATTCCACACATAACTTCTAAATAAAAAACCCATTTAAAGAAGAGGAGTATTCTGTAAAAATGAAATAACTAGGCTCAATGTTTAAAAAATCAAATGAAAAAATTTTCCAAATACCAATAATGCATGGGTAAAACTATATAATTTAATCATATCCCATATATTTATATTCATTTTATTACTTAATTCAATTTTTAAGCCATATTCCTTTCTCATTACAATTAATTCAGATACTATAAAGAATTATTTTATGAATTCTATGTTAGGATACCCAAAAATTGAACCACACATTATGAAGTTTAACAAATTTTAATAGTCTACATACAACATTTTACAAATAAAATTCAATGTATAGATTTTATATTATGTTTTAATGTAAATTTTCCAATGATTGGGTAGTGTTTAAATATCATCAAAATCATGGAATGAGGATAGTCCATGAACAAAAAATTTCATATATACTACTAAAAGTGGATAATTATTAGGGTATATATAAGAATATTTCACAATTAAAACATATATGAAAAATTTAATATTTTTCTCAGTTTTTTTTACATTCCTAAACAAATTAATAATGTAACGCCCCGACCCCAGTTACCCAGAGTCAGTGCATTATTACTAAACATTGGCATGATCACAAAAAAGATCAAATATCAAAAGACTGATTAGTTTAGTAGCCTTGGAAACACAATATATATTCATAAAGTTTTACATTACATCATAAAAATGAAAACTACAACAACATAGTCTCTATAGTCCACACTTATACCCTCATACTATCCCTGAAGGTCATTCATAATTTACTTCATCACATCTTGGGAAAAATAAAATATATAAAAGGGATGAGCTCAAATGCCCAGTAAGGATAACAATATAGCGGAAACTTTCATAAATAAGAATAAACATTTCAGGCAATGTATAACTTAAACAAAAGAATTTAAAACATGAACTTCAACATAGTATGGAAAAAATAAAATGAAGTAATTCCATTTACGTATTCACATGGGTATTATAATAATCAAATAATCACATGCATTATCAATAACCACTTTTATAATGATGGAATTCATAATGCCAGACAATCATAACCACATAGCCAAGCCCTCGTGCCAAGACTACAAATACGATTTTGCCAAGGCCTTGTGCCAACACACTAGTTTTCTCATAAGCCTTACCGATTCATCGAGGAGCTATAGCGGACTCCTCCCGTAACATATTAATTCCAATGCATTCCCATATGAAAAGGTTTAAACATAACATAAACATTCATATTAAAATTCGCATATGAAATGTCAATACTTTCTCCATAAACCATGAATGGTATAAAAATAACACATCCACAATCAAACATATCACAAAACCTTCAATGGAAGTTTTTAATAATAAATCAACTTCAAATGAGCTCAAAATCCATCAAAGGATGTTGATATAGATGAAAATGATGAGTAAAACTTTTTGAGAGAAATAACCTTTTTTGTAAAATCATTTAAAATTCACACATTTATAAAGAATTCAATTTAAATGAGATTTTTGAATCAAAGTGTCCCATACCACATTGAAACTTTTGAAAAAAATTATCATTTCAAAACATTCATGTCTATATAAATAAATCCTTAAAATCATTTTAAAAACATGTACATTAATTAAAAAAATTTAGAAAGATAAATCTTTATAACATTTGAAATTATGATCTTGATAAAGTTTACCTTTCAAAATCCTTAAAATATTCCTCTTGAAATCATTTTTATGAAAAATGGATATGGATGATAAAAATGTCCCAGTAAATACTTACACATAAACAATCTCGTGTAATAATGAGATTGACGAATTAACAAATACAAATTTGGTAACATATGAAACATACAACCCATGAAAGAGGTAACATACAATGAATATGTAAATACACATAAATTAAAGTGTATTACACAACTAATACAATTAGGGGCAGTACATACACCACACAAAAGGTAATAGTGGAAATATGGCATTAATCTCACGGGAATAAGGAGTGAGATGAAAACCCCTTACCTTGTACTTTTCATTTGTTGGGGTAGGTTAACCTCCTATATAATGGTGAAATAATTGTTATTAAATTTTACAAGAATAATATACATTATTATGAATCATATATGATATTTTAACATTGATCTGTTAATAATATCTTAGTATTATCGTTGTTTCGGGTGTTAAGTTACTCGTTTTCTTTTATATGTTTTGTTACGTAAGCCATGTTTGTTATGGATAGGTTGTATCTTATTCATATCCAGAATCATATCAAGTCCTTAAACATTATTTTTAATCATCAAATGAGAATTATACTTCAATGGATACGATGGAGAATGAATCTCATCGCATTCATGAAGACGGTAGTCTGTACGTACGCACGAGCGACAATATCTTTCTTTTGATATTAAAATAATATATAATTGGATGGTATATCATATATACAGAATCATTATCATGTTATATTTTTTATTTACATTAATTAAACATCATTATTATACCCATCCAAATAATAATTTATTGAATAACAATTACACCACGACGTGGAGACGGTAAGCCGTACGTATGCACGTATGGTGACATGTCATTCAAAGGATGGATAGAATACTTAAATATGGTTGTACCAGGTTTATAATAACAACAAAGTATATATAATATACTGGATTTATTATTTTAGAATGGTAATAACAAAGAAATAAGAATTTTCAGAAGAAAGGAACTTTAAAGATGTTGTTGAAAACATTACCTCTTCTCCGGGTTCTTCCTTTTGATTTGATCAAAAGGGCTCCTTAGGATGGCTTTATCACTATACGAAGGCCTATAGGATGAATTTAGGGAAGTTTAGAGAGTATTTTGGCAGTGTTTGGCCGAACCAAACGGCTCTTATGGTGTGAATTAATGAGAATGGGGAGTTCCATTTTATAAGATGGGTGAGGGGCACCTTTGGAAAAGCTAGAAATATTATTTTATAATAAATTCATATTTGGTTCATAATGGCTAAAAAGTGGATTATTTAATGGTTAAGGTGGGGATAAGTCTAAAACAACTCATACAATAGGATTTATAGAGGTTTGGCTAACTATATTAAACTTATCATTAAGTATTAACTCTTAGTTAATTAGTTTCACTTTTACAATGTCTCTTTGTATTTTTATATTATATGGTTACTAAACTTACTATATACATCCAAGAGACCCAAAGAGGTACATTAGTGATACACCTATCATGATATAAGTCTGTTGGCCGATCCTTAGAATGTTAGGAATTTAATATCAATTAATAATATAATTTTTTATTTCAAATCTCTTTAATGTCAATTTTGACACTATTCAATAATTGATTTTTGTAAAACATGTAACAGAATGATTACTTTGAAAAACATTAATTAAATCAATCCTAATGTTCCATATTAACCTATAAAATTATTTTTATATATAAAAAGTCTCAAATTAAATTTATTTGGGTATTTATAATATCAATTATTCCAATTTTTCATTAATTAGGTAATTACTGCATCAACATTGTGTCGTAAATAAATTAAATTATATAATGTCTAAAAATTAAAAAAAAATACCATTATGTAGGAAATAGTTTTATATTTCTAATTAATATTTATAGTCCAAATCCAACATATATAACCCTATTTTAAAATTGTTTTTATAAATGATATATGCTTATGTCATTTTTGTATTTATTTTAACTTAATTAAAATAATGTGTCCCTATCACCTACATGTGGATCCATGGGGTCCCCAAATCTACCCAAAGATTACCATGGTCAAACATGTATCCTCCAATAAGCTTAGGAAACGTTTTAGGGTAATTTAGTATTATTATAATATTTTTATTTACCCCTTATTTACCAGATATACCCTTTAACCACAGTAAATAAAATATTTACCGAAGTAATTATTCAAAATGTCTAAAAATAAAAGTTACATATTTAAACAATTTGAAAAACATGATTCAAAATATGGAATCCATTAATCCAAATTCAAAACACATAAGTGGCAAAAATTTATTTAAAATTAATTCACGTTGTCAAAACAAAAAGTGTGTTATTAAGAGATAATAACTATCAAAAGATTGACACTTGTTTATGTCTAGTTTAAATGTGAAATTACATTCAATGTAACACCCCAAGTAAATTAAGAATATGACATTTTTATATTTGTCCATATTTTTGAATAAAATATTAATATTACTTTAAAGGGGACGCTATGCTCGATGTCATAACCAATACGCAACAACGAGTTTCTTGGGAATCTTACGTTGCACTTTAATAAAAAAAACAATATTATTTTAAATGGTAGTTAACGCTTAGTCATTGTAATGGAAGGAATGAACAGAACTAAATAAAAAATGATTATATATGTTTCTCAAATATTTGTACTCTTTACAATAAATGTTAGATGATTAAAAATGTGAATGAATCCAATTTTAAGCGTAAATATTCTAATATTCATTAAAAGGTCGATTAACCGCCTTTTGATGGAGAACCTCTTTTAAATCCACCTTTTGACCATTTTATGTGTTATATTTGACAAAATAAAATTCTTCTTTAGAATCGGGACATCAAAATTTACTTTGTGTAAATTTTTGTTATTTTTCTGATAAAGTTCATTTTTTAATGAATAGTGAAAACTGTTGTATTTTAATTCAAAACCACTTTTGAATCTAATTTATTTATATGATTAGATTATATTTTGAGTTGGTTTTAAATTTCAATTAGAATATATTTTTTCTATTTAATCCAATTGTGGTCATTGGAATTAATTTCGCTTTGAAATTGGACATAAACTAGTATCAATCTTTTGATACTTATTGTTTCATAAAAACACGCTATTTGCTCTGACAGCGGGATTTAATTATTAAATTAATTAATGCAACATATATGTTTTGAATTTTTTAAAATAGACTCCATTTTTTAATTCAGAATATTAAATATAGCAGAGGGTGATGTTTTGGTATTTTTCTGAAGAACTTCAATTTTTGATGAATAGTGAAACCACTAAGTGGTACTTATAAAAACTGATTTTCCGTTTAAATGAAATTTTACCACCTCTATGTTTTAATTTAAAAAATCCAACATACATGGTTTTTATTAATAAGTAAAATGTGGTTAAATGGAATTAAAATAATTTTTTGGTGAATAGTAACTTTTAAGTTTTTAATCGCGATTAGAGGTAATTAGTGTAGTTTAAGGTAAAAATAATGTTTTAATTATATGAGATGAGCTTGAAACAGGTCATACCCTTATTGGATGTGTCATGGACGACCAAGAAAATCCATGGGTCAACTTGGGGACCCCATGGAGCCACTATGGAAGGAAAATTATATTATTATCTTTTTATTTAATTTAAAGTAAAAAATGACACAAGCATGAGTTATTTTACTAAAACAATTTTTAAATGGGGTTATACAAGTCATAGTTTTGACTATAAATGGTCATTGGAAAGATAAAAAAGATTTCCTACATCATATTATTTTGCTTATAACTTTTTAGACATTAAATAAATTAAATTATTAATGACATTATGATGATGCAGCGATGACCTAATTATTTAACAATTTAAATAAAATGGAAAGAAAATGTAAAATCTAAGACCTACACAAGTACAAAACCTATTGTATGGGTGGATTATGAACCATTATCAACTTATCCTGTAAACACATCAATTTGGGACCACTATAATCTGAAACTCATTCTAAAATAAAGTAACATTTCTTTACTTTCCAAGAGTGCCCCTCCTCTCCTCTTATAAAAGGCCCCCACCTCTACCTCCTTACCCACACTTCCAAAGCCTTCAGCTCGGCAAAACCCTGCCACTTTTGTCTCTCCAAATCCCTACCTAACTCTTAGAAGCCTCAATTTGGGCAGAAGGCTTCCCAAGGAAGCCTTTGAGCTCAAACCAAAGGGAGTTACCCGATTTTAAGGTAATGTCTTCATTTGAGTCCTTTTGTTTTATTTTGCTACTCCAACCCACTAAACTATTTTTATTCGTTTCTTTTGTAACCACTCCAGTATCTTCAATATACTAGGATGTTTTTATAAGAAGTATTCTAGCTACACATACACACACCTTCGTCTAATGGTTAAAGAACATACTGTTTCTGTGGTTGGCGATTTTCTGCCTCACGAAACAATGATTGTTCAATATTCTTTTAACACCTTTAAAGGTGGCCATTATGATGTCACTGTATTTTATATATGATATATATGGTATTTATGTTTACTATATGCTTCGGTATTTTATATTCAAAACATACCTTTATTCTTTTCATGTTGTGTAAATGTGAATATTTCATATGAGAAAGTGTGGACTACCGCCCCCTCAAATGATGTGACTTGTACATGAAATACATGGAACGTATAAAGAATGAAATTAATAAACATATGTGACCTATATAAAATATATATTAGACTGGAATTATAATATATATATATCATTTAATTTTAATTCCATTAAAATGACAAAAAAAGAAAGTAGCGTTCATGCGTACGTACGGCCTACCGTCTCCATAAACGGTGCTTTTCGTTTTTTGTATCCAAATGATATGGAATAGAATAAAATGAATATATACTGGATATATATGATATTTAAAACA
Organism: Viscum album; assembly: GCA_963277665.1. Lineage (NCBI taxonomy): Eukaryota > Viridiplantae > Streptophyta > Magnoliopsida > Santalales > Viscaceae > Viscum > Viscum album. Next base: position 1,069,827,201 of record OY728129.1, read on the forward strand.
TCAATACTATTCTGGAAATTATTTACTTATAACTACATGGGCAATCATTTTTCAAACAAGTTCAGTTTTGACTCATGTACCAAACATCGGCAAAAACATCTGATATGAACTAACATTATTATACAATTATTATAACATTATAATATATGATATGAACTGAATAATAATCTTTAAAGGAGGTATTTAGGTAATTATAAATTGACCAATGTTTATTATTCAAGAATATAAAGAAACGAACAAGACAAGTCGGACTTGAGGTAAGGGATCCTAATCCTCTCTATCTTTTAAAGTACACTCTTTTATGTCATTACTTTTAAAGCTCATATTTATTGTTATTGGGATGTTCTTTTATATTAATATTACTGCAATTTTTATGTTCATATGATGAGAGACCCTATTCTCTCTCATCAATCCATTTTTGTATGTTTTAAGTGGCGCTGTTAGGCTCCCGAGTTTTCGTAAGTGATTTTTCATCTCACTTTTATTCCCGTGATATTTATGCTACATTTGTCACAATTTACATTGAGTGGTGTATGTAATACCCATTATTTTACACATTGTGTAATATAATTTCATTTATGAGTATTTAAATCAATTTTTTATTGTCCTTCTTTCACGGGGTGTATGTTTCGAACGATACCCATGTCGGTAAGTGAACCTATCACCCTCCTCTTTTTAAAAGATTTCTTTTGTTATGTATTTTAATTCACATAATATTATTTTGGGATATTTATTCTATATCCTTATTGATTTAAATTTTATGTCCATGTGATGATATACCCTTTTTATCTCTCATCAACTCATTTTCTGAATTTTGTAGTAACGTCGTTAGGCTGTCGAATTTTTACAAGGGAACTTCTTAACCCAAATTTGATTCTTTGGGATAAACTTGTACTCCATGAAAATGTCGTTCTATGAATATGTGTGAATAAACTCTGATTTCTTTACACTTAATATCCACTTATATTTCGTGTATTCATTGGTCACACATAATTATGTAATTGATTTATCCTTAATCCAAGGATACCATCTTTGTATGGGACTTCGTCTTAATCTCTTTTCATTGAGGCATATTTTGTTTTATACACAACCTTCTATTATACGGTGTATAAACCCCTTTGAATTTCAAATTTATTCAAAAGGAATATTTTTTATACGAAAATTTTACTAAACGACAAAACGGAATGTTTTTGTCGTACGTATGCGGTGAAAACGACTTCTCTGCCGCCGTGACCATTATTTGAGTTTCAGCTTCCTCTACAAGCCATACCTTTTTTTAAAAGAAAAATAAATACCATGTTTTACTTTTATTTTATTTTGGTATTGAAAATGGTTTTCATAATGTTTTTATATTAATGTTTTGTATTAATATCTTGTTATTGAAAGGTGGAAATGTTATGTTTCCTTTATGCATGTTTTATGTGATACGATTATGTTGTGGTTCTCGGGAATTATTATGAAGACGGGTGGTTCCGTGATAAACTAAGGGCGGGTGAGCCCGATATAGCTCTCCAATGCATTGGGTAACGCAAAGGAGTGAAATGTTAAGGTTTCTCTGAAGAGATTTAGGGAATATACTGTGGTGGGTATTCCAAATGTAACCAAAAGGGTTACTCCCAATGTAAGAATGTAATGAATTCCTCAAGTAACCTTTTATGTCTTATGATTTCTATGATTTATTCATGATTTTATGAGGTATGTTAAAGTGCCTATGTTTTATGGGTAAAGTATGATTTCATTCTTTTGTATATATGAACTCATGTTTCCTTTCCATATTTTTCATAACCCTTACTGAGCTTTTTATGCTCATCCCAAGTTTTTTGAAATGTTTATCACAGGTCAAGGGAAAGGTACATGATATGATGATAGTGTTAAGGAAGTGTCAAGAAATAATCCATGTTTTATTTTAAATATGTTTCCATTGATGGGAAAAAATGAATACTATCTTTATATAACCACTTTATTTAAATGTGGAATGTAATGCAAGTTTTATGATCTAATTCTCTAAAACTCTAAACCAGAAAAGTTCATCAATGTGTAATCTTGTAATAACTCAAGATTAAGTAAGGTTTAAGGCTGGGGCCTTATAGTTTCTATTAGAGGTTGGTTTAGACAACTTTAGGGATTAGGAGTTTTTGTTAGACACATGGTTACTCCCTATATCTATTATTTCGGTTAAATCCTTCTTTTATAACTTTTTTTTCAGGACATGTAATGTCAGTTACGAATGGAAGGAGAAGGATATCAAACGTCATTCTTATCTCTTCTTGATGACATGCTTGCAATAATTATTTCAAAGTCATGTTCCGATGATTGTGAAACGTTTTCTATCATATAACTCACTTGCAAGAAGTTTTTTGAGATATCAAACACCTCCACTATACCTCGTTATCACCGTGGATCATGGGTTGTTTTTAGACAAATACTATTTTCACAATATTCTAATATTTTCATGAAAGGTAAATATTATCAAGGTATTTTCAAATATTTTACCTTATCACAAGAATTTGAAGCATATTATGATTTTAAAAATGGTGCTGAGGAAGGAGACCCTTGTGCAACCTATTTATATTTTATTTTAATATATAGTCTCTCAGCACATACTTATGGTATTTTAAAAGGACCAATAATAGAAAGTTTCAACTCAAATTATGTCCGACTATTTTATAGAAATCATGTTTTATCAGATGTTTTGGAATTATATGTCATACATGACTATTTTCCACAAATGTTCTTCTCTGAACACCAATATGACCCATGTTGTACAAGGTGTATTTGGATGGAGGAAGGAAATGATTTTGAAGGATCTCTAAATCATTTTTGTAATACATGGGACGTCTACCTACGCGAACAAGATGACGATGAAACCTAGTGGACTCCATGATCAAGGTATGCTGTTATTCATTTTGGGAATCATTTTATTTTATCTTATGGTGGTGAAATAAGACATCAAGAATTAAGATGTTGAGATCATAATGAATTTGGATGAAAATGAGAGGTATAAATAAACTATTGAGGTTAAACCATGTTAGGGTTATTTTTGGAGTTTTATAAAAAGGACAACACGCAGACTGTGTGACAACCCGTCGCGTCGGACAAAGCTGCGGGAGTCGAACCCAAAACCAAAGTGCGACTGGTATTTATCGCCTACCACTGGACTACGAGAAGTCCCTGGTGAGTTTGAATGATTCTTTTTAGTTAGATTATTTTATGAATTAAGAGTAAGTTGATTTTGGGTTATCTATGGAAATTTATTAACCTCTCATGGAGTATATGTGATTAGGTTAATTGCTTTTTAATACAAGACATTAAGAGCAACTGATGTTGTTTGGAGATAAATGTTACGATTTAACTTGGAAGACTATGTGACTAAATCCTTCAAATATTTGGGTTTCAATTTTAGTTTGGTTTACTTTGAAGAATTTTATGGACAAATTGTTTATTGAATGGTCCTCATTGAACTTTGGGTTTTTTTGGACAAATTTTGGAGATTAAGAATATATTTTCATTTTATAAAGGGTTATCCTTTTCTGGATTATCTGATCATGTACTAACCTCTTTAGTTTTGGTTTTGGTTAAAGTCTAAAGACATGGGAAATATATAGTTATCTTTTGTGGATTAGGTGATTCTCTATAAGTTGATTATAGTACTCTTAATGTGAACAAGCCTTCCTAAATACTTGTCTTTTGGAGAAAATATGAGTTTGTGTAAGAAATCTAATAAAAGTTGAAAGTCAACATGATAAGTGATTATGTTTCCTTATGAATAAATTCTCCAATAAAAAGAAACATAAAACAAAAATGTGGTCTATTAACTTTTCCTACTGGGGAATCGAATTCCGTTTAACCCATCACATGTTTGTGATTTTCTTGTGGTTAAATTTCTCCTAAACATGTCTTCTATCACTTTCCATCAGAACATGACCCTATGTTTTCTCCTCCATGTCCATGTTTTCCAACATGGAATCCTAGTATGGGTTAACACGGGTGACCTCTGTACTTCTCGTTCTTTATTTTAATGTGATTGTTTTACCAACTCTTTTTCTGATGTGGGACTTTCAATGGAGTTTCCAAGCTCAATTTTGAAGTTGCGAGGACGCAATTCCCAAAAGGGGAGAAGGATGTAACACCCCATGTAAATAAAGAATTTTACATTTTTATATTTATCCATATTTGTGAATAAAATATTAATATTACTTTAAAGGGGATGCTATGCTCGATGGCGTACCCAATACGCAACAACGAGTTTCTTGGGAATCATACGTTGCACTCTAATAAAAAAATAATATTATTTTAAATGTTAGTTAACGCCTAGTCATTGTAATGGTGGGGATGAACAGAACTAACTACAAAATGATTATATATTTTTGTCAAATATTTTTACTCTTTACAATAAATGTTAGAGGATTAAAAATGCGAATGAATCCAATTTTAAGCGTAAATATTCTAATATTCATTAAAAGGACGATTAACCACATTTTGATGGAGAACCTCTTTTAAATCCACTTTTTGAAAATTTTATGTGTTATATTTGACAAAAAAAATTCTTCTTTAGAATCGGGACATCAAAATTCACTTTATGTAAATATTTGCTATTTTTCCGATAAAGATCATTTTTTAATGAATAGTGAAAAATGTTGTATTTTAATTCGAAACCACTTTTTTATCTAATTTATTTATATGATTAAATTATATTTTTAATTGGTTTCAAATTTCAATTAGAATATATTTTTACCATTTAATCCAATTTTGGTCATTGGAATTAATTTCACTTTGAAATCGGACTTAAACTAGTGTCAATCTTTTGATACTTATTGTTTCATTAAAACTTGTTATTTGCTCTGACAGCGAGAATTAATTATTAAATTAATTAATTCAACTTATATGTTTTGAATTATGTAAAATAGACTCTATTTTGGAATTCATAATATCAAATATAGCTTAGGGTGAAGTTTTGGTATTTTTCTGAAGAACTTCAATTTTTGATGAATAGTGAAACTACTAAGTGGTACTTATAAAAACTGATTTTCTGTTTAAATGAAATTTTACCACCTCTGTGTTTTGAATTTCAAAAATGCGACATACATGGTTGTCATTAAGAAGTAAAATGTGGTTCAATGGAATTAAAATAATTTTTTGGTGAATAGTAACTTTTATGTTTTTAATCCCGGTTACAGGTAATTAGTGTAGTTTAAGGTAAAAATAATGTTTTAATAATATGAGATGAGTTTGACACATGTCCTACCCTTATTGTATGTGTCATGGACGACCAAGACAATCCATGGGTCAACTCGGGGACCCCATGGAGCCACTTTGGAAGGAAAATGACATTATTATCTTTTTATTTAATTTAAAGTAAAAATTACACAAGCATGAGTTTTTTTACTAAAACAATTTTTAAATGGGGTTATACAAGTCAGATTTTTGACTATAAATAGTCATTGGAAAGCTAAAAATCTTTCCTACATCATAGTAGTTTTTTTTTAATTTTTTAGACATTAATTAAATTAAATTATTTGTGACATCATGATGATGTAGCGATGACCTCATTATTTAACGATTTAAATAAAATGGAATGATAATGTAAAATATAAGACCTACACATGTCCAAAACCTATTGTATGGGTGGATTTCGTACCCTTATCACCTTATCCTCGAAACAAATCAATGTGGGACCATTAAAATCTGAAACTCATTCTAAAATAAAGTAACATTTCTTTACATTCCAAGAGTCCCCCACCACTCCTCTTATAAAAGGCCCCCGCCTCTACCTCCTTACCCACACTTCCAAAGCCTTTGGCTCGGCCAAACCCTTCCCATTTTGTCTCTCCACATCCCCCTCTAACTCTTAGAATCCTCACATTGGGCAGATGTCTTCCCAATGAAGCCTTTGAGCTCAAACCAAAGGGAGTTATCCGATTTTAAGGTAATGTCTTCACTTGAGTCCTTTTGTTTTATTTTTCTTCTCCAACCCCCTAAACTATTTTTATTCATTTATTTTGTAACACCTCCAGTATCTTCAATATACTAGGATGTTGTTATAAAAAGGATTATAGCTACACTTACACACACCTTCGTCTAATGGTTAAAGAACATACTGTTTCTGTGGATGGCGATTTTCTGCCTCACGAAACCATGATTATTCAATATTCATTTAACACCTTTAAAGGTGGCCATTATGTTGTCACTGTATTTTATATATGATATATATGGTATTTATGTTTACTATATGCTTTTTTATTTTATATTTAAAACATACCTTTATTCTTTTCATGTTGTGTAAATACGATAATTTCATATGAGGAAGTGTGGATTACCTCCACCTTAAGTGATGTGACTCGTACATGCAATACATGGAATGTATAAAGAATGAAATTAATGAAAATATGTGACCTATATAACATATATATTATACTGGAATTATAATATATATATATATATCATTTATTTTTAATTCCATTAATATGAAAAAAAATGAAAGTAGCGTTCATGCGTACGTACGGCATATCGTCTCAATGAACGGTGATTTTTGTTTTTTATCTCCAAATGATATGGAATAGTATAAAATGAATATAAAATGGATATATATTATATTTAAAACATCAATACTATTATGGAAACTATTTACTTATAACTACATGGGCAATCATTTTTCAAACAAGTTCATTTTTGACTCATGTACCAAACATCGGCAAAAAAAGTCTGATATGAACTAAATTTATTGAACAATTATTATAAAATTATAATATGTGATATGAACTGAATAATAATCTTTAAATTAGTTCCTTGGGAAATTATAAATTGACCAAAGTTTATTATTCAGGAATATAAAGAAACGAACAAGACAAGTCGGACTTGAGGTAAGGGATCCTACTCCTCTCTTTCTTTTTAAGTACACTCTTTTATGTCATTCCTTTTAAAGCTCATCGTTCTTGTTATTGGGATGTTCTTTTATATTACTCTTACTGTAATTTTTATGTTCATATGATGAGGGACCCTATTCTATCTCATCAATCCATTTTTGTAAGTTTTATGTGGCGTCGTTAGGCTGCCGAGTTTTCGTAAGGGGTTTTTCATCTCACTTTTATTCCCGTGAGATTTAACCTACATTTGCCACAATTTCCTTTGATTGGTGTATGTAATATCCATTATTTTACTCATTTTGTAATTTAATTTCATTTATGAGTATTTACATCAATTTTGTGTTGTCCTTCTTTCACGGGGCGTATGTTTCGAAAGATACCCATGTCGGTAAGGGAACCTTTCACCCTCCTCTTTTTAAAAGACTTATTTTGTTTTGTCTTTTAATTCACATAATATTAAGTTGGGATATGTTCTTATATATCATTATTGATTTAAATTATATGTCCATGTGATGAGATACCCTTTTTATCTCTCATCAACTCATTTTATGAATTTTGTAGTGACGCCGTTAGGCTGTCAAAATTTTACAAGGGAACTTCTTAACCCAAATTTGAAAATTTGGGATAAACTTGTACTCCATGAATATGTCGTTCTATGAATATGTGTGAATAACCTTTGATTTCTTTACACTTAAAATCCATTTATATTTCTTGTATTCATTTGTCACACATAATTATGTAATTGATTTATCCTTAATCAAAGGATACCGTCTTTGTATAGGACTTCGTCTCAATCTCCTTTCATTGAGGAATATTTTGTTTTATACACAACCTTCTTTTATACAGTGTATAAACCCCTTTTACTTTCACGTTTATTCAAATGGAATCTTTTTTATATGAAGCATTTACTAAATGACAGAAGGGAATGTTTTTGTCATATGTAGGCGGCGACAATGACTTCTCTGCCGCCGTGACCATTATTTGAGTTTCGGCTTCCTCTACAAGCCATACCTTATTTTTAAAAGAATAATAAATACCATGTTTTAATTTTCTTTTATTTTGTTATTGAAAATGGTTTTCATAATGTTTTATATTAATGTGTTGTATTGATATCTTTTGATTGAAAGGTGGAAATTTTATGTTTCCTTTATGCATGTTTTATGTGATACGATTATGTTGTGGTTCTTGGGCATTATTATGAAGATGTGTGGTTCTGTGATAAAATAAAGGCGGGTGAGCCCAGTATAGCTCTTCAATGCATTGGGTAACGCAAAGGTGTGAAACATTAAGGTTTCTCCGAATAGATTTAGGGAATATACTGTGGTGGGTATTCCAAACGTAACCAAGAGGGTTACTCCCAACGTAAGAATGTTATGACTGCCTCAAGTTACCTTTTATGTCTTATGATATCTATGATTTATTCATGATTTGATGAGATATGTTAATGTGCCTATGTTTTATGGGTAAAGTATGATTTCATTATTTACTATATATGAAATGATGTTTCCTTTCCATATTTTTTATAACCCTTACTGAGCTTTTTATGCTCATCCCATGTTTTTTGAAATGTTTTTTACAAATCAAGGGAACGGTACATGATATGATGATAGTTTCAAGGAAGTGTCAAGAAAGAATCCATGTTTTATTTTAAATATGTTTCCGTTGATGGGAAAATGAATACTATCTTTATGTAACCACTTTGTTTAAATGTGGAATGTAATGCATGTTTTATGATCTAATTCTCTAAAACTCTAAACCTAAAAAGATCCTCAACGTGTAATCTTGTAATAACTCAAGATTAAGTAAGGTTTAAGGCTGGGGCCTTATAGTTGGTATCAGAGGTCGGTTTAGAAAACTTTAGGGATTAAGAGTTTTTGTTAGACACATGGTTTGTCCCTATATCTATTATTTCAGTTAAATCCTTATTTTATAACTTTTTTTCAGGACAAGTAAAGTTAGTTACGAATGGAAGGAGAAGTATATCAAACGAAATTCCTATCTCTTCCTGATGACATGCTAGCAATAATTATTGCAAATTCATGTTCAGATGATTGTGAAACTTTTTCTAGCATACAACTCACTTGCAAGCATTTATTTGAGATATCAAACACCTCCACTATACCTCGTTATCATTGGGGATCATGGGTTGTTTTTAGACAAATACTATTTTCACAATATTCTCATATTTTCAAGAAAGGTAAATATTATCAAGGTATTTTCAAATATTTTACCTTATCACAAGAATTCGAATCATATTATGATGTTAAAAATGGTGCTGAGGAAGGAGACCCTTGTGGAACCTATTTATATTTGATTTTAAAATATAGTCTCTCAGCACATACTTATGTTATTTTAAAAGGACCAATAATAGAAAGTTTCAACTCAAATTATGTCCGACTATTTTATAGAAATCATGTTTTATCAAGTGTTTTGGAATTATATGTCATACATGATTATTTTCCAAAACTGTTTTTTTGTGAACACCCATATGACCCATGTTGTACAAGGTGTATTTGGACGGAGGAAGAAAATAATTTTAAAGGATCTCTAAATCATTGTTGTAATACATGGACGTCTACCTACGTGAATAAGAAGGCGATGAAACCGAGTGGACTCCATGATCAAGGGATGGTGTTATTCATTTTGGGAATCGTTTTATTTTATCTTATGGTGGTGAAATAAGACTTCAAGAATTAAGATGTTGAGATCATAATGAATTTGGATGAAAATGAGAGGTATAAAGAAATTATTGAGGTTAAAACATGTTAGGGTTATTTTTGAAGTTTTATAAAAAGGAAAACACGCAGACTGTGTGACAACCCATCACATCGGACAAAGCTGTGGGAATCAAACCCACAACCAAACTGTGACTGGTATTTATCGCCTACCACTGGACTACGTGAAGTCCTTGGTTAGTTTGAATGATTCTTTTTAGTTAGACGATTTTATGAATTAAGAGTAAGTTTATTTTGGGTTATCTATGGAAATTTATTAACCCTTCATGGAGGATATGTGATTAGGTTAATTACTTTTCAATACGAGACATTATGAGCAATTGATGTTGTTTGGAGATAAATGTTACGATTTAACATGGAAGACTATCTGACTAAATCCTTCAAATATGTGGGTTTCAATCTTAGTTTGGTTTACTTTGAATAATTTTATGGACAAACTGTTTATCGAATGGTGCTCGTTGAACTTTGGGTTTTGTTGGACAAATTTTGGAGATTAAGAATATATTTTCTTTTTATAATGGGTTATCCTTTTCTGGATTATCTGATCTTGTACTAACCTTTTTAGTTTTGGTTTTGGTTAAAGTTTAATGAAATGGGAAATATATTGTTATCTTCTGTGGATTAGGTGATTCTCTATGAGTTGATTATAGTACTCTTAATGTGAACAAGTCTTCCTAAATACTCGTTTTTTGGAGAAAATATGAGTTTGTGTAAGAAATCTAATAAAAGTTGAAAGTCAACATGATAAGTGATTATGTTTCCTTATGAATAAATTCCCCAATAAAAAGAAACTTAAAACAAAAATGTTGTCTATTAAATTTTTTTATTGGGGAATCGAATATCGTTTAACCCATCACAAGTTTGTGATTTTCTTGTGGTTAAATTTCTCCTAAACATGTTTTCTATCACTCTCCATCAGAACAAGACCCTATGTTTTCTCCTCCATGTCCATGTTTTCCTACATGGAATCCTAGTATGTGTTAACTCGGGTGACCTCTGTGCTTCTCTTTCTTTATTTTAATGTGATTGTTTTACCGACTCTTTTTCTGATGTGGGACTTTCAATGGAGTTTCCATGCCCAATTTTGAAATTGCGAGGACACAATTCCCAAAAGGGGGGAAGGATGTAACACCCCAGGTAAATAAAGAATATGACATTTTTATATTTATCCATTTTTTTGAATAAAATATTAATATTACTTTAAATGGGACGCTATGCTCGATGGCGTACCCAATATGCAACAACGGGTTTCTTGGGAATCTTGTGTTGCACTCTAATAAAAAAATAATATTATTTTAAATGGTAGTTAACGCCTAGCCGTTGTAATGGCGGGAATGAACTTTACTAACTAAAAAATGATTATATATGTTTGTCAAATATTTTTGCTCTTTACAATAAATGTTAGAGGATTAAAAATACGAATAAATACAATTTTAAGCGTAAATATTCTAATATTCATTAAAAGGTTGATTAACCGCTTTTTGATGGAGAACCTCTTTTAAATCCACTTTTTGACAGTTTTATGTGTTATATTTGACAAAATAAAATTCTTCTTTATAATCAGGACATCATCATTTACTTTGTGTAAATTTTTGTTATTATTCCGATAAAGTACATTTCTTAATGAATAGTGAAAAATGTTGTATATTAATTCAAAACCACTTTTTAATCTAATTTATTTATATGATAAGATTATATTTCGAATTGGTTTTAAAATTCAATTAGAATATATTTTTACCATTTAATCCAATTGTGGTCATTGGAATTAATTTCACTTTGAAATTGGACTTAAACTAGTGTCAATCTTTTGATACGTATTGTTTCATAAAAACACGCTATTTTCTCTGACTGCGGGAATTAATTATTAAATTAATTAATGCAACTTATATGTTTTGAATTTTGTAAAATAGACCCCATTTTTGAATTTGGAAAATCAAATATAGCTTAGGGTAATGTTTTGGTATTTTTCTGAAGAACTTCAATTTTTGATGAATAGTGAAACCACTAAGTGGTACTTATAAAAACTGATTTTCCGTTTAAATGAAATTTTACCAACTCTGTGTTTTGAATTTCAAAAATCCGACATACATGGTTTTCATTAAGAATTAAAATGTGGTTCAATGGAATTAAAATAATTTTTTGGTGAATAGTAACTTTTAAGTTTTTAATCGTGATTAGAGGTAATTAGTGTAGTTTAAGGTAAAAATAATGTTTTAATAATATGAGATGAGCTTGACACATGTCCTACCCTTATTAGATGTGTCGTGGCCGACAAAAACTATCCATGGGTCAACTTGGGGACCCCATGGAGCCACTTTGGTAGGCAAATGACATTATTATTTTTTTATTTAATTTAAAGTAAAAATGATACAAGCATGAGTTGTTTTACTAAAAAAAATTTTAAATGGGGTTATACAAGTCAGATGTTTGACTATAAATAGTAATTGGAAAGATAAAAAGCTTTTCTACATCATAGTATTTTTTTCTATAATATTTAGACATTAAATAACTTAAATTATTAATGACATCATGATGATGTAGCGATAACCTCATTATTTAACTATTTAAATAAAATGGAAAGATAATGTACCATCTAAGCCCTAAACATGTCCAAAACCTATTGGATGGGTGGATTTAGAACCCTTATCACCTTATCCTCGAAACACATCAATTTGGGACCATTGAAATCTGAAACGCATTCTAAAATAAAGTAACATTTCTTTACTTTCCAAGAGTGCCCCTCCTCTCCTCTTATAAAATGCCCCCAACTCTACCTCCTTACCAACACTTCCAAAGCCTTTGGATCGGCCATCCCCTTCCCATTCTGTCTCTCCACATCCCTCCCTAACTCTTAGAAGCCTCACATTGGGCAGATGTCTTCCCAAGGAATCCTTTGAGCTCAAACCAAAGGGAGTTACCCGATTTTACGGTAATGTCTTCACTTGAGTCCTTTTGTTTTATTTTGTTTATCCAACCCCCTAAACTATTTTTATTCATTTTATCTGTAACAAATACAGTATATTCAATATACTAGGATGTTGTTAAAAGAAGGATTCGAGCTACACTTACACACACCTTCGTCTAATGGTTAAAGAACATACTGTTTCTGTTGTGGGTGATTTTCTTCCTCACGAAACGATGATTGTTCAATATTCTCTTACCACCTTTAAAGGTGGCAATTATGATGTCACTGTATTTTATATATGATATATATGGTATTTATATTTACTATATGATTCTTTATTTTATATTTAAAACATACCTTTATTCTTTTCATGTTGTGTAAATGCGATAATTTCATATGAGGAAGTGTAGACTACCGCCCCCTCAAGTGATGTGACTCGTACTTGCAATACATGGAATGTATAAAGAATGAAATTAATGAACATATGTGACCTATATAACATATATATTATACTGGAATTATAATATATATATATATATATCATTTATTTTTAATTCCATGAATATGACAAAAAATAAATAAAAGTAGCGTTCATGCGTACGTACGGCCTACCGTCTCCATGAACGGTGCTTTTCGTTTTTTATCTTCAAATGATATGGAATATTATAAAATTAATATATATTGGATATATATTATATTTAAAACATCAATACTATTCTGGAAATTATTTATTTATAACTACATGGGCAATCATTTTTCAAACAAGTTCATTTTTGACTCATGTATCAAACATCGGCAAAAATGTCTGATATGAACTAACATTATTAAACAATTATTATAACATTATAATATGTGATATGAACTGAATAATAATCTTTAAAGGAGGTCCTTATGCAATTATAAATTGACCAATGTTTATTATTCAGGAATATAAAGAAACAAACAAGACAGGTCGGACTTGAGTTAAGGGATCCTACTCCTCTCTTTCTTTTTAAGTACACTCTTTTATGTCATTCCTTTTAAAGCTCATCTTTCTTTTTATTGGGATGTTATTTTATATTAATACTATGGTAATTTTTATGTTCATATGATGAGAGACCCTATTCTCTCTCATCAATCCATTTTTTTATGTTTTAAGTGGCGCTGTTAGGCTGCCGAGTTTTCATAAGGGATTATTCATCTCACTTTTATTCCCGTGAGATTTATGCTACACTTGCCAAAATTTCCTTTGAGTGATGTATGTACTGCCCATTATTTTACTCATTGTTTAATATACTTTTATTTCTGAGTATTTACATCAATGTTTTATTTTTCTTCTTTCACGGGGCGTATGTTTCGAAAGATACCCATGTCGGTAAGGGAACCTTTCACCCTCCTGTTTTTAAAAGACTTCTTTTGTTATGTCATTTAATTCACATACTATTATGTTGGGATATGTTCTTCTATATCCTTATTGATTTAAATTTTATTTCCATGTGATGAGATACCCTTTTTATCTCTCATCAACTCATTTTCTAAATTTTGTAGTGACGCCGTTAGGCTGTCAAATTTTTACAAGGGAACTTCTTAACCCAAATTTGATTCTTTGGGATAAACTTGTACTCCGTGAATCTGTCATTCTATGAATATGTGTGAAAAACCTCTGATTTATTTACACTTAATATCCACTTATATTTCATGTATTCATTTGTCACACATAATTATGTAATTGATTTATCCTTAATCCAAGGATACCATCTTTGTATGGGACTTCGTCTCAATCCCCTTTTATTGAGGCATATTTTGTTATATACACAACCTTCTTTTATACGGTGTATAAACCGCTTTGACTTTTACGTTTATTCAAAAGGAATATTTTTTATATGAAGCGTTTACTAAATGAAAAAAGGGAATGTTTTTGTCATACGTATGCAGCGATAACGACTTCTATGCCGCCGTGACCATTATTTGAGTTTCGGCTTCCTCTACAAGCTATACCTTCTTTCTAAAAGAAAAATAAATACCATGTTTTACTTTTCTTTTATTTTTCCATTGAAAATGGTTTTCATAATGTTTTTATATTAATGTGTTGTATTGATATCTTGTGATTGAAAGGTGGAAATTTTATGTTTCCTTTATGCATGTTTTATGTGATACGATTATGTTGTGGTTCTTGGGAATTATTATGAAGACAGGTGGTTCCGTGATAAACTAAGGGCGGGTGAGCCCGATATAGAACTCCAATGCATTGGGTAATGCTAAGGAGTGAAATATTATGGTTTTTCCGAAGATATTTCGGGAATATACTGTGGTGGGTATTCCAAACGTAACCAAGAGGGTTACTCCCTATTTAAGAATGTTATGAATGCCTCCAGTTACCTTTTATGTCTTATGATTTCTATGATTTATTCATGATTTGATGAGGTATGTTAAAGTGCCTATATTTTATGGGTAAAGTATGATTTCATTCTTATGTATATATGAACTCATGTTTCCTTTCCATATTTTTTATAACCCTTACTGAGCTTTTTATGCTCATCCCATGTTTTTTGAAATGTTTCTCATAGGTCAAGGGAAAGGTACATGATATGATGATAGTGTCAAGGAAGTGTCAAGAAAGAATACATGTTTTATTTTAAATATGTTTCTGTTGATGTGAAAAAATGAATACTATCTTTATGTAACCACTTTGTTTAAATGTAGAATGTAGACCAAGTTTTATGATCTAATTCTCTAAAACTCTAAACCTGAAAAGATCCTCAATGGGTAATCTTGCAATAACTCAAGATTAAGTAAGGTTTATGGCTGGGGCCTTATATTCAATGACCAACATTATATTAAATGGTAAAAATATATTCTAAATATAATTTAAAACCTCTAAATTTAATAATTTATTACTATTAATTATTTCGATTAAAAAAGTTGTTTTTAATTAAAATTTAGTAATTTTCACTATTCATCAAAATATGAAAGTTATCCGAAAAGTACCAAAATTTCAACCTAATCTAATTTCGATATTACGAATCCAAAAATGAAGTCCATTTAGAAAGATAAAATTTATAAGATTTCAAAATGTAGGTATTACTATTCGTAACAGCTAGTCTGATTGGT
This sequence comes from Viscum album, assembly GCA_963277665.1. Lineage (NCBI taxonomy): Eukaryota > Viridiplantae > Streptophyta > Magnoliopsida > Santalales > Viscaceae > Viscum > Viscum album. The sequence continues at coordinate 1,069,842,794 of OY728129.1, forward strand.
TGTGGTGTGTTAAAATCTCGAAGATGCGTACAATGCACACCATTTCATTATTCAAATGGAAACGTATCGTGGATGCTTGGGGTGTTTCATTGTAAATTTTTTATGTCGCCATTCTAAAGAGTAAATTTATTTAGTCAAATTGAATATATAAAAGATTAAAATATTTGATTTAAAAAAAGGGTTTCACTATTAAAAGTTGGTAAAAGTGCATTTTTTGAAAAATACTTATTTTATCTGAAAAAAAGAATTTTTTCTTACATTATGTCTAAGAAACTCATAATATGGATTCTAAAATTATAAGGATTATATAAAGTCTAAAATTTAGTTAATACTATTCATAACCTCTTTTGAATGGCTTGTTTGGAATTTCATGGTGCGCTTGAACTCGGTGTTGTGTGTAGTGCAAGTTATTGAATTATTTTGAAGAAATAACAAACTATGAAATCCTTGGGTGTTACATTCTCCCATCCTTCAATAAATTGCGTCCTCGCAATTTGAAAATGTTATTCGAAAATAAAAGGATGAAAAAAGAAAATATTTTTTTTGGGAAAACCCACATCCGAAATTTGGTTACTAAAATTTAGTCTTAATATGAGGATAAGGGAAATGAAAGGATCACCACCAAATTATGATCTCGATTAGGAGAACATTGGTGGAAATTAGAGACATACGATTGGAGGAAAAATGTAAATATTTATAGGTAGTGATTGAGGTCATAAATCAAAAACAACTGTAAAATTGAGGGCCTTAAATTCATCAATCTAGGATGATTTAAAATACCATCGGTTCCACAAAACAGAAGGTATTAGGATAACACATTTTTGACATTTCAAAATTTCTTATTGGAAATCCCACATCGAAAAATGAATTAATGAGGCATCTATTTAAAATAAAGAGTGGTAGGTATGAAGATTACCAAAATTAACACATACTAGGGTTACATGTATGAAACTATGTATAGGGAAGAGAGATATAACAATCAATTATCCGATTGAGAGTGGTAGAGAACATGGCTATGAAAAGGCCAACAATCCCAAATCTATATATTAGTGATGATATAAGGTACCATCTAGGACAAAATTTTTGTTCTAAGTTCCTTTTCTTAATGTTGAGGAATTTATTTATGAGATTGGCTAAGATCATAAGGAGATATACATACTTTATAATTAGAGTTTTATCCGTTAATAAATTTCTACCACTAACTCATCTTTCACCCCAATAAATAATACAACTCAAAAATGCACTATTTATCCTAATCGTATAGGGTTCCAAATATTATGAATTTATAATTCACATATTAGACCCTTTATGAAAAGAAACTACATTATACTATCCAGGAACTTCATGTTGCACAATGGTAGGTGATAAATCCCAATTTCACTATGGTTTTGGGTTCGATTCTCGCAGGTTTGTCCGACACGATGGGTCGTCACACGGTCTGCCTATTGTCCTTTTATAAAAATCCAAAAATATCCTTTCAAACTTAATCCATTACAACCTTTAGACTTATCTAAAATACAATAATCCAAACTCACAGTACAAAATTTACAAGGAAGTTAAACATAATGAGTATCCTTTTTCCCGGTATTAACATGTGAATGCCTTCCCCATGTATTTTTTTACAACCCCGCAATAACCTGAATTACCAAAATCAACCATCTCTTATTCCAAAAATCACTACCTCAATTTTAGGACCATATTAAGGTTTATCTTTCCTTCAGCCATGTAATTTCCAAAAAATTTAACTCACTGTAGAGCCACTTTTCTTAGTACCATAAAATCTCAAATCCTTAATGAAATAGTACTGCAGTACAATCATTATTTATTTCCAGAACATCATTGATACAACACATAAATGAAATAATTCTAAAATAACAACATAAGAACAGTAGTCATTCCTCTTCATCTGTGGTAGTACCATAACTTGATTATTATCCAATAGCATCATTTGTGTCATAGTCTGATGACTGGTACATAAGTTCGCGTAGTGTCCAAACTCCTTGCAAATGAAGCATTATACATTTGAAACCTTTTTCTTACCCTTGCAGTCACGTAATTTGTGCCCTTTTCCTCCACACTTATAACAAACTCTCATTACTTTCATGGATGTTCTAGGGTGTTTCTTCCCACAGTTATCACATATGGGAAAATTTATCTTTTCCCTCTTCCCTTTATCCATCTTTCTCTCTTCCATCCTTTTCTTCTCTTTCTTCCCTTCAAAGGCATAGGACTCAGTAAACTCTTAACTTATCTTATCAACACATGATATTATTTCATAATATTATGATAATACATGGGAGACTATTTCTCATATAAATTATGGCTTAAGGCCATGAAAGATAAGATCCTTCTTTCTCTTTAGATCATGTGCATTGCTGGAGTTCTTATTCCTTCTACTGGGCGCCATTTTTAATCAATCCCATAAAATAGATTAGTTTATAAATAACAATACCGTATCCCAAACATGTAAAACACATAACATAAATTAAATAGTTTATAGATATAATCCATAATCATAAAAATGTCAACTTTGAGGAAGTATATACTCATAAACCCTTCATAATGGTTTATAATGAAAATGAAAATTATCCTAAGCATATCTCCCGGGAGTGTCGTAACCAAGAGTGCAGCAAGGCCCGTTGTCATGCACCTGTTCCCGTTCGTGTCTAGCTCAAAGTGGTGTTTTTGGGTTTTACCCCTAGGTACATTTGTGCCAGAGCCACCTCTACCTGCTCGTATCTATATAGGGATGTATTGCTTGGAAAACTCACAAAATCTCTACAATACCAAAATTCTAGGAAGTTCTTCTATACTAATCCTCAAATTCCATCTTACATCTATGCGCTATAATCCGAGTTTATCTAAATATAGCTTCCAAGGTTTGTAATATACTTCCTCTGATACCAACTGTAACACCCCGACCCCAGTTACCCAGAGTCGGTGTCTTATTACATAACATTGGCATGATCACAAGAAAGATAAAATCTCGAAAGACCGATTAGTTTAGTAGCCTTGGAAACACTAGATATATTCATAATGTTTTACATTACATCATAAAAATGAAAACTAAAACAACATAGTCTCCATAGTCCACACTCTCATCCCCTCATATTATCCCTGCAGGTCATTCATAATTTACTTCTTCATATCCTGGGAAAAATAAAACATAGAAAAGGGGTGAGCTCAAATTCCCAGCAAGGATAACAATATAGCAGAAATTTTCATAAATAAGAATAAAAATTTAAGGAAATGTATAACTAAAACAAAATCCTTTTAAACTTTAACGTCAACATAGTAAGGAAAAAATAAAAGGAAATAATTCCATTTACTTATTCACATGGGTATTCTACTAATCGAATAATCACATGCAATATCAATAACCACTTTCATAATGATGGAATGCATAATGCCAGACTATCATAACCACATCGCCAAGGCCTCGTGCCAATATAAGAAATAAGATTTTACCAAGGCCTTGTGCCAAGACACTAGTTTGTCTCATGAGACCTACCGATGCAACAAGGAGCTATAGCGTGCTCCACCCGTCAAATATTAAGGCCAACGCATTCCCATATGAAAAGGTTTAAAGATAACATAAACATTGGTATTAAAACTAGCATACGAAATATCAATAATTTCTCCATAAACAATGAATGGTATAAAAATAACACATCCACCATCAAACATATCACAAAACCTTCAATGGAATTTTTTTATAATAAATCAACATCAAATGAGCTTAAAATCCATCAAAGGATGTTGACATAGATGAAAATGATGAGTAAAAATTTTTGAGAGAAATAACCTTTTTGTAAAATCATTTAAAATACATAAATTTATAAATTAAGTAATATAAAAGATATTTTTGAATCAAAGTGTCGAATACCACTTTGAAACTTTTGAAAATAATTACCATTTCAAAACATTCATGTCTATATAAATAAATCCTTAAAATCATTGTGAAAACATAAATATTAATTAAAAAATTTAGAAAGATAAATCTTTAAAACATTTGAAATTTTGATCTTGATAAAGTGTACCTTTAAAAATCCTTAAATTCTTCCTTTTGAAATCATTTATATGAAAAATGTACATGGATGATAAAAATGTCCCAGTAAATACTTACACATAAACAATCTCGGGTAATAACGAGATTGAGGAATTAACCCATACCAATTTGGTTACTTACAAAACATACATCCCATGAAAGAGGTATCATATAATGAATATGTAAATACACATAAATTAAATTGTATTACACAAATAATACAATTATGGGCATTACATACACAACACAAAAGGTAATAGTGGCAATATGGCATTAATCTCACGGGAATAAAGAGTGAGATTAAAACCCCTTACCTTGTACTTTTCCTTGGTTGGGGCTAGGTTAAACTCTTGTATAATGGTGAAATAATTTTTGTTAAATTATTCAAGAATCATATATATTATTATGTTATCATATATGATCTTTTAACATTTCTTTGTTAATAATATCTTAGTATTATCATTGTTTCGGGTGTTAACTTACTCATTTTCTTTTATATGATTTGTTACGTAAGGCATGTTTGTTTTGGATAAGTTTTATATTATTCATATCCAGAATTATATCAAGTCATTAAACATTATTTTTAATCATCAAGTGAGAATTATACTTGAATGGAAACGATGGAGAGTAAATCTCATCGCGTTCGTGGAGACGGTAGTCCGTACGTACGCACAAACGACAATATCATTCTTTTGATATTAAAATAATATATAATTGGATGGTATATCATATATAAATAATCATTATCATGTAATATTTATTATTTACATTAATTACACATCATTATTATACCCATGCAAATAATAATTTATTGAATAACAATTACACCACGACGTGGAGACGGTAAGCTGTACGTATGCAGGTATGGTGACATGTCATTCAAATGATGGATAGAATACTGAAATATGGTTGTAACATGTTTATAATAACATCAAAGTATATATAATATACTGGAGTTATTATTTTAGAATGGTAATAACAAAGAAAGAAGAATTTTAAGAAGAAAGGAACTTGAAAGTGGGTGGTGAAATCATTACATCTTCTTCGGGTTCTTCCTATTGATTTGATCAAAAGATCTCCTTAGGATGGATTTAGGACTAAATTAAGGCCTCTAGGATGAAGTTAGGGGAGTTGAGAGAGTATTTGGGAAGGTTTTGGCCGAACCAAAAGGCTTTTAAGTTGTGAATTAATGAGAAGGTGGAGTTCCCTTTTATAAGAGGGGTGAGGGGAACCTTTGGAAAAGCTAGACATATTATTTTATAATAAATTAATATTCAGTTTATAATCAATAAAAAGTAGATTATTTAAAGATTAAGGTGGGTATAGGTCTAAAATCACTCAACCAATATGATTTAGATAGGTTTGGGTTACTATATTAACATTATCTTTAAGTATTAACTCTTAGTTAATTAGTTTCACTTTTACAATGTCTCTTTGTACTTTTATATCATACGGTTAATAAGCATACTATATACATCCAAGCATCCCCCAATTAATCCATTAATGATAAACATATCAAGATATAAGTCCTTTGGCAGAACCTTATATTTTTAGGAATTTAATATCAATTAATAATATAATATTTCTTGTAAAAACTCTTTTATGTCAATTTGGATACTATTTAATAATTGATTTTTGTAAAACTCATAACAGAATGATTACTTCGAAGAAAATTAATTAAATCAATCCTAACATTCCATATTAACATATAAAATTATTTTTATTTATAAAAAGTCTCAAATTAAATTTTTTTGGTTATTTATAATATAAATTATTCTAATTTTTCATTATTTATGTAATTACTGCATTACCATTGTTTCATAAATAAATTAAATTATATAATGTCTAAAAATTATAAATAAAATACCATTATGTATTAAATCTTTTTATCTTTCTAATTAATATTTATAGTCTAAAATCCAACATAGATAACCCTATGTAAAAATTGTTTTTCTAAACAATATATGCTTATGTCATTTTTGTATATATTTTAACTTAATTAAAATAAAGTGTCCCTATCACCTACAAGTGGCTCCATGGGGTCCCAAAATCTACCCAAAGATGAAAATGGTTAGACAATTATCCACCAAAAAGGTTATGACACGTTTTAGGGTAATTTAGTATTATTATAATCTTATTTGTTAACCCTTATTTACCGGATTTACCCTTTAACCATGGTAAATAAAATATTTACAGAAATAATGATTCAAAATTTCTAAAATTTAAAGATACCTATTTACACAATTTTAACATCCTGATTCCAAATATGGAATCAATTTTTCCAAATTCAAAACACAGAAGTGGCAGAAATTTATTTAAAATTAATTCCCGCTGTCAAAACAAAAAAGCGTGTTTTAAGGAGATAATAACTATCAAAAGATTGACACTTGTTTATGTCTAGTTTTAATGTGAAATTACATTAAATGACCAACAATGTATTAAATGGTAATAATATATTCTAAATATACTTTAAAATCACTCAAATTAATAATTTATCACTATTAATTATTTCAATTAAAAAAGTTGTTTTTAATTAAAATTTAGTAATTTTCACTATTCATCAAAATATGAAAGTTATCCGAAAAGTACCAAAATTTCACCCTAAGCTAATTTTGATATTACGAATCCAAAAATTTAGTCCATTTAGAATGATAATATTTATAAAATTTCAAAATGTAGGTATTACTATTAATAACGGTTAGTTTGATTGGTTGTGTGTGTTAGAATCTCCAAGTTGCGTACAATGCATGCCATTGCATGATTCAATGGGAAACGTACCATAGAAGCTAGGGGTGTTTCATTGTAAATTTTTTATGTCCCCATTCTAAAGAATAAATTTATTTAGTCAAATTGAATATATAAAAGTTTTAAATATTGGATTTAAAAAAAGGGTTTCACTATTAAAAGTTGGTAAAAGTGAATTTTTTAAAAAATACTTCTTTTATCTGAAAAAAAGAATTTGTTCTTACATTATGTCTAAGAAACTCATAATGTGGATTCCAAAATTATAAGGATTATAGAAAGTTTAAAATTTAGTAAATACTATTCATAACCTCTTTTGAACGGCTTGTTTCGTAAGTCATGGTGGGCTTGAACTCGGTGTTGTGTGTAGTGAAAGTTATTGAATTATTTTGAAGAAATAACACACTATTAAATCTTGGGGTGTTACATTCTCCCCTCCTTCAATAAATTGCCTCCTCGCAATTTTAAATTTTTCTTCGAAAATAAAAGGTTGAAAATAGAAAATATCTTTGTGGGAAAACCAACATCGGAAATTGGGTTACTAAAATTTTGTCTTAATATGAGGGAAAGGGAAATGAAAGGGTAACCACCAAATTATGATCTCGATTATGGGAACATTATTGGAAATTAGAGACATATAATTAGAGTAAAAACGTAAATATTTATAGGTAGTGATTGAGGTCATCAATCACAAACAAGTGTAAAATTGAGGGCCTTAAATTCATCAATCCATGAAGATTTAAAATACCATCTGTTCAACAAAACATAAGGTTTTAGGATAACACGTTTTTGATGTTTCAAAATATCTTAGTTGAAATCCCACATCGAAAAATGAATTAATGAGGCCTCTATTTAAAATAAAGAGCGGTAAGTATGAAGATTACCGAAAATAACACATACTAGGGTTCCATGTAGAAAAATATGGATATGGAAGAGAAATCTTACCATCAATTATCTGATGGAGAGTGGTAGAGAACATGGCTATGAAAAGGCCAACAATCCCAAAGCCATAAATTTGTGATGATCTAAGGAACCATCTAGGGAAACATTTTTGTTCTAAGTTCCTTTTCATAATGTTGAGGAATTTATTTATGTGATTGGATAAGATCATAAGGAGATATACTTACTTTATAATTAGAGTTTTATCCATTAATAAATTTCTACCACAAAATCATCTTTCAACCCAAAACATAATACGACCCAAAAATACTCTATTTATCCTAATCGTATTGGGTTCCAAATATAATGAATTTATAATTTACATATTAGACCCTTTATGAAAAGAAACTACATTATACTATCCAGGAACTTCATATAGCACAATGGTTGGTGATAAATCCCAATTGCACTGTGGTTTTGGATTTGATTCCAGTAGCTTTGTCCGACACGACGGATCGTCACACGGTCTGCGTGTTGTCCTTTTATACAAATCCAAAAATAACCTTTCAAACATAATCCATTCCAACCTTTAGACTTATCCCAAATAATATTATCCAAACTCATAGTACAAAATTTACAAGAAAGTTAAACATAATGAGGATCCTTTTTACCAGGTATTAACATGTGAATGCCTTCCTCATATATTCTTTTACAACACTGCAACATCCTGAATTACCAAAATCAACCATCTCTCATTCCAAAATCACTACCTCCATTTTAATAGCATATTAAGGTTTATATTTCCTTCAACAATGTAATTTCCACAAAATTTAACTTTTTGTAGAGTCACTTTTCTTAGTACCATAAAATCTCAAATCCTTAATGAAATAGTACTACAGTACAATCCTTATTTATTTCCTGAACATCATTGATACAACACTTAAATGAAATAATTCTAAAATAACAACATATGAACACTAGACATTCCTCTTCATCTGTGGTAGTACCGTAACTAGATTATTATCCAATAGCATCATTTGTGGCATAGTATGATGACTAGGAAATAGGTTCGCGTAGTGTCCAAACTCCTTGAAAATGAAGCATTTTACATTTGAAACCATTTTCTTACCCTTGCAGTCACGTAATTTGTGCCCTTTTCCACTACACTTATAACAAACTACCATTCATTTCATGAATGATCCAGGGTTTTTCTTCCCATGGTTATCACATATAGGAAAATTCTTCTTTTCCCTCTTCCCTTTATCCATATTTCTCTCTTCCATCCTTTTCTTCTCTTGCTTCCCTTCAAATCCATAGAACTCATTAAACTCTTTACTTATCTTATCAACACATGATATGATTTCATCATATGATGATAATACCTTGGAGACTATTTCTCTTATAAATTCTGGCTTAAGACCATGAAAGATATGATCCTTCATTCTCTTTGGATCATGTGCATTGCTGGAGTTCTCATTCCTTCTATTGGGTGCCATTTCTAAACAATGGCATACACTAGATTAGTTTATGAATAACAATAACTAATCCCAAAATTGTAATACACATAACATAAATTAAATAGTTTATGGATATAATCCATAATCATAAAAATGTCTCCTTTGAGGATGTATATACTCATAAACCCTTCATAATGGTTTGTAATGAAAATGAGAATTATCCTAAGTGTATCCCCCAAGAGTATCGTAACCAAGAGTGCAGCAAGGCCCATCGTCGGGCACCAGTTCCCGTTTGAGTCTAGCTCAAAGTGGTTTTTTTGGGTTTTACCCCTAGGTACATCAGTGCTAGAGCCGCCTCTACATGCTCATATCCAGACAGGGATTTATTCCTCGGAATACTCACAAAATCTCTAAAATACCAAAATTCTAGGATGTTCTACTATACTAATCCTCAAATTCCATCTTAAATCTATGTGCCCTAATCCGAGTTTATCTAAATCTAGTATCCAAGGCCGTACTAAACTTCCTATAATACCAACTCTAACGCCCCGACCCCAGTTACCCAGAGTCGGTGCATTATTACATAACATTGGCATGATCACAAGAATGATCAAATCTCGAAAGACCGATTAGTCTAGTAGCCTTGGAAACACTAGATATATTCATAAAGTTTTACATTACATCATAAAAATGAAAACTACAACAACATAGTCTCCATAGTCCACAATCTTATCCCCTCATACTATCCCTACAGGTCATTCATAATTTACTTCTTCACATCTTGGGAAAAATAAAACATAGGAAAGGGGTGAGCTCAAATTCCCAGTAAGGATAACAATATAGAGGAAACATTCATAAATAAGAATAAACATTAAAGGCAATGTATAAAAAAAGCCTTTTAAACAGGAACTTCAACATAGTATGGAAAAAATAAAATGAAATAATGTCATTTACATATTCACATGGATATTATACTAATCGAATAATCACATGAAATATCAATAACCACTTTCATAATGATGGAATGCATAATGTAAGACTATCAAAACCACATAGACAAGGCCTCGTGCCAAGACTACAATTAAGAATTTTCCAAGGCCTTGTGGAAAGACACTAGTTTGTCTCCTAAGACCTACCGATGCATCGAGGAGCTATAGCGGGCTCCACCCGTCACATATTAAGTCCAATGCATTCCTATATGAAAAGGTTTAAACATAACATAAAAATTCGTATTAAAACTCGCATATGAAATGTCAATACCTTCTCCATAAACCATGAATGATATACAAATAAGACATCCACAATCAGGCATATCACAAAACCTTCAATGGAAGTTTTTTATAATAAATCAACTTTAAATGAGCTTAGATCCATCAAAGGATGTTAACATAGATGAAACTGACGAGTAAAACTTTTTGAGGGAGATATCCTTTTTGTAAAATCCTTTAAAAGTCACACATTTATAAAGGAAGTAATTTAAAAGAGAATTTTGAATCGAAGTGTCTCGTACCACTTTGAAACTTTTGAAAATAATTATCATTTCAAAACATTCATGTCCATATAAATAAATCCTTAAAATCATTTTGAGAACATGGACATTAATTAAAAAGATTTAGAAAGATAAATCATTAAAACATTTGAAATTATGATATTGATAAATAGTAACTTTCAAAATCCTTAAAATCTTCTTTTTGAAATCATTTTTATGAAAAATGGACATGGATGATAGAAATGTCCTAGTAAATACTCACACATAAACAATCTCGGGTAGTAATGAGATTGAGGAATTAACCCATACTATTTTGGTAACTTACGAAACATCAAACCCATGAAAGAGTTATCATACAATGAATTTGTAAATACACATAAATTAATGTGTATTACACAGATAATACAATTATGGGTAGTAAATACACCACACAAAAGCTAATAGTGGCAATATGGCATGAATCTCAGGGGAATAAGGAGTGAGATGAAAACCCCTTACCTTGTACTTTTCCTTGGGTTGGGGTAGGTTAAACTCTTTTATAATGGTAAAATAATTGTTCTTAAATTATGAAATAATAATATAAATTATTATTTTATCATATATGATCTTTTAACAATGCTTTGTTAATAATATCTTAGTATTATCGTTGTTTCGGGTGTTAACTTACTCATTTTCTTTTATATGTTTTGTTACGTAAGACATGTTTGATATGGATAGGTTTTATCTTATTCATATACAGAATTATATCTAGTCCTTAAACATTATTTTTAATCATAAAATGAGATTTATACTTGAATGGATACGATGGATAATGAATCTCATTGCGTTCGTGGAGACGGTAGTCCGTACGTATGCACGAGCGACAATATCATTCTTTTGAAAATAAATTAATATATAATTGGATGGTATATCCTATATACTGAATCATTATCATGTTATATTTATTATTTAAATTAATTACACATTATTATTATACCCATCCTAATAATAATTTATTGAATAACAATTACCCCACGACGTGGAGACGGTAAGCCGTACGTACGCATGTATGGTGACATGTCATTAAAAGGATGGATAGAATACTGAAATATGGTTGTAGCATGTTTATAATAACCTAAAAGTATATATAATATACTGGAGTTATTATTTTAGAATGGTAATAACAATGAAAGAAGAAGTTGAAGTAGAAAGGGACTTGAAAGAGGGTGGTGAAAACATTACCTCCTCTTCGGGTTCTTCCTTTTGATTTGATCAAAAGGGCTTCTTTAGGTTGGCTTTCTGACTAAAGGAACGCCTCTAGGATGAAGTGAGGGAAGTTGAGAGAGTATTTGGGAAGTGGTTGGCCGAACCAAAAGGCTTTGATGGATTGAATTAATGAGAAGGGGGAGTTCCCTTTTCTAAGAGGGTTGAGGGGCACATTTGGAAAAGATAGAAATAATATTTAATAATAAATTCATATTCATTTTCTAATGGATCCAAAGTGGATTATTTAAAGTTTATAGTGGGGATACGTCGAAATCCACTCAACCAATATAATTTAGAAAGGTTTGGGTTACTATATTAACCTTATCTTTAAGTATTCACTCTTAGTTAATTAGTTTCACTTTTACAATGTCTCTTTATATTTTTATATTATATGGTTAATAAACTTACTATATACATCCAAGAGACCCCCAAGTGGTCCAGTAATGATACACCTATAATGATATAAGTCTCTTATCCAAAACGTAGTTTTTTAGTAATTTAATATCAATTAATAATATATTATTTGTTTTAAAAACTCTTTTTTGTCAATTTTGACACTATTCAATAATTGATTTTTGTAAAACTCATAACAGAATGATTACTTCGAAAAAAGTTTATTAAATCACTCCTAACATTCCATATTGACCTATAAAAGTATTGGTATTTATAAAAAGTCTCAAATTAAATTTATTTGGGTATTTATAATATCAATTATTCTAATTTTTTATTAATTAGGTAATTACTATATCACCATTGTGTCATAAATACATTAAATTATATAATGTCTAAAAATTATAAATAAAATACCATTATGTAGGAAATATTTTTCGCTTTATAATTAATATTTATAGTAGAAAATACGACATATATAACCCTATGTAAAAAAAATTCTGAATGATATATGCTTATGTCATTTTTGTATTTATTTTAACTAAATTAAAATAAAGTGTCCCTATCACCTAAAAGTGGCTCCATGGGGACCTAAAATCGACCCAAAGATTCCAATGGTCGGAAATGTATCTACAAATATGTTTAGGACATGTTTTATGATAATTTAGTATTATTATAAAATAAATTTTTAACCCTTATTTACTGGATTTACTCTTTAACCATGGTAAATAAAATATTTACTGAAGTAATTATTCAAAATGACTAAAAATTAAAGATACCTATTTACACAATTTTAAAATCCTGATTAGAAATATGGAATCAATTTTTCAAAATTCAAAACACAGAAGTGGAAGAAATTTATTTAAAATTAATTCCCGCTGTCAAAACAAAAAGCGTATTTTTAAGAGATAATAACTATCAAAAGATTGACACTTGTTTATGTCTGCTTTAAATGTGAAATTACATTCAATGACCAAAATTTTATTAAGTGGTAAAAATATATTATAAATATACTTTAAACCCACTCAAATTAATAATATATCACTATTAATTATTTCGACTAAAAAAGTTGTTTTTAATTAAAATTTAGTAATTTTCACTATTCATCGAAATATAAAAGTTATCCGAAAAGTACCAAAATTTCACCCTAAGCTAATTTCGATATTACGAATCCAAAAATGAAGTCCATTTCGAATGATAAAATTTACAAAATTGAAAAATTTATGTATTACTATTTATAACGGCTAATTTGATTGGTTGTGGTTTGTTAGAACCTCAAAGTTGCGTACAATGCACGTCATTGCATTATTCAAAGGGAAACGTATCGTGGAAGCTTGGGGTGTTTCATTATAAAATTTTTATGTCTCCATTCTAAAGAAAAATTTATTTAGTCAAATTGAATATATAAAAGTTTAAAATATTAAATTTAAAAAAAGGGTTTCACTATAAAAAGTTGGTAAAAGTGCATTTTTTTAAAAAATACTTTTTTTATCTGAAAAAAAATAATTTGTTCATACATTATGTCTAAAAAACTCATAATATGGATTCTAAAATGATAAGGATTATATAAAGTTTAAAATTTAGTTAATAATATTCATAACCTCTTTTTAACAGCTTGTTTGGTAAGTCATGGTGCGTTTGAACTCGGTGTTGTGTGTAGTGCAAGTTATTGAATTATTTTGAAAAAATAACACACTATGAAATCTTGTGGTGTTACAAATAACAAAGATCATGGTTATTAATTGTTAAAATTTATGAAATATATCATATTCGATCAAAAAGTTTCATCCCCTAATAGGTATTTTTGATGATAATTACAACTTCAATTAAAATATTTATTAATTATTTGTTTAATTATATTTTAATAGTAATTCCAGGACTATCGACAGTCTTCATATTCAAAATTGAAAATAGAATTTATTTTTAGAAGCAAATGGGTAGAACACATGGTGTTAAAATGTGTACCTACCTTAAGAAACTGTGACATCCTACTTCTTATTTAATTAATTTTGTGATCATTTTATATATTATTTTTTAGTTTAAATTTAAATTTATTTTGAATAACATATTACATACTAAAAATCAATATCAATATTTTAATTTTTTTTGATACTTTTATGAGAATGATATATAAGTCATTTTTTATGTATAGTAATTAGACTCACCTCAATCCAAAAAACAATGTGACTAGTATGACTTGAAATGTTTATTTTTAGTTTAATATTGACATTTTAGTTCATAACTGATATCACGTTATCAAAAATAAAAAATGAATTCAGATTATTTTGATACTTTATGAAAATTATCCATAATAAATTTGTGAAATTTTGGAATCATCCACACCTCAATTCAATACACATTGAGACTGACAAGAATCAAAGTTTTATTTTTTTAGATTATGATGAGATATTTTATAAAAAAAATCACTCAATAAACCCCTTAATACATTTCCTTATTTTCATGAAACATTACTATAATTATCCTTAAGTCATTTTTGACATGTATGAATCAATTACACCTCAATATGATATAAATAGGCTATGGATGATTTATAAAATCCTTCATCTATGAAAGGACCATTTTTTCTCTACAAAAACTCGACCCACTTATCACTGAATAATATTTCCTTTTTTGGGGTCACATAACCTTAATGTGTTTTCACTCATTTATTTTATTATTTGGCTAATAAATCAATATTATTTGAGGATTACCATCTTGGAAGTAACATTTAGATGCATTCTACCTATGTTATAACTCTTATAGGAGATATGGAGGATAGGTCTAGAGGGATATGAAGGTCCATAGATAGAAAACCTAATATATCCTTCAATTAATATATTACTCTAAATCAAATTAACTCTTCCTAGTATTCAAATATTCCTTTTCAAACATATTTTATATTTATACATGGAAGGAAACAAATTCAGTAAATTGATCTCTAATCTGATTCGAAGAGTATGTAGTCCTTTGGACACTAATTTTGACATGTCTAATTCCTAATCCAATTATCATCTTTGCTACATTAACTAATATATTTTTTAATTCATAAATTTCCTCAAATATTTTATAACAATCTAAAAAATAAAGATCATGTTTATTTTAGATGTAAGAGGACATTGCTTGAAACTAGAAACATAATGTAAATCTCAATGATGAATCCACAAAAAATATGATAACACAAGTTTCCATCCATTAATTTTTTAAAGTTACTATGATGTTAAAATATAGTTTCACATATAACAATATAAATATATCATATAATTGTAGTAGGTAGATTTATTAATGGTTCAAAATAAAACCATCACATAAGGAGTGGTAGCCACAGATAATATTCAAGAATTTTTTATTTTAAATCAGTTTAGAAGTAATTTTTTAAAAACAATAATGTTTACTGAATTGAAAAATAATAAAACATTATTTACTTTAAAAATGTTTATGTAAGGTGAAAATTTAAATAGATCAATAACAAGCTGATATTTTTGATCAAATCAAACTTCCATTACAAGAAAATTGAGTTCATATTTATATTAATAAGTCATTGGTCAACAGTAATTGTCATCAATGAAATATATGTCATTAGTTTATTTGGAAGTGCTCTATCATTAATCAAAACCCAAAGAAGCTTCCTGGGATTTTTCACCCAAGGAAGTTATCACTCATTTACCTTTTTATAATATTGATGAAATCATTAATGGAAAATATCTTTGATATTAAAATTTTAATAAAAGGACAAATTGAAAATATATTTCTCTTATTTAAGGTATTTCATGATTCCATTTTCATATGATGTTCACAGATATACTGAAATCCTACTTCAAATTCAATCCTCATTCTAATTTTATGAAGAAAAGATTTTAATTGTAGGATTCAATTATTATAAAATCCCTCATTAATTAAAGAAATGTCAATAAGCTCATATAAATCTTAAACAAATTCACCCATTGTGAGGAACTTGAAAATGATTGATATGGAGGATTATATTTTGGGATTTTGTTCAAAGAGATATTTAAATTCTTCCCCACCTTTAAACATGAAAGGTTCATATATAGAATCAGGAACACCTCAATCAAATACATGGTTTGAAAGATAAGACATAATGTGTTTGTTTTGAATTTAATATTGACAATTTTGTTAAAAATTTGTGTCACTCAAACAAAAACTAGTAAATCATGGTTATATTGTCTGCATTCATTATAAAAATGATCCATAAGTAATTTTGTGGTGTAAGATTCATCCATACATTAATCAAATACATGATGATATTACTATCACTCAAATTATGTGTTTTTATATTAAAAATTACATTTTAGTTGAAAACGTGTGTCACTCACTGAAATCATTGAAAACAAGCTTGAATAATGTTGAGACTTCTGTAAAATTATGATAAAGTCATTTGATGTGTGTAAGAATAAATCTCACGTCAATCTAACTCATAGTGTGACTAGTATAACACGAAGTGCGTGTTTTTATTTAAAAATGTTGTTTTAGTTCAAAACACACATCATATTATCAAAAACAATAAAATATATTGATATTGTGTTAATACATTATGACAACAATCCTTCACTCATTTTTGACATATATGAGTTGACTACACATCAATATAATTCATGGTGTGCCTGGTATGACTAAATGTATATGTTCTTAGTTTAGAAATGAAAGTCTTCTTAAAAACACTTGTGACATTCTCAAAACTGATAAAACATATTTAGATTGTTTTTATACCTTATTAAAAAGATCCATATTTATATTTTTACATGTAAGAATAATCCACACCTCAATATGATACATGGTGTGACCAGTATGACATGAAATGTGTGTTTTTAGTTTTAAATTTACATTTTAGTTGAAAATACAAATCGAAAAATCAAAACAGAAAGGGTTCATTTAAATTGTTTTGATACATTTAGATAATGATCCATAAGTCTTATGTAATGTATTTTAATCATCCTAACCTCAATCTGATATAGGGGGATACTAGTATGAATCCAAGTTCATGTTTTCAGTTTAAAAATTATCATTTTAGTTAAAAACATGATTCGATCACTAAGTACCTTCAATAAAATACTTATATTTTCTTGATAAATTAAAAAATTACTAATGTGTCATTTTTGATGTGTAGTAATCAACAAAACCTCAATCATATAAACAATTTTTTTTGGTGAAATTAAGTGTAGGTTTTTAGTTTTAAATTGAAATTTTATTTCAAAACACAAGTGACATACTAAAAAACATCTAAACTCATTCAAATTGTTTTTATACATAAGATAAAGGACCCATAAGTCATTTTTGATATGTAGGAATCATATAGAACTAATTATTATATATGGTGTTCCTGGTATGACTCAAATTTAATTTTTTTATTTAAAAAATGACATTTAAGTTTAAAACGCAGGTCATATACACAAAAATCAAAAAGCACTTTCATATTATTTTGATACATCAGGAAAACGATCCATAAGTCATTTGTGATGTGTTTGAATTATCCACCCCTTAATCCAATACAAAATGTGATTGGTATGACTAAAAAAATTTGTTTTTAGTTTAAAATTGACGTTTTTTTAATGTATTCATTCACATTTATGATTAATTTATTTCTTTATAGCATTAATGACATAATAATTATTTTCATATACATGTGAACACTTTCTCTTGAGATGGGGTGGTCTATTTAGAAACTAATAGCATGATCTATCTCTTTTATAGGGGCCTGAGGGCCAAAAATAAAGGATAATTTATTTTTTTTGAATGTTTATGATAAATATTACATATTTATGTAATTTCAAAACACAATTTTTGAAATATATATTATATATAGTCTTTTTCTTGTAGTTGTGATATAAATTTTATTTAATTTAAATTCTTTTTTACTATCATAGTGTGTTGTAATTTTAGAAGCACAATGATGTTGTATATATTTTATCAACGCTATTTCTACCACTCATAAAAGGAAAATGTATCAGATCTATAATACTATCAATAATGTACACCCTTTATCAATGTGTTTTTAGCACTGTAAAAGGACCGTTTAGCAGCTATATTTTTAGCGATGATAAAAGGGATCTTATTTTATCAGTACTTATAATATTTGTTATTTTTAGCACTAATAAAGTGTGTTTAAGGAACTCATAATATGGATATTTATAGAAGTGAATAAACTATTTTAGTTCTATAACTATATATATTTTCTAATTAATTATCTTCTCATTTTATTATTTTTATTAGAATCATCATGTCTAGAATGTTTTATTCAGGTATTTGGATTTTTCATGATTAAATTGTTTAAAACTTCACTACCACAATGTATAGTATAATGAATGCTTTCATTAGATTATTCCATTTTATTAAAATCTATTTCAATGAATACTTTTTTAAATTTATTGGATGTAAAATATTAGAATAGCTATACATTTTAGATTTCATTTTTTGATTTTAACAAACAAACATGATAAATAATATCCTTATTAGTCCCTTGAATGCATACTTCCCCACAAACCATACATAAAAAATTATAATTAGAGCCAAACTGGGAATAATTATGTGTCATCATAATTCCAAATTGATATTAATTACATTATACAAATTTTTAGGCATATATATTTTATAACTCCTAGATTATTGATTAATATGGGTCTATTTCTCCCATTAAATGAATTATATTTCATTTCCTATATGTTTTCTATCTATTTGAGACATATAGAGGCCTTTTGGTAGGCACTTACTAGTTGTTACTTGTGATTCATGGTAGATGGGTTTGTTGAGGTTGGCCTTTGGGAGATATATGGATAGTAGTGAGGTCTTGTGGTAGGTTTATTAGGTGTATTAATACATCTAATGTTTCTATATATTTTCAGTAAGAGTCAATTGGTATTCAAATCAGTTTTCGCATCATATATTTAATTTTGTTTTGGCTAATTTCAATTGGTTGGTTTGACTAATTGTGGTTAGTGATTGTGCTTTAATAGTGTATAAAGTGACATTGACAAGTGAGTAGGATTAGTTATAGTTGGACTTCATATATGTTCGGGTGGGATCTCTCTAGTGATGTTATTTGAAACCTATATATTATTTCATAGAAGACTATAATGTATTTTAAATGGTATTTAGTAAGATTTCCAATGATTGCTGATGTTTTATTATTTCTTATAGATTATCATTATTATATTCGGTATATATGTTACTTTTAGTGATACCATTTTGTTGAGAAAATGTCACGTTGACATTGGTGAATGTGTTTTTGTCCCTAGTTATGAATTATGGATCATCATTAAGAATTCATTTATACAATGCATCAAAAGGAATCGTTATTTAGGTGGTTAGCTAACATTTATTATCTTAGAGCTAGTTGTTTAAGTTGTTTCAATCCTTTTTTGGCTTTGGGTTCAAGTGGAGACTCAATCTAGTTTTTTATTTTTCTATGATTTAATTTTAGGTTGTTTATTTTACTGAAATTTTGAATCATTCTACTATCATTAATATGATATGTTTTTTCTACGATGGGTTTAGGGATAGATAGTATTTTGAATTTATTGGGTGTGATGGTACCTATGAATTGGTAAAAGATTTCCACGATGGAATTGTCTCAATACAGGACTCTGGTCAGTCCATATATGTATTCTTTTTATGATTATAGTTGATATAATTATGAGCATGTTTATTATTAGTTAAGAAAATCATTGAATTTGGTCACTATATATCTCTTTGATGCATGTTGGGGGACAAACAGTTATTGTACTCAATCATAGTTTCCTTTTTATGTTTTGATTCAAATATTACCCAATGATGGTGAAACAAAATAATATTGAGGTTTTGGGGTTAATTTATATGGTAAATACATGTAATATTGTGTTTCATATAAAAAAATTTCTCGATTTCATTTCAATGTAATAGAATGGTGAATTTTTTACTCATATCCTTATTTAATTAAATACATAATTTAAAATCGTGTTAATATTCTTCAAATTAATCATTTTAATTTCTATCCATTATATATATTTTCTATATATACACTATTTTGGACTATTTTTCATTTGGTTATTCATGTTGACTAATTTCACATAGGCTAAACCCCTTTCCATAATTCTCAGGTTATAAGTGGCATATTTTTTATTCTCTCAAATTTATTGAATAAATTTATTTTTAGTGAATATATTCCACATTTAATTTGTTTATAATTTCCATATATTCCTCTCTAATATTAGAAATTACATTTTTTTCAATGTGTTGAGGATTACGATGTTTTGTGGGAAAATTCTATATTATTCAATGGACTATGATCTATAGACATGTCACTGTGGATTAGTTTAACCGTTTTTTGAATTTATTTAATATAGGGATCCTATGTGTGTTTCCCCACTTGTGTTTATTGGTGGTTTTTCCTCTAGGCGCCTCATTGATTATATTTGGGGATTCAGGTCCCACACATATACTTCAATCAAGTGATCCTTATAGTGTAGCTATCATCTATTTCAATCGATTGAGAATATAGTATAAGAAAAACAAGATAGTATTACACCTTAACTGATCAAAGTTGGGGACAACATCTTGATACCCCTATTTTTTTGAATTTGGTGTGGATGGATCAGAAATAGGCATATGGTTCTCATTATGGGAACCACAGGGACAAAACCTTTATAAGGAACATGGATAAATATATAAAACTTGTCAAAGATGACTTCAACTATATTCATTCTCCTTCTTCAAAAAAATGATATGACCGAGCCCTAGAAAATTTTATATACATATTACTATATTAATAATATTTTAATAATTTCTAATATTTTTATATAATTTAAATTAATCATAGTGCCCTTTATCTGGAATAAAAAAATAATTGGTGAAGATCATTTTTATTAGTATTAAATAACATGGTTATAGAGGGAACCTTTTTATCAGTGCTTTTTTCTACTAATAAATATTTTCCTTTATAAATGATTCTGGTTTATTTTGTTTTTTCATGAGTCTTAGTTATGATTCATAAAATTATTATAGTTCATATTGATTAATATATATAATATAATTTTTATATTAATATATGAATTAAACATGTACAAATATAGAATTAAAATAATCTATTTAAATACTAATAATTATCATGTATCGCTACCTAAAAGTTAAAACAATGAGATACAAAATGGTCAAAATGGAATGGTTTTTACAATGATTATTTAAAATCACTAAAATATATCTTAAACAAAATGTTCTTAATTATGTATCAATAAGGGATCAAGGGAAAATATATACCTTCTACATTATATATACCTACATGGGCATTAGGATCCACATATAAACTTTTGATTCTTCCATGTAATTCAAATGCCTTTTTCCCTAATATGAATATTGTGTCTAGATAAAAGCTAAATAGCACAGAAGTAACGATTCCATCATTAAAAAATATCGATGTATTTTAATGAAAATAAAAAAACAATATGATTATAACTCAATTAATTTCTATAAACTCATGTGTTGTCTTCACAATTTGGATTCATGGAAGCATTGTGCCTCTTCCTTATCCCTCAATGCCATTACCTGCTGTAAGAAAAATTCTAAAGGTTACACCCTTAAGAATAGTCTCGGACCACTGAATAGTGGACAGGATTCCACTGAATATGTGTGAAAGTATATTTTTGAAATTATGAATGGAACAACGAAAATAGATTTCACTTCCGTTAAGTAAAGATGAAAATACTCAGAACAAAAGAGGAACCACAACAAAGATAATACAAAAAATAAAAGGGGTATAATATTTAACGTGCTTCAGATCCTTTGGGATCATTTGAGCATGACAAGACAACCACTATACACATTTCATTTTATTATGATAAAAAATTCAAGAAAACTAAATATTCCAACCAAAAAATTTAGATTCACTGTTAGTGAAGAAAATTAAACCATGAAATGAAACTAAAAATACATCAAGATCCTTTCAGAGCCTTGGCATACTTTCCACTATACATGGGAGATTAATTGATTGTATATAAAGGTGATCTCTAGCTTATTTATAGGAAATCATTCACTTGAAGTTCACCATTTCAAAAAACTCCCACTGAATGATATCTAGGATATATCAGATGCACCTCTTCTGATTGAAGGAACGTGTAGAGAAAGACGAAATATAACATATCTAAGCATCAAGTAATATTATAGAGGGAGATTATATTTACCTTTACCATATGATAGTAAAGGTGTCGGGGAGTCGAACATATAAAATAATCTAAAGGGATTCCACGAACGTGTGATCAATCCCCATGAAAAGAATAGGTGATGAAACAACTGAAGAGAGCCCGGGAAGGCTACAAAGAATGCCCAAACTAGAAAAACAGATAAAGTAGAAAAGGTGGATGACCATGATGAAAATGTTGGTTCCCTTAATCAATAGTGAGGATAAAACCTATAGTAGTTCACTTTGATGTTTGGGAAAAATGAGAAAAGGATTTATAAATTAATAGTCTTCAAGGAACATTCCAACGAAACATGGACCCTGCATAAATATAAACCGAATTTCCTATATAGAATAAATAAATTTTATAATTATATACGTATATAATAATTAATGGATGGAATTAAAGTAAAAAATCATATGGAAATTAAAACTAGAAATATATACCATTTTCATATGATATTGGAGATATGGTTTCACCTATTTTCATTGAATTGGTACCAAATTCACTAAATATAAACAATTATTGATGTTGATAATGTCATAAACTAATTCAAATTATTGACTAGATTTTCCTTAGTATATATCTTATTAACACATGAAATTCCAAATTTAATGATGTATCTTATAAAATGAATCATAATGTCAATGTATTTAAACATACAATGGAATAATAAAATAAAATTATTGTGCTGAATATCTTCTTCAACAGCCATTGTCAAGGAAATTAATTTCGATTCAGTGCTTGAGAGGGACACCATGTATTATAGATTAAATTTTCATGTTATTAGTCCTCCACATGAAGTAAATATATTTAATATGAGGTATTTGTAGGAATGATTATTTCTTGTATAGTCATAGCCTATATAAAAACAATAGGATTAGTAATATAATAATTATTTACATAACATAAATATAGTTCTATATCTTGAGAAAAATAACTATCAAGGAATTTTAAATCATACCAAGGTGGATTAATAGGATTACTCATAAATATGATAAAAGTTAAAACAATACATGCAATGTCAGTTCTTATGAAAATAATTGAATACATGATGTTTCCTACTATTTTATCATATGTTATTATTGAAATAAATTCAACATCAAATTAATTAGTATGAGATTGAAGTAACGAGTACATAAAATGTTTTTATGGGGTCATTGGATGGTTTCAAGCTACCATACATGTATCTCATCAAAATTTTAACAATATAACTATGTCGTGATGGGTTGGAAACATTATTATCTATATTCATAACTACTTGAATCCCCAAATAATTATCATCATTTGATAATATTTTAATTTCAAACACCTCCCATTATTTATAATTCAAAAAATTGATAAGTTTCATATCATTGCAAATGATAATCTTGCAATCGATATATAGCAGTAAATAGAGAATAAATGTTTCAATTTTTTTAAAATATAAACTTGCATCATATTTAATTATATTCAAATATTTATGAATAATGAATGTATTAAATTTCAAATACCGCAACCTAAATTCTTACTTTAATCCATTTAAGGATTTATTCAAAGGATATACCAGATTGGCATAGAATTTTTTTAAATAACTGTTATGTGGTTTCATGTAAACGGTCCCATTCAATTAAACATACTATAACTATATTTTTACATTGTTATTCTCAATGTTATAGTAATAAAAAAATAAAAAAATGTAACAAACCAATTGATGAATGTTAACCACAATAGAAAATATTTCATAATATTTAAGTCCCTCCATTTGGAGGAAAAATTTTATTACAGAAATTGAAAATAATTTTATTTTATTTTCACAACTGTTATATTCATTTCTTTTAAAGATCCACTTAAACCCAATAAATTTGACATTATGTGTTTTAGTAACAATAAAAAATGTGTTGTTTTATTTTAAATATTTCCCTTTATCATCCATGGAAAAGACCAAATGATGGATGTGTTTATCGTTTATGGGTCACCAATATATCTGTGGATCCTCTGACACAAGGTCCTAGGAATAATTGAATGAAAATTAACTAATTTCACATTTTTAAAAATGACTCAGAGACCTGATGACCCTCCTAGATCTATCTCGGGTAAGCTACAAGTCAGTGTGAGCCTCTAAGAATCATTATCCATGCCAGTATGTGATATAGACAGTGAATGGTCTTCATGATGATATTTAATATAGAAGGTTCTCTAATATCCACAAATTAGGTTTGGCTATAATCTCGATCATTCTCAACATGAGCCTCATGAAATTTATATTAGAGACATATTTAGTTTTTGGTGAAAGGGACACTTGGATGAAAACAGAATAGCTTATTATACATTTTTGGTAATCTGTTTTATCAACCCAAAACTTATATCCTTTAACTCTATTAGGGTGTCAAATTAATATACATTTACGATATATTAGTTTTTTCTATTGGGTTTTCAATAATATTAATAATTTTAACCAGATAATCTTAGATAACTATAAAAATGGGTTCATCTACATCACAATTCATTAGATGTTTTGATGTTAATTTTAGTTTATGTATATCAATTAATAAGATATAATGCATTATTATATGCATCAGTCCAAATGGATTTGGTTAGGCCTGATTATACAATCATTGTTTATACTCGCTCTAAAATATAATGGTTCATTTCACCTCAAACACATTTTCTTGTGTATTAACACTATCATTTAGATTACTAACAAAAAATTTAGACATAAAAAAATTTATTATGCCAATAAAAAAATATTTTAAAACATTTTCTATTGTTAATTTAATGACCCAAATTTTATGAAATGAAAATTTATCTTGCTCCAATTAAATGTGTTGATATGTGAAATGGTTATATAACGTATTCAATTATTTTACTTTATGTTTCTGGATTTTAAAATACCATTAATAATTGTGACCGCTGTTAATATAGCCATTGAACACTGATCACATGATTAGTATAAATATAGGGCATTAAAAAATCAAATTTACACACCCAAAGGAAGCAATGGCCTCATCTAGTAGAATTTACCCGTAAAAATCCCATTTGTTAGAGCATAAAAAGTAGTTGGAGTCATTGGGATTCATTATTAAAAACTCCCCATCTGATCGTGAACACATTAAACTTGAGCGGAACAGACTACAAGAGAAGTGGAAGTTAATAGTGATTACCACCCGAGCGATGTTATCAAAGCCACCCAAATAGTCTATCACCATCTCACAACTTACCCTTAGGTATTATACAGGTATTTCAAGGGGTTATGTAAAAAGACCCTAGAACTATTACTATTTATATTATTTTTTATTAAATAATATATATTTATTTTATTTATGTTACTTTGTAAATATTTTTTAAAGTACAAATATAATTTTTAGTTAATATTCAACATAAAAATCAATTTAAATGAATTAATTGATTTTTTAATTAAATAATATTTTATTAAAATATTATAATTAATTTACTTTTTATTAAATATAAATGGTCGTATAATTTTTATGAATACAATTGTAATTTTTATTATGGTTTGGAAGTTATTTTTATCAAAACCCATGAATGTACGATAAATATATGTTTTTATTATAAAATTAAAAATTCACATATTTTGAAAATTATTTTGATAAAATTAATATTATTTTTGTAATCAAGATGTTGAAATTATCCAATGGTGATTTTTTCATAATTTTTTTAGACAGTGGAATTTTTGGGTAAAAATTCAATACCGTTTAAATTTCTAATACGCTTTATGACATCGTAATGACTCAATCGTGATGTAATAAAATACTATAAACATTATTTTTGTCCAATATATGTTATAAAATTAAAATAATGTGACTTTAGATGTGTTTTATTTATTTTAGAAATCATTAGTGGACCCTCTAAGACTTATAAATCATTTTATCTTTTAAAATCATTTTCCTTGAGACTCTGACTCACCTCCAAAAAAGAAACCCTATTATTTTAAAAATTTAGGCCATTGGCCTTATAATTGTTTTTCACATCCCTTTAGAAAAAACCATGGGAACAAATAATGGTTTGGTTTGTGGTTTTGATTAGTTTAATGTGTGGTGTCCCAAACCTAAATTATAAACAATTCCCTCTGTTTTTTATATAAACCCACCCAAGCTCCCACTTACTATACCCTCAAATGCTTTTTAGTTTATCCAAACTCTTCCCTTCTATATCTATAATCGTCCAATGTTTCCCCTAGCTCCATTGAAACCTCTCTAAAGCTCCTCCCATGCCTTTGGGATCACAATTCCATGTAAGTGATTCCTTCCTCTCTCATTTTAGCCATGATTCTTAATATTGTTATATCTTTTTATTATCAATTATAAATATTGGGGTATGAATTTTCACCTCCCCCATACTACCCACTTTATTTTTCAGTTATTGGGTACCCATTTCTCTCTCATTAATGCCTCTCATTTACACCTATTACCATACTGATATTTTGTAAGGCATTTATCTCTCCTAATTTACATTCCAGCCATTATTTTGTATTATGAATTTAAAATTCATTACTCAAGTTGGTAGATGTATCTATATTACCCATTAATTTCTATTTCATGTACATATGATAAGACCCCCCATTTTCTATCATCAACAATTTTTATGAATTCTTATGTCTCTTCATTATGCTGCCGAAATTAGACCGCAATTTTCCAAACCAGGGTCATTGTGTAGTAAATACCATGACCATTTATCTATCAAGGGTATTCACCATTATGAATATTTGCATATTGTTTAAATAGTTTCATATATGTATTCAATAATCCTTTTTGTGGAATAAATTATTATGTATAATGATTCCATGTTGTATAATCCCCATGGCACACTTATACATGAAATTAAAGTTTTAAGGATGGTGTGGCCTGATAGCACTCCAATGCATTAGATAAATATTATTATCATGATATGTAAAGTTCAATTAGGGTTTACTCATGATAATTCATGTGAAATTAGGGTTTACTCATTGTCCATGTGCAATGTGCCTTGGCTCAATCTAATACCATGTTAGGTGTTGTATCAACATTTCCATGTTATGATAATCTTGCTATATCATGCATTTATTTTCATTTTTCTCTTGAGCTCCATTGATACACATATAGCCTAAAATTTATTTTAATCATCATGTTATAAATGTTTTACTACCTTACTTTCCTTAATAGCTCACCCTTTTCTTATGCATGTCTTCAGGTTATCCCATTCAATGCCAATAGGAAGTGGTCATGTAAAAGAAGTTTTCAATAAAGATGATCTGTTTTAGGTTCTAATTTGTTATGTAATGATTTTAAGACCCACAGAAATTATACCACTCAAACTTCTATATTTTATCATGCGATGTTTTATATGTAACAAATCATGTTTATGTTTGTAATAATAAGTAGGGTTGTTATATTTGGCAGCAGAGGATAGGTTTAGATATTTTTTGGATTAGGATTAAAAACCGCTACTGAAGCCTTAGAGACAAGACTAAGTATAATAAGAACATCACAAAATTGTGGTGAGTATTGCGTAAGTGGTTTATAAAGATAATACTTCTCTTTTTTTATACGAGTAGGTTGAGGCTGCTCTGGCACAGATGTACCTAGTAGTGAAAACTCCAACAAGGAATTTTGGGCTTAACCTAAGGTATTCTGGTACATGACAACGGGCCTTGCCACACTATTGGTTATGAAAATACCACGGAATATTATTTGTTAAATTAATAAGCTTAATATAAACCATTATTATGGGAAAAAATTCCCCTAAGAATATATCTTAGAAAGTACATCTTGGATAACATCGACTGAAGCCTATAGATTAATAACTTAAGAAAATAAAAACTATTTATAAGTCAACCATTTTGTTCTTGGATTACCCTTAATGTGTTACCCCCAACATGTCCTTTTATTCCAACAAAATAGCTGGTAATAGGAGGACTTGGGCTAATAACCGATGTGAATACCAATGTGATGAATGTTCTAATGAGATGCCCAATCCAAAGGGAGCTGGAATCACGAACATTGTCATGATACACACTCAGTTAACTTATTCTATGAATATAAACATGGGTCAAGAGGAATGTTCAACCCCTTAATAGAGAACAGGTCTCTATCAAGAGCTTCATGAGGAAAAGGCCTCCTACTTTTAATGGATCATATGATCCCTCAATCTCCAAACAATGGATCAACTCCATTGAAAGGCTCATCTTCATACTTCAATGTTCCAAACAATAGAATGTTCTTCTAGATGCTTATTGTAAGGAGGGTGAATCCAATCAATGGTGGACATTGATCAAAAATAAAAATCCTCAAAAAGATATCTAGGCATTGTAATGGAAGGATTTCCATAAAAAAAATTTCGATAAATATTTTCCGCACACCCTCCGACTTAAGATTTAAAGGGACTTTGTCACCCTCAAGAATAAAAAAGACGATGAATACATAAGATCATACTATACAAACATTACAAGGTTTTCATGATATTCCTCTAGGTTTTTTGTCACCCCCAAATGAATGGTTTACCACTTCATTGGTGGGATGAAACATAGCCTGTGGAATTCCCTGGGGATCCGTGACTTCGACATCTATAGAGAAATTGTCTAATGTTCCCCCAAGGTCGAAATGGAGATCAGAGAATCTGAAGGGTATCATGGGGATAATAAGATTAAGGTGGACTTAAATTTCAAAAGTCTGATGGATAAATACAACGGTGCTATGAAAACCCAACCACCCACATTACAAAGTTGTGGAAAGAAGCACCCTAGAAATTGCCTAAAGGGGATGAGGAAATACATTATGTGCATATGAGAAGGGAACCAAACCATTAACTTATATAAAGAAAACTTATAGTTGTAAAAGAGGAGAGGAATGCTCCATTCGACTCTCAACTCATTGTTCATTGCATAAACTGCAAAGAACCATGGAACCTTCAAAATTAGTTCCCTAATCCAATGGTTTTCAGAGGCAACCAACAACCTCCAAGGCAGCATGGGAATGTTTTTACTATCACAACCACTAAAGTGAACCCCGAAAACGATATGGTGACAGATCCACTAGTTATTTATTCTAGAATAGTGAACGTACTTTGTGATTCTGGTTCTACACATTATTTTATATCCCAAAATTTTAGTAGAACAATCGCAACACCACGACAAATTGTGGAAGTAAATATGTCAGTGAGTACAGCAAATTCGGAAATCATTTCATCCCATGAATATAACCCATCCTCTATCATAATCGGTGGATTGAACTTCCCAGTGAACATGTTCATACTCCCTATGGTGGAATTTGAGGCAATTCTTGGCATGGATTGGATTTCCTTATATAGGGCCAACATAAATTGTCATGAGACTAAAATCACTCATTATATAAAGAATCGACCACTGATTCTATACAAGTGCAAGGAGAAAGATGAATCTTATTTAGAAACATCATCTCAAGCGTGGATATTACTTCTCTATGAGTACACATATATGGCTTAGATTATTGAGTCTAAGGAGGAAACCATCCTTGCAAACATTCCTATTGTGAGGGAATTCTTTGAAGTGTTTCCTGATGAATTTTCTAGTCTTCCTCCTAGAATAGATGCTGAATTCTCAATTGACCTTATATCTGGGGAATAGCCAATATCCAAGTCTCCGTATAGAATTTCTATTGTGGAGATTGAGTATCTGAATAAAAAACTATATAAGAATCGATATAAAGGGTATATACGCCCAAGTGCCTCACCATGGGTTGCACCAGTCCTCTTTTTCAAGAAGTAAGATGGGTTAATTCGCATTTTCATTTATTATCATGAGCTTAAAAATCACAATAAACATTAAGTATCCTCTACCATGAATTAATAACTTGTTCGATCATCTGTGTGGATCATAATATGTGTCCAATGTGGATTTTCAGTCGGGATATTAACAAGTATGGGTGAATATGAAAGATATCACCAAGAATGCTTTTCGTACAAGATACTAGGACTATGAATCCATAGTAATGCCTTTTGGACTCACTAATTCTCCAGAAATATTCATGAACATGATGGATAAATTCTTTAGAGATTACCTCAACAAATTTGAGGTAGTATTAATAGATGATATACTAATATATTCCAAAACCAAGTAGGATCATGAGGAGTATCTAAGAACAATACTAGAGACCATCTGAAAGGAGAAGATCTTTCCAAGGTACCGAAAGTGTATGTTTTGGTTGAAGGAGGTCTCATTCTTTGGTCATATCATCACAAGAAATGTGATATTTGTGGATACCTCCAAGACAACTGCTATTGAGGGATGGCTAAGCCCAACATTAGTAATGGATATTCATAGCTTCTTGGAGTTAGCTAGATATTATCTCTGATTAGGGTGATATTTCTCACTTCTGTTAAACACTCTTACCCTGATAACTCAGAAGGGAGTCATTGTTTGATTGGAGTGATGAATGCGAAGAAATCTTTAAAGAGTTAAAAAATAGTCTTATCGTTATGCTCGTGCTCACTTTACCCAGAAGTGGAGAACTCATTGTGGTATTCAGTAATACTTCAAAGAAGGACATGGGATATGTGTTGATGAAAAATGTCAAATTCATTTCCTATGCTTCAGGGTAATTGAATATTTATGAGAAAAACTATCCAACACATGATCTGAAGTTGGCTTTAGTGAACTTCTCATTAAAACATTTTGCAGCATTATCTCTTTGGGGAGAAGTGGAAAATATATATGGAGCACAAAATCCACAAGTATATATTCATTCATAAAGAGTTTAACATGTTCCAATGAATATGGTTGGAGATGATCAAATACTATGACTGCTCAATCCCTTACCACCATGGGAGAGTGAACAAGGTGGCCGATTATCTAAGTTGAAAGGATCAAGAATCTTTATTAATGATGAAAATTGAAAAGGATCCAATCTTCTTTGATTTACAAAGGATGGAAATGGGAATCATTAAAGGAGGAACAACATCAAACCTTTCTCAATTGATTGTTCAATTGTCCCTCATGTATAAAATAAAGGATGCTCAATGAAAGGATGTGGAAATTAAGAAAATGGTGGAAGCTATCAGAAATGAGAAATCCTCATATTTTTTGGTTTGAAAGAATGAAATTGTGAGATTTGGATCATGATTATGTATACCATATGATCCATAGATAAATAAGGAGCTTTTGAATGATGCGCATAGTTCAACCTCTTCTATTCACCCAGGGAGCACAATGATGTATCGAGATCTTTTAAGAAATATTTTGGTTGGACAATATGAAAAGGGATATTGGTGAATATACATCAATGTTCCTGGTATGACAGCAAGTGAAGGTTGAGAGAAATATTCTATTGGTATGATGCAACCACTACCCATAACAACATGGAAGTGGGACAAAATTACCATGGACTTTAACACTGGACTTCCAAAGATATCTAGAGGAAATGATGCTATATGGGTCATTCTGGATCATCTTACAAATACAAATCACTTTATCATGGTTCAAGAGGAATTATAATTGGATAAACTTGTATGTATTTACATCAAATAACTGGTAAGGCTTCATGGGGTACCACTATCTATTTTATACAATCATGATCCTAGATTAACCTTGATGTTCTGGAAAAGTCTCCAACATGCTCTATGCATTGAACTGAACATCAGTATGGCCTATAATCCTCAAATTGATGGAAAATATGAGACAAATATTCAAAAACTATAAGATATGTTAATGTCATGTTATATGGACTTCATAGAGGGATGAGAGAAACATCTTCTACTTGTTGAATTCTCCTACAATAACAATTTCCACTCAAGCATATGAATTTCACCATATGAAGACCTTTATGGGAAAAGGTGCAGAACACATGCATGTTGGGATATAGTTGTTGAGTGTAAGATTATAGGAGATAAAATGGTAGAAGAATAGGTGGAGAGGTTAAAAACCATTCAGCAACATATCAAGGCAGCCCAAAGTCAATGAAGAGTTATGCAGATAACTGTCGACGAGAACTTGAGTTCAAAGTTGGGGATATGTTATTTCTACACATATCTTTATGGAATAAGGTCTTGAGGTTTGGAATGAAATATAAAATAAGTCCTAGGTACATCATCCCCATCGAGATTCAAGATTGTTTCAAGGATGTGGCCTATCTACTAGAACTTCCATCTACCATGGAAAAAGTACATGATGACTTTCATGTATCCCTCTTATGTACATACTAGACCCTTCATATGTACTCTCTATAGATATAGTACAGTTAGAGGATGATATTTTTTATGAAGATAAACTATTAAATATATTAGATAGTAGGGAATTGGTTCGATGAAATAAGACAATTCCCCTCATCAAGGTGTTGTGGAGAAACCACATGTTTGAAGAAGCGACGTGGGAATCGAAGGAAGTGATGAAGCAGAGTTACCCAGATTTTTTTAGTGTGGGAAAAGTAAATTTCAAGGGAAAATATTCTTAATGGGGGATGATTATAATGAACCAGAATTTTATCTAATGAAAATTCCTCTTAATCCAATTAAATTTCATAATTTTTGAAATGGTTATATAATAAATTTATTTCTTTTTTTTATGTTTCTGGATATTAAAATACCATTAACAATTGTAAACATTGATAATATAGTTGTTGAATAGTGATCACATTATTAATATAAATATAGGGATTTAATAAATCAAATTTACCAAGACAAAGGGAGTGATGGCCGCATCTAGTAGACTTTCCTCGTATGAATCCCATTTTTCGGAGCTCATAAAGGAGGTGGCTTCATTGGGTTTCACTATTAACCAAGCCCAAGTCGAGATTGAACATGTTAAGCTTGAGCAGAACCGACTATTGGAGAAGTAGTAGTTAATAAAGATTACCACCTAGGCGATGTTATCTGAGCCACCCCAAGGGTCTGTCAACATCGCACACCTTACCCTTCAGTCTTATGTAGATGTTTTAAGGGGTTATGTAACAATACCCTAGAAAATTTAATATGTACATTATTTCTTTATAAATAATATAAATTCAATTTTATATTGTTAATTTGTAAATAGTTTTTAAAGCGAAAATATTTTTTTTATATTCAACTAATAAATCTATTTTGATGAATTAGTGGATTTTTTAATTAAATAATAATTTAATATAATATTATAATTAAATTAGTTTTAATTAAATATAAATTGTATTATAATTTTTATGAATACAGTTTTAATTTTTATTAAGGTTTAAAAGATCTTTTTATCAAAACCTATTAATTTTTTCAAAAAGGCAGTTTTAATTTTAAAAGAAAAAATTCACATATTTAGAAAAAAATTTAGATTAAATGAATATTATTTTTTTAATTCGGATGTTGAAACTATCCATTGGTGAATATTTCATAATTTTATGGGACAGATGAATTTTTCAGTAAAAAATTAAATACCATATAAATATATAATGTGCTTATGACATCATAATGACCCAATAGTGTTGAAATAAAATGAAATAAAAATTATTTTTAGATTATATATGTTTTATCATTTAAATAATTTTATTTTAGATTTGTTTTATTTATTTTACAACACTTTAGAGGAACCTCCAAAACATATAAAACATTTTATCTTTTTAAAGTGTTTTCCTAGAGAGTGTGACTCACATCTACATTAGAAACCCTTTTATTTTAAGAAGATCGGATATTAGCCTTATAAAATATTGTTTTCTACACCCCTTTAGAAACAACCATGGGAATAAACTATGGGTTGGTATTTGGTTTAGATTAGTTTAATGTGTGGTGTCCCAAACAAAATAATAAAGAATTCCCTCTCTTTTCCTATATAAACCCACCCAAGCTCCCACTTCCTCTTCACTAAAAGCCTTTGGAGTTCATCCAACCTCTTTCCTCTTCTCTCTAGAATCCTCCCAAGGTTCCCTAATCTCCCAAGAAGACTTTCTCAAGACCCTCCAAAGCCTTTGGGATCACACTTCCAAGTAAGGGATTCTTTCCTTTCTCATTTTAGCCAAGATTCTTAATATTGTTATGTCCTTTTATTTTCAATTATAAATGTTCGGTTATGATTTATCACATCCCCGATACATCCCACCTTATGGTTTAGTGATGATAGACCCATTTCTCCCTCATTAATGCCTCCCATGTACACTCGTTACCGAGTTGAAATTCTTTAATGAATATTCATTTCTTCATTTACATTCAAGCCATCATTATGTATTATGAATCTAAAATTCCATTACTCATATAATTATATGTATCTATATTACCACTTTACTTTCCATTTAATGTACATATTATTAGACACCCCATTCTCTCTAATCATCCATTTTTATGAATTATTATGTCTCACCATTATGCTTCCAAAATTGCACTGTGATTTTTTAAAACAATGTCATTGTATAGTGAATACCATGACCATTTCCCTATAAAGGGTATTTAACTTTATACACATTTACATATTATTTAAATAGTTTCATGTAATTATTAAATATTACTTTATCATGTAATGCATGATGATTTTGAATGATACCATGTTGTTTGATCCATGTGGCACACTTATGCATGAAATGAAATG
The DNA here is from genome assembly GCA_963277665.1 of Viscum album. Taxonomy (NCBI): domain Eukaryota; kingdom Viridiplantae; phylum Streptophyta; class Magnoliopsida; order Santalales; family Viscaceae; genus Viscum; species Viscum album. The sequence continues at coordinate 1,069,877,691 of OY728129.1, forward strand.
TTTAAGAAAGGTTCACCCTGATAGCACTCTAATGCATTAGGTAAATATTAGTATCATGATACTTAAATTGAATTGAGGGTTTACTCATTATAATTAAAGTGTAATTAGGGTTTACTCGTTATCCATTTTTGATGAGTCTTAGCTCATGAAAATACCATGTTAAGTGTTGTTTCCACATTACCATGCTATGATAATCATGCTCTATCATGCCTTTATTTTCATGTTTCTATTTCCATCCATTGATACACCTATTTCCTAACATTTATTTTAATCTTAATTTTATACCCTTTTTACTCCCTTACTATGATTTATAGGTCACCTCTTTCGTAGGCATATCTTCAGGTTATCCCATGCAATGTTAAGTATGAATTGGTCATGTAAAGGATGTTTTCAATAAAGATGGTTTGTTTTATGTTCATTGTTTTTATGTAATGTTCCTAATACCCAAAGACCCTATACCTATCTATCATCTATTTTTATTCAATTTAAAGGTTTTTATGTAATAAATCATGTTTATGTGTGAATTAAAAAGTAGGGTTGTTATAATTAAGTCTTTATGGATTATCCCACATTGATTCTCAACAAGGGATTTTCAAGTTCTAAAAGTTTATAAAACCTTTTTTTTAGAATTTAAAAACACACATTACTATGAAAATCATTAATAAAGGTTAAAAAACATTCTTTACCATGGGAGGAAGTATAAGGTGGTCCTCATAAATCATAATGGACATACTCTAGATGGTGGATAGATTTAAAGGATGAATTAATAAATTTGATTACTTTTGACTTCACTAAAACAAAATTCTCATTTAATTGGAGGTTTCATGGTATTATATTACTTATAAACTCATGTTTACTTACATATTATAGACACTTGGAGCTAACATCCGCTAATAGTCAATTACAAGTTATGTTTTTATTATTATTTGTTATTTATGAATTTCCAATATTCCTATAGTGAGTTTTCTATCTAATTAATAAACCCCATTTACTGGATATACCTTGGTGACTGTCTTTCAGCCTATGGGGATCCTCATAAAACCATAATCAGACATATAAGTAAATTCTTTCTTGTCTAATACACCTTGGGAGATTAGATTTCTATATATGCAGAAGACCCACATTAAATATAGAAACGTGAAAACTGATTGGTCATGTGGATAAACAATATTGAGCCCTTTACCTTAAATATACACCGATTACTATTTTATAACATAACCTATCTTTTATATCCATTATAAAATTCGTGAAAATGGTCTCTATCATGATACATATTTAAATAACATCCTAGATCTAACACACATTAATTATACAGATTATGTATATCCACATTATTCATATCAAAAATATCCTAAACATCATCAAAAAACAATGATTGATTAGTATAATTATCAAGTTAGGGATTTTTTGTCTTTTTAGGCTTTCGATACTATGGATCAATGTTTCTAGGATTGAAAAAATTATAATAGGTAACCATCTCTCCTTAGTTTTTATCTTTATTTGTATTGTATAGTGTTCATTCCATTTCAATTATTATTTACATTTGTATTATTCTTATTCTTAGGTATACCCCTAGTGAAAACTATTTTGTCTTCAAACATCACTTTAGGTTTATCATGTAAATATTTAAAAAGTTTTATTGATTTAACTTATTATAATTATAAATAATTTCATATATACAACATGATTTATACCAGAGTAATATAATAACCTTCAAGAAGTATTTCTGAGATTATAGGTTGATCTACAGTCCCAATTTTAACATTTATATTGGAAAGATCAAACATAATCTTGCTAAATTCATCAATTTGATCCCAAATAAGAGTACCTTAGTGCATTATAAAGGTAAAAACTAATGTTTTATAAAACAATATCAATAATATAAGTAGTCATATATAGTTTTTAAAGCTTCAACCATTAATCATATGAAGAGGTTTCATAACCTACTTCTCTAATAACTTTATCTTCTAGGGATAAGAAAATTGAGTTATATGCCATTAGAAATATACCAAAATGGATATATTAATAAGTAGTAATTTTTTCCATCATTATAAAGAGAACCTATAGGTTTTATAGGTAAATGTTATTCATTGATGAGTCCCTACTAAATAAGCATGGCTCCCATCCTGATTCATGTATTTTTTATGTCCTTATCACCATCAAAATTTTTACCTCATGTATAGAAAATTCCATATTACTTATTAGGTGGGTGAAATTGTAGATTATTAGGGAAAATATAGAATGTATACAAATAATAAAAATAAAGGATCACTGAAAAAAATTTATTTCTTTTATTATATTTGACAAAATATGATTGAAATGGAAAAAAGATAAGAAATGAAAATAGGGTGATATTTTAGAATGTCAAGATGAGAACAATGAAAAAAATAGAAGCACAGCTGAGATAACTAAAATTATGAAATGCAATACAGATTCAACATTCTCTGGATCCTTTGGGATTAAATTTTCCTTGAATTAACACCCCTATACACACTCCTTTTATTAAGACAAAAACATATACAATGAAACATAATTGAAAAAATAAATATATATTCAAATAAATAGAAACAAATAAAACTAAAAAATGAAACTAAAGATAAAAATGAGTCTTAGATATCCTAAACAGCCTTACCGTTATTCTGGTGATCTTAATTAATAGTTGGTTTAAGGTAATCTATTATAGATCAAGTGGTATTCATCCCTATCTTTTATCATTGCTAAAAGAAAATCACTCATAAAGAGAAAATTTTTATCAGCACTAGGGAAATTTATTGATGAAGGTAATTATTAGTTGTGATAAAAAAGGTTGTTAAAATTTTACCCTTAGTTATTACTTTTTTATCATTGATAAAGGTGACTCTTTATCATTACTTTTTTAGCGATGATAAAATATGCTGCTTTTACAGTGTGAAAAATCATTGTTATAGGTCAGAGTGAATAATTAAATTTATATAGACATATTTATATATTTTTAATTAAGTTTTATATTACCATAAGTAAATATTTATATATGTAAATATAATATATATATATATAATTTATATAACTTTTAAAAAAAATTATTATGAATATTATTTTCATTAACAAATATTAAAAAATTAACAAATTTATATTAGTAAATTAAAATGTTTAATAATATATTTATATACATTTTTTGTAAAAGTTTTATATAATTATAATATAAAAAATATACATTACTATTTTTATTTAAATAATTTTTTAAATATATATATTCAGGTATCTATTTAAATATGTTATTCATTTATGAAATTAAAAAATTATATTCATATTAAATTGTTTAAAATCTGTTTAAATGAATCTATATGTCTATGTACGCATGTGTATGTATATGGTTGTATGTGTATGTTTTAGTGTGTGTGGGTGGGTGTGTTTTATGTGTATGCATGTGTTTTGTGTTTGTGTGTGTGTGTTAATGTTTATGTGTATTCTATGTATCTGTATGTGTGTGTGTGAATATACAGTTATATAATTGTATGTATGTGTATGTGTATACATGTGCGTACGTGTATGTATACATATATGCATGCATGGGTATGTGTGTGTGTGTGTGTGTGTGTGTGTGTGTGTGTCTGTATGAGTATGTTTATATATTTTTGTATGTGTATGTGTATGCATGTGTATATATGTATCTATATGCGTATGTACTTTTGTATCTGTGTATGTGTATGGGTGTGTTAATATTTTTGTATGTGTATGTGTCTGTGTATGTATGTGTATGTGTATATGTATGTGTATGTGTACTTGTATGTGCATGTGCATGTGCATGTATATGTGTATCTTTATTTGTATGTGTATGCTTATGCATATGCATATGCGTATGTGTATGTGTATGGGTATGTGTAAGTGTATCTGTATGTGTATGTCTATGTCTATGTGGACGCGTATGTGTATGTGTATGTGTAGGTGTATGTGTATGTGTATGTGTATGTGTATGTGTATGTGTACGTGTATGTTTATGTGTATGTGTATGTGTATGAGTATGTGTATGTGTATGTGTACATGTATGTTTCTGTGTATGTGTATGTGTATGTGTATGTGTATGTGTATGTGTATGTGTATGTGTATGTGTATGTGTATGTGTATGTGTATGTGTATGTGTATGTGTATGTGTATGTGTATTTGTATGTGTGTGTGTGTGTTTATGTAAGTGTAAGTGTATGTGTCTGTGTATGTGTATGTGTATGTGTATATGTATTGGTATGTGTAAGTGTATGTGTATGTGTATGTCTATGTCTATGTGTATGTCTGTATGTGTATGTCTATATGTTTATGTGTATGTGTATGGTTGTGTAAAAATATATATATGTGTGTGTTTGTGTGTGTGTGTGTGTGTAAGTTTGTATTTGTATGTGTATGTGTATGTGTATGTGTATGCGTATGTGTATGTGTATCTGTATCTGTATCTGTATGTGTATCTGTATGTGTATGCGTATGTGTATGTGTATCTGTATCTGTATCTGTATGTGTATCTGTATGTGTATGTTTATGTGTATGAGTATGTGTATGTCTATATGTGTATGTCAGTCATGAACCGAATCATGTCGCCATCAACTCGACGCACGACCCGGCCCGCGGTAAGGCATGAAGGGCGTTCCCGATCCCCACGGGCTGGAATAAGTGCCCGGGTATAAATTTAGAATTTTTGGGAATGATTTACCCGTATAAAAAAACAGAAACAAACCATAAGTAAACTGAAATCCGAAAGCAACATTACAACCGCAAGTTTTAAAATAGCATGACCAAGTCTCAACAAAAAGAGAAACCACAACTCAACCACAACTAACTCCCAAAATGAGGTGACCAAAAACCAAACCAGCAACAGTCACCTGGTGGAAGAATATCCCTGTCAGACCTCCGCCACCAACACCAACTTAGATGAGTCAACTAACAACTCGGGCCACCGTGCTCAAAAGCTTGGCATTTCCCTGCATCAGACATAATCAGATCCACTTACACCCAAAGGTGTAAGTAGGGTGTGAGAAACACTCAATAGGTTGGCACCAGAGAAAAGATTCCGCATAAAAAGGGTTAGATGACCAAAGTAGTTCGCAGGTTCAAATTTTAGGGAAAGTAAATAAATGCACTAACATTTTGATGTAAACAGTTTTTAAAGAAAGGAATGCAGTTTTAAAATAGGAAAAATGGGTTTTTGAAATTGAAAGAAAAAACAAACATTCTTACCTTTTGAAACCACAGAAGTCACCAAAACCAACCAGTGATGAGTATATTATCGCACAGGAGCAACAAAAGTGGGAGAGGCCCTAGGTACCAAAGTCGTGTCGGACCCTAGAACCTCACGTCTCGGTGAACCATATTATACATTTTCTGTGCACGAGCCACCTGCAGGGAAATACCTGCTACAGTAGTGGTCTCCAGTCATCATCCAAAGTTTATTTAGTGTTGTAAGTGTCAATCCCGCTAAGTGAAACTGGGCTGAGGCCACTCCCGTATCACTAGCACGCTATTCTAGTCTGCCCACATAATACCCAGACTTCCCCTTTTGTGCTCATTATTTCAAGTTCACCATACTTATCAAGTTCAAGGCACATAACACAACATAGAACCTCACAACATGCAAGAGCTACATAATTTTGATGGTCAAATTAAAGTTTATCCAATATTTGGAAAACTGATTTATAAGTTTTATGAAAACAAAGAAACACAACCAACAGTGCAGAACCCACTCGGACGCATACTAAGACTGTAACAAGGATCAATTTCAACTGCTGCATTTGTTCAAAAACCAAGGCACAACACAGCATAGACCCGACAATCTAGACAGGACACTAATAAAAGTAAAACCCATGCTCTACCAGTCCAACCGACAACTCACAGCAGTATTTAAAAAAATAAATATTAAATTAATCAACCAGCAGAACAAATGATCAAACTCCCTAAACATGCGAAACCACCTACCTCAAATAGGTGCGTGAATCGACACGGCACAAAACTCTTTTTGTGCAATGGTTTCACCGTAAGAAGCCGGAAAAGGGTCCTAAAACGGTGGACCAAATACCCTCAATGCCAACCAAGTGAAACATCAGCAGCCCATAAAAAAATTTTAAAAAATAAACATCAGCAATTAAATAAATCAGTTAACTGTTTAATAGGTTCAATAATAATTAAATAAATTAATTAACAACTAAACCAAAACAATTAAGCAGCTTGATTAATAAGTATAAAATACAAAAACTAACTAGATAAATTAATTAACAAGTTTACAATTTCAATTAAATACGATTATTACAAATTTAATAATAACTAAATAAATTAATTAACAACATAAAAATTTCAATTTAATAAGATGATTAACAAATTTAATAATAAAAAATTAAATTAATTAACAACTTACCAAATTAAATAAATTAATTATCAATCTGACTAATTCAAATAAATAATAAAATAATCAACAAAATTAATAACAATTAATTAATTAATTAACTCTTAAACAATTGAATTAATAATTAAATAACTCAATATTAATTAAACCAATTAAAATAATTAATTAAAACAACCCCTTGAGGAAAGTTGGGATGGTTAATAAGGGGGGCACAGTGGTCCGGTAGTACTAGCGGGGTGCGGGAGAACGTCCGGCAGCGCGAGCAGGGCGCGGGAGGTCGCTGTCCGGTGAGAGGAGAATACTGATGTTGCTATCCGGTGAGAGGAAGGAGGGGCGTCGTCCTGTGGAGTTGATGTCCAGCAAAAGGAGGAGGCTTATGCTGGTCGGTCTGGCTGGAAGAGGGGAAGGCGGAGGGGCTGAGTGCGGGGGAGAGAAATGGAAGAGGTAGAGGGAAAGATGGGTGGTGGAGCGCAGCGCAGCGGATAGGGGAGGAGGAAAGGGTGGGCGCGGCGCGATGATAGAGGGAGGAGAAGATGGGGAGGTGCACAGGAAGGGAAGAGAAGGGAAGGAGGGAAGAATAAAGGAATGAGAGAAAAGAAGAAGGAGAGAAAGGAGGGTGAGGTGCAGCCGAACGGGGAAGAGAGGGAGAGGGAGAAGGGAGGCCGTGGGAGAGAGGAGAAAAGGAGGAGAAGAAGAAGGGGAGGAGGGGAGAATGGAGGCTGCGGGAGAGAGGAGAAAGGGAGGAAGAAAAGGAAAGAAGAAAGAGAAATAGGGGGTGGCGGCTAGGGTAGGGTTTAGGAGGGGGAAAGAAAGAAAAAAAAGAGATAAAAAAAAGTAAAATAAAATAAAATAAAATAAAATAACTAAATGAAATAAAATAAGGATAAAAGACTTTAAAATTAATAATAATTAATAATAATGGTACTAATATAATAATAATAATAATAATAATAACAAAACTGAAATTAATCATCTGGTATTTGAAACGTCTGCGCAACAGACACCGTACATTAAAATGGAAAAGTCACACGGCTTCGCCTGTGCACTGCACGTGCGCCGAGAGGTATAAGGCTCACGCACACACTTCATTGCCACAATGGGAAACCCGCATCAGGTTCAGCTCGTGCTACAAACAAACAGTTCAAATAAACATAAAATTAATTCACGAAATAAAAATTAAAAATTAGATTTGTACCTTAACAATGTCCGGGCGTGACAATTCTGCCCACCATGAAAACTTTTCGCCCTTGTAAAGTCAACTCGATGCCTGATTAGAGAATAGAAATGGATACTTCTGCTCAACCCAAGATTTTCGCTCCCATGTTTCGTGCTCATCACTCCCATGCTGCCAGAGAATATAGACCAAAGGAATGGACTTTCCACGCAGTACCTTCTCCTGAGAATTCACTATCTTCACTGGTCGCTCAAACAAAGATAAGTTAGACTCTATCTCCAGCTCCTCCCAATTCAGCACATGCGACAGAATGGGGTTGTACCTCTTTAGTTGGGAGACATGAAATATGTCATGAATCGACGTCAACTGTGAGGTAAAAGCTAACCTGTATGCCACCTTGCCAATCCACTAAAGAATCTCAAAATGTCTGACATATCTCGATGTCAGCTTCCCCGGCTTCCCCAAATGACGGTGACCCAAGCGAGGGGCCACTCTTAGGAACACTCTGTCCCCCACCAAAAACTCAAGATCCCGCCACCTCTGATCTGCATAGGACTTGTGGCGACTCTGAGCTGTCAACAACCACTGCCTAATCAGTTTGACCTTCTCAGACGTCTCCTGAACAGGGCTCGGTCCCAAGAGTGAGGTCTCACCTACCTCAGCCAAACATAGAGGAGACCTACATGGCCGGCCATAGAGCGCCTAAAAGGGTGCCATTCTGATGGAAGACTCGTAAGTGTTATTATAGGAAAACTCGACCAGTCCCAAGTGGCTATCCCATGAGCCTCCAAAATCTAACACACAGGCTCAGAGCATGTCTTCCAGAATCTGATTCGCCCGCTCCATCTGTCCATCAGTCTGAGGATGGTATGTCGGGCTCATCTTAATCTGCGACCCCAAAGCCTTCTGGAGGCCACCCCAAAACCGAGATGTATAGTGGGGGGCCCTATCAGAAACAACTTTCGATGGCAAACCATGAAGTCTAACCACCTCATGAACATACAAGCGGCCCAGCTCCTCTACCTTCGCTGTATCTCTGATCGGGATAAAGTGAGCTGACTTGGTTAAGCGGTCAATCACTACCCAGATAGCATTCCTTCCCCGAGGTGTACGAGGAAAACTAATATTGAAGTCCATGGTGACCTCGTCCCACTTCCAGGTAGGATTGGGTAATGGCTGGAGTAGACCAGATGGTCTCTGATGCTCAGCTTTCACTTGCTGGCAAGTGTAGCATTTGGATACAATGTCTGGTATGTATTGTCTCATACCTGGCCACCAGAACTGACAGCGAACATCATAATACATCTTGGTGGTACCGGGATGGACGGACCACTGAGATTGGTGGCTATCCTGCATCACCACCTTTCGTAGAGACAACGGCACCACAACACGGCCCTTGAAGCAGAAGACCCTCTGGGAAGACAAAGGCCAATCATAATGGGTCTCCCCACCATGAAGAAACTGCATAGATCACTGACACAGCTCATCACCAGGCTGCTCCCACTGAATCAACTCTAGAAGAGCAGGAGTCAACTGAATTCTATCCAAGAAAGTACATCCACTGTGTTCCCTTCTCTCCAAGTGCATCTGGGTGAAGAGCCCCATCAAGGTCCACTTATTGCTGGACTTCCTCAATGCCTGCACTAGAACATTTTTTCCCAAAGCATCAGCTACCACATTACCCTTTCTAGAGATATAGACAATATCATAATCAAAACCCTGCAAGTACTTGACCCAGCGGCTCTGCCTCAAATTGAGATCCTTCTGAGAGAAAATGTAGTTCAGGCTCTTATGGTATGAATAGACCACAAACTTCTCCCCAAGAAGATAGTGACACCACATCTTCAAAGCATGCATCACGGCTGCCAACTCAAAGTCGTGAGTCGGATAATTCTTCTCGTGAGGCCGAAGCAGGCGAGAACCACAAGCCACAACATGGTCATCCTGCATGAGCACACATCCAAGGCCCATACCTGAAGCATCACAGTAAACCACATAGCCCTTTCCCGACTCTGGTAAGGTTAGCACAGGGGCGGTGGTCAACTGCCACTTCAACTCCTCAAAGGACGCCTGACACTAACGGCTCTACTCAAACATCATTCCTTTCCGGGTGAGTGCAGTCATGGGGGAGGCAAGCCGCGAGAAGTCCCGGACAAAGCGCCTGTAATAATCAGCCAAGCACAGAAAACTCTTGATCTCAAACACATTTCTCAGCTGCTCCCATGACATAAGTGGCCTGATCTTCTCAGGATCCACTAAAACCCCTTGTTCTGAGACGACATGCCCCAAAAACTTCACTTCACTGATCCAGAATGTGCACTTCGAGAGTTTGGCATACAGGCGGTGATCCCGCAAAGTGCCCAAAACAACGTGCAGGTGATGCTCATGCTCCTCCTCAAATCCACAATAAACCAGGATGTCATACACGAATACCACGACAAATGAGTCGAGATATTGGTGAGACACCCTATTCATGAGCACCATGAAAATTGTAGGAGAATTTGTCAATCTGAAAGGCATGACCAATTACTCAAAGTGACCTTAGCTGCTTCGGAAAGTCGTCTTCAAGATATCTTCTTCTCTCACCCTGAGCTAGTGGTATCCCGAACGCAAATCAATCTTCGAAAAACACATTTCTCCTTCAGCTGGTTGAACAAATCGTAAATCCGGGGCAAAGGGTATCTATTTTTGATGGTTACCATGTTCAATTTCAGGTAATCAATGCACAACCGGAGGGTTCCATCGGCCTTCATTGTGAATAAAACCAGGGCGGCCCAAGGAGAGATGCTCGGGCGAATGAATCCTTTGAATTCCAAATCGTCCAGCTGTATCTTTAATTCCCTCAATTTGGTGTGGGCCATGCGATATGAGGGAAGAGATATAGGTTTTGTTCCCAGTGCCAACTCAATCAAGAACTCCACGTCCCGCTCTGGGGGTAAGCCAAAAAAATAATCTGGGAAGACCTCTAGGAACTCATCCACTACACGAGTTAATTCGCCTTGTAAAACACCACAATCGTCCTCTAGTGCGAGCAATGAAAACTAATAAGAAATATTTCCCAACTTAGGGAGTGGATGTCCCGCGCGTCCCGACCGAGGATCCCATTCTCCGTGAAATATCTGAGGATCCCCATCTGGTGCCGTAAAACTGACTCGGCGCCGATAACAATCAATGTGCGCCTAGAAGTGCACATGCCAGTCCATACCGAGGATCACATCAAATAGGTCCATGTCAAGGACCAATAAATCCCATTCCATATTGATTCCCGACACAGAGAGTGTGCATGATGGGCACCTAAAGCCTTGCTCCCTCTTTTTTCCCAACGGTGTTGCCAACTCCATAGAAAACAATAATAGCTCGGTTGGTAGGTTCGGCAGATTCACAAGGCGCGCAGATATGAAAGAAACTGAAGCACCAGTATCAAATAACACTACAGCTATAGAAGATGCAACTAGAATGGTACCTGGAATAGTCGAAGGCCCTACATCAGATCCCACTGGTGCCTGATCGACAGCATGCAGTTTCCTTGTCCCTGCCTGATAACGACCGCTCGACGGCGGCTCTGCCCTAATCTGGCTCTGCCTAGAAGATGATCCGGTCCTACCACCACGACCACTGAACTGAGATCCCAAATTCTTGTTCGGCTCTCACTGCACTGATACACCCCTAGAAGCTATGGGTCCAGTCCCACTCTGGTAAGGGCGTACAGTCCCGCAGAAACGTTTTAGGTTTCCCATGACTCCTCACCCATAGCAAGGTCTGGGAGGATGTGGACATGCAGGTCAGATGTACCATGCCTTTCCGCACTGATGGCACACAATGGGCCTCGCATCAGAAGCCTCAGATGGTGTCTTCCTTGAGGGATGGCCTGATCCACCACCACTCTACTTCCACTGCTCAACACACTTCCTCTTCTTCTCTGAGGAAATGTCGCTGCCAAAGCCTGATGCTAACCCAGAAAACCCCGACTTTCTTCTCTGGTCAATCTCGGCCATGCAAGCATGATCGACCACCTCATCATAAGTCTTCAGCTTGAATAAGAAAACCTGAGACTGTATTTCTGGTCGAAGGCTCTTCCTAAACTTCTGAGCTTTCAAGAACTCGCTCGAAACTATCTCAGGTGCATTCCGAACCAGCTCAGCAAAGCGGTTCGCATATTCCATCAATGTATGATTTCTCTGCGAAAGCTCCACGAACTCCCAAGATTTATCATAGGCTAGAAACTCTGGACAATACTGTTTGTTGAAGATACCCTAGAAATCTTTCCAGTTGATGTGCTCATGTTTCCCAGCCTAGACTACTGATTCCCACCATTTGCGACTGGAACCCTCTCGCTGGAATGAGGAACACTTCACCCTGACTTCCTCTGGTGTGTCAAGGAAATTGAACATGCGTTCTATCTTTTCTATCCATTCCTCTGCCTCCTGAGGTTCTAAACTTCCTCGGAAAGAAGGAGGTTTGTTCTTCAAAAACTCATGAGCTCTATCCTTCCTGGAGCAAGGTTTTTCCTCTCTAGCTGGAATAGGGGTAGGGGCAGGAGTCGCCCCTTGTCCCAAAGCCTGAACGGGTCGGACCATAGCCTCTACCAATCTCTTATCAAGCGGTGTGGGATAACTCTCTCCGGCTTCCTCCCATGGGTGCATGGGAGCTCTCCGGGGAGGCATCTTGCTACATAGGGAAATAATCATAAAAAAGTAACATCAGTATTACATATCTCAAGAGGAACCTAATTTTTCAACAGGATAAATAATCATCAATAAACCAAACATGAAAAAACGATTTCATGTCAAAACTCTACTTTCCTACCTGGTTTCCATGTACAGTCTACAGCCTGTACGTCCCACCTAGGAAAGAAGTCAAACAGGCACCCTGACATCCCATGGTGACTCAGTATCTGTCACGGGGCATTCTGACCAGGCACCCTACTCACCACATGATTTTCGAGCCCCCCGACAGTCCCAGCTTCTGTATAACCAAACTCACCCCAAATAACATAGACCAACAGTTAACCCCTCTGATACCATTTTGTCCTGAACTGAATCGGGTCTCCATCAACTCGACGCCCGACCCAGCCTGTGGCAAGGCCCAAAGGGCGCTCCCGATCCCAACGGGCTGGCACAAGTGCCAAGGTATAAATTTAGAATTGTTGGGAATGATTACCTGTATAAAAATCAAAAACAAACCATAAGTAAACTGAAATCCAAATGCAACATTACAACTGCAAGTTTTAAAACAGCATGACCGAGTCTCAACAAAAAGGGCAACCACAACTCAACCACAACTAACTCCCAAACGAAGGTGACCAAAACCAAACTAGCAATAGTCACCTGGTGGAAGAATATCCCTCTCAGGCCTCTTCCACCAACTCCAACTCAGATGAGTCAACTAACAACTCGGGCCACCGTGCTCAAAACCATGGCATTTCCCAGCCTCAGCCATAATCAGATCTACATACACCCAAAGGTGTAAGTAGGGTGTGAGCAACACTCATTAGGTTGGAACTAGAGAAAATATTCCGCATAAATAGGGTTAGATGACCAAAGTAGTTCGCAGGTTAAAATTTTCGGTGAAGTAAATAAATGCACTAACATTTTGATGTAAATTGTTTTTAAAGAAAGGAAAACAGTTTTAAAATAGGAAAAAGGGGTTTTTGAAATTGAATGAAAAAAGAAACATTATTACATTTTGAAACCACATAAGTCACCAAAACCAACCTTTGATGAGTATATGATCGCACATGAGAAACAAAAGTGGGAGAGGTCCTATATACTAAAGCCATGTAGGACCCTAGAACCTCACGTCTCGGTGAACCATATCATACATTTTCCGTGCACGATCCACAGGTAGGGAAACACCTCATACCGTAAGGTTCTCCAGTCATCATCCATAGTTTAGTTATTATTGTAAGTGTCAATCCCGCTATGTGAAACAGGGTTGAGGCCACTCCCGTATCACTAGCATGCTAGTCTAGTTCGCCCACCTAATACCTAGGCTTCCCCTTTTGTGCTCATTATTTCAAGTACACCCTACTCATCAAGGTCAAGCCACAGAACACAACATAGAACATCACAAAATTAAGAGCTACAGAATTTTGAGGGTCAAATTAATGTTTATCAAACATTTGAAAAACTGATTTATAAGCTTTAAGAAAATATAGAAACACAACCAACAGTGCAGAACCCACTCGGATGCACACTAAGACTATAACAAGGATCAATTTTAACTGCTGCATTTTTTCAAAAAACAAGGCACAACACATTATAGACCCAAAAATCTTGACAATCCACTAATAAAAGTAAAACCCATGCTCTACTTGTCCAACCGACAACTCACGATAGTATTTAAAAAAAAGAAATATTAAATTAATCAACCAGCAGACCAAATGATCAAATGCCTTAAGCATGCGAAACCACCTAACTCAAACATGTGCGTGAAGCGACACAGTGCAAAACTCCCTTTGTGCAACAGTCGCACCGTAAGAAGTCGTCAAAAGGGTCCTAAAACAGTGGACCAAATACCCTCAATGCCAACCCAGTGAAACATCAACAGCCCATAAAAAATAAAATAAACATCATCAATTAAATAATTCAGTTAACCGTTTAACAGGTTCAATAATAATTAAATAAATTATTTAACAAATAAACCAAGACAATTAAGCAGGTTGATTAATATGTATACAATTCCAAAACTAACTAGATAAATTAATTAACAAGTTAACAATTTCAATTAAATAGGATGATTACAAATTTAATAACAACTAAATAAATTAATTAAGAACTTCACAATTTCACTTAAATAAAATGATTAACAAATTTAATAATAATCAATTAAATGAATTAACAAATTACCAAATTAAATAAATAAATTAAAATCTAACCAAATTCAAATAAATAATAAAATAATTAACAAATTTAATAACAATAAATTAATTAATTAACTCTTAAACAATTGCATTTATCATTAAATAACTCAATATAAATTAAATCAATTAAAATAATTAATTAAAACAAACCCTTGCAGAATGGAGGGTAGTTGAAGAGGGTGGGAACGATGGTCCGGTAGTACGAGCGGGGTGCGGGAGACCACCCGGCAGCGCCAGCAGGGCGTGGGAGGTCGCTATCCGGCGAGAGGAGAATGAGGAGGTTGCTGTCTGGCGAGAGGAAGGAGGGGCGTCGGCCTGCAGAGTTGTTGTCCGCAAAAAGGAGGAGGTTGTTGTTGGTCGGTCCGGCTGGAAGAGGGGAAGGCGGAGGGGCCAAGTGCAGGGGAGATAAAGGGAAGAGGGAGAGGGAAAGATGGGGGGTGGAGCGCGGCGCAGTGGAGAGGGGAGGAGGAAAGGGTAGGCAAGGCGCGATGCTGGAGGGAGGAGAAGATGGGGAGGCGCGCGGGAAGGGAAGAGAAGGGAAGGAGGGAAGAATAATTGAAGGAAAAAAGAAAAATAATCAGAGAAAGGAGGGAGAGGTGCTGCTGAATGGGGAAGAGAGGAAGAGGGAGAAGGGAGGTCCGGGAGAGAGGAGAAAAGGAGGAGAAGAAGAAGGGGAGGAGGGGAGAATAGAGGCTGCGGGAGAGAGGAGAAAGGGAGGAAGAAAACGAAAGAAGAAAGGTAAATAGGGGGGTTGCGTCTAGGGTAGGGTTTAGGAGGGGGAGAGAAAGAAAAAAATATAAAATATAAAATATAAATACAAAATAAGAAAAGTAAAATAAAAATAAATAAAATAAAAAAACTAAATGAAATAAAATAAGGATAAAGACAGTAAAATTAATAAAAATTAATAATAATGGTACTAATATAATAATAATAATAATAATAATAATAATAAAACTGACATTAATCATCTGGTATTTGAAATGTCTACGCAACGGACACCGTACGTTAAAATGGAAAAGTTGCACCGCTTCGCACGTGCCCTGCCCATGCACCGAGTGGTGTAAGGCTCATGCACACATGCAATTTCCAGAACGGGAAACCCTCATGGGGTTCAGCCCGTGCTACAAACAAACAATTTAAATAAACATTCAATTAATTCTTGAAATAAAAATTAAAAATTAGATTTGTACCTCAATGATGTCCAGGCGTGACAATGTCTATATGTGTATGTGTATGTGTATGCTTATGTGAAAATATGTGTGTGTGTGTGTGTGTGTGAAAGTTTGTATGTGTATTTGTATTTGTATGTGTATGCATATTTGTATGCCTATGTGTTTGTGTTTGTATATTTATGTAGCATATGTATATATACGTATGTATATATGCATATGTATATATGTCAATGTATGTTCATGAATTTGTATGTAATTCACTATACACGTATGTGTATATATACGTGTATGTGTAAGTATATGCATTTACATGTTTATGTGTATGTCAACTTGTATGTATATGCATGTACATATTTGTGCATGTATCTATACATATGCATGCCTATGTGTTTTAGTGTTTGTGTGTGTGTGTCTCTCTTTTTGTGTTTGTGTACATGAATGTCGATGTGTATGTATGAGTGTATGTGTATTTGTATATATATGTATTTTTATGTATTATGTGTATGTAAGCAAATGTATGTGCATGTTTGTGCATGCACATGTATGTAATTGTAGATATGTGTATGTGTATACATACATGTATCTGTATATATATGCATATACATATGAATGTGTTCGTATATATGTGTATATTTACGTCTATGTATATATACCTATATGTCTATGTGTATGTATATTTATTGATTTGATAATGGTTATTCATTTTACAAATTTCTCCATTTCAGTATTTTTTATAATTTATTCATTTTTAAAATTGATTCATTTTTAATATATATACATTTAATATTGTTATAAAATATTCAATTCTGATAGTTATGTATTCATTTTAAAATATTTATATATTATATTAAATAATAATATTTTTATTTTTTATTAAAAATTATAAAGGTTAATAATTAATTATATTTTCATTTTCAATCAATATAGTGCATTCATTAATAATTAACAATAATAATATGATTTATTTATTCATTTTCATTCATCTTTATGTCTTTTCAATTCATGTAAATAATGTTAAGAATTAACATTTGAAAAAAATTATTATTATTGAAGTTTATTTTTCTATTTTTAATATTATTCCATTTAATAACATTTTTTTCATTTCTCATATTTATTAATTTTATATATTTTGGGTATTTATTCATTTTGCAAAATTTATACATATTTAATTATTATGTTTTATGATTTTCAATATTTTTTTAATTAATAGGATTAATATTTATTAATATTTATTGATTATGTTTTAGTGTTTCTAATATGTTTCTATTTTATTTAATAGATTCCTATAAGACCATCTTCAACCCATTCCATTTTGTGTCAAAATGACATTTTGGAACAAAAATTGCATTTTGGCATTAAATTGAATTCCAACATAAGCCATCCCCAACACCGTTTTTATTTTTATGTAGTTATTTATGCTATTATATAAAATTTATTTTTTAATAAATGAAAATTACAAATAATTTAACAAATTTTTCATAATTTTTTACTTCATTAATCAAATAATGTAATCATATTTAAATAAATTTATCCATTCTAAATAGATGTGTGTATATTTAATTTATTTTAACTGTAAATATTTTATAAATTAAATATAATTTATTTTAAAAAAAATATTTAAATAATTTATAATATAAATTTATATGTTCTTATTGATTTTATATTAGTCTTTAATTCACATAATTAATATTACAAATTCAGTCTTTTAATTAGTTTAGTAATTTATTCAATTTTATTTATTCATTTTAATCCTTCATTCATTTAATATTATTCATTCCTTTGTAATATTGATTAATTTTCAATATTTTGGGAACTTTTGCATTTTTTTATATTTATTTATACATAATTATTTACAACATTTTAATATTCTTAATATGTTTTTTATTTCTATGATGAAAATTTAGTAAATTTCATTTTTAAGCTATAATAATTTTAAAATGTTTGAGATTTATATAATTTATTTATTAAAATGAATTTTTTAATATTGTCTTTATTTTTTATAAAATTTTAGAATTTATGTAATTAATCATATGAATTATAAAAAAATACTTACTATACTATAATATTCTTAATATGTTTTAATTTAAATTACAAGTATTTATTCAATTTTATTTGTTAAATTGTAATATTTTCAAAATGTTTGAAATCTATATAATTAATTTAATTAAAAATATTTTTATGTAATATTGTCTTCAATTCTTTATATGTTTACAATTCATGTAATTAATATTAGGAATCCATTCTTTTAATTGTTATATCGTTTGAAAAAATAATTATTCACTTATTTTTAATAGTCATTCAGTTAATATTATTTATTAATTTTTAATATTTATTATTTTTTATATATTTTTTATAATTTAATCATTTTTTAATATTTATTTATACATATATTTAAACTATGTTTGAATATTTTCAATATGTATGCATTTTTATTTTAATATATATTCATTTTAAAATAAATTATAGATTTTTTTACTTAATAAAACATATCCTTTTTTAATATTTTTGAAGTGTACTAATTTTTAATTCTTCAATTTCAATCATTTTTTAAATTAATGCATTAAACATTATATATTCATTAATAATGTAAATGATTTTTTATTTTTTTATAATTTATTCATTGTTAATATATATTCATTTACTGTTTTTGTATTTTATTTTAGATGGTAGATATCTTCTCTTAAAAAAGCAATGATATATATTGGTTTTATCATTGCTAAAATAATAAGCACTGTTAAATCATATCATTATGACTGCTAAAATTATTGTTCAGATAAATAATGGTTTTATCGTGGCTAGTTCTTTTATCTTTTCTAAAACCGTTTCCGATCTTATAAATTCAAGCCTACTAGAATTCACTTTTTCTTGTCGTTCATGCTCTCGCAGAACTCAACCTCTTCCATCACACCCCCTTGAACTTCTCTAATGAATCGACTATCTCAAAACATAAAGTATGTGATTATTTCTAATTCTCATTAGTCCATCTTAGTTCACTTGTTCAGCTTTATAAATAATGTAATCTTACAATTAAATGAATGTGCCCAAACATTGTCGAGTTGCGGTATGCATGCCATTAATAAGATGATCCACACATAAGTTCCTTCCCATCATAGGATGGGGCCTGTTTCTCTAGACTTTAGCATTAGATGAAGTACCCCAACCTCATGAATTATTCACATGACCCTTCTTGAATGGTAATCCAGTTTTGTGTCACCATTGTTATGTAGGTGGGATTTGATTTTTTCCACCAGCATCTAGAGAAATAATAGCATGAAAATTTTCATGTTTTCCCAATTCACCGTCTTTTCATTCATAGTGCCATAGTTCTATAAAGTTTCACTCATAGTAGTTGTTTCCCCTTCTTTTCCTATTGAGGATCCCTTCCAATTTCATTCCAATATCAGTTCCAATTAGTAAGTGGATCCATATTTTCTAGATGTTCTTACTCTTATCTCCACATATATTCTTTCTGAACACCTTTGGAATTATTGAAGTCGTCATTCTAATCTTTTTTAGTTGACATTATCAGTTAATCTCATTGATCCAGATCCATAGTCTTATTTAAACCATGGACCCAATTATGGAGACTCCAAAAAATCTCTTTAAATCTCTAATCCATCTGTCTTTCACTCCGTAAATTAGAATCGTGTCCTAAATTAAAAACACTTATATCTTCATCTATATTGTTTAAACCCCACCCCCAATTTCAAATCTCATATTTTTCCAGTGTTTATTCTCTCTGTTGGCTCCATTGTGATTGAGTTTCTTTTTCGCATAATCCAATGTAGTTGGGCTTATACTACAATCATTTGTTTGAGGAGAGGCTTTCTGTTGATCCCACTGAGAGACACCATCAACTTTTGTTGAATGTAATTGTTCCTTCTATACCCAATAACAATTAATATTGTTGTTCTTAGAATCATCATACTAGCCATGTGAATTGAATAAATTTTTATCATTCATCAAACTACAATTAGATTGTTCTTTAGTTTTTTCAATATCTTGGGAACCCCATTCTGATGATTCCTGTTCATTAGATTTAAATTCAAATTTTTCATCAAACATTGGGTTTTTATGACCACTTAATCAAGCCCTAATAATATCTGCATCATCTTAAAAAACATCATCACCATTGGATCTAAGGAATCTTCTCACTAAAACACCACCTGGACCGCCATGTATTATGTGAAGAAAAGAAAAAAATAAACTCATACCTCTTATTGTACTCCCACCTATAAAAGTTGATGAAATTTTCCTTATTCTCTATTTTTTACAGTAGATAAAAATATAAATAGATTATTTGTAAAATTATAGATATCACACATTACATTCCTTTAATGATTTCCACCGCTAAAAATTGATCTTAAAACACATCATTTGTCACTAATTAACTTAGACCAATAGATTCGAGTTGCTCAAATTATTATTTAAGAATGTCCTTTTTGGTTTCTATTCTCATACATTCTTGTATTTATTTATTTTGTTATATATTCATATTATTAAATCAAATAGGATGGATATGAATCGAAAATTGTTTGATTCTTTCTATATGACAAAAGAGTATGAGGATGGGGAGAGATAGTTCATCATGATAACAAATGGTCTTTCATATGACCCATAACAAATCATTTTTATGTGTTTATACTTTTTTTATTCAAGACTAATTGGTCTAGAGGATTAACAAGAACACTTGATCTATCACAAAATATATCAATGCTATAAATGTTGGAAAAAAATAGATAAACTCAATATATCTATGGATTGGGATAACACTAAATTTTATAGATCTTATAATATGATTACAGCTGTGAACAATGATGAATATCACATCAAAGATATGATTACATTTGTAAATTATGATTAAGATCAAATGAGGAAATGAAAATGATAGTTGAAGAAGAACTTCTTGGTTGTCCAAAAAAGATTAGATGATAAAGAGTTATTTAATTACCCCATTGTATGGGAAACATCAACACCAAGTAGACACCCCTCAATGATAGAAAATTTATTGCTAGTATCCCGAATTAGGAAACTACTTGAGAAACCGTCATTGTAGCTATTTATAGATGGATTGAATCCTTTTTTATTTAAAAACATCACTCACAGTGTATAGCTGATTATGTTGGTAAATTATAAATTTCCACCATACATATGTATGAAGTGAAAATACCATATGTTATCTTTACTAATATCAAGACCAAAATGATCAGATGTTGATATTGTTGTTTATTTGGCTCCATTGATAGAATATTTAAATTTAATGTGGGTTTTCGGAGTTACATTGTATCATTCTTGTAGAGAATAATATTTCTAATTGATATCCATGTTATATGGGATAATAAGTAACATTACCTCTTATGGAAATTTTTATGGATATAGAATTAAAGGAACTCAATGGTGTAACATTTTTGAACAAGGTAAACACCCTATTAGGTTGAATCATTCCTTGAAGACTATGTTTCTTATAAATAACATATTTCTACCCCTACAAAATAAATATCGATCTTGGATGACATCATTTTCTGGGAATCTAGAAGAAGTTACATCACTATCTCTTCTAAAAATTGATAAACTATTTGAGAAAGTTAAATATATGGACACCAATTTTGGTAAACCTTCTTCAAAAAACCATATAAAAACTGTTTGGAAAAAGACGTAAGTTTATTTTTTAAATTATGATACTAGAATATTTGGTACGTCTGGAATTTTCTTGATGTCATGTATATAGAAAAAATGAATGTGATAGTTTCATTACCATGTTACTAAATTTATATGAAAAAGAACGTATTTAATTGAGGATATTTTGGAAATTATCGGCATGGGGATATGGGATGAGTTAATGTTAGTGAAAGGTAAAATATGGAATTTTATTCCTCCAACCACTTAAACTCTTTATAGGAATGAAAGATATCAGTTTTTTAACATCCAGAATGATACAAACGTTCTAGATGGTTATTCATAAAATGATAAGAATATCTTTTTAATGAATTATTTAAGGTTAAAGGTACTAAAATCACATGATAGTATTTTTTATATGAAATATTTAATGCTTATATATTTATGTTTAATTTTTCTTAATAATTTATATATTACATTAACTAAAATCATTTTTTCAAAGCTCTATATAGTGATGTTATAGGCCCAGTTAATTTCCAACTTTGAAAAAGGAAATTATTGTCATATTATATGAATTATATTATATTATTCTTTTCGGAATTATTTGATATGATAGTGAACATGATGTTCCACATGGTTAGAGAGATTCTTATATGTATCCCTATACATTATAGATGGATGTACCCCCATTAGATAGTATGTCAATATTTTTAAAGGGTATATAAAAATTAAACAAAGTCCAACCAGTTGTATTGTGAAGTGATATACTATTTAAGAAGTCATTGAATTATGTACCGGCCAACTGTCTAATGTGTAAATCATTGGTCTACAAAAATATCATCACATAGAGAAGCTTGTGGGTGAAAGAATATTCAGAATAACGGTTTTCACACTTATTGTTGTAGTGAAGTATCAAGATTTCCATTATGTTTTTTATATCAATTTGGATGTGTAACAATATAATGAAACCCAAAAATTTATTCTTTGTTATTTTAATCCAACAATGGATGAAATATGTATATCAAATACGCATAATAGAATGATTATAGGATGGTTTGAGACAATGTTTTTTATATTCCTACCTCGAATATGAATTCAATTTCAAAACGACATTCATGGCTATCCATAGGAATAAGTGTGCATGTATTGTATTATAATTATTATGCAATTAATTGTTATACATTCAAAACAAGGAACATGATGAATGTAGTACCCAGGAAAATAGGTGAATTATAGTTGTGGTTGAAATGATTCTCGTATATAGTATGAAGGATAGAAATGGAATTTTTTGAATATGTCATATATTGTCATTATATATAAAATATGGGAGTTGTATTATATAGTATTTCAAGTGTTTATTATTTATTAAAAGTTGGTTAATTACAAAAGTACAATTAAATTTGATGAATTTAGATTCATAAAAGTGGATTAAGTAATGAATGGAATAAATAAAACCATTTATAATCGAACCAGAGAGATTATAGGTATTTTATGTTCTAGGAACTATAAAAATAAAGTTTCCTGTTTTTCTATTATAGACCAAAATAGGAAAATTATCATATAAAAATTTGACTAAGTATGACCCTTTCATTGGGATATCAAAATCATTTTATAGTTGTACAAATACAGGCAGGTTCATGTATGTTAGAGGAGACCACAAGGAGAGGATCCGGATACTTGGGAGGGGGATTAAAACCCAACAACCATTACTAGAGATAAATATATTTCAATAATCATGTAATATTTTTGTGTAATATGAATTTTGATACCTCATATTATTATAGGTTCAAAGATGCATTTATTTAATCTAAATTAAATTTTCAACAACGGTTAATGATAATGGACTTTTAGAAGATTATACTCAAAATCCTCATAGAAAAACAGGTTTCTCAAAACGTTTTTGCTCCCAACATATAGAAACAACAAGTTTATCTACATACCAATGTTACCTATACATAGAAATGATATATCTAAGATGTTGGAGCTAAAGAAATTATAGAAGGTAAACAGCCTATTTCCCCTAAAAAGGAGGTTCGTAGTATGATTTTTTAAGAAAATTTAATATTTTGAGAAGAAGTGGAATAAAAATCATGGTTGGATGGAATTCACATGACCAACATTTTAGCCCCAAAAATCCATTTTCATTAGATACATTGAACTCACTACTCATATTCATGTGATTATTAATATAGATACATGGAAAAATGATGTTTCCATGATTAGAGAACAAATTTCGGAATATAATAAGAAACAATTCTGATATACATTATGAATTTTTAAAAAAACAATTATTTATTTAATATTAATTACCACTTATATAGTGTATTTATTAAATATTAAGGTTAAATGAAATTTGTGTTAATATTCATTGGAAAGGATCAGAGATTCTTTGAAGAAATTATAATAAAGCATCTTCAAAACGATATTGAAGGTATAGAATACCTTCACCCATAATAGATGTAGGAACACATGATAAACCAATAAAAATTGAAGGAATTTATCGGTCATTGTGAGGATGTATATTTCCAAGTATATTTTTATTGGGAACACAGTGATTGAAAATATGTGTATTAATCACTTCAATAAATAATTGTCAAATTAGGAAAAATTTAATGAGTATTTAAATTAAGAAATGTATAGTAAAAGAAATTCACCCCTACCATTAATCAAGGATTGTGTATTCCTCACATGAAAATAATGTAATGTGTTTCAAATATATAGTAATATTTTTATGTGGTATGAAACAAAAACATAATTGTGTTCCTTTTTTATATGTATATTAATGAATCAAAATCAAAATTTAATTCTATACCAAGCCATGTATTATTGAAGGAGCCTATGAGCGGCTCCTAATCCTCCATCGTGGCGGCTAGGGTTCCAATTGGGCCTCATCTCTCTTTCCCCCTTTAGCTGGTCTCATTCTCACATCGTCTCCCTCTGGATAGTCTCGGCATTGGACTGTCTTGGAGACTACGTGTTGGGGTTCTAGCATGGGTCATCGGTGTCCCAGGATTTCATTTTCATGACATTGTGTGTTGGCGGAACACTAATTTCTCTGCTCGGTTCGGTATTACATATCCCTTTGCCGATGTTGGCTCACCTTTTGGCTTATATGAGCTCAGCTCGACTCAGATCTTGTGGGGACAACATGGATCTGGCTCCCTGCTTCGATTTGGTGCAACTTGACACTATTTATGGTGAGCATCTAGTGTGGGATTTCAATGGATATGGAGATACTCAGAGGGGGAAAGTCCTTTCTTCTCCTGTATTTTGTGTGGTTTGAAAGTGTTGTGTTTTTTTGATAGGTTTGTGCGGTATCCCTAACATCGGATGTTCATGTCCCCACTGTCTCCGACTTCTCATGTGCTTGTAGGTGATGCATGCAGATGGTGGCAGTGTTGTCTTCCAGTTGTCGTTCTAGCGACCAATGAAGGTTCCATAGTTCATGGGATGTTCAGGACCAGCGTGTTGTGAAACGACATTTCTATTTTTTGATGGGGTTCGGGTTTTATTTGTGGAATTAGCTTATTTATGGTTTATGGTTTGATCCTAATGGTGGAAGGTAGTGCAGCCGTATTTGACTACATAGTATAGGACCAGAGGTGGATTTAGAGCTGGTGGTTCATCCATGCGGAGCATTTTAGATTTTCTGGTTTGACTGGGCTTGTAATTTTCAATCGTATCAGGAATGTGCATTGACACAGGACACTTGCTTTCTGAATTGGATTGTAATGGTAGAGATATTTTTCATGATCAAATGCTGGGGAGGGGCATCTTCATATTGATAGTCTTGTTTTACATATTCTTCCTTAAGCTGTGAGTTGCCTTATGTTTATGAAGTCTCTCGGGGTTTCCCCCTTCATCCTTTAAAGTGGGGCTTGATCAAAAAAAATTAAGCCTTCATGTTGTTGAATGAAAACCGATAAAAATTTGGGAAGCATGTGTAAGTATGACATGATTAAAAAAATTCATCATTAAACTAAAATTATATGATAATGATTACTTATTTTTCTATAATTTTATCTCATATAGGCATAAATATTATCATTAGATATACTCGATAAATGACTAATTTTTGTGTCCTTGAAGCTGCAAGAATAATATGGTTGCATCAAAGATAAGGGTTTTAGAGTGTAACCCCAAATATATTTTGAGAAGATAAATTATTTGGAGGATAAATATAAAAAAATAAAAGATATGCAGACATGAATACACACTCTAAAAGAAAATTTTAATTAGATATATGAGATTTTAGATATTGTGAATGGAATTATTCAATGAGAAGAAACATCACCAAAAAACCAATACATATACACCCTCATCCTTAAGGTGATATATTCCCGTCAATGGTCTTCCTTACCACATGTAATCAATTTTTTCATAACAGTTTCTGTGAAATGTGAATTAGGAATATACTTAAACCTTTCAAGTAATGATATTCTAAACAGTGTAACAGATTCGGATTTATATCCATTATCACCCACCCAACATCATGATGTTATAGGTATATTATATAATCCCAATGAAAATATTCTACAAAAAAACATCAAAAAAGTCATGAGAGTGTGGGTGTAGCACCCTGACACATGAATCCTCGAGCCAGTGCATTATTATATTGCATTGGCATTATTAAAAGGAATATAATTCGGTATGACCATTTAGTTTAGTATTATTGGGA
Organism: Viscum album; assembly: GCA_963277665.1. Taxonomy (NCBI): domain Eukaryota; kingdom Viridiplantae; phylum Streptophyta; class Magnoliopsida; order Santalales; family Viscaceae; genus Viscum; species Viscum album. The sequence continues at coordinate 1,069,903,557 of OY728129.1, forward strand.
AGACTATTTTCATACATGATACTCATAATAAATTGGGAAATTAAAAATACAAACATTATGCATATAAAAAGAAAATAATAATTATCCTTGAAATCATAATTAAAATTATCTTCTTTGTAAGCTCGAGAATTAAACATAATAATGGTTAGCTCAAATTCATAGTAACAGTAAATACAGCAGAAGAAATAATGAATTAATCTATATGGAAATGTAAATAACTGAATAAACATTCCCTTAATACAACTAGTTAAGAAATAATAAATATGGGAATGTATGAAAATGAAACAAATGTGATTAATCAATATATTGAAAATTAAATAAATCCATAGATATGTCAATATAAAATATCATGGATAAGAAATAACTGAGTATAAATAAGGGAAATGCATAATTATTGGGCACCATGTTTCCTAGGTACATAGAACCAGTACCATGATGACCTTCCACAATGTGGTTTTGCTATAGGGTAAAAACCCATCTACTTTTTCTTTCTAACTATTTCATCTCATGAGACTACCGAAGCGTCAAGGGGATATCATTCACTGGTCCCCAACCCATAGGGATTTCCATAAACGGTCCCTAACCCATGTCTACCAGTATAATGAATTCCTGATATTGAATAATCAAATAAATAATATGCCTTAACAAGTATCCATATTTAATAACTAATATTTATTTAGAAATAATACCTCCATGTATTATAATTAATAACAACTGTTGTTGGCATTAAATTGTTTTTGAAGAAACAAAGTATTTAAACATTCATGTGTGTCACATTCCACATTGAAACCTTTAAATCGCAATTCAACATGAATTAAATGAAACTTAGAAAATCATGAGAGTGAGTATATTCATTATAAAACATGTAAAATGGAAATATATTCTCCTAATAAAAGTGTATTGGAGCATAACAAAAATTATGACTCAATAGAATGTAATTGGAGACAAAATCCTTTACATTAACCTTCCTTTTCTTGTGTGGTATTCAGTCTCATGTAAAGTGGTTAAAAATATGTTAATTAATAATAAAATATCCACTATCATTTAAATAATATCATATACTAACAACTAATTGTATTTTATTACCCATTTGTTAACAATCTTCCATTATTTTGACTACTTTGGGTGTTAATTGCCATGTTTGTCGAGTATGTTTTAAATTTTATTAGTTCTTCTTATAAAAAATATCATGGTTTTATAATATAAATATTTTAAACAAAGAATAAATTATCTTATATATTCATTAAATATTTATTTATAATGTTTCATAATATATGGAGATTAGACATGATATGCACCGTTCAGGGAGACAGTAGGTCATACGTACGCATGAACGCTACATTCATTTATTTTTTATATTAGAATAATTAATAATAAATGATAAATATGTATATTATAATCCCATTATCATATCTATGTTATAAATGTATTATAGTATTATAAAAAACATCATTTATATGTTCCATGTATGGCATGAATGAATCATATCGCTTTGAGGGGTCGGTAGTCCACACTTCCTCAAACAAAATTATCGTAATTACACCACATGGGTAGAATAAATGCGTGTTATAAATAGAAATTAAATAATCATGAGACATTATGAGTAACATATATATAAGATATAAATTGTTTATCCATCATAATTTCCACCATGAGAGTATGTAGGATAAAATTGAGCAATCATAATTTTGTAAGGTAGTAGTACACCGTACACAGAAATAGTGTGTTCGTTACCCATTAGATAGTGGTGTGTGTCATTGTAGGTATAACCCTTTTCATAGAAACATCCAAGTATATTTTGGATACTGGTGTTGTTATGTTATAATATAATAATACGAATATTTGGAGTAGAAAATGGAAATGAAATTTGAAGGCATGGGAGTGGGTGTTACTTCTTAATTGGGTAACCTCTTTTGGTTTGTACCAAAAGAATCCTTGAATGGATTTATACCAAAAGGGAGGCTTCTAAGTATGGGTTAGAGATGTTGGGAAAATATTTTATAGATTTTTTATAATCCAATGTGGCATGAGAGTTGTGAGGAAGGAGTAGATCGCTTTCCTTTTTATATTGGGGGGGGGGAGAGTGGCACTTTTGTAAATAACAAAAGGTATTCACTATTGGGGGATCAATCTTACCTAAAGTTCCTAAAAATGGAAAATTGATCAAATAAATGATAATAATTATATCAAAAAACCTAATCCACCCAAAAATATTTTCATTTTCTTTATTTGGTTCCTTAATTTATAAGACACCCAAAATTTTATCATTTTGGTTTTTATTAAAGCATCAAGTTTTCTTATCCAATTAACTTAACCATAAAGTATAAATTATAAAGAAATATATTATAAAATATAGATAAATTAAATTATAAATAATATAACTAATTTATAAAATAAAATTATCATGTTTCTTTAAAATTATCATTATAACAATCGCATGGGTTGTACTAAAACACTACTTGATCTAGGACTGTATTGACAACATTTTTACAGTATATGATAAAATATGTTAGTTATAAAATATTTATTTTTCCATTAACAGACCATTTTTAAAATTTATTAATACTTAAAAATAACTTGTAATAATATAGGATTTTTATTAATTTTAAATCAGTTAATAAGAATCATTTATGTAAAATAACAATAATGTCATTTGTGACATTTTTTATTTAATGTTAAATTTAAGATACAGTTATCTTATTATAATTAAAATATATTAGGCATAAATATGTCTAAAATTATATATTCTTATATTAAAATAAATAAATACTATATTTTAGTCATTTAACATCACTTTTAATCTTTATAGTATCATTTATTTTAGTTAATTATTAACTATATAATCACTACATTGGTGTTTCATAGGCATTTTTAGTACCAAAAACATCACTAAAAATTATATACTATTTATTATGATAAAAATAACACCAACATATTTCAAACATATATATATAACAATAAAAATTATTATTTTTAAATATATCAATGTTTTCTTAATGTTAAAGGTAAGGAAAGTTCCCTTTTTGCATTTTTCATTACTTACCCTTCTATATAGCGAAATTCAATTTAATAATATCACAATAATACATGTATTTCAATTCAAGTGTGTACATGGTCAAATTATTGGTATAAAATGCCTTTGGAAATGTGTAGATTTCATATTGTTCTTTAATATTAAGGTTTATCCCCTTATAAATCTTAATCATACCTTAATCACCAAAATGAATTTTAATCACATTCAAGAATAATTTTTGTAAAAAATTTTGTTTATATTATTAGATAAAAAATGTTATACTAATTATATATATATGTATTTTATATTTTCAAAATTTAAAACACATATGAGGGAAAATTAAGATTAACGCTAATCCTCTAGACAAGGCGAAATAACAGGGTTTTCAAGCAGAAAAAGTTAAAAAGTTTGTTATGTTTTTAAATTCAATTTCAAAATAAAATTGATTATAATGACATTAATTGTATAAATAAGTGATAAAATGTGAATATAAATCAAATATAAAATATAATTCATAATTAATAATTATTTAAACTAAAATAATATTTTTAACAAAATTACAGTAAATTGCATGATTCATCAAAAACTGAGGTTTTTTAGAAAAATCCCCAGAATTAACCAAACGATAATTATGATATTATGAATTCAAAAATGATGTTTATTTTTAGAAATAAAATTCATAAATGTGTCAAAATTTAATTTCAATGTATTTTTTTGATTAAAAGGTCTTCAAACTCGATCTTTCATGTAATGCAAGTTAATTCAGTGTCATATGTATTGTAAGTATAACATTGTGTATAAAGCATGCCAATAACAAAATTATATTTATTCTAAAAAGAAAATATTCATAAGTATTAGGGTTTCACATTCTCCCCACATTAATTAAATTTCATTCTCGCAATTTATACATGATCTTGGTAATATATAGATTAAATAAAACTATTTTTTAAAGACCCACATAATGAAAATAGTCAATATCACATTTTATTAATAAGGGGGAATGTAAAGTAAAATGGTCACATATCTAGGTTCCATAGTAATTTAAAATAAATGGGAAATAGAAATATGGCTACAGAAGAAGAATCTAAAAATTTTGTTCTGATAGAGAGTGATAGAAATCATGGTTAAAGGAAAGTTAACAATCAGAAGTCCATAAATCTGTGATGATCTAAGAGGCCTTTTGATTCATCAGAAATAAAGGTACTAAGACAAATTTTCTGGTTTCAATATCATTTTTTCTATAGTTAAGGAATTCTTTCACACTAAAATAATATATGTAAATGTAAATTTATATGAAAATATTATTTTCCTATCATTACCCCTAGAACTACTTCTAATTTTTCTCTTATCACATGATACATCATTTAGCGAAGTTATACATTACCACCTAAAATATCATCCAAGTATAATCTTAAATTGTTTTATTAATAATTAACTTTTCCAACATATTTTGATCCAATCACTTCTGAATGAATGTCACTGAACTTTAAATGTGAAATAATCATTATCCTTTCATCAACATGAGGCATCTTTTAATTTTTACATTCCAAACATTTGAATAACTCCATCACGTATCATTTTGAAATATGGTAATAAATTGAATTAACGTAAAACCTTATTGGAAACATGAATTTTTTCGTATTCTTTAATTAATACCCATGTTATTGGATATATTCCTTAAATCAAAAATATTTTTCAACTACATCATGTATATCATAGAACACATGTCTATAAGTCATTAATTAGTTCCAAAGTAGTTTGCACTCATCCAATAATTCATTTCTTCATCATTATCATAACGTCAGGAATATATTAATTTTTTTCTTTCCCTTAATCATGTGTTTTCTGATAATTTTAACTTTTTATAGAATAATATTTCATGGTACCATTCATCATATGATCTCAAATCCTTAATGAGAAAGTATTGAAATACAATTATCATGTATTCAATAATTCTTATAACTAGTAAATTGCTACTAAAATATTCAAATGAAATAATTATTGAACAAGCATATTAATCATTCATCTTCAACTATGATAGTATCACAACTTCATCTCTATCCAATAGCATAATCAGGGGAATATTCCATTGACTCTTGGGACATTGATCTGTATAGTTTCTCATCTCCTTGGAGTGTAAGAACTGAACATTGGAAAGATTTATCTTACCCATTCAATCATGAACATGGTGTCTTTTTTTCCACAATTGTTACACCCTCAAATTCCCTTCAGTCATTTACCAGGGTGATTCATTCCATAGTTATTTCATGTTGGAAAATCCTTCTTTCCCTTCTTCCCTTTATTCATATTTTTCTCTACCATCCTCTTCTCCCCTTCAAATCCACATGACACAAAGAATTATTTTCACATCTTATTAACATGTGATACTATTTCTTCAAATGATGATAATACATGGGATACTTTTTTACTTTAAATTATTGGGATAAGACCATTAAATATATGATCCTTCAAACTATTTTTTTCACGGCATTGGTGGAGTTCCCAACTCTTCTACTAGGCACCATTTCTAAAAATTTCCATCTACTAGATTAGCTAATATAATTATGAAAATTCTATAACTCTAAACACGGTACAGTAAATTACATATATTTTGTTATAATTAATCCTATAATCATAAACTTTGGCTACGTTGGGGAAATAATAACTTCAAAATCCATCATAATGGTAGGTAAACTCTGTACTATCATAATAATATCCCCCGGGAGTGTCAAATCTGGTGCGCAGTAAGGCTCATTAAGATTTTCTAGGTTACCATGAGTTATGCCTGGAATACCTTCTCAGAGTTGTTACTCCAAGATACATCTGTTCCAGAACCACATCTACTTATAGAGTATGTATATAGGGATGTATTTCTAGTAATTACCCATTAATATTTACTGTATCAATATTCAAATATGTTATTATATTCTTATATTAAATGTCTATCTTAGGGTTGTGCTCTTTAATATAGGTCCTTTAAATCTGGTTTCCATGGTTTTTGATAATATTATTTAATAATAACTGTAGTTCCTTGGCCCCAAAATCCTAGAGTCGGTGTATTATTACATTATTTTGGCATTATTATAAAGAATATAATCCTAAAGGACTACTCAGTTTAACAGTCATAGAAATCCAGATTACATGCATGATACCAATAATGAATTGAGAAATAGTAAAATCAAACATGATACATCTAAATGAAAAAAACATTGCCCTTTAAAGATTTATCAAAATTAGCCTTTTTATAACCTAGAGAATGAAACATAATAAGGTTCAGCTAAAATTCTTTGTAAGGGTAAATATAATGTATGCAATAACTAATTAATCTATATGTAAAAATAAATAACTGAATAAAATTCCATTCATACAACTAGATAAGTAATAAATATTGAATGGTAAGAAACTAAAACACATGTCATTAATAAATAAATATAAAATTAAATACATCCATATATATGTTGACACAAAATCCCATTTGTAAATAATAACTAAATCTAAATGATGGATGTGTTTCATTATTGGATTCAAGGATTCCTAGTTACATGGAACCAATACCATAAATACCTTTCATACAATAGTTTATCAATAGGTTAAAAACCCATCTAGGGTTGTTAGGCAATAATTTCTTCTTGTGAGTATATCGTTGCATTGAGGTGCTTTCATTCACCAGTCCCCAACCTATAGGGATTTCCTTAAAGGGTCTCCAACCCATATCTACCGGTACAAATATTTCTTCATATTGAATAATAAAATAAATAATATTCCTTACCTGGTTTCCATATTGAATAAATAATATGGATTTATCAATAATACCATAGAGGAGGATAATTAAACACAAGGGTTTTCGAAATTAAATCATTTTGGAAGAAAAATAATATTTAACCATTCCATTGTCTCTCATTCGAAACTGAAACCATAAAATAAAATTTAAACATTAATTAAATCAAGAATATACCATAATAAGTGTAATTATATTCATGATATAGTATTTAAAAGGTAAATATTTACAATAAATAAAAGTGAATTGGTGCATAACAAAAATTATGTCTTAATGGAACGTAAATTAAGACAAAAAACCTTATCTTAACCTTGCTTTTGTTGGGTGTTAATTATCATCCTATATAGTGGTTTAAAATACGTTACATACTAATAAAATAAATTCAAACATGTTTATAATATCATATATTAACTACTTACATTATTTTATTTCCCATTTGTTAACAATCTTCCATTATTTTGAATATTTTAGGTGTCAATTTCCTAGTTTGTCGAGTATGTTTTGACATGTTATTTATATTTCTTATAAAATATATCAAGGTTTTATTATCTCAAGAATTTAAAACATTACTAAATTATATTATATATTCAGTTCATATATATTAATAATGATTCACATTATTTTGAGATTAGACATAAAGTGCACCGTTCATGGAGACGGTAGGTCGTACGTACACATGAATGCAACGTTAATTTATTTGTTGTATTAAAATAATTAAATTCTAATGATAAATATGTATAATATAATTCAATTATTATATCTATTATGTATATATTATATATTTTTTTTAAAAAAATCGTTTATACATTCCATATATGGCATGAATGAATAAAATCACTTTGAAAGTGTGGTAGTCCACGTGCCCTCAAACGAAATTATTGTATATACAAAAATTGGATAGTATAAGGTTATGCTCTAAATTAAAATTAAAGAAGCATGAGACATAATAAAAAACATATTTATCATATATATTTTTTTTCTATCAAAATGGACATCATGAGAGGTGGTACGGGAAAATTGAACAATCATCGTTTTGTGAGGCAATAGTTCACCGTAAACAGAAGCGGTATGTTTGTTAACCATTAGATAGAGGTGTATGTAAGTGTAGGAATAAACATATCATAAAATAAATATTATATTTATGATAATGGTTATTTTATGTAATATTATAATAATAATAATATAGGGATTCGATAATGGAAATGATATTAGAAAGCATGAGAGAAGGAGTTACCATTTACTCGGGTAACCTCTATTAGTTTTTTCCAAAAGAATCCATTAACTTATGTCTAACCAAGGGGATTTATATAAGTTGAGGGGAGGGTGTTGGGAGACTATTTGAAAAGATTTTGGACAAGAAAATGTGTCTTGAGAGATGGGAGGGAGGAGTAGTGCAAGCCTTTTTATAGTGGTGGGATAGTAGCACTTTTGTATATACAAAATTAAATTCACTATTGGGGTCAATCATACATAAAGTGTATCCAAAATGGAAAAATAAAGGATTAATGGATAATAAGGATTAATAAAAACCTCATCCAGGAAAATATATGTGCATTTTAGTTATTTGTATCCTTAACTTAAAGATTCCCCAATTTTATCATTTTGGATTTTATTAAAGCATGTAGTTTCCTAATATAATTAATTTAACCATTTAGATTAAAATAAAGTTAGAATAATTAGAAACTATAGATCGACTGAATTATTTATATTATATCTAATATATAAAATAAAATTACCTTGTTTTTTGGAAATTAATTTTACCACAAACGCATTTGATGCTCTAAAACGCAGATTGATCCTAGACCGTGTTGACAACATTTTTATAGTTCATGGGAAAAAATTTAATTATCAAAGATTAATTGGTCTATTAAAAGACCATATTTAATATTTATTAATGCATAAATATCACTTGGTAGAATAAAGGATTTTTTTTATTTTCAATCATTTAATAAGATTCATTTATTGTAAATTAGCAATATTATCAATTTTGACATTATTTATTTAATATTGATTTTAAATTAAAATGTTATATTGGAATTAAAATATATTATGTTTAAATTTTTTTAACATTATATATTCATAAAAAAAATTAAATACTGACAATAATTCAATCATTTATGATCACATTTAATATTTATAGTATCATTTATTTTAGTTAATTATTTACCAAATAATCATATCATTGGTTTTTATTAATCATTTTATATACCTAAACCATCTCTAAAATTTATTTATAATTTATTATGTCAAAAATAAACCATATATTTTTCAAAAGGATATATATAACCACAAATATAATGTTTTTTACATATATTAACATTTTATACATGTTGAAGGTAAGGATAATTCCCTCTTTTGTCTTTTCCCTCACATTCCCTTTTATATAGGGAAATTCCATTTAATAATATCACAATAACCTATATATTTCAATAAAAGTGGAGAAATGGTCAAATTATTGGCAAAAAATAGATGTTGGAAAAGTTTGCAGGTCATTTAGTTCCTTAATATTAAGGCTTAGTCCATTATTAAGCTTAATCATACCTTAATCATTGTAATTAATTTTAATCACATTCACTAACCATTTTTGTAAAAAATGTAGTTGATCTTATTAGGCCAAAAATATCAAACTATTTACATCAATGAATGTAGTATTTTAAAAATTAAAATCTCAGAAGTGGGAAAATTATTTTTAAAACTAATCCCGTAGAAGAAGCAAAATAATGGTCTCTAAGGTAGAAAACCCATCAAAAGTTTGTTATATATATATATATTAAATTTCAAAGTATAATTTATTCTAATCAACATAATTGCATAAATAATTGATCTAATGTGACTGAAAACAAATTAAATTAAAATTCATCACTAATAATTATTTAAATGAAATGGTAGTTTATAACTAAATTGAAGTAATGTTAACTATTCATAAAAAAATGAGGTTTCTCAAAAAAATCACAAAATTTACCCTTAGCTAATTTTAATATTATAAACATAAAATGATATTTTAAAAAAATTAATAAATGTTCCAAGATTTATTTTTAAAATAGTTTCACCCTTAAAAGGTGTTATAACATGGTCTTATGTGTAATGAATGATAAATATGTGTCGTATGTAGCGTAAGTTTAACATTGTGTATAATGCCTAAAAATAACACAATTCTATTTATCCTAAAAGGAAACTATTATCAATTCTTTGTGTGTCATAGTCTGAATTCATGTAGACCAAAAGTTGATAATTTAGTAACATGTTTCCCTTGATGATATATATATTCACATGGTCAAACATTATTTTTTAACATTAATATTTTGTTCATTTGATCTTGTAAAAAATATAGGTCAATAATGAGGTATTCCTTTCCAGTTTAGTTTTAATGAAAATTCTTTAAAAATTACTGAAAAAGTCTCGGAGTTCATTAGAGTTATTACATGTAGATAAACAAAAGTTGAAACAGAATTTCAAATAAAAAAATATATATAAAGGGTCATCCAACTGATCAAAAGACCTTTAAAACAGTACATTTTCTCTTATGGTTCAACTACTATATTTATTATTATTACATTTTAATGTGCAAAAAAATTAAAAAATGATGAAATTATCATAATTTATTTTGATGAACAAATTTATGGAGAGGCCACTATATAGTTTATTGTTCTTTTGAATGTATATGAAATCCTCAAGGATAAATGATGATGATTCCCAGTTTTAAATGTACTAATGAGGTCTTTTTTGATAATTTGTTTGTCCAAGAGCTAATATACTATGTTAATTATAGTAAAATACTATTCATTTTTTCGGCATATATATCAGTACTATTTAGAGGAAAACCCTTGTGAACATAAATTTGGGAACATTATTCATTACATCACTTATGAAAAAAATCATTGGAAATAGAGGAATATTCTATAATAGTGGAAAAACAGGATGAAATGTTTGATTACAAAACATCCAAATGATAGAATATTCTTATTAATCATGATACAAGGGTAAAAATCTAGGAGTTAATCAAATCGAATATACATTTATTCCTTTCATTACTTTTTCCTTTTAATAATTTTAGTTAGAATATGTTGGAGTTGGTGGTCTAGAACCAACTACTTTGTACTTTATTCATTAATAAAATCCTTATCACATCGTGATTGTTCTTCTGCATGACAATGCATGTGATAATGTCCTAAGGACAGCTGTTTCATTAATGGGCCATAGCGGATCCCTGCTATGATGAGAACCCAGAAGTGTCATAACACTGTTCTTGAATATATGTTATGTGGCCGGATGATATTATTTGAGGGACGCAAATAATACAGGTCATTAGGGGTGAGGACTCATAATACATTGAGGCACCTTCTCATGGTGTGCGCCTATGGTAATATCCAGGAGGATATTGTGAGAACGAGACCCACCAGTAGGAAATCCAGATTTCATAGTGTCATTGGATATTCCTATCTGTGGACGTGTGTATTGGTCCATAGACTTTAAGATTATTATTAATGGGTGTTACAACTCGTGCACTTAGATGTATTGACGAAAACTGTGATGACACAGTGTTCGCAGCAAGGTAGGATATGTTGGGTGCGTCAGGAGTAATACTGCATTAATAGATAATGCGAGAAAGGATTTGTCCCTTCTGTTCTATAACGGAAGTAGATATCTCAGGCCCTTTGATGGAATTGATATAGCCTAAATAAATCCATGGTCATGGTAGGGTATGGGCGAGTTCAATTCCGGGAAGTCAATGAAAGAATAATCGAGCACATGGGTTGATGGCACTAGCATGCAAACCGCATGATTGGAGATATCGTGACAAAGGGATTATATTACACGGTAAGCGTTCGTAGGAGGTGACACGTCATTGTGGTGTTAACATCTTTCTATATGGGTGCCTTGGCGTGTTTCTAGACACTAACCTTGGACTTTAGGTATGCTCCGCCTTATACCACTGAGAAAGAGGCCTAGAGGGTCACACACTAAGTGTGTCCATGTATCTCAGTTAAATATTAATTTAACAAGGTGAATAAAGATTATTACCGATTGTGATTTAATAATTATTCAAGGATGTCTGATCACATTTATTTCGACACTAGTTATTTGAGATAATATATTGGGGGTGAAATAATATATATATTTATTAGCGAGTAATGCAGTTACATTAATTTATGAAATAAATAGTCATTACTCAAGGTCTAATAAATATGGTGGAGGAAATAAACAAAATGGAAAAAATAAAATACCCGCCGTGTATATTTATATACACGCCGTGTAGTTTGTTTTTTCGAGATTTGTGAGAAAAATATTATTTATTTAATTAAATGATATTAAATGTGATACATTGGATGTATGTTAAGTAATAATGATGGTCAACTGTCATTATTAAGACATGGGGTAATACTAAGAATTAAATGAAATAATTAAATGCTTTTGGGAAATTAATTCATTTTATTAATTCTAAGTATTAGAAATCCCAATTACATTATTCTAAAAAGGGTTATCCAGTTTGGTTGTGCACAACGGATTGGAAATAATGTCAAGCCAAGGGAGAATTCCCTTTCCACCAAGAACGCTTTCATGTTACGAAAGCAATATCCTCCACCGGATCAAAGCCATCGAAGAAGGACATCACAAGCGAAGGATATTCTGCGCTAGAACCCGGAGTTCCCTTCGGCGACGTCCAGAGATATGTGGCACACGTGTGGATCATCGCTAGAGGAATCTTGCAATTGGATTCTCTGACACGACGACGGATCACAGGATCGTGACCGGAGACACCAATGAAGAAAGAATTTCAAAGAGGTAATTATTATGAATTAATTAAATTAATTATAATCAACATATGATGATCCTCCTCATGGGTTCCAGGAATCTTCTTTTCTTTTCCTTCTTCATTCTATTTCGACGATTCGGCTTTTTAAATCCTGACGGATCTCAGATTGTATGTTGTTTAACGTTAAATTTAAAAGTTGGAAAAACCCACCAACGTGCTTCCGCTGCGCCCGGATCCTTCAAGTGGTATCAAAGCGGTCATATCGTTGAATATAATTATTTAGTTTTTCGTTGGTAATTTACACATTTAATAATTTAGTTATTTCAATTCATGTTTAATTGTTCTGGAAATCTGAATATAGAGATCCGTTCCTCCTCCCTCATTTCTCGTTCACCTCACAGATACGTATTTTTCTTTTAATTTTGATTAAAAAAAATAGTGGAACCCATCCAGAGGAGCCAAAAGTTTCTGTCCGTATAACACCAGAATACACGGCGTGTATTCAAAAGTACACGTCATGTAGTCTAGGTTCAATGCATTGACCGATCCGCCAAATCTGGTCGTGTATTGAGGTCATTTATGACACCGTGTGTTGATGAGAAACAGGTGGCACACGGTTTCCAGATTACACGTCGTGTGGTCCAACTGAACACGGCGTGTAGTCCCTTCAGGATCGGTTTGGGCCGTGTACCTCGTACACGGCTTGGCCGGCTGGAAACCGTGTAACGCGGAAACTACACGGAGTGTGTCCAAAAGAACACGCCGTGTACTCTGAAAATTTCCGAAGTACATTTACACGCCATGTCCCCGGACGTGTACTTCGGATGGACGGTGAAGAAAAGTGCATGCCGTGTAGTGGGAACTACACGCTGTGTACTCACCCAAATTACACAGATTTATTAAAATTTAATTATTATATTATTCAAACACTTGAGATGTGTACCATGGTGCAGGCGTAAAGCTAAGGCACAACACGTGATAGGTGTTTTATATATATGTGATTAATTTAACATCTGCGTAATGAACAATAATTCACCGAGTTTCCTCCCAGGTACAAGTTATGTACAAGGATAATTTTAAATGAATTTATTTGTTAAAAAGTATGATGGATGAGAATCTCAAGGAAGTTCAGAAAAGGATTTAAGATAAAAGGATTGATTAATTAAAGATAATTAATTGATTTGAGCGTGATTTATCTTAAATAAGAACGATTAAATAATTGAATGCTATGTTTTATTTATGTGTAAATATCGTTGCATGTATGGATGATCATGAGCTAGATCGAGACCTTTGTATGTGAATGGTCTCTTTTAATTTAATTATTTAAATTAAATTTTTTGGCATGTGAGCCATCTCCTCATTAATATGTTGGGCCTACCTGCCCAAGAATTATTTTATGTAAAAAACCCCTTTTACCCCTCACCTTCATGTGATATAAATGCATATGTAATGGATGGATCTCCCATGCTAGTGGAGGCGGCTCACGTCAGGAGCCGAGGTGAAACCAATCCAAGGAGATACAAAGGTGGACTGGTGAAAGCTGTAAACACAAACCCGCAAGGTTTAAGGTGTTTCTCCCCTAGGTATTGGGTTAGTTTATCAACCACTAGATAAACAAACCAATAGAACAAGCTCATGATCATACCATTTATTTTATTTCTGTCATTTGCATGGTTTATTTATTGTGGGTGTGTTGTCATGATCACACAATTAATGAATATAACAAGCATGCAAGATAGAACAAAAATAAGACCGGTTTATACGTAAATATTATCTTAGACATGGTTAATCACTTAATTATATCCCACTTAATATTAACAAGCATGTAATCAAAGATAATAAAATGGAAATTTACAGATAAGGATAAAATCCCTCAAAATAATTATTAAGTCGGCATAGCCTTCCATAATCTTGGTTAGAATCGAACCATAGTTCAAAGTGCTTGACCAACCCTAGTTGGGGTGCTTTAAATTATCGGAGAATTCTAATTCAAGGTTTTGGGTTGACATGACTTGGTTCGCATCAAGGGTTGACTGCCACAGCAGGACTTGGTGTGACCAAGAGGTAAAGGTTGAGGACATCCAAAAAGGATTTCAGGATTGGGGAGTCCACTCAGCGGATCAAGGTGCTGCGAGTTAAAGCATTTGGCATTTGGAATGCCTACCTAAATCTCTTCAAGTGGATTGACCAACCTGAGTTGGGGTAATGCAAAGGGAAATATGGATCCTTTCCACTAGAATATTCACGCAACAGAATATTCTGAAGTCAATTGTGAGGGCTATTGGATTTCGATAAAATTGTGGGAGACTAATAAGTATTAATTTATTTGACTCATTTTTTATAATAAAGTACTAAACCCTTGATCATCTTAATTTGTAGAAACGGCAAGAAAATGACTTCAAACATATCATTGCGCACCATACTTGAGAAATAAAACCTTCTCACTGGTACCAATTTCCAAGAGTGGCAGAGGCGTTTACGCGTCGTCCTTCACCACGAAAGAAAATTGTATGTGCTGGAAGAGCCTATTCCAGTTGCGCCTGGGAAAGAGGCTAGTGATGAGGAATTATCTCTCTACATGAAACACATGGATGATGCCATAGATTTCCAGTGTTTCATGCTATCGTCCATGTCTAATGAGCTCTTGAAGCAACATGAAAACATGGATGCGTATAGCATGATGTCTCACCTTAAAGATCTCTACCAAGGGAAGGAGAGACAGGAGAGGTATGAGATCTCCAATGCTTTGTTCACCATGAAGCTTGGAGAGTCTGCGCCAACTGGGCCTCATGTAGTCAAGCTTGATGGCTACATTGATCGCTTGGACATCTTAGGGATTAAATTCTCGGATGATTTGCGTACATATCTCATCCTATCATCACTGCCCAAGACCTTCTCTAGCTTCACTGTCAACTATAACATGAGCGGCAATGAGAAGAGTCTATTGGAGCTTCTGTCCTTGATTCGCCATGTAGATAAGAACATGGGGCATGACAAACCCGCGGTCCTTATGGTGAACAAGAAAAGGAAGGACAAGGCAAAGGGGCCAAAGACTTATAAACGGTATGAAGCCCCCGAGCACCATCCCTCCAAGAAGGGGAAGATCTAGAGGTAGGGCAAGTAACGGGAGGCGGTGTGCTTTTCATGTGGCAAGTAGGGCCATTGGAAGAGGAACTGCACCCAAAAGCATGGGGATGCTAAAGGTGCATTCGTTATCGAGTGCAATATTTCTATTTCTACACATTGGGTATTAGATACAGCTTGTGGGGATCACATCTGTATTCAAATGCAGGAACCAAGTAGATTTAGAAATATCACCAGGGGAGAGGTGGATCTTCGAGTTGCCAATGGCGCAAGGCTGGCTGCATTGGCTATTGGCGACTATCACCTCTCACTGCCAACTAGCATGATTTTGGTTTTAAAAAACTGTTATTTTGTGCCTAGTGTTACCAAGAACATAATTTATGTATCTTGTTTGAATATGGATGGATTTATTTTCAAGTTTGGAAATAAGGGTTGTCTCTTTTTTAAGAACAACGTATGTTATGGTATGGCACATTTGAATAATGGTTTGTATGTATTAAATTATGAAAACCAAGTGTTGGAAATCGATAATGAAACAAACTCACATGACTCATACATCACCCAGTTATGGCATCACCGCCTTGGTCATGTGAACGAGAAGTACTTGACAAAGATTTTCCAAGATGGCTATTTAGACTCTACTGAGCTAAAACCACTTGATAGATGTCACGCTTGTTTATAAGGAAAACTGACCAATCCACCTTTTGGTGGACAAGGTGAAAGGGCCACAGAGCTTCTAGGATTGGTACACATGGATGTGTGTGGACCATTTCCAGTAGAAGCTAGAGGTGGATATTCTTACTTCATTACTTTTACTGATGATTTGAGTATATATGGTGATGTATAATTAATGAGGTATAAGTCAGAGCCCTTAGAAAATTTAAGGAATTCAAGAATGAAGTAGAGAATCAGCTTGGTACGAAGATAAAGAAGCTTCGATCGGATCGAGGTGGAGAATATCTGAACCAAGAGTTCATCGGTCTTCTGCGGGAGTCTGACATTCTATCTCAGATCTCTCCTCCTTATACACCACAGTGGAATGGTGTTATTGAAAGGAGGAACCGCACCATGTTGTACATGGTGAGGTCGATGATGAGTCATGAAGATATTCCATTATCCTTTTGGGGATATGCATTACAAACTGCAGCATACACATTAAATCGAGTACCGACTAAGCCGGCAAATGGAATTCCATCCGAGTTATGGAATGGAAGGAAACCCACTTTGTTGCACACACGAGTATGGGGATGCGAGGTGTTTGTTAAGGCCTTCTCAGACAACAAACTATCACCCCGAGGCACGAAGTGTATCTTTATAGGATATCCTAAGGAAATGAAAGGATATTTCCTATATAACCCTCAAGACAAGAAAGTGACTGTCGCCAGACAAGCCGTCTTTCTTGAGAGGGAGCACATCCTCAAGAAGGATAGTGGGAGCAAGATTTACTTCGACAAAGTTGATGCTCAAGATACAGAAGAGTTGGTATGGGAACAAGTTCCACAGGTCCCCGTGGAAGAGGTCCCAGAAACAAAAGTACTGTGTAGGAGCTCAAGAGAGGTAAGGGAACCAGAGAGATTTGTATTCCCAGTCACCGAGGATGGTGAATCATTATTGTTGGACAATGACGAACCTCTCTACTACAAGGAAGCAGTGGAAAGCTCAGAAGCTGCAAGATGGCTAGAAGCTATGAATTCTGATATGGATTCCATGTATCAGAACCAAGTTTGGGTTCTGGTCGATGATCCAGTTGATGTAAAGCCTGTTGGATGCAAATGGGTATTCAAAAGAAATCTAGACATGGAAGGTAAAGTTAGCACCTATAAATCAAGGCTAGTGGCTAAAGGATTCAGACAACGTCAAGGAATTGACTATGTTGAATCCTTCTCGCCAGTTTCCATGTTTAAATCCATAAGAATCATACTTTAAATAGCAGCTTACCATGACTACGATATTTGGCAGATGGATGTCAAAACAGCATTCCATAATGGAAACCTACGGGAAGATGTCTATATGACACAACCAGAAGGGTTTGTGACGCCAGGTGAAGCCAAATGGGTTTCCAAGTTGCAGAAATCCATTTATGGATTGAAGCGAGCATCCAAGACATGGAAAATTCGATTTGATGAAGCCATAAAGGAATTTGTTTCATTAAGAACGAATGTGAGCCACGTGTTTATAAGTGGTTTAATGGGAATGCGGTCATCATCCTAGTGGTATATGTTGATGACATATTGCTTATTGGAAACGACATACCAGCATTACAGTCAGTTAAGGACTGGTTGAACAAGTGTTTCTCTATGAAGTACTTAGGAGAAGCAGCCTACATTCTAGAGATCAAGATCATTCGTGACAGATCCAAGAGGCTGCTTGGACTAAGTCAGGGTACATACATTGACCAGATACTAAAGAGATTTAGTATGGAAAAATCCAAGAGGGGATTGGTTCCAGTTTCACATGGCTTACATCTTTCTAAGAAAATGTGTCCCCATACACAACAGGAGAAAGATAATATGAGAAAGATCCCATACGCTTAGGCTATAGGATCCATAATGTATTCCATGTTATGTACCAGGCTTGATGTTGCCTATGCACTTAGCATGGTAGGCAGATATCAAGCAGATCCAGGAGAACAGCATTGGACTACTGTTAAGACTATCCTTAAGTATCTGAGAAGAACTAAGGATATGTTCCTGGTGTATGGAGGAGACGAGGAGCTTGTCATCAGAGGGTATGCTGATGCTGGTTTTCAAACAGATCAGAAAGATCTGAAGTCGCAATCTGGATATGTTTTCTGTCTCAATGGAGGATCTGTGAGCTGGAAGAGTTCAAAGTAGCCAGTTGTCGCCGATTCTACAGCGGAGTCCGAGTATATAGAGGCTTCTGATGCAGCCAAAGAAGCCGTCTGGATTCGGAACATTTTCCAGGAGCTTGATGTGGTGCCTAGAAGTAAATATCCCATTACATTGTATTTTGATAATACTACAGCGGTGGATCTTGCAAAATAACCAAGGTCACATCAACGGAAAAATCACATACTCCAGAAGTATCACCTCTTGAGGGATTTCTATCAACGGGGTGAAGTTGCAGTGAGTAGAGTGTCCATGGAAAAGAACGTGGTGGACCCCATGACTAAAGGCCTATCTCAGTAGAAGCATGAATATCATGTGAGAGCTAGCGGGTTAAAGGTTGTTAGCAGTTGGATCTAGTCCAAGTGGGAGTCTGCTAGAGTTGGTGGTCTAAAACCAACTACTTTGTACTTTATTCATTAATAAAAGCATTATCACATCTTGATTGTTCTTCTACGTGACAATGCATGTGATAATGTCCTAAGGATAGTTGTTGCATAAATGGGTCATAGCGGATCCCTACTATGATGAGAACCCAGAAGTTCCATAACACTGTTCTTGAATATATGTTCTATGGCCGGATGATATTATTTGAGGGACGCAAATAATACAGGTCATTAGGGGTGAGGACTCATAAAACTTTGAGGCACCTTCTCATGGTGTGCGCCCTTGGTAATATCCAGGAGGATATTATGAGAACGAGACCCGCCAGTAGGAAATCCACATTTCATAGTGTCATTGGATGTTCCTATCTGCGGACGTGTTAATTGGTCCTTAGACTTTAAGATTATTATTAATGGGTGTTACAACTCGTGCACTTAGATGTATTGACGAAAACATTGACGACACACTGTTCTCAGTGAGGTAGTATACGTTGGGTGCGTCACGAGTAATACTGCATTAATAGATAATGTGAGAAAGGATTTGTCCCTTCTGTTCTATAACGGAAGTAAATATCTCAGGCCATTTGATGGAATTGATATAGCCTAAATGAATCCATCTCCATGGTAGGGTATGGGTGAGTTCAATTCCGGGAAGTTAAAGAAAGAATAATCGATCACATGGGTTGATGGCACTAGCATGCAACCCGCTTGATTGGAGATATGGTGACAAAGGGATTACATTACACGGTAAGCATTCGTAGAAGGTGACATGTCATTGTGGCGTTAACTTCTTTCTCTATGGGTACCTTGGCGTGTTGCTAGACTCTAACCTTGGACTTTAGGTAGGCTCCACCTAAGGCCACTGAGAAAGAGTCCTAGAGGGTCACACACTAAGTGTGTCCATGTTTCTTATTTAAATATTAATTTAACCAGTTGAATAAAGATTATTCTTGATTGTGCTTTAATAATTATTCAAGGATGTCTGATCGCATTTATTTCAACACTAGTTATTTGAGAGAATATATTGTGTGTGAAATAATATATGTATTTATTAGCGAGTAATTCAGTTACATTTATTTATGAAATAAATAGTCATTACTCAAGGTCTAATAAATATGGTGGAGGAAATAAACAAAATGGAAAAATAAAAGTACACGCCGTGTATATTTATATACACACCGTGTAGTTTGTTTTTTCAGGATTTGTGAGAAAAATATTATTTATTTAATTAAATCATATTGAATGTGATACATTGGATGCATGTCAAGTAATAATGATGGTCAACTGTCATTATTAAGACATGGGGTATTACTAAGAATTAAATGAAATAATTAAATGCTTTTGGGAAATTAATTCATTTTATTAATTCTAAGTATTATAAATCCCAATTAAATTATACTCAAAAGGGTTATCCATTTTGGTTGTGCACAACGGATTGGAAATACTCTCAAGCCAAGGGAGAATTCCCTTTCCACCAAGAACGCTTTCAAGTTACAAAAGCAAGATCCTCCACCGGATCAAAGCAATCGAAGACGGACATCACAAGCGAAGGATCTTCCGCGCTAGAACCCGGAGTTCCCTTTGGCGACGTCCAGATATACGTGGCACACATGTGGATCACCGCTAGAGGAATACTACACTAGGATTATCCGACGCAACTACGGATCACAGGATCATGACCGGAGACACCAACGAAGAAAGAATTTCAACGAGGTAATTCTTATGAATTAATTAAATTAATTATAATCAACATATGATGATCCTCCTCATGGGTTCTGGGACTCTTCTTTTCTTTTCGTTCTTCGTTCTATTCTGAAGATTCGACATTTTAAATCATGACGGATCTCAGATTGAACGTTGTTTAACGTTAAAATTAAACGTTGGGCAAACCCACCAACGCGCTTCCGATGCGCTCGGAACCTTCAGAATTGGCATCTTGTTATAATCAATTTGATTACTTAAATTATTGATTTTTTAGATTTAATTCATGGATACCCAACAAATCTACCACACATGATGACATTTATCAGTTTTCAATAAACTATATACAAATATTTTGAAAAAATTTCAATTTATAAATTTTTTATTACGTTTGAATGAAATATTTTTATGATTATGTACTATTTAAATATCATCAAAATATTGGAATTGATAATTTACATGATCACATGAATCATATTTAATTCTATATATAGATAACTATTATGGTATATATAATAATATTTCACTTTTTAATCATATATCAAAACAAATTTCATAATTTTCTATGTGTTTCTACAATGTGTGAAACAAACTAATGGAAAAATATTATTATTTGTATGCTTGTAAAGTTATGAAGTATAACATATTTCATCAAAAAAATTATATTCCCTAAAGATTTATTTTGGATGTTAATTAAAATTTCATTTAACAAATTATTATTCCTCTATTTATTTTACTTTTTTAGTACTAAAAGGATAATACATAGTTCTCTAATACTAGAGAGGAAAATTATTTATTTAGAAATGAATGTGTTAATATAAGGTATTAGAATTTATAAAGGCATCGTGATGCGTTAATGTACAATTGATTTCCTTAATAGAGATATTTTTTATTTTTTGATATATTTATGCTCAGTGTTGTAGGTATTATGTTTACAAATTACTCAAATTGTGTGTTTTCAGTATAAAATTGACATTTTAGTTAAAAATGTGGGTCAATAAATGAAAGCTAAAAAACACTATGATTGTATTGATTCATTATGAAAACACTCTATAATTCATTTTTGGTGTGTAAGAATTAGCGACACAAAAACATGACACGCCATGTGATCGATATGACTCAAAGTTCATACTTTCAATTTAAAAATTAAATTTTAGTTAAAACAACGTTCCACTCACTAAAAACCTCTAAAAATACTCAGATTGTAACGCCCCAACCCCAGTTACCCAGTTTCAGTGCATTATTTTAATACATTGGCATGATTACAAGGAATCAAGTCCCAAAGGACCGATCGGTTTAGCAGTCTTGGAAAATAGATTACATACATAAATGTTACATTTCACATTAAGACATACAAAACACCATAAATATTCTTTATGAACACCATTATTCTTTTCTCTTAACCCTGCATATCAATCACAATAAACTTCTTGATATCCTAGAAAAATAAAACATAGAAAGGGGTGAGATCAAACGCTCAGTAAGGGTAAGAAATATAGCGGAAACATTCAAAAATATGCGTAAGCATTTTTATGGCATTGTATAACTAAAACAAAATACTTTTAAACTTGAACATCAGCATAATATGGAAAAAAGAAAATGAAATAATGTCATTTACTTATTAACATGGATATTCTACTAGTCGAATAATCATATGCAATATCACTAACAACATTCATAATGATGGAATGTATAATTCCAGACTATCATAACCACATATCCAAGGCCTAATGCCAAGACTACAAATAATATTTTTCAAGTCCTTGTGCCAAGACACTAGTTTTTCTCATGAGACCTACTGATCCATCGAGGAGCTATAGCGGGCTCCACCCGTCACTTATTAAGTCCAATGAATTCCTCATATGAACAGGTTTAAACATAACATAAACATTCGTATTAAAACTAACATACTAAATGTTAATACTTTCACCATAAACCATGAATGGTATAAAAAATAACACATCCATAGTCAAACATATCACAAAACCTTCAATACAATATGGAAGTATGGTTTCATAATAAATCAAATTCTATTAATCTTAAAATCCATAAAAGGATGTTGAAATAGATGAAATCAAAACTATTTGAGAGAAATATCTCTTTTTTTTAATCATTTAAAAGTAACACATTTATAAAGGAAGTAATTTAAAAGAGATTTTTGAATCAAAGTGTCCCATAAGACTTTGAAACTTTTGAAAACAAATATCATTTAAAAATATTAATGTCCATATAAATAAATCCTTAAAATCATTTTCAAATCATGGACATTAATTTAAATGATTTAGAAAGATAAATCTTTAAAACATTTAAAATTCTGATCATGATAAAGAGTACCATTCACAAAATCTTAAAATATTCATTTTTAAATCATTTAAAGGTCACATAATTATAAAATAAAACATTTACATTGAAAATATTCATATAATATTTAAATGGATGCTTCGAAAATTTTATTATGGTGGAAAATAGCTGCACCCACCGTATAAGTTAAAAAAACATTCTTACCTTAATTCTGTTGAAAAGGTTAAAAAGCACCTTGTTTGGAAAACGATGGAAAGATTCCTTTGTAAAGATCTTATAAAAAGTCCACAAGGGTATAAATGAATTTATTCCATAGTCTTTAAAATAGTAATAATGATTTGAAATACATTTTAAAGAAACATGGATGTGGATGATAAAGGGGTCCCAATAGATTATTACGTATAAACCACCTCGGATAATGAAGAGATTGAAAAATAAACCCTTACCTTGTACTTTTCCTTGGATTGGGTAGGTTAAACTCCTGTATAATGGTTAAATAATTGTTATTAAATTATACAATAATAGTTTACATTAATATGATATCATATATGATCTTTTAACATTGATTTGTTAATAATATTTTAGAATTATCGTCGTGTTCTGTGTTAACTTACTCATTTCCATTTATATGTTTTGTTATGTATGCCATGTTTTTTATGGATAGGTTGTATCTTAGTCATATCCAGAATGATATTAAGTCCTTAAATATTATTATTAATCTTCAAATGAGAATTAGACTTGAATGGATACGATGGAGAATGAATCCCATCGCGTTCGTGGAGACGGTAGTCCGTACGTACGCACGAGGGATAATATCATTCTTTTGATATTAAATTAATATATAATTGGATGGTATATAGTATATTCAGAATCATTATCATGTTATATTTATTATTTACATGAATTACAAATTATTATTATACCCATCCAAATAATAATATATTCAATAACAATTACACCACGACGTGGAGACGGTAAGCCGTACGTACGCACGTATGGTGAAATGCCATTCAAAGGATGGATAGAATACTTAATATGGTTCTACGATATTTATAATAATATTAAATTATATAGGAGATACTGGATTTATTATTTTAGAATGGGAAAAAATGGAAAGAAGAAGTTGAAGAAGAAATGAATTTGAAAAAGGGTGGTGAAAACATTACCTCTTCTTCAGGTTCTTCCTTTTGATTTGATCAAAAGGGCTCCATAGGTTGGATTTCTGATCAAAATAAGGCCTCTAAGTTGAAGTAAGTGATGTTTAGAGAGTATTTGGGAAAGGTTTGGACGAACCAAAATGCTTTGAATGTTTTAATTAGTGAGAAGTGGGAGTGCCCTTTTATAAGAGGGGTGAGGGGCACCTTTGGAAAAGCTAGAAATATTATTTTATAATAAATTCATATTCTGTTTCTAATAGCTCCAAAGTGGATTATTTAAAGCTTAAGGTGGGGATAGGTCGAAAACCACTCAACCAATATGATTTAGACAGGTTTGTGTTACGATAATAACCTTATCTTTAATTATTAACTCTTAGTTAAGAAGTTTCACTTTTACAATGTCTCTTTGTATTTTTATATTATATGGTTAATAAACTTACTATATACATACAAGAGACCCCCATGTGGTACATTAATAATACACCTATCCTGATATAAGTATCTAGGATAAAACGTTGATTTTTAGGAATTGAATATCAATTAATAATACAATATCTGTTTTAAAAACTCTTTTATGTCAATTTTGACACTATTCAATAATTGATTTTTGTAAAAATCATAACAGAATGATTACTTCAAAAAATGTTAATTAAATCAATCCTAACATGTCATATTAACCTAAAAATTATTGGTATTTATAAAAAGTCTCAAATTACATTTATTTGGGTTTTATTAAATCTATTATTCTAATTTTTCATTAATTAGGTAATTACTGCATCACCATTGTGTCATATGTAAATTAACTTATTTAATGTCTAAAAATTATAAATAAAATACCCTTATTTAGGAAATCTTTTTATATTTCTAATTAATATTTATAGATGAAAATACAACATATATAACCCTATGTAAAAATTGTTTTTCTAAATGATATATGCTTTTGTTATTTTTGTTTTTATTTTAACTTAATTAAAATAAAGTGTCCCTATCACTTACAAGTGGCTCCATGGGGTCCCCAAATCGACCTAAATATGACCATGGTCGGACATTTAACAACCGATAAGGTTGGGACATGTTTTAGGGTAATTTGTTATTATTATAATATTATTTTTTAACCTCTATTTACCGGATTTACCCTTTAACCATGGTAAATAAAATATTTACCGAAGTAATTATTAAAAATGTCTAAAAATAAAAGTTACCTATTTACAAAATTTTAAAATAATGATTCTAAATATGGGATCCATTTTTTCAAATTAGAAACACAGAAGTGGCAGAAATTAATTTAAAATTATTTCCCGTTCCTAAAACCAAAAGCGTGTATTTAAGAGATAATAACTATTAAAAGATTGACACTT
Organism: Viscum album; assembly: GCA_963277665.1. Lineage (NCBI taxonomy): Eukaryota > Viridiplantae > Streptophyta > Magnoliopsida > Santalales > Viscaceae > Viscum > Viscum album. The sequence continues at coordinate 1,069,928,933 of OY728129.1, forward strand.
GTTTCTGTCCAGTTTAACTGTGAAATTATGTAAAATGACCAAAATTGTATAAAATAGTAAAATTATATTCTAAATATACTTTAAAACCACTAAAATTCATAATTTATCACTATTAATTATTTCGATTAAGAAAGTTGTTTTTAATTAAAATTTATTAATTTTCATTATTCATCAAAATATGAAAGTTATCCGAAAAGTACCAAAATTTCACATTAGGATAAATTCGATTCACTGAATACAAAAATGAAGTCCATTTTGAGAGATAAAAATTATTTAATTTAAAAAAGTAGATATTACTATTCATAACGACTAGTTTGAATGGTTGTAGTGTGTGTTAGAAATCGATGTTGCGTACAACACACGCTACAATATTATTCAAAGTGAAGCGTACCGTGGAAGCTTGGGGTGTTATCATGTAAATTTTTTATGTCCCCATTCTAAATAATAAATCTATTTATTCAAATTTAATATATAAAAGTTTAAAATATTGTATTTAAAAAAAGGGTTTCACTGTTAAAAGTTGGTAAAAGTGCATTTTTTGAAAAATACTTCTTTTATCTAAAAAAAATGAATTTGTTCTTACATTATTTCTAAGAAACTCATAATATGGACTCTAAAATTATAAGGATTATATAAATTTTAAAATTTAGTTAATACTATTTATAACCTCTTTTGAACGGATTGTTTGGTAAGTCATGGTGCGCTTGAACTCGGTGTTGCGTGTAGTGCAAGTTATTGAATTATTTTGAAGAAATAACACACTATGAAATCTTGGGGTGTTACATTATCCCCTCTTTCAATAAATTGCATCCTCGCAATTTGAAATTGTTCTTTGAAAATAAAAGGTTGAATATAGAAAATAACTTTGTGGGAAGACCCACATCGAAAATTGGGTTAATAAAATTTTGTCTTAATAAGAGGAAAAGAGAATTGAAGGAGTCACCACCAAATTATGATCTCTATTCGAAGAACATTGGTGGAAATTAGAGACATATAATTGGAGGAATAACGTAAATATTTATAGGTAGTGATTGAGGTCATGAATCACATACAAGTGTAAAATTGAGGTCCTTAAATTCATCAATCTATGATGATTTGAAATACCATCGGTTCAACATAACATAGGGTATTAGGATTACACATTTTTGGTTATAGGATTCCTTAAATAAAGTATAAGGATTAATTTCTTAATAGAATAATAGAAGATGAAAAATATATTCTTGACAAGTAGAGTTCCATCCTTTAAATAATTTTTACCACAAACTCATATTTCACTCTAAAAGATAATAGAACGTAAAAAATATATTCTATTTATCCTATTCGTATAGGGTTCCAAAAAATGAATTTATAATTCATCTACCAGATATTTAAAAAAAACTACATTATTTAATCAAGGACATCACGTGGGCCAGTGGTAGGTGATACACCCTTGTGGCCCTTCGGTTGTGGGTTCAAGTCTCGCGACCTTGCCGGAAACAACGGGTTGTCACCCGACGTCCAGGTTGTCCTTTTGTGGCAATGCAAAAATAATCCAAACTAAAACTATCCAAAATACATTACTCCAAAATTTATAAGGAAGGCAAACAAAATGAAGATCCCTTTTTCCGCTTATTAACATGCGAACTCCTTCATCATGTATTCTTTTACAATACCGCAACATCCTGAATTACCATAAAACCTTATTGATTACATTCATGCTTCCTTATTCCTTAATGAATAATATATATACTCTTTCAATCCAAAAATGTTATAAACCCCAAAAATGATGGAATATACAAATCATTAATTAGTTTCAAGGTAGTCAAGAATATCCAATATAATTTATCCAAATAAATCATGTATTATTCTAAAATCAATACCTCAGTATCAGAACCATATTATGGTTTATAATTCCCTCAACCATATATTATCAATAAAATTAACCTGCTATTGAGTCACTTTTATTTCTTCCACACAATCTCAAGTCCTTAATGAAATATTTCTGTATTACAATCCTTATATACTCCATAATTATTATAACAAGTACATTGTTGATACAACACTCAAATGACATAATCAACATAGAAACTCTAATCATTCCTCTTCATCTGTGGTAGTATCATAACTTGATTACTATCCAATAGCATCATTTGCGGCATAGTATGATGACTGGGACATAGGTACGCGTAGTGTCCAAACTTCTTGCAAATGAAGCATTGTAGATTTGAAACCATTTTATTACCCTTGAAGTCACATACTTTGTGTCCTTTTTCTCCACACTTATAACATACTCCCATTCCCTTCAAGCATTTTCCAAGATGATTCTTTCAACAGTTATCACATATAGGAAAATCCTTCTTTCCCTTCTTCCTTTTATCTATCCTTCTCTCAAACATCCTTTCCTTCTCTGGTTTCCCTTCAAAGCCATAGGACTCTGAGAATTCTTTACTTTTCTTATCAACACATGATACATTTTCTTCATATGATGATAATACGTGGGAGACAATTTCCCTTCTAAATTCTGGCGTAGGACCACGAAAGATATGATCCTTCTTACTCTTTGGATCATACATATTACGGGAGTTCACATTCCTTCTACTGGGAGCTATTTCTATACAATAGCATAAATAGGTTAGTTAATGAATTGCAATGAATAATTCCAAACTTGTAAAATACCTGACACAAATTGAATAGTTTATGGATATAATCCATAATCATAAAAATGTTTTCTTTGAGTAAGTATATACTCAGGAGACCTTCATAATGGTTTGTAAAGAAAACTAGAATTATCCTAAGCATATCCCCCCAGAGTGTCGTAACCAAGAGGGCAGTAAGGCCCATTGTCGTGCACCAGTTCCTGTTCGAGTCTAGCTCAAAGCGGTGTTTTTGGGTTTTACCCCTAGGTACATCTGTGCCAGAGCTGCCTCTACCTGCTCGTATCCAGACAGGGATGTATTGCTTGGAAAACTCACAAAATCTCTACAATACCAAAATTCTAGGATGTTCTTATATACTAATCCTCAAAGTCTATCTTAGGCCTATGTGATCTAATCAGAGTTTATCTAAATCTAGTTTCCACGGTTATTGCTAAACTTCCTCTAATACCAACTGTAACGCCACAACCCCAGTTACCCAAAGTCGGTGCATTATTTTTATACATTGGAATGATTACAAGGAATCATGTCCCGACGGACCGATCAGTTTAGTAGTCTTAGAAAATAGATTACATACCTGAATGTTACATTGCACATTAAGACATACAAAACAACATACATAATATTTATGAACTCCATTATTCCCTTGGCTTAACCCAGCATATCAATCGCAATAAACTTCTTGGAATCCTGGGAAAAATAAAACACAGAAAGGGGTGTGCTCAAACGCTCAGTAAGGGTAAGCAATACAGCGGAAACTTTTATAAATATGCAGAAACATTTTTAAGGCATTGTACAACTAAAACAAAAGTATTTTAAAGTTGAACTTCAGCATAATATGGAAAAAATAAAATGAAATAATGCCATTTACTTATTCACTTAGATATTCTACTAGTCAAATGATCACATGAAATATCACTAACAACATTCATAATGATGGAATACATAATTTCAGACTATCATAACCACATAGCCAAGTCCTCGTGCCAAGACTACAAATAATATTTGTCAAGGCCTTGTGCCAAGACACTAGTTTGTCTCATTAGACCTATCGATGCATCGAGGAGCTATAGTGGGCTCCACCCGTCACTTGTTAAGTCCAATTCATTCCTCATATGAACATGTTTAAACATAACATAAACATTCGTATTAAAACTACAATACGAAATGTCAATACATTCACCATAAACCATGAATGGTATAAAAAATAACACATCCACAGTCAAACATATAACAAAACCTTCAATACAATATGGAAGTTTGGTTTCATAATAAATCTACTTCAAATAATATTAAAATCCATCAACGGATGTTGACAAAGATGAAATCAAAACTATTTGAGAGAAATATCTCTTTCTTTGAAATCATTTAAAATTCACACATTTATAAAGTAAGTAATTTAAAAGAGATTTTTGAATCAAAGTGTCCCATAACACTTTAAACATTTTAAAAAGAAATATCATTTCAAAATATTGATGTCCATATAAATAAATCCTTAAAATGATTTTGAAAACATGGACATTAATTAAAAAGATTTAGAAACATAAATCTTTAAAACATTTAAAATTCTGATCTTGATAAAGAGTACCTTTCACAAATTCTTAAAATATTTATTTTGAAATCATTTAAAGGTCACATAATTATAAAATAAAACATTTACTTTGAAAATATTCTTATAATATTGTAAGTTATTCTTAGAATATTTTATAACGGCGGAAAATAGCCGCACTTGCCGTATAAGTTAAAAAACACATTCTTACCTTAATTCTGTTGAAAAGGATAAAAAGCACCTTGTTTGGAAAATGACGATATGATTCCATTATAAACCTCTTATAAAAACTCAACAAGGGTATAAATGAATTTATATAATAGTCATTAAAATAGTAATAATGATTTGAAATACATATTTAAGAAACATGGATGTGAATGATAAAGGGGACCCAGTAGATTATTAAGTATAAACAAACTCGGATAATGAAGAGATTGCGAAATAAAACCTTACCTTGTACTTTTCCTTGTTTGGGGTAGGTTAACCTCATGTACAATGGTTAAATAATTGTTATTAAATTAGTCAAGAATCATTTACATTAATATGATACCATATATGATCTTTTAACATTGATTTGTTAATAATATTTTAGAATTATCGTCGTTTCGTGTGTAAACTTACTAATTTCATTTTATATGTTTTTTTATGTTAGCCATGTTTGTTATGGATAGGTTGTATCTTATTCATATCCAGAATTATATTAAGTCCTTAAATGTTATTATTAATCTTCAAATGAGATTTATACTTTAATGGATACGATGGAGAATGAATCTCATCGTGTTCGGGGAGACGGTAGTCCGTACGTACGCATGAGCGACAATATCATTCTTTTGATATTAAAATAATATATAGGTTGATGGTATATAAAATATTCAGAATAATTATAATGTTATATTTATTATTTACATGAATTAAAAATCATTAGTATACCCATCCAAATAATATTATATTGAATAACAATTACACCACGACATGGAGATGGTAAGCCGTATGTACACACGTATGGTGACATGCCATTCAAAGTATGGATAGAATAATGAATATGGTTGTACCATATTTATAATTATATTATAGTTTACAGGAGATACTGGGTTCATTTTTTTAGAATGGGAAAAAAAGAAAGAAGAAGTTGAAGAAAAAATGAATTTGAAAAAGAGTGGTGAAAACATTACCTCTTCTTCTGGTTCTTCCTTTTGATTTGATCAAAAGAGCTCCATTGGATGGCTTTATGATCAAACTAAGTCCTCTAGGTTGAATTGAGGGATGTTTAGAGAGTATTTGGGTAGGGGTTGGCTGAACCAAAAGGCTTTGAATGTATGAATTAGTGAGAATGGGGAGTGCCCTTTTATAAGAGGGGTGAGGGGCACCATTGGAAAAGCTAGAAATGTTATTTTATAATAAATTCATATTCGGTTTATAATGGCTCCAATGTGGATTATTTAATGAATAAGGTGGTTATAGGTTGAAAACCACTCAACCAATAGGATTTAGACAGGTTTGGGTTACTATATTAACCTTATCATTATGTATTAACTCTTAGTTAATAAGTTTCACTTTTACAATGACTCTTTGTATTTTTTATATTATATGGTTAATAAACTTACTATATACATATAAGAGACCCCCAAGTGGTCCATTATTGATAAAAATATAATGATATAAGTCTCTTGGCCGAACCTTATATTTTTAGGAATTGAATATCAATTAATAATATAATATCTGTTTTAAAAACTCTTTTATGTCAACTTTGACACTATTCAATAATTAATTTTTGTAAAAATCATAAAAGAATGATTACTTAGAAAAAAGTTAATTAAATCAATACTAACATGTCATATTAACCTAAAAATTATTGTTATTTATAAAAAGTCTCAAATTATATTTATTTGGGTATTTATAAATCAATTATTCTAATTTTTCATTAATTAGGTAATTACTACATCACCATTGTGTCATATGTAAATTAATGTATATAAGGTATAAAAATTCTAAATAAAATACCATTATGTAGGAAATCTTTTTATATTTCTAATGAATATTTATAGTTAAAAATCCATCATATATAACCCTATGTAAAAATTGTATTGCTAAAAGATATATGCTTATGTCATTTTTGTATTTATTTTAACTTAATTAAAATAAAGTACCCCTATCACTTACAAGTGGTTCCATGGGGTCCCCAAATCGACCCAAAGATGACCATGGTCGGACAGGTAACAAAAAATAAGGTTAGGACACGTTTTAGGGTAATTTTTTATTATTATAATATTATTTTTTAACCTATATTTATTGGATTTACCCTTTAACCATGGTAAATAAAATATTTACCGAATTAATTATTAAAAATGTCTAAAAATAAAAGTTATCTATTTAAAAAATTTGAACATCCTGATTCCAAATATGGGATCCATTTTTCCAAATTCAAAACACAGAAGTGGAAAAAATTAATTTAAACTTAATTCCCGTTGTTAAAACAAAAATCGTGTTTTTAAGAGATAATAACTTTTAAAAGATTGACACTTGTTTATGTCCGGTTTAATTGTGAAATTATGTACAATGACCAAAATTTTATTAAATGGTAAAATCATATTCAAAATATACTTTAAAACCACTAAAATTCATAATTTATCATTATTAATTATTTCGATTAAAAAAGTTGTTTTTAATTAAAATTTAGTAATTTTCACTATTCATCAAAATATGAAAGTTATCCGAAAAGTACCAAAATTTCACCTTAGGATAAATTAGATGCTCTGAATACAAAAATGAAGTCCATTTTGAGAGATAAAATTTATTAAATTTCAAAAGGTAGGTATTACTATTCATAATGACTAGTTTGATTGGTTGTAGTGTGTGTTAGAACTTAAAGTTGCGTACAACACACGATACTGTATTATTCAAAGAGAAGTGTACCGTGGAATCTTGGGGTGTTATCATGTAAATTTTTGATGTCCCCATTCTAAAGAATAAATTTATTTAGTCAAATTGAATATATAAAAGTTTAAAATATTGGATTTAAAAAAAGGGTTTCACTATTAAAACAACGTAAAAGTGCATTTTTTTTAAAATACTTCTCTTATCTGAAAAAATTGAATTTGTTCTTACATAATGTCTAATGAACTCATAATATGGATTCTAAAATTATAAGGATTATATAAATTTTAAAATTTAGTTAATACTATTCATAACCTCTTTTGAAGGGATTGTTTGGTAAGTCATGGTGCGCTTGAACTTGGTGTTGCATGTAGTGAAAGTTATTGAATTATTTTGAAGAAATAACACACTATGAAATCATGGGGTGTTACATTCTCCCCTCCTTCAATAAATTGTGTCCTCGTAATTTGAAATTGTTCTTCGAAAATAAAAGGTTGAATATAGAAAATATATTTGTGGGAAAACCCACATCGAAAATTGGGTTAGTAAAATTTAGTCTTAATAAGAGGAAAAGAGAAATGAAAGGGTCACCACCAAATTATGATCTCTCTTCGGAGAACATTGGTGGAAATTAGAGACATATAATTGGTGGAATAACTTAAATATTTATAGGTAGTGATTGAGGTCATCAGTCACATACAAGTGTAAAATTGAGGTCCTTAAATTCATCAATCTATGATGATTTGAAATACCATCGATTCAACAAAACATAGGGTATTATGATAACACATTATTGGTTATAGGATTCCTTAAATAAAGTATAAGAATTAATTTATTCATAGAATAAGAGAAGAAGAAAAATATATTCTTGACAAGTAGAGTTCCATCCTTTAACTAATTTCTACCACAAACTCATCTTTCACTCTAAAAGATAATAGAACGTAAAAAATATATTCTATTTATCCTATTCGAATAGGGTTCCAAAAAATGAATTTATAATTCATCAACCAGATATTTTAAAAAAACTACATTATTTAATCCAGGATATCACGTGGGCCAGCGGTAGGTGATACACCCTTTTCGCCCTTCGGTTGTGGGTTCAAGTCTCGAGGCCTTGCAGGACACAACGGGTTCCCGCCCGACCTCCGGGATGTCCTTTTATGGAAATACAAAAATAATCCAAACTAGAACTATCCAAAATACATTAGTCCAAAATTTATAAGGAATTTAAACAAAATGTAGATCCTTTTTTCTGCTTAATAACATGTGAACACCTTCATCATGTATTCTTTTAAAATACTACATCATCTTGAATTACCATAAAACCGTATTGATTACATTCATGATCCCATATTCTTTAATGAATAATGTATGTACTCTTTCAATCCAAAAATGTTGTAAACCCCAACAACGATGGAATATACAAATCATTAATTAGATTCAAGGTAGTAAAGAATATCCAATATAATTTATCCAATTCAATCATGTATTATTCTAAAATCAATACCTCGGTATCGAAACCATATTATGGTTTATCATCCTCTCAACCATATATTTTCCAAAAATTTAACCTACTATTGAGTCACTTTTCTTTTTTCCACACAATCTCAAGTCCTTAATGAAGTAGTACTATAGTAAAATCCTTATATACTCCATAATTATTATAACAAGTGCATTATTGATACAACACTCAAATGACATAATCAACATAAGAACTCTAATCATTCCTCTACATCTGTGGTAGTATCATAACTTGATTATTATCCAATAGCATCATTTGCGGCATAGTCTGATGACTGGGACATAGGTTCGTGTAGTGTCCAAACTCCTTACAAATGAAGCATTGTACATTTGAAACTATTTTATTACACTTGTAGTCACGTACTTTGTGTCCTTTTTTCTCCACACTTATAACATACTCCCATTCCCCTCAAGCATTTTCCAAGGTGACTCTTTCCAAAGTTATCACATATAGAAAAATCCTTCTTTCCATTGTTCCTTTTATCTATCCTTCTCTCTACCATCCTTTCCTTATCTGGTTTCCCTTCAAAGCCATAGGACTCAGAGATTTCTGTACTTATCTTATCAACACATGATACTATTTCTTCCTATGATGATAATACGTGGGAGAAAACTTCCCTTCTAAATTCTGGCTTAGGACCACGAAAGATATGATCCTTATTACTCTTTGGATCATACATATTACGAGAGTTCGCATTCCTTCTAGTAGGAACCATTTATATACAATAGCATAAACTAGGTCAGTTTATGAATTGCAATGAATAATTCCAAACTTGTAAAATACCTAACACAATTTGAACAGTTTATGGATATAATCCATAATCATAAAAATGTTTTCTTTGATTATGTATATACTCATGAGCCCTTCATAATGGTTTGTAAAGAAAATGATAATTATCTTAAGCATATCCCCCGGGAGTGTCGTAACCAACAGTGCAACAAAGCCCATTGTCATGCACCAGTTCTCATTCGAGTCTAGCTCAAAGCAGTGTTTTTGGGTTTTACCCCTAGGTACATATGTGCCAAAGCTGCCTCTACCTGCTCGTATCCAGACAGGGATGTATTTCTTGGAAAACTCACAAAATTTCTACAATACCAAAATTCTAGGAAGTTCTCATATACTAATCCTCAAAGTCTATCATAGGGCTATGTGCTCTAATCAGAGTTTATCCAAATCTAGTTTACAACGTTATTGCTAAACTTCCTCTCATACCAACTGTAACACCCCAACCCCAGTTACCTAGAGTCGGTGCATTATTTTAATACATTGGCATGATTACAAGGAATCAAGTCCCGAAGGACCAATCAGTTTAGCAGTCTTGGAAAATAGATTACATACATGAATGTTACATTTCACATTAATACATACAAAACAACATAAATAATATTTATGAATTCCATTATTCCCTTGGCATAACCCTGCATATCAATCACAATAAACTTCTTGGAATCCTGGGAAAAATAAATCATAGAAAGGGGTGAGCTTAAACGCTCAGTAAGGGTAAGCAATACAGTGGAAACTTTCATAAATATGCATAAACATTTTTAAGGCATTGTATAACTAAAACAAAAGTCTTTTAAACATGAACTTAATCGTAATATGGAAAACATAAAATTAAATAATGCTATTTAATTATTCACATGTATATTCTACTAGTCGAATAATCACATGAAATATCACTAACAACTTTCATAATGATGGAATTCATAATGCTAGACTATCATAACCACATAGCAAAGGCCTCGTTCCAAGACTACAAATAAGAATTGTCAAGGCCTTGTGCCAAGACACTAGTTTGTCTCATGAGACCTACTGACGAATCGAGGAGCTATAGCGGGCTCCACCCGTCACTTATTAAGTCCAATGCATTCCTCATATGAACAGGTTTAAAAATAACATAAACATTTGTATTAAAACTACCATACGAAATGTCAATACTTTCACCATAAACCTTGAATGGTATACAAAATAGCACATCCATAGTCAAACATATCACAAAACCTTCAATATAATATGGAAGTATGGTTTCATAATAAATCAACCTCAAATAATCTTAAAAACCATCAATGTATGTTCACATAGATGAAATCAAAACTATTTGAAAGAAATATCTCTTTTTTTGAAATCATTTAAAAGTTACGCATTTATAAAGGAAGTAATTTAAAATAGATTTTTGAATCAAAGTGTCCCATAACACTTTGAAAATTTTTAAACGGAATATCATTTAAATATATTAATGTCCATATAAATAAATCCTTAAAATCATTTTGAAAGCATGGACATTAATTAAAAATATTTATAAATATAAATCATTAAATCATTTAAAATTCTGATCTTGATAAAGAGTACCTTTCACAAATTCTTAAAATATTCATTTTAAAATCATTTAAAGGTCACATAATTATAAAATAAAACATTTACATTGAAAATATTTTTATAAGATTGTAAGGGAAGCTTCGAATATTTTATAACGGTGGAAAATAGCCGCACCCGCCGAATAAGTTAAAAAAACATTCTTACCTTAATTCTGTTGGAAAGGTTAAAAAGAACCTTGTTTGGAAAACGACAGATATATTCTTTTATAAACCTCTTATAAAAATGCAACAAGGGTATAAATGAATTTCTTCCATAGTCTATAAAATATTAATAATAATTTCAAATACATTTTTAAGAAACATGGATGTGGATGATAAAGGGGACCCAGTAGATTAATGCGTATAAACAACCTCGGATAATGAAGAGATTGTGAAATAAATCCTTACCTTGTTCTTTTCCTAGGTTGGGGTAGGTTAACCTCATGTATAATGGTGAAATAATTGTTATTAAATTATACAAGAATCATTTACATTAATATGATATCATATATGATCTTTTAACATTGATTTGTTAAATATAATTTAGAATTATCGTCGTTTCGTGTGTTAAATTACTCATTTCCTTTTATTTGTTTTGTTATGTAAGCCATTTTTGTTATGGATAGGTTGTATCTTATTCATATCCATAATGATATTAAGTCCTTAAATATTATTATTAATCTTCAAATGAGAATTATACTTGAATGGATACGATGGAGAATGAATCTCATCACGTTCGTGGAGACGGTAGTCCGTACGTACGCACGAGCGACAATATCATTCTTTTGATATTAAAATAATATATAATTGGATAGTATATCATATATTCAGAATCATTATCATGTTATATTTATTATTTCCATGAATTAAAAATCATTATTATACCCATCCAAATAATAATATTTTGAATAACAGTTACACCATGACGTGGAGACGGTAAGCCATACGTACGCACGCATGGTGACATGCCATTCAAAGGATGGATAGAATAATGAATATGGTTGTACCATATTTATAATAATATTACAGTATATATGGTATACTGGATTCATTATTTTAGAATGCGAAAAAAAGAAAGAAGAAGTTGAAGAAGAAATGAATTTGAAAAAGGGTCGTGAAAACATTACCTCTTCTTCGGGTTATTCATTTGAATTAATCAAAAGGGCTCATTAGGTTGGCTTTCTTATCCAAATAAGGCCTCTAGGATGAAGTGAGGGATGTTGATAGAGTATTGGGGTAGGTTTTGGCCGAACCAAAAGGCACTGAATGTGTGAATTAGTGAGAAGGGGGAGTGCCCTTTTATAAGAGGGGTGAGGGGCACCTTTGAAAAAGCTAGAAATATTATTTTATAATAAATTCATATTTGGTTTCTAATGGGTCCAAAGTAAATTATTTAAAGCTTAAAGTGGGGATAGGTCGAAAAACACTCAACCAATAGAATTTAGACAGGTTTGGGTTACTATATTAACCTTATCTTTAAGTATTAACTCTTAGTTAATTAGTTTCACTTTTACAATGTCTCTTTGTATTTTTATATTATATGGTTAATAAACATACTATATAAATCCAAGAGACCCCCAAGTGGTCCTTTCATGATACACCTATCATGATATAAGTCTCTTGGCCGAACAATATTTTTTTAGGAATTGAATAGAAATTAATAATATAATATTTGTTTTAAAAACTCTTTTATGTCAATTCTGACACTATTCAATAATTGATTTTAAAAAAAATAAAAATAGAATGATTAATTGAAAAACGTTATTTAAATAAATCCTAACATGTCATATTAACCTAAAAAATTATTGGTATTTATAAAAAGTCTCAAATTACATTTTTTTGGGTATTTATAATTCAATTATTCTAATTTTTGATTAATTAGGTAATTACTGCATCACCATTGTGTCAAATGTAAATTAACTTATTTAATGTCTAAAAATTATAAATAAATTAAAATTATGTAGGAAATCTTTTTATATTTCTAAATAATATTTATAGTTGAAAATACAACATATATAACCCTATGTAAAAATTTTTTTGCTAAAAGATATATGCTTATGTCATTTTTGTATTTATTTTAACTTAATTAATATAAAGTGTCCCTATCACTTACAAGTGGCTCCATCGGATCCCCAAATCAACCCAATGATGCCCATGGTCGGACATGTAACAACCAATAAGTTTAGGACACATTTTATGGTAATTTGATATTATTATAATATTATTTTTTAACCGATATTTATCGGATTTACCTTTTAACCATGGTAAATAAAATATTTACCGAAATAATTATTCAAAATGTCTAAAAATAAATGGTACCTATTTACAAAATTTGAACATCCTGATTCCAAATATGGGATCCATTTTTCCAAATTCAAAACACAGAAGTGGCAGAAATTATTTTCAAATTAATTCCCGTTGTTAAAACAAAAAACGTGTTATAAGAGATAATAACTATTAAAAGATTGACACTTGTTTATGTTCAGTTTAATTGTGAAATTATGTAAAATGACCAAAATTATATTAAATTGTAAAATTATATTATAAATATACTTTAAAACCACTAAAATTCATAATTTATCACTATTAATTATTTCTATTAAAAAAGTTGTTTTTAATTAAAATTTAGTAATTTTCACTATTCATCAAAATATGAAAGTTATTCGGAAAGTACCAAAATTTTACCTTAGGATAAATTCGATACTCCGAATACAAAAATGAATTCCATTTTGAGAGATAAAATTTATTAAATTTCAAAAAGTAGGTATTACTATTCATAATTACTAGTTTGATTGGTTGTAGTGTGTGTTAGAACTCGAAGTTGCGTACAACACACGCTACTGTATTATTCAAAGAGAAGCGTACCGTGGAATATTGGGGTGTTATCATGTAAATTTTTGATGTCCCCATTCTAAAGAATAAATTTATTTAGTCAAATTTAATATATATGTGTTTAAAATATTGGATTTAAAAAAACTGTTTCACTATTAAATGTTGGTAGAAGTGCATTTTTTGAAGAATACTTCTTTTATCTAAAAAAAATTAATTTGTTCTTACATTATGTCTAAGAAACTCATAATATGGTTTCTAAAATTATAAGGATTATATAAATTTTAAAATTTTGTAAATACTATTCATAACCTCTTTTGAACAGATTGCTTGGTAAGTCCTGGTGCGCTTGAACTCGGTGTTGCGTGTAGTGCAAGTTATTGAATTATTTTGAAGAAATAACACACTATGAAATCTTGGGGTGTTACACATATTTTATTGATACTTAATAAAAAATGTCCTAAATTAAATTTTTAAATATGGGAATTTACCATATGTCAATCTATAACCCAGTGTGACTCGTATGACTCAAAGTGTGTGCTTTTATTTAAAATTAACATTTTTTAGAAGATGTTTGTGCTAATTCAAAATAACTCCTTTTAGTTTTTTGTCCTTTTTTGGATATCACAAATCTCTTTATACTCATTAATCAAATATAAAACTTACTTTGAATATGGTTTTTCTGTCTATCATACTGACTTTGTCTATCACGCTGACTCTGTCTATCATACGGACTCTGTCTATTGTATTGAATCAGTCTATCGCACTGACTCTCTCTATCATACTAACACACTCTATCGTACTGACTCTATCTATTGTGTTGAATCTATCTATCGTACTTACTCGGATTATCATACTGACTCTATCTATCCTACTGACTTTGTTTATTTTACTCATGTTATACTTTTATCACATGAATATTTGTATTAGTATATCAAAACACATTTCATACATCAATCGTACTCATATTATAATCTTTATATACCTATTGTTTTAACCAAAACTATCTTGTGGATTTAGTTATTATCTAATCAAAACAATGAATGTTTTTTTGTTTCAATATGACCGTTACAATGTCAGGTGTTCAAGAACCTCCGAGTTTTCCAAAACAAATATGACCATTGTTAAAAATATGACCATTGGAACCTAATGCCTATAAAAAAGAGGTCATTTGAAGCAAATACAAAAACATTTGCAACTTTAAAGGTTTGAAGAGAGATTGTGTGACTTCACTCATGCTTCATGTGAAAGCCTGGAATGTACAAAATGTGATCAACTCATTCTTAGTTTATTAATTTCAACAAATTTTATGTATTACATTATGAATCCGATAAGGAGTTAATGATCGAGGGATGTCGGGGATAGAAAGCTAGTAAAATCTATAATTGTATCTAGGGATTTCAATTATTTCAAAGATAGAGGTGCTGATTGTAACACCCCAAGATTTTATGAATTTTTTTTTAATTTCATTAATGTCGTGTGTTGTACACTACACCAAAAGGAGCTTGCACAACATGCATCCCTGACTTGCCTTGAATTACACGCGAGCACGACCTTCCACGATAGCGTGTGTTGTACGCAATACCGAGTTTCGCTAAACAAAGATATGCTATTAAATTATTATTAAAACTAGCCGTTATGAATAGTAATACCCACTTTTTGAAATTTTATAAATTTTATTTGTGAAAATGGACTTCATTTTTGGATTTGTAATATCGAAATTAGCCTAGGGTGAAATTTTGATATTTTTCTGGAAACTTTCAATTTTCGATGAATAGTGAAAACACTAGGTTACTATTTAAAACCCAGATTTTTATTTAAATAATTATTTATTTTATTTAAATTTATTTTAGGTAAACATTGATACATAATACCTATATAAGTTCAATGTAATTAATTGGAGTCATTTTATAATAATTTTATATATATAAAAATATTATTGAACTTTTGACCGTCTTTTACCCACCATCTAGGAGAATTTGCAAATTTACATAAAACATAATTTTACCGCTCTTGTGAATGGAATTTCAAAAATTTGAGAGACACGGTTGATGTCATTAAGTAAAATGTGGTTCAATGAGATGAAAATAATTGTTGGTGAATAGTAACTTTTTACTTTTTTTTACCACGATTAAAAGTAAATAGGGTAATTAAGGGTACAAATGATATTATTATTACCCTAACACATGTCATAATTCTATTGGATAAGTGTAATTAGACCAAAAACAACCTTAGGTATAAAATATGACCATTTAGACCCACATGGATTAGATTAGGACATTTATTATTAATTTATTTAAATAAGGGTTCAAATAGTTAAAATCAAAGTTTAATAAGTAAATAATTTTTAAAATAGGGTTATATATAAGATAAATTCCACTATAAATATTCATTATAAATATAAAAAGATTTCCTACATAATGGTAGTTTATTTGTAATTTTTAGACATTAAATAATTTAATTTATTTATGACACAAAGATGATGCAGTAATTATCTTATTAATGAAATATTGACATAATTGATGTTATAAATACCCAAATAAATGTAATTTGAGACTTTTTTTGAATTACACTAATTTTCTAGGTTAATATGACATGTTTATATTTATTTAATTACATTTGTTTGAACTAATAATTCTGTTATGATGTTCACAAAAATCAATTACTAAATAGTGTCAAAATTGACATAAAATAGTTTTTAAAACAAATATTATATTATTAATTGTTATTTTATTCCTAAAAATATATGTATCTGCCAAATGACTTAGATAAGGTTATATATATTAATTATAAACAACTTGGGGTTCTTTTGGCTTTTTATAGTAATTTTATTAGCCTTATAGTGTAAGAACACAAAAAGACACGGTAAAAGTAAAATTATCTATCTTAAAGTTAAATCTAAATGATAAGGTTAAAATAGGGAACTAAAATTCTCCAAATTCTATTGGATGATAGGATTGTGACCCATACCCACCTTATTTTTAAAATAAATCAATTTGGAGCTATTTAAAACCGAATATGGCTTTATTATAAAATAATATTTTTAGTTTTTCCAAAGGTGCCCCTCTCCTCCCTTATAAAAGGGCACCTCCTCCCTCTCTTCCACACACCACATTGAGCCTTAAATCTCGGCCAACCCCAGTAAAATTATATTCTCCACTTCCATAGTAACATCCTAGAGTTTCTGGTCTTCTTCAAAGACCAATTTTAGTGCCCTAAGAGGAGGTCTCAAAGAGGCGCTTCAAAGAAGAGGTAATGTCCGTTACCGATTCTTTTAACTCTATATCTTCTTCCACTTATTCTTCTTTAGTTGTTTCATTATGAAGTAATAAAATCAGTATAACTCATATACTGATATTTTATTATAAGTATGAAACAACCCTATTTCACCATTTATCCATCCTACGGAAAACGAAATCACAACGCATGCGTACGTACAGAATACCATCTCCACGCCGTGGTCAAATCTGTTTTTCCACCAACACCTTACATGGATGGGTATAATGGTGTAAAGAATAAATATATATGGTTATTATAACATCATACTGATTCTGATATTTTATACCATCCACTCCAATTCTATTCAATAATTATGGGAACGATATCATCGCTCATGCGTACGTACGGACTACCGTCTCCACGACGCGATGAGATTCATTTTCCATGTTAACCATACATGAATGATCATAAAGTTTATTTAATGAATAATAATGAAATATATGAAATAATATTTCTACTGTATTTAAGTTTATATATATTTGTATGTCATCTATTTAGTTTCATTAAATTCAATAAGGAAACGAAAATAGCGTTCATGCGTACGTACGGCCTACCGTCTCCATGAACAGTGTATTTCATTCCTTTTATCGACCTATAATATATATATGTATATGATGAATATATATAATATATAAATCAGATTTTACATTCTGGAATTATGTAAATCAGGATATAAGTAATAATATCATGTACGACATGTCGAAACACATACGATTAATGAAATGATTTTACTGAAAACGATGCTTTAACATGGAATTTACAAAAGAACGGGTAATATAAAGTCATAAGTGAAACATATATGATATCATAACAATGAATATGATTATTTAATAAGTCAATGACATTATATAAATCATTATACAGGAGGTTAGGATACGTACGAAGCATATCATACCTAAGGTAAGGGATAAATTTTCAATCTCATTTTTATCCAAGTTTGCTTATACGTAAGTATTTACTGTGGTTAAGTTTATCATCCATGACCATGTTTTCTAAAAATGTTTTCATAAAATGTTTACCATTCTTCCATTAATGTTTAAAGTCATTTTACCCTTTATTGACTTTTTACCACATCGTATGGAAGGAATCTTTTTTTTGTTACCATACGAGGTACTTTTTGACTTTTCCGACAAAAGTACGAGGAGAATGTTATTTTTAACTTATACAGTGTGAACGGATTTTTATAGTTTCATAACGCCTCATTTTCAAGAATCTTCCTCTATAAGATTTCTTGACTATTTTCAACAAAACCCTTATCTTTTAAAATTGCATGGAATTTTGTGAAAAGAAAATGATTTTAAAGAAGAAATGATATTTTCCTCAAGAATTCATTTCAAGTGTTTTGTAAAAACTATTTTCCATCTAAGATGACATTATTTCATATGTTTATGGTTCAAGTAAAATGCATCAATGATTTAAATGTTTTCAATTTTCTTATGATGAAATGATATCAATTGTTTATGGATTATGTTATGATGGCATGATGTTTAAGAATCCCATTTTATTACATGGGTTATGCTATGATATATGATTTATGGTTTTGTGGCACACGAAAGAATGATTTCAGTATGAGATGGGTGGGACCTATATCTCCCTCCAATGCATTGGGTAAAGATTTATATCTCATGAGATAGACATGGCTGGAATGGCAAGTTAAACTGGTTCAGTAATACAAGACAGGAATGAGGAGTGAACTCGATTCAGAAAGGGACTTTGTCCACTAAGATGGTCATGGTAGCAATGCCTTGGCTACTATGGAAATCATATCATGTGCTTAATGGTTTCCACAATTACATGTTTTATTCCCATGCTATTTTATCATTCTTAATGTTTCATTATGATTTATTCCTTACGTACCACCATGTTTTATGTCATTGCTCATGCTTTTGATGTTTAAACATTATATTCATGTTTTTAAGTTCAAATGTATATGGTATGTTTTATTTTATTCATGCTTACCCTTACTAAGCATTTTAGCTCACCCTTTTTATGTTTTCTTTTCCATAGGATATAAATAAAGGTTTTAGGTATGAAAAAAAGGGGAAGATTTTTATGGGATATGTTGAAGATCTTTCACCATGATTAGAAGATTATGTTCCGAGTTTCCAGAGACACTAAACTATTACGGTCCTTGTGTGTGTGTTTTTGTAATGTACTAAGTATTTTGCTAAAGTAATTTAATGTACATGTACGTCAAGCTTAGGGTCTCTACAGTTGGTATCAAAGAAAAGGTTTAGTCAACCTTTGGAAACTAGGATGCGGAAACGTTAGTGAGATCCCTAGAGATATTTCTAAGGTATGTCTAGGGATGTCTCTAAGGATAAGTATACGTATAGGATATAGTCCTAGAATTACAATAACGATCTTAAAATTTGACCTATGATGTTAGATATTGAGGGTACTCCCCCTTTACTATGTTGTTTTCCCTAGCATGATTTTTGCCTCTCACACTATTCTTTTTTGGGTTTTTGGCAATGGCTGGAACCGAAAGGAACTATGTTGATCACTGTAACAGATGATGCAATGATTGTCCTCCTGAACAACCCAACGTTATGGGAGATGGAGTGGAAAATATTATTTCAATACTTACACAAGCTATGAATCATTCTGGGCTTCCAAATGAGCAGAGAAGGGAACAATATTCTATTGAGTCCTTCATGAGGCAACGCCCAACTTCTTTCAGTGGGTCTTCTGATCCACTTGTTGCTGAACAATGGATCAGTACCACTGAAAAGATATTTTCAGTTCTTCAATGTTCTAAACATGATAAAGTAATCTTAGCAGTATATCGTTTGGAAGGTTATGTTGATCATTGGTGGAATCTTATCAAGAATACAAATCCAAGAGATAAAATTGAGTCTGTGGAATGGGATGAGTTCAGGAACTTATTTTTCAATAAGTACTTCCCTAGTATTCTTCGAAAAAAGATGGAGAAGGCGTTTCTTGAACTGAAGCAAAAGGATGATGAATCTGTTGGTATATACAAAGCGAATTTTACAAGGCTTGCAAGGTATGCATCTGGCTTTATCATCCAACCTGAAAGTAAATTTTATCGTTTCTTCAGTGGCTTAAACCCAAATCTTCGTAGGGAATTAGATATAAGAGACTTCAGTAGCTATGAAGAAATTGTGCGCTGTGCTATTAAGGTAGAAATGGAAGTTGGTGTTACATATCCATCTCATGGTTTTGACAAGAAACGAAAAATAGAGTTCAAGGAGAATCTCAGAATAATGGTCAAAATAAGATGAATGTTTCCTTATGCTCAACGTGTGGAAAAAATAATGGTGGAGATTGTCTTAAAGGGAGTAGAAAATGTTTTTAAGTGTGGAAAAGAAGGTCATCGAGTAGCTGAGTGTCGAAGTAATGGAAAAAGGCTTTCTAATAGGGTGAATAAATAAAATACTGCAGAGAACGCACCAACAACACTTCAATGCTTCAAGTGCAATGAAATGGGCCATTATGCTAATAAATGCCCTAATCCAAGGGTTAATGATGATCGACATGAGCAACAACTTAAGACAAAGGACAAAGGGAAGTCACATGCGATCACTATTGGCGATGATGAATATGAAAACGATGTGGTGGAATGATTAAGTGTTTATGTAATGGGATTCCAAAATAATGTTGTATATAGTATCGTGGAATATTGGAACATTTATGTATTGGTCTATTGTGGTTTTCAATAATTTTATGGTATCGGTAACCCTGGAAAGTGATTGAGATATTTTGGGTAAGCAGATGATATGCACATACTGAAGGTATAAAAAGATAATGAGTTGTTTGATTGTATTAATAAGCTCATGATTGATATAAAGACTAATTGATATCATGGTTTGAGTATATAGAATTTTTAGGATTCCAGTATGTGGAAAGTGTTAACTTTTAAATGCATTCATGTTTTCACTAAGGTTCAATGGGTATCTGTTCTTCAATAGAATACATGATTCAGGTATTCACATGTTTTTAATTTGACCAACAAGATATATCTTATGATATATGGGGGATAAATGATGGCATTCATGTGATTGTTATGTGAGATTTCAAGTAATCATTTTTTTATACTATGAGCTTAGACCGAAGTATTTTAGAGAAGCCTAAAGATTGGAATGGATTATGTTGGACATAAGTTAGTATTGTTTAAGGATAGAACTTTTTTTCGATATTATTTATGGGATGTTATAGTAATATAGCTTTAGAAAAAGGACACCATGTAGGACGGGCGACAACCCATCGTGTCGGACAAGGCTGTGGGAATCGAACCAACAACCGAAATGCGACTGGCCTTTATCACCTACCACTGGCCTACAGGAAGTCCCTGGTTAGTAGAAACAAGTTTTATTTTATTACGCGGTCTGATATATGAATTATAAGTTCATTTTTGGAATCATATACGATTAACCTCACCATAGATGGACTTATGTATATTTGATAACTTTTTCTAACCTTTTGTTTGAAACAGATGGAATGACCCATCATTCTATCACATGATCTATTAACACTACATGAATAACAAATTCAACTTCATTTCTTTATGATATGAAGTGGAAATTGTTCAAAGCACGAACAACAGTGAGATTGTACCAAAATAAAGTAAGTATTTATTCTAATTCAAATTCTTCAACTTTAGGGAAATGATCTTGAAAACCAAAAATGTTGTCCTAGTGCCCTTATATACGATGAATCAGATGGTACCCTAGATCATCACAAATTTATGGCTTCATGATTGTTGGATTTTTCATAGCCATGTTCTCTACCACTCTCCATAAGAACATGACGGTTAGATTTCTCTTCCATATCCATATTTTCACCTATGTTCTCCTATGTGGAAACCCAGTGATTAGTTAATTTGGGTAACCGTTACGTTTCATACCTTAGTTTTTAAAGCCATGTTTTGGTATTCCTTTTTACGATGTGGGTTTCTATTAAAGAAACTTTTGAGTTGAAACCCATTTATAACCCTGACGAATTTCGAGGACGAAATTCTTTTTAAGGGGGGTAGAATGTAACACCCCATGATTTTATGAAAAATATTCTTTTTAATTTCATTAATGTCTTGTGTTGTACGCTAAACCAAAAGGAGCTTGCACAACACGAATCCCTGACTTGTCTTGCATTATACGCAAGCACGACCTTCCACGATAGCGTGTGTTGTACGCAATACCAAGTTTCGCTAAACAACGATATGCTATTAAAATATTATTAAAACTAGCCATTATGAATAGTAATACCCACTTTTTGAAATTTTATAAATTTCATTATTGGAAATGGACTTCATTTTTGGATTTGGAATATCTAAATTAGCCTAGGGAGAAATTTTGGTATTTTTCTGCAAAACGTTCAATTTTTTGATGAATAGTGAAAACACTAGGTTACTATTTAAAAACCGACTTTTTATTTAAATAATTATTTATTTTATTTACATTTATTTTAGGTCAAAATTGATACATAATACCTATATAAGTTCAATGTAATTCATTGGAGTCATTTTATAATAATTTTAGATATATAAAAATTTTATTGAACTTTTGACCGTCTTTTACCCACCTCCTAGGAGAATTTGCAAATTTACATAAAACATAATTTTACCGCTTTTGTGAATGGAATTTTAAAAATCCTAGAGACACGGTTGATGTTAGTAAGTAAAATGTGGTTCAATGAGATGAAAATAATTTTTGGTGAATAGTAACTTTTTACTTTTTTTACCACGGTTAAAAGTAAATAGGGTAATTAAGGGTAAAAATGATATTATTATTACCCTAACACATGTCCTAATTCTATTGGATAAGCTTAATTAGACCAAAAGCAATCTTAGGTATAAATTATGACCATTTAGGCCAACTTGGATTAGATTAGGACATTTATTATTAATTTATTTAAATAAGGGTTAAAATAGTTAAAATCAACGTTTATTAAGTAAATAATTTTTAATATATGGTTATACATAAGATAAATTCGACTATAAATATTAATTATAAAGCTAAAACAATTTCCTACATAATGGTATTTTATTTGAAATTTTTAGACATTAAATAATTTAATTTATTTATGACACAATGATGATGCATTAATTATCTTATTAATAAAATATTGACATAATTGATGTTATAAATACCCAAATAAATGTAATTTGAGACTTTTTATGAATTCCAATAATTTTATATGTTAATATGACATGTTGGTATTTATTTAATTAACTTTTTTCGAACTAATAAATCTATTATGATTTTCACAAAAATCAATTACTAAATAGTGTCAAAATTGACATAAAATAGTTTTTAAAAGAAATATTATATTATTAATTTTTATTTTATTCCTATAAATCTATGGTCTTTCCAAATGACTTAGATACTATTATATATATTAATAATAAACAACTTGGGATCTTTTGGCGTCTTATAGTAGGTTTATTAACCTTATAGTGGAAGAACACAAAAAGACACGGTAAAAGTAAAATTATCTAACTTAATGTTAAATATAAATGATAAGGTTAAAATAGTAAACTAAACTTGTCCAAATTCTATTGGATGAGATTAGTTTTCCCCATACCCACTTTAGCTTCAAAATAAATCAATTTGACCGAATATGGCTTTATAATAAAAAAATATGTTTAGTTTTTCCAAAGGTGCCCCTCTCCTCCCTTATAAAAGGGCCCCTCCTCCCTCTCTTCCACACACCACTTTGATCATTCAAGCTCGAAAAACCCCTAAAAAATTATCTTCTCCACTTCCATATATACATCCTAGATTTTCTGGTCTTCTTCAAAGACCAATTTTAGTGCCCTAAGAGGAGGTCTCAAAGAGGCACTTCAAAGAAGAGGTAATGTCCGTTACCGATTCTTTCAACTCTATTTCTTCTTCCACTTCTTCTTATTTAGTTGTTTCATTATGAAGTAATAACATCAGTATAACTCATATAGTGATATTTTATTATAAGTATGAAATAACCCTATTTCACCATCTATCTATCCTATGGAAAACGAAATCACCACGCGTGCGTACGTACTGAATACCGTCTCCACGTCGTGGTGAAATCTATTTTTCCACCAACACCTTACATGGATGGGTATAATGGTGTAAAGAATAACTATATATGGTTATTATAACATCATACTGATTCTGATATATTATACAATCCACTCCAATTTTATTCAATAATTATGGGGATGATATCATCGCTCGTGCGTACGTACGGACTACCGTCTCCACGACGCGATGAGATTAATTCTCCATGTTAGCCACACATGAATGATCATAAAGTTTATTTAATGAATAATAATGAAATATATGAAATAATAATGCTACTGGATTTAAGTATATATATATGTATGTCATCTATTTAGTTTCATTCAATTCAATAAGGAAACGAAAACAACGTTCATGCGTACGTACGGCCTACCGTCTCCATGAACGGTGTATTTCATTCCTTTTATCGACCTATAATATATATATGTATATGATGAATATATATTATATATAAATCATGTTTTCCATTCTGGAATTATATAAATCAGGATATAAGTAATAATATCAAGAATGACATGTCGAAACACATACGATAAATGAAATGATTTTACTGAAAACGCTGCATTAACATGGAATTTACAAAAGAACGGGTAATATAAAGTCATAAGTGAAACATATATGATATCATAACAATGAATATGATTCTGTAATAAGTCAATGACATTATTTAAATCATTATACAGGAGTTTCGGATATGTACGAAGCATATCGGACCTAAGGTAAGGGATAAATTTTCAATCTCATTTTTATCCGAGATTGCTTATATATAAGTATTTACTGGGGTTAAGTTTATCATCCATGACCATGTTTTCTAAAAATGTTTTCATAAAATGTTTATCATTCTTCCATGAATGTTTAAAGTCATTTTAACCCTTTATTGACTTTTTACCACATCGTATGGAAGGAATATTGTTTTGGTTACCATACGAGGTACTTTTTGACTTTTCCGACAAAAGTACGAGGAGAATGTTATTTTTCACTTATACGGTGTGAACGGATTTTTACAGTTTTATAACGCCTCATTTTCAAGAAGGTTCCTCTATAAGATTGCATGACTATTTTCAACAAAACCCTTATCTTTTAAAATTTCATGGAATTTTGTGAAAAGAAATTGATTTTAAAGAAGAAATGATATTTTCCTCAATAATTCATTTCAAGTGTTTTGTCAAAACTATTTTCCATCTAAGATGACATTATTTCATATGTGTATATTTCAAGTAAAATGTCTCTATGATTTAAATGGTTTCAATTTTCTTATGGTGAAATGATATCAATTGTTTATGGATTATGTTATGATGACATGATGTTTAAGAATCTCATTTTATTACATGGGTTATGCTATGATGTATGATTTATGATTTTTTTGCACACGAAATAATGATTTCATTATGAGATGGGTGGGACCTATATCTCCCTCCAATGCATTGGGTAAAGATTTATATCTCATGAGATATACATGGCTAGAACGGCATGTTAAACCGGTTCAGTAATACAGGACTGGAACGAGGAGTGAACTCGATTCAGAAAGGGACTTTTTCCAGTAAGATGGTCATGGCAGCAATGCGTTGGCTACTATGGAAATCATATCATGTTCTTAATGGTTTCCACAATTACATGTTTTATTCACATGCTATTTTATCATTCTTAATATTTCTTTATGTTATATGCCTTACGTACTTCCATGCTTTATGTCATTTCTCAAGCTTTTTATGTTTAAACATTATGTTCATGTTTTTCAATTCAAATGTATATGGTATGTTTTATTTTATTCATTCATCCCATTAATGAGCATTTGAGATCACCCTTTTTATGTTTTCTTTTCCCCAAGATATAAAGAAAGGTTTTAGGTAAGAAAAAAAGGGGAAGATCTTTATGGGAGCTGTTGAAGAACTTTCACCATGATTAGAAGATTACGTTCTGAGTTTCCAAAGACACTAAACTATTACGATCCTTGTGTGTGTGTTTTTGTAATGTACTAAGTATTCCGATAATGTAATTTAATGTCTATTTAAGTCAAGCTTCGGGTCTCTACACTGATTACCTTTAAAATCAAGGGCTTGTAGGGATATCAAGATGGAAGTTTCAATCATCGTATCAAGGGAATACATGGGTTGGTAGGACCTACCAATTATCCCAGGTGAAAGGATACCCTACTCATTGGGATAAAATATTTGTAATATATTTTACTTTTCCGATACTTATTGTAATATAAAGAGAGTCCTTTAATTTCTTCTTTCAATTTTAATTATTATTTAATTTTTTTAATTACATCTTATACTTTTAGTGTTGATTCAATAAGCTATATGGTATAATAATTTAAACTTTTTATTACTCAGGTATTTTTATTCAATCTGAATACAATTGTTTCATAACCTGTGGTATCATGAAAATATCATCAGATCAGAAGCCAGTCTGATTATTTGTTTCCTTTTATAAGAGGATTTGTGAATTTTTTTATTTTATATTATGAACCTTCCTTGAAGGTTTTAATAGAAATTTTTTAAAATACAATCCCCCCTCCCTCTTGTATTGGTGCTATCACATATCAATTATGATCCAAAAATTTGTATCAGAAAAGGTTTTCCCCTTCTTCGTATATTTTTAATTACACTATTTTCTAAATAAACTAATATGCATTTGAGGAAAAGTATATTCTTTCTTAATGATAGTAGGCATGATGAATATCAGTTCAATTGAAAATATTAATTGTACAAGACAACGTATTTCTGATGGTAATTATTTTCATTATTGGGGAAATATAATGAATAATTTTATCATAAACACTTATGTATATAACTTTGTTATGCTCATTGGTGAATATAAGATCTCCAAGAAAGAAGTTATGACTTATACTGCTCAACAAAAACACGAATATCAGCTAAACTATAATGTAAAAAATACATTATTATGTTCTATGACCAGGAACATTTATAGTAAAATCACTTCATGTGAAGCTGTAAATAGTATATAAAAGAAATTAGAGATTACATATTTTGGTACATCCAATATTTTTGAAAAAAGAAGAGCTATTCTAAGAGAAAAATATCAATCTTTTGAATTTAATTATAGTGAACCTATATTAAGGTTCAATATATATTTATGATAATTTTTAATAGCCTTCAAGATAAGGGATAGAGAAATTTAGAAGATGATGTCTTAGTTGAGAAGATTATAGACATTATGACAAATGAATGGGAATCTAAGAGGACCGCAGTTGATGAGTCTAGAAATATTACTAATCATAATCTTGGGGATATCTTTGGAACATTATCGCAATATGAAAGAATACTTAAGAGAGATGAAAATAAAGTGAAAAGAAAGAATGATGTATTAGCATTCACTGCTACATAAAATCCTACAAAGTCTCAATCACCTGTGAAAACTATGTTCGGAAAGGTGAAGGCTTATGCCTAATCAGATTCCAATGGTGTTGAGCAGTCAAATAATGATCTTGAAAATATTTCTTTGATGGTGAATAATATAATTGGGATATAGTATTTACAAAAAATATATAAAAATACTTTAAAGGGTAAAAATGATAAAAATGATTCAGAAGTCACAAGCTATGAATGTAAAAGAGAAGGACTCATTAAACCTGATTGTATTATGCTAAAAATAAAGGATAGAAAGTAAAGACAGTCAGAGAAGAATAAGAAGAAATAATGTAATTCCTTGGGAAAGAATTTCTTACTTGTTAATGAATCCTAGAGTGTCAGTGGAGGTGATTATTATGAAGACTCTTATTATAGTGATAGCTTAAATCAAATAAATATTCGTCTTCTTTCAAAAACACATTATCATTGCTTAATGGCCAAGGTACAATGATTTTAATCTCTTACTAATATGTATTTGAGTAAAAATTATCCTGAAGAAGATTATTCTTCTGATAAAGAAACATCCTCACCAAAAAATGATAATTATTTACACACTTATGATGAAGCCACCAGAGTGGCTCATCTTTAGAAAATAAGGAATTTAATGTTTCTAGAAATAATGTGAATGAAAATAATAGGATTGATATTTTAACAATATTAGTATCATATATCTCTAAAGATCTTGATTCTAAAATACTGAGATTTAAAATTTTTCTAAAAATCTGGAAAAAGTGAATATTGAAAAGGAAAAAAATTCTAAATATTTTGATAATATAATTTCTGAGTAAACGTTTTTAGAAGAAAAACTCAATTATAAAACATATACAAATGAGTATAATAATTTGGTCATTAGACTAAAATCTGAAATATTTTCATCGAGGAAACTTTTATCTAATTTCACTACTAGAAGGAAAGAGTTTGATAAAATATATTCTTATATTATTCCTCTAAGGAAGAGTTCTAAAATTGGTTACACTCATTCCAAACCAGTTTTTATTATAACTTTTTTGTTCCCCAAAGTACTCAATTCTGCAAAAAATTTCAATGTGGTGGATATTGGCAAACAAAAATTTCTCTTAATAAAACTCAATCTTTGGGTTTCCATAAATCTCACTTTTCAAAACAATTTTGGATTATAAAAAATTATCTTTCTAACATTTCTGGATCCAAATAGGGTTGTATTCCAACAGTTTAAATGTCTTTGTTTCAGGAAAACAAAACATGAAACAATAACAATACATGGTTCATGGGTAGTGGATGTTCTAGCCACATAAATAGAAACAAAAACATTTTTGAAAAAGTTTTAAATATAAAATGTGGAAAGGTTAACTTTGGAGACAATGCTCAAGTAAAGATTGTTGGTATATGCAATATTGTTTTCCGATAATCCTCTTCACGGGGGGCATTAGCTTTTTCTGTTTTATCTATTTTATATTTTTTGTTTCATATTTTTTATTTTTTATTTTTTATTTTTTATTTTATCTTAATTATTTATGATTATAGTTCTATTTTATTATTAGTTGTTTTTTATGTCGTTCAGCTTCATCTTTTTTAGATATTTTTTTTTATTTTTTTTTGACATTTTGTTTATTGTTTTCACATTATACATATAATTTTTGACATTATTTTTGTTATTTTGGCTTTCTGTTTATTTTTTTGATATTTTTTTACATTATTTTTTTTATTGTTCTGTCATTCTATTTATTCTTTTAACTTTCATTTTATTGTTTTTACATTCTTTTTATTGTTTTGAAATTTTGTTTATTTTTTCACATTCTGTTTATTATTTTGATATTATGTTTATTGTTTTAACATTCTATTTATTATTTTGACATTCTTTTTATTATATTGAGATTTTGTTTATTTTTTGACAATATGTTTTTTGTTTTAACATTTTATTTACTGTTTAGGCATTCTTTTCTTCATTTTGACTTTCTGTTTATTGTTTTGACATTCTGTTTATTGTTTTGACTTTCTGTTAATTTTTTGGACTTCCTTTTTTTGATTTTGTTTATTTTTTTGACATTTTGTTTATTTTTTTTTACATTATCTTTATTTTTTTGAAATTATTTTCATTTTTTGGCTTTCTATTTGATGTTTTGACATACATTGTATTGTTTTCAATTTATATTAATTGTTTTGAAATTCTGTTTATTATTTTGATATTTTGTTTATTTTTTTGGACTTTATGTTCATCAACTTGACAACTTATGGTAATGACTTTTTTTCCAATGACTTGACAACCTATGGTAATAACTATGTTTTCCATCGGCATGACAAGCTATGATATTGAATTATTTTTCTATCATCTTGATAACCTATGATAATGACTTTTTTTCTATTAGTTTGATAACCTATAATAAGGATTTTGTTTTACATCAGTTCTAAAACCAATGGTAATGACTTTTTTTTCTTTGGCTAGACAACTTATGGTATTCACATTGTTTTGCATTAGTCAGAAAACTGAACGTTTTCCCTTTTTTATCATTAGTTTGGTTTTTGATCATATTCTCTTTTCTTATTCTATCGATTTATTTTTTTATTATATTTTGTTGTTACATTCATAATATAATGAAACCAAAAACTCACTTGATGTCTTATATAGGTAAATTATCTTTTCTTTTTTTAATAATTTTCTTTTTTGTTATGGTTTCTCGTTTTTTTTTAATTTTTTTTTATTTTTTAGTAACTCTTTTATTATCTATAATTGGATTATTTTTCTTCTAATCCCAAATCTAGAAGCCAAAAATCATCCAAATTATCCTATAAATAAAGGACCTCCATCCTTGATCCCACACTGGTTTCTTAAATTTCTCAGTGAAGCTCTTCTCTTCTTTTTAAGACGTGGTACTCTCATTTCATTGGTCAATCAACATTATGTATCAGTCTTTTCCCAATAATCCTACAGATATATCTTCAATGACTTTCTCATAAATGGATTTCTTCAGAAAAAGGTCAGTATATCGAGATCCATTTTATATTTTGGACTCTTCGACCAAAACAATTATTTTTTTCCAAGGCTAGGAACATCATTGTGTTGAGAAACCTTCTCAGGATGTGATACTAGTTGAAGTGGTTAAAAAATTCTTCAATAAAGTGAATTTAACTAAAGACATGATGTGTAATTTTTCTTTGTACAATTTAATGTTTTCTCATTTAGTGAAATAGTTGCAAGAAAATTTATTGTTTTCTATTAATAGTTTTTAAAGGTTTCATCTTTCAAAAAATGATATAGTTTTTTTCTCACGAACCAGCCCGAGTCGACCATAAACCAGTCACCCATGCCAGCCCGTGTCAAGTCCCGAGAGGCATTCTCGATCCTCCCTGGATGGAGACATGTACCGAGTGTATCAATAGAGTACACAAGGGAATTATTATTCCCAAATATAAACAATCAAACATACAGTGGTATGAAATTGAAAGCCCAAAATACATTTACATACAAAATTGAACTGAACATTATTTGTACAAGAAACCGAAAGTAAAACTAAACCAAAACTCAACCAACCAAACCTAACAACCAACTAACTCCATGTGACCCCACTGGTCACCCTCTAACACAATGATCACACATCGCCAAAGGTGATCTAACTCAAGCGGCAACATTCACAAGGACAAAAAATTGAAGAAGATTATAGGAATGAATATTAAAACATACTAGGTTAGCCCGATATTCTATTCCCAATTCACTTAAATTAAAATAAATGAAACATAACTTTAAATTTTTAAATACAAGATATAAAATTTTTTATTTAAAATGAGGTTCCATGCTATAATTTTTATTAAACAAAAACATGCAAGTTTTATAAACAAGAATGCTAGAAAACATTTTCAAATAGGTGGAACTTCAAAATAAAAATATTTATCGAAAGGGTTGATTTAAAGATTGTACACTATTAAATAAAACACAAAAACAACTTAATTTACCAACAAAACACACCATATGTTTATGGTGATTAAAAAATATCTAATGAACACAGCTCATGGGAACACCCCTAGGAAAAAGTTAGTTGTGAGCCCCAGGTACCACATATCTCAGTGAAGGTAACCATAAAAAAATATATTTTCTTGTGAACAAGATACACTAGTATGGAGCATAACCATAACCTAGTGGTCCTCCAACAAAATCATCATCATATTTTAGTTAGTGTTGTCATCGTCAAACTTGCTACATGAAAAAGGGGCCAAACCCCACGGGATCACTAGCATACTGGTACACTCTTCCCACCAAGATACCTGCGTTTTTTCTTTTCGTGCTAAAATATGTCACACATATATAGAATACCATTTTATCATTAAGATTCCATTTCAAAATAACACACACATCAAACATTACACACACATGTCTAACATGTCTTTCATAGATCAATAAACCATAAAAATTTTCATAAAACAATTTCAGGAAGTATAAAGATGCATTCCACCTAAAATACATTCAAAAATGATATTTAAAGGACAAAACCACATAAATACCATATAAACATATATTTTGAAGCCAAAAAATTAATTAATAAATCCATATCCGGAACCATAAAATGTCCCCAAAGATAGAACATGAAATACACATGAAAACAATTTTTATAAAAAAAAATGCCAAACGGGCATTTAACCCTTTCTCAAAACTAACATTTGAAAAAGGTATGCATTAAACATTTATTAAAGAGGTGTATACACGCCATTTAAAGTAGAAAAACACTTTAATAAATCCCTTAAAACACTCAGGTTACATATTTAAAACATAACCATTTTCATAAGGATGTGTAACGAGCCATTTTTCGACAACTCGAGCCAAAACATGTTGTAAATCAAAACCCATTTGTTTGTAAAACCAAATACATATAATAAAGATGTTTAATGACCCAAAATACGATTTTTAATTCTTTAAATTAATTTATTAATCCAAAAAAGTAATTTTTAAATCACACTTAACATCTAAAATCCAATCAGGCAATTTACCAAACAAATAACTTGAACTTTTAAACAAAACAATTTATATTAAGCACATTACAAGGAATAAAACACCTATTTGAGGCCATATTTTATTAACACTAATGTAAAATGTTAAAAATAACAAAAAATAGGTTTGAAACCACAGAAACTAGGTGTGGAAGATAATGGAACATTTAAACAAACACTTGGTGTGCACTTTTATGACAAAAACATCACTACCTTTCACAAACCAAAGCATAAAAACCCATTTTTCACACCAAGAAAATTGTCCAAAGGCTGAAAAAATTAATAATAATATATATCAGGTTTGAAAAATAATTAAATGATCAAATGTAAATAATAATGTCAATTTCAAGGTATATCCTACCTCAAATCCTTTTTGTAATGGAAACGCACACCCAATATCACCATCTGAGGGTTTATAAACTCTAAACCTATGACCATAAGACCCAAAAGAACAAAAAATCCATCAAAAATCATGTTAAAATATATCCCTAGGTCTATAATTACAAGATTAGAATATAAAATCAAGAAATAATGAATGGAGGAAGAAGAGGAAAAATAAATGGGAAGGAATCTCACCTTGGAAACTAGAAAACTCTTCATCTTCCTTTAACTATGCACCCATAGAGGAAAGAGAATGGATTGAGACTCTATGGAGAGACTCCAAAGTTCTGTAAGAACCAAGGAAAGATGATTTGTGGAAAAAAGAGAACTAATTGAATGATTTTATTATGGGAAAACATACCTTTGGAAAATTTGGAATATTTTAGAACAATTGAGAACATTTGCAATAATATTTGACAAGATGAGCTCGAAAAAGATACAATGTAAAATGGGGGTATGACTAGGTTTATTACACTGAAGTGGGATGTGGAATAATATAAAATTATAAAAAAATTAATAATATATAAATGAAACAAATTATTTTCTTGAAACTAGAAATGGGACCTGGGGATTGCCTAATACCTGAATAAATAACCCAATTTCACCATGCTTTTGAATTTATAAGGGTACCAAAAGGATATGGTAGTTTTAATAAGT
The DNA here is from genome assembly GCA_963277665.1 of Viscum album. NCBI lineage: Eukaryota > Viridiplantae > Streptophyta > Magnoliopsida > Santalales > Viscaceae > Viscum > Viscum album. Next base: position 1,069,962,363 of record OY728129.1, read on the forward strand.
CAGTGGAGGCCATGTGGGAAGTGGAATTACTGAAATTTTTTAAAAATTAAAGAGTTACAGAAGAATCTAATTTTGTTTTCAAATATGGAAATGGAATCATGGTTGGCACAAATCATGAAGTAAACACTCTTTATCCAAGGAACCCAAAATATGGTGATTAGACATATATGAAACTTCAAAACTCAAAATTAATCTCACCTAAGACCCAAGAAATGTATCAGGATTTCCAATTAACCAGATCAAAACAAAGACATGAAAAACAGGGTGTGACAATTATCCCCACCATTAATGTTTTTTACCCCAGAAATCCACAACAAATTAAAACTATTTGATCATCACCAACAGATTATTTATCAATATTTTCCAGCCTCTAAATCCAATGACACACCATCCACAATTAATGGATATTACTCCTATTACCTCAAAAAAATACCAACCCTCAACCACTTCGAAAGATTCAATCGAATGATTGAGTCACTACCTCCACAACCAAAATCAAGAACCTGGTTGTTGGACCTTCTACCAATGAACCCAAAAATCACCCAAACCAAAGAGAACTCAAGAAAAACAAGGATTTCTAGGGATTTCGGAATGGACACCTCACCATTAATAAAAAAATTGCACTAGATAAGTTTTTAGGAGGAAAAATCCATGAGACTTGTGGTGGGTTTCACCACCATTAGAACCCAACTAGAAAAGAACAAGCAACAATTAAACATTAACTAGAATTTGGACTCACATTTACAAGTCCACCAAAAATCTACCACAATAACCTACCAACCCATGTTAAGAGGGTTATAACATGAAAAATTAACCCACCCAGTCCTGAACAGAGGGTACTAGAACTGGTCTAACACTTTCGACATGGATCAAAACCCCCACAACTCAGGGAAGGGATAGAAGGGGACCTAATAATTGGGATAATTAAATAACAAAAGAAAGATGTGAACCACCCAACACCCTCCCTCTATTAATAGGTAATAACAAGACCACTCTTGATTTACATAGGCAGTCCACACTAGGACATTGATCAAAAAACTAGATCCATTAAGGCATAACCATCGACACTATGTGAGGGTTAATTCCACCATGATCATTGAGACAAGAGGAAATTCACAGTGATGAGGAACCCAACTGGTGGAAGTAGGATCCTAGTCGAGCACTCTACACCACTGGAAATTTCCAGACTGTGAAATGCTTTACTCCAAGTCCTATGGATGTAGCACTGATTCATGAAGCATCTGTTTCACCACAGTCTGGTGGTAAGGATCACACCACTTAAAAAAACTCACTTTCTCAACAAAACACATTCATCTAAATTGGAACTCATAGATACATATCAAAATTCTATCTCACTCCAAATAAGGAGAAGAATGGACAAGAAATATGGAGAAACACATTAACAACACCGAACACAACTACTATGCCGAAAATAAATATCATCACCTTGAATCACATTAAATTGATCCCAAAACAACTCTATATTCCAAGAAATGGTATGAGGCATCATCCGAAGAGGTGGATTTAAAATGTTAAATGAATCCTTAAGTTGATCAACAAGAAATATTTCCAATGAAGAACTATCCATGGCCACATCACAACATCAAACAAATATTTAGAAACCCAGTAAACATTACACAAAAACGAAGCCACCAACAAGATCTTATCCCAAGAAACAACAAGAGTATTACTTCTAGATCACAAGGAATCATACTGAATAAAAAACTCTTCTAAGACATAGAAAAAACTACCCACATAACCATAATTTTATTAACCAATGCCATAATTTATCAGCTCAAAACTCTTTTGAAAAACAAACTATCATGGTGGGTTCCCACATACACCAATGATGTTTCATCAAGTCTCACCCACATGCACATTTCCTTGCCATCCGACGCACCCAACCACAATTCCATATAGTACATCCTACTAGATATCAATTAATCTATGCAAGTGAGAACCCATGAAAATGCCAAAGGACAAAACAAAACAACATCATTCCAAAAATCATGTTCCTTAAAAAGGAACACCAACAACCAAGTCAAAAACCCTTTTCATATTTCACAAAGAAAACCACACTTCATCCAGAACCATTTTATTAAAAACCCACCCCTTTTATTTTTTCAACTATCAAAACAACCAAGATATTCCATACAACCCCTTCAATTTTCTAAAATTCAGCAAGGTGTATTTTCATAATATAGTGTCCATTGAGACCAATACACTTTCTATAAAACACAAACTACTAAAAACCAATTTCCAAAACCAATTAATCAGATTCTGACACTTTTAAACATCCCAAAAAACCCCATTTATAAAAAGTATTCAGAATCACCTTAAAATGATTCACACTTTAAAAACACGTTATTCAAACATAACACAAGCTTATATTATGGTTAATCCAATCTTGTTAAATTATTTCCACTTCTCCAACATTTTTTTCACAAAAAAAAAACCTCCAAAAACCATTCTTATATTTAATTTTTTAAAACCCCTTTTTCCACTTTTAAAATCCAATCATCCCTTTAAACCCTATTTCCACAATTCTCACACAAGGATTTTCAAAAAAAATCAGAATTCAAGAATGTTCCATGAAACCCAAAAAAGGAACTTGTATCAGTGGGTGACTTGACCATATGGTTGGAGACCATATGTAAAACACAAAACCAACAAGGAGAGACTTATTAGGACCATTCCCCAGCATCACAGGTCTTTCTAGGTCGTATAAGCTAATGGATACAATTAGCTAGACTCCCCTTGTCGTATCCCAACACCAACCAATCAACAATAACGAATAACAATAATAAAATCAGGCATTCCAGGGAATTTTGAGGATCAAAACGAGTAAGATCTCATGACGCTCTTCTCGCACTTACCATTCAAGTACCAAAAATACAACTTCATATACCTTGATGTACCCCAAATAACAAGGTAACTCTTAAAAGAAAGTTCTCCTAAGAGCAGAAATCCACTGATACCATTTTTTAACGAACCAGCCTGAGTCGACACTGAATGGGTAACCCAGGATAGCGTGCGACAAGTCCTGATACGTGCTCCTGATACACTTAGGATGGTGAAAATAACTGAGGTCATAAATAGATTACACAGGGGAAAAATTTCCCCTAAATATAAACAATCAAACAAACAACGGAAAAAATGGACAACCCAAAATACATTTCCATAAAAAATTGAACTAATCATTATTTGTACAAGAAACTGAATGTATGACTAAAACATAACTCAACATACCAAACCTGACAAAAAACTAACTCCATGTGACCCCAGTGGTCACTATCCAACTAAATGATAACACATCTCCCAAGGTGATCGAACTCAAGCTGCAACATGTACAAGGGCTAAAAATATAAGAATGTTATAGGTGTGAGTATTAAAACTCAGTAGGTTATCCTAATATTCTATTCCCTATAAACATCGATTAAAATAATAGAATAATTAATTTCAAGTTTAAAATACACGATAAAAAATTATGTTTTCAAATGAAGTTCTATGCTATAATAAGTATCAGACAAAAACTTGAATGATTCCTAAACCAAAATGAATGTAAAATTTTTTCAAAGAGGTGAAACTTCTAAATAAAAATAGATTTCAAGAGGTTTGGTTTAAATAATGTAAAATTTTAAATAAATAACACATGATATTGAATTTACCAACCAAACACATTGTATTCCATCGATGAGAACAAAATAGCTAATGAGCACATGTCATTGGAACACCCCAGGGCACAAGTTAGTTGTTAGCCTAACGAACCTCATATCTCGATGAAGGTAACTATAATAAATAATTGTTTCGTGCACACGAGTCACAAGTATGGATCATAAAAATAATATATTGGTCCACCAACAAAATCATATTAATAGATTATTTAGTGTTTTCATCGTCAGACATGCTACATTAAACTGGGTCCAAACCCCACGGGATCACTAGCATACTAGTACACGTCTACCCACCTAGATACTTAGGTTTTCCCTTTTTGTGATCAAAAAATTTACACATATATAAAATACCATTTTATCAAGAATATTTCATTTAAGAATCGTATACAAATCAAACAGGCCACACACATGTCTCACAAATATTTCACAGATCCACAAACCACCATAGTTTTCATAAAACAATTTCAATAAGTATAAAGAGGCCTTACATATAAAATCCATTCAAAAATGATATTTTAAGGAAAACCCCCCATAAATACCATATCAACCAAGATATGGAGGCCCCAAAACCATTTAATAAATATATTCCATGAACCATAAATGGCCCCAAAATATAGAACATAAAATACATATGGAAACAATTTTTATAAGAAAAAAATGCCAAACAGTCCTTTAAACCTTTCCTCAAACAAACATTTGACATAGGTATGCATTTCAATTTTAATAAGAAGGTTTATACACACCATTTAAAGCAACAAAACACTTTCATAAATCCCTTAAAACACTCAGGTTACATATTCAAAACACAACCAGTTTTATAAGGATGTGAAACGGGCCTTTGTTCGGAAACTCAGGCCAAAACATGTTGTAAACAAAAACCCATTTTATTATAAAACCAAATACACAATGTAAATACCTTAAAGGAACCAAAATACCATTTTACATTATTCCAATTCATTTATAAATCCAAAAATAGTTTTTAAATCACACTTAACACATAAAATGAAACTGAGAAATTTACCGAACACATGACAATCACTTTTAAACAAAACAGTTTTTAGGCACTTCACAAGGAATAAAACACCAATTGCATGCCATATTCTATTAAAGATACTATAAAATGATCAAAATACCATAAAAAAGGTTCTAAACCTCACAAAACATGTGTGATAGATAACAAACCATTTAAACAAACACTTGGTGTCCATTGTTATGAAAAATCAATAGAACCTTTCTCAAAACAATGTATACAAACTGTTTTTCACACCAAGAAAATTATCCAAAGGCAGAAAAAAGAAATAATGATATATATCTAGGGTAAACAATAAGAAAATTATGATTCTTAAAAAAAAGCTAATCTAATGGGATATCCTACATGAAATCCTTGGCGTAATTGAGACACACACCCAAAATCACTATCTGTTGGTTTATAAACCTTAAACCTATGACGCCCAACCCCAAAAGAAAAAAACGCTTATAAAAAATCATCGTATAACATAACCCTATGTATATAAAGACTATAGAATAATATAAAACTATGAAATAATCAAAGTAGGAAGAAGAGGAAGGAGGAATGACATGGAATCTTACCTTGGAAACCAGGAAACTCATCGTCTTCTATTAGATATACACCCATATAGGAAAGTTAATTGCCTGAAACTACATGGAGAGTCTCATAATGTCTAGACTAACTAGGATAAGAATATCCATTTAATAAATATAACTAATTGAATGATTTATGAATGAAACAAAATACCTTTGAAAATTACGAAATATTTGAGAACCTTTGAGAATATTTGCACTAATCTGGGACACGATGAACTCCAATTAGAGAAATTGGAAAATGGCGGTGATTCTTGGGTTCTTGTATTCGAGTGGGAGGTGAAATAATAAAAAATTATATAGAGATGAATACAATAAAATAGAAACAAATTATTTTCTTAAAATTGGAAATGGGACCTTTGGCTTGCCCAATAACTGAATAAATGACCCAAATTCACCATGCTTATGAATGTATAAGGGAAAAATGGATATTGTAGTTTTAATATGCCAATGGAGGATATGTGGTGTGTTTAATTAGTGAAAAATGTTGAAAAAGTAAGAATTTATAAAATAAAAATAATTGTTTTTTAAATATGGAAACAGGCTCCCAGTTGGCCAAAATCAAGATGTAACCACCCTTTATCCAAAAACTCCTAAAAAATAAATCGGGAACCCAAATTATGGAGATTAGACATAGATGAAACTTTAAAACTCAACATCAAACTCACCCAAGACCCAAGAAAAGTATAGGGATTTTGAATGAAGAGGATCAAAACAAAAACATGAAAAATCATGTGTGACAATTATCCCCACCATTAATGTTTTTCTCCCCTGGAAAGCAACAACACATTCCACCTAATTGATCCACACCTAAGGATTGTATATCAATATGGTCCAGCCTCAGAATCCAATGACACACAATCCACCATTAATGAAACTTAAGCCACTTACCTCAACTAAAAAACCAACTCTTAACCACTTCCTGAGAATCAACCGAAATATTTTGTCACTACCTCTACAACCAAACCAAGAACCCAGTTTTTGGGCCTTCTACTAATGAACCCAACAATCAACCAAACCAAAGAGAAATAAAGAGAAAAAATGTTCTAGGGGTTTATAGAATGGATTCCCCACAATTAATAAAAAACTATCATTAGATATGTTCTTTGGAGGAAAATTCAACGAGACCCGTGTTGGGTCTCCCCACCATTAAAACCCAACTAGAAACGAACAAACAAGAATTAAACATTAACGTGAATTGGGAATAACTTGATCAATTCCCTAACAACTATCCTACAAAAACCTAACAATCCATGTTAATAGGGTTATAACATTAACATTTAAACCACCCACTCCCGAACGAACGGTACATGAACTGTTCTAACACTTTTCACATTGATAAAAACCACATAAACTTAGGGACGGGAGGGAAGGGGACCCAATAAATGGGACACTAAAACCACAGAAGAAATTGGTGAACCACCCAACACCGTCCATCTATGAATAGGTAATACCAAGACCTCACCCGATTTACACAGGCAGTCCACACAGAGATATTGACCAGAAACCCACATCCATGAAGGCATAACCATAGACACTGTCTGAGGGGTAAGTCTGCCATGGTCGTTGCGACAAGATTAAATTCACAGTGATGAGGAACCAAAATAGAGTAGAAACTACCTTACCAAAATGGTGGATGCAGGATCCTAGTCGATCACTTCACATCTACGGAGATTTCCTGACTGCGTGAAGAGCTTCACTCTGAGGCCTATGGTTAGAGCCCTGATTCTTGAAGCATGTCCTACACCGTAGTCAGGTTCTAAGGATCACACCACTAAAAAAACTCACTTTCAAAACAAAACAACTTTATCTAAATAGGAACTCAAAGATATATATCAAATTTTGTCTCACTATGGATGAGGAGCAGAGTGGAAAAAGAATACAGTGAAACACATCAACATTACCGAACACAACTACTATGTCAAAAAGAATTATCACGGTCCAAAAGCACATTAAATCGATCCAAAATAGCTCTCTATTCCAAAAAACAGTTTTAGGCATCATCCGAATAGGTGGATTTAAAAATTTTAAATGAATCCTTATATTGATCAACATGAAATATTTCCAATAAATAACTATCTGTGGCCAAATCACAACATCCAACACAACTTTAGAAACCCAATGAATATTACTCCAAAACCAAGCCCCCAACAATATCTCATCCCAATACATGACCAGAATATGACTTCTAGATCACAAGGAAGCATACTGAATAATCAACTCTTCTAAGACATAGAAAAAACTAGCCACATAACCATTAGTTTATAAACAAATGACACATTGTTTCATCTCATAACAATTTTAAAAAACAAACTAAGTTGGTGGGTTTGATCATTCGCCAATGTTGTTTCATCAAGTCTCACCCGCATTCACAATTCCATGCCACCCTAGGCACCCAACCACTATTCCATGTAATCTATCCTTATAGATATCAATAAAACCATTCATGTGAGTATGCATGAAAACACCAAAGGCTAATACAAAAAACACCATTCCAAAAATCATGTAACTTTAAAAGGAACACTAACCACCAAGTCAAAAACCCATTTCATTTTCCACAAACCAAACCACACTTCATCAAGAACCATTTTCTAAAAAACCTACCCCTTTTCATTTTTTACATCTTTAAAAACAACCAAGAAACTCCAAACTACCCCTTCCTTGTTTCTAAAATTCATCATTGTATCTTTTCATAATCTGATGGTCATTGAGACCAATACCCTTTCTAAGAAACACCAACCGCTAAAAACCAAATTCCAAAACCAATTAATTAGATTCTAACACTTTTCGATATCCTAAGGAACCACATTTAAAACAAAGATTTAGAATCACATAAAAATGATTCACAATTTAAAAAAATCCAACAAACCACAAGTTTAGATTAAGGATATTCCAATCCCGTTAAATCATTTCCACTTCCAACTATTTTTTTCAAAAATAATACAACCTTCCAAAACCATTATTATATTTAATTATTGAAAACCCCTTTTTCTAATTTTTAAAAATCCACTCCATCCTTTGCAACCAATTTCCACAATTCTCACAAAAGGATTTTCAAAAAAATAAAAATTCAAGAGTTGTCCAAGAGACCCAAAAAAGGAACTAGTATTAGTGGGTTACTTGACCATATGGTTAGAGGCCATACATCATACACAACAACCACACAGAGAGACTTAATAAGACCATGCCCTGAATCCACAGGGCTTTCCAGGCCCTAGAAGCTCAATGAGGCTATTACTCAGACTCCCCTTGTCATATTCCAACACCCAACAATCAACAAGAACAACAGACACTAATAAAAGTAGACTTCCCATAAAAACCTGAGGATCAGAATGAGAAAGAGTTCACAAATATCTTCCCGCACATACCCCTCAAGTCCCAAAAATCCTACTCCATATACATTTACATCCCCCAAATAATAGGGGAACTCTAAAAAGAATAGTCTGCTAAGAGCTGACCTCCTTTGATAACATTGTTTCACAAACCAACCTGAGTCGACCCAGAGTCCGTCACCCAAGCCAGCACAAAAAAAGTCCTAAGAGGCATTCCCAATCCTCCCAGGATGGAGACAAACATCTAGGGAATAAATAGTGTACACAGGATAATTATTTTTCCAAAATATAAACAATCAAACAATCATTGGAAAGAAACAGACATCCCGAAATACATTTACATAAAAATTGAACTGATCCTTACTTGTAAAAGAAACCGAATGTATAACTAAACCAAAACTCAACCGACCAAACCTGACAACCAACTAACTTTATGTGACCCCACATTTCACTCTCCAATGCAATGATCACACATCGCCCTAGCTGGTCGAACTCAAGCTGCAACATGCACAAGGGATAAAAATAGAAGAAGACTATAGGTGTGAGTATTAAAATTCAATAGGTTATCTCGATATTATATTCCCAATGAACTACCTTTAGAATAAAAGAAACACCAATTTCTAGTTTTAAATAAAATATATAAAAGTATGTTTTTAAAATGAGGTTCCATGCTATAATAATTATCAACAAATCATTCATGTATTACAAACAGGAATCCTAATAACATTTTTTCAATGAGGTGGAACATCAAAATGAAAATTGTTTTCAAGTGGTCTTCTTTAAAGGATGTACAATTTAAAAAAAATAACACATGCTACTGAATTTACCAACCAAACACACCATTTTCCGATGGTGAGTACAAAATAGCCAATGAGAAATATTCAAGGGAACACCCCAAGGAACTAGTTACTTGTGAGCCCCATGTACCTCATATCTCTGTGAACATTACCATAAGAAATATCTGTTCTCTTACACACGAGCCACTAGGATGGAAAATAACCATAAACTAGTGGTCCTCCATTGACATCATCATCAAAGTTTATTTTTTGTTTTCATTTTCAAACGTTCTACGTGAAACAAGGGGCAAACCTCACGGGATCACTAGCATACTAGTACACTTCCTCCCATCTAGATACCCGGGTTTTCCCCTTTTTTCTCAAACAAGTAACGCATCTATGGAATATAATTTTCTCATGAATATTACAATTATAAATAATAAAAAAACCAAGAAGGACACACACATGTCTCAAATTTCGTTCATGGATTAGTAAACCACCAAAAGTTTCATAGAACAGTTTCAAGAAGTATAACGAGGCCTTGCACATAAAATACATTCAAAAATGATATTTTAAGGTCAAAAACCCCTAAATACCATATCAACCAATATTTGGTTGCACCAAAACCAATTAATAAATCAATTTCATGAACCATAAAATGGCCTAAAAAGATAGACCATAAAATACACATGGAATCCATTTTTATAAGAAAAAAATATCAAATGGGCCTTTAAGACTTTATCAAAAATAATATTTGACAAAGGATTAAATTTCAATTATATTAATAAAGTTTTTTAAAACAATTTAATGCATAAATACACTTTCATAAATCCCTTAAAAAACGAAGGTTACATATTCAAAACACAACCATTTTCATAGGGATGTCAAATGGTCCATTTTTCAGAAACATGGGCCAAAACATGTTGTAGGCCAAAACACATTTGTTTGTAAAACAAAATACACATTGGAAAGACATTTAACGAATAAAATTACCATTTTTCATTCTTCCATTGCATTTATAATTATGAAAAAAAAATTAAATCACACATAATAATTAAAATCAATCTAGGGAATTTATGGAACACATGACATGCATGTTAAAATAAAACAATTTAATTTAAGTACATGACAAAAAATAAAACACCAATTGCATGCCATGTTTTATTCGAAATAATATAACATGTTCAAAATACCAAAAAATGTTTCCAAAAAACACACACTGGGTGAGAAAGATAACTGAACAAATAAATAAACACTTGGTGTTCACTTTTATGATAAAATAACACTACCTTTCACAACACAAAGAATAAAACCCATTTTACACACCAATAAAATTATCCAAAGGCTGAAAATAGTAATAAAAATATATATCAGGTGTGAAAAATATCAAAATGACGAAACATAAAAAATAAAGGAAAGTGCAAGGGATATTCTACCTCAAATCCTTGGCGTAATGGAAACACACACCCAATATCACCATCCGAGGGTTTATAAACACTAAACCTATGAGGACCAGCCCCAAACATATAAAAACCACATAGGAAATCATGGTATAAAATAACCCAAGGCCAATAATTACTATAGGTCAATATAAAACTATGAAATAATTAAAGGAGGAAAAAGAGGGGGGTAAATAAGAAGGAATCTCACCTTAGAAACAAGAAAAATATTCGTCTTCCCTTAAATATGAACCTATAAAAGAATGTATGTGGCTTGAAACTCCTTGGAAATTATCCTATAGTCAAGACAAACAAGAGGAAGAAGTTTGGTGGAAAAAAAGAATGAATAGAATGATTTATGAATGAGACAAAATACCAGGGGAAAATATAGAATATTTGAGAACCATTGAGGATATTTGAACTAATTCGTTATAAGATTAGCTCTAAAAAGATAACATGAAACATGGGGGTGCACCTACAATTATTGGACATGTGTGGAAAGTAGAATCACCAAAAATTATAAAAAAATGAATATGATATAAAAGAAACAAATATATTTTTTAAAACTAAAAATGGGCCCTTGAGCTAGCCCAACACCTGAATTAGTAACCCAAAATCCCCATGCTTATGAATTTATTAGGGAGGAAAAAGATATGGTAGTTTTAATATGTCACTGGAGGCCTAGTGGTGAGTAGAATTTTGAGAAAAATTTTGAAAAATTAATGAGTATTAAAAGAAAGAAAGTTGGTTTTAAAATATGGAAATGGGCTTACGGTTAGCCCAAATCATGAAGTAACCACCCTTTATCCAAAAACTCCTAAACAAGAAATGGGGAACCCAATTTAGGTTGATTAGACATAGATGAAACAAAAAACTCAATATTCATCTCACCTAAGACCAAATATTATGATTGGGATTTCCAATGAACCATATCGAAACAAAGACATGAAAAATAGGGTGTGACACTTGTTAAAGAAACAAAGCACATTGTTGGCTGAAAAAAATAAGAATATGAAAGATAGAATTTATACTCGTTAAGAAGTGATCAAAATTCAATAAGAGAATGTAAAAACCCATGATCAACTTTTTTCATACCAACAAGCGCTTCTTAAAACTAATGGTGTTTCTATCTCGGAAGACAAGAAAGAGACTAAGACGATGAATATTTATCTCCATTAGTTGATCAAGAACGAAAAATAAACAGAAAACAAATGATTATTTTGATGTAACTTTATTTCTCCATATTAATTTAAAATTATATTAAAAATTCTCAATTTACTGAGGTTAATTTTTTAATTTCCATTGTTTTTCATTTTTTTCTCTCTAACCTTTTTCAGGAAACTCAATATTACCCCATTTTTTGTAAGTCCAAATGGGGGGATTTTTTTATAAATGGGGAGAATTTTTTACAAAGTGGTAGAATCATTAATTTGTTACTCAAACGTAATACATTAAATCAAGAATAATTTAAATCATGGAAAATTTATTTCAATAAAATCCTTATGGAAGTCTATACCTAAGGGGGAGTTTTTTGTATTCTTTTATTTAGTCAAAAGAGTTTTCAAAACTCATGGAGGAGATAAGTTTTTTTTATAGATTTAATTTTTTTTGTGAATTCTAAAAAGGGGGATATTGTTATGTAAAATTTCCTCTTTTGACTTGTTTGTCTTTTGTTTGGGAAATCATAAATCTATTTATACTCATTTCTTAAATAAATTATTTACATTGAATACAATTTTATGTCTGTCGTACATGCTCTGTCTATCATATGAACTCTGTATATCATGTTGACTATGTCTATCGTGTTGACTCTATCTATCATAATGACTATGTATATCGTACTAACTCTATCTATCATACTGACTCTACCTATCGTATTGACTTTCTCTATCATACTAACTCTGTTTCACACGCATGTTATACTTTTATCACAAGCACATTTTTATTCATTTATTAAGTCACATGTTTCCAATCAATCGTACTCATGTTATCATTTTCATATACCTATTTTTATTACCAAAATGATGTCGTGGAGTTAGATATAAACTAATGAAAATGATTTTGTGTTTTCTCTTTCAATATGATTGTTATAATTTCAGGTGTGCATGTCCGATTGATTTTTTTGTAGAAATATGATTGTTGTAGAAAATATGACTGTTGTAACCTATGGCCTATAAATTGAAGGTCATTTGAGATAGAGACAAAAATGGAAGCAACATCCAAGTTCTAGAGGGAGATTGTGTGACTTATCTCTTTAATTGTGTGAATTCATTCAAACTACAAAACATGACTGGCTCATTCATAGGTTTTGTATTTCAATAAGTTATTTGTTTTAATTTGTGTGTCTGATCAGGTCTTAATGATTGAGTGTTGTTGGGGATTGGCAGACAGTGCAACAGATTATTGTATCGAGAGATTTAATGTATTTGAATGACATAGGTGAAGAGTACCTATAAAATTGAAAGATTTTAGGGATAGAAATAAGGACGTGTCAATCATAATATTGAGGGCATACTGGTGTCAGTAAGATAGACCAATTATCCTAGGTGAAAGGATACATTACTCATTGGGATAAAGGATTGAAATATTATTTACTATTTTATACTTATTTTAATAGAAATAGAGTAATTTTATTTTTTTCATAATATTTTTATTCTTTTATAATTTTTTAAATTACATCTTATACTATTAGTATTGATTCTATACGTTGTATGGTAAAATCATTTACACTTTATGTTACTCTGATATTTTTATTCAATTCAAATACAGTTGTTTCATAACCTGTGGTATCATAACAATATCATCTGACTTAGTGTTAGTCCAATCATTTTTCCCTTTTATAATAGGCTTTGTGAACTATTACAGTTTATTTTTTGAGCCTTCCTTAAAGTATTTAATATAAAATTTTTTAATATGAAATTCACCCCCTCTTTTATTTATGACATCTCATATCCATTTTGATCTAACAGTGTGACATACTCAAAACTAAGAAAATTCAGTCATATTATTTTTATACTATTGGAAAATTTTCCATAAGTCATTTTTTATGTTTAGGAATTATTCACAACTCAACTCGATCAACGATGTGACTAGTATGACAAAAAATGTGTGGTTTCAGTTTATAAGAATATTTTTTGTTAAAAGGATACGTGGAATACATCATACTGAAGAATGTTTTTTGGGAAATAGTGGATATATCATTTGAGATATATTGGAATTATTCATTCCACAATCTGATACATGGTGTGACCGGTAAAACCATTAATGTGTGTTTTTAGTTTAAAAATGAAATTTTCGTTTTAAACATTTACCACTCAATGAAAACTAGAACAAGCAATTGAGTTGTCTAGATAATTTTGTAAAATTATCCTTTAGTCATTTTTGATGATCATGTATCTACAATTGGCCAATATGATACACAATATGACTTTTATGACTGAAAGGGCTTGTTTTTAGTTTAACATGACAATTTAGTTAAAATGAAAAATGGAATAATCAAAACTAATAAAATGAATTCATATTGTTTTTATACTTTATAAAAATGATCTATATGTCATTTTGTATATATAATAATCAGTCAAACCTAAATCTAACACAATATGTAATCGGTATGAATCAAAATGTTTATTTTTAAGTTAAAAATTAACATTTTAGTTATAAATGTGTGTCATTCATTGAAAACCAAGAATACATTCTTGGATTGTCTGGAAAATTTAGGATAATGATCCATAACTCATTTTTGATATGTATGAATCAATTCCACATCATCGTGAAAAACAATGTGACCATAATGTTTTAATATCCATGTTTTCAATTTAATAATGGTGTTTTTTTTAAAAATTATTTCACTCACTAAAAACCTAGAAAACATTATAATTTTTTCTTGATATTTATTGAAAATGATCCTCAATTTATTTATAACATATAATATTAAACCAAAAATAAATATGATACAGTGAGAGACATTTATGATTTAAGTGTTTGTTCTTATTTTAAATTGTTATTTTTGTTCAAAAGATGTGTGATATACTCAGAACCAAGAAAACCCATTCAAATTGATTTGACACATTATATCAATGATCTATAATTTATTTTTTTGAGGTAGGAATCAACTGGACCTCAATCTAATGAATAGTGTGAGTGATATGACTTGAAATGTATTTTTTGTTTAAAATTTTCATTTTAGGTAAAAAGATTATTGACATACTCAAAAGAAATAAAAAACTTTCAGATTGTTTTTACACTTTATAAAAATGATCCACAATAAATTTTTGTCAATTATGAATCATATGTACCTCAATCTGATATATAGTGTGACCATTATGACTCGAAATATGTGATTTCAATTTGAAATTGATATTTTAGTGAAAATATTATGTTAAACTATGAACCATGTAAAAAGGCTCTAATTTTCGGTATATATGATGAAAAAAATAAAAAACTCATTTTTGACATGTAAGAAGCAGATTCATATCATTCAGACTCATGATGATACTATTATGACACAAAGTGTGCATTTTTAATTTAAAATGAATTTTTACGGAAAAATGTGTTTCACTTACTAAAAACCTATAAAGAACACTCGTATTGTCTTGATATTTAATAAAAAAGTTACATATTTCATTTTTAATATATAGGAATAAAATTTATGTTAATCCTTCACACAGTGTGACTCATATAACTCAATGTATGTGTTTTTATTTAAAATTGTCATTTTAGTTAAAAAGAGGTGCGACATACTCAAAACCAAGAAAATTAATAAAGATAGATTTGATACTTTAGTAAAATGATAAATATGTTATTTGTGACATGTATGAATCAGTCATACCTCAATCATATACACAACATGACTCATATGACTCGAAATGAGTGTTTTTAGTTTAAAATTTACTTTTTTTATAATAATTGATATACTAAAAAATAAGAAAACTAAAAAATATTAATTTTATAGTTTAAGGAAATTATTTATATGGAAGTTTTCATGTGTAGGAATCAGTCTTACCTCAATATAATTTACAGTGTGAACGGTATGACTCTAAATGTGTGTGTCAAGTTTAGAAATGTCATTTTTGTTTGCAATATATGTCACTCACAAAAAATTGAGCAATCAAGATCAACATGTCTTTATAATTTAGTAAAATGATTCATATACCATTTGTAACATGTAATAATCAGTTGCACATAAACTTGACACATAGTGTGACCGATATGACTCAAGGTTTATGAATTCAATTAAAATGGAATTTTAGTAAAAACATGTGTCAGTAACTAAAAACTAAGAAGACATACACTTATTTTTTGATACATTATGATAATGTCCCTTAAGTCATTTTTAATGTGTAGGAATAATCATACATTAATTTTATGCATTATGGTACCAATATTAATCAAGGTTAATTTTTTATTTTAAATAGATATTATATTTCAAAATAAAATTCACATACATAAAACCGAGAAAATACACCAAAATTGACTTTATACTTGAAGAAAAATGATCCAATTTTTTTTAATCTGTAAGAATAAACCACATATTAATCTAACACGTGACAATACTTGTATGAATCAATGTGTATGTTTTTAGATTAAAACTGACACTTTGTTTCAAAACACATGTCACACACAAACAATTTAGATAATTCACATGGATTGCCTTGATCTTTTAGTGAAATGATCCATAAATAATTTTTGATGCGTATAAATTAACCACATATTAATCTGACACACATTGTGATCGGTATGAATCAAAGTGTATGTTTTCAGTTTAAAAGGGACATTTTATTAGTGCATTGTTTCATATATATATATATATATAATTTATTTCATTATATTATTAGTAACATAAGAAATTATTTTTAATATAATCAGACTCTTTTTTTCGAGTTGGGGTGGTCTTTTCAGCAATTAATAGCATGATCAGGATCTTTTGAGATGGTATGGGGTATAATTACATTGAAAAGTGAATTTTCTTAATTATACTTATATTTTTCTAAATTTTATGTAGCAATGTGATTATATAAACTAATATTTGAAATGTTAATAGTATATTTTTTTGATCATTTTCAGTGAAAATATAATTGTAATTGATTTTTTTTATTTTCTATAGTGTGTTATATTTTGAACAGTGAACTGTTGTATCCTTAATTTTATCATCGCAAGGTATAACATTGAAAAATAGTTACTTTATCAATTATAAAAATGAATTTATAAAGGTGCCCCTTTATCTATGCTTATTTTAGTTCCAATGAAGTGAAATTTTTTCAGAGGTATTTTTAGCATTGAAAAATATCATGGGCTTTTAAATGTTCATAGAACATTATAAATTTTTTATTGATGATGAAGGATATTTATAACACTGAATAATTCTATAATTTTAGTAGTGAGATCTCTTTAATCTTGATATTAAAATTTTCACAAAAGGTGTAGATGGGGTAAAGACACCATCATTAATAAATTTGGGATAGATTTTCCCCACCTCTTCTTGTTAAAAGAAAATACATAGAAATATAATAGGCCATATATTTGAGATTCTCTAAAGAATTTTACAAAGGGTGCTATTTCTTGCCTTAACCAGATGAGGGAAAAGGTAACAAGGAGAATAAATGGTTGAATAACTTGAGGGTACATCGTGTTGGGGAGATCAATCTCCCTGACTAGAATAGGTGTAAAAAATGACCAAAGCAATCTGAGGAAGTCCTTGTGGAATATAATTTCAATTTCTATTCCTGATCATGGGCATGTGTATTACCATATCATGAAATATAAATGGATCCAAACCTATCTCCACCTTCACCCATCCACAGAGACTATAACAAATTGATACATAATGAATACAAGGTCAAAAAAACCTAATAAACAAATATCATACAAATATAAACTCAAATATATGGATTAATTACATAATAGTTATGCTTCATTCTTTATTAAACTATAATTTTATTATAGTGAATGACATGTATCATTGATCTTGAATGAAAATAGTACCATGATCTTAACGAAGAACCAACATCCAAAATTAAGTATTCTTGAGATCAACAACAATTGATTCAAACTATAAAACCCTAACTGAAATGAATTAATTAAAATGATAGATATGAAACCAATACAATTGATAATAGTGGTGACACAATTCAAATACCTTGTACATGTGAAAATACACTATGTTTTTTGCATAAAATCAACATGAATGAATAAATGAAACACCACTAGAAAATAAGAAAAATTGGGGGAAACATGTGACCAACTTAAGTGGTCTCTAGTAATAACATTTGTAGATATCAAGGGATATGTACCTATTATTAAAAACACATGTCTCATTCTTCATTCCCTATTAAAAATATTAATCTTTCATTAAATTTTTATTCAATTTTTTTAATAATATTCCTAATTTAATATTCATGTTAATATTCTTTTAATTCTTCATTTCAATTTATATAAATTTTATATTTGTTATATTTATAACTTGAATTGTTAATATTTGGGTTTTGGACTCTTGATTGAATTATTACACACAATCTCTATCATTTTCCTTAACTCTCTTCTTATACGTGGTATATTTTTTATTTTCTAATTCAATTATTAAATTGATCATGTGGTGTATATAGCCCATGTGTGTTTTGGTTTGGAAATTTCAATTGTGCCATTTTCATAATAGAAATTATAATTTTGAAACGTGCCTTGAATCATGTTGTTTTTATTACCACTTCTATATCCTTTAATAGATTTTGATCCGTACAAGTGTCACTCTTGATTCCCACCTGCCTACATTGACTTGATTTTGGGTTAGGATCTTCATTGTACAAACACTTTGTAGATTCATGATAGTTCTTCCTATGGGTTCCACCTTTATTTTCTAGGTGATATGATTCTTTTCTCCCATATACAGTAAGACCAAGTGGTACTTCCAATGTATCTCTCATATGTTTTGATCAATAGAGAATAGATGTAAAGGAGTGCATGTTGGTGCTTCCCAAAACAATCTATAACAGAAGAGGAAATATAGAGTCCCCACTTTTTACATTTCATGTTTTGATAGGTCATAAATAGGTTGATGGTTCAGGTTCGTGACACCAGAGTCACTACCACAGATTTTCCCTTTAATAGTGAAGAAAATGGGCATTAACAGCTCTAAAATTGTGATATTTTCTTATTCATCGTTAAAGGGGACACATTTATCAACACTTACAATTTGTTGACAAATGGGTATCGTTATCAATGGAATTTTTTTTAAGATAAATGGAATCCTTTATCTATGCTTTTGTTATCATAGATAAAGGGGGCCTTTATTAATACTAGAAATAGCATTAATAAGGGATCTACTGCTATAGTGGGGTTTTAGAATTATTACACACCAAAATAGCAACCTTTATATACAAAATTCATAATAATTTTATTCAAATAAAAATTACGCCACTAATACATAAAAAACATGATCTTACAGACATTTCATAATATTTTTCGTATAGTTAAATTAGCATGATCTTCCACAAGAATTCAAAAACATCAATGTTTCATTGTCTTTGGCACCCAACCCACTCTCAGAAAAGAATTACCTAGATATTAGATTCTAAAAAAATACCACAACTCAAGAAAAAGAATCCATCTATATAAGAAAACAACTCTTATGTTGTTATGAATATAAAGAAATAAATAAATCATATCATAAAATAACACATGAATAAAATGTTAATTTTAACTAAAATGATGAACTTATAGTCAAATTGGTCACACCATGCATTGGATTGTGATAGAACTGATTCCTGAAAGTCACAAATTATTTTTTTATCATTTTACTAAAGTATCATAACAATATAAATTCATTTTATCGTTTTGGAGTACGTCCCTTCTCTATTTTACTAATCTATCAATTTAAACAATAAACCAAAACTTTGAGGCATATCAGTTACATCAAGTGTTGGTTTGACATGAGACTAATTTTTTCCCATCAAAAATGACATTCTAATCATTATCCATATATATTGTAAGGAACGGGCGGAGAAGCACGGCACCGTCGCACCATACTGGAGAACCTCGAAGAGGCCGCTGCTGGAGCAGGGCCATGGCAGAGGAGAACATTCATGTCTCGCCGCGCCGATTGGACCAAGGCCGCGGCCTTTTTCCGCGATGGAGCAAGAAGCGGCCGCTGGCACCAGAGCAGGAGGGCAGGACCCCGACGGTCTCACAGAACCAGCTACCGGCCGGCCGGACCGGGCCCACCGGCTTCCAAGAAGCCGGGGGTCGTAACCCCCGTCAGGCCGAAGGAGTGGACCCAACCTTGGGGTCGCGGTTTCATAATCAGGGGGGGCAGCGAGCCCCCCCCCCCCACCCCTTCTGCTCGGCCATTTTGGAAGAGCCACCTAGCCATGCCAGCCAGGCTGAGCGCACCAGTCTAGGCCGCCTAGGCCGGGCCGCGCCCTAATGGCCCGGACGCGGTCCCGTTTTGGGCCGACCCAGGGGGTATCAGGCTTGGTATGACCAAGCCCGAACCCCCTACTTCCAGGCCTCTTTCGGTCTTTTTCCCATAACATGGGCTACAGACCTCCGATCGACGTACTATCAGCTGCGATGCTATCCTTGGATCAAAACAGTCGTTTCAGTATACTACACTAAAGGTTTCGAAAAACTATGGGTTCGGCCGGGTTGGTTCGAACATGAAACCAACCGGGCCCTCAGAGCGGCAATGCTTATAACATGAGCTCTGGAAGTCTGATTGACATGTCGTCGACTTTGATGGATTCCTCTAAGTGAGACTGACCATTTGGCTTACTCCACTAGAGGTTTGGATGTAGTAGGAGTTCGGTCGGGTTGATTTGACTTAAAAACCAACCAGGCCCCCGGAACGAAAAGGCCAATAACACTCAAACCGGGCATCCGATTGACGCGTCGTCTGACACATTGAGTTCCTTTTGACGATACGCAACTTTGGGATACATCAACTCCGGACTTCGTGTCAGTTGATGTATCAGCCCTCAGCTCATGGAGCGGACCCTCCCAAAACGAGCTTGCTGTGTGCGGGACCCTAGTGCTGGCTGCAACTACGTGGACGATGAAAACTGTACAGAAACCCTCCGTGGGTTCGGCAGCGATGACTACAGCACTCAACGATCCTGTGTGGATCAGTGCCTACCGATCCTATGTGGGTCAGTGCTCAGCGGTCCTGTGTGGGCCAGCACATACCGATCTTGTGTGGGTCTGATCATGTGTGGGTCATTGCGGGGGTTAGTACCTATCGATCCTGTGTGGGTCAATGCGGGGGTTAGTACCTATCGATCCTACATGGGTCTGACAACTTAGATAAATCAGTGGCTACATCTGATCATCTCTATCGTCTTATGAAGAAATAAACATATGTGAGTTGAGTCTTGACTTTCAATCATTATATTTTATATGATTGACTTGATTTCCTATGTGGATTGTGTTGTGTTATACTGTGTGGACGTGATCGAACATGGGCTCGGATGCTGGAGCCGAACTGGAATTGATGACTTAGGTATATGTATGGGCATATACCAAAGTAGTGTTGGTTGTTACTTCGTGATTGTATCCTTCTTTTGTGGATTATCCTTTGTGTATTTTGGGAGACCTTTGGGAGTCTCGGGGTCCCTACTGAGTAGTCTATACTCACCCTTGCACGGGCTATGCCCACACTATGTTGTGTTGGTTGCAGACGACGAACAACGCTGACCGTGGTTGAGCCTTGCGGAGCAAGTCGGTACCCGGAGGTGGACCACTGGGCATTATGTACTCAGAGCGGATGGCTGGACTCGAGGAGCTGAGGAGGCTATCCGTACCCACCATTCATGTGGGACTTCTAGTGGATAACTCGATGTTGCATCTTTAGTTTTCAGTTGTTGTATTTCCTTTTCCAGTTGTACTTTATTTTCAGTATGGGTTTGTATACTAGCCCACTTACTTTTCTGCACTTACTATTGTACCCAGTTTTACTTAGTGTTTACTTCTGTTGGCTTACTCTATGGTGTTTGTTTACATATAAAGGAAATGCCTTCCCCTTTTTTATGGGATTTACGCCTTGGTGCTTGTCGATATCCCCTGGCCAATGGGAGGCGGGCTTGAGGTAGTCACGGCATGGGTCCCGAGGATGGGTCGTGACATATATCAAGATAATTCGATCATGTTTTATTGGTTTTCAATGAGTGACACAATGTTTTGAACTAAAATGGAAATTTTAGATTGATAATGATCAATTTGAGTCATACCAAGCACACAGTGTATCATATTTAGGTGATTCTAATTCCTACACATAAAAATTAACTTATGTATTCTTTTTCTAAAGTATAAAAACAATATGAATTCATTTTATTGGTTATGATCATATAATTATTCTTTTTAAAAAATATTTCAACCGTTAATAAAATGATACACTTGGTGTCATAATGGTTACACCGCGAGTCAGATAAAGGTGTGACTGATTCATTCTAGTTATAAATGAAATGGGGATAATATTCTGAACATATCAAACTAGTACAATTGTGTTTGTTTGGTTTTTAGAATTCAACTTTTATTTTTTACTAAAAAGTCATTCTGAACAGAAAT
This sequence comes from Viscum album, assembly GCA_963277665.1. Lineage (NCBI taxonomy): Eukaryota > Viridiplantae > Streptophyta > Magnoliopsida > Santalales > Viscaceae > Viscum > Viscum album. The sequence continues at coordinate 1,069,984,736 of OY728129.1, forward strand.
CACACAATTTCATTCATATCGTTCACGTCAGGATTCAATTCGACATGAGACTAATTATTACATGTAGAAAATGATTTATGAATTATTTTACTAAATTTTCAAGACAATTAGAGAATGTTTTCTTGGTTTTTAGTGTGGGGAACATGTATTGAACCAAAATGTAAATTTTAAATATATTTTAAACATGTTGAGTCATACAGGGCACACTTTGTATCATATTGTTCTATGTATGATCAATACACCTCAAAACTGATGTATAGAGTGACTTACAAATATATCAACACAATCCTAATTCAATTTATTAGTTTTAGGTATTTTACTTGTCTTTTTTATTAAAATGAAAATTTTAAATAGAAATACACACATGGAGTCATACCGTTTAGAAATTATGCTGGTTTAAGGTTCAAAAAATTCCTATATGTCAAAAATGACTCATATATCATTTTCCTAAAGTATAAAAACAAAATGAAACCATTTTTTCAGTTTTGAGTATTTCACTTTTTTTACCATAATGTCATTTAAAACTGAGAACGTGAACTTTGAGCCATATCAGTCACATTTTTATGTTTTTTTGATGTGATATTGATTTATACATACCAAAAATTCCTTATGAATCCTTTTCCTAAATTGTCAAGACAATCAGAGAGTGTTTTCATGGCTTATAGTGAGCGACAAATGTTTTAAAACAAAATGTCAATTTTAATTAAATAAGAAAAACATTGAGCCTTACTGGGCACATTGTGTATAGTACTAAGGTAAATAAGGTTCTTACATTTCATAAATGAATTTTTGATCATTTTATTATAGTATAAATAAATTCAATTTTTTTCTCAGTTTTGAGTATGTCACTTGTCCTTTTTACAAAAAAAACATCAATATTGAATAAAAATACACACTTAGAGTCCTACCGGTCACACTATTTATCAATGTGAGGTCCAGTTAATTACTCTACATAGAAAATAATGTATGGACTATTTTCTTAAATTAATAAAGCAATATGAATATGTTTTCTCAATTTTGTGTATGCCACAAGGGTTTTTTACTAAAATAACATTTTAAACTCAAAACACACAATTTGAGTTATATTAGTCAAACTATGTGTAGGTTTGATGTGATACTAATTTTTACACATAAAGCGTGACTTATGAATTGTTTTCCTAAATTATCATGACAATACAAGTTTATTTTTTATGATTTTGGTGAGTGAAACACTTTTCGAACTAAAATGTAAATTTTACACTGATAAGAGACATGTAGAGTCATACTAGGAACATAGTGTTTAAGAATATGGTTAAAATAATTCATACTCATCAAAAATGATTGCGGGGTCATTTTAATAAACTAATTAATACATCTAAATAAATTTTCTCGATTTTGAGTATGTCACTTATCATTTAATTTTGAAATAAAAGACACACTTGGAGTCATAAAAGTAACACCATACGCCAGATTGAGGTGAAGATGATTCCTATATTGAAAAAAGGATTATTGATCATTTTAATAATGTTTAAAAACAATAATAATGCATTTTCTATATTTTGAGTATGTCAATTTCCTTTCTTACTAAAATGTCAATTTTAAATAAAAATAAAAAAATAAAATCATACTGGTCCCATTGTATATTGGATTTGTCTGGATGATTATTATATATCCAAAATGGGTTTTTAGATAATTTTCATAATTTATCAAAACAATAAGAATATATATTTTTATATTTTTAGTATGTCTCAACTTTTTAGCTAAAATTAACTTTTAAATATAAAATACACACATTGAGTCGTACCAGTCATATCATGAATCGTTTTAACATTAGAATAATTCCAAAAAGTCAAAATTGATTGAGGGATTGTTTTCCTAAATTATCATGAAAATCCGAGTGTTATTTCTTAGTTTTCATTGAGTGACACATGTTTTGAAATAAAAATCATGATTAAATTCATAACAACAAAATTGAGTCATTCTGGGTACATCATGTATTATATTTATGTGATGATGATTCATAAATGTCAAAAATGACTTATGGATGGTTTTCATAAAATATAAAAAAAATATGAATGTTTTTTCTTTAATTTGACTATTTCATGTTTCTTTTTTACTCAAATTAATGTCAATTATAAATAAAAATACATACTTGGAGTCATACTGGTAACACTATGTGTTAGATTCAGGTGAAACATATTCCTACACATTAAAAATGAAATATAGATTATTTTCCTAAAAAATAATAACAATAAAAATGTTTTTTTCTCTTTTTGTGTATGTAACCTGTATATTTATCAAAAATTAAAATGTTAAACTGGAAACATGAACTTTGATTTATACTAGTCACATCCTCTATTATGCTGATGTGTGGCTGATTCATAGATTTTAAACATGACTTATTAATAGTTTTCCCAAATTATCAAGTTTATACATGAGCATTTTCTTAGTTATCAATGATTGATACATGTTTTTAACTAAAATGATAATTTTAAACTAATAATAAGCAAATTGAGTGATACAAAGAAAACACTGAATCAGATTGATATACGGATGATTGATACACAAAAAATAACTATGGATCATTGTCGTAAATTATCATAATACTATGAATTCTTTTTCTCTATTTTGAGTATTCAACTTATATATTTTACTAAAATAGAAATTTTAAATAAAAAGAAACATTTGGAGTCATACAAATCTCACCGTGATTTATATAGTGTTTTGAATGATTACTAAATGTCACAAATGACTTATGGGTCATTGTTTTAATGTATCAAAACAAAATGAATACGTTATCTTTTTTGGAGTATATGATATTTGTATTGAACTAAAATATATATTATAAACTAAAAACATACAGTTAATGTGATATCGAGAACACTGTGCATCAGATTTAGGTGTGGTTGATTGACCAGTCTCTTTATATCCGTTTTTTTTTTTTGCATCCTTGAAGTCCAATCTCTAATGATAATGAGAATCTGTGAACCAACCACTCCAGCTCTATAAAAAGAATCCACCTCTATAATAAAACAATTCTTATGTAAGTAAAAAATATAAATAAATAATCTAAACTTAAATATGGAACAATATATTAAAAAAATAAATTCTGGATTGAAACCAATAAATTTGAGTCATACTGGGTTCACCGTGTCTAAGATTGAGATATGGTTGATTACACCATGAATTTTTTCCCTATAATACATTCAAAACTCTGGGATATCTAACAATATTTCTTTTTTATAACCCATTATGTTGAATAAATTTGATAATAAAATGAAACTTTAATCATCATTAGTGCATCATACTTATTGAGTGCATGATCCTAGTAAATGAGTGAATCATCCTTTTTGATGATGTAATTTTGATCATGATGTCTATAAAAATTAACATAATAATTACCAAATAAATATGATAAGGAAATTAACAATAAAAGTAGATAAAATTATGATAAAATAATCTAAAAAGTTATCAGGATGTCACGTCTTCACGATATATGTGTACATTCTAACAGCAGGAATTTTTCCCAGTCGATTCTAAAAAAATATACTTCAACATTTCAATAAAATAAATTCAATAGACTCAGCTGTAAGAGAATAATATTAATATAAAAATTATTTATAAACACCATAAATTAAATTTTAGTTATATTTGAAAATACCTCTTTGAGGATGCTAGCATTTTGATGTTATATGATATCTTTCATAAAGATACAAACATAATAACCAAAGTATTTTCCATTTTTTTAGGGAAACTAAAGAATCATTGAAATGAATAAGTAATTTGTTTTAATTTATGTCCTGATTGTGAAATATAGTTACATATACCCCTATAATTATCCACTTATAAAATTCGATACGCTCTTTCTACGGATTGAGTGTCCTCATACCATGATTTTAAAAATATATAAAAACTTCTTAAACATAACATAATTATTATTAGAACATAATATAAAATCTATACCATTATTTATAGATGTAAAATGTTACACGTGGTATCTTACAAAATGAAAATTGGAATCATGTGTGGAATTTTTTTTGTATCCATGCATTTAATCCAAAAAAGAAATCATTGTATAATCTAAATTGACTGCAATGAGTACCCAATACTACCTAAAAAATAAAAGGAATAAATGATTAAAGTAATAAAACATGTTTTAAATTATTAAATTATAGATTCTTACACCAACATTATTGGTAATAAGAATATTATGTTATCTGTAAGTTTTCATTCAACCACTACGAGTAGTTTTTCCACTATCACATCTATTTGATGTGATTCCATTGGGGTTGTTTATATATAAGTGATGTGAGGAATAATTATTCCATATTTATGTTCATTTGGTTTTCTATTAAAAAATTATTCATATAGAAACTTATAAAAAATATGATTTTTATTATGTTATAGTTTACATAATAGATCAGCTATTAAAAAAATAATGAAACACACCTCATGTATACATTGAAAATTGATACCTCTATCCATTCATACATGGGGATTTAATTATCAATTTATAGACAAATTTAGTTTTTAATGGACTCTCTATAAATATGTTCTTCATAATAAATTATGATATTACAACCACTTTATAACCTTTTTATCCACATGAACCTTCAATATTAAGAAATTTGGCAGTTGAATGGGTTGGGTAAATATACTTTGTGAAGATCTTTTCAATTGGTTGGTTGATACATTATATTGTTTTCATTTTACCTTTAATTTCATCCCCTTCACTTTTTTATTCTATAATAACATTCACCAGTTTAGATATTTTTCCAATATTTGTAAAATTATTTTCATAAAAAAATAAATTGGAAATTAATACCTCATTGTAGAAAAGTTTTTTTACAAGATATAACTACCATGTTACAATTATTATAATAGTTTTCTCGACCATATGAATATATTCATCGTCAAATTTTATAGGTAGCTCGACACTCAGTGTAAAATATGGGATATTTCATTAGGTATGTTTTTTTATGATTTAGTTTAAGTCCCTTATTTTTGTTATATAAGTGTTCCACAAGATAATGTGAAGACTCAGGGATGTTTTAGGGGTAAAGGAATTGAAAAAGAAGGAAAAGGTGTTTCTGGGAATGTTGCATAGTTTGCGCATAGTTAGTTAAAATCATGAAGATCATCCCATGAAACCATGCAAGGGGTGATTTTGGGATAGTGGATCTCATATGGTTTCAACATGGTTTGGAAAACCATTCTGGTAATCCTTGTGAAGGGGTTATTTTGGGATAGTGGCTCACATATGGTTTGTGCACAGTTTGGAAAAGTGTGCTAGTAAGCCATACTTCCCAGAAATGTTTACAAATTTAAAAAATTGTCCCTCTGGGATTTTAAAGCCTCACTGCGGATTTTCTACCATTCACCTCCCCTAGTACCTAGTAAAAAAAAGATATCCTAAGAGCATCCAAGGATGAATCTCTATCGATCCTAGGATTTTTGGTGTGTTTTCGGTTGTGGTTTGAATCTCTAGGTAATTCTAATCTCCTCCTTACTTCATTTTCTCTATTAGGGTTTTTATCTTCCTATCCTCTCCATACAAATATATAAAACCCTAATTTTATGGTAAAATATAGGTTAATTCTTTAATAGGATTTTGATTCTAGATCTAAGGCCATATTTTGGAGTGACTTTTCCAATGGTTTTGATTTAGGTGGTCTATATGTTATATCCCATAGTTTTTTTTGTAGATTTGTACATGTCTAGTCTTGTTTTTCAGTTGGCACATTTTTTTATTCTAACCCCTTCGGTGGTGTTTGGGAATTTATATGTGCAAGTGATATATAGAAATGCTCATGGTCCCCAGGAGATGCATCAAGGATGATTTTACCCAATTAAGGCCATCCATAGGGTGTGTAAATACTTTCCAGACCTATAATTATCTAGGTAAGTTCTAGGCTGTTGTGTGATCATGTGGTGACCTTATTCAGAATGTTGTTATTCTTAATAGGGATCAAAAAGGTGGTATTGGTTAATTGTGGTTGGGGTATGAGGCTCATGGAATATGTAATATATTCCTAAGAGAGTTAGTGCATGTGAAATGGTGAATATGCTAAATTTTTAATGCTATATGAAATTGAAAATATGTTTAAGGTGATTTCATAAGGGGTTTATGAATATGTATAAAGAGTTTATATAAGGAAATAAGTAAATATGATTAGTGATTTAGGCATAATAATGGGAATTAGGCAAAATGGAAGAAGTGATATAAATAGAAATGTGTTAATGGGTTACAACACAAGTTGATTTACCATGTTGTTTGTTATGGAATACGATTTTTATATATATTGGTTGGGTTTGGTTATGGTACAGTTGTGTGTGGTGAATGGATGGATAAGAATTTGCCCATGGATTGAGGTGTGGGATAATGGACTGAGGCTCTTCCCACTGGTCGAGTTTTTCAGATGCTCTAACTCCAACCATAATACATAGGTCGAGAAAGGGGATAAATCTTTATTCCCCTACAGGTTGTATTCCACTCAGACGAAGTCTTTTAGGTGGGGATATTGTGATGTTTTGATATGTTATCCCTAGTGAGTTAGAGAATTATTTATTCCATTATGAAAAATGAAAAATTCTGTGATCCTTGATAGAATGATGTGAATTTCCAACTTATGAACTTCTTGATTAATGATTAACTTGTGATAAAAAAGACATAATGAATTGGCACCTTGGTTTGTATTACTATGAAGAGTTTGTTAACTAGTGGCCCCAGAATTTGCATTAATTTTCTTGTAATTTATTTATACATTCATGATCCTTCTGTTAGACTGGATATTTGTTGACACTATTAGTGGTGGCCTACTAAGTTGTACTGCCACCCTACTCGAGGCTCCATTGGTTACCCAAGTAGATTTCATGCTTTCAAGTCAGGGGAAGGGAAAGGGCCATATACTAGGGAGTTGATTTGGAAAAGGGACATCAATGGATAGGGTTCTAGACTTGTATTCAATACCATTTAGGGATTTTGATATTTACCTTTATTTTAGGTTTTTTAAACTTGTGATTGTTTCATGACATGACATTTCTACTGTTGCATCAGAATTGTACCCAATTTCAGAGTTTTTAGGATATACATGTTATTGGTTTATTATACTTTTTTTACAATTTATATTGTGATTTGTTGTGGATTACTCTGATTAATAGGGTATAGTCTCGTGATTGGTATTGTTGAGAAATGCTTCCATGAAGTTGTGTGTTGGTTGGGAAATAGGAAGAAATTGTGGAGGATTATACCCTTGTAGTGGAGAAATAGGATCTTATGATTCATGATAATAGGGAAGAGTTGTTCCATGAGAATTATGCATATTCTATGCAGATGATGGAATGAGACCCAGGGCGAGTTGTTTCGAGTATGTTCGAACTGACAAGGGATTTTCTATTGCATCGCCCTCTGACCATTTTTGGAGAGGGTGGCCTAGAGGCAGTAGAGCTTTGGATAGAATCTATCCAAACAATTCTTGACCATTTAGGGACTTCTCTTAAAAATCTAGTCAATTTAGCAACCTACATATTAAGAGGGCCTCCCAAATTTTTGTGGGATATTATGGTTCAGAGGGAGAAGGTTGAAGAAATGGTATGGAAGGATTTCCATGAAATGTTTCTAGAACATTAATTCCTAGTGACCTTGAGGCATGAGAAGGATATAGAGTTTAAGAGTTTGACTCATGGGGATGTTCCATGGATGGATTATGCATGTCATTTCAATGAATTTCACTTATTCATCCCGATGATGTCTAGAAATTAGGAGACTATGGAAAAAGTATTCCAATATGGGATTAGGGATGGGATTAGGTTTGAGGTGGAAATCTTCAATATGAAGATATTTGTAGTGGTTTTGGACCATGCCCTTCTCTCAAAAGGGAGCCAGAAGCGAGATTTAAGAGGTGGAATTGTGGTTCTAACTAGGAAGACATGTGATATATCCTATGAAGAAAGGAAGAATAATTTTGGATGATTCCAACATGGTGTGAGTGTGCAGAATAGTAAAAAGATACGATGATATTCTAAGGGTGGCGATCAGGTGTTCTGGTACTATTGTGGTAGTTTGGGGAACATGTGGGGCCAGTGTCCTTGAACACCAGTTGAGTGTTGTTCTTGTGTCATGTTTGGATATATAAAGGGGTTCTGCAACAAGCCTTAGTAGTCGAGTATAGATGGGAGTCATTGGTAGATGTTGAATGCGGGCAGGGGATCAAATTCCTCATATTAGGCAGGTAGTTTGAGCTCTACTGGCCATACTGGTATGGGTGGTGGACATGGATCTTCATGAAAATACTATCTGTACTATCATAGAAGTGTAGTGTAGAGTACTAAGGATGGATCCTTGGGTAGTGGGAAAGGTCGTCTTGGCATAGTTCAGTCTACACCTAGAGGTGGTGAGGAAGGACCATCTACTATTCGAGATATGATTCATGTCGCTTCCACACTATTAAATACACTATTTGTCATAGGTGACACAAACTCTTTTATCTCTAAAAATTTCATTGTTGTTTTGGGACTATATGTGGAACAAGTGTCTGGGGTTATGTCAACTGATACACCATTGGGTTGAAAGTTGAGGATATCAAACAGTGTAGTGGTTTTTCTTTAGAGGATAGGGGATATCATTTTCTATGGAACCTATTTTTCCTCAAGATGTAAGGTTTTGATTTGATTGTGGGTATGGAATGGGTAGTGTAATATCAGTCCCATATCAATTGTTATTCTCAAAAGTTAAAATTCACATCTCATTATAGAGACACTTATGTCTTTTATGGTGACTGTTATGTATGAATAGGCCACGTAGGGAAAACATTTCAGCAGTTGGGAGAATTCACTTCCCACGTGGCATGTCTTATTCATGAAGATGGATAAGTGAATAATCATGTATTTCATCCTATAGTGGATCAGTTTTAGTATTTGATTACTATGTATTTCTTAGGAATACCAACAGAAAAGGATTTTGAGTCCACGATCATATTTTTCTTGGGGAAAAACCAGTTTCTATTCTACCATATCAAATGGTTCTAGGAGAAATCTAGGATCATATGGCTCAACTTGAATAGTTTGACCAAAACAGATTCATTTTACCAAGTATGTCTCAATGGGGATCACCTGATCTTTTTCTAATAAGGATGATGGATTGTTGAGGTTGTGGATCAATTAAAGGAAGTTAAATCAGAAGATGATTAAGAACAGATACCCACTTCCCATAACTGATCACATGTCTAGCCAACTAAGGGTTGCCTCTGTGTTTTTAATGATCTATTTGATATCAGGATACCATAATTGGAGGGGTGATCCCTTCGGATGTACCACTAACAGCTTTCCTAAGTATGTATGTGTTGTATGAGTTTTTGGTGATTCCGTTCAACTTGGGGAATAAACTAGCTATGTTTGGGGAACTAATGAATCAGCTATTTCACCCATACTTGGATAAGTTCACGGTTATATTTTTTGATGACATCTTGTTGTACTCATTAACTTTTTACGATCATACCAAACATCTAGATATAAAATTGAGTGCACTAAGAAATCATATTCTTTATTCCAATCTATAAAAGTGTCAATTCTGGATGGATATAGTACATCTCATGGGTCACATCATTTCTGAGTCAGGTGTGTTAGTAGATCAAGAGAAGGTGCATGATATGGTGTCTTGGGAGTAGCTCAAGAATATTTTGGATGTTCAATGTTTTCTAGGTTTGGATGGTTATTACAAGTGGTTAATTAGTAATTTTTCTCATTTGGTAGTAACACACTCAAGATAAATTATGATGGGTGTTATGTTTGTGTGTTCATAGGCATGAGAGGCTCATTTTCAAGAATTAAAGAAGTGTTTGACTACCACACCGATTCTGATCCTACCTCAACCTGATAAAAAGTACGCATTGTTCTATGATGCGTTCAGTATTGGAATCAGGTCAATATTGATTCATGATGATTGGGTTGTATCTTATGGGTCAATATAGTTGTGGCCTCATGAATGAAAATACCATATCAATGATATGGAGCTAGATGTAGTGGTTTAGTCCGTGAAATATTGGAGGCATTACTTATCGATAGAATTATTCACGGTGTTTACCAATCATAAATATATTAAGTGCATCTTCTATCATCGGAATTTGAATTCATGACATGGATGTTGGGTCATGTACATGCAATACTTTAATTTTGAGTTGGTTTACACACCTAGGTAAGTGAATAATGTTGCAGATTCTCTGAGCCAGAAGACCCAAAAACATATAGATCAGGAATCTTACTCTAAGTGGAAATGATGGATTTGTTTGTGGAGATAAACCTATATTTATAGGTTTGTCTTAGCAAAATGAACCTCTCATCTATAGATATTGAGTCCAACCTTTTGATATAGGTCATGTAAGGTCTACAGAAGGATACAGAGTGTTTGGCTATGGAGGAATGTCTTAAAGGTGGGAAGTCACCTTATAGTTGGGTTGTCGGTGATGATGGAGTTGTGTATGTTTAGGGACATGTTGTAGTGCTAATAGTGTGTGAGAAGAGTTGTTTCATGAGTTCCATGCCTTAATGTGGGAAATAAATCAGGGTTTTGCTAAAATGATTTGTGAACATTATCAGTAGTATTGGTGGCCGAGAATGAAGGAAGAGGTCTCTGGTTTTGTCCTGTGATGAATTACTTATCAACAGGAGAAGGCCATGAATCAGTGTTCAGGTTGGTTGTTATAGACATTTCCTATTCTGGAAAGGAAGTGGAATGACACAACAATGGATTTCGTAGGGGGTCTAATAGGGACACCTATAATGAATGATAAAATCTAGTTGGTTGTAGATTGGTTGACTAAAGTGGGTCATTTCTTACTAATCCCAATAACATGTATAGTCGATCAGTTGGGTGAATTATATATTCGAGAGATAGTATGGCTACATGGTGTGCCGAGAACCATAGTTTTAGAACATGATCCAAATTTCACATCATGTTTCTCGTAGGAGATATAGAAGGCACTTAGTACCCAAGTGTTTTTGAGTACATCTCATCACTCGTAAATGGATGGGAAGTCATAGAATACGATACATGTATTAAATGATGTGTTGACACCATTTATTCTAGATTTTGGTGGTTCGTGGGAAAATAAATTTCCATATATTGAGTTTTCATACAACTATAGTTTTTAGTCTAAAATTTAGATGGATCCTTTGAGTCACTCTACCAAATACCATGTAGATATACATTATGTTGGTTATAAACTAGGGAGTCTAAGCTTTTAGGACCGAGTCTCGTGTTAGAGATACCAGATAGGGTTCAGTTGATTTAGAAGTAGATGGAAAAAACAAAGAGTATAATGAATTCATATACAGATCTTTGTCTTAGACCCCTCATGTAAATGGTAAATGATAGTATGTTTCTTCAGGTGTCACCAAGGTTGGGTCACCATTGAATCTGGAAACATGGCAAGTTGGCACACAGTTATGTGGTGAATTTTGAAAGTATAGATAATATTGAATTGGTGGATGATTGATTGGATCTTCCAAAATGGTACAGCGGTATGCATGATGCTTTTCATGTTTCAAAACACGGACAGTATCAACCTAATGCATCTCATGTGATAAATATTGATGATTTTTATCTTGATCCATATGCGTCTTTTAAGAAGCTTTTGGTTCGTACTGTGGATCGTAGTGAGAAGGTCTTGTGGGGTAAGTTTTTTCCTATGGATCATGTTCTATGGAATCATGGAAATGTTTAAGAAGAAACTTGGGAGTCAGAATCAGATATACTAGACCAGTGGCTAGATAACATTAAATTGAAAACCCAATGATGCTCAGAAATTGAGGATCAAGGATGAGTCGTCCTAAGGTGGGAAGGTTGTAAATTCTAGTATTTTTTATAAGGTATGTTTTTGTTTATGATTTATTTTAAGTACCTCATTTTGGATAATTAATTGTTTCCCAATTTCATGAGAAGAAACAATGGTGTTACGAGGGTTCAGGACCTAAAAAAATAAGGAAAAATGAGTTTTTAGGAATGTTTAATGTTTTCTCACAGTTAGTTCAAACAGTAAAGATCATCTCAGGAAAACCTTCTAGTGGATAATTTTGGGTATTTGATATCACATGTTTTTACACGTTTTGAAAAATTTTGTGGTTGAACTATGTGAATGGGTGATTTTGGGACAGTGTCTCGTGCATTGTTTGGAAAACCATGCAGCCTAGTAAACATGAGAAATTGAAAAAGGTGAAACTTCTATATTTTAGAGCATCACTCAGTATTTTCCCCCTTTATCCTACCATAAACCCTAGAGATGAAAAATAGCTCCATAGAGCTTCCAAGGACAAATCTATTTTGATCAGAGACTATTTGGAGCACCACCAATTGTAGATCCAAGCTCTTGGTATGTCTAATCTCCCCCTTTCATCCTTTTCCCTATTAGGGTTTGTATCTTCTTCTCCTCTCCATCACAGTCTATAAAACCCTTATTTTCTTGGAATTTCTATGTTAAATCCTTAATAGGTGCTTTATCTGAATTTAAGTCCACTTTTGGGAGTGATTTCGTCAACAAATTTGAATAATATGGTTTATAAGTTATATCCCATAGTTTTGTTGTAGATTTTTGCATGTCTGATCTTGTTTTTTCACCTCTTTTTGTTGTTTTGATCACTTTGGTGAGGTTTGAAAATTTGGGTGTCTAAATGACAAATAAAAACCCTAATGTTCCACAAGGTATTAATTGATTCTTATTTGACCCATTTAAGGCCATCCATGCGGCGTTCTGATACTTTCCAAACATAGAATTTGCTTAGTTCTTGGTTGTTGTGTGATCATGTGTAGCCCTTTTTGGGTATATTGATATTCTTAATGGAATCCAAAATAAGGTATTGGTTAATTTAGATTGTGGTATGAGTCTTAATAAATATATTAGATATGACTAAGTGACTTAGTGCAAGTGAAACAGTGAATATACTAAATTGTAAATGGTATGTGAAATCGGAAACATGTTGAAGGGGATTTTATAAGGGTGTTTCTGAATATTTATAATGGGTTGATATAAGGGAGTTATTGATATAGGATTGATAATGGTAATTGGGTTAAATGGAATAGGTGATGAAAATGGAAATGAGTAAATGGGTTATGGTACAAGATGGTTAACCATGTTGATTTTTATGTATTATTATTATTATATGTATTTTTTTGTTTGGTTGTGGTATGGTTGAGTGTAGTGAATGGATGGATAAGCATGTTCACATGGATTGAGGTGTTGGATAATGGAATGAGGCTCATACCATTGGTTGAGTTGGACTAATTCTCTAACTCTTCCACAATACACAGGTTAGGGGAGGGGTGGGTGCTTTATTCCCCTAACAGTTTCATTCCACCCCGACTATGGCTTCGAGGTGTCCATATTCTGATTTTGGGATAAGTTATACCTAGTGGGATAGGGACTTATTTATTCCCTTATGAAAAATAATTAATTCTAGGAAACATGAATAAATGGTGTGAATGACCACCTTTTTAACAAAGTGATTGATGATGAACTATGAATAAAAAAGGCATAATGAATTGGAACCTTGGTTAGTATAGCTATGTAGATATTGTTACCTAGTGGCCCTTGAATTGTCTTTGCTTTTCTTATTATTTATTTATACTTTCATGCACTATCTATTAGACTAGATTTTTTTAGGCCCCATTGGTGGTGACCTACAGATTTTTACTCCCACCATACATGGGCCACCATTGGGTACCCGAGAAGATTCCATGATCGCTGGTGAGGACAAGGGAAATGGAATTATGCAAGGAAGTTGAGTTTGATAGTTAACATGAATGGATGAGAATCCATACATGGAGTTAGGACCCTTTTGGGATTCTATTTTATGCCTTTATTTTGGGTTTTGTTAACTTGGTATTGCGGCATGACATGGCATATTTACTGTTGCTTGTGGATTGTACCCAAATTGAGAGATGTTTGGACATGCATGTTATTAGTTTCTTCATATTTTTTCTGCTATTTATATTATGATCTATTGTGGATTACTCTGGTAAAGAGGGTATAGTCTCCCCATCTAACATATTAGACCCTCGCTACTAGTCAGAAACTTATTATGTATGAGGAGAAGCGCTTGAGTTCATGTGATGACTTGGATCGGGGCACCGACTTAGGGGCACTCGGGTTGTGTAGAATAACTTTGGTGAAATTAAACATGGTCTCCCTCACAATAAGGTGATGGGTGGGTGTTGATGAAAATAAATTAATATCATTTTCACCCTATATAATATCAGTACAATAAAGGTATCATTGTTTTACTGATTGACATATCATTGAATCTGTTATGATAATATTTATTACGTAATTTGAGAAAGATCATAGTGTATAATAGAATTCAAATGAAGTGAGTGGGGTGGGTGGATCTTCACAAAGAGGTTGTTTGTGAGTTATTTATTTTATTTTCTTCTTTCTTATAACATTTTCTAGAAACTCTATTTTCTAATTACATTTTTCTTCATGTAAAAATAATCATGGAATAATCTCTTCCAAATTTTTTTCTTTACCCCCTGTTCTTTTCATTTCTCATAATATTTTCAAGGTGTCACCCCAAAACCTGTACCTCTAACACAACTAATTCCATTTTATAAAATTTAAGTCCAATGATAGTAGTTGCACATCTGGAACAGCTGATGATGATTCTAGAAACTGAACTAGATAAAAAATTTAGCAAAACATGTAGTTAATATTATATAATACTAATTTAAATATATTTTTTTAATATTTCGTTCTTTCACGTGATTCCCAGAATTCTTGTCCATTTTTGTCTATATTTATCCCATTTATATGTACATGTTCCCCATTCTATAGCACATTATGTGGAATGGAAGTGTCTTTGGATTTGGATTCACCAATCTGCATATAAACAGAGGAATATTATTATATTTTTGTTTCATGTCACACAAATTTATTATAGTATATTTAAAATACTTATCAATTTTCTTCAACTGAACCATAACCCATCATTTAATTACAGTAGAATTACATTGGTTTTTCTATTCGTGGCTAATTTCCATCACTTAGATGTTATGTCATAAATTAACAATTATCTATCCGAGATAGTAATAGTCGTGTTAATAAAAAAATGCATTATTGTTCATAGTGTACATAAAAATATGTCTCCTCACAATGACTTTTAAACACAAACCCCACATTTGACTTGTCAGGAATGCATATGTAACAACCCAGCTACTTATGAAATATTTTTTTCATTCTGGAATTAAATAGTTAGATTTACTATTAATGTATTTGAAATAGGTGGTATTTATAGAAATTAATGATTTTATAAAAATATAACAATAACCCTCCCTACGAAATCTTACATAAAATTGATGTATCCTATTAGTGAAAATATTATATATTTATATCATGGAATATGTTCATAAATGTTTTAAAATGATAAATTAAGTATTAGAATTTTTGTGAAATAAGAATGTTTATTTACAATTTTATAATTAATATTAATATTTTAAAAAATAATTTTTCATAAAATAGAATCATAAATTTATATTTTTTTCCTATTTTTATACTATAACACTATTAGACATTAATTAATTTTTCAAAGTGTAATAAAATTATTTATAATTTCAAAAAATGTTTTTTTAATAAATGATGATTTTAATTGAAAATTAAATTTATCATAGTTAAAAAAATGTCATAAAATGGAGTCTATTTTTTAATTCTACAATTCAAAAAATTGTTTTCGTTATTTTTTGTGATTTTTCTAGAATAGTTGAATGTTTTGTGAATAGTGAAATATAGTAATTTACAGTATTAACTAAGTAGATGAATTATTGATTCATGGGTGACGTATTGTTGATGTAAGATCATAATATCTGAATATATTTCCCCATTTACTATTTTTAGTCCTGGGAATCAAAAATATTCATAGTCATGAGAAAAAATAATAAACTAATGAATAAAGTAATCAAAAAACACCCCTCTCTTCCACTAAAAATAACACCTCTTCTCCTCATACCTCAAATCCTTGTAGATTTTTTAATTTTATCCCAATATTCTTCCAAAATACATGACCCATGTCCACGATCCTTTGGTCTTCAAAAAAGACAAAATACAATCTCTCAAAAGAGGTTCTCAAAAATAAGAGTTCAAGAGGTAAAATCCTCCACCATTTTTCTTTTATTTTCTTCTCAATTTCTTTTCTTTTATTATTATCTCAAAAAATCCTACCATAAAAGTGACATGATAAATCAAGTATATAATAAATATAATATAATGTTATTATGTAAATTTAATATCGCTTATCACACCTCCCATATTCTTTCATTATTATAGAAAATTAAAACATCGTATGTGACGTGTCGATTCACTGCCTTTGTGCATGATGAGTTTTCATTTATCAATACCACCTTCAAAGATGGTTTTAAAACATATATTATTCATAAATAAGTTTTTATTATAAATACTATAACTTATATATTTTCTTAGAACCA
This sequence comes from Viscum album, assembly GCA_963277665.1. Taxonomy (NCBI): domain Eukaryota; kingdom Viridiplantae; phylum Streptophyta; class Magnoliopsida; order Santalales; family Viscaceae; genus Viscum; species Viscum album. The sequence continues at coordinate 1,070,001,180 of OY728129.1, forward strand.
ATATATAAAAATTATATTATATAAAAATTTATAAGATTGTGATTGTCTTAAAAACCACCGAAAAAAATAAATAGTTTTCATTAATGTTTTATCTAATGAATCATAAATAGATCATAAAAAATGATATATGGTTTAATTTAAAATTTTGGAAACATATTAATTTTGTTTCATTCTAATTCTATAGTTTTTCATCCATTTAACAAGAAAATACATAATGAATCGACCATGGAAATATTGAAATAAGTTATCCTTAAACAATGTAAATAAAAAAATATTATTAATAAATGGGGTGGATGGTTTTTATAAAATGGTCCTATTCGATGTTACAGATATGAATATATGTTTTTTAATATATTAAAAAAACTCTTTAAATCATTATATAATATTTTTGAACAATATTTAAGTAAGATGTACCCGATTTAATCGATTTTTCTTTTAAAATCCCCTTTAATGAATTTTTTTATGAAAATAAGAAAGAATATTTTTTTAATTATAAAAATTATAAGTTTTTAACTATTTCATGACACCTAGTTGATGTAATGTCTTATTTACAAGATTATATCATTATTTTAAAAGAAAGTTTTTTGTATGTCAATGGTATTCCTTTGAATTAGGTTATTTTCATTAGGGAATGTTTTTATGACACAAGTGTTCATGATTTATAAATTTTTTATGGTTGTTGGGAATAACTTATGATTACAACTGTCAATGATATCTACCTCCGATGAATTGGGTATATTTATGTTGTAAGTTTACTATAATGGTTATTCCAGGTGTAAATTTGATTGTTGCACCATAAGGTAGCTTTGAGGGTTGCATCATAAGGTATCCATGAGGGTTCCATTGTATGGTTACCATGACTATTACAAATCATATGGTAGCCCTGAGGATTACAATCTTATGTAATTAATTACCTATGTTATCTAAATGGTTTATTTTTATTTTATATGTATTATGGAAATCTTATGTTTTCACAAAGTTTGTATATGATACTTTATGGGTGTGAAGTTTATAGTTTTGAAAATTATTTCATGTGTTTATAAGTATTCTGGTACTAATGTTTTGTTTCAAAATTTGTATGTACCTTATTGCGCGTTTTGTGCTCATCCAATGTTTTTAAAAATTTTACATAGGTTTTAATGATTGGTAAGAGAAAAAAATAACCCAAGATGAATATTATGAAGTTATTTGTGAAAAAAATTATGTTTTATTAAAAACATTATATTATGGAAAAATTGATACTATTTTAGTAGCATCTACTTTGTATGATTGGGAGAATTCTTGTATGAATTATGAACTAATTATATAAAACTCTTAACCATGAATACCTATGGGTATGTAAAGAATATATTTCTAGTTTAATTAACTAGATTATATACTGTTTAGGGTCGGGTTCTTATAGTTGGTATCAAATCACATTTCAGATAATTTTAGTGGTTAAGATGATATTAATAGAATATAATAAATAATTTTTACCTTATTTTTAACATGAAATGATATATATTTTTAATATTACCATGTTTATTTATCAAATATATGTCTATTTAGAATGGTTTTTCACAGATGAAATATGAAAAGTATAGTATCAAAGCACTGAGACGATGATATCCATTTCAATCTGCAACTATGAATGGTGGAAAATGGAACAGTGTAGTTTTTTACAGTAATGGATCAGTTGAATAATGACATAAATGGAAGTGAAATATATGAAAGATAGTATCTAGTTCTTCCACAATAGAAGATGATGATAGTGGGAAATTTTATGAGGCACCCCCTCCTGATTTTATTTGATCTTCTGACCCAGTGGTGATTGAAGGTTGAATTAACTCCCATGAAATCTAGTATATTTCATGTATTAATTATATAGTCAAAAGGTTAGTGAATCTATTTATCAATTTTTTGCTAAAGATTACTATTTTTGGTCGATGGTCAATAATATTTTGGAATGGAAATAGTTTTATGCCTTGGAATGGGAAAAATTTAAGAATCTTTTCATTAGAAAATATTTTCTTATGGTGGTTTCACATAGGATGGAAAAGAAATTACATGAATTGAAAAAAGTGAGTAATATTCAGTGGGTTTGTTTGAAAATTACTTCTTTAGAATTGCATGGTACACTCCAAATATTATTCAGGATCTTGATAGTAAAATCAATCATTTTTACTCTGAATTGACACCAAGATATCGAAGGATTTTTCTTCTAATGAATTCAAAAGTTATGACAGACATTTTCAATGTGATGAGAGGTTAGAAATAAAGTATTCTTATGATCATTTGAACTTAGATAACATACAGAATAAGAGATCTAGATGTAATTTAATTGTTAATAGTCAATTAATGAAATATGAAGGTAAAAAAATTCACTTTCAAGTTTGTGGGAAATGTGGTAAAAACACCATGGGGAATTCCTTAAAAAAATACAAGACGTGTTTTTGAGGAGGTATATTTAAAAATATGTTCATAGATTTCAATTAAAAATATTAGATTCTTGGTATGTATAATTCTGATAAGAAATTTTTCAAGTGTATCAAATGTTTTGAGATAGGGAATTATGAAAATACCTTCCAAAAGATGGACATGAATGATGGGAAGCAGCAATACTATAAGTAGAAAGGTGTACTGAAATCCTTGGATACTACTTCAACATATTTTTGGAAATTAAATTACGTGGCATCAGGTACTTTGTTTGTTTACTCATATATTTTTAATGTTTTATTTGATATGAGGCTTACACATTACTTTATTTCTAAAGTATTTTCTATTATATTGGAAATATCAACTCAATAAATGAAAACAAAACTTATGAAAAAAAACACGGTGTGGAAATATAAAGGAAAAAAGAAATTATAAGAATATTTTGGCTATTGTCTATGGAAAGAAATTACCTGCAATCCATGGGTATGGATTGGCATTCATTTTACCATGAAAATATTAATTGAAGAGATGAAGAAGTTGTTTTTCAAAAAACATTCAGTTTTTATACCATAATGAACCCATACAATTGATAAAATATCAAGAAGACGATAATGAATTTAAAGATGAAAATAAAATTTACCTTCAAATATTGTTAAAAAAGGGAACTATATATATTTATGATTTTCCAAAAATAAATGAAAATCTCAATGTTTTTCATGATGAGTTTCCCACTGCTATAATTGAGCGGGAAGTCAAATTTACCATTGAATTAGTGCATGATGCCAATAGAATTTTAAAACCACTTTATTGAATAATTGAAGTGGAAGTCTTGGAATTGATAAAAGTAGTTACATGATTTTCTTGATAAAAGTTTCATTCTTTTTGTCACTTCACTATGGGGATATCCAGTTTTTATCATTAAAAATTATGATAGTTCCTTGATAATTTTCATTGATAATAGAGAATTGAATAAAATTACTAGTAAGAGTAAGTATTCATTAACTCATATTGATGGCTTGGTTGATCAGCTCCACAGAGATTAGTATTTTTCCAATATTGACATAAGTTCCAAGTACCATTAGCTAAAGGTGAATGAAGATTACATTCCAAAAATATCATTTCATATTGGATATAAACATTATCAGTTTATTGTTTTTTCCTTTGGTTTTTCAAATGATCCTTATATATTTATGGATATTATGAATAGAATATTCCAGGAATATTTGGATAAATGTTTTTTGTTATTATTGATGTTATTATGGTTTATTCAAAAACTTATGATGATCATGAAGAACATGTATGGGTTTTCCTATTAATTCTCAATGAAGTGAAGCTATATGGAAAATTTATCAGATGTAATTTTTGGATAGAAAATATTTCTTTCCTTGCGAACATTTTGAATAATGATTTCATAATATTTGATCCCTCTAAAAAATATTTTTATGAATAACCAAGACCTAAAAATATTACTGAGATTTGTATTTTTACAGGATTAGTTGGATATTCCAGAAGTATTGTTAGAAACTTTTCATGTCTATATATATCTCTATCTATGTTAACACAAAAGGAGTAAAATTTATTTGGATAGAAGAATTTGATTTTTATTTGTAAGAACTAAAAATGACATTGGTGAATTCACTCGTTTTGTCCTTTCCCTTGGGAAACGATGATTTTTTAATCTACATTGATGCTTCGTTGAAGGGACATTGTTATGTTATGATACAGAATGGTTATATAATTTCTTGTGCTTTGTGAAAACTAAAACCTCATGAGTTAAATTATCCCAAACAATATTTTTAATTATAATTTGTGGTATTCACTTTAAAATTTTTGAGGAATTGTTTATATTGAGACCAATGCGAAATATATATTAACTATAAATGTTTTATATGTATATTTACTCATATGGAATTAAAAATGAGAAAAATATGATAACTATAATGAATAAAAGATTTTGATTTCACAATCAAATATAATCCTAGAAATTTAAACAAAGTGGAAGAATCCTTGACTAGAAAACATCATGCTACATTAACTATGTTGCAATTGGAACATAACTTCTTGGTTAATGATTATATGAATTATTTCTTTGAAGTTGTTGGTGTATGAAATTATTATGATTTTTTAAGTGTTAGAGCATGAGTCTCCTTCATAGAGAAGTAATTAAGCATATAAAGAAGAGAATGAGTTATAGAAAAATGTTCATTTTGTTACGAATGGTAAGACGCCTAATGTTAATGTTGGTAATGAATGTTTATTAATATTTTGAAATACATTATGTGTGCCTTGTGATTCTGAATTAACGAAAGTATTGTTAAGTGAAGATCAAAGTTCATAATTTTTAGTTCATCCTGACCGGATGAAGTTGTATAGAGACCATCGAGAGTATTACTAGTTTGATTAAATGAAAATATATATTACATATTTTACCATGAAATTTTTGACATGATAATAGGTTAAAGATGAGTAAAATCTAACAAGGGGATGATTCCACCTTTTCAAGTTCTATAGTGGAAATAGGAAAATATCTCTATGGATTTCATGGTGGGACTACCAAATAATTCTCAAGGTAGAAATGTTATTTGCGTTATTTTATATCGATTGACTAAATCTACAAATTTCCATCCAATACGAGATACTCTTCCTCTAGATTATATTTCTCAACTATAACTCAGTGATATTTTCAACAAACAAGGAGTTCCTCTATCCATTGTATATGATCAGTATCCCAGTTTCATGTCTAACTTTTTTAAAGGACTTTATATGTCCTTGGGAACTGAATTAAATTTTTTTACTAATTTTCATCCTCAATCCTATGGATAGTCAGAGTGAACAATTTAGAAATTGGAGGATATTTTTGAGCTTGTTCAGTTGATTACCATGGAATTTGGGATCATCATCTTTCTTTACTTGAGTTTTCTTATAATAAGAATTTTCATTCCAGTATATAGATGGAATCATTTGAGGCATTATATAAGTAGAATTCTCAAACTCCGCCATTTTGGGATGAATTTGGTGTTGGAATGTTGATGAGACCTTAATTTTTACACAAAGAGGATAATAAAGTGAAGACAATCCAGCAACATTGAGGACACCTCAGAGTATGCAGAAAATTTATGTAGATAACAAGAGGAAAGAACTTTTTTTGAGGTGGGAGATAATTTATTCCTTCAAATATCTTCATAGAAAATAGTTTTATTTTGGTAAGATTTGAAAGATCAGTCCATATTTTATTAAACCTTTTTACATCTTAGGTAATGTTGGACCTATTTCCTTCTAAGTAGCCTTGTCTTCGATTTTATCTCAAGTACTCAATGTTTTTAGTTTTTCAATATTATTAAAGTATGTACAAGATTCATCTCATGTTTTTATCCCAGAAGTATTTCAGCTAGAAGAGAACCTTTCTTATGAAGTGATCCATGTTCATATTCTTGATCTTAGAGAGCATGTATTAAAAAATATGGTAATTCAGGAGGCTAAGGTTTTGAGGATAAATCCCATGATTAAAGAAGCAACATGGTTATCTGAAAATGATAGGTGGGTAGGGTATCCCAACTTTTATAATAGGTGAATGAAAATTGTGAGGACACAATTTCCATAAGGGGGAATGTAACAACCTAGGTACTTATAAAATAATTTGTTTTTATTCTCGAATTAAATTGTTAAATTCATTGTTAATGTATAATGATTTAAGTGGTATTTTTTGAGAATAAAAAATTTATAAAAATATAATAGTAACCTCACATATGAAATTATAATGAAAATTTATGTATCTTATAATTAATAATATGATAAATTTATGTCACTAAAAAACTAAATAATTTTTTAAAAAATGATAAATTAATTATTGGTATTTTTCTAAAAGAGAATTGTATATTTACAATTATGTATGTTATAAGATCATTTAAATGAATATTTATTTTCATTAAATAATGTAATAAATTAATATTTTGTTTTCTTATTATTATAAGATAATTTTATAAGACCATTTTTAATTTTTTAAAGTTTCATAAAATCAGTTATAATTTAAAAATTTGGGATTCTTTGAATAAATGATGATTTTAATTAAAAATTAAATTTATCATATTTATATAATTATTATCATAAAATGGATTCCATTTTTGAATTCTACAAGTCAAAAAACATTTAGGGTTAATTTATATGATTTATCTAAAATATTTATTTTTATAATGAATAGTGAAAACAGTAATTTAGGATATAAGCTAAGTACCTGAATTTTTGAGTCATGGATAATGTAAGGCTAATATGAGACCATAAACATGAACTATAATTCCCCATTTAATTTTTTTACTCATGGTAATGAAAACTACTCAATGTCTTGAACCAAAATAATCAAGTAATTAATAAAATAATCAAGAAAACACCCCTCTACTCCACTATAAATACCACCCCTCGCCAACTATTCTCCTCACACGTCAAATCATTGGAGATTTTTTCATTTCTAACCAATACTATTCCCAACTCTCTCCCCCACGTATAAGAGCCTTATTTTTGTAAAAATACCAAATAAAAATTCCCTAAGGATATTCTCTCGGAGAAGAATTCAAGAGGTAAAATCCTCTTCCTTTTCCCTTTTATTTTCATTTCAATTTATTCACAATTTATATTCCTTCATTATTATCTCCTCACCTACCCTTGTACTTGTGACATGATAACACTTGTATATTACATATACTATAATGTTTTTATGTTAATATAATATTCTTCATCAAACCTCTCCTCTTCTCTTCTTATTTGAGAAAATGAAAGACTATGTTGTGACATGTAGCTTTACTGCCTTCATGGATGATGAGTTTTCATTTTATATTTCCACCATTAAGGATGGTTATAAAATCATTAATATTGTTAAATATGATTTTATTATTCATCTTATATGTTATATAATGTTTTGTAACCAATATATAGACATGATATTAAATTAAATGATATAAGTTCGTGAAGGTCGTAAAAATTGCTAAAATAAATTAAATCATTTTCATTAATATATAATATAATTATTCAAAGTCATATAAAAACTATATATGGTATCATTTAAAATTATTAAACATATTAATATCATTTCATTCCACTTATGGGGTTGTTCTTCCATTCGACAAGAAAATCCAAAATGAATCAACCATAGAAACCATTAAATAAATTCACATAAAACAATTGAAATAAAAAAAATATTATTAATAAAATGGTGGATAGTATTATAAAAATACAATATAAGTTATTATAGATATTAATATAGTAATTTAATATATTAAGAAAACTTTTTAAACTATTATATAGGTGGTTAGAACATGTTTTAAGTAAGACGAACCTGATGTAAGGTATTTTTATTCTACAATCCCCTTAAATGTATTTTTTTACAAAATTAAAAAAGAATGTTTTTTAATTATACAGCATGATAATATTTTTTTCATTTCAATAAATCTTTTAGTTTTAAATCCTGGATTATATAATTACATTATAATTTTAAAGGAAAATGTTTTCCATTGTATGTGCGCTGTATTCCTTTGAATTAATTGGGGTTTCCCAAATAAAGTTTTTATGATGCATGTGTTCATATTTTATAATTATGTTTCGGTTCTTTGGAATTGTTTATAGTGATGGGTGTGACCTATATCTCCTTCCAATGCATTGGGTGTGTTTATGTGTATGTTTCCCATAATGGTTATTCCAAAAGTAACTGTGATGGTTACACCATTAGTTATTCATGAGGCTTGCATCATAATGTATCCACGGGGGTTACATTTAAAGGTAGTCATGAGGGTTAAAAATGATATGGTAGCCACAAGGGTTACAATCCTGAGTAAGTAATTCCTCAAGTTACCTAAATGTATTATTTATGTATTTTATGTTTTATGGAAATATTATGTTTTCATAAAGTAATTATATGATACTTTAAGGGTTATAAGTATATATTTGTGAAAATTATTTCATGGGTTTATAAGTATTCATGGAATTACAGTTTCATTATGTATGTTTATGTCCATTACAAAGCATTTTGATCTCATCCCATGTTTTTAAAAATGTTTTTCATAGGGTGTAATGATGTGTAATAGAAAAGAAGAGTCCTAGATAAATTTTGTGAAGATGTTTCCTGAAAATAATTAATTTTTTATTACCAACATTTTATTATGGAGAAAATAGATACTCTTTTAGTAGCACCCACTTTGTATGATTGTGTGTTGTAATGTATGAATTATGAATTCATTATCTAATGGTATAAACTGAAAATATCATCAGAAATGGATGAAATTGAATTCATGTTGTATTAACTAAATTATGTAATGTCTAAGGTTGGGTCCTTATATCACATATCTATAGTGGATGTGAGTTAATTGTTTACTTCTATATATTTGAGATGATAATTAATAAGAATTGGGAGAAAGCCTCTATAATAAATTCTAGAAAGAATTAATAATTTGTTTTAGGATACGTCTACAACAAATTAACTCTTAAACTAATAATTAAGATTAAGTTAATGTCTCGTTATTATTTTATAGTAAAATAAAAAAGTATACCATAATTTTACCATATTATTATTTCAAATTTGTGTCTTTATCCTATGAAAAACATTGTTCTGTGAATCTATTTCAGTATCATGATCTATCGAGTTGTCATAACAATGAAATTACTTAACACTACAATATTGTGGTTAACATCTTATCTACATTAATTCCATCAAAACTAGAATTTGATTCATTATTTTCTTACCATAATAGTATCTTCTAAAAACATTACACTACGACACTCTTATTTTTGTGGGACATCGGTTGTTAACCGTATAACATTTACATAGGTTTGAAATCATTAATATGTTGTTCCTCTTGATTGCTAGAATTGGAAAGTGTATAAGGTTGGTGTTCCTATGCATTGGGAGAACCATAAGGTTATTAAACCTATTGTTCTTCAGGATTGGGAGTATCTACATGTGAAGAACTCATTATATATAGATTTGGTTGATAATTTAATTTATATTTAATAAATTCATTAGTTAATAGATAATAATATGTGGTAATGAAATTTATATTACAAAAACATGATATTCATGTGATTTTAGTCCTTTTAACTGTAAATAACACATTGAAGTGATATTCTTGATATTAGATAAATACCCCTTTAAAAACATTACATCATTAATGAAGATGAAAAACTGATATATATCCTACCACTAGTACATATATTCCCTTTAATAGCATGAAAAATTGATTTTAACAGTGCTAAAAAATATTTTTAATCAACGTTATGATAGAAGGGGTTCCCATTTATTTGAGCTCAAAATAGAACTCATTAAGGCTTTACTAGCTGAAATGTGTTGTCAATATAACAGCACAGCCAGCAAAAACATAGAAAACACTATAATTTGAAAAATTCTATATAAATTTAATGTGAAACCAGTAATACAAAAAATTCCTCCCATGGTCTATACATATGCACTTCTATATACATTTCAAAAAATGTTTTATATAATTACATATACAATTGTCAAAAAAACATATAAAAACAATAATGTTTCACCATTTGATGTCCATAATCCCCTCTAAAAAATGCTTTCCCATGGTATCGGTTTTCTAATAATTTATCTCAACTAAAGAGAAATATTATTCTTAAATAAGAAAACAAATATTATGTTAGTAATGCTATAAAGAAATAAATTTATCATTAATGTGAAATAATTAATTAATAAAATGTCAATATTTAATAAAAAACACATTTTGATTTATACTAGTCACACCATGAATTCTATTGAGGTGAGGTCAATTTATACATATAAAAAATTTGTTATGGATCATTGTCCAAAAATATCAAAATAATCCAAATATTTTTTCTCAATTTTGATTATGTCACATGTTTTTTTAATAAAATTAATGTCAATTTTAAATAATGAAAGAATTAGAGTTATACCATCCAAACCATGCATTATATTGAGGTCAGGCTAATTGTTATACATCAAAAATGACTTATTTATTGTTTATCTAGAGTATCAATATAATCTGAATATGTTTTCTCCGTTTTCAGTATGCAGTTTTATTTAATAAAATTTCATTTTAAAATTGAATCATGTATTATGAGTGGTACAAATTTCTTCATGTGTCGATTTGATGTGGGAGTAAATTATACATCTTGAAACTTACTTATGAATCATTTCCTAAATTATTAAGATAATCAAAGTGCATTTTCTTAGTTTTTAGGGTGTGACATGTTTGGATATAATATGTCAATTTCAACCTAATAACAGAAAATTTTAGTCATACCAGTCACATCGTTCAATATATTATGGTGGGTTTGATTCCTAAATATCATAAATGACTCATGGAACATTTTACTAAAGTATCTAAACAATACAAATGTTTTTTATTTGTTTTCAAAATGTCACTTTTTTTACTTAAATTAATCTCAATTTAAAATAAAAAGAGACACTTTCAGTGATAATGGAGGCATTGTGTCGCAAAATTTGGTGTTTCTAATTTGTACACATCAAAAAAGTTTTTTATATCATTTTTATAAAATATCAAGATAATCTGAATGCATTTCATCTATTTTCAATATGTCACTTTTTGTTCTTACATAAATTAATATAAATTTTAAATAAAAAAGAGAAACTTTAAGTCATACCATCCACACCGTGCATCTTATTGAGTTGATTCCGATTTCTCTATGTTACAAATAACATATAGATCATTTTCCTAATGTATCAAAACAATCTGAATGCAGTTTCTCTATTTTTAGTTTGTGAGTTCATTTTTAAATAAAATGACATTTAAAACTCTAAACACACATTAGGAGTCATATCGGTAGAATAATGCATTAAATTGATGTGAGACTACATTATATAAGTCACATATAACCTACTAATTGATTTACTCAATTATCAAGCCAATTATAGCATGTTTGTTTGGTTTTTAGTGAGTGACACATTTTGAACTAAAATGTTAATTCTTAACTGATAACAGACACTTTTAGTCATACCGGTCACACTGTGTGTTGAAATGAGGTATGTATGATTCCTATAGGTAAAAAATGATTCGGGGATATTTTTATTAGAGTATCAAAACAATCCAAATGTGTTTGTTCAGTTCTTAGTATAACACTTGTACTTTTTACATAAATTAATATCAATTTTACCTAAAAAGTCACATTTGGAGTTATATCGGCATGTCATGCATTGTATTGAGGTAGGGTTGATTCCTACATATCACAAATTAATCATCGATCATTTTCATAAAATATAAAAAATATATGAATCTATTTTCTGGGTTTTAACTATGTCACTTGCTCCTTTTATTTAAATTGATGTATATTTTAAATAAAAAGAGAAACATTGAGTGATATTGACCACACCTTGTGCCACATAATGTGCAGTTAATTCCTACACATCAAAAATCACATATATATAATTTTACTAAAATATTAAAACAATATGAATTTGTTTTTTGAATTTTTAGTATGTGACCTTTTGTTTTTACATAAATTGATTTCAATTACAATAAAAGTGGACACCATGAGTGACATAGGCCACACTAGGCATTGTATTTAGCTAAAAATAATTATTATATGTAAAAATAAAATAGAGATCAATTTACTAAATTATTAATACAATATAAATTAATTATATTGATTCTCAGAATTCCAATGGTGTTTTTATAAAACATCAACTCAAACTAGAAACATGCATTATTAGTTATACAAGTTGCATCGTACATCAATTTAAAGTGATACTACTTCCACTTGTGTAAATTGAGGCTATTCCAATAGTTTTAATCCAATGGTTTGTTTAAACCATTGGTATACTGTTTTTGGATCAACCTTTACCAATTCTTTGAACAAACCATGGGTATACATCTTTTAGAATCAAGCCTTCCTAACAGTTTGTGTAAACCATTGGGAAATATTTAATTTTTCTAAGGTATACCAATTTTTTTTAAAATGTTAGTAAAGATCATTTTGTCAATGGTTTTTTAAAACTGTTGGGAATGTTTCCCCCATATACACAGTGGCCAGCTCCCCAGTTCGCACGATTGTAGCCCTAATCTAATGCTTTCTGAAAACTCTACCTCTATCCTTGGCTGTGAAACTTCTTCCACCTAATAGATCCATATTTAATCAAGAATTTTTTTATTTATACAGTTCAAATTAGTATGTGGTACCTTAGTTTTAAGGTCGTTCATCTATTTTTTGGTTTTTGGTTTTTATTTGGCCTAAACCAGAGTTATGTGTGGTTTGTGGCATAGTATATTGAACAGTTTGATTTGTTTTCTCTTTTAATTCTACACATAAATTTTAATGATTATGTGAATCAATTTTATTTGAGTCTATATATCCACTCCTTCTATGTAAATTTCATGAACCATATGAACTAACGGGTGTTGTTGAGATGTATCCCACTAAAAGATAGTAAAGGGTTTGTTTAGTCATATGGTTTTGAGGTGGGTAATGGATATAAGGATGGTCCATGTGAATGGTTTGGGTATGATTGGGGTAGTGGTGTGGGTGGATTTCCATTTTTTAGTGGGGATATTTGGTAACCTCAATGGACTTTAGTTTATTTGAAAATTGGATTTGTATATTTTTTTTTGTTCAAGGAATAATGGGAAGGCTAGTGATATTGAAGATGAATTGATTGTTGCTTGGGTGACAGATTGGAATTGTGATATTGGATAGATTGGGTATAGGTAATTTTCAAGGTATTATATGGACATTAACTTCCATTAACACCACCCATCCCCACCCCCCTGGACACCCCCCATTGGACACCCCCTTCACACCCCCACCCCATTAGATAGCCCCCACCCCCTGGACACCCCCACCCCCTTAGACAGCTCCCACCCTCCCACCCCCCAGGATACCCCCACCCCCTGGAGACCCCTCACTCCCAATGGACATCCCCCCTCCCCCACCCCCTGGACACCCCCCTGGACACCGCCCCCCCTCCCCCCCGATCACCACCCACAGGACAGCCCCACCCCCTAGACACCCCACCCCCTGAACACCCCACCCCCCTGGACAGCCCCCACCCCATGGAAACCCCCCACCCACGGGAATCCCTCCACCCACTTGGACAGCCCCCCATGATATCCCTCCCCCTCTGACACCACCCCACAACCTAGATACCACCCCACCTCCTAGACACCACCCCACCACCTAAGTGCTTGGCCCAATTTTTATATTGGAATAAACTATGTAGGTGATTTCCCATTTCCCTAGTGACATTTGTTAAGTGTCCCATAGAGCCTTATAACTTCAATTTTTCTCATGATAATAAATTTAATGTGTTTTTTAAAGAAATGGCTAATGCATGATGGTTTTCCTTGATTAATTAATAAAGTGTTCTAAAATAAAATTACCCTAAGTGGGGTGGTAGGGGGTAGGGGGAATATCCAGGTGGGGTGGGTTGTATAGAGGGTAGGGTCTACAAGGGGTTAGGGGGATTCATGGGTGTGGTGGAGGGGGTGTGGGATGTCCAAAATGTTTTTTGGGATATCCAGGGGTTTAGGGTGGGTTTTCCAGGTGGGTGAGGGGGGTGTCTGCTGTCCAGGGGCTGATGGTGGGTGGTCCAGGTGGGGGAGGGAGTGTGGGCTATCTAGGGAGGAGGGTGGGTTGTCTAGGTGGGGGGGGAGGGGTGGGATATCCAGGTGGGGGTGTCTAGGTGGGTGGTTTTGGGTGGTGGGCTATCTAGGTGGGGGTGGGTGTGGGATGTCCAGGTTGGGTGGGGGCTGTCCAGGTGGGGTGGGGGCTATCCAAGTAGGGGCTAGGCTGTCCAGGGGGCTGCAGGGGGTAGGGAGGTTTTCCCATCGAAACATGGCTCATAGGCCAAAACAAAATATATAATCATATTTGACACAGGCATAAAATTTTTTAAACATAGATAATACTATATTTACACCTTGTATCATAACTGAGCATAAGATCTCAGCTGGCCTTTCAAGGCATCAATAAGACACATACCCAGCTCAAATTTTGAAGGTGTGTTTACTATTTGGGGTGTTTTTTTAGAATTCATATATGATATTTACAATGGAAGGTAAAATCTGATCCACGTATGATATTTGGAGGTGTATTTACAATTAGGTGTTTTGTGATTTATATATATGATATTCATGGTTTACACCAACAGACTTCTAGGCCATCTATAATAGGGTTGAAGTCATACTACATTCGGATAAATATTGGATTCTATGACCCTAGTTTGGTGGTGGACACCCCCATCCCCTTGGGCACCCACACCCACCCCCCACCCCCACCCCCTGAACACCCCCCACAACAAGGGCACCCCCCAACACCACACTTGACAGCCCCCCCCCCCCCAAGACACCCTCACCCCCTTGGACAACCCCCCCTAGACACCACCCCACCCCATGGACACCTCCACCCCCTAGATAGCCCCACCCCCGTTGGACATCACCCCACCCCATGGATAGCCCCCAGAAACCTCCCCACCCCTGGGACACCCCCACCCACATGGACACCCCCCACACCCCTGGACAACCCCACCCCTTGGACAACCCCCCTTGACACCCCCCCCCCCCCCCGACATCCCCACCCCCTTAGACAGCCCCCCTAAACACCACCCACCCCTTGGGCACCCCCTCCCCCTAGACACCACCACCCCATGAACATCCCCCCACCCCTCAAGACAAGCTCTCACCCCTAGCCACCCCCACCCCCCCCCCCCCGAGACAGTCCCCACCCCCTTGGAAATTGTATGTGATCGCTAAAATAATCTACTACAATATAAAATTTCATCGATCTAAAATTTAATCAACTCCTTAATAATTCTCCTCCACAAGTGTACATGATCATTTACACTAATTTTTAGTTCTTCAAATATATTTTTTTATAAATATATTATTTGGTTGTATTGTATATTATGATTCTCATATAGAGTAGAGTGTGGATTATGATTTCATATAAACTGAAAAATTCTCATATAACTAAATATATTTTCGATGAAACATCAATCTTGTTGAATTTCATTAGACGAAATTACTTATCGAGACTTTATTTTACATAATGGATAGAAGATAGATGTATAAAACCAATAAGATATCAAACTATTTTCAAATCAATTTGGATATCTTGTTAGATATTTCATTTCACAATGCATCAGATAGTGGTCACATACACTGCCCATGTCACAATTGTGTTGGAAGACCTTGGTTGATTCAGTAATAAGTTAGCTACCACATTACCAAATATGGTTTTCAAAAAAAAACAACAGTGTGTGGTATCACAATGCGAAAAAATTAAATCCCAAGTTGTTGATGATACAAATGAGAGGACTAGATTGGAGAATTTGTTATATTACTGGTTTCTATTAATACGTCATCATGAAAAAGAAAGGATTATGACCCACAAAGACTTAGATATGAGAAAAAATGATGCATCTAATGAAAATGATGATGTTGTTAAGGTGAAATAATTGAATTATGTTTCCACGGATCCAGCATATCGGCAATGTGGTGAAATGAAAAATCTTTAATTTCTAATCTGATTCACTCATAGAAAACCTATGTATTATATTTCTAATACTGCCATAAATTAAATTCTTACCTTCTTGAAGGACTTACTTTCATATGGTGTATATATTACCTCAAAACACTATATGGAATATAATTTAGTTGAGGAATAGAGAATTTCTAGAAAGCAAAATCATGGTTACCCGAAAGATTGCAGTGTATTCTAAAAGGAAACTATTGAATGAAATGATTGTATAAAATTTTTCACATCTTATTTGAAGCTGAAATCTGATGGAACACTATCTCAGGTGCCACAGAATTTAATGTAGCACATTCCATTGATTCTTGATATCCTAATTTTTCAAATAACATGTGTAATGTGAGGATGGGTCTTTCATGTGATAGTTTTATTTTTTTTGGAATATTCTTACCTCAGACAAAACATGGCCATTTTTATTCACATTAATAACCTTCCCCTATGGTTGTGTATGAAAAAACATTTCACTCTCTTGAGTATACTCATATGTATACCTTTTGATCCCAATAATGATATAGAGGTATAGATGAAACCTTTAATAAAATATTTGAAACTTCTTTGGGATGATGGGGTGCGCACATACGATGCATGATCAAAAGAAATATCTCATATGTGTGTTATGCTTATGTAGACGATCAATGATTTTTCTACTTATGCAATGATGTCTGGATGGAGCATGACCTAAAAATTATCCTATCTTATTTGTATGAAAAATACATGATCCATAAGACTGAAACATCATTGTAGTTTTAGTTTTATGAGACATCGGTGATTCTTGCTAATGGACCATCCATATAGAAATAGTCATTGAAGATTAGACAATACCATGAAAACCGATGATCCACTTCAGCGTATGTCTGGAACTGATGTGATTAGTGAATTGAAATATTTTAATTTTTTATTTGGTAAGGATCAAATGAAATCAAGAAAGAGAGATAATTTTTCACATGGAACCTAATACAATAGGAAGAAGAGAATTATATTCTTTGATTTTCCTTTTTTGTCAACCAATTTGTTATGTCATTTATTAGACATAATGATCATTGAAAAAAATATATCTGAAATGCTGCTTCGATTCTTATTAATGTTAAGGGAAAGACAAAAGATGATTTACAATCTCAATGTGACTTGGTGGATTGGGGCATTAGACAAGAATTGCATCCCGTGTGTATCAGTGCAAATAAATGGAAACTTCTATGTTCTTCTTATGTGATAACACCTGCATAAAAAAGAAATTTATGGAAGTACTAGAGACTATTAAAGTTCTTTATGTCTATTAAATCAACATATCTAAACAGATCAATAGAAGATAGTTGAAGATAAATTCTTGTAAGACTCGTGATTATCACATCATTCTAAATGTGTTGATTCCAATAGAAATTTGTCATCTTTTTTCCAATAATGTAAGGGTGGATGTTATTCGGTTGTGCCATTTGTTTAGAGAAATTTTTGATATTAAGTTTTCCACGTTCTTCTTGAAATTTTTGTTGGCAGATGCCCCATTAATTTTGTGTGACTTAGAGAAAATATTTCATCCCTCATTTTTCACATGACTGTTGCATATGACTATCCATATTTCAAATAAAATACTTCTCATAGCACTGCAACAAATATTCCCTTTATCAGCGCTAAAAATGTTTTTTAACAGCGCTAGAAAAGCGCTGTTAAAGATAACAAAGATAAATGGGGGGGTCCCATTTATTAGCGCTTACTTTATCAGTGCTTTCATTTTAGCCCGGATAAAGGACCCTTTTATCATCTCTTTTAAAAAAGCGCTGATAATACTTAAAAAAAATTAAAAAAAAATTTAAAAATTTTAAAAAATTTCAAAAAATTTAAAAAATCATGACAATCTGAGGGGGAATTTATAGCACTTGATCCCCACTTTTAATAGCACTTTCCAACCCCTATAGTGCCCCGCACGCACCCCCTCCACCCTTTGTCCGCGCTAGCCCCCCACATCTACCCCCATGCACGCGCCTCTGCGTCCACCAGGTTTTCAACTTGAGACCTCTCCCTCTACGCACCTAGGCCCTTACCACTACTCTTTTTTGATTTGTTTGCTATTTCATGATATATATATATAGATATATAGTTATATTTATTCATATAAAAATATATATTTATATTAATATATATATATGTAGTTATATTAATATATATATATAGTTATATTAACATATATACAGTTATATTAATATATATATATATACAGTTATATTGATATATATATATATTTATTTATTTATTTATTTATATTAATATATATATAGTTATATTAATATATATATAGTTATATTAATATATATATATAGCTATATGAATATATATCTCTATTTATATATATAGTTATATTTATTCGTATAGTAATATATATTTATATTAATATATATATAGTTATATTAATATATCTATATATAGTTATATTAATATATATCTCTATTTATATATATATTTTTAGTTATATTTATTCATATAGTAATATATATTTATATTAATATATATATATATATATAGTTATATGAATATATATATTTATAGTGATATTAATATATATATTTATAGTGATATTAATATATGTATTTATTGTGATATTAATATATATATATATATATATATAGTAATATTAATATATATGTATTTATATTAATATATATATAGTAATATTAATATATATGTATTTATATTAATATATATATAGTAATATTAATATATATGTAGTTATATTAATATATGTATATATAGCTAGATTAATATATATATATATATAGTTATATTAATATATAGTAGTTATATAAATATTCATATATTGGTATTTTAAATAAAATGGATATTATTTATTATTTAGATAAATCTAATATATTTTATATGTAAATATGTTTAATTATTTATTTTAAAAATTTAATTTTTAGGTGTGAATATATAAAAAAATATGTACATATAGTTATATATTTGATTATAAATAGAAGTGCATTATAAAAAATGATAAAATTTAAAAGAAATAATATCAATATGAATGTAATACCTTGGAATAAATTCAGTCCCCACCAAAAAAAGCCAATAATACCCCCCTTAAACGAGGCTGAAAATCCACAAAATGTTAAAAAATTTGGGTACCCAGATTAAAACTCAATTTTGGAAACCTTTTGGGCCTCTTTTGGCCTCGAAAATCCCTTTATCGGGGTCTCCATGGTCACAGTGACGTAGAACTCGTCGCATGCTTAGATTTGATATGTGGTAGAGCTCAAATGGACACCCGGATCAAAAGTAATGTCTGTTTGAAGTTTGAGTTGCGTTTTCAACATATTTTGGATCTTTTTTTAATTTTTTAAATTTTTTAAGTCATCAAATTGTTATTAAATGACTATTACTCCATAATAATTAAAAAGTTATTAATTAAAAATATTTGTTTGATTTTTTAAGAAGCCATTTTCACTGAATATATTATATATTAAGTATATTAAGTGTAAATGTACATTCATACTTATCTAAAATATATTTAAAAATTATATATTATATTTATTTCAATATAAATATATATATATATATTAATATATTAATATATTTTTTTTAATTTTTTTTTAATTCGACCCTTTATCAGCGCTTTTAAAAAAAGCACTGATAAAGCCCCCCCTATCAGCGCTACTAACCAAGCGCTAATAAAGGGGGTCCCTTTATCAGCATTAAAAAATGTGCTGATAAAGGGGGGCGCTGCGAAAAATTGTTTTTGTGGTAGTGTAGGTCCTATTTAATTTCATTGGATGTATCCAACTGAATGAAATATGTACATATTAAAGTATTATTTTCAAAACAAGAATCATCATGAAGGTTCTATAATGAATAGTTACTTGCATCAAGAATGTATGGATTTTTGCTCTATCTATTAGTCTATCCATATTACAAGAATGAACAGACCAATGGGAAATGAATAAGAATAGTACGAGCAACGTGAACCCATTTTCCCATCAATTCCTCAAATAATAGGAATTCATGGATCATATACATTGATGACATTAATCCGTGAAGATCGGTATATGGAAAATCACACAATTTTGTTCAACTTGGATTTGTTTGTTGACTACACTAGGTATGTAAATTGAATATATGTATATCATACATATATATCTATTAATCTATTCCAATTTTGATCTATATGGAACATAATGCAATGATAAATAGAAAGCATCTTTCTTAATCTTTGAGATGGAGGGAGACTTTGCATGGAAAAGAGTTTCTTGCATGGATAAAATTGAAGATAAAAATATTGTTGTTTAATATAATTCAATCAATATTTAATTAAGTTTAATATTCATTTATATTTCAGGTATTGAGTTTTTCGGTGTACTATGTCTTTGAGTAAATAAGAGCTTTGGATTTTAGTCATAATACCATGCCTCATGACTGTAAATCAATTGTTATCAATGGGTACAAATTTATTAGCACTGAATGTGGAAGGAACATGAGAATAGAACATTATGGTGTTATAGTTACTTCCACAGCAGACTGTTATGCCAGTGAATCTGATAGTATACCACAATTTGAAAATGTAGTTTATAATGGAGTTATTGAAAAAATAAAAATATTGGATTATTATTATCATGGATGAGTCACAAATTTGAAATGATAGTGGTTTGATTCAGTGAAGAGGTAGAGAACATTTATTGATGATTGTGGATTTCAAGTAATTGATATGAATTTCACTCGTTCTACAGATGTACCATATGTTTTGGCATCAATGGCGAAAGAAGTTTTTTATTTCAAAGACCATCTTAGACCTCAATTTTGTGTCATTATTGAAGTAATTACAAGACATATTTTTTTATTATGGTGATTATGGAAATGAAAAAATCCCTATAGCCATTGGGAATGATCCATATATTACTTTTGATGACTCCAACAGCTCAATTGATAGAGTTAACTATGAAACTGAAGTTATGGTGGGAAATACATAAAGTCATTCATCAGTGTTCTTAATTATTTTTCATTAGCTTGACTTGGGTTTTCAAGGAAGGTACTATTAAGATTGATTTAACATTGATTACAAATATGGTATATCTGAATTGACCATTATGTGGATTTTCTATGTTTTTTGGTTGCAATTTTATTTAAATTTAATTTTATAATTTAGAATTTAAATGTATCCAAACCTATGAAACTAATATTTCTATCATGGTTAACATTTAAATTCTATAATCACCATGTATAAAATCATTATAACTCTAAGACCTCCCTTTAACATTTCACCAGATAATGAACATGATGGTTTTTCTTCTTCTGCAAAACATGTATAGAAACCTGCATCATCTACCTAGGATAATGAAATTAAATTTTTCCAAAATTTTGACAAGTTCTTAAACATTTATGAATTTGGTAGATATCATATCCTGGTTCAAATGTTTATATCATCATTGCCAACTATATTAAGGGTTTAATCATTCATAATATATACCTTGCTGAATTTTCTAGAGGTGTAATTTAGTATGCTCTCTCTCTCTTGGTTTTTTAGTGAAATAAATCTTTAGAATCAGTGATCCATGATTTAAATAGACTAATGACACATAGTAAATAACCATCCTAAAAAAATTAAATTTTATTTATTACGTCATGTATTATTTATTTAATTCATTATATTTCTCTTCGAGCTCACCTAATACAATAGATAGTTAAATTATCCATGAACACCCTATTCCCTCTCATTTATTTTGTTTTTTAGGTTACACATTAGTTATCATTTTCTAATTACTTCTATATTTGTTTTCAAATGTAGGAAATGCAACAAATTGAAGAGGGTGACCGAAAAAGATGATGGAAAACAATAATCACATGGCTAAGATGGTGTTCCACCACTAGTATTTATAGTGAGTATTTTATATCAAATATATATATTTAAATAATATATAATTTCATGTTATTACTTTTTTTAAACATTTTTGTAGGATCCACCTCTCAGGAGATAATTATTTGATCATTGTAGTAGTAGTGGTCCCAGTACTCATGGTGTTGGTATAAGGGGGTGGTACGAGAGCTAGGCGATCTGGTCGGTGTACCCAGTTAGACCATGAACCTCTCACTAACTTACCATCTATCCCACATTATGATCCTAGGGTGTCTTTAGAGACACATGGGATATTTAGGCCTACCATGTTTTCACCACCCTTTAAATATGACTCTCCTCACCCGTATTTACCATATTTGATGATGATTCCCACACCCCATCTAGTATTTGGCCAGCCATCTGTGACATTTTTTATTTACTTATACTTCCATCTCTCCCTACTTCTATATTTTATATTATTCAATTCCTAATATGTCAGATTATTTCCTTATGGAGCATACAGTAGGACCCACTCCACCTGTATAAGGTATTCCTTCTGTTTCTGTGGATCTAGTGGCACCGATTGATTAGAATACCAGAGTTATATTTATTGAAACCTAACAAATTTTTATAACATTATTTCTTTTCAATATAAAATGTATTTATAAAATATTTTTTTTTATTTCATAACAGATACATCTACTAATATGAGGCATGGGCGGGGGCGTACACACATACATGTGGTGTGGAACCGCCGTATGTAGTTGATGGTAGTCAACAATGAAGATAGTCAATTGATTGAAAAAAGGTAGTAATGTTTGTGTTTTTTTACAATTCTTTCCTAATACTCTGACATCACTCTTTTCAGCCCGCTCTCATAGAGATATTTTCCAAATGAAGTCAATGATAATTCTTGGGCAGGGATATGGGTAAGAAAATATGTCATATTTATTGAAATATATTATTTGTTTTATTTGTATGAATTAATATATTGGTGACAACTTCGGTTTAATTTCCATGATTGTGAGGGTTCATGGACAGCACGTCTAAAGGATTTAGGAGAGCTTTGGATATCATATAAGCACAAGTTTAATATTGGTTGGCATGCTATAGTTGGAACAGAGTTAGAGGCGGTCCTTGTCGATGATGATCATCTGATAAAACAATATCAGCATATGATTACTCATTGTACGACTGTCCAATTTAAAGTATTAATCACATTTGAGGTACTTAAATCAAAATTTTCTTATTTTTCATAAATATTATATTTTGTGTTATTGAATTTTATTTTGGAATCATCTAGAAAAAATAAAAAAAACATTGATGCTAAAAAATACCTCCACACATTGGGAAATTCTACAATTCTAGATCATCAGAGGAAGCAGGTATGATAGATATTTATGAGTTTTTTTACGACTTGAACTTTATATTGTTTCCTGCAAAATTTATTTTATTGATAAAGTTGTTATATAATTTTAGTTATGGAATTAATTATTTGTAAACTATTTTTAATTATGTTTTCCTACATTAAATGTTGTTGTAGAGGGAAAATTGAATATTGAATGATGGGTGCCTCAAACAAAACTGTTTTTCTCGAGTCGAAGGAAGAAAGTTGGAAGTGCGGTTAATGAACTGACTCAGCGGAAGATTGTAAGTTTTACTTTGTTAATTTCAAATTTTAATATATATTTTATAACATAGTAATCTTTTCATATTTTTAAATGGATACTTTAGAGGTATTTTATTCCCATGAACTGACTATTTTGGTCCAAATGAGCACTTACATCAGGTGTTGGGAGATGAGCACTCTAGCAGAGTATGCTACCATCCTAGGAATAATATATCCCCACTGAGGTATTGGTCATCCTAAGGTATGATTTATAGTGACATCGAGTTCTAGAAAATTGAGGTAAAGGAAAAATAAGCAACAAAAAAGGCCACAAAGATGGAATAAGAGTCTTCTAGGGAAAACATTGCATTTATGAAACGGAGGGATGTTTTACGTCCAACACTTGCACCATATGCCAACACAACTTGTGATGAATATATGTCGTTGATGAATTTTATATATGGTTCAACTCTTGGATGTTCTAGTGGTGGTTGTGATGATGGTGAGGGGGAGGTTGAGGCATAGGAGGTGGAGGGAGAGGATGGGGCTGAGGCAGAAGAGGAGGGAGAGGAGGAGGCCAAGGCAGATGAGGAGGGTGAGGAGGAGGTTGAGGAGAAATATGAGGGTAGGGAGGAGGGAATTTAGGAGGCTGGGGATGATGATTGGGATGATGATGAGGATGGGTTGAGGCAGATAATGAAGGTGATGATAGTGATGGTGATGGGGGATATATTGATCTATTGCATTTTTTACTAATCTTCAAGAAATTTGATGTTTAATGATTTTTTGTGCCTAAATATGTATATATATATATATATATAATTAGGTAGCTCGCATTATAATCATTTATTTATCTATAAATAATAAAACTTGAATTGATGATTTTTTGTGACTGATTCATCCCTCCCATAGACACACTCTACCCCCTGGACACCCACACCACCTTGGACAGCCCCCTGGATATCCCTCCCACCCCCTTGGACTCCCCCACCCCTTGGATACCCCCTACCCCCTTGGATAGACCCCCCTCTCCCCTCCCAACAACCTAGATATCCCCCCTGGACACCACCCCACCCCTGGACCCCCCCCCCACCCCACCCCCAGGACACCACAACACTCAAGGACACCCCCCCATGGACATTCAAACACCCCTAGATGCCCCTATCCCCCTTATACTGCCACCCCAACCACCTAGACATCCCCCACCCCACTGGAGACCCCCCCCCCCACCCTCTAGACACCACCACACCCCCTAGACACCGCCACCCCTGGGACACCCACCCACCACCGGGACGACCCCTACCCCTGGACACCCCCAACCCCCTAGAGAGCCCACCCCCATAGACACCACCCCACCCTATAAACACCTCAACCACTGGACACCCCCACCCCCCATGGACAACCTCCCCCCCCCCCCCCCCCCGCAACACCCCTACCCTATTGGATAGAACATACCAATGAATGGCCCCCTTAGACACCACCACCCCCTGGACACCTCCCAACCACCTTGGACACCCCCTCCCCAACCCCCTGGAGAGCCCCCACACCCTGGAGATCCCCCACCCCCTAGACACCCCCACCCTCAAGACACCCCCACCTGATGGACACCCCCACCACCTGGATAACCCTACCACCTTGGACAACCACCCCCAACCCCCTGAAAATCCCCCTAGAAACCCCTACCCCTTGGACAGCTTACAACCCCTAGACCCCCACCCCCCTCCACCTATTGAACACCGACACCCCCTAGACACCCCCACACCTTCGACATCACCCACCCCCAGGACATCCCCCACCCCCACCACCCACCCCTGGACTCTCCCAAACCCCTGGACATGCCCACCCCCTGGACACCCCCAACACCCTGGACACCCCCCCTTAATACCCCCTACCCCCTAGGATACACCTAACCCACAAGACAGCCCCCCCCCCCCCCCCGGCACCCCATGGACACCACCCCACCCCTGGGGCACCCCCACACCCCTTAGACACCCCAACTCTCGTAGATAGCCCACACCCCCTAGACAACACCCCCCCCCCCCCCCCGGACAACCCACCCACTGGACACCCCCTCCCCTCACCCCCTGGACACCCCCACCCCCTAGACCCCCACACGTCATGGACACCCCTACCCCCTAGGACAGCCCCCAAACCCCATTTATAGCCAACCCACCCCATTGACACAACCCCCCCCCCCCCCCCCCGTCGGACACACCCATGGACCCCCCACACTACTGGACACCCCTAACCTCCTGGATAGACCACACCCCTAGACATCCCCCCCCCCCCTCATCACCTCTCTTGACAGCCCCATCCCATTCCGTGGACACCCCATACCCCCTTGGAAACCCCATCCCAATCCTCTAGATTTCCCCCAACACTCTGCACAAATCACCACCCCCTGGACACCCCCACCCCCATGGACACCCCCCCTCCCCCTCCCCGGGACACCCTCTACCCCCTTGGATAGCCCCTTAACCCCCTAGACACCTGCACCCACCTAGACCCCACCCCACCCCCTAGACCCCCTGGACACCCCTACCCGCTGGAATAAACCCCCACCCACTGGACACCCCCCCCCCCCCCCGGACCCCCACCACCTGGACAGCCCACCACCTGGACACCCCCACCCCCTTGGGCAGCCCCCCCCCCCAAACCCCCTAGAGAGCCCCACACCCCCCTGGACACCACCCCACACCCTATACTCCCCCACCCCAATTGACAACCCATGGACATCCCCCCCCTTTGAGACCACCCCACCACCTAAACCCCCATGGACACCACCACCACCAGGGATAGCCCCCCACCCCTTGGACACCCCCCCCCCCCACCCATCGACCCCTAGACATCCCCACCCCCTGGAAAAACCTTACCCCTTGGACAACACCCCCAAACCCCTAGACACTCCCCACCTCCTGAACACCGCCACCCCCTTATAGAGCCTCCCAAAGACATAGAACCCCCCCCCCCCCCCCCATTACACACACACACCCTGGACACCCCCTACACACTTGTAAGCCCCCCCCCACCCCTTGACCCCCCACCCCCTTAGACACCCCACCCCCATGGAAAGCCCCTTCCAATTGCATTTTCATAAATTGGTAAATACAATCTATAATGAATTTAATAAATATAGATTGGTTAAATGGATGAACCCGCACAAATTACTAAATTTGATACATATATGGACAAAAAACCTTCATTCATGAACATACCTATAATGTATAGTCATTTCCTTTAAATGGTTGGTTTTATTCACAAAATGCATACCACTTAAATACACTGATTGAAAGCTATCAAATTTACATGTGAATTCATGTTTATAGGTTCTAGAATATTGGAAGGGAACTATCATGTTTACAGGTTCTGGAAGTCTTGTGTACAGGTTCTGGCAGTCAGGAGGATGATGGGTACTCTTGTAGTTGCTAGGTAAGAGGGTACATTGTTGGTTGCTGGGTAAAGAGGATATAACAATTGTTATTAAACCATTGGTATATATCTATTTCAATGGTTTCATAATCTGTTTCAATTGAGTATATACTATAGAGTGTATGCCAACTGTTATTGAACTGTTGATATACATATATCCCCACAGTTTTTATGAAACCATTGGAATAGATTATATGTTGGATATCATATATACCAACATTTCTTAAACCATTGGTATATATATATATATATCTGAATGGTTTCATTGAAACAGTTGGGATATATTAACTTCATAAACTCTATACCAATGGTTTCCATAGAACCATTGGTATAGGGCTATTACAACAGCCATCAGGACAATGGTTTGTAAAACCATGAAGATATCCTATCCAAGTGGTTTCTGTGTCTATCCCAACGGTTTCAAACCATTGGGATAGCTGTAATTTTCAGTAGTGTTCATACATGTCAAAAATGACTTATGAATCCCTTTCATAAGTTAGGAAAGAACAATCAGACCATGTTTTCTTGGTTTTCATTGAGTGGCACGTTTTGAACAGAAATGTGAATTTTAAAATCATAACAGACACTTTTATTCATACGAGTCACACCATGTGTCATATTATGGTGTGGTATATTACTATAGATAAAAAATGACTTGTGGATCATTTTAATAAATTATAAAAACAATCCAAATGAGTTTCATAGGTTTTAATTATGTCACTTGAACTTTTTTACTTTAAATAATGTCAATTTTAAATAAAAATACACACTTAGAGTCACACTAGTCACACCATGCATGATAGCATGGTTCGGTTAACTCCTACAAGCCACTAATGACTCCTAGACCATTTTCCTAAAATATAAAAACAATTTCAATTCGTTTGGCATGTCTCTAGTTTTTCAATTGTGATTTTTCCTTAAATTGATGTCAATTTTAAATAAAAAGAGACACTTTGAGTGATACCAGACACACCGTGCATCGTATTGAGGAGAGGCTAATTCTTACGTCTAACAAATAACATATAGATAATTGTAATATATTATTAAAACAATATAAATATGCTTAATTGGTTTTCAATATTTCACTTTTGTTTTTTACTAAAATTTCATTTAAAACATTAAACACCCATTATGAGTCATACCGAACGCATTGTGCATCAGTTCGACATGGGGCTGCTTCATACACTGCAAAAGTGAGTTATGAATTGTTTTCCTAAATTATTAAGATGATCAGAGTGTGTTTTCTTGGTTTTTATTGAGTGAAAAAATTTGAAATAAATGTCCATTTTAAACTAAAAACAGGCACTTTTAGTCATACTAGTCACACCTTGCATTTTCTTTGATTTCATGTAACATAGTTTGTCCTCTTCCACCAAAAAAGGAAAATGTTATCTCTTTTTTGGCTTATTGTAGATAATTGTAAGGAAAATATGACTTCTCAAATGATCTATAAAAATAAATAAAGATATATTAGAGACAAATGATAAGGAAGTTAACTTAAAAATAGTAAATAAAATGATGAAAAAATAATAAATTATATAAAAAGACACACATTGAGTCTTACCAGCAACATTGTGAATTACCATTCTTTCCATTTTCTTTTTTTCGAAATGGAAACATTAATGTATTTTCATTTATCAATTTTCATTATGTTCCCTCCACTTCTTTTGATGTAAAGTTATAAATGCTGACAATGTAGGGGTAACTAGGTTTCGAGGGAGAATAAATCTGTAGAATAAATTGTTTTCATGAGTAGTAAAAAATTTATTTTAGATTATGGTAATACCATATAGAAAAGATAATATTATAATAAAAAACATGGTATATTAAAAAAAATTACTGTCTATTTTTATTCTAATTTGCATCCTCGAAGTCCAATCTCTCACGAGCTTCATTAGTTTCGAAAAAAACTAACCTGAATCAAACAATGGAATCAAAATAAATAAGAAAGCAATTTATATGTGAGTAATACTAAAATTAAATGCGAAACAATCCAATATTTATATGGAAGATACATATTCATGCTATTTTTTGTACATTATTCCATCAAGTGTGTTGCCCATTCATTTCTGAGCACATCTACATCGCCTTGTGAATATGAGTTTTTTTGACAGTCATAGTAGAAAGAGAAAAATATAAATGCACAATGATTTTATAAATATTTTAAATAAAATGGTAAAAATATTTGAAAATACCTCTTCAAGGATTCTATTTTGTTCATTTAATATGATCTCTCTCATAAATTTAAAAACATAATAACCACAATCTTTTTTATTAGTTTGCTTTGAAAACAATACAAACATTGAGAAAAATATGTAATTTGTTTTTATATGTGTTTGGAGAGTGAAATATTATTATATATACCATTATACTTTTATAGACATAGTACTTTTCGTCTTTCTTGTCCTTATCCCATGACCTCATTCCCTATATTTCACTATTTTGATACACCGCCCTATCATAACATAATCCTCATTAAAATATAATATAAATTATATAAGTTGATGTTTAGTTTTAAAATGATGGATGTAGTCTATTGAAAAATGAAAAACTACATCATGTGTTGATGGTTAATTAAATATTCATGCCTTGAATCTAGGAAATAAATCTTTCTTGTATCCAAATTTACTACAATGAGCATCCAGTGCTGCCTAAAACACAAAAAGGAATAATTAGTGAAAGAAATGAAAATTTATTTTATTTTATTAAATTACAGAGTAATACCCATTAATTTTTTGTATTAATTAGAGTCTACCATTTGAGATTTTTCTTTCAAACAATTTTATCATACCTACAACTATTTCATCTTTTTTATTGGTATCTATTTTTTGTTATTCTGTAGAGGTGATGTGAGGAATAATGAGTCAAAAAATTTCATGGGAAAGTCCCATCAATTAATTTTCATATATAATCCTGGAAAAAATAGGAAATGTATTTAGTCATAATTGACACACTATATGAGCTTTGGTAAAATCATATTAATAAAACATACCCAATGTATACATTTACAACTGAGCCTCCTATCCAATCATAGTCAATGATTTCACTTACACACTCAAAAAAATGACGTCTTGATCTTTATCTCCATATATATTTTATTTAAAATCAACTATGTGATTAAAACCATATTTTTACATTGTATCTACATAAACATTCAATGCTAGTAAATGCGGATATATAACGGGTATGGTAATGGTGATTTTTGTATATCTGTATGATCAGTTGGTCGATCCTTCTGATGGTTTTGACATAGTATTTTCTTTCATCACCTTCCCTTTATCTATCTCTTATAATATTCATCAGTTCAGTTTAGACCTTTTTCATTGATTGTTAATGGTTTAAAATGAAAAATAAATTAAAAATTAATACATCCTTTAAACATGTTTTTTACAAGATGGTACAGCCATGCGATGAATGTTCCAATAGATTTTTCGGCTATATAAATATCTTCTTTCATGAATTAGAATATGTATCTTGGTGCTTGGATCATGGGATACACTAACTGACACACACACATGACATGTTGGTAGTGGTTTGTTGTGTAGAATGTCATATTTAATTTTGAACATCGTCGCCCTGCTATAAAGCAATGGGTTGGTGTTTATTGATATAAATCATAGTCATCATATCCCTATAGAATATAACTACAAGAAAGGTATCAGTGTCTATATAATACAAATTTAATAGAAAACATTAATAGAACATTGACTACCTCAGCTAAGGAATCTTATTTAGGGGAATAGATCACCTATTAGCCAGTGGGGTTAGAGTGGGATCTCCATGCAATGGTTATTATTGCGTTGATTATTCTCCTTTCCTCCACCGCCCCCAAAAAATTTTACATCATCTCTCTATACTTTTGGAATTCTTCTTCAAGGGTAGATATTATTTATCTCAATTATTTTATTAATTCACGTTTGTCCTCCTCTAGGGTTTTCTGTAAAGATATTCTCAGGGTGTCAACCCAAAACTCGCACCTCTGATGCGGTCACACTGCTCTGGCCGCTTTAAGGCCACCAATAGTATTTATTCATATATTAAAAGTTTTATTGATTTTTGTGACTATGTAAAATTGAAAATATAGTAAAATAAGTTATCATTTATATTTAATAGCAATTTAAGGAATGAAATTTCCTATTATGTAATACATACACAAGTTTCCCATGCATTTTGTCTGTTTTCATCTTTTAGTATCTCATCTTTATTTACATGTTCTTATTTCCATGACACATGGTGTGGGAGGGAAGTGGATTTGGATTTGGAGTCATAAATATTCATATAAACAAAGGAATATAAGTTTGATGATGTTTCACTTCACATAAAATTATTATGGTATAATTAAAATACATACAATTTTTTTCAATGGAATTGTACCCCATCCTTGCTTTATGGTTGGGGTATACTAATTTTCCTACTTGTTCATTATTTCAAGCACATAGTTGTTGTTGGATAAATAAAAAACTATCAAAAATAGTGACGAATACACATATTATCAAACAAAATATTACTATCTACAATGTACCAGAAAGGACCCATCAGTATGACAACCAATAAACACATCCCACGCTTATTGTGTTATCAAGTGCTCATAGATAAGCAGTGGGTGCAGATTTATATTCCCTTCAACATCCTCAAGATGATGTCTTGTTATAATTGTGATAAATCCTTTGTGAATCCTTCTAGAAAAAAAATTAATCATATTTCTTGTGGGGTTCATCTACTATAAATGCACTCTAGAATGGATGATGATGAGTAACTCAATGTTTCATTATTTTAGTTTTTTGAAAAATAATGAATTGGTATGATAATGTTATAGTAATATCAACCCATATTAGTGTCTTAAGACAAGGCACAACATGGTTCCATTAATATATATTAATAGGTATGTGTTTCCAAGTGACAGTTCTAATGTAACATCTGAACATTACCTTGTAGGGTTTAATATGTTGGTCATGTTCATTCCATCTGACATCAAATTTGATTTCTTTGACATTTTCCTTAAGTCTTTTTTCAAACATCATCAAACTATGAAAATGTTATTTCTTCAACATAGTCATTCCTTCATCACATACCATTTCCCCAAAATCTATATCATCAATATGTTCCTCTCTAGAGGTAGCATCATCATGTGAAGATGGATGTTGTACCTCTCCACATAGAGTAACAATAGGTTGAGAAACCTATTTTTCCTCAGGAATGGTAGAACCAATACAGGAGAATGGTCGTTCCTCTGCACTACAAGCAGCAGCGGGTTTAGTGACATATTTTTCCTTGGGATTTGGAGCACCAATATGTGCAGAAGTTCCTTGTTCCTCTGCACTATGAGCAACAACTGTTTGAAAGACCAGTTGTTCCTTGGGATAGGGAGCACCAGCATGTGAAAAAACCATTATCTACAAAAGTGGCTTAACAATTTATTTATAGTACATAAATTCAGAAATAAATAGATAATAACAGGAGAGAACATGATGTATATTATTAAAAAAATAACCTGATTATTGAATTGTCTTTTATTTAAGGATTATTTAATTTGACCCCATTATCTTCTATCCAAATCCATTCATTGTTGTATCCTTATACATAAAAATTATTTATACATTGGGACTGCACTGAAATAATGTCAATTTCCCAATGGAAAAATCATCCTCTGTTGAATTTTAATCTAACCTTTCAAATTTTTTTGTCAATAATAGAACAATTGGTAACTTTTAGTTTGTAGGATCCTGAACACAAAATAAATTTGTTACATGTGTTTCCATTATAAATAGATTTTATTTGTACCCTTCCTTACTGAAATAAAATTTCAAAAATACCAATTAATCTATTTTAATTTCACGCATGTTATCAAAAAACTTGCATCGAAAAATCGGAACATGGAATGTTTTATAATCCTAATTAAATATTTGTTTGATGATTCCAATGTGTGACATATTTGTGCTAATTTTATTTTTGTAATTAGTACTAGAAAAATGAATCTCTTCAAACACATGTGTAGCTCTACTATTTTTCATTGTACAATACTGGAAATAGCACCTATACCCACGGTTTTAAACTGTGGGTATATCCCTTAAAACCGTGGGTATAGGATATACCCAATGTTTCAGGAACCGCCGGGTATAGTGGTGTTGCAATATGGCTATACCCACGGTTTGCATAGAACCGTGGGTATAGATGAAGAAAAATTCACATTACCCACGGTTTAACAAACCGTAGGTATAGACATCTATACCCACGGTTTTCAAACCGTGGGTATAGTGATTTAAACATCGCCATGTACACACGATTTCCAAACCATCGGTATAGTGACTTAAATCTTTCCATATGTACCCACGGTTTGAAAACCGTGGGTATACTGAATTATACTCTTGTACCCACGGTTTGGAAAACCGTGGGTATAGACTTGTTCCCCAGACAGCTGCAACTCCACCTCTCTACTGTTCTGCACCTACAGATATATCAATCCTGCCATTCAAATATATCTGAAATCAACAATAATATGAAAATACGTACTCTGGTATATCAATCCCAACATGAAAATACAATTGAAATTAGAGGACCTCATCAATGCATCTTGACTAAAAAACAGAGGAAGACTCACATTCTTACCAAACACCGAACTGCTTCATGTGCACTTGTGCAAGCTTGCTTCTGGAGTATCCCACTAAACTGGTGAACTTCCTTTCACCAGAAATAACATTCATATCTTCAGAGTCGACAAAGCCAACATGATGTATCTATTGAAAGGAAGAGAAAAAATTATCTCAAACCCATAATTGTGGTGCAAAGAAAGCAGTAATGAAATGAAACGCGGTCCCCCTTCCCAGCCCTCACCCTCCCCCCTGCCCAGCCCTCACCCTGCCCAGCCCTCCCAATCCCCCCTGCCCATCCCTCACCCTCCACCCGGCCCAGCCCCTCCCCCTTCCTCCCCACTGCCCAGCCCTCCCCCCTTGCCCAGCCCTCCCCCTACCCAGCCCTCACCCTCCCCCTGCCCAGCCCTCACCCACCCCTACCCAGCCCTCACCCTCCCCCCCTGTCCAGCCCTCACCCTCCCCCCTTCCCAGCCCTCCACCTGCCCAACCCTCCCCCTCCCCCCCCCCTGCCCAGCCCCACCCCCTCCCTCCCCACTGCCCAGCCCTCCCCCTTGCCCAGCCCCCCCCCCCCCCTGCCCGGCCCTCACCCTCCCCCCTGCCCAGCCCTCCCACTCCCCCCTGCCCAGCCACTCCCCCTCCCTCCCCACTAGCCTATGCATGTAAACACCCCAGGAACACAGAGTGTAAGGCGAGTACATGATGTGTAATGTGGGTACACGATGTATACCTACATGGGGTATGTATAGACCGGTAGCCTGACGTACATGGACATTAAATTACATTTGCGGAATACTTAGTACATAACAAAAAAACACACACACAAGGATCGTAATGGTTTAGTGTCTTTAGAAACTCGTAACGTAATCTTCTAATCGTGGTGAAAGATCTTCCTTTTTTTACCTAAAACCATTCTTTATATCCTGGGGAAAAGAAAACATAAAAGGGTGAGCTCAAATGCTCAGTAAGGGTAAACAAAAGAAATATCAATCACATCGTATTCATAAGAACATAACATTTTGGAAATCTTAACCTGCAAAAGAGAGCATAATTTCATAACATGGGATAAATCATGGCAGTGAAATGTAATCACAATAATCATAACTTAAAACATGAACTTTTTGGCATACACACATAATCATAGGGAATCATTTCTTGTTAGTCAAGACTCATTGCCAAGACTATCTTAGTGGACAAAGTCCCTTTCTGAATCGAGTAACCCTCGTTTCAGTCCTGTTTCACTGAACTGGTATAACCTACCATTCCAGCCATGTCTATCTCATGAGATATAAAATCTTTACCCAATGCATTGGAGGGAGATATAGGTCCCACCCATCTCATAATGATACCATTCTTATGTGTGCCACAAAATCATAAATCATACATCATTGCATAACCCATGTAATACAAATGGGAATCTTAAGCATCATGACATCATAAAACAATTCATATAAGATAAAGGAATTTATAAAAATAATTCCATCACAACATAATCAAATCAATGTAATGATAGGGATAAAAACAGAACCCTTTATTATCTTATATGGAATATAATTTTGATAAAACACTTGAAATGAATTCTTGAGGAAAATATCCTTTCTTCTTTAAAAACATTTTTCCTTTCTTAACATGTCATAAAAATTTAAACTAAAAGAAGTTGATTAAAAATATACTTCAAAACATGTAAAGGAAGCTTCTTGGAAATAATGTTTTAAAAATCCATTCATGCCGTATAAGTTAAAAAAAACATTCTTCTCGTACTTTTGTCGGAAAAGTAAAAAAAAGTACCTCGTACGAAAAACGACAAAAGATTCCTTTCATATCTTTTACTAAAAACTCACCGAAGGGTAAAATAGGATTTAAACAATTGTAAGTGAATAGAAATAATATTACATATTGAGGAAACATGGATGTGGATGATAAAATACACCCCAGTAAATACTAAAGTATAAACAATCTCGGATAAAAATGAGATTGTGATATTTCCCTTACCTTAGGTCCGACTTGCTTTGTAAGTGTCCGAACCTCCAGTATAATGATTTAAATCATGTTATTGACTTATTCCAGAATCATATTCATTGTTATTATATCATATATGGTCCACTTATGACTTTATATTACCCGTTCTTTTGTAAATTCATGTTAAAGTAGCGTTTTGGGTAAAATCGTCTCATTTGTCGTTCGTGTTTTTAACTTGTAATTATTCATATGATTATTTAGATCATGATTAATTAATTCGAGAATATAAAACATGAGATATATATATATATATATTCAGAATATACATATATAATAAATCAGTAAATGGAAAGAAATACACCGTTCATGGAGACGGTAGTCCGTACGTACGCATGAATGCTGTTTTCGTTTCCTTATTGAATTGAATGGAATTAATTAGATGACATACATATAAATATAAATAATTCCAATATCATTATTAGGTCATATATTTCATTAGTACTTATTATATATACTTTATAATCATTCATGAATGGTTAATCATTGAGAATGAATCTCATCGCGCCGTGGAGACGGTAGTCCGTACGTACGCACGAGCGATGATATCGTTCCCATGGTCGTGGAATTGTGTTGAAGTGTATGTATACTATTTCAGTATCAATATCAATTTATAATAATCATATATAGTTACTCATTACACCTTTAAACCCATCCAATTAAGGTGGTGGCAGAAAATAGATTACACCACGGCGTGGAGACGGTATTCCGTACGTACGCACGCGCGGTGATTTCATTTTTCCGTAGGATGGATAGAAGGTGAATTAGGTTTGTTTCATATTTATAATAACATATCAGTATGTAAGTAATACTGATGTTATTACTTTATCATGAAACAACTGAAGAAGAAGAAGTTGAAGAACAAAGAAATTGAAAAGATCGGTAATGGATATTACCTCTTCTTTGGAACGCCACTTTGAATCCTACACTTAGGGAACTAAGATTGGTCTTTGAAGAAGACCAGGACCTCTAGGATTATTCTAGGGAAGTGGAGAAGGGATTTTGGCAGGGGTTGGCCGAGCTTGAGTGCTCAAATTGGTGTGAGGAGGAGGGGAAGGAGGTGCCCTTTTATAAGGGAGGAGAGGGGCACCTTAGGAATATCTCAAAATATTATTTTATATTAAAGTCAAAATCGGTTTATAATGGTTCCAAAGGGTCTTATTTCGAAGCTAAAGTGTTTATGGGTCGAAATCCTATCAACCAATAGGATTTAGACAAGTTTAGGTTATTATTGTAACCTTATCAATTAGATTTAACTCTAAGTTAAATAATTTAACTTTTACCGTGTCTTTTTGTTTTCTTACACTATATGGTTAATACACTTACTATAACATGCCAAACGAACCCCAAATTGTTTATTATTAAGGTATATATCCTTATCTAAGTCATTTGGCCGAACCTTAGATTTTTAGGAATAAAATAACAATTAATAATATAATATTTGATTTAAAAACTATTTTGTGTCAATTTTGACACTATTTGATATATGATTTTTGTGAAAGTCATAACAGAATTATATGTTCAAACCAAGTTGATTAAATCAACACTAATATATCATAGTAACCTAGAAAATTAGTGGAATTCATAAAAAGTCTCAAATTACATTTATTTGAGCATTTATAACATCAATTATGTTAATATTTCCTTAAAAGGGTAATTACTGCATCATCGTTGTGTCATAAATAAATTAATTTATATAAAGTCTAAAAATTATAAATAAAATATAATTATGTAGGAAATCCTTTTAGCTTTCTAAGGAATATTTATAGTCGAATTTATCTTATGTATAACCCCATATTAAAAATGTTTTAGTTATTAAACTCTGATTTTAACTATTTTAAATATTCATTAAATAAAATAATATTAAATGTCATAATCTAATCCAAGTGGACCTAAATGGTCATATTATATTCATAAGGTTGTTTTTGGTCGAATTACACTTATCCAATAGAATTATTACATGTGTTAGGGTAATAGTAATATCATATTTACCCTTAGTTACCCTATTTACTATTAACCGTGGTAAAAAAAGTAAAAAGTTACTATTCACCAAAAATTATTTTCATCTCATTAAACCACATTTTAGTCCTTGATATTAACCGTGTCTGTCGGATTTTCGAAATTCCATTCACAGAAGCGGTAAAATTAAGTTTTATGCAAAATTCAGTTTTTAACCTACCACTTAGTGGTTTCACTATTCATCAAAAACTGAAAGTTTTCAGAAAAATACCAAAATTTCATCCTAAGCTATATTTCATATTTTGAATTCAAAAATAAAGTCTATTTTACCAAATTCATAACATATAAGTTGCATTAATTTATTTTATAATTAAATCCCACTGTTAAAACAAATAGCGTGTTTTTAAGAAACAATATCTATCAAAAGATTGACACTTGTTTATGTCTGGTTTAAATGTGAAATTACATCCAATGATCAACATTGTATTAAATTGTAAAAATATATTCTAAATATACTATAAACCACTAAAATTAATAATTTATCACTATTAATTATTTCGATTGAAAAAGTTGTTTTTAATTAAAATTTAGTAATTTCCACTATTCATCAAAATATGAAAGTTATCCGAAAATTACCAAAATTTCACACTAAGATAATTTCGATATTCCGAATCCAAAAATGAAATCCATTTTGAAAAATAAAATTTGCAAAATTTCAAAAAGTGGTTATTACTATTCATAACTTCTAGTTTTAATAATATTTTAATAGCATATCGTTGTTTAGTGAAACTTGGTGTTGCGTACAACACACGCTATCATGGAAGGTCGCGATTGCGTGTAATTCAAGACAGGTCATAGATGTGTGTTGTAAAAGCTCCTTTTGGTGTAGCATATAACATAAGACATTAATGAAATTAAAAAGAATATTTTTCATAAAATCTCAGGGTGTTACATTCTACCCCCCTTCAAATGAATTTCGCCCTCGAAATTCGTGGGGTTATAAATGGTTTACTATTCGAAAGTTTCTTTAATAGAAACCCACATCGTAAAAAAGAATACCAAAACATGGCTTTAAAAACTAAAGTATGAAATGTAACGATTACCCAAATAAACTAATCACTTGGTTTCCAAATAGGTGAAAATATGGATATGGAAGAGAAATCTAACCATCATGTTCTGATGGAGAGTGGTAGAGAACATGGCTATGGAAAAGCCAACAATCACAAATCCATAAATTTGTGACGATCTAAGGTACCATCTGATTAATCAGATATAAGAGCACTAGGATGACATTTTTGGTTTTCAAGATCGTTTCCCTAAAGTTGATGAAATTGGAATTAGAAGAAATACTTTCATGATTTCGGTATAGTCTCACCGTTGGTCGTTCTTTGGACAATTTCCACTTCATCTCTTAAAGAAATGAAGTCGAATTTGTCATTAGTGATGTGTTATCAGATCATGTAATAGAATTATGGGTCATTCCATCTGTCTCAAACAAAAGGTTTGAAAAGTTATAAGTTCATCTTATGGTTAGATTAATCGTATATGGTTCCAAAAATGAACTTATACTTCATATATCATACCGCTTAATAAAATAAAACTAGTTTCTACTAAACAGGGACTTCCTGTAGGCCAGTGGTAGGCGATAAAGGCCAGTCGCATTTCGGTTGTGGGTTCGATTCCCACAGCCTTGTCCGACGCGATGGGCTGTCGCCCGTCCTGCAGGTTGTCCTTTTTCTAAAATTATATTACTATAACATCCCATCAATAATATCGAAAAAAAATTTCTATCCTTAAACAATACTAACTTATGTCCAACATAATCCATTCCAATCTTTAGGCTTACCCATAATACTGCAGTCCACTCTCATAATATAGTGAAAACAATTACCAGAGATTTAATACCATCGTTGATCCCCATATATCATAAGATATGTCTTGTTGGTCACATTCTAAACATTCAAAGTCCTTAATCATGTATTCTCTTGAATACCCATTGAACCTTAGTGAAAACATGAATGCAGTTAAACGTTAACACTTTCCACATACCAAAATCTTCAAAATTCTTTATAATCAAACCATGATATCACTTAGTCCTTATATCAATCATGAGCTCATGAATACTTTCAAAAATTTCATTTTCTCCTTATCCATTCATTATGCGCATATCATCTACTTTCCAAAATATATGAATCACTTTTCATGGTTACCGGTACCTTAAAATTATTGAAAACCACAATAGACCAATACATAAATATTCCAATAAAAGTACCTCAACAACATTATTCTTGAATACCAATACATAAACACTTCAGTCCATCCACTTCAATGATTGTCCTGGAATAAGTCCTTCCTTGATTTAGAAGTAACTTTTTAGGTCAGGGCATTGAGTTGGGTAATACCCATGTTCTCCACAAATAAGACATTGAACTCCATAACAGTCTGTCACTCTAGGACCCTTTTCTCCACACAGATAATATCGGTCCCTCCATTTGAGGTATTCCTCAAGGTTCTTCTTCCCTTCTTTAGAAATCTCAATCTTCCTTTCTTTATGCTCCTCAACATGCGAACATGCATAATAGTCTATCTTCCTCTTCTTTGATGAATTAGGCAT
This sequence comes from Viscum album, assembly GCA_963277665.1. Classification (NCBI taxonomy): domain Eukaryota; kingdom Viridiplantae; phylum Streptophyta; class Magnoliopsida; order Santalales; family Viscaceae; genus Viscum; species Viscum album. The sequence continues at coordinate 1,070,041,130 of OY728129.1, forward strand.
ACCACTAAATTTCACCTTGTTAATCATATATCGCGATGACTGATTTGGCATAATCACAATATCTTTCTCTCTAGGCATTACACAATTTTTTTGCTCATAGTCACCAATTTGTCCATTGGATTCAATGTTAACCGAATTCCTTCTGGTTCCCTCCATTAACTAAAACACAAAAATAATTATGTGAGAGGCAAAAATCATGCTAGAGAAAACAACATAGTAAAGGAGAAGTACCCTCAATATCTAACATCTTAGGTTAAATTATAAGATCGTTAGCGTAATTCTAGGACTATAACCTATACGTATACTTAACCTTAGGGACATCACTAGACATACCGTAGAAATATCTCTAGAGATCTCACTAACGTTTTCGCATCCTAGTTTCCAAAGGTTGACTAAACCTTTCCTCTGATACCAACTGTAGAGAGTCGTAGCCTGACGTACATAGACATTACATTACATTTGCGGAATACTTAGTACATAACAAAAAAAACACACACAAGGATCGTAATGGTTTAGTGTCTTTAGAAACTCGGAACGTAATCTTCTAATCGTGGTGAAAGATCTTCCTTTTTTTACCTAAAACCTTTCTTTATATCCTGGGTAAAAGAAAACATAAAAGGGTGAGCTCAAATGCTCATTAAGGGTAAACAAAATAAATATCAATCACATCATATTCATAAGAACATAACATTTTGGAAATCTTAACCTGCAAAAGAGAGCATAATTTCATAACATGGGATAAATCATGGAAGTGAAATGTAATCAAAATAATCATAAATTAAAACATGAAACTTTGTGTCATACACACATAATCATAGGGAATAATTTCTTGTTAGTCAAGACTCATTGCCAAGACTATCTTAGTGGACAAAGTCCCTTTCTGAATCGAGTAACCCTCATTTCAGTCCTGTTTCACTGAACCCGTATCACCTACCTTTCTAGCCATGTCTATCTCATGAGATATAAAATCTTTACCCAATGCATTGGAGGGAGATATAGGTTCCACCCATCTCATAATGATACCATTCTTATGTGTGCCACAAAATCATAAATCATACATCATTGCATAACCCATGTAATACAAATGGGAATCTTAAGCATCATGACATCATAAATCAATTCATATAAGATAAAGGAATTCATAAAAATAATTCCATCACAACATAATCAAATCAATGTAATGATAGGGATAAAAACAGAACCCTTTATTATCTTAGATGGAAGATAATTTTGATAAAACACTTGAAATGAATTCTTGAGGAAAATATCCTTTCTTCTTTAAAAACATTTTTCCTTTCTTAACGTGTCATAAAACTTTAAACTAAAAGAAGTTGATTAAAAATATACTTGAAAACTTGTAAAGGAAGCTTCTTGGAAATAATTTTTTAAAAATACATTCATGCCGTATAAGTTAAAAAAAACATTCTTCTCGTACTTTTGTCGGAAAAGTAAAAAAAAGTACCTCGTACGAAAAATGACAAAAGATTCCTTTCATATCTTTTACTAAAAACTCACCGAAGGGTAAAATAGGATTTAAACAATTGTAAGTGAATAGAAATAATATTACATATTGAGTAAACATGGATGTGGATGATAAAATACACCCCAGTAAATACTAAAGTATAAACAATCTCGGATAAAAATGAGATTGTGATATTTCCCTTACCTTAGGTCCGACTTGCTTTGTAAGTGTCCGAACCTCCTGTATAATGATTTAAATCATGTTATTGACTTATTCCAGAATCATATTCATTGTTATTATATCATATATGGTCCACTTATGACTTTATATTACCCGTTCTTTTGTAAATTCATGTTAAAGTAGCGTTTTGGGTAAAATCGTCTCATTTGTCGTTCGTGTTTTTAACTTGTAATTATTCATATGATTACTTAGATCATGATTAATTAATTCCAGAATATAAAACATGATATATATATATATATTCAGAATATACATATATAATAAATCAGTTAATGGAAAGAAATACACCGTTCATGGAGACGGTAGTCCGTACGTACGCATGAACGCTGTTTTCGTTTCCTTATTGAATTGAATGGAATTAATTAGATAACATACATATAAATATAAATAATTCCAGTATCATTATTAGGTCATATATTTCATTAGTACTTATTATATATACTTTATAATCATTCATGAATGGTTAATCATTGAGAATGAATCTCATCGCGTCGTGGAGATGGTAGTCCGTACGTACGCACGAGCGATGATATCGTTCCCATGGTCGTGGAATTGTGTTGAAGTGTATGTATACTATTTCAGTATCAATATCAATTTATAATAATCATATATAGTTAATCGTTACACCTTTATACCCATCCAATTAAGGTGGTGGCGGAAAATAAATTACACCACGTCGTGGAGACGGTATTCCGTACGTACGCACGCGCGGTGATTTCATTTTTCCGTAGGATGGATAGAAGGTGAATTAGGGTTGTTTCATATTTATAATAACATATCAGTATGTAAGTAATACTGATGTTATTACTTTATCATGAAACAACTAAAGAAGAAGAAGTTGAAGAAGAAAGAAATTGAAAAGATCGGTAATGGATATTACCTCTTCTTTGGAACGCCTCTATGAATCCTCCACTTAGGGAACTAATATTGGTCTTTGAAGATGACCAGGACCTCTAGGATTATTCTAGGGAAGTGTAGAAGGGATTTTGGCAGGGGTTGGCCGAGCTTGAGTGCTCAAATTGGTGTGAGGAGGAGGGGAAGGAGGTGCCCTTTTATAAGGGAGGAGAGGGGCACCTTAGGAATATCTCAAAATATTATTTTATATTAAAGTCAAAATTGGTGTATAATGGTTCCAAAGGGTCTTATTTCGAAGCTAAAGTGGGGATGGGTCGATATCCTATCAACCAATAGGATTTAGACAAGTTCAGGTTACTATTATAACCTTATCAATTAGATTTAACTCTAAGTTAAATAATTTAACTTTTACCGTGTCTTTTTGTTTTCTTACACTATATGGTTAATACACTTACTATAACATGCCAAAAGAACCGAAAATTGTTTATTATTAAGATATATATCCTTATCTAAGTCATTTGGCCAATCCTTAGATTTTTAGGAATAAAATAACAATTAATAATATAATATTTGATTTAAAAACTATTTTGTGTCAATTTTGACACTATTTGATATATGATTTTTGTAAAAGTCATAACAGAATTATATTGTCGAACCAAGTTGATTAAATCAACACTAATATATCATAGTAACCTAGAAAATTAGTGGAATTCATAAAAAGTCTCAAATTACATTTATTTGAGCATTTATAACATCAATTATGTTAATATTTCCTTAAAAGGGTAATTACTTCATCATCGTTGTGTCATAAATAAATTAATTTATTTAAAGTCTAAAAATTATAAATAAAATATAATTATGTAGGAAATTTTTTTATCTTTCTAATGAATATTTATAGTCGAATTTATCTTATGTATAACCCCATATTAAAAATTTTTTAGTTATTAAACTTTGATTTTAACTATTTTAACTATTCATTAAATAAAATAATATTAAATGTCATAATCTAATCCAAGTGGACCTAAATGGTCATATTATATTCATAAGGTTGTTTTTGGTCGAATTACACTTATCCAATAGAATTAGGACATGTGTTAGGGTAATAGTAATATCATATTTACCCTTAGTTACCCTATTTACTATTAACCGTGGTAAAAAAAGTAAAAAGTTACTATTCATCAAAAATTATTTTCATCTCATTGAACCACATTTTAGTCCTTGATATTAACCATGCCTGTCGGATTTTCGAAATTCCATTCACAGAAGCGGAAAAATTAAGTTTTATGCAAAATTCAGTTTTTAACCTACCACTTAGTGGTTTCACTATTCATCAAAAATTGAAAGTTTTCAGAAAAATACCAAAATTTCATCCTAAGCGATATTTCATATTCCGAATTCAAAAATGAAGTCTATTTTACCAAATTCATAACATAGAAGTTGCATTAATTTATTTTATAATTAAATCCCGCTGTTAAAACAAATAGCGTGTTTTTAAGAAACAATATCTATCAAAAGATTGACACTTGTTTATGTCTGGTTTAAATGTGAAATTACATCCAATGACCAAAATTGTATTAAATTGTAAAAATATATTCTAAATATACTTTAAAACCACTAAAATTAATAATTTATCACTATTAATTATTTCAATTGAAAAAGTTGTTTTTAATTAAAATTTAGTAATTTCCACTATTCATCAAAATATGAAAGTTATCCGAAAATTACCAAAATTTCACACTAAGCTAATTTCGATATTCCTAATCCAAAAATGAAATCCATTTTGAAAAATGAAATTTACAAAATTTCAAAAAGTGGTTATTACTATTCATAACTTCTAGTTTTAATAATATTTTAATAGCATATCGTTGTTTAGTGAAACTTGGTGTTGCGTACAACACACGCTATCATGGAAGGTTGTGATTGCGTGTAATTCAAGCCAGGTCAGAGATGTGTGTTGTGAAAGCTCCTTTTGGTGTAGCATATAGCACAAGACATTAATGAAATTAAAAAGAATATTTTTCATAAAATCTCAGGGTGTTACAGGGTACATGCCTATGTCCCTTAATCTTCCTGACTAGATACTTGGCCAGACTGTGTATTTCTACACAACGTGCCACCCACATAGGGTCTGGTTGTGTACTCTACATAGCCATATCCTCATAAATGGGTTCACCTGATTCGGCACTCGACTACATTGTGTGTATGAACCCATATTTGATGTTTACTACCAAACATTAATCTTCCTAAATGATAAGAACACATGGCGTGTCACCCTAAACTATACGCCATGTTTTTAGGTTTTCTCGAATGGAAAACCCCCGGATTGCCCGGAACCCTTGTTTTTACCCCCAAAACAACATATTAGGCCTTTAGGATCCATTAAAAATCGTAATAGGGGTTAAAAACTTGAAAAATAATAATATAAAGGGGGTTTGTGGTAATTTTAAAAATGTACTACCTTTGGGAAAAAATCGTTGAAGCTTCATTCAATTTTGTAGTCTATGATTGTTGCACGTTGACTCAGCGCGTTAAGAGCTCTATGAAAACACATCCTTCGTTCCCTCTCCCTTTATATTTATCCCTATCCCTCTCCTCTCTTTGTCGGAAAAAAAGGTAATTCCTCCGGGGCATATGCAAGAATCCAAGAGAAGTAATATAAACAAATTTTAGGGGTTCTTACCCTCTTTATGCATCTTGTGGTTGAGTGTGTATAAGTTTTAAGACTACAACTCTTGGATGTGACTTGTCTTCTGGTTTAATCCAATCAATTATTTTCTCTTAGACATTAATAAATGTGTCACCATCCACTGCTAATCCTGTGAACAGATCTAGTAGATCTTCTTCAATAATATCTCCCAAATTAGAATTTTTAACAGACACTAGAAGTTCCATTATTTAATCTTTAGGTGAGGCTTCAACTTCCTCTTGACTCTCCAAGATATCACAAAGATGTTCTGCATCTTCAATACTTGCAATGGGATAAAAAAATTAAAGCAAGCTTCAATGAAATCAAGGTTAAATAAAAATATAGATTCTTCCATAATTTTTTCAACTCCCTACAATAGTGCAATTTGTTCCTCCTGACTGAGCAGTTAACCAGAGATTATTTTGGGTAGGAGTGAGGTAGTAAACCACCTCAAGCATCTCTTCAAAGAAAATGACCTCTAATTTGGTGTCTTCCAAGGAAAAGGAAAGTATATCTTGTGATAGCTCATCCTATTGAAACATAGATAAATCATTAGAGAATTTAGGAAATATAATATCATTAAATGAAGTGCTGAAAATAAAATGATCTTCCAGATTATGCCCAGATTCTTCAATGTATTCCTATCATATCTTCTTCTAACCCTTGATATAGTATTTTGGATGCAACTCATGAATTTTCACCAGTAAATCATAGGATATTTCAAACTCAAAAATAAGCAGCTCCAACTTTTTTGTCACTCCTTATATTTATTTTTTCCTTTCTCCTAATATTTTTTCCAGAAGGTGAAACATTAGTTGATTATTGGAGTACTTTGATTCTCTTATGGTCCTATTAATCCAAGAAAGTAGGTCCAAGTAATTCCATGATTCTCTTTGTGGCCACCAAATCGTTTTTGAAAGGTACCTTCCCCTCTTGACCATTTTTGATTGGACTAAATCTATGTGCATAATATTATTTTATTTTATGAGTCACAACCTTTGTATAATCATATAAATATCATACTGGCCAGTATTATAACCAAAATTGGAATAATGCTACATACTTGTATAGTGCTTTCACATCTGAGAAATTAATAAAATCATCAGTAAAATAAAATAAAGTGTCTAATTTTTCTCCCATTTTAGTTTTTTTTTTGTTTTTCTGTTGAAAGAAAAGAAAAATTTGAAAAACCACTTAGGAAATCATTACCCCCCTACCCAGCCCTCCCCCTGCCCAGCCCTCACCTTCCCCCTTGCCCAGCCCTCCCCCTGCTCAGCCCTCCCCCTCCCCCCTGCCCAGCCCCCTACCTGCCCAGCCCTCCCCCTCCCCCTGCCTAGCCCCTCCCCCTCCCTCCCCACTGCCCATCCCTCCCCCTCTCACAGCCCTCTCCCTTCCTAGCCCCCCTCCCCTGCCCCCTGCCCATCCCATTCCCTCCCCCTCCCCCTCCCCCCCCACCCCTCCCCAGCCCAGCCCCTCCGCCTCCCTCCTCTCTGCACAGCCCTCCCCTTGAATCTCCCTGCATGAAATATGTAGATGCATGACATGTTTTATTTGGATGCAGACCCAACCAGTTAAGGTACTGCAACTGTTAAAAAACATCCTAAAATTTTGATAAGGTACTACAACTCACTGTATTACAAAACAGATTATAACAGAAAAAATACCAGTCAAACTCATGAAGAATGTGATTATCACTGTATCATTTACTTCTTGAGTTGTAATCAATTTAAACTTCCATACATCCTATCTTTTTGAAGAGTTAGTTGGGAAAAAAATACCTTCAACAATCCTCGATGAGACATAAATGATACACATCTCTTAAGTTTCTTCTTCATGCTTGTAAATCGAAGGCATTCATTCCATCATCCCATGCATATTCACCAATATTTTGGTTCATCGCTATGATGGGATGAGAACAATCAATGTATGTCTAGAAAATCTAGACATGACCCACAAAAATCAATATATAGTGGAGTCAATAGTGAAAACATATCACATGCATTCATATGTTGGATGAAAGGGAGGTTAACTCCATGATTTTACAACCAATAACCATCATTCATATAGTGTGTAAATGAAAATGAAAAATGATGCATGGTAGGGAGGTTAATTCCACAATTTTAGGAAAACATACCTGTTGTAGAGATCTGGCACTTATTAGTGCAGGATTCCCTTGATCTCTTCATGTGTAGAGTGAGTAACCTGAAATATATAAATAAAAATCATCAATATTCATCTTAAAAGATGAAGTGCATAATAATGTATGAAAATTTATTATGCGAAGGGAAATACAGAAAATTTTCTAGGATATTATTTCAATGATATTACAAGAACATACCTATTGCGGGGTGAGCAACACATCAGTCAAGATTTGATTGAAGTGGCTGCTCTGGGCGGTTTTGTTAACATCCACCTCACCTGTGCACCTGCTTTGTGTTTCCAGCGCACCCTTCAAGAACACTTTCAGCTTCCAGAATGTTGATTCACCCTGCATACCACATACCAATTATGGCTGGAAACAGAGAGGGAACAGAGCATTTGTGCTTCAATGAATAGTCAGAAATGTCAGGTTTAATGATAGAAACCATAAGTGTTTACCTTCAACTGGAAGACAGTTCCCAATTGATGATTATTTAGAAGGCGTTGAAGAAAGGTGATGTCCTGGGAGTGGTCGATCCTCTAATGCACCATGGTAATCAACTAAATCAGCTGCAAATTCATTTATGGGAGCACTTGAAGTCCTACTACATCATATTATGAACATATGAGTCTGGGGTTAAATTGGATATTTGAGGATGTAGTTGAGTAAAAAGAAAACTTGTCATGATGTAAAAAATTGTGTGGTAAAACTATACCTTCAGCGATGGTGGATAAGTCGACACCATGTCCAGCTCCTCCCCCAGCCCCTCCCCCTCCCCACCTCCACCTCCCCCTCCTTCCCCACTGCCCAGCCCCTCCCCCTCCCTCCCCACTGCCCAGCACCTCCCCCCCCCCCCCCTCCCCACTGCCCAGCCCCCCTGCCCAGCCCCTCCCCCTCCATCCCCACTACCCAGCCCCCCTGCCCAGCCCCTCCCCACTGCCCAGCCCCCCCTGCCCTACCCCTCCCCCTCCCTCCCCACTTCCCATACCCCCTGCCCAGACCCTCCCCACTGCCCAACCCCCCCCCCCCCCTCGGTACGATACATCCAGCTTCTATCCATTCTATAACAAGAAAAATTGTTATCATTAAATCAATAATGTAAATCATATTTAAAAAATTCAATACAATCATTTATATTATTAAATTAATCGATGCATATTAGTAGCTAGCAAAACATATTTAATGACAAGATGAGTCCATGATTGAATAAGTAGCAATAATAAATTATATTTAAATCTCAAGGAATGATTAAATTCTCTGTATATGGATTGGTTGCTTGGCTTAAAAAATCATGCTCTAAACCGTTACATGTTGTTGAATTCACCTTTAAATTTTACATTGAAATGTTACGTTAATACATAGTAAAAACTTTAAATTTAAAAAAAATTTAACTAATTGTTTTTCATAATTTATGGAACATACATTATCAAGATTTGAATATGATTTCCATGTGTTACTGGCCATAAAATTTAGTATGTTAATTCTGAATCATTCCATGATTGGTTTAAGAATTATGTATGTACTCATATAATTATGTAAAAATAAATTATAAATGGTGTTTTCAGATAAAGCACTATATATGATCATAATGTGTCTTATATAGTCTAGCATGCTTAAACAATTAATTGAGCATGATGTTCCAAATGCATTCAACTAAATTGTTATTGTACCACTCAATAAAATAATGAATTATTTATTTTGAAATACAAATGAATGTTAATTTACCATTATTTAGGTTGTTCAAAATAGGTCAATACAATACAATAATATTTTGGAGTTTGTTTCAGCTTGGTGTTTAGTGAAAAGTAAGATATCAAAGAGAAAAAAATTTAGACATAGAAAAAAATCTTGGTGTGTTACAATGAATATTAAATTATTCCTCCCTATGTTTTGTGATCATTAATGGTTTGAAAATATATTCTCTTAGGATGGTATGAGCTTGGTCTTCCGGATTTCGCGTCGGATGGTTTGAAACAGGTCATGACCACATGGAACACCCCCAAGATATGATTTAGATCTTTCAGTTCATCTATGCAGAGTTTTTTGGATTTTGTCATTTGAGAGGGTATGGCTTCAGCCATCGGATCGAGACTGTGATTTGACATCGGACACTTGCTTGTTGAATCACTTTGCAATCGTGGAGAGCTTCATCACATTCAAATGTTGGGGAGGGGCAGTTTTTATGTTGTGAATTTGGTTTTATTTTCATTAACCCTTAGGGAATTATTTGTCCTAATTCTTGATGTCTTTGGGTTTTCCCATTCATCCCTTAAAATTCAGTCTTATCTAAAAAAAATTGAAGGCCTTCAGGCCATTGGAGGAGGTATGAGCTCGTTCTAGTGTCTTTCGAGTCATCTATTTATCAAAAAAAGCTTCCACACATAGTTAGTTTTTCTAGATAGTCACCCTCTTCTTCTGGTATGGGTAAAGGTTAAATATGCCACCAATGTTGGGGCCTTCTCTAATATCATCTATCTATAATCAACTGTGCTCTTCAAAATTTCATTGAAGACAAATCACCCTTAAATGGTGTGGACCAATCTCCTATAAAAATAATAGTAGACATGATGGCATGTGAGGTTGACCTCATTAGGTTTCATAGGTTTTTGTATCTTGATTATGTTATTTTCCATGTATGTAAGTAAATAATTGTAAAACTTCTCATTTAATAAGTAATACACTTTGTCCATCTGTTCCTCAAGTCATGGGTGACCCAGATCACTTTTTTCTTCCATTCAAGGGAGAATTTGTTGTTAATGCCACTCAATGGGAGGTGTCATGTGATTTAGGGCCTTCCAAGGTTCTTGAATTGGAACTACTACTGTTTTTAGGGTAAGATAATCATTATCTACCTTACTAGTCCTTTTTCCCTATGTCATGGGTGTCGGCCAAGATTTGGCCTAGGTTTTTTAAATGGAATATTCTAAGTGTTGTGTTGTCTCTGAAAGCTCATAGAATCTTCCTAGATAATTCATCGAGATAAAAGGTGTTCGTAGCTCATCCTAAATATTTCCATCACAAATTTCCATCCATTTCTTTTTTGATAAAGGTATTCTGGGTGAATATGTTAAACTTTTCCATCTAGCGATGAAGTAAAAAACTCTATCACTTTAACATTGTTTTCAATCTGTGAGGTCAGAAATCATTATTTTCATTAACATGGAGTTTTAATGATCTAGGAATTGATAACGAATAAATTTACATTCCATAATGGATCCTACCGAAAGGTTGTTTTACTAAAATAAGGTTGGTCCTACCAAATTACATACAAAAACATCTTAGTTTTGTTTCCTCCTACTGCTCTTAGGGGCTCATCATAAAGTCTCTTTAGGACATGAAGTGTGTGAGATGTAATTTTGGATCTCCCAAAAAATCAAGGCTTTAGAATATAGTATTATAAAAATTGGATAGGGTAAAGGTTTTATCCACACATTCGGGATATATCTTATTTTTAGGATGTATGGGGGTGTTCCTCCCTTCAATGGATTCCATTTTGGAATCCAATGATTCAGTGGTGTTGAGGATTTCTAGCGGTATTATTGTCTAGGCCACCTTCTAACTACAGGTATTGGGAAAGTATTGATGAGGTGGCCACACCTTCATATCTCATTGATTCTCAATCTATGCTAACACTGAATGATCGCTCTAATGGGGAATATGTTGTCACCATAAGAGAGGAAAGTCATAATCATTCAAAACATCTTCATATATGTAAATCAATTTCTTAGATCTATACCCAACCTAACATTAAAATTACACCGCTTAATGCATATTATCCCTCTATTGATGTATGTGATGAGAGTGTTTTTTCTCTTTTTGAAAATCATAGCCAACAGAAATATTGTATGTGATAGTTCCTCATCGATATATCTGAGATTCTATATCACATTCTCTTATTGTGCTTGTAGTTCCTCTATAGAGGTAATTTCAGTTCCCCTAGGTAGTGATTGGTATGTATCCATACATTTCCCTTTATCCTAGGCAGAGTTCCATCGAGGAGTGGGAAATTCTGCATTCGTAGGTGTCGTGTTCTACATATTTCTCTGATTACGTGTATGTGTAGCCTTAGTTTATTCATCCACATCACCTACCCCTAAATGAACAATTTCCACATCATTCCCCTATATTTTTTAATCTTGGTTGACATCAATTTTTTTATTCATAATGATGATGTTCACTAAGGTGTGTCAAGTAGTGGGATTTACCCCATCACTCTCAATGCAAAAGGGAAATTATCCACTATTTAATCATCTTTTGAGGGTTGCATTAGGGTCATTTATCTGACCCCTAGTCATATTAGTCCATTTTGTCTTATGAAACTTATGGTTTTTAACTTCCTTTATCGTAAATTCCCCCTACCTTGGTCTATGAATAGTGACCATAAGGGAATTTCCAATCATACTTATCGAGCAGACCCAAAATGAAAGAGGTGTATCTCATAGTGGGAGGAATGATTGGGATGTTGACCATTGAAAATTATCATCAAAACTAGAGAAGATTAATTCCATTAGGGGTGATAATAATGATAAAAATTACCCTGGACCTATGGAATGGGAATGATTTGGGGCTGTTGTTGGCACTTTTTGATCCCATTTTTGAGGATATAGGGAATCCAATCAAGGATATTATGGATCCTAAGATGGAAATTTAGATATAAATTCCCCCATACCTAGATTTTGGTGTTGATATAGAGCCACCACTGATTTCTATAGGACATAAGAAATCCAATCAAGGATTTTATAACATAAGATGAGTGATTTTTTGTGTCATTTCACACATATTACTACATCATGAGGACTGTTAGCATACATAATATATTTATTTGTCTTGTTATTAATTTATGAAGATATGTATTCGGACATGAGGACTGTTATCATACATAATATAAGTTGATATTTATGATAACCCCAACTCTATCATAAATAATTCCCAATTTTACTAATCTATAGATATCTATGTGACACTTAAACCAACCAGTATCTACAACTTCAAATCCTAGAGGTTAATCATTACACATGGTAATCCCTATAATCAACCAATAATCATTGATATCCTCCCATAACTTTAATGGAGCATCACATGTAAAATTACCTTGTTTAAGAGATGTTGAGGTGGAGGCGAAGGCTAGGGGGTCCAGGTCGGGAGTTGGGATGCGGAGCCAGGTGGCGGAGCTGGGACACAGAGCCAGGAGGCGGAGCCGGGACGCAGAGCCGGGACGCGGAGCCGGGACGTGGAGCTGGGACGCGGAGCCGGGACGCGGAGTCGGGACGCGGAGCCGGGATGCGGAGCCGGGACGTGGACCCGGGACGCGGAGCCGGGACGTGGAGCCTGGATGCGGAGCCTGGAGGCGGAGGCCGGGGAGGGGAGTCGGAGAGGGGAGGAGAGTGTCAGGAGGCGGTGGTCGGGGAGGGGAGGACAGGGTCGGGAGTAAGCGTCGGGGAGATAGGGTTGAATGGGTGGAGCGTCGAGTGAGGAGGAGGCTGATACTTTGGGAAGTATGATGTTTTAATACCCATGGTTTTAATAAAACCGTGGGTGAAGATGAATAAAAACAACCTATTCCCACGGTTTATAAAACTGTGGGTATATATGTGTGGGGATAGACCCCATTTCTAGTAGTGGTATTATCTTCTTCGCACTCATTTTTATATATTGTATAACCATTAATTACATAACCATTGTAAGATAATGCATACAAACTTTTCTCCATGGATATCCATCGATGTTATTTTGAAATTGAATCTATATTTTCATCTAACTCCTTAAAATATGGTCTCGAAACCATCCTATAAATTGTTAATTATGTGTATATGATATCCATCATTCATCCCCTGATGGATTCAAATGCATAAGAATTTATTTTTTTCCAACTTTGATTTTTTAAATACCCTTTTAAAATCACCATATCCTATTCTATGGGGTACTTCCATAAATAGTATATATGATCACGTAGTTTAATATCTCTCATCAAGTGAACCATCAAATAAACCATCATATCAAAGAATGTTGGAAGTCAAAACATTTCCATTACACATAATATGATGGAAATTTCTATTTCCATAGATTAAAATTTCATCAGGTCTATAAAATTGTTTAATATAGATTTAAAGAAAAAATAGATATTTGTTAATCTATGAAGGAAATTTTTGGAAAAAAAATATAACGTAATGTTATAGGCATAATATCCTGAATAAAAACATGGAAGTCATGTGATTTTAGAGCCTTTATATTTAAATCGGTCATTGACACGATGTTCTTGATATTCTATTATTACCCCTATGAATCCTTTACATCATTCAAGAAGTTGTAAAACCAATATATCTCATTCTAGGAAAGAGTTTAAGAAGCCTGGGGGAAGAAAATTTAATTATCAACCCTTCACTAGATTCAGCTCTTCTTTCATTCCCATGTAAACCATGTCTAGCCTAGCCTTACTTCCATACCTTTTTTCTAGGTTCACTTATCAATTTTATGGTGAAATTATCACATACATTATTTTCAACATAAATTGCATCATTAAAATGTCTAACATAAAAAAATAGGTTATAGTAATTTAAAAAAATAGATCTCTTTTCCAATTGGTTTTCGTAAGGTTTTTTGAAATAATTTTACCAAAAGCAGTGTCTGTATCTTTTAGTTTCTCAAATATATGATCATGTTTAAGTAGATATGGTGTTTTACATTGTTTCAAACATTCATTGAATTCTTTCTTCCAAGATCAGCACTTATGATGTTCGGGTAAAAATCAGTGATCTCCTTGAAACACTGTTTTTGATCAATGTTATAACCTAATTAATTGTGTGCCTTGTTTTAGATGGCACACCCTTGAGTTTCTTTAATGATATATTCTAGAAATTTTCAAAAGTAATAATGTCATTTATAGTCTCCTACAACATTTCTCTCAAAGTGAAATATTTATTTCTTTGAGCATCATACATTGTAATACAAGAATCCCAAAATAATTTTATATCCTCGATCAATAGATCCAAATAATGATAAATACCACTACCCATTAATTTTCTTCCTAATATATCAATAGATACCATTATGTTTTTTTGTTTCATTCGTAACCATGGTGGAAAGTTATATTTTACCAATATAATCGTCAATGTACTAAGATTACTACATTGAAATCCAAAAGGATTCACTGAATCTGTAGATAAAAAAAGACGAATGTTTCTTGACTCATTTCCAAATTAAGGTTACTCTAGATAGCTTCTCTTCCACTGATGAGATTCTACTAGGTGATGTAGCTTCCCATTTTTATTTATTGTATATTCATTCCATCTAAATTGCCTTGTAGTCTCATCACATCCATATTAGTTCCTAAACCATGGAATGACTTGAAAGTATTATAAAACATTCATAGGAACAGATTCATTTTTATTCTATTGAGATGCGCCACACAATTTTAATTCTGTAATTGATTTCTTGTCCTTTCTAAATAGTATATAGTCATTTTGGGAAGCATGCATTATTTCATATATCATACCAGTCGAGGATAGCATTCATTTAGCTTCGTATTTTCAGCTCGAGAGCTCATTATTATATGAGATCATGTCATTTAAGAGGGAACATAGTTCCACAATACATGTTTCACTCCATCTATTGCCTATATTCAAATTATACATCCTCTGTATGGATAAAAATATTATATATTTGGTGAAACCAGCATAAAATCGTGTCTTTTCATAACTCTTTAACTGCTCAAACAATTTTGGATAATCACAAAGTTTATCGTCAACTAACCTTCTCATTTTCCTCAATATGATCTTCATCATCATTCAAATCTGTAATCACATCCTTGGTATGGTCTTCTTTATTTTCCACACATGTAATCATATCATAATATCTATAAAATATTGTGTAATCCTATCCGCTAGCTACATTCTCTTTTTTCGCATGTTTATTCCATCATTTATAACATAGATCTATTTCATGACAAAACAACTATTCTTCCAACTCCTCTAGACTATCATGTATTGAATAAAAATAGCATAAACACAAAAAAAAGGATTTGATAAGGGTCATATGCATGATATTTGGAAAACATCATGAACTCTTTCACCCCATCTTTATAATCTTCTGTCAGAATATTGGTATCCATAAACTCATTATTCATATCCATCCTATTTGATTCGGTAATAATATTATTTAACAAAATAAAAACATAAAATGGGTCTTTCAAATAAGAGGAACTCAAAATTTTAATTATAGTTATTATATCATTTTTTCCTAGGACACATCCCCTTTTAATCAATGACCAAATTCATTTGAAAACTATTTGTAAAATCATAGTTAAAATCCCACTAAAAGATCCAACCTTCTAAAAAATTTCCTCTTTAAAATAAAAAACCCTTTTTAAAAATTAAACTAGTATTAAATATGATTTCAAAACATTCACATCCCATTATAAAAGTCAATCGAGTGTGTTGAAAAACACTCGGCATGTTGTAGGACCGCGGGACACCCTGAGAGGGGAGGGGTGAATCAGGGTGACCAATTTTTCTTTTAAAGTGATGGATCATGTTCCCACGTTGGTAGGAACTTGTTGAACCTGTATGATGATTATGATTAGAAAGCAAACATTCACATGAGCAGAGAAGACACGGCCCTTTTTACATGGTTCACCACTAAGGGCTACGTCCAAGGAGCATACGCCGACAGGTTTTTAGTCATACCCAAATCTACTATGATTCACTAGCTGTAGATTAAAAAGGTTCGGGTACAGTCACTCTGTCCCAGGCTCACTGCCTTTACAAAGGTTCAGGGATAGCTCACTGCTTCCCTCGGGTCACTCCCGTTGACTCCCCCTGGCTCACTGCTGTTGGTGAAGTCCCACTCAGTTTATAGACATGAAGGTCTCTTCATCATTTTCATAAGAATGCATCCTTTGTTGTATGTAGATGCTCTATTGAAGTCTGATTCTCACCAGAAGAAGAATATCACTTTTCCTCGAAAGTATCGGGTAGTCTCTCGGCTTTCGTGCAGCTCCGAACAGGCCGGTGGGCTTCAGCAAAACCAGGAACGCTTCTCCAAGATAGTCATGCAAGTCCCACTACGGCGCGCAAGTCCAAACTGGCGCGCAAGTGTCATCAACGCACCTGTGTGATGCTTCCTTCCCCGACTTCAAACTTTAGCGGTCCACTTCCTTTCTCTTCCAAACCGCCTTGGGCGCATAGCCAACAACCGGCGCGCAAGCTCTTCTTGCACGACAAACCTACCACCTGCGCGACTCGACCACCTGCGCGATGAGAGCTCGAACAATCTCGAATTCTTGAGCTCCGTGAGAAATGAGAAGGGGTGGTCCAGTATTTATAGGCAAACTGGACCCCCTGAGCGGCGGCGCGCAAGTCCCTCGACGGCGCGCAAGTCTTGTCTTCAGTAACCTCTGTCGCGCAACTCACTTGCGTGACCCAACCAATACTTGCGCGACCTTCTTTCCTTAGCCAATTTTTGACGTTCTGATTCTCAAAAACATATGGCGCGCAAGTCTTCTATCCTCCAAGACCTCGGCGCGCAAGTACCTTTGCAAAAAACACTTAACTTTATTGGCTGATTTTCAGGCCCAAAAATTTCGCAAACACTGGGAGACGGCGCCACCTTCACTACTGTTTTCTGTTTGAACGGTATGATCTCTTTGTTGGTACACATCCTGAACTTCCACAGAGGATTGACAATAAACACAAACCATACGCCAAATCATGCTTTGAAGACCCTGGTTCCAACAATCTCCCCCTTTGGCTTTTTTGGCAATTAGAATAAATTCAATAGATCTCTAACCATGAGCAAACCCAAAACGCAAGAATCAACTCAGCCAACACTCTAAGTCTACGTGGGCAATGCTCGGTGTAGAAAACAAGAGTGTAAGCTTGAATTGGGTTCCAGTGTTTTGAAATTCTCCATGATGGCTGATGTTAGCTTGAATTGGGTTCTAGTGTTTTGAAATTCTGCATGACACCCGATGTTATCCTTCTTAAACTTCTCATCACAATCTTACACTTCTCATCACAGAAGAATTTATTGTCTTGAATTTCTTGCCTTGAATTTATTATTTTCTCCCCCATTGACAATAAAACCAAAGACCGATAAGTTGTTCAACGTTCAGCTCAAGCCATACTCCCCTGGATAGTATCTCCCCCATAAACCTGCATCACAGCCATAAGCAGATAAAAATAGTTAAAACAAACGGGGAGAGGGGATTTCCGGATCCTCCTTATGCAGTAGGAGGTGGTTGAACACCGAGGTTCAACTGATGCTTCTCAAACACAGCCGCAGACAATGGCTTGGTCAGGATATCAGCCACTTACTCATCAGTTCCAACATGATCCATTCTAATCACGCCTTGTTCAACCTTTTCTTTGATAAAATGATACCGTATTTCAATATGCTTTGTACAAGAATGCTAAACCGGATTCTTCGTAAGATCAATTACGCATTTGTTATCACAGTAAATCACCATTGGTTGCTTCACCTTATCACTAATATCTATTAGTTGATGCTTCATCCAAAGCAGTTGAGTGCATGCCTTTGTGGTAGAGATATACTCAGCTTCAGCAGTACTAAGAGAAGTACTTTCTTGTTTCTTGCACAACCAGCCAACACATTTCTGCCCAATAAAGAAAGCTCCACCACTAGTGGACTTTCTGTCTACCACATCACCAGCCCAGTCAGCATCAGAAAATGCGGATAATTCACTGTCCCTGCATGCAGTAAAAAATAACCTGAAATTATGTGTACCTTGAATGTACCTCATGATTCTTTTTACTGCTGCCATATGTTCCTCTTTTGGATTACTCTGAAAGAGGGCCGCAAGGCATGTGGCAAAGACAATATCTGGCCTTGTCACCATCAGATACAGTAGGCTTCCAATGATCCTCCTGTACATGGTGGGATCAATAGATTCCCCATCCTCATGCTTTCCAAGTTTAGTTCCAACTGCAATTGGAGTTGACATTGGTTTGGAGTCTTTCATATTGAACTTCTTCAGTAGCTCTCTTACATATTTTTCCTGAGAAATGAAAGTGTATTCCTTCTTTTGAATCACCTGCAGCCCCAAGAAATATGTGATCTCCCCAATCATAGACATTTCAAATTCTGATTTCATGTGATTGGAAAATTCATCCACTAATTTCTGCCTACTGCCACCAAATATGATATCATCAACGTAGACAAGAACCATGAATTAATCTTTTGGAGAACTATTCACATAGAGATTGTGATCAACTCCTCCTCTTTTGATTTCCAACTTCTTGAGATATGAATCCAGCCGTGAGTACCACCCCCGTGGTGCCTGCTTCAAACCATATAGAGCTTTCTTCAGTTTGCAGACTTTTGTTTCATCAGTATCCAAAACAAAGCCCACTGGTTGTCAATATAGACTTCCTCTTCGAGTACACCATTCAAGAATACTGTCTTGACATCCATTTGATATACTTTATATCCTCTTTGGAGTTCCATGGCAAGGAAAAGCCTGATTGACTCCAGTCTAACCACTGGAGCAAAGGTTTCTTTAACATCAATCCCTTCAATCTGGGAGTATCCTTTACATACCAGTCTTGCCTTGTTTCTGATGACCCTTCTATTATCATCAAACTTATTTTTCAAGATCCATTTGGTACCAATCACATTGTGACCTTCTGGTCTCTGTACAGGATCCCATGTCTGATTCTTGTCAATCTGATCTAACTCTTCATTCATGTCTTTTACCCAGGATTCATCCTTTGCAGCTTCTTCAAATGTGGATGGCTCCACAATAAAAAGAAATACAGTTTGTGTGTTATTCCTCATCCTCCTTGTCTGTGTAGGTGCATTCATGTCTCCAGTTATGTTAGATGGATCAATTTCTGCTCTTCGATTTTTCTTATGAGGTTCAGACGCATTCTCACCAACCAAGATTTCTACTTCAGATTCTTCGTCTGAGTCAACATCATGATGTGACCCATGAGTATTTTGTACACCTTCCTCTATTTCTGTATTTGTATTTATTTCATGTTCACATTCATTCTCATCTTCTATTTTATCAGCATAGGTACCATTTGAATTATTTGGAGTTTTTCCTTCAATGATCTTAACATCATTTCTTTCCACAATCCTCCCCAAGCGTTTATTGAAACACTTGTAAGCTTTGCTGTTCATTGGATACCCATGAAAAATTCCTTCATCAGCATTGTCACCATACTTTCCTTGGTTTCCTTCTTTATTCTAGATGAAACATTTGCTTCTGAAAACACGAATGTATTTCAATAAAGGCTTCCTTACATGCCACAATTCATATGGTGTCTTTATTTCTCCCATATAAAGCCCTGTTCGATTCTGAATGTACACTGCAGCCTCAACAGCTTCTTTCCAGTAATGGCGAGAGATACCACTATCAATCAGCATAGTCCTAGCCATATTGTTTACCTGTCGATTCCGGTGCTCAGCAACTCCATTTTGTTGCGGAGTTCTCACAGCAGCTACCTCATGATGTATTCCATGTTTTTCTAAGTAATTATCAAACTCAATGGACGTGTATTCCCCTCCATTGTCAGATCGCAGGACTTTTATTGTCCGGCCTGTATCGTTCTCTGCAATCCGTCGATAAGTTTTCATACAATCAAGCACTTGTCGCTTCCTGTGGATAACCATTACACAAGCCATTCTGCTATAATCATCAATGAAATGGACGAATTACCTTTCTCCATAGGTTCCAGCAACATTTATTGGGCCACATACGTCTGTATGAATGAGATCAAGAAGATGCGATGCCCTTTTCTTCTTTGGTCAATATGAACTACATACCAGTTTCCCACGAATACAAGCATCACATGACTCTTCCCGTTCACATTTTAGAATGGGAATATCCATGACTATCCTTCACTTAGATATCTTTTCCATGTCTTGCTGGTTAATGTGCCCTAGCCTTCGATGCCATAAATTATTTTCTTCTTCAACAGACAAATAGCAAGTGTTCACTTTGCTGTCAACCTGATATAAATTTCCATCTGTTCTACTCCCTTTCATAAGAGAATTTCCTGTTTTTCCTTTTATGGTGCATCCTTTTTGATTGGAGGTTACTATGAGCCCTGAGTCATAGAGTTGACTTACACTCATGAGATTGTGGCGTAGACCGTCCACGTAAAGAACCTTAGTCTTCTTCAGCTCCCCGTTGGCGAGAGCAGTATTCCCGCTGCCTTTGATCTTCAAAGCACCGTCATTACTAAACCGTACTGTTCCATCAACCTTCTTTTCAATGTTCATCAAAAGTTCAGCATTTCCCGTCATATGGGAAGAGCATCCACTATCAAGGATCCAGGTGTTGCCGCTTTTTGTAGCTTTGAGTGCTACTTCTGCAAGATTGGATTTCTTGATCTTCTTCTTCTCTTTCCATGAGATATTGGATTGAGCATAGGATAATGGTGGCCTTTTAATACATTCTTCTACATAATCTGAATCTTCATACCCATGATCTTCTTCGAGAGGGGAAAACTGTTTGTGATAACAACATCATCAGGAGGATGAGCACAGTCTCATCTTTGAGTTTTGTATGAATTACTCATGTCGTACCACTGCCTGGAATACATAGCATTATGGCCAAAGTTAGAACAATTAAAATAGTAACCATAAAAGATATTTCGTCTATAAGATGGAGGATATGAAATCGTTCTCCTTTGTTGACTTCCCAGATCTTCTCCATTCAAGTAGCTCCTTGCCTCTTCGCAATATGTCATGGTATGGCCCAGATAGCCACAGAACTAACACTTCATGTGAGTGAATGTCTTCTCACCTGAATGTTTCCTCATACCTTCATCCTTGTGAGAATAGTTGAACTGCCTATCATTTCTGAATGTATGAGGATAATTGTCAGTTCTCCTTCTAGTTTGGATTGAGGGTTCCTTTTTCCACACTTCAGGCAATGTTTGGACATGTTCAACCTTTGTTTTGTCTTTCTTTTGGCTCTCTTTATTTCCAGCAGTTGATGTCTCAGCTTCATAGCCAATTCCACTCTTTCCCATGCAGGCGGGTCTTTGAACGCTCAAGATTTTTTCAACCCTATCTGAACCACATTTGGATCTTTCCAGTAACTCTGCATCTGAGAATCTTTTAAGAGGTCTTTTCTCCCTTGATTCTTTTGAAAATGATTCAGTTTCAAGTTTACTTCTAAGAGTAACAACTTCCTCCTCAAGACCCTCAGCAGTCTTGGAATTTTCTTCCAGTCTTGACGTGAGGTCATTGATGACCTTTCCCTGCTCCTCAATTCTCAGTTTTAGATCCACTACATCATCATTGCTCTCAAGGATTTTAGACTGAACTTTTACAAATTCTTCCAGACGTTCAATTTCAGTTTCAAGTTCATCAACATATTCTGATGATTCTTTGACCATTTCCTTCGACTTATTACATCTCTTACATTTACTCTCAAGCTTGGAGAAGGCATCCTTAATTTGAATCTTTGGATTACCAATAGTAGTAGTCTGATTATCTCTGTCTTTATTGATTGAGGATTCTGATATTTCAGTGGTATCCATCATGGAAGCATGGTTTTTGGTTTTAAATTCTGGTTCTTCTTCCTCACAAAATTCAATATCATCATCTTCTTCTTCATAGACAAAACTCTTCCTCTGCATTTTCTTTCAAGATTTGAAGTCACCCTTTTTGAAAAACCTTTTCCGAGGGTTCTCAATGTCTTCAGATTCGCTCTCATCATCATCTAACATTCTTTGGCACTGAGAGTCAATGTGCCCAACTCTTCCACAACGGAAGCATGCAAGAGGTAGCTTACCTCTAAATTTACCTTTTCCCTTTTTCAACTTCTTGGCGATGATGGAAAGAATTTCTTTTTCTTCATCATCTTCACCACCACTATCTTCTGAAATTATCAGTTTGTCCATGGCTTTGAATGCCATTTCCTTGCTCACGCGAGTCGTGGCATCTTCGGGTTTGACTCTCATCTCATATTCCACTAAACTACTTAACAAATCATCCAGAAATAGTTTAAATAGATCTCTTTCTTCGAGTGCTGACACCTTTGCATTGTACATGGGAGGAAGTCTTCTCAAGATTTTCTTTACGATATCAATGTCTTTGATTTCTTCTCTAAGACCTCGAATTGCTCCCACTACTTCAGTAATTCGATTAAAAAATGAGTCTTCATTTTCCTTGGGGTGCATCTTTAGGTCGTCAAACCTGTTGTGTAAAACTTGAAGTTTTTCCTCCTTTACCTTGCTATCTCCTTCATAAATGTTTTCAAGTTTATCCCACATAGACTTTGCTGAAGTGAAACTCATCACCTTTAGATATATCTGATCGGAAAGAGCTGTAGTGAGTGCATTGTGTGCTTTAGCATCAGCATCAATAATTTTCCTGTCTGTGTCAGTCATAGCTAGGCATGTTGATCAGTGACCTGTATTCCTTTCATACTAGAAAACAAAACTTCCATTCCAAGAGATCTTAGATGAGATCTCATCCTATTCTTCCAGATCTGAAAATTATTTCCATCGAAGAGAGGGACTCCCCTAACATTGACTTCATTCTCCATGGCGACAAATGACATATTCAAATCCAACAACCTTCCTCTGATACCACTTGTAGGACCCCGGGACACCCTGAGAGGGGAGGGGTGAATCAGGGTGACCACTTTTTCTTTTAAAGTGATGGATCTTGTTCCCACGTTGGTAGGAACTTGTTGAACCTGTATGATGATTATGATTAGAATGAAAACATTCACATGCACAGAGAAGACATGACCCTTTTTACATGGTTCACCACTAAGGGCTACGTCCAAGGAGCATATGCCGACAGGTTGTCGGTCGTACCAAAATCTACTATGCTTCACTAGATGTAGATTACAAAGGTTCGGGTACAGTCACTCTGTCCCAGGCTCACTTCCTTTACAAAGGTTCAGGGATAGCTCACTGCTTCCCTCGAGTCACTCCCGTTGACTCCCCCTGGCTCACTGCCGTTGGTGAAGTCCCACTCAGTTTATAGACATGAAGGTTTCTTCATCATTTTCATAAGAATGCATCCTTTGTTGTATTTATATGCTCTATTGAAGTCTGATTCTCACCAGAAGAAGAATATCACTTTTCCTCGAAAGTATCGGGTAGTCTCTCGGCTTTCGTGCAGCTCCAAACAGGCCGGTGGGCTTCAGCAAAACCAGGCGCGCTTCTCCAAGACAGTCGTGCAAGTCCCACTACGGCGCGCAAGTCCAAACTGGCGTGAAAGTGTCATCAACGCACCTGCGCGACGCTTCCTTCCCCGACTTCAAACTTGCGCGGTCCACTTCCTTTCTCTTCCAAACTGCCTTGGGCGCATAGCCAACAACAGGCGCGCAAGCTCTACTTGTGCGACAAACCTACCACCTGCGCGACTCGTCCACCTGCGCGACGAGAGCTCGAACAATCTCGAAGTCTTGATCTCCGTGAGAAATGAGAAGGGGTGGTCCAGTATTTATAGGCAAACTGGACCCCCTGCGCGGTGGCGCGCAAGTCCCTCGATGGCGCGCAAGTCTTATCTTCAGTAACCTCTATCGCGCAACTCACTTGCGCGACCCAACCAATACTTGCGCGACCTTCTTTCCTTAGCCAATTTTTGACGTTTTGATTCTCAAAAACATATGGCGCACAAGTATTCTATCCTCCAAGACCTCGGCGCGCAAGTACCTTTGCAAAAAACACTTAACTTTACTGGCTGATTTTTAGGCCCAAAAATTTCGCAAACACTGGGAGACGGCGCCACCTTCACTACTGTTTTCTGTTTGAACGGTATGATCTCTTTGTTGGTACACATCCTGAACTTCCACAGAGGATTGAAAACAAACACAAACCATACGCCAAATCATTCTTTGAAGACCCTGGTTCCAACAATCTCTCCCTTTGGGTTTGTTGGCAATCAGAATAAATTCAATAGATCTCTAACCATGAGAAAACCCAAAATGCAAGAATCAACTCAGCCAACACTCTAAGTCTACGTGAGCAATGATTGGTGTAGAAAACAAGAGAGGAAGCTTGAATTGGGTTCCAGTGTTTCGAAATTCTCCATGACGCCCGATGTTAGCTTGAATTGGGTTCTAGTGTTTTGAAATTCTCCATGACGCCCGATGTTATCCTTCTTAAACTTCTCATCACAATCTTACACTTCTCATCACAGAAGAATTTCTTGTCTTGAATTTCTTGCCTTGAATTTATTCTTTTCTCCCCCATTGACAATAAAACCAAAGACCGATAAGTTGTTCAACGTTCAGCTCAAGCCATACTCCCCCTGGATAGTATCTCCCCCATAAACCTGCATCACAGCCATAAGCAGATAAAAACAGTTAAAAAAAACTGGGAGAGGGGATTTCTGGATCCTCCTTATGCAGTAAGAGGTGGTTGAACACCGAGGTTCAACCGATGCTTCTCAAACACAGCCGCGGACAATGGCTTGGTCAGGATATCAGCCACTTAGTCATCAGTTCCAACATGATCCATTCTAATCACGCCTTGTTCAACCTTTTCTTTGGTAAAATGATACAGTATTTCAATATGCTTTGTACAAGAATGTTGAACCGGATTCTTCGTAAGATCAATTTCTCTTTTGTTATCACAGTAAATCACCATTGGTTGCGGTACCTTATCACTAATATCTATTAGTTGATGCTTCATCCAAAGCAGTTGAGTGCATGCCTTTGTGACAGAGATATACTCAGCTTCAGTAGTACTAAGAGAAGTACTTTCTTGTTTCTTGCTCAACCAGCCAACACATTTCTGCCCAATAATGAAAGCTCCACCACTAGTGGACTTTCTATCTACCACATCACCAGCCCAGTCAGCATCAGAAAATGCGGATAATTCACTGTCCCTGCTTGCAGAAAAAAATAACCCGAAATTATGTGTACCTTGAATGTACCTCATGATTCTTTTTACTGCTGCCATATGTTCCTATTTTGGATTACTCTGAAAGCGGGCCTCAAGGCATGTGGCAAAGACAATATCTGGCCTTGTCTCTGTCAGATACAGTAGGCTTCCAATGATCCTTTTGTACATGGTGGGATCAACAGATTCCCCATCCTCATGCTTTCCAAGTTTAGTTCCAACTGCAATTGGAGTTGACATTGGTTTGGAGTCTTGCATATTGAACTTCTTCAGTAGCTCTCTTAGATATTTTTCCTGAGAAATGAAAGTGTATTCCTTCTTTTGAATCACCTGCAGCCCCATGAAATATGTGAGCTCCCCAATCATAGACATTTCAAATTCTGATTTCATGTGATTGGCAAATTCATCCACTAATTTCTGCCTACTTCCACCAAATATGATATCATCAACGTAGACAAGAACCATGAATTGATCTTTTGGAGAATTCTTCACATATAGATTGTGATCATATCCTCCTCTTTTGAATTCCAACATCTTGAGATATGAATCCAGCCGTGAGTACCACCCCCGTGGTGCCTGCTTCAAACCATATAGAGCTTTCTTCAGTTTGCAGACCTTTGTTTCATCAGTATCCAAAAAAAAGCCCACTGGTTGTTCAATATAGACTTCCTCTTCAAGTACACCATTCAAGAATGTTGTCTTGACATCCATTTGATATAATTTATATCCTCTTTGGAGTTCCATGGCAAGGAAAAGCCTGATTGACTCTAGTCTAGCCACTGAAGCAAAGGTTTCTTCAACATCAATCCCTTCAATCTGAGAGTATCCTTTACATACCAATCTTGCCTTGTTTCTGATGACACTTCTATGCTCATCAAACTTATTTTTGAAGATACATTTGGTACCAATCACATTGTGACCTTCCGGTCTCTGTACAAGATCCCATGTCTGATTCTTGTCAATCTGATCTAACTCTTCATTCATGGATTTTACCCAGGATTCATCCTTTGCGACTTCTTTAAATGTGGATGGCTCCACAATAGAAAGAAATGCAGTTTGTGTGTAGATGCTCTATTGAAGTCTGATTCTCACCAGAAGAAGAATATCACTTTTCCTCGAAAGTATCGGGTAGTCTCTCGGCTTTCGTGCAGCTCCAAACAGGCCGGTGGGCTTCAGCAAAACCAGGCGCGCTTCTCCAAGACAGTCGTGCAAGTCCCACTACGGCGCGCAAGTCCAAACTGGCGCGAAAGTGTCATCAACGCACCTGCACGACGCTTCCTTCCCCGACTTCAAACTTGCGCGGTCCACTTCCTTTCTCTTCCAAACCGCCTTGGGCACACAGCCAACAACCGGCGCGCAAGCTCTACTTGCGCGACAAAACTACCACCTGCGCGACTCGACCACCTGCGCGACGAGAGCTCGAACAATCTCGAAGTCTTGAGCTCCGTGAGAAATGAAAAGGGGTGTTCCAGTATTTATAGGAAAACTGGACCCCCTGCGCGGCGGCGCGCAAGTCCCTCGATGGCGCGCAAGTCTTTTCTTCAGTAACCTCTGTCGCGCAACTCACTTGCGCGACCCAACCAATACATGCGCGACCTTCTTTCCTTAGCCAATTTTTTATGTTCTGATTATCAAAAACATATGGCGCGCAAGTCTTCTATCCTCCAAGACCTCGGCGCGCAAGTACCTTTGCCAAAAACACTTAACTTTATTGGATGATTTTCAGGCCCAAAAATTTCGCAAACACTGGGAGATGGCGCCACCTTCACTACTGTATTCTGTTTGAACGGTATGATCTCTTTGTTGGTACACATCCTGAACTTCCACAGAGGATTGACAACAAACACAAACCATACGCCAAATCATGCTTTGAAGACCCTGGTTCCAAGACATGCAACCTAAGTCCATTCAAAGTGTTTAAATCATTTCAAGGCTATTTAAAACCCAAAAATGGTATGTTGAACACACATAATTTTTTAAGAAACATTTCAAAACACATGATTCATTTTAAAAGATCCACTTATGCATTTTCACCAATACATAAATCCTAATATAGGAACTTTTTAAAGGATACATAAATCAAAAATAAAAAAATTAAAATATAAAGCTATAAAAGGTTTATCATGTCTGTCATGAATAAATAGTATGAATCCTATAGTTCACTTTTGTAATACTAATGAGGAGTGAATAGGTGATAAATTAAGACAGAAGAGTCACTTGGCCATGATACTTTTGAACATAATGTCACATATCTTCAAAGTGGGCAACAATATTCTGCTTGATGCTTGAATCATGTACTACATATTCTTGATCCTTCCAATATTGTATGTTATACCAAATTTTCCCATTTTTGATGGTATACATTAGGTTAATGTTAAAGGATTATAAGTACCCAAAACTTCTCTGTTATCAATGGTTCATTTCACTTTGTGATTAAATATATTTTAAAAACAATTAGTGTATTCCAAAAAATATCTCACCCTAAATAAAAAACTAATAACACCTTAGGGAACGAACCACTATTTCCAAATATAAGAAAGGATTTGGGAAGCTTGTATTATATATCCTTAACTGTCTGGACCCATAAGTGACAACATGATACTCATGGACTGGAAAGAAACCATACCACATTCTTGGTAAATGAATTCATAGTGCTTCCCAGAAGGAAATATCCTCGTTGACCCTCTTGTAATAACCAAAAATTCCAAAAATATTAGTATCTCAAAAACATTCTATGGACTATTTAAATAAACTATATCATCGAGCTAATCAGGTTCTCAAAATACATTATCCTCTAATTTCATTTTCCCTGGGAAGTGTTCATTATCAACCCAAAACATACACATTGATATCATGTCATATAGTTAATGCTCCATATTTTTTCACAAAATTATCTCTAGATATAGATCATGTTCCTCCCTCAACTGGGAATACATGATGATATGATTGAAAAATATCACTACAAAATTATCTAAATAAGGATGGAAGACCCAATTAATCTCATCCATGAACACTACGATTATATTTTTCAAAATGCATTACATCTCTAGACACCCATACAATACATATGTACACCTAAATATAGTATGTGGTATATCAAAATACGTCACCATAAACTGATGATAAATTGATATCAAATCGTTCTTAGAGAAAAATTTAGCACCTCTACGTTAATAAAACAGTCCATCAATACATATAAGTTGGTAAAATCTCATTTATATCAATAATAATAACCTATAATAGTTCATACATATTCTCAATAATTCATTTGAATAATTAACGAAAAAACAAAGGCACCCCAAGGGGACATAATCATTCATATGAACCCCTTTACCTCTAAGTAGTTCAATTGATCCTTCTTCTCTTTTAGCTTTATAGGATCCATCTCATATGGTGTAATAGATATATGCTCCACACCTAGTAAGAACAAAACCATAAATGAATCCTATCCCTTGGGTGGTAACCTATAGAAGTCCGTATGAAATAAATCTTGGAACTTTTCAATGAAAGTAGGACATACAAACTGACTTTCTCTCTATCAAGCAAATTTAATCTAGAAAAATGATTTATGATTCTACCCAAATATAGAAATATAGGTCCTACAATACTATTTTTCAGTTCCGACTCTCCAATATAGACACAATTATCACCCAAAAAAAATATAATTCCACCCATCAATGAAAAAAATTGATATTGTACATACATCACAACATTGGGGTTTTAATTGTAGTCAGAAACTGAACCCGCTGTTTTCATGTCACTAAACTTTTTTATTTACCATTTATTATAATTTTTATTAACAAAATTATACCAATCAAAAAATTTCTTTTGTAGTTCATTTTCAATGGAAATAAAAATCTATCAAATGATGTGATCTACCCGATATAAATAATAACACTCTGGAAATAAATATGCAATGTAAAGAAAACATATGAAGTCAACAATTAGAATTCTCAATATATTAAAGAGATATTTGTTACGAATATAATTTCAATAAAAAATTGTTTTTATTTTAGACAATTTATTTGGAAGATCTATAGAGTGGATACTTGGTATCCTAGATCCACACAAAAAAAATCATGGACTATAACCCTATTGAAATTTATAATGTTTTAATCCCAGATATTCATTTATTATTATCTAATTAATGTAAATAAGTATCTAATACAACAAGACCCAATTCAATATGATGATTAGTGACAACTCTATACTAGAAATTCATCAAATGTGGTGATTTGGAGAATACATATTCTAACCCTTGAAGCTAATCAATTTCTTTGTATTGAAATTAAAAAGTTATGTACATGGAATTGATCCTGAAAATTTGTACAATGATAAAATATAAACAAAATTATAAGAGAATTACAAGAATATTAATTGTGGTAGTATCTGAGGAGCTGGGTTCGTGATGGACGGGGGTTTGTATAGGAGAAGGGATTCATAATGGATGTGGGGTTTGGCAGTAGAGGTGGGTATATAAAAGGAGGTGGTTTCAATGTAAAGGAAGGGGTTGTGAATGATGTGGGGTTCCTTGAATAGTGGAGGTGAGGTTCACCATAGATGGAGTTCAGAGGTGGAGGTGATGTTTAAGATGAAAAAGGGATTCGCTATGGAGGACGCGGACATTTCAATGGCGGATGATGGATTTTCAACAGTAGAGAAAGAGGAGGAGGATTTAACAGTAGAGGTGGAGGAGGAGTCAATGGTAGGGTTCATCTTGGACGAGATCTTGAGGCATTTGTGAGTAAGAAGAGAATATTTGGGTTAATTTATAAAATGTGTTAATCCTTTTTTCAATTCTAGCTAAAAAACATTGCTAAATATATTTTTTATCTGCGCTAAAATTGAAAGTGTTAATAAAACATTCCATTATCAATGCTAAATACTCAATGAAAAAACTATAATTATAATTAATTATTTATATTTTAATAAATATATATTTATATAATTATATGTATGGTAAATGGGTATTTATTTATTTTTAATAACAATTATAATGAAGGGTTTTTAATGATTTCAAGCAAAATTGGTTCTCTACATGAATCACATACTATTGCTGAACATGAAATTCATTGGGAAATTAAAATTGAGCTCAATAGTTTTAAGGTTATTTCTTTTTGTAATGATGATGTATGTCATGTGTATAAGGATATGGTTGCAGCTTAAAATGTTGATCATGATGTGACTATGCATTAGTAGACTTGAAAAATGGGTAGGCACTCAAAGGGTCATATCCACAAATGTGGTTGAGAGGATGTTACTCGAGGGCTTGGATGAGGTGGTTCTTTTAGATCTTCCCGACTCACACTTGAGCAGATTGTGATTAAGGAAAAGTACATTATTATTTTCAGCTAGAAGATCACATAATAATATTGGGAATATTTTTATGCAAAAGAATCTGATCATGACTCGAATAATGATTATGGAGATGTTTGTGGTGTTGTTTTTGTTATGTCTGTGGGCTTGCCCATATTTTCTACCATTTTCCTCCTCATTTAATTATTATCTTCTCACCAATTTTAATAAATGGTCAGGAGACATTTCTTCTCACTAGACCCACTTTGATATGATTATAATTATATATATTAATATATTTTTTCTAATTTTATACTTATTTAAATCTATCTATATTTATTTAGATTTATAACTGTAAATATTATTATATATTTATTATTATTTTATAAATTTTTATCACTATAAATTTATATATATATATTTATAGTTATATTATTAAATAAATATTTATTTATTTATTTATTTCAATAATTATAAAATTATATGAAATCTATTTCTTACATTCATAATTTAATAAATATATATAATTAAAATGTTTATTATAATTTAAAAATTATTTAAATGTGTGTTTATTGTTTAGATTTCTAATTATAAATATTTTTATATATTTATAAATATAGTTATTTAATTAAAATATATTTATAACTTTATATGCAAAAAAATATATTTTTTATAATCATATAATTATTTACACACACACAAAAATATATATATTTATTTATTGGTAATTCTAAATATAAAAAAATATTTATTTATTTATATTTATATATGTAATAAATATATATTTATTTATAATTATAAATTTAAAATAAATATATTAATCATATTTATAATTATATATATTTAATATCTTTATTATAATTTTATAATTATTTAATTATATATTTATTTATTTAGAAAAAAACCATTGAAAAGTACAATTATTGATTAAACAGTCTTCAAACATGAAATGAGAATACATTCTTTAATGAAAGTGAGAAAAAACTTTTATTTATAAATATATTTATTTAATTATATGTATTTTAAACTTTATAAGTTTAATAATTATATTTATTATTATTTTATAATTATACATACATATATATTTATTTATTTACTTATTTATAATTATAAATATATTTACAAAAATTTGTATATAATCAAATATATATATATATACCTAGTAGAGTATATGTAATAAGAAATGAGCCGTCACATTTATATGGACAACATGAATAATCATGAGGGTGTACTGTGTGAAGAAATATTCATGATAAATAAATAACATATGAACGTCAATGGTATTCACAGATCAATATATTTTTTGACTAAATTCCTTAGACACATACATTTATTTAAATATGTATTTGTTTATTTATAATTAATCTTATAAATATATATATATATATATATAATGTATTTGTAAAAATTATAAATATATAATTATAAATACAATTAATATAATATATATATATATTATTTAATGAAATTAATTATAATCTTATAATTATTTAAATATATATTTATTTAATTATAATCATATAAATCCTTTTTATAAAACATAATATATTTTTAAATAATTTAAATATATTTATTCATAATAAACATGTATACTTTATTTAATGTATAGAAATAAACATTATTTTTTAACATAAATATATTAATTTTATATAAATTAATAATATTTTTTAAAAAAAACTTTTATCAGCACTAATAATAGTGCTGGTAAATATACCCTTTATTAGTGATCAAAAATGTTTTCATAAATTCCCCCCTTTTATCATCTCTTTCTAGTTTTCACTGATAAAATCTAGCACATCCCTTGCCCGGATCTACGGTAATGTGACTTGAAATAGTGTAAGAAACTAGGGGATGAAAATTCTATTTTTCACCCATCAATAGTGCCAACTCTTCCTGTATTCCCATGGTAATCATGTATAAACAAACCTTAATTTAATACTTTTTTTGAGTTCATTTAGTGACGTTCCAATGACACTATCACATATATTTTTTTCAACATTATCATCATAAATAAAATAACTGATATACAAACAATCTTAGGGTGGTTATTTAAAAAAAATTGATGTCTTTTATCAATCAGTTTTTGTATGGTTTTTCAGAAAATGGTTCATCATCATCAGTTAACATATCTTTCACTTCCAAAAATAATTGATCAGCTATTAGTAGAGATAGTGTTGTACGTTTTTCTAAACTCCCCTCGATTGATTTCATCCAAGATCGTTTCTTATTATGTCGAGACTTAAATAATTAATGAAATAGAATTAAATTCTTAAATATATTTTTAAACCTAATTGAATTTGTACCTCATTCCCAAATGGGACACCCTATAGTTCCTTTAATTCTATATCTAGAAATATTTCAATAAGAAAAAAAAGTCATTTATCACCCCATACAACATGAATCTCATTGTAAAATCTTCATTTTGTAAGCATCAACAACGTAACACCTAAATCCCACAATATTCTCAAATCCTTGATCAGTGGATCCAAATAAATATCAATACCATTACCCATTTTTTTGGTCCTCATATAAGTATAGAAAACATAATTTATTTTTATTTCTTTCATAACTATAGTGGCATGTTATAAATTTCCAACATAACTATAAATTTTTTTTAGTACTGATTTGATAACCCAAAGGATTTACCCAGTCTTTAGATCGCACAATATGAAGGTTTCCCAACTCGTTCTGAAATTCAGGATACTCATGACTAATTCTCTTTCACTAATGAGAGTCTATTAGGGGTTAAAGTTACCCATGTCTATTTCAGTTATCTAGTTTTCATGTCAATTTCCTTCCAGCCCCATCACTTTCATATGGCGGTCTAAACCATGGAATGATTTTAAAGTACCATAAAACATTCATAGGACATGATTCATCTTTCTTGTATCTAGAATAACCACACTTTAGGCATTATTTGTGTGATTTGGGGTCCTTTTAAAATAGTATAAACTCATTTGCACATGCATGTATTCTTGCAGAGATTATACCCATTGAACGTAACATTTGTTTTGAGTCATATATTTGGTTACGAAGTTCATTATAATCTGAGAGAATATAATTCAAGATACAAATTAGTTTAGAAAAATTGGAATCACTCCTTTTGTTTCAATCTTTTAAATTATACAGATTCAGTGTAGATGATAATGTTATATATTTATTTAAACCAGTATACAATGGATTCTTTTCATAACTCTAGTTTCTCAATAAATGTACAATCATGAATTTTATATTCAACTTTAATTAAAATTTACTCAATAAAACATTCATCATCATTCACACCTATAATCACATTGTCAGTATACCCTTCTTCGTTTTTCACACTTGTAATCATATCATATGATCACAAAAATGTAGTGTTTCCCATGTCACTAGATAGATTCACTTTCTCCCCATTTTTATTCCAGAATTTATAACTTCGTTCTATTCTGTGAAAGATCATGTTTTCTTCAAACTCCTCTAGAATAATTAGTCTTAAAAAATAACACAATAAACATAGAAAATTATTTTATTTATGTATGAAATGAACGATATTTCACCAACTAAATGATCTTTTTTAACCCATATTCATACTCAATTATCATATGATTAGCATCCATCCATTTTCGATTCATATCCATCCTTTTTAATTAAATTTTATTAATATATTAAATAATAAATAATTACACAAAAGGGGCCTTTAAAATATGGGAATACAACATTTGAATGTTCTATATAATATCTATTTGATTTGATGAAAATGTATAATTGAACTTATGAAAACAATTACTCCACTGGTGGTAGGTGTTATACTCTAAACTCATCCATAATGATCATTGATAAGTGGTATAGGATTAATAATTTTTATGGTTGTTCAAGGAACATAGGTTTATGTCATGAGGAGATGGGGGGTGAGTCTCATGGGAAAAGTAGAATAATAACTATATGACAGATAAAGATGATAAGGATGATCATTATATCCTTAGATCTAAATATTTACAAGCTAAAAGTTAGTGAAGCACGTAAAAAATTTATTAGTTTCTTATATAATTTTGACAAAAGAATAAATGGAAGTTTTATCCCTATAAGTGGATCCTTGATTGGCGTGACAAGGATAAGGCTCATGGGATGTTCTTACACACACTCATAACGAGACAACTATTTTAGTTCCAAAATTCAAATCAATCCTTCAATTACTATATGAAAATGAAAAGGATTTTGATCTGATGAATGAATTCCAGAAGCTCTTAGCATCCATTAAGGGCAATATTGGTGGAGTGGGATCATGAAGGATACCCTATGGGTTGGATAGAGTTAGTGAAATTTCCTTTCCATGGTTTTATTATTAATATATATTATATATAAGGTGGGATTATGTGTATCTAGAAGACCCATAAAAATTAATATGATCTTATACATATAGATACCACCATTTTTCATTACACAAGTATACATTTAAAAATACAGATACCACTCAAACCATTTCATTTATATATACTGATACCCCCAAAAAAATTACACAAATTTTAAAGAGTTTTTGAAAAGGAAAATAAAATTAGAAAGTGATTTAATTAAGACATCAATCAATAAGAGATGTTATTTTTTAAAGTGCAATTGTAGAAGAAAAATTGTAACACATATTTATCTCCCCTTCTCATTGATAAATTACTATTTATATAGAATCTTAAAAAAGGGATATTGCTTATAAAGGTAATACCTTATTCTCTCCTATAATATTATTCTTCAACTTTTACTTTTTTAAAGTATCCCTATGCATTCCAATCTAGTATTAATCCATTAAATATTTTTTAGTCCTTCAATGTTCTTAATCATTGGTTGGACTTGATGGTTTTCCAAGAAGATACCAATGTAAAACAATTGTTCCTTTTTCTAGTTCTATACATCATATAAAAAACAAATTCATACCTAATTTTATAGATGTATTTTGATAAGAGGTCATTGACCAATGTGAAAATATAATTCAAGTGGGGATGCGGTAAATTCATCCAACTTATGTCTTAACATAGGAATCTACTTATTGAATAAACAACTTTGTCATCTTAGCTATAATATATGAATTAGAAAACATAAGGAGAAAATGTCCATGACCTTCCAATACTAAAATGGAATGGAATATAATGTTCTTATC
Organism: Viscum album; assembly: GCA_963277665.1. Taxonomy (NCBI): domain Eukaryota; kingdom Viridiplantae; phylum Streptophyta; class Magnoliopsida; order Santalales; family Viscaceae; genus Viscum; species Viscum album. Next base: position 1,070,076,770 of record OY728129.1, read on the forward strand.
ATTCATAAATGGAAAAATTATTAACTCCTCATAGAATAATATATAGATAAAATCTGCAATATAATAAAATATCATTTATTTATACAATTATTGTATTATAACGAAGTACTAAAAGAAGTAGATAATTATTGTATTTATTTTATTGATTAGTTCACAAAAATTAAGTATATTTACATTGTGAGGCATAAATCATAGGATCCAATTATTTTTTATATTTTTAGATGAAAAGAAGAGAAGGATTAAAATTTCTCCTTATATATGATCCGTATAGAGAGTGGTATGGAATTTTTTAAGGAAAATGTTTTTGATTATTTTGGGAAGCATGCTAGTCACCATCATCTATGTTTACCATATACCATATAATATAAAAACTGAACATAATAATATAATTTTATATGATATGGCACAAAAATTTTGGATAAAGCATACTACATTATAAAAATGAATTTATTCACTATAATTTCAAATCACAAAACATCATTTTAAAGTCAATTAAAATTTAAGAGATCCTTTTTTGATATTAGAATTGAATTCTAAAATATCATCCTAATTATAAAACATCATATAAATTTAATTTATTAACTTTAAAACAAGTCATTTTATTTTAAACTTTTATGTTCATTATAAAAAAACCAATTAATCTTGACCTAATAAATCATCAGAACCCTTTTTATTAGTTTTTAAAAATGATTTTAGCTCCTAAAAAACATGTCACCATTTATTATAAATCAATTTTTGACAAAATATTTACCCATTAAAAATATTTGTTGAAAAAAACACCAAATCGATTTTCAAACATCCTTAGAAAACAACTTCACTATTTTCAAAACAAATCCCTTTCCATTTTTAACCATGATTTTAAGCATTAAAAATCATGCATCACTTAAATAACATGAGAATTCTATAATAAACATTGTTTGGAAAAGTCTTGGTGAATCACTCTATATACATAGTATTCATAATCTTATGGAAATTCCATGTAAGAGGCTAAATCTACCCTTGTATAAAAAAAAGATTTCACATCATGGTTTGGATATCAGTTATATTAATAATAAATATTGAAACCCTTTATCGATGTGTTTCAACATTAGTTATTTAAATAATGAGTGTTAAATTCCATTTGGTGTGGGTTTTTATATCCGTTATTAGAAAATTCATTTTAAATATCACATTTAACATAATTTAAAATATAACTAATATAAAAACAAATGATTTTAATATCATTTATATGTAAAACTAATCATTAAATTATATTTTTTATTGCACAATTTTTATTTTTTACAGATATATTTTTTAGTGTGGTTTTATCATTTTCTTATATAATAACCAATATTAAAAAGAGTTTTACATTGGTTAACAAATATATACTGTTATTCTTTATTTTTTTAATGTTAATTATATAAATAAGTTACATTAAATGTAAAATTTCCAATCATGTATTTGTAATGTTTCAATTTCTTCACAACACACCCATTTTTTTAATTTTTATCCCTAAAAATATAACATTTCATAATCTCACATTTTACTATACCATATATAACTTCCCCTTCCAACACATTCTTTATTCCAGAATTACACCTCCTTCATCATTTTAATGCCTCTTAATTCCACAGATTCTTTATTTCATTACATTACCATGGTATTTATAATATTTTATAACTATTTTTCATATTTTATGATTTAATTTCATTATATATTTTTTTTTCTAAGAAGACATATTCTTATGATCGAGTAAAAATGTTAAACCTTCTATATTAGATTTATTAAAATATTTATAAACTTTTTCATGAGTTATTCCTTGAAAAGAAAAAGAATATTAATAAATGATATTTAGATTTATAGAAAACCACCCCTATCAAGGAAAATAAACAACAACGTTGTTTTTTTTTTGTTTCTGTAATTTTATTGCTCTTTCTTCATGTTATTTATTCAAAGGGAGTTATGTGTAATCAAATATTTTATAATAATATATATAACATTTCAAATTGGTTATTCTGACAACCACCATTGGAAGTTATCTATAACATACATTATAGAAATTACAATTTTTATATATTATTTTTTACGTCGGCTCTCAAAATAAATAATGTTAAAAGAAATGTTTGAAAACATTTGATGTTAGTTCTAAAAAATTATTTTTTTGAAAACGTTAACATTTAGTCAAAATAATTTTATTTATATTGGTTTATATAATCAATGATAAAAAACTCATATAATATCATTCATATTTAAATCATCTAAAAAACTAACATTAAAACATAAAAATAATGCTGAAAAGAATTATTTCAGCAGTTCTTTCAGAATAAGAAATTTTGGAAAATGACTAAAGATAATCACCATGTATATAAATAAGTAACTACTACTAAGAAGACTGAGGAAAATGTTAAATTACATTAGAATATCTGTTTTTATATATAAAAATAATAGTCTCTAAGTAGTAGTGAGATGTAGAAAAGGAAATACCTTCTCTATAATTGTAAAACTAATATTTTAAATATATGAAAAATTAGCAATTTGTGTAACCAGTATGAGATATGTAAGTGTAAATCTGGAGTTTACATAAAGTTAATCGAGTGGTATGTAAAATTATTTTACACTAATAATGTTTGATACGCGAGTCTGAAATGTGATGCATAAGTTCATTTCTTTTATTGTTTGATGTAAAGGGTCAGCCAAACCATGGTTTGATGCCCATACCATGATCGAAAAACATATATGTTTATCAATATTAAAATAAGAATGATATTTCTGAAAAAATGTAATGGTACAAATAGAGATTTGGAAATGACATGTAATTCATTTAACCAGGTGTTTTGGTAGCCATGATGGGTAGTGCGATGTGGTTTTTGGGTGTATTTCATGGATACACGGTGTATAAAAACACAAGGAAACTCCATTGATACATTGTGCAGTCCGGGAATATGAGAAGTAAACAATTGTGGACTATAGATGAGCAATGAATAAGCGGTAATCAGCGTATCTTAAGGTGATAAAAAAATAAACTAACACATACCTTAGATTTTCTTAGTATCAATTTGTCGATAATGTTAATGAAGAGACAAAGCGATGACATTAGTATGGTTTCATGAGAGCTTGATGGTATGAAATAGGAGACATTATTAGGGTTCTTTTTATAATATCATGTAAGGCTTTTATGAGAGATTTTAAAAAAGAGCCAATAAAGGGTAGTTTTATTAGCATTAAAATAGTAATCCATGGTAAAACTACTATTTATCATTTCTTTTAGCACTGATAGAGATCTAATTTTGATTTTATATATGTGTGTGTGTGTATATATATATTAATAATTATAATTATTAATGAATTTATTTAAAATATATTTATATATTTAAAAATATTTTTATACATTTATAAATATATTTACATAATTATGTATATTTATATTAATATATATAATAATACAATTATAAATATATTCAATATATTCAATATTTAAATATATTTATAATTATTTTTTAATTATTTAAATATATATTATTTATAATTATAATTATAAATGATTTTTTTATTAATATTTTTTAATAATTATAAATATGTTTATTAGTATATTAATATACTCAGCCCGATGTGAACCATGGGGTATGGCCCATGGTTCTAAAATTTATTATAAATTTAACAATCATAAATTATACAAAGAGATGGAATGATGAAAGTGGTTAAAACCCACTACTGCAACGTAAAGAAAACAGAAACTATCAGGAAACATAAGATTCATCTTGTTGATTGATATCCTTTGCCATCCATTTCTCTTCTATAAGGACCCCTCCTTCATGATTAAGGCTGTTTCCAGGACTTTTCATCAATGGTTTGATAGTCAAATGTTCCATCCAATGGGGTGGTATCTTTATGATTTTTAGGATCTTACCTTAGTGGTGGTCTTGAACCTACCTCCAAAAAAAATTAATCCATTCCTTGATCACCTCATTTCATGAGGGTTTTTCCCCAACTCGGAAAAAACCATGTGTGTAACCAAATTATTTTTAGGAGACCTGCTTACTATTAGTTCTTTCTAAAATACCATGAAGACAAAAAAAATATATTTTATCTATATTCAGATAGAGTCATATCAACCATAGAAGAAACTATGTAAATAATAAATTCTTCATCCAAGAAAATATCCACTTATTTATGAACATTGATAGGATTATTAGCATTGTATAATATTTCTTCGACAACATGAATAGTTGTCACACATTGGGTGAAAGTAGTTTCATTGGCCGTACTAGTTTCATGAAGGTCAGGGGAACCTTTAGTACAATATTACCCTTCTGTGATTTGATAAAAGAGGTATATTTCTAATTTTTTAATACCAAAGTTGAGATATTAATCCCCTAAGACATCTGAAAATTCAACCCCATCCTTAGATTCAGATGGACACACCTCACGAGAGTCATGAGATCCTCCACATCGTGCAGCCAAAGCCTTGTCAAGTATAATATTAGCCACATTTCCACTCACATCATGGTGAGAGCCTTTATAGTGGTCCACATGGTCAAATGTTTTAATAGCTATATTGTTATCATCTGATGGATCCGTTGTGGATACAAGACTGGATTTGATGCCATCAATCACCTCGGAAAATGAAACAAAATGTTGAACCTGATTATCACCCACATATATGTATCTCTAGAGAAGCGGGGAATCCCCCTCCCCTATTCCCTACTCTCCTTCAAATCCATTATTACCTCCTTTCAAATGAGATGATCCCTGTCCATTTTTCCTCCCACTCATAACAAGATCATCCTTTTCTACTAAATGCTTCTTCCCATTAATAAAGGGTAACTTGAACTTTCATGTTTCCATACAATGTCTATATATATTGCAGTTAGAACACCTCAAACCCATTCTATAGTGATCTATTACATGTCCAATATGTGGGAAATTGGAACAAAAATCAAAGATATATTCATATTCAATTGAGAGCTCAAAATTGAAATCACCCATAACAATATATAATGTTTAAAACAAGAAGAAAAAAATATTAAACCCAACCATGATTTGAGCATAGTGATTATACCTAGCCATCTAGGTCCCTTTATCAAATTTAATTGGAGATCAAAAAAACTAGTGCAATATCCCATAAAATGTTTGGGTGATAAAAAAACCAATTCAGTACTTTAATGTGAATCCAAGACTATATAACATAGTTCTATTCCTGAAACGAATAAAACGAGGGATCCCAATCCTGAAATAGTAGGATCCTGATTTTGAGATTGATGAAACCACATATTAAAGCCTTCAACATAAGATATTTTTAAGGGAAATAAATTTAAAAACCCATAACAATCAACACCAAGTGTAGGCAATCAAATCCCAAATTCTATGCAACCTCTTCTTCTAATCATCCAAACTTTTGTAATTATTCCTTGATGGTATGGTTAGTTAAGAAATGATCAAATTCTTGTATGCTCACAGGTGATCTAATAAAAAAATTATGATTTCTTCAATGAAGAACATGTTACCATTTCACGATATACGATTATGTGAAGTCATTGAATCATTCTGAAGTCTAGGAAAATATCAATCACAAATAGAAGTACCTTCTCACACCATATTAAGAGACTCTAAATCGTCAAAATCAGTAGGTTCTTTAGGGCGAGTTATAGGATTCACCTTCACCAAAGTTTGATCCACCAATCAGATAACTTCTAAATTCCTTGAGCTTCAGTCAACAGTGAGGTCACATGGAGTACAAGATATTTTTGAAAGAGTAGTAGGACATGGTAGCTTTGGATTAAATTTAGCCACCATATCTTGTACAGAAGATTCCCTAAATCTATTCTCATCAATGGAGAAGAACCAAACCCTTTACATAGAGTTCCTTGGTGTTGGGAGATCATTCAGAGGATAAGCATAGTGCAATGTCAGCATTACATCAACATCAATCACAACTACTAATGTCAATTACCTCGAGGTCACCTCACAATCACCATGGAGTCACCAGGAGCACTATGAGCACCACGATCTCCATACATAATATATATATTTATAAAATTATAACAAATATATTTATTATTTAAATATATTTTTTGTAATCTTATTATCATTTAAATTTATATTTATTTATTTTTAATTATAATCATAATTAAATATATCAATATACTTTTATATTTTTATATTTTTATATATATTTATATCAATATATAAATATATATAATTATAAATATAATAACTATATTTATTATAATTTTATATTTATTTAAAAAAATATTTATTTATTTATAAATATAATTATAAATAAATATATTTAAAAAGTATTTATATGTGATTATAAATATATACTTATAAGCATAATAAATATATCTGTTATATAAATTTATTAATTATAATTTTATATTTATTTAAATATGTTTTGGTTGGTTTTTGTTTATAATTAATAATAAATATATTTAAAAAATATTTATATATAATTATAAATATTTACTTATTAATATATAATTATAAATATAATAAATATATTTATTATCTATATATATTTATTATTATTATATAATTATTTAAATGTATATTCTTATCTATAATTTTATAAATACTTTTTTTTAAAACTTATCTTTATTTAAATTTTTATATTTAAAAGTTTAATTTACAAAATCAATAAAAGAATTATTTAAATAGATTAATTATATAGATTTCAAACATATTTTAAATTTTTAAACTTAATTAATAACATATTAAAAATAATACATGTATCAAAAACAAATATATATATATATAATTAAATATTACAAAATGATTAAATATAATTTTATATTTATTAATGAATATAAAATAAAAATTTAATAAATTAAATTAATAAAATTTGAAATATTTTAAAAATTGCATTTGTAACATTTACATAACTTGCATACATACTTGTGTATTCATACATATCTACAAAAAAACTCACACATACTTACACATAGGTATATCCCAACACACATACATACATGTTGTTATACATGTTCATATATTTTCAATAATTCTATATCAATATGAATATATATATAAATATATATATTCATTTATATAATATATTATTGAATAAATAAAATGATAATATATTTAAATTATTTTAATTATATACACATTTTGTAATTAATGTATATAAATAAACTATTTAACTTTTTAAATAATATAAATTTGATACTTTATTATATATATCACTCTTAAATTAAAATTATTATTTATTAAAATTATATAAATCATACTTATTTCTTAATAAATTAATTTAAAATATTTATTTATTTATTTATTTTAATAAAAATGTAATTATAAATATATAAAAATATATATTTATTTATAAATATAATTAAAAATAAATATTCCATAAATATTTTTATATAATTATAAATAGATTTTTCTAATTATATATATAATTATAGATATTGATGATGTGATGTTTGGGATCAGGAATCTCTCTCTCCTCGACCACATCGATTATGGAAATATCTTCTGAAGATGTCTATCTTTAATGCATACTTCAATCCGATGGATTCCTTCATTGGTCCCTCAAAGAAAGATGGGAAGAATTCTGGCTTAGACAACACACGTTTACCCTTATCAAGAGACTTTCTGGATCTGGAAAGGGCTAACCCTATTTCTAGCTTTTTAAAACCTATGGATCTAGTGAATTTTGATGCTCCAAATGTTGTGATTGCACTGTAGGAAAGTGTTGCTACTGAGGAAATATTTTTCCTAGCCATCAGGGAAACTCAATAGTGTATAGAAATCAAATCTCAAGGAATGGTTCTATTTTGTTTTTTGAGAAAAGAATAAAGTTATTTGAAAATTTGAATGAATATTCTAATCACATCATCATCATGAATCTTACTTCACAATTGAAGAATGATGCTTGGAATCTTTAATACTTGAAGAAGCGACTGGTCTTGGTATGGGGTTTTGATCATTCTCACAGGGTGTTTATTGATCTGGGATATTTTTATACAAATTTCCTATATCAAGAAATGAAAAAAAGTCATGGATTAGTGGTTATGTCGACATGAAACCATGGGTCCATTGATTTTAGTATTGGGACCCTTGGTCTGGACTATTTCAATCTAAGAACAGAATCGCACAATCTTGTATTCATGTTAATCGGATAAATAGGTTTTTTTAATCTGGGTATACTTTTGGATATTTCCCTAGCTATTGGAACACCAATAAATTTTGATAAAGAGACTGAAATTACTAGGTATGGGTATTATGCCAAAATTTTAGTTGAATTCGATCATAGTTCAATGATTTTTAAAATAGTGTACTTAGTTGCTGGTGATTCTAAATTCAAAATTTTTATAGTGTATGAACATGACTTGGCTTATTCAACTACTTGTGTATTGAAAATATTAAATATAACTACCATAGTTGTCTGAGATACAATTATTTTAAGAAATATGGACATTGTGATGATTGCTTCATGTTAATGTTTCCCACTTCTAATGGTTAAAATAGTTAATTGACTCAGTGCCCCAAGTTTGTAAGTATGATGTACATCATGAGGTGAAAGAAACGAGTATTTTTTCTTCTCTATTGACTCATTAAAAATGTTACATGGCCTTATAGTACGATGAGGTAGAGAATGAATCTTCTAGTTTAATCCTCAATTTTTTTTGCTGAAGTGGTAGTTGGAAATGGTTTGAATGTATGTGCTAGGTTTTTCTAGGATCCTTCTAAGGTCAATGATTTATCTGCTAAAGGTGTTTATGTTCAGGAAAATGATAAGGTCCCTCATCTATTTTTGAGTAGTTCTAAAGGCATACTGAAGGATGATGTTGTTTATTCCTAGTACTCACATCAATTGTGTGAGATATATGATTCTGGGGATTGGATGGACTCTACTAATATTATTGTAGAAGATTTTAGGAATTCTAGTAAAAAAAGGGAATACATCACTATGATTTAAAAGTAAAAAGCTGTATAAAATCTGTCATATTCCGCTGAGTTATTATATTATGAATGCTAGGTTGATTTTTTGTTTACCTTCATCTATTCTTTCTCATAAGATTCATCACATGGTGGGTGCCACTAAAATCAAAAAAATGGAATGATATCTATCTACATGTCAATCAAATAATATTGATGATTTCATAGAGGTTTCAGAAAATGGAGTTGTTAAATATTATTTTTTTGTCTTATAAAATTAGTGGACAACTTATCTACTATCGGTCCTTTGGAATGGAAAGGTATCTTCTTTTCCAGGATTGATTCCATTAACAATTTGGAATTTGATCAACTCTATCATGATGTCCTAGAAATACATGGTGTGATAAATAAAATAACCACTTCATCTAAAGTAAATCTAGACATTTACAAAGTTTTTGAGTATCTGATGAACTCTAGGGATGATTAGGGACTTTCCATTAATATTCTTAAGGTCACACTTGAATTGTAGATTTATAAAGAGGGCACATGGTAAGAAACTGATGGTGGAGCTAAACATCAACCTCATCAACAAGAAGTCAGTAGTTAAGTGGTGGTAAGATCACATGCTAGAACTCCTCCAGAGAATCTTGTGGAATTTAATAATGTGAATCCTAATAGAATGTCTTTTTGTGATCAAGATTCATGCAATGTTTAAGAAGAGTCCTGAAAAATCATAAAATATTATGGTTTCCCATGGTTAACTCCAACATGGATGAGGGTACGTTGTCCTCAGGGCTGTGGTAATGCACAGAATGTTACAAATAGGAATTAACAGTTATTTCTTACTCTGTTTTTATTTCTTGTGCATTATAGTGTACTGTGGAGGTTGGACTGTAGGATTTTCTCCCTTTTCATTAATGGTGTTTATGATTGTGCTTCTTGTTGAACCCTTTGTATATCTTGTTTATTTTCTTAAATAAAATTTTAGTGCCTTGGGTCTTTAACCCATGATTCACACTATTTTAGATAATTTTAAATTTTTATAAATATATAATCATATATAATTATAAATATAATAAAAATATTCATTATTTAAAAATATTTATTATAATTTTATAATTGTTTACATATATATTTAATTATTTATAGTTATAATTTTAAATAAATGGGGGTTATGACTATCCTTTCTAGCATGTGTGTGTGGTGTGTGTGTGTTTAATGTAATAATACCCCTAAAAACCTAATATATATAGTTTTAAATATATACATTTTAAATATTTTTATAAAGTTATTAATATAAATAATATATTAAAAAATTTAATATATTTATTATAATTTTATAATTATTAAAAAATATATTTATTTATTTATAATTCTAACTATAAATAAATATTTTTATAAATATTTTTATATAATTATAAGTATATTAATATATATATATAATTATAAATATAATAAAAATAATTATTATATTTTTAAAACTATTTATATATATATATCTCTTTATTTAGAATTTTACATATTCATTTTTTAAAAGAATATATATATATATATATATGAATTATTAATATATATATATTAACATTCCATATTTTTATTCATTATATGCATTAATTTTTTTATTAATTTGTATAAATAAAAATTATTTTTTGAATATAAATATAATAATTTTATATATATTAAAAATATTTTTTATAAAGAAATTATATTTTCTAAGAAAAAAACTAATAAGGATCCAACATTATCTGTGCTACAAAAAGTGATGATAAAGAGTACATCTTTTTTAGCACTTTTAGCTAGCACTAATAAAGGATACCCTTTTATAAGCACTTTATGTTTACTATTGATAAATTCCGACAGTGGGTAATGTGTGATCTGTGGTAGTGGGGGTTAAAAAAATGACAATGAACCTGTGAAAATATAGGGAACTTGAAAACAATGACTTTAGTGATTATCAAAAACCTTCTTCATAAGAAAATGTGAGAACGAGTGCTTGTAATGGGTTACAATTATGTCTTTGTTTTTTTAGGTCTAATGAATTAAACTAATTTTTTCAACTTTTTTGGCATGTATGTTTGCTTCTCCTCATTTGATTATGCCTCTATAATTTCTTGTACTCCGTTATTTTAAAAGTAATGAATAAATAACCCATGGAAACTTGATTCGAATACGACATAACACATCTATACACTGGGCTACCATGCATATGAAATAACCATTTTAAAAAGAAATATTAAACCGATAATGGAATATTAATGATAAAAATATAAGCTCATCTCATAAATATAAATGATGAATTGTTCATGAAAAACAAGTACATGAGAATTATCAAATTGATACAAATATAGTGTGTCAAGGTAGAATCACTATAAAATATTTATTTATTTTTCAAAATGTGTATAACAATTGGTAATTTACAATTTTTATTAGTAAAGATGTTTACCAATATTTCTCACTAAATTTTTGGTAAAAATATTTTCACTAAATGTTATTGATATATATAAAAAAATTTGTTGAAATTATAATAATACCAATAGATAATATATGTGTTAGTCAAATATTTAGCAACAGATTCATATGAACGAGTTATCTGTAGATAATATTTTTCTCAAAAATTATAATCCATAATAACTACTATTATCTATTTGTAAATTATATTTTAAATAAAATATTAGGTGTCGGTATTTCAATATTTGTTGTTAAAATTTTATATTATATTTTTTAATTTAAATTTATAATATAATTATTATATTTGTAAAATAATAATTATAAAATTAGCTTATTTTAAAATATAATGAACTAAGGATTTATTTAAAAAACATGTTTACAAATAAATTAAAATCTTGTTCCAACTCCGAGAAAATACATGATGCCCCAAGGAACATGCTATAAAAAAGATTAAACATTATATAACCTCGAGAGAATTTATGTGAAACTCCATCAACCTTCATCTGCAAACTTTCTCCCACACATCAGCTATCACCACTCTAGATTACACTAAAAATGGGGTCAATGCTTGCAGTTCACCCGCAGTGTCATGACCTATACAAAAAAGTAGTGATCACCTATAGTTGGATCACATTGTTAGGATAAAGCAGTTTATTAAAGATAAAACCCTATATTCAGCATTAGGTTTCATCAATACTCTTCGTCAATCATTTCATTCTCTATAGTGTAGGTTGGAGAATTTGGGAAGAAATTCAACCTGCTAATCATTTAAAAAATCCCCACATACCCTCTTGTTATTCCAATTATTCCTCGTTGGACCTACTCGGGTGTCCCTAATTTCAAATGTTGATGTATAGAAGTAGTTGATCATCCCCACTCATGTTAGTAGGTCCCCTTTCATTCACATCTAAATGGAATTAATTCATCCCAATCATACAATAGTATCAAGAATAATATATGTATAAAATTATATTACAATCTCTATTATTACGGTAGATTAACATAAAAACTATAAGATATTAATAATATAATAGTTTGTGTGCATAATGCCAATATACATATATTTGTATAATAGATGTAGAGTCACTAATCATATATCTTGGAATAGCTAACTACAGTTTGTGCATGAATATTCAACAATGATATACATTGTAATGAATGTATGATCATTGTGCTATAATTTTCATGTGGATGTTATTGTTACATAGATGTATTTTTTTAATATCACAAAATTAAACAATCATTCTATGTATGACTCAAAAAAAAATTCATCATAAATATGGAAGTCTTCATCCTCAAGCACACCAAGAAAACTTTCCTGATCTCACCACAAAACCTAGACAAGGACACCAATTACACTAACTTCTTCACATATTATAAATTAAATATAAAAAATTTCTTATAAAAATACATGTGTTTTGTGATGAAAAAATTACATCATGATCCAATTACTTATAAGACTACAAAATTCATGACCTAGAGGCCTAAACATATACAACTTCACTTACTAGATTAAAAAAATGATAAGTAACCTTAATCAATTTGAAGAGTTCTATAAGAACATCAGATAATATTGGATGTTCATTCTTTAAAAAATATTCTCTAATAACATATCACTCCACACCTTAACTAGTATGAGAATAATAATAGACAAACTATCATTGGCGCAACTGTTTCTAATATTTAGAAGGAAAAAACGATTTATGTTCACTTTGTAATTAGGATACATATTTCATCGTATAGTGATATTTTGAGCTTTATTGGATTTGTTAAAGGGGGTTTACTGAGACTCTAAAGGATAAAAATATTTCCCTTGTGTAGAAAGTGTTTCCCACATAACATTCTAAAATATGAAAAAAAAATAACCTCTACCTAAATCGAATTCCAAAATATCAAATAAAATTTAAATCAAATTGTTTTTTCCACTATATATTTTTTAAGAAAAAATTATGATTGATTTAAAATATGTAAATGGTGCTTTATAAAAACAATTTTAACTGAATGAAAACACCAAATTTTCACTTGTGAATATTTTTTATCACATTTTATTTTTGAAAAATCATCCTAAATGAAAACCCAAATCATTAAAAATATTACCCAAAAGAAAAAAGACTGATTATGAATCAAAAAAATTAGGAAAAGTAAAAATCACTAAAGGTGGGTCTGAATAAAGTGTATTAAATTACAAAAATGTTTGAAATGATAACACATAACAACAACATTTTTAATAATTTAATATATAGTGGTTGATTTAAGTCTTGGTAATAAGGTATTCAAATACTAATTCCATCTTATATGTATTCTTATAGAACTAAGAAAGTTCCCTAGCTTGTACTATCATATTTAGGGACTTGGGATCTATAAAAACCTCACTAGTTCAATCAATAGATCAACCATGGATTTAAAGACATACAAGATCAAGATAAATAAATATATACTAAAAACATTTACCTTTCTTTACATGTAATAATATAGACCCATCAATATAATATTTTATGAAACAAAATAGAGAATAACTGGAATATAATGTCACTGCCTGGGTTTTTATTCTTATCTAAGTATTCTATTTTATTAAGGACGTCACTAATAATATGTTATAATTGTTTCTTCCACATTGATAACCATATTGAAACTTTAAGATATTGGAAGAAACCATTGATTTGATACTTCATTTCAAGATATGTATTATCCATTATGATTAAATTCCTTTACAATTTTGAAAAAAAAATAGTTCCTACATAATAGGGAAATAATCATTCGATGATCATGGTAAATTCCATTTTGTCATTCAATAATGGTAATACTAATACAATAAGGAAATGATCATTAAAATTTAACATTTTATTTATCAAAAATGTGTAATTGTATTTGAGTTTCATATAATAACTTGCATATGAAACTAATAATTTAAGATTCTACTCATAGTGGGCCTAACTGTACCAACAACCCTCATTCTAGAAATCATCTCAAAGAATATTACCCAAATGTTGTAAAAATATTATTTGGTATCCAAAATGCATCCCATTCATACTCAGGATAATAGTATCCACGGGACACTATCTTCATTATAGAAATATGGGTCTTATACCCTATTGCATGAAGCATGGAAAGACTAAAGTTAGAGATATTTGGATAGAATTACTCATCAAACAATATAATCAATTCAATTCCTGGTATATTAATTTTGAGTAGTTTGTATCTGGTAAAAATGGAATATGATTACATTGAAACATATATGAGTTAATAATTTTATACCAATATTAAACATATGGATATTATATTCCATGTTGTAAAGGATTTATAAAAATTATATAGAATTGTATAGGCCATTTTTTGAAGCCTTAATTAGCTAAAAAAATATCCTATATAAAATCTAACACATGTAAATCAATAATATACTATGATATATATGATTGTACATGCTGTGTGACAGTCCATTATGTATAGGCTGGTATAGACCATGACCATGTGACATGCTATATGTCACATGTAATATGTCCTGATGTTTAGAAATATATAGGCTATGTGTAAAGGTTTTAAATAATTGAATAGATTTCCTATAAATAAACATTGGTGATTTCACCTCAATAAGTCTTATAAAACACATATTACTCCCCATAATATAATATCACTATTACAGAAACATGGGATTTATCAATTCCTCTCTTCTTTCCATGGATAAAGTAAGTTAGTTCTAGTGTGTGTTGATATTTATTATGGATGACTTCACAGTCTTCCATGCAATAAAATATAGTATTTTCATATTATAAACATAATAATATAAAAAAGATCATGTTTATTTTACTCATTGTACATATAGTTAAACATCATCACAATTTTTCAAAATATAACTATGTTATTGTAATATCATTGAAACACCTGGTTAGATGACGTTATTTTTAAACATTTCAAGGAAATTTTTAGAAAATATAGATATTCCTTCATTAGTTTCATTATATTCAACGTCATTATTAATTATAAATTCATTTTCTATTAATTGAATACCATGTAAATATCTTGAACAAAATTTCATAAATTTTCCAACAATATATCATTCAATAACTGACCCTTCTAGTTTTCTTTGATTACAAATATACATTTTCAATCTATTTAAAAATCTTTAGTCATTGAATAAAAATAAGTTAATTAAATTTTTACAAACGTTTCAATTCAAAACATATTTTCTTAATTTTCAATTTGATACATATATCAATAATAAACTTATCTAATAATTATAAACTCATGTGGAAAATGAAAAACAAAGTGTGTTATAAATTTAATATTGTAATTTGAAAATATTTTTACCAATAGAAAAATTATGATAATAGTAAAACATGGTTACCCCTAAAAAATGATATTTGTTTCAAAATTTCAGTAAAAATCCTAAAAAATTATTAATAAACTCAATCAAGATAGAAATCACCAACTTATTTTTCATTTTCTTTAAAAACTAATTATAGTAAATGTTCTAATATAACATGGTTCTCAATAATTTTCAAACCAAATATTTTTTTCATCAATAATTTCCCTATTTATGTTTGAGGAATACCCATTAGGAACATTAATGGAGGCTGGTGCACAAATAATTTCTTCCTTTTCATTATTTATTAATGTTAAAAATTATAAGGGTAAATATATCATCATGATGTTCAATATATAAATAAAATTGAATATAAATATGAAATTTTATACATGGGTCTACAATTTAATCCATTTAACGCAATGAATAAAAGTTAAAAAATTAATATAAGTAAAAATAATGAATATCATGTTCATTTATACACTAAATGATAATTATTTTAATATATCACACAACAAGGATTATAAATTAATTATGTTAAAATGAAATATAAATACATTTCAAATGTCAAATAAAATAATGAATCATAACCAAATAAAAAGTATCTAAATATTATTTAAACATTTTCAATCCCCTTCTAATAAAATGATTAGAGGTGTATTCATGTGTATAATAATCAATCCCCACCAATTAAAGCTGTATAAGTTCAAAGTGGATTGAATATTATATTAAAATATATAGAACATATGCATTTTAATTTCATTAATGTGTCATTCATACCAAGAATGACACTTAAAAAGTGTCTAGTCAATTTTGAAATCATATATACTCATTCATTGGTATGTACCCTTTACTGTAGTTCAAATAAAAATATGGTTTTAAAACAATTATTCTAAAATGTAAAGAGAGGATTTATTTTAAAAGTGGTCAATATATTTGTAACAAATATTTAAAATTCATCCCTTAATTTTTATTACTTGGGATAATGAATCCTCAATGTGGTCGATATATAGGTAAAATGGACTGGGAAACCATGACACAATCTCCAAATTTCACCCGTTAAACAATGTTCATAACAACCCAGTCCGTTTAATTGTATCAAAAAATTAATATCCCATTTTTTTATGAGTTCATTTAGGGGTTTTGGAGAAACTAATCATTAAACTATAAATTACCTCTCAGTAGTAGATGTGGGGGTAGGAAAGGGCAACATGTGTTTAATGAGAGAAATATTATAGATCAAATATATCCAACTGAACCAAGGTTGATAAAAGTTTAAAATAATCATATATACAACATAATTGTAGAATATCATATATTAACATAATCATATATATAAATCATGGTCAATGTAAATATAAAATAATCATAAATTGTGTTTGATATAACCATTCATAATATAACAGTACTTGCATCATACTATTATAACTCTTCCAAGTTTGTGTTGTTTAATAATTATGTATATGTTAAACAAATATATCAAATACAAAAAGAGAATAATAATTTATAGAATTCATGAATTTAGAAACTACTTTTTATATTATATATAGTATGAAGTGTGTGCATTCCCATTACATAAAGAGAAAATGAATAAAAAATATAGAGTCAGTGATGAAAATGAAAATAACAAAAGTACATTTATTGAAATGGATATATAAATATTTCACATGTATCACTTTAAATAAATATTTAATATGTGAATGAAGTGTGTTTAATCAAAATAATAATAATAAAATATAATATTGTTGCCATATTGAATAAAAATGTCAAAAAATTATCAAAAATGGAAAATATTTTATGCATAAAATCAACCAATATGGAAGATACCAATGGTTGGAGAAAGGTATCCCATTAATATTTAAATTCCCATGGATAAAATACATACATTACAAAGGATTCAATTGAATTCTTATAGAAAATAAACTTCATCATCTGGTAGATTGATGCATATTGAATATAAATTTCATATTGAAACTATATATTATAAATAAGGTAGTATCTAGCAAAATATTGAATATGTTACTCAATATTAAAAATGTGGAACAATTTCATATTATAAAAAAGAATTTTAAATGAAAATAATTACTATAGGCATAAGATGATACAATTTATGAGGTTTTACCAAATCACATGATCAAATGAAATTGGAAGTGATTCTCTTTAGATACAAAAATTCCATGCTAATAAAATGAACACAATTGAGAATTACCACAAAAATGAAGTAAATCGCATATATGTGGTTTATGAACACCCTAATTAGGAGTTATACATTCCTTCAAAATTTAATACACAACTTATAATAAGTACATCATTAATATTTTGATGAAAATATGTAACCTAACATTTATCATCAAACACTACTACTTTATAATAATATACAAATACCATTTCTCCATTCAAAATATAAATTAAATTTAATATAGATATAAATTATTTTTCCATAGTTCATGTAATTAAATCATTTACAGCAATGATTTCATTGTAAAATATCATTGAAGTACATAATCTCAATATAAAATTTAATTTTTGAGTAGTTGATTAATGTAATTAAATGAATATAATTAATTTACACACCACACAAAATGAGAATAATTACATTGTTAATAATAAAAACAACATTGGTTCATTCCACAGACCAAATAAAAATAATATTATTTAAAAAAATTGAAAAAACTATTCACAAAAGGAAGACTAAATATACTTTTAATGAAATTATTTGGGGTAAATTCATGTGTAAAGCATTAAATATCCACCAATTTAAGTCGTATACGTTTTATTTGGATTGTATATTTTACAATAATATATAGATGAAAAACATTTTGGTTCACAAAAAATGATACTTGTACCTAAAATGATCCTTTCATTGGTGTTTATCTAGTCTATATTTCAAAAAAATCCATTTTTCATAATGGGTCCCTTTCCATTATTCAAAATCAAATATGGAGTGTAACAAGTAATTATCAAGTGTAAAGAGATATATTCCCTTCAAAATAACAATGTTTTTAGAAATAACTTCATTAAATTCACTCCTTGATAACTACTATTTATAAGGGGATCATCACTTTTATAATGTATGAAATTTTATTTTAATCTTTGAAAGATATGTATAGTAGAGGTATTTACAAAACATTAAATACCAAAAATTGTGAAATTGTGATATAAATTTCACCTATTGTTTCTTCCAATAATATTATCATATCCTAGATCATTTAATTTTTCCCTGAAATTAAAAAATTTCATTGTTTCATCAATATTTGGAGAATAAATGACATAGGCAAGGAAAAGGGTTGCCTAGTAAAGAGAAACATAATATTTAATGTATGGTATGACTTTGAAATAGTGTTTAAAGGAGTATTTTTATTAATTTTATTTTTTAATATATTATTTTATGTAATATTTATTTAATTAAATTTATCTTTTTAATACATTATTAAAATATTATCTTATGAAAAATAATAATTTTCATAAATGTTAATTTTAAAACATTAATCACATTAAACATATTTAAAAAGTAGTTGTGTGTGTTGAAACATATTTTATAAAAGTAAAGTATTTTCTGGTTATAATAGTTAATAAAAATGTACTTATTGTTAAGAAAAATATTTGTATTTGGATGATAAATTAATATAACTTACTGTAAGACAAATATTTATTATTATTGAAGAATTAATATCAATAGAAACATTTAATAGTAAAAACAAATATTTATAATTATAATTAATATAAAAAACTTTATATCTACTATAATTACTTATTTATTGCTACATATGTTTTATTTTTCATTATTTTTTTATTGGTATATTTTAATTTTATTTGTCGTGAATATACAATACATCTCTTAAAAAAACAATACAACCCAAAATAACATCAATAACCAATTTCATATATACCAAGGCCACCCAACACCTCCTAAAAATTAACCAAGAGAGATAAATTATAAGAATTAATATGGGAAAAATATAGTAACCAAAAATAAAAACACAAAAGTTACATACAACCATAGGTGTATTGATGGTGTGAGTAGAACCTCAACCTAATATGATATCAATAAAGAGCCTTATTTATTTTTTTATAAATGAAATATCAATAATGTTACATTGAACTACATATATAAAATTGGATGTTACATGCATGTGTGTAATATAAGAAATGTAACACATCATCTATATTTCTAAAATATTGTTTTAAAATTCACTTTCATTTGAAATATAAAAAAATTACTTTAACAATAACACCTCAAATGTATGTAAGGTAAAAAAACATTTATAAAACAATTTATTTTCGTTGAAAATAATTTTCCCATAGAGAAAAATTTCTCAAAAGATAAACCATCATTTTATGTAAATACTTTTCTAACATGACCACACCAAATGAAATGGAAGATATAAAAGAGACTAGAAACACAAAATAAGGAAGAAAAAAAGTATTAGAGGGTTGAAATATTCCATTAAACAAGGTTATGCAATGAATATAATGTCTAAAACCCCTAGACAGAATCATTAGTGATAAACAATGAGCTTATGAAAATCAATAGGCCCTAAAATGATATTTTCTAAGACAATATGATGATGTGAGGCCCGCTTTTAGCCTAAATTGTACCAAGAATAACACAAACCACCCAACTGTCCCACACCATGAACATAAAAATAACACATCTCCTATATCCCAAGCCTATGTTATAACTAGGGGGACACTATCATTGTGTGTACCAACTAATATTACAGAGTTATTAACCAATCTACTATATTGTAGAGTTCCTATTAAATCAATAAGTATAGGTGAAAATAATCATGAAAGGGAAAACATAAGCATCAATAAATCTCCACTCATAATTAACATCATCACATGGAGCATCCCATTACATCCATTTATAAGAATCAATCAGAATATAATAATAATAATCAAACTACATACCATAATTGGGGAATATGATACATATGACATCTCAAACAAGGGTGCTCATTTTTTACAGCATCAGAAAACATCAACTTAAATTCCATTTTTATAAAGTGCTAATTGGGACCTATAAATATTATATTGGTATTCCAAGAAGTAATAATAATTTTTAAATTATAATTCTAAAGGTAAAATTTTATAATACATTATTAAATCATCTATAAAACCACACTTCCATTGGAACCCACATCAAATACCAAATCAGTACTGAAATCATGAACTTATTTTATGTTATTTCATAAACCAAAACTCTATTTATTTGAAAAAAAAATTATATATATCTCACCAGTGAAAAATAAAATGCGAAAAAATTTGAAACAAAACTAAAAAAATATAGAAAATTCAATTATTATGTATTCCGTGATTTTCACATACCCTTTTCGTCAAAAAAGGTGAGATCGAGCCCTAGTTTGGGGTTCTCTGCCCTATATTTTTTCCCGTTGTCAATTACTGAAGCCTAGTGTGTGAATCTTGTTTTTTCATCTTGAGTGGAATGTATGTTTTTTTCCATAATTTGTTTGTCACTCAAATTTATTATACTTATTTATTTTAAATATGAAAGCATATGATGATCCTTCCCCCTGAAACAATAAATTTTTTCCAAATCATTAAAATCTGTATTCCATCAATTTACATCATTATTTTACCACTTTTAGACACTTAAATTAAAGAATTTACGCTTATATTTTTTATTGGGTTGATTCAAGTCTATTTTATTGACCTAGTTGTAACCAATTTCAAGTATTTATGTTTGTAATGAATTAAAAAATTCATATTATTTCCTTGAACATATTTCTAAAAAATTTGTCATGTTTTTTAAATCAGTACTTTGGTTTTTTATAATCAACGTATTTTGTTCAGATCATTTATTATTTTATTCTTTGTGTGTTGATATTGTAAAGACCCGTAAAAATCAAGGGAAATTATTTTCTTAATTTTCATTGGGATTCTACAAGAATGCAGTTTCTGATGGCGCCTAATTCCGAGGCCCAGTGTGCCTGGAATCAATTTCCAGAGTTAGTCTCGGGTACGTTCAATGAAAGAACAAGCGAGTTATTAGAACTTTTAAACCGGTGCTTGGAATTGAAATCTGAGGGCACTGATGAACTCGCAGCACCGGTAATTTCTTAGGAACACCTTTTCCGGAGATGCATTTTCTCGGGTGTGGTTATTAAATTTTGGGTTAAGTAATTGAATAAAATAAAATGGGTTGACCACTTTATTTTATTTAAAGTTGTTTAACCTAAGCTAAGTGGTTGAAGTAGGACCCACTATATCCTACTCCACTAGGTAGGATATTTGTGGGGTTGGGCCCAAACGAGCCCCACCTGTTCAACTTCAACGATACCCCCACCTTTAATTAGGTAACGCACCCGCACACCCCCCTTTAAATGTAAGTCAACTCTTGTGTATAAACTCAATAATAAACGCCACATTAATTTAGCGATTTAAACTCTTCAATTAATTCAATTAATTGATTGATTCAATTTTTGAATTTCAAAACGTTTGGCTTGTGTGTTAATAAATTAAGACAATTATTATTTTATTAAAGGGGTTTGCAGTGCGAGAGGGCTTAGGAGAAATCACTCAAAGCCTTGAAGCACTCTTTCCTCGACAAAGAACGCGAAGAACGCGAAGAACGCTGACCTCCAACGAATGTCGACAAGAACGCCGGATCCCCAGAGATCGATGACGTGACGCCGAAGAATCTTTTCTCCACGACACGACGATCCCCCTTCCGCGACGAACCTTCGTTCAACTTTTTTTTCGAGTTAGGGAATTAATTTGTGAATGTTAATGAACCCTTTTTATTTCCTTCTAAAAAAAGAATGCGGATCAACTAAATATTTAGTTGATTCGCGAAAGAACATGTTTGTGGGTTGGGAATTCTTGGTGGTAGCATCGAGGCCTTACGACGTTGGTCTCAGTATGGATTGGATTCAAAGTTCATGCTCAGATTGACTGTTTTAGGAAAAAAGGGTGTGGTCTAACTACAACGTCAGGATGGGTTTTCCTTGGTCAGTGAAAAGGTAACCCTAGGCAGCACAGGATAAACTCATGCAAAGGAGGTTATGGTCGATCACTCTTGATTCAGTCAACCTTACCATCATGGCAGTAGGAGTTTTGAGTTTTAGTTCTAAACTGGAATTGGTGACCACGTTTTCTTACGGGTCTCACCTCGACGAGGTCTATGGAGTTGTGGCCGAGGCAGCAAGTAGCCTCTGAGGTTCAGCGGACCTTTTCAAGTCATCAACAGGGTAGGGGAGGTGGCTTACCGCTTGACCCATCCACCTCAGTTGGACCAGGTGCACGACAACTTCCATGTATCTCAACTGAGGAGATACAAGCGATCCTTCATGCATATCATTAACCATGGGGAGCTGGACTTTGGTGATGGGGTGACTTTTTCGAAGTTCCAGTGGGAGTTGAGGATCGACAGGAGTGGTCCTATGAGGATGGTCGATTCCTCTTTTTTCTTTCATTGGCAGCACGAGAACCTCTAGGAGAGCACATGGGAGTAGTAGGCTTAGATGCATGCTCAGTACCGCTTTTGTATCCCTAGTTTGTGTTAAATCATTACGGGGATTTAAATCCCTGAGGTGGGAGTAATGTAAAAACCCTTAAAATTCAAGGGAAATTTTTTTCTTAATTTTTTTTGGGATTTTACAAGAACACAGTTTCTGACAGCGCCTGATTCCGAGGCCCAGTGTGCACGAAATCAATTTCCGAAGTTAGGCTCGGGTACGTTTGGTGAACGAACGAGTGGGTTTTTCTAACTTTTGAACCGGTGCTCAGAATTGAAATCTGAGGGCACCAATGAACTCGTAGCACCGGTAATTGCTTAGGAACATTTTTTCTGGAGTTGTGTTTGCTCTGGTGTGGTTATTAATTTTTGGGTTAAGTAATTGAATAAAATAAAATGGGGCAACCCCTTTATTTTATTTAAAGTTCTTTAACCTAAGCTAAGTGGTTTAAGTAGGACCCACTGTAACCTACTCCACTAGGTAGGATATTTGTGGGGTGGGGCCTACACGAGCCCCACCTTTTCAACTTCCACGAAACCCCCACCTTTAATTAGGTAACGCACCCACACACCCCCCTTTAAATGTAAGTCAACTCTTGCATTTAAACTGAATAATAAACGCCTCATTAATTGGGCGGTTTAAACTCCTTAATTAATTCAATTAATTGATTGATTCAATTTTTCAATTTCAAAACGTTTGGCTTTTGTATTAATAAATTAAGAGAAGTCTTATTTAATTAAAGGGGTTCGTGGTGCGAGAGGGCTTAGGATAAATCACTCAATGCCTTGAAGCACTCCTTCCTCGACGAAGAACGCAAAGAACGCGAAGAACGCCGACCTCCGATGAAGGTCGACAAGAATGCCAGATCCTCGGAGATCGATGACGTGACGTCGACAAATATTTTCTCCGCGATGTGACGATCCCCCTTTCGCGACAAAACTTTGTTCAAATTATTTTTTTCGAGGTAAAGAATTAATTTTTGAATGTTAATGAACCCTTTTTATTTCCTTCTAAAACAAAGAACGTGGATCAACTAAATATTAAGTTCATTCGCGAAATAATATGTTTGCGGGTTGGAATTCTTGATTGCGGGGAAAAACGTAAGGGAATTTTATTTGATTTTTCCTTTTTATCATTTGAGAAAAGGACGACGAGCATGGATCAATATCTACCAGTTGATCTGTGGATCGGTCATTCATATGGAGTGGTTGCAGAGTGAATTTTTTGAATTGGTTGAGTTTGATATAGTTTTTAAAACCTCTAACGCCGAGGGCACGGGCTAACAAAC
The DNA here is from genome assembly GCA_963277665.1 of Viscum album. Classification (NCBI taxonomy): domain Eukaryota; kingdom Viridiplantae; phylum Streptophyta; class Magnoliopsida; order Santalales; family Viscaceae; genus Viscum; species Viscum album. The sequence goes on from OY728129.1 coordinate 1,070,101,146, forward strand.
AAAGCTCGGACCCTCCGCAGTTTGTTGTCGATGTGTGGATTGACGGACGATGATGAGGCAGGCCTCAAAGGCATTTTGAACCCTTCGCTGTAATCTACAGATCCCGGGAGGACCACCGGCGCAGACAGAATTGAAAACAGACCACCGGAGCAACTCCGGTGGCCGGCGGAAGAGCCTGCCGGGGCGCCATTCCGGAACGGCGGCGCCTGCGGCCGGAGGCGGCGGCCGGCCGGCACGCCGCCAAGAAGGTCCGCCACAGCTTAAGATTTGGCGACAGGTGGCGGTCCCGCGGCCGCACGTAACCGAGAGAGACACGGCGGCCAGCGCCGCCTCACTGGCAGGGAGCGGCCCCCACGCGGGGGCCGCGACTTCAGTCAGGGGGCGCGCGCCTCCCCCCTGTTCCGCTCAGCTTGGCCAGCCAAGAAGGACATACGGGCCGCACCCAGGCTAGGCCGTGCCGGGCCACACCATATTGTTCCGGACCCAGACCCGGTTTGGGTCGACCCGGTTCGGGCCGACCCAGGGGGTCTCGGGTCGGGCCGGTCCGGGCCTGAACCCCCTATTTTCAGGCAGTTTTCGTTCAAATGCTCATAATTTGGGATACGGACCTCTGATCGACTCATCGTCAGTTGTGATGCTATTCTTGGATCGAGACAGTCGTTTCGGTATATTACACTCAATGTTTTGGAGAGATTTGGGTACGGCTGGGTTGGTTCGAACCCGAAACCAACCGGGCCCTCAGAGCGGAAACACTTATAACTTGAGCTTCAGACATCCGATTGACGTGTTGTAGACATTTTTGGGTTCCTCTTGGTGAGGCGGAACTTCTGGAATATTTTCGATTGAGTTTTGGATGCAGTTGGATAGTGGTCGGGTTGGATTTTACCTGAAATCCAATAGGGCCCCTGGAACGGAAAAGCTGATAACTTTCAGACCGGACATCCGTTTGACGAACCGTCAGTGGCCTTGGTGATCTCGTTGAGAAACAGTACCTATAGGTATACCCTATGAGTTTTTAGGGTACAGTTGAGATACGGCTGGGTTGGTTTGCACACGAAACCAACCGAGCCCCTAGGACGAAAAGGCTAATAACTCACAGACCGAGCGTCCGATTGACGTGTCGTCTGTTCCGTTGAGACCCCTATGACGAGGTGGTCCTTTGAGATACTTCTTTGTGGGAATTTTTGATACTTGTTGTATTGACCAGTAGCTCGTGGAGAGAACCCTCTTAGAGATGAGCGTATAGAGTACGGAGACCATGTAGTCGGCTGAGACCTGACAACTGCTTGACCGACTCGACTTGGAGTGAGTCGACTAGACCAGTGGACAGAGCACTACTTTGTTTGGGTGCAGACCCATGGCGAACAGAGCACTACTGAGTTTGGGTGCAGACCTGCGGTACTCGTCCGAAGAGTACCTCTGCAGACTATTAGGGTGGATGCACTACTGTGTTTGGGTGGTGGACCCCAGCGGGAAGCACTACTGTGTTTGGGTGGCTGACCCACGGTACTCGACAGGAGGAGTACCTCAGCAGTCTTAGGTTAATGAGCAGTACCTTGGAGTCGTGACAGGATCACTATACTCATCAGATATGGGGCTCTTCAGCAGTTACAGTTTCATTAATGAAAAATCCTGGTTTGAGCTGAGTCTATGACCCTTGTGTTTACCTCATGATTGAGATTGGTCACTTGATAAATTAGGTATATGTATGGGAATATACCTAGGTAGTGGTTATCCGTTGATTTCATATCCTTTGTGTTTTCTATTAATTGAGATGAGTTACTTGATAACTTAGGTAAGTATGGGCTTATACCTAAGAAAGGGTTATCTGTTGAGAACTTTCTTTGTGGGTATCCTTGTTGGATTTAGTGAGACCTTGAGGGTCTCGGGGTCCCTACTGAGTATCGTATACTCACCCCTGCACGGGCTATGCCCGCACCTCGTTGTGTTGGTTGCAGATGACGGGCAGCACTGACAGAGGCCGAGTGTTCAAGGATAGGGCGGTACCTGGAGGTGTACCTCATGACGAGTCAGTATCCGAAGGTGGACTTCACAACAAGATGACACTCGGAAGAGGTTGACTGGTGAGAGCTTGTGGAGGCTATATGTACCTACCCTTCAGGTAGGATCCGAGGAGGACGACCCCGGAGCTGCTTCTTTTCTTCCAGTTGTTTGTCTTTTTCTATTGTACTTTCGTTCAGTTGTAGTTGTACTTTCAGTTGGGTTTTTATTCTGGCCCATTTACTTTTCAACACATTCTTTTATACTTAGATTTTTACTTCCACTTGTACTCTGTGATGTTTTGTTTACTTTTATAAAGGCAACGCCTTCCCAGTTAACGGGATTTACGCCTTTGGTGCTAGTCGCCAACCTCTGGCATATGGAAGGCGGGCTTGGGGTAGTAACGGCACGGGCCCCGAGGACGGGTCATGGTAAATTGGTATCAGAGGAGTCGGTTCTACCGAAGAACATAGGACTCTGATATTTTCCTTCTGTGAAGCAATAGTGTTAAGGGTACCGAGTGTGGTTTTAAGTTCAGGGAGTCCAGTGTTGGTGCGGGCGGTTGACGTATACATAGACCAGGACCCTGAAAACTGATTTCCGACTTTGTGCACAAAAAAAATAGATTGCGTGTGTGTTTCCAAAAGTTTTAAAAAGTCAGCTCAAACCAGGTCATCCCACCAGGTATAAATCTCTTGACCGTGTCATGTATGATTCTTTCAGGATGCCTTTCCATGGATGATCAGCTAGAGCCCCGAGAGATGTACGTACTGACAGCCTGTCGAGCAATGAGGCTTCGGTACAGGGCCCTCTTGTAGTTGAGGCACCAGCGGAGGCACCAGTGGTACTACCATATGTTGGGCCACCAATGCCACTATCCCCAGTAGTAGGCGATGCATGCCGCTTTAGTGCGATGCACGTGTTCCAGCACCAGAGGCCACCCAAGTTCCGGGGAGAGACGGATCCACAAGCGGTTGAGGATTGGCTGGAGGCTGTGGTGGGATTTTTCAGGATATTGGGTACAGAAGTGGACTTCATGGTGATCTTTGCTGCCAGCCTCCTTCAGGCAGTAGCTGAGAGATGGTGGAGCCACTTGTTCCAGTTTTGCGACTGGATGACCTTCACTTGGGAAGACTTTGAGACCTTCTTCAGGGTGGAGTTTATACCAGTGGCTCTACACCCCGAGCGTGTTCAAGAGCTACTGCCTTTGCCGCATGATTTTCCATCAGTAACCGAGTCATCTTTAGGCAGTAGACAGATGATGCAGAGGTCCAAAAAGACCAGACCAGCTGATGGGTGATCTCGGGTTTTAAGATCAGTGGTGCAGGGCACCCGGGGTGGGGACAGAGCCAGGCGTGCCAGAAATGGATAGTGTTACTCCTGTGGCAGGAAGGGTCACATGGCATGTGACTATCCGACTCCCCGCACAGTTGATCCGCAGGCATTGGAGGAGCCACCGAGGTAGAAGCAGCGGCGGGAGCTTGAGAAAAATCCGAACAGTGGACAAGGCAGTAGAGCTCCATGAGCAGGTGGACAGGAGCGGGGGTAGTGGATTACTTTTGTTCTTGGTACTTCTAGTTCCATGTTGCTGTCATATTTGTGTCTTTATACTATGATCTGAAATAATAAAAGACACTTATCCTGGTGACACTTGATTTCTTGTCCTTTTTTTTGGTTGATACTGAGAGGTTCCGGTTTAAACTGTTGACTTGACCCTCACTTTCGAGATTTCTACTGGAGGAGACCCAGTGACCCCACACTGATGCTGACAGTGTGACTCGACCCTTGGAGGCGAGAGTGAAGGTTGGATCTCTTGGTAGTAATGTAGAGGCCTTACGACGTAATTCATGGCATGAATGCATCATTCATGTCAGGATTGACTGTATTAGGCAATGGGCGTGGTTCATCCAAGGGATGAGACCGAGTTTCTCTTTTTGGCAAAGGAGATATCTTAGCATCTCTTACAGATCGTAGGCAAAGAAGGTGAAGATCATCTAGGAGCGGATGAAGACTGCATAGTGCAGTAAGGAACAGGAAACTGGCACCAGTCTTAGAGACTCGGGCGTGTTAAATGGTTCAAGAAGATTTTAGTTACATGCGGTCAAGGAGTGTGACCCAATGGCTCTAAAAATGATTCAAGGGACAGTCTATGTCCACTACTAGTTTTCGTAGTAACAGACGTTGATATGAATCATTCCTTCCTTCCACGAATCTTGTCCCAGACCTAGAGATTTCGGTAAGCCATAGACTTGACCCTCATGTCTGTAGATACCTTGGAAGGAGACTCGATAATCACAAGTACGCCGAATGTGTGGTCTGAACCTCGAGGCGAGATTTTCGGTTGGGATCTCTTGGTGGAAGCGTTGAGGACTTACGATGTTGGTCTCGGTATGGATTGGATTCACAGTTCATGCTCAGATTGACTGTTTAAGGCAAAAATGTTGTGGTCTAACTACATAGTCGGGATGGGTTTTCCTTGGTCGGCGAAAAGGAAACCTCAGGCGGCACAGGATAAACTCATGCATAGGAGGTTGCGGTCGATCACTCTTGAGCCAGTCAACCTTACCCTCGTGGTAGCAGGAGTTTTGAGTTTCAGTTCTAAATATGAATTGGTAACCACATTTTCTTACAGGTCTCACCTCGACGATGTCTATGCAGTTGTGGCCAAGGCGGCAAGTACCCTCTGAGGTTCAGTGGACCTTTTCAAGTCCCCAGTAGGGTAGGTGAGGTGTCTTACCATTTGACCCATCCACCTTAATTGCACTAGGTTCATAATGACTTCCATGTATCTCAACTGAGGAGATACGAGCGATCCTTCACGCATATCATTGACCATGGGGAGCTAGACTTTGCTGATGGGGTGACTTTTTCGGGGTTCCAGTAGGAGTTGAGGATCGACAAGAGAGGTCCTACGAGGATTATCTATTCCTCTTGTGCGCTTTCATTGGCAGAACGAGAACCTCCAGGATAGCACATGGGAGTGGGAGGCTCAGATGCGTGCTCAGTACCGCTTTTGTTTCCCTAGTTTATGTTAAAACATTACGAAGACGTAAAGCCCTGAGGTGTGAGTAATGTAAAGACCCATAAAATTCAAGGGAAATTTTTTTCTTAATTTTCTTTTGGATTTTACAAGAATGGAGTTTCTGACGGCGCCTGATTCCGAGGCCCGCTGTGCCCGGAATAAATTTCCGAAGTTAGGCTCGGGTACGTTCAATGGACGAACGAGCGGGTTTTTCTAACATTTGAATAGGTGCTCGGAATTGAAATATGAGGGCACCGATGAACTCGCAGCGCCGGTAATTGCTTAGGAACACCTTTTCTTGAGTTGTGTTTGCTCAGGTGTGGTTATTAAATTTTGGGTTAAGTAATTGAATAAAATAAAATGGGGCAAGCACTTTATTTTATTTAAAGTTGTTTAACCTAAGCTAAGTGGTTGAAGTTGGACCCACTATATCCTACTCCACTAGGTAGGATATTTGTGGGGTGGGGCCCACACAAGCCCCACCTTTTCAACTTCCACGAAACCCCCACCATTAATTAGGTAACGCACCCGCACACCCCCTTTAAATGTAAGTCAACTCTTGCATTTAAACTGAATAATAAACGCCTCATTAATTGGGCGGTTTAAACTCCTCAATTAATTAAATTAATTGATTGTTTCAATTTTTGAATTTCAAAACATTTGGCTTGTGTGTTAATTAATTAAGACAGGTCTTATTTTATTAAAGGGGGTCGTGGTGCGAGAGGGCTTAGGAGAAATCACTCAAAGCATTAAAGCACTCCTTCCTTGATGAAGAACGTGAAGAACACCGACCTCCGACGATGGTCGACAAGAACGCCGGATCATTAGAGATCGACGACGTGACACTGATGAATATTTTCTCTGCAACGTGATGATCTCCCTTCCACGACGAACCTCTGTTAAACTTTTTTTTCGAGGTAGGGAATTAATTTGTGAATGATAATGAACCATTTTTATTTCCTTCTAAAACAAAGAACGTGGATCAACTAAATATTAAGTTGATCCGCGAAAGTATATGTTTGCGGGTTCGGAATTCTTGATTCTAGGGAGAAATGTTGGGGAATTTTATTTGATTTTCCCCTTTTATCATTTGAGAAAAGGACGACGAGTGCGGATCAATCTCCACCGGTTGATCTACGGATCCCTCGTTCCTGCGGGGTGGTTGCGGGGTGAATTTTCTGGATTGGTTGAGTTTGATATTGATTTTAAAACCTCTAACATGGAGGGCACAAGCTAACGAACAAAGCCCAGACCCTCCACCGTTTGTTGTCAAAGTGAGGATCGACGGATGATGATGAGGCGATCCGCAAAGGAATTTTGAACCCTTCGCTGTAATCTACGGCTCCTGGGAGGGCCACCGGCGCAAACAGAATTGAAAACGGACCACCAGATCAACTTCGGTGGCTCGGGAAGAGCCTGCTGGCGCTCCACGCCGGCACGGCGATGCCGGCGGCCGGAGGCGGCGGCGCCTGGTGCGCCGCCAGGAAAGTCCACCGTGGTTGAAGCCACGGCGGCCGGCGGTGTTCCCGCGGCTGCGCGGGACAGAGGGAGACGCAGCGACAAGCACCGCATCACTGGCAGGGAGAAGATCCCACGTGGGGGCCGCAACATCAATCTGGGGGGTGCGCGCCTCCCCCTGTTCCGCTCATCTCGGCCAGCCGAGCAGGACACGCGGGTCGTGCCAGCGTGGCAGGCCAACTGACCGTTGGGCCCGGCCGGGCCGCCCAGGCCGGGCCGGACCTGGACCCGGTTCAGGTCGAACCGGTTTGGGCCGCCCCAGGGGGTCTCGGGTCGGGCCGGTCAGGGCCCGAACACCCTATTTTCGGGCAGTTTCCTTTCAAATGCCCATAACTTGGGCTATGGACCTCTGATCGATGCACCTTTTGTTGACATGCGATCCTTGGATCGAGATGGTCATTTTGTTATATTACACTCAAGGTTTCGAAGAACATTGGGTATGGCCGGGTTGGTTCGAACCCGAAACCAATCGGGCCCTCAGAGCGGAAACCCTTATAACTTGTGCTTCGGATGTCAGATTGACGTGCTGTAGACTTTGTTGGGTTCCTCTTGGTGACACGGATCATTTGGAATACATTCTCCTAAGTTTTGGAGGCAGTTGGATAGTGGCCAGGTTAGATTGTACCCGAAATCCAACCGGGCCCATGGAACGGAAAAGCTGATAACTTTCAGACCGGACGTCCGTTTGACGAACCGTCAGTGGAATTGGTGATCACATTGAAAAAACAGTCCCTATGAGTATACCCTATGATATTTTGGGGTACAGTTGAGATACGGCCTGGTTGGTTCGCACATGAAACCAACCGGGCCCCTGGGACGAAAAGGCTAATAACTCACAGACCAGGTGTCTGATTGACGTACTGTCTGTTGCGTTGAGACCCCTATGACGAGACGGTCCTTTGAGATAATTATTCATGGGACTTTTTGATTCTTGGAGTATCGACCAGTTGCTCGTGGAGCGAACCCTCCTGGAGACCAGCTTACGGAGTACGGAGACCGTGTAGCCGGTTGAGACCTGACAACTGCTTGACCGACAGGACTTGGAGTGAGTCGACTATCCCAGTGGACGGAGCACTACTTTGTTTGGGTGCATACCCATGGTGGACGGAGCACTACTATGTTTGTGTGAAGACCCGCGGTACTCATCCGGAGAGTTCCTCTGCAGGCTATTAGGGAGGATACACTATTGTGTTTGGTTGGCGGACCATGGCGGGAAGCACTACTGTGTTTGGGTGGCTGACCCGCGGTACTCGACAGGAGGAGTACCTCAGTAGTCTTAGGTTAGTGAGCAGTACCTTGGAGTCATGAAAAGATCAATGTACTCGTCAGAGATGGGGCTCTTCAGTAGTTACGGTTTCGTTAATGAAAAATCCTGGTTTGAGCTGAGTCTATGACCTTTGTGTTTACCTCATGATTGAGATGGGGCACTTGATAACTTAGGTATATGTATGGGAATATACCTAGGTAATGGTTATTCGTTGATTTCATAACCTTTTTGTTTCCTCTTGATTGAGATGAGATACATGATAACTTAGGTATAAGTACGGGCTTATACCTAAGAAAGGGTTATCTGTTCAGAACATTCTTTGTGGTTATCCTTATTGGATTTAGTGAGACCTTGAGGGTCTCGAGATCCCTAATGAGTATCGTATACTCACCCATGCACGGGCTATGCCCGCACCTAGTTGTGTTGGTTGTAGATGACGGAAAGCGCTGACAGAGGCCGAGTGTTCGAGGACTGGGTGGTACCCGGAGGTGGACCTCACGACGAGTCAGTATCCGGAGGTGGAATTTACAACAAGACGACACTCGGAGGAGGGTGATGGGCGAGAACTTGTGTAGGATATTTGTACCTACCCTTCATGTAGGATCCGAGGAGGACGACCCAGGAGCTGCTTCCTTTCTTCTAGTTGTTTGTCTTTTTCTGTTGTACTTTCGTTCAGTTGTAGCTGTACTTTCAGTTGTGTTTGTATTCTGGCCTATTTACTTTTCAGCAATTTCTTTTGTACTTAGAGTTTTACATTCGCTTGTACTCTGTGCTGTTTTGTTTACTTTTATAAAGGCAATGACTTCCTAGTTATCGGGATTTACGTCTTTGGTGCTGGTCGCTAGCCCTTGGCCTATAGAAGGCGGGCTTGGGGTAGTCACGACCTGGGCCCCGAGGATGGGTCGTGATAGATATTACTTAATTGTTTAGACTAGTTATATATAAGAACCTATTTCAGTTCTAGAAATGCATATATTTCCAATTTAATTCTCATATGGTTTGATTATTTTTATTTTTATATTCCTGGATATATTTCTGTATTCTATTTTGTGAATTTTTCAAGATTGAATTATTTTAATTTACACTACCATGGTGTATAGTACACTAGATTATTTTTTTGATTATTACATATTTTCAGAATATGTTAATAGATATGTTCTTTCAGGCATATTTGTTAAATATTTTCTGGAATAAAAATCTACTATGGATATTGTTTTTGGATTTTATGGAACCAAGACTGAACCCAACAGACTCATTTGGTCATTGAATGTGGACTGACCAACAACACTACCCACATTAATTGGTATCAGAGCAAAATTGGGAATAATTTGGTGTTTTTAAAATTATGAATTAGTAAACATTTTTTTATTATGATTTTTATTTCTTTTATATTAAAACAAGAACTGATTACCATTTAAACTAGGCTTATTTCTCTCTTTGCCTAAAATTTAATTATATTTCCTCTATATATTTATTGATGGAATTTCATTCAATTACTCTACTTTAAAGGTATATTTGCGCTTTATAGAGGCCTTTGGATAGGTATTTCAAGGTTATTCCATGGTTTTTGAGGTGGGAGGGGCTATTAATGTTGTCTTTGGAAAGAGAGTTGTTTAGTAGTGGGTTATAGTAGAAGGACCATAATTTCTTATGTTTTTATCTTATTTCTACCTAATTTCCTTATGAGTGAGATACTATTTATATCGGTTTTTACCACTATTTTATCATTGATTTTGATCCATTATCTTCAAGTTTTTTTTAATATTGTGAGGGGTTATTTTTTTTGGAAGTGTTTAGAGTGGTTGTGCAAGTCGAATAAGTTCTTTGGAAATTATAATTCATTTAGGTTCCACTAGTATATCTCCTCTGATGTTGATTAGTACATATATTTACATAGATGGTATATTGGTTTATATTTCCCTTGTCCATTAGTTAGCTTCCAAATTTTAATGATTTTTTTTTTGGAATTTTAGATATTATCCTTAGGACCCTCAGTTTTTATGTGACTTGTATTTATACTATATCACCCATTATTTTAAATAATTTACAAATATTATACATAATTTATTCTTGTATAAGTACTGGTTCATGTTTGGAAACTTTTCATGAGGTTTTAGAGTATTTCTATATGTCCATATTTTGATCACGATTAGTAGAAACCAAGTAGCATATCTGGGAAATCATGAAACCTTTTCTCAGAGTCACTGGGTAGGCACATGGTTTTTCTTACATATATGAGTTCCGGGGGGAATCCATGAAAATTGCAATATATGGGAATACCCAGTTATTGCATGGTTTTTACAATCTTGTGATCCTACCTTATGATGATTTAGATTGGGACAGTTGCACCGCGTGGTTGGCATAGATATGGATAAAATGTGAGCCCTAATAGTACTACCGAAACTATGTAGCTACTTAAATTGTCTAATATCACATAAACTGTTGGCACATGGTTTAACAACTGTGTGTTCTAACCATGTTATGTGCATTTAATTCCACAAAAATTGTGGTTTTAATCTGAATAAATGATCTAAACTCTCATTATACACCTAATCACCAAGGATCTCAAGTTCTCTTTTCCATAAAAGATCCTTTTAAAAATTCATAGTGATCTAGATTCATATTTTGTCAAATCATATCTCATTGGAAAATTTGATTAATTGGTATGTCCTTATTCCTTCCTATTATTCTTAGATCTACTCTTCTACTCTATCCAAGAAACATAAATCAAGTCTTTTATGGATAGATCTATGTTACATAATAAGAATATTGATGATATATTATAGAATATTTTGAACGATAATAATATTTAAAGTTTTATATAGAATATCCTGATGTATTTATTCATTTCCACCCATTATCAAGAGTTAAGTGGCCTCTCTCTCATCTCTACATGACTTAAAAGTTAAATTATGAGTTTTTATTTTAAATTTTTTTGATATTTTTTGGGCAAACCATGTTTGATTCTTAATGGAAAACCTTTTTGGTTATGGAATTAAAAATTTGGGGAAATGGATAGATTTTAGAAATCCTCCTTTATTTGTAATTTTAAAATAATAGATTTAAAATGAATGATTTCTTTTAATACACAATGGTTTTTTGATTAAATTTTTCTTGAATGAATTAGTTTTATCTCAAATGGAATTTTACATGGGGTTTGGGATACATGGGTTTCCTGAGATCATTGTTTTGACATGACAAGGGATAAGGGGTGTGTTTCATCAGGTAACCTTTAATTCATTTACATGACTTTATATAAGGGGTGTGTTCCATTGGAGAACCTAGACATTGGTCACCATGTGACAACGTGGTGAATCTATGAGAGACCACTCATGAGTATGGAACGATCACTTGGAATGCATGTGTGTTTGTGTGTGGAAGCTTGGTGATGAGTATGAAAAATTCTAAGAAATGGATTTAATGAAATTTTTATTATTCTCCAAGGAACTGCTTTTGATTTTTATATAAACTAATTTAGATTCTTTAAAGCTATTTTATATAACATTTGATAACATGTTTTACCAAAGAGTTGTGAGTTGGGAAGTAGTTTAGGAAGCCCTACCGATACTATACTCACCCATTCTTGGTTACTTTGTTTCATTTATAGATTTCATCTACCATGTTAGAGGTAAAAGGAAGGTATCTTATTTCTCGAGTGATTTACTTTTATACTATGGGCATGGAATATGAATTTAGTGCTTATAAATAGCGCAGTAGTGGATTGGGATGATTCCATGTTGTTTTCATTGTGTTTTTTTACTTTTTTCTTCTATTGATTATGTTTTTGTTTCTATTAGTACAATGATGTTGTTTTTTACTATTAGATATTTCTTTGTTGTAATTTTTTTTCGTGCTTCATATACTCTAGCTTGTTGTTATTTCTGATAATAGAAGTTTTTTATTTCTAAAATGGAATCACCCATAATGTTCTATGATTCCCTTTTAATTTATTACCAGTCAATTTTGTCATAGAGATGTCACCTAAATCCAGTAGAACTATCGTCAATTCTCACCAAAATGAGGAGGTTCAAGATATTACAAATGGTATACATTTTTTTGTCCTTGAGATGGGAATTGTATTTATTTTGATCATTCCTTTTGTTGAAAATAGTATTAGTCTTGTTTTGAACATATACTTTTTGTTTGTCAACAAGGATATAGAATCATTTTAACATGAAATTTATAGAATAAAAAGACATATCTAACCTTCTTAAACTAATCGTCAAGTTACAAGGTTGGTTTTGGTACAAATGTGTTTTAATAACCATCTAGATGAGTTATCATCTCATTCTTGTGGGTTTTGCTGATGAGGACTTTATATCATGTATTGGTGGAAATTTTTTCCATTATGACTACATTGATCACATGTTTTTTTATAATTTATAAAAAAATTATATTTTTTACAGTGGATGGATTTCGAAAAGAATGGTTGTGGGAAATTTCGATATAGAGAATTAGAATTTCTATGCCTTTAGTTTCTTATATGTGAGATTAATGGGGTTTTGTTATATTCATAAAAAATGGAATTGAATTCACATTGTAAGAATCAATTTAATGACGTAGTAGGAAACGTAGTTTCACATGATAAACAGGGCATCAAATAGTTTTTTGAAATAAACACTGGCAATTTTCACGCTATGGATAAGGGTAATCATAATTATGTGACTTGATATGTGGACCAATCGATTTAGTTTCAAAAGTAGGATATGCCTACATTTTTAAGGGATTAATAACTAGAAAAAATAAGGGTGTTATTGAATATTATTAATAAAATATTTCATTTTCGTAGAACACCCCACCAGGTTGAATGTTATGATAAAAACCTACATGATCGAGGTTCTTGAACACAAATGGTGGGATTTATCTATCAAATATAATCTTCAATAATGCATTACATTTGAGTATTTTGAATAGTTTTTTATTAAATAAATCACTCCTAAAACAATTAAAATTTATAGAACAAAATATTTATTCATCTTAAATCAAGGGAATATCTCAGTGACATAATTTTAGCAATGTTTATGAACATAGTTTTCTTTACACCCGATGTACTGTCAAGTGTATCCTTGGAGGGGTGCATTTTTTGAGTCTGGGATATGATTAGATAATAATTAAAATAAATTAAACCCCTATATTTAAGACTATATAGAGATGGTAAATATGGATAATGTTGATGAAAATTATATCTCAAGAAATATGGTGGGATGTATAATATTTATCCCCATGGGAACAAATGGGAACTAAAGTTATATGAATAAATGGAAGAAGGAGACATAATTTGAAAGTGGTCAAATATCTCACAATCCATCCATGGGATGAGTAGATATTCCTCCTCTTATAAAAAGTAAGTCCACATGATTATAATGTAGTTATTTTGATCATATCATGTGAGATTGTATGACAGAACTTAAAACAAGTCACAAATGTAAATAAAGAGGATATCTCCATCATTATTTTCATAGCACTCTAAATCTGGGTGCTGAAAATACATCTCATGTCTATTAGACATATTATTCATAAATAGGGAGTTCTATTCAGAATGATCCCTTCCTCATAACCAAGAGATTCCAAGTGATTCTAATAACACCATAAATACTCAATAAAGGTAATCTCAACATTGAAACAAAGTGCAATGGATAGTGACAAAGCAATTGTGTGTTTTTGAGAAGGTGATCTGGAACAATAAATATATTATTTTGAAATTTTGAGGTATTATTCTTCTGAATTATAAAATTATATATGCATTCGTTTGAAATAGGATAATCCCACTCTTTTATTTCATCTCACATTATTTATCTTTAGGGTTTCTGTATTGAGATGATGCCCTCAATCTTCAAAATAAAAACTCCTCTTAGACAATGAGATTTTCAAGATTTAAAGTGTGAACCATGTATGATGACTATATATGGGGATGAAATAGTATGGGAATTAATTATACTTAACATGGAAATTTGTGAATTGGTTTTGAGAGTGTATTTATTGATGAAATTCAAATATCATAATGATTGTTATGATTGACAAGTGAGTTTCATATCCTCGTATAGTTTTTAACATCTCTTTAAAGGAGATTGGATAGTTCATGTAAGTAAAGAAGGACCATTGCCACCAGTGCTTGGAACTACTTCCAATTAATTGGAAATAGTAATATGACTAGTTGTGTAAGCGATTTGAAATTGATATTTTCCGACCATAGTTCACTAGTTTGCTAATGTGATTCCCAATAATTTCGTGGGATTCCCACCAACAAAATAAGATTATTTTACCATTGGTCTACGACCAAGGAAAAATTCTATTTTCCTTCACTTATAGTATGATAATGATAGAACTGAGTTAATTGAAAGTAGATTTGGATGAATTGGAAAGAAAGGGGTTCATTTGAATGAGAATGTCTACAGGGGAAACACAAGTTCTTTATATAAAGAAGGAATATGTAACTCTTACCCTTTGTGTGGATTATCATAAGATTAAAAAATATATTATAATAAATCAGTATCCACATACATGAATTTATGACTTGTTTGATTAATTGATGGGAGCACACTGGTTTTATAAAATTGTCTTATGATAAGGATATCCACCAACTACATTTTTTGAAATAGTATATTTTGAAGACATCTTTTGGAGGTAATTATGTCCATTATGTGTACATGGTAATACCCTTTGGCATTATTAAATAACCAAAAGTTTTTAATGGGCGAATGAATCATATATTTTATAGGTATTTTAATTAATTTTAGTGTTGTTAATCAATGATATTATATTTTATTATCGAACAAATAAGTTCATGAGAAAATCATGGTTATAGTGTTGGATATATTATAGGAGCATCACCTTTATGTTAATTTTTTAAAATTAAATTTTTAGATACATGATGTCTGTTTCTATCATTATTTAATTTTTGAAAAAGGAATATCAATGGATCTAGAATACATAGAAGTTGTTATCTCTTGTAAACTATAAATGTATGAATATAAGATATTCACTTTCCTTGGCTTATAGGGATACTATAGACTATTTGTTCATGATTTTTTGTGTCTTACCTCACCAATGAATGCTTTGAAAAGGTATGAAATTCCATTACAATTGAATTCTAAATATCATAAATATTTAAAAGAGCTAAATGTTTGACTATAAACTGTACCCATACTTACTATTCTTGGGTCTAGATAAATTTTTATGGTGTATTATGATGCTTTGAGATCTGGGTTGGGTTTTTTCACAAGTGAGGTGACATTGTGGTCGCTTATGGCTCACAATAGGTATTAGTGTATTAGAATGACAACACAACACATGATTTGGAATTATCTTTCATAATCAATTATTTGAATACTTGGATTCATTATCTTTTTAGTTATAAATTTACATAGTTTATAGATCCCATGTGTTTGAAACATATTTTGTGACACCCTGAGATTTTATGAGATAGTTTTTTTTAATTTCTTTGATGACTTGTGTGTTACAATACACCAATATTATCATGATTTGAACACAACATTATATTAGCTTATTGTATATGCATCCCTATTCTTGGTTTGCATTATACACAAGAGTGACATTCCTCGATATCCTGTATTGTACGCAATACTGAGTTTCCCTAAAAAATGATATATTATTAAAATAATATTATTTAATGGGATATAAAGTCTCCATTATGAATATTATTAACCACATTTTGAATTTTAAATATCATTAGAATTAATCTTATGGATTTTCTAGACATGATATAAGAAAAAAATCAATTTTTCAGATAAAAGAATTGTTTTTCAAAAAAAGCAGTTTTTACGCCTTTTCATTGCGCATACGTTTTTTATTTAGTTTTTAATACATTTATATATTATATTGGAAAAAATAAAATTATTCATTAGAATTGAAACCTAAAAATTTACTGTTGTTTATTTTTGGGTATTTTTCTGATAAAAGTCATATTTTAATGAATAGTAAAAAATACTGCATTTTAATTCAAAACTGTCTTTTTATCTCATTTATTTATATAGTTATATGATATTTTTAATTCGTTTTAAAGTCTGATTGAATTATTTTTTTATCCATTTAATACAATTTTGGTAATTGGAAGTAATTTCACATTTAAATTGGACGTAAACACATGAAAATCTTTTGATATGCTTTTACTTCTTAAAACCCCACTTTATAGTTTTAACAACGGGAATTAATTTTAAATTAATTTATTCTGATTATGAGTTCTTAATTATGAGAAATGGATTTCATATTAGGAATTAGTGGGTCCAAATTATGTTAACAGTTTACTTTTATAATTGGTCATTATGAATTGTACCTTTTTTAATAATTTTCTTTACAATGGTTAACGGTAAATCATTTAATTTAAGGTAAAAATAATATTATAAAATTACCTTAACACATGTAAAAATACTATTGGATGAAAAAATTAGACCCTTATCATATACAGTTCAAAATGGATTCACTTAATTGCAACTTTTTTAGGAATATGACATGAATATAATAAAATTAATGAATGTGACAAAATGTCACACTCTAATTTTACATAAGTATATTAATTCTAAGATAGGGATTACCATGGTGTAAAATCATCTATAGGTAGTATCTGGAAATATAATAGAATTATGTCCACCATAGAAATTTATTTATACTTTTTGGAGATTAAATAATTATCATTCACGATGACTAAATTGTGATGCAGTAATTATATTATTAATAGAAATATCAAAGTAATGATATTAAAAATATAAAAATACATATAATTTGAGTAAATTAATGTCATACACTAATTTTATAGAATCCTTTGACATGTTATTAATGTTTTAAAGGAGTTTTTTTCAAACATATCTTTATGTTATGATATTTCTAATTTTCCAACTAATGAATAGTGTACAAATTGACACTATTGATATTTTAAATAAATAATATTTTATTAAATTATATAAAATTCATAAAAATATAAACTTTTGTCAAATAATTTTGATGAAGTTAAATATGTCATAAATGGTCCATTTATGTATCCTTTTTCATTTTATATAATTTATATTAACCCTTAGAAAATAAAAATACATGCCGCCATGGTAAGAGTTAAAGAAATTAATTAAGGGTAAATAAAAATTGTAAGGATTAAAATAAAACCAAAACATGTCCAAAAAAGCCTTGGATGAATAAGATTCAATAATTATCATAATATGATATGTTATGATTTTTTTAATGGACACTAATATATGAAAATAAATTATATATTATTCAAATCAAATATCATTACAAAATATCTCTATATTGTATTTTAATATATTTTATGTGTCCACATAGGACCAAAATCAAGCTATGAACGAATATAAATGTCTATGTTAATATAAATGAATCAATTTTAATTATTAAATTCTTTTTTAATTTTTATAAGTTTAATAATTATCTTAAATGTATCTACAATTCTAAAATAATATTATTCAATTAACATAAAAACTGAATAAACAATTTTAATAATATTAATTTTGCTATATTTTGGATTATTTAATGTGTATAACAAATTTAAAAGATCTATAAAATATTTTATAGATGTTTGATATCATTATATTCGAATTCCCACTTTTAAATATTGTATTTTAAGTAAAATTAAATGAATAGTATTAAATTTGGCCATAATTGTCATGATTTGTCCCCCCATGGCCCGTGTCGTGACTACCCCAAGTCCCCCTTCCATAGGCAAGGGGCTAGCGACTAGCATCGGAAAGTCATATCCTTAAAAAATAGAATGAATTTCCTGTATAACCTATAAACTCACACAACCAAGCTTATGGAAAGATACGAGCACAATGAAAAATGTATTGTAAAAACAATGTGTATAATATATAAAAGGGCCAGAATACAAGCCCAACTGAAAAGTACAAGTAAAAATGATAAAATATCCCCTGTGAACACCCACCAAGGACCCTACCGAAAGGGTAGGCATAACCCTCGAACGGTCGTCCATGTGAATCTTCTCGTCTAATGTCCACCTCCGAGAAGCCCCCAGTCTGGTACCCTTGACCTCGATCAGCGATGTTCGTCATCTGCACAAGACACAGCAATGTGCGGGCATAGCCCGTGCATGGGTGAGTATAACGATACTCAGTATGGACTTCGAGACCCCCTAAGGTCCCTCATAATCCATGAATTATAAACCAGAAAGCATAAAAAACAAAAGTCAACCCTACTTAGGTATATGCCCATATATATATCTTAGTTATCAAGTGTACCCATCCCATTCATGGGGAATCACTGTAACACCCCGAGATTTTATGAAAAAATATTCTTTTTAATTTCATTAATGTCTTGTGTTGTACACTAAACCAAAAGGAGATTTCTCAACATGCATCCTTGACTTTCCTTGTATTACACGCAATCGCGACCTTCCTCGATAGCGTGTGTAGTACGCAATACCGAGTTTCACTAAACAACGATATGCTATTAAAATATTATTAAAACTAGCCGTTATGAATAGTTATAACAACCTTTTAAAATTTTAGAAATTTTAGCTCTCAAAATGGACTTCATTTTTGGATTCGGAGTATCGAATTTAGCCTAAGGTAAAATTTTGGTACTTTTCGGATAACTTTCATATTCTGATGAGTAGTGAAAATTACTAAATTTTAATTAAAAACAACTTTTTTAATCGAAATAATTAATACTGATAAATTGTTAATTTGAGTGGTTTTAAAGTATATTTAGAATATATTTTTCCAATTCAATACAATTTTGGTAATTGGATTAATTTCACATTTACACCAGACATAAACAAGTGTTAATCTTTTGATAGTTATTATCTCTTAAAAACACGCTATTTATTGTGACAGCGGAAATTAATTATAAAATTAATTAATGCAACTTATATGTTGGGAATTTTGTAAAATAAAAATCATTTTTTAATTTGGAATATCAATTATAGCTTAGGGTGAAATTTTGGCATTTTTCTGAAAAACATCAATTTTTGATGAATAGTGAAACTACTAAGTGGTAGTCAAAAAAATTAATTTTTTCATAAATCTTAATTTTACCGCTTCTGTGAATGGAATTTTAAAAATCCGAGAGACACGATTGATGTCAGTAAGTAAAATGTGGTTCAATGAGATGAAAATAGTTTCTGGTGAATAGTAACTTTTTACTTTTATTTACCACGGTTAAAAGTAAATAGGGTAATTAAGGGTAAAAATGATATTAATATTATCCTAACACGTGTCCTAATCCTATTGGACAACTGTATCTCGACCAAAAACAACCTTAAGTGTAAAATATTATCATTTAGGCACACTGGGATTAGATTAGGACATTTATTATTATTTAATTCAAAGAAGAGTTAAAAGAGTTAAAATCAAAGTTTATTTACTAAAACATTTTTAATATAGGGTTATACATAATATAATTTCAACTATAAATATTCATTAGAAATATAAAATGATTTCCTACATAATAGTATTTTATTTTTAATTTTTATACTTTAAATAATTTAATTTATTTATGACACAACGATGATGCAGTAATTACCTTCTTAAGAAAATATTAACATAATTGATGTTATAAATGCCCAAATAAATGTAATTTTAGACTTTTTATGACTTACACTAATTTTCTAGGTTAATATGACATGTTATTATTGATTTAAGTAACCTGGTTTGAACTTATCATTCTGTTAGAAATTTCATAAAAATCATGTACCAAATAGTGTCAAAATTGACATAAATTAGTTTTTAAAACAAATATTATATTATTAATTGTTATTTAATTCCTAAAAATCTAAGGTTCGGCGAAATGACTTAGATAAGGATATATATATTAATAATAAACAACTTGGGGTTCGTTTGTCTGGATATAGTAAGTTTATTAACCATATACTGTAAGAAAACAAAAAGACACGGTAAAAGTTAAATTATTTAACTTAGAGTTAAATCTAATTGATAAGGTTAAAATAATAACCTAAACTTGTCTAAATCCTATTGGATGAGAGGATTTCGACCCATCCCCACTTTATCTTAGAAATAAGACCATTTGGAACCATTATAAACCGAATTTGACCTTAATATAAAATAATATTTTGAGATTTTCCTAAGATGCCCCTCTCCTCCCTTATAAAAGGGCACCTCCTCCCTCTCCTCCTCACACCAATTTGAGCATTCAAGCTCGGCCAAACCCTGCCAAAATCTCTTCTCCACTTAACAAGTATCATCCTAGAGGTCCTGGTCTTCTTCAAAGACCATCCTTAGTTCTTTAAGTGGAGGTTATGTGAAGGTGCGTCAAAGAGAGGTAATATCCATTACCGATCTTTTTCAATTTCATTCTTCTTCAACTTCTTCTTTTTTAGTTGTTTCAAGATAAAGTAATAACATCAGTATTTATTATATACTGATATGTTATTATAAATATTAAACAACTCTAATTAACCTTCTATCCATCCTACGGAAAAAGGAAATCACCGCGCGTGCGTACGTACGGAATACCGTCTCCACGCCGTGGTGTAATCTATTTTCTGCCACCACCTTAATTGGATGGGTATAATGGTGTAATGAGTAACTATATATGATTATTATAAAGTTATATTGATACTGAAATAGTATACATACACTTCAACACAATTCCACGACCATGGGAACGATATCATCGCTCATGCGTACGTACGGACTACCGTCTCCACGACGCGATGAGATTCATTCTCAATGATTAACCATTCATGAATGATTATAAAGTATATATAATAAGTACTAATGAAATATATGACATAATAATGATACTGGATTTATGTATATTTATATGTATTTCATCTACTTAATTACATTCAATTCAATAAGGAAATGAAAACATCGTTCATGCGTACGTACGGACTACCGTCTCCATGAACGGTGTATTTCATTCCATTTATCAATATATTATATATATATATTCTGAATATATATTATATATAAATCATGTTTTACATTTTTGATATAAGTAATAATGATCCAAGTAATCATATTAATAATTACAAGTTAAAAACACGAACGACAAATGAGACGATTTTACCCAAAACGCTACTTTAACATGAATTTACAAAAGAACGGGTAATATAAAGTCATAAGTGGCCTATATATGATATAATAACAATGAATATGATTCTTGAATAAGTCAATAACATGATTTAAATCATTATACAGGAGGATTCGGACACTTACAAAGCAAGTCGGACCTAAGGTAAGGGAAATAACACAATCTCATTTTTATCCGAGATTGTTTATACTTTGGTATTTACTGGGGTGTATTTTATCATCCACATCCATGTTTCCTCAATATGTAATGTTATTTCCATCCATATAAAATTTTTTAAATCCAATTTTACCTTTCGGTAAGTTTTTAGTAAAATATATGAAAGGAATCTTTTGTCATTTTTCGTACGAGGTACTTTTTGACTTTTCCGACAAAAGTACGAAGAATGTTTTTTTTAACTTATACGGCATGAATGGATTTTTAAAACATTATTTCCAAGAAGATTCCTTTACAAGTTTTCAAGTTTATTTTTAATCAACTTCTTTTAGTTTAGAATTTTATGACATTTTAAGAAAGGAAAAGTGTTTTTGAAGTAGAAAGGATATTTTCCTCAAGAATGGAGTTCAAGTGTTTTATATCAAAATTATTTTCCATCTAAGATAATAAAGGGTTCTGTTTTTATCCCTATTATTACATTGATTTGATTATGTTGTGATGGAATTATTTTTATGAATTCCTTTATCGTATATGAATTGTTTATGATGTCCTGATGTTTAAGATTCCCATTTTTATTACATGGGTTATGCAATGATGTATGGTTTATGGTTTTGTGGCACACATAAGAATGGTATCATTATGTGATGGGTGGGACCTATATCTCCCTCCAATGCATTGGGTAAAGATTTTATATCTCATGAGATAGACATGGCTGGAATGGTAGGTTATACTGGTTCAGTGAAACAGGACTGAAACGAGGGTGACTCGGTTCAGAAATGGACTTTGTCCACTAAGATAGTCTTGGCAATGAGTATTGACTAATAAGAAATGATTCTCTATGATTATGTGTGTATGCCACAAAATTTTAGGTTTTAAGTTATGATTATTGGGATTACATTTCACTTCTATGATTTATCCCATGTTATGATATTATGATCTCTTTTGCAGGTTAAGATTTCCAAAAGCTATGTTCTTATGTTATGATGTGATTGATATTTCTTTTGTTTACCCTTACTAAGAATTTGAGCTCACCCTTTTATGTTTTCTTTTCCCCAGGATATAAAGATAGGTTTTAGGTATAAAAAAAGGAAGATCTTTATGGGAGATATTGAAGATCTTCCACCACAATTAGAAGATTATATTCCGAGTTTCCAAAGACACTAAACTATTACGATCCTTGTGTGTGTGTGTGTTTTTGTTATGTACTAAGTATTCTACAAAAGTAATGTAATGTCCATGTACGTC
Organism: Viscum album; assembly: GCA_963277665.1. NCBI lineage: Eukaryota > Viridiplantae > Streptophyta > Magnoliopsida > Santalales > Viscaceae > Viscum > Viscum album. The sequence continues at coordinate 1,070,123,387 of OY728129.1, forward strand.
AAGCTTCGAGTCTCTACAGTTGGTATCAGAGGAAAGGTTTAGTCAACCTTTGGAAACTAGGATGCGAAAATGTTAGTGAGATCCCTAGAGATATTTCTATGGTATGTCTAGGTATGTCCCTAAGGATAAGTATACGTATAGTATATAGTCCTAGAACTTTTGTAACGATATTAGATTAAACTAATGATGTTAGATATTGAAGTTACTCCCCCTTTATTATGAGTTTTACCTCTCACACTATTCTTTTTGGGTTTTAAAAAATGGCTGGAAACAAGATGATTCACGATAATGGAGGATATGATGGACAATGGAATGATATTCTTCATGAGAAACCAAATGAAATGGGATTTTGAGGTCCAAACATCATTATTATGCCGAATCAGAAATCTCATAATATGATCAATAAAGTAAAATTTGGTAAGTTTCCTGACTCGGCTAATAAGAGAAAGATGGAGTTTCATGATGATCATAGAGGAAAGAAAGTTCAATTTCCCCTATGTCAATCATGTTGGAAGAGGCATCAAGGAGAATGTTTCAAAGGAACTGGAAGATGCTTTGGGTGTGGAAAAGAAGGACACAAAGCCAGTAAGTGCAAAGGAAAAGGTTCAGTTAACACCAGGGATGAGGATAATGGTATTGCTACGACATCAACAATGGTTAAATGTTTTAAATGTGGAATGTACGGTCATTATGCAAACCAATGACCTAAGGGAAAGTCTCATGAAGAGAATCAGTATGGTCGTATGGGTAGTATTTATGTTGATGATAATGAAGAGACTACAAATGATATGTGAGATGAAAGAATTGTTGAAGCTCGGTCAATGGTTTAAGAATGTTGTGGAATGATGACATGTTTATCATGTGTAATGTTGTATAAGTAATCTCATGGTACTATGGAATAAATAGACATCTAAGGATTGTTACACTATTGTATTTCCTTGAGTTTTGAAAGTGTATGATTAATAGTACCAGTATCCATGAGAGGTTATTCAGATATTTTTGGAATGTAGATGATATGCGCATAATGAAGGGATAAGAAGATAATGAGATGTTTGATTGTATTCATAAGCTCATGATTGATATAAGGACTAAGTGATATAATGGTTTGAGTATAAATAATTTTGAGGATTTTGGTTTGTGGAAAGTGTTAACTTTTAACTGCATTCATGTTTTCACTAAGGTTCAATGGGTATTCATTCTTCAAGAGAATACATGATTAAGGCCTTTGAATGTTTGGAATGTGACCAACAAGACATATCTTATGATATATGGGGATCAACGACAGTATTAAATCTCTGGTAATCATTTTCACTATATTATGAGAGTGGACTACAGTATTATGGATAATACTAAAGATTAGAATGGATTATGTGGGACATAAGTTAGTATTGATTAAGGATAGAAGATTTTTGATATTATTGTTGGGATTTTATAGTAATGTAGTTTTTGAAAAAGGACAACCTGCCGGACGGGTGACAGCCCATCGCGTCGGACAAGGCTGTGGGAATCGAACCCACAACCGAAGTGCGACTTTCCTTTATCGCCTACCACTGGCCTATAGGAAGTTCCTGTTTAGTAGAAACTAGTTTTATTATATTAAGCAGTATGATATATGAAGTATAAAGTCCATTTTAAGAACCATATATGATTAATCTCACTATAGAATGACCTATGTATATTTAATAACTTTTGCTAAACTTTGTTTGAGACAGATGGAATGACCCGTCATTCTATCACATGATCTGATAACACTTCACGAATAACAAATTCAACTTCATTTATTTAAGAGATGAAGTGGAAATTGTTCAAGGCACGAACAACAGTGAGATTTTTCCAAAATAAAGTAAGTATTTATTCTAATTCAAATTCTTCAACTTTAGGGAAACGATCTTGAAAACCAAAAATGTTGTCCTAGTTCTCTTATATCTGATTAATTAGATGGTACCTTAGATCATCACAAATTTATGGATTTGTGATTGTTGGCTTTTCCATAGCCATGTTCTCTACCACTCTTCATCAGAACATGATGGTTATATTTCTCTTCCATATCCATATTTTCACCTATGTGGAAACCTAGTGATTAGTTTATTTGAGTAACCATTACGTTTCATACTTTTTTTTAAAAAAAATATAGGTTTTGGTTTTCCTTTTTACGATGTGGGTTTCGATTAAAGAAACTTTCGAATAGTAAACCATTTATAACCCCGACGAATTTCGAGGGCGAAATTCATTTTAAGGGGGGTAGAATGTAACACCCCATGATTTTATGAAAAAATATTCTTTTTAATTTCATTAATGTCTTGTGTTGTACACTACACCAAAAGGAGCTTTCACAACACTCATCCTTGACTTGCCTTGTATTACACGCAATCGCGACCTTCCTCGATAGCGTGTGTAGTACGCAATACCGAGTTTCACTAAACAACGATATGCTATTAAAATATTATTAAAACTAGCCGTTATGAATATTAATAACCACCTTTTAAAATTTTAGAAATTTTATCTCTCAAAATGGACTTCATTTTTGGATTCGGAGTATCGAATTTATCCTAAGGGGAAATTTTGGTACTTTTCGGATAACTTTCATATTCTGATGAATAGTGAAAATTACTAAATTTTAATTAAAAACAACTTTTTTAATCGAAATAATTAATAGTGATAAATTGTTAATTTGAGTGGTTTTAAAGTATATTTAGAATATATTTTTACAATTCAATACAATGTTGGTCATTGGATTAATTTCACATTTACACCAGACATAAACAAGTGTTGATCTTTTGATAGTTATTTTCTCTTAAAAACACGCTATTTGTTGTGACAGCGGAAATTAATTATAAAATTAATTAATGCAACTTATATGTTGAGAATTTTGTAAAATAGAAAACATTTTTGAATTCGGAATATCAATTATAGCTTAGGGTGAAATTTTGGCATTTTTCTGAAAAACTTCAATTTTTGATGAATAGTGAAACTACTAAGTGGTAGTTAAAAAAATTAATTTTTTCATAAATCTTAATTTTACCGCTTCTGTGAATGGAATTTTAAAAATCTGAGAGACATAGTTGATGTCAGTAAGTAAAATGTGTTTCAATGAGATGAAAATAATTTTTGGGGAATAGTAACTTTTTACTTTTATTTACCACGGTTAAAAGTAATAGGGTAATTAAGGGTAAAAATGATATTAATTTTACCATAACACATGTCCTAATCCTATTGGAAAACTATATCTCGACCACAAACAACCTTAAGTGTAAAATATTATCATTTAGGCCCACTTGGATTAGATTAGGACATTTATTATTATTTAATTCAAAGAAGAGTTAAAAGAGTTAAAATCAAAGTTTATTTACTAAAACATTTTTAATATAGGGTTATACATAATATAATTTCGACTATAAATATTCATTAGAAATAGAAAAATATTTCCTACATAATGGTATTTTATTTGTAATTTTTATACTTTAAATAATTTAATTTATTTATGACACAACGATGATGCAGTAACTACCTTTTTAAGAAAATATTAACTTAATTGATGTTATAAATGCCCAAATAAATGAAATTTGTGACTTTTTATAACTTACACTAATTTTCTATGTTAATATGACATGTTATTGTTGATTTAAGTAACTTGGTTTGAACTTATCATTCTGTTATAAATTTCATAAAAATCATGTACCAAATATTGTCAAAATTGACATAAATTAGTTTTTAAAACAAATATTATATTATTAATTGTTATTTAATTCCTAAAATTCTAAGGTTCGGCCAAATGACTTAGATAAGGATAGATATATTAATAATAAACAACTTGGGGTTTTTTTGGCTTGATATAGTAAGTTGATTAACCATATAGTGTAAGAAAACAAAAAGACACGGTAAAAGTTAAATTATTTAACTTAGAGTTAAATCTAATTGATAAGGTTAAAATAATAACCTAAACTTGTCTAAATCCTATTGGATGAGAGGATTTCGACCCCTCCCTACTTTATCTTCTAAATAAGACCATTTGGATCCATTATAACCCGAATTTGACCTTAATATAAAATAATATTTTGAGATTTTCCTAAGATGCCCCTCTCCTCCCTTATAAAAGGGAACCTCCTCCCTCTCCTCCTCACACCAATTTGAGCATTCAAGCTCGTCCAAAACCTGAAAAAATCTCTTCTCCACTTCCCTAGTATCATCCTAGAGGTCCTGGGCTTCTTCAAAGACCATCCTTAGTTCTTTAAGTGGAGTTTAAGTGAAGGCGCGTCAAAAAGAGGTAATATCCATTACCGATCTTTTTCAATTTCTTTCTTCTTCAACTTCTTCTTCTTTAGTTGTTTAATGATAAAGTAATAACATCAGTATTTATTATATACTGATATGTTATTATAAATATTAAACAACTCTAATTAACCTTCTATCCATCCTACGGAAAAGGGAAATCACCACGCGTGCGTACGTACGGAATCTCGTCTCCACGCCGTGGTGTAATCTATTTTCCGCCACAACCATAATTGGATGGGTATAATGGTGTAATGAGTAACTATATATGATTATTATAAATTTATATTGATACTGAAATAGTATACATTCACTTCAACACAATTCCACGACCATGGGAACGATATCATCGCTCATGCGTACGTACGGACTACCGTCTCCACGACGCGATGAGATTCATTCTCAATGATTAACCATTCATGAATGATTATAAAGTATATATAATAAGTACTAATGAAATATATTACATAATAATGATACTGGACTTATGTATATTTATATGTATGTCATCTACATAATTCCATTCAATTCAATAAGGAAACGAAAACAGCGTTCATGCGTATGTACGGACTACCATCTCCAAGAACGGTGTATTTCATTCCATTTATCGATATATTATATATATATATATATATTATGAATATATATTATATATAAATCATGTTTTACATTCTGGATATAAGTAATCATGAACCAAGTAATCATATTAATAATTACAAGTTAAAAACACGAACGACAAATGAGACGATTTTACCCAAAACGCTACTTTAACATGAATTTACAAAAGAACGGGTAATATAAAGTCATAAGTGGACCATATATGATATAATAACAATGAATATGATTCTGGAATAAATCAATAACATTATTTAAATCATTATACAGGAGGATTCGGACACTTACAAAGCAAGTCGGACCTAAGGTAAGGGAAATATCACAATCTCATTTTTATCCGAGATTGTTTATACTTTGGTATTTACTGGGGTGTATTTTATCATCCACATCCATGTTTCCTCAATATATAATGTTATTTTCATCCATCTAAAATTGTTTAAATCCAATTTTACCTTTCGGTAAGTTTTTAGTAAAAGATATTAAAGGAATATTTTTTCGTTTTTCGTACGAGGTACTTTTTGACTATTCCGACAAAAGTACGAAGAATGTTTTTTTAACTTATACGGCATGAATGGATTTTTAAAACATTATTTCCAAGAAGCTTACTTTACAAGTTTTCAAGTTTATTTTTAATCAACTTCTTTTATTTTAGAATTTTATGATATTTTAAGAAAGGAAAAGTGTTTTTGAAGTAGAAAGGATATGTTCCTCAAGAATGGAGTTCAAGTGTTTTATATCAAAATTATTTTCCATCTAAGATAATAAAGGGTTCTGTTTTTATCCCTATTATTACATTGATTTGATTATGTTGTGATGGAATTATTTTTATGAATTCCTTTATCGTATATGAATTTTTTATGATGTCATGATGTTTAAGATTCCCATTTTTATTACATGGGTAATGCAATGATGTATGGTTTATGATTTTGTGGCACACATAAGAATGGTATCATTATGAGATGGGTGGGACCTATATCTCCCTCCAATGCATTGGGTAAGATTTTATATCTCATGAGATAGACATGGCTGGAATGGTAGGTTATACCGGTTCAGTGAAACAGGACTGAAACGAGGGCGACTTGGTTCAGAAATGGACTTTGTCCACTAAGATAGTCATGGAAATGAGTCTTGACTAATAAGAAATGATTCTCTATGATTATGTGTGTATGCCACAAAGTTTCAGGTTTTAAGTTATGATTATTGGGATTACATTTCACTTCTCTGATTTATCCCATGTTATGATATTATGATCTCTTTTGCAGGTTAAGATTTCCAAAAGCTATGTTCTTATGTATATGATGTGATTGATATTTCTTTTGTCTACCCTTACTGAGCATTTGAGCTCACCATTTTATGTTTTCTTTTCCCCAGGATATAAAGAAAGGTTTTAGGGATAAAAAAAGGAAGATCTTTATGGGAGATGTTGAAGATCTCCCACCACGATTAGAAGATTATATTCCGAGTTTACAAAGACACTAAACTATTACGATCCTTGTGTGTGTGTGTTTTTGTTATGTACTAAGTATTCCGCAAAAGTAATGTAATGTCCATGTACGTCAAGCTTCGGGTCTCTACAAACACAAGGCCCAGTTCTTTGCCAGAAATACAAAAATTCCATGTAGGAAAGAATACCAAGAAGGTAACACCATGAAGGTAAGTACCACAAAGGTAACACCACATATAATAATACAACTAAGTTAAGTACAAAAAAGGTAATGCCACACAAAAGAATACCACGAAGGTAATGACTCAGCTCAGACTGGGTATAAATATAGTATGGAATTATAGATGATTAGTTGTATTTATAGATCATCTTACTTAGTCGAGAAGCTATGCTGTTAACCTACACACGATTGAAGATTACCCACATAGGATATGAAGATGACCCACATAGGATCTGGAGAAGACCCACACAGGATTGATATGCGCTGACCCACAAAGGATAGTTGAGCGCTGACCCACATAGGATAGGTATGCGCTGAGCCACAGAAGATCATTAAATTTTGACCCACGTAGGATCGGTATGCGCTGACCCACATAGAATCACTAACCACTAACCCATACAGGATCTGAAGATAACTCACACTGGATCTGAAGATTCTTCAGGTATAGCCAGTCGTAGGGTTCTTGCACTATGCATGTTTTATTCTATTAGGTTCCACTTCCAGAGCCATTGGTTGAAACTTAAACTACCCCAAATTCCCATTAATAAGCATCCCAAAGGTCTTCCATGTTAAAAGGTACCCAACATGATAGATGACGCGTCAATCGGGCGCCCGATCTATAAGTTATTAGTGTTTCAGTTCCGAGGGCCTGATTAGAGTCAGATTTGATCCAACATAGTAGTACTCCTAAATTATCCAAAACTCAAGTGGGCTGTACCAAAATGACCATCTCAATCCAAGGATCTAGGTGTTTTAGACTATTCATCAAATGAACCCCTAATTCTAATGATAAGTCCAAAAAGGCGTATCTTGGACTAAATGGGCCTGGGTCCATCCGACCCGGTTGGGTCAACCCATCCTGACCCGACCTGGTCTAGGTCCATCCCAGCTGGGATGGGTCACGGCGGGCCTAGCCCATTGGTCTGTGGTCCAGCCTGGCCCGTGAAGGGGGTGGCCCAGCCTACAGCGGCGATGCCCGCTAAGGTGCGGCCTGCTCGGCTGCGTGGTCCGTTGTGGTGGGGTTCACCCTAGCTGACACCCAGGAGGGGAGGCGCTCCCCCCAGGTCACTCGAACGGTCCGCTGGATGGTTCAATTTGCCCCGCTGGCATGCGGGACCCGATAGAGGGGTCCCGCTTAGTGTGATGTGGACAGCCAGATTATCACTCGGTCCTCCTCCTAGTGGCGCGACAGCGCTGCTGGCCTTCTGCGGCCGTTCGGATTTTGGACACCCTCCGACCTCCACCATGGCTGACCAGATGTTGGCCATTGTATTCCCACTACCGTGGCCGACTAGCCATGGTCTCCTTCATTGGCGTAGTTGTGCCACCACTGTCATCATGGCATGTGAACAACATGCCAATATTAAAGATGTGGTGGGATCGGATCATGTTTTTTTGACGTACTCCCTCCATGTTAACCGATAGCAGGTGATTAACGAGGATGGAAACTATGTGAAACAAAGAAGAACAATCATAAACACAATCCTACCTTGTTTTCTCTTTGTATATGGCATGAGGAAGAGGATGAAGTCGATGAAGGGGACTCTGTCATTCGTCGCTCCCATAACATGTTTCCAATCCGGGCTTGGGCATCTTACTCGTTCTTCGTTGGGGGTTTTTCTTCATTGGAGGATCTCCTTCATAGGTCTCCCAAGCTCTCCCCTTTGCCAATGATCCCAACCATAATGGTTAGGAGAAAACTTTAATTGATTTGAGATTATCAATTCAATTAAAGTTCGCACATTAATTAAGTTAAAGGTTTCACATTAATGAAATTAAAGTTGGCACAATAATTGGGGAAATTCCAATTGTTAAATCACATTAAAGGGTAGTTCAGGTGGTCTCCACCACCAATATTCAAAATGGAGGTCTCAAGTAAATAAAATAAAAGTTGTTGTTTTATTTTATTTTTATTCTTTTAAGTCTCACATGAAAATCCTGAAAACTAACATCAACCCATGACCTATTGCGATCGAGGTGAAGGTGTCATTAAGTGAATATCAATGCTGAGAGTTCAATGGTGTCCTTGGATTTTAATTCCGATAACCATTTCAAACGATACAAAATGTCACTCGCGTATTTACTGAACTTACCTAAAAAAGTTCAGAAATTCATTCCATGAACACCTGGCGTAGGAATCACGTGCCATCAATTTTCACGGATTCATAATATTTCCATATAATTAAAAAATTACATGGAAAAATTCAGGTCTTTACATTCTCCCCACCTCAGGACATTGCATCTCTGAAATCCACAACTCAAACTAGGGAAACTAGTGGGGTTACTGAGCATGAATTTGAGCCTCTTGCTCCCATGTGCTCTCTTATAGGTTCACGTGTTGCAAGCGTACACACACCAGAGGTATCGACTGCCCACGAAGGACCTGCTCCTGTCGATCCTCAATCTCCACTGGAACCTCTGAAAATGTTTCCCCCTCACCGATGTCCAGCTCGCCCCAGTCAATGAAGTGAGAAGATTCGTGTATGTATCTCCTCATCTAAGATACGTTGAAACTGTCCTGCACACGGTGCGACTGAGGTGGAAGAGCTAAGAGATAAGCCACCTCACCAACTCTGCTGATGAACTAAAAGGGTCCGATGAAACTCAAAGATAACATGTCGTCCCAACCAAATCTCCACAAACCTCGTCGAGGTGATTCCTATAGAAAGACATGGACACCATCATCGAACTCCATAGGTCTCCTTCTCTTTTCAGCATAAGACATTTGTCTTCTCCATGGAGTCTTCATCCACTCCAGGATGATATGCACCTTCTTTGTGGTAACTCATATCATCTCTGGTCCCACGAGTAATGACTCCCCTAGGTCAGTCTAGCACATATGCTATCTGCAAGGTTGATCGTACAACGCCTCAAATGGTTCCATATTGACAGTGAAGTGATAGCTATTTTTGTACGAAAACTCCCCCAAAGGCAAGGATCCTCCCAACTGTGGCCAAAATCTTGGACGCAAGCAAGCAGCATGTCCTCAAGGGTCGGAATGGTCCGCTCTATTTGACCATCTGTCTGAGGATGGAAGGCGGTGCTCAACCAAATCATTGTCCCGAATGCCTCCTACAACCCCTTCCATAGTCATGAAGTTAATCGTGCATCATGATCGGAGACAATCGTAGATGTCACTCCATAAAGCCGTATAATCTCCTCAACATAGAGGCATCCCAAACTCTCTACTTATCCCTTCTCTCTGATAGGTAGGAAGTGGGCCGACATGGTGAGTTAGTAAATGATCACCCAGATAGAATCATTACTCCTGGGTTTTCATGTAATTCCATTCCCGAAGTCCATAAAAATTCCATCCCACTTCCACTCTGGCACCTCTAGTGGCTGGACTAATCCTACTAGAACCTGGTGCTCTTCCTTCACTTGTGGACAAGTGAGGGACTGAGAGACAAACTCTGCCAATGCTTTCTTCATTCCAGGACACCATTGTCAACACCGAAGATCGTAGTACATATTTTCCACTCCTGGATGTACCGTTAGAGGGGACGTATGGAACTCCATCAACACTTCTTCCCGAAGCGCCATCGGTACCATAGTACGTCCTCAGAAGAGGATGACGTGCTCCTCACCTTCAGAAAATCACTCACATCCATTTCCTATGGTTATCTGAGCATGTCAAGCCTGGAATTCAGTGTCCCCATGCTATGCCACCGTGAATCACTGAGAGAGAGGGAGAGTGACTATCAGAGATTAAAGATAAGCTTATCCATCTCGATCCATGTAGAGTATCCGCAAAGCGTCAAGCGTTTTCATCGTCTCACTCTGAAACTATATACTAGATATCCTACTGAGTGCCTATGATACTACGCTCCCCTTCCCAAGAGTATAGACAAACTTGAAGTCATAGTCCTGGAGAAACTCAATCCAACTTTGTTGACTTAGGTTCAGTTCCTTCTGAGAGATGATATATCTGAGACTATTGTGATCAAATTAGACTGTATAACATTCCCCCATCAAGTAATGTCACCACATATTCATGGAGAAGACCACTGATGCTAACTTCAGGTCATGGGTATCGTAGTTTAGCTCATGTTCTCTCATCTATCGAGAACCATACGAGATCACTACTCGCTCCTACATCAGGACACATCTGAGTCTGGTCCTTGATAAGTCACAGTATACTACGTACGCAATACCTTACTCTGGTAGCCTTAAGATAGGGGCACTTGTCAGTCTCTGCCACACCTTTTGGAAACATCTCTAGCATCTCTCCAATGACATGAATGATTTCCCCTTCTTCGTAAATGTTTCTAAGGGTTCCGCAACTATGGAAAAGTCAGGAACCAACCTCTAGTAGTAACCGGCCAATCCCAAGAAACTCCTCAAATCTGTCACACTCCTGGGTGGCTCCCAAGCAAGCACAGCCTCAACCTTTGCTGGATCCACCACAACTCCTACATTTGAGATGACGTGTCTCAAGAAGTGAACCTCCCGGATCTATAACTGGCACATCATGAGATTACCATAAAGTTGCTGCTCTCAGAGAGTGTCCAGAACTACCTGTAAATGACAGGCATGATCCTCCTCCGTCACTGAGTATATCACGATGTCGTCAATGAATATTACCCCAATGCAATCAAGGTATGGCTGGAAGATCTTGTTCAGGAGTCCCATGAACACTTATGGGGCATTGGTCACGCCGAATGGAATTACCAAGAAATCATAATAACCATACCGACTTCTGAAATCCATTTTCTGCACATCATCATCTTGTACTTTGAGCTGGTAATAGCCTAATATGAGATCTATCTTTTAAACCCACCATGCTCTCTTCAGCTTATCAATGAGATCATCAGTCCTCAATAGTGGGTAATTTTTCTTCACGGTCACCTGGTTTAAGCACTGATAGTCCACATAAAGTCTCAAACTCCCATTTTCCTTCTTGGCGAACAAAATCGGAGCTGATAAAGGAGAAAAACTAGGCCTAACAAACCCCTTTATCTGCAAGTCCTCTATCTGTACTAGCATATATTGAAGCTCCACGAGAGCCATCTGATATGCTGGAGTAGATATCGGTGATGTCCCAGGGTACATGTTGTTGTAGAATTCCACCTCTCTATGAGGAGGTAGACCCAGAACATCATCAGGGATAACATCAACATACTGGTCCACCACTATAGGATATCTTGGACTCTCAACATCAAATGGTCTAAGGGTGAGGCTAGCCAACTTATGTGTGATTGGTTGTACCCTCCTTCAGGAAAGTCAATCTTGTAATGAAAATTTTCCCTTCTCCCGGGTGATGGAAAACCTCATCCCATCCACGCGGACACACCGCACTTATCACCTAATATAGTCAATCTGAGCATGGATGGAAGATAACCATTACATACCTTAGATGACGTTGTAAGGCCTCAAAGATGCTACTAGAAGATCTCAGTAGATTCTCTCGCCTTTTATAGTAGGCTCACACTACTGGAACCAGTGCGTAGTCATTGAATCTTCTCTTGTAAGAGTCTCTAGCAGTAGGGATCGATCCAATGGCCCCACCAGAATCTCCGAGCTCCGAACGAGGATCATGGCGATAAAATAGTGGCTGGATCCTATGCCTATAAGTACTATAGGTTAGGTTGAGTATATACAAATCATGCCTTGTATCATCTACGAAGCACTATGGTCATAGGCCTCAACTGCCTAGAGCTGAGCTTGTCGTTGTCCACCTACTCTCTATGGTCAGGGTGGACCACCTGGAGGTGGTGGAGGTAGAACCTCAAATCGCCACCCACCACCTATTGCATAGCCAGCTCCTCTACCACATCTACCTGCTGCCTACAGACCTCCTCGATCGAATCTTCACCTCTTCTCAGGTGGTCCTTCGACCATCAGCTGGTCGTCCGTATAGCGGGTCAGGTAGTCGTGATCCATGTGACCTGGCTCGCCGCACAAGTAACACTACCTACTCCTTGCCAGCCCTGCTCTGTCTTGAGAGACTGGCAAAACCGACCATGTATCTAGCAGTCGACCACCTATTGGTCTGGTCCTCTTGGACCTCTACATCATCAGTCTACTGAAAGATGTATATGTCTCTGCTATATAGAATCTGGTACTGGGTCTCACTTCTAGTGAATAATCAGTAGGGAAGCTCTCCACTAAGAGTGCTCACTCTAACATCCCCACCAGTGTTGGGATGCTAAGAGAAATCATTTAAGCTCTAATCTCTCATATGATCCTCTACTCCAAGGACTGAGCCCTAAAGAAATGATCATGCTCCTTGCTCATGGAGTAGTGTGATAGGTCAGTGAACCTTGCTGAATACTGATCCACGGTCATGCTACCCAGCTACAAGTGGAGATGCTCCTATATATGCACTGAGCATAGGGTCGCTGGGATGAACTTTTCCCTGAAAATGCTCTCGAAGTCCACCTAGATGAGAGTCACCTCATCGTGAACCTGGAGCATGAAGCTCCACCATCTACTCATTATAGCCTGAAGAAGACTGACAGCAAGGATAACCATGAGATCAACTGGTATCTCTACCAGTCGAAAAACACTAACCACGGCCTCCATCCAGTCCTCAGCCGCCTGTGGATCTGTCTCGCCCTAGAACCTCAGTGGCCTCTGGTGCTGGAACACGTTCAACAAGCTCAAATGGCGTGCACCCTCTGCTACTGGTGCTGGTGGCATCAACTATGCAATGGGTATTGGTGCTTCTTGTACACCACCTGATGGTACAACTGCTGAAAGGGAGCCATGCACTGAAGCCTCATCGCTTGGTGGGATGTCATTACGTACTCTACCTAGAACCTTGGCTGGCTATCTATGTGGAGGTGTCTTAAAAAGAAACAGGTGTTCCACAATCATTAAGTTATACCTGGTGAGTTGACTCAAAATGATCAAAAAGAAAACTTTTCTAAAACACACACACAATCAGTGTTTTCATGCACTGAGTCATTAATCAGAAGTCAAGGTCCTGGTGTATGGATAAATTGGTCACCACAACAACACTAGATTTCCCAAACTGATAACCATTATCATTACACTAAACACCATTTTTGATTAAAAGATCAGAGTCCATGTTCTTCAGTAGAAAGGAACTCCTCTAATAGCAATTTTTCACAACCCGTCCCCCCAGGGCCCATGCCGTGACTAACCCAATCCCGCCTTCCATATGCCAGGGTTTGGTGACTAGCACCAGAAAGGCATATCCCTAAAACTGGGAAGGCATTGCCTATATGACCTGTAAACATTCACAACTAATATCATAGCAATATATGATCACACAATAAACTATATAGTAAAAATAGTGTGTACTATAAGTAAAGGGTCCAAAATACAATCCCAACTAGAATGTACAGGTAAAACTGAAAAAGAACAGCTCATGTGAACAACCATCAAGGACCCTACCTAAATGGTTGGTATATCTCTCGAATGGACATCCCTGCGAATCATCTCGTTTAATGTCCACCTCCGAGCAACCTCATGTCTAGTATCCCCGACCTCGATCAGCATTGTTCATTTTCGGCACAAGACACAGCATGTTGCGTGCATTACCCGTGCAGGGGTGAGTATAACGATACTAAGTATGGACCCTTAGACCCCCTAAGATCTCTCAGAATCCACGAAGGATAAACCATAAAGCAATAAAACAACATTAAACCCTACAAAGTAATATACCCATACATATACCTAAGTTATCATGTATACCAATCTCATTCATGAGAAAACACAAGGCTCAATTAGATTAACTGGAAATACGACTATTCCATATAGGAAAGAATACCATGAAGGTTAAACCACAAAGGTAAATACCACAACGGCAACACCAAACATAATTATACCATGAAGGTATGTACTACAAAGGTAATGCCACATAGAATAAAACCATGAAAGTAATGAATCATCTAAAACTAGGTATAACTTAAGTACGAAAGTATAGATGATTAGCTTTATTGCTAGATCATCTTACTTCGTTGAGAAGCACTACTGCTGACCCACACACGATCGAAGATGACAAACACAGGATCTAAAGATGACACACATAGGATATGAGGATGACCCACACATGATCAATATGTTTTGACCCACACAGGATCGCTGAGCGCTGACCCACACATGATCTGAAGATGACCAACACAGGATCTAGAGATTCTTTAAGTACAGTCAGTCGTAGGGTTCCCTCACTAAGCATGCTTGATTCCAGTAGGTTCCACTCCTCAAGCCTTTGTATGATACTTCAACTCTACTAAAGTCCCAAAAAGAATCATCCCAATGGTCTGTCATGTCAAAAGGGACCCAATGAGATAGACGACGCATCAATCGGGTGATCGGTTTGTAATTTATTAGTGTTTCCGTTCCGAGGGCCTGATTGGATTCATCTTAGATCCAACCCGGACATAATCCAAATTTATCCAAAACATAATCGAAGTATACCGAAATATATATCTCAGTCCAGGGATCTCGGTTCTATAGATAGTTTGTTAAACAAATCCCCAGTTCTCAAGATATGGCCAAAAAGGTGTATCTGGGTCCAAATGGTCCAGGGTCCCGTCCGACCCGGTCGGACTGACCCGGCCCGACCTGACCTGAGGCGACCCGAACCAGTTTGGGTTCAGCTTGGATGGGCTGGCCTGTGGGGGGACCAGCCGGTTGAGCTGTGTTCTAGCCCAGTCCACTACAGCCCGACCCACTATGGTGTCGCCCGCTGGGCGCGGCACACTACAGTGCGGCCCGCTCGGCTGGGTGGTTCATCGTGGCAGGGTCTGCCCTAGCCGACAAATGGGTGGGGAGGTGCTCCCCCCAGGTCACCTGAATATTCCTTTGGACTATTCGGTTCCCCCTGTTGGCATGCGGAACCAGCCAGAGGGGTCCCGCTCAGTGTGACATAGACAGCCAGATTCCTGGACGGTCCTCCTCCGAGCGGCATGTTGGCACCACTAGGCTTCCGCGGCTAGTTGGATATCTGCCACCCTCTGACCTCCATTGTGGCCAAGCAGATGCGGTCTCCTGCTTCGGCATCATAGACGTGCACCTCCGCTTCGCCACGCGGCTGGCCGTCGTGCCCGCCACCACCCTACTCTGCCACAGCCGATGGGTCACGGCTTCCTACTCAAGAGATGGCACGAATGCGCATTTCCATACCTTCTTGTGGACGGCCAGATGTCGGCCACTTTCCTCCCACCACCATGGACAATGGGCCACGGTCTTCATCAGTGGAACGGTTGTACTGCCGTCGTCAGCACACCCCACAAAGAACATGTCAACATTAATGATGTAGTGAGATCAAGCCATGTTTGATTGGCCTGCACCTTCCGTGTTAAACCGATAGCGGATGATTCAAGGGGATGGAAACCACGTGAAACTATGAAGAAAAATCATAAACACACCCCTACCTTGTTTAATGGTTGGAGATAGTGTGAGGAAGATAATGAAGTCGGTGAAGGGGACGTCGTCGTTCGTCGCTCTCGAAAGCTCACTCCTTTGCCAACGATCCCAACCAAAAGGGTGAGAAGCCAACTTTAATTGAGTTGAGATTCTAAATTCAATAAAAGATTGAACATTAATTAAATTAATATTGGCACATTAATTGGGGAAATTACAAGGGTTAACTCACAATAAACTGGAGTTCGGGTGGTCCCCACCACTAATTATTCAAAATGGAGGTTTCAAGAAAATAAAATAAAAGTTGTTGTTTTATTTTATTTCTATTCTTTTAACTCTCCCACGAAAATCTAGAAAACTAACATCCACCCTCAACCTACTGCAGTTGAGGTGAAGGTCTTCTTATGTGAATATCAGCACTGCGAGTTCAACTATTTCCTCGTATTTCAATTCTGAGCACCGGTGTAAATGTTACAAATTCCACTCGTGCATTTACTGAACGTACCTAAAAAGAGTTTAGAAATTCATTTTGGGCACTCCTGGCCTCGGAATCACACACCGTCAATTTTCGTGGAATCATAATATTCCCATATAATTAAAAAAATTACATGGAAAAATCTGAGTCTGTAAAATAAAAATATCTTATTGAATAAATTTATTATTTAATTATTTAAAAATCAAGAAATGAGAAATAATCACAAGGGGAGAAGATATGGTTGAAAATTTATTATAAATTTCATTTATGGGTCATTTATAATCACTTAGATCTCGAACAGTCTTATTAAATTTTAATATTTTAGAGTTTCCTAAAGATTCCCTCTCGTCTTTTTTAAAATGGCATATCCTTCCACATGTCCTCACTCATCCATAAGCCTTTTATCTCGACCAACACCTTCCCAATTCCTCTATAAACATTCTTAGTTAACTTCTGGAGGTCATGGTTTTCCAAAAATGACATCTCTATTATCCCAATGAATAGATCCAAAGGAAGTCCAATGAACAAGAGGAGGTCACCACACACATGACTAACGAAAATTACAGGGTAAGGGCTAATTTTGAAATCTCATTATTATCTGAGATTGTTTATTCATAAGTATTTATGGGGGTATATTTATTATTCATGTCTATGTTTCCTAAATATATAATAATATTTCTATTCTTCTACTATTGTTTGAAGTCAATTTTACCCAATAGTAATGTTTTATTAAATGCTATGAAATGAATCTTTATTTTTTTAATATATAAGGTAATTTTTGACTTTTTAGAAAAAGTATGTGGACAATGTTTTTTTAACGTATATTTCATGAGTGGATTTTTTTACGTCTTCATAATGCCTCATTTCTATTATGCTTCCCCTACACTATTCAAGTTTGTTTTTAACTAAATTATTTTATTTTAAAATTGCATGACATCTTGAGAATATAAAATATTTTTAAAGTATAAATGATATTTTCCTAAGGAATTAAGATCATGTGTTTTATCAAAATTATTTTCCATCTATGATGACATAGGGTTACGTTTCTATCCCAATTATTAATTTTATGTGATTTTGTTTATAATGGAGTTATTTTTTATAAAATCAGTTTATCTTATATGGATTATGTTATGATGGAACGATGTTTATGAAACCCATTTTTTGTTCCTTGGGTTATACAATGGTGAATGGTTTATGTTTTTATGGCACTTGTAAGAATGATTTAAGTATGAGATGGGTGGGACCTATATCTCCATCCAATTCATTAGGTAAAGATTTATATCTCATGAGATAGACATGAATGGAATGAAAAGTAAATATGGTTCAGTAATATATGTCCAGAAGGGCCAGTAAACCTGGTTCAGTAATGGACATCACCCACTATGATGGTCTTGGTAGCAATGCCTTTGATACTATGGAAATAATATTATTTTTTTAATGGTATTCCCAAATTCTAGGTCTTATTCCATTTCTATTTTATCATGACTAATCTTCCTTTATTATTTATGCATTACCAACTGCCAAGATTTATTTCATGACTCAAGATTTTCTAATTTAAAAATTATGTTCATGTTTTTACAGTCTTATGTTTATGGTTTGTTTAATTTTCCCAATTTTTACCCTTACAAAGCATTTGATCTCAACCTTTTTATGTTTTATTTTCCCCAAGATGTATAGAAAGGTTTTAGGTGGGAGAAAAAGAGAAGATATTTATGGGGGATGTTGAAGATATTTCACCATGTAATAAGGTTATATTACATGATTCCATCGGCACTAAACTAATATATTCTTGGGATTTGGTTTGTGTTGTGTATTAAGTATTCCAAAAAAATGTAATGCGAATGTTCACCAAGATTGGGTCTTTATAGTTGGTATTAGAGCATAGGATTAGTTAACCATTGGAAACTAGGATGCGAAAACATTTGTGAGATCACTAGAGATATTTCTATAGTATTTCTAGGGATGTCCCTATGGGTATGTATAACTATAGGTTAATGTCCTATAATTATGGAAATGATAATGAATAACCTATTATTAAGACTAATATGTTATAGATTGAAGGTGATCCATTTTGATTATATTGTTTTCCTAGTATGGTTTTTTTCCCCTCACAAAAATAATTTGGGATTTTAGATGATGACTGGAACCAGAAGGAACTTCGTTAATGATTAGTGCACTGGGAAATGGAATAATTGTCCTCATAAGCAACCAAATGTTATGGGAGATGGAATGAAAAATCTTAACACTATACTTACACAAGCTATGAATCATTCTGGACTTCCAAATGAGAAGATAATGGAACATCATTATATTGAGTCCTTCATGAGGAAACGTCCACCTTCATTCAGTGGATATTTCAATCCACATGTTACTGAACAATGGATCAGTTAAATTCAAAAGCTTTTTTCCATCCTCTATTGTTTAGAACATGAAATATGAATTTTGGTTGTTTATTGTATAGAAGGTGAAGTAGATTATTGGTGGACTCTAATTAAGAATATAAGGAAGAAAGATGAAATTGAATCCATTCAATGGGACGAGTTCACAGACTTGTTTTTAAATAAGTGATTCCCTTGTATTATTCTAACAAAGATGGAAAATGGGTTCCTTAAGCTTAAAAAAGTATGATGAACCCATTGGTATATACGAGGATAATTTTACATGACTTGCAAGGTATGCTTAAGGATTTATAATCCAAATTTAAAGTAATGATGATCAATTATTCAGTTTCTGAAAACCAATTATTTGAAGAGAATTATCTATAAGATACTTCAGCAGCTACGATGAGATTTTGTGTTGTGCTATCAATGTATAACTGGAAGTTGGTATTATATATCAATCTAATGGTCCAAAAAAGAAATTAAAGAGGGATTTCAAAGGAAAATATCAAAACAATTTGTGAAAATAAGATGAATGTTTCCATATGATCAAATTGTGGAAAGAAGCATGGGGGAGATTAAATTAAAGGGACTAGAAAATGCTTCAAGTGTGGAATCAAATTTCATTGAGCAGTCGAGTGATGATGTAATGGGAAAAAGTTAGATAGTTTTCTGAATAGAGAAATGACTATAGAGAATGCATCTCCCACACTTTAATGCTACATGTTTACGGAAGCTGGTCATTATTCTAACCAATGAACTAATCAAAGGGTTAATGATGATTGGAGTTAGCAACCTCTTAAAGAAAAAATAAAAAGGGAAGTCACATGCGATCACTATTGGGGATGTTGATAATGAAAACAAAGTGGTGGAAGGATTATGTTTTTAAATAATGGGATTCCAAAATAGTGTTGTGTAATCTAATTTATAGTATTATGGAATATTGTATTATATATTTATTAGTCCATTTTGGTTTTCCATAATTATATGGTATCGGTAACCATGAAATGTGATTGAAATATTTTTTAGAATTCACATGATTTGCGAATAATGAAGGGATAAATAGATAAAGAAATGATTGATAGTATTAATCACCTCATGACTGATATAATGAAAAAGAGATATTGTGGGTTTAGTATATATAATTTTTTGTATTTATGGTTTGTGGAAAGGGTTAATTTTGACAGAATGCATGTTTTCACTATGGTTATATAGTAATTCATGTTATTATAATGTTTCAATACAACACATTATTAAGGTATACACATGTTTCGAATTTTATAACCACAAACATCCAAATGAGATATGGGAGACAAATTTTAAGTTCATTTAGTTCACCTCTTTTTAATGTTTTATATTTTTAGTTTTTGGAAGGATAGATATTGAATCCATTTATGGATAGTATAAGTTATATTCTTGTTGATGTTTGTTAGATTAATGTACTATCTCACTATAGGTGGCCTTATACATATTTTATTACATGTTATGACATTTTTGTTGAGACATATGGAATGACCTGTCATTCTATCACATGATCTTCTAAAATGTAAATAATGAAAAATTCAAGTTCAATTCAATAAATAACAGATGAATTAGAAATTTTTCAAGGAATGAAAAATGGTGAGATTGTTGCAAAACCAAGTAAGTATTTATTCTCATGAAAAATAAATCAACATTAGGAAAAGGATTTTGAAAACCAAAAACATTATCCTAGTACCTATTTATATGATGAATCAAATAGTTCCTTAATTCATCATAGAGTTATGGATTTCTGGTAGTTGAATTTCTTCAAACCTTATTTCCAATCACTATCCATCAGAGCATGATGGTTATATTTCTCTTTTATATCCATGTTTTCACTTCATTCATCTGTTCTCCTATGTGGAAACCCAATGATGAGTTAATTTGGGTAACCGTTATGTTTCTAAATTTTCTTTTTAAAATTATGTTTCATTATTCCTTTTTAGGATGTGGGGTTCCATGGAAAATACTTTAAAGTAGTAAAACATTTATAACCCTGATGAATTTTGAGGGAGATATTCATTTTAAGGGGGGTAGAATGTAATACCTAGAGATTTTATGAGATGGATTATTTTTAATTTCATTGATGTATTCTGTTGTATGATACACTAATATTAGAATGTGTTATATGCAATATTGTATTAGCTTTCAGTATATGAAACACTATTCTTGGCTTACGTAACATGCAAGAGAGACCTTCCTCATTAGATTAAATTCCATGCAATATCGAGTTTCACTAAACAATGAAATATTATTAATGTATTATTATTTAATTGGATATAAACAAGCTGTTATGAATAGTATTAACCACATTTAGAATTTTATATATCCTTAAATTTTTAACAACCCTACTTTGTATGACACACTTAAACATGATTTATTACATAAAAACCATCACTTAATAAAACATAGATGATCAAGAGGTATAGTGTCTTTGGATCTTAGGAACATTGCATGACAACTTAGAACATAAGACACAATAACATTATTGAAAAATTCATTTACATGACCACTTTGTACTTAGCATTGCATGGGATAACCTGAGGGCATGCATAAGAAAAGGGTTATCTATAAATCCTGGTAAAGGAGTAAATAAGGTATAACAAGAAGATTACAATATATTTTAGGAAATACGAATATCAATTGACCATAAGAAAAACATGAACATAAAGTAATGATATCGCTTGATTATCCTAACATGGAAATGTGGAAACAAAACTTAACATGGTATTAGCATGATCCAAGGCTCATCGCACATGAAGAATTAATAAACCCTCATTGCACTTGAATTAGAATGAGTAAACCCTAATTTCACTTGATGTATCATGATACAAATCATTATCCAATTCATTGAAGCACTATCAGAGCTCACCCTTCTTAAACATTTCATTTCATGCATAAGTGTGCCACATGAATCATACAACATGGAATCATTCAACATCATAACATATTCCTTGATAGAAGAATGTGGAATACATAAATAAAAATAATTAAACAATAAGTAAATGTTCATAAAGGTGAATACCCTTGATAGATAAATGAACATGGTATT
Organism: Viscum album; assembly: GCA_963277665.1. NCBI lineage: Eukaryota > Viridiplantae > Streptophyta > Magnoliopsida > Santalales > Viscaceae > Viscum > Viscum album. Next base: position 1,070,145,197 of record OY728129.1, read on the forward strand.
CACTACACAATGACTATGGTGTGGAAAATCACGGTGCAATTTGAGCAGCATAACAGTGTGACATAAGAATTCATAAAAATGGTTGGTGAGAGATAATGGGTTGTATCATCAAATTTCCTAGTGGGGTGCTTGAGAGAGGATTCTTGGGAGAATGGGTCACCATGGAATGATTATAGAGAGATGAGGTCATATCTTCGACCAACTCCAATGTATTTGATAGAAGAGGAAGTAGGATATTGGGTGGGTTTATATAGGAAAAGAGAGGGAATTCTTTATTATTTAGGTTTGGGACACAACACATTAAACTAATCAAAACCACAAACCATCCAATGTTTTTTACAAAAGGGGATTGAAAAAAATATTTTATAAGTCCAGTGGCCTAACGTTTTAAAATAATTGGGTTGCTTATGTGGAGTCGAGTCACACTTTCAAAGAAAACAATTTAAAAAGATAAAACGTTTTATAATCTTGGACGCTCTACTAAATCTTTATAAAATAAATCATTCAAATATAAAATAAAATTATTTTAATGGTAAAAAATATATTGTCAGAACATAATGTTTATATTATTTTATTATGTCACTATTGTTTCATTATGATGTCATAAAACACATTATATATTTAAATGGTATTTAATTTTTTACCCAAAAACATGACTGTCTCAGAAAATTATGAAAACATCACTGTTGGATATTTTTGACATCCTGATTCCAAAAATAATATTCATTTTTTCTAAATAATTTTCTAAATATGGGAATTTTTACTTTTAAAATAAAAACTGATATTTATAAAAAATTCATGGGTTTTGACAAAAACAGCTTCCAAACCTTATTAAAAATTATAATTTTATTAATAAAAATTATATGATCATTTATATTTAAAAAAGTAATTAAATAGTAATATTTTATTAAATTATTATTTAATTCAAAATTCTATTAAAGATTAAAATAGATTTCATAGTTGAATAATAACTAAAAATAATATTTTTTCATTAAAAACAATTTACCAAGTAACAAAAATAAAATGAATGTATATTATTTATACCAAAATAATGTACATAGTAATAGTGCTAGGGTAATGTTACCTAACCCCTTAAAACACCCACATAATACCGAAGGGTATGGTGTGTGATGGTGGTAGACTCTGGGGGTGGCTCGGATAACATTTCTCAGGAGGTAATCTCTATTAACTTCCACTTCTCCTGTAGTCGTTTCTGCTAATGCTTAAAGTGATTAAGCTCAGCTAGGGATTGGTCAAGAGAAAAGCATAATAATGAAACCTATTTTCTGAGCTCGGACAATTGGGCTTCGTATGAGGAGAGTCTATTGGATGAGGTCATCTCTTTTTTTGTCTTAGTAAATTGGATTTGTTAAAGCCATGTATTTATACTAATCATGTGATCACTATTCAAAGGTTATATTTTCAACAGTCACAATTCATAACGGTATTTTAAAATCCAAAAGCATAAAACCAAATAATTGTATATTTTATATAACCATTTAAAATAATAAGAAATTTATTTATATCTTAAATAATTTCCATTAATAAAAGTTTGGGTCGTTAGAATATTTCTGCCTTATGAAATTTCATCATTGAAATTTCATTTCCCCACACTAAAAAATATGTGGGTAACTTTGCATCATCACTTTCTGTGATTCCCACATCTCTTATTCATACTTGTGGTTTCTCTATAACACCTTGACAAGAGGCATTGTCTTATTTCATATAACATTTTCTCTACGATCGAATATCTTCATTGGTTGCTCCTCATAAGATAGACCATCCTCTAATTGTACTATCTCTAAAGAGATTACATGTGAAGGGTCTGGTATATACTTTTTTAAGATTGATACATGAAATACATCATGTACTTTGTCCATGGTAGGTGGAAGTGCTAGTCGATAGACGACAGCCTCGACACGATCAAGAATCTTGAATGGGCCAATGTACCTAGGACTTAACTTCTTTTTCAATCCAAACCTCATGACCTTCGTCCATATAGATATTTGTAGAAATACCATTTCTCCAATATTGAAAGCAAGGTATTGTCGACAGTTATCTATATAACTTTTCTGTTGACTTTGGGCTACCTTGATATATTGCTGAATGGTTTTCACATTATCTACCATTTCTTAGACCATTTCAGGTCCTAAAAGCTTACACTCACCAACTTCATCCCAACACACTAGTGTTCTTCACATTTTCCTATAATGGGATTTATATGGTTCCATTCATATGCTCTAGTGGAAACTGTTATTGTAGAATAATTAAACCAGTGGAAGATATCGGTACCATCCTCAATTGATGTCCATAAAACATGATATTAACATATCTTCGAGAGTATGAATAGTTCGATCAGATTGGCCATTAGTTTGAGGGTGATAGTCCGTACTGAAGTTTAGTTTAGTACTTAGAGCATGTTGTAGACCTTTCCAGAACATCGAGGTGAATCTAGGATCATGATCGGATACAATGGATAGTGGTACACCATGTAGCCTTAATGATAAGTCCTCTCAAATCACAATAATGTGAGTTGTCTATGTAAGATGATCCACAATTCCCCATATAGCATTGTTTCCTCTAGATGTCCTTGGAATTCAAGTGACAAAGTCCATGGTATTTTTGTCTCACTTCCATGTTGGTATGGGTAGTGGTTTCATCATACCCTTTGAATTTTTCCACTTATCCTTCACTTGTTAACATACCTGGCACATTGATGTATATTCAGAAATCTCCCTTTTCATATTTTCCAACCAAATGATTTCTCTAAGATCCTGATACATATTTGTGCTCCCCGGTTGAATAGATAAGGTTGATCTATGTGCATCATTTAGAAGCTCTTTCTTTATATCTGGAATAGATGGTATACATAATTGTAACCCAAATCTTACAATTCCATCCTTGTCAACCATGAAATATAAGGATTTCGCATTTCTGATAGCTTCCACCCTTTTTAGAATTTCTATATCCTTTCCTTAGCCGTCCTTTATTTTCTCCATGAGTGATGATTGAGAAATCATTTGAGAAAGGATTAATGATGTTCCTCCCTTAATAATTCCCATGTCCATCCCCTGAAAATATAAAAAGATTGGATCCTTTTCAATTCTCATCATTAATAAAGATACATGATTTTTTTTAATTAGAGAACCCACCACATTGTTCTCTTTCCCAGGGTGATAATGGATTGTGCAGTCATAGTCTTTGACCAGCTCTAACCATCTTTGTTTGAAATTTTTTTTACTATTTCTATGTGAATATATATAGTTGAGGATTTTGTGGTCCGTATATATTTCACACATCTCCCCAAAGAGATAATGCCTCCAAATGTTTAATGTGAAGACCACTACTGCCAACTCCAGATCATGTGTTGGATAGATTTTCTCATGAAATTTCAATTTCCTTAAAGCATAGGCAATGACTTTTTCATTTTTCATCAACAAACAGCTCAGGCCCTTCTTCAAAGCATCACTAAATACCACAAAAATTGTTTCACTTATGGGTGAAGTGAGCACGGGCATAGTGATAAGCCTCTTTTTTAGCTCCTTGAAGATTTTGTTTCAATCATCACTCCAAGAAAACATGGCTCCCTTCTTAGTTATCTTGGTAAGAGTGTTTGGAAAATGTGAGAAATTTGTCACAAATCGGCAATAATATCCAAAGAACTCCATGAAGCTATGTATATCTGTTACAGATGTTGGTCTCAGTCATCCATCAATTGTAGTTGCCTTGGAAGTATCCACAGATATCCCATTTGTTTTGATGATATGACCTTAGAATGAGACATCCTTCAACTAGAACAAACACTTTCTATACTTTTTATAGAGATTCTCCTTTCTCAAGGTCTCTAGTACAGTTCTCAGATTCTCCTCATGATCCTACTTGGTTTTGGATTATATTATAATATCATCGATAATGACTACCAAAAAACTGATGAGGTAATCTCTAAAGATTCTTTTCATCATGTCCATGAATAATGTCAAGCATTAGTGTGTCTGAAAGGCATTACTATTAATTCATAGATCCCGTATCTTAAACGAACAGTAGTCTTGGGGATATCTTCCTTCATCACCCTTACATGATAATGTCCTGACTATAAATCCACATTGGAGAAGTATTTTTCTTCACATAGCTGATCAAACAAATAATCAATTCGTGGAAGAGGATACTTGTTCTTTATCTTTATTTTTTTGAGCTCACGATAATCAATGCAAAGGTGAAATGACCCATCCTTCTTATTTACTAAGAGGACTGGTGCACCCCATGGTGAAGCACATGGGCATATAAACCCTTTGTCAAGATTCTTTTCTAGTTTTTTATTCATCTCCTCATCCTCCAAAACATTCATTCTATATGGAGTCTTGGATATTGGCAATTCCCCAGGTATAAGGTCAATTAAGAATTCAACATCTCTTCTACGAGGAAGACCATGCAGTTCCTCAAGAAACACTTCAGCGAATTCCCTCAAAATAGGCATGTCTTCAAGGATGGTTTCCCCCTTAGACTCAATCATCTGAGCTAGATATGCATGCTCATTGGGAAGTAATATCCACGCTTGAGATGATAGTGCTAAAGAAGATTCATCTTCTTCCTTTAACTTGTATAGAATTGGGGGTTGATTCTCAAAATGGAGAGTGATTTCTCTCTCATGGAAATTTATGTTGGCTCTATATAAGGAAAGACAATCAATGCCAATAATTTCCAAAAATTCCACCATAGGGAGCATGAATAGGTTCACTGAGAAGTTCAATCCATAGAATATGACAGGGGAAGAGTTATATTTATGGGATGTAATTAGTTCCCCATTTTCCGTACTCACCGACATCTTTACTTCCATGATTTCTGGTGGTGTTGGGATTTCTCTACTAAACTTGTAGGATATAAAAAAATGATTAGAACTAGAATCAAAAAGTACATTTGATATTATTGAATGAATAACTAGCTTACATATCACCACTTTATTGTCGAAGTTCACTTCGACATTAGTGATGTAAGAAAGCTCAGCCTTTATTCCTTGGATGTTGTTGGTTTCTCTAAAAACCCTTAGCTTAGGTTACTAATTTTTAAGCTGCCCTGGTTTTTTTCAGTTGAAGAAATGAATAATGAGTTGACAGTCAAAAAGATCACTCCTATCCTCTATCGCAGCCACAATTTTTTCTTATCATTAGTTAATAGCCAGGTACCCTTCTCTTCAACACATAAAGCATTTTCTCACCCCCTTCAGGAAATTTATGGGGTTCTTTTTTCCACACCTTTGGAAATTGGGGTTCTATGTATTCTTAGGACCTTTGGATTTATCAATCGAACCTCTATAATTTATTTCCACCTTATGCTTATTATCCCCATGATACCCTTGATATTTTCCGATCACCATTTTGACCATGAGGTTACATCGGACAATTTCTTCATAGTTGTTGAAGTCTCAGATCTCCAGGGATTTCCACATGCTAGGTTTCAACCCACTAAAAAAGTGGCTAACCATGAATTTGGGGGTAACGAAAAAGAAAGTGGAATATTGTGAAAGCCTTGTAAAGTTTTTCTCATACGCTCTGATGGATTCATCGTCTTTTTTCTTTAGGGGGATGAAGTCTCTTTCCATCTTAACGCGGAGGGTGCGCGGAAAATATTTGTCGAACAAAAAATTCTATAAATCCTTCCATTCAAACACGTTGATCTCCTCATCAGGATTCTTATTTTTGATAAATGTACACCATGTATCAGCTTCACCCTTCATATGATAAATAGCCAGATGAACATTCTCTTTTTCGGAACATTGAAGGATAGAGAATATCTTTTCAATTTAGTTGATCCATTATTCTACTTGTGATGGATAAGATGATCCATTAAAAATAGGAGGCCTTTGTCTTATAAAGATCTCGATAGTAACTTGTTCTTTCTTCTGGGGGGTTAAACATTCCTCTTGACTCATGTCTCTATTCAAATCACGAGTTAACTAAGAGATTATCGTGACAAAGTTTGTGATTCCTACTACTATTGGATTGGGAATCTCATTAGAACAGTTATCAAATTGGTCTACGCATCAGTTGTTAGCCCGAGTCCTCCTATTACTATCCATTTTCTAGAATAAAATGAATGTTAGGGGTAACACAGAAAGGGTAATCCAAGGAGAAAACAGATGACTTATAAATTAATTTTATTTCCTTAACTTATGAATCTATAGAGTTCAGTCCTTGTTATCCATGACCAACATTCTAACCTATATTATTTAGGGTATTTTTTTCTTAATAATGGTCCATACTATGCTCATGAACTTACCAAAGAATATCCCATGGTATTGTCGTAACAAAGAGTGAACCAATGCCCATTTTCATGTACCAGGATACCCTAGGTCATCCCTGAAACTCCTTGTCAAAGTTTTCACTCCTTGGTACATCTCTGCTAGAGCCTCCTCAACCTCCTCATATCCATACAAGGATGTATTTTCTTGATCAAACACTTACTCAGTACTCACCAAAATTTAGTGATGTTTTTATTATACATAGTATCATCGCTAAGGCATCACTATTGTTTTCTAATCCTAATCCCAAAAATAACTAAACCAATAATATGATACCATCTATAACAACAATGCTTTTTATTACATACATAAATATGATTTATTACATAAAAACCTTCACATGATACAACATAGAAGATCAAGAGGTCTAGTGTCTTTGGGGATTAAGAAAATTACATAAGAACGTAGAACATAAAACATAACATATTTATTTAAAACTTCCTTTACATGACCACTTCGTACTTAACATTGCATGGGATAACCTGAGGACATCCATAAGAAAAGTGTGAGCTATAAAGCTTGTTAATGGAGTAAATAGGTTAAAACATGAATATTAAAATACATGTTTGGAAATATGCATATTGATGGAGTGAAAAAGATATATGAACATAAAGGCATGATATAGCATGATTATCATAACATGGAAATGGGGTAACAACACTTAACATGGTATTATCATGATCCAAGGATCATCACACATAGAGAATGAGTAAACCCTAATTGAACTTGAATTATCATGATTTAACCCTCATTGGACTTGATGTATCATGATACTAATATTTACCCAATGCATTGGAGTGCTATCCTGGCACGCCCTTCTTAAACATTTCATTTCATGCATAAGTGTGCCCCATATATCAAACAACATGGAATCGTTCAACATCATCATTTATTCCATGATAAAGGAATGTGGAATACATAAATAAAATTATTTAAATAATAAGTAACTGTGAATAAAGGTGAATATCCTTAATAGAGAAATGGGTATGGTATTCACTACACAATGACTTTGGCTTAGAAAATTGTGGTACAATTTTAGCAGCATAATGGCATGACATAAGAATTCATAAAAATGGTTGATGAGAGATAATGGGGTGTCTCTTCATATGTAAATAAAATGTTCAGTAAGGGGGTCATTTAAATACATTTCAAAAAATGAGTAATGGAATTCTAGATTCATAATACAAAATAATGGCTTGAATGTAAATTAGGAGAGAGAAATTCCTTATGGAATTTCGATATGGTAACAGGTGTACATGGGAGGCATTAATGAGGGAGAAAGGGACACTCATCACTAAAACATAAAGAGGGAATTTTGGGGGAGGAGAAAAATAATACCCCAATACTTATAATTTAAAATAAAAGGACATAACAATGTTGTGAAACTTGGCTAAAATGAGAAATGGAGGAATCCCTTACTTGGAAGTGTGGTCCCAAAAGCTTGGGAGGGGCTTGATAGAGGCTTCTTGGGAGCTTGGGGACCTTTGGAGGATTTTAGAGAGAGTAGGCAAGAGGTTGGATGAACGTCAAATCATTTTAGTGAAGAGGAAGTATGATGTTTCATGGGTTTATATATGAATAGAGAGGTAATTCATTATTATTTAGGTTTGGGACACCTCATATTAAACTAATCAAAAACACAAACCAGCTCATGGTTTTTGCCCATGTTTTTTGATAAAGGGTAGTGGAAAGTAATATTTTATAATTCCAATGGCCGAACATCTTAAAATAATATGGTTGATTATGTGGAGGTGAGTCCCATTCTCAGGGAAAGCAATTTAAAAAGATAAAATGTTTTATAAGTATTTGAGGGTCCACTAATTCGTTGTCAAAAAAATAAAACAAATCTAAAATTAAATTAATTTAATTGTAAATCATATATTGTCTGAACATAATATTTTTAGTATTTTATTACATCACTATTGGGTCATTATGATGTCATAAAACACATAATATATTTAAACAGTATTTATGTTTTTACCCAAAAATTTGATTGTGTTAGAAAATTATTAAAACTTCATCATTGGGTATTTTTGACATCCTGATTCCAAAAATAATATTAATTTTATCTAAATAATTTTCTATATAAGTGAATTTTTACTATTAAAAAAAATTTATATTTATTGAAAATTCATGGGTTTTGACAAAAACTGCTTTCAAACATTAAAAATTTTACAATTGTTTTCATATAAATTATACAATAATTTATATTTAATAAAATATAATTTAATAATAATATTTTATTAAATTATTATTTAATTCAGAAGTCCCTTAATTCATAAAAAATTATTTCTTAGTTGAATATTAACTAAAAATAATATTTTTTCTTTAAAAACTATTTACAAAGTAACAATAATAAAATGAATTTATATTCATTATACAAAAATAATGTACATTGTAATAAGGCTAGGGTATTGTTAAATAACCCCTTAAAATACCCCCCATAAGACTGAAGGGTAAGGTGTGCGATGGTGAGAGACTCTTTGGGTGGCTCAGATAACATCGCTCTATTGGTAATCTCTATTAAATTCCACTTCTCTCAAAGTCGGTTCTGCTCAAGCTTAACATGGTCAAGCTTAGGTTGGGCTTGGTCAAGAGAGAATCCCAATGACCCCACCTCATTTCCAGGCTCCAGAAAAATGGTTTTCATAAGGGGAAAGTCTATTGTATGAGTCCATCACTTCCTTTGTGTGAGTAAATTTGATTTGTTAAAGCCTTATATTTATACCAATCATGTGATCACTATTCAACGACTATATTAGCAACAATCGTAATTTTTAACGGTATTTTAAAATCCAAAAACATAATACCAATGAAGTGCATATTTTATATAACCATTTTTAATAATAATATATTTAATTAGATATATATTAATTTCTATTAATAAAATTTTGGGTCGTTATAAAAATTCTTCTTATGTATTTTGTAGACCTGATATAAGAACAAATTCAATTTTTCATACAAATTATTGTTTTTCAAAAAATGTAAGTTTTTACACATTCTAATAGCGCACCCACTTTTTATTTAGTTTTTAACAATTTTATATATTCTATTTGACAAAATAAACTTATTATTTCAAAACTGAACAAAAAAAAATTTCTTTTGTTGAATTTTTGTTAATTTTATGATAAAATTCTTGTTTTAATAAATAGTGAAAAATACTAAATTTTAATTCAAAACTACCTTTTCATCTAATTTATTTATATAGATAAATTGTAATTTTAATTGGTTATAAAGTTTAATTGGTTTTTTTATCATTTAATCCATTTTTGGTCATTGGAAGTAATTTCACATTTAAATCGGACATAAACACATGAAAATATTTCGATAAGTTTTTTACTTGTTAAAAATATACATTTGGGTTTAAAAACAGGAATTAATTTTAAATTAATTTCATACAATTATATGTTTTTAATTATGTAAAATTAATTCCATATTTGGAATCATGGGTTCCAAATTATGTTAATATGTTACTTTCATTTTTGGGCATTATGAATAGCAACTTTAGTCATTATTTTTATTACCATGGATAATGGAAAATTGGGTAATAAAGGTAAAAATAATATTATAAAATTACCATAACATCTTTCAAAAACCTATTGGATGAATAAATACATCCCCTATCATATATGGTTTGAAATTGAATCACTAATTGGCCTATTTATTATGAATATGATATGAATATAAAAAAATAATGAATTTGACAAAATTTCACACTCCCATTTTATATAACTATATTAATTTTAATTTAAGGATTATAAGGGAATAAAATAATCTATAGGTAGTATCTGAAAATATTATATAATTACCATCATCATAGAAATTTATTTATTGTTTTTAGATATTAAATAATTAACATTAATTATGACTCAATAGTCATGTAAAATTATTTTATTAATAGAAATATCAAATAAATGATATTAAAAATATTCAAAAAATATAATTTGAGGGAATTAATGTCATAAACTAATTTAATGTATGAATTTGACATGTTATTAATGGTTTAACACAGTTTTTTAGAACATATCTCTATGTTATAAAATATCTAAAAATTCAACTAACGAATACTGTCATAATTAACACTATTGATATTTTAAATAAATTATATTTTATTAAATTATATAAAATTTATAAAATTATAAGATTCGGCCAACTAATTGGTATCAATTTAAATATGTCATCGATGGCCCATTTATGGCTTCATATGTCATTTTAGAGTGACTATATTAACCCTTATTAAATAAAAACAAATGTTTCAATGGTAAGAGTTAAAGGAATTAATTAAGGGTAAATCAAAATTATAAGGTTTAAAATAAAACCAAAACATGTTCAGAAAATTATTGATTGAATAAGATACAATATTTATCACAATATTATCTATTTTGAGTTGTTTAATGGACACTTGTACATGAACAGAAATAATATATTATTTAAACCAAAGATAGTTACAAAATATCACTATCTTGTGTTTTAATATCTTTTATGTGTCCACATAGGGAAAAAATCAAGCTATGATCGAATATAAATGCATATATTGATATAAAAGAAAGCATTTTAGTTATATAAATTTATTTTGATTTTTAGACGTTGTATAATTAAATTAAAATTATCTTCAATTCTGAAATAATATTTATTCAATTATTATAAAAATGAATACATGATTTTAATAATATTAATTTTGTTGTGTTTTGTATTATTAAATGTGTCTAACAAATTTACAACATATATAAGATATATTATAGATGTTTGAAAGTATTATATTATAATTCCCACTTTTTTTCATTGTATTTTATGTCAAATTAAATGTATAGTATTGAATTTGAAAATAATAATTTTGTATTCATTTAATTTATTATTAAATTATTTAAAAATCTCAAATATGATAAATAATCACCAGGGTATAATATATGGTCGAAAAATTATTATAAATTTCATTTATGGGCCATTTTTAATTATTTATATCAATAATATTCTTATTATATTTTAATATTTTGAGAGTTTCTTAATGTTCCCCTCTCCTCTCTTATAAAAAGGCTTCTCCTTCCAAATTTCCTCACACCTCCTTAAGCCTTCTATCTCAACCAACCCCTACCCAATTTTCCTATAAACATTCTTAGTTAACTTCTGGAGGTATTGGTATTCCAAAAATTTCATCCCTAGTATCCCTAAGAAGAGATCCAAAGTGAGTCCAATGAAGAAGAGGAGGTGACCACACCCAAAAAGTACAATGTAAGGGATAATTTTGAAACCTCATTATTATCTAAGACTTTTTATTCAAAAGAACTTACTGTGGTATATTTATCATTCACGTCTATATTTCCTAAATATGTAATATTATTCCTATTATTCTACCATTGTTTGAGGTCAATTTTATTCGTTGGTAAAGTTTTATTAAACAGTATGTAAGGAATCTATCTTTCTTTTACTATATGAGGTAATTTTGGACTTTTCTAGAAAAAGTACAATGAGAATTTTTAAAAAAAAATTAAATGGAATGAATGGATTTTATTACATCTTTATAATGACTTATTTCTATGAAGCATTCTATACAAGATACCATGTTTATTTTCAACTAAATTCTTATCTTTTAAAATTGGACAACATTTTGAGAATAGATAATGTTTTTAAAGAAGAAAGGATATATTACTCAATAGTTAAGCTAAAGTGTTTTATCAAGATTAATTAATGTCTAAGATGATATAGAGTTATGTTTATATCTATATTACTACATTTATTTGATTGTGTTTTTGATGGATTTATTTTTATGAAATTCATTTATCTTATATGGATAACGGTATGATGAAATGATGTTTAAGAAACCAATTTTCTTTGTTCTATGGGTTATGCTATAGTGAATTGATTCTATTTTTGTGGAACATGTAAGAATTATCTCATTATGAGTTGGGTGGAACTATATCTCCCTCCAATGCATTGGGTAAAGATTTATATCTCATGAGATAGACATGATTGGAACAAAGATTAAATATAGTTCATTAATACATGGCTGGAACGACAATTTAACCCAGTTCAATAGTGGACTTTGTCAACTATGATGGTCATGGGAGCAATGTCTATGCTACAATAGAAATAATATTATGTGTTTAATGGATTTTACACAATTCCATGTTTTATTCCAATGCTATGTTATCATGATTAATGTCCCATTAGGATCTCTACCTTACCAACTATCAATATTTATTTCATGACTCATGATTTTGATAATTAAACTTTATTTTCATGCTTTTATAATAGTATGTTTATGGTTTAAATTATGTTCTCCATGTTTACTATTAGTGAGAATTTTATCTCACCCTTTTTATTTTTTCTTTTCCCTAGGATATAAATGATGTTTTTAGGTAGGAAAAAAGGGGAAGATCTTTTTGGGAGATATTGAAGATCTTTCACCAAAGTAGAATATTATGTTCCATGTTTCCCACTACCCAAAACTAATACGATCTTGGGATTTAGTTTGTGTCATGTGTTATGTATTCCGTAAAATAAATGTAATTTCGATGTATGACAATCATGGGTCATTATATATTCTCAAAAATGGACATGAATTTAAGGAAATGACATTTTATGAAATATATTCATATTTTTTAATTCTAATTTATGAATAAACTATATAAAAGGAACTCTATGGTTATTGAATTAGGTAGGGTTCCATATATAAAACTGGATAAAAAAGATTCTAATAAGTGGTAGCTGGGGTATATCATAGCATATCTGCATATGGAGTGAGCAGTGAAAGGTAATGTTATAAATTTCTTTCTAGTTTGGTTATTCCTAATTTTATTGAACATGTGAAAGAGGCTCATACATTTTATTTTAAATGTGTTACTAAAATTTCAAAACCCAATGGTAGGGAGACCAATAAGAAATGTAAGATAGATATGAAATTTTTGTTCCAATTTGTAGATCAGATAATAGTTCCTTTAACCTCCCAATAATTTCTTCTTAATACCTACCACCATTTTATATGGGCTTCTCATCTGATAATATAGAATATTTACAATTCATTGAGACACAATTATAGTGGGATATCAAAAATAGAAATGTGGTAAAGTCTATTTTGAGATGACTCGCATGTCAAAACATCATGGAAACTCACCATCGTTCATGTGCTATGTTAACATCTTTACTAATATCCATATATAAATAAGATAAGATAACCATGGATTTTGTGACATGATTTTCATGAATGGTTAGGAAAAATGATGGCATATGGGTGATTGTGGATCAACTCACAATGTTGACTCACTTCATACATATTCATTAATCTTATACGGCAGAGGATTTACCCAAAATCTATATTCATGAAATATTAAATATACATAGTATCCCATCATCAATTATGACTGGTCAGGACCCCATTTTTATATCTTATTTTTGAATGTCCATGAAAAAATCTCTAGTAACTTATTTTACCATTAATGAAACTTATCATCCTCATATAGATGGATGATCCAAATGGAAAATCCAAACATTTGAATACATTATTAGGGATTATAAGATTGATTTTGGAGTCTCATGGGATGATAACATACCATTTGTGTAGTTTTCGTAGAATAATATTTATCAGGCCTTGATACATATGGTTCCTTTCAAAAAATTGTATAATTGTCCATGACATTCTCTAATTTTGTGGTGGCAATATGTGATACTTCAATTCAAGGTAAAATAGAAAAAATTTATATGACCAGAAATATAATGGTGATGAGTTAGAGTTATCATAAATCATATATATATCAATATAGTAGTCCTCTATTGTTTTAAATTGTTGAAAATGTTTTCTTTATAATCTATCGAAGGCTATAGAATCAATGTTTTCATAAACATGTAATGTTTTATCTATGATAAATAATCCCTTTTTAGATAATTGAATGAGTGGGTGATGTGGTATATTGATTAGATTTACCAAAAAAGTTTAATTTTATGCATAACATGTTCCATGTATCTAAATTGAATAATTTCTATACATATAATGACCATATGAATTGATGGGACCATATTTATCTTAAACTAGATACTATGTTGATTCATGTGCCAGTGTTAATTGTGGATAGGCAAGATAATATCTATCATGGTTAATGCATCATTTTAGTATAGTTTCTGTTGTAGAATTGTCATATTTAGGAATAAATGTGGGATCGTGAAAAGGATTTGTTAGAATATAGGCCTAAATTCCTCCAGGATAATAATGGGTTTCTAATTTTTGGGGATTGAAATACCAGTGGTGGGGAGAATATATCACCCTTGGTTTTAGTTATTTTAACCTTATTTTGTATACATTTATCTTCTAAAATACCTGTGTCAAGTATGGGATGTTTCCAATTGTTTTCTGAGTGTTTTGGGAGTGTTTTTTAATGTGAATGGTTTTAAAAGATTTAATAGAAACCATGGATTATGTCTATAAAGATATAAAAATATTTATAAGCCATTGGGTAGGAGTATTGTTGGTGCACGATTTATCCAAACTATGTGAGTGCCCAGGGGAAACTGTTCAAAGTGAGAAATAGGGAAATATAAATCTGGCACATAATGTTTCTAATTTCGAGAGCCAGCCATGTGTGGGATTGGCTTGAGATAGAAAATCTATAAGGTTGGAACATGGTTTTCAAAGGTGTGTGGCTAATTGGATCCTTTAGTAGCACATGCACAATTTGTGCATGATTTGAAAAACTATGAGGCCTAACCATGTGACGTGCAGTTAATGCCCTAATTTTTTTAATCTCAATTAAGGCCCAAATCCCACATTAGTTACTGAATCTCAATGGATGTCAAATTTATTTTTTAACCAAGGAACCTTTGTAAATTCCTTATCATCTATAGATATAAATTTTCAAATCAATCCATTCTGTAGATCTCGATCCACTAGTAAGTCATTGTTCATTCTCATTCTTCTTAGTTATACTCTCATCCTATCTCTCAAATCCACATACCTAGTTCTTTATAAATATAAATATGTTATATTATGAGATATTATGGAATTTTTTTATGGAAAGAAGATCCATGGATTGATTGATAAGATCTTAGTGTCATTATTCATTTTCACTCATGGTAGAGATGTAGGTGGTTCCTCTCTCATATCCATATGAATTATAAATTAATGGCTTTGTTTTGATTAAATTGTTTTCTTCAAATTATTATAAAAACCATGTGTGATTCTTGAAGGAATCCATTTTTGGTTATGGACATGAAATTTTGTGAAATTGGGTAATTTTTGAAAACTAACCATTGTTTGTAGTTTAAAATGACAGTTTTAAAAATATGGAATTGTTTTGATACACATAAGTTGTTTGATGAAATTTTTTCAAGATGAAATTTTTTTATGTGAAATGGAATTTGATATGGTTTTTTTCATACATTTTAGGGATGATTGCATTATTTTGATGTTGCCAGGGATAAGGGTATTATTCCATAGGGGAAACGTCATTTCTTGGATGTGACACTGAATAAAGGGTGTGTGCCATTGGTGAAACTTGAAATTGATCACCATGTTATTAATTGGTGAATCAACAAGAGACTTCTCATGAGTCTGAAACATTCACTTGACATTCATGTGTGTGTGTACGCGCGTGTGGAAGCATCATAATGGGCATGCTGAATTATGATAAATGTTTTTGAATACTTGTCGATTATTTTAAATAAAAGTAATTTTTTATGTAAACTTCTTGAAATTATTTGAAATTGTTTTATATAAAATTTGATAACATATTTTTACTTAGTAGTGTGATTTGGTAAGTCATTGTTGTTCTTCCTTTGAGTTCCGCTTTAGTTTTCTATATGACACATTTCAGTTATAATTTGTGTTGTGTGATTGGGTGATCCTTCAAATAGATATCTTGTATGATTTTATCCGGATATAATATTTAAGAATAACATAATTCCAAAGATACTTCTTAAGTAGATGGAGTTAGAGACAAGTTACAAAAAGCCATATTTTTTTATTCATTTCTAGATAGATTGGAATGAGGGGTATTGTTATCCTTCTTGAACTAATAAGGGTGAAAAATTGATTTTGAACCAAGAAATTATATTGTACATAATGATGATAAATTAAATACACTATATTTTCCTTCTTCATCAAAAAAATTGTGACTTATCCGTGGTAAGGGTGTATCCTCTTTTTTATTGGTTTTCCATTCATCATTTTTTGATATCTGGTTTGTACTGCTTGTTTTCTTATCTTGGGTGTCATGCGTATTTTTTTTCTTTTTTCTTATTTATCTCAATTATTTCTTGTACAATTTTATTTTTAATCATGAATTATTGTAATGTCATTTCCCTATGTATATAGTTCAATTGTTCAATGAAAAAAATCATTATGTCCTCGTATTACTAATTTCTTTTATCACATTTTTAAAATTCCAATTGATAAACATTTAGTTGTTTTAATTTTTTTTAACATGTTTCAGATATGTTTCATTGATTCAATTTCACTGTTTTTTGAATATATAACCTTATAATATGTGGTTTTGTCTATATTTTTTGTTATTTTAACATCTTACTAAATCTGTTTACATTTTTTTCAAATCTGGACTTGTGTTTATTGTAATAAATAGATTTCTTTTATTTTTTCCCCATTGTATTCTTTTATTTTTGCTCTCTGTTACTAGTTTAGAATTATTTTTTACACGAACCTACTTTATTTTTATATATTTATCTATTTCCTAGTTTAATCTCATTTTATTATATTATGTTTATTAGAATATTTTTGGATAGATTATTGCATTTTATTATTAGAATATCACATGAATCAGTAATATTTCTCTCCTCAGATCTATGTTTTGTATTGGTTTGAAAATTTATTAAATGAATACCCTCAAAATTATTCCTTTGCAAGACCCTATAAAATAAAGGATTTTTTTACTTTCAAAATAGTTTGATGAATTCAACTCATGTTCTTTTTCATTTTTCAATTCAAAATGACTACAATAGGATTTGTAAAAGACAGTCGTGGTCTTTTTTGGGATGTTTCATGAATGTTTTAAAATGGTCCTCAAGCTTTTGTATTAAATCAGATTCACATATTGTCCCCATACATTTGGTTTCTCTAGATTCCATTGCATTTCTTTGTGGAGAATTTCCCCATTTCCATTACTTGTCTTTTATTTTCACCCCATTAAGATTGAATCTTCTACCCAGAATATGTCCTGACCTTTAGTCTCTTTAATATTTACTGAAATTGATTTTTCACAAGCTCTTCTATCACTCATTTGGATTAAAAATGGTGATAATGGATTTTTTCATAAATAATTTTCTTGTGAAAATTTCTCTGCATATTGGAAGAGATGTACTAGAATTGGGCACTCTATAGAAGAATGTGAGAATCAAATTCTTGCTTCATGCACCTCTCACATTTTAAATTAATATGGGTTGAAAATAAAACCACAAAAGGAATCTCTATTGCTCATAAAGGTGACCTTGTTGATTTTATTTCCAAAAATAATTCTTTTGGATCCCCTAATAATCCACTTCCCTCAAATAGCCTCTCTTGTTTTGTAGAAGAAGTGACAATTTCCATTTTACTAATAAATATAATGAATTGAATCTTAAATCTGAACCCCCAGATATAAAGATAAATCAAATAGATCACAGAGAGAAATATATTGACTAATATGGCTCTAGATAATCTACTGAAAATGATCTTGACAATTATCACCATCTCGAGGATGGTATTTTGAAATCAAGTTCTAGAAAAAGGAAACAAAATCAATGGTTCATTTGGATGGTTTCATCATTCTACGTGCCAATAAATCCCAAAAATGATAGGATCATTATAAAATTTATATAACCATTGTCACATGACCCCTATTTGCCTCTAAGAATGAAAGAAATATTTTTCCCTCATAGCGCGTGCCTACTGAACATTTATCTACTTCCTCTGATTAAACTGACTCTTATGTCTCTACCAGTGAGGTTGAAAATTAAAATGACCATTATTTTAGGTATTCTAACAAAATTTATGGGAAATTCAATTTTTACAAATATCATTAATCTTAATTAAAATTGAATGATACTATCACCTTCTGTTAAAAAAAATTGTGATATGTCTGCCGATACCTACATCAAAATTAGAAAATGGATGTTTATCAAACTGGTGGAGGAGTTTAAGAAAGACCCAAACATCAAACCCAAATCTATTCCCTAGAAATGAATCATTTCTTTGATGATGTTAGTTCTTATTTTATTTGGGTATTTTTTTATACCTTACGGTTTTTATTATTTTGGATGTGGTGCCATCTCGATGAATATTTGACTCCATATGTCTTTCTCTTCTTCTATGAAGGATGATGCTTCAGGATTTATTAGTATTGAAGAACTAAAGGCCTTTCTTGGTTGAACAACTCATGTACAAACATCCTAGGTTGCAAACTTTGATAGCATATATTTGTTGGTTTTATGTTTATCTGGCTCATGGATTCCTTTTGGCAGTGCGTGGAAAATTGTTGGGGAGACTTCAACATCTTGAAATATTCCAATAATATTTTCCTCCATCCTATGTTGGGAATGTTTTCTCAATTACTTATCATTCCAATGACTTTGATTGTTTTGGAAGTGTCTTTTTGTATGTAACATAATATTTCGGCCTGATTATCTTATAATCTTCAACTGTGCCCCCCCCCCCTAATCACATGTTACTATAATATCGTCACACCTCACACTTGTAATGTAACTATTGTTTTTAAATAAATTTCATTGGTTTCATGAACTAGATAACCAGTTTATGTGATCACTTTTCTCAAACAAAATTAGAATACCACAATCTTGAATTGTGGTAATTTTCAGTACCATAAGGTGTAGTACACCAAATTTATACATTTATTTATTTATCATTTTTAGAATCTATTTAAATTAATATTTTATCAATATTTTATTTGTAAAACAAATATAAAAAACATTTGTTCTATAATTTATTTTTGTATTCTAACAAATAAAATGTAATCCTAATAGCCCCATTTTTCAATTGAATGTGGATTGACAAACAATACAGCTAACAATCTATTATTTCCCAAAACCATTGCTTATGGATACCCTTATTCCTCATATATATCTTTCCTATTCTTTTGTCTCACATCACTACCCATGAAAATTGCCCCCATCCTCGAGCGCATGTTTGATGTATTTAGCCAAACACCTCGAATCAAAGACTAAAAATCACTACTATATTTTAATAATTACCTCCCAGTGGCTACTATCACGTGGGTGCTCTGTGTTCATCACCAACATCCTACCTATTATCTCTAACCTAGTCATTGTTTATTACCATATGACATGATATTTTATCACTTGTTTCAGTTTTCACTCTTATACATCCTTCCTAGTGACCCCAAACCAATTTATGTCTTTAAAATATATATTTCTTTACTTCTCTTATCTAATTTTTTAATATTAATTTTATTTTAAAATTTTATTATTGAATGTGTCAATTCAGTTTTATATTTCATAATATATGAAAGGAATATAAAAAAATAATTTCTAATTTAGTTTCAACTTACATAATATGGATAATAAATTTGGTTATGCATCCATGATATTTTTAATTAAAGAGTTTTGTAACATTATAATTGTATTGATTTATTTAATTATGTTTTTTTCATTACTATATGTTCATGAATATTTAAATATCATTTTTTAGTTAAGAAACATAATTTTCCAAAAAAAATCAACTAGAAAAATGAATCCTAGTTAATTTTTCACATCTTAGGTATTTTATTTAATATGAATGTGATTTTTTCTCTTAGTTCACATTCAATTGATACATTAAATTTTAAAGTAAAATATTAGTCCCATGGATTTATGGGAATATGTAGAAGAGTGTAAACATAAACATGTGAGATTACGTGATGTTTAATAAATATGTTGGAATAATATTGAAGGTGGATTATATAAAAAACATATATTAGAGTGATACTAAATTTACAAATAATACAGTTCAAATTAAATACATATTGAATGAGTTTCTAAACATATAAACACAACCTTTAATTGAATTAAAAAATTTATAAACCTTTGGAATTTCTTTTGGAATAGGTTACTAGTTTTTCTAGTGTATTTTCAGTTAATTTTAACACCAACCTTCCACCCATGTTCTATTCCAACAACCAACTAGGTTAACCATACAAGCACTAGTGATGATTCCTCCTCCCACTCCTATTTTTCAGCCAATATGAACTCATATAAAATTGCTAACAATTATTTTTTGTTCTATCTATGTTATTTTCATTTATTTTTATTTTTATTCTTTTACTTTTACAAAATAAGAATATTCTATCATGTATATTAGATACTTTTGAATTGATTAAAGATTAGAAGATATTGGAACTATGCAGGATATATAGGTGTTTCTATTTCTGTTTTTGAAATCTATTATTGATCAAATAGAAAGATTTTATCCCTTTTCATATTTTAATTTTAAAGGTTCTTCATTCATGTTTGTAAGGGCCTTGACATCTATTTGACATGAAATAATATCAAATTTATAGTCCAAGTCCTATAATAATATTTCCACATTTTTTATGTTAGTAAATGACACTAGATAATGAACCAAAAAAGAATAAATACTTTTTAAAATATAATATCATTATAATATTGATCTAAAATAATTTTAATTGAATATTTAAATAGATTATTTATTTGTTTCAGTTTCATATTCAAAAATTGTTTTCTAATGTTTTTGGAAATATTGTATGGCTATCTATGTAATGTTTATTTTTAGAATCGTTTGTGGTTCTCTTGGACCAATTATGCAAAGCATTTTATTTTTTATTTTTGAAATATCTTTATCCTCCCATATATCATTTCTAATTTGATTGTTTTAGGAATATGTTGTTGATGTACTTTATAAAAATCACTATTCATTAGGACTATCAACAATATGTTATATCTGGTCATGTTATCTTGTATGTCCATAAAAACTAAATCAACTTCAGAATTTAATTTACATCATGTTATCACTACTTGAGGTATCACATTGATCATTAGAATAATATTACAAATATTTATTTGAGATGTTTTTTATATTATTTATTTTAAAGAGACACAAATTTTCTTCAAAAAATATTATTATTATTATTATTAGCGACCCTATATAACATTAGTCATGCTATAATTGTAAATTGATATTTTTGTAGGGTATATCATACACCATATAGTAGGATTTCTCTCAATGCGTTGTATAAGTGTTTTGGAACCCACCAAAAAATTGATGTTCAAACTACTTCATAAAGAATCTATAACATCCCAGCCCATTAGCCACTGAACGGGTACCCCAAACATACAAAATTGATTTCTCATGGCATATATCTCATATAGAAATTAACAACTGAAAAATAAATACATCAGGATATAATGACAACATTAATCCAGAACACATACCAAATCTCTTGTAACCTATCAAGTAGATCTCGGTCAAATCTTCATAATCTACATGAGAAACTCTCCCAATCATCAAATTATAGGCCTTCACCCTATCCATCATGTATCTATGATCAACATGAATATAGACATAATGCATGCATGCCCATTGAGGTTCAAGAATAAGGGATTATAATTAAATCTTAGTAGGTCACCGCTTATAATGAACCTATAAACTAATACCATAAGTGAATTATCATGAAATATTCATAGCCTAATATAAATATGAATTAAATAAATAAAAATAAAATCATCATCCATCCATAGTTATATGACTCCAATCAACCATACCTACATCATCCAATGTTGGGGTGCCTTTAAATAGGTCTCGATAACCATCCCTCCTAAGAAAAATGTCTGTGCCAAAATCATGACATCCCAAACAAAACCTAACACCTTTAATATCTATCTCTTATTGGGTTCCTCTACGCATTAATCTAATACATAAATCATTGATGCAGTGTGATAGCCTACAATCCTCATACCATATATAATATATGGTTCTAAAAGCATTAGGTTAGTACTTAAACAATGGATACAGAGAATCAGTATACCATCCCCAGACCGTATTTAATAAATGGTTCCTAGAGATTTTGTATGGAACCTAAACCATGGTTCCTAGAGAATTAGTCTCACACCTAAACCATGGTTCATATAGAGTTATTCTTGCACATAAAAAACATATGCATATTATTATACCACCATCCCCAAATCATGGGGCCTAGAACATTAGTCTCTCAACTAAACTATAATGTATATTGTTAATATTTAGAGATATCTTTTTTCATGAATCAATATAGTATACTACACATTCCCATGTAGTTACTCTAGAATCTCAACAACATATATGATTCACCATGTCTATTATTCTCAAAAATAGATATTTGGGACCTCTCATATAGACTATAATGTACAACTCTTTCACCAATGGAATCACATATCGTATCATAACATCCCTATGGGTATAAACTAAGTATTAACCATAAAAACCGGAGAAAAAATATCCAAGGATGGATTAACACCCATATTATTCATAAACATCTTAACCCAATCAGCTCATACAGTAATTTTTCTCCCATAAAAAAACTTCAAACCATTACTATCAAACTCCATCATCCACTCAGTGTTGGTATATCCATTGGTAACCCACTTGGTCTTTTGGGTAACTTCATAAATAGAAGCATTCACCATAAAATCCTTAGTCACAATGAAATCTCAGTTCAACACCTGTCTCTTGGGGATCATGAGTCCCACAACCCTTTGTCTAAGATCTCAAGGCCTCATAGGCATAGAAGGGATAAACCATACAAGGGATGTGTCCTAATTAGTCTTCTATACAATCGTGGAATATAAAAGCATTCATAATCATCCCATATAAATATTATAATTCATTTATCCCCAAGCCCCTCAAGTAGTACTTAACCAATCAATCAAGCTATCCATTAAGCTAAATTGTGTTGAGCTCATAACCCACCTATTATTATCTATTAAATAGAACACCCCATATACATCTATAGGTTTGGTCTTTAAAAATAAAATTGAAACAAATGAGTTCCATGGAAGGTCTAAAGTATCCATTTAAATCCCAAATCCACTTACTCAAACCAAGGGTACAATTACATAGCATGTGATATAAGGCCCCGGCCTTAAACCTTACTTAATATTGAATTAAATTAATAATTCACGTTGAGGATCTTTTCAGGTTTAGAGTTTTAGAGAATTAGAACATAACTATTACATCTCAAAAGATTACTAAGTAGTCACTTCTACTAGGTTTCCATAAAATAAAAACTTTTAAAAAGAAAGATGTCTAGATTCCATGTTTTATATAGCATGACATTCCCTTGATCCCATGCTTGACCTTATTCCACTTTAAGTCCTGTGAAAAACATTTCGAAAAAACTTGGGGTGAGCATAAAAAGCTCAGTAAGGGATACAGAAAGAATGAAAACTGTTAGTTTTTCAAAATCAAGTAAACCATGTATACTCTATCAAAGTAATACCTTCACCTTCATGAAGTATTAAAAACTATTCACTGAATAATGTATCATTACTTACCTTTTTGTAACCAAAGTATTACCATAAAACCCATATAAAGAACACATAACATATATAAAGGTAACTTGGGACATAAACATACTTAAGTGGAATAACCATACGGTCGACTTCCACACATATCACTTAATGGAATAGCCATACGGCCAATTTCCATACATACTTAATGGAATAGCCATACGGCCGACTTCCATACCCAATGCATTGGAGGTTATAACGTAACCACTCGTCCTGGTATTCACGGCACCACCTGTCATATGGTTTATAACGTAACCACCCGTTAAAATGTCCAAGTACCAATATAAAATCATAAAACATAAAACCAATATAAAGGAAAGATAACATTTCCACATTTCAATCACAATATATCATAAATATATTGACATAATAGAATCCTTTATCAAAACCATTTTCAATACCAAAATACATAAAAGAGTATATGGTATTTATTTTATTTTAAAAACCTTACGGCTTGTTGAGGAAGCCAAAGACCAAATAATACTCGCGGCGGCGGAAAAAGTCGTTGTCACCGCGTACGTTAAAAAAACATTCCTTTTTTCGTTTAGTAAAACGCTTCGTAGAAGAAGATTCCTTTTGTATAAAAGTAAAAGTCAAAGGGGTTTATACACCGTATAAAATAAAGTTGTGTATAAAAAGAAATATGCCTCAATGAAAGGAGATTGAGACGAAGTCCCTTACAAAGATCATTTTTAAATAAAATAGATCTATTATGTGTATTAACTATAATTACACATAAAGAAAGTAAAAATGCAAGATAGGACATAATAATATCATGACATAATTTGAAAGTAGGAGATTAACCCAAAGAACGGAAATTGGGTTAAGAAGTTCCCTTACCTCGGGTCCGACTTGACTCGATCGTTCTTTAACGTCCTGAATAATAAACTTGAGTTAATTTATACTTGATTAAGAACCTTTTTAAAGTTCATTATTCATTTTATATCACTTATTTCCATGTTATAAACATTATGTAACCATTTAAGTTAATAATGTTTGTTTTCTCAATATTTGGTTCTTAAGTCGAAAGTTGACTTCTTACAATTACATGTTGTTCGTGTGGTCAACGGTTCTTTATATCCAGAATGAAATTCCCAATTTGGATATAATATGTATCATCTATATCCAGCATATACATGTATTTATAATATTACATAATCATTTAGAGGTAAGAAATGAAATGCACCGTTCATGGAGACGGTAAGCCGTACGTACGCATGAACGCTACTTTCATTTCTTTGTCATATTAGTGGAATTAAAACTAAATGAGAGGTATGTATATTTTAATTCCAGAATTATATTCATCATTTAGATATATCATTAATTATATATATCCATTATATACATGTACTTTTAATAGTACATTACATTTGGGGATAAGAAATGAAATGCACCGTTCATGGAGACGGTAAGCCGTACGTACGCATGAACGCTACTTTCATTTCTATCTCATACTTTAATGGAAATAAATAATAATGATATAGAGGTATATTATAATTCCAGTATAACATCATATATAATAACTTTAAATCCATCCTTTACACGTCCCACATGTGGCATTAACGAATCACATTACTTTGAGGGGGCGGTAGTCCGCACTTCCTTAAATGAAGATATCGTGTTTACCCATAATGGAAACCATAAATGTATGACCAAAATGAAAAATACAGAAGATTAAAGGAAAAATAAACATATTATATATCATATATAAAAATAGTGACATCATAATGGCCACCTTTGAAGGTGTTAAATGAGTATTGAACAATCATCATTTCGGGAGGCAGAATTTCGCCATCCACGGAAACCGTATGTTCTTTAACCATTTGATGTAGTTGTGTGAGAGTGTAGCTCAAATAAATCTTATAACAACATCATAGTATATTTATGATACTGGTGTTGTTACAAAATAAGTAAATAAAAAGAGTTTAGGGGGTTGGAGAAGCAAAATAAAACAAATGAACATGAGAGAATGAATTACCTTTAAAAGTGTAACTCCTTTTGATTTGAGACTAAAGGCTTCCTTTGAAAGGATTATGCCCAAAGGGAATCCTCTAGGATTAGGAGAGGGATGTGGAGAGTGTAAATGGGCAGGGGTTGGCCGAGCCAAAGGCTTGAGGAGTGTGTGAAATGAGGTAGAGGTGGGGGCCTTTTATAAGAGAAGAGGAGGGGCACTTTTGGAAAGTAAAGAAATATTACTTTATTTGAAAATGTGTTTCGGTTTTAAAAGGTCCCACATTGATATAATTCGTGGATAAGGTGATAAGGCTTCGAAATCCACTCATCCAATTTGTTTTGGACATGTGTAGTTCATAGATTTTACATTATCTTTCCATTTTATTTAAATCGTCAAATAATGATGTCATCGCTGCATAATTATTATGTCATAAATAATTTAATTTATTGAATGTCTAAAAATCATAAAAAAAATACTATGATGTAGGAACGCTTTTTAGCTTTCCAATGACTATTTATAATCAAAAATCTGATCTTTATAACCCCATGTAAAAATTGTTTTCGTAAAACAGTTCTTGTTTGTGTCATTTTTACTTTAACATTTAATAAAAAGTTATTTATGTCATTTCCAAACCAAAGTGTCTCCATGGGGTCCCCAAGTTGACCCATGGATTGTCTTGGTCGGCCATGACACAACCAATGAGGGTAGGACATGTGTCAAGCTCATATTATTTTATTAAAGCATTATTTTTACCTTAAACTACACTAATTACCACTAATCGCGATTAAGAACTTAATAAGTTACTATTCACCAAAAAATTATTATAATCTCATTGAACCACATTTTACTTCTTAATGACAGCCATGTATGTCGGATTTTTGAAATTCAAAACACAATGATGGCAAAATTTCATTTAAACGGAAAATCAGTTTTTATAAGTACCACTTAGTGGTTTCACTATTCATCAAAAATTGATGTTTTTCAAAAAATTACCAAAAATTCACCCTGAGATATATTTGATATTACGAATTCAAAAATGAAGTCTATTTTAAAAAATTCAAAACATATAAGTCACATTAATTAATTTAATAATTTATTCCCGCTGTCAGAGAAAATAGCGTGTTTTTATGAAACAATAAGTATCAAAAGATTGACACTAGTTTAAGTCCGATTTCAAAGTGAAATTAATTCCAACGACCACTATTGGATTTAATGGTAAAAATATTTTCTAATTTCACTTTAAAACCAATTCAAAAGATAATCTAATCATATAAATAAATTAGATTAAAAAGAGTTTTTGAATTAAAATACAACATTTTACACTATTCATTAAAAAAATGAACTTTATCAGAAAGGTACCAAAAATTTACACAAAGTAAATTTTGATGTCCTGATTCTAAAGAAGAGTTATATTTGGTCCAAAATAAAGTATAAGAGTGATCAAAACTATATTTAATGACGGTTCACAATTAAAAGGTGATAAGTGAACCTTTAGTGAAAATTAGAGTATATATGCCCTAAATTTGAACTCTTTCCGTATTTTAAGCCTTTATCTTTTATTGGGTAAATGTATAAACATTTAAAAACATATCTAATCATATTTTAGTTATTTCTATCCATTCCCGCCAGTACAACGGATACTCGTTAACTAACATTTAAAATAATATTATTTTATTACTTGTGTGCAACGTAAGTTTTCAAAGAAACTCATCGTTGCGTACCGAGTACGCTATCGAACGTAGAAACCCATTTTAATTAAAATTAATATTTAATTCGTAAATATTAATAAATATGAAAATTCTTTATTCTTTATTTACCTGGGATGTTACATCCTTCCCCCCTTTTGGGAATTGCGTCCTCGCAATTTTATTCATTTATCAAAATAAGTGGGGGTATTTATCCCTCATAGCATTTTCAGATTCCCACGTTGCCTCTTCAATCACATGGTTTTTCCACAAAACCTTTACCTGATGAATCACCTTATTCCGTAACACCTGGTCCCTGTGGTCAAGAATCTGGACCGGTTGTTCCTCATAAGATAGGTTCTCTTCCAACTGAACTACCTCTGGACTCAAAACATGAGATGGATCTGGCATATACTTTCTCAACATTAAAACATGAAAAACACTGTGTACCTGAGATAAACTCGGAGGTAAAGCCACTCTGTATGCAACTGATCCAACTCTCTCCAGAATTTCATATGGTCCAACCAACCATGGACTCAACTTTCCTTTCTTACCAAATCTCATCACACTTTTCCAAGGAGAAACCTTGAGAAAAACATGATCACCTACCTCGAAAGATAGATCCTTCCTCCGGTTATCCGCATAACTCTTCTGCCTGCTCTGAGCTGTTCTCATGTGTTTCTGAATCAGCTGAACTTTTTCTGCCATCTCTTCTACCAATTCTGGTCCCATCAACTTCCTTTCACCCACTTCATCCCAGAAAGCTGGAGTTCGACACCGCTTCCCATATAATTCCTGAAATGGTGCCATCTGTATACTGGAAGTAAAACTGTTATTATAAGAAAACTCAACCAAAGAAAGATGTTGGTCCCAACTTCCCTGATAATCCATCGAACAAGCTCGTAGCATATCCTCCAATTTCTAGATTTTTCGTTCTGACTGCCCATCTGATTGAGGATGAAAAGTTGTACTAAAATTTAATTCAATACACAACGACTTCTGAAGGCCTTTCCAAAAGTTAGATGTGAACCTGGGATCACGATCAGATACAATAGAGAGAGGAACTCCATGTAACCTGACTATCTCTTTAAGATACAAACGGGAAAGTTGATCAAGAGAGAAAGTATCTCGTATAGCAAGGAAATGAGCAGATTTGGTCAAGCGATCAACAATAACCCAGATTTCATTATTACCTCGAGATGTCTTCGGTAATCCAACAACAAAGTCCATGGATATATTCTCCCATTTCCACTCTGGCACTGGTAAAGGCTGAAGCATCCCTTTCAGTAACTGCCGCTCTACTTTAACCTGTTGACATGTCAAACACTTCACAGTAAAATCAGCAATGTCTCTTTTCATTCCATCCCACCAGTAATACTCCCGCAGATCTCTATACATCTTAGTACTGCCTGGATGAACTGAAAACGGAGAACTATGAGCTTCACATAACAACTCTCTCTTCAACTGTGAATCACAAGGCACACACAATCTCTTCCCAAATCTCAAAAGACAATCATTATCAATGTTGAATTCAGGCAACTTACCTTTTTGAACCAGCTCTACCTTTTTCTGCAACTCACTGTCTTGCTTCTGTGCTTGCTTGATTCTATCTAATAGAGAAGATCTCACTAATACCTGAAACAAAACAGAAGGAATTCCTGCACCAACAACTTCTATGCCAAAGTTCATCAAATCCTTAACCAAAGGATCACGTTCCAAACGCAACATTGTTAACGAAGCATTACCTTTTCGACTCAAAGCATCAGCCACTTTATTTGCTTTTCCTGGATGGTAATGAATTGTACAATCATAATCCTTGATTAATTCTATCCATCTCCTCTATCTCAATTCCAAGAATTTCTTTTCCATCCTAAGTCGAACAGCCTTAGGAAAATATTTCTCAAGAAACATACCTTCGAATTTGTCCCAGTGAAGATCCTCAATCTCATCACTATCCCTTATATTTTTCACCATCGACCACCACTGATCAGCTTCACCTTCAAAACGGTAAACAGCAAGACTAACCTTTAGATGTTCTGAACACCCCATGACATCAAAAATCTTCTCCAGTGCTTTAATCCACCCTTCATCTTGCACAGGGTCAGATGATCCTCTGAATGATGGGGGATGTTGCCTCATGAAATGTTCCACCACTGACATGTTCCTCTGCGGTTGATCTGGCTGATCTCGTGCATGGATACCACCACCATTTATAGCCTGAGTCAACTGTGCCATCACTGCAACAAACTGTTCAGTTCTGATTCCGACCATCTCAGGTTGCTGATTTGGAAGGTTATCTTCCTCCTGATGTCGTCCCAACATAGATGCTTTGTTTCCTCTGCGGAAAACCATTCTGAACACAGAAATATCTTAGGCGAAGCAACATGGTAATCCGTAAATGCTATATCATTTCAATCATATTATAATTTAACACTTTTCTAACTCCTAAAGTTGTCTAAACCGTCCTCTGATACCAACTATAAGGCCCCGGCCTTAAACCTTACTTAATATTGAATTAAATGAATAATTCACGTTGAGGATCTTTTCAGGTTTAGTGTTTTAGAGAATTAGAACATAACTATTACATCTCAAAAGATTACAAAGTAGTCACTTCTACTAGGTTTCCATAAAATAAAAACTTTTAAAAAGAAAGATGTCTAGATTCCATGTTTTATATAGCATGACATTCCCTTGATCCCATCCTTGACCTTATTCCACTTTAAGTCCTGTGAAAAACATTTCGAAAAAACTTGGGGTGAGCATAAAAAGCTCAGTAAGGGATACAGAAAGAATGAAAACTGTTAGTTTTTCAAAATCAAGTAAACCATGTATACTCTATCCAAGTAATACCTTCACCTTCATGAAGTAGTAAAAACTATTCACTGAATAAAGTATCATTACTTACCTTTTTGTAACCAAAGTATTACCATAAAACCCATATAAAGAACACATAACATATATAAAGGTAACTTGGGACATAAACATACTTAAGTGGAATAACCATACGGTCGACTTCCACACATATCACTTAATGGAATAGCCATATGGCCAATTTCCATACATACTTAATGGAATAGCCATACGGCAGACTTCCATACCCAATGCATTGGAGGTTATAACGTAACCACCCGTCCTGGTATTCACGGAACCACCCGTCATATGGTTTATAACGTAACCACCCATTAAAATGTCCATGTAAAAATATAAAATCATAAAACATAAAACCAATATAAAGGAAAGATAACATTTCCACATTTCAATCACAATATATCATAAATATATTGACATAATAGAATCCTTTATCAAAACCATTTTCAATACCAAAATACATAAAATAGTATATGGTATTTATTTTATTTTAAAAACATTACGGCTTGTTGAGGAAGCCAAAGACCAAATAATACTCGCGGCGGCGGAAAAAGTCGTTGTCACCGCGTACGTTAAAAAAACATTCCTTTTTTTCGTTTAGTAAAATGCTTCGTAGAAAAAGATTCCTTTTGTATAAAAGTAAAAGTCAAAGGGGTTTATACACCGTATAAAATAAAGTTGTGTATAAAATGAAATATGCCTCAATGAAAGGAGATTTAGACGAAGTCCCTTACAAAGATCATTTTTAAATAAAATAGATCTATTATGTGTATTAACTATAATTACACATAAAGAAAGTAAAAATGCAAGATAGGACATAATAATATCATGACATAATTTTAAAGTAGGAGATTAACCCAAAGAACGGAAATTGGGTTAAGAAGTTCCCTTACCTCGGGTCCGACTTGACTCGATCGTTCTTTAACGTCCTGAATAATAAACTTGAGTTAATTTATACTTGATTAAGAACCTTTTTAAAGTTAATTATTCATTTTATATCACTTATTTCCATGTTATAAACATTATGTAACCATTTAAGTTAATAATGTTTGTTTTCTCAATATTTGGTTCTTAAGTCGAAAGTGGACTTCTTACAATTACATGTTGTTCGTGTGGTCAAAGGTTCTTTATATCCAGAATGAAATTCCCAATTTGGATATAATATGTATCATATATATCCAGCATATACATGTATTTATAATATTACATAATCATTTAGAGGTAAGAAATGAAATGCACCGTTCATGGAGACGGTAAGCCGTACGTACGCATGAACGCTACTTTCATTTCTTTGTCATATTAGTGGAATTAAAACTAAATGAGAGGTATGTATATTTTAATTCCAGAATTATATTCATCATTTAGATATATCATTAATTATATATATCCATTATATACATGTACTTTTAATAGTACATTACATTTGGGGATAAGAAATGAAATGCACTGTTCATGGAGACGGTAAGCCGTACGTACGCATGAACGCTACATTCATTTCTATCTCATACTTTAATGGAAATAAATAATAATGATATAGAGGTATATTATAATTCCAGTATAACATCATATATAATAACTTTAAATCCATCCTTTACACGTCCCACATGTGGCATTAACGAATCAAATTACTTTGAGGGGGCGGTAGTCCGCACTTCCTTAAATGAAGATATCGTGTTTACCCATAATGGAAACCATAAAGGTATGACCAAAATGAAAAATACAGAAGCTTAAAGAAAAAATAAACATATTATATATCATATATAAAAATAGTGACATCATAATGGCCACCTTTGAAGGTGTTAAATGAGTATTGAACAATCATCGTTTCGGGAGGCAGAATTTCGCCATCCACGGAAACCGTATGTTCTTTAACCATTTGATGTAGTTGTGTGAGAGTGTAGCTCAAATAAATCTTATAAAAACATCCTAGTATATTTATGATATTGGTGTTGTTACAAAATAAGTAAATAAAAAGATTTTAGGGGGTTGGAGAAGCAAAATAAAACAAATGAACATGAGAGAATGAATTACCTTTAAAAGTGTAACTCCTTTTGATTTGAGCCTAAAGGCTTCCTTTGAAAGGATTCTTCCCAAAGGGAATCCTCTAGGATGAGGAGAGGGATGTGGAGAGAGTAAATGGGCAGGGGTTGGCCGAGCAAAAGGCTTGAGGAGTGTGTGAAATGAGGTAGAGGTGGGGGCATTTTATAAGAGGAGAGGAGGGGCACTTTTGGAAAGTAAAGAAATATTACTTTATTTGAAAATGTGTTTCGGTTTTAAAAGGCCCCACATTGATATAATTCGTGGATAAGGTTATAAGGATTCGAAATCCACTCATCCAATTTGTTTTGGACATGTTTAGTTCATATATTTTACATTATCTTTCCATTTTATTTAAATCGTCAAATAATGATGTCATCGCTGCATCATTATTATGTCATAAATAATTTAATCTATTTAATGTCTAAAAATCATAAAAAAAATACTATGATGTAGGAAATCTTTTTAGCTTTCCAATGACTATTTATAATCAAAAATCTGATCTTTATAACCCCATGTAAAAATTGTATTCGTAAAACATCTCTTGTTTGTGTCATTTTTACTTTAACATTTAATAAAAAGTTATTTATGTCATTTCCAAACCAAAGTGTCTCCATGGGGTCCCCAAGTTGACCCATGGCTTGTCTTGGTCGGCCATGACACAACCAATGAGGGTAGGACATGTGTCAAGCTCATCTTATTTTATTAAAGCATTATTTTTACCTTAAACTACACTAATTACCACTAATCGCGATTAAGAACTTAATAAGTTACTATTCACCAAAAAATTATTATAATCTCATTGAAACACATTTTACTTCTTAATGACAGCCATGTATGTCGGATTTTTGAAATTAAAAACACAATGATGGCAAAATTTCATTTAAACGGAAAATCAGTTTTTATAAGTACCACTTAGTGGTTTCACTATTCATCAAAAATTGATGTTTTTCAAAAAATTACCAAAAATTCACCCTGAGATATATTTGATATTACGAATTCAAAAATGAAGTCTATTTTACAAAATTCAGAAAATATAAGTCACATTAATTAATTTAATAATTTATTCCCGCTGTCAGAGCAAATAGCGTGTTTTTATGAAACAATAAGTATCAAAAGATTGACACTAGTTTAAGTCCGATTTCAAAGTGAAATTAATTCCAACGACCACTATTGGATTTAATGGTAAAAATATTTTCTAATTTCACTTTAAAACCAATTCAAAAGATAATCTAATCATATAAATAAATTAGATTAAAAAGAGGTTTTGAATTAAAATACAACATTTTACACTATTCATTAAAAAAATGAACTTTATCAGAAAGGTACCAAAAAATTACACAAAGTAAATTTTGATGTCCTGATTCTAAAGAATAGTTATATTTGGTCCAAAATAATGTATAAGAGTGATCAAAACTATATTTAATGATGGTTCACCATTAAAAGGTGATAAGTGAACCTTTAGTGAAAATTAGAGTATATATGCC
Source organism: Viscum album (assembly GCA_963277665.1). Lineage (NCBI taxonomy): Eukaryota > Viridiplantae > Streptophyta > Magnoliopsida > Santalales > Viscaceae > Viscum > Viscum album. The sequence goes on from OY728129.1 coordinate 1,070,179,016, forward strand.
CTAAATTTGAACTCTTTCCGTATTTTAAGCCTTTATCTTTTATTGGGTAAATGTATAAACATTTAAAAACATATCTAATCATATTTTAGTTATTTCTATCCATTCCCGCCAGTACAACGGCTACTCGTTAACTAACATTTAAAATAATATTATTTTATTACTTGTGTGCAACGTAAGTTTTCAAAGAAACTCATCGTTGCGTACCGAGTACGCTATCGAACGTAGAAACCACTTTTAATTAAAATTAATATTTAATTCGTAAATATTAATAAATATGAAAATTCTTTATTCTTTATTTACCTGGGATGTTACATGTGAGATCTAAATCACATATTTTATACACTTATAAATGACTTCAAAAAAATAATGGTATACCTTTTAGACCACCTACCACATCAATGAATCTTTCTATAACATTGATAATGTACAGAATCCTTTCCATGTTTTATCCAAGTCTCATATAAAATATTCAATATCCAAATGAGATCATCTTAGACCCCCAATCTCTTAAAATATTTTAAAAAACACCAATTAATTAATTATAACAAATATGATCAATTAATTATCAAAAATCCATCATGGAATAATTACAAAAAACATATGGGGTTATTACATCTTATCAAAACACCATAGAACATTCAAAAGAATTCTATAATAGAATTTTGACAGTAATCCTTGGAAAAGAGTAAGAGTAGATACCAATAAAACAATTAATTCAATTAATCCTTTAAGAAAAAATGATGAATGTTCACCAAGGTCTCATGCCTTAATAATACATCATTCAACAATATGAATAATTATTCATGGGAACTCCTCTACATAATATGAACAAAATCCCTTTTATCCTTGTATAATTCCACCATGCTTCAGTGGAATCACCAAAAAATCATAAACAAGAGTACTCTAACATTAAAGAGAATGAAAGGAAGTGATTGGAGGAGAATAACTCACCTGAAACACCATGTAATCTCCCATAACAAGCTCCATATCAAGGTTTTGGAGAATGAGAAAGAGTGTTAGGATCCCCCTATTTTGTGCACACAAAATAAGGGATAATGGCAGTAGAGTGGCTAAAATAATTAGGGGAGTTTTTGTAAAATATCAATTTTTTAAAATCCAAATTTTAATGATATTTTTGGCATCCACATTTTTTTATGCATGGTTTTGAAAACTGGGCACTATCCATGTAGTTTGAATTATCCAATCCAACACACTCGTATATTTTTTCAGGCCATACGCTACCTATGAACTCCCCACAAGATCCCTTCTTTAATAAGGCACACTATTTTTCTGATACCATGTACAGTTCATGCACCATGTCTCAAACCCACCTCATACTTACATGGTTTTCCATTAAAAAATCCATAGTTTTTAACCCAACAGTAATTGTACATCATAATCGTGAACATTTAAAAAGTTACAAAAAAACATCCTAAGCATCAAGATGTCACATCGTTTCTCTTAAACTACACACACCTATCCATTAACCCTGGAAATAAAACTCAAAAACACCTAAAACAATAACCCAGAGTCACCAAATGTCATAAAAAACAAGAACTAAACTCCATATATTAATAACCATCTCAAAGAACTACTTTAATATTTGAAACTCTTAAAATTCTATTCTATTTCTTATTCCAAAATGTGACCCATCCAGCAAAAAAAAAATCAAATTCCTTCTAAGATTTATAAGACGTCTAGATTTTGGATCTTATAGAATCTGATAAATGTTAATAAGAAAAAAATATATAACATATTTTGCTATTTATCCCTACAAATCATTAGTGGGGTTATCTTCTTTCTAGAAACATGTTCATTTAAAAATAAGTTTTTTTTATAAAAATCATTATAATTGGTGAATTATAATGTTATTTTGATATGTTTTTTATGTAAGTGTTGTATTATCTCCAAATACACCTTGATGAGATTTTATTCATGGTTAATAATGAATGATGTTATATTAATAATGGGCTTCCTATATGTGATGGGAAGTTGTGAAGATATGAGTAAGTAGCTTCCATCATAAATGTAAAAGGAAATTTGAAATTGGTATCACCTAAAATATATGACCGGATAGGCTCAAGGACCGTACCTTTTTCATATGATGATTTTTATGATAATATTCATGTAATTAATGTACATTTTTTAGAGGATAAAAATCAATGTCTAAAATAATTTTGAAAAAGTTTAGATGATATCCAGTGGGGAGTTGGAAGGCATTGAGATCAATTAAAAAATGTATTGAATTTTTACTAGTTATTGAAAATATGACTAATTCCCAAACTCTATGTATGATTCAATTCTAATAATAAGTGAATCTATTGACAATTAATTAAGTAATTTTTAGGATTCATTTTCTAGTAAAGTAAATATGTGTACGAGTGATTGGTAACTATATATGTGTCATTCAGATCCATATACAATTGATCTAAACTTTGCATGAGTGATTTTGAACCTTTTTATTAGTTAATGAAGTTATGTACATGTGAATATATATGTATATGTGTCATAAAATGGATTCATATGATTCATTTTAATTTTTTTATGATTCATATATATAATATATATGAGTAATTTAATCAGTGAAATTATAATATTGTTGTGATTTTATAATCTAAGATAGTCATAATTAATTTTTTTTAAATGGTAATGTAAAACTATAAAATGATCAAGACATGTGATTCACAGTTTTAAAATCATGATCATTCAAATTAATTATGATTGAAGTAGAGATAATTAATTGAGATGAATATTGAGATGAGTTCATCATCTCAAATGGAAGTTCCACATTTCATAGAAAGAGTCCATTCATGAATGGATAAATATTTCAAAATAATATAATATTAAAAAAATAGATGTTAAAAGAATGATTATTGTAAATCTTATGTAAGATTACATGGAATACATGACTGTGATTTAAAATAAGTTTTATTTATGATAAGATTGAATTTTTCCAATGATTGAGGATTTTAAAAATAAAATACAGAACAAAATATTAATGATTCCATTATTTTAACAGTGAATGAGGATAGGAAGATGAGTATGATTTAACAATATTACTACTTAAGGACACAAAACTAGGTAAAAAAAGGAGGACTTGATACTTCATTCAAAAGACAACACATGTTGGTATAAAATTAGTAGAAGAAAGTGTCCTATGATATAACTATATTGTAAAAGTTGATAAACTAAGGTCTTTCAACGAAGAATAATAAGAAGAGTAAGTCTGATGTATTTGACACCAATAATAAAAATAATTCAATGTCCCAATCATTGATTCCTGAAGTAGTTATTTGTCAACATTCTGACTCAATCAATCTAATTGTAAGGACCGAGATGTGTGATATGAAAAAAAAGTGGGAAGTTGGGAATTGTGTGATATATTAAAAAGATTCCCAAGAGGGAAGTTGGAGAACATGATGGGATTTCATGTAATCTTGGTGGGATACTATATCACATAACAACTTGCTTCAGTAGTGGAAACCATTTTGGTTGTGGGGTAAAACATATCATTACAATGAGTAGGATTTGAATCATGAACCTTGTAAATACCCTTATGTTCTTGTTCCTTTTATCTCCAATACCATTATGATATGGCTGAGAGACATAAAAGAGTGGATAGATACATTAACATGTCTAATAGGATGAACTAAAAACGTAATGCTCATAAAAAGATATCACTATTTCACTTCTCCCTCTAGTGATTATCCAAACATGGGAAATTCAATTGGTATAATAGGTTATAAGGTAACCTCTAATTGGATCTACTATTCTAAAAAATTTAGTTATGCATACTCACGTAATGTATAGATTTAAATAAAATTTAAAATTATCTAATATTTTAAAATCAATATCTATCTTATTCAACACTAAAATAGATGTTTTGGTCAAAATATTAAGGAACATACAATAAATGAGAGGTAAATAAATAGAAATAGGATTCCAAGGACAATAACGATTAACCACTAATTGATGTTTCTCAAATTGATAACTATTCAAATACTGAGTCTATTACAAATGATATTTTTTAAGAAGAAATTAGAAGCTATAAAGAGTATAAGTAAGATAATTCTATTGATTTAATTGAACATCTCTACTATAGAGTTAAGGATCATCTAAAAAAAATTATTAAGAAGTAGTCACTTGTATATTTTCAATTATCAATAAACTGAATGATAAAAAGGTATATCTAGAAGTGTAATTAGATGAAATTGAGGATGTATTAAGTAATAACCTTCAAAATTGAATTTCTCTCATAAAACATTTGTAAGAAAAGGGAAAATTAATATCAGTTTTCAATAAAATATTTTCCTTAATCAAAGAGTAATTGCCAATTTATGTTTGAGAGAAATTGGTGTATGAAATAATATTTATGAAATTTATCCATGAATCAGAATTTTTTTACAAAACCACCATGAATTTCAAGGATGACAAGATAAGGGTTAATGTTAGAAAGTATAAAATACCATGATAACACTTTACACAAATATATAAAAATAATTTAAGAACATATCATGAAGTTAAAGAAGTATTAGAAAAAAATTGAAATCATATGATGAAGAGAACAACTCCCTAAACATTAAGTCTATCAAAAATTCATTGAAATTTAAGGATCTTGAATCATTAAAAGATAATCCTAAATTAATATCTTTTAAAAAAGGAAACCTAGAATCTAGATGAATTTATTTTTATTAATGTAGTTTTGTCATCTAATGTAGGTTTAAAATAGAAATTTTGATAATTTTATATAGATAAATATTAAAAAATAGTTTTAATCATAGTATGTTTGGATATTTGTATATCATTGAAAATCATCATCTCAAAAACATCCCAAAATGGTGATATTTCTATTCAATAATATATAATAATTAAATTTTGAAATACTACATCCATAAGTAAAAAAAGAGGTGATTTATTTGGAATTTCATGTGCTACTAGAGGTTTGGAAAGAGATCAATCATGTATTGGCACGATTTTCACTCTATAGCTAGTATTTAAGTCATAGAGTATGGGTAATAAATGATTATATAACCTGATATGTATTAATTTCCACATCAAAAAGAAAATTGTGTTTACAAAGAACATATTTGAGAGCCTAGAAAATTTCAATGATTATTGAAATAGGTGTGGATACTATTATGATGAATAATGGTATATTCTAACTAATTTAAGTGAAATTATTATGAAAAAAAAGAAATACATAATAGATACATAATAATTTTATAAATAAAGAATAATTTCCCTACCAATAAAAGATAGTGACGAAAGTAATGCTATAAAATTAGAAAGATAATAAAGTAACTCCTAACAAGTGAAAAGGAAAATTTGAAAAGGATTTAAATCTAAAATAGAGGTTCTTTTATTTTTGGAAATAGAACACACCATGGACCAATGAATATAGGACAAAGGGATTAAAATTATAAGAATAAAGATGGATTAGAAAAGGAAATCATAATGGGAGATAAAAAAAGAATATTATACTAGTTGAAGACATTATCGGTGAAGAAATGAAGTAATTTCCAAAAAACATAACACAGAATTTATGATTAACCAAGTGAATACTCCAAGAAGTCATGTTATGTTAAGAGGGCTTGATTAACAGCTTTTCCAGATCATTTTTAAATAGAAATATGGATAGAGAAAGCATAATAATATTATAGTGCTAAAAGGGAAACGAGTAGTTTCAAATAAAGAGATTCACTTAAAATAGATTTTTTTCTTCAATTTATAAGACAAATAATTAAGATAATAATTATAGATGGTGTGAAAAATTTGGACATGGTATGAAAAACTATATCACCAATCCACCATCACAAAAGGAGTTGATTGTAAAAATGATAAAAACACAAGTTAATAAATTTTCATTCTTATATAATGTAAAATATATCATTAAATACATTTAGAAATAATAAATAAAGAATAATATGTATATACTACCATAATAAATTCATAGTTCCAAAAAAAGTGGATCTAGAATTAAGTGATCTCTTAATATCAAAGTTGGAAAGAATGGAAGATCGTGGTTGAGAGATCATTCTAAACCTTACTGTTATTATTTAAGAATAAGGAAAATCGCCTCTTTATTGCCTTAACCTCTTGTGTTTGTACAAACATATTGGTAATTGAAAGATAAAATATAAATAAGGAGTTTAGGTGAATTATAACAATTGTATATAGTAATAAATAGGAGTCCATCATGGAGTAATTAATCATTCAGGATAAATAATAAAAAAGACTTATCAATTAAAGAGGATTTAATAAAAAAGGTATGTCTACCATAAGTATATTTTTATAAATACGGATTTTAGAAAATTTCTATAAAAAAATTAGAGAGTGGTATCTTAATCACCATTTAAGTACTTTTTAATTATATCAAACATGTTTATAAAGTTTTGTGCTAGTTTATCGAAAATTAAGACAGAGGTGGATCATTCTATTATACACTTAAATTATTTCTATATGTTTATTTAGATTATTGAATGATATATTATTTCTTGATAAATTTGATAAAACAACCCCCTAAATTAGAAATTGATAATTTTATAACATTATGGATTTGTTTTTGGATAGCCTAGATGTATTGGTTAAATCTATATTTTTTTCTATAGAATCATAGCCAATAAAGACATAGAATTGAATAACTAAAGGCTAATTGATAAAAAAATATTTGGTTCCAAAATTAAATTAAAATTTATTCTGATTGAAAATTTGGATAAATGGGGGAGAGGAATTTTTTTTGTAATAATATAAAATTAGTAAAGATGGGTGAGATATATATCCCTATATTATATTAAATTTAATTTTAATAACAGGTGGAAAAAACATTTCATTGAAGAACACATATTTTTCAATATTTATAATGTTATTTATAATAAATTCAATGGGGGATATTGAAGATCCCAAGTGAATATTGTATTTGATTTCAACAATTAAGGCTATTATATAAATAAGTTTTTGTAAAATATGTATTAGGAATTTGTAAATATATGAGTGAGTTGATGCCATCATAAATGGAAAATGATAATTTTAGTAATTTCTAATTTACAGTTTCAAGGATTACCCCTACTATATGTGATAATTTTTGAGAAAATCATTCAGGAAATTGAGGACATGTGTTGTTGTATGAGGATCAACATCTAAAAAAGTATTTTAAAATTTGAGAATCAATATAATGGGGATACAGAAGGTTCTGAAATTAATTAAATAAATTCTATAATTTTTAGTGGTTATTAAATAAATGAATAAGTATTATACTCTATGAATGATTCACTTTTAAACAGAGGAACATTTTTTTATCATTCATTCTGGACTTGGTATGAGTCGTCTATCAAAAAATAAATCCTGTGTATGAGAGCTTATAAACTATGTATTGGTTATTTTTTAGCTATATGTGAGTTATATGCACACAGAATATAATTATTTTAATTATTTTAATTCTATTATTACTGATATGATATAATATATGATATTAAAAATTAATATTATGAAGAATATGGAAATCAAAATATTGTGATGCTAAAGATCAATTTTTCAGGGATTTTAAAATCATGATCATCCAAACTGACTATGAATCAAGTAGATATAATGACTCAATCTAGATATTGATATGATTTAAATGTTTAAAATGGATGTTTCATGTCCTACTTAATCATTCAATTCTAACATGTATAACTATTTAAAAATATTTAAATACACAGATTTTGTGTTGATTACAAGTCAAAAATATTCTTATTTTTAAAGAGTATCTTTAGGAAGACATGAATAGGATTTAAAATAAGTTTTAATTAGATGAATTTATTATATTTCTAATTATTGATATGTTTGAATATAAAATATGAAAAAAAAAATCATGATTCTATAAATATAAAAAGATAATATGGAGAAGAAGAAGAGTATGCTCAAACAAAATTATTACATGAAGAAACACATTCAAGTAGAAGAAGGTGAACCCGAAATGATGTTTAAAATAGAATATATACTTGAAATGGAGAAGGATAAATATGATTATAATGATATAAATATATAATGGAATAAAATAAAATGAGGTATTCTTTAGAATATAAAGAATATTGCCAGGGTGATGTGTTTTTTTTCAGAAAGGAGTAGTTGAAATCCTACTCAACAGTTCATGAAATGAGCCATTCACTAACAATGTGAGGAAATCAATTCAGTTACCATTAATGAGATATGTATAATAGAAAGATATAGTGGATATATGAGAACTATGTTATAAATTATAATGATTTTCCAGTGGGGTATTACAATACGTGATTTTATATCATGTATGCAAGGTTTGAGTTTATGTTATTTCACTATCTATATTAAACTTTGAATAATATATGATTGAGGTTTCTGACTAATTCTATAAAGGGGTAGGATATGAGCACTAAACCTTAAAAACCTCCATGAGTTATTTTTTCCCTTTTATTTTATTCATCATTCAGCTAAGGCTGAGAGGCTTAATAGGAGTGGGTTGAGACATTAATCATTATTATAGGATGAATTAAACAGTAAAAATCCTAAAAATATATCACTAATTCAACCCCAAGTAATTTAATAAACCTACAGACATTCAATAGTATCAGATAGTTTAGGTCTCCTATAATTAGAAATACTATTATGACCTAGTTTATTTTGTCATACCCACATGAAGTACACATTTGATGAAAAATCATAAGAGTTATAAATGCATAACTCAATCTTCATCCTTATCAATACTGAAATAGACTATTCAACCAAAACATTGAAGAAAAATAATAAATGATAGACAATATAATAGACTAATTTTTCTAAGGATAAGAAGGATCAACCACTAATTAATGTTTCTCAAAGTGATAACTAAAACACTAAGAAACTATAATATATTATCACCATTAAATAAGAAATTTTTTTTAATTTATTTCTCTAGACACATAATTGAACATAAAAACCCTTATTATATTTTGATAAAATATAAATGTATAAGTATAATTTATAAAAAACAAGATTTTTAGTTAATTTGGATGAATAATATCAACCATTTTATGAATTTCATATATGTAGAAAATAAATATTTCTTTAAATATTAATTAAAATCAAAATGTTTACCTAAAATGGGTAATAAGATCTTCTATTATTTAAAAAAATATATTTCTTAAATTTACATTAAGGATGTATAAATTTATATTTCAAGAAACATATGATTAATGATAACATATTCTTTCTATTAATAATTTTCTGGCACCAATTTAGTTGGTAAATTATAACAAATAAGAATAATTAGAATTAATATTTGATACATTAAATTTTCTAAAAAAACTGGTTTTCATTAAATTTTTTGATTTTATTCAAAAAATGAATTTATATATGTTGAAATTTAAAATTAATAAAAATTATTTCATTTTTTAATTATTATAATCAATATTGACCTAGTATGACTGTTTCATTTTTTTTAAATATTATTTTTTAAAGTGAAATACGATTTTTGTGAAACTTATAATTTCTATGAATTCACAGTTATATAAGAAGAAACTGTAAAATTATAAATTCATTCAATTAATAAAATACTAGTTTTAAAAAATAACATTATTCATATAATAATATCCTTTGATCATAGAAAACCTATAGAAAAAAATTATTACTAATTAAAATGTCACATTAATGTAAATATAGTTTTCATTCTATTCATGGAATTATGTATTTTTAAAGTGTGATTAAGTTTTTTCTAAAATTTTGAAGCTTAATATCCTTTATTTTTATATATTAATAAAATTTATATCATAAAAATTAGTATCAAAAATATTTTTTATCTTATATATATATTTAAATCTTAAAACGTGATTTTTCTAAAAACATATTTTAGATGATTATCTATTTTTAGTTTAAAATTAACTGTCACGAACCGTCCTCGGGGCCTGTTCTGTCACTACCCCAAGCCTGCCTTCCATAGGCCAGGGTCTGGCGACTAGCACCAATGGTGTAAATCCCGATAAAAAGGTAAGGCATTGCATTTATATAAGTAAACATACACAATAGAGTATGCAAATGAAGCAAGCACTAGGTAAAAACTAAGTACAAAAGTAAGTGATGAAAAGTAAATGGTCCAGTATACAAACCCAACTGAAAGTACAGTACAACTGAGAAAGGAAGTACAACAGTAGTAAAGTAACGTGGAAACCACTGAGTCGTCCTCTGGATATCGCACCTGAAGGGTGGGTACAGACGGTCTCCTCAGCTCCTCGGGTCAGGTCGTCCGCTCCGTGTACGTCTCGTCTAGTGGTCCACCTCCGGGTATCGTCCTGCTCCACAAACCTCCACCTCGATCAGTGATGTCTGTCTTCTACATCCAACACAATGTAGTGCGGCCATATCCCATGCAGGGGTGAGTATACGATACTCAATAGGGACCCTGAGACCCCTGAAGGTCTACCAGAATCCACAAAGGATAAACCACAAAGAAAAGATAAAATCACAATGTATCATCCAACTCTACTTAGGTATATTCCCATACATAAACCTAAGTCATAAATTCTAGTTTGGATCCAACTGTCGAGTCCAAGCACAACCCAGTCCACACAGGAAAGCACAACCCAGTCCACACAGGAAAGCACAACCCAGTCCACACAGGAAAGAAATCAATCATACCATTGGTATTGATTGCACGTCAAGAGTCTACTAACACAGGTATACTACTCACAAAGAGGGGTGGAGATGATTAGATATATCCTTTTAATCATCTTCTATTCTGAACCCACGTAGGATCCAAGTATAGAAATCATTGCTGTTGAAACCACGTAGGATCCAAGTAAAGTAACCATCGATGTCGAACCCACATAGGATCCAACTACAGCTGTCATCGCTGCTGAACCCACGGAGGATCCAAGTACAGTCGTCCTTGCTGCCGAACCCACATAGGATCCAAGTACAGTCATCTTCGTCGTCGAACCCACAGAGGATCCTTACACAGTATTCATCGCAGTCACAGCCAGCTCTAGGGTTCCTGCACACAGCGTACTCGATTCCAGGAGGGTCCGCTCCATGAGTAAAGGGAGGTCGACACATCAACTGTCACGAAGTCCATAGTTGATGTATCCTGAATGTGCACCACGTCATAAGGGGATAAACCAAACATAACGTGTCCAAGACACTGATTATAAGATAACAAACCCATTTTCCAAAAAGTACACGGCGTTTTGGTTTGGATACACGTCATGTCTTCAAACCTCAGGTACTGCACGTGTACCACAGCTTGTGTCAAAGGGTTGTTCCTGTTAAAAGGTAAGTACACTACATGTGGTATGGTTACACGCCATGTCTTCAGACCTCATGTACTACCCTTGTACCACAGCCTGTGTCAACGGTATGTTTATATAAAAAGGTAAGTACACAGTGTGTGGTATGGTTACACACCGTGTCCAAACATCTGGGGTCGGCTTCATGTACGCTGGCCATGTGCCCGTAAACGGCCTCAACCTGGGTTCTCTAACTAGTGTAATTGGTACAATGGTTAGCAGTACCACTGGCCATTTCTAGCCATTTGATAGAGTACATTCCTGTGTACTCCACACCATTTCCGTGTATTCCCAAAATACATGCCGAGTATCGCGCAGATATTTCTGCCATTCTGCGTAGAGATTACACGTCGTGCCTCTTGGTCGTGTACTCCTGTCTGTGTCTGTGTATTTCCCAAAATACACGCTGAGTCTCGCATAGCCACCACCTCCTTGCAGTGTGTAAAGTACACGCCGTTTGACAGAGGTCACACACTGTGTGTTAACCATCTGACGTCCGAAACCCTAGCTGTAGAATGTCTGCACTACACGCCGTGCTCTCCAAGAGTACACACCGTGTAATCTGGAATTTTCTAGAAATGACGCCTCAAGACATCACGCCTCCCTTGATGCCGTTTCTTCATTCCGATCATTCGTTCATCACAAAACTTCAGACTCTAGGTCCCCAAGTTGTCCCGAAGTCATTTCGGGTGTATTCGGGCTTCCGATCGGCTCCGAAAAAATGTTTTGAATTCTCGCTCGAAGAATGGTCAAAGAACGGTCCATCCCGTACCAGTACGAATCATAGCCCGCTATCATCGTTGCACCTTCTCTAGGTTGTCGTCGTGTTGAGTCTTCAATTTTGGGATCGTTTCATCGCTTAACGAGCTCGTAACGATCCATTGTTCGTCACCCATGAAGAACACGAAGAACCACAAACAATCACAAATTGGCGGAGGATTTGGACCATGTTATTTTGGCCCAGTCTATCCACATTAGTTTGGTATCAGGTGTTTAAAGTGAAAAAAACAAGAAGCAAAGAAGATTCAATCATTGATCCAAAAAAAACACACCCCTACCTCGATAATCGATGTTGTTTCCCAGGCATCATAAAAGATGGCGTCGTTTCCATCGTCGTCAGTGTGCACCCGAGGAAGAATGATGTTACCTCTCTTGTCACGAAGGAGAGATAATTAATGTGTGTCGTCGTTGGCGAATTCCCCATGTCAGTGTCTCCTCTCTTGTCGTGGAGGAAGAAGAGGATGAGAACCGTGGTCGCTGAGTTATTCTACGATGAAGTGTTGATGTTCTTCGTCGTAGAAGAACAGTGCTTCAATGAGGATGAGTTCTTCAAAAACACTAGAGTTCTCCCCCAATTTTCCCCACACAACAATTTCCAACAAAAATAAAATAAGGCTTATCCTTATTTTATTTTATCATGCCATGAATTCTAAAATACTAATTCAAACCATCAATTAATTAATGAAAGAGTTTCAATCAATTAATTATAGTGTGTATTGGCATGAATTAAAGAGGGAGAGAGGCGAGAGGAAGAGTTACTCAAAAAAATATTTAACAAGTTTAAGAGGGGGTTGCCATGTATTTAACATGGGAGTTCAATGGGGTTAAGGTGTTATGGAATGTGAAGAGTTGGGGCTCTTATGGCCCCCACCTCACAATTATCCTCACATGGGTAGTTAGGAGCTTGTGGGTCCCATCCTAACATCCCCATGTAGGATATAACCACTTAACATAAAGAATAAAAATTGTTCCACAATTTTTATTCACTTCTTATTTAATACAAAAAATTAAACTTCTCCTCCCGTGAAAACACAATTTCAGTAAAGGTCCTATTAAGAAATTACCAGCATTGCGAGTTCATCGGTGCCCTCAGATTTCAATTCCGAGCACCGGTTCAAAAGATAGAAAAACCTGCTCGTTCGTTTACTGAACGTACCCGAGCTAAACATTGGAAATTTATTCCGGGAACACTGGGCCTCGGAATCAGGTGCCGTTAGAAACTATGAATTCGTAAAATTTCAAATTATTTAAGAAAAAAATTTCCTTGAAATTTCTGGGTCTTTACATTACCCCCACCTCAGGGCTTTACGTCCCCGTAAAGCTACATCATAAACTAGGGAAACGAATGAGGGTATTGTGCATGCATCGGAGCCTCCCGCTCCCATGTTCTCTCCTGGAGGTTCCCATGCTGCCAAAGAATGTGCACCAGAGGAATCGACTATCCACATAGGACCCACTCTTGTTGATCCTCGATCTCCACCAGGACCACCGCAAAAGTCGCCCCGTCATCGATGTCCAGCTCCCCGTGATCAATGATATGTGTCGAGTCATGCACGTATCTCCTCAGCTAAGATACGTGGAAGACGTTGTGCACCCGGTGCAACTGAGGTAGAAGGGCCAGGCAATAATCCACATCCCCTACCCTGATGAGAACCTGGAATGGTCTGATGAAGTGTGGAGATAAATTTTCACCCCGGCCAAATGTCCATAATCCACATCGAGTTGAGACCCGTAAGAAAACATGGTCTCCATCCTCAAACTCCAGTGGTCTCCACCTCCTATCAACATAGGACTTATGTCTGCTCTGTGCAGTCCTCATCTGCTCCTGGATGATCTGTACCTTCTCTGTCGTAGCCTGAACCATCTCTGGTCCTACAAGTGCTGACTCCCCAGGGTCAGTCCAGTACAGAGGTGATCTGCAAGGTCGGTCGTATAATGCCTCGTATGGTGACATCCCGATGGTGGAGTGGTAGATGTTGTTGTACGAATACTCCACCAAGGGTAGGTGATCCTCCCAACTACGACCAAAGTCAAGGACACATGCACGGAGCATGTCCTCGAGTGTCTGAATGGTTCTCTCCATCTGGCCATCCGTCTAAGGATGAAAGGTAGTGCTCATGCGTATCGGGGTCCCAAATGCCTCCTTCAACCCCTTCCAAAGCCAGGAAGTAATGTGAGCATCTCGAGCAGAGACGATATATGATGTCACACCGTGAAGTTGTGTGATCTCTTGAATGTAGAGGCGTCCCAAGCTCTCTAATGAGCCCTGCTCTCTAATAGGTAAGAAGTGGGCTGACTTGGTGAGTCGGTCGACAATCACCTAGATGGAGTCGTGAGCTCTGGAAGCATGAGGGAGCCCCGTCACGAAATCCATGGATATCCCATCCCACTTCCACTTTGGGACCTCTAAGGGTTGCACCAAGCCTGCCGGTACCTAGTGCTCTTCCTTCACCTGCTGGCAGGTGAGGCATCGTGAAACAAACTCTGCCACAACCATCTTCATACCGGCCACAAGTGTTGTCATCTGAGATCCTGGTACATCTTTTCCACTACAAGATGTACCACCAAAGGGGAAGTGTGAAACTCCCTCATCACCTCCTTCTGTAATGCAACTGGTACCATGGTACGTCCCCTAAAGAGGATAACGTGTTCTCCTCCTATAGAAAAAAATCAGGTGCCTGTCCTATGGATATTTTTTCATGTCGTGTCTCACAGTAAACATCCCCACGCTATGCCTCTCTAACCCACTGAAGTAGTGGAGGAGTTACTATGAGTGACTATAGAAAGGTTTATCCCTCTCTATCCATGAAGGATATCTACAATGCGGCTAGTTGGTCGGTCACCTCTCCAAGTAGCTGAATGCCTAATCTCCTGCTGAGAGAATCAGCTACTACAATCCCCTTCCCAGAAGTATAGACTATCTCAATGTCATAGTCTGGGAGGAACTCAATCCATCTCCACTGTCTCAGGTCCAGGTCCTTCTGTGAGAAGATGTACCTGAGACTCTAGTGGTCAGAGTAGACTGTAAAGTGCTCGCCCATCAGATTGTGCCGCCACATCTTCAAGGTGAAGACCACTACTGCTAACTCCAGGTCATGGGTAGCGTAGTTCTTCTAGTGATGCCTCAACTACCGTGAACCATATGCGATCACTGCTTGCTCCTATATCAGGACACAAGTGAGTTTGGTCCCTGATGTGTAGCGGTAAACTACGTACCCCACGCCCTCCTCTGGAAGCCTCACAGTGGGAGCACTGGTCAATATCTGCCTCAGCTCTTGAAAGCTCTTATGGCATCTATTTGACCACATGAAGGTTTTTCCCATCTTTGTTAAAGAAGAAAGAGGTGTTGTAACTCTCGAGAATTATGGAACAAAGGTAAGTCTGGCTGACTCCTGAGTGATTGACTGCACTCTCTTATGCATGATTCCATCCTGTGCTGCCTGGGTTTTCCTTTTCACCAACCAAGGAAAACTCCATCCCGACATTGTAGATAAACCCCAACCTTTTTACCTAATACCGTCAAACTGTGTATGAACTATGGTTTCCCAGTCCATACCCAAACTAACGTCGTAAGGCCACGACACTTCCATCAAGTGGTTCCAACCGAAACTCTCACCTCAAGGGTCATATCACACTGTCGGCGTAAGTGTGATTATCGAGTCTCCTCTCAAAGGTATCTCCAGACGTGGGGGTCAACTCAACTATTTAACCATAAAATCTAGGTCTGGAACATGATTCGTGGAAGGTAGGAATGATTTGTGTCTATGTCTATTGGTACGATAGGTAGTAGTCGACACAGACCGTACCTTAAATCATTCCTAGAGACCTTGGGTCTCACTCCTTGACTACATGCAGCTATTATCTTCCCATGCCCTCCAACCCCCTGAGCCTAGCAGGGACTACAAGGTGGGTGGTTGTAACATGTCGAAATGTTCACCACCTCGTGCTACTCTCCTTGCTCTACTTCCACGTCTGTTGCCTTTCAGATTCATCTGTCCTTAATACTTACTCTTCTCGAAACTTCCTACACGCTCAAGTATCTGAGACTAGTGCCAGTTTCATGCTCTACAACTGCTAACAATCACTGGTTGTATCCTCTCAACCAATGAACATTCAACCACAAAGGTTCTCTCTAGAACTCTAACATAAGTAGAAATGCATAGAGGAAATAAAATGTTGGCTCAGATATCCTTAAACACACCTTGCTCAGAGGTCCAAGCTCTAAAGCACTGATCGAATCATATTCATCGAGTACCAGGTAAGATCGGTATGCCTCGATGAATACCCAGCTACCGACACGTCATCCTACCGAAGCTGTATAAACTCTAGAAAACTCTCAGCCACCCCCTCAAGCCAGTCCTTAGCCACCTGTGGGTCGGGATTGCCTTAGAAATTGAGGGATATCTGGTGCTAGAACACATGTAAGGCACTAACCCTATAGGTTTCCTCTACCGGTACTGTCTGTAGTGCCTGCTGACCAACGGGAAGTGATATAGTTGGCACACTGCCCGAAGGTACCATCTCGGGAAAACTTCCATGTACTAGAACCTCATCTTTACGTAGACCATCATCATAGTCACTCACTAAAATAGATTAGTAGCTAAGATCAACATCTTCTCTACTAGTGTCTCAACTAGGCAGAAAACTCCAATAATAACCTCCATCCAGTCCTCTGCTACATAGGAATCTGTCTCACCTCAAAATCTTGGAGGCCTCTGCCACTGGAACTCATGAAACGTGCTCAGTCAGCGTGCATCGTCTGCTAGTGCGGTTGGTGTCATCTACTACCCAACAGGTGGTGTTTCTTTTGGTTCACCACCCGAAGGTGCCAACATAGTAAAAGGGCCTTGCACCAGAGCCTCATCGCTCGGTGGGCCATCATCGTGTACTCTCTCTCGGGAACCCTAGCTGGCATTCTACGCAACGACATCCTAGTTAGAAACAGGTGTTTCACAGTCAAAATAGTATACCTGGTGAGCTGACACAAAGTAATCACGAAGAAAACTTTTCAAAGGAAACACACAGGCAATCAGTGTATTCGTGTACTGAGTCGGAAAAAAGAGGTCAGGGTCCTATTGTATGGATACGTCGGCCGACACACCAACACTGGACTCCCTGAACTAAGAACCACACTCGATAATCTTAACATTATTACTTCACAGTAAGAATGATAAGATTCCTGAGTTCTGCGGTAGAACCCACTCCTCTGATACCAATTTTTCACGAACCGTCCTCGGGGCCCGTGCCGTGACTACCCCAAGCCTGCCTTCTATAGGCCAGGGGCTGGAAACTAGCACCAAAGGCATAAATCCCGATAAAAAGGGAATTCATTGCCTTTATATTAGTAAACATACACAACAGAGTACGCAAATGAAGCAAGAACTAGGTAATAACTGAGTACAAAAGTAAGTGCTGAAAAGTAAATGGGCTAGTATACAAACCCAACTAAAAGTAAAGTACAACTAAGAAAAAAAGTACAACAGCAGTAATGTAAAGTGGAAACCACTAAGTAGTCCTTTGGATATCCCACCTGAAGGGTGGGTACAGACGGTCTCCTCAGCTCCTCGAGTCTGGTCGTCTGCTCCATGTACGTCTCATCTAGTGGTCTACCTCCAGGTACCGTCCAGCTCCACAAGCCTCCACCTCGATCAAGGACGTCCGTCGTCTGCATCCAACACAACGTAGTACGGGCATAGCCCATGCAGGTGTGAGTATATGATACTCAGTAGGGACCCCGAGACCCCCAAAGGGCTCCCAGAATCCACAAAGGATAAACCACAAATAAAAGATATAATCACAAAGTATCATCCTACTTTACTTAGGTATATTCCCATACATATACCTAAGTCATCAATTCCAGTTAGGATCCAACTCTCAAGTCCAAGAACAACCTAGTACACATAGGAAAACACAACCTAGTCCACATAGGAAAGCACAACCCAGTACACACAGGAAAGAAGTCAATCATACTATTGGTATTGATTTCATGTCAAGACTCAACTCACACAGGTATACTACTCACAAAGAGGGGTGGAGATGATTAGATGTAGCCTCTGAATCATCTCCTCTGCCAAACCCATGTAGGATCCAAGTATAGAAGTCATCGTTGGCAAACCCACATAAGATCCATGTACAGTAACCATCACTTCAGAACCCACATAGGATCCAAGTACATCCATCATCGTTGTCGAGGCCACGGAGGATCCAAGTACAGTCGTCCTCGCTGCCGAACCCATGTAGGATCCAAGTACAGTTGTCTTCGTCGTCGAACCCATGGAGGATCCTGGCATGGTAGTCATCGTAGTCGGAGCCAGCTCAGGGTTTTCCGCACATAGCGTACTCGATTTCGGGGGGGGGGGTCCGCTCCATGAGTAAAGGGAGGTCAATACATCAACTATCGTGAAGTCCAGAGTTGATGTATCCCGATGGTCTGCCATGTCATAGGGGGATAAACCAAAATTAACGTGTCCAAAACACTGAATATAAGATAACCAAGCAATTTTCCAAAGAGTATACGGCATTTTGGTATGGTTACACGACAAGTCTTCAGACCTCGGGTACTACCCATGTACCACGGCCCATGTAAAAGGGTTTTTTGTCTAAAAAAGTATGTACACGGCGTGTGGTATGGTTACACTTCGTGTATTCAGACCACAGGTTCTGCCCGTGTACCACGGCCCATGTCAAAGGGTTTTTCATGTAAAAAAGGTAAGTACACGGCATGTGGTATGGTTACACGCCATGTCCAAACATCTGGGGTCGGCTCCGTGTACGCTGGCCATGTGCCTGTACATGGCCTCAACCCGTGTTCTCTAACCCGTGTAATTGGTACACGGGTTAGCCGTACCACTGGCCATTTTGCCCGTGTGATAGAGTACATGCCCTTGTACTCAAAACCGTGTCCGTGTATTCCAAAAATACACGTCGAGTCTCACGAAGCTATTTCTTCCATTCTGCGTAGTGAGTACATGTCGTGCCTCTTGGCTGTGTACTCCTGTCCATGTCTATTTATTTCCCAAAATACACGATGAGTCTCGCGTAGCCACCCCCTTTTTGCAGTGTGGCAAGTACATGTTGTGTGACAGAGGTCACATGCGATCTGTTAACTGTCTAACGTCCAAAACTCTAGCCGCTGAATGTCCTCACTACACGACGTGTTCTCCAGGAGTACACTCCGTGTAATCTGGAATTTTCCAGAAACGACGCCTCTGGCTAGGAGGCCTCCCTTAATGTCGGTTCTTCATTCCAATCATTCTTTCATCACAAAACATCAGACTCTAGGCTGCCCCGTTGTCACGAAGTAATTTCTGGTATTTTTGGGCTTCTGATCGGCTCCGAAAACACGTTTTGAATTCTCGCTCGAAGAACAGTCGAGGAACGGTCCATCCCGTTCTAGTATGAACCATCGCCCGCTATCATCGTCACACCTCCGCTAGGTTTTCGTGATGTTGATTCTTCAATTTTCGGATCATTGTGTCGCTTAACAAACTTGTAATGATCTGTTGTTCGTCACCCATGAAGAACACAAAGAACCACCAACAATCACAAATTGGCGGATGATTCAGACCATGATAGTTTGGCCCAGTATCTCTGCATGAGTTCGGTATCAGGAAGTTAAAGAGAAAAAAACAAGAAGGAATGAAGATTCAATAATTGATCCAAAAAAAACACACATACCTCGATAATCGATGTCGTTCGCTGGGCGTCACGGAAGATGGCGTTGTTTCCATCGTCGTCGGTGTGCACCCAAGGAAGAATGACATTCCCCCTCCTGTCACGAAGGAGATATAATTAAGGTGTGTCATCGTTGGTGAATTCCCCACATCAGTGTCTCCTCTCTTTTCACGGAGGAAGAAGAGGATGATAACCGTGGTCGCTGAGTTGTTCTATGATGAAGGGTCGATGTTCTTCGTCGGAGAAGAACCATCCTTCGTTGAGGATGAATTCTTCAAAAACTCTAGAGTTCTCTCCCAATTTCCCTCATACAAAAATTTCCAACCAACAAAAAATAAGGCTTCTCCTTATTTTGTTTAATCATGCCATGCATTCAAAAATACGAATTTCAACACTCAATTAATTAAGGAAAGAGTTTCAATCAATTAATTATGGTCTGTGTTAGCATGAATTAAAGTGGGAGAGAGGGAGAGGAAGAGTTACTCAAAAAAAGAGTTAACAATTTTAAGAGGGGGTTGCCATGTATTTAACATGGGAGTTCAATGGGGTTAAGGTGTTATGGAATGAGAAGTGTTGGTACTCATGTGTTCCCCACCTCACAATTATCCTCACATGGGTAGTTAGGAGTTTTTAGGTCCCATACAAACCTCCCCATATAGGATATAACCACATAAGATAAAGAATAAAAATTGTTCCACAATTTTTATTCACTTCTTCTTTATTCCAAAAAATTAAACTTCTCCTCCCGTGCAAACGCAATTGTGGTAAAGGTCCTGTTAAGAAATTACTGGAGTTATGAGTTCATCGGTGCCCTCAAATTTCAATTCCGAGCACCGGTTCAAAATATAGAAAACCCGCTGATTCGTTTACTGAACACACCTGAGCTAAACTTTGGAAATTGATTTCGGGCACACCGGGCCTCGGAATCAGGTGCCGTCAGAAACTGCATACCTGTAAAATTCCAAAGTATTTAAGAAAAAATGTTCCTAGAAATTTTAGGGTCTTCACATTAACTATTTAAACCATTAATAAAATTTATCTAATTATTTTTAAATTTGAAATTACAATTTATAAATTAGTTAAAAATTTAAATGTTACTCTTTATTTTTAAAATTTATTTCTAAGGTTAGAAAATTTTTACCAAGGTTTAAGTAAATTTTGGTGAAAGAAAAAAGTTAAAAATTTACTTAAAATAGTAAATGTCCTCTAAAAAGGATTGTTTGAGGTTATTCTATACCCACACTCATTATACTCTCTAAATTTTATATTTTGTAGGCTTCTTCACTGGAATAGTTACCTTACATTATTAAAAAGGTAAGGGCAACTACCAAAACAAACCTTCCCATCACTTATAAAAAGGTATCATCTTCCCCACATCAATACTGACCATTACTTAGAATTTCTACTTATTAATATAGAAACTTTCTCATCCTATATCCCTCTCACAATTTGAAAATATTTTGGTTAACATTATTTAGCATAAATCCTTCATTTCTAGGGAGACTCCAAAGAAAAATTCTTCTCCTCGATGTCGGTATATCAACTACATAGATTTTCCCCTTCATTATAAAATTTTAACTTTATTCTATGGAAAATAATATATTTATATTAGAATAATTTAAATACATTGATTTTACTATATTAACTATATTTTCTTTTTTATTCATATACTGCATCTATAATGAAAAACAAAACTATCGATCGTGCATTGTGAGGACTACTACCACCAGGATGTAACTTGTTTCATTTTCCTTCATTGTATTACAAGGTTGTATATAAGTATGTGAATAAAAGATAAATATGATTATTATGAAATCATTAAGGTCATGTTATTACAAATACAATAACCTATTAATGATAAGATCAAAAAATGATCATAGTTAGTTTAATCGTTTAAAATAAACATACTAAGAGGATAATATATTATAAAAAGTATGTAATATTTGCCTATCCATTATTTACTTTTATAAATAATTATAATTATGATATATCACACTAATAAACACTATATAAAATCACTCTAATTCTGGTATTATGAAATTACAACAAAACCACCACATAATCATTCACTAAATCAGGGTGTGTTCATGTTTGGGTCGGTTTAACCATGTAGTTGAACAATACAATGAATTTATATCATGAATGAATATGGGAGAATAATTATTGATATAATGTGATATAAATTTTTAAATAATATTTTTTTTTGTTTTTGGACATGTTATATCAATATTTAATTCATCTATTAATAAACACACTTTGATAATTAGAAATCATCGAAACATGCTTGTTATTGATTTCATATTCAAGGATAAAGATTATGTCACTTATGAAAAAAGTTCTAAAATTCATAAATAATTATAAATAATTCATAAAATTGTTTTCAATGATATAGTAATGATTTTATTTTATTTAAAATTAAACAACAACCCCACAACTATGAGACTATTAGAAAATATAAAAACTATAAACACCCGAAGTGAAAAATTAATAGATTTAATATTGTTAATATCAATTTATGATGATTATAATTAAAAACATATATGATTAAGGTTATCAATTAAGATATTAATATGTATATTTTTTATAGAAGAGGTTAAAAAAAATTGTAATTAAATAACAATTGGTAAGGGTGTTTCGTCTCAAATTCTACTCTTTGATACATGTTTTGTATTATTCATCTATTTTAATTTATTTAGTGTATAAAATTTGAATGTAAGTTCTCATATAATAAATTATATTTAAATCATGATATTTTATGTTTAATTATAGGGGACCTATTTAATGGGGATATTATTAAAATGTTACTCAACCTGTATGGGTTTTCATGGTCTAAATTTTGATTCATTGAGACATGTTACAGGTTATATATCATGTTCCCTTTGTATAGAGTTCTATTTATTTAATATACCTTGAATGTTATATAATTTATTTTCTTTAATTTCATGGAATTTATTATTCAAATAATTTTCCATTATTCAAGTTCTTTTTGATTTAGTTGTTTCCCCAATAGTAATTATTTTTTTGGTATCATGATTTTCGTTTATTTAGTTTTTATCATTATTTGAACTTGTTTCATATTATTTTTGAACATTATTATAATTAAATATATTATGTGGTGTATATTTTTTTTATATACAATCCTAACAGAAAAACCCTGGGAGAAATATTTCTCACTTGATGGGATATGTTCTTTTGAAACCATCCACTTTCTTTCTCCTAAATTCTTTTGATCATGTCACACAAGTATTGACATAATTGTATACCCATTTATCTATATCAAGTGAAAATTGTTTTTTAGATATTTCAGATTGGATGATTTTCAACATGATGGTATGTTATTCCTTTGAAATTGGGGGAAATTATTGGCATCTCAAAAGTTATTATTCTCATATAAATGATTATTCCCAAGTTGACTATGTATAGTTTTCACATCCACTTCGTTTCTCTAGGTGAGTTATCATCATTTTATCCCCTTTATTGATATGGGATTTTTTTTGAAAATCATGATGATTATGGAATGAAAATATATGTTGATTAGGTTTTGATTTTCGTATTCCAAATTTTATGGTGAGCTATGTTTTTTTAGTAAGTGTTCCTTGAGGGAATAGTATGAAAAATCTTGATGACTCTTATCGTGACTTCATAGGACATAATTTGGTGATGGTTGGGCCTTGAATTATATATCCCCTCAATGTATTGACATGTCTAATGAGAAAAATAAGTTTTGGTATTTGTTTTATGCCTTCCAACTTATGAAAAATATCTTGACTACGATCTTGATGATAAGTAATTTTTCAATGAACAAGGCCTAGACAACATGTTTTTCATGTCTATAATAATTAATTCCATCAGTATAAGATTAGTATTAATAATATCTATGATATATTATATTTTCAGGGTTATATCATGCTCTTTTTTCATGTTGATTATATCTTTATGTTTTTTTAACAATTCCTTCCACAATATTTATTTAATTTTTATGCCATGACTATATAAGTTATATTATTCCCTTACTGAGTGTTTGAGATAACCACTTATTTTGTTTCCATTTCCCCATGTTATAAAGAAAATTAGCACACCAGATATGTTTGTAAGAAGAACACATGTGAAATAATTTATGGCAGATATTGAAAACTCATTATTGATTAAGTGGTTTTATATATATGAATGAAAAAATTACAATTCGTTACAATAAAAAAATGATTTATTAGTTCATAATTTGTCTCAGTTTTTCCAATCTCTAAAATTAAATATAATATATTCAATAATCATTATTGATTTCTTAATCATGTATGGTTATATTTAGGATTTTATATATGGTATCGAATTGAATATGTAAATTATATGTTTATGGCATTGGACCCATGAGAGTGGATCTAAGGCATTATAATTGGTATCAAAATAACGTTTTTGAAAAGATTGGAGATTAGGATGTTTATTGGTGATAATTTAAAGGTTTAAAAGACATGTTTTATCTTAATTTAGAAGTTATATGCCACTCTTTTATACATGTATATGGTATATTTTTATGACAACAATGAAAATTGTTTTTGGGGATTAAGATTAGAAAATTTCAGTGAAAACCCTAGTAAAATTTTTAAGTATTGGATAACATCCTGATGAATTGGTAAAGTAGATATTATTTAGTTTTCCATATAAAAACATCCATAACTAGATACTAAAATATGGTTTTAGTTGTGTAAAACATTTAACAATCGATCCCCATTGGTATCACAAACACCCCTCCTTAACATAGTCAACAGGTCTGGGCCCACCAAGTACCACCAGTTTCTCAATAGACATGTGGTCCCCTCCCTAGAACCCACAAATGATCCTAAATGGTTCATCATACTAATTAATGACCCCATAGACCAACACGTGTTCTTTATAGTGTTCTTTTTCCTCACCCACACCCACCCAGAGAAACTTCTTTAGAGGTCACCCATCTTAATCATTTCTCTAGGACAAGCACCAAAAGTATAAAAATTATTTATCACATCGGACTTCTCAAGTCATTATTCATTACCAACATGAAAAAATTAATTTATCTTGATTTTTTGTGCAAGTAATTATATAACAAACATGACAAAGTATTTTGTGTTCTTTTTCACATCAGTTAATATTTAACTACCTAGAAAAATCCAAGTTTTTTTATTTATCACATTGGTTTTATAATAACCAATGTGATAAATAAAGGTAACCCCTTAATCACATATGTTATTATCTAACCTACATGATAATGTAATTATCATTACATTTTCATGTTAGTTAAATGATAATGTACTAGAAAAAAAGGCTTTATCATATCGATTATTATGTAACTGATGTTATATACCATTTAAAATTTTATGAATATTTTTCTTGAATCATTTTGATTATATTATCTCTTATGAAATATGACTCTTTAATCCCATGTTAAAGACCTAACCCTAATTTCTTCGATCTTCTGAATTCAAATCTTAGTTTTCCATATTTATAAATCCTCGGGGTTTTTGGGGCTCATTGTTTCCCATTTGATCTGCTCTACTCTCAGGTAAGCCTTACACATTTATCCTCCCTTCATTCATTCAATGGTGTCGAAGCCTAAGATTTGATTTTTTCTCATATTCTATATACTCAAATATGGAATTACCATCTTCTTAAACCCTAATATTTCATCAGTCTCAATGATTCACATTCAAATGTAGATCTACTCATCTCAAATATCTCATTATTATCTTCATATACCTTAATTTTGTGTTTATTTATGTGAAAAAGTGTGTGAATTTCATTATATTTTAATGTTCTGGTGTTCTTTTAAATGGAAATGCATTTTCACAAAATTGGTTCAAATATTATTATATTTTATCCCATCTTAAATTTCTACATTGAATATCAAAATGATTCTTATTTGGATGATGTTTGTGAATCATTCAATTTTATGAATTTACTACCATGTATATGGATAAATTTTAATTGGTGTTATAAACTTATTATTGACTTAGTAATCTAAAAATTTAATATATACATATATTTAAATTTTCATATACTTCAATATAAAATATCATATAACTAGTGTATAAGCATATCAACTCTTTTTTTTAATGTGATCAAATTCATACCTTGAAAAATCATATACTATATATGCAGTCTTCATATTATGAGTTACATTCAATATAATGTTGACATTATAGGTGAATACATAATAAGAAAATAGCAATTAGTTCATTTATAGATCTTTTTTAGGTTTTGATATATATATATATATATTCATGGAATTATACATGCATCACATTGTATTCACACTGAAATCATTTTTCTCGCTATAAATTTTAATTTTGTTGTAGCAAATAAAGTGGAATAGAATATTTAAAATGTGGTTTATTTGTATGTTACATTTAAATAAAATAAGATGTCATTAAATACATTGTACGTAATATACTTTTTTGTAATTTTCATAATACACTAGAAATAAATATTATATAATATTAATTCATTACATATATATTTACCTCATTAAAAATTCATCATTATGTTGTTTATAATATATTATACAGTTATATTTTAGTATAAATTAATGATTCAATTGATAATTGCTGGATTTTTCATGCAATAAAAATTCTTATAAAATTCAATAATAAATACCTTAATAAAATTGTTAAATGTTCACTTGCTTTGGATTATGTTCAATATTAGTCAATTATAAGTTTCATCTAATCTCATTAAGAAGAAAATAAAAAATGAGGGAATGGTTTAACTATATTTTCGTTTTTAAATTACTTCCATGCATTTCTTTTTATGATTTAACATTAATATTTAAACTGATATTCCATTATTTTCTAGAATATATATTTATCCTTTTCAAATATGCATATATTTGTTTTATATTTCAAAATTGTGTTAGTTTTAAATTATGGAATATTTGATATAGATTTAAAATTTGTTTATATTCAAAAGATATATGTTTAAAAAAATTAATGATAATAATAAGTCAATGTTAGATTATGGTGCTTCAAATAAGTGATTAATATGAGGAAGGATTTGATGTATTTTTTGGAATTTTCTAAATTAAATTTTCCAAAAAATGACATGTTTTTACATCCATTCCTGAAACGTTTAATCATTAAGAAGTTGATAAAAAGAGATATCAAAGATCATTTAATTTGTCATGGTGTAAATATGAGTTACATCCCATGGATTGTTCATGGTGAAACCATGCATAATTTTAGATCTCTTTATGATGATGCTTTGTAAGATGATAAGTCTAGTGAAATTAAAGAAATGATTCGGTCATTGAAGTATAGTAAATTAAGAAATAATTTACAATTTAGCATCTATATGGTGATTCTAAACACTCATTATATCTAGGATTTGCACAATTTTTTGTATTACCAGTGGTTTTAAGATAGATTAACATGAAGTGGAAACATGGATGGAATAATAAGATTTTTAGAGAGTTTCTACAATTGTTGAATGATATTATACCTAAATATATTGATCTTTTAGATTAACATTATAAATAGAATAAAATTCTATTCATGGAGGGATTGGGGTACAAAAAGTTACATTCCTACCTGATTGAATGTGTGGTATAAAATAATGAATACAAATTTCTATTTGGGTGATTTAAATGTGGGACGTCACGTTATAAATTGAAAGAAAAATGACATGTTGATTTAGCAGTTATAGAGACCCTTTCCATGGAATTTTTTTATATTCATATAATTACTCATTTGAAATGTTTATTTAAATATTCAAATGATGCAGAAAGGTTAAGATGACATGAAGATTGGAGGATATGTGATTGAAAATTAAAGCATCTAGCCGATTTCCCACAGTGGAAGATAATTGATTACCAGTTTCTTAAATTGATAAATGATGTTAGAAATATCATACTTGGATTATGTAATGATGGAATGAATCCATATTGAATCCTTAGTAGGACACATATTTCATGTTATATTTTATTATTATTTTACATAATATCTATTAAATTTTTTATATAGTGAAAATATTTCAAGTTGAGTTTAATGATCTCTAGACCAAAAGAGCTCAGAAATTATGTTGACGTTTTATTATCAACATTTGTATATTATTCTATGAGGGTGAAAAACATTGATGTGACATTTTGTGTAAAGACCAATAAATTTCAAGGAAACTTTTTTCTTAAATTCTTTGAGATCTTAGGAGTACACAGTTTTTAAGGCACCTAATTCCGATGCCCGGTGTGCCCGAAATCAATTTCTGATGTTTATCTCAGGTACGTTCGGTCAACGAATGAGCGGGTTTTTCTATCTTTTGAACCAGTGCTCAGAATTGTTATCTGAGAGCACTAATGAAACTGCAGCGCCAGTAATTACATAAGAGGACTTTTACCATAGATTCATTTCCACGGGAGAAGGAGTTAAATTTTTTGGTTTACGTCTCCGCTCCCAACTCAACCGTTGAGAGATTCCTACCGCTTTCTTTTCAATGGTTTTAGCAAGAAACCCACTAGGCTTTGAGGTAGCACTAGGACCTATTACAGCTTGCTTTTTGTGGTTTAGCAAGAACCCACTTGCTTTCAATGGTTTAGCAAGAACCCACTAGCCTTTTTAACGGGTGAAGGCTAGCTCACCGAAAACTCAAGCCTTTTAAAAGGAAAGGCTTGACTAACCTCTTCACACCTTAATGGTGGTGTGAAACCCAAAAGAAAGAGGGGATGAGAAAAGTTTGGGGTTTGTAGGCACAAACCCAAAATTAAAGCTCAAAAGAAATATACAATAAAAACCGTATTTTGAGAAGCCTTGGGCGCCTTTGATTGGATGGAGATGTTGAAGGCCGCTTCCAAGATTCTTTGGAGGAGCTCCTTGGATGTGGAATTGGATGGAGCACTTGGGGTTCCCTTGAAGGAAGTCGCCGGAGGTTGGCCAAATGATGGAGAAAGTGTTCGTTGGCTTCACAATGCTTAATTATGGTCCGGTTAGTGTCCCGGGGCTTCAAGGTCCTTTATTTATAGAGGGGGAACCCTCATATGGCCGTTGGATGCCTTTGGAGCCGTTGGAAAGGCTTAAAGAGCCGTTGGGAGGCCAAGTGGACAGGCTGGTCAACAGCCCAACAGCTAGTTTGACTGGATCCACCGGCTGGCCGGTACAGATCCACCGGCTGGCCGGTGTGTGCAATAAGGCATAGGATTTCTGTCCAGGGGCCACCGGCTGACCGGTGGCAGAGCCACCGGCTGGCCGGTGGGCAGACAGAAGCTGGCACTGTTGGAGAGGGTGCCACTGGCTGGCCGGTGCTGAGGCCACCGGTTGGCCGGTGGTGAGGCAGTAGCTCATCCTGTTCTGTCTGGATGCCACCGGCTGGCCGGTGGTCAAGCCACCGGCTGACCGGTGGATCCTGGCAGTGGGCAATGCCTCTGCCAGGTCCACCGGCTGGCCGGTGCTATCACACCGGTTGGCCGGTGGACTGAATTTCAGTCCTTTCCTTGTCCTTTCTTGGGCCATTCCTTTGGCAATCTTTTGCCTATCATCCACAACACTTAAAAACAATGTTAGACAAAAATGAAAGTGATTGTGATCATGAAAATCAAAGAGTGTGGGGTACAAAAATCTCCCCCTATTTTGATGATCACAGTCACTTATCTAAGCAATGTAAAAACTTAAATGAAGGCATGCTTTAAATGAAAAATTGAAAATAAATACTAAGCATGAGAGAAAAGATTCTCCCCCAATCAATCAAGAAATTTCTCCCCCTTTGTGATTATCAAAATAGAATGGGGCATAAAACTTGATTGAGGGAAATGTTGAAAAACGAGATTTTAAACCAATTGACAATTTTTGAAAATTGAAATGAAAGATTTGAAATTGAAAAATTGAATAACAGTTTGAATTGAAAGTTTTGAATCAAAAATGAATAGAAGATTTTGAAAAAGAATTCGAAAACCAATTGTTGGAAATTTAGAAATGAGAATTTAAAAGAAAATTTTGAATTGAAAGAATTGATACTAAGAGTTGGAATTGAAATGAAAAATTTTGAATACACAAAAAAAACTTAAAAGATCCTAACTCCCCCTAAATAAAAACAATGAATCACCGGGGAGTGGGATTTTGAAAAGAAACAATTTTAGGCCCGGAGAGACTCGCAAGAAGGGATTTTTCAATCCAAACTTGTCTCATAGCGAGTCTTCTCCTATAAAATTCGTCCGAAAAGAAAAAAGATTTGGGTTGACCGTACCAGGCGTTTTTACAATTACATTCATAAATAAGGTGCCCGGTTTTCTTACAATAATTACAAAATTTATAACAAGAGCTCCCCCTAACAAAAACAGTTGGAGCATGGGAGGAGGAAGCTTGGTTGGTGTAGCCAAGTCCATTGGTGGTTCTAGATATGCGTTGGGAACCTAAGATTTTGGACAAATTTTGTTCACCTTGGGTGAACTTGGCTAGGGATTCTCTAAGGTCTTTAATGGTTGATTCCAAAGAATCAACATTGGGGAAATTTTGGATTTTTAGGGACATCTCCTCCTTCTCTTTGAGAAGTTGGTCTTTTTCGGAGGAGAGTTTTTTGAAAGACTTTTTCAAATCAACGAATTTTGACGAGAGTTCGTGAAAACCATTTTCTAATTGGTCTCTAGCATGTGAGAGTTCTTCATAAGATAGATGATTTAAAGAATTGGAATTTGAAGAACAAGAGGAGGAGGAATCGGAAGATGTTACCTCATGACATGCCATTAGGCATTTCATACCGTTGTCGCTCGAGGAGGAGGAGGAGGGGGATGATGAGGAGGTGTCACTCCATGTCGCCTTGAGGACCTTTTTCTTTCCTTTTTCCTTTTGCGTGGCCCGTTTTTTGTTGAGTGGGCAATCGGGCTTGTAATGGCCCTTTTCGCCGCACCCGTAGCATTTTACCTTGGGCTCGGTTCTTGCGGTGGGTTCTTGCTTTTGCACCTTGCGGGATTTCTTCTTCTTGTGCTTCTTCATAAACTTGTGCATTTGGCGGGCGAGATTATCCATTTCCGAGTCGCCGCTTGATGATGAAGAAGATGAAGATGATGATGAGGAGGAGGAGCTTACTTCTTTTTGAACCTTGAGGGCGATGTTCTTTGGTGTCTTGATTGGTGTGCCCTCCTTTTGAGCTTGCCTCCTCATGGTGATCTCGTACGTCATTAGAGATCCAATGAGCTCCTCTACCGGCATATTTTTGACGTCCTTAGCTTCTTGGATCGCTGTCACCTTTGGTGCCCATGAGCTCGGAAGGACCCATAAGATCTTCTTGACCATCGTCTCGGCTGAAACATCATCACCAAGAGATTTCCTTCCATTGCATACGTCAGTAAAGCGAGTAAACATATCGGAAATAGACTCATTTGGATGCATTGAAAATGACTCAAAATCTTGCCTATACATGTCCAATCTAGTGTCTTTGACTTTATTAGTGCCCTCATGAGTTACTTCTAAAAGTTTCCAAATTTCATGTGAGGAGGTGCAAGTAGACACTCGATTGAACTCATTTCTATCTAAGCCGCAATGGAGAGCATTCATGGCTTTGCCATCAAGCTCGAAATTTCTAATGTCGGCTTGGGTCCATTTGGATTCGTCGGGGGAAGACAAAGCATAACCTTGCATGACAATTTTGTAAATGGGATATCCTATACTTCTAAGAAAAGTGGTCATGCGGGTTTTCCAATAATTATAGTCGGACCCATCAAAAAATGGAGCCCGACCCAAAGAAAAGCCTTCGGGGGCGAAAGAGGTTGATGCCATCTAAATGGATCTTTGATTTGAAATCGGGTTAGGGTATTACTCAAACACTCCCTCTGATACCAATTGTTGGGTCGGAAGAAAACACCCCAAGGGGGAAATGATGGCAAGAGGGGGGTGAATTGCCTTTTAAAAAATGATTAACAATTTAAAAAACAAAGTAAAGATGCAGCGGAAATAAAGAAGGCAATCACACAAGAAATTGATAACGGAGTTCGGCCAAAAACCCGGCCTACGTCTCCGCTCCCAACTCAACCGTTGAGAGATTCCTACCGCTTGCTTTTCAATGGTTTTAGCAAGAAACCCACTAGGCTTTGAGGTAGCACTAGGACCTATTACAGCTTGCTTTTTGTGGTTTAGCAAGAACCCACTTGCTTTCAATGGTTTAGCAAGAACCCACTAGCCTTTTTAACGGGTGAAGGCTAGCTCACCGAAAACTCAAGCCTTTTAAAAGGAAAGGCTTGACTAACCTCTTCACACCTTAATGGTGGTGTGAAACCCAAAAGAAAGAGGGGATGAGAAAAGTTTGGGGTTTGTAGGCACAAACCCAAAATTAAAGCTCAAAAGAAATATATAATAAAAACCGTATTTTGAGAAGCCTTGGGTGCCTTTGATTGGATGGAGATGTGGAAGGCCGCTTCCAAGCTTCTTTGGAGGAGCTCCTTGGATGTGGAATTGGATGGAGCACTTGGGGTTCCCTTGAAGGAAGTCGCCGGAGGTTGGCCAAATGATGGAGAAAGTGTTCTTTGGCTTCACAATGCTTAATTATGGTCCGGCTAGTGTCCCGGGGCTTCAAGGTCCTTTATTTATAGAGGGGGAACCCTCATATGGCCGTTGGAGGCCTTTGGAGCCGTTGGAAAGGCTTAAAGAGCCGTTGGGAGGCCAAGTGGACAGGCTGGTCAACAGCCCAACGGCTAGTTTGACTGGATCCACCGGCTGGCCGGTACAGATCCACCGGCTGGCTGGTGTGTGCAATAAGGCATAGGATTCCTGTCCAGGGGCCACCGGCTGACCGGTGCCAGAGCCACCGGCTGGCCGGTGGGCAGACAGAAGCTGGCACTGTTGGAGAGGGTGCCACCGGCTGGCCGGTGCTGAGGCCACCGGTTGGCCGGTGGTGAGGCAGTAGCTCATCCAGTTCTGTCTGGATGCCACCGGCTGGCCGGTGGTCAAGCCACCGGCTGACCGGTGGAGCCTGGTAGTGGGCAATGCCTCTTCCAGGTCCACCGGCTGGCTGGTGCTATCACACCGGTTGGCCGGTGGACTGAATTTCAGTCATTTCCTTGTCCTTTCTTGGGCCATTCCTTTGGCAATCTTTTGCCTATCATCCACAACACTTAAAAACAATGTTAGACAAAAATGAAAGTGATTGTGATCATGAAAATCAAAGAGTGTGGGGTACAACATTTCTCATTTGAAATGTTTATTTAAATATTCAAATGATGCAGAAAGGTTAAGATGACATGAAGATTGGAGGATATGTGATTGAAAATTAAAGCATCTAGCCGATTTCCCACAGTGGAAGATAATTGATTACCAGTTTCTTAAATTGATAAATGATGTTAGAAATATCATACTTGGATTATGTAATGATGGAATGAATCCATATTGAATCCTTAGTAGGACACATATTTCATGTTATATTTTATTAGTATTTTACATAATATCTATTAAATTTTTTATATAGTGAAAATATTTCAAGTTGAGTTTAATGATCTCTAGACCAAAAGAGCTCAGAAATTATGTTGACGTTTTATTATCAACATTTGTATATTATTCTATGAGGGTGAAAAACATTGATGTGACATTTTGTGTAAAGACCAATAAATTTCAAGGAAACTTTTTTCTTAAATTCTTTGAGATCTTAGGAGTACACAGTTTTTTAAGGCACCTGATTCAGATGCCCGGTGTGCCCGAAATCAATTTCTGATGTTTATCTCAGGTACGTTCGGTCAACGAATGAGCGGGTTTTTCTATCTTTTGAACCAGTGCTCAGAATTGTTATCTGAGAGCACTAATGAAACTGCAGCGCCAGTAATTACATAAGAGGACTTTTACCATAGATTCATTTCCACGGGAGAAGGAGTTAAATTTTTTGGTTTAAATAAGAAGTGAATTAAAAATTGTGGAACGATTTTTATTCTTTATCTTAGGTGGTTATATCCTACATGGGGTAGTTAGGATGGGACCCACAAACTCTTAACTACCCATGTGAGGATAATTGTGAGGTGGGTCCCACATGAGCCCCAACCATTCGCATTCCCTAAACCCCTTAATCCTCCCATTAAACTCCTTTATTTTAATGTAGACAATACCTTGTATTTATTGGAGTGACTTTCCTCTTCTCTCTCTCCCTCATTAAAAGTTCCCAACCTTTCACCCAATTAATTAGACAAGTCATGGTTTAATTAATTATGTGAATTGGATTTTGAATTTTGTAATTTTTAATGCTTAGCCAAATAAAATAAAATAAGAGGAAGCCTTATTTTATTTTGGGGTTAGAATGGCTCTGTGAGGAGATTTGGGATAACTCTAGCTTTATTTGAAGAACTTAATCCTTCCTTGAACAACTTCATCCTCGCGCGAAGAATGTCACCTTTTCAACAAAGAACACCATCACCACAAGGAGAGACGACATGCCTTTCCTTCTTCTCTCTACAGCTAGTGTGAGGCGACATTCCCTCCATAGACTCATGTCAACTCCATCTTCGAAACCTCACCCCGCGATGCAATCTACCGCAACGCCGGAAAAAGACATCGTTTATCGAGGTAGGGGTGTGTTTGGATTGGGTAATGATTGGTTTTCCTTCCATGTTTTTGTTCCTCTTAAACCACTTGTTATCAGACTAATATAGAAGGGACCGGACCAAACTAACATGGACCGATTCCTCTATCGTTATTGTGAATATGTGGAGTTCTTCAAGAGTTCTTGAGCGGTGATTCAAGTTATGTTTTCAGAGCCGATCGGTGGCGCGAAAACATCTTAAACGTCCTCAGAGCATTGGGATGACCTAGAAACAGATGTTTTGAGAAAATAGGATTATCAGAACAAAGAACAGAAACCTTAGAAGGCGTGCTGGCCAGAGGCATCCTTTCTTGAAAAATTCCAGAATACACAGTGTGTACTCCAGAAGCACATGTCGTGTAATACAAGCGTATTGTGGCTTCCGTTTCGGATGTTAGAAAAGGAACACACGGCCTTTGACTCTATACACATGGCGTGTACTCTCCACACTGTTTGTCAGAGGAGGCTTTGATGGACATGGCATGTATTCATGGAAAATACACGGACACAGATAGCAATACACAGCCAAGTAACATGGTGTGTATTCACTTCATAAAAAGGCAGAAGCGGCTTCGTGAGGCTCGCCGTTTAATCTAGAAGATACACGGACACAGCCAGAACCACACGGCCAGGGGCTAGGTGTGTACTACCTGACCATGGAAGAAGTGGCTTTGTGATGAATCGGCATGTATTTCGGGAATACACTGACACGGGATGGAGTACACGGGCATGTACTCCATCACACGGCCAAGCATGGCCAGCGCACATGGAACCGACCCTAGAGGTTTTCACATGGCGTGTAACCATACCACACACAGTGTACTTACATATCTACATGACCAGACCTGCGACATGGGCAGTTTCACACGGGTAGTACCTAGTGTTTGGTGACACGGCATGTATCGCTTACCTACACGCTGTGTAATTTAGGGAAATGGCTTGGTTGTCTTGTTCTCCGTGACTTGGGCATGTTTTTCTTGGTTTTTCCCATATTTCGTGGGATGGAACTATGGGATACATCAACTCTGGACTTCGTGACAGTTGATGTATCGATCTTTGACTCAAGGAGTGGACCCTCCGGTAATTTAGAGTGTTGTGTGTGGGGACCCTAGAGCTGGCTATGATTGTGATGACGATGATGTCTGTACCTGGATCCTACATGGGTTCGGCAGTGAGGACGACTGTACTTGGATCCTATGTGGGTTTGGCAGTGAGGACGACTATACTTGGATCCTACGTGGGTTCAGCAGCGATAGTTACTGTACTAGGATCCTATGTGGGTTCGGCAGTGACGACTTCTATACTTAGATCCTACGTGGGTTCGATAGGGGAGATGATTCAGAGGCTACATCTATCATGTCCACCCCTCTTCATGAGTAGTATAAGTGTGTGATATGAGTCTTGAATTTCAATCATTATCATTGATATGATTGACTTGCTTTCCTGTATGGATTGGGTTGTGCATTCATGTGTGGATTGGGTTATACTTGGGCTCGAGAGTTGGAGCCGAACTGAAATTGATGACTTAGGTATATGTATGGAAATATACCTAAGTAGTGTTGGTTGATACTTCGTGTTTTTATTTTTCACTGGATTTTTATTCCTTTGTGGATTCTGGGAGACCTACGGAAGTCTCGGGGTCCCTACTGAGTATCGTATACTCACCCCTACACGGGATATGACCATACTATGTTGTGTTGGATGCAGACGATAGACAGCACTGATCGAGGTGGTGTCTTATAGAGCGGGACCGTACTTGGAGGTGGACCACTTGGTGGGACGTACTCATAGCGGATGGCCGGACCCGAGGAGCCGACAAGACTATCTGTACCCACCCTTCAGGTGGGAATTCCGGGGGACGACATGGTGGTTGCTGCTTTACTTTTCAACTGTTTTACTTTCTTTCTCAGTTGTACTGTACTTTCAGTTGGGTTTGTATACCAGCCCATTTACTTTCCATAACATACTCTTGTACTCAGTTTACTTAGTGTTTACTTCATCTTTCATACTCTATTGTGTTTGTTTACATATATAAAGTCAATTCCTTCCCTTTTAATGGGATTTATGCCTTTGGTGATAGTCGCCAACCCCTGGCCTATGGAAGGCGGGATTGGGGTAGTCACGGCACGGGCCCCGAGGACGGGTCGTGAAAAATTGGTTTCACAAGATTTGGTTCTACCACATAACTCAAAAATCTGATAATTTCTTCTCTGTGGAGCAATAATTCTTAGGGTATTGAGTGTGGTTATCAGTCCAGGGAGTCCATTGTTGGTGCAGCGGCCGATGTATCTTTACACCAGGACCCTGACTTCTGATTTCCGATATAGTGCCCGAAAACATTGATTGCGTGTGTGTTTCAAAAAAATTCTTGGTGATTACATTGTGTCAGATCAACAGGTATACTGTATTAACTGTGGAACACCTGTTTCTTTTTAGGATGGCCCCACGATGGAAGCCAGCTAGGGTTCCCAGTTACGTGTGATATGGTAGCCCACCGAGCGATCAGGCCTTAGTGCAGGGCCCCGTTACAACAGAGGCACCGGCGTTACCTCTACCCGCCGAGCCACCGATGCTACCAGCCCCAGCAGCTAAGAGTACATTCCACCTGAGTGCGCTGCAAGAGTTTCAAGGATAGAGGCCGCTCAGGTTCTGAGGATAGACGGACCCTCAGGAAGCCGAGGATTGGCTGGAGGCTGTTGTCCGAGTCTTCGATTGTTAGGGACACCATCATATCTTATGGTGATCCTTACGGCGAGTCTCCTACACACAGCAGTAAGAAGATGGTGGAGCCTGATGCTCCAGGTGCACAATGAGGCATTACTGTTTTGGATGGACTTCAAGAGCCTCTTCTACTCGGAGTTTGTTCCATACACCCTCCATGTGGTGTGCATCTAAGAGTTACTATAGCTGCAGCAGGGCAGCATGATAGTAGCCCAGTACTCGGTGAGATTAACCGACCTCTCACGCTACTCCACGGACATGGTACAAGACCCATTATTTCGGGCCCGGACCATCGAGCGGGGACTGAGGCATCAAATCAGGGCTTCGATGATCTCCCTCATCATTCCGATGCAAGTAAGAGTACTGGAGGGAGCCTTACTTATGGAGAGATTCATTGCTGAGCCTACGCCAGAAGCGAGGCCTACCGCAGGGCGACACGTAGCAGAGTATTCTGTAGCCGGTAGTAAACAGATGTCGCAGGCATCCAAGCGGACCAAGCCCTCAGGTGGGCAACCTTAGGATACTGGTATGGAGGGGCGGGGGACACGCAGTAGAGCTAGTTATACGAGAGGCAGGCAGTGTTATGCATGTGGCAGGCAGGGCCACATGGCTCGTTATTGCCCGACCCTCCATGCAGAGGAGCAGCAGACAGTTGAAGGACCACCCAGGCAGAGGAAGAGGTTCGACTGTGCCGGTACGCAGGGGGAAGGTGGACAGGGCAGAGGAGTTGGCCGAGCAGCGGGTGGTGGGTCACGCTTTGAGGCTCTACCACCACCACCACCGGGAGGTCCACCCCAACCACAGAGAGCTGGCGGACAGAGGCAGGCTCAGCTTCAGCCAGTGGAGGCTTACGACCACAACACACCTGAGATGATTTGAGGTATTTTCTATGTCTACTCCACCCTTGTTGCAGATCTTAGAGACACAGAAGTTGGTCATTCTTTCACTGTCACTTCCCTTGTTCGGAGCTCAGAGATTATGACAGAGCTGTTGGTCCGATCTTTACGGCCAAAGACTCCTACGGGAGCAGAATCGACGATTACACACTAGTGCCGGTAGTGTGAGCTTACTCTAGAAGGCAAGAGATTTGGCTGGGATCTTCATGTGGCTATGTCGAGGCCTTACGATGTCATCTTGGGCATGGATTTGTTATCTAAAGTCCATGCTCAGATCGACTGTATTAGGCACAAAGTGTGGTGTGTCCGCATAGATGGGAGTAGGTTCACCTTCACTGGGGATAAGGGAGCCTTTGCAGCCCAGGATGGACTTACGTAGAGGAGAGGGCAGACGATCACACATCGGTTGGCTTGTCTCATCCTTAGAGCAGTTGATGTGCGGAGTCTGAGTTTTCCCGTTGCGGTGGATCAGTATGTGGACGTTTTCCCTGACAATGTTCCAAGACAACCTCTTCACAGAGAGGTATGCTTCTACATTGACCTGTACCCCAGGACAGCCCCAATATCTACTCCAGCATATCAGATGGCACCCTCAGAGCTTCATGAGCTACGGGTATAGCTGGAGGATTTGCAGGGCAAGCGATTCATCTGACCCAGTGTTTCACCTTGGGCTTCTCCGATTGTATTCTCTAAGAAGGCAGATGCGAGCTTACGACTATGTGTCGACTACCGTCACCTGAATCAGGTGACTGTAAAAAACAAGTATACACTCTCGAGGATTGAATACCTCTTTGATCAGCTCAAAGGAGCATGATGGTTCTCAAAGATAGACCTCAGTTGAGGCTATCATCAGCCCAGAGTTCGAGATGAGGATGTGTCGAAGATGGCCTTCAGGTGTCAGTATTGCCAATATAAGTTCTTGGTTATGCCTTTTGGCATAACCAACTCTCCAGTAGTGTTCATGTGTATCATGAATAGGATCTTCAAGCCTTACCTAGATCGATTTGTCATAGTCTTCATCGACGACATACTGATTTACTCGACTACTGAGGAGGAGCATGTCTACCACTTGCGGGTTGTACTAGACACACTCTGAGAGCACTAGCTTTATGGTAATCTCTCGAAGTATCAGTTATGGATTCAAGAGTTCCACTTCTTAGGGTACGTTATCTCTGAGGTGGGAGTTGTGGGGGATCCTGCGAAGATCGAAGCAGTGCTTTCTTGGGAGCCACCCAGGACTGTGATTGAGGTGCGGAGTTTCATAGGTTTGGTTGGGTACTATCGGACATTTGTGTTGGACTTCTCCATTGTTGCAGCACCACTTTCAGCTTTGTTGAAGAAGGGGAAACCCTTCGTGTGGTCAGATAGATGTCAGCAGAGCTTCCAAGAGCTGAGATAGAGATTGACCAGTGCACCCATCTTGAGGCTACTAGAAGAGGGTGTAGGGTACGTAGTTTTCTGTGATGCATCAGGGACAGAACTTGGGTGTGTCCTCATGTAGGAGTGGGCATTTATCACTTATGTTTCATGATAGTTTTGGTAGCAATTGCAGAAATACGATACCCATGACCTACAGTTAGTTGCAGTGGTATTCACCTTGAAGATGTGGCAGCACTATCTGATGGGCGTGCGCTTTATAGTCTAATCAGACCACCAGAGTCTCAGGTAAAAATTCCCGCATAAGGACCTAAACCTAAGACAATGGTGATGGGTTGAGTTCCTACTGGTCTATGAATTTGATATAGTCTATACTCCTGAGAAGGGGAACATATTAGCTGATGCTCTCAGCAGGAAATCGGGCATTCACCTACTTGGAGAGGCGACGGAGCAGCTAGCCCTGTTGCAGATATCCTTCATGGATAGAGATGGAGAAGCCTTTCTATAGTCACTCACAATCACTCCTCCACTACTTCAGCGGGTCAGAGAGGCACAGCATGGGGACGTTGACTGTGAGATGCGACGTGCACAGATATCCACAGGACAGGCACCTGATGGATTTTCTGTAGGAGGAGAGCACGTCATTCTTTACCGGGGACGTACCATGGTACTAACAGCATTACAAGAGGATGTGCTGAGAGAGTATCACACTTCCCCTTTGGTGTTACATCCGGGAGTGGCAAAGATGTGCCAGGATCTCAGACGACAGCACTGGTGGTCGGATTTGAAGAAGGTTGTGGCAGAGTTTGTATCTCAATTCCTCACCTGCCAATAGGTGAAGGTGGATCACCAGGTACCGGCAGGTTGGGTACAACCCCTAGAGGTCCCAGAGTGGAAGTGGGATGGAATATCTATGGATTTAGTGATGGGACTTCCACGTACATCCAGAGGACACGAATCCATATGGGTGATTTTCGACCGACACACCAAGTCATCCCACTTCCTACATCTCAGAGAGCATGGATCAATGGAGATCTTGGGATGCCTCTACATTCAAGAGAGTGTACGGATTCATGGTGTTCCATCATCTATCATCTCCAATCGTGAAGCTCTCTTTACTTCCTGGCTTTGGAAGGGGTGCAGGAGGCTTTTGGGACGCAGCTACGCCAGAGCACCGCCTTTCACCCTCAGACGGATGGTCATGTGGAGAGAACCATTTAGACACTCAAGGACATGCTCTGTGCATGTGTCCTTGACTTTGGTCGTAGCTAGGAGGATCACCCACCCTTGGTGTAGTTTTCATACAACAACATCTACCACTCCACCATTGGGATGGCACCATTCGAGGCATTGTACGGCCGGCCTTGCAGATCACTTCTGTCTTGGACTGACCCTAGGGAGTCAGCACTCATAGGACCAGAGATGGTTCAGGATATAACAGAGAAGGTGCAGATAATATAGGAGCGGATGAGTACTACACAAACCCGACAAAAGTCCTATGCTGATAGGAGACATAGACCACTAGAGTTCGAGGATGCCGACCACATTTTCTTACGGGTCTCACCTCGATGTGGATTATAGATATTTGTCCGGGGCGGAATGTTATCTCCGCACTTCATCAGACCATTCTAGGTTATTAGTAGGGTAGAAGAGGTGGCTTTTCACATTGCCCTTCCACCTCAGTTTCACCGAGTGCACGACGTCTTCCACCTATCTCAGCTGATGAGATACGTGCACAACCCAACGCATATCATCGACCACGGGGAGTTGGACATCGATGATGGGGTGACTTTTGTGGAGGTCCTAGTAGAGATCATGTATCGACAGGATCGGGTCCTACGTGGATGGTCTATTCCTATAGTGCACATCAGGTGGCAGTACGGGAACCTCCAGGAGAGCACATTAGAGCGGGAGGCTCAGATGAGTGTATAGTACCCTCTTTTGTTTCCCTAGTTTTTTATATATCTTTATGGGGCACATAAAGCCCTGAAGTGGGAGTAATGTAAAGACCCATAAATTTGAAGGAAATTTTTTTCTTAAGTTATTTGGGATTTTATGAGTACTTAGTTTCTGATGGAACTTGATTCTGAGGCCCGGTGTGCCTGGAATCAATTTCTGAAGTTTATCTTGGGTAAATTCAAGGAACGAACGAGCAGGTTTTTCTATCTTTTGAACCGATGCTCAAAATTGAAATCTGAGGGCACTGATGAAACCACAGCACCGGTAATTTCGTAAGAGGACTTTTACTGTAGATGCATTTCCTCAGGAGAAGGAGTTAAATTTTGTGTTTTAAATAAGAAGTGAGTAAAAAATTGTGGAACAATTTTTATTCTTTATCTTAAGTGGTTATATCCTGCATGGGGTAGTTAGGATGGGACCCACAAACTCTTAACTACCCATTTGAGGATAATTGTGAGGTGGGGCCCACATGATCCCCAACCATTCACATTCCCTAAACCCCTTAAACCTCCCGTTAAACTCATTTATTTTAATGTTGACAGTCCCTTGTATTTATTGGAGTGACTTTTCCTCTTCTCTCTCTCCCTCATTAAAAGTTTCCAACCTTTCACCCAATTAATTAGACAACTCATTGTTTAATTAATTAAGTGAATTGGATTTTGAATTTTTTAATTTTGAATGCTTGGAAAAATAAAATAAAATAAGAGGAAGCCTTAATTTATTTTGGGGTAAGAATGGTTGTGTGAGGAGATTTGGGAGAACTCTAGCTTTATTTGAAGAACTTCATCCTTCTGTGAAGAACATTGTCCTCCCGCAAAGAATGTCACCTCTTTGACGAAGAATGTATTGACCACAAGGATAGACAATGTGGATTTCCTTCTTCTCTCCACTGCTAGTGTGAGACGCCATTCCCTCCTTGGATTCATGCCAAC
This sequence comes from Viscum album, assembly GCA_963277665.1. Taxonomy (NCBI): domain Eukaryota; kingdom Viridiplantae; phylum Streptophyta; class Magnoliopsida; order Santalales; family Viscaceae; genus Viscum; species Viscum album. The sequence goes on from OY728129.1 coordinate 1,070,221,127, forward strand.
ACCATCTTTGAAACCTCACCCCATGACGCCATCTTCTGCGATGCTGGAAAATGGCATCATTTATCGAGGTAGGGATGTGTGTGGATTGGGTAATGATTGTTTTTCCTTCCAATTTTTTATTCTTCTTAAACCACTTGTTATCGGACTAATGCGGAAGGGACAGGACAAAACTAACACGGACCGATTCCTCCGACGTTCTTGTGAATATGTGTAATTCTTCACGCATTCTTGAGCGGCGAATCAAGTTATGTTTTTGGAGCTGATCGGAGGCCCGAAAACATCATAAACGGCCTCAGATCATTAGGGTGACCTAAAAATAGATGTTTTGTGGAAATCGGATTATCGGAATGAAGAACGGACACCTCAAGAGGATTGTTGTCCAGTGGTGTCGTTTCTGGAAAAATTCCAGAATACACGGCGTGTCCTCCAGGAGCACACACCGTGTAGTTAAAGCGTACCGTGGCTTCCATTTCGAATATTAGAAAAGTAAAACACAGCGTGTGACTCTATACACACGGTGTGTACTCACCACAATGTTTTTCAGAGGAGGATTCAATGGACATGGCATGTATTCAGGGAAAATACACAGACACTAAAAGCAATACACGGCCAAGTAACATGGTGTGTATTCACTTCATAAAAAGGCAGAAGCAGCTTCATGAGGCTCGGTGTGTAATCTGGAAGATACACGGACACAGGCAGAATGACACGGCCAGGGGCACGATGTGTACTACCTCACCATGGGAGAAGCGGCTTCGTGATGACTCAGCGTTTAATCCTGGAATACACGGACACGAGGTGGAGTACACGGGCATGTACTCCATCACACGGCCATGCATGGCCAGCGCACATGGAACTGACACTAGAGGTTTGGACACGGTGTGTAACCATACCACACGGCATGTACTTACTTATCTACACAACCAGTCCTGAGACACGGGCCGTTTCACATGGGTAGTACCCGGTGTTTGGTGACACGGCATGTATCTCTTACCTATATGTCGTGTACTTTAGGGAAATGGCTTGGTTGTCTTGTTCTCCATGACATGGGCACGTTTTTCTTGGTTTTTCCCCTATGTCGTGGGATGGAACTACGAGATACATCAATTCTGGACTTTGTGATAATTGATGTATCGATCTTTGACTCTAGGAGCGGACCCTCCGGTAATCGAGCTTGCTGTGTGTGGGAACCCTAGAGCTGGCTGCGACTGCGGCGATGATGATGACGATACTTGGATCCTATGTGGGTTCGGCAGTGAGGACGACTGTAATTGGATCATATGTGTGTTCGACAGCGAGGACGACTGTACTTGGATCCTATGTGGGTTCGATAGCAATGGTTACTATTCTAGGATCCTACGTGGGTTTCGCAGCAATGACTTCTGTACTTGGATCCTACATGGGTTCAGCAGGGAGGTGATTTAGAGGCTATATCTATCATCTACACCACTATTCGTGAGTAGTATAACTATGTGAGATGAATCTTGACTTTCAATCATTATCATTGATATGATTGACTTGCTTTCCTGTGTGGACTGGGTTGTGCTTTCCTATGTGGACTGGGTTATACTTGGGCTCAGAATTTGGAGCTGAACTAGAATTGATGACTTAGGTATATGTATGTGCATATACCTAAGTAGTGTTGGTTGATACTTCGTGTTTGTATTTTTCTTTTGTGGTTTATTCATTTGTGGATTCTGGGAGACCTTCGGAAGTCTCGGGGTCCCTACTGAGTATCGTATACTCACCCCTACACGGGCTATGTCCGCACTACGTTGTGTTGGATGCAAACGACAGACAGCACTGATCGAGGTGGAGTCTTATGGAGCAGGACAGTACCTTGAGGTGGACCACTTGGTAGGATGTACTCAAAGGGGACGGCCGGACCGGAGGAGCCGAAGAGACTATTTGTACCCACCCTTCAGGTGGAAATTCCGGGGGACTACTTGGTGGTTGCTACTTTACTTTTCAGCTGTTGTACTTTCTTCATCAGTTCTACTGTACTTTCAGTTGTGTTTGTATACCGGCCCATTTACTTTCCATAACTTACTTTTGTACTCGGTTTACTTATTGTTTACTTTAGATTTATTACTCTATTATTTTTGTTTACATATATAAAGGCAATGCCTACCCTTTTAATGAGATTTAGGCCTTTGGTGCTAGTCACCAGCCCCTGGCCTATGGAAGGAGGGCTTGGGGTAGTCATGGCACGGGCCCCGAGGACGGGTCGTGACATTTAGAAAGCCATAAAACCCTAGTAATGATAGAAATACTTTGAAGAAATGGTCAATAGTTTTTGAGATACCATATTGCATATATCATAAGGTCAAACAAATCATTTACGACATGAATTTAGAGAATAATAATTATGACAGCTTCACTAGAACATTTTAAGATATTAATAGAAATAATAAAGATGTTTTGAATGCAAGATTAGACTTACTCTCAATGAGAATAAATTTGGAGTTGGGTCCTACTTTTGATGGAAGGTGAACATTCCCTCCCCCAACATGTCATAAATTATCCATGGGGGAGAAAATTAGCCTTTTTCAATGTCTTCATGATATCAAAGTTCCATGATATTATTCATCAAATGTAAAAAAATATTTTATCTTTAAAGGCTGTGAAGTTGATAGGTATGAAATATCATGATTTTCATGTTATTATGAAACATATCCTACTAGTTTAATTGCATGGAATACTTCTAATACATGTTATAATGTCTATCATGAAGGTGTGTTATTTTTAAAATTCAATTTGTAACAATGTGATTGGTTCACATTTGTTGAACACTTTGGATAATGAAGTGGTTTATATATGTTTTAAATTGGAAATGTATTTTCCTCCATATTATTTTGATATCATGGTTCATTTAATGGTTTACTTGGTGTGATAAATAAATCATTTCAAACCAGTATATCTAATTTGGATGTATCCTTTTGAAAGGTATATAAATATATTGAAAGAGTGTGTTAATAGTTCGTATCAATATGAATCCTCTATTATTGAGATGTATATTTTGGGGTGTTTTAGAGTTTTGAACATGCTATTGGTCTGCAGTGGAGCACGTCATTTTGCATACATCTCGTTATGAGTGAGTTAATTATGGGGGAAAGTGGATATGTTCCTTGAAAGTAAAATTGTTGATAGGTGAAAATAAAAATAAGGTAAGTTTATACATCTTGAATTACATATATGATGATCAACTAAGTATAACATTTAATAATAATGTGTTGAAACAATTTTATCTGAAGAAGAATGATATGTGGATTTTAATTGATCATAATAAAACTTTTTCCATTATTTAAAGAGAACGTTCTTGGTAAATTATAGGCATCAGAAAAATTGATATGATTATACGGTGTCCCAATTTTAATTTTAATAAAATGGTCTGGTTATGACACTAATGGATATACATTTAATACAAAAGATCATGATAACAAAAAAGAAATTTAAAATAGTGGTCTATTGGTGTTCAATAAGCAATACATTTTTGGACTTCCAAAGATGAAAAGTCAATATCTGAATCAAATGAATATTATAGAGTCATTGAATAAATATGGGAGTTTGAATACATTATATTTCATGTTCCAGTGTTCATCTATAAATGTTTTATTAGTAACAATATTGCTAGACATGATGAATTTGTAATGACACTAGTTAATCTGAATAAATTAGAATTCGCAGCTAATCCTTTTATCATTGAAACACAAGACAAAAAAATTATGTTCTTAATCAATATAATATGAAGTGTTATAATGTTTTATAAGAAAATAAATAGTATTTTGGTGATGATAAAATTGATGAATTTTTTGATTTATGTCAGATCCTTGCTTCCATGGAAATATTAATAGATAATATTTATGAGAACGTCATGGATGTGGTTTGTACCATACATAATGATCATTAAGAATGAATTTGTGAAACAATAATTTAGTGTATTCTTAATACAACATGTGACATTTTTTTATTTTCTTCTACTTCTTAAAATTTCATACATTTTTAGATATTTTAATTTTGATTTTCATTAATGAAACATTTATTATAACTAATACTTTTTTAAAAAAATATTATAACTAATAATTAAAATATTTTTTTTATATTTTCATTCTTTTGTTTAGTTTAATTGTTTAACCTTATATAACTTAACAATTAATTTTTTTAAACCATTTACTTTTAATTTAATATGTTAAATAAAAAAACTATTTAATAATAGTATATTAAAAAATTAGGGTAAAAATGATTTGTCTGGTTTGAATCTTTTATAATTAACCCATCATTATTGTATTTGTATTCATTCATTTATAGCATTTCATCCCTCATTAATATTATTATATTTTTAGGTAACTTTAAAAAAATGAAAAAAATATGTCAATTTTAGTTTACCCTACATTTTGATTGATAATTATTCATTTTTTATTTTCATTTATTGCTAATAGTTTGATTTATATATTTTTTTACTAATTTGTTTTTCTTTTATTTGTAGGATAATGACATATCAATCATATGATCCCACATATACTTCTTGGATATGATCGAACTCATACCTCTTGGGAGGATCATACACATGATCCTATTGATGATCATCCTCATCCTTGTTTACATGAGGCATCTACTTCAATATGGGGAAAAGAGTTTGAGGGTTGATTAACATGGCACCACACATTTATAAAAAATATAAATTTACTATAGCTAGGACTGGGGGATACCAGTAGACATTAATGATAATTATATTCCAAGATGTACAACATCAAAATAATTCAAAACATTTATAATAATGCCGGAGAAAAGAAATTTTATATTTCTTATGATTAGAGAAGTTATTAAAAAGTTACTTTATCTCAATTATGGGAGAACATTTTTGTAAGATTATTTACTATTATTTTACATATCTTAAATTTTTATAGTAATATATGTTTTATCCCATCTTATAATAAGACATTTGATATACCAGATACTGGGGAAGTTTGTAAGAAATGTTTATCATTGGATATTAAGAGATGATGTGATTTTTAATCAACCATCACATCAAAGTTAATTTTTGGGGATAGAAAATATCATAATCTATGTGATATATATCCATTTATAGATGAATATACATGCAATAAATTTTTTCAAAGTAGAAAAGGATAAACATTTTTGGTAATTGTATTGTTACCTTTTATAATATTCTTTATATTAATGACCACTTTAATGATTATGTTACTAATAATTCTTAATTTATATCAATCTATGAAATCCCATTAAGAGATACAATCTAGAAATGTATACCCTCATATGTTATCTTAGGTAGGTTATACATTATTGTAAGATCGAATTATAGTAGAAAAACATCAAAATATGAGAGATGGGTCTACTGGGTCTAAAGAGGTTTCCCCTCCACCCCCACTAGACATGAAAAATGGAAGAGGGCTCAGATAAGAAAGAAATAAAATATCTTACAAAAGAGTTGAAGGTTATAGATGATAGTATTGTAAGCTTTTTTACTTTATTTATTCATTTATGTTAAATAAACACTTTATATATTGTGAATTATTATATCTTTTTTAAAATATTCTATATAGGATTACCTTTATGATAAGAGCTCTAGGTGAACATTATATATGAGGGGAAAAGTATATTTTAGCTACAATGTTGTGAAATTCCGAACACCTGGTTCATTTACAAGGATACCCAATAGCGGTATTAGAAAAAAAAAGTGTTCCCACATTCATATTGTTCTTTAAAATTGGATGTTTCTAACAGAATTGAATTTTTTGAATCTAATGATCTGGATATTCATGTGATGGTGAAGGATGGGATCAAAGCTTTGGTATAGTCGATTCTTGCAAACATATAAGTAAATTTCGGAATGTTGATCTAACTCCTCCATATTTAATAGTATATCCCACTCCTCCTACTTATCATACCCATACATCTCTGCTGAAAGACCCCACTCATTCTTATCCTAACCCTACACCCCTCCTCCACACCTTCCCATATATTGTGAGTTATATGTTGATGATCCCCATCATATTATTTAATATGGAATGATATTATATATCATAATAACCATTGACCATCAACATATAGAGAAAGATTATTATAGGGTCACTCTACATGATATTATATATAGATCAGTAAAAATACAATGTCCAACAGATGAGGTGAGTACAGTTACAAAAGGTATCATCCATTTTTGTGTTTGGCTATCTATACTTTATCGACATATTACCATAGAGTCATTTATATAATTTATCTTTTATTTAATTTTACTTTTAAATTTGTTTTATCATTTTAATTCTTATATATTTATCTAATTTTTTATCTGAATACCATAAAGGTATATAATTACTATATAGAAAAGAAATAGAAACTTTTATGAATTCTAATACAGATTCTACTTCTCTTTCACCATTGTGTACATATTAAAATTTTTTATTACTTGTATATGAGATTCCAATTGAAAGTACTATTTTTGGTCATACCATGGATTTAAGGATTTTGAGAAGTTATATCATGGAGAATATTGAAGGATATCATGTGGAAATGACCATGATAAAAAATTCTTCATTTAAGTCCATTAACAAAAATCATCCACTCATTTAATTTTTTTGAAAATTTATAATTATGTTTGTTTTCTATTAAGTATATTTATAGATTTTTAATAGAGCATCAAAAGAAAAATGTATATGGATTTATGGACCCACTGTTTATCTGACCTATACCTAGGACAATGAAAGATGCCAAAAGAATAGTTTATATTACGAAAATATTTTAGAAGTCTGAAATTATTCAGTTTCTGATATTTCTATATCTTCACTAGTATGAAACATATTTCTCAAAAACTATTATATTTATCTTACCAAAATAAAAATTCACATTAAATTTTCTTATATATCAATTATTGTCGCATTTTGGGTGTTTTTTCAAGAGAGAAGACACTATAGTAGCTATGCTCTATCCATGGGGAAGGGAGAGCAAATTTTGAGAATTTATTGAACATGTAAGTTTGAATATTTTAATAAATTTTATCTTATAATGACTAAAATGTATTTTATTCATATTATTCTTAAATAGGGAATGTAATTTCATTAGATATATGACTTGAAAATAAGAGTACCAAGATCATATTTGTACATGATAATACAAATTTTCATTTAAAATTACTATATTTTTTATATATTATGTAAATTTTTTATTTTGAATTAAAATTTATTTGGAACAAAATTTTCATAAACAAGAATGTGTAAAAAAATATGGATATTATGTTTTAACATTTTTTTATGAAAAAAATTCAAATGGTATAGTTATAATGTTCTAAAATGTTAGATTTATTTATAAAGTTTTCCTTAATATTTCACTCATTTAATTGAAAATACAATTTAAATGATTTCTTTATTATTTTTAGATTATTATTTACCCAAATCCATATATTTCATATGATTTGAGACACATAAAAATTTAATATAAGAATAATATTATATGTTTTATTAATTTTTAGTTTATTTGAAATATATATTGTAAATCCAAAAGATCAATTGTAAGTGTATTTTACGAGATGTTATTTTGGTTTTTCTACGGCATTTTCTACTATATTTTTTTAATTTTATATTATAGAGAGAAGAAATCATAATGAATCTAATAAATAATAAAATTCATGTCAGTTATTAGATAACTGGCCAGAAAAACAAATTATCTGTGATTTTTCCAATTAGTTATCCACTAACTGATGGGAAAAACCCTAGGTAATTTGTTTTTCACGTTGATTATCGAATAATTGATGTAAAAAAATATATATTTGGGGTTTTTACATTTTTATTACTAATAAGATATGTAAAAAAATCCCAAAATATATTTATTTACAATTTTAGTTTTAATTAATTAATGTCAAAAAATTATTTACAATGCCACCTTCAATAACATCGGTCAGTAACCGACATGAAAAAGAAGAAAATTGGCATAGAAAAACATTTCTACACTAGTGCACACATATATTTGGAGTACTAAATAAGTAGGATCCCAAAAATAAAGGTTCACCTTCTTGACATGAGTCATATAATTTAGCCATTTAATCCTTAATCTTTCTAGGGTCACATTCACCCTCCCCCCCCCCCCCCCCGAGAAAACAATCCTCATTAGGCACACTACATCCCAACCCATGCAATGACACCACACATAAGGATGGTTCCTTTCTCTAAAACCAATGTAAAAATAGGGACACATTAATAGAACATACACCCCAGCCTTAGCATTCCCATTTTTTCCAGGCATTCCTGGTAGCACTAGTTTTCCCAAATACACATCTTCCCCTCCCAGGGGCCCACCCATGTGCCTGAATGGGTCATCAAACTATTGAATGACCCCATAGAACAACATATATTCTGTTTAGTTTTATTTTCTTCAATCACACCAACCAGAGAAACATCATAGGATGTCACCCTTTCTAATCATTACTCACGGACAAGCACATATAATTATTTTTTTCTAATCAGGTTGGCTCCCAAAAAAAAAGGTTTACATTTTTTGACATGATTCATATCATTTATTCATTTAACCCTTTATCATTCTTAATTTCCAGCTCCACCCCTCCCCCTACAGAGAACAACTTCCTCATTGTAAAACCTATATCTCAACCCAGGTCGTGACATTGCACTTAAGGATGGGTTTATACACTAATAAAAATGTAACAACTTGGCCCAAATGATATCATAGACACTCCTATTTAACATGTCCATCCAGTCATGTACCCTTACATACCACTAGTTTCCCCACAGAAATATAGTCTCTTCCATGTGATCCATCAACATTCCTGAACGATTCATCAGAGAAATTACTATATATACAATCTAACACATGTTATTTCTAATGAACTTTGTCCTCGCTCACACACTCTTTAAAAACTAACCTAGAGAACTCCCATCCTGATCATTACACTAAAATTATCATGATTAATAATGATGTTATAATCTAGTAGGATCCTTAAAATAAAGTTTCACCTTATTTACAATATCCATATTATTTAGTTGATTAACCCTTTCTCATTCTACGGTTTTACGCAATTTCACCTTGTGGTAATCACCCTAAAAAGGGTTTGTAATAATTGATTCTTTCATCACTCTAATGAAAAATGAGGTGTCATAAGACACCATACATGGAGAGACACTCCCATGGGATATTAATTGGTTTTTTACATTATCTTAATGAAACATTATGAAGTATTTAAGAAACATTTAACTAATTATATTAGTAAACCTAATTGAAAGATTACAATGGATAACCAAAGTATGAAAAAAGTGAGTCAAAGGTTTATAAAAATTTATCATATCTTATAAAATGATATCATAAGATAATAACTATTTATATTGATGTTTTCATTTAAATATTTTATATATTATCATAACTATTTTGGTTTCTTTATTTGATTAAAATAGGATAAAGAAAATGATGATGATAAAGGTATATACCTTGAAACCACTATGTCTTATAACCAAATAAAGGAGAATACTTAAATGGAATATAATCTTATTTTATGCTATTTATGATAGAAAATGTGAGTTTCCTAGTCTTACCTATGGTGGTGAGGTTGATATCATAATATAAATTGATTCTTGATACTCATGCCTATTTTAAATAGTGACGTGATATTTATCGATGAAATATTTGTATATTCTAAATGGTATTGATGATTGTATGAAACATATAAGGATTACTCTTCATTAGTTCTTCTTTAACAATTTTTAAACACATATTAAATGGTATCAATAATCATGAAAATTTATTTTATACCAAGGTTATATTTTGTGGTCAACTATTAGTGAGTGTATGATTGAGGGATAGATTAAAAAAAATTAAAATAGTTCTGATGATCATATAATAATGTGTGGTTTGATTTTGAAAAGTAAATTATATAGCAATTGGTAACCATGGGATTGATAATTGTTTTATAATATTTTTTTGATAAGTTCATCTAATTTTTTGGATTATGATATACAGTGTCTTGTTTGTGACCATATGAAATTGAGGTTAATACCATCTAAGGGTTAAAGATAAAGTTAATTTTGGAATAATATATAATCTCACTATGGTTTAAAATAATTTAGATTAAAATAGGTTTTGATAATGGTGACTTATTGGGAGTATATGATTAGGGTATATATATTCATGGATATAGGAGTGTAGGAATGAATAATATTGTTTCGAGAAGGATATATTGTATTATGAAAGAATATATTTAAATTATTATTGGGTTTAAAATATTTTAAAAATGTTTGTGATAATTTGGGATCTCTATTTTAAGGATTAGGTTAATTAGAATGAGATGAACCAATTTAAAAGTAACTTGGGTTAAACCAAGAATGATATATGATAAACTAAGAGTGATATAGGTTGAACTTAGTTTGATACATGTAGAGTTATAAGAATTATTGGATAATATGATAGTGTTATAAAGTGGATAGATCTTAAGGTTAAATTTTTCTATTATATTTATAATAATTCACTTATAACGTTCACTTCTCATGTTAGCTCTTATTGTTTTAGTAAAGGATTTAACTAGAAGGAACCATGGGTGTGAGTGGAAATATAGAGAATTCGTTAATGAACAACCCATCAGAATTGGATCTATAGTGAGAAACCATATGATTATGACAAACCAACAATCATGAAATATGATTAACAACTTCAACATAGTTAATATCCCAAACATAGTAAGGAAGAGAAACATAGAGTTTAATGAAATATCGGGTGATTAAGATGATGAAGAAAAGAGGATTCAAATTCTTATATGTAAAACTTGTGGGAAGAAGAATGGGGTAAATTATATTAAAAGAAATTATATGTTCTATATGTGTGAAGATAAAGGTTATTAAACTCGTGATCTTAAGGGAAATAGAGAATCTACAAAAATATTTTAATTTAATTACTAGAGTTTTGGTCATTATATGAATCAATGTCCGAATCTAATGGTTAATGAGGGAGATATTAAAAAATAAAGATGTGGATAGGTAAAATCCAATGAAAATACTACTAATAAATCATATAGTGATTTTTCACTCATCATTTTTTGGATTCCTATTTCGTGTAAGTTTTCACCAACTACTAGATTTTTAATTATAAATAAAAACACTGAATGGTACGATTATATTCTAAATTATTTTTTGGGGTTTTGCGAAAATTTTCTTTATGGTTATAGATCAACATACCTTAGTATAATTATATGTGAAATTAGTAATGGGTAATCTCCCTTTATAAAGAACGTATAATAATTTTTCTAATAGATAAATCTCATTCCACATCATAAATAAATCCATGATCATTTATTCGTGTGTCATTAATTATGAGTTACCTATAAAAATTACCCAAATATAATGAGTCAAATTTAAATGATGAAAATAATTTAAGTGGAGTAGAATGTATCACCCTAAAATTATAATATATTATAATCTTTAAGTACGTAAATTTTCTGATAGCTTTATCTACACACAACACCGGACTTAAATTATACCACAATATAATTAGATAAAATATAAATATATAAGTATAACCACTACAACCCTATCTATTTAATTAGTCGTAATGGATAGGAATAACAACTTTATGATTTAAAATTACATATAAAATAAATAATACTTTTAATATGATAGAAATTCTATTAGTTTACTTAAAATTACTAATAAAATTATTTATTATTTATGAAATTAGTTTTTTCTAAAAATTGCCTTTTATGTGACACCAATTTATATTTAAAAAAACATATAATTAGTGATAATTTATATTTGATATTAATAATTGGTTAATACCAATTTATTTTGTGAAATATATGAAATAATAATAATAATAATTAAAATTTTAAAATGCCATTTTCTAGCAGAAAATTGATTTTTTATAATTTATGATTTTATTGATAAATAGAATTTTAAATTTTAAATTTTAAAATTAATAAAATTGAACATAACTTTTGAATTAATCATATCAAAATTTACTTAGTATTGATTTTGGATATTTTTTTAAAGGTTGATTTTTAGTCCAAAATTACAGTTTTCACAAAACTTATAATTTATATGAAATTATATTTATATAAGAATAAACTACAAATTTATATTTAATATTATGTAATAATATAATAAAATTTTGAATAAAACAATTAGTCTAAAAATATTCTTTGAAATTACATAACATATGGAAAACATTGTTATAACTAATTAAAATGTTAATTTAATTTAACAACTATTTCCCATATTTTATGTTAATGAATTATTTTTCAAGGGATATTCAGTTTTTTATTGACTTATAATATTAATATACTTTATTTTATTAATAATAAATCAATTTATTACATTAAAATCACAATCCAAGATAATTTTTTCTTAGATAAAAATTTAAATCCTAAATATGTAATTTCACAAAAAATTGTTTTTATGTCATTAAGTGTGTTTACTTAAAAATTACTTTTCAAAAATTTTGAATATTCTTTTTTACTATATTTTTCAAATATGAAATTTTATGTATCAAATTATTTAAAAATATTAATATTAATCTTTTTCATTGAAATTAATTACTATAGATTGAAATTAATTTCCAAGGAAAAATGTAAATTTTAGTAAATGAAAAAAATATAAATAAAACCTATAAAAAATTACTAAAAAAGGAGTGGTTAAGGTTATTTCAAAAAAAATTCCACTCCAATTTATTCCACTTTATTGGACTTTTCACTTGAATAGTAACCTTAAATTACTGAAAATGATAGGGTTACTCCATAAAATACCCTTTATTTTACTTATTAAATTTTTCATATTAACCACTTCAAGACACACCATATCTTTGAATTTACTCTTTAAAATATGATATATTTTTCCTTTTGGAACCCTATTCAAATTTTAAAAGATTATTTTCACAATTTTTTATTATAATGTCTTCATTTCCAAGGATTCTACTGAGAAGGCCAGTCCTCGACCAGAGTATTATCTACTACATATCTTTTCTCTATAATTATCATCATTAAACAAATTGGCTACAATAATATAATTATATTAGTATCATTTATATACTATAGTGTTACTTTTTTAAGGGTATTATCCTTTTTTATTCATATACCCCATCCATTACAAAAAAGAAAATCTACGTTCATGCATAATGCGGACGACGGCCTCAATGATGTAATGTTTTTAGTTTTCCTTCACATCCATATATTGATGGATATAATGATGTTATTAAATAATAAATTTTATTCTTATGATATAATTTTGTTTATGGTATGAAAAATATAATATCCTATTAATGATATGATAAAATGATCCTTGTTAATTTTATCATTTAAAATAAGGGTTTGAAGAGGATAATATTTTATTCAAATTGTGTATTATTTTCATATCAATTAATTATTATTTTTAAATAATTAAAATTATAATATATCACAAAAGTATATAATACATAATATAATTATGATTCTTTTATAAAAGTATTACAATGGAACAACCTTATAATAATTCTCTAAATCAAGGTTTCTTCATGATTGGGTAGGTTTAACCACATAATAGTAAAATACTATGAATTTATATCACAAATGACTATAGTAACATAATTAATGATATAATGTTATATAAATTTGTAAATAATTTTTTTTCTTCTGATTTTATATCATTATTTTATTCATTAGTTAAGAAAACACACTTTGATCATTATGAATCACTGATACAAGCTTGTTATCAATTTCATCTTCAAGGATAAAGACTAAGACATAAATTAAAGGAGTTTGAAACATCATAAATAAATATAAATAATCCATAATAGTAATTATAATTTCCAATTAATGATTTAAATTTAAATAATAATGAACATGGGCATCACTGTTATGAAACTAGTACCAATGATCACAACGATAAACAATCGATGTGGAAAATCGATAACATTTATATAGATAATAACTATTTATGAAGAGTATAAATGAAAATGGATATGATTAGGTTTATTAATTAAGGTATTAATATAAATATTTTTTTGATACATGTGGTTAAATGATATTTTTGGAATTCAAAAATAATAGGTAACAGTATTTCATCTCAAATTCCTCACTTAAAGATATGTTTAATATTATATACATAATTTAATTTTCATTAAGTATATAATACTAATTTGTTATATAATATTAGTTATTATCTTTTTATAATGGTATTTTTTTGTTCAATTACAAGCCCTCTAATTGAAGGTGATTTGATTAAAACTTTCCTCAAGTTGTATACATTTTCTTGGCCTCGATTATGTTTATTTGAGACATGTTACATGTTATGAATCATGTTCACTTTTTATGGTCTTCATTTGATTTATTATCTTATGAATTTTCTATACTCGATTTCATTTAATTGTATTGTAATTAGTATCTAATTTATGTTCCCTTATTCAAGTTTCTATTGATATAGTTTTTTCCCTGATAGTAATGTTTTTTGGTATCTCAATTTTCATTCATTGAGTTATGGTCATTTTTTGAGCTTATTTCATATAATTTGGGTAAATTATTCCCTCTTATTATACAATTTTGTGTTTTATAATTTTTTTATAGGACATAAATTCCTACCATATAAATCCTTCTACAAATATTTCCCGCTTTATAGGATATGTTCTTTTGAAACACTCCACTTTCTTTCATGGATGTCATATGATCATGTCATTCATGTACTAACATATTCATATACCCATTGCTCTATATGGTATGGAAATCAAATTTTACATAATTCAAATTGATGTTGTTAACATAGAAATTTTTCTATTAAATTGAAATGGGGAGAAGTATTGGAATTTTTAATATTGATATTCCAATATGGATTACTATTAGAAAGTTGACTATGTTATGTTCGACCATCCACCTTCTTTTTATGGATGATTTATGATTATATTATCCCTTTTATTTACATGGTAAAATTATTTACATTCATGATGACTATTCAATTCTATTTTTTTTAATTATGTGTTAATTTTTTATTCTTTATTTTATGGAGAATAAAATTTTATTCAATAAGATCTTCCTCATGGAATGGTATGAAAGGTCTTAGTGACTCTTATAGTGAATGCATTGGACTTAATCAGATGATGGGTGGGGACTGTGGATATATATCTCCTAGATTCATTGACAGGAACAATAAGGTAATATAATTTGGGGTTCTTGGTTAATGCCAACAAGATATCTTGATTGCAGTCTTGGTGACAAGTAATGTGTCTGGACTCAAGGCCTTAACTTCATGTTTGTTATGTATACTATTATTAATTAAATCAATATGATATAATTGTTTTTATTGATATCCCTATTTTTATTTATTTTCATGGATATAACAAGTTCCCATTTTCAATTTGATTATATCATCATGTTGTTTAACTATTCCACCCAAAATATTAATGCCATGTTTATACCGTGATAAATTCAGTTATATGTTTCCCTTGTTAAGTGTTTGAGATCATCCCTTTTTATATTTCCATTTTCCTATATTATGAAGAAAATAATTAAATTTGACATGTTTATAACGATAACTCATGGGAAATGTAACACCCCAACCCCAGAAGCCCAGAGTCGGTGCATTGTTTTAATACATTGGGATGATTACAAGGAATCCTGTTTAAAAGGTCCCAATAGTTTTTTAATCTGAAAATAGATTACATACAAGAACATCACATTACAATTTCAAACATATTATACAACATATATAATCCTTTGATAATTCCATTATTCTCCTCAATTAAACCTTCATATAAATCATAATAGACTTCATGGTATCTTGGGAAAATAAATCATATGAGAGGGCGGAGCTCAGATGCTCAGTAAAGGTAAACAATATATCGTAACCTATCATAAATAATCATAAACATTTATTGAATGGTCTAAAATTGAATCACAATCCCTTTAAACCTAAACATAACCATAATATGGAAAATATAAATTAAATAATTTCATTTACATATTCACATGGATATTCTACTAGTCGAATAATCACATGTATCATCAATAACTAATCTAGTAAAGATCGAATGAATAATTCCGAACATCTTAACCAAAAAGTCAAGGCCTCATGCCAAGTCCCTAAATTTAACTTTGGTCAACACCTTGTTCCAAGACACCAGTTTGTATCATGAGACCTACATATGCATTAAAAGGCTATAGTGGGCCCCTCCTATCACATACTACATCCAATTAATTCCACATATGAAAAGGATAAAACATAACATAAACATTCATATTAAACTAGTATATGAAATGTTAATAATTTAATCCTAAACCATAATGAAAATAAATAACACATCCACAGTCAAAAAAATCATAAAACTATCAATACAATATGGAATATTTATTATAATAAATCAACTTCAACTAAACCTAAAATCCAAATATAGATGTTGACATGGATTAAATCAATCCAATAACTATTTAAGAGAAATATCTCTTTCTTCTATGAAATCATTTAAAAGAAACATAATTATAAAGGAAAAAAATTATTTTGAAAATATTCTTATAATTTTTAAGGGGTTATTTGAAGGTGTTATATTGGCGGAAAATAGTCACAACCACCGTATAAGTTAAAAAATATTCTTTCATTAATTTTTCGAAAAGGAAATAAAGTACTTTGTTTAGAAAATGATGGAAAGATTCCTTTCAAAAAAATTATAAAAAGTCAATAAGAAGGTATAAATGAATTTAACCCATACTCGAAGAAATAGTTATAATATTTTGAAATACATTTTTAAGAAACATAGATGTTGATGATAAATAATTTTTAGAAGATACTTATTTCAAAACAACCTTAGATAATATAGAGATTGTAAAAATAACCCTTACCTTACATCCAATACTCTTCTTATGTGTCCAAAACATATGTATAATTTGTTTAACCATATTATTCACTTATATCAGAATCATATTAATATATATGATATCATATATGATTTCTTTATGAATTTATATTACCCATTTATTAAAACTTCCTTGTTTATGTAACACTTCGGGTAATAATCGCTTTATTTATCGTACGTGTTTTAACTTATTATTATTGATCATATTTCATAGATCGTGTCTTAAATACTTCTTGGAATGTATAATATGATTTATATATCATAAATAAAAATATATATAATAAATAGATATATGAAATGGAATACACCTTTCATTGAGACGGTAGGATGTACATACGCATGAACATTTTTTCCATTTTCTGAATCTTATGGAAGTAAGTGAATGACATGTATGTATATATATATATATCATAATAGTAGCATTATTAAGTCATATATTTTATAATTATTAATAATATTTATTCTTATAATAATTCATGTATGGTGAACATGGAAGTTGATTCTCATCGTGTCGTGGAGACGGTATGCCTTACGTACGCACGCATGGTCACTTTTTCATTCCAAGGATGGATAGAATAATGAATATGGTTGAATAATATTTATAATAACATCTCAGAATGTATATGGTACAGTATCTATTATTTATGTATGGTAAAAACAAATAATGATGATGTAGAAGAAGAAAATAACTTTGAAAAAGGTGATAAAATACTTACCTCTTCTTCTGGTGTTTCCTTTTGAATTGAACAAAAGGGCTCTATAGGTTGGATTTATGATAAATTTAAGGCCTCTAAGATAAATTTAGGGTAGTTGGGAGATGATTTGGGGAGGTTTTGTCTAAGAAAAATGGATTTGGAGGTGTGAATTAAAAAGAAAGGGAGGTGCCATTTTATAAGTGAGGTTGGGGCACTTTAGGAAAAATGTGGAAATATTAATTTATTTTAAAATAATGTTCAGTTTCTAATTGCTCCAAATTAATTTATTTAGATTATAAGACTAGTATTGGATGAAATCCTATCAACTAATAGGTTTTATAAATGCTTAATTCATCATATTAATCATATATATTAGATTTAACTCTTAGTTAAATAGTTTAACTCTTACCATGTCCTCTTGTATTTTTATACTACAAGATTAATATAGTTACTAGAAAATGATAAGGGAACCTCAAGTTGATCATTAATTAAATTTTTATCATTATCAATTTTATTTGGATGAATCTTATATTTTTTTATTTTTTTATCATTTAATAAAATATTATTGTTTTTAAAATATCATTTATGTCAATTTTGTTACTATTTAATAATTTATTTTTTGTAAAAGACATAACAAATTTATTACTTCAAGAAAATAAAGTTAATAAATAATAACATCTCATAGTCATCTATAAAATTAGTTTATAGCATAAAAAGTTTAAAATAAAATTTATTTTTATATTTATAATATCATTTATTTTAATCTTTCATTAATAAGTCAATCATTACATCATCATTGTGTCATAAATTAATTTAATTATTTAATGTTTTAAATATAAAAATAATATAACATGATGTGGAAAATATTTTAAATGTTCTAATTAAAAGTTATATTTGAATTTATCTTATGTATAACCCTGTATTAAAAATGGTTTAGTTATTAAAATTTGAATTTGACACTTTTAACTCTTCTTTAAATAGAATATAATAAATGTCATAATCTTACACAAGTGGATTAAAAAGGATCATTTTGATGTTCTAATGTTGATTTTGGTATAAATACATTTATCCAATATAATTAGGACATGTGTTAGAGAAATTTTATTTTATTATAATATTATTTTTACATTTAATTACTTTATGTACCTTTAACCATGGTAAATAAAATTCAAAAGTTATTATTCAAAAAAAATTATTTTTATCGAATTGAACAAAATTTTACTTACTGATTAAAACCATTTATGTCAGATATTTTAAATTCATTTCATAGAAGTGGTAAAATTATGTTTTATGCTAATTTGAAATTGTGCCAAGAAGGTGGGTAAGTGTACCGAGAAGGTGGGTAAAAAGATGTTAAAAGGGTTCAATGAATTTTTATATCTAATTAAATTATAAAATTACTCAAATAACATAAATTGGGATAATATATGTATTATGTATCTATTATTGCTTTAATATAAATTTTAATTAAAAATAACTATTTAACTAAAAAAGTTGGTTTTTATATACTATGTAGTATTTCTCATTATTCATCAAAATAAAATGTTTTTAGACAATACCAAAAAATCACCCTAAGATAATTTTGATATTCTATATTCAAAAACATTAGTCTATTTTACCATATTTATTTTTTAGGAGTTTCTAAAATTAATTTAATTATTTTTCACAAAAGGACATAAAAAGTAGTTCATTTATGAAAACAGTTTTTCTAAATATATAACTATTTTAACAAAATATATTCATTTCATTATAAATAATTTTTATTTGTGAGAAAAAAAATATAAATAAAATTTAAATTTTATGTTTTACTATTCATATTATAATATTTAACTGATAAATAAATATATCAATTAAATAATTATAATACTAATGTGTTATTTCGCATAAACTCAATCTTGTGTATAATGCAAACCAGGGTGGTGTTGTGTGCGATATAAACTATTAAACTACTTTAAACATATAATGTACTATGAAATATTGGGGTTATACATTCTCCCTCCTTCAATAAATTGGGTCCTCAAATTTTGAAATCATTCTTCGAAAATAAATTTTTGGAAATATAAAATACCTTTTTGTAAAACCTACATCCGAAATAGGGTTAATAGAATTTAGTCTTAATGAGAGGGAAAGGAAAAAAGAAAAATTCACCACCAAATTAGGATTTTGAATATAAGAAAACTGTTGGAATTTAGGGACACATAATTGGAGGAAAAACATAAATATTTATAGGGAGTGATTGATGTCATCAATCACAAACAAGTGAACAATAAAAAAATATTGAGGACCTCAAAACCAAAAATTTATAAATATTTAAAGTATCATCGGTTCAACAAAACATAAAGCATTAGGATAACAAATTTTTTTAGATACTTATTTTGAAGAGGAGGGATTAATTTATTATCAAGATAAGAACTCATGACAACATACTTGATTTCATTACCTGTCATAATCATAATCTCATCATTTATTTATGCTTCGATCTATTTTCACTTATTCCTTTACACTGGGAAATGAATGTAAAAAATGATTTTTTATGCCTGATTCACAATTGATAAATCATAATGGTCCACAATTATTTCATTAATCCTCTATATGTTTACTAAAATCCGAAATGTTAGGTAAATTTATCCAATAAACCATACTTTATCCTCAAAAAAATACCATGTTCTCAACATACTCAATTCCAACCTTTAGACTTATCTGAAATACTTGTGTCCAAAATCCTAGTCCAAAAAAATATATGGGTGGTAAACGTAATGATGATCTATTTTTTGCATATAATAACATGTGAATACCTTGATCATGTATTCTGTTAAAACATGGTACCACCCTAAATTACTATAAAACCTTATTGAATACATCCAGGCTCCCTTATTCCTTATAGAATACTGTATATACTCCTTAAATCCAAAAATGTTGCAAACTCCAACAATTATGGAATAAACAAACAACTAATCAGTTCTAAGGTAGTCAAGAATACCCAATCTAATTTATCTAAATCAATCATCTCTTACTACAAAATCACTAACTTGGTAACAGGAACAAATAAAGTTTAATAATACCCCCAACCATGCATTTTCCAAAAAGCTTAACTTGTTATTGAGTCACATTTATTAGTACCATACAACCTCAAATCATTAATGAAATAGTACTATAGTATAATACATATTTATTTCCATAATTCAATAACAAGTACATCATTGATACAATACTAAAATGACATAATTATTAAATCAAGAAACACAAACACAATAATTATTCCATGTTTACTCTAGTTACAGCTTATGCTTGACCTTGATCCCATTGATTCTTCTGAGAAATATTTCCTTGACACTTAAGAAAATAATTTTGAGTAATGACTGATTTCAATTCATTTAAAACACTAAATACTGGTCTTTTCATTGTTCTCTTTTCATTCTTTTTCCTAATTACCATTTTCTCCACACTTATGACAAACACCCAATCCTTTCAAGAAATTACCATGGTGATTCTTTCCACAGTTATCACATATGGGAAAATCCTTCTTTCTATTTTTCCCTTAATCCATCTTTATATCTGACATCCTCTTCTTCTCTGGCTTCCCTTCAAATCCATAAGACTCATAGAATTATTTACCTATCTTATTAAAAGATGATATTACTTCCTCATATAATGAGAATATATTTGAGGCTATTTCCCTTAAAAATATTGGTTTAAACCCATGAAATATATGATTTTTCTTACTCTTTGTAACATGTGAATTGGTGGGGTAGTCATTGAAGTTCCCAGTCAGGATCCAAGTATCACTAATAGTAGGAGGGGGTGAATCAATGATATCATTTTCTTTTTAAGTTTCCTTCTTTATGAAACAACATTCGCCTCCTGTTAAAGAGTTTCTACCCTGCTGAACACACACAACCACAGGAACACAAGATTTACAAGGTTCACTACTCAATAAGAGTAGCTACATACATGGAATGGTATGGAAATAATCCATTACCACACAATCCACTAGAAAACAATCCTTTAATGTGGAATACAATGAGTAGGATATATCATTACACTCGTGTAGCACATTGAAAATAATCCAATAGTGTGTGTGCTCCCTCTTATCACAAATTGGGTAATGAAATAATTATGTTCTTCTTGATGACCTTTCCTAGATCAAATCTTTCAAAACAATTCTTCACTTTCCGACACAGAAGCTGGTATAAACCTCCTGGAAAAATAGCTTTCGTGCCACCTTCCACTTGCGCGCCTCCTTACACTTATGTGCCTCCTTCCACTTGCGTGCTTCCTTGCACTTGCACACCTTCTTCCACTTGCCCACCTCCTTTATACTTGCGTGCCTCTTTGTGGATAGGCAATACTTGAGCGAGACCTTTATACTTGTGCGCCTCTTTGTGTACAGCACAACACTTGCACGCCACCTAAAAATGAGGCTCAACTTGCATGACTCAACCACTTGTGCACCACACTTATTCGGCTTGCGCGCTCAGAGCTCAAAACATTTCTCTAAGTCTCGAGCCTTTTGAAATGAGGAGGGTAGTCGCCTTTTTATAGGCATTTTGGCAACCTGTGTGTCACATTCACTTGTGCGCCTCTTTGGTACTTGCATGCCTTCATGGCACTTGCGCGACTCCATGTCACTTGCGACCCTCCTTGGGACTTGCGCGCCTTCTTGGTACTTGCGTGCGTTTTTGGTACTTACACGCCTTTTTGGAACTTGCACACCTTCTTTATAAAAAAAATATCAATTTACTATATCTGGGACAGGGGGATACCAGTAGAAATTGATGATAGTTATATTCCAATATGTACAACATCAAAATAATTCAAAATATTTATAATAATTCTAGAGAAAAGAAATTTTATATTTCTTATGATTATAGAAGTTATTAAAAAGTTACTTTATCTCAATTATGGGAGACCCTTTTTATAAGATTATTTACTATTATTTTACTTATCTTAAAATTTTTATAGTAATATATGTTTTATCTCATCTTATAATAATACATTTGATATACCAGATTCTGGGGAAGTTTGTAATAAATGTTTATCATTGTATATTAAGAGATGATGGGATTTTTAATCAACCATCACATCAAAGTTAATTTTTGGGGATAGAAAATATCATAATCTATGTGATATATATCTATTTATAGATTAATATACATGGAATAAATTTGTTCAAAGTATAAAAAGATAAACATTTTTGGTAATTGTATTGTTACCTTTTATAATATTCTTTACATTAATGACCAATTTAATGATTATGTTACTCATAATTCTTAATTTATATCAATCTAGGAGATCTCATTAAGAGATACAATCTAGAAAGGTATATATTCATATGTTATCTTAGGTAGGTTATACATTATTATAAGATCAAATTATAGTAGAAAAAACATCAAAATTTGAGAGATGAGTCTACTACGTCTAAAGAGGCTTCCCCTCCACCCCCACTAGATATGAAAAACAAAAGAGGGCTCAGATGAGAAAGAAATAAGAATATCTTACAGAAGAGTTGAAGGTTATAGCTGATAGTATTGTAAGATTTTTTACTTTATTTATTTATTTATGTTGAATAAACACTTTATATATTGTGATTCATTATATCTTTTTTAAAATATTCTATATAGGATTATCTTTAGGATAAGAGATCAGAGGTGAACTTTATATCTGAGGGGAAAAGTATATTTTAGCTACAAAATTGGAAAATCACGAACACCTGGTTCATTTATGAGGATACCCAATAGCGGTATCAGAAAAAAAATGTGTTTCCACGTTCATATTGTTCTTAAAAATTGGATGTTTCTAACAAAATTAAATTTTTGGAATCTAATGATCCGGATATTCATGTGATGATGGAGGATGGGATCAAAGCTTTGGTATAGTCGATTCTTGAAAACATATAAATAAATTTCGGACTGTTGATCCAACTCCTCCATATTTAGTAGTAGATCCCACTCCTCCTACTTATCCTACCCATACATCTCTTCCAAAAGACCCCACTAATTCTTATCCTAACCCTACACCCCTCCTCCATAACTTCGCATATATTGTGAGTTACATGTTAGTGATCCCCAACATATTATTTAATATGGAATGATATTATATATAATAATAACCATTGACCATCAACATATAGAGATACATCATTATAGGGTCACTCTACATGATATTATATATAGATCAGTAAAAATACCATGTCCAACAGATGAGGTGAGTACAGTTACACAAGGTATCATCCATTTTTTTGTTTGGCCATCTAGACTTTTTCGACATATTACCATAGAGTTATTTATATAATTTATCTTTTATTTAATTTTAATTTTAAATTTGTTTTATCATTTTAATTCTTATATATTTATCTAATTTTTTATCTGAATACCATAAAGGTATATAATTACTATATAGAAAAGAAATATAAACTTTTATTATTTCTAATACAGATTCTACTTGTCTTTCAACATTTTGAACATATTAAAATTTTTTATTACTTGTATATGAGATTCCAATTGAAAGTACTATTTTCTGTCATACCATGGCTTTCGGGATTTTGAGAAGTTATATCATGGAGACTACTGAAGGAGATCAGGTGGAAATGACCATGATAAAAAATTCTTCATTTAAGTCGATTAACAAAAATTTTCCACTCATTTAATTTTTTTGAAAATTTATAATTATGTTTGTATTCTATTAAGAATATTTATAGATTTTTAATGGAGCATGAAAAGAAAAATGTATATGGATTTATGGACTCACTGTTTATTTGACCTATATCTAGGAAAATGGATGATGCTAAAAGAATAGTTTGTATTATTGAAAGATTTTAGAAGTTTGAAATTATTTAGTTTTTGATATTTCTATATCTTCACTAGTATGAAACATATTTCTCAAAAAATATTATATTTATCTTACCATAATAAAAATTCCCATTAAATTTTCTTATATATCAGTGGTTGTTGGATTTTGGGTGTTTTTTTCAAGAGAGAAGACACTATAGTAGCTATGCTCTATCCATGGTGAAGGGAGAGAAAATTTTGAGAATTTATTGAACATGTAAGTTTGAATATTTTAATAAATTTTATCTTATATTGACTAAAATCTATTTTATTCATATTATTTTTAAACAGGAAATGTAATTTCATTAGATATATGACTAGAAAGAAGAGTACCAAGATCATATTTGTACATGATAATGTGAATTTTCATTTAAAATTACTAGATTTTTTATATATTATGTAAAAAATTTATTTTTAATTAAAATTTATTTGGAACAACATTTTCATAAACAAGAATGTGTAAAAAAATTTGGATACTATGTTTTAATATTTTTTTATGAAAAAAATAAAAATGGGACAGTTATGAAGTTCTAAAATGTCATATTTCTTCATAAAGTTTTCCTTAATATTTCATTCATTTAATTAAAAATACAATTTAAATGATTTCATTATTATATTTAGATTATTATTTACCCAAATCCATATAGTTCATATGATTTGAGACACATAACAATTTAATAGAAGAATAATATTATATGTTTTATTAATTTTTAGTTTATTTGAAATATATATTGTAAATCCAAAAGTTCAATTGTAAGTGTATCTTACTAGATGTTATTTTGGTTTTTCTACAGCATTTTCTACTATCTTTTTTTACTTTTCTATTATAGAGAGAATAAATCGTAATGAATCTATTAAATAATAAAATTCATGTCAGTTATTGGATAACTAGCCTGAAAAACAAATTATTCGTGATTTTTCCAATTAGTTATCCACTAACTGATGTGAAAACCCCTAGGTAATTTGTTTTTCACATTTATTATCGAATAATTGATGTAAAAAATATATATTTGGAGTTTTTACATTTTTATTACTAGTAAAATATGTAAACAAATCCCAAAATATATTTATTTAGATATTTAGTTTTAATTAATTAATGTCAATAAATTATTTACAATGCCACCTTCAATAACATCGGTCAATAACCGACATGAAAAAGAAGAAAATTGGCATACAAAAACATCTCTACACTAGTGCACACATATATTTGGAATACTAATTAAGTAGGATCCCAAAAATAAAGGTTCACCTTCTTGACATGAGTCATATAATTTACTCAATTAATTCTTAATATTTATAGGGTCACATTCACCCCACCCCACCCCCCAGAGAAAACAATCCTCATTATGCACACTACATCCCAACCCATGCAATTACACCACACATAAGGATGGTTCCTTTCTCTAAAACCAATGTAAAAATAGGGACTCATTAATAGCACATACACCCCTGCCTTAGCATTCCCATTTGTTCTAGGCATTCCTGGTAGCACTAGTTTTCCCAAATACACAACTTCCCCTCCCAAGTTCCCACCCATGTGCCTGAATGGGTCATCAAACTATTGAATGTCCTGATAGACCAACATATATTATTTTTAGTGTTCTTTTCATCAATCACACCAACCAGAGAAACATCCTAGGATATCACCCTTTCTAATCATTACTCCTAGACAAGAACGTATAATTATTTTTTTCTGGTAAGGTAGGATCCCAAAAAGAAAGGTTCACATTTTTTGCCATGATTCATATCATTTATTCATTTAACCATATATTATTATTGGGTTTCAGCTTCACCCCTCACCCTACAGAGAACAACTTCCTCATTGTAAATCCTATATCTCATCCCAGGTCATGACATTGCACTTAAGGATGGGTTTATACACTAATAACAATGTAACAACTTGGCCCAAATGATATCACAGACACTCCTATTTAACATGGACATCCAGTCATGGACCCTTACATACCACTAGTTTCCCCACAAAAATATAGTCTCTTCACTGTCATCCATACACATTCTTGAATGAGTCATCAGAGAAATGACTATATATACAATCTAACACGTGTTATTTCTAATGTACTTTGTCCTTGCTCACACACTCTTTAAAAAACTACCCTAGATAACACCCATTTTGATCATTAATCTAAAATAATCATGATTAACTGTGAACTTATAATCTAGTAGGATCCTGAAAATAAAGTTTCACCTTATTTACTATATCCATATTATTTAATTAATTAACACTTTCTCATTCTAGGGTTTTACACAAATGCACCTTATGGTAATCACCCTAAAAAGGTTTGGTAAGAACTGAATCTTTCATCACTCTAATGAAAAATGAGGTTTCATAAGACACTATACATGGAGAGACACTCCCATGGGATATTAATTGGTTTTTCACATTATCTTTATGAACCATTATGAAGTATTTAAGAAACATTTAACTAATTATATTAGTAAACCTAATAGAAAGATTACAATGGATAACCAAAGTATGAAAAAAGTGAGTTAGATGTTTATAAAAATTTATCACATCTTATAAAATTATATCATAAGATAATAACTATCTATATTGATGTTTTCATTTAAATATTTTATATATTATCATAACCATTTTTGTTTTTTTATTTGATTGAAATAGGAAAAAGAAAATGTTGATGATAAAGGATATACCTTGAAACCACTATGTCTTATAGCCAAATAAAGGAGAATAATTAAATGGCATATAATATTATTTTATGCTATTTATGATGGAAAATGTGAGTTTTTTAGTCTTACCTATGGTGGTGAGGTTAATATCATAATAGAAATTGATTTTTGATACTCGTGCCTATTTTAAATAGTGACGTGATATTTATCGATGACATATTTGTATATTTTAAATGTTATTGATAATTGTATGAAACATATAAGTATTAATCTTACTTAGTTATTATTTAACAATTTTTAAACATATAACAAATGGTATCAATAATCATGAAATGTTATTTTATACCAAGGTTATATTTTGTGGTCAACTATTAGTGAATGTATGATTGAGGGATAGATAAAAAAATTAAAATAGTTCTGATGATCATATAATAATGTGTGGTTTAATTTGGAAAAGTAAATTATATAGTAATTGGTAAACATGGGATTGATAATTGTTTTATAATATTTTTTGACAAGTTCATGTCATTTTTTGGATTATGATATATATTGTCTTGTGTGTGACCATATGAACTTGAGGTTAATACCATCTAAGGGTTAAGGATAAAGTTAATTTTGGAAGAATATATAATCTCACTATGGTTTAAAATAATTTATATTCAAATAGGATTTGATAATGGTGTCTTATTGGGAGTATATGATTAGGGTATATACATTCATGGATATATGAGTGTAGGAATGAATAACATTGTTTCAGGAAGGATATATTGTATTATGAGAAAATATATTTAAATGATTATTGTGTTTAAAATATTTTAAAAATGTTTGTGATAATTTGGGATCTCTATTTTAAGGATTAGGTTAATTAGAATGAGATGAACCAACTTAAAAGTAACTTGGGTTAAACCAAGAATGATATATGATAAACTAAGAGTGATATAGGTTGAACTCCGTTTGATACATGTAGAGTTATAATAATTATAGGATAATATGATAGTGTTATAATGTGGATAGATCTTAAGGTTGCATTTTTCTATTATATTTATAATAATTCACTTATAACCTTCACTGCTCATGTTAGCTCTTATTGTTTTAGTAAAGGATTGAACTAGAAGGAACCATGGGTGTGAGTGGAAATGCTGAGAATTCCTTAATGAAAAACCCATCAGAATTGGATCTATAGTGAGAAAGCATATGACTATGACAAACCAACTATCATGAAATATGATTAACAACTTGAACATAGTTGATATCCCAAACATAGTAAGGAAGAGAAACATATAGTTTAATGAAATATCAGGTGATTAAGATGATGAAGAAAAGAGGATTCAATTTCTTATATGTCAAACTTGTGGGAAGAAGAATGGGGTAAATTATATTAAAAGAAATTATATGTTCTATATGTGTGAAGACAAAGGTTATTAAACTCGCGATCTCAAGGGAAATAGATAATCTACAAAAATATTTTAATTTAATTACTAGAGTGTTGGTCATTATATGACTCAATGTCTGAATCTAATGGTTAATGAGGGAGATATTAAAAAATAACCATGTTGATAGGTAAAATCCAATGAAAATACTACTAATAAATCAGATAGTGATTTTTCACTCATCATTTTTTGGAGTCTTATTTCATGTAATTTTTCACCAACTACTAGATATTTAATTATAAATAAAAACACTGAATGGTATGATTATAGTCTAAATTATTTTTTGGGGTTTTGCGAAAATTTTCATTATGGTTATAGATCAACATACCTTAGTATAATTCTTTGTGAAATTTGTAATGGGTTATCTCCCTTTATAAAGAACGTATAATAATTTTTCTAATAGATAAATCTCATTCCACATCATAAATAAATCCATGATCATTTATTCATGTGTCATTAATTATGAGTTACCTATAAAAATTTCCCAAATATAATGAGTCAAATTTAAATGATGAAAATAATTTAAGGGGAGTAGAATGTATCACCGTAAAATTATAATATATTATAATCTTTAAATACGTAAATTTTTTGATAGCTTTCTCTACACACAACACCGGACTTAAATTATATCACAATATATTTAGAAAAAATATAAATATATAAGTATAACCACTAAAACCCTATCTATTTAATTAGTGGTAATGGATAGGAATAACAACCTTATGATTTAAAATTACATATAAAATAAATAATACTTGTAATATGATAGAAATTTGATTAGTTTACTTATAATGACTAATAAAATTATTTATTATTTATGAAATTATTTTTTTCTAAAAAGTGCCTTTTATGTGACACAAATTTATATTTAAAAAAACATATAATTAGTGACAATTTATATTTGATATTAATAATTGGTTAATACAAATTTATTTTGTAAAATATATGAAATAATAATAATAGTTAAAATTTTAAAATGCCATTTTCTAATAGAAAATGGTTTTTTTTATAATTTATGATTTTATTGAAAAATATAATTCTAAATTTTAAATTTTAAAATTAATAAAATTGAACATCACTTTTGAATTCCTCATATCAAAATTTACTTAGTATTGATTTTGGATCTTTTTTTTAAAGGTTGATTTTTCGTCAAAAATTACAGTTTTCACGAAACTTATAATTTATATGAAATTATATTTATATAAGAATAACCTATAAATTTATATATACTGTTATGTAATAAAATAATAAAAATTTTAATAAAATAACGCGTTTAAAAATATTCTTTGAAATTAGAATACATATGAAAAACATTGTTATAACTAATTAAAATGTTACTTTAATTTAACAACTATTTCCCATATTTTCTGTTAATGAATTATTTTTCAAGGGATATTCAGTTCTTTATTGTCTTATAATATTAATATACTTTATTTTATTAATAATAAATCAATTTATTTCATTAAAATCACAATCCAAGATAATATTTTCTTAGATATAAATTTAAATCCTAAATATGTAATTTCACAAAAAATTGTTTTTACATTATTATGTGTGTTTACTTAAAAATATCTTTTCAAAAATTATGAATATTTTTTTAACTATATTTTTCAAATAAGAAATTTTAAGTGTCAAATTATTTAAAAATATCAATATTAATCTTTTTTATTGAAATTAATTACTAAGGATTAAAATTAATTTCCAAGGAGAAATGTAAATTTTAGTAAAAGAAATAAATATAAATAAAACCTATAAACAATTACTAAAAAAGGAGTGGTTAAAGTGATTTCAAAAAAAATACACTCCTATTTATTCCACTTTATTGGACTTTTCACTTGAATAGTTACCTTACATTACTGAAAATGAAATGGTTACTCCATAAAATAACCTTCATTTTACTTATAAAATTTATCAAATTAACCACTTCAAGACGCACCATCTTTTAGAAATTACTCTTTAAAATATGAAATAATTTTCCTTTTGGAACCCTATCCAAATTTTAAAATATTTTTTTCACAATTAGTTATTATAACGTCTTCATTTCCAAGGATTCTACCGAGAAGGCAAGTCCTCGACCAGAGTATTATCATCTACATATCTTTTCTTATAATTATCATCATTAAAAAAATTGGCTACAATAATATAATTATATTAGTATCACTTATATACTATAGTGTTACTTTTTTAAGGTTATTATCCTTTTTATTCATATACCCCATCCATTACAAAAAAGAAACTCTACTTTCATGCATTAAGCGGACGACGGCCTCAATGATGTATTGTGTTTAGTTTTCCTTCACCTCCATATATTGACGGATATAATGATGTTATTAAACAATAAATTTTATTCTTATGATATAATTAAGGTTATGGTATGAAAAATATAATATCCTATTAATGATATGAAAGAAATGATCATAGTTAATTTTATCATTTAAAATAAGGGTTCGAAGAGGATGATATTTTATTCAAATTGTGTATTATTTTCATGTCCAATAATTATTATTTTTAAATAATTAAAATTAAAATATATCATAATAGTATATAATACATAATATAGTTATGATTCTTTTATAAGGGTATTACAACAAAACTACCCTATAATCATTCTCTAAATCAAGGTTTCTTCATGTTTGTGTAGGTTTAACCACATAATAGTAAAATACTATGATTTTATATCACAAATGACTATAGTAACATAGTTAATGATATAATGTGATATAAATTTGTAAATAATTTTTTTTCTTCTAATTTTAAATCATTATTTTATTCATTAGTTACGAAAACACACTTTGATCATTATGAATCACCGATACAAGCTTGTTATCAATTTTATCTTCAAGGATAAAGACTAAGACACAAATTAAAGGAGTTTGAAACATCATAAATAAATATAAATAATACATAATAGTAATTTTAATGGTAAATTAATGATTTAAATTTAAATAATAATGAACATGGGCATCACTGTTATGAAACTAGTACAAATGATCAAAACGGTAAACACCTGATGTGGAAAATCGATAACATTTATATAGATAATAACTATTTATGAAGAGTATAAATGAAAATGGATAAGATTAGGTTTATTAATTAAGTTATTAATATAAATATTTTTTTCTTACATGTGGTATAATGATATTTTTGGAATTCCAAAATAATAGGTAAGGGTATTTCATCTCAAATTCCTCACTTAAAGATACGTTTTTTAATATATACATAATTTAATTTTCATTAAGTATATAATACTTAATTTTTATATAATATTAGTTATTATCTTTTAATAATGGTATTTTTTGTTCAATTACAAGCCCTATAATTGAAGTTTATTTGATAAAAACATTACTCAAGTTGTATACATTTTATTGGCCTCAATTATTTTTATTTGAGACATGTTACATGTTATGCATCAGGATCACTTTGTATGGTCTTCATTTGATTTATTATCTTATGAATTTTCTATACTTGAGTTCATTTAATTATATTGTATTTAGTATCTAATTTTTGTTCCCTTATTCAAGTTTCTATTGATGTAGTTGTTTCCCTGATAGTAATGTTTTTTGGTATCTCAATTTTCATTCATAGAGTTGGGATCATTTTTTGAGCTTATTTCATATAATTTGGGTAAATTATACCCTTTTATTGTACTATTTTGTGTTTTATAATTTTTTTGTAGGACATAAATTCCTACCATATAAATCCTTCTATAAATATTTCTAACTTTATAAGATATGTTCTTTTGAAACACTCCACTTTATTTCATGGATGTCATATGATCATGTCATTCATGTTCTAACATAGTCATATACCCATTCCTCTATATGGTATGGAAATAAAATTTTACATAATTCAAATTGATGTTGTTAACCTAGAAATTTTGTTATTATATTGAAATGGGGAGAAGTATTGGAATTTTTAATGTTGATATTCTAATATTGATTACTATTAGAAATTTGACTATGTTATGTTCGACCATCCACCTTCTTTCTATGCATGATTTATGATTATATTATCCCTTTTATTTACATGGTAAAATTATTGAAAATCATGATGATTATTCAATTCTAATTTTGGTTGATTATGTGTTGATTTTTTTATTCTTTATTTTATAGAGAATAAAATTTTATTCAATAAGATGTTCCTCATGGAATGGTATGAAAGGTCTTAGTGACACTTATAGTGAATTCATTGGACTTAATCAGATGATGGGTGGGGACTGTGGATATATATCTCCTAGATTCATTTATAGGAACAATGAGGTAATATAATTGTGGGTTCTTGGTTAATGCCAACAAGATATATTGATTCCAGTCTTGGTGACAAGTAATGTGTCTGGCCTCAAGGCCTTAACATCATGTTTTTTATGTATACTATTATTCATTCAATCATTATGATATAATTATTTTTATTGAAATCCCTGTTTTTATTTATTTTCATGGATATAAAAAGCTCCCAATTTCAATTTTATTATATCATCATGTTGTTTAACTATTCCCCCCAAAATATTAATTCCATGTTTATACCATGATAAATTCCGTTATATGTTTCCCTTGTTATGTGTTTGAGATCATCCATTTTTATATTTCCATTTTCCTATATTATGAAGAAA
The DNA here is from genome assembly GCA_963277665.1 of Viscum album. Taxonomy (NCBI): domain Eukaryota; kingdom Viridiplantae; phylum Streptophyta; class Magnoliopsida; order Santalales; family Viscaceae; genus Viscum; species Viscum album. The sequence goes on from OY728129.1 coordinate 1,070,254,149, forward strand.
ATCATTAAATGTGACATGTTTATAACGATAACACATGTGAAATGTAACACCCCAACCCCAGAAGCCCAGAGTCAGTGCATTGTTTTAATACATTAGTATGATTACAAGGAATCATGTTTAGAAGGTCCCAATAGTTTTTCAATCTGAAAATAGATTACATACAAGAACATAACATTACAATTTCAAACATAAAATACAACATATATAATCCTTTGATAATTCCATTATTCTCCTCAATTAAACCTTCATATAAATCTTAATACACTTCATGGTATCTTGGAAAAATAAAACATATGAGATGGCGGAGCTCAGATGCTCAGTAAAGGTAAACAATATATCATAACCTATCATAAATAATCATAAGCATTTATGGAATGGTCTAAAATTGAATCACAATCCCTTAAAACCTAAACATAACCATAATATGGAAAACTTAAATTAAATAATGTCATTTACTTATTCACATGGATATTATACTAGTAGAATAATCACATGTAACTTCAATAACTAATCTAATAATGATGGAATGAATAATTTTGAACATCTTACCCAAAAAGTCAAGGCCTCTTTCCATGACCCTAAATTTATCTTTGGTCAACACCTTGTTCCAAGACACCAGTATGTCTCACGAGACCTATCTATGCATTAAAAGGCTATAGTGGGCCCCTCCTATCACTTACTTCATCCAATTCATTCCACATAAGAAAAGGAAGAAACATAACATAAACATTCATATTAAACTAGTATATGAAATGTTAATAATTTAATCCTAAACCATAAATAAAAAAATAAAACATCCACAGTCAAAAAAATCATTAAACTATCAATACAATATGGAATATTTATTATAATAAATCAACTTCAACTATACCTAAAATCCAACAATAGATGTTGATATAGATCAAATCAATACAATAACTATTTAAGAGAAATATCTCTTTATACTTTGAAATCATTTAAAAGTAACATAATTATAAAGGAAAAACATTATTTTGAAAATATTCTTATAATTTTGTAAGGGATTATTTGAAGGTGTTATATTGGCCGAAAATAGTCGCAACCGCCATATAAGTTAAAACACATTCTTTCATTAATTTTTCGAAAAGGTAATAAAGTATCTTGTTTGGAAAATGATGGAAAGATTCCTTTCAAAAAAATTATAAAAAGTCAGAAAAAAGGTATAATTGACTTTAACCCATACTCTAAGAAACAGTTAAAATATTTTAAATACATTTTTAAGAAACATGGATGTTGATGATAAAGAATTCGTAGAATATACTTACTTCAAAACAACCTAAGATAACAGAGAGATTGTAAAATTAACCCTTACCTTAGGTACAATACTCTCCTTATGTTTCTAAAACTAATGTAATGTAAAGACCCATAAATTTCAAGGAAATGTTTTTTTCTTAATTTTCTTTGGAATTTTACAAGAGCGCAGTTTCTGACGGCACCTGATTCTGAGGCCCAGTGTGCTTGAAATCATTTTCGGAAGTTTGGATCGGTACGTTCAGTGAACGAAGGAGCAGGGTTTTCTAACTTTTGAACTGGTGCTCGGAATCAAATATCGAGGGCATCGATGGAATCGCAATGCTGGTATTTTCTTAGAAACGCCTCTTCCGGAGTTGCGTTTGCTCGGGTGTGGTTTTTAATTTTTGGGCATTAAGTTAAGAAATAAAATAATGTTCTACGAAAAACTTTATTTTATTTCACTTAAATCCGCTTAAATCCACTTAAAGCTGCTTGAGATGAGTTGAAGCGGATAGGGTGAAATTCAAAATATCCTACCCTCTTGATAGGATATTTGTGAGGTGGGGCCCGCATGAGCCCCACCGTTTCTTTTCCCCTTAGTAACGCACCCGCAAACCCCCTCTTAAATGAAAGTCAACTGACGCATTTTCTAAATTCATAACGCCCCTATTAATTGGGCAGTTAGTTCGTTGCAATTAATTCTATGAATTAATTTGTTTGTTACTTATCTTTAATTTTTGTTTGTTGGGATGTAATGAAATAAGACCAACACATATCTTCTTGGGGATGGTTCGTTGAGAGGATTTGACAGAAACTTTAAGTCCTTCATCCTCCTTCGCGAAGAATGCGAAGAACGCCGGCCTCTGATGAATGGCGACGAAGAACGCCAGACCCCCGGAAATCGACGCGACGCGACGCCGATGCTTCTTCTGTGATGTTCCTTCCCCGTGACAATCTTCGATCGGCATCTCGAGGTAGGGGATTTCGGTCTTTTTAATTCTTTGTGGATTATAACATCAACATGGATTTAATTGTTATAATTAATTCTGTATGTTCTTGATCCTTGGAGTTTGTCTACGCGATGCCGAGTACCGCGCGACAGCGACGCTCTTTTGTGACGGTCAATTCCGCGACGAACTCGCGTTCGACGACGACGTTGAGGTAGGGGTCATTTTGAAAATCATAATACCCATGTTTGTTTTCCTCCAAGGCAAGAATGCGGACCAACCGATTAACAAGTTGTTCTGCGGATTATTATTGCGGGTTGAGGATTATCAATTTCTGGAAATTATGGTGTTGTTTCAAACCACTAACGCGGTGGGTGCGGACCAACGAACAAGTCCGAACCCACCGCCCTTTTGTTCTTGGTGTGCGGAACGGAGGAAGATGACAAAACGGGCCGCAAAGACGATTTGTTGATTCCGCAGTGAAGAACGAGACCCGGGATGAGCTACGGCGTAGACGGAAATGAAATCAGACCACCGGAGCAACTCCGGTGGCCCGTGAACTCCACCGGCGGCGCTGGTCACCGGCGCGGTGGCCGGAGGAGGCGGTGCCCCGGCGCGCCGCCAGACAGAGCCACTGCGGCTGAAGCCGCGGCGGCGGGGTGTGGTTCCGCGGCCACGCGAAACCGAAGGCAGGGAAGCGGCTGGCTGCCGCGTCCGTTGGCGAGAGGCGGCCCCATCCGGGGCCGTAGATCCTTCATGCGGGGGCAGCGCGCCCCCGCCCGCGGTTTCCCTCGCTCGGCCGCTCGGCCGAGCTGAGCCGAGCTGACACACCGGGTCGGGCCGCCCTGGTCGGGGCCGGGTCGCGCCCAACCAGGTCAGGCCCGGACCCGGGTCTCCTCGACCCGGTTCAGGCCGACCACGGGGGGGGGGGGGGGGGGGGGGGGGCAGACCCCCCGTTTTCGGACCTTTCTGGTCATTTGCTCATAACATGAGATACGGTCCTCCAAACGACGCGTCGTTAAGGGCGATGCGATCCTTGGATCGAGACGGTCGTTTCGGTATATTACACCCAAACTTTCGGAATATTTTGGGTTCGGCCGGGTTGGTTCGTACACGAAACCAACCGGGCCCTCGGAGCGGAAACGCTCATATCTTGAGCTTCGGACGTCTGATTGACGTGCCGTTGACTTTTTTGAATTCCTTTAAGTGAGACGGATCATTTGGCTTACTCCGCCCGAGGTTTGGATGCAGGTGGAGTACGGTCGGGTTGGTTTTTCCTAAAAACCCAACCGGGCCCCTGGGACGAAAAAGCCAATAACTCTCAGACCGGGCGTCCGATTGACGCGTCGTCTGCAACGTTGAGTTCCTGTTGACGATACAAAACTTTTGGATACATCAACTCTGGACTATGTGTCAATTAATGTATCAGCCTCTCACCTCATGGAGCGGACCCTCCCGAATGAGCTTGTTGTGTGCGGGAACCTTAGAGCTGGATGTGACTGCTACTGTGAGGACGACGACTGTGCAGAGATCCTCAGGGGATTCGACGGCGACGACTACAGCACTCAGCGATCCTTTGTGGGTCAGTGCTACCGATCATGTGTGGGTCCGATCCTGTGTGGGTCAGCGCTCAGCGGTCCTGTGTGGGCCAGCGCCTACAGATCCTGTGTGGGTCTGATCCTGTGTGGGTCTTTGCGGGGGTCAGTTACCTATCGATCCTTTGTGGGTCAGATCCTTTCTGGGTCATTACGGGGGTTAGTTACCTATCGATCCTTTGTGGGTCAGATCCTTTGTGGGTCATTACGGGGGTTAGTTATCTATCGATACTTTGTGGGTCATTGCGGGGGTTAGTACCTATCAATCCTTTGTGGGTCCGACGGCTTAGATAAATCAGTGGCAATATCCTATCATCTTTATCGTCATATTAAGAAGTTTACCTGTGTGAGCTGAATCCTGTTTACTTTCCTTTGTGGATTGTGTTGTGCTATCCATGTGGATTTACGTTTTTCTTTCCTGTGTGGACTGGGTTGTACTTGAGCTCGGATGTTGAAGCTGAGCGAGAATTGATGAATTAGGTATATTTATGGGCATATACATAAGCAGTGTCGGATGTTACACCGTGATTGTATATTTCCTTTGTGGTTATCCTTTGTGGATTTTGGGAGACCTTCGGGGGTCTCGGGGTCCCTACTGAGTAGCTTATACTCACCCTGTACGGGCTATGCCCGCACTACGTTGTGTTGGTTGCAGACGATGGACATCGCTGATCGTGGTTGAGGCTGCGGAGCAGGATGGTACCTGGAGGTGGACCACTGGGCGGGACGTACTCGGAGCGGTCGGCTGGACCCGATGAGCAGTGGAGGCTATTTGTACCCACCCTTCATGTGGAATTTTCAGTGGACAGCTTGATGTTGCGGCTTTACATTTCAGTTGTTGTTTTCCCTTCCAGTTGTACTTTACTTTCAGTTTGGGTTTGTATACTGGCCCACTTACTTTTCCGCACTTACTTTTGTACCAGATTTTACTTAGTGTTTAATTCTGCTTGCTTGCTCTGTGGTGTTTGTGGTTTACTTTACAAAGGCAATGTCTTCCTTTTTTCTGGGATTTACGCCTTGGTGCTAGTCACCAGCCCCTGGCCTACGGAAGGCGGGCTTGGGGTAGTCACGGCACGGGCCCTGAGGACGGGTCGTGACAAATTGGTATCAAAGGAGTTCGGTTCTACCGCAGACTCTAATATTTCTTCTATGTGAAGCAATAGTGTTAAGTGTATTTGGTGTGGTTATCAGTCCAGGGAGTCTAGTGTTGGTGCGGCGGCCGACGTATCCATACACCAGGACCCTAACTTCTGATTTCTGACTTAATGCATGAAAAAATTGAGTGCATGTGTGTTTCAAGTTTTATTTGTGATTACTTTGTGTCAGCTCACCAGGTATACTGTTTGACCGTGGCACACCTGTTTTTTTTTCGGATGGCCTTACGATGGCAGCCTGCTAGGGTTCCGAGAGTTGAGGGGTGGCGACAACCCGCCGAGCGACGAGGCCTCGGTACAGGGCCCTTTGACAGCTGAGGCATCGGTGGTACCTTTACCCACCGAGCCACCGATGCTTCCAGCACCAGCCGCTGACGATGCACGTCGCCTCAGTGCACTGCATCAGTTCCAGCGCCAACGACCACCCAGGTTTTGTAGGGAGACGGACCCCCAGGCAGCCGAGGACTGGTTGTAGGCGGTGGTGCGAGTTTTCCGGTTAGTGAGAACACCAGTAGACCTCATGGTGATCCTCGCAGCGAGCCTACTGCACGCAGCAGCAGGCCGATGGTGGAGCTTGATCCTCCAGGTGCACGATGAGGCATCTCTCCTCTGGACAGACTTTGAGGGCCTCTTCTGCTCAGAGTTTGTCTCGGCCACCCTCCGTGCAGTGCGCATCCAGGAGCTTCTTCAGCTGCGGCAGGGCAGCTTGACGGTCACCCAGTACTCGGCGAGATTTACTGATCTCTCACGCTACTCGACCGACATGGTACGGAACCCATTCTTCCGGGCATGGACCTTTGAGCAGGGTTTGAGACATGAGATCAGGGCATCGCTGATCTCCCTCAGCATTCCGACTCAGGCAGGAGTACTGGAGCGAGCCCTTTTGATCAAGAGAAACCTTGCTGAGCCTTCATCAGCAGCGAGACCTACCGTGAGGCTGCATGTAGCAGAGTCTTCTGCAGTAGGCAGTCGACGGATGACTCAGGGGTCCAGGCAGACCAAACCCTCATGCAGACGACCTCAGGACACTGGCTCAGCAGTGTGTGGCACACAGCATGGAGCCAGTCTTTCGAGAGGCAGGCAGTGCTACACATGCGGCGGGCAGGGCCACATGGATCGTGACTGCTCGACCCACCGTGCCGAGGAGCAACAGACGGTTGATGGGCCACCCATGCAGAGGCAGAGGGTCGAATGTGGCAGTCCTCATGGAGGAGGCGGAAGAGGCAGAGAAGTTGGCCGAGCAGCAGGTGGTGGGCGACGCTTTGAGGCTCTACCACCACCACCACCAGGAGATCCACCCCGACCACATGGATCTGGCGGGCAGAGACAGGCACAGCTCCAGGCAGCGGAGGCCTACAACCACGGCACGCCTGAGATGATTTGAGGTACTATTTGTGTCTATTCCACCCTTGCTGCAGTTCTTAAAGACACAGGAGCGAGTCACTCTTTCATAGCCGCTGCCCTTGTTCGGAGCTCGGAGATTCCGATAGAGCCGTTGGCTCGATCCTTACGGCTAGAGACTCCTACAGGGGTAGACTCGATGATTACGCACTGTTTTCGGCAGTGTGAGATTACTCTAGGAGGTGAGAGCTTCGACTGGGATCTTCTTGTAGTGGTGTCGATGCCTTACGACGTCATCTTGGGCATGGATTGGTTATCTACAGTACGTGCACAGATTGACTGTATTAGGCGCAAGGTGCGATGTGTACGCACCGACGGGAGCAGGTTCACCTTCACCGGCGAGAAGGGAGCCTTTGCAGCATAGGATGGACTTCCGTAGAGGAGAGGATAGCCCGTCACTCATCTGTTGGCTAGCCTCATCCTAGGAGCAGTTGACGTACGAAGTCCTAGTTTTCCTGCAGTGGTGGATCAGTACGCGGACGTCTTTCCCGACGATGTTCCAGGGCTACCACCTCGTAGAGATGTAGACTTTCATATTGATTTGTACCCCTGGACAGCCCCGATATCCACTCCAGCATATCGGATGGCCCCCGCTGAGCTTCGAGAGCTACGAGTACAGTTGGAGGACTTGCAGGGCAAGAGATTCATTTGACCCAGTGTTTCACCCTGGGCTTCCCCGATATTGTTCTCCAAGAAGGCAGACGAGAGCTTGCGACTTTGTGTCAACTATCGTTGCCTGAACCAGGTGACGGTGAGGAACAAGTATCCACTACCGAGGATTGATGACCTCTTCGATCAGCTCAATGGAGCACGGTGGTTCTCGAAGATAGACCTCAGGTCAGGCTATCATCAGCTCAGAGTTCAGGACGAGGACGTGTAGAAGACGACCTTCAGATGTCGGTATGGCCACTATGAGTTCTTGGTTATCCCATTTGGCATAACCAATGCTCCAGCAGTGTTCATGGGCCTCATGAACAGGATCTTTCAGCCAAACCTCGATCGATTTGTCGTGGTCTTCATCGACGACATTTTGATTTACTCGACCACTGAGGAGGAGCACGCCTACCACTTACGGGTTGTACTAGACACACTCCGAGAGCACCAGCTTTATGTAAAGCTCTCGAAGTGTCAGTTTTGGATACGAGAGGTCCACTTCTAGGGGCATGTCATCTCTAAGGTGGGAGTTGCAGTGGATCCTGCGAAGATCGAGGCAGTGCTAGCTTGGGAGCCACCCAAGAGCATGAAAGAGGTGCGGAGTTTCTTGGGACTAGCTAGATACTATCGTAGATTTGTTCCAGACTACTCTAGAGTTGGGGCACCACTATCAGATTTGACAAAGAAGGGGAAACCCTTTGTGTGGTCAGACAGATGTCAGCAGAGCTTTCAGGAGCTGAAACAGAGATTGACCAGCGCACCTATCTTGAGGTTGCATGAGGAGGGATTAGGGTGCGTAGTCTACTGCGATGCATCAGGGACCGGACTCGGATGTGTCTCGATGCAGGAGTGGGTAGTGATCACCTATGGATCACGTCAGTTGAGGCCGCATGAGAAGAACTACGCTACCCATGACCTGGAGTTAGCAGTAGTGGTCTTCGCTCTGAAGACATGGTGACATTATCTGATGGGCGAGCACTTTATAGACTTTTTTGACCATCAGAGTCTCAGGTACATCTTCCCTGAACCTGAGACAGCGGTGATGGCTCGAGTTCTTCTAGGACAATGACTTTGAGATAGTCTATAATCTTGGGAAGGGGAACGTGGTAGCCGATGCTCTCAGCCGGAGGATGGGCATTCAGCTACTCGAGGAGGGGACAGAGCAGCTAGCCGCTTTGTGGATATCCTTTTTTGATAGGGATGGAGCAGCCTTCCTTCAGTCTCTCACAATCACCCCTCCACTACTACAGCGGGTCAGAGAAGCATAGCGTGGGGATATTGACTATGAGACGTGGCGTGCGCAGATATCCTCAGGACAAGAACCTTATGGTTTCTTCTTTGGAGAAGGGCACGACATCCTTTTTAGAGTACGTACCTTGGTACCAGTTGCTTTATGGGAGGAGGTGCTGAGAGAATTTCACACCTCTCCTTTGGCGGTACATCCTGGAGTGGAAAAGATGTACCAGGACCTCAGACGACAGCACTGGTGGTCGGGCATGAAGAAGGCTGTGGCGGATTTCGTTTCTCAATGCCTCACCTGCCAGTAGGTGAAGGAAGAGCATCAGGTACCAGCAGGCTTGGTATAGCCTTTGGAGGTCACATAGTGGAAGTGGGATGGGATATCTATGGACTCCGTGACTGGACTTCCACGTACTTCCAGAGGTCACGACTCCATTTGGGTGATTGTCGACCGACTCACCAAGTCGTCTCACTTCTTACCCATCAGAGAGCATGGCTCAGTGGAGAGCTTGGGACGTCTCTACGTTCAGGAGATTTTACGGCTTCACGGTGTTCCATCATCTATCGTCTCCGATCGAGATGCTCTCTTTACTTCCCGGCTTTGGAAGGGGTTACAGGAGGCGTTCGGGACGCAGATACGTCTGAGCACTGCCTTTCACCCTCAAACGGATGGTCAGATGGAGAGAACCATTCAGACTCTCGAGGACATGCTCCGCGCATGTGTCCTCGACTTTGGTCGTAGCTGGGAGGAACACCTACCCTTGGTGGATTTTGCATACAACAATAGCTAACACTCCACCATCGGGATAGCACCGTAAGAGGTGTTGTACGGCACACCTTGCAGATCTCCTTTGTGCTGGACAGACCCTAGGGAGTCAGCACTTGTGGGACTAGAGATGGTCCAGGCCACGACAGAGAAGGTCCAGGTCATCCAGGAGCAGATGAGGACAGCTCAGAGCCGGCAGAAGTCTTATGCTGACAGGAGGCGGAGGCCACTAGAGTTCGAGGATGGCGACCACGTCTTCTTGCATGTCTCAACTCGACGTGCATTACGGAGATTTGTCTGAGGCCGCAATTTGTCTCCACGCTTCATCGGTCCATTCCAGGTCCTCATCAGGATTGGCGAGGTGGCTTATCGTGTGGCTCTACCACCTCAGTTGAACCAGGTGCACGACGTCTTCCACGTATCTCAGCTGAGGAGATACGTGCACGACCCGACGCACATCATTGACCATTGGGATCTAGACGTTGATGATGGGGTGACTTTTGCGGAGGTCCCGGTGGAGATCGAGGATCGACAGGAGAGGGTCCTATGTGGACGGTCGATTCCTCTATTGCGCATCAGATGGCAGCACGGGAACCTTCAGGAGAGCACTTGGGAGTGGGAGGCTCATATGCGTGCTCAGTACCTGCATTTGTTTCCCTAGTTTATGATGTATCTTTACATGGATGTAAATCCCTGAGGTGGGAGTGATGTAAAGACCCGTAAATTTCAAGGAAATTTTTTTTCTTAATTTTCTATGGAATTTTACAAGAGCACAGTTTCTAATGGCACCTGATTCTATGGCCCGGTGTGCCCGGAATCATTTTCGGAAGTTTAGCTCGGAACATTCAGTGAATGAACGAGCGGGGTTTTCTAACTTTTGAACTGGTGTTTGGAATCAAGTTCTGAGGGCATCGATGGAATCGCAGTGCCGGTATTTGCTTAGAAACGCCTCTTCCAGAGTTGTGTTTGCTCGTGTGTGGTTTTTAATTTTTGGGCTTTAAGTTAAGAAATAAAATAATGTGGTACGACAAACATTATTTTATTTCACTTAAAGCCACTTAAATCCACTTAAAGCTGCTTGAGCTGAGTTGAAGCGGATAGGGTGCAATTCAAAATATCCTACCCTCTTGGTAGGATATTTGTGAGGTGGGGCCTGCACGAGCCCCACCGTTTCTTTTCCCCTAAGTAACGCACCCGCAACCCCCCTCTTAATTGAAAGTCAACTGACGCGTTTTATAAATTCTTAACACCCCTATTAATTGGGTTGTTAGTTCGTTGTAATTAATTCTATGAATTATTTTGTTCGTTACTTATATTTAATTTTCGTTTGTTGGCATGTAATGAAATAATACCAACACATGTCTTCTTGAGGATGGTTCGTTGAGAGGATTTAACAGAAACTTTAAGTCCTTCATCCTCCTTCGATAAGAACACGAAAAACGTGAAGAATGCAAAGAACGCAAAGAACGCCGGCCTTCGATGAAGGGCGAAGAAGAATGCCAGACCCCCGGAGATCGACGCAACGTGACGCTGACGCTTCTTCCGTGACGTTCCTTCCCCGCGACAATTTTCGATCGGCATCTTGAGGTAGGGGATTTCGGTCCTTTTAATTATTTGTGGATTATAACATCAACATGGATTTAATTGTTATAATTAAATCTGTATGTTCTTGATCCTCGGAGTTTGTCTACACGACGCCGAGTACCGCGCGACAGCGACGCTCTTCCGCGACGGTCAATTCCATGACGAACTTGCGTCCGACGACGACGTTGAGGTAGGGTTCATTTTGAAAATGATAATACCCATGTTTGTTTTCCTCCAAGGCAAGAACGCGGACAAACCAATTAACAAGTTGGTCCGCGGATTATTATTGCGGGTCTAGGTTTATCAATTGCTGGAAATTATGGTGTTGTTTCAAACCGCTAACGCGGTGGGTGTGGACCAACGAACAAGTCTGAACCCACCGCCCTTTTGTTCTTGGTGTACGGAACGGCGGACGATGACAAAATGGGCCGAAAAGATGATTTCATGATTCCACAGTGAATAACGGGACCCGGGATGAGCTACGACGCAGACGGAAATGAAATCGGACCACCGGAGCAACTCTGGTGGCCCGCGGACTCCACCGGCGTCACGGGTCGCCGGCACGGTGACGCCGGCGGCCGAAGGTGGCGGCGCCCCGACACGCCGCCAGACGGAGTGGCCGCGGCTGAAGCCGCAGCGGCGTGGTGCGGTTCCGCGGCCGTGCGGAACCGAAGGCAGGGACGCGGCCGGCTGCCGCGTCCGTTGGCGAGAGGCAGCCCCAACCGGGGCCGCGGATCCTTTACGTGGGGGCAGCGCACCCCCGCCCGCAGTTTCCCTCGCTCGGCTGCTCGGCCGAGCCGAGCCGAGCCGACCCGCCGGGCAGGGTCACGCCCAGGCCAGGCCGGGCCACCCTGGTCGGGCCGGGTCGCGCCCAACCGGGTCGGTTCGGGCCCAGACCCCCCGTTTTCGGACCTTTCCGGTCCTTTGCTCATAACATGAGATACGAGCCTCCAAACGATGCGCCGTCAGCGTCGATGTGATCCTTGGATCAAGACGGTTGTTTCGGTATATTACACCCAAGGTTTCAGAATACTTTTGGTTCGGCCGGGTTGGTTCGTACACGAAACCAATCGGGCCCTCGGAGCGGAAACGCTCATATCTTATTCTTCGGACGTCTGATTGACGTGCCGTCAACTTTGTTGAATTCCTCTAAGTGAGACAGATCATTTGTCTTACTCTGCCTGAGGATTAGATGCAGGTGGAGTATGGTTGGGTTGGTTTTTCCTTAAAAACCAACCGGGTCCCTCGGACGAAAAAGCCAATAACTCTCAGACCGGGCGTCCAATTGACGCGCCGTCTGTGACGTTCAGTTTCTGTTGATGATACGGAACTTTTGGATACATCAAATCTGGACTATGTGTCAGTTGATGTATCAGCCTCTCGGATCGTGGAGCAGACCCTCCCGAACGAGCTTGCTATGTTTGGGAACCCTAGAGTTGGTTGTGACTGCTACTGTGACGACGACAACTGTGCAGAGATCCTCAGTGGATTCGATGGCGACGACTACAGCACTCAGCAATCCTTTCTGGGCCAGTGCTACCGATCCTGTGTGGGTCTGATCCTGTGTGGGTCAGCGCTCGGCGGTCCTGTGTGGGCCAGCGCCTACAGATCCTGTGTGGGTCCGATCCTGTGTGGGTCTTTATGGGGGTTAGTTACCTATCGATCCTTTGTGGGTCAGATCCTTTGTGGGTCATTGCGGGGGTTAGTTACCTATCGATCCTTTGTGGGTCAGATCCTTTGTGGGTCATTTCCGGGGTTAGTTACCTATCGATTCTTTGTGGTTCAGATCCTTTGTGGGTCATTGCGGGGGTTAGTACTTATCGACCCTTTGTGGGTCTGACGGCTTAGATGAATCATTGGCAATATCTGGTCATCTTTATCATCATATGAAGAAGTTTACCTGTGTGAGCTAAATCCTGTTTACTTTCCTTTTTGGATTGTGTTGTGCTATCCTGTGTGGATTTACATTTTGCTTTGCTGTGTGGATTTGCTTGTACTTGATCTCGGATGTTGGAGCCGAGCGAGAATTGATGACTTAGGTATATGTATGGGAATATATCTAAGCAGTGTCGGATGTTACTTTGTTATTGTATCTTTCCTTTGTGGTTATCCTTTGTGGATTCTGGTAGACCTTCGGGGGTCTCGGGGTCCCTATTGAGTAGCTTATAATCACCCCTGCACAGGCTATGCCCGCACTACGTTTTGTTGGATGCAGACGACAGACATCGCTGATCGTGGTTGAGGCTGCAGAGCAGGATGGTACCTGGAGGTGGACCACTGGGCGGGACGTACTCGGAGCGGTCGGCTGGACCCGAGGAGCAGTGGAGGATATATGTACCCACCCTTCAGGTGGAATTTCCTGTGGATAGCTCGATGTTGCGGCTTTACTTTTTAGTTGTTGTTTTCCCTTACAGTTGTACTTTACTTTCAGTTTGGGTTTGTATACTGGCCCACATACTTTTTCGCACTTACTGTTGTACCAGTTTTTACATAGTGTTTACTTCTGCTTGCTTGCTCTGTGGTGTTTTTGGTTTACTTTACAAAGGCAATGCCTTCCCTTTTTCTGGGATTTATGCCTTGGTGCTAGTCGCCAGCCCCTGGCCTATGGAAGGCGAGCTTGGGGTAGTCACAGCACGGGCCCCGAGGACGGGTCGTGAAAAATTGGTATCAAAGGAGTTTGGTTCTACCACAGACTCTGATCTTTCTTCTATGTGAAGCAATAGTGTTAAGTGTATTGGGTGTGGTTATCAGTCCAGGGAGTCCAGTGTTGGTGCGTGGGCCGACATATCCGTACACCAGGACCCTGACATCTGATTTCTGACTTAATGCACGAAAACATTGATTGCATGTGTGTTTCAAGTTTTCATTGTGATTACTTTGTGTCAGCTCACCAGGTATACTGTTTGACCGTGGCGCACCTGTTTCTTTTCAGGATGGCCCCACGACCGCAGCCAGCTAGGGTTCCGAGAGTTGAGTGTGACGACAGCCCGCCGAGCGACGAGGCCTCGGTACAGGGCCCTTTGACAGCTGAGGCAACTACGGTACCTTTACCCGTCGATCCACCGATGCTTCCAGCACCAGCCGCTGACGATGCACGTCGCCTCAGTGCACTGCATGCATTCTAGCGCCAATGACCACCCAGGTTCCTCGGGGAGACGGACCCCCAGGCAGCCGAGGACTGGCTGGAGGCGGTGGTGAGAGTTTTCCGGTTAGTGAGGACACCAGCAGACCTCATGGTGATCCTCGCAGCGAGCCTATTGCACGCAGTAGCGGGCCGATGGTGGAGCTTGATGCTCCAGGTGCACGATGAGGCATCTCTCTTCTAGACAGACTTTGAGGGCCTCTTCCGCTCAGAGTTCGTCCCGGCCACCCTCCGTGCGGTGCACATCTAGGATCTTATTCAGCGGCGGTAGGGCAGCTTGATGGTCGCCCAGTACTCGGCGAGATTTACCGATCTCTCACGCTACCCGACCGACATGGTACGGGACCCATTATTCCGGGCCCGAACCTTTGAGCAGGGTTTGTGACATGAGATCAGGGCATCGCTGATCTCCCTCAGCATTCCGAATCAGGTAGGAGTACTGGAGAGAGCCCTTTTGATTGAGAGCTTCCTTGCTGAGCCTTCATCAGTAGCAAGACATACCGCGGGGCGGCATGTAGCAGAGTCTTCTGCAGTAGGCAGTCGATGGATGACTCAGGGGTCCAGGCATACCAGACCCTCTCGCAGACGACCTCAGGAAACTGGCTCAGTAGTGCGGGGCACACAGTGCGGAGCCAATCTTTCGAGAGGCAGGCAGTGATACACATGCGGCGGGTAGTGCCACATGGCTCGTGACTGCCCGACCCACCGTGTCGAGGAGTAGCAGACAGTTGAGGGGCCACCTAGTCAGAGGCAGAGGGTCAACCGTGGCGGTCCGCAGGGAGGAGGCGGACGAGGCAGAGGAGCTGGCCGAGCAGCAGGTGGTGGGGGACGCTTTGAGGCTCTACCACCACCACCACCAGGAGGTCCACCCCGACCACAGGGAGCTGGCGGGCAGAGATAGGCACAGCTCCAGGCAGCGGAGGCCTACGACCACGGTGCACATGAGATGATTCGAGGTACTATCTGTGTCTATTCCACCCTTTCTGTAGTTCTTATAAACACAAGAGTGAGCCACTCTTTCATAGCCACTGCCCTTTTTCAGAGCTCGGAGATTTCGATAGAGCCGTTGGCTCGATCCTTACAGCTGGAGACTCCTACGGGAGCAGACTCGACGATTACGCACTGGTGCCGGCAGTGTGATCTTACTCTAGGAGCCGAGAGCTTCGGCTGGGATCTTGTTGTAGTGGCTTCGAGGCCTTACGACGTCATCTTGGGCATGGATTGGTTATCTACAGTCCATGCACAGATTGACTGTATTAGGTGCAAGGTGCGATGTGTACGCACCGACGGGAGCAGGTTCACCTTCACCGGTGAGAAGGGAGCCTTTGCAGCACATGATGGACTTCCGCAGAGGAGAGGACATACCATCACTCATCAGTTGGCTAGCCTCATCCTAGGATCAGTTGACGTACGAAGTCCTAGTTTTCCTGCAGTGGTGGATCAGTACACGGACGTCTTTCCCGACGACGTTCCAGGGCTACCTCCTCGCAGAGAGGTAGACATTCATATTGATGTGTACCCCAGGACAGCCCCGATATCCACTCTAGCATATCGGATGGCCTCGGCTGAGCTTTGAGAGCTACGGGTACAGTTGGAGGACTTGCAGGGAAAGGGATTCATCCGACCCAGTGTTTCACCCTGGGCTTCCCCAATATTGTTCGCCAAGAAGGCGGACGAGAGCTTGCGACTTTGTGTAGACTATCGTTGCCTGAACCCGGTGACGGTGAGGAACAAGTATCCACTACCGAGGATTGATGACTTCTTCCACCAGCTCAAGGGATCACGGTGGTTCTCGAAGATAGACCTCAGGTCAGGCTATCATCAGCTCAGAGTTCGGGACGAGGACGTGCAGAAGATGGCCTTCAGATATCGGTATGGCCACTATGAGTTCCTGGTTATTCCATTTGGCGTAACCAATGCTCCAGCAGTGTTCATAGGCCACATGAATAGGATCTTTCAGCCATACCTCGATCAATTTGTCATGGTCTTCATCGACGACATTTTGATTTACTCGACCACTGAGGAGGAGCATGCCTACCACTTACGGGTTGTACTAGACACACTTCGAGAGCACCAGCTTTATGGAAAGCTCTTGAAGTGTCAGTTCTGGATACGCAAGGTCCACTTATTGGGGCACGTCATCTATGAGGCGGGAGTTGCAGTGGATCCTGTGAAGATCGAGGTAGTGCTAGCTTGGGAGCCACCCAAGAGCGTGACAACAGTGCGGAGTTTCTTCGGACTAGCTGGATACTATCGGAGATTTGTGCCAGACTACTCTAGAGTTGCGGCACCACTCTCAGCTTTGACGAAGAAGGGGAAACCCTTTGTGTGGTCAGACTGATGTCATGAGAGCTTCCAGGAGAGGAGACAGAGATTGACCAGCTCACCTATCTTGAGGTTTCCTGAGGAGGAAGTAGGGTACGTAGTCTACTGCGATGCATCCGGGACCAGACTCAGATGTGTCCTGATGCAGGAGCGGTCAGTGATCGCCTATGGATCACATCATTAGAGGCTGCATGAGCAGAACTACTCTACCCATGACCTGGAGTGAGCAGCAGTGGTCTTCGCTCTGAAGACATTGTGACACTATCTGATGGCCGAGCGCTTTACAGTCTTTTCTGACTATCAGAGTCTCAGGTACATCTTCTCTCAGAAGGACCTGAACCTGAGACAACGGCGATGGCTCGAGTTCTTCTAGAACTATGACTTTGAGATAGTCTATACTCCTGCGAAAGGGGAACGTGGTAGCCGATGCTCTCAGCCGGAGGATAGGCATTCAGCTACTCGAGGAGGCGATAGAGCAGCTAGCCGCTTTGCAGATATCCTTTGTGGATAGGGATGGAGCAGTCTTCCTTCAGTCTCTCACAGTCACCCCCCCCCCACCACCACTACTACAGCGGGTTAGAGAAGCATAGCGTGGGGACGCTGACTGTGAGACGCGGCATGCGTAGATATCCTCAGGACAGGCACCTGATGGTTTCTCCTTTGGAGCAGAGCATGACATCCTTTTTAGAGGACGTACCTTGGTACCAGTTTCTTTACGGGAGGAGGTGCTGAGAGAATTTCACACCTCTCCTTTGGAGGTACATCCTGGAGTGGAGAAGATGTACCAAGACCTCAGACGACAGTAGTGGTTGACAGGCATGAAGAAGGCTGTGGCGGAGTTCGTTTCTCGATGCCTCACCTGCCAGCAGATGAAGGCAGAGCATCAGGTACCAGCAGGCTTGGTACAGCCTTTGGAGGTCCCAGATTGGAAGTGGGACGAGATATCTATGGACTTCGTGACTGGACTTCCACGCACTTCCAGAGTTCACGACTCCATTTGGGTGATTGTCAACTGACTCACCAACTCAGCTCACTTCTTACCCATCAGAGAGAAGGGCTCAGTGGAGAGCTTGGGACGCCTCTACATTCCGGAGATTGTACGGCTTCAGGGTGTGCCATCATCTATCATCTCCGATCGAGATGCTCGCTTTACATCCCAGCTTTGGAAGGGGTTGCAGGACACGTTCGGGACGCAGCTACGTCTGAGCACCGCCTTTCACCCTTAGACGGATGGTCAGACGGAGAGGACCATTCAGACTCTGGAGGACATGCTCCGCACATGTGTCCTCGACTTTGGTCGCAACTGGGAGGACCACCTACCCTTGGTGGAGTTTGCGTACAACAATAGCTACCACTCCACCATCGGGATGGCACCGTACGAGGCGTTGTACGGCAGACCTTGCAGATCTCCTTTGTGCTGGACAGACCCTAGGGAGTCAGCACTTTAGGGACCAGATATGGTCCGATCCACGACAGAGAAGATCCAGGTCATCCAGGAGCGGATGAGGATAGCTCAGAGCAGGCAGAAGTCTTATGCTGACAGGAGACGGAGGCTACTAGAGTTCGAGGATGGCGACCACGTGTTCTTGTGTGTCTCACCTCGACGTGGATTACAGAGATTTGGCTGAGGCGGCAAGTTTTCTCCACGCTTCATCAGACCATTCCAGGTCCTCAGTAGGATTGGCGAGGTGGCTTATCGTCTGGCTCTACCACCTCAGTTGCACCGTGTGCACGACGTCCTCCACGTATCTCAGCTGAGGAGATACGTGCATGACCCGACGCACATCATTGACCATGGGGAGATAGACGTTGATGATGGGGAGACTTTTGTGGAGGTCCTGGTGGAGATCGAGGATCGACAGGAATGGGTCCTACGTGGACGGTCGATTCCTCTACTGCGCATCAGATGGCAGCACAGGAACCTCCAGGAGAGCACTTGGGAGCGAGAGGCTCAGATGCGTGCTCAGTACCCGCATTTGTTTCCCTAATTTATGATGTATCTTTACAGAGAAATAAAGCCCTGAGGTGGGAGTGATGTAAAGACCCATAAATTTCAAGGAAATTTTTTTTCTTCAATTTTCTTTGGAATTTTACAAGAGCACAGTTTCTGACGGCACCTGATTCCGAGGCCCGGTGTGCCCGGAATCATTTTCGGATGTTTGGCTTGGTACGTTCTAATAACGAATGAGTGGGGTTTTCAAACTTTTGAACTGGTGCTCGGAATCAAATTCTGAGGGCATCGATGGAATCGCAGCGCTGGTATTTTCTTAGAAACACCTCTTCCGGAGTTGCGTTTGCTCGGGTGTGGTTTTTAATTTTTGGGCTTTAAGTTATGAAATAAAATAATGTGGTACGACAAACTTTATTTTATTTCACTTAAAGCCGCTTAAAGCCACTTAAAGCTGCTTGAGTTGAGTTGAAGCGGATAGGGTGCAATTCAAAATATCTTACCCTCTTGGTAGGATATTTGTGAGGTGGGGCCCGCACGAGCCCCACCGTTTCTTTTCCCCTAAGTAACGCACCCGCAACCCCCCTCTTAAATGAAAGCCAACTGACGCATTTTCTAAATTCTTAACTCCCCTATTAATTGGGCGGTTAGTTCGTTGCAATTAATTCTATGAGTTAATTTGTTTGAAACTTATCTTTAATTTTTGTTTGTTGGCATGTAATGAAATAAGACCAACACATGTCTTCTTGAGGATGGTTCGTTGAGGGGATTTGACATGAACTTTATGTCCATCATCCTCCTTTGCGAAAAATGCGAAGAACGCGAAGAACGCAGGCCTCCGACGAAGGGAGATGAAGAACGCCAGACCCCCGGAGATCGACGCGACGCGACGCCGACGCTTCTTCCGTGACGTTCCTTCCCCACGACAATCTTTGATCGGCATCTTGAGGTACGGGATTTTGGTCCTTTTAATTCTTTGTGGATTATAACATCAACATGGATTTAATTGTTATTATTAAATCTGTATGTTCTTGATCCCTCGGAGTTTGTCTACACGACGCCGAGTACCACGCGATAGCGACGCTCTTCCGCGACGGTCAATTCCACGACGAACTCGCGTCCGACGATGACATTGAGGTAGGGGTCATTTTGAAAATGATAATACCCATGTTTGTTTTCCTCCAAGGCAAGAACGCGGACCAACCAATTAAAAAGTTGGTCCATGGATTATTATTGCGGGTTGAGGTTTATCAATTTCTGGAAATTATGGTGTTGTTTCAAACCGCTAACGCCGTGGGTGCGGACCAACAAACAAGTCCGAACCCACCGCCCTTTTGTTCTTGGTGTGCGGAATGGCAGACGATGAAAAAACGGGCCGCAATGACGATTTGTTGATTCCGAAGTGAAGAACGGGACCCGGGATGAGCTATGGCGCAGACGGAAATGAAATCGGACCACCGGAGCAACTTCGGTGGCCCGCGGACTCCACCGGTGGTGCGGGTTGCCGGCGCCGGCGGCCGGAGGCGGCAGCGCCCCGACGCGCCGCCAGACGGAGCCGCCGCGGCTTAAGCCGCGGCGGCGGGGTTCGGTTCCGCGGCCGCGCGGAACCGAAGGTAGGGATGCGGCCGGCTTCCGCGTTCGTTGGCGAGAGGCGGCCCCAACCGGGGCCACGGATCCTTCAGGCGGGCGCAGCACGCCCCCGCCCGCGATTTCCCTCGCCAGGCCGGGTCGCGCCCACCCGGGTCGGACCTGGACCCGGTTCGGGTCGGTCCGGGCCCAGACCCCCCATTTTCGGACCTTTCGGGTCTTTTGTCATAACATGAGATACGGGTCTCTAAATGACACGTCATCAGTGGCGATGCGATCCTTGGATCGAGACTGTCGTTTCGGTATATTACACCCAAGGTTTCGGAATACTTTCGGTTTGGCCGGGTTGGCTCGTACAGGAAACCAACCAGGCCCTCGAAGCGGAAACGCTCGTATCATGAGCTTCGGACGTCCGATTGACGTGCCATCAACTTTGTTGAATTCCTCTAAGTGAGACGGATCATTTGGCTTACTCCGCCCGAGGTTTGGATATAGGTGGAGTACGGTCGGGTTGGTTTTTCCTTAAAAACTAACTAGGCCCCTGGGACGAAAAAGCCAATAACTCTCAGACCGGGCGTCCGATTGAATCACCATCTACGATGTTGAGTTCCTGTTGACGATACAGAACATTTGGATACATCAACTCTGGACTATGTGTCAGTTGATGTATCAGCCTCTCGACTCGTGGAGCGGACCCTCCCGAACGAGCTTGGTGTGTGTGGGAACCCTAGAGCTGGCTGTGACTGCTACTGTGACGACGACGACTGTGCAGAGATCCTCAGTGGATTCGACGGCGACAACTACAGCACTGAGCGATCCTTTTTGGGTCAGTGCTATCGATCCTGTGTGGGTCCGATCTTGTGTGGGTCAGCGCTCAGCGGTCCTGTGTGGGTCAGCGCCTACAGGACCTGTGTGGCTCCGATCCTGTGTGGGTCTTTGCGGGGGTTAGTTACCTATCGATCCTTTGTGGGTCAGATCCTTTGTGGGTCATTGCAGGGGTTAGTTACCTATCTATCCTTTGTGGGTCAGATCGTTTGTGGGTCATTGCGGGGGTTAGTTACCTATCAATCCTTTGTGGGTCAGATCCTTTGTGGGTTATTACGAGGGTTAGTACCTATCGATCCTTTGTGGGTCTGACGGCTTAGATGAATCAGTGGCAATATCTGGTCATCTTTATCGTCATATGAAGAAGTTTACCTATGTGAGCTGAATCCTGTTTACTTTCCTTTGTGGATTTTTTTGTGCTATCCTGTGTGGATTTATGTTTTGCTTTCCTGTGTGGACTGGGTTGTACTTGAGCTCGGATGTTGGAGCCGAGTGAGAATTGATGACTTAGGTATATGTATGGGAATATACCTAAGCAGTGTCAGATGTTACTTCGTGATTGTATTATTCCTTTGCAGTTATCCTTTTTGGATTTTCGGAGACCTTCGGGGGTCTCGGGGTCCCTACTGAGTAGCTTATACTCACCCCTGCACGGGTTATGCCCGCACTACGTTGTGTTGGTTGCAGATGACAGACATCGCTGATCGTGGTTGAGGCTGCGGAGCAGGATGGTACCTGGATGTGGACCACTGGGCGGGACGTACTCGGAGCGGTCGGCTGGACCCGAGGAGCAGTGGAGGCTATCTGTACCCACCCTTCAGGTGGAATTTCCAGTGGACAGCTCGACGTTGCGGCTTTATTTTTCAGTTGTTGTTTTCCCTTCCAGTTGTACTTTACTTTCAGTTTGGGATTTTATGCTGGCCCACTTACTTTTCCACACTTACTGTTGTACCAGTTTTTACTTAGTGTTTACTTCTACTTGCTTGCTCTGTGGTGTTTGTGGTTTACATTACAAAGGCAATGCCTTCCCTTTTTTCAGGATTTACGCCTTGGTGCTAGTCTCCATCCCCTGGCCTATGGAAGGCGGGCTTGGGGTAGTCGCGGCATGGGCCCCGAGGATGGGTCGTGACATGTATAATGTGCTTAAACATATTATTCACTTATATCAGAATCATAATAATATATATGATATCATATATGATTTCTTTATGAATTTATATTACCCATTTATTAACAATTCCAAGTTTATGTAACACTTCGGGTAATAATCGCATTATGTATCGTACGTGTTTTGACTTATTATTATTGATCATATTTCTTAGATCCTGACTTAAATACTTCTTGGAATGTATAATATGATTTATATATCATAAATAAAAATATATATAATAAATAGATATATGAAATGGAATACACCTTTCATTGAGACGGTAGGATGTACATACGCATGAACATTTTTTTCCATTTTCGTATCTTATGGAAGTAAGTGAATGACATGTATGTATATATATATATATCATAATAGTAGAATTATTATGTAATATATTTTATAATTATTAATAATATTTATTCTTAAAATAATTCATGGATGGTGAACAGGGAAGGTGAGTCTCATCGCGTCTTGGAGACGGTATGTCTTACATACGCACGCATGGTGACTTTTTCATTCTAAGGATGGATAGAATAATGAATATGGTTGAATAATATTTATAATAACATCTCAGAATGTATATGGTACTTTATTTATTATTTATGTATGGTAAAAACAAATAATGATGAAGTAGAAGAAGAAAATAACGTTGAAATAGGTGATAAAATAATTACCTCTTCTTATGGTGTTTCCTTTTGAATTGAACAAAAGGGCTCCATAGGTTGGATTTATGATCAATTTAAGGCCTCTAAGATAAATTTAGGGTAGTTGGGAGATGATTTGGGGAGGTTTTGTCTAAGATAAATGGATTTGGAGGTGTGAATTAAAAAGAAAGGGAGGTTCCATTTTATAAGTGAGGTGGGGGAACTTTAGGAAAAATGATGAAATATTAATTTTTTTAAAATAATTTTTGGTTTCAAATTGCTCCAAATTAATTTATTAAAGTATAAGATTAGTATTTTTGGAACTCCTCTCAACTAATAGGTTTTATACATGCTAAATTCATCATATTAACCATATATTTTAGATTTAACCCTTAGTTAAATAGTTTAACTCTTACCATGTCCTCTTGTATTTTTATACTAAAAGATTAATATAGTTACTATAAAATGATAAGGGAACCTCAAGTTTATCATTAATTAAATTTTTATCATTATCAATTTCATTTGGATGAATCTTATATTTTTTTATTTTTTTATCATTTAATAAAATATTATTGGTTTTAAAATATCATTTATGTCAATTTTGTTACTATTTAATAATTGATTTTTTGTGAAAGACATAACAACTTTATTACTTCAAGAAAATACAATTAATAAATAATAACATCTCATAGTCATCTATAAAATTAGTTTATAGCATAAAAAGTTTAAAATAAAATATATTTTAATATTTATAATATCATTTATTTTAATATTTCATTAATAAGGCAATCATTACATCATCATTGCATCATAAATTAATTTAATTATTTAATGTTTTAAATATAAAAATAAAATACCATGATGTAGAAAAAATTTTAAAATTTCTAATTAATATTTATATTTGAATTTATCTTATGTATAACCCTGTATTAAAAATGGTTTAGTAATTAAAATTTGAATTTGACACTTTTAACTCTTCTTTAAATAGAATATAATAAATGTCATAATCTTACACAAGTGGATTAAAAAGGACCATTTTGATGTCCTAATGTTGATTTTTGTAGAAATACATTTATCCAATATAATTAGGACATGTGTTACGGAAATTTTATATTATTATAATATTATTTTTACATTTAATTACTTTATTTAAATTTAACCATCGTAAATAAAATTCAAAAGTTACTATTCAACAAAAATTATTTTGATCCAATTGAACAAAATTTTACTTATTGATTAAAACCATGTATGTCATATTTTTGAAATTCATTTCATAGAAGCGGTAAAATTATGTTTTATGCTAATTTGAAATTGTGCCATGAAGGTGGGTAAGTGTACCTAGATGGTGGGTAAAAAGATGTTAAAAGGGTTCAATGAATTTTTATATCTAATTCAATTATAAAATTACTCAAATAACATAAATTGGGCCAATATATGTATTATGTATCTATTTTTACTTTAAGATAAATTTTAATTAAAAATATTTATTTAACTAAAAAAGTCGGTTTTTATATACTATGTAGTATTTTTCACTATTCATCAAAATAAAATGTTTTTAGACAATACCAAAAAATCACCCTAAGGTAATTTTGATATTCTATATCCAAAAACATTAGTCTATTTTACCATATTTATTTTTTAGGAGTGTCTAAAACTAATTTAATTATTGTTCACAAAAGGACATAAAAAGTAGTTCAATTAAGAAAATAGTTTTTCTAAATATATAACTATTTTAACAAAACATATTCATTTCATTATAAATAAGTTTTATTTATGTGAAAAAAAATATAAAAAAAATTAAATTTTATGTTTTACTATTCATATTATAATATTTAAATGATAAATAAATATATCATTTAAATAATTATAATACTAATGTGTTGTTTCGCAGAAACTCAATCTTGTGTATAATGAAAACCAGGGTGGTGTTGTGTGCGATATAAACTATTAAACTACTTTAAATGTATAATGTACTATGAAATATTGGGGTGATATATTCTCCCTCCTTCAATAAATTGTGTCCTCACAATTTGAAATCATTCTTCGAAAATAAATTTTTTGAAATATAAAATACCTTTGTGTAAAACCTACATCCGAAATAGGGTTAATACAATTTAGTCTTAATAATAGGGAAAGGAAAAAAGAAAAATTCACCACCAAATTAGGATTTCGAATATAAGAAAATTGTTGGAATTTACGGACACATAATTGGATGAAAACCATAAATATTTATGGGGAGTGATTGAGGTCATCAATCACAAACAAGTGAACAATAAAAGGAATATTGAGGACCACAAAACCAAAAATTTATAAATATTTAAAGTATCATCGGTTTAACAAAACATAAAGCATTAAGATAACAAATTTTTTTAGATAGTTTTTTTGAGAAGGAGGGATTAATTTACTATCAAGATAAGAACTCATGAAAACATAATTGATTTCATTACCTATCATAATCATAATATCATCATTTATTTGTGCTTCAATCTATTTTCACGTATTCTCTTATACTGGGAAATGAATGTAAAAAATGATTTTTTATGCCTGATTCACATTTGATAAATCATAATGGTCTACAAGTATTTCATTAATCCTCCATATGTTTACTGAAATCCAAAAGGTTATGTTAATGTATCCAATAAACCATACTTTATCCTCAAAAAAATACCATGTTCTCCACATACTCAATTCCAACCTTTAGACTTATCCGAAACACTTGTGTCCAAAATCCTAGTCCAAAAAAATATATGGGTGGTAAACATAATGTTGATCTATTTTTTACATATAATAACATGTGAATACATTGATCATGTATTTTTTTTAAACATGGTAACACCCTAAATTACTATAAAACCTTATTGAATACATTCAGGCTCCCTTATTCCTTATAGAATACGGTATATACTACTTAATTCCAAAAATGCTGCAAACTCCAACAATTGTGGAATCAGTAAAAAATTAATTAGTTCTAAGGTAGTTGAGAATACCCAATATAATTTATCTAAATCTATCATCTCTTATTACAAAATCACTACCTCGGTATCAGGAAGAAATGAATTTTAATCATTCCCCCAACCATACATTTTCCAAAAAGCTTAACTTGTTATTGAGTCACTTTTATTAGTACCATACAACCTCAAATACTTAATGAAATAGTACTACAGTATAATACATATTTATTTCCATAATTCAATAACAAGTACATCATTGATACAATACTAAAATGACATAATTCTTAAATCAAGAAATAAAAACACAATAATTATTCCATGTTTACTCTAGTTACAGCTTATGCTTGACCTTGATCCCATTGATTCTTCTGAGAAATATTTCCTTGACACTTAGGAAAATAATTTTGAGTAATGACCCATTTCAATTCATTTAAAACACTAAATATTAGTCTTTTATTTGTTCTCTTTTCATTATTTTTCCTAATTACCATTTTCTCCACACTTATAACAAACACCCAATCCTTACAAGAAATTCCATGGGTGATTCTTTCCACAATTATCACATATGGGAAAATACTTCTTTCCATTTTTCCCTTAATCCATCTTTATATCTGACATCCTCTTCTTCTCTGGCTTCCCTTCAAATCCATAAGACTCATAGAATTATTTACCTATCTTATTAAAAGATGATATTATTTCCTCATGTAATTATAATACATGTGAGGCTATTTACCTTAAAAATATTGGATTAAAACCATGAAATATATGATATTTTTTACTCTTTGTAACATGTGAATTGGTGGGGTAGTCATTGAAGTTCCCAGTCAGGATCCAAGTATCACTAATAGTGGGAGGGGGTGAATCAGTGATATCTTTTTCTTTTTAAGTTTCTTTCCTTATAAAAAAACATTCTCTTCCTGTTAAAGAGTTTCTTCCCTACTGAACACACACAACCACAGGAACACAATATTTACAAGTTTCAAGACTCAATAAGAGTAGCTACATCCATGGTATGGTATGGAAATAATCTAGTACCACACAATCCACTAGAAAACAATCCTCTGATATGGAATACAATGAGTAGGATATACCCTTACACTCATGTAGCACTTTGAAAACAATCCAATAGTGTGTGTGCTCCCTCTTATCACAAATAGGGTAATGAAATATTTCTGTGCTTCTTGATGACCTTTCCCAGATCAAATCTTTCAAAAGAATTCTTCACTTTCTGACATAGAAGCTGGTAGAAACTTCCTGGAAAAACAGCTTACGCGCCTCCTTCCACTTACGCGCCTCCTTCCACTTGCGTGCCTCCTTACACTTGCGTGCTTCCTTGCACTTGCGCACCTCCTTCCACTTTCCCACCTCCTTTATAATTGCACGACACTTTGTGGATAGGCAATACTTGCACGATACCTTTATACTTGTGCGCCTCTTTGTGGACATCACAACAGTTGCGTGCCACCTAAAAATGAGGCTCAACTTGCGATCCTCAACCACTTGTGCGCCACACTTCTTCAGCTTGCGCGTTCGGAGCTCAAAATATTTCTGTAAGTCTCGAGCCTCTCGAAATGGGGAGGGTAGTCACCCTTTTATAGGAATTTTTGAAACATGTGCGTCACAGTCACTTGCACGCCTCTTTGGTACTTGTGTGCCATCTTGGCACTTGCGCGACTCCCTAGCACTTGCGCGCCTCCTTGGTACTTGCGCACCTTCTTGGTACTTGCGAGCCTTCTTGGTACTTGCACGCCTTTTTGGCACTTGCGCTCCTTCTTTCCTTTTACATATTTTTGAAATAATTCTATTTGAAATATGACTTGTGCGCCTCTACATACGTGTGTGCCTACTGCATGCTTGCACGCCTACTGCATACTTTTGTGCCTACTTCTTTCCCTCTCCCTTTCCTTCATAAGGATTGCATCACAAGTTCTCCAAACATATGATATTTCTGAAATACAGATCAGAAAAGAATCGTCGGGTTTTACAAGACATTTACAAAGTGAATTGATTTAGCTTCCTTGAAAACAAAAGACAACACTCTGTAACAGCAAACTTTTCTTACTTCCTTATCCTTATAAATTGGTCCCAACAATATCCCCCTTTGTATTTTGTTTTCGACCATGATTCATAAATCACTAAACATTGTAACATTAAGAAATGGATTGCTTATCAACAATTATAAGCCTATGTGAGCAAACTCATTGTAGGAAATAAGAATTATTGACAGCCAAAACCCTGTTGTCCAAAAGTAGTGACTATGACATCTCATGAGTGTACCTCCTCATCCTTCTTCAGAACATCTTTCAAGATTCTACTTCAGCATTCTTCACTTGCTCAAATTTCCATGAAAACAACATTGTTTCCTACAACCACTCCAACAAATAGTTAGGATAGTTCACACACATACATGTTGGATTCACATCTTACCCACAACTCCCCCTTTATGCATGCATATATAAGGATAGATTTATGAAACAATTCTCCCCCTTAACAACACTATCCAAAGGAAAGATGATAGAGGGGATAGAAACGCATACCTTAACCTTGATGAGGAGGTTGGACACCCATGTTCAACCTCAATTTTTCAAATGGTTCTTTCGGTAAAGGCTTGGTGAATATATCAGCAACTTGTTCAGATGTAGGAACATATTCCAGCCTTAATTCGTTCTTCTCTACCTACTCTTTGATGATGTGGTACTTTATATCAATGTGTTTTGAATGAGAATTTTGTACCGGGTTTCTTGTAAGATTTATTGCACTCTAATTATCACAACCTAAGAGCAATGGTAGCTTCACTTCAACAAGTACATCTTCTAACTAAGTCGTTATCCACATCAGTTGAGTTGCATCTTGAGTAGCAACAAAATACTCCGCTTCAGCTATGTTAAGATTTACTGAATTCTGGTTCTTGGTTTTCCAACTAACACAGCTTTTCCCCAGAAAGAAAACTCCAGCAGATGTGGATCTTCGATCATCCAAATTTCCTGCCCAATCAGCATCAAAGTACCCGAATAGATCAATATTTCTTGAGCCATCGTACCTAATTGCAAAACATTTTGTGCCTTTCATATATCTGAGGATTATTTTTCCAGAAATCAGATGTGATTCTTTAGGAACACATTGAAATCTTACACATAATGTGACAGCATAGATGATGTCGGGTCTTGAGGCAATCAAATACAACAGACTCCCAATTAGCTTTTGAAACTCTTTCTGATCAACTTCCTTGCCTTCTCCATCTTTAGACAACTTGGTTCCCACTGAGATAGGTGTGGACCCTGGTTTCAAATTTTCCATGCCAAACTTCTTCAGAAGTTCTTTATCATATTTTTCTTGAGTCAGAAAGATATGATTCCTTTTCTGTGAGATTTGTAACCCAAGAAAGTATTTCATTTCACCCAGCATGGAAATCTCAAATAACTTCTACATCTCCTCATAAAATCTTTCACATCACCATTCATCATTCCCAGCAAAGATAATGTCATCAACATAAACAATAAAAATCAGTGAAAAATCATGGCCCTCCTTAATGTAAAGATTCCTATCAACTCTACCTTTTTTAAAATTCATCTTCTTCAAGAAAGTATCCAATTTAGAATACCATTCCCTTGGAGCCTATTTTAGCCCATACAAATCCTTCTTTAATCTGCACACATAGCTTTCATTCTTTCCAATAACAAATCCACAAGTTTGATCAATGAAAACTTCCTAGTTAAGGTCACCATTCAAGAATGCTGGTTTTACATCCATTTGAATGATTTTGTAACCTCATTGTGCAGCAATGGCATGAAGGATTCTGATTGTTTCTAATCTTGCTACCAGAGAAAAGGTATCATCAAAATCAATGCCTTCAATTTGGGAATACCCTTTACAAACCAATCTTGCTTTTTTCTTATTACTTTACCTTCTTCATTCAGCTTGTTCCGAAAAACCCACTTTGTACCAATAATGTTCTTGTTGTCCAATTTAGGTACAAGTTCCCAAGTATTGTTCTTCTCTATCAGATCAAGCTCTTCGTTCATAGCATAAACCCATTCTGGATGCGCAAATGCTTCATTTACATCATTTGATTCAACTTTAGAATAAAGAGAAGTATGTGATATAGAATTTGTTGTTCTTCGTGTTTGAACCCTCTGATCTTTATCTCCAAAAATGTTCTGAGCCTCCACTTGCTTCCTCAATCTAGTATGAGTAGTTTGAACTTCTTCCTCGTCACTTGAGATCTCTAAGTCATATTCCTCTTCTTGAGTAGGATTAACACAGTCTTGAGCATTATCATAATTGTTAACAAAAACTTCTCTATCCTGCTCAACTTCCACATCAACATATGGCTGCTTTTCCTTCTTAGAAATTTCAACAACTTTTACATATGAAGAATCAAAAATTCATCCTATTTCTTTACTGAGGCATCTATAACCTCTTCATTCTAGATCATAGCCAAGAAAATTTCCATCATCTCCACTTTGCTCAAACTTTCCCAGGTTTCCACCTTTTTTCTTTATAATGCATGTACTCCCAAAGACTCTCAAGTGTTTCAGACTTGGAGATTTTTCATAGAACATTTCATATGGAGTCATATTTGAGATTGGCATGTAGAAACATCGGTTATGTATATGAACTGCAGTGCTCATGTCTTGCCTCTAATAATAATGTGAAAGACTATGTTCAAGTAACATAGTTCTCCCCATTTCCACCATACTTTGATTCTTTCTTTCAGCAACCCCAATTTGTTGAGGTGTGTATGGTGAACTGAACTAATGCTGAATTCCATGTTTGTCAAGGTATCTTGTAGAATCCTCATTCTTATACTCTCCACCATTATCAGTTCTCAACTTCTTCACTGAATACTCACATTCCTTCTCTTCTTTCTTCCTGAAAATCTTAATCATTTTCAGAGCATCGGACTTATGTCTCATGTACATAACAAAAGTAATGTGAGTAAAATCATCAATGAATGTAATGAAGTACTTATCTCCATTTTTAGATTAATTTCTCATTGGTCCACATATATCAGAGTGTATGAGTTCCAATGGCCTTTTTGAGTGAATTTCAACTCTCTTATGAATAGATTTTGAAATCTTCCCTTTCTCACAAATAGTGTAACATCAATCTCTTTTTCTTGATAAATCAGGCATATCTTGGACTCTGTCTCTCTTTGATAACTTGCACATATTTCTCTGACACATATGTCCTAGCCTTTTATGCCATAACCAATTTTCATCCACTAAACCCATGTATAAAAAGCTCTGCACTTCACCAACTTAAAACAAATTCCCTTTTGTGTGTTGGCCTCTCGTAACTATATTTCCAAAATTTCCACTTTTAACAATAAATCCATATTTTCTGAAAATAACTTTGTTTCCTTCATCATAGAGTTGTGACACAGTAAGCAGGTTATGTTTCAGTCCATCAACATATAATGTTTTCCTAGATTTTATCTGTTCTGTTCCAGTGATGGTTGATCCAACACCTTTAATCCTTAGAGATTCATCATTTCCAAATGTCATTGTTCCTTATTTTAGGTCTTTCACATTCTTCATCAACTTTAAGTATTCTGCCATATGAGATGAACATACACTATCAAGAATCCATGGACGTTCTCCTTTTATAGCTTTCAATGTGGTTTCAACAACAAGAGCTTTTACTTCTTCCTTTTCTTTCTTCACCTCCGGCTTAGGAGAATTTTTAATGAGCTGTTGTTGTGCTGGTAACAAAACAAGTCATCCTTTCACAAGATTTCTAGGTTGTTCACATCATTCACAAATAGTTTCTAGGGGTTGGAACCTATTTTTAATCTTTACTCCAACATTCTTAGGTTTCATTAATACCACATTTTCTGACTTCTTTATTTGAGGAGATTGACTCCCCCTCAATCCCTGCCTTTCATAACCTGTGGAATAATGGTAATGTTGTTGGTTGAATCAACACATATTTTTAGTATGTATGAATCCACCACAAAACCACCAGTATCCATAGAAAGATTATTTGCCTCTGAAATTTCCATACTGACCAAAATTGAGAACACATTTCTCAGACACCTTTCTGTATTTCTTTTCTGAGCCACTAGCCTTTCTATTATAAATCAAAATATTACTTTCCATTTCAGTTCTATCAAAACCAAAAGTTTTGGAAACTTTTCCTGATTCAGAATGTTTTGAATCGTTTTTGAACTCAAGGTTCTTTGAAACATCAGAATTCCCAATTTTGTTGGTCTTTACAACATACATGGCTTTCCTAGTATTCTTCATTTTAGAACCACTTTTACTTTTCTTTTCAACCATTGAAGGAAAGCCTTTTTGATCCTTCTTAGTTTCCTCCTTCAAAGAACATTCACCAACTACAGAGATATAGTTTTTGAAACTGATACTCAGTTCTTTAGTTTTATATAATTTTGGTTGGACAGCTTCCAACTCTTCTTCATTTGCCTTCAGCTTTACTTCAAGTTGATCATTTTGATTCTTTGCATTCTCAAGAGAATTCTTCAGATCATCAATCTCCTTTTCCATATTGATTTTATCATTAGTAAAACCTTCTTGATTGTTTACTGTAGAATTTTTCATTTTTCAACTTCTTGTTTTCCTTCTCAAGCCTTTTGATCTTTCTCAAACATTCCTTCAACTCTTCGTTCAGATAGGATTCAATTTGAGTTTCTTCTTCTTCAGAACTACTACTATCACAATCATCATTATTCATAGTTGCAACAAAAGTCTTCTCTCTAGCTTTCTCAGTAACTGAATTTTCAGATCTAGTCTCACTATCATATTCTTCTTTACTTTTCGAAAACAAGA
The DNA here is from genome assembly GCA_963277665.1 of Viscum album. Classification (NCBI taxonomy): domain Eukaryota; kingdom Viridiplantae; phylum Streptophyta; class Magnoliopsida; order Santalales; family Viscaceae; genus Viscum; species Viscum album. The sequence continues at coordinate 1,070,286,100 of OY728129.1, forward strand.
TTCTTCTTTTTGATTTGAAGAACTTTGTATCCTTACCTCTTTTAGAAGAACTATCTTTTCCACCCTATTTCTTCCAAGAATTTCTTGGTATTTATTCTTCTTCATCACTGTCTTCAAATTTCTTTCTTTTAGGACAATTAGCCGCAAAGTGGCCAACAGCTCCACATTCAAAAAATTTCAAGGGCAGTTTCCCTTTATATTTTCCTATACCTCTTCTCACATTTTTTGAAAACAAGGATAAAATTTCATCAAAGTTTTCACATACCTCATTTTCGGAGTCAGATCCAACAACATCATCTTCCTCAAGAGCCTTCTTAGACATTTCTCTCTTGGTGGCTTTAAAATACATTTCCCTATCAACTTTGGTTTTGTTCTTCGAAGTCTTCTACCTTCTCATTTCATAAGTGATAAGAGTGATATGAAAATCATCCAGAGATAATTCATCAGGGTCTCTGTCTTCCAATGAAGAAACTTTAGCATCAAATTTGTTGGGAAGAATTTTTAAGATCTTTTCAACGACTGTAGAATCCCTCAACTTTTCACCAAGACATCTGATAGTGCTGACAATGTCATTTATCCTGGTAAAGAAATCCCCAACAGATTCAGCTTCTTTCATTTTCAATTCTTCATTCTTCAGTCTCCATATTTTTAGTTTAGCCTTCTTCACTCTTGTATTTCCTTCATAGATGTTCTTCAGTTTGTACTAGATTCCTTTGGTTATGGAAACACCTTTCACTCTTAAAAATTCACTCTCAGACAGAGATGAGAGTAACGCATTTTTATCTTTTCCATCATTTTCAAGATTCTTCTTATCAATAAGAGTAAGAGGTACCTTGTCATGAATAGCAGGAAATCCATCTGTTGTAGTTTCAAGAACTTCATATCCAAGAGACATTAGATAAGGCATCATTCTATCCTTCCAGATCTAATAGTTCTTTCCGTCAAAAATCAGAATCCCCTTACTATTCACGCAGTTTAGATTTTCCATCAGAGCTTCTCTTCAATCACTTTAGCAAAGAATAAATGAATGCAACCTGGCTCTGATACCAATTGAAGTCCCCAGTCAGGATCCATGTATCACTGAGAGGGGTAGGGTGTGAATCAGCGATATCTTTTTATTTTTATGTTTCATTCTTTATGAAACAACATTTGCCTCCTGTTAAAGAGTTTCTTCCCTGCTGAACACACACAACCATAGGAAAACAAGATTTAAAAGGTTCACTACTCAATAAGAGTAGCTACATCCTTGGTATGGTATGGAAATAATCCAATACCCCAGAATCCACTAGAAAACAATCCTTTTATGTGGAATACAATGAGTAGGATATACCCTTACACTCGTGTAGCACTTTGAAAACAATCCAATAGTGCGTGTCCTCCCTCTTAGCACAAATAGGGTAATGAAATAATTTTTTTCTTCTTGATGACCTTTCTCGGATCAAATCTTTCAAAACAATTCTTTACTTTCCTACCCAGAAGCTGGTAGAAACCTCCTGGAGAAAATAGCTTATGTGCCTCCTTCCACATGCGCGCCTCCTTGCACTAGCCCGCCTCCTTCCACTTGTGCGCCTCCTTGCACTCACACGCCTCCTTCCACTTGTGCACCTCCTTTATACGTACACGCCTCTTTGTGGACAGGAAATACTTGTGTGCCACCTTTATTCATGCATGCCTCTTTGTGGACAACACAACACTTGCATGCCACCTAAAAATGAGGCTCAACTTGCACGCCTCAACTACTTGCATGCCACACTTCTTCGACTTGCGCGCTCAGATCTCAAAATATTTCTCTAATTCTTGAGCCTCTCGAAATGAGGAGGGTAGTTGTCTTTTTATAATCATTTTGGAAACCTGTGCATCACATTCTCTTACACGCCTCCTTGGTACTTGCGCGCCTTCTTGGCACTTGCACGACTCCCTGGCACTTGTGCGCCTCCTTGGGACTTGTGTGGATTCTTGGTACTTGTGTGCCTTCTTGGTACTTGCACACATTTTTGGCACTTGCACGCCTTCTTTCCTTTGCTATATTTTTTAAATAATGCTATTTGAAATATGACTTGCGTGCCTCTACATACTTGCGCGCCTATTGCATAATTGCGCGCCTACTGCATACTTGTGCGCCTACTTGAATCTCTCTCCCTTTCCTTCATAAGGCTTTCATCACAATCTCTCTAAACATATGATATTTTTTAAATAAAAATCAGTAAAGTATCGTCTAGTTTTACAAGACTTTTACAAAGTGAATTTATTTAGCTTCTTAGACAAAAAAAGACAACACTCTGTAATAGCAAACTTTTCTTACTTCCTTGTCCTTCTAACTTGGTCCCAACAGTCATTCTTTCTAATAGGCTCCATTTATAAATAATTTCATACACTAGATTAGGCTAGGAATCATAATATAGGATTCTAAACTGGTGAAATACTTAACATATATTGAAAAAAATAAAGCATATCAAATCTCATAATCATATAAATAGATTCTTAGCTGACATATTTAAACATAAATTCTTCATAATGGTTCGTAATGAAATTTTGAATTGTCCTAAGAATGTCCCTTAGGAATGTCAAACCAAGTGTGCAGTAAGGCCCGTTGTCGTGTACCCAGTTACCCCGATTCAAGCCCAGAACATATTATCGGAGTTTTTACCCCATGGTATATCTGGTCTAAAACCATGTGCATATGTAGTATCTATACAGGGATGTAATGCTTTGAATATCTACATAATCCCTACATTACCAAAATTCTAGGGTGTTTATCTATATATATCTTTAAAATCTATATTAGGGTTATGATCTGTAGTCTAAGTTTTCTAAATCTATTTCCAACGTTGTTGCTAAAATTCCTCTGATACAAACTGTAATGCCCCAACCATAGTTACCCATAGTAGGTGCATTATTACATAACATTAGCTTGATTACAAGGAATTATGTCTCAAAGTACGGATCAGTTTAGCAGTCTTGTAAAATAAATTATATACATGAACTTCACATTACAATTTCAAACATAAAATACAACATAAATAATCCTTTTAGAACTAAATTATTGTCCTAGCTTAAACCTACATATAAATAATAATACACTTCTTGGCATCCTGGGAAAATAAAACATAATAAATGGGTGAGATCAGATGCTCAGTTAGGGGAACAAATATATCATAAGCCATCATAAATAATAATAAATGTTTATAAAAAGATATAAAATTGAAACACAATCCTTTTAAACATAAACTTAAGTATAATATAGAAGAATATAAATAAAATAATTCTATTTACTTATTCACATGGATATTCTAATTGTCGAATAATCACATGTAACATCAATAACTAATCTCATAATGATGTAATGAATAAAGTCAATACATCATAACCACAAACTCAAGGCCTCATGCAAAGACCCTAAATATAAATTTTTTCAAGGCCTTGTTCCAAGAAACTAGTTTTTCCATGAGACACACTGATGCATCAAGGGGCTATAGCGGGCCCCACCCATCACTTACTACATCCAATGCATTCCCCATATGAAAAGGATGAAACATTACATAAATATACATATTAAACTAGCATACTAAATGTTAATACTTTAACCATAAATTGTTAATGACATAAAAATAGCTCATCCACAATCAAACATATTATAAAACAATCAATATAATATGGAATATTGTATCATAATAAATTAACTTCAACTAGATATAAAATTCAACAATAGATGTTGACAAATATAAAATCAATCCAAAAACTATTTGAGAGAAATATCTCATTCTACATTGAACTAATTTAAATGTCGCATAATTATAAAAGAAAACATTTATTTTGAAAATATTATTACAAATTTGTAATGAATTCTTTGAAGGTGTTATAATAGCATAAAATAGTCTCACCCACTGTTCAAGTTAAAAAACATTCTTTCCATAATTTTTTAAAATGGTCATAAATTATCTTGTTTGTAAAATGACAGAAATATTCCTTTTTAAACATTTTAAAAAGTCAAAAAATATTATAAATTAATTTATCCCATTTTCTAAGAAAGAGTAAAAAAATTTAAATTCATTTTTATAAAACATGGATGTGTATGATAAATATTTTCCAGTAGATAGTTACGTATAAACAACCTCATATAACAAAGGGATTGTAAAATTAACCTTTACCTAAGGTTTGATACTCTCTCTATGTGTCCAAAACTCCTATATAATGTGTTTAAAAATATTATTAGCTTATATTAGAATCATAATAATATTTATGATATCATATATGATTCTTTTATGACTTTATATTACTCATTTATTTACAATTCCAAGATAGTGTAACATTTTGGGTAATAATCGCGTTGCTTATCATACGTGTTTTGTCTTTTTATTCTTTATCATATTACCTAGATCATGATTTACATAATTACAGAATTTATAATATTATTTATAGATCATAAATGTAAATATATATAAAAAATAGATATATGAAATAGAATACACCATTCATAGAGACGATTGGTCGTAAGTATGCATGAACATTGTTTCCATTTTTGTATCATATGGAAGTAAGTGAATGAAATATATATATATATATATCATCCCATTAGCATTATTATGTCACATATTTCATAATTATTAATAATATTTATTCTTATAATAATTCTAGGATGGTGAACATGGAAGATGGGTCTCATCGCGTCGTCGAGACGGTAAGTCGTATTTGCACACAAGTGACTGTATAATTTCATTAATGGTGAAATTTTATGAAATTGGATGGAATATGAAATTTAATGAAAAAATATCATGTTATATTTATAATTTAAATCCATTATACTCTTCGTTATATCAATAGAAATAATGTGTACATGAAAAATAATTTACACCACGGCGTGGAGATGGTAAGTTGTATGTACGCACGCATGGTGACTTTGTCATTCATGGATTTATAGAATAAGGAATATGGTTATACAATATTTATAATAAAATCTCATCATGTATAAGGTACTTAAGATATTATTTTATTATGGTAAAAACAAATAAAGATAAAGTAGAAGAAGAAAAGAACTTTGAAAGAGGTGATAAAATAATAACCTCTTCTTCGGGTGTTACCTTTTGATTTGAAAAAAAGGTATCTTTAGGTTGGATTTATTCTCAAGGTAATTACTCTAGGTTTAATTAAAGGTAGTTGAGAGGATATTTCTGTAGGGTTTTACTCATCCAAATAGCTTTGGATGTGTGAATTAAAAATAAATGGAGGTGCCCTTTTATAAGTGAGGTGAGGGGTACTTTATCAAAAAAATGTTTGGATAATAATTTAATATAAATACTTTTCAGTTTATAATATCTCAAAATTGATTTATTTCGAGTATAAGATGATTATGGGTTGAAATACTCTCAAAAAATAGGTTTTAAACATATTTAGGTCATCATATTAACCTTATCGTTTAGATTTAACCCTTAGTTAAATAGTTTACCTCTTACCATGTTTTCTTGTATAATTATACTACAAGGTTAATATAGTTTCTATAAAATTCCAAGGGAACCTCAAGTGGATTAGTAATGACATAACTATATTTATCTAAGACATTTTTTAGAATATTATATTTTTAGGATATTTATATCATTTAATAAAATAGTATATGTTTTTAAATATCATTTTTGTCATTTTTGTCACTATTTAATACTTGATTTTCTTAAAAGTCATAACAACTTGATTACTTTAAAAAAAATACATTGAAAAAATACTAACATGTAATAGTCACCTATAATATAAGTATATGACATCCAAATATTCATACCACATTTATTTTAAAATTTATAATATCATCTATTTTAATCATTAATTAATAAAGAAGCCACTTAATCAGCATTGTGTCATAAATAAATTTAATTATTTAATGTCTAAAAATTATAAATAAAAAACAATGATGTATTAAATATTTTTAGCTTTTTAATGTATATTTATAGTCGAATTTATCTTATGTATAACCATATATTAAAAATGGTTTTGTAATTAAAATTTGAATTTGACACTTTTAACTCTTCTTTAAATAAAATTTAATAAATGTCATAATCTAACAAAAGTGGATTAAATAGAATCATATTTTTGTCCTAAAGTTTATTTTGGTCGAAATACACTTATCCAATAGAATTAGAACAGGAGTTAAGGTAATTTTATATTATTATAATAATAGTTTTACCATTAATTGCCCTATTTACCTTTAACCGTGGTAAATAAAATTCAAAAGTTACTATTCATCAAAAATTATTTTGATCCTATTGAACCGCATTTTACTTACTGATGAAAACCATTTATAGGAATTTTTTAAATTAATTTCAAAGAATTAGTAAAATTACGATCTATTCTAATTTGAAAATGTGCCTAGAAGGAGGGTAAAATGTGGCTAGAAGGTGGGTATAAAGTTGTTAAAAAAGTTCACGGAATTTTATATCTAATTCTATTATAAAACAACCTAAATGAAATACATTAGGCTAATATATATATATTATTTTTCAATTTTTACTTTAAGATAAATTTTAATTAAGAATAATTATTTAAATGAATAAGTTGGTTTTTATGAACTATGTAATATATTTCACTATTCATCAAAAATTCAATGTTTACATAAAAATACCAAAAATATACCCTACGATAATTTCAATATTATGAATTCAAAAATTAAGTCTATTTTATCAAATTAAATTTTTATGAGTGTCTAAAATTAATTTTATTATTGTTCCCAAAAAGACATATTTAGTAGTTCTTTTAATAAACTAATTTTTATAAATATATAACTATTTTAATAAAACTTATACATTTTATTATAAATATGTTTTATTTATGTGAAAACATTATAAAAAAATAAAAATTTATTTTTTACTATTTATATTACAATATTTAATTGATAGGTAACTATATCATGTAAATAATTATAATATTAATGTGTTGTTTTGTAGATACTCAATCTTGAGTATTACACAAGCCAAGTCAGTGTTGCGTGAAATATAAGATATTAAAATACTTTAAGGGGATGAAATAATATGAAATCATTGGGTGTTACATGAAAAAATTTATAAGATATGTTGAAGACACATTATAGATTCATTGATTTTGAATATATAGAGAGGAAAATCCTATTTGATATAAAGAACATGGGATTTGTTATGTTATGATGTGTCAAAATTATCTTGATTTATAAACTTGATAAGATCCTTTGAATATGATAGATTCAATAAGATTTATTGATTATGAAATTATGGATGGTTATATCTAGTATTTTACTATAAATACCTTGATCTCAAATGCCCATACTCGGTGGTTTCTTTATTAAGTTTCCATAAGAAACAAGCGATCACATTCAAAATGACTGAATAGTTAAGTATTCTTGGTAAATTAGATTTATACTTGAATATCTAATTACATTAGAAATATAAAAGTAAACCATAGTGGATGAAATTAGTCTACAGCCTTAAACTCATTTAAGGATTCCTTCATCATATCATGAGAAAGGAAACAAAATAAGGGGTGAACTCAAATTATTAGTACATGTTATGTACTATATAATCTATAATGAGTAAATAATTCATAATCAATTTTAAATGGTAAATAACTATAAACACATACTATTTATTCAATAACTTGAGCATGAATAATAATATGGAAGGCATAAATGGTGATCTAATAATGCAACATAACTAATCACATGATCTTGAAACATATCCTTGGATATCATAATTCCTCAAATAATCACATGGAAATTAAAAACTAATGTCGTAATTATGGAATGCATAATATCCTACATCATAAACAAAAAATCACTACCATGTGCCAAGACATTTTACCAAAATGGGTAGGGCCTCAACCAAATACCCAAACGTGCTTTTCTGATGAGACTTACCAATGCACAAAAGGGATATAGTGGGCCCTGAACATCACTTACTATATCAAATGAATTCCTCATATGAAAGGGGAGAATAAAAAATTCCATATATAATCAATATAAACATTTATATTGGAAACTATTATATAAAATATTAATATTTATCCCTATAAAAATATCATAAAATATCCAAAGAAAGAATAAGGTTGCTATTATTACAACTTATCCCTAGTTTAGTATATGAAAAATAAAGGGTTGTATTTGATTAATATAAATTCCAAAAAAATAAAAAAAATTTACTTATTAAAATACCCTTCTCAATATGAAAATTAATTTTAAGAAATAATTTTTTTTAAATATTAAGGAAAATATTTCTCAGAAAATATCCTTATAAACGTATAAAATATTAATTAAAGAATCGAGAGGTCATACTAGGGGGAAATTCCATTCATAATGAGTACTTTAAAACAAATATTCCTTTCACATTTTTGTAAGAAAATTCAAAAGGTACCTCATTTGAAAAATTAAAGAAAAATTCCTTTTATACCAGTTTGTAAAACTAAAAAATGGGTGAATATGTCTTTAATAAATCATTGGATAATAGTAAAAACATTCTTGAAAATAATATTAGAAAAAATGGACATCGAAAGAAAAAAATCCAAACTAAGTATGAAGTAAACACTATCTTTCATTAAAACATTTATTTTACCCTTTGAGATATAATTTTATAAAAATAGATGATAAGATAATATATTGGATTATAGAGATAAATATAATATAATTCCTCCAGTAGAGGCTTAAACATAAACAATCTTGGATAATGGTGGGACTATGAAAAAAACCATTACCACTTTAGTAGCTTTAAAATCTTAACCCCCATGAAATAAAAAACATCAAATGAAATATTAAATACCATATATGAAAATATATTTATGACATAACATATCAATGGGGTAGTATGTACACTTCATAATATAACATACGTGTATAACATTACATATATCCTAAAGAAAACAATTTGAGTCGAAGATTACATACAATGATCATAATTTCTATGTGATAATTAAAAAATTAAGTTATTATGTGTATAAATTATAAATTAGAATAAAAAAATTGGAAATAAAACATAAAATAATCATAATTCATTACACACATAATCCTATAATATCAATGACAATGAAGAAGTAATATAACCAAATGAAATGAAATTGAGGTATGAAACCCCTTAAAACTTTGTAACATTTAAGTCAAATCCCCTTAGATGAAATAAATTAAATTACAACCTAAAATACCAAAAATTATTAATTATTCAGGATATTAAATTTAAATGGGTAGTATATACACCATATTAAATAAATTGGTTCATATGATTCAAATATGCCTTAATGAAAGGAGATTGAGACAGAATCCCATACCTCAGGTCTGAATCGTCATGTACAGTATTTATATTCTTGAATAATACACTCATTTTAATTATTTACATTTATAATAACCTTTTTTTAATTTAATTATGTATTTTATTATATTTATTACCATGTTAAATTTAATTACAATATAAATTAACTTCATACTGGATGTTGGAATGATATCTGGTTCATATACCCAAAATGAATATGATAAGTTGACTATATTAAAATTGTTCATTAATCCATTATCTATAGAATAATAATCATGGAATAACTGTAATTTTTATGCATAAATTATACTTTTTAAACCAACCATGAAATAATTTTATTAAAAATGGACTACATTACATTTATAGAGATTTTAAGTCGTACGTACGCATGAGTCAAGATTCCATTTTAAATTACCATCATGGAAAGAAGGAAATAATTATTTTAGAATTAAAAAATGGTAATTATATCATAAATTCCATGTTATTTATTAAAATATACATATATATATTATCCATGTGATGTGGTTATGAATATTGAATCACATCTCTTCAGAGAGGTGGTACTCCACACATACACACAAATGAAATTATCATTTTTTTAGTTAATTGAAATATAATAATATAAACTATATATTATCTTTTCAGAATTTAAATATGTCAGGAATATAGTGTGTATACGTAAAATTCATCTTTATATCTAGCTGTGATAAGTGGTGATGGAGAACAAATTACATCAGTTAATGAGGTGGTAGTCGGCCACACACGCAATCGATGGTTTCATTTTTTATTTGATGGAAGAGGATATGGAGATAGGTTATAAAGTCACCGTAAAAACAATGTAGTATATTTTAGATACTGATTTTTATTATACTTTAATTATCAAGGAAATAGTTTATGTGGTTCGAGAATAAGGAAAAAATAATGAGCATAGTGAATATAATTACCTTCGCTAAGAAAAACCACCTTTGGACCTCTAATTAAGGATGCTAGGGTTGGTATTTTTGGAAACCATTAGCTCTAAAACGTTTATAAGGATGTCTAAAAGAGATTTTGGAATTGTTTTTTATATCTAAATGGCATAATAGGTGGGAAAAGGTGAGGGGAGGAGTTTTCCTTTTATAATAGAGGAGGAATGACATTTTTGTAAATACACAAAACTAGTATATAATGGAAATTAAATATCAACTTAATATCCTAAAACATCACCACTAAAAATGATGTTTTTTACAAGTTTTATTCCCTTACCTTCTTTGGTTACTCAATTTTACTATTTTAATTTTTACCATGATAATAGTTGTTTTTACGTAGCTAAAATATTCTTTAAGAATGAAAATGAAATTAGAATTAATAGATCATTTGGAAAAACTAATTATAAATATTAAATTTAATTTATCAAATAGAGATATTGTGTGTGGGGAAAATTATATTTAACTCGAGCAGATGTAATGCACAAAAACCATGTTTTATCCTTTACTCTGGTAATTAACTTTTATTGTTTTAACTAATAATTATAATGAAATATAAAGTTCAAATTTTTACATAATATTAATTATTTTTATTCTAAATATATAATATATTTTACTAAATTTAATTCACATAATTGGTTGAATTTAATTTAAAATCAAACCAACAAGAATGATAAAAAAATTTGTTTCTCATGTCATAGTTTTCATAAGTATTAAATGTTTTAATTACAAATTTAAAGAAAAAAATAATTTTAATGATATAAATTGGATTTAAATTTAATATAATTTAACTAATAATAATTAAAATCCATTTAAAACAATATGTAACTCTGTAAATTCCATAAATAAAATGAATTTTTTTTAAATATGTATTTTCAATATTCGTCTGAATATTAATATTTGCATAGAATTATCATAATGTCACTCTAAGATAACTTTGAAATATTGATTTCAAAAATTAAGTTCATTATTTCAAATATAGTTTATAAAATTGGAATAAATTAACTTAAAATATGTGATCAAAATGTGATGAAAATTATTTTTAAAATAATATTGTTTTTACGAATAAAATTGGATTAATTATTTTCTATTGTATAGATAAAAATATAAGATTAATGATAAACAAATTCTTGAATATATAATATATGAATTTAAATATAATTATTCCCCAATGGTTATTAATTTAATATATTAAGATAAAAACATAGTATGCACATAAAAATTGTTTTTTCAGAAAAACAAATCTTTTACATTCCAATGATTTTTCTTTTCATTTATAATCAATTGACAATAAATGGATTTATCTAATACATGAATAAACCATATAATTTTCATAATTTAGTTATTTTAATTAATACGCAATAATTTAATGGCTAGGTTATAATGGTATATTATATTATAGTTTATTTAGGCTTAGGGTTGTGTGCATCCCATGCAATCTAAGAGATAAAATTTATTTAAAAGAAAATAAATTGTAAAGTCATGGGTTGTTACATTTGTAGATTGTATCAAAGTAAATGTATAAATTATGTGTTTATGGCTTGGGATCTAGGGTTGTGGGTATAGGGTGTCACAGTAGCTGTTTATTTAGAAATATTATCAAGAATGATCAATGTGAAGACAAATTTCATGCTAGGCAGTGTGTGAGTCTCAGGAGTCTAGAAAGGAGCATATTGATAAAAAGAAACAATTGAAATGGAAATTTTAAGAAATAGAGGATAAACTATGTAAGGTGTTTTGAATGTTCATTTATGTCATCTATATTATGGACGTAAGGAAAAAATTGATATCACGGGGTAATAAAATATGTTCCTTAGTTGAAGAATAATTGTAAAGGAATAGTTTTAAAAAAATATTTTCTAAAATAATATATGTGGAATTTTTCCATGTATTTTGAAAGTTTTACAAAACCACCATCAACGTTAAATATTTTTAGATATAATAAAATAAGAAACATTAATATAGATTGATAAATTTTTGGAATAATCAGAAAAAACTAATTAATAACATAATAAAAAGTTCAAGAAATTTTGGGAAAATTTTTAATATCAGGTGAGGATGATAAGAACTCCCTCAAATTATTTGCCTCTAACAAGAAGTGAAATTGAGAAATCTGGAATCACCCCATGATCAACCTATAATAATCTCTTTATAAATCTAGAAATTCTGAATGGATAAAAATTCCAAAATTTCCACCAACTCATCATGGGTGGGTGTTGGAATATCCAATAATGAAACCCCTATAAAGATTTAAAATGGGTGGTATTTTCACTTAAAATAGAAATTAATTAAATCTAGAAAGATTGCATCCATAGATAAAGGGGGTATTGTTTATTTATGTTGTTACTATATGTTTGGTAATAGATACATTGAGTTTTGGAATAATTTTTAATATATAGAGAATTTATAAGGTCTATAGTAAGGGAGGTAATATGCTGGAGAAAGAAGAAAATCAGTTAAAAAGTGTCCATATTCACAGAAAATGAAAAGACATTTCACCAAAAATAGATTCAAGAGATTGGATTTTTTTGTGATTATTGAAACATGTTTGGAAATAATTAATATGACTATTGGTATGTACTAACCAATCACAAGTCATATGACGATTGAAAAAAAGAATAGAATATTGTGATAAAAAATTTTAAAGAATGATAAATCATCCTTGAAATAAAAGAAACTAAAGAATTGAATTTAATAAAATAAGAATGATGTGAAGTTAACTCATAATAATTCTAAAAACCAATTTTAGAATGATTTAACTCAAAAATTAAGGCACTTATATTGTGGGAAAATAGCCACACTGTATATCACTACAAATAGTCCTTCGAGAACAAATTAAAATAAAGTAAATTAAATATGAAAAGAGAATAATCCTTGGAGAGAAAAATAATGATTATATTGATTAATGAAATTCCATATGAAGTTTTTAAAGTATTGACTTAAAATATAGCACAAAATTTATGAATAAACCACCAGAAGATTCCAATTAATTTTAGTATATCGTGATAAAGTGCTTGACTATTTTCCCAAATTTGTTAGAAGTTGATACACTAATAGAGAAAGAACTATAAGATGATAATGTTAAAGGGAAAAGCGTGATTTCACATGAAAAGATAAAATTTCATGAGAGGACGTATAAAAGTGATAACCCAAAGAAACAAGTGAATTTATAATTAATGTAAGAACAATATGTAAAGTTTCTGAAAGACTGTATGGCCATTATATCATCTCAAAAGGAGTTGACAGGAAAATTGATGAAAACACCAGATAATACATTTTCCCTAGTGGATAATGTTAAAATGACTATTCTACATAATTATAATTATATAATTATTAAAAAAATTCTATACTGATAAAGGATATTTAGAGTTTGAAAAAATAGCAGACCTAGCATGAAAAAAATCTTCGAGTGTCAAATATGGAAATAATAGAAGATATTTGTTGAGAGATAATTATCACCCTTAATATTATTAGTAATGATAATTGAAAACCCAACCCCTTTTCTCTTATGGTATATTAATTCATAAGAAATCCACACTATAAGAATTTGTCATTCATATGATGCTAGAGTCATATGATCCCATGAAGTCTTGGTCTAGTAACTTTTCCAAAGATAAATCAAAATGCTAGGAAAAAACTAGATTTTCTAGAAATGCTTTGACCCACAATAGAGTTGATCCAAACCACTTCCAATATTCATGAAAATAACTCAAAAAACTAAATAGGCCACATTAATTATTCTATCCACTTCATTGTTAAAAAATACAACCTAAAAGAACACCTTGAGGATTTTTTATAAAAATATCACCATTTGGGTTCATTAACAATTCCAACACACTTTAAAAAATTTATTCCACTACTTCAACAAATAAATTTTCAAATAAATAGATATGAAATTTGTATACATAGTTTAACTTCTTTCCTTCAAGTTTTGTCATGACGGTTCACTAGTCACCAATTATAAGCCCACTTTATCCATTATCGGTGTGAGAAACAAGATTTAAAGTAAATTTGTTTATAAACAAAATAAAATTGGTACCTTATATTCAAAAGCAATGCACCAAGATAAAATATTTATATATTATCATTTTTCTGAGACAAACATGTACATCTCACTCTTTTTAGTAGATTGAGTTACTATTTCCTGCCCTTTTTCAATAAACCCAGAGACTATTTCTCTAAAATATCATAAGATAGAATCATAATTTCACACGAAAAACATAAGAGATAAAAACATTAATTTATAAAAAAGAAAACTCCATGGGGGATAGAGGTCTTGGGTTTCACTCATCTATTGGGACAAGAATGTTTGGAGGTGTTTTAAAGAAGCTAGAATTTTTATAGAGGAATTTGGGTTGGATGAAGAAATTGTTCTCCATGTTTTTTCATTTCTTCCATAGAATAAAATTCATAAAATTATTAAACCTTTAAAAAATTGAATAGATGGAGAAGAATATACTAATTTTTCCAATCAAAGTCCATCAGATGGATTATTCTAGACTAAGATGTTCAGACAGAGTGTTTGTGATGAATATTTTTTTTATATTACATAAAAAGTTCATTGGACATTATTTTCAGTGATATAAAAAGTTTTTTGATTATTTATTGTTATTAATGATTCTAAAATCATATGTTATTAAAGAACCCATGATCAATGATTTCATATAAAAGGGGCTAAAATGAATTTTATTTGAAAACATTATATAAGGATATTCTATCTATGTTCATCTGATAGAGGAAAATAGACAGACGATCAGATGAGAATATTTTATATTCAATCTTCATGAAGTAATAGTTGTTATATAACTTTAAAGGTAATATTATTTGGTATTTAATTGTGTAAATTAAAAATTGGAAGATGTATAAATATATGAGTTCAAATTTGATGAAAACCATCAGATGATCTCTCATAATGTCATCGGAAAGAGTCCATCGAATGAACTGAAGATTTGATACAATAATTCAAGTATTTTAAAAAAGAAATTTCATTGAAAACATCATATTGATATTTTTTCAAAGATAATTAGAAAAGGGTCAATGTATCAAGGAAATAGGTAGGGTTTTGATGTAATTCACTAGATGGAGAAAATGTTCGAGAAATACTACTGAGAAGTACCTGTGATTTTTTTATAAGAATAATAAAATAGATTTTCAATAGGGGGAATAATTTATTAAATATTTTTTCTTGAGAATAATGTAGTATAATGTTTTACATTTTAAAATATCTTTATTAATCATTCATAATGAAATTGAATATGATGATGAAAAACTGATCTTTCAATGTTCCAAATATTAAAATATGATGATTTGTTCTTATCACTGAGGTTGAAATTTTTTTTGAAGGTATTAGATATTGAAATTTATGATAATAATCAATAATACAATATAATCCTTATGAATCATCCAAGTGAATTGTTCTGTGAGGGAGTTTGAAATTTAGTTTTTCATTGAGGGAGAAAGTTAAATTGGAATCATGCCTTTTCCCCTACAAACACATATATATAAGGTTCAAGTAAATTATGGATATGTATATTCTTTAAACATATAAAAGATGAATTTATTTATAAATAATATTGGATAGTGATACCATATGAAATTCTAATAGTTAATGTTTGGTAAATAATTTCACAACTTGGGAATGTCTTTATTGAATAAGAAGTTGTTATTAGTCCTAGGAGTTCAAATAAAAGTATCTAGAAAGAATACAATATTCAAAATTAAAAATCACGTATAATTGGGTAGACTATGTGTAGAGATTAATGATTGATCATAATTTAATAAAGTATAATTGTTTTTAAAAAGTAATTAGAAAGTGGTTTTTAAACAAATTATTGAATAGAGAACAAAAAATATAGCAGAATTGATGGAATTTAAATATAATCCCCTGTAAGAAGTTCTTGTTTACTACTAGGTAAGAACCACATTGATAATATAACAAACCTATTGGTGATGGTTTATAATATTTGTTAAAAAATATTTAATATAACTTTTTTCTTGGGGGAGAGAACATGCATGGTTATTTGATTGTAGTGCAGCTAAAGTGTAAGGATACTCCCTTATTTATCTAACCATATAAAAGGGTTTTTTTCTATTATAATATGTAGTATTTTATTATTTCCAAAACTATTCTAAGGAATATAAAATATTACTAATTAGTGAAGATTATTAATAGTTTTATTCATGTGGATTGTTCTTGAGTGCTTGTTTTCTATAGTCATTAATATTTAATAATAGGCGAAAGTTGTTTAAAAAGTAAATAAAATATCAAAAACAAAAGATCATTAATTTAAAACCTATCCTTATGAGTGATCACACATTTCTTAATTAGTAATTTCAAGTGGTATTAGAGAAAATATTCCCTTTATTGTCTCACTTCTAATGTTTAAAGAATAACGAAGTTAAAATGGATGTTTAGAATTCTATGAATAGTCAAGGGATTATTGTTTTCAATGGAAATAACTGCCTTATTTGGAAAAATATAATTCTTATTTTTATTATGTACAATTTTTAATAAATTCTTACAGATGAATAAGATGTTTTTCATCTAGATATGGGAGATTTCCCCTAACAAATTATTATATAAAGAATTCAGATAATTATGGGAGAGCCCAAAATGTTTTAGTATCATCACCCTATAAAAGTGAGTTTATTATAGTTAGAGGTGTTGGTATGGATAAATAAATCTAAGAAAATATGAATAAATTCTAGAAAGTAAATACTAAATTATAGAAACACAATTTGAAAATCTAGATATTGAAGCATGAATATATTTAAATTTATGATAAGAATTTTTTGGTGAGTTCATTACAATGGTTAATTACACTATCTGCACAATAAGATGTATTAGTGAGAAGTTATAGGATTCAAACATTATTGAAAATAATATTTGAATTCTACCTGGTGAAGTTGAGGAAAAATATTCATCATTAGAAGATATAGATCATGAAGCTTTATCACTAGATGATCTGTATAGAACTCTCTTCACTTATAAAATGAGGAGAGATAAGGTTATAAATAATAAAGAGAAGGTTGATCCATAAATTTCATTCAAATATATAAATAAAGTAAAATATAATAAATTTATCAAATAGACATATCGTGAATTTGATATGGGATATTATTTTAGTGAAAATTTTGATGAATAATATTCCCCTTCATTATAAATGGGTTGATATAAAAACATGATTCTAAGAAGGGAATCTACCACTAAAATTATTGTGCTATGATGATATTGAAAATCTTACTGTAAAATTTCCAAATTGAAAGGAAGAATAATAAAGTGACTAATATGATAGAAATTAAAGAATATACTTTAAGAATAAAGAATTAAAATTGAAGTGTTATTCTAGGGTAAATGATAGTAATATGTCTAAATAAAAAAGGGGAAACAATTTTTATAAGTGATATGAAGAAGATGACATGAAAGAGGAAGATGATAACTCTTGTGATGACACTTATAAAAACATATTATTGAAAAATTTAATGATGAAAAATTAATAAGTGATTAAAGTAGAAGTTTAGAATAAAAATAAACTCTTATTTAGTTTATAATAAAGGGATAGTTAAAATAATTCCTTAAAATGGTTGTAAGACTTGATAGGGACAATAATAAGGTAAATAAAAAGCCTTTTTTCAAATAATTAGCATCATATCTTGAATATAAATCTAGGTTTATAAAATAAATTCCTAATTTAAATAAGTTTGTTGATGATAATAAAAATATCAACATCAAGCTTGAAGATAAGTTGAAAGTGAAGAATGAAGAGTTAGAATATGTCAAATAAAATCTTTCAAAAGTTGGGAAAGTGGTTTCAAATTTCAAATACTCTGTTATAAAAGTTTGTGAAAATTAAAATAATTTTTAACCTTAGAATTATCATCTAAATACATACAAAAAGGGTGAACATAATAAAGAATATGATTGAAAGAAAATGATAGTTAATTAGACCGTGTTTGTATCCAAAATAATAAGAGCTGAAACCCCAGAATATTCTAAGGGTTCAAATATCGATCCAAAGCTATTATAATGGAGTTTTATGAAGAAAATTAAGTAAATACAAGGATGTAACAAAAAATTTACTATTAAATATAAATGTAGATGTTATGAAATTTTGTGAAAAGAATAAGCATAACTCTGGGAAGTATTCCATTTACATAGGGAATTGTGATTTTATATGGTAACATCTTATATTGTGGTGTATTTTGGAAAAACAAATATATGTATTTTTTTAATCATCAATATTAAAGAAAATCTAAGAGAAATTAGTTTCATATTTTTAGGGGGATTCAACCCACTAAAATAATTAAACCTGAGAAAGTCATTTTTTGGACTAAAAATAGATAATATCATTTGAAAACTATTTGTTTGTGATGTGATCAAACTAAAAATATTGAAAAAGATGTATCATCATTTTTCTAGAACAAAATATTTACAAATACATATGATAATTAAAGAATAAGGAAAAGAAAATACATAGTTTTAGAGTCTCTCTCAAAGCTATAAAAAGATTACAAACCAAGATATTAGACAATTGTTGTTGTTATCACATGATCCGAGACATGAAGTTATTGGAGAATGTAAAATATTTTAAATTATTTAAAATGAATTTTGGAAATAATGGGTCACTTAAAATCAAAGGAGTTGAATCTTATATGATTGGGGAAGAAAAATTAAAATCCAAAAAAGAATTATTTATAGAAGGGTTGAAACAATGTTTTTTAAGTGTTTCACATCTATTTGATAGAGTTAAAAAAAATTCCAAAAATATTTTTTTAAGAGTATTGAATATGGGAAAGTTTTAATGAGAGTACAAAGCACAAAGGGAAACTTATTTGAAGTTGGGGATTCACATAATTCATGCTCATTGAGCATGATGGAATAAAATATTTTGTGGCATAAAATAATGGGGTATATTTTTTAGAGGAACTTGAGAAATATTGTAAAGAGTGAAAGTATTCATGATATTACTAACCTGATAAAAAGAAGATATCAGTTTTGTTATATTTTCTAAAAAAGAGAATATTACAAACTCAGTACATAAGAAAGAGGAGATATACTCAACTCATCACTTGGAGCTCATATATTTTAAATTTTTTAGCTCATGAGTAAACAATAAACACATGTAGATAAGTAATTTATTTATATTATTTATGACATTACTTTCCCTAAATATATTATTTTTAAAATATAAACTAGATGCTCTCAATATCATTCTGAGTTTTAAGAGAATTTTGGCTACTTGATGTGGATACAATATGAAAAAGATTCATGTTCACAATAGTGGTGAATATAATAATGATAAGTTTGGAGATTATCATTAAAATTATGGAATTCATTATGAATTTACTAAACCATACACACCACAACAAAATGGTTTTTCTAAGAGAATAAATAGAATACTGGTGGAGATATAATAGATAATATCGATCGATCAGGATAATTATAATTATTTTTTGAGAAAAATTATTAGATTATAAGTTCATGTTCAGAATAGATGTTTTTATTTGATTATCAGTGATATAACTCCTTAAAATATGTATTATAAATAAATTCCACATTTGAAGAACCTAAGGGTTTTTTTAATTCTTATATTATAAATATTTGTGGTAAAAATCATGGTAGGTTTGATCGGAGATGTGTTGAAGGAATATTTCTTAGATACCCTCTTAATGTTGAGTGATATAGATGATAAAATAAACATACAATAAATATTATTTATTTTGAATATGTAAATTTTCATTAATATATAGATAAGAAATTATCACATGTAGTGGTATATATGTAAGAAAGTAAACATGATATATTTGTAGTCCAGGAAGTCTATGATAATTTTAAAACGTTGATGCCAAATGAGATGAATATTTTGAATTATCTATATCATGTGATGGGGAAAAATTACATATATTTCATCCTTGGTTAAGGAATCAACTGGAAGTTCATAAAATCATTCTAGACCAACAAAAAAAGTTTAAACTAAAAGAATATAAATTTTAGTTTCACATATTTCATTATATTCATAATTTGATCGAAAACATATTGATGAAGCTTTATAACATCAAGAGTGTATTGGTGCTATAATTAAATATCTAGATTATATTAAGAATAATGATACTTGGGAACTTGTAGCCAATCCAAGTAATACAAATGTGATGGGAAAAAATGGGTAATCTGAAACATGTTTAATAAAAAGGTGATGTTATAAGCAACAAGGAATTGTTTTTTTATTAAAGATGGTGCCTGGCCAAGAAAACCAAGGTACTATAGATATAAAAGAAAAGAGTTACAAAAGTCTAAAAGACAAAAGCATATTACAATATCTATTAAAAAAGAGAAGTAAGTAACTAGGAAGTTCATCAATCCAGGTGATGTCTTTATTGACTCCCTTGTTTGAAAGACCATAAACAACCATGTTAGCTTCACGATATATATGAGTGATTATTTAGTTGATGTCGTGAAGAGAACGGATGCAGTCTATCCAACGAGTGGTGATCATCCACATAAGATACATCACACTATTCCAAACTTCTTGCACAATAGTGATCGAATCTCTCTCAATCCATAGGTTGTTCCATCCATGTTGTTTGGCCAAAGAGACAACATGAATCATACCCACTATTTCATCTTCTAGAGAGAGAGCAATGCCATAGCTACCATAGAAGCAACCAACGATCTAGCCTCTGTGGTTCTTGAAGATGGCGCCACAACCCACAGGACCAGGATTGCATTTGGAATCTCCATCCACATTAACCATAATCCATCCTGGAATAGGGGCATGCCAGAAGACTTAAAAAGTGTGATGTGGTTGGAAAACGTTTACAGCGATAAGTAAACGTCAAAGGATGCTAAAGTCATGCACCGTGTTGTTGCAGTGACCCGTTTAGATCAAAGAAGCTTCTCAAATGGAAATGAGAATATGAGTTTTCCCTGCATTAAGACTGGATGAGAATTTATTATGAATAATAGCATTTATATCATACCAGATCACTTGGTGATGTTCAGAGACAGCGGCAAGAAATTGTTTTTTAATTTTTTGAGAACTATTAAGATCCACACATCTCTTTAATTGAGTTTTTGACAGAGTTATGCATCCACCATATGCAATAAAAAATATCAAAAATTTAATTCCAAAGAGCAAAAGGAGTGGAACAAGAAATAAATATATGATTAGCATCTTCTTTCTGATGATTTAAGAGGATGCATTTAGAACAGAGTTGAAAACCAGATGACTGATAATGGTCATCAGTGGGAAGTCTATTATGAGAAAGTTGCAAAATAAGAGTAAATATTGAGGTTTTTATCCAAGGTTTTTCAAAAAGTTTTAACCACCCAAAATCACTATCCTAGTTAAAAAAATGGTTGTAAAAGTTTTTATAATCAAGCATACCATTGTGAGCAGGTTCCCAAACTATGAAATAATCAGTTTTTGAGAAGGGATAAGATTCAATAACATTTATAATGTTATCAAGAAGAGGATAATTATTAGTGTTAATAAAATATCTAACAGAGTATTTGGTGTTCCCAGGGCTTTGGTCTTAGGAAACCCTGTAAATAAAAGGAGCACGAGCCTAGTTATCTAACCAGAAATTCAAGGAGGAGTTTCTGGAGACCATCCACCTGGAAGTTTATATTGAAAAACTATGCGGTTTCATGCATAGGAAATATAAAAGTTTTGTGTGAATTCGAATGATGCTTTTTTATGGATTAAAGATTTATTAGAGGTTTGGTATTCCAAAATGGATAATTTATTATCAAAGTTTAACTTCAAGAAAGGAAGAGTTGATAGTAAACCCTATATAAAATAAGATCAAGGGGTCTCCCTCATTATTATTTTTTATATATATGATATCATATTTTTAGGGAATGATTAATAATGTTGTGAAATTTTTTCTAATGAGATTAAAAATATTTTCTAAATGTCCATTATTAGAAAAGTGAAATAATTTCTTATCTTACAAATATCCCAAAGGAAGAAATATAATTTACTATCTCAATAGAAGTATACTAATTAACTTCTAATTATGTCTTGAATAATATAATCAAAGCTATTTTCTACTAAAATTTACTTTGGAAAAAACTTTTCAAAATATGGGGAAGGAAATGAGGTAGATCCTAAAAATTTTAGAAATTGGCTAGAATTTTACTATATGTTAAAGCTTGAACTACATATATATATTATTATATTACACTTTTTCCCATATATCACATTACACCAAATGAATCTAATATCATGGATGGAATGTTAATTCATAGATAATTTAAATAAAAAATAGATTTTGGGCTGAAATATGACAATATAAGAAATAATGACATCTTTGGATACATATTTATATATTGGGAAGGATGTTTTGATGATAGAAAATCTATTTTTGGTGGAGTGTTTTTTTAGGAGAAATTTTTATTAGTAGTAAAAAAAGAAACATAATTTATTAAATCTCAGTATAGTTGAAGTTGAGTAAGTTTATGTTAGGCCTGAGAGGGGGACTGAATCAGGGTATGGATACTCTTTTCAAAATTATTCCTTCCCTACTGGATCTTGAACTCTTTATTGTAAGGGTCACATTTTTCACTTATGTTTCAATTCTGAAATAATTAATTCATTATTTATTTAATTATGAATATTTAAATGAAATTAAGGAAATAAAACATAAGGAAATAATTATTTTTACTTGGTTCACCCTTACTAGGCTACATCCAAGGAGCATAAAACGGTGATGTGCTGATTGTACCAAAATTACTAAGGATCACTACCAATAATGATGGTTTATTCTAGATCTCATCTATACCCAATCTCACTATCTTTAAAAGTTCAAGGGTCTCCACACTACATTCCCAAGGGTCACTCCCTATGTCTATTTCTCTAGATAACTACCATTGGAAGGGATCACCATCTTCCTCTTCCTTCACTCACTACTTTTAGAAGGGATCCAATCACATTTTATGGACTTGTAGGTCCCTTAATTATCTCTAAGGAATGCATCGTCCACTATATGTAGATTCTTTTTTGAAGTCCAGCTTTGATCCACTGATTAATGACACTTTACCGCATATGTACTGGGAAACATCAAATCTTTCGTGCAACCCTTACTATACCTTGCATGAAACTATAATGACTTGTATGTAAGATATTAATTTTTTAAAGAAACACCTTTTTTTGAAACTTAAATCTTTTTCAAAACATAAATATTATGTTCCACTTATTTATATTGCATGAAACTTCAATTCTTTTGTACAACTCTTATTACAAAAACAATCTTATGTGATTTAGAGCTCTGATTTCCTCTACATATTGAGATATTTTTGAATGAGGGGGTCACCTCTTATTTATAATAATTTCATAACCTTACAACAAAAACCCTACCATTTTGTGGAAAAACAATTGAGCCCACAAAACAATATTTGACGTCGCATTGGATATTTAAGCCTATTTTGTACAAACTCATCCTTCACGAACATTTCCAAATTTATTGTGAACTTCATGCCTTCTCCATATTTCAACATTCTGATACTAAAACATGACTTGAACACAAGTTTTCAAACCTTCTTCAAACTATTTTGAAACATCCTTTTCCAAAAACACGTATCTCCATTCTCCAGATTTTGAGGCCCAAAAATTTGGAAAACACTAGAAAATGGAAGCACCAGATATCTTTCCTTTTTTTATTACCTCGAGATCATCAATTATTTTATCATGGTTCTTTGTCAACATATATTTTCAACAATATCCTTATAAAAACACAACATACCATGGAACCCCTCTTTTTTAAAAAAATATAATCAACCCAAATATGCTTAAATGTAACATTGAAAGATTTTTCCTTAATAGTTTCTACCACTCAATATGAAACACAACAAATGTGGAAGGATACATAGTTATAAGACTTGTTTTTTGATATGAATTTCCCCCTTATCTTAGGTTGTGACACACAAATTACTAAAACTATAACTAAAAATAAAATTTAATGTTCGCGTTCTAAGAACATTGATATAAAATATCACTTAATAAAAGAGAACGTGCAAAAGAATTAACTGAAGATGGATTTTTTTCTACAACATAGAAATTTGATGATATCTTCACAAAACCATTGCAAAAAGATATATTTTATAATCTAAGGTGGATAATGGGTGCTCAACCTATCTCACTAAAAGTCTAAGGTATGTGATTTTTTCCCTATCCATCTTATCTTTGGATAGTGTTATCAATGGGGAGAAAATATTGAAACATAAATCTATCCACTAGTATGTGTTTTACCTTTTATGGAAGGAATTTATTTAGGGGGAGTTCATAAAAGGGGTAATCACTGATTTCAGTGAATGTGACCTTTTTAATAGTTTTTTTATGTGGCTATAGAAAAATTGTTCTTTCATGATGAAATTATTTTGAAGAATGTTTTAATGAAGTTTCCATGTGAAATAAGATGATTTTTTTATGATGTTTAAATAAAAAGTTTCTCAAGTATTTACTTATAAAAATCAAGGTATTATTGTTCAATTATTGTTGTTTCCTATATGGATTTTGAACATGTAGGTGTATAATTATTGGATAAATAATCCATTTCATATGTTACAATTTTGTAGTTAATTGTGTTCATTGGTTGAAAATAAAATCCAAAGGGGGGTTATTAGGATGAGGAAGCATGGATGTTTTTTGAAGAAGCCACAAGATGTTTAGAGGATTTTGGGTTTTCTAAAAAATGTGTTTCACATGTTTTTTCTTTTAATTTCTTAATATAAAACACCTAACTTTGTTAATAATTCTAATAATTAAAGAACAGATATAGATGAATAGACTGATTTTCCAGGAAAACAATTTGACAGATTATTTTGGACTAAGATAATTTAACAATATTTTTTATGTAAAAATTCTCCACTATATTATATATAAATCTCAATAAATAGATTTTTTGATGGTTTAAAAAATATGTAGATACTTTTCTATTCCAAATGTTTCTAATATCATGAGTTGTGAAATAAATCACAATCCAAGCATGTGTAGGAAGGGGGAGAAAATCATTTGTATATACAAAGTTCATACTATAATTTCTTGAGGAAGTTCACTAAATATAGGTAAACATACATGGGTTTTGATGATAGTATTTTTTATTCATAGTTTATGACATTTTGGTTTTTTCATAAGATCAAATGGATACTATTAATGAATTTTTAGAGTTGGTACCCTAGAACCAACTTCTATGGACTTTATGATTACCTATATTCATAGTTTAGAATTTTTATAAACAACTTTTCACAACTTGATTATTCTTTGGCATGACAAAGTTTGTGATAATGTCCAGGGATAAATTTTCCCACATAAAGGTCATATTAATTCATCCTATGATGGAAACAAATTAGTGCTACAAAAAATCCATTAAAATATATTATATACATATGAATTAATTTAAGGGAGACGAATTATACAAGATATCAGGGGTAGAGGCTCATATGACTTTGACTCACCTTCTCATGGTGTACACTCATTGTGATTTCTAGTATAGTAGATTATAATGACAAGTCATGAATGTTGGAAATCCACATTTATATCTATCATTGGATGTTCTTATCTATGGATGTGTGTATTTATCATTAAACATTATTATTATTCTCGGTAGATATTATGAGCTATTTACATTAGTTTTTTTATGAGAACTATGGTGGCATATGTCAACAGAGAAGTAAGATATATTGGGTACATTGGGATTAATGTTTCATTAATGAATAATGAGAGTAATAATGTGTACCTTATATGGTTTAAAGGAAGTTGATATCTTATTCCCTTTTATGGAAATGATATAATATAAATAAATTATTATCCATGGGCTATTATAGGAAATTTGAATTTCTTGAAATTCAAAAAAGAGACATAACACACATAGGTTGATTGCACTATAATCCAACCTATTTGATTAGAGATATCACAATAAAGGAAATATATTACATGGTAAAAATCCATATGAGGTTTTATATTATAAAGGAACTAACTTCTTTCTCTATGGTTTTTGGGGCTTGTTTCTAGATACTAGCCTTGTCCTTTAGTCTATATACACTAATGCCACCGATATAGAGGCCTTGAGGGTCACACACTATTTGTATACAGAACCTTAGTTAAAATATATTATTATTTATTATTTAAAATTTTGAATAAATATTTTTCATATGTATGGTTTAATAATTATTATTGTTTTCTTGATTTCATATGTTACGTAACTTGTAAATTGAGATAATATTTTATGAGAAGAATATTTAATAAATCTTTATTTACTATTTAGTGAATATAATATTTATTTAATTATTTCATTAAAGTAAATGTTGATGCATCTGCAATGTGATCTTCTAGATTATTGGGTTATGGTGGTGTCTTCTTCATTCATTGCGGCTTTGTCAAAATATTTTTCATCATTTTTCAAGGATGGTAATTTCTTATGAAATTGATCTATGGTCCATTATTTGTGTTCTCAAGAATGTTATTTATCGGAGTTGGAATGTATTGTGGCTTGAATCAGATTCTGAACTTGTATTTAATGTGATTAGGCTGAGAACCCGAGATGTTACATAGAGTCTTCTTCCTTAATGGATTGAATTTAGTGAGTCTTAAAATCATCTCAACATAATTATCATGTATGTTTATATAGAGGCTAACCAAGTGTTTGATGTGTTGGCCAACTGTGCTGTCATGGAAATGACCTCTATGTGGTCATTTAGGAACCCTTATTTCTATAATTCTCTTATGGGGGATGACATGAGGGGGTGTCTCACTCTTGATTATGTAAATCCACTTTATCTATGTAATCTTGATACTTTATTTTTCATTATTAAATTTTGTTCTGGTCTCACCAGACCCATAAATTCATTGAATTTATTTAATTATGGGTGAATAATGTTGTGATATTTATTTATTAAATAAGTAGTAATTATTTATGGTATAACAAATATTATAGAGCAATTAAAAACCTATTTTAATTATCTAGTGAGAAATAATATATATTGAAATTATTTGAAATTTTAATATTTAATTAATTCAATAAATTTTCGTATGTTAATAAATAAAATTATTATTGTTTTTGTTATTATTATTCTTATAGACATGGGGTTTTTCAAGGATTAATGAAATAATAATGGAGTATATACAATTATTATTTTCTAATAGTATTTGTGTATAAACCCAATTATAATATTTTCTTATGGGGTTTCCATTTCTTGGGTTATATATAGAAAAATTCATATATTTCTTTGAAGGACCAAGAGAGATCCCTTCTCCTATGATACTCTCAAGAACGAAGAGTGGCCCTTACCACCACCACTCTCAATTATAGGGAGATCAAGGAGAATCATTCATGAAATGATTCTCAAGAAGATCATAGATGAATGAATCGATTATTAGGATCTATCATGCTAGCACTTAGAGATCCATAGGACGATATTCAGAGGATCGTGGTGGACATGTGGATCACTGCTAGAATGAATCTTCACTTGATTCCTATAAACAAATAGCATTATAATGTAGAATAATTTTTAGATTCATCAATGATGAAAGAATTCATCTCAAGATAAATATTTAATTCAATAAATTGATGTTAAATAAAATGAGATGATCATGTTTTCTATTTTTTCATTTTTAAGTCATTTAATATTTGATTCAATTCTATTGGTCACAACCTCTGTCTTTGATGTAGATATCATATTAATCATATATTACAATAAAAATAATTTAGGAATTCCCCATCCATTTTTTATACTACACCCAAAATCTTAAAATGTATTGAAGGAATTTAATAATTATCATTTATTGATTTACAGATTTATCAATATTTTTTAATATTGAATTAATCATTATTTAATACAAATCATGAAACCTTATCTATTTCCTCGTCATAATGAAAAATATAATCATAACCAATTACTTTTATTAATAAATAACATTTTAAGAACTCATCTAGAGGTACCAAATATTTTGTGTGAAAAAACACAAGAGTATATGTTTTGTATCCCATAACAATGAATCATGTACTCATTTTTAATACACCATTAATTAATTTAGAATTAATAAAATATGTGTACATTTATTACATGTGGTTTGTATTTAAATAAATCATGTGTTTACTGGGCCACGATGGTGCATGGTAAACTAGACTACATGGCATGAAGCATTCATACATAATGTGTAGTCCTTTAGTCAAAGATGGTTCATGTTTTTATTACACAACCGATATGACTAGTATCTTTGTAACCTAGATACAACACACCCTGTATGACATGTATATTCCATGTAATCTATTTTTTAGTGTTACAATTTTACATCGAGTTCCTAGACCAATTCCAAAGATAGACGGTGAATAATATACATATCATCTAGGTGGAAAGTACATTCAATCTATATTACAAAATTATATAAAATTAATTATTAATTTACTAAAATATTGAAATATTATCAGTATGTGTTTCATGTGTCGTTTATTTGAAATTTTATATTCCATGTAATGGGTTTTATTTATATTAAATATCTAATTAATTTTTGTTTTTCATTCGGAACTACATATGATATAGGATTCATAATATAATCGTTACTATACATGCATTTTAACATAACACACTGCATAAATACCATGTGTTACTTGTGTAATTTTTTTGACTATCTGCATGCCATGAAATAATGTGATAATGCATGTATGTCATATGTCACAAGAGTAAAAAGTATAAAAAAATTGTACAAATTAGGAAGTTTGGATGGCTACTCACCATGTTTCCTCTAAGGTACATTTTTTGTAAACATTTACTAATAAATAATGTTATTTAATTTGTTTAAATTTAGGATGGATGACAATCTCAACAATTTTGACTAAGAATTAATAAAAAATAATTGATTAATGAAATATGATAATTAACTTATTCAAATTTGTTTTTTATTAAATTATTAATGATTAGAATTGAATTTTATTTTTATTAAATGTGTAATTCATTACATGTATGTGGATGATCATGGGCATATAATAGACCTTTATGTGTTATCACTACGAGAAAATGGCCTTATACCCATAGTTTTGGTCAAAACCATCGGTATAGACACCTCTATATGCATAGATTTCCATAAAAAATCAGTATAGGTATAGTATGAGAGCCTATAACCATAGTTTTGGAAAACTATGGGTATAGCCCCCCCCCCCCCCCCCGCTATACCAACGATTCATAGAGAACCATCGGTATATATTGTTTTTCAATACCTATACATATAGTTTGGCCTAAAATTTGGTTATAGGGTTGTTTTTCAAGACCTATACCCAAATTGTTTTTAATACTATAGGTATAAGGTTGTTTTTTGAAGACTTATACCCCAGGTTTTCCAAAACCGTGGGTATAGCTTTCCGGCATTATAGCGGTAAAAAACAAATGCGGGAAAGAAAAAAAATTATTGCGGGAGAACCTACTCCCATGGTTTTCTACCTATAGCCATGGTTTAAAGAAATATATATAATTAAATATATATTTATATACCAATAATCCAAATAGGGTAGTGTTTAGGCACTAAAAGAGTAAAGGGTAGTTCTAGGGAACGAATCTCACAACTGTGTATTTTTTCAAAGATATACCAATGGTTTTACATTTATGGGTATAGGTTAATGACATGGTGGGATTGGACCTATACCCATAGTTTCAAAAACTGTGGGTATAGATCTTGGATATACTGACACCTTGATTTTCCATGGTTCCTTGAAAATGTGGGTATATCATGTACCAATAGTTTCAAGGGCTAAACCACAATTTAAAACTGTGGGTATAGGGAATTTTTCTAGTAGTGTATTGGTTTATTTTCATTAATTAAAATAAATAAATTTTGTTGGAATCATCATGTATTAATCATGTTTTAATGATCACAAATCTCATTCAACCTAGTTAACTCCTATAATTATATGTAATCATGTGTATTTATGTTTCAAGTTCTCTCATGCATTATAATAGTTAAGCTCAATCCATTTCATGCATATTACTATCTAAGTCTGAATACAGTTATTTTCCTAAGTAAGACACCTTAAGCAGACACTATAAGCAGACACCGTTAGAAGACACCGTAAGCAGACACCGTAAGCAGACACCGTAAGTTGACACCGTAAGAAGACACCGTATGCAAGACACCATAAGCAGACACCGTAAGCAAACACCATAATAAGACACTGTAAGCAAGACAATGTAATCATACACCGTAAGGAGACACCATAAGAATACACCATAAGAAAGACATTGTAAGCAGACACCGTGAAGAAATACACCGTGAACAAGACATCGTGACACTCAAACAGTCACCGTGTGAAGGAGACATTGTTTTCATAACTTATTGTTCCACTGTTACATAAAATATTTTTTTTGCCTTTCAATTTATATTATAACGGTCATATTTTATGCCTTTAGTGCACTGAAATAATTAATGTTTCTTTTTAGACATAATACGAGGTACGAGGTGTGAAACACATGGAACATGTCGGCTAAAACTCATGCATTCGAAGATAAAAATTGAAGTGTTCCCAAGAACAAGCAAGCGCGTGATACTGAACAGAAAAAAAGTGCTTGAGCACGACCATAAATACCACTTTTCAATATTTTCAATGAAAGCATTTTCACATGCATGCAATCCGACTATGTTGAAGAACATATTAAGTACATTGGAATCTAGAGACCATCTTCACATTATTAAAAACTCGTGAAGAACACAAGTTGAATTGCGACACTCTGTTTTTCAAGAAAAAAACCAGAGAATGATTCAAAATCAATTCTGTTTAATCAAAGGAGTCCAGAGCTGCACTTCTGATCACTAAAAAATTCTAAACTCATATCTGCTCACTCTTAGTGATTCTTTTACTTACCTCTCGAGCAGTGTGTGTACTCTGTATATTCCACACACACACTGACTCTTGTGCTAAACTGAAGTATTTCTAAATCCTTACACCAAACTCTTTATACTTTTGTTTACCCATGAAAACTGTGGAAGAGGTCCCTGTTTGGCCTAGTTATTATTTTGTTTACCCACGAAAAATGTGGAAGAGGTCCATGTGTGACCTAGATAGTATGTGTACAATTTTTAACCACATTCCAGGGTGTGGATCAGTGATTATTTTATATAAACTGCTTGGTGGCAGGTGATCACCAAGTGGAGTGGATAAGGTCTCAGGGTGATACTGAACCACTTGTTTCATACCCGCTATGCTATTTTAATGTGGTCTTCTATGTTTTACTGCTTCATTGCATAATCCAGAAAACACTAATTTCACATTGATAGTAAGTTTTGGAAAGAAGTTATAACTGATTTGTCTTAGTAGGATAACTTCAAAAGTAATATTAATAATTCAAATTAAGATTATTGAGAATTGATCAATCTTCTATGAAGTTGTTTAAGAAGTCAAACTCTTATAAAATTATAACCTTGATTAACTAGCCTGTATCTATTTTTTGGGGAAAACAATTTCTCTAAAAATAATATTTTTGTAAGAGAAATTTTTATAGTCACTCAATTCACCCCTCCCCTCTTGAGTGAACTACTTCGACCAACATTTGGTAACAGAGGGAATATTTATTAGGACTTTGTGTAATCATACTCAACTGTGATTGTAATTGTACTTTAAAGATCTGTAAATTTTTGTTAATTCTAAATTTCTATCTCTTTTAAAGTAATTTGTTATTATGGACAATAGATTGGAAGGTGCTGCAACCAATAGACCACCATTCATTAATGGAACCAATTATGCTCAATGGAAAATTAAAATAAAAATGCATCTAGAGAGTATGAGCTTTGAAATTTGTTCAACCATTATATATGTATACTAAATTCCTGTGACTGATAGAATTACATGGGGTGAACCTACAAAACATGACTTTAATAACAATTGTAAAGCCATAAATGCTATGTACTGTTCCTTAGGAGATGAAGAATTTAATAGGATTTCTGCTTGTAAAACTGCTCATGAAATTTGGGATACCTTGTCTATCTCACTTGAAGGCACATCTAGTGTAAAAAAAATGAGGCTTAATACTTATACTATAAAATATGATAATTTTAAGATGAAACCTGATGAGCCTATTTCTGACATGTATCTCAGGTCCAATCAGATTTTCAACACAATGATTTCTCTATGAAGAGAAGTTTCTTACAAAGATCAAATCATGAGAATCCTTAGATGTCAACCAGATAGATGGAGGGGAACCACTGTCTCAATTAGATAATCATGTGACATAAGAAAGATACCTGTAAAAGAACTCATTGGAAAACTACTGATGTATGAGGAAATGCTGAAGGTCAACAAAAAAGAGGAGGATGAACCAAAGAGGAAATCTATAGCATTCAAGACCACCTTCTCTAAGCACAAACACAAAGGGAAACTATAATCTTCTATAGAAAGCTCTACCACTGAACAATCATCACCTAACAGTAATGAGGAGTTGGTTCAACTGGCCAAAAGATTCAAATGATTTTACAAAAACAAAAACTATTTCAGAAAGTCTAACTTCAAGGGAAAGTATAATCTAAAAGGAAACTGGAAAAAGGACTGGAAAAGAAGTGACAAAACTGATGAAATTTTATGCTATGAATGTAAGCACAATGGACATATAAAGGCTGACTTTAAAAAGCTCAAGCATAATAAGAAATATGAGGACAAGGACAAGAAGTACAAAAAGGCAATGAAAGCAACCTAGATTGCCTCTGAGGATAGTTCAAGCGACTCAGAGACATCACATGATGAACAAGATAACAAAGCCAATATGTGTTTTAGGAAAAATACATCTGAGGTAACACTGAACTCTTCTGTACATAATTCATACTATTATAAAGAGGAAAGTGACTCTACAAATATGAATAATGAAGATATGTTTGAATATTGCAACATGCTAGAAGATACATGCAATGAATTAAAAGAAAAATATAAATCATTGAAGAAATAGCATGTTCTTACTATAAATGTCAAATCTGAACTTACTACTAAAAAATAGAAAAATGCTCGACTGCTCAAAGAAAGTACTAAATTAAAAATTTCTCATGAACAATTAAAAAGTTACTTATAAAAGTTTACTATTGGTAAAAATACCCTTACCCAAATTCTTGGAAAAAAATCCACTAAATACAATACTGTCATTGGTTATCAACCTGGTAAAAGAAACCTTGGTAGAATGAATTGTGTTTCCAGGTCTATGACATATATTTTTGTTCCCATTTCTGGAGACAACTCATCTAGATCAAGTCATGATACATATTCTAATGTTTTCAATTTTTTTGGACCAAATATAGTTTATTTTTCAAATACTTTACATAATGCTTATAGGAAACCTATGAGACCAATATGGGTTTTTAAAGCACTTATTACTAATGTTACTGGACCCAAACAAGTATGGGTATCAAAATTTATCTTTTCTTGATAATGTTATAGGAAAGATGCTTAAAGAGCTCCTGTAAGAATCTATGGTACTTGGACAATAGATGTTCAAGGCACATGGCAGGAGACTACTCATGCTTCAATAACCTGATAAAAGTAGATGGGGGACATGTCACATTTGCTGACAATGCTAAAGGGAAAATCATTGGCTTAGGCCAGATTGGTAACTCTGATTCAATCTTAATTTCTAAAGTACTGTTTTTTACTAGATTAAAATATAACCTACTTAGTATCTCACAATTATGTGATGATGGATATCATGTTAAATTTTAAAATAATTTATGTAATTTCATTAATTCTAAAGATGAATTATTATTTTCTACATTAAGGAATGAGAACATTTTTTCAGATAATTTATATTCCTTAGCCTCTCAAAATGTTTCTTTCTTAAGTGTATTTCATAAAGAGTCTTAGCTATGGCATAGGAGACTAGGACACTGTAACGTTCACTCCCTCAGAAAGCTAACTAGGAAAGGCCTAGTTAAAGACTTACCCAAACGTGAGTTTCCACATGAAAAAGTATGTAATCCTTGTCAAAAGGGAAAATAACACAAAATCTCTTTCAAATCAAAGAAAGAAGTTTCTACTTCTCAACTTCTCGAATTGGTTCACATGGATTTTTTTGGACCATCTAGTGTTTCTACTTTAAATGGGAAGAACTATATTTATCTTCTCGTAGATAATTTTTCTAGATATACCTGGACCTTATTCATGGCTCACAAAAGTGAATCTTTCTCTTATTTTACTAAATATGCCAGGTCTGTAAAAAAATCTTAGTGGCCTTAAAATTAAATCTTTTAGAAGTGATCATGGTCGTGAGTTTAAAAATCAAGAGTTTGAATCCTTTTTCTCACAAAATGGTTATAGTTACAACTTCTCTTCCCCTAGAGCACCTCAGCAGAATGGTGTTGTAGAAAGAAGAAATAGAACCTTGCAAGAAATTTCTAGAACAATGCTTAGTGAATATGACTTACCTATTTACTTTTGGGATGAAGCTGTTAATACAGCATGCTACATAATCAATAGAGTCTTGATTAGACCAATTCTCAAAAAGTCTCCGTATGAACTCTATAACAATAGAAAGCCTAAGGTTAATTACTTTAGAGTTTTTGGTTACAACGTCTTTATTCTCAACACTAAGGATAATATTGACAAATTTTCATCCAAAATTGATGAGGGAATTTTCCTAGGTTACTCAATATTATGTAAAGCTTATAGAGTATTCAATAAGTGAAATAAATGTGTGGAAGAATATTTTCATATCAAGTTTGATGAAACAGATCCACATGAGCCTAGAACCATCCTAGAAAATGTGGAGAATGATGTATCAAATCTAAACATAAACCCAAAATCCTCAAATTCCACTATAAAACAATCTATGGAAACATCTAATTCTTGAAATTCCCTTCAATCGAGTCATAATGAACCAGAATCTATTGATGAACCTGAAATCACAAGTCCCTATTTTTTTAGAAAGGTTAGAACCCTTAAAACCATCCCTTAGATGTTGTTGTAGGAGACGTAGAGAAAAGAACACAAACTAGAGATTCTCTTAGAAATTAGGTTGAACATCAAGATTTCTTTTCACAACATGAACATAAAAACATTGATGATTCCATCAATGATGAACTTTGGGTAATGGCCATGCAAGAATAACATAATCGGTTTGAAAGAAACAAAGTTTGGAAACTTGTTGAAAGGAACAAGGACACATTCATCATCGGCACTAAATGGGTGTTTATAAATAAGGTAGATGAAGTTGTAAATATATTTAGGAAGAAGGCTATATTATTTGTATATGGCTACAGTCAAGAAGAAGGAATTGACTATGAGGAGACCTTTTCTCCTGTAGCCAGACTTAAAGCTATCAAAATCCTACTTGCCTATTCTAAACATCTGAATTTCAAACTATATCGAATGGATGTTAAGAGTGAATTCTTAAATGGGTATATAATTGAGGATGTATTTACTGAAAAACCCCCTGGATTTACAAATCCTCATTTTCCCATTCATATTTTCAATCTATCAAAAGATGTATATGGTTTAAAGAAAGCTCCAAGAGCTTAGTGTGATAGATTAAGTACTTTTCTTACTACCAAAGGTTTTTCAAAAGGAATAGCTGATCCTAACCTCTTTATAAAATGAATTTCTAATTATGTTTTAGTTGATCAAATATATGTAGATGATATTATTTTTGGATCTTCAAAAAATTCATTATGTATTGATTTTTCTAAAATGATGCAAAACGAATTTGAAATGAGTTTAATAGGAGAATTAAAATTCTTTCATGGATTTTAATTATTTCAAAATGATGATGGAATTGTTTTAAATAAATCTAAAAAAACTAGAGATCTTCTAAAACTTTTTGGATTGGATAACACTAAAAGTAGTGACACTCTCATGAGTACCACCTGTAAGCTGGATCTTGATGAAGATGGAAAATCTATTGATCAAACCACTTAAAGAGGAATGATTAGAAGTTTACACTACCTAACTACTAGCCGTCCAAACATTATGTTTAGTGTGTGTATGTGTGCTCGTTTTCAAGAAAATTTTAAAGAATCTCATTTAAATGTTGTAAAGAAAATTTTCAAATACCTCAAACATACACCCAATCTTGGACTATTCTGTCCTAAAGGACAATCATTTGAACTATTTATTTATTCTGATGCTAACTTCGGTGGCTATAATTTAGATAGAAAGAGCACCTCTGGAACATGTCACCTTTTATAGAAGTCACTAGTCTCATGGTGTAGTAAGAAACAAAATTCCATTGCATTATCTACTGCAGAAGCTGAATACATAGCTGCTAGTAGTTGTTGTGCACAAATTTTGTGGATGAAACACACATTACTAGATTATGGATATCAATTCAGACATGTACCAATAAATTGTGACAACACAAGTGCTATTAACATCTCAAAAAATCATGTTTCACATTCTAGGACATAACATATTACTGTAAGACATCACTTTTTGAGAGATCACTATCAAAAAGGTGATATCACCTTGGAATTCATTGGTACTGAATATCAACATGCTGATATATTCACTAAACCATTAAATTATAAGAGAATAGACTACATCATACATGATCTTGGAATGAAAAATCTCAAATATATATCTTACTTATCTTACTGTTCGACATTTTACTATGTTATACTTCACTATTTCATGATTACGGTTTCTCAGTTACTTTCTCTCATGATTACGGTCTCATCATTAGCACTTTGTACTCACAAACTGACATTTACTATCTCATTGTAACACTCATCGACGTTCACTCACTGTCTCACCGTAACGACCACTTACTGTCTCACAGTGACGACCACTTACTATCGCACAGTGATGACCGCTCACTGTATCACCATTACGACCATTCACAGTCTCACCGTGAAAATTATTTATGGTTTTTATTAAACCCATATCATGGTGATTTTTATTTCACCTCTTATACGTTCCCACGTTTTTTTTTGAGGATTGGCATTCCCAAATGATAAAACAAAAACTTTCACTTAGTTATTCACTCAGACTTTCTCTCGTTTCGAACCCTTTCAACCTTTCAACCCTTTCTCTCTCTCTCTCTCTCAAAACATCAGAGGATGCCAAGAATGAAATGACCATCTTCGTCCGCACATGATAAGAACAGCTCAAAGAAGAAGAAGATTACACCTAAGCTGATGCCCGAAGGACCATTAAATCCAAACCTGGTAAATCGCAGTGTTGTACCTGAGAAAGAAATCTGCCCCGAATGGCTTCTTGTCCAGAAAATCCCTGATCTTGAAAGTGTTAAAAGATCAAGGATGGTAAGAATGGTTCTCAAGGGAGAATAGACCCATCTATCCTAGGCTAGAACCTCAGTTCTACCAGTATGCATAGTCCTCTTTTGACTTTGGTGAAACTTATGTTGTGAGGAGCTAGATTAATAGCCAAAGATGCTCCTTCTCGTCGAGGTTATGGGATGCATGCCATAGGATACCTCATTAGGGTATATGTGATGATTATTAGAGATAACCTCCACCTAAAACTGATTTTTTTGATCTTGAAGATGCATTGAAAACCCTAACCAGAAATAGCACCAAGAGAAGGGTCATCGCTGCTAAACATGACGGAGAAACAAGGCTGCTGTTTAGTTTTGTTCAAAATATAGTTAGTCTGAGAAAAGGTGATTTTGCTATTTTAAAGTATAAAGATGTGTTTTTTATTCATCTTATGAAGAATGGACACAAGATCAACCTGTGCAAGTACACCATTCACCATATGTGTGATTTGATCAAGGTTACATCCAAATCCACTTCTATGTTCTACTCTCGGCTGATATCGGCCATTCTTGTTGGAAAAGGCGTAGTTGGACCTAATGAAGAAGTGCTTATGGACTTTGAATACTGTCTCTCTATATCCACCATAAAAAGAATGAAAAAAACTGGAATCCACGGAAAAAGGAATGGGTGTAAGACCATGATAAGGTTTATGAGAAGTTTAATCCTGTGGATTATCCACCAAGGCCGGAGGAAATTTCTGATCCTAGTTTGGAACCAGAAGAAATTGTTGAGTATTCATAAGAAGAGGAAGAAGAGGCTAAAGTACCTCATAGGGAAGAATTTATTATTGAGGAAGAAAGGTTTATTGTTCCTCATATTTTTTTTGAAGAAGATGCTCATGCCTCTAGAGATGATGTCAATCTAGAAATGCATCTCGAGGCTGAAAAAAAATCAGCTGTCACAGAATCTGAGAAGCAAGCTCTAGAAGAACCTATAGTAGAAGAACTCACTATTATGAAAGAAGCTAATTTAAAAGAAATCCCTGATGTGCTAGAAGAGAATCTGGAAGAACTACCTGTGGAACAATCTGTTTCTTAAATAATACCCTTTGCTAAAGAGATGATAGAGATGGCCTTCCAATTGGCTAGACAAGAAATGATTGAGGAACTTAGAAATAAAGCTGTGGATTTAGACCAAGCTCCTAAGCCTCTGAGCCCTTAGAAGGAGGCACCTATTGAGGGGGAGAAAATCCCAAATCTTGAGTCTAGTAAAGCCTCACATCCAACTGAGTCAAGTCCTGTGGAAAATCAGTACAGATTTCCTAGTTTCTATGATGTGAATGAGTCTCAGTAGGTTATTACAACCGGGCTTGATCTCTCTTCCCTCTTTCATTTAAAATCCTTCACAACCTTTTCCCCTGAGAAGGAACCTAAACCAAAACCTATACCAATTCTTTCACCTAAATCTTCATCAGAACAGTTGTCCATTGTTTGTAAAGATGATTTGAAGTAATTCGGAGACACTATCTTGCCTAGAGTTGAGAAAATGATGAACTCCCAACCTCATCCTGTGACGAATCTGAGTGAGAGAGATGCCTCACTTTTATTAGAAAAGATCATTTGGAAAATACAACCTAAGATTCTCCCTAATATTCAATTGAGTTGAAAATAAGTTACTCTGTAATGAAGTCACAACCCAGAGAATCATGGTGAAAGACATGTAGAAAGATTTGTATTCTAGATTAGAGCCTACTACTACTCCTCTAGCACCCACTGTTTCTCAAATCTCTCGATATGTTTTGTCTCAGATTCACCCTTATCTAGCATCCTTCAATGAAACGATTGTGAAAAGTCACAGAAAAATGTTGAATGAAATGAGAGAGCTTGTGGTGAACCTTAATAAACTCACTAATGAGTACACTAGTTGTATTAAAAAGGTACTAAATCAGATCAAATCTCTGACCATAGTTATCAAAGCTTCTAATACCTCTGTTCAATCCTCTACACCTTCCTTGGACAGTACTTTTCTCAGATCTATAGTCAAAGAAGAGCTTCAGAATGCTTTTAGTGACTTTAATTTGGATCCTTTATCTGAAGTTATCAAGAACAGTGATAGAGTTCTTGACCTTGTGCAAATTCACTCCAAGATTGCAAATGATGTCCAGTGGGAGATTTCCAAGAAACTGGATTTCTATTTTAACCGAATTTTCTCCAAGACTGATATGACCAACCATTTCAAATACCTTGTAGAGAATCTGCACATTCCTCCTATAACTCAATCCTCCAAAAATCAAGTCCAAAATCTAACCGAGTTTACCCGATTGTTGGACAAGTTCATGGAAAACAAAGATGACTTTGAAAAGGCCATGCAGTATGGTGGAGAGATTATTGCAAACTTCATCAAAATCTTGAGACCTTATCTTCATGTCTAGAGTAAAGCAATTGTTGCTCCAGCAGCTGCACCTCTCAGACCTAGACTCCCTACATTCACCTCTGCCTTAGCCTCAACTACCATATCTGTTGGCCAAGCTCTCAGTCAGATCAGGCCTGTGATTCTTGATCAACAACTGCCTAGATCTTCTACTGCTCCTACCTTGGCTCCCTCAGTCTTTGATGGTCTCCCTTTACCCACTTTGTCTACCACGTCTATGTCTTCTTCTGCATCAACCACTACCCCTATGGTTTCCTCTTCTACTACTACTAAAGGAAAAGAGAAGGCCAGTCCCTGAAGATGACTAGTGCTTACTTATTTTTGATGGGAATGTCGTTTTATTTATTTCACCTTTATTTTTTTCTCCACTAGGTTTACTCTTAATGGAATGTGCACTTTTTTACCCTCTCTTATTTCCACTTTTTGATAATCCCAAAAGGGGGATATGTTTCTGTTTGTTATTTCTCTATTTTATTTTATGTTATTTTCTTTATAGTTCCATCCAATTTCCACTTTTACTGTACATGATTTGTGATCATCAAAAAGGGGGAGATTGTTGGACTCCTTGTGTATTAATCATGTTTTAATGATCACAAATCTCATTCAACCTAGGTAACTCATATAAATTATATCCAATCATGTGTATTTATGTTTCAAGTTCTCTCATGATTTATAATGGTTAAGCTCAATCCATTTCATACATATTACTCTCTAAGTCTGAATACAGTTATTTTCTTAAGCAAGACACCATAATCAGACATTGTAAGCAGACACCGTAAGCAGACACCGTAAGAAGACACCGTAAGCAGACACCGTAAGTAGACACTGTAAGCAGACACCATAAGAAGACACCATAACCAAGACACAATAAGCAGACACTGTTAGCAGACAACGTAAGAAGAACTCATAAGCAAGACTCTGTAAGTAGACACTGTAAGCAAACACCGTAAGAATACACCATAAGCAAGGCACCGTAAGCCGACACCGTGAAGCAAGACACCGTGAACAAGACACCATGACACTCAGACAGTCACTGTGTGAAAGAGACACTATTTTGATAACTTATTGTGCCACCATTACTTAAACTATTTTGTTTTCTTTCAATTTAAATTATAATGGTCATATTTGATGCCTTTAATGCACTAAAATAATTAATGTTTCTTTTTAGAAATAGTATGAGGTACGAGGTGTGAAGCACATGGAACCTGTTGGCTAAAACTCAAGAATTCAAAGATAAAAAAGTGAAGTGTACCCAAGAACAAGAAAGCGTGTGATACTGAACATAAAAAAAAGTGCATGATCATTACCACGAATAACACTTTGTATGATTTTCAAAGAAATAATTTTCACATGCAAGCAATCCAACTCTGATGAAGAACATACGAAGTACATTGGAATCTAGATACCATCTTCACATTATCAAAAACTTGTGAAGAACACAAGCTGAATTGTGACACTCTATTTTTCAAGACAAAAAATAGAGAAGGACTCAGAAACAATTCTGTTTAATCAAAGGAGTCCAGAGATGCACTTATAATCACTAGAGCATTCTAAAATCATAACTACTCTCTCTTTGTGATTCTTTTACTTACTTCTTGAGCAGTGTGTGTACTCTGTATATTCCCTACACACTGACTCTGATGCTAGACTGAATGATTTCTAAATCCTTACACCAAACTCTTTATACTTTTTTTTACCCACGACAACTGTGGAAGAGGTCCATG
Organism: Viscum album; assembly: GCA_963277665.1. NCBI lineage: Eukaryota > Viridiplantae > Streptophyta > Magnoliopsida > Santalales > Viscaceae > Viscum > Viscum album. Next base: position 1,070,327,631 of record OY728129.1, read on the forward strand.
TGTGGCCTGGTTACAATTTTTTTTACCCACGAAAACTATGGAAGAGGTCCCTGTGTGACCTAGACAGTCTGTGTACTGTTTTTTACCCCGATCCAGGTTGTGGGTCAATGTTTATTTTATATAAACTGGTTGGTGGTAGGTGGTCACCAAGTGAAGTGGATTATGTCTCGGCTTGAGACTGAACCACTTGTTTCGTACCCGTTGTGTTGTTTTAATTTAGTATTCTATGTTTTACTACTTCATTGCATAATCCAAAAAACACTAATTTCACTTTCATAGTTAGTTTTGGAAAGAAGTTATAATTGATTTTTCTTAGTAGGATAACTTCAAAAGTAATATTAATAATGCCAATTAAGATTACTGAGAATTAATCAATCTTCTAATAAGATGTTTAAAAATTCAAACTCTTATAACAGTATAACCTTGATTAAATGGGCTCTATCTATTTTTTGGGGCAAACCATTTCTTTTAAAATAATATTTTTGTAACAGAAATTTTTATAGTCACTCAATTCAACCCTCCCCTCTTGAGTGAACTACTCTGACCAACAAATTTAATGGTTAGAGATTCATCCCTCCTCTCATTATGTAAGGGCCTTCTTGCCCATGATTTCTTTATTTAAACCCCATAACTAGTCCTTTGGTTTCCCTCAACTATGTCTGAGTAAAATATTATTCAATAGATGAAGATCTTAAGAAAATGGAGGAAATTTAATTTTGGATTTTTGGTGAAACCAATCCATGAGGTACATGGGTGGATAGATGGAAATATACAACATTATCCATTTCATGGTACAAGGTGTTTTCCCTTATGTAGATGAATAGTTTATCATCCACTATATAAAATAATTGTTGAACCCTCTGTGAGATAGTTATTTTAATAATCACAAATTATTGTTTTTATATATGTCAATTTATTCATGTATTCAATCTATTATAAATGTGATTATATATGTTTAATCTTGTCTATATATGATTATCTATGTTAATTTATGGTCTACTATTGACCTGAAAGTGTTCTGGATTATACAGACACTTTGTGAGAATTTCATATTTTTCACTCACCGTTAGTTTTATTCTTGAGTCACCGAAAGTTAAAGGAATGAAACACTGATGTGATAAACTGATGGTTGAGTCACCAATAGAAGAAATCCTCACACAAAAACTGAATTTGACACACCTAAACCGAAGTTTGTCGCACCGATGACAACATTTGCACTAATGACAATGGTCTCACTGATGACAATGGTCTCAACGATGACAACAGTCGCACCGATGTCAACGGTCGCACCGATGACAACGGTCACACCGATCACAACAATCGTATTAATGACAACAGTCACACCGATGACAATGGTATCACTAATGATAATGGTCGTACCAATGAAAATGGTCTCTCTGATGATACAATTGTCACGTCGATGCTGATCACATGACCTAATAAAGTTGATACTGATCACATGACCTACCAAAGATGATGCTGATCACATGACCTACCGAAGCCGATGTTGATCAAATGACCAACCGATACTGATGGAAATTAAAATGACCTACCGATCTCATTAATCACCGATAGTCATGAAAACTGTTTGAATTTTTATTAACTCTTATTTAATTCCAACGGTCATATTTGCTTAATTTAATGAACCTACTATTAATTAATGTTGGTTGTTTGATTTCAGGGAACTTTACCTCTTACCTATCATAAATTAATCATTCCCTTTTCCAGATCACAAGGAATAAAAAGGAAGATCGGTCTCTAGACAGGCATATACCTACATACAAAAAATACACAGATAGAGACACACAAGAAGACGAGGGAGTACGTGTGTGTGAAGTCCCACGAAACAAAAGAAGAACTTGAAGAACACCTATGAAAACCAGAGAACTTCAAGAATATCATTCACCTGGAACAAACACTGAAGCTGAGTTGTTGTGCCTACTAAACATCATATGCACAAGGCTTAATAACTGTAGCTGAGAAGGACAACGACACTCTGTTTTGTGTCATCCTCACCAGAAAGAACTCAAATAACATCTGAAACATCCGTATGAGTCCAAATCTCTTTTTCAATCACTCAGATCATTCTAAACTCATTATCCATTTATTCTCTCTATAGTGAACCATTGATTAAGATTTTGAGCAGTGTGTGTGCATCTGTCTATTTAGACATACACTGACTCCTGGGTTGAATTGGAGGATACTAAATCCTTACACCTAGCATTTTACACCTAATTGTATCCCACTGTGTATTGTGGAAGAGGTCAAGTGTGACCTGGATAGCCTATGTGTTGTTGTTTATTTTTTCCATGTAAAACTATGGTAGAGGTCTGAGGACTTGAACAGTCTGAATACTATTGTAAAACCCTCAATCTAGGGTGTATATCATAGTTTTTATAAACTGTATGAGAGTACTATGACTTATCTTGAGACTGAACCTATTTTTTTAAATCTGTTGTGCATTTTTCCTTTGTTAAAACTATTTTGAATATTCTACTGCTAAGTACTTTAAATATAAATCTGTTTTATAGTAACTCTGATAGTTGAACTAGCAAGTGTTTGTAATTATTGTGAACCAGTAACATAGTTTCAAAAGCAAACTTAATCTTCAGATTAAGTTAACTAAGATGTAATCATTATTTGAGAAACTGATTTAACATTTAAAATCTTTATAAATTCACTAAAATTTTACTTTTCTTATGAATTGGAGGATTTTAATACAAATCTGTTAAAAAGAAATTTTTAATTGGAACTCAATTCACCCCCCTCTTGAGTATCCACTCTGAAGAAAATTTGGTATCAGAGGGATAAAAGTTTTCAAAACTACTCTGTTTGTGAAAAGTTTTCAACTATGATTTTAGTTGTATCTTAAAGATCTTAAAATTTATAAATTTTCTAAATTTTTAACCCTTTAAATACATTTGTTAAAATCTAATTATTGATAATAGATTAGAAGGTGTAGCTACCAACATGCCACCATTCTTTAATAGTGTTAATTATGCCCAATGGAAAATAAAAATAAAAATTCATCGAGAAAGTATGGGATTTGACATTTGGACTGCCATAGAGACTCAGTATAAGATTCAAGAAACTGTTATAACTACTTGGGATGAACCTACTAAAGTTGCTTACAATAATAATTATAAAGCAACGAATTCCTTATATTGTTCTTTAGGATATGAATAATTTAATCGAATATCTGCTTGTAAGACTGCTTATGAAATATGGGATAATTTGGTGGTTTCCCAAGAGGGAACAACTAATGTTAAGGAAATGAGATTGAATACCTAAACTATTAAGTATTATAATTTTAAAATGACGCCTGATGAAACTATTTATGACATGTATCTCAGGTTCAAAATATTTGTAAATACAATGAGCTCACTTGGAAAGGTTGTTCCAGCAAAGGAGCAGATTATGAGAATACACAGATTCTTTCCAGAAATATGGAGAGGCACATCAATTTCAATTAGAGAATCTTGTGTCATTAGTGCTCTACCAATCGAGGAACTCATTGGTAAGTTAATGATGTATGAGGAAGAACTAAAAGTAAACAAGAAAGAAGATGATGATCCAAGGAAGAAGTCTGTAGCTTTCAAGACTTCTACTTCAAAACGTAAGGAAGAAGGGAAAATTCAAAGTGAAAGTGATAGCTCAAGCTGTGAAGAGATTTCATCTAACAGTGATGCTGAAATGGCTCATATAGCCATGAGATATAAGCAATTTTATAGTATGAATAAGTTTTTCAGAAATTCAAACTATAAGAGAAAATATGTCAAAAAGGGTCATTGGAAGACGAATTGGAAAAGGATTGATAAGGTTGAGGACATAGTCTTCTATGAATGCAAGAGAAAAGGACATGTGAAAGCTGATTATCATAAATTAACATTCAAGAAGAAATATGACTATAAGGACAAAAAAGACAAGAAATATATGAAAGAAAAATGGAGTGTTTTAGAAGACAGTTCAAGTGATTCTGATTCCACTCAGGATGAAAAATCTCAATAATCTAATATGTGTTTCTGGACAAACACATATGAGGTAACATTGGATACTCTTGTTTTAAACTCTTATTATTCTAGAGATAATTATGATTCTGAAAACATGTCTAGTGAAGATTTATTTGAATTCATTAATATGCTTGAGGATACCTGTAATGAGTTGAATGATAAGTATAAATCCTTAAAGAAGCAGTATGCATTAACTAGCACTTTCAAATCTACACTATAAGTAGAAAAGAAAAATAATGCTCAACTACTCAAAGAGAATAATGAACTAAAATTTTCTAATGTGAAACTCAGTAAATATTTGGAAAAATTTACTAATTTAATGGACATACTTACATAGATTCTAGGAAAAAAAGTGGCACAAAAGTATACTACTTTTTTAGGTTATCATCCAAGACAAAGACAGATTACAAAAAATAAATTCATTCCAAAATCAGAACAATATGCTGATAGTCCTAGTTCTGAAAATTCTTATGCCTCAACTAGATATTCAGATAGTTAAAGATCAAACAAGGTTTATCTATCAAAAAATCTTTATTCTGTTATGTATAGGAGACCCACTAGGAAAATATGGGTACCGAAATTTTTGCATGCAAACCTGTCTAGACCCGAGAAAATCTGGGTACCAAAATCATTTTCTATCTAAAATTGTTTTATAGGAAACATGCTTGAAAATATCCTATATGAAGACATGGTATTTGGACAATGTATGTTCAAGACACATGATAGGATAATTTTCATGCTTCAAAAGCATAATCATGGTTGATGGAGGATACGTCACCTTTGGTGATAAATCTAAAGGGAAAATCATCAGCCTAGTTCAAATTGGTAACACTGATTCAATTTAACTTTCTAATGTCTTATTTGTAGATGGATTAAAATATAACTTGTTAAGTATTTCTCAGTTATGTGATGATGGTTTTAATGTTAAATTTGAAAATGATTCTTGTAATGTTTTTAATTCAAAAAAAAATTAGTATTTTCTGCCTTAAGAAGTGTAGTAGATTTGAATTCTTTAGCTTTGAAGAATATTACTTGTTTAAATGCTTTTCATAAAGAATCTTGGCTTTGAAACAGAAGATTAAGACACTAAAATATACATTCACTTAGAAAACTGACTAGGAAGAACTTAGTTAGAGACCTATCTAAACATGAATTCCCAGCTGATAAAGTTTGTAATCCCTGTCAAAAGGGAAAGAAACATAAAGTTTCTTTTAAATAAGTTTCAAATTTTCAACCTCTCGAGTTGGTTCACATGGACATGTATGGACCTTCTAGAGTTTCTAGTTTAAAAGGGAAGCACTATGTTTATGTTCTAGTACATGACTTATCTAGATATACTTGGGTATACTTTTTAGCTCACAAAAGTGCATCTTGCTCTTACTTTATTAAATACTCCAAGTCTGTAGAAAACCATAGTGGACTTAAGATTAAAACCATGTGAAGTGATCACGGTGATGAGTTTGAAAATCATGTGTTCGAATCTTACTGCTCACATAATAGCTATAATCACAACTTTTTTGCCCCTAGGACACCTCAATAGAATGGTGTAGTAGAAAGAATAAATAGAAACCTTCAGGAAATTGAAAGAATTTTGCTAAATGAATATGATGTACCTATTTATTTTTGGTTTGAAGCTATCAATACGGATTTTTATATTATAAATAGAGTCTTCATTAGACCTATTCTTAATAAGACCCCTTATAAGATTTCGAATAATAGGAAACCTAAACATAGTTACTTCAAAGATTTTGGTTGCAAAGTCTATATTCTGATCACTAAAGATGATCTAGAAAAATTTGCATCCAATAGTGATGAAGGAATATTTTTAGGATATTCAATTACTAGAAAATCCTATCGAGTTTTTAATAAGAGAACCAAATGTGTGGAAGAATCTATTCACATCATATTTGATGAAACTAATCCACATGAATCTAAACCTGTTGTTGAAAATACTAAATAAGACATGTCTATTTTAAATCATAATGATAAAGATTGTGATCCTATTGTAAAGACAACCAGCTCTTGAAATACACCAGAACCTTCTTCTGTTCAACCCAAACCTAGAGAAGAAACTGAAATTTCTAGTCATGCCTTTCCTAAATCAACTAGGATTCTAAAAAACCATCCTCTAGATGATGTTTTAGGTAACCTAGATAGAGGAACAAAAAATAGATCTTCTCTGAGAAATTTGTTTGAACATCAAGCCTTTCATTCATAGCTAGAACCTAAAAATATCAATGATGCAATCAATGATGAATTTTGGGTGATGGTTATGTAAAAAGAGTTAAATCAATTTGAAAGAAACAAAGTCTGGGAATTAGTTGAAAGATCTAAGGACACCTAGATAATAGGTACTAAATGGGTTTTTAAGAATAAAATTGACGAATCTGGAAACATCAATAGAAACACAGCTAGATTAGTTGCACAAGGTTGCAATCAATACGAAATAATAGACTATGAAGAAACATTTACACCTGTAGCCAGATTAGAAGCCATTAGAATCTTACATTCTTATGTATCTCATCTGAATTACAAGTTATATCAAATGGATGTCAAAAGTGAATTTCTAAATGGTTTTATAATTAAAGATGTTTTTGTTGAACAAACACCTAGATTTAAAACCCCTCATTTTCAAAATAATGTTTTTAAACATTCTAAAGATTTATATGGTTTAAAATAGGCTCCAAGATCTTGGTATGATAGACATAAAAATTTTATTATTTCTAAAGGTTTTACTAATGGTATTGTAGATCCCACTCTTTTTATTAAAAGAATTTCTAAAAATATTTTTATTGTACAAATCTATGTTGATGATATTATCTTTGGATATTCTAAAAATTCGTTATGTACTGATTTTTCAAAGATTATGAAAAATGAATTTGAAATGAGTTTAATGGGAGAACTCAATTATTTTCTTGGATTTCAAATTTTTCAAAATAAATATGGTATTATTTTAAATAAAATTAAATATACAAAGGATCTTTTAAAACATTTTGGTTTGGATAGTAATAAAGGAAGTGATACACCTATGAGTACCATCTGTAAGTTGGATAATGATGAAACTGGGAAACCAGTTGATCAAACCAATTATTGAGGTATGATTGGAAGCTTACTTTACCTTACTGCTAGTCGACTAGATATCTTGTTTAGTGTATTCATGTGTGCAAGATTTCAAGCTAATCCTAAAGAATCTGATTTGTTTGTTGTTAAAATAATTTTCAAATATCTTAAACATACTACTAATTTAGGATTGTTTTATCCAAAAGGAAAATCTTTTGAATTAATAAGTTATTCAGATGATGAATTTGCTGGTTTCAAGTTAGATAGGAAGAGCACATCTGGAACATGTCATATATTGGGAAAGTCCCTAGTATCTTGGTGTAGTAAGAAATAGAACTCTCTTGCATTTTCTGTTGTTGAAGCAGAATACATTGTTAATGGTATGTGTTGTACACAGATTCTGTGGATGAAACACACTTTATTGGACTATGGATATCAATTTAGACATGTGTCTATAAATTTTGATTACACTAGTGCAATTAACATCTCTAAGAATCATGTGTCTCACTCTAGGACTAAGCACATTTATGTCCGGCATCACTTTTTGAGTGAGAATTATCAAAAGGGTGATATTTATCAAGAATTTATTGACTCGAACATCAATTGGATGATATTTTCACCAATCCCATAAGCTCTGAAAGGTTATATTTTATTAAACAAGAGTTAGGAATGATCGATCAGTGAAACCAATCAGTGAAACCAATCAGTGAAACCGATCAGTGAAACTGATAAGTGAAACTGATCAGTGAAACCAATCAGTGAAACTGATCATTGAAACCAATCAGTGAAACCGATCAGTGAAACTGATTAGTGAAACTGATTAGTGAAACTGATCATTGAAACTGTTCTATGTTATCTATTAAGTTACATTGTCTATCTGAAATCGTTAGTGTTTGTCTAAATGATGTTGTTTTACTTAATAGATATTATACATTGTAACCATAAATGATAAAATTAATGACCCGCGGCTACTTCAATTTCTAAGAAGTGTTGACCTTACATATCTCGTCGAACTATACATTTTCTAAATCCTGAACCTTTCGAACCTCTTGAACCATTCTAACCTTTCAAACCTCTTGAACCTTTCGAACATTTTAAACCTCTCGAGCCTTTTGAACCTCCCAAAACTCTCGAACCTCCAAATGGAAAATAAAAAGCGACAAGACAATGAATCTAAAAGCTCCTTACCTATGAAACACACTCAATGAGAATCGAGCAGCATGACTCAAAAGTCTTTAAACCCAAAATTGGAGACTTGTGTGGTCACCGAAGAAAAGGAAGTATGTTCTGAATGGGTTTTATCTAGTAAGTTTGTGCTTTTAAAAGTGTTAGAGATGCAAGGATGGAAATACTAGTTCTATAATAATAACTGAGTCTACTTCCCAAAGCTAGTGCATGAGTTTTATTTGAACTTAAGTATTTCCTTGGATGTAGAATAAGCTTCAAGATTATCTTCAGTGATCAAAGGTAAAAATATAAATTTTTCATCGAAGCAATGGGCTGAGTGTTTGGGGGTACAACATAAAGGGAGATATGAGGATTACTCTGGTAATATTCCTCCTACCACTGAATATTTTTCATATGAATATGCTCTAGAGATGTTGACTGGAAAATCTGAATCATGAAGAATAACAACTACTAGGATAGATGGAGAAAGTAGAATCTTGTTTAAGTTTATTCAACACCAAATCTCTCCTAGGAAGGGTGATTTTGCTTCTTTGAAGTATCTTGATGTTTTCTTGTTGTTTTTATTGCTAAATGATGATAAGATCAACTTGTTTAGATACATTACTGTTCATATTGCTGAGATGGTAAAGCCATCAAAGAAGGTTACAACCTTATTCTATGCTAAGAAAGTCTCTTCCATGATAACGTCTTTGGGATGTGTTAAATATGGATGTGAGTGTATCTCATCAAGTAGTATTTTTTGTATCAACAAGGATATCTATAAAATAATGAAAATTGACTGGAATCCATGGATGAAGACATGTGTTTCTAATGAAGATAGGTTGTATGACTCATTTAATCCTATTGACCACTCTAGGAGATCAAAGGGGATGAGAGATCCTGTTTTAAAACCTGATGAGGAAGTTTTTAATTATGATGAGGAAGAATAGACAGAAGCTCCTAAGGACACTAGAGAGTCTAGTAGGAAGGAAACAGGAGAAGCTGAAGCTGATGATGATGTCGATATTGAAAAGGAACCTGATTCACCTCTTGATGACAGGAGTGACCCTGATATTATAAGTACTAAGAAAAGAAGAATGGAATTTGGTCCAACAAGTTCACCTATTAAGTTACCTGAGTCAGAACCTCTTCTAGGTGATGAAGAATATGTTGACATTGAATTATCCAATTCTGACCAGTATAAATCTAGTAACAAAGATAGTACCAATGAGACTTAGGTAAAAAAATAATGGAAATAGTAATGGTGATGATGATGATGATGATGATGATGATACAAGTACTCTACAAGTGGATGGTCATGATATGATTCAAGTTGATCCAGAACCAAAATCAGGTGAGCATGAAACTGTTCATGAGGATGAAAGGATAGTGGAGTCTGTGATTGATATATATGGGGAAGACTCTCTTGCAAATTCTAGTAAATCCTAAGTTTACCTCTTGTAAATTTGAATGGGAAGACCACCCAGGTTTCACGGTTCTAGGATTGTATTATTCATAGGAAGAGGAAGAAGAAATGAATATTTCAAGAGTAATCCATCCAGTTGAGGCTGGACCAGTTGCTGAGGAAGTGTAAGTGACTACAGAAAGACCTGGCTCTTCTATTTCTCGATCTGATTTTGACAAGTTTAAAGATGAGTTGCTCCATGCAGTCAGAGAAACAATGAAAGAGGAATTATCTAATGCTCATGCTCCGTCTCCTATGAATTTATCTGAGGCTGCTATGGATGATATAACTCAAATAGTGGTAAATATTATTAAGCCAGACCTGTGTAATACTGGTGAGATGATTGGCAGACACATTTCCTCTCTGAAACAAGCACTCAAGGATTTGAGCAGTGACATAGTATCTCTGTCAGAATAATTTAGATCAACCATCACTGGTATGATGGAATTTTTGATAAACATGATAGAACACCTGAAGAAATTTGATTTGAGAATATTGAAAGCTGAGATAACTCATATTGTTTCTCAGACTTGCTCCTCTAAAGTGACCAAGATCACTGGACATGAGATTAATGACTTAACAGATGTTATAAAATTAGAGTTAGCAGCTTTTGGAGAGATTCTGGACTTGGACTCTTTGAAAAATATGAAATAAAAAAGTGATCATAATCACAAGATGGTGAGGTGGTATTCAGCTGATGCTACTAAGGATCATAAATATATCAAAGAAAAAGTGGGTCACTATTTTTCTAAAATTTATAACATGCATGAGTTTAACCATTAATTTAAAGTCCTGGATGAGAACTTGAGGCTACCTCCAGTCACTCAAGCCTTTAAGGCTCAAGTCCAACATTTGAAGGATTTTACTCCCACTCTAGAGAGTTTCATGCAGAACAAAGATGACTTTGAGAAGACCATGAAATATGGTGGGGAAGTAATTCAGGATTTTATCAATCTGCTCAAACCATATCTTAATGTGAAAGAAAGGTCAATTGTTCTTCCTACTTCTGATCCTCTCATTCTATCCAGGGTTTCTCCTGGTCAGATATCAATTTCTCAAGCTCTATCAAATATTCGGTCAGTCATTTAGCAGCCACCTTCAAGAGGATCTTCTACCCATCAGCAAGTGACCTTAGCACCCACTATGCTTCGAGCCAGAGCTATGTTACCTCCTCTCTCCATCTGACCAGATCAACCTTCCACCCAAACACCTTCTGGCCCATCCATTCCTCCCTCTACTAAAGGGAAATCACCTCTGCACCCCAAGAAATAGTTGTGTCTGTCGTTTTTGATAGGGTGAATTTTTTCTTATATCTTTTAAAATGTTATTTCAATGAAACCTTTTTTTCTCTATCTGCTCTCTCTTTTTGTTTTTGATAATCCCAAAGGGGTAGAAATAGTATACATATATTCCAAAGGGGGAGAATAGTATAAATATATCTCAGAAGGAGAGAATAGTATATATAAGTATAGGAAATATCTAAAGGGGGGACTAATATGTAAACTCTAAATAAGCTTTAAGCTCTAATGTCATGATATCTGTAGACGCCGGAAAAGTTCGTTGTTCCCAAACGAAGCTCCGGATGCGGAAAGCGAGGTCATATTTGGAGTCAGAAGCCCGTTTCAGAAGAACCGGAGGTCTCGCGCGGAATTTTGAAGGTCCGCGCGCAAAGTTGAAGTGCAGCGCGCAATCCTCCCGGGATGCGCGCAAAGTGCCGGGCCGGCGTGCAGTTTTGCGCGCCTGCTGCCCGCGCGACTCCCTGGCGCGTTGGGGCCCCGATTCTGCGCCCGTGCCATGAATTGCGCGCTGGCGGCGAGATTCCGCACCCGGGGTTGCCTATAAATATAAGGCGACCCCCAACGTTTTGAGGGTTGCCGGAATTCGAAGGGTGGCTCGTTCGCGCAATCCAACCCCCTCCGCGCGCAATGCCGATCTTCAGGTAACCTCCTTTCTTTCGCGCAACAAAGCCTCGGGGTTCGCCTTCGCGCGCAATCCCTTTGGCTCCTTTTGGATCCTTTCCTTTGAACAACTCTTCACCCAAAGGCCTTCGCGTTCAAAAGAAGCCTCTTGCACGCAATTGCCCCCCGGGTGCGCGCAATCCACCCGATTGCGCGCACCCCCTCTTTTTTTCAAAGTGGCCATTCGTTAAAGAATGGGCCGTTGCCCCCGCGCGCTATCAGAGGCCCGGTGCGCGCAATCTCCATCCTCCACGCGCAAAGCGCTGGCCCAATTGCGCGCCAGCCCGGGCTTTTGCGCTCCGACCCGCGGTATTGCGCGCCAAGTTCCTCTTTTGCGCGCAAACCGCCAGGGTCGCCCCGTTTGACCCCCTGAGGGTACCCGCCTGCGTGGCGCCCGATGATCTTCATCCTGGGTGCCCGCACCGTGCATTTTCTTCCCGTGCGGCCCTCCAGGCTTGCGCGATGTGACACGGACCCATCGGCGGCACCATCACGTCCGCGCGACAAGACGTTAAACTGCCAAGCATCTTCCTCCGCGCTGCAAGACGTTAAACTGCCACGCATTCACGTCCGCGCGACAAGACGTTAAACTGCCCAGCATCTTCGTTCGCGCTACAAGACGTTAAACTGCCACGCATTCACGTCCGCGTGACAAGACGTTAAACTGTCAAGCATCTTCGTCCTCAACACACGACGTTAAACTGTACTTCGTCCGGCAAGACGTTAAATCATCCGCATCACCCGATCCTGTGCCCCGCACGCAGGGTCCCCCCCCCCCCCGGTTTGGATGTGGCCCCCACCCGCTCGTCTCTGCAGGGATGTCGGGATTGCCCCTCTTTAGGGACGATTTATTGGAGTGGCCTTCGCCCACGGGGGTAGGGTATTACAAACCCCTAGTTCCTTGTGGGGGACTGCACATGTGTATCTCCATTGTGCTTCCCCACTGCCAAAGCCAGTAGAGGGCATGATAGGGATTGAGGTCTCTCACCTTCGGCCCAAGTCCCTCTCCAACTGAGCTTTGCCGCATCCGGGCTGCCTCAGTGCATAAGTCCTGACAGAATGAACTACGTAGACTTTGATCCCTGTCTCCTAAATAGGGTACGTAGGAAGCCTCCCTGAGGTTCAAGCCCACCACCTGGTCGTCCCGGTCGTATTCACGTCGGTTCGTCCATCAGTGGACCCCTCCCGGGTTCACATTCGCGTCGATTCACCTATGAATCCGCCCTTGTGGGGGACTGCACATGTGTATCTCCATCGTGCTTCCCCACTGCCTTTTTCTATTTCTCTTGCCAACGTCCAGCATGATGTAAAACTGTGATCCACCCGACCGTTCCATCCCCCTCTGTGCGAGATGGTTCGGTTCAATCCTCCGCCCGGCAGCCTCGACCTCCTTGTGAGTCGGCTCGCCAACGTCCAGCATGACGTAAAACTGTGATCCACCCGGCCGTTCCATCCCCCTCTGTGTGAGGTGGTTCGGTTCAATCCTCCGCCCGGCAGCCTCGACCTCCTTGTGAGTCGGCTCGCCAACGTCCAACATGACGTAAAACTGTGATCCACCCGGCCGTTCCATCCCCCTCTGTGCGAGGTGGTTCGGTTCAATCCTCCGCCCGGCAGCCTCGACCTCCTTGTGATTCGGCAAGACAACGTCCAGCATGACGTAAAACTGTGATCCACCCGGCCGTTCCATCCCCCTCTGTGCGAGGTGGTTCGGTTCAATCCTCCGCCTGGCAGCCTCGACCTCCTCGTGAGTCGGCTTGCCAACGTCCAGCATGACGTTAAACTGTATATCCGAACTACGCTGACTTTGATCTGTGCTAACGCGCGGTACGTAGGAATCCCCTATGGGGTCCAAGCTCTTCACTCCATCATCCATCCTGATCCTTACCCAGGCCGCCACATCCCGGTGGGGTCATGCCATTTCATTCCACTCCACTTCACTCGGGAAGCCGCCCATGTGTTGGCCCCAGCGTCGGAGGTTCCCCGCAAGGGATTCTGTCATCTGATCCACTCCTCGTGTTGATCAGTCTGATGCCGTCCCCGCTGGACGTTAAACTCGCGGCATACCCCGTGTTAAACATGGGAAGCTGAGGAAAACCTCAGGTAACGCAGTTCCCCGTACCAAGCGCAGGATGCCTCAGGCCATCACGCCTTCGAGAAGCCCTATTAGGGACGGAAGGCAGACATGCAGAGCCGCAGTGTCAAGCCATGCCCCCAACACCCGGAGCTACCCGGTCTCCTCACCGCAGGTTGCTGCCCCGACCAGACTCCTTGGAACGTCTGGGCGGAAGCAGCGTAATTAACCAGTGTCCATAGAGATATGGCGCCGGGAACGAGATTCACGAACATTATTAAATCTATGAGGGAGACCCGGATTAGGCGACGAGTTCCGAGGAGACGTCCGCGGAAGGAGGAGCCGACATCCCATCATCTCGGTTTCGATCAAGGAGAAGACGTCCCTGAACAAGGGGCGGATGCCGCCCGCCTTTGGAAAGCGGGACTGCGGGACCACAAGCCGCGCTCCCATCCCCTCGGGTCGACGGGCGCACGCGCGAACGCGTCCTGGCGGAACAGCGTCGGAGCAGAAGCCCGACGCACATCCGCACCGAAACAGAAAAATGGTGAACCCGACGTGAATCTCTTCTCCTCAATACGAATACCGATGGCTTTCAGAGGTGTTGGAAGACCAGCATGTTGCCCGGCCAAGCATTCAGTTTTTACCCGCCAGGGGCTGGGGAAGGGAAATCGGGCACTCCGTCTCACGACGTCGATGGCCTGGGTCTCCCCCACGGAAGGCGTCGTGGCACTAACGGTTGGTTGTCGATTCCTTTTCCTGTCAGTGTTAACGGGTTCTTCTCCCTGCTTTCAGGAATCAGGTCGCCCGATCCACTGCCCGATCGCCGCCCGCCCACTGGCGCAGGGGTAGGGGAAACACCGACGCGGCTACTCCGCGCAGTCCTGCCCGTTCAACAGTCGTCCCAGCAGCCGCAACTGCGGGACAACCACGCCCTTTCTCCCCCTCGGAGGTCATCTAGAGAAGGGTGATCAACAACTTGGTGCGGAGATATGAGGAAGAGGGAGTCCTCCCCACCAGGGACATGGCTCGCCTAGACCTCGAGGAAGCTGCACCTCGCCACCAACGCCGCCCCCGAGGGCCGCGCAGGGAGGCACCGCTGCCTACCTCGACGTCTAACCGATTCGGGAGTTTATCCCCGGAACGCTCCGACAGCTCCCTTCCCTATGCGGATGAGGTGGAAGATTCCCGGGACCACCCTATCCGAGATTCGCTCCAGGGATCCGCGATAAGGGCTCCTGTCAGGCGACGGCGACATCGCCGCCAGGCCTCTCAAGTCGAAGAACGGGCTCTCCACCTGCCCGCGCCGCTCATCCCGACTCGTCTGTCCCGACGCCAATGTCGGGCACGAGCGGAAGAGGATACCCACCTTGGGGCCCAAGTAATAGCGGCCGCGTTGGTCCAAGCCACTGCTGGCTCCAGTCACCAGGCCCCTGCGCATCCTGAGCAGGGGCACTTCTATGCCCGACCTGGATCGAGGCCCCGACCGCCCCAAAGGCAGGTTGGGTCGACTCTCCCGGTTGCTGGTACAGGCAATAGCCACCGCGGACCACCTCGTGGTAGCGCTATTCACCAGCAGGGTCTACTCCGTGTGGCCGATCCAAGAGGCATGGGTCATCCCACCTTCTGATCCCGGCCCGGAGGCCTGCCCGGAATCATCTCTCCCCGCGTCCCCTTTGATATCTGTCCCGGTGCTCCTGGCACCTTGGTTTCTAGTTCTCTTGGCCCCAGCACCGGTGCGGCCGGAGGACGCCAGGACAGAGATCAGCCATGCCCCGAAGAACCACCCAGGGGCAGGAAGGCGAGGCGTCGACGTCGAGGGATGAATGTTAGGGAATTCCGAACAGAGATCCGACCGGTTCGTTTCTCTGATTCATAGGCGGAGTACGATTCGGCGACAGAGCCCTCCCCCCATTCCCGCCAGTCAAGGGCAGGGGTAGGAATGCGGCATGTCAGCCTCGTACTCCCCGAGGGCGAGATCGATGTGATCCCCGCTTCTCTCCGAAGGTATATCTGGAGTAGCGAGGGCCTGGTAGACCCCCATGGATCAAGCTTTCGGTTGGTACCGGCCCCTCCGGAAGCGCCTTCCGCCTCGATCGGAGAAGCCGGAGACTTTTTCTGGGGACCGACGGTCGAACCACGATCTAGTGCACCCTCAGCGAGCACCGACGCCACGGCAGGATGTTCGCTCGCCGGCTCGTCCTATCGTGATGTGGTAGTCGGGGCACCGCCACCCTCAGAGGGCGGCCCGGGATATGGAGGCCAATCGGCCTGCTCGCCGTATTCACTGTCGGCCAGCCCGTCGGCCCGACGGCCCGCCTCGGCACCACTGCCGGTTCCCCGTCCATTCCCAGTCGTTGAAGAGGACCAAGGAGACCTGGGTCCCGAGTTTGAGTCGTGGAGCTTCTGGACCGTCCTTGCAGAGGGCCACTTCCCTGAGAAGTTTTGGCCCGTCGCAGGACCGGACTTTGATGCACCCGAATCACTCACCCCGGATGAGTTCGAATGCTTCCGCCGAACTCTCTGGGAGACTCACTCCCGTCTTCACCACCTACAAATGCCATATCCCGGGAGTCAAGTGCACCTGGAGGATATTGGTGAGTAGTGCCGTCAGATTGACCTGGCCACGCTCCCCGCAGTTCGGCACCCCGGGTCATTTGGGCACCACGAGGCCCTCCAACAACGATGCGTTGAGTGTTTTCAAGTACTCCGCAAGGTTATTGAGGATACCACCCCCCACGTGTATATCCGTGGATGGGGGCAGTACGCTGCCCTATGCTTCAGTGCGATTCGCCGACAGCCCGATTCACTGGGTGGCCCTGAGGGTACATCCCCAGGGACGGAAACGGTCAATATGGCTGACCTGTCGGGAGAGGGGAACGGCTTGGAACTTCTCGACGGGGTCTCTCCCCCCGAAGACAAGCCGTTGTTGGATCCATCGTTGAGAGTTACTCGTCACCAGAGGAACCTCCTGGGTCTCCCCACACCCACTGAAGCACTGACGTTGAGCCGAAACGTCAGCAAAGGTAAAGAGCACGGCGGGGCTATAAAGCCCGCCGACCCATCTGCCTCCATGCAGAGGGCAGATGAGGATCCCGAGAAGGTCACGCTACGTCAACAGCTCGCCGAGCAGAAGAAGCTAGTTGACCAGCTCCTCGCCGAGCGCGCTGCAGAGCAGCGGCCTGACTACGGTGATCCTAGGCCAGGACAGCAGGGACAGGAACAACCGCTCCTCGATGAGACTCTCCCGGGCAACCGTGATTATGCCGGGTTTGCCGACAGGGGAGAGTCCATTGCCTATGGCAAGAGGGCGCGGTATGTTTCACCGCACCCTCCCGAGCGGCGCGACTACCTGAGAGACCCCGCTCAGATTCCTCCTGCTGCCCCAAGGGCCGCTCCGCCCGCCATCCCACAAGCTGTCGAGTTCGACGACCCGGTCGACGACCCGATTGAAGGGCCATGCAATGCGCTCGTGGTTAGAGATCCTCGCCAGGACTGGAACCCTTGTCTGGACGATCCGATGGCGGCACTCATCGCCCGCTTGGAAGCCTTGGAGACTCGGCAAGTGGCGATCCCACCGGACGGCAAGCCGTACCCAGCATGGGTGGATGATATGCCGGCACCTCTGGGATTCGGGAATCCCACCTTCGCCCCCTTCAACGGGACTGAAGATCCACCATAGCATTTGGCCCATTTCAACTCGAGGTGCGGGCCTATGTTGGGAACTCCGGCGCAGCAGGAGGCCGCTAAGCTTCGCTGCTTTGTCCAGACACTGGAAGGGCCAGCATTTGTCTGGTACAGCCAGCTCCCCGTCGGGTCGATAACTAGCTGGGAGGACCTCCGTAGACAGTTCCTCTATCAGTTCAGTTCCACGACCCGGAAGACGAGTATCGCAGACCTCTTCAAGTGCAAGCAAAGGCCTGATGAGCGAGTCGCGGATTTCGTCGCTCGATGGAAGGGTCTCACGTATTCCCTTGACATGCCATTGACTCAGGAGCAGTTGCTGACAATGTGCGTCGGGAACGTCAAGACCGAGCTGGTCCCTTCCTTGATCACTCAGAATTACCCCGGAGGGTTCAGGGACTTCTCAGACAAAGCTCAACGTCTCGAGGAAGCCCTGCAACAGGCCAGTCAGGCACACCCGCTGCCTCCTATGATCCCTGCAAGGAGAGTCAGCAGGGCTGAGCCCGCTGCTGTTGCCCAGATAGAGGCCCCCAGGCCGTTGGAGCTACTGCCGGTGAGGCCAGCTCCACAGCCTCACAGGAATCCGCCTCCACGGGCTCAGTTCCCGGCCCAGCAGCGGCATCCCCGGAACCGGCCGGCCCCTCCGCGTAATGTACCGCCACAACCCAGGCGAGATAATCAGGGTCCACCTCCTCGGCAGGCCCCTCCAGCCCCTCGTCAAGACCACGCTCCCAGGGGCCCGCGATACCTGACTTACTCATTCCACGAGGATTAGGTCCCCGGTTATTTCCGGAGCGCCCTGGAGCAGAGGATTGTGCGACTGCCTGAGTGTTGGAGGCCATAGGAGGCGCATCTCACGGATAACCCCCGCTACTGCCCTTACCATCGGGCCCTGGGGCACACCATCCAGTGGTGCTACGTGTTTAAGGATTGGCTCCAAGACCAGATTAAAAACAATGTAATTAGGTTGGGCCCAGCTCCAGCACAAGTGGCGGGTGTGTTCGTGGGATCAGATGACGATAGTGGCAACGAGGACGAATGGTAGCTGGTCTCCGACCGCGGATCCCAGAAGTATAATAACTGGATGGCCCGCAAGACGACCATTCGCGCCCATGGAATCATCCGTGCGCGCTTGAATCAGCCTAAGCCCCCAGAATCTGCTGGTGCTGCTTCGGCATCGTCGTCCCAGCCTGCCTCTTCCGAGAAGAGAAAAAGGCGGCGGCGCAAGAAGGAAGAGCGCGCCCCGCCAGTTCCGCCACTATCCCGCACTCTCGGCGATTTCATGCCCCCGGAGATGGGGATCCCTCCTCGGATCCGCCCGGTGATGGATGATTCGTCCGATGACAGTTTTGGGTACGCTTCGGTTAATACCGTCGAGCTGGTAAATCCCTTTTCGGTCCCCAACGTTGAAGAACACCAGGTGGACCTCCCTAGTGTCCCCGGTCGTCGCCACCGTCGGAGGAACCGCAACAACAGGAGTCGCTGGGGCACAGCAGTTGGTACCTCCAACCAGGCCGTGCACGCCACTGAGACTAGGCAGCATGCTCGAAACCGAGCTCAGCGCGCACAGCCCCCCCATCCGGGGATGACGGATTCGCCTCCGCCACTGTTTGTGGTGTGGGACCGGGCAGAACTGCCTCATCCGCGCCGTGACCAGCTTCGTCCTGCCACAAGTCCATCCCGGCCTCCTGGCCCCAGTACGGTGACCACTTTCGGGGCTGCAACCAGTGAACAGCGAGATGCGCCAAGTACCAGCCGGCCGCCGGTCCAACCGGCAAGGCCCATCATGCCTCCAACCGCAGAGCAACCTCCTGCAACCAGGGGCTCGCGCTTGGCAAGAAAGTATGATGTCCTGAAGCACTTGGCCGACATCCCAGCAAAGCTCTCCATCCTTGAGGCTCTGTGCCTGTCACCTGAGATGTGCGAGGCGCTCGCTGAAGCCCTGAAGAGCCCCCTCCAGTTTGAGATGGAGGTTGCGGCTGCAGAGGCCTTTCACGCCGAAACGATTGAGGACGCCGAGTGTCAGGCATTTATCTCGTTCTCTGGTGAGGATGAAGACCCTCCTATACAGGGGCACATTCGTCCGCTGTATGTTACTGGCCAGTTCAATGGCCTTGAAGTCCGGCGCTGTCTTGTCGACACGAGGTCTGGGATTAACCTGATTCCAACTCGAACCCTCCGGAGGTTGGGGTTGTCTGAGGATGACTTGATCCCCTCTGACCTCAGGATCCAGGGGTACGACCACACCGAGAAAAATCCGGTCGGCAAGATACGTTTGAAGACCCATTTCGGTGACCTGGTTTCCAACACCGAATTCATGGTAGTCTCTCAAGACACTACGTACAATGCATTGATGGGCAGGCCATGGCTCCACCTTCATGCGGCGGTTCCATCGTCATACCACCAATGCCTTAAATACTCCCTCAATGGTCGAGTAGGCGTGCTTCAGGGAGATGCCTCTCCTTTTTCCTCATGTGAAGCCCGCTATCTGGACGCGGACTATTACAAGAGCAAAGATAAGCAGATCCTGGCAGGTGAGGTTGAGCCTGTCGCTGTTGCAAGTGATCCCTGGGCAAGTTTGGATGACGCTTACGTCCTCCCGATTCAACGGTTGGACGTAGCCATGGTCTCGACGGCCTGTGAGTCTCCTGATGAGATGACCGTGACCGCCCATGCCAGCACCAGCGGCCCAGCAGGATCTGGTAGCCCCAATGCAGTTTCCAACGCAGTCTCTCCCGTGGACGATTCCCCCCCGAGTGGAGAGGACGTAGAAGACGCACCCCCAGCCTTTGAGGAGGGCGTCTCCGCCACGGTCGATGAGTTAGTACAGGTGAACCTCGGAACCGAGGCAGATCCAAGACCCACATTGGTCAGTGCCGCCATGCCCTCTGAGGAGCGGCAGCAGTACGTGGACTTTCTCAGGCAGCACCGTGATTTGTTCGCTTGGGGCTATGACGAGATGTCGGGGCTAGATCCTCAGGTAGCCGTCCACCGCCTTGGTCTCCCGGCGAACCATCGCGGGTTCAAGCAGCCTCCCAGGAAGATGCACCCATCCCACGGTGCCGTGGTTGAGGCCGAAGTTGACAAGCTTAACAAAGCCAACTTCGTGAGGGAAGTTCAGTACCCTAAATGGCTGGCCAACATTGTGCCGGTTAGGAAGAAGAACGGGCAGATCAGAGTCTGTATCGACTTCCGCGATCTCAACAGCCACTGTCCGAAAGATGACTTTCCCGTTCCGGTGACAGAGCTGTTGATTGACGCCACGACAGGGTTCCAAGCCCTCTCCTTCATGGATGGATACTCCGGATACAACCAAATCCGGATGGCCCCTGAGGATGAGGAGTTCACTGCCTTCAGGGCCCCCCAAGGTATATTGTGTTACCGGGTCATGCCCTTCGGCCTGAAGAATGCAGGTGCCACCTATCAACGGGCGATGCACTGCATATTCAAACCAATCCTCGGCACACTGGTGGAATGCTACGTCGACGACTTGGTGGTCAAATCACGCCAGCGTAAGGACCATCTCAAAGATCTTGAGAAAGTGTTCGGCTTCCTCCGGTCTCGCTGCCTGAAGATGAACCCGTTGAAGTGTGCCTTTGGGGTCACCTCCGGGAAGTTTCCTGGCTTTGTGGTAAGATACCGGGGTATTGAGATCGACCCGGAGAGGATCAGGGCGATTAGCCAGATGCCTCCCCCAGGTAACATCCGGGAACTGCAAGGGTTCCAAGGCCACTTAGCCTATATACGCCGATTCATTGCGAATCTGGCCGGAAAGTGTAAGCCCTTTTATCAGCTCATGAAGAAAGGTGCCACCTATGTATGGGATAAGGAGTGTCAGACCGCTTTCGAGGAAATCAAGCAGTACCTGCTTCAACCTCCGGTTCTGATGCCGCCTGTATCCGGGAAGCCGCTGGTCCTTTATGTGACCGCCCTGGAACGGTCCCTTGGTGCCCTTCTCGCCCAGAAGAACAACGAGGGAACAGAGAATAGCCTCTATTACCTCAGTCGCATGCTCCTCGATGCGGAAGTTAGGTATTCCCCCATAGAGAAGAGCTGCCTGGCGCTCGTATTTTCCGTACAGAAATTACGGCACTACTTGCAGCACCATGAGGTACAGTTGGTTTCTCGGGTAGACCCGTTGAAATATATCCTGAGCTGGCCTATGTTGACTGGTCGTCTAGCGCGGTGGGCTGTGATTCTCCAGCAGTTCGACATCAGGTATGTGTCTCAGAAGTCCATCAAAGGGCAAGCATTGGCGGACTTTCTGGCAGCTCACCCGACCTCCGCGGATCAGCCGCTGGATCTAGGCTTTCCTGATGAGGCCATTCTCTCGGTCGATCATACCGATCCATGCTGGAAGATGCACTTTGACGGTGCCTCCCGGAGCCCCACCGGTAGAAGACTCGATAATCCTAAGCTCAACAGAGTGGGCTTGGGTATCGTCTTCATTACCCCGGAGCGAGCCGTGCTACCATACTCTTTCCTGTTGTCAGAGGGCTGTACCAACAATGAGGCGGAATACCATGCCCTCATCACCGGCCTCGAGTTAGCTCTCGAGATCGACGTGCCCCATCTGTGTGTGAAAGGGGACTCCGAGCTGGTCGTTAAGCAGATCAATGGCGAAAACGTTGTCATGAATCCGGAACTTGTGCCATTGTTGGAGGGCACCCTCCTCTTGATGGCCCAGTTCCCTTCTCGGCCAGAAATTGTCCATATTCCCCGGTCGCAGAACGGTCGAGCAGATGCTTTGGCCAGCCTTGCTGCGTCACTCGCAGAGCCTGAACAGGACAACCTGATCATCCGCGTGACGCACCGCAGGCTCATCGCTCCCGTTATCCCGGAGGCAGATCGCGGCCCATCGGTAAGTAATCTCACCGTGGTTGCCCCTATGCCCGGAGCCCCGAGTACCCCAGATATGGAAGTCGTATCAGCCCATGATTGGAGGACGCCTTTGGTTGAGTACCTCCAACATGGCATTCTCCCGTCGGATCGGGCCGAGCGCGAGCGAGTTCGACGCCGCGCATCGCAGTTTGTCCTCCAGAGCAGTCCCGGCCTGGAGCAGATCCTCTATAGACGCGGATTTGATGGTGTTCTCCTCCGTTGCCTTCAGGGAGTTGAGATCCCATGAGTCATGCAAGAGGTTCATGCTGGTTCATGTGGTGCCCACCAGACTGGGCCGAAGCTGTCCCACCAGATTCGGAGGTTGGGATACTTCTGGCCCTCCATGATCCATGACTGCAACGAGTATGCCAGGAGGTGCCATGCGTGCCAGGTTCATGCGAACTTTGTGCATCGGCCGCCGGAGCCTCTCCATACCACCAGGTATTCTTGGCCCTTTGTAGTCTGGGGACTGGACGTTGTGGGACCTTACCTGCCGGCGACAGCTCGCCAGTGCCGGTTCATTCTGACCGCCACGGACTTCTTCTCCAAATGGGCAGAGGCGATTCCGCTCAGAGAGGTCAAATCCTGTTCTATCACTGACTTCGTGACTTCAAACATCATTTATCGATTTGGGGTGCCTCATGCTATCCTCACGGATAACGGAGCCAACTTCCAAGCAGCCGAGTTGAAGAAGTTGTACGCCAAGTAAAACATTCGCTCGAACCATAAATCTTGCTATCATGCGCAGGCGAATGGACAGATTGAGGCGTTTAACAAAACCCTCTCTAACATTCTGCAAAAGATGGTTGGTCAGAACAAGAAGAGTTGGCCGGACAAGCTCCCCAACGCCCTCTGGGCTTATCGGACGACGACTCGCAATTCCACCCAGATGACCCCTTATTCCCTGGTGTATGGAGCTGAGGCCGTCCTACCCATCGAGATCCAGTTTCCGTCCTTGCGCACTGCGGTCTACGACCAGCAAGCGCCGGACAGAGCTGCTGAAGCCCGTCTAGTCGAGTTGGAAGCACTGGATGATAATAGGCTTCGCGCTTTGCACAACTTGGAGAGGCATCAAAGCAGAATGGGTCGAGCTTTCAATAAGAAGGTTCGCCTCCGCTCCTTCCTACAGGGTGATCTAGTACTGGCCCTAAGAGCACCAATGATCCCCGGCAGGAAGCCGCCCAAGTTGGAGCCCAAGTGGGAGGGACCTTTTGTCGTCCACAAGGTCTATCCCAATGGCGCGTACTCCCTAGTGACTATGGATGGTGAGTGTGTTACTCCTCCCACCAATGCTAGGTTCCTCAAGCAGTACTTTGCCTGAGTGCACTTCATCCCGCATGACGCTAAACTGTACCACGTCCGAGCTACAAGACGTTAAACTGTTCAGCATTCGTCCTGCATGACGCTAAACTGCACCACGTCCGAGCTACAAGACGTTAAACTGTTCAGCATTCGTCCCGCATGACGCTAAACTTCACCACGTCCGAGCTACAAGATGTTAAACTGTTCAGCATTCGTCCCGCATGACGCTAAACTGCACCACGTCCGAGCTACAAGACGTTAAACTGTTCAGCATTCGTCCCGCATGACGCTAAAATGCACCTCAATAACTACGTGCGGCTTGATTCCCATCCTTATGGGATACATAGGACCGCCTGAACATTCATGTTTCAGGCCCAGCCCCATCCTTCGGGAATTTCCATCCCATCTCGGGCCTTTGGCCCAAGTGCCTCTGGGTGTGCGGCGTATGGTGTGAACGCGGGGCTATGCCCTCATTCACGTCGGTTTGCTCGCCACGCTGTACGCCCCCCACGTTTGGGGATGCCTTCCGCTCCCCCCCTTTCCTTTTTCGTCCTGCATGACGTTAAACTGCACTTCAAAGAACTACGTGCGGCTTGATTCCCATCCATATGGGATACGTAGAACCGCCTGAACATTCATGTTTCAGGCCCAGCCTCATTTTCCAGGAATCTCTATCCCGCGTTGGGCCTCTGGCCCAAGTTCCCCTCCTTTTTGTGCGAGGAGTAACGCGTGAGCGGGGGATTATGTCCTCATTCACGTCGGTCTACTGGCTGCGCCGTACGCCTCCCCCGTGTGTGGGACTACCTCACACCCCTCATCATCCTACATGACGTTAAACTGCCTCTCAAGAACTACGTACGGCTTGATTCCCATCCTTATGGGATACGTAGGACCGCCTGGACGCTTGTGTTTCAGGTCCAGCCCCGTCTCTTGGTTGATCACGGGGATCTGCCGTCTTTTGGTTGCTCTCAGGGTGAGTCCTCTGACCCTTTCCGGTGATCTGTTAACATGTTTTGGGTACTCCGGTCTATGACCCGTAGTGTCGGATTCAATCCCGACAAGTCCTGTGTTGCTTGTCGGGCCTCGCGCTTCCTCTTGTTCGAGCCTTCACTCAAAGGGATCCTCGTTAGAGGTTTGGGTACGATGCCTCAGTGCTCTCCTACCGCTCCGGGTCGATTTACCGGCGGGTCCTGGGCCGCAAATCGATATGAATCCTGCTCTTGAGCGGTTGATGCTCGTTTTCTTGCCTCATCCTAGGCTGACGCGATCAGATGTTGTGTTGCGAATATGGTCAGCGACATCCTTGATCTCCATGTCGGCTCTTTCAGGCTCTGAACGTTGGTTGCGCAGTCCTTATCACACTCCACCTTTGTGCGTTGTAGTGGAATCTCGACACTCTCTTCATACTGACCTTCAGTACACCTCTACATGTTAAGCAGGCCAACCAGGGTAATGGTGTCTTTCGAGGCTCCCACGATCTGAGCACCAAGGATATATGCTGATGTCCTCCCTAAGGGCCATGTGTAGCTGGACCCTCGTCCCCATAAGGAGGAAGGAGTCGCCTGAACAATCGCGTTCCGGGCCCAGTATAGCTGGAGGCTAGCATCTCTGCCCCTCGGGTGATGGACATACGCAGGCCCCTATCCCAGGATCCTTCTCCTGGAATCGTGCGTGACCGCAGGGCTAGGATGTGTCCCCACCTCCGCTGGGTCCGCCGTATCGCAATAAGCGGATTCCTCCATGGTCCGGACCACACGACCTTAAACTGGGTTGCCTGGTCTTACCACACGACCGTAAACTGTGATCGTCTTGGCCGCCCGACGAGAAACGGCACTGCATCGTGATGTTCTCCTCAGGGGACACTCACGTTGGGCGCTGGTTAATAACCACGTCATTTATCAATGCCTTTCATGGCTTGATTATTGTGGCGATGCTAGGGATTTCTTAATCACAGGCTTGTCGCTGCACAAAGAAAAACCATCCACCTTTAAGGACTAACAAGAAATATCAAATGCCGCTTCTTCTGGGTGCGAGGGCTAGACCCGCACCCCTCCCCACGCTGGTGCCCGATTGTGTTGCGCTGCGCTTCAAGAACTACGTGTGGCTTGATTCCCATCCTTATGGGATACGTAGGAACGCCCGGATGTTTGAAACTTCGGGTCCAGCCCCCCACTTCTTAGAGATTCCCCCTTCTCTGGGGAATCCGCCGCCTTCGGGTCACCCTCAAGGCGTGTCCCTCGACCCCTTGCAGTGGTCCACCGGTGTCAAGAGTACTCTGGTTTATTGCCAGGAGGGTCAGGTTCAGCTTGGTCAGGTTCCTTCTACTTTTCAGGCTTCGTGCTCCCTTTCATTCGGACCCATCGCCTACGCCCTGGGTAGAGCCCCCGTGAGCGGTCTGGACACAATGCCTCAGTGCTCTCCCACCGACTCGGGCTGGTGCCCCCAAGGGCCTCGGGCAGCAAATCGATATGAATCCTTCGCTTGAGCGGTTGATGCTCGTTTGCTGCCTCATTCCATCAACGGTCAGTGCGATATTGATGCTGCTTTTCCGCCACGGTCGGCAGTACTCCCATATCGTTATGCCGGTGCCCCCAGTCCTTGAGTGAATGGCCGCATGATTCACATTACATTTTCCACCTCCCATTCTGACCAGGCGAAACCTCGACACTCTTGACAATATCCCTCAGTGCATCTTTGCATATCCAGGGGATAGGACCACGATGTGGCGTACTTTGAGGTTCTTATGGTCCGAGCTCTAAGGCCTTAAACTAAGATATGCCCCTATGGTCCGAGCTCTAAGACTTTAAACTAAGATCTGCCCCTATGGTCCAAGCTCTACGACCCTAAACTAAGATCTCCCCAAACGGGGTTCTACGTCCCGCATGACGTTAAAATTGCACTCCCAGAACTACATGTGGCTTTATCTCCAGCCTGATGGAGTACGTAGGAACGCCCGGGCATCTCGACTCGGGTCCAGCCACAGGGATCGCTAAGTCCCGCCCCTCCTCGTCGCTGACCGTCTGGCCTGGCTTCTGGTAGAGTGGTGCGGTTGTGATATTCTCCCCGATTCAGCTCGGGATGCCCCATTGCAATGATGGGAAGCAACAGTTTCCTCGCCAAAGAGGTTCTGTCTGAGAATTGGGGTGATTCACGGCCAGATTAGTGCATCCGCCTAATACGCTTTCCCCACGGTGGCGCAATTTTGGGAGTGTTAGATTCTGTCCGAACAAATCATCACTTCACCCCACGCTTCACATGCCCTGTTGATCCGAATTTCCACCCTTGTGCCTGAAGGAACCCCCAAAGCAGTATTGGTGATGACATGTGATCCGCCTCCTGCAATATGAATGATAACCTTCGGTCCGTCTATCGCAGTAGTATGGTCGATTGATCCATTGTCCGCTTGCCGTCTTGGGCATTTCCTGGAAGGCCGACCGTCGTGGATTTCTGAATTCGGGACACGCGATTCACCCTTTCTCATTTCCCTATGTTCGGATAAAATCTCAACGCCCCTAGCATTGTCCCGCTCGTGTGTCGGAACAAGTTGGGGGGATGATACATTGA
This sequence comes from Viscum album, assembly GCA_963277665.1. Classification (NCBI taxonomy): domain Eukaryota; kingdom Viridiplantae; phylum Streptophyta; class Magnoliopsida; order Santalales; family Viscaceae; genus Viscum; species Viscum album. Next base: position 1,070,354,793 of record OY728129.1, read on the forward strand.
TTAGGTCTGAGGTCTCCTTTCCTAGGAATGACCTCCCTCTTTTCCTTAGAAATCCAGGCCCAATTATGGATGCCTGAAGCTTCGTTAACGCTCCCGCGAGACAACGAATTGTGGTTGAGCATGTTAAGCCAAAAGATGCAGATAAATATGGTGATTCATACAAATGGATCGAAGTATTGAGTAGCGGAAGAAAAATGTTCTGGGAATGGCAAAAACAAAGCCCCTAGGGATTAGCGTGCTGAATGAGTATTTCCAACGCCGCTACCCTTTGGCTGGCGGCCTCCAGAGCTGCTTCTCGCTCTCTGCATACCCTCTCTTCGTCGGCAGTCGCAGCACGCAGCTCGCCGATCCTGGCCTGTGCACGCTCCCGCTCGACTTGAAGTGTGACCATCTGTTGGCCCGCCTCCGTCAGCTGTACCTGGGCGTCAACCAGCTGGGCCGTTAGTTGCTCCACAAGCTCAGTGCACGCTGCGACGAAGGCCTCCTTCTCTGCCGCCTTCCCTTCGAGGCGTCGGACTTCCTCCTCCGCCACGAGGAGCGCCCGCGTGCTCTCCGACATGTCCCGACATTGTGCGACGTCGGCACGCCGGTGGCTCTCGGGCATCTTTTCGGCCATGAAATCACGGACCGTTTGATGGAGGCGTCGAGCATCAGCTCCCCCGGCACACAGGAAGCGCAGCCAGGTTTGAAGCGATCCCATGCGCCCCAGCCACTCCGATGAGGGTCGCTTGAGGAAGCGCTGGATGCACTTCCACCCCCTGCGACGCGTTATCCGGCTCTCCTCGACCGCCTCCGTGTCCGAGCCGTCCATCTCCTCGGGGTCGGCAGGCCGGTAGGCAGGGAAGGTAGCCAGCAGGTCTGCTGCAGGGTCCGCCCCTGGGATGTCCTCACGAGGGATAGGTTCCCCAACATCTGGGAGACCTTCTTCTCTCGCCCCAGCGGCGTTGACACCCTCGTCAGCCCCCGACCTCTCTCCGATGGCAGCACCGCCGGCGTCTGCAGCCCCCTGATCAGCAGTTGGTGGGGCCGGCTCGGTGTGGGAAGTCTGTTCCGGAGCAGGCGGTAGGTCTGCCACTGGTCCACTCGTGGATGGCCCGGGTTTGGCAGCCCGACGAGCCTCCAGTATTGAGATCACTGCGCAGGGCATGCCGTGGTTAGTCACAGATCGTCAACAGCAAGCACCAACAGTAAAGTAAGGAGACTTACGAGAATCCAGAGCGTCGTCTTCTGCTGTCCCGACCGCCGCAGGAGCAATTGCAGCAGGGGACCCTTCCGCGCTTTTCAATTCAATGATGGGTGTCTGGCCCCCACCTTGTCCTGCTGGCGCCTCTCCTACTCCTACTGAGGATGCATGCCCAACATCCATGCACTCCTGAGAAAGGTGGAGAAATGGGTTAGAAGCTGCATAAGAGAATGGATGAAGCAGGTTGAGTAGGGATAGAAGCGGACCTCGAGGAGCTCAGTGATATCAATATTGCCAGAGTCGGCCACCTCGCCGCTCTCCCGCGGGCTCCCCTGATGGGACCTTCCCTCGGAGCCTTCATCCTCCCCCGTCTCCTCCTCTTCCTCGGAGCCGTCGTTACTGTCATCTTCCTCCGGCGGCATCTGTTCTGGAGCAGGCTCTAGACCGAGCATCACCTTTACCAGAAGGGACGGCTCCGCACGCTGACCACGTTGGCGCGCGTACTCATCCATGGCCGTCAGATACGCATACCGCCGGTGGAAGTTCACCCTGTCGGCGACCGGAAGGCGCCCGACCTCTGGCAGATGGATTCCTTCTTCGATTATCTTCTGCCAGATGGTTTCAGTCCCCAGCGACTGCCGCAGGGTCATCCAGGCCGACCACAGCGCTGGGAAGACTGCATCGTGGGAGGGTTCGAGCAGACGCCTTACCTGCTTCCCGGGCCGCTCCCCGACCGCCGCATGTGCCCCCTCTCTGGGCGCTGAAGTCGTGGCGGCAGCCTGCGATGTGCCCGCCGCCGAAGTCCCTGCCCGCGCCGGCTCCGCTGCTTGGCGTGCCTCCGTTCTCCCCCGCGTGACGGTGCCTCGCCTCCTTCCTTGACGCCCGGTCTCCGCACGGGTGACCTCGATCCGCCGAACTGGCTTCCATAGAAGCCCCTCGGGGTACGCGATGGCCCAGTGTTCAGCGTACTCGATTGCCAAGCCTGCGTCGACCCCGGTAGGAGGGAGAGTGATGACGTCGCCAGAGCCGAAAGCGGAAAACATTAGCCACATCTGGCGAAGGACGCAAGGGTTTGTCTCCTCCCGGACGGCAGTGAATACCCTCCTCGGCATCCATTGAAGGCACCCGAACTGCCTGGCAAACCGGGTCGGCACGTAGGGCTCGCAGATCACCTTCTCGTCGATCCGAGTCACGAGCACCCCGCCCCGCATGCTCAGGAAGTATTCGTGCTGCTCCAGCGGACCCTGCCCATTGTCGACCATCTGGCCAACGGGAGTGGGGAACGGGCTGAAGTTGAGATTGGCATGATTGCCAATCCGAATCCTCACGCCCTCCTCATTTAGGGTCATCGGATCGACCCCCGCAGTGTTCAGCAGGGAGGGTCGCAGGTCATTGACCAGAGGAATGACGGCGTTTGGAAACGTGTACCCACCGAGGTGAGCAGCCACCCAGCCGTGGAAGAATTGAAAGGGCCCATAGACCCTTCGTCGCGACCCCCCTCGCGAGATGCGTCCCAGGATGGCGTACAGCTTAGCCAGCACTGGGACCCCGAGGTTGTATCTCTTGTTGGCGGCCATGGCGCCCGCCATCGCCAGTGTCGCCGGGCGGACGCCCATTCTCGCATCCCGCACTGGCAGGAGCCACCCACTCAGAAAGGCGGCCAGGAACGCCGCGTACCGGACGTTTGGGTCCCGGGCCTCGATGACGTGGTACCCCCATGAGCGGTAGTCTCCCGTCTCCAGGACCCGCCAGTACGACCCATTCCGGCTCCTCTGAGCCGCGGTCGGGCACCGCTTCCCCCTGCCTGGCATCTTGACCGCGGGGTCATCCTCCAAGAACTGGCTGAACCACTCCTTGTAGGCTATGTCCTTGTGGAAGTCCTTGACCCTGAGCCGCTCCGTAGCCAGGTCCAGTAGGTGCCATGTCAGGATGGGAGTCTGTGACCTGTCGCCCCAGGTGTTCCTCGGAGGCAGGAACTCATCGTATTGGTAACCCTCCAGCGGGATACCTCCGATGTAGTGGATGTCCCAGAGACCGATGCTGACCTCCCCATGGGGAAGATGGAAGGTGTTGGTATCCGGGGACCAGCGGGTGAACAGCTCCGGCCCGATCTCGGACTGCTGGTAGAAGTGGAACTGTGACGTCCACACCACCTCAAACAGGCCGATGTACCGTAGCTCCTCCGCGAAGTGATCGCAGGTGTGGCGTACCCAGAACGCCCAGGCCCACTCATTGGTGAAATTGCCCCCAGACCGCAAGTCCCAGTCCTTCAGCCAGCCCTTGGTGTCGTCAGTGACACTCTGGCGGTATGTGCTCGAGTAGAGGGCTGGAGAGTTCTCCGCAGTAGGCTCACTCCCGGAAATGGTTCGCGTCCTCGGGTTCAGGACATTGACATCTAAGTGACTGGTCTCCCTGGCAGGATGCCCATTGTTGGTGATGTTATAGCGGGGAAGCTCGTCCTCCCGAGTCACCCAGGTCCGTGGCGCATCAACCTCGAACCCTGGCACCGGAACCTCATCCAGGATACCATAGTTCCAGAGCGGCAGGTTGTCCGACAGCGGATATGTCTTCTGGGCCGGCGTCAGCAAGTCGAACAAGGACTGATTGTTGGAAACAATCTCCTTGGCTCCGTAGACCTCCCCGTTCGTCACCATCTCAGCTCTGCGAATGGCAGAATCCCCCTCATTCCCTTGATTCGCGGCCATCTCAGAAGCTCCGGGAGTCGTGTGGGTTAAGGGATGAGGCGTGCGGAATCGGAAGAGGCTGGTAGAGAAGTCTGAGGGTTGGCGCGCAATCCTAGCGGACGGCGCGCAATTGGGAAGTATGTCGCGTAAAACCCCGGGTGTTAGCGCAAAAACAGGCTGAAATCCGGATGAGTTTGCGCGACGACCGGGCGAATTTCGCGCCGGAAACGGCAATTTCACGAACGAGAGCTTGGAACCTTGTCGCGCGGAAAGCCAGTGTACGGTACGGGGGACCCAGGGCCCCTATTTATAGGCGAGGCCGGGTGTCCGCGCTGCGCGGAAAGTGCTTTGCACGACCGCGCCAGCGAATTTCGCGCCCGACGCCCTTTTTTGCGCGCCACAGTCCCGCGCCGCCCAGGACTTCGGCATTCCGGCGTCTCCCTCGGAACCCGATCGTTGCGACCTCTCACCAATCAGATTCCGAGGGGGGGCTTTTGTAGACGCCGGAAAAGTCCGTTGTTCCCAAACGAAGCTCCGGATGCGGAAAGCGATGTCATATTTGGAGTCAGAAGCCCGTTTTAGAAGAACAGGAGGTCTCGCGCGGAATTTTGGAGGTCCGCGCGCAAAGTTGAAGTGCAGTGCGCAATCCTCCCGGGATGCGCGCAAAGCGCCAGGCCGGCGCGCAGTTTTGCGCGCCCGTTGCCCGCGCGACTCCCTGGCGCGCCGGGGCCCCGATTCCACGCCCGCGCCATGAATTGCGCGCCGGCGGCGAGATTCCGCGCCCGGGGTTGCCTATAAATATAAGGCGACCCCCAACGTTTTGAGGGTTGCCGGAATTCGAAGGGTCGCTCATTCGCGCAATCCAACCCCCTCCGCGCGCAATGCCGATCTTCAGGTAACCTCCTTTCTTTCGCGCAAGAAAGCCTCGGGGTTCGCCTTCGCGCGCAATCCCTTTGGCTCCTTTTGGCTCCTTTCCTTTGAACAACTCTTCACCCAAAGGCCTTCGCGCGCAAAAGAAGCCTCTTGCGCGCAATTGCCCCCCGGGTGCACGCAATCCACCCGATTGTGCGCACCCCCCCTTTTTTTCAAAGTGGCCATTCGTTAAATAATGGGCCATTGCCCCCGCGCGCTATCAGAGGCCCGGTGCGCGCAATATCCATCCTCCACGCGCAAAGCGTTGTCCCAATTGCGTGCCAGCCCGGCCTTTTGAGCGCCGACCCGCGGTATTGCGCGCCAAGTTCCTCTTTTGCGCGCAAACCGCCAGGGTCGCCCCGTTTGACCCCCTGAGGGTACCCGCCTGCGTGGCGCCCAATGATCTTCATCCCGGGTGCCCGCACCGTGCATTGTCTTCCCGTGCGGCCCTCCAGGCTTGCGCGAAGTGACACGGACCCATCGGCGGCACCATCACATCCGCGCGACAAGACGTTAAACTGCCAAGCATCTTCGTCCGCGCTGCAAGATGTTAAACTGCCACGCATTCACGTCCGCGCGACAAGTCGTTAAACTGCCAAGCATCTTCGTCCGCGCTGCAAGACGTTAGACTGCCACGCATTCACGTCCGCGCGACAAGACGTTAAACTGTCAAGCATCTTCATCCTCAACACACGACGTTAAAATGTACTTCGTCCGGCAAGACGTTAAACCGTCCGCATCACCCGATCCCGTGCCCCACACGCAGGGTCCCCCCCGGTTTGGATGTGGCCCCCACCCGCTCGTCTCTGCAGGGATGTCAGGATTGCCCCTCTTTAGGGACGATTTATTGGAGTGGCCTTCGCCCACGGGGTAGGGTATTACAAACCCCTAGTTCCTTGTGGGGGACTGCACATGTGTATCTCCATTGTGCTTCCCCACTGCCGAAGCCAGTAGAGGGCGTGACAGGGATCGAGGTCTCTCACCTTCGGCCCAAGTCCCTCTCCAACTGAGCTTTGCCGCATCCGGGCTGCCTCAGTGCGTAAGTCCTGACAGAATGAACTACGTAGACTTTGATCCCTGTCTCCTAAACAGGGTACGTAGGAATCCTCCCTGAGGTTCAAGCCCACCACCTGGTCGTCCCGGTCGTATTCACGTCAGTTCGTCCATCAGTGGACCCCTCCCGGGTTCACATTCGCGTCGATTCACCTATGAATCCGCCCTTGTGGGGGACTGCACATGTGTATCTCCATTGTGCTTCCCCACTGCCTTTTTCTATTTCTCTTGCCAACGTCCAACATGAAGTAAAACTGTGATCCACCCGGCCGTTCCATCCCCCTCTGTGCGAGGTGGTTCGGTTCAATCCTCCGCCCGAAAGCCTCGACCTCCTTGTGAGTCGGCTCGCCAACGTCCAGCATGACGTAAAACTGTGATCCACCCGGCCGTTCCATCCCCCTCTGTGCGAGGTGGTTCGGTTCAATCCTCCGCCCGGCAGCCTCGACCTCCTTGTGAGTCGGCTCGCCAACGTCCAACATGACGTAAAACTATGATCCACCCGGCCGTTCCATCCCCCTCTCTGCGAGGTGGTTCGGTTCAATCCTCCGCCCGGCAGCCTCGACCTCCTTGTGAGTCGGCTCGCCAACGTCCAGCATGACGTAAAACTGTGATCCACCTGGCCGTTCCATCCCCCTCTGTGCGAGGTGGTTCGGTTCAATCCTCCGCCTGGCAGCCTCGACCTCCTTGTGAGTCGGCTTGCCAACATCCAGCATGACGTTAAACTGTATATCCGAACTACGCTGACTTTGATCCGTGCTAAAGCGTGGTACGTAGGAAGCCCCTATGGGGTCCAAGCTCTTCACTCCATCATCCATCCTGATCCTTACCCGGGCCGCCACATCCCGATGGGGTCATGCCATTTCATTCCACTCCACTTCACTCGGGAAGCCGCCCATGTGCTGGCCCCAGCGTCGGAGGTTCCCCGCAAGGGGTTCTGTCATCTGATCCACTCCTCGTGTTGATCAGTCCGATGCCGTCCCCGGTGGACGTTAAACTCGCGGCATACCCCGTGTTAAACATGGGAAGCTGAGGAAAACCTCAGGTAACGCAGTTCCCCGTACCCAGCGCAGGATGCCTCAGGCCGTCACGCCTTCGAGAAGCCCTATTAGGGACGGAAGGCAGACATGGAGAGCCGCAGTGTCAAGCCATGCCCCCAACACCCGGAGCTACCCGGTCTCCTCACCGCAGGTTGCTGCCCCGACCAGACTCCTTGGAACGTCTGGGCGGAAGCAGCGTAATTAACCGGTGTCCATAGAGATATGGCGCCAGGAACGAGATTCACGAACATTCTTAAATCTATGAGGGAGACCCGGATTAGGCGACGAGTTCCGAGGAGACGTCCGCGGAAGGAGGAGCCGACATCCCATCATCCCGGTTTCGATCAAGGACCAGACGTCCCTGAACAAGAGGCGGATGCCGCCCGCCTTTGGAAAGCGGGACTGCGGGACCACAAGCCGCGCTCCCATCCCCTCGGGTCGACGGGCGCACGCGCGAACGCGTCCTGGCGGAACAGCGTCGGAGCATAAGCCCGACGCACATCCGCACCGAAACAATATCGATTATATATTAATATTATATAGGGGGAGAATACTGAGTGTTATATCATCTTTCATATTCTTTTTTCCATAGATTTTTTGATTTTAAAAAAGGGGGAGATTGTTGAACCCTCTGTGCAATAGATATTTTAATAATCACAAATCATTGTTTTTATATATGTCAATTTAGTCATTTATTCAATCTATTCTAAATGAGTTTATATATGATTAATAATTTCTACATATGTTTATATATGTTAATTTATGGTCTACTATTGACCTAGAAGTGTTCTGGATTAAATAGACACTTTGTGAGAATTTCTTATTTTTGACTCACTGTTGGTTATATTCATGAGTCACCGATAGTTAAAGGAATGAGACACCAATGTGATAAATTTATGGATGAGTCACCGATAGATTAAATCCTCACACCGAAACTGAAGTCAACACACCAAAGCCGAAGTTTGTCGCACCAATGAAAATATTCGCACTAATGACAACGGTCTCAATGGTGACAACGGTCTCACCGATGACAATGGTCGCACCGATGACAACGGTCACACCGATGACAACGGTGGCACCGATAACAACGGTCGCACCGATGACAACGATCACACCGATGACAACGGTCACACTGATGAAAAGGGTATCACTGATGATAATGATCGCACCGATGACAACGGTTGCACAAATGATACAACTGTCAAGCAGATGCTGATCACATGACCTACCGAAGGTGATACTGATCACATGACCTACCGAAGCCAATGCTGATCACATGACCTACTGAAGCCAATGTTGATCACATGAACTACTGATACTAATTCAAATTCAAATGACCTATCGATCTCATGAATCACTGATAGTCATGAAAACTGTTTGAAGTTTTATTAACTATTATTTAATTCCAACGGTCATATTTTATTAATTTAATGCACCTTCTATTAATTAATGTTGGTTTTTGGATGTCAGGGAACTGTACCTATTACCTTTCATAAAGTAATCATTCTCTTTGCTAGATCTCAATGAATAAAAAGGAAGATCAATCTGCAGGCAGGCATATACCTACATTCAAAAAAACACAGACAGAGACAAACAAGAAGAAGAGGGTGTACTTGTGTGTGAAGGCCCATGAAACAAAAGAAGAACTTAAAGAACACCTATGAAAACCATATAACTTCAAGAAGATTATTCACCTGAAACAAACACTGAAGTCGAGTTTATGTTCATACTGAACATCATATGCACAAGGCTGAATAACTGTAGCTGAGAAGAACAACGACACTCTATTTTGTGTCATCCTCACCAGAAAGGATTCAAATAACATCTGAAACACCTGAATGAGTCCATAGCTCATCTTAAATCACTCAGAGCATTCTAAACTCATTATCCATTTATCTTCTCTGTAGTTAAACTTTGATTATCATTTTGAGTAGTATGTGTGCATCTGTCTATTTAGAACACACATTGAATCATGGGTTGAACTAGAGGATACTAAATCCTCACACCAAACTTTTTACACCTTATTTTATCCCATTGTGTATTGTGGAAGAGGTCAAGTGTTCCCTGGATAGCCTATGTGATGTTGTTTAGTTTTCCCACGTAGAACTGTGGTACAGGTCTGAGGACCTGAACAGTCTGAGTACTATTGTAAAACCCTCGATCCAGGGTGTGGATCACAGTTTATATAAACTGTGTGAGAGGACTAAGTCTCATCTTGAGACTAAACCTCTTTTTTTTTAAACTACTGTGCGTTTTTTCTTTGTTAAAACTATTTTGAATATTCCACTGGAAAGTACATTAAATATAAATCTGTTTTAAAGTAACTCTGATAGTTGAAATAGAAAGTATTTGAAATTATTTTGAACTGGTAAGTTAGTTTCAAATGATATCTTAATTTTCAGATTAAGATAACTAAGAAGTAATCAATATTTGAGAAAATGATTGAAAATTTACAATCTTTATAAATTCACTATAGTTTAACTTGTATTATGAATTGGGGGATTTTAATACAAATCTTTTAAACAAAAATTATTAATTGTAACATAATTCACCCCTCTCTTGAGTATCCACTCTGACCAACACTATCCATTATTAAAATCTCATTATCATGTCACATTATTATTTTATTTCTATAAATTTTCATCGTTAATTTCAGTATGGTTTTTTATCTCACATGAAATAATGAATTAAAGATCATATAAGATAGATCTAAAAAATGGATTATGAATAAACATTATCCAAAGCATGGTTAATTTCTTAAGTAGATCCACTTAATATTAATAGGCATTTAATAAAGATAAAATAGCCTCTTTAAGAAATTATATTAAAATCATTAAATTAGGTACACTAAGTTGGTACGGCCTTCCACTACTTAATTTAAAATCAAAACATAGGTCAAAGTTCATGACTTGGCCAAGTCTGTATGCTTTTAGTTATCGAGGAATTCTAACATAATGATTTAGGTTGACATAACATAGTTCACATCAATGGTTGGCTTCCCAAGTACAAATTGGGGTAACTATTAGGAAAAGGTTGAGGAAATCCTATTTAATGATTTCATGATTGTGGAGTCCACTCAATAGATCAAGGAACTATGAGTTAATGTAGTTTGAAATTTTATGTTTATCCAAAAACCATTAAATAATTTTTCAGACCCATGTCTGTAGTATAAGAAGACGAATATGGGTCCTTGTCACTAGAATATTCAACCAACAGGATATTACAAAGTCAATGGTGAGGGGTATTGGTTTTTGATAAATTTGTGGGAGATTAGTAAATATAATATTATATTTATTATTCAATTTTATCATATAAAGTTATAAAATTATGCTCTTATTAATTGTGTAAATGACAAATAATATGACTTTAAACTTATCATTATGATCCACTCTTGAGATGAAAAACAATTTCACCAAAACCAACTTTCAAGAATAGAAAAAGAACTTATGAGTTATCCTATTCAAGGAAAGGAAGTTATATATTCTAGAAGAACAGATTTCTGAAGCAGTGGAACAAACAGATATAGAAGAAGAATCGTCTCTCTATGAGAAACATTTGAATGATGCCAAAGATGTTCAATATTTCATGCTATCATCCCTGAACAATGTGCTTATAAAGCAATATGAGTACACTAACATTTATAACATAATGTCTCACTATTAGGTTCTCTATCAATAGAAGGTGATAAGTGGAATATCTATATTTTAGGAAAGGAAAAGGAATAAATATATTTTTATGTGGAAAGAAAGGCCACTAGTAGAGTAATTGTACCTATAACAAATGGGGAGATAATGGTTCATTTGTTGTAGACTATAATCATTAAATATCTAAAAATTTCATATTAAATACATCTTATGGTGCTCACATATGAATCCAAATGTAGGAACCAAGTATATTTCAATAGATTCTTAGAGGTGAGGTGGATTTCTAGGCTGCCAATGGAGTGAGGCTGGATTTTCTAACTATTGGAGGAAACCACATTTCATTTTCACCATGAAAAATATTGGTTTAAATTTGTATTTATTATGTATGGAAAATTAGAAAAAACATAATATCATTATACTTCCTATATTTAGATTGTTTTATTTTCAATTATTGAAATAAAATCTATTTTTTTATATGTTCATCATATGTTATTGTATGAAAAATTTAAATAATTTTATTTATATAATAAATTATGAAAATAAAGCATTGAAAATTGAAAAATAATCATGTTCACATGAATCATATAATACCAAGTTGTGGTATCACCATCTTGAACATGTAAATGAGAATCATTTGGAAAATCTCAGTCAAGATAGTTATTTAGAATTTTCAAGATAAAACCAATTTAAATTTTTCATGATTTTTTCCAATGAAAATATCCAAACTACTCTTCAGTGAATAAGGTTAGAGGTCCATAGAGCTTCTAGGGTTGGTATACACTAATCTGTGTGGGAAATATCTAGTATAAGCTACTATTGGGAATTATTACTTCATAATTTTTATAGAAGACTTAAGTAGATATGGATATGTATACATGACGAGATATAAGTATGAGTCCTTTCATCAGTTAGAATAATTAAATAATGAAGTAGAGAAAAAAGCTGGATAGATGATAAGTAATCTATGATCTAATTGAGGTGGTAAATAACTTAACCAATAGTTTTTCTTTTTTTATGGTTTTTTTTTGGATTCTTTCTCAAATCACTCAACTTTACACACTATAGTGGAATGGTGTTAGTGAAAGGGGGAACTGTACATTTCTATACATGGTAAGTTCAATGATAAGTCATGTAGATCCTCCATTATCTTTATAGGGATATGCATTACAAAATGTGGAATGCATACTAAACCGAGTACCAATTAATGAGTAAAATGTAGTTCCTTTTGAGTTATATAAGGGAAAGAAACATTTTTTTCACATACACAAGTATGGGTTTGTGGGGAGTTTTTAAGGCTATTTTAGGAAACAAACATCCCCCTATGACACAAAGTGTGTCTTTATATGGAATCCTAAATAAAAAGGGGGAAATTCTTATACAACCCCTTATATAAGAAATTGATTATCACCAAATAGGAAATACTTATTTATAGGGGGAACATCCTCAAGAAGGATAGTGGGAGAAATATTGGCTCAATTAGGTTGAGGCAATAGATACACAAGATTTCATACAAGAATAGATTACACAGGTCCCTCTGGAGGAAGATGTTCTTGAAACACAATTACTGTATAGGATAACCAGTTAGGTGATAGAATTATATATATATTTGGTTTTCTAGTAATAAAATATGGGAACTCATTATTGATTGAAAATATTGAATCTCTATTCGAAAAAAAAGGTAGTAATGAGCAAAAAATATTCAATATAGAAAGAATCCATGAATTATAAAATTGATTCTATGTATAAGAACCAGTTTTGGGTCCTAGTCAATCACTAATTGATGTCAACCCTGTTTGGTAAAAATGGGAATTCAAAAGAAAAATTAACATGGAAGGTAAAGTAAATACTTACTAAACATGGTTAGTGGCTAAAAGTATTAAACAACATCAATGAATTTATTACAAAGAAAACTTTTCTCTAGCTTCTATGTTTAAATACATCATAATTACAATTGTTATATTGGCTTACCATGCCAATGAAATTTGATATATCGATTTCAAAATAGATTTCCTTAAATGAAAATTTTAGTAATATGTCATTATAAAACAAATATAAGGTTTTGTGACTATAGGTAATACCAAAATGATATGTAAATTACAAATATCCATTTATGGATTAATGAAAGCATCCAGGTCATGGAAATTTGGTTTGATAAAGCAATAATAGAATTTGGTTTCATTAAGAACTAATGTGAGCCATGTGTTTACAAAAATTTTAGTGGTAATATGTTTGTTATCCTATTAGTATATGTTTATGACATTTCACATATTGGAAACTACCTACCAGTCTTAAAGTATTTTAAGGTTTGGTTAAACATTGATTCCCTGTGAAGGACTCGGGTGAAGTATCATACATTATAGGTATCAGGGTCATTCACGATAGATCCAAGTGGCTTCTTGGAATAATTGTAGGTACATACATTGAACAGATACTAAATATATTTAGTATGGAATAGTCTGATGTGGGATTGGTTCTAGAGCCATATTGTATATATAATTCAAATAAAATGTTTCCTCAGACACAAAATGAGTAATATATTATACGCTTTTTGATAAATTCAATAATTTATGACACATTATGTAGTAGATTGGATGTTTCCTATCATTTGATTATAGTATGAAGATATAAAGATAATATAGGTGAACAATATTAGTTTAATTTTAAGGATATACTTAAGTATTTGAGAAGAACTAAGGATTTGTTCCTATTTTATGGATGAGTAAATGAGCTAGTCATCATAGGCTACACTGATTCTAGATTACAAATAGATTATAATTATATGAATTCATAGTCACGATATGTTTTACCTCTCAATAGAGGATGCGTGAGTTGGAATAATTCATATAAACTAGTGACCATCAATTCTATAGCAGTCTCCAAGTAAATAGTGTCTTCTGATATAGCCAAATAATTAATTTACAAATGAAACATTCTCCTAGAGAATTATGTGGTATCCAGAAGTAAAAACCATATAACATTACATTACGATAATACTATTGTATTGGTTATTTCAAAAGAAACATGGTCACACCAACAGACAAAATACCTACTCAAGAAGTATCATCTATTGTTGGATTTTTCTTAAATGGGTAAAGTTTCATTAATTATACTTTTTCTGGATAAAAACATAGTAGTTCCCTTTAATAAAAAATTATCTCAATAGAAGCATGAGTATCTTTATATGGCTAGTAGACTAAAGTTTGTTACCAATTGGCTCTAGTGAAAGTGAGATTATATTGGAGTTGGTACCCTAGAAATCAATTCTATGTACTTTACAATTACCTATATTCATATTTTTGAATAATTATGAACTACTTATCATGTCATTATTTTTCTTCTTCTCAACATAGTATGTGATAATGTCCTAAGAGTGAATATCACTCTAAAAGGTTATAGCTGTTTCTTGCTATGATGAGAACCCAAAAGTTCCATGATAGAATTATAAAATATATATTATATAGTCAGATGAAATCATTTGAGGGAAAAACATGATATTGGATGTCAAGGGGGAAGACTCATAATACTTTGAGAAACCTTCTCTCATGGTGTACTTCTTTAGTAATTTCTGGTATATGAGATTATGAGAATAAGGCCCACCAGTAGGAAACCCACATTTATATGTGTCATTGGGTATTCGAATCTACAGATGTTTATATTAATCCTTAGATAATAATATTATTATTAATTGATATTATGAGATGTATAATTTGACATATTGAAAAAAAACTATGATGACATATGTTCAGAATGATGTAGATATGTTGGGTGTATCACGAGTACTATTTTGTTAATGAATATTGAGAGAAATGATTTTTCCCTTTTATTACTTAATGAAAGTTGATATCTCAAGCTCTTTGAATGAAATGATATAGCATAAATAAATACATGGTCATTGTGTAAGATAAGAAATCTTAATTTTTGAAAATTCAATGAAATAGACAGCAAGCACATAGGTTGACGCAACAATATAAAACCATCTTTATTAGATATATCACAAAAAATGGATTACGTTACATAGTAATCTTTAATACGATGTTTTTTTCATTTGTGCATTAACTTATTTAATTATGGGATCCTTGGTGTGTTTCTAGATGTTATGCTTAGGCTTTGTACTGCTTTTCCTAATTCTACTGAAAAAGATTCCTAGATGGTCACACAATAAGTATACCCAAAACCATAGTTAGATAATAATATAATTTATTATTTAACTTGTTAAATAAATATTATTTCCACATGTTTTTTTATAATTATTCATTTTTAATATAATGATTATATTTTTTAACTAGCTATTCGTGATAATATTTTGTGGGAAAAATATTTAATAAGTTTTTTTCTATTTAGTGAATATAATATTTATTTATTTAATAGAAAATAATAGAGTGATATTTCATTATTAAATAAATATTCATTATTCATGGTATGATAAATATTATGGAGTCATGGAGAATAAATTTTAATGTATAGTGATAACATTTGAAAAAAATGAAATTTTATTAATTTGTGAATTTTACGCAGGTAAATAAATAATAATATTGTTATTATTATCATAGACATGGGGTTCTGCGAAGATTAGGGAAATAATACGGATGTATATGTAATTTTTTTCTAACCCTAGTTGTATGTAAACCCAGTCATATTATATTATTATGGGTTTTTCATTTTTCTAGGTTTTTCACAAAAACTTTTTTTTCTCTCAAGGCCCTAGAGAGTTCCCTACTCCTAAAACACTCTCAATAACAGAAAGCAATCCTCCTCCACCACTACTCCTGAAATCTAGTTTATTGTTTCAAAAAATAGAAAATATCCATTTAAATTTAAAATGGTTTAAAAATAACTTTATTTATATGATAATATGAATGATGCAATTAAGTTCCTTAGAATAAATTTTATAATTTAATTTGGTATGAAAATATTTTTTATACTTAAAAATGAATTTTTCTGAAAATCAATTTTTCATTTTGTTTTGCTAGTTTAATTTTAAATTAAATTATTTTACATTTTGTATTGAGTTTTTAAAACTAGATTCCATATTTGAATTCAGTTCATCCCGATTTATTAAATAGGTCAATTTTATTTTTTTGTCAATATGAATATAAACCTTAATAACTGTTTTACAATGGTTAAGTGTTAATCAGGTAATTAATGATAAAAAAATAATATTTTAAGGACTAGAAAATGACCCAAAAACTTTCTTTAGTCATATTAGATGATTCCATTTTCTCCAAATTCATCAATTATTCGGTTATATGGATTTTTATAGCCATTTGGATGAGACTATGACCTTTATAGTAGTTCATTTAATGAAAATTCAAACATGTTACACTCTTGTTTTTAATAACTAAATTATTTTTAATATTAGATTATCTAGAGGTTATGTTTGACTAAAAGTATTATTTTAAAATCAAAAAGATTTATATTCATCGACTTAATTTCTTTTTAATTTTTAGTAAAGAAAACATTATCTTAAATGCTTACACATCAATGATGCATTAATTATTCAATTAATAGAAAAAGAAAATAAATGATACATAAAATATTAAAAGTAATATTATTTGTAACACCTCAAGTTTTATAGACCATTTTTTTAAATAAATTAAAATTTTTATTTATAACTTGTGATTCACATGTCAAACATTGCTTTCACAGTAAACTCACTTGTACTATGTTACACACAACACCGAGTTGGCATACGATACACGCCACACTGAGTACAGATTTTTTTTAATATATAAAAAAATGTAGTTTTTATTATTCACTACATGCAACACTGACTTGTCTTGTGTTACACGTAAGAGTGACCTTCCATGATAGCTTGCGTTGTATGAAATTCTTGAGTTTCGCTAAACAACAAAATATTATTTAAATATTATTATTCAATGGGATATATACTAGATGTTGTGAAGATTATTAACCAAATTTTGAATTTTATATAATATAAAAATTAAAATTATTTATTTTTTAGAAATTATATAAAAACAAATTCAATTTTTTGGATAAAATAAGTCTTTTCCAAAAAAATGCATGTTTTCTGACTTTTGATGGAACACCCATTTTAAATATAATTTTTAAAAAATTTATATATTCCATTTGAAAAAATAAAATTTTTATTTAGAATCATGTCATCAAAATTTACATTTGTTTACTTTTTGGTATTATTTGGATAAAATTAATATTTTAATGAATAGTGAAAAATACTACAAATTAATTCAAAACTACCTTTTCATCAAATTTATTTATATAGTTAGATTATCTTTTTAATTTGTTTTGAAGTTTAATTAGAATATTTTTTAATCATTTATTCCAATTTTGATCATTGGAAGTAATTTCCCATTGATATTAGATATAAACACACATCAATATTTTGATGGATTTTACATTTAAAAAACGTGTTTTCTCATTTTGACAACGTGAATTGATTTTAAATTACTTATTGAAACTTCTGTGTTTTTAATTTTGAAAAATGGATTCAGTATTTTTAATAAGTGGGTATTAATTATTTTAATAGGATACTTTTATTTTTTGGACATTATCAATATTAACTATGGTAATTTTATTTACCATAATTAAAGGTTAACTAGGTAAATTAGGGTAACAAACAATATGCTAAATATAATAAAATTACCCTAACACCTTCCAAAATCCTATTGGATGAATACAATTTTACCCATATCACGAATAACATTTTACCCATATCACCTAAGGGTCAGAATTGATTCATTTAAAGGACTTTTTCCCATAAAATTTATGTAATTATTTTTAAAACAAAAGAAAGTGAGAACATGTAACTACATTATCTCTTATAAGTGTATTAATTTTAATATTTTGATAAACATAATTAAATATTATACAGAAATATTATACAGAAATATAACTAAAATTTTTAAATAATGGGAATTTATTTTTAATTTTTAGATATTAAATGATTACCATAAATATTGACACAAAAGTGATATTATAATTATTTTATTAAGATAAATATCAAATAAATTATATTATAAATATTATAATCAATATTATATGACATAATTTATTTCATCCATTAATTTTCTATATAAATATGAAATTTTAGGAATCGATTTTATTTATTATAAGTAATCAAGTTGTTAAATATTTTTAAAAAATTCAAGTATGAATAGTGTCAAAATCGACATAATTCATAACTTAAAATACAAAATAATTTATTAAATGTTATAAAATTTCTCAAAAGCTATAATATTATACAAAATTCTTGATATAAGTACAAATATTTCATAAATTACACTTTTATTTTTATTTTTACATGTTATGATAATTATATTAACACACAAAGTGTAAATAACACTATATCGCGGTAATATTAAAAAGGGTAAAATTAGGGTCAAACCAAAACAATAAGAATTAAAAAAATATTAAAAACTTGTCAAAAAATTATGTGATGAATTTATTTCAACCCAAAATCATATTATCTTCAAAATAAATTGAGTTTGGGACCATTAGAAACTAAAAATAAATTTATAATAAATTAAGATTTCAAAATGTTTCAAAAGTGCCCCTCACCTCTCTTATAAAATGAAACTTATCCTTCTATATTAGTCACATTTGTAAATCCATTTTATCATCCAAACACTACCCATTTCCTCTCCCAAATTCCCTAAATTCATCCTAGAGGTCACACATTGGGCATAAAGACATCCTAGGGAGGCCTTTTGTGCAAATCAAAATGAGATACTCGAAAAAGATTTAATTGTTTTATCACCTCCTTAAAAATTCATTTCGTCTTATACATAATCTTCAATAGTTTTTTAATTATAAATTAATAACATTAGTATCACTCATATACTTATATATTTTTTTCATTAGGAAACAACCATATTCCACCTATTATCCAACCTATGAAAAACGAAATCACCACACGTGCGTACATACGACTTACCATCTCCAGATCGTGGTGTAATCTGTTTTTCACCACCACGTTACTCGGATGGATATAATGATGGAACTAATAAATATATATAATTGTTATAATATTATATAGAGTATTTAACAACATATATAACATCCACTTATATACCATTTTATCAGAATGATATCTTCGCTAATGTGTACGTAAGACATACCGTCTTCACGATGTGATGCAATTAGTTCTACAAGATATCCATTGAAGAATGATTATATAAATTTAGATAATGTATAAATATTAGATGTATTATTTTAATTTCATTTTGTGATTATATAAATATTACCTTTTAAAGATAACTGAAACTTATTTGAAAAAATCTACATAAGAAAATAATGATTTTTATACCAGAATAACAAGTAATAATGAAATATTATTACCAAACGGATGATAATATGATCATATATTATATCATAAAAATTTATATGATTCTATAATAACTCAAGGAAATATTTAAATCATTATACAATATTTTTAGATACACAAAGGGGATTTATGATCTAAGGTAAGGGATTATTTTTTCTCACTTTTATTCTTGTGAGATATATGCCTTATAAACCACCTATTTATTTTGTGTGGTGTTTTTTATTACCATGAATATTTTATGATTATTATTATAAAGGTTATGATATTTAATTATGAATATAATTTTCTTTATTTTTTGATTCATATGATTCGAGTGATTATAATTGGTAACATAAAATTTTACAATCTCATTGTTATCCAAGATTTTTTTATATATAAGTATTTACTATAGTATATTTATCATCCACATCCATGTTTCTATAGTTTGTAATTTTATTTATATTATTATAAAAACAATTAAAGTTAATTTTACCCTTTGGTGAATTTTTAATAAATTTTATGAAAGAAATAGTGTTGTCGTTATTCGATTTGAGCTACTTTTTGTCTTTTCAGGCAGAAGTATGAGGAGAATGTTTTTATATCTTATATGGAATGAAAAAAATCCACTTTCATAATTCCGTATTTCCATTAAGCTTCCTTTATAATATTCAAATTTTATTTTCAATTAATTTTTTTTTAAAAATTACACAACATTTAGAGAAAAGAAAGTGTTTTTTGGAGAAGAAAGAATATTTTTCTCAAGAAGTAAGTCCAAGTGTTTTCTCAAAATTATTTCCGATCTAAGATGACACTCTTTAAATAGGGATATGTTTATATAAAAATTGTTATTATGGTTTTATTTTTATAATTATGTAAATATATTTTATATGGATTATGTTATTTTGAAATGAAATTTTAGAAACTCATTTTATTTCTTAGGTTATTCTATGATGAATGATTTATGTTTTTGTGGAACATGTAAGAATTATTTAATTATAATATGGGTGAGACCTATATCTCCATCCAATGAATTGGGTAAATATTTATATCTCATGACATAGACAGGAATAAAATTGCTAATATATTTGGTTTATTGATATAGGGCTGAAATGGAAAGTATATCTAGTTCAGTAATACAGGGCTGGATTGAGGAGTGAACTCGGTTCATTAATAGAATTGTTTTCCTATTATGGTCTTGTAAATGATCATTGTATAATATAGAAATGAATTTCTATAATTATGTGTTTCCCAAAATTACTTTTTTTCAATTCTATTTTATTAGAGTTCATGTTCATTTATGATTTATTCCTTATAAACTACAAAGATTTATTTCAGAACTCAATATTTTGATATTAAAAATTTTATGTTTTTGTTTTTACATTATTATGTTTATGTTTTATTTTATGTTCTTCATGATTACCATTTTTGAGCATTTAATCTTACCCTTTTCTATGTTTTCTTTCCCCGGGGATATAAAGAAACGCAATAGGTAAGAAAACTAAAGGGGGAGATATTTATGGGAGATGTTGAAGATCATTTACCAAGATAGAAGAATCTGTTCTATGTTTCCAAAGACACTAAACTAATATTGTCTTTGGGAATCTATTTTTGTAATTTATTAATTATAACAAAAAAGAATTTCCATTTCCATGTACATAAAGCTTGGATCATTAGAGTAGGTATCAGAGTGAAGGTTTATTCGACCTTTGGAAACTAGGATGCGAAAACTTTATTGAGATCCCTAGAGATATTTATAAGGATATTTCTAGGTATTTATTAAGGATTATTCAACTATAAGTTACAATACAAGGGTTTTTGTGATAATTGTGACTAACCTAAGGTTAAACTATATATATCACAGATTAAAATATTATAATTAATTTAACTTACTTATATGTTTCTATTCTCGGATATATATTTCTAAAAATTTTCTTTATTGTCATATTCAATAGAAATAACTACATATAACATAGTGAACCACTTGATGTTTCATATATGGAAACTATAATAATTATGAATATTTATTTTCTATGTGTAAATTTCATGAAAATAATCATAACGATGGTGTGATTATTGGTTATACAGTTGAGGATAAGGAGATTGTAAATGAAATGTGAAAGGTATGTGATATTCTTACATTATTTTTTACATTAATACTAAAATAATTTAGGTTTATAAACCTTAATACATTATTAATATTTTAGAAAAGGTGAAGATGATGGATCCTAAGTAATGGTTTAAGAATAAATAAGGCTAATTTAGGAGTATATGTTTCGGACTTCAAATATTATGAATCCAGAAGTATATAAGTTTTTTTTTTACATGTTATTCATTAATGATATTTTGAATAGTTCTAAGGATCCAAAAAAGTGATTTAAGGTTATGGTGATATTCTTGGATAACACATGCTTAAGGTAAATATAACCCTTAATATGTCCCTTATGTTAAGATAATGATGTTTGGATAAATATATGTTGGGTTTGAATAAGTAAATTGAGTGATACTTGTTTCTTGGGAACTAATTTTGGAGCTATTGAGAAGAGGGTTATGTTATCATTGATTAAGTATAAAACTTATGGGGATTTAAGGAATATATATAATAAGTTTTGGAATAAGGAGTCATGCATTTTTTCCATATGGATATATGATAATTCAAGTTATTATTGCGACTTAATAGAATACATGATAAAGGTGTAAAAAATTTTGGAATTCGACCAAGAAGATATACCTTATGATATATGGGGGATAAATGTTAAGACAATTAAGTGAATATTTTTCTACAGTTTTGGATTTTTATCTTTTAGAAGGATTGTAAGTTTATAAATTTATGGAACGTTTAAGTGGAACTTCAAATGAAATTAGTTAGAATAAAGTCTTATCTCACCATAGGTGGACTTATGAATATTTGATAAAATTTACTAACCTTTTTCTGAGAGATATTGAATGTCTTATCATCCTATTTATGGATAGCATGATCTATTAACACTTCAGCAACGAAAAATTAAACTTCATTTCTTTGAATAAGAGATGAAGTGGAAATTGTTCAAGGCACAACCAATAAGGAGATTTTACTAAAATCAAGTAATTATTTATTATCATGTTATTTAACTTTTTGAAAAGAATCTTTAAAACCAAAAACATTATCCTCGTACCTTCTTATCTGATTAATCATATGGCCCCATAAATCATCACAGATTTATGGCTTTCTGATTAATAACATTCTCCTAACCTTGTTTTCTACCACTCTACATTCGAATATGATGGTTAGATTTTTTTATTCCCTATCCATGTTTTAGCTTCCCACCTATGTTATTCTACATGTAAACCTAATGAGGAGTTAATTTGGGTAATCATTAGGTTTCTAACTTTTTTTAAAAAAATTATGTTTTAGTGTTCCTTTTTAAGATGTGGGTTTATATGAAAGAAAACTTTCAAGTAGTAAACTTTTATAACCCCAATGAATTTCAAGGGAGAAATTAATTTTACGGGTGGTAGAATGTAACAACATGAGTATTTGTAGAACATTTTTTTGAATAAAATTAAATATTCATTTATATCTTGCAATGCACTAAGTCAAACATTTCATTCACACAAAATTGTCTGGTCTTATGTTACAAACAACACCGACTTGGCATACAATACATGAAACACTGAGTATAGATTTTGTTCAATATATAAAAGAACTATATTTGGATTATGCACCACACACAACACTTATTTGTCTTGTGTTACACGTAAGAGCGTCCTTCCTTGAGAGATTGTGTTGTATGCAATAACGAGTTTCATTAAACAATGATAAATTATTAAAATATTATTATTTAATGGGATATAAACTAGATTTTATGAGTATTATTAAACACTATTTTAATTTTATATAACATTTAAATTTGTCTTATGTATTTTCTAGACATGATAAAATAATAAATTCAATTTTTCGGATAAAAGAGGTATTTTTTTAAAAATGAAATTCTGTCGCCTTTTGATAGAGCACCCATTTTAAATATTGTTTTTAAAAGTTATATATATTCTATATTATAAAACAAACATATTATTTGGAAGTGGGATATAAAAATTTACTTTGGTTTCATTTTTGGTATTTTTCTAATAAAATTCATATTTTAATGAATAGTGAGAAAGACTGCATTTTAATTCAAAACTGCATTTTCATATAATTTATTTATATAGTTAGATTACCTTTTTAATTGGTTTTAAGGTGTAATTCTATTATTTTTTTTATCATTTAATCCAATTTTTTCATTGGATGTAATTTCACATTGATATTAGATATAAACTCACATCAATATTTTGATGGTTTTTACTTTTAAAAAAACTTGTTTTCTCATTTTGACAATGGGAATTAATTTTAAATTAATTACTACAAATTATGTGATTTTAATGTTGAAAAATGGATTACATATTTTGAAACATTGGGTCAAAATTATTTTAATATGTTTCATTTTTTTTTATTATGAATAGTATCTTCGGTAATGTTTATTTACCACAGTTAAAGGTAAATCCGGTAAATTGGGGTAACAAACAATATGATAAGAAAAATAAAATTACCATAACACCTGAAAATTTATATTGGATGAATAAATTTATACCCATATCATCTAAGGTCTTTAATTGATTCATTCAAGGTATTTTTTCCATGAAATTGATTTAATTATTATTAAAACAAAAGAAAGTGACAACATGTCACTCTCGTATCTCTTATAAGTGTAATAATTTTAATAGTGTGATAAACATGATGAAACATCCAACATAAATAGTATACATAAGTATAATGAAATTATATATATAATGATAATTTATTTTGAATTTTTAGAGATTAAATAATTACCATAAATATTGACACAACAGTGATATGGTAATTATTTTATGAAGAGAAATATAAAATAAATGATATTATAAATATAAAAATAAAACATTTATGAAATAATTTATGACATAATAGAATTTTATGGATTAATATCACATTTCAGGATTGATTTAATCAATTATAAGTAATCATTTTGTTATGAATTTTTTAAAAAGTCAATTATGAATAGTGACAAAATTGACAAAATTCATAACTTAAAATATAAAATAGTTTATAAAATGTTATAGAATTCATAAAAAAATATATGATAAAAAATCAATATATGTCCTAATATTTCACAAATTTCAATTTTTTGGGTCGTCTTACATGTTATGATAATTACATTGAAACAAAAAGTGAAAATAACATGATATCACTTTAAGATTAAAAAGGGTAAAACAAGGGTTAAACCAAAAATATAAGGATTAAAAAATATTAACAACTTGTCAAAATATTATTGGATGATTTTTTTTCAACCCAAAATCATATTATATTCAAAATAAATGAGTTTGGAAGCATTATAAGCTAAAAATCAATTTATAATAAATTTATATTTCTAGAGTTTTCTAAAGTGCCCCTCACCTACCCTATAAAAGGGAACTTATACTTCCCTTTTAATCACACATATAAAGATAATTGTTTCATCAAAAACCTGCACATTTCATCTCCCAACATCCCTCATTTCATCCTAGTGGCCACACAATTGTTATAAATCCATCCAAGGGAGATTTTTCATGAAAATCAAAAGGAGATACTCGAAAACGAGGTAATTTTTTTATCACCTCTTTCAAAAATATATTCTTTTACTTCCTATTCATTGGTTGTTTCATCCTATGAAAAATGAAGTCACGACATGTGTGTGTGTACGACTTACCGTCTCTACATCGTAGTGTAATCTGTTTTTCACCACCACCTTAATTGGATGGATATCATGATCCAAATAATAGATATATATTATCATTATAAAATTATATACATTATGTAACAACATATATTTCATCCACTTCCATACCATTTTATCATAATGATATTGTTTCCCATGTGTTTGTACGGCCAACCGTCACCACGATGTGATGAAATTCATTATACAAGATATCCATTAAAAATTATTATATAAATGTACATAATGAATAAATTTTATATTTATTTTTTTAATATCATTTTTAATGATATAAATAAGAACTAATAAATATAACTAGATCTTATTCAGTAAAACATGTATAAGAAAATGAAGCATTTTATACCCAAATAACGATTAATAATGAAATATTATTACCAAACGAGTGATAAAATGATCATATATGATATCATAAAAATATATAAGATTATGTAATAAGTCAACGACATCATTTAAATCAAAATTTAGGAGTTTAGTATACACACAAAATATAGAAGACATAAGGTAAGGGATTATTTTGTATCACTTTTATACTTGTGGGACATATGCCTTTTACACCACCTATTTCTTTTGTGTGGTGTTTAGGATTCCCATGAATTTTTTAAGATTATTTTTGTTAAGGTTATAATATTTAATTATGCATATAATTTTCATTATATTATGAGGCTTATGAGTCAGTGGATTATAATTGGTAGGGGTTAATGTTTTAATCTCATTATTATCTGAGATTTGTTTATACGTATGTATTTAATACAATATATTTATCATCCACGTCCATATTTCTTAATTATGTAATAATATTTATATTATTCTAAAATTGATTAAGGCTAATTTTACCATTTGTTTAATTTTTATTAAACGATATGAAAGTATTATTTTTTTGTTATTCGATTCAAGGTACTTTTTGACTTTTCCGTAAAAAGTATAATGATAATGTGGTTTTAACTTGTACAGCATGAACAGATTTTTAAGATTTCCTAGTGCCTTATTCCCATGAACATTACTTTTAATGATTTAAAGTTTATTTTCAATTAAATATTTTTTTAAAATATCATGACATTTTTAGAAATGAAAACTTTTTTTAAGAAAAAGGATATTTTCCTCAAGATTTAACTTTATGTGTTTTATCAAAATTATTTTCCATCTAAGATTACTCTCTTTAAATAGAGCTATGTTTATAGACATGTTATTAATATGATTTGATTGTGTTAATGATGGAAATATATTTTATATGGATTATGTTATGATGGAATGATGGTTATGAAACCAATTTTATTTCTTGGGTTATGCTATGATGAATGATTTGTGTTTTTGTGGCACATGTAAGAATGATTTCATTATTAGATGGGTAGGACCTATATCTCCCTCCAATGAATTTTGTAAAATTTTATATCTCAGGAGCCATACATGACTGAACAGAAATTATATCTATTTTAGTAATAAAAGGATGAAATGGAAAGTGTATATGGTTAAGTAATATAGGGCTGGAACAATGAGTGAACTCATTTCAGTAATGAAATTTTTTCTCTATTATGGTCTTGGAAATTATCCATGGATAATATGGAAATGATTTTATATTCTTAGTGTTTTTTCCACAATTACATGTTTTATGTTAATTCTATTTTATCATATTTCATGTTCATTTATGGTTTGTTCCTTATGAACCACCATTATTTATTTCATGACTCAATATTTTGATAGTCAAATATTTATGTTCATGTTTTTATATTCTTATGTTTATGTTTTATTTTATTTTCTTCACGATTACCCTTACTTGAAATTTGGGCTCTCCCTTTTTTTTCCATAGGATGTAAAGAAAGGTTATAGGTAGGAAAATTATTAGAGAAGATATTTATGGGATATATTGAATATCTTTCACCAATCTCAAAGAATGTGTTCCATGTTTCCAAACATACTGAAATAATAAATTCTTTTGGCATTAATTTGTGTATTGTATTAAGTATTCTACCAAAGAAATGTAATTACCATGTATGTCAATCTTGGTTCATTAGATAATTTGAGATAAATATTTTGATCCATGAATATTCTAGGTGACCATTACATGTTAAGGATATAATAAAAAATTTGGTTTGGATTCTTAGTGTTTTATATATACTATTAATTTTAAAGTACTATATTTTTATAAAAATTGACAATATTGATATTTTATAATAAATAATATTTCATTAAGTGATGTAAAATTCCTGAAAATACTCTATATATACAAATTAATTGTATATGGATAATGAGATTTACTATTTTCCATTTATGGGTCTTCTGTCATTTTATAGTAAAATTATTGACCCTTAGATAGTATATAATTTTAATTGTATGGTAATTATTAAAAGACTTAATGGGGATTATAGTAAAAGATAATGGTGATAAAATATCTAACACTTTTCTATGTTTTATTATATTAAAATATTTTAACTTATATTTAACTCATCTTATAATTATATCAATTGGGATCCATGTTGACATGATAAATAATTTACATTAATTTAAAATTTTATGAAATTTCTTGAATACCCCTCCCCTAAATTATAAAAGGGAACCCCTTCGTTCACTTATTTACACCTCTTTGATCCCTATATCTTGACCAAACCCTTCATATTCCTCTTATTAACATACTTCCTCATGTAATTTTGGTTTTAGACCTTATAAAATATTAACCATAGGAACCTTTATAAGATATCTAAAGAGATTCTACTAAAGAAGAGGATGATAAAAAACATACAAAGGAAATAAAACCTAGGTTAAGGGTTTCTTGTCTCACTTTAACTTATATAAAAAATATTCCATATTCACCGCTTTTTAGTGCATATAATTACACTTTTATATATTATATCATGAATATTTTTTTCTAATTGTATATAATATTTAATTTTAATCTATTTCTTTCTTACATCTTATGATTCAAAAGAAGCCCAAGTGTTAAGGGTTTACTTAGCAATCTCATAAAAAATGAATATTTTTACACTTAAGTCTCTACAAGGGAACCTTTTTCTTCCTTATATTAACTCCATAAAATATTTTAAATTTTATTTTTAATACTCTCCTATGATTTTTAAAATCCATTTTCCTACTTGTTTAAATTTTTAAGAAATTGTTTGAAAGGAATCTTCTTATCGTTTTCTAAAATAGGTAAGTTTTGAATTTTCCAACAAATATATGAAAGGAATGTTTTTTAATATAGACATAATGAAAATATTTTCCCAAATTCATGAATAACTTTTCATTGAATCTTTATTTATAGGTTTACAAGGATATTTTTAAATAAATATTATTTCTTCATAATTGCATAATTCTTTAAAAACCAAATAGGTGATTTTCAACATGAAAAGGTTATTTTCCTCATGAACATTTTTAAAATGTATTTTATGGTATTTATATTCATTATAAACAACAACAAGAATTATACTTAGTCTCCATAGGGGATAGGTTATGATGATACCATCCTTATTATTTATCTAGATGGTTTAAGATTTGTTTATCTCTAGGTGTACTATTTTGAAACAATAACCTACATTAATTGGGATAGTTTTTAATATTTCTTAATGAATAGAGAAATTATTAACCTTTAATATCTTATTTTTAATATAATTTTTTATATGATTATGTTTCACCCCTTTCATATGATCATTTTATTGGGCTTTGTAAGTGAAAGGTGGGGCTTGATATATCTCGTCAATGCATCGACAGGTCTCGTGAGGAAAACTATCTTGCGTTTTCATCGAGGGAAAACCCATTTATTCAGATGTTGTGGAACAAGTTCTAGATAGTGTTTTCATATGTCTTTACTGAGGCCTTGATGTTATTATTCATATTTCATTCATTACATATGACATCCTTATGAATTCAGTTTTTATGTCCATGTGATTGTTTAATTACTTAAAATATCCATGGATAAGTTATGATCTCATGGGATTATTTATATGTCTTTTCTTATCATACTTTATTCCTACAATATTATACTAAAGTTATTGTTTAAATTCCATATGTTTTAGTTATTTTACTTTCCATAGTATTTATGATTATTTATTAATGATAGCTTCTGTTGTATGTATGTCATTACTGAGCATCTATGTTAAACCTTTTCTTATATTTCATTTTCCCAAAGATATTAGGAAGTTTTTTCTGATCGATATGTGGGGAAATTCTAAATGTAACTATGGTGTTTAGAGAGATAAAACTTTTTATATTTTATATTTTTCAATTTTAATGTGAAATTAAATTATTTATCTAGTTTACCAAGACTGTTAAAACATTCAATCATTTGGGATATAATTCCCAATATCTAGTTCCAATTTAAAAAACTAACCACTAACTTTGGGTACTGAAATCAGGGACATCATAGTTAGTATCAGAGGATTTTTAGTAGAAATATTGGGAAATACATTCAATAAAACATATATTATGGAACATAATTATGTGATAGATATTGAGGATAAGTTTGGAAGAATATCCTATAGTTTGGGTAAGATATGGATTTTATGGTTTTTCCTTACATTACATCCACATATCGATAATAAAAGTTGATGTAGTTCACAAATAGATGAACCTAGTGTCAATAACATTGAAAAAGGTACATTTTTCTTGATTGGAGCATTACCTAGTACATAATAATGGACCTCACTATGCACCTGGTCTTACACTCTCAGGGAATATGAATTGGTTAATTCATATTTTCTTTATGGACCATCATGAAGTACTTGAATAGTTGATGACCATGAATAAACAATGTTAAACATAACATGACAAATATTAAAAAAAATATCATGATTTATACATTCTATAAATTATTCTTAATGATTGTGATATCCCACTATGATTAGTGTTTCTCACACTATTCTCTCTTGTATTAGTTAATGGATATAACCATAATTAACTAGTTTAACATTGAATGCAACAGACAATGTGTTGATGAGAAACCAATTGGCCTAATGATTGGAGTGAAGGATATCATGATTATTCCAAATAAGTTACCATGATATATGATTAAAAACATTCACCCTAACCAACTCTTGGACTCTCCAATGACAAGAATGATGGAGTACACTACAAACATGGATATTTAATACCATAGAGGAAAGAAGGTTCTTTTTCTTTCTATGTTGGAAATATTGAAAGGGGCACCCATGAGAGAGTATCAAAATAACCAGAAAATGTTTTATGTATGGAAAAATAGGATCAAAAGAAATTAATTTCAGAGGAAAAAAATGAAATGTCTAATTAACATAATGGAACATAATAATGTCAACTCTATGGTATTATTGATGGTTGTATATTTTTAATGTGGAAACTAAGGAAATTATAAAAATAAATATTCTATGGGTAAATCTCATGATGATAATCATCAAGGTTGTATGAGTAATTGTTATATTTTTTATGATGAAGCAACTACAAATGGAATTTTAAAGGAAGGAGGTATAGAAGAATAATGTGTTGAATCCTAGTTAATGGTTTATGAATGAAGTGAAATGATTAGTGTGATTTATTTTATTAAATTATTATATTATAAGATAATTTTATCAATGAAATTATAGTTATAATAAATTTGAAATGTATAAAGATTGTATTGTAGTATTATTTCTTTAAGGATTTTTGAGAATATATTGAACGATATTGATGAGCAGAAAAAGAGATTTAATGAAAAGTTGATCTTTTTTTAAAACACATGATTGAGGGAAGATAAATCTAAATATGTTTTTTATATTGATATTATAATGATGAATATGTTTTTATTAGATATTATTGGTGAACATGATAATTTTCAGTGGTTTTATGGTTTACGTTATCTTTTATGGAGTTTACTACATATTTGGATTTAAGGAATATATTCGTTAACCAGAGATTTTATTTTTGGAAGAATTTATGTTTTCTTTAAGGTTTTATAGTGATAAAGGTATTCCAAAATTTGGTATGTGACATTGAGAGCTACATTAGGTTATTTGGGGAATTTAATGTTATGTTGATTTTTTAAATTTAGCGAAATCTGTTCTAAAACTACGGACATTGAATTTGGAAAGATGTATTTTGGATAATTATTAAGGTTAACTATTTATTCAATAGATTAAGTTAAATATTGGGTTTTTTGTATAACATGTGTTAACCATTTTGATATTAGAAAATATCTAGATATAAGAGTAATGAATTTTCATTCCATTATTGAGATAATTTTTTGTTAATGTTAATTTTAGTTCTTTAGGAATAAAAATTCATGTTGGATATTCATTTCTTGGAGTAAGAGATTAAGTATGAATTTATGGAAGTACATTAAATGGATAAAACTATTTTTATGAAATAGAAAGATAAAATGTCACTAAATTTCCTTATGTTATTATTCTAAATGGTAAAGTAATTCATCAAATCAAAGAAAATGATTTTAAAACAATAATGTTATCAAATTACCTTCGTATCTAATGATTCCAAGAACTTTTGACTCATCAAAGATTTATGGTTTTATAGTAGTTGAAGTTATATTGATCATTTATTTTCTTTATATTAGTTAACTCTGTCACCATACATCATTATTTTGGAATTATGCCTTTATTCCATTTCCAAATATTCACTTCCCACCTATGTTATCCAACTTGGAAACCTAGTTATCTGATTATTCTAGATAACCTTCATACATCCCTTTAACTCTTATCAGGGGGATCTTTTATTAACCCTTCCCAGGATATGGAATTTAAAGAAGGGTATTTTCAAATATCAAACCATTGATTATTGATATCAAGATTAAATTTTAAGGATGAAATTTATTTTAAGGGGTCAGAATGTAACACCTTGAGATATTAAATGGGGAACATCATATTTAGCAGTGTATATGACACAAAACACCAAGCATTGAAGATAATGTAAATCCAAAATACATTATGATATGTTTTTTTAAATAAATTTAATCTCCTTTATATCTTTTGATTCATGAAACCCTATGATTTTAAAATAAAATTGTGTTTGATATTGTATACAACACGCAACACTAAGCTTCAATAAACAATGAAATATTATTTAAATATGACTATTATAACCAAGCTGTTAAATTGGAGGGTATTAATAGTATTAACTAAATAATAAAATATTGATATATATATATATATGACATAATCAGTATAGATTTATTGATTAATTGTCATGAAATAAGTACTCAATTTTCAGTAATGTTATTTTATGATTTTGAAATACGTTTTCATCAAAAATGATTTTTAATGATAAATATTACAATAAAATTATGGAATTCATATAAATTGAACATTATAAATAATAATATCATTTTATAAATCAGAAAATTGAAATTATATTAGGGTTAAATTTTTAAATTTTTCTGAAAAGATTAATTTTCCAGCGAATAATGAAAAATAATATTTTTTATTGAAAACTATATTTTTTTCTCAATAATAAGAAAAGTTGAATTTTATTTTTTTTTAAAAATCAATGTAAAATTATTTATATTATATTATTATTAATCCAATTGTGTTTATTAAAATTAGTCTTATGGTTGAATTTCGTATAAAAACTTATCTTATACTTAAAAGGGTATTTTTCTCGAAAACTATTTTTTATTGTGTTTCTCTACTTTTATTTTATATTAAATTATTATAATTATATGTTTTGGATTTTGAAAACATTCTTTCATATTTTTATTCAAGAGTTACAAATTTATTAAATTTCTTCCTTTTATTTTTTTGGTCCCTATAAATCGTAACCTTAATAATTTATGTTATTGTAGTAAAGGGTAAATCAGGTAATTAATGTTAGAAATAAGATTATAAGGACTATAAAATGATGAAAAAAATCCTTAATATTATTGGATGATTAAATTTCATCCATAATCATCAATTATTCAGTTATATGGAATTTTATGTCCATTTGGATGAAATTTTTATCTTTATAGTATTTTATTTCAAGAAAAGTCTAACATGTCACTCTCTTGTTTTTAATAAAAAAAGTTTTTAATATGGGGTGATATATAGAGTATGTTTGAATATAAATATTCTTTTGAAATCCAAAATATTTATCTTAATTATGTTAATTTATTTTAAATTTTTAGTGGAGAAATAATTATTTTATATTCTTACATAAAGCAGATGGGGTCAATGTTCAATTAATGGAAAAATAAAATGAATTATTTTTCAAATATTAGAAGTAATGGAATTTCAAATAAATGGTTTTTTAAATGAATTTTATATATTAACATGAAAAATTAGGGATATAATAAAAAAAATATGTTACAAATTTTAATTGTTTTCTTCATATTATTAATGTCAAAGTAATGAATAATTTTAAAAATTAAAAATATTGATATTTTATAATAAATACTATTTTATTAAATGATATAAAATTCAAAAAAAATATTATATTAGAATAAATGAATTTAATAAGTTTAATTAAATCATTCATTTTTCATTTAGGGTTCTTTTGTAATATTATAGTAATATAATTGAGCATCGGACAGTAGAAAATTTTAATAGTACTGTAATTTTCAAAAGGGTTAATGGGGGTTAAACCTATAAGATAATGGTGAAAAAATATCCAAAACTTTTCTCACTTTTATTGGATGAAAATATTTCAATTTATATTCAACTTATCATCAAATTATTTCAATTTGGATCCATTTGGACGTGATTCATAATTTACATTAATTTAATATTTTAATAAATTCCAAGAATGACACTCACCTCAATTATAAAATGGAACCCCTTCCTTACTCTTACTAACATCATTACAAATGTTATTTATGTTCTAGCCATTTCAAAATAGAAACCCGAGGTTTAAGAATTTATTGTTTCACTATTACTTCAATGTGACAAATGAAATATTCCCCACTTATTTATTTTTTGTGGTGTATATATTGTCCCTTTAATATATTATATCATGAATCTATTTTTTAGTGGTATTTAATGATTCATTTGAAGTTATTTATTTCATGGGGGGTTAAAATTTAAAAGAAACACAAGGGGTAAGGTTTTATTTCACAATTCCATAAAAATTCAGGATTGTAATGATTCATTCTCTTCTAGGTAATATTTTTATTCCATATTAATATTTCTATAATAATTTTTTTTATTAATCTCTTATTATTGTTTAAATTCATTTTTATACATGATTTATTTTTTAAAAAATAATTCTGAAGGAAACTTCTTATTTTTTCTAAAAGATGAACTTTTCAACTTTTCTAAAAAATATATGAAAGTAATGGGGTTTAAACTTATACAACATGAATGAATTATCCCAAAGTTATGACTAACATTTTTATTAAATCTTACTTAACCATTTTAAAAGGTACTTTTAAATTAACAAGTTTTACTTCAAAAATCTGTAGTTTTTTTAAAAAAACAATAAGTTCATTTCGAAGTTAAATGGTTATTTTCCTCAAGAATTTTTTTTAAAAAAATAATTGTATTTCTATTCATCAATAAAAAAAAATATTATTATTTTTAGGTTCTACTGAGGATATGTTATGATCATGCTATATTTGTTATTTCTCTAATGGTTTTTATCTGTTTGATTGTGGATGTACTATTTTGATACACTTTTCCATATTACCTTAGACAGATTATGGTTATGGTTATTTATTGGGGGAATTATTAACATTTTGTATGTTAGTATCAATATGAAATTATCTTTTTATTATGTTTCACACCATTCTCATAAGGAATGGATTGGGATTAGTAAGTTATAGGAGTATCCTGATATAGGCAATAGATACCTTAGTAGGTCTCATGAGAAAAACTAGTAAGGGTTTTGGTTAAGGCCTTACCCGGTTATTCAAATGTCATGGCATAAGGCCTTGAATGTATTTTTAGATTTTTGGTCGAGGCGTTGAAGGTATGTTTCAGATGTCCAGAATTATGAATTCAATTATTATGAATTCATTTATTGATTTCCATATGATTATTAGATTATTTTGTATATAAATTGATAAGTTATGAGATACGGTGATTGTTTATATGAATTATTTGATCATCCTTTATTCTTAGCATATTATTCTCAAGTTATTATTTAAAAGGAATTTTTTTAGTTGTTTACCTTTCTATATTTGTTATGCTTATTTATCCATGATATCTATTATTGTATGAATAATATTACTGAGAATATGAGCTCACCCCTTTTTTATGATTCATTTATCCTAGCAAACTAGGATGTATTGTGGTTAGCATGTTGGGATATGATAAGGGGAACTATGGTGTAATCAACGATAACACTTTATATATTTTATGTTCTCAAATGTAATGATAAATTAATGTATGTATCTAGTTTACCAAGGCTACTAAATTATATAGTGAATTAAGATATGGTTCCCTATATCTATTTCCAATGTAATGAAGTAGCCACTAAACATGGGAAATAGGATTTGGGGTCTTTACATTGTCAGATTCATGAATGATGAAATGTTTCTTCATAAGGTAATAATTTTATTAATTAAATTAATAATAAATAATATGAAATTATCTTGAATTTTGGTTCTGGTTCTCATATGGTGATTAATTTTTTATTCAATTCTGTTAGTCATGAAATTTTCTTTAATGTAAATCTATAATTTATCATTGACTATAGAAAAAACATGAATTGGGAATGTCCCATATGAATCTTTCACTACACCTATATACTATAAAAAAATTTATAGAATGAATACCTAAAAAATGAATCTTGAACATATGAATTCAAATTGTATAATTAATATCATAATATCTCTCATAGTGTCATCGAACAGAGCCCATTTGATGAACTAAATATTAGACAAAAGACTCTCAGTCATCAGATATAATTTTGTTATTGAAAACATAAAATGAATTTTTTTTGAAGACCATTAGGAAAATTATTGAATATGAAGCTAATGGAAAGGGAATTTTAATGAAATTCAACTGATAGAGGAAGTGTCAAAAAAATATTCCAAGAAGTTCCTCGTGATATTTTATCGGAATAATTTGATGGAGTCTCAATAGATGGATTAATTATATAAATTATTTACCACACCATTATGTAGTATAATGTTTTATGAGTTAAAAATTATTTATAACACTTTTATAAAAAAAATTAAATGTGATGAAGTAAATATAATATTTTAGTGTTCAAAATACCATGATACAATGATATGTGATTCTCAATAAGTTAAAAGTCTGTTTTTTTATTATAGTGGAAGTTCAAATTTGTGAGAATATTCGAGAATACTATTTAATATTTGATAATAATCCAAGTTAATTTCTATGATCAATGGTTTTGAATATCAGTTTTTCATTGAGTAGGAAATTCAAATTCGAATCCTAACATTTATCCTACCCACAAATATATAAATATATTACAATTATAATATGAATATAAGAACTATTAATGCATATAAAACATAAATTTATGAAAAACTAGTATTAGATATTGATACTAGATGAAATTATGAAATAAAAAGTTTGATCATGAAGTTTCTAACTAGGGAATATCTCTATTGAAGAAGAATTTTCTATTAGATTGAGGAGTTGAGATTAGCGGAATCAGATAGAAGACACTGGAAAAAAAATTAATAATAGGTGGAATCTAAAAGATTGTGTGTAGAGGTGAACAAATAGATATTGCATAAGAGATTTATATCAATTCTCATAAAGAACTAGATGGAGTTTCTCAAAAGGATGAAGAAAAGTTGAATGGAGTGGAGTTTATATAGAAGTAAAAGGAAGAAGTTCTTGTATTCTGTTGGGAAATAAAGTAAAGAAGAGTTTTTTACAATATTTTTAAGAGTAAAGAAGTTATAAGAAACCCAGTGAAAACATTCTGAAATTATTATTGAATGTTTTAAATAGTTGTTAGAATATATTTGCTACATCTTTTATATATGTGGAGAGTATATGCATTGTTTCTTGATTATATTAAGACACGAGTGTAATGGTATTCTCTGTCAACTATAACTGCATAAAAGGATAAATTTTTAGGGGATTGTGGGGTAAAGTATTATTTCCAATCCTTTCCAAGGACTAGGTACACTTTCTGAGTAGTAAACATTATAAATACTTGAATTATTTTGGATAGAACTTATATGCTTGTTTTCATCCAATTAAAAACAATTTAATAGGAGGTAAAGGATTTTTTAAAGATTAAGAAAATATAAAAATAGAATATCACTAATTCACCCCTACCACACTTAGTAATCAAGAAGATTCTAATTAGTCCTTTCATTATCAATTTAGAGAGGCATTTGTGGGATTTCAAGAGCCAACTGATGCATTTATAAATCTATCCTTTATAGATCATCGGTAATTATATCCATAATTTTATATGTAGTGGACCTATACACTAAATACTTTTTATTGAACCTTGTCCATGATAAAATTATATTTATTATCAATATGTTTGGTCTGTAATTGATGAATTGGGTTTTTTCTATGATTTATGAAACTCAAGTTGTCACGGTTTATGGGAATATGAGAGACTACTTCCAAATATATGTTTTAAATTATTTTTCTCATCTATATCAACTGAGTACAAGACTGAGTGATAATACATGTTCACCATATTATATTTTTAAATATATACACTCTTTATTCTTTCTTAAATAAGAGATACAATAATTTTTAAGATGTTATACAGCTCAAAAAGTTAAATTTTATTCATCCAATGAACATTTCCAATCTACATTTGAATAACACAATAATTAATTATGTGAAATATTTTAATAAAAAAATTAAATCCACTATGAGACTTATATAACAAAGTATTAATTTTAAACTTTTCTTATTCCATTCAGTGGGGTAGCTTTGGAAGTGGAAATTTTAGACAATTTCAAAATTAATATCTGATAAGTGGCTATTAAATATAAAACAACTCCAAGTTACCTACCTATATAGTGTCACATTAACCTATTTTTCATCCTTAACCTTCCATAATTTATTATAGGTCTCCTTCAAATTCATCAATGGCCTTAATTATACTATATCAAACCTTTGGATGATAACTTTGGTATTTTTCTAAAAAATATATGTTATTTTCTTCCATTGAATCACCTACAATTCAAGGAAGAATGTTATCTCTCGGACCAAATACATCTCTAATTTATATCTCATGTAATATAAATATAACTTTTATTTTTATTTATTTGATCATATGGAAATAGATTCATCCGCATAAATAAGAACCAATATATTTTTATTCTTTTATATCTTTATATATATTTTTTAATCAACTCTTCCTATCTAAAATCTGATATGTTCTATATATTCATAAATCCATGATTTCCAATACCTTAGTACTTATTTTAATCCATATAAATCCTTATTCAGTCAATAAATTTTATTTTAATCTTCATTAAAAAAATATCCGCTTTTTCAATGTAAACCCCATCCTCAAGAATTCTATTTAGTAATGTTAGTTTCACATCCATATTATTGAGTTTAAAAACTCTTTGTACTGACATAGCCAAAAATAATATTTTGGTTTCCAACTAGAACACTACTGAAAAAATTTCATCTATATCAATGCCTTCTATTTGGGAATATCCTTTTCAAACTAATCATTCCTTGTTCATAGCCACCGTATCTTATTCATTGAGTTTTTTTAAAGACCAATTTTGTTTTGAGTACTTTCTAGTATCTTATCCTTTTAACAACCTCAATTGTTTGTTTCCTTTCAATTTGTTCAAGATCTTTATTCTTGTCTTTGAACCAACATTATTCTTTAACAGTGTCTTTGAAATCATTAAGTTCCACATGAAAAACAATAGTTTTATGAGCCTTTTTTAGATTGAATTTCACATCATCAAGAATTTCTACTTCAATTTCAAGTATTTGTTTTTACCTTTGAATGGATTTATTTTTTTTCTTCACCACCATCATCCTGATTTTTATTGGTACATCTAGTAAAAATATTATCAACTCTTTTACATCAAAAAAGTGTGTGGTAGATTTACCTTGAACCTCCCTTTTCCCTTTTGAGATTAGAGGAAATAAATGACATTATTTAATCAAATTCTTTATCCTAGGGTTTTTCTAATTGAGAGTTTCTTAATTTCCTTTAATATTCTTTCCTGATGATCTTCTATTAGAACTTATTCATTATCATTGTTCTACACCTCATAAGTAATAATTTTTCTATGTAGGATGTCGAATGTAATCTCCTGGGGTTTTTTTGAGGATTCTTTTAAAAAATTACATCATCAATAATTTTCACAAGATCATTCATATCTTTGATAAGAATACTTATTATATCAAAAAATGCATCAAAAATCTCATTTGGGGTCATTCATTAATCTCCATACATGTTACCCATGACTTGTATTTTTTTACCTAGACATATAAATTACATGTATAGATATTCATAAGTTAATACCACATTGTATAATAGTTCTTATTCCATGAACCAACCCACTAGGGCCATACAGGGTAGAGGTAAGATGAGAGTGACACCTCAATCCCACCTCTAATAGGACAAGGGATGGTGACTAGCTACAAGTAGGCATGTCACAAAAATGTAAAGCCTTAATCAAAAGTACATGTGCCCATGCACATATCTCCTGTCACCATTAAAATGTATAAAGGTAAATAAATAATATTATATATTCATTCATAACATATAATCCCACATGAGAGTTTGAAAAAAGATTATGGGAAGATACAAAGGGGAAAATACAAGACATCATAACTATAATGAAGCCTAGCATACTAGAAAATGAAACTAATACTAAATAGAAACTCTGGGATCCATCTATGGTCAATCTATCCAAACAATGTTCCACCTTCTTCTAATCCACCAATGACTCTAATTAATGGAATTTCATCTACATAAGACATTGCATATGCGGGTAAATCCCACGTAGGGGTGACTATAATCATACTAAATACGATACCCTAAAACCAAATATCACAAATCATTAATGATGGTTTCAACTGTAAACCAAAAAATCAATGGTGATAAATATGATAAACCTAGATATATTCAAATTAAGTCTCCATGTCTCATTGTGAGGTATGTCTTTACTAATAACCTGTGGATTCTTCTCTCTGTTATATGGTAATGATTGTATAAGGGACCTAACTCCATGGGGGTTTTCAAAAATGAAGAAAATCAATATAAAAATATATACTATTAGGGGATCATTCCCATAGCCTATAGGTGATTCCATACTATAACACCATGATATTTTGTGAAATATGTTTTTCAAATTAATTTATACATTTTGATATTTTTCATTTCATTTAACACTGAATATTTTTCTTTATATGAAGAAACCATATTTTGATTGTGTTTTATGCTAAAACAAGTTCATCATACACTATATACAACACTATGTTTTTCTTTTGTTACACACAATGTTGACTCCCTTTGATATCTTTTGTTAGACGCAAGACCGAGTTTTACCAAACTACAATATAATATTGATATTATTAATAAAATATTATTATAGTTATCAATTAGAAATTATGAATAAGAATAAATAAATTATAAAACTATTGTTTATACATATTTATAAAACTAATTGTTTTGTTATGATTTAATTATAAATGAACATAAAAACCAATTGAATATAATGGATGTGTTTTTATGAAAAAAAATTTCATTCCCACAAAGGTGATTTATCTTTAAAAAAATTAATTAATCTATATTATAAAGAGATATTAATGAAATTTATATATTATAAAATAAACCAAATTTTTTTACATTCATTTAATAATTTTTATATTCATAAAAATAGAATAAATTTAGTTTTAGGCATAAAAAAGATGCATTATTTTAAAAGGCATTTTTACTGACTTTTAATGGAAAATTTGTTTGAGAACAAATTTGGAAAATTTTATAATTTTTATTTGAAAAGAACTTTTTTTTTGAAATAATAATATAAAATTTTACTTTGGGTGATTTTTTTGTGTATTTTGGAGAAGTATCATATTTTTTATGAATAGTAAAAAACATTGAATTTGAAATTAAACTCTGTTTTTCTAACTTATTTATATAGTTAAATTATATTTTAAAATTTTTTAAACTCTATTTATATAAATTATACATATATTTATGCAATTTATTTCATTTTAATTAATTTTATATAGAAATTAGATATAAAAACATTTCGAACGTTCGAAAATTTTCACTTAAATAACTCATTGTCTCGTTCTATTTATGGGACTAATTTTAAAATTACATCTTCCACTTCTATATTTTTAATTTAGAAAAATAGATTCAATATTTTTAATAATAATAATAATTTATAATTTATGTGATTTTCAACCTACTTTTTGACTTAAAATATTAGTGAAGTAAATTAAAATTAATTATAGAGATTAAAGTAAAAATGAGTTTACTTAATGGTTAAAAATTATCTTAAGGGCCCAAAGAACCAAAACACTTTTCCAAAATAAACATTATAGAAATATTTAGAACATATAATTTCTTTTTATGTAAAATGTTCTATTATTGTCAGCACATGATGTAATGTATACCTCTCAATAGTATTTTCCTTTTTAAAATTATAAGAATGTCACTCCTCTTCCACTATAATAGGGCAGTCATCCTTTCACTTATTCTTTGATATAAATAACTTTTTCTCACCCATAACCTGAAAAAAAAACATTCCAAAATTCCCAAAACTCATCTTAGAAGACTCAATTTTTGGCATAAATCCAACCAAATAATCCCTTTGGTGTAAACCAAAAGGAGTTACCCAAAGAAGAGGTAACATCCTTCAACAAACACTTTTGTTTTGTTTCTCTCTCCTCCCTGTAAATTATTATTATTCCTTAATTATATAATAACTTAATTATAATAAATCTAATAAGAAGTGTTTTTTAAAAATTTATAAACTACACTAACATGTTCTTCCATCAAATAGATACACCATCATCATTCATGTGTACGACAGACTACTATCTCACGAACCGATGTCATTCGTTCATCCATTTCTACCTCTCAAGGCATGGAATAATGATAGAGTTACTATTTTTAAATGATATTTAGTATATTTATTATGACTTTAAACTTCTTAAATTATTATATAACACATGATTTCATGCTTTTGATTTTGTGATAATGTGATAACATCATTTGTGGACGTGTGGACTACCACCACCTCAATGCAATGTGATTCATTCAAAATTTACTTGGATTGTATTAAGAATGGGTTTAATAAAAATATGTGATATATATGACCTAATAATTATTCTTTAATGATAATTTATATCTATTTGTTTAACTTTATTTCTTTCATTCAATACGACAATAGAACAGAAATAGTGTTGATGTGTGCGTATAACCTATTGTCTCCATAAAATGTGTATCTTATTTTATATTTAAATACTTTATATATTATTATAAAGAAAATTATAATGAATATATATGATAGTTATATCATTTTTATAATTCTGTAAATAATAAAATCATTTTCTATGTTAGAGGATTAGGAATAACAATTCAAAACATATATAAAAAAAGGAGGGTATTAACCGAAATGTTACTTTAACATGAAATTGATAATAAATGGGTAATATATAATCATAATAAAATCATATATGGTATGTTATATAAACATATTTTTATTTTTTAGATTTATAAAAATATATATTTATTATATAGGAGATTTTAACGTGTACGAAAAATGCCAAGACTTAAGCTAAGGTTTTTCTCGTGTCCATTTTATTTCGATGATATATATGCTATATTCACCACTTATTCCTTTTGTGTTATTTACATAATTAACTATGAAATTTTATATCAGTAATTAAATTTATTTAATTATATTAAAAAGTTTTAATTGATGTCATTCTTTCATGGATCTCTTGATTCAAAAGTTACTCAAGTAGTAAGGTGATTTCTAGTCTCACATTTATTTCCGCGAGACTAATTCCTTATTCACCAATTGTTTATTTTGTATAATGTATATAATAAAAATGAATATATTATATGATTATTTTATTTAAATTTATGGGTATTTACATATCCAATATATGACCTCTATTTCATGGGTCTTATAATTCAAAAGTTACCAATTCAGTTTTATAATTTTGTCTCAATTTTTCTTCTTTGAGATAGATGTTATGTTATTAACCTATATTATTTTAAAACGTTTATATAATTCCATTTGATGCATTATATCATGAATATACTTATTTCAATAATATTTTAAAATCCATTTAATGTTATTATTTCATGGGGATTGTGATTCAATGATACCAAATTGGTAAGAGTTTATTGGTATAATATTATTGTTTATTAGTAATATTTATGATTATACTTCCATTAATGAAATAATATGATCCATATCTCAAGAACTATAATGAATTTTATTCTTCTTTTGTTAGAATTTATATCTTCATGTAGTGGTAACATTTTTTCACTCTTTAGTACTTATTATAATTAAAAAAATCTGAATTCATTTCTCTCTTCAGTTGAAATTGGTTTTCTCCAAAAATCATGTTTTCTAAAAAATTATTTAAAAAATGTTTTTAAATAATATTTTAAGATTATTTTAAAATAAAATGGATCTAATTTATTTTCAAAGCTTTATTTATATGTATTCAAATCTATTTTCAAATAAAAATGAATTGAAAAATATTTTATGTTTAAAATGTGTTTTAAATGATTTTCAAAAAATCCTTTGTATGATTTCAAGGGTATTTTTAAATAAAAGATTATTATTTTAAAACTTGTTTTAAGCGATTTTAAAATATTTCTTTACAAATTTTCAAGTTAATTTTCAAATAAAAAGTTTTTCAAAAAATTTGTATTTTTAAAGGTAATTTTAAATTATTTTCAGAGCTTTCTGTATAGATGTCTTCACGGTTATTTTCAAAGAAAAGAGTTTTATAAGATTATTTATATTTAAAATTTTCTTTAAATTATTTTTAAATCTTCCTTTATAATTTTTAAATGTTATTTTCAAATAAAAATTATTTCAAAATGTTTAATTATTTATAAATTATTTTTTAAGTGGAAAAATATTTTCCTCAACATAAGTTTAAAATAGTTTTTAAATCTTACATCATATGTTTTCAAAGTATTTTTAAATAAAAAGGATTTGGAAAATGTTTTATGTATGATAAAATGATTTTAAAAGAATGGTTATTTTCCTTATGAAATTCCCCAACTGATCTTTAAAAATCCTACTCTATCTACGATGAAATCCACTGATATAAGTAATGATTTACTATGGACATCATCAAAGGACACCATTCATATTATATATTTGAGTGATTTTTTTTTATGATGAAAAGTTATTTACGAGACCTTTTTCTCTTCCAGGAGTTATATTCTTATAAAAGTCTCGTATTTTCATTGGTTATTATTTGATGAAATAATTATGAAATCTACCTCTTTTTATTAGGTTATGATATGATGACATGCTTATGATACCCATTTCATTTCAAGGGTTATGATATGATTAATGTTTATGATCTTGTGAAACACATATGTATGATTTTATTATTAGATGGGTGGGACCTCTATCACCCTA
The DNA here is from genome assembly GCA_963277665.1 of Viscum album. NCBI lineage: Eukaryota > Viridiplantae > Streptophyta > Magnoliopsida > Santalales > Viscaceae > Viscum > Viscum album. The sequence continues at coordinate 1,070,398,769 of OY728129.1, forward strand.
TAATGCATTGAGTAAAGATTTATATCTCATGGGATATAGATGGATGGAATGGGGAGTGAACTCAGCTCAATAAAAGACTTTTATTACTAATATGGTCTTGGGAGTGAAGTATGATTTCTAAGATGGTTTGGGGAGTGATCCCATTCCACTAATATGACCTTGGAAATAATCCTTGACTACTATTTAAATCCATTTATATTATTATTATTATTTGCTTAATTCTTTGTCTTATTCCTCTACTATGCTTTCACAGCTTATGCTCCTGATTCCCTTATGATTCATGTCTTATGAACTACCAATATTTATTACATGACTCTTGATTAATATCATTGATATAAATCGTATGATATTATAATGTTATTACTTTGTTCTCATACCCTTATGATTGTGATTATACTTATATATATCCATTTATTACCCATACTGATCAATTGAGCTCACCCTTTCTTATGTTTTCTTTCCTTGGGTTGTAAAGAATTATTTGGAGTAGAAGTACTAAAGGAGAATATAATTAAAGGATATTTTAAAAATATTTCATCAAGTTAAGAGATTTTGGTTTCATGTTTCCGAAGACACTAAACTATTACTTTCCTATCGAATTAACATTTTAAATGTGATTAATATTAATCTAAAATGATGTAATATCCATGTATGTTAATCTTGTGTCTCTATTGTAACGGCCTGAACTTCTATGAATAAAATTCCCCAATTTTCATTTAATTAAATTTATTATTATTATAGAAAACACATGGACTGATTTTTTTTTCTAATTGGATTTTAATTGATTGGTATGTGTCTTCATTGTTGATAATATAGCCATTGAATAGTAACCACATGACTAGTATTAATATAGGATTTAAAAAATCCATTTGACAGAGAAAAATGAATTGATGGAATCAACCAGTAGGATTGTACCCTATGAAGACAATTTATCGATGATTTTGAGTGAGAGAGCATTTTTGGGATTTTTCCTGGACAAATCCCAAGCCAATATCCAACAACTTAAGAATGAGTGAAACCATTTGTAGGAGAAGTTCAAGAACATAGGGACTACAACCCAAACCATATTCACCGAACAGTCCCATTAAAACCCTATCATTGTAAAGACTCGAAAATTTCAAGGAAATTTTTTTCTAAATTTATTTGTAATTTTACGAGTCCGCAGTTTTTGACGGCGCCTGATTCCGAGGCCCGTTGTGCTCAAAATCAATTTCTGAAGTTTTGTTCGGGTACGTTCAGTAAACATACATGCAGGTTTTTTCTATCTTTTGAACAGTTGTTCGGAATTGAAATCTGAGGACACCGATGGACTCGTAGTGCCGGTATTCACTTAAATAGACCTTTACCTCAAACGCAGTCAAGGTGGGGTGAAAGATGGTTTTCCTAGGTTCATGGAATAAAAATAAAATAAGTTATTATTTTATTTTTATTTGTTTTCATTCGAATTTCAAATCATTGTAACTGTTAGTGGTGGGGAACACTCAACTTAAAATCTCCTCATTAATCAGAAGCACTTATACGAGTGGTTACACAAAAGTGTAACCACACATCAAATGGTTAATTTAATAGTTGAATTAAATTCAACTTAACTTAATTTATTTAAACTCAAGTTAAGTTGGTGTTGGGGGTTTTGGATCTCGGGCTTTCTGTTGGCAAGGGGAACTCTTGGTGGAGGAAAGCTCTTCAATGAAGAATGGTTCTCCTTCCAACGGATCTCCAATGAATGACGGTCAATCCGGGATCGAAGGCACTTTGCGGGAGCAAGGAACGCCAACGATCGTCGATACCTTCATCTCCTCCCTTGTGATGATGTCAACGAACCGATGTCCGCCTTTTCATGATATCGTCAATGAATGGGGAACCTTGAGGTAGGGTGTTTGTATAATTTATTTTAAATAAATTATACCCTTTTCATTGATGAAACCAAGTGTTTTTTTATGGCCAATTGATAACGCCTAACGTTGAGTGTGCGGGCCGAACAAACACGGACCAACGACCCTCCGTAGGTTGTTTTTCTATGCGCGGATTGACGAGCGATGATGAAATGGGACCGCAACAGTGATTTGGAGATTTCACAGTAGATTTCGGGTCCCGAGATTACCTTAGGCACAGACGGTGGGTGAAACAGACCACCGGAGCACGTCTGGTGGTCCGCGGAAGGCGGCGGCGGCGGTTGGAACCGGAACGGCTCTGCCGTTCTGGAAATAAAGAGGTGTGGCTTAATGCCACGCCAACTGGCTGAGCCAGAACCCCCCCCCCCCCACCCCCGACCGGGCCGGGTCGGGCTATCATGACCCGGCCCAACGGGCCTCGAGTCACGACTCCCCAAACCCGCCTCTAATAGTAGAGGGGTTGGCGTCTAGCGCCAAGTAGGCTATCATACACATGGGAGGCATTAGCCTAAGGTACCTGTACACATGCACCAACATACACCTCCATGCAACAGTGTAAAGATATATAAAACTGAAAAGAAAATGCATGCATATACTATCCCACAACCAGAGTACAGCCGAAGTACAAAAAGGAAAAACAGGGCCCACCAAAAAAAACTACAAAAGCGCGCCCAACCTGCTCTGAAGAAGGGGAATGCTGCCACAAAAACCCACCGGAAATCTCCCTCGACACCACACCGGTAAACACCCCGGTCAATACCTCTCAATCAGCCCGCTTGCTTCAGGTCCTCCTGGGACTCCGTCGAAAGGCATGTGGTTTGCACAAGACACAAACATGTGCGGGAAAATCCCGTGCAGGGGTGAGTATAAACATACTCAGTAGGCACCCCAAAAACCCAAAACTAAAAGAGAGAAACTAAAAGGAAACAATCCACTCATCCCATCCAAAGGGAACCCAGATGAGAGAGAAACTCCACCTCATGACCATCCTTGGCTAAACACAACTAGTCAGCTTAGCTCACGTGTATGCCCATACATACACCTTGAACAATCCAGATATACTCAGCTCACGCAACAAGCCACCTGAGGTACCGACCACAACACCAGCAATGGTTCACAACTAGGAGAGCACACTCCATAATCACTGTCATCCCAGATCACACTCATCCGAGAGATATACTCCATCGGTTTTCTCACAAACCTCACAGACGCTCACCCGAGAGATCACACTCTTCGGGTACCGTCACTGAGGAAAAACCGTTGAAACAACATAACTACCAGACTCCTCGGATAGGGGATCACTCCTAGGGTCCTCTAGGGGATACGAGAACCCACTCTAGAAGTAGAAGATCTCAAAGATAAGGGATCACTCCTAGGGTCCACTGGGGGATACCGCAACCTGATATGGCATACGTAGTTCTTACAGATAGGGGATCACACCCTGGACCCCCTGGGGATACCACAACTCGATATGGTGCTCGACAAAAGCACGACACTCATAGAGAGGATCATCTCCCATCTAATGGTAGTCACGACGATACTAGAACCCTATCTGGTATAACTCACAATGTAGGGGATCTAACTGACAATGTCGCAACCCTACAGAAACCACGCACTGAGTAGGGGATCGCATACCAACGATACTGAAACCCTACTATAAACCCGATGCTGAGCAGGTAATCATATACCTGACGATGCCACAACCCTATTGATCATGGACCACTGCGTAGGGGATCATATTTCTAATGATGCCACAAACCCCACAGGTTTAACCTGCTAGATAGCGGATCGCCACCCGTGGATAAGCGGTCACAGCGATACCAAGAACCCGATCTTGAGAAACGATGCTAGAGGATCCTGCTCCAGGCCCACCAGAGAGATGCCATATCTCTAATATAATAAACATCTCATCATGAAGATCACAAGCCTGTACTAAGGTTGTGATGTTGCACGAACCCTCGTAGGAACGAACCAAGGGATTACCCTCAACCACTGCTGGTCCAAACTTCGCTAACTCTAGCAACCCGCCACAACACCACATTGCGCACCTCCTAGGCCGATACCGAGTCCACCATCGCGATCTACACAAAAAAACACACAGGATAGGATGTTTACTCGCCCAAAACAGACAACTGGTAAAAAAATCACTATTCACCATAGCTAGCCCATGCGGGGCCCACACAACGATCCCAAACTCCTCAAGTGGATCTTATCATTTTGATCCCCTCGTAAAAACACATGAGATCCACTACTCGTTCATCCGAAACGGACACCCGGAGAAAAAGGTATTATTCACCAAAGTCAGCTCGGGCGGGGCCCACACCTTGATCCCGAATCTCATCGAACGGATCGCACCATTGCAATCATCTCAGAAAAACACACAGGATCGACTATTCAGCTGCCAAAATCGGACTCCTGGTGCAAAAGATGTGTTTCTCCGCAAATGCCAAAACCCAGCCTCGTTGGACCCGCACCCCATTCTCAGTCCCAACACTCGGAAACCATCTCAAAAATTCCGCCATACCATCAGGGACTCAACGCCACTGACGACACGTCATTCGGACGCTCGGGGTAGAACTTACAACGACCCGAAGTCGTAAAATAATAAAATATTATTATTATTTCAATGTTTCATAGCCCCGGGCCACAAACATGACTCACAAAATTCCCAAAGTGAGTCAAAATGTTCGTCTCGATGCAAGGAACGCGTCACCGAAAACAGCTCGCAAATCGGACTTCTGGTTGCGAGTTACATGGGTTTAGAGAACCCCCGGAAAAACTCGGCCGGACCACCGCCTGCCTCACCGGAAAACACTGCGCCGCCGCCGAAAAATACCGTGCCGCATCCGGATTCCACCGCGGCTGCCAGAAAACACCGCGCCACCGTTGCGCCGTCGGATTCCGCCATGGTCGCCGCCCCTCACTGTCGGAAAACCGGTATTTTCCGGAAAACTTCCGAGAGCCACCGGGAGCACCCCGGTGCTCCAAATTCAAATCCGAAAAAGGTTTCGGAAATCTCCGGACCCGAACTACATAACCCTTATAAAAAATTGAATAAAAAACACAAAAATGGGATCTGGGATTGTAAAACTCAAACCTCCTGCCTCGCGGGCGAAACACCGAAGCTTCGGGTGGAGATCGACGTCGGCGATGCCCTGAAGCTCGATCCGCTGACGATCGGCATAGAAAACGGACAATTTCGGCTTGAATCGGTGAAGAACAGAGGTTGGGAGGAGGGGCGTTCATCACTGCACGTAGGAAGTGGGAGGGGAGAGAGATAAGAATGATATTGTTTCCCTTTTTTCATTTAAAAACCTCCAGTTAAAGCAACGCCCCCAACTCCGCGCCCAACGCGGACAAAGATAAGGTCACCCCTAAGGTAAACACGCAATTATGAATGCAACGGAGGACTCAGATTTGCAATCCGAGACTCCGTTCAGACATTAATTGAGCCGCCGCTCGTAAACCAACTTTTCCACTTATTTATGAAAACTCTCCTGGTGGCGTTTCCCACAGCAGGCATGCGCCCGTGATGTTTACACCTCGCCTAGGTTAAACGGAACATTCTGGACGCAACTGTGCCCTCGGATTCCCGTTCTGAGCTACCGTTTAGGAGATATCACACCCCCTCCACGTGCATAGTATTAAAATACTTTATATTATTTTAAAATTAATTCTGGGCACACAGGGCCTCGGAATCGCATGTCGTCTTTGCGCCTAGCTCTGAAATTATTCATAGAAATATTCCAAAGTCTGACAGGCCCAAAAACCAGAGTCGATGCATGGGACACGCCCTATCGGGCCGGACCTGGATCTGGGTTGGGTCGGGTCAGACCGAGCCCAGACCCCCCTTTTGGAACCTTTTTTAGTTAATCGCCCATAACATGAGATTCGGACCTCCGATTGACACACCGTCAGTTGCATAGGAATCCTTGAATCTAGACAGTCGTTTTGGTATATTACACTCAAGGTTTTGGCAACGTTTGGGTATGACTTGGTTGGTTCAAACCCGAAACCAACTCAGCCCACGGAGCGGAAACGCTTATAACATAAGGACCGGACGTCCGATTGGCATGCCGTAAACTACGTTGGATTCCTTTTGATGAAAAGGTTCTTCTAGAATAAACCACATTATGTTTGAACATAGTTGGAGTATGTTCGGGTTGGTTTTAGCTTAAAAAACAACATGGCCTTTGGAATGGAAAATCCAAAAACTCTCAGACCGGACGTCCGTTTGATGAACCGTCAGCGGTGTTGGTAATGTCGTTGAGAAACGGTTTCTTTGAGTATAACCCATGGTATTTCAGGTTACAGTTGAGATATGGTCAGGTTGGTTCGTACACGAAACCAACCGGGGCCCCGGGACAAGAAGGCTAATAAATCACAGATCGGGCGTCTGATTGACGTGTCGCCTATTGCGTTGAGACCCCTTTGACGTGGCGTTCCTTTTTGATACTTCTACATGAGACTTCGTGACACATGTAGTATCTACCAGTATCTCGTGGAGCAGATCCTTCCAGAGACGAGCATACGGAGTACAAAGACCTAGTAGCTGTAAAATTGACGACTGCTTGACCGATTCGACTCGGAGTGATTCGACTAGCCCAGTGGACGGAGCGCCCAGTTTGGAAGCAGACCCACGATGGAAGGAGTGCTTTTTTTGGAAGCAGACCTACAGTAATCAATAGGAGGAGTACCTCTGACGGCTATTAGGAGGAGTTCCCGGTTTGGCGACAGACCCATAGCGGAGGAGCGCCTGGTTTGGCAGTAGACTCGCCGTACTCGACAGAAGGAGTACCTCAGCAGTCTAAGGTTTGTGAGTAGCACCTCGGATCGGTGATAAGGGCACTGTACTCGATATAGGTGGAGCTCTCTAGGATTTTTCATTTCGATAATGAAAATCCCGGTTTGAGCTGAGTTAATGACCTTTGTGTTTTCCTCATGATTGTAATGGGTTACTTGATAACTTATGTATATGTATGTGCATACACCTAAGTAAAGTTTATCTGTTGAGATATTTATTTTTGGTTTATCCTTGTTGGATTTTGTGAGACCATGAGGGCCACAAGGTCCCTATTGAGTATAGTTATACTCACCCTTGCATGGGTTATGCCGACAACTCGTTGTGTTGGATGCAGATGACGGACATCGCTGACCGAGGCAGAGTGTACGAGGATTGGACGGTACCCGGAGGTGGAAACTCGGTGTGACGGCACATGGAGCGGATCGATAGATGAGGAGTGCTGAGGATGACATCTGTACCTACCCTTCAGGTAGGAACCCATAGGATGATCCAGGAGCTGCTTCACCATTCAGCTGTTTGTCTTTTCAGTTGTACTTTCTTTCAGTTGAAGCTTTACCTTTCAATTGGGCTTGTATTTCTGGCCCCTTGAACATTAAGAACACTTGTTATACTGCTTTACATAGTTTTTTCTTCCGCTTGTACTCTGGTTGTGTGTGTTTACGTTTTATAAAGGCAATTCCCTACCAGTTTTTAGGGAGTTACGCCTTTGGTTCTAGTCGCCATCCCCTGGCCTATGGAAGGCGGGCTTGGGGTAGTCACGGCACGGGCTTCAAGGATGGGTCATGACAAATTGGTATCAGTGGAGACTGTTCTACAATAGAAATTATGACACGGAACTCTATTTTATTTGAAGCAATGGTGTTAAGGGTACTGAGTGTGGTTCTCAGTTCAGGGAGTCCAGTGTTGGTGCGGCGGCCGACGTATCCATACACCAGGACCCTGACTTCTGATTTTCGACTTAGTGCACAAAAACTCTTATTAGGTGTCTGTTTTCAAAAGTTTTCTATAATTTTGCTCAACCAGGTCAGCTCACCAGGTTTTAATCATTTTTCCGTGTCGCATCTGTTCCGGATGCCTCCACGTAGACAGTCAGTTAGAGTTCCGGGAGAGTACACGATGACAGCCCACCGAGCAACGAGGCTCCAGTGCAGGGCCCTATTACAATGTTGGCACCTTCAGGTGGTGTACTAGCAGCAGCACCACCAATTAGGCAGAAGATTCCACCAGCTGTACTAGAAGATGGTGCACGGTGATAGAGCACATTGCAGAAGTTCCAGTAGTAGAGGCCTTCGAGGTTACGAGGTGAGACAGATTCCCAGGTAGTAGTGGACTGGCTAGAGGAAATTGCTAGAGTTCTACACCTAGTTTAGCCACTAGTAGAGCAGATGGTGATCTTAGCTACTAGTGTTTCTAGGTGAGTGACCATGAGGTTGGTCCTCATAGTGATGAGGCTTCGGTACATGGACCGATGCCTGAGATAGTACCTTCAGGTAGTGTGCCACCTTTACCACTACCTATTGGTCATCAGTTTCAACCGGCGGTACCGGTAGATGACACATGTAGGCTTAGTGTCATACACGTGTTTCAGCATCAGATACCCTTCAGGTTCCGAGGAGATCCCAACTCACAGGCAGTTGAGGACTGGCTTGAGGAGGTGGCTAAGAGTTTTCTAGAGCTTATACAACTTCGGCAGGATGACATGTCGGTAGCTGAGTATTCATCAAGGCATACCGATCGTTCCTGGTACATGATGACTACAATACGATCAGTGCTTTAGAGCTCAGAACTCAAAGAGAGGTGTGTTAAAAAGACATATAAGCCAAAACCTTTCCTATATGCATTCCTACTTATGCTAGGGTTCTAGAGAGAACCTTTGTGGTTGAATATTATTTGGTTGAATGGATATAGCTAGATAATGTTAGCTGTGGGAAAGTAGGGAACTAGAACTAGTCTTAGAGACTTTGGCATGAAAAAGGTTTCAAGAAGGGGAAGTGTTAAAGACAGATGAATCTACAGAGTAGAAGACGTGGAGGCAGAGCTAGGAGGGAAGCATGCGGTGATGTACCTTTCGACATGTTACAACCACCCGCCTTTGTAGTCCCTGTTAGGCTTAGGGAGTAGGAGGGCAGGGGAAGAGAGTAGCTGCATATAGTCAAGGAGTGTGACCCAAGGGCTCTAGGAATGATTCGAGGTACGGTCTGTGTCTACTACTAGTTGTCGTAACAACAGACATTGTTACGAATCATTCCTTCCTTCCACAAATATTTTCCCAGACCTAGAGTTTCCGGTTAAGCCGTTGACTTGACCCTCACGTCTGGAGATACCTTTGGGAGGAGACTCGATAATCACACTTATGTCGATGTTGTGATCTGACCCTTGAGGCGAGAGTTTCGATTGAAACCTCTTGGTGGCAGCATCGAGGTCTTACAATGTTAGATTGGTTATGGAATGGGAAACCACTGTTCATACACATATTGACTATATTAGGAAAAAAGTTTGTGGTTTCCCTAAAACATTGGTATGGGTTTTCCTTGGTCGTCGAAAAGGAAGCCCCAGGCAGTACAAGATGGAATCATGCATAAGTGGGTGCAGTAGATCACTCATGAGTCAGCCATACTTATATTTGTGCCAGAATTCTCCAAAGTAGCTACACCGCATTTAGCATTGACGAAGAAGGGGAAACCCTTCGTGTGGTCTGAGAGATGCTAGCAGAGCTTTTTAGGAGCTGAGGTAGAGGTTGCCTAGTGCTCCCATCTTGAGGCTACCAGAGAAGGTTCAGATCATCCAGGAGAGAATGAAGACTGCACAGAGCAGACAGAAGTCCTATACTAATAAGAGTTAGAGACCACAAGAGTTCGTGTATGGTGATCATGTTTTCCTACGGGTCTCACCTTGACGAGGTCTACGGAGATTTGGCCGGGGTGGAAAGTTATCTCCGTGTTTCGTCAGATCTTTCCATGTCATCAGCAGAGTAGGCGAGGTGGCTTACTGTCTGCCCCTTCCACCTCAGTTGCACCGGGTGAATGACATCTTCCATGTATCCAGCTCAGGAGATATGTGCACGACCCGACCCACATCATCGACCACAGGGAACTGGACATCAATGATGGGGAGACTTTCTCGGTGGTTCGAGTGGAGATTGAGGATCGAAAGGAGCGGGTCCTGCATGGACGATCGATACCTTTGGTGCACATTCACTGGCAGCATGGGAATATCCAGGAGAGCACTTGGGAGTGGGAGGGTCAAATACGAGCTCTGTATCCCCATTTGTTTCTCTAGTGTATGTTGTGGCTTTACAGGGACGTAAATCCCTGGGGTGGGAGTAATGTAAAGACCCGGAAATTTCAAGGAAATTTTTTTCTAAATTTCTTTGGAATTTTCAAAGTCCACAGTTTCTAACGGAGCCTGATTCTGAGGCCCGGTGTGCCCACAATCAATTTAGGAAATTTTGTTTGGGTTTGTTCAGAAAATGTATGTGCGGGTTTTTTCTATCTTTTAAATAGGTGCTCGGAATTGAAATATGAGGACACCGATGGACTTGCAGCGCCGCTATTCACATAAGGAGACCTTCACCTCGAACAAAGTCAAGGCAGGGTGAAAGTTGGTTTTCCTATGTTCGTGGAATAAAAATAAAATAAGTTATTATTTTATTTTATTTTATTTTCTTTTGAATTCCAAATCTTTCTAACTATTGGTGGTGGGGACCACTCAACTTAAAAGCTCTTCATTAATGAGAAGCATTTAAATGAGTGGTTACACAAAAGTGTAACCACACATTTAATGGTTAATTTAATAGTTGAATTAAATTCAACTTAACTTAATTTATTTAAACTCAAGTTAAGTTTGTGTTGGGGGGGTTTGGATCTCGGGCGTTCTGTTGGCAAGGGGAACTCTTGGTGGAGGAAATCTCTTCAATGAAGAACGGTTCTCCTTCCGACGGATCTCTGACAAATGACGCTCAAGTTGGGATCGAAGGCACATTGCGGGAGCAATGAACGCCAATGATCATCAACACCTTCATCTCCTCCCTTACGACGAGGTCAACGAACCGACGTCCTCCTTTTCTCGATATCATCAACGAACGGCAAACCTTGAGGTAGGGTGTTTGTATAAATTATACCCTTGTCGTTGATGAAAGAAAGTGTTTGTTTATGGAAAATTGATAACGCCTAACGCGAAGGGTGCGGGCCGAACAAACATAGCTTGACGACCCTTCGCAGGTTGTTCGTCTGTGCACAGATTGACGAGTGACGACGAAACGGGACTGCAACTGTGATTTGAAGCTTTCATTGTGGAGTTCGGGTCCCGAGATGACCTTAGGCACAGAAGGTGGGTGAAATGGACCACCAGAGCGTGTCTGGTGGTCCGCGGAAGGCGGCGGTGGCATGCCACACCGGTGCGGCGGCACCGGCGTCCAGAGCAGACTGTCGCGGCGGCAGGTGGAACCAGAACAGCTCTGTCGTTCTGTAAATAAAGAGGTGCGACTTAATGCCACACCAGTTGGCCGAGCCAGTGCCCCCCGGCCGGGTCGGGGTGGGCCAGTCCGTGCCAGTTGAGGGTCGGTTCGTGCCCTACCAGGTGAGACCCGGATCCGGTTCGGGCCGTCCCAGGGTGGGTGGGGCAGGGTCGGACCGGGCCCAGACCCCCCCTTTTGGGACCTTTTTCGGTTAATCACCCATAACTTGAGTTTCAAACCACCAATCGAAACACCGTCAGTTGCGTAGGAATCCTTGAATCAAGAAGGTAGTTTCGGTATATTACACTCATGGTTTCGGCAAAGTTTCGTTATGTCCGAGTTGGTTCGAACCCAATACCAACTGGGTCGACGGAGCGGAAACGCTTATAACTTAAGGACCTGACGTCCGATTGATGTTTCATCAAATACGTTGAATTCCCATTGATGAGACGGTTCTTTTTCATACTCCACTTGAGGTTTGGATGTAGTTTGAGTATGGTAGGGTTGGTTTTAGCTTAAAAAACAATCGGGCCCTTAGAACAGAAAAGCCAATAACTCTCAGACCGGACGTCCGTTTGACGAACCATAAGCAGCGTTGATAATCTAATTGAGAAATGGTTCGTTTGAGTATACCCTATGGGAGTTCGGGGTACAGTTGAGATACGGCCGGGTTCGTTTGTACATGAAACTAACTGGGCCACCGGGACAAAAAGGCTAATAACTCACAGACCGGGCATCCGATTGACGCGTCGTCTGTTGCGTTGAGACCCATTTGGCATGGTGGTCCTTTGTGATACTTCTATTTGAGACTTCATAACACTTGGAGTATCGACCAGTAGTTTGTAGAGCAGATCCTCCCGGAGACGAGAAAATGGAGTATAGAGACCTAGTAGCTGTAGACCTGACGACTGCTTCTCCGATTCGACTCGGAGTGATTCGACTATCCCAGTGGACGGAGCGCCGAGTTTGGTATCAGACCCATGGTGGAAGGAGCACCTAGTTTGGTATTAGACCCATGGTACTTGACAGGAGGAGTACCTCTGACGGCTATTAGGGGGAGCACCTGGTTTGGCGGCAGACCCACAGAGGAGGAGCACCCGGTTTGGCAGCAGACCTGCGCTACTCGATAGGAGGAGTACCTCGGGAGTATAAGGTTAGTGTGTAGCACCTTGTAGTCGCGACAGGTCTACTGTACTCGACATAGGAGTAGTTCTCCAGCAGTTGTGGTTTCGAAAATGAAAATCCTGGTTTGAGCTGAGTCAATGACCTTTGTGTTTTCCTCATGATTGAGATGGGTTACTTGATAACATAGGTATATGTATGGGCATAAACCTAAGTAAAGGTTATCTGTTGAGATATTTCTTTTTGGTTTATACATGTTGGGTTTTTTGAGACCATGAGGGACTCAGGGTCCCTACTATGTCTCGTTATACTCACCCCTGCATGGGCTATGCCCGCAACTCATTGTGTTGGATGCAGACGACGGACAGCGCTGACCGAGGCAGAGTGTAAGTGGAATGGATGGTACCCAAAGGTGGACACTCGGCATGACGGCACACAGAGCAGACCGATAAACACGGAGTGCGGAGGAGGATATCTATACCTACCCTTCAGGTTTGAACCCGGAGGATGATCCAGGGGTTTCTTCCCCATTCAGATGTTTATCTTTTCAGTTGTACTTTCTTTCAGTTGTAGATGTACCTTTCTGTTGGGCTTGTATTTCTGGCCCATTGTACTTTCAGCACACCTGTTATACTGCTTTATTTAGGGTTTTCTTCTTCTTGTACTCTGGTTGTGTGTGTTTACATTTTATAAAGGCAATTCCTTCCCAGTTTTTAGGGAGTTACACCTTTGGTGCTAGTCGCCAACCCCTGGCCTATGGAAGACGGGCTTGGGGTAGTCACGGCACGAGCCTCAAGGATGGGTCGTGACAGTCATCATGAACCTTACTCTTTGGACTTTTTCTACTGTTTTAAAGGTATATGTATCAATACCCTAGAAATATAAATATGTATATTATTTTTTATATAACAATGAATATGTTTAATTCCTATTATTGTTACTTTGTAAATTATTTTAATTTTTGATTCAAAAGAGCCCAAATTGTTTTTTCGGTTGATATTTAAATTAAATTTATTAATTTATTTTAAAAATAATTAATATTTTAATACAATAATATCAATAAATAACTTTTATTGAATATAAATTATCATATAATTTTTATGATGTCGAATGTAATTTTTAAAAGGGTTCAAAAAAATTTTTTCACAAACCTGTCATCTTCAATAAATGTCATCTTTTATTTCAAAAGTGAAAACTAATATAATTAAAAAAAATATATAGATAAGATGAATATTACTTTTGGAATCAAAATTTCAATATTATCTAATGGTTAATTATTCATAATTTTCTGAGACATTGAAATGTTTGGGTATAATTTAAATACCATATAAATATACAGTGAGTTTTATGACGTCATAATAGAGAAATTGTGATGTAATAAATACTATAAAATGTATCCTAAAAATTATATTTTTTTCTCTTTAAAATAAAATAATTTTATGTTTATTTTATTTATTTTATTTATTTTATAAATCCTTAATGAATCCTCTTAGTCTTATAATATAATTTACGATTTGAAAATAATTTCTTTGAGAGTGTGACTCAACTACACATAAGAAAGTAAATTATTTTATTACCTTTAGTCATTGGACTTATAAAATAATATAAACCACTACCCTTTTCAGAAACCATTGGAAATTACTATGGGATGGTTTTTGGTTTTGAGTATTTTATTTTGTTGTGTCCAAACCCAAAATAATAATGGAATTCACCTCTTTTCTTATATAAACCCACCCAAGATCCAATTTCTCTTCACTAAAAATCCTTGGAGAATGAACAGAATCTTCCCCATACACCCTAGATTCCTCCTAAGTTTCTTTCATGATTTCCAGAATCCCCTCCCAATACTTTTGAGTTACATACTCAAGTAAGGGATTTCTCTATTCTCATTTCCATCCAAGCACTTATTTTATATTATGCATCTTAATTCCATTTTCATATGTTGGGATATGTTGTCAATATTAACATTACTGTAAATTTTATGTATAAATTATGATATCTTCCTTTCACTCTCATTAAGACTTTTGTAATCCTTTATGTACACCCATTACCATGTTGAATTTTTATAAGGATTATTTTCCCTATTCGTGTTTCTTTATTATCTTATGCCTTTTATTTCCTAATTTCTAATGCTACGAAAAGTTTTTACAAGCCCCAATTAATTTCCATTTTATTTCCTAACTATGATATACCTCGTTCTCTATCATTAATCATTTTTATGAATTATTATGTATCTTAATTATGTTTCTGAAATTTCACCACGATTTTCTGTGATAAAATAATTGGGTAGTGAATACCATACCCATTTTTCTATAAAGGTTATTTACTTGTATGCTCATATACATAATTATTAGGGAATTAAAATTATTTACTCCTCATTAATTAATCTTGGAATAAATTATTATGTTGAATTAATCCATGTTATATGATATATATGGCACACTTAAGCATGATAATGAAATGATTATGAAGGGTTCTCCCTAGTAGCACTCAAATGCATTGGGTAATGTTTGGTATCATGGTATGTCATGTGAAATGGTCTTAGAAGCTATCATTTACACGTTATCCTCCATTTTAAATAATCCTTTACTCATACTTCTCCATGTGAAATGAGCCTTGACTCATGCTAATGTCATGTTGAATGATCTTTCCACATTTCATGTGTTATGATTGTGATGTTATATCATGACTTATTATTAATGTTAAAGTTTTTATCTATTGATAAAGCTATTTTCTGACATGTATTATCTTAATCGTGTTATTCCTTGTTTATTTCCCTTATTTGGATTTATATATCACCCCTTTCTCATGTTTTTTCCTAGGATATACCATGCAGATTTAAGTTCATTGAAATATTATGATCATATCAAGGATGTTTTCAAAAATGTTTTTGTATCCCATGTTCAAGATGTTATTTTTTACCTAATTCCCAAATATTCTATTCTTATTGATATTTAAGGTTGTATAATGTGTAGTTTTATCTAATAAATCATGTATTTTCTGTGTAATAAAGAGAAGGGTTTTCATAGTTGGTATTAAATGATAGGTTTAGTTATTTTTGGGATTAGGGTTATAAAACTCTATCAAAAGCCTTAAGGTTGTAGAAACATAGATAATTCAAAAGGTATAATAATATGTATAAGAAAACATCCCAAACTTTTTGTTAGTATAGAGTAAGTGGTTTATCAAAAAAATCCATGATTGGATAGTACAGGTGGAAAAAGTTATGGAACAGATGTACCTAGGGGTAATAACTCCAACAAGATGTTTTTGTCTTAACTCAGGGTAATCTACTACATGAAAATGGGCCTTACTACACACCTGGTTTGACATTCCCTGGGGATATGCTTTGGTAAATTCATAATCTAATTAAAAACCATTATTATGGGAACAAAAAGATCCCATAAGAATATATGTTAGGAAATAGATCATGGATAATATTGATTGAAGCCTAGAAACTAATAACTTTAAGAGATAAATGTAATTTATAATTTAACCCTTTAATATCATTGGATTACTCTTTATGTGTTTAATTTTTTAAGATTCTCATCCATAATTATATATTGGATAATGTAGAACCGGAATCCAAAAGTGAAAGGCAGGGTTATCGTACATAGTTCTACTCATTTCTTCCTATCATGAAATTTTAGAAGAACTATTCAAACACCGCCACAAAGAATAGAAGTTGAGATTTTGGTGAAAATAAAAAATGGGAAAATTATTTCTTTCCAAGTATATAACTCCTCCCCTAAAAATTTTTATGGGATGAACATCTGGTCAAACCTTTTAATACACCCTTTGATTGAATTTTATGATTTTATTGGAATGGATTGGATTTCCATATATAGAGCTAACATAAATTTCTATGAGAAGGAAATCACTCTTTGTATAATGAATCGACCCCCAAACCTATAAAAGTGAAAGGGGGGATGAATCTTCTTTAGCACCATCATCTCAAGAATTGATATTGTTTCTCTATGAGAAAGTTTATATTTCTAAAATGATAGAGTCTATGGAAAATATCTTCCTCGAATACATGCCTATTGACAAGGAATTTTATGATGTGTTTTCCAAGGAATTTATGGGTCTTCCTTCTATCTTAGAGGTTGAATTCTCAATTGAACTTATACCTAGGGAATTTCCAATATCCAAGTCTATATATAAGATGGTTGTTGTGGGAATTGAGGAGCTAATGAAATAACTACATGAGAATCTATAAAAACAATTCATATGCATAAGTACCTCACCATGGGGTTCACCAATCCTCTAATTCAATAAGAAGGATGGTCCAATGTTACTTTTCATTGATTTTCATGAGTTCACCAAGACCATGATAAAGAAAAAGTATCATTTTCATGGATTGGTAAATTTTTCAATTAGCTACATGGAGAATAATACTTCCCCAAGGTGGATCTTCGGTTGAGATATTACCAAGATAGGGTTAAGAAGGAAGATATCCTGAAGATTTATTTTTGTAAAAGGTACAGGGACTATGAGTTTATATTGATGCCATTAGGATTCACTAATTCTCTAAAAATCATCATGGACATGATGAATATATAATTTAGAGATTATCCCAACAAATTCATGGTAGTATTTATATATGATAATCTAATACATTCCAAAACCAAGGAGGACTATGGGGAGTATCTTAGAACTATGGTAATGATCATTTGAATGAATAATCTCTATGATAATTACAGTAAGTATAAGTTCTGATATAAGGAAGTCTCATTCTTGGGGCATATCATCGCAAGTAATGGGATATTTTTGGAACCTTCAAAAACAAAATTAATTGAAGGGTGGTCGAGGAGAACATCTGTGACAGGTATCCTTACATTACTTGGGTTAGTTGGATATTATCACTAATTTTTAAGAAATTTATCATGATTTCAAAACCCTCTTACCAAGATAACTCATAATGGAGTCAAATAATCACGGAACGATGAATGTGAAGAAAGATTTATTCCGTTGAAAAAGAGTCTTATCACTGCCCATGTTCTCACACTACCCACAAGTAGGGAAATTTTCATAATCTTATGAAATGATTTAAATAAGGGATTGGTAAGTTCGTTGATGAAAAATGGAAAATTCATAGCTTATGCTTCAAGGTTGTTAAAAATACTTGAGAAAAACTATACCACAGATGATCTAGATTTGGAAATTGTTATCCTTATTTTGAAAAATTCGCGGTATTATATCATTGGGGGGAATTATGAAAAATATGTAGATTACAAAAATCATAAATATATATTCACATAGAAATATTTGAATATTATCTAGATAATATCATTAAGCTCATCAAGGAATATGACTACCCAATCCACTACTATCCTGGTATAGAAAATATGGTAGAATATTCTCTAAGTAGAATAGCCCCATAAATTCTATCATTGATGAGAATTGAGAAGGATCCAATCATTTGGATTTGAAGAGGATAGACATGGGAATCATAATGAAATGAAAATCATAAATCCTTTAACAAATTATTTATCAACAATCCCTTATTAAAGGATTTAAGGATGCTCAAAAAGATGATGTGGGAATTTAGAAGAAAGTGGAAACTATAAGAAAAGGTAAATCCTCAAAGTTTATTAGTAATAAATAAGGAATTGTGAGATTTGGGTCATGGCTACATGTTACATAAAATCCTGAGTAAAATAAGGAACTATTGGGTGACTCATATAGTTCTCCTTTGTCCATTCACCCAAGAAACACAGTTATGTAATGAGATCTTCGAGATCTCTATTGGTGGGATAACATAAAGAAGGAGATCACCTAATATAAATCAAAGTGTCTGGTATATTATCAAGTTAAGGTTTAAAGTAATAAGTATAAGGGGTGATAAAACCATTACCCATACCAACATATAAATGGGTCAACATCACAATGGAATTTGTCCCTGGAATTCCAAAAATAACAAAAGGAAAAAAATATATTTGGGTAGTTATGGATATTCTTATAAATAATTAAAACTTTATTGCAATTGGAGCGGATTTATCACTAGATAAACTAGAACAAATATAAATCATAGAAGTGATAAGGTTACATGGTGTACCAATTTCGATTATATCTGATCAAGATCAAAGATTCACCTCTGTGTTTTGGAATAGAATCCATCATGCTCTAAACACTGAGATGAACTTCATTACGACTTATCAACCTAAAACTAATTTCTAATATAAGTGGACTAACTAGACTATTGAGTACATGTTCAGAGCTTGCTGAATAGACTTCAATGGAGGATTAGGCCACTATCTTCCTTTGGTTAAGTTCTCTTACAACAGCAGTTTCCACTTGACCATCCAAATAGATCCCAATTAAATCCTTTATGGGAAGAGATGCAGAGCAGTTGCTTGTTGGGATGAAGTTGGGTAGCAAAAACATCTAGGTTCTAAAATGGTCGAATAAATGGTGGAGAATGTTAAGACCATTCATTATCACAACAAGGCTGCTCAAAGTCCAAATAAGATATATCCAGACAATCATTTATGAGACCTATTCTTTTATGTGCGAGACGTGGTATTCCTATGAATATTTCCATTGACTATAGTGATGTGATTTCGGAAGAAGGGGAAGTATATTGCAAGGTAAATAGGCCCTTTTGAGATCCTTGATCGCATCAGAGCAGTGGTATATCAACTAGAACTCCCACCAAACCTGACTAAAGTACATGATGTATTCTATGTATCTCTCTTGAGAAATTACATACCAAACCCATCATATGTACTCAATCCAATGTTTGTTACATTGTAAAATAATTTTATCTATGAGGAGAAACTGAGGAAGATCTTAGATCATAGAGAAAAAGTTTTACAAAATAAGACAATGCCCCTTGTCAAAGTGTTGTGGAGAAACCACAAGTTTTAACAAGCAGTGTGGGAAATGGAATAGGTGATAAAAAATATTTATCCTCATCGATTTTATATTTGGAAAATAAAATTTAGAGGGTGAACTTTATAAATGTTGAGATATTGTAATAACCCTAACTATTATTAATAAATTTACTCCTTTTGATTTAATTAAATGTTTTATGGTTATAGAAAACACATGAACTTATTTTTACATCAAATTTGATTTTAAATGATATTTAATTGTCATTAACATTAATAATATAGTCATTAAATAGTTATCACACGACCAGTATAAATACATGGTTTTAAAAAATTCATTTTTCATAGAAAAAGGAAGTGATGGCCTCAACCAGTTGTATCATACCCAGGAAGCCAATTTATTAGTTCTTTTGAGGGATATAGAATTTCTGATATTTTTGATAGACCAATACCATGCCTAGATCCAAAAACTTAAGCATGATTGAAATTCTTTTCTATAGACTGTCAAGTTGATCAATATCACATCCCAAATCATGTTCACTGAATGGCCCCATGAATGACCCACCATCGCACACCTTACATTTATGGTGTATATTAGTGTATTAAAGGTATATTTATCATGAACCAATCCATAGGAATATTTACATTATTATTTATGGAATAATTAACATATTTTAATCATATTATTGTTACTTTATAAATGATTTTATTTTTTATTAAAGTTTTTTTGTTGATATTCAAATTCAATTAATGAATTTTTGAATTAGTGAATTTTTGAAATAAATAACATTTTCTTAAAATTTTATCATTAAATAACTTTTATTGAATATAAATTATCATATTATTTTTATGAATTCATATGTAATTTTTATAACAGTTTAAAAAATGTCATTGTTCGAGCCCCATCATTTTAAAAAATGTCAGTTTTTATTTTAAAAATTAAAATTCACATATTTAAGAAATAATTTAAATAAATTAAATATGATTTCTAGAATCAATACATAAAACTTATCTAAGAGTGAATTTTCCTTAATTTTCTGAGACAAACGAATTTTTGGGTCAAAATTAAATACCATATAAATATATGGTGTGTTTTATGACATCATAATGACCCAATAGTGATGTAATAAATAAAATAAAAAGTTTAATCAGACAAATATATGTTTTCTATTAAAAATAATTTAATTTTATGTTTATTGGATTTATTTTATAAATATTTAATGAATCCTCAAAGGCATATAATATATTTTTAATGTTTCTGTCATTTCTTTGAGAGTGTGACTCCACTCCACATAAGAAAGGGAATTATTTTATTATCATAGCACTGTGTCTTTAAAAAATAATTTAAAACACTCTTTTTTTTATGTAACTAGGGGAAAAACCATGGTATGGTTTGTGGTTTTGAATATTTTATTATGTAGTGTCTAAAATGAAAATAATAAAGAAATCTACCTATTTTCTTATATAAACGCACCCAAGATCTCCTTTCCCTTCACTAAAACACCTCAGATCATAGATAAAATCTTATCCCTACTCCCTAGATTCCTTCTAAGTTCCCAAATTCTTTCAATAATCTACTCCCAAGCCTTTGTAGTCACACATTCAAGTAAGGTAATTCTCTCTTCTCATTTCCATTTAAGAAATTAATTTATATTATGCATCTAAAATTCAATTTTAATATGTTTAGATATGATGTTACATATTCCCCTTATTGTAAATTTGATTTATAAAAGGTTATATTTTCCTTTCACACTCATTAATCTTCCCATGATCATTTATCTACACATTTTACCATGCTGAAATTTCAAAACGATTATTTTCCCAATTCATGTTTCTTCATTATATTGTACCATTTGTTTCTAAATTTATAATGTTGGGATATGTTTTTACATTTACATATCACTTCCCATTTGATTTAAAAATTATGATAGACCACTTTCTCTCTCATCGACTATTTTTATGAATTTTTAAGTAATGTTTTTATGTTGCTGAAATTTCACCATGATTTTCTATGAGAATAAAATTGTGTAGTGAATACCATACCCATTTTTTATCAAGGGTGTTCAAATTTATGAACATATACATATTGATTATGGAATTTCATGTATTTATTCCACATTCATTAATATTATAATAAATTATGATGGTTAACGAATCCATGTTGTGTGATCTATATGGAATGCTTAAGTGTGAGAATGAAATGATTATGAACGGTGAACTGTGATAATGCTCTAATGCATTGGGTAGTGTTTAGTATCATGATACTTCAAGTAAATTAGTTTTAGAATATTTCCTTGACTCATTATCCTCTATGTGAAATGATCCTTGACTCATGCTCCTCTATGTGTAATGATCCTCGACTCATGCTTATGTCATGTTGTATGTTGATTCCTCGTTTCCCATGTTATTATTATCAAGATATATCATGCCTTATTATTCAAGTTCCTTTTATTATTAATTGATATGTTTATTTTCTAACATGTATTATCTTCTTCGTGTTATTCCGTGTTTATTTACCTTATTGGGCTTTACAGCTCACCCCTTTCTTATGTTTTTTTCGAGGATATCCCCTGATTTTTTATGTTCATTAGAATATTATGATCATATCAGGGAAGTTTTCAATAATGTTGTTACATCCCATGTTCAAGATGTTATGTTTTTTACCTAATTCCAAAATAAACTAGACTTATCAATCATTATGGTTTTATAATATGTAATTTTTGTAATAAATCAAGTATTAAATATGTAATAAATAGTATGGTTTTTATATCTATAGTTGGTATCAATGTAAAGGTGTATTCAACTTTTGGAAACTATGATGAAAAAACCTTAATTTGACCCCTAAGTATATTTATTAGGATATTTATAAGAATATTTCGAGTTATTTACCTCAGGATATGACTATTGTGTCATATATTAAAAACAAGGTTTCAAGATTTATATATCCTATAAGTAATTTTCCAGGATTATGTGGTTTTCTGAAATGATAATTATTTCTCGGACTGTGCTTTCTTGTTTAATTAAATGGTGGAAACCAAAAGGAACTAGGTTAACGTTGAATGTGAAAAAAACATTTCTAATGAGCAGTCAAATGGGATGATCACTGGAGTAAAGTAAGTTTTGATTATTCAAAATCAATTTTCATGGAAAAATATTAACAATGTATACCTTAACCAATTCTCAAACTCTATGAAGAAGAGAAGGAACCTTCTTGATGACATTTAGGGTAAGGGAGACCATAGAGAAAAGAAGTTTTATTTTTATTTTTTTGATAATGTGTAAAAAAGAACCAAAGTGAGTGTCTTAAAGGAACAAGTAGATTTTTTGATTGTGTAAAATAAGAAAACAAAGAAATTAATTGAAAAGGGGAAATTAAATGTTTGGTTAATGAAAGAATTAGAATAATGGCCTCTTTAATACCTCATCAATAGTTGAATGATTAAATTGTGGGATGAATGAAAATTACGATACCTGATGTACTTAGTGTTAATCTCATGAAGAGAATCAGCAAGCTGGTGTGAATAATGGTTATATTGTAGATTACGATGATACTATAAGTGAAATGTGAAATAAAATAAGTATTAAGGAATGATGTGATGACGTATTATTAATGGATTAAGGGTGAGGTGGGATAATCTAATTGTTTGTGTATTTAGATTTAATATTCATGTTATATGAATTTTGAAATATATAAGGATTGTTCAATTTTTATTTTTCAAATAATGTACAATAATATGTTGAATGGTTTTCATGAACTATAAAATTGATTTAATGGAAAGGTGATATTCATGGAAAGCATGTGATTAATGGAAGTTAACCCTAAACATGTTCCCGATGTTGAGAAAATTGTGCTTATTTTTGGTAAATATATATTGGATTAGAATAAAGTAACTTTGATAATATTGAATACCTTGGAAATAGATTAATGATTTATTGACAAAGTGGATTATCCTATCATATATGGTGTTTATATTATTTTTCAATTTAAGTAATATATCCAATAATATTTGGAATAAGGAATCATTCATGTTTTTCAAAGTTATTTTTGGTCATTTCAGTTATTACCATGTTATAATAGAATATATGATGATGGCATTCACATGTTTGGTATGTGACAACCAAGACAAAATTTTGGAAATATATGGCCTCAATGTTGAACTGATTTTTGGAAATTTAGTGACCTTATTTATAAATTTGTGGACTTTCATATTTCAAATTTGTTGTATAGTCAAACATTTATGGAATGGTTTTAGTTAACCTTTAGATGAGGTTTATAGATTAGAGTATTAACATTCCATGTGAGGATTTATGCATAAATATAACTTGTGATAACATTTTTTTGTGAAATACAGATGGAATTATAATTCTATTTATGGTTCATATGATCAATTAGATAGTCGTACATAAAAAACTCACATTAAATTATTAGATTGATAGGTAAAGTATAATTTTATTAAAGGTATAACCAAATAGTGAGATTATTCTTATGGAATGAAATTAATTATGTATAACATCTCAGGAAAATTATTCAATTTTAAGAAAATTATCATGAAATAAAATGTCATATTATTATAATCATTTTTGATGATATCAATGACCTATTAATTTAACATTATATTATGGTTTAATGAATGTCAAATTTCTCTAGATTGTCTAATTTCTTGTGATCAGTGATCTTTATCAGATTATATAATTATTTATGCTTTTCTTCTATGTCCAATTCTGCACCTGGGTGGAAACATGGTCATGTGTTACTTTGGGTAACCAATATGTTTATAACATTTATTTTAAAAGAATGTTTTAATGATGTGGATTTATACAAAATTAACTTTCAATTACTGAACCTTTAATTACCTAGAAAAATTTCAATGGAGAAACTCATTTTATGGGTGGTATAATGTAACACCTCGAGATTTTTTGAAATATTTTTTTCAAATGATTTTAATGTTTTCATTATTTTTCATTTCATGAAACAATTAATATAGCTTGTGTTATATGAAAAATGTATTTTTTTTATTGCATTGCACACTTAATCAAGTTAACCTTTCACTATACACAACACTATGTTTGGATTTTGTTTCACACAATGGTGAGTCCCTTCGATATCTTGTGTTTCACGTAAGACAAAGTTTTATCGAACTACAATATACTATTAATATTATTATTAAAATATTTTTATATTTATCACCTAGATGTTATGAATAATATTAAATAAATTATGAAAATATGGTTTATACATGTTTATAAAATGAATTCTTTGGTTATCAATTAATTATAAATGAATTATAAACCAATTGAATATAAAGGATGGGTTTTTTTAAACAATATTTATGCCCACCAAGGAATATTATCTTAATAAATTAAATTAATTTCTATTATTGAGATATATTAATGAAATTTATATGTTATAATTTTTACAATCATTTTTTAGATTCAACTACGAAATTTTATGGGCATAAAAATTAATAAATCCATTTTTATGCGTAAAAAGATGTCATATTATAAAAGGTTGTTTTACCGCCTTTTAATATAAGACTTGTTTTAAAAATAATTGTTTAAACAATTATAATATTTAATTGAAAAAATTAAATTTATTTTTAAATTGGAATATATAAATTTTACTTTGGGTAAATCAATGGTATTTTTCTGAAAATAATCATTTTTTGATAAATAGTGAAAAACACTGAATGTTATTTGAAAACTGAATTTTATTAAAAAACATTTTATATTTGATTTGTATTTTAAATTGGTTTTATTATATATTTATATAAATTATAAATATTTTAATACATTTATGTCATTGGAATCAATTTCAATTTTAAATTGGATATAGAAACATTTCAAACTTTTGAATATTTTCACTTAAAACTCATTGTCTCAACCTATCTGAAGGATTAATATTAAATTATTTTCATACACTTATATGTTTATAATTATTAAAAATGGGTTCCATATTTTAAATTTGAATATTTTATAATATATATTATGTTCAATTTATTTTTTTACCAAAAATATTAGTTAAACTAATGAAAATAAATTTCACTGATTAAGTTAAAAACGAGTATACTTAGTTGTTAACATTTATCATCAGGTGTAAAATAAACTAGACACCTGAAAAAGATACATTTTATGAAAATATTTCTACAATATACATAATTTTATAAAAAATGGATAATTATTGGAGGAACATGATGTAAGGGAGACCTCTCAATAGTGTTTTCCTTTTTGTATTTTCAAGAACGTCACACCTCCTCCACTATAAAAGGGCACTCACCCCCTCACTTATTCAAACCTCTAAATCCCATTGACTCATAAAAATACTGAAAATAATATCCCAAATTCCCTCTCTTAATCCTCTATATATCCCTTTTAAAAAAAATCTAACCAAAAAATTCATTTGGTGCAAACTAGAAGAAGTTACTAAAATAAGAGGTAACATCCTTCAATAAGCACTTTTGCTTAATTTCTTTCTCTACCCCCTCAATTATTATTATTACATGATTATAAAATAACCCTGATATAGTCAATATACTAATATAATTTTATGTTAAAGTTTATGACCTACACTCACACACACTTCCATCCAATAGTATACACAATCATCATTCGTGTGTACAGAGGACTACTTCCTAAAAAACAGATATCATTCACTCTTCCATTTCCACCTCTCAAGGTTGGGAATAATGATTTAATTACTATTTTTTCTGATATTTATCATATTTATGATTTATTTTTGTATACATAATTATTATATAACACATACCTTCATTCATTCAATTTTTTGAGAATATAATAACATCGTTTGTGGAAGTGTGGACTACCACCTCCTCAAATTCATGGGATTCATTCACACTTTACATAGAATGTGTTAATTATGGGTTTAATAAGAATATGTGATATTTATTACATAGTAATTATTCAATATGTATATGGTATATATACAAATATTTATTTTTCTTTCTTTAAATACAACAAGAAAATAGAAAAAACGTTTATTTGCACGTACGGCTTACCGTCTCCATGAATGTTGTATCTCATTTTCAAATTAAATATTCTATATATCATTATAAATACATTTCTAAACAATATATATGGTATTAATATCATTTTTCACATTATGGAAATATTTAAATCATGATATAATGAACTGGATCAAGAATAAAAAATCAAAACATATATGAAAAACAAAGCGATTGTTACCCAAAACATAACTTTAATGTGAAATTGTTAATAAATGGGTAATATAAATTCATAATAAAACCATATATGGTATGATATATAATAATAGGGTTATATATTAGATATATAATAAACTGACATTTATTATAGATAATTTTTGAATGTGTATGAAGAAATTCCAGAAATACGGTAAGGGTTTTCATGTCTAATTTTTATTTCTATGAGATATATGATATATTAACAACTTATTCTTATTTTGTGGTGAATATAATTCCCTTCTAAATGTTATATAATTAAATTCTTTTATTTTATGATTTTAAATGTTTCAATTTATTTTATTCTTTCATGGATATTGTCACGACCTGCCCTCGGGGTCCGTGCCGTGACTACCCCAAGCCCGCCTTCCATAGGCCAGGGGCTGGCGACTAGCACCAAGGCGTAAATCCCGGTAAAAAGGGAAGGCATTGCCTTTGTAAAGTAACAAACACCACAGAGTAAGCAAGCGGAAAGTAAACACTAAGAAAAAGCAGAGTACAACTGAATGTGCGGAAAAGTAAATGGGCCAGTATACAAACCCAAACTGAAAGTAAAGTACAACTCGAAAGGGAAAACAACAACTGTAAAGTAAAAGCCGCTACACTGAGATGTCCACTGGAAATTCCACCTGAAGGGTGGGTACAGATAGCTCCACTGCTCCACGGGTCCCGCCGTCCGCTCCGAGCACGTTCCGCCCAGTGGTCCACCTCCAGGTACCGTCTTGCTCTGCAAGCCTCAGCTAAGATCAACGCTGTCCGTCGTCTGCAACCAACACAACGTAGTGCGGGCAAATCCCGTGCAGGGGTGAGTATAAGCTACTCAGTAGGGACCCTGAGACCCTTGAAGGTCTCTCAAAATCCACAAAGGATAACCCAGAAAGAAAGGTACAAACACGAATTAACAACCGACACTGCTTAGGTATATGCCCATACATATACCTAAGTCATCAATTTCAAATACGCTCCAACCTCCGATCCCAAGTACAACCCAGTCCACACAAGAAAGTAAACGTATTCCACACAGGAAAGCAAAACGTAATCCACTCAGGATAGCTCAACACAATCCACACAGGAAAGCAACAGGATTCAGCTCACACAGGTATACTTCTTCAAAGGACGATAAAGATGATCACCGATCCATCTAAGTCGTCGGACCCACGAAGGATCGATAGGTAACTAATCCCTGCAAAGACCCACACAGGATCGGGCCCACACAGGACCTGTAGGCGCTGGTTCACACAGGACCGCTGAGCGCAAGGACCCACACAGGATCGGACCCACACAGGATCGGGCCCACACATGACCTGTAGCACTGATCCATGTAGGATCGCTGAGTGCTGTAGTCGTCGTCGTCGAATCCACACAGGATCTCTGTACTGTCGTCGTCGCAGTCACAGTAGAAGTAGCAGCAGTAGTAGTAGTAGTCACAGTCGTAGCCAGCACTAGGGTTCCCGCACACAGCAAGCTCGTTCGGAGGGTCCGCTCCACGAGCCGAGAGGATGATACATCAACTGTCACTAAGTTCAGAGTTGATGTATCCAAAAGTTCCGTATCGTCAACAGGAACTCAACGCAACAGACGGCGCGTCGATCGGACGCCCAGTCTGAGAGTTATTGGCTTTTTCGTCCCCGGGGCCCGGTTGGTTTTTAAGACAAAACCAACCCGAACGTACTCCACCTGCGTCCAAACCTCGGGCAGAGTATTCCAAAAGATCTGTCTCACTAAGAGGAACACAACAAAGCTGGCGGCACGTCAATCGGACGTCCGTAGATATGAGTGTTTCCGCTCCGAAGGCCCGGTTGGTTTCGTGAACGAACCAACCCGGCCGAACTCAAAGTATTCCGAAACATTGAGTGCGATATACCGAAACGACCGTCTCGATCCAAGGATCGTGTTACCGCAGACGGTTCGTCAATCTGAGGTCCATGGCTCAAGGTATGGCCAAAAGACCGAAAACCGTATCGAAAACGGGGGGTCCGGGTCCGGGCCGACCCGGCCCGGCCGGCCGGCCGGCGGCGCGGCGGCCCGGCGCCGCACAGAGGCAGCGCGCGCGGGGCTAAGCCCCCGCTTCTTCAAATTGGCGGCACGGCATAGCCGCTCCTTTTTGCCAATCAACAGCCCCCCTCCTGGGGGCCCGCTTTGAGGAGGAACCGGGGGGCCGCCTGCCCCCCCCCCCCCCCTCAAGGAAACCCCCCCCCCCATCGTGGGGGGCCTGCTTTGAAGAAAACCGGGGGGGCGGCTGCCCCCCTCAAAGAAACCGCCCCCCAATTAAATGGGGGGGTTTTAGAGGGTTGGCCGGGGGAATTTATTCCCCCGGTCTTTGACCTTCCGGCCGGCCACCTGGCCGGCCGGTTTTTCTCCAACGGGACCGGCAAGCCGGTCCCCCTTCCGGCCTCCGACGCTGGCGGCCCGGCCGCCGGTCTTCTCATCCCACCGCGGCCCGGAACCGGCCGCGGTGTTCGTCGTCCGGCGCGGTGCGACGGCACCGCGCCCCTCCGCCGTGCCTTCGATTCCCTTCGACGTGGCGCAACGACGTCGCATTCTTGATGATCCTTCCACGGCGCGGCGCGACGGCGCCGCGCAATATAACCGTGCGATTATCCGCGTGGTGCGACGGCACCACGCCATCTTCTTTCCACCCGCAAGATAAATCAACAAGAACAAAGGAGGGGGTTCGGCCGTGTTCATGCGGTCCGTCCCCCTCACGTTAACAGATATCACAATTTAAATATCCTCACGTAGTCATGCTAGAACCACGAACAAGAATAAATAAATAAACAAATAACAACAACCCCTACCTTGGGTTCAAGTTCGAAGATTGTCAACGACCCGCGGAAGACAACGTCGCGGAGGTCGGGTGTCGCGGTAATCGTTCGTCAAAACCGATGACGAAGAGGTACGTCCGAAGAGGTACGTCGTTGGAGAATCTTCGTATGCCGACGAAGGAAGTCCGAGGAGGAAGCGGTGTTCCCTTTCGTTGACACGGAAGACGAAGAAGAGAGGAGCGGCGTTCTTCGTCGGAGCTTGAGCGTTCTTCGTCGGAGCTTGAGCGTTCTTCGTCAAAGTTGAAGAAGAAGGAGAAGAACCCAAAAGCTCTCAAGATGGCTAAACAATTCTAACCAAATAAAATAAGATGGAGTCTTATTTTATTCACAAACATAACAAAAAGAATTTCAAAGGTTTGAAATTCAAAAAGATAACTCCAAAATTAAATAACAATTGTCATGTCATTTAAAGAGGGGTTAAAGGGAGTTTGAGAGAAGATGGAAGGTTTATGTTTGTGTGGGTCCCACCACACTTAATCTTCTCAAGGGAGGTTAAGTGGGTGTGGGTCCCACCCCTAACTTCCTTTGAGAGAAGTTAACCAACAAAAGTAAAAATAAAAAGTGTTCCACATTTTTATTCAACTTTTTATAATTCTCCCAAAAACTAACTTTCGTCCCGCAACAAACGCAACTTCGGAAAAGGTCTCCTTAAGCGAATATCGACGTTGCGAGTTCATCGGTGTCCTCGGATTTCAATTCCGAGCACCGGATTAAAAGTTAGAAATTCCCGCTCGTTCGTTCACTGAACGTACCCGAGCCAAACTTCGGAAATTGATTCCGGGCACTCCGGGCCTCGGAATCAGGTGCCGTCAGAAACCGCGCTCTTGTAAAATTCCAAAAAAAATTAAGAAAAAATTTCCCTTGAATTTTATGGGTCTTTACATTACTCCCACCTCAGGGCTTTACGTCCCCGTAAAGATACAACAAAAACTAGGGAAACAAATGAGGGTACTGAGCACGCATCTGAGCCTCCCGCTCCCATGTGCTCTCCTGGAGATTCCAGTACTGCCATCTGATGCGCACAAGAGGAATCGATCGCCCACGTAGGACCCACTCCTGTCGATCCTCTATCTCCACCAGGACCTCCGTAAAAGTCACCCCGTCGTCAACGTCAAGCTCCCCATGGTCAATGATGTGCGTCGGGTCGTGCACGTATCTCCTCAGCTGGGATACGTGGAAGACGTCGTGCACCCGGTGCAACTGAGGTGGCAGAGCTAGGCGATAAGCCACCTCACCACCCTACTGAGGACCTGGAAGGGTCCGATGAAGCGCGGAGATAACTTGCCGCCTCGGCCAAATCTCTGAATACCACGTCAAGGTGAGACCCGCAAGAAGACGTGGTCGCCATCCTCGAACTCTAGTGGCCTCCGCCTCCTGTCAGCGTATGACTTCTGCCAGCTCTGTGTTGTCCTCATCCGCTCCTGGATGACCTGGACCTTCTCTATCGTGGCCTGGACCATCTCTGGTCCCACAAGTGCTGACTCCCCAGGGTCTGTCCAGCACAAAGGAGATCTACAAGGTCGGCCGTACAATGCCTCGTACGGTGCCATCCCGATGGTGGAGTGGTAGCTGTTTTTGTACGCAAACTCCACCAAGGGTAGGTGATCCTCCCAGCTACGACCAAAGTCGAGGACACATGCACGGAGCATGTCCTCGAGAGTCTGAATGGTCCTCTCCGTCTGACCATCCGTCTGAGGGTGAAAGGCTGTTCTCAGACGTAGCTGCATCCCGAACGCCTCCTATAACCCCTTCCAAAGCCGGGAAGTAAAGCGAGCATCTCGATCGGAGACGATAGATTATGGCACACCGTGGAGCCGCACAATCTCCTGAACGTAGAGACGTCCCAAGCTCTCCACTAAGCCCTGCTCTCTAATGGGTAAGAAGTGTGACGACTTGGTGAGTCGGTCAACAATCACCCAGATGGAGTCGTGACGTCTGGAAGTGCGTGGAAGTCCAGTCACGAAGTCCATAGATATGCCTTCCCACATCCACTCCGGAACCTCCAAGGGTTGTACCAAGCCCGCTGGTACTTGATGCTCTTCCTTCACCTGCTGACAGGTGAGGCATCGAGAAACGAACTCTGCTACAGCCTTCTTCATGCCCGGCCACCAGTGCTGTCGTCTGAGGTCCTGGTACATCTTTTCCACTCCAGGATGTACCGCCAAAGGAGAAGTGTGAAACTCTCTCAGCACTTCCTCTCGCAAAGCGACTGGTACCATGGTACGTCCTCTGAAAAGGATGTCGTGCTCTTCTCCAAGGGAGAAACCATCAGATGTCTATCCCGAGGATATCTGTGCACGCCGTGTCTCACAGTCAGTGTCCCTACGCTGTGCCTCCCTGACTCGCTGCAGTAGTGGAGGAGTGACTGTGAGAGACTGAAGGAAGGCTGCTCCATCTCTATCCACGAAGGATATCTGTAAAGAGGCTAGCTGCTCTGTCGCCTCCTCAAGTAGCTGAATGTCCGTCCTCCTGCTGAGGGCATCGGCTAATACGTTCCCCTTCCCAGGAGTATAGACTTTCTCAAAGTCATAGTCCTGGAGGAACTCGAGCCATCGCCGTTGTCTCAGGTTCAGGTCCTTCTGCGAGAAGATATACCTGAGACTCTGATGATCGGAAAAGACTATAAAGCGCTCGCCCATCAGATAGTGTCACCATGTCTTCAGAGCGAAGACCACTGCTGCTAACTCCAGGTCATGGGTAGCATAGTTCTGCTCATGCGGCCTCAACTGACGTGATCCATAGGCGATCACTGCCCGCTCCTGCATCAGAACACATCCGAGTCCGGTCCCTGATGCATCGCAGTAGACTACGTACCCTACTCCCTCCTCAGGAAACCTCAAGATAGGTGCGCTAGTCAATCTCTGTCTCAGCTCCTGGAAGCTCTGGTGACATCTGTCTGACCACATGAAGGGTTTTCCCTTCTTCGTCAAAGTTGTGAGTGGTGCCGCAACACTAGAGAAGTCTGGAACGAATCTCCGATAGTATCCAGCTAGTCCCAAGAAACTCCGAACCTCAGTCACGCTCCTGGGTGGATCCCATGCTAACACAGCCTCAATCTTCGCAGGATCCACTGAAAATCCCGCCTCAGAGATGACGTGACCCAAGAAGTGGACCTCACGTATCCATAACTGGCACTTCGAGAGCTTACCATAAAGCTGGTGCTCTCGGAGTGTGTCTAGTATAACTCGCAAGTGATAGGCGTGCTCCTCCTCAGTCGTAGAGTAAATCAGAATGCCGTCGATGAAGACCACGACAAACCGATCGAGGTATGGCTGAAAGATCCTGTTCATGAGAGCCATGAACACTGCTGGAGCATTGGTTACACCGAAAGGCATAACCAAGAACTCATAGTGGCCATACCGACATCTGAAGGCCGTCTTCTGCACATCCTCGTCTCTGACTCTGAGCTGATGATAGCCTGACCTGAGGTCTATCTTCGAGAACCACCGTGCTCCCTTGAGCTGATCAAAGAGGTCATCAATCCTCGGTAGCGGATACTTGTTCTTCACTGTCACCTGGTTCAGGCGACGATGGTCAACACAAAGTCGCAAGCTCCTGTCCGCCTTCTTGGCGAACAATATCGGGGAAGCCCAGGGTGAAACACTGGGTCAGATGAACCCCTTGCCCTGCAAGTCCTCCAACTGTACCCGTAGCTCTCGAAGCTCGGCGGGGGCCATCCGATATGCTGGAGTGGATATCGGGGCTATCCCGGGGTACAAGTCAATATAAAAGTCTACCTCTCTGCGAGGAGGTAGCCCTGGTACGTCGTCGGGAAAAACGTCCGCAAACTGATCCACCACTGCAGGAAAACCAGGACTCCGCACGTCAACTGCTCCAAGGATGAGGCTAGCTAACTGATGAGTAATGGGCTGTCCTCTCCTCCGCGGAAGTCCATCCTGTGCTGCAAAGGCTCCCTTCTCGCCGGTGAAGGTGAACCTGCTCCCGTCGGTGCGTACACATCGCACCTTGCGCCTAAAACAGTCAATCTGTGCATAGACCGTAGATAGCCAATCCATGCCCAAGATGACGTCGTAAGGCCTCGACGTTGCTACAAGAAGATCCCAGCCGAAGCTCTCGCCTCCTAGAGTGAGCTCACACTGCCGGCACCAGTGCGTAATCGTCGAGTCTGCTCCCGTAGGAGTCTTTAGCCGTAAGGATCGAGCCAACGACTCTGTCGGAATCTCCGAGCTCCGAACAAGGGCAGCGGCTATGAAAGAGTGACTCGCTCTTGTGTCTATAAGTACTGCAGCAAGTGTGGAATAGACACAGATAGTACCTCGAATCATCTCGGGTGCACCGTGGTCGTAGGCCTCTGCTGCCTGGAGCTGTGCCTGTCTCTGCCCGCCAGCTCCCTGTGGTCGGGGTGGACCTCCTGGTGGTGGTGGTGGCAGAGCCTTAAAGCGTCGCCCACCACCTGCTGCTCGTCGAGCACCTCTTCCTCGTCCGCCTCCTCCCTGCGGACCGCCACGGTCGACCCTCTGCCTCTGCCTAGGTGGCCCCTCCACTGTCTGCTGCTCCTCGGTACGGCGGGTCGGGCAGTCACGAGCCATGTGGCCCTGCCCGCCGCACGAGTAGCGTTGTCTGCCTCTCGAAAGACTGGCTCCGCGCTGTGTGCCCCGCACTGCTGCGCCAGTGTCCTGAGGTCGTCTGCCCGAAGGTCTGGTCTGTCTGGACCCCTGAGTCATCCGTCGACTGCCTGCTGCAGATGACTCTGCCACGTGCCGCCCTGCGGTGGGTCGCCGCGCTGGTGTAGACTCAGCAAGGAAGCTCTCGATCAGAAGGGCCCTCTCCAGTACTCCTTTCTGAGTCGGTATGGTGAGGGAGATCAGCAATGCCCTGATCTCGTGTCTCAAACCCTTTTCGAAGGTCCGGGCCCGGAAGAATGGGTCTCGTACCATGTCGGTCGAGTAGCGCGAGAGATCAGTAAATCTCGCCGAGTACTGAGCGACCGTCATGCTGCCCTGCCGCAGCTGAAGAAGCTCCTGGATACGCACCGCACGAAGGGTGGCTGGGACGAACTCTGAGCGGAAGAGGCTCTCAAAGTCTGTCCAAAGTAGAGATGCCTCATCGTGCACCTGGAGCATCAAGCTCCACCATCGTCCTGCTGCTGCGTGTAGTAGGCTCGCAGCGAGGATCACCATGAGGTCTGCTGGTGTCCTCACTAGCCTAAACACACGTACCACTGCCTCCAGCCAGTCCTCTGCTGCCTGGGGATCCGTCTCCCCGCGAAACCTGGGTGGTCGCTGGCGCTGAAACTCATGCAGTGCGCTGAGGCGACGTGCATCGTCAGCGGCTGGTGCTGGAAGTATCGGGGGCTCGGCGGGTAGAGCTACCGCCGGTGCCACTGCTGACAAAGGGCCCTGCACCGAGGCCTCATCGCTCGGTGGGCTGTCATCACGCTCGACTCTCGGAACCCTAGCTGGCTGTCGTCGTGGGGCCATCCTGAAAAAGAAACAGGTGCACCACGGTCAGAACAGTATACCTGGTGAGCTGATATAAGTAATCACAAAGAAAACTTTGAAACACACACGCAATCAATGTTTTCATGCATTAAGTCGGAAATCAGAAGTCAGGGTCCTGGTGTACGGATATGTCGGCCGCCGCACCAACACTGGACTCCCTGGACTGATAACCACACTCAATACACTAAACATTATTGCTTCACAAAGAAAAGATCAGAGTTCGCGGTAGAACCGAACTCCTCTGATACCAATTTGTCACGACCCGCCCTCGGGGTCCGTGCCGTGACTACCCCAAGCCCGCCTTCCATAGGCCAGGGGCTGGCGACTAGCACCAAGGCGTAAATCCCGGTAAAAAGGGAAGGCATTGCCTTTGTAAAGTAACAAACACCACAGAGTAAGCAAGCGGAAAGTAAACACTAAGCAAAAGCAGAGTACAACTGAATGTGCGGAAAAGTAAATGGGCCAGTATACAAACCCAAACTGAAAGTAAAGTACAACTCGAAAGGGAAAACAACAACTGTAAAGTAAAAGCCGCTACACCGAGATGTCCACTGGAAATTCCACCTGAAGGGTGGGTACAGATAGCTCCACTGCTCCATGGGTCCCTCCGTCCGCTCCGAGCACGTTCCGCCCAGTGGTCCACCTCCAGGTACCGTCTTGCTCTGCAAGCCTCAGATAAGATCAACGCTGTCCATCGCCTGCAACCAACACAACGTAGTGCGGGCAAAGCCCGTGCAGGGGTGAGTATAAGCCACTCAGTAGGGACCCCGAGACCCATGAAGGTCTCTCAAAACCCACAAAGGATAAACCACAAAGAAAGGTACAAACACAAAGTAACAACCGACATTGCTTAGGTATATGCCCATACATATACCTAAGTCATCAATTTCAAATACGCTCCAACCTCCGAGCCCAAGTACAACTCAGTCCACACAGGAAAGTAAACGTATTCCAAACAGGAAAGCAAAACGTAATCCACTCAGGATAGCTCAACACAATCCACACAGGAAAGCAACAGGATTCAGCTCACACAGGTATACTTCTTCAAAGGACGATAAAGATGATCACTGATCCATCTAAGTCGTCGGACCCACGAAGGATCGATAGGTAACTAACCCCCGCAAAGACCCACACAGGATCGGGCCCACACAGGACCTGTAGGCGCTGGTTCACACAGGACCGCTGAGCGTAAGGACCCACACAGGATCGGACCCACACAGGATCGGGCCCACACAAGACCTGTAGCACTGATCCACGTAGGATCGCTGAGTGTTGTAGTCGTCGTCATCGAATCCACATAGGATCTCTGTACTGTCGTCGTCGCAGTCACAGTAGCAGTAGCAGCAGTAGTAGTAGTAGTCACAGTCGCAGCCAGCACTAGGGTTCCCGCACACAGCAAGCTCGTTCGGAGGGTCCGCTCCACGAGCCGAGAGGCTGATACATCAACTGTCACTAAGTTCAGAGTTGATGTATCCAAAAGTTTCGTATCGTCAACAGGAACTCAACGCAACAGACGGCGCGTCGATCGGACGCCCGGTCTGAGAGTTATTGGCTTTTTCGTCCCCGGGGCCCGGTTGGTTTTTAAGGCAAAACCAACCCGACCGTACTCCATCGGCGTCCAAACCTCGGGCGGAGTATGCCAAAAGATCTGTCTCACTAAGAGGAACACAACAAAGTTGACGGCACGTCAATCGGACGTCCGTAGCTCAAGATATGAGCGTTTCCGCTCCGAAGGCCCGGTTGGTTTCGTGAACGAACCAACCCGGCCGAACTCAAAGTATTCCAAAACATTGAGTGCGATATACCGAAATGACCGTCTCGATCCAAGGATCGCGTTTCCGCAGACGGTTCGTCAATCGGAGGTCCGGGGCTCAAGTTATGGCCAAAAGACCGAAAACCGTCTCGAAAACGGGGGGTCCGGGTCCGGGCCGACCCGGCCCGACCCCCCCCCCCCTGGGTCGGCCCGAACCGGGTCGACCCGACCCGGCCGGCCGGCCGGCGGCGCGGCGGCCTGGCGCCGCACGGAGGCAGCGCGCGGGGGGCTAAGCCCCCACTTCTTCAAATTGGTGGCGCGGCATAGCCGCGCCTTTTTGCCAATCAACGGCCCCCCTCCTGGGGGCCCACTTTGAGGAGGAACCGGGGGGCCGCCTGCCCCCCCTCAAGGAAACCGCCCCCCCCCCCCCATCGTGGGGGGCCTGCTTTGAAGAAAACCGGGGGGCCGGCTGCCCCCCTCAAAGAAACCGCCCCCCAATTAAATGGGGGGGGGGGGGTTTAGAGGGTTGACCGGGGGAATTTATTCCCCCGGTCTTTGACCTTCCGGCCGGCCACCTGGCTGGCCGGTTTTTCTCCAACGGGACCGGAAAGCCGGTCCCCCTTCCGGCCTCCGATGCCGGCGGCCCGGCCGCCGGTCTTCTCGTCCCGCCGCGGCCCGGAACCGGCCGCGGTGTTCGTCGTCCGGCGCGGTGCGACGACACCGCGCCCCTCCACCGCGCCTTCGATTCCCTTCGACGCGGCGCGACGGCGTCGCGTTCTTGATGATCCTTCCACGGCGCGGCGCGACGGCGCCGCACAATATAACCGTGCGATTATCCGCGTGGTGCGACGGCACCATGCCATCTTGTTTCCACCCGCAAGATAAATCAACAAGAACAAAGGAGGGGGTTCGGCCGTGTTCATGCGGTCCGGCCCCCTCACGTTAAAAGATATCACAATTTAAATATCCTCACGTAGTCATTCTAGAACAATGAACAAGAATAAATAAATAAACAAATAACAACAACCCCTACCTTGGGTTCAAGTTCGAAGATTGTCAACGACCCGCGGAAGACAACGTCGCGGAGGTCGGGCGTCGCGGTAATCGTTCGTCAAAACCGATGACGAAGAGGTACGTCCGAAGAGGTATGTCGTTGGCGAACCTTCGTATGCCGACGAAGGAAGTCCGAGGAGGAAGTGGCATTCCCTTTCGTTGACACGGAAGACGAAGAAGAGAGGAGCGGCGTTCTTCGTCGGAGCTTGAGCGTTCTTCGTCGGAGCTTGAGCGTTCTTCGTCAAAGTTGAAGAAGAAGGAGAAGAACCCAAAATCTCTCAAGATGGCTAAACAATTCTAACCAAATAAAATAAGATGGAGTCTTATTTTATTCACAAACATAACAAAAAGAATTTCAAAGGATTGAAATTCAAAAAGATAACTCCAAAATTAAATAACAATTGTCATGTCATTTAAAGAGGGGTTAAAGGGAGTTTGAGAGAAGATGGAAGGTTTAGGTTCGTGTGGGTCCCACCACACTTAATCCTCTCAAGGGAGGTTAAGTGGGTGTGGGTCCCACCCCTAACTTCCTTTGAGAGAAGTTAACCAACAAAAGTAAAAATAAAAAGTGTTCCACATTTTTATTCAACTTTTTATAATTCTCCCAAAAACTAACTTTCGTCCCGCAACAAACGCAACTTCGGAAAAGGTCTCCTTAAGCAAATATCGACGTTGCGAGTTCATCGGTGTCCTCGGATTTCAATTCCAAGCACCGGATTAAAAGTTAGAAATTCCCGCTCGTTCGTTCACTGAACGTACCCGAGCCAAACTTCGTAAATTGATTCTGGGCACTCCGGGCCTCGGAATCAGGTGCCGTCAGAAACCGCGCTCTTG
Source organism: Viscum album (assembly GCA_963277665.1). Classification (NCBI taxonomy): domain Eukaryota; kingdom Viridiplantae; phylum Streptophyta; class Magnoliopsida; order Santalales; family Viscaceae; genus Viscum; species Viscum album. The sequence goes on from OY728129.1 coordinate 1,070,437,017, forward strand.
TAATATTCCAATGAAAATTAAGAAAAAATTTCCCTTGAATTTTACGGGTCTTTACAGATATCCCCATTCAAAAGTTTCTCAAGTAGTAATGGGATTTTAAGTCTCGCTTTTATTTCTGAAAGACTAATGCCTTATCACCACACATTTCTTTTGTGTGTTATACATAATACCCATTAATGTTTTATATGATTATTTTAATTAAATTTATGTTTATTTAAATATCCATTTTATGACCTCTATTTCATAGGTCTTATTGTTCAAAAGCTTCCAAATTGGTGACATAATTTTGTCTCAATTTTACTTCTTTGAGACACATGTTATGTTATGCACCTATATTCTTTTAAAAAGTGTATATATTTTCCTTAGATACATTATATAATGAATATAATTATTTACATGATATTTTAAGCTTAATTTAATGTTATTATTTCATGTGTATTATGACTTAATTTTAAAAAAGTGGTAAGTGTTTATTTCTATAATTTCATCATTTATCAAGATTGTTTATTATTTTGCTTCCATTGGTGAAATATTAAGCTTTATATCTCAATAAATCTCATGAATTTTCTTATCCAATGGTTATTCATGATACATTCACGTAATGGTGGAATTTTCCCACTCTTTGGTACATAAGATAATTTTTAAAATGTTTTTAATAAAATCTGACTATATTTCTCTCCTCCATTAGAAATTAGTTTTCTTTTGAAACCATGTTTTCTAAAAAATAATTTCAAAATTGTTTTTAAATTATATTTTAATATTATATTAAAAGAAAATTGAATCAAATAATTTTAAAATATTCATTTATATGTTTTAAAATCTATTTTTAAATAAAAAAGTTTTTCAAAAATTATTATGTTTAAAAAGTGTTTTAAATAATTTCAAAAAAATTATTTATATGTTTTCGAGGTTAATATCAAAGAAAAATGTTTTGAAACATGTTGTAATTTTAAAATGTTTTTTAAATTATTTTCAAATATTCCTTTATAAATTTTCAAGGTTATTTGCAAAGAGAATGTTTTTTTAAAAAATAGCTTCAAAATGTATTCATAGGATTTTCAAACCTTCCTTTATTTTTTTTAGGTTATTTCCAAAGAAAAAGGTTTTACAAAATATTTTATGAATAAAAAGTTTTTAAATGACATTAAAATTTTACTTCAGAATTTTTATTCATTATTTTTAAATAAAAAAGTTTTAAAAATATTTTGAGATTTAAAAAGAATTTTTCGAAGAGGAAAGGATGTTTTCCTCAACAAATTTTTTAAATGGTTTTTAATTATTACTTCATATGCTCTCAAAGTGGTTTTAAAAATTGTATTTGAAAAATATTTTATTTCTAAAAAATTATTTTAAAATTAAGGTTGTTTTCAATAATAAATTCTCCAAGTGGTTTATCAAAATCCCCCCCCCCAACTAAGATGGAATCCTTTGATATAGGTTATTCTTCACTAGGTATATGATATAAGGAAACCGTTACTATTGTTTCTTTGAATGATTTATGATTATGATGAAATGTTGTTTACAAAACCAGTTTCTCTTCCATGGATTATATAATTATTAAACACGCTTCCTTCCACAGGTTATGATTTCATGAAAAGATTATGAAACTTGTCTATTTTCCATAGGTTAAAATATGATTACATGCTTATGATACCCATTTAATTTCATGGGATATGATATGATGAATGTTTATAACCTTGTGGAAAATATATGTAGGACTTAATTATGAGATGGGTGGTACCTATATTTCCCTCCAATGCATTAGGTAAATATTTATATATCCTGAGATTTGGATGGATGGAATAGGGAGTGAACTCAATTCTATAAAGGAATGTTTCTATTAAGGAGGTATTGGGAGTGAACCTTAATATAGAAGATGGTTTAAGGATTGAACCCATTACACTAATATGGCCTTGGAAGTAATCCTTAACTACTATGGAAATCATTTTATATGCTTATGTGTCTACTACAATTCCATTTTCTATTCATATGTTATGCATTAATGGGTTATGCTTTCGATTCCCTTATGATTCGTGTCATATGAACTTTCACTATTTATGACATGAATCTTTATTATGATATTTTATGTGAAGGTTATGATCGTCTAATGTTATTATCATGTTCTCATACCCATATGCTCAAGATTATTCTTATATATCTTTGTTTTTACCCATATTGATCATCTGAACTCAACAATTCATATGTTTCCTTTCCAAAAGATATAAAGAAAAGTTTTAAGTATAAGTACTAATAGAGAATATATTTAATGGATATATTGAATATATTTCACCATGTTAGAATTTTATGTTTCCATGCTTCCGAAGACACTATACTATTATGGTACTCAAGCATTTACATTTTTAATGTGATTAATATTCATCTAAAATAATGTAATATCCCAATATGTTAAGCTTGAGTTTCTATAATAATCATATCTAGAAAAATTAACTGGGAAGTAGATCACACACTATTGATTTCAGTCACTAGATACATAACCCAACAAAGATAAGGATGAGATATAGGATCACACCCTATGTATGTGGAGGGATACATGACTCTAACTGGAACTAGTCCACCTAAGGTATAACTAAACCTATAATTTGGATGGTTCTCCTTACTATACCCTTATACGAATAGAATTTAGGGGATGCACCCAAACTAAATCGGTTTGAGGGAAAACATCAAGGTTAATACTGAAGTGGAACTTGGAGTCATATGACATATAGAAAAATTAAATTATCATGTGATATTTTTTCTCATCATGGAAATCAAGTCTGCATAATAATGGGTACACAAAATTTGTTATATTTTTAACTTCACACTATATAGTTAAAAAATTCTTAGAAACTATAGATATTTTATGAATCTCCACCAACATTGTTGTCTCCTCTGCTTCCATCATGGGACTCAGTCGAAAATATCATGGATTATGTGTACTTTGTTGGAGTAATCACCAATGGCTAAATCCTATATGAAATTTTTTAGAAGTTTCTTATCTTTAAACCATAAGAAAAATTACCTTCATCATATTTACCTCAAACCACTATTACATGTGCCACCATTGGAATTTTTCATCACCTCCATGCCTTTATCATGTATATGATCCCAATACTAAACCTGTATAACTAATATACAGATAAATTGAATGAATCACACAAAAAAATGGGTTCTTGGATATATTTAAATCATTTAACAATTTATTACTGGTGATGAATAAATAAATGAGGGAGAAAGGTACAAGACAAAAAAATTTCCTCAAATGAAATCTATGTCCATTTGGCCATCTTCGACGGAATCTAAATGATGGGGTGGATAAAAAACTTGTCTAATATCAATATAAAATCACTAATTCTATTAAAATGAAATATTAAATTTGAAAGTAAATAAATAATGAGAGATTAATTAGTTTCTAATTAAATTAATTTTTGGTCATCATAGAAATCATGAAAGAGGAATAATCAAACAAAAAAATCCCTACCTCGAGTTGGACTGGCTGTTGGAGGAGAAAATGTTTGAAATTGTGGAATTGTAAGAACTTTTTGTTGTAATTATAGAATCCAATGACCCTTAATTACATATTTAATTGAACATTAGGAAAAATCCTTCATCTCTCAAGAATTTATCTTCTATATAGGTTAAATGAGCCACTGTTGGTAGCAATAACAAAAGAGAATTTTTTTTTCTCACCTTGGGTCATCCAGAGCTTCTAGAAATCAACAATATTTGATGATTTTTTAAGAGGAATAGTTCATATAAATTGATAGTGGAAGTGATGACTTAAAATTCATTAAATCAACCCATAGTGATGGCCTAACATGTTTCTATTAAGATTTGTAACTCCCTATAAGACCAACATAAAAATTAGTCATTATGAATTTCAGATCAATCATAACCATGGCCTACCCCAATGGTCAAGGTTATGTTGAACACACTAATATTGGACACTTTATATAGAGGTAATCCATGGAAATGGTCCAAATTTCGAATGTTTTCCCTCACCATGGGCATTGTGAGGTCGATTTTCCCATGGTCTTTAAGAGCTCCTCCAGGGATCTACACTCAAGTCCAAGCCATATGTTGGAAATTTTTCCTTTCCCAGATCCCATAAAGGATTTTGTAAGATCATCACATCTTACACTAGGGTTTGGTGTTGGTCGTGTTGAACCAAAAATGTTGAAAAAACACTTAATATACTAAAAACCTTCACATTCCCCAAAATTACATGTTGACACAGTGACTTATTCAAAAAATCTCATATGAAATATTACAAAGAATTAATTATTAACAATGATATCATTTTATTCTCCCCATATTATCTATCTTTATCTAAATAATGAAAATAATCTCAAAAATGTGAGGGTACTAAGCTCACATTTGGTTCACCCACTCTCATGAACTCTCTTATGGGTACTCATTCTACCAAGGAATAAACCCCAATAGAATTACTCACCCATAAAGTATCTTAACCTACCTATCCTTGATTATAACTACGTACTCTGAGAAGGTAGATCCATCCTCAATTTCCATCCCTCTTTAGTCAATAACATAAAATGAGTTATGCATATATCTTCTCAGCTATGATATTTAGGAGATATCATGCACCCAATATAACTACAGTGGTATGGCCATGTGGTACGCCACCTCATAGACTCTATGTAGTATCTAAAAAAAACCCTTGAAGATATCTTACAACCACTTCTAAAACTTCATGGTCCCCATAAAAGTGATACCTTCAGAAACATATAGTATTACTCATCAAACTCTATAGGAATCCACCATCAGTTAACATAGGACTTATGAATGTTATGGGAATTCCCCATCCATTATTGGATTATATTCAACTTATTTTTCATTTCTTTCACCAACTCTAGGAACATAATTTTTGTCTCTCCAAGATATTTCCAATATAATGGTGAACTATTGGGTCTCCCATACAAGGCCTAAAATGTTTCCATAATAATGGTGGATTAGTAACTATTATTATATGAAAAATAAACCAAGGGTAGGTGATCCTCCCAACTATATTAAAAATAAAATATAAATATTGTATAATATCCTCCTATACTTCAATAATCTACTCTATTTGGTCACCTACCTGGGGGTGGAATTTCATGCTCAACCAAAATTGTGTCAAAAAATACTCATGTAATACTCTTTATAATCATTATGTAAATCAATAATCATAGTTTAAAAAAAAATTGAGCAGAATCTGTGAATTTATAATATATCTTTCATATATAGGCATCAAAAACTCTCAACTAAATATATTTATTGTATGGATAAGAAGTGGGATGGCTTGGTGAGTCAGCTTATGATCACCCAAATAGTATTGTGACCTCTATATAATCAAATAAGACCCATCAAAAAATATATAGAGATATTATCCCACTATCACACTAGAAATGGAAGAGGCAGGGTCAAACCTATTTGAACCTGGTTATCGAACATCACATGTTGTTAGGTGTGTCATTAAGAGAAAAATGAAAAAACACTCTTCTTCATATTTGGACACCAAAACTAATACTAATGTTCCTAAGAAAACTATGTCTCTCTTGGATGTACTGTTAATTAGGATGTATGAAAATTTCATAGGACCTCCTCCCACATTGTGACTTATATCATATTCTATCCTCACAAATGGTTTATATTCTCCCTACCTTTAAAGATTCATCAGGAGCATGTCAGGTGAAAATCTGATCATGAAAGACCTCAAAATCGATATCTTTGAGTTATTCTTCCCCCAACAAATTAAAGAAGTGGTGGGGTAACCACCATAGATTAATGGTAATTTTCTCTACCATCATCTATAATGTTCAGTTGAAAGGAATAAAACTATTCTATTACCTCACCCAGTAATTTTAAATAGGATTTCCTACTAAAAGAATATTCCACCACATTCCCCTTTCTGGGATTATAGACTATCTCAAAGTCATAGTCCTATAGAAACTCTAGTCATCACCTATGCCTTAGGTTAAGGTATTTCTATGAGAACATATACCAAAGACTATTATGTTTATAATGGATGATTAATTTTTCTTAGGTAAGATAGTTTTGTCATGATTTTATGGTGACCACCTATACTGCAAGATCCACATAGTGGGTCTTATAATTCTACTCATTTGGGCTCAACTGTTGAGGATTTTAAGAAAAAATTATATGGTTCAACCTTATAACAAATCCAAGTCTATATCTAGAGTCATTTTAAAACATCACGTACTCAACTCCCTCCTATGGAAGTCTTAATATGGGGGTGTTCATAACCCTCTATTGAAACTCCTGAAAAGCCTGCTGAAACTTCTCAAACCACATGAATGGATTCTCCTTTCAAGTCAAGGATGTCAAAGGTGTCATGAACATTGAGAAATTATGAATGAATCATGAATAATTTCCTAACAGACAAAGTAATCTCTAGACCACATTCACACCCTTGTTTGGATCCCAAGAAAAAATTTCCTAAATCTTTTTTGAGTCCACTGATACTCCCTCTTCTAAGATGACATGTCCCAAAAAGTGAACCTCACAAATCTAGAACTGAAACTTTGAGAGCTTCCCATAAAGTTATTTATCTCATGAAATGTCTAGTAACATCCCCCAATGTATCAAATTCTACTCTAATGTTAAGTACATACAGATTCCATCTATGAAGTCTGCCTTTAACATATCTTGGAAAGAGTCAATGATCTAGTTCATGAATTACATGAAAAATGTTGTGGATTTATCTATATTGAAGGTAATCACCACGTACTCATAGTGATCATAGCAACGTAAAAAATAATCATCGGAACATCCTCTTCTTGGACTCAGATTTAGTGATAACCTGGCCTGAGGTCAATCATTGATAACCATTCCACCCCTTTAATCTAATCAAAGAGATCACTAATTATTGATATTATATACTCATTATTTATAGTCACCTGATTTATATGATGATAATCCACTCATAACCTAGAGCTCTCATCCACCTTCTTGATGAATAACATTGAAAATTTTCGGGGGACACATTGGGTCTAAAAAATTCATTTCGTTGTAGATCCTCCAACTACACCTTTACCACTCAAAGCTCAATGTGTAACATAAAATATGATGGAATAGATATCAAGATAATCCCTAGATTTAGGTCTATATAGAAGTTAAACTAACAATGGGGAGTTAATCTTCATATCTACTAATAGAGGAAATCCTCATACTCCTCCATTAATCTAGGAAACCAAAATCTCACCATGTCAATGCCACCAAAGGACACACTAGACAACTGATGAAAAATTAGTTATATACTCCCATATATGTTCCCACCCACCTATGACTGAGATTATTTATCACTAATAAAGTAAAATATCATCACATCTACCTGACACACTATATCCTCTTCTTGAAATAGATAGTTTTTTCATCAATAAAAGAAACTCATTTCATACCAATATTAACAGCATAGGGTATTATTGTGACTATGATGATATCCCAGATGAAAGAATCTCCTCCGATAGTCAAGTCACATTATCATTAGAAGTGTGTGACTATTGAATCTCTCCTAGTTGAGGCCTCTAATCACAAAGGTTGATCCAATGGCTAAAATGGAATCTCTAGGTCTCGGACAAGGGATGTGGCAAGAAAGGAATGTCTCATTCACATATATATCAATACAAAAACTTAATTATAGAATAAATAGATTGCACCTTAGATCATACTCATAGGATTTAGGTTATAATACTCCACTACCTATAGTTTTCAAATCCCAAACTACAAGCCCCCTGAACCAGGAGAAAACCGCCTAGATGTGGTTGCAGTGGTAACAGATTATAACATTATCCACCACCCACTACTCTCCTATCCCCTTTACCTCAAATTCCACCCTATATACCTCCCTTATAAATTTTTTAACTCTAATATAGTGGCCCATAAAATGAATCCTTGCTGGTTGTATGGTGGGTCAAGCAGTCCTGCATAAATTTCCACATACATTACATGATAAAAACTACCTCTCCCTTAGCTAAATAGAACCTCTATGAGATACCTAAAAAGCCATCCCCATATCTGGAAACTAACTTTAGAATCCCCTCAGGCATATGGATTGCTAAGTCATTCATCGACTACATGTTATTATGCCCTGAACACTATGGTTTCTATTATTAGGACCGACAGTCTATGACTACTCATTCAAGAAACTCTCCAAAACCAAAGCACACTCCAAAACCTCAACATAATAAGGGATGAAAAAAATATTCTACTAAAACTCAAATATAGTTTTGATTCTCATAAACAAATTTCAACCCTATTAATTATAAATCATAAACCATGCCCATGGAATAATGTGATAGTTCAGTTAACCTCAACACATAATCTATGACTAAAAGTTTCCCTGATGGAGCTCCAAAATCTCTCGGGTATATACTAGCTGAAAAGTCATCAAATAAAACTCCTCTCTAAAGAATCACTCAAACTATTCCCAGGAGTATTTTTCCTCATTAGAATTTAATTTATGAAACCCCAAAATCACTTGGATGGTCAATGGAGTAATCTCACAGGTAAGACAACAATCTGATCAGGAGGGGTCCTAAAACATGCCAAATATACACTTCACCACCTTGAACTAGTCCTCTACTACCTTGGTGTCTATCTATCATTGAAACCTAAGCATTATTTTTCTCTATAACTTTTTAAGTATAAAAACCCTATATGTATCATCTACTTGTACTTTTTAAACAATCACATGCACAATGGGTGGAGGTTCTATCAGCAAAATACCTATAGGACACACCTATTATAAAAGACCCTATATTGAAGTCTCATTGATAAAAATATCATCATCATGATCCTAATATGGAATCAAATCTAGATTTAATCATAGAGTGATCCTATAATATTCAGTACACACCATGGTCAAATGAGAATATCAGGGGAGTTGACTCGTGAAATAATTGGAAACCACAATCCATTCATATATGATATATTTTCTATTATTTTCCCTGTGACAGGTACAAACATATAGTGAATCAATAAGAAGGTTATCAAGTTCCTAGAAAATGGATTCATCACTTGTTGTAACATCACTGGGTAGGCTCTGTTATTGGCTTCCCAGGATGCCATACTCCATTGATAACTTTTAAGGAATCGATCCATTATCTTGTGTTTATCAAGGTAGTATTGGACAAGGGACAGTAAGATATATTTGAGTCTATTTTCATAAAATTTGAACATTATAATTGTGTGTTTACTCCTTCCACATCAGTTATTTTCAATACAAGGGACTTCCACAGGCTCTCGTCCTCATAGGATCATCACAGTAGTTGGAATGACACAATTTGGTGCAACAGGATACCATCAAAGTATAAATTTCTTACCTGAAGAATAAGAAATCATGTAGTAGCTATAGATGATAACATCATGAATGTGGGTATTAACATGGCATCAATATTATGTTTCTAAAAAAACTAGTAGGAGGAAAGCACACATCATCTCTTCTTCAATTGAGAATGGGAACATGATGTTTGTAATTTCTTTGGCATCCTCGCTAGATTCTCCTATCATGATCATTATGGTGCACTAATTTTTGAGATGTTGCTTCATGGGATGAACTATTCAAGTATAGAAAGGATGGAGAGGTCTATTATTATTAGTATTGGATGTTGGTTCTTGTGGTAGGCTAGAAACCAAGTTAGGTTTGAAGGATATTTTCCCATAGTGAGGTACGTCATTGTGAGAAAAAGGAACCTACTAGTAGATATGATCACTCTCATAATTAACTAGAGGGAAACTCCTTCTTTGTGTCTTCTAAATATTAGCACTTCTTCAGTTCAACCCTTCAATTCCATTCCATAGAGACAGTGGGTTCACTATCACTTTATGGAGTCAGGATATAAGCTCAATACGGATGGGTCCTACATTCTGGGTGACATGCGAGGAGGGAGAGTGGTACATGACACTTGGGGGAGTTTCTTCTTATCATTAACTGCATTTTTTGGTAATGTAAACTCTCTATAGGCCAATTCCAAATCTATGATCATTGAGTTAACATTGTGAAACTAGGAGAATCTTGATATCACACAAGTAGAGAGTGAATCTTTGATCTTACATAACTCCTTTCATGGAAAAGGATCCACACCTTGGTCAATATCTTATACTTTCAGGAGGTGTAGAACCCTCCTCAACAATATTATTCACATGTCTGACACATGGTAAGAGGCTAATAGGGTTGCAGACCATCTTTCTTCCATGGAGGATCCTATCTCCAACATCACATTCCTTAATAACAATGATTACTTGAATCCTGAGAGGGTTAATTTGATCTAAGGGGATTCCCTTAGTTTTCATTACTTTAGGCCTCCTTAATCTTGTCATTCCCATATTTATTTATAACCCTTTCCTTGATTAAAAATATGATGTTGGATGGATGGTCCTAAGATATCCCAACCTCCTTTAATACCACTCTATAAAGATATAACCCACCATATCCTATCTGGAAAATGGTAAGATGAGAGTGACACCCTAATACCACCAACAATAGTCTAGAGGCTGGTGACTATCACCATGTAGTAATATCTCACACATGGGTGGCCTTATCCTAAAGTACATGTACACACTCATAAATCTCTAATCACCAGTATAATGTGTAATGGAATTTAATTGATAGAAAATGCATATGTGACATCTAATAACACATCATACTATAAAAGAAGTTTATAGAAATATACAATGGGAAAAATACAAACCATGAAAACTATAAATGTTCCAGAACTAATAAAAAAAGGAAACTACTACAAAAATGTAACTCTATGATATGTTTGTGATTATTCCTGACCCACTAAGATCTACATTCCCTATTCCATCTTGGAATCCATTAAAAGGAATGTTGATAATATAATACATGACATGTGTGGTAAAATACCTTATAGGGGTTAGTATAAACCTTCTTAGTAGGACACCCTGAAATCACCAAACATAAATCATCAAGAAGGTATCATCTCTAAATCCCATATACAAAGGAAGACTTTAAATCTTAGGGTGAGGTCTATCATCATTGATATTCTAGGAGTTATACTTGAATATGTAATGTAATTCTCATCTATGGGATCTCACTCCATTGTTATAGAGAACACTAAAAACTCACAACAAAAAATACATAGGTAGGGTATCAAACATAGTACCTACAGGGTGTGTCAAACCCTATCCATAAGAAACCCAATATGAAGGGGGTCACATTCCCTAGATAGTGATAATTATATGCCGGACCTGAATGAGGGAATTATGAGATGGAGGATCACATAATAGGCCACACAGATAGATACCTAAAACTATCTATAACTATCCCATAGAGGGTATCACTCATCTTATACACAAGATGGCAAGACTTAATGTACCCTAAAGGAAACAGAATCGAGGGAACACACCCATTCTAAGTCTGTTCAAGAGAACACATCCATGCTAATACCAAAGGCAGCCTAATATTCCCCTGACATATATAAAATTTAAATGGTCATTTTATATTTATTCTCAACTTATAAATCTCGTTGTTGTTGTACATGGTCCACTCATCGTGTGTTATTCCGAACTACACACTATATAGGATGGAATTTCCTAGAAACTAATTATATTTCACTGATATATTCTCAAAACTCTATCTCATTTTCTACCATTATTAATATCACTCAAAAACCCCATGGATTATGTGGATAGTTTTTTAATCATCATCATTTGTTGAATTTCAGCCACCCTTTTCTTGAAAATTACTTGTCATTGCACCTTCAAAAAAAATCCCATGTGATCTTTATTAGAAAACCACCATCACCCAAACCAATATTAGATTCCTATCATCACTTCAACACCTCCACCATGTTTATGAATACAAAACCAGACCCAAATAAAAAATCCCTAGAAATTTTGAATCAATTACACTGTGAGACGAGTTCACAAATATAGATGAATCATCTGTCAATCGAGTACTAGTGAAGAATGAGGAACAGTGAGAGAAATGCATGAAACACAAAAGTGAGACTCAAATAAATTTTGTGTTAATTTATCAATTATTGATGGAATTAAAATAATGGGAAGGATAAATAAAATTTCCAAAATAAATTTGAAATCACTAATTCTTGGAAAAGGAAATATTTAATTAGTAAATAAACAAGGAATTATCTATGAATTTATTTATGATTAAATTAAATGGACTTCATCATAGAATTTAATAATATATAATAAATCAACAAAACAAAATCACAACCTTGGGATGGATTAATTGTTATATGGGAAAATTTCTATAATAATTAAATAAGAATAACTTGTTACACTCACTACTAGCTCCAATAATCTATAATTTCATCCACCATAGATCAATAAGATGAAGCCTATGTCTTCCTAAATTCTATCTGGGGGCTAGATTAGATGAACCTCCCTCTATGGAAACATGAAGATATAATTTTATTATCACCAATGTTTATTTTAATTTTTTTATAAACCTCCAAGATCAAATTGATTAACGAGAGGAAGGGGTAATATCAATTTATAGGGGGAGGTAAGACTTAATAAGGCATTAAAATTCCAAAAAATTAAGGCCCCACATGTTTCCATTATTAATAATAAATCCATGGATGACCCATAGCTAAATTGGTCATTATTGATTTCATATTGACCTTCACTAAGTCCTACTCCATGGCCTCTACCATAGTCATGGTGACATTGAACACACTATGCCAGTCCATCTGACATAGTGAGCCACCAAGGATATGGTCCAAAAGATTGTTTGTCTACCTCACCATGGGTGCGGTGAGATTAGTATATTCATGGTCCTCATGATCTTCTCCAATAATTAATTCCAGAGACTATACCATTTCTTATTCATTTTTCATTGCCTATGGACCATAGGGGGCTCACTAGGGAGTAATATATCTTGAACTGAGGAATGGTGTTGGCTGTGTTGAACCAAAAGGTCCTTAAAAACCACTTAATCCACCAAAGACCTTCATAGGCCCCATAATTATGCATCAAATCTATGCCTTACTATGAAAATATCATTTAATATATTCTAAGTCATTAAATGGTAAAAATGTTGTCATTATATCTTAGCTAAAACAACCTTTGTATAGATAAAATTCTCTAATGCTCCCCCGAAATAATTGATTTCTCCAGTATCTCCATTAGACTCTTTATGGTGTCCATATATTAAAGTTAAAATATCCATACATATAGATATTATATACATTACATCCATATAAGTATCTATTCCTAGTGAATAAAAATAATTTTGTACTAATCCTTCCATAGTAGTAAGTTACTACCTTTAAAAATAGGAATCTCCTTATTTTTCACTATTTATTCCATCATTCCTTTTAGATATAGAACATAAAAAAAACACCTTATACAAATTTTGGGTCCCCTAAAGGGTATGAACCATAATATGGGGGGTGAATCAAGGTGTTTTAATTAAAAATTTCTATTGTCAATGATCTTGTTCTATAATTCTAAGAAACATTTTTATCTTTCTTCCTCATAAAAATATTGTAAAGAAAATATAGGAGACATGAAATTTTAAATTTTTCAACCAAATTGGATAATATAAAGAGCTTGCATGGAAATGTTCATTTGCACAAGAGACACTAATGGTCTCTACATTGGATTATATGTTAGGTTAGGTTACATTGAGCCTCTTAGTTTACAACCATACAAAATTATAAAATTCCTGCTCTCCTCACATAGTGTAATGAGTTGCTCATTTTATTTTATGTTATTATTAGATGAAAAAATATAGAAAATAAGATAAGAATAGTGTTTTAGATAGTATCCACCTACTTCTAATTGAATTACATCAAAATATCTCTTCCAATGAATGAACTCATAGAACTCTTCATTATTCTCCATCTTCTTATTCCCAGTGTGAAAAATAGTTTTGATCCTCCTCTCTATTATTCTATGTTTCTAGAGATATTTCTATAAAAAAACTCAGATTTTATATTCCATAATAAGTTTACAATTTTCCCCCTTTATCTCTTTGTAAAATGAATCATCGGCTCTCTTATGATAATCATAATTCTTTCCTTTAATGTTGAGATAGACTATACCTTTCTTTGTTTCACATGCAACAATTTTTATTTTAATTTGCATTTTTGAAAATATATCCAGTTGACCCATGAGATTTAATTTTCCAAAAATAATACCATAATATTCTTTATATTTCAAACATTCATCATCTCTCATAAAATATTATACTATAATCTCCATTATGACCATTATCAACATTTCTCTTTAAAAAAAATATATTGATTCATGCTATTGTAAGATCCATGTCACCACCTCAATTATTAAAATTCTATGTTGTACATTCAATAAAAATTAATTATATTTACAAATCATAAAACTCAGTTTTTGACTTGATCATCGATTAAAACCAAAACCCATGATGTTTAAATCAGTTCGGATCAGTACACGCATCACCTGAAGTTTTCTCCCTAAAATATCATTTTATTTTCAACCTATACATGGTGACTCATATGACATTTAAAGTTATAAAAATCCTCAATGTATTAATATTACATAATCCTATGATGGATTCAAAATTTATATGAATCATCAAAGTCATATGATGGAACAATGTCTCACGCTACCTCTTGAATCCATATGAAGAATCCATATACCCTTTTAAGTCTTGTGGTGGAATCCATATGCTTTGTAAAGTCTTGAAGTGGATGTCTTATTAAATCCTCATATAGTATCCTCAAAAAAACTCTCTACATAGAAGTTGTATTCTCTACCTTTGGAAAATTTATGAACAACTCCAAAGTCATATGAGGTGGGTATAATGGTCTTGAAAGTAAAATGGAATTCATATAGTAATACTTTTAAATTCATATCATTCTAGATTCATACATTCCCATGAAGTCTTACACTGTGTAATTTTCCAAAAAATCCAACAGTTGAAAAAAAAGAAAATTTTATGAAACTGGTTTAAACTAAATCTAAGATGATCCAAACCTCTAAAATCATTCAGAAAATTAATGACATGGAACTACATGCACCAAATTGATGTTCCTTTCCACTTCATTATCAAAAAATACAACCCCAAAAGAACACCTGTGAGATTTTTTATAACATAAACAACATGTGTACTCATAGAGAAACCATGAAGAATGAAGTGTTGATTGAAACAATCCTTCAATATATAATAATGAAGTGGAATTAAATAAAGTTTTATATTTAAAAAATCATGAAATTTTTTGAATATTTTAACATCCTGGACCAAGGTTCCACTCAATAGTGCTTCGATCCTAGTGGGTCACATGGACTTATGTGCAACTGCCCAAATGCTAGAGGATGTCAACTAGAAGTGAGGGCTTTGGTGTGTTAGTGGGGAGACTATGCCCTCATTACTAGCGTGTAGCATAGTGGAATATCAATAACATACAAGTAGAGGAAGCATTAAGGCATACATATGACAGAAGTAGATAGTGGAAGACTGATATATAAATGATGATACATGTCATATGTCTCTAATTGAGTATCCAAAGAATGTATATAAAGAAGATGTACAATACATATCATAAAATTAAAAATGCCCAAAAGTATCATACTAGCATCATAAGCCTCATCTTGGTCACATGATCCCCTTCTCCAAAGTATCAATTAAGTACCTATAGAAGGGAACTTTCCATTATCAACACATGCAATCATATAGTCTATTTGGTTACACAATGGTGAACCAAATAGGTTTTGATATGTAATCTTAGTTAGAAACCACCCAAGATCTATCCCAATCACTAAGTGAATATATATATAACAATAGAGCATAATAATATATATTACATGAAGAGGAAGTAACTCAAAAATTAAACATCCTATAAGTACATGTTATCAATTAATATCTATTTTATTATTCAAAATCATTTAACAATTAATTTTCATTTAATTTATATGTCATTAGATTCGGTGCAACCCTGGAATCCCATGTATAGTAATTACCACAAAAGATGCCTAAGAAGGCCATGTAATAAGTATAAGTCAAGACCCGATCCAAGCTTGTTCTTGGTCTTGGAAGATGAATCATAAGAGTCATTTCATTCATTATTTAATTTAAAACCTAAGTCCTTCCATGACATTCCTAACAAGGAATTAAAGTATCACTCTAAGTGTAATATCAACCAACACCTTAAAATCCCATCCAAGGTGAACATCTCAAGAACCCAAGTATCACTCCACATGTGGTATAACACCCCTACCAATCGAGTCCATCCTCAGAAGTCTACTAAGAGAGCATATGTATCACCCATGGCATAAATGGTCAAATTCCCTTTGAGTTTGTCCATGGAATTATCATATGAATCCATGTATCACTCAGAATATTTGTTAATCCTTAGTGTCCATCCTTTGTAGTCCGCTATGGATTCCAATTATCACTCATACATAATCAAGGTTCAATCCAATTGATCCCATATATGGAATTCTAATATGAATCCATGTATCACCCCTGGAATAAAATTCAATATCCAAATTATTCCATCCATGGTATTCTCATATGAACCCATGTGTCACCCATGGATAATAATCATTTACCCAATTCAATTACATTTAATCAATTCATTTAACATGATAAGGTCAAAACCAAGAGAATCTATTATAAATATCACCTCAAAAGGTGACTCATGAATTGTTCAACCTTATAATGATTGGACTTTAAATTAATCTCATTAGAAAATATTTATAAAAAGCTTCTCAAACTTAAATAGACCATTACATGGAATAGTATTTATCTATCTCACATGGGTGTAACAATATAAAGAGAAATTATAGTTAAGTGAACCAATACATGTCATAGACTCTATTTAACACACATTGGAATTTCAAGGTAAAGAGTATCCCATTTTTACTCAAGCCATTAAATGGAAAGGGCCAAGGGTCATGGTCAATAAATATCATCCCATTAATCACATCAATTACAATTTATAATAAAAATCAAACATAATTTAATTAATAATATAATTTATTCATTTAAAACACATGGATTGGAAAAGGCAAACCTCAAAGGTATCTAAGGTTCAAAACCCACCCATGGAGGCTGAGTTAAAATTGAAGGTTCCGGGTGTAGCGGAAGTGCATGGGTGGATGTGCCCACTTGGCTTTTTG
Source organism: Viscum album (assembly GCA_963277665.1). NCBI lineage: Eukaryota > Viridiplantae > Streptophyta > Magnoliopsida > Santalales > Viscaceae > Viscum > Viscum album. The sequence continues at coordinate 1,070,454,120 of OY728129.1, forward strand.
TCATTAGCAATGATCAATCTAGGATCAATACGACCTTAAACGTTAGTCTCCACAGATCTAATCACAGAAAAAGACAAAGAAGATGGTTTTTCCTGGAACCACAAACAAGGATCGTTACAGGTTGATTATAGTTAATTTAATTAATTATAAAGATATACCTTTTGGGTGTTCTTTCTTCGTTGATGCTCTCGATCACTTTGTCGATGAGATACGTCATTGCGTTATAGATTCCAAGTGTAGACTCCCTCTAGCAGTGATCCACACGTGTACCTTGTATCTCTGGACATCGCCAAAGGATTCTCCGGGTGCTAGCGTGGAGAAGCCTTTGCTTGCGTTGTCCGCCTTAGATCGTCTTGATCCGATGGAAGAGGATCTCTCTCGGTCTTGAGAGAGTTCTTGGAGGAAGAGGTTCTTTCAGTCTTGAATGAATTCTCCAGAGATGTTGTGCACAACGATTCTCTTGCGTAGGAAAAGATTTGGGTTGTGAGGATATTTATAATCGAGTTTGAGGTTATAGAGTTATGATAATAAATAAACGCTTTACGCGTTCCATTTATTTCATTAACTCTTTTTGAAAACCCCCATGTCGAATAATTAATTCCTTGACATGTGCTCATGCTGATTATAATAAATATCATTTAAAACTATATTATATCCTCAAAATCCCGACTGGAAAAACTACACGGCGTGTAATAATAAATACATGGTGTGTACTTGTTTTTCATTGAAAACTACACGGCGTGTACATTAAATGTACATAGCGTGTATATCTTGTTTTCATTTATTCATTTCCTTTCCAAAATAAAACTACATGGTGTGTACATTTAATAATACACAGCGTGTACTTTTTTTATTTTATTTTTCTTTTTCTTCCATCATTTAAAACAACTTAAGCTTCATTGAATAATTATTAAACCACGTATGGGAATAATCTTTATTCAAATTGAGATACTTGGATACACTTAGTGTGTGACCCACTAGGCCTCTTTCTCGTTGGCATTAGGTGGGCTTGCCTAAAGTCCAAGATTATTTTCTAGCAACGGGTCAAGGCACCCAAGAGAAAGAAGTTGACGCCGCATTGACGTATCACCTCATACGAACGCTTACTGTGTAATTTAATCCCTTTGTCTCGATATCTCAAAAAAGCAAGTTTCATGGAAGTGTCATAAACCTATATGTTTGATATGTCGTTCTTTGAGTACCTGAAATAAACTCGTCGTTTACACCATGGCCATGGAATTTAATGCGATAGTTCTATTTCAATCAAAGGGCTGAGATATCAACTTCCATAAATGGAAGGGACAAATCCTTCCTCGACTTATCCATTAACAACATGTCACTCGTGATGCACCCAACATACCCTACTTCCCGCCAACTGTCTGCGTGACGGTTTTCGTCAGTAAATCTAATTGTGCGAGTCCTGACATGAGTTAATGATAATCTTTCAGTCTAAGGACCATTACACATGCTCGCAGATATCAATATCCGATGACACCAAGACATGCAGAATTACTACTGGCGGGTCTGTTCTCATAATCTCCCATCTTGGGGATTACCAAGTGCGAACTCCATGAGAGAGAGTCTCGTCTTCTTACGAGTACTCGCACATGACGGTCTGTATACTATGTGTCCTATCATAGTATGTCATCCAACCGCAGAACTTTATTTAACAATATTGTTATATCATTTCAAGGTTCTCATCATAGAGGGGATCTGCTATGACCTTGTTAATGCAACAAATATTCCAGGACATTATTATATTATAGTCATGCAGAAAAATGAAAAATATATAATAAGTGAATATTTATGTAATAAAAGTACGAAACAGTTGGTTCTGAGGACACCAACCCTTACAAACTCCCACTTAGACTAGAGCCAACTGCCTATGACTTTTAGTCTGCTAGACCTCACATGATGATCATGTTTCTGCTGAGTCAAGGCTTTAGTCAATGGGTCTGCCACGTTGTCTTCTGTGGAAATACTGCTCACTGCAACTTCACCTCTCTGAGAAAAATCCCTCAAGTGACGATACTTCCGAAGTATGTGCTTTGTCCGCTGATGTGACCTTGGCTCTTTTGCAAGTGCCACCGCTGCAGTATTATCACAATAGAGTGTGATTGGATCTTTACTGCTCGGTACTACATCCAGCTCTTGGACGAAGCTTGACATCCATACTGCTTCTTTAGCTACCTCAGAAGATGTGATATACTTGGACTCTACTGTAGAATTTGCCACCACACATTGTTTTGAGCTCTTCCAGCTCACTGCACCTCCATTCAAACTGAAGATGTATCCAGTCTGCGGCTTCATGTCATCTTGATCAGTCTGGAAACTAGCATCTACATGTCCTCTGATGACTAGTTCCTCATCTCCTCCATAAACCTGTAACATATCTTTAGTACGCCTCAGATACTTAAGGATAGTCTTGACTGCCATCCAATGGCGGTCTCCTGGATCATCTTGATATCTGCCTACCACACTTAATGTGTAAGCAACATCTAGCCTCGTACATAGCATAGCATACATGACTGACCAAATCGTGGATGCGTAAGGAATCCTTGCCATCCTCTTTCTTTCCTCATGTGTCTGAGGACACATTTTCTTGGAAAGATGAATGCCATGTGACACTGTCAACAATCCTCTCTTTGACTGTTCCCTACTGAATCTCTTCAGTATCTTGTCAATGTATGTACTTTGACTTAGGCCCAGCATTCTATTGGATATATCACGATGGATCTTGATCCCAAGAATATATGCCGCCTCGCCCAAGTCTTTCATAGAGAAGCATTTATGCAACCATGCCTTAACTGACTGTAAGACAGGTACTTCGTTTCAAATTAGCAATATGTCATCAACATATACTATTAGGAAAACGACTTCACTTCCACTAAACCTTTTGTAGACACAAGGCTCACATTCATTCTTAACAAATCCAAATTCTGTAACAGCTTCATCAAAACGAATGTTCCATGACCTTGATGCTTTCTTTAATCCATAAATGGATTTCTGCAACTTGCATACCTTGTTGGCATCCTTTGGAGTCACAAACCCTTCAGGTTGTTTCATGTAGACATCTTCCTGGAGGTTCCCGTTAAGGAAAGCTGTTTTGACATCCATTTTTCAAATTTCATAGTCATGGTAAGCAGTAATGGACAATAGGATTCTGATGGACTTCAGCATTGCAACCGGTGAAAAGGTTTCATCATAGTCAATTCCTTGATGCTGTCTAAAACCTTTTGCAACCAGTCGTGCCTTGTAGGTGCTGACTTGCCCCTCCATGTCCAGTTTCTTCTTGAATACCCATTTATTACCAATAGGCTTTACATCAACTGGAGGATCTACCAAAATCCAGACTTGGTTTTGGTACATGGAATCCATTTCAGAATTCATGGCTTCTTGCCACTTGGAAACGTCTGTGCCTTAATCTGCTTCCTTGTAGGTAAGAGGATCATCATTTTCAACCAATAATGAGTCACCATCCTCGGTGACAGGAAAACCAAATTGTTCTGGTTCTCTCACCTCTCTTGTGCTCCTACGCAATTCTTGTGTCTCTGGAACAGATTGTTCTTCCACGGGGCTTTGTGGAATCCGTTCTTGTACCAACTCATGTGTATCGTGAGCCTCGACTTCATCAAAGTCTATCTCGCTCCCACTATCTCTTTTGGAGATGTGCTCCCTCTCAAGGAATATGGCATGTCTTTCCACTGTAACCTTTTTGTCTAAGGGGTTGTATAGGTAATATCCCCTTGTTTCCTTGGGATATCCTATAAAGATACACTTTGTGCCTCGGGGTGAAAGTTTGTTACCTGAAGAGGCCTTAACAAATGCTTTGCTACCCCACACATGTAAATTCGATAACATGGATTTTTGTCTACTACATAACTCGTATGGAATACCATTTATCAATTTAGTTGGTACTTTGTTTAGTATGTGCGCTGCTGTTTGTAATGCATATCCCCAAAAGGATAATGGAAGATTCGCATGACTCATCATTGATCTCACCATGTCCAACAGGGTGCGGTTTCTCCTTTCACTTACACCATTCCACTACGGTGTGTAAGGAGGAGTGAGTTGAGATATAATCCCAAACTCCCATAAGAAATCAATGAAGTCCTAATTAAGATATTCTCCTCCTCTGTCTGAGCGGAGTTTCTTAATCTTCTTACCAAGCTGGTTCTCAACTTCATTCTTGTATTCTTTGAACCGATCAAAAGAATCTGACTTATACCTCATTAAATAAATATATCCATATCTACTAAAATCATCAGTAAAAGTTATGAAGTATGAGAACCCACCCCTTGCTTCAACAGAAAATAGTCCACACACATCTGTGTGAACTAATTCTAGAAGCTCTTTAGCTCTTTCACCTTTCCCACTAAATGGGGCTTTAGTCATTTTGCCTTGTAGACACGCATGGCATACACCAAGTGGTTTTAGTTAGAAAGAATCTAAATACCCATCTTGATGAAATTTTGTCAAATGTTTCTCATTGACATGACCTAGCCGGTTATGCCAAAGTTGGGTGTGTTATGAGTCATGTGAATTAACTTTGTTATCGATTGCCATTACTTGGTTTGTGTAGTCTAACACATAAAGGCCGTTATATAAATGTTCCCTACCAAAACAATTGTTATCTTTATAAAAGTAGCAACATTAATTTCCAAACTTGAATACGAATACATCAGTATCTAATTTGGATACTGAAATAATGTTTTTAGTAACAGAAGGCACATAATAACAACCTTTCAAAGCCAAGACCATCCCGGTAGGCAATGTGAGGTGGTAGTCTCTGACAGCTACAGTAGCGAGTCTGGCTCCGTTGGCTGCTCGTAGATCTACCTCCCCTCGATCAATCTTCCTGAATCTACTTGTTTCCTGTATTTGGATACAGATGTGAGCACCACAAGCAGTATCTAATACCCAATTAGTAGAAACAGATAGATTGCATTCAATAACAAATGCCCCTGAAGCTTCCTCTTTCTTCCTTGGCTGGGTGCAGATTTTCTTCCAGTGGCCCTTCTTGCCACAAGCGAAACAAACAACATCCTATTCCTTTGCCTCCCCTTTGATCTTCCTTTTCTTGGAAGGCCTTGAAGAAGCTTTGGGCTTAAAGCTCTTCGCCTTCCCTTTCCTTTTATTCACCATGAAGACAGAAGGATTTTCACGGTTCATGTCATTGTCCACTTGGCGAATAAGGATAAGAAGATCATACAGAGACTTCTCAATGTTGTTCATGTTGAAGTTCACAACAAAGTTTGAGAAGCTCTGGGGAAGTGATGCAAGAATGAGATCGGTACCCAGTTCTTCGGGGAGTTTAAACCCTAGAACCTCCAAGCGCTCAATATAGCCAATGAGCTTGACTACATGAGGCCCGGTTGGGGCACCCTCTCCAAGCTTGCTCTGAAATAGAGCCTTGGAGATCTCAAACCTTTCCTGTCTTGCTCTCTCCTGGTATAGACCATGGAGGTGCTTTAGCATGATGTAGGAATCCATGTCTTCATGAGACTTCATGAGCTCACTAGACATATATGACAACATCAAACATTGAATATTGAGAGCATCATTCAAATGTTGATCATAGACTAGGAAATCTTCATCACTCTCCCCTGGGGCAGGGGAATCAGGAAGTGAGGGCTCCAGCACGTAAAACTTTCGTTCATGGTGTAGGATAACCCGAAAGTGCCTAAACCATTCCTGAAAGTTACTACCGGTGAGGATATTGTCTTTATCCAGTATTGATCGTAGAGAAAATGTGGTTGACAATTTTGTCATCTTGATTCTACAATTTAAAAGAGCATATTTATTAGTACTTTCTTGATTACATTTTTATGAGAAATAATAAATTTTATTAATTCTCCCACTATTTTATCAAGTCCCAATGGCCCTCACCATTGAACTCAGAATGTCCAGTTGCTTTGACATTCTAGTGGAAAGGATCCATATTCCACTTCGCATAACCCCAACAAGGGTTGGTCAAGCTATTTGAAGGTATTTAGGTAGTCAGGTCTTTACCAACTGTGAGCTTACAGTTCCTTGATCTGTTGAGTGGACTCCCCAATCCTGAAATCCTGACTTGGATTTCCTCAACTCTTGCCTCCAATATTACATCAAGTCTAGCAAGGGATACTTCTCTTGATGTAATATGGTTAAGTCAACCCGAAACCTTTCATAAGGTCTTCCTTTATAAAAGTAAGTGCCCCAACAAGGGTTGGTCAAACACAAAGTTTTATTGAGTCTTGCCCCTAACCATGTAACGGAAGGCTTGGTCTGACTTAATATGGTATTTGAGGGATTTTATTCTTTATGTGTATCTTTGCATTATCACATGCTTGTTAATATTAAGTGATTCTTCCTTAAGTGATTAACCATGTTCCGATAATGTTTACGCATAGTCCAGTTTTTATTTTATTCCATCTTTGCATGCTTGTTCATTTTATTAATTATGTGATCGCGAAAACACATACATAATAAATAAACCATGCAATCAGACTAAAATAAAATAAGATGGCATGATCATGAGCTTCTATTTGGTTAGCTTATCTAGCGGTTTTGATAAGCTAACCCTGACTAGGGAAAACACCTTGAACCTAATGGTTCGTGTTTCGCAGCTCCCACCTGTCCACCTTTGTATCTTCTTGTGTCGGTTTCGCCTCGTCTTCAGGATTTGAACCGTCTCCTCTGCCTTGGGAGATCCTCCATTACATGGGTTTACATTAAAGAAACCATGGGCACGCAGGCCCTACATTTTATTAGAAGAAGGCTCGCAGGCCAAAAAATTTAAATTAAATAAATTTAAATGAAACCATACACATACAAAGGGTTTTTGGTCTAGCTCATGATCATCCATAGTATGCAACGATATTTATGAATATTTAGAATTCAAATTCTTTCAATTGTTCTTTTATTTAAGATAAGACGCGCTCGAATTCAATTAATTATGATCTTATAATTAATCAATTCTTTATCTTAAATTCCTTTCTGAATTTCCTTGAAAATCTTCTCATCCATATTCCTTGTACGGGTCTTTGTACATTGGAGGAAACCTGGTGAAATTCTTTTTCTGGAAAGTACGCGGCGTGTAGTTTATAATTACATGGCGTGTATTTTTCTTTTCACCCTTTATCCAAAGTACACGCCAGGGCTTTGGCATGTTTTCTGTACTTTGGAAATTTTAGAGTACACGACGTGTAGATGAATCATACATGGTGTGTACTTCCTTGTTACGCGGTAACCGGCCTGGCGATCCCGTGTATGCGGTACGTGGCTTATCTTTGTACACGGTTTCACCTGGGTTGGAACGGAGTACACGGCGTGTTGTTCCAACATACACGTTGTGTATTCCAGTTTCCACGCGCCGTTCTATTCTGGTCAACACGGCGTGATTAAAACTTAGGCATAATCAATTCACACAGTGTGGTTTGGCGGACCAGTGCCGGTTCGTTGAACCTAAGTATACAGCGTGTAGTTTTAATTACATGTCGTGTAATCTCATATTGTACAGACAGAAAAAGAAGCTCCTCCAGATGAGTTCCTCGTTTTTATTTTAATAAAAATTAATATTAAAAGGTCATTTTTGTGATATGAATCGAGAAACGAAGGAGGAAGAATAGATCTCGTTAATTCAGATTTATAGAACAATTTATTTCGAATTGAATAAAATATGAATGCGTAAATTATCAACGAAAATTAAATAACTATAATCAACGTTGTAACCTCGCTCTGATACCATTTGAAGGTTCCGGGCGCAGCAGAAGCACGTGTGTGGATGTGCCCACTTGGCTTTTTGTCATTAGCAATGATCAATTCGGGATCAATTTGACGTTAAACGTCAGTCTCCACGGATCGAATCACAGAAAAAGACAAAGAATATGGTTTGTCCCGGAACCACAAAAAAGGATCGTTACAGGTTGATTATAGTTAATTTAATTAATTATAAAGAAATACCTTTTGTGTGTTCTTTCTTCATTGATGTTCTCGATCATGTTGTCGGTGTGATCTGTCGTTGCGCCGTAGAAGCCAAGTGTAGACTCCCTCTAGCGGTGATCCACACGTGTACCTTGTATCTCTAGATGTTTCCAGAGGATTCTCCAGGTGCTAGCGTGGAGAAGCCTTTGCTTGCGTTGTCCGCCTTAGATCTTCTTGATCCGATGGAAGAGGATCACTCTCGGTCTTGAGAGCATTCTTAGAGGAAGAGGTTCTTTCGGTCTTGAAAGAATTCTCCAGAGATGTTGTGCACAACGATTCTCTTGTGTAGGAAAAGAGTTGGGTTGTGAGGATATTTATAATTGAGTTTGAGGTTGTAGAGTTATGAAAATAAATAAACACGTTACGCGTTTCATTTATTTCATTAACTCTTATTGAAAACCCCCATGTTGAATAATTAATTACTTGACATGCGCTCACGCTGATTATAATAAATATCATTTAAAACAATATTATATCCTCAAAATCCCGACTGGAAAAACTACACGGCGTGTAATAATAAATACATGACGTGTACTTTTTTTTCATTGAAAACTAAACGGCCTGTACATTAAATGTACACAGCGTGTATATCTTGTTTTCATTTATTCATTTCCTTTCCAAAATAAAACTACACGGTGTGTACATTTAATAATACACGGTGTGTACTTGTTTTATTTTATTTTTCTTTTTATTCCATCATTTAAAACAACTTAGGCTTCCATGAATAATTATTAAACCATGTACGGGAATAATCTTTATTCAACTTGAGATACTTGGATACACTTAGTGTCTGACCCTCTAGGCCTCTTTCTCATTGGCATTAGGTGGGACTGCCTAAAGTCCAAGATTACTGTCTAGTAACGGGTCAAGGCACCCAAGAGAAAGAAGTTGACGCTGCATTGACGTATCACCTCATACGAATGCTTACTGTGTAATTTAATCCCTTTGTCTCGATATCTCATCAAGCAGGTTTCATGGCAGTGTCATAAACCTATATGTTTGATATGTAATTCTTTGACTACCTGAAATAAACTCGTCGTTTACACCATAGCCATGGAATTTAATGCGACAGTTCTATTTCAATCAAAGGGTCGAGATATCAACTTCCATAAATGGAAGGGACAAATCCTTCCTCGACTTATCCATTAACAACATGTCACTCATGACGCACCCAACGTACCCTACTTCCCGCCAACTATCTGCGTGATGGTTTTCGTCAGTAAATCTAAGTTCGTGAGTCATGACATGAGTTAATGATAATCTTTCAGTCTATGGACCATTACACACGCTCGTAGATAGAAATATCTGATGACACCAAGACATGCGGAATTACTACTGGTGGGTCTGTTCTCATAATCTCCCATCTTGGAGAATACCAAGTGCGAACTCCATGAGAGAGAGTCTCATCTTCTTATGAGTACTCGCACATGACGGTCTGTATACTATGTGTCCTATCATAGTATGTCATCCAACCGCAGAACTTTATTTAAGAATATTGTTATAGCATTTCAAGGTTCTCATCATAGCGGGGATCTGCTATGACCTTATTAATGCAACAAATATTCCAGGACATTATTATATTATAGTCATATAGAACAATGAACAATATATAATAAGTGAACATTTATGTAATAAAAGTACAAAACAGTTGGTTCTGAGGACACCAACCCTTACAAAAATATCCTCTAAATCTATATTTTTTCTATTATGAAAAATACATTTTAAGTAAAAATGGTAACATCACATTTCTAAATACAAAACCATACATCACTTGACATAAAACCAAATACAGGAATAGAAAAATGTGGATACCAAAGTGCCAAATTAAAAATTTGAAACAACCACATCGATCACTACACCACCTAAATGCCTCAGGCCATGAGATCCTTGATCCACAATCTCTAACATGCACTGTCGTCAAGAAAACCACACAATACCACCAGTCAACATCATCACCCTAAAAATTCTGGAGCCTATAACAAGGGAAACCATTGGCCATTGTCCGCCCGAAAATAATCAAACCACGAGCACTAAAAACACCAGCACCCTCTTTATCGTCATAACACCTTGTAATCGAACCAAAAATTGATCCGACCATCAGAGAAAGCACCATTAGAGATGAAATTATAGGGAAATACTGAAATAGAATGATGCCTAGAAATTGGAAGCACAGAATGACAACATATATAAATAACTCAAACTTAATTGGAAGGCAGGATACCACCTACTGTTGGCCTTTAGTAGATATATGATTAAGTATCTTCACTTGATTCATCTCCAATCAATAGAAAATTGAAGAATGGAAGAAGAACCTAATAATAGGTCAAATAATCTTGCACCCAAATAGTGAAACCTCTATCTAAAATAATGGATAACATATAAAAAGGAATCAAGGTCTTACCTTTACAGGTCTAATGAGATTAACAGCCTTTAATTCATAGATTGGATGGAGAAGGTTTCTTGAATCAAATAATATTCAATGAGCAGATCTTTCCAACATGAGGGATACTATTCTGGTGAAGATGTGAGTGAGAAGAGGTTTGAAATAAGAATTATTTTAATGGTTAAATTGTAATTTCACTCTAAATAAGGCATTTCATGGTTTGGTTGCTTGGTTTTTCCAAACCACGCACCAACCGTGCATTAGTATCTATAGGCAAAGGTCACCCACAGAGTTTACCCATATGGTTTGACTAACCATATGAAAACCATGTGAGAAGACACTATAAAAAATTGTAGAGATGGTTTCATGGACATGAGACCGGATTTTCATAGTTTTTATGAAACCATGAGGCCTATATATGCTCCATGTACATGCATCACATGGTTTTTTAAACCATGTAGACTGCCTCACACAGTTTAATCTAACTATGTGCAATATGATTTTCACCCCAAATCTCGGTTTCCAGGATTCAAACCAGCCTCAAACACAACTAAAACCTCTATAAACTGAAATGAAATCCACATTAGGCCACATTTAAACATTTACACTAGTAATTGATGGAAAATAAGGAATTCGTACCTCAAAGGAGAACTAAGATCTTAAAATTTTCCCCTGTTATAGGAATTCGTCCATGAATATACTTCTCATGTGAAATAAAGATTGTCTGAGAACAACTCTTTCCACGGTGATCATACATCAGCCTCATGATCCCAGGTCTAATCCTTTCCTTGATTGTACTTAAATAGCACCCATACTATATAGACTAACCTTATTATAGAACCTTCATGCTAAAATAAAAAATATTATATGATGCTCCTCAAAAGATGAATCTACCTATGTTTCAATCTCTTATGGATGAAAACATGAGATGGGTCTGAATAGTAATGTAACGGCTGAGAAACATGGATAAATCCATGCATGTTCTGGTACCTCTAAGGTAACGATAACTGATAGGCTACCCGCCCAACTATGTCTAGAATATCAAATAGCCCGACATACCCTGGTGAAATATAACATTGTCTCCTGATTCACTTATTTTCCAGCTTCTGTGAAACATGTAGTGAAACCTAATCTCTAAACTCAAACTCCATAGGTAATCTACTATAATTGGTGTATGATTTATTTTTAGACTGTGTAGTAACCATCAGCATTGGAATCAACTACACGAGCTCTATGGTCTCCTATATAAGATGATGTCTCAACATAGATTCCTCTCATTCCTCTAACAAACATAGGGGTGATCATCTTGTTATACCATAAAAATCCTTATATGGAACCATCTAAATAGTACCATGAAATATAATGTTGTCAGAGAATTAAAATAGGTGTATATGATTCTCCCAAGAACCCCCAAAATATATGATGTATTCCTAAATCATTTCCTAAATCACCTGAATTGTGTGCCTTGAATTTCCATTTGTTTGGGGGTGGAATGTTGTGATCAGAAGAACCTGTGTACCTAACACACTTTTTATCCCTTTCTAGAATTGTAAAGTAAACCGGGAGTCCCTATCTGAAGCAATAGAATACGGGACCCCAAGTAGTCTTACTATCTCATGCATATAAAACCTCCCAACCTCATCCACACTGAATATTTCATTGATTGGTAGGAAATATGAAACCTTCATAAGAATTGAAAAAAACCCATATGATATCATTACCATAAGGTGACCTTGGTAAAACAGTCACGAAATCCATGGCGACATCATTACTTATACAATTAGGAATGGGTAGCTACTATAAAAGTATGGTCGGTCTCCGGTGTTCCACCTTCATCGGATAATAGGTGTAACACCTCATGAAAAAACTGGTTCGATATCCTTTCATACCTGACCACTTGTATTGATGATGAAAATCCAAATACATCTTGATGATTCTAGAATTCACTACCCAAACTAAAACAAGACTATCCCACATAATTTTCTAATAATGTCTTCTAAAATCCAAATATGTCCATACATACAGAGAACATCATCCTCACCTATGGTCTAACCAGGAGGAGGGTCCTCACCTGCCACACATTCTCGTAGTACTATAACTTTTGATTCCAATAGCTTACTCATCCTAACTCTATACATAAGGGTAGAGGTAATAGAAAAGGATGATATAAATTTCTACCCCAGACTATCTTGCAACTCCAATTTCTTCTCATAGAACAAATCCATAAGTTTAAACTCACAACTATAATGCTGAACTACTTGTATATGAGTCCTCCTACCCAGTGTATCCTCCACTTCAATTTCACTACTAGGCATGTGGGCAATCTCTAATTCAAAATACTGAAGGTACTCAACCCACCTTCTCTACCTTATATTCTGATCACGTTTTATAAATATGTACTTGAGTCTTTTATGTTCCATGTGTGCCACAAAACACTCTCCCAGTAAGTAATTTCTTTAATAGCATAATGCATGAAAAAGTATAGTTAACTCAAGATCATGTGTCGTGTAATTACTCTAATGTTCCTCAAACTAGTGAGACCCATACACCACAACTCTATCACTATACATAAGAACTGTTCCTAGCCTAATACCTGATGCATAATAATAAACCGTGTATCTCCTTCCTAGCTCTATCAAATTCAGTATTAACATAGAAATCACTATCCCTTTTAGGTCCTAAAAGGCAATCTTGCAAGAATATAATGATAAAAAATTCACACCCAAATTATTCAATCCTATCAATGGTGTTATAGAGCATGATAAGTCCTATATGAAATCCATGTAATATCCAACAATCCCTAAGAAGCTCTATACCTAAATGACATTCTTGGGATACTCCAAAGAAACTGCATCACATTCTCTTGATCTATTAATACTCATATGTCTGAGATGATGTGACCCAAGAAGTGAATCAGATCCATCCATATGTGGAACTTTGTGATCTTAGCATATAAATAATGCTCTCTCGGTGTATTCAAAATGACCTCATGATATTAGGCATGGTTGTGTTGATTCTGAGAATTCACCAAGATATATTCCATGACCCCCCCCCCCCCAATGAATCTAGATAAGGATAGAACACTCAGTTCTATAGTTCCATAAAGACTGCTAGTGAGATCATGAGACTGAATGGAAAAACCAAATATTTTTATTAACCATACCTGCTCCAAAAGGTTGTGCAAGGTATGTCCGATAGTCTAACACGCACCTGATGATTACCGAATCTCAAATAAATATATTAAAAGACTTGATGTCCTCATAAATAGTTGAATAGATCATCAAACCCCGGTAGAGGATACTGATTATTAACCATTAGTTGGATCAATTTCCTATAATCCACACATATCATGAGAGTTTCATTAACCTTTTTTTGTTAAATGGACAGGAGAACCCTGTGGAGAAGAACTAGGTCAGATAAAACCCTTTTCCTATAAATCCTCTAGATTCCTCTTCATATATTTCATCTTAGTTATATCCATCCTATAATGAGGAATGGATATAGGTGCATCTCATAGAACCAGATCGATAGATAACTATACCTCTCTCACAATATGTAACCCTAAAAATTCATCTTAGAAGACTTCCTAGAAATGATCAACCACAATAGGAAAATATTGATGCCTCATTCCAAGATCATCTAGATATAAACTCACAATGTGGGATGCCATCCCACAAAGTCCATGATGTTCAGATCCATCTCAACTATTCTGGACATCCCATTTACCCTTGGGAATGAACACTTCACCCTCTGGTGATTGGAAATTCACCCTATAGTTATAGAAATAAAAACCAAATGAAAAGGAACCAGCCAATAAATCTTTATAGTGATGTCAAAACCAGTCATATTGCTGAATAATATGTACTATATAAAGGGAAAACCACTAATCTCAAGGGGTAACTCTCTACATTAAATTACATACTCCGTTCTAATCTCCAATGGAGTGTCAAGCATCAAGAAACTATTATAAGTATAAACACTCAGCCAAAGTCTCTCTAAAATAGGAACAGATATAAACATATGTTTATCCCCTGTATTAAAAAGTGATGAATCTAAATTAGAGGCTACTATAATTGTAGCTCTCACAGTAGAGGGTGTGGGATCTTATTCCTCAAGGGTTTTTTCTACTAAATATTCCAAGCATGAACTGTGACCTAGTGATACTACATGGATACCCTGAGAAGATATTCCATGCTCTGACTATGAAACTATGGTTTGTCTACCTCATCCAAAACCACCACCTCGTCTTGAAAATCCATTTATATTCCAGCTCCCTACCTGATGAGATACTACTGACCCTACTCCTGAATGTGGAGGTAGTGAAGACCATCTATCATTGCATCTTAGTGGAAAATTCTTATTAAAGAATTGTAGATGACCCATCTTTCCACAGGATCAGGACTCGATTGGGTCCCTCATGCATTGTTTCTTCATATGTCCCAACCTACCACACTGGTAGCACCTCATCTGGATACATGAGTAAGTGTTTTGACTACTAGTATCACCTCATGGATGGTCCAGATGATGCATCCTACTACCTTTCAATGCAGTACCAGATCTCGATGTCAAAATTCCATGTATCTTACCTCCCGCCTCTCTCAGGTTACGCTCTATGATAAGTGCCTAATTCACTATTCCAAAAAAGTTAGTCAAATGGAATAAATTTCCCTGCAATTGAATGTCGAACCTGATATCGTACTCTTATCGCCTATATTTAGATAACTCATCACCCATCTGAATAGGTATAAAGTGATGGATCTTAGTAAAACAGACCATATAATCCATAATAGATAGTGGGCACGGCTCTAGATGCAAGAACTAGAAGCTCTATCATCCCTCAATGTCTTGGGACAGAATTAATCATAGAATAAAATATAAAAATTCCTCTTGGATATCTCCCAATGATGATCCACATGTGTGATAACATCCCACCATCTCATGCAAGAATCACAGAGCATATACATAGTGAGATTGAACCTCCTATCGGTAGGCATCTCAATGTGATATAAGATATATAGCATGGCCTTTAGACATGACTATACAGCCTGTGGTCCACCATCCCTCAAAAACATGGGTGGATACTACTGTTTAAACACAAGCATTAACTCTGCAATAGTCAGGGAAGGTTGTGGTGATCCCTGAACATTCTACATGAACCCCATAAATCCTTCTCAAAATTATGCCTCATCACCTGTGTCTGGTAAAAAAACTAGTTTCATAGCTAGAACCACTAAAGGATCTATTGGAATCCCATGTCCCACCACTTCTGGACTGTGATCTTTTCCGCTCTCCTAGTGTACAATTGGAGGCCATCATGGTGGCATGGCTCTAAAATTCCAAACACATACCTTGGTTCGGTATTATAATATGTTTGGAAGATCAAAATCACAGAAAAAGAAATATGATACGTAAAATACTTCCTATATTAAAATTGACCCCTCTACCTACTCCATGAGTCAAGTCAAGGAATCAAAGAGATCCTATATAAGAAAGAGATACTACCTACTACTCACTAATATGGTAAGGTCTGGGTCATGTTCTTTACTTTAAACAATTCATGTTTCTATTTGATTTTCATTTTCAATTTCATATATATTATTTTATTCATTCTCAATTGAATTCATACTCATCCTCACATTCATCAAATTGAATTTTAAAATTTGAGGCAATGGGGCGCCAAATTATGATCCAAGAGGGCCCATACTCCTCAAGGACAAAAGTGTGGCTTCCACCTATTGGACACCATATCAAATTTTAGATTACCTATCACAATAGAATGTATCTCTATCACACCACCTATCACAAAATCATAAAATAATTAATGTGTCCTAGATGGTATGGAAAAATGCATGGAATGTGAAATCTAGTAGGTTCTTATAGGATGCATGAGATGGAATACCCTCATTTCATCAGGTTATAAAAAAATAAAACCCCAAATCATATTAACAATCATATCACAATACAAGTGCATCACCCAATAGTAGAATACAATCAACTGTAATAATAAAAATATAGAAACAACAAGTTAATTGAAGGAAATTTAGATATTCTAGTATGTGGATAAGCTACGCAAGGGCATATCTCATTATCAAATTCAATTTCAATTTTATCCATTTATATTGTCACCAAATAGTGAGACAAACCAGAAATGAAGGCTCAGATACCTCTTTGAAACATCCCATATTCGGATTCCGCTCAATAGTGATCTAAGCCTAGTGGGTCACATGGCTTCAATAGTATCTTCCAAAACTCTAGAGTTTGTGGACTAGCTATGAGGGCCTAGGTGTGCTAGGGGGAGAAATTCCCTCTTCACTATAGTGTTGTACAATAGAATATCAATAACATACAATTAGTAGATGTATTTAATTATAAATATGACAGAAGTAAAAATTGTAATACTGATATAAACAATTCCATAAGACATCTCATCTAAATTGATGATACATGTTATATTTCTCTAATAAAGCAGCCAAAAATGTATAAAAGAATATGTAAAATACATATCAATATAGTAAAAAAATTACAAAAGTATACCAGTAGCATCGTAAGCCTTAGTTTGGTATCATGCTCTCCTGTTCCAAAACAGTAATCAATTACCTTTAATAGGGAGCTTTATATTGTTAGCACCTACAATAATATAGTCTTTTTGGGTACCCAAAGGTGGACCAAATAGGGTATGATATATAATCCTAGTAGGCAACCACCCATGGTGTGTTCCAATATATCAGTGAAAATATATAACAATAGTGTGAAAGTAGATATATAATAAGTGAAGAAAGTGAATCAAAATTTAATATCCTATAAGTACATGTTCACATTTAATATCCATTCCATTTAATCAAAATCATTTATGAATTAAATTTAATTTAAATTTAAAGTCTCTAGATCCTGAAAAAGCCTCACATCCCCAATATAGTCATTAGAATAACAAAATCCTGATAAGGACATCTAAAAATAACAAGTCAAGAACAAATACTAGCTTATAATTTGTCTTTCTAGATGCGTCATAAGAGACATTTCATTATTTATTCAATTTATAACCTGATGCTATCTTTGACATTCCTATGTTGGAATTCAAGTATCACTCCATGTGTAATATCAACTAACACATTACAAAGAAATCCACGGAAAACCTATTAGGAACCCAAGTATCTCTCTTGGTGTGGTATAACATCCCTACCAATCAAGTCTATCCTTATAGGCCCACTAAGGGAGATTCGGTATCACCCAAGGAATAAAAGATCAAATGCCCTTTTATTCCATCCATGTAATTCTTATATGAAACCATATATCACTCGACATGTAAGTCAAGGCTCAGAGTCCATCCTTTCATGTCCACTAGGGAGTCCAAGTATCACTCAGGCATAATCAAGGTTCAATCCAATTGAGTTCATCTGTGGCATTCTAATATAAATCCACGTATCACCCAAGGCATAAAATTCAATATCCAAATGACTTTGTCCATTGAATTATCATATGAATCATGTGTCACCCATGGATAATAATAATTTATCCAATTCAATTCCATTTATTAAATTTATTTTACATGAAAAGGTCAAAACCAAAAGCATCTCACATCAATCTCACATCAAAAGGTGACTCAAGCATTGGCTAACCTTATAAGGATTTTTTGTTCAATTAATCACATGGGAAAATATTTATAACAAGATTTTCATGATTAAAAAAACCATTACATGGAATAATATTTATCTATCTCATATGGGAATAACAATATTAAGATCAATTCATGTTAATT
This sequence comes from Viscum album, assembly GCA_963277665.1. Lineage (NCBI taxonomy): Eukaryota > Viridiplantae > Streptophyta > Magnoliopsida > Santalales > Viscaceae > Viscum > Viscum album. The sequence continues at coordinate 1,070,472,224 of OY728129.1, forward strand.
CAACCAATACATGGCATATCCACTATTTAACTCACATGGAAATATCAACAAAAAGAGAAAATCATACTTACTCAATCCCTTACATATTAAGGTATAAAGGTCATGGAAAATATATCCCTTCCCATTAATCACTTTAATTACAATTCATAATCAAAATCAGTAATTATTTGATTTATAATTCAATTCATCTATTTAAAATATATTGCAAGGAAAAGGAACACCTATAAGGTATCTAAAGGTCAAAAGAAATATATGGAGGCCCAGTTAAAATATCAACACACAAATGGGTTGTTACATTTAAATTTATTCAACCTAAAACAAACATCAATAATTATATTTAACCCCATAGAACATGCCTTGAAATTATAGTGTTCAAATTCAATTTAAGGTGATGCCATAAAATTTAGCACACGACACAACAACATATATAAATAGCTCAACCTTAAGAAAAAAGTCATGATATCACCTACCATAATTCTTTAGTTGATAGATCATCCCTTATCAGTTCATGATTCATTTATGATCAGGATAAATTTAAAGAATAGATGAAGAACCTAATAATAATGAAAATCATCTTTCACCAAAATATTGCAATCATTTATCAAGAATAATGAATAATGGATAAAAATAAATAGAGGTCTTACCATTAGGAATCTAACGAGATGCATGGACATCGATTTAGAGATTGGATGAAGAATATATCTTGATTCCATGAATGGTCAAGGAGGAGAGATTAACAAGATGGGGACTATAGTGAGGGTGATGAAATGAGTGAAAATATGTTATAAATAATAATTAATTTAATGTTAAAATTGGAATTTCACTCAAAATAGAGAATTGCATACTTTGGCCGCACTGTTTGGAAAAAACATGTGCCAACCGTGCATGGTTATTTGTAGGCATGGTTATTTGTAGGCATGGGGAACCATCATAGTTAACCTAAATGGTTTGACTAACTGTGCCCAAACCGTACAAGGAGCCACTGTCAAAAATTGCAAAGTTAACTACATGACTATGCGACCTGAGTCACACAGTTTTTCAAAAATGGTGTGACCTATATTTTTTCCCTTACCATGCCACACATGGATTTTTAAACCATGTTTCTTTCCCTGCATTGTTTAATCTAACCATGTTTAAGACCATTTACACCTCAAATATCAGGTTCTGGGATCTGAACCATCCCCAGACACCCCTAAAACATCTATAACATCAAAGGAATTCAAATTAGGACACATTTAAAAATTTAAACTGATAATAGATGGAAAACATGGAATGTGTACCTGAAATAAGAATTGGGTTCTTACAAATATACAATTAATGATATTATTATATCAACACTTAAAAAATAGATTATGTTAGAGAATATTTATAATGAAGTTCAAGAAAAAAAATATAATATCTCTCAACTATACTAATCATGTATCAAATAACTCTTCAAATTATTTTTTATGTTCCTCATATTTTGAGAAAGATATTTATTTTAATTAACATGAAACGTGTTTACAAATCCTCGTGGAGAAAAGTAAAGGTGAAAAAAATCGATGAAGGATAAGTATAAGAAATTATAATAAAAGAAAGGTGTTATAAATTTTGAAATTAAATATTTTAAATTTAATAAAAATAACACATCAAATATGAATTTCTAAACTTAAAAAATGGAAAATTTGGGAAGAATAAAAAATATTTAATGGAATGTTAGACTTATACGGAATATTAAAGGTTTAGTAAAGGGTTTGTAAAACAAATGGAATGGGTAATATTTTTTTTAATATAATTCTTTTTTCACTCCATTTCAATCATCTTTTTCAATTTATTTATGTAAATCTGATAAGAAATTTGTAAATACTCTTCCATAAACCACTTGTAGTTATTATTGATGAAAAAAATGGGGAAATAAGATCAGGGTGGTCTGAAGTATTGTAGGATGAGATTGTCGTCTCTAATAATATCCATGAATTTATAAGGAAGAGAGCCAAGGATATAAAAATTAATATACATACTCTCTGATTTAATTCTTAAATCCAACTAGTCTGCAACCTGGTTCCCTTCACAACATGTATGAGGCAAAGTAGTACCAGTATTGATCAGTGCTTTGAATTTGTGGATATGGTAAGTGATCAACCAAGGAATACTAATCTGGAATTTTATAAAGTGTAAGATTATTTTAGAATCAGTTTCCATGATAGAAATATCAATATTATCCCTCCTATACTTTTCCATTCTATCATGTATAGCCAACACTTTTGTAGATAGAGAGGCACCTTGCCCGTAAGAAGCACTAAATTAAAAGAGTACCAAACTAGTTGGATCTCAAGTGATACCATCTCCACATATGGATCAATCATAACATGACCCATAAACATTAATTTGGTAACCATTATTACGGGGAACCTATGGTATTCAGTGACCCTAATAAAGGATTCACTATCAGGAAATATGGGGATCGCGTATGTGCATAATGCTCGTGAGGGATGGTTAATTCACCTACAATTTAACAAGAGGCACTAGATAAATTACCAAGAATCATGTCGTAGAAACCATATCTCTAAAGGATCCAAATATTCCCTAATGTAAGGTTTTATTCCTATATTTTTGTAAACACCAACAACTTTACACCATAAGGAGCACCCTCACCTTCTTTTACACACTTTTTCTTATAGCCCCCTTAAACCAATGATGAAAAAACCTTTCCCCACTAGATATTTAAAATTTTAATAATGTGTATTATGAAATATCTAATCTTAATTAGAATAATTAAAAGAAAAAAACGATATAATGTATAAAAATATTGAATTTTAACAATAGAAATTTATCTTTTTTTAGATAATTTATCTAAACATGTGAATAAGAATAATAGTTTTAAAATTTCAGCTTCATGTAAAAATGATAAAACCTATAATGATCTTGAATTTATTAAAAATAAAATGTAAATTAGAAATATTAAATTAAAATTTTCAATAAATTATATCTAAATTTACCATTGGAAGTTAATCTGTAGTAGAATTCATGAGAATACAGAATGTGTTTGATCAAAGACACATTGAAATTATCTCTGTTAAAAAAGGATTGTTCAAAAAAAATTAGAGATATCATTTCATGAAATGAAAAATTGATGTTTTTTATTTTGTTAAATGTATTATATGTTGTTTTTTTATTCATTATTCTAATTAATACACTAGAAAAATAATAATTTGGTCACAAAGAATAATTCTTTTTAAATCTATTTTTAGATTTAAAGAGGATGATATTTATGTAGCATGGTTTCATAAAGGTTCTTTCTTAAATCAAATTATATCTAAGCTGTTTAGTATGCTAAGGTAAATATATTTATGTTATTATTAGGGAAAACATTCATGCCCTTCATGTTTTTAACACTTCTTATGTTGGAAAGTAGTTGAAACTGTTTGTGATTTCTTTTTTCTGGTGTGTATGAAAAATCTATTTTAAATATAGTTTATAAGTATTTGTGATCTTTATTGGTTACATTAAATTCTTTTAATATCATTTTATAATTTATTGTGTATATAGAATTGTTTTTTACTATTTCTAACATTCATGATTTTATACATAATGAGTTTTTACTATTTTATTAAGCAACGGTTTTTAATCTGCATTCTCTACTCTAGTTATAAAATAAAAGTGAAAAAACTTTTAGGGTATATTTGTAGTCTTATTCTACAATAATTTTAATTTTATTATTTATTTTTATTTTATTATATCTTATTAATATTCAAAAAATTAGTGGTGTCTATTATATTTAAATTTTAAATTTTTTGGAATCTGTTTTGAGCATGTTAAAAAAAATATTTTATTTCTTTTAAAACATGATAAAATATATTTAAAATAATTGGTTATTTATGTTTTAGGGTGTAGTTTTAGTTTTTATACATCTTGTTCATGAATTAATTTCTATTTGAATTTTTAACTTAGTGGAAGTATGTAAATGTTTCTTCAATCTGTTTTGGGGAGAAATATTTCTTTCAAAATAATATATTTGGAAAGAAATGTTAGTTGTTTAAAAATGAAATATTTCATAAAAATGATATATTTTTTTATAAAAGGATAAAAGTTTTTCTTTAGTTAAATGGGGGATACTTTTCTTACTTTTTATCACTTGATATGTTTTTAGAAAAAGGGTGAGAAATGTTTCATTTATTTAGTGTTCATAATTTAATCTTCATCGCTTAATTTTTTTACAAAAATTACAAAATTGGGGAGTGAATATTGTGAATCTTAGTTAATTTTTTTAATTATCCGAAAGGGGTATATAATTGAGTGGATTCTTGCAACATTATTTTATTTATGGTTTAAAAATTTAAATTTTCTCACTTAATTACATCCCTTACATTTTGTTTTGAACCTTTAACTCCCTGTACAACATTGTTTATTATTTATCATTTTTTATTTATTCTTATTCTCATTACATTGTTTATTTTGGTAATGTGAACAAAAATTATTATGTTTTATGTCTCACATTTTTACAAAGTAAAAATTATTACAAGAATAAAAAAAATTATTATTTTAATATTAGAAGTTATTATGTCATCCAAAGTCTTTGGCACTGGATAAAATTTTTTCCAAAAAAATTTTGAAATATAAAATATCTTATGTGATAGGTAAAGTGTTACATGGTTTAAATTATTATTAATTACTAAAATAATTATTCATTTTAAAATCATTACTAAACCTAGTATTTGTCTTATAAATATGAGATGTTTTCAAAGTCACAAGTCTTGATAAAATTGAACGTCTTATGAAACCATAATTTTTATGGTATGAAAGTATTACATGAAGAGTTAAATTCATTCAAGATTGTAAATTATTATTTAAGAATATTATTATATGATCCAGTAGATAAGTCTTCTTTTTGTACTTTCCATTTTTTTGGGAGATTTATTTTTATGTATTTTTCTATTTTATTAAATATTCATGGATTTTTTCACTAATATTATAGCAGGATGGAATATTAAAGGACATTGTTTTTAATGGATTATAGGAATTTCTAAGTAATTAATTAATGAATATCATGGAGTATTTATTATTATTTTAAATTTTTATTTATTTTTATAGTGTATTTATCAATGTATATGTTCTTTATGTTTTCATAGAGTTTTGGGGTAATTTAAAGAATCACCCATGTGTATATTTTTGTTAATTATTTATAATGAATGAACTTGGAATTTAAATTGGGAAATAGTCATTGTTATTTTCTCTATTTACATGTTAAATCAACTCAATGCTTCTAAGAAGAATGGTTTGACTTTATTTTTATTCAAGCTAGTTACAAGGTTCAACTCTAAGTCATGGAGCTTCATAATCTACACTCCTTTACTAAAAAAATATTGGAATGCTTGAACTGAATCATTAATAATTTTGAAGGGTGGAAAATAATATTTATACACCATCACTTATGATCAAAATTATAAGTGACTTTATTGTTTTTATTTTTTCTAGAAGTTGTTTGCATTACATTGTTATAGTTTATGGGTTATACAACATATGAAAAGTAACAAATAGTTATCCCCACTAGATCAAAAGTTAGTATGATGAAGTTTTTAATATATACTATTCAAAAATTAAAATGTTATGACTAATACATTAGAAATAATAGGTTCTATATTCTCTCATAAAATATCTACTTAGGTTTTGGGGTGTTCTTTATTAAAGGAATCAGATAATATATGACCCTATAAAAATATTGGTTATGACTTATCATGATTTTAAAAGTATAGGTTTGTCCTAAATATGTAAAAAGACTTTGTCTACATTGGAAAACCATTCTCATAAGTTGGATCATGAAGAGTAAGTGATTTATCATTTGTATCTAAACTACAATAAATTATTTTTTTATATTTACTTTATTTCAACATGCTCTCTTTATACTAACAAAGTATCTTTTACTATATAATGAATTTTTAATATAATCTAAATCCAAAAAATTCCATAATATATATTTAAGTGACACTGAATTTTTATGATTGAAAATTCACCCACCCCCCTCCCCCAGGCTTGTCTAATCATCACTCTCGGTGAGACTTAACAAAATATCATTACCATGTTTTTTGGTTTTGATATAATTAGTGATAACATAATATATTTTCACTTTATGCATACCCATGATGGAAAGTTTTAATTCACCAACATAACCAATGATGGACTATGAATTATACTTTGTAAACTAAATGGATTTATTTTATATCTAGATAGTGTAAGAAAAATATTTCTAAGCTTTTTTCCAAATTCAAGATACTCATAATAAAATTTATTCCATTGAGAAGAGTTTACTAAGTGATGGAGCTTCCGATATAGAATTACTGTCTTTTTGTGAAAGATCAATTTACTTATATTATCCTCACATCCATAGAGTTTTCAAAACCTTATCATGATTATAAAATACAATAATATTTTCAAAGTACTTGATTCATATATTTTTTATTGAGCCACACCCCACTTTGGGAATTTTTTAAGTGATTCATTTCCCTTGAGAAACAATATATAATCATTTAGAAAGGTTTGTATTATTTCTATGATCATACTCATTGTACATATAAATAATTTAACATAATAGTTTTGAAAAGTACTATCATTATATTCTAGTAAAATATCATTCAAGAGACCAAGTTTTATTCTAAATTTGGTTTCCCTTTATCGATTTCCTTCTTTCAGATTATATATCTTTAGTATAGATTATGATGTTGTATATTTTGTACAACTATTATAATATTTCATCATTTCATGACACTTTAGCTAATCTAATATTTTTTTTTAAAAATAAATGTTATCTGAAACTAACATTTTTATTTCCTTGTTATGATATAATTCATAATTTATTGTTTTAATTGTATTAGAAGATCTAGAAACCATAGTTTTATCCCAATAACTTTATATATTCAGTTTTTCTATGTGTTTAGTCCACCAATTTGTAACTTTGACCTATTACCTGGTACGTGATTATTCTTATGTATGATGACTCGGGCCTTTTATATGTATTATTACACGATTTCAAAACATAAATCTTTATTAATACAATATAAGGTTCTCAAAGGCCTAGGGTCTTTGGAAGATTTGGTTCATATTACATCAAAAGGAAATAAAACATGGCATCCATTTTTTTATTTTTCCTTAGTGAGATCTTAAATGATTTAAATCTTCTAAAAAATCATGGGGTAACCTGTAGAGTACACAAAAATGGGTTATCTAAAATCTGATTAAGGTAATAAACAAGATAAAGAAACATAATGTGTGAGTAAAAGAAATAACATGATATCATAAAAAACAAGACACATGAGAAATATCATGGAAGCATAATTTAAAAAACATGGAATTGTAATATCATGGAATTATAGGAACTGTGGTATTGACACATAATATGACATAAACATGTTTCAAGGCTACCTAACTAGACAATATCACGTGAAAGAAAAAGTCCTATAATGGATTAGGTTTACTCCCTAATCTCATACATGACGTCTTACAAGACTAGATATTTACCCAATGAATTATAACTATATATGGGAACACCGTCATTACATGTTCATAATATATGTGTTGAACATAAAGAAAATAAATCATAGGGAATAACATAAGAATTACTGACAAAAATAAAATGGGATTCATAATCTTGCTTCATATCATATTCAAAGGAAATTTCATAAAGGAGTCATTTTAGAAAGGATCATAATTAATATATTAACTCATAAAAGGATGTGAGAATAATCTATCTATATATGTGAGATCCATATATACAAAATTGTAAAGTATTAAATTACATTAATAGGGAAAAATTGAGTTATACAAAGAAAGTTCTTAACTTGAGGGAAATGGTGGATTAGAGAGAGGTCTTGCCTCGTGACTGATTTGCCATGTGTGTTCTTTATATCCCAAAATAATAAACTTAAGTAAATTATTTACATTCTTAAAAACATTTTAAATTTTATTATTCCTTTTATTTTAATTTTTAACATGTCATATTAAATTACTTCACCCATTAATTCAATGTCGGATATTTTAACAAAAAACAGATCATATGTTTAAATTTCTTTGGTAAGTTGACATAGTTTTGGAGAATATTAATTCATCATATCCATAATAGTAACTAGGAAATAATTATCATTTTTTATACTTAAATTAAACTTTTTTAAACCAAATATAAAATATGGTTATGAAAAATTAATTGTCTTACAATCATGGACACGGTAGCTCATAAGTACACATGAGTAACATTTCCTTTCTTCAAATATCATTTTTAGAAGGAAGATAAGTTCTATAATATCTTTTTAGGTTTATATTTATGTCAAAAGTATCCTATTATTCCTCTAAATAACCTTAAAAGTACCATAAATAAGATGTATTAATAATAAATCTAAACAAAATGAATCACATTGCTTCATAAGGCGGTAGTCAGTCATATTCACAAACGACATTATCATTCTCGATGGATGGAAAGGTAAGAAAGTATATGATATATTAATTTTCCATAATTCTTAATATTTCATTATTATTGAATATTAATAGTAAATTAATCCTTATTACCTTCCATGTAAATCATAAGTGAAAAATGAATCACATCCCTTAGCGAGGCGGTGGTCTGCCATACACACAAGTGACGTTATCGTATTCTCTACAGAACGAAAAGTATGAAGGTATATATTATATTATATTTAAATAGATATAATTATATCAAAAATATAATATATAAAAATTAAATAAATAGTTATATATATCTATTATAAGTGGTTATTGAAAATGAATTATGTCGATTCGTGAGGTTTTTGTCCTCCGTACACACGAACAACAATTTTGTTTCCCATTGGAGGGAGGAGGAGATGGTTGTACATCATGAACATAACATTAAAAAATATTAGAATATATAATATAAATATCTTATTATATCGGCATGGAATAATAATATTTGGAATAGGTGGAGGAAAAAATAATATAAAATGCTCAGTTAAGGATGTTACCTCTTCTTCAGAAAACTTCTATTGGTTTGGTCCAAAAGCCTTCCTAAGTAATATTTATGAATAAAACAAGGATTATAAGACGAGGTTATGGAATAATTTTAGTAATTTGGGAAGTTATTTTACAAAAAAAAGGTTCTTTAAGTGTGGAAAGGAGAGGAGAGGGGGTGTCTATTTATCAATAAGTGAGAGGACACGCAAGGTATTTTTTCTAAAAGAATTAAAACAAATTTTGTATAATAAATATATATATATATATAATGGACATATTTAGAACCTTTAAAGATATAAATTCAATATATTACCATAAATTGGGAAATAAATATATTTTGGGTCATTTTTAACCCTTAACATTGAATTTTATCCCATGGTAAACAAATTTATACCTTAACCATAGAAAATAATTTACTTTTTCACTATTAATTATGGTAAAAATTTAATTTTACCATGTTAGATAATATATATTATTATTTTTCCAAATATGGAATCCAATTTTCCAAATTAAAAAAATTGGTATAATTTAATTTAAAATTAAATCCACAATCATATCGAAAAAAAATCCAAAAGAAAAATTTTCAAGAGTTTAAAAAAAATTATATCAAAATTAAATATGATATTTATTAAAAAGGAATAATTTGGATTAATAAATATATAATATAAATAATTTTACTTCTAAAAACATATTAAAATAAAAAATTTATTATAGATACTTTAAACAAAAAGGCATTTTTAAATAAAAATCATAATTCTCACTATTAATTGAAAAATAAAAATTCTTAGACTAATCTAAAAAAATTACCCGAATATATTTTTATATAATTATTTCAAAAATAAAGATAATTTTTATGATAAATTTTAAAAGAATTGTATAAATTATTTTTAAATTGTTTGCACAAAGCATGACTAACCCTCCTTTTAGAAAAATTATATTTTTTCAAAAAATGATTCTTTTTATTTAAAATTGTTCTTATTGTATTCTTAATCAATTTATAATCATTTAATTTATTTTATTCATGGGTAAAAAATATAATTTCCAAAATTTATTTTTTCTTTTTCATACATTCCAAATTAACAGCAAGGTTATAATGGTCGTGTATAAAAACTAATATTTTAATATAGTATCATGTTTTGTTTAAAATCAGTGTTTCATGAATCACATGTTATTGGATATATTCAATTTATTTAAAGATAAATATATCATAAATTCTATAGGTGTTACATTCTCTTATAATATTTTTTTCAGGCCATATATTTTATCTAACATGATGTTCCTATTTTAAAATATTGAGGTTCTAAATTCCACCCTATTAATTAGATTGAACCCTTTAAATTTAATATTTATCTCAGTAATCGATGGATTATCACTTTCAAATACCATTATTGGAAGCTAATATTTAAAAGAAATGATAAAAAAACTGGCACTTGATAAGAGAGAAAGGGATGTACTATGGTTATCCATAGTAAAACAATATAAGATTCCATGAAGAAGAATATTGGTGGAAAGTGAAGATATGGACATGGAAGAAGATAATAAACAATTATAGAAAATACTAGATAATATTGATCATAAGAAATTTAATGATAAATGTAACTTTAAATAACTCAAAACCATAAATCCATGATAATATAAAAGACCATTTTATTCATCATATATTAAGGTAATATCATAACATTTTTTATCAGGCTCTTTTTCCTAAATTTGAGGTGTCATTTTATTATCAAATAATTAAAGGAAGCATACTTACTTGATATAATTGAATTTGATAATAATATTTTTATCCTTTGGTTATGTGTTGATCAATTTCTAGTTCATCTCTTACTCTAAGAAAGGACCATCCAAAAAATGAATTTTTTTTCCTGAATTTCTTTTAACGAATTCTATATCTATAAAAGAGTAATAAGTTATTCATCATGTCTTTATTAACACTAAAATTGTTATAAAAAAGTATTATAATATCCAAAATTTGTAACACCCCGAGCTTCCACAATACGCTTCTCATTCAATAATGCAATAGCTTGCATTGTACGCAACTTCGAGTTCTAAAACACCGCGACTAATCATAGTAGCCATTATGAATAGTAATAACCACTTTTTAAAATTATAGAAATTTTATATTTCAAAATAGACTTCATTTTTGGATTCGGAATATCGAAATTAGCCTATGTTGAATTTTTGGTATTTTTCTGAGAACTTCTAATTTTTTATGAATAGTGAAAAATACTTAAAAACAACTTTTTTAATCAAAATAATTTATAGTGATAAATTATACTATTTAGTGGTTTTAAATTATAATTAGAATATATTTTTACTATTTTATCCAATGGTGGTCATTATAATTAATTTAACATTGAAATTGGACATAAACAATTGCCAATCTTTTGATATAAATTGTTTCTTAAAAAAACGCTATTTGTTGTGACAGCGGGAATTAATTATAAAATTCATTAATGCAACTTATATGTTTGTAATTTTGTAAAATAGAAATCATTTTTGAATTTGGAATATCAATTATAGCTTAGGGTGAAATTTTGGCATTGTTCTGAAAAACTTCAATTTTTGATGAATAGTGAAACCACTAAGTGGTAGTTAAATAACTGATTTTTCATTTAAATGAAATATTACCACTTCTGTGATTTGATTTTCAAAAATCCGACATACATGGTTGTCATTAAGAAGTAAAATGTCGTTCAATGAGATTAAAATAATTTTTTGGTGAATAGTAACTTTTAAGTTCTTAATCGCGATTAGAGGTAATTAGTGTAGTTTAAGGTAAAAATAATGTTTTAATAATATAAGATGGGCTTGAAACATGTCCTACCCTCATTGGATGTGCCATGGCCGACCAAGATAATCCATGGGTCAACTTGGGGACCCCATGGAGCCACTTTAGTTGGAAAATGACATAAATACCTTTTATTTAATGTTAAAGTAAAAAATGACACAAACATGAAATGTTTTACTAAAACAATTTTTACATGGGGTTATACAAGTCATGTTTTTTACTATAAATATTCATTTGAAATCTAAAAATATTTCCTACATCATAGTATTTTTTTTATAATTTTTAGACATTAAATAAATTAAATTATTTATGACATCATTATGATGCAGCGATGACCTCATTATTTAACGATTTTAATAAAATGAAAAGATAATGTACAATCCAAGGCTTAAACTTGTCCAAAGACTATTGGATGGGTATATTTCGAACCCTTATCACCTTATCCACGAAATATAACAGTGTGGGACCTTTAGAATCCGAAACGCATTGTATAATAATGTAAAAGTTCCTTACTTTCCAAGAGTGCTCCTCCTCTTCTCTTATAAAAGGCCCTCACCTCTACCACCTCATTCACACTTTCAAGCCATTTTTATCGGCCAACCTCTGCCCAAATACTCTTCCAACTTACCTCCGTTACTCCTAGAATCCTCACTTTGGGCAGAACTCTTCCCAAGGAAGCCTTTGGCTCAAATCAAAAAGCGTTACCCAATTTTGAGGTAATGTCTTCTCTAATATTGTTTTGTTTTATTTTTCTTCTCCAACCCCCTAAACTCTTTTTATTCATTTCTTTTTTAACAACACCAGTATCCTCAATATACTAGGATGTTGTTATAAGAATTATTCGAGCTAAAATTACACACACCTACATCTAATGGTTAAATAACATACGGTTTCTGTGGATGGAGAATTTCTACCTCACGAAACGATGATTGTTCAACACTCATATAACACCTTCAAAGGTGTCCATTAAGATGTCACTATATTTATATATGATATATAATATGTTTATGTTTTACTTATTCTTTTGTATTTCTCATTTATGGCATACTTTATTATTTCCATTATGGGTAAACGCGATAATTTCATTTTAGGAAGTGCGGACTACCGCCCCCTCAAAGTGATGTGAATCGTTAATGCCACATGTGGGATGTATAAAGGATGGAGTAAATGATATTATATATGATATTATAATGGAATTATATTATACATTTATATCATTATGATTTCATTCCATTAAATATGAAATATAAATGAAAGTAGTGTTCATGCGTACGTACGGCTTACCGTCTCCATGAACGGTGCATTTCATTTCTTACCTCTAAATGTTATGTAATAATATAAATGCATGTATATACTGGATATATATGAGATATATGATATCTATATCATGAATATAATTCTGGATATAATGGATATATCACCACATGAACAACTTGTAATTATAAGAATGTTATTTTTGACTCAAGTACCTAAGATCAACAAAATGACCGTTATAAACTTAAATAATTACAAAATGTTCATAACATGGTAATAAGGGATATAAAAGGAATAATGAACATGAAAAAGGTTCTTAAGTAATTAGGAATTAACTCTAGTTTATTTTTCAGGAGGTTAAAGAACGGTCGAGTCAGGACAGGACGCAAGGTAAGGGAACTTCTTAACCCAATTTCCATTCTTTGGGTTAATCTCATACTTTCAAATTATGTGATGATATTATTATGTCTTATTTTGTATTTTTACTTTATTTATGTGTACCTATAGTGAATACACATAATAGATCTATTTTATTTTAAAAATGATCTTTTAAGGACTTCGTCTCAATCTCCTTTCATTGAGGCATATTTGGTTTTATACACAACTTTCTTTTATACGGTGTATAAACCCCTTTGACTTTTATGTTTATTCAAAAGGAATCTTTTTTTATACGAAGCGTTTTACTAAACGACAAAAAGGGAATGTTTTTCTTTTCGTACATATGCGGCGACAACGACTTCTTCGCCGCTGTGACCACTATTTGAGTTCCGGCTTCCTCTACAAGCCATCACTTTTTTTAATGGAAAATAAATACAATGTTTTAACATTCTTTTATTTTGGTATTGAAAATGGTTTTGAAAGTGTTTTCATTATATCAATGTGTTGTATTGTTATCTTGTGATTGAAATGTGGAAATGTAATGTTTCCTTTATGCATGTTTTATGTGATACGATTATGTTATGGTTTATGAAATGTTTAAACCTATTCATATGAGGAATGCATTGGACTTAATAAGTGACGGGTGGAGCCCGCTATAGCTCCTCGATGCATCAGCAGGTCTCATGAGACAAACTAGTGTCTAGGCATGAGGCCTTGACAAAATCTTATTTGTGGTCTTGGCACGAGGCCTTGACTACGTGGTTATGATAGTCTGGCATTATGCATTCCATCATTATGAAAGTGGTTATTGATATTGCATGTGATTATTCGACCAGTAGAATATCCATGTGAAGAAGTAAATGGAATTATCTCATTTTACTTTTGCCATATTATGTTGATGTTCAAGTTTAAAAGGCTTTTGTTTTAGTTATACATTGCCTTAAATGTTTATGTTTATTTATGAAAGCTTCCGCAATATTGTTATCCTTACTGAGCATCTGAGCTCACCCCTTTCAATGTTTTAATATTTTCCAGGATGTGAAGAAGTATTTTATGAATGACCTGCAGGGATAGTCAGAAGAGGTTATGAGTGTGGACTATGGAGACTTTGTTATTGTAGTTTTTCACCTTATGTTGTAATGTATCATTTATGAATGTATCTAGTGTTTCCAAGGCTACTAAACTAATTGGTCTTTCGAGACTTGATCTTTTGTGATCATGCCAATGTTACGAAGTAATGCACCGACTCTGGGTAGCTGGGGTCGGGGCGTTACAGTTGGTATCAGAGGCAGTTTAGTACTAACCTTGGAAGCTATATTTAGATAAACTCTGATTAGAGCACATAGCCCGAAGATAGACTTTAAGGATTAGTATAGAAGAACTTCCTAGAATTTTGGTATTATAGAGATTTTGTGAGTTTTCCGAGCAATACATCCCTGTCTGGATACAAGCAGGTAGAGGCGGCTCTAGCACAGATGTACCTAGGGGTAAAACCCGAAAACACCGCTTTGAGCTAGACTCGAACGGGAACTGGTGCACGACAACGGGCCTTGCTGCACTCTTGGTTACGACACTCCCGGGGGATATGCTTAGGATAATTCTGATTTTCTTTACAAACCACTATGAAGGGTTATGATTATATACTTCCTCAAAGAAAACATTCCTTTTTATGATTATGGATTATATCCATAAATAGTTCAATTTATGTAAAGTGTTTTACAAATATGGAATTATGTATTTTAATTCATAAACTAATCTAGTTTATGCCATTGTTTAGAAATGGCGCCTAGTGGAAGGAATGGAAACCGTATCAATGCATTCACTCCGTGTAGGGATTGCCCTCCTGCTCAAGATAATTATTGTGGATCTGGAGATACAACTTGTGCTGATCAACTTATTACCATACTGGGACAACTCACTCAGGTTATGAATAATAACCTTACTCGTATGGAGCACCCTGATCCGCAACGTGGAGGATCAATGTTAGACCGCTTCATGAGGCAACAACCACCAACATTTAATGGGGGTACAAATCCGTTAGTAGCTGAGCAATGGATAAACACCTTAGAGAAAATATTCCACACCTTGGGGAGTAGCGAAAGGGAGAAGGTTATCATGGAAGTTTACCGCCTCACTGGAGATGCCGATCAATGGTGGTCATTGATTCAAAATACAAAGGAAGATGATGACGTATTGAATATGGAATGGAGGGAGTTCAAAGAGCTTTTCTTAGAAAAATACTTTCCTCATGACCATCGAGCAGATATGGAAAGGCAATTTCTGAGTCTTAGACAAAAGGAGGATGAGAATGTCACAAAGTATGAGGCCAACTTTACAAGGTTGTCGAGGTATGCTGCAGATTATATACGTAACCCAAGAGGTAAGATTGATCGTTTCTTTAATGGGTTAAAATCATTTCTCTGTAGAGCTTTAGTATCACAATCTTTCTCAACATACGAAGATATTGTCTCATGTGCTATCAAGACAGAAAAGGAATTCTCTAAGTCTTATGACAACAAAGTAAAGCAAGAGAAGAAGAGAACGGTGGAACAAGAGATAGATAAAGGGAAAAAGGGAAAGAAGGATTTTCCATTATGTGATAATTGTGGGAAGAATCACCCTGGTACCTACCTAAAAGGAATGGGAGTTTGTTATAAATGTGGAGAAAAAGGTCACCAGGCACGTGATTGCAAGGGAAAGAAAGAGTCTATCAATGTTGAATACTACAATTGTAGGGAAATGGGGCATTATGCAAATGAATTTCCTAAGATTCAGGGAAACATACCTCAGAAAAGGCCAAGAGATCAAGGACAATCTTATGTTGTTACTACAGTTGAAGCGGAATAATTAATGTATTGGTGCTTTTGGACTCATGGATTATATTCTGGTTATTAGAATAATGTGATATATATATAAGGATTGTACTGCAGTACTTGTTGTTTCAGTAAGGTTTTAATATAATGAAGGTAATCATATTTTTATTATGTGACAATAAGAGAAACTTTAATTTGTTTGGGGAATCTGATAAATTGATTTTGGAATTAAGAGACCTTTTAGAGAAAGTCTCGACAGAGGTATTTTGGATAACTATAAAGGTTGGAGTGGATTAAGTTGATCTTTGGATAGTATTGTTTAAGGTTAAAAAATTTATGAAGATTATTTTTGGAATATAATAATATTATAGTTTTAGGAAAAGGACAACCTAAAGGGTGGGGCATAACCCGTCGCGTCGGACAAAGCTGCAGGAATTGAACCCACAACCATAGTGCGACAGGCCTTTATTTCCTACCACTAGCCTACAGGAATTCCCTGGTTATTACAAAATAATTTTACTAATCTAAATGTTATGTGTTAGTATTTGGAACCTTATACAATTAGGATAAGTATAATATTTTTGAGTTCTATTATCTTTTTGTGTGAAAGATGAGTTGAAGGTTGAAACTCTAATTGTCAAGAATAAATATATATATACCTATCTCTTATTAAATGAATAAATTAATTCTTAAACTTTAGTAAAGGGATATTAAAACAAAAAAAAATGTGTTATCCTAATACCTTATGTCTTGTTGAACTGATGATATTTTAAATCAACATAGATTGAAGGCTTTGAGGCCCTCAATTTGACAGTTGATTGTGATTGATGACCTCAATCACTCCCTACAAATATTTACGTTTTTCCTCCAATTATATGTCTCTAATTTCCACCAATGTTCTCCTTATCGAGATCATAATTTGGTGGTGACTTTCTTATTTCCATTTCCCTCTTATTAAGGCTAAATTTTATTAATCTTATTTCCGATGTGGGTTTTCCACAAAGGTATTTTCCCTTTTCAACCTTTTATTTTCAAAGAAAAAATTTCAAATTGCGAGGACGCAATTTATTGAAGGAGGGGAGAATGTAACACCCCGAGCTTCCACAATACGCTTCTCATTCAATAATGCAATAGCTCGCATTGTACGCAACTTCGAGTTCTAAAACACTACGACTAATCATAGTAGCCATTATAAATAGTAATAACCACTTTTTAAAAATATAGAAATTTTATATTTCAAAATGGACTTCATTTTTGGATTCGGAATATTGAAATTAGCCTATGTTGATTTTTTGGTATTTTTCTGAGAACTTCTAATTTTTTATGAATAGTGAAAAATACTTAAAAACAACTTTTTTAATCAAAATAATTTATAGTGATAAATTATACTATTTAGTGGTTTTAAAGTATAATTAGAATATATTTTTACCATTTTATCCAATGGTGGTCATTAGAATTAATTTAACATTGAAATTGGACATAAACAATTGCCAATCTTTTGATATAAATTGTTTCTTAAAAACACGCTATTTGTTGTGACAGCGGGAATTAATTATAAAATTAATTAATGCAACTTATATGTTTGGAATTTTGTAAAATAGACATCATTTTTGAATTCGGAATATCAATTATAGCTTAGGGTGAAATTTTGGCATTGTTCTGAAAAACTTCAATTTTTGATGAATAGTGAAACCACTAAGTGGTAGTTAAATAATTGATTTTTCATTTAAATGAAATATTACCACTTCTGTGAATTGATTTTTAAAAATCCGACATACATGTTTTTCATTAAGAAGTAAAATGTGGTTCAATGAGATTAAAATAATTTTTTGGTGAATAGTAACTTTTAAGTTCTTAATCGCGATTAGAGGTAATTAGTGTAGTTTAAGGTAAAAATAATGTTTTAATAATATGAGATGAGCTTGACACATGTCCTACCCTCATTGGATGTTCTTTGGCCGACCAAGACAATCCATGGGTCAACTTGGGGACCCCATGGAGCCACTTTAGTTTGAAAATGACATAAATACCATTTATTTAATGTTAAAGTAAAAAATGACACAAAAATGAAATGTTTTACTAAAACAATTTTTACATGGGATTATACAAGTCATATTTTTGACTATAAATAGTCATTTGAAAGCTAAAAAGATTTCCTACATCATAGTATTTTTACATAATTTTTTGAGATTAAATAAATTAAATTATTTATGACATCATTATGATGCAGCGATGACCTCATTATTTAACGATTTTAATAAAATGAAAAGATAATGTACAATACAAGGCTTACACTTGTCCAAAGACTATTGGATGGGTATATTTCGAACCCTTATCACCTTATCCACGAATTATATAAGTGCAGGACCTTTAGAATCCAAAAAGCATTGTATAATAATGTAAAAGTTCCTTACTTTCCAAGAGTGCCCCTCCTCTCCTCTTATAAAAGGCCCCCACCTCTACCACCTCATTCACACTTTCAAGCCATTTGGCTCAGCAAACCTCTGCCCAAATACTCTCCCAACTTCCCTCCCTTACTCCTATAAGCCTCACATTGGGCAGAATTCTTCCCAAGGAAGCCTTTGGCTCAAATCAAAAAGAGTTACCCGATTTTGAGGTAATGTCTTCTCTAATGTTGTTTTGTTTTATTTTTCTTCTCCAACCCCCTAAACTCTTTTAATTCATTTCTTTTGTAACAACACCAGTATTCTCAATATACTAGGATGTTGTTATAAGAAGGATTTGAGCTACAATTACATACACCTACATCCAATGGTTAAAGAACATACGGTTTCTGTGGATGGTGAATTTCTGTCTCACGAAACGATGATTGTTCAACACTCATATAACACCTTCAAAGGTGGAAATTAAGATGTCACTATATTTATATAGGATATATAATATTTTTATGTTTTACTTATTTTTCTGTATTTCTCATTTATGGCATACTTTATGATTTCCATTATGGGTAAACGCGATAATTTCATTTTAGGAAGTGCGGACTACCGCCCCCTAAAAGTGATGTGAATCGTTAATGCCACATGTGGGATGTATAAAGGATGGAGTAATGATATTATATATGATATTATACTGGAATTATATTATACATTTATATCATTATGATTTCATTCCATTAAATATGAAATAGAAATGAAAGTAGCGTTCATGCGTACGTACGGCTTACCGTCACCATGAACGGTGCATTTCATTTCTTACCTCTAAATGTTATGTAATAATATAAATGCATGTATATACTGGATATATATGAGATATATGATATCTATATCATGAATATAATTCTGGATATAATGGATATATCACCACATGAACAACTTGTAATTATAAGTATGTTATTTTTGACTCAAGTACCTAAGATCGACAAAATGACCGTTATAAACTTAAATAATTACATAATGTTCATAACATGGTAATAAGGGATATAAAAGGAATAATGAACATGAAAAAGGTTCTTAAGTAAATAGGAATTAACTCTAGTTTATTATTCATGAGGTTAAAGAACGGTCGAGTCAGGACAGGACGCAGGGTAAGGGAACTTCTTAACCCAATTTCCATTCTTTGGGTTAATCTCCTACTTTCAAATTATGTCATGATATTATTATGTCTTATTTTGTATTTTTACATTCTTTATGTGTACCTATAGTGAATACACATAATAGATCTATTTTATTTTAAAAATGATCTTTTAAGGACTTCATCTCAATCTCATTTCATTGAGGCATATTTGGTTTTATACACAACTTTCTTTTATACGGTGTATAAACCCCTTTGACTTTTATGTTTATTCAAAAGGAATCTTTTTTTATACGAAGTGTTTTACTAAACGACAAAAATAGAATGTTTTTCTTTCCGTACATATGCGGCGACAACGACTTCTCCACCGCCGTGACCACTATTTGAGTTTCAGCTTCCTCTACAAGCCATCACTTTTTTTAATGAAAAATAAATATAATGTTTTAACTTTCTTTTATTTTGGTATTGAAAATGGTTTTGAAAGCGTTTTAATTATATCAATGTGTTGTATTTTTATCTTGTGATTGAAATGTGGAAATTTTATGTTTCCTTTATGCATGTTTTATGTGATACGATTATGTTATGGTTTATGAAATGTTTAAACCTATTCATATGAGGAATGCATTGGACTTAATAAGTGACGGGTGGAGCCCGCTATAGCTCCTCGATGCATCGGAAGGTCTCATGAGACAAACTAGTGTCTTGGCACGAGGCCTTGACAAAATCTTATTTGTGGTCTTGGCACGAGGCCTTGACTACGTGGTTATGATAGTCTGGCATTATGCATTCCATCATTATGAAAGTGGTTATTGATATTGCATGTGATTATTCGACCAGTAGAATATCCATGTGAAGAAGTAAATGGAATTATCTCATTTTACTTTTGCCATATTACATTTATGTTCAAGTTTAAAAGGCTTTTGTTTTAGTTATACATTGCCTTAAATGTTTATGTTTATTTATGAAAGCTTCCGCAATATTGTTATCCTTACTGAGCATCTGAGCTCACCCCTTTCAATGTTTTAATATTTTCCAAGATGTGAAGAATTATTTTATGAATGACCTGCAGGGATAGTCAGAAGAGGTTATGAGTGTGGACTATGGAGACTTTGTTATTGTAGTTGTTCACCTTATGTTCTAATGTAACATTTATGAATGTATCTAGTGTTTCCAAAGCTACTAAACTAATTGGTCTTTCGAGACTTGATCTTTTGTGATCATGCCAATGTTACGAAGTAATGCACCGACTCTGGGTAGCTGGGGTCAAGGCATTACAAAATTTATATGAATATATTAATATAAAAAATTATTAAATTAAACCAAAGGTTTAACATAGATCATTCTTTAAATAAATGACCTTTTATTTCTAATAACCTCAATAACCTCAACATGAAAAATATTTTTATCCTCAATGTTTATATAACACCCTTTAAACGTACATCTCAAAAACATAATAGAATGTATCCCAAATAATACAATACATTAAACAAAAAAATTATATATAAATCAACCCAATAAATGTTTTCATAAAATATCATTAGTCACCCAAAAATAATTACTTTATCCCATAATATGTTTCTCAAAATCAAATTAATATTTAACCATGTAACTATATATTTAAAGATAATTTTATACTAACATGTATTTAATGTAGGATAGTGGAAGTCATTTCACCCTTACATCCCTTTGATTAGTTTTTCATTCCTTACAGCCTTCCTAGATTTAATGGGTTTTCATCAGGATTTCACTTTGTTCTTCTAAATCTATGGAAAAATATATGTGACGATCATATTCATAATTATATATGATCTTATATAATTTTCAAGAATATGGTGATCATCTTAAAAAATAAAAATAGCCATAAAATCACTTTTTTTAGCCACTAAGGTTTTTTATACACCTTTTTCATTTCCACAAAATCAAAAAATTACCTCAACAACAAGAACAACTCTTTTATTATCTTTTTCTCAATTATGTTTTTTTATTTAGTAACACAATACCATTAAATCACTGTTCTAGGTCATTTATATTGTTAAACATATTCTTACAAATCATTAACGCAAAGAGTATATAGAAAAATAAGCTTATATATATTTCATGATCACATAATTCTTTAATTTTAGTATATAAATATTTTAGTCATTCAAATTCATTATTACACCATTAACTAGGCTTAATCATCTTATTCCTCAATACCTTTTTTATTTTATATGTCATTTGTAGTCTCTTCATCATCAATATGAAAACCATTACTCATAAAACCTGTTTGATTATCTTCTTCATCCTTCCCCCCCAAGAAATAGATTTTCATAATTCCCATTCTTTAAAAATTTAAACATTTAACCATTGATGATTCCTTATGGGAACCATTATTCCCATCCATTTCATGAACTAAATTTTCCATTTTTTTCATCAAAAATTACTTAATTTTAATTATTATTTTCCGCATGTAAAACATATTATTGATCCTTTGAGATCTCCCCTTTAGTGCTTCTTCCTATATTAACGACATATAAGATATTGAATCTTCTTTCCTCTAGGTTATCCATTATCCGAACACTCAGTGAACACTATCATTATCTTCTTTGGTGAGTCAAAGAGTTGGTTAAGGTGAAAGTTGTTAATCATATGTCATGGTAACTAATTAGGCATAATCACAATATCTTTTAATCCATTCATTATCCCATTTTGTTTCTCTTCTAGAAATTTTGTATCACATTAAATTTTAACCTAGTTCTTTTTGGATCCCACCATTTAATAAAACCAAAATAGAGTAATATGAGTAATAATAATCATATTGTTAAACTAAATAATCAGGAAAAAACATTTATAGGATGTCCAAGTCCTGACACATTTTTTTCAATATATCAAACCTTAGGTTTATCCATGGTCATTTATGGTTATCATTTATTCAAATCCTTTATGATTGTTCATAAATGGTTTTTTAATTTCTAAATAATATATTTTGAGAGTGTCAAACAAGATGTGTAGTACAATTCCTTTTTATACACCAAGTAATTCTTATGTCAATATTGGAATTTATTTTTCAGATTTATTACCCCTAGATACGTCTATTATAGAACCGTTTCAACTTTTAGTATTGAGATAGGGATGTGATTTCTTATAAAAAATTGTCTTTATACATCTCTTGGATTCTAGGATATTTCTATATATGTAGTCTTATCCCAAGGGTTCCCGCTAAATTTATCATCCTAGTTCCAAAGGTTAACTAATAATTTCTTATAATACCAAATATGATGACCCAAGACTTCTACAAATATTATTACATGATTTATAAACATAAATATACATTAATAAAACATAAGGATCATAAAGGCATAGTGTATTTGGAAGACTGGGTTCATATTTCCTCAAAATGACCTAAAACACGAAATCACTTTTTTATTTTTCCTTACTGAGCTCCTAAATCCATTAAAGATCCTAAAACTTCATTGGATAGACTATGTAATAAATAAATTAAATGGTTAATCTAAAAATCATAGTAAGTGAATAAACATGAAAACAAAATATTACATGTGAGTTAAAGATATAACATGATATCATAAAAATGAATGAACATGAGTAATCACATGGAAGAATAATGTAAATAATCTTGTATCATAAGATAATTTCATTATAATAAATGTGGTAGAAATATATAACATTAAATAAACACAAGTTAGTGATAAAATCCTAGACAATATCACATGGTGGAAAAAGTCTAATAATAGACCAGATTTACTCCCTAATCTCATACATGACATATCATGATACTAAAGCTTTACCTAATTAATTAGAGTTCTATCTTGGTTTACTGATCATAAAAAATTTATGATATATATCTTTTCCACATAAAATAAATAAATCATAATGTATAATATAATAATTACCCTTAGAAATAAGATGGGTTTCATAATCATTATTCATATCAAATTCAAAGGAAATTTGATAATGAAGGAGTTTTTAGAAATGATCATAAAGAATGTATTCCCCAAAAAAGTAATAGATAATAATCTAGTTATATATTTGAGAGACATATATACAGAATTTATAATAATTCCATAACATTTAGAGAGAGATAATGTGAGTTAGAGAGATAATGTTCATAACCTGAATGAAAGGGTGGTTTATAGAGATTCTTAACCTCAAGTCTGATTTGTCACAGACATTAATTATTTACCAGAATTATAAGATAGAGTAAATTATTTACTTTATTAGTAACCTTTTTCATATTTATTATTGCTTTTATTTTAATTTTTACCATATGATATTCAATTAATTAACCCATTAATTCCACATCAGATGTTATAATGATAAATAGATAATATATCTAAAATCACTTTGGTAAGTTGACTAAGGTCAAATATATTTTTAATTCATCATATAAATAATGGTTACCAAGAATTAATTATAATTTTAATACATAAATTATACTTTTTAAATAAACCATGAAATATGCTCAGAAAAAACCAATTACATTAAAATCATGGAGATGATAGGTCGTACGTATGCATGAGTAATGATTCTATTTTCAAAATATTCTGATAGAAAGAAGGTAAGTGTTATTTTATCTTTATGGTTTATAATTATATCTTAAATATCATATTATTTATTTAAATTTATTTATACATACCATCCATTTGATTCGGTAATGATAAAATTAAAAAAAAAACAAATCACATCGCTTTGTAAGGTGGTAGTCCTCCATACACATGAAAGATGTTATCATTTTCAATTGATGGAAAGTTAATAAATTATATGATATATTAATTTTCCATAATAATTAACATGTCATTATTATCATATATTAACACTACATTAACACTTATTATGTTATGTGTAAATTTTAAGTGAAGAATGAATCACATTCCTTAGTGAGGCGGTAGTCTATCGTACACACGAGCGATGTTATCGTATTCTCTGCGGGATAGAAAGTAAAAAGTTATATATGATAATATAATTATATAGTTGTAATTATATCATAAATATAATATATAAAAATTAAATACAACATTATATCTAGCCATGAGAAGTGGTTATGGAAAACGAATTATGTTGGTTTGCGAGGCGGTAGTTCACCATACGTACGAATAATGATTTCATTTACCAGTTGATGGAGGATGAGATTATTGTATGTTATTCCATTAACATAAAAAATATCAGTATATAGAAGTCCATATTATTATTATATCATCATGTTTTAATAATACTTAAGGTATGTAGAGAAATAAATAAAATAAAATGCTCAGTTAAGACCGTTACCTCTTCCTCATAAAACATATTTTTATTACCACCAGAAACCTTTGTAGGTTGGAGTTATGATCAAAAAATAATTCCTAAATAGGGTATGTAATTTGGGAATATATTTTTATAGGTATGTTTTGAAAAAAAATTACATTTGTAAAGGATAGTATATGGGGTGGCCTTTTATAGGTAGTGGAGAGAACGCACTTAGTATTATTTTTAAAGAAAGAATTACACCTCGATTTCTATCATGATACAATTATACAAAATAAACCATTTTAAAACCTCATAATATATAAGTTATAAATATTAACATATAATAGTAATTATATAGGTTTTGAATAATTTTTAAACCTTATATTTTAAGTTTAACCCCCAATAAAACTTTTTTAACTTAACCATAGAAATAATTTTTTTTTGTTTTCACCATTCATTATGTTAAAAAAAATATATTGAAAATATTAGATAATATAAAATATTTTAATTCCAAATATAGAATACATTTATCAAAATTAAACTCACAAAAGTGGTAGAATTTAATTTAATATTAAACCTATAGTCGTGTCGAAAAAATGATTTTCCAAAAGAAAAACATCCAAAATATTAAAACAAATTATATCAAAATTCAAGATAAAATTTATTAAATGAACAAATATGGATTAATAAATATATAATTGGACTAATTATACTTATAAAACTATATTAAAAAAATTAAATTCTTTAACTAAAAAGGAATTTTTTAATAAAAATCAGTATTTTTCAATATTAATTGAAAAATGAAACTTTTTTGAAAAATCCCAAAAATTAACCCCAAGATAATTTTGATATGATGATTTAAAGAATTAATTTAATTTAGTAAAATAAGTTTTATAAAATTTTTAAAATTTAATTTTAAATTATGTGGACAAAGCACGACTAAACTGCCTTTAAAAAATACAACTTTCCATAATAAATTTCTTTTTCCTTTTAGGGGCTATTATTTTATATCTAATCAATAGATAACTATTAAATTTATTTCATACATGTTTAAACTAAATTATTTAGATAAATTATTTATCCCAATTCATACCTTCTAACATAAATTCTAGGTTATAATGGTCATGCTTAAAAAATAATATTTTAATATTGTATCAAAACAATTTTAAACATGTTATTGTGTGCATCACAAACTATAAAAGATATTAAAATTATTTAAAGATAAATATGAAATAAAATTTTGAAATGTATCATTATATTATAATATTGTTGTTTTATGAAATATATTCTATCAAATATGATTTTTATCTTTTTAAATCTCGAGGTTTTATATTCAAAATCCAATAGAAAAAATCATCTTGAATAAGAATGATATAAAATTATAAAAGTGAATTTATTTGGGTAATTTTCACAACATGTTGAATGTAATTTTAAATTAGAAGTTTCCATATGAAAAACTAGGAGTGTATGATATGATGTTTTGGAAGATGTTGTCGGTTTAGTTGAATTTCAGTGAAGAACAACAAAGGATAAAATGGGAAGCTAAGGGATACCATGTCATGGAGGACAACATGGTGGGATTTTAGAATAACTATTGAAAATGTGGGTTATATGGTATTTTGGATGTCTTAGGGGAATAATTTAAGGATAGATGATTTGGGAGGCTAGAGAACCCCGATTTCACATGCCAAGGCATGTTGAGTGTCAGGATTTAAAGGGAAAAAAGTGAAATACAATTAGAGTGGGCATGATTTTTGGTGGTTTGAAGAGAATTTTTTCTAGAGAATTTTTATATCATGGTTGTCAATATATTTTTATATAATGACAAGATTTATGAAGGAGTTGAAAAACACATTTTTTTTAGGAATGAGAAGAAGATATATTAAATATATCATGGAGGTAACAGTGAATGTAGGTTCCATGTTGTGGTAATTATGGCCACACCATGGAGGAGTTGAGTCAGTATATTCATAGGTTTAAAGTTCTTATATTTAAGAAAGACGATCCAGGAAATAAATTTAATATCATGAATCTATATAATATGAAGCATATGGATGAGTATAAATCAATTTTAAAGAAGATTTAGAGGAAGGATTTTTCTTTCATGATCGTGATTTATTAGAGATCTTTGGAGAGGGAAACGAATAGAATTTATCTAAGATATAGAGAAAAGGAAAGTCATGATTTATAAATATATCGATCTCTATAATTGAATATATATTTTAATTGTGTAAATGAAGTGGGATTTAGGATGATTTTATATATCCATTATTGAGATATTAATTCCATATTTATGTGAATATATTAAAACAAATCATTATCACTTGCTGAAGAACTTTCCAATGAATGAAGGATTTTATAAGATGACCCATGTAAAGGTGGATTTATTCATGTGATATTCATAGTATTATTATAAAGGAGTAGTTTTGAGATCAATATAACCAATCAATACTCATTGCATAGAAAATTGTGAGGTCATTTTGTATTAGGATATATGATAGAGTGGTAATCCCTTTAGATAATGGCTTCTTCTTCTTATTATTTATTTTATGAATTATATAAAACATAAGGTCCAAATATAATTCAACTTCAAAAAAAAAATCCAATTAATTAAAATGAAAATAGGATCCGATTCCAATTGTTATAGCCACAAGCGATTCAAGTGAGAGGTACCCTTGTAGGAGTTGAATTATGGTATTGATATTTTCTAACATAAACATTATTTCCTAAAACTCTCATGTCCCCAGAAAATATTGAAATAATAATTATTTGGGTCCCCTCTAGTTATTCCTTTAATAATAATATAATTTTTACCTCTCTAGTATTCAATTATTTATTTATATTTTTAAAAAATGCTTCACCCACACACATACACACACCGATTATGTAATTCAGAATATTACCACACACAAACACAAGACATAAATATTTTACTTTGTTTCATTCAACTAATATATACCAAGTAATATGCAATAAATATAGTCTCAATGTACCAAAATCCACTAAACACACTGTTTGGTGCTAAGATTGGGATAGTTTTGGGCTTACTCCCCTTACATGGTTTAGTGACATCTCATTACTTACCAAGAATCGCATCCCTCACTTCCACTCTTTTTCTTAGTAATCTAGAAATGTATTGATATTATAGAACACATGATAACACATAAAAACCACATTATTGAATATACACTAAGATTATATTGGTTCCCTTTATCTCCATGTTTCTCCTTCACAATTCTATTATGAACATCGCGTGAATACTAATATATTTACATGAGTCATCATCAAAACTCCTCCATTATTTATAAAGTTCTTCAAAGAGTTACAATAATTTCTTACACATGCTCAAACATAAATATAGAATTTCTCTATTAATATTAGAAATATAAAATCATCATCAATACATATATTTCACATAGTATCAGACTCTCATAATTTATATATATTTAGCACAAAAATTTCCTTTACTTTATATCCTAGATAAATTATCCTCATTACCTTATCAAAGATATTTAATAATTCATCTGTATGATGGGAAAAAAATTCCTATAAGTATTAATCAAAACTAAACTGAAGTCATCCACATATCTTCTATAATTATACATCATGATATACCATGTAGTTCTTGAATTCTCTTTCAAAAAGATAAAAACATTTATCCAAGGAATATTTTTACTCAACTCCTCTATGGAATGGTTATCACCACCGTGGAATGTAACCTACCCCCATAAGAACATCTATGGCATGTTTACTATATCTTATTCTCATTCTCACAAAATGTATTGTGTCAAAAAAACCATCGTCATTGTTAAATTTTATTCATGTAATAAGTACAAGAAGCAAGAGGAAAATAAGGGAGACAATTGATTAAGGAAAGCACAACCCTAGGGAGGCCTAATATAGTGAATACCAAGAGAATAACCTTGTATAAATTTTACCCATTTTGGTTTGAGGAATGTAATGTTATGGAGAAAAGTGACATTGGACCTATATTTAGTCAAATAAGATTGGTGATCAGTTTCCATATTTCCCTACCGCTAAGTGTGGGTGACCTAGATGCTCTTATTGAGAAGGGACTTTCATTTTCTAGTGATATAAGTAATTGGCCATGGGTTGGATCCTTTTCCATGCAAGGAGTCATGTAAAATCATATATTCGGTTTCCAATTGTGTAAGTACCATGTTCTTTTGGTTGTAAAGATTGAGGCCGGTAAGAACATCATTTGCCTCAGCCTGAAGTCCCACTACTATAATGTGTTGTGAAAACTAGGAGGACACTTTCCCCTGAATCTCATACCATCTCTCCTCCACACATGTCACCTATATTATAAGAACCATAATTATTTGGTTTTTTTCATTTTTTGGGTGTATCAATCGAATCGAATGTCCCTGTTTCTTGGGAGTAGAAGGCAGGGCCAATGATGAGCTAGATTGAAGAGAATGTAGAGAAGGGGGCTCCATCCAGTTCCCAAAAATAGTTACCATGTCAACTATAAATCTCTTCTTTATCACAATAATGGAACTTCTAGTGAAGAGGGACTCCTCATATTTGGATTGGTTTCACACTTGTCATAGACACCAGTAAACTTATCTAAGAGTAACAGCTCAAGGAGATATTTACATACCTGAAATAGTCTCCCCTAAAACCATTTCTCCAAAAAGGGCAGTGGATGAGAGAGATATGAAGGTACAAAATAAGCTCCACACATCTTGGGTCCATTATCCATAAAATAAGATTTAATATTTTATTAATTCCCTATTTTCTTTATAGAAAATCCATCATGATGTGAGACAAATCCCAACTTTTTTAATGTTGTCATCACTTGGTAATGCATGGTGTTGAGTCCTCTAGATGAGGAAATTATACATGGCCAGAATCTGTTTACCCCACACAATATCTTTCCATCTATCATGAGTCACTTGAAGTTTGGATATACTATGGAAGTCCTCGGGAAAAAAATTCACTACATTAGACGGGGTAAACACACATTCTTCCCATGTTCAACATAATCATTGGAAGCCTGACACATAACATTAATTGTACTATGAAATTGGGGTTATAAAGATTCCCAACCCATATATCCTTACACAATTCCCATTTGGTATCCAAAACTCCCAGAGTGGACCTCTCCATTTCTAAAATTGATTCTAAAAATCCACCACTATATTAGCTATGTTATGGTCTCTATCAACTTATCATTTCATCATTTTCCATTCATCACTAAAATACTACAACCATTACCATAGATTCTAAAACACATTATCTTATACTCACTATTTTTCATGATTAAACTTATAATGGAAAAACCATTAGACGTCACATGAAGAAAAAATAATGCTTATTTTTAAAATGTGTTTTGTAAAATCAAAACATTAAGTGTAATATAAGAGAATAATCATGCTAGTCATTTTACAACCACAATGGTCATGGTTTTATATTCTATGATGTGGTTGATCCACTATCATCCTATTTTATACTTTCAATACTTCATTAACCATACTCATTACTACATACATTCATTGATTAGCATTCAAAATATCCATCTCTTATTTTTAGTGGTATTATCAAACCCAACACCAAGACCAATAAGTGTTGACTATATATTCCAAAAACTCATTATATTAAAAATAGCTACTTATATCCTAGAATTACTCAAAAAATATGGATAAACTCAACTAATCCTTTAAGAATAGTGTTTTAAATATCTCTATCATCATAAAATCCAACAAACTCCATTAATTTGGTTGATAATACATCCACCGTTGTGTTTCCAATAAATCCAACACATCAATGTCACTATTTGGGTTCCAATATTATCCCCCTTTGGATTTTTTTCCAATAATATAATGAATCAAAGAATCTTCATGTCATCATAATTCACCCTACTCCCCCTTTCTACTCCCAATTAAAGGATTGGGTAGATTCATATATCCATGATTCTTTATACTCCCCCTCTAAAACAAAATAGAACTAAAATAAAATTCTATAAGTAATTTCCATCTTTTTTAATTTCATTTAGTCTTCTTGATGTCAAACAATGCATGATACTAATCTCATTTCTCGTGAAAGCTTCATTGGGGAAACCACTTGTCACTATTTTACTAGAAGTATTCTTCTTAATGCTTGAAAAGTATAGTGGTGTAATAAATTGATCATGTAATACTATTTTAGAATCCAAATTACATCATATTAAGGAGACTATGATACCCCCTTTTTTAATATACTTTAAGACTCTTTTAATTTTCCACTCAAATGAGACATAGCACTTGTTAAATACATATTTATCTCTAATACTCTAGAAAAGTATCAAATGAGAGTGTATTCTAAAATAATTTTTTAGAGTGGTATTACCACAAAGAGGCTATCTATTAAGATAACCTATAAGTCTACTATGTTTGATCATGATGTAAAAATCAAGAGATTAAGATAAAAAATATATTATTTTCTATTACACTCTCATATTTACAAAAGAAAAATAATGTCACAATTTTTACAATATATCAATGAAAACAAATCATAAACTCAGCCTCAATTTCACAAAACCATTAGTGATAAAATATGAATTACATAGTGTATGATTCATAACATATTTCATCATTACATTTCATCTTGAAACAACAAACCTAATGGTAATTATCAAAACTAATGAAAATATATTAATAAAATTTATTTTTTTCATCCTAAAGGTTTATTTACTCGGTTTATAGGGATATCACATTTTGATCTTCATATACAAACTCCCCCTAACATAATCATCCTCATCAAAAAAGAAAAAATAAAAATACAGCATGAAATTCATCCTATTCTAGTAGCTTTTAATATCCTAAGATAGTCAAATGAGATTAAATGTTAAATTACTTGTTTGATTCAAACAAATAAATCATGAAAAAAAATTTGTTGATGCTCCTCCTTTAGTATTTCCCCTTCCATATTCAAGTCTTCATACGGAATAATAATATGTTTACTTGACACCACCAAATCATTTGGATCTTGATACTAATTGTGATACCAATTATATTATAGCACTTATAGTTGGATAATGTGTTCTCTAAAACCACTTGTTGTAATTTTATATCTAATAAGAAACCATTTGTAATTATTCCTATCCACATATATAAATTTAGTGAATTCATTGATTTAAATTTCATTTTTTTTATATAATTTTAAAATGGATCATATATACCCTAAAACCTAAAACACTATAATAAAAATTAACAAAAATTTAAATACATGGGGAGAATGGTTCATCCATGTTACTCAAGTTTCGAAATATGGTGATCCACATTGGACCACCAATTTTCTTTTATCATTAAATTTGGAGTACATCTTCAAATATTAATCAGTTTTTGTAGAATTTGATTTCTTTTTAACTTATATGGGATTATTCTTTTCTTATTATCCAAAATAAAAAATATATCTTCCTTAGTTACACCTAAAAATAAGGATTACTTGACATATCGTGGGTTGTTATTTTACTTTCAAAATCATATTTCTTACTTGTATTCACTATAATAATTTTTTTATTTTTCAAAATAAACTTTCTAGTCACTACAATATGTGAACTCCTTTTGTGTTTCTCAATATTCATATTTTCTTTCCAAGAAAATCTTTATTTTACAATAGATTTAGAACTCTTCTTCGATAAAATTAGAATGGTGAAAACCTTTAACTAGCACATGATATTTAAATTTCAAGGGAATATATTTATCATTGAATGAAATCCATTTTACTCAGTTCATTCTATATAAACTTTTCCTGATATTTAAGTTAATGTAATGATTAAAATAATAATAATTATTATAATAATAACTATTCATCCTTTATTGGGTTTGATAGATCTATTTTTCTTATTTTCCATAAAATTAATATAAATATATATATATATATTATAATTATTTATGAAAAAATCTATAAATAATTCAACGTATAGCCCAATAAAAAACATTTATCCATACCCTCCACTAGAACAAATTCATTTGTCCTTTACTTTTATAGGGACCTTCTCTAATGTTTTCCCATCACTTTTATTATTTCTCTTTTCATGGGAACTCCCACGGATTTATTCAGTTATTTATATGGATAGTTTTTATCATGGTTTGGGAAAATTTTCTCATGAAACATGTCTTATATTTCATGATAGTTATTTCATTATTTTCATCTAATATAGAACACTTTTTATTCATCTCATTGTCACCTATTTAAGGATAATAAAATAAAAAAAGTGCAATGAATATTTTATAACATTATTAACCTTGGAACATGATTTTTATAATTACTTTTTAATGGATATTTACTCATTTTCCAGTTACTATATCTTCATGATTTTTGTTTCAATTTGAGTATACATATTAGCCTTAACTATATTTTCATTATAAATATCCTTTTGTAATTTATGGGGATGCTTATTTTCTTTCCAATCTTATAATTCATCAATTTTTTCCTCTAAGTAATGCAATATTTATGAATTATATTCTCTAAATTAAATTTGTGTACCACATTGACTGATTATTCCAAGTGTGTAGAAAGTTCTTCCATATTTTCTATTAGGTTTTGAACTTCATTTATGTCAAGGTTATGAAAAATTGGGATAAAAATCACTTTATTTTACATATTTACCCTAATTTAAACAATAATTTTCAAAATATTCTAATATATCTTAGGGAACCATTTGTTTGAGTATTTTTTGGAACCAGTTACATAGGAAACATATTTTAAAAACATGTGAACCCTTCTTTAAAATAAAACTCTTCTAGACCCACATACAGAAAATTCTCATAAGTTATACATATCTTTATAACTTGGGGATGGGAAACATAAGAAAGGGGTGATATCAAAAGCTCCATGATAGAAAACTTGTAAATATGTTGTCAAGTGTTAGATCAAAAGCATATAAAAAACATGATTATGGATAAAGTATTTATTAAAAATAATGTGGTAAAATAATATTTTCCCATAAATAATGATGTAAAGACATATAATATCTGAATAAAAAATATGTATCATGACATAAGTGTGTGAGATAAGCATGGAAATATAGAATAAGAAAATGATATAATAATATAATTGAGTTTTAAATATATAAAAACAACATGAAACATGACATATTAAGCAGTGATTAATGTTTACTCCTTATAAAATCATCACATAGTGTACAAATTACCATAGTTGATTGGTTTCACACCCTATTCCTATAAACAGGGTAGATATCATCCAATAGTATATTGGGTTCACTTACCATTCCTATAAAAATAGTGGGAATAATCCCATAGTGTATTTGGTTAATTCCATAATACCATACATGAAATATCATGATATATAATGATTTAAACATTTACATTGTAGGGTTATATGATTCTGGACCTATCCATCACATAACATAGTGTGTTTAGGCTAACTTCCCTTACACACCATACATGGTATATCATGTGATGAAAATATTAACCAATTCATTGAAGAGATATATAATTTTTGTTTTAACTTTAATATAATGATAATAATATTATCTACATGCATATAAGTTCTACATGAGGAAAATAATACATACATAATTTGTAAGCATGATAAAACCCATGAAAAAGAAGCAAGTTTCATAATCTTTCCTCAAAACATAACTGAAGGCTATATCATACAGATTACAAAGAGAATAAGATTTTGGATGTTCAATTTTTAATAAATAAACATAGGTCTTGAAAACTGAGTTATAATTTTGGAAAAGTAATGAAAAGTATTAAGTATACGTAAGAATAATAATGAACTGCATAGGTGATGTTTTTTGAAATGAGTATGGGATATTTTAAGTATGTAAATATCTTATAATATCCATTTAGATCATAATAGTTCTAGTATGGTTTACATAAAATAATTAGTGTTTTGACAAGATATTTATAGTGAAAACATTTTATATATGTGTTACATAACATGAAATATGAAATCTGAAGTTTCCATTTTTATGTTTAAAAAAACTTCTTGGTTGAAATCTTCCATTATAAAAATTATAATAAAATATTATTTTGAAAATAAGAAGAGGGAAATATTATGGTTGCAATAGATAAAAAAAATTAGTTTTCCAATTAAAAATGATTACATTTTTGTAAATAGAAATTATGAACAATATGGGGAAGCTATTGTTAAAGAAGATATGAATTATTCTCAATAATTATATAATTTTTTAGTAATAAATTTATCAAGGTAATGATTTAAATAAAAAAATGTAACTTTAAAAAGAATTTGGAACTATAATATCACTATAAAATAGAATAAATATATATTGTAAAACCATAGTTAAAAAATTAATCATTATGACTAATTAAATAAGTTGAGATAAGGAAAACCCTTAAGGGTTTTGAAATTTTTAAGTCAAAACCCCATGACAGAAGGATATTTGAATAGCTAATTGTATATCATGAAATTTATAGAATCATGATGGGTAAATATTAAAGTGATGTATATAAACCATTACAAATATATAATGGTGTATAATAAGTAATATGTTTTAATTGGTGAAATTTGAGAAAAGAAACCCTTACCTTATTCTCGGTCCATTCTGCACATTCACCTAAATTCTTTGTTACATTGAACATTATCTTGAATGTAACCAATGAAATTAAAGGATTAAGATAAATAATTGAAACTAAATATTAATTACATGAGAGGGGATTTTGGGAAAAATAAAATGGAAGAGTTTTAGGAAATAATTTCAAGGTATATGTGTGGTATGAAGTGGTGGAAGTGCATCTATTTTTTATGTAATGAAAATGAACATTGGAAAATACCCATTAATTTTCAATGATATCATTACACTATTAAAGGATCATTGACTCCAAAATTTATAAATAATTATGTTTGGGTTGATCTTGGGTCATCAAATCATCAAAAAAAATTCCAAAAATGTTATAAATTTTGTGGATGTTATTTTTTTCTTATATTTTTACTTTTACCATTTCTTTACTAATGTAACTAGATTTTTCCCAAGTAACTTATGTTTTACTAATCATATGAAATAACATATATTAGAAAATATTTATTTTATAAACCAAAATATAATATCCATTTAATCTAATTAAATTTTTAATTAAGACAAAACTAGTATTAAAATTAAAAAAATCATATATTGAAAAATTATGTCATAGATAAATATTTTTTTAACATTAATTTTTATTAATATTATTTAGTATTGATTACTAATTGAATGAGTGATTATTTTTTTAAATATGTTCTTAAAATAATAATAAATAAACTTTTGATAAAATATTAATTTATTTTATTATATAAAAATTACACAATTATAATAAAATAATTCATAGAGAATAAAATTTTTACCGTTAGCATGGTCATTAGCATTAATATTAGTAATTACACTTTTATGATCAAAAATGAAAATGAACCTATTAAATAATATGATCTTGTTAATCTAAAATATTAAATCCATTTATTATATTTAATTTCTATAAGTTATGAAAACTAATGTTTTAATATAAACGATTAAATTATTTTTTTGAGTAAAATATTACTTATGATTCTGAAAATATATACATCGGTTTTATAAATAAAACATATACATATTAAATGATTTATTTCACTTATAAATAAATTTTTTATATTAAAATTTTTCAAAAATATTTATTTAATTATTTTATTATGATAATTTCATATATGTGACAATTTTAGAAATATCGGAATTTTTTACTATTCACCTAAAAACCAATGTTTTTTGAAAAATCTCTAAAAACTGATTCTAAGATAATATTGAAAATATAAATCAAAAAAATAAATTAGTTTTATTTAATTCATATTATAAAACTTATACATTTAGTTTTTGAATATGAAATTTAATAAAAAAACTATATAAAAATAAACATTCTTTTTCTTTAAAAGTAAAAATGTGAAATGTGAAAAATAAATATGATAAATAACTAATTAAATAAAAAAATACCTGATTATATCATCCTAATTTCTAGTTACATATCCCCTAAATATCTCTACGTAATATCTAATAATATGGCAGATTGTGATTTCAGCTGAGGGGGGTGATTCAGCAAGAATAGATCTCAAGGAAATTTCCACGAACATGAATTTCTCTTGCATGAAATTTTTATCATTCCTTAATTTTTCAAGTTTTACTTCGAATTAGTAAAAAATAAAACCCTAGTAAATATAATTCATTTTCTAATCATGTATAAATGATATTCATAAGGGATAATTTTTATACCAGATTAAAATTATTTCCCTTTTCTCCATAAATTTCCTAATATTGTTACTTAATTTTAAATATAATAATTTAAAGGATATATTATAATGGTCAAATTTAATAATTTTATTATAAAGTATATATATTTTATTTTATTTTAGTTATGTGTGTGAAACAGTTTATCAACTCAGTTTTCAATTAAAGGATTGATTTATATAGTAATCTTTATGGGTGTAACCTCCCCCTTAAATAAATTATATACTCAAAATTTAAATTATGTCCTTCTGATGAAAATATATAGTAGTTTCTAAGACATAAATGTGACTCAAGATATAATTTATAGAGATATATCACCCTTCCAAACATAAGAAATAAAACTTTTCCCATTAAAATATTTCAATATTAAAGTATTTATAATAATACTTTCATCAATAATAATTTCAAAAACCATTATGGATATTCATATATAATGATATTACAATAAAGGGTTTTTATTTATAACAAAAAAGATAAAAGTTCTTGAAAACATACTTGCCATGAGACATCCAAATATATAGAGTGAAAAACACTTGTCACAAATTAATTATCACAATCAAATTCAGTATTAGTCATTTCATAGTATTTTTTTACTTCTATTGTTTAGGGGGTTGTTAGTATCGATTATCATATCAATGCCTTGCATTAATGAACTTTTTTTTGTAGTTCCTAAATTCCACACATCTAAAACATTTATTTTATAGGGGATCCTTAGGGAAAATATTATTTGTTTCCCATCATTTTAACTAAAATATTTCTTTTTCCTTAGCATTACTACAAATCAAACATATTCTAGTTTCTTTGATACATTCCCTTGGGTAAATCTTCCCACATTTGTGACATAAAGAAAATTTAACATTTTTTCTCTTCATCATGTTTGTCTCCCAAACTTCCATGAGACTTCATCCTTATCTTTTTTTTTGTATTTCAACTTTTTAAATGTTGTTAATTATATTTCATGATAGTTGTTTAAGTATAATCATAAAGTTTCTCACTACAAGTCCTATTAAAAAGTTTTTTCATTGAGATAATCATCACATTTTCCCTCTCACCTGTTGTTAACTTTATTCCTTTGGGTTCCATCCACTATTAAAACCAAAATTGGTTAACATGAGTAATGAATAATTAATATTATAAAAGGATTTTCATAAATTATCTTATAAAACACTTAACCTCAAAATGTATTAATATTTAAAACCATCACATTTTCTTACTTCTTAATATAAATCACTCTCAGTTTAATCTAGGTTTCTTCGGTTTGGGTTCTATCATACACCATAACCTAAATATTAATATTATAAATTCTTTATAATGTATTGTAAATAAAATGTTATTAACCAAAATATATACCTTGGGAGTGTCAAACTATGTTTGCAATTATGCCACATTTTCATGCACCGAGTATTGATTGAGTTAATACCCAACAAATTAATTTAAGATTATTACCCCTAGGTATAACAATTATAGATCCTTCATCAACATGTAGTATCCAAATTGGGATTTCATTATTAGTAAAACCACATACTGAAAACTTTTACAAAATTTTAGAATGTTATCGTATACATAGTTGTATCACTTATATTTTCACTAAAGTTCACTAATAATAATAACCAAAATGACTGACCTAGTCCTACAAAATATATAATCACTCCTCTAATACAAAATATCATGATCTGATCTAAACAAATATTTAATTTAGATCATTATAATAATTTAAACTTTAAATCTCATGATTATCTAAAAAAACTCATATAACCTTTTTCTTTAGTGTCATTAAGGACCAATTATATATGAAACATATTTTAAAAACTTGTAAACCTTTCTCCCTATTTTAAATATTCTACAACCCATTATATAACATTCCTATAATTTATACTTATCTACATATCCTAGGGATTTAAAATATAATAAATGAATTATCTTGTAATCTCATTAAGGGAAAACATATCAACATGTCATTAAGGGTTAGATCACAAGAATATGAGAAAACAAGAACATTGAAAAAAATTATCATAAAAAATAACATGGTATGAAAATAGTTGTCTATAAATAATAATATATATACATGTAATCTCAAAAGAACAATCATGAACCATGACATAAGAGTATTAGATAAGCATAGAAACATTGAATAAGTAAATGATATCATAAGATCACGGAACCATAAATATATAGAAACCACATAAAACATGACATCATAATTATAGTTCAAGGTTCACTCTTAAGAACATCTCCACATAGAGGAAAAATTCCCATAGTGTATTGGTTTCACTTCATATTCCCTTAAATGTAGTCGATAATGACCCATAGTGGATTGGGTTCACTTCCCATTACCATAAAAATAGAGTAAGAAGTCCCACAGTCGGTTATTTTCAATATCTAATACCATAAATAGTACCTAATGATATATAAATCTTTAATTAATGCATTATAGGTCTATATAATTTATGTCCCACCTTTCACATAACTTCGTGTGATTCAGCTAACAGTTCATGCACCATACATGGTTTCCCATGATATGAAAACATTACCCAATGCATTGGAAGGATATATAGTTCATATAAGACCTACCACATAATCAAAATAATAATATGTGCATGTATACGTGTGACACGTGAATAAAATAATGCATAGATAAAGAATATCCATGATATAATGCATGAGAAAGAATTCGGTTTCATAATCTGTTTTGAAATCATAATCGAAGGCTATATTATAAGGACTCCGATGAGAAAAATGAATTAAACGATTTTTCATGTTCATATTTTAATAAATAAATTAATTTCTTGAACATTGATCTCTAATAAGAGAAAAAATCACTGGACTGATCAGGGATAGGTAAGAATAAACATGAACTACATGAGTGATGCTTTTCAAAATGAACATAAGATATTTTAGTAAAGGAAATGTCTTATAATTTAACATCATGCCATAATTTAACAAATATAGTTTTCTAAAAAAATAGATATGGTTTAAAATATCTATTCATGGTGTAAATATTTTTATGGAGGTCACACTTACGAAATATTAAATCAGATGGTTCTCTTTTAGGTTTTGAAAACCCCTTTCTTGAAATACCATTTCATAAAAAGGATAATAAAACATTATTTTGAAAAGCATAAGAGGGAAATATAAAGACCACATGATATAAAACATAAATAGGCTTCTAATTTATAAGGGTAAAATTGGTAGAAATCTAAATTTTGGATAGGTATGGGAAACTTTTTTTAAAGAGGATCAGAATCATTCTCAATAATGATATACATTTTTAGCAAGAAATTTATTAAGGTAATGATTTGAATCAAAAATGAAACTTCACCTAAATATTGGAATTAAAATATAATCATATAATATAAGAAATAAATCTTGTAAAACCATTGTAAAAAAAGGAATCACTATGACTTAATAAAGAATTTGATTCAAGAAACCCCCTTAATGATTTTGAAATTTTTTAGTCAAACTCACTTGAGAGAAGGAGCGTTGAATAGAATATTGAATACCATGGTATAAAATTGAATCATTATTTAAAAATATTAAAAGTAAATAGATACACCATTATAAATAAATCATGGTTTATAATAAGAAATGTGTATCAATGGGTGAAAATTAAAATAATAAATTATTAACATGTTTTCGATTCATTCTATGAATATGAAAAACTTCATTGGTACCTTAAAATTTATATATAAATTGTATTTAGAAATAAATAGATTAGGATTAATAATTGAAATAGAGTATTATTAAATTTAAAGAGTCTTCAATTAAGAAAAAAAAATTATAATTTTAGAAAATAATTCGATCAGATAGGTGTTGTATGAATTTGTGTAAGTGAGTCCCATTTTTAAGTGAATGAAATGGAACTTTTATTAATAGACATTACTTTTCAATAATAACATTAAACTATTATTTTTTAGATGACTCAAAAATTCTGAAATAATATTTTTAGTTGATATTTATTGGATAAATCCTTAAAATAATATTTCTATGCATGTTTTAAATATGATGGATGACAATCTTCCTTGTATTTTACTTTTCCCTTTTTTTATTTTCACTTTGGTAACTAGCTTTTAATTGAGTAAATTATATTTCGATAAATATATAAAATAACACCTCTTAGGAAATTTAGGTTTTATGAAACTAAATTTAATATCCATTTAATAAAATTAAATTTATAATTTATCTTTTAAATTAAAAAATATTATATATAGAAAATCTATTTTGAAGAAAAATGTTAATTTCACCATTAAGTGTTCTTTATATTATTTATTATTTATTACTAGTTTAATGAGTGATAATTTAATTAAGTATATGAATTATAATTATATTAATGTAAATTTTGAGAAGTGATTAATTTATTTTATTAGATAATAATTAACAAATATTAATAAAAATATTATTTTAAAATAACAATTTTACTATTATCATGGTCATTAACTTAAATCTAAGTAATCATACTTTTATAGACTAAAATGAAATTGAAATTATTACATAATATGTTTATGTTGATCTAAAATATATATAACATTATTTGGATTTATTTCTAAAAAGTGTTAAAAACTAATTTTTTAATATAAGAGAATAAATTAGTTTTTAGAGTAAAATATTACTTCTATTTCCAAAACGATATGCATGGGTTTTATATAAATACAACATATTGATTTTAAATGATTGGTTTTACTTATATATATATATATATATATATTGTAGAACATTGTTTCAAAAACATTTAATTCATTCTTATACTTTGATAAAGTTTTCTCAGGTAGTGGTCAAGGGTGGTGATTTAATTGGCATAGATCTTATTGAAATTTAAATAAATTTAGACTTCTCTTGCATATGATGTCATAGAAATCTTAATAATTCAATTTTTTCTTGGGATTTGTCAATAGAAACCCCTAGTAAAGCTACTTTACTTTAAATATAATATTAAGAAGCTTTATAAGAAAAGTTTCTCCTACCTTATAAAATTTTATCCCTTTTTCTTCATAGATTTTGTAATATGGTAACTTTATTTTATACCCCCTAATTTAATGGCTATATAATAATGGCCAAATTTAATAATTGTATTTTAAATTATCTCAATTTAATTTTATTTATGTGATTTTTGTGAAGTATTTTATTGACATAGTGTTTAATTAAAAGTAAAAATTATATAGTAAAATCTAAGGGTGTTATAAAATCCATTCTACTTGAAATCATCTTTGATATTTTGAATTATATAAGGAATCTCTTCCAATTAAAAGGATTGGGAATCATTATTTTCCCTTAAATTAGTATCCACATGGACTAGTATCTTACTTAGGCTCTTCAACTTGTCAAATTCAATTTTCAGTACACTGACATAGATTTATTACCACTTATTCTCCACTTTAAATTTCATATTTTCTTTTTTCATCCTTTGATCTATCTATTTTTATAAGTGGACTACTTCAAACTTTGGTTTTCTTGATATATAATCATCATCAGTGAATTCAACATCACTTAAGATATAAAACTTCACAAGTAATCCTAAAACATTATTGAAAATTTTAATAGATTAATTGTCTTAATTATTAATACATATCTTTTACATGTCATTATAATCCTCCATAAGGATCACACTTTTCCCTTAAAATGTTAAACTAAATTCATAGACCTTCCATTAATCAATATATGATATTTTCTACTTTTTCTCACTACCTCATAGTTTTTTTCTCCTAAGGATCACTCCCCATCATTAAAAAAGAGTCTTATAGGGGGAGAGTTTCATATGATATATATATATAAGAGATCCTAGGATCCCCCTAATCCCATGTGGAACGCAGAATACATCGACATAGTGTGGCACGTGCTTTGAAATTTTCCCCACCTCTAACTCTAGATTCATATATTTTTTATCCCTCTATACAGGGTTTCTTTTAGTCTGGATCACTACCTCATGATATTGTTTCTCCTAGAGTTCACAAATTATAATTGGAAAATGAATATCTAATGGGGATAGTAAAAATTATATATATTATATATATGATATCATTAAACTTCCGCTCACCACATTTATAACTCAAAATGAAGTTCCACGATGTGGAATGTGTTTTCCGTGATGTGGTGCCTAACAACCAAGAAAGAGAACTGTTAAACCTATTCCATGAACGTCTAGGAGTACTAAACTCTTATATCCAAAACACTTTAACCTCATCCTCGTTCTCCTTTTTCATAAAATTGAGATTAATATATTTTTTATTCATATTCATCTGATTTGGTTTAACAATGTTCATATTTAACAAAATATAAAATAAATAAATACACAAATTTTATCCATATAATGTATCATTTTTTGCATGGGTAACTTATAAAAATTATAACATTATAAAATATCTTTATAAATTATAAGTCATAAATTTATAAAGTATATAAAATAATGGATAAAAATCCTATGTTTTATAATACATTGAAAAATAAATAATTATAATAAAATTATATATATATATATATATAATTTTATATAATATGCATATACATAAATAATATTTTAATAAAATTAAATATTTGTGTGTAAATATAAAATTATTTTTGTGCATAAACATATTGTGAATTAATATATAA
This sequence comes from Viscum album, assembly GCA_963277665.1. NCBI lineage: Eukaryota > Viridiplantae > Streptophyta > Magnoliopsida > Santalales > Viscaceae > Viscum > Viscum album. The sequence continues at coordinate 1,070,515,968 of OY728129.1, forward strand.
ATCCTATGTTTTATAATAAATTATAAAACACTTTTTTTTATTCATTTGTAGTGCATCATTTTATGTCTGATTGTTAATCACTTATTAGTTTCTTGGGTTGTATTTAAAATACTTATAATCATTATATATATTTTCATGGAAAGTTAATTTATGTAAAATGTGTTATTAATTATTATTATTTTGGATTATTTATTTATTTATTCATTTATTTATTTATTCCTTTATTATTATATTTTTGGTTTTTTATCTTGAGTATAAACTTTTCCCAACAAATAATTGGATACCCTTGTAACTGACTTGGTAGTTGAATTGTTAGGCTATTATTCATATTGTTTAAATTGTGTTTTTTTTATTAGTTGTGGATTCACTAATGAATTTAATTTATTTTTGAATTGATTAATGTTTATGGGTAATAATATAATTTATAATGGAAATGGGATTTTATTTTTATATGAAACTCAACCTACGAATTTGATGAAATATATTAATTTTCTAAACACTATTAAAGTTTTAAAATCAAATTTTCAAAGTGATCCTATAATCCATTTTCTATATTTCAAAACACATGATTCAATGGTTACTTTCTCTTAAATTAATCAAGGTTTTTTACCCCTACCTATTATGAATTTTTCACCAATTTTTAGGGAAGTAGTTTTTATTTGACTTGCGGATAGGTTCAGTTGAAGTTATTCATTTTAGTGAGAACAGTGTGATAGCAGGATGCATTTGGTATTTAGTGTGTATCCAAAATGGAGATGGTCATAGAGAGGGGTTGCGATGTTAGTGATTTGGGGATGCATGGGGTGATCAGTGTGTATCCAGAATAGGGACACACATTGGGATGGAAAGGTTGTAAAAACTGAACCCTACTAACATTACAGACACCAAAAATTAACTTGTTCATCAGGACCTAGCCCTCAATGTTCCACCAGTTTCCCCACTGACATTTGGACCCCTACCTTAAACATATCCACTTTCTCAAATGGATCATCATATAAATGATTTTCCCCATATGCCAATTCTTGTTATTTCCAGAATTCATTTTTCTCACTCATATACACTAAGGCGAACATCTAATGAGGTCACCAATCTTGATCAATATTGTAGGACAAACCTATTTAACTGTAGATTTTGAATCATATAGGCACCGAAAAATAAATGTGCACCTTTTTTAAATTAGTAATGATATTTAAATTTTTAACCCTTTTATCATTATAGGGTGTTACAATCACCCCTCCCCTAGAGGACAATATTACCATTGTCGACCCAACATTTCAACCTATGAAATATCACTAAACTTCTTTATGAGTTCCTCCTTTGATACTAATGTAACAACTAGGCCTCTCTAATAACACAGACACCCCACCTTAACATGGTTGTTGGGTCTTGTACCTCATTACACCATGAAATGTGGTCCCCTACCTAGGTCTTAATCATATTCCCAAATGGATCATCAAACTAATGAATATCCCCATAGGCTAATTCATGTTATTTCTAGTGTGCTTTTACTTCACTCACACACACCTAGTAAAGCGTCCTAAGAGTTAATTCACCCATATCACTACTCGATGACAAACCACTTTAACTATGGAAATCTAATTAGGTGGAATCTTGAAGAGAAAGGAGAACCTTGTTGACATGGGTAGTAAAATTTATCATTTTAAACCTTTATCTTTTTGGGTTGTTACAATACCCCCCCCCCCTAGAGCATAAATTCTATGTTTTGGGACCTACATTTCCACCCAGACAGTGCCACCACACTTATAGTTGGATACTTCCTTTGATACCAATGTAACAACTAGGCCACACAAGTAGCACAGACTCCCCACCTTAACATGGTATTTGGATCTTGGCCATCTAGGAACCATGACATGTGGTCCCCTACCAGGGTCCCACCCATATTTCTGAACGGATCATCAGACAACTAATTTTCCCCATAATACAACACATGTTCTTTCTAATGTTCTTTTTCTTTACTCACACACACTAAAGAAAAAATCCCTGGAGGTTACCCATCTTGATTACTAATCAAATACAACACTCTTTAATTGTAGAGTCCTATTATGGTAGGCTCTCAAAAATAAAGTTTCATCTTGTTGAGATGGGTATTAATATTTTTATTTTTAACCCTTTGTCTTTCTGGGGTGTTATAGTGGAGAGGCTGGAAGTTGGGGGTTGGGACGGAGTATGTTGAACCAGCTAGTGGGGGTGTCCTGATGGAAATGATCAAATGATGTCTAGAAAATACATACAACTTTAGAGGTATTAGGACGCAGCCTCACTAATGGGGGGTAGAAGGCTTGTGATCCATGGGCCTTGGGTCCAAACATTAAGGGCCTTTGGGGCCTTATTTATGCCACTAGGCACTTGGCCTTATAGCCCATTATTGGGGCCTAGAAAAGTTCATGTATGGAATTAAACCACTGGTCCTTAGGGACACAAAAGTTTTAATAAATAAATGGTCCAATAGGGGAATGACAATCCTAGGGGTATGGATGAGGATTAACCCAACGGGGTTCCTAGGGTGCGTGTGTGTTTTATTACTTCTAATAATCTCTATGTATAATATATTATTAATGTTATTATATATGCATAAATATTATTTTTAATATAATATACATATTTTATTCATGTTTTTGATTATATACAATTGTAGAGAATTATAAACATAAATAACAATAAAAAATAAATTGTATATATAATAAATATTAATTTTAACGTATAAATATATAAATATCTATATAAATACATATACAAACCCACATAGACATATAAATACAACCAAAAAAACACACACACATATATATATATATATAAACAAATGAAACACAGATATGTGTGTGTGAACACAAATATATTCACATGATTATGAGAATAAAAACCAAAATAATTAGGGATCAAATTAATACTATTATTTATAAATAAATTTATACACATACACACAAGAAGATTTATATAGATAGAATCAGATATCATGTGTATTTATAGAACATGGTAATAACATCCCAAAAAATTTTAAAAAACTCATATGGGATCAATTGATAAATCCTTAAAAATAATTTATGAATATTTTATAGGTGGTTTTAGTGTCGATTAATCCAAAAAATCAGTAGATCCAATGGAAAGGTTTGGGTTACACGTTAGATTTAATAGAGAGGGAGGAGCGGTGTAGTAGTAAGGGTTCTTTTAATATGTTGGAAATATTTTTATCAGCACTAATAAAAAAACAATAATAAAAGTACCCTTTATCAACACTAAAATAAGAAATCCTAATAAAAAATAATATATCAATCTTAAATTTTTCACAAATAAATGCATGAAATTATCGGCACTAAAAACATTAAAAAATTCCTTTATCAGCACTAAATTTATCACTGATAAAGAAATAGTTTATGAGTGTTGATAAAAACCTAATGCATGATAAATTTATTCAATATGTAAGATAATAATGATAACCAAGGTTTTTCCCTTTAAAAATTTAATTTAAAAAAATTGAATATTGAAAATTAAAATGAATTACTTTTTATGTAAAAACAAATATTATAAATTACAGCATTACATAATAATAAAAATATAGAAAATTAAAAAAATAGTAATAACGAACAATTAATATTGACTATATAAATTCAAAAAAATGAATAAATATTATAAATTATATATAAATAAAAAGTATTTACAATAAATTACCAATTTAAAATGAATAAATAATAATATTATAGAAATTTTAATATAAAAAATAAAATAAATATAAATAAATATTACAAATGAATAAATAGATCTCAAAGAAGAGACGTGTTTTATAAAGAGCTTGGAAATTTTCAAGATAGCTCTGTTTTTGTATAAAAAAAGTTTTATTGAAGATCAAGATAGAGAATCTCATTGGGAGGAAGAGGAATCATCAAGTGTGGACAATCCAGCCAAAGTTTGGAAAGATCCTAAGCAATGAAAAAGGGTAAGGCATCTGAGAAGTTGGGTTGGGTCCCGAGGAAGAGGCGGTAGACACAAAAGAAGTTTCTTGATGTCTTCTTGTTTTGGTGGTTCTTATGTGTCATTTAAAAATTACAACTTCCTTTCTCATGCACCTATACTTTATTTTTATCAAAATATTTTTAAGACCATGGGTTTACTTGTGGTTCACACTACTTGGGTACATAAAAATACGGACATACACATACATACATGCATACAGATATGTATACACATACATACATACACACATGCACATACATACATACACACATACACATATATATATACATACACATATATACACATACACATATTTGTACACATAAGTATGTACATACAAATACATATATACATACATACACATAGAAACACGTGCATACACATACATACACATAAATACAAATACACACATACACATACATAAACATACACTTAAACATACACATACATACATAAACATACAAAAACATTCATAAACATACATACAAATACATACATACATACACACGCATGCATGCACATACATACACACATACACATACACAAAAACATACAAATATATACATACATACACATATGTGACATAAAAAACATACTCACATGTATATATACATACATACACATACATATTCATACATGTATATACACATACATATATATTCATAGACATAAACATATGTACATGTACATACACAGCATACAGAATATCAACATATGCACACATACATACACATACACATACACACACACAAACATATATACACATACTTACAGACACATAAACATACACATGCACATACATGTGTACATAAACATGCACATATGTGCTTACACATACACATACATGTAAATATAAGTACATACATATACACATACATCCATTATAATGACCCCTACTTTACATACATATATATTACTTAAAAATTGAAAATTTATTAAAAAATATAACAAATCCTTGACAGGACCATAGAGGTATACTATCTTTAGAAACTAGGAAACATAAACAACTGGTTCATAAGACATCTACATAGCCTCCCTCTTATTTATTTGTAACTAGACCCCTTTTGACCTATCTTACTTAATACCCTTCTTCATGGCTTGGGAAAAAGAAACATCCAATGCGGTGTGCTCTGATGCTCCATAAGGGTAAACAAGGAGTTATCAATAATATTATAATCATACCAAATAAGAACATTACATTTGAAAACCTTATCCTTCATATTAATTATCATGATATCATTCCATGGGATAAATCGTAAAATTTCATAAAGAATCAATGGATATATTCCCAAAAGTCATAACATAAGACATGAAATTTTTGGCATACACATAAGCATGAAAATTAATTCTATATTATTCAAGGATCATTACCATGACCATCGTAGTGGAAAAGTCCACTATTGAATCAAGTTCACTCCTTATTCCAGCAATGTATTATAGAACCAAGATCACTTCCCATTCTATCTATGTCTATCTCTTGAGATATACATATTTACCCAATATTGGAGGGAGATATAGGTCCCACCAATATCATAATGAATTCATTATTATGTGTAAAACCAAAACATAAATCATTCATCATATCATAACCCAAGTAATAAAATTGTTTTTTTAAATTTCATTCCATCATAACATAATCCATCTAAAACAAATTATTTTCATCAACAGTATTCCATAAAAACTTAATAAAAACGCAAGAATAATAGGGATAGTATACAAGACACACAACCCTATTAAATATTTTCATCTTAGATGGTAAATAATTTTAATCAAACACTTGAAATTAATTCTTTAGGAAAATGTCCTTTTTTATTCAAAAACATTTTCTTTTCTCAAAATACCTCACAATTATAAAAGAAAGTAATTTCTTTGAAAATGACCTTGAAATGTTTTAAAAGAAGTTTCATGTAATTATGGTGTTATGAAAACATAAAAACCCATCATGTCATATAAGTTAAAATAAAACATTCTTCTCATACTGTTTTTGGATAAGTCAAAAAGTACCTCATATTAAAAAATGACAAAATATTCCTTTCATACAGTTTAATAAAAATTCCCCAATGGGTAAAATTGACTTTAAAAAATTTTGGCATAATAGAAATAATATTACATATTTAGGAAAAATATACATGGATGATAAATATACCCTAGTAAATATTTACATATAAACAATCTTGGATAATAATGAGATTGTAAAATTTTCATTTACCTAAGGTCTGATATCCTTTGTATGTATCTGAACCTCTTGTATAAGGATTTAAATAGTGAAATTTACTTATTATAGAATAATAGTAATTTTTATGATATCATATATGACTATATTATCATATTTTTGTTAATAACATTTCATTATTACTCATTTTTCAGGTAGAAATGGCTTCATTTTCTTACGCATGTTTTGTCGATTGAGTTCTGATTATTCTTCATAGGTTTTAGTTATATCATTAAAATAATTATATTAATATAATATATGTCATATTTATTCATTATAAACATTTATATAATAAATCTTTAATGGATATCCTGTATAATGAATCCCATCGCATCGTGGAGATGATATGTCGTACATACGAACGGGCGATAATATCATTCCTTTAATTATAAAATGGTTTGGAATTGGATGGTATATATATTATTCCAGAAAAAATATATTGTTAAAATAATCATATATAACTAGTATTTCCATCATTTTACCCATCTATGTAAAGTGGTTATGGAAAACAGATTACACCACTATGTGGAGATGGTAAGTCGTGCGTACGCATACGTGGTGGTTTTGTTTTTCATAGGATGGATAGATGGTAGAATAGGGTTATTAAATAACAATAGTAACATCTATGTATATAGTTGATACTTTATTTATTACTTAATAATTGAAAAAACAAATTAATAGAAAGTAGAAGAAGAGAGATGTTTGAACTAATCGGTATAGGAGATAACATCTTCTTTGACGACAACCCTCTAGATCTCCTCTTAAGGGAAATAGAGTTGGTCGTCGGAGAATACCATAAGCTCTATATTATGACTAGGGGAGTTAATAATGTAAATGGGTAGGTCATGGAAGAATTTTAAGGATCATTTATTTATGAATAAATGAGGGATGATGTGCCCTATTTTAATTGAGGTGAGGGGAACCTTTGGAATCACCAAAAATAATAATTTATAATAAAATCAAGCACTTCCAAAAACCTCCAAATTTTCTTATTTTAGAATATGAGATGATATAATATTGTAATATCATCAACCTATAATTTTTATACATGTTTTTATTTCATTTTAAACCATATCTCTTGGTTTTACCGTTAATTATTCTCTTGTACTTTTAAATAAGGTAACAAATTGTTTAATATTAAAATAGTATAATTTTTACCAATTTATATTAATAAGACCATAAATGAACAATATAGCACATTTTAAAGAAATCCATAATTATTTTATATTTTTTATAATATTTTTTTTATTTTATAATAATTTAATAAAACATTATTTTGAAAAAATATCAATAGCGTCAATTTGGTCACTATTCATTTAATTGATTTTTACAAATATCATGATAAGATTTTAAACTCGAAAAAATATTTTATCATATCTTTAATGTTTCAAGGTAATCTATTAAAATGTTGGAAATTTTAATTATCCCAAATTATATTTATTTTATTATTTTTAATTACATTAATTTGATATTTCTATTACTAAAATAATTACTACATCAATTTTGTGTAATTATTTAATATACTTATTTTTTTGGTAAAAATTAAAAACAAAATACTTGGATGACAATAAATCCTCTGTATTTACTTATAATACTTATAGTCAAATATATATCTTAGAAAGTCCTACATTAAAAATGTTATATTTATTAAATCATGAATGTGAAAACTTCAACATCACTTTAAATAAAATAGTATAAGTGTCATAATCTCTTCTATAAGGATCCAAATAGTTATTAACTTGACCCTTGGATGGTTATGATTGAGAAAAACTTGAAAAATAATATTATTTCAAGTGTTTGGTTTTTTATTAGTTGTTATCATTTTAATAAAAATTAGTTTATTGATTTTTCATTAATTAAATAATTTTTGCATCATCAATATATAATCCTTTAAGGTAATTATTTATTTCCTAAAAATTAAAAATAAATTACCATGATAAGTAACAACCTTTTAGATTTAAAATGAGTTTTTATAATAGAATTTATCTTTTTTATATTCTTATTTTAAAATTAATATAGTTAATAAAATTTTAGAAAAACATATTTAACTTTCCTTTAAATAAAATATATAAAATATCCTAATCTCATCCAAGTGGATTCAAGAAGGTATAATTTAGACCCAAGGATTTTTTAGGTCAAAAAAAAGCCATCCAATAATATTATAACAAGTGTTAAGGTAATTTTATAATATTATAATTACACTTAATTACTCGATTTACCTTTTTACAATATTAATAAAAATTATTGACGTTATAATTCATAATTCTCAAAAAATAAAATATTGTTGTTAATATAATTTGGACCCACTAATTCAAAATATAAAATCCATTTTTAATAATTAAAAATAGAGATGTTTCAATAATTATATAACACCCAAATATTTTCTAAATAAATTTAGAATGTAATGCACGCAACATTAGGTCTCTATGAAACAACACTTTGTTCTTATAATAGTTATAACCTAGCAGTTAAACATAGTAATATTAATAGTAATAACTATTATTAAATTTTATGTATAATGTTTTTACATAAATAAAACATATTAATAAATAAATATATAATTTTTTGTGAAATAAACATCATTTTTTAATTTGGAATGTCAAAATTATTTTAGGGTGTCTTTTTAGTATTTTTTTGAGAAGTTCGATTTTTGATCAATAGTGAAAAATACTTCATTGTAGTGAAAAATGTATTTTTAGTTTAAATAATTACTATAATTTAAATTTATTCTTAATGTCACAATATATCAATTATATATAAATTAATCTAATGTAAATCATTGGTACCATTTTTTATTTTGAAAATATATATATAAACCTATTGAACTTGTGAGTGTTCTTTTTCCCACCTTCTTTCTACACTTATGGGATTTCCATTAAACAATTTTTTCCTCTTTTTTGATTTGAATTTTGAAAAATAGACATACAGCATTGTGTTGAGTAATATTTTTAGATTTTAATTGGATAAACATAATTATTTGGTGAATAATAACATAACCCTTATGAATAGTAATGATACCCTTATGAATAGTTATATTACCCTTATTTATAGTGATATGGACTTTAAGAATAGTAACCTAACCCATGAAATTATAAATAAAAATTTATGCACCTTATAAATTAAGGAGACTATTTTAGAAATTAATAATTAAGTGTTGGTATTTTTCTGAGTAATAAATATTTAATTATAATCTTATAGTCAATACAAATATTTAAAAGAAAACACATTTTAATAAAACTTATTCCTTAATAAATATTTTATTGTCTTATGATTTTAGGATAATTTAATGAGACCTTTGTTAATTTTTAGGGTGTTTTAAATATAGTTTTAATTTTAAAAATAGTATTTTTTAAGTAAATGATGATTTTCATTAAAAACTAAATTTCTCATAAAATTGAGTTCATTTTTTATTCTACACATCTAAAAATGTTTATGGTGAATTTTTGGGATTTTTCTAAAATACATAGATTTTTAGTGAATAGTAAAATACGGTAATTTATAGTATAAATACATTAGAAGCTCAATACACTATTCCTTGATTCATCTCTAATGTAATTACACCAATCTATAACATCCACTCATTATTTTAATATATTTTATGATAATGTAAAAACTATTCATATTCTTGATCTAAAATAATAAACAAATGAATAAAATATTCAAAAATCACCCCTCTCCTCCACTATAAAAACCACCCCTCACCCCCTCTTCTCCTCACACCTATAAGCCTTGAAGCTTCTCAAAGTTCTACAAAAATACTCTTATATTTTCCCTCCCCAAATCCAATATTTCTTGGTCTTAACAAAAGGCCAAAACCCCATTCCCTAAGGAGGTTCTCAAAGAGGATAATTCAAGAGGTAAACCCTCTTCTTTTTTCTTTTAATTACATTTTCAATTTACTTTATTTTCTTATATTTTGCCCACCTCCACTATCCAAATGATAATGGTAACTCAATTTTCATATATAAATTATAATTGTATCATTTTAATGGAATATCCATCCTCAAACTAATATCTCTCTCTCTTTTATTTTAAAAAAATGAAATCATCGTCTCGGAGGAGCCGATTTACAATCTTCATTGTTGATGAACCATCGTTCTTAAATTAATCCATAACGTCTGGTCATGAAACCATTTTTATGTTTGATAATGATTATAAAATTTTTATTATGTCTTATTTAATGTTCTGGAACGAGTATATATACCTAATACTAATTCATACGATAAAACTTGTTTGTGATGTTCAAAATGTCGTCGTAATAATCTAAATGATTATCACTAATGTTTTATCTAATAACTCATCCTCATGCCATATAAATAAATAAATTATATAACCATTTAATATTATATATATACATTAGTATCATATAAAATCAATTCTGGAGAATTATATTCATTCCACATGATCCCCATTACTTATAAACTAGAGAACCGATCATAAAAACCAAGAAAATGAATGCTCCAGAATGATGAAATTAAACTATATGATTCATCAATAAGGAAATAAATGAACTTCATAAAATTATAATAAAACTAAAACTTTTATAAATGTTTATTAATTAATTAATTAATATATTTAATTTTATTATACAAGAAATTATGGTCAAGTGTAGAACACATTCAGACATAAGGTAAGGGTTTTCTCATCTCACCACCATTTTGTGAGATATTTTTTATTCGCAACTATTTCTTATGTATGGTTTATGTATACTGAACATTTATGTACCATATAATTAATATATTTATTTTCATTTCATTCAATGTATCATTTTTTTATTATTAATTTTGGGGCATATGATTCAAATGATTACAAACTGGTAAGGGATTCTACACGAACCCCTGTTTTTCCCTCGGGTTACGATTTCACTACTTTTAATCAAATGTAATGATTCTTTATTTTTTTTATTTATTATAAATTATATGTATATGTTCAAAAATTATATATACAGATCATACAATCCTTATTTTATGGGGATATACATGTTTAAAACTGGTTCCCTTCTCAATTATTTTCGATAAACAAGACTGTGTTAAGCGAACTTCTTGAATTATTACACATTTTCACGTGAACTGTATAATATATTTTAAGCCATAATTATTTTTATAAAATCTAAAAAATAATCATGAAAAACTATCTTGGTTATTTTCTAGTTTTACAAAAACAAACATGCCTTTCCTCTTTAAAATCTCTTTAATATTATCATTAATCCGCACTAAAATGTTTTATTTCTAAAGATTCATAAAAAAATATTTTTATAAGATTTCATCTCAGTGGGACATAATTTATGCATAAAATATAATTTCATTGTTCTTGTGTTTTAATTTTTGTTATATAAATGTATAAACTCTAATTTTAGGACAAATACAAATGATTTTTCAAAAGAACTCTTCTTTCTAAAGTAAAAAATGTTTTTCTCGTCTCACTTTTACTTCTATTAGATATATGACTTGTTCACCTGTTATTACTTGTGTGTGAGGTTTATGTACTAACCTTTGATATATAATATCAACAATCTCCTTTTTCTCGTGATATTCTTATGTATTATAAATTGAATGTTTCAACGTCATATTGGACACTTTAGAATGTTTAAAGATTAATTTCCTTGAGACTTTTTCACTGGTATCTCCATCTATATTAACTTAAATTGTTGAATATTGTAATTAATTTAGGTATATATATTATGATATCATATACCATATTTTATTTAATTGTTTATGATCATTTTGACTTTGGATTTTATTATTTAAACCATTCATATATTATGGTTGAAGTTTTCACATTTCGTATGATAGTTTATTAATATGAATGTTTATATTTTTTATGTTTCACCGTTTCATATGAGGAATGAATTTGACATAATATGTGATGGTTGGATACTACTATTTACCCTCAATGAATTGGTAGGTCTCATGAGACAAAACATAATTGGGTATCGGTCGAGGCTTTACCCTAGTATTTTCAGACGTCTTGATTGAGACCTTGACGGTGTGTTTATGTTGTCATGCATTATGCATTGCATCATTATGAAAATAGTAATTAATATTCCATGTTATTATTAGAATATTACAATATCCAAGGTTATATTTTATTATGTAATTATTTAATCAACTTTTATTCCAAAAAAATTATAATCAAGATTATTTTTTAATGGCATGTGTACTTTTAGTTATTCCACATATCTTATTATTTATGCTTTAACTGTATTACTTTATATTACTAAGAATCTTATTTCACCCATTTCATATGTTCCCTTTCCCCAGGATATGATGAATAAAACATTAAATAAGCTTTCAAGGATCCATTTTATTTTAATTTTTTATGTATCATGCTTTATTTTCTTTTCCCAATGTATTATGGGTATCATGAATGTAATCTAGTATTCCATGTTAGTTAAACTGACCGGTCCTTTAAGAATTGATTTATTGTAATCATGAAAATGTAATAAAATAATTCACCGACTCCAGTCATCTAGGTTTGGAGCATTACAAATTAATTTAAAATTAATCCAGTTGTCAGAATGAAAAACATGTTTTTAAAAGTTAAAACATTGTAAAATATTGAAATGTTTTTACATCAAAATTCATAGTAAAAATAATTCCAATGACATAAATTATATTGAGTGATAAAAATATATTATATTTATACTTTGAAACCATTTACTAATATAATTTAACCTTATAAATTCTCTCGATGAAAAAAGTTGATTTGAATTAAAATTTTGTGATTTTTACTATTCAACAAAACTTGAATGTTATCAAAAATATATAAAAAATAATCCAAAGTAAATTTTTATATCTCTCTTCAAAATAAGAAGTTTATTTTTTAAAAAAGAATATATAAAACTATCAAAATATAGATTTAAAATGGGTGTTCCATCAAAAGGTGTACAAATTGTATTTTGTTAAAAAAAGACATCTTGTATCCAAAAAATTGAATTTATTCTTATATAATGTCTATAAAACATATAACAAAATTTATAAAATTATATTTAATAAATTACATATGTAATAAAATCCATCAAGAGTGGTTTTATTATTTTTGAAACTCACTTATTTTCATTTAAATAGTTTTAGAGAAAAACATTTCATTTTTTTAAAAAAAAGTTTTATTTTCATTTATAATTAATTTCTCACAAAAGAGTAAAGAATTTTTTTATAATTTAGTTAATATTTCTCATATCGCATTTATAACATCTATATTATAAGGTAATGTAATAATTTTTACATTTTTCTTTAAACTTAGTCTTGTGTGAAATGAATTCTATCAAAAATACTTGAAATTGTGTGTAACACAAGACAAGAATAGTGTTGTGTATATCACAATTTAATTCGGTGTTGTATATAGCGCAATATTGTCTGGGTGTTGTGTAAAACAAAAGAAATCAATGAAAATAAAAAAAAATAAAAATAAAAAATCTATCACATAAGAAACTCAGGGAGTTACATTCAACCCTCAAAAATGAATTTATCCCTCAAATTTTGTATGTGTTATAAAAGTATTAATACTTTAAAAGTTTTTTATAGAAACTCACATTAGAAGAAATTTAACTGAAGCATCCTTTTTAAAAAGAAATATGATAAACAAAATGGTTACCCAAAGACACTCATAAATAGGTTTCCACATAGGAGAGAATAGGTGGAAAGTGAAAACATGGATATGGAAGAGAAGTATTATCATCAATTTTTTATGTAAAGTGATAGTGGAAAAGGTTTTGAGAAATTTAACAATCTAAAATCCATAAATCTACATTGATTTAAGGGTCCATTTGATTCATCAGAAATGAATGTACTAGGGTAACATTTTTGGTTTGAAGATTCTTTAACTAGACTTGTTTAATGATAAGAAATACTTACTTGATTAAGTATAATATTTTTCTTTCCTTTTGCCTTGATCAATTCCCATTTCATCTCTTATTCCAAGAACTAAAGTTGAATTTTGCATTCCTAATTGTTAGCAGATCATGTGATCCATATATAAGATGATATTCCATCCCATAATTCTAAAAAAAGGTTAGAACAAGTTATCAAATATTCATAAGCCCACCTGTGGTGAGATATTACTTTAGTCTAACAAACTACATCTGAAGTTTAACATAAAATTTCCATAAATTTATGACATTAAAATCCTTATAAAAGCAGAAAAATACTAAACTTTAGAAATAGGTTGACTATTTTGTCTTAAAATTTATCCCTCATATACTATAATGTATATCTTGTTGGTCACATTCAAAACAAGTGAACACCTTCATAGTGTATTCTCTTGAGTTTTGGTAATAACTTTAATTACCATAAAACCATAGTGAAAACATTAATACTTTCAAACATTAACTCTTTCTATATACCATAAATACCAATGATTATATATTCTCTATATATGATATCATAAATCACTTTGTCATAATATTTGTCTTGAGGTCATTAATACTATCACGAAAGTCTTTATTTCATTATCCCCACATTATGCACATATTAAGGGTCCTCCTTACCTTAATGTTTTTTTTCAAAAATATTTAAATAACTTTTCATGGTTACCAGTACTACTCAGCATGTACTCTTGAAAAAATTTGTAAAAACCAAAGTATAACAATAGATATTTCATTATTCCATAATACCATAAAAGTGATTTTTCAACATTATAATTCAATCCCATTACATAAACACTCAATCATTCAACCACTTTGTTGTCATACTCTACATAACTAATAGTGATCGCACCTGATTCTCCATTATCTTTAGCCTTAATAGGTTGCTGACATTGATCATCATTTATAACCCTTATATTAGATAATTGGTTGTCCTAGTTCCCCATTTATTTGACCTTGTAGCATTGAATTGTGTGAGGTTCATTTTGTGTAGTCTTTTCCCTATTCGCATTATTAGGTATCTTTTTTCCATTACTTCAACACTCAAATTCCTGATGAAATTATGTTCCACACTTAAAACATTTACTATTACCTTTAAGAAAATATCTAGATGCTTCTTTCCACACTTTGAGCATAGGGAAAAACTCATCTTCTTTTTACCATTTTCTTGATATTTTCCCTTGAACCCCATATTCTATTTCTTGTCAAAACCATGATATTGATATGTAACCCAAAAAACCATTTATATATTGATATCACAATGATAAATATCTTCATAGATACTAAAGTCTATTCTGGCTAATTCCCTTCAAATAATTGGTTTTAATACACTGAAGAACCTATCGACTTTACTTTTAGGTTGGATGATAATTCCTGAAGCATACCTCATAAGTCTTGTAAAATTTGTATTGTATGTACCACCAAATTTATCATCCTTTTTCTTAAGCTAATGGAATTACTATTCTATATTCCTATAAAGAATATGAGGAAATTAATTATTTAAAAATAATTTCTTGAACTTGTCTCATTCCATGGATTCAATTTCATCTTGCGGCCTCATATTCTTTATTAGAGTCCACCACTGGTCCTCTACACCTTCTAAAAAATAAACAACCAAAATTAATTTTTCATGATTCAAAATTTGAAGGATATAAAATACCTTTTCAGTGATACTGATCCATTTTTCAGCACCAAGTGGATCAAAATACCCACTGAAAGAAGGTAGATGTTGCCTCTTGGTAAACACAATCAAATTGTGTTCTATACTCTGCTCATTTGGAAGTCTGTAATGATTCATATCTTGTGTAATTACAATGATAATATTTTTCATTCTAGATCCCATAAAATTTGGTTTTTTAGGAGGACAATCATTTTATTTTCCATTATATTCATCATTAACATGGTACCTTTACAGTCCAACCATTTTCTAAAACCCAAAAAGAATAGTGTGAGAGGAAAATCATATTACGAGAATAACATAATCAAGGGGAAGTAATTTCAATATCTAACATATTAGGTTTAATCCTAGGATAACCATTACTATTTCCAAAATTCATGGATTGTAACTTATACCTTGTCATATCTTTATGTACAACCCTAGACATATCCTTAAAAAATTTTCTAAGGATCTAACTAAAGCTTTCTCATCCTAGTTTCTAAAGGTTAACTATACCTTTCCTCTAATACCAACTATAATGACCCCTAATTTTCATACATACATATTACTTCAAAATTTAATATTCATTTAAAAATATTAAAAATCCATAATTGTACTATATAGGTATAGTGTCTTTAGAAAATGTGAAACATAAACAACTAGTTCATAAGACATCTACATTGTCTCCCTCTTATTCTTTCATAACTTGACCCCTTTTGGACATATCTTAGTTAATACCCTTCATTATGACATGGGAAAAAGAAACATAAAAAGGGGTGAGCTCATATGATCAGTAAGGGTAAACAAGGAGATATAAATCAAATCATAATCATAACCCATAAGGACCTAACATTTGAAAATCTTATCATGCATATGAAAGATTGTGATATCATGTCATGGGATAAATCATAAAAGTTCATAAAAATTAAATGGAAATATTTCCAAATGTCATAACATGAGACATTATATTTGTAGAATACACATGAACATAGAAAATCATTTCATATTATTCAAGGCTCATCACCAAAACCAACAAAGTGGACAAAGTCCATTACTGAACTAAGTTCGTTCCTCTTTCCAATCATTTATTACTAAACCGATATCATTTACCATTCTATCCCTTTCTATCCCATGAGATAAAAATATTTACCCAATATATTGGAGAGAGATATAGGTCCCACACATCCCATAATGAAATCATTCTTATGTGTCTTACAAAAACATAAATCATTCAGCGTAGCAAAACCCAACAAAGAAAATTGGTTTCTTAAACATCATTCCATCATAACATAATCCATGTAATAAATGGATTAAATAAATATAATTACATAAAAAACATCATAAACCCAAAATAATAATATGGATAGAATACTTGAAACATAACCCTATAAAATAATTCCATCTTAGATGGAAAATAATTTTAATTGAACATTTTAAATTAACTCATGAGGAAAATATGCATTCTTCTTCAAAAACACTTTCTTTTCTCAAAATACCACACAATTTTAAAATAAAATAATTTTATTGAAAATACCTTTAAAATATTGTAATGTAATCTTCATGTAAATGTAGTGTTGTGAAAATATAAAAACTCATCATGTCGTATAAGCTAAAAGAAAACATTCTTCTCACACTTTAGTCAGATAAGTCAAAAAGAACCTCATGTTAAAAAATGACAAAATATTCCTATAATATCGTTTAATAAAAATTCACTAATGGTAAAATTGAATTAAAAAAATTATATATAAATATAATTAATATTACATATTTAGGAAACATGGAAATATATGATAAATATAACCTTGTAAATACTTATATATAAACAATATTAAGTAATAACGAGATTGTAAAATTATCCCTAACCTTAGGTCTGATATCCTTTGTTTGTATCTAAACCTCATTAATAATGATTTAAATACTTTCATTAAAATATTAAAAAATCATAGTCATTTTTATGATATCATATATGGTCATATTATTATATGTTTTTTAATCACATTTCATTATTACTCATTATTTGTGTACAAATTGATTCATTTTCTTATGCATGTTTTATCGAGTAAGTTCTGATTATTCATTATAGGTTATAGTTATATCATTTCTAGAATTATATTAATATAATTTATATAATATTTATTCATTCTAAACATTTATATAATCATGATTTAATGGATATCCTCTAGAATTAATCTCATATCAGCGTGGAGATGGCAGGTCGTACGTACGTACGATCGATAATATCATTCCATTAATTATGAAATGGTTTTGAAGTGGATGGTATATATATTGTTACAGAATAAATATATTTTCATAATAATCATATATAATTATTATTTCCATAATTATACCCATCCAAGTATAGTGGTTGTGAAAACTAATTACACCACGTCTTGGGGATGGTAAGTCATATGTATGCTTGTGGGGTGAATTCATTATTTATTGGACAGATAGAAGGTGGAATAAAGTTATTAAATAAACATAATTACATCTAATTATTAGGTGATACTGGAGTTATTAATAAATATTGGAAACAACAAATTTAAATGAAGTATAAGAAGAAATAAGTTTGAAAGAATCGGTAGAGGAAATTACCTCTTCTTCGATGAGCACCCTCTAGATCTCCTCTTTAGGGTACCAAAGTTGGTCTTTGGAGGAAACCAGAACCTCAAGAATGTGGCTAGGGAAGTTGATAAGGGATATTTGTTGGTTATGGACGAATTTTAAGGCTCAATGAGTTATCAAGAAATGAGGGAATAGGTTCCCTTTTATGTTGAGGTGAGGGGAACCTTTGGAATCTCCAAAAATAATAATTTATAATAAAACCAATCCCATCCAACAACCTCCAAAATTTATTAATTTAGAATATAAGACTATATAAGGTTTTAATATCATCAACCAATAATTTCAATACCTGTTTTGATTTCATTTTAAACCTTATCAATTTGTTTTACCGTTAATTATTCCCTTTTAATTTTAACTAAGGTAACAAATTGTTCAATATTAAAATAGTATAATTTTTACTTAATTGATGTTAATTATACCATAAAGGAACAACATAGAACATTTTAGAGTAATCCATAATTATTTATATTTTTTAAAAAAATTTAATGAAACATTATTTTAAAAAAAATATCAATAGTGTCAATTTTGACACTATTCATTTTATAGATTTTTAAAAATATCATGATAAGATGTTAACAAAGAAAAAAATATTTTATTATATATATAATGGATCGAGTTCATATATAAAATTTTTTGGATATATTAATTATCCCAAATTATTTTTATTTTATTATTTTTAATAACTTTAATTTGATATTTTCATTAATAAAATAATTACTACCTGAGTTTTGTTTAATTATTTAATATACTTATTTGTTAAGTAAAAATTAAAAATAAAATACTATGAGGAATATAAATCCTATATATTTCATAATAATACTTATAGTCTAATATATCTCTTGGAAAATCCAACATCAAAAATGTTATATGTATTAAAACTTAAATGTGAAAACTTTGACATCACTTTAAAAAAATATAGGGGTCATAATATCTTCTATAAGGCTAAAAATGGTCAATAAATAGACCCTTGGATGGTTATGATCGATATATAATCTAAAAATAATATTTGATCTAGTTTTTTGTCTTTTATTGGTTATTTTCATTTTAATAAAAAGTATTTTATTGATTTTTCATCAATTAAATAATTTCTCCATCGTCAATATAAAACCTTTAAAGTAATTAGATATTTTATATAAATAACAAATAAATTATCATAATAAAGAAAAACATTTTATCTATCAATTTATTATTTATAATATAATTTATATTCTGTATCACCTTATATAAAGAATTATTTAATTAATAAAATTTGAGTAATACATATATAACTTTTCGTTAAATAAAATATATTAAAAGTCTTAATCTCATCCAAGTGGATTCAAAAGGATATCATTTCGACCCAAGGATGGTTAAGGTTGAAATAAAATTAAAAAATCATAATAGAAAACATGTTAAGGTAATTTTATAATATTATATTTACCCTTAATTACTCGACTTACCTTCTTTCTGTATTATTAAAAATTACAAAAGTTATTATTCATTATGCCCAAAAAATAAAATAAAGCTATCAATATAATTTTTACCCACTTATTAAAAAATTTTAATCCATTTTTCAAAATTGAAAATATAGATGTTTCAGTAATAAATTTAAAATTAATCCATTTTCAAAATGAAAAATGGGTTTTTTAAAAGTTAAAACATTACAAAAGAGTGAAGTTTTTTACATCAAAATTCATGGTAAAATTAATTTGACTGAAATAAATTATATTTAATAATAACAATTTATTATATTTATAATTTATACTCATTTAATAATATAATTTAACCATATAAATTATCCCAATGAAAAAGGTTTTTTTCAATTAAAATTTAGAGATTTTTACTATTCATCAAAACTTAAAAATTATCAGAAAAAAATACCAAAAACTCATCCAAGGTAAATTTTTATATATTTATTCTAGATAATAAGTTTATTTTCTTAAATTTAATATATAAAAGTTTCAAAAAAAGATTTAATATGGGTGTGTTATAAAAATGTGGAAAACTGCTTTTTTGAAAAATACTTCTTTTATATGAAAACTTTAATTTGATCTTATATCATGTCTAGAAAACTTATTAGATGAATTTTATTCATCAGATTGAATATATTACATATGTAATAAATTCTGTAAAAAATTGATTTTATTATTTTATAAAAACACTTTTTTTCATTTAAATAGTTTTTCAGAAAAACATTTCTTTTTATTTAAAGAAAGCTTTATTTTCATTTTTAATTAATTGATCACCAAAGAGTAAAGAATATTTTTATAATTTTTTTAATACCGTTCATACCGCCATTATAAAGGCTAGGTTATAAGGTAACATAATATTTTCAAATTTTTCTCTTAAACTCAGTCTTGTGTGAAATGAATTCTATCAAAATTACTTGAAATTATGCGTAATACAAGCCAATAATACAGTTGAGTATATTTCAATATAAGGCAGTTTTTATTATAAAGCAAGATTATATTGGTGTTTTGTATTACAAAAGTGATCACTGAAATTAAAAAATATAAATAAATAAATAAAAATTATCTCACTAAAATATCAAGGTTTTACATCCATGTATGTGTGTGTCTGTGTGTGTGATTTTATACATAGAAACATTTATTCATACATATTTTCTAAATCAAGGTGATCTGGGTTGGATTTTGATGGTTTTTTGTATTTTTTTTCAATCCAAAATGGGTTGATGAATGAGTATGTTCATTAAGGGTGATAAGTTTCAAAATATTGAAGTTAGTAATACTTTTGTAAATGAAACTTTTTATAAGTGTTTTAAAAAATTTAGGGTGTAAAAATTATAGATTTGGGGATGTTATGTAATTCCTTTCAGGGAAAGGAAGTCTCACTATGTAGTCAAGCACATGGGCCTCATAGTCAAGCATGTAACCCACATTGTCAAGGATGCAACATAGGAGTGGGAGGTTTGTGATGGAGCTCATTTCTCCATGAAGATAATTTTATAGTTTTCATGACATTACACAATCAGGTTGTGGAGTTTTTGGAATGACCATGAATGTAGTACTCACACACCAATGGGTTTTTACATATAAAATAAGTATTTAAATGCGTTAATAAAATATACTTTTATTTGTGTGTAATCTAGTGCTGGAAAAAACATAAAAATGAATAAATGAATAAAAAAAATTAATTATATAGATAAAATTATTATTAAAAATGAATTATAATAAATATTTAAATTATAAAAAAATAAAAAAATCCCATAAAATAAATCAATTATATAAGATATAAAAATATTAAAAATATTACAACCTAAAAAATAAAAATGAAAAAATTTTAATAATTTTTCATGATGTTCCTTCTTCCACTGGTATTACATTTAAAATAGACAGAGTGCCTGAGGATTTAAAATTTTCTTTTTTTCTATAATTATGGTTGAAGATAATCGTGGTTCTTCTTTTGTTGATAAGGTCATCTTGTCCACTAATAAAGATGATATTGATATGAAAATTAAATATGAAAAGTTCCTTTATTTTGTACTCTATCTCAATACATTGGTAATTCAAAGGATAGTTAATGTATGGATTCCATTTGGAATTTATTCTCTATTAAGAGATATGATGAGAAGATATATCAAAAGAAAAGGAATCTAGAAAATTCAAGAGAATATGCTATTGTGGAAGATCATCATGGACATGAATAGGGATAGTTGGAGGATCCTCTTAATAATATAGTGTCTATTTAATCATAAGTGATTGATACTTCCTCTCATGAGCAATGTAATTCCTAGAATTTGGATATTTTCAATACAAAACAATTACAAGAGGTGCTGGTAGGATCTATTAAAACTAGACTTTCTAAAACTAGGGTGCAAGTAGGACATATCCCCTCTAGCTCTAATATTAAATTACAAATTCTTGTTGAAAATAACTTAGAGATGGATAAGAAAAATATCCTTTTTTGTTTTACCTTTAAAGATTCTCTTACCCTGGGATCTTTTGAGGAACAAGCTAATGAGAGATCTAAAGATAGTCAGACCGATTCTGAATTTGTTACTCAGGAAGATGTGGATCATGATCTTTGGATAGAGAAAATATTAATTCTTGATAAAGGTAGAAAGTCCAAGACTAATATGATTACTTCTATTCTAATGAGATCTAAGCCTAATAAGATCCACTCTTAGGAATAATCTCATAGTGTCACAGAGTAGGGTGTTCAAAAACATAGTGGTGCACCTACCCCTACCCCTGAGGATTCCAAAAAAATTGTCAAAGGTACCCATATTTTTCATGTTTTTGATCAAGGGGTAGTTCTATTCGAATTACCTCTAGTGAGATCATGAAATTAAATTCCACCAAATTTCCTCTCATTGATGCTTCTTCTGTATTAAAGGTAAGTTTGGAAATTCTTCAGGATAATAGAAAGACTCATAATTAAATTTCACTGGTAATGGGTGTCAGGTTGGTCCTGATCTCATTGGATAGTAAAAAGATAGTGCTAGCTTGAGTTCCATAGCTTTTTAACCTCCAATGTATATGGATCCTATCTCTTCCATAAAGGAAACTATTTCATTTATCTTGTGTATAATAAAGATGGATTCTTCATTGGCTAATGTTTTTGCAATCCTCTCTCCAATAGTAGGGGCCAATGCACCAATTAATGTCAAACTTGGGAATGTTACCAAATGATCTTTCTCAGAGATGTGTAGGGGGATCCATAACTCATTTGAATTGCTCACTATAGAAATCAATAATGAGGATATACAAATTGGTGGTGGTGTACCCAGAGTTGAAGTTGTGAAGGCTAAATTTCATGATGTGCATTCTGATAATGGAGGGGGGGCCATCTCAACACGCCATGACTTGGAGGAGGAGTCGACATCCTCACAGATGGGGTGGATGAGCCTATTTTCATATAATGAACACTCAATCTCAAGATGTTTGAAATTTATCATTTTTTCTCTTATTTTAGGCATCTTCAGTCATCTTGGACCTCTTCTTTTTGTATTTTTTTAATAAATATGCAGTGACACTCAAACTTCTAAAAAAAGAAAATATATAAATATATAAATATATATTATTTAAAAACATATTGAAAATTATGAAACTTAATAAATAAATATGCATAGATAAATATTAAAAAATGAAAAAATTCAAAAAATATTAAAAATGAGAAAATATTACTAATCTAATGAATATTAAAAATGAATAAATAAATTTAAACAAATTTAAAAAATATTTAAAAAAATTAATTTGTAACATTCATTACAAAAACCCCAAACACATAAAAATGAATAAATAAATAATAGTCAATGATACTATACCCTAGTGGTACAGGCTCCTACTTGGCATCTAAAAGACCCAGGATCAAATCTGGGCAGGGGCGAATTTTCTGGGGGTACTGTAGCAGGTCAATATAGCAGTAATGTAATAGCAGCAGACTGTAGCAGCGGCGTCACTGTAGCGGCGGAGGGACTGTAGCAGGTACTGTAGCGGCTGCTATACTATAGCAGGTATTGTAGCAGCAAGGGTACTGTAGCAGTACTGTTCACTGAGGGGTCCTTTAGGCCAAAAAAATGTGCTTTCAAGCCTTGTATTCAGACCACTTGGTCGTGGGCCTTCGGGCTATGTAATGGGTCTCCCTCTACCCAGTCTAAAGGGGTCTTTGCTTTAAATAATAAATTGAGGCTTTGG
This sequence comes from Viscum album, assembly GCA_963277665.1. Classification (NCBI taxonomy): domain Eukaryota; kingdom Viridiplantae; phylum Streptophyta; class Magnoliopsida; order Santalales; family Viscaceae; genus Viscum; species Viscum album. The sequence goes on from OY728129.1 coordinate 1,070,539,925, forward strand.
CCCCAACCTTTTAAATAAATAAATAATATCAATTATATAAATAAAAAAATTATTACGAATGAATTATATTAAATATTTAAATTATAAATGTATTAAAAATTATTTTCAATAAATTAATTGTATAAATTTCAAACATATTGAAAATATTAAAACCTTATAAGTATAAATTAATAAATATTAATCATATAAATTATAAAAAATTTGAAAATATTAAAACTTAGTAAATAAATATGTATAAATATATAGTAAAAAATGAATAAATTCCCCAAATATTAAAATTGAATAAATAATATTAAATGAAAGAAGACTAAAAATAAACAAATAAAATTAAATAAATTGAAAAAAAATAAAAAGTGAATTCATAACATTAATTACCTGCATTATAAAAACATTAAATAAGAATAAATATCGATAGATACATTTGAATACAAAATAAAATAAATTTCTAATTAAAAATGAAAAAATAAAATTTATATTAAGATTTAAAAAATATCAAAATATTAGTAAATATTAGAAATGAATAGATATTAATTATTTAAACTACACACATATTAAAAATATTACATATAATGTGATTGAGTATTTGTGTGTGTTTTTATTTGTCGACTGAGTGACAATTTCATATTTTTATTCTATGATAATTCCTCTTATTTAATTGGGTTGAGAGGTAGTGGGATTTGAGTCTCCTCTCTACAAGAGTTTATTTCTAGCTTTCTCTAACGTTTTCCATTATTTGGTGGTTTAAAAACTAGTGCTTCTTGTCTCATTGTAAAGTTTGTGTTGGGTTGTTTATTTTCTTCTCTATAAGACTTTTCTTGTTTGGATCACATTTATTTTTACTTGGGTGTATTAATCTATCTCATATGATTAGAATGAATATTCTTCAGTTTGGTTAATCTGCATCTGCATTGGCCTATAAATATCTATAAAGGATTGTTTGGTTTAATCAGATCTTAATAATATTGAATATTTCTTATCATATTTGAGGATTTCATAGAAATTATAGGTCTATTTGGATCTTCATCGATGGATTTTTGATTTTTTAAATTAATCAAATTATTTTTTTCATTATATTTCGATTTAAATCATTCAATATCTTCATCAGTATTTTTGGTCTGATATATAGATTATGTTAAATTAAAAATAGTTTCCATAAGAGATGAAATAGTGATTTTGAGGGTGATGTTTTATCTGGATCCTAGAAGAATTCGAGGATTCTTGAGGGTAAATAAAGGATTTATTTTTTTAGAGGTATCCCCGCCAAACGTAATGAAACTATTTATAATATGCCACTTTTTCAGAGGCTATCCCTTCTAGAATAATGAAAATTATATGTTAGAACTATTTTGGGCATGGGAACCCAAAAACAGTTAGAACTCTCTATTTATGGAGCACCAAATATATCCATGATGTGTTGTTTTTTTCTAAGAGCATGTTGTTTTAAATGGACATGAGTGGGATCGCCCCAAAAGTTAGTTTTCAAAGTTTCTTTCTTATAGAAAGTGTGTATTATAGTTTTTTTATAGAACCAACTAATTTTACTTTAGATTACATGTATATTATATGATTTGACAATTAATAAAAAATCTTATTAAATATTGTTCATAATTCTTCATGAATTTAATGTAATAATATGAAAGGGTACACGTTGCATTGATAAGGTCATAGAAGTTCCCCACAGTGACGAGAACCTTGAAATGTCCTGATGATATTCTTAAACATAGATATACTATTAGATAAAATGTTATGATGGGGAACATATTATTTTAACTGTTAAGTTCCATTACTAATAAGAAAATGATAGTTCTTCTCATGAAGTTCACACTTGGTAATCATCAATATGGGAGGTTATAAGAACAGACCTGGTATTAGGAAATTCACATGTTTATATGCCATCAGATATTCCTATCTTAAAACATGTGTGATGATACTTAGACAATAAGATTATCATTAATATATTTCATGACTCACTCATTTAGATTTAATGACCAAAACCATGATGCCATATGTTCAAATAAAGTAGGGAATATTGGGTGTGCCACGAATGAAATGTTATAAATGAATAAATTGAGGAATTATTTGTCCCCTTCATCTTTATGGAAGTTTTTATGTTGGCACTGTGATTGGAATGAAATCGTTGCTTTAAATTCCATGCCCATGGTGTAACAACATCTTTATTTTAGATAATCAAAGAATTATATATCAAGAATATAGTTCGATGATAGAAAATTGAGACCTACTTGATGAGATATTATTAAAAAAATGATTATATAACACATGGATCGGAAATATGTGGTTATCAATGTTGGGATAGTATGTTCTTTATCTTTGGTTCTTCGACCCATTGTTAGATAGTAATCTTGGATTTTAAGAAAGCTCGACTAATACCAATGGGAAAAAATCTAGGAGAGTAACACACTAAGTGTTTTTAATGAACACAAATAAATTATATTAAAATTTAATTATTGGGATATATATTATTCTTAAGACCAAGGATTAATTTTATTCAATTTTTATTCATCGTAACAAATTTATAAATATTTATTCTCCAAATTGTGAATAAAAATATTTATTTATTTTATTGAATATTGAATAAATATTTATTTTCTAAACTATGAATAAAATATTTATTTATGAATAAATATTTAAAAAATATTTATTTAAGTATTTAATAAATTTCTTGAAGTAGAAGTGGAAAAATACTATTTATGATGATAAATATTAATTTATAATCTCATAAAATAATATTTATCATTATGCCAGTTAGCACATGACATAAAATAATATTATTTTTATTATTTTTATAAAATGGGATAATTTTAAGTTTATTATATAATTTGAGGGTTTTTATAAAATTAAATAATATTTTAATATAAACCCTAACTCTGTAAATATACATTTATGTCTATAGTGTAGGTTTAATTGAGAATTGAGAATTGTTTTGCACAACAGACTTCTCTCTCAAATTCCTATTTCTCTCCTCCTCTCAAGAATGACATAATCAAGTTAGAATCATTCAAGACAAGAGGATGTATAATTAATCAAGATGAATGACATAAGATGATATATTTATTGTATTAGCATATGAAATTCCATCGGTGTTGCTCATTGATCGAAGGATCATGTGTGGATCACTACGATAGAGATTATACAATTCAGTCCTACATGTGCAATAGATGTAATATGAAAAGTTTTTTTCATAATGAACAATATCTTCATTGATGAAATATCCTAAAACTATGTGTCCTTTATCAGATATAATGTATAATAATTATAAATTTAAGGTTTATGGATCCTATCTGGTTTTTGGGCTTTGAAAATTTCAATATTCAATGGAATAAAAAATTTGGTCATGATTTTTAAATCTTGAACAGTTTTGGAATGATTAATCAGATCCAAAAAAACCTCTATTGTTATCTGATCCACTAGGGAACTTAATCTATACCCATAAACATCAATTGGTATCAGAGTGTTCCAGTTTAAATTTTAAATTGTAAATTTTATTATTTATCAATATGCGTAATTGTGGTTAAATATTTAATTTATAGAATATTTATTCTTTAATATAATGTTTAATTAACAAGAATTAGATATTTTAATTTTATAACACAAGATTCATGATTTATTAAGACCAATAATAGATAAATTATGATCATAGATTCCATCAGGAGTTTCCAAGGATTCTGTCCAATGATACTGGGTTAGACGGTGTGTCGTGAGAGTACACACTATGTACCCAAGTGCAATACACATAGTCATTCTATGGGATTCTTGACATGTCAAGCTATAATTACATGTGGTGAATTTATTGAACACTATGTATATATTGGGATAGTCTATCATGCAATTTTTTGGATTATATAGCATATAGTTAACATACACATCTTGTATACTACACAGTTTAGTAGAGAAAATCACTATAACAATGTGGTCAAATACACGATTTAACACTGCTTGAGACTCACATACTGTAATATTAATTAAACACATGATGTTTAGTCTATGTAAATGACATGTAGTTCATTGATTCCTATGTCCAATAAATATATCAAGTGTTTTGGTAGGTAATGTAGACACACAAAAAGCAAGATACATAGTGTGTAGATGGTTAGTACATGCCTTCTAGTCCTGCATCCAAAGAACATGTTGATTCATTCAATGGGTTTAGTGTACACATGACACACATGCTACATTGTTTGTAGCTAGTTATTGCATTTCTTGTAGTTTGTCTGTGGTACATGACGAAGCCCCATGCGTTTACCCCTAAATACATAGAAGTTGAGGAAAATTGTGTGTAACTCTTAAGTTCATTCTATATAGTCCCCCAATAATGGAAATAATTAAATTACATTAAATAATAAACTGCAACATTAAAACAAAATTACACTAATTGGTTCAAAATGTACTTGAAAATGTAATAAAGGTATTAAATAATTAAACATTCTCAATTAATTTATTATGACTATCTTTAATTATAGGTTATTTAATTTAATTAATCATGAATTCATTTATAAAATATATCTCCAAGAGAATTCAGATGGTCACTAAGATAAAAGGGAATAAATTAATGTAATCATGTTTATCATAATAATAAAATATGAATATAAATTAATGCTAACTAGTATAATTTTGGGTATTCATTTCATGTGAATGACTGTTCATGATCTTTTACCAGACTTGTGTATGTTTTGTTTTTGTTTATTTTAATTTATTACATGGTTTTTCAATTATTTAATTTTAAATTAAATAATATGGCATGTGAGTCATATCTTCCTCATTTATTATTTGTACGTTCATGTCTAAGGTGATCTATGTAATTCCTCTTAACCAATTCTTTGGTTACCCTGACCTGTGTGTGAGTTATAAACACATCTAACAAAAAATATTATCCCAAGACACATAGAGGTGGTTCAAGACAGAACCTATATGATTTCAACCCAGGTGATACACATGTGGATAAGTTGAGTGTATTAACTCATGCCAAGACCAAAACAATGAGTTTTATCCTAGGTGATTGGTTGATTTATTATCTGATCAATTAATAAACTTTTAGTAAAGATCAAGATTGTGCCATTAATTAATTTATTAATTTCCCTCTTATACATTATTTATTTTATGGATTTAATACCATGATCACATAAATAACTGGAATAATATTAAACTATGTAATTTAAAAAATGTATTTTGTGTAAATGTTTTCTCAAAATTTAGTTAATCACTTATGCTAAATCGGCTTAGAATTAAAAAGACATGTGAATGATAAAACAAGAAAAATTTACACATAATAAACAAAATCCATCAACTAAAAATTAAGTCAGAATTTTCGTTCTATTAATTGATTAGGAATGAAAGTCATACAATTATTTATTTGACCATCCCTCATTGGGACATTTAATTTTTATCATGGAGTTCTTATAAAGTTCATGGGTTGACTTAACCAACATACATCTTGATAAGTAATCCTCTCTAGACTTTATTTAACTTGGTGCAAAGTGTTGTGTAAATATGGGTTAGGATTTCTATATTGGTGAGTCCGCACAACTGATTAAGGAGCTGCAGGACCATAGTTGGAAAAAAACCCTTATACCTAAATACATTCAAGAAGTTTAACCAAACCTCATTTGGGTTATACAAAGGGGAATATGGATCCTTGAAACATGAATTTCCTAGAAACTGGATATTATGAGTTCAACAGTGGGTGATTTTGGGACTTGATGAAATAGTGTGAGACTTAATAAAATTAAAATCATTATATATCACATAAAATCATAATCTAGTAAAGTACTAATAACCTGATATTTTATAATTATATTATAATGGTATGTTCATCATCAAAATTATCCCTATCCCAAATATTAGATAAATTCAATCTTCTAACTGGTAGTGACATCTAAGAATGGTTTATATGCCTTCAGGTTTTGTTACTTTGTGGAACAAAATCAAAAAATATTGAATCTTCATTACCTGATCCACCAGCAATGGAGGTGAGTGATAAAGAGTTCTCTTTTTATGATAAACCCCTAAGAAACATGGATTAATTTTAATGTCTAATTCTATCATCAATGTCTCTTTAACCGATGAATTCTCATGAAAACATAGACTCTTATGTCATGCTTGAGCATCTCTATGGCCTATATTAGGAGAGATCTATACAAGAATAGTTTGAGATGTCCAAGGTTCACTTTTAGAGTAATCTTGGAGAGGGTATTACAGCTAGGCCTCATATAGTCAAAGTTGTTGCCTACATTGAGCACCGAGAGGTTCTAAGGTTTAAACTACTTGATGAACTGTGCATCGATCTCTCTTGAATCACTCCCTTATAGATTCTCTAATTTTGTATTTATTTTTCATATAAAAACATTGAGAATTCCCTCCCAGATCTTCTCAACTTACTTCTCTAAGTTGAAAAGGATATGAATCATGAAAATATTTCTATAATTATGGTGAATAAAAGGAATGTCCATGAGAAGATCTATAATACCAAAGCTTCTTTGAAACACCCTTCTTATAATTGAAAGAATTAGGTTAAATATAGGGAACAAGATTTTGTTTGTTTCACATGGGGAAAGAAGGGCCACTGGACAAAAAAACTACACCCAAGAAAAGGAGAATGGAGTCACGACCCGTCCTCGGGGCCCGTGCCGTGACTACCCCAAGCCCGCCTTCCATAGGCCAGGGGCTGGCGACTAGCACCAAGGCGTAAATCCTGATAAAAAGGGAAGCCATTGCCTTTGTAAAGAAAACAAGCACCACATAGTAAGCAAGCGGAAAAAGTAAACACTAAGTAAAAACTGGTACAACAGTAAGTGCAGAAAGGTAAATGGGCCAGAATACAAACCCAAAAGAAAGTACAACTACAACTGAACAAAGTACAATAGAAAAAGACAACAGCTAGAAGAACGGAAGCGGCTCCTAGGTCGTCCTCCTCGGATCCTACCTGTAGGGTAGGTACAGATAGCCTCCATAACGCTCTCTCCTGTCAACCTCCACTGTGTGTCGTCTCGTCGCGAAGTCCACCTCTGGATACTGACTCGTCATGTGGTCCACCTTCGGGTACCGTCCAGTCCTCGAACACTCGGCCTCCGTCAGCACTGCTCGTCCTCTGCAACTAACACAACGAGGTTTGGGAAAAGCCCGTGCAGGGGTGAGTATAATGATACTCAGTAGGGACCCCAAGACCCTCAAGGTCTCACTAAAACCAACAAGGATAACAACAAAGAGGATCTCAATAGATAACCTCTACTTAGGTATATGACCATACATATACCTAAGTTATCAAGTAACCCATCTCAATCCTAAGGAAACAAAGAGATTATGAAATCAACGGATAACCACTTCCCAGGTATATTCCCATACATATACCTAAGTTATCAAGTGACCCATCTCAATCATGAGGAAACACAAAGGTCATAGACTCAGCTCAAACCAGGATTTTTATTATCGAAACCGCAATTGCTGAAGAGCCCCGTCACTGGAGTGTATAGTGGTCATGTCACGACTCCGAGGTACTTCTCACTAACCTAAGACTTCTAAGGTACTCCTTCTGTCGAGTACTGTGGGCCTGCTGCTACAACAAAACGCTTCCCACCATGGGTATGCCGCTACAACCAAGCGCTCCCCCTCATAGCCTGAAGAGGTACTCCTTCTGTTGAGTACCGCGGGTCTGCCGCTATAACCAAGCGCTCCTCCACTGTGGGTCTGCCGCTACAACCAAGTGCTCCTCCATCGTGGGTCTGCCGCTACTACCAAGCACTCCCCACTAGGCTATCTGAAACACATCGAGTCGATCGGTCAAACAGTCGTCAAGTCTCAGCCGGCTACATGGTCTCCGTACTCCGCACGCTCGTCTCCGGGAGGGTCCGCTCCACGAGCTTCTGGTCGATACTATAAGTATCACAAGTTCCACGAAGAAGTATCTCAAAGGACCGCCTCATCATAGGGGTCTCAACGCAACAGACGGCGCGTCAATCGGACGCCCGGTCTGTGTGATATTAGCCTTTTCGTCCCAGGGGCCCGGTTGGTTTCGTGAGCGAACCAACCCAGTCGTATCTCAACTGTACCCCGAAATCTCATAGGGTATACTCATAGGGACCATTTCTCAACGTGATCACTGATGCCGCTGACGGTTCGTCAAAAGGACGTCCAGTCTGAAAGATATCAGCTTTTTCGTTGCAGGGGCCCGGTTGGATTTCGAGTACAATCCAACTCGCCCAAACTCCAACTGCATCCAAACCTCGGTAGAAGTATGCCAAAAGTTCTGTCCCAATAAGAGGAAATCAACGAGATAGACAGTGCGTCAATCGGACGCCCGGTCTGTGAGTTATTGGCTTTTTCGTTCTAGGGGCTTGGTTGGTTTCGTGAGCGAACCAACCCGAACGCACTCCGACGGCATCCAAACCTCGATCGGAGTAAGCCAAAAGATCCGTCTCACTTAGAGGAAAGCATCAAAGTCGACGACATTTCAATCGGACGTCCGGAGCTCAAGATATGAGCGTTTCCGCTCCTAGGGCCCGGTTAGTTTCGTGTACGAACCAACCCGGCCGAACCCAAATTATTCCGAAACCTTAGGTGTAGTATACTGAAACGACCACCTCGATCCAAGGATCGCGTCGCCACTGACGGCGCATCGTTCGGAGGCCCGTAGCTCATGATACGGGCAAAAGACCGAAAATGATCCGAAGACGGGGGGTCTGGGCCCGGACAGACCCGGCCCGACCCCCCCCCCCCCCACTAGGTCGGCCCGAACAGGGTCGACCCGACCCAGGTCCGGGTCGGACCCGGTTGGGCGCGACCCGGCCGGCGGGTCGGCTCGGCTCGGCCGAGCGAGCGGAGTCCGGGGGCGGGGGCACGCTGCCCCCCGCGTGTGAACACCGCAGCCCCCCTCCGCGGGGACCGCCCTTGGTCAGCGGACGCGGCATTGCCGCGTCCCGTGAGTGCCGAACCCGCGCGGCCGCAGGTCCGCTGGTGCCGCCGCCGCCGCGGCTTCATCCACGGCGGCTCTGTCTGGCGGCGCGCCGGGGCGCCGCCGCCTCCGGCGCGCCGGGGCGCCGCCGCCTCCGGCCGCCGGCGCCGCCGCGCCGGCGTCCCGCGCTGCAGGTGGGTTCTGCGGGCCACTGGAGTTGCTCCGGTGGTCGATTTCGCTTCCGTCTATGCCGTAGCTCCTCCCGGGTCCCGTTCTTCACTGTGGAATCAACGAATCACCCATGCGGCATGTTTTGTCGTCGTCCGCCAATCCACGCATCAACGAAGAACTGCGGAGGGTTGTCGGGCTGTGTTTGTTTGGCCCGCACCCTCCGCGTTAGGTGACAACAATCGGGAAGAAAAAATAATCCACACATGGAAAACAAAACAATATAAAATTTTAATAAATTAAAATTTCTCTTGATTTAGGTTCTTTGTTTTTAGGAGGAAACAACACGGAAATAAATTCATTTCACAAACAAAACCCCTACCTCATCAAGTCGTCGCAAGCGCGTTCTTCGCGGAATTGATCGTAGCAGAAGAAAAGAATCGCCGCATCGCAGAAGAGTGTCGCTGTCGCGCGGTACTTGGCGTCGCGTCGACGAACTTGTCGTTGTTGATCAAAGGTTGTCGCAGGGTTGGATCGTCGCGGAAGAAGCGTCGTGAAGGGAGATTCGTCGGCATCGCGGTACAACGCTTCGCGTCGTCGATCTCCGTGGGTTCGGCGTTCTTCGTCGCCTTTCGTCGAAGGTCGGCGTTCTTCGCGTTCTTCGCGTTCTTCGCATTCTTCGCGAAGAAGGAGGAAGAACTTGAGGTTTCTGTCAAATCCTCTCAACGAACAACACTTAAGAAGAATAGCGTTGGTCTTATTTTATTATCATGCCAACAAACGAAAAAAAGATAAGTTAAGTAACGACCCATTAATTCGTAGAATTAATTCAACGAATAAAACCACCCAATTAATTGGTGCGTTAAGAATTTAAGAAAATGTGTCAGTTGACTTTCATAATGACGGGTTTTCGCAGGTGTGTTACTTAGTGGAAAAAAATGGTGGGGCTCGTGTGGGCCCCACCTCACAAATATCCTACCAGGAGGGTAGGATATTTCAGGTTCTACCCTATCCGCTTCAACTCAGCTTAAGCAGCTTAAAGTGGCTTAAAGTGAAATAAAATAAAGTTTGTCATACCAATTATTTTATTTCTTAACCTTAAGCCAAAAAATTAAAAATCACACCCGAGCAAACCCAACTCCAGAAGAGGCGTTTCTAAGCAAATATCGGCGCTGCGATTCCATCGGTGCCCTCAGAATTCGATTCCGAGCACCGGTTTAAAAGTTAGAAAAACCCTCTCGTTCATTCACTAAACGTACCTGAGCTAAACTTCGGAAATTAATTTCGGGCACACCGGACCTCGGAATCAGGCGCCGTCAGAAACTGCGTTCTTCTAAAATTCCAAAGAAAATTAAGAAAAAAAATTTCCTTGAAATTTACGGGTCTTTACATCACTCCCACCTCAGGGCTTTACGTCCTCGTAAAGCTTTAACACAAACTAGGGTTACAAAAGCGGTACTGAGCACGCATCTGAGCCTTCCGCTCCCATGTGCTCACCTGGAGGTTCCCGTGCTGCCAAAGAAAGTGCACAAGAGGAATCGACCTTTCTCCTAGGATCCGCTCCTGTCGATCCTCGATCCCCACAGGAACCTCCGTGGAAGTCACCTCATCACCATTGTCCAGCTCCTCATGGTCGATGATATGTGAAGGGTCGAGCACGTATCTCCTCAGTTGAGATACATGGATGTCGTCGTGCACCTGGTGCAACTGAGGTGGATGGGTCAAGCAGTAAACCACCCCGCCTACCCATCTGAGGACCTAGAAAGGTCCGTTGAACCTCGGAGATAACTTGTCTCCTTGGCCATATCTCCGTAAACCTCGTCGAGGTGAGACCCGTATAAGGACGTGATCGTCATCCTCGAACTCATGAGGCCTCCAATTCCTGTTATAACTGAAACTCAAAACGACTGCTTCCATGAGGGTAAGGTTGACCGACTCAAGAGTGATCGGTCGCACCCTCCTGAGCATGAGTTTATCTTGTGCTGCCTGGGGTTTCCTTTTCGCCGACCAAGGAAAACCCATCCCGACGTCATAGTTAAACCACAAACTTTTTGCCTAATACCGTCAATTTGTGTATGGACTATGATTTCCCAGTCCAAACTCAAACCAAAGTCATAAGGCCTCGACACTGTCACCAAGAGATTCCAACCGAAACTCTCACCTCAAGGGTCTGACCGCACTGTCTGCGTAAGTGTGATTATTGAGTCTCCTCCCAAGGTATCTCCGGACGTGAGGGTCAAGTCCACGTCTTACCGGAAACTCTAGGTCTGGGATAAGATTTGTGAAAGCGCGGAATGATTCATATCGACGTCTGTTACTATAGCAGCTAGTAGTGGACACAGACTGTCCCTTGAATCATTTTTAGAGCCATTGGGTCACACTCCTTGACCGCATGCAGCCGCACTCTTCCTCCGACCTCCAGCTCCCTGAGCCTGGCGGGGATAACTAAGGCGGGTGGTTGTAGCATGTTAAGATGTACACCACCTCATGCTGATCTCCTAGATCTGCCTCCACATCTGCTGCTTCGCAAACTCGTCTCTCTTTAAAGCTTCCCCTTCTTGAAACATTAAACACGCCCGATTCTCTAAGACTAGCACTGGTTTCCTGTTTCTTACTACACTGTGCAGTCTTCATCCGCTCCTGGATGATCTGCACCTTCTTTTCCTACGATCTGGAAGAGCTGCCAAAATTTCTCCTTTGCAGAAAAAAGAAACTCGGTCTCATCCCCTGGATGAACCACGCCCATTGCCTAATATAGTCAATCCTGACATGAAGGGTGCATTCATGCCATGGATGACGTCGTAAGGCCTCGATGTAACTACTAAGAGATCCAACTGTCACTCTCGCCTCCAAGGGTCGAGTCACACTATCGGCATCAGTGTGAGGTCACTGGGTCTCCTCCAGTAGAAATCTCAAAAGTGAGGGTCAAGTCAATAGTCTTAACCAGGACCACTCAGTATCAACCAAAAAAAAAGGACAGGAAATCAAACATCACAAAGATAAGTGTCTTTTTATTATTGCAGCTCATAGTACAAAGACACGAATACAACAGCAAAATGGAACTAGAGTACAAGGGACGTATCCACTAGTTCTGCTCCTGTCCACCTGCTCCCGGAGCTCTACTGCCTTGTCCACTGCTCGGCTTTTGCTCAAGTACCCGCCGCTGCTTCTGCCTCGGTGGCTCCTCCAAAGCCTGTGGATCAACTGTACGAGGAGTCGGACAATCACGTTCCAGGTGACCCTTTCCGCCGCATTCTTAACACTTCCTGCTCCTCATACGGCTGGCTCTGGCCCTCTTGGACCTCTGCATCATCTTTATACTGCCCATAGATGACTCGGCTACTGATCGAAAAACACGCGGAAAAGGCAGCAGCTTCTGAACACGCTCGGGGTGTAGAGCTACTGGCACAAACTCCACCCTGAAGAAGGTCTCGAAGTCTTCCCATGTGAAGTTCATCCCGTCACAAAACTGGAACAAGTGGCTCCACCACCTTCCTACTGCTACTTGAAGAAGGCTGGCAGCAAAGATCACCATGAGGTCTGCCGGCGTCCCCACTAGCCTGAAGAATCTCACCACAGCCTCCAGCCAATCCTCAGCCGCCTGCGGGTCCATCTCTCCCTGGAACCTGGGTGGTCTCTGGCGCTAAAACTCATGCAGCGCGCTCAAGTGGCGTGCATCGCCTACTGCTGGGGCTGGTGGCATCGGTGGCCCAATGTATGGTAGTACCGCCGGTGCCTCCACTGTTGCCTCATCTGCAAGAGGGCCCTCTACCGAAGCCTCGTCGCTTGACAGGCTGTCAGTACGCACATCCCTCTGGGCTCTAGCTGGTCATCCGAGAAAAGGCATCATGAAAGAAACAATGTGACACTTGTCAAATGATTATACCTGGTGATCTGACCTGGTTTGAGCTGACATTCAAAAACTTCTGGAAACACACACGTAATCATTGTTTTCATGCACAAAGTCGGAAATCAGTTGTGAGGGTCCTGGTGTACGAATACGTCGGCCGCCCGCACCAACACTAGATTCCATGAACTGAAAACCACACTTGGTACTCTTAACACTATTGCTTCACAGAAAGAAAATATCAGAGTTATAAGTTGTGTGGTAGAACCGACTCCTCTGATACAAATTTGTCACGACCCGTCCTCGGGGCCCATGCCGTGACTACCCCAAGCCCGCCTTCCATAGGCCAGGGGCTGGCGACTTGCACCAAGGCGTAAATCCTGGTAAAAAGGGAAGGCATTTCCTTTGTAAAGAAAACAAGCACCACAGAGTAAGCAAGAGGAAAAATTAAACACTAAGTAAAAACTGGTACAACAGTAAGTGCAGAAAGGTAAATGGGCCAGAATACAAACCCAAAAGAAAGTACAACTACAACTGAACAAAGTACAACAAAAAAAGACAACAGCTGGAAGAACAGAAGCGGCTCCTGGGTCGTCCTCCTCGGATCCTACCTAAAGGGTAGATACAGATAGCCTCCATAACACTCTCGCTCGTCAACCTCCACCGTGTGTCATCTCGTCGCGAAGTCCACCTCCGGATACTGACTCGTCGTGTGCTCCACCTCCAGGTACCATCCAGTCCTCGAACACTCGGCCTCTGTCAGTACTGCTCGTCATCTGCATCCAACACAACGAGGTGTGGGAAATGCCCGTGCAGGGGTGAGTATAATGATACTCAGTAGGGACCCCGAGACCCTCAAGGTCTCACTAAAACCAACAAGGATAACCACAAAGAGGATCTCAACAAAAAACCTCTACTTAGGTATATTCCCATGCATATACCTAAGTTATCAAGTAACCCATCTCAATCCTGAGGAAACACAGAGATTATGAAATCAACGGATAACCACTTCCCAGGTATATGCCCATACATATACCTAAGTTATCAAGCGACCCATCTCAATCATGAGGAAACACAAAGGTCATAGACTCAGCTCAAACCAGGATTTTTATTATCGAAACCGTAATCCCTAAAGAGCCCCATCACTGGAGTGTACAGTGGTCCTGTCACGACTCCGAGGTACTGCTCACTAACCTAAGACTGCTGAGGTACTCCTCCTGTCGAGTACTGTGGGCCTGCTGCTACAACCAAGCGCTTCCCTTCATGGGTCTGCCGCTACAACCAAGCGCTCCTCCACTGTGGGTCTGCCGCTACAACCAAGTGCTCCCCCTCATAGCCTCCAGAGGTACTCCTTCTGTTGAGTACCACGGGTCTGTCGCTACAACCAAGTGCTCCTCCGCCGTGGGTCTGCCGCTACTACCAAGCGCTCCCCACTGGGCTATCCAAAACACACCGAGTCGATCGGTCAAGCAGTCATCAAGTCTCAGCCGGCTACATGGTCTCCGTACTCCGCACGCTCGTCTCCGGGAGGGTCTGCTCCATGAGCTTCTGGTCGATACTACATGTATCAAAAGTTCCACAAAGAAGTATCTCAAAGAACCGCCTCGTCATAGGGGTCTCAACGCAACAGACGGCGCGTCAATCAGACGCCTGGTCTGTGTGATATTAGCCTTTTCGTCCTAGGGGACCGGTTGGTTTCGTGAGCGAACCAACCCGGCCGTATCTCAACTATACCCCAAAATCTCATAGGGTATACTCATAGGGACCATTTCTCAATGTGATCACCAACGCCGCTGACAGTTCGTCAAACGGACGTCCAGTCTGAAAGATATCAGCTTTTCCGTTCCAGGGGCCCAGTTGGATTTTGAGTACAATCCAACTCGCCCAAACTCCAACTGCATCCAAACCTCAGGAGAAGTATGCCAAAAGTTTTGTCCCAACAAGAGGAAATCAACGAGACAGACGGTACGTCAATCGGACGCTCGGTCTGTGAGTTATTGGCTTTTTCGTTCCAGGGGCCCGGTTGGTTCCGTGAGCGAACCACCCCGACCGCACTCCAACGGCATCCAAACCTCGAGCGGAGTAATCCAAAAGATCTGTATCACTTAGAGGAAATCATCAAAGTCTATGACACGTCAATCGGACGTCCGGAGCTCAAGATATGAGTGTTTCCGCTCCGAGGGCCCGGTTAGTTTCGTGTACGAACCAACCTGGCCGAACCCAAATTATTCCAAAACCTTGGGTGTAGTATACCAAAACGACCGCCTCGATCCAAGGATTGCGTCACCGCTGACGGCGTGTCGTTCAGAGGCCCGTAGCTCAAGATACGGGCAAAAGACCCAAAACGGTCCGAAGACGGGGGGTCTGGGCCCGGACCTACCCGGCCCGACCCCCCCCCCCCCCCCTGGGTCGGTCCGAACAGGGTCGACCCGAACCAGGTCCGGGTCGGACCCGGTTGGGCGCGACCCGGCCGGCGGCTCGGCTCGGCCCGGCTCGGCTCGGCTCGGCCGAGTGGCCGAGCGAGCGGAGTCCGGGAGCGGGGGCGCGCTGCCCCTCGTGTGAACACCGCGGCCCCCCTCCGCGGGGGCCGCCCTTGGTCAGCGGACGCGGCATTGCCGCGTCCCGTGAGCGCTAGACCCGCGTGGCCACGGGTCCGCTGGTGTCGCACTGCCGCGGCTTCAGCCGCGGCGGCTCTGTCCGGCGGCGCGCCGGGTCTCTGTCCGGCGGCGCGTCGGGGCGTCGCCGCCTCCGGCCGCCGGTGCCGCCGCGCCGGCTCCCCGCGCCGCTGGTGGGTTCCGCGGGCCACCGGAGTTGCTCCGGTGGTCCAATTTTGCTTTCGTCTGCGCCGTAGCTCCTCCCGGGTCTCGTTCTTCACTGCGGAATCAACGAATCACCCCTGCAGCATGTTTTGTCGTCGCATGCCAATCCGCGCATCAATGAAGAACTGTGGAGGGTTGTTGGGCCATGTTTGTTTGGCCCGCACCCTCCGCGTTAGGTGACAACAATCGGGAAGAAAAAATAATCCACACATGGAAAACAAAACAATATACAATTTTAATAAATTAAAATTGCTCTTGATTCAGGTTCTTTGTTTTTAGGAGGAAACAACACGGAAATAAATTCATTTCACAAACAAAACCCCTACCTCGTCAAGTCATCGCACGCGTGTTCTTCGCAGAATTGATCGTCGCAGAAGAAAAGAATCTTCGCGTCGCGGAAGAGCGTCGCTGTCGCGTGGTACTTGGCGTCGCGTCGACGAACTTGTCGTTGTCGATCGAAGGTTGTCGCGGGGTTGGATCGTCGCGGAAGAAGCGTCGCGAAGGGAGATTCGTCTGCGTCGCGGTACAAGGCTTCGCGTCGTCGATCTCCGCGGGTTCGGCGTTCTTCGCCGCCTTTCGTCGAAGGCCGGTGTTCTTCGCGTTCTTCGCGTTCTCCGTGTTTGTCGCGAAGAAGGAGGAAGAACTTGAGGTTTCTGTCCAATCCACTCAACGAACAACACTTAAGAAGAATAGCATTGGTCTTATTTTATTATCATGCCAACAAACGAAAAAAAGATAAGTTAAGTAACGACCCATTAATTCGTAGAATTAATTCAACGAATAAAACCACCCAATTAATTGGTGCGTTAAGAATTTAAGAAAATGCGTCAGTTGACTTTCATAATGATGGGTTTTCGCGGGTGCGTTACTTAGCGGAAAAGAAACGGTGGGGCTCATGCGGATCCCACCTCACAAATATCCTACCAGGAGGGTAGGATATTTCGGGTTCTACCCTATACGCTTCAACTCAGCTTAAGCAGCTTAAAGTGGCTTTTAAGTGGCTTAAAGTGAAATAAAATAAAGTTTGTCGTACCAATTATTTTATTTCTTAACCTTAAGCCCGAAAATTAAAAACCACACCCGAGCAAACGCAACTCCGGAAGAGGCATTTATAAGCAAATATCGGCACTGCGATTCCATCGGTGCCCTCAAAATTCGATTCCGAGCACCGGTTTAAAAGTTAGAAAAACCCGCTCGTTCGTTCACTGAACGTACCCGAGCAAAACTTCGTAAATTAATTCTGGGCACACCGGACCTCGGAATCAGGCGCCGTCAGAAACTACGTTCTTGTAAAATTCGAAAGAAAATTAAGAAAAAAAATTTCCTTGAAATTTACGGGTCTTTACAAATGGGGAATCTTCAATAGCATTTTTTATCTAGTGTAATTTATCTATTTCTATAAATTGATTATTATATACATCTTTTGGTTCTCACATATGTATTCAAATACATTAACCAAGTATATTTTTATATATTGTACAATGGGAGGTAGATTGACGAGTAGCCAATAGGGCCAAACTTTTTTTCATAGCAATCAGGGACTATCACCTTATATTTCTAAAAGGAATGATCTTTGTTCTAAAATATTATCATTATGTTCTATATATTACCCAAAATAATATTTCTTTATCTAGGCTTGAAAAAAAAATATTTATTTCCTTGTACATGAATAAATTTTTCTTCTTATATAAAGATATAATTTTTTTTGTAAGGAATATTCAAATAACAATATTTATGTATTGGATTACATGAACCAGGTAATGGATATTGATAACCAAACTACTTCACATGACTCATACCACTCCCAAATATGGAATCAAAAGTAATTTCATGTAAACAAACATTTGATAAAATTACACAAATTTGGATATTCATTTTTCTTTTAACTAAAACCACTTGTTATATGTCACATGTGTTTAGAAGGAATAATGACCAAAGCTTGATTTAGTTTAAAAGGTTAAAGGTCCAATGATATTTTTTAAGTAGTTCATACAGATGTGTTTATACCATTTCCAGTTGATTCAAAGGGTGAATACTAATACTTCATAACATTTATTCATTATTTTAGTAAATATTGATATGTCTACTTAGTGAGGTATAAGTCAAATTACTTTTAGAGATTCAAGGAATAAAATAATAAAATTGAGAACTATATTGGTGAGAAGATTAAAAAACTCAACTCAAACCATGGTAGATAATATCTTAATCAACACAATAATGATTATTTATGGGTGTTTGGTATTATATCTCAACTCACTTCACCTTATACACCTCAGTGGAATGGTTTAAGTGAAAGGGGGAACCCCTCCATGTTATACATGGTGAGATAAACGATGAGTTATACAAGTCTTCTATTATCCTTTTGTGGAAATAAATTTTATATAAAAACACAAATACTAAAACAAGTTCAAAATAAAGTGGAAAATGGTATACCATAATAATTGTGGAATAGAAAGAAACATGTGTTTTTTATTATTATATGTGTGGGGATGTGAAGTATTTTTTAAGGACTCTTCAAGTAAAAAACTTACAGCCCAAGGTAAAAAAGTGAACCTTTATAGGATACCCCAAGGAAACAAGAGGACATTACATATATTAACCCTTGGAAAAAATGTAATAGTGGAATGGAATTCCATATTCCTTGAGAGGGAGAACATATTTAAAAGAGATCATCAGAGAGATATAGACATCAATGAAGACCATGCTCAAGGTATATATGAGTTTTTGTCGGATTATATTCCACAAATATTCATGGAAGAATATGTTCTGATGACATTAGTATTGTGTGATAGAACAAAAGAGGATAGAGAACTAGAATAGTATGGTTTTCTAGTCACAGAGGATGATGACTCCCTATTAGTATATAATAATGATCACGTAACCGACATGTACGTAGTATGTGGCATAGATATTTCAAAGTGGTAAGAAGCTATGAATTCTATGATAGATTCTGTGTACCAAAACCAAGTATTAATTTTCATAGATTTTATAGTGGATGTAAGGATCATTATTTTTAAATGGGTATTAGAGAAAAAACTTTACATTGAAGTGAAAATGAGTTAATTATAAGGTTTAACTAGTTGCATAAGTGTTTAAATAGCATCAATGAATTATCTATAATGAAACCTTTTCACAAGTTTCTATGTAAAAATTGATTAGAATTATAATTTCCATTGTGGGTTTCTAGGAATACGAGATGTAGTAAATGGATTTAAAAAATAGTCTTCCTTAATGAGAGCCTTCTGGAGTATTTCCATATTATAAAACCTAAAGGGTTTTTTACTCTATAGTATACCAACAAGGAATGAAAATTACAAAGTTCTTTTTACAGATTAAATCAAGAATCAATTTCAGGGAATATTTTATTTAATAAAGCCATAACAGAATTTGATATCATAAATAATTAAAGTGAGGCTTGTTTTTATAAGTGGTTTAGTGGAAGTACTATTGTTTTCATAATAGTATATATCGATGACATATTACTTATTAGAAATTAAATAACAGTCTTATAGTTTATTAAATCATATTTGAATAAATTATTTTTCATGAAGGTCGTAAGTCAAAATACATATATTATTTGGATTATGATGTATTACGATATATCCAAGAGGATTTTCATCCTAATTTGAGGTATATACATTGGAAATATACATGAGAGATTCAATATGGAACAATCCAAGACAGGATGGTTTTCAATGTCCCAAGTCATTCATATTTCTACTAAAATGTGTCCTGAGTATCATAAGGAAAGGAAAAGGATATAAAGGATTACATATGTGTCAACTATTGGGATAGTCATGTATGTTATGCTATATACTAGGCTAGATGTCGCCTACACCTTGATTTTTGTAGGAAGATATCAAGTCGGCCCAGGTGAACACCATTGGATGGAAGTAAATACCATCATTGAGTATCAAAGGCATAATTAGGATATTTTACTATTCTATAGAAATGATGAGGAACTAGTCATTTGATGATATGTAAATGGTAGTTTCAAAATTGATAAAAATGATTTAAAATCGCATATGGGATATATCTTCACTCCGAAAGGAGAAGTTGTGAGCTAGAAGATATTAAAGAAATCTATGTTCCTAGATTTTATACTATATTCTAAGTATATTATAGTTTTTGAGGTAGCTAAAGAAGTAGATTCGATATGCATCTTCATCTAATTGTTTAATGTGGTACCTAGCAGTAAAGACCATGTCATACATTATTTTTATAATACTGTATAGGGGGTTCTTTCTAAGGAGCTAAGGAAACATTAGTGGATGAAGAATATAATTTGAAATTATCATCTATTGAGGTATTTCTATCAAATATGTGAATTTAAAATGAGAGGAATATCCCCAAAAGACAATGTGGTGAACCCCTTGACTAAAGACCTAATTCAATAGAAACATGATCATTATCTAGTTAACATAACGCCATAGAAAGTTCACTCTGGACCAAGTGTGGGTCCACTAGATTTGGTGTTCTAAAACCAACTGATTATACATTGTATTACTTGTATATTCAAGAATTTTAATATTAATAAACTATATTATTACATATTGTTCATTGTGATGTATGTATTTAATGTAATAATGTCATGGAGTATCTATTTAATTGATAAGGTTATAGAAGTTCCATGTTGTGATGAGAACCATGAAATGCCATGATGATATTATTAAACCTAGTTCTTTAGTTCGATAACATTCTATGATAAGTAATATAGTATGTTGACTTCCAAGAGAGAGTACTCATAAGTTGATGAGACTTATTCTCATTAAGTTCACACATGGTAATCTTCAAGATGAGAGGTTATAAGAACAGACCCACCAATAAGAAATATTTATTTTTAGGTTTTATTAGATATTCCTATATGTCAGAATTTCTTATGGTCCTTAGACATTAATATTATCATTAATACATGTCATGGCTCATGCACTTATATTTATTGACCAAATAAATAATACCATATGTTCACAAGAAGTAGGGTACATTGGGTGTGTCGGGAATAATATTTTTCTAATGGATACGTTAAGGAGGGATTTTTCTATTCAATCTTTATGGAATTTTATATCTCAACCCATTGATTTGAATAGAACCATCACCTTAAATTCCATATCCATGGTGTAACTACGTGTTTATTTTATATAGTAAAAGAAATACATATCAACCATATAGGTTGATGAAACACATGTGAAACATTTTTGATGATATATTTTGATAAATGGATTATATTATAAAGTGATCAACTGTATGTGGTTTTCAATATTGTGACATTGTGTTCTTTCTCTTGGTTTTCTTGGACCTTTATAAGATAGTAATTTTAGACTTTAAGTAATACTACCTAATACCAATGAGAAATAATACTACAGTTTCACACAATAAATGTTTATATTGATAAGGGGTGGTGTGACATATGCCTCGTAACATGGCATGGCATAGACTACTCACTTATAGTTTTTTTTGAAATATATAGGCCTTAAGGCCACTATTCCTTCAAGCTATGTTGTAATGGAATAATAGGCCATTGGATCTTTGGGTCATGTAAGGGTTACCTCTCAACCCAATTAAAATATGGATTTATTTCCTAATAAAAAGTGGCCTCAACCCTAACCTATTAAAAAAAATATCGAGGGATAATTCTATTCTAGTTTTATTGATCACAAATATTTCATAAATATTTATTCACAAAATTATGAATAAGAATATTTATTTTATTTACTAAATATTTAATAAATATTTATTTGTCATATTTTTAATAGAATATTATTTATTAATAAATATTCAATAAATATTTATTTGGTTATTAGATAAATTCTGAAGAATCTAAGTACACCAAGATCATGGCTGGTGCTCAATATTAATTTCTAAGTCATTAAAATAATATTTATCCTTGTTTTGGGTAGCATATTCCTTAAAATAATATTATTTTTTATATATAATGGGGTATAATATGGTTTATTGTATTATTTAAGGGTTTTTTGTAATTAGATAGTATTTTAACCTAAACCCTAACTTTATAAATTGGTTTTTATGTCTATTATATAGGGTTAATCAAGGATTTAGAATCGTTGTGAACAACAAACTTCTCTCTCGGATTCCTCTTTCTCTCTTCATCTAAACAATGATAAGATCAAGAGAGAATACTTCATGCCCAATGGATATATAAGTGATCAAAACTAATGATACAAGATGATAGATCCACCAGGATAGCACCCGACATTTAATCGGTGTCACTCAGAGATCAATGTAGCACCAGTGGATCACTGCAAGAGGGATTATACACTTGGATCCAATAAAAAGAAGATATTTAATCTAAAAATAGTTTTTTTGAAGATAAAATTATTCATTGAAGAAAGACCCTAAGGAAAGGTATCCTTTATTCAGATTTAATATAACTTAATTATAAGTTTAATGTGTAAAAATATTCTCTGGGTTCCAGGATTTTCAAATTTTAATATTCGATGGAAAAAAATTGGTCATGTAATATATGTCTTTCACAATTAACGAATGATCCATCAGATTTAAAAAATACATTATGATTATCCAACCTATTAGGGAACTTTTCGTATGCCTGGAACCTTTATATTTTTCCATGCAGTTAGGATTTTCATTATGTCATGACAAGAGATTAATGTAGTTGTGAAAAACATCACCCAAAATCATATTGATATTTCTATTTTATATCCATATAAATCATTGCATATTTTTAATGGTTTTTATAGATTTCTTGGTTTTTGTGATAAATTGAAATATTGGGAATTTATTATGGTTCTCAGGAATGATCTCAAATTCCATATTATTTTCAGATGATACTTCAATGAAATACTCTATATTAATGATAAATTAAGAGGCTCCTCTATAAACCCTCCCTCAATTCTCTAGTTTTAGTATTATTTGATTCATATTTGTCTCTTGGACCTAGGATTTTCAATATATCCTTTTATAAGGTTTCATAATTTCAATCTATCTTCAAGAATTTCTAATTGGATTGATAGATTTATGGCTTTAGTTGATTGGTGTTCGTTATTTTAAATGTAATGGGTATCTCATATTCCTAATCTTTTATCCAATAATTTTCCTATTTTTCTTCATACAAAGGTGATAGATTAGTTACATATAATCAAGTAGGGGTTCAAATTCAAATCTTTTGGATCCAAAATGATAGTTGTTGGGTGTGGTTGAATAAACCTTGTCAACTTCACATGGGAAGGACTAAGAGAATATTGGTTGAGTTGATTCTCATTTATTAAAGTGGATCTGCCAAAATAATGGGATCTTTGATCAGAGGATAACCACCACTACCACAAATGCGGGAAAGGGAAGCGCTCATGTTTTATTATTGTTAATCAAAAAGCACTGATAAAAGGGGGAATTTTTTCAGTGCTAGAAAATAGTGTTGATAAATCTACCCTTTATCAGTACTAATATTATCATTGATAAAGTTACACCTTTATTAGTGCTAATAAAAAGAACTGATAAAAAGGATCCTTTATGAGCGGTAATAATAGCACTGATAAAAGTTTTTAATAGAAAATATTATTAATTTATATTAAAATATATTAATTATATTCAAAAATAATTTTAATATGTATACACAAAATAAAAATGCATGTTTATTATGTTTATTGGGTTTATCTTTTATTTATGTTTTTTATGTTTATTAGTTTTATTATATCTTTATTATGTATTTATTATACTATATGTTTATAATATTATATATAAGTACATTTTAATATATATATATATATATACATATAATATATATATATTTATTTATTTATGTTTCCAATGAATGTTTCAATTGATGTGTATGTTCTTATCATGAATATATGTACATTGTTTACCCTAATGTTGGCCATATATACTATAGTACTATATATACTTGGTGTATTAATTAATTTCCTATATATGTGAAGCTTTATCTTCTCATAAGTACTTAAAACCACGATTAATATATTTAAATAAACAATAAATGTATTCATTATATTTAAAAATATAAATATTTAGTTATATATAATTATTTACTTTTAAAATATATTATATATACCTATAATTATATATAACTAAATAAATATAAATATGTTATATAATTATAAAATTAAAAAATATTTTTTTTAAATGATAAATATATATTTACGACTACCTTTTTAATATATTTATTTATAAATATATGTATTTAATGAATATATACACAGACACAGACATATATATATATATATATGTTAAAATACTTATGAAATTAAAATTAAAAATAATATATCAATTTATATTTATACATATTTAATTATAATTTAAATTATAAAATTATATATATATATTTAATTATAATTTATACACAAACACCATAAATATATATATATATATATAATTATAAATGTAATAACTATATTATTTATAATTTTATAATTATGAATAAATGGTATGCTTTATCCATGCTAATTAAAAAGTTATGATAAAACATCCATTTATCAGCGCTAAAAAGAACTGATAAAAGAATGTTTTATCAGCACTTTCAATTGTAGCATTGATAAAACATACTTTTATCAGTGCTTTAAATTTTAGAGCTGATAAAACATACCTTTATCAATGCTTTTTATTTATCGATGATAAATGTGTCACTGGGTTTTATAAATTAACCCTAACTTTCTCCTCCTTCCTCGTACCCTCAAGCTCTCACGAAAGACGACCCATGCCGCTGCCGCTGTATTCATTGTCGCTGCTGCTGCCGCCTCCTCCTCTCCTCCCTTCTCTCCTCCTTCCTCATACTCCCTGGGTGTCACCGTTGTGTTGTTGTCTCTGCTGCTACTACCACCGCTACTACCTTCTCTCCTCCCTCCTTTCCTCCCTTCTCTCCTGCCTCCTCCTCCCTCCTTTCCTCCCTTCTCTCCTGCCTCCTCCTCCTCCTTGGCCACCGATTCCTCCACCACCGTGAACCAAATTCATATTTTGGTATGGATTTCATTTTGACTTGTACCTCATAATTACTATTTTTTCAATAAACTCTATGAATTTCTATAATTCATGCGTTGAATCATTTATTGCATAGCCACATGGATTCTCAATGATTCTATTATGGTTAGGATATTTAAAATAATTATTTTAATGGAGATTCATCCCTTACAATTTGTTTTGTGCAGTGCCTAACATCATTGCATGGAATATTCTTAGATCCTCAATTTATTCCCTTAGTATCCATCATCAAATGATCCCTTGATGATAACTTTGAGTGGACATGTTTTCATCGGTCATGATTCTACCTCCTCCATTGTTCTTCTTAATCCCTTATAATCATGTGTGTCATGAAACTTCATCACGAATTACGGATTAAGGTGTGGGTGTGGATTATGAATGAAAAATGGTATGAAGAGGTAATGTTGGGAAAGTGGGATAATGGTCAATTCACACAAAGTGATTTTAGAGTGGATATTTGGCATGTATTTAATCAAGGGATGAGAAATAAACTATGAGGGGTGTGACTAAGAATAGTAGATTATAAGGAAAAACTCTCAAGGGTCCTGGATATAAATGAGGTGAACTATGATGTGATTTTTGGCAATATAAGGTGTAAACATCTTGAACCATGGATGAATATTGGAATATGGGTGAAGAACATGACTCCACAATGTGAAATTCAAAGGAACACATTCTATGTACCTCTTTAGATGTGGTGATAGGGTTTTAGGAAATTATAATTATCCCACAACATACAGTATGGATTCACAAACTATGTAGTTTATATAAAATTAACTTCCACATGCATGAGATTAAGTTGGTAGGATGAGTTCATAATTAGCCACATGAAGTGTAGATTGAGTACATTTCATGTATACCTATATGAAATGAATCAGGTATTAGTACACCCCAAAGGTGAAATCCATAGAATAAACAACATGTATCCAAAAATATACATTGTGTAGTCAAGGACTACATGTCTTTACTATCTAATAGTACTCACTAAGTACTCATGTGAGAATTATGTATCACCTTAAAAATTCCATGTATCCCGAGATGGCATGGATCTATGTATTAGGGATACATTTCAAGTACCTATTGGTCTCATAATTTCTACACATCATAGTGGAATCTATGTACATTGAATTCACATGCCATGTGAAGAGGAAATACATGACAATACTATTGTTGAGGGGATATACACTATATACCCTTACAATACATGCCATGTTCTTTTTCTAACCTTCATGGGTTTTTGTATCACCAAGTATATGACCTAGATTTAGGTGCATGAATAAAACATGTTCGTTTTCTATATATAATTAAGTGGTGATCTTTTCTTCAGTTCTATAGGTGTGATGTGAGGTGATTCATTCAATTTAATAATCTTAGTTTTGTAGTAATGAAGATGGGGATTGTGTTTGTTGATCAAATCATTCATAGGGTAGGGTTTTCCAATGGTCATGTGTTGATGGTAGAGTATAGGTCCCCCATATTCTACACGATGTTTGGAACTCCCCCCACACACATATATAACAAGTCTCCCAAATCTAGAAGTGGGTCGTTACTCCCTCAACACTAATGAGGTATTGATCCCCCACACATAGCTAATAGAGTTCATTACTGACCCACATATCTATAGATTTTGATACTCCATCTTCTAAAGGACACTCCTTGTTGTGGTGAGGGTCCTCTATTAGGGATTGAAACTCCCTAGACCAATGTATATACTTCACCGAGGTGTTGGTCCCTTTCTATATATTTATATAGGTGACATGGGTTTGGTCATAACTAAGTAGTTATGACAGTAGGTTTTAATACCCCCTTGATCAAGAACTGTCATTAGTTAAGGAATGGGTTCCCCTATAGGTTTATAGAAAAGTGATGTGATAATGGTGGGAAAAAAGGTATGGTACTCCCCCTATTTATGTGTATACCTCAATACGAAGTGAGTTCCCCTTAATATATTTTGAGAATGTTTTAGAATAAATGTTGAACATATTAGTTACGTTAAGACTCGTGACTCCTCAGATACCCCTTGGTTACCTTAGAGATGTGACTTACAACTGGGATATCAACTTCAAACTTCATGGATTTTTAAATACATTGAGAATACCTTATTTCTCATGAGAAAAAATCTTCATAGATTATATCCAAGATGACCAAGTATTATTCACAATAATGAGTCTTCTAGTGGCAGAGAATGTATCAATCTTTCCATGTATTCCTCCTAATCAGTGTCCTACCCCGGGGGTTGATCTAAGATGTTTGTTATCTTTACTTTATGGTTTTATGGAATCATACTAAGTATGTTTATAATAAACCCTATATAGAATTTATTCTCACATGTGTTGTGTCCACGTAGAAAAAAATTAAGGTTTCAAGGTGGTCTTAGTGGACATGGAGATGGTATAGCTTTTTCAGAGCTAAAGGATAATGGTACCCAGTAGAGTTTTTTAGTCCATGGTGGTGGTGTTTATATTATAGTTTTAGGATAATCTAGTATTACTTATAGTATATAGGCTTTATCTCTTATTCCTTATTCATTGGGTTCTATGATCTTGAATGTTGTGTAGTACTTATAGAGTTTTCTTTATGTAGTGATGTACTCACTATGTGATGTCTCATGATTGCGTTGTATACAAAAAAAATATTATATATATATATATTATGTTTATGATTATTTTATGCATTGGAGACATGTTTTTTTATAGTTTTACATTGGTTATGGTCTCCCATATTGTGTGATATGTCTACTCAGTGAAAGCCACCAACCCCTAGCCTACTAGAGGTGGGATTGGTGTGGAACACTTAGCTTAGTTCTAGCCTAGATGGGGCCTGAGTGGGTTGGGTAATTTTAGAGTAATATCATAGATATTTATTACTAGGGGTTGAGTTTGTAGTTTTTAATCATGTGAATAATGGTTTGAGAATTTAGGGAAATAGTGTTTAGGAGGTTTTGAGTTTGGTTATTAGACCAAGGAGACCAACATAGGTGTGGTAGCCGAAATATCTTTTCAATAGGACTATGGTAACCTTTTATTTATCCCATATCTTTAATATATTGATTGAAAGGTAAAATAATGTTGGTAAATGCGTCATATAGTGATCGATTATGATCTTCCTTATCCTTCATATTTCTTCTTATATAGATATAATCTAATCCTCATGATTCTCTCCTATCTAATAAAGTGTGATACATACTAAAATAAATATTATGTGCAAAGATAAATCCAAGATGAGTCTACTCTTATATTTGGACCTCTTGGTACAAACTATTGATCTGTGAGGGTTTTTTGAGACCCAATTGAGATATCTTTTTAGCCCACAATCTGTCATCCATTATTTGTATAGACTTTCTTATAGATAAGATGGTATATCCTATTGATATGGATAATACTACCCATTTTCTAGATATATTTTATGACTTCTACCAATATAGGTATCAATGGTTTTTAGGTAAAGCATAATCCTTAGGAAAAAGAGGTTTGGTTAGAGTCTATGGATTTTTGTATCATCTATTTTAGACTCTCACTCACCAGCTGCCATTTTTTGCATTAATATACCTACATAACACATTGATCCATTAGTGGATGATTTTTTTCTAAAACTCATGATATGACTACATTATTGTGGTTTGATTTTGATCCCTTGTTTAGGATGGTGATTTATCTAAGGATGATCGGCCCTTTATAAGAAATCATGATAGGGTCTGAGTATGCATCGAGGCCCATGGACCTAGCATGGTATTCACTGGTCATGTTTTAATGTTGAATTTTTCAAGATCATTGGTTTGGGTGGATAAATCGAATGAATTTATTTAATGTAATGGTTGTGTTTTCATGCAAATAATCCTATGTTGTTTTCCTCCAAGTGAGCATTGACAGTTGAGTATTATTAGTGAAGATGCACCCTTTATATGGGAGTTGGTTAGTGTTTCAACTAAAGACAACTATAGTGGTTCCATGGATGGACCTCCAACTAGAAGATAACAATGATATTATAGACCCACTTATTGTAAGCCTAATTTCCAACTAGGGAGATGTTCAGTGGAAGTTTCAATGGTGCAAGAGTAGTTGGAGATGAAAGATGCATTGATACTCTCCCATAATCACTACCTTTTGTTAGTTCTTTTCAATAATAATGAATTTTTATTTAAATATGGGAAAATGTATCTGTGATGGATGACCATATTTAAGCATCAATGGGTGTATTTTGGAGTGAAATTTTTGTAATCTCTTGGTAGAACCTTATACAAGATGTCCTTGAAATGAGTTATTTTTCTTACACTATATGTTTGGGAGTTGTAGATTCCAATGAAGCTCATAGACACACCCTTATCATCTAGAGAATTTACAATAATGGGGATTTTCTTTCACTCACCCCCAGCTGGTAAAGTGAGATTATACTTATTATAGAAATTGATCTTTAATGATATTACTCTATAGTATAAGTGAGATCCATTGGTACCTACCTCGATATATATTATATACTAATGATAATATTATGTGGGGATACATGATTGAGTAAGAAAGGTGGGATCCACCCCCATTAGTGAGTGGGATCCCCTTAGGTGGGGTGATCGGATACCACCCTCAAAGATTTATAGTCATATAAACATAAAATGATAAGCATGGATTTATGAACTATGTGAATAAATTAGAACTTACTCCCTATGAATGTATAGGAGTGTTTCAAGGATTTTGAAGGGAAACCCATGGTCATAACTCAATAGAAGATTGATGAATACATAAACATTCATTATAGAAGTGACATTTAAGTGTTATTGAGAGGAATGATGAACACCCTTGTAGCCATTATAAAAAACGGACTAAATCCATCCTTTTATTGGTTCAAGGTAGAGACTATTATAGAATTAGGAAATTTTTTCAATGTTCTGACCAAAAAATAGAAAAATGATATATATATATATATATATATATATCTGTGTGTGTGTGTGTGTGTGTGTTTTGGAGAAGAAATGATTTTCATTAATTATTATAAACCAAATTTATCATCTCTATGTGACCAAAGGTCACTACATAAGAATCACCATCACCAAGGAAAGAAGAAGGTGACTAAGGAATACCACTGAAAAAGGATAATTCCTTATCTTTACCTATATTAGATAAAATAAAGCCTACATTCACACATGAGTGTATATTTATGGTGTGTTCTATTACCCTGTAGAATATCTCTATGAATATAAGTAATTTATTTTATAATCCAAACTCGAAATTCTAGTCTGAAATACCATTTAGAAAATATATTTTTTATATTTTTCATGAGGAAAAACTAATCATATTTCATTTACTTTTAAAACCATAATGATTTTAAAAATAAACCAAAGAATAAAATGAATGAGAATCATTATAAAAGACACATATAAATATTTTTAACAAGGAAATTTTAAACATAAATTAAACCACATCACAAAGTAAAACCCAACACGGTATAACAATATCGAGGCTATTGGAGCAATTAAAAACTTCACTAATGAAACTATCCGCTGACTAAGAATGTATTCATGCTAATATAGATCCGATTTTCCCTCCATTATCCTAAAGAAGTATAAATTCTATAACTTGTTCATAAACATAACCAGGGGACATTATCTAATTGGTTTATTTTAATAAAGGTTTGTTATTTTAAAGAAGAATTTATGTAAATGGTAGGTTTTTTAATCAGATTTCAATTGTGATATTATAAATCATTTCCAAAGGATATTTAAATTCTATAACTTGTTTAGCCTTGGTTAATTTTTATATCAATGTTTTGTGTATTTACTTTGTTAGATATTAATCTCACCGAATCAAATAGGAGAGATATAAATAAATAATTGGTTGATGCCAATTTTCTGACCAAAGAGTATGAAGATGGAGTGAAAGAGTTCATCATGTTTGAAAAATATCATGCATATGATCCTTCTCAAATCCTTTTTCTGTGTTTAAGTTGTTTTTATTCAAGACAAGTTAGTCCAGATTATTTGTAAGAACACTTGATATATCATAGAATAGATCGAAGTTATAAATGTTTGAATAAACATGGGGAAAAAGAGAATATAGATAGTGATTATGATAACACTTCATTTTATGGATCATTTGATATGATTACAAGCATGGAAAATAAAGAAGATCATATTGAGGATGTGATTACAGATGTTCCTGATGATGAAGATCGTATTAAGGAAATTATAAGGACAGTTGAAGATGAGCTTTGTGATTTCCAAAAATTGTTTGACCATTTAAAGAGTTGTGAAAAGACGACATTGTATGATAGTTGCACTAAATATACAGCATTGTCAGCCATAATGAAGCTATATAATTTTAAAGTAGGAAACTGATGGAGTGATGCTAGTTTTATGGAATTACTCGATCTCTAGAATGACATGCTCCCAAAAGATAATGAGCTCCCAAACCGAACATATGACACCAAAAAAATGATACGCTTGATGGGTATGATCTATGAAAGAATAAACGCTTGCTCGAATGACTATATACTATTTATTAAATACCAAAAATCACTTATAGAATGCCCAAAGTATGGTTCTACTCGATGCAAGAAAGATGAATCTTGTTCCATGAAATTTTCATGGTACCTTCCAATCATTCCAAGGTATATGTTCCTATATGAAAGTGAGGATACTGTAGAAAAATTAATGTGGCACACAAACAGAAGAAATAAATATAGAAAACTATGGCATCTGGCAGACTCTCCTTAGTGGAATAGAAATTATCATGAGTATCCTGACTTTGGAAACGAGATGAGAAATCTTCATCTAGCATTATCTACAAATGGAGTGAATCCTTTTGGTTTTCAAAGTAGCACTCAAAGTAAATGGATGGTTATGTTGGTAAAATATAAATTTCCACCATAGTTATGAATAAAACAAAAACACACCATGTTGCCAATGCTTATATCAGTACCAAAAGAACCGGGTAATGATATTGATGTTTATTTGGCTCTATTGATCAAGTATTTGAAATTATTGTAGGATTCAAGTGTTAAAATGTATGATACTTACAAAAATGAAGATTTTACATTGAGATCCATGTTTTATGGGACGATAAATGACTTTTCTTCTTATGGAAATTTTTTAGGATATAGCATTAAAGGAACTCTTCAATGTCCCATCTATGAACACGGTACACAATCAATTGGGTTGAAACATTCATCGAAAACGGTGTTTCTAGGACATTACATATTTCTACCTCGATGATATATATACCAATCTTGGATGACACCATTCGAAGGAAGTTTAGAAGAATTTACACCACTGTCTTCACTAACTGGTGATCAATTTTTTGAGAAAGTTAAAGATATGAAAACCGCTTTTGGTAAAACATTTTTTAAAAACCTTACGATAATCGGTGGGAAAAAGAAATTAGTTTTTTTAATTATCATACTAGAATTGTCTGTATGGAAGACATTTTTTTGATTTTATGAATATTGAAAAAAAATGTATGTGATACTGTCATTGGTACATTGATAAATTCACCCAGTAAAAAAAGGATGGAATTAATGCTAGGTTGGACATGGTTGACATGGGAATACGAGAAGAGTTGGAACCAGTGTAGGGTGAAAATGAAAATTTCATCCTCCTACTACTTACACTTTTTCTAGGTAGGATAGATATCTATTTTTCAACTTCTTGAAGGATGTAAAGGTTCTAGAGGTGCATTCATCGAATATCAATAAAATCATGTCAATGAACAATTTAAAGATAAAAGGTCTGAAATCGCATGAATTACATGTTTTGATTCAAGATATAATTTTTATTGGTTTACGTTGAATTTTTTCAAGAATTTTTGTCATATATTAACGAAGCTATGTTTCTTATTCAAAGCTACATATAGCAAATTTATAGTCCTGGAAAAATTTTAACTATGGAAAGAGAAACTTTAATAAATTATGTGAATTGGAAATGTTTTTTCCTCCCACATTCATGATAGGATGGTTAATTTGATGGTTCACTTGGTGAGAGAGATTCGGATATGTGGTCATATTAAATATATATGGATGTAACCCATTGAACAGTGTATAAAGATATTGAAAGGTTATGTCAAAAATAAAAGTTGGATAGAGGGTTGTATTTTGGAGCAATATATTGTTGAGTAAGTCATTGAATTCTGTACCGAATACTAGTATGGTGTTCAATGAATTGGTCTAATGAAATATCATCACACTAGGTGACTTTTGGGTGAAATAATTTATGGAAAGGAGGTCATCACAATCAATATTTTAGATTAGGATTAGGCCCAACTTATGTTTTTCATAACAGTTTGGATGTTGATCTATATGTTGAAACCCATAAAAAATTATTGGGAATTTGAATCCATCAAGGGCTAAAAAATGGATATCAAATAAACATAATCAAAAAATTATAGGATGGTTTCATGACTATATTTTTAAGGAGTCAAAGGAAAATCTAGACTCGATTTCAGAACGACTTCGATGGATAGCTAGAAGGCTAAGTGTGTACATATTATCTTACAATGATTATGTAATTAATGGTTATAAATTTTATACTGATGAACATGATGAAGAAATCTCCATCAAGAATAGTGTAGTTACACTTATGGCAGAAGTGATGCATGTTTCTAGTGATAAGAACAGAAATCCAATTTACATAAATATTTCATATTTTGGCATCATTAAAAAAATATTAGAGTTGGATTGTACGACAATCTGAGTTACGATTTTTCAATGAATGTGGGTTGATAACAGAAGTGCTATTAAAATAGATGAGTTGAGATTTGTGAAAGTTGATTTCAGTAAGGAAGTGTATAAAGATGAATCGTTTGTAATGGAATCATAGGTAGTACATGTAATTTATGTTCCAGATCATGCAAACCAAAACTAGTCTATTGTTCTGTTATCGACCAAAACCACTGATGAGTCAGATGAAAATTTAATGAAGGATGACCCTTTAATTGGGATGTCGCAATAATTTTTCAATGGTCCTAGTTTAGATGGAATTTTTTATGTTAGAAGAGACCACAATGAAGGGATTTAGATAGTTGATAGAGGAGTCAAATCCCATGAACCTTTAAAAAAAGAGGGTTCAATAATCAGGTTATATTTTTTTCTAATATACATTGTGTTGAATTATGTTAATGTCTCTTCTTTTCATATTTTATGTTATCTAAATTAAATGTTAAAACAATTTTTCATATAATGTCTTATGCATGTGATGATACTCTTAATCCAAAGTCACAATAGGTTTCTTAACCTGCTGCTTCTCACAGTGTAGACAAACAATAGGTTTCTTACCCTATTGCCTTATGTTAATATATGTTTGTTGTTGATTTTATGTTATCTAAATTAAATTTTAAACAAGTTTTGAAGATAATGAATTATGCATGTGATGATGCTCCCAATCCCTAGGCACAATAGGTTTCTCAACCTGCTGCAGCTCATAGTGAAAATAAACAATAGGTTTCTCAACCTGTTTCTACTCCCAATGCATAGGTACAACCACCATCTGCACATGTCGATGATATCCCTATGGATCCAGAGAAACATATTGATTATGGTGGATCCGAGGAAATAAAAGGTGATGAAACTCCAGTTATTCAAGAAAAAAGACCGATGTAGTTTAACAGAATTTGAATAAATCATTAAGGCTAAAGATAAAGAAATCAAATATGAGATTGGATGGAATAAGTGATGCCAACATGCTAACACCGACAAGGCCATGTTTAGTAGTTACAATAGAATTGTCACTCAGAAACGTGTGGTGATTGATGTAACTTCATGGAACCATGTTATAGATGATATTAAGACACTAATGTGGGGATATATTATGGTAACATTATGATATCATTTTTGTAATTTAATAAAAATTAAATAATGAACCATTGTATTACAATTCATCATATCTTAATGAGTGAATTTATAGTAGATGACTCACATAAAGATTGTGTCTTAAGGGTTTAAAGAAGGATTTATAGGGGTTTTCTCACACTTTTAATGAAATATCATCTTAAAGATATTGAATGGAAAATAAAGCTACACTCACCTCTTATTTATGCACACATAATAACCAAAGCATCGTGGGATGTGTTTACTGGCCGTCATGTGAAGCAGTCTTTTCAGGTACATTGTGTCAGGTAATATTTTGTTTGGCAGTACATGTATTCATCACTTTGATGAACAATGTTTTATTTGTAAAATAGAAACTGAGTGCTGAAAATAAACAGCAAGCATCAAAACCATCATACCCCAACCATAAATCAATGATAGCGTACACATCACTTGAAAAAAAAATGGTATGTATTTTAAATATACCATAATAATTTTATGTGACATAAAACAACACAATAAATATGGTATTTTGTTTATATGAATCTTAAAGAGTCTAAATACAAAACCACTTCCATCCCACACCATGTGCTATGGAAGGAGGTACATGTAACAAAATATGGAAAATTAATATATAAAAATACACAAAAAGTGTGGGAAACATGTGTAAGTATGAAATAATAAATAATTTGTTTTTCTTTAATTCACTATTACATAATAGTGATTACTTATTTTTCTATATATTCTATTTGACATAGTCACAAGAATCAATAACTCCCACACCAGATAAAGACATACATTCAGTGACCTTTAAGAAGATAGAAAAGTATGGTTGGGTCATTGGTGTGGGTTTTGGGGTGAAACCCCCAACATATTTTTAGAAAAAAAACAAGTCTAGGATCAAAATATATAATTAAAAAAGATGATAGAAACATTATCTATGTTTTAATAATAATTAAAATAAAAGAGAGATATGATAGTAATTTTTATGGGGTAGGAAAAGAGAAGAAACAATTCAAGAACAACCCACACTTGAAAATACTACCCCACCCCCACCAGTTTTGAGGTGAGTTATTCCCCTAAAAATAATTCTTAATTGAGGTAGTCAATTTTCTAACAATTTTTTCTATGAAATGTGAATCAGATAGACAATAGACACTAATACATTTTCTGTATTGATATTTTATAGGGTGAAAATGAATGTGATTTATATCTATTAACACCTACCCATCGCCTTATAGAAAGGGCTATAGTGTTCAATATCTAGAATGACATACTACACAACAGAACACTTCTGACAGATCATTTGAGAGTTTCAATTACTGTAACCTTAGAGCTGAGTGATGATCTACCTGTTCCAATTGATGATGCAGATATTCATACGGTTGAACAATCTCTAGGAACATTCATCACATAGCTATCACATATTGTAAAAAAACATGTCGACAATGAGTTATTCATTTCCAATTTAATTTTCAAGTTAAACCATAAACATTTAATGAAAAAATGTATAAACCAATTAAATTATTAAAAACAGAAAAATGTAAGGGGGAATTAAAGAGAGTTTCAAAACCATCTCAAGGATCAACCAACCAATCGAAATGATCTACCCAAATAACCTTAACCCCCCCCCCCCCCATTCTATATCCACATTTATTATCATTGAATGATCTTGTAGATAAGAAGTGAAAATATGGTGGTAATCATGTAATTTATTTTTAAGAAAATATGTATGGAGGGGAATATCCAGACTTCATTAGTGTTGAGAGTGAAACTGAAATCCTCAACTATGATTGGTTAGGAGGATCAGTTGAAAATGTTTACATGAGGTATGTTTTCATGATTTTATTTTCCAAAATATGATATACTATGATAATTATGACTAAATACATTTCATATTTTCATAGGCATATATATGAACAACAATTGAAGCGATTTCCCCATGAACAAAAATTTGTACTCGTTAGTCCTCATGTCACCACTACAGAACAAGAAGACATAACTTCCATGAAACATGGTGATATAGTTGTAGGACTGCTCAAATCGTTTAACTGTAAAATTAAAGATGATAGACTCTTATTAATACCAACAATACTGGGGTAAAACTCTACAATTTAATTATATCAAATATATTTAAATTTCTATCATTACTTATTCTTTTTTGTGTTCTTAAGCATCGTTGAATACTCATTGTGGTCAATTTGGATACTCTAAAGATTTATTTTCGGGATTAAATGCATGGATATCCAACAAAATGACCAAAAATTATGGCATTTTTTAATTTGTAATACACTATATCGAACATTTTAGAACTAAACATCTAGTTATATAATTTATATTATCTTTTAATGAGGATTATATTATGGTAGGGTGGTGCGTGAATATTTTCTACATCATGGAATGAGGACAGAGAAAAAGGAAAATAAACCTAACAATTACTATGATTGGATACAAATCAAGGTATATATAATTATATTTAACTATCTAAACACATAAAAAACTAATTATTTTTCTCAATGTTTCTCTAGTTCCCAAAACCAACCAACAGTAAATGTTGTGTTTATTATGATTGTATGTTTATAAAAGAGATAATATTCCATGAAAAAACTAGCATCCCTGAAGAGGTATTTTCGAAGATAATTGATATTTCATTTAAAATACTTATTAATCATTTGTGTTTATATATTTTATCAGTACTACCATGACAGCCGAAAATAGTCATATTCACAAGATGATATAGATATGATTAGAAACTAATGGTAAGTATACCTGATGGAAGAATATACAAATATACAATGAAGACGGTAAAATTACCAAATAAGTTAGACTTTAATAATCTTGGCTTCCTTATATTTCTCTTTATTTAATGGTAATGTTGTGATTTGTACGGGCTAAACGCCCCACTGAAAATCATGGTTCTTGGCGGTCCTTGTTTGTGCATTAAATTAATTGCATGTTGATTAGTTTTTTAAAAGAAATTAGTGGTCCTCATTTATAGGGTATGTGTGTTATTGATAGACAACAAAAGATAACGAGTATCTAGAAGGGGTTTCCCCATCCCTTGAGTTTTTGTGACATATTGAGACATAATGGGCAAAGGAGATTACTCTGCTCTTTAGTCAACCCAGTGAAGAAACAACTGTCATATATTCATTTGGAGGTTCTCATTATATGATATTTGGTTCTTCACTGGGCCGAATCAAGCTATGTTTTAGGAGGAGGATGTTATTCTAAATCAACTGTACAGGGATCAATGATGTCACAAAAAACTCAAGGGATGAGAAACCCCTTCTGAATACATGTTATCTTTTATGGTCTATCAACAACACACATACCCTATAAATGAAAAACACCAATTTCATTTAAAAAACTAATCATCAGGAAATTCATTTAGTGAAAAAAAAACTAACATACTGAAAACTGATGAAATGCATTCTGATTGTTTTGATACTTTAGGACAATTATCTATCAGTCATTTGTGACATGAAGGAATCAACCACACCTCATTCTGACGTACGGTGTACCCAATATGACTCCAGATGTGTCTTGTTATTTAAAATTAACATTAATAGGACAATGGTATATCATTCATTTGTGATGTGTAGGAATCAACCACACATTAATCTGACGCATGATACCACTAGTATGACTCCAAATGTGTCTTGTTTTTTAAAATTTACATTAATTCAAGTAAAAAAACAAAATTGACATACTGAAAACTGAGAAAACACATTCGGATTGTTTTGATACTTTAGGAAAACGATCCATGAGTTAGTTTTGACGTGTAGGAATCAACCCCGCCTCAATCCGACAAAGGGTGTGACTGGTGTGACTAAAAGTGTCTGATATCAGTTTAAAATTGACATTTTAACTCAAAAAGTGTCACTCAATGAAAACCAAGATAATATGCTCCGATTATATTCAAAAATAAAGGAAATGATTTGTAATTCCTTTGTGACATGTATGAAGCAGTTTCACATCAAACTGATGCATGATGTGACTGGTATGACTCAAATTGCATGTTTTCGATTTGAAATTACATTTTATTAAAAAACACAACTGAAAAATGTATTTTGGTTATTTTGATACTTTAGGATAACGATCTATCATTAATTTTTGATTTGTATGAATTAACCACACCTCATTCTGACGCACGATGTCCCCAGTATGACTCCAAATGTGTCTTGTTATTTAAAATTGACATTGATTCAAGTAAAAAACACAACTGACATATTGAAAACCAATAAAACTCATTTGGTTTGTTTTTATACTTTAGGAAAACAATCCATGTGTCAGTTGAGATGTGTAGGAATCAAACCCACCTCAATCCGACTAATAGTGTGACTGGTGTGACTAAAAGTCTCCGCTATCAGTTTAAAATTTACATTTTAACTCAAAACATGTTACTCTCTAAAAATGAAGAAAACACACTAATATTGTCTTTCAAATTAAGGGCAGTGATTTTTAAGTACTTTGTGGCATGTATTAAGTAGTCTCACATCAAAATGGTGCACGATGCGATCGGTATGACTGAAATTGAATGTTTTTAGTTTGAAATGACATTTTAGTAAAAAAATTAATAACATAATAAAAACTAAGGAAATGCATTCTAATTATTTTGATACTTTATGAAAATGATCCATCAGTCCTTTGTGATGTGTAAGAATCAATTGTACCTCAATCTGATGCACGGTGTCACCGGTATGACTCCAAATGTGTCTTGTTATTTAAAATTAACATTAATTCAAGTAAAAAAACACAACTGACATACTGAAAACCAAGAAAAGGCATTTGGATTGTTTTTATAATTTAGTAAAATGATCCATGAGTCATTTTTGACATGTATGAATCAACCCCACCTCAATCTGACGAACGGTGTGACCGATGTGACTAAAATTGTCCGCTATCAATTTGAAATTGACATTTTAACTCAAAATGGGTCACTCACTAAAAACCAATAAAACATGCTCTAATTGTCTTACAAATTGTGGAAATCCATTCATAATTCATTTTTGATGTGTATTAAGTATTCTCTAATCAAACTGATGCACGATGCGACTGGTATGACTCAAATTGCATATTTTTTGTTTGAAATGACATTTTAGTAAAAAAAACACAACTTACATACTAAAAACTAAGTAAATGCATTCCTATTATTTTGATACTTGATTAAAATGATCAATCAGTCATTTTTTATGTGTAGAAATCTACTACACCTCAATCTGATGCACAGTGTCACCGGTATGACTACAAATGTGTCTTATTATTCAAATTTGACATTAATTCAAGTAAAAAAACACAATTGACATACTGAAAACTAATAAAATTCATACTTATTGTTTTTATATTTTATTAAAACAATCCATGAGTCACTTTTTACATTTATGAATCAACCCCACAACAATCTGATGAACAGTGTGACCGGTATGGCTAAAAGTGTTCGCTATTAGTTTAAAATTGACATTTTAACTCAAAACATGTCACTCACTGAAAATCAAGAAAATTCACTTTGATTATGATCCATATTAAGGAAAGATATTTATAAGTACATTGTGACATGTATTAAGTATTACCACATCAAATTGATGCATGATGCGACCGGTATAACTCAAATTGCATGTTTTCGGTTTGAAATGACATTTTTGTAAAAATAGCACAACAAACATACTGAAACTTGTGGAAATTCATTATGATTGTTTTGATACTTTAATAAAATGATCAATTAGTCATCACCATCATTTAAATTTTTATTAAATAAAAATAAAAACAAACCACAACTTCAACCCCACAGCCCCTCAACAAGAAGGGTCCTAAGGAGGTCTAAAATAGTGAAGGCTGAGGGCATCCCCCCTGATAACATTCACCCCTTCGGGTTTGAGAGTATGAAAATTATGTAATCAAACCGGATCTGGGACAATGACCTCCAATGAAGCAAGATAGTCTGCCACTTGGTTCCCTTCCCTCCAGGAGTGCATCACCTTATTAGTGTTGGAGATCATACCTCTACATTTTATGATAATATAGGTAATAGACCAAGGAGCGGGGAAGAGACTATTTAAGGAATCATACAGAATTTTTGAGTTTGTTTCAACATCTAAAATGGAAATACCTTCTTGTTGGCAGAGATAAAGACCTAGCAGCAAGGCCTTGGCTTTGGCTTTAAGAGAGGAACCTTGGCAAAGACGAGAAGAGAAGGCCAACCAGACCGAGACTTGCACGTCCCGGATAGCCCCACCCCCTCGCAAGAATCCCAAGCTACAAGACCTATCAGTGTTCAACTTGAGAACTCTGGATGGAGGGTTCCATTGGACCCAATGGCCTTTATCACTAGTGTCCACCGCCTGGGTGCCTTTCATCCTCGGATGCATCCAGCGAAGAGAAGGGGCCTCGTGCCACTTATTATAGAGACAACCCAAGTCAAGGAGGAGATTCTGTGTGCGGATGATGATAGACTTACCAGAGGATTGGACCCCATTGTGCCTCTGATTGTTCATGGCCTGCCAGATAGACCAACAACCAGCCTGTATGATCAAGGTACGGGCAACTTTCTCTGGGCCCTTGTCACCCGAGCTGTGGAACCATCTGTCAAGAAATGGGTGGTTTTCCAAGTTAAGGTCCAAGAAACTAGTTAAATCCCGGAAGAATCTCCATATAGCGCATGCCCAATCACCCTGGAAGAAGAGGTGATCCGAACTTTCCTCCTGGATGGTTCTGCAACAGGAAAATTTGGACACAATAGGGACACCGCATCGTTTAACATTCTCGTCTATGGGGATGGATCTGCTCCTGATCCACCACACCATTAAATTAAATTTAGATGGGATGACGTTGGACTACAGGATGTCGTTCCAGGTGTCAACAATCTATAGCGCTTCTCTGGTGTGGCGGTAATCACGTATAGTGAAGGCCCCTGCCTGGGAAGGAGTGAACACACATCGATCCATCTCCGGAGACAGCGCAATGAGGTTGAAGAAGGTTTGTTGCTCTTCGTTCAGCACGGCATTAATAAGGACCTGGTACACACTGGCTTCCCAAAATGTAAGAGAAGGAGCATGACATCCCGGAAAACCAATCACCTCCCCCGCCCAGTTTTGATGCCAGAATGAAATATCTCCCCTCCTGATGATCTATCTGGAATGACGAATAAGATCAGATGTGAGCTGAGAAATAACAGACCATAAGAGAGATCTGCAGGATTCCATTTCCAGTCGAACATACTGCGCGTGCATGGTTTTCCCCCACAGTTATTGTTGTTCCAAGACTTCCCAAGAGATCTTTACATGCATGCATGAAATGGTATCCTCAAGACTATGCACATTGATGCCTCCTTCCATTTTCGGCCTAGTCAACCTCCCCCATGAGGTCCAGTGCTGCTTCCCTTTTGCATGGGTATCCCATATAAAATTATCCAGAAGTTTATCAATATTGGAGAGGACACCCTTCGGAGCTTGAATAGTAGAGAGGGAATGGAATGGTGTAGCCACCAGGATGTTATTGATAAGGGCAATACATCCGCCAAAAGATAAGAACCTATTCTTCTAGTTTAGGATACGATATGAGATCTTGCTAAAAAGAAAATAAAAATCCCAAATCCGCACTCTGCTCGGGGAGACTGGGGCTCCAAGATAATTGATGGGGAAATTGCATCTTTGCCTGGCGAGGGACTGC
Source organism: Viscum album (assembly GCA_963277665.1). Classification (NCBI taxonomy): domain Eukaryota; kingdom Viridiplantae; phylum Streptophyta; class Magnoliopsida; order Santalales; family Viscaceae; genus Viscum; species Viscum album. The sequence goes on from OY728129.1 coordinate 1,070,582,079, forward strand.
AGGACCTCCGAGCTGGGGCTGGGAGTGCATTTATTAGAAATATAAAACATACTCTTATCTTTATTAATGACTTGACCGCTCTAGTGACAATATAACTCCGGGAACTTGTTTAGGCCTCTGACCGAGGATCTCCCACCATTAATGAAAATGAGAGTGTCATCCACATACATATGGTGAGAGATGGACTGAACTCTCACACTCCTCCTATAGGTCATAATCTCCCCGTTGTTGATGCTCCTTTGAATGAGATGGCTAAGGACATATTGAGCCATGATAAAGATGCTCGTAGGAATCGGATCGCCTTGCCTTAGGCCACGAGTATCCTTAAAGAAACCATATGAATTTCCCACAAAAGAGACTGCCATCCACATTGAGCTAAAACATCTAAAAATAAGGTCGATATTCCATGGGGAAAACCCATACCTGCCAACACCTTGATGATGAATCCCCACTCCACGCGGTCATAAGCTTTGTTCATATCCACTTTGATAGCAATGTTGGAACCACGGGTTTTATGGTTGATATCTCTGATCATTTCATGAGCAAGATAAATGTCCCCTTGGATCGATCGACCCTTCACAAAACTATGCTACTTCAAGGAGATCCATCATGGAAGATGGATGGACAACCTCGCATTGATGAGACTCAAGAGGATTTTATAAGGGAAGCTTCACATAATTATTGGACGGTATTTCATGATGGAGGAAGGGTTCCTAGTTTTATGGAGAAGCACAATGGTGGTGGAACAAGCAACACGCGGAAGATTACCTCCCTTAAAGAAGTCCCGGATAGTAAGGAAAATATCTGCTTTCACCACATCCCAAGAAGACCTATAGAAAGAACCCAGGAAGCCATCTGGTCCCGAGGCACTCTCTGGATGGAGGTTCATCATAGCATTATAGATCTACTTTTCATCTGGTATGGTGTTGATCCCTTCATCATAAAATGATCCATTAGTAATTTTTTATGTGTATGAATCAACTGCACCTCAATCCGGTGCACGGTGTCACCGGTATGTCTCCAAATGTGTCATTTTTATTAAAAATTTACATTTTTTTAATGTATTCTTCATATTAGTGTTTAATTTATTTTTTTATAGTATTAATAATGTAATATATGTTTTCCTATATAGGTGGAACCTTTTTCTTGGGTTTGGATGATTTTTTTCGGTGACTATTACCATTGGAGGACATTTTTTAGAGGGGACCACAGACATCAAAAGAGAAAACATTAATTTTTTTAACTTTTTGTCGGGTATTTGTAAATGTAATTTTATAAAACATTGTTCAAAATGTATATAGAAGTGTTTTTTGGTATATACTATGAGTGAAAATTTTTTATTAATGATTTCAATTAAATTTATATAGCATTTTTTGAAAAACTTTTGGGTGAATTTCTTGTTTTTTCATCATTTTCATTGTGTATGTGGTTCTTTTGTATATATATACTATGAGTGGTTATTTTTTAGTAGGTTTTTTCTAGTTTTTGTAGGTTATTTTTGTTGGTTTAATTATTATTTTTTTGGATGTTTATTTTATTTGTAGTTTTATGAGTGTGCTATTATATAAATAGCACACCCAGATAGGGAAGCCTTTATCAGCGCTAGTTGAAGCGTTGATAAATGGGGACTTTATCAGCACTTTGAATAGCGCTGATATTGTGGGTCCTTTATTAGCGCTTTTTAGCACTGATAAAGGGTACCCCCCCCCCCATTTAATAGCAGCTCGATTAAAAGTGACTTATTAGCACTAATAAAGGCCTTTTTAGTGCTGATAAAAGTTGGTTTTGTGGTAGTCCGCAATTAAGAGGGATTTGAAACATTGTTACACATATCCTGCTTTATCCTGCATCATGAAATATGTTTATACTTTTGAAAAATTGTTGTATTGGGTGTTTCAATACATATAATACTATTGGTTTATAAGTTCAAGGGAGCATTTTATCAAATATGGTGATCATAACACCAATTTTTTTCATCAGAATGCATCAATGATGAAAATGAAAAACAATTAATCTAAACACATGATGGCTAATAGGGTCTTTACAGCTGAAAAAATCAAGATCCAGGAACTATTCTTGGATTTCTATAGGAATGTTTATAGGTCATAGGGTTTGTATAATTCTATAGGACTTATATTTTGTATTGAGCTAATGGTTTCATCTACCATGGATTAAGGGCTTTAAGCGAAGCTCTTAGTTGATGACACTAGTTAAGTGCTAAAGTGTATTTATTCAATAAAGGAACCTAAAATTGATGGATTCTATGATTTATTATTTGAATGTTTTTGGAATGTTGTTGGGTACAATATTATTTATTTTGTGAGAGGTTTATGAAGAGGTTACATCGGTTTTTAAAAGATCGATGAAACTCTCATTGTTCTTATTCCTAATGTTCTTGGTTCCATAAATATGTCTATGTTTAGACGTATATTATTATGATATGTGATTTACAAGACTTTTTGAATTATTATATCCTATCACATGAGTAAAATCATTCCATCCATTATCTCTAAAAATCATATTGATTTTTTCCCTAGAATTTTTATCACAAAAAATGACATTATCATTCATTAATTCATTAATTCATTAATTCTATGAAAACTCGATCAACTTCAAAAATGGTGATATTTTATTAGAAACTAGATTAGAAGAAGTAATATTATTGAGTAAAATGGTCCATCTTGGAATCTGTGATATTAAAAATAGGATTTGGTACTAAGTGGGTTGAGGTGATTATGAAATGTGTATTTTTTGTTTCCTTCTGAATCAAGGTGAATGGTGATCTTACCAGATATTTTTTCTAATGGAGTCTTATGATAAGAAGATCATATTTCTTCATAGTTATTTTTTCTTATGACACATTTTTTTCTCTTATCTTTTACCCATGGCCATAGAGTGGGGTCTTATTCATGGTTCTAATGTATGTTATAAAAGTATTCTTATTTCCCATTTTTCACTAAAAATTGTCTACTTTTTTAAGAGAAACATCACAAAAATGTTAGTAAATTATGAACATTGTTAATACTTATGAGAGAAAATTGGGTTAACATATCAATTTTTCTAAATCAGAGATAAATTTTAGTAAATAAGTTAAAGAAGGAAAGAAAGATTGGATCTATTATTTATGTGTCATTAAGATTATTTAAAGACACCATAAATATTTATCCCTATGTAATATTTTTATACATTATAAAAATGAATTTTTCTTTTTTATATTCTATAAGGGAAATTCCAAAATTTAGGGATGGGCTGTGAAAAATATCTTCAGGGCTATAAAGGGTTTCCTCCTTAAAGAAGATACTCAGGTCATTCCTTCCTATGTGATGTGCGTATTTAAACTCCATAATTTCATTATCCATTTTTTATATTCTTTATTTTCTAATTTCTAGTGGGGCTGGGTTGATGGTACGAAAATAATTTATTAGCTCACTTGGGATGATCATTATTCTTTAAAGCCTTGTAGTGTCTTGGGATTTAGGGATTTTAATTATTTTAGTAATGCTTTACTAGTGAAAAAAAGGTGGGTGATGCTTCTTCTTTTTGAAAACCTATATAAAAATCTTGTTAAGGATAAATATTAATTTCACTTTAATTTATTATCTTTAAAACTAGGGCCCAAGGAGGGCTTCTTCTGGAGAAGTTTTTGGGATCCATTGGTATTCTGAATCTCAATCTTTATTGAAGGATCGCATGGGTTGATAAGGTCCATAATTGGAAGGGACCATGGATAGATAATATTACTTGACTAAAACACACATCAAGACCAGTGAAATTACATGTGGATTTTTTGGTTATAGAATTATTTAATGATGTTATGAATAGTTGGTACCATCAGAAGATATATTTTTGGATTAATGCTTGTAACCGGAAGGCTATCCAAGAAATACCTTTAACTATCAAAGCTAGTGTGGGTAAATTATGTTTGAGTTAAGGGATATACAAGTGTTATTTAGTGTGGTCCAAGTATATATGTTCTTTGGTGAATGGATAATCCCCCATTTCTATCTTTTAGAATCATATTTCAAATTTTATGTTCCCTTAAAAAATGAATATTTTTTTTGAATTTCTGTGGGGGTATACTTATTACATGAAATATTTTAATTAAAAATCACATTTTAACAATACTTTATGTATAATATTAAGGGATTAAGCTGAGACATCTTTCCGTGATATTTTTTCATCTCTTGGGCTTCTAATTTATTGAGATCAGGCACAGAGCGCATACATGATTGATGAGAGAGTCTTGATGATGCTAAGATGATGTTATTGGATTGGATTGAATCCATACCATCCCATAGGGATACTAGTCTTTGTATTCAATAATTGGTTATATGGTTTCATCGTAATGATTTTTTGTTTGATCATGTCTTGAAGGATGATGTTTCATGGTTGGATAAAGCCTGATGCTGGATTAATATTTGGGGGTTTAACCCTAGTGAATCTATGAAAATACCCATGTAGTGTTCCTTCATCAAATGTCTACCTCCACCATGGTGTTTGTTTATGGTGAATATGGATACTGAAATTCTTGGTGAGTTTGGTTTTGGTATGGGTTTCATCATCTATGATCACATGGGGTGTCTTGTTGTGGCCTTTCATTTCGTGGTCAAGGAAACTTGGAAACCCAATGTTGAAGAATCTATATATATCCTTTATGGTTTAGAATTTTTCTTTTATCAAGGTTGAAAACTTATTTTTATTAAAACATATTTACAAATCATCATTAATTCTCTTGATGATTTGGAGGGGGGTGGAAAACATTTGGGTGCATTATGGATAATATCCAACCATTGAAATATAAAGTTTCATTTTCTGTGTTCTATTTCATTGGAAGAGAATTAAATCAGGTAGATCACTCTCTTTCTTTATTGATAGGATCTCAAGATTCTATTAATTGGTTTTCATCCTTTCCCTTGGATCATTATAAAATTTCCTCCGATAATCTCTAATTTTTTTTCCTTTTCCCATTCAAAAAAGTTGGACTGAGAGGGAAATATCACATGCCTCGAAGGCCCTATGGAATAATGGCCTTAGAATTAGATGATCTATAGTCCCTTGGGCACAAATACCTTACAGATTTATTTGAACCAAATTCACTGAAACAAAATCTCCTCATAACCTCAACAAGTCTACACCTGGATAATTACCTAACATTTTTATTATCTTGTAGTATCATTTGCAGAGCTACACGGGTTGATGGCATGTCCACTATATCCCTCATTCAATAATAAGTATGGTTAACTCTGCCATGTGACTACTACTTCCATGATATATCATTTTGGGGTTTCACTAGTATAGGATAACCTTACCTGTTTCGTGGCTTAGAGGCTTTCTGGCCCAAAGGCCCATCATTACTCAAAGTCCATAAGGCCCAAAGGTCCTATTTGTAGTTGCTAATATATATTTATATTATTATTAATAATTATTTATATAAATTATATATTAAAAATTAATATATTTATATATTTATTTACAGATTTAATATATACAAAATTATATATAAAAACAAAAATGAAAATGAATATGAATAAATAAAATTAATTGTATAAAATTTATTAAAAATGCATTAATATCATGATTAATGTATTTATAAATGTATTAATATCATAAAAACTTATTTATTAATAAATTTATTAGTGAGTGTATTAATTATAATTAAAATACTATTATTTAGAGAGATGAATAAATGTTTTATAAATATATCATTAATATAAATGTATAAATAGTAATATTATGTATAACGTTTTTCCACGATGTATCATTAATTATAAAACTATAAAATTAAATATAATAATTTTAAAAAATATATTTTAAATTTATATATAGATATATATATATACAATGGTTCAAGGAGGGGATGAAATACAAGAAACTCATACACTGTCAATAAGACAGTACTTGAAAAGACTCAAACTTGAGACTTCACCGAGAACCTGTGGGGACAGCTACCACTGAACTCCACCCTGGGGGAAATTATATATTGATATATATATATATATATATATATATATATATATATTAATAATTATATATTTATGTATTTTATTGATTTTATATTAAAAATATAATTAGTTTTTAACTTATAATTAAAAATACAATTTTTTAATTTAATATATAAATATTTATACAGAAAATAAAGACATAAAATTTATATTACTTACTAGAAAATTTACTAAAATTATAATAAGATCTTTTTATATTTTAAATTCACTTAAATATTTTAAGTTTCATTTTTTAAATTGCTTATACATATACACACACTTATATATTTACATATTTTCACATATTCATGAAAGATATCAAGTGGGTATAAACCTCATGTGTGGTGAGATGCACTACTACAAATAATGTTATTAAAAGAAACAGAAATATGATTTTTCTTCAAATCCATTTTTTATTTTTTTTAATAAAAACCACTTTGACGATGAGTGTAAACAACATAAAAATTACAAAGGAAGACAAATCAAAACATATACCCATCAGTCCACTAGAAATAGGCTGGTACGATGCATCTGTTGGAGGCTTTGGGATATATATTTCATGCAGAAATGGTCTTTTTCAATGCTAAAAAATCACTAAAAACTAAGCGCCCTTAAAAGAATATGGAATTTATCAGCTCTAATTTTAGTAATAATAATTTTTTCCTTTATCGGTGCTCTTTTTTAGCTCTAATAAAACCAAAAAAAATGAAACAAAATTCTTCAAACTAGCTCTTTTATTAGTGCTCCACACCCCCCCCCCCCCACCATACACACATTATTAGTGATTTTTACCCTAGAATTACCATCCCCTAGACTTACTCAATCCCACCCACTTTATAAATTCTTTACAAGACCTTTAAGAGCGCTTTGCATGCCCTTCATCCTTGATAATGCCTGGAATCGAACCCAATACCTTTTCCTTCAAGCACTAATGCTTTTACCACTGCACCATCAAGATTTGTATAATATTTTATGATATATCTATTTACATATATATGAATAATTAATTTTTATTTGTTTATTTATTCATATAATTATTTTTAAATACATTTTAAAAATATGTTGATATATTGTATATTTATATATATATTTTATACATATTTATATGTCTACATATTTTCATATATATTTATACCTATTTACATATAATTTTATATTTAGATATAAATTTTCTACAATGTATTTATAAATATTTATTGAAAATATATTTATATACAATATTTAATAATAATGATACATTTATAAAAATATATTTATATATATGATGTATTTACACAATATTGACCCACAAACATGCACATATTTACACACACAAACAGATTTATATTTAACACATACATAGACTGATATTTAAATATACGTATTTATTTACATATATTAGAATATACACATAAATATATATTTGTTTATTGAATCACATATATTTGTATATAAACATTACTGGTATGGTTATACATATACATTAATGCATTTTTATAAGGTAAATAAAAAGGATAATTTTTTATTTGAAATAACATTAATAATAAATATTTACTTCTATATGGTTTATATATTTAAAAAAATACTTTTATTTAAATATTTTTAATATATATTTTTAAAACTGATTTATTATATGTAAATATATGAAACTAAATATATATTTAATTATAATAACACTTAAAAATGAAAAATAATAAAATTAAAACATGGTGATATCCATAAGACTATATTAATAGAGAATAAATTTAGTCTCTTCTAAAAAAAGATAATAAGACCACCTCAAATGAGGCTAAAATTCCATCAAATGTTTAAAAATAATAATGTACCCCTGACAAAAAAAACCACATTTTTGGAGGTCTTCTAGGCCATTTTACCTTGAAAACATGTTAACATATGGGCCCCATGAAATCATGTAATAGATATTTTTGTAAGCTTCGATTTTAAATGTGGTAGAGATCAAAAAGACCTCCAGATCAAAATTTATGATTATCTGAACTTCAAGTATTCTTTTCAAATTATCTTAGATCATTCATGAATTTATTGAATTTTTTATTTCATCCAATTTTTATTAAATTATTATTACTCAATAATAATTATAAAATTATTTATTAATATTAATTTCATAAGAAATTTTCACTAAATATCTTTTAAATTAAGTGTAAATTCATATTTGTCTTATATAAATCATATTTAATAAAATATATTATATTTATATATTAATATAGGGTTTTAATGAAATATTTTTTATGAAATATACCTTTTGTTAATGCTAAAAAAAATGATGATAATGAGGTGCTTTTATCAGCACTTTTTTTAATACTAATGAAAACACCCCCTTCATTAGCGCTTCTAGCTAGCACTAATAAAGGGTAGCGCTGAATTTCATACATTTTGTAGTAGTGATGGGTCATTTTTTACAAACTTTCCCTAACTCATTTAAGATATGAACAATTTTCTCTTTATCTAATTGATTGTATTCATTATTTCCTCCTTGTTACTATATACGTAATTAATTACAAAAAAGTATATATTGTATTTATAAAAATATCTCTAATATAGATCAATATTTTAAAAGTGATAAAAATTATCTTTATCGGTGCTAAAAAAGAGTTGTTCATCTAAGCATCGCTAAAATCAATCTTTTATTAGTCCAAAAAAATCTGATAACAGGTGCCTTTATCAATTCTAAAATAAAAGAGTAAATCAAGGCACAATTTATCAGTGATTTTTTAGCACTGATAAAGACCCCATTTTTCAATTCTAAAAAAGTTATGATAAATGGAATCTTTGTCAGTGCTAAAAAAATTCTGATAAACCATATATTTATCAGTACTTATAAAATTTGAAGAACGATATATTTTTCAATGATTTCACTCTAATACCACCTATAAGAGCTCCCAACCCCCCAAAATGTGCTTCAAATCTCATGGACCCCCCCCCCCCTTCAGTTCTTACAACACCCCTTTGTCCACGATTTTCCACTTCCACGCTTCATGGTCAACTGCACACATGCATGGAATCAATCCTGTGACCTCCCTTGTGCATTCAAACACCTTTAACACAGCCCCAAATATTTTCTTCCTATATATTTTACGATATTTCTTTTTATTTATTTATATTTACATAAATATTTTTTTTCATATATTTATATATATATATGTTTATATAATTATTTTTAAATATATTTATAAAATATATGTTTGTGTGTGTGTGTGTTTGTGTGCATGTGTGATATATATATATATATATATATACTTATTTAAATATAATATATATTAATATTCATTTACATATATAAGAATATAAATATATATATCCCTTTATTAATATACACACATCTATATATATAAAAAATATATAAATATTTTTATAAGTATATATATATATTCATATATATTTTTAATGTAAAAAAATGGTTAGGTATCAATTTAAATAAAATGGATAATAATTAATTTGATATTATTAAAATAATTATTTTTAAATACATTTTTAAAATATTTCTATATATTTTATATGAAAAAATGTTTATAAGGCATTCGAGCCTGCTACTAAGAAATTTATTAGAAAATAAAGATGACAAATGAAACATGGAAGGATGGGGTCAAATAGTGACAAAACTTCATCCATAAAAGAAAACTATAAATGAAGGGAATTGGGTATCCCCATAATCATGATCATAGGAATCATCATTAGATTACCACTTTGATAGTTAATTAATCTGATTGAAGAGAACCAAATACATCTCCCCAAGATTTTGTTGGTCCATAGTGAGTTGGCTCATAAAACAGCCATCCCCCCCCATGATACAACCCAATCATCATGACCATGTCCCCGATCATGAGATTTTTTATGATGACACTATTTACAAGACTTGGGATAATTTCATTTTGAATGATCCCTTCACAATTCATCAATTTGATCGTCTATAATTTTTATTTTCTCACCATGCCCTATATCAAGAGGGATCTCACCAGGTACTGAAAGAACAATGATATCCTCCTTGGTCACTGAATTCCCTATAATGGCACAATCAAAAACTAGAGCATTCCCTGACTCATTAAGAGGAACCTACAGAATCAATGTTGTATTCAATGAATGATCCGGGTTCTACTTACCATTACTGTTTCCTGAGGCTTCATTCCAATCTTTCTAGATCTCATCATTAGATAAAGTTCCATTGGCAACAATATGTGACCAAATATTTTTCCTACTAGATCTATGTATAGAGGCAACCCTCTGAAGATCCTTCTCGACACCAACATGTGTCACCCTGTGTGAAAATGACTTTATCAAGATCATCCTTCTTCTTATTATCAGATTCAACAAGAATTCCATCCACATAACCAGTCACTACTTGGCTTACAGAGTTATCTATCATGGTGTTTATACCTTCCCCATAATTCTCATTCTCATTCAATGGAATAATAAATTTTCAATTAACTATAGAGTGACCATTATTTTTTAGAGTTGGAGAAAAATACTTTTTTCAGCATTCAGAGTCCAAGTGCCCTATATACTGACAAATCATGAAAAAGTAAGGCTTCCTCCAAAAATCTATTCATATTTCTAGTTGTTGATCAACAGAAAGAAATAGAATTGAATCTATAAGATTTGAACTTAGATCAACATTCACAAGAACTCTAGAAAAATTCCCAAAGTGTGTAATCTCTGTTTCTTATTCAAATTTGATTGGAGCCCTAACAAAAGAGGAAATATCCCACAGTAACTAATAATGCCAAAGAAACCGTGGTAGGCCTTGAATTCATATCCAAGTTTGGGTGATAGATTTTTTCACCATAGAAGGACTGGAGAAGGGATACCAACCATGGATCCTTAAAATTTCATGTTTAAGGTAAATAAAACCTAATCCACATGCTCTAGATTTCAGTTCATCAGAAGGCAACACAATATGAAAGAATTACTTACTTTCACACACATACACAATTAATTACATATATGTATTTATTTAAATATTTTAGAATATACACATTAATATATATTTTTGTTGACACGCACATATTTATATTTAAACATTACTTGTATATGTGTTTATGTCTGTGTGTGTAAATTCATTTATATAAGGTAAATAAATGTACAATTTTTTATTTTAAATAAAATGAATAATATATATTTATTTATATATAGATTTTAAATTTAATAATACATTTTTATATATATATTTTTAAATATTTATTTTTAAAATTGATTTATTATATGTAAAAATAATAAAATATGTGTACATTTAATTATAAATAAAAGTACAATATGAAAAATGATAAAATTTCAAAACCATAATATCGATATGAATAAACACCGTGAGAATATATTTAGTCCCCTCTGAAAAGGTATAAGAAGTCCCTATTAAACAAAGCTGAAATATGATAAAATATTAAAATACAAGGGTATCCAAAATAAAAATTCAGTTTTGGAGTAATTTCGGGCATATTGACAACAAAACAAAAGTGCATAGGGTCCCTCCCAGTCAACACATAATAAAAAAGGGAGGACTTAGTGGGAGTTTTTTTCGATATGTGGTGGTTTAATTTACTTCTATATGGTTTAGTAGTGGTGAGAAAAACCATCATGTATTTCACAATTTGAAATAATTTAGTCAAACTTCTTCCAATTTAGCACTGGTTTTTATATGTGTTATATTTGGAGCATTTGGAAGTGGTTCACAATTAATTCTGTAGTAGTTTTTAAAAAAAATCTCAAAATAAAGTTGGCTAAATGAATATAAATTTCTCTATAATATATAGAGGTGGTTAAGTTTAGAAGCAAATATTATAAAATACTACTAAATATATTTCTAAAAAAATTAAATTTTTTAACAAGTAGGGGAAGTCCCCATTTTTATTGAATCAAACAGATCCTCTTATTATTCTGGGTATAGGGAACCCATTACATGGCCCATATTCCTAGTGGGTATGAAACTCCATGGAAAGAACAAATATAACCTGATTTCCCTAACCCTTAGGTATGTCATGCAAAACTATAGCCTCACCCATAGTCCAAACCTACCTTTCATACTACATGGTCAAGACCCGAGACTGAGCACCCGCAGGGAACCAGGCTTCATCGATTTGACGACCATCTCTTGCCAATCCATCTGCAATCCAACACTGAATCTGATCCTCATCTATATCATGCTCTACTTGCAGACTAGATGCCTCTCACCATTGACAGTACCACACCATCGCCATCGAAAATGAGGGCCTCCACTGTGGTGAAATCTCCATTCAATATCCTCTATTAAATCCCTCCAACTAGTGCACCTACATTGAGGCCTTCTCCCTATTGTTAAATTTCCAACGCCACCGCCACAGCTACCACAACCCTCCAAATTTCCATAAAAATAGTACCCACATCACTATAAACCCCTAAATATGAAGTGCAAGAGGTTTGAAACCTGAACTACATACAGGATTACGGGACAACTTACGACTGAGATGCTAACCCAAATACATCTATAAAATTTATTAAATAAAAAAATATTTAATAAAAAATATAAATATAAAACATTTGACATGAGATAAACTAAAACATAAATTCAGAATAATGTTATTACACATACACCATCATATATTTATAGTCATATATTTAAAACCTCATCTAACCCATACCTCATTCAACCCATGCCTCGTTCAACCCATACCTAAGTCAACCCATAGCTCATTCATCAGTATATATATACAAAATATGTCCACTAAAAAAACCATAGTCAATATACATCCATCCCATGACCTCATATACATTCATATACCTCCATATCATCTCATAAACTAAAACTAACCACATCATATCATCATCATAAGAATTATAAATTACATTATAATCATTGATAATATTTAAACATACCACATAAACTAAAAACCCTCAAGATTACCTTCTGAAGAATGTCTTGGATCTAAATGGTCAACCTCCTGTATACTATTGGCATGTGTCACCTATAACAAACCACAACATTTAAGAAAAGAAATAAGGAAAATTATATATACAGAATATATTCAGAATAATGCACATAACTTTATTTATCTTGTTAATCAAATAGAATAAATTTTAACATAAAACAAAAAATTTATCATGTAAAACACTTTGAAAACATAAATATACCTATTTAAGATATGATTCAACACATGGAACTAAAAAGGGATAAGTATATATAAATCAAATCAATTTTTAAATCAACATGCAGTGTGATTGAAATTTACTTAATAAAAAAATTAAAGAAATTGATATGAAAGAATTTATTATATTTAAATAATAATTCAACACTAGTTTTCCCATGATTCACATCAATTGAAGGATGTTTTATATGGTTCTAACTATCACACACATATTTTAGTATTTTAAAACACTGGAAAAAAAAGTTTACGGGCATCCTAGTAAAATTATAACTCAAAATGATGTTTCGTCAGTTCCTACATTCCAAAAATAAATATATGATCATTTTAATATTATTTCATGATAAAATAACATCATTTTCATTGTTTTAACCCTCCAAAACTTGTTTTTAAAGACATTTGTATCTTTAAAAACAGCTTATTGGGTCACTTTGAGAACATCACATGTCAGATGTAGGTGTCGTCTATGATTACCTGAAAAATATATTTAATAAATGGTTGTATAATTATTTTACATCAATATGAGGTATTTCCCTATTTTTTGGTTGTTACACACACATTTTAGTGTTTTAAACCAATAAAAACGGATTTATGGTCATCTTGGGGAAACCATAACTCAGAATGATGTGTTGTCAATTCCTACATTTAAAAAATAAATATATAGTCATTTTCCTATGATATCACATCCATCAAACATTGTGTGTGTAGATTTGAACCCTTGGAACATGTTCTTCAAGACTCTGATAACTTAAAACACTACTTATGAACACCACACATCGTATGGATGTGTTGTCTCTATGTACATGCCAAAAATAATTAAATGGTGGGTTTTTCCATGATTTCATATCAATATGATGTCGATTTCTATGGTTTTTTCCATTACATGCACATTTAATTATTTCAAAACACTTAAAATGTATCTATAGGAATCCAAGGAAAATCATAACTTGGAATGACATGTCTTCAGTTAAAAAATATCAAAAATAAATCTATGGAAATTTTTCTCTAATTTTACACCTATCCAAAACTATTTTCATATTTTTGACCACTTGATTCACGTTTTTAAACACTTTGGTATCATTAAAAACTAATTATTGGGCCATTCAAAGAACACTCCATTTTATATGGTTGTTTTGCTTGTGTGTACACATCAAAAATAATTTAATGGTGGTTTTCTCATGATTTCACATAAATTTGATGTTTTTTTATATGGTTTTTACCATTACAGGCACATTTTACAATTTTAAAACATTAAAAATGCATTTAAAGGCATCCAGGAAAAATTATTACTCGGAATGATGTTTTGTTGGTTCCTACATTTCAAATATCAAAAAACAGTAATGTTCCTATGATTTCAAAACCATATCACTTTTTTTCATAGTTTTGAACCTTAGACACATGTTTTTAAACACTATGGTATCTTTAAAAGTTTTTTGTTGAGACATTTTCAGCACACCGAACATCGTATGGATGTATTGTCTGCCCGTACACATCACAAATAATTTAATGGTGGGTTTCACATGATTTTATATTAATATGAGGTCACATTATATAATTTTTACCATTATATACCTTTTTTATTATTTTAAAACATTAAAAATGAATTTTTGGGTATCCCTAAAAAACTGTAACTTAGAATGAAATTTTTTCAGTGTTACATTTCACAAATCTATCTGAATTCACTTTCCTTTTATTTAACAACCATCTTATTTACTTTGTATCATTTAAACCCCCTAACACACATTTTTAAATACTACAGTATCTTTAAAAACTACATATAAAGTCATTCTGAGCACACCACACATTGTATTGATTTGTTTTCTATAAGTACATGCCAAAAATAATTCAACACTAGTTTTCCCATGATCTTACATCAATTTTTGGTTGTATTATATGGTTTTGGCCATTACATAAGTGATTTAATATTTTAAAACACTATAAATGCATTTAAGGGAATCTCAGACAAACTGTAACTCAGAATGACATGTTGTTAGTTTCTACATTTCAAAAATAAATATATGGTCACTATCCTCTATTATGATGGCCATCCAATGTTTTTTACACAGTTTTGACCCCCTAAAACATGTTTTTAGAAACTTTATTATCTTTATAAACTTATTATTGATTCATTTAGAGCACACTACATGTTAGATGTAACGACCCAAACTTTCATTAATGGAAATCCATCTTGATCGTATTAAATATCTTTTTATGTAAAATATTTATATAAAATGTCAGATTTTTTGGTTTTATGTTATGAATTTTTACAGTTTCTAATATATCCATTGAATATTGATAACATGATTAGTATAAATATAGGGATTTGAAAATCTAATTTACTAAGACAAAGGAAGCGATGGCCTCATCCAGTAGAATTGCTCCATATGAAGCCCATTTGTCAAAGCTCGGAAAAGAGGTGGAATCATTGGGTTTCTCTCTTGACCAACCCCAAGCTGAGATTCATCACTTCAAGCTCAGACGGAACTGTCTACTGGAGAAGTGGAAGTTGATAGAGATCACCACGCGTGCAATGTTATCTGAGCCACCCCAAAAGTCTGTCACCATCGTGCACCATACCCTTAGGTCTTATGCGGTTGTTTTAAGGGGTTATATAAAAAATCCCTAGTACTATGGTTATGTAGATTATTTTTATATATAATAGTGAATATACTTTCATTTTATTATTGTTACCTTGTAAATAGTTTTTAAAGCACAAATAGTGTTTTAGTTAATATTCCACTATGAAATCTATTTTGATGAATTAGTGGATTTTTGAAATAAATAATATTTTAATAAAATGTTATTATTATTATTAAATTAAATTTTATTAAATATAATTGATCGTATAATTTTATGAATGCAATTGTAATTTTTATTAAGGTTCGAAATCCATTTTTGTCAAAACACGTGAATTTTCGATAAATGTCGGTTTTTATTTTAAAAGTGAAAATTAACATATTTAGAAAATTATTTAGATAAAATAAATATTATTTATGGAATCAGGATGTCTAAATTATCCAATTTGTAATTTCTCTTAATTTTCTAATACAGTCAAATTTTTGGGTAAAAATTAGATACCGTTTAAATATATAATGTGTTTTATGACATCATAATGACCCAATAGTGATGTAATAAAATACTATAAGCTTTATTTTTTCCAATATATGTTTTACCATTAAAATAATGTGATTTTGGTTTGTTTTTACTTATTTTACAAAGCATTAATGGACCCTTCAAGACTTATTAAACATCTTGTCTTTTAAAATTGTTTTCCTTGAGAGTGTGACTCACCTCCACATAAGCAACCCAATTATTTTAAGAAGTTCAGACTTTGGCCTTATAAAATATTTTTTTCCACTTCCCTTTTCCAAAAACCATGGGAAAAAACCATGGTCTGGTTTGTGATTTGGATTAGTTTAATGTGACGTGTCCAAAACCTAAATAATAAAGAATTCCCTCACCTTTCCTATATAAACCCACCCAATATCCCACTTCCTCCTCACTCAAAGTATTTGGAGTTCTTGCAACATCTTCCCTCTTCTCTCTATAATCCTCACAGGGTTCCCCAATCTCTTAATAATCCTCTCTCAAGCCTCTCTCAAGCCTTTGGAAGCACACTTCCAAGTAAGGGTTTTTTCCTCTTTTCTCATTTTTGTCCAATTTTCTTAATGTTGTTATGCCCTTTTAATTTCGATTGTAAATATTGGGGTATGGTTTCACACCTCTCCCATACTGACCTCTTTATGTTTGAATGATTGGATACCCCTTTCTCTCTCATTAAATTCCTCCCGTGTACACCTCTTACTATGCCGAAATTCTGAAAGGAATTTCTCTCTCCTCATTTACATTCAAGAAATTATTTTGTATCATGAATCTAATTTCCATTACATTTGTTGGGAAATGTATCTATATGAACCCCTTACTGTACATATCATGT
This sequence comes from Viscum album, assembly GCA_963277665.1. Classification (NCBI taxonomy): domain Eukaryota; kingdom Viridiplantae; phylum Streptophyta; class Magnoliopsida; order Santalales; family Viscaceae; genus Viscum; species Viscum album. Next base: position 1,070,599,100 of record OY728129.1, read on the forward strand.
AAATATTATGAGACACCCCTTTCTCTCTCATCAAACATTTTTATGAATTCTTACGTCACACCGTTACGCTGCCGAAATTGCACTGATTTTCTAAGCCAATGCCATTGTGTAGTGAATACCATGCCAATTTCTCTATCAAGGGTATTCACTTTTATTCACATTAACTTATTGATTATAAAGTTAATGTATGAATTACAAATTCCTTTATCATGGAATAAATGATGATGTTTTATGAATCCATGTTATATGATTCATGTGGCACAATTATGCATAAAATGAAATGTTTATGAAGGGTGCTCCCTTATAGCACTCCAATGCATTGGGTAAAGTATAGTATCGTGATACTTCATGTGAAATGGGTTTTGACTCATGATAATTCAAGTGAAACAAGGTTTTACTCATGCTTCATGTGCAATGAGTATTTACTCATGCTCCATGTGCAATGAGCCTTGGCTCATGCTAATTCCATGTTAAGTGTTGTTGCCACATTTCCATGTTATGATTATCATGATTTATCATGCCTTTATGTTCATGCTTCTATTGTTCTCTATTGATATGCCTATTGTATAACATGTATTGTATTTCTCATGTTATTCCATTATTATTCCCTTACTGGGATTTATAGCTCACCCTTTTTTTATGCTTGTCCTCAGGTTATCCCATGAAATGCTAAGTACGAGGGAATGTAGTGGTCATGTAAAGTAAGTTTTCAATAAAGATGTTGTTTTTCATGTTTTAAGTGGTTATTTAATGATCCTAAGCCCCAAATACACTATAACTCTCGGTATTGTATGTTGTATCAAGTGATGTTTATGTAATAAATTATTTTTAATTGTGTAATAAAATAGTAGGGTTGTTATAGTTCGTATTAGAGGATAGATTTAGATATTTTTTGGAATTGGATTAGAAAATCCTAGTAAAGCCTTAGAGATAAGACTAAGTATAATAAAAATATCCCTAAGTTTTGGTGAATATTGAGTAAGTGGCTTATCAAGAATATACATCCCTGTCTGAATATGAGCAGGTAGAGGCGGCTCTGGCACAAATGTATCCTAGGGGTAAAACCCGAAAACACCGCTTTGAGCTCAACTCGAATGGGAACTGATGCACGACAAAGGGCCTTGCTGCACTCTTGGTTACGACACTGCCAGGGGATATGCTTTGGTAAATTCACAAGCTAAGTATGAACCATTATTAAGGGAATAAAATACCCTAAGAATATATGTTAGAAAGTAGATCATGGATAACATAGACTGAAGCCAATAGATTAATATGTTAAGGAAATAAAAGTTATTTATATGTCATCAGTTTTGTCATTGTATTAACCGTTATGTGTTACCCCTAACTTTTCTTTTATTCCATCCAATGGCCGGTAATAGGGGGACTCGGGCTAACAACCGATGTGAAGATCAATGTGATGATTGTACTAATGAGATGCCCAATCCAATGGGAGTGGTAATCATGAACTTTGTCACAATTATCTCTCATCTAACTCAATATTTGAATAAAAACATGAGTCAAGAGGAACATTCAACCCCCCCTAAGAATGAATAAGTCTCTATCGAGAGCTTCATAAAAAAAATTCCTCCTACTTTTAATGGATCATATGATCCCTCAAACGATGAACAATAGATCAACTCCATTGAAAGGATATTCTCCATCCTTCAATGTTCAGAACAAGATAAGTTTCCCCTAGATTCTTATCATATGGAAAGTGAGCCTAATCAATGGTGGACGTTAATCAAAAATACAAAGCCTGAGGAGGAGATCGAGGTGTTGGAATGGAAGGATTTCTAGAAGATGTTTTTTTATAAATATTTTTTGTGTTCCCTCCAGCTTAATATGGAAAGAAACTTCTTTTCCCTCAATAAAAAAAGATGATGAATATATTGGAGCATACGGGGAAAACTTCACAAGGCTTTCATGATACTCTTATAGCTTTGTCGTTACCCCCGAATTCATGTTTTACTGCTTCTTTGGTGAACTGAAACCTAGACTTCGGAAAGCGTTGGTGATCCGTGACTTTGATAGCTATGAGGAAATTGTCTGATGTTCCCCCAAGGTTGAAATAAAGATCGTAGAATCTCAATGGTATCATGGGGATAAGAAGCATAAGGTGGACTTCAATACTGGTAGTCTGATGGATAAATCAAATGGTGCTTAGAAGATCCATCACCCCACTTACCAAAGGTGCAGAAAGAAGCACCCTGGAAATTTCTTGAAGGGTAGGAGGAAATGCTTTAGGTGTGGAACAGAAGGGCACCTAGATGTTAACTGTCGGCAAGAAAGACACGCGGCTGTGACAGAGGAGATGAACTCTTCATTCTAACATCAACGTGTGGTTCATGGCTACACCTACAACGAACCAGGGAATCTTGCAAATCAGTTCCCTAAGCCAAGGGTCTTTAGAGGCAACCAACAACCTCCAAGGCAGCAAGGGTGAGCTTTTGTCATCACTACTGCCAAAGTGAACCTTGACAACGAAGTGGTGACCGGTACACAAGTTATTCTTTCAATAATAGCAAACATACTTTTTGATTCAGGTTCTATGCATTCTTTTATATCTTGAAAGTTTATTATAACAATCCCAGCACCACCACAAATCATGGAAGTGAAGATGTCAGTGAGTACGGAAAATGGGGAAATCATTGTGTCCCATGAATATAACTCATCCCCTGTCATAATCTGTGGATTGAACTTTCCAGTGAACCTCGTCATACTCCCTCTTGTGGAATTTTATGCAATTCTTGGCATGTATTGGCTTTACTTATATAAATCCATCATAAATTTTCATGAGAGGAAAATCACTCTCCATGTGGAGAATCGACCCTTGATTCTTTAAAAGTGCAAGGAGGAAGATGAACTTTTTTTAGCTCCATCATCTCAAGTGTGGATATTACTGCCCTGTGATCTTGTGTATTTGGCTCAGATGATTGAGTCTAAGGAGGCAACCATCCTAGAATACATTCCTATTGTGAGGGAATTCACTGAAGTGTTTCCCAAGGAATTTCATGGTCTTCCTTCTAGAAGAGATGATGAATTCTCAATTGATCTTATACCTAGGGTGTTGCCAATATTCAAGATTTCGTATAGAATGGTTGTTGTGGAGCTTGAGGAGATGAAGAAACAACTACAAGAGAATCTGGATAAAGGGTTTATATGCCCTAGTGCTTCACCATGGGGTGCACCATTTCTCTTCGTCAAGAAGAAGGATGGGTCAATGCGCCTGTGTATCTATTATCATGAGGTAAACAAAATCATGATAAAGAACAAGTATCCTCTACCACACATTGATGACTTGTTTAATCAGTTTCATGGAGCACAATACTTCTCTAAGTTGGATTTGTGGTCAGGATATTATCAAGTAAGGGTGAAGAAGGAAGATATCCCCAAGACTGCTTTTCGTAAAAGATACGAGCACTATGAATTCATATTAATTCCTTTCGAACTCACCAATGCTCCTGAAATATACATATACTTGATGAATAGAGTCTCTAGATATTACCTAGACAAATTTGTGGTAGTATTTATAGATGATATTCTAATATACTCCAAAACCAAGGAGGATCATGAGGAGAATTTAAGAACTTTACTAGTGACCTTGTGGAAGAAGAATCTCTATGAAAAGTACGTCAAGTGTGAGTTCTGGTTGAAGGAGGTCTCATTCATGGGCTATATCATCACAATAAATGGGATATCTGTGGATCCCTCCAAAACAGATGCAATTGAGGGATGGCTAAGGCCAACATTTATAACAGATATCCATAGATTCTTAGGGTTAGCTGAATATTATCGATGATTTGTGAGAAATTTCTCATTATTGTCCAACCCTCTTACAAAGCTAACTTAGAAGGGAGTAAAGTTTTCTTCAAGTTATTAATGAGAAGAAAGCTTCAAGCAGTTGGAAAGGAGGCTTATCACTGTGCCCGTTCTCACTTTACCCACAAGTGGATAACTTTTTTTGGTATTCAATGATGCTTCAAAGAAGGGCCTAGGATGTTTGTTGATGTAAAATGACAAATTCATTGCCTATGCTTCATGGAAATTGAAAGTTCATGAACAAAACTATCCAACACATGACCTCGAGTTGGCTGCAGTGATCTTCACTTTGAAAATTTGGCGGCATTATCTCTTTGGGTAGAAGTGTGAAATATATACGGACCACAAAAGCCTCAAGTATATATTCAAATAGAAAGAGTTGAACATGCACCAATGAAGATGGTTAGATATGATCAAAGAATATTACTACTCAATCCATTGCCACCCTTGGAAAGAGAACAAGGTGGCAGATGCCCTTTGTAGAAAGGACCCAGTGATTCTATCATTGATGAGAATTGAAAAGGATCCAATCTTCTTAGATTTGATAAAGAAGGACATGGGAATCATAAAGAAGGGAACATCATCAATCCTTTCATAAATGATTGCTCAACCATCAATTTTGGAAAGGTCAAAGGATGATCAAAAGAATGACATGGGAATTCAGGAAAAAGTGGAAGCTATCGGAAAAGGTAAATCCTTGTAGTTTAATGTTAATGAAGAAGGAATTGTGAGATTTGGGAAAAGAATATGTGTTCCATCAAGTCCGGAGCTAAAGAAGGAACTTTTTTGTGATGCACATAGTTCAAATTTCTCTATTCACCCAGGAAGCACAAAGATGTATCGAGATATCTGAGAGCATTATTAGTGGGATAATATAAAGAAGGAGATCGCTAAATATACATCAATGTTCCTGGTGTGACAACAAGTGAAGGTATAGAGGCAGAAGTATAAGGAGATGATGCAACCATTTCCCATACCATAATGTAAATGGGAGAACATCACCATGGAATTTTTCACCGGACTTCCGAAGACATCCAAAGGCCGCAATGCAATCTGGGTTATTGTGGATCGTCTTACAAAGGCTGAACACTTCATTGCTATTGGGGATGATTTCTCATTGGATCAACTGGCACAGATATGTATTAGGTAAGTGGTAAGTTTGCATAGAGTAACACTATGTATTGTTTCTAATTGAGAACCAAGATTCACCTCTATGTTTTGGAAGAGTCTTCAACATGCTCTAAATACTAAACTGAACTTTAGTACGACCTATCATCCTCAAAATGATGGCCAATCTGAGCGGACTATCCAAACACTTGAGGACATGTTGAGAGCATGCTCAATGGAAATTAAAGGACGGTGGGATCAACATATTCATCTAGTTTAGTTCTCTTATAATAATATTTTTCACTCGAGCATCCAAACGGCACCATATGAAGACCTTTATGGGAAAGGTGTAGAACACTGGCGTGTTGGGATGAGTTCAGTGAGCGTAAGCTGCTTGGACCAGAAATGGTCAAAGAAATGGTGGAGAAGGTGAAAACCATTCACCAGTATATCAAGGTATCCCAGATTTGAAAAAATAGTTTTGTATGTAATCTTCAACGAGACCTTGAGTTTAAAGTGTGAGACATGGTATTTCTACGCATATCTCTATGGAAGAAGCTCACGTGGTTTGGAAAGAAATGGAAGTTAATACTAAGGTACATCGTCCCATTTGATATTTTTGATCGTGTCGGGGTTGTGGCCTATCGACTAGCACTTCCACCTACCATGGCCAAAGTACATGATGTCTTTCATTTATACCTCTTAAGGAAGTACATACTGGACCCTTCACATGTACACTCTTCAGAGGTGGTATAGTTAGAGGATGATCTTTATTATGAGGAGCAACCAGTGAAGATCTTAGATTGTAGAGAAAACGTTCTACGAAATAAGACAATACCCCATGTCAAGGTGTTTTGCAAAAACCACAAGTTTGAATAAGCGACATGGGAATCAGAGGAAATAATGAAACAGAGTTACCCATATCTGTTTTAGTTTGGGAAGAGGAACTTTCGAGGGCTAAATTTCATAAGGGGGGAAGATTGTAACAAACCAAACTTTAATTAATGGAAATCCATCTTGATCAAATTAAGTGTCTCTTTATGTAAAATTTTTATATAAAATGTCAACTTCTTTGGTTTTATTTTATGAATTGTGACAATTTTTAATATAGTCGTTGAACAGTGATCACATGATTAGTATAAATATAGGGCTTTAACAATCTAATTTACTCAGAAAAAGGAAGTGATGGCCTCATCCAGTATAATTTCTCCATAAAAAACCCATTTGTTAGAGCTCAAAAAAGAGGTGGCGTCATTGGGATTTTATCTTGACCAATCCCAAGCTGATCTTCATCATTTCAAGCTCGAACGGAACCGTCTATGGGAGAAGTGGAAGTTGATAGAGATCACCACGCGTGCAATGTTATCTGAGCCACCCCAAGGGTCTGTCACCATCGCGCACCTTACCCTTAGGTCTTATGCGGCTGTTTTAAGAGGTTATGTAACAAATCCCTAGTACTATGTTTATGTACATTATTTTTGTATATAATAATGAATATACTTTCATTTTATTATTGTTACCTTGTAAATAGTTTTTAAAGCACAAATAGTGTTTTTAGTTAATATTCAACTAAGAAATCTATTTTGATGGATGAATGGATTTTTGAATTAAATATTATTTTAATAAAATATTATTATTATTAAATTAATTTTTATTAAATATAAATGATCGTATAATTTTATGAATGTATTGTAATTTTTATCAAGGTTCGAAAGCCATTTTTGTCAAAACCTGTGAATTTTCGATAAATGTCAGTTTTTATTTTAAAAGTGAAAATTAACATATCTGGAAAATTATTTAGATAAAATAAATATTATTTCTGGAATCAGGATGTCGAAATTATCTAATGTTAAATTTTTCATAATTTTCTGAGACAGTCAAATTTTTGGTTTAAAATTAAATATCGTTTAAATATATAATGTGTTTTATGACATCATAATGACGCAATAGTGATGTAATAAAATACTAGAAGATTTATGATAGGCCAATATATGTTTTACCATTACAATAATGTGATTTTGGGATGGTTTGACTTAGTTTACAAATCATTAATGGACCCTTCAAGACTTATTAAACATCTTGTCTTTTTAAATTGTTTTCCTTGGGAGTCTGACTCACCTCCACATAAGAAACCCCATTATTTTAAGAAGTTATGAATTTGTCCTTATAAAATATTTTTTTCCACTTCCATCTTCCAAAAACCATGGTCAAAACCCATGGGCTTTTGTGGTTTGAATTAGTTTAATGTGAGGTGTCCCAAACCTAAATAATAAAGAATTCCCTCACCTTTCATATATAAACTCACCCAAGATCCCACTTCCTCCTCACTAAAAGCCTTTGGAGTTATTCCAACCTCTTCCCTCCTCTCTCTAGAATCCTCCCAACGTTATTCAAGGTCCCAAGAAGACACTCTCAAGCCTCTATCAAGCCTTTGGAAGTACACTTCCAAGTAAGGGTTTTTTCTTCCTTTCTCATTTTTGTCCAATTTTCTTAATGTTGTTATGCCCTTTTAATTTCAATTATAAATGGTGGGGTATGGTTTCTCAGATCCCCCATACTACCCAATTTATGTTTGAATGATGGGAGACCCCATTCTCTCTCATTAAATGTCTCCTGGTTACGCCCAAATTTACCCTACTAGTAAAAGCGGTCGATGTAGTACATGTAGGGGTCGAATCCACAGGGACCGAAAAAATAACCTTGAGATGCTATGATTTGGTGAAGGATGGGCTATGAAGTAGCCAACTTTGGTTTTGATTTTGGATGGTTTAAAGAACACTAAGAAACCTAAGTGAATGCAATTCAAAGAAAATGGGTTGATCTTAGGGTTTTGCTTGGGGTGGATTGGATTAATTTCTTTTATTAGAAAATTTCATGTCATTAATTCAAGACATATCCAAACAATGAGATAATTATTCCAAATAATTCACCAATTTAATCCCTACAAAATTCCAAGTCCAATCACCAATTCACTTTGAGGATCACTTTAATGAGCACTCAAAGGAAGTATATCATACTAGCACTCAAAATGTGTCATCGTTAAAGTTGGAAAAGATGAGAAAGAATGTAACTCATCAAATGGAAATCCTAAAATAACGAATAGATTTAAATATTAAGTACATGAAATAACATTAAATCCCTGACCTTGCTACTCCCTTGGATCAACCCTTAAGAGTTTAGCCCTCCATTGATGCTATTCTACCAATGGAAGCAGGATGTAGACTTATGGGGCGGAATTGAAGAAGAAGAAAATTATTAAAAGAACGAACACTCCACCATTTTGTGATTGAAATCACAAGTGCTCGTGTGAATAATTTCACACCATGATTCAACGGTATCAATGTGTGAAGAAAAAGGAAAATAAAAAGTGAAGAATAAGAATAAATTTTATTAAAATAATAAACGCGAAGGAAAAACATACATGGGAAAACTTGATGATGTTATTACAAATTGAAAGCAGGAAATTAAAATTGAAAGAAATACAATGGATGAAAGAAAAACATGGATTCAAAGAAAAAATTTAGATGATAATTCCCTTCACCACAATCTCCTTATATAGGCATATTATGAGCCTTAGGTGCACCCCCCCCCCCCCCACAATCAATTAACCCCCGAACAATTAATAGAGTCAAAAAAAGGGTGAATAATCAAAAGGAAATTGACGTTTGAAGTTGACCCAGAAAACTGTCCAGATTCGTCCACCATTTTGACATTCGAATATTTAATTAATGGAGAAAGAATCTTGAGGGATCGTAGAAGACAAATAAATTCTTCAATGTGTCCTATATCAGCTGTAAAAATTCCAGGACATTTGGCTCATCCTTTTGAATGTTATGGTCGAAATAGTGGGACGGATTTATGTGCATTAATGTCGGGTCCACCATTTAAATCTCAGCTTCAGATCCCTTTATCATCATGAAAACTTCAGAATTAGCTCTAAACAAAGTTGAATAAAATGATCCTCATAATTTTATCTTTCTACTGTATAACTTTTAGCTTCATTGGGATTAGTTTGTGGGCCCCACATTTTTTTGATGGGCCTTAGGCCCATTATGCTTTTTTCCAGCACATTTCTGCATTCGGGTGCAAAAGTCTACATCTTCATTTGGGATTCATCCATCAGACCTAAAAGATAAAATGTTCCAAAAAAAGTTATCAATCATATCCCAAAATTTCAAATTCAAAAAATGAATATAATGTTTTCCACAAACAAATAAATGATTGGTCCCAAATTTGAATTTTAAACATGAATTGCATTTTAGATGAGAAATGAAGTTCTATTTATGTAATGCACTAAAAACAATGTTTATGGACTTTGGAACAATGAATATAAAGATATTAAAAATTAATATTAGCCACTTTTAGTGACTAATCACACCCCCCAACTTGAGTTTTACTAGTCCTGAGCAAAATAAATTACAAATATGAAATTCAAATCCCCTTTTCCAAAAACATTTAAATACACATTGCTCACCCAAAGACCTCATACCAAAAAAATTATGGAACCCATCAAAATCATTAAAAACAAGCTAGGTCCATAAGCATATCCCAAGCCCAAGCCCATTCCTTTTTTCAAATTCATCTCCACATTTCATCCAATTCCAATTAAGCATGATAAAGTGTTGTGCATCATAAAATATATGGGGCCCATTTTATTGTTCAAGGGGATAAAATGGAAGCTCTTGGTGGGAATCACTTTAAACCTTAAGATGAGTATCCATTTTTTTTAATTTTTTTATTTTATTTATTTTATTTTAATTTTTTTAACCACAATAGATATGAAAAGACTAACTCTGGGCAAGACAACTATGGAGTCACGATCCCCATGTGTCGGACGCCACACATATTGTCAATTTCATGCTCTATAATAGAGATATAAAGCCAAACTCTGGGCAAGACAACTATGGAGTCATGATCCCCAAGTGATGGACGCCACACATTTGGACAAAACATTGCTCTATGTGGTCATTATTTTTTCAAAAAAAAATTGTTTTTTTGTTTTTTTTTGTTTTTTTTTATACTCAAATTAAACTAAAAGTGACCCCAGAACCCTATACTATAATGAAAGGGACCCAATAACTCAAATTTACACCCACAATTCAGTAGACGTGCATTGTGGCATTTTTATTAATAGGATGAAAATGTAAACTTTGAAAAATCACATCGGAAAACCACACTTTCCAAAAACTATTCTCATGAACTTAAACTTGCATTAAAATAAGAATCAAAGCATACAAAATTATTTGATATCCAATTTTAGAGTTTTCAATGTGTGTTATCATGTTCAAGTTTAATGGAATTTTTCTTTTCATGCATGTTCTTATTCAAAAAAAATCATTTTTTATTTCATCTCCCTCCAACATAGAATAACATTGTCCCCAGTGTTTAAAGAAAAGAAAAATTATAAGGGGGTATGAGAGGATTTCAAAGAGTAAATTTTAAATGATAATCATGGAATGAATTCACCTGGTGGTTGATGATGATAACATGTGACACAGTCTCCCTTCCCTCCTGGATTTGAGTCTCAATGTCTTGGATAGTGATGAATGGATTTCCTTTATGACTTACGACTTGTCCTTTTATTTTTTTAACCTATAAAAACATAAAAATAAAACAAAACAAAATAAACTGATGATACATTGTCTTCTTTTTAGATTTTTGGGTAAGGTATTACTCAGAGATCACGCCACGTGACATGGATGAATATGGCGCTCCCCTTTCATACCCATCCTTACTCAGAAAAGAAGAACAGTTCAACAGTCTATGTTAATTTATTATATGAAAAAAAATATATTCAAAATGATTAGAAACCTGAAAACCATGGGTTTCCTCTCATGCAGCGCTTTTGTCTAACGTCGTTAGCTCGACTTAAACCCCCCAACTTATCCAATTTCAACTTTAAAAATTTTAATGAACCCATATTTATCCACCTCAACAAGATTTAGATTATGTCTTTTTTTATAATTTTTTCCATGTGAAATTCGATGCTTAACAATGAGTGTGAAAGTCCAAGGAATTTCAGTAATGGTTGATTGAGTTTCATTTGGAGTATTTCCTAAGATTTCAAGGTTCATTCATACTTTGTGAGATTCTTGATTAAAATGTATGATAATTCAATGGTCTAGGTTTTCATAAATAGAGGGATTATTGAGTGGGGAAGGATGGATTATAATGTTGAGTTTAGTTTCATTGAATTTTCCCAAAGATGAATGGAAATTTGAATCTAAATTTGTTTCTTTTACAAAACATTTTGAAAGAATTTGTTCCTTTTGAAATATGATTCTTCCCTAAAATTTTCCATTTGAATTTCATGAGTGGGTATGGACTCACTATTCATTATATCTCTCAATGGTTCAGTGATCGGTGATTCTAAAAATATGTTATTGGAGCAATTCTGAACACTCAATCCATGAAGAAAAATTTTCCCCTTGTGAATCCAAAAAATTAATTTCCTCCTGATTTAAATACCCTTCAACATTTTCTTGATCTTGTTTAGTTATCCCATATCCAAAGGTTATTTCTTTTTTCAATTCATGGGAGGCTTTTGGGATAAAATATTCATCTATCAATGATGAGGAAAGAACATCTTGAGTGGGAACGGGTTCCTAAAAAGTATTAAAGCTTTGTAATTCTAATCTGAAAGATGAAACATCTGAATTCATTTTATCCATTTGTTCACACAAGTGTTCAATAATTTTTTCAGGATTAGGGTTGATATATGTTTTTACATCATGTAATTCCTTATTATTTATCTTTTCAATCATTCTTGATAGGTATGGAAATTGATCTTTTAAACATTTAGCATCCCATTGATTGTACATCTCATCTGGTGTGGTGTATTCAATTAAAGTTTGGTCAATGAAATTCCCTAGGAGAGGTGATTCAAAATATTGATTTTTGAGTTGATTATAGCCTTGGTATATTAATGGGTATTGTTGAAAATAATCCATTGGAGTTGATTAAAAGTTGTTTTTGGGATTCATTGGACACACAGGAACAGAAAGGGAAAAATAGAAAAGAAATTAGGGTGAGAAAAGAAGATGAGTGTCTAAGGTACTTACTTGGGTCCCCAGCAATGGTGCCAAAATTTGGTTGCGCCCAAATTTACCCTACTGGTAAAAGCAGTCGATGTAGTACATGTAGGGGTCAAATCCACAGGGACCGAAGAATTAACCTTGAGACGCTATGATTTGGTGAAGGATGGGCTATGTAGTAGCCAACTTTGGGTTTGATTTTGGATGGTTTAAAGAACAATAAGAAACCTAAGTGAATTCAATTCAAAGAAAATGGGTTGATCTTAGGGTTTTTCTTGGGGTGGATTGGATTAATTTCTTTTCTTAGAAAATTTCATGTCATTAATTCGAGACATATCCAAACAATGAGATAATTCTTCCAAATCATTCACCAATTTAATCCCTACACAATTCCAAGGCCAATCACCAATTCACTTTGAGGATCACTTTAATGATCACTCAAAGGAAATAGATCCTACTAGAACTAAAAATGTGTCATCGTTGAAGTTGGAAAAGATGAGAAAGAATGTAACTCATCAAATGGAAATCCTAAAATAATGAATAGATTTAAATATTAAGTACATGAAATAAAATTAAATCCCTGACCTTGCTACTCCCTTGGATCAACCCTTAAGAGTTTATCCCTCCATTGATGCTATTATACCAATGGAAGCGGGATGTAGACTTATGGGGGAGGAATTGAAGAAGAAGAAAATTATTAAAAGAACGAACACTCCACCGTTGTGTGATTGAAATCACAAGTGCTGGTGTGAATAATTTCACACCATGATTCAACAGTATCAACGTGTGAAGAAAAAGGAAAATAAAAAGTGAATAAGAAGAAGAAATATTATTAAAATAATAAACGTGAAGGAAAAATATTCATGGGAATACTTGATGATGCTATTACAAATTGAAAGTAGAAAATTACAATTGAAAGAAATACAATGGATGAAAGAAAAACATGGATTCAAAGAAAAATGTTAGATGATAATTCCCATCACAAAAATCTCCTTTTATAGGCATATTAGAAGCCTTAGGTCCACCCCCCCCCCCCCCCCCACAATCAATTCACCCCCGACAATTAATAGATTCAAAACAAGTGTGAATAAACAAAAGGAAATTGACGTTTGAAGTTGACTCGGAAAACCGTCCAGATTCATCAACCATTTTTACATTCGAATATTTAATTGATGGAGGCAGAATCTTGATGGTTCTTAGTAGACAAATAACTTCCCCCATTTGTCCTATATCAGCTATAAAGATTTCAGGAAATTTGGCTCATCCTTTTGGATGTTATGGCCGAAATAGTGGGACGACTTTATGTGCATTAATGTCGGGTCCACCATTTAAATCCCATCTTCAGATCCCTTTATCATCATGAAAAATTAAGATTTAGCTCCGGCCAAAGAAGAATAAAATTATCCTCATACTTTTATCTTTCTACTATAAAAATTTTCGCTTTATTGGGCTTGGTTTGTGGGCCCCACATTTTTTTGATGGGCCTCAGGCCCATTATGATTTCTCCAGCAAATTTCTGTATTCAGGCGCAAAATTCTACATCTTCATTTGGGATTCATCCATCGGACCTAAAAGATAAAATGTTCCAAACAAAGTGATCAATCATATCCCAAAATTTAAAATTCATAAAATTAATATAATGTTGCCAGCAAACAAATGAATGATTGGGCCCAAATTTGAATTTTAAACATGAATTGCATTTTAGATGAGAAATGAAGTTCTATTTATGTAATGCACTAAAAAAATGTTTATGTACTTTGTAACAATGAATATAAAGATATTAACAATTAATATTAGCCACTTTCAGTGACTAATCATCTCCCATGTACACCCGTTACTATGCCGAAATTCTGAAAGGAATTTCTCTCTCCTCATTTACATTCAAGAAATTCTTTTGTATCATGAATCTAATTTCCATTACATTTGTTGAGACATGTATATATATGACCCTGTTACTGTCCATATCATGTAAATATGATGAGACACCCCTTTCTCCCTCATCAACCATTTTTATGAATTCTTACGTCACGTCGTTACGCTGCCGAAATTGCACCGATTTTCCAAGCCAATGCCATTGTGTAGTGAATACCATGCCTATTTCTCTATCAAGGGTATTCACCTTTATGAACATTAACTTATTGATTATAAAGTTCATTTATTAATTCCAAATTCCTTTATCATGTAATAAATGATGATGTTTTATGAATCCATCTTTTATGATCCATGTGGCACACTTATGCCTGAAATGAAAGGTTTAAGAAGGTTGTGCCCTTATAGCGCTCTAATACATTGGGTAAAGTATAGTATCATGATAAGTCATTTGAAATGGGTGTTTAATCATGCTAATTCAAGTGAAATTACGTTTTACTCATGATTCATGTGCAATGATGATTTGCTCATGCTCCATGTGCAATAAGCCTTGGCTCATGCTAATTCCATGTTAAGTGTTGTTGCCACATTTCCATGTTATGGTTATCATGATTTATCATGAATTTATGTTTATGATTCTCTTTTTCTCTATTTATATTCCTATTTTATAAAATTTATTTTATTCCTCAAGTTCTTCCATGATTATTCCCTTACTGGGCTTTATAGCTCACCCTTTTTTATGCATGTTCTTAGGTTATCCCATACAATGCTAAGTACGAGGGAATGTAGTGGTCATGTGAAGGAATTTTTTAATGAAGATATTTTTTTTAATGTTTTAATTGATTATGTAATGATCCTAATCCCGAAATACACTAGACCTCTCTCTCTTCTATGTTGTATCAGGTGAAATTTATGTAATAAAAGAGCAGGGTTGTCATATTACATGGATTTTTTTTCTATGAGTACATGTCATAGATTATTTAATGGTTTTTTTCCATGATTTCACATCATTGTGAGTTTTTTTATATGGTTTTGACTATTAATCACACATTTTAGTGTTTTAAAACATTGAAAATGTGTTTACGGGCATCCCTGGAAAACTGTAACTCATAATGATGTTTAATTGGGTCATACATTTTAAAACATAATCTAAAATTATTTTCATCTAATTTTACATCCATCTGATTTCGTTTTCATAGTTTTGACCCCCAGTAACGTGTTTTTAAAGACATTGATATCTTTAAAAACTATTTATCATGTCATTCTGATCACACCACACAACAGATGGGTGTGTTTTCTATGTGTACACATGAAAAATAATTCAAATGTGGTTTTACCATGATTTCAAATCATTTTGAGACCATTTTATATTATTTTAATAATTTTATTCATGTTTTAGTGTTTTAAAACACTAAAAACACATTTATGGGAATTCAAGGAAAAAAACTCAAAATGGTGTGTTTTCAGTTCCAACATTTCATAAATTAATCTAAGTTTTTTTAATATTATTACATAGTTATAAAACACAAAAAGTGGTCAGTATAACTTGAATTGCATGTTTTCAATATAAAAGTTTCATTTTTACTTTAAAACACATTTAACATAGACAAAACTGAATAACCCATCTCAAATTGTTTTTAAACTATGGTAAAATGATCCAAAATCATTTTTTATGTGTGAAGGTTGACAAAGTTTCAAACTAGCTCACAATGTGTTATATATGACTTGAAGTTCATGTTTTTAATATAAAAGTGCCATTTTAGTTTAAAATGTATCTTACATTTTCATAGTCGATAAAATTATATCCGATTATTGTCAAACATTATGAAAATAATCCATAATTCATTTGTGATGTGTATAAATTTAACACACACCAATCAGATGTAAGAAGTGGGTATTATGACTCAAAATTTATGTTTTCTAAGTAAGTGTCATTTTACTTTAAAACTTATGTCACATTTCCAAAATTGATAACACAATCACGAATTGTTTTCAAAAATTACGAAAATAACCCATAATTTATTTTTGACATGTAGGAATCAACTGCACATCAATATGACACATGATGTTCTTAGTATGACTTGAAGTATGTTTTTTCAATATAAAATTGTCATTTGAGTTTTATTCATGGCTGTTTTATGAGTTATTTTCAAATGTATGAATGATATATAGAGTTTAGAATTTAACTCAGTAGGATGTTCTATAAGGCTATAGATTTTTAAAAGGATCATTCCAGATAGATATAATATTTTCAATATTTTTCATATCTATTTCAATTATTTAAACCCCACCAATTTGACATTTTATGTGACATTTCATTATTTTTGAAATTTAGAGATGTTTTGAGCTTGAAATTGAAATTTACACAATTCTAGAATTTTAACTATTTTCAATGGATTTTATATTTTGGGTATATATTTTTCAATTTTGATCCAAATTGAAGGATTAATTTTTTTTAAGAGCCCCTTTTTTGTTTTATAAGTATTGTTTAACTAGATAAGATCTTGATTCGAACGTCTGGTGGCCGGAATAAGTCAGTGTTTTATGGGAAAAAAATTGAGATGCTGGTGTGGACCCCACCTCAGTAATTGAGTCATAACATAGGATAAAAACCTCTAATTAAGATTATTAAAACTTTATTTTAAATATAATTCAATTTTTAATTCGTTCAATAAATATTATGGAGATATTATATCATTAAAGCGGTCATTGGATGCTCAAAATTAGGAAAAATTTTATGAATATTTTGAAAAGAAATAGTTATACTCTATAATTAAATCATAACATTGTTAACACATTTATAAAGGATCTAAAATTTTTAGGGTCAACATAAAATAAAATTTCTTAAAAATACATATAAGGTTTTAGAAGGAGATTTTGTCATGAAATTGGAAAAAAGTGGGAAAATTTTCAAGGAAGCAGATTCTGGACATAATATTTTCATCCCTCTTCTCTATATATTCTCATCTCCTCTGCATTTCAAAGTATGGTTGGATTAAATTATGGTGTAGTGATGGTGAATAAATTATGTATAATAGGATAATTCCATGAATTTATCATTCTATGAAGGTATAATATTTATGATTTTATGCTCAGTGAAGATCTAAAGGCATTTCCCATTTTGAGTTTGTGTTCTTCATTGTAAACTCTTTTCGTTTAAATGTTCTTGGAATTTATTTTTATGAATTAATGAGGTCTCTTTCTCCCTTTTTTCATTTTATTATATTTTTTTAATTTTTATAAACTTATAATTTTATAATAATTGTCTTGTTTTTTAAAGTTCTTTGGTTGAGGTCTCCTCATTGAGCACAACAAATTCAACTAGTTCTGATTGTGTAGAGGTCTTTAGGAAGTCAAATCACATTCATAAGTGGATAAACACCCATATTTTAAGTCTCCATATATTGTTTGATCAATATATGTATATAACATGAGGTATTTATTTATACATTGGATAATTTAATTGGAAGATGTTAATAAACAATGATAAAGGGAGTGTCTAATGATCGAGGTTTTTTCACTACTTCTTTCTTTAGTGGGTCATTTTTAGTCTGGTTTGCTTCTGATTTCTAATATATAACATAAATTTATTTTATTAATCCATTTTTATTTTATTTTAAATTTTTTAACTCATTTAAAATCCCCAATTTTAGTTTTAACATTATAGCAAACAAATTAACAAAGTGATATTTCGACAACTTAACCTGCAGCCTCCTCATCGATACAACCTCACTGTCACCATTATAATGCATTTTATGGGGAAAATATTTACTGGGGTAACGTGACTAAAAACCCCAGTGTCAATTTGGATTCATTTCCATGGATTTTTCTTAAGGTTTTTATAATTTTTATTTTTTTTATGATTTTTAACTACTAATTTATATTCTTTTAAAAAACATAAAAAAATGTATTTTCACAATGACTACTCCAATCCTTTTTTAAAATATAGAATCCATAAGAGTGGACTTTTTCTAACACTCCTCCCTAGGACCCCCTCCCTATGAATTGATCACTCCAGAGAGAGTCCTAGACAGGAAGGAGGCATTGCCAGCCGAGATGGTAGAGCATCTCACAGGGTGACAGCCCGATCAGCAATGGTTCAACACCGTAATCCATCATCTAGGTAGTTTGAACCCCTCTGCCAATCTTATGAAACACCAGGTGACCTAACAAAGAGAGAGGGATGGGGGAGATTGAAATTCTCCCAAGATCGGGCTCCCAAGATTTGAACCTCGTACATACAATGAAACATCATTGTTATGACCCTCCTCCCTTACCACTATTCCGCCACCAAAACGACATAATGATTACTCGTATGTCTGGCCTAATTATCAACCATTTTAGGATCCTATTGATGATGAATTTTTTAGATTTCAATTCCAACAATATAATCTAAAAATGAAACAAATTTATTTGGTTATTCGACAAAATATTCAAGATGTACTCAAACAAATGGAAATTCTTTCAAATGAATTAAAATAATCGAATGAATTGAAACTGAAAAGAGATGATCAAGAAATATAAAATTGCATCCCATGCACTTTTAATGTTGATGAACCCTTTGTGGATGATATTAAAACTTATTTTTAATATCTTTTTTTAAATCTTAAGGAACAAATTGTCACCAATTCACCAATTGACATGTATTTTGGAAATGGAAAGTCTTTGGAAAATTATTATGTTGAATTTGTTTAAAATGAAATTTATTGTGATTCCCAATATTTTGAAACTAGAAATTCAGAACCTTTGTATAAATCTTTGGATAAATAGGAAGATAATGTTGAACCATTCATTTTTAAAAGATCATATGGAGGAACAAGAGATACTGTAAAATTTTAATACAACTATTTTCCACACCCAAAAAGAGTTGGAACATGAGAGGCCATAGAGATATGTCTCATATCTTAATCTAATTTTTTATGATTATTTTGATAAAAATTTCTAACTTCTTCTCCTAGTGCATATTTAGTTCCTGCTTCTTTTAAGTGGACAAATTGATTAGATGAATAGGATGTGAATGTTAAAATTTAAAAAGGAATTATTTTCCCAATTGAGTATATTGGTTTATAAGGGGATGGTTGTAACAAGATGTTTTTCAAATAAGAAATATTTTTTTAAGATAAACCTGAAGATAAACCACATCCTAGAATTGAATTTAAACAACCATTGAAGGTTTTTTGTGAGGATAAAGTGTTGCGAAGTTGATTCTACATTTTTTTCTCTCTTCCACTGCATTATTAGATTAAAAATATCATGGAGGTAAAACTGAATAAATATGTTATCGATGGATTATACAAGTTATGGGAGCTGAAACAGACTAGTTTAATATCATTTTTGTGGTTCATGAAGAAACAATTACATCCACCTTCATATTGGGGATGATTAACTAGAACTAACTGACTAGGGGTAGTGAATTCCCAACACCCACTTGGGTGTTCATACCAAGTTTCTTTTCCATTATCTTTATTTTTATTTTTATTTCCTTACTTCAGATAAAATGTTGATGATTTGTTTTTTTTTTCAAGTAGGTTTCCATGTTTCTCCATCTAGGAGGCCAGCTCAAGGATTTTATTGCTCAATAAAAACCAGGTTGTGTCTTTCCTTTCCACTTATTTTTTTATTTATTATATTCTTGAATTATAATTCTTATATAAACTATACACAATGAGGAAATTTTACAAAATAAGTGTGAGGGAGGATCATTATTGGTAGATTATGAATATTATTTTGTTTCTTTTCAAAGTTTGGGTATTTTATTTATAATTATTTGTTAAAAAACTAGTGAGATTCAAAGTAATATCCTTTGTGAATTGAAAAAACATTTCAATAGAGGGAACCAAATTGATTCATGGGAATCAACTTAAATGATTGTTAAAATGTATTTTTTTTCTTGGACTTAATTTGTGGAAATTCAAGAAAATACCAATGAATTTTTAATTCCATTCCATGAATGTTATCCAATACTGAATATCACTTTCTAGTGAGTATTATGAACCAATTTCTTATCTTCTTCACATTCACCTTCCTTCATGAGGGAACTACATAATGTGTGTTTTAACTAAAACATTCCATTTTCCATCAAAACCTATGAGCTTTACAGAATTTGTGATAAATAAATTAGAGGAAATTTTTTTATGATTGAAATAATTTTTTTTATTGTGAATATTTTTAATTTGTCTTTACATATATATTTAATAATTTTGAATCTAATAGTATCCATGTAAATCCTATTAGGATAGAAAAATTACCAGAAAATTTCCCTTTCCAACCGACTCTAGAATTAAAAAAATCATGATATAGCTGAACTAAAGTGTGGGGGAGATAAATTTTGGTGTGATATCTCATTAGGTGTTGCTTTGGGTGGAGATTCCAACATTTAAAGAATGTTTTTACTACTTTAAAATATTTTTCTAAGATATTTTCCCATCTATATTTCTCAACTAAAATGGATTTGTGCCTATCTAGAGCTCTTAATTAAAGAAAGGTGTGTTTATCTTGAGCTTTGAAAAAAACTAAAATTTTGAGAATAAATTGTTAATCCATTACTCCTAATTTGGAGAAGTTTTTTGATTCCCTTATAATAAATTTTTCTATTGATTTGTATCCTACTGTATTCCATGAGGAAATATAATAAAATCATGCTTAAGTGAAAATTAGAATCATGTAATTTTGTGACAATAAAGAGTATGTCCATCTCTTTCAGCCTCAAAATTTTTCACATTTGAAACATATCAAGCATAATATACAGAAAAACCATCAAAAGAACTCATTAAAATAACATGTTCTTGGATCACATTGGGTGTAGATTTATAAATTTTCGAATCCTATGGCGGTCCTTGCATTTATTAGGATGAGAAAACATTTTTCAAAATAAAATTCATGTGTTGAGAGAAACAAAGTGAGGTATACATAGTTTTTCATGGAGGAATGAATGAAATGGTAATGGATATAATCAAAATAATGTATAATTTTTAATTTATGATGTTCAAGAGGCATGATAAGTTGGGTGAATTTATTTTGAGCTTGTTAATTTCATTGGCATTTGTTTATAATTTTTATTGGGAATTTATTTTTGAAGTACCCAATTATCCGAGAGTCCAAATGTTACGTATGGGTGAATTGATAGATATAATATTTAAAATATTTTTCATATCTATTTAAATTATTTAAACCCCGCAAATTTTAAATTTTATATGAAATTGCATATTTTTTTTGAATTTAGCGATGTTTTGATCATGAAATTGAAAACTTCACAATTCTGTAATTTTAACTTTTTTCAATAGATTCATTATTTTAGGTATATCTTTTTCAATTTTGATCTAAAAAAATTATTATTATTTTATAAACCCCTTATTTATGGGATAAATATTTTTCAATTGGATCATATCTTGATTTGAACATCTCGAGACCCAAATAAATCAGTCTTTATGGAATTTTTTTCTAGATGATAGTGTGGACCCCATCTCAGTAATTGAGTCATAAATCAGGATACACACCTCCAATTAAGTAAATTAAAACTATATTTGAAATTTAATTCATGTTTACATTCCTAAAATAAATATTATAGAGATTTTATATCATTAATGCAGCCATTGGACACTTGAAATTGGGGTCAAATTTATGAAACTGTCAGCAAGAAACTGTTATATTCAGTAATTAGATCATAAATTTTTCAACACATTTCTAAAGGATATGAAATATTCATGGTTAACGTATAATTTAATTATGGAAAACTCTCTAGAGTCTTCCATATGGATATTTTTCCGTGAAATGGGAGAAAATTGGGAAAAAAATTTAAAAGCAGATTTTGGATAGAAGATTTCCAGCCCTCCTCTCTATATATTCCCATCTCCTATTCATTTAAATATATGGTTGGATTGAAGTAGTTTGTTTCACTAGTGAATAAATTATTTATAAGATGATAATTAAATTAAGTTTTAATCTTTAATAGGTGGTGTGAAGTGATGATCCGAAGAAATTTCTCTTTTTGAGTTTGTGCCTTTTCATTGTAAACTCCATTCTTTTGAATTATCCTAGAATTTGTTTCCATGAATGAAGGAGGTCTCTTTATCTCTTGTTATAATTTTATTATATTTTTTATATAATTTTACAAACTTATTATTGTAAAATATTTGTATTTTTTTTTAACTTCTATAGTTGAGGTCTTCTATTTGAGCTCAATAAGTTCAAATAGTTCTGATTGCCCTGATGTTTTTTGGGCAATTAGATCACATTCATAAGTGGATAAACACCCATATTTGAGGTCTCAATATTCTTTATTTTCAATATAGGTGTATAAATTCAATTCTTTATTTATACATTGGATAATTTAATTGGAATATATTCATCCAAAATGATAAAGGGAGTGTCTGAATATCGAAGTTTTTCCACCACTTCCTTCATTAGCTGATCATTTGCAGTCTGGTTTTCTTATGATTTATAATATCTAACATAGATTTTTTTTAGTAATATATTTTGATTTTATTTGACATTTTTTAACTCATTTAAAATCCCCAAATTAATTTTTAACGTTATCAAAAAAATAAAAAAGTGAAAGTTTGAAAACTTAGTCAACAACCTCCTTGTGAGACAACCTCATGGTCACCATTGTACTGCATTTTAAGGGGAAAATATTGAATGGGTAATAATACTAAAATCCTCAGAATAATTTCCTATCTCCCACTAATATAAATTCACTAAATAATTTTACATTTTTGACTGTCACTCGTATTGTTTTAGCCAATAAGTGTTATGTTATTGTAGTTTTACTTTCAACCTTCCAATTTCTCTTTGTGATTCCTGATCAACAGAACTGCTAAAAGAACCACTGTGTTTGGTAGTAAATGATGATGACATCCTAGCAAAGGTATCTAATGGATTAGGAATAGAATCCATCCCTTGTACATTTGTATGATTCTCCTTCCCTAAAATAATTGCAACTACATCGTTCTGGGATACCGATGATGATTATGAAGGGTTCACATCCCAAGCTTCTTCAAATTTAAAATGTTAATACAATAATATTGACTATGATTTTTTAAATTATCTGAACTTTTTAATATTATCTAATTCATAATTTTTTCATTAATATTTAATGTTATTACATTACTATGAAAAAATAATTAAAGATAAATTATAACAACAAACACGCCATAAACCCAATTAAATAGGGAAAGCTAGATGGATCAAATGATGTCAATGGAGCTTATTGGCACCATTTAATCCATGTATTCAGAACTATTTAATTGATATTAATGTGTGTTTATTTTTATAATTTATTTTTAATTAATATTTGTTATAGTTATAAAATAACATTAAATTGTAATGAAAAGTACTTACTCAAATGTATTTCGTTGGCTCATTCACAAAACTATCATTGGGATTCCTATGAACATTAAGTCACATATATTTCTAGCCAAAAGAGTGACCAAGTTTAGTATCATTTACAAAAAAAATATAGAAGTTATAAAAAAATCATAAATTAAAATAAAAAAATATAAGTAACAGTGCATAAAATACAAAAAAAATGTTGTTTTCTCAAAAAATTATGAAACCCATTGATATGAGGAATGAATTGATTCTCATGACCCATAGTAATTTTTAGATAATTCCTACAAAAAATAGAAACATTAATAATAATTATAATTTTATTGTGTTTATGTTGATAAGATACTATAAAATATGTTATTACCTCATGAGATGCATCTTTATTAATATCGAAAAACATCTTCCATTACTCATGACAAACCCCTTCAGGCACTTTACCATATATCATTCATGAGCTCATAGATGCTTTATTAAATTAATGTCATGTTCTTTATTTAAAATCACTCTATTTATTTCCCAAGTTTTTCATTTTTCATGGGTGTGAAATAGAGTCCGGGGCATCAAAATAAAAATACATCTTGAAAAAAACATAACACTCTATAAGTATATTTAAAAAATAATAATCATGTATTATAAATACGTTATCATTGAGTATTAAATTAATATGACCTCTACTTGGATATAAAAGACTACATTTTTAAATCTGTGGTAAAATGCCTCCAATATTTATAATTAACGAGAATACTCACCATCTCTCAAGAAAGATATCCAATAATCTATCCATAAATATCAGCAGCATCACCAATAGGCATATAATACTTATCAAATGGAACAACAATCATGAAGTCTTTCAGGTCCCATACATCTTTCATATTCATATTTTTATCTATTCAATTCTTATCTTTCTATGTTTGATGAAGGTGGTAAACAATTAATAACATGTGTTGTTTTTTTACAATTACATACATACTAGTAATGGTAACTCACCCATATCCCTTAAATTAAGGGGTGAACAAATGATCTATAACTTGAGGTGCATTGGTTGGTGGGATACCAACAAGATTAGGGGAAAATGATGGCTCTCTAGAATTATCTAGTATAGTGGAATCACTCAAATCTACTAAATCTAATAGTAGTTGTGGTTTTATTTGAGATGTTCATCAGATGGGATCTCAGAAAAATTGTACTCAAAATTTTTATAATTAGTTCAGAATATATTAAATTCATAAAAAAATTCAAAAGTAAAATATTTTTCAAAAAAGAAAAAAATAAAAATATATATATATGTACAAAATTTTTATAAATGATAAATTCTAATATATTTCCTTACCAATTTATAAATTTAATTATCTTCATATTAATTGTATTAATTGTTATCAATATCCATTATAATGAGTACTTCATCTTCACCCTCTCTTTCAAGTTTTATTGTTTTAATATTTTCAAGAAATAATAGTTCAATTTTTTGGTGGTTGATGAGGTTCACTGTCACAAAGTACCAATT
This sequence comes from Viscum album, assembly GCA_963277665.1. Taxonomy (NCBI): domain Eukaryota; kingdom Viridiplantae; phylum Streptophyta; class Magnoliopsida; order Santalales; family Viscaceae; genus Viscum; species Viscum album. The sequence goes on from OY728129.1 coordinate 1,070,623,760, forward strand.
GATCTTCATCACCCATATCATACAATTCACCCTCCTTTAAGTGTACTCCAACATTCAGGTATTTTATCATCCATATTATAAACCATCTTCACTTGTGAAGGCAAGAAAAATTGATCATGATTTGCACACTCATTGGTATAGATCAAGAAAAAGAATTTGAAAAATGTAAAATCTAATGAATCTTTCATTATACCCCTATTAATGTTTAACTACTTGTATTTGAATAATATAACTAAAAATTGACTTTAATTGTTTAATTCAATTATATAAATCAACCTCACAAATTCTCCCACCTTTTTAAGTGTGAATTCACTATTATTTTTTGAGTTTTAAAGTCTTCTGCATGATAAATTGTACAAAACCTGAAGCCAAGAATATTTTACGCATCAAATCTCTTAGCCTGCATTAGAGGACCTCGAGCCAAAAACTTCAAATAATTTGATATTTCAGGTCGATTATTAACATTCATTATCTAGATAAGAAGATATCATGAGTTATTTTTAACATAGAAAAAATAACTATCTATAAATAATATGAATATGAGTATATAATTTTATGACAGGTGAATAATTCAAAATTATCCTTATTATCATATTTTATTAATTCTAGCTCCTTTCGATCTCGACCCCTTAGTCTCCTCTTTGTTCGAAATCACAATTCTTCAATAAATGAATCTACAATAAAACTATTGAGTATCATATATCTATGTACTTATAGAAACTTCAATTCAATCAGTGTAAAATTTTACCCCTTTCCTATTAGTCATCCTATATTTAGAAATACCGATGGCTAGTTTTAAAAACAAGAAATAGTGGAGATGTCATCAACATGTTCAATATGATTTAATATAGTCTCAAAACCATCCAGATACCTAGAAAATATGTTTTAGAGAACTTCGGCTATGTAACTTTTAGGAATAGAGCCTTTTGATTGAACTTTATTCCTCACGTATGACTTCAAATTACCTAAGTACCTGATAAAAAAAGGAACCGTTTTAAAACAAAATTATGTAATGATTTGATAAAATTTAATTCACCAATGAAAATAAAAAATAATAATACCTCTCAATTTGATACATCCATTTATAGTGTAATAGTCCACCATGTTAATATTCTTCAACTAAATAAACAATCAAATGAATCCTAACTATAATTAATTAATGGGTAAACAACATCTCTAAATTAAAAAGTGTAAAAAAAAATTGTCTTAATGTTTATCAAGCTTAGATAGATTTGGATTGTTTCCACGATTCTCTCTGAAAAAGGCACACAACTCAACTAGAACTACAGTTAATTTTTTAGGTAACATATTACACAATACCAGCGGAAAATTTTTTTCCATTAGAATATGTGAGTCGTGAATTTTCGATCCATGTAACTATTTATTTTTAAAGTGAACACACCTTGAATAGTTACTTGAATATCAATTTTAAAATTTTATAATCCTTAATGTTTGAATGAATATTTATTTCTCATTATTTTTCATTGCAAAAATTGCTTAAGGATACTTTACATTCTCATTTTCCCACAATCAATTATTTATATTCATTGAATCCAAATCCTTATGATCATTATGGTGATCCTTTTATTTACCCTTCCCGTTAAGCAATTTAAAAATTAAATTGTCACAAATGTTCTTCTCAATATGCCTTACATAGAGATTATGATGTATCAAGTTAAACTTTCAATAAGATAATTTGAAAAATATTCTCATTTTCATCCAATATAGTGTCCCAACTGCTTTTTATACTATGCCTCATACCATTTTCCCACCTTTAAACTGATAACATTTTCCAAATTCTATAGTTATATTCATTAAATTTCCTAATATTTATGAACTAGATAATAACTTTAGTGGATTTATCATATATATATTGAATTGTGTCTTGTTAAACCTGAATTTATGAGAATCATCATGAAATCAATGATAACACATAACACCGTTTTCTACTATGAGGTAATCATTGAGGATCAAAATCAAAATTACATATTAGACAAGACAAACCAACATAAGTGTTCCAATTGGATAAGTTTCCTTGACCAATAATGTCAAAATTTGTCTTTATTAAAGCAGCGTGTATTTTAAATATTTTTCTCATTGAAGCATTATATGTTTTCACACTATTATCAAATAACTCTCACAATTATTAGATTAAAGTTTGAAGGTATACACCAATGACATTTATAGTCATTTTATTTTCAATCATAGTCATTGAAATATTGAAATAAGTATTCTTCAAACACATCTATAGAGCTAGATTATAGGGGATCAAAACAACAGTCCAAATTCTATAATTAGTACATAAAGTAACAAAAGGGTTAAAACCATTAAAATCCAATCCCAAACATACATTTATATAATCTGTAGAAAATTTAGATATAACAAATTAAACACCTTCCATGATGTTGAATCTTTTTTATATCTAATCAAGCCATCATTGTTACTATCCTAAGCAAGCCACTTTAGGTTGTATGAATTCTTATATGAAATGAATAATCTTTTTAAGCATGGTTTTAGAGGGAAGTAATGCAATACCTTTTCATGAGTTTTCTTATTTTGTTTCTTTCTTGGGTTTCATTGATTTATACTTCCATTTTTGTTCACTGAATTCTATCTTCTTTTATGGAATATTATATGTTATTCCCTATCAAACCCTTCTCCCCATTAAAGAATTAAATCATTAGGGAATTAATGTATCTTTTTATAATCAAATCCAAGTTTTTTGATGATTTTTTCATCTCATGGAGTGATGAAAATATCATAGCTTCACTAAATGCATCATGAATCAACTTTAAAATCATGTAAATTTAATATTCAAAAAATCCAAAAAGACAATTGATATGATATAACTTAAGTAGATAAGACACCATTAAATACAAGGCACACCAATGATATAGTTCTTTTTCCCATCTTTAACTAATTCATAAAACACGTTTTTTTGGTCACTGAAGTTTTAAGAAATATTAACCTACTCATGACCAACTGATTTTTCTTTTGATCTATTAAAATTTTCAAAAAAAATTCTTGTTAATACAAATGATTCATTTATCTAATTTTAAACTATATTCTCCTCTAATGTGTCACTTTATGATTTGTTGATAAGATTTTTATTGTTTTTACTTTCAATAACATTCAATTCACCAAGCCAAATCTAACATGAATATCAAGAAAAAAACTATTTCAATATCAAATTCTCATATACTTTGTTTTTATTCAACAATCACATGAACTTACAATCAGGACACAGTCATTTTATTATACCATACATTGATCAATTTTCAATTGTACAATATAAAAAGTCTTCCAAACCATTGGAATAACAAGGTTTGTTTCAAGGTAAATTAATCTAACTTTTATCCATGGGTATTGGATTATGACTATTATCCTTTTACATTTATATATAAAGATATAAATGTTTTATAAAACAATTATAATCAAAATTAAACACCACCCAACATCATCATTGAACAGGGTAGGGTCTTGAATCGACATAACACAAATTAAACATAAAAATGAATAAATACAACATTGAAAACATAAATAATGAAAATGAATAAATATTATCCCTCATAATAATATGGTCATATGTCATGGAATATTTTCACTAAGCTGAGAAGAGAGGTTACTATGATGTTGAGAGTACTGTTATTAGTCCACAATAATTCTTGAAAATAATTCTTCTATTAAAATATCCCTAACTTTTTTTGTGTCATATTATCAATTTTTATTTTATATTATAGAAACATTTCTGACTTTATACCTATCTCTTCCTTCAATAATTATAAAAATTAATATTTTTTATATCTAAAAACAAGAACATGGAACTGTGATATATGGTATATGTGTTTCTATATGTGGCATAGCATTTCATGCGATTATGGTTTTAAAAAATTTTCTGAATCGATTTGAGAAATAGTACTCAACTTGAAGAGAGAAGAAAATATAGAAAGTTTCATGTATTTTGAAGCTATGTAGCTTGTAGTAAGAAAAATTCATTGTACTAGTGATTAATTGTATTTATTATTTATTATATTAACTTCATGATATCACATTAAAAATGAGAAGAGAGCAATAAATTACATGTGTCTCGGGTTCCCAAACAACAAGCTAAATGATCAAGATTTTCGAATGAAATCCCCTCTATGAAACATCTAAAACCACTATTATCCCCAATCCAACCTGCAATGGACCATAAGGTGGACCTCAATAGGAAAATTATCAGTTTAAAAACATTTAAACGATTATTAAATGGGGAAGCAACACAAAACTGAAAGATTGGCCTACCTCTTGATGAGAATGTAAAAGTATCAAGTCTTACACTGCACCCCAAATAAAATCTGGGAACTTGTATCATGGAACTTGAATGAAATAATTAATTGTCACATTTTATAATTAATTATTCATAATTAAAAAAAATCTCAATGATCACCTAAAAGAACATTGAGGTGCATCCACTCTCAAAATCATGACCAACTGTCGATAAAAGGTCTACAATGTAACCTAGACATCATCCCAAGAAAAAGCCCCAAAAAACAACACTCAATTACAAAGATATTTATATAATTTAATTAAAATCCTTATAAAAATCCAACTGATAATTATACCTTCAATGATGTTGGGGGGTCACAGTAACCGAGAAAAGCAGAAGAGGGTCAACTATTGGGGTCATCATCGAGGAGTATAAGGGTCATTGTGTGGTCCATATCGGGGAGCATGAGGGGTCTAGGTCATGGGGATCAGAGGAGGGATATATGGTTGTCAGCAAGATTAGGGGTTCAGGGTCATGTGGTTAATTGAGGAGGAGGAACAGTTGTTGTCAATGAGAAGGGGGGTCAAGGTCACGAGGGTCACTGTCGTGAGTAGGGGGTTCAGGGTTACAATATTTGACGTCTGTATCAGTGGTTCAGGGGTCACGAGGGTTGACTTCAGTGTTAAAAACATGCTAATGAGGAAGATGGTGAGGTTCGAGAGAATCTATCTCTTTAGAACTACTGTCTAGGTTACCATTTTGTGATGGATTTGGACTCAATCAATCATTTCAACACTATGGAAATATTTATAATAAGGTATATAGTGTATCAGCCTTGATGTGTTATTTTCTTTCGTCAGTGGAACCGTTGACATGTAAGAAGGTCCCCTTGTGTCTGGCATTGGACGTTCATGTCTGGGTGGATGAGCTGCATACAAATGGTTTTGACATGTTCTTATATGATTCTCGTGATGGAAATTATGCTTCCAAAAAACGGATCATGTGGAATGGCATGCTAGTTGTGGTGGAAGAAAACCCTATTATCTTTCAAGATCGAATCATGGCTTGTAAAGACTCTATTATCTCCCAATTTAGCTCACAAGGGAACCAATCCTAGAAACTTGAAGATCTTAAGAAGTGTCTCCAACAGATATGGGGTTTTAGCGATTGGGATCTTGAGTCACTTGGAATGAATTTATTTCATAATATATTTCACATCATTGAGATGAAATTGATGGAATAGAGCTATAGCTTTGTTAATCTCAAGCCTAGGTCCAAAGGTTTCAGAACTGGAACCCCTAGTTTGATCCTTTCCGGGATAAGAATACTATTGTGCAATCATGGATTCATGCCAGAGGTTTGAACTAGGTATTCTAGCATCCAAGCATCCAATGGGATGTTTCACTGGTAGTAGGTACCCCTATTAATCTTGATAAAGATACTAGTTTGGTGAGGTATGGTCATTTTTTATGCATTCTAATTGAATTTTACATGTCTTTGTCTTTATTAGATATATTCTATTTAATTGATGGTGATTTAAAGTTTGAAATTGATATCGAATTTGATAATGTCCATGAGTTTTGTTTTAATTTCTCAACTATTGGGCATGTTAAGGATAATTGTAATATGGGATTACGATGTTCTAATTGCCAAAGATACGCACACTTAGTTGATAAGTAAAAATTCAAGAAACATGGTTATGCTCCTTCAATGCCTATGAATGATAAAAATTCTACCCATGATGGTGTGATGCAGTCTTTAAATCCACCCACCATGGAGAGTCTATGGCCATGTAATGGGGGATTCTTCTCCTTTGCTTATGTTGTTACTATAAAGGGAAATTCTGGTGGTGATGGTGATTTTGGTGGGGGTGTGCGGCCTGGTCCTTTAGGTGCTTCCACTTTCCTCACTTAGACTGCTTCTGAGTCTCATGGTAAGACCTCTAAATGGGGTGATGCTTGTCTAATAGTGACACTAAATTGGATCCTACTGTTCTATTAGAAGAACAATTTATTTCTAAAGGGAAGCATGGTAGTGGTGAGACTTTTTTTGGTCATTTTGTGAAATTCTATCCTCATAAGGGAGTGTTGGATGTTGTTTCAACTGAAGTAAAGGGGGTTGTGACTACCTCCACTCCTCAGGATCATGTATTATTATGGTTATACCACTACCTGACATTCCTTAAATGTGATTCCTTCACTTGATTCTATCTATGATTTTATAGTAGCTTCACTAGCACATTTGAATGTGGATATTATCTTTGGGAGTCCTATGCATTCCATACTGCTTGCACTAGATTATTCCACCGATGTTATAGTACTTGTGTCATCTGCTGTTGGGATTCATGTGCAGAACCTACTGCCTGCACATACTCTTTCCACTGATCCTACGACTCATGTGAAGGCACTTTCTGCTTCTTCTGGGAGTTATGTGTTGGCGTTTCTTCCTACACATGTTTCTTACACTACTCTTCCAACACCTATGCAGGCTTCCATGCATGTGGCCTCCAACAATGTTATTGTGAAGAATAAATTATTCATCATTTTAGAGGATATAAATTCTCCAGACATCAATGCTTTATATAGGGAGAGCTGGGAATGAAAAGGTAAAAATTTACCATCTCCATTGACTAACATTTCAACCCCAAGTAGTTTGACTCTATAAAGATGTATATAGGGTAGCCCTCATCTGAGGAAATTTCGGAGGATATGAAATGTGTTGAAGGTGATAAAGGAGTTTTTTATTCCCTTGGGACTTTGATGGATGATCAAATTCATATTTATGATGTGGTTATTGAACCAGTGGACACTGATGACCAATATGGTTCATGGTATACTTCGAAGTAATAGCGAAGGGGAAGGCATCCAAGAGGTCATGGAGGGTTTTCATGGATGGGTTGGTAGGGCTAAGTGATAAGCTCTGTTATTTAAATTTTTCATTGGAGGTGTGTATCCACTGAAACCCTGAACATAATTTGTGTACTTGTTACTTTATTTTTATAATAATTTCCAGGGCCATGTAGTATCTCTATGGTCAATCATGTAGTAAAAATCGTTCCAATGATACCTCTTTTTTAGTGTTTTTTAGCATTGGTAAAGACTTTCCTTCATCATTATTTTTTATTACTATTTTTTTTAATGATTCTTTAGTAGTAAACCTAAAAATATTGTAGTGTATATGAATTGAATATATAATATAATTATTATATTAATAAATGTTTTAAAACTATACTAAATTATAATTAATACTATTTAATTAAATAATTATAATTAATAAATTTTAGACGTAGATTTTTTTAAAATTTTATGGGTATAGGCTTCATATATTTGGGGAAATGGGGTAGTTTATCACCAATTGATTTGGAGTATTGTGGTTTTCCCCCCAAAATTCCAGATCAATTGGTATTTTAGATTGAAAACCCCCAAAGTGCCTCATCATTTGGCGCTTTGGGGTCCTATTTTACCAATTCCACCCACACCCCACTATATTAATAAATTAATATTAAATATAATTATAAATATATATTAATAATTATATAATTATAAATATAAACATATTTTCATAATTATAAAAATTTATTTATCAAGATAGATTTATAATTATATTTATTATTTATTTATTTATTTATTTATTTATTTATTTATTTATTTATTTATTTATTTATTTAAATAAATTCATATTTATAATTAACTATGAATGGCCTGAAGGCCTTATTTTTATTTATTTTTGGATAATCCTCCTTTTAAGGGATGAAGGGGAACCCTTACATGACCCATAGGCCCAAGCCACAAGGCCCATACACGACCCAATACATGACCTTAAAGGCCCAAGACCTAACACACTTGAAACAACCCCTCCCCAACATCTGCATTATAAATGTTCCTAGCTCTCCACCTCGCATAGCTGATCGGATATCATTGCATTGTGATGAGCCGCATGTTGTTTAGTCTCAATGGCAGTTGGCATACCCTCTCATTCTTCCGATATGGTTAGCTCTGCTTCTGGTGGTTGCTATATTTCTCTAAATCCTCATCTACGCATGCTCTTGTGTGGTCTTCCTGGTGCTTCATGGTCTTTTCTGTTGCTCAAAAGCCATGTGGCATGAAGGCCATTAGTTTCCCAAAGGTCATTGGTGACCCGAAGGCCCTTATAGCCCTAAGGACATGTGGCACAAATTCCTTTGGTAGCCAGAAGGCCCTGAGACCCATAGGCCCAAACTGGTGGCTCGAAGGCCCAAATCAGATGAATAATGTCAGTTTCTATAGTACTGCTACAGTGCCTGAGAATATAGCAATTTTTCACCAATTGATTTAGTGTATTGGGGTTTCTCCCCAAAATGCCAGATCAATTGTCATTTTGGATTGAAAAATCCCAAAGTGCCTCATCATTTGGTAATTTGGGGGTCTTATTTTCCTAATTCCACCCCCACCCCACTATATTCATATATTAATATTAAATATTATTATAATTATATTTTAATAATTATATAAATAAAAATAAAAACATTTTTATATAATTATAAAAATTTATTTATAAAGATAGATTTATAATTATATTTATTATATATATATATATAAATACATATTTATAAACATAAATTTATAATTAATTTTGAATGGACCAAAGGCCTTATTTTTATTTATTTTTGGATAATACACCTTTTAAAGGTCGAAGGGGAACCCTTACATGACCCATAGTCTCGTGGCACAAGGACCATACACAACCAAATACATGACCTTAAAGGCCCATGACCTGACAAACTTGAAATAGACCCTCCCCAGCATCTGCATCGTGAAGGTGCCTAGCTCTCCACCTCACATGGATAGTCATCTAGTATTGCCTCATGTAGAGTTGCACAGTGTATATTCTCGATGACAGTTGGCATACCCTCTCATTCTTCCAATTCAGTATGCTCTACTTCGGGTGGTTGTTATTTTTCTCTGAATCCTCATATGGGTATGCTCCTGTGTGGTCTTCCCGGTGCTTCTTGATCTTTTTTGTGGCTCAAAATCCTTATGGCCCGAACGCCATTGCTAGCCTGAAGGCCATTGGTGGCCTGGAGTCCCTTACAGCCCGAAGGCCCTGTGGCTTGAATTCCTTTGGTGGCTAGAATCCCCTGAGACCCTTTGGCCCAAACCGGTGGCCCAAAGGCCCAAAACGGATGAATAGTGTTGGTTGTTGCAGTACCTACTACATCACTGCTACAGTACCTACTATAGCACTGCTATAGTACCCAAAAATTCATCCCCACCCAGATTCGAACTTGGGTCTCTTTGATGCCAAGCAGGAGCATCTACCACTCGAGTACAAGCTCATTGGAATAAATTTATAATTATATATATATATATAATTATTTATAATTTTATAATTTTATTTATCTATAATTGTAAATAAAAATTTATATAAATAAATTTTCTATTTTTGAATATTTATTTATAATTTATTATATGTTAAAAAGTATTTTAAATTCAATTATAAATAAATATATATTTATAACTATATAGATATAGATTGATAGATATAAATTTATAATTTTATAATTATGAATATATTTATAAATATAATTAAAAATAAATATAAATATATTTATAATTATATAATTCTTAAAATATATTTATATATATATTTCAAATATAATATAAGTTATATATAAAAATATTTATATAAATATATATTTAGAATTATAAATAAATATAATTTTAAATATATTAATAAATTAATTAATTATTATATAATTATTAAAATATATTTAAAATTATATAAATATTAAAACATATTTATAATTCTATAATTATAAAATTATAATTATATATACTTTTAAAATATATTTACAAAATTTTAAATCTAATATAATTATATATATATATATATAATATATTATAAATTATATACAAATTTATTTATATAAATATATATTTATAGTTATCGATAAATATAATTATAAATATATACATAATTATAAATATATCTATTTATGAATAAGATGGTTTGATAGTGATTAGGGTGAAATAATCTCCCGATGGCAATTGGGGTATGTCGATCGCTCCTTTATCCCCGTCAAGCTGTTGGAGTCATAAATCCAACACAGTCAAATCCTATGTTGGTTGATCCATCACCGTTGGTCACTGTCGTTGCTACCTCGTTCGGGTTCGATTGACTCACAACCAGAGATACTCATGTTGTTGTGTGTTGTTTCACCTCAGTTTAGTTAGATTCGGCATGATTTGACATCGTCGTTGTGTCACGGATATACTGCGGTTTTTCTGATTCTATTGCAGGTTTTATTTTTTTGATCTAAATCCTTCGATCTGCTGCAAGAGATCTGATCACTACAAGGTACCGAGACTTTTATAGTGGATCTCTTTCCTCAATGTCATTTTGACACCTTCGGATCATGTACTGTTGGTTCAATACGAAAAGGGACCTCTCAAGGTTTATGTGGGTAGGACCGGCACTGATTTGAAGCATCAATATTCTAACGAATTGGATTTTTTCCAGTTTTATTTTAAAAAATTAATTCGAAAAACTCTAAGACCAGGCATTGAGATGACGTGAGATTTCGAGACCCGGTGTTCCTGAAACAATGAAATGAAAAATGTCATGTTTTTAATAAAGCATGTGGACAGTTTTTCTTTAAAATGGAAATAAATTATAAATGGGTGACCAAATAAGAAATCTGAGGGAACTATTGTGTTCAGAGCTGTGACTTTACCTTAGGTAGGGAATAACATCGACCGGTGTGGGTCGACTGTGAAAGTTAGAATTTGGACAAAACTGTCATTAAAATATTTTATTAAAAATATTTTATTGCACATAGCGTAGTTATTTTTAATGAATCCTTTGTCTGAAATTCACAGTTATCACCATAACCCTAGAATTCCTCTGAAGCATGGACAGGAACCCTCTTGATGATGAATTTTGGTGGATCAAGGATCTACAAATACATGGACTTCTATTCTTCATTGACGACTAATCCAACCATAAGGTAGGGTGTTTAATCTCTTCGTGATTCTCTTCCCTATTCTTAGATTAAAACGATGAATATAAACCCACCCACAAATAGGTTGATCTGTGGTTCATTCATTCTTGTGGGATGGATAACTATTTGTGGGGTTTTTAATGGGTATTAGATCTGTCTGTTGAATGGTTCTTCATAATCCTTCTAACATGAATGGATCAAGTCCGACACGAACAATTCCAAAATCCGTTCTTTGGGAATTCATGTGCTTTACCACTTTTCCCCAAATCTCTTTACATCCCTCTTGCTTCATAAAATTTGAATAGAGGATCGTTATTCCTTCAACCCATAGAGCAATGATCCATGATCGGGGATCTAACCCCACAACGACATCGAAAATTTGTGATGGTGAATGCGATGTGTGAATCACCCGAGGTAGCAGGTTATGGTGGTGCAAGGTGGTGGAGCATGATAGTGCCTAGAGCAGCAGCTCCGGCTAGCTCCCAATGGAGGGTGTGGTGAATAGTAGTTCTTCGATAGGGTGGTATATGGCGGAAGTAGCAGTAGCCCGGCGGGGGGGTCGGGCCAGGCAGAGCACAGATTTTGACGGGGATGCTGTCATGGTGGATGGAAGTAGAGGCGGAACACAATCTGACATGGACTGCGTAGGAGCCCGCGGCAGCAGAGGTTGTGAGTGGTGACTGAGGACTGCGGTAGGAGGCCACGACAGTGAGCTGGGATGCAGCTCAGAGGTGCATCTGAAGAACCCACAATAGCGATGTTGTGGGGCATGCAGAGGAGGTAGGTCGGCCGCGTGAAAGGTGTCTTAGAGCCCTGTCAGAGGAACCCACGAAAGTGATTTTGTGGGGTGTGCAGAGGAGGCGGACCATCCACGTTGACCAAGAAACATAGTGGAGCCACACGATTAGGGTGGACCGCAAGGATTAGGGGGCATGGCCAGGGCGGGCAACATCCGATAGAGTAAACTGGCCCGTAGTGTGGGCCAGATCGAGGAAGTCGGGCCGCTCTAGTAGCCCCGTGAACCGAGCCCAGTGGGCTAAGCCCAGCGGGCTGGGCTAGTTCGGGCTGGACTAGATAGCACTATGCCAGGTCGGCCAGACCAGTTCAGGTTGGGTTCGGCAAGTTGGGTTGGACAAGGACCGAACCCCAGGTCAGACCATTTTATAAAAATAGTGATATCTTTCAAATAAATTGTCTGTTTGACGAGATGTTTGCAGCATTTGGACCCTTGTGAATATGCGGTCTTTTGAGATACTCTAATTAAGTTTTTTTGGAAGTTGGTTTATGACATATTTGTCTTGAGTAGTAGATTCTCCCAGTACAAGCGCACTACAAGCGAAATCATGCAGCTAACTGTGACTTGGTGACTATGTGACTTGGTGACTACATGACATGGTGAATACATGACATGGTTATTAGGTGACTTGGTGACTATGTGACTTGGTGACTACATGACTTAGTGACTACGTTACTTGGGGGCTTCATGACCCATCAACACTCTGTGCTTCATCGAAGCTCTGTGTGCCATCGACATTCCATGCACCATCGACACTCCATGACCCATCGATGCTCTAGGGTCCATTAATGCTTCTTACTCTATCGATGCTCTATGCATCATTGACACTCCTTGTGTCATGGAAACATCGAGATCCGTGGACTACAACTAAAAATCCTTCTCTTTGTGCTTTAGACTTATACATGTGTGACCTGACGGTATTGACTATACTTTGTGTGTTTCCTTTGTGGTATACTACGTATTTATTCTTGGTTTCCTTCATGTATTTCTTAGTGACATGCTTCAGGTATTTCTTTGTGGTGTAATTTTTTTATTTCTTAGTGGTATTCCTTTGTGGTTTTGGGGTCTCCTACTGAGTATTGTTTTACTCACCCCTGTACATATTTTTCTCACACGTGTCATGTCTTGTGCAGAAAATCAACGCTTTGACAGAGTTATAGGTGGAATAGGACCAAGTAGTGCTTATATTGATAAAACAAATGTGTTTTTCTCTTACTACTTTAGTAAGTTTTCCTACAACTACCGTTTAGGTGGGGTTTTCTAAGAATGAGTTTCAAGAACTTGTGTATTCATTTTGGTAGACTCTTTCTTTTGGTGGGCTTGTATTCTTTCCCTATTTACTTTCCAGTTTTCCTACTCTATTGTTGGTATCATAATGTATGCATGATTTTTCTACTTAGTGTTTTTTATATTTCATCATTTTGAGCATAGAGAAATTTGTGTGTGTGTGCATTTACTTAGGGGAATGCCTACCATTTTTTAGATATTCTTATTCAGTGCTAGTCGTCGTCCCCTGGCCTATTAGAAGAGGGATTGGGGTAGTCATGGCATGGGTACCTCTAGGACGAGTCATGGAAAATTGGTATCAAAGGGGGTCAGTTCTACTTAAAGGATCAAGAGTCTTTGAGGTAGGTTTGGGGAAACAATGTCGAGTGTTTCATGTTCATATTTCAGGACATAGAATCCAGTATTGGTGACATAGTCGATGTATCCATACACCAATAATATGAATTGTGATTTTCTACTTGGTACATGAAAACACTTGTTACAGGTAAATTAATGTTACATGCATCATATAGGATTTGGGTGTGTTCTCATGTCATTATTTAGTCATCTCGCCAGGTATACTCTATTGATTGTGGTTAATCTTGATTTATTTCAGGATACATCCATGTATACTGCTATCCAGGATTCCAATGTGGGATCACGAGGATGATCCTCCTAGCGATGAGGCATCGGTACAGGGACCAATGTTGGAGATAGAATCTATGTTGAGTAGGAATAACTACCAATGCTACCGGTAGAGGATACATGCAGGTTGAGTGTGTTGCATGGGTTCTAGAGTCAGTGAACTCCCATGTTTTTGGGTGATACATACCCACAAGTTGTTAAGGATAGGATGGAGGTAGTTACATGTGTTTTATACCTTGTGAGGATTCCTTTCGACCGGATGAAGGATCTAGCTGCGAGCCTTCTTTAGGGCTTAATGGGGCGACGGTGGAGCTTAGTGATCCAGAAGCATAATGAGATAACTCTCTCTTGGGAAGACGTTGAGTGCCTCTTTTGGGAGGATTTCATTTTAGTGAAGTTATGCTTAGTGTGCATATAAGTGCTCCTACATTTTCAAAAGGGTAGTCAGACAGTAGCATAGTACTCGACAATATTTATGGATATTTATTTCCACTCCATAAATATTGTACGGGGCCCATTCTTTAGGGCTCGAACCTTCATCCAAGGAATATGTTGGGATATCAGGTCATCTATGATATCCCTTAGAATCCATACATATGTTGGGGTACTGAAGCAAGCTTTGCCCGTGGAGAGCTTTCTGGCAGAGAAGATGCCAGCAGTGGGAGCTACCAACAGGAACCAGGCGGTTGAGTATTCGATGGTGGGTATCCAAAAGTAGACGCAGGGACCCAAGAGGTTTAATAACTCTAGGGTATGATCCTATGATATAGGATCCGTAGTGCGGGGCTCTTAGGGGAAAGCGAGTCAGCTAAAGTATAGGTTGTGTTACTCGTGCGGTGGTTGGGGACATATGGTTTAAGATTGCCCTAATCGCCATGAAAATGATCAAAATACAATCAAGGGAACACCGAGGTATAAGAGGAAGTATGATTAGGGTGGTACTTAGAGAATCCAACATGGCATAGGAGTAGGTAGAGAACCTGGCGGTGTGCGCAGGTTCGACGTATTACCACCACCACCCTCAGGTCGTCCACTACGAGCTCAACGAGTTGGTGGACAGGGTTAAGGATATCTTCAGGCGATGAACGATTATGACCCAAGTTCTCCATACATGATTAGATATATGATATGTGTATTTTACACCCTATCTATAATTTTGATAGACACAGGTTCCATTCACTCTTTTATTGCCACGACCCTTGTTCGAGACACAGAGATTACAGTGGGACCATTAAATCAACCATTATGCTTAAATACTTCTACAAGAGGAGATTCGATGACCACACACTGGTGCATAAAGTGTGACCTTACTATTGGAGGTGATATTTTTAGTTGGAATATATTGGTAGTGGTGTCGAGGCCTTACGACTTCATTCTTACTGTGAGCTAGTTATCCACATTCCATGCCCAGATTTATTTTTTTAGGCATATAGTGTGGTGTGCCCGTAGATATGGGGCCATGTTTTAATTCATTGGTGAAAGGGAAACACATGAAGCACAATACAGACTCACACATAAGAGGGTGAAACTGTTTACTCATCAATTGTCATGTCTCACCCTCGGTGCAGTGGATAATAGGAGTCCTCAGTTCCCGGTAGTGGTGGCAGAGTATGATGATGTCTTTACTGAGGATGTCCTTGTATTAATCCCTATAGGGAGGTTGTCTTTTTCATTGATCTATACCCCGGGATGGAACTGATATCTACACCTTCATATCATATGGCTCACATAGAGCTTCGTGAGATGAGGGTGTAGTTAGAGGACTGGCAGAGGAAGAGTTTCGTGAGACCTAGTGTTTCACTCTGGGCAGCCCCGGTTTTGTTTTCTAAGAAGGCAGATGGGAGATTTATATTATGTGTGGAATCCTGGGGCTTGAACAAAGTGATCATGAATAATAACTATCCATTATCACTAATTTATGACCTCTTCAATCAGTTTAATGGAGCATAGTGGTTCTCAAAGATAGAAATCAGATCTGGTTATCACTATCTTCGAGTATGGGATAAGGACATCCCAATGGTGGATTTCAGATATCAGTATGACCACTAGGAGTACATGGTATTTTTTTCATGACAAACTCCCTGGTAGTTTTCATGGGACTCATGAATAGAATCTTCCAGCCTTACTTAGACTAGTTTTTCATGGTCTTCATTGATGACATCTGGGTGTAATCATCATTCAAGGAGGAGCACGCAACACACTTGAGGATGGTCCTGGTCACACTATGAGAGAATCAGATTTATGGGAAGCTCTCAAAGTGTCATTTTTAGATTCAGGAGGTCCACTTTCACGGAAACTTAATTTCATAGGATGGGGTTGTTGTGGATATTTTGAAGATTGAGGCGGTGATTTCTTGGGAGCCACCCAAGATTGTTACCGAGGTGAAGAGTTTCCTGGGTTTGGCTGGATACTCTCATAGGTTTTTACCCAAATTTTATATAGTATATACAACCTTGAAGGACTTGAAATGGAAGGAGAAGCCTTCATATATATATAGAAGTGCCAATAGTGCTTTTAGGATCTAAGTAAGATCTTGATGAGCGCACCCTATCTTGAGACTACTAGAGGAGTTCATCAGGTATGTAGTGTTCTACGATGCATCCAGGACCGGGCTTGGTTATTTCTTGATGAAATGGAATGTGTTGGTTTCCTATAGTTCGTTCCAGTTGAGGAAACATTAGTATAACTATGCGACCCATTATCTTGATCTAGTAGTGTTAATCATCACTTTGAATATGTGGAGACACTACCTGATGGGCGAGCATTTTACTGATTACTCTAAACACAAGAGACTCAAGTATATCTTATCTCATAAGGATATAAAATTGAGAAATAGGTGATGGATAGAGTTCCTCCATGACTATGACATTGATATTGTCTATACTCCCGTGAAGGGGAACGTAGTGGCTGACACTCTCGACAGGCGATCCAACTTGCAGTTGCTGAGTAAGGTGTCAGAGCAATTGACTGGGTTGAATATATCCTTTGTGGATATAGATGGAAAATTTTACCTCCAATAGATGGTTTTAACCCCTCCACTCTTAAAGATATTCAAGGAGGTATAGCTCGAAGACACTTACTATGAGACTTTACATGCTCATATGTCCACAGGGCATTCCCCTGATGGATATTCAAAAGGTTGGGAGCATGTCATTCTCTTCAGAGGATGCACATTTGTACCAATGTCTTTGTAGGAGAACGTTCCAAGGTAGTTTCACACATCCACTTTGGCGGTACATTCGGGTGTAGAAAATATTTACCAGGACATCCGCCATCAGTTCTGGTGTCTGGGGGATGAAGAATGCAGTGGTAGAGTTAGTTTCTCAATGCCTCGCTTGCTAACAAGTGAAGGCTGGGCACCTGGTTCTAGTGAGATTGACCCAGCCACTTGAGGTTCCAGATTGGAAGTGGGATGGAATATCAATAAATTTTGTGATGGGTTTACCATGCAAATTTAGGTGGCATGATACTAACTGGGAGATCATTTACTGACTCACCAAGTTAGCTTAATTCCTACTGATCTGTGAGCAGAGTTCATTAGAGATCTTAGGATGCCTCTACATGTATGAGATAGTTCGGCTTTACAGAGTTCCATTGATGATCGTTTCATACCATGATGCTTGTTTCACATTCCAGTTGTGGAAGGGATTGTAGGAGGAATTTAGGACTCAGTTACGCTTGAGAATGAAGTTTCATCCTGAGACAGATGACCAGACGAAGAGAGCCATCCAGGTTTTAGAGGACATGCTACGTGCTTACATCCTAGACTTTGGCCGCATTTGGGAGGATCACCTACCACTGGTGGAGTTTGCGTATAACAATAACTACCAATCTACCATTGGTATGGCACTGTTCATGTACTTGTATGGGTGACCATACAGGTCACCACTATACTAGAGATACTCAGGGGAGTCAGCACTCATGGGTCCAATGTTGGTGCAGACTACCACTGAGAAGGTACAGATCATCCAGGAGTGGATGAGGACTTTACAAATCCAACATAAGTCATTACTAACAGGATACAGAGGCCCTTGGAGTTTGAGGTGGGAGACCATGTGTTCTTTTGGGTCTCACCTCAATGGGGATTGTGGATATTAGGGTAGGTAGGTAAGTTATCTCTGAGATACATCATCCATTTTCTGATTCTAAGTATAGTTGGAGAGGTTGCATACTACCTGGTCGGTCGTTTCAATGAAAGTATATTACCGGTGCCCCAAATTTTTATTAACCCACTCTTAAAACATTAGTATAGTGCAAGTGCGGGGTCGATCCACAGGGAACTTTGGCAGTGTGTTGGTTCAGTTGAGTTTATAATTAATATAGTGAAATATGCAGAATTTAGAGTGGATTTTCTTGTTTTGGATTGAGTGAAACTGTTTTACTTATTTTAAGAAAATGATTAACATTTTAAAGGAAACAACAAGTGATTTTAAGGTGTTTTAATAGAAAGAAAGGTGTATTGGGGTTGTGGTGATTAAGGAGTTCTTATGTGGATTTCTTAAATGGTTGTGTTGATCATGATAATTCAACATTTTGGATTTCCTTTTTATCACAAGATTTCCTTGGTCTGGTACCTCTTGTTTGGAATTGACGAAATTGAATCCTTGGTCCGATAGTCAGTGTTTCTCAATTCTTAATTTGGTTCAGTCCATTTATGAATTGATGAAACCTTTTCAATGGTCATAAAATCTTTCACCGTTACTCTTCTTTTATATTTTTTGAGAATTTTTTCCTTGGTTCGGCTCAGAATTCTCAGTAATTTTTAACATTGATTTAAGAGGAGTGAGAAGAATTAAAAAGAACAAACACAACTATATATATTAATACAACATAATACAATCCTTCATCTCCCACAGCCCCAACACAAGGGGTTTAGTTACACTTGGAAGGAATAATATGAACAATACTCTTGATACCTGATGAATTCATCGTGGAAGCTTCGAGGAGTGGTTTTGATAGGTGGAATGGTGAAACTACGGCACTACGATGGATTGGGAATGGCGGCAGCAGAACTTCTCCCTCCTCAAATGGTTTTTCACCCTCAAATCTGAAGGCCAAGGCCTCTTTTTATAGAAAAATAAATTACACGGCGTATATAGAAAGTACACAACGTGTACTGCCGTCAACGCACTTTGGGCTTCTTTTTCTCCGCTGGCAGGTGGCCTAACACGCCGTCTTTGACTTTTGAACACAGCGTCGTCTGGTAGTTGAGTGTACACGGCATGTAGCGCCGCCATACATGGCGTGTAATGCCAAAATGTGGCCACAAACCCCTTCTAGAATAGCAAACACGTCATGTAGAAATGGAACACGTCGTGTCTCCTTCAATGGCCACATGGGCATGTAGAATCTTCTTGGCAACAACCACTTCTAGAATGTAGTACATGGCGTGCAACGCCTCCTCACACAGCATGTATCTTCTACCTGGTGACATGGGCGTGTACTCCCTCCTTTGATCCATGTCCCTGTCTGGATGTACACGATGTGTATAAAAAGTACACACTATGTAGTTTCAAAATTTTCATAGACATCCCTTGATTTATGTATTTTAGCCAAAAAGCTCCTGAAAGTAAACAGAATCACCAAAATCAAAGAATATGCTCATGGAACAACAGATATTTTCTAAAAACATGTTTTTATTTTCAATTATATATATGAAAATGCATACACAAATCGGGTGCATGAAATTCCCCCACACTTAGTCATTTTCTTGCCCTTAAGCAAAATCTCAACATCTAATTAAAAGAGTCTATACTTTTAAAAGGAAGTAATTCAATTAATCCAAAGTACAAATGATAAAGTTACTGAGTAAAATTCAAAAAGGCACAAACAAATTCAATTCATAAGATACTAAAATCATGCCTCATATATAATTCACTTAACTACTCTCATCCTCTTTCAACACATTTTTCAACCTTTCAAAAATAAGCATGCCACTTGATGATCTACCTTACCAGTCAATATCACACTCCATACTCAAGATGTTTTTATTCAGATTTATGCTCAATCTATGGTATATACACTCTATCCATAGGTTTTCAAGATGCCTTATTCTCTACTTCAGGAAAAATTGAATTACAATAATCATGAGGGCTTTATCAATAAGGTTCAGATGTCTCTATGGCTAAGGGTTTGTAGGTTCAGATGAAAAATAAATTATGAGGCTTGAAAAAGGAAGGCTAATTCCTTTAAACAACATTGCATGATATTAAAATTAAAGTTCAATGAAAATGTTTCCTTCTCAATCTCAGTCGAATGTTGTTGTAATCACCACCTTTTCCCTTAGTCAAGTAGAGTTCTGAAATCAAATGAGCACAAGGTTCCCTTCTCTTTGGATTTTTTTTTTAAGAAGAACTCAAGGGAAACACTTATGAATACAATGAGTAATTTTGTGGAACCCTTTCTGCCCCAAATAGTCAAGAGGCACTCCCCCACACTTTATTTCATGGTTGTGCACAAAAATATGTCATGTATTGTCAACTCCCTCTTTAAAGCTCCAAAAATGAATAATCATGCAAAGTTCAAAAAGAAATAGGGTAGGAAGGGAAATAGGCTTGTAACATGGATTCCTATAAAGGTTGTTCATGGATTCTATGGGCTTAGTGAATATTAAATGTAGGGTAGGTCTCAAGATAAAGGGGTTGAAACAATCTAGTGCCTCAATTATTTTAAAGCAATTAAAAAATTCTTCATGTTTCAAAAATAAAACTTGCAAATTCAGGTAGTGATTCATATCCTAAGAATATCTCAAGAAATATGCTGGGAGGATCAATTGTCCCACCTTCACCAGTACATCTGCCAGTAGCCCCTTCGTAAACTTAATGGATTGATCAGCAAGTTGAAGAGCTACTCGGGTTGGTTTCAAATCCTAGAGCCTGAGCTTTTGGAAAACTCTGAATGGCATGAGGTTGACACTTGCTCCCAAGTCGCATATAGCTTTTCCAAAGTCACAGGGTCCAATTGTGTAGGGAATAGTAAAACTACCTGGATCCTGGAGCTTTGGAGGAATGGAATTTTGAACAACCGCAGAGCAATCCTTTTTTAGTGAAATAATGCCCAGATCCTCCATCTTCCGCTTATTAGAAAGGATGTCCTTCATGAATTTGGAATATGTAGGCATTTTTGTCAGGGCCTCCGCAAATGGTATGTTTATATGCAGCTTTTTGAATACGTCCAGGAATTTTTTGAACTGGTGGTCTATCTTTATCTGCTTCATTCTTTCTGGGAAAGGTAATGCAGGCACAAATGGTTTGACAACCTCTTTTCCTTTGCCTAATTGAGCCTCTGGTGATGGCTCTTCTGATGAAGAGGGATCTGAAACTAGACCTTCTTTATCAACAGGGGAGGGAGGTGCAGTTGACTGGTGGGTTGGTTCCTTCTGAAAATCTTTGCCACTCCAGAGCATGACAGCATGGGCCTCCTCCATCAGATTCTTCTCTATGTTTCCCGGTAGTGTACCGGGATGCCTTCCTGAGAGTTGGTTCGTCAGCTGGCCAATCTGATTCTCCAGGCCTCGAATCGAATCTTCCTTATTTTGGAACCGAGTCTCAGCAGTAGATATGAATTTAGTCATTAGATCCTCTAACATTGAGGTGTTCTCCTGCTGAGGTGGTTGTTGAGCCGGTGGAGGAGGTGGCTGCCTTTGTTGTTGCGGCCAAGGGTTCTGGTACCCTTTCTACTGATAGGAACCCTGCTGGAACTGCTGTCGCGGAAACTGATTCTGGTACAGAGGCTGATTGTAGCCGGGCAGTCGTTGGGGCGGAGGTTTTTGCTGCTATTGGCCCCATCCTTGGTTCTGATTATCTCGCCACGCCGGGTTTTGGTACTGTTGATATTGATTCGACCCTAGATTTTGAGCAACAAAGCTCACCTCGCTTGTCGAAGGGTCGGATGGAAGTCTCGGGCATTCTCCCAGATTGTGGTTGCTACCACAGTCGCCACATGATGGATGGTTTTCCGCATGAACTTGAGATGCTCCTTTGAGATTCAATGCGCCGATTTTCTTGGACACAGTGTCCAACTGAGCAGCTAACATAGTGGTGGCGTCAATATTGTGCATACCTCGCTTTTGAGTCCCCTACTCAAAGTGCCACTAGAAGTTGTTGGCTGACATATCTTCCAGTAGTTCAAAAAGTTCTTCGGGAGACTTTCTCATCACCATACCTCCAGCAGCAGCATCTACCACGGACTTGGTATTCGTTGTGAGTCCTTTGTAAAAGGTCTGTACTTGCATCCAGAGTGGGAGTCCGTGGTGTGGTCATTTTTGTAGCATCTCCTTGAAACGTTCCCAAGACTCGTATAACGACTCGGAGTCGTGCTGCTGGAAGTTGTGAATCTCGTTCCTTAGCATCACCGTCTTTGATGGTGGGAAGTATTTGGACAGGAACGCATGGGCTAGCTCCTCCCAGGTGAGGATAGATCCTTGTGGCAGCCCCTTGATCCAATCTTTCACCTCGTCCTATAGAGAAAAGGGACATAGGCGAAGACGGATGGCGTCCTCAGACACGCCATGGTAACGAAATGTGTCGCAGATCTCCAGAAAGTTGGAGAGATGGGCATTCGGGTCTTCACTGGGTAGGCCTCCAAATTGGATGGTGTTTTGGATCAGCTGCATGATAGCAGGCTTGATCTCAAAGTGCTGGGCCTGGACTGGAGGACAGACGATGCCCGTATCTGCTCCATGGATCAAAGGAAGTTTGTACTCCATAAGAGTACGTCTTGGAGGTGGCTGCTGAGGGGTGAAGGTTGCAGATAATAATGCTCCTGAGGGAAAAAATAGGGCCGTTGGAAGAGTTTATGTGGTTGTTACAGTTGGTCGTATGCCGGAGGAGGTTGTTGTGGTGGCTGTTGGTAATCCCTCGGGAGGAATTCTACGAGGCCTCCAGGAGCCTGCTCCAGTAGATTAGCAGCGGGAGGCTACTGATCCTGGTACTGATGCTCAGTTGCAGCATCCACAGCTGGTGCTCCCTCTTCCATGTTCGCCATGGTAGAGGGTTGTTGTTAGTGTGTTTCCTTCAGTGCACGTTGACGACGAAGCAGGGTTCGTTCGATTTCCGGATCAGGCGGAACAAGTTCCGATGACTCGGTGCTTCTGGACCGAGTGAGGCCTCTATTTATGCACCTAAGTTCCTACACATCCACAACAAAAATACCAGGCGTAAAAGGGAAAATAAAAGAGAAAATTGAAATGGGATTAGAACAGAAATTTTTGAGATTTTTTTTTTTTATTTTCACTTAATCAATTATTAACACAACTTAAATTGTAGCACTGAAACATAGCTTCCCCAGCAATGGCGCCAAAATTTGGTCAGTCATTTCTCCGAAAGTATATTATCGGTGCCCCAAATTGTTATTAACCCACTCTTAAAACTTTAGTATAGTGCAAGTGTGGGGTCGATCCGCAGGGAACTTTAGAGGTGCATTGGTTCAGTTGAGTTTATAATTAATATAGTGAAATATGCAGAATTTAGAGTGGATTTTCTTGGTTTGGATTGAGTGAATCTGTTTTACTTATTTTAAGAAAATGATTAACAATTTAAAGGAAACAACAAGTGATTTTAAGGTGTTTTAACAGAAAGAAAATTGTATTGGGGTTGTGGTGATTAAGGAGTTCTTATGTAGATTGATAAAATGGTTGTGTTGTTCATGAAAATTCAACATTCTAGATTTCCTTTTTATCACAAGATTTCCTTGGTCTGGTACCTCTTGTTTGGAATTGACGAAATTGACTCCTTGTTCCGGTAGTCAGTGTTTCTCAATTCTTAATTTGGTTCAGTCCATTTATGAATCGGTGAAACCTTTTCAATGGTCATGAAAGCTTTCATCGTTACTCTTCTTTTATATCATTGAGAATTCTTCCCTTGGTCCGGCTCAGAATTCTCAGTAATTTTTAACATTGATTTAAGTGTACTGAGAAGAATTAAAAAGAACAAACACAACTATCTATATTAATACAACATAATACAATCTTTCATCGCCCATAGCCCCAACACAAGGGGTTTAGTTACACATGGAAGGCATAATAGGAACAATACTCTTAATACCTGATGAATTCATTGTGGAAGCTTCGAGGAGTGGTGTCGATAGGTGGAATGGTGAAACTACAACACTACGGTGGATTGGGAATGGCGGCATCAGAACTTCTCCCTGCTCAAATGGTTTTTCACCCTCAAATCCAAAGGTCAAGGCCTCTTTTTATAGAAAAATAAAGTACACGGAGTGTATAGAAAGTACATGTCGTGTACTTCCTTCAACACTCTTTGGGATTCTTTTTCTCCGCTGGCAGGTGGCCTAACACGTCGTCTTTGACTTTTGAACACGGCGTCTCCTGGTGGTTGAGTGTACATGGTGTGTAGCGCCGCCATACAAGGCGTGTAATGACAAAATGTGGCCACCAACCCCTTTTAGAATAGCAGACACGACGTGTAGAAATGGAACACGCCATGTCTCCTTCAACGGCCACATGGGCGTGTAGACTCTTCTTGGCAACAACCGCTTCTAGAATGTAGTACACGGCGTGTAACCCCACCTCACACGGCGTGTAGCATCTGCCTGGTGACATGGGCATGTACTCCCTCCTTCGATATGTGTCCCTGTCTGGATGTACACGACGTGTATAAAAAGTACACGCCATGTAGTTTCAAAATTTTCATAGACTTCCCTTGATTTATTTATTTTAGCTAGAAAGCTCCTGAAAGTAAACAGAATCACCAAAATCAAAGAATATAGTCATGGAACAACATATATTTCTTGAAAAAATGTTTTTATTTTCAATTATATATATGAAAATATATACACAAATCAGGTGCATCACTACCTAACTCTACCCCCACAGTTTCATAGGGTGCATGATGTCTTCCACGTTTCACAACTAAGGAGGTACGTGCATGATCAATCACATGTCATCGATTAGGGAGAGCTGGACATTGATGATTGGGTGAATTTTGTAGAGTATTCAGTGGAGATCGAGGATCGACAGGATCAGATCCTTCATGGGTGGCCGATTACTCTATTGTGTGTTCGGTGGTAGCACAAGAATCTCCATTAGAGAACTTGGGAGTGGGAGGCTCAGATTCGTGCTCAGTACCCTCACCTTTTGGTTTAGTAGCCCATGTTTTGTATTTTTGGGACGTAAATCCTTAAGGTGGGAAGAATGTAATAACTTGGATTTTCTTCAATTTTATTTTTATAAATTAATTGTAAAAATTCTGAGACCAGGTGCTCAAACAACGTAAGATTTCAAGGCCCGGTGTGCCTGAAACAATACGATGAAAAATTTTATGTTTTTAATAAATCATTGGGGTATTTTTTTTCTTTAAAATGGGAATAAATAATAAATGGGTGCCTGGATTAGAAATTGGATGGCACCGTTGCATTTATAGTAGTGACTTTATGTTAGGCAGCGCCTAAAATCGACCGACGCGGGTCGACTATGAAAGTTAGAATTTGGATGTAACTGCCATTAAAATATTTTAATAAAAAAAATATTGGATGTAGTGGAGTTTATATATTTAATAAAACCTTTTTCAAGAATTCATGGTTATCACCATAACCCTGGAATTCATCTGAGGCGTGGATAGAAACCCTCTCGATGATGAATGTCAGTGGATTGAGGATCTGCAACGACATAGACCTCCATTCTTCATCAATGACTGATCCAACCACAATATAGGTCATTTAATCTCTTCATGATTTTCTTCCCCATTCATAGAATAAAATGATGAACACTGACCAACCCATGAATAGGTTGATCCACAATTCGTTTGTTCTTACGGGATGGATAACTGCTTGCAGAGGATTGAATGAGGATTAGATCTATGTGTGTAATGGTTCTTCATAATCTTTATAACATGAATGGATCAAGGCCAACATGAATAAGGAAAAGATTAGTTATTTTTTAATTCATGTGCATTACCTCTTTTCTACAAATCTCTTTGTGTTCCTCGTTCTTTGCAAAAAAAAACGAATAGAGGATCGTTGAGCCTTTGACCTGTGGTGCCACGATCCAAGACTGGCGATTTGACACTGCAAAGACATCAAAAAGGTGAGATAGATAAGGTTCAACACAAATAACCCGAGGTAGAGGGTTTTAGTGGTCAAGGCGGGGGCACACAATGGCACCTAGAGCAATGGATCCGACCAGGTCAAGGCGGAGGGAGCCACGAACAGCAGGCTGCTGGCAGGGTGGCCGATGGTGGCAGCAACAACGGCCCGACCGTAGGGGACTAGGCTAGGTGAAGCGCGTAGTAGGACAGGGCCACCGGAAGGGCGGTTGACGGCGGATGTGGAACCCGGTCAGGCGGGGACCGCGTGAGAGCCCGCAGCAGCGGATGCCGCGACAACAAGCTGAGATGCGGCTCGGAGCCGCATCATAGGAACCCATGGGGGTGATGTTGTAGGGAGTGTAGAGGTGGCATGCCGACCGTGTGAAATAGGGATCAGTGCTGCATTGACTGGGCGACACGGGGGAGTCATGCGGTCAGGGCAGACTGCATGGACCAGGGGGCGCGACCAGGGCGGGCCACGTCCGGCGGAGTAAACCAGACCACAGTGTGGACCTGGTCGGAGAATTTGGGCCAGTTCGGTTTGAATGACATCAGAACAGGTTGGGTCGGGCCTGGTAGGTCGGGTCGGGCCCGGCAGGTTGGGTCGGGCCCGGACTGGACCTCGGGTTAGACTATTTTACAAAAACGGTCATATCCTTCAAACTGTGTGTCTATTTGATGAGATTTTTGTGGTGTTATAGCCCTTGCAAAGAGACGTTCCTTTTGAGATACACTGAGTGAGTTTTTTGGAAGTTGGTTTATGACATATTTGGCTTGCGGTATAGGTTCTCTGGGTACAAGCACGCTACGAGCAGAATCCTGCAGCAGATTGTGACTTGGGGACTATGTGACTTGCTGACTACATGACTTGGTGACTATGTGACTTGGTGACTAGGTGAATTGGGGACTATGTGACTTGGTGACTACATGACTTTGGGGCTACATAACCCATCGATGCTCTTTGCACCATCGACGCTCCATGCACCATCGACACTTTGTGCGTCATCGATGCTTCGTGCGCCATCGATGTTATGTGTGCCATCAATGTTCCATGCGCCATCGACACTCCGTGCTCCATTGACATTGAGGGCTCCATTGACACTTCGGGCTCCATCGATGCTTTTTCCCCATCAACGCTCTGTTCACCATCGACGCTCCATGAATCATTGATACTCTATGTTTCATGGAAATTGGGAGATCTATGGACTACAACTGAAAATCCATCTCTTCGTGCTTTAGACTTATACATGTGTGAGATGACAGTGTTGACTATACATCGTGTGTTTACTTTGTGGTATACTATTCATTTCTTCATGATAGAATTTGTTTATTTTTTAGTGTCACACTTCATGTATTTCATTGTGATATACTTCATGTATTTCATAGTGGTATTACTTTGTGGTTTTGGGGTGTCTTACTGACTGTTTTTTTACTCACCCTTGTACAGTTTTTGCTCACACGTGTCATGTCTTGTGTAGACGATCAATTCATTGTTTTAGTTCCAGGTGGATCAAGACCAGGTGGTTCTTAGAGTGATCAGACAGACATGTGGTGCTCCTACGACTTCAGGCAGTTTTCCTACACCCACCCTTCGGGTAGAATTTTTTGCGGATGAGTTTTAGGAACATTTGTATTCACTTTGGTAGACTCTTTTATTGGTGGGCTTGTATTCTGACCCTATTTACTTTCTAGTTTTCCTACTCTCATACTTTGTGGTTGGTATCTTAGTGTATGCATGCTTTTTCTACTTAGTGTTTGTACATTTCATCATTTTGGGCTTGGAGATATGTGTGTGTGTGTGTACATGTACTTAGGAAAATGCCTCCCATTCGTGGGATATGTTTACTCAGTGCTAGTCGCCATTCCATGGCCTATCAAAGGCGGGATTGGGGCAGTCATAGAATGGGTCCCTCTGGGACGGGTCGTGACAGAGATCCCCTCGAGATTGATGTTTTGGGTCATACCAGCAATGGATTAAAAAAGCAGAAGGGCCGCGAGAGGTGTTCTTTCTCCCACTACAAAGGGTCGACTGCCTTTTCCATCCATCATAAGGGAAGTGTTTCCCATGTCAAGAAAGATCAGAATACATTGTCTAAGAGACTTGAGACTAGTAAACATTCTATCATTGCTCGACTTATTTTTTCCAGGGGATCTATTCCATTGAATATTAGTGATTTGGTTGACCAGTTATCGGTGAATTTGGGCTTCTGCAATTGGAGATGTGTTTCATTGGGATGTGGATTTTATCATATCCTCTCCCCTTTTGAGGATTTGAATATGCGGACATAGGGGTTCAGTTCAGTATCTCTTAAGCAATTATTTCTTCATATTAAGAAATGGGACCAAAAAATTTAATCTTCTCGATGTAGGTAACTCTTCTGCTCAAATCCAGGTGTAGGTATGTGGTCTTAATTGGATCCTTTGGCATCAAAAAATTATTTATGATATTATCATGTCGATTGGTCTCCCCATTAAAATGGATGAGGAAACCGAGACTACAAGGTTTGGGATTTTTTCACGCTTTCTGGTTGAGGTTGATTTGGATTCAACTCTGGTTGGTCATGTATTTCTTTCTACTGATAAAGATGTGTTTGATTTGAAAATTTTCTATGAGAGTATTCCAAAATTCTGCAAGGAATGTAATAGTATTGGGCATGATCTGGCCAATTACAAGAGCTCAGTTGTTTGTGAGGTTTTTCATACTCACGATCATGATATGGATTATTGTTTCAAAAGGGGCAGGAAATCAGTAGTTCATAATACTCGAAAGACAGGGCAGTTCGAGGTTGTCTCTAATGTTGATGCACATATTGGTCAATTTGGAGGACATGCGGCTAATGTTGTTGGGCCAGTGGATGCGAAGGGAACTCAATAGTAAGTTGATATTCCTGTTCAGAGTTTTGGTAAGCAGAGGCTTTTGATCGTATATTGTTGTTGAGGCAACCCAAGACGATGACGGGGAAAGTTCAATGGTGGACAGAGATAGAATTTCCCTTGAAGTGGGTAGTCCTTCTAATCATTCCAAATTCCTTGGTGAGAAAGTCATCAGACATACTGATGTGTAAGCTGTGGCTAATGGTATTCATGAGCAAGTGGCTGACACAACCAGTAAGACCAGTGAATTTATGGATGCTTCTACATTGTTAGAAAGATTGGAGTTTGTCGAGAGGAAAGCAGTTGTGCAAGCCACGATTGACATACATGAGGGAATGATCTCGGGAAAGCGGAATGTGGATTATGAAGGTTTCCAAATGGTTCCAAGGAAAACTAACTTTCATCCTAAGTCACATAATGTTTTTTCTCAGACACCTGATAACTCAAAGAATGTCACAAGCGGTAACAGTTTTGAGGCTCTTGATCTTGATGAAATAAGTGTGCATGATGAAATGATGCATCAAAAAACGTGGGGGCGAGGTAGGCATCCGAAAATGTCAAGGATGTGGTGGTCGTGATGATTCAAATCGAGTGTGTGGGCAAGGCATGTCTTCTAGATCGGCTCAGTTAACTCTAGGGAATGAGGAGGTTAAGCAACAATATATTGCGCTTCTTAATCAGATGAACTCACATTCAAAGTGAGAGTCTGCTGATGATGCTGATGATTTAGGTCATAACTCTGATCATGATTATGGTGAAGCTTGAGTTGCTGTTTTTCCTTTGTGGATGTGGGCTTGCCTTTTTGACTTCATCCTTCTTTCGTGTACTGTTTATTTTTCTTTCATTTAATAATAAGGGGTTTGACCTTAAACCTTCTTGGTGTATATATATATATATACATAATTATAAACATATATATATATATAATTATAAACATATATATATACATATTTATATATATACATTTATAATGATTTTTTAATCATATAATTATAAATCTAATATATTTATATATGCATTTAAAAATATATTTATAACTATATAAATAAATATATATTAATAACAATTATAATATATTAGGTACTTGTGGGTATAATTACATTAAACACACACACCACACACATGGGCTGGAAAGGCAGGTCATAACCCCTCCAAGGGATAGTCCACTGATCAAACCTTTTTTATTCAGTACATGGCCCGAAGACCTAGTGAGCATGAATCCCAATACATTACCCAAAGGCCCACAAACTTCCCTGAAGGCCTAGTGCAGCGTCATGCCCGCATCCTCATTTGTTTGCGTCATGCCTCCGTCACTGCCTGTCTACATAATGCCTACGTCACCACCTGTCAGCGGGAATTTGCTCCCACCCGGATCTGAACCCAGGTCTGATGCAGGATTACTGGGAGCCTTTAATATGAATTATACAATTATAAATATATTTTAATATTTATATAATTATAGATACATTTTAAATGTATACATAAATATATTTTAATAATTATATAATTATAAATATATTTATATTTATTTATAATTATATTTTTCAATAAATTTAAAATATTTTTAAACATATAAAAAATTATAAATATATATTTATAAATATAATTTTATTTATATAAATATTTATTTACAATTATAGATAAATATAAATATAATTATATAAATAATTATAAATATATATATATATATATATAATTAATAATGATAATTATAAATATTTATTTATATAGTTAAAAATATTTATTTATAAATAAATTTGAAATATTTTTAAACATAATTACTATAATAAATATATCATTACTACCATAAATAAATATTTATTAATATTTGTAATAAATGTATAATTATAAATATTTATAATACATATATAATTATAATTATATTTACAAATTTATTAATAATTAATATATAATTACAATAATAAATATTTAAAATAAATATATAATTAGTATAATAAATTTTTATTTGTATAGTTATAAATAAACTCTATTTAATATATAAATTGCTAAAATAAATATTTTTAATAAATATATAATTACTATAATAAATATTTATAAATATAATAAATAGATAATTAGAATTCTTCAAATATATTTATAATTATATAAATATTGATATAAATATACAATCTTTATATTTATATATATAATCCTTATATATTAATTTTTTTTATATAATTATAAATATATTTAAAGAATTGTAATTATATATTTATTATATATATAAATATTTATTATAGAAATTATATATTTATTATAAATATTTATTATTGTAATTTATATATTTATTATAAATTTTTATTATAGTAATTATATATTAATTATTATTATTTATATTTATATATTTATATTTATATTTATATTTATATATTTAATATATATTTCTTATATTCATTATAAATATTTATTATGGTAATTATATATTTATTATAATTATTTATAATTATTAATATATATATATATATAAGGGGGGTGGGGTGGGGTGTAGGGAGTGGGGCCAAAGTGCCAATGGTTTTGGGATATATCCCAAAACCCCAATTCAATTGGCGCTATGGAGACCCATTTCGTAAAATAAAAAATAAGTTGCCCCCTTAAATTAAAAAACAAAAAAGGAGAAAACCCGTGTTGGCAAATTTTGCCCCTATAATTATGATGTATCAGTACCTAAAAATTCAAACAATTAGATATGAAGGGTGAAAACGGTAGCGGATGTCCGAAGGTTATTTAGATATATCTGAATAATTTTATATCCGGGATTAAGGAAACACACGTGCCTTCAACTATAATATATATATATATATATATATATATATATATATATATATACCTACACGGCTACGAGGTGCCGCATACAGTCTTTTGATCCCTCTCCATGGAATTCCGAAGCCTTCCTCCCTTCTTTCAATACACCGTCCAGATAGAAGCCCACGAACGCGGCGGCCACAACGCCGCCACTGCCAACCCCCCGCCGTCCGTTGATGCCCAACCCAACCACGCAGGGAGCTGCCCTCCACCGGCAGCCGTCGCCTCCTGCGCAGGCTTCACACCGGTGAGCCGTGGCAGCGCCGCCTCCTCATCCACATCCCCCGACGTCAGCGCCCACCTAGAAACCGCGGACGACGACGACATCACCTTTCGATTGCGCTTCCTCGATGTGGAGCACTGGATTACCGTATCGGGAAACGATGACGGAACCGAACCCTCCTCCACCGTGGTCCATGAAACAATGAACCCCGCTGCCAGCGTCGACGCCACACTCACCCGACACAAGTGGAAGCAGTTCGGGGACAAGGCCTCGTGGGTCATCGAATTCTTGATATGGGACATCGAAAGGTTGTCCGGATCCATCATCGACCATGACGTCAGACTTGGATTGATCGACGACATCCTTTCTCGCATCAACTCCCGAGGCCCCGCCCAGATAGCAGTGGAGATCGAGCGGATGACTTACAGGGTCGGAAACCAGATCCAGGCCCCGATGGGTGTGTGGGAGGAATTCGTAGTTGTTCGCCCCGCGTCAGAGAAGGCAGTGAGGGCGGTGGTGGAGGATGGAAATGCGGTGGCCGTTGAGGGTGAGGAGGAGACGTGCGTGGTATGCATGGAAGAGCTCCCCCGGGGGTGCATGGCGGCGGCTCTGCCCTGCTCCCACGTTTTTCACGGCGACTGCATCGGGCGGTGGCTGGGTGGCAGCAACTCCTGCCCCATCTGCCGTTTCCAGATGCCCACCGACTGATTTGCTTGGTGTTCGCTTGCTTCTTCAACGGCATTGTTTCCCGGGAAGGTTTTTAATGTGTCCCATGTTATGCCTCCCGGAAGCATTTCTCCTTAGTATCTAACTTATACTAATTGGTTTTGGAATTCATATGATGAAATTTGTTATCATAATGACAAGGAATTGTGAATTTGCATGTATGTCATTTGTTGTTTCCAATTACATTGAATTAATATGAATTCTTGTATGAATGTCGATCACTTATACTCAATTCTTTATTAAACCAGAGCTGCGGTGCACTGAACCACATGTCTTGCCCAGCGTCCATGATACTAGCTAGTATGTGGGTCTTAACCAATATCCAATATCCAAACATCACTCTTAACAACCAATGAGTCAATGATCTAAAGCCCTAACTCAAATGCATATATTACCATGAGAGATAGGCAACCAAGACAATCAATGTCAAATTCGGCCTTTTAACGACACACAAAAATGGTTTTAACAACACTAATAAAGCGTTGTTGTCCTCAACGTCCATAAAGGGTGGACCACCAACAAATACACTTGTAACCTTTATGCAAATACATAAATTAATTGAAATAAATTTTACGTCACAAATATAAAAAAAACTACTATATAGATTTCAAACATTGTTTTATATAGTTACATTTTCAATTGCTATCCACAAACATTTAAAAACATTAATGTTTCATCATTTTTGGCACCCGTGACCCCCTCTCAAAAAAGTCCCGACCATGGTATCAATTGCTGAACAAACCATCCCAATCCAAGAAAAAGAATCCATCTATATAAGAAAACAAATCTTATGCTATTAATATTATAAAGAAATAAATTAAACATAAACATGAAAGAATACATTAATAAAATGTTAATTTTACATAAAATGGCACACATAAAGTTATATTGGTCCCATCGTGCATCGGATTGAGGTGGGGTAGATTCCTACACACCACAAATGACTTATGGATCGTTGTCCTAAAGTATCAAAACAATCCGAATATAATTGTTCAATTTTGAGTATGTCACTTGTCTTTTTTACTAAAATATCATTTTAAACTACAAACATACACTTTGAGTCATATCAGTTACACAATGTATCAATTTGATGTGAGACTGATTCGTACACGTCACAAATGACTTATGAAACGTTTTCCTAAAGTATCAAGACAATTCAAGAACATTATCTCAGTTTTCAGTGAGTGACACTAGTTTTGAACTAAAATGTCAATTTTAGATTGATAACAAACACTTAGAGTCATACTGGGTACACCGTATATCAGATTGAGGTGCGCCTAATTCCTACACATCACACATGACTTATGAACCATTATCTTAAAGTATCAAAATAATTCAAATGTGTTTGCTTGGTTTTGAGTATGTCACATGCGTTTGTTACTAAAATATCAATTTTAAAATTAAAAATACACTTAATGTCATACCGGTCACAACATGCATCGAATTGAGGTGCGGGTGATTCCAACATGTCACAAATGACTTATAGGTCATTTTCATAAAGCATCATAAGAATCTGAATGTGTTTGCTCGGTTTTGTGTATGTTAGTTGTTTTTTTACTAAAATGCCATTTTAAACTGAAAACATGCACTTTGGGTTATACCAGTCACATCATGTGTCGATTTGACATGAGAAAGATTCCTACATGTCACAAATGACATACGAATCATTTTACTAACTTATCAAGACAATCAGAGTGAGTTTTCTTTGTTTTCAATGAGTGATTCATGTTTTGAACTAAAATGTAAATTTTAAACTCATAAATGTAATGTCTTAGATTTTTCGTGTATTATTTTTAAATATTGTATGGAATTTTACGAGACTGGGCAGGAAGAAAACACATTTTTCGAGCCCCAGTGAGCCCAGAATGGTGGTTTGAACTTTTTTATGTTAAGTGAGTCGGCACTTGTGCGCGGTTGTGGCAGCTTCCAAATGGATGCCTGAATTAAAAATCCGATGGCACCATTGCGTTCAGGATGACGACTTTACCTAAGAATGAGTTTAACCTTGACCTGCGCGAGTCGAGGGAAAAAGTTAATTTTCAGACGTTTGAAGTAAAATAAAATTAAATAAATTCGCAAAGTTTGTTTTATTTCTTTTTGGAAATATCTGCTGCAGCACAGTGATGGGGCAGCTGTTCAGTCATTAATGTCATGTCATAATGACTCAGAAACAGCAACGCTGACTCATTAATGTCACCACGTGATGGGATGTCAATTACGTTTCCCTTTTTATTAGGATAATCGATTTTTCTCATTGGTGACGATTGAGAGAAATATCTGGAGAATCCGTGGAACGCTGGAGCAAACTCTCAGTGACGAACAATGGAAGATCGAATTTGGAAGTCACTGCACCAACGAAGATGAAGGATCTCGACGATGAGGGTAGCACATACCCTTCATCAGCGATCGATCCCAGTTGAGGTAGGCGTTGTTATTTCATTCCTCTTTACTCGTTCTTAATTTAAACAACGAACTTGGATCAACCACAAACAAGTTGATCCACAGATTCGTACATTCTTGTGGGAGGGTTTTTATTGGGATGGTTTTGGGGAATTAATTTCTTGTTGGTTATTATTGTTGATTCCTACTCCGTGTAAGCCTACTGACGGGAGCGGATCAACGCCGTGATGAATGACGATGGAGGTTCATTCCTCATGTTGTTTTATTGGATTTCTTTCCCTATTTCCTCTTGCGCGTTCTTCGCGTTCTTCATGTTCTTCCCGGGGCGACGAACACTGGATCGTTTTGCACTCGTCTTGCGACACAACGATCCCAAACCGGAGATCCGATATCACAGTGACCCTATAGAGGTGTGACGGCCATGGCAGACAATGAATCGGCTTGGATCGGAAAAGGCCGTTCTTTGAGCGTTCTTTAAGTGGGAAGATCAAAACATGTTTTTAGAGATGATCTGAGGTCCGAAAACATTGGGAGCAGCGTTGTGGTGTCAGGGCAACCAAAACTCAGAAGTTTCGTGATGATCAAACGACCAGATCGACAAATGTGACATCACCGGAGGCACAGCGATAGAGGTTCGATTTTCAGGAAATTTCCAGAATACACGGCGTGTACTTCTGAAGAACACACCGTGTAGTATTGGCGATGACGGCTAGGGTTTCAGGGGACATAGAGGAATCACATGGCGTGTGATCCTGGTCACACAGTGTGTTAGACTTTCCTCGAAGCTCGAATTGTATTTTGGGAAATACACGTACACGAGATGATCTGCACGGCTTCAGAACACGGCGTGTACACCATGGAAAAGGTGGCTACGCGGAACTCGGTGTGTATCCAGGGTGTACACGGACACGGGATGGAGTACACGACTGTGTACTCTATCACACGTCCAGGCGAGGCCAGTAATGCGGGTCACCCCATGTACGGGCACATGGCCAGCATACGCGAAGCTGACCCCAGTCACTTGGACATGACGTGTACATAGTACTACACGCCGTGTACTAACTTTTCTACACAACCAGCCTTACGACACGGGCCATTGTACATGGGTAGTTACCAGGGCCAGACAACACGACGTGTAACTATTCTAGAAGCCGTGTACTTTTTGGAAAATGGCATGGTCCTCTTGTCCACCGTATCTTGGACATCTTTCATTGGGTTAGTTCCCCTTCTTCTCGTTCCCCTGAAGGTTAGACATCATTTCTTTTTACTGGAGTATGATCCCTTCAGCAGGACTTTCTGTGATAGAGTCAGACATCCATCCAAGAGGCCCAGATCGAGATCCTCTATCCATTCTTGACCCTAGGTAGAGTCTGACATCGACGTGACCAACTCCACCGGGCGTCGATCCTCTACCTAGCAGGTGAATTCAGGATGAGTCACGGTATCCACCATGGCCCTAATAGTGATCCTCATCTGTGTATCGTGATCTTTCCCACTCAGGAGTGTGTCTCCCATAATGAGTGCATCTATCTACCGTAACCTTATCATTCAGGAGTGTGTCTCCCGTAATGAGTGTAACTACCTCTCGTGACGCTTCCCGACAAACATTACTTCTCAGACGGATGTCATTAGAGCTATAAGACTCATGGAGTGTGTTCTCTCGGAACAAGTGCTTCGTGGAATCTTTGAACTGAACCCCTACCTAGGGGTATGCAGATGTGTGACTTTTCTCTAGACTATGGGTCTAGGTTTTGAGTATATCTGGTTTGTGCTATATGTTCTGTAGACATATACTATGCATAGATAAATGTACCTTTACTTTTTTACTGCTTTGTGGTTTTCAGGGTCCTCTACTGAGTATTATTATACTCACCCCTGCACAGGTTTTTCCCGCATGTGTCGTGTCTTATGAAGATGAGCAACCTTTTGACAGAGTCCAGGGAAGACCAGGGCAGTACCAAGCTTTCTGAGTTCCCTACAGGCTGAGGCGTTCCTATAGCTAAGACCGGAAGTCCCAGTACCTTTTGTGTTTACTAGTTGGACTTTGCAGTTTTCAGACTTTTGTTTTGGTGGGCTTGTATTCTGGCCTAGTTTACCTACATTACTTTACCTTATGTCGTACTCTGTGGGTTGGGTTTAGTTGCATGCATGCCTTTTTGTTCCTTAGTGTTTTTACATTTCAGCATTTGTGCGCTTGGAGATGTGTATGTGTTTACAGGTACTTAGGCAATTCCTCCCATGATTAGTAATATGTCTACTCGGTGCTAGTCACCAGCCCCTGGCCTATTCGAGGCGGGATTGGGGAGTCAAGGTGCGGGCCCCACTGGGACGGGTTGTGACAGAGTGGTATCAGAGGTGGTCGGTTCTACCTTAGAACCAAGAGTCTGTGAAATTGGTTTGGGGAAACAGTGTTAAGTGTTTCGAGTTCGGCTTTCAGGCCAGAGACTCCAGTGTTGGTGCGACGGCCGACGTATCCATACACCAGGACTCGGATAACCTACTTTTCGACTCGGTGCACAAAAACACTGGTTGCAGGGAAATATAGAAAGGTACATGCATCATATAGTAATGAGTTGTGTTTTCCATATCCTTTGTGTCAGCTATCCATATATACTCTTTGACCATGGTACATCTTGTTTCATTACAGGATTCCTCCGTGATGCATACCCGCTAGGATTCAGAAGCGAGATCACGAGGATGACTCCCTCAGTGAAGAGGCTTTTATACAGGGGCCAGTCCCCCAGGTGTTTCCACTAGGTGGTGCACCTGCTATGCCACCACCAGTGGAGCAGCCTGTAGTACCTGCGGTACCGACCGATGAGGAGCACAAGCTTAGCGCGCTCCATGAGTTCCAGAGATTGAGACCCCTCAGGTTCCAAGGCGACCCCAATTCTCAGGCAGATGAGGACTGGCTTGAGGCGGTGATCGGAGTTTTTCTTCTAGTGAGGACACCAGCAGACTAGATGGTGATCCTAGGAGCGAGCCTTCTTCAGGGTTCAGCGGGATGATGGTGGAGTCTGACCACACAAACATACGATGAGGAGACTCTTTCGTGGACAGAGTTTGAGAAACACTTCAGGGAGGATTTCTCTCCAGTTACTCTAAGAGCAGTATGCATCCAGGAGCTTCTCCAGCTCTAGCAGGGCAGTATGACAGTAGCTGACTATTCATTGAGGTTCACCAACCTCGCCCGATACTTGATGGATATGGCTATGGATCAGTACTTCAGAGCTTAGACCTTCGAGCGAGGTCTATGGCGGGGCATCCAAGATAGTGTCATGCCTTTATGCATATCAACTTATGCTAGAGTACTCGAGCGGACCTTGGTGACCGAGAGCTTCTTGGCAGAGCAGAGACAACCGACGACAGTCAGCATCAGGTAGACAGGTGCAGAGACACCGACTGTCACACCCGTCATCTTTAAATGAGTTTTTCTTTATTTTTCACTGCGTCGGGTAGTGCGGGGTTAATCCCGACTTAAAATTTGAGGTTTTTATTTAAAAAATCTTGTAATGGTCTTGATTGCATCCAACGCATCGCGGTCGAAGCTGTGCAACCTCGCTTCGGTCGCCGTGCGACCCCACTCGATTAACCGCACTTCCTGCTCGGTGCACGATTAATTAATTAATTAACAAGTATTTATGTTAAATGGTTAATAAAAGATTTAAATTGAAAGGTGTTAAAGATGATAATTTGATTATGGTTATTACTATTATCATCTTTTTTCTGTTAAAAATTTTACGGGCCACGCGGAGTAACCGCGTAGTTTCCCGACTCTTTAAAAATAAAGTTGATCAAACAAAGTTTAAATAATTATTTTAATGATAATGAATATAGTTATTATTATTATTATTATTATTATTATTATTATCATTATCATTATTATTATAGTTTTTGTAAGTTTTATTTTATTTTATTAACACCAATTTATAATTATAAATACTTTTAAGTTTTAGATTTTTTGTTTTATTATTATTGTTTTTATTTTATTTTATTTTTTTTTCTTCCCATTTTCATTTTTTTTCTTTCTTCTTTTTCCTTTTATTTTTTCCCTCTTCCTCTCTTCCTCTATTCCTCTCTTCCTCTCTCTCTCCCGTCGCACATCTCCCCTAACAGTAGCGCCACATTTTTTTCCTAGGCCTGTCGTGCCTATCCCCTCCTTCATCCATTGGCCCATCGCCCCAACTCCCGCTGGTACCCTGTCATGAAAACCCCCCCATCAACCCTCGCGTCGTCGCCCTGCCCTGTGCGCTGAAGCTCGGTCGCCCCTATCTCTCCCTCTCTTCTTCCCCATCGGACCCCCCACCAGGTTCGTGCATGCTTCCATCGTCTGGCCGCATCCCTCTCCAGCTTGATCACCACCACCATCTCCTTAGCCGCGCCTCCCGGCCGACCTTCTGGTATCACCCACACCACCTCTCAGCAAGAAGCTCCGGTGAACCACCTGCGCACCGCCCCAAACGCACCCCCGACAGAGCTCCTGTAGTTCCATCGACCTCCCCTCACTCGTCCGACCTTCCTCCCTCGAACACCTGCTGCGTCGCCCCTGTCTCCCCAACTGGCGCAACCTCCGGCGCCTTGCCTCCTTCAGCGCGAGTGGACCCTCCCTCTGGTTGGTTCTTCAATTTTTTTTCTTTCTCTTGA
Source organism: Viscum album (assembly GCA_963277665.1). NCBI lineage: Eukaryota > Viridiplantae > Streptophyta > Magnoliopsida > Santalales > Viscaceae > Viscum > Viscum album. The sequence goes on from OY728129.1 coordinate 1,070,663,408, forward strand.
GTTCTTGGCGATTCAGTAGGTTTGTGGTATCTTTAGCGGTTTATTTTTTATCCTGGTTTTGTTCAGATTCTTGTTTTAGGGTTCTAATTTTAATTTTATGGTTTGAGTTCTTGAATTAAGGCCCTCTTTAGGTTCTTTATGATGCAAGAAATGCACGATTGAAGTTTCACGCTGGAATTTGAAGATGTCATATCAATATTGAGGTTTTCCACACACTGGTAGGTGGTTCCGCGTCTAATTATTATTTGATGAATTAGTTTGCAAGATTAATTTGTTTAGCATGTTGTTTAATTAATCTGGGTAATGAGAAGTTGTTTTTCCTTTCGTTTTAAAGTATGAATTGCATTGAAATTGTTTAGTAAATTTTTTATCTTGTGTGTGTGCTTCTTCTGAGAACCTTATTGGTGATTTGTAAATTGTCCCGTGAGATTATTAATTTTTTTTACAAAAGGTGCGAACTATATTTTTTGACATGGCGTCGGGTGCGTTGGGTCATAAAAGAAGTTTTTGTTTGAGTTTAGTGGGTAATTCCAAGTGATTATTTTAAATTGTTTTATAAGATTCTACTTCTGACTTGTTAAATTATGTATTGTTTTACTGCTATGATTTTACAAATTGTAAAAAGTTTAATTAAATTACTTTTGTGGTGAAAATCATGTTTTGATAAGATTATGTTGTGTGTTTGGTTATGAAAGAATTTTGGGTTGTTTTTGTGTGCAAATTCATGTTCTAATCTTCAAAATTTGTTTATTAAAATCTTAAGTGTTTTAACAAATAGTTATTAAGGATGGAAAATTATTTTAGTTGGTTTTGTAAGAAATGCAGATTGAGTTTTGAAACTTTTTAGTGTGCGTCTTATTTCTAAATGGTGTTTATATGCGTAATTGGTCGGTCATTTAGTGATAAGCGTCTTCTTATTAATTGTGCAGATGATTTAACTGAATATGTTGCCTATGCAGATTGAGTTTTGAAAACAATTTTGGTGTTCCCATGGTTTTAAAAGAGGGGTCGAGTGTGTAATTGTGATTTTGCGTGCGTAAATACCCTGTTTGGATTTTTTTGCATTAGTGTGACATCTGACATGAACTTTTCCTTACTTGAGAAAAAACCGGAAGCCTAGGTACTAGGTGGGCGGACTAGACTAGCGTGCTAGTGATATAGGAGTGGCCTCGGCCCAGTTTCACTTAGCGGGATTGACGCTTACAATACTAACTAAATATTGGATGATGACTGGAGACCACTATGGTAGGAGGTGTTTCCCTACCAGTGGCTCATGCACATGAATGTATGATATGGTTCACCGATACTTGAGGTTCTAGGGTCCCACTTCTCGCTAGTATCTTTAGGGTCCCTCCCATGTATTGTGCTCTTCCTTTGCTTTCTGCTCATCGTCGGCACACGGTGTGACATTGGGGTTACCAAGAAAAGTGTGTGTGCATGTGTACATGTGTGCGTGTGTCTCTGTGTGTGCATGCGTGTGTGGGTGTACGTGCATGTGTGTAAGTTAATTTAAGTTGTTTTCTTTTTAGAGAAGTTTCCCCTTAAAATCCATTTTCATTAAAATTATTTAAACACTTATTTATTTTTATTTTTTTAAATTGAAAATGTATTTTTATTTTAATAATTATACGTGGAAACTTTTCTCGGTGGCATCCTAGTGGGATTTTAGCTCACACTCTACATACACCCTTGGGTGTATGTAGATTATGTTTCTTATGCAATCCAGGTTGTGACTTCGTGCTCAGTGATGGTAGTTCGGGTTGTAGTTGGTCTTTTCATGTAGAGTTGTGTCGATGTGGTCCCTCTTTTTCTGGTGGTTTGAGTAAGAGTTTTATTTTTCCACTGTCGTCTTTTCTTTTTTAATTTTTGGTTCGATTTGTAGACCATAAACATGTTCATATTTTAAAGGCGTGTTTGGTTGTATATTTCTAGTTTCAGTTTATTTATCTACTCAGTTGTTTTGTGTTTACTATTTCAGGTAAAATCGTTCCCACTTGTTACTTATGATACCCGGGCACTTATGCCATCCCGTGGGGATCGGGAACGCCCTTCGGACCATGTCGCATACTGGGTCTAGCGCCAAGTCGGATGGCGACCCGACCTGATTCGTGACAAAATGGTATCAGAGGGCAAGGTTTGCTCTCTTGGGTTGTTTTATTTTGGGATGGTGTCACAGTAGACTTGAGTTAAAGTTTTCGGGACTCGACGTCTTGGCTACGAGTAAGGTGCCTGGCCAGCACAACTCGTGGCGGGACTCAAGTAACTAATGTATGTTGGGGTTTTTATGAGTTTTTGGTCCTCGCAGTTAATCGTGTCCAAGGGAAATGAAAAGGGAGTAAGGTCAGTGGTCTTAGAGAGCTCGTAGGGTCTGGAAAGACATGTGGAGTCGGGGACACTGTCCTAAAATACTCTCTGTGGCCAATGGCGTGATTGGCATATGGCTGCCAACCATATGCTCCAATCACCTGCTGACACTAGTTTCCTCCTGCATTGTTTCTCATCTCTTTGTTTTGGATTCGTGGAAATTTGGTTTTTAAGTAAAAATGTTTTGGTCTTGGAAAATGTTTTGTAAAATGTTTTGAAATAAAGCACTTTAAAAAGAAAATGAGGTATTAGGTTTGAAAAGTGTGGGTTGGATGTTTTGGTTCTAAAAAATGGAATGGTTTTTTTTGACCCTTGGTGCTCTCGTGGGCAACCACATGCATGAGTGTATATGGGAAAAAGAAATGGTTAATGGCATGAGTGGATGAGTGCATGGATGGACATGAGGTGGGTACTGGTGCATCACGAGAACATGCATGTGCAAGGCTCATGGGACGCCATTGGTGTTTTTACAACCCACTGGGTTTTCTTATTTTCAAAATGTTTTGTTAAAGGAAATTTTTTTGGTGTTTTAGTAAACGGTGTTTGTGTGGCGTGTCCTTGTGTTTTGGAAATGTTGGATGTGAGGCGTTTTGAGCCAGGGATCCTTTCTGAATGACTTATGTCCCGAGTTTGAATTCTTATTTGTAAGTTGGTATGCCAGCGTGTAGTTAGTTAATTCTTTTGAAAAGTATCGGGGAGCCCTTGCAGTGGTCCCCCCTGCACTTTTGGTATTCGGTTGTGGTATGTCTTGACCATCAGACCTGTTTGATTGGGTCCATGGTTCTCCTTCTTGGATAGTGTATGCCCCAATAAAGAGTTAATGTGTGAATGACGTGCGGCCACCGGTAATTTTCCGTTGGCCAACCCTCAAGTTGATTAAAGTAAGGACTCTCCCTTTTGGTGATAGTGCTATGTCAATCTATTTTTCTTTTTGGTGAGTGGATCCTCTCACAGCGGGATGACAAATGTGGGGGGAGTTGAAGGGTGTTTTGGTCTCTTTGAGTCATCTGAGTCATCGAATATGAGGTTTGAAACTTTTGCGTCTAAAGGTTCCCCTGGAAGCGGTGAAAGGAATTCTAGCAAGGAAGGTTGAAGGTGGTTCGGTGTTATCGGCACTGACTGAAGTCTTGAAAGGCCTGTAGTGCTTTTGTCGGCCACAAGGGTCAGGTTTGGTGACGTCTTGCAGCGTGAGGTCCCTTTGATAATCAACGGTTGTTTGGAAGCGGTAAAGGACACTCCAGTGGGGAGAAGGTGGAAGCAACCCGAAGTGTTGGTGCAGTCTATTGTTCTAAATGACCTCTGGTCTTTGGTTTGTTTCATTTAAGAAAAGGTTCATGTTAGGCAACTAGTGTGCCAGACCCAGTCACATGGGAATGCTATGGTCAACTACAGGAATCACATGTTGTTTAAGACTCAGTTTGAAGTCCCTCTCTGTATAATGTTCCTCTCAACAACAATGGTCATGTTTAGGTGACGATTGGTGGTGTTGTGATCTCATTCAGTGAGACAAAGGGTGATGTGGATGCACCATTTCAAATTTGGTGTTGGTGAATGTTCCGTGTATGATCAGTGAAATGCTTAAATGTGTTGTGTTTGATGGTGTTTCCTCGGGTTCAATATGATTGCATGTGGCACAAAAATGAGAAGCTTTGTTTGGGAGTCTTCCATGCCTGACTATGATGTAGAAGATGCTTCAAACATCAGGGCTCCAGCCAGAGGCCTCAGAGTGAAGATGGCACGTGGTTAGGAACCCCAGGAGTGTATGAGACCCTAACTTTATTTCTGTCATCGGTGTTGAAAGTCAAAGCAGTTTAAATCATTTCATGTAGTTGTTCTGTTCCAAACGAACCATTTGGGCATGTAAGGATTTCGTGACTATACAGAGGTGGGGTCATCTCATTACCTTAGAGTCTTGGGGGTCGCGTTCCACTGGATGAAATCACTTTAGTGGTCCTTATGGGATATATTGGGTATGTCGATCTCAAGTTGAAATAGTGCTCGTCCGGGGATGTGAAGACGTTGGTTTGTCTTGGGTCGTGGTTTTGATTCCCCAGTAGTTGGGCCCCGCCCTCCCCACCCCTTGTGGTGGGGTGTTTGGTCACCATCATGAAATTTTCAAGGTTATGTATCTCCTGTTAGTTTTAATGGTGGGGAGATCCACGTTGGGTCTCGCACGAATGTCTCTGGAATGAAACAGTGTTGGACTTTTCTTTAAAGGTAGGGAATCCGATCGAACCTCCCCATGTCAGTTTTACAGTCTCGTCTTGGATGTTAGTAGGTTCATAATGGTGGGGAGCCCCTCGGGCTTCCCCACGTTGACCTTTTGGTTCTGTTTCTAAATATGACTTGGTGATAAGAGATAAGAATGTTCCGTGGATGTGGTTTGACCTTATTTGTTCATTTTTTCCAAGTGGTGTGGTTTCAGTTTCATAGTGCTTCAGGTGTTTCGGCTTGTGAAGTTGGTTCCTGTGGGTTCAAGAGTTCATTTTATAAAACAATCATCTTGAGGTGTTCTAGCTCTTTGGGGCGGGCGACACATATCAAAAAGTCTTTATATGATTTTCTCGAAGTTTTCTTTGAGTCACTTTCTCTGAGCACGATGCATTTACCTCTTCTCACTGGTTGTTTGTGGGAATCTTCTTTGAACCTTAAGGGGGTTTCGTTCCCTACTTTAGGTCTTGGCCTTAGTTGTGGCTTTTTGGGGATGGAAATCTTTATGATGGGGAGAATTGTCACACCCATCATCTTTAAATGAGTTTTTCTATATTTTTCACTGCATAGGGTAGTGCAGGGTTAAGCCCGACTTAAAATTTGAGGTTTTTATTTAAATTTTTTTGTAATGGTTTTGATTGCATCCAGCGCATCGCGGTCGAAGCTGTGCAACCTCGTTCCGGTCGCCGTGCGACCCCGCCCGATTAACCGCACTGCCTTCTCGGTGCACAATTAATTAATTAATTATCAAAGTAATTAAGTTAAATGGTTAATAGAAGATTTAAATTGAAAGGTGTTAAGGATGACAATTTTATTATGTTTATTACTATTATCATCTTTTCTTCTGTTAAAAATTTTATGGGCCGTGTGGAGTAACCACGTAGTTTCCCAACTCTTTAAAAATAAAGTTAATCAAATGAAGTTTAAATAATTATTTTAATGATAATGAATATAGTTATTATTATTATTATTATTATTATTATTATCATTATCATTATTATTATAGTTGTTGTAAGTTTTATTTTATTTTATTAACACCAATTTATAATTATAAATACTTTTAAGTTTTATATTTTTAGTTTTATTATTATTGTTTTTATTTTATTTTGCTTCCCCTTTTCATCATCATTATTATTATTTCTTTATTCCTTTTCATTTTCTTTTTTTCTCTCTTCCTCTCTTCCTCTCTTCCTCTCTCTCTCCCGTTACACATCTCCCCTAACCCTAGCACCGCATTTTTTTCCCAGGCCCGTCGCGCATATCCCATCCTTCATCCCTCGGCCCGTCGCACTAACTCCCACTGGTACCCCATCGCGCAACACCCCCCATCACCCATTGTGTCATCGCCCTACCCTGTGTGCTGAAGTCTGGACGCCCCTATCTCTCCCTCTCTTCTTCCCCATTAGACCCCCACTTGGTTCACGCATGCTTCCACCGTCCAGCCACATCCCTCTCCAGCTTGATCACCACCACCATCTCCTTAGCTGCGCCTCCCTACCGACCTGCTGGTATCACCCACACCACCTCTCAGCAAGCATCTCCGGCGAACCACCTGCGCACCGCCCCGAACGCACCCCCGGCTGAGCTCCTGTAGTGTTGTCGACCTCCCCTCACTCGTCCAACCTTCCTCCTTCGAAAACCTACTGCGTCGCCCCTGTCTCCCCAACTGGCGCAACCTAGAGCGCCTTGCCTCCTTCAACGGGAGCGGCCCCTCCCTCCGGTTGGTTCTTCTCTTTTTTATCTTTCTCTTGAGTTATTGGAGATTCAGTATGTTTGAGGAATCTTTAGCGGTTTATTTTTGATCCTGGTTTTGTTCAAATTCTTGTTTTATGGTTCTAATTTTAATTTTATGGTTTGAGTTCTTGAATTAAGGTCCACGTTAGGTTCTTTATGATGCAAGAAACGCATGATTGAAGTTTCATGCTGGAATTTGAATATTTCATATCAAGATTGAGGTTTTCCACAAACCGATAGGTGGTTCCGCATCTAATTATTATTTTATAAATTAGTTTGAAAGATTAATTTGTTTACATGTTGTTTAATTAATTCGGGTAATGCCAATTTGTTTTTCCTTTCGTTTTAAAGTATGAATTGCATTAAAATTGTTTAGTAAAATTTTTTATCTTGTGTGTGTGCTTCTGCTGAGAACCTTGTTGGTAATTTGTAAATTGTCCTGTTAGATTATTAATTTTTTTACAAGAGGTGAGAACTATATTTTTGACATGGCGTCAGGTGCTTTGGGTCGTAAAATAGGTTTTTGTTTGAGTTTAGTGGGTAATTCCAAGTGATTATTTTAAATTGTTTTATAAGCTTCTACTTTTGACTTGTTAAATTATGTGGTGTTTTACTGCTCTGATTTTAGAAATTGTAAAATGTTTAATTAAATGAATTTTGTGGTTCAAATCATGTTTTGATAAGATTATGCTATGTGTTTGGTTATGAAAGAGGTTTGGGTTGTTTTTGTGTGCAAATTCATGTTCTGATCTTCAGAATTTGTTTATTAAAATCTTAAGTGTTTTAAAAAATAGTTATTAAGGATGGAAAATTGTTTTAATTGGTTTTGTAAGAAATGCAGATTGAGTTTTGAAACATTTTAGTGTGCGTCTTATTTCTAAATGGTGTTTATCTGTGTAATTGGTTGGTCGTTTAATGATAAAAGTCTTCTTCTTAATTGTGTGGATGATTTAACTGAGTATGTAGCCTATGCAAATTGATTTTTGAAAACAATTTTGGTGTCCGCATGGTTTTAAAAGAAGGGTTGAGTGTGTGATTGTGATTTTGCGTGCGTAAATACCCTGTTTGGCTTTTATGCATTAGTGTGACATTTGACATGAACTTTGAATTACTTGAGCACAAATGGGAAGCCTGGGTACTAGGTGGGTGGACTAGACTAGCGTGCGAGTGATACAGGAGTGGCCTCGGCCCAGTTTCACTTAGCGGGATTGACGCTTACAACACTAACTAAACATTGGAAGATGACTGGAGACCACTATGGTAGGAGGTGTTTCCCTACCAGTGGCTCGTGCACGGGAATGTATGATATGGTCACCGAGACGTGAGGTTCTAGGGTCCCACTTCTTGCTAGTATCTTTAGGATCTCTCCCATGTATTGTGCTCTTCCTTTGCTTTCTGCTCACAGTAGGCACACGGTGTTATGTTGGGGTTACCAAGAAAAGTGTGTGCGCGTGTGTATGTGTGTGCATGCGTCTGTGTGTGTGCGTGCATGTGTGGGTGTGCGTGCGTGTCTGTAAGTTAATTTAAGTTTTTTTTCTTTTTAGAGAAGTTTCCCCTTAAAAACTATTTTCATTAAAATTATTTAAACACTTATTTGTTTTTATTCTGTTAAATTGAAAATGTATTTGTCTTTTAATATTTATGCATGGAACCTTTTCTCGGTGGCATCCTACTGGGATTTTAGCTCACACCCTACATACACCCTTGGGTGTATGTAGATTCTACTTCTTCTGCATTTTAGGATGTGACTTTGTGCTCAGTGATGGTGGTTCGGGTTGCAGTTGGTCTTTTCATGCAGAGTGGTGTCGATGTAGCCCCTCTTTTGCCGGTGGTTTGAGTAAGAGTTTTAGTTTTCCACTGTCGTATTTTCTTTTTTAGTTTTTGGTTCGAGTTTTAGACCTTAAACATGTTCATAGTTTAAAGGCGTGTTTGGTTGTCTATTTCTAGTTTCAGTTTATTTATCTGGTCAGTTGTTTTGTGTTTACTATTTCGGGTAAAATCGTTCCCACTTGTTACTTATGATACCCGGGCACTTGTTCCAGCCCGTGGGGATCGGGAATGCCCTTCGGGCCATGTCACGGACTGGGTCGTGTGTGAGGTCGGATGGCGACCTAGACTGGTTCGTGACACCGGCAGCAGGGATCCGGCGTCACACATAGGGATCTGGACGTGGGTGGCATCCTAAGAGGACCCAGGATAGAGTATCGACAATCCAGGGCTCTCAGGCTGGATCCAGTCAGCCTAGGGAGAAGCAATGCTACATGTACGACAGTAGGGGATATATTGCTAGAGATTTTTCGACACGTCGAGCTACAGACAGTGAAGCGGTGGATGGACCACCGAGACAAAGGTAGAGAGTGGAGCAGAAAGACCCACCAAGCGACGGACATGGAAGAGGAGCAGGGAGAGCTTCGGGTGGTGGAATACATTTCAACTTACTTCCACCACCACCCCAGGAGGCCCACACTAGGCTTAGGTAGCTGGAGGACAAGGACGGGGAAAACTGCATGTGGTCGAGGCTTACGACCCCGGGGCTCTAGGGATGATTTGAGGTACTATCTATATCTTTTATACCTTAGCTATAGTACTTATAGACCCATGTGTTAGTCATTCCTTCATAGCCACGTGTTTTGTACGAAACCTCGAGATTCCTGTAGAACCATTGACTCAATCCTTACACTTGGAGACACCTACGGGAGGAGACTCGACAATCACACACCTTTTCAGGAAGTGTGATATTACCCTTGGAGGTGAGAGTTTCAGTTGGAACCTCTTGGTGGAAGCATCGAGGCCTTATGATGTCATTCTTGGTATGGATTGGTTATCTTTGGTCCATGCCCAGATTGACTATTTTAGGTGAAGAGTGAGATGTGTCCGCCGTGATGGAACAAGGTTTTCCTTTGTCAGAGAAAGGTAAACCCGGGCAGCGCAGAATGATCTTATGCATAGGAGGGTGCATCCAATCACTCATGAGTTGGCTAGACTTTCCCTTAGAGCAGTGCATGTTGTGAGCTCCCAGTTCCCAACAGTAGTGTCAGAGTATGAGGAAGTCTTTCCTGAAGATGTACCAAGATTACCTCCCCACTGGGAAATCGACTTCTACATCAACTTACACCCCGGGACGAAACCAATTTCCCCATCATCATATCAGATGGCTCCTATAGAGCTTCACAAGCTGAGGGTGCAGTTGGAGGATTTGCAGAGCAAGGGTTTCGTGAGACCCAGCGTTTCACCCTAGGCGACCCTAGTCTTGTTTGCCAAGAAGGCATACGGGAGTCTGAGGTTGTGTGTGGATTACCGACGCCTAAACCAGGTGATAGTGAAGAACAATTATCCACTACTGAGAATCGATGAACTCTTCGATCAGTTGAGAGGGGCACGATGGTTCTCGAAGGATGACCTTCGATCAGGCAATCACCAGTTACGAGTACGGGATGAGAATATACCGAAGAGGACTTTCAGATGCCGCTACGGTCACTGTGAGTAATTGGTGATGCAAATCGGCATGACGAACACCTCTGCAATGTTCATGTGACTGATGAACCATATTTTCTAGCCGTACTTGGACCGGTTCATAGTGGTCTTCATTGACGAAATCCTTGTTTACTCAGCGTCAGAAGAGGAGCATGTGAGAAACTTGCAGATGGTTCTAGATGTACTTTGGAAGCACCATCTTTATGTGAAGCTCTCAAAGTGCCAGTTCTGGATTCAGGAAGTCCACTTTTTGGGACATGTCATCTCAATAGATGGAGTAGCTATAGACCCATCCATGGTGGAGGCTGTGTTTGCATGGGAGCCACCTCAGAGCGTGACAGAGGTGCAGAGCATCCTTGGATTGGTAGGATATTACCAAAGATTCATTCCTGACTTCTCCCAGATATCAGCACCGATGAAATCCTTGACCCAGAAGGGGAAACCCTTCGTATGGACGGAGAAGTTCCAATAGGATTTCGAGCAGTTGAGACATAGTTTGACGAGTTCCCCTGTCTTGAGATTGCCGAAGGAGGGTGTTTAGTACATAGTTTTCTATGATGCATCAGGGACCAGGCTCGACTATGTCCTGATGCAGAGGCAGGAAGTGATTGCTTATGGTTCATGCCAGCTTAGGCCACATGAGAAGAACTATGTGACCCATGATATCGAGTTTTCTGCGGTAGTCTTCGCATTGAAGATGTGGCGACACTACCATTTGGGCAAGCGATTTATTGTCTAATCTGACCACAAGAGCCTCAGGTACATATTTTCGTAGAAAGAAATGAATCTAAGGCAGAAGAATTGGCTAGAGTTACTCCAATATTATGATTTCAAGATCATTTATACTCTTGGGAAGGGGAAAAAGGTAGCAGATGCTCTTACCAGAAGGTCGAGCTCACAACTGTTGAGTGAGGTGACACAATAGTTAGCCACATTGTAGTTGCCCTTGGACATGGAAGATGAATCCTACCTATAGTCGATGGTTTTCACCACTCCACTCTTACAGTGGGTTAGGGAGGCATATCTAGGAGATGTCGACTGTGTGGATTTACATGCTCAGTTATCCACAGGACATGGTCTTGATGTATTTTCACTAGGTGGGGAGCACGTACTTCATTTCAGAGGATGCACTGTTGTACCAGTGACGTTGGGGGAATAAGTCCTAAGGGAGTTTCATACACCCCCCTTGGAGGTAAATATTGGAGAGGAAAGATGTTCCAGGATATCTAACGACAGTTCTAGTGGCCAGGCATGAAGAAGGCAGTAGTAGAGTTCATTTCCCGATGCCTCACATGCCAGCAGGTGAAGGATGACCACCCGGTTCCAGCGGGATTAGCTCACCCATGGAAGTTCCAGAGTGTAAGTGGGATGGAATATCGATGGAATTCGTAACAATCATACCATGTACTTCTAAGGGACATGATTCCATCTGGGTGATCATTGACCGACTCACCATGTTGGCCCACTTCCTAGCTATTAGGGAGCAGAGTTCCGTAGATAGCTTGGGACACCTCTAAATGCAGGAGATAGTTTGGATTCATGGAGTCCCCTCGATAATAGTCTCATACCGAGATGCATGTTTAACATCCCGACTATGGAAGGGACTACAAGATTCTTTTGGGACTCAGATACGCTTGAGCACAATGTTACATCCCTAGATAGATGGTCAGACGGAGAGGATTATTTAGGTTCTGGATGATATGTTGCGAGCATGTGTCTTGTACTTTGGTCACAATTGGGAGGACCACCTACCACTTGAGGGGTTTGCGTACAAAAATAGTTACCACTCCAACATTGGTATGACACCTTTTGAGGCCTTTTATTGGAGACCCTGCCGGTCACTGCTTTGCTGGACCGACCTCGGAGAGTCAGCACTCACGGGTCCATAGTTGGTGCGAGCTACCACCGAGATGTTGCAGGTCATCTGGGAGTGGATGAAGACTGCACATAGCCGACAAACGTCTTATGCTGACAGACGATGAAGACCTATGGAGTTCAAAGAGGGAGACCACGTCTTCCTTAGGGTCTCACCTAGATGTGGGTTACAGAGATTTGGCCGAGGCGGCAAGCTATCTCCAAGGTTCATCGGACCTTTCCAGATACTGTGAAGAGTTGGAAATGTGGAGTAACTCCTAGCTCTACCGCCACCGTTACATCAGGTACATGATGTCTTTCACGTGTCGCAGCTGAGGAGGTAAATGCATGACCCATCACACGTCATCGACTGGGGTGAGGTGGACATCGAATATGGAGAGACCTTTGCTGAGTACCCGGTGGAGATCGAGGATCGGCAGGAGAGGATCCTTCGTGGGAAAATGATTCCCTTGGTGCGGATCCGGTGGAAATATGGGAATCTTCAAGAGATCACATGGGAGCATGAGGCCCAGATCCGTGCCTAGTACCTATATCTTTTTGAGTAGTGTTTGTTTTGGATTTTCAGGGACATGAAGCCCCAAGGTGGGGAAAATGTAATGTCTCTAAATTTTCGTGTATTATTTTTAAATATTTTATGGAATTTTTCTAGATCGGGCACGAAGACGACACATAATTTCGAGGCCCAGTGATCCCGGAATGGTGGTTTGAACTTTTTTAAGTTAAGTGAGTCGGAACTGGTGTGCGGTTGTGGAAGCTTCCAAAAGGATGCCCGGATTAAAAATCCGAGGGCACCGTTGCGTCTGGGATGACGAATTTACCTAAGAATGAGCCTAACCTCAACCGGCGCGGGTTGAGGGAAAAAGTTAATTTTCAGACTTTTTAATTAAAATAAAATAAAATAAATTCGCAAAGTTTATTTTATTTATTTTTGGAAATATCCGCTGCAGCGCAGTGACAGGGCAGCTGTTCAGTCATTAATGTCATGTCATAATGACTCAGAAATAGCAATGCTGACTCATTAATTCCGCCACATGATGGGATGTCAATTATCTATCCCTTTTTATTAGGATAATCAATTTTTCTCATTGGCGATGATTGAGAGAAATCTTTGGAGAATCCGCGGAGCGTTGGAGCAAAATCTCAGTGACGAACGATGGTAGATTGAATTTGGGAATCACTATGCCAACGAAGTTAGAGGATCTCGATAATGATGGTAGCATGGACCCTTCGTCAGCGATCGATACCAGTTGAGGTAGGGGTTGTTATTTCATTCCTCTTTCCCCGTTCTTGATTTAAATGATGAACGTGGATCAAACATGAACAAGTTGATCCACAGATTCGTACGTTCTTGCGGGAGGGTTTTTATTGGGATGATTTTGGGGAATTAATTTCCTGTTGGTTATTATTGTTAATTCTTACTCCGTGTAAGCCTACTAATGGGAGCAGATCAATATCGTGATGAACTACGGTGGAATTTCGTTCCTCATGTTGTTTTATTGTATTTCTTTCCCTCTTTCCTCTCGTGCGTTCTTTACGTTCTTCACGGGGCATTGGAAAATGGATCGTTGCGCACCTGTCTTGAGACGCCATGATCCCAAACTGGAGATCCAATATCGCAGCGACTCTACGGAGGTGCGACAGCCATAGAAGACAATGAATAGGCTCGGATCATAAAAGGCCTTTCTTCTAGAGTTCTTCACACGGGAAGATCAAAACATGTTTTTGGAGCTGACCGGAGGTCCGAAAACATCGGGAGAAACATCGTAGTGTCGGGGTGACCAAAAACTCGAAGTTTCGTGACGATCGGATGACCAGATCGACAAACGGGACATCAACAGAGGTGCAACGTTGGAGGTTCATGTTTCTGTAAATTTCCAGAATACATGATGTGTAATTCTGAAGAACATGCCGTGTAGTACTGGCGGCAGTGGCTAGGGTTTTAGGGGACAGAGTGGAATCACATGGCGTGTGATATTGGTCACATGGTGTGTTGGAATTTCCCCAAAGCTCGGCATGTATTTTATGAAATACACATACACGGGATGATCTACACGGCTTTAGAACATGGAATGTACTACATGGAAAAGGCGGCTACGCGGGACTCAACATGTATCCAGGGTGGGTACACGAACATGGGATGGAGTACACGACCGTGTACTCCATCACACGGCCAGGTGAGGCCAGTAAGGCGGGTCACCCCATGTACCAAGTACACGGGTTGAAGACCATGTACGGGCACATGGCCAGTGTACACGGAGCTGACCCCAGTCACACGGAAATGGTGTGTACACAATAATACACGTCGTGTACTAACTTTTCTACACGATCATCCTTACGACACAAGATGTTGTACATGGGCAGTACCAGGGGTCTGACAACACGGCGTGTAACTATTATACACACCGTGTACTTTTTTAGAAAATGGAATGGTCCTCTTGTCCACCGTATCTTGGATATATTTCGTTGGGTTAGTGCCCCTTCTTATCGTTACCCTGAAGGTCATACATCATTTCCTTTTACAGGAGTATGATCCCTTCAGCAGGACTTTCTGTGATAGAGTTAGGCATCCATATGAGAGGCCCATATCGATATCCTCTATCCATTATTGACCCTAGGTAGAGTCCAACATTGACGTGACCAACTACACCAGGCGTCGATCCTTTACCTATCAGGTGAATTCCGGATGAGTCGCGATATCCTCCATGGCCCTGGCAGTGATCCTCATCTGTGCATCGTGATCTTTCCCACTCAAGAGTGTGTCTCCTGTAATGAGTGCATCTATCTACCGTAACCTTATCAATCAAGAGTGTGTCTCCCATAATGAGTGTAACTACCTCTCATGTTGCTTCCCGACAAACATTACTTCTCATACGGACGTCATTAGAGCTATTAGACTCATGGAGTATGTTCTCCCGAAACGAGTGCTTCGTGGAATCTTCGAACTGAACCCCTAGCTGGGGGTATGCAGTTGTGTGAATTGTCTTTAGACTAACGGTATGGGTTTTGAGTGTATCTGGTTTGTGCTATATGTTCTGTAGACATATATTGTGCATAAATGACTGTACCTTTACTTTATGTATTGCTTTGTGGTTTTTGGGGTCCTCTACTGAGTATTTTTATACTCACCCCTACACGGGATTTGCCGGAACGTGTCGTGTCTTGTGCAGACGAGCTGCATTTTGACAGAGTCTAGGGCAGACCAGGACAAGGCCGAGCTTTATTATTTCTCTACAGGCCGAGGCATTCCTACAACTACAATAGGTAGTCCTAATACCTTTTGTGTTTACAGGTTGGACTTTATAGTTTTCAGAATTTTTTTGGTGGGATTGTATTCTGGCCCAGTTTACTTTCATTACTTTACCTTCCATCGTACTCTGTGGGTTGGGTTTAGTTTTAGGCATGCATTTTTGTTCCTTAGTGTTTTTACATTTCAGCAATTGTGGGCTTGGAGATGTGTGTCTGTGTACAGGTTCTTAGGCAATGCCTCCCATGGTTAGTAATATGACTAATCGGTGCTAGTCACCAGCCCTTGGCCTATTGGAGGCGGGCTTGGGGAGTCTGGTGCGGGCCCCACTAGGACGGGTCGTTACAATAACGAACACTTTGAGTCATATCGGGAAAACGATGTATCAGATTGATGTGAAACTGATTCCTACACATTACAAATGACTTATGGATCATTTTCCTAAAGTATCGAAATAATATGAATGCATTTTCTTGGTTTTGAGTATGTCACGTGTCCTTTTTACTAAAGTTAACGTTAATTCTAAATAAAAAGACACACTTGGAGTCATACCAATCACACCATGCATCGGATTGAGGTGGGGTTGATTTTTACACCTCAAAAATGACTTATGGATCGATTTTATAAACTATCAAAATAACCTGAACATATTTTTTAGTTTTCAGTAAGCCACTTGTTCTTTTTACTAAAATCAATGCCAATTTTAATTAAAAAGACACAAATAGAGTCATATTGGTCACGTCATGCATCAGATTAACGTGAAGTTGATTCCTACACATCAAAAATGAATCATGTATCACTTTTATTATATATCAAAACGATCTAAGTTCATTTTCTCAGTTTTTATTATGTCACTTGTTCTTTTTACTAAAATTAATTTCAATTTTAAATAAAAATACACACTTTGAGTAATACTGGTCGCACCATGCAACAAATTGAGATGAGTTTGATTCCTATATGTCACAAATATCTTATGGATCATTTTCATAAAGTATCAAAATTATCCGGATGCGTCTTCTTGGTTTTGAGTAAGTCACTTGTTCATTTTAGTAAAATTAATGTCAATTTTAAATAAAAAGACACACTTGGAGTCATATCGGTCACACCATGCATCAAATTAAGGTGAGACTAATCTATACGCATAAAATATGACTTATAGATCATTTTATTAAAGTATCAAAATACTATGAATGTGTTTTATTGGTTTTGATTATGTCACTTTTTTACTAAAATATCATTTCAAACTAAAAATAGGCACATTGAGTCATACCGATCACATCATGTGTTAATTTGACATGAGAATACTTCCTAGACATCAAAAATGACCTCTGAATCATTTTCCTTCACTATTAAGACAGTAAAAGTTAATTTTCTTGGATTTCAGGGAGTGACACACGTCTTGAACTAAAAAATCAATTTTAAACTGATACTGGACACTTTGGGTATTTTTGGAAACATGGTGTATAATATTGAGATGTGGCTGATTTGTACATGTCGCAAATGACTTATGGATCATTTTACTAAAGTATCAAAACAATCCAAATGCGTTATCTTGGTATTGAGTATGTAACTTTTCCTTTTAAATAAAATTGTTGTCAATTTTAAATAAAAAAGAAATACTTGGAGTCATATTGGTCACACTGTGAATTAGATTGAGGTGTGGTTGATTTTTATAAGTGAGAAATGAATTATGGATCATTTTTCTAAAGTATAAAAACAATATGAATGTGTTTGATCAATTTTCAATATGCCACATGTTCTTTTTACTAAAATTAATGTTAATTTTAAATAAAAATACACACTTTGATCCATTTCTGTCACACCATATGTCATATTGAGTCGTGGATGATTCATACACATCAAAAATTACCTACAGATCATTTTTATAATGTATCAAATCAATATGAATGTTTTTTTCTTAGTTTTCAATATGTCAATTGTTCTTTTTAATAAAATTAATGTCAATTTTAAATAAAAAGACACACTTGAAGTCATACCGACCACATCATGTATTATATTGAGGTGTGACTGATGCTTACATATCACTAATGACTTATGGATTGTTGTCCTAAAGTATCAAAAACATATTAATGTGTTTTCTCAGCTTTTATCATATGATGTTTGTTTTGAACTAACATGTAAATTATAAACTAAAAAATTTAAATCTGGGCCATATTTAGAACATTATGTATCATATTAAGGTGCATCTAATTGGGTCTGAAATATGTGTTTTGATTTCAATTATCTACAAAATTACAAGAAAAGAGATAACATGTTCCATTCTGATGGAAGTGGAAACCCCATGCTGCCTCAAACACTTCACATTTTAGGAAGCATGTGGTTTCCACTTCCATAAAAAAGGAACATGTTCTTTATTTTCTAGCTTGTTATAGATAGCTGGATGAAAAATATGAATTCCCAAAAGATCTATCAAAAAACTAAATAAGTATTAAATAAAAATGGTATGAATATTAACTTACAAATAGTAGATAAAATGATGATAAAATTAATTAAATAAGTAGCAGGAATTCACATTTTCATTATGGTTGTATACATTCTTGACCCATTTCATTGTTGTTATTATCTCAGTCTCACCTTCAAAGTCCAATATTTTACAAGCATGAGCAACTCTGAACAAACCACCCCAACCTGAGAAAAATAATTCAGCTGTATAAGAAAATAATTTTTATGTAAGGAATAATATAAAGAAACAAATTAAAAATAAATATGAAACAATACATTAAAAATACTAATTTTAAACTGAAACCACATAATTTTAGTCACATATAGTACAACATTTATTAGATTGAGTGTATGATCATAGCACATGAGTGAATCGACCTTGTTTACAAAGTCATTTCTTTATAATCTCCATAGAAATTAAAAAAATAACTATTAGATTTAAATTATGAGTAAATTAAATAAAAAAGTAGATAAAATGATCAGAAAAATCAACTAAATAAGAAGTAGGAAGTCACATCTTCATGACATATATGTACATTCTAACACTAGGTATGTTTCCCATTCGTTTTTGAAAAAAAATCCATTTCATCTTGTGAATATGAGGAACTTTGACAGTCATGGTAGTACTAGAAATACACACACACACAAAGGATTGATAAATATTTTAAATGAAATAGTAATTATCTTTGAAAATACCTCTTTGGGGATTGTAGTTGGTTGATGGTATGTGATATCTCTCATAAATTTTAAAACATAATAACCACAATCATATGCATTTGTTTTCTTTAGAATCTATAGAATCATTGAGAAATATAGGTAATTTGTTTTTATATGTGTTTTTATAATAAAATCATATTATATATACCTTAATACTTATCCACTTGTAGATGTTGATAGGCTCCTTGTGTGCATGGACTGTCCTCATGCCATGATTTTGATTATATTTAAACATCATGCTATCATAAAATAATTCTCATTAAAACATAATATAAAATATATAACTTTAAGTTTAGTAATAAAACATTGGATTTTCTTTATTACAAAATGAAAAACATCGTCATGTGTGTTCAGTTTGTTCAGTGCCCATGCAGTGAATCTATGAAATAAATATTTGGAGTTTCTAATTTGAACACAATGAGTACCCAATGTTGTGTAAAAAATAAAAATGAAGAATTAATAGAAGGAATGAAAATATATTTTAGATTATTAAATTGTATATTTTTACCCCTACATCATTGGTATTAAGAAGTTTCTATTATCTGTAAGATTTCTTTCATATAATGCATATGGTTTTTTCACTATTTCATTTTTTTAAAATTCCATTTCAGTTTGGTCTCTATATGTGATGTGAAGACTAATGAGACCATATTTATATTCATGGGGTAATCCATTCAATTGATATTCATATATACACTTACAAGAAATATGACATGTATTTAGTCATAATTAACATATTTGATCAGCTATTGGAAAACAAAATATTGAAAACACACCTCATATATAAATATACAACTAAGACTCCTAGCTAATCATACTTGATGATTTAATTTACTTTCTCAAGATAAATGAAGTCTATAATTTCCTATCCATAAATTTATTCTTAAAAATAAAACATTTGATTACTGTCACTTTGTAACCATATATCTGCATGAACTTTTAATGTTAGTAAATATAGATATTGAACAAGAAGGGTAAAGGTTCTTTATTAAGATATTTTCAATTGGTCGGTTGATCCTTTAGATCATATTGATTCAACCTTTCATTTCACCCCTTCCCTTTTTTCATCTATAACAATATTCAACATTTCAGTCCTTTTTTCATTAATTGTTAATGGTTTAGCATAAAAAAATTAGAAATGAATACCACCTTGTCAATAAGTTTTTTTACCAAATCGAACATCCATGATTTGAATGTTCTAATAACTTTCTCGACTGTATGAATATCTGTATCATAAAGTGGAATAGGTAGCTTGGAACTCGGATCATGAGCTATGATAATCCCCACTCTCACATGGCCTATTGGAAGTTGTCTATTGTGTAGAGTGTCTTCTTGAATATTGAAAATGATATCCCTCACAACAAGGCAATGACTGGGTGTTGATAGATATAAATCACAGTCATTTTTACCCTATAGAATATCAGTATAGGAAAGGTATCAATGTCTTTATGATTCAAATTTTTTGGAAACAATTATGTGAATATTGATTACCTCATCTAAGATAGCTCTTTAAGGGGAATTGATCACCTAAAAGTTGGTGGGGGTGGGGGGGATCTTCACTCAGGGGTTATTCTTGGGTTGTTTCTTCTCTTTGCTCCCCCATAACATTTTCTAGTAACTCAAACATCCAATGAAATTTTTCTTCAAGGGAAGCTAATCATTCTGCTATCTCTTTGATTTTTTTATCTTTATCCCCTATTCTTTTCTTTCTCAAAATATGTTTAGGGTGTCACCCCAAAACCCACACCTATGACTCAACCATATTGTTCTAGCCACTTTAAGGCCACTGATAGTGGGTGTTCATTCGGTACAACTATTGATGATTATATTGTCTAATTAATATAGAAAATATAGGAAAATAATTAATCATTGTTATATAATAGTGATTTAATGGAAAAAAATTATTACACCATACTTCCACATGATTCCCACACTTTTTATGTGATTTCACCTATTATTATCTCATATTTATTTACACGTTCCACCTTCCACAGCCACTAATGTGGGGTGGAAGTGGAATTGGACTTAAATTCATTAATCTATATATAAATAGAGAAACATAATTATGTTTTTATTTCATGTAACATAAAATTATTACAATATATTTAAACTATGTACAATTTTTTCTAAAAAATAAGTGTACCCCATCCTTGATTTATGGTAGGGGTATTTTGGTATTTCTTTCCATTTCTTATTTTCATCACTCAGTTGTTGTTTCATAAATTAAAAATTCTTAATCAAAGTGATTAATTAATGTATTATCAAATAATTAATTACCAACCACAATGTACCTAAATTAATATCTATTCACAAAGCCCGACAAATGTATCCCATACTTCTTAGCTTATTGGGAGTGCATATATATGCAGTCAGTGTGATTTTATTTTCCCTTAAACATATTTGGGATGAAATTTCATTAAAAATTTATGAAAACCTATGCGATACTTTCTAGGAATCACTAATACAAATTTTTTTGGTAGTCTTCTATAATAAATTCACTCTAAAAGGGATAATGAAGAGTAATCCAATGTTTCATTATTTTATATTTTATTAAAATAATTAAAGGATATCATAATGTTACCCTAATTTCTTCTGAAATTAGTGCCTTAAGTGTGAGAACAACATGGTTAAATGAATCTACATCAATCAGTATGCACTTCTGAATAATGAGCCCATTGAAAATAGTGAACATGGCCTTTTTTGGGTTTATAGGCTGGTTGTGCGCATTCCATCCAACCATGAATTTGATTCCTTTTCTTTTCACCTTAATAGATTTTTCTAAAAACATCATGCTATGATTCTCCTATTTTTTTCTTGTTCATCAGTTCTTTGACATCTTCCATTTCCTTGGGATCAACATCGTCAATATATTGTTCCTTTGGATTGGTATAGTTGTCATGTGAAGAAGGTCATTGTTCCTCTATGCAGGGAGTAGTAGTGGGTTGAGAAACCTATTTTTCCTTAGGATTGCAAGAATAATCTTGTCTATAATTGGTTTAAAATTTAATTTAGACTATGTAAATACCAAATTGAAAAGATAATAACATGATGTAGCACAATGTATATTAAGAAAAAGATATAACCTGATTATTGAACTCTCTTTATTTAAAAGGTTTAAGGGATTTAACCCCTCTAGTGAGTATCCGAATCCCTTATTTCTGATATCATCTAACATACAAGACCCCATCTACACTAGGACCACTATGAAATATTGTGATTTTCTATTGAAAGGGTCATCCTCAGTTGAATTTTTATGTGACCCTTCAATGGTTTTTGTTCGATAACATAACAACTGACTACTTTCAATTTGTTGGATCTAGAGCACAAAATACATGTACTGACTAAGATTCCATTATGAATATTTTGCCTTTATACCCTTACTTACTGAAATTTAATTTCATGAATCTCAATTCATATATTTTAATAGCACTCCTATTATCAAACCATTTTCATTGAAAAATTGGCACTTGGAATGTTATATAATCCCCCTCTGATATTTGTTTGACAATTCCAAAGTATGACATATTCATATAAATTGTATTTTTTCCTTTGTACTAGATACATGCATCACTTCAACCACAAGTGTAATTCCACTGTTTTTCGTCATATTTCCTTCATCAAGTTCATTTGTATAGAATATGTAACCATTTTAAGATAATACATGTACACTTGGTCCTATGGTTAGCCATCATAGTTTTTCTGAAATTGAATCTATATTTTCATATGAATCCATAAAAAATGGTCTCAAAACCATCATATAAATAATTTATTTTGTGTATTTGATATCTAGATTTCATCCCTTGATGAATTTAAATTTATAAGAATTTCTTTGTGGGTTTCAACGTATGGGAAAACCTCTAAAATATTATATAATAGATAAATATGGGTCTGCTATCGATATGTAATATTGATTGTGACAAAATTTATTTAATAAATTCTTTTACCCAGAAGTTGCCCAGTGGGATGAGATTTTGGTAGACCAATGTTTTCTACATCAGGTAGGTATATGGTATAGAATTCCATGATTTCCTCAAAAATCTACCCCTCTGTAATACAACCTTCTAAATGAATTTGATTTTTGAAATACCCTTTCAAAATATTCATATACCATTCAATGGGGCACATACATCTATAATGTATTAGACTTCATAGTCTTATATCTCTCACCAAGTGAACCATCAAGTGAACAATCATATTAAAGAATTATGGTTAGAAGAACATTTCAAATTCAATTAATATGATGGAAATTTACTTTTCCATAGTTGGAAATTTCATCAAGCCTATAGATTTTATACATATTGCTTTGAAAAAGAAACTGTTCTTGTTTAATGTATGGTGGAAACTCTTGGAAGAAATTCAGCATAAATATATAGTTATTAGATATTGGATCAAAACATGAACTTCATGTGATTTTAGACCCTTTAACTTTAAATCAGTCATTGAAATGATATTATTGATATTTTATGAATACCCCTTTGGAACCTTTACACCATTCAAGAAGTTAAAAAATGATATCTCTTCTTCCTGGAAAGAGTATAAGCAGTTAGAGGAAGAAAATTCCATTTTTCACCCTTCACTAGTGCCAACTCTTCCTGTATTCCCATCTTAATAATACCCAAAATAGATTTAATTCTATCCTTTGTTTTTTCGGGTGCAGTTAGTAACATTCCTATGAAACTATCAAATACATTTTTTTCAACATGGATAATAAGAAGAAAATGATGACGTAAAGGAAAATAAATTATAGTAATTGAAAAAAACTGATCTCTTTTTCCAATCAGTTTTCATATGATTTTTCAAAAAAGGTTTACCAAAATTAGTGTTCATATCATTTACATTCTCAAAAAGTTGATAAATTGTTACTAAAGATGGTGCAATATATTCTTTGGAACTTCCATCAAATGATGTCATCCAAGATTGGTACTTATGTTATTGGGGTAGAAATATGTGATGTCCTAGAAACACAATCTTTGATCAATGTTTCAACCTAATTGACTGTGTAACTTGTTCAAAAATGGGGCACCTTTGAGTTTATTTAAATCTATATCCTAAAAAATTTACATAAGAATGAAATTAATTTATAATCCCATACAACATAGCTTTCAATGTTAAATCTTTATTTCTGTAATCATCATACAACATAACACCAGAACCCCATAATAATTTCAAATCTTTAATCAATTGATCCAAATAAACTTCAATATCATTACCCCACTATTTTGGTCTTGATATAATCATAGATAACATAATGTATTTTGGTTTCATGCATAACCACAGTGGTAAGTTATAATTTACAAACATAACCGGTCATGTACGGTGACTTATTTGAAAAAAATGGATTAAATCCATCTATAGATGGTGTGTGATGAAGGGTTTTCATCTCTTTTCCAAATTTAGGATACTCGTGATCAATTCTATTTCACTGAAAAGAGTCTGTTGGTTGAGGAAGTATCCCATTTTCATTTCTTGTATCTATGTTCCATGTCAATAGTCGTATATTCTCTTCAATTCCATATAAGTGCATAAACAATGGAATGATTGGAAAGAATCATACAATTTTAATAGGACCCTATTCAACTTTATTTTATCTGGAACCACACCACTTTGGCCATTATTTAAGTGATTTTTGGTCCTTGTGATATAGTATATAGTCATTTGGATAAGAATGTATTCTTTTAGAGATCATACTCATTGAACCTAGCATTCATTTAGCATCATATGTTCATCTTTGAAGCTCATTATCTTTTTGGAGCATATCATTTATGAGAGAAATTAGTTAAATAAAACTGGCTTTACTCAATTTGTTTCTATATTTAAAATTTTTAAACTTTAGTATGGATAAAAATTCATTATATTTAGTACAACCAATATGAAATGGAATATTTAAACAACTATTTAACTTCTCAAACAAGTTTAGAAAATCAAAAAGTTCATCTTCAACTGTCATGATCATTTCCTCAATATTATCTTCATCATCATTCACACCTTTAATAAAATACTCAATATATTATTCTCAATTTTCCACAATTATAATCATATAAGATGATCTATAAAATGCAGTGCTATCCTAGTCACTAGATACATTCACTTTTTCCCCATGTTTAGTCCAACATTTCTAACTTTGATCTATTCCATGACAGATCAAGTGTTCTTCCAATTACTCTAGACTAATTAGTCTTGAAGAACAACAATGAAAACATGGGTAAAGGATTTGAGAATGATCATATGCATGATCTTTTTCAAACATTATGTACTCTTTCACCACATCTTCATACTATTTTTTTCATAAAATTAACATGCATCTATTTTTGATTCATATAAATACTATTTGATTTGGTAATATTAATATTTAACAAAATAAATACATTCAAAAAAATGGTCCATTTAAATAAGGGGAACCCAAAATTTGATTGTTTCAAATAATTTCATTATTCTTTGAAGGAAATGGGAAATTAAATTTAAGAAATTAATTAATCCATTGGTGGTAGGTTTTATCCTCCGAATTCATCCACATTGATCACTGGTACCTAGTATGAGATGAATACTAATCATGATAGTTAAAGAAACATTGGTGCATGCCTAGAATAGATGGTGGATGAGTCTTAGGAAAAAAATTACAATAATAATTATTTAATAGATGAAGCAGATGATGGTAAAATTTTTCTTCTTAAATATAAATTTTCAGAGGATGGGTAGTTAGTGAAGGTTATAGGAGTGAGTTCATGATGGATATCCTATGGGTTGGATGGAGTTAGTGACATGCCCTTGTCATGGTGTTATTATCAATCTATATTATTCAGGATGTGAGATTCTGTGTATCAAGGAGGTATCCAAAATTTAATATGATCATATAAATATAGATATCACCTATATCCTTAAACATGTTTACATTAATAAATATAGATACCACTCATCCCAATGCATTTGTAAATATAGATTCCACTCTAATTTTTGACACATATTTTAAGGTGTGTTTGAAAAGGAAAATAAAATTAGTGATATTAGTTTGTAATTAATTAATAAATATTAATAATAAGATAAAATTATTATTAATTGATGTGATATTAATTAGTAATAAGTTTAAAAATAATAATAAAATACTAATTAAGACTAATTATTATTAATAACAATAGTTTTATTAATTTTTAATTATCTTAATAATAATTAATTATGATAAATGATTACTAATTATTACTAATTATTTTCTAATAATATTTATGAATAAAAAATTATAACTAATATTAATTATTTATATGTTAATAAATTATCTAATGATAGAAAATCCTTTTATGATAAATTTAAGGTGTATATTTGTGTTGACTCTTCACAAATGGTTGAGGAATCTTCACAATGGGTGGAACAAATGACTCAAGTGGTTTAACCTAATGAAAAAGAGTTATAGTATCATGAAATAGAAGAATATAGGCTGTTTTTGACTGGATCTCATTGGAGGATGTCCCTTTATTTGGAGCCATAGAAAATAGAGAAAGTTGAAGATGATATTAGGCCAGTTGAGTCCTTTGACGTGGAAAATTGTCTATAAGATAATGTTTGTGCAGTTGAGGGACAATCAAATCCAAGTGATGGTGGGCCATTGGGTGTGGAATTTTCTGGATGTGTTCCATATGAAGATGGGTCTGGGAAATCTGATGTTCAACGGAGTGTATATTATCTTCAATAGAGTAATAACATCTTCAGTTCTTCTAGAGTATCTAGTAAGTGGGGTAATGTCTCAGATGTTGGATGTGACAAGGAACAATTGATGGTTTTATTGGACACTACTCATCTTCGATCAACAAGAAATGGTGACCCTATTTCTTTTAATTATGATGTTTTAAATGGAAAGGGAAAGATGGTCAGTAGTGAAGGATTGGTTCCATTTCCTCCAAAAAGAATGTTGTGGAAGGATTAGTCCAGTATGCCCTGGAATGTGTCAACCAGGTCATCTTCCAAGGATTCAAATATCTAACTCACTCCGGAGCAGGAAAGGTCCAAGGAAAGGATCCTTGTATTCCTTAATCAAGGTAATTCACCTTTGGAGTAGGAAACTACTGATGATGCTGATGATTCTGATTATGATAATAAAAATGATCATGATTTTTTATCCATAGTTTTACTTTCTAGATGAGGGCATGTATCTTTTATGACCCTGTATGTTTTCTTGCTTGGTTGTTCTCTTTTTTCTTTCACCTTTAATAAATGGTCAGGAGCTTTCACTTCTGGCTGGACATTTTTTGTAATAAATTATCTAATAATAAATATTGATTATTGTTAGTAAATAAGTAATAATTACTATTAATTATAAATGATTATTAATGTTTATTAATTAAATAATAATTAATTAATAAATATTTAAACTAACTAGTAATAATTATCTACTATGTGATATTCAATATTAATCAATCCATAAGAATTTTTAAATTACTAATTAAGAGTACTTATTAATTAATTAAAAATTATTAATATTATTTATTTATTATTTAATAATTAATTAATAAGCATTAATACTAATTTTTAATTTTCAAAAACTAACTAATACAAAGTATTAAATAATCCAAACTAATTATTAAATTATTAAAATTAATTAATTAATTAATTTCATATTATTATTAATGTTTATTAATTCATTAGTAATTAATTAATGGATTGTAATGTTAACTAATAATTGTCAATGCCAAAGTGATATTAAATATTAATTAATTAATCTATAATAACTATTAAATTACAAAGACTAATTATTAGTTAATTTAAAAATATTATCCATATTTAGTAATTAATTATGACTTAATTAAAAATATTATTAGTAAATTGTAATTAAGTGATATTATGTAGCAATTAATTCATAATAATTATTGAAAAAAATATATTTATTATTTAAATATATTCATTATAATTTTATAATAATTGTTATAATAACTATATTTATTATTTAAAAATATTTGTTATAAATTTATAAATATAAATATAAATATATACATATATTTATAATTATAGTGATAAATAAATATATTTATAAATATTTGTATACAATTATAAATATATTAATATAATTATATATATATAATTATATATATTTATTAATACAAAAGTATATATAATTATTAAGATAATGAATATATTAATTATTTAAGTTTATATTTGTTTATTTATAATTTTATAAATACTTTTTTTAAAACATTATATATATACATATATATTATTATATATAAAATTACTGAATTGAATTTATCAAATTTCAATTATCCATAAAAAAATATCAAATTACATTAACAACAATTGATTATAAAAAAACTCTAATTACCCATGGAAAAATCTCAAGTTGTAATCCCAACCAACAAAACAATGGTGAATGTGCAATTGAGATAATTTTTTAAAATTTAAGAAAAAATCTAATAAAAATAAAAAACAAAATGTTAGCATACTTGTAAAAAACCCTAAAACTGAGTGGCCGACTGACATCAATAAAGGGAGGATATGGGGTCCAATCCTCTATCAACAGTCAGCTGACATTAAGGGAGGTATAAGAGGGGGGGAGGTCCAATCATCGGTTGCTGGATGACCGAAAAAAAAGTGAGGTAAGGATTGTGTGGTGACCTACCGACAATAAGGGAGGGAGGGGAGGTCATTCGAGTGTCGGTCGACAGGTGAGGAAGAAAAGGGAGAGAGGGGAGGGAATCTGGTCATCTATAATCAACAAGGGAGGGAGGGTAGGGCGTTTTCTCATCACTAGTCAATTTTCTTCCAAGGAAGGTGCGTTTGGACCTGCCAGATGCTGGAAGGGGTGGAAATCGAGGTGATAGTACATGGGTTGCAAATCAAAGTATAGATCTGGAGACTAAAAGAATAAATCAACACATGCCTTATATTTAGAGAGGATTGGTTAATCTATAAAGAATAAGATGATGACTGGGTTCAGTGAGAGCAGTGGCTACTATGACTATAGGGTTCCATGAAATCTTAAAGGGGCACAGAAGAGAAAAATCTGTTAGGGTTATTTTTTTAAGAACTCAGAAGGCTTTTAAAATCACTTTTAAAAAAGCACTGATAAATAGAAATTTTATTAGTGCTAAAAAACATTGATATGGAAAATATTTATCAGTGCTATCATTCTAGATCTGATAATGAGAAGTTTTATCAATGTTTTTTTAGTGCTGATAAAGATCGAATTTTAATAATATATTTACATATATTTTTGTATAATTAAATATATTTAAATATATATATAAATAAATATCATTATAAATTTAATAACTATATTTATTATTTAAATATATTTATTATAATTTTTTTTAATTTTATAAATACATATTTATTTATTTATATTTATAATTATAAATAAAAATACTTAAAAATATTTTTATATATTTATAAATTTAACGAGGTATGGGAAGATCCCTTTTAATTAATGGTAAAATAACATAATAGACATAAGATGGGGTCAAATAGAAAAAACTACCCACACAAAAATAGTCATAGATCTAGATTTTTTTTCTAATCTTAGCTCCAAGATCACGTTTTATAAGGTTACCTTCACAATTATTCCTAATAAGAAAGCCCAATTTATGGGAAATTCCCAATTTCTTACCCAATTTCAAGTACCACCCATAATCTATTTTAAGACACCATTATTTTTATGAAATCACTGTGTTTTTTCATAAAAAACTATATTTTATCATTTCTGGTTTTATAAAAAAATTATGACAAATAAAAATGATTTTTCCCAAAGAAATCATCTTTTCAAAGTAAAAGGGGAATTTCTCTCAAGAATCCCTCAAAGGTTATATTAGAGTATTTTCTTCTATTTAAATGAATTTGTTTAGTTATATTTTTTATTGATTTTTATCTCTTATGATTGTCATATACCATATTTTATTGTATTGTTTATGACTAGTTTGACTGTGAATGTGCTATCTTGATACCATTCACCATACTACTCAGAACAGTTAGAGATTATATTGACAGATTAGAGAGAGTTATTTACATTTCATATGTATATATTGTTTATGTTTAACCCCATTCAAATTAGGAATGAATTGGACTTAGTAAGTGGTGGGTAGGGCCCTCTACAGCTCCTCGATGCATCGGTACATCTCATGAGACAAAAAAGAAATGTATTTTGGTTGATGCCTTAACCATTTATTTTCAAATGGCTTGGTTGAGGCCTTGATGATATGTTAATGATGTCTAAAATTATTAATTCCCTAATTATGATACTAGTAATTGAAGTTAAATGTGATTTCTTGTACCTAGTACCAATGAAATAAAGTAAGACACTAGATTCTGGCTACTAGGGTAGGGGGTTTTTATAGTTGGTATCAGAGGCATGTTTAGTAGAAAACTTAAAAACAATATTTAGAAAACATAGATTAGGGAACACAAACCTAAGAAATACTATGAGGATAAGAATATAATATTATCCTATAATTTTTCTAAGGTAAAGATTATATGGGTATTAATAGAAATAAATCCCTGTCTGTACAAGTGGATATGGTTCTGGAATAATTGTACCTAGGGGTATCAACACAGACACAATGTCCCAGGCCTGACTCAAGGTAACCTGATACAAAACAACGAGCCTTACTACACACCTAGGTTGACACTCCTGGGGGATATTCTTAGGATAATTCACATTTTATTTTCAAACCGTTATTAAGGATTTAAAAGTAAACATGTTTATGATTATAAAATTAGCTATGCATTATTTTTCATTTTATGTTAAGTGTTTGTTTGAAATTATTCATTTAGATTCAAAACCTAATTTAGTGTATTCCATTATTTAAAAATGGTGCCTAGTGGAAGGAATGGAAACTGTATCATCATGTGTATCCCATGTATATATTTACCCCTTATTTAAGATAATTATTTTGGTACTACAACTGTGAATGGTTATAAGAAAATTATCATTACAATGGGACAACTGAATTGGGTTATGAACAATAAATTTACTCATATAGATAATACTGACCCACAATGTGAAGGAACAATATTAGAACCTCCATGAGACAACAACCTCCATCACTTAATGGGACTACAAACTCATTTGTAGCTGAGCAGTGGATAAATTTCTTAGAAAATATATTTCTCACTTTGGGAATTAACGAAAGGGACAAGGTTATGATGGCAGTTTATCATATCTTGGGAGATGTAAATTAGTGGTGTTCGTTAATTAAAAACAAAAAGGAGGAGAAAAAATTGAAAATATGGAATGAAAAAATTTTAAGGAAATTTTCCTAGAAATATATTTTCCTCATGAACAATGAGTGGATATGGAGAAGAAATTCATGAGTTTGAAACAAAAATATGATGAAAATGTTGCGAAGTATGAAACCAATTTTACAAGGTTAGTAAGGCATGACATTTATTATAAATATAATCCTAGAAGAAATATTGATTTATTAATTGATGGTTTAAAACCATTCCTTCAAAGGGAGATGGTCTCCCAAACATTTTCATTATACAATGATTTAGTCTCATGTGCTATCAAGATAGAGAAAGAATAATCTATGTCTTATGACTTTAAGGGAAAGAAAGAGATGAAAATAATGGTAGAGTAAGATACAAATAAAGGGTAAAAGGGAATGAATGATTTTCCCACATGTGATAATCGTGGTAAGAAACAACCCTGTACTTTCCTAAAGGTAATGTGAGTTTGTTACGAGTGTGGAGAGAAAGGTCACTAGGCTCATGAATGCAATGGAAAGAAATAAGATGATAATGCGAAATGTTCTAGCTATAAGGACATGGGGCACTACATAAATTAATGTCCCAAGTGTCAAGGCAATATATCTCAGAAAAAAGAAAAGGGATCAAACTCAAGATTATGATATTACTATAGTCGAAGTGGAATCATTAATACATGTGTGTTATTGTAGCCAAGAATTATGTTATGATATTTTGGTTATAAGAATCACGAGATATATAATGATTGAACTTCATTACTTATTCTTTATAGATTTGGAAGCATACATATTTTCATTAAAGTTTTAAGGTGATCAATGTATTCATATATTTAGTTTGTGGGATTAAGAGCTACATTATTTGAAGAATATTGTGTTAAGTTGATTTTGGAAATTTAGTAATATTCCTTATAATTTTTTTGACATTGAATGTAGATATAAATGTTTTAGATGAGTCTTATGATTATGTACTTGTATAATGAATCTAGTTAAACTTTGGAATTAATTGTTTGTTGATAACATGTGCCAACATTATTAGTTTGAGTAATGATTTAAAGGTAGAAGTAATGACTAAAGGGCCATATGATTCATTAAAAGTGCTTTGGGTTTAAAAATTTCATCTTGAACATTCATTTCCAAATGTAAGAGATGATGTGAAAATAGATCGAAGCACAACCAAAGGATGAGATTATTCTTATGACATGGAAAGGAATCATGTGAGTTTATTTTATAAAGTGTTTCCCTCATTAGTAAAATAATACCACAAGTCTAAGAAAAATATTTTGGAACAAAAAAAATTATCTATTTACTTTTTTTGAGAAATCAATGGTATTTTAAGCAATCACAAGATTTACGATTTAATTATTATTGACTTTATAAATGACTATATTTTCTATCACTCTCCATCAGAACATGATGGTTAGATTTCTCTCCCATGTCATGGTTTTCACTTATCATTAATGTTATCCTTTTTGAAATCCTACTTTTGTGGGGACCTTCACATTTCCACTTTCCTTATTATTAAGAGTGTGTGTTATTAACCCTATTTCTGATGTGGGTTTCCCATAAAGGAATTTTGAAGTATCAACCTTTGATTTACGAAGTAAAATTTAAAATTGCAAGGACACAATTTATTGAAGGAGGGGAGAATTTAACACCACAATATTTTATGGTCTGTCTCTTTTTAAATTTAATTTCTTTGATAGCATAAGTTTTAAATAACACCAAGCTTAAACAAATAAATAAATACAATTATTTATCATTATTTTAAAATGAACATTATAACCTAGTAGTTAAATTATAGGGATTGAGCAGAATTAAGTAAATTATAAAATTTATAAATTATATATTAAATAATTTTTTTGAAATTTATTCAAATTATTTTATTGTCATAATATAAGAATAAATCCAATTTACACAAAAGTCTATATTTTTTAAAATGGTGTTTTAAACCCTTTTAATCGGGATATTTTTTTAAATATAATTTTTTGACACTTATATAAATTATATTTTACAAAATAAACATTATTTTTGAATTCATAATATCAAA
This sequence comes from Viscum album, assembly GCA_963277665.1. NCBI lineage: Eukaryota > Viridiplantae > Streptophyta > Magnoliopsida > Santalales > Viscaceae > Viscum > Viscum album. Next base: position 1,070,695,716 of record OY728129.1, read on the forward strand.
ATTTACTTTGGCTAATTTTTTTGTATTTTTATGACAAGTTTAATTTTAGAGGAATAATAATGTGAATGTTGGAATATTAATGTGACCAATATGAATAGTAATGTGGCCATTAGAATAAGTGCTTCACATATTAAAGTATAAAAAAATTAGTCATCTCATAAATTAAAATGTAATATATTTATATAATGGAATAATAAAATAAATGTGTTAAAAACGATAAATTAATTGTTGGTTTTTTTGTGAAACAAAAATATTTATTTAAAATTTTATAATTAATATAATGATTTAAAATTATATTAATTTTTATAAAATATATTCTTAAATTAATATTTTATTATATTGTTATTATATGATAATTTTATGAGATCACAAATAATTTTTGAAAGTGTCATAAAATCAGTTATAATTTTAAAATCGATATTTTTTTGAAGAAATGATAATTTTAATAAAAAATTAAAATTTTCATATTTATATAATTATTTGAAAAAATGGGGTTCATTTTTTAATTAAACATATCAAAAAATGGTTAGGGTGAATTTTTTATTTTTCTAAAATACTTAAATTTTTGGTGAATAGTAAAATACTATAATTTATGATAAATGCTAAATACTTGAATTATTGAGTCATATATGATGTATGGATTATGTAAGACTATAATATAGTAATATAATTAATTATGTTAATATATTTTATGATAATTATCAAACTATTCATAGTCTTGAGCCAAAACAATAAACAAATGAATAAAATATTTGAAAAACACCCCTCTCTTCCACTATAAACACCACCCTCACCACCCCTTCTCCTCACACCTTCCAAGCATTGAGACTTATAAAATTTTTGACCAATACTCTTCCCAATACCCTACCCCATATCTAGTATCCTTTAGTCTCAAAAATATAACAAATCCAATTCCCTTGAGGAGTTTCTCAAGGAGTAGAATTCAAGAGATAAAAATCTTCTTTTTTTCTTTTATTTTCTTTTCAATTTATTTTATTTTCTTATCCTTACCACACTTACCAAATTTAAAGAGACATGATAACTCTATAATAATTTAAATACTATAATATTATCAATTTAGTGGAATATCTATAATCAAAATCTTTTTTCTCTCTCTCTTTTATTCCATAAATGAAAACATCGCCTGTGATGTGTCTATTTACCGACAACATGGATGATAAATTTTCAGTTTCCATTAAATCCTACAATTGTAGTCAGGAAGACATTTTTATGGTTGAACCAGATTATTATATACGTATTATATCCTATTTAATATTATTTGACCATTATATATACAAGACGATAATTAATAAAACCAAACTAGTTTGTGATGGTCATAAACCCCCAAAATAATCTAAACATTTATCACTAACATCTTATCAAATGATTCATCCTCACCCCCAAAATACAAATGAATTATATAACCATTTAATCAGAAGTATGTTCATTATTAACTTATATCTTCAATTCTAGATATCTATTCCCATTTTACATGAGGCTCCACACTCATTTACAAGTAAACCAATCATGAAAACCAAGGAAATGAATGCCCCCAAATGATAAAATTCTATCTTGTAACACATAAAAAGACCATAAAAGAATATAATAAAATTACATTAAACCAAATACTTGTAGAAACTGTTCTGAATTAATTAATTAATGAATTTAATTTTATTATTCAATACATTAAGGTCAAGTGTATAATGCTTTCGGACATAAGGTAAGGGTTTCTTCCAGAACCTCCAATTTAATTTGGGCTATACTTTCTCCCTCTATACACCAATATAATTATTCATTAATCTTATATAATTCTTATAAATTATTTTTTACATGTTCCAAACTCATATATCCAGATTATTTCATATTTCTTTGATGGGAGAATACATGTTTTATAAGGTTCCCTTCTTAATTCTTCCCGATAAGCAAGCCCGCTTTAAGGGAACTTTCCAGTGTCTTACCCAATTTCAAGGACCATTCATAATATGTTTTAAGACACCATTAATTTTCTAAAATCACTAATTTTTTCATAAAAAACTATATTTTTTCATTTACGGTTTTATACAAACAATTATGATGAATAAATATTTTTTTCCAAAAGAACTCTTCTTTAAAATATAAAAGTTGTATTTATCTGAAGAATTCCTCAATTATTTTATTAGAGTATTTTTTAACTATTTCAAAACCTATATTGAATTATACAATTTATTTATATTTAGCTTTTATTATTACCATATACTATATTTTATTAAATGGTTTATGACTATTTTGACTATAGATGTGCTATTTTGATACCATTCACCATACTACTCAGAATGGTTAATGATTATGTTTATAAATTAAGGAAAATTATTTACATTTCATATGTATATATTGTTTTCATTTAACACCATTCATATGAGAAATGAATTGGACTTATTAAGTGATGGATGAGGACCACTACAGACCCTCGATGCATCGGTTGGTCTCATGAGACAAAAAAGAAATGGATCTTGGCCTATACATTAACCATTTATTTTTAAATATCTTGGTCAAGGCCTTGATAGTATGATTATGATGTCCATTATTATGAATTCATTCATTATGATAATATTAATTGATATTACATGTTATTATTCAATTAGTATAATATCCATGGTTAGGTTTCATTCTCTTATGATCATTTATTTGGATTTAATTATTTAGCTTATATTTTTACCTTATTATGCTCAAGTTTATGTTTATAGGATCGTGTCTTCAGTGATTCACATTTCCTTATTATTTATGTTAGATTTATTGGTATTGATTACTATTAATGAGTATATTATCTCACCCATTTCTTCTGTTTTATCATTCCATAGGATATGAAGATGTAAATTATGAATGACTTGTAGGGATAATCTTGGAGTATATGGGTGTTTCCAATTGAGTTGCTATGTTTATTTTACCTTTCAAGTTGTAATGTAACAATTATATTTGTATCTAGTTTTGCAAAACTGATAAACTATTTGGTTATTTGGGATGTGATTTATTGTACCTAATAATAATGAAATAATGTAAGGTAGCAGTTATCAGATACTGGGGTTGGGGTTTTTTCTAGCCACATGTGCCTTATCCAAAGAATGAGCATTATATTCCTAATTTCCCAATTTAATAACTTGAACATTTTTAATAACATATACCCTGGCCTCATCCTATGGAAGAGATGTTGTGGTATTTGTATCATATGAGTAACATTATAGGAATCAAAGGAATCCTTCTCTATTTGAATTTCATATCTCAACGATCCATCCTTACATGAAACATGAGACTACCCACAACCAAACATTAGAGTTTCACCCAGTTTATGAGAAGACACACATCTTAAATCTGAATGTACTGTACGTTGAGCAGTTCCAGCCTATTTGAGAGATGAATATACTATCACAAGTGTGGCCTGGTCCATGCCTATAGGGACATTGGTAGTCATTTCCTCCATTTTCCCCAAGGTTCAAAATATCTAGTTAGAAGGGGGTTTATTGGCTGTTGCAGAACCCTTCACTTCATTGAACATTTGTCATTGTACAGTTGTAGGGAAAATTCCATACAAATATAGGGTGGTAAGTTCACTGAAGGAATGTGCCTTGACATTATCATCAACCCTTTCACCCTGATCTAAAGGGAAATGGGGTTCTATAGGCCGGTTGTCCCCAAAATCCACACCAACCCGAACATCTCAAATCCTTTTAAACACATAGGCCCCTTTGGGATACATTGCATCTACATTCATTTTTTGTATTTAGAAGTGTTGTTCTTCCAATAATATAGTAGGATCACCCTAGTTTTCATATCATTTAACAATGCCACCCTATTTAGATGAAGAAGATACCTTTTGGATCATGGAATCCACATGAGGTGACTCCTCCCTCACTGCCTACATCCCATGACTTGATGGACTGGAATGACCACCAATGATATCAGGATATGAGATAAGTTTTCTCTTTCACTGAGAACCTCCATATATTTTTTCCTGCTCAGTGTTAACCATTTCATCTTTACTGGTAATAGAAAGCTTCAATTTTTAAAAATACACATGATGGCCAGACTTCATAAAATTATCAAAAACTATATTCTTATAACACTAATCCTAAGAGTGTCCAATGAAAGATAATTTTCATCAAAAGATAGATTTTCTCTCCAATTCAACCAAGAGATCAAGCCGGTCACTATAAAAAAATAGCTGTTTAGTGGCGGGTTTTTAGAGAGTGTTATGAAAAACCACCTCTAAGTTCATTTTAGATGGGGTTATTCACAACCCCTCCAATCATCGAATTTAGAGGGGGTTCCAAACCCCCTCTAAAATTTTAGCATTATGTTTTTTAATATTTGGTTAGATTTTAGAACTGGGTATGTCAAAACCACTGATAATTTAATAATTAGTGGTGCTATATGTTCAGTTGGATTTTAGAGGCACTATATATATATATATATATACATTAGAGGTAATTTTGAACCCCCTCTAATGCATGACAATAGAAGGGGTTATAAACCCCCTATAATATAAGAAATTAGAGGGGGTTCATGAACCAATGATAATCCCTTATATTAGAGGGGGCTCTGAACCCCTTATAATTTAAGAAATTAGAGGGGGTTTTGAACCTCCTCTAATGCATGACATTAGAGGGGGTTCAAGAACCACATAATCCCTTAGATTAGAGGGGATTCTAGACCCCTTATAATTTAATAAATTAGAGGGGGTTTTGAACCTCTTCTAATTTAAGAAATTATAGGGGGTTGTGAACCCCCTATAATGTAATAAATTAGAGAGGGTTCATAAACCACTGCTAATCCATTTGATTAGAGGGTTTTTTAACCCCATCTATTTTTTTATTTTTAAAATAAATCTCATATAAATAAAAATTTTATAATATATATGTGTACGTACACATGTGTGTATATATATTACATAAACACATTATATAAATGTATTTAAGTACATTATAAACACACACAAATATATATATATATATATATGTAAAGGCATTACATAAATAATTAAAATAAATACTTATACATATAAAAAACACATACATATATAAATATTTCTATACGTGATATAAATGTAATTATAAATATATATATTCCAATATATAAAATTTATATATGGTTTTATAAATAATATAAATTTATTAAATACATTTATATTATACATATATTATATTGAATACATTTTAATTTTTTATTTATGCATAAGTACATTTATATTATATTAGGTATTAAAAATATATATAATATAGACAAAAATAAATATAAAAGTAAATAAATATACTATATTATCAATATTTCATTATATATAAATTTAAATATATTATATTTACTATCTTATACCATATTAATTATATATTAACTTAGTAAATTTATGTATTTTATTTAATTATATTATAAATTTCCAATTTTATGAATGCATCTAATTTTGTGTGAATATATATATATATATATATATATATATATATCTCTCTGTGTGTGTGTGTGTGTGTATACATGACATAATATAAATGAATATAATTAAATATATAAATATATAATATAAATGTATTTAATATAATATAAATCATAAAATAAATATATGGTATTTATAAAACAAATATAAATTTTTATAGTTTAAAAAATAAGTGTAATAATAATAATTAACTAATAATATTATGGAAACAAACACACACACATACATATAAGTATATAATATAAATAAATATGTAAATATATTATATCTATAAATATTATATAAAAATATAAACACACACACAAATATAAATGTTTATAAATATATGAATAAATGTAAATTTATATGTGTAAATATATTTATTTTAATATATTATATATACCCATAAATATATTTATATATATATAAAAATATAATATATTATTTATATTTATATAAAATAATATATATATATATATATTATCATATATTTTTTATTTAAATAACTATATTATAGCGTATATAATAAAAAAAATTGAACGCGGCGTAGTGGAAGAGTGGTTCAACATTATTTGGGGGATATTGGTCTGATTCCCATTGGAGACCTCCTTTTATAAGAGGCAGGATTTGGAGGAGATCCCGCTCCATGTGCTTGGGGGTCCCACATACATAGTCCTGGACTTGGTGAATGTCGGGGTTTCCATGTGGTTTCTATTTGGTGTCATAGGGGGTGGTGTTAAGGGGGGTGTCTGCATGGGTGTGATGGGGTGTCATAGGTGGTGTCCTCATAGGTTCCATGGGGTGTCCATGGGTTCGATTGGGTGTCATACGGGGGGGGGGGGGGGTGTCCATGGGTTCCCTCGTGGGTTCCATGGGGTGTCATAGGGGGTGTCCGTGGGTTCCATGGGGTGTCAAAGGGGGGGGGGGTGTCCGCGTGGGTGCCTCGGTTGTTCGGTCCTTTGGTGGAAAAATTGGAAAAAAATAAATTATATTTATGGGAGACTGTGGTACAAACCATCACTAAATATAGAAATTTCAAAGTCATTTAGGGGTGGTTATAACCACCCCCAATTGAGAACATCAATTTGAAGGTAGTTATAAACCAAACCTAATGCACTATTAAACATGAAATTAGGCCGAAATTAGTGGGGGTTAAAACCCCCTCTAATTGAACTGCCACTAAACACAAAATCATTTTACCAGTACTTGTCGAGAACCACCTCTAATCAGATTATGTGGCTACTTTACAGGCGATTATGGCTAACCACCGCTAAAACTTTTATAGGGGGTTTCAACCCCTTCTAAATGAAAACCCCATTCTAATCACACATATTTTTTAGTGTGTGTTCTCCAACCACCAAGTTGTCCATCTCAATAAGAGGTGCACATATATTCACTTCAATAAAGATCCTTGTGAAGTGACCATATCTCACGCGCTCATTTTCAACGTAAATTTTGATTGGTATTTCAACAGTAGATGCACTATCCCACAAGATTTGGGAGTCCCGGAAACACAAGAAATGTCCCTTAATTTGAATCCAAAGTTGATTAATTAAATTTTTTATTTTCATTGGATCAAAAAGTGGGTCCCAATCCTAGAACCCCAGATTACCTAGTTTCATAGAAACAAACCCACAACCCCATGCCCAAGATTTCAAATCATCTAAGTGGAAGAAAAAATAAAAAAACCATACCTATCGAGACCATATGCCAATCATCGAATGTCTTAGACTTTTGAAGCTTCATTCGATGAACCTTGAGCTTTAAGTAATGATTGTTAGGCATCATCATAAGCCTCCAAATTATCAAATTTTGGAATTCTTAAAGATGTTTCTCTAGTATTTTTTATTCTCCTCAATAATTTCCATCAATTTTATTTTGAAAAATTTCTTCTTCACCACATTCGACTCTCCCTTGGAATTAGATAATAGCCAGAAATTCAAGATCACCTCAACTATGGATATTTGATTCGAATACTGAATCTGATTCACTTGTGCCTGGGTCACAACCCTCATGTAATACTCATTCAAACGATTCACTCTATTTTTTCACACCACATCCACATCAGTCATGATCTTTGTGGGGAAAATAAAAATGTCATTTGGATCAAAAAAATGATCAAGATTAATCATCATGGAATCAGAACCCTATTCATCATCTCAATTGAAAGTGAGATCCTCCCAAAACCACACATGTTCGATCGATCTTTGGGTTGTAATACTACAAGTTCATGAATGGAATATCAAATTTAAACTTTACAACTTCAAGGATAGATTTGCACAAGTTTAGATCAAGATTCATGTTCATAATTGGGTATTATGGAATCTAGAAATACTGTTTGATGTTTCATATTTCATTGACATTCCAATCATAATGGATAATTCCACTAAACATGCCATTTTAATCACTTTTCTAGTGTTTTGGTGGAAGTTGACTTCAACTCTTCCATGATATATAGAGTAGTTATTTCCACTCCTACTCACAAGATTAACCTAAAAATTGAGTTTGAGAATAATCCACTCTTTTGGGATTCCTACTAGATTATTGGGAACTCAAAATTCATGTCCAGGGGTGATCTTTTTTGCCCTATATTTCAGTTTCAAGGTCATGATTTGCAACATTTTTGGAATAAAGGTACTAGTGGGAATGTTCAATGTAGCTATTATAAGAATATGCACAATTTTGATGATAATACTGGTCATAATTCAAACATTAGGAACTTAATTTATCCTAGAGAACAAATCTTAGTGGATGAGGGATCTTCTCATCTAATACCAAATCCTCTTATTCAAGGACCTATGAAGGATGGATGTTCAAACTTTCCCACTCTATAACACCCAGAAATTTCTAGATCTCAGGTCAATGAAAAACAACATCTCTCATGGGATGACATTGCTGAAGGGAACCACTTAGTAGTTGATGGTTTCTCATTCAAGGATTCTTTGCATAGGAGTATATGTGATGATGAGGCTAGTAAATTATATGATGATATTTAGGTTGTTAGGGAGACTAATGAACATACTCAAATGGATCTCAAATTTTGGAAGGTTTAATGAATTTTCTCTTTAAAAAACCATTAAGTAAAATCCAAATACGAAGTTTCCACTTCTTTAATGTTCAAGAACCAAAAATGAACTTATATACCTATTTTGGGAAAGGTTAATTTAGGTAACATATTGAACTCTAATAAATCGACCACTTAAATACCTATTATTGGCCACAATATTTTTTCCATGGGTGTCCCATTGAACATGAAGAATTATGATAATTTTAGTTGTGGTACACAACCTCTTATGGATCCTTTAGTTTGTGAAGTAGGGCCTCATAAGGCTCATGTGCTAGAAACTGTCCAAAGTAAGCCCTCAAAACATGATACTGCTAATTTTCATTACACACACATGTTTGATATATTCTAATAGTTAATGGAAAATCCTCTATCACTCATAAATGTAATATTAAGTTAGTTTCAAATATTTATTATGGTCGAGACAAATTTTTCCAGGTTTATCCCTCTAGCACCATTGATGTCAAATATGCTACTCATTTTGGTGTTGCACCACATGATCATGTGGTTGATTCAGATGGCATATCTTCTAACCACATGCTTTCTTCTACTCATATGGATAGTGTAAAAGGAGCTAGAAAATGTGTGAATTCACCTTGTAGACATTAGGTGGTGGATGAACTTCTGTCTGTCAGGAAAGAGTATGGGGATCCAAATGTGAACTATCACATGGTTAAAAAAATAAAAGTGACTAATTTTATTGAGGATTTGGGCCATGAAGACCATGTGAGAACAAAATTGAAAGTATATACTCATAATACTTTTGAGATTCATACTTCATGAAACAATGATTAGGGTAGAAAAAAATGATAATGAGGTATCTGGAGAAAATGATGAAGTGGATGTAGTTACCGTCAGAATTCTTAATGATAGAGGAGGTCCTTGGTTGCAGGTCAAGACATGGAGGAGAGGACGACATCCTCATGGATGGGGTGGGAGCTCCTCACACCATATCATGATCACTCACTCTTGAGTTTCTTAGAATATTCTTTTGGAATGTTTTTCATGCACTTTTTATTGTTATTTTTTTCCTCGTCTCCACTTTTTTTATTTTTATAATGGGTCCACTGTGCCTTACCTTTTCCAAAAATTAATAAATATATATATTTAAAATATTTATATATAATTATAAATATATTAATATAAATATATTTAATTATAAATATATTAATATAATTATATATAATTATATATAATTATATAATTATATATAATTATATCAATATATAAATAAATATAATTATAAATTGAGTAATTGTATTTATTATTTAAATATATTTATTATAATTTTATAATTATTTAAATAAATAAATAAATAAATATTTATAAGTATAATTATAAATATATATATTTAAAAATATTTCTATATCGTTGTAAATATTTTTTCTACATTTATAAATATATTTATATAATTATATATATTTATATTATTATACATATTTATAAAATTGAAAATATGATGAAAATATTTTTTTATTAAAATATATTTCTTATAATTTATAATTATTTAAATATATATATTTAATTTAATTATAATTATACATAAACTTATTTAACTTAAAATTTGTGAATCTCCAAATAGAGGATAAGCAGGAAAAAAGATCAGTAACTTTCCAGAGTTTCTTACCTTTCATCAATAAAATATGAACAATGAATGAATGTTTACATAGATAAATCCTTTCGGAGATGGAATCATTCAAGGCTAAAACATGTGTGATGGATCCCTTCTAGATGATTCATTGTGAAACCCTATTTGAAAGTTAGGCAAATGATCCTATCAAAAAACCTGAGAAGGAGGAGAAACCCTTCAGGTTTTCTAATTAACATTCCATGATCTTCTTTAAAGAAGGTGATTTCTTCCAAACATCATGATGAATTAGGATATATGAATTATGATTCATGATTCTTGGGAAATTTAGGGAGACCTAATTTATAGTCTTCATTCCAATAAGGATGGATAATTCCACCAACTCAGTTAGTTTTGGTAATTATGATTATGTATTAGTGAAATTTTGTTTTAGTTATTCATTAATTGATAGGGTGGCTATTTCCACTATGAATAATGAGATTAATCTTATAATTGAGTTTTAAAAACCACCCATGTTCTGTGATTATTTCCAAATTTTTGGGAATTCAAAGTCTATGTGTAGAAGAGATCGTGTTTTCTCTATTATCAGATTAAAAGTCATGACTTATAACATTATCAGAATAAATAATACCACATGACTATTCAATGAATGGATGATTATAATAGGAATCATGATTCAGATTTTGATGGGAATATTTCTGATTCTAGGACTTTAAATCCCTTAAGATAATAGATCCATGTTGATGAAGGATCTTCTTAGATAACCTAAAAACCTAATCCTGAAGGTCCTCTGAAAAATGGACGCTCATATTTTCCTACTTTTGGAACTATTTATTCTCCAAGAGATTTTTTTGTCCTTGTTTGTTATGTTTAGGTGAATGATAATCCCTATCTATCTTGGATTGACATTACTGATGAGAGAAACTTAGTAGTTTATGGATTCTATTTTAAGGATGCCTTATCTTGGGGAATAATTGAGGCTCATGTCTGTGTAGAATCTGATGATAGTTAAGATTTCATGGAGACTGATGTATATGGTGATGTGGATTTCAACATATGGTTGGAGAATATAATGATTTCATCTATAAGACAAAAAGGGAAATCTAAAGTAGACATTTCTACTTCAGTATAGTCCAAGAACAAAATGCCTATTATCTCTAATTCCCAGGTGAAATATTCTTCTGATCCTATAATGGGGAAGGTTTATAAATGTATAAAATTGGTTTAATGAATTTTTGAAAACTAAATCTTCTTGACCACAACATACCATTGGGTGTTAAATTGAATAGGCTGGACCATCTTAATACTACTGGTTGTGGTACGCAATCCCCTGTTGACTATTTAGTATAAGGCCCCAGCCTTAAACCTTGCTTAATCTTGAGTTATTACAAGATTGCACATTGAGGATCTTTTCGGGTTTAGAGTTTTAGAGAATTAGATCATAAAAATTGCATTACATTCCACATATAAACAAAGTGGTTACATAAAGATAGTATTCTTCATTCCCATCAATGGAAACGCATTTAAAATAAAACATGGATTATTTCTTGACACATCCTTGACTCTATCATCTTATCATGTACCTTTCCCTTGACCTATGAAAAACATTTCAAAAACTTGGGATGAGCATAAAAACTCAGTATGGGTTATAAAAAAAAACATGGAAAGGAAACATGAGTTCATATATACATAAGAATGAAATCATACTTTACCCATAAAACATAGGCACTTTAACATACCTCATAAAATCATGAATAAATCATAGAAATCATAAGACATAAAGGTAACTTGAGGCATTCATAACATTCTTACGTAGGGAGTAACCCTCTTGGTTACGTTTGGAATACCCATCACAGTATATTCCCTAAAATCTCTTCGGAGAAACCTTAACGTTTCACTCCTTCGCATTACCCAATGCATTGGAGAGCTATAACGGGCTCACCTGCCCTTAGTTTATCACGGAACCGCCCGTCTTCATAATAATGCCCAAGAACCATGAAATAATCATATCACATAAAACATGCATAAAGGAAACATAAAATTTCCACATTTCAATCACGAGATATCAATACAACACATTGATATAAAAACATTTTGAAAACCATTTTCAATACTAAAAGAAAAGAAAAGTAAAACATGGTATTTATTTTTCTTTAAAAAAAAAGGTATGGCTTGTAGAGGAAGCCGCAACTCAAATAACGGTCACGACGGCGGAGAAGTCGTTGTCGCCGCATACGTATGACAAAAACATTCCCCTTTTGTCGTTTAGTAAACGATTCGTATAAAAAAAAGATTCCTTTTGAATAAACGTAAAAGTCAAAGGGGTTTATTCACTGTATAAAAGAAAGTTGTGTATAAAATAAAATATGCCTCAATGAAAGGAGATTGAGACGAAGTCCCATACCTCGTATCCGACATGACCCGACCGTTCTTTAATATCCTGAATAATAAACTTGAGTTAATCTCTACTTTCTTATGAATCTTTTTCAAGTTCATTATTCCTTTTATACCATGTTATGAACATCATGTAATCAGTTAAGTTAATAATGTTCATTTTGTCAGTATTTGGTTCTTAAGTCAAAAATAGACTTCTTACACTTACATGTTGTTAATTTGGTCAAAGGTTCATTATATCCAGAATGGTATTCATGATGTAGATATCATATATGTCATATATATCCAGTACATACTTGCATTTACAATATTACATAATCATTTAGAGGTAAGAAATGAAATGCACCGTTCATGGAGACGGTAAGCCGTACGTACACATGAACGCTACTTTCATTTCTATTTCGTATTTTATAGAATGGAATCATAATTATATAAGAGTATATTATAATTACAGTATAATAACATATATAAAATCATTAACTTTATCCTTTACACATCCCACATATGGTATTAACGAATCAAATCACTTTTAGGGGGCGGTAGTCCGCACTTCCTAAAATGAAGATATCGTGTTTACCCATAATGGAAACCATTAAGGTATGCCCAAAATGAAAAAAACAGAAGCTTAAGGAAAACATAAACATATTATATATCATATATAAAAATAGTGACATCATAATGGCCACCTTTGAAGGTGTTAAATGAGTGTTGAACAATCATCGTTTCGGGAGGCAGAATTTCGCCATCCACGGAAACCGTATGTTCTTTAACCATTTGATGTAGTTGTGTGAGAGTGTAGCTCAAATAAATATTATAACAACATCCTTGTATATTGAAGATACTGGTGTTGTTACAAAATAAGTAAATAAAAAGAGTTTAGGGGGTTGGAGAAGCAAAATAAAACAAATGAACATGAGAGAATGAATTACCTTTAAAAGTGTAACTCCTTTTTATTTGAGCCTAAAGGCTTCTTTTGAAAGGATTCTGCCCAAATGGAATCCTCTAGGATTAGGAGAGGGATGTGGAGAGAGTAAATGGGCAGGTTTTGGCCGAGCCAAAGGCTTGAGGAGTGTGTGAAATGAGGTAGAGGTGGGGGCCTTTTATAAGAGGAGAGGAGGGGCACTTTTGGAAAGTAAAGAAATATTACTTTATTTGAAAATGTGTTTCGGTTTTAAAAGGTCCCACATTGATATAATTCGTGGATAAGGTGATAAGGGTTCGAAATCCACTCATCCAATTGGTTTTGGACATGTGTAGTTCATAGATTTTATATTATCTTTACATTTTATTTAAATCGTCAAATAATGATGTCATCGCTGCATCATTATTATGTCATAAATAATTTAATTTAATTAATGTCTAAAAATCATACAAAAACTACTATGATATAGGAAATCTTTTTAGCTTTCCAATGAATATTTATAATCAAAAATATGATCTTTATAACCCCATGTACAAATTGTTTTCGTAAAACATCTCTTGTTTGTGTCATTTTTACTTTAACATTTAATAAAAAGTTATTTATGTCATTTCCAAACCAAAGTGTCTCCATGGGGTCCCCAAGTTGACCCATGGCTTGTCTTGGTCGGCCATGACACAACCAATAAGGTTGGGACATGTTTCTAGGTCATTTCCTATTATTAAAGCATTATTTATACCTTAAACTACACTAATTACCACTAATCGCGATTAAGAACTTAATAAGTTACTATTCACCAAAAAATTATTTTAATCTCATTGAACCACATTTTACTTCTTAATGACAACCATTTATGTCGGATTTTCAAAATTCAGTACACATTAGTGGTAAACTTTCATTTAACTGAAAAATCAGTTTGCTTGATTACCACTTAGTGGTTTCACTATTCATCAAAAATTGATGTTTTTCAGAAAATTACCAAAAATTCACCATAAGCTATATTTGATATTCCGAATTCAAAAATGAAGTCTATTTTACAAAATTAAAATCATATAAGTCACATTAATTAATTTAATAATTAATTCCCGCTGCCAGAGCAAATAGCGTGTTTTTACAAAACAATAAGTATCAAAAGATTGACACCAGTTTGAGTCTAATTCCAAAGTGAAATTGATTCCAATGACCACAATTGGATAAAATGGTAAAAATATATTCTAATTTCACTTCAAAACCAATTCAAAACATAATATAATCATATAAAAAAATTAGATTAAAAAGCAGTTTTGATGTAAAATGCAGTATTTTTCACTATTCATTAAAAAAATGACCATTGTCAGAAAAATTCCAAAAATTCACACAAGGTAAATTTTAATGTCCCAATAATAAAGGATAAGTTTATTTTGACAAACATAGTTTATAAAATTGTCAAAATATAGATTCAAAAATGGTTTTCCATCAAAAGGCACTAAAACAATCTTTTAAGAATATTAGTGTATTCTATGCATAAGATTGTATTTATTTTCATTTTAAGCCTCTATAACACTATCTTAATCATTAATAGACATAGATAAAAATATCTATTATTCATTACTTACTTGGGATGTTACATCCTTCCCCCCTTTAGAAAATTGCGTCCCCGCAATTTATTTACTTATCGAATAAATGGGGGTACTTATCCCTCATTGCATTTTCAGATTCCCATGTTGCCTCTTCAATCATGTGGTTTTTTCACAAAACCTTTACCTGCTTAATCACCTTATTCCGTAACACTTGCTCCCTGTGGTCAAGAATCTGTACCGGTTGTTCCTCATAAGATAGGTTCTCTTCCAGCTGAACTACCTCTGGACTCAAAACATGAGATGGATCTGGCATATACTTTCTCAACATTGAAACGTGAAAAACATTGTGTACCTGAGATAAACTCGGAGGTAAAGCCACTCGGTATGCAACTAATCCAACTCTCTCCAGAATTTCGTATGGTCCAATGAACCTTGGACTCAACTTTCCTTTCTTACCAAATCTCATCACACTTTTCCAAGGAGAAACCTTGAGAAAAACATGATCACCTACCTCGAAAGATAGATCCTTCCTCCGGTTATCCGCATAACTCTTCTGCCTGCTCTGAGCTGTTCTCATGTGTTTCTGAATCAGCTGAACTTTTTCTGCCATCTCTTCTACCAATTCTGGTCCCATCAACTTCCTTTCACCCACTTCATCCCAGAAAGCTGGAGTTCGACACCACTTCCCATATAATGCCTGAAATGGTGCCATCTGTATACTGGAATGAAAACTGTTATTATATGAAAACTCAACCAAAGAAAGATGTTTGTCCCAACTTCCCTGATAATCCATAGAACAAGCTCGTAGCATATACTCCAATGTCTGAATTGTTCGTTCTGACTGTCCATCTGATTGAGGATGAAAAGCTGTACTAAAATTTAATTCAGTACCCAATGACTTCTGAAGGCCATTCCTAAAGTTAGAAGTAAACCTGGGATCACGATCCGATACAATGGAGAGAGGAACTCCATGTAACCTGACTATCTCTTTAAGATACAAACGGAAAAGTTGATCAAGAGAGAAAATATCTCGTATAGCAAGGAAATGAGCAGATTTGGTCAAGCGATCAACAATAACCCAGATTGCATTATTACCTCGAGATGTCTTCGGTAATCCAACAACAAAGTCCATGGATATATTCTCCCATTTCCACTCTGGCACTGGTAAAGGCTGAAGCATCCCTTTCGGTAACTGCCTCTCTACTTTGACCTGTTGACAAGTCAAACACTTCACAGTAAAATCAGCAATATCTCTTTTCATTCCATCCCACCAGTAATACTCCCGCAGATCTCTATACATCTTAGTACTGCCCGGATGAACTGAAAACGGAGAACTATGAGCTTCACATAACAACTCTCTCTTCAACTGTGAATCACAAGGCACACACAATCTCTTCCCAAATCTCAAAACACAATCATTATCAATGTTGAATTCAGGCAACTTACCTTTTTGAACCAGCTCTACCTTTTTCTGCAACTCACTATCTTGCTTCTATGATTGCTTGATTCTATCTGATAAAGATGATCTCACTGATACCTGAAACAAAACAGAAGGACTTCCTGCACCAACAACTTCTATTCCAAAGTTCATCAAATCGTTAACCAAAGTATCACGTTCCAACCGCAACATTGTTAATGAAGCATTACTTTTTCGACTCAAAGCATCAGCCACTTTATTTGCTTTTCCCGGATGGTAATGAATTGTACAATCATAATCCTTGATTAATTCCAGCCATCTCCTTTGTCTCATGTTTAACTCTTTCTGAGTGAATATATACTTTAAACTTTTGTGATTGGTATATATTTCACACTTTACTCCATACAAATGATGCCTCCAAATTTTTAAAGCAAAAACAACAGCAGCTAGTTCCAAATCATGTGTAGGGTAATTTACCTCATGAGTTTTCAACTGTCGTGAAGCATAAGAAATTACCTGATCATTCTGCATTAGGACGCAACCAAGTCCTTTCAATGAAGAATCACTGTATATAACAAACTCACCATTCCTGGAAGGTAGTGCCAAAACTGGAGCATTCACCAATCTTCTTTTCAATTCCTGAAAACAATCATCACATTCTTTTGTCCAGATAAACTTAACACCCTTCTGAGTTAGCTTAGTCATTGGACTAGATAACCGTGAAAAATTTCTAACAAACCTTCGGTAATTTCCCGCGAAACCAAGGAAGCTACGAATCTCGGTTACATTTTTGGGTCTTGGCCATTCTTCCACAACTTTTGTTTTTGCAGGATCAACAGTTATTCCATCTTTAGAAACAATGTGACCAAGGAAAGAAATTTTTTGCAACCAAAACTCACACTTTCTGAATTTCCCATACAGTTTCTTTTCTTTTAAGGTTTGCAAGATAACCCTTAAATGTTTTTCATGATCCTCTTTACTTTTAGAAAACACTAAAATATCATCAATGAAAACCACCACAAACTTATCCAAGAACTCATGGAAAATTCTATTCATTAAGTCCATGAATACAGCAGGTGCATTGGTTAGCCCAAAAGGCATTACTACAAATTCATAATGGCCATATCTCGTACGGAACGCGGTCTTCGGAATATCTGCCTCCTTAACCTTCAGCTGATGGTACCCCGATCTCAAGTCAATCTTTGAAAAAAGCTGAGCTCCCTGGAGCTGATCAAAACATCATCGATATGAGGCAAAGGATATTTGTTCTTAATAGTGATATTATTCAAGGCTCTATAATCAATGCAAAGTCTCATAGAACCATATTTCTTTTTAACAAATAAAACAGGAGCACCCCATTGTGATGTGCTAGGTCTAATGAAACATTTCTCTAATAAATCTTGCAATTGCTCCTTCAACTCTAAAAGTTCAATTTGTGCCATTCGATAAGGGGGTTTTGAAATTGGATTAGCATCAGGAACTAAGTCAACAGTAAACTCAACTTCCCGATCTGGTATTATTCTAGGAAACTCATCAGGAAAAACATCAGGATACTCATTTACCACTGGCACATCATTAATCTGAACAGTTCCTTTATTTTCAACGATGTGTGCAAGGTAACATTCATTTCCATCTTTCACAAGTTTCTCGGCCTCTTGATATGTTATCAAAAGTATGGGTTCATTCTTGTAAACAAACTGAAAGTCTTTCTGAAAAGAAACTTCTTTAGCTCTACAGTCAATCTTAGCATGGTAAATAGAGAGCCAATCCATACCCAGGATAACATAAAACTCTACTAGAGGTAGAACAATAAGGTTTGCAAGTAGGTTCTTTCCATAGATAAGGATAGGAAGATTCTTATAAATTCTTTTTGCCTCGAAATTTCCCCCATGTGTTTTTACCAAAATTTCAGGAGTCATTTCTTGAGATGGTATTCCCATTTTATTAGAAAAGGTTTCAGAGATGAAAGAATGTGTAGACCCCGAATCAAACAACACACTGGAATAATCTGAAAAAACAAACAATGTACCTGATACAACTTCATTTGATGGCCCGACATCTGCTGAAGTAGTTGTAAAGGATTTCACCACCCCTTTCTGCTTGTAGTCTAACTGCTTCCCATCACTCAAGCTCCTTTTCGGACACTCGTTTGCATAGTGACCCATCTCATTGCACTTATAACATTTCACTAACTGTAAATCAAATTTGTTCTTACCTTCACCTTGATCCTTTTCAGTGCAATCACGAGCCTTATGTCCCATCTTACCACATCGGTAGCACTTCCCAGAATTCAGAAGACATTCCCCAGCATGCCTTTTGCCACATTTATCACAAACTGGAAACTTAGTTCTCTTACCATCAGACTTTTTTAAAGAATTCTTACCTTTCTCCTGCCACCTCGGTCTCTTCTTCTGCTGGTTGTCATAGAAAACTTGGTCATCGGCAAACTCCATTTCCACCTTCTCAGCACATCGAACAAGATTTTCATAACTTTTAAACTCACGAGAAGCTAATGCCCTTCGATATTTTGGCTTTAATCCTGAGTAAAAATGATTGATTTTACTATCAAGGTCCCGGATAAAATTTGGAGCATACCTTTCCAATCGAGTGAACCTTTCTTCATAGGCAGCCACTGAGTCTTCCTCTTGCCTCAATTCCAAGAATTTCTTTTCCATCCTAAGTCGAAAAACCTTAGGAAAATACTTCTCAAGAAACATACCTTTGAATTCATCCCAGTCAAGAGCATCAATCTCATCGGCGTCCCAGATATTTTTAACCATAGACCACCACTGATCTGCTTCACCCTCCAAACGGTAAATAGAAAGGCTAACCTTTTGATTGTCTGAACACCCCATGACATCAAAAATCTTCTCCAGTGCTTTAATCCACCCTTCAGCTAGCACAGGGTCAGATGATCCTCTGAATGATGGTGGATGTTGCCTCATGAAATGTTCCACCACTGACATGTTCCTCTGCGGTTGTTCCGGCTGATCTCGTGCATGGATACCACCGCCATTTATTGCTTGATTCAACCGCGCCATTACTAAAACAAACTGTTCAGTTCCAATTCCGACCATTTCTGGATGCTGATTCGGAAGGTTATTTCCTTCTGTATGCCTTCCTAGCACTGCTTCCCTGTTTCCTCTGCGGAAAACCATTCTGAACAAACATGTCTTAGATGAAGCAACATGGTAATCTTTAAATGCTATATCATTTCGAAAAAAAAATATTTTTGGATAATCATTTAATAGAATTCTAACTCCTAAAGTTACCTAAACCGACCTCTGATACCAACTATAAGGCCCCAGCCTTAAACCTTGCTTAATCTTGAGTTATTACAAGATTACACATTGAGGATCTTTTCGAGTTTAGAGTTTTAGAGAATTAGATCATAAAACTTTCATTACATTACACATATAAACAAAGTGGTTACATAAAGATAGTATTCTTCATTCCCATCAATGGAAACACATTTAAAATAAAACATGGATTATTTCTTGACACATCCTTGACTCTATCATCTTATCTGTACCTTTCCCTTGACCTGTGAAAAACATTTCAAAAACTTGGGATGAGCATAAAAACTCAGTATGGGTTATAAAAAAAACATGGAAAGGAAACATGAGTTCATATATACATAAGAATGAAATCATACTTTACCCATAAAACATAGGCACTTTAACATACCTCATAAAATCATGAATAAATCATAGAAATCATAAGACATAAAGGTAACTTGAGGCATTCATAACATTCTTACGTAGGGAGTAACCCTCTTGGTTATGTTTGGAATACCCATCACAGTATATTCCCTAAAATCTCTTCGGAGAAACCTTAACGTTTCACTCCTTCGCGTTACCCAATGCATTGGAGAGCTATAACGGGCTCACCCACCCTTAGTTTATCACGGAACCACCCGTCTTCATAATAATGCCCAAGAACCATGACATAATCATATCACATAAAACATGCATAAAGGAAACATAAAATTTCCACATTTCAATCACGAGATATCAATACAACACATTGATATAAAAACATTATGAAAACTATTTTCAATACTAAAAGAAAAGAAAAGTAAAACATGGTATTTATTTTTCTTTTAAAAAAAGGTATGGCTTGTAGAGGAAGCCGCAACTCAAATAACGGTCACGACGGCGGAGAAGTCGTTGTCGCCGCATACGTACGAAAAAAACATTCCCCTTTTGTCGTTTAGTAAACGCTTCGTATAAAAAAAGATTCCTTTTGAATAAACGTAAAAGTCAAAGGGGTTTATTCACCGTATAAAATAAAGTTGTGTATAGAATAAAATATGCCTCAATTAAAGGAGATTGAGACAAAGTCCCATACCTCGTATCCGACATGACCCGACCATTATTTAATCTCCTGAATAATAAACTTGAGTTAATCTCTACTTTCTTATGAATCTTTTTCAAGTTCATTATTCCTTTTATACCATGTTATGAACATCATGTAATCAGTTAAGTTAATAATGTTCATTTTGTCGGTATTTGGTTCTTAAGTCAAAAATAGAATTCTTACACTTACATGTTGTTAATTTGGTCAAAGGTTCATTATATCCAGAATGGTATTCATGATTTAGATATCATATATGTCATATATATCCAGTAAATACTTGCATTTATAATATTACATAATCATTTAGAGGTAATAAATGAAATGCACCGTTCATGGAGACGGTAAGCCGTACGTACGCATGAACGCTACTTTCATTTCTATTTCATATTTTATAGAATGGAATCATAATGATATAAGAGTATATTATAATTCCAGTATAATAACATATATAAAATCATTAACTTTATCCTTTACACATTCCACATATGGTATTAACGAATCAAATCACTTTTAGGGGGCGGTAGTCCGCACTTCCTAAAATGAAGATATCGTGTTTACCCATAATGGAAACCATAAAGGTACGCCCAAAATGAAAAAAAAATAAGCTTAAGGAAAACATAAACATATTATATATCATATATAAAAATAGTGACATCATAATGGCCACCTTTGAAGGTGTTAAATGAGTGTTGAACAATCATCGTTTCGGGAGGCAGAATTTCGCCATCCACGGAAACCGTATGTTCTTTAACCATTTGATGTAGTTGTGTGAGAGTGTAGCTCAAATAAATATTATAACAACATCCTTGTATATTTAAGATACTGGTGTCGTTACAAAATAAGTAAATAAAAAGAGTTTAGGGGGTTGGAGAAGCAAAATAAAACAAATGAACATGAGAGAATGAATTACCTTTAAAAGTGTAACTCCTTTTGATTTGAGCCTAAAGGCTTCCTTTGAAAGGATCCTGCCCAAAGGGAATCCTCTAGGATTAGGGGAGGGATGTGGAGAGAGTAAATGGGCAGGGTTTGGCCGAGGAAAAGGCTTGAGGAGTGTGTGAAATGAGGTAGAGGTGGGGGCCTTTTATAAGAGGAGAGGAGGGGCACTTTTGGAAAGTAAAGAAATATTACTTTATTTGAAAATGTGTTTCGGTTTTAAAAGGTCCCACATTGATATAATTCGTGGATAAGGTGATAAGGGTTCTAAATCCACTCATCCAATTGGTTTTGGACTTGTGTAGTTCATAGATTTTATATTATCTTTACATTTTATTTAAATCGTCAAATAATGATGTCATCGCTGCATCATTATTATGTCATAAATAATTTAATTTAATTAATGTCTAAAAATCATAAAACAAATACTATGATATAGGAAATATTTTTATCTTTCCAATGAATATTTATAACCAAAAATCTGATCTTTATAACCCCATGTAAAAATTGTTTTCGTAAAACATCTCTTGTTTGTGTCATTTTTACTTTAACATTTAATAAAAAGTTATTTATGTCATTTACAAACCAAAGAGTCTCCATGGGGTCCCCAAGTTGACCCATGGCTTTTCTTGGTCGGCCATGACACAACCAATAAGGTTGGGACATGTGTCTAGGTCATTTCCTATTATTAAAGCATTATTTATACCTTAAACTACACTAATTACCACTAATCGCGATTAAGAACTTAATAAGTTACTATTCACCAAAAAATTATTTTAATCTCATTGAACCACATTTTACTTCTTAATGACAACCATGTATGTCGGATTTTCAAAATTCAGTACACATTAGTGGTAAACTTTCATTTAACTGAAAAATCAGTTTGCTTGATTACCACTTAGTGGTTTCACTATTCATCAAAAATTGAAGTTTTTCAGAAAATTACCAAAAATTCACCCTAAGCTATATTTGATATTCCGAATTCAAAAATGAAGTCTATTTTAAAAAATTCAAATCATATATGTCACATTAATTAATTTAATAATTAATTCCCGTTGCCAGAGCAAATAGCGTGTTTTTACAAAACAATAAGTATCAAAAGATTGACACTAGTTTGAGTCTAATTCCAAAGTGAAATTGATTCCAATGACCACAATTGGATAAAATGGTAAAAATATATTCTAATTTCACTTTAAAACCAATTCAAAACATAATCTAATCATATAAATAAATTAGATTAAAAAGAAGTTTTGATGTAAAATGCAGTATTTTTCACTATTCATTAAAAAAATGAACATTGTCAGAAAAATACCAAAAATTCACACAAGGTAAATTTTAATGTCCCAACCATAAAGGATAAGTTTATTTTGACAAACATAGTTTATAAAATTGTCAAAATATAGATTCAAAAATGGTTTGCCATCAAAAGGCACTAAAACAATCTTTTAAGAATATTAGTGTATTCTATGCATAAGATTGTATTTATTTTCATTTTAAGCCTCTATAACACTATCTTAATCATTAATAGACATAGATAAAAATATCTATTATTCATCACTTACTTGGGATGTTACATCTAGTTTGTGAAACCGAGCCTCGAAAGGATCCTATTTTGGCCCTATAACCTATTAAAAGTAGGGAGATCTAAAAAATTGATATTTTTCAAAAATATTTAAATATTTATGACTCTTAAAATCCCATGGTTTATGGGTAGTCCCATGATATTCATGTATGTATCCCATATACTATTTTTTGAACCTTCTTATAATAGTAGGGAGATGTCCAGTTCTGGGGTTAAATAAATTGGTACTGAAGGCACCATGAATGCTTCTCAGATTGGTGTTAAACCATTTGAATCAAGGTGTATTTAAGTTTATGGTTTTTTAAAGACTCCATTTTATGGAATTATCCCAGATACTCATACTATGTAGGGACCCCTACATTTTGTTCAAGGTAATCAGATTAATCCAATAGTTTTGGACAGTGGAAATGAGGTTGGGAAATCTGTGGAAGCTCCTAGTAAGCATCATATTAGTGCTAAATTCCCTTATTATAGTGAGGACCATGAGACTTCAAATTTTATGAATATTAAGATGAATATAACATAAAATTGTTATTCTACTAAGGGAATGGACCTTGCTTAGCATGTGAAGGATAAATCAAAATTTATGGTTTGTACTGATAATTCATTAGATGCCTTCATCAGGTAGTAGTGTGGAGTATGGACAAAATGATGATAGAGTATTTATAGCTATGGAAGGAACATATGTTGTTGATGTTGTAATTCAAGATGTGGGATGTGGGCCATGGTTGTAGTTCAAAACATAGAGAAAAGAATGACATCCTCGTGGCCGGGGTGGACATCCCTCTCACCACGTCATGAGTACTCAATCTCGAGTCACCTAATTTATTTATCTTAGACTTGTTATGTCTTGGCCTTTTTATGTGCTGTATGTTTCCTCCTATATACTTTTCTTTTATTTAACAAAGGGGTCACTTAGCCTAACCTTTCCAAAAAACATGCATAAATATTTTTAAAAATATTTATATATAATTATAAATATATTTATATAATTATTTAAATTTGTATAATTATATATATTTATATCAATATATAAATATATATAATTATAAATTTAATAACTATATTTATTGTTTATATATATTTTGTATAATCTTAAAATTATTTAAATATATATATTCAATAATAATTATAATTATAAATAAATACATTTAAAAATTATTTACATATAATTATAAATATAATACATATATTTATTATTTAAATATATTTATTATAATTTTGTAATTATTTGAATATGTAATTATTTATTTATAATTATAATTATAAATAAATATATTTCAAAAGTATTTATATATAATTTTAAATATATTTATATAAATATATATATTTATTAATATATAATTACAAATATAATAAATATATTTATTATTTAAATATATTTATTATAATTTTTTTATTATTAAATATATATATATATACATAAATTAAAATTTTATAAATACTATTTTAATAAAATTATATATATTTATAATTGTATAATTAAATATTTAATTTAAAAAATTATTAAAAAATAATTTAAAAAGATTCATTATATAAATTTTAAACATATTTTAAATGTAAAAAATTTATAAATAAAAACAAATAAATATTATTCATATTAATTAAAATCATATTGGAAATATTACATTTATAGTAAATAAAGATATGTATAAAAAAATATCAAAAAATAAATAAATATAATTTTAACTTTATAAAAGAATGTATAATAATAAATGAATAAATTAAATTAAGTAAATTACAAAAAAATATTAAAAAGTGAATTCATTACATTTATAGGAATTGAAAACATACATATCTATACATACACATCTATACACACATATATTAATACACACATGTATATACACACATTCACATACATACAATGGTTGAGGCGGGCAAGACGCATTGTCCCAAGGCTACGACATCGGTTGAGGCGGTAAGGGAAGGCCGATCTGGTTTTAATATAATAATTAGGGTGAGTTCCCATTATGTTAATGTGATAATTGTAGACGAAACCAACTGAATACATTTTACATACCTGAATGATGTTGTTCTAGAGAAAATTTTGAAGAAAAGTGACATTAGCCGTGTAATTGCTTGCAATGAGGCTATTCTTTAGAGATTCAGGATTGGAGAGCACTCTATAATTTCAAGGATAGTTCTTCCTATTGGAATTATTTAAAAAAGTGATATTTTGGTTCAGAATATATCTTCTAGATGTGGGTCTTCTGATTAGAGATGTATTCCCATGGGTTGGGTTTTTTGACATCACTTTTCCACCTGAGGAGCTGAAGCACAAAGCTTAGTGGATTAGATCTATTTCCTTAAATCCAGGTATGGTTTTCTTTCAAGAATGGTATTTTTTATTCAATCCATTTTCTATAAAAAACTATAGCTCAAGTCTAGATTAAAATTTTTGGTCTTAACTAGATCCCGTGGCATCCTAAGATATTTATTTGATATTTCATATGTTATGAGAATCCCGATCAAAATGGATAGGGTCACTGAGGTAGCCAAATTTAGTCATTTTGCTAGATTTGTAGTGGTGGTTGACTTAAGATATTACTTGATTCATAATATTTTTTTATCGGTACTCGAGAATGATATCCCTCTAAAAATTGAATATGAAAGACTGCTTGATTTCTATCAAGATTTTCAAACTACAGGCCATGTTAAGGATAAATTTCATAAAAATATGGTATTCTCTTTTTGTTCTATAAAAAGACATCTTAAGGACTCATGCAGGTAGAAAATGATGACGAATACAATGTAGAATAATTAAATTGTTACTGGAAAAAAGTGATCCCCTCCTGATGGGGTCAAGGAACATATTAGTGATGGACTAGAAAATTATAAAAGTGGAAAGAGGACATGAAATTACTCTATATTTGACCGACCTGGTCCCTATTTTTCTAATGGGATGGATATTAAAGGGCATCCCATAGGGGCTGACACTCAGTAAGGTATAGAACTGCAGGAGTCTATAAATGAGGCTCTTGTTCAGTGTGCCGCACCAGAGGATGCTACTTTATATCATAAAGGGTAAGGTCGTATGGTCCCACCATAGAAAATAGATTTATCAAGACTTTCTCTACATGATGATGGGTATAGACCATCTAATATTCAATAGTATATGAATTATCATTAGGAGAATTAGAATGTATATTTCTTCTCAAGAATTAGGAAGTGGGGTAAAATTTCTGACGCTGGCTATGATAAAGAACATCAGTTATTGTTATTGGACACCACTCATCTCAGACCTTTAGGTAGTGGTGTTTCTTTAAACGATTTTTTCATCGGCAGATGAAGGAGTGATCTTTCAAAAAGAAGGCCACAAATGGATTATTTCAATCTAGCAAGGAACATGTCTACCATATCTTCTTCCTATGTTTCAAAGGTCATTCTCACCCTAGAGTAGGAAATGTCCAAGGTATGGATCCTCAGTATTCTCAATTAAGGAAACTCACAGTTAGAGTGAGAAACTAGAAATAAATCTGATTATGACTATGGGAATGATCCTTCTTATTATGATTACTAAATTTGTTTTCTATATGAGGGGAAGCCTATTTGTTTGACCCCATTTACTTCTCTTGTTTTATTTTTCTTTCTTTTAATAATGTTTGAGATATTTTATTCTGGATAGATCTTTTTGGTATATCTAAATTAATATATTAATTTAAATATTTTATAATACTTCAAATAAAATATTAATAAATTATATTTATTTTAATTATATAGAGGATTTTTAATCAACATGAAACAAGTTTACCTAGATCCAAAGATCCTAACCTTTTATTAAAAGATGAAAGAAAAATATAAAAAGAGAATAGATAGGGTCAAACAAAGAGATTTACCCTCATCTATAAAACCAGTTTAGTGTTTATAAAATAAAGGATCATTTTCATTTCCATATTTAGATTCTTTAGTAGTTTCCCACTATGATTATGAATTACCTTGGTTGAGAATCGTAAGGATATCTGAATTAGAACTTTCATAATCCGGAGTGAGGTTGAACTTTGATTCCTTGGAAGATGATCTGTTAGAAACATTCATTGGTAGATTGGAATAATCCTTTTGTGGCTTTCTTTTTAGAGGAACCAGAGTTAAACATTCATTGTTGATCATATTTCTCTTTCCATTTATGACATCATCCTTAAAGGAAACAACTCCACCACTACCTATAGGCATGATATGAATAGTGTCCAATAAAGACACCCCCTTCTCTTTATCACTTCTATCATCCAAGATGTTACCCTATTTATCAATTCCTAAGGAACTGTAATTTTTTCACCACCTTGGATAGATTTTTTGAAATCTACTACCTCGGGCTCATGCTGAAATTCCTCACCTTGCACAACATGCCGAGGGTTCAAGGTAGCCCTAAAATCCATAACAACAGGATAAGAAACAGGAAAAGTTCCTACTACTGACCAATTCCAACCCCCTCTTGTGAAACATCAACCATGCCAACCAGTATAGGAAAAGACCCAATATGAGCATCATACCTTTCATGTGGGAGACCCTTTGGAATAAATGAGTTATTGGGTAATGAGGTAAAAGTGGATACCACACCATTCATGTCCTGGGCCCAACCCACCACCCATGTGTCGCTTTCCCCAAGCTAAAATTGAGTGAGGCAAGACACAAATATATATATTTTTATTTTAAGTTATATAATTCATATTTATATATTGATTTATATATATATTCTTATTGTAATATAAATATTATTTTAAAATATATAAATATAAATATATATATATATAATTATAATTATAAATAAATATTTTTATAAATATTTTTATATATTTAAATATATATATATTAGGTGCTTTGGGGGTAAAGTTACCTCAAAGACACACATACACCTCACACACAGGTTGGAAGGCAGGCCATAGCCCCCCCAAAAGATAACCCACCCATCAACCCCATTTTTATTTATTATCTATATATAATGTCCCTGGAGACCCCACCTTTTGTCTTTTTAACTAACCCATAGCCTTTCCTACACTATCTTTTTATCGCACTAACCCTCATTCTATCTTTGATGACTATAAACACCAGGCTCATCCTCATCACAATTACACCCCCACCATTCATCAATCTGTTTGGCGATCCATCTTCACCTCCCACCACCATAGTTAGAGCACCGAGCTTCATCCTTCGTATAGGCGACCAAAAAGTTCTATGCTCATCATCATCACACACACCCCCACTAACCATCATTTTTAGTGACCCGTCGTCGCCTCCCACCACCAACATCATCGGCCTTAATCCTTCCGTCCAGGCTTCCCACAACTGCCAGGAATGCCATCAACACACCACACCCCCACCGACCCTCTATCTAGTGTAGCATCAGCGACTGGTTGTCGCCTCCAAATACAAACATCAAAACACTCTCTACCCTCCTGTATACCTTTGTTTCTTCCACATCAATGAAATCTATTGAAAATTTCCACACACCCCTCAAGAAAAGGAAAAAACACTGTGGTTGGGAGTTGAACACCTAAATCCACACACATTAGATGCCATGGACAGGTGCTGGTGTCCAAATCACCCCACCCAATTGTCTATATATATTTATTAATATATAATTATATATAATTATCAATATAAAAAATATAATTATTGAAATATATTTATTATAACTTAATAAAGATTTAAATATATAATTATTTATTATTCTATTTATTAAAAAAATATATTTATAAATAATTGTATATAAATATATATACATATATAATAATATATAATTATATAATTGTGTATATTTATTAATATATAAATATATATAATTATAAATATAATAAATATATTTATTATTAAAATATATATATTATAATTTTATAACTATGTAAATATATTAATTATTTAAATATATTTATAATATTTTAATAATTATTTAAATATATATATATATATATATATATAATTTTATAAATACTTCTTTTAAAACATTATATATATTTATTTAAATATTAAAAAATATATATTAATATACCACATTTATATTAATTATAAACAAGTATTTTTTAATTAATTTATACAAAGAAAAATTATTCTATGAATATAAAGATGATAATTTTACATATATGAATAATGCTTTTTTATCAAAAGGTTTTATGAGTGCTAAGAATAGCACTGATAAAGATCCACCTTTATCAGGGCTAAAAAAGAACTGATAAAGGGTGAACCTTTAATAGATTTTTTGGAAATAATAATTATTATATTTATTAGTGCTTTCTATCATTGTTAAAAGTAGGCACTACATATTCTCCAATCTATGGTAGTGAATTGATGGTGGTGACAACACCATGAATATCTCTTGGACACATGAAAATCCAAAGTGTTTTGTGTGACAAATCAACTTTAATGACTTGACGAAACATTGATAAAAAAGAAAAAAAAATGAGGAGGATGAAATATGAGACAACCTTAGGCGACCTCCAATATTAACTTTTACAGATATGAAAGGCAGTCACCCTATAATTAAAAAATCTTGTCTCATTCCCTATCCTCGCCACCAATTCTTAATCATACATGAATTTGGTATTTAATTTTGTTATTAATAAAATGTCATATTTAATATGAATGTTAATATGCATTTAATTTTATCCTTTAATTTCCATATCTTTTATATTTTCTTGATTTACACCTTGTTTTGGTCCTATTTCTAATTGGGTTTCTTGCTTGAATTTTTTCAACCGACCTTCATCCTTTCCTATAAATCACATCTTATACTTGGAATATTTTGTATTATCTTTGATCCATTGATTAAATTGATCATACAGTAGATATGAACCATGGTGTATGATTTTGGACTATTTATCCATGCATCTTCTTTAATCAAATTCATGTTTTTAAACTTTCTTTTATTCAGATAGTTTTGAGTGATACTTTTGGATTCTTCCATGGATTATGAGATTTATGTGTGTCCCTATAGATTTTAAACTTCCTACTTTGACTTTATTATGTGTTGGGATCCTCTGGTTATAACCCATTTTTTTGTTTATTCACAGGGTTTCCTCTAGGTTCCTCCATGATTTTTAACATGTTGCGATTCAGGTCACACCTATAAACTGAGATAAAGAAATAATTCCAACAAAACTATATTTTTTTGGGTTTATCCCTCTATTGTGACATTAAATAAATATGGGTTTTAATATTCTTGTTTTCTTTGTTTTCCTCACCACCCTCATATGTATTATTTTCCCTTTATGAATCTTAGTTTTACCCCTACATGAGTCTCCTTCCTTTTCCTTTACCCTTATGTGAGGTTTTATATACCCTAACGTATCCCTTTTGAAGTTCTCTTTACCCTTAAATAGGTGTTTTTGACCCTTACATAACCATGATAAAGTTGAGTTACCCTTACACAAGTCCCTGGGTACCCTTACATTTTTTTTCTCACCTTTACCATTACATAAGTCCCAGTGTACCATTACATATTCTTTGATTCATGGGTTCAACCCTTATGTAGCCATGGTTTTGAGCTATATACCCCTACCCAACTAGGTATTGAACCTTATACAAGTGGTCTATACCCTTAATCAAGTGGCTGATTACCCTTATATTATGGTTAGATACCCTTACATAGAAGTAGTTATCCTCACGTAGCATTGGTTTTATGCTCACATAGTGGGTTTATACCCTTATGTGAGGGATTTGGTACCCTTATGTGGTACTCTTGTTGCTTATTTATACCCTTATGTTATCAAGGTTTTGCATGGTTAACCCATACATCAAATATGGGTACCCATATGTGGCACCCTTACACATGTGGGTATGAACCTTATCCTTATGAGTTTACCCTTACGCATTTGGGGTCCAAACTTCATAACTTTATGTATTATTTTTTAATGACCTTTACATGTGGGTTTTTTCAGTTTTTATCAAGATTTTAGGGCTCAAAGGTCCCAAAACTCTCCTTTATCTCTCAATTTTTTTGATGTTACAACAACCTTGGTTCTCAAGGGTATATCTTCCATTTTTATTCTAGATCAATGAATTGTGTGGAGATATCCTTGGTTACACCATGAGAGAGAGAGGGAGATCATTAATGGAGATATTAATGGAACTTATTCTTAGATTATCAGAGGAGGAGAAGCTGGATGTCTTCTTAATTGAATTTTTTGACTTATCTTGGAGTTGTTTCAACCCCCTAGTAGATCGCAACATGAAATCATGGATAGTGGAGAACTAAAATAGAGTAGATGCACCTAGATCTTGATGAGCATGACCACATCCGTCTTTCAGGACTTCACATCAACATTTACAATAACTAGTTAAACCCTCCTTCTTTAATAAAGGATTAACCAAGCCTCGGTAAAGTGGTTTTTGTCCTGTTCCCTATTTTTTGTGTTTATTTTTTTGGAAGGTCTACTCTATTTCACTTGTTTATTTGTTGTGATTTTTTTATTCTCACTCTTTTAAAATTTTGTTCACTATTTTGTGTACACCATTCCTTTACATAGTGAAACACCCTTGATGATCTTACCCTATGCACATAGGATAATTGGTTGAAGCATGTTAATCCATGTGTCACTTTTACTATTTTTCTTTCAAATTCATGTTAAACTATAATAATTGAACATTAAATTTCTTATTGAATATAATTCAATTCTGATTTTGATTTTGAATGATTAAAAAAATATATTTTGGGATCTTATGTTGCCTAATTTTCATTACTACTACTGTTTTTAGTGCTTTCTTGCTATTTCATAGTTATATAAGTGTAGTTTTGTACATCTATAATTTAATTTTCAAATTTTAATTTATTTTTATAAAGAATAATTATGTATAGATTATTTTATTTTATATACTGAGAATTATTGCAATTCTTGAATTCTTGTAACTGCCAATGTCTAGTGTTTTAGTCATCAGTAGTAATCATTTAAATTATTATTATTCTTTGTAATTTAATTTGAACTTATATTTTTTGTTTATTTTATTATATATTATAAAAATAAATTCATTCATATTTATGAATTTAGATTTTATGAACCAAAAACACCTAAATTGATCCTCATAGTTGGTTGTGGACTAACTCAACCAATGCACCCTCACACAAAAAGTAGAATCAGAGAGAATTTTTTGATTTAATTTTATATCACTAAAATTTAAAATCATTTGTTTATTTCTTTAAATGAATTGTTTGTGGATTTTAATTTTTAGCAAGCTTTGATGTTTGTATTGCTAGGTTGCTTAGATCTCTTTGTATGTAATTTACAATATTTTATTGACTGTTGTTTCCTTTTTGTTTTCCGATTTTCTTTTTCTATATGAGCCTTGTTTATGCCTTTGTTAGGTGTGTCCTATGTGTGTCTTTGGTTCTATGGTAGAAAATGGTTTTTTGTGAGGTCATCCAAATTTTAGAGTTAGTTAGTAGCAAGGTGTGTTGGTAGGATGTTTTGTATCTATTGTATTACTTTTTCCTAAGATTTGAGATTATATTAGATCTATTAAGTTTCTATGTGTCCTTTAGGGTTGTTCTCTAGGTATGGACCTGTAGAAAGTTCAGTTTTTATGCTTTGGTAGGTTCTGGGTGTAGTTCTTTTATTTGTTAGTTGGATGATCACTAAGATTATTGGTTTTTCTATTTGATCCTTTTAGTGTCTTTTTTGGGTTTCATAATGTTAAGAACTATGTTCCATTAGTAAGAAAATACTAGCATCTGTGGCCCTTTAGAGGCTTGTTTTACACTAGTTATCTAGCTCTCTACCCTCATTTATTCTCACATTTTAGTGTTTTCCTAGGATGTTGTGACTATTTACATGTGATATTGAAGTTTCCCTTTATTTAAGGATATCTCCTTTTGGTTTTTATTTTGGAAGTCTTCTCCTAATGTGGTTATTATAGATCCCTATTTGAATGGTTTTTATTTTGGTTTTATGGTTTCAATTGGATAATATTTCAGAGTTTTTTCATTTATTATGCACGGTCTTTCCATTCCTTTCATTTTCTTTTATTTTCCACGATTTCACTGATTTTACTGAGATTAATTATTTTTGAATTATACGAGTTTTATATTTCCATGTATTGTTTTAAGATGGGTAATTATATATTTATTGGTGCCATATAGGTGATGGAGATATGTTTTGGGGACTTTCAATAACATGTGATTTTCTAGTCTTAACATCCCCATTACCATAATCTTATAGGTTAAGTTAGCCAAGTATAGGTATGGATTTTGTCATTCAATTGTTAAAAAATATTTAAAATATTATAATTTTTACCATCTTTATAATATCATTAAATATGGGTATCATGTGTCGCAATTGGTTCATGTTAGAGTTAATTAGTCTTATAACATGACTAAGGTCGTATAATTGTTTTACCCTATTGTTATTTTCCATTTTAGGATGATATAACCAAGTTAATGATAGTTTAGGTGGCGCAGTATCATCATGTGGTTTAATGTATTAATTTTTAATGTGGGGAGTGTTATGATGATACATACTAAATAACTTCTTCATTTAATTTCCAAGGTGTATATTTATTGTTTTGAGTTTCCCTATTTTTTGTGTTTTTAATTAAATATGGGGTTAATATGCATGTTTTATTTGTTTTCCACATCACTGTGGTATATATTATTAAACAATATGTAGCTTGGTTTAATCCCTAAATGAGTCTCCTTCCATTTTATTAACCCTTACATGAGGTTTTATACTCCATTACATATCCATTGTTAAGTTCCATATACCCTTACATAGGTGTCCCATGACCCTTACATCACCTCGATAAAGTTTGTATACACTTATGTAAGTCCATGGATACCATTATTTGGTCATTTATTTCTCTCTTCTAACCATACATAAGTCCCAATATAAACCTATGTATGCTTTTATTACTAAGGTATACCATTATGTATCCACAATTTTGAGCTTTGTACCCTTACACAGCTAGGTCCTAACCCTTATGCAGGTAGTATGTACCCTGAAAAAAGTGATTGATTACCCTTACATAGGGGCCATCAAACCTTATGTAGTGGTAGGTATCCTAAAAAATCACTAGTTTTACCCTCACATATAGGGTTTCCACTTTTAATTGAGTGATTTTGTGCCATTATGTGAATCTCATACATTGTTTCTTTGTACACTTAAATTGTAGTGGTTTCAGCTAGTTAGACTTAATGCTTTAAATGGGTACACTTTTGTGGTGACCTTACACACAAAGGTCTAATAATTACCCTTATGTGTTTACCCTTATTCATCAAGCTTCAATTTTTTTACATTTATGCATTGGTGTTTAATAAACTTTACATGTGGTTTATTCCATGTTTTTATCTAACTGTTGGGGCTTGATTATCCCTAACCTCTACCTTATTTCTTGATTTGTTATGTTATTACAAAAACCTTAGTTCTCAATTGTATTTATTCCATAATTATTCTAGATTAAATAATCATGTATAGATATCCTCATCCATGATAATAGAGAGAGAGAGAGATATTGAGAGATATCTTGAAGGGAGAGATTCAACAACCCTTATTCCTGGATCATCGGAGGAGAGGCTTAATATCAGCTTAATGGAGTTCTTCGATGGAACTCAGAGTTTCTACGACTCTCAGTGGATTTCAGCTTGTAATCCTAGATATTGATAAACTCAGACAAAGGATATGAACCTGGATCTTGACGATTTTGACAATATTAGGCTTTGATGACTTCACATCAAAATTTATAACGGGTGATTTAACCCTCTATATTCAACAAAGGTTTTTTCAAATACCCAATAAGGATGTTTTGGTCATGTTCTTATTTTTATTTGTTTATTTTTTAGAAGGTATTATATATGCCACTTGTTTCTAGATTATGATTTTTTTATTCATCCTCTTTCTGAGTTATGTTAACTGTTTATTGTACTCTATTCATTTTTCATAGTGAAACACCCACTATGATCCTTCCCCATGCATATAGGCTAATTGGGAAAATCAAGTAAATACTTTTATCCCTTTTATTTATTTCCTTTCCATTTTCAATCAACATGAAATCACTAGATGTTCATTTTCTTATTGAATATAATTAAATTATGATTATGATTTTGAATTATTAAATAGAAGTTTTTCTATGTTTTTTTCCTATGTAGTTTTCATTTTTGATATTGCATATATTTTTTAATTACTATTTTATATTTCAAGAAATTCATGTGTATACATAAGGAATTTAATTCCAATTTTTTATTTTTTGTATCATGAATCTTTATATATAGATTATTTTATTTTGTATTTTGAGAATTACTATAAGTATTGAATTCATATATTTACCACTATCCTATGTTTTCATTCACTAATTGTAATCATTTTATTTTTATTTATTGTTTGGAATTTCATTTAATTTTTTTTCTTCTATTTATTGTTTTATATATCATAAACTGAAAATCATTTCTGTTATCGATTTCAAGTTTTGTGAACTAAAATACTGAAATCGATCCTCACGGTTTGTTGTGGACTACCTTGGGAGGTGTACCCCTCATGAAATATGAGATATTATTTAATTTGATCAAGAAAGAATGTTGTAATAGGAGAGAAAATTAATGATGATCCTTAAATCGATAGATATGGAAACTTTTTTTAGGTGAACCTTATTGATACCACATGTGTTGGTAAATGGAAAAGAGGGGGATGGTTCTGCTTCTTGATACCAGAGGGAGAAAAAAATGACGACAAACCTCAGAAAATATCAAGAACTCAACAATGATGAATTTAGTGATTTGCACGCACCTTCTTTATTGACAATGGTGAGACTAAGACCTAGTAATGGGGCATACTTTTGTATTTATTTTTCCTTTTTTTTTGTTTTTGATGTCTGGGGAATGTTTATTATTTTTTTACACTTGTGTGATGTGTATGTTTATTTATCCTGTTTTTTTGTCTCTCATATTTCTTATACAATATTCATTTCAAAGTGGAATATCGTGATTATACTTTCCCATGCATATCCTTAATCTTATAAGTTTCACTCGACTCATCACCTAACCTGGTTCATCAGTGGGCATGGCTGTAATTTCCAATCACCACCAATTGACAACTAGTGAATGAGAATTGATAAAAAAGCTATCAAGAATGATTTGACCCTAAAATAATGAATATAAAACCCATACAAATAGGGTGATAATGTGATACAATATTTCTAAATATTGGGATACCAAGTATATAAAATAATCATTTACAAAATAAACACTAAACAGAGAATAGAATAAGAAAACTAATCATCCAATATTATCTCATTAATATAAAGGATGAAAAGTGAACAAAAAACATGAGATAATGTTGAAAGAGATACAAATACAATGGGATGAGGTGGCCTCACTACAAAATATTTATCTTTTTCCAATATGGGTATATCCATTAGTAAATGTAATTTTTTTGTTCGTAAAGTGTTTTACCAATAGATTGGTCCTTCTCACTAAATTTTTAGAAAAATATCTATAAAAAAACTTATTTTGATAGATAAAATAGTTTCGTTACAATTATAATAATACCAATAGATAATTTATATATTGGTAAAATGTTTATCAATAATATCATATGATATATTTATCTTTTGATAATATTATTATCAATTTTTATAACGAATGTCAACTATTAATATCTATTTTAAATTATATTTTAAATAAAATATTATATGTTGGGATTTTAATATCATTTTCTAAATTTTTATATTTTATTTGTTAATTTCATTATATATAATATATTTATTATATAATAATTATAAAATTAGCTTATATGAAAATCCATCAAACTAAAGCTTCATTTGAAAAAACATGTTTAAAAAAATTTAAAAATATGTTCAAACTCTAAAAAATGAAAGGAAGCTCCATGAAACATGATACAAACAAGTTTAAACATGTTAAAAATACAAGTGAGTATATATGAAACTCCATCAAACTTCATTCACAATATGTCTCTCACACATTAGTTTCCAAAATCGTAGTTCACACTAGTGGTGGGGTTGATACATGTTTTACATTCACTTAGTCATAACATATCCACAAAGGTAGTGATTGATTATAGTAGGATTCCGTTAGAAGCATGAACCAGTTCATCCCAATTTTTAGATGTTTATGGCTAGAATAATTGATCATCCCCACTTATTTATATAGGCCTCCTTTCATGCACTTTTGGATAGAATCAATTTGTATCTAATCTCGTAGTACAATCAATAAGAATATGTGTATAAAATTATATTATATTCTATGTAATTGAAGAATAGTCACACACATACTCTAGTGTAATAATAATATTAATGTTTGTGTGTGTAATAGCAGAAAACATATATATGTGTAAAATAACTGTAGAGTCACTAATCATATATCTTAGCAGTGTCTACTACTATCTTTGTGTGACTCTTCTACCATGATATATGATTCAATGAAAGTATGATTAGTTTACTATAGTAATTGTTTTACTAATTCCATAACATATATGTCTATGTTTAGAATATCACCATAGTCAGTAATTGGTCTGTGTGTATAACTCAATTCATGCACACCTGAATTCCAGTTTTCTACATCACCTGGAACATCAGGAAAATGGTTAGGAACCCACCACAAAAATTAGACAAGAACCCTAATATCACTATATATATATATTATAAATTAAATATTAAAAAACATTTTCTTATAAATATACATGTGTTAATTAATGACTAAAGTTACTTCAAGATCCAAATCATCGTAGAACTATGAAATACAGGAACTTGGTACCCAAATATCCACTACCTCACTTGTTAGACTACTAACATGACAAGTAGCCTGGGTTAATTTTAAGAGATCTCCATGCACTTCAAAAAACATTGGATGTCCATGTACTAAAAAAATTATTTAATAACATGTCACTCTATACATTATCTAGTATGATAATAATATGGACCATGGTTATCATAGGCGCAAACAGTTTTAATCATTCAATGTAAAAAATGAAATACCTTCACATTGTAATTTGAATACATATTCCTCTATATGGTGATATTGTGAGATGGAAAGGGTATATTAAGGTATAATGGGTATATTAATGTGTAGGAGTCATTGAGATTGAAAAGGATAAAAATATTTCACTTGTTTGGAAGGTGTTTTCCATAGAATTTAAAAAAATATTGAATATTTTAACCTCTAACTGAAATCAAATCCCAAGACATAAAATAAAATACGAATCAAAATTTGTTTTCCATAGTTTATTTAAATAACCTATACCTATTAATTTTAACTATACATAATGTGTTTTCCACATTTCATTTTAACTGAATAAAAATAAAAATTTTTAACTTGTGTTGAAGGTGTTTTCCACAACTCATTTTTACAACCTCTACCTGAATAAAAACATAAAGCACAAACAAAATAACCATATTAAAAAACACCCAACTCTAAATGAAAAGAATTATTAAAAAACCAAAATCACATGAGGTAGCTCATGCGAAATTGTATTAAATATCAAAAGGATTGAAATAATAACACATAACAAAAACATTCATAAAAAAGAAACAAAGAGTGGTTGGGTCATGCCTAGGTAATAACATATTCAAACACCACATATATCTCAAATGGATTCATGTAAACCCCAAAAAAGTTATCTAGATTGTTCTGTCACATTTAGGTACTTCACATAAAAAAACATAACTAGTTCAATAAATAGAACATCATAAGATTAAAAAACATGTAAATTAAATAAAAATAAATAATTTTTAATAGAAATCTCCCTTTCATTAACTTAAATAATTTACACCCATAAATCAAATACTTTATGATGAAAATAGAGAATAAATAAAATCCAATGTCACTACCTGGGTTGTCATTCCAAGACAAGTATTTTATGGAATTAAGGATATCGCTAATAAAAGGATATAATTGTGGATTTCTCATAGAGACCCATAATGTAACTTTAATATCATTGTATATATGCTTTAATAGATAATTATTTTCAAGAAATAGATCATCCATTCTAATTAAATTCCTTTTATATTTGAACAAAGTTAGTTCCTTTATAGTTGGGACATGAACATTCAATGAAAGATGTGAAATTCCTTTTGTATTTTAAAAAAGGTAGTTTCTTCACAATATGGAAATCAATATTAAAATATAGCCTTTTATTTATAAAAACTGTAGACTTGGAATTATGGTTAAAATAATAACTTGGAAAAAGTACCCATGATATCATATTCTACTCATTAGTAGGCCTAAGAGTACCAATAACCCACCTTACAAAAATCACCTCCAAGAACATGAAACCAAATCTATAAACGTCTAATTTGGTAGTCAAATAGTCATCCCATGCATACTCAAGAGAACAATATCCATAGGTCCCCATTACCATTTAAGAAACATGGGGTTTATCCCTTATTGTACTAAGTATGGAAAGAAAAAAAGTACAACTCTCTAGATAGAATTCCTTATCAAAAAATATGTTTAATGCATTGAGATCAAGGTATACTACTTGTGAGTAAATTGGTTCTTGTAAAATTTGAAGATGAGTACTATGAAACATGGGTGAGTGAATACTTATACACCATGCTTGAACCCTCAAACTATATAGGACATGACTTAAAATCCTACAAATAACTATATAGAATTTTTGAAATCCATATGTTGAATCCATGATTACTTGAACAAATGGAATATACAGAATTGAACACATAACCTTGATTAGTGTACCGTGATGTATAGGATTGTACAATCCATGTGATATTCCATTATGTAAAGACCTATGTATCCTATTGAAATATGATAGGTCATTTTTCATAAGTAATATTCCATGATGTATAAGCATACACTAGCCCTGAGTTCATGTTTTAAAGAATAAAACACATGGAATTTACCTCAACATGAATATTTTCAGCTCAAGTTGGACTATAAAATTCATAGTGGTCCTTAAAATTCAATATCACTATGTCAGAATCATGGGTCTTGTCCCTTCTTCTCTTCTTGATATGGTATGAGTAAACTAATTCTGGTGTGTTTTGATATTTTTTATGGACAAATTCATAGTTTTACCACCAATAAAATATGAGGTTATAATTTTAGAAACATCACAACAAAAAAATATCATGTGATTGAAACTTACTATACATATAATTGAACTTAATATCAAAATTAATATATATAACTATGTTCTAGAAATATCATTGAAAAACCTAGTTGGATGTCATTCTTTTTGGACACTGCATTGAATTTTAGAGAAAAATATGGATAATACTTTATATTTTTTATCACCTTCACCATCATTATTTATTGTGAACCTATTTTATCTTATTTTTATATCACGTAAATATCTTGAACAAAATGTCTTACATTATCTAGAAATATATCATTAAACAATTAATACTTCGAGTTGTATTTTTTTATGAACATACATTTTCAATCTCTTAGAAAATATTTAATCATTCAATAAAAATAATTAATTAATCATTTACAAAAGTAGTAAAATGAAACCATATATTTTTTACTTTTCAATTGGATACATATAGTGATAATCAACATTTCTAGAAATCATAGATTCATGATCTAAATAAATAAATAAGTGTACTATAATGTCAAAATAGAAAGTTGTTATGATGTTCCCAAATTGAAAATGTATGACAACACTAAAATTTTTTTACCTCTAAAAAAAGTCATATCTTTCAAAAATATATAAAAAATACTAAAAAATTTTCTCATCTCAATCAATATATCACTTACTTCATTATTTTTAATTTTCCTTATAGATAATGGTAAAAAATATCACAATTGTCTAACAGAGGGTGAAAAATTTGATGAAAAACATAAAAACATATAAAAAACTCAATGATGATGAATTTAGGGATTTTACCTAACCCTATTAATCAAACATGTGATATTGATCCCATGTAAAGGGGTCTCAGTCCTATATTTGTTTTTTCCTTTTCAATTTTTGATGTCTGGTGCATGTTTATTTTTTTTATCTTGTGTGATATGTATGTTTATTTGTGTTTATTTGTTTTTTTCTCTCCCATTTATTATCCTATTTTATTTCCAAATTTATGTAATATAATTATATTTCCCACTAAAATTAAGAAAATTTGATAAATCATGTAAATAACCATGTCTTTTGTTTAGTGGTTTCTTTTATCACTTTTTAAACCTTTCATTTTATGAATGTTCTATTCCATTTTTATTTTCATAGACTGATTCAAATAGGTTTTATTGAATCATTT
Organism: Viscum album; assembly: GCA_963277665.1. Classification (NCBI taxonomy): domain Eukaryota; kingdom Viridiplantae; phylum Streptophyta; class Magnoliopsida; order Santalales; family Viscaceae; genus Viscum; species Viscum album. The sequence goes on from OY728129.1 coordinate 1,070,737,109, forward strand.
TTATTTAACTTATATTTTTATATTATGTTAATGAAGAAGAAAATTCTTTTCTTTTCTTTGAGCATATTTTTAATCCATTTTCATGTTTTTTAATTCAAGACATGTTTTTTATAATAAATAGTTTTTTTCTACTCATTCTACCATTTTAAGTGGGTTTTTATCTTACATACTTTTTTAGTCTATTTTCTTTCAAGAACTTATTTTAGTTATAGAAATGTATATATTTCCTAGTTAATTATAATCTTTTTTGATGCTCGTTATTATAATATTCCTAGAATAATTCTTATATCTTTCTTTGAAAATTTTTTAAGTGTTATTTTTTTAATTTCCACTACCAGTATATATTGTACACTAGATTATTCATTTGATTATTCCTTGTTTTTAGAATATGTTTATGAAAATATTATCTCATGATTATTACTTGAAAACCTAGTAGAATAAGCATATATTTTAGTTTTTGTTTTTGGATTTTAATTTACCAAAATTATACCTAATAGAATGGTTTGGCCATTAGATGATGATTTCCCTACAACACAGCTTATAATAATTTGCATCAATACCAAATTGGGAATATTTTTAAAAAAATTTAAAATTAATACTCATTTCTTTCAAATTATTTTTTATGGATTTTACATTACTACATGCTTTGATTATATGTTCACCCAAGTTTGTTGCCCTTATTTGTTGTAATGTAGTTATGTTGCCTCTATCTATTTATTTATGGGGTTTCCTTATTCTTACTCTATGTTTATGGTGTATTTGAGACCTATAATGCCCTTTGGATAGGTGGTCCATGGTTTTGTCTTAGGTTATGAGGTAGTTGGGGTAAGTGGGGTTGGACTTGGAAAGAGAGTTGGTTAGTAGTGAGGTTTGGTGGAAGGGTCATCAACTCTTGTGTTTTGTCATTAATTTCTAACTACTTTCCTTAGGAGTGTGTTATTATTAATATTATCTTGTTATTCTATTTTATATACTAATTTTAGTAATTATCTATTGGGTTTTGACCTATTGTGACTGGGGATTGTGTTTGAGAAGTGTTTAGAGTTGCAATGTCATGATAACAGGTTCAGTGAAAACCGGTCCTTATGAAGGTTATAAGGGTATCTCTCTAATTTTATTGATTGGTACTCATATTTAACTACATGGTATATGTAAGATCCCATATTTTCCATGTACATCCCTATTTAGTTTTGGTTGAACCTTTTTTAGTCAGGGTTTCTTCTCTTCTTAAAATGTTGTGGTCAAGCCTTTTCATTGGGGGTGGAGAGCTTTTGTCAAGGAAGATGACCTAATGTTAAGGGATGTATGTCTGTTAGAATTATTAGAGTCAATATATAAAATTTCCAAAGGGATTATGAGGGTTATTAATGGGTTTTTAAAGCTTAATATGTGGTTGGTAGTTTTTCTAAAAAATCTAGGAGGTGATTCATCTATCTAACACTTTCATGTCAGGAACATGTTACACGATGTGAACCTATTTTTGGGTAGATGTTGTGAGCTCGTTTAGATCATGAAAAGTTTACATGTCATGAAACTGGTTCATATCATGAAGTGGTTGATTAGGGTTATTTTAACCTGAGGTGAGGCATTTTTTGTGTATCTTATAAATCGATAAATTCTCATCATATAAGGGGATCACATCATGAAATGGGTTCACATCATGAATACCTCATGAAAAATTATTATAAACCATGTTTTATGTATGATTTTATTTTCATTGACCATGTACCCCCTCCCTCAAACCCGAGGGTTACTTGAGGTGATTTTGGAGCGATTCTTTCCCTTCTAGATGTACCGATATAGCGATGATCTCTGGTGAGTCCCTTCTCTTAAGCTTTATCCTACCTTATGATCTACTTTATTATAGTAGTGTGATTCCTTGACCACTATTGATTTGGGGTTTGATCTTGATTTTTTTTGTGATCTCGGTTTTTCTTGTGATCACTTTCTCCTTCGTTATTCATTAGCATTCCCTATTAAGAGTGTTTCTTGGATCATCGGATTAAGATAGGTGGTCTATAATAAATCCCCCTAGTAAGTTTCTAATTATTTAAGTATGAGAAATATTATGTGGTTCTAATGACACAACATGTATGATAACTAACAAAATAATGGGTGATAATAATTGTGTGTATGGTTAATGCCTTGGATCCCTTTGGATCTATTAGTATTGAGACCCAAATTCTAGCCACCCATAGGGTGAGCCTACCATTGAACGGTAATGAATTGGAAATTGTATTAAAACATGAATTAGCATTACATGAGACCATAGGTGATTTATTGTGGTATGAAAACTTTCTAAAATGAATTTATTTTTTATTTAAAAAAATGATGATACTTCAATATGATGTGTTTCTGTACACTATCATGTTAATGTGTTAAGACATAACTTGATAAATGAATGATAATTGAAATATAAAAATAAATTTTCTAAATTGACGTATTTTATTTATAATTTAATGTTTCATTCTTCTTTCCATTAAATTTTGTCATATCTTATGTTGTTATGATTATAGAGATTAGTATGGTTTTGTTGAAATTATTATATAGTGGGATTTTACTGGTTATGATAAAATGAATATATAGAGGGATTTCCCTAGTTATGCTAAAATGATTATATAAAGGTCTTGGCCCAGATATGTTGTAATGCTTATATGTCTTGGCCCTGATATGTTTAAATGTTTATATGGAGGTATTTTTTTCTAATTATGTGGCTATTCCATGGAATTTTTGTTTCTGTTGGCATGTTAATGATACATGCATAGAGATATTCTAGTATGGTGTCAAAGTAGGTTGATTGTTATACTGCATTAATTGATTAATTAAAACTATTGTTTTATCACTTTATTCCATGAACATACTATAATACTAGTTTTTCTTAGACATGATGGTGTTGACCTAATGAGTTATACTCACACCCTATTTAGTCTACTATTTGGTACCCGAGTAGATTATATGGATATAGGTTTGGACATGGTAAAGGGGCCTTATTGTTAATTGTTCATTTTTGGATGGGTTAGAGCATAGAGATGGGACTGATGTTGGGTTCGAGACTGGGGTATTTTGTGTTCATCTATATCATCTTGGTCTTTTATCTATATGAATTTCAGAATTAATTTTAGTTACATTCCAGCAAACTAGTAGCTGGATTTTCACTGTATGTTTAAGCCAATGTAGGGGTTTTTGTTCTCTAGTATGACATTGATAGTACCAGTTAGAGGGAACATTGAAGTAAAGTCAAACTGAAACCCATGTCATATGGGCAGGTCAGTTTCACACTATATTGTCTACTCTGGATAGTTTTAATGTAGGACCATCTACAATCATAGGTATGATTCATGTATCATCTACCTTAGATTTCATTTTTTATGCAATAGAATTCCATTCCATTATATCTCATCTTTTTTTTTGAAACGGTTTGGGCTTGATTGTGGAAATCATAAATGGTGTCTTTACCAATAAAAACACTATTGGGAGTGTGGTTAAAGAATATCAAACATTTCAAGGCATGTTACCTAGAAATGGGTGGTTACCATTTATTTTCAGAATAGTTTGTGCTAAAAAGGATAAGTTTCTCTTTATTCTAGGTATAGATTGGATAGTTCTATATCAGTCTCATATCAACTTTTACCATAGGAGTGTTACCTTTTTATTTCCATAATAAGGAATCTATTTTCACCAGGATGAGTGGGATCTTTAATCTAGCCATGTAGGATGAATTAAGTGTAGATTGGATTTTCTCATGGCTCAGATAAAAGGTCTTGCTATCAATAATGGTAGAATATAGCATGATACGTTTCCTCTAGTGGTTTAACATTTTCAATATTCTTTTCATAAATATTTCTATGGATTACTACCCAAGTGGGAGATGAAGTTCATGATTGAGTTAATGATGCGAGTAAACCAATTTTCTATCCCACCTTATAGGATAGAACTAGAAGGAAATTAGAAATTGACGTTTTAGTTGGAAGATCTAGAAGTTAAGAGTTTCATATAACCTATAATGTCACCATGGGTTTCTCCTATGATTTTATCCAATAACATTGATGAGAATTTATGATTTAGTGTAGAATATCAAATATTGAACCAAATAATGGACAAAAACCAGTATCCACTTCCTTACATCGATGATCTATTTGATTAGTTGTGAGGTGCTCATATTTTCCTCAAGATAAAATTGAGGTTAGGGAACCACCATTTTAGGGTGAAACCATCATAAATACCACAAATTATTCTAGGATTAGTTATGTATTATATGAGTTTACAGTGATTTCATTTGATTTGATGAACACACTAGCGATGTTCATCGTCTTTACAAATTAGATCTTTCATTTTTTCTTGGATCCGTTTGTGATGTCATTTTTCAATGAAATATTAGTGTTCTACAAGTTAAAATTTGATCATTCACAATATCATGACATCCTCTTTAGTAAATTTAGAGAACATCAACATTACGCCAAGCTATCTAAATACAGTTTGTAGATTGATAAAGTGCACTAATTGAGCCTTATCATCTCATAGGATGGATTGTTTTTGGATTAAGATAAGTGTAAATCCATGGTATCATGAGAGAATCCCAAGAATGTATTTTAGATTTAGAGTTTTATAGGTCTAACAAGTTATTATCAGTGCTTCATTTAGGAATTCCCCTCTCTGGAAGAACAAATGTTTGGGATGACAAAGAAAGTGGTGAAGATTTTTTGGTAAGATTCTTACAAGATAGATTTATAAGAGCTGTAGTAAAGGCTTGCCTCAGTATTTATACTCAACTTACCTAATCCCAGTAAGGAGATACCATTTTTTTGTGACAAATTTGGGGCCATTCCTAGAGTAGTTCAGATGTAGGAGGGCATTATGGTCGCTTATGTCTATAAAAGGTTGAGACTGCGTGATAGGAATTATCCTACACATGATCTTGAGATATATATGGTGGTACATGAACTAAGATGAAAGAGACACAATATTTTGGGAATGTGGTTTGCAGTGTACATGGACCACAAGGGACTTATGTACATATTTTCTCACTGAGACTTGAACCTTTTATAGAGAAGGTGGGTTGAGATCTTCATTATTTTGACTTCTTGCTAGATTATACACATGGAAAGGGAAATTGAATTACCAATGCCTTGATTTGATAAATATAGATAGAGGAAATGAAGGAGTATTTTACTGAGTATAGGATGAAAACACTCTTTTAATACATGAATCTTGATGTTTCGTAGTCTTAGGGACGAGTAGATATGAATTTCACATATCTAATATCCATGCTTCTTGAACATATCAAGAAAAAATAGTTATTTAATCTGGAGGGCTTATCTATCAGGGACAACTTATATGGTGGGGATACACCAACATGATGTTCTCTTAGTAGCATCGATTTTATTCTAATCGATGTCCGAGTATGGGTTCCTATGGGATTTAGTGAGGAGATGATGAGAGTGTTTCATTCTTATAGATGGGTTGTACACCAAGGTATGAAAATGTTGTATCATGATCTCCATAGAGAGTATTGGTGGTCAGGAATGAATAAGGAACTAGTAGGATTCATGGAAAGATGTTTTATCTATCAGTAGGTGAATTCTATGATTTAGAGGATTATGGGATGTTTCAACCACTTCCCATTCCGGAGTGGAAGTGGGATGATGTCACTATGGATTTTGTGACAAGATTACTTAGGAAACCTCACAATAATGATGTAGTTTGGGTGATTATGGGTTGAATGACAAAGGCATCCCATTCTTATATATTAGGGATACCTTAACCATTGATTATCTTGGTAGTATTTATGTGAATGAGAAAGTTTGGTTACATGGTGTTTTAAGGTGAATTGTTTCTCATCATGATAACTTTTTCACTTCTCAATTTTGGAAGGGTCTTTAGAAAGAATTGGGATCACAGGTTCTCTTGAGTACAAATTATCATCCACATACTGATGACCAATGTTGATGGATTATTCAGAATATGGAGGATATTTCATGAGTCTGGGTTTTAGATTTTAGTGGTTCATGGGAGCAGTATTTGATACTCATGTATTTTTCCTATAATAATAAATCCCAAGTATCAATCCAAATAGATCCATTTAAGTTATTGTATGGAAGACCATTTAATTCCCCTATTCACTCGTTATTGGTAGGTGAGTTAGCACTTATTGGACCTAGTATTGTGTAAGAGACATCTAGGAAGGTTCAGTTGATCAGGAAGTTGTTGGTGACTATACAGAGTAGGAAGAAAGCTTATGCTGACCCGTGGAGATGAAATATGAGGTTTGAGGTGGGTCATTGTGTTTTCTTTCAGGTGCAGCCTTTATTGGGGAAAAATATTATTGAAAAATAGGGGAAGCTAGTACCTTGGTTTTTTAGGCCATTTGATATAGTGGAAAGGGTTATTTTAGTGGCGTACCAATTGGCCCTTCCATAAGACTACAGTTTCAGGCATGAAAATTTACACATGTTTTAGTTTCAAAGATATCATACATAACTTTATCATGTGATAGATGTTTTTGACATGAATTTTGTTTTAGATGTTCCCTTTTTGGAGCATCAGATATGAATTGTGGATCATGGTGACAATTATCTCTAGGGAAATACAACAACTATAGTTCAAGTGTAGTGGAAACATGGGCGTGTTCAAGAGATACCTGAGATTGGAAATATGATATGTGAGCATAGTGGACAGACATGTTATTTGAGACCCCAAAGTGATCCTTAGAGAATATTTGGGAAGATTATTTATATGGAAGGGAGGTTCTATGATTTTATATTTTCTAGGTATGTCCCTCTTGGTTTCAGGTTGAACTAATTTTAGTTGTGTTTACTTGAATTCCTAAAACCTTATGTTTGAGCCTTTTCTTTGGGGGTGGAGATATTTTACTATAAAAAATGACCTAATGTTTGGGGATTTATGTTTTTTTGAATTAATGGAGTCTAGGAATAAATTTGAGAAAGGGAATATAAGGGTTATCCATGGGTTTGAAAATATACAAAGGTGGTTCAAGTTTTTATGTAAAATCTAGGTGGTGATATGTGTGATGGAATCATTCACATCATGAACATGTTAAGTGATGTAAATCTATTGTTTGGAATATTCTATGAACTAGTTCAGAGAGTGGACCATTTATGTTCTAGGAAACTTGTTCACATCATGAAATGGTATATTGTGGTTATTTTAACCTAAGGTGACATTTTTTTCAAAGTATCTTATAAATCGATAAATTCAAATCATTAAAGGGGTACACATCATGAATATCTCATGACTGGTGGTTTTAAATTGGGATGTGCATTTAATTTTATTTCCATCCCCCATGAAACCTCCTGTTTCCAACCATAAGGAAAATCCAGGTGATTTTGGAGAAATTACTTCCCTTTCAGAAATCACGGTCTAGTAATTAATCTTTTGTGAGTACCTTAATTTTGGATTTCTTCTATCATTTAGTATCCTCTATTATATTAGTGTGATCCCTTGACCACCATTGATTCAATTTTTTATCTTGATGTTTGTGTGATCTTTGTTTTCCTTGTGATATCCTTCACTTTCATTCTTCATTGGTGTTCCATATTGAGAGTGTTGTTTGTATTTTCAAATAAAGGTAGGTGGTTTAGAACAAATCCCTATGGTCTATTTCTAATTATTTAAGTATGTGAAATAATATGTGGTTGTGATGAAAAAATGTTCAAGTTAACTAATGGAACAATGGGTGATGATAATAATGTGTTTGGTCTACTCCATGGATCCCTTTGGATCTATTTGTGTTGAGACCTACCTTAAAACCACCCATATGGTAAGCTTACTCTTGAATGATAATGAAATGGGTATTTCCTTAAAATAGGAATTAACATGACATGAGAACTTAGGTGATTTCTTATGATAGGATCACTTTGGAAATGTATTTTATTGAAATTACTAGTCATACGTTGATATGATGTGGTTGTGTACACTATCATGTTAATGGGTTAAGGCTTAACTTGATGATTTAAATGAAATTGAAAGATAAAAGGTAATTGGATGATTTGAACCTTGTGGTGTATGATGTAATGTTTTGTTCTTATTTCCATTATGAGTTGTATTGTATCTTCTATTGTGATATTAATAGGTTTTGGCCCGGTTATGATGAAATAATTATATAGATGTCTTGGCCTGGTTATGTTGCAATTATTATATAGAGGTCTTGGCCTGATTATGTTGAAATGGTTATATAAAGGGATTTTCTTAGTTATGTTGCAATGTTTAAAGGGATTGGCCTGGTTATGAAAAAATGTTTATACACAGGGATTTTTCTTGATTATGTGATTATTCCATGGATTTGTGGTTATGGTTGGAATGGTAATGTTATATTATTAGAGATATTATGGAATATTTATGAAGTAGGTTGATTATTATACTATATTAATTGATTTATTAAAACTCATGTTTTATCACTTTATTTCATGCACTTACTACTACAATGGTCTTGTTTAGACACAATGGTGTTGAAATAATTATATACACTGACACCCTACATGGGCCACCATTTATTACTCAAGAATATTAAATGTATGTCGGTTTGGATAAGGGAAGATGACCTTATTATTAATTTTTTCTTACTAGATGGGTTAAATATTGGAGACAGGACTAGCATGGGGTTCAATATTGGGGTCTTTTGAGTTTATCTTTGTCATCTTGGTCTTTTATTGATATAAATTTCATTAATACTTTTAGGTACATTCCATCTTATCAATACATATTTCTCTTATTGTTATTGGACTATTCAGTGGGATTTTATTTTTTTGGTTTATCTTACGTGTCTTACTATTTCTTCTATTTATGTCACTCTAATATTTTTTTATTTCCTATATATTAAAACTCTATACCAGGGGGTATAGTCTCCCCACTATGTTCTATATACCCTCAATTCTAGTCGGTATCCTCTAGCGTATGGCGAGGAATGCTTGAGGTCTGGTAACCAGCCTGGTTAGACCATTTAAAAAGAGTGCTAGATCAAGGGATATCACAAAGTAGTATCAGAAGAGATTAGGTTTTCTATTATATTTCTTTACTATTTTAGAAATGTGGAATGGATAAAAGGATGTGTCAGGACTTAGTAATGTGCTTGTGCATGGAAGTATCTAACCCGCATATGGGGGGAAATCTGAGTTCCCAAGGATGGGATTGTTGTACATTATGTTAGGGTGTTATAGTTTATATCATACCATCTTGGGATACTCAAATGATGTGTGATGTTATTGTTTATTGAAATTTATACTGATGTCTTGGTATGGTGCGTGATGAGTATGCATGCATCATGATTGGCACATATAGATATATATTGAAATTAATTATTAATTATAAGAACATATTTATTGAATGAAAAATATTTTCTTGTATAAACTATGAAATGGTATAACTATTCTAACTAAACAAAGGGAACACATAAAATGTTATGTCATGGAAATTCACTTTTTAAGACAATTTTAATGATTATATAAGTTCTCTGTTTTTTCACCTGTTGAGGTTGACCCTGATGTTATCCATTTTAATATGAAGTCTATTTTTCTTTTAAATAAAATGACTCCTCACCATCTTTGAATTTAATATTAGTACAATAGAAATAAATGTGCTTCTAACACTGCTGATCTGGAGCTTCTTGTGGCTCCTGAGAATCAAATGAATGATCTTCTCCATGATAGATTCCTAAGGGTTATGTGATCTATGGAGAGTGATAATGTTCACACCACACCTTTGATGTCTGAGCGTACAATAGAGTTCCAACAAAAGAATACACCTTCATTCACTAGGGAGGGTGGCCCCCAGGTAGCTAAGTTTTGGATCGAGTCATTCTAAAAAATCTTCAAACATCTTTAGACACCCATATGTATGAGGGTGATGCCTTTTTCTTACATGATTTGTGTAGTAGCCAAGAATTGGTGGAACACTTTAGTGAATAGTGGGTTACCCTATAAGGACTCCATGATGATGTTCTTGATACACTTCTAAGCATATTTTTTGAGGAATGAGAAGGATCATGACTTAATTCACTAGACATAAGAAATCTTGTTAGTGATGTACTTTGCTGGATATTTCACCAACTTAAAGCACCTTATGTCATCTTGTCAACTGATGAGATTTCCAAGGTGAGTCTTTTTTAGGATGGGATTAGATATCATATTAGGACATAGGTGAATTTTTTCACTTTATTATCATTTCGGGAATGATGAGCCATGCTCTCATCATGGAAAGGAATCATAGAGATGCCGCAAACAATGGCTAGACTATTTCAGTAGGGTGGACCGAGAGCTCATCTTTTAGTGGAAATAAGCACCACTATGTTAGTTATCACCAAGTAAAAAATGGGAAGAGTAGTTAGAGTAGTGGGCTGCTATATCAGAACCATGTTCTATTATAGTGCTATCAGTGTGTCAAAATTGGACACAAGTGGACTCAATGTCTATAACCTGCATTGGAGTTCCATGCTTGTGGTAGGTTGGGCCACTTTCATAGGTTTTATAGGGGACTAAAACTAAAGAGAAGCGGTAGGGGATTAGAATAGGTACCATAGTTTGGGAAGGAATAAACTACACCTTAACAGATTGTTGGTTAGAGTTATATTGGATGTTCAGGAAATGGTGGGGGATGTGGTGCCCCAATGTAGGAGTGGTAGTACGAGGTAGAGGGAATAGTACATGGAAGTCATACTGGGGCCTAGGGAAGAGGGGTATGTTAGATGCATCCTATGCAGTCTAATCTAACTAGTTTTTATGAAGGAACTTCTACCATAAAAGGTAAGATTATAGTATAATCAAACTTAGATTTTATTTTATTTAATTATAGAGAGTAACATTACATTAAATATTCTCTTTTTGAAAATGGGTTGGGATTCATTTTAGAAATCTTGGTTGGTGTCTTGACCATTGAAACACTGTTGGGAGTGTGGTCATATAATATCAAATATTTCAAGGCATGTTTTCCTGAAATTAGTGTGTAAAATTTATTTTGGGAATCATTTGTGTGGAAAATTATAGGGTTAGATTTTATTTTGTGTATGGATTGGTTGGTTCTATACCAGGCTCATATCAATTTTTTCCAGAGGAGAGTTACCTTTATATATCTAGAAGGATAAAACTATTTTAACTAAGGTGAGTGGGATCTTCATGGTGGTCATGCAGGTCCAATTCAGTGCAGATTAGATTTTGTCATGAATCAAATAACAATACTTTCTCTAGATAATGATAGAGCATAGTAGGATACTTTTCTTCCAGTGGTATACCATTTTCATAATTTTTTTTCTAAATATTTATATGGCTTACTACCTAAGTAGGGGATTGAGTTAATGATCTATTTGGTTCCATGAGAATAGCCATTTTCTATCACACCTTACTATATGATAGTAGTGGGGCTTTGGGAATTTTAGGTTCAACTGGAAGATCTATAAACTAAGGGTTTCGTATGACCTAGTACATCACAATGGGGGTTTCCCATGTTTTTCACCAAGAATGTTGAAGAGACTTTGTGTTTGTGTGTAGACTATAGGAGATTGAACCAGATGAAATTATAGAAATGGTATCCCCTTACATTTTTTGATGATCTATTCAATCATCTAATAGGTTCACTAACACAAAACTGGGCATTTCCGGCACCAACCTTTAACAGTGCTTTTTTAGTGCTATTAAAGGGTACCCCTTTATCAATGCTTTTTTTAGTAGCGCTGATAAAGGGGGGTCTTTATCAGCACTTTTAAAAAAAGCGCTGATAAAGGGTCTACTTCCAAAAATATTCATTAAAAAATATATATTAATATTTAAATATATGGATATAGTTATATTGATATAAATATAAATTATATTTTTTAAATATAATTTTAAATATATTTTAGATAAGTATAAATATATAGTTACACTTAATATATAAGATATTTAGTGAAAATGGATTATTAAAAATTTTAAAAAATATTTTTAATTAATAATTTTCTAATTATTATGGTGTAATAGTCATTTAATAAAAATTTGAAGACTAAAAAAATAAAAAAATGAAAAAAAGATCCAAAATATGTTGAAAATGCAACTCGAACTTCAAATGTCCATAACTTTTGATCCGGGTGTCTATTTGAGCTATACCACATATCAAATAAAAGAATACGATGAGATCTATGTCTCTATGACTAGGGAAACCCCAGTCAAGGTTTGTTCAAGGCCAAAATAGGCCCATAAGGCCTCCAAAACTGAGTTTTGAGTCGGGGTTCCCCGATTTTTTTAACATTTTGTGGATTTTCAGCCTTGTTTAAGGGGGGTATTATTGTCTTTTTTTAGTGAAGACTAAATTTATTCCATGGTATTACATTCATATTGATATTATGTATTTTAAATTTTATCATTTTTTATAATGCACTGCTATTTATAATCAAATATATAACAATATCTACATATTTTTATTATATTCACACATAAAAATTTAATTATAAATATAAATAATAAAATATATTTACATATAAAATATATTAGCTTTATCTAAATAATAACTAATAAACATTTTATTTAAAATAAAAATATATGAATATTTATATACTAATATATTAATCTAACTATATATATATAAATATAACTACAAATATATATTAATATAACTATAAATATATATATTTATATCACTATATATATATATTAATATAACTATATATTTATATACATATAACTATATATTTATATTAATATAAATATAAATATATTAATATAAATATATATTACTATACGAATAAATATAACTAAATATATATATAAATAAATAGATATATCACTAATAAGAGAACAAATCAATATAGGGGAGTGGAAAAGGCTTCAGGCACGTAGGGGGAGGTCTCGAGATCAAATCTGGGTGGAGGTAGGGACGCCCATGCATGGTTGAATCTGGGGATAGTGCTGATAAAGGGTGGAGGGGTGCATGCAGGCATTGGAGGGGGGCGAAAAAGGGCTGTAAAAGGAGGCCCAAGAGCTATAAAAGACCTCCTGATTGGTAGGATTTTTTTAATTTTTTTAATTTTTAATTTTTTGAACGTTTATCAATGCTTTAAAAAAGAGCTGATAAAAGGGGTCTTTTATCAGCACTAAAAATAAAGCGCTGAGAAGGGCCCATTTATCAGTGCCTTTTGGAGCGCTGATAAAGGAGACCCCCCTTTAACTTCGCTGACATTAATAGCACTTTTATAACGTTGTTAAAGGCCATTTTTAGAACTGATAAAACCCGTATTTGTAGTAGTGGTTCCAAAATTTTCTCCCAAATCTACTTAAGGACAGGGTAACACCAGTTGAGATTGATACCATCAGATATACCCTGAACTTATTTTAGTGGCCGATATAGATTATATGAGATTATAGTGATAACGTTCGATTTGATGAATGCACTCTCAATGTTCATGGCCTTGAGGAATCAGATCTTCCGTATTTCCAATATCAGTTTATGGTGGTTTTCTTCAATGATATCTTAGGGTACTCATAGTCAACATAAAATAATTCCCAAAATCATGACGTACTCTTGAGTATATTGAGAGAGCATCATCTTTACATCAATATATATAAATATATTTTATATATTGATAAATTCACTTAATTGGCCATGTCATCTTAGAGGATAGAGTGTCAGTGGATCCTGAGAAGGTTGAAACTATGTTATCTTGGGGGAAACCTAAGAATGACTTGGAGATTCTGAGTTTTCTATTTTTAGCAAGTTATTACCAATGAATCATCATGGAAATCTCCCATAAAAAGATCTAATGTTTGAGCCGAACAAGAAAGGGTTTAAGTTTCATTGGTCAAATGCTTGTGAGAGAGATTTTGTGGAGCGGAATGAAATTATTAACTTAGCACTAATACTGAACTTACCTAAGCTTGATAAGGAACGTACCATGTTTTATGGTGCATCTGGGGTCATACTCAGAGTAGTTCTAATGCAGGAGGTCTATTTGGTCACTTATAGATCCATATAGTTAAGACCACATGAGAGGAATTATCCTATTCATGATCTGGAGTTATCTATAGTGGTACATGCCTTGAGATACTAAATAAACTATCTTTTTTTTGACAAATTTATAGTGTACAAATACCACAAGAACCTTAGGAACATATTTTCTTAGTATTAACTTATCCATTGGAAGAAGTGGTAGTTTGACTATCTATAGTCTTTCGAATTCGAGATGATTTCAAAATTGATCAAGGGAAACATTGTTTTTGAAGCCTTGAGGTGGAAGACATAGACGTAGGAAGTTTGGGAGAATTTCAATGAGTTGAGAATGATATAACTCTTCATAGACATACATCTAGCTATTTATGAGTGTTATGAATGAGTAACTATGACTTTGAAATATATTATACCCATACATTTGGAATGGATCAGGATAAAAATTTATCTAATATGGATCAATTAGATATGAGGGATAACATAGATGGTGGGGATACACCACAGGGATGTTTTTTTAGCAGTGGTGATGTTCTTCCATTCCATGGCCAAGTATGGGTTCCTATGGGTATGCATGAGAATCTGAGGAGATAATTTCATGATTCTATATAGGTGGTACAACCAGGTTTGACAGAGATGTGTCATGATATCCATAGGCATTACTAGTGTCCAGGAATAAAGAATAAGGTAGTGGGATTTTTGGTGAGACGTTTCACCTTTTAGAAGGTGAAGACCGAGCATTCTAGGAATGTTGGGATATTGCATCATCTTCCCATTTCATAATGGAAGGGGATGATGTCACTATAGATTTTTTGACACGATTACATAGGAAAATGTGCAAGAATGATTCAGTATGGGTGATTTTGGATCGACTAAAGAAGGTATCCCACTTCTTATCAATCAGGGACACCTTCACTATTGATGATATGAGTATTTTTTATGTGTGTGAGATAGTTTTATTGCATGGTGTTCTAAATAGAATTGTTTAAAATCATAAAAATCATTTCAATTCTTAGTTTTGGCAAGGTATTTAAAAGGATTTGGGGTTATAGGTTCTTCTAAGAACATAATATTATCTATATATTGGTGTCCAATTAGAAAAAACTATTTAGATTCCTGAGGATATGTTATGATCCTATGTTTTTGATTTTTGTGGTTCATGGGGGAAGCACTTAACACTCATGAAGTTCGCCTATAATAATAGATTTCATGCATCAATACAAATCGCTCCATTATAGGCCCTATATAGAAGACCGTTTCATTCCCCTATTTGTTGGTTATAGGTAGGTGAGTCAGCACTTATTGGACCTAGTCTTCGTAGGAGATGTTTGAGCAGGTCAGTTGATCAGGAAGTGGTAAGTGACTATGTAGAGTAGGTATAAATCTTATTCTAACCAGCAGAGATGACATCTCATGTTTGAGTTCTGTCATTATGTTTTCCTTTGGGTTTCACCTAGGTTTGGGAAGTTTTATAGTAGAATACATGGGAAGCGGGAACCCAAGTTTGTCGGGTTGTTTGAGAGAGTGGAAAGTATTTGTCTAGTGGAATAACACTTGGGCCATCTACAATGATATAGTTCCATGCATGATATATTTCACATTCCATAGCCTCAGATATGTTATCTCGAACCTTCGCATGTGGTAGATGTTGATGAAATAAATCTTGGTGTAGATGTTTCCTTTGAGGAGAATCTGATACGAATTGTGGATCGTAGGGAGAAGTATCTCTATGGAAAGATCATACCTCTAGTTTGACTGTGTTGATTGTAACACCCCAAGCTTCCACTATACGTTTCCCTTCGAATAATGAAATAGCGTGTGTTGTACGCAACCTCGAGCTCTAACACACACCACAACTAATTAAACTAGCCGTTGTGAATAGTAATACCTACTTTTTGAAATTTTATAAATTTTATTTATCAAAATGGACTTCATTTTTGGATTCGGAATATTGAAAATAGCCTATGTTGAATTTTTGGTATTTTTCTGAGAACTTCTAAATTTTTATGAATAGTGAAAAATACTTAAAAAAAACTTTTTTAATAAAAATAATTTATAGTGATAAATTATAATATTTAGTGGTTTTAAAGTATAATTAGAATATATTTTTACCATTTTATCCAATGGTGGTCATTAGAATTAATTTAACATTGAAATTGGACATAAACAATTGCCAATCTTTTGATATAAATTGTTTCTTAAAAACACGCTATTTGTTGTAACAATGGGAATTAATTATAAAACTAATTAATACAACTTATATGTTTGGAATTTTGTAAAATAGACATCATTTTTGAATTCGGAATATCAATTATAGCTTAGGGTGAAATTTTGTCCTTATTCTGAAAAACTTCAATTTTTGATGAATAGTGAAACCACTAAGTGGTTGTTAAAAACTGATTTTTTCGTTAAAATGAAATATTACCACTTCTGTAATTTGATTTTCAAAAATACGACATACATGGTTTTCATTAAGAAGTAAAATTTGGTTCAATGAGATTAAAATAATTTTTTGGTGAATAGTAACTTTTAAGTTCTTAATCGCGATTAGAGGTAATTAGTGTAGTTTAAGGTAAAAATAATGTTTTAATAATATGAGATGAGCTTGACACTTGTCCTACTCCTATTGGATGAGTCCTGGCCGACCAATACAACCCATGGGTCAACTTGGGGACCCCATGGAGCCAATTTAGTTTGAAAATGACATTAATATATATTTATTTAATGTTAAAATTAAATTGACACAAACATGAGTTGTTTTACTAAAATAGTTTTTAAGTGGGGTTACACAGATCCAAATTTTGACTATAAATATTCATTAGAAAGCTAAAAAGATTTCCTACATCATAGTATTTTTTTATAATTTTTAGACATTAAATAAATTAAATTATTTATGACATCATTATGATGCAGCGATGACCTCATTATTTAACGATTTAAATAAAATGAGAAGATAATGCAAAATCCAAGGATTACACTTGTCCAAAGCCTATTGGATGAGGAGATTTAGAACCCTTATCACCTTAGCCACGAATTATATAAGTGTGGGACCTTTAGAATCCGAAAAGCATTGTATAACAATGTAACATTTCAATCTTTCCAAAAGAGCCCCTCCTCTCCTCTTATAAAAGGCCCCCACCTCTACCACCTTATTCACACTTCCAAGCCTTTTGGTTCGGCCAACCTCTGCCCAAATACTCTCCGAACTTCTATCCCTTCATCCTAGAAGCTTTACTTTAGTCAGAAATCCATCCTAAGGAGTCCTTTTGATCAAATCAAAAGGAAGAACCCGAAGAAGAGGTAACATTTTCATCACCCTCTTTCAAGTTTCTTTCTTCTTCCACTCCCTCTTTGTTTATTATTTAAATTCTAAAATTATAACTCCAGTATCTTCTATATACTGTGATGTTATTATAAATATGTAACAACCATATTCAGTATTCTACCCATCATTTGAATGACATGTCACCATACGTGCGTACGTACGGCTTACCGTGTCCACGTCGTGGTGTAATTGTTATTCAATATATTATTATTTAGATGGGTATAATAATGATATGTAATTCATGTAAATAATAAATATAACATGATAATTATTCTTTATATATGATATAATATCCAATTATATATTATTTTAATATCAAAATAGTGATATTGTCGCTCGTGCGTACGTACGGACTACCGTCTCCACGAACGCGACGAGATTCATTCTCCGTCGTATCCATTCAAGTATAATTATCATTTCATGATTTAAAAATAATTTTTAAGGAAATGATATCATTCTGGATATGAATAAGATACAACCTATCCATGAAAAACACGACTTACGTAACAAAACATATAAAAGAAAACGAGTAAGTTAACACCCGAAACAACGATAAATCTAAGATATTGTTAACAAAGTAATGTTAAAAGATCATATATGATATCATATGAATGTATATGATTCTTTTATAATTTAATAACAATTATTTCACCATTATACAGGAGGTTAACCTACCCCATCCAAGGAAAAGTACGAGGTAAGGGTTTACTTCACAACCTCTTCATTATCCAAGGTTGTTTATACATAATTATCTACTGGGACCTCGTTATCATCCCCATCCATGTTTCTTAAAAATGTCTTTCAAAAAATTTTTACTATTAAATGGAAAATGGGTTAAAGTAATTTATACCCTTATACGTTTTTGAAAGGAATCTTACCGTTGTTTTCCAAACAATGTACTTTTTGACCTTTTTGACAAATTTAAGGTAAGAATGTTTTTTTACTTATACGGCGGGTGCGGCTATTTTCCGCCATTATAAATTCGTCGAAGCTTCCCTAACAAGATTATAAGAATATTTTCAAAGTAAATGTATTATTTTATAATTATGGGACTTTTAAATAATTTCAAAAAGGAGAGATATTTCTCTCAAATAGCTTTTATTTCATCCATGTCAACATCCTTTGATGGGTTTTAAGTTTAATTGAAGTTGATTTATGATACAAAACTTTCATTGAATATTTTGTGAAATATTTGACTGTGGATGTGTTATTTTATACCATCCATAGTTTATGGAGAAATTGTTGACATTTCGCATGCTAGTTTTAATACGAATATTTATGTTATGTTTAAACCTATTCATATGAGGAATGTATTGGACTTAATATGTGACGGGTGGAGCCCGCTATAGCTCCTCGATGCATCGGTAGGTCTCATGAGACAACTAGACGTGGAATTGGCCAAGGCCCTTTCCCAATTTGATTTATGGTTTTGGCCGAGGCCTTAATCATTTCAGACGTCTTGGCCGAGGCCTTGAAAAAATGTTTCAGAATGTCTGGCATTATACATTCCCTCATTATGAAAGTGGTTATTGATATTTCATGTGATTATTCGTCTAGTATAATATCCATGTGAGTAAGTAATGGCATTATTTTATTTTACTTTTGCCATATTATGCTGAAGTTCAAGTTCAATAAGGCTTTTGTTTTAGTTATACATTGCCTTAAATGCTTATGTTTTCTTATAAAAGCTTCCGCAATATTGTTATCCTTACTGAGCATCTGAGCTCACCCCTTTCAATGTTTTAATATTTTCCAGGATGTGAAGATGTGTATTATGACTGACTTGCAAGAATAGTCAGTGAGGATATGAGTGTGGACTATGAAGACCATGTTATTGTAGTTTTTTTACTTTTTGATGTAATGAAAGACTTATGAATGTATCTAGTGTTTCCAAGGCTACTAAACTAATCGGTCTTTCGAGACTTGATCTTTTGTGATCATTCCAATGTTACGAAGTAATGCACTGACTCTGGGTAGCTGGGGTTGGGGCGTTACATTGATGGTATGTATTTGATCATGATGAGACCTAGGAGATAGAATCTAATATTTCGACATAGTGTCCAGACTTGTTCGTTAAG
Organism: Viscum album; assembly: GCA_963277665.1. NCBI lineage: Eukaryota > Viridiplantae > Streptophyta > Magnoliopsida > Santalales > Viscaceae > Viscum > Viscum album. The sequence goes on from OY728129.1 coordinate 1,070,756,429, forward strand.
ACCCCACATTGATTCTTGGAGAATCTCAGGGATGAGCTATTTTATGGTAGGGAGGTTATATGATCACATATTTTCTAGGCACATAGCTCTTGATTTTGGGTTGAACCTCTTTTTTTGGGTTTTCTTCTCTTCATAAAACCTTATATTCGATCATTTTATTTAGGGGTGGAGATAATTTTCTATAAAAAATGACCTAAATTTTGGGGTTTTATGTTTTTCTAAATTAATATAGTCTGATTATAAATGCGCCAAATGGATTACAAGGGTAATCCATGGGTTTAGAAAGATTTAGATGTGGTTCAGGCTTTTTAGTTTGAATCTGGATGGTAATCTATCCACTGGAAACTTTCATGTCATGAACATGTTACATGATATAAACCTATTCCTAGGAATATTCCATGAACTAGTTTAGGGCATGATGTGTTTACACACCGTTATACTGGTTCATGTCATGAAATATCCAATCTAGGGTATTTTAACCTAATATGAGGCATTTTTTATTATATCATATAAATTAAAAAATTCACAGTGTGAAAGGGGTTCAAATCGTGAATATCTCATGACCATCGATTTTAAACCTTGATGTCCATATGATTTTATTTTCATCCACCATAAAACATGTTCTCTCAAACCCTAGGGTGACTCTTGGATATTTTGGAGAGATTCCTTCCCTTATAGACATCCTAGTCTAGCGTTCGATCTCCGTGTAGGGATTCCCCTCCTGCTCAGGATAATTATGGTGGAGCTAGTGATACAACTGGTGCTGATCAGCTTCTCACCGTACTGGGACAACTCACACATGTTATGAATAACAACCTTACTCGTATGGAGCACCCTGATCCGCAACGTGGAGGATCAATGCTAGACCGTTTCATGAGGCAACAACCGCCAACCTTCAATGGGAGTACAAATCCTATAGTAGCTGAGCAATGGATAAATTCCTTAGAGAAAATATTCCATGCCTTGGGGAGTAGTGAAAGGGAGAATGTTGTCATGGCAGTTTACCACCTCACTGGAGATTCCGATCAATGGTGGTCACTAATTCAAAACACAAAGGAAGATGATGAATTAACAAACATGGAATGGCAGGAGTTCAAAGAGCTGTTCTTAGAAAAATACTTTCCTCGAGACCATCGAGCAGATATGGAAAGGGAATTTCTGAGTCTGAGGCAGAAGGAGGATGAGAATGTTGCAAAGTATGAGGCTAACTTTACAAGGTTAGCAAGGTATGCTGCAGATTACATACGTAACCCAAGAAGTAAGACTGATCGTTTCTTTGATGGGTTGAAACCATTTCTCCGTCGAACTTTAGTATCACAAACCTTCTCTTCATACGAAGGTATTGTCTCATGCGCTATCAAGACGGAAAAGGAATTCTCTAAGTCTTATGAATTTAAATCAAAGCAAGATAAGAAGAGATCCGCTGAAAACTCTGGGAAAGGAAATAAGGAAACAGGGAAGAAGGGTAGAAATGATTTTCCACCCTGTGATAATTGTGGTAGGAAGCACCCTGGTTCCTGTCTAAAAGGAAAAGGAGTATGTTACAAGTGTGGTGAAAAAGGCCACCAAGCTCATGAATGCAAGGGAAAGAAAGTGGCTGGCAACGTGGAATGTTATAATTGTAGAGAGAAGGGACATTATGCAAATGAATGTCCTAAGCGTCAGGGGAACTTACCTCAGAAGAGGCCAAGGGATCAAGGCCAGGCTTATGCTATCACTACTGCTGAGGTGGAAGCTCCGAAAGACATGGTGGCAGGCAATTTAATGGTTTCCTCAAGTTTAGCAAATGCATTATTTGATTCTGGATCATCGCATTGTTTCATATCTTCCCAGTTTTCTAAGAAAATTAGATATTTCCAATTTGATTTAACAAGGGAGTTGTCGGTCAAAACCCCTAAGGGAAGTATTGTTGCAACAAAGTTTTGTCGATTAGTTCCCATTAGAGCACCTAAATGTTCTTTACCTGCTGATCTCATCGTCATACCCATGATTGAATTTGATATAATCCTCGGTATGGATTGGCTTTCGGACCATGATGCAAAAATTTATTGTAAGAGGAAAGAGGTTACGATTCTTGATGATGATGATAAGGAACACCTTATCTTTAGAGCAGAATCGTCGCCACATAATTCTTATCTAGATCCACCCCCAATTGCTCAACTAAATTCAATTATTGGGGAGGAAGAGAAGGAAATTACTGAGGATAAGGAAAGGAATATTCAAATAGAGGATGTACCTATTGTGAGAGAATATGTTGATGTGTTTCCGAAAGATTTACCTGGACATCCTCCAGAACGAGAAGTTGAGTTTTCCATTGATTTAATTCCTGGATCAAGGCCCATATCGAAGACCCCTTATAGAATGGCCACTATGGAATTAGTTGAACTAAAGAAACAACTAGAGGAATTAAGTAATAAGGGATTTATTCGCCCGAGTGTTTCTCCTTGGGGAGCCCCTATTCTTTTTGTTAAGAAGAAAGATGGATCTATGAGGTTGTGCATTGATTATAGGGAGATCAATGCTATAAAAATAAATAATAAGTATCCCCTACCTCGTATTGATAATTTGTTTGACCAACTGCATGGAGCTCAATACTTTTCAAAGATTGACCTTCGGTCTGGATACCATCAGTTGTGTGTGAAGAAGGAAGACGTTCCAAAGACAGCATTTCGAACAAGGTATAGGCATTACGAGTTTACAGTAATGCCTTTTGGATTGACTAATGCACCCTCTGTTTTCATGGATCTAATGAATAGAGTTTTCAAGGAATATCTTGATGACTTTGTAGTGGTATTTATTGATGATATCTTGGTATACTCCAAAAGCCACGAAGATCATGAAAATCACTTACGCATTATCCTGAAGACTCTTAGAAGACATGAATTATATGGGAAATTTAGCAAGTGTGAATTCTGGCTTCATGAGATTTCTTTTCTTGGCCATATTGTCTCTAAGGATGGAATTTCTGTTGATCCTTCTAAAACCAAGGCAATCCAAGAATGGCCAGCACCGACAAGTATAACTGAGGTACGCAGTTTTATTGGTTTAGCAGGTTATTATCGACGTTTCGTCCAGAATTTTGCCAGATTGGCTAACCCATTGACAAAGCTCACACGTAAAGGGATTAAATTTGTCTGGACAAAAGAGTGTGAAGAATGTTTTGAAGAACTAAAGAGAAGATTAGTCAATGCCCCTGTATTGACTCTACCATCGGGGAATGATGGGTTTGTTATTTATAGTGATGCATCGAAGAAAGGACTTGGTTGTGTCCTTATGCAGAATGATAAGGTCATTGCCTATGCATCACGACAGCTAAAAATTCATGAGCAAAACTATCCTACTCATGATCTTGAGTTAGCAGCTGTGATCTTTGCTTTAAAGATATGGAGACATTACCTCTATGGTGAAAAATGTGAGATTTATACTGATCACAAGAGTTTGAAGTATATTTTCACACAAAAAGAACTCAACATGAGGCAAAGGCGATGGCTTGAACTACTCAAGGATTATGATTGCACGATACATTACCACCTGGGGAAGGCAAACAAGGTGTCAGATGCGTTGAGTAGAAAAGACCATGGAGTTTTGAATGTGATGAGAATTGAAAGGGATCCAATTTTATTGGATCTAGTGAAGATAGACACGGGAATAACTAGGGAAGGTGAAACATCAATGCTTTTTCAAATGGTTTCCAAACCATCATTACTAGAAAGGATTAAGAGTTCTCAGACCAATGATGAAGAATTTCAGAAGAAGATTAAAGGTGTGAATGATGGAAGATTGAGGGACTTTGTGTATAAGGATGGAATTTTGAAATTCGGGAAGAGACTTTGTGTTCCCGATATACCTGATCTAAAAAGGGAATTGCTGGATGATGCTCATAGTTCCAACTTCTCTATACACCCCGGGAGCACCAAAATGTATAGATATTTGAAGGAACATTTTTAGTGGGACAATATGAAGAGGGAGATTGCTGATTTTGTGTCGAGGTGTATGGTTTGTCAACAAGTGAAAGCTGGAAGGCAACATCCTGGTGGAGTATTGCAACCTCTTCCCATACCTGAGTGGAAATGGGATAATATTACGATGGACTTTGTCATGGGACTACCAAAGACTCCTAGAAGGAATGATGCAATATGGGTCATTGTTGATCGACTTACTAAGTCAGCACATTTTCTGGCTATACGGAAGGATCTACCACTTGAACGTCTAGCAAGACTATATATTAATGAAGTTGTAAGACTTCATGGAGTATCCCTATCGATTGTTTCTGATCGTGATCCTCGTTTTACTTCAAGATTCTGGAAAAGTCTTCAAAAGTACTTGGATACTGAACTTCGTTTGAGCACTGCCTATCACCCTCAAACAGATGGACAATCAGAACAGACTATTCAAACCTTAGAAGACATGTTGAGATCATGCTCTCTTGACTTTCAGGGTATGTGGGATCAATATTTACCACTGGTAGAATTTTCCTATAACAATAGCTTCCATTCGAGTATTTAGATGGCACCATATGAAGCGTTATACGGAAAGAGATGTCGTAAACCAACCTGTTGGGATGACGTTGGTGAAAAAAAACTTGTAGGCCCAGAACTGGTGGAGGAAACGGTGGAAAAGGTGAAAGTAATCCAAAATCACATCAAAGCAGCTCAAAGTAGGCAGAAGAGCTATGCCGATAATCGAAGGAAGGATTTGGAATTTCAAGTCGGTGATCATGTTTTCCTGAAGGTATCTCCATGGAAGGGAGTAATACGTTTTGGTAAGAAAGGTAAATTGAGTCCCAAGTACATAGGACCTTTCGAAATTCTAGAACGAATTGGGGCTGTAGCTTACCGATTGGCAATGCCGCCAAGTCTCTCCAAAGTTCACGATGTGTTCCACGTATCTCTGTTGAGGAAATACATGCCTGACCCAACGCATGTACTCACCTATGAGGAATTAGAACTGGAACCCGATCTTTCCTATTGTGAAGAGCCCGTCAGGATTCTTGATGTGAGGGAGCAGGTGCTGAGAAACCGGACGACTCGTCTGGTGAAGGTTTTGTGGAGAAATCATAAAATAGAAGAGGCAACGTGGGAACCTGGGGAATTTATGATGAAAAACCACCCGAGTCTTTTTATGCAGTAATACCCTAGAAATTGCGAGGACGCAATTATTTGAAGGAGGGGAGAATGTAACACCCCAAGCTTCCACTGTACGTTTCCCTTCGAATAATGCAATAGCGTGTGTTGTATGCAACCTCGAGCTCTAACACACACCACAACTAATTAAACTAGCCGTTGTGAATAGTAATACCTACTTTTTAAAATTTTATAAATTTTATTTATCAAAATGGACTTCATTTTTGGATTCGGAATATTGAAATTAGCCTATGTTGAATTTTTGGTATTTTTCTGAGAACTTCTAAATTTTTATGAATAGTGAAAAATACTTAAAAACAACTTTTTTAATCAAAATAATTTATAGTGATAAATTATAATATTTAGTTGTTTTAAAGTATAATTAGAATATATTTTTACCATTTTATCCAATGGTGGTCATTAGAATTAATTTAACATTGAAATTGGAGATAAACAATTTCCAATCTTTTGATATAAATTGTTTCTTAAAAACACGCTATTTGTTGTAACAACGGGAATTAATTATAAAAATAATTAATACAACTTATATGTTTGGAATTTTGTAAAATAGACATCATTTTTGAATTCGGAATATCAATTATAGCTTAGGGTGAAATTTTGGCCTTATTCTGAAAAACTTCAATTTTTGATGAATAGTGAAACCACTAAGTGGTTGTTAAAAACTGATTTTTTCGTTAAAATGAAATATTACCACTTCTGTGATTTGATTTTCAAAAATCCGACATACATGGTTGTCATTAAGAAGTAAAATGTGGTTCAATGAGATTAAAATAATTTTTTGGTGAATAGTAACTTTTAAGTTCTTAATCGCGATTAGAGGTAATTAGTGTAGTTTAAGGTAAAAATAATGTTTTAATAATATGAGATGAGCTTGACACTTGTCCTACTCCTATTGGATGAGTCATGGCCGACCAAGACAACCCATGGGTCAACTTGGGGACCCCATGGAGCCACTTTAGTTGGAAAATGACATTAATATATATTTATTTAATGTTAAAATTAAATTGACACAAACATGAGTTGTTTTACTAAAACAGTTTTTAAGTGGGGTTACACAGATCCAAATTTTGACTATAAATATTCATTAGAAATATAAAAAGATTTCCTACATCATAGTATTTTTTTTATAATTTTTATACATTAAATAAATTAAATTATTTATGACATCATTATGATGCGGCGATGACCTCATTATTTAACGATTTAAATAAAATGAGAAGATAATGCAAAATCCAAGGATTACACTTGTCCAAAGCCTATTGGATGAGGAGATTTAGAACCCTTATCACATTAGCCACGAATTATATAAGTGTGGGACCTTTAGAATCCGAAAATCATTGTATAATAATGTAACATTTCAATCTTTCCAAAAGAGCCTCTCCTCTCCTCTTATAAAAGGCCCCCAGCTCTACCACCTTATTCACACTTCCAAGCCTTTTGGTTCTGCCAACCTCTGCCCATATACTCTCCAAACTTCTCTCCCTCCATCCTAGAAGCTTTACTTTAGTCAGAAAGCCATCCTAAGGAGTCCTTTTGATCAAATCAAAAGGAAGAACCCGAAGAAGAGGTAACATTTTCATCACCCTCTTTCAAGTTTCTTTCTTCTTCCACTCCCTCTTTGTTTATTATTTCAATTCTAAAATTATAACTCTAGTATCTTCTATATACTGTGATGTTATTATAAATATGGAACAACCATATTCAGTATTCTACCCATCATTTGAATGACATGTCACTATACGTGCGTACGTACGGCTTACCGTCTCCACGTCGTGGTGTAATTGTTATTCAATATATTATTATTTAGATGGGTATAATAATGATATGTAATTCATGTAAATAATAAATATAACATGATAATTATTCTGTATATATGATATACTATCCAATTATATATTATTTTAATATCAAAATAATGATATTGTCGCTCGTGCGTACATACGGACTACCGTCTCCACGAACGCGATGAGATTCATTCTCCGTCGTATCCATTCAAGTATAATTATCATTTGATGATTTAAAAATAATGTTTAAGGAAATGATATAATTCTGGATATGAATAAGATACAACCTATCCATGAAAAACACGACTTATGTAACAAAACATATAAAAGAAAATGAGTAAGTTAACACCCGAAACAACGATAAATCTAAGATATTGTTAACAAAGCAATGTTAAAAGATCATATATGATATCATATGAATGTATATGATTATTGTATAATTTAATAACAATTATTTCACCATTATACAGGAGGTTAACCTACCCCAACCAAGGAAAAGTACGAGGTAAGGGTTTACTTCACAACCTCTTCATTATCCAAGGTTGTTTATACATAATTATCTACTGGGACCTCATTATCATCCCCATCCATGTTTCTTAAAAATGTATTTCAAAACATTTTTACTATTAAATGGAAAATGAGTTAAAGTCATTTATACCCTTATACGTTTTTGAAAGGAATCTTACCGTCGTTTTCCAAACAATGTACTTTTTGACCTTTTTGACAAATTTAAGGTAAGAATGTTTTCTTACTTATACGGCGGGTGCGGCTATTTTCCGCCATTATAAATTTGTCGAAGCTTCCCTAACAAGCTTATAAGAATATTTTCAAAGTAAATGTATTATTTTATAATTATGGGACTTTTAAATAATTTCAAAAAGGAGAGATATTTCTCTCAAATAGCTTTTATTTCATCCATGTCAACATCCTTTGATGGGTTTTAAGTTTAATTGAAGTTGATTTATGATACAAAACTTCCATTGAACATTTTGTGAAATATTTGACTGTGGATGTGTTATTTTATACCATCCATAGTTTATGGAGAAATTGTTGACATTTCGTATGCTAGTTTTAATACGAATATTTACGTTATGTTTAAACCTATTCATATGAGGAATGTATTGGACTTAATATGTGACAGGTGGAGCTCGCTATAGCTCCTCGATGTATCGGTAGGTCTCATGAGACAACTAGACGTGGAATTGGCCGAGGCCCTTTCCCAATTTGATTTATGGTTTTGGCCGAGGCCTTAATCATTTTAGACGTCTTGGCCGAGGCCTTGACAAAATGTTTCAGAATGTCCGGCATTATACATTCCCTCATTATGAAAGTGGTTATTGATATTTCATGTGATTATTCGTCTAGTAGAATATCCATGTGAGTAAGTAATGGCATTATTTTATTTTAATTTTGCCATATTATGCTGAAGTTCAAGTTCAATAAGGCTTTTGTTTTAGTTATACATTTCCTTAAATGCTTATGTTTTCTTATAAAAGCTTCCGCAATATTGTTATCCTTACTAGGCATCTGAGCTCACCCCTTTCAATGTTTTAATATTTTCCAGGATGTGAAGAAGTGTATTATGACTGACTTGTAAGAATAGTCAGTGAGGATATGAGTGTGGACTATGAAGACCATGTTATTGTAGTTTTTTTACTTTTTGATGTAATGAAAGACTTATGAATGTATCTAGTGTTTCCAAGGCTACTAAACTAATCGGTCTTTCGAGACTAGATCTTTTGTGATCATGCCAATGTTATGAAGTAATGCACCGACTCTGGGTAGCTGGGGTCGGGGAGTTACATTGATGGTATGTATTTGATCAAGATGAGACCTAGGAGATAGAATCTAATATTTGGACATAGTGTCCAGACTTGTTCGTTATGACCCCACATTGATTCTTGGAGAATCTCAGGGATGAGCTATTTTATGGTAGGGAGGTTATATGATCACATATTTTCTAGGCACATAGCTCTTGATTTTGGGTTGAACCTCTTTTTTTGGGTTTTCTTCTCTTCATAAAACCTTGTATTCGATCATTTTATTTGGGGGTGGAGATAATTTTCTATCAAAAATGACCTAAATTTTGGGGTTTTATGTTTTTCTAAATTAATATAGTCTGATTATAAATGCGCCAAATGGATTACAAGGGTAATCCATGGGTTTAGAAATATTTATATGTGGTTTAGGCTTTTTATTTTGAATCTGGATGGTAATCTATCCACTGAAAACTTTCATGTCATGAACATGTTACATGATATAAACCTATTCCAAGGAATATTCCATGAACTAGTTTAGAGCATGATGTGTTTACACACCGTTATACTGGTTCATGTCATGAAATATCCAATCTAGGGTATTTTAACCTAATATTAGGCATTTTTTATTATATCATATAAATTAATAAATTCACAGTGTGAAAGGGGTTCAAATCGTGAATATCTCATGACCATCGATTTTAAACCATGATGTCCATATGATTTTATTTTCATCCACCATAAAACATCCTCTCTCAAACCCTAGGGTGACTCTTGGATATTTTGGAGAGATTCCTTCCCTTCTAGACATCCTAGTCTAGCGTTCGATCTCTAGCGAGTCCCTTCACTTTGGTCTTCACCTCCCTTCTAATATCCTCCATTATAGTGGTGTGATACATTGACCATCAATGATTTCAGTTTTGATCTAGATGTTTGTATGATATATGTTTTCTTTATGGTCTCATTTTCTTCCATTCTTCATTGGAATTTCCTATTGGAAGTGTTTTTTGGATTGTCGAATAAATGTAGCTGGTCTAGAACAAATCCTTATGGTATATTCATAATTTTTATGTATGTGAAATACTATGTGATTTAACTAACACAACATGAATTTTAACTAACATAATAATGGTTGATGATATTTAGGTGTTTGGTCTACTCCATGGATCCCTTTAGATCTATTATAATTGAGACCTATCTTGAAGCCACCCATAGGGTGATCCTATCCTTATAAAAATAATAAATTGGATATTGGCTTAAATAATGAATTTGTATGACCTTAAACATTTGGATATTTCTTGTGATAATATCACTTTGGAAAATAGCTTACATGTGCATTAAATTGACATGTGATACTTTGATATGTTATGGTTGTGTACACTAACATGTAAATGGGTTGAGACATAACACGATGAATGAAATTGAATTAAAAGATAAAAGGTAATTAGATGACTTGAAACTTGTTGTTTATGATGTAATATTATGTTCTTCTTTCCATTATAACTTTTATTGTATCTTATATTGTGATGTTTATAGATCTTTTACCAGTTATGATGAAATGCATATATAGAGGGCATGGACAGATTATTCAAAAATGTTTATATAGAGGGCTTGGCCCAATTATGCCGAAATGCTTATATAAAGGGCTTGGACTAGTTATGTTGTATTGCTTATAAGGCTTGGCCTAGGTATTTTGGAATGATTATATATAGGGATTTTCCTAGTTATGTGATTATTCGAGGGAATTGTGGTTGCAGTTGGCATGTTAATGGTACATGCTTAGAGATATTCTGGCATGGTGTTGAAGATGTTTGATTGTTATACTGTATTAATTGTTTAATAAATATTACTGTTTTATTTCTTTATTTCATTCACTTACTATCAAATTGGTTTTTTTAGACATAGTGGTGTCAACCTATTGAGTTATACTCAAAACTTATTCAGTCCATTATTTGGTATATGAGCAGATTATATGGATGTATGTTTAGACAAGGGAACACGACCTTGTTGTTGATTATTTCTTGATGGATGGGTTAGACATTGGATATAGGATTGATGTAAGGTTCAGGATTGGGGTTTTTGAGTTTATATATGTTAGCTTGATATTTTATATGTATTAAGTTTCAAATGAATTTTAGTTACATTATGACCAATCATTATAATTTTCTCTTATTATCATTGGATCATTTGGTTGACTTTTATTGTTTGGTTTATCTGTTGTGTTGTAATGTTTCCACTATTTCCATAACAATGATATTTATTTATTTCTACTATATTTAAACTATATACTATGGGGTATATTATCCCCACTATGTTATCTATACCCCTTATATTAGTTAATGGCCTATGACATGAAAGGAGGTGGGCTTGATGTCTTGTGACCAACCGATCTTGGCCATGTTAGAGAGTGCCAGATTGGGGGACATTATAGTATACTATGTTGTATTTATCTTGTTTTGTTTCTGTATAACCTTAGATCAATATTTTTTTATAATTTTATATCATATACTTAGGATTTTAAGTTTTCACGTCACTTTTAGTGATACCCTAATTTTAAGGAAGTATCCCGTTAGCATATGTATAGGTGGTTATCTTTTTAGGTGGTGATTCAAGATCCTCTTTAAAAATTAATTTATACCTTTCATTGAAAATATTCCTATTTTATTTAGGTGTTCATCCAACATGTCATTTCATAGATAAAAAAATGTTCTATTAAGAGGTTTAGGATTTAATTTGTAATATAGAGATATATGATATTGTGTTTTATATTAAATATGTTTAATATTTAATTTACAAGGTATAAGATTGGGATTTTTTATTTACTTATATTTTTACTTAAATTCATGATATAATATGCACATTAATATGATTTTAATTCTTAATTTTAATTTCCATGTTTATTATTTACTAGATTTATACCTTATATTGGGCCTATTTTGATTTGGGCCACCTACATGGGCCATTGTACTTGACTTGTATCCCTTTTCGTAACTATATTTCTATACATTAAATATTCACTTTTTTCACTAATATTTTGATTAAATTGATCATGCCATGGATATTCCCCCAAATGTGTTTGTTCAGCCCTTTCATTCTCACCTCTTTCTTATAGAAAATTTTAGTTTTTCAATATTTTTTGGAATAATAAATTTTGAATACAACTTTTGGATTCTTTCATGGGTTATAAGACATATTAATGTTCCTCTAGATTTTTACTCACCTAATTTTCATTATGTTTATATAGGGATACTTAGTGTGTTTCCCCTCTGTAGTTTCTTAGAGGTGCTTCCTCCATGTTCTTCCAACATTTTCTATGTGAGGCATTTTGGGTCTCCCATATGTGATTCAATTGAGTGATCCTTCTAATAGAGATCTTGTTTGATTTGATCAAGAGATATTAAGGGAGAATAAGAGCATGAAATCGCTACTTACTTATTGGATGGGGCCCGAGACAAGTTCGAAAGTCCCCACTTTTATGGATGAATATGAGGATAGATTGGAAAGAGGTAGATGCTTATCATTATTAAACCACATAGGGTGAAATACTTGATGATGAACCAGAAAATCTGTAAAAGTTAATGATGATGAATTCAACAATTTATATTGAAATTATTCACTAGAAAAGTTGAGACTGATCCCAGATAAGTGGGTTTTAATTTTGTATTGGTTTTTAAATTTTTAGTTTTTTATGTTTGGTGTCTGCTTCTTGTTTTTTCATCTTTCATTTCATGTATTATTCTTTTTTTAATTATTTTTATGTCATGAACTAGCCTGAGATTCCATCCAACAAGACATCCAACCCGGTTCAAGACATGACCCAAAGGGTGTTCCGGATCCCCAAGAGCTTTTAACTGGTGCTGGGAATCAAAGTAATCACTATGGGAATGATTTTTTCCCAAATAAGACTAGGATTGAAATAACCAAAATTGAATTAGAAACAAGAACCAACAACTGAACATTAATAAATATACCACTGATCCAAATACAACTACTAAAAAAAACAAAAAACTGAAACAAAACCAAACCAAACTGCTACCAACATGATCTCCATGTGACCTCATGGTCACCACTATCCACAAACCATCCTAATACGAGGAACGAATGAACTAGAAACTCAAACCTACAAAATAGATCAAGTCTACCGACACCGAATGGCACAAGTAGGGTTTGATATTAACATCTCATTAGGTAATCACCACATAATCTATGTGCTTCTTTTCCTAAAGACATTCCATTAACACTAGTTTAAAATAAATGTATAAAAATAGGGTTTTCTAATTTTTAAATAAACAATCACTTATTTCCCATTTCAAAACAATAAAAAAACCACATCACTATTTTCAAATCTGATTTACCTTTTTAAAACCCAAACCCAAACCAAAATCCAAACAAAGAAATACCAATTAATTTTGAAAATAAATGAGCAATGTAAATATGAAACCATGTGCATCAAAAAATTAAAAAAATATAGATAAAAAACCATGGGAATTTTCTAAACATCCCTAGAGTGATCCATGTATGTACATAGATCAGACTCACATGTTGGTGTATGGTGTGGTTTCAAAGTCTATGAACAACTAACTTCTCAAAACTATCCAATTTTGTGGTACGTCCCACCAATCCCTATAAAATCAAAGGTGTACCAACCTATCTAAGTGGGGTTGACATGAAATCATCACTCGACCCTAAAAAAGAAACATAATATTCCCATGGTAATTGTACTTGGTGAATGGAGAGGCCCTCACACGTATAACTCACCCAACCCACCGCCACCACACTTGCCTACCCCAAACACTGACACCATGCATCGTGATAAACCACATCAAGAAATCCTCCATAGGGGTTCCCATTTTATAAAAAAACCACTATCAAGTAAAAATGGGTTATTATGGAATACAAGATTTCAAAACATTTCTAAAAACATGAAATTATGCCAGTCATGCATTTTGATTTCCAAAACCACATTCATTTCTAAAAATTACAAAGTTCAAATCAGGTATTACATCATGACCATTTTGAATACCTTTACTAAACATTTTCAAACCATTTTCTAAATAATATGAATCACCAATTTCATATGCACATGGAAAAACAATCCCTTACATTTACAAATACAATTTTCATTTCAAATGTTAATTAAAGACTAATATGGAAACACACAACACACTTAAAGATGCCAAACAAGATTCCACACCATTTTAAAACAAAATATCCTTCAATGTTCAAAATAAGACATAACTTAAATATAATTTGAAACCATTTTCATGTCATTTGAAAACCAAGATACCTTTAGTAAAGAATCAATATTTTAAGAGGGAAATAAGGAGGGATAATTATGTTTAAATCCTTGTTTTTAAATTGAGAACGTTTATCCAATACTATTATCATTTTTGTGGCCATCCAACTGTGCACTCAAGGCACACATAGATGTGTCACCATCCAATGTCACAACACAAAAATCAATAAAGTCTCCCAAAAACCTTTTTTAAGGAAACAAAAAATTCTTTTCAAAAAACAAAAAAAATCATACACAAGTTCCAAAACATAAAGGCCACAAAAATACACACATATGGCTCATATCACAATCAACCATTCCATGAAGACATAAACCAGATAAAACATGCTAAAAATGAAAAATTTCATCCAAAAAGGATACTTGGAATTTTATCAGAAACATTGAAGAAAATTTAATAATTCACACTGAAAACCATTTTTACAAAATTTTACCAACATGAAAGAACGACAATAATCTAGCCAAGTTCATCACAAGCATGCAAAAATATTTATAAATTAATTGAAAGAACTTAAGAATCAAACGGAATAGACCATAATGGAAATGAATGGATACACTAACCTCAACATAGTGTGGATGAAATAAAACTTCAAGGGAAGTAAGAATAGGACCTAAGGAATAATATTTACACACTTTATCTAAGGAAAAAACACAATAAATCAAACATAATCTCTAGGGTTCAACCAAAAGGTAATCTTAATCAAGAGTGACCATGAAATCAAGGGGGGAAAGAGAATAGGGGAGAAAAACTACCAAAAAACCAAAGAACGCGCCTTAGGAACCTTTAAGGAACATCAATGGAGGTTGGGGAGCAAGGGAGAGGGATTTGGTGAAACCCCTAGTGCGTCTAGGATAGAGAAGTGGCATAAAACCTGAAATGGGGTTAAAAATAGGGAGGGAAAAACCTGGATGTTCAATTTTTTAAGAAATTGGGCTGCTCACATGGTTAGTGCACATGGTTTGACAAACCATGCAAAAACTGTGTGGTCGACACTATCAAAATGGACAGAATCTCATGCATGGTTTTCTCATTATTTCTTAATCAATGTGAAACCCATGAAACCTACTGCTAAACCCTAAACCAAGTTGCACAATTACCTAGGTGATAGAAAATGGTTTACCTAAACCATGTGCAAACTATACATAGACCAAAATCTCACCCAAAACATCCAAAATTGAAAAATATAAATAAAAAAATAAATTGGGGCTCAACCTGAATCTCAAAAAAAGAACGATCCAAAGCCTTGATAAGAGTAAAATAAACTAATTCCAACGGTTAGGGTGTAAAAATAATCCACACCACAAACACTTTCTACCCCGAAAATTCCACCTAGTTGAGCGATAAAAAACTCGGTCCCAAATCCTAAACAAACCAAACCAAAACACTAACCTCTTGTTAAATCTCACTTCACATGTAATACCCAACCATTCTAGAGGAAGAAATGACATGAATAAAAATGGGAGAACATGAGAGGGTTTATTCAACCACACGAATCAGAATAATATGAACATATCCACAAAACCTTAACTACACTACCACTAGAGAGGAAAAACCCACTACAAGGCAACCCGAAAAACTGTGAACTCCAAACCCAAACTAGAAGCCCCATGCACAAGGTTGAACCCATGGGAAGAACTCAAACCAAATAGATAACTGAAACACAATCCATATATTCCATAAAAATAAAGCATCTCTAAATGAGCACGACCAACCCACACCAAGGGTTAAGCACATCAAAGGGAAAATAAACGATTTAAAGAGCCACATCTAAAAAAACATAACCATTCTAATTTTTAACCATCAAACATTTAGAATATGACCAAGGTCTTACAAAAACTAAAAAACTAAAAAATATAAACATCAAGCATCTCCATCTCAACATAGGAGGAAAATATGTGACAAGCTTTCCCACACCCTAGGAAATTACGGACTATGCATGAGTTTCACTTCGAGGAATATGGTTGGAGCCCTAGTGTCTGAAGAATCTACTACCTCAAATTTAGGAGATAACATCCCCCAATAAAAACTTCTTCCTTAGGAAAGGAATCCTAAAAAACTTCTCCAGATGAGCCAAACAACCACAATGATGTAATCTATTTGGAAAATTGTGGAATGATGACTTTGAGTTCCCAAACCGACCACACTAAAAGACACAAGTGAGTGATCTGATAAATGAGAAGCTAGATCCAATAAGAGAGACTCCCCAAAAATAGGTTCCAATGGAACATGACCCTTTACAATTTGGGAACATTCATAAGAGCTAGCGACCATTGACTGTACCCCAAGGACCAACTCATCTAGAAACGCCTCATCCACCAACTTATCAAAATATACTTCACCAGATGAGAGGGATTTTTCTGCAATCTATGTATGAAGACCCCAAAAAAAAGAGAGGATCTTTTAACTAATCCTCTATTACTGGATCTAGATAGAAGGAAACCAACTCTTTGAAGTGATAAACATAATATTTCACTAACCGCTATCCTTGATAAACATCCCACAACTCTGGAACCTTCCTCATATTCACCTCCTCCGGTATAAACATTTGGATGAAAGTGCTCTGAAAGATTTCCCAAGTCTTCCCATATTTCAATGATGAAGGGAAAATCATATTTTATCCATCCAAATATGGTCCCTCAACCAAACATAGGAAAACACACACCCTCACTAATTCAGGATTTCCTATTGATCTGAAGACACTCAACTTCTTAAAGCCATTTTACGGACTCCAGTAGACCTCGATCACCACATAAGATAGGAAACAACCGATAAGAACCTAAAACTGGGTAATAATAAATGGAAATTTTGGGGAATTTTATCTAGGAAATATTATTAACAACATAAAAAACACATAACTAAAACAAACATCAACCCGAAACACAATCGGAAATAACAACCCAATCCAAAACAATAGGCTCCCAAGCCAAACATGTAGAAGAATAACAAAAAAACTCTCTTTTCAAAATCCACTGTGTTTTTCCAGTTTAAAACCACCATTTTTAAGGCATATTTTTTAATCCAAGAACCACTTTTCAAAAATAAAACCCACTTCTCAAAGTAAAACCAAATTCTATAATCATTTTCTCATTCAAATTGATTTAAAAAAAACCAATTCAAACCTTAATTTCAAACACTCACCCATGGAATCGTATGAACAATTGCATATATGTCCATCCCACTCAAACTTATATCATCCATGGAAACATGAATACAATTAACTTCCATACATACCCACAAATATGTGAATGTCCATAAGAAATACCAAGGTTTTCACTCACCATTTCATTATCAAATATAAGCATTTACTAAATTCTCAATTCAATTTTTTTCTTTAAAACCCATTTCACCTTTCAATATAAAACCATTTGAAAGAAATAACTTCCATTTGAAAAACTGGTTTCCTTATAAAATCCCACTCACACCAACCAAAACTGAAACCACTACAAATCACACTAAACTATAAAAATAATGAACCATTGGTCATGAATAACTTAGTGACATGGTTAGTGGGTTTTACCCCAAGTAAGAACTAACCACTAAGAGAATCTTGAACCATTATTGGGGAATCACATGGGTGAATACTCCATGTGAGATAAAAAAATGATATCGTCTCACTTTAATTATCATTCCTTAATCCAAAACAGGAAAAAAGACCCAAGTACTAGACCACACATGGAAAATCAAGGATCGAAACAAGGAAGAATTCATGAAGACCTTTCTCTTACAACCTCTAGAGTACTAATGGTATTAATCTATAACTAAATTACACCTCAAATAACAATGGATTCCTTTGATTCTATTTTCTACATGAACCAATCTGAGATTCCATATGACCTAACATCCGACCCGCTCTAAGACATGGCCTGAAGGGCGCTCTCGATCCCCATGGGTTGGGAACTAGTATCAGGCATCAACGTAATCACTAGGGATTTTTTTTTCAAAATAAAACCAGGATCAGAATAACAAAAAATTAATAAGAAACAAGATCCAACAACTGATCATTAATAAATATACCACTAATCCAAATATAACTTCTGAAAAAAATAGAAAATTGAAACAATTCCAAACCAAACTGCTACCACCATGATCTCCATGTGACCTCATGGTCACCACCATCCACAAACAAACCTACTACGAGGCATGACTGAACTAGAAACCTGAACCTTCAAAATAGCTATGGTCTATCGACACATAACAGAACAAGTATGGTGTGAGAAAAAAATATCAGAAGGTACTCACCCCAGAATCCATGCGTTTCATTTCCTAAATATAGTCAATTAAGACTAGTTTTAAATACACATATAAAAATAGATTTTTCTCATTTTTAAATAAAAAAACACTAATTTCTCTTTTCAAAACAACACACACACCACATCACTATTTTCAAATCAGATTTACCATTTTAAAACTAAAACCCATACCAAAATCTAAACAAATCTATACCAAGTCATACTAGAAATAAATGAGCAGTGTAAATAGGAATCCAAGTGCAGTAAAAAATAAAAAATATATAGAAAACCATTAGAATTTCCTAAACATCCCTAGAGTGATACCTATATGTACTCATATCAGACTCACTTATAGGTGCATAGTGTGTCTCCATAGTCTATAACCAACTGGCCACTATAAACAATCCAATCAAATTACACATCCCACCAATCCCTATAAAGTCAATCAGGTTACCAAACTATCTAATCTGGTTTGACAAGAAATTATCACTCGACCTTCTAAAATACACCTAGGATTCCCATGGTAATCGTACTTGGTGAAAATATAGGACCTCACATGTGTGACTCACCCTACTCGCCACCACTTCACTTGCCTACCCCAAACACCGACACCACACACTGCGATAACCCACATAATGAAATCCTCTACATGGGTTCTCATTTTATAACAAACCCTTCTCAAGTGCCAACCGAGTCATCACATCATATGATCTTTCAAACAATTTCTCAATACATGCAATGATACCAACCAGACATTAGTATTTCCAAAAACACATTCATTTTAAAGCATTACTAAGTGCCAATTGGGCCATAAATAATATCCATTTAGAATACATTCACAATACATTTTCAAAAAGTTTACAAAATAATATTAAACTCTACTTTCATATTCACACGGCCAAAATGCCCCATAATTTTAAAAATCTAATTTTCATTTTCCAACAATATTTCAGGAATAAGATTGAAACAAAAAACACACTTAAAGATTACAAATGGGATTCCACATCATTTGAGAACCAAGCATCTTCAAGTGTTCCAAATGGGTCATAACTTAAATATAATTTGAAACCATTTTCATTTCATTTGAAAACCAATAGACCTTTAGTAAAGAATCAAGAGTTTGAAGAGGTAAAGAAAGAGGGATATGTGTTTTGAAATATGGGTTTTTAAATTGGGAAAGTTTATTCAAGACCATTATCATTTGTGTTCCCATCCATGTGTGCACTCCGAGCACACATGGATGTTCTCACATACAATGGATCCCCACATACATAAAAAATGTCCCTAAAAACCCCTATCTAAAGAAACACGATATGCTTTTCAACCCAAAAAACAAACCATAACAAAGTGTCAAACCATAAAGGTCACCACAATCCTCAAATAAGTCCCATATCACAATCAACCCATGCCATAAAAACATAAACAAGAAAAAAACATGCTAAAAATACCCAATTTCATCTAAAAAGCCTACATGGAATTTCATCAAACACGTTGAAACATATTTAAAGAATCACTTTAAAAACCATTTTTTCCAAATTTTAACAACATGAAAGAACCATAATAAATTAACCCAGTGTATCACAAGTATGCATAAAATATTATATATTAATTTAAATCACTCAAGAATCAAATAGAATGGGTCATAAAGGAAATGAATGGAGAAACTTACCTCAACGGAGTGAAGATGTAATGAAACATCAAGGGATGGAAGATTAGGACCCAAGGAACAATACACACACCCTAGATCCAAATAAAAACATCCCAATACAACAATTACAATCATTATGGTTCATCCAAAAGAGAAACCCCATCAAGAGAGACCAAGAACTCAAGAGGGGAAGGAGAAGAGGGATGAATATCCACAAAATATCTAAAGAAATCAACTTATGACCCTTCAAGCAGCATCAATGGAGGTTGGGGAAAAAGGGAGAGGGGTTTAGTGAAACCCCCTACTGTACCTAGGTCTGAGGAGGGGAGTAAAACCCGAAATGGGGTTAAAAACATAAAGGGGGAAAACATTGAATTTCAAATTTTTGAGAAACTGGGAAGCTCACATGGTTAGTCCACACATTTTGAAAATACATGCACAAACCATGCAGTCCCAACATTCCAAATGGATAGAAACTCATGTATAGTTTCCACATGGTTTCCCAAACCATGAACAACCCTATGCTCCCTACTCCTGAACCCCAAAACAAGCTGCACAGTTACTTGGATGAGGGTGAATGGTTTACCTAAACCTTGATCAAACAATGCATAGGACAAAAAATCATCCAACACTTCTAAAATTCAAAACATTAAAACAAGTATCAAAGAAAACCTCAACCAAAAATATCCAATTCTGAGAAAGGAATAAAATAAAAGAATTCCAAGGATCATGGTGTGACATTTTATGTGTCTCTCATATTTTTTGTGATATTTTATTTACATCATGAAAGTTTGTGATGATCTCTCCTTGTACATATAGACCAATTGTTCAAAGAATGTAAATCCTTATGTCCTCATTTTACTAATTTATTATATCATTTTTTAACTTTGAATTTCTAAACATATTCTAATATTTTATTTTAAATAACTTGATTTAAAAATGTTTCATTGATTCAATTTCATCGAGATTAGAGTTTGTACCCATGTAATGAAGTGATTTTTTTCTTATATTTTATTCTTTAAACATATTCTAATATTTTATTTTACAAGTGTATGATGGAGTCACTCTTGAGGAGGTTCCACGTTGTTCTCTACCTTTTAGAGAGATATAATAAATTCAATGATCCATTTACGACATGATGAGTATAAAGGATTGTAAGGACTGTCTAAAGGATTCGGATTTTTCTCAAAAAATAATAAATGATTCGAAATTCAATTTTATCCATCTATAACTCCTTTTTGATTTAACCTTCTTACCCCTATTTATCAAGTTTCATTTCTTTTATAGGAAAGTAGAAATATGGAAGGATAACTACATGTTAAGAAACACTAAAAGAAATAAAAGAAGACAGAGTGGTTTATAATGAAATAGATGTCAAATATCAAGATATTTGGGGATGCACCATACTTAGTTCTTAATATGATTTATTACAAGATATCATTTCAATGTGAGTATTATTCTATTTTTAAGGTAAATGTTTCTAATCCTTTCGTGTATTTGGATGTAGATGATGAACATATGAGGGTGACTACTTTTCAATTGAGGGAGGATGATGTGAAACCTATGGAGGACATTGACATGATGTCATGGGAAATGTTGGAGTTCCAAGTCCCAATGATTGAAGGATGATTAAATAAACTATGAGAAGCATCAGAAGCCTATATTTCTACATTAAAACACCCAAACCCAAGGTGCATGCATGGAAGTAGAAAATGAGCTTATTATCACTCTCATTTAAGACCAAATGAGATTCATGAATCCAAAGACAAATGATTGAAGTAATTTACATGCCCAACCACTTAGGTAATACAAAAGTCATACATAGGGACAAGAAAGTCAATTCTGAAGACCTATGGAATCAAAGTCAATATCTTCAATTTTGGATCCATGTGATTCCCAAAAGTGAATATTGGTTGGACACATTTCTGGAAGGTCAAAATTAGAATTTTTCTTTTTCACTTTAAGAGGTCAAGGTTGGTTTAGCCTTTATGAATTTAGGGTAATAGACGCTTGACTATTTTACCACCCTTTGGCAATAAATAGCAACCCCATGAAATTTTTATTTCATTTAAGATTGTATTAGGGATCTTATGCTTTGTTTCAATCCGTTGTGTAAATATTGTTCCAATTTATCCCTTGATTTTGTGCATTATTGCCGTGTCAATATAAAAGTTATATTGGTGATCCAAGTTCACGAATTCCCCAATTCCATGCCTCAACCCAAGTGTATTTTTTGTGAGGATTAGCCATCACATCCCTCCATTGAGTGTGTTGTCTAAGTAATAGGTCATGATCTATATAGCCTTGTTTGAATACATTTTTCCACTATCAAAAACCATAATAATCCACTAATCCCTAAACTTTATTGTTCATCTTCCACCCTACACAATGAAGACCAGACCACCAGGAGCATCCCCCATCATATAGTGCATCGATCTAACACAATGTAGTAGCTTTGGTGGGGGTGCACCATAACACTCATGACTCTGACCATGGGTGTAATGTATCTGGAAGGGGGTGGCATGGCTATGAATACTTGAGAGATAGGCACAAGCTTCACACGAAATGGGTTACCATGTATTTGGCCTTTAGAAAACATGGCCTTAGGGTAACCAATGTTCATAGTTCTTTTCTCTATGACTCTGGGTCATGTTATGGGTTACCTCTTAACTAAGAAAAAATGTTTATTTTCCTAATAAAAATGGATGAACCCTAATTTTTTCAAAGAAAACATATGATGGATTGTAAAAAATTATATAAATATATATACTATATTACCAATTTAATACATATTGAATGATTTTTTAAATACATAAAGAAAACCATAAAATGAATTACCAAATGTGGAAACCCATGTAAATGGTTTTGGAATAGATTGATAAAATATTTAATATATTTTTGGTTAATTTTAACACCAACTACCAGCCATATTATCCTTATAAAACCAACTAGGTTTACCTTAGAAGCACTATCAATTATTCCTCTTCCAACCCCTATTTTTCGCCCACCACCACCCTATCTAAAATTTCATAGCATTATTTTATTTCTTATCTATGATATTTTATTTCCCATTTATATTATTTATTTTTAGTTTACAAAACATGAATATTATCTTTCACATTAGTGACCTTTGTGTTGATGAAATAGTAAAAGATATTAGAAATATGCAGGATATGTGGGTTCATTTATCTTTTTATTCTTCATAGTTATCGTTGATTAAATATAAAAGTTTTAACCCCTTTACTATTTTAATTTTAAATTAAATTTATTCATGCATGAAATATATTTGATATCTATTTTATATAAAACAATAAAAAATTTATATAGTCAAAATCCTATTAAAATTATTTTCACGTTTTCTATTTTAGCAACTGAAACTAGACATGTGTCACAAAAAAGAATAAATACTCATTTAAATAACCTAAAATTAAAATTTATACATAAAAATATTATAATTGACTTTACTCAATGATTATTAATTAGTTTCAAACTCATATTCAACACTTTATTCTGAGATAAATTGAAATTTCATATGGCTATCTGTATATTGTTTATTTTTGGAAGCTTTAGTCGGTTAATTGGACTAATTTGAAAAAACATGTTGTTTTGTATTTTTCAAATCACTTTTTACCCCAATATAAATTCAAATGTGATTGTTTTTGGTATATATTATTGAGGAACTTTATAAAAAAATAAATAAATAGAAATAATAATAAGAATTTATATCAGGTCATGTTAACTTTTCAAGCCATATAATCAAATAAAATTCAAAAATTCCAAGCATTAGGTAGCTTTACACTACCTACTACAATTCCATTATCCAAACAAGGAGGATCTCATTCAACTCATTGTTTCCTTTACAACACTTGATATGATCTTCTTCTATTAGGAGATTAGACCAACCTGTCCACCCATGTAAAAAACCCTCAAGAGTATCAATAACCAACAATTATGATCTATACTACTAGTCTTGATACTCACTCCTGATCATGAATGATAAAGGTATTTATCTTCCTTTAAAGCACATAGAAAGTAGGTCTCATTCACGATCAAAATATCACTTTAGCTTTATAATCATTGTCTATATTTTATATTATAAAGTCTTGGGATGTCATTTCTTCAGAATTTTCACTCTTAGAAATTTCATGAGTTATCTCAAACAACTTATAAACTTCATTCCTAAAATTCATCATATTTATATCACCCGAATAGTATCCTGAAGAATATTAGATTCTATAATGGAATTTTTGAGACTCTTTTATCTTCAGAAGTAGTAATAATCTACATTTTTAAATTGGTCAAATAATTTTTTTTTATTTTTCTAATAATTATAACATATTTGAATCATTTTAAAATATTCATTTTTAATTTATAAATATTCAGAATATTTCTTGT
Organism: Viscum album; assembly: GCA_963277665.1. Lineage (NCBI taxonomy): Eukaryota > Viridiplantae > Streptophyta > Magnoliopsida > Santalales > Viscaceae > Viscum > Viscum album. Next base: position 1,070,780,680 of record OY728129.1, read on the forward strand.
TCAAGTTTCCAAATATCATGTCTTATGTTTCTACAAAATCTACTTATTTAAATCATTCAAAATCTCCACACGCAAGACATCATAGATATTTTACATATAAAATATCCATCTTGTAATGTTAAAATATTTTTTATGAACATTAATATTTTATTATGATCCTTAAATTGAAACTAAAATATTGAATTTATGGATCACATAGCAACAACATTTTCAGACCCCCCCTTTAGTCAATATATTTCTCAAAATTCTTAGTATTTATCAAAGAAACATATATTATAAGGGTTCCTAAAATGTTATTTGGGAAAGCATATTATGAGAGAAATAGTTATCTTATGTGTAAATGAAATGTATTACATACTTTCCAATTCACTTCAACATAAAATAATTCTCTTACACATTGTACGCTCCCCTTTAATTTACCTAAATTTCCTTTTTCATATTTCCAAAATGTCTCAAATGTGTCAAATATCATACATGGTAGACATAATTTCTTACATGTAGGATAATTTACATTATAATTTCTTAAATATATATTTTTTATTGATGAAATGTATCACACATAAGATAAATTACATAACCATTTTTCAAATCATCATCTATATAATAATGATACAAAAATATCATCAAATCAATGTAAAAACTAATTTTTTTTCAAGGAACTACCAATGATAAAAATATATCTAGAATAATCTCAAAATAGTAATATTATAGGTTTTTTTGACATCTTCATAACATTTTTAATAATCATGATTATTTATGTGATTTCATCAATCTTCAAGCTAGCCTCCTACTTCTAAATAATATCCTTTAATCTCCTCATCTAGTCAGATTATCAAACACCTTTAAAATATATTGTAGATGGAAATATCACCACTATCACTTTTCATTAACATGGAGACCAGTACATCAATCATACCATTAACATTTTTCACTATCCAAGATACATGAATCTATCAACCCAATAATTTTTAAGCTACAACCTCAAAACTATATCATTTTGTGATATTGGTTTCCTTCTCAATAATGAAATCGAATGTCAACTAACCATTTTGAGTCTTATAGGAATGAATCCATAAAAATCCTCCATTCATCAACACTTTCCATTTCCAATCAAATATTTACATATTGAAAACAAATACACTCCAACACTTGGGAACTTCATATTTGACCATATCTAAATGAAGCATGAAATAGTATTGGATTCCTGTAATCCTATAGAATTAAATATATTATACCACAAGGAAAACCACACATAATAGCAACAACCTTATCTAATCACGGTGAAATCACCTTCTACCATTTAATCTTGATTGTATTAACACTTAAGAAAATGAATTTTGAATCAAAATTCGTTTTATATGATTTATTATTAATAGGGAGAAAATATTTTACAATAAAATATATTTATCACAAAACATATTTAAGAAAATAAAATTATCAACAATTTTGTACTAAAATATATGATAATTTAGAAATATTCCTATCAACCAAATCATCTTCCAAACCACATTATATCCAAGATCATTTGAATTTATTTTCCTAAAATTTCCTAGCTTCACTAAATTCATACTTAAAAAAAACAAATCACTTAGATAACCCATATATAACCCTCTATTTGTAGATAAGAAATATAATAATCACACTTATATCCACTTATTTATAATATGTATTTTTTTTACCAAAAAACAAATTGAAAAATAATCTCAATAATGTAACAGACAATATCATCCTAAAAAATAGAATGAATATCCAATATATAAAATCTACTATCATCTCCCCATAACAAAGGATACCTCAAAAAATTTACTAATAATCCATTAAAAAATCACCAACAAACTCCATCCTTCAAAAGTTACTTATATCCCAATGTAGTACATTTTAATCAATCTAAACCATGGCATAATAGTTACCTAAAAGAAATCATTTGTTAAGATTTTTTTAAACACGAATTATTGTGGAATAAGAAAATAAAAAAATCACTAACACTTCTAACTTAGGAGAGTACATTTAAAAGAAATCATTTGGTTAAAACCAATATCAATTCCCTTATTTAGAAGATATGTCTCATATAAATAATATAACTTCATTTTACACGTTTAATCCTCCAAGCCCCACCAAAAATTTGAAAACATGGAATTAATCTAGACAATGAGTGTTTCTAGCAGCACAAATATTGACATAACATTTGTTATAATAACATGTGATATTGATTAAATTAAAAAATATTTCCTTTCAATTGAGAAACATTTCCCCATACACCGTGTAATTTGTTTCCATAATCTCTCAATAATTGATGAAAATACATCCTTTTATGATCATCCAATAACAAATTGAATGGTAAATTAATTATTATATTTATTAAAATGTTTAACACTAATCATTTAAAAAAACAAAATATTTCTATATAGAAGAACACCATTACTAAAGGAATCTTTTGACATATATAAGTTAACCTTTTCCCTAATATAATATATTTTCTATGAATAAGATGATAAATACGGTACAATTCCACTAAAGTGGCCCTAGATAATAATAATAAATCATTTGAAAAAAATACATGAAATAACCATACCATTCTACAAGCCTTAAAACATTTAATATTCCCCAATAAAAGTAAATATGAGATTAAAATAAAGAGAACATCATATATAATGATAAAAATACAATGAAAAATATGATATCCTTACCTCAAACCTCTTGGGAGTAAAATAAAATTTATGAAATAACCATTAACATTGATATTATAGCTAACTATCAAGACACATATCATGATATTCCAAATAAATTTCTAATGAAAATCACATTTATTAAGAATATCCTTTTGAAAACCCACTCCACTCACAATAATAAATATTAATTTTCACTATAAAATGTCTAAAAAACATTTATGTGGATGTTTCTAGAATATATATTTCATAATATAAAAAATATGAATGCTGTTAAAAATAATATTTTAAAATACATATTATATGTATTTTAATTTTATAAATTTCATAAAAAATAATAACATGCATTAACTTCATGTTGTTATATTAAAAAATTAACAACAAAAAAGAGTGCAATTAGTATTATAACATATACAGGGTATAGTTATGATATTCTTTCGAATCCTCTCTAATAAAAACCCAAAATTTCTAAAAGAAGATGCCCCACCACTCCCCTAGCCTCCTTACCTACACAAAAAAAACTCTCCCATAACCCCATAACCTCATCACCTTCTCCTAATAAAATAACCCCTCACCTCTTCTGAATAAGTATCACCCTCTCACCCCCTTTAGATAAAGCTTACCCCCTCTCCCCTTCATCACATCCCCATAAAATTTTCCTTCATTATACATAATTTTTTTACTTTTGTGCAACTTATTTATTATTTTCTATGAAAACATTCATGATGTTCTCTTACTCATTTCACCGCATGTGATTCATTTGAAATTCTATTTATACTATATTACATTTCACTATGTCATATGAAAATCAATATTGATGTTATGATTATAAGGATAAAAAATATATATGGAACCATGATCCATTAATATTTTTTTAGTTATGTTTTATTTAGGATTATCTCACACATCAACCCATAAACTTAATGTTTACTTTGTGATTAAATTCAACTAGATTTTTCCACCTCCATTGATTTAAATTTAAACATTTTACAAAAAAAACAATTTAATTTTATAATATCCTAACTACAGGTTCCCAGATCCAGAGATTATTTTATGACATTGGAAGAAAATACATAGATCACATGATTTAACTATTTATTACTATAAAAAAATTAGATACATTATTTAATGTTACATTAGATTTAAAACATAAGATACATCATATGAAAACAAGAAATATTTATTTTTTATTCTTTAAAATCTATGTTTTACATGTATTAAACCTCTTGGTCTTCTATAGAAATGGGAAAAAATATAAAGGGGTGATATCAAGTGCTTAGTAAGGTGTATAGTATAAAAAAATCTATCATACATAAGCATGGATTAAATAATAAATTAGGAATAAGAAAATATCAGACCAAATTTTATATCCATGTATTACATAATAGTAAATAAATGTATGTATAAGAATAAATGATCTCATAGTGATGGATGGTATAATTATAGACATCATGAGCATACCTTCAAGGCCTCATGCCAAAAAATCTTACATAAATTTATAAGGATTATACCAAATACCCAACAAGATTGTTTCTTAGGACCAATAAATGCATTTAGGGGTTATATAATTTTGGGTCCTACTCATCCAAGAATAAGTCCAATGATTGCATGATATGAAGAGAATGGATAATAAATACATATCATAATGTTCCCTATGAAACCTTATAAATAATCACCTATAAGTAATCTATAGTTCTATATATATGAATAATGGAAATAAGGAATAACCATATTTACCCATTCAATTGAACATTATTGATATATAGGTGAATATCCCACAATCAACATATAAATAATAAGATATTCACAATAAAATTGAAAGTTCACTTTTCAATGGAATGATAAAAACATATAAGTGAAGTGTGATATCATTATATAGGGATATCAATATGAAATAATCCTTCATTATGGTTTGTAAAGATTTCATGAATTATCCAAATCAAATCCCATATGAGTGTCAAAATAGGTGTATGATTAGACTCTCTGGTTATACATTGAGTTAAGTTTGAGTTAATACTAAAACACACTTTTTAGAGTTATTAAACCAAGGTGAAATAGATGCATAGCCTACAACCTATTTTTTGCTTGTAGAGATGGATTTTATTGGGAGGAAACCACACCCTCTTTACATTAATTTTTTTTATATATTATAGACATGGGGGTGTTTGAGTATTATAACAACTTATGAATGTAATATAATGGGGGGTAATGGTGGTACCTAATTGAAAATATAATTTTTAATTTATAATAATTAATCATAGTAACATTTATCATTGAAGAGAAAATTTTTTGTAAAGAGTGAAAAAATAAAGGAGAGATGTGGTTAAGAATCCATACTTTGCAAAGTAGATTCTCGAAGATTGAGTGGGAAACATTAAAACCATATAAACTCCTTGGATATAATTTTCAGATGAGAATGCGAGGTAATTTATACTTAGGGACTCTGTAGAGATGTGTAATGGGACAATGGTTGGGAATTTATAATTGAGGTGGGGGTATTTTTTGGGTTAAAATGTTGTTTTTTTAATTTAAGGCAACCACTTTTGGGTGGTATTGAGTACCACCGAATTATTTTGATTATTATTAAAATATTAGGGTTAGTTTCCATTAAAATTAATCCAAAACTAAATTCTACCTTCAAAATAACCCAGTAGATGAAAATAACAATTTTTTTATCAGGATAAATTTAAATTTACATTCCAGAATGAAAAATATAATTTTATATATTAAAATTAATACTTTTAAACTTATTATTTTAATCCTTAAATAAATTTTTATGAAAAAATGAATCATAAATTTTCAACCCATTCTTATATCATAATGAAGTTATAAAATTCATGATATTTATAAACAACTATTTTTTACTATTCACCAATTTTTTTTTTGAAAAATATCAAAACTTCATATTAAGATAATTTAAAAATTATAAATATAAAAATAATTCTTTTTTTACCATATTAAATTACTAAAATTCATAAGCATTAATTTTAAAAAAAATCATATAATATATGAAAAAGAAATTTTTTTGAATAATGGTTATTTATAATGGGTTCTTTTGGCTTGGGAGAGAATGTGCCCCTCATGCCTCTCTCTATTTGGAATTTTACAACCATTCCTATTGAACCAATACTTGTTCCCTTCATAGTTCTGCTACCCCCCCTCTTATTCTAGCAGATGCAAACAATGGGTCTATCTAAAATTGTTTTCAATCTCAACTCCTTCCCCCGGGGTGATCAGAGTGTCGAGAGTGAATTTCGAGAGAGGTGTCATCTCATGTCTGTTGAGGTCATCACTTCTGAATCACCTCCACTACATGCTAGGTATTTCAATTTTTCCCAAATTCTAGGCCTGGGTGGTGGGTTTACCCATGGTGTATCTATCAATTTTGAAGCCCAGTGAAGAGAATGTTTACCACCGTTGGTCCGTGGTGGTGAATTTCGGTCATGATAGTTCGACGCTCTACTTATTATAAGATTTTTTTAGTTCTTGGGGTCTCGAATATCCTATAGAAGAATTATCAATATCAGGGGGAATTTTTTGGGTCCACCTATTCCCCGTGGAAGACATTTTGAAGAAATGGTCTAGGACGTTTTGTGTTGGGATTCCTTTATTTATTGAGGATAGGAAGAAAATCATTAATGGAGAGATTTATCTCAACATTAATAGAGGATTTTATCCCAACATTAATGAAGAGTAAATTATAAATATTAATGGATGGAAAATTTAATGTTGACTACATTAAATAGATATATGGAATTTGTTTCTATATAAGAGGATGTGGTAACATATTTTAAAAGGTGTTCCAGCATGATGTAGCCAGCAGGAGAGGATTGTGAAGGGGTTTCTGCATTTTCTGTAGCCTGTGTGACTTAATGATGATGATTCAATTAACTTGTACTCATCGATAGGTTCTTAGAAAATCATTCAAGATGTATTCTATCGAGAGTAATAAGGGGGATACCATGTCAGTGGTAGCATGTGTGGCGCAACACCGTTTAATAGTTGTGGAGTAGCAACAATATGATTAATGATTAGATCCATGTATTGAAATTATTCCTGATAGTGGTGACTAGGTGGTGTGTCCTGGGTGATGATTAGTGGTACATTATGATGGTGAGATCATGGGAGATAAATACTTTTGGGTGCGTAATATGTCATGAGACTGATACAAATTTGAATGAAGATATCTAATGTAGTGATATTTTGTTAATAGAAGGGTAACATTTTTTCATAGATGGATCCTTTTAGAATAGCATTGGTTAGATGTTTTTTCAGAGAAGACAAAGAAATAGTAGTTTTTGGTTTTCATTCAGGTTATTTATATGACAACATTGACATTAAAGGTCAATCATTACTTGGATTATTTATATTCTATGATTCATAGTGGATATTTCTTAGAATTTCCCCATGGGTTTTTAATCCTTTGCATCAGAGGGTTTTTCCACATTAAAAATCCTACATGATGATTTATTTATTCTGATTTATATCTCTTCCATATTTCATCGGGTTTCTCAAAAAAAAATTTCAAGCAATTTTCATCCAAATATTGGGGTTCTCCACTAATATTGGTATCAAATTAATGTTCATGCTTGCAATTTAATATGACAATTTTAGATGTTTTTTAAGGGATTACTAATCTGTTCATGAAATAGAATGAGGTTTTGAAATTAAATAAGGTTGAGAGTTGGGATTTACATGTTTGGTCCACGGATCTTGAGTAGGGGGAGTAGTTATTTTTGAAAGGTGCTTCAGATAATTTTGTGATCACTATTATGGTTCAGTTAGATGTTTTTGGTTCTTGTATTTTTCCACAAGATGGTGTAGATATAGATGTGATGAAAAGTTTGGTGTTTGGATTTCTTTTGCAGGGGGAACAAATATTTTTCTGTCATAAGTGCAAAAGGTTGTTGTCATATTTTCTATAGAGGATGATGGTTGGTGTGATACAAAGGTTTTTCTTTCAAACTGAGTTTGTTGAATGTTTTCATTTTTTTATGCGATGAAGAGGAAGATTGTTGTGATTCACAAATTTATTAAGGAGAGAGAGAAAATCATTAATAAATATATTTATGTAAACATTAATAGTGAATTTTCTCCCAACATTAATGGAGAATTAATTCTCAGTGTTAATGGACATAAAATTTAATTTTTACTGCATTAATTAGAGATATGGACTTGGTTTCTATAAAACAGGATGCAATGAAATATTTTAAAAGGTATTCCAGCAAGATGATGCCAACAAGAGAGAAACATGAAGGTGTTTCCATGTTTGCGGTAGATCGTGTAACTTGATGATGAAGATGTAGTTAACTTGACCTTGTGTATAGGTTCTTGGAAAGCTGTTCAAGATATATTTCATGACCCATAACCCAGGGCCAATGCCGTGACTACCCCAATCCCACCTTCCATAGGCCAGCGGTTGGCAACTAGCACCACAAAGGAATATCCCTAAAACCGGGATGGAATTTCCTTTTAACTTGAAAACTCACAATATACAATCACATAACAAGATACTGGCATAAAGTTAACTATATAGTAAATAGAGTGAGTACATTAAGTAAAGGGGCCGAAATACAAGTCCAACGAGAAGGTATAAGTAAAAATAAAAACAGCACTTGTGAACACATGCCAAGGATCCTACTAGAAGGGTAGGTATAACTCTCGAATGATCATTTATGTGGTATGCCTCATCTATGGTTCATCTCCGAGAAACTTACAGTCCTGGTACCCTTGAACTCGATCAGAATTTTCTGTCATCTGTATAAGACACATCAAGGTGAGGGTATAGCCTGTGTAAGGGTGAGTATAACAAAACTTAGTAGGGACACCAAGACCCCCAAGGTCTCTCAGAATCCACATAGGATAATCCAAAAAGCCAGACTACAATTACAAGCATGAAGAAACAATCAACTCAACTTAGGTATATGCCCATACATATACCTAAGTTACCAAGTATACCCATCTTGTTCATGATGAAACACAAGGTCCAAATCTTTAGCCAAAAGCACAACTGTTCCATGAAGGAAAGAATACCACGAAGGTAACACCACAAAGGTAAGTACCACAAAGATAACACCACATAGAAGAATGCCAAAAAGGCATCACCACACAGAAGTGTACCATAAAGTTAAAGACTTAGCTTACACCAGGTATAACTTGAGTACAAAAGTATAGATGATTAGCTGTATTGCCAGATCATCTTACTTCTTCGAGAATATCTACTGTTGACCCACACAAGATTGATGGATCACCCCCACATGATGTGAAGATGAACCAAATAGTATTTGGATATTACCAACACAGGATTTGAAGATGGACCACATAGGATCTGAAGATGCAGACCCACACAAGATCTGAAGATGACCCACACAGGATCTGAAGATTCCTCAAGTACAGCGGGCCACATGATTCCCGCACTAAGCACGCTCGATTCTAGGAGGATCCACTCCTCAAGAAATGGGTCGATAATTTAACTACCACAAATTCCAATGAATATGTAACAAGAAGGTACATCACGTCATAAGGGACCTAACATTATAGACAATGCGTAAATCAAACACCCGGTCTATAAGTTATTATCCTTTTAGTCCCGAGGGTCATTTTTGATTTGGGTTTGATCTATCAAACCCATACCCCAAATTTATCCAAAACTCAAGTGGAGTATACCAAAAGGTCCATATCAATACATGGATTATGGTGCCATAGATGGTTCATCAAAAGGATACCTGGTTCTCAGGATATGGCCAAAAAGGCGTATCTGGGTACATATGGGCCCGGGTCCGATCAGACCTGGTCGGACAGACCTGGCCTGACCCAGCGAGGGCCGACTTGACCCGGCCCAGGCCCGACTCGGATTAGTGGGGCTATGGCCAGCTCGGAACGGTGGGCCGTGGTCTAGCCTGGCTCGTAAAGGGGGTGGACCGACCCACTGGGCATGGCCAGGCTCGCGTTGGGCGTGGCCCACTGTGCTCGTCCCGCTCAGCGTGGCCCACTGGGCTTGGCTTGTTGGGTGCGGCCCACTAAGCTCGGCTCGCTTAGTACGGCACACTGGTCTTGGCACACTGGGCGAGGACCTCTGTGCTCAGCCTGTGGCTGGTTTCGGTCCACCATGGTGGGGCCCACCCTTGCTGCCACCCGGGTTAGGCACCCCTCCCAAATTCCTGAATTGTCTAGTTGGACCATTTGACTTTGGCCAACCCACCTGCGCCATGTGGTGCTGTCTACTGGCATGTGGGACCTGTCGGAGTGGGTCCTGCTCCGCATGACATGTCCGGTCGGGATTCCAGCAGGCTCCCCCTTTCAGCGGCGCGATGGCGCCACTGCTCCTCCCACGACCGGCTGGGTGTCAGATGACCTGGTGTGCTGCCACAGCTTGATAGCCGTGGCCTCCTCCTCTACTGGAGGTGCGTAAATGCGCCACCCTGCTTCCACGCGGCCGAACGATGTGCCGCCCTCCACCTTCCTCTTCCGTGGCTGATGGGCCACAACCTCTTTCGGTAGTGCGGTTGTGCCGCCACTTCCATCATGGCTAGCCACTACCTTGTACCCTTCCGGTGTCGGTCGCCATCACTGGTTGCCGATGGAATTCCTCTAGTCACCGAGTGAGCTCTAGTGGCCCGTTCTTCAATCCGAAGGGATCAATGTTTGTCTCATGAGGTCTCCTTTGAATCTGTCTGGATGTGGTCAGGTTCCTCTTGAATAGACGATCTGCCCACGAAGAACACATCAATCCATTAGGTAGCGAAGGGATCAGGGCATGTTTGTTCGGCCCACTCCCTCTGCATTAGTTTGATAAAAAGTGGCTCAAGAAGATTTAATCAATGTAAAATAAAGTAAAAAAAAAAAAAATCAAGAGGAACCCTACCTCAAATCCTTAGAGAGTTCTCTATGTTGAAGATGACGGGCCATCGTTCTGTAACAAGCTTCCATGGTTTCTCAAACGTCGATCCTTCGTTCTTTGCTTGGGGGATTTTTTTCCAAAGGCTCTCCAATGTTCTCTCCTCCCAATTCAAATCTTTTTTAATGAATTACCAAGAAGAAGGAGGGAAACCTTCCTCATTAACTTATGTTAATGTTTTCTTTAACATGTCATGAAAGAGATTTCATTAAATGGTGAGTTTCATGGTTACACACATTGTGTAACTGGGAATTTAATGCCCAATATTAAAAGCCCAACCACCCTCATGTGGTCCCCACCTCCAATAAATTTAAAAGGATGGAAGGGTTTTAATAAATAAAAAATATTTTTTATTTTAATCCTTTATGAAAACCCTCAAAACCAAATCTTCCCCTCGATCTACTGCAGTCAAAGTAAAATTTCTTTTAAGTAAATCCCAGTGCTGCAAGTTCAACGGTGCTCTCGGATTTCAATTCTGAGCATCAGTTCAAAAGTTATAAATTACCGCTTGCATGTTAACTGAACATACTTAAAGAAAGTTCAGAAATTTATTCCATCTACACTTGGCCTTGGAATAATGTGACGTCAATTTTCACGGACTCGTAATATTTCTATATGATTAAAAAAAATTACATGGAAAATTCTGGGTCTTTACATTCTCCCCACCTCAATGTTTTGTATCTTTGAAATCCATAACAAAAACTAGGGAAACAAGTGGGGGTACTGAGAATGAATCTGAGTGTCCCTCTCCCATGTTCTCTTTTGTAGGTTCCTGTGCTACCAACATATGCTCACCAGAGGTATTGATCACCCACAAATGACTCTCTCATGTCGATCCCCTATCACTATTAGAACCTCTGAAAACTTCACCCCATCATCGATGTCCAGCTCACCCCATTCAATGATGTGTGAAGGATCATGAATATACCTCCTCAGCTGGGATACATGGAAAACATCATGCACCCGATGCAATTGAGGGGGAAGGGAAAGGCGGTATGCCACCTCACCAACTCTGATGAGGACCTGAAAGGGTCCAATGAACCTCGAATATAACTTTCCTCCTCGGACAAATATCTTCAATACTCGTCGATGTGAGACTCGTATAAAGACATGGTTACCATCCCCAAACTCCAGAGGTCTCCATATCTTATCAGCATAAGACTTATTCCTACTTTGTATAGTCTTCTTCTTCTTTTAAATGATCTGCACCTTCTTTGTGATAGCCTGTACCATCTCGGATCCCATGAGTGCTGACTTCCCAAGGATAGTCCAACATAGAGGTGATATGAAAGGTCGACCATACAATTCCTCAAATGTTGCCATACCCATAGTGGAGTGATAACTGTTGTTGTATGAAAACTCCACAAAGGGAAAGTGATCCTCCTAGCTGTAATCGAAATCAAGGACACAAGCACACAACATGTCCTCAAGGGTCTGAATGGTCTGCTCTGCCTGAACATCCGCCTGATGTTGAAAGGCAATGATCAATCGAAGATGAGTTCCGAACACCTCCTACAACCCCTTCCATTGCTAGGAATTAAATCATTCATCATGATTGGAGAAAATGGTCGAGGGAACTCCATGAATCTGTAAAATCTTCTGCACGTAGAGGCATCCTAAGCCCTCTATTGAACCCAACTATGTGATAGGTAGGAAGTGGGATAACTTAGTGAGTCAGTCAATGATAACCAAGATAGAAACATGTCTCTTGTACATGCATATAATTCATGTCACAAAGTCTATGTAAATTACATCCCACTTTCACTCTGGAACCTCTAGTGGATGAACAAATCATGTTGGAACCTGATTCTTTGCTTTTACTTATAGACTTGTGAGGCACTGTGAGACAAACTATGCCACTGCTTTCTTCATTCCCAACCACCAGTGTTGGCACCGAAGGTCCTGGTATATCTTTTTCACTCTTAGATGTACCTCTAGAGGGGACCTATGGAACTCCCTCAACACTTACTTCCTTAGTTCCACTTGTTCCATAGTATGTCTTATGATGAGGATGACTTGATCCCCACCTTCTTAAAATCCATCGGGTGCTTGTCCTATTATTAACTGAGCAGGTCGAGCCTCATAGTTAGTGTCCCCAAGATACGCCTCCCTAACTCACTAAAGGAGTGGGGGAGTGACTATTAGAGACTGAAGATAAGCTACTCCATCTCAATCCACATAGGATATCCACAAAGCGGTCAGCTACTCTATCGCCTTACTCAGCAAATGTATACCTGATATCTTGTTGAGTGAATCTGCTAATATGTTACACTTCCTAGGAGTATAGAATATATCAAATTCATAGTCCTGGAGGAACTGAAGCCAATGTCGCTGTCTCAGGTTCATGTTCTTTAGAGAGAAGTTATACCTAAGACTCTTGTGATCAAATTAATCTATAAAATATTCACTGATCAAGTAATATTGCCACATCTTCAAGGAGAATACCACTGCTACTAACTCCAGGTCATGGATAATGTAGTTCTTCTCATGTTTTCTCATCTTTCGAGAACCATACACAATCACTTCTCGCTCTTGCATCATGACACATCCAAGCCCGGTCCCTGATGCGTCGCAATATACTACGTACCCAACCCCCTCCTTCAGTAACCTCAATATGGGGGCACTCGTCAGTCTCTTCCTCATCTCCTAGAAACTATACTGGAATCTCTTTAAACACACAAAGTGTTTCCCCTTCATTTTCAACGCTGATAAGGGTGATGAATAATTGTAAATGTCAGGAACAAACCTATGATAGTAACCGGCCAGACCCATGAAACTCTGCACCTCTTTCACACTCCTGGGTGGATCCCAAGTAAGCACAACCTCAATATTCGCTGGGTCCACCACAACTCCATCCTTCGAGATGACATGTCCTAGGAAGTGAACCTCTTGGAACCATAACTGGTACTTTCAGATCTTACCATAAAGCTGGTGCTCTCAGAGTGGGTCCAGAACTATCTATAGATGATAGGCATGCTCCTCCTCTATAGATGAGTATACCCGGATTTCATTGATGAAGACTACCAAAAATCAATCAAGGTATGGTTGGAATATCCTATTAATGAGTCCCATGAACACTAATGGGGTGTTTGTCATTCCTAATTGCATAACCACGAACTCATAGTGGCCATACCAACATCTGAAGGCCATCTTCTGCACAACCTGAACTTGTACCCTATGATGGTGATAGCCTGATCTGAGGTCTATCTTCGAAAACCACCATGCTACCTTCAGCTGATCAAAAAGATCATCAATCCTCGATAGAGGGAACCTATTATTCACATTCACCTGGTTCAGGCACTAATCATCCACACAGAGTCTCAAAATACCATCCGCCTTCTAGGTGAACAAAATTAGGGCTACCCAAGGAGAAACACTGGGCCTAATGAAGCCCTTCCTCTAAAAGTCCTAAAACTGTACTCGTAGCTCTTTAAGCTATACAGGAGACATCTAATATGATGGTGTAGATATCAGTGATGTTCCAGGGTACAAGTTGATATAAAATTCCACCTCTTTGTAAGGAGGTAAACCCAGAACACGATCAGGGAAAACATCAGCGTACTGGTCCACCACTATCGGATAACTCAGACTCTCAACATCAACCGCTCTAAGGGTAAGTCTATCCAACTGATGTGTGATCGGCTAACCCTATTTTGAGTAAGTAAATCCTGTGTTGTAAAGGTTCCCTTCTCTTTGGTGAAGGAAAGCCTGGTCCCATCCTCACAGACACACCGCACTTTGCGCCTAATGTAGTCGATCTGAGCATGGAAAATTGATAACCAATCCATACCCAATATGATGTCATAAGGTCACGATGATGCTACTAGAAGATCCCAACAGAGCTCTCACCCACTAGAGTAATCTCACACTATTGGAACCAGTGTGTAATGGTCGAATCCTCTCCCATAAGAGTCTGTATCCGTAAGGATCGAGCCAACAACTCCACATGAATCTGCGATCTTTGAATGAGGGTCATGGAAATAAAATAGAGATTGGCACCTGTGTCTATAAGTCCTGTAGCTAAGGTGGAGTAGACACAGATCAAAATTTTAATCATATCCAGAGCACAGTGGTCGTAGGAATCAGCTTCCTAGAGCTGAGCCCATCCCTTTCCACCTACTCCCGGTGGTCAGGGTGGACCACCTAGAGGTGGCGGTGGTAGATCCTCGAATCACCGCCCATAGCCTACTGCATGACAAGCTCTTTTTCCACATATTCCTGCAGCCTAAAGACCTCCTCGATCGAATCTTTGCCTATGAGAAAAAAGTCCTTTGACTATCTTCTGGTCATCCATGTGGTGGTTCGGGTAGTTGTGAGCCATGTAACCCTACCCACTGCATGAGTAAAACTTCCTGCTCCTCTCCTCTCATGCTCTATCTCGAGAACCCCGCACAACCAACCCTGTATCTTGTGGTCATCCACCAGTAGGTCTAGTCCTCTTGGACCTTTGTGTCATCTTTCTATTTCTAGCTACAGATGACTCAAATCTGTGATGTCTAGTGGTGGGTCTCGCTGTCGGTGACTGCTCAGCAAGGAATCTCTCCACTAAGAGTTCTCTCTCTAACACCCTAGCCCGTGTCGGGGTGCTGAGAGAAATTATTGAATCTCTAATCTCCCATATGAGCCCCTTATTGAAGGTCCGGGCCATGAATAAAGGGTCTTGCACCATATCAGTGGAGTAGCATTAGAGGTTAGTGAAACTCGCTGAATAATGAGCCACTATCATGTTTCCGTACTACAAGTGGAGAAGCTCCTTTATACACACTATGCATAAAGTCACTGAGACAATATCTGCCCTGAATAGGCTCTCAAAGTCTGCCCATAGGAGAGTCACATTGTCATGAACCTAGAGCATCATGATCCACCATCTTCCACTACTTCCTGAAGAATACTAGCGGCATGGATCACTATAAGATTAGTTGGTGTCCCCATCAGTCGGAAAACACTTACTACGGCCTCCAACCAGTCCTCAGCCACCTGCGGATCCATCTCTCCCCAGAACCTCGGTGGCCTCTCGCAATGAAAATTGGGAAAAAAACTCAAGTGGCATGCACCCCCTGCTTTCGGGGATGGTGGAATCGACTTCCCAATGGGTAGTGGTGCTGCTGGTACACCACCCGATGGTACAATTGTCGAAATGTGGCCCTACACTGATTTTTCGTCGCTCGGTGGGCTGTCATCGCGTAATCTACCTGGTACCCTAGCTAGCTATCTACCTGGAGGAATCCTAAAAAAAGGTGCACCACGGTCAATAAGTTATACCTAGTGAGATGAATCAAAGAGACCACAAAGAAAAAGTTTCAAAAACACACCCATAATCAGTGTTTTCGTGCACTGAGTGGGAAATTAGAAGTCAGGGTCCTGATGTATGGATACGTTGGCCGCCACACCATCACTAGATTCCCCAAACGGAAAACCACACTCATTACACTTAACACTATTACTAAATCAATAGATCATAGTACATGTTTTATAGTTGAACCGAATCCTCTGATACCAATTTCTCATTACTTATCCCCCGGGGCCCGTGCCGTGACTACCCCAAGCCCACCTTCCATAGGCCAAGGGCTGGCGACTAGCATTGGAAAGGCATATCCCTAAAACCGGGAAGGCATTTATTTTTAACCTGAAAACTCACACAATCCAAGCACACAACAATATAAAAGTTCAAAGTAAACTATATAGTAAATAGAGTGAGTACAGTTAGTAAAGGGTCTGAAATAAAAGCCCAACTAGAAAGTACAAGTAAAAATGAAAACAGATCCTTTGAACACCTGCCAAGGATCCTACCTGAAGGGTAGCTATAACTCTTGAACGGTCATCTATGCAGTACACCTAGTATAAGGATCACGTCCGAGTAGCCTCCAGTCCTGGTACCATCGACCTCGATCGGCACTGTCTGTCGTCTGCATAAAACACAACAAGGAGGGGGCATAGCCCGTGCAGTGGTGAGTATAACGATACTCAATAGGGACACCGAGACCCCCCAAGGTCTCTCAAAATCCATGGAGGATAATCCACAAAGCAAGAATACAATTGCAAGCAGGAAGCAACAATCAACTATATTTAGGTATATGCCCATACATATACCTAAGTTACCATGTATACCCATATAATTCATGAGAAAAAACAAGGCCCAACTCTTTATCCAAAAGTAAAACTGTTCCTCGAAGGAAAGAATACCCCGAAGGTAAAACCAAAAAGGTAAGTACCACAAAGGTAACACCACATAGAAGAATACCATAAAGGTATCACCACACAGAAGTATACGATAAAGGTAAATACTAATCTCACAATAGGTATAACTTGAGTTCGGGAGTATAGATGACTAGCGGCATTTCCAGATCATCTTACTTCGTCAAGAAGCTCTGTTGTTGAACCACACAAGATCGATGGACGACCCACATAAGATCTGAAGATGACCTACACAGGATACGGATATGACCCACACAGGATCAGAAGATGACCCACACAGGATCCGAGTATGCTGACCTATAACACGCCAAGATTCCATGGTACGCTTCCCATTGAATAATACAATAGCGTGTGTTGTACGCAATTTCGAGTTCTAACACACCACAAACAATCAAACTAGCCGTTATGAATAGTAATACCCACTTTGTGAAATATTATAAATTTTATCTTTCAAAATGGACTTCATTTTTGGATTTGGAATATCGAAATTAGCTTAGGGTGAATTTTTGGAATTTTTCTAAAAACATTCAATTTTTGATGAATAGTGAAAGACACTGAGTTATGGTTTAAAACTGAATTCTTATTTGAATAATTATTTATTTTATTTAAATTTAATTTAGCTCAAAATAGATACATAATACATATATAAGTTCAATTTAATTCATTGGATTCAGTTTATAAAAATTTTATACATATAAAAATTTTATCGAACTTTTTACCATCTTTTACCCACCTGCTAGGAGAATTTGCAAATTCACATAAAGCATAATTTTACAGCTTCTGTGAGTGGAATTTCAAAAATTTGAGAAACATGGTTGATATTAGTATGAAAAATGTGGTTCAATAAGATGAAAATAATTTTTGGTGAATAGAAATTTTTTACTTTTATTTACCACGATTAAAAGTAAATATGCAATTAAGGGTAAAAATGATATTATTATTACCCCAACACATGTTATAATTCTATTTAATAAGTATAATTAGACCAAAAACAACCTTAGGAATAAAATTTGAACATCTTTGGTCCACTTGGATTAGATTAGGTCACTTATTATTATTTTATTTAAAGAAGAGTTAAAAGAGTTAAAATCAATGTTTAATAAATAAAACATTTTTAATATATAGTTATACAGAAGATAAATTAAACTATAAATATTAATTATAAAGATAAAAATATTTCCTAAATAATGGAATTTTATTTATATTTTTTAGACATTAAATAATTCAATTTATTTAGGACACAATGATGATGTAGTAATTACCTAATTAATAAAATATTAAAATAATTGATATTATAAATATCCAAATAAATGTAATTTGAGACTTTTTATGAATTAAAATAATTTTTTAGGTTAATATGACATGTTAACGTTGGTGAAATTAATTTTTTTCGAAGTAATAATGCTGTTATAAATTTAGAAAAAACAAAATACCAAATAGTGTCAAAATTGACATAAAAGAGTTTTTAAAACAAATATTATATTATTAATTGATATTTTATTCCTAAAAATATAATTTTATTCCAAAGGACTTATATAGTGATATGTGTATCATTAATGAATTACTTGGGGTTCTCTTGTAAGTATATAGTATGTTTGTTAACCATATAATATAAAAATTCAAAGAGACATGGTAAATGTCAAACTATTTAACTAAGAGTTAAATCTAAAAGATAATGTTAATTTAGTGACCGAAACCTCTGTAAAACCTATTGGTTGAGTGGTTTTCAACCCATACTCACCTTATACTTTAAATAATCCTCTTTGGAGCCATTATAAACTGAGAATAATTTTATTATAAAATAATATTTCTAGATTTTCCTAATGTGCCCCTCACCCCTCTTTTAAAAGGGAACTTCCCCATCTCTCTAATTCACACCTTCAAAGCCATTTTTCTTGGCCAAAACCTGACCAAATACCCTCTAAACCATCCTAAATTAATCCTATAGGCATTAATTTAGCCATAAATATAACATAATGAGCCCTTTTGATCAAATCAAAAGGAAGAACCCAAAGAAGAGGAAAATATTTCGTCACCTCTTTCATGTTTTTTTCTTCTTACACTTCCTTTTTCTTTATTGTTTCTATTATAAAATAAAAAATTCAGTATATTCTATATAATATGATGTTATTATAAATATGGTACAACCAAATAATTTTTTCTATCCATGCTTTTAATGACATGTCACCATACATGCGTACGTACGGCTTACCGTCTCCACGTCATGGTGTAATTGTTATTCAATACATTATTATTTATATGGGTATAATAATGATGTGTAATTGATGTAAATAATAAATATAACAGGAAAATTATTCTGTATATATGATATAACATCCAATTATATATTATTTTAATATCAAAATAATGATATTTTCACTCGTGCATACGTACGGATTACCGTCTCCACAAACACGTTGAGATTCATTCCCCATCGTATCCATTCAAGACTAATTTTTATTAGATGATTTAAAATAATGTTTAAAGACTTGATATCATTATGGATATGAATAAGATACATCCCATACAAAACAAATATGACTCACATAACAAATAATATAAAGGAAAACGATTCCATTAACACCCGAAACAACTATAATATTAAGATATTATTAACAAAGCAATGTTAAAAGATCATATATGATATCATATTAATTTTTATGATTACTGTATAATTTAATAACAATTATTTCACCATTATACATGAGTTTAACCTACCCTATAATAATGAAAAGTAAAAGGTAAGGGTTAATTCTACAACCTATTCATTATTCATGGTTGTTTATATGTAATTATCTACCGGGACCTCTTTATCAACCACATCCATGTTTCTTAAAAATTTATTTCAAAACATTTTTACTATTTAATAGAAAATGGGATAAAGAAATTTATTCACTTATTTTACCTTATATGTTTTTAAAGGAATCTTTCTGTTGTTTTCCAAACAAGGTACTTTTTGAACTTTTCGACAAATTTAAGGTAAGAATGTCTTTTTAACTTATACGGCGAGTGCGGCTATTTTACGCCATTATGAAATCATCAAAGCTTACCTTAAAAGCTTATAAGAATATTTTCAAACTAAAACTTTTCTTTATAATTATGTGACTCTTAAATTATTTCAAAACATAAAGAGATATTTCTCTAAAAAAAGGTTTGATTTCATCTATGTCAACATCCTTTGATGAATTTTAAGCTTATTTGAAGTTGATTCATTATTATACAAAACTTTCATATTGTAATGAAGGTTTTGTGATATGTTTGACTATGGATGTGTTATTTTTATACCATTCATGGTTTACGGATAACATATTGACATTTTGTATGCTATTTTTAATATGAATGTTTATGTTATGTTTAAACCTTTTAATATG
This sequence comes from Viscum album, assembly GCA_963277665.1. Taxonomy (NCBI): domain Eukaryota; kingdom Viridiplantae; phylum Streptophyta; class Magnoliopsida; order Santalales; family Viscaceae; genus Viscum; species Viscum album. Next base: position 1,070,800,809 of record OY728129.1, read on the forward strand.
AGGAATGCATTGGAATTAGTAAGTGACGGGTGGAGCCTGCTATAGCTCCTCGATGAATTGGTAGGTCTCATGAGAAAAACAAGTTTTTTGGCATAAGGCCTTGAAAAAATATTATTTGTTGTCTTGGCACAAGGCCTTGACTATGTGGTTATAAAAGTCTGCCATTATGCATTCCATCATTATGAAAGTGGCTATTGATATTGCATGTGATTATTCGACTAGTAGAATATACACATGAGTAAGTAAATGGAATTACTTTGATTTTATCTTTTCCATATTCTGCTGAAGTTCGGATTTAAAATGATTTTGTTTTAGTCTTATAAATTTCTATAAATGTTTATTCTTATTTATGAAAGTTTCTACTATATTGTTATCCTTATTGAGCATCTAATCTCACCCCTTTCTATGTTTTATTCTTTCCAGTATGCGAAGAAGTATATTATGACTGACCTTCAGGGATAGTCTGAGGGGATATGAGTGTGGTCAATGGAAACATTGTTGTCGTAGTTTTTCATTTTATGATGTAATGTAAACCTTATGAATGTATCTAGTACATCCAAGGCTACTAAACTAATCTGTCTTTTGAGACTTGATCATTTGTGATCGTGCCAATGTTATGTAATAATGCCCCAAATTTTGGTAACTGTGGTCAAGGAGTTACAGTTGGTATCAGAGGAAGTTTAGTAAACTCCTTGGAAACTAGATTGAGATAAAATCTGATTAGATCACATTAACCTAAGATAAACATTGAGGATTAGTATAGAAGAACTTCCTAGAATTTTGGTATTGTAGAGATTTTGTGAGTTTTACAAGAAATAAATCCTTGTATGGATACGAGCAGGTAGAGGTGGCTCTGGAACAGATGTACCTAGGGGTAAAACCCAAAAACACCTCTTTGAGATAGAGTTGAACGGGAACTGGTGCATGAGAACAGGCCTCACAACACTCTTGGTTACGAAACTCCTAGGGGATATGCTTAGGATAATTCTCATTTTCTTTACAAACCATTATTAATGGTTTATGATCATATAATTCCTCAAAGAAACCATTTTTATGGTTATGGATTATATCCATAAACTGGTCAATTTATTTTAAGTGTTTTACAAGTTTGGAATTATGTATTTTGATTCATAAACTAATCTATTTTATGAAATTGTTTATAAATATAACCTATTGGAAGTAATGGAAACTGTATCAATACACACACTACATATAGGGATTTCCCTCCTGCTCAAGATAATTATAGTGGAGCTGGTGATACAACTGGTGTTGATCAGCTTATTACTATATTGGGACAACTCACTCAGGTAATGAATAATAACCATAACTGTATGGAGCACCCTGATCCGCAGCGTGGAGGATCAATGTTGGATTTCTTCATGAGGCAACAACCACTAACATTAAATGGAGGTAAAAATACATTAGTAGCTGAGAAATTGATAAATTCCTTAAATAAAATATTCCACGCCTTGGGGAGTAGTGAAAGGGAAAAAGTTGTCCTGGATTATTACCGCCTCATTGGAGATGCTAATCAATGGTGTTCATTGATTCAAAACACAAAGGAAGATGATGAAGTATCAAATATGGAATGGAGGGATATTAAAGATATTTTTATATAAAAATACTTTCCTTATGACCATCGAGCATATATGGAAAGAAAATTTCTAAGTCTGAGGAAAAAGGAGGATGAGAATGTCGCAAAGTATGAAGCTAACTTTACAAGGTCAGCGAGGCATGATGAAGATTATATATGTAACGGAAGAAGTAATATTGATCATTTCTTTGATGGGTTAAAACCATTTATCCATCAAGTATTTGTCTCAAAATCCTTCTCTTCATACGAATATATTGTCTCATGTGTTATCAAGACAGAAAAATAATTCTCTAAGTCTTACGACTTTAAAGAAAAACAAGAGAAGAAGAGATCCGCCGAACACTCTGGAAATGGAAATAAGGGGAAGAATGGAAAATTTGAATATCCATCCTGTAGTAAATGTGGTAAGAAACACCCTAGTAATTTCCTAAAGGGAATGGGAGTCTGTTACAAGTGTGGTGAAAAAACCCACCAAGCTCGTGATTGCAAGGGGAAGAAAGAGGCTATTGATGTTAAATGCTACAATTATAGAGAAAGGGGGAATTATGCAAATGAATTTCCTAAACGTCGAGGGAACTTACCTCAGAAAAGGCCAAGGAATCAAGACCAAGATTATGCTATCCCTATTGCTGAGGTTGAAGCTCTAAAAGACGTGGTGGAAGGCAATTTAATGTCTTCCTCAAGTTTAGCAAATGCTTTATTTGATTTTGGATCATCGCATTGTTTCATATCTTCCCAAATTTCTAAGAAAATTAGATATTTCCAATTTGATTTAACAAGGGAGATGTCAGTCAAAACTCTTAAGGGAAGTATTATCACAACAATGTTTTTTGAATCAGTCCCCATTATAGCATATAAATGTTCTTTATCTGCTGATCTCATCATCATACCTGTGATTGAATTTGATATAATCCTCAGTATGGATTGGATTTTGGACCATGATGCAAACATTTATTGTAAGAAGAAGGAGGTTACTATTTTTGATGACTATAATAGAGAACACCTTATCTTTAGAGCAGAATCATCACCACCTAATTCTTATCTAGATCCACCCCCTGTAGCTCAAATAAATTCAATTATTGGTGAGGAAGATAATGAAATAACTATGGGTGAGGAAAGGAATGTTTAAATAGAGGATGTACCTATAGTGAATTAATATGTTGATGTGTTTCCAGAAGATTTACCTAGACATCCTCCAGAATGAGAAATTGAGTTTTCCATTGATTTAATTCCTGGTTCAAGGCCTATATAGAAGACCCCTTATAGAATGGTCACTGTGGAATTAGTGGAACTAAAGAAACAACTAGAGGAATTGAGTAATAAGGGATTTATTCTCCCTAGTGTTTCTCTATGGGGAGCCCCTGCCCTTTTTGTTAAGAAGAAAGATGGATCTATGAAGTTGTGAATTGACTACCTGGAGATCAATTCTATAATAATAAAGAACAAGTATCCCCTACATCACATTGATTATTTATTTGACCAACTGCATGGAGCTCAATAATTTTCAATGATTGACCTTTGATCTGGATATCATCAGTTGTGTGTGAATAAGGAAGACATTCCGAAGATAGCATTTCGAACCAGGTACAGACATTACGTGTTTACAATAATTCTTTTTGGGTTGACTAATGCACCCTCGGTCTTCATGGATCTAATGAATAGAGTTTTCAAGGAATATCTTGATGATATTGTAGTGATATTTATCGATGATATCATAGTATACTCCCAAATCTAAGAAGATCATGAAAATCATGTGCGCATTATCCTGAAGACTCTTAGAAGACACAAATTATATGGGATGTTTAGCAAGTGTGAATTTTGGCTTCAGGAGATTTCTTTTTCTTATCCATATTATATCTAAGGATGGAATCTCCGTTGATCCTTTAAAGAACAAGGAAATCCATGAATGTCCAGCACTAATGAGTATAATTTAGGTATGCAGTTTTATTGGTTTAGCAGGTTATTATCAAGGTTTCTTCTAGAATTTTTCCTGATTGGATAACCCATTAACAAAGCTCACATGAAAAGGGGATAAATTCGTTTGGACAAAAGAGTGTGAAGAATTTTTTAAAAAATTGAAGAGAAGATTAGTCATTTCTTCTATATTGACTCTACCATCGGGGAATGATGGGTTTGTTATTTATAGTGATTCATAAAAGAAAGGTCTTGGTTGTGTCCTTATGCAGAATGATAGGGTTATTGACTACGCATCACGACAACTAAAAATTCATGAGAAAAACTATTCTACTCATTATCTGGAGTTAGAATATGTAATATTTTCTTTGAAGATATGGAGACATTATCTCTATGGTGAAGAATGTGAGATTTATACTGATCACAAGAGTTTGAAGTATATTTTCTCAAAAAAAGAACTCAACATTAGGCAAAGGAGATGGATTGAACTACTCAAGGATTATGAATGCACTATGCATTACCTCCCAAGGAAGGAAAATAAGGTGTGAGATTCTTTGAGTAGAAAAGATCATGGAGTTTTGAACAATATGAGAGTTGAAAAGGATCCTATACACATGGATCTAGTAAAGATGGATATGGGGATAACCATGGAAAGTGAAACATCAAAATTTTTTCAAATGGTTGCTAAAACATCTTTACTAGAAAGGGTAAATAGTTCTCAGACTGGTGATGAAGAGTTTCAAAAGAAGATTAAAGCTGTGAATGATGGGAGATTGAGTGACTTTGTGTATGAAGATGGAATTTTGAAATTTGGGAAGAGACTTTGTGTTCCCGATATACCTGATCTAAAAAGGGAATTGTTGGACGATGATCAAAGTTCCAATTTCTTTATACAACCTGGGAGCACCAAAATGTATAGATATTTGAAGGATCATTTTTGGTGGGACGACAGGAAGAGGGAGATTTCTGATTTTGTGTCATGATGCATGGTTTGTCAACAAGTGAAAGCTAAAAGGAAATAGTCTGGAAGAGTCACACAACCTCTTCCCATACCAGAGTGGAAATGGGATAATATTATGATGGACTTTGTCATGGGACTACTAAAGAATCCTATAAAGAATGATGCAATATGGGTCATTGTTGATCGTCTTACCAAGTCATCATATTTTCTTGCTATAAGATAAGTTTTACCACTTGAACAATTGACAAGACTATATATTAACGAAGTTGTAAGACTTCATGGAGAACCACTATCGATTGTTTTTGATTGTGATCCTCATTTTACATCAAGATTCTGGAAAATTCTTCATAAATCCCTGGATATTGAACTTCGTTTGAGCACTTCCTTCCACCCCCAAACTGATGGACAATCAGAACAGACTATTAAAACCTTAGAAGACATATTGAGATCATGCTCACTTGACTTTCAAGGTATGTGGGATCAATATTTACCTCTGGTAGAATCTTCCTATAACAATATCCTCCATTAAAGTATTCAAATTGAACCATATGAAGAGTTATATAGAAATAGATGTCGCACACCAACCTGTTGGGATGATGTTGGTGAACGAAAACACATAGGCCCAGAACATGTGGAGGAAACAATGGAAAAGGTGAAGGTAATCCAAAACCACATCAAAGTAGCTCAAAGTAGTCAGAAGATCTATACCGATAACCGAAGGAAGGATTTGGAATTTCAGGAAGAAGACCATGTTATCCAGAAGGAATATCCATTGAAGGGTGTTATACATTTTGGTAAGAAGGGTAAATTGAGTCCCAGGTACATCAGAAATTTCAAAATTATAGAACGAATTGGGGCTCTAGCTTACCATTTGGAAATGCCACCAAGTATATCCAAAGTTCACGATGTATTCCATGTATCACAGTAGAGAAAATACATTCCTGACCCATCACATGTACTCACCTATGAGGAATTAGAACTGGAACCCAATCTGTCTTATTGTGAAGAGCCTATCAAGGTACTTGATACAAGAGAACAAGTGCTGAGAAACCGGGCGACTCATCTGGTAAACATTATTTGGAGAAACCGTAAGATGGAAGAGGCTATGTGGGAAACTGAGGAACTTATGATGTAGAACCACCCGATTATTTTTATGTAGTTATATATTAGAAACTTTGAGGATGAAATTATTTGAAGGATGGGAGAATGTAACACCCCAATCTTCCACGGTATGCTTCTCTTTGAATAATACAATAGTATGTGTTGTACGCAACTTCGAGTTCTAACACACCACAAACAATCAAACTACCCATTATGAATAGTAATACCCAATTTTTGAAATATTATAAATTTTATCTTTCAAAATGGACTTCATTTTTGGATTCAGAATATTGAAATTAGCTTAGGGTGAATTTTTGGTATTTTTCTAAAAACATTCAATTTTTGATGAATAGTGAAAAAAATGAGTTATGGCCTAAACCGAATTATTATTTAAATAATTATTTATTTTATTTAAATTTATTTTAGGTTGAAATAGATACATAATACCTATATAAGTTCAATGTAATTCATTGTAGTCAATTTATGATAATTTTAGATATATAAAAATTTTATTGAACTTTTTACCATATATTACCCACCTCCTAAGAGAATTTGAAAATTCACATAAAACATAATTTTACCGCTTATGTGAGTGGAATTTCAAAAATCCGAGAGACACAATTGATATCAGGAAGAAAAATGTGGTTTAATAAGATGAAAATAATTTTTGGTGAATAGTAATTTTTTTACTTTTATTTACCACGGTTAAAATTAAATAGGGTAATTAAGGGTAAAAATGATATTATTATTACCCTAAATCATGTAGTAATTCTTTTCAATAAGTATAATTTGACCAAAAACAACCTTAGGAATAAAATCTTAACCTCTTTGGTCCACTTGGATTAGATTATGACACTTATTATTTTTTTATTTAAAGAAGAGTTAAAAGATTTAAAATCAAAGATTAATTACTAATTTTTTTAATATATGGTTATACTTAAGATAAATTAGACTATAAATATTCATTAGAAATTTAAAAAATATTTCTTACATAATGTTATTTTATTTATATTTTTTAGACATCAAATAACTTAATTTATTTATGACACAATGATGATGCGGTAATTACCTAATTAATGAAATATTAAAATAATTGATATTATAAAGATCCAAATAAATGTAATTTCAGACTTTTTATGAATGAAACTAATTTTATAGGTTAATATGACATGTTAGGGTTGGTTAGATGAATTTTTTTCGAAGAAATAATGCTGTTATGAATTTAGAAAAAACAAAATACCAATGTGTAAAAATTAACATAAAAGAGTTTTTAAAAAAATATTATATTATTAATTGATATTATATTCCTAAAAATCTAAGGTTAGGCCAAAGGACTTATATAATGATAGGTGTATCATTAATGAAACACTTGCATGTATATAGTAAGTTTATTAACCGTATAATATAAAATTACAAAGATACAAGGTAAATGTCAAATTATTTAACTAAGAGTTAAATCTAAAAGATAAAGTTAATTTAGTGAACTAAACCTCTCTAAAACCTATTGGTTGAGTGGGTTTCGACCCATACCCTCATTATAATTTAAACAATCTACTTTGGAGCCATTATAAACTGAAAATTATTTTATTATAAAATAATATTTCTAGTATTTCCTAAGGTGCCCCTCACCTGTCTTATAAAAGGGAACTCACCATTCTCTCTAATAAACACCTTCAAAGCCATTTGGATCGGCCAAAACCTGCTCAAATACACTCCCAACTATTCTCCCTTCATCCTAGAGGCCTTCCTTTAGTCAGAAAGCCAACCTAAAGAGCCCTTTTGATCAAATCAAAAGGAATAACCGAAAGAAGAGGTAAATATTTCATCACCCCTTTCATGTTCCTTTCTTCTTCCACTTCCTTTTTATTTTTTGTTTCCATTATAAAACAATAAATCTAGTATATTCTATATACTGTGAGGTTATTATAAAAATTATACAACCAAATTAATTTTTCTATTCATCTTTTGAATGACATGTCACCATACGTGCGTACGTACGGATTACCGTCTCCATATCATGGTGTAATTGTTATTCAATACATTATTATTTGAACTGGTATAATAATGATGTGTAATTGATGTAAATAATAAATATAACATGATAATGATTCTGTATATATTATATAACATCCAATTATATATTATTTTAATATCAAAATAATGATATTGTCGCTCATGCGTACGTACAGATTACCGTCTCCATGAATGTGATGAGATTCATTCCCCATCATATCCATTCAGGACTAATTTTCATTAGATGATTAAAAATAATATTTAATGACTTTATATCATTCTGGATATAAATTAGAGACGTCCCATCCATAAAAAATATGACCCACATAACAAAGAATATAATGTAAAACGAAGCAGTTAACACCCTAAACAACGATAATATTAAGACATTATTAACAAAGTAATGTTAAAAGATCATATATGATATCATATTAATGTACATGATTATTTTATAATTTAATAAAAATTATTCCACCATTATATATAAGGTTAACCTACCCTCGACCAAGGAAAAGTACAAGGTAAGGGTTAATTCTACAACCTCTTCATTATTCAAGGTTGTTTATATGTAATTATCTACTGGAACCTCTTTATCATCCACATACATGTTTCTTAAAAATGTATTTATATTTTTTTACTATTTAATAGAAAATGGGTTAAAGTCATTTATACACTTATTTGACCATATATGCTTTTAAATAAATCTTTCCGTCGTTTTCCAAACAAGGTAGTTTTTTACCTTTTTGACAAATTTAAGGTAAGAATGTTTTTTTAACTTAGACGGTGAGTGCAGATATTTTCTGCTGTTATAACATCATCGAAGCTTCCCTTACAAGATTATAAAAATATTTTCAATGTAAATTCTTTCTTTATAATTATGTGACTCTTAAATTATTTCAGAACAGAAAGAGATATTTTTTCCAAAAAAGGTTTCGATTTCATCCATGTCAACATCCTTTGATGGATTTTAACCTTATTTTATATTAATTCATAATGAAAAAAAAATTCCATATTGTATTGAAGGTTTTGTGATATGTTTGACTATGGATGTGTTATTTTTATACCATTCATGGTTTATGGATAATGTATTGACATCTCGTATGCTAGTTTTAATACAAATGTTTATGTTATGTTTAAACCTTTTCATATGAGGAATGAATTGGACTTAGTAAGTGATGGGTGGAGCCTGCTATAGCTCCTTGATGCATCAGTAGGTCTCATGAGACAAACTAGTGTCTTGGAACAAGGCTTTGAAAAAATCTTATTTGTAGTCTTGGCACAAGGCCTTGACTATGTGGTTATGAAAGTCTGGCATTATGCATTCCATCATTATGAAAGTGGATGTTGATATTTCATGTGATTATTAGACTAGTAGAATATCCATGTGAGTAAGTAAATGGAATTAATTTGATTTTATCTTTTCCATATTATGTTGAAGTTCATATTTAAAAGGCTTTTGTTTTAGTCTTATACATTGCCTTAAATATTTATGCTTATTTATGAAAGTTTTCATTATATTGTTATCCTTACTGAGCATCTGAGCTCACCCCTTTATATGTTTTATTTTTCCCAAGATGCGAAGAAGTATATTACAACTGACCTGTAGGGATAGTCTGAGGGGATATGAGTGTGGTCTATGAAAACATTTTTGTTGTAGTTTTTCATTTTATGATATAGTGTAAACATTATGAATGTATCTAGTACTTACACGGCTACTTAACTAATCAGTATTTCGAGACCTGATCATTTGTGATCATGAAAATGTTATGTAATGATGTACCAACTCTGGGTAACTAAGGTCGGGGCGTTAGATGACCCATATAAGATCCAAAGATTACCCACACAGGATTCAAAGAATTCTCAAGTACAGCAAGCCACAAGGTTCCCGCACTAAGCACACTTGATTCCAGGTGGATCCACAACTCAATCCATTGGTTGATACTTAAATTACTAATAATTACTATAAGGAAGCAACACAAAGGTCCATCATGTCATAAGGGACCCAATGTGACAGATGGTGCGTCAATCAGATGCCCGGTTTGTAAGTTATTAGCCTTTTATTCCCAAGGGTCTGGTTGGATTCAGGTTTGATCCAACCTGGCTGCATGACAAAATTATCTAAAAATCAAGTGGAGTATGATAAAAGGTCGAACTCGATCCAAGGATTCCGGAATTGTAGGCAGTTCATCAAACGAACGCCCGATTCTCAAGATATGGCCAAAAAGGCATATCCGGGTCCAGATGGTTCCGGGTCAGGTCTGATACTGTCAGGCCGGCCCGACCCAACCTGACCCAGTTCAGGTTAACCTGACATGGCCCGGGTCCGACCCAGATGGGCTGGGCCATAGCGGGCCCGACCTGTTGGGTCGCGGTCTGGCCCAACCCACAAAGGGGGCAGCCTGGCCTGCGCCGGGCGCGGCCCACTAGGCTCAACCCATGGCTATGTGCGGTTCGCTGTGGTGGGGCCCTTCCTAGCCACCACCCAGGGGAGGCGCCACCCGTATTCCCAAATGGTCCAGTTGGACTGTTCGGTTTCGGCTAACCTGGAGGAGCCATGTGGCGTCGCCTGCTGGAATACGGGACCCGTCGGATTAAGTCCTGGTTTGCGTGACACAACCAACCAGGATTCTGGACTGCTCCCCCTTTAATCAGCGTGATGGCACCATTGCTCGTCCTGCGGCCGGCCGAGTGCTGGCCACCCAGGTGCACTGCCGCAAATCAACAACTGGGTCCACCTCCTCTACCAGCAACACGAATGTGTGCCACCCTACTTCTATGTGGGCGGCCGCCACCCTCATCCACCATGGACGATGTTCCATAGACTCCTTCAGTGGTACATTGTGCCACTTCCGCCATCGTGTTTGGTCGGTGTCCCGGCCGCCACCTTGTACCCTGCCGGTGCCAGTCGTCAGCATCGGTCACCGGCGAACTTCCTCGGGTCACCAGGTGAGCTCCGCTGGCCCTTTATTCAATCCAAAGAGATCAAAGTTCATCTCAGGATGCCTCTTCTGTATCTATCCCAACATATTCGGGTTCCTCTCAACCTGACGATCCTCCCGTGAAGAACACATCAATCCATGAGGTAGTGGAGGTATCAGGAATGTTTGTTCAGACCGCTCCCTCCGCATTAGTTCAATAAAAATCATCTCAAGAAGATTAAATAAACATAAAATAATGTAATTAAGAACAATCAATAGGAACACTACCTCGAATCCTTAGAGAGCACTCATGGTTGAAGATGACGAGTCGACGTTCATTATTCTGCAACAAGCTTCTGTGGTTGCTCGAACATCGATCCTCTGTACTTTTCATGGTGGATTTGTTCTTCCAAAGGCTCTCCAAAGTTCCCTCCTCCAAATTCAAATCATTTCCAATGAATGACCAAGAGTAAGGAGAGAAACCATCCCCATTAACTTAAGTTGATCTTTTCGTTAACTTGCACTATTAATGAGATTTCATTAAATAGTGGGTTTCATGGTTACACACTTTGTGTACCCAAGAATTTAATTCCCAATATTAAATTCCCGACCAACCTCGTGTGGTCCCTACATCCAATGAATTTAAAAGGATGGAAGGATTTTAATAAAAATAAAACATTTGTTTTATTTTAATCCACCACGAAAACCCACAAAACCAAATCTTCCCCTTGACCTACTACGGTCAAAGTAAAGGCCCCTTTAATCGAATCCTGACATTGCAAGTTCAATAGTGCTCTTAGATTTCAATTCTGAGCACCGGTTCAAAAGATACAAATTCCCGCTCACATGTTAACTAAATATACTTAAAAGAAAGTTCAGAAATTCATTCCTGCCACTCCCGGACTCGGAATCATGTGCTGTAATTTTTCACGAACTCTTAATATTTTCATATAATTAAAAAACATTACATGGAAAATTATGTTTCATTACAATATAGTCCACTGAGAGCATGAATGGGGTTGTTGAATTAGTGGTATCCTGTTCTGTGCTTTAAAATTTGATAAGTGCAGAGAACCAACAATGAGATCAATGATCAGGGCCTTGTATCAAACGTATTCATGATATAGGTGATCATGTGGTGTGTCCCAGTTGATTATTGCTGGTACATTATGATGATGAGATCGTGGGAGAGAAATACTTCAGGTATCACAAGATTGTCCAAGGATGATACATGTTCGGATGAAGATATCCAAGGTACTGACATATTGTTGAGAGAAGGGTGACGTTTTTTCACAAATGGATCTTTTGAGAATGGCATTGACCAGAATTTTTTAGAGAAGAATTAGGAATATTGGGTTGTGGTTTTCATGAATGTGTTTTCTATGAAATAATTGAAATTGAAGTTCGATCATTACTTGGATTTTTTATATTCTCTGATTCATAGTGGATATTTCTCAAAATTTCGATGTTGTTTTTTAATCCTCCGCATTAGAGAGTTTTTCCTCCTTAAAAACCCTACGTGATGATTTATTTATTTAGATTTATATCACTCAAATAATTAATTATGTTTCTCATCTTTTTTTGAAAGAAATTCTCATATCTAGATCATGATTCTCTCCTAACAGTTTGGCTATGGTATGCTTGGAGATTCTATTTTTATAGTGGACCTAGGATGTGTATGTTGGGAGAGATTCAAGATCAGTAGCTGTGTGAGTAAATCATCCCAAACTTCCGCTTCTTCTTTACAATACATCTATCCTAAAAAGTGTGGTCAATGTATTTTGTAGATTTTTCTATGTTAATGAGTAAATCCACAAATTACAATTCTCATCGGTGGTTTGCATCTATATGGAGATGAAAATTTTACTGTATTTCATAGAGAAAGTTCTCATCATGGTTGGGGAAGTATTCACTTGGTGGAAACATGTCTTCTTCACTAATACAATACATTCCTTTTACATCATTAGACTTTATCAGTACTAGAAAAAAGCACTGATAAAGGTTCCCTTTATCAGCACTAAAAAAAGTGATGATAAAGGGAACCTTTTATCCGTGTGTTTTTTAGCACTGATAAAGGGAACTATTTATGAGCTCTTTTTTAGCATTGATAAAGGGTACCCTTTATCAATTATTTTATTTTTAGTATTGATTAATGGTACCCTTTATCAGAAATTTTTTTAGCTCCTATAAAGGGATCCTTTATCAATGCTTCTTTAGTGCCTATAAAGGTCTGAATAAAATTAAATAATTGAATAATACAAAATAAAAGTAATTTTATTTAAAAAAATAATAAAAAATTTATTAATTAAATAAATGTCGATAAAAATGAAGGAATTATCATGTGAAAAATCAGATGAAAGATACAAGGACAAAGCGCTTGGCTTCTCTCTCGTGACGCCTATGGTTTACTCTTTTTAATCTCACTGAGCAACTCAAATATCCATAGATCCTTCATGATAGTAGGCTTTGATCCTAAATGGGAGAAATATTATGAAGGGCATGGAGTCACAACGCAAAAAGTTCATACTCTTCTGGTGGAAATACCCAAGGGGATTTCATTTCTTGAATCTCTTAAGGGTACAAATATGCAAAATACAAACTCAACAAATCCTTCACTCTGCAAGAAATTGGAAGACGAACGCTTTACTGTCGAAGCCGATCCTAATTCTCTGTAACAACACACACAAATGCGTAAGTACTCTATTATGGGTCATATCTCTTATAACAAAGGTGATAATCCATGGTCATCCCCAGAACTCAAACTGAGGATAGCACACATTTGGGGTTTTACAGACTAGAAACTTATCTCTATTGGCCATAGATATATCCCTATCTTTCTAAATTCGCAGGTTGATTTCAATTGGTTGTGGAAGTTAGGAAATTTTCTACTCAAACTTGGTTCACTTTAAATTTCAGAATGAGACTTTTCCTTCAACTCGCATATTTTTAGAAATACGATGGCACAGTTCTAGGTGAGGCTACACGATATGAACTGGTTCTTCTGGCATCCAAAGATCCTTAATGACATCACCTCCTGCTTTGTAACACCTCTAAATATTGATCAAGGAACCCTCAATGCTGATCTTGGCACCTATGTGAGAGTTATGGTAGAAATGAACTTAGAATCTAAGTTACCAGACACTATCTCCTTCATTAAAAATGATTACAAGGTAGAGGTCAAGCTAGAATATGAGCGCAGAACACCTTTTTGTGAGCTCTACAAAATCATTGGACATTCCTTGTTGAATCGAGGAGTCATGAAAAGTCAGGTTGGAAAACCAAGGGGAGATGATTGGACGTAGGTTCAGATGAAAAGTAAAGACAAGGTCGTGTCCCCTGAGAAAGCTAAACCACCAAAGAAAAAACCTGAAATATGGGTGAAGAAAGAGCCCCATGTGGGGGAGACCTCAGATAAAAAATGGTTTTTTTAGCTGTGGAGGAAGAGGATGCTGACATTGAGAAATACATCATGGAGGAGTTGGGAAGGTTAGTTCTGAAAACTTTTGAGTAGTTTCAATAAACTCTGATTGCTGAGGATCCAGGCACATCCAACCCTCTGCATGCTGATCAGAATGGCCCAACTCACATGAAGGATGCTAAAAATAATACAGGTACTATCCTCTCAGTAGATGTGGTCCCTATTTTACCTCCTATGATTACAGAATGTGACTCTGGCTTGGATGTTGGAAAGCACCCCAAGGAATCTTCTGGTTTAGTGCAGGTCATGGCTATCACAGAGGTATCTTCACAAGCTCTGGATAATCGGCCTTTGGAGCTATCAAGGGACAACCCACAGGATACACCCTTGAAAGAGAATGATTCTAGAATTATTCAAAGTACTAAAATCAAAGGTACTTCTAATGAATATTCTGTTTCCTCTTAGAGTAACTAGGGGAAAAATATATTCTAACCTCTACTCAAGATGTTAGAAGATCAATGAGGAGGAAGGGCTCGGGTGGTGCTAAAAAAGGGAGTTCTAACTCCAAATGCAGGTTCTAATGAATATCTTTTTTTTGGAATTTTCAAGATATTGCTAACCCCGACACCTCTACTATTTTAAAAATATTTCTTATGACTAACAAACCAATTTTTTTTTTCTATTTCTGATCCTAAAATCAATTTATCTTTAATATATAAGAATCTTTGTGCTTATGGTTATAAGTTCCTAAGTGCTTGCAAAGAGGGTATTTCGATTGAGTCCCTTTGGATTTTTTATCATTCCTCTTTGCAATAGATTAGTAATTTTAAAATTACTGAGCAAATGTTTACCTGTTAATTTACCTCTGATGGTTTACATGCTTATTTCACTATGATCTATACTAAGAATAGATACCATGATCATAGACCCCTATGGCATGACCTTAATATTTTTTCTAACAACATTCAAGATCCTTGGTTTGTGATTGAGGATTTCAATGTAATTCTGACCTATAGTGAAAAAATTGGCCCATATCACTCTCTTATCTACTATAGAGATTTTATATATTTTATTGAGGATTGTAATCTTATTGATATTAATCTTACTAAAGCTAAGTACACTTGGTATAGAAGGCACAACAACAGCGTGGTTTCTAGTAATCTTGATAGGGACTTCACTAATATCTCTACCATTGATAAATGGGACTCCATTTAGAGTATCACATTTAATAAAATTAACTCAGATCATCGTTCTATTACGGTCAATATCTCAACTAAAAGCTTTAAGATCACCCTCCCTTTCAAATTTAATAATGCTTGGAGTGTGGATCCGGATTGTGGTAACATCATAAAAAGCTCTTGGGAAAGTATGAGCCAAAAAAAAGATGATTTTTCATGTCTCATTAAATTAAAAAATCTGATGCAAGGTCTTAAAAGTTGGTTTATAAAAAAAACAAATAACATGGCAATGAAATTTACTCTGTTGAAAAGGAACTTATTCAAATCCAAAATTCCAATACTAGTTTTAATTTCACTCTGTATCCTCAACTTGAACTAAATACATCTATTAAGCTCAACTATAATCTTATGCTTAAAGATAACATTCATCAAAAAAATTTCAAAACTTAATGACTTTTGGATGGTGATAGAAATAAAAAATTATATAACACACTTTGAATAATTAGGAAAGTCTTTAGAGATATTTCCTTTCTCTGAGATGTGATACAATCATTGACTCTATAGAGGCAATTCCAAATCATGTGGTCTCCTATTTTAATAATTTTTTCAATGGTCCAGATGATAAAAATGATCTCTTTCCTAATATAATTATAACCTTAGTGACTGAGGATGACATTTAAATTCTCTCAAGTTTCCCTCTTGAGCATGAAATCAAGGAAAAATGTTTAGCCTTAATCTTGATAGTGCCCCGGGTCCTGATGGTTTCAATAATGGATTCTTTTATAAATATTGGGAGATCATTTAGTGGGATGTCTACAAACATGTTAAACATTTGTTTTACACTGGTTCTCTTCCTCATGGTATCAATGCTCAATTTATTACTTTAATCCACAAAGTGGATAATGCCTCTAAGATTAATCTTTTCCAACCAATTTATCTTATAAATATTCTTTATAAAATTATTTCTAAACTTATTTCTAATAGACCCTCTACCATTTTCAATATAATTGTTTCTTAGAATAAATTTGGTTTTATCAATGGTAGGTCTATTCAAGATTGTATATGTCTTTCCTCTCAATGCACTAATACCTTGAATAAAGGCACAAGAGGCGGAAATGTTTCTATCAAGATTGAAATTAGGAAATATTTTGATACCATTGATTAGAGTTTCATTTTCAAAGTGCCCAAGTATTTTGGTTTCAATGATTCTTTTATCAATATGATTAACTCATTATTTAATTCGGCCTTTATCCCTGTTCTTGTCGACGGTGCCCCTAAGGGATTATTTAAATGCAATAAGGGTGTTAGACAAGGAGATCCTCTCTCTGCCATTCTTTTTTCTATTTCTGAAGATTACTTAAGCAGACTACTCACTCATCTTGTGGAACAAAACAAGATAAAACCTATTCAGGTTTCTAGGAACTTAGATGTGCCCACCCATATTTTATATGTTGATGACATCATTCTGTTCCTTCAAGTAGATAAAACGAATATCTGGAGTCTTAAAAGTGCCCTGTCTCATTACGAAGATATCTTAGGCCATTCTATAAGTTGGAAAAACCTTTTTTGTTATTTGGGGGAAACTTTTCTTCCAACAGAAAAGGTAATATCGTTAATTATTTATAAATTAAGTAAGGATCCTTCCCTTTCACCTATCTTGGAGTGCCTCTCTTTTGGGGTAGGTCAAAATCCAGTTACTTCAATAACATTGAGGATAAAATCATCAATCATCTATCCTATTTAAAAGTAAAATCCCTATCTATGGCTAGAAGAATTTGTCTTGTGAAATCCATAATTGTTTCAAAAATGGTTTAATTGATGATGGTTTTCAGTTGACCTTCTGGTTTACATAAAAAAATTATTGTTTACATTAAAAATGTTGTCTGGATGGTTAGCATGATTGAAAGGAAACTTGTGACCATTCCTTGGAACACTTATTGTAAGACATTAGATAAGGGTGGTCTGGGCATTAAAAATCTTCCTTTTTAATGATGCCCTTCAGGCTATACTCACTTAGAGGTTGATTCAAAACAACTCTGACTCTACTGCTTTCCTCCAAAGTAGATTCAGCTCTAAACTTAAGAATAAGAATTTGAATTATATCTATTCTTCCATCTGGCTGTCTATTAAAAAATCCTTTACCAACGTTATGAGAAACTATAGATGGATGATCAGTTCTGATTCTTCCATGAATTTCTGGCTTGATAACTGGGCTGGTGTCCCTTTAATTGACATGTTAAATTCTACTGAGCATCTTGTGAACACCAACTCTTCTATAAGGTATGTTCTTAAATATCACATCATTTCACTCCCTGATAACATCTATAATATCATTGAAATCTATCACTATTCCAACTCTGATGATTTCTTCATATGGGAGCTTTCTCATGATGGTGTTCTTGATTCCAAGATTTTTTACAATCATAACTTACTTTCCTTTAATTCAAGTTTTAGTTGGTTGAAATATTTTAGAAAGCAATGGATTAATCCATCGAGACTAACTCTTATTTGGAATCTTACCTATAACAGAGTCCCTACTAATGTTAGTCTGCAATCTTTTGGTATCCAACTCTACTCAAAATGTCACATTTGCAACCAACATAGAGAAGATGATAATCATATATTTC
This sequence comes from Viscum album, assembly GCA_963277665.1. Taxonomy (NCBI): domain Eukaryota; kingdom Viridiplantae; phylum Streptophyta; class Magnoliopsida; order Santalales; family Viscaceae; genus Viscum; species Viscum album. The sequence goes on from OY728129.1 coordinate 1,070,818,533, forward strand.
TGTCTTGTGATATAGCCTCATCTCTTTGGAATTATATGTTTGACATCGTTGTTTACAGATGGTTACTTCTTGAATCAATTATCTCACAACTGCAGCATTGTGTGGACTTTGAAGCTTCTCACAAAATCAAGAATCTTTTTTGGCCATTATGCCTGAGCTTCTCCACATGATCTGACATGATAGAAATAATATTATGCATAATACTTTGTCATCCATGATTAATGTAGGTCGGACACAAATTCTCATTGCCATTTGTGATGCTGTCGCGACTTAGAAAGCTTTCTACAACAACTCCATTAAAGATTTTGAGATCCTACACCATATTCGGTTTTCTGGGCTCTATAGGCTACCTAGATGGACTTTTGAGGTATTCTAGAAAGATTTGATTCTGGGATGGATCAAAGTGAATGTAGATGGTGCTTCCAAAGGCAATCTGGCACTGGCAGACTGCAGTCCTATCCTTAGAGACTTTCTTAGTCATTGCCATGGTAGTTTCTTTGGAGGTTGTGATATGACCTCGTCACTGGAAGCAGAGATGCTGGGTGTGATCCATGCGATTAAATTTTCCAAACAAAAAGGTTGGAACAATATTTGGACTGTATGTGATTCAACCACTATTGTCCAGGATATTTGGAAATGGGTGGTGCACCTTGCATGGCCTCTCACTACCTGTCGGATGAACTATCTTGCCTTGCTCATGGAAATCGACTACATTATCACCCATGCCTTCTGTGATGCAAATATGGTTGGTGATGCTCTTGAAAATAGGGTATTCAACCAAAATATTACTTGGAATGATGATCTTCCTGGTGATCTACTTCCTTTTTATGAGAAAGACTTTAATAAAGTTCCATCTTTCAAACTCATGTAGCCCCTTTTTTTCAATAAATTGTTCCTTTCTCTCTGACCCAGGCACCACCTTCATATAAAAAAATTGATAAAAATGAAAAAACTTATTATACTATATATAAATTATAAATAATAATATACAATACATATTAAAAATATAGATATATGTAAAATGAAAATTAAATATATAAAAACTAAAGAAATGTAAATTATGAAAAATATGAAAAATATTATTAATTAAATAATTATTGAAAATGTTAATAAATAGTGTATATTAAAAATATATATATATTTGAATGTATATAAATATTATTTATATAATACAAAATATTTAGTTTATACATTAAATATTAATATATTTAGTGAATAATGGTTTATAATCAAAATTAATATGATTTAAAAATACAATCAAATTTTCTTGAGTAATGGACATAATTGAATATCGTTTGATTTTTCAATTTAACATAGATCAAAATAATGTTATATTAATTTCACATATATGTAATTAATTAATTTTCATATAAAATTCACAGACACAAATATTTGTATAATTAATGAAATCTTATGTAGAAATACATTCACTTAATATTCATGTAATTTATTCAAATTTTAGTATTCATTTTAGATTTCAAATATAACATGATACATTTAATATATCTTGTCTTTAATTGTAGAAAATCTTATTTATTTATTTTTAAGATTATTATAGTAAGGTTTTAATTCATTTTTAATATGTTTTATTTTTTTGGAATTTAATCAATTTATATTATTTAATATATATATATATATATTTACTATGTTTTAATATTTTCAATATTTATTCATCTTTATTTCAACATATATCCATATTTTTTTAATAATTTATATTTAATTAGTAAAAAAATTAATTTTTCAATGTTAAAGTGTACTCATTTGTAATTATTCAATTTCACTCATTTTTAACATACATGTACTTAAGATTAAATAATGATTAATAATTTTTAAAAATATATATAAAAACAAATTTAAAAAATAAATATATGTATAAATATATATTTACTATATTTAAACATTTATATATTTATAATTACAAATAAATAAATATTTTTTTTAAAAAATTATTTATATAATTATAAATAAATAATTATATATATTTAAATAATTATAAAATTATAATAAATTTAATTAAATAATGAATGCATTTACTGTATTTATATTTATATATATTTATTAAATATACATATTTTATTTATTAAATAATTATATAATTATATAAATATAAATATATAATTATATATATATATATATATATAATTATATAAATATATATAATGATGTAAATATATATAATGATGTAAATATATATAATGATGTAAATATATATAATGATATAAATATTATTTTTTATAAAAACTATTTATATAATTATAAATATATAATTATAAATTTACATAATTGCAAAATTATAATAATTATATTTAAATAAATAATATATTTACTATATTTATAATTAAATTCATTTAATATATATATATATATATAATTATATAATTATATCTACATTTTTTTATTTATAATTAAAATTATAAATCCTTCATCAATGCTTTTATGGAAGAACTAATAAAAGTGTCATGATCTATTTAAATAACCCTAACTAGTCGTGAACTCATTATGATATCTGAAGCTTCTCTGGAAGACACCCTTTACTGGTGCTCCCCCTCGGTGAATCGAAGATCGAATCAATGCTCAAAAATTTACAAGGTTCAAATCCAAGGATCGAACGATTCAAGTGTCGAATGATTCCAAAGCTCGAATGTTTCCCAAGTTTTTAGGATCATTGCTTTCTCTCAGAAGATTAAATGCTTTAATATACGATATTTTATTTTCTCCCCATCCTCCTCACTCACTGATTTCTTGTTTAGTGATATATATTTTTATTTTTTTATCATTATTCATTATTTACCATCGGTATATCTATATGGTCAACAGTGTTTATTGGGGTTGTTTGGTTAAAAGAGATGGGGCTTCCAGAGCTTGAGTAATAGGTGTGAAGGAGTGTCTATCCAAAACTCTTATCCTCCTCTCTTGAGTTTCCAAGTGATGTTGGGAATAATATTTTAATTTATGATTATTTTATCCTTTCATTTGAGATAATACATGGACCATGCACATTCACTATAATTTATAGAGTTAAATGAATGTTTATATTAATTTTTTAATTTAATTGAACATTTTAGGGAGATAAATATCCTAACCAAGTGTTTCTTCATCACAATCCTCCACATTTTTAAGGGAATATGATCCTAATGAGATAGTGCATTGGGTGGAGAAAATTTGGTGGATCAATGACACCCTCAAGATTCCACCTTCCAATAAGGTGAAATGTGCTGCCTCTATGCTTGAATGTACTATCCATTGATTATGTGAGATGATGGGCCTAGGTAAATAAAATGAAATATAGAATGAAAATACCACTATAAGGAAGGACCGTATTCCTTTTATCCTTACAATATCTAATCTAGATATTCAAATTAAAACTTGCAAGTAAGTTGAGAGAGAACTCACATTTAAAGGTCTCTAGTTGCATCAAATGTCCACAAACACCTAATAGAGCATATCCAAGAGGAATTATCACTAGTGGTGTCCCTAGGATTTTTTCATTTCAATCTCTAATTTATTTATTTTTAATTATTGACAATATCCTTATTCTAATTAGTATACAATATCTATTAATTTTATCTTTTCATCCAAAAAACATCTCAACCCACACTTATTAACTTAATATTTAAATGTCTCATTATCTAATATGACCAATTTTACACTACCACAAATGAATTTCCCTATTAAAACACAGTTATAATAAATTTTTAATGACCTAAAATTGGAATATGGGTTAGATAGTTTTTTATACCTTTGAAAAATATATCCATATTTGAAATGATAACCCAATAATTAATACTTCTTAAAAATCACTTCATTTCATTAATCACATATATAATAAAAACTATGTAGTTTTTAAATTATTCCATTTAAAAATAGGAAATTATTTAACATTACCTTTTATTTCCAACATCATTTAAATGAAAACAATTTATCTTAAGATATCCACCATTTCTAAAATAATAAGTACCCTTTAAACTTGTAAAAAATATATAATTACATCAATTTATCTATCATTTGAGATTAACTACCAATATCAATTATGAAAGGATGTTTATTTTTTAAATAATTTAGTGTGACATCAATTATAAATTCATCTTACATTACATTATTTTTCATATAATATATTTCTAATTATTTCTTCACATTCATCTATGTTTTTAGAAAATTTAGACAATCCTTCAAACAACCATTTAATTTGTAACAAGATTAATATATTTCATTCTATTGTTTAAATTCATCATCTAATTTTACTTATTAATATTTTTCTCACATAGAAATTATTTTTGTAAGAGTGGTTCATCACCCATTTAACTTAAAACCTCTATATCTTCCATAATTACTATTATTTATTTCATTACGACTAAATCTTTATACAATGTGGCCAAAATCACCTTATAACCCATAATGTTCATGAAAATGAGATTTTCTTATAAAGACTACTCTTTTTCTACTTGAAAATAATTCTTCTTTTCAACCTATCTAGACAGAATTCTTGAATCAGTTTATTAAAAGAAACATTTCTCCTATAAAAATAAGATTCATAGAGACCCCAAAGATTAATATATCATAACATTCCCCCAATAAGACCCATTGAATAAAAAATAATATTGTTTATGCCCCCAAAATATCACCTTAAATAGGAAAAGAGTTAATAACTATTTCCAATGGTATACTTCTCACAAATGGGAGGCATTTACCCTTTTTAAGAATACACTATAGTACAACTATCATCCTCATCAGCTTCAAGTCTCAAAAAGATATTATTGCAAATTATTTTTTTAGAATCATCCCCCATATATTTTATGGTTCTTATACTACCCTGAGAAGTAGTCATCCTAGGAATACCACTTTTTTAGAGTATTTCAAGAAACATAGGTGCATGCCCACAAGATATAGAGGACATGTGTAAAACAACAAAACGAAATGATAAATGTTCAAGAGATGAGATGATGAGGATGACAGTTATATATAACTTTCAACTTTGACAGAATTCAAAGGATAACACCTACCACAGTGGAGTAATTCTTTTCTTAAATTCAATTACCCATTTTCTTTAAATAATAATGAAATTATTTGAAATAATAAAATGTTGGGTTTCCATTATTAGAGTTACCAATAACCTTTACTTTTTATAATAAATATATTATGTGTATTTATTTATTTATTGTATAAAATTAATATTTTATGAGCCCAATAGTATGGATATAAACTGAAAATAGATTCACACTAGTCATTTTACAAAAGACTTTGAAGATGGAGTTAAATATTTCATCATGTTTGCAATAGATCATGCATAATACTATTCTTAAATACTTTATCTATGTTTACATTATTGTTATTCATGAAGGATTAGTTCAGACGATTTGGAAGAATAACTGATTTTTCATATAATTGATCAGAGCTATAAATGTTGGAGTAAACATTGGAAAAAACTGAATGGGCACACCGATTAGGATGATACTATGCTTTATGAAAAATTTGATATGAATACTATGGTAAATGATGATGTATATCACATGATAGAAATTGAAATATAAATTGAAGATATGCACCATGATTGTCTATTGTTGTATAAGAAGTTAAATAGCTACGTTAAGAGACCATTATGTACCAACTGTACTAAATAAACAACATTATCAGCTATATCGATGTTATATATTTTTAAAAGCTAGATATGGATGGAGTGTCACCAGCTTTAAAAAATACTTGGTCTCTAGAATGATATGATACTAGAAGAAAATTTACTAACATGTCAAAAATATTATGTAACATGAATAATATATTTAATGGGAATGGTCTCTAAAAAAATATATTCTTGTCTAAAAGATTTCATATTGTTTTTAAAGGACTATGAATCATTCTTAAAATACACTATGATTGGTGTGGACTGATATAAGAAAAATCAACCAATTCAATCAAAATTTTTATGGTAGTTTCCTATAATTCCATAATTTATAAGACTATATGGATGTCAAGAAACTAAGAGACAATTGACATGGAATACAGATACAAGAATTTGAGATGGGAACTTATGCCATCCATCATATTCTCCTCAGTGGAAGAAAATAGATTATGATTATCCAGAATTTGGAAATGAGTTGAGAAAATTTTATCTTTGATTATGCATATATGGAATAAATACTTTTGGTCTACTGAGTATTACTTATAGTAAATAGCCCATCATGTTGGTAAATTATAACTCTCCACCATGGTTATGCATGAAATGAAAAAACATTATGTTGTGTCTACTTATTTATCGACCAGATAAGCCTAGTAATTATATTGACGTATATTTGGCTCCATTTATCTAAGATATGAAATTGATGTAGGAAATATTTTTTACAGTGTATGATGGTTGTAGAAGTGAAGAATTCACATTGAGGTATATGTTGTACATGATTATAAATGAATTCTATAATTATGGAAATTTTTCAGGATATATAATTAAATTAATGTTGGGGTATCACATTTGTGAAAAATTTACACACTCAGTTCAATTTAAACATTCCTCAAAGTATGTGTTTTTAGGACATCAGAAATATTTACCTCGATGACATGAATACTGATCCTGGATGACAAGATTCTATAAGAATATCGAATAAGGTACAACACCATCTCCAATAACATGTGATCAATTGTTCTATAAATTATTATTTATTGAGATTGTTTTTGCTAATCCATTTTCAAAAAACGTTATGAAATCAGGTTGGAAGAAGAGATCCATTTTCTTTGAATTTCCATATTGGAATTGTCTGTATGTCAGAAATTTTCTTGATTTCATGTATATGGAAAAAAATTTATTTGATAGTGTTATTGGAACATTAATAAATTTTAATAGAAAAATAAAATATGGAATCAAATAAAAGTTGGATATGATTGAAATGGGGATAAGAGAAGAGTTGGCACCACTTGAGGGTAAAAAGAATACTTTTATTCTTCAAGTATCATACACTATTAAGAAATGAAAATTGAAATTTTTTATTTTCCTTAATAGGGTAAAAGTTCTAGAGGTGTATTAAAAAAATATCTATAATGTCATTTCAATGACTAATTTGAATTTTCAAGGACTAAAATGACACTAATTTCATTTTTGGATGCAAGATTTGATGGTTGTTTCTTTCCGTTTCATTCTGGCTCAAAATGTAAGACATATATTAACCGGACTCTGCATCTTTTTTAAATCCACATGTAGTAATTTTATATATCTTATAATGTTTCCAATCATTAATAGGGATGTTTCTATCTTATTATGTGTATTAGATATGTCCTTCTCACTATAATTATTTTATATAATAGTCTATATAATGGTTCACTTAGAGAGGTTAAACTATGTGGTCTTGTCTATTATAAATGGATGTATCCTATTGAATGGTATATGTAGATTTTGAAAGTGTATTTAAATAATTAAAGTAGTCCAAAATGTTTTATTAAATAATGATAAATTGTTGAAGAAGACATTTAATTATATACCGATTACCTATTAGAGGCTGATAGCATTGGTCTCTCGAAGTCTCATCACAACAGACACCTAATGGGGGAAGTGATTTCCAGAAAAGATATTTTTACAGTTACCTTGATAGAAAAAAATAAAGTTCTCTTTTAAATTTTAAATAATAGTGAAAATGTTTATCCATACATTGAATCCCACAAAAAAATTTCTTAGAGATTTTAATCCATCAATGGATGAAAGATGGATATCAAATACACATAATCAACAGTTTATAGGATAGTTCTGGGATCAAATTTATAAGGAGTTATCTAAAAATATAAATTCAATTACCATATGACTTTAATTTCTAGACAAGGGAACAAACAAAAATGTTATATATTACACTAGTTTTTTAATCAATGGTTATACATTCTATACAAAAGAACATGATGAATGTAGTATGATGAAAAATAGTGGTGTTATGATTGTGTTAGAAGCGATGAACATACCTTGTTCCATTTATAGAAATTAAATTTATGAAAATATGCCATATTTTGTCATTATTTAAAAGATATATGAGTTAGATTATACAAAATTTCAAGTTCCAATTTTATGTTGAAAATGGGTTGACAATATGAGTGTAGAGAAAGTTGATGAAATTGGATTTGTGAAGGGGAATTTAAATGTTGAAGGGGAAAATGATGAGCCATTCATAATGGAATCCCAAGAAGTGCAAGTATTTTATGTATCAGATCCAGTGAACAAGAATTGGTTGATTTGCTTTGTGGAGACTAAAACAAATGTTGGGTAGGATGAAAATTCAATCGAGGATAACCCTTTCATTAGGAGATCAAAATGATTTCATATCAGAACAAATGTAGAAAATGAATTATATGTTACAAAGGTCCACAAAGAAGGAATTTAGATTATTGATAGGGGAACCAAATACCTAAAACCATTAGAAAATAAAGGGAGTTCAAGGAGAATTTAAACATGTTTTTTAATGTACTATAATTTTCCTCATAATATTATATGTTCTTTACTACATTAACATAATCTAAATTAAATGTTTGATTACTCATGAAGAAAATATATTCTACACATGATGATGTTTCCAATCCCTCTAAAGAACAAAATATAATGAAGGAACCCATTTAATAATATTTAAAGGTAATGTTCCTATATAATTTATCTATTTTATTAAAAAATTATAGAATAAAATTTAAATTTAAATTCCATTATTCTTTGTATAGATCGTTTATTTTAAAAGATTTATGTCTATATTTAATGCATTTTTAAATAAAAAATTCATAGAATTCTACTCCCACAAAACATTTTCACTCCTAAAATGATGCATTTATTACTTTTATTTAAGCTCCCTTCATTATCATTACAAGAAGATAAACTAGGCTTCCTCAACTCAATAATAGAGGCAATCTTGATGTTTTCATAGTAAAATAATTATCTATTGAATTGATGTATTGTTTCATATTTTATGTTCAATTTATTTTATTTAGTATTAGATTATAATAACTGTTTTCTTATACAGGTGGATTATTTTTTTAATTTGGGGTGGTTTGTCCATCTTTCATGACTTTATTCACCAAAACATCCACAAAATTATTATCCCTCAAAACATTTTCACCCCTGTAGTATTGGAATTTATAAATTTACTTCAAGTTCCCTACACTGCTCAATCACATAGGTAATATTGAGGTTTTCACAGTAAAATCATTGTCCATTGAATTAATGTATTGTTTTATATTTATGATTAATTTTTTTATTTTTAGTATTAGTCACATAATAATTATTTTCTTATATAGGTGGATTATTTTATTCTTATTGGAATGGTTTATCCATATTTCATGCCTTTATGCATAAAATATTACACAAACTTCTCCTTCCTCAAAACCTTTTTACCCCTACAATGTTGGAATTTATCACTTTACACTGACTTCCACCCAATTCTCAATCACAGAGGTAATATTTATGTTTTCATAGTAAAATCATTATCTATAGAGTTAATTCATTGTTCATTATATTTTTTTAATATTACTCTTATAATAATTTTTTTCCTATATAGGTGGATTATTTTTTTCGAGTTAGGGTGGTTTATTAAAGGATGATCATGATTGTGAGAGATTGGACTTCAAGCAAGCAATTAAGATAATGTAAAAAAGGAAATGTATCAATAATGTATACAACTGCAATGAAAAGTTATATTTTTACTACTTATTTAATTAATTTTTTCATTATTTTATCTAAATTTTTTAATTTGATTTCATTATATCTTTTATCTAATGGTTATTGAGTTTTTTCATTGATATTTTAGGAAGTAATATTTTGATTTCAACTATATGTAATAATGAAAAAAGAGATAAAATATTTCTTTCTGCCAATGTTAACACACTTTCCATTTTCTTTCTTTATTGAGCGGCCTACACCGTATATTGATTTGATGTTCATAGTCAAAAAACCATCCCAATTTTTGGATCCATAATAGTAGAGGAAGATCTTGTGCTCATTTTTCTGACTTATCAGGATATAATGGGAACATGAGCTTCCAGTACTCTTTTGGATTTCAAGAACGACAAAGGTTTTTCAGCTAAGAACATTGAGTCAATATGAAATATTGGACATTTTGAAAATAAGGGAAATTAAAATCCAATTAAAATTGTAATTTAATATTTTTTCTAGAATTTAGGTTATGTAGGAATCAACCTCACCTCAATCCAACACATGATGTGACTGGTATGACACAATGTGCTTATTTTTTTTTAAAATTGATAATAACATTATTAAAAAATCAACTTATATTCTCCAAACCAATAAAACATATTCATATTGTTTTGATACACTAATATAATGTTTCATAAGAAATTTTTCACATATCTTATTCAGTCTCACCTCAATCTGATACACAATGTTCCCAATATTAATCTAAGTGTCTGTTATCAGGTTAAAATCAATATTTTAGTTCAAAAAGTTTCACTCCTTCAAAACACAGAAAAGACACTCATATTTTCATGATAATTTATGATATCAATTCATAAATAATTTATGACTTTTAGGAATAAATCTAACCCAAACTGATACACGATGTGATTAGTATTAGTCAAAGTGAATGTTTTTAGTTTAAAATGACATTTTAGTAAAAAATAAAAGTGACATACCCAAAACGGATAAAATATATTCATATTTTTTTACAGTTTAGAAAAATTATCCATAAGTCATTTGGGATTTTTAGGAATCATACACACATCAATCCGACACATGGTGTGATTGGTATGAATCTAAGTGCAAATTTTTATTTGAAATTAAAATCAATTTTAGTAAAAAGGACTATTGATATACTCAAAACCAATAAAACACATTTGTATTGTTATGATACGTTATGAAAATGAACCATAAGTCATTTTTGACATGTATAAATCACCCTTACCATAATCATATACATGATGTGCTCAGTATGACTCAAAGTGTACATTATCAGTTTAAAATCATCATTTTAGTTCAAAAATTGTCACTTAAAAAAAATTGGGAAAATACACTTAGAATGTTCTTGATAATTTAGGAGATATATTCAAAAATAATTTATAATATGCCGGTATCGGTCTCACATCAAACTTATAAAAGATGTGATTGGTGAATAAAAGTGTGTGTTTCCAGTTTAAAATGACATTTTAGTAAAATAGATAAGTGATGTAATCAAAACCAATAAAAATAATTTATATTTCATTTTTAATTCATGAAAAATAATCATAAGTAATATGAGATGTTTAAGAATCAACTGCACCTAAATCCAATGCATTGTGTGACTGGTATGACACCAAGTGCATCTTTTTATTTTAAATTTCCTTAAATTTTAATAAAAAGGATAACTAACCTATTCAAAACCAAGAAAACACATTTTAACTACTTTAATAAATTAGTAAAATTATCCATAAGTAATTTTTATGTGTATAAATTATCTTCACCTCACACTAATACATGATGCTATTGGTTCGACTCAACGTGTTGCATAATCTGTTTAAAATCAAAATTTTAGTTTAATAAGTGCAATTCACTAAAAACTAAGAAAATGTGATAAGATTTTATTGATAATTTATTAAATATATTAATAAGTATTTTTTTATGTGTAAAAATTGGTCTCACATCAAAATTATAGACGATGTGATTGGTATGAGTCAAAGTGTTTTTTCTTTTTAAAGGACATTTTAGTTAAAAAGAAAAGTGACACACTCAAAACAAATAATTTTTTATTATTATTTTAATACTCTATTAAAACAATAAATAAGAAATTTGATATGTGTATGAGTTAAACTCACCACAATTCGATGCACAGTGGGACCAATATGGCTCTGAATGCATCTTTTTATTTAAAATTGACATCAATTTAAGTTAAAAGTACATTTAACCTATTAAAAACCAAGAAAATGAATTCATATTTTTTTATATATTAGTAAAAAGATCAATAAGTCATATTTTATTTGTAGATATTATCCTGAAATCAATTTGAAACATGATGTGATGGCCAAGACTCAATGCATCCGTTATCAGTTTAAAATCGAGTTTTTAGTTTAAAAAGTGTCACTCACTAAAATAAGAAGAAAATCTAATTTTATTTTCCTGATAATTTATAAAACCTATTAATATGTCATTTTTTATGTGTTTTAATTAGTCTCACGTCAAACTGATGCATGATGTGATTTTTATGATCCAATGTGTGTGTTTCCAGGTCAAAATGATTTTTTTGTAAAAAGAAAGTGATGTACTAAAAACTGAGAAAACACGTTCATACTTTTTTAATAATTTTATTAATTGATAAAAAAATAATTTGATATGTGTAGGAATTATCTTAATTTTATATTGATGCATAGTGTGACAATATGGCTCGAAGTGCATCTTTTTATTTAAAATTTACATCAATTTTAGTAAAAAGGACAATTAAACTACTCAAAACCAAGAAAAAACATTTGAATTGTTTTGATACATTAGGAAACTGATCCATAAGTTATTTTTCATGTGAATGTATTATACTTACCTCAATTAAACACACGATGTGCCCATTATGACTCAATGTGTCTGATATTAGTTTAAAATCGACATTTTAGTTCCAAAAGAGTCACTCACTAAAAATTGAGGAAATGCACTTGGATTATCTTTATAATTTAGGGAAAAGATTCAAAAGTCATTTGTGATGTGTATGAATTAATATCACATCAAAATGACACATGATGCGACTAGTATAATTCAAATTTTGTGTTTCTAGTTTGAAATGACATTTTTGAAAAAAGCTAAGTAACATACTCAAAACTGAGAAAAACATTCAGATTGTCTATATAATTTAGAAAAAATAACCCATAAGTAATTTATGATTTATAGGAATAATATATACCTAAATTCAATACACAATGTGATTGGTATGAATTAAAGTTCATATTTTCAATATATAGGTTTCATTTTAGTTTAAAATGCACATCACATAACGAAGACTAAGAAAATGATCCTAGATTATTTTTTCATCATTCTATGTAATCTTAATTAATTGATTTCATTATTATTTTTCTCTTATACTTATTTATATTAATTTTTTTGGGGTGGGGTATAATCAAAAAAACCTACCTAAATGCGCATAGGGAGGATCAAAACTGAGACCTCCCAAACACCACCACAAGATGCAGCCACTAGGCTAAGCCTGTGGGGATTTATCTTATAATTATTTAATTAATTTTCATAAATATAATGCTTTAATAAAAACAATAAATGGTGTGTTGTGTAAGAATCCACTGTAACTCAATCGGATATACAACATTCTTGGTATTACTCAATGTTTAGATTAAAATTAACACTTTATGTTAATTTCTTTCTTTATATTATTAATAACATAATAATTTTTTTCTATACAATGTATTGTTTTTCTTGAGTAGGGGGGGTTGTTTATAAATAACATGATTCAGGTTTAGGATCAAAAGATAAAGGAGCCTTGATGTTTTTGAATGTATGTAATAATTATAATTATATAATTGTATAAACAAAAGTCTAAAATGTCAATAATATAGTGTTTTTTATTATATTTGTGTTGTAAATTTAATTTCATTAAAATAATGTATTTCTACTTTATTTTTTTGATATCTAGTAGTGTTTCTGGTTCTTTAGTGTGCTATTACATCACAGTGTAGTATGCCCATTTATCAATGCTTTTAAAAGAGCTGATAAATGAATCATTTATCGATTCTTTTATTAGTGATCATAAACGTGTTCTTTATCAATGCTTTTACAGATACTGATAAAGGTACCCTTTTGTCGATGAAAAATAAAAGCGTTGGTGAATATTTTTTGTTTATCAATGCTTTTAAAATTGTTGATAAAGGAACCCTTAATTAGCACTTTTTTAGCACTGATAAAAGACTAGGGATTTTAATCTCACTTCAGTAGTCAGTGCTTTTATTGCACTGATAAATGCAATTTTTAGCATTGTTGAAGTCATATTTTAAAATAGTTCTTTCAAGATTCTTCTAGGTTCTATGAGTGTTATCTTATCTAAGGTAATTGAACTACTATGTACAAGCATAGGTTGCTGGACAAAGGGAATCAAAATGTTGAAGACGATCCTATAGTCAAGAGCTCTACCACCACTGGTGTAAATATGTTTCTCCCAAATTGTATCCCCCTCATCAATTGGGAATGGAAGTGTTTAATTGGTTGGGGCTTCTTTGGAATCCCTTTATAATGTTTTCCCTCCTAAGGATCACCTATCCTCCCCTACTATAACATGGGATGATCTTGCCAAGGTGAATACACTAATGGAGTAGGAATAGCCTGATTGATTGACATCCTATAAACAGAGGGGCTCTCAGTCTAAATGACTTATGGAGGATCCTTTTACCTCTATTTACAGGATTCTATTATTGGTAATTTGGAGGGTAAATACTGGTCTGACACACTTTATGATCATTATGGGTAAGAAAGTGAGTTGAAAGATATAGTTGATCCGCAATTATGGATTGATCAAAAAATGGTTAATTCTATGATCTATATGGTAAGAAGGAATCTATGTTTTATTCTATTAGGGGTTTCAAAAAAGGGTTATAGATCCATGAAAGATCTTAAATTTCTTTTGAGCTACCTAAAATAGAAGCAATCCTTGTAATGCTATAGGGGAACCCAACTCTACCGGTCTCAACAGCTATCCTTGATCTCTGGAGCTGGTGACTTTACTATAAATGAGATGGAAAATTTGGGTGTAAAGGGAGGTATCCTAGGCTGTCACAAAGGTGTGACCTCTAAATAAAAAACCAAAGACAAGAAAACCATATTAAATGAAGAAGGATTCCAACTGGTTATGCTAAAAAAACCCAAAATTCATGAATCTAAATCTCATGTGGATCTTCCGTCCAACTTGTTTCAAGATGGTTCTCAAAGGCATGAGTCTATACAGATTTATACTCTATAGGATGAGAACTCAATTGGAAGGACCGCTAATGATGCTAGAATGGTGGTGTGGTCATATCCACCTAAATTCAATGATCTAATGAATAATTATTTTGCATAATTTTAGAAGGAATTAGATGAGGAATTTTAGACTACACATACCAAAATCTTGAACATTATACCCCTCGAGGACGAAGAAGGGGAAAGGATTATTGCCGGCATAGACAAGGAAGTAGAAGAGTGGCACTTCTATCAACATAAAGTGAAATTTTTATGAATGAAGATAGAGGCATTTGGTTTCAATTATTATATAAATGTGAAGAAGATATTATCTATTAATTTTGAATATGGAATTAGATGCAATCTCGATATGGAATTCCAAGATTTCTCTTGGAAATTTAGGATATAATACATTCGGTAAGGTTCAACTGAATCAAATTCAGATGAAGAATGTGCAATCCCTCAAAGAGCCAATACATGGCGACGCGGATGACACCCAAAAAGTTGAGGGCAATATCCTAGGAACCTCGAGTCTTGAAGGAATTTAATGTTCAATTCATTTAATCTGTTTTGTTGTGTGCATGATATGAATTATTGACCGACTTCCCTCTTTCCTTGTGTTCTTTTATTTTATTAATAAATTTTGAGGTTGGGCATGGTTCTCCAAGCCCTTGGATGAGTAGTTTGATTATATATATTATATATATATATATTTTTAATTATATATAAATAATATTTATATATATTTATTTATAATCATAACTAGTTATAAATAAATACATATTTAAAATATTCCAGAACTGAAATAAATGTAATTAAATATATATATTTATTATACTTATAATTATATAAAAATAATTTTTAAATATATTTATTTATAATTATAATTATAATTATAAATAAATAAATAAATAAATAAATAAATAAATAAATAATTATATAATTATAAAATTAATAAAAATATATTTATTATAATTATATATATGTATATTATTATTATTATATATATATATATAATTATATAAATATATAAATATATTTATAATTATATAAAAATCTTTTTAAATATATTTATTTGTTATTAGAATTAATTTATATATTAGATTATTGAGAGTACAATTACAATAAAACACAAAAACACCAAACACCAACATCCAAATAGGTAGGCCATATACCCCCCAATGGATAACTCACCCACCAAGCCTTTCTTATTTATTCAATTATATGCCCCATAAACCCTATTATTTCTAATGGCCCAAACCAACCAAAAAGCCGGGTTCGTATACCCCTTTTTTGAAAAAGGAGCACACATGCGCCCCATGCAACCACCACCTCGCAAGTCTCCACCTTCCATGACCAAACTGTTGTTGGGGACCTCCATCAACATCGCTTTTATCCATTACGAAGCCTCATCCCTACAAACCACCCTCCACGTTGCCGAGATCAGCTCTTCAACCATCCATCATATAGCTCTGATGTTTGTAGTGGTCTCCCTCATATGCGACAATTCTCATCCCTCCAAAACCACCCTATGCCTTACCCAGATCGGTTGACCAAAGATGCACTTGTATTTGATCATCACCAATCAACAATAACTGTCATCAAACAACCTCACTCAAGGTCCACACCTACATGTGATAAAGCTTCTAAATAAACACTCACCTACGGGGCTGGTGGGGTTTTGAACCTCTGCTGGGTTGAAGTATAGAAGGTAACGAGACCACTCATCTGATACCTTGACCTCTATAATTATATATATAAGTATAAAATTATAATAAATATATTTATTATATTTATAATTTTATAAATATATTTAATTATAATTATAATTATAAATAAAAAATATATTTATTATACATATATATATATATAATTTTATAAATATATATAACAATATAAATAAATTATTAAGATTATATCCTTATCAGTGCTAAAAAAGAACTGACAAAGATCAGTTTTATCAGCACTCTCTATTTTAGCACATTTAAAATTTCTCTTTATTAGCACTTTTTCAAAAGTTAGGTTAAAATCCTTACGAGTTCAAATAAAAATAACCCTAACAGAACCCTATCACCACTCACACCTCAACCTTTCATGGAACCATAACCATATTGCGACTATAACCAGACCATAATACTACTGCTGATAAACATTCTCACTGAATAGATCTCTCCAATCTAAGTTATGTGTTGATTTAACTTGTTAGCTACATTGAGAGTAGTAATTTTTTCAATTATACCTTTCTTGCACACATCTTCACTTCTTCTCAATGAACTGAAAAAATAGCCCCCATCCTTGTGTATCTGATCTGAGTAAGAGTCTCCTATCCTCTTCTTTCTCCATCCTCTCCTTCACTTATCTTCCCCGTGCAATGAAAACATCCCATTACATAGTTATGAAAATGTGTTCTCTGAATTTGGTAAATACAATGAAACTTACACACTTACAATGACTTATATTCACTTCTTGTATGACACTTACACTATTCCTCTATGACGTCATTTGCAATACCAAAATCTAGGGTGTAGATAATCAATTTTTCATTTTTTCATGGGACTAGCATGTGTAATATCTATTATGGGTTTCTTGGACTTATTTTGGGTACATTTTACCTCCCTTTTTGAATTCAGTTACTTTTAAGTAGTTCCCCCCACTTATCTATTTAATTTTGGATCAGTTGATTGGTTCCTCTTTTAATTCATGTTTTAGACTTCTAATAATAGTATTAATTATATTAGTGGAATCCATAGGATGAAAGAAAGGTTTTCCCCTAGTTTCAAATGAATGTAAAATGTTTTTATATTGGAGAAATATATGTTTTTTTTAAAATTACCTTGTGCACCATGTGTTTGTTAAATTTCATAAATAACCCTTATGAAGGAAGTGCATAATCTAAAAAGCTGTTCTGGTATTCAAAAATATTTTTCAATTGGTTCTTAATTTTTATATGGAATTTCAAGTAATACTTGAAATTAAAAGTGTTGAAAAAGTGTTTAAAGTTTTGTTTGGAATAAAAAATGAATGGTATACAAATGCCTTCTCATATATTCAAAGTATTTCAAGTTTATAATTTTAGGGTTTTATATGATTTCAAAATTTATATACTTTTATAAATATCTTAGTATATCATATTATACTAATATAATTTAATAATTGTTTTTATTAAATATATATACTCTTATAGTTCTATTCATTTTTAATTTTTTATATTTTAATAAGTTTCATAGTATATCATATTTACATATACAGTTTAAATATAAAATTTTATTAATTATTTTTTCTTTTATAGTTTTATAGATTTAAAAACTAATATATAAATATAGTTTTATTCATTATAAATTATTAGAATTTCATAAATTTTACTTTTAAATATTATAATTTTATGTTTTATTAATTTTAAAAACTATATACTTTAAAAAATTACATATTCTTTTATAACATATATGTAGTTTTATATTGGTATATTTTTTTTTGCTTTTATAAATTTATAAAACTATATAATTATATATAATTGTATAACTCTATATCTATCTATAATTTTATAAATTATATAAACATATATACATTTAAAATTTATACTTCTGTACCTATATGATATTTTTAATTTTTTAATAGTTTAATACTTGTATACTTTCATAAATTTTATATCTATAAATAATGATTTTTTATTTTTATAATTTTGTAATATGATTGTTGTTTTTTCAGACAATTGATTTGTATAATTAAGATTTATTTTATTATATTACATATTTTTTTTTGTTTTAAATCATAATGGATATAATTTAGATATATTATTTTAATTGGGTGATGAATGGGTTTCAAAATTAGATATTATTTTTGGATTTCATGTTCAACAATGTATATAATGGGGAACTTATTTGATTACCATATATAATTTTTTCGATAGACCATATTTTACTCATAAAGAAGTAAGTTATCTTATAAATTGTGTTGGATTTCAATCCAACTATGTGGTATGGAACCATAACAGAGAAATAGTCAAACAACCAAAAAATGTCAATAAACCTATGATATGTGATGTGAAAGATATGATATTGGATTATTTTTATTTTCTTTCACAATCTAAGTATGATATCAATGACTATAAATGAAATATCATTAATGAAAATATTTTAAAAAATATAATAATTTCTTTATTTGTGAAACACTAATTATATTCAATATTCATATTTTCTATTATGAAAATGGTTTTTAAATAATGTAGCTTTAAATTTTTTATATTTCCATTATTACATTCGGTAGTCTTATTTTCATTATGTTTTTATAATGTAGAAGTTATTTTAAGGGTAAGTGATTGGTTTTAATGTTAACAAATTGGATTTCTATGATGTTTTAGAATGAGAATGATATTTTGGATTTCAATGATGATCTAAATAAATGATATTTTAATATTCAATTTTACTTTAAAATAGAGTTTTATGTTTTTAAATTAAAGAGAATAGATTCATCAGTTTTTTATTATATAGTATACTTTATCAATGGGATGAGTGGTATATATATTTATAAATGAAAACATGTGCAAGGAAAAAGGGTGTAATCTATATTTATATGATCATATTAACTTTCAGAGACCCCCTGTATACCTAGAATCTCACCTAATACATAATATATAATGATAATAACACCATATAAATGGCATGTCACTTAGTCCATCCAACCCATAAAATCTCTATCATGACCTCACTCCCACAAAATGTGAATTAATGTTTAACTCCCTTATAACTCCTAAACCTACGTTACATCTAACATCAATTACATGGTTTATATTAGGGGATTTTTCCACAACTAAATTTTCTATCTGATTTGGTGTCATCATCCAAGGTGATGAATCTCAGGATATAAAATGGAATAATAAATTTCATCCTCATCAGCTTCATCTTCTCAATAGTTATTATTACATATGACCCTTCTAGGGTCCTTTTTTCACACTTACACTTTTGTTATTCAAGACTAATTATTATAGAGGAGTTGGAAGAACACTTGATCTGTCATGTAATAGATCAAATTTACAAATTTTGGAATAAACATAGGGAAAAAGTGAATATAGCTTGTTATTGGGATAAAATATTGTTTTATGGATCATCTAACATGATCACAAGGGTGGAAAAAAAAGAAGACTGTATCGAGGATGTGATTATAGGTGTGAATGATGATGAAGATCCTATTGAGAAAATGAAAATAAATGTTGAAGTTGAACTTATTCATTTTAAAAAATTGTTAGATAAGATAAATAGTTAACTAAATATACAAAATTTTCATCCAAAATGAATATTTGTAATTTTAAAGCTGTAAAATGATGAACTGATGCCAGTTTTTTGAACTTCTGGCTGACTTGATTTATATGGTCCCAAAAGACAATGAGCTTCATATATGAACATATGATGATAAATAAATGATAAATTTAATATGTATGATCATTAAAATAATAAATCTATGTTCAAATGAATGTATACTATTTGAAAAGGAAAACAAACCACATAATGAATGCCCAAAGTGTGGTGATTCTCATTACAAGAATGTTGAATCAGGTACTATGAATTTTTTTTGGTAATTTCCAACCATTCCAAGGTTTAGGAGCCTATATAGAAGTGAGGATACTATAAGGAAATTTATGTGGCATGTAGATATATGAAATAAATATAGGAATATTCTTCACCCAACATATCTCTTTAGTGAAATAGAATTGATCATGAGTATCCATAATTTATAAACAACTGAGAAACCATCATATGTTGCTATTTATAGATAGAGTTAACACTTTTAGTTTTCAAAGAAGCACTCATAGTACATGGCCAGTAATTTTGGTAAATTATAAAATTCAACCATGGTTATGAATTAAATGAAAATACATTATGTTATGTATGCTTATATGAGGACCAAAACAATCAGGTAATGAAATTGATGTTTATTTGGATCCATTGATTGGAAATTGGAAATTATTATAGGATTTAGGTGTTAAGTAGTATTATGCTTACAAAAATGATGGATTTACATTGAGATCCACGTTTCATGGGTTGATAAATGAAATTATTACTTATAGAATTTTTTTAGGATATGGCATTAAATGAACTCAAGGGAATCCCATTTGTGAATAAGGTATATAGTAAATTATGTTGAAACATTCATCAAATACTATGTTTCTAGGTCATTGTAGACTTCTACCTTTAAAATATTTTTACCAAACTTGGATGGAACCATTTGATGGGAGTTTAGAAGAATATAAAACATTTTCTCTACTGATAGGTAATTAGTTGTTTGAGAAAGTAAAAGATATAGAAACTAATTTTTGAAAACCATTTTCGAAAAAATATAAAAACCAGTTGAAAAAATAGTTCTATTTTTTTAAATTAAAATACTTGAATTTTAAATATATCAGAAATTTTCATGATGTTATAAATGTTGAAAATAATGTATGTGATAGTTTCATTGGCACGTTACTAAATTAATCCACAAAAACAGTGGATGAAATTAAGGCTGGGTTGGACATTATTTACATGATAATAGAGGAATCATTTGTTCCAGTTAAGAGTGAAAAGATAGAATTTTATTCCTCCAAATACTTACACCCTTTCTAGGAAAGAGAAACATCAGTTTTGAAACTTCTTGAAGGATATAAAGGTTCCATAGGGGTAATCATCTAATATCAAGAATACTGTGCAAATGATTGATTTAAAGTTAAAGGGTATAAAATCACATGACCATAATGGTTTGATATAATATCTAATGAATGTATCTTTACATTGAATTTTCCAAAGAATTTATATCATACATTAACCAAGATCTTCTTCCTTTTGAAAGCTATATATAGAAAATTTATGAACCTATTGAAATTTCAAACTATGGAAAATAAAATTTTCATCTTATTATATGAATCAGAAACGTTCTCTGTACCAAAATTCTTTGATATGAATATTAAATTTATGGTTCAAATCATGAGAGGGATTCAACTATTTGGTCGTGAAAATTATAGATGGATGTACTCCATTTAATTATATATGAATATTCTAAAATATTATTTCAAAAACAGAAGTTAGCCAGAGGTTTGTATTGTAGAGTGATATATTGCTGAGAAATCCGTTCAATTCTATACCAAATACTTGTCTTCTATTGAATGCATTGGTCTACCAAATTTTTGTTACACTGGGATTCTTGTGGGTGAATATATTTATGAAATAGATATTGTCATAATCAATATTATAGATCAGAAGCAATCCCACATTTATGTTATTCATAATAGTTTATAGGTTTCCCTATATTTTGAAATCCATAAAGAAATTATTTGGAAGTTGAATCCATCAAGGGATGAGATGTGGATATCAAAAACACATAATAAATAGTTTAAAGGATGGTTTCATGACTATATTTTTAAAAAGTCAGATGATATTTTGGATTCAATTTCAGAACAATTTTTTATCTTGACATAGTACCAAGTTTTGATTTATTATCTTAAAATGGTTATTTAATTAATAGTTATACATTATATACAAATGAACAAGATGAAGGAAGTACTATGAAAAATAGTGGAGTTACACTTGTCATAGAAGCGATTAATGCATTTGGTACCAAGGAATGAAATCCAATTTATGCTAATATGTTATACTTTGGAATCATTAAAAAAAATTATTGGAGTTAGATTATACCACATTCCAAGCACCGATTTTTCAATGCAAGTGGGTTGATAAAAGGAGTGTCATTAAAATACATTAATTGGGATTTTTGAAAGGGGATTTAAGTATTCAATGGTTCAAAAATGAATTGTTTATAATGGAATCATAGGTAGTGCAAGTATTTTATGTTCTAGATCCCACAAACCAAAAGTGTAAAGTTGTTCTGTTGTTGAGAAAAACCACTGAAGGGTCATATGAAAATTCAAATGAGGTTGAACCTTTCATTAGGACGTCATAATCATTTTATAATGCTCCCAATGTAGATGCGGGATTTTTTGTCAGAGGAGACTACAATGAACATATTTAGATACTTGATAGAGGGGACAAATCCCTTCTATCTTTTCAAAAAGGAGTTAAATATTTAGGCTATATTTTTTGTAATGTACATTATGTTACCTCATATTATTATCTATACAGTGCTATATTTATGTAATATAAATTAAATGTTTAACCACTTCTGTAGATAATGACTTCTACACATGTTAATTCTACCAATAATTATAAAAAATAGGTTTCTCAACCTGCTGCTGCTCCCTATGAAGAGGAACAATGACCTTCTGCACATGCTAATGATGCCAATTCAGAGGGACAATAGTTTTCTCAAGATGTTTTTGCTCAAAGTGCAGAGGAACAATGAACTTCTGTGCATGAAAATTATACCATTTCATAGAGAAAAATACTGATGATGTTAAGCCTAAGGAAATGGTAGATACTGAATAACCAATGTCGTAGAAAAAATAGAAGCACCATAGCATGATGGTGTTAGACAAAATTGTTAATGAGAAAATTAGAGGGAAAAAATTAGTGGTCCGATGAAATGCATGCGTCCATCATGTTAACCCCAAAAAAGTCATGTTTATTAGTTTCATTGGTCTCATCACTCGATAATGCATGCCTATTGATGTAGCTTCGTGGCCTTATGTTGTGCCCAAGGTGAAGAAACTTATTTGAGAAGATATTAGGGTAAAAATATGAGAACCTTTATTTATTTTAATAAAAAATAAAATAATACAACATTGTATTACTCTTTATTATCCCTTGTAGAGTACATATGGAATACTGTATTTTTATTACATAACTTTTCATTATATTTTATAAACAGAGGATATTTTAAAGTTTAGTGTATTATGAAAAAAGTACACGATTCATGAAAAATTAAAACATTCATATATTACACATGAAATACTTATTAATTTTGTATCCAAAGTATATTTATTTCATATCATAACTTAGGGAAATATATATATGGAAAGGGTGATCAAAAGGCCAAGCAAGGGAAAACAAGGGAAACAATTTACTTGTGATCTGGAGGAATATAAATAAGAACTTAAGGAGTATCATAAAATAATGACCTAGAAGAATATCCTAATAATAAAAAAATACATCGTAACTTGTAAATTCAGCTACAACATTTAATTGAGTCATTAATAAACATATAACTAAGGTTTATCCCTTAGGTGTCATAAAAATTTCCATAGTTCTTCACCAAGGTAGTGTAAAAAATGTCATCTTTAGAGATTAAATTATTTCCTCAATGCATTGGAGTGATATTATAGAAAACCCTTAATATATATTAATTAATAGTGGCCACAAATATCATAATAAAATATTTCATAAATAACCCATGGATTATAAAATAAATGGATTTCATATCAAAATCATGTTGTTTTTAAATTGCTCTAAAACAATATCCTTTTGTCATTTTAAACCAATGAAAAAGGAATGTGGGATTCATGTATGTAAATACCATAATTAAATTGATAATTTGAAATATGTGTGAATACCCATATATGATAAATAGGTTTTGGTATTAATAAAATAAAATTATATAATTTTCCAAGAAAATAGTGCAATTTTGAGATGTAAAATCGGCAACATAAGGACTATGAAACATTTTTTTAGAAAACATTTAAAAGATAGGGGAAATGGGTATTCAACTCATAAAAGAATCTTAATAAAGTAAATTTATAGAATAAAATGTATAGAATAAAATGTTATGTAAATTTTGAAGACATAGCACATTAAAAGAGAACTGGAAAGGCAAAGAGAAGTGGAGATTTCCCTTACCTTGAAGAGTGACTCCTAAAACTAGAATATAGGGACATTGGGGGATTGAGGACACCTCAGGAGGTCTATTTGGAGGTAATAATATTATATATTCCTGTAGAATGAAATGGTAATGAAATATAATGAATAAATGGGTGGGTATTTATAGAAAAAGTGAGGGAGTTTTTTTATAAATTTCCTTGGACACCTTAGTAGTGGTATTTGCAAAACCATGGGATTTCCCATGGTATTTGAAAATGTTATTAGTAACTTGCGACAAATAATATAATATTTTAATCCCTAATATTATAATATAATTTTATATTAATTATTACATCATTATGATGTCATGAAACATACCAAAAAACTCAAACTATATTTATACTATTCATGAAAAAACTAAAGTATTTTATAAAATTATCATAAATTCACTCTAACATAATATTTCCATTCTAATTTAAAAAATGAAATTTATTTTATAATAATAAATCTCTAAATATGAGAAATTTATCTTTTAACTATCAAAATACTTATTTAATAAAAATAATTGTGGACAAAAAATGCATAGTAAAATGCATAGTAAAATTTTCAAAACATTTAAAAAATAAATTTGTTTTATATTTGTAATTGAATAAAAGTGTTTTTATAATAATATTTAATTATAATAAATATTAATATACATTATTTTAATATAATAATTTTTATCTCTATGAAAAGTACAATTTTTAGCCAAAAAATTTATTTTTTAAATCCCATATCAATTTTTAAGAAAAACTATTCTTAAAACAGAAATGTTGAAATAAAAACTCAATTAAAACAAAAGGATTAAATTTTAAGTAACTTTTAAATCAACACATAACCCCTTCTAACACTCGCATATGACTTAAGGGTGAGGTGTGAAATAGTGATATACTCATGGGTCAGCTTGACTAACATCGTCTGAGTGGTAATCAACACTAACTTGAACTTCTCCCATAAGAAGTTTCATTCAAGATTAATATGTTGAAGCTTAACATGGTCTTGGTCACCAGTGAAGCCCAAATATGCTACCTACCTCCCATGTTTGGAAAAATGGGATTAGTATATCATGACTCTACTAGATAAAGACATTAAATCTTCTTTATATATTAATTAACCATTATCATTTCTATTTATAATACAAATTATAACATCGAAATTATTATTAAGAGTATTTTTTCCAATGGTCATATTGACCAACGATCATATTGACCAATGGTCATAATTGACCAATGGTCATATAATAGTCAAAACCCAAAGGTAAAATTTCAATTATTCTTATTCCATTATTAAAGGGACATAGTTTTGTTGAGTACAAAATAATATAACACACATTTTGACCAATGGTCATATAATATAAAACAAATTAAAGGGATAATAGTCAAATCCCAATGGTTATAATTTACCAATGGTCATATAATAGTAAAAATAATATAACTCACATTTTGGGGGTACTTGTGTCTCATTGTTTCCTATGGTTCCCACATGGATTCTTCATATTTGTGGTTCCTACACAACACTTTAACATGGTGGGTACTCTTGTTCCATAGAACCTTGTATCTACAATCGAAGATCTCCACTGGATGCTTCTCATAAGAGTATTCATGTTCCAATTGTACTAACTTACAATTCAATACATGTGAAGGGTCCGATATGTACTTACTCAAGAGACATATTTGGAAAACATCATGAAATTGAGCTAGATTTGGAGGAAGTGAAAGCTGATAATCCACAACTCTTATGAAATCAAGGATTTCAAAAATGCCAATTTACATGGGGATGAGAATCCATTTTTCCCCAGACTGCATGACTCTCTTCTGAGGTGAAATTTGAAGGAAATTTGTTTTCTCCAACATCAAACTCTATGTCCCTTCGATGGTTGTCCACATAACTATTCTACTGTACCTAAGTAGCCATTATGTGTCGTTAGATGGCATGAATCTTTTCTGTCATCTCTTTCACAATATTAGGCCCAAGAAAATTTATCTCACCTACTTTTTCCCAACAAGTATGAGTTCAACATTTCTTCCCATATATAGATTCATAAGTTTCCATTTGAATAGTCAAATGGAATATTTTTTTGTACGAGAACTCAGCTAATGGGAGATATTGATCCTGTCCACCTTAAAATTCTATTAATCATGTTCTCAGTATTTCCTAAGGTTTCTAAATAGTCCTTTCATACTGGAAACTATTTTCATGGTGATACGCCACACTAAAACTCAATTTAGTATTTAGGTTTAGTTGATGAATTCTCCAGAATTTTGATGTGAACCTTGTATCATTATTATATATGATTGAAAGTATAACTCCATGAATCCCACCACTTCCTTCACGTTCAAGATAGAAATCTTCCCAAATAGTGATAAAATGGACAGTCTTGGTGAGATGGTCTACTATAACCAATGATGAATTGTTTCCTTTGGAAGTTCTCGAGAGAGTAGTGAAAAAGTCCATAGTGATATTATCCCACTTTGATTCTAGTATGGGTAGTGGTTGTAATAGACCTTTAGGAAGTTGTCACTCTACCTTCACTTTTTAGAACACCAAGCACCTAGTAGTGTAGTCAGCAATATCCCTTTTTATGTTATCCCACCAATAATGATCATGAAGGTCCCTATACATTTTAGTGCATCCAAGATGTATAAAGAATGTAGAGATATGAGATTCATCCATCAAATCATTCTTTATTTCCCAAATAGATGGAACACAGAGTCTTGTATGAAATTTTTGTACACCTTCTTGATCAATATTGAACTATGGAAACATACCATTATTCAAAACCTCTATATTATTTTAAAAAAGGATATTATATTTGATATTTATTAATCTTATATAGTAATTAAATTATATAAATCATTTGGGATAAGGGTGACGATGTACCTTCCCTTATGATTCCCATGTCAAATTTTACTATGTATTTGATCAATGGATCTCTTTTAATCCTCATCATTTCCAGCACAACATGGTACTTCATACTTAATGAATCATCAATATTATTTTATCTTATGGGATAATAATTAATTGAACAATGATAGTCTTTAAGAAGTTACAACCATATACTCTTTCTCATGTTTAATTACTTTTGCGTGAAAATATATACTTCAAAATTTTATGGCCTGCCTATATATCGTATTTCTCCCCAAAAAGACATTGCCACTATATCTTCTAATTTAAAACTACCATAACCAATTCTAGTTCATTCATTGGATAATACTACTGATGAGGCTTCAACAGTCGAGATACATAAGAAATCACCTTATCATTTTGCATGAGAATGTGCACAATCACTTTAAGAGATGCATCACTAAAAATAATGAATCCTACTATGATAGAGGTTATAGTTAACACTATTACAATATCTAATCTATTATTTGGATTTTGGAAGCTTTCTTCACACTCCTTTTCCCAGATGAACTTGACCTCTTTTCGTGTTAACTATGTTAGTGGTTTAGAATGTTGTGAAATGTTTTTAAAAAGCCTCCTATAATATCCTTATAATCCATGGAAACTATGAATATCAGTTATTTTGATAGGCTAAGGACACTCTTCCATAACCATTATATTGGTAGGGTCAACTGAGAATCCTTCATTGGTTATAATGTTCCCCAAGAAAGAAACTTATTACTACCAAAATTAAAATTTTATAAACATTAAAAACAACTTTTCCTTCCTCATAGTTTTTAATATAACTCTTAGATGATCCTCATAATCCTCAAGACTTATGGAATATATCAAAATATCATCTATAAATACTAAAAAAAGATATCGTGGTAGTACTTAAAGACTCTTCATCAAATCTATAAAAATAGAAGGAGAAATAGTCACGACGAAGGGCATAACACAAACTCATAATGACCATATCATGATTATAAGGTGGTATTTAGAATATACCATTTATTCACCCTCAATTGATGATAAACAGATCAAAGAACACACATGGAGAAAAATTGATACCCTTGAAGATGGTCAAAAAATCATCAATCCTTGGAAGAGGGAATTTTTTCTTCACTGTGATTCTGTTAATTTATCTATAATCAATGCATAAATGCATTGATCTATCCTTATTATTCACAAAGAGAACATGTTATTTCGAAGGAGAAACACTTGGACAGATAAAACCCTTATGAAAATGATATTGGATTTGTTTATTTAATTCATTTAGTTTTAAATTTTGTATTCTATATGGGGTATTTGATATCAGATTGAATACAATCATATGTTTAATGGAGAACTCTACATCTCTTTCAAGAGGAGGCCCATGTAAATCCTCATAAAATACCTCAATGTATTCCTGAACGATGTAGAAATTCTATATTTATATAATTTTATTTCCTTATTCATCTTCACAAATAATTTTCATAAAGAAGGATATAGTTGGTGATTTTAGAAAAATATTAGGTCAAGATATATCTCATTTGAAAACAATTGTCGATTGTCCATTCAAGACTACTGATATTTACTTACATATGCAGTTGATCTTATTATTATAATTTGAGATCAAATCCATCCATAGTATAATTTTTAATTCCATCATGGGAATGAAAAAAAGATTAGTGATGAGATTATGCTCACTAGAGTAAATACTATAGTTTATATTTAGTGTTGATGCTTGGATAATTCCTACAGGAGTCCTGATTGATAGTTATACTTCTAGTAGATTAGGGATTCATTCTATATTCTTTGAAAACTTGTAGAAAATAAAGGAATGTGTTGAAATAGAAACAATAAAAGTACTTACTAGCTATGAGAGAACAAAAATATTACATGACACCAAATCATTTGGAGCTTCAACGTCAGTTGTCCTGATAGAAAAATCACAACATTTCTCTCTTATCCTATACTGAGGATGATGGTGATTCCCCTCCACTACCCTCAGATTTGGAAAATGATTGTAAAAGTGTCTAAGATGTCCACACTTTAATCATTGGACTTCAGGAAAGTCCTATACAATATTCCCATGATTGTTTGTGTTGAGATGTTTAGTCTTCAGCTCATTGAAATTATTTTGAAAAATATGGAGATCTCTTCTACAATTGTAACATTTCCCAATCCCAAGTAGGAAGTTCCATGAATGTTTGTTCCCACATCTGTTTCACGTGGAAATTTACCCTTGCTTTCATCCTATTCCTTAATCAAAGACCCTCCCCATTTTTAGTTCCATAAATATCTTCTTTTAATTTTGTGAGATAGTTAGGTGTCACCGAACACAAATTATTCTTTCATAACACTTCTAAGAAACTCCTCGTCACTGTCATAGTCTCAATTAAAAGTATCCTTCCATAGGTGAGGTCTTAGCCCACATAATAATTTATCAACTTTACCATTATATTCCATGAAAAATTTAGAGGTGTAGTGAGAATATACTGTAAAGTTCATATCATAGCTTCCTAAAAATTCATTTTCCTTCTTCTTTAGCTCAAGAAATCCCTTCTCTATTTTTTTTCTCATTGAATGATGGAAATTTTTCTTGAAAAAAGGTTCCTATGAACTCGTCCTACTTCATAGATTCAATCTAACCTCTTGGATTCATAGTTTTTATCAAGAAAACCCACTAATCAACTTCTCCCTCTATGCAATAAACAACCAGGGTGACTTTATCTTGTTCTGAACAATGGAGTATAGAAAATATATTTTTGATAGAGCTTATCCATAGTTCAGAAACATACGGGTCAGTAGATCCACTAAAATATGGTGGAAATTGACACATAAAGGACTCAATGGAAATTTTTTCCCTTTGAGGTGAATCTGGTCCCTCAGCTTGATTTAAGTAATTTCCTATAACTCGAGTCAATTTATTCATCATTCTCATAAAGGTTTTCATTATGTATTCCATCATAAGGTCATCAACACCTAGTCTGTTTCACTCACCATTTACAAGGTTTCTCCTATTTCCTAAAATTTTCTAAAAGGGTAAAATCTTAGTGAGAAATGTGTTTCATTTAATAATATTATAATTCTAAAGGATCTTCTTGTATTAAAATATCATCATTAAAAATGTTATTCTTTAACAACAATTATATTTATATAAATCCTTCATAATGTTTCATAAAAAGCTTGTGATTTAAAAAACATATCCCATAGGAGTGTCAAACTAGGAGTACAACAAGACCCATTATCATGCACTAGTTCACGTTTGAGTGTAGTTCAAATTGGTGTTTTTGGGTTTTACCCCTAAATACATATCGGCGAGCGGCATATATAATTTTTTTATATCCAGATTGGGATTTCTTTTAATGGAATCCACTTAATATTTCACCAAAATACAAGGTTGTTTTCCTATATTTTAACTTTTCCCTAAGGTTATTATCACCTTTTTCAAATCCTAATTTTTATAAATAACTAAATCGTCCTTTGAAACAAACTATGGAATTTCTTCTTTTTATTACAACACATTTGATTACATTTTACAAATAGAGGATCCTTTAAAGTTTAGGGTCTTGTAAAAAAGGTACATAATGCATGAAAACATAAAACACTCTTCTATTCCACATGAAATTATTCTTTAAGGTTCATCATAATTAGATTTATTTCATCTCATTACTTGGGTACATATATCAATGGAAAGGGTGAGCATAAGGCCTAGTAAGGGAAACAAGAGAAATAGTTTACTGTGATCTTGAGGAATATCAATAAGAACTTAAGGAACATAATAATGTACTGAGAAATATGCATAAAATAATAATAATAAAATTACTCATAACATTTAAATGTGTATAAGAAATTTAATTTATTCATTCATAATCATATCACCAAGGTTTATCACTTAGGTTTCATAAAATTTACCACGGTTATTCACCAAGGTATCATAAAACATTTTATATATAAAGAATAAATTATTTACCCAATGCGTAGATGTTATATCAAGGATAACCCTTAATATGTATTTATTAATATGATCCATAAATATCATAATAAAAAATTTCATAAATATCCCATGTAGAATAAAAGAAATGTGTTTCATATCAAAATCATGGTATTTTAGAAAGTGCATAAAAACAAGATCCTTTTGTCATTTTAAACCGATATAAAAGGAATAAGGGTTTAATTTATGTTAATAATATAAATAATTATATAATTATGGAATATATTTTAATACCCTTAGAGAAGAAAGAATTTTGGGTATTCAACAAATAAAAATAAAATAATTTCTTGAGAAAGGAGAGAAATTTTTAGACATAAAATCAGAAGCATAATGGCTATAAAACATGGTTTTAGAGAACATTAAAATGAGGGGGGACAAGGGTATAACACTCATAAAATATTATTAATACATTAAATTGATATAATAAAATTAACATAATAACATAGTATGGAAATTTTAAAGACACACCACTTAAAAAGTGAACTTGAAAGGAAAAGCGAAGCGTAGATTTCCTTTACCTTGAAGAATCACTCCAAAAACTCAAATATTGGGACCTTGGGGGTTTAAATACTGCTTGTGAAGACTCATTGGGAGTAAATAATCTCCTAGATTCATGGATAATTAATTTTTAATGAAATATAATGGATAAATTGGTGGTTATTTATAGAAAAAGTGATGGAATTTTCTAAAACTTTTATTGGACACCTCAAAAGTCGTATTTGAAAAAATATGGGCTTGCTCAAGGTATTTGCATATAGAAATGGACACTTGAGATCCATAATATAATATTTTAATCTATAAGATCAAAATCCCATTTTATATTAATTATTACATCATTATGATGTCATTAAATATACCAAAAAACTCAAACTGTATTTTTACTTTTCACGAAAAAGTAAAGTATTTATTAAAATTATCAAAAATTCACCTTAACCTAACATTGAAGTTATAATTTAAAAAATTAAATTTATTTTACACAATTATTCTATAAATAAGATAAAAATATTTTTTAACGATCAAAATACTTAATTATTAAAAATAAAAGCAGATAGAAAATGCATAGTGAAAATTTCAAAACATGAAAAAATAAAATTATTTTATCAATTGTAATTAAATATGAGTGTTTTTGATAATAAAAATTTCATTATAATAAAAATTAACAAAACCTTATTTTAATATAATAATTTATATCTCTCTAAAATTACATTTTTTACCTAAAATATCATTTTATCAAATCCCATCTTAATTTTTAAGAAAAAATTATTAAAATGGAAATGATTAAATAAAAATTTTGTGAAAACAAAGGGATTAATTTTTAAATGACTAAAGCCTTGACACATAACCCATTATAAAACCTACATACCACTTAAGGGTGAGGTGGGTGATAGTGATTGACTCATGAGGTGTCATGACTAATATCATTCGAGTGATAATCTCCATTAACATGAACTTATCTCGTAGGTAATTTCATTCAATATTGACATGATGAAGCTCATCATGGGATTGATAGAGAGTGAAGCCCAAATATTCTACCTCCCTCCCAAGTTACAATAAACGTGCTTTGTATGGTATCACTCTACTGGATGAGGCCATCTACTCTTCATTCTACATTAATTAATCATTAACATTTATATTTATAATATTAATTATAACATTAAAATTATTATTAAGAGTATTGTTTCCAACATTCATGTTGAAAAACGGTCATATAACAGTTGAAAACCAAAGGTCACAATTCAATTTTACTCACTTCATTATTAAAGGTATATTTTTTTGGTGAGTATAAAATAATATAACACACATTTGTTGTAAAATATTATCATTCAAAATGTTTGGGTAGTTACAATGCATTTATAATATATGAATTCCATAATAATTTTATATTAATTCTTTTTTAAAGGATTATAGAGTATTTCACACAATTTTGATGAAATATCATCTGAAAGATTCTAAAGGGATAATAAATCTACATATATGCACAGTTGATAAGCCATGAAGCCTATTATATGTTTATTGGACCTCATGCAGAGATATCTTTTCTGGTACACTGTTGTTGGTAATAATTTTTTTAAAAATATGTGTATTATTTACTTTTATTGAGAATTTATAATTTATGAAATAATAAATGTGTGTTTAAAATAAGGAATGGACAATAATACCAATTCACCACTACCATAAAGAAAAGATAGGGTATGATTCACTTGAAAAAAATGGTATGTATTTTTAATCTATCATAATACATTAATGTGACATGAAATATCAATATAATTATATTCCTCTATTTATATGAAGATTGTGATTCTAAATCAAAATCCACTTCCATACCACTTCATGTTCTATAAAAGTATAAAATTGTAAATAAATATGGGATACTAATAGATGAAAACACACAAAAAGCATGGAAATCATGTGTAAGTATGACATAATATTTTTTTTATTTAAATTAGTATTATGTAACAATGATTACTTACTTTCCTATATTTTCTATCTTAATTATAAATAGGAATCATCAATAGTTGTAGAAAATTAACACCTACTATTGAATCCCTTGATGTGGCCAGAACATTATTGTTGCATTAGGGGTGTGGGTTTTGGGGGTACACACTAGACATGTTATGTGAAAATAAATTAATTGAGGGATAAAGATAAACAAATGGAAGAGGTGAAATCAATATTAGTTTCCATTAAATAAAAATTTCATTGGAAGTATGATTTTATAGAAAAGGTAGGGGTGTAAAGTGAAGAAAAAACATAAGAACAACCACTGCATGAAGACCCCACCCCACCCGCACCAGCTTTGAGGAAATCCATTCCCCCCAAAGTGCTGTCTTAGATGAGGTAATAAGTATTCTTATAATTTTTCTATGAAATGAGAATCACATATATATTTATACATTTCCTATAAAAATATTCTATAAGGTGAAAATAACTATAATTTATATCCATCAATACCCATCCATCACATTATTGTGAGGACTAAAATGTTTGATATCCAAGAAGACACTCTACACAACAGAAAAATTCCAATAGGTCATATGGGAGTGGTGGTTACTATATCTCATTAGTCGAACACTAAGATACCTTTTATATTTGAAGACGTTGATATTCATATGGTTGACCACGATATTGGAACATTCATAGCATGGGCATCAAATCATTTAAAAAATCATTTTGACAAGGAGGTATTCATTTCCAATTTTTTTTTCATTCTAAGCCATTAATAATTAATGAAAAAAGGTTTTAAAAAATGAATGTTATTACATAAGGAAAATGAGAATGTGGTGAAATGAATGTTTGAATGAAAACCATATAATTATCAACCAACCAATCAAAAATATCATAATAAATAACCATTAACCCCCTATTCAATACCTGCCTTTACTACCATAAAAGGTTTATATAGATAAAAAGTTTAAAATTGGTAGTAATCATATTGTTGAATTTGAAGAAAAAATGCACGTAGAGGCCATTACAGACTTCATTGATCTTAATAGTATAAATAAAATCTTCATGTATGGATGTCTATGAGTCTTAGTTTTAAATGTATAAATATGTTTTGTTTTCATGATTTTTTTCCAATAGTTGATATACTATTTTAATTATTACTAAATATTTTTTTTTTCTGGTGTATATATCCATAGAAATTGAATGGATTACCCTATAAACATAAATATGGACATATTATTTCTCATGTTATATCTACAGAATAAAACAACATGGAATCAGTTCAAATTAATAAAATAGTAGAATATATGGCCCAATCAACTGAAATAAAATGTATGGACGAGAGGCTCTTCTTAATGACAACGAAGCATGGTTAAAACTCTTAAATTTAATCATATCAGGTATATTTTAATTCATTTTGTAACTTATTACTTTTTTGGAAACATTGGGTACTCATTGCTGTTAATTCAGATACTCCAAATATTTATTTTCTAGATATTCATTTTTTAATGATAATTATTTTATTATAGGGTGGTGTTTAAATAATGTGGAAATCATGGAACAATGACATTTTATGCACACAAGGATCCCATAAACTTCTATAAATGGATATGTATCGGGGTATATATAATAATATTTCACTATCAAAATAAACATCCAAACAAATATCTTATTTGTATCAAGGTTTTTGTAATATCCATAACTAACAAAAATATAATATTGTGGTCATTTTGTTTGTTAATTTATGAGAGAGACTATAAACCATAAATAAACTAGCATCCTCAAAGATGTATTTTAGAAAAAAATTACTATTTAATTTAAAATATTTATTAATCCTTTTTTTATTAATATATTTTTTTGTACTACCATGAATGTAAAAAATCCTCATATTCACAAGATGAAATAGATTTGTTTAGAAACGAATGAGACCATACCTAGTTTTAGAATGTACACATATACCATGAATATATGACTACACACATGTTATTTAGTTTATTTTACAATCCTTTTTTCTACTTTTTTATTTAATATACTCATCATCTCCATCTGATACTTATTTTTATAATTTTTACCGATATCACAATGAAATTACATTGTCAAAAATGATGATTCACCCCCATACTAGTACCACACACTCTATATGATACATTGTGTACCTAATATGACTCAAATTTTATGATTTCAGTTTTAAATTTACATTTTATTAATATATTTTTTCATATTTATTTTTAATTTATTTATTTATTGTATTACTAACATAATAATTTTTTTTCTATACAAGTAGTTTCTTTTTCTCCGGTTGTGGTAGTTTATTTAATGTTGCTTGTGCTCATGTAAGATGGAACATCGAGGCTATGATGGAGATAATGAAAACAAGGAAATGTTTCAAGAATGTATAAAACTATCATGAAAATGTGAATTCATACTACTTATTTAATTATTTTTTTATCATTTTATCTAATATGTGTAAGTTAATTTACTTATCATTTTTATATAATATTTTTGTTTTGTTTTTAGTAGATATTTTAGGAAGTCATATTTAGCTTTAAACTATCTAAAAAAGGTAGAAAAGAATGAACATGTTCAGTTCTGATGGACGAGGAAACCCGATGAAGCCTAAAACATGATGTGTTTTAGAGAGCATTGATTTTCTATTCCATTAGAATGGAACTTGTTATCTCTTTTATGGATTTCTGTAGATAGTTGAAATGAAAACACATATCACATACTCAACCATCTACCCCTCAATCTGATACATAGTGTGCTCAGTATGACCCAAACTATATATGTTTAGTTTGTAATATAAATTTTAGTTCAAAATAAACACTACATAATTAAAAATGTGTAAAAACACTAATATTGTTTTGATAATTTATTACATTGATCAATATGTCGATTTTCATGTCTAGAAATCAGTCACACCATAATTTGATACAAAATGTGGTTGATATGACTCAAATTGTTTATTTTAAGGTAAAATTGATATTATTTTAAGTAAAAAGAACCTGTGAAATATTAAAAACTATGAAAAAACATTCATATTATTTTTATTCTTTAGTAAAATGATCCATAAGTCATTTTCATGTTTTTGAATCAATCACACCTCAATCTGACACACAACGTGACTAATATGACTACAAGTGTATCTTCTTATTTAAAATTGAATTTAATATTAGTTAATAGAATAAGTGGCCCAAAAAATCAAGAAAATGAATTCATTTTATTTTGATACATTAAGAAAATGATAAATTATTCAGTTGTAATGTGTTGGAATCAACCACACCTCAATATGATGCATGATGTGATAGATATGACTCTTAGTGCACCTTTTTATTCAATATTGATATAAATTTAGTAAAAAGGACTACTACTATATGGAAAACTGAGAAAAAACATTCAGATTATTTTGATACATTAGTAAAACAATCCACAATTCATTTTTTATGTGTAGGAATCAACTAAACCTCAATCATATGAATAGTGTGAATGTTATAACTCTAAGTGTATCTTTTTTATTTAGAAATGACATTAATTTTAGTAAAAAAACAAGTGACCTACTGAAAACCAAGAAAACACATTTTTTCGGTTTTGATAATTTAGGAAAATTATCTATTAATCATTTTTGACATTTAGGAATCAATACTACCTCAATATGTTACAAAATGTTAATATTATGGTTCAAGGTGGCCGATATTAGTTTAAAATAGACATTTTTGTTCAAAATGTGTGTCACTCACTAAAAAATAAGAAAAAATGATATGATTGTCTTGATAATTTATAATAATGATTAATAATATATTTTTCACATGTAGAATGTAATATCACATTAAAACGATACACGATGTGATTGGTATGACTCAAAGTGCATGTTTCCAGTTTGAAATGACATTTTTGTTAAAAATAAAAGTGTCATACTAAAAAATAATAAAATGAATTTATATTGTTTTGATACTTTCATAAAATGATACATATTTAATTTATGTTGTGTAGGAACTGGCCTCACCCCAATATGATGCACGTTGTGACCAATATGACTCCAAGTTTATCTTTTTATTTAAAATTGATAATAATTTTTTTTAAAAATAACACATGGAAAACTAATAAAGATTTATTTGTATTATTTTGATACTTAGGGAAAAAATCCACATGTAATTTTCTACGTTTAGGGATCAACCACACCTCAATCTGTCATACTATGTGACCAATATAACTCCACATGTGTCTTTTTTTTAAAATGACATTAATTTTATTAAAAAGAACAAGTGACATACTAAAATCCAATCGAATACATTAAAAATGTTTTTGATACTTTTTTAAAATGATCTATTTGATATTTGTGACATGTAGGAATTAGCCTCACCCTAATAGGATGCATGTTATGATCATTGTGACTCCATTGGCGTTTTTATGTTTAAGATATACATTTATTTTTGAAAAATAATAAATGTGACATTATGAAAACTGATGAAAAGTTTTAATATTTTTTTATAATTTATAAAAATGATCCATAACTCATTTGTGTTGTATAAGAATCATCTACACATCAATATAATGTATGGTGTGACTAGTACAATTCAATGCATGTATTTTTATTTATAATTTACATTAATTTTAGTGATTAGAATAACATGCATAATGAAATATAATAAAACACATTTAGCTTGTTTTGATAATTTAAGAAAACCATCCATAAGTAAATTTTGATGTAAAAGAATCAACCTCACCTCAATCCAACACATAGTGTGACCAGTATGACTCCAAGTGCGTCGTTTTATTTTAAATTGAATTTTTTTTATAAAGAACAAGTTCCAAAATTAAAACTAACAAATGAATTTATATTGTTTTGATAATTTAGGATAAGGATTTATATGTAATTTGAGAAAATTTGGAATCAAGTGCACCTCAATCTGATGCATGGTGTGACTAGTATGACTCAAAGCGTATGTTATTAGTTTAAAATTGACATTTTAGTTTAAAATATGTGGCACTCACTAAAAAAAATGAAAACATGCTATGATTGTATATTTAATTCCATAAAATGTTTTATAAGTCATTTTGACATGTAGGAAGCAGTATCACATCAGAATAATACACAATGTGACCGGTATGACTCAAAGTTCTATTTCTAGTTTGAAATGGTATTTTAGTAAATAAAAAACAACAAACATACTCAAAATAGAGAAAACACTATTGGATTGTTTTGATACTTTTGGAAAATGGTACATACGTAATTTGTGATGTTTAGGAATAATCCTTACCTCACTCTGATCCATGGTGTGTCCAATATAACTCTATGTGTGTATTTTAATTTAAAATTGATATTAATTATAGGAAAAAAGAACAAGTAACATACTAAATACTAAGAGAAGACATTCATATTGTTTTGATACTTCAAGAAAATGATCCATAAGTTAGTTTTTATGCATAGAAATCAACTTCATCTCAATACAACACATGATAGGATCAATATAAATCAAAGTTTATATTTTTATTCGAAATTGACATTTAATAAATATGTTCTTTCATATTTATGCTTTATTTATTTATTTATAGTATAAATAACATAATATTTAATTTATTATATAGTTGGATTCTTTTTCTTAGGTTGGGGTGGTTTTCTCATCCACTGATACCATGCTCAGTTTTTTTGAGAGGGGGACACAGGTTTCAAAGACGATGAAACATTAATGTTTTTAAATGTTTGTGGATAGTAATAGTAAATGTAAGTATGAAAAACATTGTTTTAAATGTATAGAGTAGTATTTTTTTTTATTTTTGATGTTAAATTTATTTCAATTAAATTATATATTTTCATATAGGTATATTTTCATATAGGTTATAGTTGTATTTTTTGTAGTGTACTACTATTGGAACAACACACAACAACAGGTTGTCCTTTATTAGTGCTAAACTAGCACCCATAAATCGAGTAGTTTATTAGTGATTTTTATAGAATTGATAAAGGCCCCCTTATCAGTTCTTTTTTAGTACTGGTAAAGGTGACCCTCTTTAACAGTGTAGAGGAAAAAATCACTTTTTTAATGTTGTTAATGACATTTTTGGGTGTTGTTAAAGTGTCTATCTATAGTATCATTTGATATTGCGTGTGATTCTACGATGGATGAGGGATTATCTACAGAACTGGTGAAAATATAAGTGGACCACATGGTCATGGCTTCTGACATAGGTTGTCTTTCGAAATGGATAGATATGGGTTTTTATCCAAAACATTTCACCCCTAAAATATTTTCAACACTTGTGGATTATGATGTAGAATGCAGACATATTATCAATTTAGTTTTCCTAAAATAACTCAATCTATAAACAATAGTTTTAATGGAAGATGGATGAAGAATCACTCATTCTAATTACAAAGTGGATTATGTCATCCTATGCACATCTTCAGTCTCACTTAAGTCTTGTTCCCCATAGCCCCCCTCTCACCTTTCCAAAGCGTCAAAAATTATAGAGAATTCTAGAGGTATGGGGGCACATGCAAAGTGTATTTTTATAATTTTTAAGCTATAAAAATTCAAGCCTTCATATAGATAATCATTGAACATAAAAAAATTATGAATTAATACACTTCTTTACCCGTTAGGCTTTGTTTTATGGAAATCATGCATAAAGTCCATGAAGAAATCTTATGTGTATTATATAAAAATAAAAAACTATAGTTAAATTGATAGAGATATCTCTATAATATATTATTCCTATGGTGTCCTCTGTGTGGATCCTATACCTCTTCTCTTTTGTTTTTCTAAGTGTGACACTATCAAAATGAATGATATATGGAAATAACTATCATCTTTCTACCTAGGAAACCATTCATGGATCGTTGAATGGGATTTTAGATATATTATGGGAATATTAGAAGTGAAAGGAGGAACATCATATTAATTTATATCATGTAATAATTCCAAGATTTTTTTCCCTTTTAACAAGATTATGGATAGGTGATTTATGGTGGATCTGGTGGAGAAAGAAAATGTTGAATGATAGAATATATATCATTCTAGACCAATGATTGGCCAACCATCAAGGCATAAAATCCTTTCCCCAAGTAAATATTATTCATCTTTCTTGGGTTCTCTCCATTTAATCTCCACTCTGGATATATATTATTATAGATAATAGTAGGAATGATCTACTATTCTATTCTATAATATGGTCATGGTATAATAGTTTCTCATAGAATATAAAGAACTCATGGGATCAATAGATGTGGGTAGAGGCATGGGCAGGCTTACTTGATCACATTAAAATATTGAAAAATAATCTAATGGAATGTAACTTCAATAATCCAAGCAGTGAAACTGGTCTAGATGAGCTAAAATAGG
Source organism: Viscum album (assembly GCA_963277665.1). NCBI lineage: Eukaryota > Viridiplantae > Streptophyta > Magnoliopsida > Santalales > Viscaceae > Viscum > Viscum album. The sequence goes on from OY728129.1 coordinate 1,070,859,789, forward strand.
ATATTGAAAGGATGTAGCGAACTCTCCAGCTGAGCTGAGATAATGATATCTTTTCCATAATGGTTACCAAAAAAATAATGTTTTCAGAAAGACTAATGGCTATTAAAAGGGTTCTAAGAGAGAATTTTAGTGCCCTGTGGATCAAGGATGGGGATAAGAAATTTTCATTTTCATGCAAGAATTAAGGAAATTATTGTACAAAGAATAATTATAATTTGTTTGGAGGATCCCTCATATATAATGGATGTACAGGTTTCTAGTAAGAAGTATTAAATACACTTTGAAGAACTCCTTAAAGGATATCCCAACCCATAAGAGAGTACGAAATTAATGGGGAATTGTGAGTAATTTCATTTAGAACATCCCAATGTTGGTGGATGAAAAGAAAAATGATGATATGGGTGTCACTTAAAGAGAAAAATAAAACAAGGATAAAGTTATCTCTTTGAATCCATAAAGTGTGATAGGGAAAAACTACTTTCTAGGATCCTTTTATAATTATTCCTAGGATTTCATTAAGATTTCGGTGATTGAGGTCGTGAAGGAATTTTTTGAGATGGTGAAATCACAAGGGTATTCTGTACTCCTAATATCATCTAGATTCTGAATGTCAAGGACCTGATAACAACCAACCAATATAGACTGATTTTACTCTGTGACATATCCTAAATGATCCTCACTAGTATCATTAATAAAAATTTGGGAAGAATTCTTCCAAGGGTCATCTTGAAAAAATATCATGGGTTAATTTATAACCACAACAACCATGGGGATGATTTGTATTGAAAAGGAGATGGTGGATGACATCAAGAAGATGTCACAAGGATCTAATATGATGATAAATAAATATATGAATATAGAATATTACTAGATGCAATGGGGATATATTTTGAACATAATGAGATAAAAAAACTTCATGGAGTGGGTTTGAAATATGTAATTCATGTGACATGCATCTCCAATTGGATTATAAACCTATTTTCCTTTGACTATTCTAACCTTCTACTACAACAGTGAAATCTTAGAGAATTCAATATTTGGTAGATTTCTATGTGTGGATTCACAGGCATGGTTGGAACCTTCTACATAAAAAATAGACTTTTATCTCTCTATACCTTTTCTATATAAATATGTGTATGTTTATTGTGTTTTAATATTATGTGAGAGAAGAAATAAAACCAGTTTTTTTCTTACTACTTCCATTTTTGTTACAATGATCAACTCTAGTGATCTACATATGATTCTACTATTATGTTATCCACTACCAAAATCCACCTTCCATGGAATTAGATTCAGGTTCAAAGGTGATCTACACCGAGAGAGATCTATGAGTTCTACTTCAAGCAGTTATAATGGCCAAATGAAGAAGATAATGAATAGTTGAAATTCCTCAGGTTGTCCTCATTTATTTTATCTATACATTTTTTGTCTCACAATTTTTCAAAAGGTAATTGAAAATTTGAAAAAGGGGTTTTATATTTTATTCTCCATCAACCCTTTTAGCCTTCCATTTTTTCATAATTCACCAATTTCTCTCACCTTCCATGCCTATTTCTCAAAGGAAACGTCATTTCTTCCTCACCAAATCCTTTATTTACCCATGTTTCCTTCACCAATTATTATAAAATATCCAAATATTGAAAATAAAAAAATTTAACATCCCATGCCTCTATTTATTCTTACAAAAAAGTTCCTCTATTAATATTATAGATAATTCTGAATTTTTGAAAAAATACCTTGAAGACTTTATATAAAAAATGGAAATCTGCACTACTAAAAACATATATAGTAATTTTCAACTCTGAAAAAATAGTCCACCCTTTTGAATACCTGTATTTTTCATTTTCTAATAAAAAATAAATTTTCTCTATAAAGAATGAAATTAAACAAGATTTTTTTTGAAGATAATGAAAAATGATTATGACAATTGGTGCATCCAAATTCGATCACTCCTTTGCACCCAAGATTTCATGGACATGATTAAGGACAAATACACTGATATGAAATCCAAATATATGGAGGCTTCTCTTCTTGATATTATAAATTCCACTCTTTGGGTATAATGAGAGTGGGGCTACAAGGCCAAATCCATAATCTATTAAGGCACTGAAGAAGTGACTTTTTATATAACCACTTAATTGAAATCATTAAAGGAGATCTAGGAAAACCTTCAAAAATAATTCAAAGGCATAAAAAATGTGAAGAAGATATAACTTAAATCTCTACAAGGTGAGATCAAATCCTTTTTTATGAAATATTATGAAACCTTTGTCAAGTATTATACTCATATCATGGTTATGGTGAACCAAATACGAAGGAATATATGAAATATTACTAACATGTGGGCATGTGATTTTTTTGATCCCTTGATCCAAAATTTAATTACATAGTTGATTCTCTAAAAGAAACTAAGTATATAGAGATAATATCTATTAAATAGCTCATGGGATCTCTAAAATCCCAAAAATTAAAGGTCAACCACTAGAGTGAAATAAATGGAGTGGATCGTGACCTGCAATCAAAGTTGAATCTCAAAAACCACGAAATGGGGAAAGGGGGATATCTTGAAGAACCCAAGGGAGAGGATTCCATGGAAAGGAATACGATCCTAGAAGAGTTGTATGAGGTGTAAGAAACCAAAATTTAGGAGTTCATGGATATCAAAACTATACATTATGATAACAAGGAGGAGGAATTATAGGAGGATTAAAAAATTTACAACCACATGAAATAAATGTTTAATGTTAAAATTGTAAAAAATAAAGAAATTATACAAATGAATATTGGAGAAAGAAACGCATGGATAATTTCTTCTAGGAGGAATATATTGTTAAATAAGGTGATACATTTTGTGATTCCCATGTGTTGATGGCACAATCATTAATATACAATCAATTTATGTGGTATAATGACTCTAGATCTAGAAACCACATGATAGGTCACATAATGTTTTTATGAATTTAGATGATTAGGTTTGAGTATAGATTTTATTTGGTGATATCTGAATAATAATTTTCTATGTAGGATGAGATATTTTGATCAAAAAAAAACATGATAATAATTCTTTCTTCTCTAAAATTTACTATGTGCTTAACATGATGACCAACATCTTATGTCTCAGACAATCAGTTGAAAAAGGAATTCACATAAGCCTATAAAATAAATAAATGGTGATTTTAGATGATAAAGGAAGGAGGATCAAAAAATTAACAATGTAATAGAACTGTATATTTCCGATTATGATCTAACTCCACATACAATGGTGCTTGACAACAATACTCGAGGATAAAAATTAGATATAATATCTCAGTTTTTTGAATTTTAACTATAAGAGATTAAGATTATTAGGAATAAGGAAGATAGTGAATGGTCCCCTATCATTCGACATCCAAATAAAATATGTGAAAGTTGTGTTCTAAGTAAACAAAAAAGAAACAAATTTACAATGAATGCCAACTGGAAAGCTGCAGTGCCACTGGAGCTAGATCCCACCGATGTGTGTGGTCCATTGAATCCAAAGTCAAATAGAAAAAGGAGGAACTTTCTGAAATTTATTGATGATTGTAGTAGTAAAACATGGATATATTTTCTTAATATGAAGTTGGAAGTGCTTGGTGTCTTCAAATAATTCAAGGTGCTGGTGGAAAATCTAATAAAACATCACATAAAAACATTGTGATCTGATTAATGTGGGGAGTATGAATCTAATTTTTTCAAGAATACATCAAGCATCATGTAAATTGGTAAAAATTGACTCTGGATTTCACACCCCAACTCAATATATTATCCAAAATGAAAAATCTCACTCTTTTCAACAGGGAAAGAAGCATGTTGAAAGAAAAAGGAGTGCCTGTGAATTTCTTTGCAGAAGCTGATTTTTGCGTGGTGTACATACTCAATAGATTCACAAAAAAAAATATAAAAGAAAGGAAAGTGTATGAATCTTGGAGTATCCATGTGAAATCTATCCTAGAGTTTTGGTTCTGTTTCCGGAGTCAAGATCTTGGAGGAAACATGAACAAAGCTCGAGGGAAAAAAAGTGAAGTGTATCCTTATGGGATATAGAGACCGAGAAATGGGAAATCACATATATAATCACATTACCAAAAATATTGTATTTAGTAGGGATTTTATATTTGATGAAAAGGATACATGGAAATGGAATCATGATTATTATTAAAGAGAGGTACAACTCACTCCATAAGATAAAGAAATAGTTGAAGAAATATCCTTACGTGAATGAATAATTAAAGAAAAACTATTTTCATCACCACATAATCCTACATCAAAAGAGATCGAATCGGAACTATATCATGTGTCTTAATAATGTTTGATGCCTTGTGGATATAAATTATCTAACCGAATCAATGAAGGATTATGGAAATTTCTATTGTCTATCGAGGAATTCTAATCTAGTTAGCTTTGAGGAAGATAAAACTGACAAAATTTGGAATAATGTGATAGATATGGAAATACATTCATTTATATACAAAAAAGGATATAATAAAATTAAAGTAATTGACTATGGTGAAGTCATTTTACCCATCGCTCATCCAGCCAAACATAATGCAAATTCATGGGTTATAAGAATTTTTTTAAGGGGGGATGTAAGATAATAAACCAATTTTCCATAGATTCTTCCAACCTTATACTGATAAAATGTAGGCTTAGATAATCAATATTGTGTATCTTGACATGTGTTACTTCAGAGGCTTGGGAGGCACTCATGTGTTTTTTACTACTACCATTTTTGTTCCTATGATCACCTCTAATGACCCTCATCTACTTCTACTATTTTGTTAGCTGCTACCAAAATACACCTTCATCTCTATGTATCTTGGTTTCATATATGGAGATATGTTCTAGATTATTCAAATCAATTCATATATTATGTCAAGTTGAACCATTATCACCTAGCCTTTATACAATGGAACATGGGGCACTCACTAGGAATACCAAATGTGATATTAAGAGGGGGAAGATCCACCCTTTCAAAAATATGTTTGATATTCACATTGTCCCTCACCTCATGTGTTTTGATAATATTTTTTTTATTCATAAATAGATGGGGAAGATATATTTCTATCTTCAATAAAAAATGATGACCTATGGAAATTAGAGATGGTAGTGTGTTAATTATAAAAAGAGTAGTGTCTACATTGATAAAGGTTACTCATATTGTCACAAAACATCCATCCTACATTGATTGGGAATACACATAATAAATATCTTGATTGAGTAATTAGGGGATCACATATGTTATGGGGGAAAAGAAAATGAACTTTGAAAGAATTTTCAACCGGATCACAGCTCATGTCTTTGATTCTAAAAGTCAACTTTTCTTATTCATGGGAATATTTAAGTTAGTTAATAACAGTTTTACATCATTATCAGTTCACATGTTTTAAATAATCAATGTGCCCAAAGGTACCACATATAAAATGTAGAAAATAATGGGTACCTTCCTCTAAGTTATTCAATAGGTGGGAATGTTCCATTGGGCCTCTTGGAAGAGGATAGTGAATCTGGGTTCTAAAGGAGGTGTTAATATGTGAATCATGATGGAGAACACACAAGGAATGAAAAACAATATTTCATGGGACATCATCTATGGTAATTCCCTATGGGAAAGGTTTATATATGATAGATATGGGGAGTATTGAGGATGTTTGGAAGAGAGTTCTGAAATTTATTCATTTCTGGATCGATGAATGATAAGAGTCATAGAGATACTGAAAGACAATGATTTATGAATTATTGGATGGGGTGATATTAGGTTCTGTAAATACAACCAAGATAGAACTACTCTATATTTCATTAGATTCCCAATCTTAGATATGTATTTCATGTTTTTTATCATGAACCCAGATCAAATTAATGCCACCCTAAAAAAATATTAGAAGATCATCTATGCTAGTATCCACCAGGATGATGATCATGATATGTATATTTTCAAAGATTCATCCTCTATTAAGTATGATTGAGTTTCATTATTTGATGTATTATGTATAGGATACTAATTAATGGGTGAGTTAGAAATGGTTTAAGGAGATACCTACAAATATTAATTTCCCATTGTGTGTAATCCTCACCCTCTCAAGAATCACACAAAAAATAGATAAAACTAAAAAAACAAATAGGGACAAATGATTTATCGTGGTTCAGTCAGATGACCTATTTCATTTAGGAAGAAAGTGGATAATATTATTCAAATAGTTATATAGACATATGCAAAATCCCATTTCATTTCCCACACAATGGAATACAAATTTATAGAAAGAGTAGAGAAAGATATTCAAATGTTTGCATCAAAATTTATCCAGGCAGTTAGAAACTCCTACTGTGATTCTTCTTCTATATAACCAAACGTAATATGTAGTCATTAGGTAGATCCAGCCTAATTTTCAGGCCATCATTAAGAGTCTGGACATCTATATCAGTCATCCACCATACATTGTAATCTAGTGTACAATTATATATTTTTTAATATGGAATAATCTCCACCTTGAGGATAAATATCACCATATTTATACTCAAAAAAATATACAAGATATTGTTGCCTTTCCAAATCCCATAGGAATTCATGTATGATAAATATTTATCAAGTTCAAACAATGTTGGAATTTGAATCCTATATAATTTTTCTTTTCCTCAATAGAAAGAACATGATCCCATGTCATATTCTAATATAGTGAACTTATTTTCTCTTCTTTAATAGACATCCATTGGTTCAATTTTTTCTATCCAAAAAATTCTGATAACTATCTAGAACACCATATTAAACTGAAGAAAGATAATTTCTAACAATTTTTTCACACCCCAAAGGTCCGTGTGTTATCCTTCATGTTATACCAACGGTGATACTGTTATCTAATATCACTACTCCACATGTAATGGTCTCAATATTGAAATAATTAAATCATATTTTCGAATATATTTCATCATAAGGAATGAATCTCAGATAAATTTCAAAGCTACTTATTAAATAGTTATTTATTAACTAAGATTATCCAAAACTCCAATTGATATAATATTATTCTCCCATTTCGGTGCATATCATAAATTTATACGGCGTCAAGTTATACCATCATGCATCTTTAACCGTATTGTTCCAATACCTATTATGTGGAATGGGTGGTTATTTCTCATAATCGACACACCTTTATCCAACTTCTAAAGGTTTGAAAACCAATCTCAATTTCTACACATATAGAATAATCAACCGGAATCATTATTCCAACCTTCTAAATGGTTGAACATTAAAGAAACAAGGAGAAAAGTGTCTTCAACAACCTCGGTTCACTGCACAACATTTTTCTTTGGTGTCCCAATTTTTGGACAATAATTCTTCTAGTTCCCTTTTTTATGAAAAAAGGTATACTAATGATTCACTGGATTCCTAAAGCTAGACTCACCGTTTGATATCGATCATGATTAATCTCATCTTAATCCAATGTTTTTCCATCAAGATTTCCTCCCCTAGTTTCCATCAATGCCTCTAATACATAATCTCCATGGTCATACTTTTCCTTCCACATATACTCTTTATTAAATAAATAATTTGATACATCATCAAAATTTTCCTCATCCTTACTATATAGAATCATTTTAGTAAGGTGATCATCACTATCTAGTAGAGATTTTAACAACAACATATCCATATCATCTTCTCCTATTGTAACCACAAAATATTTCAAATCTAATTTTTTTATTAAAACTATCAAGGTTATCAATCATAAACATACCTTCCTTGTTACTAAAATCTAAACAATTACTTTTTTCAGTTATAGATGATTTCAATGAATTTTTCTAAATACTTGTTCTCTATAATATCCCACATGATTTTTAGTGTAATATTTTATCACACTCTATTTCTAGTATTATCCAAATGAAGATGGATCATAATGGAGACCTGAAATTTGAGTATCTTCTAATCACCATCATAGATATTGTATGGGTTCTCTTCCAAATTGATATCTAACTATTTTTGAGTTAGACAATCCAAAACATCACATTGTGACTTGTTGAAGTTATTCATATGATCTAATTTATCCACCTAAAAGTTGGTAATAGATAACATAATTCAATTTCTAGAAGTAATTTCTATTCTTTTATATGTATTTGGAACAAACATATGATATGGTGTGGTACTACTTCTGGCTTGTGGATTCGCTATAAAAAATCAGTCCGAATTTCCAAAAAAGGGATGCATCAATAAATCTATAATAATAAAAATTTCTAAATCCAACTATTTAAACAATTCAATCCAACAATAATTGAGAATTCAATTTTTTCTCTAAAAAACCAAAAAAATTTTCCAATCAAAATGTTCCACCCTTAATTTTTTCCAGAAAAGAAAAATACTTTTTTTTCATGTGGGTGAAACCTACTCATGCACCCACACCCCAATAATCATGTGGCCCCTTTTTTATTCCCTATTCCATGCACAATGAAAAATAACATAGAAGCCCTTCTTTATTTTTCCACACCACCCACTTATGAAAATAATGAAATTCCACCTTTTTTCTTTTCTTCACATGTTACTAGAAAAAAAAACCCCTTTTTGCATTTGAATTATACACACAACACACACCCTATCCCCTTCAATTTACACACAAAACACCTAGTTTTCTTGATTTAATAGCACCCAAATAGTATACAAACCAAACATAGGTGATGGGAAGATGGGAAATGATTAAACCAAGGAGTGGTGGATCTGTGTGACAACCACAAGAGAAGGACTTGTAGAAAATAGTAGATGTATAGTAGTACGAATATAAATATCATTGCGGGGATCAAACATCAACCACCCAGGGGTTATAGAGTCCTGAACAATTGATAGAGAGAGTGTAAAAGAATGGATATCAGCATAATTTCTTTCTAGGTAATAGAACTAAAACCCTTGATACCAATTTGTTGTGTGTAAGCCTCACCCTCTCAATAATTGCACAAACAAAAATAGAGAAAACCAAAACAAATAAACTAGGACAAATGATTTATTGTGGTTTAGTTGGAGAACCATTGTCCAAATGGAAGGAAGAAGATAATCATATTCAAATAGAAATACTAGAATATCACAAATCACATTTCATTTTTCATATATAGGAACACAAATTTGTAGCCAAAGTGGAGGGAAAAATTCAAATGGCCACTTAAAATTTTCTCCATATGGACAACAACTCCAACCACAATTCTTCTTCCAAGGAACCAAAATTCAGTTATAGTAATTAGGAGGTTCCAACCCAATTTAAATGTCACTATTAGGTGACTATAAATCGATGGAGGTTACCCACCATCCACTAAAATTTAGTGGATGATGATATATTTTTTGTCAATATTCAACACTTCCTTGTCTATAGATTGTAGAAAAAGGATATTTCAACTGTTGATAATATTCAAAAGAATTGTATCCCCTTAGTATCACATTTCTAGTGTTGAATGTTTTCTAAAATTGAGTCAGTATAGCATATTTTATTCAAAGGAAACCAAGAATTATTCATATAGTCACTCATTATCTAGAAAATGGGAATTCTAGTATAGGGAGGATCTATCCAATATTTTATAAAACCCTTATTAATGGGGTGGAGCATAATGGAAATAACGTCAACTATCATGACATGGTGTTTGTTGCGGTGTGTTGGGTGCTTTGGGATGCAATGAATAAATGTCAGGAAGGCATGTGGTACTCCCTTTAGTTCATAAAAATTTTCATGTTTTATTTGGTGACAGATCATGCTATTCTTTTTAGGGGAAGGGACCACTATTGTAAATAAGGGTTAATTCCAAGAGGCTTAGTTATCATAGGGAGTTGCTGTAGGGATTTACAAGGGAGGTGGGTTAAGTAGAATCCATGCAACAATTATATAAAGATTAATTATGATGGGTCCGACATTCATGGATTTATGATAGGGGTATCTTGGTTCACACTTGAAGAGTCTTAATTGTACATGGTTTTAGTTCCTTTTATGTGGAGGCTAATTCCATTAGGGTAAAGACAAGATCTATGTATAGTGGAATTTATCTGTGCAGGCTCTACAACATTTGAATTATATTGGTGGAATCAGATTCCAAAATTATCATTGTCATCCTTTGGAATATAACCAAAGTTAATTGGTAACTTTTCTATCTTATTAGGAAATGTAGGCTACTCATTACTCATGAAATAGATTTAAGTCACCCTTGGAGGGAGGAAAACATAGAGGCTGACATCCTGGCTATTAAGGGGAACTCTAGTGATAATATTATTCTTTATAATTGTATAATTTCTCTTCCGAGGTATTGTAAACTTACTATTACTAGAGATTCATTAAGCCTCCACCACTTGAGTCCACTATAAGATTTAGATTTTTTGGAATAAAAAGTGAATTATGAGTGAGAATAATGATTATTATTTTTATGAGGGATTTAATTTATCTTTTTTATTATTTGTAATTGATTATATGATTGATAATTAATTTTTTTAGCTATAAAATATTTACATTTTTTTGAAATTATTCTTCCAATTAAGGGAATTTTGGTTTTTAAATATATATTTGAGAGAGCAGTTATAATGTGTCAACCATTATACATCATGATCACAATGATATTTCATTTATATTTTTTCTTTTATAGAAACTAATAAATCAAAATTCTAGGAAACTGTTATGAAAATACAACATTGTTAATATTATGAAATATATATTAAAATAAATGTTTAATAATTTTATATAATACATGTGATGTAATGTTTAAAAATGATTTGTTTTGCTATTAAAATATTTTCATATAGTGAAAATAATATAGGAATCCAATGAGACCTAATGTAAATAAAAATAAATGATAAAGTAAATATAAAATGTCATATGGAATTAAATTCAATATGTTATTACTCTATGACCTGAAAATATGTATCTTATTATATTTTACATTGAATTATAATGTCTTATTTACCAAGTTTATATAAAAATAAAACTAGAAAGCAATAATATTATATGTTTAAAATGAATCATGAATATCATGAAATATATATAAGTATTAATGTAAAAATGATAGAATATGGGATAAGGACATGGAAATGCCAAGGGATACTTCATCGTCATGTACGGGGTCGCTGGCTCCTTATGGATCGTGGTCTTCTGCAGGATTAGGCCTCATGCCACTGGTGCATTTCGTGGAATATTACTCTTTGAGGGATCGGATCGAGCCCCCCAGACTAGATACTGTATCCTTCTACAAGCGAGACCCTTCTACAGGGCTCCTCGCTTCTGTGAACGTTATTGGAAGACCCTCTCAGTGGATTTTGGAGGGTGCGCTATTAGATCGGTTTCTTGGATCCTTCATTGGGACCTTAGGGTCCCCCTCTCTTGTCATCTCCTTGGCCAAGCCTTGCACAGGGCCTGGTGCTAGATCTCAGACTTCTTCCGGTAAAGGTCAAAAGGGATGGTCAAATGCGAAAGGAAGTTTGCATAAGGGTACTTCCCAAGGTCCCTCAGTTTCCCTGCTAAACAGCAAGCACGAGCCTTCAAAGAATTCTCTATCTAGTGCAGTCAGGGGGAAATCTCCCAAATCCCATAGCCGCTTTCGTCAGCTATCTTCAAAGTCATACAACCAGTGCCCGAGGATGTGTAAAAGACTCAAGATGAAACAAATTAAGATTAAGGAGTGTTCCTCCTCCTGTTGCAGAAAGACTAAGGAGTCCAGGGCCAAAGCTGGGCTACCTCGTTCCCAATAATACCCATCATTATATAGAATTCCTATGGAATCGGTGCATGGGTTAAAAAGGACTTCATCGCATCAGAAGTAAGAAAGAATAAGGCTCATATTGTAGCTATTCTCAAAAACAAACATTACCCAAAGAAAATTTCTGAATTCTCCCAAAGGATGCGGATGCATGCATCCATGCATGCCGGCCCCATCAACAAGCACATTTGGGTTTTCTAGAGCAGGGATACTTCTGTGGGCTTGGTTCAGGCAGGGGACAAACACATTACGACAAGGGTGAATCAAGGCACACGATCCTTCTTGGTGACCTTCATCTATGGTAGCTGTGATCCGTAGGGGCAAGGGGTCCTGTGTCATGAGCTCAGAGAGTTTTACCCCAGTGACGAGGCATGGATCATTGTGGGTGACTTCAATGTGGTTTCTGATCTAGTATAAAAGAAGGGAGAGGTGTTTTTCCCAAAAGGCCTGTCTTGACTTTGCCCAGTTCATGGGAGGCAAAGGACTAATGGATATGGGCTACTCGGGCGACCGATTCACTTGGTGCAACAACCAACATGGGAACAACCAGTGCTTGAGTCGGTTGGACCGATGTCTTGAAAATATTCATGATCTCTCAATGTTTTCAGATTCTAAGGTGAGTCACTTGGTTCACGGGATTTCTGACCATTCCCCACTTCTCCACTCTTTGTCTCCAAGGCGGGCCACTCAAGAAAGGTTCAGTTTTACGAGTCAATGGAGTGGAGAACTGGGATATCATCATATAGTGACAGAGATATGGGGGGACATGATCCAAGGACACACCTAGGTGGCCATTCACAACAAGATGAGGAGGTTAAAGAAGGGGTTGTAGCAGTGGGCCAGGGATATCCCACCTAGTGATCAGAATTTGGAGGAGCTTAAGAGGGATGTGGAGCATTTGGAATCCAGTCTAGAGGAGGATTGGGATGATTCAATTTTCTCCAAGATCTGTGTTAAGAAGAATGGAGTGGCCGACTTGATCCTTTCCTAGGAGCACAGTGAAATGGATAATGAAAAGATTAAGTGGCTTTGTGAAGGGAAAAAAAACACCGCATACTTCCATGCTTGCATAAAGGAGAAGAGGAGACCTATCAAACCAAACATAGTTCTGGAGGATGGATCGTACAATGAAGATGGGGATGTGGTCAGGGATATGGAGCATAATTTCTTCAAATACCTCTTGGTAGGCCCTAGATTGACCATGCCAAATCACTATCCAACAGGGGGTGAGGAGTTTTGGGGAGAGGTTCCTACCCTTGTCTCGTCTCATGTCAATGAAGCACTAGAAGAGATACCAGGGGAAGAGGAGATTCACAACTCCATGATGAGGCTCAATCCAGAGAGCGCTCCGGGCCCTGATAGCTTCCCGGGATTGTTTTACAGGGAATCCTGGGAAGTTGTTAAATAGGATATCATCTCTGCTATCCAAGACTTCTTTCACAGTGGCGGCCTGCCGCGGGTGGCGTGTGCTGCCTCTATGGTTTTTATCCCAAAGATCAAGGATCCGTCCTCTCTTAGCCACTACATACCAATAAGCTTATGAAATTTCCCTTACAAGATACTGGCTGGTATTCTTAATGCTAGGTTGTCTGAGCTTCTTCTCTGGTGGATATCCCTAGAACAACATGGCTTTGTTAGAGGCCGCACAATTCATGGGGCTATCGCGCTTTCGTAGAAGATGCCGTGGGATCTCAAAATCAAAACTCATGGCTCGAACATAGCAATTAAACTATACATGAATAAGGAGTATGACCACGTGGAAGGGGGCTACATCAACAGGGTACTCGCCTGCATGGGGTTCTCAGCTTGGGCATGCAACCTACTCTTCCATTGTTATAGCTTGGCATGGATGGCTATCTCCTTCATGGGGAGAACCCGCAGTTTCTTTAAGGTGGTACGAGGGCTTCGGCAAGGGGATCCTATCTCCCCCAGCATTTTCATCATTGTTCAGGACCTGCTCAGCTGCATGATCAATAGGGGCATTGCCAATGGGGAAATTGGGTCCTACCGAAGGATACTAAATCTCCCAACAGCTTCCCATATAATTTCGTCTGATGACACAATAATTTTCATGAATGCAGGGAAAAGGTCGGTGCAGGGTATCAACAGAATTCTGGAGGATTACTGCCGCTAGAGTGGCCAAGTGATCAACAAAGACAAAATCTGCTTCTATATCTCTAAAAAATGTGATGAAAGGAGGTCGATGAATCTGAGTAATAAGCTGGGGATAAAGCGGGGGTCTTTCCCAATGGGATACCTGGGCACACCTTTATCCCCTAGAAGAACAAGAATTAGGGATTTTGATCGGCTGGTGAGCAGGATTACAGGTCGTGTGCTCAAATACAAAAACAGTTTTCTATCCTTCTGGGGTCAGATTGCCATTGTCAATAGTGTCCTTACAATGATTCCAATTCATGCAATGGCTTCCAATAATGTCCCAAAGGGGTTCACTAAATCCATCGAAAAATTGCTATTGGGTTTTATTTGGGATGCTCAACTGGAGGGGAGAAGACGATGGGTGTCGTGGGAGAGGATGGCAAGGACTATACAGGATGAAGGGATCAACATGAAATGATTATAAGGCATTATTCAATAGAGGCATGCGAAACTGGCATGGGAATTGATTGAAGAGCATTCTATTTAGGGGAAGATTATGGCTCGAAGTATGGGTGGGAATGAGCACAACAAGACCATGTGAGGCTCCCCCTTCTGGTCCTCCATCTGCCGCCTCCTTCTGACTCTGTGACGTAATTCGAAATGGATCATAGGTGAGGAGAGTATTCAGTTTTGGCGCCAAAACTGGGATAGAGAAGTGATCGACTACCCAGGTTTTCCTGCTCCCACATTCTCCTTTAAAGAGGTGAGCCTTCATCCTTGTTTCATCAGGTTAGTACTGGATACAAAGTAGAAAGAACTTTTCGATCTCATTACCATCAACTCCGAGGTGGATCGATGTGTCTTCACTGCATCATCTTCAGGGAGCTTTAATTCGATGAACTTCGTTCGCGTAGTTAATTCTCAGGCACAGAGTGATAGTATGGGCGATGCTGTGTGGTGAAACAAAATTCCAATGAAATACAACTTCTTAACTTGGAGAATCATAAATCACGCTATTCCTTCAGATGCATGTATCAAAAGGTTGGGTATAAGTATGGCATCATGTTGCCACTATTACAGGATAAAAAGGGAGGAAATCATGCAACATATTTTTTTTAATTGCGAATGGGCACATGAAGTGTCGAGATTAATTAGATAGATTAATGTTCACCTCTCCTTAAATGACAAAGATTCTCACTTCTTGGAGAGATGGTTCGAGGGAACCAACAATGCAGGTCCTGAAAGAATGGCGAGAGCAGCAATCATCAGTGCAGGGTGTTGGACCCTATGGCAAGCAAGAAATCAGTCCCGGTTTGAGGAGCTCCCTTCATCGGGGAGGATCATCATTGCGAGAACCCGAAACCTTCTGGATGATGGGATGTACTGCCTCAGTAGTTGGAAAGATGTCCCCTCTCTTAGACTTTTTTAAATTCCATTATCAGCAACGCTCATCCGCTCTGCGACTCATGGGAATTGGGTTCGATGGATTCCTCCATCTGATGGATTCAAGCTAAACACGGATGGGTCCTATATCTCGAGTTTAATCCATGGAGGAGGACTGGTTAGGGACTACAACAGAAATGTTGTTCTGGCTTTCATGACCCATTATGGAAATGGAAACTCCCTCCAAGCCGAGTTGAAGTCAGTCTTGTCTAGTATCTCCCTTTGCATGAAACAGAACATCAGGCTTTCCCAGGTGGAAATAGACTCTAATGTGGTTCATGACTCATTGAAAGGGAAAAGTACCATTCCCTAGTAGATTACATACACCATCAGGAAGTGACAAGCTCTCATAAACAACAACACAAAGGTAACACACACTTGGTAGGAGGGGAACAAAGTAGTGGATCATCTTGCTTCCCTGGCAGACTAAACATTCAAAGTTACATGTATCAATAGCATCCCATTCCTAAAATCTGAGGGGGTGAACCTGATACGATGGGATTACCTTTGATTGCATTACTACAGGCCTCCTTAGGCATGGGTGGCCAGCGGGTCTTATACTCTTCAAAGGAATAATAAAAATAAAATCAATGATGATGATGATGCACTTATTTCTCTTTGGTCCAGGGATCATTACCTATGACATCACCAGATGAAAAAAGTTCCATCTCAACATGTGGGAAGCATATTTTACTAAAAGCTATTTATTATGTATAAAATAAATAAATAATAGAACTCATGTGATTAATATATACATAAATACTTGGTTAGTATTATTTAAAACAAAACAAAGAAATTAATTTTACATTTAAATATTCTATTTATGAATAAAATTCATAAAAATATCCATTGGAAATCTGGGATGTTACATTCTAGATCTTAAAAAAATTGCATCCACATAAATCTAATTTTGTCTCACAATATTGAATATATATTAATATATATAATTTTAATTTGTATATTTTATCTTGACAAGTAATTCCTAACATAGTACTAGGAATCATAGTATTTATTAATTAAATATTTCTAAAATAATGAATATACCATTTTAAGATTCATAATTGTGAAAAATATTCTAGAGACATACTCTAATATGTAGTGATTTTCCATATAAGACTCAATATATTTATTATTTTATTACTTGATTTTGATAAATTCTTTTAACATCAAGATAGGGGATATGAAAAAATATACTTACTTGATTTTTGTCTATCCTCTATGTGTAATTTAATCTTTTGGTATTATTTCAATTATTTTCCACCTCTTATACATCTCATATTATAAATATTGATTAACCATGATGAATTTATCATTCAAAAGTCATGAAAATCAAATTTTAATGGATCATAAGTTCTGAATAAGAATTATAAGTTATTCTTATCATCTCTATCGATTTGTTATAATAATAATACTAAGGGAGAGTTAAAAAAAACATCAAAAAAATACTACAATGAATTAAACAAAAAATAAATTATTATAAAAAAACTACAAGTCCTTTTGAAATTCTATTATACTTCATATAATAATTCCTTTATCCTTAAAATTAATTATAACTAAGAAAAAAATATGGATTGTTTTATAGTTAACCATAAACATAACTACAAAGGCGAAACTTCGGAATATAAGTACATCTAAACAAGGGATGCCTGATATATTATCTATGAAACTAGATTTACACTAAGTTCAGTGATTGAAAAAAAGTTCCTCATAGTGTTAATGGGTGATAAAATATCTATAAAAGATATAAAATGTAACAACCCAAGCTTCCATGGTACGTTTCTATTTGAATAATACAATAGATTGTATTGTATGTAACTTCGAGTTATAGCACACCACGACCAATTAAAATAGCCATTTAAACAATAGTTATGAATAGTAATACCCAATTTTTGAAAATTTATATATTTTATTTTTCAAATTGGACTTCATTTTTGGATTAATAATATCAATATTATATTATGGTGATTTTTAGGTAATTTTCTAAAAACATTCAATTTTTGATAAATAGTGGAAAACACTACGATATTGTTTAAAACCGAATTTTTATTTAAATAATTATTTTTAAATTTAAATTTACTTTAAAGTCAAAATATATACATAATTTTTATATTAATTCAATGTAATTCATTGGAGTCATTTTATAAAGAGATCAGATATATAATTTTTTTTGAACTTTTTAACGTCTTTTACCCACCTTCTAGGCACATTTTCAAATTTTCATAAAACGTAATTTGACCACTTCTGTTAATTGATTACCCAAAATTTGACAAACACAGTTTTCATAAGCAAGTAAAATGTGGTTCAATAGGATGAAAATAATTGTTGGTGAATAGTGACTTTTAACTTTTATTTACCATGGTTAAAACTTAATAGGGTAATTAAGGGTAAAAATAAGATTATAATTACCCCAAAACATGTACTAATTTTATTGGATAATTTTTTTCAATGAAAATCAAATTTATCACAAAAATAAGATCCTTTTTGATCCATTTGGGTCATATTAGGACATTTATTATATTTTATTTAAAGAAGAGTTAAATGTGTTCACTTCAAATTTTATTAACTAAACCATTTTTAATATAGATTTTTACATAAGATAAATTTGGCTCTAAATATTCATTAAAAATATTAAAATATTTCCTACATCAATGTATTTTAGTTATAATTTTTATACATTAAATAATTAAATCTATTTATGACACAATGATGATGCAGTAATTACCTTTTTAATGAAAGATTAAAATAATTGGTGTTATTAATTTTAAAATAAATTTAAATTGAAAATTTTTATGCCATATAGAAATTTATAGGTAAATATGACATTTTAGGGTTGATTCAATGTATTTTTTCGAAGAAATAAAGTTGTTATGACTTTCACAAAAACAAAATAATAAATATGGTCAAAATTTACATAAATGTGTTTTAAAAAACATATATATATTATTAAGTGATATAATATTCATAAAAAATTAATATTCAACCAATGGAATTATAAAATGTTATATATGACATTAATTAACCACTCGAGGTTCTCTTGGCATTTTATAGTAACTATATTAACCATGTAGTATAAAAATAGAAGAAGACATGGTAAAAGATAAACTATTTAACTAAGAATTACAAATAAAAGATAAGGTTAATAAGGTGACCTAAACATATTTAAAAACTATTGGTTGAGAGTATTTAGAACCATACCCACCTTATCCTTTAAATAAACCCATTTATATCTTTTAGAAACTGAAAATAATTTTATAATAAATTAATATTTCAAGAATTTCCTAAAGTGCCCCTCATCTCTCTTATAAAAGGGTAGTTCCCCTTATCTTAAATTCACACATCCAAATCCATTTGGCTTAGCCAAAACCTAATGAAATATCCTCCCAACTACCATCAATTCATCATAGAGGACATACTTTGGTCATAATTCTAACCTAAGGATCCCTTTTTTTTCTCAAATCAAAATGAAGTACCCAAAGAAGATGTAATTATTTTATCACCACTTTTAAAATTCTTTTCTTCCTCCACTTCCTCTTTCTTTTTTTGTCTCTATACTAAAATAACAAATCCAGTAAATTCTACATAATGTGATGTTATTATAAATATGGTACAACCATATTCATTATACCATCTATCCCATGAATGAAAAAGTCACCATACATGCATACATATGACTTACCGTCTCCACACCATGGTGTAGTTTGTTATTCAA
Organism: Viscum album; assembly: GCA_963277665.1. Classification (NCBI taxonomy): domain Eukaryota; kingdom Viridiplantae; phylum Streptophyta; class Magnoliopsida; order Santalales; family Viscaceae; genus Viscum; species Viscum album. The sequence continues at coordinate 1,070,878,756 of OY728129.1, forward strand.
AACTTAATTATTTAGATGGGTATAATAATGAGTATAATTGATGTAAATAATAAATATAACATTTTAATTATTAAATATATATAATATAACATCCAATTACATACTATTTAACTATTAATAGAATGATATTGATTCTCATGCGTAGGTATGTCTTACCGTCTCCAAGACGTGATGAGATTTCATTCACCATCGTAACCATTCAAGAATAATTTTTATTTGATGATTAAAAAAATAATGTTTAAGAACTTAATATCATGCTAGAGATGAATCAAATACTTCTTATCCATAACAAACATGACTTACGTTATAATACATATAAATGAAAATGAATCAGTAACACCCAAAAGAATGATACTACTGAAATATTATTAACAACGAAATATTAGAGGATCATATATGATATCATATTTATGTATTTAGTTATTGTATAATTTAATAACAATGACTTAACTATTATATAGGAGGTTAACATACTATCAACTAAGGAAAATTACTAGTTAAGGGTTAATTTTATGATCTATTCATTATATGAGGTTGTTTATATAAAAGTATTTAATGGGAATCTTTGTCATCCACATCTATGTTTCTTTAAAATGAATTTAAATACATTTTTAATATTTCCTAGACCATGGATTAAATTTATTTATATGCTTTTTTGACTTTTTATAGAATGTATTGAAAGGAATCTTTCAGTATTTTTCTGAACAATGTACTTTGTGTCCTTTTCAACAAATTAAGGAAGTAATGTTTTTTTATCTTATATGGAGGATGTGACTATTTTCTGCCATTATAAAACATTCAGAGCATACCTTACATGCTTATGTAAATATTTTCAGAATAATTGTTTTCTTTTATAATTATGTGACATCTAAATGATTTCAATGTAGAAAGAGATATTTATTTCGAAAAGATTTTGGATTTTTTTCATATATGTCAACATATATTGTTGGATTTTATGTTTAATTAAAGTTGATTTATTATGATACAATATTACATATTGTACTAAAAGTTTTATGATATGTTTGACTTTGGATGTGATATTTTTTGTCATTCACAATTTATGGTTTATGTTTTCAAATTTTGTATGTTAGTTTAAAAAGAATTTTTATGTTATGATTCACCCTTTTCATATGAGGAATGCATTGGATACAACAAGTTATTGTTGGGGCCCTCTATATCACCTCGATTCATCGGTAGGTCTCAGGAGACAAAATAGTTTCTTGGCACAAGGCCTTGACAAAATTTATATCTAGGGTCTTGACATGAGGCCTTGAATTTGTGGTTAAGATTCCTGGCATTATACATTCCATCATTATGATATTAGCTATTGATATTACATGTGATTATTTGACAAGTAGGATATCCATGTGAATAAGTCAATTGTATTATTTTATATATCATTTTCATATTTTCCTGAAGTTTAAGTTTATTTTTTTTTTTGTTTTAGTCATAAAATTTTCTATAAATGTTTATATTTATTTATGATAGTTTCCGCTATATTGTAATTCATACTGAGCATCTGAGCTCACCCCTTTATTATGTTTTATTTTTATCCCAGGATATGAAGAAATATATTATGATTGACCTACATGAATAAGATAAGGGATATGAGTGTGTTTAAAAGAGACACAATGTTGTTATTTTCTCATTTCATAATCTAATGTAAAACTTATGTATATATCTAATACTACCAAGGCTACAAAACTGATCAGTCTTCCAAGACTTGATCTCCTGTGATCATGAAAAATTTATGTAATAATTAACTGGCTTTGGGTAACTAGGGTTGGGGCATTATAGTTTGTATTAGGGGAAGTTCAGTTTAAACCATGGAAACTAGATTTAGAAAATCTCTAATTAGAGATCATTACCCAAAGATAGACTTTAAGGACTAGTATAGAAGAACATCAAAATTGTTAGAAAATATAGATTTTTGTTGATTTTCTAAGAAATATTTCCCTGTATGGATACTACACATGGACGTGGTTCTGGATCATGTATACCTAGGAGTGAAAACTCTGAGAAGGTGTTTTGGGCTTGACCTAGGGTATCCCGGTACACGACAGTAAGCCTAACTACGCACCTGGTTTGACACTCTCAGGGGATATTCTTAGGATATTTCACATTTTCTAGTATCCTGGTACACGACAACAAGCCTAACTACGCACCTGGTTTGACATTCTCAGGGGATATTCTTAGGATATTTCACATTTTCTTTAAAAACCATTATAAAGGATATATGAGTCCATAATTATCCAAATAAAACATTTTTATCATTATGTATTATATGAAAAAACTATTCAACTTATATAAATTATTTTACAAGTTTGGAATAATGCATTAAAATTAATAAACTGATCTAGTGAATGAAATTGTTTAGAAATAGAACCTAGTGAGAGGAATGTAAATTATATCAATTCACATAATCCATGTAGGTATTTCCCTCATATTCTATATAATTATAGTGAAGATGGTGATACATCTGGTGATGAACAACTTATAACCATACTGAGACAACTCACTCATGTTATGAATAATAACCTTACCTGTATGGAGTACCCTGATCCACATTGCAGAGGATCAATGTTAGACCACTTCATGAGGCAACAACAACCAATGTTAAATGGGACTACAAATCCATTTATAGCTGAGAAACATATTAGTTCCTTAGAAAAAATATTTCATGCTTTGGGGAGTAGCGAAAGGGAAAAGTTTGTCATGATAGTTTATCATCTCTCGGGAGATGCATATAAGTGGTGGTCAATAATTCAAAACACAATGAAGTATTAACGAGTATGAAAGATGAAATGAAGGGAGTTTAAATAGAATTTCTTAGAAAAATAATTTCCTCAGTAACATCGAGCGAATATAGAAATTCAGTTTTTGAGTTTGAGGTAAAAGGATCATGACAATGTCATGAAGTACATGGCTTACTTTACAAGGATAGTAAGGCATGCTTCAGATTATATACATAACCCAAGAAATAAGATTGATCAATTATTTGATTGGTTAAAACCATTTCTCTGATGAGAATTAATCTCACAACCCATCTCATCATATCAAGATATAGTCTCATGTGCTATCAATACAGAAAATAAATTCTCTAGGTCATGTGACTTTAAATAAAATAAAGAGAAGAAGAGATCTTCAGAACAATATGGAAAAGGGAAGAATGTGAAGAAGGGAAAAGTTGAATATTCACACTACAATAAATGTGGGAAGAAACACCCGGGTACATGACAAAAGGGGATGAGAGCTTATTACATGTATAGAGAAAAAGGCCACCAAGCTTATGATTGCATGGGTAATAAAGAGGTTTTCAATGTTCAACGATACAGTTGTATGAAATGGTACATTATGGAAATAATTTTCCAATGAATCAAGGAAACATTCCTTAGAAAAGGCCATGGGAGAATGTCCAAGCTTATGCGATCACAACTGCTGAAGTTGAAGTTCTTAATGACGCGGTGGAATGTACTTTTATAATTTCCTCAAAATTAACTAATGATTTATTTGATTATTTATCAATGCATTCTTTCATATCTTCCCAGTATTCTAAGAAAATTAGATATTTCCAATTTTACTTAACAAGGGAGTTTTCAGTCAAAACTCATAATCTAAGTATCATACCAACAATAACTTTTCAGTCAGTTACCATTATGGAATATAAAAGTGCTTTATCTACTGATATTATTGTCATAATGATGATTGAATTTTATATAATCCTTGTTATGGATTGGAATTCGAACCATGAAGCGAAAATTTACTGTAAGAATAAGGAGGGTACAATTTTTGATGATGATAAGGAATCCCTTATATTTATAGGAGAAACATCACCATATTATTATCATCTAGATTCACCGATTATAACACTAATAAATTCAATTATTGGGGAGAAAGGAAGAGAAATAACTATGGGTGAGGAAAGTAATGTTCAAATAGAAGATGTACCTATTGTGCGAGAATATGTTGATGTGTTTCGAGAGGATTTATCTGGTCATCCTCCAGAATGGGAAATTGATTTTTCCATTGACCTAATTTCTGGATCAAGGTCCATATTAACGACCCCTTATAGAATGGTCACTGTGGAATTAGTGGAACTAAATAAACAACTATAGGAATTGATTAATAAAAGATTTATTCACCCCATTATTTCGCCATGGGGAGCCCCTGTTCTTTTTGTAAAGAAGAAAGATGGAACTATGAGGTTATGAATTGATTAGAGGGAGATCAATAATATAACAATAAATAACAAGTATCCCCTACCATGCATTAATGATATATTTGGTGAACTTCATGGAGATCAATATTTTCCAAAGATTTACCTTCGATTTGGATATCATCAGTTCTGTGTAAAGAAGGAAGACATTCCAAAGATATCATTTCAAACCATGTATGGGCATTACGAGTTTATAGAAATTTCTTTTGGACTGACTAATTCTCCCTATGCTTTCATGGATCTAATTAATAGTGTTTTCCCATAATATATTGACAACTTTGTAGTGGTATTTTTTTGATTCTATCTTGGTATACTCCAAAACTATCAAATATCATGAAAATCACTTACACAATATTCAGAATACTCTTAGAAGAAATGATTTAAATGGGAAGTTTAGCAAGTGTGAATTCTGGCTTCATGAGATTTCCTTTCTTGGCTATATTTCTGTAATAATGGAATCTATACTGATCCTTCAAAGAAAAGGGAAATCCAATAATGGTTATCAATCACGTGTATAACTGAGGAATGTAGTTTTATTGGTTTAGCAGGTTATTATCAACATTTCTTCCTGATTTTTTCCCAATTGGATAACCCATTAACCAAGCCCACACGTAAAGGGGTTAAATGTTTTTGGAAAAAAGATTGTGAAGATGGTTTTAAATAATTTAAGATAATATTAGTCAAAGGTCCTATATTGACTCTACAATCGTGGAATGATGGGTTTTTTATTTATAGCGATGCATCAAAGAAATGATTGGTTGTATTTTTATGAAGAATGATAGTGTTATTGACTATGTGTCATGAAAACTAAAAATTCATGCACAAAACTATCCTACTAATGATCTTGAGTTAGAAGTAGTAATATTTACTTTGATGATATGGAGACCCTATCTGTATGGTAAAAAATATGAGATATATACTGATCAGAAGAGTTTGAGGTATATTTTCTCACAAAAATAACTCATCATGAGGAAAAGGCGATGGATTGAACTAATCAAGGATTATGATTGCACTATATACCACAACACAAGGAAAGAAAATAAAGAGGAATATTAATTTAGAAGAAAGTTTCATGGAGTTTTGAACAAGATGAGAGTTCAAAGGGATCTTATGTTCATTGATCTAGTAATGATGGATATGAGAATAATCATAGAATTTGAAACATCAATACTTTTTCAAATGGTTTCCAAACCATCTTTATTAGAAAAGATAAAAAGTTATCAGACTGATGATGAGGTGTTTCAAAAAAAAATTAATGTTGTGAGTGATGGGATATTGATTGACTTCGTATATGAAGATGGAATTTTGAAATTTGTGAAGAGGCTTTGTCTTACCGATATACCTGATCTAAAAGGGAATTGTTGGATGATGCTCTTAGCTCTAATTTCGGTATACACCTTGGTAGAACTAAGATGTATAGAGATTGGAAGGAACATTTGTGATGGGAAAAAATGAAGAGGGATATTGTAGATTATGTTTCAACATATATGATTTCTCAACAAGTGAAGGCAGGAAGACAACATCCTAGAGGAATTATGCAACCTCTTCCCATACCTGAGTGTAAATGGGATGATATTACGATGGACTTTGTCATGGGAATAACAAAGACTCATAGAATTAATGATGAAATATAGTTTATTATTGATCCTCTTACCAAGTCACCAAATTTTCTTAGTATGAAAGAAGATTTAACACTTGAATGTTTAGCCAGACTATATATTAATGATGTTGTAAGACTTCATGGTGTACCCCTATCAATTTTTTCTGATCGTGATCCCTATTTTACATCAAGATTTTTGGAAAAGTCTTTTGATTGACCTGGATAATGAAATATAGTTGAGCACTTCTTACCATCCTCAAACTGATGGATAATCAAAACAAACAATTCAAACCTTCGAAGACGTGTTGAGATCTTTCTCACTTGACTTTCAAGGTACGTGGGATCAATATTTACCTTTTGTATATTTTTCCTTTGATAATAGTTTCCATTCAAGTATTCATATGGCACCATATGAAAAATTATATGGAAAGAGATGTCACGCATCAACATGTTGGTATGATATTGGAGAAATAAAACTCGGAGGCCCAGAAATTGTTTAGGAAACAATATAAAAGGTGAATATTAGCCAAACCCACAACAAAGTGGCACAAAATATGGAAAAAAACTATGCCAATAATTGAAATAATGATTTGTAATTTCAAGTTGGAGATCAAATTTCTTTAAAGATATCTACATGGAAGGGTGTTATATGATTCAATAACAAGGGTATATTATGTCCCATGTACATTGAAAATTTCGAAATTCTGGAATGAATTGGAGTTGTAGCTTACCGTTTGTTAATGCCACCAAGTCTCTCCAAAGTTCATGATGTTTTCCACGTATCAATGTTGAGAAAATACATGGCGGACCAAATGAACATACTCTCCTATAAAGAAATAGAACTTGAACATGATATAGCTTATTATGAATATCCTATTATAATTCTTGATACCAGAGAACAAGTGTTGAGAAATCGAATGAATAGTTTGGTAAAAGTTATTTGGAGAAACAATAAAATGGAAGAGGTAAAATTGGAACCTGAGGAACTTATGACGAAGAACCACCAAAATCATTTTATGTAGTAATATTTTAGAATTTTCAAGGACGAAATTATTTGATAGAGGGATAAATGTAACACCCCAAGATTCCAAAATATGTTTCTCTTTGAATAATAAAATAACTTGTGATGTACATAACTTCGAGTTCTAGCACACCATGACCAATCAAATTAGCCATTTAAAAAAATATTGATGAATAGTAATACACAATTTTTTAAATTTTATAAATTTCAATTTTCAAATTGGACTTCATTTTTGGATTCAGAATATCAAAATTATCTTAGGGTGAATTTTTGGTAATTTTTTGAAAAATTTCAATTTTTGAGGAAAATTGAAAAACACTAGGTTATTGTTTAAAACCGAATTTTTATTGAAATAATTTTTTTAAATTTAAATTTATTTTTAAGTAAAAATAGATACATTATACCTATATTAACCCAATGTAATTTATTGGATTCATTTTATAATAATATTACATATGTATAATTTTATTGAACATTTTAACGTCTTTTACCAACCTTCTAGCACATTTTCCTATTTGCATAAAACATAATTTTACCGCTTATATGAATTGAAATTCCAAAATTCAACAGAAATGGTTTTCATTAGTAAGTAAAATGTGGTTCAAAAGGATGAAAATAATTTTTGGTGAATAGTAACTTTTGAATTTTATTTACCTTAGTTAAAAGTAAATAGGTTAATTAAAGGTAAAAAATATTATAATTACCAAAAACATGTATTAATTCTATTGGAAAAGTGTTTTTCGACCAGAATCAAACTTAGGAAAAAACTAAGATCCTTTTTGATCCATTTGGGTTAGATTAGGACATTTATTGTATTTTATTTAAAGAAGAGTTACAAGTGATAAATTGAAATTTTATTAACTAAACAAGTTTTAATATATAGTTTTACAAAAGATAAATTCTACTATAAATTTTAATTAGAGAGATAAATATATTTCCAATATCATAGTATTTTATTTATAATATTTAGACATTAAATAATTAAATTTATTTATGATACAATGACGATACAGTAATTAACTTATTAATGAAATATTAAAATAATTGATGTTATAAATATTAAAATAAATTTAAATTGAATCTTTTGAAGAAATAAAATAATTTTATAGGTTAATATTACATTTTAGGATTGATTTAATGAATTTTTCTCAAAGAAATAAAGTTTTTATGACTTTCATAAAACCAAATACTAAATAGTGTCAAAATTGACATATGTGAGTTTTTAAAAGAGATATTATATTATTAAATGATATAATATTCATAAAATTATAATATTTGGAGAAAGAACTTATATAATTTTATATATGACATTAATGAACCACTTTAGTTTCTATTGGCATTTAATAGTAACTTGATTAACCATGTCGTATAAAAATACAACAAGATATGGTAAAAGTTAAACTATTTAACTAAGAATTAAATCTAAATGATAAGGTTAATATGGTGACCTAAAATTGTCTAAAACTTATTAGTTGAGAGGATTTTGACCCATCCCCACCTTATACACGAAATTAATCCATTTTTATCTATTAGAAACCGAAAATTAATTTATAATAAAATTATATTTCAAGCATTTCCTAAACTTCCCCTTACGTCTCTTATAAAAGGGTACTTCCCGTTCTCTTAAATTAACACCTCCAAAGCAATTTTTCTAGGCCAAAACCTACACAAATATCATCTAAAATACCTTTAATTAATTCTAGTGTCCTTAATTTGATCATAAATCCATCTTAAGGAGCCCTTTTTTTCAAATCAAAAGAAAACACCCAAAAAAGATGTAATTATATTATCACCTCTTTGAAAATTGTTTACTTCTTCCACATCCTATTTCTTTGTTGTTTTCATAATAAAATAATAAATCATGTACCTTATACATACTGTGATATTATTATAAATATGGTACTACCATATTCATTATTCTCTTAGTATTATGAGGGACAAAGTCAACATACGTACGTATGTATGGATTACCGTCTCCACGTTGGGATGTAGTTTGTTATTCAACACTTAATTATTTGAATTGGTATAATAATGAGTATAATTGGTGTAAATAATAAATAAAACATGTTAATTATTCAGTATATATAATATACCATCCAATTACATATGATTTCACCCTCAATATAATGATATTGTCGCTCATGCGGACGTACGACTTACCGTCTCCCCGACGTGATGAGATTTCATTCCCCATAATAACCATTCGAGAATAATTTTCATTTGATGATTAAAAAAATAATTTTTAAGAACTTAATATCATTTTGGATATGAATCAAATACTTCTTATCCATAACAAACATGACTTATGTAACAAAACATTTAAAGTAAAATGAATCAGTAACACCCGAAACAATGATACTACTGAAATATTATTAACAAAGAAATATTTTAGGATCATATATGATATAGTATATATTTATGTGGTTATTTTATAATTTAATAACAATGATTTAACTATTATACTATATGTTAACGTACCCTTGACTAAGGAAAAGTACAAGGTAAGGGTTAATTTTATAATCTCTTCATTATCTAAGGTGGTTTATACATAAGTATCTACTAGGATTTCTTTATAATCCAAATCCATGTTTCTTAAAAATGTTTTTCAAAAAAAATTACTTTTTCGTAGACCATGATTTAATGTCAATTATATCCTTATTTTACTTTCTAATAATTTTTTGAAAGGAATCTTTCCATCATTTTCTAAATGATGTACTTTATAACATTTTCGACAAATTAAGGAAATAATGTTTTTTAAATTATACGGTGGATGAGGTTATTTTCCACCATTATAACACCTTCTAAGATTCCAATAAAATATTATATGAATATTTTCAAAATAAATGTTTTTCTATAATTATGCATCTTCTAAATGGTTTTAATGTAGAAGGAGATATTTCTCTCAAATGTTTTTTGGATTTATTTCATCTATGTCAAAATCTATTGTTAGATATTATGTTTAATTGAAGTTGATTTATTATGATACAATATTAAATATTGTATTTATAGTTTTATGAAATGTTTGAATATATATGTGCTATTTTTAATGTCATTCCTAGTTTATGGTTAATGTATTAACATTTCGTATATTAGTTTAATATGAATGTTTATGTTATGTTTCACCATTTTAATACGAGGAATGAATTTGACGTAATAAGTGTTGAGTGAGGCCCCCTATAGTACCTTTATGCATCAATAGGTCTCATGATACAAACTAGTGTCTTGGAACAAGGCCATGAAAAAATTAATATTTAGGGTCTTGGTATGAGGCCTTGACTTTGTGGTTAAGATGTCCAGTATTATGCATTCCATCATTATGGGATTAGCTATTGAAATTAAAATTGATAATTTTACTAGTATAATATCCATGTGAATAAGTAAATGGAATTATTTTATTGATATTTTTCATGTTATGTTGACATTTAAGTATAAAAGGATTGTGTTTTAGTCTTATAATTTTCCTTAAGTGTTTATTCTTATTTATGATTATTCCCACTATATTGTTATCCTTACTGAGCATATGAACTCACCCCTTTCTTATGTTTTATTTTTTCCCTAGGGTGCGGAGAAGCATATTATGTTTAAACTGAAATAATATTCTAAGGGATATGAGTGTGTTCAAAGGAGACACAATGTTATTGTTTTTTCATTTCATAATGCAATGCTAAACTTATCTATGTATCTAATACTTCCAAGGCTACTAAACTGATCAGTCTTTCGGGACATGATCTCTTGTGATCATGACAATGTTATGTAATATTTCAAGGACTCTGGGTAACTAGGGTCACAACGTTACATAAAAGAGTGAGTGTATCTTGAAAAAATCATTTTCAGAATTTGGGGTTATGATCAATGGCTTTACTATCACATTGTTACGGGCATCAAAATTAGTTGTTGTAATCAAATAATATTGGTTATACTCCCATGGAATTGTCTGTGGTATATTTCATTGATTCTTGAATAATTTATTTAAATAGTGTACAATATCCTTATAGTTGATGAATTAGATATATGCCAATTCATTCTTACTATTACTTACATGATCCTTATGGCCTTTATCTCTGCACTAGAAAAAACACGTATTCCATTAAATCAAATCCTAGGTGTTTTCTTTCAAAAATTAATACATATTAAACAATTTAATCACAAAATTTTCTTGTTTTACAAGAGTCAATTTAAATAAATACCATTCATCCTCTAATTCTCTTTCCTTCCATTTAAAATATAAAAATTCCATCATTTATTCAAAACCTATAGGGCACTAGATACTATATATTTCTGTGTAGAAAATGTTTAAGATAGTAAAACTATTTAAAGGCTTGTATTTATCCCATAAATGAATAAATATATATAAATTTATTGAGTTTTTATGTATTCCAAATCATTTATTTCAAACCATGTGAATTTAGAAACATAAATAAAAAAGATTTATTTTTTTATTTTTTCAAATTTAAAAATTTACTTTCAAAATCAATTTATTTCTCATGGGAAATATATTTTTCAATGAAAAATTCCCTAAAAGTATCCAATTACTTACTTTTAATCTCTTACACCTCATTATTGTTTTTAATTATTTATAACCATTGATCAGTATACCTATCAAGATAATAAACCACCATATTAACCATATATCATTCACAACTTCTCAAAGATTGTAATATATTTTTGAGGGACTTGATCCACTTTTTAGATATTAATGGATTTTTAGTTCCATTAATGGATATAGGTTTTTATTACATGAAGAGATCTAACATTATTGTGCCATGATTTAGATCAAAAGTTTACTCTATATAGTCATGGTTATTATTCTTGACATTCCCTAATATATTTATAATCTACTAAGATTAAACTCTATACTTATTTACTTTATTAGGTGTAAACACCATACATATATTATTGGAATTGACATGATTTATATTGAATCCACTAGTAACCATTTTGAAAATAATTGAATTTACTGAATTGTTTCAGGAATAAAATTATTAATTATAAATCATAATATGTAATTCTTAGTAATTTGTTGTAAATTCATGCCATGTATATAACAACACTAATATTTTTAGGTACATTTCACTTTAATTATTATCTCGATCATATTTATTATAATTGTTTATGGATGTCTAGGGTGTCGGAGTAGCACCAAATTTGGATTAAGAGAAATGAAATGGACCTGAAGAAAATATATATCCATTGGTAGGATTTCGTGGTGTGACATAAGAGTGACTCCATGAATAAGACGCAACAAAATGGTAGTGGTTCGGCCTAAAGTGGTTCATATTGGGATTCATATGTTAATGTTGTGAAAGTGATCCTAATGTGTTTTAAGGGTTAGTTTATTGAATTCACTGTAAAATCGATTTAATATATCCCCTTACTTCCACTGAACCCCATTTAGGATTTTAGTTACATGAATCTTCTCTTTGAAGGAACTGAATCTCTTCTCCATATACTTCTACTTTGGAAGTGTTGTTTGTTGAGGTGGTATCTTCTTGATAAATCTAATGTCGTCTTGGACTAAGATCTATTTTTATTCTTATTTTCTAATATTATTCCATTTTATATAACCCTAAAGTCTTTTTTGGGGATTCGTTTCGGTATTTTGTGTACATGGATCAATTCAAGTGGCAATTCATACTGATTTACCTTTTTTCAGGATTGAGGTAGGAAGACATTAAAATTTTAATTATATTGTACGGATTTGTATGTATTGTTTTACATGTGGGTGTGTGTGTGGCCAAATGAGACTTATAACTATGGTATTTAAGTGATAAGATTTGTCTATTTAGACATTTTAGACCCCTTAGAGGGGGACTGACACACATTGCATAATTAATGTGGCAATTACAATTGGATTATTTTGGAATATAGGGGATGTTTGCCTAGGAAATCAGGCTTTGGTAGAGTCATTTGGTATTTTTTGAGGCTAGTATGGAATTGATATTTGATTTAAGGGTATAGTTGGGATTTCCCATTATTTTCACTGGCCGTTGATGAATTTTTTTTCTTGATGACTATTACTTAATGTGAACTCCCTAAAGTTTTCAGAGATGGGTTTTTGAGTATAGTTAACCTCTCTAGAGTCTAAATGTATGGGTCAATGTGTTGAGGTGAACTCCCAAGAGATCACAAGGATGGGTTAGTGTGATAAGGTGACCACCCTTTAGTGTGTAGGGATGGTTCAAGGTTCCTGACAAGGCTACAACAGATACGATAAGGCATTTGTGGTGTGAAACCATTTCTTTTGATGTAAAAAAAAACAATTCTTCTAGTATGGAGTTAAAACATGTAATACACTGTTCTATGGAAGATGGGTTAGTTCATGATGACCGAAAAAGTTTATTTATTTATTTATGATTTTTTGTTGTTTAATCCACCTTTTCATACTTGTTATATTTATACTAATTTAATGTTTGTGGATTCCTACTAGGTTTATTCTCACACGTAGTATGAGAAAATTTATTCATGTGTATAATTACTAATAAGTGATATATCCAAGGGAAAGGGATTTGTAACATATTACTATATTGGTTTAGGTTGACTAGGATAGATATTATTTCATGACATAATCTATGAACTTTTATAATACTGCATCTCATTATTGTTTTATTTTGTTCCCTTTTCTATATCAAACGACTATATATGGGAATATATTTTAATTATATATACTAAATATTGTATTCTATTTTGTTTTAGCATGCAATGATATAGATATTTATTTTATTTTTTATTATTGTAATTTTTTACATTGTTGTTTGTGTTATTCTAATTGAGAACTTATACGATGGGAATAGTCTTCACATAGTGACCTCTTAGCCCTTACAATTGAAAAAAATCCTATTTTATATGGGGAGGAATGAATGAGGCCATTCTCTAAATCATCTATGACCAAGTGGTTTATTTAAAAATGTTACAAAATGGTATCAAAGAACATTTATTTATTTTTTATTATCTAGAGATTTCTAGAATAGAGATTAGATGGATAAAAATTTCCTAGGAGAGATAATATTGTTCTTTTCCCATACTGATGTAGGGAATCATAATTTTTCCAAGGAAGTAGGATTGATTTTTTAGGTTGTGATGTTACAGTTTTTTTATTTTGCTTAGGTTTTCTTGTGTTGTTATGGTTTATGGTATTTTTCTTTCTGGCCAAATTGTAAAGAGTGTATGAGTTCTTGAATTATGGATTGAAGTTTCAATGGATTGAATAATAACTGGGGGGGGGTTGAATTAGTTACATGATTTTATATTTTTTAATATTTTTAGAATAATCACCGCTAAAACCTATTAAATTTCATTAAATTATCATATTTTAGTAAAAAATTATGAAAGAAAAATTAGGAAATCTAGAAAATCACAAGATATTTACAAGGTTCATCCCCAATGTGAGAACTGATATCCCTACTATAGTCACTCCTGTGGATCTATAGAAATTAATTATAATAAATAAGTGAATAAAACTTATGTCAAATAACATTAGACACTTTATATCCCTTGATAATAAATATTTTACCAACTCCTATTAGTTTAAACAGTTTTCCTACAAACAATTTGAGTGATAAAAGCAAATTATTAGCAACGGGTTTTCTCCCCAAAATTCTGTATGAAAACTGTATCTAATTTCCCTAAGACATATTTTATCCAGTTCATTGAACTTAGTATGATTTAATCATTACAAAAACCCATTCTCAATCAGCACATCTCAAACTCTACTTAATTGTCTAATTGGAACTTCCTCATCGTCCATATTATCTCAGTCTGGTAAAAAAAATTCTGTATTCCTATCTTCTTACAAGATCTCTATCTAGAATATAAATCTAACTCAAACTCTATAGTGATCCAAATTTTACACACATGTGAAAAGGTTTCATAGTACGAATGTACTATGTATCTATTTATAGGAAACCCTAAATAGAAAAGGTAGGAAATTGAAAACCTTTCTAACTTACTCAAATTAACAACCATAAAAAATTCACTCACATTTAAACTTCATCTTTATCTACTTAAATTCTTCTTAAATCTTCTCAAAACTTATTGAATATTCATAAGTAATCTAAAAAATCAGGCTTATCAAACCGTCTCCCTTTCCCTTATTCTGATTAGGTGAGTCTGATGATATTTCTTATGACTCAAATTTTTCTTTCTGCCACAAAATTAGTTTAATGAAACTTCCTCAACTTAGTACGATGTAACTTCCTTAGGTCATTCTCTAGTAACTTCCTCACCTCATTTAGATGGAACTTCCTCAGCTCTGTCAGATTTTACATTCCTTCTTAGCATCGACGATATCATAGTCTATGTATAGAATATTGATGATCATTGGGTGAAGTTTATAATGTTTTTGTTATCGGTACCTGCTAAAAGGTGGTGGAGTATAATGGTTTGTGATCAAAGTATTGAGGGTTAGTTGTGGGAAATTTCCAATGATTTTTTAGAAATTCATTCTAAAATAACTGATAAGAAGTTGGGAAATGATATTAAATTAGGCATTTTTTCTCCACGAGGTACTCCACATCTATGCATCTTGTGTGGAAAACATAATCATTACCATAATACATATACTAGTTAGTTAAGGATGTTATATTCCTGAAATATAATTGGGAATCTACAATGATTTTTTTTGAAGATTCTCATATTCAAATATGGATAGAGGTTCAGGGAAAAATATTCATTGAAAGATTAGTATAGGGGAACCTAGTTGGATAATAAGGATCTTTCTATGAGGTATGCCCGTGGTGCAATATAGGGATATCAAAAACAATAGTCTCTAGTTCCATAGGTTTTAGTTTCTATAATAAAATAGGGACAATGGTAGTGGGGTCATTTATACAAGTCTAGTGGGGTTTTTCTATTGTATTAGGATCAATCATATAGTGGAGATAAGCCCTTGATTGTTATAGGTACAATTTTAGTTATGTTGATGCTCTCTACTATTTTGTTTGATACATGGGAAACACATTTGTTTATTTACTCCCAAGTGGATTCCTAATTAATGTTTATACTAAAGTTTTATCCTTGTTTTTATCCCTTTATACTCCTCTCAATGAGAGGGTAAAACATATTCAATGTTTCCCAAAGTGGTTTGTAGTGGTTGAAGTCTATGATCCTCAATGGGATTTTTAGATTTTGTAGGTGGGAAATTTTGATGTAATTTTTAGAATCGATTGTTTTATGTGTTTTTGATCTCACAATTATTGTCATCAGTTATGGGTGAATTCTTCATTCCCTAAAGAAAATTAGTATACATTTATTATGGAATAAAACATAGAGGTAGGAAGATTAAGACTGTACCTTATCTATATTTGGACAACTATAGAACATATGGCGGGAATGATTCCCATAAAAGATCAGTTGAAGGGTCTAAGCACCTTTTCTCTTATGGTATATCATTAGAAAAAATATATTCTAAAATTATTTCTTATAATTTCCTCATAAAAGGTTGTATTGAGTTTCATATTTAAATCATTTTTGTTTAATAATTTATATCTATTAGCCCATTCATATGAAACTAGTTATGCTGAGAGATATTATACTGAATCTTGTTGCATGAGAGGTGAAGGTATTCATTCTACCATGAACTTATAAAATGGGTGAATTGGTCTAATTCATAATAAATATGGATGATTTCCTTCAACTGTACATGGATTACCAGAAATTGAATTAAGTCCTGAGGAAAATCTTGTATCAACTTTTGAGGATCAATAATTTATTTGAATAGTTAAGGGAAGCCTGTTGGTTCTATAAGGCTGATATTTGATCAGGATATCATCAATAATAGGTTATTATTGATTTTATACAGAATATTGCTTTTAGGATTTGGTATGGGTTTTATGAGTGTAAAAAAATTTCATTTTATATAATGAATGTTCTAATTGTGTTTATGGCACTCATGAACCATGTTTTTTACCATTAATTGGAATCCTATATTGTGTTCTTCATTGATGATATACTGGGGTATTCATTGACCCTATAGTTACATATTATGAATATTTATATTTTCGATAGCACAATCTAATTGCATTCAATTTTTTGAAATTTCTAAAATATTTACTTCTAGATCCATGATTTATTCTTCCTTGGGAATGTGGATTCTACGGTGGTAATAAGTACTGATCTGGAGAAGGTATATTTAATTATGTCTTAGTCTCAACCAAGTAATTTGTATTACATCAATAGTTTACTTGGGGTTTTGGGTATTAATTATGTTTTGTCAATGACTTTTCATTCATGTAAATTCCAACGAACATGATAAGCGGAAAGGTAGTGAAGCTCATATGGATGGATCTGTGCGAGGGGGATCTCCTGGTATTAATACAGAGGTTGAAATTCCATCCTATTCTGATTTTATTATAACCAAGGATTAGTAATAAAGTTTACCATGGGGATTTAGGAGTTGTTTTAGGAGTTATCTTAATGTAGGTATATTAGTTAGTCACATATGGGTCTCATCTTCTCTGACGTAATAAGAACAAAAACCCTACCGATGTCTTGGAATTTGATAAAATGGTTTATAATTTGATATGTTGGTGTCATTATCTCTTTAATGAAATATTTTTCATCAACATAGTCCATAACATATTTTTATATATCTTCTCTCAGTGATACTTGATCCTAAAATAGATATATTGGGTTTTTACTTATATATTTTTAATTTTGAGGTAGAATATGCCCCAAGGAAGGGGAATATTGTTGTTGATTCCCTTAAAAAGAAAATATTAAAAACTAGGGATATGGAAATCAAAGGTGGAATTAAAGGTTATGATATCACTATTGAATTATAATATTTTTGTATATGAGGATTAGTGAATAGTGAACAATTCTACCATCATCACTACTTCTTATTAATTGGATTGAGTAATAACCAACCAAGAATCTCATTCAGATTTTTAGGTTATACGAGAATAGGTGATATATGTTTATCTTGATCAATGATGATCCTTTGATGGAAATGGAATGATATATTTCCATATGATGGTTGAGGTTCCCATTTATATGAGGTATGATTTACTAATAGACTCCCATTATTCATAGTGGGTGGAACATTTTGGGTTGACCGAGATGAATCATGATATGAAACTTTGTTTTTGTCGGTAGAGTATAAAAAAAGATGTTTTATGGTTTATCACTATTTCCAATATCAATCAGAGGGTAAACTAAAGGCACTAGTGACCATCTAGATTTCATCAAAATCTCTTAGTGATAATTTGAAAATAGGATGAGGTGATGAAAAACTTCATCATATTACAACTAAGGAATCTGAGGAGTTGAGATGCTTTGTGGGTAGAGGTTTATCAGTTGATGAAGGATGCATGTTTCTTATCGATTTAAGAGATTTAGTTTATTAATTATTTGGATGAATTTATGTGTGGTAAATAGTATAGTTTCATGGTGAGACTGTGTGTATTATTTCATATTTGGATGCATGTTTCACATAATGATTTTTGAAAGGCCAAAAAAGGCATTAGGATCATAGAGATAGTTTAGAACAATATATCACTTTTAGATAGACAAAAAGTATAAGAGGACTATCAAGGCATATAGGATTTTATTAGAGAATCTGTGCTCAGTTTTTGTTGTTAATGGGATGACCATAAAGCTTTAGAAAAATTCTCATACAAAAATATCTTAAGTGAATACATTAAAAAGGAACATTTTGAGGATTTTTATGGCCAACCACGTCATTTCTCATTATATTTACCTGGGTTGAGAGATTCTCTGGTGATCTAACTGAGCATGGTGTAAGATATTATTTGAAATGGTGATGTCGATATAGAATTAGTTGGGTACCAATCATATTATGAAATTTTCTTATACTGAACGACTGTAAAAACCATTAGAGTTAATAATTGGTGACAATTAAATTTTTTGGGTGTCACCTTGGTTGGGGAATTAGTGTTTGAGAAAGGATGGGAAACTAGGACTAAATTTTGTTGGTTAGTTCTATATTTTTCAATTTATTAGGATAATGTATTACCAGTTGGATCACCCTTTATGACATTAAGGTATAAATAATGTGTTTCATGTGTTGTAGCTCTATAGGTATGATCTAGATCCTGTACACATCATTGATTGTGATGATGTTGAGTTAGAGGAAGACACTTCATTTAAGTTATATCTTTTGTAGATCATAGAATAATGTAGGAAGGATCTATGAGTGATGATAATGTATCTTCTCTAGGTTTTTTTGGCAACATAGATGTATCAAGAAGGAAACTTAGGAGCATGAGTCAAATATATAAGTTTAGTGGACATAGATACTCAAACATGACCACTATGAACACTTAGTGGGCATTTTATGAGCTTAAAGGGGGGTTTTTAATCCCTCTCATGTTTTTATATCCCTTACATTTTTAGTTTCAGACTAATAATGTGAAATATACGTGTTTCTAGTTGTCCTAGGTGTTAGGGAAGCGTGGGAGTGGGTTTGGGAGGAACATGTCAGGACATCAACTAATATAGAACTATAGGTTGGATTTAAATATATGTTTTATTGCATGAATAAGTTAGTACAGAACCCTTGGGGTTATACATGAAATGGTTCATAGTGTGGGACAATGGTTCATGTCGTGAAATTGAGCCTCGATAGTTTTTTTAGTTACTTTTGTAACTTCCCCTAAAACCCCTTTAATATACCTCATTATTTTACTTGACCTAATTATGGTATTTTTTCTTTGTAAATATCAAACTTGATGTATTTAGATCACATCATTCTTCTACATCATTAGTTGAAGTGTCATTTTTTGTGATGGTAACCTCATAGTAAATTTAATGTCCTCTTAGCCCCAGACAATTCATTCTTCATTTTTCCTTTTGTTTTTTTATTTCTTAATCCAAAATTCCCAATTTTAGAGTTGATTTTTGGAATTTAGTGTGTTGATATTGATTTGGGTGGTGATTCCTTATTGTTTACCTTCACACACTTGAATTGATAAGTCCTTATAATATTATGTCTTTTATATGTAATTTTATATATCATTTTTCATGAGACTACATGTATATCCATGTGATACTATTTTCTTTGGTATCAAAGTGACAAGGTAGGTCTATATAGATCTATTATCCCCTTTAAAGGGGGATTTATTAGATGTAGACCAGTAGAAGTAGAAATTCAACTTGTATTATTGTTTAATATTGGCATTTTCCAACTGGGAAATGTGATTTTGGGAGAGTTTTATAGTCTTGGTTAGGGATAATATAGAATGTTTAATGATGTATGGGGTTAGACAGAATTTCAGATTATCTTTGTTGTATTTTTATTAATTTTATTTCTTTATTCCTTTAACTTTATGATACTTACCAAAAGTCCATGGAGATGGGTTAATGTGTTGAGTTGACATCCAAAAAGTTTGAAGGGATGGGTCGGTTTGTTGAGCTAACATCTTTAAAGTCTATAAGGATATGAAAATGTGTTGAGGTTACATCCCTTTAGTGATTAGGGATAGGTCATGGTTCTTAAAAAGTCCATAAACTATGTGATAAGGCATGGGCTCTGTGTTGATTTTTTTCCAGAGTTTCAATTGACTTTACTTCCAGCGTACTGCTGGAGCATGTTGGTCTGAGTTTTGTGGAAGCCTGGTTTGTGTATGATGATCCATAATGTTGTGTTTGTATTTATAAATTTATTTTATATTGATGTTTCCAACTTTATAAACATGTAAACTTTATGTTAAGGTCCCATTGATGGGTTTTTACTAGGTCTATTCTCACACCATGCATGGGAATCTCAATGCATAGGAAGACATCATGATCATAAATCCAGCTAAGGGAAATGTCCCTATAACAGATTGCAGAGTAAGTTCTAGTGGACTTGAATAGATGTAATGTGGGGACATACTCTAAGATCTTTTATAGTGATTACACATTTATTATTTCTTTTAGCTATTAATACTTATTTATTATTATTCCACATTTAGGGATATATTCTTTTATATGTACTATAAATTTACCCAATATAATCATAACATAAATAATACATTAATTTTTGGATTTAATAAAAAAAATCTCACAAATAGTCACAAAAATTGAGGACCTAAATGTTTTGATTCCCATAAACTATTTATATAAGCTTATTATTCTATAATACTTGTGACAATTTCTCTATAAGAAAACTCATATCGAACCTTTTCTAGAAATATCACATGGTATAATTAACTTCTAACAAGGGAAATAGAAATATAATATCATAATGTATCAGGTCATAAAAATGAATGAATGAGAATATGAGGTGATGATAAATATCTATTTAAAATATCATGAAACCATAGATGAAAATAATAAGATCAACATAATATCATGGAAATATTTTTAACAAAACCTAAAAGTCATGAGAAGACTCAAAATATATCTCAATAATGATGAAATATGTGAGCATGTAATAAGAGTATAAGTCTATTAAAAATAAGGCATAACATGAAACACTGAATATCTTGAAAACGAAAATCATCATGGAATTTTTTTCAACTTGATAAAAACTAAAAAAATGAGTAAAACCCATGAGTATAGGAAATAATTTCTAAGTATACACATTATTCCCATTCTTATGTGAACAAACTCATTATTTCCATGCCTCAAAATGTGAGAAAAACCATTATAATAATGATTCTTTTAATAAAAAAACTATGTACAATCTAAGATATCTCAGGATACATAAACATAAAACAATTTATTGGAGGGTGATATAGTACCACACATATCATAATACTTTAATTATGTGTACCACATAATGTTAATAATCATTATAAATTAAGAAACCCTAGAAAAAAAGAATGGTTTTAAACACTTAAAAAACATCACACAATATGAACATAAAAAAGTATTGGATATCAAAAATAAAATTATATAAAATTAATCATATAATAGAGTATATAAGTTGATAAAAACATCTATTTATGGGGTATAAAACTTATAGAAAAAATAGAAGCTAAAATAAAAAAATTTCACAATACCATTTAAACATTGTTATAAAAGTTTAAGTGAAAATTAATTTAAAAAATATTATTGACAAGGGAAAGAGAATAATTTTAAAAACCTTATTAAAAATAATTCTGGATAAATAATACTTGAAAATAATAAAAAATAAGCTAATAAATATAACATGGTAAATAAAGAAAATAAATTCCTTTATTAATGTTTTTAGTACCTTTTAAATAAAAACCCAAATTAGAAAATCTTTTAAATACCATTCTTACTTAAAATAGATAATGTAATATATAAGGAATATAAAAGACAATAATTTTTTTTATTTCATTAATTAAAATACTTTAAATAGTAAAAGCATGGACATGGAAGGGAAATATTTATAGGTAATAATGAGAGTTATTCTCAGCAACGTTATACTTCTATTTTAGAAAATTATTTATCAAATTAGTAGTGTTTAATGATAAAAATTTATTTCCAAAAATAAAAATTTTGATCACTATAAAAAATATGGTATATTAAGTATCAAATAAATCTTGAAAATTATATTATACTAAGGGAGATATGACTGAATGAATCGGAAATTGAGTCGATGAAACACTTACTTAGAATTCCGACATAGTCGATCACACTCTAACCTCTTATAAAGTAATCATAAATTTCTTAATTACATATTTAAAAACCTTATTTATATATATTTTCTTATATATACTTCACTTATAATCATTTAGGAAAAATATATTAGTAAATTAAGGATTATCATTACAATCCGATGTTTGTAACTCTTTGGTTGTCTCACCCGTGTTTTATAATTTTGATACTGAAAATCATTAATTGATATTAATATTATAATTTATAAATAATTTAAGGTACTTTATTATAAATTTTAAATTTATTTATAATGTTTTGTCTTATTCCATGTGTGTTTTATTTATGTTATGTAAAATTGAAATTGGTGAAAAAATTGTTTGTGTAATTCTTAACAAATTAAGGGAAATGTATTGATAATCAATTAAATAGTAATATAAAAATTATAAAACAACAAAACGAACATTATTTATTCATAAATATCTAATAACACTAGTATTTATGTTTTCATAGTCATCCCTCTTAATTTTTTATAATATAATTGTTATAGGTGGTTAAATAGTCCAAAACAAAAACATACTATAACTATTTAGGCGACCATGGTTATGAGATATTTTATTTTGACATAGTAAGAATAAATAAAATATTATGTTTTAATGAATTTTGAATTATATTTTAATATGATTAGAAAAGGAATGAAAATCTATATGAAAAAATGAAAAATAAAACATTATTTCACGGTGGCGATTATCTGTATGTACCCACGATCAAAGTTATTTTTTTATAAGTTTATGGAAAGAATAAATAATGGTCTCTCTATTAAAATTAAAAAATCTAAGCATAGTAATAATATAAAATTAATTATATTAGAATGATTTGGGTGGTTATATAAGAATAAATTATAAAACAAAATCTAAAGTGAACCAAGACACCCACTTTGAAGAAATTAATCTTCTCTTTGAAACATGTTTGATTTTAAATGGGTTTGTTAAATTCTAAGTATCCAAATATTATAAATCAATACATTATATTTTTTTGGTGATTATAAAATTTCAATTGATTATATTTAAATATTTATGTACTAGAATGAAGGTATGTTTTAAATGTTCCAAACTAAGGCCTCAAATATGATGAATAAGACGATAGGAGGATTTCCTACATTATTATATCACTAGATACCTTAGTGGGTGTAGTGGGATAGTCAGTGACAATGATAGAAGCATCAAATCCACTGGAAGTCCACTAACTACTAGATGGATTCTCAAAAGGTAGCTGGTGTCACTTGAAAGAACCTACAGATATATAGATAACTTACCAACTTCCTATTGGTGTCTAGTGTCTATATGCTAGGGTCTACAGTATCCCAAATATTTTATAGGTTTCCTACTAGATAACCATTGGAATCAGGTGGCTAGCTAGTGGTGGTAGTTCAACATATTAAAGAATACATTTATAGGGGGTTATAAACCACTCTTATACCCCATTAACACCTTGGAATCGACCATTGTGCCCCTTGATGCTATGAATATAACCCTTAGAAGGCTTATAAGAAAATCCTAGTGATCGATTTTTAATGTCATTTATCCATAACAATCAACAAGTAATAATATTTTATTATAAAATTAATTTTTATTTAGATATCATTGTTTTTACTTCTTATATTTATTTAATACACCCTATTTCTCTCCCTCATTCTATTAATTACATCCTCTCTATCTTCCTAGAGAATTTAAAGACTTTATTCCATGGGTTTATGCCTATAGAAATATTATTTTCCCTCTCATTTGGGAATCTTGTAAAACCTATAATACTAGGGTATCTATCTCAACGAGTTCTTGTAAAACCACTAAAATTATGATTATTTTCCTTGATTCTTGACTATCTTAAAAGTCAATGGTTTGGGATATTTTTTGGGTTTCTTAGATATCAAAAAATTTAAAGGTCTATATATATTCACAAATACTTAAGAAATTTCTATGGAATATTTAGGGGCTTGTAAGGATTTATTACTAACCTTCCATGAATTTTTTTTCTTTATTTACATCCCAAATTTATATTAATTACTTTAATTCAATTAATAAATCAACCATTAAATAAATTAAAATTTAAATATAAATCTACCTCTCAATAAATTTATTATTTCTACTACACTCATTCATTATAGTTTCAAAATGATTATCATTCCATTATTCTTAGTATAATTATTTTATTGTATCACTAAATTGCATATTTTTATTGAATATATTATTTTTATTTCAAAAAATTAAATTCATCCCCCTCCTTATATTATATTCTGACCAATAATTGGTATAAAAAAAGAGATTATATTAGTTTTTTTATTAGACCTTATTTTAATTTTTTTACATATTATTTTAAAAAATATATTTGTTTCAAAATTTTGTTTTAGCATTTTTTTAAACATAATTGAACTTATTTTGAAAATAATATTTTTAAATATAATCTATTTTATGAAACAATATTTTAAAAATATCCTCGACCACTAACACCCAAGGTGATATTAAAGGAAACTCAATGGGATATTCCCATTTATTTGATGAAATCAACTTTAGTTATAGAAAAAAACACATGATTAATTCTATGGTTATAATAAGTTATTCTATATTGAAAATTTCAGTGCATGGTAACACACCCACAAATAATTGGTCTGAAAAGTTACCATTGATTTGATTTTGAATTTTGAGCATGAAAACAAAATAAGAAATTATTTTTATTACGGTTTAGATTAAAATGAATTTAATTGTGTGTCCAATTATAAAACTAACATTTAAATTTTTATATTACTTAATGTTACTCATGAAGAAACTAATTAATTTAAAGATATTATAATTGAAATTACTTAATATGATTTTTAATGATTTATTATTCATTCTAATGAAATATTTTTTGTGATTTTTACTCACATAAATGAAATTGGAAATAGTAAAAAATCTCTTGGTGATGATATTTTTTAAAAAACTATTTTGAATAATACAGTTTTTCTTTTTCCATGTTATTTTTCACCCTAGGTAATAATGATTCATAACGTGAATGAATTTTAGAAAATTTTGGTTGAAGGAATTGTTGGTCTTCTCATGACCTATGAGATTACCATAAAGTGGAAATTCAGAAACAAAATAAAGGAAGTGAATGAAAAAAATATAATTTATTTTTAAAAAATATATTATAACACTTTTTTAATTGATTAATATGCAACAAATTTTGTCCGGAAAGTATAAAAATACATTCTAATGATGAAGTACCTTCACCATATAAAAAAGGGAAAAATGTTTCCAGTGTAACTTGTTATCATTTCAACAAAATGGGACATAAAAAAATAAATCCCCCCATATTCAAAAAGGAAAATAAGAAAAGTTGAAAATGAATAAAATTTTATTCTTGTATTGTAATTGATGATTCCATATCATCATCTAACTCAAGTTATGGAAGTGAAAAATGTTAGATGTTTGAAATATATATATGTAATAAAGCTAACTCTCCTAGTTATTCCACTTCTAATTCGTCTTAATAATAATATTATTTAATCCAATTATATTATTTATAATTAAAAAAATATATTTTATAAACTTACCATAAATTCAAAAAATTAAAATAGAATTATGATCAAATTATTTTTTTAAATAATCCACCTCCTAAAAAAATAAAGATTTATCTTTGAAATTAAAATGGAAAAAAATGCATAGAAACTTGAATAAAATATTAAACATATCAATATTTATCTTATTAAATTCACTCAAGGTGATCATAATCTAAATAAAATTATATGTTATTAATGATAGGTAAAAAATCATTATGGTTTTGGGTTTTAAAAATCAATATAGAACACTAAAAATACTACTTTTTTAAAAGGAGTTTTAAATTACATTTTTATTAATTATATAAAAACTAAGTATCTTATTTATGAATGTGATTGAAAAAATGATCTTTATGTTAGTACAAATTAAATTCATCTCTCTTTTAATACATTTTTTAGGAATTCTTATAAAGAATAATTTTCTTAAAAAGTGTGGATTCCAAAATATCACATGACTAAAACGAGTTTACCCATATTTAGGGTGCCAAACTATTTAATATATTATTTTTTTATAGAAAAAGTTAATAATATAAATACCAATGGATATATGTAACATCATGATATTTTATTATATATATATGTATATATTAATTTTAATTTCAATGATCACTTGGGATACATCCAAACCTGAGTCTAAATTAAAAATAATATCACATGTTGTTACAACCAAGACATTTAATTGGTTATATGAATAAGAATAACCAAATTTTAAAAATATGTATACCGTTTTTTGATAAATAAAATAAATAAGTACTCAATTTTTAATTGATTCATTATATGTTTTAAAATTGATATCTCCTCAAAAATGGGTTTTGTGGGAAAATAATATAAATAATTTTTGAAAATTTTAGAAATTTTATTTTAAAAATTTAAATTCATTTTTGAAATAAACATGTCAAATTAACTTAGAATGAATTTTTTATATCTTTCTAAAAAGATTATTTTTTTGATTAATAATGAAAAAAATAATTTTTATTTGAAACAATATTTTTGTTTAAAGAATTTAAAAGGTATATTATATTAAAAAATGTTTTAAAAGTAATATTAGATCAATTATATTAATAATAATCATATTATGGTCATTATAATTAATTTTATGTGGATTTTAGTACAAAATTTTATCCCCAAATGGGTTTTATTTCTTTTTATGAGTTCATTTTAAATTTAATTTCAAAATATTTTAGAAAATGAAATTATTAAAATGGAATCCATATTTGAAGTTATCATTTTAAAAATTTCAAATGAGGCCACTATTATTTTTTTCATATTGAATAGTAAACATAGTAAAAATATTTCACTGCCGTTATGGTTAATATGGGTTTACCGGGGTTTAAATCAAGAGATATGGGTAAATTTTGAAATTAAACTTCTCTAAATACTATTCTATGGATATATTTCAACATCATCCTCTCACACCTTATAATATCTATCCATTTGGAAACATTTTCCATAAGACTGACATTATTATATATTATTCTAATAAGAAATTCCTATTGTGTCGTCGCCCTTACTTATAAAAGGAAGTTAATATTCTCTATTATTTACACTATATTTAGCATTATAGCTTATAAACCCTATCCAAATATATTATAAACATCTATTTCCACTAATTATAGTTTATGGTCTTCTTAAAAGATGATTCCAATGGTATTTAATAAATAATCTAAGGGAGGATAAGCGAAAAAGAGGTAATCATCTTACCCGACCTCTTTCAATTTATTTATTCTTCTAACACCACTAAATATATGGTATTAATAATAGAATAATTAATTAATTATTATAAATATATTAAAATTTTATTGTAAAAATGAAACCACTATTACCCATCCTCTTTCAATCAATGGGATGTGAAAGTTCTGCTCATGCATACGTATGGGCTACCACCTACAAGTAACAATACAATTAGTTTTCCCTCACCATGATTCATGGATGGTAATTTTTATGATTTTAATGGTTATATATTATATTTATGATATAAATATTATTACTTAATTATCATATCATATATACCATCTTAGATTCTATTCCATTGGAAAACAATAATGTCGCTCATGCGTACGTGTGGACTACCACCTCCACGAAGCGATGTGATTCATTGTTCAATTAAAATTTCTATAAAAGGAAATATGGATATATTTAATGAATATATATAATATTTATAACATATTAATTATTATATAATGATGAATTATTATTTACCTTTCTTTCATTCTAACCTTCAAAAAGTGAAAATAATGTTCATGCGTACATATGACCTACCATCTTCATGAACAATGTAATTTATTTTTCAATATCTATCCTTTATAAATGAATATAAAAATATATTTATGTATAATAAATATAGGTGATATTTAAATTTTGATTAATATTCTATATATTATGTAATAATAATCAAATAAGGAGGGACAAAGCTACTGAACTGAAGTTCTCATGAAAAATAAAACATTTCACACCCAAAAACAAAAAATTTAATGAGGAATTGTTAATAAGTGGGTGTTGAAATGTTATAATGGGGTATTATATCATATTATAAGTATTTAAGTGATTAATTTATATTGCTATAAAAAAACTAAATTTATATGTGGGTGTTTAAATGTTATAATGGGGTAATATATCTCTATTCAGTCGCAAGTCATTTTTATTAAAGGTACATTTTTTCACTAGAATAATTTAATAAATGTTTTAATATTATTATATGATCTTAAAGTCATTTTTACCCATGTTGTTTAATTGAATTAAAATTAATATTCTTGACAATTTCCAAATGAGGTATTTTTAGAATTCTTATTGAAATTATGAATGAAATATTTGTTTTAACGTACATGACTAGAAAAAAATAACCCTCATTATAAAAAGTCAATGATTTGAACCTTAATTTAAAATTTTACATGTTTCATTTTAAATAAAAATTTTTCCAAAATATTTGGGAAATCATTTTGTTTTAATTTTGAAATTTCAGAATGGAAAGGTTATTTTTCTCAATAAATATTCCAGATATCCTTGAAGGTATTTTCATCTAATATGAAATCCCTTGATGTTACTTATTAATTTATTGTTATATTATCAAATGATACAATATAATTTAATTATTTTGATGGATTGTGATGATAATGATTTAATTGTGATTTTATGACACCCATTTCTTTTCCATGGGTACATTAAGATACGAAATCCATTTTTTCCACGGGTTATACTATATAGAAATTATGAAATGTTTATGAAAATTATTTTATTTTCATTGGTTATGATATGATGAAATATTTATGATCTTATGGAACAGATATATATTATTTTCATTATCTGATAGGTGTCCTAATAATTGTATATCTCTATACAATATGGGGTAATTAAAGATTTATAAAAAGATAATAAAGACTAGAATGGGGGTGAATCCAATTCAGTGATTTAATCTATCCACTATGATAGTATTAGGAGTAAAACATGACTAATATGATGGTTTGGGGAGTGAACTTAATCCACTTTTTTAGATTAGATAGTGATACTTGACTACTAAGGAAATAATTTTCCATGCTTATGTGTATTAAAAAAACATGTATATTATTCGAATTTTATGATCTCATGGATTACACTCTATGATTCTTTTATGATCCATGACATATTAACTATCAGGATTTATTTTTTGACTCATGATTACAATATAAAACATTAAATATATAGTTTTCAAATGTAATTCTCATTTTATAATACTCTTATACTCATGTTATTATTAGAAACTCATTGATAACTCACTTATTTACCCTTATTGAGCATCAGATCTCACCCTATTTTATATTTCCTTTCCCTTGGTTATGAAGAAATGTTTTATGTATGATATTTATAAGAGGGTTGATAGTTATAGAGAATATATAGGGAGATGACATAGTTTACTTATGACCAATTTCTTTATGTATCGAAGTTTCCAAAGATACTAGACTTATACAATTATAGTATGGATCAAAATTTTATTTATTGAATATATAACTAATAAGATATCATTCTTCTGTATGAAAAGGATAGTTTACTACAGTTTCTACCAAAGAAAGGGTAGTTTCTATTGGAAACATAGATGAGAAAAATTTATTAATAACTCTTAGGATAATTCTATGTATAGATGAAATTCCTAAGTTATGGTAAAGAAAGAAGTGTGGATTTCAAAATAAAACATCCCTATATATATACTAAAAGTGGATGTGTTTTTTTGGAATAGATGAATCTAGGGGTAAAAAAATCAAAAATATTTTTTCAATTATACCTTGTTAATCACTTTGGTGTATGGTGAGTGTTACCTTACTATGAAACAGGTTTGAAACTACTAGGGTATATGATTTGGTTAATCCACATTTTCATTATGAACCAAAATGAATTATTTGAATAGATGATGGTCCTAGGTGACCTAGGTTAAATCTAAGGTGTTATATATTGGAATTATGTTGTCATTATTTGGAAATTATATACATTATTTTTTAGTATTATGTGGTTTTACACAATGATTATTATTGGTCACACTATGATTTTTTGTTTTAGTAAATAGATGCATCCAAGAGAAATCATGTTGATGTTTAATGTGGTGGATAATTCAATGATTATCCTCATGAGAAAATATATATTATTGAATATGGTATGATAAAACTTGATCTCATTCTTATACAAGTTCCCCAAGATATAAATCATGATGAGATACAAAATAAGAAAAATAGGAATTTTTTTTATTAAGTAATTCATGTGGAAACATCCACCTTATTTTTAGGGGTCTGCTAATTAACTAGTTAATGAGAAGTGTATCAATACAAATTAAATTATATTTTTCATTATTTATTGTAAAAAACTTGAAAATTATATTTTTTATATTTATAATGTTGAAGGTGGATAAGATCAATGATGGACTATTATCAAGAATACGAGGAAATTTGAATAAACTGACTCCATTGTGTGGGTTGATTTTAGGATATTATTTTCAAATTAGTAATTTCCTAATATTTTTCATATTAAAATGGGGAATTAATTCTATGAGCTAAAGAAACACGATGATGAAACTATTAGTACCTATGAATAAAATTTCACATGACATATGAGGTATGATTTTGGAATTATCATCCAACCTGAATGTGAGGTTGATCAATTATTTAATGCCTTAAAACCAAGTGGTTGATGGGATTTATCTATAATAGACTTCTATATCCATGAAGGAATTTTTTGAATTGTTCTTAATGTGGAAATGGAAATTGATTTTACCCATAAATCACATTATTTTGAAAATAAAAGAAATATGAAATTAAAGAAAATTATAAAAACCATAGAGAAAAAAGGATGATATTACATTTATATTAGAAGTGTGGAAGAAAACTTATAGGATGTTTTCTCAAGGGGACTAGTAAATATTTTATGTGTGGAAATGAAGGTCATTGGGAAACTGAATACCAAAGTGATATAAAAATAATATATATTATTATGGAGAAAAAACATTGCATAATAAACCACCCACACTCTAGTGTTTCAAATTCAAGGGGTATGGTAATTATGCTAACTGGTTCTCAAATGTGATGTTTAATGATGATGATCGATATGAGCAAACTCTTAATCCACAAGACAAATAGAAATATCTTGTGATCAGTATTCCAAATATAGATAATGAAGTAGTTAATGGTACACTTATCATATACTCTATAACAACTAATGAATTATTTGATTTTGGATCTACCCACACTTTTATATGTAAAGAATTTATTAAGGGTAACATAATACCCCCTCAATGATTAGGTTCTAAATTAATTGTGAAAACCCCAAATTGTTTGATGATCAAATCTAAAGTATGCGATTATTCTCATGTTTAGGCCTATGGGAATGTGATTCCTACAAATATTTTTATTCTACACTGGTTGAATTTTATGTTATATTAATCATGGAATGGATTTCTCTACATAAATCACACATTAGTCATCTTGGAAGGGATGTAACATTTTATATTCTAGACTAACCTATTATCATCTATTATTTTAATGATAAATATAAAATTACAATAGAGATCACATCCATTATATGAGTCTTTATTCTAATTAAAAAGGGGTGTTTATCATATATAGTTGAGGAAAAACTAAACATCAAATATATTCCTATTTTTATGGTGTTTGTAGAAGTTTTTCTATAATCTTTTCCTAGTATTCCACTGAATCCTAGAGTTTAGTATTAAATATAAATCATTCCGAGTATAAACCTATTATAAATACTCCATATAGAATATCCACAATTGAGTTACCTGAATTAAATAATAAACTATAGGATAATCATGAAAAGGGGTTCATTTACTTATGTGTGTCACAATATGGTGCACCTGTTCTTTTCATAAAAAATAAAGATAGATCAATGAGACTCTAATTTTATTATCAAGAACTTAATCAGATCACAACAAGGAATAAATATCTTATTCCATGTATTTATGACTTGTTTAATCAACCATGTGGAGATAAAAAAACTTCCAATATTAACCTTTTTTCCAGGTATCATCAATTTCAGGTAAAAAAGGATGATATACCCAATAAACAATTCTATATGAGGTACACACTCTATGAATTTTTAGTGATGCCATCTGTTCTTACTAATTTCCCAGAGATATTCTTGGATTAATAGAATATAGTCTTTATATATTAATTTGTTCATTTTGTGGTAGTATTTATAGATAATTCTCTTATATATTCAAATATAAAGAGAGAGTATGAAGATCACCTAAGGACTATAATAAAGATCCTATAAAAGGATAATTTTTACACCAAATTTTCCAAGTGTGAGTTTTTGATGGAGGAAGTTTCATTTTTTTGGTTATAAAATATTAATATATTGTATACTGGTGGATCCATATAAGAAATAAGTTATTGAACATTGAAATAGAGAAACCATTGTGATTGAGATCTATAGGTTTCTTGGTTTTGAAGGATATTATCAACACTTTTTTGAAAATTTATCAAAAAAATTCTAATCAACTCACAATATTAACTTAGAAGGGAGCATAGTTCATTTGGATAAATGAATGTGAAGAAAATTTTATATAGTTGATGATAAGGTTAGTTATAGAACCTATTCTCACAAAACCCGACAATGGAGAAGGATTTTTTATTTATATCTATACATTAAAGAAAATATTTGGATACATACTCATACATAATGATATAGTGATATCTTATGATCTATGATAAGAGAATGTTCATGATTATAATTAACTAAATAATGATTGGGATTTATCTATGAATTGTTTTTATTTAAGATACAAAAGCATTATTATTATGGGTAAAGGTTTGATATATATTGACAATAAATTTTTGAAATATATACTCACTAAGAAAGAGTTGAATATGCACCAAAAAATATCATTGGATTTGATTAAATATTATGAGTTCTCAATAAATTACCTCTCTATGAAAGAGAATATTATGGATAATACTTTGAGTTGAAAGGATCATTATAGATTTTATATGATGAGGATAAAACAACATCCAATATTTCTATATTTTTAAAGGATTGATATAGAAATATTGAAGGATGGTGGGAAATATTATCTTACTAAATTGAGTGTTCAACCATACATCAATTTGAGGTTTAAAGAGGCATAGAAGAAAGATGTGGAACTAAAAAAAAGTTAATTTTTTTTTTCTGATTTCATCTTTTATTGATGCTGGATGATACAATTAAAGAACTTTTTATGTGTCTTATCAATACCAATGTTTAAGAATGAGCTATTGGATGGAGAACATAGTTCATCATTATCTTTTCATCTTGGATGTATAAAGATATATAGATATCTAAAAGAGTATTTTTATTGGGAAAATGTAAACATAGATATTTTAGAGTATGTATCTCAGTTTTTAGTATGAAAACAAGATAATTCTATGAGATTGATCTCTAAGGGTATGTTATAAACATTACATGTACCATAAGGGAAATGGGACCTCTCCATGGATTTTTTGGGCTCTCCATCTTTTATAAGTGACATAATATTATTTAGGTTATATTTTATCTCCCTAAAAAGTCATGTCAATTTATTTCTATAAAAAATATTTCTCCCTTAATCCACATGCTATAATATACATTAATTAAGTGACAAGGATTAATGGAATAAAACGTTCAATTGTATATGCTGAGGGTATGAGGTTTAGCATGAATCTCTTGTGAACTCTTCAGTAGAATCTAGATATAGAGTTGAGTTTCCATACTATGTATCATCCATAGAAATATATTTATTTTTATAGAACCATTCATATAATATAAGATATTCTAAGTTCTTTTCTGTAAATTTCAATGGTGTTTTGGATCAAAACATTCTTCTAGTCGAGTCTTCTTAAAACAATATCCTTTGATTGAGCATTAAAATATATCATTATAAATAAATATGTAAAAATAAGTATAAACAACCAATGCTATGGGATTATGTTGGTAAAATAAATCCATTGGGACTTGATCTAGCTGAGGAAATAGAATATAATGTAAGATTCCTGAAGGATTACATCAAGGTATCTTAGATTTGATAGAAAGATTATGCTAAAAATCGTAGACAAGGTATAAAATTTGATGCTGGTGAGATGATATTCCTATGCATTTATCTATAGAATAATATTTTAATATTTGAAAAGATTGTAATATCGATCCCAATTCATATTGGATCCTTTGATATTTCTGATAGAGTAGGGATGGTAGTGTATCACATGGAATTTCCAAAAAACATATCTCAAGTTCACAATGTATTCCATGTATCTCTCGTAAGGAAGATCATAATTTATATGGCACATGTATAGAACTAATAAGTCATATCATTTGAGGATGATATTTCCTTTTATTAATAACTGGTAGAAATCTTGGATCACTGAGATAAGGCTCTAAGAAACAATACTACCAACTAGGTTAAAGTTCTCTTGAGGTCTCAGAAATTCAAAAAAGCTATATAAGAACCCGATAATGTGATGAAATAGATATATCCTTATATTTTATATAAATGTGATGGAATTTAAAGGGAAAATTAATTTTTAAGGGTGCTAAAATGTTACACCTTGATATTTTATGTATTTTTTAATTTTAATATATTCGATAACTTGTGAGACACACAACCCTGAGTCTAAATGAACTATAATATAGTGTAACATTATAACAGAGACATTGAATTGGTGATATTAATTTAAATGAAAATATTTTATAATTATTTATATAGTTTTTAGTTAAATAATATATATAAGCACTCAATTTTTAATAAATTCATTAAATGTTTTGAAAATTATTTTTTCCATTAAAATGGTTTTTGTGAGAAAGTAATTTTTTTTATATTTTTAGAAAATGTATTTTAAAAAACAAACTCATTTTTTGAAATCAATATTTTAATATTGACATAGAAAATTTTTTGTAGAACTTTTTGAAAAGATTAATTTTTTAATGAATAATGTAAATATTGATTTTAATTTAAAATTGTCTTTTCATTTAAATCATTTATAATGTTCTATTTTGTAATAAAATAATTTCCAAATTATAATAACTTAATTTATATTATAAACAATCCAATTATGTTAATTGAAGTTTATTATATATATATATATTAGTATAAAATCTCCTTATACTAAAGAATTATTGTTTCTCGAAAAATGTTTTTCATCGTATTTTAGATGTTTATTTTAAAATGAGTTTATCGGGGGCTAAAATGAGAGATAAATGTAAATTTTATAATTAAACTTTTTTAAATCCTATTTGATATAAATATTTTGATGTCATAATATCCCACATTTAACTCTTTGACCAATTGGATGAGTTTGGTTAGAGAATGACTCTATTTTATTTTATTATTTTATGAAATTTCAAGTGTCTGATCTTCTACACTTAAAAAATGGTAACCCATATTTCCTGATCATTACACTAATTTGAGCCTTATAAATCAACCAAAACCTATCCAAATATATTCTTAAAATCCCAATCCATGAATTGGAGGTGATTATATCCTCAAAAGACCATTACAAGGGTCTTTAATAATGGATCTAATAGAAGTCAGCCAAAGGAGAGGTAATCATTTTACCTGAACTATTTAAATTTATTTACAATCCCACCTCCCCTAAATTTACCATATTATTCATAAACTAATAAATTTAGTATCCTAAAAATATAAAAATGTTATTACTATCCTAAAATGACCATTATCCACCATTTGTCGATCAAATGAGAAGTGGAAGTATCACTAATTTGTATGCATTGACTACCACCTCCACGCAGTGATTCAATTAATTTTCCATTACCATGATTCATGAATGGTTATTATTATGGTTTTAATGTTTATATATTATATTTATGATATAACTATTTTTTGGAGTTATAATATCATATATTTCTTCATACCATCAAATCCATTGGAAAATGAAAACGTCGCTCATGATTATGTCTAGACTACAACCTCCATGAATTGATATGATAAAATTTTCATTTAAAATTAACATGGATGGAAATAAGTATATATTTAATGGATATATATGATATATATGATATAATAATGATTATTTAAAATTTTTATTATTCATTATCTATATTTTGTTACATCCGTCGAATAGTGAAAAATGTAATATCCTGATATTTTATAATTTTTTTACTATTTCAAATTAAATTAAAATTCTAGATAGAATTAATTATAAAAAAAATCTATTTTAGTTTTTAATACACAAAATAATGAGTTTCTTTTATTACATTCTTGACACCTGACATCGAGCTTTAGTGAACCATGAAATAACATTATTAATAACATAATCGTTAAGTTAGAGGGAAATAATACTATTAACTAGTTTATGAAATAAAAATTTTAATATCCAACTCAATATGAATTCATTTACAAATTCTTATTAAACAATAAATCATTTTTTGGTAAAAAAAGTATATTCATTAAAAATAAATTTTCTTCCAAAACATTTCATATTTGTTTTATGAAAAATATATTATAATTAATTTATACAGATTATAGGTATTTTATTTGAAAAAATAAACCTAATTTTTTAAATCATTATATTGAACTTAATTTATGGAGAAATTTCTGAATTTTTCAGAAACTGTTGATTTTTTAGTGAATAGTGAAAATTCCAATTTTATATAAAACTTTCATTTATATTCAATAAATTATTTAATATGAATTAATTTTTTTAAAATTTAAAAAATTATTATTTAGTTATATTTAATAGAAATAATTATTTTTTAATTAATTTTATATTTTACTTTACTAAAAGTTTTTTTTTGTGTTTAAAAAATGGGTTTTTATGAAATCTATTTTATAGTGCATTATATTTAATTATTTTAATTAATTACAAATTTACATAATTATAAAATTTTTAACTGAAATTTTTATATTATATAGCATTAATTTTACATTTATATTCATACAATGATTCTTATTATATATTCAATTAATATGAAATAATCTCGTGCTTGAAAAATACACATCTCGAAAAACCATTTTTTCGTGATGTCTATGGGTTTTTTTAAAATTTTATTTTCCACATTTTTAGAAACATTATTTTTCAAAATAAAATAAATTTTTAAACCATAATATCAAAATTATATTAGAGTGAATTTATGAAATTGTTTTGAGAAACATAACGTTTTTGATGAATAGTGAAAAAATGAATTTTAAATCAAAACTGACTTTTCATTTAAATTATTTATAATGTTAAATTATATTTTAAATTAGTTTTAAATTAAAATTAGATAAATTATAAATCAATTAATAAAATTTATTTCATTTTAATATTAATTTTTCGTATAAAAATGTTGTAAACTTTTGAACATTTTCTCAATGAAAATACGCTTTATCGTCATGTCTAGAAGATTAATTATAAATTAAAATTTCCAAATTAGTTGAATTTAATTTTGAAAAATGGATTGTATATTTGGAATAATAATAATTTATATTATTTAATAATTCCAAATTATTTTTTGGACAAAGTAAATTGTGAAAACAGTAAAAATTAATTATCATGTTTAAGGTAAAAATGAGTTTATGAAGAGTCAAAAGAAAAATTTAATGATTAAAATGACCTAAAAAATTAATAAAATAATTTTTATTGATATATATAAACCCTATAATATGTAATTCTTAATAATACTCCATTTTCTAGCCTTTTAGAATGATTAAAATGTGGACACACATTTTATTTTCAAAATATTACAATTGTTCCACTCACCTCACCTATTAAAGGCCGCCATATATCCTCTATACATGACACCTTCAAACCCTTCTGGGTTGGACAATGGATGAAACATAAATTCCCAAATTACCTTATTTCATTCTATAAGACTTAATTTTTTCTACAATTATTACCTAGGAATGCTATTGGTGCAAACCTAAGGAGAATACTCGAAGCTGAAATAACATTCTTTAATGAAAGAATTTATTTAATTTCTTTCTACACCTATTTAAATTATTATGAAACAAATATGATATAAAAAATATGTATATTACATATAATAAGATTTTAATATGTTAAGGAAATTAAATAATACTATCTCTATATCCACCAAATGGGTTACAAAATCATCATTCATGTGTATGGCATACTGATTCCTCGAAAACCAATGGCATTAATTTTTCCATTACCAGCTCCTACGGTTGGGTATTATTATTGATAAAATTATATATAGGATATTTAAAAAATTATTATACATATTTATTCATTATATCAAATATACATATTTTTAACTTTCAATTATTTCGAGGATACGATAATGTCATTCATGTGTACGGGAAACTACCGCCTTGCGAAATGATTTGATTCATTTTCACTAATTCTTTACATGGAATATAATAAGGATAAAGTTAATAAATATATATGAAATAAATGAAAAAATTATTATATTTATGAAAAATTTATAATTCTTAAAATATAATATATCATTTTATTTATTTTCTTTTTTCACCCACTGAATGATGATACCATCGTTCATAAATGTGTGGACTACAACCTTCATAAAGAAACATGACTCATTTTTCATCACCAAATCACATGGATAATATTTATAAGTATATTTTTGGAAATAATATGTTATTTTTGATATTATGATCATGTTTTAAATTATATAATATTACTTAACCTATTTAAAAATTATCTTTGAAAAATGGAAATGTTACTCATGCGTACGTACGACCTACAATTTCCATGATCGTAACATACTTCATTTATCAAAACAAAAATTCAAGATTTATATTTAAAGTATAATTGATGTATTAATATAATATTTATATAATTATAATTATTATATATATTATCTATCCATGATCACAGTACTATGGAAAAAAATAACAAATCAAAACTTACATAAAAAACAAAGTAGTTATTAACTGAAACATGATTTTAATAAGGAATTTCTAATAAAAAGTTGATAAAATGACATAATTAACTCATATATTGTATTATATATATAATTATGGTTATTTAATACATATTTAATAAAATTATATGAAACATATAAGAGTTTAAAATGTATATTATGGAGCTCAAAGATTAAGGTAATGAATTTCTAGTCTCTCTTTTATTTTTCAGAGACATATGAAAATTATCCACTTGTTTATTTTGTGTGGTCTTTGTAATGAAAGTTTTAAATTTTATATCATTAATATACTTATTTTAATGATATTTAAAGCTTCATTTGAAGTTATTATTTATTTGGGATTGTGATTTAAAAGATTACTAAAGTGGTAAGGGATTTCTATATACCTTTTTTCATCTGAGAGACACATGTCATAGTCCCCACCTATTTATTTTATATTATGTATATACTAATAAGGATTTTATTTTATAAAATTTTTATTATTTCCCTGAATGGTTTATAATGAAAATACATTAAAGAAACCCATTTTTCTTCTATGGGTTGTACCATGATAAAATTCTTAAGAAACATACTTCTTTTTCGATGGGTTATGCCATGATGAAATACTGAAATGATTATGAAACCTATCTCTTCTATATAGGTTATGATATAGTGAAATGTTTATGAAACCAATTTTTTATTGGGTTATGATATGATTAATGTTTTATGATCTTATGGTTCATATATGTATGATTTTTATTTTGTGACTAGTGATACCTATATCTTCCTATGATTCATTGGGTAAAAAGTATTATCTCATGGGATTGATAGGACTAGAATATGGAGTGAACCTAATTTAGTAAGAGGTTTTGTCTACTATGATGGTCTTGGGAGGGAGCCATGACTACTAATATGGTTTGGGGAGTTAGCCCATTCCACTACAATAGCCTTTGTAATTATCCTTGACAATTATGGAAATGATTTTATATGATTCTGTGTATACCATAATTTTATGTCTTATTCCACTGTTATGCTCTCGTGGTTAATGTTCTTTGATTACCTCATGATTCATGTATTATAAACCAACAATATTTTCAATAAATCCGGATCATTATCTTTGATGCATAGGTTGTGGATTTCAATTGTTATTCTGTTGTTATCATATCCTTATGTTCATGTTACGCCTACATATATCACTTGTTTACCCTTAATGAGAATATAATCTAACCCTTTGTTATGTTTGATTTTGCTAGGTTGTAAAGAAATGTTTTAAGAAGGGTATGTATATGAAGAGTAAATAATGGTAAAATCTTTATGGGAGACATTGAATTCCTTTTACTAAATTAGAATATTTTTTGTATAATATCTAAAGAGAATAAACTATTACAATTCAAAGGTATGTGATTCCGTAATGTAATGAATATTCATCTTAAAAATGAAATATCTTCTTATAGTAGGATCAGGTCTCTATATATGGTATCAGATGAAAAGAAAGTAATCATATCCTTGGGAAAAATCATGTGTGATAAATTTATTAAGCATGGCTCTCATTCCAAGGTATTAACGGGGAATGGGATGCCACTGGGGATAATGGTGTGTTCCACCTAGGTGGTGTAGCTACCCAAGGAATTATCTTATATGTATCAATTATATTCCATGAGGAATAATTCTAGGATGTTATAGTTGGTAATAGAGTAATTTTTTAGTAATCCTTTGTAAATTAAAATGTGAAAACTTTAGTGAGATCCCTAGGGATATTTATAATGATATTTATAAGGATATGTCTAAGGATATGTCTAAGGATGGGTTAAATTATTGGAAATGTCATGGATTTTTTTTAAAGTATAGAGCGAGTGGTTTCCAAAAAACCTAAATCCAGGTATATACACTATATAATGATATTTATTTTCCACAAAGGTACCAAGGGGTAATAAATATGAAAAGGGGGCATTGAGCTGGACTTGATCATCACCAATTGCAAAACAACAGACCATTCCACACACTTGGTTTGACACTCCTAGGGGATATTCTTTGGAAATTCAAAAACTCTTTATAAACTATAATTAATAATTTAAAATAGATTATGGCTATTAATAAACTAGGATAAACCTAAGGTGTCATAGGTTAAAAAATTAATGTTCAATGGTTTAGATATCATGTAAGTGATTTTCATTATTACTTGGTTTCCCCATTATGATTAGAATTTATCACACTATTCTTTTTGGTTTTTGGTAATGGTGGGAACCTAATGAAACCAGGTTAAAATTGAATATGATGAATGATTTTCTTATGATAATCCAAATGGTATGATTACAATATTTAAAGATATTATGATTACTCCTAATCTATTATCATTAAACATCA
Source organism: Viscum album (assembly GCA_963277665.1). Lineage (NCBI taxonomy): Eukaryota > Viridiplantae > Streptophyta > Magnoliopsida > Santalales > Viscaceae > Viscum > Viscum album. The sequence continues at coordinate 1,070,920,355 of OY728129.1, forward strand.
TTAATAATGTGAAACTGAACCAACTCTCAAACTCACCAAAGAAGATATGGATAGAATTCACTACAAGTTTGGGAAGTGGGGATCATAGAGGAAACATGATTAGGTTTCCTATATAATGAAAATATGAAAAAATTACTCCCAAGAATTTATCAAAGGAATAAAAAGATTTTTTATGTGCGGAGAGGAAAGGTATAGAGTAATCAATTTTCTAGGGAAAATGAAAATTTCAATTAATGCAATGGATTGGAATATTGTTCTCACTAAGGAATTATCAATGGCTGAAGGTTTTAAATGTGGAAAGTATGGTAATCATTAAAATAAATGTCTTCGGGGGATATCTTGTGAAGAGAATCATCAATGTGGTATGATTAACGGTTATACTGTTGATGATTAAGAGACCAAAAATGATATATGAATGATATATACCATTCTAACAATATTTTTTATGTTAAATGTAATAATCATTATTAGATTAAGGTTGATAAAATAAAATATTCTTAATTAATAATTTATTGAAGATATAATAATGAATAAAATGGAGAAGTCTAGTTAATGATATAAGAATGAAATAGAATAATTGAATTATTTATGTATAAGAATTCAAGATTTATGAAATATATAAGGATTGTTCAGTATTATTTTTTTACTAAGTATATACAATAGTATATTTAATTATGATTATGAAATAGAAATTTGATTTAATATAATGGTGATATTCTTGTAAAAGACATAATTAAAAAAAACATAAACCTTAATATTTTTATGATGTTGAGATAATCGTATTTGGAAAAAGATAGGACTTATATAGATAAACTAAATTGGATAGTATTTATTTCCTTAGAACTAATTAATGATTTTTTGAATTTTTTTTTATAAAATCTTTTAAAGAGTTTAAAACATTTTTTTATTTAAGGAATATATCCAATAATATGTGTTTTTTGTTAGAAATGAAGAATAATCTTTGATTTTAATCAGTTTTTATTTTAATTTGAGTTATTAGAATGTTTGAAGAAAATACATGATAAATATATTCAAATGTTTTTCATGTGTCAATAAAGATCTACTATAATATATATGGGTTATTAATTTTGTATTGATTTTTAGAAATTTAGTGAAATTATTTCAAATGTTTTGGAAGGGTTATATGGTTAACTATTTTTGGAATGGTTTAAGTTAAAAATTATAAGAGGATTATTATATTAATGTATTACTTCACCATATGAAGATTTATACATATTGGATAACCTGTGATAACCATATAGTTGTTTTAAAAAATAAAGATAGATATAATTACCTATAATTATATTTATAGATATTATGTTCTGTTTGTGCTTCTAGAAGGACAAATTCACCATTATTTTGTGTAGTAAGGTATAAAGTGTAAATTTATCAAGTCAAAACCAATGGTTGAGATTATGATTATGAAATTGAATGAAATAAAGTAAGTATATATTATCATGAAAATTCTATAACTTTATAAAAGAGGTCTTGAAATAAAATGTTGTCCTATGATAATAATTTTTATGATATCAAAGAACGTTTTCATACCACTTTGGTTAATGATTTTTTGGTCATTAAACTTCTCTAGATCTCCTTCTTTATTTTGATCAATTCCCTTTATCACTCTATAATTATTTACAATATTCTTACATTTCAAAATATTCACATCCCACCTATGTTCGCTTATGGGTAAACCTAGTTATGAGTTAATTTAGGTGACCTTTATTTTTCCAACTTTCCCTTTTTAAGGGAACTTTTCTTATTCATTGGTATGATGTGGGTTTCAAAGAAGGAATTTTAAAATATGAACCCTTTGATGACTGAGATAAATTTCAAGGGAAAAATTCATTTTAATGGGAGTATAATGTTACATACCAATATTTTTTGAATATTTATTTTTTAAATTAGCTTAAATTTTTAGAAATATTACATTATATGCAACACAGATTTTAGATTATGTTACACGCAACAATGATTTTTATAGAGTTTATGACACACAACACAGAGTTTCGGTGAACCATGAAATAATATTATTATAACCCATCTATTAAGTAGGAGGGAATGAATATTATTAAATACTTTATAAAATATACATATATATTTCCAACTCTCTCTCTATATATTTATAAATTCTTATTAAATAATTAATCATTTTTGTAAAGTAATTACATTCAACACAAATATATTTTATTCAAAAATGAATTTTATTTATTTTTATGGTAATATTTTAAAATTATTATATATAGGTTTTATAATATTAATTTTATAAAAATAAATTAATTACTGGAATTATCATATTGAAATTAAAATATGATGAAATTTTGGACCTTTTCAGAAAAATTGACTTTTCTATGAATAGTGAAAATACCAATTTTTGTAAAACTATCATATAATTTCAATAAAATATATAATTTAAATGGAAAACTATGTTTTAAAGTAACATATTTATTCTTAATTTATTTTTAAGCAAAATAATAACTTTTTAATGAACATTATATCGGATTTTAGTATATGTTTATTTTTGGGTTTAAAATATGGTGTTTTTTTGAAAAGTGTTTTAAAGTGAATAATGTTTTTCTATTTAAATAAAATAAAATAATCCCAAACTAGGAATGTTTTAAATTAAATGCATATATTATACATCAATAAATTTTATCTTATATTCATATAATTATTATTATTATACATAGAATTAAAATAAAATCATCTAGTGCTAGAAAAATACACTTCTCGAAAACATGTTTTTTTGTCCTGTTTGAGGGTTATTTTATATTAATTTTCTCAAAATTTAAAAATTTTAATTTTAGAAATAAATTATAATTTTTCGATAATAATATAAAAATTATTTTATGTTCAATGTTTGAGATTTTTTTGAAAAGTTTAATTTTTTTGATAAATAGTGAAAAATACTGAATGTTAATTACAAACTACGTTTTCATTTAAATAATTTATAAAATTAAATTATATTTTAAATTGTTTTTAAATTAAAATTAGATTAATAATATATCTATTAATAAAATTTATGTAATTTTAATCATTTTTATGATAAATTTTTATATATAAACTTTGTAAACTTATGATCATTTTGTATTTGAAAACCCATTTTCTCCTCATATCTTAAATATTAAATCTGAAATGAAAATTTTCAATTATGTGAGTTTAATTTGAAAAAATTGATTAAATATTTTGAATAATCATAATTTATATTATATAGTATGGTAGAATTAATTTTTTACTAAAATTAATACTAAAAACAATAAAAATCAATTATCATAGTTAAGGTAAAATTTTGTATACTAGGGGTTAAAATAAAACAAACATGGGGTAAAATGATATAAAACTTATCTAAAATATATTTTTCATATATATTTAATCCCTAAAATTTATTATTCTATGTAATAATATATTTAGTATCATTTTTTAATGATTTAAATTTGGGTACACCATTTATTTTTTAAAAATCAATTATGTCACCCACCTCACTTATAAAACGCCACCCCTCTCTTATCTTCTTAAAAAAATGAAACCATTTTCTTAGACACTCCTACCAAAATAAATGTCAAATTTTATAATATAATCCTTGAAGACTTATTTTTTTACCAAATACAACCTAGGAAGGCTTTCGGTAAAAACCTAAGGAGGTTACATGAAGAAGAGGTAATGTTCTTCAACTATCATTTTAATTTTATTTCTTCCTGCACCACCATAATTTTTTTAAAAATTTATTCTATAATTACATACGTATATTACATTAAATTAGTTTTTCTTTAATGTATTGATTTGAAAAAATATCTACTTCCCTGAAATGGGTTATGAAATCATTGTTTGTTTATACAATAAACTACCACCTCGTGAACCGATGTCATTTATATTTTCCATCACCACCTATCACGATTGGATTTGATTAAGGTTATAAGTTATATCCATGATATTTAAAAAAATTATTCTACCGATAGAATTATAATATGAAATATATACCTATCTAATTTCAATTCCTTAGGGGACACGATAACGACATTTGTGTGTACAGTAGACTACCGCCTCTCGAAGAGGAGTGATTCATTTTCACTAATGATTTACATAGAAGATTACAAGGGTAATTTTAATAAATATATTTAACCTAAATGAAATAATTTTGATACTTATGGAATATATATTCTTTTTAATAGATAATTTATCTTTTTATTTCTTACATTTTCACCCACTTAATGATCATTCAATGTTTGTGTACATGTGGACAACCGCCTTTAAGAATTGACATGAATCTCTTTTTATCTCCATACCACATGGATGATATATATAATTATATTCAAGTAAATAATAATTTATTTATGATATTATTATAATTATGTAGAGATAAAATATTACTTAACTCATTTTCAAAAATATTATTGAAAAAGAGAAATGTTTCTCATGCATACGTACGACCTACCATCTCCATGATCATAACGTACTTCATTAGTCAAATAAATACTTAATGATTATAAAAAATGTATAATTTATTTATAAATATGATATTTGCTTCATTATTATTATTTTTTGTATGATGGAACCACGATAAAATTTATAGGACCAAATAAATAACCAATCCAAACATGCATGAAAAACAAAGCTCTTATTACGTGAAACCTGATTTTAATAAGAAATTATTAATAAATATCTAATTAAAGGAAGTAAGTAAATCTTAAATGGTATTATATATAGAATTATTTTTCAACAATATATTCATAGTATAATTATATTTATTAAAAAGGAGGTTTGAATGTGTATGAAGGAAGTCAAGACTTAATGTAAGAAATTTATAGTCTGTCTTTTATTTCATAGAGACATATGAGAATTCACTATTCATTTCTTTTGTGTTTTGTATATACTAACCATTGACATGTTCTATGAATAATTTCAATATTTTAGTGATATTTAATGTATCATTTGATTTTATACATTATTTTTTATTACGATTAAAAATATCAACTAGAGTAGAAGGGTAGATTCACATAAGTTTTTGACATTTTGATATGTTTTTTAAGATGACATTAATATTGGAGACATTAAAAATAATTGTTTCAATAATATTTTTCACAAATATCACATCTACAAATTAGTTAAAAATCCAGTTGAATACCTTTTTTAGGATCAATTTACAAAAATCCGATGTCAAAAAAGGCTTTCACCATCAGTTTTTATAGATTATGATACTGAAAACCAATAGATTATATTTTCAGAATTGGTTTCTTTAATAAGAAATGTCAAAAATTTTTTTAGTATATTCTTGGGGTCTATTTTTTTGTAAATAGACACCAACAACCAACCTTCAATAGTGTTTCAACATCATTTTATTAAAAAACTAATGTCAAAAATCGATCTTCAGTATTCATTTTCTTGTAATCCAAAACCAAAACTTGGTCTCCAGAGTTGGTTTTTATAAACTGACACAAAAACTCAACCTTCATCATCAACTGTTTAGATAAATGTATGCGAAAGTCTAACCATCAGTAGGTTTTCAGTGTAGTTTGTAGATAAAATGATGCTAAAAACTTGATATTTCATTTTTTCAGTGTCGATTTCATTAAAAATTGCTATGGAAATAATCTTTCGTCATTGATTCAACATAGATATATTAAAAATTGTCATTTAAATACATATTTTTTTTAAAAAATGTACACATAAATTTCCAGTATTCTAAAAACATATAAACATATTGTATATAGAATAATGTTTTCTAAAAATATAATTTAAACACCTAAAAAATAAATCATTATTGAAAATATCAAGCATGAATCATCCTCATATTATCCTTTCTCACTCCATATACTATAATAACCTTACCTATAACACAAATACAGAAATAATCATCAACCATAAAAAAATACAACTATAATTCAATGCTCACATGTAAAAATAAATAAACCATGACAATAGTTTCTTATGACTAAAATATTTTATTTTGGTCACCGTTTTGTATTACAAAATTATTTAGAACAGGAAAAATAGTGTACTCAAAACCAAAATAATTTAATGAAGAGTTGAATGAGGGAAATAATATATCCAACAAAGATTTTTATCTTATATATATGGTATCTAAGATAATATATGTTTTTACCAACTAAAGTGTCAATTAAAAATGTCAACAAAAATTATTAAAAAAGGTTGATTAATATGATAGGAAAATTATAATAGTTTATGTGATAAATTTGATTTTGAAAAATGATTACATAAGTGGTTAGAGGATGGATCTGACCAAAACAACAATGTCTATGTTTTTAATACCACATTCTAGATAAAACCCAGCATGTTTTTTAATCACTATGAAGTTTTTTTGGTTTTAAAGTGGATGAATGACATAATAAAGTTAACACATTATTTTTTATATTATATTATATAATATGTTCCCTAATATACCTTAGGAACAAATGATCATAAGTTGGATATCATGATAGAGGAAAAAAACATTATGTCAAGGTCAAAACCTTGTGTTATTTGAGTTGAAAATGTTATTTTTATAGTGCAACATCAAAAAATTGAATTTATTACCATGTGTTTAATAATACCACAATTTTTAAAATGATACATTCCTAAAACATCTAAAACCTATAAAAAATATCATATATATAAATTTAGAAAAAAACAAGTGTATGATTTCTTATTTTTTAAATGTTAACCAAATGATAAATACATGAAAATTTAAATGCTTTTGATGTGTGGAATTTTTTTATATAAATAAATAACCCTTTATATAGATGATAACTGAGTAAAAATAAAAATAATATACCAACATAAAGAGGAAAAGGATTGTGTTAATACTAATTTTTAACTTTAATTAAGAGATACATACTTGATAATTTAAATCACAATCCTACCTAAGAAATAGTCTGAAAACAAAATGTTTAGATGGGAAGGTTCTTCATTTGTATATGAATTAGTATCAATGAAAAGATACAATAAAAATATATTTTATCATATAAAAAATAGAATAATTTCATATAAAAAATAAAATAATTAATATAACTAACTTTATAAATTTTTTTGTTTCCCTAGGTGTTATTATATCATACATGTATCTTAATACATTATGACCACATTCAACACATCCTTTTTGATGATGAAACTGTGGTTATAAAATATTAAATTGAAAATAAAACTAATATATATATATACATATAAAAAACCAAATAGGATCCAATATATAGAAAATTACCTTCACTTACACGTAATTTATTGGATTTTTCTACTTTATCGATAACCTCTCTTTGTTAAAAAATTTACATGACATTAATTTTTTTATATATCAACTAAAAAACATTTTTATAGATTAATAATTAAAAATAAATAAACTATAAAAAATAAAAAATCTTACTTGTCTAATATGTTGCTAAATTGTTCACGAACATGACCTAATAAAGAGAAAAACCAATATAATGTACATTCATTTGGGAAGAATACACCTAACATCTAATGACCTAAACAATATAAAAAGAAAAAAATTAATGAAATTATATTTAATATTACTTTAAAATTAGCTTAGTATTTTTACCCATAATGTAATGAAAAAACCCAACATATAATCTTTGTATTTTAGAATCTGTCACATATATATGCAATTTTAGAAGTATTAATCAAATTTTGCACAACTGTTAAAATGAATTATAGTTATTTAAGACCATAAACACTAGTGGTAACATTTTTAAGAGTAATCATGTGTAGATACATAATTAGATAATTAATATAGTAAGTCACTTGAAATCATATTTATTTAAATAAAGAAATTAAAAATGAAACTTAAATTTAAATACCTAAAAAACAATTGCAACATAGGTACACTGATCTCCTTAAAAATAATATGATCTATGATAACATTTTTGAATATTCTCAATGAATAGTCTCTTCCAAATATATCATATGTCATATTAAATTCATAAATATTGTCCAATTATAACAAAAAAATAGTTAATCATTATATCCAATCAGAAATATCAAAGTATCTCAAGTTGTTCATTCATGTATTTCTATTAATTTCCTTTATACCAATTAATTTTTTTTAAATTTTTCTATATAAAATAAATATATAAAAATAGTAAAAAATATTTTCAATCAACTATAAATAATATTTAAAAAGAGAATGCATACCTTGTATATTTGATAATTTAGAAGGATAGGTAGATAATGTAAAAAATGACCCATACAGTCTCCAATTATAGTAACCTCATTATTTGGAAATGTTAGTAGACTACTTGGATAAATAATATCATTTATAGTTATTATGACCTGACCCAATTACATAGGTTGGTTATGTACAGAATCTGTTAAAATATATGTAACTTTGTATGTTATAATACATCCATGAGTATCTCCAACATAAAAATCATAGTATATGGTTAGGCTAGAATGAGGAGTTGGAGGATCTGGATTGGATGGTTGGGTAGGCTGGGCATGCTGGTCTTGTTGAGAAGGTTGGGTAGTTTGGGTCAGCTAGGTCAGATGGTAAAGATGCATAGGCTGAATATGATGTGTAATCTATGTCTCTCTTATCTGTTGTTCAATCATAGCCTCTATATCTAATAGAAATTTATCGCCCATGGAATTTTTTATGCCTTTCAACATTGATTTTGTGGAATCTTTTTAGGGGTCTGTTGATTCCTTACTATGATGACAACAAATTACTTATTACTGACACCTGAAACATTCTATCTTATGCAGCTTGAGTGTTTTGGATTTCCTAAAACAATATGTCTGATGTACATACATCCCTCAAGGATAAAAGTGACATTCTTCAATTTCTCTTGAATTTCATCCTAAAATAAAAAACTAACAAGATATATTAGTGTTATTAATTTAAAAATTACTATCATTCATGAAAAATAAAAATTAAGTTCTTAAAATTATCTCATCTACTTACTTAGATTGATTTGTAAAATATTGTATATTTTTCTTTATTATCACTATTTTTCATTTTCCATGTCAAGTGGGGGGATATGGAGGAATGAACATTACCTTTTCCAAACCACTACAATATTTATCTCTTAATTTGTGAAACATTTTAGAAATCATTTTTTCCTCCAAAAAACGATACCCACTATTTGATAAAGTATCAGGGTATATGTTCTGAAATTGGATCTCTTAATGAGATATCCTCGAATCCGATTACATAAAAATAAAATAATAAGTAATAAAGTAATATATAAGATATTTTACAATATAAAATAATTATATTACTATAAGTAATTCATCATATCGGCTTGTGAAAAATTTCATCCATGTATATGTATATAAAAATACATACTTGAGACAAGGATTTTCATTTTGTAACCAACCAAAAACATAATATTTCCCTTTTTTTTTAAAAAAAATCACTCCATCAAACTACCACTATAGATAAGATTTTTTTCATAACTTCATTCTTTTCTCCAAAAATAAATATCAACTGTAATAAATTAAATTAAATATTAGTCATGTAAAATATATAATATTTCAAAAATGAGATAAAAACAAATGAATTATAATATTTTACTATTACAAACTACCATAGTATCTATCTGGTCATCTTGTTGAGGGAATTCCAATCAAGATATAAAATTCTAATCCTGTGATAATAATTTATGGAAATATAACTGGTAAACTACCTTGAATTTGGACTAGTTGGGTTATAATTTTCATTAAAAATAATATGAAATCTCTAAAATTCAAGAAAATGTTACATTTTTTGTAAACAAGTAATCCCATATTTACCAACTAAAGAAATATATTTCTTGGTAGAAGAATGATAAGACTCCTACAGAGAAGGTGCATTAGTAGTCCTGTAATTATTTTTTAAAATAATAAGTTTGATTTCATGAAATAAATATATTACTGAATATTTAATAATAAGAGAAAAAATACCTTGTTAAATGTTCCTTTCCACTATTAATTTCATTGAAATAGTAAAATATAATGGTATTCTATATACCATCATATTATTAGAAAATTGAATATTTATAAACATTGACAATATAAATATGTTAGAAAAAATATTGCTAGCCATATATATATTTAAAAAAAAATGATGTCATGATTCTTAAAAAAATGAAATATAAACTATTATATATAAATATTAATCCTAAAATGATAGAAACATTCATAAATTTAAATATCAAATTTACAAAAACTAATTTAATATGTGTAAATTTAACCAAAACATAACGATTCATGTCGGGTTTTTTTCAATAAAAAATACTTAACCATAACTTTTAAATATATAATTTAACACAAAACTACACATTAATTATATATATATATATATATAATTATAAATCCAATAATTAATAAAAAATATTTTTTATAAATGTAAATTTCAAAAAATAAATAAAATTTAAATGTTTACCAGAATAATTAGGAGAGTAATTTAGTGTTTTTCCCATATCCCTTCGGCATGATCATTTCGTATAAAATGTGCCATGTACACAATATAGTCATTGTTATCATCCTAAAATCATGAAATAGATGAATAATTCTTATATAAATCCATAACATCACCATAATACACATCCCCAAAATAAATTCTTAAAAAAAAACAATAAAAAAATAATCATTTGATGGATCAATGATATATTTGTTTTTCATGTGTTTACATGGTAAATGGATACCATTTATAACTAAATCTTTTCAAATCAACCAATTTAAACCCATAATCATCATGTTTCACTCAAAAGTTACTATAAACACATTTTTAGTTAAACATTATGACTCAAAATATTGTATAATCAATTTCCCATATATCTTCAAGAACTCGAAAATGTTCTATTGATGCATAAATTTGGGATTTGTCTTTTTCACTAAAAAAATGAATGACTTCAGTGATGACCATTACCATATTATTTTTAATAGGATTCCTTTCATCCTAATTTTTTTGATTAAAATGTGTATCCAATAATATCAAAACCAGACCATGTTATTAACTTAAGTGAAAATCCCTCCACCAACCATTTCAATGTTTTAAATGAAGATATATCTTTGAGGATATTTTTTTAAACCAAGAAACATAAGTATTTTTATTCTCAATCATCAACCAATTTTAATTTCATTTTAGATAACATACCTTTAATTCATTATTATGTGATGATATATATGGTCGAAACTCATTTGTTTTGTTCAAAATGTAAAAAAGTTCCTACACCACATAATCACATGAAATAAAATTTACCTTTAATCCTAAAATCCCTCTACCTTCTCTATAAAATTTCATATGTATAGATATTGGGAGACCAACATGCTCCACTTCATAAAAATAAATATTATAGAACTAAATCACTTCTTCCAATACATATTTTTGAACAATTGATGCATTTGGTTGATGAGTATTTTTATCACATCCCATAAAAATTTTCATATATATTTCAAATTGATATGTTATAAGGCCCCAGCCTTAAACCTTACTTAATCTTGAGTTATTACAAGATTACACATTGAGGATCTTTTCGGGTTTAGAGTTTTAGATAATTAGATCATTAAACTTGCATTAAATTCCACATATAAACAAAGTGGTTACATAAAGATAGTATTATTCTTCCCAATCAATGGAAACTTATTTAAAATAAAACATGGATTCTTTCTTGACACTTCCTTGACACTATCATCGTATCATGTACCTTTCCCTTGACACGTGAAAAACATTTCAAAAAAACTTGGGATGAGCATAAAAAGCTCAGTAAGGGATATAAAAATATGGAAAGGAAACATGGGTACATATATACATAATAATGAAATCATACTTTACCCATAAAACATAAGCACTTTAACATACCTCATCAAATCATGAATAAATCATAGAAATCATAATACATAAAGGTAACTTGAGGCATTCATAACATTCTTACGTAGGGAGTAACCCTCTTGGTAACGTTTGGAATACCCATCACAGTATATTCCCTAAATCTCTTCGGAGAAACCTTAATGTTACACTCCTTCGAGTTACCCAATGAATTGGAGATCTATATCGGGCTCACCCGCCCTTAGTTTATCACAGAACCACCCGTCTTCATAATAATGCCCAAGAACCTCAACATAATCGTATCACATAAAACATGCATAAAGGAAACATAACATTTCCACCTTTCAATCACAAGATATCAATAAAACACATTGATATAAAAACATTATGAAAACCATTTTCAATACCAAAATAAAAGAAAAGTAAAACATGGTATTTATTTTTCTTTTAAAAAAATGGATGGCTTATAGAGGAAGTCGAAACTCAAATAATGGTCACGGCGGCGGAGAAGTCGTTGTCGCCGCATACGTACGACAAAAACATTCCCTTTTGTCATTTTGTAAACACTTTTTATAAAAAATATTCCTTTTGAATAAACGTAAAAGTCAAATGGGTTTATACACCTTATAAAAGAAGGTTGTGTATAAAACAAAATATGCCTCAATGAAAGGAGATTGAGACGAAGTCCCATACCTCGGGTCCGACTTGACTCGATCGTTCTTTAATGTCCTGAATAATAAACTTGAGTTAATTTCTACTTGATTAATAACCTTTTTCAAGTTCATTATTCCTTTTATATCACTTTTTACCATGTCATGAACACTATGTTATTATTTAAGTTAATAACGGTCATTTTAACGATCATTGGTACTTGAGTCAAAAATAAACCCTTTATAATTACAAGTTGTTCATGTATCCATTATATACAGAATGGTATTCATGATGTAGATATCATATATTTCATATATATCCAGTACTTTCATGCATTTATAATATTAAATAATCATTTAGAGGTAAGAAATGAAATGCACCGTTCATGGAGACGGTAAGCCATACGTACGCATGAATGCTACTTTCATTTCTATTTCGTATTTTATAGAATGGAATCATAATGATATAAATGTATATTATAATTATAGTATAATAGAATATATAATATCATAGTTCCATCCTTTATACGTCCCACATATGGTATTTAACTAATCAAATCACTTTGAGGGGGTGGTAGTCCGCACTTCCTTAAATGAAGATATCGCGTTTACCCATAATTGAAACCATAAAGGTATGCCCAAAATGAAAAATACATAAGCTTAAGGAAGACATAAACATATTATATATCATATATAAATATAGTGACATATTAATGGCCACCTTTGAAGGTGTTAAAAGAATGTTGAACAATCATCATTTCGGGAGGCATAAATTCACCATCCACGGAAACAGTATGTCCTTTAACCATTAGATATAGGTGTGTGTAAGTGTAGCTCGAATCCTTCTTATAAAAACGTCCTATTATATTTATTATACTGGAGTTGTTACAAAAGAAAAGAATAAAAAGAGTTTAGGGGGTTGGGGAAGCAAAATCAAACAAAAGGACTCAAAAGAAGACATTACCTTAAAATCGGGTAACTCTCTTAGAATTGAGCTCAAAGGCTTCCTTGGGAAGACTTCTGCCAAAATTGAGGCTTCAAGGAGTAGGAGAGGGATGTGTAGAGCCAAAATGGGTAGGTGTTGGCCGAGCCAAAGGATTTGGGAGTGTGGGTAAGGAGGTATAGGTGAGGGCCTTTTATAAGAGGAGAGGAGGGGAACTCTTGTAAAGTTACAAAATGTTACTTTATTTTCAAGAGTTTCGAATTTTAAAGGTCCAAAATTGATGTCTTTCGAGGATAAGGTGATGAGGGTTCGAAATCCACTCATCCAATAGGTTTTGGACATGTGTAGGGCTTAGATTTGACATTATCTTTCCATTTTATTTAAATTGTTAAATAATGATGTCATCGTTGCATCATCATGATGTCATAAATAATTTAATTTATTTAATGTCTAAAAATTATAAAAAAAATATCATGATGTAGAAAAATATTTTTAGATTTCTAATGAATATTTATAGTCCAAAAGATCATTTATTTAGACAAAATTAAAAATATTTTACTCAGGTGATACATTCTTTGTCACATTTAACATTCTTTAAAAAATAAAAAGATAAAAAGTCACATTCTCAAAAAAGTGATTCCATGGGGCCCCCAAGTTTTTCACAAGGTATAAAATGGTCGGCCAGGAGACAACCAGTAGCCTTAAGACACATTTTGTGGTCTTTTTGTATACTTATGATATCATTTTATTATCCTAACTACCCGATTACTCATTAATCAAGATAATTAAAGATAATTACCGTCGTTACTATTCATAATGTCCAAAAAACAAAAGAGTCTTGATTACATAATTTGGACCTTCTGATTCCAAATATGTAATACATTTTACCAAATTCCAAACACAGAAATTGAAATAATTGATTTAAAAATAATTCCCATTGTCAAAACAAATAGCGGGTTTTTTTGAAACAATATCTATAAAAAGTTTGGCATTATTTTATGACCAATTTCAAAGTGAAATTAATCCTAATGACCACCATTGGATTAAATGGTAAAAATATATTCAGATTAAACTTTAAGAACAATTAAATTTATAATCTAACCATATAATTAAATTAAATGAAAAAGTAGTTTTGATGTAAAATGCAGTATTTTTCACTATTCATTAAAAAAAATGAACATTGTCAGAAAAATACCAAAAATTCACACAAAGTAAATTTCAGTTTCCCAATCATAATGAATATGTTTATTTTTACAAATATAGATTATAAAATTTTCAAAAGTTTTATTTAAAAAGGGTTTTCCATCAAAAGGAAGTAAAACAATCTTTTAAGAATATTAGTGTATTCCATGAATAAGATTGTATTTATTTTCATTTTAAGCCTCTAAAACACTATATTAATCATTAATAGACATAGATAAAATATCTATTATTCATTACTTACTTGGGATGTTACATCCTTTACCCCTTCAGAAAATTGCGTCCCCGCAATTTATTTACTTATCGAATAAATGGGGGTACTTATCCCTCATTGCATTTTCAGATTCCCATGTTGCCTCTTCCATCATGTGGGTTTTCCACAAAACCTTTACTTGATTAATCACCTTATTCCGTAACACTTGCTCCATGTGGTCAAAAATCTGGACCGGTTGTTCCTCATAAGATAGGTTCTCTTCCAGCTGAGCTACCTCTGGACTCAAAACATGAGATGGATCTGGCATATATTTTCTCAACATTGAAACGTGAAAAACATTGTGAACCTGAGATAAAATCGGAGGTAAAGCCACTTGGTATGCAACTGATCCAACTCTCTCTAGAATTTCAGATTGTCCAATGAACCTTGGACTCAACTTTCCTTTCTTAAAAAATCGCATCACACTTTTCCATGGTGATACTTTGAGAAAAACATGATCACCTACCTCAAAAGAGAGATCCTTCCTCCTGTTGTCCGCATAACTCTTTTTCCTACTCTGAGCTGTTCTCATGTGTTTCTGAATCTGCTGAACTTTTTCTGCCATCTCTTCTACCAATTCTGGTCCCATCAACTTCCTTTCACCAACTTCATCCCAGAAAGCTGGAGTTCGACACCGCTTCCCATATAACACCTCAAATGGTGCCATCTGTATACTGGAATGAAAACTGTTATTATATGAAAATTCAACCAAAGAAAGATGTTGGTCCCAACTTCCCTGATAATCCATCGAACAAGCTCGTTGCATATCCTCCAAGGTCTGAATTGTTCGTTCTGACTGCCCATCTGATTGAGGATGAAAAGCTGTATTAAAATTTAATTCAGTACCCAACGACTTCTGAAGGCCTTTCCAAAAGTTAGAAGTGAACCTGGGATCATGGTCAGATACAATGGATAGAGGAATTCCATGTAACCTGGCTATCTATTTATGATACAAATGGGAAAGTTGATCCAGGTAAAAAGTATCTAGTATATCAAAGAAATGAGTATATTTGGTCAAGCGATCAACAATAACCCAGATTGCATTATTACCTCGAGATGTCTTCGGTAATCCCACAACAAAGTCCATGGATATATTCTCCCATTTCCACGATGGCACTGGTAAAGGCTGAAGCATCCCTTTTGGTAACTGCCGCTCTACTTTTACCTGTTGACATGTCAAACACTTCACAGTAAAATCAGCAAAATCTCTTTTCATTCTATCCCACCAGTAATACTCCCGCAGATTTCTGTACATCTTAGTACTGCCAGGATGAACTGAAAACAAAGAACTATGAGTTTCACATAACAACTCTCTCTTCAACTGTGAATCACAAGGCACACACAATCTCTTCCCAAATCTCAAAACACAATCACTATAAATGTTGAATTCAGGCAACTTACCTTTCTGAACCAGCTCTACCTTTTTCTATAACTCACTGTCTTGCTTCTGTTCTTTCTTGATTCTATCTGACAGAGATGATCTCACTGATATCTAAAACAAAACAGAAGAACTTCCTGTACCAACAACTTCTATGCCAAAGTTCATCGAATCCTTATCCAAAGGATCTCGTTCCAAATGCAACATTGCTAATGAAGCATTATTTTTTCGACTCCAAGCATCAACCACTTTATTTGCTTTTCCCGGATGGTAATGAATTGTACAATCATAATCCTTGATTAATTCCAGCCATCTCCTTTGTCTCATGTTCAATTCTTTCTGAGTGAATATATACTTTAAACTTTTGTGATCGGTATATATTTCAAACTTTACTCCATACAAATGATGCCTCCAAATTTTTAAAGCATAAACAACAACAGCTAATTCCAAATCATGTGTAGGGTAATTTACCTCATGAGTTTTCAACTGTCGTGAAGCATAAGAAATTACCTGATCATTCTGCATTAGGACGCAACCAATTACTTTCAATGAAGCATCACTGTATATAACAAACTCACCATTCCTGGAAGGTAGTGCCAAAACTGGAGCATTCACCAATCTTCTTTTCAATTCCTGAAAACAATCATTACATTATTTTGTCTAGATAAACTTAACACACTTCTGAGTTAGCTTAGTCATTGGACTAGATAACCGTGAAAAAATTCTAACAATCCTTCAGTAATAGCCTGCCAAACCATAGAATGCTACGAATCTCAGTTACATTTGTGGGTCTTGGCCAGTCTTCCACAACTTTTGTTTTTGCAGGATCAACAGTTATCCCATCTTTAGAAACAATGTGACCAAGGAAAGAAATTTGTTGCAACCAAAACTCACACTTACTGAATTTCCTATACAATTTCTTTTCTTTTAAGGTTTGCAAGATAACCCTTAAATGTCTTTCATGCTCCTCTTTACTTTTAGAAAACACCAAAATATCATCAATGAAAACCACCACAAACTTATCCAAGAACTCATGGAAAATTCTATTCATTAAGTCCATGAATACAGCAGGTGCATTGGTTAGCCCAAAAGGCATTACTACAAATTCATAATGGCCATATCTTGTACGGAACGCGATCTTAGGAACATATTCTTCCTTTAACTTCAGCTGATGGTACCCCGATCTCAAGTCAATCTTTGAAAAATACTGAGCTACCTGGAGCTGATCAAACAAATCATCAATATGAGTCAAAGGATATTTGTTCTTAACAGTGATGTTATTCAAGGATCTATAATCAATGAAAAGTCTCATTGAACCATCGTTCTTTTTAACAAATAAAACAGGAGCACCCCATGGTGATGTGCTAGGTTAAATGAAACCTTTCTCTAAGAAATCTTGAAATTGCACCTTTAAGTCTAAAAGTTCAATTTGAGCCATTCGATAAGGGGGTTTTGAAATTGGCTTAGCATCTGGAACTAAGTCAACAGTAAACTCAACTTCCCGATCTGTTATTATTCCAGGCAACTCATCAGGAAAAACATCAGGATACTCATTTACCACTAACACATCATTAATCTGAACAGTTCCTTTATTTTCAATGATGTGTGAAAGGTAACATTCATTTCCATATTTTACAAGTTTCTTGGCCTCTTGATAAGTTATCAACAGTAAGGGTTCATTCTTGTACTCAAACTGAAATTCTTTTTGAAAAGAAACTTCTTTAGCTCTACAGTCAATCTTAGCATGGTAAATAGAGATCCAATCCATACCCAGGATAACATCAAACTCTACTAGAGGTAGAACAATAAGGTTTTCAAGTAGGCTCTTTCCATAGATAAGGATAGGAAGATTATTATAAATTCTTTTTGCCTCAACATTCCCCCAGGTGTTTTTACCAAACGTTCAGGAGTCATTTCTTGAGACGGTATTCCAATTTTACTAGAAAAGGTTTCAGAGATGAAAGAATGTGTAGACCCCAAATCAAACAACACACTGCATAATCTGAAAAAACAAACAAAGTACCCGATTCAACTTCATTTGATGGCCCGACATATGCTGAAGTAGTTGCAAAAGATTTCACCACCCCTTTCTGCTTGTAGTCTAACTACTTCCCATCACCCAAGATTTTTGTCGGACAGTCGTTTGCATAGTGACCTATCTCATTGCACTTATAACATTTCACTAACTGTAAATCAAATTTGGTCTTACCATCACCCTGATCTTTTTCAGTGAAATCACGAGCCTTATGTCCCATCTTACCACATCGGTAGCACTTTCCATAATTCAGAAGACATTCCCCAGCATGCCTTTTTCCACATTTATCACAAACTATAAACTTAGATTTCTTATCATCAGACTTTTTTGAATAATTCTTCCCTTTCTTCATCCACCTTGGTCTCTTCTTCTGCTGGTTGTTATAGAACAATTGATCATCGGAAAACTCCATTTCCACCTTCTCAGCACATCGAACAAGATTTTCATAACTTTTAAACTCATGAGAAGCTAATGCCCTTCGATATTTTGGCTTTAATCCTGAGTAAAAGCGATTGATTTTACTATCAAGGTCTCGGATAAAATATGGAGCATACCTTGCCAATCGAGTGAACCTTTCTTCATAGACAGCGACTGGGTCTTCCTCTTGCCTCAATTCCAAGATTTGATTTTCCATACTAAGTCGAACAACCTTAGGAAAATAATTCTCAAGAAACATACCTTTTAATTCATCCCAGTCGAGAGCATAAATCTCATCAGCGTCCCTAATATTTTTAACCATCGACCACCACTGATCTGCTTCACCCTCCAAACGATAAATAGCAAGACTAACCTTTTGATTGTCTGAACACCCCATGACATCAAAAATCTTCTCCAGTGATTTAATCCACCCTTTAGCTAGCACAGGGTCAGATGATCCTCTAAATGATTGGGGATGTTGCCTCATGAAATGTTCCACCACTGACATGTTCCTCTGTGGTTGATCTGGCTGATCTCGTGTATGGATACCACCGCCATTTATCGCTTGAGTCAACTGCGCCATTACTGCAAAAAACTATTCAGTTCCAATTCCGACCATCTCAGGATGCTAATTCAGAAGGTTATTTCCTTCTTCATGCCTTCCTAGCACTGCTTCCCTGTTTCCTCTGCGGAAAACCATTCTGAACAAACATGTCTTAGATGAAGCAACATGGTAATCTTCAAATACTATATCACTTCAATTTGACCATAAAAAAAATATTTTTAGATAATCATTTGATAGAATTATAACTCCTAAAGTTATCTAAACCGACCTCTGATACCAACTATAAGGCCCCAGCCTTAAACCTTACTTAATCTTGAGTTATTACAAGATTACACATTGAGGATCTTTTTGGGTTTATAGTTTCAGAGAATTAGATCATAAAACATGCATTACATTCCACATATAAACAAAGTGGTTACATAAAGATAGTATTATTCTTTCCCATCAATGGAAACTTATTTAAAATAAAACATGGATTCTTTCTTGACACTTCCTTGACACTATCATCATATCATGTACCTTTCCCTTGACCTGTGAAAAACATTTCAAAAAAACTTGGGATGAGCATAAAAATCTCTATAAGGGATATAAAAATATAGAAAGGAAACATGGGTACA
The DNA here is from genome assembly GCA_963277665.1 of Viscum album. Lineage (NCBI taxonomy): Eukaryota > Viridiplantae > Streptophyta > Magnoliopsida > Santalales > Viscaceae > Viscum > Viscum album. The sequence goes on from OY728129.1 coordinate 1,070,940,153, forward strand.
TATATACATAATAATGAAATCATACTTTACCCATAAAACATAAGCACTTTAACATACCTCATCAAATCATGAATAAATCATAGAAATCATAATACATAAAGGTAACTTGAGGCATTCATAACATTCTTACGTAGGGAGTAACCCTCTTGGTTACGTTTGGAATACCCATCATAGTATATTCCATAAATCTCTTCGGAGAAACCTTAACGTTACACTCCTTCGCGTTACCCAATGCATTGGAGAGCTATATCGGGCTCACCCGCCCTTAGTTTATCATTTAACCACCCGTCTTCATAATAATGCCCAAGAACCTCAACATAATCATATCACATAAAACATGCATAAAGGAAACATAACATTTCCACCTTTCAATAACAAGATATCAATAAAACACATTGATATAAAAACATTATGAAAACCATTTTCAATACCAAAATAAAATAAATGTAAAAAATGATATTTATTTTTCTTTTAAAAAAAGGTATGGCATGTAGAGGAAGCCGAAACTCAAATAATGGTCACGGCGGCAGAGAAGTCGTTGTTGCCGCATACGTACGACAAAAACATTCCCTTTTGTCGTTTAGTAAAAGCTTCGTATAAAAAATATTCATTTTTAATAAACGTAAACGTAAAAGGGGTTTATACACCGTATAAAAGAATGTTGTGTATAAAACAAAATATGCCTCAATGAAAGGAGATTGAGACGAAGTCCCATACCTCGGGTCCGACTTGACTCGATCGTTCTTTAATTTCCTGAATAATAAACATGAGTTAATTTATACATTCTTAATAACCTTTTTCAATTTCATTATTCCTTTTATATCACTTATTTCCATGTCATGAACACTATGTAATTATTTAAGTTAATAACGGCCATTTTAACGATCATTGGTACTTGAGTCAAAAATAAACCCTTTATAATTACAAGTTGTTCATGTATCAATTATATCCAGAATGGTATTAATGATATAGATATCATATATGTCATATATATCCAGTACATGAATGCATTTATAATATTACATAATCATTTAGAGGTAAGAAATGAAATGCACCGTTCAAGGAGACGGTAAGCCGTACGTACGCATGGACGATACTTTCATTTCTATTTCATATTTTATAGAATGGAATCATAATTATATAAAGGTATATTATAATTAAAGTATAATATCATATATAATATCATAGTTCCATCCTTTATACGTCCCACATATGGTATTTAACGAATCAAATCATTTTGAGGGGGCGGTAGTCCACGCTTCCTAAAATGAAGATATCGTGTTTACCCATAATGGAAACCATAATGGTATGCCCAAAATGAAAAATAAAAAAGCTTAAGGAAGACATAAACATATTATATATCATATATAAATATAGTGACATATTAATGGCCACCTTTGAAGGTGTTAAAAGAATGTTGAACAATCATCATTTCAGGAGGCATAAATTCACCATCCACGGAAACAATATGTCCTTTAACCATTAGATGTAGGTGTGTGTAAGTGCAGCTCAAATCCTTCTTATAACAACATCCTAGTATATTGAGGATACTGGGGTTGTTACAAAAGAAAAGAATAAAATGAGTTTAGGGGGTTGGAGAAGCAAAATCAAACAAAAGGACGCAAAAGAAGAGATTACCTTAAAATCGGGTAACTCTCCTAGATTTGAGATCAAAGGCTTCCTTGGGAAGACTTATGCCCAAATTTAGTCTTCAAGGAGTAATAGAGGGATTTGGAGAGCCAAAATGGGCAGGGTTTTTCCGAGACAAAGGCTTTGGGAGTGTGGGTAAGGAGGTAGAGGTGGGGGCCTTTTATAAGAGGAGAGGAGGGGCACTCTTGTAAAGTTACAAAATGTTACTTTATTTTCAAAAGAGTTTCAGATTTTAAAGGTCCTACATTGATTTATTTCGAGGATAAGGTGATTAAGGTTTTAAATCCACTCATACAATAGGTTTTGGACATGTGTACGTCTTAGAGTTTACATTATCTTTCCATTTTATTTAAATCGTTAAATAATGAGGTCATCACTGCATCATCATGATGTCATAAATAATTTAATTTATTTAATGTATAAAAATTATAAAACAAATATCATTATGTAGGAAATATTTTTATCTTTCTAATTAATATTTATAGTCCAAAATATCATTTATGTAGACAAAATTAAAAATATTTTACTTAGGTGATACATTCTTTGTCACATTTAACATTTTTAAAAAAATAAAAAGAAAAAAAGTCACATTCTCACAAAAGTGATTCCATGGGGCCCCCCAGTTTGGCACAAGGAATCCAATGGTCGTCCATGAGACAACTAGTAGCCTTAGGACACATTTTGTGGTCTTTTTGTATCATTATGATATCATTTTATTATCCTTAACTACCCGATTACTCATTAATCAAGATAATTAAAGATAATTACCGTCGTTACTATTCATAATGTTCAAAAACAAAAGAGTCTTGATTACATAATTTGGAACTTCTGATTCCAAATATGTAATCCATTTTACCAAATTACAAACAAAGAAATTGAAATAATTGATTTAAAAATAATTCATGTTGTCAAAACAAACAGCTGGTTTTTTTGAAACAATATCTATGAAAATTTGGCATTATTTTATGACCAATTTCAAAGTGAAATTAATCATAATGACCACCATTGGATTAAATGGTAAAAATATATTCATATTAAACTTTAATACCAATTAAAAATATAATCTAACCATATAATTAAATTAAATGAAAAAGCAGTTTTGATGTAAAATGCAGTATTTTTCACTATTCATTAAAAAAATGAATATTGTCAGAAAAATACCAAAAATTGACACAAAGTAAATTTTAATGTCCCAATAATAATGAAAATGTTTATTTTTACAAATATAGATTATAAAATTTTCAAAAGTTTGATTTAAAAAGGGTTTTCCATCAAAAGGAAGTAAAACAATCTTTTTAGAATATTAGTGTATTCCATGCATAAGATTGTATTTATTTTCATTTTAAGACTTTAAAACACTATATTAATAATTAATAGACATGGATAAAAATATATATTATTCATTACTTACTTGGGATGTTACATATTTCACAACCCGCCTTCACCAAAAGGAGGGAAGGGTCAGCAGATTTCCAGGTCCTTCTTTATTTAAGTTTAAGGAGAGATAATGACCCCCGAGACCCGCATTCAATAGGTCCCGGAGTGGCGACTAGCACCAAGGGTATTGAAATTTCTCAAAAATGGAAGGCATTAACCCTTTTTGTTTTATAAGATCAATAGATAAGATGATGAAACTCATCAACACCAAGGTAAAAGAAAAGTAAATCCAAAAGTAAACAATTCCCACATGCATGTTCCAAAAGTAAAGCCACAAAGTACAAAAGGTGACTTCAAAGGTAAGTAACAAAGAAGAAAAGAAACAACTACAACTTCCCCAAAGGTCCGAGCTAGTATGGTCCTGCGTGATCCCCGAAGTCCTCATGGAGACCTGAAAGCAGTTTTATATACGTAGGGTGAGCATACAAGTACACTCAGTAGGGAAAACCAAAGACTCTCATGCACAAGTGGGGAACGTACTAAAGTACCGTGAGAAAAAGAGTAAACCAAACACCTAATCAAGGTAAACTATCCACCCCAGGCCTCACCAAGGCACACTCCCCAAATAACGCAATTCAAGTAATATATATAATCATAGAACATCGATGTTTGGGTACCCCGCGCCACTTTCCCACTGGTTATTGAGACATCCTACGCATCGAACCAATCCTGCCATTCTCACCGCAGTCCCCCACACCCGCCCGCACACACCTGGGACACAACAACCACACACAGTCCCACTACCGAATCCCGCCCGCAATCACCTGGGACACAACTATCACATGCAACCACACCTGCAAACACCTAGGCCAGAACAACCACCAACACGCCTGAAGACACCTGGGCTAGAAAATCCACTCCCACACCCGAAGACACCTGGGACTCATCCTGAAGACACTTGGGAAAACACCTGCCGCACACACCTAATTTCTATGAAATTCAGACTCTCGGAATTCTACAGAATTGCTATTCTGAATTCTTACAAAATAGAATCCGAATATCTTTGTACTAAAGACTCCTAATTCAGTTTTTACTTAGACTCCGACCTTTTATTTACCTTCATTCTGAATATCAGTTTTTATTTATACACCCACTCATTTTCTTATAAAACGATGTTGTGCATATAGTTACCCACTAAACGTTGTTTGAGTGACATGTGTACATGTACCTATGAAATTAAAGGAAGAATATGACCATTGGGGGAGGGAGTCGACCGTTAGAGCCATGCCTATAAATAGTAGCTCATTTGAAAACGCTCACAAATTTCAACACACAACATTGACATCGGTGCTTACATGCTGTTTTAAGGGATCTCTAGAAAGAGGCTCTTATAAACTCTCAAGCTTTGTGTAGAATGTTTTGAACCACTCGTTCAAACAATGCTTCATGCATACTTTCCTAGTGCATAGGATTAATTTCCTTAAAATCAGAGACTTCGGGTTGTGAAGTCAGAGGTGCCGATTTCATTAAAAATCGAGGGCTTGCAGGGATAACAAGACAGATACCAATATTTGGATTGAGGGCTTACCTGGGTTTGGGTAAGACAGACTTTCTTGAAAGTATAAAATCAAGGGACCTCTTATCCAAGGTTTTTGGATACCCCCCTCTTTGGGTTAAAAGAGTTTATTCTTGTTACATGTAGTTTTACTACTTTGTTTTTTCCACTGCATTAGTATTGTTGAGGAAGGTATAACTTTATTATACTTCCTCATACTTGTACTCTAATTTAGTTAGATTCTATACACTATAAGGTAGAATCTTATTTTTTGTAATCTTTTGTTATGTTACATTTCTGAAATCACTTTTCCAGAATCAAGAAAGTTATTAGAACATAGAGGTGTTGTGAATTTTGGTTACGTAAAATTTCCTTATGGAATTTTTTATGTATATAATTCACCCCCTCTTGTATTTGTATCTTGTTTTAAATATTCGATCCTACAATTTGTATTATAGAGTATATCATACTTAGACATACCATTCTAACATATTGGTGATTTCACTCACCATTTTTGATGAGGCCATTGGTTTTTCTTACATAAAATATGACTCAGGTATTATGTCACCCATATTATAGAGGGATCCACGTTATTTTTTTGTAGAATTACAGTTTTGAAGTTGATAATTAGGCTACTAGAGAGATACATCATAGATGTTGTCCATGGATCAATGTGGTGTTTGGACAATCTATCACTTAAGGTTTTTGGGATACTTATCTAAAGGGGTAATGATCAATTAGTGTGAATATGACTACTAGGAAATGGTAGTGTATATATAATCAAATGAATGTGTGATGTATTCAATATATATATATGTGTGTGTAAATTGAGAGGTCACAATATGTGGACATAGATTCTCATAATATTTTAGGGTCATATGCAGTAACTGGTGTTGGGGTGAGGTATAGTAGAGGTTCGTATTAGCCGCCAGATTTGTTTAGAATGTGGGTACATCACCCAAATCTGACAAAAGATGAACCATGTAAGATTATGCGTGAGATTATCATTATATTACCCTATATATCATGATATTGGTATAGATAATCATTGGTTTCCATTTCATTTTATACATGGACCTATATATTGTTGGGGATATCCAATATAATGTTGGTGGTCACCTACTAAGTATCATACTCACACTCTACATGGTAATATTTATGTGATTTAAGTTCACTTGTTTTTTATTTTACGAATGTGAATCACCCTATAAAATTAGTTTGAGAAGGTCAATGATGGGTTACTGAATGAGTTGGTTGCAAGGATAATGTTGGAGATCAAACTGAGTGATTCCTTAATGACATGTGACATTATCTCTAGTTATAATTATCATTTACTCATTTTTATATGACTAAAAGCATTGATTAATGGTTTATTATCTCCCCATATGTAATTTTAATTAGTAAAAAATGATCTATTCAGTTATTTTTAGTCATGTATATTATGTTACTTATCATTTAATTTAGTTAGTATACTACTTTAATAGAATTTACAGTCTCCCATAGTCTTTGTAAACCCCCATAAAGTGTCAAAAGCCTTTTCCATAGGAGGAGTCACAATAGAGGTCACATGGATCCCCCCTTCTTAGAGCAATTTGGGATGATCTGGAAGAGGGAGAATTAAACAAAGCTATCATAGGAGGTTTTGGTTCTTTAATTTGGGGTTTTTTATGTAAAGATATCGGGATGATTCAATACATGGAAAATATTTCATATTGCATGCCTAGTAAAAACAATTATAGGCTAGAGTATAAGATTCAAGGGAATCTAATATTTTTTCATTATTTATATTATATCAACTGAGTTATTTTAATAAGATAATCATAATGTTTTCATGATATAGTTTATTTTATCTTAGACTATATAGGAAAGAGGTGTGAGCTCATGTATCATTATTGGAATATAGTATTCACATGAAAGTTTTGGGTCTATTTTTGATTAATATTTTATATCTAGGATTATGTTCTGTATTTAATGTGTTAACAAAAACTTATTTGGTGTTTTCTTGTATATCTTTTTACTTGAATTCTACTATGATGGAATTGGTCTATGTATAATTTATGGTTTTTCCTGATGATGGTCATGAGGATCTTATGTGTTTGAGTTTCTTGTTCCTAGATAATAGATCACATGTTATTGTATTTCTTAAGGATGTGGGATTCTTGAAGTGGTGGGATATGTGGGATGCCTTATGTCCCTTAATGTGGGAGAAACATAAGTCACAATGATACAAGTTAATAATCGTGGCATGGTAGCTTATGTAAAAAATGGAAGTTTGAATGTATTTACTATGATCGATTATTTGTTTATGGTTGATAATATCTAAATTTGATTCATTTTTTGGAACTTGTGTAACAGAGATATCTCATCTAGGAGAGCTTGGGTGTTAAGAGTTTTTGAGTTATCAAGGGATAGAGCACATGAGTTGTGAGGTAGTGCCTGAGGTTTGTGGCTATCCATGATCTATTGATAACATGATTTAGTAATTATTTTTCATTGGTCAAGTATTATGGAATAAATATTTTGGGGAGTGAACCTTGAGTGGTTTTCATGTAGTGTACCTTTTAAATGGTGGATAATTATGTTGTTGTGGGTGCAAGTATGTCACATCCAACTCAAAGCGGGTTGATGTATCATATTGGTGCAATGATGTAAGTGGACTTGAGGGATTTTTTGGAAGGGAATAATAAAACGGGTGTTTAATGGTGATAGTTGAGAAGGGTCATAACATTCAATATCTTATTGTTTTGGGTTTTGAGATATCATTTAAGTATTTTATCAGGTAACCGATATTTTTTGGGTGGATTGAATGCGAGGTTAGTGTAGTAGAAAATATCTAATGTGGGGAGAACCTGTATAATTATTTTATAATGAGTTTATGAGGAATATTTTTGGGTAATATAGGGTTGTGTTTGGTATTATTCTAGAAATTTTTTGGTGGATTCTAGTGAATGTTCAAGGCTTTAGAATTATATCATTGGTATGTTGTGAGCTGTTTTGTTGGAGTTGTAGTTGGAGATAGCATGAGGATATATTGAGTTATAAAGATGGGGTTATGATGATATAAGATATTTTGAAAATAAATTCTTGTCTAATTTTCACCAGATGATGTGTATTTCATTGGTTTGGGGAAATATGTGGTTTTACTAGATGACGAGTGTTGGTGTGGAGGTTTTTCCCTGGTCTTGGGAGGAAATTATAATACGGGTGGCCAGTCACACTACAACTGATGTTGTTACAATATGAGGACTTTTCCAAATTATAATTGTGTCATGATGTATAGGGTACTCAATAACATGTACCTAAGAGGGGGTAGTTTTGTTTTTTGGTTCCCCCCCAAGTTTGGTTCATTGTGTCTTGACTCATAATATATTTTTATAACATGACCCCATGAAAGGGAATTTTATCTTGACCTATGTGGTAATGTAATTCACATCATATGAATTTTTTATATATGTTAACTAAAATTCGTTAAATTTTTATAAAATGATTGTTTTCCACTTTTATATTGGATTCATTTACTTAAGTATCTCTTCTATCCCTCTCGTACTTCTCCCAATATGTTTGAATCTTCTTCATTTGTGGAAAAAAATTCATTTTTTGTCCCCTAAAGTCAAAAAGATTAATACTTAATGTCATTTTGAATCTATTTTATATTTATATCACAATTGTCTCATTCCTCACATTCTATTCCATAAATTTGGGGTTTAATTAGGTTTTTTTGACTTTATTGTACTAATTTTGGATCATTCAAAGAAGTTCAAAGAGTGGTGTCCCAATAAGTCAAGATAGATGATCATTAAGTTTCTTCCACTTTTATATGTGTTTATCTGTGATTTTTTATGTAGGGGGTACGATCAAAGGTGGTATTAAGCGATGATGTGATCTCTACTCATTCTCATACTTTTTAAGGGATTCCTGAGTGTTGTTTAACATAAGGGTTGTTCTAGAGATTGGTGTATGATATTAGGGGTTGCAGAAGGTAATTGTTTGAATATAAAGTTAGTGAGTGAAGTGAGTAATTCGATTTCAATGGGGCATGGGAATGAGTTAAATTGTAGGATTTCATGTATGATCTTCCTTAAGGGTTTTATAATATGGTGGTGGTTATCATATAAATACGTTGTGCTTGAAATATATGTGTGTAAAAATTGAAATTTGGAAAAGAGAGGTAAATGAGTATTAAATGATTAAAAAGAGTATAAAGGGGTTCTAGGGGTAACTGGGGTGCTATGAATTTACTAAAGTTGTTTTTAGCTCCTAGGATGTGATCCCTCATTTAAATGGAAATGGTAATTAAACTAGAATAGATCTAGTGAGTTAGGTAGTATAATAATGGAATGGAAAGTGTGTGTAAAATGGTGGGTATCTTTTTTTGTAGTTTGTATATAAACCCAGTGTTATTATGGAATAATAATATATTTTTTATTGGATTCAAATGGGGGTTAGTTAGATATAACCAAGGCATGAGGATTTTGATTCCATAATTATGTAGTGAATTATTCACCTCTTGTGGGGGTTATATCGACTCTTCTTAGAGATTAAGGTAACCAAATGAATTTTAACGATGTCACATTATTTTTGTAGTAATAGGTTTTTGTAGATGAAACTCAGCATTGGGGTTGAGGCCATTTTATTGTGTGCATGTAAGATGAATATATGACTTGGTCCCCAAGATTTTACAAGGATCCTCCATAGTTGTTGCAAAATTTGAGTGATGATGTAGCTCATCCAAATTTTGGAATGATAATCCGTAGATATTGACCACAGATTGAGGTGGTGTTTTAACACTAGAAGAATTCATATGATTGGGTTAGTTATGTAGAATGAGTGATACCTCATGGATTATGAAATAGTTACTAGGAACATATGGGGGAGTTATACCAAGATTGTGGGTATTAGTATTCTCTAAAGATATGTGATGATCATAATGTCATAAAACAACTTGGAATACATGAAGTGATATGAGGTAAATAGTTTTGTGATGAGTTATAGTGGATGACTATTTGAGCCTCAACAATATTTCAAAATATGGGTATATTATCTCACCATAGTGTTGGATAATGTAGGTAGAATGATCCTTGAGAGTGAAAAAATAGTATTCACATGTATCAAAAGATTGGAATGGTTGATCTGTAGTTGTCATTTCATATAATACATTAACCTATATAGTATTGGATCTATTTAAAATGATATTAGTTGTAACCTATTGAATTTTTCACTCCCAACCTGCATAGGAATCTCAGTGCATATGATGATACATGTATTTGGTGCTTATATTTTAGCCAATATAAATACATTTGTTTATGTAATTTTTTTTTAATTATTTCCATTATTTGGACTATTTAACATTTTTTTATTTATGGATGGATACTACCAATATATGTAAAAGGGAAAAAAATATTTGATTATTGTAAGTTGAAGACACTTCATGTCACGACGTGAAGTGGCACGGTATGACACCAGAGAAATAAAGCTAAAATGGAGTTAGAATTTCACAATTCAAATCATGAAAACATTTAACATCATTACAAATTAAAATATGTGAAACTAAGATAAAATTTGAATACATGATGATAATAATTCAAGGCCCTGAATGTTGCATGCTATGAAACACGTACACGGTGTTATATTGTTTGGATGACCCAAAAGCAGCCAAATTCAACGTATCAGGTGAAAATACCTATTTTATGACCCTAGGACCACCCAAGGTGCCTTTTTTATTCCATTAAATTATAAATAATAACCTAGTGTTCTATAAATAGAGATGATATTTTTGATTTTAGGCACATATTTGGAGACCAAAGCTTGGGGGAGTAGCTACACTGTGCGGGGTCCTCACATGTTCAAAATCTGCACACATTTATTTATGTTTTATTTTTCTTTATTACTTACTCTTTACTCCCTCATTAGTAGGATAAGGAGTTAAAACCAACTTTGTTTTTGGGTCATGTAGCTGAAGGTGGAAGGATATTTTGGATTTATGTATTTTTGTTCATGTTCTGGATTACTAAAAATTATTTATTCATTTCCCATCCATTTATTTTTTGTTTTATCAAGACCATTATTAATTGAATATTAATGGAAATTTAAAACTTCACAACTAGTAACCCTGAATTTATGCATGACCATTTTAACATTTTGGGAAACCAGGTTTAAATATAGTATCGAGAAAAACTCGATTCGGTAATACTATAATCTATCAGACCATGAGAAAAGGGGTATTTCTTGGATAAAAGGGGATAAAATTACCATTGGGTCTACCTTGTCTTGAATCCATCCCTAATATTGGATCAATCATTTATTTTCTGAAATCCAATTGTACCCAAGCCTTGAAACTCAAAAACCCTGACACACATTTAGAACTTGATTTCCAATAAAAACCAAATCTTTTATGCTCTCTCTCTCTATAAAAATCAACCAATTTTCTTCCTTTCCTATTTATTAAAAATAGAATAAAAAAATTGTATTTTATAAAATTTAATCAAACTAATTCACCATCTCTATGGGTTTGACTTCAAACATTCTGAATACTATATTTTAATTAATAACGTAGCACATATTGGGTTTCTATAAAATTTTTATTTTTATTGGGACCATAGAGAAATAATAATTCATTTAAGGCCTATCACATGTAGTTCACATGTTTTGCATTTCTAGAAAGTCACTAAGCTAAGGTTAGAGTTGTAGGATGTTAATTATTGGGTATATTATGTTCTAGTGGAAACACTGATGTTAGAGGTGGAACTATGAGTATCATTAGTGTCTAGTGATGTAGTCCCCAGTTATACTTGATTTATTGTCTTATGGATGAGATTGACCTACATTGGGTATTCATTTATGGTATTCATTTTGTATACATGTATTAAATTTCATTTACTATGGCTTGTTTTTTCAGTCCTAGTGTTTATTCATGAATTTTTATGTTAATTGGTTGATAATTCCTCTATTACACTGCTTTGATGAAGGTAATAGTTCCCCCATACTCTTCTTATGTGACATCGTTGGTCAATTTCACATCCTCTATAAAAAAACTAGGTCTCTACAACTGTCATGTGTATCTCTCTATATGCTAAAGGATATCTAATAATAGAGAGGTTTGACATGAAAAAGGAAAAAATAATACACCATTAGGTATAGATAACTCATAAAATACTATGAAATAAATATTAGTAAAAATTCGGCGTAATAAAATATCATTATAAAGATAGACATCACAACGACATGATAATCGAAAGTATATAACTACCATCATTTTATAAAAAATGAGCTACTATATCCATCATACAAGTTATATAAGTAAAATCAGATTTTCCATGGATATATCATATAAAAAAGAGTTTAAAAATTAAAAAAAGAAGGATACACCAACAAAACTAGTCCCAATTCCTAGCTCGATCTTATCTCCATACTCTGAGGAAGACCAACAGGCTCAACCATCCATAGTATCAGAGACCTTTCTTTTATGTTGTTCATCAAACAAAATGTCATATTGGGTACCATGACTCCCAATAAGGGTCTTAGTAAAATGTAGTATACCACAACTAATAGTGAAAAAAATATATAGTAAATAAAAGTAAATTGCCATTATAAAATTAAAATAAATCATTAAAAAAATATCACATCATGTTATGGGATGATCACTAGGTAGACCACATGTGACCATACCTACTTAGACCATTGTTCGTATGGAATGATATATTAAGGTCATAACAAACCTTGATGATGAAAAATGTATAACACCCAATATCATAATCATAATGAATGGGATATCACCATCATGTTTTAGTAGGTTAGTGATATACCACTATAAAAACTCATCTAGCTTGAACTCATCAACGTTGATCACATGAAAAGGATTAGTATGGTATCTCTAAATATAAGATATCTAAAATACACAATTTATAACACCATTTCATTGAAAAAGTATTAATTGATATTCCATGGTCTTGATCCTCTTGAGAACATTAAAAAATTCCACAAAACTATGAACACAACTTACCCTACCTGTAAATATGATAGTTTCCCAGCTAAGGAGATGCTGATAATAAAACTTGACCAGCAACCTCAAACATAATATGAAAAAATTAGTAGTTTGTATAATATCTATAAACACTTTGTGTGGTCTATAACCACTTCTTGATCGAACTGATATTATCCAATATCTATTACAAAAATCTAAACCTAATAACCACTTAATACCCTTCCACCAATATACACAAATGTTACCAAGACAATCCACTATATATTTACTCAAATGGATATATCTATATTGATTCCTAGTAACTATTTTTATAGGTGAAAACTCATTTTAAACGGTGTTTCTACCATGAAAAACTGAAATATATAAATAATGCGGACAACATGTCCTCCAATAATAAAATATTCTACATAGTGTTCTTGTTGGTATGTCGATAGAAGGAAATTGTCAAATTCACTTATGTATCATTTTTATTTTGTAACTCTTTATAAAAATGTCATGTAAAATAGTAACCCCAGTAGAAAAATGTTGCACCAAAGAACTACATGGAGATGTATTATCTTCTATACAAACATATTACTCATTTTGTTGATGAAATAGGTCTCTCAGATCATTAAAAATGTAAATCCTTCATCAAATAATCCATAAAAACCCACACCACATAACTTACATAAAAAACCTCACATATACCTTCTCAAATTTCAATACCATTTCCTCATAATTATACTCATGAATGGGTAATGACTAAATAATACCCAGAGGCCACTGATTTTGTTCCTTTACCTCCTAACATATGAAGCATAGGGAATCAATCCCTACTATGTCCTTCATGATCCTTGGATACCAACCGGATTTTTTTACATCATAATACATCATAGTTATCCTCAAATAAACATATCATATCGAGGAATGTGAATATTGGATCCTCTCTACAAACATAACTAGAGGAACCTCAACCTAAACATAGATGTAAAGAAAGGCATCAGTATCTTGGGACAGATAAGCTGGAAGCTCCCCATCATAAATATTTTCCCATAAAACTAAGAAATATTAGTTAGATATATAACTCAAATTTAACCTCTAAATTTGTGAATAAGTATTACTCAAGGATTACATGGTCAAAATTCCGTAATACCAATTAACATGATGACACATCTCAATGAATAGGCTCATAACCATCCATTCAAAATTAGACAAATTCATTACAAATTATCGAGTTATCCAAATCATTTCATAAATAATATCATTCCCTAACTTAGGCGTATTGGTTACCTTGAAATCAAACTACTATAAGTAGTCAACCCACCTCCTATACGAAAGGAATAAGTAATTCTAAGAGAAATTATTTTCCAAACAATTAGAGTTGGTATAGTCCATGAATCCATCATATAACAGGCAATGGAACCAACATATTAGTACGTTAATTACTACTACTAGATCTGGATCAAACATTAGGTACTTAGTCTCATGTGACCACAAATATCTAGACCCGTATATAAGGGATGAATTTACAACATTATATCATTTCTTCCCCAAGCCCAAATCAAGAAGAACACTAATATAATGTTTACATGTCACATGGATCAGGTAAGATCAAGATTGGTGAATACATAAATCAATCCTTAATCTTCAAAAAGGATATCTCAAATAGTCTTTCCAAATGAACTTCAATCCATTTTTGTTCAAGGTAGATAGTGATGTTTCCAATTGGTAGAAGAGTTGGATAATCATCCATTATTAATGTTTAATTCACAAAATCTAAAAATAATTTTGGTGTCACTGTTATGAAACCATAAATTTGACCTTCTTAGGGTTTATTGATATGGAAGACTATGATATCAAATTCCCCATAAAGCACACCATAGTAATTTATAATTGACATTTCATGAGCTAGGAATATAGTCGACGCTCCCTCAGTGTGCTCTATATAATGTCTGAAAGAAGGATATGATCCTCACTTAACCAAGATTACAATAATAAATTATTAACAAATGCATCCATTATCTACAATGGCATCAGATTTTATTATACTTTGTCCTGTAAATATTTCATATATGTTCGATAGGTTCTCCCAAATGCCACACAGAACTAAAAAGAATATTTGGTGTGTCTATATATATATATATTATATAAATATTTAATTTGGATGAAAAAACTATCAATTTAATTATTATGTATGAATATGAGTAACAAAATTAAAACATATATTAAAATATATGTTTATATATATAAATATTATTTTATATAAATTTTATTAAATCATTGTTATGTTTAAGAGTCTATCATTTTATAAGATTTAATTTTTATTACATAAAACCATGTTTACTATTATTAAATAATTATATTAATGAATAATGATATTTATTTATTTATTAATTATTTTGTAGTTTATTTATAAAAATTAAGAATAAGAAGAAATTTTATTTTAAAAAGTTATTTTTATATAATAATAGTTTTCCCAATGCTTTGTAATTTTATTTAAAATTTTATTAATATATTTTTCAATGTTAAAATGATAAAATAAACATAATTTAAAGAATCATCATAATAATAACAGTTTTGGATATTTTTTTGGTATATCTATAGAAAGGGTGATTTTTAGGTGAATAGTGTAATATTCAATTTTAATAAATATTGTGCCTTTTATGGAATTATTACATTATAGGTATGATTTGGAAATTTTTGAAAACCATTTTATTTGTATTTTTTTAGGTGATAAAAAATTTAAAAATATCAAAAAATTTATAAAACTATAATCAACATTGAAGAATATGTGTAACATATTAAAAAAAATATTTTTATTAAATTGTACATTTAGTAATTTAAAATTAATTTTTATCACTTTTATAAATTGAATAAAATAATATCGAATTAAAATTTGGAATCAGTATATATAAATTATGTCAGAAGGTTATTATTTTTGGGTATAAAGGATAATATACATTTTGTAAAATCTAATTGCCTTGGTAAAATATAAAATATTAAAAATTATAAAGGAATGGGTAAAGTGATTAAAACTATTTAAAAACATGTATCTAATTTAGTGCTTTATAATTATATACCTTATATCATCCTCTAATAAATTATTGTCTATTTTTTACCCACATTACATTTTTAACTTGTAATCTCTTAATAAAATGTTGTTATATTTAAAAAAAATTCAACCTCACCATTTATGGAAGGGTCATCTCACAAATCAGACAAGTACAGTATATAAACTAGGTTTCCTCTTGATATTATTCTCTATTTGGTTTCTATATAATCCCATCTCACTCCCTTAAGATTTTGGTCTCATTATATTGGCCAAAGTCCACTATTTATAAGAAATAGTTCATGAAGATGTTCAAAATTCCAACGTAAGAAAATCTTACCCTCTAATATATTTACTTCTCTATCATTTTCCTTTCAACTTATATTTAAATGTAAGACATGATAATATCATTTATAACTATATAATAATTTTTTATGTTTATCATATATACATTATATTCCCTCCCCCTCTCACCTAAATGAATGTTAAAACCTCAATCGTGTATATGTTTGTACTTCCACCTCTAGGACAAAATGCGTTTCACATTCATTAATCACATTACATGGATGTTCATAATGTTGAATTTAATAAAGTGAGAACCTCAACCGTATATATATATGGACATCCACCTCTACAATGCAATGCACTTTACTTTTATTAACCACAATACATGGATGGTCCAAATGTTGAATTTATGAAAAATTTATGATATTTGGGACATATTTTAGATTCTAGAATGATAAACCATATTAATCATTTCACCATTCTAGTGTAAATAAAATAATCATCCATGTATACATGTGGACTACCACCTCTATAGAACGATTTATTTCCATTTTTATTTTCATAACTACCTTACATGGATGGTCATTAGATTTATTTTAATCGAAAAATATTGTTTTTATGAAATTATCCATATTTTGAATATTCAAACTAGACAACATATTAATGAAATGTGCAATAAACAATAGTATTAATTTAAATCATCTATAAGATCATTATAGAAGAAAAAAATAATTATTTGTACTATAAAATAACTTCAAAAATTCATATTATTCAATTAATAATTAAAAATATTTTTTCTCTATCTAATGTAAAATAAATACTATCATTACTCTTCTCGTATATGATTTGGAAACAAAATCACATCATAATCATCCATTAATTATTTTCTTTTCTTTTTTGGGTTTGTTTAACCATCTATTTAAAAAATGAAATAAATTTATTTCATGTATGGATATGGGAATTTAATTTCATGAATTATATTATATAAATAATAAAATAATGATTAATTTATTTTCTCTATAATGGTAATATAAAAATTTTACTCGTAATATAAGAAAACTCCCTTCATTCACTAAGAATCTTTGAAATTTGATCATCGCCAAATTTATCATTTAAATTTCATAAAACAAATCATAATGAATGAAATTATAAAATTATAAAAAATTATTAAAAAAAATAAATTCTTCCACCTTTTATGATTTGATAATACGGAATGTTTGGAAAATAATTAATAACAACGCCACTATTAAGAAACTAGCTCAATGCAATCAATAATACTCACACATAATGGAAAAAATTGATAATAACATACTAAAATACAGATTTATAATAATTGAAAATAAATTTTATAAAATGTTATATATATGAAAAAGGTTCTAAAATGGGTGATTAGTGTTGTAAGATTTATTTTTTAGGATTTTAGAGTGAATTTTGACTAAGAAAGAATTTAGGTATGGGGTTATTTTCTCAAATATAATTTATGTAAACTTATTTCTTAATGTTCACCATGATACCATTAATATTGGGTGAATACTGCCTAATGAATTTATTTTACCATATTCATTTAATTTTATGATCCATATTATTTAATTTATTTAAAAGGTATTAAATTCAAATGATATGAATGTTGAAATGTGTTTTGATCAAAATTTCAATCAAACCATAATAGTTTGGATTGAAAATATTATTGTAAAAAATTAGGATTATTTTTATAATAATAATCCATCTAGTGAAATTTTATTATATATTACAAACCTCACAATTTTCATTAGATATTTAAGAGATTTTACATGTCTTATCAAAATCTCATTTCCCCTTGAATCATATTTTACATGATGTTTTTCTTCTAAGTTGAACTAAACCCACCTCTTCTTCTCAATTAAGAACCTCCCTTTTTTCCTATGTTTGTTTTCATTGGATGATTTTGGAAATTTCCTTATATATGATTCAATAATTAATTAAGTTCATTTATTTACCATTTAATATTATTTTATATTTTTTAAATAAATTTTTTAATGTTTTCTGTAGGTTCCGTTTTCATCAAAAAATCAAAAGCATCTAATTTTTAATGTTTATATGAAAAAAAATATTTATGATACTTTTTCATTTTATATCAATCTTACTCATTAATATTACATGGTTTCCATGAAAAATTATTTTTATCTTGTGTTTAAAAAATATCTCTTTAAAATAATTTCATTAGATTAAGTATATTTCTTATTTCCAAAGTGATTTTTCTTAAAATCATAAGAAGTCTTTTTCATCTATGTTATATTCCATTGAAATATCAGATATATTATTTAAATCTAAAAATTAAACTTAATTGTCTATATGAATTATTTAATTTCATTCCCCTTTCATAGAATGATCGATCAATCCATTTATCTTGCATAATTGTCTTCGATACATGGTAGTAATTTTTTTATTTCCAATTCCTCTCATATATGAATATCATATTTTTTAATCCTTTTTTGGAAATTGTTTCACCAATAACAGATATATAAATTTATTGTGTAAAATTATTGACTTAACCGTATACCATTTATCAATATAGTGTAATTTTTATATTTTTTATTATCTTGATTGAAGAGTATTTTGCTTAAAGACTTATGAATATAATTGGATACCCTTTTATCTCTTTTAAAAAGTTTATAAATTAAAATAGATTTCAAATTTGGAATCTGTAGGACCAAATTATATAATGAGGGGCATTTTTTTCATAATGGATAAGTTACAATAGGTAAAAACTAGTTACAATGATGAAATATAAAATAGTAAAGTAATAAATCTACAGGAAAAAGGATTATAACATGTTAAAAAAATGTTTCAAATTTACTGATTAAGATATTATAAACCATATTTCATCCCCTATTAAATTATTTTCCATTATTTATCCAATGTAAATATTTAATATGTTCTCTATTTATTCAAATTGGTTATATTTACAAAATTCTATTCTCACCACTTTTGAAAGGGGATCCTCACGACCATTTCAAGACCCCATAAAAAATTCAATTTCTTATTGATGATATTACTGATTTCCTTACCATATCCTAAAATTTAACTCCCTTAATATTTATGTAAGAATAGATAGGCCAAAAGCCTCCACTTCCATGAATTACTTCAATAGAAATTTAAAAACGTCAAAGTAAATAGTTCTCACTCTCTAATATTTGTGACTATCTATATTTTTAAATTGAAATTATATTACCAAATAAAAAATTATTAAATTAGTATTAACTATATAATTATTTTTAATGTTAATGGGATATAAATATTATACTATTTTCCTCTCCCCTTAAAGAAAGTAAAAACCCAAATCATCTATATTTGAGAACTACTATAACCATGACACAATGTGATATAATTTAATTATCTACTATACATGGATGGTAATTTTGTTTATTTTAATAAATAATTATGATACTTATAAAATATGTTATATTTTTTAATTATAAACTATATTAATAATTATCCCTATTATATATGAAATAAAATCAACATCCATGTTTACATGTGAACTACCACCTCCAGGGAATGATAGGTTTTTGTATTCTTTTAATCAATGCCTTACATAACTTGTCAGGAAAATTCTTGCGATCACGCCCGAAACCACAGCCCTACCCCAACACCCTAGTTGACCATGGGGGGAATATGCAAAAATATTATGTTTATAAAATTAAAAATGTTATAAGGATAAATTTTATAACCTATTAATAATATTATAAAAAAAATTGATGGAAAATTTAGCCATCCAAACGAGTGTTCCAAGAGAAAAAATGATTTTATCTTAATATAAATTAAATTATTATAATATATATTATATTCATATTTATTTTTGATTATGATATATCACTCAAAAAATGATCTAAATTATCCTATGATTCTTTTTTAATTATATTACTAATAAATCAATTCATTATCATCCATTAATAATGGTATGTTCTTTTATGGATTGGTTTAACTACCTACTTGAAAAATTATATAAAATTTTATCATGGATGACTAAGTGAATTAAATTTATAGTTATATATGATATAAATAATTAAATAATAATTATTTTTGCATACAATTGTAATATAAAAATCTATCCCGTTATTTAAGAAAAACCCTCCATCATCTAAAAATAATTAAAACATGCTTATAACCAATTTGGTCTTTAAATATCATAATAAAAAATATTATCGAAGTAAATTAAAACATTATAAATAATTATAAAAAATAAACTGAAGTAAATTTTATGATATGTTAATGGTGAAATTTTTCTGAATAATGAATAGTAACACTGCTAATATGAAACTAGTTTAAAACAAACAAGATTACTCACACCCGATATCAAAAATAAATAATAACTAACTAATATAAATAAATAAAATAATTTTTCATGGTTTTTTTAATTTTTATATAGATGATAAGGGTTTATAATGGGTGATTAATATATTTTCTTTTAATATAAATGATTTTGTAGTTTATTTCAACTAATCATGAATTAAGGTATGGGGGTTCTTTTTGTCAAATTTTATTTTATGAGACTTATTTATTTATGTACCCCAGAATAACTTTAATATGCTGTGATTACTAATTGATTAATTTATTTTACCATATTCATTTTATTTTAATATCCATTTAATTTACATTATTTAAATGTCCTTAGAGTAAAAAATTAATCAATGTTAAAAGTTGTTTTGATAAAAAAATGATACTCAACCCATAAGGGTTTCGATTGAAAATATTATTTTGAAACTCAATATTGATTGAAAATGATATTCCATATAGGTAATTTCCATTCCATAAAATATCACTCATCATTTTTATTGGATATTAATGGGGTTTTACATGTATTATCAATATTTCATTTTCTCAAGACTCATATTTTACCGGATGTTTTTCCTATAAGTGAATCTGACCACATATCTTCTTTTAATTTGGATATTCCTTTTTTCCCATGTATTTTTTCCTTGGATGACTTTTAAAATGACCTTATCATTTTTGAAATAATCTATTATGGTCACTTTCATATACTTGAAATTATCTTAAATGTTTTAAATAAATTTTAATGTGTTATATAATGATCATTTTCATCAAAATGAAAAAGGGTATATTTTTAATGTTTATATGTTAACATATATCCCCACCACATTGATTAATTTTATATAAACCTTTATCTATAATTTTAATTGTTTTTTAAGATAAATTATTTTTCTCTCAAATTTATAAATTATCACTTTTAAAAGGTTTTTAAAAGATCAAGTATATTCCTTATTTCCAATGAGTTTTTTCTAAAACTCAGAAAAGTATTTTTATTCTAAGTTAGTTTCTTTTGAAATATATTAAGCTTAATGAAGTATATTATTAAAACATAACCATCCAAATAATTTATTTGGATAAATTATATAATGTTCATCTATTTTGGTGGAATAATCCGACACTCTTTATGGCTTCCCTAATCATCTTCAGTGTGTGACAATAATTTTTCCAATATCATTCCTATGTGAATCTTGTATTTTTTTTCCTTTGATTGAAGTTTATTTACCCAGAATACATAAATTAATTGAATGATAAATATTATTGAAATAACTATTAATCTTTTATGTATAATGTGTAAATATAATCTTCTTTGTTTATGTAGTTGGGTTTTGGCTTAGTGGTAAGAACCCCTTAATACTACTTGAAAAATGGGGGTTCAAAACCCATTGGGTGCAGGTACTGTAGCAGTACTATAGCGGGTACTATAGCAGCGACGATACTGTTGATCGGTAGTTACTGTAGAGGCAGTAGGGCACTGTAGCGGTGGCGGTATTGTGCGTGTACTATAGCAGCTGGGTTACTATTCACGGAATAGGAATTTGGCCAAAAAATAGGGCCTACGGGATATGTAATGGGCTACAAGCCCACTGGGCCTTCGGGCTATGTAATGGGTCTCCCTCTACCCAGTTAAAAGAGGTATTTTCATTGCTTTATTAATAAAAATGAGGCTTCGGCCCCAACCTTTAAAAAAATAATCTTCTTTGTTTATATTGATTGATGTTTCCTTATCGATAAAATTACTAAATATATTTGGATATAAATTTATTTTACATATCTTATTAAGTTATGATTAGTGATAGAATTTTCAATTATTTCCTTATGAGAATCGATTTTTAAAAGGATATGATACACATTTAATTTCCATGGGTTATTTATGATCTATTTGATGAATACAATTTTAATTTTGTTGGTTCATTATGATATAAAAAGTGAATGATTTTCATCTAAATGTTTTATGGAAAACACTTTATTTTGATGATTTATTTTTGATATGAAGAAGGAATGTATTTAAGTATAACACATATGTATATATGAATGATTGATGGGGTCTTATATCACCCTCTAATGCATTGGTTAAGAATTAATATCCCACGAGAAACATATTTTTTGTATATTTCAATTTATTTAATGAATGGGAAATGCTTTTTTGGATCATGG
The DNA here is from genome assembly GCA_963277665.1 of Viscum album. Classification (NCBI taxonomy): domain Eukaryota; kingdom Viridiplantae; phylum Streptophyta; class Magnoliopsida; order Santalales; family Viscaceae; genus Viscum; species Viscum album. The sequence continues at coordinate 1,070,962,494 of OY728129.1, forward strand.
ATGTAAAATTTACCTATGATAATGTTTTATCCATAGTTGAATGATGTCATGGTTTTATTATTACTCTCATATTTTTTATTCTCTTGTGGAATATCTTTATTAAATCACACTTTTTAGTCATGTATTATTTTATACCAAGCCCAATGCTATGATTTATGATATATTATATTTTTTTGTTTGAATTTTCTTATGTATATTAATCATATTCATATTCTCATATCATGTTCACTTATAATAGTTAATTGGTATTTATTATGTTTCCTTTGTTGAGATTATGAGCACATCACTATCTTATGTTCAATTTCTCTAATATTTGAAAGGATGTAAAGTTTATAATTTATCTAGAGTATTCTTCTATGTGGACAATTTAGGGGATAAGGCTCATTTTGAATTATGTAGAGTTTTATATAATGGAAAAAATACATTTGTTACAGAGAACAAGGAATATTCTTGTTAAATGTTATTTCTATTTCTCAAAAAATATATACCAAAATAGGTAACTAAAATTAAATTATCACATTATGAAATAGACATGACGTAATTATGGATTTGTATCAAATCCAGTGTGTAGATTTTATGTTTTTAGCATTGGATCTTGGAGCACAGGTCATGGGTATATACATTAACATATCGAAATAAAGATATAAGACAATATTTATCACGTCTATAAACACTGTTTTCAAATTCATCCATTCGAATGGAATCAAGAGACACTCATATAAACCATACATACTCCAAAATTTTTTATGAGTAATATCAAAGTACATTGACTAAAAATGTGTACATCCCAATTATAAATAAATCCTAAAAAATATCATTTCCTCAATAAATTGAAAAAAATGTACAATGATATAAGGAAGATGATATTGATTCATAGTATTCACCTAGTTCATTCTCTGGTAATCCACACATAATCACAATGATCTGTTTACCTTCTTAGAAAATAAAAAACAATCACCCTAGGGGAGATTCCTAAGTGAATAAATTATTACACCTTCATATATTCTAGCTGAACCTTTAAATATTGATTCGTTACATGAACCATTATATAAGGTTGAACATATATAGGATTCATACCAATTATTAATTTAATCATAAACTAAATCTCATGATCTGGTATAAATTATAATAATTCAAAAGACAAAAATACTATAATTGGATAATAATAAGGGAAATTATCGTCTAATTTATCTCCCCATCTCTCCTAATAATTCTATCAAGATGATCTGAAATCACTTCTATTATACCATGGTCAGGTTCAGAAGGGATTTCTTGCAGATCTCAGTTAGTAATGTTGCTATGAGAATCATCATTGATAGATTTGAAGGACACCCATCAGTGAAAAAAATCAATGTGTGCTCGGTACCAAGTTCATCAATCCATCCTAAGGATCACATCAAAACTGTAAATATCTAATATAAAAAAATATTCATGATTCCTACATCTAATAATCAATATTTCTCCCTCTGGATATCTCTAGATACCCTCATACGGCACCCTAAGTATATATTGATAAACCTCACCCTATATAGGTGTAAACTCCTAACCCTATATCAAAAACCATCTACTCAAATATTAATGAGTAAAATGCCCCTGTATTGAATAAAATATACGCTATGGTCAATTCAAAATGAATAATATCTCCAACTATTATTGAAAACCTATACAACATAGTAGTATCCAAAATAATATACTAAATATAGAATAAACCATGTCCCAAAGATCACATTACCTGGCTCCCCTACAAGGAATCACCCTTCTGACACTACATCCATAGGCCATAAGAACCTTGACCTCCTCAATAACCCTATTGGCTAGAGGATGAACACTACCAAACCATTGTTATTCTCCTATCTATGATCATAGCACACGAGTTTGAACAATCCATGCCTGATAGTCAAACATGGTGGTATACCAAAAAACCACTACAAATGACCTATCATTCCACATAAGTGTAACACCATCTACATTCTAACATAATCAAGATAAATATCTCCATGTTGAAAAAACAAATGAAACTCGGTTGAGGATCACCCTCCTTATTGAAGTGATGGACACTTCTCATGGATTCTATACCTATCTACTCACAATAGTAACACTATAAACCTCCACTTATGACTACGTAATTGCACACTCCTAATCCAGATTGATGAATCATATTGTATAGATGTTCTAACCTTTATTTGGTTCCAATCAATGATATTTTCTTGATTCATGACATAAAATAAATATGTATTTATATGATATTCACTCTAGATCAAATATAATACCTTGTTACACGCTCAAAATTCCTAGCCTTGCCAATATTATCATCCATAAATGCATGTTAAAACTATATAAAATTGGTTTATAGAGTAGTATACTCCAAAAAAAATTAACTTCACCATAAACGATATGTATAAAATATCTATCTCTTAGAGTATCTAAGTAAACAATGCATGAAAACGAGTATAAAAATCCATCATCATTATCTTTAAATACTGATTTACATGGACCAGATTATCTATGAAGGACTTCAAAAGTCCTAAAAAATATAGGCAACAAAGTTCTATCATCCATATATTGACTATTAAAATGAGAAAAAATGTTCTAGATTTGCATGATCTAAAAATATAAAGCCTATTGTTAACCCACTGCTACAAATAGTGATATATTCTATAAAAGGAACTCATTAGTGAATTCTAACATGGTAAAAAAAATTGGAATTATTCCATCTATGATGTCATCACACAATAACTCCTCCCCACATGGTTGATAATTTCCCCCTTGGTTGGTAAGGATTGTCCTTGAGGATTAACGATGCGTTAATAACATTATTGCCACCACATAAATGCACAATCCATAAAAATAATTAACTAGAGTTTATCAAAGTCATATCCACAATTAAGGAAAGTTTAATTCACTAATTAATTTTACTGTTGGAAATATGTGAAGAAAAGTATTTTGTTTTGGTGAAGTAAAAATACAAGAATCAAACATAATAGAATCATGTAGTATTAGAAAAACTTGATTGATGAGATGATGAGAATAGGTAAAATATGTTACTGTTTTTAAGAATTCAATAAGTGAAAATTCGGGTATTGGTATTTTTTTGCTTCATATTTATGATATAAAAAATCATAGTATCATTTATAGAACATACACTTTTCATTTTCCCTATTCTCAATAAAATCACTCTTCATATTCTTGGTGCAATCAAATATCCTTATAAGGTTACTTATTATAACTATACCATTATCGTTAATATATTTATTTAAAATAATAGTGTGTGTTACCCGATTAGGTCACTCTCATTAATTAAATGTTTATGACGTAGATTTAATTTCACAAGATTATATTTCGGCTCTTCTTCTATCACTTTATCATGTTGTTTTTTCTACTAGATGATGAGGATACCAAATAACTAAGTATAAAAGTAAAATTTTAGAAGAATTAGATTTTATTTCAATGATTAATAAAAAATTCATAACTACACCACTCAATTTATGACTATATATTTTCATATCCATAAAAATTCTAAACAGTTAAAATATAATAAGAAGAATAATTTTATCTAATGATCACTATTGAACGCTCCTCCAATCGATAAATATTCAAGATGATGATCCCCTTTATCCCTCTTTAAATATAAATATTTAACTCACTGGTTTTCACAACCCCCACATGTGTATATATTCTTTGTTATGGACTTCTTCTGACCAACCATGATCATTACACATTGAAAATAAAAATCATGATCCTTCTATATGGTTATAGGTTGCATTATCTTTATTAATGCTATACTACCCTATCCTATATGAGTTTCCTTAAGTATGTTTAGTATTATGTTTCATATATCTATTTGAAACACACATCATGAATTTCTTATATAGGTTTTTACAAATATTCTTTTAGTCCCCAAAACCCATGGATGTGATCAATGTGAAATATCTATTGATTAATAAACCCCATTTCATATTATCATTTACTTCCATCCTCATTAAGGGTTTGGATATTTCATTCAGGGATTTGAGGCTACAAAATAACATTAGGTGTACTTCTACAACTTCACTTTTTGTTTATAAAAATTCTAAAATGATATCCCTATGAGTTCATTAGAGACAATATAGCATGTTTTGTGGGCCGAGAGTAAATTATCCCAACGTTATAGTTTTTCATTATTGTCCTTGAGGCTATATTATAATGACGGTATAGCCTAAAATACTACATGAAAATATGTTACAATGTAGGAGTAATCTTAGGTTACCACACGATTTGAGTTGGTGTGGGCCTTTCCATGAGATTTTTCATGAGGAAAATTGTCTTGAAAATATAATATCAACCTCTAAAATTTATGGATTCATAAAATAGGATAATCAAGACATGAAGGAATTTCCCTTGAGTATTAATATTTCATTATCTCTACATTTTGTGTTGCATCAAATAAATAATTTTTGATGGATTTTATTTGAAAATTTCTATAGTAGTGACACCTCAAGTGTTTCCCCTATAAGAAGTTACAACTAGCATAATAATAGTATGTTAAAGTAGCATCAAATTATGAGTGAGAAAAATTGCTTTGAGATAATTATGTGATTATATTGGAGCACCATTTTACTCTCATTTTTAGATGATACAATTTTTTATCTATGATAGATGTTATTTTCTCTCTTTAATGATACATCAAAAAATGTATTCCTTCTCAAGAAATGAGTTGATATTATGTTGGTTATAATATGTAACATAAGGTTCTTAGTGTATAATATTTTTTCAATTAATATAGCATTATCCATAAATTTTTTCTCTTAGATATATTTTTTCATAATATTTTTACCCTCATTCATCATACTCCCTCGTATTTTTAATGTTATTTAAAATGTTTCACCATTCATTGACTCTTATACATTGTCCTTTAATTCATTCAAACAAATTCAAAAATAAATGATTCATCCTAAAAATATTGATATTAATATTGTACCTTGAATTAATGATAATTCATTAATGGATCTTATGTATTATGATGTTATTCCCAAAACTATCATAATTTTATAAACTAACATTTCATCACTATAAAAAATGAATACAAACAAAATACACATGAAATGAAATAAAAATGATAGATTTTTTCATTGTACATTCCCCTATAATTGATTATTGAATTCTATTATGTAATTTCCCTTAGAATGTTCTTAAAAGTACCCAAATCAACTCATGTCCAATTTCCAGGTCATTGATTTTTTTAATGAAGATATTTTAGTTGAATTATTTCTCCAACATGCTACATGATCACAAATTCCTATTCATCATATTTCTATTCCCCTATTTGGTATATAAATTACTTAATAAGTCTTATTTTAAAATCATATAAGTTAATTAACCCCATATTAAATTTGGTTCAATATTACCCCACTATCCATTTCATTTGACAATTAGGAATACATAATATTTTTGAAATGTTTTAGCCATGAAATGTCATTCAAATGTATTGGTTGAGTGTGACTATTAAATAACTAAACCATTACATAAAGAAGAAATCCCTTTGGAGTAATTTGAAAATTAAATTTTTGGAGGGATGATAGGGGATTCCAACTCTCAAAATATAATTACACCCTTAATTAATTTACTTTTTAATCACACACATTCTGTTTAATCATCTTGGAATATTCAATTGGGATCCTAATTTCCAATTTTACACAACATTATGAGAGCTTATGTGATTTTATATTTAGTTGGAACACCAATGTGTTTTTTGATTTGTAAGAACCCAAACCTTCATTTTACATAGAGGAGAATCAGGAAATTTAAGGATAACACACCGTGTACTTTGGAGTACATGTACTGTACTCAGTTACTACGGGTGACTATGTACTGGATGTGTAATGGCCGTGTACATGGCCGTGTGGGGTGAACTAGAGACTGCCTAAAGCAGAGGCCTTTTAAGGAAAGTAAATTCCATGGACATTTAAAGAACACGCCATGTACTTTTCTTTATAATTTTTGTATCAGACCGGGGTCTCGTCTCATTCACAAAAACCCCTCCTTCTTAATCCATCTTTTCTAGGAGTGACCGAGGAAGAAGAATCTTCTCCCAACCCATGACCCACCATCCGTTCTATGATTCAACCACCATCGATTGCATTTCAATTTCCACGATGAGATTTTACTTCTTCTAGAACCTTGTTCCTTGATTTCTTCTATTTCCTTAGATATCCTCAGTTGTGTGTTTTTTATGTTTTTGTAGATCTACCACGTTTTAGGTCAATTCAAAGGCCTACACTAGAGTATATCGGCCGTACAATGCCAAGGTAAGTGGTTTGTGCTTTTCTATATTCAGTCTTTGAATATTATGTTCAAAAGTGCTGAATACCCTAGAATGTGGTATTGCATGTTGATGGATTTTAGCCCTATTAATGATTTCTATGTCGTGTGTGCCTGATTAGAGGTTGTTTGATTGTGAATAGGGTTATTTTACATGCTATGGATGTATTTCCCATGTTATTTTTGATATTGACTATTTGTTCTATCTTTTTCGATTAGGCTGCTTAATTTCCATGACTAGTGTTGTTAGGATGGAATAATTTATTTGATGTTGTTATATAATTGTAGCTATTTATCCAATCAATTATTGAAAGATGTTATCCAAGTAGTTATTATGGTTTACTTTGGCTTTTGAACATCGTTGTGCATGTTTGACTTACACAGGGCTGTGGGAACTTAGTGTAGTTTGACCATTGGGGGAATGGACGCTAATGGCTTCCCCATAGATTCTGTTTACATTCACATTACGAGACCATAGGGGGGATGGATGTGAGTGCTCCCTCATAGTGTCTGCAGTTCCTTATTACGAGACCACATGGGGAATTGGACATTGAGTGCTTCCCCAGAGTGTTTGTAGTTTACCGATGAAATATCAGAGGGGGAATTGATGGTGAGTGCATCCTTAGAGAGTCTTTGTTTGATTAATACAAAAGGGGTTAAACGTTGTGAGCTACCCAAGAGGTTGTTATACCCTTGTATAAGTTGAATGAGAGGGGTTAGGCTTTGAGAACTTACCCAAAGGTTTATTTGATATTATTTGGTTGAATCAGAGGGGATAGGTTGTGGGTACTTCCCATAGGGTTACTTGTTTTTATCAGTTGCTTAATTGTTTTATGAAAATGAATGCAATTGAAACTATATAATTTTTTAATTTTGAGTACTTCTTTGTTTACTGCTTCATTTTTCTTATTTCCTGCCATATATATTCAATGACTGTTAGGCACAAATATTTCGGTGGTTGCCTATTGGGATTCATCTAAAACCCTTTTTGGGTCATTTTTTGGGCCCAAACATATTGTATTGCTACCGGTATAGATAAAGGAAAGCCCCCTTCAATGTTAGGTAATTGGATATTATGGAGTTGTAGAGCATGGGACCAAGATGAGGCTTTCAATGCTGTTGGAGTTTATTATTTTTCTTTTTTTTACTTTGATTTAGTATTGTATTCTATAATTGTGAATTTTTTGGCTGTTTTATGAGATATATGTATCATGCATCATTTATATATGCGCTTCAGTTATTTATTTCTTTTAGTCTTCCACTGTTTACTCACTGCATATTATTACTACTCCCGTTATTGTATATCTGTTTATTTCCATTATGTTACTCTACCAATGAGGGTATAGTTTCCCCAATATCATGCCGAAGGCCCTTGCTTCTATTCGGTAACCTCTAGCTTTGGGGAAATTCCCTTGAGGCCTTGTGGCCAACCAGTAATGGGGAACCTCTTGGGGGCACCCAGAACTGGTACATTATAATGTGGTATCAGAGGGAATTATTTTCTTCTTGACTTACTGTTTGGATCCTACATACATGGATATGAAGGAATAGGTAGTTGGTAATAATCTATTCCTGTGAGTAGCTAACCCATGTACAGGGAAAATCTAATTTACCTCTTATATTGTAATTTTTTTCTAGTTTGGAAATTATTACATTTTATTTGATTTCACCATTGGGTGATTCACATGTTTTTTGTTGTTAATATTGATAATATTTAGGTTCTATTTCTGTTGAAACCTGACAAGAAGAGGGTATGAAATCTCATGCATCATATAGGAACTTTCTATGGATCACATGTCATGCATTCTTGCCATGCCATTTAGGGTTAATTAAGGATTACATGTTGTTGTGATATATTTTGTGCTAGATATGCATGTTGTGGTGATATATACCTTGATATAATATCTTATATTTGATAGAGTATTGTATTGTGCATGGTTTCATTTGAATGAACACCAAACTTTGGTTCTTGAGGTGTTATGGGACCTCCTGGATTGGAATTTGGGGGATTATTGCACTATTATGCTTGTATATGACTCGTATAAGATTCCAATCCTTTATTCGCGGGGAGTATGGGCCCTCAAGGATCGTAATTTGGAACTTTAATGTTCGTTTCAGTGTTTTTCTGGGTTCTGGAGTTGTTTCTGAGGCATACTGTCCTGAAAAACCCAGAATACATGATGTGTATTGCTGAATATATTCCATGAATCCTTCTGTTCAGGACAAAATTATTTTCCTTAATTACACACCATGTACTATATGTAAATGACATGTTTTCTCTAATCGTGTCACTGGCTATGGGGGCAGAGATATGGGGTTGGGAAATATTTGGTGGAACATTCCATGTACAGAACATACACATCGTGTGTATTTTCCTTGTGTTCAGCCATGTGATCAATGATAGAGGTGGAATATGAGTAGTTAAAACACGTCGTGTCTGGAGTAAACATGCAGTGTAGATTTAGTCATGTAACCAGCCGTGTGACTAACAACATGGATCCGTTATGTTCTTTCTAGAACACATCGTGTCTTGCAAAAACATTCCATGTAGTCTTGCTCTAGGTGAACTATGTGGATCAAGTCATGTAGAAGATCTCAGGAAGGAAAAAATGATTCAAGTACACACCGTGTCTTGGAGAAAATTCTATGTCTATGGAGTGTTACACGACCAGGGTTTGCAGGAGTACACACCCATGTGAAGGATTAAAGGAACACGCCGTGCAGGGGTACATACATGCCGTGTATCCATGTTTTGAAGAACTTGAATGCTTTCTTTCGCCTATTACCTTATTCCACTTCTATGATTCATTCCTTGATAATCTTGAGCTAAGGTGTGAATTTGACCTTGTAGGGCCATGCCACTGAGACGTCCTCCAGTTGTACGCCAGTTACAGGGTAGTGACCAGAAACAGGACATGGAAAATCTAGAACTACCAGCAGATCCTCCAGTCATTCTTATCATGGAACCAACATTCATTCTAGATATAGGTACAGATTCACAGTTCCAAGACGGATTCATGAGGTTTATTCAGACCTAACAAGGAGTACCACCTCCTGCCCTATCCATGGCAGAGTTGAAATGAGTTTTTAGCAGCAACATCCTCCCACCTTCATAGGGGATATAGGACCTCTGGCTGTACAATCATGGTTAGAGGCCATGCTTTCGATCATTGAGCATCTAGAGACACCTCCAGAGATGAGGGTGAAGCTCAATATGTACATACTTCCGGATTCCGCCAAGAGATGGTGGGATGTTATCCCACAAGCGAGATTCCAAAAGGATATGTCTTGGGATAATGTCAAGCATTTCTTCGATGATTACTTTTACCTGGAGACTTTGAGGGATGATCGAGCCTGAGAGTTAATGAGTCTATAATATGGTAATCTTTCCTTCATGGAGTAATCTTCTCACTTCACAAAGCTTCAGTGCTTCATGACTATTCTCATGGGTGATGAGTTATTCTTAGTGAGGATATTTGAGGATGGTCTCAGGAATGACATTCAATCTCAGGTGAATATATTATGGTTGACTTCCATTTCCTTTATAGTCAACCATGCACTGAACATGGAGCAAAATATGAGGGATTCTGGAGTTGTGAGCTAGGTAGGATCAGCATCCGGAGTTGGTATCCCTCCTACTGACAGTAGGAAGAGCCATATGGAGTCTATGTGTGGGGATCCGAGGAAGAAGGATACTTCTTCTGGTAGCTAGGTGGTGTGCTACCAGTGCAGGAAGAGTAGGCATATGAGGCCAAATTTCTTGATATACCCAGTAGGGTTCCGATCATATGGAAAGATGGGTCATCTTTAGCGGTTCTGTCAGTTTTTATCACCAGCAGCTGGTGATAGAGGTTCTGTTTCAACTCCAAGTACCGGAGCAGAGCCACCAGTTTCCCATCAATCTAGGAACTGGAGTTCTGCTGGATGTTCAGGCCAAGGTGGAGGTTATGACCATGGTAGCCATTCGGCAGGCTTTTAGTGACAACAAGGTGGATTAGCTCAGTGTGGTCTTGAAGGGTCACATTTCCGCAATGTAGGTCAGTGTTTTCTGATAGAGAAAATCCAGCCAGAGCAAGATCCCAAACCCCATACTGTTTGAGGTACGATTCTTGTTTCCTCACTTTTAGCTACTGTGCTTTTCGATACATGGGCTTCCCATAGATTCATAGATGTTGCTATTGTGGAGAGCCTTGGTCTATGAATCTTTTCTTTTACTGATGTCTTGACGTTGGATAGTTTGTTGGGGACAAGAAAGACTAGTGTACATCAGTGCAAGGAGTACCCTATTGAGGTTGGTGGGTGTCACTTATTATGGGGCCTCTATTTCCTAAAGATGAATGACTATGATTTCATTATTTGGATGGACTGGTTAGTTCCCTTCTAGGCAGTTTTTGACTGTTATCACCATAGATTGAGTTTCATATCACTAGAAGGTGGTTTGTTTTTACACAAGGGAGAATGGGATGTCTAGGAGAGAATAGCAGGACCCAAGCATCATGGGTTAGGAGGATTTACAACCTAGATTTTTAGTCTATATCTGGATGACTAGGGGACTTCGCAATTGGACTTTCTCCCAGTGGTCGATGGTTTTAGGGATGTCTTTCCAGAGGATGTTTTATATTGTTCTCCGGAGCAAGAGGTGGACTTTTTTATTGAACTTATGCTAGGAGATGCACCGAGGTTCATTACTACTTATAGGATGTATAAACTAAAGTTAAAAGAGATCAAGAAGTAGTTAGAGGAGTTATAGGAGAAGGGTTTCATCCGACCCAACACTTATCCTTGAGATTCGCTTGTCCTGTTTGTGAATAAGGTGGACGATACACTAAGAATTTTTGTGGATTATCGAAATATGAACTAGTTGACGATCATGAAATGATATCCATTGCTGAGGATTGATGAACTCTTTGATCAGCTTCGAGGAGAACGAGTGTTCCAGAAGTTTGAATTCAAATCTAGTTATGATGAGTTTGGCGTTAGACCATCTGATATACCTCTTATAGACTTTCAGAGTAGGTATGGTCTATAAAAGTATATGTTTATGCCATTCAATCTCACGAACGCATCTTCAGTTTTCATGGTTCTGATGAACCGAGTATTCCATCTATACTTGGATTCTTTCGTGGTAGTCTTCATGGATGATATCTTGGTGTACTGTCACACTCGACACCACCATGCTACCCATCTTGAGATCGTATTGAGTACATTGATATTGAATCAATTACATGATAAGTAATCAAAATGACACATTTGGATGTACCAAATTCACTTCTTGGGTCATGTTATCTCAGAGACAAGATTATCAGTAGACCAAAAGAACGTGAGAGCAGTAGTTTCCTGGGAGCTACCGAAGAACGTCTTTGAGGTACGAAGATTTTTAGGGCTAGATGGATACTATAGACATTTCATACCTAACTTTTTCATGCTTAGTAGTGCCACTTATGGGCCTGAATAAGAAGGGTGTGAAGTACTTGTGGTCAGATTTTTTTGAGTTAGCCTTTCAAGAGCTGAAAGGGAGGTTGTCTTCAGCACCAATACTAGTATTTCCAAACCTAGGAAAGATCTATATTTTATAATATGATGCATAAGGTATCAGGATGGAAGAAATTATTATGTAGGGGAAATGAGTCATTGCATATGGGTCTCAGCAGTTGAGGCCACATGAAAGAAATTACCTGATGCATGATCTTGAGTTGGATGTAGTTTTATAGGATCCACACTGTTGAAGATGTTATCTTCTCAAAGAGCATTTTTGGTATTCACCAACCACAAATGCCTCATGTATATCTTCACTCAGCACAATCTAAATCTGATACAACGAAGGTGGGTTGAATACCTTCAGTCCTTTGACATTGAGCTTACCTACATACCTGGGAAAGGCAACATAGTAGCTAATGCATTGAGCAGGAGGACTCAAATATAGGTAGTTTAGAAGGTCGGTAGTTAATGGAGACTTATGGACCTATTCTCTGAGATGAATTTGGATGTTAATGACTGACAGCGACATACATATCCTTCTTCAATAGCTATTACCTCTTCTTTTCTTGAGCGAGTGTGAATAAGGCTGTTATTAAATGTTGAAGGCCTGTTCTGATGGGAGAGTGTGTCAGGAGAGGACCCTATTCCTTGATGGAAAGTAGGTGAGGATGAGATATTTTGTTTTTAGGGGAAGGTATGGGTGTTATCAGACATACATGAGGATTTGATGAGGGACTTTAATTCCTCATTTTGGGTAGTTCATCTTGGTGTCACCAAGATGAATCAAGATCTGCACCTTCAGGATTGGTGACCAGGTATGAAGAGAGATATTGATGTGTTTGTCATGAGGTGTTCCACCTATCAGTAGGTGAAGGTGGAGCATTAGAGACTAGTAGGGATTTTCAGTAGTTTCCCATTCTCAAGTGGAAGAGGAATGATGTCGCAATGGACATCGTGATAATCTTACCGAGTTTGCCTCAAGGGAACGATGCAGTATGGGTTGTCATTTACAGACCCATGAAGGTTTCTCACATATTGCCTATCAAAGAGACCATTAGTTTTGATGAGATGGGAATTATGTACATCTAATATATTGTGTGTTTACATGGAGTTACACACTCCATTGTTTCATAATGGGAAAAATATTTTACTTTTCAGGCCAGGTAGGGACTACAAAGGGCTCTAGGTAAACATGTATTTCTGAGTACAACATACGACCCCCAGAAAGATTGCCAGTTAAATCATATGAATAAGGTACTAAAGGGAATAATTTTATCATGCATCTTATATTTTATAGGTTCTTTGGAGAATCACATAATTCTTGTGGAGTTTTCCTACAATAATAGTTTTCAAACAACTATTCATATGGCACCTTTTGAGGATTTTGTACGATAGGCCATGCCGATCACCCCTATGCTGGCCAGAGGTAGGGGAGTCAACTATGCTGGGACCTCATCTTGTCAAAGAGACCAAAGAGAAGATAGTGTTGATTTAGAAGAGGATGCCTACTGCACAGTCACGAAAAATGTCTTATGATGACTATTGATGACGACCTTTGGAGTTCGAGGTCAGAGATCAGGTTTTCCTACGTGTCACACCAAGGATGGGACATAGGAGGATCAGGAGACTGAGTAAGATTTCACTGATATATGTTGGACCATTTGAAATTTTGGAGAGAGTTGGTTCGATTGCCTATCAGGTGCAGTTACTTTAGAGGTACCAGGATAATCACGACGTCTTCCGCATTTCTCAGCTACAACATTACTTCTCAGATCGATATCATGTCTTTCATCCCAAGGAGGTTGAGCTAGAGGTGGACACATCATTTGAGGAGCATCCTATCCATATTTTTGATCGTAGTGAAAGGGTTCTCTATGGACGGTTTGTTCCTATGGTACAACTGATATGGTAGCATAGGCGACTACAGGATGAAACTTTGGAGAGGGAGGCCGATGTACGATCGCAGTGGTTAGAGCTGTTCGAGGATTTTTCTTCTATGCCACCTTGCTAGGGAAATTTGGGGACAAATTTCATTAAGGGGGAATGTTTGTAAAAACACACACCTTCATTTTAGGTATGGGTTTTTCTTTTATGGTGTTTTAAAAAAAAGAGGAGAATCTAGAAATTTAAGGAGTACACACCGTGTACATTAGAGTACATGTTGTGTAGTCGATTGTCACGGGTGACTGTGTACTGGTCGTGTAACGGCTAAGCACATGGTCACATGAGGTTACCTAGAGACCGCCTAAAGTAGAGGCTGGTTAAGGAAATTACACATCGTGTAATATTAAAGAACACAATTTTTTACTTTTCTTTTTAATTGTTTTATCAGTTTGGGGTCGCCTCTCATTCCCAAAACCCCTCCTTCTCATCCTTTCACATCCATGAGTGACCAAGGGCAAAAAATCTTCTCTAATCCTGCAACCTTCCATCTGTTCTTTGATTCAACCACCATCGATTGCATTGGAATCACTACAGTGGGATTTTTATTCTTCTAGAACCACATTCCTATATATCTTATCTTTATTGAAATATCCTCGGTTAAGAATTTTTGAAATTTTTGATGATATACCACGTTCTAGGTTTATTAAATGGATGATGCCAGAGTATATTGACCGTACAATGCCAAGGTAGGTGGTTTGTGCCTTTTAATAGTTATTCATTGAATATTATGTGTATAAGTTCCCAATACCCAAGAATGGGGTATTGCACGTTTAGGGATTTTAGCCCTTTTAATTCCTGCTATGACTTGTGTGCCTGATTAGAGGTTTTTGGATTGTGAATAGGGTTATTTTCCATGCTATGGATGTGTTTCCCAAGTTTGTTTTGATATTGACCATTTGGTATAGCTTTTCTGGTTAGGCGGCATACTTTCCATGCCTAGTGTTTTTAGGATGGAATGATTTATTTGATGATGTTATATGCTTGTAAATGTTTAGACAAGTAGTTCTTGAAAGATATTAATGAATTAGTTCACAAGGATTACTTGGTAGGTTGAACATCGTTGTGCATGATTTACTTACACATGTCTATCAGAAAATAGTGTAGTTAGACCATAGGGGGAATTGACACTGAGGGTTACCCAAAGTGTCTGTTTACTTTCACGTTACGACACCATAGGGGGGATGGACGTGAGTTCTCTCTTAGAGTGTCTTTATTTCCACATTGCGAGACCACATGGGTAATTGGACGTTGAGTGCTTCCCTATATTCTCTGTAGTTTACTGATGAAAGACCACATGGGGAATTGATGGTCAGTGCTTCCTCAGAGTGTCTTTTGTTCTTGATACCAAATATGTTAGACCATGTGAGCTACCCATGAGGTCATTATACCCTTGTAATATTTTACCAGAGGGGTTAGGCTATGAGAACATAACTAGAGGGTTACTTGATAATGTTTGGTTGAATCAAAGGGAGTAGTTTGTGGGTATATCTTAGAAGGTTACGTGTTTTGGTCATATTCCTACTTGTTATATGAAAATGAATGCAATTGAAACTGCAGGATTGTTTAATTTTGAGTACTTCCTTGTTTACTGCTTCATTTTTCTTATTGCCTACCATATATATTCACTGACTATTAAGAAAAGATCTTTGGGTGGTTTCATTCTGGGAATCATATCACACCCTACTTGGGTCATGTTTTAGGGCCCAAACAGATTATGTTGTTGTAGGTATAGATAAGGGAAAGTGACCTTCTATGTCAGGTAGTTGACGGATGTAGAGCTGGAGAGTATGGGACCAAGCTGGGGCTTGTGATGCTATTGGAGATTATTTGTTTTCATTGTAATTTCGTTTAGTACTGTATTCCATCATTTTGACTTGTTTTTCTATTTTAATAGACATATGTATCCTGAATCATTTATATATGTGATCCAGTTGTTTATTTCTTCTAGTCTTCCACTATTTAATTTCTGCATGTTATTACTCTTTCCACTATTGTATATCTATTTATTTCCGATGTGTTACTATGCCAATGAGGTAATTGTGTCCCCACCATAACACCTAAGCCCTTAGATACTATTCGGTAGCCTCTAGCATTTGGGAAAAGTTTCTTGAGGCCAATGACTTACCGGGTATGGGGCACCTCTAGGCAGCACCCAAAACCGGGACGTTACACCATTGTTGTGAAAAAATATAACCAAATTTTACTATGTGAATGTCTGGTATGATCCACTAGATTCCTTCATTTTAAACATAACATACCAAGTTCATATTCAAATGACTGAATATTTTTAAATTGATCTACCTTCTAGATAATTTAAGGATTGAATTCTAAAGTGTTACTCTAAATTAATTTAAACATAACACGACTCAACACTAGAATATTATTTATAATAAAAAATGAATAAACTTATTGAATTTAAATTATGATAAAATAGTACAAATAATTTGAATCTGATAAGGTAAGTAGAATACCCCTATCTTGAATATCTTCTTTTGTGGTTTATACTATTTAATTTCACATTAATCTACTTCCTCCAATCCATATTAAAAAATACAAATGACACACATAGTGGATAAATTAATTATTATTCAAAAACTAATAAATATATTTATATAACATAAAATTTCCCATAAGATAGATTGGTTTATAGTCATCCGTTGAATCATCAGCTCTTTAATCTGTAGTTTGTTAAATGTTGGATTTTTTTTCACAATTACCAATTAAAATTTCACCTTAAATCACTATCCATTCATAATGAATTGTTAAAAAAATTCTCTATAAATATATATAAATATATTTTGGGATTTTATTCAGCCAAAATGTATGATACAAACCATATGGACATTGGATTCTATTTAAATAGATTCAATAATTAGTTGCATGGAATGAAAAGTTGTCTTTTAATTTTATTCTTGTGAGTCATCCTATCAGGAAAATGTTACTCTATTTTTATAAAAATACTTCATTTTTCATACGATTATTTTCATATTTCATAAAAACCATTCTTGTAAAAAATTATCTTATATGTATCACACTTGTAGTCCATATTAATAGCCTTAACAGCCTAAAATGGCTTGTGTTATATCTTCAAAAGTAGATAGAACACTATCTTTAAAGAAAAATATATATAGAGACACACTAAGGATAGTTTTATTTGCAGTTCTATATTTCAAATAATTATCCTCAGTATTGTAGTTATAGACATTGATTATATCACAATCTCTTCGGTAATTCCATTCAAATTCCTACTAGTTATCTCAACATTTCTACTTCTCTATGGATGATAGATTTCCCTAATTGGTTTCTGGAATATAAACATCTTATAGAGAACTATGAATAAATAACTCTATAAATATTATACATTATCAATGAATATGAACACAATATCTCCATAATAATATAAGATATATTTTTTAAAAAATATAAACCTTAATGAATCCAGATGATCTAGTGGTGTAATAACTTCATCCCATAGTCAACTGTAACCATATACACAATCCCAAGAAATTTTGGGAAAGGCACCATGAATTTAAAACACTATACATTGAAAATATGACCTTCTTGTATACATAATAGATGATTTTACTTCCCTATCATAATATTTATTATCCTTTTACAAGTATTATAATCTTGGAAAGCCTTCAATTTACTTTAAATAATATAGTCTAATTGAATCATCATAAAAAACTGATAGTAGTTATCTTCATATTTATATATCTCCCACTAGATGAAAGTGTTTGGTATTAATATATTTTTGATAAAACCTTTCTATTCGGTACACACCATATATGAACTTTATCATCTACTTGATTGCATATAAATTGGTCTTTATTTAGGAAGTAATTCAAATCTACTTCAAATCACTTTTTTCAACCCAAGTCATCCCCTTTGGATTTTAACATGTTTTAATATAATTAGTAAATTCTGAATACCATTGAAATCCATATGTTGTGACTAAAAATTATTTCTCATTTAGATACCCTCCCTTGAATTGTTTAGTGGGGTATTATTTTAAGTCTTAATGTCTAGATAGGTGATCAACTTACTTTTTCTCCTCACATTTCTTATCCTTTATTTCAATAAAAAATTAATACTGAACAAACATACATTTAATCAACTATATCATTTCTTCCTTATTTAATAACAGAAAATTAAAAATTTATTAGTATATATAAATAAATACATTTATTCAAATGAGATGTCGTCATATTTTTTCAAAATATATACTAAATAATATATCTCATTCATTTATTATAATAATTGAGTTCTACTCAATAAAATAACATTATTTTAGAGTAAATGATATATTTCTTCCATTCTCTCATCTACCTAAGAAAAACTCTAACAAAAAAAGTCACAAATATCATGCAAAATTTTTATTGGGTTACTATAAAAATATTTTTTGATGATAGGGGAAATGACTAAATTCCATTTCAATATATTTAAATTTCAATTCATTTTTCGTCAAACATGATATTGGACAACATTTCTATATGTTAGTGGAATGGTATGATATTTTTTGGGAAATAATTGATAAATATTTCAGAAATCCGAGCATGTTCGTGGAATATCCTCATTCCGTAAATTGATATCGATGGATGTAGTGATGATATTACTAGAATTTGTTTATTTTCACACATGAAGTCCATATATTAATATTTTGTTACCAAGTATTTTTCATTCTCCAACAATAAATTGAAATTTCATTCAACTGAGTACCAAATTGGCCTCATCACATCTATTTGACACTTGAATTTTTTTACAAATATGATTCAAATTCTATGTCAATAATAGAAACTTAATCTATGTACACTTTAATAATTTATTCTATTATGATTGAGAAAATGGACATCATAAATCTTTGAATAGTCCTAGGTTCATCGAACATATTAGATAACATTCATAGGTGAAAAAATACTCCATCGGGACATGGGAATGTGGTCTTATCTTGGTTAGTAGGACCAATTGGTACTTGGTCATATTATAAATATCCAACTAGAAAGAAGAAATTTAAGTTCACTATATTTCTTCCATGTATCTAATAAATTAATGAAAAAAGGAAATTGTCATTACATTTAGTGTTATTGAGATCTCTATTGACCATGAAAACTCTCTATCTAGTTACAATACTTGTTGAAATGTGTTTATTCTTCTCATTTGTAATAATATGAATTCATCCGTTGATGGGAACCATATTTTTATGATTCCCCTAAGCAAAAATAGAAATATGATAGATTATCTCAAATTAAATTGACTTGATTATATCATTATTTAAAACTGATTTCATATTTGAATTGATTCATATTTGTAACTTAATAGTTTTTTGACCTCATACTCAACTAAATTATTATTCACACAATTTTTTGAATTATTTCCACGATTATAGATATATTACAAGAAATATCACCCTTTTTTCCTTTTTAAAACTGAAATCTATTTTCTTCTTAATGATATT
Source organism: Viscum album (assembly GCA_963277665.1). NCBI lineage: Eukaryota > Viridiplantae > Streptophyta > Magnoliopsida > Santalales > Viscaceae > Viscum > Viscum album. The sequence continues at coordinate 1,070,981,668 of OY728129.1, forward strand.
ATAATTTATGGGAGATAATGAAAGGAAGTATCTATTTTCTAAACTAAACAATTATATTTGTTTTTTTAAAAAACATATTTTATTTTAGACTAGGTATATTTATAATAATAACGATCTCATTGTTTATATTATCTTAAATAATTTTAACAACAAATGATTTATGGTTTTCTCAATGTTAATAGAATGTTCCCCAAGATCTATAATTCTGTATGCATAGTTTTCAGTGAATTAAAATTTCTTATCATATTCATTATCAAGATAAATATTTTTATAATATTTAAAATCTTAATAAATTATATAAACTTAAAAACAATTTATTAAATATGTATTCTTCATATCTTAGAATAGATCCAATATTTTACTCTCTTCTCCCTCTTGAAAGGTATGATTTCCATGATCCACATCAATAAAAGAAGATCCAATGGATATTAACTGTCTTCAAAATATAAGGAAAATTTCATTATAACATTTTATATCAAATAGAAATAAATCAGTTAGAATAATATTCTTTCCAACTGTTTCATGTAAATATTTAATTACCCTTATTGGATATGCGAGTGATATATTAGACAGTTTTAATTCCACTATTCTAGGATTATTATTTCTTATTACAGGATCCTTACAATATTCCATAAGAATCAAGTTGATACTAGCTTCAAAATCCACCATAAATTTCAATACTCATTTAATTTAAAATTCATATGTAATATGGAATATATCTAGATCCTTTCATTTTGAGTTGTTTTCCTTTAAATCCAAACACTATAATCCTTTATGAGTGTCATAGTTGAATAATAATCCATCATATATTTGTTTGATATATAATTTAATATTTTTTAATAAGATGGAATCTTATCAAGTACTAATACAAATGGAATATTAACTCTAATATTCTATTAATTTTAATGAACTCATTAAATAATTATATTTGTTCTTGTCTACTTAATTACATCATTAATCTAATGGATTTGGTTTTTAATAATACTTGAAAAAATCATAAGATAACTTAATCATCACTCTCCCATAATATATTTTTTTTATTCTTCCTTTTATCATATAATCCATCTTCTTATCACTCATTCAACATTATATGTTCATGTTTTTATTCATGGCAGAAAACTTTATTCAATAGTGTAGATTCATTTTCCTATTTTACTTTTTGTTCTTCAACTATTAATAGGAAATTCCTATGTTTTTTATTTCCATATAACCCTATATTTTATTTTATCATAGTTATAATATGAAATTTCCTTTATCTCTTCCTATATTTTTCATTACAGGCTTCTCAAAATTAATTTCAATATTATTTATTCTAGCCTTGTTCAATTATACTAGCTGGTCAAATCACAATAAATTTGAGTTGATACTCAAAAAAAAACAATGAAACATAAATTTTTACACTTTTATCTCTTATAGTTCTTCAATTATCATATTTGTGTATGAATTTTATTACATAGATAAAGAATATATATTTAAAGTAGTATCCTAGTTTTTTTGTTTACAATCAGATTACTAATTTACTTGAAATTAATCCTAACATTTATCCTTTAAATTTTATTGTTCCTTCTAAGATAAAGTGATTCAATTATTATATCAAAAATAATATCTATTTTTAAAAAAATTGAATTCCCTATGGGATAACACTTATAGTTTCTCATTTAACTTTTTTCCTTCACATGATTTAGTGATGCTTATTCAGAAAGAAGTTCAAAAAAATATGTAGTGTAAAAAATTGGGTACATAAATGCTAGATTAATTACATTAATATTTTTTCCACTGTTTCTTGTAAACAAGACAATTTTTTAGTCTGTTCAAATTTTTAATTACAGAATTCAAATTATCTCAAAATATTACTTCCTTGGTGGAATCTCTTGTGTAGCCTTTGTTAATTTTTTCTGAGAATTAGTTTCATGAATGTTTCAATGACTCTTGTTTTCAACTATTTTCTTTAAAAAACTATGGATGTTTATTACCATATCTACTTATGAAAGTATAATGAGGTTAAACCATTAAGGAAAATAACTATATCAAAATAGAGTAGGAAACATTATAATGGGGAATTGTTGGTATTATTCATTAAATCTTTGACATACCCCATGGATGGATTCTTGATCTTTCTGAAAAATCATAGATAGTCTGATCATTAAATCCATAGTTCTCTATGTATGATATAATAATATTATTTAGTATATTTAAATATATCTTAAATTTAATAATGAACCATCATCTCATTAAAATAATCATTCTCATTATTTTTCCATATGATAATAAGGGAAACATATCATATTTACATCATACTCACTCATTGGGTTGAACAATAAATGTTGGGAAATTGAAAAAATATCCATTTTTTAATAAAATATATTCTTAAAAGGTATAACATTAATGAATGGTATGTATCAATAGCGATGGTTCCTCAGCTCATAGTTCCTTGCATTCTATTTCAGTGTGATGCTAGAGGGGTTCCCAAACACCTTAGGTGCTTTTAAATCCCTTAACCATTATAGTTCTTGGATAATTTGTATGATCTACTCAGAAAAATGTTTCTCTTCATTATTCTATTATTTCATTACTATTTTAGAATCATCAATGTACTCTATTATCTATGACTTTGTCCTATGGAAGTGTTTTCTATTTCAAAAATTATATCTTGTAGGTCTTCAATTAATCTAATTATGTGCATGTTACTATAAATCCACACAATTGAATATGTGTACACTGTATAATCTAATAGGAATGAAATATTTATAATGAGTTAGTATGATGTATATTTTTTAAGACTTATTTTTTGTGTTGTATATGTGTACTATGAAAATAGGAACTGGACTGGAACTGCAATCCCGTTAAATAGAACCAACCATGCTTGATAATCATGGTAGATTCTACAGATTCTCTTTACAAGTGTACAAATCCATGAGACACTTTAAATATAGTTCTTGTGGAAACTTAAAACATGTTATTGATAAATCAATGAGGAAAGACACCTAAAGGGATAGTCATGGAACCAAGGTCCAGAGACACATGAAAACCCACTAAATTGAAAATTTATTATCCATTGTCACATAAAAAGATATAACATAATCCAAAGTGTAGATATCTCCCCACAAAATTAGTTTTTTTGAGATAAGTGAATATAAATACCCCTCATATTGATCTATTTTGGACTATTTTTTAGAAATCATAATGCCAATGATTATTAGATTACCCTACCACGAATGTTTCTACTCATGATAGCCTGATCAATAATATCCATGGACTTCAAGGGGTGATAAATTTTATATGATATAAACTCATGTTATACCTTCAATGAATTGTAGAATTCTAGAGACTATTTCACCTCGAACCTCTTATATGAAGAACAGTCTTCATATAAAGTAAAAGTACATCATGCACCTAAAGGTAAAACACAATCCATATCTTAAGAAAACCTATGTTATGTAGACCCACTTTATTACCAAATTTATAGAAAATGGCCTTTAATGTAATTGAATTTGGTGACCTCCTGAGAAGCATTTATATAATTCCAACATAAATCCTTACTTCTTCTTGGAATGTTATGGGATACCCAATATGTAAACCCTTTTAATCAAATTTTTTCATTACATTCATGATGTGAGAACTCTTACCCTATGACATTAAAATATATAGAGTAGTTCTCTCAAAGGACCCCATACTATAAAATAAAAATTCCTTGTGTTTTGATTTGTATTAGTAGGATATGTAGGATTAAACATTGAGGTACAATCCCAACATTATCCCATATTATTATTTTTTGGTGGTATCCTCATAACACAATCATATTTTTGGAGACTATCAAACCATGTAGAGCGTCTAATGATGAGACATAATTCCATTGAGTGTTTCCCATAGACTCTAAATTAATAGTTTCTCCTCTAGATTATAAACTTTGAGTGTCCTCACTAGAATCTAAATTGAGAGTGTCTCCGGTGCAATCTAAAGTGTGTGTCTCCCCACTAGACACTAAACTATGATTATATGCACTGGAATCTAAACTATGAATTCCCCTCCTTAACAATAAAACTTTATGGTTTATAATTGAATCTAAACTATGCGTTTCCTAATTAGAATCTAAAAGTTGAGTGTTCACATCTGTCTCTAATCAATACATGCCTTCTTATCTGGCTTCAAAACTTAGCGAGTCATCAACTACAAGTATTTAAACTAATGTTTTCTTTCCTATTATATGATGAGAATAATATTCCTTTATTTCCTTTCGTAATAAAGATATTGTACCTCCGACATACCCAACACTTTCATCTATTTGACTGTATGGTCATTACCCTCCTAATGTATAACAATATTTATTTAAATAATTTTCTAAAATTTATAATCAATAAGGGTTTCATGGTCATGAATTAAATCAATGAGGGATTCCAATAATAATAAATTATATTCTTAGTTAGTTGAGATGACCTCTTATCCTCTTATATAAACAAACTTGTCAACATTATAAATCTGATGGTGAGAATGTGCTCACCTTTGGAATGTGGTAACACATTCCTAACTCATGACAATATTATGTTTCTTGATGTCACAATGGAATGATTTGGAAATAATAGTTGTGAACCTAAAGAATATTTCATTATATTTCAATTGTAAGAAGATAAATAACATTGGGTGTTAGTCATAATTTATGAATCTTCATGGTCGAGTTCAATTTTACTACTTCTATAGAGTGATGACTATTATGTGTTCCATGAGAGGTGGCTCTACCACTCCAAATAGGAATATAGGTAGGAGGGATTCCCCTAATATGACTATTATACCCAAAACATTTGTTGAAATGATTTCATATACCTACACTGATGTGGTGTTCATTATTTCTCTCGCAAATATTGAGAACCCATGCACCCTTTCCCCGATTATGTGGATACTACATTAGGTGATCAATACCCTTTCCTGTTAATATGATCATGACAAAAATATATCTACCTGACATATGACATGGAGAATCATAAATCCATGGAACCATACCGGTGTACCCATGAACAAAAAACTCTCCTGGTGAAAACGCCTCTTGTCACCATTACAAACCACTTTTTTAGTATATCCTTTGTGTACACTAACAAAACCTTCCCCTATTATGAGAAGGTGAGGGATGTGCAAGATGAACTAGTCACAACTACCACCCATGAGTTTACAAGGAGGATCCCCACTTATATGCATCACCTTAAATGAATTTCCATGAAAATAATATCCAAACAGGACAAGCCTAATATATTTTAGACTATTGTAGTATATGTCATATAAATCTAATAATTGGGGAAGGCCGCAATCCCTCATTAATAGGAGGTCAATACTTCAGCTACTATTACACTACCTTTTATCCTAACCACTATGAAGGGGATATTTTCAACCATACTAGGATTAATGACTTGACCAACCTCTAGTTTTTCTTGAGGTAGCCATCCTATCCATTGGCCCACGTTGAAACCATCATGGGGTCCACCTAATGAAGAGGAATTTTATCACATTGAAGGTCCTCCACACGATAAATATTTGCCATCCATTATGGAGATCCTCTATTTAATGGAAAAATTAATGATCAGGGGAATTCTCCACATAATGAAGAGATGGTTTTCCTTTGGAAACTACTACACCATCCTCAAAATTCCAACAAGAGACATCAATTAAATATTACCCTTTATCTTTTAGAAGCTGAATCCATTGAGGGCCCAATGAATATGAACTTTGATCCACCACCATTCTTGTTATAATTAAGTTCTAGATAGTTGAGGATGAATCTTAAAATGATGTCCATATAGTCATGAAAACCCTATGCATATAGTTTTTCAAAGAGGATGTGCTATGATCCTTTCATGGTATTTCCATGATGTTATCCATGGCTCCATAATAACTCGTTCCCTTTAACACTATGTTTGAGGCTAGACATTCATAAAGTTCTAGACCAATATAGTCAGATAAGAATCATCACCAAGAGGGATCACACAGACCAATTATAGTATTTCAAGAAGAGGATTTAGTATCCACCAACTATAAAGTGGTTTTTTAATCAGGAGTTATCTTAGAAAATCATATCCCCTTTTAATATTAGGTCACCTAGTTTGACATCACTCCCACCTGGAGATGAAAAAAAGGAGGTCATTGTCCCTTCTTTCCTTTGGCTTCCCTCCAACCCATAATAGAAGAAAATAATCATGAGACCTCTATAGTATTGTTAACTAAAATGAAATTGGATAATTTATAAAAAGTGCGTCCTTACGAGAAAGATGATAAGAATAAAGATAACCTATGGGAGGCCTTGACCATGTGGTAGTTTTTGGTCATTTTATATCCACATCATACTCTATACATCTCCATCTAAGTTCTAATTTCAAAATAATATGATATACCTATGATATATTCTATCAAAAATGTTTAACTACCTTAGTAATAAATAGTTATTAAATTATTGAGGTTCAAATTACCTGATCTAAAAAAGAGATTTTTTTTAAATGATGGAATTTTTTTTTCTTTCTATGGCACTACACTTTGAATATAGTGGTTGTGTAATGCACTAACATTGTGTGATTTTTTTCAAATAAATTTATTATTTTTTATATTTTTTATTACAAACAATTCCTTTATAGCGTCTCGTACATGAAACATTGAGTTTATCTATTATTATACACAACATTGTGTGTATCTTTCATCACACGCAACACTGAGTTTAAAAGAAACATGACATACTATGAAATAAAATTATTTAATATGATTTTTATCAAATAGCTATTAGAAAGGTGGGTATGAATAGGATTAACAAAATTTTGATAATATATGGTTAATAAATGTATAAAAAATTAATTCTTTGTTAAAAAAATAATTATAAATGAAAATAAAAACTATTTTAAAATCAAGGAAATATTTTTATGACAAAATATTTTTATGAAAAAAATATGGTTTTACCAAAATAAATTTTCAAGAAATCATATTTAGGGAATGAATTTAATTTAATTTATATATTTTATATTCAATAAAATGTTCAAAATTAATCTTATGATTTTTTTAGACAAGAGATAAGAATAAATATAATTTTATGATTAAATTTATGATTTTCAAAAAATTATTCTTTCCACCTTTTGCGCACTTATTTTAAAACTATTTTTTTAAAATTTTTGAAATTTTGTTACATATAATTTTTTTTAAATTCAACATTTCAAAATTATCATAGGGTGATTTTTTTGGGATTTTTTGGAAAAGATAAAATTTTCGATGAATACTAAAAAGTACTCGTTTTTAATGATAAATTTCCATTTCATTTAAATAATTTAAAGGATAATTTTGTTTTAAAATGGATTTAAAATTAATATTAGTTAAATTATATTTATATTAACCCAAATTAGATTATTTTAGACAATTAAATATTTAATTTGGAACGAAAATCTTTGTAAACTTCAAAACATTTCCTCTCTGAAATCCCGCTCTCTCGTCACGCCTCGAGGATAAATTTTAAACCAACATTGTCCACATTTGTGAATATAATTTAGTAAAATTGATTAAATATTTGGAATAAGAATTATTATATATATATAATAACTCTAAATTAATTTCTTACTATAATGAATAGTGGAAAATGTAAAAATAAATTATTGCGGTTAAAGTAAAACTTGGTTTACCGAGGGGGGGGGGTCAAACTAAAACGATAATGGATAAGAATGACCCAAAACCTATATAAATAATTTTTTATTTCTACATTTAAATTTTAAAATTTTCAATTTTCAATTTATGTTAATTTTCAATCTTTTCTCATATGAATTACTTCATCTTTTTTTAGACTTTTGGTAAATTTCCATGTGGTCTCCATGTGGGTTCCTTTACCCCACTTATAAAAAGCCACCCAAACCCTTCAATTATTCACTATTAATAAGCCATATATTTTATAAAAAATTCTTACAAAATACCTCCTGATAATACTAATACATGTTAATGTGTTTTTGGTACCCCCTAAAAGACCAACATTATGGTCCTTAATAAGAGATCTGAAGTAGGTTCTTTGAAGCTAAAGTAAGTGAATTCACTAAGATCCTTCTTCTCCTTTATTCTATTCCATCATAAATTATGTATTAAAACTTAAAATATATCAAATCTAGCATCTAATACATATTAATATGTTATTATGTAAATTTAATAACCTATATCCAAATACACTTCCATCAAATGGATAAGGAAACCGTCGATATCACCTCATAAACCAATATAGTCTGTTTTCTATAAAAACTAATCAAGGATTGATATTTAAATGGATAAAAATATGTATATGATATTTATACATTAATATAAATATTCAATTATTTTATAGATGAAACCTTTTTTAATTTCCATTTTATGGGGGATACGATAATGTCCTTAGTGTGTACGACATACGACCACATCATGAAGTAATGAGATTCGTTGTCACTTAATAATTACATAGATGGTATTAAGGATATATTTAGTAATTATAAATGAAATATATTAAATAATAATGATTATTTAATGTTAATATATTATTTAACTTTTTTTAAATCTATTGAGAAAATGTAAACATCTATCATTTCTATGTACGGCCTATCATCTTCATGAACGATGTATTTCATTATCCATCTATAAATTTTATTGACTTATATAAATTCACATATAATTAATATTTATGATATTTTTATAATTATTATCATTATTTTGATGATTTAACCAAAATTAAACTAAAAGAACCAAAAATAACAAATCCAAACAAACACGAAAGACAAAGAAGTTATTTATCAAAACATGAGTTTAACATGAAATTATCAATAAATGGGTAAAAATATGTCATAAGAATATAATATATTCTATTATATATATAATTTTCTTTATTTAATATATGTATAAAATTTTTCTATTTATTAAAAATGAGGTTTAAATGTGCAATAAAGAATTCAAGACTTAACATAAGGTATTTTCATCTAACTTTAATTTTCTGTGAGACACTTTCCATATTCACCCTGCATTTATTTAATTTTGTGTATATAATTATGATTAATTTATTTTATTATTATTATCCTAAAAATTATTTTAATTTAAAAATGCATTTTAGTATATCTCTTTCATGGGGTTTATAGTTTCAACATTACCAATATGTTAAGGGGTTTTTATCTCAATTTGATTTCTTTGGGACACATGTTATGTTATGAACCAATATTATTCGATGAGATGTATATAGATAACATTTCACAAGAAATATCATGAATTTATTTATTCTCAAGATCTTTTTTTCTTCATTTAACATTCTTCTTTCATGAGGATTATGATTCAATTTTACAAAAGTTGTAATGGTTTTATTGTAAAATCTCATCGTTTATCAAGATTGTTTATGTTTATTATTTTTATAATGAAATATTATGATCCATATCTCAAGAAAATAATTAATTTTATTATTCTCGGGTTAGTTTAAGGTAATATATTATTTTCCATGACTTTCATATCTTTATGTACTCAAGATTAAAAAATAACATTTTTAATGTTTGCCAAATTTGTCTCTCTATTCAATCTAGAACCCTTTTTATTCCATATCAATGTTCTTTAAAAAAAATTATTATTTTAACATTCTAGAAATGATTTATTTAATAAAATTTTACCCATATGATTATTTTCTAAAAAATTAAAATAAATTTGCATTTCATTTTAACAAAAAATTCCCATTTGGATTTTTCTTAGAATGTTAAAGAAATAGTTATTTTAACACGTACGACTTGAATGATGTTTTATATCATCATAGAATATAAATATTTTAATGATTGAATTTTTAGTTTCATATATTATTTTCAATGAAAAGTAATTTGAAAATTTTTTGTGTTTTAAAAATTGTTTTTAAAGTGAAAATACTATTTTAGTTAATAAATGTCCCATGTGATTCCTATTCCCAAATCAATATCTATAAAAGATGACATACTTTGATATTACTTATGATGTTATGGGATATAGTCTGAGGATACCATTCTTATTCATTCCCTAAATAGTTTATGTTTTTTTTTATTAGAAGATTATTATGATACACATATATTTTCCGTGGGTTATGTTATAATTAAATGATGAAATTATTATGAAAGAAGTTTATTTTACATGGGTAATTTTATGAATAAAAGTTTGATGAAACCCATGTATTTTCATGGTATTTGATATGATTAATATTATATGATCTTGTGGAACACAAATGTATGAATTATATGATGAGTGAAACATATAAATCCTTACAATTCATTGGGTAATGATTAATGTTATATGATATCAATGGGTATATCGGGTTTACACTAATCCATAAATAAGAGGGTATATGTGAGGTTATCACAAGCCTAAAATAAGAGGGTAGATGTGAGGTTTTCCAAATAAAAAAAACAAGAGGTTACACGAGAGGTTATCCAAATATTGATTCAAGTACACAAGTTATTATCCCAAGCCTAACATGTTATTAAATTCATTGGTAGGTTTCCTTAACATATGATTATATATATATGTGTGTGTATACCACAAATCTACATCTCATGACATTATTTTTGTATCATGGATTATGATATTTGATCTCATTATGATTCATGTCTTATAAATATCCAATATTTATGAAATGACTGATGTTTATTATCTATGATATAAGGTGTATGGGTTTTAAATGTTATTATTATGTTCACATACCAATATACTCATGTTATATTGAAATATACTTTGTTTAGTCTTAATGATAATCTAATATCACCCTTTCTTATATTTTCTCTCTCAGTTTCTGAAGAACCATTTTATGTGGGGTATGTATGTGAATATTACTAAATGGGAAGATCATTTTTCGAGACATTTATGATATTTCTTGAAACAAGAAGACAATGAATCTAGTATATACATACAATAAACCTATGTGGTCCACATGAATGTATTTGTGAAGTGTATAGAATATTCATCTAAAAAGATGTAATATTTATGTATGAGAAGTTTGGTTCTTTATATACGGTATCATATTAATGTTTAGTTAACCTTTTGAAACAAGGATGAGAAAACATTAGTGATATCCCTAAAGATATGGATAAGGATATGTCTATGTATGAGTCAAAGTATAAGAACATTTCATATTTTTTTTGAAGGCTAAAAGAATTAGATTCTAAGAAATTAAATATTTACCTAGATTTTATAGGTGGATATGACTTTAGAATAGAGGTACATAGGGGTAATAACTTCATAAATGGTGCATTATGATGAACTCAATTGTCACCAAGTGCAAGAAAATGTTCTTTTTTTCACACCTAGTTTGAAACTACCATGGGATTTGTTTTGGAAATTTAAAAAATATTTACAAACCATCATGAAAGAATTTAATAAAAACCATGAATGTCCTAGATTAAGCCTAAGAATTGTTATATTGAAAATAAGGTTTCATTATTTAGAAATTTTATAAATGTTTTTTTCATGATTATGTGGTTTTCCACTATGATTAATTTATGAAAAACTATGATTTGCAGACTTAGTCAATGGATATAACCTGAAGGAACCATGTTAGTGTTTAATTAAATTAAAAATACAATGATTTTACTCATGAAAAAACAATTAATATGGTATTTGGAATGAAAACTCCCAATTTAACAGTCACACAAATTTCTCAATCCATGAATCATGATGAACTTGAAAATGTGAAAAATGGGAACTAAATTATATTGAGTTCATCATGGGGAAAAATCTACCTTATTTTAGTGATTCTTCTGATCTGTTATATACTGAGTATTAAATTAGTACAACTAAAGAGAAAATTTTCATTCTTTATTATTTGGAACATTAAATTGTTATTTTGGATTTCTACCACTTGGAAGGAAAATTAGATAAATGGTAGAACCTTATTAAGAATATGATTCAAGAGTATGTAATTGAATCCCTAGAATGGGATGAGTTTAAATGGTTATTCTTCAGTATGTACAACCCTGGTATTTTATGAACATGTACGAAGAATTAATTTCTCAAGATCAAACAGAAGGGAGGTGAATCTATTGGAAACTATAAATTTAATTTTATAGGACTTGTAAAATAAGCCTTTAGTATAATCATCAATCCAAAAAAAATTGAGTGATTATTTGGTGGTTTGAGACCAACACTTCAAAGAAAATTAGATATAAGAGACTTTCTTAGATATAAATACGTTAATTGAATTAAAATATAGTTTGAAATGGAAATTATAGATTTAGAATAGTCACGTGGATTGGATAAGAGAATTAATATTAAGCCACATGCGAAATCAAATAAATAACATGGTGGAAAAAAATTTGAGTAACTTACTTGCTATAAATATATGAAAAATCACTCAAGTGAATTAATGAAAGGAAGAAGAGGATATTATATGTATTGGAAGACTATCCCTTGATAAAAATATTATTGAAGTGATGTGAAGAAGACCATCAATGAAATGAATAGAGAGATGGCTCAACAAAATATCCCACTGACAGTTTATTGTTTCATGTGTAAGGATTTTGGGCATTATGTGAACCAATGCTCCAATATAAGGGATGATGTGGATGATAAGGCACAAGAACCTCTAAATATAGAGAAAAAAGGGAAATATTATGAAATCATAATGGATAAACAAAATCATTATAATTATGGAACACATATCCCCTCTCCATAGTTGAGAATTTCATATTTCTTTTTGTTTGAATGAGCCCCAGGAAAATTTAATTATCCATATAAATTTCATGTTATTATCTCACTAAATATGGATTCTGGAATAATTAAACTACTTTTAATATTATTTCAGTTCAAGGATGAACCTAAGATTCCAATAAAAATTTTGTTATATAATATAATTGGTATATATATAATAAAGGGCGAGTTAACATTTGGAAGATTATATGTCTCCATATAAGAATAACATAAAAGTTATGAATACCATGATGGGTTTATAATTTTATGGTTTATTTTAAGTTTAAAGTCATTGAATCATATTTTATGGTTTTATGTGATGGGAGTTTACCAAGAATGAGGATATTTTAAGAGATAATTATGGAAATACAACCCTTTGATTTTGTATATATTTTAGTGTAAATGTTATTTGGGGACGAAGTCATCTGAAATACAAGTAAATATGATTAATGGTACTTATAAACTTTACAAGTAATTTTATAACTAATGTTGAGAGAATTATGCATTGTAGTCGATCACCTTACCAAGTCATCACACTTCATTGCTACTAGAGAATATTTTTATTTGGATATTATTTCTAGAATGTACAATATGGAAATGGTAAGGTTTCATGGAGTACCAAATTAATATTTATATTATTGGAAATTTAGGATTACCCAAATTTATTTGTGAATCGTTCAGAAATCAATTGATAAAAATTTATATTCTAGAACTTTTTATCATTCTCAGACAGATGGTCAGCATGGGAGTTTTATTCAAACCATAGAAAATATTCTAGATATTGTTCTATGTATATAAAAGGTGGTTGGATAAAAACATTAAACAAGTAGTTTTTTGTTACAAAAATATATTTCATAAAATGATTTAGATAAATCCTTTAGAATCCATTAATATAAATATGTTTAAAATACCAATGTACTAGAATTAATTTATAGAAAGAAATCCATTTCGACATGAGTTATATGATGAAATGGATGAAAATTTTAGATCCATTTAGAATCACATAAGGGTATTTCAATGGTGAAGGAAATGTTAGGATGATAATAATCTATTTGATCTTGAATTTGAAGTTAGTGTGATGGTGTTTCTATGAATTTATCAATGGAAGAAAGAAGGGAAAACTAATCACTCTGTATATAATTTAAAATTCATGATCGTATTGGGACTATAGTTTATAAGATGGATCATCCACCAGATCTCACTAAATTTCATGATGTGTTGTATGTATCTCTTGTGTGTATGTAAATACCTAATCATTCACATATACTTAACTCATATTTGGTACTATTGGATCATGATATTTCTTATAAGAAACAAGAGGATTAGATTTTGGATCAAAGATAGAATGTTCTAAGAATCAAGACCACTCATGTAGTAAATTTTTTATAAAACCACCAGGTATATGAAGCAATGAGCGAACATAAGGATGTAATTAAGAAGAAGTATCCTTAGTTTTTATTAATAAATTGATGAATTTTAGGGGATAAATCATTTTTAAGGGGGGTAGAATATTACACCCTAATATTTAGAGAAATATAATTTTTCAATATTTTTTATGTTTTTGATATTTTTATTTACACACAACACAATTTTTTTCTTTAATTTCAAGGAAAAAAATTGTAGCATATATTTTATGTAACACTAAGTGTATCCTCTGTTACATGCAACACTAAGTTTAGAAGAAAAGTGACATACTATTAAGTATTATTATTATATATGATATTTGTAACATAACCATTTGAATGGTGGGTATGAATATGATTAAATAAATTATAAAAATATATTTTTAAAAATTTATATATAAATATATATTTTTTGACCAATTAATTATAAACTAAAATAAAAACTATTTGAAATGAAAAGACATATTTTTCAGGAAAAATATTTCTATGCAATAAAATGTATTTTACCTCAATGAAATAAACAAATCACTATTTATGAATTATTTTATTGATATTTATATATTACATATTCAATAAAATTTATAACAATCATATTATTTTATTTCTATTCAAGAGATAAGAATATATCATATTTTACACTTAAATAGTCTATGTTACAAAAAATTAGTTTTGTTTTCCTTTTACACTTATTTTAAAACCGATCTTTTAAAATTTTATATTTTTTATAATATTTTTAGTTTTTTATATAATAATTTAATAATTAAATTAGTCTTATTTTTTTTATTTTTTCTAAAAAGATGACTTTTTTTAGGAATTGTAAAAAATATTTGTTTTTATTGAAAAAATAACTTTCCTTTAATAGATATATAACTTTACTTTTGCTTCAAAATGTTATTATAGTAATTATTTTTGAAATATATATCTTATAACCCAATTAATTTCATAGGATTCAATTTCATATTGTTTTTCTATATAAAATTATTTCAAGATTTTGAACATTTTCTCTTTAAAAACCTAATTTCTCATCGCGTTAGTGTGGTTAATTTTAAATTAAATGTTTCCACATAAATGAATGGAATTTTAAAATTTTTATTAAAAAATAGAATAAAAATTATTTATATTTTCTAATGAATTAAAATTATTTTTTTACCACAATTAATAGTGATAACAATAAAAATTAATTACTATGATTATGATAAAAATGGGTATACAAGGTGGTTAAACTAAAATTATAAGGGTTAACAATGAACCAATGAAGTATAAATCCTATTTTATAAACATATTTATATATGGTACTTCCAAATATGTAATATAGGATAATTCGTAATATTTTATTATGTGAATGAATTTATCATTTCGGATTCTTTTTTGGAAATTTCAAAGTAGTTTCCTAGTGGGGTTCTTTCCCCCACTTATAAAAGGTCACTACCACCTTTCACTCATTCAAATACATCAATCCTTATAGGTTGGAGAAAACCATCAACAATAACTAAAAAATTACTTATCCATGTTTTATAATTTTTGGTTCTCCCATAATACCAACACCATGGTCATTAATAAGTGATCCAAAGGAGGTTTTTCTAAAAGAAGGTAATTGTCTTCACTAAGATCCATATTTTACATTATTATTTTACACATTAAATTATCTCTTAACAATTAAAATACAAAAAAACCATTAAATATTATATAGGTAGTTTTTATCATGTATATTTAATTACCTTTATCCATATCCACATCCATCAAATTGAAAACGAATTTGTCAATTATGTGTATGATGGACTACCACATCACTAAGAGATGTAGTTTGTATTCAATAAAAAATATTCCAGGATGGATAAATTTATGGATTAAAAATATTAATATTAAATTTATGAAATTGAAATATTTTTTTAACAATTATATCAAATATAATTTCATACTTTCCATTCTGTGGTGATATGATAATGTCGATCGTGTGTATGATAAAGAATAGCCTCAAGAAGCGATGTAACTCATATTATCTAATGCTTTACATGGATGGTAATAAAGATAAGATTAATAAATATACATGATATATATAAAATAATAATTATTCTTTAATAGTAATATAAAATTTACCATTATTTTCTTCAGTCTATTGAGAAAACAAAAACATCATTCATGTGTACATACTACCTAATGTTTCCAGGAACGATGTATTTCATTATATTTATCTAACATTTATGGATTGGTATAAATATATATATAATGAATATATATTATATTTATACCATTTATAACACAATGGAGATGTTTTAATGACGATCAAATGAAATGGACCAAAAATAACAAATCAAAACTAACATGAAAAACAAAGTACTTATTTCTTGAAACATAACTTTAAGGTGGAATTGTTAATAAATTTGAAATAAAAGGTCACAAAAAATAATATATGGTATAATATACATAATTATCATTAAATAATGAATTTATATTAGAAATATATTTACTATATAGGAGATTTTAATTTGTATCAAGGAAGTCAAGTCTTATGGTAAGGTATTTTCGTTTCACTTTTATTTTCCATGAGACTAATTCAATATCCACCATGTTTTTATTCTATGTGGAGTATTTAAAAACCATGAATATTTTTTTTAATATTATTATGAAAATTATTGGTATTTTCATTTCAATTTTATGATATATCTCTCATGATTATTATCTTCTCAAAGTTACATATTCGGTAATGGTTTTTTGTCTCAATTTTCTTTTCACTGAGAAATATATTGTGTTTTTCACCCAAATTATTTCATAAGGTGTATATAAATCCCATTTAAATTGAAATATCATGAATTTATTTATTATAATGATGTTTTTTGTTTCATTTAATGTTACTATTTCATTTTTCTTAAAATTCAATGTTACAAATGTTGAAATATATTTATGGTACAATCTCATCATTTATCAAGATTGTTTACATTTAAGATTCCAATTTTGTAATATTATAATAAATTTATAAATAAAATCATTAATTTTATAATACAATGTATATTTCTTGGGTATACATGTTATACCTTCATTTCCCCTATTTATGTACTCAAGATTCAAACAGAATTATTTTAATGCTAATAGACTTTATATATATCTTCGTTCAAAAACCCTATTTATCAATATACAGGATTTATAAAATAAGTTTCCATAATTTTTTAAAAATCTAAATAAGATTTATCAAATTCATTTCTACCCAATATATACTTTTAAAAAGTTTAGTAAAATGAATCTTCATATCGGTTTATAAAAAATGCACTTTTTGGATTTTACTGAAAATGGGAATGGAATATTTTGTTTAAACCATATATAATTATTGGTATTTTACACCATCATGACCACCCAATTTTTTAAATATTACATTATATGTATCAAAGGATATTTTCAATGAAAATTATTTTGAATTTTTTTTTGTTTTAAAAAGTGTATTTCAAACTGGAAATGTTATTTTCCTCATGAAATGTTCATGTTATTCTTATCTCAAAATAATTTTCAATCAAATATGACATCCTTTGATGTTGAATAAGATATAATATTGATATGATATAAGGATGTCATTATTAATATTTACTTAAATGGTTTATTTTTTTATGATGAAAATATTTTTATGAAACCCATATCTTCTCTATGAGTTATTTTATGATTAAATGGTGAAATAATTATGAAATATATTTCTTTAAATGGGTTATGTTATGTTGAAATGTTTTATGAAACCCATTTTTTTAATGGTTTATGATATAATGAATTTTATATGATCTTCTGGAACACACAGTTATAGATTTTGATATGGGTGGCACCTATATCTCTCTCTCCAATTCATTTGGTAATGATTAATGTTATATGAGATATGAGGGTGCACGATTGGTTACTACAAACATGAAATAATAGGGTACATAGTAGGTTATCACAAGCCAAAAATAAGAGGGTACATTGTAGATTCACCAAAACTCCAAGAATTTGGGTACATGAGAGGTTATGGCTACCCCGAACCATTTATATGGATGATTATCCCAATTCTAACATGTTATGAATGTCTTGGTAGATATCATTGACATAATATTTTTATGCATATGTGTATAATGTAAATCATTGTCTCATGAAATATTTTTACTCTCTTTACTCATTATATTTGATACCATTATGATTTGTGTCTTATAAACATTCAATGTTTTTTTATGACTAGTTTTTTTGATCTATGATATTTATTGTACTGTTTTAAAATGTTATTATCATGTTCGCATACCCATATGATCATGGTATATTGATATCACATTTTTTACTTTTAATAAAAATTTTATATAACCATTTCTTATGTTTCCTATACCATGTTATGAATAACAGTTTTATATAGGGTATGTTTATGAAGAGTACTACATGGGATGACCTTTATTAGAGACATTTAAGATCTTTCGTGGAAGAAAAATATAATGAATCTAGTATTTAAAGACACCAAACCTTTATTTACCTTGAGTTTTTATTTCTAAAATCTATTAAACATTAATAAAAAAATATGTGATATTTATATATGAGACAATTGGGTGTTTAAAGTATTAACTTAAAAAATAAATAGGATATGTAATAAATGTATTATAGTACTACATTATACAATCAATGTTTAATATTCCAATGTGAATTTCAATGTTTGGGGGTAGTATAACTCCATATAGATTTCTCCCCTAAAAAATTGAAAATAAGTTTTGAAAGCACTACCACTTTGTTGTGTCCTTGAAAATATGTCTCTAATATCTTGTAATGTGGTTATAATCGATGATATAAAAAACAATAATAAAGAGAGCCATTCCCAAATCAGTTGATAATATCACACCTTATATCACTCATAAAAAATATATATTCATAATTGGAACATATCTTTCAGGTATACAGTTGTGAGGAGACAATTTTCATTTCTTCTTTTTCTGGGGAACATGCAGTTTTCATAGCCTTCCATTTATAGTTCACCCAATCAATATAAGTAGGTTACAATTCCCCATAATACATTATTTGGTATGAGGGGTGTTTTTATAGTTGAGTGATCCTCCATTAACATTACCATATTAAATAGTCACTCTCATTAAGGGTGTATGATCATTGATGAATCCCTTTTCCCCTTAATTAAGAGTGGACCATCCCACATATAATAGCTAACATTAGCCACTTCTATTTGGTTATTTCTCTAAGTTATTCATTCCCAATAACCCTCCACTAAGGATCATTTCAGATTTTGAGATGGGGTCAAAGGATAAAAGCTGTTGAAATCCTAGATATCAAATCATAACCCCTTTTTAGGTGATGTATCCAAAATGAAAATTGGTGTAGGTTGTGTCACAGTAGGGAATATTAGAAATATTTTATCCCTATGATAACAACGATGAATTTCTTCAAATAATAACCACTATTGTAAATGTCATTGCAATCGATCTCCTCAATGACTTGGAGTACAAAGTGAACATTGAAGTGGGAAGGGAATATTTTCACTTGTAGGACCTACTGTGATAAGTGAATCCCCTATGAGGTTTTAACATGTGGCACTAACAAAAATTCACGGGGATTAGGATTACACCTATCAATCCAATCCCTAACACTCACTATAACATCAAACAAGTTAATGGTATGGTCAAACATTCTACTATGTATAAATACATTGGGAAAATATATAATTATACATAGATTATTGCTTTGCTCCAGGAGAATGAGAACTAATGAAAACATAATATCGAGAACTATATCAGGTACTATCCTAATTAGAATGTTGATCAGGACAACCTAGTCTCATCTATAATGGATTTTCACCAAAAAATATTCCTTGGACAATGACCTATGACCAATATAGGGATCTCTACCAACCTGATGTATGATAGAATAGTTCTTATGGATCTCTCTATGTTGTATCTTTATAATTTCCAACCCATGGACAATGATCTCTCTACTTCATGGGTAGGATGACCTAAATGGATAAAAACAGACGAGGATATCTTTATGAATGAGCTAAATAATTCTATTTTATTTCAAATGAAGTATATTAAAACCTAAAAGGATATAATTAATATTTAATAGAAGTTATACCCTTAATGGGTAGACCATATCCCCCCACCACTAAAGTTGGGAGATCTTAATTTTTATTTGTGTAATGGAATTTTGAGCCTTGAGCATCAAACTACAGACAGTTTTTCATTATGTGGAATGATATAAGGGGCCTAGAGTAATACGTGGAATCCTTTCTCCATTGTATCATTTATACATTAAAAGGGGCTAAATTTTTATGGTACAAATATATAACACCAAGGAATATTTCTAGATAGTAGGATATCTATCGATATATCCTCTCTGAAGCTATTTATAATTTATGAAGATATTGAATTATTGACCTGAATAAGTTTAAGTATTTAGGTATTGAATGTGTCATCAATTTCATTACATGGAAGAAGGGTCTGATGTACCCCCTTATATTCAAATTTAATAGGACAATTTTTTATAAATGTGCGTAGAGAAGGTGAGAGAAGAGATGGTCCTAAAACTAGTATCCCAAAAGTATCTTGGTGGATTCTGAGAGTTTAGTAATATGGAATGGTGTTTATAGGAGAACATGTAGTGGACTTGGGAATGGTTAAGACAACCAACATCCTCACCCATGTAAAATTCCAAAAGATAAGAAATGATTTTTATGATGTTGGATCTACTCCCTAAACTAATTGTATTCAATGTGATCCCACAGGACACACCCTTCAAGTATAGGTTTGTTTCTATAGTGATTCACATGGATCCAAATAGGGGTTTAAGTAAAAACCAATTGAATGTCAAATGAATAAGTTATAATACATCAAGAATGAGAATATTAATTGTTTTTAATATGTTTTTTCAGTTACTTAATATTCCATAAATAAGATAGTCATAAGAAACCAATATAAAAAATCATCCAAAATATATTCCCTACCATAGGTTCCATAGAAACAAAATCCAAGATCATTACATATTCAAGGATTGTTTGTAGTAGATTTTAGATCATAAAAAATATGAACTAGTCAATATTCAAGACCATGTGAAATTTATTTTTAACCACTATAAATAATGATATAGTTACCATGAATTAACAAATGGTATGGTGTCAATATGCATACAAATTTCATTATTATATATCTTAAAAAATCATATTCTATTGAGATAATTCACAAATGACTAAATCATCTAGAACTATACCCACCTAATTCATCTTTTGTGATGATAATATAATATTCACTTCCCTCTGAAACCCAATGGAGTCAACATAGATGACACAAGAGTAAATAAGAGTCTCTATTATTTCTAAATCTAGTCTAACCTCTTATATATTCCATGAAACTACCTATATTTGAAGAAAATTAAAGGGCCTATCAGTCACTAGAAAAAATCTCTTATAATGAATTATAGTTTTCCTATTCCAATATGATTATGTTGATAGACTGATACACTAATCCCAAAGACCAATTATTCCCTCCACTCCTCCATAATCTACTTACTAGAACTCTCTTGTAATGGAAATACATTCCATGACAATGGATGTCACTTGGTGCACTATCATGGATATTTGTTTCTATGATACATAGATAATAAGGCAATAATTCCTCTTAGTTTATTAGTAGTAGTTGTTCACAGTGAAATTCTATTGTTTGACCCCACTTCCCATTTGATTATTTAAACACAAATCTTAGTCACAATAATAAAAACATTAGAAGAATTTGGTGAATATTATTTTATAACCTCCACCATATTCATTTAGGTCTTTATTACATTTGGTTAGGGAAAGAACACTTTGGAATTGAATTTTTTTACCACGGTATAGTAGAATGGCATTGTAACATCCCAATAATTGGAGTTTATAAATTTCATTTAAATAAATAAAAAATATTTAAAACTCAAATTAGAATAGTGAAAATTTCATTTAAAATAATATAAAAACACATACTTTGATATAAGGTAACCATACATTAAAGAATATTGAAACTATTTAAGATAAAAATTTAAAATAGAAACATACAATAGTAATAAATGAGGGTAATATATATGGTACATTGTAACACCAAATTCATATCCTATAACATTAGGATTTTTTATGTGTATAAATACACCAAAGAAGATGAGAGTAAAAATATATATCACCGATTAAACTAGATTAATCTTTATGAATGAGAATAATAATATTTGAAGAATTCATTTTAATAGAATTATTTTTAATTTCATTATTTATTGGATAGATGAGATGAATATTAGTAAATATCCATTGAGTTATTTTTTAAATAAAAGTTGATTGTAATGATGAAACTAAATAAATTAGTTATGGTTTTTTGAAATATATAGGTTTATATACGTACAATATTTTATTCATAAAAGCAATGGTTAAAATAAAATTTGAATAATTATATTTTATTTCATGGGAATATATGAATTTTTATTGATAACATAGATATTATTATAATTAAATATAAACTTAATGTAAGAATGATAATAATAGTTCAACATATATTACAAATAGTGGTAATTATTATAAGTGTTTTTAAAATTCAAATTAAAATGATTAATTTATAAAAATAATAATAATAGTAATGAAAATAGTGAAAATATATAATTGAAATGAAAATGAAATTGTTTTAAATGGTTAAGATAATTTTTTAATGAAAATGATTAATGTATTTTATATGAAATTTACACAAGTGGTTGTAAATTTTTTAATTCAAAAATAGAATCCATCATGGTCGGCACAACCAAAAGCATGAGGATAGGGTTCAACTGCGATTAACATCTAGCCTAGAATCCACTTGAAAGAATGGTGTATTGTGGGTAAGCATAGAGTGCTCAGAAAGGGATATTCAACAATAATAACATATAGGACAAGTAGGATATGCCACGGGAATCATGATGATACCAATAAATGTACCCCGGTTACTCGCATATGATTTTTTATGAGAGAGTTTTTTATTTATTTGATCACTCAGCCATATAAGAGGTTGATGTGGGATGTGGTACTAAGGAAAAATTCACCTACATTAAAAATGTATACATATAACATCAATCATCCCATCATATCATCCACTACTATTCAATCATCATGTGGTTCTTCATCTTCATCACCGCATCAATCATCACTATTTCTACTCCCTCCACACACTAGACTGATGATCCAACAACTATTGGTTTACGCTTCATCATTTCCCATATAGTTCCATTTTATGGAATATCTAGTGTATAATAATTTCAAAAATGCACCTTGAAACCCTCTTTCCCTAGTGATTGTAGGTTCCGAACGCAGCGGAAGCGAGTTGGTGGGTTTTCGCAACTTTAATTTTAACGTTAAACAACGTTCAATCCGAGATCAGTCATGATATAAAATGCTGAATCTTTGGAATAGAATGAAGAAAGAAAATGAAAAGAAGAGTCCTGGAACACATGAGATAGGATCATCATATGTTGATTATAATTAATTTAATTAATTCATAAGAATTACCTCGATGGAATTATTTCTTCATTGGAGTCTCCAGTCATGATCTTGTGATCCATCTTTGCATCGTAGAATCCAAGTACATGATTCCTCGAGAGGTGATCCAGACGTGCTCCACGTATCTCTGGATGTCGCCGAAGGGATCTCCGGGTGCTAGCGCGGAAGAACCTTTGCTTGTGATGTCCGCCTTCTAGCACCTTGATCTGGTGGAGGATCTCGCTCTCGTAACTTGAAAGAATTCTTGGTAGAAATGGAATTCTCTCTTGTCATGAGAGTATTTCCAAATCCGTTGTGCACAACAATGGCTCTTCCTCAAAATGAGAATAATGTAATTTGGGATTATAATACTTAGAATAATAAAATGAATTGATTTCCCTAAAGTATTTAATCATTTCATTTAATTCTTAGTAATACCCCATGTCTTAATAATGATATTTGACCATCATTATTACTTGACATGCGCCCAACATATTTCATTTAATATCATTTAATTAAATAAACAATATTTTTCACGAATTCTGAAAAAACAAACTACACGGCATGTATATAAATATACACGGCGTGTACTTTTATTTTTTCATTTTATTTATTTCCTCTACCATATTTATTAGACCTTGAGTAATGGATATTTATTTCTTAAATAAATGTAACTTAATTACTCGCTAATAATTATATATATTATTTTTCCCATAATATATTCTCTCGAATAACTAGTGTCGAAATAAATGTGATCAAGCATCCTTAAATAATTATTAAACCACAGTCGGGAATAATATTTAATTAACTTGTTAAATTAATATTTAATTGAGATACATGGACACACTTTGTGTGTGACCCTCTAGGACTCTTTTTCAGTGGAATTAGGTGGAGCCTACCAAAAGTCCAAGGTTAGCATCTAGAAACACGCCAAGGCACACATAGAGAAAGAAGTTAACGCCGCAATGACGTGTCACCTCCTACAAACGCCTACTGTGTAATATAATCCCTTTGTCTCGATATCTCTAATCATGTGGGTTGCATGCTAGTGCCATAAACCCATGTGCTCAATTATTCTTTCTTTGACATCCCAAAATTGAACTCGCCCATACCTTACCATGGACATGGATTTATTTAGGCTATATAAATTCCATTAAAGGGCCTGAGATATCTACATCCGTTATGGAACAGAAGGGACAAATCCTTTCTCGCATTATCTATTAATACAGTATTACTCGTGACGCACCCAATGTATCCTACCTCACTGCGAACAGTGTGTCATCACAGTTTTCGTCTATACATCTAAGTTCGCGAGTTGTAATACCCATTAATAATAATCATAAAGTCTAAGGACCAATACACATGTCTGCAGATTGGAACATCCAATGACACTATGAAATGTGGATTTCCTACTGGCGGGTCTCATTCTCATAATATCCTATTGGATATTACCAATGGCGCACACCATGAGAATGTGCCTCAATGTTTTATGAGTCCTCACCCCTAATGACCTGTATTATTTGTGTCCCTCAAATATTATCATCCGGCTATAGAACATATATTCAAGAATAGTGTTATGGCACTTCTGGGTTCTCATCATAGGAGGGATCCACTATGAACCTTTAATGCAACAACTCTCCTTATGACATTATCACATGAATTGTCACGCAGAAGAACAATCAAGATGTGATAAGGAATTTATTAATGAATAAAGTACAAAGTATTTGGTTCTAGGACACCAACTCCAATAGACTCTCACATGCACTAGAGACAACTGCTAACAACCTTTAACCCGATAGCTCTCACATGATATTCATGCTTCTGCTGAGATAAGCCTTTAGTCATAGGGTCCGCCACGTTCTCTTTCGTAGACACTCGGCTCACTACAACTTCACCTCTTTCATAGAAATCCCTCAAGAGGTGATACTTCCGGAGTATGTTCTTTGTCCGTTGATGTGATCTTGGTTCTTTTGCAAGATCCACCGCTGCAGTATTATCACAATACAATGTAATGGGATCTTTACTACTAGGCACCACACCAGGCTCCTAGACAAAGTTACGAATCTAGATGGCTTCCTTGGCTACATCAGAAGCCTCTATATACTCAGAATCCACTGTATAATAGGCAAAAACAGGCTGCTTTGAACTCTCCCAGCTCACAACTCCTCCATTGAGACATAAAACATATCCAGATTGAGACTTCAGATCATTCTGATTTGTTTGAAAACCAGCATCAGCATACCCTCTGATGAAAAGCTCCTCGTCTCCTCCATACACCAGGAACATATCCTTAGTTCTTCTCAGATACTAAAGGATAGTCTTAAGAGCAGTCCAATGCTGTTCTCCTGGATCTGCTTGATATCTACCTACCATGCTTAGTGCATAGGAAACATCAAGCCTGGTATATAACATGGCATACATGATGGATCCTATAGCCAAAGCGTATGGGATCTTAATCATCCTATCTTTCTCTTGTTTTGTCTGGGGACACATTTTCTTAGAAAGATGTAATCCATGTGACACTGGAACCAATCCCCTCTTGGATTGTTCCATACTAAATCTCTTTAGTATCTGGTCAATGTATGTACACTAACTTAGTCCAAGCAGCCTCTTGGATCTATCACAAATGATCTTGATCCTTAGAATGTATGCTTCTTATCCTAAGTCCTTCATGGAGAAACACTTGTTTAACCAGTCCTTAACTGACTATAAGGCTGGTACGTCATTTCGAATAAGCAATATGTCCTCAACATATACCACTAGGATGAAGACCACATTCCCATTAAACCGCTTATAAACACATGTCTCACATTTGTTATTAATGAAACCAAATTCCTTTATGGCTTCATCAAATCGAATGTTCCATGACCTAGATGCTTGCTTCAATCCATAAATGGATTTCTGCAACTTGCAAACCAGTTTGGATTCACCTGGTGTCACAAACCCTTCTAGTTGTGTCATATATATATCTTCTCGAAGGTTCCCATTAAGGAATTCTGTTTTGAAATCCATCTGCCAAATCTCATAGTCATGGTAAGCTTCTATGAAAATTATGATTCTTATGGATTTAAACTTGGCAACTAGTGAGATTGTTTCATCATAGTCAATTCCTAGACACTGTTTGAATCCTTTAGCCACTATCCTTTCTTTATAGGTGCTAACTTGACCATCCATGTCCAAATTTCTTTTGAACAACCATTTTCATCCAACAGGCTTTACAGCAACTAGCTCATCGACCAGAACCCAAACATGGTTCTGATACATGGAATCCATCTCAGAATTCATAGCTTCTAGCCATCTTGTAGCTTCTGAGATTTTTCCTGCTTCCTTGTAGGAGAGAGGTTCATCATTGTCCAACAATAATGATTCACCATCCCCAGTGACTAGAAAACCAAATCTCTTTGGTTCCCTTACCTCTCTTGAGCTCCTACGCAATACTTGTGTTTCTGGAACCTCTTCCATGGGGACCTATGGAACTTGTTCCTATACCAACTCCTGTGTATCTTGAGCATCAACTTCTTCAAAGTCAATATTGCTCCCACTATCCTTCTTGAGGATGTGATCCCTCTCAAGAACAACGGCTTGTCTGGCGACAATCACTTTCTTGTCTTGAGGGTTATATAGGTAATATCCTTTCATTTCCTTGGGATATCATATAAGGATACACTTTGTGCCCCGGGGTGCTAGTTTTTTGCTTGATAAGGCCCTAAAAAATTCCTCGTATCCCCATACACGTGTGTGCGACAAAGTGGGTTTCCTTCCATTCCATAACTCAGATGGAATTCCATTTGCTGCCTTAGTTGGTACTCAGTTTAATGTGTATGATGCAGTTTATAATGCATATACCCAAAAGGATAATGGAAGATCCTCATGACTCATCATCAACCTCACCATGTCCAACAAGGTGCGGTTCCTCCTTTCACTAACACCATTCCACTATAGTGTATAAGGAGGAGTGAGCGGAGATAGAATCCCAGACTTTCGTAGAAGATCGATGAACTCTTGGTTCAGATATTCTCCACCTAAATCTGATCGAAGATTCTTTATCTTCTTACCAAGATGATTCTCTACTTCATTCTTGAATTCCTTAAATTTCACTAAGGACTCTGACTTATACCTCATTATGTAGACATAGCCATATCTACTCAAATCATCAGTAAAAGTATTGAAGTAAGAATATCCACCTCTACCTTCTACTAGAAATGGTCCACAAACATCCATGTGTACCAATCCTAGAATCTCTCTGGCCCTTTCACCTTGTCCACCAAAAGGCGGCTTGGACATTTTTCCTTGTAAACAAGTGTGACATCTATCAAGTGGTTTTAGCACAGTAGAGTCTAAATAGCCATCTAGGCAGAGCATTGTCAAGAGCTTCTCGTTCACATGACCAAGGCAGTGATTCCATAACTGGGTGATGTATGAGTCATGTGAGTTTGTTTCGTTATCGATTTACAACACTTGGTTTTCATAATTCAATACATACAAACCATTATTTAAATGTGCCATACCATAACATATGTTGTTCTTATAAAAGAGAAAAACCTTATTTCCAAATTTGAAAACAAATCCATCCAAATCCAAACAAGATACAGAAATTATGTTCTTGGTAACACTAGGCACATAATAACAGTTATGTAAAACCAAAATCATCCCAGTCAGCAATGAGAGGTGGTAGTCACCAATAGCCAATGCATATAGCCTTATGCCATTGGCAGCTTAAAGATCCACCTCTCCTCTGGCGATCTTTCTAAATCTACTTGGTTCCGGAATTTGAATACAAATGTGAGCCCCACAAGCTATATCTAATACCCAATTTGTAGAAATAGAAAGATTGCACTCGATAAGAAACACACCATTAGCATCCCCATGCTTCTTGGTGCAGTTCCTCTTCCAGTGTCCCTACTTGCCACATGTAAAAAACAGTGCCACCCATTCCTTGCACTGCCTCTAGATCTTCCCCTTCTTGGAGGGACGGTGCTCGGGGGCTTCAGACCGTTTATTAGTCCTTGGCCCCTTTTTCTTTTCCTTACTTTTCTTATTCACCATAAGGACTGCGGGTTTGTCACGCGCCATGTCCTTATCTACCTGGAGACTCAAGGTCAGAAGCTCCGATAGACTCTTCTCATTGTTGCTCATGTTATAGTTGACAATGAAGCTAGAGAAGGTCTTGGGCAGTGATGATAGTATGAGATATGTATGCAACTCATCCGAGAATTTAATACCTAAGATGTCTAGGCGTTCAATGTAGCCAATAAGATTGACTACATGAGGCCCAGCTGGCACAGACTCTCCAAGCTTTATGGTAAACAAAGCATTGGAGATCTCATACCTCTCATGTCTCACCTTCTCTTGGTAGAGATCTTTAAGGTGAGACATCATGCTATACACGTCCATGTTTTCATGTTGCTTCAAGAGCTCATCAGACAAGGCTGATAGAATGAAACAGTGGACATATTTGGCATCATCCATGTGTTTCATGTAGAGAGATAATTCCTCATCACTAGCCTCTTTCCCAGGCGCAACTGGAATAGGCTCTTCCAGCACATATAATTTCCTTTGGTGGCGAAGGACGACGCGTAAGCACCTCTGCCACTCCTGGAAATTGGTGCCTGTGAGAAGGTTTTCTTTTTCGAGTATGGTGTCGAATGATATGTTTGAAGTAATTTTCTTACCGTTTCTACAAATTAAGATGAGCAAAGGTTTAGTACTTTATTACAAAAATTGAGACAAATAAATAAATTAATACTTATTAGTCTCCCACTATTTTATGGAAATCCAATAGCCCTCACCATTGACTTTGGAATATTCTGTTGCATGAATATTCCAGTGGAAAGGATCCATATTTCCCATCACATTACCCCAACTAGGGTTGGTCAAGAAACTTGAAGGGTTTTAAGAAGGCATTCCAAATGCCAACTGCATTAACTCGATCCTCCTTGATCCACTGAGTGGACTCCCAAATCCTGAAATCCTTTCTGAATTTCCTCAACCTTTTCCTCTTGGTCGCACCAAGTCCTGCTGTGGCAGTCAACCCTTGATGCAAACCAAGTCAATTAAACCCAAATCCTTGAATTATAATTCCTCGATAATTGAAAGCACCCCAACTAGGGTTGGTCAAGCACTTTGAACTATGGTTCGATTCTAACCATGATTATGGAAGGCTATGTCGACTAAATATTTATTTTAAGGGATTTCATCCTTATACGGAAATTTCCATTTTATTATCTTTGATTACATTATTGTTAATATTAAGTGGGATATACTTAAGTGATTAACCATGTCTAAGATAATATTTACGTATAAGCCGGTTTTATTTTAGTTCCATCTTGCATGCCACACTACCCTGCCCAAAGGTTCCTGGGCTAATAATGGACCTCAGGCCATCACAGCCTGCCCGAAGATACTTGGGCTATCCGGGAAAGGGAGCAGAAAAGGAGCTAATAACCAGCCACTAAGAATAGTGTTGGGAAAAAAACCCTCCCCCATGAAATGGGGGTGTTTGGAACTAAGTGATCAACCTGGGTGGGGCGCGAATAAGAAACAAAAAACTACAAGTATAGATATAGGTAACAAGCACTCACCCAAAGCCTAGGTTTTTCTAACCATCCTATAAAACACAACACCACTACGTCCAAGTCCCAAGTCATGACTTTTGCCAACAGAACCAATTTGTCCCATTCTTGTTTCAAGTTCAGTGATAATGTTTAATTAAGTTTAAGCACTACTGGGAAACTAGTAAGAATAGGCACAAGTCCAGGAAAGTAAACAGTCAAGCATCAACTATAACTCCCACACCTGGTCCTCAACAACAGAGGATCCCACCCGAATTCGTGATATAAACAAGTAACCACCGTGTCTTAAAACTCACAACCACCGAATTCATAAAAAGAATAGGGGATCCCATCCCCTCCCACATCTCTAGCAACCAGCCCATGAAAGAAAACAACCAAACCACCGTCACCAACACTAAGCAGGGCCTTGCCGGTATTTTCAGATTTAAAGAATTTTTCACACTCCATGATTTCAATTTCCGTGTGTTTTAACTGGGGGTTATCAGAGAAGGCTTTATCATGGGGATTTCAATTCACTTAGATGGGTGTACGTGATTAACCAGTATCCTTTTTAACAGCAGGAGTTCACAACCACAAACAAGCCATTTAAAACATCAGCATGGGTTCATTAGTACACAAACAACGACCACCAACGACCTCGATTTTCAGAAACGCGTAAGCCGGCACAACTCAAAATGATGATTTTAATATAAACAACATCAACGATTGTAGTTGCCCCCTCCTTCCTTATAGGGTTTGTTCATTATCTTTATTTAGTTCTAGTTTATCCAAATTTACAGAATCAAAAACACGCCCACCCCGTATGATACACAAAAGAGAGAGACGAAGGAGTAATTCCTCACTTGTTTATAGATGATCGACGTTTAGGCCTGGCGTGGAACTTTAAGGATAACAATGCGGCACGCCCGATGCACCAGAAGCTGTTTGTGAAAAGCCGTGATCGAGGAAAGGAGAAACCACGGCTAACCCTTAGTTTATAAGATCCGCGGACGATTGAGGTGAGAAGGTGAAACCGCGTAAGGCGCGGGGGTCGTGGGTTGACCACGCGGCTGGGCAGTTACACACAGAGGTCTCTCAGGATTTTTAGGAATTAATTATGGGCTTTAAATGGTTATAAAAGGAGTAAAAGAATTAATTTGCGTCAAAACTTATGTTGCAGGAGCGGAAAAGTCAGGTACTGGAAGAAGAACGAAAGGCTCGGCGAGGGGACACGGTGCCACCCTCACGGTGCCACCGTCACGGTGCCACTGTTTTGGTGGAGCCTCACTTTTGGAAAAGTAATGGGCCAGGAGGGTCCAGGACATTACATTAGAGAACTCTTAAATGATTATCGTCCTCGAGAATCAAAACAAACCATGAAGGATGGAGAGGGTCCGAACAACCACCTCAAAAGATACCTCTTAGATGTGAACCCATGCTAACCAAAAACACTTCTCTGTCAGGAACCAAGCAACATATCATGCCAAACTACCCAGGCATGTGGTTTGGGGAGTCTCCTCCCCCCATGTCAAGATATTATCCGCTTTGGGCGGCACTGACTTGCTCGCACGGGTTTAATCGCATCCACCTTAATGCATCTTGATTAGGGGTCTGGTTCTCTCCTCCCCCATAGCCAAGGCTTTTCACACACAATCAGAGGAAAGGTAACTAGTACATTTTATTTCCAAAATACAAAACGTTCTATCAAAACAGGTACAACAAGGAACTAAACTTAAAACAACTCTAGGTACTGGGTACTCATCTGTGATTCCCTCTCCCACGTACTCTCCTCAAGAACACCATGTCTCCACAACACGCGAACCAATGGAATGGTTTTCCCACGAAGCACCTTCTCCTTGTGATCCTCAATCATCACTGGTCTCTCCACAAAGGTCACGTTGACCTAGATGTCCAAATCAACCCAATCAAGGACGTGTGAATTGTCGTGCAGATACCGACGGAGTTGGGACACATGAAAGAAATCATGTATCCTCAGTAGCGACGGTGGTAACGCAAGTTGATAAGCCACTTCACCGACCGGACGGAACACTTAGAAGGGTCCGATGAACCTAGGAGAAAGCTTACTCCCCTTGCCGAACCTCCACTGCCCACATTGAGGGGAGACCTTCAAGAACACATGGTCCCCAACCTCAAACTCCAAGGGCCTCCTCCTGGTATCAGCATACGAATTTTGTCGGTCCTGGGCCGCCTTCATCCTTTCCCGTATGAGCTGAACCTTCTCTTTCATGTTCTTCACCACCTCCGGGCCAAGGATGCCTGCCTCTCGTACTTAATCCCAACACATAGGTGAACGACGTGGCCTCCCGTACAAGGCTTCAAATGGGGCCATACCGATGGTAGAGTGGTAGATATTATTGTAGGCGAACTCTACTAGGGGCCAGTGTCGTACCCATGATCCTCCTGAGTCCAGAACACATGCCCGTAGCATATCCTCCAAGGTCTGGATGGTGCTCTCTATTTGTCCATCTGTCTGGGGATGGAAAGAAGTGCTAAGGCGTAACTGGGTGCCAAAAGCATGTTGTAGTCCTCTCCAGACTCACGAGGTAAATCATGCATCCCTATCCGAGACTATAGACCTCAGAACTCCATGAAACCGCACCACCTCATCCACGTACATTCTTGCCAAAGCTTCCACAAAACTCGACTCCCTGATTTCCAGAAAGTGAGCCGATTTCATCAACCTATCCACTACAACCCAGATGGCGTCGTATCCCCCTTGGACCATGGGTAGTCCCGTGATGATATCCATCGATATGTCGTCGCACTTCCACTCGGGGACATCTAGAGACTGCAGTAGGCCGCCTGGAACTCAGTGTTCAGCCTTCACTTGTTGACACACTAAGCACTTGGTCACATACTTCGCAACTGCTCGCTTCAATCCTGGCCACCAAAACTGTCCTTTCAGTCCCTGGTCCATCTTGGAAACTCCTGGGTGTACCTCCAGGGGTGAGTTGTGGAACTCACTGAGAACCTTGCCACTCATCACTCCTGGAAGAAATAACCTTTTCTGGAAAAGCATCCGGTTCTGACCATCCTCTGCCCATCCTTCCAGAGCATTGCCCTGGTCAACCCAGTCATGCATCACTTCGCACTCCGGGTCTCCCCAATGAGACTCCTCCACTTGTCGAAACAGAGATGACTGCACTATCATCTGATATAGGAAGACTCTTCCGCTATCCATCTTCACATCCAGGTGTAAGGCAGCCAACTCTTCCATTGCCTTCCAGGCGTCCGCCGACTCTCGGACCGCATCCTTCTGCGTCCTCCTGCTCAAGGTATCGGCCAATACATTTCCCTTGCCTTCAATATTAGAGATATCGAAGTCGTAATCCTAGAGGAACTCCACCCATCTCCACTATCGCAACTTTAAGTCCCGCTAGGAGAAGATATACCTCAAGATTCTGTGATCTGTGAAGACCACAAAGAGTTCCACGATGAGGTAGTGCCGCCATAACTTTAGTTAAAAAACGACCACTGTAAGATCCAGGTCATGTGTGGTGTAATTACGCTCATGGGGGCATAGCTTCCTGGACCCATAAGAGATCACCCCTTGTCGCTGCATCAACACACAACCCAGACCCTGTCCTGAAGCATCACAGAACACCTCATAGGCCACCCCTTCATCTGGTAATCTCAGCACTGGGGAACTAACCAACTTCTCTTTAAGAAAGCTGAAGGCTGACTCGCATTGCTCACTCCACCTGAAAACCAGGTCCTTCTTGGTAAGGGTTGTCAAAGGGGCTGCTACTCGGGAGAAGTTGGGTACGAACCTTCGATAGAAACCTACCAGCCCAAGGAAACTACGGACCTCTGCCACATTCTTGGGTGCTGCCCAAGAAACAACCTCCTCAACTTTTGATGGGTCCACCGCTACCCCATGCTCGGACACCATGTTCCTGAGGAAGTTCACTTCTCGTGTCCAGAACATGAATTTAGACAACTTCCCATAGAGCTGATGATGTCAGAGGACCTCCAAAACTGTCCTCAGGTGCTCTGCATGGTCCTCTTCCGACCTAGAATAGATCAGGATATCGTCGATGAACACAACCACGAACCGATCCATGTCTGAGAAAACAACCCTTCTTCGGAAACAGTCGATGATGGAACACACAGAAAAATAGCCAGTCAATGCCTACGATGACATCGTATGGCTGAATCTGTAGCAGAAGAAGATCCATAACCGACTGATGTGGCCCTATCATCAGTCTACATCCCCGACAAACAAACAAAAAGGTGGTCTGACCTCCGACTGGTGTGCTCAACACCAAGGGCCCTGGAAGTCTCTCTGCATCTAAATTCAAGGCACGAGCTAGACTGGGTGCAACAAAGGAGTACGATGCTCTGGTATCGAACAAGGAATAAGCAAGAGTTCTAAACAGACTGATCGTACCTCGAACAACCTCTGGCCCTGCTAGAACTGCTGCCTCTGCAGCGTGAAACTGTCCACACCAAGATCCTCTGTCCCTCGGCTGCCGGCCACCTCCCCAACCACTCCCCGGTCAAGGTCCCTGAGGTGCGCCCTATGGTCGGCCTCCTCCTCCAACGTCTGCCCTCGGAGGAGCGGGAGCTCGCTGTCCTTGCTACTACTGCTGGAAAGGTCTGGCTGGAAGCTGCTGCTGGGGTGGGTGGTGGGGCTGTCCACCACCGCCGCACTGCACCCGGTCCGGGCACTGACTCCGGAGATGTCCAAGGCTCTCACAGATGAAGCACCGCGGTCCTGGGCCCGATGAAAAGGGGCAAGGACCAGGGGATCGAAACTGAAACTGCTACAGCCTGCTCCCTGCGGGTCGGAACCTGGAGGGTCCTGACGCTGGAGTCCTGGTGCTGAAGGCCTTCCCCTTCGATGGACCTAGCTAGATCCCCTATTGTGACCCTCCACCTAGAGTGTGCATTCTCTCCACCACTTCGGTCTTCTTCTGGACCTCCAAGTACGTCGACCAGGTAAAGGGAGTAACAGCGTACTGGAGGGAGGGTCGGAGCGCCTCCTCCAAATGTCTCGCCCGAGAGTCCTCTTTTGGAAAGAGATCTGGAGAAAAACATAGGAGGTCCTTGACCTTGATCCTTAGCTACCTCGCGGACATAATACCCTATTGGAGGGGGAGTAGCTCCTATCTCTTTTCCGCCTTCATCGTCGAGGAGAGGAATTCCGCCCAGAACTCCCTCTTGAAATCAGCCCAAACCACCTCAGCCTCTCTCCTCTTCCCCAGGTAAAGTGTCCACCATCGACGCGCCGCTCCCCACATCTGGTTGACGTCCAGAAGAACCCAGTACTCGGTCAGGGCCCGAATTAGGCCGAAAGCTATAACTAGCTCTTCTAGCCAGCCTTCCGTCTTCATGTCGGAGGTGCTGCCCTCATACTTCTCGAGGGCCTGTCGCTGGAAGTCCCAAAGAGTCTTCTTCCATTGGTCATCCTCTTCCTCTTGATCAGCTCTCTCCCGATCGGCCAAAGTAGTCTCCGGGGCCTCGATCGCCTATACCACACATGGTCGCCTTCCAGGTGCCATAGCTGCAAGGTAAACAAGGAATGCC
Organism: Viscum album; assembly: GCA_963277665.1. NCBI lineage: Eukaryota > Viridiplantae > Streptophyta > Magnoliopsida > Santalales > Viscaceae > Viscum > Viscum album. Next base: position 1,071,017,268 of record OY728129.1, read on the forward strand.
TAAGCCCAAGTAGTTCATAATATCATCTTCAAAACATATTAAAATTTAATTTATTCTTAATTCCCAAGATATCCCAGAAACACAAGAACACAAGTCATTATGATGCATGTACCTTTCCTAGGGTCTCTACCCTGCATTCAGTGTGGCCTCACTTGGTCTTTTGGTAGGTCCAGAGTCCTTGCATCGGATCACGGGGGGACCTAAAATCCCGCGTCCTAGCCAGTCGTCCCTGCCCAAATTCACGCGCCAAGGTCACCCAACATTGTTGCCTTACCATCCCATGCAATCCTCATCGTGCCTAACTCCAGACTCCATCCTATCTCTCAACCATCAGCTCTGATACCATTCTTTCATGACCCGCCTTCACCAAAAGGAGGGAAGGGTCAGAATATTTCCAAACCCTTCATTCTTTAAGTTGAAGGAGAGATAATGACCCCCGAGTCCCGCCTTCAATAGGCCCCGGAGTGGCAACTAGCACCAAGGGTATAGAAATTTCTCACAAATGGAAGGCATTACCCCTTTTTGTTTTATAAGATCGAGAGATAAGATGATTAAACTCATCAAAACCAAGGTAAAAGAAAAGTAAAGCCAAAAGTAAACCATTCCCACATGCATGTTCCAAAAGAAAAGCCACAAAGTACAAAAGGTGACTACAAAGGTAAGTACCAAAGAAGAAAAGCAACAACTGCAACTACCCAAAAGGTCCGAGCTAGTATGGTCCTGCGTGATCCTCGAAGTCCTCCTGGAGACTTGAAAGCAGTTTTATATACGTAGGGTGAGCATACAAGTACAATCAGTAGGGAAAACCAAAGACTCTCGTGCACAAGTGGGGGAACGTACTAAAGTCCCATGAGAAAAAGATTAAACCAAACACCTAATCAAGGTAAACTATCCACCACGGGCCTCACCAAGGCACACTCCCCAAATAACGCAAGTCAAGTAATATATATAATCAGAGCACATCGATGTTTGGGTAACCCGCGCCACTTTCCCACTGGTTATTGAGACATCCTACACATCGAACAAATCCCGCCATTCTCACTGCAGTCCCACTACCACACCCGCCCACACACACCTGGTCCACAACTACCACATGCAGTCCCACTGCCAAATCCCGCTCTCAAACAACTAGGCCACAAATATCACATGTAACCATGCCTGCAAACACCTAGGCCAGAACAACCACCACCACGCCTGAAGACACCTGGGCTAAAAAATCCACTGCCACGCCCGAAGACACCTGGGCCTCATCCCGAGGACACTTGGGATACCACCTTCTGCACACACCTGGCCAACCACCACACTACCCCGCCTGAAGGTTCTTGGGATAATAATGGACCTCAGGCCATCACAGCCTGCCCGAAGATACTTGGGCTATCTGTTAAAGGGAGTAGAAAAGGATCTAATAACCAGCCACTAAGAATAGTGTTGGAAAAAACACCCTCCCCCATGAAATGGGGGTGTTCAGCACTAAGTTCTCAACTTGGGTGGGGCGCGAATAAGAAACACAAAACTACAAGTATAGATATAGGTAACAAGCACTCACCCAAAGCCTAGGTTTTTCTAACTAGCCTACAGAACACAACACCACTGCGTCCAAGTCCCAAGTCACGACTTTCGCCCACAAAAACCATTTGTCCCATTCTTGTTTCACGTTCAGTGATAATGTTTAATTAAGTTTAAGAACTACTGGGAAACTAGTAAGCATAGGCACAAGTCCAGGAAAGTAAAAAGTCAAGCATCAACCATAACTCCCACACCCGGTCCTCAACAACAGAGGATTCCACCCCAATTCGTGATATAAAAAAGTAACCGCCGGGTATTAAAACATACAACCAACGATTTCATAAAAAGAACAGGGGATCGCATCCCCTCCCACATCTCCAGCAACTGGCCCGTGATAGAAAACAACCAAACCACCTTCACCAACACTAAGCAGGTCCTTGCCGGTATTTTCAGATTTAAAGGATTTTTCACACTCCATGATTTCAATTTCCGTGTGATTTAACTGGGGGTTATCAGAGAAGGATTGATCCAGGGGCTTTCAATTCACTTTTCCGGGTGTACGTGATTAACCAGTATCCTTTTTAATAGCAGGAGTTCACAAACACAAACAAGACATTTAAAACATCAGCAGGGGTTCATTAGTACACAAACAACGACCACCAAAGGCCTCGATTTTCAGAAACGCATATGCCAGCACAACTCAGAATGATGATTTTAATATAAACAACATCAACGATCGCAGTCCCCCCCTCATTCCTTATAGGGTTTGTTCATTATCTTTATTTAGGCGTGGTTTATCCAAATTTACAGAAAAAAAAACACGCCCACCCCGTATGATACACAAAAGAGAGAGAAGAAGGAGAAATTCCCTACTTGTTGATAGATGATCGACGTTTAGGCTGGGCATAGAACTTTATGGATAACGATGCGGCACACCCGATGCACCAGAAGATGTTTGTGAAAAGCTGCGATCGAGGAAAGGAGAAACCACAGCTAACCCTTAGTTTATAAGAGCCACGGACGGTTGAGGTGAGAACGCAAAACCGCGTAAGGCGTGGGGGTCGTGGGTTGACCATACGTCTGGGGAGTTACACACCGAGGTCTCTCGGGATTTTTAGGAATTAATTATGCGATTTAAATGGTTTTAAAAGGAGTAAAAGAATTAATTTGTGTCGAAAATTACTTTGCAGGAGCGGAAAAGTCAGGTACTGGAAGAAGAACGAAAGTCTCGGCGTGGGGACACAGTGCCATCGTCATGGTTCCACCGTCACGGTGCCACCGTCACGGTGCCTCCGTCACGGTGCCACCGTCACGGTTCCACCATCACGGTGTCACCTTCACTGTGCCACTGTTTTGGTGGAGCCTCACATTTGGCAAAGTAATGGGCCAGGAGGGTCTGAGCCATTACAAGATATATCAAACCTAAATACAAAGGCCCACATATTCTTATCCCATGAACTATATGAATAAAAAAATACATCATTATATAAAAATATGAAGGTGGGAAATATATTTCGTGTTTAAAAAGAATAATTGTAGATTCCCTCTCCAACATATCTAAAAAATATCAATCAATGATTTTTCTACAGATATATTTTAAAATATTCTATAACCTAGTGATTGTCTTTCTAAAAGATATTTTAAATATACTATTCAATTAAACTAATAGAGGTTTTACATCAATACAATTAAATCTTGATATTTCACAACAATTAATTTATAAACTTTTAAGGACACTAAATTATTTACATTTGAAGAATATCCACTAGGTACATTTAATACCATAGAGACATTGACAAAAAATAATATTCTCACACTTTCTTAACATGTGAAATGATGGAGGTAAATATATATATTTCTATTCATAGTGGGATTTTCAAAAAACCATATATATCAAGTCCAATATATCATTCAATCCATTTTTTGTCTTTCATTTTATATTCAAAAAAGATACAATCAAACCATCTCATATGTTTTTCTCAATATGAATAATATCAATGCTTTGTTTTATCTCTAAAAATATATAATAATGTAGTTTAAATAAGATAGACTATTTCATCAAGATATTTTTTTATTGACTAGAAATTACATTCTTTACAAATGTGATATTAATATTTTCCCCCTATCATAATATTATTTAAGGGAAAATGGTTGTTTGGGATGATTATATTATTACAAAACATTAAATTATTTTTTTAATCTATGATAAGGATGATTAATTTTAAAAAAATATTTAATGTCCCATGTACAATTACTTTTTTTTTCCATTTTATAATTGATAATATAAAGTCTCTTATTCAAAAATTAGGCATGATTTTTGTCTCTTAACAATATATCCTGCTAAGTTTCCATTTGCAAGAAAGTCATTTATAGTGAACATTATCATAGCATGAAAGACAATATAATCTTTCATATATACATAAAAAAAATATAATTCATGTATCCTAAAAAATTTTTAAATTGTTAATGAGTGGTTAAAGATACACATCAATATTGTTTCATGGTTGTTTTGGTGAAAAAATCATCAATCTAATCATAAAATATTTTGTCTTAATACACATTGATAGAGAAAGGTTGTAAACTACAAAAAATAGGCCGAGAATAATGTTGTCTACTTAGGCTATGATATTGATTCATTCCATCTGTGTACAGTCCCATTCTGTGATTTCTAACATCCCTTCCAAATTTAGGAAAATATTTATCAAATCTCTTTCACTGTGCTGAATCGGTGGGGTTGTGTAAGTTAACATCAAAGTTATGCTCGATTGTGTTCCATATTAACCGTTTTTCATCAATTTAATTTTAAAATAAACACTTACAAAGGGGAATTACTTGAAGGTACCAAATTTGTTTAGTAGTAAGTTAAATTATGGGACCTGAGAATGAATCAATGTTGAATTATTGGAATTAATAGAATGAATTATTTGAAGGAAAAAAATTGATTTAGTATGAGGTTAGATGTTAGTAGTTAAGAATAAATTTGATTTTAATTTTTCATCCATATTATATAATGGTGTCCCGAATAGAGGAAATATTGATAAATATTAATATTTATTTATATAAAATAAAAAAATCCGTGGGGTAAGCATTTATATTTTTACACCCCAATATCATGGGAATAATATTTTATTTTCTTCATAATTGGAATACAGATGCTAGATTCCCTATAAAAGTATCTCTTTCAAAATTTCTACCATGTAATATAAAATGTTATCACTCAAACCATTTCATCATTTCAAGTTAAATAATCTCAATATTGCTGAAAACATTATATATTTAGTGTAACTTGAGAATAACAGTTTCTAAGAATCTCCATACAATTATTCATAATTTACTATTTTTTGATGGTTTAAACACCTAAATCATGAATTAATTATTCAATATGATCATCTATCTCATTTTGAATATTTTCATAAATATTAGATGTTGAATTTTCTATTCTTTCCCCATGCTGGATCTAACATTTTTAATTATTTATAAAACCATAAAAAATGGTATAATCCTTAGTTTCTCTAGAATTTAACTATCTTAAATTCAAACACTTCATGCAAGGATATAAAATTAAATCTATATTGTGAATATTGTTTTAGAAAAGTCCATGAAATCATTTACTCCTTTTTTCACATTCATTTGTGATTTTTCTGTAAATTTATCCATTTAAAATCCATTAAATACTAAATATGACATTATAAATGGTGAATATATTAAAACATAAAAACATTTTAAAAATATATATAAACATATAAATTTTAAATATAATAACATATAATCAAAATTATTGGTGGCCAAGAGGGAATATCAATGATTATTATAAAGAAAGTAAAACATAAATTACTCTAAGTATTTTTTTAAAATAATTAATTAAAAACTATGCTTGGTGAACCTAGTAAATGAATAAAGGTACTTTTTTCAAGTCTAGATATATTTTTTAAACAAAAATCAGAGAAACCCACTTTTTTATACTGATATCCTTCATGATAGAAAGTTTATGTAACACATTTTTCAGAATTTTTTTAATATTATAAAATGTATTATTCATTTAAGTGAGTGAATGTTGATATAATTTTTGAATTGGTTTTAATTTTTGTAGTCAATGTTTTTCTAACACGTTTAAAACATATTAATCATATTAAAATTATTGTTAATTATATAAGATTAATTATTGTAAATGTAATTTTAGTGTTTAGTTGTTATTGGTAAAGGAATTGAATAAAAAAAGAGAATGGATCTATATTTTTAGAGAAACATGGAAATATTGTGAAAAAATTATTTTTACACCACACTATAAAACCAATCTTAATGGAATTTTTTTTAATAAATCCTAGTAACAACCATAAAGGATGTTATATTTTATTAGGAATAATGACATAATTATATTGTGGATTCAAGATGAAAATGTTTCAAATAAAGTAATAGTAAAAAATAGAGAGTTTATACCATGTTTTCAGCCATTTGGAGTCAAATATTTATAAATAATATCATCTATTTGGGTGTTTGTAACCTAAACAAAAAATCTATGTTGTGTGGAGTTCATATGTTATAAAGGCATAAAATTTTATTAACGAATAAATATGACTCGTTATAATTATCATCCAATTAATGAATGAAAAAAATTTGTTGTATTATATCATAAAATATTCTTTTTATTATAATAATTATATTATAAGATATATGAGTCAATATCTGCTTGATGTCTTTCATGATGATATAGAAATATATAATTTTTTTATAATAAAATATAAAATAGAACATATCTAATAATTTAATCTGATATATATAGATATATAATGTTGGTAAGACTAATTTAATAATTTCATTAAATAAAAAAATCTATAAAATTAACCAACATTTAAAAAAACAAATAATTAACAATCAGATACATATAAACAAATCAATTTATAACTAAAAGATAAATAATTTATCATGAATATTTTTAAATGAATTTCATAATTAAAAGTTGGAAAATGAATATTTAATCCTGAAGATATATTTACTCCCTTTAATTCATTGTAGGGTGAACAAAATAAGAATTAATAATAACATTTAAAAAATGAATAAGAATAAAGAACGAAAGAAACCCTGAACCTCGATGTCGCTTGAACCGGATAGGGTCATTAGGGACTAAATATTATCATATATTTAGAACCAAGGAATTAATATGAAATATTGATGCTAATGATATAGAAAATATGAAAAAAATTGAAACAACTAAAATATAATAGTTGTTAGAGACCATCATGGAGCTGTGAAATGTATCATCGGTCTAGAATAGAGGGGTGGTGTCAAAAAAATTAATGAGGGTTTTACATGATACATTTAAAAAAATGTATTTTTAACATTGTTTTGTTACAAAAAAATTATTAAATATTTCCAAAAAAACATATCAGGCATTAGTTTTCTTAATAACTAATGCTAATTTTTTTTCTATAAATATTATTGGCATCAGTTTTGTAATAAATTGATCCCATAAAAAAGTATTCCAATCATGTTTTCTAAAATAGGACACAAAATATATTTTTTAAATTATTTTTTCATAGGGTTTTAGAAAAACTAATGCTAAAACATTTGACTACATATTGTTTGGCAGCATTTATTACCAAAGCAGATGCCAAAAACTTATAATTCAATCATTTTTTGGGTTTTTTATTAAAACTTACCAAAAAATGTACAAATAATATATTTAGAATCAGTTTTAAGAATAATAAATGATAAAAATGTTTCTATAAAATATATAGTGTTGATTTATATTAAAATGACATCATAAATTTTACATTTAAACCACTATTTCTATAAGTTATTACAAAAGCGGTATGGGCTTTCCATCTAAATTTTTAATTGTGTGAGACACATGTCATAATCATAAACGATTTTTTTATGTAGTGTAAATATTTACAAATAATTTATTTTACAATAATTCAACTAATAATTATTGGGATTTACATCTCCATTTTAGGATAACTATTTAATGGGTTTTACGGTTCAAAAGTTATAGAAGTAGTGAGATATTTTTTTCTAAATTTCCTTCCGTAAGATATATGTTATGTTATAAACCTATCTTATTTTATGAGCATTAAATACAACCCAATTAACATGTTATATCATGAATTTTTTTATTTTTATAATTTTTTATGTCTCTTTTAATGTTATTATTTCACGGGGCTTATGATTTAATGTTACGAAAGTAGTAAGAGTGTTTTGTTACAATCTCATCATTTATTGAGATTATTTATAATTATGACTACAATGATGAAATATTATGAAATGTATCTCAAGAGACTCATAAAATTTTTTAGCCTCCATTTATTTATCATGAATAAATTTTTCCTCTTCATTTCCATCTCTTTATGTACTCAAGAGTTCAAAATAACGATTTTAAGAAAAATTGACTTTATTTCTCTCTTCGATTAGAATCCATTTTTTTCGAAAAACCATGTTCTCTAAAAATATTTTAAAATATGTTTCTAACATATTTAAAATGGTTTATTAAATAAATTTATAACCATATTTTAATTTTTACAAAATACTTTAAAATGAATCTTTATGTTGTTTTCCAATCAATGCCCATTTGGATTTAAAAAAAAATGTGAAAACAATACCCGTTTTTTAACATGAATAACATGAACTATATTTCTGAATATAATTACCAATTAAATACTTCAATCTTAGATGAAAGGTTTTCATATTTAATTTTAATGAAAAATGTTTCCTTAATATTTGGGAAATTTTTAGATTTTAAATAGATGATTTCAAAGTAAAGAATGGATTTCGAAAATGTTTTAAAAATTATTTTTTAAATAGGAAAGGATATTTTCCTCAAGAATTTTTTAAATGATTTTAAGGATTCATTTATATGTTTTATAGGTTATTTTAAAATAAAATTATTTTAAAATGTTTTAACAATTTTTATTTTTAAAAATAGATTTTCAATGAAAATTTATCTTCCACAAGAAACATTCCATGTGATTTATCTTTCAAAACAATTATCCATCTATGATGAATTCATTTGTTGTAACATATGAATTTATGGGGATAGGAACCAAGTATATGATTATTGTTATTCCTATGATTGGTTTATAAAGGTTATATGTATTTGAAACACATTTAGCTTCCACATGTTATACCGTGATAATATTTTTATGAAACCCTATTCTTCTTCTAGGGGATATTCCATGATGAAATGATGAAATGATTATGAATTATGAATCATAGATATAGGGTATTATATGATTAAATGTTTATAAAACCCATTTAATTTCATGGGTTTTTATATGAATATTTTTCAATGATCTTATGACACACGTATGTACAATTATAATTCTGTGATGGGTGTGGCATATATCTCCATAAAAAATATTAGGTAATTATTTATATCCCACGAGTGAAACTAGTTAAATATGGTACTTTGTTCACTGTAATTGTCTTGCGAGTGAACATTAACAATTATGATTGTTTGGGAAGCAAACCTCTTCCACTATCGTAGCCTTAGAAGTGATCCTTGAATATAATGAAAACTATTTTATATTTTATGTGTATTATACAATTTAACATCTTGTGTAAATTATTATCTATCATGGGACATGTTATTTTACTCCTGTATGATTAATTTATTATGAAATATCAATATTTTTCAAAAACTCAAGATTATGAAATTTGATGTATAGGGTATGGCTTTAAATTATTCTTTTTATATTCTTATACATTAATATTAATTTAAATTATATATATCCCCATTATTTACCCGTAATCAACATATGAGATCACCCTTTTTATATTTCCATTATCTAGGATGATAATAAATATTTATAAAGAGTAATTAAATGGAAGATCTTTGTAGGATACATTGAAAATATTTCACCAAATTAGAAGATTGTGTTTTTTTCACAAAAAAAATAAAAATGTATGATTCTCAACCATGTGCTATGTAATTTTTGGAATATTAATATAAATAGATTTAATATCTATTTATAATAATATTGGGTCTCTGTAGTTAGTATCGAAGGAAAAAGAAGGAATCCCATTCTTGGGAACTCTCACATGTGAGCGTTGGATGAAGCATAACTCTATGACTAAGAGCTTTATAAGGAAAGGGATTCAACTAAGTATGGTAGTGTGTCCCACCTAGTATTTTTAGAATTCCATATAGTTTCAAGATAGGTATCAATTATTTTCAATATTAAATGATTCTAGACCATTATAAAACAACATTTATCTATATGTATGAACTACCATCTCCATAGACACTATAATTATTTATTTATATCTATACTTTATGGATAAATTTAATTTATATATATATAATGAATATATATGATATATATATCATTATTAATATTATATAGATAGAGAAACCATAATAAATGTACAAGGACAAGAAATACCTGAACCAAAATTCACATGAAAATGAAACAGTTAACATCTAGAAACAATGAGTTTAATAAATAATTGTTAATAAGTTGGGGTTGAAATGTTTTTATGGGATAATATATGACATTATTATTAAATACATAATTCTGGTATATAGGTATAATAAATTTAAATTTATTATAAATGGGGCTGTAAAACCTTTGAAGAAAGTCAAACATGAGGTAATGTATTTGTGCTACAATATCATTATTTATTGGGATTGTTTTTATCATTCTTCTGATTATTTAATTTCTTAATATAACTCATAATAATCTCAACAATTTTATTCTAATATATTTATTTTTTCTGAATAGATATTTTTCTTTCATTTAACTCTCTTTATGAACTCTATAGATAGAATGAATATTCTTAAAGAAAATATACTTTGTATCCCTATTATTCAAAAATACTATTTCTCCCATGTCCACGTTTTCACTAAAATGTGTCAAATAATGTTTTAATAATATTATAAGATTTTCTAAAGTCATTTTTACCCATATTTTATTTTTTCAAAAAATTAAAATTAATCTTTTTTTTCATTTTACCAAATGATGTATTTTTGACTTTTTACTGAAAAATGTAAATAGAAAATTTAATTTAACAAAAATGGAATGAAAATAACTTCTCACCATCATGTATGATCAATGATTTGAAGCTAAATTTTCATGTTTCAAATGTTCTTTTAAAAGAAAATTTTCCTTAATATATTGGAAATAGATATATTTTAAATAAGTGATTTGAAAATAAAAAACTCATTTTCCTCAAAAAATATCCCAGAATTAATTTTAAGGAATTTTAATCAATTATGAAATATATTAAAATTAATTACTCATTACTCTAGATATTATCCAATGATACCATCTGATTTCATTATTATTTTTAAATGTTTAGTGGAAATCTACCTTTATTTTACTAAAGAAAAGTGAACCACTTTTTAGGATTGGGAGAAGAGGGAACCCATTACATGATAAGAGCACATATGCCTTAAAAACATGACCCAAAGGCCAACACATGGAAACAAATGTCAAAAGTAAATCATAAGAAAATACCAGGAATAGAAAAATTGTCATCCTTATTTGGATTCCATATTACCATGATTATTTATGGATGATTATATGAAACCAGTTTCTTTTACATGGGATTACTATGTGATGAAACACATTTATTTTACATGGGTTATACTATGAAGAAAAGATGAAAAGTTTTTGAAACAAAATTAATTTTCTAGGGTTATGATATTGTGACTAGTTTATTATCTTATGGAACACATATGTATTATTTTCATTATGTGTTGGGTGGGAGAATAATTATATAACCCTTAAATCTATTAGTAATGACAGATATCTCTTGAGATAATAAGGACTCTAATGGTGAGTGAACCCAATTTAGTATGGGACTCTATTAGCTATAATAGCAATGGGAGTGAACCTTTACTAATATAATGGTTTCTGGAGTGAACCCAATTCACTATGATAGTTTTAGAAGTGATATTTTAATACAAATTAAATGATTTTATATACATATGTGTACTCCATAAACATTTATCTTATGACAATTTTATTCCCTTATGGATCATTTTATTTGATTCCTTTATAATTATTGTTTTATCAACTACCAAGATTTATTCCAAGATTCAATATTATGATCTATAATATAGAGAGTACAGGTTTCAAATGCTATTCACATTTTCTCATAACTTTATACACATGTTATGTTTAAGTAATCATTCATATATCCCCTATTTATACTTAATAATAAACATATCCCATCATTTCATATATTTCTATTCCATTTGTTATGAATAATGGTATTATGTTTGATATGTACAAGAAAAGGTATAGTTATGATGAACATAAAGTGAGATCATGTAGTTCACTTATGAAATAGTTATTTATGTATCTATGTTTACAGTGATGCTAAATTACATGCACTCTTTGGGTTTGGACCCTCAACTAAAATGGAGACATTGTGGTGGGAACTGTAGCGGAGAAAGAACTGTAATGAGTACAATATCATCCTAGGTACTATAACATGCCTATTCACTGATGGTACATTGTGTAATTTTTTTGGCCTAGGGGATATGTAATAGGATTTCATGCCCACTAGGAATATGGGCAATGTAATAGGATTCATGCCCACTGTGTCTACGGGCCATGTATCGAATAAATAAGGCTTGATGGGTGGGATATCCCCGTGGGGGTTTATGGCATTCCTTTTCAACAAATATGTGAGGTGTTTATGTGTTTAATTATAATTATACCCCCAAAAAACGTAATATATATGTATATAAAAGGTTATAATATTTTTAGAGGTTGTGGAGTGGAAAAAAATAATTCTTCATGAAATTATTCTTAGAATATAAAATTAATTTAATCTTCGTGAATATTTTTGGGAAAATATAGTTAATACTACATGTTATACCTTTAAATATGCTCTCATAAAACACTTCCTTAAAAATATCTCTTATTAATTTTAGATTTTTTTTTTCATAAAGTTAGGTATTTAATGTCTTAGGTTGTAAATTCAATATTTGTATCACTCAAGACAACCTAGGATGGTTTGACACCAAAATAAATGAATGTATTTTTTGTAGGTAACTAAATGAAGGTATGTTCCTATATTCCCATACCATGTCTTTAATAAAGTACCAAGACATGAGAAGAATCAATATTTTGGAGGCACAAAATATTGATAATAATAATAATAATGAAAATTGTGTACTTTCAACTAAAAATCAAACCAATTCTAGTGGAATAATGTTTGGAAAATTGGTGAAAGACTTGAGGATCACCCCATTCTTGGTATTAAATTAGTGTTTAAAAATAAAATTGATTAGAAATGTCACATCACTCGTAGAAAAGATATAATCATAGTTAAATCCTATAATAAAGAAGAATTAATTAATTGAAGTGAGACCTTACACCCATTTATTATCTTCAATCTGTAAGATTCATATTGACATTCTCCCCTAATTTAAACTTTAATATTTTTCCTAATGGATGATAAAATTTAGTTTTGGATATTTTTTATTTCTAATTTTTTTTCTGGAACAATATCAAGGTTTTTAAGATTTAAAATTTTCAAAAACATATTTTAAATTTAACAAAGTATATTTTTTGATTAAAAAATATCCTTAGTCTTGTTATGAATTGGTACCTAAATTTATTTTAAGAACAATTTTAAAATGTAAAAAAAATCATATATTTTTTAAAAAAATATTAGAAATTATTTATTAATTATTTGTAATTACATTGTTGAGTTAAATTTATATTATATTAAATAATATTTTTTTAATGATTTTTCTATTTAATATATAAAATAATTTGAAATTATCTTTATGAAAAACATATGTTTTTTAATTGATTTTTAAATTACTCAAAATAAAGATATAATTTTTCTATTTCAAATAAATTACATTAGTGATATTTTAAAAGGTTTTATCATGGATCAAGTAATAGAAAAATGTATACTTATGAGTACTTCTTGTATGTTATCATTGGACGATGTTGGTAAAATGGTCGATAATAAGATTTATATAGGTATTATTTAGAGCCTCTTTAACTTAACATGACCTGAATAGACATCATTTTTAGTGTATTTATTTTTTTATCATTTTTAATAAAATACATAATAGTTATATATTAATTCTCTTAAAATAATTTTATTATGTTTAAATTTTTCTAAAAGTAGTGGTTTATTTTATTAAAAAGACACATATTTTGAATATACAATATTTTTTTGATATTAATAATTGAGGATTTTTACTATATTGGAGAAGTAAATTTGGGAATTGAAACCTATATGGAAAATAAATTTATTCTTAGAGTAGTAAAAAGTAGAATTTTATTTCTCTTTTTATTGATGAAGTGGAATATATAGCCACTGAGAGTTGTTGTAGACAAATTATATGGCCGAAACACTCTATATTATATTTTGGTCTAAATTATAGCCGTATATATATTAATTAGGATTATAAAGTTCTATTACTATTTCTATAAATCCTATTTAACACTCTCGTCCTAATAAAATTGACCTTTGACACCACTTTTTGAGAGATCACTTACTAAAAGGTGATAAATTTTTTGAGTTCATTAGAACCAATCCTTAATCAATTGATATCTTTACAAATGCCCTTGCACATGATATATTTGACTTCAATAAGTGTGAGTTATGTATGGTAAACTTGTGAAACATTTTATTTGAATTTCTCAGGATGAATTTGTTTCAATTGTTTTTGAAATTTTAATCTCAATAAAAACTTATCTTTATAAATAGAAATATTTTTCAACATTCTAACCAATAATTTTTGTAAATTAAATAGAGGGTAATCTTCCTATAAAATTAATTTATTTCTAGATAAAAACATTTTTTTGTGGTTATTTTATAGAAACACATAGAATTTATAACCTCAAAAGATTTGGTTTTATATTTAATTCGATCTTCACAATAGGGAAGAGCAGTAGGCCATTACATCAATCATGAGTTGACTCTCCCATTTAATACAATTTACATAATTAACACAATCATTAAAAACAATAATTATTGATTAGATACATTTTTTAAGACAAGAATATTTTTATTTATATTTTTAATTTCATTGGATTATGACTCCCTATATATATAATTAGTCAATTAAGGGGTATTTTATCTTGTTATTACTAAAATTTTTCTAAAGAAAAAAACTTATTTCAAAATTGAACTTATTTTAAAAAACTCTTCAATGTTTTATTTGAAACATAATCTTACTAAACATCTATTTTGAATTTTTTTAATACCTTTAGTATATACTGGTTGTTCAATTTTATAAATTTAAATTCCACAAATTTTTAAAATACTATTTATATTTTTTAAAAAATATTTTTATCTCTCTCAATGGATAATTAATGATGATCAATGTAATTTTTTATAAACTTTATATGGATTTAATATGTTAATTTTTTATATTAACAAATAGGTATAATTAGAATGTTTTAATAAATTTTAAATTTCGATGAGAAATAAAGACTTTTTGGCTTTAAAAATTTATTTGTGGATTTAAATATCTTTTAAATGATTTTTTTTAACTTTCATTGTGTTTAATATTTTCAAAATCTAGTTTTTTCTCTTATAGAAAATATTTTTATCATACTAATTAATTTTCTTATAAAATATTGAAATTCCTCTTAAAATTTTCTCTACTATATTCCAAGTATTTATAAAAATAAAAAATGGGGAGATTAGTGTACCTCACTCTCTTGGATGTGTTTTAATGATCACAAATACATTTTAGAGTTTTAACCTTTTAAAATTAATTTATTTTTTAATTTATGTTCCAGAATGATGATAGGTTTTTAGTGGATTAGAAGAATGCCTCAAATTAGATAAAGAATACCAAGGGAGGATCCCCCATAGTCTACAAACACAAGATAACTGATAGGTTGTTAATAGTTTGCAGATAACGCTAACAAAAGTATCAAATCCACACAATGTCCATTGGATACCAGGTGGATAGTCACAAGCTAGTCGGTGGCACTGGAAATAACATTCAAATATACAAGTAGCTCACTATTTACATAATGGTAGTGAACAACTGCCAGGTGAAGAATTCAGTTGTCTAAGAAGTCTACAACATACCTACTGGCTAGCCATTCTCATCAAGTAGCTAATCTATGGTACTGAATTATCAACTTAAATAATTCATTTATAGTTGTCTTTAATGGTTCCCTTGACCCATTAAAACTTTCATATAAACTCTTGTACCCTTGGAGGATATAAATATGACTCTTTTGAATCTTGGAATGTAACTAAAATGATAAATTATGAATTTCATTGATCAATATCAATTAGTAATGGGATTCAATTACTAAATTGGTTCCTCTTGGGATCTATTTGTATTATTTTTCTATTCATTTGATTATAATATTTCTCTATCTATTATTACCTTAGTTATATCCTAACGATCTTCCCAAGTAATTGATAGATTTTATACAAAGGGTTTATACCCACAAAAATATTATTTCTTACTTTATTTTGAGTTCTAAATAAACTATTAAAAGAAATTGATCTTTCTATCTAGGATCTTGTAAAACAATAAAACAAAGATTCCATTTTCTAGTTTCATGGATAATGATAAATTCAAGGATTTATTTTATTTTTGGGTATACTAGCTACCACATACATCAAGGACTACATATATCCAAAAATCCTCAAGACATTGATGTGGGTAACCTAGGGGATGATATTGATCTATTGATAAACTTACTTAACTAATTATGTGTTATATTTACATTCCAAATATTTTATTCATATATTTCATTCAATTAATCAATCAATCGTTGAGTACCTAAATTACATGATCCATTAAAATATATCTCTCTCATAATTATTAAATTATTTTTAGTACACTCAAAATTTTGAATTTCAAACACTTATAATTTTATTATTATAATGTTTATTATTTTATTTTATTTATTAACTGTATATTTTTATCACATAGATTGTTTAAACTTTAAAAATAAAATTCACCCCTATATTTCAATTTTAAAATTGAATAACACAAATGGATTAAAAACTTAGGATAGGGTTATAGTGGGAGTGAAATAGAATATTTTCATGAATAATTTTTAAGATATAGTTGTGACAACATGTGGTGATGGTGTGTCCCATTTATAAGTAATGAGAAGGTAAATTTTGTGAATAACCAATATTTTTCAGCAATGAAATGAAATAATTCAAGGTTAAATGGCTCAAAGAGAGACAAATATTGTAATTTTTATGAAATTAGGTCAAATCATCCTCTATAAATCATTTCAAGACATTTATTAAACATGTTTCAAGCCTTTTAACACTTTATTTTTACATATTTCCATTTGGATTTCACATTGGTAACTAGTTTTCAATTATGAAATATATGTTTTACTAAAAAAATAAGATAATAAATATTATAAAATGTTGAGTTTCTAAACATAAATATAGGATTAATATAATATAATTAAATTTATAATTAATTAGAAAATATTGTTAATTAAAACATAAAATATATTGAAAAATAGTTTTATAGATAAATGTTCACTTTTAAGTGTTCTTAATATTATTTAGTATTTATTAAAAATTGAATGTGTTTAAGTAATTATATATATATATATATAAGTTTATAATTTATATTAGAACCATTATTTAAAATATAAAAATTCACTTTATTTGATACGAAATTACACAATGTTAATAAAAAACCTCTTTAAAAGTTATAGTTTAACCATTATAGTAGTAATTATATTTAATCCAAGTTATTATTATTTTATTTCAAAAAATAAAAAATAAAAAAATTAAATATTATGAAAATGTTGATATAAAATATAAAATCTATTTTTTATTTAATTTATATGAGAAATAGAAATTAAATTTTAATATAAGTGAATAAAAAACTTTTTTAGATTAAAATATTTCTCAAGATTCCAAAATGTTAAACATAAATTTTGTAAATTCAGAATAGAATTATTCAAAGATTTATATTACTTATTAAATATATATATTATATTTAAAAAATATTTTTAAAAATATTTTTTCTTATATTTTGAAAATTTCATAAAAATTGTAGCTTTTAGAAATATTGGTATTTCCACAATTCAACTAAAAATAAATTATTTTTAAAAGATATAAAAAATTAACACAATGATATTATTGACAAGAAAAATTATAAAATGAATTTCATTTCGTCAAATTTGAATTATATGTTATATAAATTTATCTTTTAAATATTAATTATAAGGTAAAAATATTTTTATTAAAAAATAATCATTCTATTTATTTAAAAGTAAAAAAGTAAAAAGTATAACCTACTAGTGATAAATAACTTATTTAATTTATAATTAAATTATTATATAATCCTTATTTATAGTTACATTTTCCCCATAAACCTTTCACATATAATATAATCATAATGTTTGCTCTAGTGGATGTTTAGAGTGGTGATTCTTCTAGCATATATCTCATTAAAATTTTTATTAGCTTAAATTTCTATTTCAGGTGATTTTTCTCATACCGTAACTGTTTGAGGTTCAATTTAGATAAACTATAAAAAATAAACCTCATTCCCAAGCTCTAAAAAATGAGATTCCTAATGTAATCTTCTACTACCCAAATCCATTTATTACTATTTTCTATATAGATTTCATAATATGGTTACATGATTTTGTGATAACTTATTTAATAGATATATTATAATATTCAAAAATTATTTTAACATAACATGATTTTTTAGTAATGAATTGAATTTAGAAAATAATATTAACATAACATTGATTTTAGAAAAATATATATTGAAATTTTTATTTTTTACATTCTCCCTCCATTAATTAAATTTGGTTCTCATAATTTTAATTATTCATAAATAATAAAATACTTATGGGTATCCATAAGAAACATAAGATCTTGAATTTAATTTTTAATAAAAATTAATTAATACTATACATATAATGACAAGTGAACTCACATTTTCCCTCATGATAGGAATATAAGTAATATTGATATATTATTTGACCACTTGTAAAAAATACCCCAATACTATGGGGGTATTTTTTTCATAGGGTTTTTTATAGTCATATTTGTATTAATAGGTTATCATGGGTATATTTTTAGATGTTTTCCTTATATATTGTAGACTATTATTATTAATATTTTTAATCTATTCCTAATATCACATAAAACTTGACTAAAGAAATGATTATTGAAATTTATAGGAATAAAATTCCTATGAATGACTATTATAGATGAGTTCATACATGGGATACAATAATCATACCACCAAAATTGTTTATTTATAAGTCATCATCTTAGAATTAGGGTGGTGATTTTTTGTTTTTATTACACATTATATTTATAAATGAGTAGTTGAACATGATTAAAATAAACCACTCATGTTGTTGAGTGGGTGATCAGTGTTCCTCATTCCATATCATGTTTATAATCAAATTTTATAATTTTAGTTTAAAAGGATTTACCTTGTCTTTTATGTTACTACTGACTATCATCCTTATTATCAATAAGATTTGAGAATTTACATGGATAATGTACATGTTTTCCACATTTAAGACAATATGAACTCAACTTACTTTCATTGTGTCTAGTAATATATCCAATTTTCTTTGGAAATTATTATCTTTATTCCCTTCTTTTCCAAATATAAAATATCTCCTAGTTCATTTAAAACATTCCAATGGGTGATTCTTACCACATATTTAACATGAAGGAAAATGAATATTAGTTCTTTTTACATCTTCATCGACTGAACTTTAATCATAATTTATCCATATCATAATTGGTATGTTTGGAAACTGAACTTTGTTCATATTATAAATCACAATTTATTATATATATTTTAATATAATAAAAATATTTTTCACTTTAGCTATGATCCCATTAGGTTCCTCAATTGGAAAATATTCCCATTTTCCCTAGAATCCATTGCTATCAAGATTAATTCTGGTTTCATCTATTACTAAAATCAAAATGAGTTAACATGAGTGATGACTACCAGAAGATAATTATTGTAAGATAATTAATTGAAAATTTGTACCTTAAGATTTCTTACTCATACCAATTCATATTTTTTTATTTTAAAAAGACACATTAAGGATAAGTGGTAACCATAAAATTCCAAAACCAGAAATGATACAACAACCCAACATTACTTGACATTACGAAAATAAAATCCCGAATTTAAAAAAATAAACTTCCAAAATTTCAGATTCCAAATTTAAAATTACACATCGATCACTGCACCACCAAAATGAATTAGGCTATGAGATCTAACCAAAAAACCTTGATCCATGCTTCCTGACAGTGAAACCCAATCATTGAAGAAAAACACTTCACTATCCAATCATCACATCATAGTCTTCCAAATCATCAAATAACTACACTCACTACCAGGATCCCAATGACACTTGATAAATCCAAGAAAGAACACCTGTAAAGTAATATGATCAAGATACATCAATTATAAACAACATAAAACAAAAATTCTTTGAAAAAAATGATATCATTAAGAAATAGAAAGAAGATAAACCAGTAGGGGCTGAAGGGGAAGAATCCATTATTAAAATCTTCTCTAAAAAACTACCAGCAACCAAAACCACACATCCCAAGACGTCCCTAGAGACCACCACTCCAGACCAATGGGGAAGGGTGCAATGATCTCAGATTATATATAAGGGTTGATAGGATGATGTTCATAAGGGTTCCATTCCTTCAAAAGATCATCATCGCAACTTATGGGGACCCATAAAACCAGACAAAAAGAAACTATAAATCCAAGGTATCATCATCATATGATGAGAAAACTATTGAATATGCTGCTCAAACTATCACAACCAGAGAGGATCCGAAATATAGAGAAATGGAACCATCTATAGTTTTTGTTCCATGAAAGATAAACAATGGCTCATCTAGTGCATCTCAAACCACCCTAAATAAACTAGTGTACCATACCAAGATGGGGTTAAAAACATGACAATTGGGCAGAAAGGGAGAGGAAGAACCAACTAAGGAACCAAAAGAGAGAGGAACCTCCAAATAAATATAAGATAAACAAGAACTGGAGTGAAATAATGGGAGCGAGAAAGGAAAGTAAATAGGAGTCATCAAAAAGGGCTAAAATAAATAAGGAATTAAGAGAGGAGAGGAGAGAGAGGGGAAGGGTGAGATGGTGCAGAATAAACATGTATAACTACACTCCTTGAAATACTTCTAAAGAAAACCTTATAGAGAGAGAGGGGAAGGAAGATATGATTCTTAGATTCCACCATCAAAATTTATTACTCATTCAAATTATAACATTTTCTTTCAGTTCAATAGAAATCAGTCTCAGATTAATTTAGGTTTCATTAGGTTGGTTTTATCATATTTCATAACCAAAATCCTTAAAAGAATATATCCTTCAAAATTTCTTACAAAATAATATGATAAAGAAAATCATACCACAAGGGAGTGTCTATTCGGGTGTGTAGTCTTAATCCCACTCATCATGTACCGGAGTGAATATTGAGTTGATACCCAACCCTAAATTTTTAGGGTTGTTTCCCCTAGTTTTATCTATATATCATAAACCTCAAATTTTTATTTTATATATTGGGAATTTGTTTCTAGAAGTCCCTCACATTCTATACTTTACCAATACTAAAAATATTATCCTCTACTTGGACTTATGATTAGTGTTTTCACTAATGTTCTCTAGTACGATCTCTAAAATAACTAATGTAATCTAAAAAATAAGTAAAACAGAATTTTATTTAACTAAATCCACCCTTGAAAAATATTAAATAAATAATACATTAATTTCATGATTTAAAAAATATATCACACAAACATTCTCACAACCCAAGGACCTAAAGGTTTTGTGTATTGGAGAAAATGAAAATAAGAATATTATTATATAAAATTTGTCAAAAATTATTTAAAGCACACTCTTATTGAAGTATTTATTAAAATATCACACGGTATAATCATATTAATAAAATGGGTAATGGAATAATTATAAATGAGTGATCTCATATGTTCAGAAGGTAAAAACATATCAAAATGTATTGGATCATAAAAATGTAGGATAACCTAATAATATGATAAATATCTAATTAAAATATCATGAGACCATATATTATAATCCAAAAAAAGGTTATATAATCATAATATCCTCAAAGTATCATTATTATAGAATACTAGTTATGACATGGATCAAAATATATCTCTATACTCATAAAACATGTGATCACGGCATAAGAGTCTAGAAAATTTATTAAATATAGAATAATAAGAAACATGGAATATATAGAAAATGAAAATCATATTGGAAAATTTTCATAATACTATAAAAAACATGGAAAAGTGTCATAACCATAACAATAGGACTTTTTTTTTGATAAACCCCATTATTCACATACCAATGTGAATAAACTCATAATGACCACACCTGAAAATGTGAGGAAACACATTGTGCCCACACATTTGAGAATAAAAGAATTATTTCCATACATGAATATATTATGATATATTGACAAGAACCAACTAATTGAAGGGTGATATAGGACCCCACCTTTCATAATCCTTTACATACATGGTAGTGAAAATCAATCATCAACGTATATTAATGAACCCATGGAAAAGAGAGGTGAATTTTTATGCTTTTAAAAAACATCACATAATATGAAATTAAAAAATCATTGGATTTCAAAAATCTAATTTTTAAAAAGGAATTATGTGATAAAATATATAATGTGATAAAAAAATCATGTTATGATAGATAAACCATAGAATAAAAATAAATGTGAAAACATAAAATATTTCAAAAAAGCTTTTTAACTTTGTAAAAATATATAAATTGAAAATTATATTAAAAAAATATTATTTATATGGTAAAAAGAATAAAATTTAAAACATAATTATAAATATTTATAAATAAATTATCCTTCAAAATAAAATAAAAATAAAAAAAATATTTAGTAGTAAATAATCCAAAAAAATATTCTATAAAGCTTATTAGGTTTTTTGAAAGAAAAAATAAAATCAGAGAAATATTAAAAGGATTTAGTTTATTAAAATATATATATGAAAATATGATAATTATATAATATGAAAAATATTTTTATTTCATTAATTAAAAAAATTATAGAAAAGACATTAGCAAGGAAGAATAAAAATCATTGGTAAGAATGGAAGTTATTATTACCACTGTTATAGTTACATTTTAGAAAATGATTCTTCAATGGAGTGGTTATTATTGAGGATATTTTGTTTAACTAATGGAAAATATTTATTATCATATAAAATATGATAGTTTAAGGATAATAGAAAACTTGAAATGTATATTCTAGTAAGAAATACTATGACTCAATGTATTAGAAATTGAGTTGATGAAACCCTTACCAAGAATTTCTGATTAGTGGAGCTCGCTGTAAAATCCTATAAAAACATAATTATATTAATTTAAGTTATAATAACCATATTCATATATATTTATTTACATATAATTCACTGATAAATATTTTTGGCTAATATTTCAGTTAATTATGGTCTCTCTTTACATTCAAATTTTAGTAAATTTTTATTGTCTCACATGCATTTTTATAATGTTGATATTGATACACATTAATTTATTATAATATTATCATTCATATATAATTTAATATACTAGAATATATATTTTACAATTATTTATAATTTTTTATATCATTCCATGAGATATTTAAATACATTATGTGAAAACAAAATCGATGAAAATCTTATTTTGGTAACTATTAAGAAATATATGGTGGTGTACTAATAATGTGTTAAATAACTATAGGACATTATAGAATAAAAAAACAATTTATTAAGAATTATATAATAAATTAATTAGGTCAGTTTCCATATACATTAATTATAGTATTTTATAGCATCGTTTATATTGGTGGTTAAATCAACCAAAATGGGAACATTATATAATTTCATGGTTGAGTATGGTTATGATTTTTTTTAATTTGAAATAATATATTTATAATATAATCATAAAGAAATTATTTATATTTTTTTAATTTTTTTGAATATTATTTTATGTGTTGTCAATAAGTAATTAAAATTTATTTGGAAACTAAAAAGCATTGATTTGTGGGGGTTGTTGTCCACATATATGCATGAACGATGTCCTTTTGGTTTTTTGAGATGATGTAGATGAATAAATAATAGTTTTTCCATTAAAATAATATATTTTAAGAATATTATTAATATTTTATTAATTATAATATTATATATTTGGGTGGTGGTAAAATAAAAAATTATAGAAGAATAACTAAATAGAATATTGATTCTTACATACAAAACCATAGATGTTGAAAAACATGAACCCAGAGATAAATTATTGTATATTATTTTTAAACATTAAACAAATTATATATGTCATCCTTGAAATAGAAAACATTATCTATTATCTTTTCTATTATAATATTTATAGAATCTTATAGAATCTTATGTTTTTCTAAGAATTATTCAACCTTTTGCAATAGACCCACTGCTTCTACAAAATATCTAAAGCTTATAACAAACTAATGTCCTTAAATAGAAAATTTAATTATATATTATATTATTATATTTTAAATCTATATAGTGGAATAAAATTATTATACGATCAATGGATAAAATATAAGGAATTTATTTTTATGAAGAGAAATGGATTCTATTTCTTGAAATTATATAACTAGTTTGAATAAATATAATGTATTATTATACAAGTTTATGTCTATTAATATTAAATGTGAAATTTACCTTTATTTCATATATCAAGATAATTTAATTTGTTGAAATTGATTGAATACTATTAAATGGGAGTAGAAATAAGAAATTGAATATATATATATATATAGAATTTTGAAGAGTTTTCTAACCAATGATTGTTAAATAGGTTTTGAGGTCAACATGATTTTATCTAAAAATACTGAAGAATTTGGGTTATTGATCTTATATTTATGAAGGATCATATGTTTTCCCACTGGAAAATATAGTTAATCATTTATAATTATAATTAAAAATCAAAATTTTAATTTAGGATAGTGACCATTAAATTTTAAACATCTAATCAAAACAAATAATAAATAGAGAGTTTAAAAAATTCTACTATCTTTTTCATTTAAAAAAATTATAAATAATTTTTCATAATAAGATATTTCTTCCAATATATTCCAAAAACAGTAGTTTTAGACTTTTTTGAAATGGTATCATTCATTTTAAAATCTTTTAGAATACATTTTTTGATTACATAAAAGTTTTTAAAAATTACATATAATACATATCATCTCCATTTATCATGATTTTTTTCAATAATGTGAGTAACTTTTACTAGATATTCTATCAATTTGTATCTAGAATATTCATATGGTTATGAAATAATAATGTTCGTACTGAAAAATTATTTATTCTAAAAATATTATAAATTATAACTCTAGTCACAAACATTTAACTTAATCTAATATGTTGAATATTTTAATATTCTTCATAAATATATGATCTAGATATTTTGAATGTTTTTTCTTCTATAGAAAGAATTTAATGTTCTTGTCACCTACCATTTTACATTTAGTAAAAAATTATGAAATTACATGAATAAAATAGCTTCACTAAAAAAATAACTTTTTATTACAAGTATTTCCAACTTTTAATGAATTATTATAGAGTCTCAACTATAATTGAAATTTATCGAAGTTATCCCTTACAAAATAATTTTTTTTGTAACTTCCTAATACATTTTATGTTAGATTTATTTTTTGAGAAATAATTATAATCCTCATATGGTAGTAAGATGGAGACAGTCTTTGGATTATACATGGATATAACCCATGAAATGTCCTCATTAGATTTATATATATCAACCTTAGATTAGGTATACTTCTTTAAAATAATGTTATATGTTTTATTTAGATTACTCAAATAATTTCTGATTTTTTAAACAGATAAATAATTATATTATTCATCATGATATTAATAAAAAATATACCATCACTATCTTAGACACTCTAAAAAATTGAATCTTCACTAACACATTAAGTGTCAATGGATTTTAGTACTTTCTTCCTTTTTCATTTTTTTCAATCATCTGGAGTCTTTATTGTTTTATTCCAGACATAATAAAATAAAATTTCAAATTTCATTTTTATTAAATTTATAGAATATAAAATTACTAAAATCATTATTATCTACCTTTTTTAATATTATCATACATATCCTTTTAGTGTCTTTTGGAGTATTATTTCAAAAATAACCCTACTAGAACATTATACCCATAAAATTAGAAAACATTTTATTTAATAAATTATTTATTGATATCTCCCACATGTTTCTTAAAATAATTATTTGATATAGATTTATTTGATGTATTAATTTATTTGGAAACTTTATTCTTCAATTTTTCATTCGCTACACCCCTCTTCAATTTGTTATCATACTTTATTAAAATTCTAACAAGGTCCTAATGAATTAACTATATAAGATGTATATTGTTATCAATACATACCATTTTTAACTCTCATTGTTTTAGTAGAATGATGATAATATCTTAAACTAGATAATTTTCCTTAATTTATTTTTTTATAAATGATTACAAAATATTCCCAATAGTTATGCATATTTAATAAATTTTAGAAATATGTTACCTTGGTAGGAAATAAAATCATTGATTGTATTCTTAAAATATTTACCACCTAGTATATAAAATATTTGAATATATTAAATGAGTAATTTCATGTTTTTTCTTTATTCCATTTTTGGTTACTCTTTATGAAGTCTAACTATAGATACTATAAGACATTAAATGTAGAAGTGTATTTTTCACACAGTAATTATACTAATATTCAATCTTCTCTTCTCATGTGATGTTTGGAATTCTCTTCTCTATAATTTTTTAAATTCTAAAAATTATTTATGCATTATCAACTCTATTACTAATAATAATGGTCTCCATTATGTATCTCCAATATTTTTAATTATCTATTTCAAATATTGGTGGATATTTTAGATTTGGATTCTTTAATATTATAACTATTAGATTTCCTTCCATAGAATTTTTTCCCCAACTTCTACATTTTTATAAGGAAACAATGTACGTATAGAATTCTATAATGAAAAATTTTATCCCTATATTGAATCCTAATTTGGGGGATTGAATTATAGGTGTTTCAAATTTAATTTTTTTCCATCCTTTAGAAAAGGAATGATCGGGAAAAAATGTTATAGACTTATCATTGTAACAATGTTTAAATGAAGTTGGAATAAAATATTTATAAGAGGATAAATCTCATAATATATATATATATATACACACAAAAAATATATAATGAAAAGAACTAAATATAATGTAAAATAAAATAATAATGTTCTATATTATAATCCATAAACCCCTAAAATAATATTTGTTAAATGATGTATATATAGTTTATCATCCCTATAACCTCTTTGATTTTAACCCAAAATGGTAGGAGGACCTAACCAATATCCATAAACACACCAGGTTCTTGAAAAAAACCTACTTGATCTGAATTATCATAAACATAACATCATATCACTGTATTTATTCAACCAAATACAGAAATAACAATCTCTTTCCTTGAACATTCCTTGTTCATAATTATTGATATCACAAATTCTTTATCCCTAATAATTATTCAATCACAAGGGATCAAAACTAAAATGATTATAATAATAAAAATAAATGATTTTATAGAATGTAAACATAATTATATAATCAATTAGGTCAAAAAAATTAAAAAAAAATAGAATCACATCAATTGAAAAGGTTTTTATAAAATAGTAAATGTAATAAATTTATCATTTGACCCTTAAATCCTCTATATCCTATCTATAAGTTCTCATAAACAAACTTTTAGATCTCCATGAAGAAAAACTATAAATCTAACTACTTCATGATTTATTCATTCAGTTATTCTATTTGTGAAAAGTATCATGTGTTTTGATATTATATTCTAAAAAATATAATATCTTGAATAGTTTGATTTATAAGTTGAAAAAATAAAGAAAATAAAAAAACAAGTCAACTTTAATTAAAAAATCCAAGGTTAATTTAATTTATCTAGACAAGGATTCAAAATATTTCGTTTTTGAATTTGACTCAACAACATCAAGGACAAGTTAAATCCATTAAATGAAATGATTTTATACATAATTTAGAAATTATCTCTCACTTAATGTCAAATAAAATTTTAGTATTTTACCTCAACCAATTTTTTAATTTTTTTTCAAGTGGTGATGTATTTTATATTATAAAATATTGCATAAAATTATACTCTTCAAAAACATTCCATAAAAAATCAATCATGAATCGCATTTTTTTATCATTTTTATTAGTAGAAATATCCATTAAAACTGGTAGACATCTCAAAAACATTATCATAATGGATAGATTCTTATGAACATAGGAAATGATTTACTATTAAATCATGGGGAACAAGAGTATAAAACAAAAGTTCTACTAAAATTTCACTAAACATCCTAAAATATATCACTAATATAGGATAAAATGATTGTTATGTTCCTTAACTATGGTTTTATATATGTGTTATTTTATATAAAAAATAACAACACCCCAATAAAAATGAATATTTATTTATTTTTTTAGAATTGTACTTCTTCTATCAGTCTTATTTTCATTCAAGTTCAATAGGTTGATAGAAAATGGATCTATGTTAACAATATATTGTCATTGATTATATTGGGAAAGAATCCTCTTATTAGTGTTATTTATTAATATTGTTTTTAATTAATATACATTTAACATATGTTATTGTTTATTTAAAACACAATGTTATTATTATTATTTCATTTTTCCCTCAAGTGTATATTTGTCACAATTTATTGTTTCTCGACAACTCCATAATTGAGGTATATGATACTTATTTAGTTTCTAAGATGTGTTAAATTAAATTTTAAATTTATGAAAGGTATGTTCATTTTTAGTTTTTTATAAAAATATAAACAGATGTATATTAAAAAATAATGATAAATATATTTTTATATTATAGAATGTCAAGGAACTATTTTTATTAGAATTTTCAACAAGGTTATATGTGATTTCAATGTTCATCATTATATTTGATTTTATTTTGATGGCCTGAAGAACTAAAATATAATTCCACATCTTCTTATCTACCATGTTTTTGATGGTTCACATCCATATTTTTCACTGTATTCATTTTTATCCTGTTGAATTTTTGATAGAATGAGAGTGATAAATTATAATATTTAAAAACATTAATTTTTACTTGTTTGAGTGGTACAAAGAGTCCCATATGAATTATCATGATGGGGGAGGGGAGTTATTTTACTATAAAAATAACTAATTTTACCTTTTGTGTTATCTTCTATGTTTGTAAGGTCATTTTTTGATTTATTTTGAACTCTACTAATGTAAATATAAGGAATCTTCTTAAATAATTCTTCCATTAATTTCTTTATATAATAGGAATAGTATTTTTATTTCTATTTTATCATCTATAAAATGTTAAAATAATTTATAATAAGGAATACTTTACACTAACTTTTAATTTAATAAAGGAAAATTGGTCTTTGAAAAGGGCTCATCAACTTCACTTTTTACCTCATAATAGAATGATGTCATGAAAAAGTTATGATTTATCATTTTATATAATTTAATAAAGTTTATTTTGATATATATGTGTGTGTATGTGTGCGTGACTGTTTTAAAATTCATATCTATTAGACTTCATTTGAAAAAACTTACTGAACGTTTCTTATAATAATTATGTGGGTTTTATGTTGTTGCAAAATATTTTTATTATGGATTCCATGTTAATGAATGAATATTTTTATAACAAATATATTTTTTAGATATAATGATTATAATATATATTTTATGAATCAAAATTCATTTTAATATTATATATATATATTTAATAAGGAATATTTTTGATTTCCATCATTTATTTAATAGTGCATGAAATGACTACATGTGTATTGGTTTTGAAAAAAAATTTATTACCTTATGAAATCTCATAATTAGTTTAGAAATATCACTCATGATATATTTTTTTTAATAACTCCTTGTATATTTCATCTATAGTATCATCCATTTAAAATGTTAACTATAATTAATTTTAGTTTATGTAGAGAAAATGTTATATCATTTTTTCTATCAAGTTTTAATAAAAAAAGTATTGTGTTTAAATCTGTTAATAATTTTAGACTCATTAAAATTTCTTAATATTAGATTATACCATATTCCTCTAAAATATGACGCTGATCAAGTACATGGGTTTGAAAATTTATTCATTGTTTTAATGCACTTGTCATTGAAAAATATTATTAAATGAAATTTGATATGGAACATGGGTTTAATTCCCTTCAACTATACTATTTATTTTGATGTCTATACACTAGATTTTTAGAGATTATTCTTAATAGATTCTATTCTATCTATATTATAAAATTTAAAATGTGATACGAGCTTTTAATGATAACTTGTCAATTTTCATTGTCAGTATATTATGAATCATGTGTGATTCATATTTTATTCCATATTTTTTTAGATATTTTATTTTTATTTTAAATAGTGTATTTCACCCTTAAAATGGAATTCCATTATTTTTTACTTATGGATTTGGATTCATTTGATCTTGATTATTGATGAAATATATTTTTGGATTCAAGTGTTATTTCTTTGTTGCTGAATTTTAATCCATTTGATTAATATTATTTAAGAAAAATTATTATGGTAACTAGTTCAAATTAGAGTTGGCCATCCTCTTTTTTCATTCCATGTAGTTTACCTTTATATGTTTTCTACTATTTGAGTCTCCCTATACCTAGAATCTTGGGTTAGTTAATAAAAACACATTATTTAAAGGTAGGTTTGAAAACAATTGAGACAAAAAATGTTTAATTTATAAAATTTCTTTATGTTATAAATTGTAACTAAAAAACATCTCACAATCCCAATAAAAAATGGTTTAGTGTCTTTGAAGAAAATTTACACTTACACCTTATATTTAAAAAAATATGACCATTTATCCATAATATAACGCTACTAAACTCCTTTATAGACTTCTAATTTTTTTATTCTCATCTTGGTAACACGAGGAAGGGAGAATTAATAAGGGGGTAAGCTCAAATGCCCAGTAATGGAAATATTATCCACATTTCATCAAGGATTATTTCAAAAACATATGAAAAAATAGTAGTGGAGGAGAAATGTTTTATTAAAAATAAAAATGAATAATATGAGGTATAAATATATCATTAGTGAAATAAATATTGTAAAGACCATGAAATTTCAATGAATTTTTTTTCTTAATTTCTTTGGAAATTTATGAGTCCGCAGTTTCTGAAGGCACCTGATTCCGAGGCCTGGTGTGCTCGGAATCAATTTCCTAATATTAGCTTGGGTACATTCAGTGAACAAATGAGCGGGGTTTTCTAACTTTTGAACCGGTGCTCGGAATTGAAATCTGAGGGCACCGATGAAACCGCAGTGCCGATAATTTCTTAAGAAGACCTTTTCTGAAGTTGCGTACACTCGCGAAGTGTTGTTTAAAAATGTGGTTTAAGTGAAATAAAATTGTGTTACAAATTTTATTTCTGTTTTCTAAGTGTTAGATCATAGGTGTGGGAGTTGGAGTGGGACCCACTGGTTGTTAACTTCCCATGAGAAGATTAAAGGTGAGGTGGGGACCACACGAGCCCACCCCTTCACATTCCTCTAACTCCTCTTCATAGGATATTAGTGAGGTAGGGCCCACACGAGCACCACCCCTTCAAATTCCTTAACACCTCTACGTCCCCCCACCTGAGTTATGTAACTCTTCCACATTAATACATGCCAAATAAAAACCTAATTAATTTGACAACACAAGTTTAATTAATTAGGTGAATTCAACTTTTGAAATTTTCAAAATGTTGGTATAAGTAATAAAATAAGACAAAAGCCTTAATTTATTTTGGGTTGTTTCATTGTGTGGAGACTTAGGAGAGAATACTCTAAGTCTAGAAGAACTTCATCTTCTACATTGAAGAACACCGAGGCTTCGACGAAGAACACTATCACACCGTTCCTTCCTCTCTCCGCGTCAAGGAAAGGGAGACGCCACTTCCTCCTCGGACGTTCTCTGTCGACATATACGGAGCCTCACCCCATGACATCGTCTTCCACGACGCATGATTCCACGAATTTTTTTGAGGTAAGGGTTTAATTTGTGAATTTTAATAAACCCATGATTGGTTCCTTCTGAAACAAGGAACGCGGATCAAATCGTTCTCCACGAGCGTTATTTATTTATGGGTGTGTTGTTGGGAACTAGGTTCAGTTTTAGTTGATTAAAATTGTGCCTTGTTATGTTGTTGAAATCATGTGTTGATTTTTGTCAATTGATAACACCTAATGCGGAGGGCGCGTTCCGAACAAACACTACTCGACAACCCTCTGCAGATTGTTTGTTGATATGCGGATTGACGAGCGATGACGAAACAGATTGCAATAGCGATTTGAAGATTCTGCAGTGAAGTTTGGGTCCCGTAATGACCTTAGGCGCAGACGGTGGCCAAAACGGACCACCGGTACGCGTCCGGTGGTCCACAGAGAGCGGTGGCAGCGCGTTGCCCTGACGTGGCTGTGCTGGCGACGGGCGGCGGCGGCGCGCCGCCGGAGAAGACCGCCGCGGCTGAGATGTGGTGGACCGGAATGGAAAAGTCATTATGGATTGGGGGGGGGGGTACGGCATTAAAGCTGTGCCAGTTTGTTGGTCAACTGGGGGGAACAACAACCCCCCTTCCCGCCTAGCTTGGCCACGTGCTGAGCCGCGGCCCGCACTGTGCCGGACCGCCCACGTCGGGCTGGGCCGCTGTGCAGGGCCGAGCTATATCGGCAGGGCCATAACGCGCCAGTCGGGCCGGGCTACGCCCTAACGGGTCAGACCTGGACCCGGTTCGGGTCGACCCAGTACGGGCTGACCCAGGGGCTACTGAGCCGGGTCAGACCGGGCCCAGACCCCCTATTTTCGGGCAGTTTCGTTCAAATTCCCATAGCATGGGCTATGAAACTCTGATCGACGCAACATAATTTGCGTTGGGATCCTTGGATCTAGACGGTCGTTTTTCTATATTAAAATAATGGTTTTAGAGAACATTGGGTACAGCTAGGTTCCTTCGAAACCAAAACCAACCGGGCCCTCAAAGCGAAAACTTTTATAACTTGAGTTCCAGACGTCCGATTGATGTGTCATCGACTTTGTTGGATTTCTCTTGTTGAGTCGGTTCTTTTGGTATACTTCACTTGTGGTTTAGATGCAGTTGGAATATCTCTGGGTTAGATTGAACCCAAAATCCAACCGGGCCCCTCAAACGGAAAATCCGATAACTTTCCGACCGAAAGTCCGTTTGACGAACTATCAGCGGAATTGTTGATCATGTTGAGATACGGTCCCATTGAGTACACCCTATGTGACTTAGGGGTATAGTTGAGATACAACTGGGTTGGTTCATACACGAAACCAACTGGGCCCTCAGGACTAAAAAGATAATTACTCACAGACCGGGTGTCTGATTGATGCGCCGCTTGTGGCTTTGAGACCCCTATGACGAGGCAATCCTTTGAGATACTTCTTCGTGAGACTTTGTGATACTTACCGGGACAAAAAGTCTAATAACTCAAAGATCGGGTGTCTGATTGTTGCGCCGTCTGTGGCATTGAGACCCCTGTGACGAGGAAGTCCTTTGAGATACTTCTTCACGAGACTTTGTGATACTTGGAGTATCGACCAGTAGCTCATAGAGAAGACCCTCCTAGAGACAAGAGTACAAAGTACAGAGACCGTGTAGCTGGCTGAGACCTGAAGAATACTTGTTCGGTTCGAGTCAGAGAGACTTGTATAGCCCAGTGGGGAGCACTAATATGTTTGGGTGGCAGACCCATGATGAAGAGCACTATTTTGTTTGGGTGGAAGACCCACAACGGGGAGGACTACATTGTTTGGGTGGCAGACCCGCGGTACTAAATAAGAGGATTACCTCTACAGGCTATTGGGGGGGGGGGTGCACTACTGTGTTTGGGTGGTAGACCTTGGCGGGAAGAACTACTGTGTTCGGGTGGCTAACCCGCGGTACTCGACAGGAGGAGTACCTCATCAGTCTTAGGTTAGGGAGCAGTGCCTCGAAGTTGTGACAGGTTCACTGTACTAGTCAGGGACAGAGATCTTCAGCAGTTGCGTTTTCGATAATGAAAATCTTGGTTTGAGTTGAGTCAATGAACTTTGTGTTTTCCTCATGATTGAGATAGGTTACTAGATAAATTACATATATGTAGGGGCATATACCTAAGTAGTGGTTATCTATCAACTTCATATCCATGTGAATCCTTGTAGCTGAGATGAGTTACTTGATAACTTAGATATAAGTATGGACTTATACCTGGGTAAGGGTTATCTGTTGATAAATTTCTTTGTATTTATCCAAGTTGGATTTAGTGAGACCTTGAGGGTCTCCGGGTTCCTAATGAGTATCGTATACTCACCCCTGCACGGGTTATGCCTGCACCTCGTTGTGTTGGTTGCAGAAGACGGACATCACTGATCGTGGTTGAGGTTTGTAGATCTGGACCGTACGTGGAGGAGGATCCCATGATGAGTCGGTACCCGGAGGTGGATCTCACGATGAGTCTGTACCCGGAGGTGGATCTCACGACGAGTTGGTACTCGGAGGAGACAGATGGACGTGAAGTGCAGAGGAGGACATATGTACCTACCCTTCAGGTAGGAAGCTGAAGGATGATCTAGGTGCTCCTTGTCACATTTTGGTTATTGTCCTTTGAGTTGTACTTTACTTTCAATTGTAGCCATACCTTTCTTTTGGGCTTGTATTTCCAGCCCCTAGTCTTTTTAGCATGTTTGTTTTACTGATTTACTTAGTGTAGCTTATTCTTGTACTATGTTTGTGTGTCTTTTCATTTCATAAAAGGAAATTACTTCCCTTTCTATTGGGAGTTATACCTTTGGTGCTAGTCGCCAGCCCCTGGCCAATGGAAGGCGGGCTTGGGGTAGTCACGACATGGGCCCCGAGAACGGGTCGTGAAAAATTTGTATGAGAGGAGGCAGTTCTACCACAGAACTTATCACTCTGATATTTCTTTTCTGTGAATAAATAGTGTTAAGGGTAACAAGTGTGGTTTTCAGTCCAGGGAGTCTAATGCTGGTGCGGCTAGCTGACGTATCCATACACCAGGACCCTGGATTCCGATTTCCGACTTAGTGCACAAAAACACGAATTGCGTGTGTGTTTTCAAATGTTTTCCCCTTAAAACAGCTCAAACGCGATCAGCTCACCAGGTATAATCATTTGACCATGTCACATATACTTATTTTAGGATGCCTTTCCATATACGATCAGCTAGATGCCTGAGAGATGTATGTAATGACAGCCTGCCAAGCGACGAGGCCTCAGTACAGGGGCCTCTTTCGGTTGAGGCACCAGCAGAGGCACCAACGGTACTACCATACGTTGGGCCACCGATGCCACCAGCCCCAGCAGCAGGTGATTCATGCTGCTTGAGCGCGTTGTACGAGTTCCAGCACCATACCCCACCCATGTTCCGGGGAGAGACAGACCCACAGGCGGTTGAGGATTGGCTGGAGGCTATGGTGAGAGTTTTCAGAATAGTAGGTACACCAGTGAACTTCATGGTGATCATTGCTTCATGCCTCCTTCAGGAAGCATCAGGCAGATGGTGGAGCCGGATGCTCCAGTTTTGAAATTATATGAACTTCACATGGGGAGACTTAGAGACCTTCTTTAGGGTGGAGTTTATACAATCGACTCTACACACCGAGCGTGCTCGGGAGATACTGCCTTTGTCATAGTATTTTCCATCAGTATTCGAGTGATCTGTAGGCAGTGGACAGACGATGTAGAGGTCCAAGAGGGTCAGACCAATAGGTGGGTGACCTCGGGTAATAGGATCGGTAGTGCAGGGCACCCAGGGTGGAGTCAGAGCCAGGTGTAACAGAAGCAGACAGTGTTTCTCCTACGGCAGGAAGGGTCACGTGGCACGTGACTGTCCGACTCCCTGCATAGTTGATCCACATGCATTGGAGGATCCATCGAGATAGAAGCAGTGGTGGGTGTTTGAGAAATAGCCGAGAAGTGGAAAAGGCCGTAGAGCTCCGGAAGTAGGAGGACAGGAGCAGAACTAGTGGATTCATTTTGTTCCTATAACTTCTAGTTCCATGTTTCTGTTGTATTTTTGTCTTTATACTTCAAGCTACAGAAATAAAAGACACTTATCTTCATGATGTTTACATTTCTATCTATTTGTTTGGTTGATATTGAGAGGTCCCGGTTAAAACTGTTGAATTGACCCTCACTTTCAACATTTCTAATGGAGGATACCCAGTGACCTCACACTGATGCCGACAGTGTGACTCGAACCTTGGAGGTGAGAGTACCGGTTGGATCTCTTGGTAGTAGCATCGAGGCATTACGATGTTGGTCTGGGTATGGATTGGATTCATAGTTCATAACTAGATTGACTATATTAGGCAAAAATATTGTGGTTTATCTACAATGTTGGGATGGGTTTTCCTTGGTCGGTGAAGATGAAACCCCAGGCAGCAAAGGATAAACTAATGCATAAGAGGGTGCGGACGATCAATCTTGAGTCAGTCAACCATACCCTCGTGGTAGTAGGAATTTTGAGTTTTAGTTCTAATAAGGAAATGGAGGGCTCTAGAGTTCGAGGATGGCGACCACATCCTTATACGGGTCTCACCTCGATGAGGTCTACGGAGATGTGGCCGAGGCGGCAAGTTATCTCTGAGGTTCAATTCACCTTCGTAGGTCCTCAACAGTGTAGGCGAGGTGGCTTACCGCTTGGCCATCCACCTCAGTTGCACCGGGTGAATGATGTCATCCACGTACCTCAGTTGGGGAGATATGGGCACGATCCATCACATCATCAACTTCAGGGAGTTGGATGTCGATGATAGGGAGACATGCATGGAAGTTCTAGTGGAGATCAAGGATCGACAGGAGAGGGTCCTATATGGACGGTCGATTCCTCAGGTGCGCTTTCACTGGTAGCGCGAGAACCTCCGGATGAGAACATGGGAGCGAAAGGCTCAGAATCTTGCTCACTAACACTTTTTTTCCTTAGTGTGTGCTGATGCTTTACGAGGGAATAAATCCCTGAGGTGGGAGTAATGTAAAGACCTGGAAATTTCAAGTATTTTTTTTTCATAATTTCGTTTGAATTTTA
Source organism: Viscum album (assembly GCA_963277665.1). Classification (NCBI taxonomy): domain Eukaryota; kingdom Viridiplantae; phylum Streptophyta; class Magnoliopsida; order Santalales; family Viscaceae; genus Viscum; species Viscum album. The sequence goes on from OY728129.1 coordinate 1,071,053,944, forward strand.
AAAATCTGTGGTTTGTGATGGCACCTGATTCTGAGGCCCGGGGTGCCCAAAATCAATTTATGAAGATTAGCTAGGGTAAGTTCAGTGAACAAACGAGCGAGTTTTTCTAACTTTTGAAGCGGTGCTCGGAATCAAAATCCGAGGGCACCGATGAAACCACAACACAGATAATTTCTTAACAAGACCTTTTCTGAAGTTGCGTACACTCGGGAAGTGTTGTTTAAAAATGTGGTTTAAGTGAAATAAAATTGTGTTACAAATTTTATTTCTCTTTTCTAAATGTTAGATCCTAGTTGTGGGAGTTGGAGTGGGATCCACTGGTTGTTAACTTCCCATGAGAGGATTAAAGGTGAGGCGGGGCCCACACAAGCCCACCCCTTCACATTCTTCTAACTTTTATTGATAGGATATTAGTGAGGTAGGGCCCACACGAGCCCCACCACATCAAATTCCCTAAAACCTCTAACTCCCCCCACATGAGTTATGTAACTCTTCCACATTAATGCATGCCAACTAAAAACCTAGTTAATTTGACAACACAAGTTTAATTAACTAGGTGAATTCAACTTATGAAATTTTAAAAGTTTTGGAATAAGTAATCAAATAAGACAAAAATATTATTTTATTTTGGTTTGTTTCGTTTTGTGGAGACCTAGGAGAGAATACTCTAAGTCTAGAAGAACTTCATCTTCTATGTTGAAGAACGTCGAGGCTTTGACGAAGAATGCCGTCACACCATTCTTTCTTCTTCCCTGCATCAAATAAAGGGAGACGCCACTTCCTCCTCAGACGTTCTCCATTGACGTATACAGATCCTCACCCCACGACGCCTTCTTCCGCGATGCAAGCTTCCGCGAATTTCTTTGAGGTAGGGGTTTAATTGGTGAATGTTAATAAACCCATGACTGCTTCCTTCTGAAACAAGGAATTCAAATATACTCTTTATCCGAGAACGTTATTTATTTACGGGTGTGTTGTTGGGAACTAGGTTCAGTTTTAGTTGATTAAAATTGTGCCTTGTTAAGTTTTTGAAATCAAGTGTTGATTTTTGACAATTGATAACACCTAAAGTGGAGGGTGCAGGCCGAACAAACATGGCTCGACAACCCTCTGCAGATTGTTTGTTGATGTGCGGATTGACGGGAGACAATAAAATGGGCCACAATAGCGATTTCAAGACTCCATAGTTATGTTTGGGTCCCATAATTACCTTATGCATAGACGGCGGCTGAAACGGACCACCAGTGCACATCTGGTGCTCCTCGGAGAACGGTGGCGTGCCGCCGGAGAAGACTGCCGCGGCTGAGACACGGCAGACCAGAACGACAAAGCTGTTCCATATTTTGGGGAGGGGGGGGGGGTATTAAAGTTGTGCCAGTTTGCTGGTCAACTGGGAAGAAAAAATCCCCCCTTCCAGTACAACTCGGCCACGTGCTGAGCTGCCGCCCACGCCGGGTCGGGCCGCCGCTCCACGCTGGGCCGCACTGGCTGGGCCGGACCGCGCCAGCCGGGCCGAGCAGTACCCTAACGAGCCGGACCCAGACCCGGTTTGGGTCGACCTGGTTCGGGCCGACCCAGGGGGTACTGGGCCAGGTCGGACCGTGCCCAGACCCCCTTTTTTCTGGCAGTTTCGTTCAAACACCCATAGCATGGGAAACAAACCTCCGATCGATGCAACATCAGTTGTGTTGGGATCCTTGGATCAAGACGGTAGTTTCAGTATATTACACTCAAGTTTTTGGAGAACTTTGCGTATGGCCGAGTTCGTTTGAAACCAAAACCAACCGGACCCTCGGAGCAAAAATTCTTATAACTTGATTTCCAGACATCCGATTAATGTGGCGTCAACTTTTTTGAATTCCTATTGTTGAGACGGTTCTTTTGGTATACTTCAACTGAGGTTTAGATGTAGTTGGAATATGGCCGGGTTGGATTGAACCCAAAATCCAACCGGCCCCCTTGAACGGAAAAGCCGATAACTTTTAGACAGGAAGTCCGTTTGACGAATCGTCAGCGGAATTGGTGATCACGTTGAGAAACGGTCCCTTTGAGTATACCCTATGTGAGTTCGGGGTATAGTTGAGATATATCTGGGTTGGTTCGTACACGAAACCAACCGGGCCCTCGGGACTAAAAGGCTAATAATTCACAGACCGAGCGTCTGATTGACGCGCCGTCTGTTTCGTTGAGTCCCCTATGACGAGCCGGTCCTTTGAGATACTACTTATTGAGACTTTGTGATAATTGGAGTATCGACCAGTAGCTCGTGGAGCGGACACTCCTGGAGACGTTCGTATGGAGTACGGAGACCGTGTAGCTGGCTGAGACCTGAAGACTGCTTGTCCGATTCGAGTCCGAGTGACTTGTATAGCCCAATGGGGAGCACTACTGTGTTTGGGTGGTAGACCCACGGTGGGGAGCACTACTGTGTTTGGGTGGAAGACCCGCGGTACTCGATAGGAGGAGTACCTCTACAAATAATTAGGGGGGGCGGTGCACTACTATGTTTGGGTGGCAGACCCCAGCGGGAAGCTCTACTGTATTTGGGTTGTTGACCCGTGGTACTCGACAAGAGGAGAACCTCAGCAGCCTTAGGTTCATGAGTAGTGCCTTAGAGTTGTGACAGGTTCACTGTACTCGTCAGAGATGGAGCTCTTCAGCAGTTGTGGTTTTGATAATGAAAATCCTGGTTTGAGCTGAGTCAATGACCTTTGTGTTTTACTCATGATTGAGATGGGTTACTATATAACTTACATATTCGAATGGGCATATACCTAAGTAGTGGTTATCCGTCGACTTCATATATGTGTGAAACCTTGTAGCTGAGATGGGTTACTTGATAACTTATGTATAAGTATGGACTTATACCTAAGTAAGGGTTATCTGTTGAGAACTTTCTTTTTGTTTATCCTTATTGGATTTAGTGAGACCTTGAGGGTCTCTGGGCCCCTACTGAGTATCGTATACTCACCCCTACACGGGCTATGCCCGCACCTCGTTGTGTTGGTTGCAGACGACGGATGTCACTAATCGTGGTTGAGTCTTGTAGAGTTGGACGGAACCTGGAGGAGGATCCCACGACGAGTCAGTACCCGGAGGTGGATCTCACGATGAGTCGGTACCCAGAGGAGATGGATGCACGCGGAGTGTTGAGGAGGACATTTGTACCTACCCTTCAGGTAGGAAGCTGGAGGATGATCTAGGAGCTGCTTGTCACCTTTCAGCTATTGTCCTTTGAGTTGTACTTTACTTTCAGTTGTAGCTGTACCTTTCTTTTGGGCTTGTATTTCTGGCCCCTTGTACATTCAGCATGTTTGTTTTACTGCTTTACTTAGTGTAGCTTCTGCTTGTCCTCTGTTTGTGTGTGTTTTCATTTAATAAAAGGCAATTCCTTCCCTTTCTATTGGGATTTAAATCTTTGGTACTAGTCGCCAGACCCTGGCCTATGGAAGGCGGGCTTGGGGTAGTCACGACACTGGCCCCAAGGACGGGTCGTGAAACTTATCATCTAAAAAGAATATAAATGTACCATGAAAAAGTATTATGAAATCATAATATAATAAATTTGAGAAATAGAGAATAAAAATTGGAATAAATATATCGAATTTAATAGAAATAAATAATAACATTAAGCTATAAAAGTAACATAGGTGTATAAATAATAATATTGTGGAGGAAGAATCAATACTTATTACTCATGACATGGTGGAGTAGGCATCAATACTATATAACCATATTAGATCAAGAAACACTACATAATTCTAACAAATATAGTGGAGTGTGCATCACTATTTGATTTCAATAACACAATGGATCATGCATGATTTCCTAATTTCCATAACATAATTGAGAAAACATTAGTTTTGGATTCCAATAGTGGAGAGAGCATCAATACTCAATTCTCATAATTTTCTCATGAGATGAAAATATTTAATAAATGCATTGGAGGGTAATATAGGACCCCACCTATCATATAATAATCATACATATATATAAGTACCACTATAACATGAAAACATTCATAATTCAAATAAAACATAAATAAATCATTCAAAAAGAGATAAGTTTCATGAAAAACATTCATATATAATTCTAAAAGACATATAGAGAAATAAGTAGTATGGTGGAATAAAAATATTCATGGTGTTACATAAGGATAATTACATATGTTTTTACATATGAAAATAACTTCTCATTATCTTTAGATAAATCACTTCAAAAATAAGATAGAATACCACTTTTGAAAATTCCATAAAAACTTCATTAAAATAAAATATTGGATATTGGTAAAATATTTAAAAATTATTATTTAAAAATATAAATAAAGTTTTTTAATAAATATATATAATATAAATATGGTTTGAAAAACATTATTTGAGATGATAAAAAAATACTTGACAAATTGAATCTTCTTTAATATACCTTTGGAAATATATAAATCCTTTTAAAAATTAAACTTTTACTTTCAAAAAAATAGTAGAATATTTAATTTTATCTTTAAAGTAATCAAGTTTCAAAATCCTTTGGAAATCTATTTTAAATTTAGGAATTAATTAAATGAGATTTTTTATGGTAGGAAAGAATTATTCTTTATAATGGCATACTTTTAGGGGGAATAAATTCATCATGGAAGAATATTTGACTAAAAATTTTCATTTTCCCTAGAGATAAATAGAAATTACAATATAAAATATTAGGGTGGAATAACCAAATTATAGAAGAGATAACTCCCATAATATGTGTTACAACTCAAATAATGGTGATTTGAGTTATCGAAATATCTTCCAACTTTAGTAACAATATAATTAGAAACCCTTGAAAAGGAATCCAAAGAAAAAATTTAAAGACATTATATTTCAACAAAATTTATGATAAAATAAGGAAAATGAAAATATTTATATATTCACCGAAAAAATAAAACAAGTTTTAAATATACATCATACATCAATGATGAAAAATAGAGATGAAAAAACCCTGAAAACAATGAAATCCTTTAAATAAAAATCAATTTATTAAAAGAATAATATATGGATTTAAAAAAAAATGAATTACATTAATATAATAAAATAAATCTACTAGGTAAAAATCACACCATATCAATTTTATTATGGAAAACAATATGAAATATATCTCTATAAATTAAATTTCATACAAAAAACCACTTACATTAAATCCTTCTTAGTCGAACATGATTAAACATCCCATAAAAAGAACATAACTATCCTAATAACTAATTATAGTTCCTTATTAAAATATATTTCCATTTATACATCTCATTTATAACCATATATCACAAATATGTTACTTAGTTATAGTTTATTTTCATTATCACATGTTAGAAATTTTGGATTGTTTGTTGTGTACAAGTTTTACAGTGAAAGGGTATATTATAAATTATTGGTTAAATTTTCATCACTAATATATTATTAAGTATATAATACGATTTTTTTCTATTATTCCTTATGTTCTATTTATTTTTGTGAGATACATGAATATGGTTCATGAAAAAAGAAATTGCAATGAACTAGTCTAGGTGTGTTTAATGATTGAAAGGTTGTATACTAAAAAATAAATTATATATTAATAAGAAAATGATATAATTTAAAAAAATAATAAATATATTATGATTACATGATATTACCATTATATAAAAATCATTAATCATTCATTGTATAAACATTATAACAACGTTCACATAGGTTGTAAAACCCACTCAAAAGGGAGAGTTTTATAATGATTTAATGAGTAAGATCATATTTTTATATAATGTTAACATAATTTTTTTATAATATTGAGAATTTAATAAATTTAATTTTACATAATTATATTAATTATGAGAACTATCTTTATTGGATGGTGTTTAGAGTGTAATTCCTTATTAGTAGAGGTAGTAGTTCACATTCACACATGATTAACGATACCATTTATCAAATAATGGGATGTAATGATGTTATATGATAAATTATAATTTCATTATTTTAATTTTAAAATATTTAAAATTTTAATTTATTAAATCTAATGTTGTTTCCAACCATTAAACCAGTGATAAAAAATGAACCACATCACTTCAAAAAGGTGATAGTCTTTATGTATGCATGATAAATGTAATTTTGTTTTTCTAAGTTGATGGAATGGATGTAATAATAGTTTATAAATTAATATAATAAAATTAATGTATATTAATAAAACATATTTTACTATATTAGGGTTTATATGATTTTTTTAAAGATTAATTTAAATACGAAAAGGATGAGTTAGAAATACTTATATTGAGATCTTGGCATTTATCTTGGAAATATCAATAGAAATGTAGACCATATGATAAATATTTTAGAAAAATAATATTCTTAACTTGATATAGGGTTCTGGGATAATTTTTGGTAATAATTTCATAGGGATGTGTGTAAAATTAAGTAGTGGAAGTGATCTCCTTTGATTAACGAAGAGAACAGTAGTTTTGGAAGTACAAATTAATTTTCAATAATGGTAAGTTAATATTCATGGGTAAAAGGGGAAAAAAGTTTAAAATAATGTTATGGTGGTATTATATAAGATTAATATCATACACACTCTTTTGGGGTCATTTCTTAAATTGTTTTACGTTCTTTACACTTAGTAAAAATATTTTTACCCCATTAATTCTTACTATGGAAACATATGTGTTTAACCTTGATAATTAATTTTAGTGACCACAAATAATTTTTTTTGTTTAATAACTTGAAAATTATGATTTAGAATATTTAAATCATTTTATAAAATAATATCACTAAGGTTTAGATAATATAATTTCATAATTAACACACACAATGTGTAAGAATTACTTTATGAAAATGTATGATATTGAGACTAAAATTTATGCATAAGGTAAAATAATAAATGATATTTATTTAAAAGACCTAATTTAGTTGACTGTAAGAAAATTAAATGCATTTTTTCATTCAAAAAATCAATAAATGAATTTTTCTATAATATTTTTCAATTAAAAGGAAAAACCGAAAATTGTTTTAGAAATGGAATTTTTTTACCTAGGTTCAAAAAATTAAGAATATGTTTAATAAATTTAAAATAATATTTAATTTGAATAAATATTACCATTAAATACAACTTTTATTAATTAAAATTTTTTGTAAATTTTTAGTTCATTCTTATATAATGATAATATCTTCGAATTTACATTTTAAAAAAAATATATTTTTCTCTATTCACTAGAAAATAAATTATTTTATGAAAAAACACAAACATTAATCTCATGGTAATTTTTATATGATAAATTTTAAAAAAATTAAAAAAATAAAAATTCCATAATTTTTAAATTTATCTTTTATTGGAAAATATAATATATATTCATAAAAACTGCTCTTATTAAAAGATTCATTTTTAAATCTTTAATTGTTTTCAATCAAATTTTGTTTTAATTTAAAAATGATTACCATATTTGTATTTACTACTGGATTTAATAATATTATTAAATTTTTTCAATAATATTCAACTTATATGACATGAATCATTTTAGTTTGGTGTTCCGCGTGAATCTACAAGTCAAACATAGTATCAATTTATAGAATTTTTTTTGAGAATACAATTGTGTTACTTTCTCACTCATTAAATTAATTTCATCTTCAAAATATTAGTTTAACATCTACTAATGAAAATATCTAAGGTTATATATAATTTATATGTTACTCAAGGTATAATTTCAAGAGAGTTATAAAATTTACAAACCTAGGAAGTATATTTTTTCTCTTAAAATATGTTAATTAGAATATTGGGTTATTCTCAAATCATTTGAGTTAAAACTAATTCATGATTAAGTGTCATAATTATTATAGTAGAATTTTTTTACAAGAGATTTAAAATTCATACTTTCCCTAATAAATGATCATATGTTTTAAAAAAAAGCAATTTCCTTATATAAATACTATGTGAAGACTGAAAATCCATTTTCAAAATAACATCAAATACATATAAATAAAGGATTAATAAGACTTGGCTGACCATAATCCTATAAGAAATTACATGATATAATACATCTTAAAGTCTATATTTGAGATCACATAACACCACTTAATTGTTACTATCCACTATAAATATTTGTCTTTTTAAAGGATTTTTTTTGTTTCCTTATCGCATGAGAGGGTTTTGATATCAATATACAAAATAATCCCTTGGCATAGTGCCTTAGTTTCCATAATTATAAAATTTCTCAAAACTAAAATATAAAATTTCTGGTGGATTCTTAGGAAGAATAATATTTTCCCTATCATGTTAATAGAGATCATCATTTTTTCATGGATTCTTGTTTCTCAATTCCCACTTCTACAATAAATAAAACATCATATCATTCCTTCAATATAGACTCATACATGCTTCTGCAAAAAAAATTTACTTGGAGGAAATTGAATCATAATTATTCTATGGTCTCCATCACCAAATACTCAATTAATATTCAACATACTCTTATTTGGGGAATTGGATAGATTTTTACAGTTTCAGTTGTTAATCATAACCCATGATAGTTGGGTAAACATGACAAAATGTTTTTAAACACCCATTTTGTATTATACAGTTTCTCATTGGGATAATACTCACATTTTCTATAGAATCTATAGTTATATTCCTTCTTTTAGACTTTATCCATTATAAAAACTAAAATTATTTAAGATGAGTGACAAAAAATTAACTCTATAAAACAAGTATTATAATATAATATCATAGAATATTCATCCTAAAAATATATTACTCTTTGTCACCATGATATTATTTTATTTTTCAATTTATCATAAATTACTCTAGATTCAATATCTTATTATTTAGGTGAGGTTCACTCATACTTATTATCCTAATTCATAAACATATTAAATCCTTCATAATGTCTTATATAATGTGGTTGTGATGATACAAATCATATCCCTCGGGAGTGTCTAGCAATTTTTATAGTATAAAGACAACTCATTATTCACTAGAGTAATGATTGAGTTGATACTCAATAACCCTTTTTTGGGGTGTTTTCTTCTAGGTGCATATATTCTACAGCTGCATCCACTTGTTAGAATCCATAAATGGATGTAATTTCTAGAAAATCACATAATCACTACATTAACAAACCAACAATATTTCTTCTTATATATAGACTTATACTTAGGGTTTTCATTAATTTTCTCTCATCCTAAACAAAAATATAACTAATATGATCCCCAAAAATAATTAATCCCTACACCGACACCAACTGATATATTCCAGATCCACACTCCCAAGTATCTTAACAATAATTTTTTTAAACATTTTATTTAACACAAATTGTTATTAACTTATCATTAATTTACAAAATTTCTATAATTAAAACTTTACAACTCAAAAAGAATTTCATAATACCATGAATTAATTTTTTTGTATCTTTGATGACATGTTATGTTGGTAACCTATTTTACAGAACCTATGAATATTTTTCTATTATAGAAATATACTCGAATACCTTGTATACATATCATAAGATTTTTTCTTCATTATTACCTGGTAAAGGTAACCATAAGAAAGGGATAAGATCAAAGGAATAAAAATAGAAAGCTTATCAACATTTCATTAAGATTTAGATCATAATCATGTGAGGAAACATGATAAGGAGAGAAATATCTTATTAAAAATAACATTGTCTAGTAATATTTGTATATCAGTCATGAATAAATTTCATGTAATCTCAAATAAACAATCATGCATCAATGAATAAATGTTTGGAATCATATAATATTAAAAACAAGCTCTATAACATAATGAAATGAATAAAGACAGTATATCCCATATAAATGTAGTACAATAGTAATCTATGGAACTAAAATAGGTGTATAAATCATAAAATTTTGAAGAGGGAATCACAATCCATTTTTTATAACATAGGGGTCTAGGCATCACTACCTAATTCTCATAATGTAGATAGAATCACTACTGAGTTTTTATAAACATAGAATATAAGGATTCACTAAATGATTATAATAATGTATTTTATTAGACATAATTTAATTATTCCCAAAACATAGTAGATAATGCATCACATCCTTATTACCACAACATAGTGTAGCATCCATCACTTCCTGATCCTACAGTTGAGATAACAAAAATACTTGATCCCTATAATTGTATCATGAGATATAAATCGTTATCAAATGTATTTAAGGGTTATATAGGACCCTATACACAAAATAATATTCATCCTCATGTATAAATGTCATTATAACATGGAAATATTTATATATTAAATGTCATTTAATTATCAGGTGTAAAAGATATGGATTTCATAAAAAAGTCTTAAAAAATTACATAATACATTCAGAAAAAATAAGTAATATCGTTGGATAAAAATAACATTATTTTTAAATAAGTAGTATTATGAATGTTTTAGTATATTAAAAATAACTTTTTTATATCATTGGATAAATCGCTATAAAATAATAACATATACCCATTTTTTAAAAGGTGAAAAAACTCCTTAAAAATGTTTTATTTAAAATGTTATACTTAATATTTATAAAAAATTTAAAAAACATTATTTATGATAAAAAAATTTGTTTTTAGAAAATTATATTTTTAATAGAAATATGATTCCTAAGGTTTTTTTTGGAGGTTATAGAAATACTTCAAAAATTATTTCTTAAACAATAGAATATTAATCCATTTTGAAAACGATAATTAATTTAAAAAATAATACTTTTAGATTCAAAAAAATGAATATATCCATTTATATTAAAACTCAAAACTGTTTAAAATCAATTGAAAAATAATTTTAAAATTTAGAAATTAAGACATATGTATTTATTGTGAAGGATGATAATTATTCTTAATTTTGTCTTAGTTTAATGGGGAAAAAATTCATTATAGTGGAAAATTTTAATCCAAAATGTCATTTTATTCAAATAAAATATCAATTTTATTATAAAATGTTACGGTGTAATAATCCAATCAAATAAGAAATATGTTCCATAAGTGGTGTTATCACTCAAAGAATGGCGATTTGAGTTATCAAAATACCTTAATTCTTAAGTAAAAGTGAATTTGAAAACCCTTAAAAAGGGATGTAAAATATATTTTTAAATACATTATAATTAATGAAATATTATGATAAAACCAAACCATTGTATATCCATATATATACACACACACTATAAAAATGAAACAAGTGGTGAATAAACATTATAAATCAATGACGTAAAATGGAGATGTAAAAGACTTGGAAAACATAATGTCCTTTAAATAAAATAATATTTAAAGAAAATGATATGAGTTTAAAAAACCCATGATGTATATTAAATTTTTAAAGAAATGAATTAGTAACTAATCACCCCATATCAAAGTTTCTATGTCAAATAATATAAAATATGCATGAAAAAATTAATTAAGAGACAAAGAACCACATACCTTAAATCCTGCTCAGCTTAACAAGCTTTAACATCTAATAAAATGAACAAAACTATATTAATATCTTATTTTGAATAATTATTCCAAAATATTACCTATTATACATATCATTTATAACTATCTATCACAAATATGATACAATGTTATAGTTTATTCTAATCATCTGATGTTATGATTTTTTGATTGTTTGTTGCATACAAGTTTCTATGTGACAGTGTTAATTATAACATATTTGTTAAAAGTTCATTATCTTTAGATTAATTAAGATATATCGATAAATTTTTAAATTATTCTTTAATTCTTATTTAATTAAGTAAAATACATGATTTCGGTTCTTGAAAAAGGAAATTGTGAATTACTAGTTTTAGTATATTTAATGATAAAAAAGTGTGGTGTTAATATATATATATATTAAATATTTAAAAAACAATTAGAAATTAATTAAAAATTATTAAATAAAATATTACTATTTTATATAACCATTATATAATATTTCTCACTCAATCATGGTGTAAAAATTATAATATCATTTACATTGGTGGAAAAACTAACTCATACAAGAGCATGTTATTATGATTTAATGAGAAAGGAAATTTCATTATATAATGATAAATTAACCTATAAAGAAGATTAAAAATTTCATAAATATCATTTAACTTAATTAAATTAATTCTTAAAACCATCACTGTAGGGTGTTGATGAAAAATGAAATTCATCATTTAGGGTGGTGGTAGTCTGCACGTACACCCGATTAACAATTTCATTTCTCAATGAATGTGATGGAATTAAGGTATATGATAAATTTTAATTTTAGAATAATAATTTTTAAATATTAAAAATTTTAATTCATAAAAACATTATTTTTTGCAATCCTTTAATTATGGTGAATAAAATGAACCACATCGCCTCTTGGAGGTGGTAGTCTGCATGTATGCACGATCGATGTTGTTTTTTTCTTATTGTATGGAATGTATTGGATAAAGGTTGATCTATTAATATAATAAAATATAAATATATTAATTTAACATATTTAATTATATTATGGTGGATATAGAAAATTTGTAATAGGATTATTAAGAATAGAGGACTAAGGAGTAAGAAATACTCACATTGAAAACATTGGATATCTCTTTGAAATTTACCTCAAAATGAAGAAGTTATGATAACTAATTAAAAGAATATTATTATTAAAAAGAGATAATATTATAGTAAGATGAAAATGGAAGTTTTTAAATATTAATTTCAAGGGGATAGGTGTATCATGAAGTGGTGTAAGTGAACCCCTTCTATAAGTGAAGAGACGCATAATTTTGGAAGTATAAAATACATTTCAATGTCATTATTCAAGAATACAATCCTCAAAATTAAAAAATAATGTATTTGTTAGGGTTTTATGATCCACCTATCATCCATAAACATGCATATAAATATTTTAATTATTCTAGGTCGTTTAATCATAGTAAAACTCTTTTTACCCTTTACACTTTTACTATGGTAACTAATGTTTTTATCCTGGGTAATTAATTTTTTTGAACAAAATTGAAATTATAATTATTTTAAAATAATAATTATTAATTAAAATATGAAAAAAATAATATCAAATAATATATATATGTTTCATGAAATATAATTCAATAATTAACACATATGATGTGTAAAAACAGTTTTTTGAAAAAGTGTGCTTTAAGATTAAAATTTATGTGTAAAATGAAATTATATATGTTTTTAATTTCCTTGATATAAAAATGTAAATTTTAAAACAAATTATGGTATTTATGATTTATATTAAACCTAAAAATAAATGTTACAAAAATGAATTTTAGTTAAATGAAGATACTAAAAATATATTTAAAATTGAAATAAAATGTAACATAAGTTCAAAAAATTAAACCATGGTTTTATTCATTTATAATCATATTTATAATGAATAATTTTAACACTTAAATACATATTTTATTATATAAAATTTTTAATTAATGAATAATTCTATCTTATATAATTATAGAATCATAAAATTTTATTTTTTTGTAAAAACAGTATTATTAAATATTCACTTAAAAATAAATTATTTTTGGAAAAATATATAGAAGTCATAATATGATAATTATGATATAATAAAAAAATAATTAAATTTTCATTATTTAAATTATATAATTTATACATTTTGATTTTAAATGAAAAACACAACATATATTGATAAACTACGTTTGTTGAAAAATACCCTTTTAAGACTTTAGGTTCCCTTAATCCTACTTTGAATGAATTTTTAATTGATTATAATATTTGTTTTTACTAGTTGTTTTATTATTACCAATTTTTACTAATAATATTTATCTTACATTTTGTGTCTTATTCTAGTTTTTTGTAGAGTGTGAAATGAGATATCAATCATAGTGTCAATTTAGAGGGAAATATATTCCAAATTCTCAAGGGGTTACACTTCTTGTAAATTGACTTCATGAATATTGTTTTATTTTTCATGAAAAAATTAATGGTTTAAAAATTGTCAAATATAATATGTATCTTTAACTGTCAAAGGAAATATATATTTTTGGGAACATAGGATCCAAGATATTGATAGTAGTTTTGATATAAATACAATATATCTTAGGTATCCCTATATTTTTTTTATAATGACTTTTTTTACAAGATTAATATATCTATTATTTCATTTCTATGTCATAGAACATGAATATTTCATATTTATTGATGGTTTTAAAATAGAATAGATGACAGAGACAATTAATTTTACTCTATCAAATTTATATTTTTGTTTAATCTCATTATTAATATTGATATTGTTTTTGGTGTCAATCGGCAGGCTATTATTAATTTTTCGTTGAAATAATTTGAATATTATAGAGAGAATTATGTTATTGTGGTTGGAGGGTTGGTAATAAAAATATGGAGTGGCTTAATTTAAAATATATACTCTGAAAAAAATATTTATCTTTAAGTATATGAGAAGAATATTTTTCAGGTTATAAATCCATTTAATTGTGTATAAGTATTTTTATTTTTATAAATGGAAAAAAATAATTATTTTATAAATGTTTTGTTGATTTCATCTAATATATTTAATCTCTATCATTTACATAACCCTATATAAATATTTTTAATCAATTGTATCCATTTATTAAAAGGCTAGTGGAGTTTTCTAAATGTGATGGTGTGTACATTTTTCAGATCTAATTGCTTCAATGATAACCAAACATTGGGTGAAGGAAAACGTGTGTTGGAGTTACTATGCTTATTTCTATATTTCTTTTTTCACAATTTAATTTCATGACATAAATTATTCAGGATTAAATGTTTTACTAGATTTATGTTGTTGAATTCTTCCTTTCTTTATATTTGACTCTTGATATGTTTTAACGTTTTTTTGAATAAAATATGAGGTGTGTTATGATTTTATACATGATTTATGTTTTACATTGTAAATTTTATATATACTAAATACATCGGTATAATTTTAAAAAATAATTTTATTTATTGATTAAAAAATTAAAATGTAAAGATTTTATTGTTAAAAAATTATATTTTTAATAAAACATTAAAAATGTGGATAAAATTTTTATAAGAATTTGAAAATTATATTTTAAAATATTATATAGTTCTTATGAGTTTCTTATATCACTTTATATTTCATGTAGTAAATGGACAACCTCAAACAATGTATATGGTTAAAAGTTATTGAATTTTAACCACAAGGATCTCTATAATTATCAAAGGATTATTTTAAATTACTATTAAATAAAAATGTTTGGGGATAATCTAAAACCCCACCACCATTAAGGTGTGTTTTTATTTATTTTTTGGTTAATCCCATGTGAATTCCTTGTTTAAGAATGTTCATGGGGGTCTGGGGGCTCTCGAAGGTCTCTAGGTGGATCAGGAGGAGGTCATGGCATGCATCCTAAAGGTTGTAGTGCCACCATCTAGAAAGTGATCTTCCTATATGTTATAATAGCCACTGAAAATCCAATAGATATATATGTTAGGGTTTACATAGTTTTAAGGGGTATTTTTGGACTTTTTATCCTTTTTTACCCCTTAAGATTACCCAATTTTCTACCCCATTCATACAGAAGCCCCTCCCACAAGTTGCTACTCCTTAATTACTTCTCCCATATAGATCTACTTCCATGGGTTTTTATTTTTTTCTACTGATATCATTTAAAACCTTGTGGTAAATATAATACTCTACACTCTTTAATTCTTTTTTCCTTCACTGCAACTTTTGTACCATTATTTTTATGTCATATACCCTATTTTTAAGGATTCTATATTCTACTTTGATATCTACCATTCTAATTTGAATCAGAGGCAAAGATCAAATGTGTGGCCCTTCCTAGATATAAATAATGTGGTTCTTATGTATTTCACAGTAGCCTTTTTTTGTTTTATTAAGTTTTAGTTATATGGATCAAGATGTTTGTTGTGCTTAACCTTAATTTTTTTGACACCTTAATCAAAGTCCATGGCATGATATACAACTCCTTGATATCACATTATTGTCAAAGGAAAGAATCTAGGATCATTAGAGATCCTAGTTTGGCTGAATATAACTTGTAATTGGGAAATTTGGGTCGGGTTGTTGAATAGTTTTTGTAATTGAACATGGTTATTGGAAATGATATTCATGTTGTCATTTTTAAGAGTCTTGAAATTGGATTCAGTTTTCAAATTTCGACATTCGGTTCTGTTATTGAAATTTGTAAATGGATTCCATCACTTAGTCTTTCAAATTGATTATTTTTATTATAGAAATTAAAAATTATAACTCATCTACATCTTGTGTATGTGGTGTGGTAATATGTGGGTCCTAAACTCTTAGTTAAAACTTGAATGATACCAGTCCCCGAGTGCACATTCTGGGATTTGATGATTGGTATATTACCCTTGTATTTTATTAGGATCAGGAAAGAGTATATTACCATATATTGGGAATGTTTTTGGGTTGGAATTATCCACTCAAGGTGATTAGAGACATAAAACACTAGCCAAATCCAGTGAGTTCACACTAAAGTGTCACCCTAGAGCCCAATTGTAGAGTAATATTAATTTATTTATTTCTATATTAATCCAAATTTATTATATATGTATCCATAAAATAAACTCACTATTCACATTTGATTATTTTGGGATGTATTTGGTGGTGACCTACTGAGTCATTCTCACAAGCTACTTAGGTCAACATTTGGTACCATAACATACTCCATGGATACAGGTAGGCACAAGATAAAGCTCCCTATAAAAAATTCCAAATTGTATCCTTTTATGTAGATGGGGGTGGGTTTTAGGAAAAGGTTTGAGGATTTTTTTGGGTCATAAATTTTTTAATATTCAACTTTTTTTTTATTTTTGTACCTTTATTTTAATTAATGATGATATTAATGACTCATGACTATCTTATAGAATCATTTTGGATATTACATGGTCTTGGTTTTCTGTAAGACCTTGAATCATTCTTCACATTTGGTTTGATGTGATATAAATTTTTTCCTTATTTATCAATTTTATTTCACTCTGACAAAAGGTTTTAGTTTCCCCAATTAATCTTGTTGGGCCCTCACCGCTTTTCGAATGTCTATGGCATATGAGGATGCATTTTTGAGGTATAGTGGAAACCACCATTCTGGGCACCAATTAGTGGTTTGGGTGGTGGAAAATTAAAAAGTGGTATTAGAGGTACCTTCAATTTTTATTGATATTTGGTTGTGTATAAATGAGAATAATATGAGTTAGATCTTGGTATTGAGCTTGCCTCAAGGTATAGTTAACCCACATATGGGGAAAATCAAAGTCATGAGGGATGGGATCGTTTCTCTTCTTTTCATTTTTATAGTTGATTGTTTTACACCTTGGGCGATAGACCTGGTTTTTATTTTTTTTCACGTATGGGGTTTTATCTCTAGGGTTATTATGGAAGGAGAGGTGATGTGCATTCATGTATCATGTTAGCCATGCATGGTATACCTTTCATTGGTTCTTTTTATGTGATTTCCTTATATACATATACATATATGAATCTTTTTATGGTTAATAGGGGGTTGGTCATTTATAGTTTCAACAATATCTTATATAGTTTTTTCTCATATAATTATATTGTGGTATCTTTCTCAGCTAATCCCATGTATTATACCTTGATATAAAAGCATATAAAAAAGGACTGTTACATGATGGATGGTCAAATAAAGTGTTAGTAAGCTTCCTATATGGTGTTTTACCTTATATCTTATGAATGGTATTATATTTAAATATTCATTGGAAATTAAAAACATTGAATAAACTTGAAAGAGTTGATATATAAATCTTAAGAGAATATTTTCATGACAAATAATAAGACTATTAGAATGTAAAAGTCTAGAAGAAGATGAAAACATTGGGGGGTATATCATGAATGTTCATGGTTTATTGACTTTTTACCACATTACTTTGAGTATTGATAAATGTTTTTTTTATATGTGTTAGTTTGAGATCATGTGTTTGATTTTTATAGTTATTCCAACATGGGGGTCCAAGGTCCAAGACATAGGGGGAGGGAGTGAGCATACCCATATTGTGGGTGGATAGAACCTGCATAACCTCTCGGTCAAATTAAATATGATCAGCTCTTTCATAGCCTCTAACTTGTAGTTAGTTAATTTTAAATGGGACCTCCTCATAATGTTAGGATTATGTTAGATCTCACCCTTTATTTCTAGAATCATAACCCTTATCTGTTCATAAGTAAGGGTGGCACATAAGTGGAAGTGTTGTGGATAGAGTCGATGTAGACTATTCTCAGTCACTTAGGGACTCCTAAGGAAAATATGATGATATTAGTGGTTTACATTTTACATGGGGTAGTTAACTAATGGAGGTACATCCTTGTCCTGGGGAAGTGACATGCTAAGATGAAATGAATTGACTTTCATACTCACTTACTTAGCCACTTCTTTCCAAATATCATGTGATCGAATAAGGCCTGAGAGTTTATGAGGTTGGAGTAGGAGGATATGGAAGTAATTGAATATGTTGTCCTATTAAAAAAGCATTATAAGTTCAAAAATACCTTATCTAGTGATGATTATACCATATATATGAAAAGTTTGGATGTTCTATATTACAATATAATGTTTGAGGCGAAAGGGTTTATTTTTTCATTTTTTCAATGAAATCACGAACCAAGGCTTGATTTTTGAATGAAATATTAATGAGGTCATCATATTGGGTGACAATCCTCCATAGGAGAAAGTGGTGATGTTGGTGGATTTTGTAGAAATTGGAATTTTATTTCATATGACTCTTACAAAGGAACTAACAGTCGATCTAGAAAGGATAGTGAATTTTACCACCATTCATGAGGGAGTGATGAGGCGTGGTGTTATCAATGTGACAACATGGGGCACCTGAGATTTTAGTGCCTCTAACCACTTGTGGAGTATCATCTTTATAGGAAAATGGGATGTGTATACTATGTGTGCAATAGGTTACAATATGTTGTTAGTGGTAGAGGCTAAGTAACGTCTCAGAGTTCAGGGGAATAAGTTTTTACCATTCAATTATAGTAAAGAATTTGGGTATATTCTAGTCCTTCAAGCCATGACTGTGGTCAGAGAGACCATGGTCAATGCTAGTAGGGGAAGAAGGGGATTATAACTCAGGGTAGTTAAGATATAGTACAGGGTCATGGGGAAGGATTGTTGCATGTATTGTATCCTATTTTGATAGAGTCAGATGTTGGACCATCAACCAATCAAGGTATGATTTGGGATGTGTTTACTTTTACTTTTTACTAATTCGACACTATTCCCTTGCCCTATTTTGTATTTAATTATTTTGTTAGAGTATTGGATTGTGCCCTGTAGTTTATATATAGCATAAATTTGATTAATAAACCTATGAGAATGAAGTCATAGAGGATCCAAAAGTGTGTTGGTTGGGTTTTGGTAATAATAAAATATCATTTCCTATGAGACTTATTCATGTAAGAAATTGGTGGATTTGATATATTTTTTGGGACGAACTGGATCATCCATTACTAAAATAAAAATAATTTTTTCCATCATTGGGATTCTTTTATATCTCCTAAGGGTGTAATTTTTTTATATCTTGAAGAGTGGGATGTTTGTGTTAGTCATGTTAGACTGGACCTACAACAACTAAGTGGAATCATCTCCTAGGTGACTAGTCTTATACATGAAATATGAGAGACTCATCAGTCTATTTTTACTCTTGTTTTATATCTATTACAAGACATATGTCATGTGATCTTATCCAGATTTCAACCCTATTTAGGTATTCATTTCATGATTGAGCTTGTTCTAGGTGTAGGGACAATCTCCATTCCACCTAATCGTATAACTCCTATTGAGCTTAAAAAGATCAAGAACCATTTAAGAGACTTTGTGGAAAAGGGGTTCATTCGATAGAGAATTTCCACTTGGGGATGTTTTGTTTAGTTTTAGTGAATCTTGACGAATCTCTATGGTTATCTATAGATTATTGGTGGCTTAAACAAGTAATTGGTAAGAATTGTTACCCACTACCCCACATTTGCGACTTATTTGACCAACAGAAGGGGGGTTATGTCTTCTCAAATATCGATAACTAAATAGGTAGTAAAAACAAATGATTTACTTTTTACAGACCTTAAAAGTAGATATTTGCTTTATGGGTACCTAATGTTTTTGTTCAAGTAGAAGAACATACTAGTGGTCTCTATAGATCTGATTAATATAGCATTCCATCCATATATGGACTCATTTATAGTTTTTTATGAAATATTTTTGTAATCCAAGTTCATGGAGGACCATACTATACATATGGATATGGTTTTGAGCATCCTTCAAAGTCAGCAACTTTATGATAAATTAACTAAATGTCAATTTGGTTGTATCGAGTGCATTTTTTGGGCCTTGTAATATCTTATGTTTGAGTTTATATATATCCTGAGAAGGTTGGTATCATGGTTTCATGGGAGAGGCCCAAGAATGTTTTTGAGATTCTTAGATTTCTGGGGAGAGTTGGCTATTAGCATAGATTTATAGAGAACGTCTCTTTCTGTGTGGGTCCATTGTTAGGTTATAGCAAGAAAGGGTTTATGTTTGGTTCGTTTGATAATTGTGAGATAGCTTTTCTAGAGCCACTGAAGAAGATTGTAATCATATTGATTCAGAACATACCCAATCATGGAAAGGAGTACACCTTAAAATTTGATGAACCATGTGTCATCTTGTTGGTAGTGTTTATACAGAAGGGTGGGTAGTCACTTACTGGTCAAGGTAATTAAGAACACATGAGTGTAATTACCCAAACATTGATTTGGAGGTAGTTATAGTGGTACATGACCTATGTTATTAGTAAAATTGCCTTATGGGGGAGATATTTAAGGTTTATTCATATCAAAGAAGAATAAAATACTTCTTTTCCCAATGTGACCTAAATCCCAGAAAAATATTTGTGTTGACTAGTCATAACCATTTGATTTAATGATGGATTATACCCCTAGGAAGGGTAATGTTTTTGAAAACACTCTGAGTAGGAAAATATAGATATATACTATTCATGTGTTCAGTTATAAGTTGTAGATCAAGGCCCTGTTTACATAGATTCATTTCAATACAATTGTACCATGCTAGACCAACATTGGCTTCCCTATCTATTACTTTTTCAGTCTTAGATAAGGTAAACGTGATCTAGTTATCATGTTTTGATAGTATAGTGATGTGGGATAATATATATGGTGGGGACCCCCTCTTGATATTTCTATATATGATCATGATATTATTTATGTATGAGGATGAGAAGTAGTATCTAAGATCATGTGTGAGGATATGATGAGGGACTTTCATGACTCAAGATGGGTTGTGTATATGGGTAGAAGAAGATATATTATGACATATGTAGAAAATATTGGTGTCCTAGAATGATGAAATAAATATTTGGTGTTGTTTTTTGATGCTCCACCTATAAGTAGGTGGGGGAAGAACATCAAAGTCCTTCCGGTATTCTCTAGTTGTTTCCCATTCCTAAGTGATAGTGGGTTGATGTGATGATGGATTTTGTGATGGGTCTATTGAGGACTACTTATACAAATGATGTAGTTTTTGTTATCATTGACTGTTTAATGAAGGTAACCCACTTAATACTAATCATGTAGTGTTCTATAGTTGACAGGATTGGTAGATTGTGTGCCTCTAAGGTCATACGCCTATATGGGGTTCCATGGAGAATCATATCATATATTGGTACAAATTTAACCTCAAGATTGTAGAAGGGCTTTTCAGAGGCACTGAGCACACAAGTCCATTTGAGCACAACATTTCATCCATGGAGGGATGGGTAATCAAAGTGTACTTTATTCTATTAAACAACATGCTTGATATGTGGATACTTGATTTCAATGTCACATGGGGATTCATAAGGCCTTGAAATACATATATTATATGAATAGATACCATGCATCTTATAAAATGGCTTTGTATGAGGCCTTGTATGCCAGGTTGTGCCAATATCGCTTATGCTATATGAATGTAGTCATCGATGCATGGTCAATGCCTAATATAAGATACCTATGAGAAGCTCTAGAAAATCAATAAGAGGTTGAAAACTACTCAAATAAAGGAGAGGTCCTATATACTGCAATGATGATGTACCCTAGAGTTTGAGGTGTGACATCAGGTTTTCTTACACGTAGCATTGAGCCTAGGGAAACATATTATTTATAGGAAAAAATTATTGGCATCAAGGTTTTTTGGGCCATTTTAGATTATAGAGTGATTCAAACACATTCTATATTAACTAGCTCTTATATAGAGGCATGCAATAATTCATGAAATTTTCCACTTCTCTTAGCTTCAATGGTATCACCTAGACCTACATCATGTTATAAATGCTGATGACATCGACTATGAGGACAATTATTCCTTTGAAGAACATCCCATGCATATCATGGAACATAGTGAAGATATCGTTTATTGTAAGACCATACCACTAGTATGCGTCCTATGGAAATATTTGTAGAACCAGATCAAAACATGTGAGTAAGAGTCAGACAATTTGGCCCAACGGTTGGATCCTTATATAGATATTTTTGAAGAGGTTTGGGAGTTTAGCTCGAGGAAAATATGACATATAGTAGGGAGGTTACAAAACATCACCTCATTTATGATGTGTTTTTATTTATGTTTCTAGTTATCCCTATATGAATTACTTATTTAAACATTTTAAAGGGGGTTTTTGGGTCTCAAAGGTGTCTGGGAAGCGTAGGAATAGGTCATGTCATGTATCCTAAAGGTTGTAGTTCCACAATCTATCAAATGGTCTTCCTATAGGATTACAGAGCCTCTGGAACCCAATTATCTCTCTGATAGGGGTTGCATAGTTTTTTGTGGGGTAGTATTGTTTTGTACACTTTTTACAAACCCATAAGATTAACTGATTTTATAATACCCCATTCTTAGTAATGTCACTCCCATAAGCCTTATCTACTTACTTTTTTCTCCATTATGGATCTACTTCACCAGTTGTGTGTTTCAATATTTATTTAGTGAATTAAAGACATATATGTAAATCTAAGACTTTTCTATCCTATATTCATGTTTTCTTTTACTTTTATATGTTTTTTAATTTTTATCTTATATACCCAATCTTTTGGAAATTTCACTATTACTTCAATATCTCCCATTGTAAAATCAATCAATGGATGATATCATATGTGTGGATCTTCTTAGATATAAGGCAGGTGGTCCATATGTATTCTCCCTTAATATCATTTTAATTTCTTATGTTCTAGCAATAATCCTCAAGATGGTTCCCATGCTTGGCCTTAATTTTTTTTTTCAAATTCATAAACCAATTTATTTTTTTACAATACACCCCTTAAAATTGATTTATTGTCAATGTAAAAAAGGGTTTTATCATATGAGAAATTAGTTAGTATTATTCCTCTTATACTATTCCCATGGAGATTTAAAACTTGATTTGGGTTAGTGTATGGTTTTGGTAATTGAACATGGTAATCGGAAATGAGATTTATGTTACCCTTTTTATGTGACTTTCAATTAGTTCTAGTTTTTCAAAAATTGATATTTGGTTTTGGTATTAAAATTGGTAAATGTATTCCAACTCATATGATTTTAAATAATTTTTTTATTATGAAATTAATGAGCTATGACACATTCAAATCTTATATATGTGGTTTTATAACATATATTTCATCAACTTATGGTTAAACCTAGTGTGAACCGGACCCCCAGGTTGACATATGCGTACCAGGATGGGTATATTACCCTCCTGTGCTCGATGGAATGGGGATAGATACATTAACCTTGTACAGTAGTGGTTTCAGGTTGGTATGTCCATCATGATGAGCTAAGAGATATTTGTGACTATCTAGAGCATG
This sequence comes from Viscum album, assembly GCA_963277665.1. Lineage (NCBI taxonomy): Eukaryota > Viridiplantae > Streptophyta > Magnoliopsida > Santalales > Viscaceae > Viscum > Viscum album. The sequence goes on from OY728129.1 coordinate 1,071,077,741, forward strand.
TGGGTTCATCATCAGGTGTTACCACATAGGTTAGGTTTTGAGTATCATTTTTTAATCTATTTCTCCATCTATCCAAAATATTTATATATGGAACTGTCAAATTCACTTCTTGTTCTGAAAATATAATATAGGGATGTTGTTTTTGGTAGTTTACTATGTTGTAGTCACACCATGCTTGGTTCATAGTTCAATACTCAATAAGACATCATTAATACAAGTATGGAAAAGGACCAACACACAATGATTAATCTTTGGTTTCATGTTAGGATATAGACATGGGATGTGTGTTTTTCTTGATCTTGGGCCTCTATTGAGTATCATGTTGTCTTCAGTATTTTCCCTTTTTTCACTTTTGTACATGTTTTTTATAGTAGATAAAATGTATTCCTATTAACTATCTTTTAACATCATTTTTTATAATTTATGGCTTATATTTAGTGCTTGGTTTTATGTCATTCATCTCCAATGGTTTGATCTGATGTTTGTTTTTCCCTTATTTAACATGGTTATTACACTTAGACTATTTCCTCCCCAATGAATCTTATTGGACCCTTCCCAATAGTTGGAATCCTCTAGCATATGGGGTGGAACACCTGAGGTATAGTGGAGACAGTCAGTTCAATCACCGATTAATGGAATGAGGAAGTGAGATGTTATAATTAAAATCTAATTTCATTATAGTGATTTTATCATATTATTTCATCATAACAAGATTTAGACCTATAAAACCACTCATATAAACTAATATTACATTCTTGGAATAAAACCCTTCATGGGAAATGATTTCATTATCAGTGACCAACTATTGGGGAACAAAATGAAATTTTAGATTAAAAAATAAAATATTGAATAATTTTTCGCAATTAATTAGATATCATGTTAGAAAAAAAATTATAAATCACATTAGAAAGGATACTGTGTTTATTTTTTTTGACAACAAAAAGTTTCAAAAATTATGACACCAAATTAATAAATATATAATTATAAGGACCAAGATAATCATATCACATCTATAACTTGTATAAAATACTCAAATCATTCAGGACTACCACATGAAAAAACATTTATTAAAACAGAACACAGAACTCATCAACTACTTGGGACTTTGTTAGGTGTATAAATTTTAAAAAATCAACAACCTTAGTCTCTTTTATATCACCAAGAAATCCATCATTCATCTATGGAGAGAATAACAATTTTATCCATTCATACACAAAATTTGAAATTACAATATGATTATTATTTATGACTATATCAAAATATCAATATATCAACCACTTAATACCATCTCCAATCAAAAGCAAATGATGGTGCCTCACTCACCCAATGGCTATCCTCTCCACACTCGCCTTCACCTATCCTCTTAGGGTTTTGTGGCCCTATATTTTCAAACTTTTCTCATGATTCATCAAAAATCCTTATATTTGATTTATTCATGATTATACTTCATTACAATATATTCTTTTCTTGGGGTTTCTTCTATGGTGCTCTTTGGAATGGGATTTCTTCCATTGAACTTTTGGAGTTCCCTACGATATTTTTTGCTGGTGAAGACCTCAGCCATCCAAACCCATGTCTGACATCATAATACTCTTTTCATCTCCATGTATGATATGGGGCCCAAGGAACAAAGTGGGTTTGGTTTAACTGGTTTGGTGGTATATGAGTATTCTGATGCTTTTGTGGTCAGTTTGTTCAGGTAACTTCTCGTTCACTACTCCTTAGTTGCTGGTTTCATTTGGATCCCACAGGTAATCTCGTCCCTTATCTATCATCAAGTTCCCCTGATTCTCTCCCTATTAGACTTTATAAGGTGATGACTCTTTGGTTTTGGGATGTCTGGTTCAGTGGCTGTCAGTTCCCTAGGTGAGTCATGAATCTGTTCTCTCTTGTTAAGACGGTAACTGGTTTGTTAGATATACTCTCTTTTTATTCCTAAAAGGAATTGATGAAGGTTTGGTATGTTTTTTGGCGAGTGATGGATTCTCCTGATCCTTATTTGGTGATTATGTCTTTTTATGTATCTATATTAATTTATGTGATAGAAACTATGTTCTGATGATATTCATTGCAGTACTCTCTGGTGAGGTGATGAAATTAGGGGGAGTAGCTCTTGATAGCTCACATCTCATTTTAACAAGGCCCAAGGATGGGATACACTGATCTTTTATTTTTTTAGTTTAATATTGGGATATGTGGTTATGTTTTATGATGAATTTGGATATGTGGTTTTGTGATGTTTTTTTTGTTTTATATTTTTTTTAATTTTGTAATTTGGGTGGGGTTTGGTTTAATTTTTATTTCTTGTGAGGTTTCCACTTATCCATAAACTGTCTTTTCAAAAATACTAAAAAAGGATTTTGAATCACAACCCAATGTACCTCCAAAATAGTATGTTTCTGAATGAATCTCTTTCATTTACTAGTATATTTTTTTTATGAAATAAATATTTTTTCTAACCCCTTACCGAAAATGAAATGCTAAATAACAATGATTATAGTATTACCCCTAACATAAAAATATGGCTTCAAAATGGTTCTCTAAGAACATAAATCTCTTAGATGAACATATTTTTAACAAACTCTTATAAAACCTAGATAGTTCATTATGTCACTATAATAAAGGGTGGTATATTTATCTCTATCTTTTTTTCAATGGGTAGTTGCTTAAACAAACACTACATGGTTTGGTAGTGGTTACAAAAAATGCCACATATTTCATAGTCATCAATCATTTATCAAGAGTTTTTATTTTTTAAAGGGAGATTATATTTGGCCATTTTGGATCATTTAGTGGAGGTTTTTAATTCATTTCTTGGTGTTTATAAAAATAGTTGAAAATAAAATAGGGTATGTCAAAATTACCACCTCTATATACTTTAGTAGTGTTTATAGGAAGAGGAAGATATTATTAACCACTTCGGAATATATTTTAATGTACCTATTTAGATGTAGTTATAATAATTTGATGCTAAATATTTTAAAAAAATATTAAAATATTTAATGAAAAAATATGCGTATAAAAATTATGAAATGAAATAAACTAAACCATAAATTCACAATAAACTCATAATATATACACTATCAAACATCCATAATCATATATATATATAACCTCATACAACCAATAACTTAATTCATCAATATATAAATTTAAATTGATTCAAATAAAAACAAACCATAGACAATATACTTCCATCACATGAACTCTATTTCATCAATCTACCTCCACATCATGTCATCAACTTGAACGGACTACGTCATTTCATTAGTTAAAACAAAAAAGAAGAGAGAAATTAGAAATTAACAAAAAAATTATTGAAGAATCAATGTTAATATTTAAACACACCACAAAAACTTGGAATCATAATAACTTCCTTCTAAATAATGTAATGAATCATAATAGTCAACCTCCTACCTACTGTCATCATCTATCACCTAAAATATAAACCATAACATTTAAGAATAGTAATGTGAAATAGAATAGAGATATGATATATTCATAGTGTTTCATAATACATTTTTTATTTTGTTGATAAAAAATAATAAATTTAAACATAAAAGAAGTTATATATAATTCCTAACACTTTTAAAACATAAACATACCTATTTAAGATATAATTCAACACTTGAAACTGATAAAGGATAAATATATAATAATCTAATCAATTTTTATATCAACATGTGGTGTGCTTGAAATTTAATTAATAAAAAGTCTAGAGAATTTGACATAGAATAATTTCATATATTTAAAAAATAATTCAATGATGGTTTTTACATGATTTCACATCAATGTGAGGTCATTTAGTCTAGTTTTGATTGTTACATGCATGTTTTATTATTTTAAAACACTAGAATCATGTTTATGGAAATATTAGAAAAACTATAACTCATATTCATGTGTTTTCAGATTCCAAATTTTCAAAATAAATTTATGTTAATTTTAATATAATTATTTGTTCATCCAATACCATTTTTCATGTTTTGACGCCATGGTGCATGTTTTTAACGGCTTTGGTATTTTTGAAATTTTTAATTAAGTTGTTATTTTTACACCACATTCTAGATGGATGTGTTTAATATATGTACATGTCACAAATAATTAAATGGTTTTTATCTCATGATTTCAGATCAATATGAGATCATTTTATATGGTAATGACCAATATATGCATGTTTTAGTGGTTTAAAACACTAAAAATGTATTTACAAGAAACCTGTGAAAACTATAAACAGGATTTACATATTTTTAATTCCTATATTAGAAAATAAATGTATAGTATTGTCACGAACTGTCCCCCAGGGCCTGTATCGTGACTACCCCAAGCCCGCCTTCCATAGGCCAGGGGCTGGCGACTAGCACCAAAGGCATAATTCACAAAAATTGGGAAGAAATTGCCTTTAAAAAAACATAAACACACACAACCATAGTACAAGAAGATGAAAACACTAAGTAAAAGCTGTATAAAAAGTGTACTGAATGTAAAGGGTCTAGAAATACAAGACCAACAGTAAAGTACAGGGAAAAGAAAAATGGGTACAACTGAAAAGACAAATAGATGGAAGGTGTCTAACAGCTCCTGGATCGTCCCCTAGGGTTCCTACCAAAAGGGTAGGTACAAATGGCCTCCACAACACTCCATGTCCGTCAAACTCCACCGTGTACCGATACGTCGTAAGGTCCTCCTCTGGGTACCATCCAGTCCTGGTGCTCTCAGCCTCCATCAGCACTATTCGTCATCTGCATCCAACACAACAAGGTGTGGGCATAGCCCGTGTAGGGGTGAGTATAACGATACTAAGTAGGGACCCCGAGACCCTCAAGGTCTCGGAAAATCCCACAAGGATAAATCACAAAGTATTATTTCAATGGATAACCATTAATTAGGTATATGACCATACTTATACCTAAGTTATCAAGTAACCCATCTCAATCATGAGGAAAATACAATGGTCATGGACTCACCTCAAACCAGGATTTTTCATTATCAAAACCACGACTACTGGAGAACTCCTCCTTTTTTGAGAATAATGGACCTATTTTGACACAAAGGCGCTTCTCACTAACCTTAGACTACTGAGGTAATCCTCCTGTCGAGTACCGCAAGTCTACTACCAACTACCAGGCGCTCCGTCCGCTATGGGTCTGCCGCTAAATACCTGGCACACCCCCTATTAGCCTACAGAATTACTCCTCCTATCGAGTACCATAGGTCTACTACCAACTTCCAGGTGCTGCGTCCACCATGGGTCTACTGCCAAATACTGGTAACTCCCCACTGGGCTAGTCGAATCACTCCGAGTTGTATCGGTCAAGCAGTCATCAGGTCTGTCATCTACTAGGTCTCTGCACTCTGTACTCTCGTCTCCAGAAGGATATTCTCCACGAGCTACTGTTCGATACTCCAAGTGTCATGAAGTCTCACGTGAAAGTATCTCAAAGTACCTCCACGTCACATGGGTCTTAATGCATCAGACAACACGTCAATCAGACGCTCGGTCTGTGAGTTATTAGCAATTTAGTTTCGGGGGCCCGGTTGGTTTCCTAAATGAACCAACTTAAATGTATATCAACAATACCCTGAACTCCCTTGGGGTATTCTCAAAGGGAAAACTTAGTTAAGAAAATGGCATCATTGATGGTTTGTCAAACAGACGTCTGTAGCCCGAGATATGGGCGATTAGGTGTAATCGGGTCTGACGGGTTCGGGTCCGGTCCGACCCAGTCAGACCGACCCGACCCAGTCCGTGGGTCTTACTGGACTTGAAGGGGTGGCCTGGCCCGAAGCCATGGCCAGGCCTAAAGGTGAGACCCGACCCAAAGGGACGGCCCGACCCGACCCAAAGACGCAGCCCGACCTGAAGGCGCAGCCAGGCCCGAAGGCGCAGCCTGACATGAGTGGCTGGCCGTGTGGCCCTGCCGGCTGGCCGCGTGCAGGCTGGCTGTGGGGCTTTGCTGGCTGGCTATGTGATGGATGGCAATGTGGCCCGATTGGTGGGCTGCCTGGCCCGGCTGGCCATGTCGTGGGAGGGGGTGATGCGCACCCCTTTGTCCGAAACGGCCGGTGCGAGGCGCCGGTCCCTGGTAACCGTGGGACCTGAAGGGTCCCTCCTGTAGCACGCTCCAGTGGCCGGCTCAGCTGACGACCCTCTCCTATCCGCTGTGGCCTAAGGTCGTGGTCCTGCACCACCGACGCGGTGCGACGGCCCCACAGACCTCCTTCGCGGATCGCCCTGGCCGCGACTCCCTGCTTCTCCACGCGGTGCGAAGACGCCGCACCACCGTCCGATCGCCGCGGCCCTCCTGGCCGTAGCCCTTTTCCTGTGGTGGGGTGTGATGATACTGCGCCCCTCCGGCACCACCATGACCCGCTTGTCCACGACTCAGTTCACTACACAGAACTACAGTGCCACACCCTTATGGTTACCCGATGGTCTTGCGCCGCCGGTTCCTTCAGGCTCCGCCTCCATCGTCATCAAATATGAATAACAAAAAGGCGAGAATCGGGCTGTGTTCATGCTGTCTGAAACCTCCTTATTACGGTGATAACATTCAGTTCTCATACCATAATTTCAATGATGTAGAATGGGTATAAAACAATTCAAATCCCACTACCTCGAGTTCGATGACGTTGACGGAGTCGTGGGAAGGCGGCGTCGTTCTATCAATGTTGGAGGAGGAAGAGGGTACTCGTCATTGGGGGAAAAGTGTTCGAAGATGACAAAGTCAAAGATAATGTCCGAATTCATTGTGGGTGTCACTCTCCTTTCTTCCCCCGGTTGAAGAAGGAATAAGATGTTCGATAACGTTCTTCTCATTCTTCTTTGGAAGAATGATTCTCCAATGAGAGCTTTCTCCAAGGGTTCTCCAAGCTCTTCCAAGTTTCCAACCAAAAATAATAGAGGAAAAGTCTATTATTTGTTGGCACAAAAACACAAAGAGTAGTCTTTAATTAAATGAGACAACTCATTAAATTAATTGGGGTAGAAAAGAATCAAAATTCTAATAGGGGAGGGGAGAGTTAGAAATAAAAGAAGAGTGAGTTGGCACAATTATGAGGGAAGTCCAAGAGTTACAAGGGGTTATAGACTGTGTGGTTCCCACGTTGATAATCCTCCTAATAGAGGTTAAGTGTAGGTGGGACCCACCACCATAACCTCTTATTGGAGGTTATGGTGTGGTGTACCCAACCTATAACCTAGAATTGGAGATTTTAACCTCCAAAATAAAAAAAAGCCACATTTATTTTTATTTAACTTTATTATTAAAAACTTCAAAAACTTACTTCCATTCTAACTAGAACGCAAATGTGGTGAAGGTCTCACTAAGAAATCACCGACCCTATGAGATCAATGGTACCCTCAGATTTTAATTCTGATCACCTGTTTAAAAGATATAAAATCCCACTCACATGTTTACTGAACGTACCCGAACAAAACTTTAGAAATTGATTCTGGGAACACCAGGCATCAGAATCAAGCACCGTCAGAAACTGAGGAATTTTAAAATTCCCATGTATTTTTAAAAAATAATTTCTACAGGAATTACAGGTCTTTACATTCTCCCCACCTCTTGGAATTACATCCCCGTAAGCTACAACTGGATCTAAGGGAACAAATGGGGGTACTGAGAACACATTTGAGCCTCCCGCTCCCATGTTCTCTCCTGTAGTTTCCTATTCTACCTGCGAACATGAACCAGAGGTATTGAAAGTCCACTTAAGACTCACTCCTTTCAATATTCAATCCACACTGGAACCTCCGTGAAAGTCACCTCGTCATCGATGTTTAGCTCTCCATGATCGATGATGTGAGAATAGTCATGCACATATCTCCTCATATGAGATACGTGGAAGACGTCGTGCAACCGGTGCAACTGAGGTGGAAGAGACAAGAGGTAAGCTACCTCCCCTACTCTGATAAGGACCTGGAAAGGTTTGATGAACCTCAGAGATAGCTTTCCTCCTTCGTCAAATCTCCAAAAACCTCGTCGAGGTGAGACCCGTAGAAAGACATGGTTGCCATCCTCGAACTCCAGAGGTCTCAGTCTCCTATCAGCATACGACTTTTGTCTGCTCTTTGCAGTCTTCATGCACTCCTGGATGATTTTTACCTTCTTCATAGTAGCCCATACTATCTCTGGTCCCACTAGTGCTAACTCCCCTAGGTCTGTCCTGCATAGTGGTGAACTGCAGGGTCGACCATAAAAGGCCTCAAAAGGTTCCATCCCTATGGTGGAATGATATCTTTTGTTTTAGATGAAATCCAAAAAAGGTAAGTGGTCCTCCCAGCAGTGACTAAAGTTGAGGACACAAGCACGGAGCATGTACTCGAGGGTCTGAATGGATCTCTCAGTGTGACCATCTGTCTGAGGATGGAAGGAAATGCTCAAGAAAAGTTGTGTCCCGAAAGCCTCCTAAAACCCCTTCCATAGCTGGGAAGTAAACAGTGCATCACGGTCGGAGACGATATAAGACATTAATCCATGAAAATGAACTATCTACTTCACATAGAGGCATCTCATTCTCTCAATTGATCCCTTATCTCTAATTGGTAGGATGTGGGACGACTTGGTGAGTCGGTCAACGATCACCCATATCGAATCGTGACTCTTGAATGTACATGGAAGAACCATCACGAAGTCCATGGATATCCCATCCCACTTACACTCTATGACCTCTAAAGGCTATACCAAGCCTGCTGGTACCTGGTGCTCTGCCTTCACTTGCTGAAAAGTGAGGTACCGTGAGACAAACTCTACTACTGAATTCTTTATACCTGGCCACCAATGCTGCCATCAAAGGCCCTAGTACATCTTCACCACTCCCGGATGTACCACTAGAGGGGAAATGTGGAACTCCATCAACACTTCCTCCCAATGTGAAAATGGTACCATGGTACATCCTTTGATGATAATGACATGCTCCCCACCTTTAGAAAATCTATCAGGTGCCTGCCCTGTGGATATATGAGCACGTCACATATCGTTGTCATAATCTCCATGCTATGCCTCCCTGACTCGTTGAAGAAGTGGATGAGTGACTGTAGGAGACTAAAGATAGGATGATTTATCTCAATCCACAAAAGATATCTGTAATTCAGCCAGCTGCTCTGTCACCTCTCTTAGTAGCTGAATGCCAATCCTCCTACTAAGAGAATCCGCAACAACGTTCCCCTTCCCAAGAGTATAGACTATCTCGAAGTCATAGTCCGGGAGGAACTCAAGACATCATCGCTGTCTTAGGTTCAGGTCCTTCTGAGAGAAGATATACCTGAGACTCTTGTGATCAGAGTACATGATAAAACATTCACCCATCAGATAGTGCCACCACATATTCATGGGGAAGACCACTACTGATAACTCAAGGTCATGGGTAGCATAGTTCTGCTCATGTTGTCCCAAATGCCGAGAACCATACGTGATCATTTCTATCTCCAGCATCATGACACAACTGATTCCGGTCCCTGATGCATCGTAGTAGACTATGTACCATACGCTTTCCTCAGGAAGCCTCAAGATGGGTTGCACTAGTCAGCCTCTGCCTCGGCTCATGAAAGATCTACTGTCATCTCTCCAACCACACGAAGGGTTTCCCCTTCATTGTCATGGTTGATAGTGGTGATACGACTCTGGAGACGTCTGCAACGAATCACGGATAGTATCCAGCCAATCCTAGGAAACTCCAAACCTCCATAACACTCCTGGGTGGCCCCCAAGAAAGAACTGCCTCAATCTTCATTGGATCCACTACAACTCTAGCCTCCGAGATGATGTGTACAAAGAAGTGAACCTCTCGAATCCATAACTGGAACTTCGAGAGCTTACCATAAATCTAGTGATCTAGGAGTGTGTCCAGTACTACCCAAATAGGTTAGGCATGCTCTTCCTCAGTAGTCGAGTATATTAGAATGTATTCAATGAAGACTATAACAAAGCGATCAAGGAAAGACTGAAAGTTCTTGTTCATGAGACTCATGAACACTACTTGAGCATTGGATACACCAAAGGGAATAACCAATAACTCGTAATGGCCATACCGACACCTGAGGACTATCTTCTGCACATCCTCGTCTCGAACTCTGAGCTGGTGATAGCCTGATTTGAGATCTATCTTTAAGAACCATTGTTCTCACTTGAGCTGATCAAAGAAGTTGTAAATCCTTAGGAGCGGGTACTTGTTCTTCATGGTCACCTCGTTTAGGCGACGATAGTCGACACAGAGCCTCAAGCTCTCATCCGCCTTCTTGGCGAACAGAATAGGGGTTGCCTAGGGGGAAACACCGGGCCAGATGAATCCCTTTCCATTCAAGTCCTCTGGCTAAAACTGCAGCTCACGAAGCTCTACGGGAGCCATCAGATATATTGGAGTAGATATTGGTGTCGTCTCAGAGTAAAAGTCAATGTAGAAGTCCATCTCTCTATGAGGAGGTAGTCCCGGGACATCATTAGGGAAAACATCTGCATACTGGTCCACCACTACAGGATAAGTCGGACTCTCCACATCAACTGCTCTGAGGGTAAGGCAAGCCAACTGGTGAGTGATTGGCTGCCCCCTCTTCCGAGTAAGTTTGTCATGTGCTGTAAAAGTTCCCTTCTCTCCGGTGAAGGTGAACCTGATGCCATAAGTGTGGACACACCGCACTTTGTGACTAATACAGTCGATATGAGCAAGGACTATAGATAAGAGTCCATACCCAAAATGATGTTGTAATGCATTGACGCCACTATGAGGAGATCCTAGCCAAATTTCTCACCTCCTATAGTAAGCTCACACTACCGGCTCCAGTTTATAATCGTCGAGTTTGCTTCCGTAGGAGTATCTAGCTGTAAGGATTGAGAAAACGACTCTGTCGGAATATCTGAGCTCCGAACGAGGGAAGTGCCAATGAAAGAGTTACTAGAACTCGTGTCTATAAGAAATTCATCTAAGGTAGAATAGACACATATCGTACCTCGAATCATCTCCAGAGCACCGTTATCGTAGGCCTCAACTTCATGAAGTTGTGCTCTGCCCTGTCCACCCACTCCATGTGGTCGGGGTGGACCTCCTGGTGGTGGTGGTTGTAGCACCTCATAATGTTGTCCACCACCAACTACATGGCCAACTCCTCCACCACGTCTGCCTACGCCCTGTGGACCATCTCGATCGAACCTCTGCCTCTTTTTGAGAGGTCCCTCAACTGTCTGATGATCATCAGAAAGTCATGTCAGATAGTCAGGAGCCATGTGACCAAGACCGCCACAGGAGTAACATTGTCCGCTCCTGACATGACTGGATCTGCCTCTACTCTGGGTGCCCCACACAACCGATTTTGAGTCGTACAATCGACCACTTGTGGGTCTAGTCCTTTTGGAACTCTGCGTCATCTGTCAACTGCCAGCTGCAGAAGACTCTGTTGCAAGTCGACTAGTGGTGCGTCTCACTGGTAGAGACTGCTCAGCTAGGAAAAATCTCCACTAAGCGGGCTCAATCCAACACTCTTACCTGTGTCGAGAAGCTATGGGAGATAAATTAAGCTCTAATCTCTCACCTAAGTACCTTCTCAAAGGTCCAGGCCCTAAAAAATGGGTCTCGTACCATATCTGTGGAGTAGCACGAGAGGTCGGTGAAGCTCGCTGAGTACTAAGCTACACTCATGTTTCCCTGCTACAGATTAAGTAGATCCTGTATCCACACCACTAGAAGGGTGGATGGTACAAACTCCGCCCCTGAACATGCCCTCAAAGTTTTCCCATAGAAGTGTCGTCTCGTCATGGACCTGGAGTATCAGGCTCCACCATATTCTTGCTACTTCCTGAAGGAGGCTGGTAGCAAGGATCACCATGAAGTCTACTGGTGTCCCTACTAGCCTGAAGACTCTCACCACAGCCTCCATCCAATCCTCAACCGCTTGTGGGTCCGCCTCTCCCCAGAACCTAGGTGGCCTCTGGCACTGAAAATCATGCAGCGCGCTCAAGCAGCGTGCACTCACTGCTACAGGGGCCGGTGTCATCGGTGGCCCAATGGGAATTAGTATCGCTGTTGCCTCCGCTGGTGCCTCAACTAGAAGAGGGCCATGTACTAAGGCTTTGTTGGTCAGCTGGCTGTATGTATGTTAAACTCCCAGCGCTCCAACTAGTCTTCCGCAGGGAGGCATCCTGAATGAAATAGATGCGACACAGTCAAATGATTACACCTGGTGATCTGACCTGGTTTGATATGACTTAAAGAAAACATTTGAAAACACACACGCAATCAGTTTTTTCATGTACTATGTCAGAAATCAGTAGTCAGGGTCTTGGTGTATGAATACGTTGGCCGCCACAACAACACAGGACTCCCTGAACTGAAAACCAAACTCGGTAACCTTAACACCATTTCGTCAAAGAAAAGTAATATCAGAGTCCTAAGTTCTGTGGTATAACTGACTCCTTTGATACCAATTTGTGATGACACATCCCCCTCAGCCCGTATCGTGACTACCCCAAGCCCACCTCCCATAGGCCCGGGGCTAGCGACTAGCACCAAAGGCATAATTCCCTAAAATTGTGAAGTCAATGCCTTTTAAAAAAATGTAAACACACACAACCAGAGTACAAGAGGAGGAAAACAATATGTAAAAGCTGTATAACAAGTGTAATAAAATTAATGGGGCCGGAAATACAAGCCCAATAGTAAAGTACAAAGAAATGACAAACATGTATAACTAAAAAGACATATATCTGGAAGGTGTCTAGCAGCTCCTAGATCATCCTCCGGGGTTCCTACCTAAAGGGTATGTTCACATGGCCCCCACAACACTCCATGTCTTTCAGAATCGACAGTGTACCGATATCTCATAAGGTCCTCCTCCAGGTACCATCCAATCCTGGTGTTTTTGGCCTCCATCAACACTGTCTATCATCTGCATCCAACACAACGAGGTGTGGGTATAGCCCGTGCATGGGTGAGTATAACGATACTCAGTAGGGACCCTGAGACCCTCAATGTCTCACAGAATCCAACAAAGATAAACCAAAAAATATGATTTCAATGGATAACCATTACTTAGGTATATTCCAATACATATACATAAGTTATCATGAAACTCATCTCAATCATGAGGAAAACACAAAGGTCATTGTCTCAGCTCAAACTAGAATTTTTCATCATCGGAACCATGGATTCTAGAGAACTCCTCATCTGTCAAGAATAGTGGGCCTGTCGTGACACCAAGGCACTTATCACTAACCTTAGACTGCTGAGGTACTCCTCCTGTCGAGTACTACAGGTCTGCTGCCAAATACAAGGTGCTCCGTCTGCTGTCGGTCTGCAGCAAAATACCGGTCGCACCCCCTAATAGCCTATAGAGGTACTCCTCTTGTCGAGTACCGCATGTCTGTTACCAACTACCAGGTGCTCCATCCGCCATGGGTCTGCTGCCAAATACTAGGTGCTTTGCACTAGGCTTGTAGAATCACTCCGAGTTGAATTGGTCAATTAGTCGTCAGGTCTGTCAGCTACTAGGTCTCTGCAATCTGTACGCTCATCTCAGGGAGGATCCGCTCCACAAGCTACTGGTCGATACTACAAGTGTAAAAAATTCTCACATGGAAGTATCTCAAATGACCTCTACATCACATGGGTCTCAATGCATCAGACGACACTTCAATGGGATGCCCGGTCTGTGAGTTATTAGATTTTAGTCCTGGGGGCCCGGTTGGTTTCGTGAACAAACCAACCTGACCGTATCTCAAATATACCCTGAACTCTTATGGGGTATTCTGAAAGGGACGAATTCAATCCATGAAAAAAATGAACCACTGATGGTTCATAAAATGGACACCTGTATCCCGAGATATGAGTGATTAGATGTAATCCGGTTTGACGGGTTCGGGTCCGGTCCGACCCAGTGGGACCGACCCGACCCGGGTCCGGACTGGGGTCTGACCCGGTCTGTGGGTATGACCCAACCCAAAGGGGAGGCCCTACCCAAAGGTGCATCCCAACCTGATGGGACGGCCAGACCTGAAGGCGCAGTCCGGACTGAAGGCGTGGTCCGACCCAAAGGTGCGGCCCGACCTGAGGGGTTGGCCGTGGGGACCGGCCGGCGAGCCGCCTGCTGGCTGGCTATGTGGCCCGACCGGCTGGCCGCTTGCTGGCTGGCCGTGGGGCCCAACCGGTGGGTCATGTGGCCCAGCTGGCCATGCCGTGGAAGGGGGGTGTCATGCCCCCTTTGTTTGAAACAACCGACATGAGGCGCCAACCCCTGGTAACCGCGGGACCAGAAGGGTCCCGCCTGTAGCGCTCTCTAGCGACGGGCTCAGCCAGCTGCCGTCTTCTGTCCATTGTGGCCTAAGGCCGTGGTACTACACAACCGGCGCGGCACAACCGCGACGCGCCCATCCACTGCGGCCCACCCTGGCCGCGGCTCCCTACTACTCCGCACGGTGCAACGACACCGCGCCATCATCGGACCACTGCAGCTCTCCTAGCCGTGACCCTTTTCTTATAGCGTGGTGTGACGGCACCATTCCCCTCCAACACCGCTATGGCCTTCCTTGCTGTGGCTCAGTTCACTACACGGCACTACGGTGCCACACCCTTGTGTTTACCTGACGGTCTTGCACCACCGGTTCCTTCATGCTCAACCACTGTCATCATCAACCGGGAATGAAAAAAAGGAGGGGGTCGGGCCGTGTTCGTGTGTTCCAAACCCTCCTTATTACAGTGATTACATTCAGTTATCATACCATAATTTCAACGACATATAATAGGTATAAAAAATTTCAAATCCCCCTACCTCGAGTTTGAGGATGTTGATGGAGTCACGAGAAGGCGGTGTCATTCCGTCAATATCGGAGGGGTAAGAGGGTACTCATCGTTGGTGGACGAGCGTTCGAAGATAACAATGTCAAAGATGACATCGGAAATATTCATGGGCATCGCTCCCATTTCTTTCCCTAGTTGAAGAAGGAAGAAGATGTTCTATGACGTTCTTCACGTTCTTCATGTTCTTCGTTGGAAGAATGATTCTCCGATGAGTGTTTCCTCCAAGGGGTCTTTAAGCTCTAACAAGTTTCCAACAAAAAATAATAGAGGAAAAGTCTATTATTTGTTGGAACAACCACAAAATGTGTTGTGTTTAATTAAATGAGGCAAATTATTTAATTAATTGGGGTGGAATAGTTTCAAAATTCAAATAGGGGAGGGGGAGAGTTAGAAATAAAAGGAGAGAGGGTTGGCACAATTGTGGGGGAAGTCCAAGAGTTGAAAATGGGTTATAGCCCATGTGGTCCCCACGTTAATTATCCTCGCAAGGGAGGTTAAGGGAGGGTGGGCCCCACCACTATAACCTCTCATGGGAGGTTATGGTGTTGTGGTCCCCACCTCCAACCTCCACTTAAAGATTTTAACTGCCAAAATAAAAATAAGACACACTTATTTTTATTCAACTTTATTATCAAAAACTCCAACAACTAATTTCTATTCTCGCTAGAACACAATTGCGGTAAAGGTCTCACTAAGCAATCACTGACGCTGTGAGCTCAGTGGTTCCCTCAGATTTAAATTCAGAGCACCGCTTTGAAAGATATAAAATCACGCTCACACGTTTACTGAACGTACTCGAACAAAACATCAGAAATTGATTCAGGGCACACTGGGCCTCAGAATCAAGCACCGTCAGAAAATGCAGACTTGTAAAATTCCCATGTATTTTAAAAAAATTCCACAAGAATTTCAGACTTTTACAAGTATTTTTCTTATTTTTCATAGTCATTGAACACAATAAGTGGTTTTTATGACACAAAGTGAATGTTTTCAATATAAAGTGTCATTTTTACCTTAAAATTCCTATCAAAAATATAAAACTAAGAAAAAAATTTATCATATTGTATTAAAAAACTAGGAAAATGATCCCAAATTCATTTTTGACATTTAGGTTTTGAACTCACATTATTATAACATGTGATGTGGTCTGTATAACTCGAATTGCATGTTTTTAATATAAAAGAGCCCTTTTTATTTTAAGATATATATCACGTATCAATATCAAGAATACGAAATCATATTATTTTAAAACATTATGAAAATGATCAATAGTTCATTTGTGATGTGTAGGAATTAACCACAACTCAATCGGGCACACAAAGTGAGTGGTATGACTAAAAGTTCATGTTTTCAATATAAGAGTGAATTTAATTTGAAAAGCCTATAACATAGACACAACCAATTAAATGAGATCAATTTTTTTTTAAAAAAAAATCTGAAAATGATCCATGACTTATTTTTTAATTTGTGAGAATTGAACACACATTAATCTGACACACGATGTGGTCGGTATAACACAAGGTTATTTTTTCCATTATAAATGTTTCATTTTTGTTTTACTGATTGATGTTTTATGTTTTCCTTACAAAGGTGTGAATGATCTATAGAGTTTAGAATTTACCTCAGTAGGATGAACTATATGGAGGTAAATTGTTTTGAGGACTAGGCATACCATCCTCTGAATTATAAAAACTAAATAATTTTCCATTGATGATCACCAGAAATCTTGTTTTTTCCTCCAAGATTCATGTTCTTATAATTTTACTTTTACCTTTAAATTTTTATTTATGCATCCTAATCAAAGGCAATATTTGGACCCCAACTTGGTCTAATAGTAAATGATGATGATTCCCTACCAATGAAAGTTGATAGTGTATAACCAAAACCCATCCCTTATACACAATGGAGGTGATACTACCCTAAAATGATTATTATTTCATCATTACTGATGATGATTTTGAAGGGTTCCCATCCTAGGCCTCTTGAATTTTAACCAATTACTACAAAAATATTAACAATGACTTTCTAATTTTCTGGAAATCATAATATGATCTAATTAATAAATATTTATCTACCATTTAATTTGTAACATAATAATGAAAAATAAATTATAACAACAAAAAATTCTTGAACTCTATTAATCGGGGCCTGCTAGAACGATAAAATGACCCCAACAGAGCTAATTGTCACCCTTTGATCCGTGTAACAGGCCCCATTTAATTGGGATTAAGTGTTATTTTTTTATAATTTATTTTTCAATATTATGTTATTATAGTAATGAAATAAAATTAATTAATAATGAAAAGTGATTACTCCAACATCTCTCGTAGGTTCATTTACAAAACTATCATCGAGTTTCCCATGAACATTAAGCCATATCTTTATCTGTACAACAATGTGACTTAATTCATTAGTCTTTATAATATATATATATATATGTTAGATAAGAAACCCTGAATTATAAAAAAAGAATATAATTAATAATGGATAAAATACAACCAATATTTTTCTTTTTATTAAAAAACACTGAGACCTAGTGATATAAAGAATGAGTTGTCTCTCACAACTGAAATTATTATTTTTATAATTCACTCAAAAAAATCCAACATTAATCAAAATTATAATTTTATTCTGTTTATGTCATTAATATACTATAAAATAAGAAATTAAATCATGATATTCATCTCTATGAATATTGAAAAAAATCTTCTTCTACTCATGATAAATTTTTTAGGCACTCTCTCATACATTTTTCATAATCTCATAGATGCTTCATTAAACTCATTACATAATTTCCATTTATAATATCTCTAATTTTTCCAAAAATTTTCAGAGTCCTTGGGAAAGAAATAGAGTCATCAAAATCAATATAGAAAAACATCAAGAAATAAAAAACAACACTTTATAATTATATTAATAATTTTACTCCATTATTTTAAATTAGTTATAAATGAATATAAAATTAATAATACCATTACCTGGTTATTAAATACCTCATATTTTTGTGTTTTGTGAATAGGACTCTAATAATTATAATTATATTTAAATCTCATCATCTTGAACGAATGTTTCCCTAAATAGTTCTATATATTCTAGAAGCATTATTAGTAGGTACCCCAAAATCATTAAATGAAATGAAAATATTTAAGCCTTCGTGGTCCCTTACATCTATCATGTATGTAATTATATCTCAATTATTATTATCTTTATATTTTTGGAAAATTAATTTAATAATTAGATATATATATATATATTTATAAAATTTCACACATAGTAGTAATTGTAAATCACCAATATACCCTATATGGTGGGGTGACCAACTTCTCTATCATTGGAGGTGCATTAGATGGTAGGATACCAATAATGTTTGGGGAAACTACTAGCTCTATTAAAGTCTCGGGTATATAGGAATCAATCAAATCCACTAAATATGACTGTAGTGGTGCTATGATTTGAGATGTTAATCAATTTGGATATTGATATTTTATGTTCTTCACATTCCTACATATAAAATGGTGCAAAATATTTTAAATGTATACAAAATAAAAAATGTAAATTTTTACAAAAATAAAGAAAAAATAAACCATTGTATATATTTATGAATCATTTATATATGATAAATTTTAATACTATTTCATTACTAATTTATACATTCAATTATCTTAATATTCATTGTCTTTAATGTTTTCAACCTCCATTGTGATGACTATATCATTTCAACCTATCATGTAATTTTAATTAGTTCAATAATATTAGAAAAAAAATGATTAATGTTTTGTTGATGATGAGGTTCACTGTCACAAAGTACTAATTGATCTTCATCGCCCATTTCATATAAGTGTATCTAGATTATGTGTACAAAAACACTCAAATATTTATATATTTCATCATCCAAAAAATAGCCTATCTTCAATTGTGATGCCAATATAAATGGATCATTCTCTTAATGCTCACCATTATGGATCTAGTGATAGAATATGATTGAAGTAAAATGAAATAAATATTTAATTATACAAATATCAATATTTACCAACTTTCAATTGAATAAGAAAATTTAAAATTGGGCATGTTTTTTATTCAATTATATTAATAATCTTTCCATGGTATCCCACCTATGTATGTGTAAATACTTTACTATTTTAAATTTTCATGTATTCTTCACTATAAATTGTATTAAAATTGAATCCATGAATATTGTAGGCATCAAATCTCTTAGACATCCTTAGAGGACCTCAAACCAAAAATATAAAATCATTTTTTTTATTTCAAATTGATTCAAAAAATTCATTATATATAAAAGAAGAAATAATGTTTTAATTTTAACATATGAAAAATAACTACACATCAATAATATGAACATGAGCATATAATTACACAATAGGAAAACCATTCAGTAATATACTTATTAACAACTTTTGCTAATTCCTGCTCATTTTGATCTCAAACCTGTAGTTGCCTCTGATTTTGAAATCTCAATTCTTCAATAAATGGATCTAAAATAAGTCACTTGTGTAACATATATCTATGCACTTGTATTAAGTCTAATTTAGTCAGTGTTAAATTTGACCCCTTTCCAATAGGCCATCCAACAGTTATAAATAATGATGTCTAGTTTTTAAAATAGGAATTAGCATATATTTCATAAACACATCCATCATGATTGAATATTGTCTCAATTCCATAAAAATACCTAGAACATAAGGTATAGTATTTTTTTCTATATAAAATTTAGAAATAGAGCCTTTTAGTTGTGTTTTATTGCTTACATATGACTTCAAATGACCTAAGTTCATGATAAAAAAAATTTAAAATTCTCAGGAAACTATTTGGTAAAATTCAATTCATCAATGAAAAAAAATATTATAGTACCAATTAAATAGATACATCCATCTATAGTATACCGATCTACCAAGTTTATCTTATTCAACTAAATGAATAATCCTATGAATCATGACTATGAAGAATGAAGGGTGAATTAATTTCTCCAAATGAAAATGTGTCAAAAAAATTAATTTATAATATTTATCATGCTCAGCTATATTTAGAGTTGTTCAACAATGATATCTAAAATGGTATAATATAAACTATTAATATAATTACTTTTTCAGGTAATGTATTAGTAAATCCCAGTGAAAAAAACTACCCCATAAGAATATGTGTGTCATGAGTTTTCAATCCATGTTACTTTTGATGTTTTATGTCAATACACTTTGAAAGTTACTTTACTATCTATCTATCACTTATAAATTCTTTAATGTTTGAATTAACTTTCCTTCATCATGATTTTCCATTTAAAAATTTCCAAAGAATACTTTCCATTATTATTTGAAAAAAATCATGATTTATGTTCATTGATTACAAATCATTATGATAATTAAGTTAATTATTCAATTTACCCTTCTCATTAAGAAATTTAAATATTACATTATCACAGACATTCATATCAATATTTGTTAAATTAGGATTATAATGTATCAAATTAAAATCCACATAAGATATCTTGAAAAATATATTCAATTTATTCTATTATTATGTTCCAGATGTTTCATATATTGTACCTCATACCTTATTCCCACCTTCGTTAAACTAATTGCATTTTCCAAATTCTATACTGGTATTTATTAACTATCCCATGATTTATGAACCAAATAACGCCTTTGGTGGATATCTCAATTCAATATATCTATTGAGTTGTGTCTTATTAAACCTAAATTTATGAGAAGCACCAAGAAATCGATGATGACACATAAAGCATAATTTTATACTATTTGTTAATTTGTGATGTTCAAAATCAAAATTAAAGACAATATAATCCAAAATAGTATGAGTGTTCTAACTAGATACGTTTCATAGTCCAAGAAAGTAACTTACTATCCAAATTAATGCAGCATTGATTTTGAATATTTTTCTCATTAATGCATCATTTATTTCCATTCCATCATCCCATAATTCTCACAATTCAATGATTAGAGGTTAAAGGAATACATCCATGTCATTTACAGAAATTTTCTTTCCAGGAATAACAATAAAAATAAGCAAGGAATCCTTCTTAATAGAAATCCATTAATGTAGATTATAGGGGATCAAACTAATTTTAAAAATTAAATAATTAGTATATAAAGTAAAAAATGTGTTAAAAACATTATATATTTATCCCAAATGAGGATTCCTAGGATCCAAAGAAAAATAATGATAAAATGAATAAAAAAATTCCATATTGTTGAATCTTTTTTATGTCTCATCACGTCTTCATTGTTACTATCCGGAGCATGACACATTATGCTTCATATTGTCTTATATGACATTAGTAATCTATCTAAGCATGGTTTCATAAGAATTATTGAATTACTTTTATGGGGGGTTTTCTTTTATTTCTTCCTCGTGTTGCATTAATTTTTACTCTCATTGTTTCTCATTGAATTAAATCTACTTGTATGACATCTTATGCATTCTTATTTATCAAAATATTCCTCCCAATAATGTGTGTAGTCATTAAGGTGTGAATGTATCTTTATATAATAAAGTTTATGTTTCTTTATAATTTTCTCATCTCATAGAATTATGTAGGGGTATTAGCTTTGCCAAATACATCATGAAGAAAATGTAGAATGCTAAACATTTCTTTGTTAGTGATCATATATAGAAACTTTAAATGATACAACTTTAGTTAAAAAAACATCAAATACTTGGAACAATCTTTACATAGTTCATGTTTTACATCATTAACTAATTCAAAAAACTCATTTTTT
This sequence comes from Viscum album, assembly GCA_963277665.1. Classification (NCBI taxonomy): domain Eukaryota; kingdom Viridiplantae; phylum Streptophyta; class Magnoliopsida; order Santalales; family Viscaceae; genus Viscum; species Viscum album. Next base: position 1,071,099,280 of record OY728129.1, read on the forward strand.
TATCATTGACGTACTGAGCAGTATTAACCTACTAATGATCAACTAATGGTTCTTTTTATCAATTAAATTATTTGACATTGTATCTTATAAATCCAAATGATTCATTTATTAGGTTTTGATTAGTATTATCCTCTAGAGAGTCACTTTGTGTTTCGTTAATAAGATAGTTATTGTTTCTAATTTTAATAAAATTTTATTCACAACACCAAATCCAACATACACATCAAGCAGGAAACTATTTCAATGGAAAGTGATAAAATAATTCGTTTCTAATAAACTATCTATTGAATTTATAAGTAGAACACATGAATTACCTTCTATAATCCACTAACCTATTTAATATTTGATAAGCTAAAAATTATTCCAAATAATTGGAATACCATACTATGTTTGGAGGTAAATTTTTCCAACATGTATAGATAATAATTTTATTTTCACTCATCTCTATACACATTCATAAATAAAGAAATAAATGTTTAGTCAAAAAATTATAATCAATTTTTAGAATCACCCAATTTATACATTGACTAGAGTATGATATTGATTCAATAAAACAAAAATTTAACATTACAACAAATAAATTCAGAATTAAAATTATAAACAATAGATATGAATAAATATTAATCCTCACAATATCATGGTCCGATATCTTGGAAGAAGGTCACTGAGGCAAGGCGAGGGAAATATACAGTGTGGAGATCAAGGATGGGATCCCAATAATGTCCAAATGAGATATAATTAGGGGAAATTGTGGGGGAGGATGGGGTATATTGTAGCGGGGAAGGGGTTATAAGTAACATCCATTGGGGGTAGTTGTCACTAGAAAATATAGAAGAGAATCCACCATATCTGAAGAAGACATGTGGGGGGAATCGTTGTGGTTGGTATTGAGAGAGGGAGGGTTGTGGGTAAACATTCATCGACTAGGGAGGGGGTCATGGGTTATGGGTTGATGTCAAGGGAATGGGGAACTGGTGTCCATGTTGGGGGAGGTGGTCATAATCTAGGAAGGAGGAGTCAGTGGTTGGCAGTCATCATTAAGGTAGGTTTTATTGGGGAGGGGGTTGGTGGTGGGGGTGTCTGGGTAGCAAGGATTGAGGTGGGGGTAGGGAAAGTGTTAATTAATGTTTTTAAGTATTTAGGGGCATTTTTAATAAAATTTCAAATAAATCTTGTGGTGGTTTTTAGAAACTACTGATAATTTCTAATAATATAAAAAACATTAATTACATGTAGTTATGGGAAACACCACTAATAAACTAATGCTAAATCCCCTCTTGTAGTGTATATCCACTAAATATGCATTTTAAAACAATGATGGATTATACCCCCTGTAACTAAAAATCACTTGCTATATTTTAATATTATTCAATACATTCATGCCACCATAACTCCATTCTACCTTTATCTATAATTATATATATTTATCAACACAAACATACTTATTATTTTCATAAAAAAGTGGTTTTGTCCCTTATTAGTGCCAAAAAGCACTAAGAAATGAGAAAATTCTTTTAGTGTTAAAAAAACCACTAACAAAAGGGTACCCTTGTCTATTTTTTGTTTCATACTGATAAAGGGTGCCATACATAATTTATTATATATACACATTTATATATTCCTAAATATGATTTATATAATAGTATATATATAAATACAATTTATATATATTTTTAATCATTTATATATTTTTTATTCATTTATACTTATTTATAATTAAAAATAATTATATATATATATATATTATAAATTATAGTGATATGAACTATATAAATATATTAAATATAGTTCATATTTATATTTATATATTTATATTCAAATAATATAATTTTAATACACATATATATTTACATACTACATACACACACACATATATATATATAATTATATGTGTTTGTTTATATATATTTACATATGTGATTGTATATTATAAACATATAAATATGTAGATTAATATATTAAAACAATTTAAGTATAATATATATATATTTAAGAATATATAACAGGTTAAAAATAAAAATTATTTTAAATCTTATTTACATAATTTATATATCCAAAGACACTTAAACTTATATAAATCAATAAAAATATTAAATAATGTAATTAAATATATTAAAAATTGTATATATAAATATAATATATTAAAATTTTATTTGAATATATAAATGATCATATATTTATTGAATTAAATTTATATTAATATATTTAAATAAATATACTTTTATATTAACATAATTGTTTGTGTTTTGTCACAAATCTTGTTTGGTATGGCCAAAAAAGCTCACGGTGCGGCATATGAAAAAATATTGACAAAATGGGGACTGATTATATTTATAATAATATTCACAAATAAATATAAATATATATATATATATAATATACAGACACACACACACACACATTTAAATATATATATACATATGAATATATCATTTTATAATTTGAAAATTCATTTGGGATAGTGGTAAGTGGGGTTCCCCAGATGTGGTGGGAAAGGGGGCTAGAAGGGGGATTGAATCACTTATCACACATTGTTAGAATAAACGTCATAGTGTGGTGGGGATTTTGTGGTGGGTTCTAGCTTGGTGAAGTGTGATAGGGGTTCTCATTTGCTGAATGTTTCTGTTTCTCGGCCCAATATTATTTAAAACTAGTACTCTACCTGTGCATTCACACGACACTATAAAGTAATTCTTATCATTAAAATAGAATACCATTTATCAAACACAATAATTCATTTTTTATTGAAAATATTTAAAATGAAAATGACATACATAATGAAGGAGTAAAATTTTGAGGTATTGAGGATCAAAAGTTACCTAATGAGTAGCCTTCTATATCAAATACATAATTGAGTAACAAAAGCTACAAAAAGACTGACTGAATGGGAACAATAGTTATATAAATTTAGGAATAAAAGTTTCAAAATGATCAGTATCAGTTGTAAAAAGATGTTCCAGAACCCATAACCAAATTTTCTATCATGTTTACAGAAAGACTGACTGGTTGGTAACATTTGTATCCTTCTCTTCCTCCATCAGAACCATCAATTTGTACATCAAATAAACTTTCAATGAATCATAATTTATTTTTAGAGTTCAGGATTAGTTTCATAGTACACCCACATATCCCACATCACTGACATAGTGATCATGATAAATGCTTCTAATCAATGATCCAAGCAAGTATCAGGGAAGGGGACCTGATTTCCTTGATTCATGGTAGTATCTCCTAAGAAATGGCATTGATGACTCTAACTACATGGTATGAATCAATATATTAAAAATAATTATTTTTTCTATCTTCTAATTGTATGTGATGAGTTTTACAAGGTATTTTTAGTAAGTGTGACTAATTCCATCTGAAGGTAATGAAATATGTATATACTATTTCAATGAAATAGTACTAAGGAATTTGAAGAAATTGTTGTTGAATAACACGAGTTCCAATATCAGGGAGGATGTTGTTAATAAAACCATATTCATCATTAATCATCTTCAGTCCCCCTTATTATTCCTTAATTATTTTCCAAATAGTAATAAACCCATGGATGCAGTTTTAGTGATGAAATAAGTAAAATGGTGTTAGTGGTACGGGAAGAAAATTAGAAACAATTCATTCAATCAAAGCTTTCTATCCAACCCTTTCTTCAGAAACCATTTGATCCTCTGCCTAATACATGTTTAATATTGAATATAAAAGTAAACTTATTCCAATGATGATATGTTTTGTACTAATTAATAAAAAAATGTTTCAATTGAATATGAATAATTTAGCATGTTTCCATTAAAAAATAATAAATATTTTGTTCATACACTAAAAATATTGTTTGTGACAGAATCTTTTGCAGTGATTTGAATGTTATAACTTGTTGTGGTACCATGAAAGTCTTTCTTAATGACCATGGTTGTGAAATTAAGTCACTAAATCAAGAAACATAAAAACAATTTGACAAAAAAATAACCCACTAATGTAAAATAAGGACAAATCATGAATAAAGTAGAAATCAGTAAGTATGAAAAAGTATGAAAACTTATTAGTAGAAGTAAAAAACAAACAAAGACATGATCCACTACAAAATAAAAATCTAATAACTAAAATAAAATAGAATAAAATGTTCTACTGATTAAAAAAATTTCAATTCATATTTAGTTCAACTAATATAAGTATCCATTGGTATAATAATTGATCCACTACTCTAAAACACATGATACACTGCTATAAAATACAAGATACATTTCTCTTAAAAATAATCCAATGATATAATAAAACACAAGATCCACTACTCAAAGAAATTACAGATTATACTACCCCAAAATAATGCATGAGCCCCCACTCAAAGAAAAAACCTATTCCACTAATCTAAAAAATGATCCAGTACTAAAATACAATACATCATCTAGTAATAAATTAAAATACACAATCCACTACCATAAAAAATTATCCACATATCTAAAACATTTCATTTTGGATTTAGTATAAGTAACTAATAAAATTTTGAAGTTAAATTCTTGATGAACAGTATGAAAACATTTCATTAAATTAAGGGTATTGTCATACCTGGATTTTGAGTGGTGATAAAGTGTTATAGTAATGGAATAATATGTAATAATCCATGAGATGAGTACCTACACATTCATGAAATAGGTTTACCTACAGATAAAGTAATATTTAAAAATAAGAATACACATTTTGTATGACTAATAGAGAAATACATTAATTATAAAACTATAAATATGCATAATAAATATATTAAAATAGTAAGTATGAGAAATTTTGAAACACTTCAATAATAATTCCACAAATATCATTGTATTACTAATAGGGAAATAGTTACATATAAAAAATCTAGAATCAATTGTGTTTCATCAACCTGTAAGAAATTATATAAGTGTTGGTGTCATATAAATGCCGGTGCCCTGAACTAATATCTCAAATAAATTAATTGATATGGTATATAAATAAATCTAGAAATGTCAGTGGGGACAAAGACATTTCAAATACAAATGGTTCCCCAGAAAAATATTCCACACCCTATGATTTTCTAGGAGACGAATCTGAATTCCTTGTAAAATTTACTTGGCATCCCCGAAATGACCGAAAGATCCACCATTACTAAAACAGAATCAACCCATGAACAAAATAAGAACTAAAAAACATAAAAAGATATGATTCACGAAAATAAAATAATAATAATAACATAATCAAACATATTTCGAGTGATTTTTTTTGAATATTAGGTTAACTATATTAACTTATCGAAACTGATATCATACAAGTAGTCATTTAGTACATTCTAATTCAATATATAAATCTATTCATACTAATCTACAATAGCGACTGTATGAAATATGGAAATAGTTTTTATAAGGAATATAAAAAAAAACACGCATAATAAATAATTAAAAATAGTATGTATGAGAAGTTGGGAAATATTTGTATAATAAATCTGGAAGTGATAGTTTGGAAAAAAGGTAACATAAAAAAATGTTTATAGAAAAGAAATTACATCTGAAAATATGGTTGAGTTATTCTTAAATAGGATCATCTTTTACATGAGAAAAGAACATGTAAAACACAATCTCATATAAAACACTTAGTAATTAATGAGAAAATGTATATGTGACACTTAAACACATGAACATTATATTTTTATTAAAACATAACAATACAAGCCTTGAAATAAAGGAGGCTAGAAGTAGTGGATCCCCAAGAAATCTCCTTTACCATAAAACATACTATCAATCAGAAAGGAATATATATCATCATAAATGATATAATTATAGAAGAGAGTACCTTGAGAAGATAATACATCGACAACGAAGTTACTGTCTCTCTTGGAGTGTTTGATGACGATATCTTGATTGATCAATCATTGGAACCTTCAAAAAATATAAGTTAACAACCAAAATTTTGTTTGCACCTTATCCTCTACTTGAAGAGAATACCCAACACCAAAACATGTATTGATCCCCAGCACCGCCAAACCACAACTGTCCTACCACCATGCATCTTACCAACTAAGAAACAACAGTCCAAAATTATAATCAACCCTTCAATTGGTGCATTCCATCAAATCTATATCCCCTATTTGACATACCTTACCTTCCTCCCAATGAAAGATCTTGATTGTAGTTTTTTAAGGACACAACCAAGTCTCTACCTTCCACAAGAAACCCATGTTCCACAACCAATAATTTCACATGTACCTGAAAAAATAGATGTGAAATTGGTCTTCCCTCCCATGAATAATTTATTCCCTCTCTTATAAACCTACAAATAGTGGAAAAGATAATACCATGAACCTTCCTTTCTATGTACAACATATAAAATTATATAGTTAATGTTATCCTCATGTAGCAAGTTTCTATACAAATTGATGTTAAGATGTGAACAATGAAAAATGTCTGGTCTCCATCTCCCAATATCCAAAGAAGAAGAGATGCTATGAGGATTAATGATGAGGTGCGATGCTGCAATGTAATATAGAAAATGAGGACACCGACCCAACTAACACAAACAAAAGTAAAAAACATAAGTCCTAAAAATCTATTGAATGATTAAGTAATATAAACAAATTTTTAACATTTTTCTGGTAATCAAATTCTATTAACCTAAAAAATGATAAAGGGTTGTTTGGATGGTTCCATTTGATGTGATTGTAGAGAATCAATAAATTTTACAATGGTAGTAATCTAATTGAATGAAAGTCGAAACAATTCATAGATGATTTTTGTCGAATTTTGGAGAATGGGAGTCTTATAATATACATTGGTGATGTGATAGTTTAAAAATGTTATTGGAAACTAACGAAATGTTGTTTGTAAAACAATTTTTCAATTCTTCTTTATATACTCATATGAAATGAGAAAAAATAGAAAACATATACAAAATCCCTATTTCAATGTAAGGTCAATAGTAAAATCCATTGAACTAATCATGAACCAAAAGTTATTAAAGTACATCATCACATTATAAATCCATATGAAATATATTTATAAAAAAACAACACATAAAACATTAAGTTAATTCATCTAAAAAATACAAAAATAAAATAAAATAATATTAAAATGAATTCTTATATTTATAAAATTATGACATGTACATTAGGGAACAACATTATAATAAAATTATAAAATTACTAGATTTAGTGAAATTTACAATGTTGGTTGTATGATTAAATATAGTTTAAATAGTTCACTGATGACTTCTAAAGAACATCAGAGACTGCGAGTCATCTAGAAAAATTGGTTGAATATCAAGTCTATTGATATTTTTAATGAGATCTATTGGAATATTATAAATGAATCCATTTTCCATTTCATTCTTATATATTCACATGTATAAGGAAATTTATTTAAAATAATCAAATGAAAATGGAAATACTAATTCATGAAATGAAATTGAAGTTCTAGGATGTCACCTAGAAATCCTGTCACCATCAAAAGCTTGGAATATAATTTTCTTCATAGAAAAAAAAGTTAAAAATTAGAATACCATACGGAATATTCAGAATAATAATTTTAATCTTAACACGAAAGAAATATTTAGAAACCAAAAGAAAAATAAGTTAACATTTAGCAGGGTGGTCTCAAACCATTAACACCAATATGTCACGAAACATCCCCTTTCCTGACACTTTTCATATGGAAGAAATTATTTCGGAACCTAAATCTGAAAAAATATATATTAGGAATTGAACATGTATGCACTAGAAAAACAACCAAAACAACTCATACAATAAACTAAGGATTTATTTTTCGTGAGTAGAGGGATACATTACATTACTCCAGCTTGAACTTTAGCTCAAACTAAATACAAAACTAAAACTCAATCAAATATTGGTTTTCAAAATTATAATTTGATTTTATTTTTAAAAAGAACAAATCAAACCCACCCATTTATGTAATACTAGTGTTTTTTAAATTAAAAACAAAAAACATATAAAATTTATTGTATGCATATTGAGAAGAAGAGATGGCTACTACAAATGAAAGTGTAGAGGTTGACCATTAAGAAATTTCTAAACATTTTTTTGGAGTATGAATCCAGGGTTATTATGTGGGAAAATTTAGAGGACTAGATTTATTCAATGAGGGTTGATGAATTGATTTTTTTGTTACCAAAATCATTTGAAGGAATTACCTGGAGCAAGATGCTAGTTGTGTTATTCTGGAGCTGTAGGAGGAGGTGAGGTGAATCGTGAGAAGGATCCAAAGTAGGAGAGGAGGGGATTCGTGAGAAGGAGGCCAATTATGTATTTTTATGGTTGATAATATGAGGGGACATCAATGTTAGGTTGGAACCCTAGGAGCAGTAGAGGTAAATATCTTACAGAGGGGTTTATGGATGGTGGGAATGAAAAGCGATGGGGATTTTGTTATTGAAATCACGTAAAGGATATAGTTTTAGCTGACATTGATAGTGATATGTGTCAACAGTAGGAGGAAATTCGAGGAATCATGAGAAGGAACCCAGATAGAGGAGGAACAGAGGTGCAAGGAGGCCATCACTATATTTCCAGAGCGGTCATAGGAGGGGAGGAAAATGTTCAGCGGGAACCCTAGAAGAGAGGGAGGGGATTTGGGGAGGGGAGAGGGAACCCTACAGCAGGGAGAGGGGTTTTTGGGAGGGGATTCAGGGAGGGGAGTAGGAACCCTATAGTGGGGAGAGGAGTTTCAGGGAGGGAAATTGTAGAGGGCATCAGGATGGGAGTGAGTAGTTTTAGGTTAATCCCGATCAGGAGTGGGAGAGGGAGGCAGAAAAATGTTTAGAAACTGATGATGTGGATAATTGATGGATGGGAAAATTTGAGAAATATGATGTGGATGGACATGAGTATGACATGTGGTATATGGAAAGCTAGGATTAGTATATATATTATAAGTCTCCCTTTTATTAATTCTCAGAATATCAGTGTTTTTAATGCAGATAAAATCCATTTTTAACACTTTTAAAACTTGTCTCTATAGTAGTGATATACAAACACAAACTCACATTTCATGAATTAATATTAAATTATAGTATTATAATTGAAGATATAATCGTATTTTTTATTGGAAATTTATATATTTTTATTAAATTATAAATAAATATATAATAATTTATTTGTAAAAATTTGTTATTATTAAATAATATGAGGATACATTTTTTAAAAATTGTATAATATATGTTAGTTGTAATAAATATAAATGATTGATTTATTTTTGGGTAAAGATATTATATATATTAATATTATTACAAAATTTCAGGGAGAGGGAATACAAAGAAATGAAGAAATATAGCACACCTACAAGTACTCAGGGAGACTTGACACTGAGAACTCCTACACCACCCCTAAAAGGAATAATGGCTATGCTACACACATAGGGGAATTATAGGTATTAATATAACAAAATAAAATATTTAACTAGTAGTTACTTTTAATAGTTAGAGTATAACACACAATATTTTAGTAAGCAACTAATATCAATTTACAACAAGGTTAAGAGGTAAACTTTAAAATGATCCAGAGGTTCGATGGCTCAAAGTCCATTTATAATTTGTGAAACTAAATTCTCTACCACCCAAATACATATTACCATTATCTTGTAGTGAATAATTAATATTAATATTGGTATTTTCTTGTAAAGACAATGGATGATATTTATAATTTATAAACAAAAAAAAATTACTGTGACATGTGTTGTCAACTCCCACAATTGTGGACCATGTTCAGAAATATATCAATTCATTCTAACATAAGATTATAAATATATAGTATATTTTGAAAGTATGATGTTCATGTCAAACTGATAATAATATTATCTACTTCTTTTTCATTGGTACCCAACAAGTCTCTTGCTCCAGGAATCAAATCTCATTACCACACATCGTTGACAATAGTACCACCGTTCCTTCATCAAAACACCACCTGTAATGTGATAATATTAAAAAAATAAAATAAAAGATTATATAATATAAAAATTATTCAGATCCTTTATAATTAAAAATTAATATACACTATGTATTAATATATATACTGTTATAAGAAAATTTCTAAAATAAGAATATTAAAATTAAACAATAGGAAGAGCATAATTACTAAAATTAAATAATCTTAAAAACATAGGGTATGTTTTAGTTTTTAATACATTAAATTATATTTATTAAAATCAATAATGATTAGTGAACAAAATAATCTATTTTAAAATAATAATCAATATTAATTAAAAATACTTATATTCTATAATATATTTTAAAATCGTATGCAATATTAATAACAAAAAATGTATATTTTAAATTAATTAATGAAATATATTAATAATAATTAATCACTAAACTAATATATTTTAAAATAAATAAACTAAAATATTAATAAAAATGAATAACTAAAATAATATAATATTAAAAATTAATAATTAAACAAATATAGTTTTCAAATAAAAATGCTAATATATTATTTATAATTAAAAACTAAAATAATTTAAAATAAATAGACTATTATATCTTTAAATTATATGTAATGATAATTAAAAATAATTTTTTCAATGTTAATTGAAATCATGGGTGTAGAAATATTATATTGGAATCATATTTTCTCCCTCTAATCACCTCTATCAATGCCCATTCATTTGTCTGTACAACCTTGGGGATCCTTTAGGATGAGATTTATTGTTTTTGTTTGAGCTTCTATCATTATTGATTTTATTTTGTGAAAAAAGAATGAAATATTATTGCCTGTCATATTAAAAAATATGGGAGTCTTTCTGATGTCTCGACTCGGGTTGGGTGTGTGCCCATTGAGGCTATGTCCTTTGTATCTAAGGATTTGGTTTCCTAATGATTAATTTTCTTGTTTTTTTCAAAAATAATTACAGTCTATAAAAAATCCAACGTTAACACTATTTATAAATCAATAAATAAATTTTAAGGTTATAATCATAATAATGATCAAAACTATAAAAATTTAAACAATTACCAACAATTATTACCAATTTCATCTTAAAATATCAGGAAAATAATAATCATTCATATTTTTCAATATCGGTCATATTTTTCAATATATTTGATATGTGTATTTAATGAATGTATTTTATGATATTTTTGTAGCCTTATTTCTATAAATAATTGAAGATTCTTGAAAATATGTGAACAATTTGACTTGTTTTATGTTTCATGGAAGCATGAATCCTATCTCTAGAAAAAGATAAAAAAATAGAAGAATATGGGGAAAGATAGTTCATGTTGCAAAGCGACATGAAACTCAAAAATTGAGGATGCAGCACTGTTATAGAATTGGAATAGGAAATTTTTATTTTGTGTATTTCAATACATGATGTGAGTTTATCAAGAGAATACACAACCAACATTGCAAGTTGCGACATAGTACATACTATGAATGTTTTTTACACATGTACACTATACACAACGTGAATGTTCGGGAAAAAGAAAGATATAGAGATTTTGAAACTAATGTAGATTAAAAATCATGTAAATTTACCCAATATGAATTTATTATGAATCATAAAAATAGATACACTCGTAGCTAAGGGTTTGATAGAAACATTTATAAAACTACACCCTTAGATGTACAACTGAGATCATCTTGGAGGATGGGAGTGACACACACGGATTCCTTCCAGACCATGCTCACCAACATGGATCCTTTCTTCACTGCCATTATTTATGTTTTATTAATTTTTTCTCACCCTACCATGAAAATAATGAGGGGTTGATTTCTTTTTTTTTTGTGGTGTCCATGAAAAAAATGGATTAAATAATTAAGGCATTTTATATTTTTATTACAATTTATGTTGGGATTTCATTTTTTTATCATTTCTATATCTTTATTGATTCTTCTTGCATGATCACTATGGGTGGGTTTTGGAAAGGGATTTAATTTTTTTCTTTATTTGAGCATTATTAGTGTGTGTGTTTATTGAATTATTCTATTTAATGTGATATCTGGGGTTTATAATTCCACCATGACCATTGGTAAAAATCTTACCATATTTTTAAAAAATGTTTCTAGATACCCATTATTTGAAATATGAAGTACTTGAACATGATAAAAAAAATATTTTTGGATGGAAAGCATTTACTAATACCTTTAGACTGACTAAGACATGATTTTGATGACTCATAACTATTAATTAATTATTTATTACCTTGTTATCCCAAGAAAAAAGATTCATTGCTACCAAACAACCCTTTTCTATTTTCTTCTCCCACTTTCTTCACCAATCATAGAATTAGTATCTTAGATTTAGTTTTTTCAAATCAAAATTAGTTTAAGTATTTATTATTTAATATATATTTTCTTCAACCCTATCTTTTTTAGTTTGACCTTAGACTTGCATATTCTATACTAACTAGTAGTTTAGTGGTTTGATTGATTATTGTTATAAATTTATAAATTCGGTAGATCTGTGGGAATTAACAACCCCTATAGGGTATCAATATTCTTATTATTTTGTCAATAAATATAAAATTTTTTATTGAAAGGTATATCTAATAATTACATATTTTCCTTCAATAATAATATGGACTAACACATTAAACTAAAGTATTGATAAAATGATTCTAGTTGTTGAATATGTATAATTATAATGGGAATATAAAATATTGGTATAATGATTTTCAACATATATTATATTATATCATGTTGGGGTTATATGAAATCAAATTTGGAAGTGTAAAGGAACTAAATATAAATTTAATGGAATCAATCAACTCAAGGAGTAAGCTTTTGAAGTGCGAAGGGTCAATTATTCTGAATAGTGGTATCAAATACCTAGTTATAACAAATCATCTAAAAAATTCACACAATATGACATAATGAAGGATAGATTCATGAGATATAGATTTCTAAGTTATCCCAAATCTAAATGTGAATTGTTCGAGCAACAAAATATTAGTGTGAGGGAATTGATCAGGTCATTATGCTAGGTTTAGGAACTATTAAAAATAGTATCGTTACCAATGCTAAAAAACAATTTTATTTATGTTAATGGGACTTATAATTTGATAATATATAAAATACTTCAACTTTTATCATCACTAAAAGAGAACTTATAAAGACACCCTTTATTATCACAAAAATTTTGATGATAAATTTGGTTTTTATCTGTGCCTTTTTAGCAGTAATAAAACTAAAAAAATTAAAAAGCATTCTATAGTTATGGGTGATATTTTCAATCTACCTTGAATCACATCTATAAAACTCCCTACCCATTTATATCACTTATAATTATAACCTATATTAGTACTTTTTAAATTCATATACTGATCCACCATACTCTAACAGTGTCTGGCTTTGAGAGACACCTCAATGCAACTTCAATACATAGGAAGAGGCTATAAACAGGTAGTAGCCTCCGAGGTGCCAAAGCAGGCCATACAAGAGACCCTTTATTATGAGGAGATGGTTACAGCTGGGAGATTAAACATGGACCTTCAAAATCGGTTTGCAGTGTTGGGTGATGATGAATGCCATGCTAATGGGGATCTAAATAGGAATGAGGCTTCGCATGAAGTGGACCACTTGGTAGATGTGGGTGAGTCCCAAGAGGAGATAAAGGATGTTCTGGATGTCTCCACAGAGCCCAAGGAAGTGGCCATTGCAGAGGAATATCTAAGATCATCCTCACGGAAGGTCAAATTCATTACTACAGATTCTGATGGTTTTAACATGACCAACCAGAGGGGGAGACATAGGAAGGAGTACTCTAAGCTACCAAGTCCTCCTATCACTAGGTCTGTAAGTAAAAGCAAGAAGCTGTGAAAGGTTACTAAAACTATGATCAATTTGGATGCATTGGTCAACTCATATAGCAAACCGGTGTATGAAGGTGGTGAGGATGGAGTCCCTTCTAGTCCCTCGGCAAAGTCGAGGGATCCTGGATAGCAATATGAGGGAATATCTGTTAGAGACACTCAACAACATATATCATTGATGCTGGAATGTAGGGATCTGCATTTGCACTAAGATGATGAAATGGGAGAGGAAGATATGGATATGGGAGCATTGAAGAAGATAGAAATAACGATTTGTGTGACCAATTCTAAGGAACAAGGTGTGTGGATTGATAGGCTGGCTTGTATTCTGCTCAGAGAATTCCATATGGGAAAGATTGACATGGAGGAATTCATGAATTCTTGGGATAACATGGCTCTTCAGTATGAAGGCATTTTGAAGTACTACCCCTAATCCCAGGTAAATTCTATTCCCTGGATATTGTTTAGGGAAATTTATTCCAATCGGCTCAAACTGTTCTTCGAAAAATCTGTTGTTTCTTTTGGTGTTTAATGTTGTTAATGTTCTCACTCCCCACTTAAAAGTGTTTTTTAAAATAAAAAAGCAACGTTGGATGGAAACAAGAACCCATGAATTAAATCCTAAATAACTTTTGTAGATGGTGGATTCAAACGTCTACCTAGTACATTCTAAACAAAAACTATTACCACTGGCTAAAGGCAAGGTGTACAAAGGAACTAACCATGAATGTAAGGTTGTGGACGATCCCCTCATTGACATAGATGGATGGAAAATAGGTATGTAAACTCTTTTAGAGACCATTCTCCTTGAGAAGTAGAATCTAAATTATTAACAACATTATTCATGGATAAAAAAGATGATATATGTAATGTTATAGTAATATAATTCACTAATATATATTAGCTAAAAGATAGTGCTAGAAAAATCCTTTAACAAATAAAAAAAGTAAAATTTGTTTTAAGCATTGTTAAAATGGGATACCATTTATCATCACTAAAAAACACTGACAAAGGGACATTTTATCAATGATATAATTAAAATTGATAAAGGAGATACTATTGTAATGTGACTTTAAAATTACAACACACTATAGTAGAAAATATATTTATACAAAAATTTATAATATAATTGAAATAAAAATTATATACAAAATCTATGAAAAAACACTATATTATAGAAATTTCAAACATTGTTTTTTAAAATTTAATTAGTATGTATAATTTAACACAAAAAATTTAAAAACAGTAGTGGTTTCATTATGTTTGGCACCCAAACCCCTCTAAAAAAGCTATATCATGTTATCAGTTGACAAAAAAACCCTACAATTTGAGAAAAAGAATCAATCCGTATAAGAAAAAAACTCTCATTCTAGTAATAATACAAAAATAAAATTAAACATAAATATGAAAAAATATATAAGTAAAATTATATTTTTAATCTAAAACCAAAAAATTTAATTCATACTGGTAACACTGTATATCACATTGTGGTGCACCTGATTCCTATACAGCAAAAATGACATAAGGAATATTTAACAAAAGTATAAAAACAATTTGAATATTTTTTCTTATTTTTTTAGTATTACATGTGTATTTTGAACTATAATTTCAAAATTAAATAGATAACATAAACTTTGAGAAATATTGGTAACACTATGTTTCATATTTTTTTGAAAATGATTCCAACACATTACATATGATCTATGGATTCTTATCTTAATGTTTCCAAAAATCTAAATTCATTTTCATAGATTTGAGTATGTGAGTTGTGTTTTGAACCAAAATTCTGATTTTAAATAAAAACACACTTTGAGTGATAACGGGCACACCAAGAATTAGATTTATGTGCAATTTATTATTACAAATCAAAAATTATGTAAGGATCATTATCTTAAATTTTCATAAAATCTGATAGTTTTTTCTTGTTTTTGATTACATCACATGTATTTTTTTTATTAAAATTCAATTTTAAAATAAAAACAAACACTTTGAGTCATACTAGTCACATAGTGAGTCAATTTGACATGATAGCGATTCATATAAATCAAAAATGACTAACGAATCATTTTCCAAAAGTATAAATAAAATACGATCATGTTTTCTTGGTTTTCAAAGAGTGACACTTGTTTTAAACTAAATTGTCAATTTTAAACTGATAATGAATGCTTTGAGTCATACCTGGCACACTTTGCATCGTATTGGGGTGTGGACAACTCCTACACATAACAAATTACTTATGGATCATTGTATAAATGTATCAAAACAATATGAATATTTTTTTCATAGTTTTCGATAATGTGATGTTGGTTTTGAACTAAAATATCTACTTTAAATAAAAAGACATACTCTGAGTCATGATTGCGTCATCCTTCATTGCATTGATATGAGGATGACTCCTACACATCATAAATGACTTATTAATAATTTTCCAATATTATATAAATAATATGAATGTTTTTTCTTGGTTTTGAGTAGGTCACATATCTTTTTTTACTAAATTGTAAACATAAACAGAAAACATTCACATTGAGTTATACCAGTCATATCGTCTGCTGGATTGATGTGACCCCAATTATTACACAGCAAAAAGTAATTATGAATCATTCCCCCATGTATCAATTTAATTAGATTATGTTTGCTAAATTTTTAGTGAGTGACACATGTTTTGAACTAAAATGTCAATTTAAAACTGATAACGTACAATTTCAGTTATACCAGGAACAATATATATCATATTGAGTTTTGGTTGATTCCTACATGTCAAAAATTATTTATGGATATTATTCCTAACATATAAAAACAATAATATCACATTTCCTCGGTTTTGAGTATGTGACTTTTGTTTTGAACTCAAATATCAATTTTAAATAAAAACATGTTTTCAGTCATACTGGCCACACTATGCATCAAATTTACATGGGGTTGATTCCTACACCTATAAAATTACATAATGAACATTTTACAAATGTATAAAAATAATTAAAATTTATTTTCTCAGTTTTGAGTATGTCATGCGTCTTCTTTTAAAAAATTTAATTCGATACTAAAAACATGAAATTTGAGTCAAAACAGTCACATTATCCATTAGATTTACAAGAGACTAATTACTATATGTGAAAAATTACTTATGAATCATTTTACTATATAATTAATACAAGCAAATCATGTTTAATTAGTTTTTCTATATGCGACACATGTTTTGAACTAAAATGTCAATTTTAAACTAATAAGAGAGACTTTGAGTCATACCTATCACCCTGTGTATTGGGTTGAGATATATATGATTCTTATATGTTAAAATTTACATATGGATCATTTTACTACGGTATAAAAACAATATGAATACATTTTCTTAGTTTTCACTATGTCATGTGTCATTTTTACTGAAGTGTGTATTTAAATAAAAAACACACACTTTGAGTTACATTAAGTCACATAATGTGTTTTTATGATGTGATACTAATGAATAAATGACTAAAATGAATTATGAATCATTTCCCAAAAGCATCAAGACAATTGGAGTATGTTTTCATGGTATTAAGTGAGTAAAAAACTTTTTGAACTAAAATTTCAATTTTAAACTGATAACATACTCTTTGAGTCATATCAAGAACACAATGTATTATATTAAGGTGTGGATGATTTCTAAAGATCAAAAATGACTTATTATTAATTTTTTTAATGTATCCAAACAATAAAAAACTGTTTACTCAATTTTGAGTATGTGACTTGTGTTTTGAACCAAAAAGGTCAATTTTAAATAAAAACACACTTGGAGTCTCAGTAGTGAAAACATGAATCAGATTAATGTTTGTTTGATTTATATATGTCTAAAATTACTTAAATATGATTATCATAATGTATTAAAACAATATTAATGCGTTTTATTAGTTTTGAATATTTCATGGGCCATTTTTTTTACTGAAATTCCATTTTAAACATAAAACACACACTTTGAGTCATAATTGTCACATTATGCATCAGATTGATCTGATACTGATTCCAACATGTCTCAAATGACATATGAATAGTTTTCCTAAATTATCAAGATAGTATGAAATTTTTTTTTTATCTTACAATGAGTGACACATTCTTTGAACTAAAATGTCAACTTTAAACTAATTGCACACACTTTGAGTCACACTGGGCACACCATGTTTGATATTTAGCTATGGATGATTTAGGAGAGCTTTGTTGAGTGCATTATCTCTATAAAATTTTTAAAAAAAGTATGAGATATAGATGAAAAGGAAATTAACTAAAAAATTAGATTAAATTATGATAAAATTCAATAAATAAGTAGTAGAAATCCATCCCTTCATGATGTTTTTATAAAATTTGATAGCATGTACTCTACCAATTCATTTATAAAAATATATATTTCCTCTTATAAATAATAGGATTATCTATAGCCCTTGCAGTACTAGAAAAATATAAATAAATTATTAATGAATATTATAAATGAAATTGTAATTATCATGAGAAATACCTCTTTAGGGATGTTAGTTTGTTGATGAAATACAATATATTTATTAAAGTTTGAACTATAAAAATCGTAACCTTTTCCATTAGTATTTCTTAAACACTATAGATAGATTGAGAAAAATAATTATTTTGTTTTCATATATGTTTTGATAGTGTAATTTTATTATATATACAATAATAGTTATCTATTTATAGAATTCCATAGGTTTTTGTGCTCATGGACTATCCTCAAGCCATGATTTTGATGATATTTAAACCCCTCCCTATCATAATATAATTTTCATTAAAAAAATATATAAAATTAATAAATTTACATTTATTTATAATATTTTTCAAGTAGTGTATTAAAATTTGATAAAAATCATCATGTGTGGTCCATAGATGGTAGTAATGGGTGATCAGTGGTGCATATACCTCGCCCATGACGGTGAAATAATAGTATAATAACATAGTGAAAATAATGTGGGTCTCTCCATAGTGCAGTTAGATGGATTTCTAGAGCACATTTCTCATATTTTCAAGGATAACAGATCAGATGTATAACAGGGGTTCACATCTTCCATCAGGATGAGGCATCATGCATCTTTGTAAAAGGCATTTCTAGCTATACCTTCCATTCAAGGGTTGGTATCTTGATAAAAAATGTATCATTTCACTTGGGGAGGGAATATTCTAATTTTTCATGTCTTTGGGATATTCTGGGTCATGTTCTAAGGCCATGTTCCACTAGGCCTATGGGTCATGTAAGGGTCCCCCCTCGAGCCAATTAAAAAGGGGGGAATGAATAAAAAGTAAATATCAATCAGGCTTGTCAGGTAATAAGTAATGAAATAAATGAAAAATATTTTTTAAGTGATTAAATTTTAGAGTTTTACCTCTATATAATGGGTATTAATAAGAGTATATCATTTTCATGTTTTCTTTCAATCATTTTGTCCGATTTTTCAACTATTACATCATATTGCATTGGTTCCAATGATAATAGTTGTGTATAAGTGGTATGAAGACTAATGAGTCAAAACTTATGTTCATGGGATTTTCCCTTAAAATATTATTAATATATATTCCTTTGAAAAATATGAATAGTATTTAATTATAAATAAAACTTTAGATCAACTATTAGACAATAAAATCATGAAAACACTCCTGATGAATGTCTTTAAAACTAATACTACTTTACATTCATTTGTGATTATTTAATTTACATTATCAAGAGTAATATATTCTATAATCCCATCTCCATAAATTTAATATTCAAAATAAATTGTGGTCATTTCACTAATTTATAATTTTGTATCCACGTAAAACATTAATGTTAGTAAATAGAGAAGTTGAACTAGATGAGAAATGTGAATTTTTGAAGATCTTTTATAGTGGTTGGTTGATCTATTAGATCAATTTTATTTGACCGTTCAGTTCAACTCTTCCATTTTTCTATCTATAATAACATTCATCAATTTAGGCCTTTTTTCATTATTTTTTAATTTTTTTATAAAAATAAATTGGAATGAAATACCACCATGTTAACATGTATTCTATAGGATAAAAAATCCATTATTTAAAAGTTCCAATAGCAATATTTATTGTATGAATATCAGCCTCATCAAGTGAAATTGGTATTTTAGAACTTTTCTCATGGGATTTATGAATCCCTACTCTCAAATTACCCATTGGATTTTGTGGGTGTGTAGAATTACTCATTGGACACATTACTTGGTACCCCTCAAAGGAAGGAAATTGCTTGGTGTTGATAGATATAAATCACAATCATTTTCACCCTATATAATATCAATACAGGAAAGGTTTCAATGTCTAATATGTTCACATTTCATAGAAAAAATTATGATATTATTAATTATCCCTTTAAATATAACCATTTGAGGGGAATGGATCACCTCAAAGCTAGTAGGGGGGGGGGATCTTCACGATGTGGTTTTTATTGTGTTGTTTCTTCTATTTTATACATTCCCATATTTTTTATAATTATTTATAATGTAAAATAGTTTTATCTTTTATATAATATTTTTATGTCAGCATCACATTTAATTTATTATCTTTGTCCCCATGTTCATTTATTTTCTCAAAATATGTCCGGGGTGACACCCCAAAACCCACACCTCTGACACAACCATGCATTTCTTTCCAAATCAAGGCTATTTATATTAGTTGTGCATTAGGTATATTTGATGAAAATTCTTGTGTCTGAGTCAGATACAAAAATATATGAAAGTAATTAATCATTATTATATAATATCAATTTATGGAAAAACAAATTTTAATTATGTTATACTTATACAAGCTTCCCACAATTTTTGTGTGTTTTCATGTATTAGTATCCTATAGCTATTTACATGTTCCAAATTCAATATCACATTATGTGTGATGGAAGTGGGTTTAGATTTTAATTCATAAATATTCATATAATAAAAGGAACATAGTCATGTTTCTATTTCATGTCACATCAAAGTATTACTATATATAAAAAATACATAACATTTTTTTCATGTGATGCACACCTCATCCATACATTATGATATAGGTAGATTTTTTTAATACAATTTTCTTATTTTAATAACTTAGTTGTTGTTTCATAAATTAACAATTCTTAATCAAAGTGATTAATACACATAGTGTCAAGTAAGGTATTACAAGTCACAATGTACCTGAAAAGATGTCTTCTCATGATGAATAATAAATACATCCTATGCTTGTTGGTTTATTAGGTATGAATACATATCTGGTGAGTTCATGCTTATTTTCCCTTCACTGACATTAATAACATAGTTCATAATAATTTCATGAAATCCTTTATGATCCTTTCAATATATAATTAATAAAAAAATTCATTCAAGTTCTACAGGGGATAACTAAGAGAAAATGAATGGATACAATTTTTTAGTAAAATAAAGAAATTATATCACAAATATCTTCCCAAATTAGTTCCTTAAGTGTGGTCACAACATTATTCCATTAATTTATATCAATTGGAATGTGCATTCTATTGGTGATCCCAAAGTAACTATTGAACTTGACCTTATTGGGGCTAACAAGATGGTCATGGGTATTCCATGTAACCTCGAATTTGATTCCATTGTTTGTCACCCAAATAATTTTTTCTGACACAATCATGCTACAAATCTCCAATTTTATATACGACACAATGTTTTCCTTTTCCTACAACTTGTTTCTCTTTAACACCATCAATATAATGTTCCTCTATATTGGTAGCATCTGAATGTGTATAAGATTTTTTTTCCTATATATTAAAAGCATCAACAAATTGAGATATCTGTAGTTCCTCATGATTGGGAGCATCAACAGGTGAAAAAGTCATTTTCTGTAGAATTTATGAAATATTAATTTAAATTACATAAATTATGTAGTGAAAAAAATAATAATATGAGATAATATAATATGTATTGAAAAAAATATAACCTGATTATTGAAATAAATTTTTACAAGGTTAAAGAGATTTAACCACTATATAGAGTATCTAAATCCTCTCATTACGGTCTCCTATAACATACAATACCCTTTATACATTGTGATTATTGTGAATTGATTGCAATATTAAAATGGAAGAGGTATCCTTAGTTGAATTGACATCTAACCCTTTAGTGATTTTGATCAATAATAGAAAATTGGAAACATTTAGTTTTCAGGAAAAGGAACACAAAATGTTTTTACTACCTATGATTCCATTATAAATTGTTCATCTCTGAACCCTCTACTGCTAAAACCCACTTTCATGAATCCTAATTCAGATATTTTAACTGCACTTAAGTTATCAACCAACTTGCAATGAAAAATATACACTTATATATTCTAACTACTAAATTTTTTAATGATTACAATGTATGAAATATTATTATAAATTGAATTTCTATCATTGGTACTATATTTTTTTGATGCTTTCAACCATGGTTTGACTTCCTCCTTATGCTACTGCACGCTGGAGCATCCTATTTTGTTTCATCACATTCCCACTTTCCAAAGGTGGGCATCATTCATAACCACTTCAGAGATGTCTACTCCTTGATCAAAATTGGATGATGAGATGTAGTTTTCTCCTTCTGTGTATTCCTCCTAGTAATTTATCTTTTTTTTTCAGGTATACCATATAGATTATGATGTTATTCATGAACCACATTTCTGGTTCCATATATTCATAGACACCTGTTAATTATATTGCTTCGGTCTAGACATTCAAAAGCGCCAAGTGAGGGCAGCAACCTTCAGTTAGGAGAGTTGTCAAGTAGGGCATCAGTGGCATGTCTAGATGTTGGAACATTAGAACGCTTGTATTCTTTCTCATTAGAGGGATTTCCAAGGGCTCGAAAACCCGTGTAATTCCACGTCAGTTGAGGGGTATCTTATGCCAGAGGAATGTTTTCTATGTTTTTCCTCAGGCATCCCATGTTAAAAATAGTGTAGGCCACAATTTTAAAATATTGAGGATATGTAATAGTCTTATCCAAAGACGTGTGAAGTTGGATGATATAGGTAAATACCCAGAAGTGGGAACATAGAAGGTTTAATAGATGAGTGTGAATTCCTCGGATGATAATCCTAGATGATGTGTCCCATAAAGGGAAAGATCTCACAGTGTGAAGGATGATCTGGACACCATTGAGGGTGGATCATGAGGGTGGACCATAATGCGGGGGACACAAAGGTTTACCATTGGCTAGTATTGAACCTCATAGAGGCTTCTTATATACCCTATATAGAAGACAGGGTTAAAAGACCACATATTTCATGAGAGTGATTTTGGGATTACACATGGATAGATTCCCGTCCCAAGAGGAGGACTATTGGTTGGATGAATATTGATTGTGTTGGGATTATGCATGGTTATATGCCCGAGTGCTACTAGGAGTAGCGATAATGTGGATTGAATGACTTCACTGAGATGTGGAGGCACTAGTAAGAATCAATATAAAAATAGAGGAAGTGTTAAAATGGAAGGGATTGAGTGGATGGAATGTGAGGGGTGATAGGATTGAAGCTTTATGAGGATTCATACATGTCCTAATGGATAGGAATCAATGTCCATGCAGTTCGAGAGTGGGATGATGAGACACATAAAGAGGTGGCTCATGAGGATGGAACACATGGATAGGGACCGAAAGGAAGTGTATCCTTCGAGCTAGGGAATGATCCTCGATAGACATAGTGACTTAAGTGAAGGACCAAGATGGGAATGGATTATGGTATTGAACCATGTCGAGGCTTCTTATGTACCCAATTTAGAATATGAGGCTAAAATTACATGTAGTTTAGGTACCCCATAAATTTTAACATCATACGGTAAGGAAGAGGGTGAATCAATGTGAATATGATGCTTTTAGGCATGAACCTTGGGGAGGATTCCTACGTACTCTATATTGGATACAAGGATCCAAGTCCATTTAATTTATGATGGCATAAGGGCTTACACAATGAAAGATACCATTTGATATGTTAAGGATTTATAATTTTTAGTGGCCCAAATAGATGGATCAAAACAACTCAGGGATGTTGATCGGAGGGATGTGTCATATAAAGGGAAGTTGTCACATCATGATGGTAAATTTAGAGGAAGGAGCACCACAGTTTATCATTGGCTGGGATTTAACCAAGGAGAGACTTCCTATATACCCTATTTAGAAGACCGGGATCAAAAAATGTGTAGTTACGAAGGGGAGTGGGGTCTATGTAATGAGGTGGACTAGATGGATTCACAATAACTGATGAACACTAAGTCTACATGAGTCATTCTATGTTTGAAAAAGAATGAGACGAAGTATACCAGATGGTGGCATCGTGGAATATGCATCAGTGAAGAATGGTGTAGGGATTATATGTAAGCTCTACCCAAGGAGATGGAAATTGGGGCTTACCATTGGAGGGAATCCCTAAGTGATACTCCTCATGTGCATTGAATGGGGTGAAACTAATGTTTAACATTGTGTGATGTGGATGATAGGGTTTGGTAGTTTAACGTCCTACAAATCAGATGGGGAAAATTCAGTCTTTACCCCTTGAATTTACATAGTTGTAAGCCATTCACCTTTGAATGATTCACATCCCAAACAATTCCTGAAGGGAGTTGGTGGAGGAATGGTCACCTGTAGGGTCCACGTTAGCATGGTTATGCCAAAAAGACAAATACATTAAAATAAATATAAAAAAAAGTAATAGGTAGGGAATCAAAATGTGGGATACCACAAAAGTTAATATGAAATCACTTCACACAGGTCTAGATAACCGCACATGAGAAGACCTCAAGATGCCAGGGGGCTCACTAAGAGGATATTCTTGAAGAAAGGTTTGTTCACAAAGTGAACGTGATTCATGGAGAAAATAACCTTTAGGATCATTGGTCCCTTTACTTAGAATACAAATCATTAGAATAGTTATTCGTGAATGATTAATGCTTCATGTATCCTTGAGCAATCTGAAGGGGATCCCTCCATCCTAAAGGGACGATCCATTCATGAAGGTCATCCCTCCCATAATTAGGGGATATGAAGAAAACATTAATCTATATATCATGATGCTCAAGTACCTTGGGTGATCCATTATTGTTTCAGGTTTTAGTGCTCAAGAGTATCATGATATGGGAGATCAGAAGTGAAAAGGTCAGGGTAAAGTGGATTTTGAAGTAGGGGAGCTAAGTATTTATAGGAAAAAAAGGCTTATGATGATCATGGGAAATTCCACGAAGTAGTAGGGCTTTGTCGGACTCATGGAGGTACCTTCAATGATGCTCATGCAGTCGTGGTGCTCTTCGAACTCACAGAGGTACCATCATCCACTTTCAAACATGTGATGGTGAGGGGTATTCATGATGGGGAATCACTATGTAGTATTTTCTGATGAGTGTTAGGGTTGTTTGAGTCTAAATTAGATTTTAACCTACCGTGAATTTTTATTTTTCTCGATAGTATGATTTTTTGTGCCAACAAATTCCCCCCTCGTAAAAGGATCCGATCAGAAAATGTGATTAGATTCTGATGTTCCATCACTAAAAAACATGTTGGGTCATGAAACTAGCTCAAGAGGCATGTACGGTGTGACAAACTGCAATGTTTGGGTAGGTGAATATCACTGTAAATCTCGGCCAGCCATTTTTTATAAATATCATGTGTGGGTCCCATTTTATTTACTGTATCTCTAGAAATGATTGTATCGAATCACTCATTTCATGAAGTGATATTCCTCATGAACGCATCTCTATGAACGGGGTTTCATGGTCATTTATTATGCGATCTATGAACTAGAGGGGTAGATTCATGAGGTCTGTATATGTTGATCTGGGACAAAATTAGTCAAAAAATATTGGAAAGTAGTCACTAGATAGATGTTTCATGGCATCAAGAGAAGTCAATCAGCACTCAGAAGCTTCAAGAGGTTGAATAGAAGATCTGTTACCTAGAGGAATTGGTGTACAAGAGATGTTATTTAATTTCACTCTAGACAAGGCTCGTTGCACAACTATGAGCCCAAATAATAGATACTCAAGAGTAGATGAGTCAAGTATCATAGTAGGTAGTTGATATTCAGATTGAGCGGGACCAAGGACAAATCTGGGTGGATGATCTTCATTTTTGGGATACAGATAAAGAAAAGGGGATTATAAGGAGACAAAATGACTTATAGGAAAACCTCTAGAAGGAGGTGGAGTTGAAACACTCCATTTAAGTGGCCAATCGGTAAGGGTTGTCTTTTTTCTAACTTCGTTTATTTGTTTTCATTCAAATATTGAACTATGTTCTTGGACACATTCTTTCTTACATTAATTATTTAATTTCATTCAAATATGTGAAATTACTAAGGATCAATCCCTAAGCTCACATGTTTCATGTCCAGGGTGAGAAACAAGGGATGATCACATAATAGTTCACATCATATGAGAGTGACAATTAGTAATAAAATACTCATGTTCTATTTTTGTTGACTAAACAACTAGAGTATTTAGACCAATAAAATTTTTGGTTGAGGGATAGGGTTTTAGGGAAACAAATATTCCTTTCCCAATGTGCTCTAGTGCATGAGTGGGATTATTCCAGGTGTATTGGAATCAATCCAAATAATGGAGAAATGGGAAATGTGCATCGCAATGAAGAAAATTTTGGAATCATTGAGAGGATGGTATTAATTTATGAGATAACAGTTACTCTTATTTGATACACATTATTCATAATGTCAAAAAAAATGGGGACAAACAAATGAGGGCCAATTTCTAGCCATATCAGAAACAGATGACCTAACTAGGAATGTCATCTAATATCTTATAAGGTCTTGGACCACAATGATAGGTTAGCTAATGTAGAATAGCTAAACATCTATGGTGTCCCTTTAGACATGAAATATGATGGTGATCCAAATTTGGGGCATGTGATTCATGGATTAGAGTCATGGAATGTTCAAAATACTTCCAACACTCTTGAAATTTTTCCACCGTGAATGAGATTACACTGGTGTGGGTGCATTTGGAAGAACAAAGATCAAACCCATATTCCATAAAGGGACACAATAGAAAGTGCCTAGTTTTCCTAAAACATTTACCTCATGTGAAAGATATTATGAATAACACAGTTTAACATCCCATGATCAAGACATGGCTCACAGATTAACATCATATAATAGAGACGTTGCACATTATTTATGGTCATATTGCTTGGACCCTGGGAATGTTTTTAGAGTCATGTTACATGGACTAAAATGTATATTCCTAGAATTCTTGCATGGAATGGAGAAGATAAACCCAACATGAATGATCTAAAATAGTATTACACAACTTAAAAGTGTTAGAAAACAAATAGAAAGGGGGGAATTTTGATTTGGCGAGAGGCAAATATCACATTGAGGACTTTAGTTTAAGGTCATAAATTTTAAATCTCAAATAGGGAAAGGGGCCTAAAATGATAAATTAACCTCTGTATGGGCCCAAGATAATATGTATGAGTGATTATATGTATTATGTAAGTATGGGAATCAAGCCAAATGTAGTTATTCAAGAACATAATATTTGGAGGCCAACACTGGAGCGGGCAGTCCTCTATAGTGAAGTAGCTGAAACCTCGCATAATCATTAGGGGGAATCCTGAATTTTCTATGGGTATGGTTATAGTTTAGTAACATTAATTGAAGATGATGAGTTCTTTGTTTAATGTTAGAGAGTTCTAACCATTGTTCTCTTAGTTTAAAGTCATAGATCATGGACCATGAGTGATGGTATATCAAGTGGGTATGTGTGGTGGAGTATTATGATAAACCAAGACTGAATGAGGCTAAAGAGGCCTTCACACATAGAATTTTCATTCTTTAGGAAGATTTCATGTAGTTTAAAGTCACGAAGATAAGAATATTGGGTGGAATTCTCATCTCAAGGGTACACGTGTGGTACACAAGAGGTAAAACCCAATGTTAATTAGAGATTATAGTGTCCATATTCCCTATGGATGTATAAATATGGACTACATATAGTTTAATTTCCAAGATCATGGATGATTTTAAATGGAAAATTGTTGAAGGTTTGATTGATTATTTGGATGGGCCCAAATAAAAAGTCCATGGGTGTCACTACGTATCCCATAAATATGGGAAGAAATCCACATTTAGTTCTAATATCCCTCATATTTTAACATATTGAGTTATGGATAAATAAGATTTGATGTGAAAAGGGTAAATAAAATTTCTTCTGGACCCATGATCAATGATATTGGTGTCAATAAATATCCCATAAGTATGGGAATCGATCCACACATAGTTATTAAAGTTAAATTTACCTATGGAGGTCTTACCCATACATAGAGAGAGGATTCATTAGATATTTCTTGATTATTATTTTGTTTGGTACGGCTGGACTAGGATAGAAATTCTGGGTGTCACCACAAGAATTAGTCAATGTGTAGGTCTTGAATGGTGTCATGGTGTATAACCAGTTCCAAGGATGATGCCTTGTCAATTATAAATCCATATTACTACACCATTTTGCGTTGTGCATCCAGGATGCGGATGCCACATTGTTAAGGTCATATAATAGGACCGACCCATTCATTTTAATGTCATGCGGTATGGATGATGGAGTTGGTATTTCATAAAGTGTGTGTATGGAATGGATACTAAACAACCGATGTGAATGGTGACTCAAGAAGTCCACAAAACATCACACACTTTTGAGGAAAAAAATGAAGATGATCTTAGTTATGAATGTACTCTTTGGACGATGGATACCCAGTTTAACGTCATGTGTGTGGGATACATTCATACAACTTAATGTCATGTGGTAAGGATGAATATGTCATACAGTTTATCATCATGCCACTAGTCCATTATGGGGAAAAGGTACCTCAGAGAGGAAGTGTGCGGCATGGAAAAAAACCCCACATGAATGAGGCCAAGGAGGCCCATACCACACCACATATTCCTTACACTATCATGAAGATGCTCTTAGTCTAAGGTCTTATATTTTGGGCTTAATGGTCTTGGAGCTACACTATGTGGGTATAAACCCGACCAAGACTCCTAAGACCATGCGATCCATTCTTGGTGTGGTAAACAAGGTGGTAGGTTAAGCTTTACCAATCATTTGGGTGTGTAATAGAATGGAAAGTAAAAGTTGGGTGGGAAATTCCCAACCACACTAACATCCCCACTCAATGTGCGTGACTACTTAGAGGGACAACACCATGGATGTTGATGATCCACATGAACATAAGGATGTGGACGGTGTGAGTCATGACACCCAATATCTAGAATATAATTTGGGTGGCATGAATATGGAGGGTAACTATTAACCTTTAACGAAACACAATATCAATATCGTGTCAATAGGAATTGGGACAGACAAATGAGGGTTGAATACTGACTATGTTTGACACACGATACCTAACTAAAAATATTTTCCAAAGTCTTCTAGGGAGTTTGTTCAAAACATTAAGAGATCCATATGGCTAGGAACTATGTTGTTAAGGTGTTCCCTTTCGACATAGAAGGGAATGGGGAACTAGATAAAGGGATATATGAAGAGTGGAAATGGATTGGTGGAATGCCCCTATGGAATCTAACATTCCAGGTCTCATACCACCACAACATCATGCTTATCGGTGTGGAACGTCCATAAGAGCTATCATATACACCTTCAAGGATCGCTTTACTTGGAAAGGTATTGAAAATAGTTTATGGTTATATTTCTTAGACCATAAGCACTTAGTTTAAGGTCATAGCGTTTGGACCATGGGTTCTTAGTTTAACGTCGTGTTCATTAAATGTACCTATGTTGTATAATTTTATTAGGTAAGGAATAAAATTTCACACCTTTTATCATCATGCTACAAGGAAAAATTCATCTTAAAGTAGAAGTGTGCGATCAAGAAAAACCCCTAACATGAATGATGGCCAAAGAGATCCACACAACACCAAACACTCTTAAAGGGGAACCCAGACCGAAGGGCCAAAAAGGTGAATTTTTTATTATGTTTCTGGTCTTGGGCCCAAGATGTCCAGGCGTCACTATATATCCCATAAGGATGGTAATCAACCCTTAAATAGTTCTAGTCATCTTTGTAACTTAATATCATGTGGAAAAGATAGATAATGGATGGGTTCTTCAAAAAGAACATGCATGATGTGACCATGATAACTTTATGTGAATGAGGACCAAAGAGATCCACACCACACCACACATTCCCAAAGAGGGACCCCAATCCAAGAAAGGGAGAAAAAGAGAATGATTATGTGGCTATGCTTGGGAACAAGATGTTTAGGCATCACTACATATCTCATAAGTATGGGAATCGATCCATACGTAGTTTTGGAGGATAGCATGGTAGATGGATATTGGCTAAAGGGGGTGATATTCTCTAAATTGGAATATCATGGTTATTACATAGTTTATTTTCACATGATTAGGACACTAAAAATACTAGTTTAAGTTTATATAATTCATACCAATTAAAGAGGATATGTGACATTTGGTTCCATGATGCAACCTAACATGACGGAGGACCAAAGAGGTCCAAAACACATGACACATTCCAATATGATATAAAAGACAAGAGAAAAAAGGGATGATCTTTTGATTCTATACCTGGGCCTAGAGAAAAAATTTCAGGCCATCACTATGTATCCCATAATGATTGGAATCAATCCATATGTATTTCAAGAAAATCGCATGGAAGGTGGCCAATTGCAGAAGGATGTGTCTTCTTAGGTGAAGATGTTTTATCATTGTGTACTTTATCATCATATAGCTAGGATATAGTATATTTAGTTTAACATCATATAATTATGATTGAGGTTGTTGTGTAGTTTGTCTTCATGAAACCATGATTCCAAAGTTCATAGATTTTGGTCATTGAGATTGTTCCTAGGGGTGAGGCTTCTAAAGAAGAAATTTTATTATTTCACCATGAGTCATCCTAACATGAATGAGTACCCAAGGGATTCTAAATGCACCACATGTTCTTATGAAAAAATCCCACATCGTTTAACTTAATGGGGATAAAGAAACATGTTTTGAAATGTTTTGGGTGCAGGGGCCCAAAGACGAAGTGTCTAGGCGTCACAATGTATCCCATAAGGTTGGGAATCAAGACATAAATAGTTTTAGAAGAACTATACATTTTAACATCGTGTATTAATGATGAAGATCAGAAAACATCTCTACCCATAAAGATATGTAAACATTGAAGTTATAACCCGACATGAGTGAGAACAAGGAGGCTCATGCCGTATCACATGATCTTGTGGGATGTGACTCGAATCCAAGGCACATATTCATTAAACAAGTCACAAATAGTTTAAAGGCATAGGTCATGGACTCAGAATTCGGTGCAGTTTAATGTTGTGTAGTAAGGATTAAGGGCATAGTTTAATCTCTTGTAGGAAAGAAAACTTTAGTATCTTGTAATACAAAGGGTACTTTCCTTTTAAGGTCATGATGAATGGAACATAAATGTTATGATTTTCAATGTCTTATAGATATGACACAGTAGTTAAAATCATGAAATATGAAAGAGATATTAGTTTAAAGTTTTTGAGCATGGACTGAATGTGGTGTGGAGCATCTTGAAAGATGAGGTAGTTCAACATCGGGTATGACTGTTGTGGGAGAAATGATCCAAAAGGGATTTTCATGGTGCGCATGACATAACCTAATATAAAGGTGTAAAAATGGTGCCACATGACACACCATAGATCTCCAATATGATAAAGATATTAGTTTAAGGTTGTATAGCTTGAACCATAAGGGCATTTTGTAGTTTGTCATCATGTAATAAATATTAAATAGTTTTTTGACATCATGGAAGACTGTATATATCTTAGTTTAAGGCCATATATCAAGAAAATTGGGCCATTTTAAAGTAATGCATGGTGAGGTCGTATTTTAATGTCAAGAGGCTTATGGAATCATTGTTTAACATTGTATTTCTTGGATGAAATAGATTTTAGGGTAAGTTCATAGAGATTATAGCTTGGGTATCATCGTTTATTGTCATAGAGTTTTGATCACTATGTGAAATTTAATTTCATGTGGTAAGGGAATGTTCCATGTAGTTTAACATCATGTGGTAAGGACCAAGTGGTAGTTTAACATCGTACTACATGAAAGGGCACACTCATGTGAAGTATTATTTGAGGAACTTGGTATTAGTGGGAGGATTAATTCACTCACTATCTATGGTGATCAAAGATTATGCACCATTGGGATATATTTTATTAATGATGTATTTCCCTTCTTATTTTGGCTCCAACTTCATTGGTTTCCTTCCAGGTATCATTGGTGATCAGAGAGCCAAAACCATGTCCCCTTTAAGAAACGAGTGGAGATGAACTCCCTTATTGAAAGCTATAACTATCTTATTCTGGTTTCTCTCTAGATTATGTAATCCTTGAATCCTATTCTCATCGAGAGATTATAGTTCAGTTATAAATAATTCTTATACTCCATCTAATGTCTTATGATCATAAATATATATACGGAGAGAGGTAAAATAAATATCAACGGGGGTGAAAACCACTATTCTATAAAATAAGGATTAGGGAATCACCTAGGTTGAATTATGAGTCGTCATCTAGTAATACCATAGATCATTTAGGAGCCTATCCAGCCTACTTTATTTGTTCTAGCCCAACAAATTCTACAAAATTTTGGAGAGGGTTTTGTTGAACACCTAGATCTTCTCATTTTCCTATGCATGGTAGTGAGAAGTGTTATTTCACTAGATACAGTATATGACATACAACTTCTTCATCTCATCCACTCAAAAGTTGGTTCCATTATTAGTGATAATAGTGTGAGGAACCCCGAATTAAGGGATATTGTTAGAGAACATAAATTTGAAAAAAAACTGTCCTTGACATATCTGAAGGGAATAGATTCTACCCACTTGCAAAAAGTATTTTTTTATGTTAGAATAAACATGCACTGGCTAGCTGTTTATAGTGGGTATTGTCCCATGACATCAAGTCACCAAACCAAAAATTTTCATGTGTACTTTGTAGTGTGGAGGGGATCTAGAGGCCGATTCAAAAAGTTTCCTTGGATCTGAGATGTTTGGAAGCTCTTGGATAACTCGATACATTCATTGAACATGGTGGTCCAGAAGTATCAGATCCTTTATATTTGGTGGGATAGCTTCATCCCTTCTCGATGAGAACCACATGACCTAGTATGAAATTTCTGCATAACCCGGTGAATCTCATCTCCTTGAATTCATGAGAGGATCATTCCATCAAAACCATGTATGTAGAGATTCTGCTCTATGTTGGGACCACTCTGGAGGGTGAACTGCACTACACTACGATAGATTTTCCTATGTTTTTTTTCTATTCATTGGGAAATTATCATGTTGGAGATACTCGATGAAAGGTGTTTTATAATTGGAGGTTTTTTAGTTATAGGGGGATCTAGAGAAAACAATGTGGAAGCAATGGTGATAAGTTGATTTACCTGCTGGTTGTTGTCGTCATATAAACTGACAGGGGTGAAGAATCTTCTATATTCCATATTAATGAATATATATTCTTGTCTAGGCAATGAAATAGAAGATTCTAGAACAAATAAGGTAACAAATAGATCATTTTGTGACTGGGGAACCTGCATCACTTCTGGAAGAGAAGGGAACTAGGCCATTAGAGGTAGAGCATGCTTGATAAATGGAATGAGATTAGGCTTCCTTTTGATATTCTAACCTTTGATCTACTTTATGAATACCATGGAGTCTCCCTTCACATGTAGTTGTGGAACATAAATGTAGAGATCCAACTCAGGATAGTGATGAGAGCCTAATACTCTGCCTCATTATTAGTGCATCCCATATCAAGAATGAATAAGACAAGACATCTGGGGCTGGCATGATGAAAAAAATCCCTATTATTACCCTTTCTATCATGGTATCATTGAGTCTTTTGTTAGTGCGAATTCAGAAGGCACCATAGAAGTAAATTTTTCAAAATGTCACAACCCGATCTACTAAGAGGATAGCCTCTCCTAGAAAATAAAGATTTAGATACTACTCTACTCAGTTTGGATAAGTTTCAATAAAATACGACAATACTTGACCCTTAATAGACTTATGTAGAATTAATATATTGTCAAATTACTTAAGAATCACTACCCACCAAGATATACTACCAGTCAACATAGGGTGGTTCAGAATTTACTTCAGAGGATCCATGTGGGGAACCAGTTGTATCTCATGATTCTATAGGTAGTCTCACAACTTTTGCACTGCTAAAAAAAACTCAAGGTAGATCTTCCCAATAAGAGAATATCTATACTCTATATCATGGAACATACGACTGAGATAGTATAAACTTTTCCTTTTCCCATTGTTATTTTTTTGGTATATAAGGCCGATGAGGGATCATTCTAGGGTGGCCACATAAAGGACCAACGACTTCCCAAAGATGGGTGGCATCAGAACTTGAGGCAATAAAAGGAACTTCTTGATCTCCTCAAAAGTGGTCTACCACTATTCATCCCACTCAAATATGGAACCTTTCTTCATGAATCAATAAAAGGGATTACGCTTTCCATCCATATTCGCGATGAATCAGCATATATAGGATATGTTTTCTTAAAATACTCAGAGCTCCCTGAGGATTATTGAAGGGGGAATCTGGATGATAGCCTTGATCTTACATGATTCGATCTTGATGCCTTTTTATTTTACAACGAAACCCAGGAACATTCCAAAGGTCACCCCAAAAACACATTTCCTGGGGTTCATCTTCAGATGGTAGGAGTGAAGGAAGATGGAAACATTCTTAATAACTTTGAGATTGCCCAAAAATTGGAAGGATTTTAACACCAATTCATCTACATAGAATTCCACTAGAGTCTTGTGGATCAGTTTGAAGACATGGTTCAAGGCACGTTGAAAGGTGGATCATACATTCTCCAATCCAAAATTCATTACTAGGAAAAAGAGGTACATTGGGATACACTAAAGGCAGTATATTTCTTATATTCTATTCCATTCATATCTAATTATACCTAGAATACCCAACCATGAAGGAGATAGACATGAATCTAGAAGTGGTATTAATCAATAGTTCCCTCACTAGAAGGGAAAATCATACTTCAGGAAGTGGCAGTTGAGATCCCAAAAGTCGAAGTTGACTCTGATATGTCTATTTTTTTCTTAACAAGAACAATTTTGTCCAGAAATTTGGGGTACTGAACTTACTTGATGAAGTTGGAATTGATGAGCTTATCAATATTGGCTACAACCATATAACCATGATATAGGTACATATCTCTAGGAGGCTGTTTGAACCCACAATGATTTATTGTGAGGAGAAGATGATGGGTAGTGGAATGATGTTCTAACCATGGCATCTAGTCCTAACTCTTGGAAAACACATCACGAAGATTTCTTCCTGAAGTCCACATATTATTATTGTTCATCTATAGGAATGGATGCACTAATCATTATCTTCTTTGGATATGTCTCAGTGCTAAGATTCACCTATACCAACTCATCGATGATAGTGGATATTCCCTCTTCGAATGTGGGAGGACAATATTCCAAATCCTCTTCATAGTTTGATGTATAAGATCATTGGTCGGTGGAAATTATTTTGAGTTAGCTAACCCTAAAGGAACACTGGTGTTGGCTTGAGAAATGGTGAAATCTTTATCTAAAGACTCCTGAACTGTTGAAACCACATAAAAAATTCTATCCACCAAACATAATTAAGCCTTTGACTGAAGGCCCCACACTTGATGATGTCAAAGCAGTGGTGGAAGGTCGGTTTGTGTTGACATAGCCTGGCCTGAAGAAACAACCAGCTATGGTATACTATTATAGGAATAGGGGAAACATCCTGATACATTTTAGGGGTAAGAGGATCTAGTATCACCCTATCATATTCTATATAAAATTATGAGGTAATATTTAAACATTCTTCTATATGAGAATGTGTATTCCCCTCATCACAGAGACGACAAATAAATTTAATAAATCTAGTGTTGTGGCATCCATCCGATGAATTAAGATTATAAAATCATCATCTAAGTCCATCCAGGGGTCGACCACAGTATCAGTGTTCTCAGACTCATTGATCTAAACATAATTTTCCTTTCTCTTATAATAATCAGAATCCAAATAATGGTATTCATAAGGGTAAAAGGGAGATGCATCAAATTGGAGCACACTCACTTGAATGTTAAGAGGGTAATTGAGGCACTTGGGATATGAGGAGTGAACTGATGCAAGAAGATGAATGGAGGATCTTCCCACCAACACATTGTATGTGGTATCCTATGAGTCTGCTATTAATTAAGTTCTTGGAACATGGATACTGAACTAGTTCTGTAGGAAGATTCTTCCACACGATAGCTTCTCGGTCTTGTTATATCCCGTAATTTTCATGTTCGAGGGACTCAGATATACTTCATTCAATCCAAGATTGAGGATCATCCAGTTTGGGATGAGGTAGATTGTAGAACATGTGACTATAATAAAATAGAGAAATTCCATTCTGTTGAGTTGGAATATGATGTACAATGATCAAATGTGCCCATATAAAGGGATAACATAACACTTCTCATGAGAATTAGATGATGGCTTGGAATTTTGTTCATTAGGATTAATCACCATGGAAGGCATCTGCAACTACTACCAATGTCTGAAACTAGAATGGTAATTTCAAATCCTTTACGAGGGCTTCACGCAACTCTTACAATAGTAGTAGGGACTAAAGAATTGATAGATTTTTAGGAATGATGGAAATATTTTTAAGAATATCATACTTTCATTATAGGTTCCCATTTCTAAAAATGGGAAATTGATTTATTGCATGAGGTATGATGGGTGTTGCTGTTAAATCTAGGGAATTATTTATGATGTTGGGAATGTCCTACTACTCACTATAAAAATCTTTTAGTGTTATTACTAGTTTGCTGGTAGACGGCTAAATCCTATCCACATCTTAGTGTGGTTGATCACGATGTCGATGCAGTGGTTCTCCCTGACTGAGTAGCACAAATTTTGGTGGATATGAATTGAACAAGACATACTATAAGGTATGTGATTGGTGGAATCTACACTAAGACTGTTGTCTGATCTTAGTAGCATGCATAAATCAGCTTGATGAAGTGGTATGTGCATTTCGATGAATCACATATCCTTGTCCTTGTCGACGATGGCATAGACTAGGTACATTGGGAGGACAAACATGATACTCCTCATTGTTGGGAACCATGTAAGGTTCCACTAGCTCAATGGTATTCATGGAAGCATATTCCTCCTCATCATCTGAGCAGTCTTCCAAAACTTGTCGTACTCTAAGAGTGATTCCCATTTCTTGAGGCATGAAATTGCTGAGGGTGTGAGATGGATTCGACACTAGTGGGGAAATATTCATTACCTAATTCTATTAGTGAATGATCTTCTATGAGATAGAAGGCTGATATGTTGATGCATAAGTGGAAGCTAGAGGTGGTTCAACAACTTGGGGAAGCTCAGGAAAATTCAAACAAGCATGGATGACACCATGGGTGCAAGAAATTGCCCTGTGAGAAAGTCAATATTCATGTTTCTATGACCCACATCTAGTGACCTTTTTATAATCAACTACACTATTATAATTTTACTTTGCAGAGATGCATTCTACATGTTTCTGGGTAGGGCACAATTTGAGGATATTGTTATCCACAGGGTCTGGGAGCCTGTACTTGAATATATAGCACTGCTTAATTGTATGTCTACAGAATTAGTGATAAGGGAATTAGTTGTGGTGATCAATGAGATTATCCTCCTCATGTCTTTTATATTCTGGAACCTTCAGGATCCCTTGATCAAAGGAACTAAGAAAATAACTAGGGACTTGATCCTTGTTAAATGATTAGGTCTGATTTCTCTATCTAGAAAGGGAAGTCTAGTAGCTTAACCCTGATGAGTGTTTGGATCCAGGACAGGGGTCAGAACATGACTGTTCTACATAGGTATAGGTGATGCATTTTTTGGTTGTTCTAGTCAATTATATTTTGGGAGATACTGAGATTGAGGTTTGACTTAAGGATATTTCCCTTAGCGTGGTTGATGGAGAGGCTCTTCTGATAACAAATCTAGTATCCTAAAGTCCTCTATTTGAACAATGGCAGTATTTTCAGCCTTGGAGTCTGTTCTTTTGGGAGCTTTAGGTAATAGTAGTGACTTCTTAGACTACCATTAGGCTTCCTCTAGGTTTTGATACATTCCAGAAAAATCCCAAAAGCCACCTAGGAAATTATGAGTGATAGAGGAGAGAACCAATAGAGTGTTAACATTACCCCCACAGACATTTAGAAGCCCCTCTTGAGTCAGTTTCATGTTGAGTGAATTTGTGAGGCCCTTCGACCTAGTGATAATGTCTCTGACCCACTCATCATGTCATTTCATGAACCTGAAGATTTGATACATACTAGTTTTTTACACGGTGGACCTGAAATTGTAATGAAACTTCCTATAAAGATGTTTCCTACTAGTGATAGACCCAATGGATAATTGGTTGTACTAAGAAAACATTGGCCCTTATAATTTATGTATGAGGAATTGGAGCATAGAGGCCTCCTACTACACTAGAGTTCACAATATAGGTCCACAGTTTGAAAGAAAGTGGGCCAGATGCAGCAACGTGTGTCACATCCCATTGAAGGGGAGAGGGGGGGGGGGGTAAGATTCTTAAAATTTGGGGGTTCCTTCACATCATCTATCCATGCTAGATACAACATATCATCATGTTGGATTTCCAAATGTCATGTCTTAATGGACTCAAGGATTGTGATGAGAGTAGTCATATGGTCTTCCTAGAGGGTTCTTATTTGGTTGTGGATCCCTGACCACTAGTGTATTGATGGGTTGATTAACTTGATAGGTAGGATCGATGACTCTTGGAGTGTCTAGAGAGGCTTTTAGAGTTGCTGGAAGATTTATCTAAATTGGGTATAGAGGAGGGTTCTCATGCTTTATTGGAGAATTTGGAGAAAAATATCATGTTTGTTCTCTATAGGTTCCGGTATCTACCTTATCAAGGTTCACAGGATTATCCTGATTGATGGGTGACAACAATATTATAAGAAACTATGGATTAAATTACTACCCTAATGGAGGGGGGGGGGGTAGATTGTATTGAGGATCATCGTAGTCCAGATGGTGCTCTACAATGTGTAGATCAAGGAGATCATCAATGAACATCATTTGTTCAGAATGTTTCTAGAGTAAGGAATCCATTATGGGGTCAACCCCGATATTTTACAATAATCTGGATGGGTCAGAGGCCTTAGAGGTCATAGTATTTCCATTACCCTTGTCGGGGTATTGACCCAAGGGAAATGAATCAAAGGGATTCACAAGGACAAGAATATACCTTTTCTGGCGGGTGACAACACCTGGGGGTCCAACAGATGGTGTGTTGCCTTATGGAGAATGTTCTCTTCATTAGAGTATGCATCGATTCCCCCTTCAAAGTGTATCTCAGGGAAAACCATGTTTACTTAAATAGTTCCAAGAGGTATATCTTCGATGTCACTGTGTAGGTCTGGCTACCACAGGATTGGACTAAAGTGAAGAGTTTCACATTTCCCCATCCGTGAATCTGCATGTGTGGGGTTTCCTCTTTGATAATTCTACAGATAATGATAAAGATATAAATAAATAATTGATTAAGTGTCTTATCATAGTCTGGTGATGCAGAGTGCTGATCCATCAGATGTGCTGTTAACTCAACCATGAGACACTACGAGCCAATATCGTCGAAATGTTATTATCTCTTTGGATAAGCCAACATTCCATTGTGATAGTAGAAATACATCACCCACACAATCTGACAGAAACACATGACCTCAACTTAGGCTATTGACTCTAGTATGTAGAAGTTGGGAGTAGCGATAATCTAGAACATCTTGGAAAATTGATCTGATGTAAGAGCATCCCAGAAGATTCTCTGTTTGGATGTGGAATTCAACTCTTTTTTGACCCATTTTTCATTCATGGATGGTTGAGGAACTGGTAACGAAACTGATGTGGACTATTGGGATGGTGTGATGGTTTGTGGAGAGAACTATGTCCCAGCTGAAAGGTCGTTGTTCACAGGATCGTTTCTTAGGGGTGGCACCAACTACATCATCATGTCCCTATAGGAAGTGGTGTTGACCACAACTTCATGCATGATGGTG
The DNA here is from genome assembly GCA_963277665.1 of Viscum album. NCBI lineage: Eukaryota > Viridiplantae > Streptophyta > Magnoliopsida > Santalales > Viscaceae > Viscum > Viscum album. Next base: position 1,071,139,181 of record OY728129.1, read on the forward strand.
GTGGCTATTCGTCGAAGATTTGTAAGATGGTCATAGTCCACAAATACCTATAATAAATCTATGTGATCTCATGATGAGGTATAGAATGAAACTATAAACGATTGTGATGATGGCACGACAAGACCCTAGAAGTGATCCAAAAATTACTTCACTTGCAAATAACTATGAAGGGGTTCAGGGTTCTGGTATATCTCTCCATATGAGATTACGAAACATACATCATAGGATCTTGTTCCAGAATCTAATGTAGAAGACTCAGGTGAAGGCTCCATCAGTGGGTCCCACTCAGGACTAGAATCAGATAAGTTAAATGGATTAAAGAAAACATGGGGCCTTCTTGATCTATTCCTTCAGCGGTGACAGTTTTCCCTTTAGCCATGGGATGGTTCATCGGGACATGGAACTTTTTAGACACAAGGAGGAAATTTGTTCTAATGTTTGAATGATCAGGGAGGACCTCCTCTTTAATTTTTCTGGATATGGGGAGGAACTTTGTACTTGTTTTCATTGTAGTAGGGATGAATTTTTCTATGAGATGTGTGGGACTGGGAGAAACCTCAACTTTGATGAGCCGACATGCAAGGATCACCTGGGCATATGTCAAAATTGACATGGCGAAGACATCTGTATTGAGTAGCATGGGTATGTGGAGGACCTTAACACTAACAAGTGATGAATTGAGGAGGGAATTCACTTTGGTCAATTCTAATATAGGGAGGAACTCTACTTGAGATGAAAAATACGTGACAAGGACCTTCATGTTGATGGTTTGTGACATGTGGAGGTCCTCCATGAGAAATATTGACATGTCAGAGAGGAACATCATTTGGAAGGGTGCTGAGAATATGGGGAGGACCTCTGTACTAAGTATGGGAGTGGGGAGGACCTCCACTCTTATTGGAGATAGTATGAAAAGGGCCTACGTACTGGATATAATAGTCATGGGTCATCCCATTATGGCTACTAGTGGTGCCAGTGATAGAAAGTGTCAACCAAGCATGAATATGGTGTGGACGAGGTATTGAACCTGATTGCAAATTTGAGTACCTATACACTATAGTAGTAGGGAACTGGTAGTATGCGTCACTAGTGGAATGGGACACTGAAGCCATTGAAGTTGATATCCCCTAACATTCATCTTATTGATCTTGTTCCTGGTGTGGGAGTTGGGTTTTCTTGACCGACGTCGGTGGAGTAGGATCAAAAATAACATGTTCTTTAGCCTAAGGGACTAGTTGGTCGCATAGATGAGGGATTGTGGGAGCCGTATTTGGTGGATCTTGGGTGGTTATCATGTCCAGGATGGATCGTATATCCCTTACCTCATCGTAATAGGGGTGATTTATGGGGACTTTCTTAGGAGAGACTCCTGAAGCGATTGGTTGTCAGAGTGGGGAGTAGTGGATCTTTATGTGGTCCATGGGGGTGGCAGTTGTGGTGGGGTGAAAAATCCTCCAAGTCCTAGTAGGACATTTACCAAATGGTAATGACCCCTTCCTACTCATAGGGATGAAAAATGGTGTTTGTAACCATTTTATGGGTGATTTAGGAGTGTGAGACAGGGTGTGGGGGCCCAGTAGCCTTGGTCATGAATGACGTCATGGAAGAGGTGGCATCTTGTGGAATTGAGGTAGTGTCATTCAATCTACCCATGCATCTATAATAGGGGTGATTGGTTTTCTATATCTGGGATCCTACAAAGAAAGAATATTTAGCCATCAGAAGGATACATGGATAGAAATTCCTAATTCCCCAATATTGTACAGTCTTCCATGGTTAGAGAGAGATCCACATGGACAATTCCACAAATCAGAATTCCCAATTAATAACTACCCCAATCTCTGGTGAGTTTCATGTCATTCCCACTATTTTATTACCAGGACATGGTTCCAGATAGTTGGATTTGGTGACACACTCATATACTCATGTCCTGAAAAGTACTTACACCATGTTGGTGATAAGATTTCATGTTATGTTTCCCATTTCTATTTCTGATTCTTTATTTCAGATGACACACAACTCAACTTGTTGTCTCGCGCTGGCACATCATGTTTTGTTTCCCCACAATCCCACTTTACAAAGGTAGATGGTATTTATTTATTCTTTAGTTATTTCTTCTCCTTGATAAAAAATTATGATGGGATGTTGGTTCCTTCCATGGATTCCTCTTTAGAATTCATCACCCAGTTCAGGTCTCCCTTATAGATTGAGGTGTTTTTCATGAACCTCATTCTCAGTGCCATCTATTCATGGACACCAGCTAATTACATTGCTTATCTCTGGACATTCCATTGGTCCAAGTTAGGGAAACAACCTTTGTATAGAAGATTAGTCACATTGGGAATAAATGGCATGTTTGGATGTTCAAAAATTATTACACATGTATTCTTCCTCATAATAGGGATTCTCAATGGTGTATAAACTAAAGGAATCCCACGTTGGTCGAGGGGTATCTTATTCCAGAGGCATATTTTTTGTGGTTTTACTCAAGAATTCCATGTTTAACATGGGGTAGGACATGATTTTAACATCTTACAGAGATAGAATGGGCTTATTAGAACAATTTTGAAGGTATATCAAATAGGTACATTCCTAGAAGGGTACACCTAAAAGGTTTACCACAAAGATGGGAATGCCTCTAATGATGAACCTAGATGATGTGTCCCATAATAGGAAAGATGCCACAATGTGAAGGCCAATATGGACACTATTATGGGTGGATCAGGAGGGTTGACCCAATGAGGGGTATGTAACGCCCCGAACCTAGTGACCCAGAGTTGGTTAATTATTACATAACATTGGCATGATCACATGGAAATCATGTCTCGAAAGTCCAATTATTTTAGTATTATTGGAAACAAGATTCATACATTAGTTCAACTTTACAACTTGAAAAGAAATACAACACAACATTTTTCTATTGGAAACATCGAATACTCCTAGAGAATGCCTATAGGTCACTCATAAATAACTTCTTCATAGCCTAGAAAAATGAATCATATGAATGGGGTGAGCTCAAACGCTCAATAAGGGTATGTAATACAACAGATGAAAACATAAATATTAAGCATGATGAATAATTGAAACCACATGCCTTTACTAATAATAAACATGAATACATTTATGGATTGAATATTAGCTGAGTAAATAATTCCATAATAAAACATAATCAAGGGTATTATAATAATCTAATGTCCACATGTTCCATCAGTATTATTTTCATAATGAGGGAATTTATAATGCCAGAAATTCTGAAACATTTTGTCAAGGCCTCATCCATGATGTCTAAAAATGAAAAAGGCCCCAGCCAAAACCATTTATATAATTGGTAAAGGCCTCACCCAATTCCACGTATAGTTGTCTCATGATACCTACCGATGTGTCGAAAAGCTATATTGAGCTCCACCCGTCACTTACTAAGTCCAATACATTCCACATATGAAAAGGATGAAATATAACATAAACATTCATATTAAAACTAGCATATGAAATGTCAATAATTTAACCAACAACCATGAATGGTATAAAAATAACACATCTACAGTCAAAAATATCGTAAAACCCTCAATACAATATGGAAGATTTGTATCATAATGAATAGACATAAAACAAGTATAAAATCCATCAAAAGATGTTCACATAGATGAAATCAAAACTATTTGAGAGAAATATCTCTTAATATTTTTGAAATCATTTAACGTTACATAATTATAAAAGAATACATTTATTTTGAAAATATTATTTAAATATTGTAAGGTAATATTCAATGATGTTATAACGATTGAATATAGCTACACCCATCGTATAAGTTAAAAAAACATTTTTACCTTTATTTTGTCGAAAAGGACATAAAGTAACTTGTTGGGAATATGACGAAAAGATTAATTTCAAAGAATTTTATAAAAATTCAAAAAAGGGTATAAATGAATTTAACCAATAGTCCAGTAAATATTAAAAGTGTTTTGGAATACATTTTTAAGAATCATGGATGTGGATGATAAAGAGGTCCTAGTAGAAACTTATGTAAAAACAACCTCGGATAATAACGAGATTATGAAATTAACCCTTACCTTGTAATTTTACATGTTCAAGGGTAGGATAAACTCATGTATAATGGTGAAATAATTTTTATTAAATTATACGTGAACCATATACATTAATATGATATCATATATGATCTTCCAATTTTGATTTATTAATGATATTTTAGTAGTATCATTGTTTTGGATGTTAACTAATTTGTTTTCCTTTATATGCTTAGTTACGTAAGTCATGATTGTTATGGATAGAGTGTATTTGATTCATATAAATAATGATATTAAGTTCTTTAAATATTATTTTTAATCATCACATTAAAATTATTCTTTAATGATTACAATGGGGAATGAATCTCATTGTGTTCGTGGAGACGATAATCAGTACGTACGCATGAGCGACAATATCATTCTTTTGATAAAATAATAATATATAATAGGATAGTATTTAATAAATAAAGAATAATTATCATGTTATATTTATTATTTACATCAATTATACATCATTATTATACCCATCCAAAAAATAATTTATTTAATAACAATTACACCATGATGTGGAGACGGTAAACCGTATGTACGCACGTATGGTGACATGTTATTCGTAGGATGGATAACATAATGAATATAGTTGTATGATTTTTATAATAACATAATAGTATATATAAGATACTATAGTTTTTATTTTATAATGGAAACAACAAATAAAGAGGAAGGGGAAGAAGAAAGGAACTTGAAAGAGGTGATGAAATATTTACCTCGTTTTCGGGATCTTCCATTTGATTTGATCAAAAGGGATCCTTAGGTTGGATTTATGACTAATGTATGCCCTATAGGATGAAGGTAGTGCAATGTAAGGGATATTTGGGTAGGGTTTTGCCAAGCCAAATGGTTTTGATGGTGTGAATTAGAGATAAGGAGATGTTCCCTTTTATCAGAGGGGTGATGGGCACCTTAGGAAAAGATTGAAATGTTATTTTATAATAAAATAATTTTGGGTTTCCAATGGATCCCAAATGAATTATATAAAGGAAAATTTGGGGATGGGTCAAAAAACACTCAACAAATATGTTTTATATAGGTTTGTGTCACTATATTAACTTTATCTTTTATATTTAACCCTTAGTAAATTAGATTGACATTTTCCATGTCTCTTTATATTTTTATATTATATGGTTAATAAAATTACTATAAAATCCTAATAGAAGATCAACTGGTTAATTAATGACATATATAATATTATTTTTGACCTTTGGGTGAACATTAGATTTTTACTATCAAAATATCAATTAATAATATAATATTTGTTTTAAAAACTCTTTTTATGTCAATTTGGACACTATTTGTTATTTTATTTTGGTTAAATTCGTAACAACAATATTACTTCAGAAAATATTCATTTAATCAATCATAACATGTAAAATTAACATAGAAAATTTGTGGATGGAATCAAAACGTTCAAATTATATTTATTTTAACATCTTTAATACCATTTATTTTCTTCTTTTATTAATAAGGAAAATACTGCATCATTATTGTGTCATAAATAAATAAATTTATTTAATGTCAAAAAATTGTAAATAAAATATCCTGAGGTATTAAATCATTTTATATTTCTATTTACTATTTATATTCAAATTGATAAATTATATAACCTTATATAAAATTTGTTTTACTAAAAGATATTTTCTTTTGTTATTTTCGTCTCTACTTTAAATTATTTAATATATAATGTCATTATCACATCCAAGTGGCTATATGGGGTCCCAAAATTGACCCAAGGATGACCATGGTTGGACATGTATCCATAAATCGGGTTAGGACATGTGTTAAGGTAATTTAATATTATTATAATATTATTTGTTAACCTTATTTACTCGATTTACCCTTGTAACCACAACAAATAAAATATTTACTGAAGTAAATATTCCTAATGTCTCAAAATAAAAGAAAACTATTTACACAATTTGGACCTCCTGATTCCAAATATGTAATTCATTGTCCTAAATTCAAAACACAATAGTGGAAAAAATTAATTTAAAATTAATTCCCCTGGTCACAACAAAAAGCATGTTTTTAAGAAATAATAACTATCAAAAGATGACACTTTCTTATGTTATGTTTAAATGTGAAATTATGTCCAATGACCAAAATTGTATTAAATTATACAAATATAATCTAATTATACTTAAAATCCACTCAATAGTATAATTTATCACTATATACTATTTTGATTAAAAAAGTTGTTTTTAATTAAAATTTCATATTTTCACTATTCATCAAAACCTGAATGCTTTCAGAAAAATAATAAAAATTAAACCTAAAATAATTTTGATATTCCGAACCCAAAAAGGAAGTCTATTTTGAATGATAAAATTTCAAAAATTATATATTACTATTCATAACGGCTAGTTTGATTGATCACGATGTGTTAGAATCTCGAAGTTGCATACAATGCAATCTATTGCATTATTCAAAGGGAAACATACCACGGAAGCTTGGGCAGTTACATTCTCCCCTCCTTCAAATTATTTCATCCTCAAAATTTCTAAAATATTAATGCATAAAAAGCCTCAGGTGATTATTTATCATAAGTTCCTCGGGTTCCCACGTTGCCTCTTCCATCTTATGGTTTCTCCATAAAACTATTACCAGAAGAAACTTCTGGTTTCTCAGCACATGTTCTCTAGTATCAAGAACCTTGTCAAGATCTTCACAATAAGACAGATCGGGTTCCAGCTCTAATTCCTCATAGGTGAGTACATGCGTTGGGTCAGGTATGTATTTTCTCAATAGTGATACGTGGAACTCATCGTGAACTTTGGAGATACTTGACAACATTTCCAACCAGTAATATACAACCCCAATATGTTCTAGAATTTAGAAAGGTCCTATGTACCTGAGAAATAATTTTCCCTTATTACTGAAACGTATAACACCCTTCCATAGAGATACCTTCAGGAAAACTTGGTCTCCTACATGAAACTCCAAATCCTTCTTTCGGTTATTGGCATTGATATTCTGCCTACTTTGAGCTATTTTGATGTGGGTTTGGATTACCTTAACCTTTTGCATCATTTCCCCCACATGTTCTGGGCCTAAAAGTTTTCTTTCATCAACATCATCCCAACAGGATGGTGTGTGACATCTCTTTCCGAATAATGATTCATATGGTGCCATCTGAATACATGAATGGAAGCTATTATTATAGGAAAATTCTACTATAGGTAAATATTAATCCCACATACCTTGAAAGTCAAGTGAGAAAGATCCCATCATGTCTTCTATGGTTTGAATAGTCTGTTCTGATTATCCATCAGTTTGAGGGTGGTAGGCAGTGCTCAAACGAAGTTCAGTATCCAGGGCTTTCTGAAGACTTTTTCAGAATATTGATTTAAAACATGGATCCTGGTTAGAAATAATCGATAGGGGTACACCATGGTGTCTTACAACTTCATTAATATATAGTCTTGATAAACATTCAAGTGTTAAATCTTCTCTTATAGCAAGAAAATGTGATGAATTGGTAAGATGATCAATAATGACCCATATTTCATCATTCCTTCTAGGTGCATTTGGTATACCGATGACAAAGTCCATCATAATATTATCCCATTTCCAATCAGGTATGGTAAGAGGTTGCATGACTCCTCGAGGCTATTGCCTTCCAGCTTTCACTTGTTGAAAAACCGTACATCTTGACACAAAATCAACAATCTCCCTCTTCATGTTGTCCCACAAAAAATGTTCCTTCAAATATCTATACATCTTGGTGCTCCAAGGGTGTGTAGAGAAATTGGAGATATGAGAATCATCAAACAATTCCCTTTTCAGATCAGGTATATTTGGAACATGATTTCTCTTCCCAAATTTAAAAATCCCATATTCATATATCAAGTCGATCAATCTCCCATCATTTACAAATTCAATATTATTTCGAAAATCCTCATCTTCAAATTGAGAAATTTTTATCTTTTCTAGTAAATATGGTTTTTCAACCATTTTAAAAAGAATTTATGTTTCACCTTCCATGGTTATTACCATATCAATTTTCATTAGATCCCTGAAAATAGGGTCCGTTTCAACTCTCATCTTGTTCAAAACTCCACGATCCTTTCTGCTCAAAGTATATCCAAATTATTTTCCTTCCCTGGGTGGTAGTGTATTGTGCAATCATACTCCTTGAGTAGTTCAATTCATCTCCTTTTCCTCATGTTGAGTTCTTTCTGTGATAAAATATACTTCAAACTCTTGTGATCAGTATATATCTCACATTTTTCACCGTAGAGATAATGTCTCCATATCTGTTAGGAAAATATTACAACTGATAAATCAATATCATGTGTAGGATAATTTTTCTCATGAATTTTTAGCTGTCATGATTCATAGGAAATAACTCTATTATGATGCATAAGGACACAACCAAGTGGCTTCTTTGAAGAATCACTTTAAATAACAAACCCATCATTCCACATTGGTAGAGTCATGATATGTGCATTGACTAATATTCTATTCAATTATTCAAAACATTATTCACACTCTTTTTTTCCAAACAAATTTAACCCCTTTACAATTGAGCTTGGTTAATGGGTGGGAAAATCTGGAAAAATTCTAGATGAACCATAGATAATAACCTACTAAACCAATAAAACTATGTACCTCGGTTATACTCGTCGGTGCTGGCCATTCTTGGAATGATCTTATCTTAGAAGGATCAAAATAAATTCCATCATTAGAGACAATATGGCCAAGAAAATATATCTCCTGATGCCAGAATTTAAACTTTCTAAACATCCCATATATTTCATGTCTTCTAAGAGTCTTTAGAATAATGTGCATGTGATTTTCATGATTTTCATAGCTTTTGGAGTATACCAAGATATCAACAACAAATACAACTACAAAGTCATCATGATATTCATTGAAAACTCTATTAATTATATCCATGAAGATAGAGGGTGCATTAGTCAATCCAAATGGCATTACTGTAAACTCGTAATGCCCGTACCTGGTTCGAAATGATGTTTTAGGAATTTCATCATTCATCACACACAAATTATTATATCTAGATTGAAGTTAAATCTTGGAAATGTATTGATCTCGAAGAAGCTGGTCGAAGAAATCATCAAAGTGATGTAGGGGATACTTGTTGTTTATTGTTATATCATTGATCTCTCTGTAGTAAATGCCCAACCTCATAGATCCAACATTATTCCTAAGAAAAAGGACATGGGCTCCTCATGGAGAAACACTAGGGAGAATAAATTCCTTATTACTCAATTCCTCTAGTTTTTTCTTTAGTTTCACTAATTCCACAGAGTCCATTCTATAAGGGGTCTTCGATATGGGCCTTGAACCAAGAATTAAATCAAAGGAAGACTCAATTTCTCGTTCTGGAGGATGTACAGGTAAATCTTCTGGAAGCACATCAACATATTCTTGTACAATATGTACATTATCTATTTGAAAATTCTTTTCCTCACCCATATATATTTATTTCCCTTCCACTCTAATAATTTAATTTAGTTGAGATACTGGGGGTGGATCTAGATAACAATGAGTTGGTTACATTTCTGCTCTAAAGATAAGGTGTTCTTTATCACCATCATCAAAAATAGTAACCTCCATCTTCTTACAATATATTTTTGCATCTTGGTCCATAAGACAATCCATACCGAGGATTATATCAAATTCAATCATGGGTATGAAGATGAGATCAGCAGATAAAGAACTTTTATATGCCCTAATGGGAACTAATTCAAAAAAATTGTAGCAATGATACATACCATATGAGTTTTGACTGACAACTCCCTTGTGAAATCAAATTATAAATATCTAATTTTCTTAGAAAACATGGAAGATACAAAATAATGAGATGATCCAGAATCAAATAAAGAATTGGCTAAACTTCAGGAAACCATTTAATTACCATCAACCACGTCTTTCGGGGCTTCAACCTCAGTAGTAGTGATCACATAAGCTTGTCCTTTATCACTTGTCCTTTTCTATGGTAAGTTTCCTTGACGCTTATGACATTCATTTTCATAATGTCCAATCTCCCGACAATTGTATCATTGAAAATTTGTAAAATCATTCTTTCCATTACAATCACCAGCAAGATGGCCTTTCTGTCCACATTTGTAGCACACTCCTTTTTCTTTTAGACAGGCACCAGGGTTATTCCTTCAACAATTATCATAGGGTAGAAATTCAATTCTTCCCTTCTTCCTTGTTTTCTTATTTACATTATTGGAGTGTTAAGAAGATCTCTTCTTCTCTAGCTTTTCATCAAAGTCATAAGAAAGAGAGAGTTCCTTTTCTATCTTGATAGCACACGAGACAATATCTTCGTATGATGAGAAGGATTGTGATAATAATGCTTGACATATAAATGGTTTTAACCCATCAATTAAATGGTAAAACTTACTTCTTGGATTATGTATATAATCTACAGCCTGCCTCGCTAACCTTGTAATGTTAGCTTCATACTTTGCGATAATCTCATCCTCCTTTTTCCTTAGACTCAGAAATTGATTTTCCTTATCTACTCGATGGTCATGAGAAAGTATTTTTCTAAAAAAATTTCTTTAAACTCCCTCCATTCCATATTTTATACTTCATCATATTCCATTGTGTTTTGAATCAATGACTACCATTGATCAACATCTCCAGTTAGGTGTTAAACTACCATGACAACTTTTTCCCTTTTCCTACTCCCCAAGGCACAAAATATTTTCTCTAAGGAATTTATCCATTGCTCAGCTACTAATAGATTTGTACCCCCATTGAATGTTGGTGATTGTTTCCACATGAAGAGGTCTAACATTGATCCTCCGCATTGTGGATCAGGGTGCTCCATACAGGTAAGGTTATTATTCATAACCTGTGTGCGTTGTCCCAGTATGGTGATAAGATGATCAACACCAGTTGTATCACCGACTCCACTATAATTATCTTGAACAGGAGGGAAATCCCTAAATTTAGTGCATTCATTGATATAGTTTCCATTTATTCCACTAGGATCCATTTCTAAACAATGGCATACACTATATTAGTTTATGAATCACAATACATAAATCCGAACATGTAAAACACTTAACATAAATTGATCATTTTATGGATATAATCCATAATCATAAAAATGTTTTCTTTTAAGAAGTATATACTAATAAAGCCTTCATAATGGTTTGTAATGAAAATGAGAATTATCCTAAGAAAATACCCTTGGAGTGTCATAACCATGAGTGCAGCAAGGCCCGTTGTTGTGCACCAATTCCTATTCAAGTCTAGCTCAAAGCGGTGTTGACGGGTTTTACCCCTAGGGAAATCTGTGCTAGATCCGGCTCTACCTGCTCATATCCAGACAGGGATAAACATCTTGGAAAACACTCGCAATCTCTACAGTACCAAAATTTGAGGAAGTTCTTATATACTAATTTTCAAAGTCTATCTTAGGGCTATGTGCTCTAATCAGAGTTTATCTAAATCTAGTTTCCAAGGTTTGTACTAAACTTCTTATGATACCAACTGTAACGCCCCGACCCTAGTTACTCATAGTCCCTGAATTATTACATAACATTGCCATGATCACAAGGAAATCATGTCTTGAATGACCGACTGGTCTAGTAATATTGTAAACAATATTCATACATAAGTTCAACTTTACAACTTGAAATGAAATACAACATGAATTTATTCAATTGGAAACATGAAAGCCCCCTAGATAATGCCTGCAAGTCACTCATAAATAACTTCTTCATATCCTGCTAAAATGAAACATACGAAAGGGGTGACCTCAAACACTCAGTAAGGGTAAGAAATATCGTGGAAGATAACATAAATATTAAAAATGGTGAATAATTGAAACCACATGCCTTTACCAATAATAGACATGAATAATTTTATGGTTTAAATATGAGCTAAGTAAATAATTCCATTATAAAACATAATCATGGGTATTCTTCTAGTCGAATGACCTCATGTACCATCAATATTCTTTTTATAATGAGGGAATGTATAATTCCAAAAATTCTAAAACATTTTGTCAAGGCCCCAGCCAAGACGTTTAAAATGATTAAGTCCTTGACCAAAAGCATATATCAAATTTGGAAAGGCCTCATCCAATTCCACTTCCATTTGTCTCATCAGACCTACTGATGCTTCGAGGAGCTATAGCGGGCTCCACCTGCCACTTACTATGTCCAATACATTCCTCATATGAAAAGGTTGAAATATAATATAAACATTCATATTAAAAGTAGCACATGAAATGTCAATACATTAATCATAAAACATGAATGGTATAAAAATAACAAATCCATAGACAAACATATCAAAAAACATTCAATACAATATGAAAGATTTGTATCATAATGAATTGACTTCAAATAAGAATAAAACCCATCAAAGGATGTTGATATTGATGAAATAAAAACTATTTGAGAGAAATATCTCTTTATTTTTCTGAAATCATTTAAAGAGATATAATTATAAAAGAAAAAATTTATTTTGAAAATATTATTATAAACTTGTAAGGGAAGCATCGACGATTTTATAATGACAGAATATAGCCGCACCTGCCGTATAAGTTAAAAAATCATTTTTACCTTAATTTTGTCGAAAAGGTCATAAAGTAACTTGTTTGGAATACAACAGAATGATTGTTTTCAATTTGTTTTATAAAAAGTCAAACACGTGTATAAATGTCTTTAGCCCATAGTCTAGTAAATATTTAAAAAGTTTTGGATTACATTTTTAAGAAACATGGATGTGGATGATAAAGAGGTCCCAGTACATACTTACGTAAAAACAAAATTGGATAATAAAGAGATTGTGAAATTAACCCTTACCATGTACATTTCCTTTGTTAAGGGTAGGTTAAACACCTGTATAAGGGTGAAATAATTTTTATTAAATTATACAGGAACCATATACATTAATATGATATCATATATTATCATCCAATATTGATTTGTTAATGATATTTTAGTAGTATCATCTTTTCGGTTGTTAACTGATTCGTTTTCTTTTATATGCTTAGTTACGTAAGATGTGATTGTTATGGATAGAGTGTATTTGATTCATATCCAGAATGATATTATCATTTTTAAATATTATATTTAATCATCACAAGAAAATTATTCTTGAATTATTACGATGGGGAATGAATCTCATCGCGTTCGTGGAGACGGTAATCCGTACGTACGCACGAGCGACAATATCAATATTTTGATTTTAGAAAAATATATAATTGGATGATATATCATATATACATAATCATTATCATGTTATATTTATTATTTAAATAAATTATACATCATTATTATACCCATCCAAATAATAATGTATTGAATATCTATTACACCACGACATGGAGACGGTAAGCCGTACGTACGCACATATGGTGAAATGTTATTAATAGGATGGATAAAATAATGAATATGGTTGTAATATTTTTATAATAACATCATAGTATATAAAAGATACTGGATTTATTATTGTATAATGGAAACAATAAAGAATGAGGACGTGGAAGAAGAAATGAACTTGAAAGAGGTGATGAAATAATTACCTTTTCTTTGAGTTCTTCCTTTTATTTGATCAAAAAGGCTCCTTAGGATGTATTTATGACTAAAGTAATGACTCTAGGATGAAGTTAGGACAGTGTAGAGGATATTTTGGGAGGGTTTGGGGGATCCAAATGGATTTTAAGGTGTTAATTAGAGTCAAGGGGAAGTGCCTTTTTATAACATGGGTGAGGGGAACTGTAAGAAAAGATTGAAATATTATTTTATAATAAAATAATTTTCAGATTCTAATGGCTCCAAAATGAATTATATAAAGTATAAGGTGGGTATGGGTAGAAAAAAACTCAACCTTTTGTTTTTATACGGGGTTGTGTAACTATATTATCTTTATCTTTTAGACATTACACTTAGTTAATTAGTTTGACATTTACCATGTCTTTTTGTATTTTTATATTATATGGCTAATAAACTTACTAAAAACTTCCAATAGAACCTCATGTGGTTTATTAATTACATATATATTATTACTTAGGACCTTTGGCTAAACCTTATATTTTTAGTAACATAATATTAATTAATAATATAATATTTGTTTTATAAATTATTTTCTGTCAATTTTGACATTATTTGATATTTTGTTATAATAAATTCCTAATAGAAATATTACTTAAAAAAATTCATTTACTCAATCCTAACTTGTCACATTAACCTAGAAAATTATTTTATGGCATCAAAAATTTCAAATTATATTTATTTTGACATCTATAATACCATTTATTAGATTATTTCATTAATACATAAAATATTTCATCATCATTGTGTCATAAATAAATATATTTATTTTATGTCTAAAAATTATAAATAAAATATCACAAGGTATTAAATCACATTATATTTCTAATGACTATTTATAGTCTAATATATCAACTATATAACCTCATATAAAAATTTTTTTACTAAAAGATATTTGTTTTTTTTATTTTGTCTCTACTTTAAATTATTTAATATATAATGTCATTATAACATCCATGTGGCTCCATGGGATCCCAGAATCGACCCAAGGATGGCCAGGGTCGGACATGTACCATCCAATAGGGTTTTGACACATGTTAGGGTAATTTAATATTATTATAATAGTATTTTTAAAGCTTATTTATTGGATTTACCATTTTAACCATAGTAAATAAAATGTTTACTGAAGATAATATTGATAATGTCTAAAAATAAAAGTTACCTATTTAGAAAATTTGGACATCATGATTCTAAATATGGAATCCATTATTTTAAATTCAAAACATAGAAGTGGAAGAAATTAATTTAAAATAAATTCCCATTGTCAAAACAAGAACTGTTTTTTAAGAAATAATAACTATCCAAAGATTGAAACTTGATTATGTCCAGTTTAAATGTAAAATTACATCCAATGACCAAAATTGGATTAATTGGTAATAATAAAATCTAATTATACTTAAAAACCACTCAATATTATAATTTATCACTATAAATTATTTTGTTTAAAAATGTTGTTTTTAATTAAAATTTAGTATTTTTCAGTATTGATAAAAAACTAAATGTTTTTAGAAAATACAAAAATTCACCCTAATATAATTTGAATCCATAAAATGATTTCCATTTCTAATGATAAAATTGAAAAAAGTTCAAAGAGTGGGTATTACTAGACATAAAGGCTAGTTTCATTTTGTCGTGATGTGTTAGAATCTTGAAGTTGCGTGCAACGGAAGCTATTGAATTATTTTAAGAGAAATGTACCACAAAATCTTGTGGTGTTATAGGGGATCACCATGGTTTACCATTTCATGGGATTTAAAATATTGAAGTCCTCCTACTTACCCTATGTAGAAGACATGGATCAAAGCCCATGTCGTTCAAGGGGGTGATTTGAGGATTTTCACATGGATAGATTCTCATCGAAAGAGGAGCCCTCTTGGTTAGATGAGTATGGATTTTGTGGTAATTATGCCTGGTTATCTTCCCAATTTCTACTAAGAGAAGAAATTATGTGTATTCCATTATTTCATCGAGTTGTGGCATCCCAATTATGAATCCATATGGAAATGGAGGAAGTGTTAAAATTGAATGGATAGAGTGAGTGAAATGCGAGTGGTGATGGGATTAATCCTCTAAGAGGATTCCTACGTATCCTAGTGTCTGTGATTCAAATTCCACAAAGTTCAATAGTGGGGTAAAGGGACACCAAAAGAGGCATGTCGTGATAATGGAGTGCATGGATGGGGACATGAAGTAAGTGTAACGTTCAGGATGAGACTTGATCCTCCTGAGACATAGTGACTCGAGGGAAGGACCAAGATGGGAATGAATTGTGGGATTAAACCTTGGGGAGGATTCCTACATACCCTATTTATGAGGCAGGGATTATATTCCTTATAGTTTTATAATACCATGTATTTTAAAATCATACATCAATGAAATAAGAGAACCAACGTGAATATGATGGTGTTAGGATTGAATCTCTGCGGGGATTCCTACATACCCTATTTTAGAGACAGGGATGAATGTACATATAGTTTAGGATGGCATCAGGGGTTACACATGGATAGCTTCCCTTTTACTTGATGGGTCTTACGTATAGTTAATGGACCAAACAGATGGATCAGAACACCTTAGGGAGCATGATTTTTGGGATGTGTCCCTTAAGGGGAATATGTCACATCAATAGAGTACATCCCTACGAGGGAGGACCAGATTTTACGATTAGTTGGGTTTGAACCTCATAGATACTTCATACATACCCTATTTAGAATAAAAGGATTAAAACCCACATAGTTTGGAAGGGGTATGGGGCTTACGCACTGAGGTATCCCATATGGAGCCATAGTCATTGCTGAATTCTAATCCCATGTGAGTCAATCTCGGTGTGATAAATAAGAAGAACAAGTGAACCAAATAGTTTCATCATGAAAGATACTTCAATGAGTTTTGGTGTGGGGATTATGCATAAGAGTGTCCTTAGGATATATATATTGGGGCTTAATCTAGGAGGGATGCTCAAAGTGAGACACCCCATGTGCATTGAATGGGCGCAACTATAGTTTGATATCGTGTTCTAAGGATAATGGGTATTTCTAGTTTAACCTCCTACATCTCGGACGGAGAGGATTCACTCCTTACCCCATTGGACAAACATAGTTGTAAGACATGCACCTTTTAATGATGCATGTCCCAAATAATTCCTGATGGGGGAAGTGGAGGAGTCGTCACTCATGGGGTCCATGATTGTATGGCTATACCAAAAAGAAATATCCATTAGAGTACCTATTCCAAAAATAAAGATGTAGAACATCGCAACTATGGATACCACATGCGGAATTGGTAAATCACTTCACACAAGCATAGTGGGACACATGGGAGAGTAGCTCACAAATCCAGGAGGATCACTAAGAAGAGATTTCTGAAGCAAGGGTGCTTCAACAAGGGAAGGTTTTTTGTGAAGAAAACACCCTTGTGGAGCATGGGTACCTTGCCTTAGCATAGAGATTATTAGAAGAGTGTGCTTTGAAATCTTAATGCTTCATAGAGCCTCATGAAATCGGAACGGGCTCCCTCCTTCATGAAGGGTTGAGGCCTTCGTGAATGGAATCCATATAATGAGTATGGGATATGAGGAAAAAATTAAAGTATGGATTACGGTTCTCATGTTTCTTGGGTGACCCATTTTTAGGTCAGGTTCATAGTGCTCAAGAGCTTCACGATATAGGAGACTAGAAGTTGAAAGATCAAGGTAAGGATGATTTTTATGTGGGGGATCCAAGTATTTATAGGCAACTAGGCTTGTCATGTTCATGGGGTTAACAAAAAAAGGACACCGTGAAGAGGAATGGCTTTGTCATACTCATGGAGTTACTATCAAAAATGTTTTCGTAGTCACGGTGCTCGTCGGACTGAAGGAGGTGTCATCATATATCTTTGTGTGCATAGTTGTGAATGGTCTCTGTGATGGGGATTCACAAGGTAGACTCCATTGATTAATGTTTCTGAAGTTAGAGTCTGAATTATCTTATAACCAGCTGTGACTTTGTATGTGACTTCAGTATCACGATTTTCAGTTCCAATATAGATACATGAATCGCTTCATCCAGAAGTGTAACTAATATAATTTTCATTGTACTTCATTCAACTTGTAAATTTTTATAGAACATAGAACCATTAATTACATAACCATTATAAGATAATAAATGTATACTTGGTCCTCTGGCTAGTCATAGAAGTCATTATGAAATTGAATCTAGATTTATAGTTTAATCCTAAAAAATTGGTAACAAAACAATCTTATAAAATATTAATTATATGAATTTGATATATACATTTCATCCCTTTATGGATTAAAATTCCTAATAATTAATTTATGGGTTTCAAAATATGGTGAAACCTTTAAAATCGTACCGAAAATATATATGTGGGGCTGCTCATTCTCTATAATAATAATTGTGATATTATCTATTCCAATAATTTCTTCACCCATAATATACCTAGTGTGATGAAATTTTGGTAGACTAATTCTTTGCACAACAGACTAGTAGTCACTACAATATCCAATTACACCCTCAACATCATATTTCTATAAAATAAATCCTTAGTTCCAATATCAATTTTTAAAGTAAACATTCAAAATCTCAATATAATATTCCATGGGGTGAATCCACCAACAATTTATAGGATAATATAGTTAAATATCTCTTACCAAGTGATCCATCAAGTGAACCACCATGTCAAATAAATGTTGAAAAAAATCTCCATTCCTATAATATGACAGTGATTTACATTTCCAAAGTTGGAAATGTCATTAGGTCTATAACTTTTCTACATATATATTTGAAAAATAAATAGAGCTTCATTAATGTATGCTAATTATTCTAGGAAAATACAATTTAATGCTATATACATAAGATCATTCATCTAACATGATAGTAATATGATTTTCATACCCTTTAACATTAAATTAATCATTTTCATGATATTATTAGTATTTGATAAATACCCCGTTGGAAACTTTACATCATTAAACAAGTTGGAAAACTAATCTCTTTTTCTAGGAAAGAGTGTAAGAATCTAGAAGAAGAAAATCTATTTTTCATTGTTCACATGCACCATCTCTTCCTGTATCCCCTTGCCAATCATGTGCAACCTATACATAATTCCATGATAATTTTTTCTAAGTTTAATTAGTAATATTCCAATATAACTATCACATATATTTTTTTACTCATGAAAATAATCAATAAAATACATCACATACAAAATATTCAAGTAGGGTAATACAAAAAAACTTATATCTTTTTACAAAAAGTTTTTTTAAACGTTTTTCCAAAATTTGTGTCCATATATTTTAGTTTTTTTGACCAGTTGGTCACTTATTAGTGGATATAGCATTGTACCTTTTTCTAAACTCACATAAAATGATTCTCCCAATATAGGTACTTATTTCACTTGTATTTAAATCTCTAATGTTCTAGAAACATAGTCTTCAATGAATGTATCAAACTAATTTACATTGTACCTTGTTCAAAAATGAGATATTATTAAGTTACTCTATTGTTATAACTAGAAAAATTTAATTAGAATTAAATTCATTATCATACCATACAACGTGGCTCTCAATGTGAAATATTAATTCATGTAAGTATCATACAACATAACACCTTAATCCCATAGTAATTTCAAATATTCAATCAATGGAGAAAAATAAATATCAATATCACAACTCTACTGTTTTGGACCTAATATAAGTAATGATAACATAATTTATTTTCATTTCATGCATTACCACAGTAGAAATTTAAAATTCACTAATATAATTTGTCATATAAGACGAGTTCTTCATTGAATTAGGGAAGGATTCACTCTATATGTAGGTAGCACAAGATGAAGGTTTCATAGAACATTTCCAAATTGAGGATACTCATGATCAATTTTCTTCTACTAAAGAGATATTTCAGGTGATGAAGAATTCCATATTTATTTCTTATATATGTATTCCATTTCAATTTCCTTGAAGTAACCACGATTCTATATTGCAGCCCAAGAATTAGAATCATTAGAGAGTACCGTAGAACATTCATAGGACCTGATTAATATTCTTATATCAAGAAGAACCACACATATTTCATTTTTATTTTATTTTTATTTCTTAAAAATTAGTATACAACAATTTGGATAGGCATGTATTCTATCAGATATCATACCCATTAGATATATCATTTTTTAGTATTATATATTTATTAAGAGAGATAATTATCTTCTGGGATCATAACATTATGGAGAGTAATTAGTTAAATAAAAATGGTATCACTCCATATGTTTCTTGAATTTAAATTATGTATCTTCAGTATGGCTAACAATGTTGTATATTTAGTTTACAATGTCATCTTTGGATAACTCATTTAACTTTTTTTTAGATAATCACAAAGTTCATCTTTAACTATCATTTTCATTTCATAAATAAGATCTTAATCCTCATTAACACTTATAATAATATACTTAATACAATCTACATCATTTTCCACACTTATAATTATATAAAATGATCCATAAAACATAGTGTTATCATAGTCACTATCAAAATTCGGCATTTCACAATGTTTTGTAAATTTTTTTTATCTTTGACATATTCCATGATAGATAATGTATTCTTAAAACTCCTATATACTAATTACACTTGAATAAAAATAGAGTAAGCAGTGAAAATGGTTTTGATAATGGACATATGCATTATCCTTTTTATACATGATAAACTCTTTCATTCCATCCTCATGATCTTTTTTTATAGGATTGGAATCCATCCATTTTTTATTCATATCAATCCTATTTGATTCAGTAATATTAATATTCACTAAAATAAATAAATACACATAATATAAGATCTTAGAACCCATAAATGTCGTTCTTAGAAAATAATTTAGGTTATATGAATTATTTTTTCCAAATATAATAAGATCCAAATGATCTGTATTAATATTGTTTTATAGTAGAAGAAATCATTGAAGGAATGGAATGTATGATATCTATAAAGTTACAAATAATATAATTAAACTTCTATCGATTAAAAATATATATATCAAGAACGGTTTATGTAGATTTGTTAGGTTAGAGTAAAACATGAGGTATAATTTGATGTTTATTCATTTGGTACATTGAAGGCCATGTGGTGCTTCAAGGAATGGATGCTTAAGAAGCTAATTTGATCTTTTTTCTGATGATTAAAATGTTGATAGGTACCATTCACATCTTCTTGATAACCCAATGTTTGAAAAAACAATCGAATGTAAATAAAATGAATCAATAATATTGGGCCATAGTTTTTGTGATATTGGAAAAAATGAAGAACAATATAATTTGGGTTTCATTGATGACTTAAATTTAAATAGTTCACATTGATGGGATGAATCCTCAGAAAACAACAATGAAAAATTTATAAATATATTTATAATTTATCCTAAACTTTTTGAAAAAATATTTAAAGAATTATTGAAAAGGAAAATTAAACTAGTAACATAAAATTCCCTTCATGTGATTTAAATGTGAATATATTTTACCTTTCACTACAAATTTTCAAATTTTTAAACAAATGGAATGTAAGAAATGAATATGATTTTACCAGAAGTTCACATATGAATAAAACCAAAGAGTTTAAAAAACAAAAAATTTCCCTCATAGAGAATTGATATGAAATCATGAAATCTAAAAAACATACATTTATTATTTCAATTTGATGATGATGAAAGTGGTGATTATGATACTGATGTTGAAATAATAAGTTAATCAAAGGATGAATTATTGATTTAAAAATTTAATGATGATGAGTTACCTAGTCATAAAGATAATGGTGATGAAAATGAAGTAAAATATGAAATGATGATGTCTCACAGGGATCAACATATGTTTACAGTATTGTGAATATTAAATGGATTGGGGATCTTTTTCTGTTATTGGAAGAAAATGTGAAAAATTTCTTGACTTCAATCTATGACAGCTGGAAGGATACCTGGAACATAGATTCTTCACCCTTCTGTTTAATGTTTGATCTAATACCTCATTATATAATTAAGTGATGATGTATATGGAGTTTCAATATTTGGGTGAAGACCAATTTTGGGTGGTGAAATGACATGCATGAAAAGTATCAGTCACCCAAACATTCACACTACGTTCAAATGATAAGGTCGACAATGTGATATCCAAGTTGTGTGTGATGATGTTTTCCTATCAAGTATGTTTGAGGGAGGTTACATGTGATTCAAATCATTATAGAAAATTTTAAACAGATAAAGAGTAAATGAAAATGCTAAAAACATGAATGGAAGATAAGAAGTCACATACCATGGGGTTTCTAAGAGTCAATTTGTCCAAGGGAGAGTAAGGGATATCATGTAGGTTTTGGGCATAATATAAGAGTGTAATGGGTCATTCCCAAACATTATTTTTCTTATGATAAATGATTTATATGAGATTTATATGATGATAAATGTTGTGATCACTGGAATTAAGTTAATGAATATAGAAAATGAAAAATATATGATCCAAATAACAGAATCATCACATATTATTTGAAATTAACATAAATAATTAAAGGATTACCTTATGTGAAATTATTCTTTTTGATGGTGGATCTGAAAATAGATCTATAATGTATCTTCATTTCATTGTTAGAATCAAGAATATATTCCCTATGTTGGTGACCCACACATGTTCTGAAAATCATCAAATGTTGTCGTATGAATCTTCGCGTGATAGCACAAAAAACTCAATCACTTGCAACATTCACCTATGATTGCCACAAGAATCACTTCTATAACATTCTAATTGATATCTATATAATCAAGAGTATAAGGTGGATGAATATGACCCTCCTTTATTGAGAGTGTTCTTGGATAAGGGATCTTTCTAGGGATTCTATAGTATTCGACATTTTTTTTATGCACAACCAAATAAATGAATTAAATATTTTAAGCAAATTATATACGTGGATCTATATTCCGCAATGGGTTATAAATAAATAATTGTACATGAACCATTATTATATATTTAATCCCCATGTAAACCCATGTCTATAATAATAATTTATTATTACTATTTATTTATATGTATTAAACTCACAAATTGAATTATATATTATGTAATAAAATAATATTCAATATATATTATTTCTCATCAGACCAATACACTCAGTATGCAATTCCTCCAAAATATTTTAGAAGCCTTGAGTAATTATTAGTTTTTTAATAAATAAATATGACCATATTATTCACAAATAAATAAATAAATATTATATTCACTAAATAGAAAATAAATATTTATTAAATATTTCACTCATATAATATTCTCATAAATAACTAGTGACAGAATATCTAAGATCAAAAAAATAAGAATAATTATTAAACCATATTTGAAAATAATATTTATTCAACATCGTAAATAATGAATAATAATATATTATTTAACATAGATTATATATACACATAGTGTGTGACCATCTAGGCCACTTTCTCAGTGGCATTGGGAAAAGCAGCATAAAGTCCATGTATAGTATCTAGAAACATTCCAAGGTACCCATAGGGGAATAATTTAATTCTCTGATGACATAATACCTCATACTATTTTTTTTGTAACATAATACCTTTATCTTGGTATCTATAATCAAGTAGTCTCATGGTAGTGTAATAAACCTGCGTACTCAATGACTCTTTCTTTGAATTTTTGGAAATCCAAAATACCTATAGAACACCATAGAAATTGATTTATTTAGCCTATATAATTTCCATCCAAAGGCATGATATATAAACATATTTTAATTTATATAAGTGGCATGTATTTCTCATATTATTCCCTAATGAAATATTATTCATGATGCACCCAATGTATCCAACCTCACTACGAACATATGTCATCATAGTTTTCATCAATACAATAAATTAAATGAATTATAAAACTCATTAATAATAATATTAAATTATAAGGATCAATACACATGCCTATAGAAAGTAACATACATTAAAATATATAAATTTGGATTTCCTATTAGTGGGTCTCGTTCTCATAATGTTATACACTGGATATTACCAAGGGCTTACACAATGAGAAGTTACCTCAAATTAATATGGGTCTCCACCCTTGATAGGGTGAATCATTTATTCCCCTCAAATGACATCATCAAATTATATAATATGTATTTAAGAATACTATCATTGATTTTTGAAGTTTAAATCATAACAGGTAACTATTGTGACGTTTTAGTGTGATGGTTTCTCTTGGTATATTATCATATACAATGTTACATAGAAGAACAATCATGTTGTGATATGTAGTTTAGTAATATTTTATAAAATGAATATAGGTATCATAAAGTACACAAAAGTTTTTTAGGGAACCAACTCCAACAGACTCCCACTTTCACTAGTTCCAACTACTAACAACCTTCAGTCTACTAGATGTCACACAATACTCATGATTTTACTGATATATTTATTTATTAAAGTGGTATAACACCTTTTCTTTGATGAGAAATATTCTTTACAAAAATTATCCCCTCTATGAAAAATCCTTCAACAGTTTGATACTTTCATAGTACGTTCTTTGTTCATTAGTGTGACCTTGGGTATTTTACAAGAGTAGTTGTTGTTATATTATCAAAATATAATGTTATAGGACATTTCCTGTTAGGCACCACATCAAGTTACTCAATAATGTTTCATATCCAAATGGATTCATAGGTTTCATCATAAGACTCTATATACTCATACTCTACTCCAGAATCATTGAAAATTGGATACTTTGAACTCTTCTAAATCACAGGTCCTCCATAGAGATATGAAACATATCCTGACCATAACTTCATATCATTATGATCTATTTGAAAACTAAAATCAGTATAACCCTTGACAACCAACTCTTTATCTCCTCCATACACTTGGAACCTATCCTTATAACTCCTCAAATACCTTAAGATAGACTCAACGATAGACCAATGTTGTTCTCTTAGATCATATTGATATCTTACTACCATGATGAATACATAGGCTACATAAAGTCTAGTAAATAATATGGAATACATGATCCATCTTATCCTTGAATATTATGGGATCTTATTCGTTCTCCCTTTCCCCTGTTCTATCTGATGAAACATTTTCTTCCAAAAATGTGTACCAACAAACACTATAATAAATCCCCTCTTAGATTATTCTATACTATGCCTCATTATTATTTAGTCAATGTATGTACTTTTAATTGGTCCTATATTCCTCTTGGACCCTTCACAAATGATCTTGATCTCTAGAATATATACTACTTCACCTATGTATTTTAGGGAGGAACACTTGTTAAAACAATCCTTAACATAATTTAAGATTTGTATATCATTTCAAATAAGTAATATTTCTTCATCATATAATACTAGTATAATGAAAGAATTACCACTAAAACTCTTGTAAACACATGAATCACATTAAATCTTAATAAAATAAAATTATTTTTTAGCTTAATTGAATAGAATGTTCCATGAATTGATTTCTTGATTCGATACATAGATGGATCTCCATAACTTGAAAATATTTTTTTCCATCGCATGGAGTCACAAACCCTTATTGTTTTGTCTTGTATACACCTTCCTAAATGTTCCCATTTTGGAATGTAATTATGACATCCATCTTCCATATTTTATAGTCATTGTAATTTTCTATATCAAGTAGAATTATGATGAATTGAAATTTTAAATTTTTTGAAATATTTTAATCTTAGTCAATTCCTTAACATTGTTTAAACCCCTTATCCAATATCCTTCCTTTATATGTTTTAATTTACCTTCCATGTTATGTTTTCTCTTGAATACCTATGTTCACCCTACATGATTTACATTAACTTGAACATCAACCAAAACCCAAACTGGGATCTGATACATGGAATACATTTCAAAATTCATGGGTTCTTTCCATCTTGTAGCTTATGACCTCTCTACTTGATTTTGATAGAATATAGGTTCATAATTATCAACCAATAATTAATAACCATATTTGGTGACTATAAAACCATATCTCTCAAGTTCTCTTACCTCTCTCACGATACTATGTAGTACTTGTGTTTCATGAACTAGTTCTTCCACATGGACCTATGAAATATGTTCCAGTACCAACTCTTATGTATCTTCAGAATAAACACAATTGAATTCAACATTTCTCCCAGTATCCTTTTTGAAGATATTCTCCATCTCAAGAAATATGTCTATGTATGATGATAGTTACATTCTTATCAAATGGGTTTTATATGTAGTATTCCTTTGTGTCCTTAGGATACATTATAAAGATACATTTTATGCCATGGGGTTCTTTTTTTTCCTGGGAAGGCCTAATCAAATGCCTCACAACCACATACACATGTTTGTGACAAAAAATTCTTCTTTATACTTTATTACATGAAGGCAATTCCATTATACACATTAGTTGGTGCTCATTTTAATGTATATGTCACAGTTTGTAATTCATATACCAAAAATTAAAATGGAATATCTTCATGAATCATCATCAACATTACCATTTCTAACAATTTATATTTCATCCTTTAACTCACACCATTCCACTGCAGTGTATGAGTTGGAGTGAGTGGAGATATAATCCCATAATCCCATATAATTTTGATGAACTCTTGGTTAAGATATTCACCACATCAATACAATGGAATATTTTCATATTCATCACAATTTGAGTCTCTACTTCATTGTTGAATTATTTGAATTTATCAAAGGACTTGGAATTATACCTCATCATGTTGACGTATCCATATCTACTCAACTCAAAACTAAAATTTATTATATAATAACACCCACCTATTGCTTCTACTAGAAATGGTATACACACATGAGTGTGTACCAATCATAAAATATATGTGTCCCTTTAACCTGATCAACTGAATGGTGGTTTGTTCATTTTTCCTTGTAAACAATCATGACATATTTCAAGTGGTTTTATCTCATAAGAGTCTAAATAACTATATAAAAAGATATTTTTAAAATACATCTCATTATTATGACCAAGATGGTCGTGCCATAGCTTGGTGTTATATCAGTCATGGGAACATTAATCATATTTGTTAACAATACTTGGTTTTCATAATATAATAAATTAAACCCATTATTAAAAGGTACAATACCAAAATATCAATTTTCTTTATAAAAGACAAAACATTTATTCGAAAACATGAAAATAAAACCAACTGAATCTAGGCATGAATCAAAAATTATGTTCTTGGTAACAATTGGTATATAATCAAAATGTCATAAAACCAATATAATTCTGATTGGCAATGAATACTGGTAGATACCAATGGATATAAAAGTTTTCCTCACACTATTGGAAACTCATTAAGCCCCCTCTACTTCATAAATACTTCATAATATACTTGGTTTTTTAATTTGGATATATATGTAAGAACCAAAAGTTGTATCAAATAACCAATGTGTAGATATTTAAAGATTACACTTGATAAAAAATTCACTTTTAGATTCCCCTTTGTTTATGTGTAGTTCATCTTATGGTGGCCTTTCTTTCCACATGAAAAACATACTACCTACTTTTACTTCCACTACCTTTAGATATTCCACTTCCTGGAAGGATAGTTTTTAAGAGGTTTAGAATTTTAATTAGTCATTGGCCCCTTCACATAGTTCTTCTATTACTTATTCACCATAAGGATCATGGGTTTGTCATTCCCCCTGTCCTTATCCACATGGAGAACTAATGTTCGATGTTATGAAATATTATTCTCTTTATTTATCATGTTATAATTAAGAATGAAATTTCAGAAGGTCTTTGGTAGTGAATAAAGTATGGGATCTATATGAAACTCATCTAGGAATTTAATCCCTAAGATGTATAAGTGTTCAATGTAGCAAATAATACTGATTACATAAGTCCATGATGGAATAGTATCTACATGATTAGTTATAAAAAAGAATTGGAGATCTCATATATCTCTTATATAAACTTCTCTTGATAGATATCTTGAAGGAGAGACATCATGTTATACACATCCATGTTAATATATTACATCAGAATCTCGTTAGTCATGGATGATATTATAAAACACAGAACATATATGGAACTTTTCAAATGTTTCTCATAAGAGATAAATCTTCCTCACTATCCTCATTACCAGGTGCATTAGGAATAGTTTTTTACAGCACATAACATTTCCTTTCATGGTGTTGGATAACAAAAAAGAACCATTTCCACTCTTAAATTTTTTTTATTGTCAGAACGATATCCTTATCAAGTATGGATCACAATTATATTTCTGAAGCCATTTTTATATCAATTTATACAAATAAGATGAGTAGAGTTTTAGTAGTTTATTTGATAAAATTTAGACAAATAAATAAATATTATATTTATTAATATCCTACTATTTTATTGAAACCCAATATTCATCACCGCTGGCTTTAGAATATCTCATTTCATGGAAATTCTAGTGATAAAGATCCATATTCCCCTTCTCATCACCCCAAATTTGGCTGGTTAATCAATTTAAAAGTTTATTGGCAGGCCTTTCAAATGACAAATGCATTAACCCACAATTCCATGATCTTTTTAGTGGACTCCCAAATCCTAAATTCATTAAATTGGATTTCCTCAACCTTTTCCTCTTAGTTATAGGACATCCTACTTTGGTAGTCAACCCCTGATGTGAATTAGGTTAATTCAACCTAAAAATTCAAGTTATAATTGCTTGATAATTGGAAGCACCCCAAATTGGGCTAGTCAGGTACTTTGAAATATGGTATTACTTTAACTCAACTAGTGAAAGGATACGCTGAATTAATATATATAATAGAGGGATTTTACCTTTTATGAATATTTTTCCTACTGTTATATTTATTACATAAATGTTGATATTAAGTGGGTTTTTACAAGTGATTAACCATGTATTAGATAATATTTAAGCATAATCTGATCCAATTTAGTTCTATATTACATGAAAGCTAATTCATTAATTCATGTTATCAGGGAAAATCATCCATAATTGAAGAACCATTAAACTTGAAAGAAATTATATAATAAATTGGAATGATCATGAACATTTACTAATTCTTAATTTACCAGTGGATGATAAACTAACCATCGATCTAGGGGGAAACACCTAGAACCATTTATGGTTCCTGTTATAGATTTCCACCTATCCACCCATGTATCCCTCTCGGATTGATTTTTCCTCAACTCCAGAATTGAACCGCCTATACTAGCTTGGGAGCTCCATCCATTACATATCAATTTACTCACATTTAGCTGATGTGAACCGACATATTGTTTATAAGGATGAAATAAAAGATACCATTGGCACATAGACCCTTAATAAATTAGTGCAATGAAACACAATCAAAAAATTTAATTTAATGATATATTAAATGAAAAAATCACAAATAAAGGGCTGATATAGTCTCATGATCATCCACATGCATGAAAAAAATTACACATTTAATAAAATTAGAATTCAATTCTAATCAATATTTTTTGATATAAATATTTCTCAAATAAATTAATTATCTAATTTAATTAATCAATTATTTTATATTAATTTTCATCTGAATTTCCTTGAGATTATCATCCATTATAACTTTAAGAAAATTAAATAAACTTATTTAAAATAGAATGTGTATAAAATAATGTACCTTGGAGACAACATAGTGAATACTCATTTGAACTACCCATCATGTATTATATTCATATGCTAATTACTCTTTTGTAATGTGGCTGGACCAACTTATCAAATAATATCATGATATATAATTTCAACATAAAGGTCATATGAGTGAAAATATTTTTTTATGAAGAATGTAATGATTAAATTGGTGAAAAGTAATAACTGTAATATGAATATTAAATTATACATAGATCCAAAAATTTAAAAAAATAATTAAACACACACACACATATTCTTATATAACTTGTCACCTAGAGTTTCTAATCAACATAATGACCACACACAAGTACATGTTGATAATTTATTCAAAGTATCTTAAATTAATTTGAATTTTGTTTAATTTGGTTAAAGTACATGATTTGTACTTTTGAGATACATGAAATGCATTATTATCACTATTTATATGTGGAACACACCTTTGGACATGGCATGTAATTGTTCCACAGAAATTTTTTTAGTACACAATGTGTACAAGGGATACACAGTGCATGGTATGTCAGTTACATGACCACCAGTCATGTAGGCTTTTTAAAAGGATTCATAGGACAATTTTGAATAAAGGAATACATGTAATGTATAAAATTTATAGGGTGTTTAATCCAGATGACCAGGCACCAGTCTCTCCTGGTCAACATGCAGTGTAGAATTAAATTCCAGGCCTATAATAAATGAATGTGACTTGAATTAATTCTGCTAAATTCTCGATGTTATAAAAACTAGAACATGTCATGCAACTTTGGGTTATGGTCCATGTTGCAACATCTTATTATAGTTTTTTAGTTATTCCTTGACCATTGTTTGTTTCTATTTTTGTTGGATCTTATTTAGGGGTGGTTTTAGAGTTGTTTTTGAAAAGATAGAGGTTTTATGAGATGTGCACCATTGGTGTATAGTTTTCCAAAACCATGTGTCCTCTCGGTGAAACCCAGAAACCCCTAGATAGAGTGTGTTTATATGGTTGGATCATGGTTTTAAAAAAAATTCACCCACCATGTAGAAACCATGCAACCTCAAAGAGGGGAAGAATGTTAGGGTGCATAGATTTTTTAACTGTATGACCTTACCTAGAGAAATGTTCACACGTAAATTTTAATTCCAAAAATTGTTTTTATAATTAAAGAACCCCAAATTTACCCCTTTACCAACCCAAACTCGACAAATGTTGAATTAATAGGTCTTAAAGGCTCTCAAGAACCCTTTTTGGAATCCTCTAAACCCTTTTCTTCACAGATAAAATTATGGAGGATCACATTTAATACCTCTCTTGTATGTGAAGGTCTTCCCTTGAATTATTTCTTGATCACTCTTTCTATCCACATTAGATCGTGAAATATAATCTTGTTTTTTATGTATATATACTCCATTTTAATGAATCTTGTTTGAAGGTTTGTTTTATTAATCTCTATTTTTATTTTTCTTCACCAGAAAAACCTTTTATGGGAGTTGTGCCTTGTCATTATGTGGTTAAAGGTAATGGTTCCATTTGAGTTGAGCCATATAAATAATCCTTGGTTTACTTGATCATATAAATAGTTATTTTACTTAATTTATGAAAAAATGATTTTATAATAATTGGTATATTTATTTGAATTATCAAGAAATTCGGGTATAACCCCTCAATTAGAATGGAATAAGAATTTGGGACGTATTTTAGAAATTGATGAAATTAATGATTTTAATTGAGATTTTTTTGAGAAAATTTCTTAAAAAATTGTAGAAAACCTATGATTTATTTTGAATTTGTAATGAATTATTTTTTGAAAACACATGTTTTAATTTTAAAAGTGAATAGGTATTTTGAAATGTAAATTTGGGTAATTGAATTGTAAATAATTAATGAAATGAATGAAATGATTTAGGCCTTTTTCTATTGATTGATTGAGAACATAAAACCTTCGGTGGTTAGTGGGTTATTGGGGAAAAAAATACTAGGATAGTAATTATATTGAAATAGATTTATGATTACAACTCTCATATAAAACTAGTTTGGAAGATCTTATCCTCAATGGGATGCTGATGAGACATATTTGGCTTGATCTTGAGGGTTGTGTGTACACATATTCCACAATACCTTACATGAGAGTGTGAAGATCCAATAACCAAGAACTATTATACCACATGGAATATGACCATGGTTGTTTTTGTGATTGTTCTGATATCTATTTCATTGATTATGAATCTTATTCACTCATTCCAGTGGATTTATATAAATTTTCATATATAATATGTTTATTTAATCCATGTTTTAAATGTAATCTATCATTTCAAATTAAAATCATGTTTGATATAAATATGAAATTTTATCCCCATGTCCTATATTATTTTAAATTGAAATCATGATTTGGTTTATTATTATGGAATCTTATCATGGAAAACATGTTAAGACCCTACAAAGATTTATAGTTCACACCCTACGTTTGACTTCAGGCATTCAAATATTTCATTCCACCATTTTTATGAATATGGAAAGATACTCTTGGGGGAGGTGGATGTATTTTACCCCTTAGTATTGGAGTGATACTTCTCTTGTGATGGTGATTTTATCTTTTTAGATTCTAATTACATTGATGGTGTACTATATTGGTTTTTTATATACATATTTTGTTTCTGGTACTATGTCCCTTTGTTGTTTTGACAATTCTAATTTTTATTCGTTAACTTTTATAGTTTTATGGAAAATTCATTCCCTATTTTATCTTTCAGGATGTCATATGATAGTCTTCTATCTGTGGGGATCAAGAATTCCCTTTAGTCTATGTATTTACTATCTCGGTTATCATTGTACCAGGGTACACTAAATGGTTCATGGTAAAGTGGTATCATTATTGAAGTTTGAGCATCTTTCTTTGATGTTAGTATACGGTTTGAAGTATCTTTTCAGAGAATATGAGGTAGTTATGAGTGAGTTCCCAACCTAAACATATCTTAGACCGCTTAAGTTACAATGTGTGGTTTTGGAAATTCATCTAGATGAATAATTCTAGACTATTCCTTAGTTTTGATTTGGATATTTTAAAATCCAAATCATGATATATTATCTTCTGAGATTCATTTCTTGTTTTTTTTTATTTTTTTACCTTAGTTACATTATGATGTCTTCAATATTGTTTTCTAATGTTTTGTAGAACCATGCCTATGATAATATTAATGAATTGGTTTTGTGGGGAACTTACTGATGATCCACATTGAGTGAATCCTCCCACGAACTAGAATGTTGATGAGATGATTATCCGTGTCGTCCATGGGTTGGGACAATCACCTAAACCCATTCCCATTTAGGATCATGATGTAGAACCTCATAGGGTTAAATTTAGGAATCATGGTTCGGCGTTTGGAAAACCATTTTTTTCATTTTCAAAAAGGCGGTTTAAGGGTTTACTGTACCCAAATACATAAATCCAAACTGCACACAGTCCAAATAGCCATGAAATCACACATTCAAATAAACAATTCAACATTCAAAAATCAACCGCTCAATACCTCGAGCCATGAACATGGTTAGGAGTTAATTTTACAGAAAACACCTACTTTACAAGCCTATAATAAGCCTCAAGAGGCTGAGGAATGGTTAATATGTAATGATCATCTATTTTATTTCAAGGTAACTCATAATTATATTAATTTATAGTGTTCTACTTTTATTCTAGAAGAACATAGAAGGAGACGGTTGAATTCCATGGTTATGGTGAATGAATATGAGGATTTAGAGTGGAAGTACATTAATGTTATTTTAACTAATCAGTTCTATCTATAGTATATGGTGCTACCTAAGGCTATATATTTTTTCAAACTCTAGTAGGTTGATAGGGCAATGAAAAAATATGAAAACTAATTTGATGAGCTTGTAATGTTTGTGGCCCAAATTGTATCAAGTAAGAATATGAAGTCTCATCCATTTAATATGAGAATTTTATATAATATTCATTATCATTTTTCCTTACTAAATCACTTTTTATATTGATGTATTGGATACGAAATTGATGGTTGATCTTTATCTGGAAAGAACATCAAGGTTGATAGGTGTTCCTTTTTCTCCTAGTGGAAATTCTGTGAAATCTTTCATGGGAAAGAGAAAGCATGATGAGTCTCATGGTGGATCTTGATATAAGGATTCTTCCAAAACTGCTTTAATTCCTTGAAAAGTCCTATTTACTTTTTTCTAATGTGGAAAGACTAAGAATTTGAAATGTGTTTTCACATAGGAACTGAATATATATGGTTTATGCAGATGTTCAGGTCACTTGAAGAAATTATCTTATATCTTCTCTACTCCACAGATAGAGGAATAGAATCGTAATCAACTAAAATTACTACAATTCAATAATAAACTTCATACAAAAAGGGTTTATATCCAAAATTATTTCTTATCAAGATTCTTCACGTAGAGGAAGAGTCTCCAATGGAAGCTAATATAGGTCTAGCAATTGTGAGAAGTACCATCACAATAGATTAATCTTTAGTGACTACTTCATTTGATACTAGTGCATCTCATTTTTTTATATCAACTCATATTTTAATCCTTCAAAATATTTATATGGAACTTTTATCTTATGTAATGGATATTACTACACCCCTCTAAATGAAGAGAGAGTATGGTCCCCATTATCCCTCTTATGTTTTCTCTTTATTAGAAATTGATCTTGCATGGGATTTTTCTTTATGGAATGAAACATCTTGATGCCATTTTCAAGATTGATTAGATAATTTCTAATATGGATGGAAATTAAAATTATCATTTATGGGTATCCTTTACTATTAATAATGGAGTGTGTCATAACATTAAAGGGGAATGAGACCTGTGGTCGAGTAGAGATGAACCTTTTTATCTAGATTTGGTAAAATTAATATTATTGTTTAATTTTGATCAGGGGTTGGAATATTTGAGCAAGGATGTCCCTCCAAATTTCATTGAGTTTCCTAGAATCTTTCCATCATATTTTTCATGTTTTCTACTAGTTAGAGAGGTATATTTCTCTATTGATTAAGTACTTTGTACTTAGCTGATATCAACACCTTATTAACATATGGAACTAGCTGATATGAAAGAGTTAAAGACTTAGTTAGATGATCTATTTGAAAAATTATTTTTACTACCACATGTATCACCTTGGGATAATCCTATTCTATTTGATAGAAATATATTTATAATCATCATCTTCATTTTGATTACCATAAACTCAGTAAAGTTATAGTAAAGAAAAAGTATTCATGGCCTTGGATTGTTAAACTATTTGACCATCTGAAGGGGGTAAAGTGGTTCTCGAATACTGATCTTAAATCTATATATCACCAGGTGAGAATAAAAGAATATGACATTTATAAAACCACCTTCTTGAGTAGGTGTTTCTATTATGAGTATCATATTATTCCATTTATTCTAACCAATTATCTTATAGTCTTTATGTCTTTGATGAAGAGAATATTCCATGAGTATCTTGATATTTTCATGGTGATCTTTATGGATTACATCGTAGTTAACCTTAATTATAAAGAGGATCATGTCTGTTATCTCAGAGTAGTGATGGAAGTTTTGATAAATCATCGACTTTATTCCAAAATATAAAAATGTGAATTCTAGAATAAGGAAGTGAAGTTATTAGGACATGTGGTCCTGGAATATGGTATCTCATTAGTTCCTGATATGGTTAAAACTATTATGAAATGTCAGAAACCACATGATGCTTTTGATATTAGGATCTTCTTATGTTTAATAGGTTATTTTCATTGTTTTGTAATGTATTTCTCAAATTTGGCTTCTTTTATGACCACTATCATTCAGAAGGTTGTGATGTTTTCTTGGGACAAGAAATTTCAGTGGTCTTTTGTTGATATGAAAAATATTTTGACTTTTGTTCTAGTTTTGACTCTTATAGAGGCAAAAGTTTATTTTGACTTGTATGATGCATCGGGTTTAGGTTTGGGTTGCGTTCTTATGTTGTGT
Source organism: Viscum album (assembly GCA_963277665.1). Lineage (NCBI taxonomy): Eukaryota > Viridiplantae > Streptophyta > Magnoliopsida > Santalales > Viscaceae > Viscum > Viscum album. Next base: position 1,071,174,403 of record OY728129.1, read on the forward strand.
GATCACTTTGTAGCCTATGTCTCTTGAAAACATAGGCCACATGAGAGGAATTATCTGACCCATGATCTTGAAATTATAGTTGTGATGAATGTTCTTAATATATAGAAACATTACCTTTTTGGATAATGCTTTAACATGTTTTCTGACTAAAAGAGATTGATTTATATCTTCTCTAAAAAATAAGTGAATCTTTATCAGATGATTTGGGTGGAGTACCTACACTTTGTTTATTATGACGTCACCTATACCCTAATAAAATGCAATGTCATCAATGATCCTTTTAGACGGAAAATTTTGACCTAGACCATGAAAGAATCATTGGAAAAGTGGTACTTGATGGATCTTTTTATATTGTTTCATTTAGGAGTATGGGAAACAAGGTTCAATGTTTCCTTGGATAGGGTTCAAGTGACCTCGTCTCCTCTAGAGATGATTCTTTAGGAATATAATTTTTATGATGAATTCTATTCCATTAGATACTCTCTTTATGGAGGGAAGACCATTATTGAGTGGATATTATCCATAGAGGGTATTATATGTTTTAAGTATCTATTTTATTGTTCCATTATCTTTGATGAAATATGTGATGGGTGATTGAAATAATTCTTATTGGGTTGTGCGCCTAAGAAAAAGAATATGTTCTATGAAATGAGATCATGATTTTGGTGGATAGGTAAAAGATAGAACATTATTGGTTTTTTCTCTTATTATTATACTGTCCAATAGGTTAAGGCTAATCACCAGAGACCTTCTGGTTTTCTCAATCCATTTTTAGTTTTGACGTGGAAGTGTGATGATATTTATATGGACTTTATGCTTAGATTTCTATATACCTAGAAAAATAATTATGTGATATGGGTTGTTATCAATTGACAGACCAAATATGGTCACTTTATACCAATTTATGATACATCCAAAGTTGAGTAGTAGGGAAATCTCTATAAGGAATAGATTATTCAATTTCATGCAGTTCCAACTAAAATAGTCTCTAATAGAGAGACCTGAATTACATATCTCTTTGGGAGAGGCCCCTAGGAGGCTCTAGGATCTCATGTTCATTTGATTACAACATTGCATTATAAAAAATATTTATATATTGATAGGGATAGAAAGTTTCTTGGGGATATTATATTTTTTTGCATCCTTGATTTGTTTGTTGTCTAGGATGACCATTTAGGATAGGATGAGTTTTTCTATAACAACATTTACCAGTCCTTGATCAAAATGGATCCTTTTGAGGCCTTGTATGGATAGACTTTTAAATCTCAATTTTGTTGGTTTATGATTGGTGTAACTTCATAGGTTGGATGGAGATTGTTATAATAGATGAAAAAAGGATTATTTTATTCATCAAAAAATTTTGACAGCATAGGGCCATTATAAATCTTATGATGATGAACATTGTAGAGAGTTGAGGTATTTTTTTGTTAATCAGTTGTTCTTGAAAGTTTCACATAGTTTGGGTCATCAACTAATTTGTGGGTAAGGGAAGTTTTCCCCTCATATTGTGGGACCTTTTCTATTCATCGAGTAGATAAATAAATTGGTTTAAAATTTATCACTACTTCCATAGTTGACATTGATACCTGACATGTTCCATGTATCTCAGCTATGGAAGTATCTTTTTGACACATATCTTCTGTTTAGATGGGAGGATCTTGATGTTTATACCAATTTATCTGTGACTAAGAATACATTCCAGATAGTTAATTTTGAGAAAACAATACTTCATAGGTGGAAAATTCCTTTGGTTAGAGTGATATGGGACCATGTTTCTAATACCTATAAGGTGCGGGAGTGGGAGGAACTAATGAGAGAGTAGTGGCCATTATTTATATTGAATCTTTTTAACAATATTTTTGGGGGTTAAATGATTATTTGATGGTGAGGTTATAAATTCGGATTACTAATTTTTAGGTACTCCTTGACCATTATTTCCATTTCGGTGGGATCTTGTTTAAGGGTTCTTTGGGTGTTTTTTGGAAAAAATGGTTGTTTTCTGGGTTGTGAACCGTTGGTTCATGGTTTTCACAAACTATGTGCCCACGAATTGAAAACCATGAAACCGTAGATAGTGGGTGTTTGAAAGGATAGTGCATGGTTTAAAAAACAATGCACCCACCTAATTCAAACCATTCAACGTAGTATATGGGTCATAGTTTGTATAATCATGAAACCCTTCCCAGCTAGCCGTTAACAAATTAATTTTTATTCTAAAAATTAATTTTTTAAATTCCTAAAACACTATTTTATTCCCCAATCAACCCTAACTCGACCTAAGTAATATTCCCAGGTCTTGGAGGATCTCAAGAACCCTTATTCCCCCACCAAACCATTTTTTTGGTAGATTAAATCATGGAAGAAAATATTCAATCCCTCTTCAGTGAGTGAAACTATTCCTATGTGTCATATCCTAGTCTCTATTTCTCTCCTCCTTATAGAGTGTTAGATCATCATGTTGCTGATGGATCTAAAATCATTTCTAATGGATATTGATTCTAGGTTTGGTCTATTGATCTCTATTTCCATCTTTCTTCATTGGACAAACCTGTTATAGGCACTGTGTGTTGTGATTATGTGATTAAATTTAGGGGGTTCCATTTTAGTTTCACTATAAAAATAACCAATGATTTGATTGTTTTGATCTATATTACATTCAATTGATTTATGAAATCCCAATTGGAGATGAGTAGAAATTTTAATTTGAATTGGAATGAAATATTGGGGAAAACCCCCAATTCCCATGGAATTTGAATTTGGGGTGTATTTTGAAAATTGATGGAATTAATGATTTTTTTAGAAAACCAGTTAAATTGAAATGTTCAAGACATATGAATTTATTTTGATTGAAAAGGAATAAATTTATGAAAACTGCTTGTTTTGAATTTGAAAGTGAATGGAGGTTTTGAAAAGGAAAATTGGGATATTATGTCAATGATGATTGATTTGAAATGAAATGATTACCACATTTGTTTATTTATTGACTAATCACATGCAAGACTACTTAGTTAGTCAGTTATTTCGAATAAGCATGCAAGGATGGTGATTCCATAAAAACAGATAGATGATTTTTTTATGAAAACCTAGTTAGGTAGATATTATCCCTGATGAGATGTTGATGAGTTCTATTCATCCTGACCTTAAGGGAACTGTGTACACATATGTCATGATCATGGACATGAGAGTGTGAGGATCCTATAACTGGGAAATATCATACTGCATGGTAGATAACCATGGTTCATGTTATGTTAATTATGATATATATTCCACTGACTATGGAACTAATTTACTCATTCCAGTTTATTTATATAAAATATTTTATATAAAGTGTTTATTTAAGCCATGTTTGAAATGTTTTCCATGATTTTGAAATGAAATCATGTTTTTTAAATATAATATTGTATCATAATATCATTTTTAATTTAAATTGGAATGAAATATTTTGTTTACTATTCTAGAATCATATTATGGAACACTTGGTGAGACCCTATTGGGATTTATATCTCACACCCTACCTTTGTATTGGGGCGTTTTTAGATTTCATTTGGCCTAGTATGAGTAATGGGAAAGAACCTCTTGGTAGAGATGAATGTTATTAATCAATTATGATAAGAGTAATGTTTCATTTGGGATGTTGATTTTATCTTTTAATATTCTAATTTACTTCAGGATGTACGGTTTTGTGTTTTTGATATGTATATTTATTTTTACTATCTCCCTTTTTATTTTGCATCATACTGATTTGTATCTGTTATCTTCTACTGTTTTTTGGAAAAATCTAGTCCCTCTTTTATATTGTATGTTTTTTGGGGCTAGGAACCAACCCCTGAGGATCGAGAATGACCACCATGATATGTTAGTTTCATCTTGGATATCAAATTATCAAGGAATCCTAGATGGATCACGACATGTGTACTCTTGCGTTGTTCAGACAGATTCTTATGCACCACCAGATGAGAACATGAAATTTATTTTTTACATAAAATTAAAATTTTTGTTCATATTTAAGAGAAAAAAATAGTAAGAAAGAAGATATTACAATATAGATTAAATAATGATTAATCTAGAACTGAAAACCAATAATAAATTTAAATATCAATCATATATCTTTATGGTTAACAATTAGATGTGATCGATTAATAAATTGGGGATAATGAAATAGAACGAGTTTCTTCAATAATTTGATTACTGGAAAATCAGAAATAGGATCTGTAGAAAAAAATGACAACAGATATAATGTGATTAAGATCCGTTTGACCCTATATTCATGGTTAGAACACCACTCGGGTAAGTCTTTATTAATAATCAAGTAATCTAGAAAATAAAAAGTTGACTCGAAGAAAAGAAAAAGAAGAACTACAGAAAGTATTTGATGAGGGTATCCTTGATGAACTAGGTGGTAGTGAAGAAATCTGTTACATAGAGTCAACATCATACACTCCAGGATAGACTTATGAACACACACAAAAAAGGATATAGATCTAAACATGATAGAAAATAATCCATTTCTACAGATCCAAGAAGAAAAATAGAAACCTAGTTACAATCAAAAGGGAATTCAAGATCAAGAACCTCCTTGATGTATAGTCCCCCGAGACCCAGGAATTAGCCTATCTCCACTGAGTCTCCACCAGAGAAGTACTCCAGTTCTAGGAGATGGAACAAAATCAAGGATGGGGTGTGCAGGTGGCTAGATAACCTCAGTCTCCTTCTTCTTCTTTGAGAACCCTTCTGTATAGTCAAAGGAGATTCACGTTGAGACCTCACATGCTGATCCAGATGAAAAAGAACCCCTATTCTAGAATGAATCATCCCCAAATCAAGGGGTTGACCCATCCAATGATGTCGTGGTAGAGTCTAATATATGGTCAAGCGGAATTGTGGGATCTCATCAGTGTGGATGGCCTAGATCAGGTCGATGGTTCACATAACTGAATGTGGTACAACTAATGGGACAAGTGGTGCTATGGGATTAGAATAACGATTGAAACCTAGATCAAAGTCAATACAAAGAAAAAAACCTTGAGAAAAAGATGGATCATGGATCTTAGTCAATAAATAGTCACAATAATCATCCAATATAAGTAAGGAAAACATGTATTCCAGTATAAAATTAATCATAAGACAGAAAAAAATCCCACAACACTAGTTCCATAAAAACATATCATCCCCAAAAAAATAAACACCCTTCAATAAATATGAGTAAATAATATACAAAACTATATAAAAGGAATTTAAATGAATCAATATAGGATAATAAAACAAAACTACAAAGTCCTATGAGTCATTACCCATGATCACTTGACTCATTAGCATCTCTCAAATTGTCCTATCAAACTATTAAACTTATATTTAATAATATTATCCTACCCCCTTTTAGTTTTCATCATAACAGAGATCTATTATGACCATTCAATGTGACAATAACTCTTTGAAAATCATCACATACTATGTTATATTGAAGAACAATCAAGATGGGATAATAAGTTTATTAATATTAAATACAGAGAATATAGATTACATAAAGTACAAAAAAGTTTGTTTGAGAACACCAACTCCAATAGAGCATGTGGCAGTGAGGGAGAGATGTAACAAGGGAAATGTTCATAGGTGAGTGAAGCATGTAACAGTGAGGGAAACCCGCGGTGGTGTGGGCGTGTGTAGACAAGTGTGTGGAGTGTTAGAGGTTATGAGGGAACACAACAACAAGGGAGAGAAATGGTAATGGAGGGAGTGCAACAACGAGGGATAGTCGTGGCAAACATTCAGTTCAGTGAGAATTTGAACGGTGTGAGAGAATCTGTTCAGTTATGATTAAATTTATAAGAGACGGATGAGTTTAATCAACACAAAAAGATGGGTTTTATCGATGTTAAAATAATAAGTGCTGATAAAAGATCAATTTATCTGTACTTTTCTACCGCTGATAATTATTTAATAATATAATTAAAATAAATAAAAAACCTAAATTTATATAATTATAATTAAGTAAAATTTTATATATTTATAAATAAATATTTATATAATTTTAAATATACTTTAATAATTATAAATATGTATCTATAAATATAATTACAAATAAATATAAATATATATAATTTTAAATAAATAATTATTTATATAATTTTAAATATATTTAATAAATTACAAATTTTTATTTATTAATGTAATTATTGGTATAAATTTATAATTATAATTATAAATAAATGACTACTTTTTTAATTATAAATATATTAAATGAATTTTCAATTTATTATTTATAAATATAATTATAAATATGTATTTATATTTATTATTATAAATAAGTAATTTTTTTACAAAATTATAATTATATTAAATGAATTTTAAATTTTTATTTATAAATATAATTATAGATATAAATTTACATTTATAATTATATATATATATATATTATTAATTATTTTTATATACTTATATATATATATATTTATTAATAGATAAATATATATGATTATAAATAAAATAAATAAATATAATATAATTTTATAATTATTACAATATAAAATTATATATTTCTAAGTATCAAAATATTGTTGAAAAAAATTATATATATTTACTAAAAATTATAAATTTCGAATTTTATAAGTTTTGTTATTATAAATTTATAATTATATCTACATATTTAATTTTAATTATACTTATTTATAAATATTTATTTACAATTTTATTTTTATTATAATAATTATAATATTATTAATGAATATGTTATAATTAATGAATTTATATTAAAAAGTAAAAAATAAAAATATATAAATTAAAAAAATATATAAAAAACTGAATTTGTGAAATTTATGTGAATTATAGATGAATAAAAATGAAGAAAAATGAAAAAATTATTGATATTAATTAAATAAATAAAAAAATATTAAAAATGAAATATATTGAATATATAAAGATGAATTATATTGATAATGAGGAGACTTTTATTACTCCTAGAAAAAAGGATCGATAAAGCATATTTTTCTTCCAACACTCTATAAATGTATTTATTTATACTCAGAAGGTGCGGGAGATGGGAGAACCTACTCCTAAAGAATTATATTAGAAAAATAAATATGAAATAGGAAAGAGAATGGATGGGGTCAAACAAAGGGGCATGCCCTCATCCAAAAAAGAATCCTACAAATGAAGAAGTAGTCTTTAATCATGATTTGAGACCTCATCATCATCATCAGTTTCCCACTCTGACTGTGAGTTCCTTTGATTGAAGATCACATAATAATTCTCCCTGAGTTTTTGATTTTCTAGAAATATCCCCTTAGAAGAAGGCTGAGTAGACAAATTTCTATCACGTCCTCTCCCATCTGCCAAATCATTATAGCCACGTCCTCTGCCACAATTTTTTGGGTGTCAACCACACTACAATGTCTTAGATTACTGCTAAGCCCTTCCTTACTCTTCCCTCTACAAACCAGAAATGTCTTTCACCATAACCGTCCAATCTATATGAGACACCCCTTCATCACTCTATTGTTGGAGCAGATCAATCACATCAGAAGTAACTTGTACCATACCCTTTCTCTCTTAAGTGTACAGTCTAGGATCAAAGATAGCGATGCTCAATGCATTATCCACAGAAGAAGTGCTAGGACTTTGCATCCTCTCAGTGAATTTATTAGGGGATTTAATTATATATATTTATAAAATTATAAATATGAGAAATACAATTATTATAATTATTATAATTAAGTAAATATATATTTATTTATAATTATATATAAAAAATATATTACTTATATATATTTAATATATATTATTATAAATATAATGAATACATTTTTTATAATTTTATAATTATAAATAAATATTTATATTTTTATAAATATATATAATTATATGAATATATTTATTATATATAAAAATATAAATAAATATATACTTATTTATAATTATAATTATAAATAGATAAATTTATATTTATTATATTGATACTTTTATAAAAATTTATAATAATATAAATAAATTATTAACATTATAACATAATTTGAAATTTTTAGTGCTAATAAAGGGATATATTTATAAACGTTAAAAAGACACTGATAAAGGCATGTTTTATCAATGTTTTCTATTTTAGTGCAGATAAAACAAACATTTATTAGCATTTTTTAACTAGCGTGGATAAATGGTTTACCCGATTTTATAAATGAACTCTAATAGCCAGCTTCTTCTCTCACACACCTCAATCTATCATAGAAGTTGACCTCAACCACCACCGACCCCTCCTCTAACACCATCAACCCCACCTTTCCTTCAACACCTCCTCTATAGCCATGAATCCCACCTTTGACATCGTGAATCCCTCTTCAACTATGAATCCCACCTCCACCGCAAACCCCACCTCTGCTATGAACCAACCTCCACCGCGAACCCCACCTCTATCGTCAAACACCAACTCCCCCATGAACCCCTCCTCCACTGTGAAACCACATCAACCATGAACCCCTTGGTATCCACCACTGTCGTTTCCACTATCTCTATTGCTACCACTTAACTCAACTCTTCCACCTCCAGACCCTATTTCCGCCACCAGACCTCTAAATCTATGCTATGTTCTTATTTGATTTGTAATGATTAGATAGTTAAAGATTAATTATAGGGATATAGTGTTCAAAATATTTTTGATGTTTTTATTATGTGTTTTTTATTCATTAGTGTTAGACAATGGTTTTTTATTGGTAATGTTCTTGATTGGTTTTTGGGGCATATTCAATGAATCATTTTATAATTTTCTAGGTATAGTTGTCTCATACTTTAGTAAAATTTAAATTTCAGATTTTAAATTGATCTAAATGTAAGGAAATGTTTGGATGAGGTGGTTTGATATATCAGAAACATTATAGGGACATTTTTAGGTGATAATTTCCATGATTGGTATCATAGAAGAGTGATTATGTTGAGTATTTTTGACAAAATATAACTTTTTCAATGGATAAATAAGATAAAACACTTTTCATTTGGAAAGTGAAGGTGGGATCTCTGTTTGGGTTTTTATTAACATTTATATGATTTATTTGTGATGAATTGAGGTGTTTTCTATGTGTGGATTTGTAATATATATTTGAAATTTTTTCATGTTTAATTATGGGTGTCGATGTGTAAGTGGATAATTCAATGGATGTTATACCATATTGACTTGATAATTTTATAAATTTATTTCATCGATTAATAGTATTGGGATTTTAGAAAATTCTTAAGGTAATATTTAGTTAGAGATGTGATAATTATAGAGACATGAGTTATAAAATCATGGTCACATAATTGTATCACCCCTATCTTAGCACTCACACCTACTACTAGAATATCCTTCATGATGAGGCCATTAATGATGAGTGGATTGTGTTTCATCTGTATTGTAACAACATTCTCGTTTTATGATTACCTTAATTTCTAAACATATATTATCTCCTTTGGCCTTTTATATGTACCCCTAAATGGTTGATGCTTGATATTTTGTTATTATTTTTTCTTATGGTTGTATATTGGTAAATTATATTTTAATTAAAAGAGAAATATATATATTTTATGTTTTATTTACTCAACCCCTTGTAATAAAATTATTTTCATTGTCTTCGCTAAAACTAGAAATTATTGGCTTGTATTATAAAATGAATAGTATAAAATCATTGATGATATCCTACTAGGTTTTTGTTTCTGACACCATACATATAAACATTGTTGTGTATATAGACATAGTTTTCTATGATATAGGTAATATGAAAGGGTCACACTTTTATAGCGGTGTTCAAGAGTCACTTGTTAAAGATATAATGATAATGGGATGTAGAGGTCACCTTAGGGCATAAAGAGACATTATTCATTTTGTGATATTTTAAGATATTTACTATAATGTGACTCTCTTACAAAAAATTTATTTTTGTTTTACGTTTATATTTTGGATCATGTTTAAACATTTATAGCATTATATTTTAAAAAGTTTTTGTTATTTTTTAGTCATATATATTTTATAAAGTTCTTCTCTTTGGATTTTATCTTTATGAAAATGCCTATGTTCTCTTTTAAAATGAATCAAGTGTTTTGAAATGTTTGTTAAAAAAAATATGTGTTCAAAATACAATTTTTTGGTTTTAAATAGATTTAAAATGATTTAAACACTTGGAATGAACTTAGGTTGCATGCCAAGTGTTTGTCAACTCACATGATTGACTTTCATGAAGGTATGTGAATGTTTTTAATTCATATTTAATGTTTCTTTCAATTTATAAAGGTATATGTAAATTATTAAATGAAAATTTGTAAAATATAGAGTGTTTTCACTTATTTTAAATGATTTTACTATTAGCTCATGAATTTACCTTGAATTCTTTAAAAAAATGATTTTTTTGTTTTGTTAAATATTTCATGGAATTGATTGGTTTATTTTAAAAATGGTGTGTTATTTTAAAGAGAAATTTATTTAAATGGTTGTTTTTTAATTAAATTTCAAGTGTGATTTTATTAATAGTTTTCAAAGGATATCTGAAATGTAGTTTTTCTTTAATATTTTATGTATAGATTTCTATAGAATTAGGAAAACTATTACATTTTATAGGGAATAAAATTAGATTGATAATAACACCACAGAAAGGGAATGTCACTGACTCTATCAAACTCATAAGATATCCATCACGACCTCAATCACATAAAATGTGAATTAATGTTTAACCCCATTTCAACTCCAAAAACTACTTTGTATCCAACATTGACTGTATAGTTTAAATTATGGGAGTCCACTACAATTAAAAATTATTTCTGTTTTGGTGGTACTTCTAAGGGGATGAGTCTTAGAAAACAAAATTCAATAATAATTATCATTAAAATGTTGATTTATCATTATTTTAAAGGCCCCTTTTATGTTTTTATATTGTTAAATATTAATAATAAGACATCAAATATAATGGATATGAATAAAAAATGGATGGATGCCAATTGTTTGACAAAAGAGAATGAAGTTGGAGTGAACAATTTCATCATGTTTGCAACATAACATGAATTTGATCCTTATTAAATCCTTTTTCAGTGTTTATGCTATTGTTATTCATGTCTAATTAGTCCATAGTATTTGTAAGAGTACTTGTTATTTTAAATAATATATAGATGTTCTAAATTTTGGAATAAACATGTTAAAAAAGAGAATTTAGCTAGTGGGTGGGATAACACTACATTTTATGGATCATCTAATATGATTACAAGTGTGGAAATAATGAAGACCATATCGAGGATGTGATTACAGATGTGAATAATGATAATGGTTATATTGAAGAAATAAAAAGGATAGTTTAATATGAACATCATGATTGGCCAACATTTTTTGATATGATAAAGAGTTGGGAAAGAATGCCATTATATGAGGGTTCAAAAAATATACCGCACTATTAGTCATACTAAAGATGAATAATTTGAAAGGATGCAAAGGATGGAGTTATTATAGTTTTATGAATCTACTTTCATTATTTATTTATATTATCCTAGAAGATAATGAGTTCCCAATATGATTATACGATACAAAAGGAATGATATGCTTGAAGGGTATGATCTCTGAAAGAATACACTCCTATTTGAATGACTGTATGCAGTTTATAAAGGACCAAAAGTCACTTAAATATTTGGAAAAGTGTGGTGCTTTTCAATACAAGAAACATTAATTCAGTCCAACAAAATTTTTAGGGTACATTCCAATAATTCATAGGTTTAGGCATCTATATTGAAGTGAGGAGATAGTAAAGAAATATACATGCTATGTAGATATTGTAATTAAAGATGAGAAACTACGTCACCCGACAAACAATCCTCAATGGAAGAGAATTGATCATGAGTATCATGAATGTTAAATGGGACGAGATACCTTTGTCTTATATTATCTACATATAGAGTGAATCCAATTGGATTTCCAAGAAAAACTCATAGTATATTACAGGTTATGTTGGTAAATTATAAATTACCAGTGTGGTAATGCATGGAACAAAAATACATCATGTTATATGTGCTTATATTTGGACAAAAAATGGGTAATGATATTGATGTTTATTTGGATCCGTTGATCAAGGATTTGAAATTCTCATCAGATTCATGTATTACGTTTGTACAATGCTAATAAAAATTAAGATTTCACATTGAGAGCCATGTTGTATAGGATGATAAATGAATTTCTTACTTATGTAAAGTTTTTAGGATATATCATTAAAGGAAAAAAAGGGTGTACAACCTACGAACTGGGTAAACAGTGAATTAGGTTGAAACATTCATCAAAATCAGGTTTCTAATACATTGCAGATTTCTACCTTGATGATATAAGTACCAATATTGGATAACATTATTCAATGGAAGTTCATAAGAACATACACCACCATCTCCACTAATAGGTGATCAACTGCTTGAGAATGTAAAATAAATGGACACTACTTTTTGTAAACCAACTTTTCAAGACATTATGAAAATAATTTGGAAAAAGGGATCTGTTTTTTGAATTACTACACTGGAATTGTCTGTACATCAATAATTTTATTGATGTTATGTATATTAAAAACAATTTATGTGATAGCGTCATCAACACATTTCCAAATGAACCCAACAAAACAATGGATGTAATTAAGGATATATTGAACATGATTTACATGATAATGCGAGAAGAGTTGGTGCTAGTGAAGGGTGAAAAATGAACTTTTCTTCCTCCAGATGCTTACAATCTTTAAAGGAAGAAGAGAAATCAATATTACAACATATTTAATGACAAAAAAATTCTAAAGGAGTATTCATCAAATATCAAGAAAACTGTGTTAATGAACAATTTAAAGTAAAAGATCCTGAAATTACCTTACTAACATTATTTATGAAATATATAATTATTATAGCATTACATTGAGTTTTTCACAAGAATGTATTCTATAATTTAATGACGATCAATTTCTTTTTCAAATATATATAATTCCAAGTTATATACCCAATGATTTTTTCAAGAATAGAAATAGGAATTGTAATGGCCAGGACCTTCCCTAGGCCATTACATTGTCAAATTATGGTGATTGGGGTGTCCCAGACACCATCAGTGGGTTAATAGGGCATCAGTATCAGTGGAAGGGTTCCACTGATCGGTCTCACCGATTAGTGCTACACCCAAACGGTGCCACCGTGGGGTGTCGGGGTTCCTTCCCCAATTTTTCTAAAAAACCTCTTTCTAAGACTTCTTACCATTCTAAAGTGGTTTAAGGCTATTTTAAGCACAAAAATGATGTTTTAAATCCCTTAGCAGTTGGGCTAACCTTGAATTACCAAAACGTGTTGCCTTTTAATCAGTATTCACACCCTTCCTGTGTTTTCCAGTTTCAACCTATAACGTGTTTTTTTCCATTTAATGGAAATATATTAACTCATATTTGTTATCACCACAATCTCTAAGGAAAATTATTAAATCTAAATTAATTCCAATGTGTGAAACCACCCAAACGCATGGTTAAACCATGATCTGATATTTAAGAACTTTTATATTAAAAAAATCATCTCTCAAGGATCAAGCATTTTATTTTACTGAGATATTCTTCTTCATTGGTCTCTTTATTTTCCATAGAACCTGGAGCCCCTCTTCCGTAGATGAGTCATGCCCGCATGAGAGCTGTCCTGCTCAGTTATTCTTGTAGTTTCATGCAGCATCATCACTAGTTCATGGAACTTGGAAAAAACATCAATCCTTGATCATCCAAGTAGGGGTTTTCCTCTTTCTCCCTTTAATGTGGATCATACTGGGTGGGTATGATGGTGATCCTTCAGGATGTAGATCAAACCAACATTAATGAAGATAATAAACAGACTATTAAAGAATGAAGGGATGAGAATGATGCTAATGTTGTTGTATTATTTTTTCCTTCTTTTTTATGTCATTCATTATATGGGATTATGTCCACTAAAAATCGTGGTCATTGGTGGTCCTTCCATGAGCACTACTGAACCTGTGTTTTTATGGATAATCATGAAACTAAATTAGCGAAACATAGAAATTGTTTAATCACGTAAAATTGGTTGATTAAATGGATTCCCAGTGAATACAAAACCTTATGTGATCACCCCAATTAACCAAACAGAAGGATGGAACATAATGAATGGTGTTGGATAAATCTGAAAACCTCTTGGCTCTGTTCTGGTGATATATATGGGTATTCTGTTTAATTTCATTAGGGTGATATAGATAAAAATTGAATCTATGGTTGAGAATTGTTTTTTTTGTGAATATGAGGCCATGTGGAGCTCGTATGTGGGGTGTTTGTTTGGTTCCAATACTTCTAGGTATATCATGGATCCGTTTTGATGTTATTAATTTACAAGAGAACTGGGTGTGAATGTTTAAATGTATTCTTGAATGTTTTCCTTCATTCATTGTTTTGGCATGGGGTTATTCCTGTTAGTTTCCCCGGTAGTGGAGGAATATTTTAAATGGAATTACTTGAACATATTAATGAGAATGGGTACAATTGGGGAATGGTTTTCAAGAAATGGGTTATTCTCTGGTTGTGGTTGTTGTTTACTATGCATGTGAGGATAACAAAAAGAGTGTTTTTGTATGGGTGATTTTTGGTTTTGAAACCATTAGGTTGGGGATAGTTCTTGTTTAACTATATATAGTATATTTTTTTCTTGTATTTATTATATAAAACCCACCCATGATGAGAAATTCATGTCGAACACCCCCATGTCATGGTGGAGGGTGTTTTTTCCTACATTCTTATGAGTAGCTAGTATTTATCTCATTTCTAATCCCTCTCATACATAGACCAAGAATCTTCGGCAAGGATGTCATGGCCTATGATCCTTTATATCCCTAAAATCATTGGGTAGGGTGTGATGTGGTGAGTTGTCCTTGGTGTTTGCATGTAGGTTTGTTCGCCAAGTGTATTTATGATGAGGCCCAGGTGTCTTCGGGCGTGGTGGTTGTTATTGTGGCCCAGGTATCTATGGGCATGGTTATGTGTAGTTGTGGTGCCCTAGGGGTCTACAAACAGGATGTGTGGTTGTTGTATCCTAGGTGTGTACGGGCGTGGTATAGTAGTGGGCTTACATTGGAAATGGTGGGGGAGGTCTGATGCATAGTGTGTTCTAAATAATATGTGGGAAAGAGGTGTGGGGTACCCAAATATTGATGTATTATTACTATTATCTTATCTTACATGCATTTTTTGGAGTGTTCCTTGGTGGGGTTGGGTTGATAGTTTTCCTTCGTAGGTGTTTTGGTTACATCCATTTTCTCATGGGGCATTAGAATGTATCCCCACTTGTGCATGAGAGATTTTGGTTTCCCTACTCAGTAGTCATGTATACTCACTCTATGTATAAACAAACTGCTTTTAGGATTCCCTGAGGACTTTGAAGACCATGCCAAACCATAATAGCTCAGCTATTGCGACAATTGTCGTTGATTCATTTCATTTATTCTCTTTTGGTACTTCTTTTCAGAGTTTTCATGTACTTTGTATCTTTGTATTTTGAACATTCATATGAGAATGCATTTTTAGCTTTACGTTCACTTTTAGTTTTTGGATTTATTTGGGATCTACCATCTCATCTCCCAATATTGTTAAATAAAAAGTGAAATTCCATTCATATTACATGTGATTCTATACCCTTTGTGTTGTTTTTCACTCTGAGGACTATTGAAGGCAGGATTTGGGGGTCAGTATCTCTCTTTCAACTTGAAGAAGGAAGGGTATGGAAGTTTATTGTTCCTTCTGTCATCTTGGTGAAGACGGGTCATGATAGTATGGTATCAGAGGCGATGGTTGTGGGATATGATAGAGTTTGGGGTTAGTGATAGTGGGTATTGCATGGGATGGTATGGAAAAGGTGTTAAAAAATCGTAGGCTAGGGAAGAATGACTAGGAAAAAGGTATTCTAGGGCCCCCTGTGATCCAATAGAAGGAATATGGACCTACCAAACAACAAAGGAAGGATACAGTAATTTTTGGTAGATAACCTAGGAATGGTACATGAATCATAATGGCTTGTGTTATTGTGTGGCTTGGGTGTTTTGGGAAATTAACATAAATAAAAAGTTTAAACAATGTTTAAAAGGAATCTTCTACACTACTCAAGCTTAGGAATTCTGTGTTTACATTGTGGCTATGGCACCCGGATGTTGTCCGTGAGTAGTGTGGGCTATTGAGGCCCAACAAGCTGATTTGGTTGATCGGTGGAGGGATAATAAAAAAGAATAGGACATTCAATGGAAGAGGATGCTTCATGCCATTCATTATAAGACCCTAGGGAAGTATGAGGCTAGTGTCTCAGACATGTAGACAGAGAGACAGATCAAGGATCTTGTGATATCTTTTAGCTTGATTTGGGATAGGGTATAGTACTGTTTCCCCATGGCCATGATCTAGATGTGGGGAGAGACATGTCAGTGGTGGAAGATCTATCTCAGAGAGAATAAAGAAGATGAGGTTTTACAGACTGACTTTTCAAAGGATTTTTGGGAGTAATTCATTTCTTCCATGTTCAAGGATGAGAAGAGGCAAGAGATGCACTCCCTCCAGTAAGAGAGCATGATGGTAAGGGAATTGGTGATCAAATTCAGTGATCTCCTTTATTTCACTACAGACCTCTTTACGAATGATGAGTCATGGGAAAGATGCTTAGAGGAGGTATTTTGAGCCTCCATTTAGTATGTGGTTACTCCCTTCACTTTACTAATGGACACAGAGATTCAGAAGAAGGGTGAAGTGGTAGAGAAGATGAACATGTTGGGAGGTGTGCCAAAAGAGGGGGGGGGGGAAGCTGAATTTTTCAAAGTAGAAGGCCATTATCAACAGACCTCCAACATTAGGTCATTCAATATTTTAACCAATGGGGAGCAGGCCTTAGTAGTTCCAGTTTCGATGTCCAGGTCCTCTCCCTTTGTCCATCTTCCTAGGACCAAGGTGATTTAAATATGGTAGCCATGGGAATATTCTAAATTAATGACCATAATGAGTGAAATAAAATGGGTGTGGGTAGGTTTAGTTCCCACCTCTGCAGAACCCTTTTCCAGCTGGACCTTTTAAGTAGTAGCAACAGGGACAGCAAGCTCCCGCTCCACCAAGAGTAGATGTTGTAGGAGGAGGTTGACCCTAGGACACTCCTCAGGGACCTCAACTGAAGCCCGGTCGAGAAGGTAGTCTATAGATGAGGGTAAGGAGAGCTGGGTGTGGGTAGTTTCACACTTTAGAGGGGGTAGTTCTAGTAGGGCTAGAGGACGTTTGAGGTATGATCAGTTTGTTTAGTACTCTTGATTTTACATTGTTAGATTCCATAGATTCACAATCCTTTTTTTCACCCTATCTTTCCAATTACTTGGGTCTAGAAAAAGTTTGTATTTACATTCCCCTAGTGTTGAGTATGCTAGTTGGTGGTCAGACCATCCTGTTTGATGTTTTTGGAGGATGCAGACTGATATTGGGGTTTCCTAAGTCCAATGGGGATTTGTTTTTTTTCCGAAACTTCTTTTGGCATGTGGAGCCCCTTATTTCATTGTTATCCGAGCTATCAGTATAATTTTTAGACTCAGAGGTGGTGGATGTTTCAGGGATTTTCAGTGAGTTCCTTGATTCCTTCCTCAAAGAGGTTGTTACTCTAACCCCTCGAGGTAATGTTGTGTTCAGGAATGACTTTCAAATTGGTTCTCGACCGATTTGAATGGATCTCTATCTGATGGTGCCTTCTGAGTTGCGAGAGTTTCGGGTTCAGGGTAATGACCTGATGAACAAGGGATTCATTCAAACAAGTGTGTCATCATGGGGTGCTCCAGTATTATTCGCAAAGAAGGAAGACGGTGGTCTCAGGATGTGCATAGTCTACAAAATACTAAATCAAGTGATGGTCAAGAAATTTTACCCCCTCTTGAGGATTGACAAACTTTTAGAGTAATTGAAGGGAATAGGTTGGTTCTCCATGATCGACCTGTGGTTTGGTTATCACCAGTTGAGGGTGAAAGAGGGTGACGTCCTAAATACATCTTTCATTTGCAGATATGGGAACTTGGAGTTTTTGGTCATGCTGTTTGGTGTTACAAATTCACTAGATATGTTCATGGGCTCCTGAACTTAGGTTTTCATGAGTATCTGGAATGGTTTTTAGTCGTGTTCAGTGACGACATACTCATATACTCAGGGTTAGAGGAGGATCACGCCGAGCATCTAATGATAGTTTTGGAGGTCCTCCAACACCACCAACTCTATGGAAATTTGTCCATGTTTAAGTTATGAACATGTGAAGTGGACTTACTTAGACATGTGGTGTCTCAGTAGGGAATAAAAAAAGACCTATTGAAGGTCAAAGTGGTCATTTCTTAAGCAGAACCCAAGAACATTGAATAGGTTCATAGTTTCCTGGGACTGGATGGTTACTACTAAAAGTTTGTTCCCTTCCTCTCTTGACGTGTATAACCATTGATGGATTTGAACAAAAAGACAAGGATTTATTATGGAGTGAGGAGTGCCAGACATCATTCAATTATATATAGGGAAAGCTATTCAGTTCCCATGTGTTGAGGTTTCCAGAGTAAGGGGTAACATTTGAAGTGTTCTCTGATGCTTCCATTCTAGTATTGGGGTGTGTACGGAGGCTGTAGTGGGTAGTGATCTCTTATGGGTCTAGGAAGTCACATCATCATGAACGTAACTCTGCCACCCATGACTTGAATCTTGTAGAGGTTGTGTTCGTACTGATGTTATGGTGGCATTATCTCATCAGGGAGCGCTTCGTTGTCTTTATAGATCACAAGAGATTGTGGTATGAATTTTCCCAGCGAGACCTAAACATGTGGATGTGGAGGTGTATGGAGTTTTTTCTTGGATTATGACTTCAAAATATCCTAAAACTCAGAAAACGGGAATGTGGTAGTTGATTCCCTGAGTGAGAAGTAACATAATGATGTGGTTTGAGATTTAGCAGATACTTAGAAGGAAATAGAGTAGTTGGATGCTCTACATCTGGGCATGAGAGTAGAGGATAGTAGATGTTGTCTATTTCAGATGATAGTGTAGTCTTCGTTAGTATGAATTGTGGAGGAGTGTCATTTGGGAGACTTGGAGTCTGATGTGATATGTGATCGTGTTAACCAGGTTGATGCTCTAGAAGGATGGTTAGAATCAGATGTTGTTACGAAGGAATTTGTTTGTTCTGGTGGCAATGCATGAGGGAGTTCTTAGTGACTTCCATAACTCACCCCTGGCGGGACATCTAGGGGTCTCCAAGATGTATCAGGTCTTGATAGGTCATTTTTGGTGGCCTAGAGTGATGCAGGAAGTGGTGGAGTTTTTGGAAAAGAGCCTTGTGAGTTGGTAGGCGAAGGTCGAACACCATGTTCCCAACGGTCTTTTGCATCCCATAGAGATTCCCAAGTGGAAGTGGTATGAAATATCAACAGAATTCATCATAGGGAAACCAATATATGAGGGTGGTTGTCATTCCATCTATGTAGTGGTGGAC
Organism: Viscum album; assembly: GCA_963277665.1. Taxonomy (NCBI): domain Eukaryota; kingdom Viridiplantae; phylum Streptophyta; class Magnoliopsida; order Santalales; family Viscaceae; genus Viscum; species Viscum album. The sequence continues at coordinate 1,071,193,873 of OY728129.1, forward strand.
CGATTGACAAAATTGGCTAACTTCTTAGTGATTAATAAGTCATGCACAGTGGATACCTTAACACAAAAGTATATTTGTGAAGTTGTATGGCTATAGAAAGATCCCATAACCATCATTTTAAAATGTGATATATGCTTTAATTCCAATGTCTGTAAGGTATTACATCATGCTTTTGGAACCTAGCTATTCCATAGCACTTCTTTCCACCCTTAGAAAAATTGGAAGATAGAGAGGTTCATCCGGACGTTGAAGGATTTGCTACGAGTGTGTTCTCTAGACTTCAGAAGATCATGTGTCTAACACTTTTCTATGGTAGATTTTTTCTATAATAATAGAAATAAATCAACCAATGGAATGACACCATTTGAGTCCTTGTACGGGAGATCATGTCATTCTCCCATGTGCTAGATAGAGGTTGGTGGGAAGTTGTTCTTGGCCCAAAGGTGGTTCTGAGAACTATGGAGAAGGTTCAGCTTGTGCATGAAAGGATGAAGGTAGATCAGGACCGAGAGAAGTTGTATGCTGACCATAGGAGGAGAACCTTGGATTTCAAGGTTTGAGAAAACATGTTCTTAAAGGTCTCCCCTTGGCATGAACAACTGAGGTTTGGTAGGGTGAGTAAGCTTTCTCCCACGTTCATCATACACTTTGATGTTTTGGGATGATTTGGCAAGGTGGCATGTCATCTAGTGTTACCTCTGCCATTGGAGAGGATCTGCAACATCTTCCACGTATCTCAACTCCATGGGTATCTACATGATGACTCCCATATCCTCGACGAGGGAGAGTTGGATATCGAGGATCATGCAATGTTTCTGTATAAACCAGTGAGAATTAAATATCATACAGAGATGGTGATTCATGGATGGACCATTTCTTTGGTTAGTTTTTTTGTGGAGGCATAATGTCCTCGAAGAGTGTACTTGGGAATCAGAGGCACATATGTGTGCCCAGTACCCAGAGATGTTCTGAGTTTTGATCTTGTGTTTTTTATTCCTTATTTTAGTGGAATATTGAACTCATTATCTATAATATGGGTTGATTACCTTATTCTAAGAATGTGGGTCAAAATTCATGACTATGGGGAGGGGAGGAAATTATCCCTAATCAATATGAATTAATGTGGATGTGATTAAACTTGCGCGGGTGAGCCAATTCCAGCCAAAGAGGATAATATCTTTACAAGGTGGAAGGAGCTCCCAAACCCATGTGTCTCAATGGTGTGACTTTTTTTTACATGGGGGAGAGGAGCGGTAGTATTCCCACAGTTATTCAGGAGACAGTTATGAGAGAGTTATTCCTAGAAGTTGAAGTTTTATTGCGGTTTTCAATCAACTCTGGGGTGGTTTGTCCTTGAAAGGTATCTTATGAGGTGGTTGTTCAAACCCCTCTCTTTCCTTGAGTTTAGTCTTGATTCTTGAGGGCGATAATAGTTTGAGGGGTATTTGATGTAATGGCCTGAGCCTTCCATTGGCCATTACATTGTCAAATTTTGGTGTTTGGGGTGACCCAGACACCATTGGAGAGTTAGAAGGGAATTAGTGTCAGTGGAATGGTGTCACTGTAGTGTAACCTATCAGTTCCACCGATTGGCACCACACACAAATGGTGCCACTATGGGGTGTCAGGGTTATTTCCCCAATTTTCATGTAACACCTCCTTTTAAGTCTTCTTACCTTTTTAAAGTGTCTTAAGGAATTTTTTATGCCATTAAACGATTTTTTAAATCTCTTTGGGGTTGTGAGACCATTGATTTACCAAAATGTTTGGCCTTTTAATTTGTATTCACACACTTCCCATGTTTTTCCTTTTAAGGGAAATATATTTACTCACAGCCATTATATACACAATCTCTTAGGGGGACTATTAATTATAAATTAAATCCAATGTGTACAACTTCCTAATGGAGGGGTTAAACTATGATCCTATTTTTATGTACTTCGAGATTTCACAACCCGTATCTCTAGGATCAGGGCTTTTATCACAATGGTATCTTCTTGTTCCTTTGCCTCTTTATTTTCATTTTCACTTGGAGTCCCTCTTCAGGAGACGAGTCATGCCTGTGGGAGATCTTCCTTATTTTTTTCTAGTATTTTCCCGCAGCGTTATCCCCAGTTCTTGTAGAAAGAAGAAATATTTGATCCTTTATCATCCAAGTATGGGTTTTCCTCCGTCTCCATATACTATGCATCATGCAGGGTGGGTATTAAAATAATCCTTTGGTACATTGTTGAAACTAGATTTAATGAAGTTTATAAAATCATTTTCAATGAATGAAGGGATGTGAATGATTGTGATGTTGTTTTCTTCTTTTTTCCTTTGTTTTTATGTTTTGAATTTTTTGGGCTTATGTCTACTAAACATCATGGTAATTGGTGGTCTTTCCTTATGAACTAATGAACCTCTGTTTTTATAGAAAATCTTATTATTGAATGGATGTAACATGGAAACTTGATAATCATGAATACATGGTAGACTAAATGGATCCTGATGATTAATAACCCTTTTGTGATCACCCTGGTTAACCAAAACGAATGAATGAACTTAATTAATGGTTATGGGTAATTATTAAAACTTATTATATCTATTATGGTGATATATATGGTTGTTTTTTAATGCCTTGGGGGTGATGTGGGTGGAAATGAAATCCCTGGTTGAGAAGTGGTTGGTTTATAAATCTGATGTTGCGTGGAGCCAATATGTTGGGGCTTGGTTTGGATCCAGTACTTAGAGGGATCTCAAGGATCCCTTTCTATGTTGTTAGTTTATAAGAGAACTAGGTGCGAATGCTTAAATGGGTTCTTGGATGTTTTCATTTATTTTTTCCTTCTTGTGGTAATTTCTATTATTTTTTCGGTAGTGGAGTAATGTTTTATGTGGAATTACTTGAACATGTTAATGAGAACGGGTACAATGAGTGAATTTTTTTCTAGAAATGGGCTGTACTCTGGTTATTGTTTTTGTGTACAGTGCATATAGGGATAGAAGAAAGAGTGGTTTTTAATGGTTGTTTATTGGTTTTCTTATAGGCACCCCACCCATGTTGATAAATTTGCGAAAAAAACTCTCATTTCATGAGGGATGATATTTTCCCCAAAATTCTTATGATTGGATGGTTATTAGTTCATTTCTTATCCCTCTCCTAGGTAGCCCAATACTCTTTGGGCTGGCTGTGATGACCTAAGGTCCATTTTATCCCATGATTCTTTAGTTAGGGGGTGATTCGGTGAGTTATCGTAGGTGTGTGATGGTATGTTTTCTTCCCAATTATCTTCAGGATGAGGCACAAGTGTCTTAAGGTGTGGCGGTGTTTGTTGCGGCCAAGTTGTCTATGGGCGTGGCTATGTGTGGTTGTGGTGCCCCTGGTGTTTGTGGGTAGGATATGTGGTTTTGGTAGCCCAAGTGTGTGCAAGCAGGGTATAACAGTAGGATTGTAGTGGAAATAGTGGGGGAGGTTCGATGCGTATGATATTCTAATTAACTAGTGGGAAAGAGGTGCGGGGTACCCATATATTGATGTGTTATTACAGTTATCTTATCTAACTTGAGTTATTTGGGGAGTGTGCCTTAGTGAGGTTGGGAGGATAGTTTTCCAAGCTACGTGTTTTGGTTACCTCTTTTTTCTCATGGGGAATTAGAATGTCTCCCCACTTGTTCACAAGAGATTTTGGTTTCCCTACTGAGTATGACTGTATAATCACCGTACATATATAAAAATTACATTCAGGTTTCTATGAGGACATTCAGGACCATGCCTGACCTTACTAGCTATGGCGCCAAAATAGTTATCATTACTGATTTTCTAATTTTTCCTTTTGGTACATCCTTTCACTGTTTTCTTATACTTTTCATCAGTGTATTTTGAACATGATTATGGGAATGTATTTTTAGATTTACATTTACATTCATATTTTGGAGTTGTTTGGGATCTACCATCTTATCTCTGGATCTTGTTAAATAAAAAGGGTAATTCCATCCATATTATGTTCGATTTTATACCCTTGGTTGTATTCATCACTCTAGGTCCTATTGAAGGTGAAACTCAGGTATCATTTCCTCTCCTTCAACTTGATAAAGTAAGGGTCTAGAAGTTTTTTGTTCTTTCCCTTGTCTTGGTGAAGGAGGGTCGTGACAGAAATTTTCATCATTTTATGTGAACTATATATATTCTTCCATCCAATATTATTTGATATGATGTTTAATTTGATGGTTCACATGGTGAGGGAGATTTTACTATGTGGTATTATACACTATAGATAAATGTTCCCCATTTAAATACATATGATGATTTTGAAAGGGTATTTCAAAAATCAAAGTAGAATAAAGTGATGGATTATGGAGTGATATATACTTGACTGATCTATTGAATTATGTACTGAATACTTGTATAGTATGGATATAATTGGTCTTCCAAACTCTCATCACACTAGGTGTCTTCTGGGTGAAGAAATTTATGTAAGAGATTTTGTCCCAATCAATATTATATATAAATTATAGGCATACCTTTATGTTTTTCATAACAGTTTGTAGGTTTCCCGATATGTTGAAACCCACAAAGAAATTTTTACACATTTGAATCCATCAAGGCATGAAATATGGATATCAAATACACATAATAAACAATTTATAGGATCGTTTTGGGACCATATTTATAAGAATTCAGATGAAAATATGGATTCAATTTTAGAAAAACATTGATGGATAACTAGAGGACAAACTATATATGTATTATCTTATAATGGGTACGTAATTATTGGTTATACATTATATATAAATGAACATTATGAAGATACTACCATGAAAAATTGTGGAGTAACATTTGTGGTTGGAGCGATTCATGTTTCTGGTACTAAGGACATAAATCCAATTTATGTGAATATTTCATACTTTGGCATCATGAAACTAATATGGGAGTTGGATTGTACAACATTAAAAGTGCCAATTTTTCAAAACAATTGGATTGATAACAATAGTGATTTTATAATAGATGAATTGGGATTCATGAAAGTTGATTTTAGTAATAAAGGGAAAAAAGATGAAATGTTTATAGTGGAATCACTGGAAGTATAAGTATATTATATTCCAACTCCCACAAAATTGAAGTGGTCAATTTTTTTTATTATTAACCAAAAATATTGAATGGTTAGATAAAAATTAAAATAAGGATGGCCCTTTCATTGGGACATCACAATAATTTTACAACGGTCAATTTGTAGAATTTTTTTTATGTCATATGAAACCATAATGAAGGGATTTGGATAGTCTATATAGGGGTCAAATCCCTTCAACCTTTAAAAAAAGGGTTCAATAATCAGGTTATATATATTTTAATATACATCATGTTACTTCATGTTATTATCTATTTGTTACTACATTTATGTATTATAAATTAAATATTAATCCACATTTTTAGTTTATTACTTCAACATATGATGGTCCTCCCAATCCTAAGGAACAACCGGTCTCTCAACATGTTGTTTCTCGCAGTGTATAGGAACAATGATCATATTCTTGTGTTAGTGCTTTCAATCATGAGGAACAATAGGATTCTCAACCTTTTGTTGCTCCCACTACAGAGGTACACAGACCATATACACATACCAATGATGCCACTCTAGAGGAATATATTCAAGATGTGGAATTCGGGGAAATGGAAGATGATGATGGACCAATGCTGTAGAAAAAATAATTGCACCGTAGTTTGATAGTGTTAGAAAAAATCATTAAGGAGAAAATCAAAGGAATAAAATATGATGTTATATGGAATTCATGGGGATGATATATTAACCCAAATAAGGCCATGTTATGTAGTTACATTAGAATCAACACTCGGAAATGCAGGCCAATTGATGTAGATTTGTGGAACCATGTTGTACCTAGGATTAAGACCTTGATGTAGGAAGATATTATGGTAACATTTTGATATTGTTTATTTATTTTATAAAAAATAAAATAATGAAACATTGACTTACTCTTCATTATACCTTGTATAGTGAATTTAGTGTAGATGAATCCCCTAGGAAATATGCATTAATTATTGATAGAATGTTTCACATAAGATTTCATACACTTCTAATGAGACATCATTTTAATGATGTTGAAGGGAAAATTAACATGCACCAAAAAATTATCTATGCACACATGATAACATAAGAATCCTGAGATTCATTTACTAGTCTTCGTGCATATATGAATTTTTAGGTTCATTTTGAATACCAATACATTATTTATGAGATGTGTATTCATCAATTTTATTGACAATATTTTATTTATGAAATAGAAACTGAGTGATGAAAATAAGGAATAGGTAGAAAAACCGAAATACCCCTACCATAAAGCAATTATAGGGTACAATTCACTTTAAAAAAATCGTACACATTTTAAATATACCATAATTATGTTATGTGACATGAAAAAACAGTATAATTATGTTCCCCAATTTATTGGTAGACTGAAGACTCCAAATCCAAAACCAATTCCATCTCACACCATGTGATGTGGAAAGAGGAATGCGTAAACAAGTATGGGGTGCTAATATATGAAAACACATAGAATGTGTGGGAAAAATGTGTAAGTATGATAGAATAAAAAAATTGTTTAAATAACTATTACATAACAATGATAACTTATTTTCCTATATTTTATATCTGATGTAGTACCCAAGAATTTTCAACACCTGTACAGAAAGAACACATCCGATCGGTGGCCTTGAAGCGGTCAGAACAGTGTGGTTGTGTCAGAGGTGCAGGTATTAGAGTGACACCACAAACATGTATTGAGAAAAAAAGGATGATCAAGGTGAAGAAATAAATCAAATGAGAGAAAGACTAGATTCCATTTAAGAACAATTCCAATAGTAAAGAGAGATAATAGTAACTTTTAGGGGGGAATAAATGAGGAGAAACAACCCATGAACAACCATTTCCTGATGACCCCACCCACCGAGCACCATCTTTGATAAGATCCGTTCCCCTAAAGGTGTAGTCTTGGTCATGGTAGTCAATGTTTTAATAATTATTTCTATGAAAAGTGTATTCGATAGACATAGATACCGTTCTTGTATTATAATTCTACAGGGTGATAATGAATGTGATTTATATCAATCAACACCCACCCATCACCTTGTAGTGAGGGTTAAAATGTTCAATATCTAAAACGATATACTACACACTAGACTACTTCTAATGGGTCATGTGAGAGTGTCAAATAGAATAGCCCAAAATCTAAGAATTGATATACCTGCTACAATTGATGGGGTTGATATTCACATGGTTGAACAAGATGTTTGAACATTCATCTTACAACGATCATATAGTGTAAACAAACATTTCAATAAGGAGGTATTCATTTCCAATTTATTTTTCAAGATAAACCTTTAACAATTAATGAAAAAGGTCTGAAATAATGAATGTTATTATAAATAGACAATTGGGAGAGTGTGAAACAAAAGGCCTACTCAAAACCATATAAAGGATTGACCAACTGATCAAAAATATATAGCTAAAGAGCCTTTACACCATTGTTTATATTTTGATATTTATTATCATTGATGATTTATGTGGATACAATGTTATAAAATGGTTGTAGTCACATAGTTCACTTTGAGGAAAATATATATGGAGAATAATTTCAACACATCATTAGTGTTGGGGCTATAAGTGAAATCATTCAATCTTATTTGGTAGGTACCATAGCTGTAAATGTATACATGAGTTATGTTTTCATGATTTGGTTTTCTAGAAGAAGATTTACTATATTAAATATGACTAAATACAGTAGATATTTTAGGCAAATGTATATATAAAAAAATTAAAGGATATCACCATGAAAAAAATTGGACTCATTAGTCCTCACATCTCCTCTACCTAATAACTAAAAATCCAAAAAGGATGAAATAGTGGAAGACCTGGTAAGATATTTTGAATAAAAACTTTTTGATGAAAAACTCTTCTTAATACCAATAATGTAGGGATAAAAATCTACAAATTAATTATATCAAATATATTTTCATTCCATTTTTTACTTGTTTCTTTTTTTATTTTAGTGAACATTAGATGCTCATTGTGGTCAATTTGGATACTCAAATTATTTATTTCCTAGATTCAATGCATGGATATCCAATACATTGCTCACACATGATAGAGTTTATAAATTTTTAATACACTACATTCAAATTTTTTGAACTAAACATAATGTTATATGATTTAGATTTTGTTTTAATAAGGATTATCTTTGAATAGGTTGGTGTATCAGTATCGTGAAAAATAAGGAATGAAGCTAGGGACTAAGAATGTGGACCATTTCAAGTTCAATGATTAGACAAGTATCAGGGTATATATAATAATATCTCACTATCCAAACACATATAAAACAAATTACTCATTCTCCTCAATCTGTCTTTAGTTTTTAAAACAATCAAATGGAAAAGATTTTGGTGATTATGTTTGTAAATTGATGAGAGATGTCATATTCCATAAAAAACTAGCATCCCGAAAGAGGTATATTCTAAGATAATTACTATTTTATTAAAAATATTTATTAATTCATTGTTTGTTTATATTTTTTAGTACTAATATGACATTAAAAAGGGCTCATCTTCACAAGATGATAAAGGTTTCTTGGAAACAAATGGGAAACATACTTGATGAAAGAATATAAACAAATAAAAGGAATATATGACTTTCATAGAAGTAGTGTATTGTTTAATATTTATATTTAATTTCATTTTTTTAATATTACTCACATAAAAATTGCTTCTTCATATAGGTGGATTCCTTTGTTTGAGTTAGGGTGGTTTTTTGAAGCTACTCATTCTCATGAGAGATTGGGATTTGATTTAGCAAATTAGAATTCTATGGGAAGGTAAAGTCTTTTTTAATATACTATTTCCCCATAATATTATAGGTTCTCCAATACATTAACATAATATAAATTAAAAGTTTGACTACTTAATTTTAAAATTTTAACTCACTGAAAACTAAGAAAACACACTTTCATTATCTTGATAATTTTGGAAAAAAAATATTGCAAGTCATTTTTGACGTGTATGAATGAGTCTCATTTAAAACTAACACACAATATGAATTTTATGACTCAAAATGTGTGATTCAAGTTTGAAAGGACATTTTATTTAAAAAACAACTACAATACTAAAAACTAATAAAATGAATTCATATGTTTTGATACATTAAGAAAAATATATATAAGTCATTTGTGACTTATAGGAATCAATCATACCTAAATTTGATGCATAGTGAGGCTTTTATAACTCAAAGTGTTTTTTTATTTATAATTGAAATTAATTTTAATAAAAAGAAAATGTGAAATATTGAAAACTGAGAAAAAACATTAATATTGTTTTAATATTTTAGAAAAATGATCCATGAATCATTTATGACATGTTGAAGTCAACCTAACTTCAATACAATGCATAGTGTTACCGGTAGGACTCAAAGTGTGTATTTTTATTTAAAATTGGCATTAATTTAAGTAAAAAAGAACAAATGACATTGTGAAAACTATGAAAATGCATTCAGATTGTTTGGATACTTTATTAAAATGATCCATGAGTTATTTGTTACTATATGAATCAACCACCCCTCAAATCGATGTTCAGTATGACCAGTATGACTCGATGTGTCTGTTATTTGTTTATAATTGAGTTTTTTAAAAAGGCGTTCATCACTAAAAAACAAGAAAACATAATCCAATTATCATAATAATTTAGTAAATTGACTCCCAAATAATTTTTGACATGTGTGAAGTAATCTCAAATAAAACTGATGCACGATGTGACTGGTATGATTTAAAATTCATTTTCATCTAGTTTGTAATGGAATTTTAATAAAAAAATTACAAATGGAATACTGAAAACTGAGAAAATGTATTTTTAATTTTCCTTGATACTTTAGGGAAATGATATATAAGTAATTTTTTACTGGTAAGAATCAACCACACCTCAATATGATGAACGGTGTGTCCATTTTAACTCAATGTGTCTCTTTTTATTAAAAATTATCATTAATTTAAGTAAAATGAATATGTTAGACACTGAAAACTAAGAAAAAAATTCGATTAGTTTTCTTATTTTAGGAAAATGATCCATGAGTCGTTTTTGATGTGTAGGAGTAAAACTCACCTCAATATTATGTATGGGGCGACTGATATGACTCTAACTTTTTATTTCTATTTAAAATTGTGATTAATTTAAGTAAAAAGAACTAGCGAAATATATAAAACAAGGAAAATGAATTTTGACTGTTTTGATACTTTATAAAAACGATCCATGAGTGATTTTTAAGGTGTAGGAATCAACTACACCTCAATCTAATTCACAGTGTGAATAGTAAGACTAGAAGTGTTCGTTATTAGTTTGAAACTGACATTTTAGGTCAAAACATGTCCCTCGCTAAACCAAAAAAAACATTCTATTATTTTCTTGATAAATTAGGATATGAACTAGTATGAAGCAGTATCACAGAAAAAAGATGTACTATTCGACCAGTATGAATCAAAAAGCATGCTTCACGTTTGAAATAAAATTTTAATAAGAAAAAGTGGCATACTGAAAACAGATCAAAAACATTCCTATTATTTTTGATACTTTATATTAAACTGATCTGTATGTAATTTTTGATGAGTATGAATGAATTTCACCTCAGTATTATGTATAGCGTGGTAAGTATAACCCAAAGTGTCTCATTTTATATAAAATTGACATTACTTTTAGTAAAAAAACATGAAATACTAAAAAAAATGTATTATAATTGTTATGATATTTTAGGAAAATAATCCATGAGTCATTTGTGACATGTAGGAGTCAAACTCAACTCAATATGATGGACTATTTGACCTGTATGATTCCAAGTGTGTCTTTTTATTTAAAATTGACATTAATTTAGTAAAAAAGAACAAGTTACATACTGAAATCCAAGAAAACAAATTTAGATTGTTTTCATACTTTATGAAAATTGTCCATGTGTAATTTTTGACATATTGAAATCAAACACACATAAATCTGATACACAATGTGATCAGTATAACTCAAAGTGCATGTTATTAGTTTGAAAATGAGATTTTATTTCAAAATATGTCCCCCACTAAAAACCAATAAAACACACTCCAATTATCTTAATAATTTTATGGTAATGTTGTCCGTGGTGTGGTGGTTAACCTTGCTCGGAGTGACCCAGTTCTGCAAAGTACCCCCAAGACTGATGTTGTTTTATGTTCGTCTAGGGATCAAGGGGTAGCTGTTGCTATTACCCACTCTACATTTGAGGCGAGGATGACCAATGCCATGGTGGTTCAGGATGAACTGGATGTCCCTGCGATCACCCACAACATGTTTGATATGATTGGATGTGACAATCAAACAAAAAGAAATACAAGATTGCGAGGTCAGTCAAGGGAGTCATCCATCATGGGAGTTTCTTCATTGGTCATTGGCAGATAGTAGGTGTTAGGCAGGCTAGGTAGGATTCGTTTTTACTCTATCAGCCCCCAATCTGGTGTCGTATCTGAGGATTCAGTTCTTGATTCTGAGAGAGAACATGATGATTCTTAAGGTATGTATGGAGATTATTTTTGGTTTTAAATTTTGTCTCATTACTTGTCATCACCATGTGTGTGACCTTTGGTTTATCACTTTTTCCATAAAATTGTTCATATAATAAAAAAGTTAATATTCAGTCAATTATCTTAATAATTTATGAAAGTTAGTCATAAGTTATTTTTGATTTGTATGAAGATGTTTCACATAAAACCAAGTCACGATGTAACTATTATGACTCAAAATGCATGTTTTCTTGTTTGAAATGATGTTTTGGTAAAAAAACACAATTGACATACTATAAATTGATGAAATGAATTCGAATTGTTTTGAAACATTAAGAAAATGATCCATCAGTAATTTTCGACAGTTGGCAAATATTTTCACCTTAATTTGATTCATGGTGTAACTGGTATAACTCCAAATGATCAATTATTTAAAATTGACATTAATTTTAGTAAATGACCATGTGACATACTCAAAACGGAGTAAACACATTCATCTTATTTTGATATTTTAGTGAAATGATCCCTAAATCATTTGTGACATGTAGGAATCACCCACAACTCAATAAAATGCATGGTGTGACTGGTATTACATAAAATGTGTCTTTTTTAGTAAATATTTATATTCTACTAATGTATTCTTTCATATTAATGTTTACTTTATTTATATTAGTATTACTAACATAATATTTCTTTTCTTATATATGTAAAATCTTTTTCTCTATTTGAGATGATTTGTTCAGCAACGAATAGCATGGGCGGACATTTCTGAGAGGGGATCACAACTGAAAGAAGATGAAATATTAATGTTTTTAAATGTGTTTTTAGATAATTATAAATTTAATCTATTTTTTTTGGAATATATATAGTAATGTTTTTTGTATATACCGTGGGAGGAATTTTTTATTTATGATGTCAATTAAATGTACACAGAATTGTTTGAAATTACAATTTTTTATTGGCTATGTTATTATATTAACATCACTTTGTTGCCAGCTATGCCTTTATCTGTGCTAAAAATTGCGATGATAAAGGGGACTCGCTTATCAGCACTATAGTTAATATCACTTTTTTAGCACTGTTAAAATATTTTTTGCATGCGGCTAAAGGAAATATGTGTAGTAGTTATACCTATGTCGAATATCATGCATCTAGTGGAATATATTACAAAAGATTTATAAAAAAATTAAACTCAAAATATGTGGAGGAATGAACTACACCAACCAATGCACTTTTTTATAAACCCCAAAGTATACCATACAATTTCCCTGAACCCACCCACCCCACCCAATAACATCCCCAATTCCCCAAGGTCCTCCCTTCGTGTAAATGATTATCTCCCCACCCAGATCCTCTTTTTATACTGCTCCATGCCTTCAGTTTCTATCCCCATGCCATTCACAATGCATGAAAACTCCCCTTGGGTCCACCCTAAGATTCCAACTCTGGCCTCTAGATTCCATTCCATACCACTATTTTCCAACCCTTCCTCTCTCTCTTACCCCCCCTCACTAGAAGACATCACCTTTTTTATGATCATCACCACTTTCCAATGCCAACTAAAAAAGACGCCGCTTACCACAAGCCACACTGCCTCTACCTATCACCAACAACCACCCATGTTTCTTTCTTTATACGACCCAAGTAATTTGAAAATATATATTTTATTTAATTATATTACTATAGTTTTCAATTATTCGAAATTATTTAAATTTTTAATTATATATTAAAAGAGTTTTTGTGTTCCATTTTGAATTTATGGATATTTTGGTTTGTAATATTTATTATTTCTATGTAATTATTATTTAAAAGCCTAAAATCAATTTTATAATATTAATTTGTTAGTAATATTCATCCATTTTACCTACACATGTTTAGTTTCTTTTAATGGCGCATAATTCTAAACCCTTTGGATAATGTTTTGAATTATCATGTGTTTCTATATTTGGGTGCATCCATTTCTTATTTTAGAAGCAATCCCAAATATCTCCGGTACATGTTATCTTCTGTTTGTGGTTGTGTGTGTGTCTGGTCATGTTCCATTTTGCAACTAATTTCCATGTAATCAATTTTGGAAGATATATTAAATCCTTTTGATGTTGTATTTTTTTATATTGAATATTCTCATGAAATTTTGTGTTGCACCCCGTAGATGGACCACCCTTCTATCTTATTTCACAATATCATCCTTGGTTTAAAAAAGGGTATTAAAATTGGTATGTTGTGTGTAAATATTATTTAAGAAGAAATTAAAATTTCCTTCATAATGTTTTCCTATTTTCAAAAAAATGCCATGATAGAAGCCAAATCTCCTGACCTTTTAATAAAGATTAATGAAAAATAAAATATGCAAACAATAAGAAAAGTTATGATCACACAAAGAGACATGAAGTCAACCAGAAAAGTCAATTACTGGTAAGAAAAGTAGGATAAATTCCATTATCATAGTTAGAATCATCAACATCATTGAATGTTTCCAACTCTAACTATAAATTACCTTGATTAAGGATCCCAAGGATCACTTCGTTAGACCATTCATGCTCTAAAGTGAGATTGATCGTTGATAACTTGGAAGATATAGTGGACACATTACTTCATAGATGGAAATAATCCTTATACAGACTTCTTTTTAGAGGATTTGGAGTCTACCCATCATTGATGACCATCTTCCCCTTGTAATTTAAAATAGTATCCTTAAAAAATAGGGTCACCGCTTCACATATATCAGAGATGAGTTATGTTAAATAAAACCATCATTTTGTCTTTATTACTTTGATCATCCGAGACATTAATACATTTACCTAGAAATTTTAAGGACCAAAAAACATTCCGAATATCTTGATAATATACCATGCTCTACTGAACATTAGATCTGGAACCATCCTCCTATGAAACATTTCTTGAGAATTCTGTATATAGTGGTTGCATAATAAAACCTGGATCATTGTGCTGTGAAGGAGAATACATTGTCATAACACATTGGGAAACATCCTAAAGAATATAAATATTTGTAACACCATTTTAAGGTCCTCCGAAGGTACATGTGAACCATCCCTAGAACAATACACCTGCATATCATTAGGTCGCATTAAATATTAAGGAATACTAAGAGGAATCTACTCCATATGCAGGTTACCATTATAAAGGCCATCTTCAACAGTAAAAATTGGTACATAAACACCATGATCCTATCCATAAGGATAGAAATGACCTAAAAATTATTTAAAAGGATGTCCATGACGCAATGTTTGTCAAGTAAAAGAGAATGTTGTGTTGGTGTCATCAGGTTGAGAGGCACCCGGATCCGGTCCAATAGAATAATCCTAACCCTCCCTCCCTACATCATTGGGATAGAGAACCCCCTTTCCTTTCTTTTAGAAATCCATTTCTAAATGTCCAATCAAAAGAAAAAAGTCACAATAAATATTCTTCTTAAAATTGGATCTCTTAGGACCAATAACCTTACAGTCAAGAAAATAATCCAGGACCTTTTTATACATCATTCAAAATAATAATTCATCCTTAAGAGAAAAGAGGCATAAAATGTCAAAAAGAGTTTAGGAGTGGTCAAATTCCACCAACACATTCAAATAAGGACCAAATATGATGTTATTTATTTCTTTATTAATTTTAATTGGTACATCAATAGAAAGTGTAAGGATTATTGGGTGAAAAAAATATTGAATTAAGACCGTAAATTCTTACCCATAATTGAATATAAGAATTCTTGTGTTGAAAAGGATTGAAGTTATAATCGTATCCCTTAATATTCAGATTTCCTGACTTGATGGAAATATATATAGACCACCAAGACATCACCTTCAACTCCATATAAGGGATGAATACATAGAAGTATCCATGACCCATTGAGATACATATACAAGACTTAAAACCCAAAACAAAGGATAAATGATAAACACAGTCTTCTATTATTCACGTCTAATAACCCTGGAAAAGAATTAATTAGGTAACAACTAATTTTTTACCAAATTTCATCCACTAAATGAGTGAATCCTAATTGTAAATGAATCAAGAAACATTGAACTTATTCTGAATGATGTTGGAATCTGTATCCTTAAATAGATAAAATAAGAGACATCCATAATCATCAGACCTTTTTCTAGTAGCTAAGCAACCTTTGTCAAAGTAACTAAGTGATGGATTAGTGAACAAAGCCAAACTATCCTAACCCCTAACTAATCCAACATGGTCAATGGAACCCACAAAGTGTTTGTGGATCGAAGTTGAAGCATCTATATGCAATGCTGAAGACCCTCTAGAAAATAGATTTAAACCAAAATACTATGCAAGAACCATGGCTGTGGAGAAAGCCTAGAAAATGATAGAATCACCATGGGGAGGCTTTTGAGCCCAAGAATGCATTGCACTATCTGAAATTTTCCAATTAAATAAGTAATTTACATATATTTGAAAACATTTTTTGAAAATTTCATAGACCTGCCACTAATGACAAAGAAATTAAAAAACAAGTATTGTTATGTTTAATTTCAGTGCTATAGAAATTGATTATAACATAAAAAGAAAAAACCAACAACACTCCTAAAAAACATTCTTGATCTATTTTCCATTTAGAGGGATTCTATTTTTTTCTGTGTTAAAAAAATCATGGATAAATACCATTTTACCAGCACTAAAAAATCACTATTAAAATGGGTGTTTTATTAGTGTTAATATAAATGTGTTTATAAAAGCGAACAAAATAGTTTTTTTTTTAAAAAATATAAAAATTAGAAAACCAAATGTGGAATCCACCACTTTTATACGTGCTCAAATCTCCATATTACAACAATACCTCACAACATTTAAAAGTGATAGGTGGACCCACTTTAACCGTTCATGGTACCCCCTTCACCCACCCGTACACCCTTATATCCCCTAGGATTCAAACCCAAAACCTCTCCCTTGAAAACCTAGACCCTTACAACTCTTACATGTTGTATTGTTACCCATTTTTGGATATATACGTATATATATATATATATAGTAATATTTTTATGAATGTTTTTATTCATATATTAATATATATTTATATCGTTATTTTTAAATACATTTGTAAAATATTTGTTGGGTGTCTGTATCTATAAATAAAAAAAATACATATATACATACATAAATGCATATATGTATTATATATATGTGAATCTATAAATATAATTATACCAATTTTTATTTATGTAAATATATTACATAATAGTATTTATATGAATATATATATATATTAGAACAAATAGATAATATATATCAGTTTGTTATTACCGACACACACAAATACACATAAACACATTATATTGGTATATATATATTCATATATTTTAAATTGAAATAAAATTAATATTATTTTTTATTTATATAAGGTTTATATATTTATAAATAAATTTTATACGTAAACATGTTCACATATTTATTTATAAAATTAAATTTTTATGTGAAAATTCATACGAATATGTATATATGTGTATAACATTATTTTATTAATAAAAATACATTTTAAAAATGAAAAAATAT
The DNA here is from genome assembly GCA_963277665.1 of Viscum album. NCBI lineage: Eukaryota > Viridiplantae > Streptophyta > Magnoliopsida > Santalales > Viscaceae > Viscum > Viscum album. The sequence continues at coordinate 1,071,210,955 of OY728129.1, forward strand.
TAATGTCATAATATCCTTATGAGTTTAATACTAGAAAATAAATTGTGTCTCTATCAAAAAACATCATCATTTGCCTTTAAAAGTGGATGAAATTCTATCTAATTAGATTGGGAAATAAACCTTTACCACATTGGTAAATTCTAAATAAAAATACACATGAATTAAATAACATTAAATTAAAGTGAAAAAACCATGATTAGAAATAATTTTAGGATATAACATATAATATGGTTTATTATATTCACCACAGAATGAAATAAGTTGTGAATATGGAATATGTTTCATAGAAGTAAAAGTGAGGCCAGAGACCCTAACCACTTTTTTTTACTTCTTCCATACATGTTTGAAAATCCTATATAATAAATAAGATTTTATTATATATATATATATTAGAAAAAATATCTCATACCATATATGATTTATTTATAGTATTTTGTCCCCCATTTATTATAATTTCATTATTGAAATCATTTTTTCAGGTTATAATAAATTTGTTTTTCATGTATATTTTAATTCATAAATTCTGTACCTTTTCAGTTGATCATTGATAAATCATATATATAATTTTCACCATGAAATAAATTTAATAATTATATGTAATATATTTATTTATATGAATCTATTAATGTTATATATAGAAAATGAAATACAGTACTGATGAAGATAGTAGATCGTACATACAGACGAATACAATTTTCATTTTTCTCAATGGATAGAGCAAAAGAAAAATAATAATAGATAACAATTAAATACTTATTATTATATCATATATAGTATTCATATAAATTAAATAAATATTTATTACCATCCGTTTAAAAATAAAATGAAAATATTTCACATCGCTACATAGAGGTGGCTGTCCACACATATGTCAAATCGATGTTTTTGTTTTCCAAAAGATTACAAAGTAAGAAGTTAGATATGATATTATATTTACATAAGAATAGTTATATAATAAATATCACATATATTTATTAAATTTAACCGTAATACCTTCCATGTAAAGATAAATTGAAAACAAATCACATATCTTCGTGAGGTTGTACTCTATCGCACACACAAGGGACGTTAACGTATCCCCCACAGAATCAAAAGTAAGAAGGTATATGTGATATAATGATAATATAAGAATAATAATCTCATAAATAACTTATAAATATGTTATATACATTATTATATCTATCCTTGAAATGAGGTGATGGAAAATGAATTATATCGGCTCTTGAGGTTATAGTCCATCGTACACATGATGGATGGTTTCATTTACCACTAGATAGAAATGGAGATGGATATAGGTTATTTAATTTACATTATAAAATCACATAGTATATTATATATTTTAAATATCAACATTTTTTAAATATTTTTTAATGATGTGGATTAAGAAAGAAAATAAATACGCATAATTAATAATTTCACCTCTTTTTTAGAGAGCCTCTTTATATTTATACCCAAAGCCTTCTTATAAGGACTTCCTAACAAAAATAAGGATTATAGGATGTTAGGAGGGAATTATTTAAGCTATTTTGGTAGGTATTGTATGAACCAAATGGTTTTGGAATTGTAAAAAATGGTGGATAGGGGTGGCCTTTTATAAGTGGGCCGGAGTATATATATAGAGTTTTTATAAAAAGAAGTGATATATGATCTTTTCAAATGAAAAAAGTCTAAAAAATTCTTGATTATAAGTAATTATATATTATATGGTCAAAATATTTATATAAAATGGATTTTATTTAATTTTTAGTTCATTTCAAACCCTTATCTTCTTAGTTTAACCCCTAGTACATACATGTTCACCTTAACCAGAGTTATTAATTTTTATTGTTTTTATTATTCATAATTGTGAAAAAATAATGATAGCTTATTAGATAATATAAATTATTATTATTGAAAATATAAAATTATTCTTTTCAATTTAAATTCATAGAAGTAGAAAACTTCAATTTAAAATTGAACTAGATACACGAATAAAGAGAAGTTTTTTAAAGAGAAAATTATAATAATTATAGAATATTTTAATATTGAAAATCAATATTTAATTGATTAAAATTAGATAAATAATTTAAATTTTAAAATATTTTTACTAATTTTATATTTAAACCAATTTGAAATATAATTAAACTTTGTATGTAATTTAAAATGAAAAGATAGTTCTCAATAAAAATCAATATTTTTCACCATTCATAAAAAATAATATTTCAGAAAAATCTAAAAAACTCACCCAAAGATAATTTTGACATGTATATTTAAAAAATTAATATTATTTTTTAAAATAATTTTTCAAAAATTTATAAAAAAATTAAATTATTTATTCAAAGCACGAATAATCCGCCTTTTAGAAAAATACCAATTCTCAAAAATATGATTTTTTTCTCTTTCAAATGGTTCTAATTTCATATATAATAAATAGATAAACATTGGATTTACTATATACATGTAAAAAACATATAAATTTCATAATTTAGTTTTTAATATTCGTACACACCATCATGATAGTTAAGTTATGATAATAATATTTTAATAGAGTGTCACATTTTCTTTAAACCCATTGTCGTATTTATCACAAGTTATCGAATAGATTGAACAAAATTAAATATATAAATATTATTTCTATGTTATATTCTATTATAATATTGTTTTTGCCTATAATGAACTCTATCCAACATGATATTCCCCTTTTAATTTTTTTTTGTTACATTCTACCCCCATTCACTAAATTGAATCCTCACAATTTAATCTTGATTCAGATAATCATGGATTTTACATTTGAAAATACCTTGGTTGAAAACCCATATAATAAAAGGGGTCATTAAAACATCCTCCTCATGAGAGATAATGGTAAGTAAAAATTTCATCAAGAATAACACAATACTAGGTTTCCAAGTAAGAGAACATAGGTGGGAAATGAAAACATGGGCATATAACAGAATACTAACACACAAGGATTAATATAGAGTGATAGAGAACATGGTTATGATATAGTGAACCACCACAGAAAATAAATAAATATATGATGATTTAAAATATCATATATTTAGTAATATTAATGTAATACGACAACATTTTTTTCTCAAGATATTTTTCCTAAAGTTTTGGTATTCTGTTACTGATATGCTAGAGAACTCAAAAAAATAAACTTTCAATTACAATATTTTTTTGTTCTTTAATATCTTTATACTTAATTTATTTCAATAAGTAATGAATATCTAATAGTATTTTTTATGTCTAAATCACTAAAATGAATATTTATTATATCCTTACGTCAATAAAAGAATTAATGTCATTCATCCTATATCTTGATATTTTCCAAGACAAAAATTGCTTGAATAGGTTATTCAATAAGTCCCAATATTCTACACAATCAATTCCATAAATAGTTTACCATAATACTCATCAAAAATATGTTTGATAAAATTCAATAATAAAAAATATTTACGTAAAGTCAGTAAATAAACATTAAATTCCCCATAAAATATAAAATGGATCTTAATGTCACATTCCAAATGTGTTAATCATTGATCGCCATAAAACCGTAATAAATACATAAATTCTTACAAAAATAAAATCTCAAAATTTTGAATATATTATATATATACAATGAAATTTTAAACTCTATAAAAGATAAAAGAAACCATCAAATCACTAAACAATTCAATTTCATAAATACTACCCCATAAACATATCTTTATCTTTATTATCTCAACATGAAGCACAAATTAATGGTTATATTCTCTCAATAATGTATTTTACAGGAAGTTCAACTTTACACTGAATCACTTTTCATATTCATCGGTACCATTTGATATATTCCCTCACATCCTTAATGAAAAAGTACTACATTACAATATTGATATATTTCATAATTCTTATAACCCCGATATCATTGACAGTAATACTATTATAGAATAATTCTTGAACCCAAATATAAGAACATTAATCATTATACATTTTTTATTATAATATAATAATCTTAACCTTAACCCCTTTACTTATTTTGAGGTATATTCCCTTTACTCTAGGTGAATTTGTTCGCATAGCACACCCTCCCATTACAGTTGATATTTTGATCATTAGAAACTTCTTTTCTATCCTTACAATCATGAGAATGGTGGAATTTCTATCCACTCCTATATCGGACAGTCATTCCCTTTATGAAAGTATTAGGGTGTTTTTTTCCACCATTATCACATGGAGGAAAATTCTTCTTTCCCTTATTACCTTTATCTATATTTTTTCTATTAACCTATTCTTCTCTTAATTACCTTAAAATAAATTATAATTAGATAATTATTTCTCTTCCTTCATCCCACATGATATTATATCATTGTAAGATTAGAAAGTTTGTAATACTAGTTTCTTTTGAACAATTATCTTAATCCCATCAAAGAAATGTTCAATATTTATCTTTGGATTATGTACGTGGTCTATATCTTGACTTGCTAACATTTTCAAGCTGGATTCATAATTATCAACATTTTAATCTTCCTTTTACCTTAGATTCAAGAATTTTATCTCCATATTTTCTCATTGCACATGCCAAAAATATTTTTCCAATGACAGTACCTTAAAATCCTTTTGTTCCTTGTTTTTTATTTACTCTTCATCCTTAATTTTTTGAACTGATGACATCCTTTGATCATCCATTTCTAAGAGATAGAAAATTCCCTAACAAATTTTACCATTTAATTACATACCAAAGTGAGAAATATTTTTTCAATAGTTATTATACATTTCTTAGAAAAAAATTAATTTGTAGTCCCATTTAATGATGGGGATTTCTGATGCAAAAATTGGATTAACATTTTTAAACCTCATGGTGGATACGCAGGCTGCTCTATATGAGAAAGTTTATATCCCATAACCTAAGTCAGTCACCCCAATATGTTTATAATTTATTTAGTTCCATCTACATATCTAACCCCATCTTCATTATCTTTTCTAGTGTGATCTTTACATGGGGTGTGTGCATTGATATAGTCAATATTCCTTATATTAGGTGCTATTTCTAAAAAACTCATTCAATATATTAGATTATAACACTATGAAACCCAATTTTTAATCCCAATATTCGTGAAATACTTAACATAAATTAAACATTTATTCATAAATAATCTCATAATTATAAACATGTAATTATTTATAAGGATTTTAAATAATAAACATATTTTCAAATCCCTCAAAATAGTTAATAATGAAAATGTAAATTAACTAAATAAAATCTCACAAGATTGTAAAAATAGGCTCATAATAAGTTCCATTATTACATTCTAGGTAATTCTTGTGTCAATTCTGAAATTCCTTTTTTGGAGTTATTACCCCAAGGTACATTTGTGCAAAAACCACACACAGTTTTAGTATCCATACAGGGATATAGTTCTAGGAAAACCAAATAATCTCTAACATACAAAAACATTAGGATGTTATTATATAATTATTCTTATCCATAGAGTAATTTATAGGGTTGTATTCTCTAATATATGTTTCTCAAAATCTAGTCCCCAGGTTATCTACTAAACATCATATGAAACTGATTATAAAGACTCAAACCCAAATATCCCAGAGTTAGTGGTTAAATTATTACATTTTCATGCGATACAATGAATTAAAACCCAATCGACTAAATAGTTTAGTAGTCATAAAAAACAAGATACATAATCAAAATTAAAATTAAAATTGAAATCATAAAATACACAAAGTGTTTAATTTTATAATTTCTTTACTTTTCATAGTTTATAAAAACATATCAATCACAAAACACTTTCTAATGCCCTGTGTAAAATAAAAAACTAGAAAAGGGTGCACTCTAATACATTGAAAGGGTAATAATATAATTGAATCTATCAGAAATTAATAATAATAATCAGTATAGAAAGTTAAATAACAAAAAATCATTCCATTTAATCAAAAAACTGAGAAGAATATTGAAGAAGGAAATGACGATAAAATAAATCCATATAAACAATATAGTAAGTTTGAAAATTATCTATCGATATTCTAACTAATAGAATGATCACATGGAAATCAATAAATAACATCATAATTAGGGAATTAATAAAATCATATATTTAAAACATATTATCAATACCTTTCACATGTTAGTACAAATATATGGGTAAAGACCTGTCTAATTTAGCCAACTAATTTGTCTTATGAGACCTATTTATGCATCGAAGTGCTATCTATAATCAATAACCAACCATAAATTACTAATACCAATGTATTACACATATTAAAGACTTGAACCATAATCACCATAAAAAATTTTATTAGAAAAATAATAGAAAATGTGTTAATAATTTTTTTAATCACATTAATGTAATCACAAACCATCCGAATTAACACAGGGAACGGTAATAAAAATGTATATCCTCAACCACACTGATCATAATACATCAAAACAAATAATAATGATAATATCAATACAAAATATCCCCATTGGATCCTAATTTCAATATCATGTTGATGTTTTTTATAAAAAAACAGATTACGAATGTCATTAAAACATTTATGAGAAAATAAAGTTTTCAATTTGAAAACCATTTGAAAACAAAAGTTTCCGACATTTTTTTGAAAATACTCTTCTTTTAAAAAAAATATTTAAAAAAATTAAAATAATAGTTGAAGAAATGAGTGGTCATAATGGAATAAAATTACATTCATACTTTACATGTTAAAAGAAATATTCCTTTCACATTTTTGATAAAATATAAAGGGCCATGTTTTGAAATGAAATGAAGATTATATAAAAATATTTAAAAAAAATTAAAACTAGGTAAAAATTTCATTATTAAATCATTTTTAATGTTTTAAAACCATGTCCAAAAACATTTTTATAAAACATGTATTTTGATGAAAAACTATTATCGACTGAAGAAATAAATAAAGAAATATTTTCTTAAAAATGTTTTCTGAATTATTATAAGAACCAAAGAGTTTAAAAATTGTAAAAATAATTTAAATATTTCATGAATAATAGAAGTATAATAATATGTATTGATTTTACGATATTGATATCAAATAATTCCTCCAAAGGAGACTTAAATGAAAACAATCCCTAAAAATGACAATATTGGGAAATAAACTCATACCACTTTGGTAAATTTTGAATCAGAAGCCCCATGAATGAGATAAAATTAAATGAAACTGAAAAAATAATTAATAGAAATAGTTTAATGATATAATATTTCAAAAGGGGAAGTATATACTCCACAAAAAGGATTAATCGGTGAATTTGGCATATGTTTCACAGATGTAAAAGTGAGGCGAGAAACCCTTTCCAATTTATCAAGTACCATAGTAGGTGTATGAACCTCCTGTATAATTATAATAAGTTTTTTATAATTATTTCATAGAACATTAATTATATATATCATAAAAAATATGATTTACTTATATTATTTTATCACCCATTAATTATTATTTTTAAATCGCTGTCTTGGGTGAAAAATGTTTTGGTTTTCATGTATGTTTTATTTCAATATTTTTAGTAATTTTAATTTATACATGGTTAAATAATAACCATAATTTTAAAAAATATATAAATAACATAAATATTAACTATACATGTATTTATATCAATATATTAATGTTATAACGAAATTGATTACATCATTCATGGAGATGGTTGGTCGTATGTAGGTATGAATGATGTTTTTATTTTTCCCAATGGATGGAATGAAAGGATAATAAAATATTAACTAATAATTATAGAATCATTATTATTTCAAATTTAACATCTATATTAATATAATACGTTTGTATTACCTTTTAGTTAAAAATAAAATAAAAAATTCACATCTCTACATGGAGATGACAATGCACACGTACGCACAAGAAATGTTATTATTTTCTGAAGGATTAGAAGGTAAGAAGTTATATGTGATATTATATTTATAGAAGTATTTTTAGGTCATAATTATCATAAATATTAATTAATGTAAACTTTAATATCATTCATGTAATTTGTAAATGTAAAAATAATCACCTCGCTTCATGAGGTGGTAGTTCTCCACACACATGAGTGTCGTTATCATATCCCCCATGAAATAGAATATAATATGGTCTATGTGATATCATAATTATATAATTATAATAATTTCATAAATATGACATATATATATATATGTTAAATCCATCATTATATTCATCATTTCATGGTAGTGATGGAAAAAGAATTACATTAGTTTGTCAGGCAGCAATCCTTCGGAAAAACAATCGACAGTTAAGATTCCCATTAAATTGATGTGGAGATAGATCCTGGTAATTTAATTTTCATAACGAAATACTATTATATATTATATAATTTTTATATTATATTATACAATTTTAAAATGTTTTTAAAGAGGTGGAAGAATAAAAAAAATATGCACATGAAAATGTTTTCCTCTTCTTTGGAGAGCCGCTTTATTGTTATACCAAGATCTTTCATTGGAGGGATTCATAATAAAAAAGGTTAACTATAAGTGGTTAAGGAATTAAGTAATTTATTATTTTATTTATTGGATTAGAAAGAGTTTTATAGAATTATGAAGAGGGGAGAAGTGGTGTGGCCTTTTATAAGTGGGGGAGAGGACACACATGAAATTTTTGAACAAATAAAGTGATATTAACATTTTTCTCATGAAAAAGGACTTAATAAAGGGTAATTATAAAACCTTATATGTTTTAGGGTCTGAATATGGATATAAAATGTGTTTTCTTAATATTTTAGTTCATTTTGAACCCTAACCATCATACATTAACCCTTATTAAACACATTTTTACTCTAACCACATTAATTAATTTTTTTCTGTTTTCATTATTCATTATTGTAAAAAAATTATGTTAATATTATTATATAATATAAATTATGATTATTGGAAATATGGAATCAATTTTTTCATATTAAATTCATATTATTGGATGAATTCAATTTAAAAATAAACCACTGCCATGACAAAAGTGCAATTTTCCAAAGAGAATGTTCTTATAAGTATAAAATGTTGTAATATAAAATTCGATATGAAATTGACTAAAATTACATAAATTAGTTAATTTTTTATATAATTTAAATAATTTTACATTGAAACAAAATTTATATATATAATTTATATTTTGAAATATTTTAAATGAAAATGAATTTTTTAATAAAATCTGTAATTTTTACTATTCATCAAACAATTAATATTTTCAAAAAATTCCCAAAAAACGACCCAAAGAAAAATTTTACATGTATATTTAAAACATGAATTCTATTTTTCGATAAAAAATTACAAAAATTGGTAAGAAATTAATTTTACATTATGTGAGAAAAGCACGACTAATCCATCTTTCAGTAAAATACCGTATTTAGAAAAAAAAATTCTTTCACATGGTTATGATTTTATTTATAATCCGTAAATAACCATTGATTTTAATTTATTTATGTAAAAAAATATACTTTTAATAAATTAGATATTACTAATCAAACACACCATCTTAATGTTAAGGTTACAATAATAATATTTTAATTGAGTACCATTTTTCATTTAAACCCGATGTTGTGTTCCTCATAAGATATCAATGAGATTGAATTTAATGAAAATCCACGATATTTACTAAACCTGGGTTCCCCCAGGATGATGTGTAACCACCACATGAAGCCACGTCACCGTATATACATACCGAATTACCATACCGCCATCCAACTTCCGTTTGAATACCACCCAAATCCTACTCTACATCGCGACTCAAATCGGGATTTCCCCCGATTGCTATTCCTCCACCGACCTGGGTACTCCCGCGGCTACACCATTAGGGTTTGTATCTCCAAGATGATTCCTCCATCGCCTCCTCCGTTTATGGCTGCCATCTCCGAGCTTCAGTGACTCGCAGCGCCCGCAAGATCTTTCTTCCACCATCTTCCTCCCGTCGGTCCTCGATTACGTGTTGCATATACCATCTTCTTTCTCCCGCGGGTTTTGGATTTAGGTTTCCATGTTCGAACTTCATCGTCCGGCGTCTCCCCACTTACGGCTTCCATCTCCAAGCTTATTTTCCCCGCAGCGCGCATTCGATAATTCTCCAAAAACATTTATCCTGTCGGCTCCCCGATTACGGTTTACTTCTCCGACCATCTTCCATCTCCGAGCTTCTCCATCCCGCAGTGCGCCTACGCCGATGGACGTACAAACACCCCTGTTGCGGCCTAAGGATTCCCTCTTCCGGCGACTGGTACACCTTGAACTAACAGAAACGATGACCCTATTTCAGTGAGGTAACTGTTTTCATAATTTCAACAAAACTATGCAACATATATCATTCAATTGACTATGCATTTTGTATTACCCAGTAACCAGACGAGGATTTCCTCCGGACAATGATTCGTCTTCTTTTTTCATATTTGCTGCTGCTGATTTTCACAATGTGAGTATACCATACACATTATCAAACATTCATACTACTTCACGTAGTACATTTATCATTAACTTTTCATATCTACTGCTGCTGATTTTCACAATGAGAGTATACCAAACACATTATCAAACATTCATACTACTTCACGTAATACATTTATAATTATCTACAAACAAATTTGTCCCTTTAGTATTTCCAATTTGCAAGACAACACCAGTTACCATACAGGCCTCGTATTGATATGAATTTGGGTTTAATTACCAATAATTGTAACCTGCACCTTCTTCTAAATCATACATGCATGTACTGTTTGTAAGTTTTTGACAATTATATAAAGCCGCACACATATAACTTTGGCAAATTTTGTGTGTGCATTCAGAATTTACACTACAACTTATTTAATGCTCTCTTTGCATACAAATATTCCAATGCACTCCTTTACATTAATATATAAATATATAGAACCAAAATATGCATTCCTCGACAACCTATACAGATGTTGTGTAGCAGAGAAGAGTGCTACCAAAGGAAAAACAAAGCTGTGAGTTTGATGTCGACTTAGTTCTAGACATATTTATGTCATATGTTTATTACTTCATATGAATAACCTAATTCTTTCACGCTTGCAGTAACAACAATGACTTCAAGTCCGTCAATGACATCTACAAATGTCCCTCCTACTCTATCATGTGAACCGCATTCTACAAATGGCGCTGCAGATGGAGTCACACGGACGCCCCTAACACCATTGTCTGTCAATGGTCTATTCTATTTACATTATATTATCTAAATCCCTACTTTCATTAATTCTCTACAAAATAACTGAAGAGATGCATTCTACAAATGGTTCTGCATATGGAATCACACGGACGCCACTAACAGCACCGTCTATACCGGGTCTTTTCTATTTACGTTGCACTGTCGAAAGCCCTGACTATTTAAATAATTTGCATATTAATTGAATATATCACTCTGTCAACTAATTTGTCAGCAGTTCAACAAAATTCTGATACAGGGAGAACATTTATCGCAAATGCAACTAAGCGGAAGAAAACATCAAATGCCTTCAAACAGTCTCCTATTCCTTTCTGTAAGTATGATGAAAATTATCTGCAAAAACCCTACTGTACGCCACAGAAAAACCAACTCATGGTCTAAATATTTCTTTCACACTATCGGTAGCGATCATAACTGACGAAAACATCCTCAGCCTGTCGACCTCTACAGATGCCAGGTTTCAAAGAAGACTGCTCATGAAAGAACGACACAGATGTGAGTATACTAATACCTTCACCTGATACTTCTTTTGGTTACATAATAATACCATTATTTTTCTAACCAAATGATGACACAGTGCCAATGTCATCATCTACCTGAAATCCATCATTGACATCTACATATGGCGGTGCAAATGAAGTCACACGAATTCCATTACAACCATTTTCTATCAATGGTCTGTTCTGTTTACATTTTAGTATCTCAGTACATGAATTACAAAGTACTATAAAGACTAACATAAGCTATTCTTCTTCAATTAATTCGTCTACAGTTCAAGAACAATCATCAGATACGACATCATTTATCGTAGGAGCAAACATTACAAAGAACTATAAAGACTAAGACAAGCTATTCTTCTTCAATTACTTCGTCTACAGTTCAAGAACAATCATCAGGTACGACATCATTTATCGTAGGAGCGAACAAGTGAAGGCAAAGAACAGATTCCCTCATACACACTCCTATTCCTCATTTTTTAAAATTAAATAAACCTATATGTTTTATTCACATTACATTGCCATCTGTACTGATGTTTTCTATCAGCGTATTTCAGCTACCAGTGTATTTCTTATATTCAATTAACTGTACACTGTTGTAATGACTTCGTTAGCGGTTACTCATACTACTGTTTAAAATTATTCCTCAAAACTGTAGATTTGACACTCACAAATAAGCAGATACATACGTATGCTTTGAGAGAGATAGATCGCATTTTACAGAGTAATGGAAGAGCACATCAGTTATATCCTCCTATGCCACTTCCAGAATCAGATTCTCATGACACTGCAAATCGATTAGTTGCAGAGGAATTGAATTACAATAGGGATACCCTCCTAGAAGATGGCAACCGTTTACAAAGTATGCTTACAGATGAACAGAAAGATGTTATGTCTACCATTCTCTCTTCACTATCTACCAACTCGGGGGGCTTCTTCTTCTTGCATGGTTATGGAGGCACAGGTAAAACATTCATCTGGAGAGTATTAACATCATTTCTGCGAGCACATGGATCAATTGTACTTGCAGTTGCATCGAGTGGAATAGCTTCACTACTGCTACCTGGCGGACGAACATCGCATTCCAAATTTTTTATTCCAATTTCCATAAATGAACATTCAGTTTGTAATATTCAGCAAGAGAGTGAGATAGCGGAACTTTTGCAATTGACTAAGCTCATCATTTGGGATGAGGCATCTATGATTCATAAGTTCTGTTTTGAGGCTTTAGACCGAACTCTTAGAGGCATTATGACAGTTAAGAATGATAATGCTCGGAATTTTCCGTTCGGGGGATTAATAGTTGTATTAGGAGGAGATTTTAGGCAAATATTGCCAGTTATACCGGGAGGAAACAGATGTGACATTGTCTATGAAAGTGTGAAGTCATCGTATCTTTGGCAACACTGTTGGGTGTTATCTCTTACAAAAAACATGAGATTGCATGGTACTACTAGCAGTCATGATGCGGATGTGTTACATGATTTTGCAAAATGGACCTTAGATATTGGTGAAGGTCGAATTGGAGAGCCCAGTGATGGTGAAGCACTCATTCCAATTCCATCAATGTTTCTTCTTACCGACAGTGTTAATGCCATGGCTGCAATTGTAAACCATACATACCCGGGTTTCTCTAGCAGACATGGAGACAGATCCTATCTGAATGACCGTGCAATTTTAGCTCCAACCCGTGATGTCGTACAAGAAGTAAATGAATATATGCTGACCCTCACTGGCAATGAAAACAAAGATTACATCAGCTCAAACTCTGTTTGCAATGAAAGTTTCGATACAGACAAACCAGAAAATATTTACACATCTGACATGTTGAATGGTATAAATGTCTCTGGGTTACCTACACACAAAATTACAGTTCAACTTGGTGTTCCGATTATGTTTCTCCGAAATGTGGACCAATCAGTTGGCTTGTGTAATAGAACTCGTATGATAGTAACACACTTGGATGAACATGTTATTGGCGCCGAAGTATTACATGGATGTCATTCGGGATATTCAGCGTTCATTCCAAGATTAACTATGACTCACTCTGATAGTAAATGACCATTCAAACTATTTTGAAGACAATATCCTTTGACAGTTTCTTATACGATGACTATTAATAAAAGTCAGGGTCAATCATTGTCTTCTGTTGGGCTTTATCTTCGCAAACCAGTGTTTTCTCATGGTCAATTATATGTTGCAGTGTCTAGAGTCACATCCGCTACAGGATTGAAAATTTTAGTTGAAGGTAACAGCAGTGAGTCCAACAATTACACAGAAAATATTGTCTACAAGGAAATCGTTCATAATATGTCTTAGGTATCATTTCAATTGAGTTCTATATGCTTTCTTCTGCTCTGGCAAATGATTTTGTTTACTGTCATGGTTTTTTGTGATGCTTTCTATGTATAATTTGAACACTAAGTGATTATGTACAGTAACAAATATGTCACGCTCAATAACCATGCTGAATGAGATTAGCCTAGATGACGATGAAACACTACGAATACAAGTTCGTGTCTTGAACATGTGGTTCAATTCGTCTTCCAAATACTCCAACGAAGTCGTTGCTGTTGATCTTATTCTCTACGACATCCAGGTTAGTTTTTCTTACAACAAGACACTACAATTTATTTTCACTGTCTGCCACCTACGATATAAACATTTATATATATATATATATATATATATATATGTAGTTATCATTCCATGAAATTTCTAATGATTCCTCATTAACCAACGTTGTAACATACTGTATGCAGGGAACCAAGATTCAATGTATCATTACAAATCGTCAGCTTATCTCTAAGTACAAATAACTGTTGGTTGAGGGACTCTGCTATATTGTACAAAACATCCAAATAGCTTCCAACCAAGGTAGTTACCTCGCAACAAGACACCCGTGTCGAATCATGTTCACATCCACGATGTTTGTTCATCCATGTGAAGTACAACTACCTCTGTTCAGTTTTCATTTTACTTCGTTCGATGACATAATTCAGGACAATGTCCCTGAGGAACATCTAATAGGTACATGTGGTTAATACAATATAATTACACTACCACTGACCAAGTTATGTTAAATTAATCTGCACAGTGTATTATCATACAACCACATGTTTTTCACAAAAACATTGTTTTTGTGTACTGTGATTTAGAACTAATTGGAGTCCTACGTTACTCACATCCTATGCAATCAATGGGCACTTCGAACCACAAAATGCACATTATTCTAGAAGATGACCGGTACTTTTGTGTTCGCTGATTTCATTACATTACTTTACCATATAATAACTACTCATTTACTTTGTTTCTTTGCAGATGGTTGCAGGTTACCTGCAACTTATGGGGTAATTTTGCATTTGAAATGTCACATTACGTGGAAAACAACTCAGACCCCAATACCATACTGATATTACAACTTGTCTGGGTTAAGAGATTGACGAGTATGGTTTCTCTCTACACATCGTAATCTCAATATATCTACTATGCGTTTTGAAAATTGTGTTTTCAATAGAAAAATTTATAATCCTGACATAAAACTTCTTTTAGCCTCTGTTCTTGTCACAACAACTGTTAATGCAACAAAGATTCTCTACAACCCAAACCTTCCAGCAGTTGACAACTTCAGAAACAGGTAACTATATAACTAACTTTTCCTCGCAAGTACATTATTTTTATTATCTCATTGTCAAAACTATAATACCCACATTTTTTTACTGTTTACTAACATGTATGGTGATCTACTTTTTTTAGGCTTGGTGTTATAATAGCATCACCATTACATACTACATCACCAACAACTCCCACTCAAACAATGGAAATACCATATTAAAATAACAAGAAATCCATTTTAGATGTCAAAACCTTTCAACAGGTCAGCATTATTCACTTTTTTCCCTAATTTGATTATGCAATGTTATTCAGTGCTTACTACTTTCCTGTAAAAAAATCTATATTAACATGTATTCAATCTACTATAGGCTAAAAGGTGCTTAATTGCAGTTACAGTTCAGAAAATTCAAAGCACCCACAACTGGTACTATGAATCTTGCCACTCGTGCATGAAGAAAGTGCAGATTATAGATGGACGCATTTGCTGCATGTCCTGCAACTCCTCTCCTACTGGCATGATTCCAAGGTTTGGATGTATTCAATGCTGCCTAAATATCATTTTATCATTATGCTACTTACTTCGTTCAGCTGCGCATTCCAAAATATACTGAAGGTGTAGTCATAATAACGATTTCAATAGATTTAGAGTTCAACTAATGGTTACAGACAAAACGGACTCTTTTTCTGTGGTGTTATTTGAAAAACATGTCATGCAATACATACAGAAAACTGCTGCGGAACTATGAACGACTTTGATACAGGTAAATGCATATCCTTATATCTTCTCTTTTAAAATTAATTGAATTATTTAAAATTACACTGACAATGGATTTTTTATCAGGACGATGACGAGTTTGGTTTCCCCCAGGAATTGAACATCTTCAAAATAATGAAATTTCTGTTAGGAATTGAGCGTACAGAATACAATATTAACAATCGTCATCGTCCATCTAAGCAAAACTGTCACAAAGTGGTCTAAATGAATGATAATGTCAAGTACATAAACCTCTTCAAAGAGGTCTTAAAACATAAACAGATCAATCTATATTTTATTCTCTTTATCTTTAAACCCAAAACTTAGAATAGCTTACAATTTTCTTCAATAAAATACAGGCTGATCAAAGCAGTTGTTCTTCTCAAGTAAGCAATGTCGGTCATTATATTCAGGTAAGTGTCTTAAAATTACATTAATATGTGTTTTTAACAATGGATTTCAGATTACTGATATATTCCTTTTACATTTCCTCGTAGGATCATCAAACAGTTGGGTCTTCTCCTGGTACTTTAAACACTGATACAGGATTACATACTCCACCATTGAACCCGTGTTCTACTCGGGTATGCATATGTTATCTTCTATTACTCTGAAATTCTTTCCGTTGCTATAACAACACATTGCATTACTGTACTGTATTAAGATTTTTAGATATTTAAAAATCAAACATGTACAGATTTATTACATCTATGTGCTGATAAAAAACACTCTACTCTTTAAGACCTGCTCTTAATTTCACTGCTTTCAATTCCTATACTATAATGTTTAAAGTGATTCTAACATGAAACCTCTATGTAGAAAAATCTGTCGCGCTGTTTTGATATTGACAACAGTGAGCAAGATAATGTCCAGAAGTCTCCAGACAGCGTGCCTACAACATGTCCATCTACTGATTTGGAGACCATGATGAAGGGATATATAAACAAGAAAACAGAAAAAACAGACTGAAAACTCATCCTGGATATAGAAGGTAATCATACATCTTCACTCATCAAATAATTCCCATTATTGTTTTGTTAATTATTATTTGTAGATCAATGTGTATTACATTAGATAGACTACAGACAGTACATGTCAAAGTTTTCGTGCATCTGTTTCAGTTATTTCTAACATCTCTTTCTGATACTCATGCTAGAGGCTAGGATTGCTGGATGATTATCATTATGTTGGAGAATTCTGCTACAAGATTTTAATGCTGGATGTTTTAGCTACTGGAAGTTTATGCTGGAGGTTTCTGTTGCTGCACTGTTTCAAATGTTTCTTAGAGATTTCTTAACTTTCTGATTTCATGCTGGACGGTATATCAATATGGGCCTTTTCTTGTATTCTACATTTTCCTAGATGCTATACGGTTTTCTTCACTTTTCCATTACTAATTTATCAGATTTTGCAGGACGGTTTTACATTAATAGGTATTTTTATTATACTGGATGGTTTTCCATGACGGTCTTTCAGGATGTTGGATGTTTTTTCATGTGGCCGAATCTAATTCAATTGTTTTTAAATTTCAGACTTTTATTATGTCACCATTATTTGTGCAGTTATATTAAAGTTTCACTTTTTATTCAACAGTAGCAAATTGGTGAACCATTCAACTGTGATGGTGCAAGGTTTTAAATTTCAGACTTTTTATTATGTCACTATAAGCACTGGAACATGCAGTTTTTTGGGTAGTAAATCATGATTTTTGTAGTGGGTCATATTTTATAGTAGTGGATCATGTATTTTAGAGCAGGGTATAATGTATTATAGAGATTGGACATGCTTATCTCATAAGACGGCCTATGATCCAAACATCGGGGCATAACGACTTCCAATTTTCCTTTAGTGCCGACCATTGCTGATTAGAAGGTGATGTTTCAGTTGTATCTTCTACATGTACTTCTCACCTCCAGGATATTCTTCTACATGTACTTCTCACCTCCAGGATAATATTCATCAAATACATTTACTATAGTGTGGTTGTGCTCTAGGGTGATGGAATTTTTCATCAGGATGTCTGTGATTGTGGCTTTGGTACTGCACTTACCTAGGTGAACTCTACTACTTAAGGATAATTTTATATGTATCATTTCAATGCTCTTATTTCAATTAAATATATTTACTATAGATTGGTTGTGATCCATGGTGATGGAATTTGTCGTCAGGATGTCTGTGATTGTGATAATGAGGATGAACTTCATGCTACTGTCCACATTTTTTGAGACAACAAGGCTACAATCACACATTCTACTGAACTACACACCTGAATGAAGGGAAATGTAAATAGGAAAATAGAAAAAGCAGACTAAAATGTGATGCCGCACACCAATGGTAAACATACATGTTTACTATTTAATTTGTTTTCAGTACTATTTTTCAAATTCCTATTTGATGTGAAATAATTATTACGTTATCTACAGTACTGAAACGTTATTTGAAATTTATGTTGCTCCATTGAAAGCAATTAGTCATTTCATTATCCTGTTTTCATTGTGTTCAATTTTCAATGCCTGAATTATTATACTGCACAAATACGACATGTTTGTTGCCTCCTATCATTACAGTTTTCTGTTTGCATACTGTACATACACACCATCATGGAATGTATTATAGAAATTCCAGATTATTCATTTTTATTTGAACTCCATGTTTCAATGGTATTGGTTTGTAATCATGTCATTTGATGAAATATGTCATTCTATCTTCCGATTATTCATTTTGTTTCATATGCATTTTTAAATATTTGTAATTGTCAGTCATTTATTTGATTCTAATTTCTTTATCAAACACCATTTTTGAATTGTGCATTATACAGAATTTTGTGCATTATACAGAATTGGTCATTTTTAATCAGTTCTATTACATAGCCAAACTTCTCCACTTCGTTATCTACTCCACTACTACTCTTTTCAACCATTGATCTTCTTCGACCAATCATGGAGACCAGGAACCAAACGTGATTCGACGGTGCCAAGTAGCACCTTGGACGCGTCGAGACAGCTCTCGCAGATTTGAATTCGCAAGTTCACAGCCTCTTGCAGAGCCAACAGCGGCTGGGGCGGGAGTGGGTCTGTGAACTGCAATAGAAACCAGATTTCTAGAAAATTCTTACACTTTGTGTTTCGCCTGGAGAAAATGAAATAGAAGAAATAAGTGAAGCCCCCCTATTGTAGAGCCAATGGCTGGGAAGGGAGTGGGGATGTGAACATCAACAGAAACCATAATTCCAAAAAATCCATACACTCTGTGTCGCCTGGACAAGATGCAATAGAAGATTGATGTTTTGCAAGTTTGTTATACTAGAAAACAATACTATCAATATGTGCATTGGGTGGGTGTCATCATTTTTAATCACTTCTGTTACTTAGTTTCTTACTCCTTCAATAGTTTTATGTATAGTTTTGTTCCTTTTCTTTTCACATTTATCTCAGCTTGAAGTTTCAAATTTATTTTGCTCCATAGAAATCATTTAGACATAAATATTACATGTTCCCTATGTATTTTTATAGTACCTATTTCTGCAATGATATTTAAAAAAACCAGGTTTTATACCTCTTCATAAATGTTTCCTGTTTTTATATTTTATAAAGAATCCATCTGCGTATACCGGTACAAAACACAATATTATTCAGTTTTATTACAACGCAATGATATATTTTATTTTGAGTCTGTTACTATCCAATATTAGTTCATTTTATGCCCTAATGTTAAAACTTATGTTTGATATTGGTTATTTGGTTTATTAGTTCATTTTCTCTACATTACCGTTTCTTCTCCACTTTTATATATATTAATCTCTTATTAAAATAAAAACCATTAATCGAATACGCCGTGCAATAGCACGGGCGAGTACTAGTTATCATAAAGTCTCAGGTTATTATATTCTCCTAAAATATTGTTTTTTTATACACTCTATTTAATATGATGTTCTTATTTTAAAATCTTTGGGTGTTACATGATATTACTTTTTATTCCTTTCTAAAATATATATATTTTTTGTCGTATTGCATATCCTATGCAACCTTGATCCATGTATCAAGATGATCAGGATTATTTATATTTGATAGAAATTTCCTTGGAGGGTAACGTGATGAATTGAGGATGGATATAGACTCTGGATTATTTGATGGTATCAGTCAGATCACAAACATGTATTTTTATGTGGTTTGGTAACTAAGAATTCATCGGTTATATGATGAATTGGGAGAATTCAATGCAGGGGTGATGTGATTATCCAATTTTGTCAGATGAGTTAGGTGGTAATTACCAATATAAAAGGATAACATCCACTATAATGGTCGATCATTCAGTGTTCCTAATAATGACCTCCATTAGGTTGGGGTGTTTGGTATTTCCATACAGGCGGAACATGGACTAACTAATATAGGATGCCAACTGAAATTGGGATATATGTCACATCTTCTGATGTGTGGTGACAAAATTGAAATCATTACTAGAATCATTACAAAGAATGTGTGGAGAGGTTTTTTGTTAGATATGTTATCATGTGATGTATCAATGCATGTGTAGTTGAATGTTTACCTGTCATGTTTATTTACCTTATCAGGAAATACATTATCATATATTCATGTGAAATTATTTCAAAGACCCATTGCTTATATCCTAATGGGTTTATAATTACACCATTCTTGGGAATCAGGACTAACATACATAATTTGTGATCAAGGCTAGAAAAAAGGTTGATTCCCCAACAACAATAATCTAAAAGACAAATATTGGTATTCATAAGTATTTCCAATAAAAAATCCCGAAAAATGCCCTGATTTTTTTTAGTTTATTATCTTCCTCGTGATTTTATTTGAACATTCACTTTGGGGGTCTCTAGTTATTTTTTATTAGTGAATTAAGATATTTCTTTTCAAAATATATTATAATTATCTATTTATTATGCTATTTTTATATTTTTATTTAGTCTTTTATTAATTCATATTGAAGATACTATCACTACTAATTAGCAACCTCATTATTATAGAGAGGTGAACATGAAGTCTTGTGAATAACTAACTTAGAATCCATGATTCAAGATAGTTTATTATAGAGGTAATTATGTATTTTATTAATTGTATAAAAGGATTAATCTTCCGATTTTTTCATGGACTTCAACACAGGCTCGAAACTCATCTATGTCCCAAATTTGATATAATGCATTTAACACGATCCTTTAATATTTATCTTTTAATATATAATTTTATAATATATCTGTCACTAATTTTTATTGAATTATGAGAAATGGGTTTGTTGACTAATAAAATATAAGTGTGGATGATGAATCAATATCCGAATGATCAAGATGTTGTAGCTCTTTTAGTAATCTTTTTATTTATTAACCTATGAAAATTATCTATTATGATAATTGTTCCAAACTATAATCAATTATACACACTCACTTACACACACACACACAAACACACACACAGATATATATATATCACATTGGATCAATTTGAGTTCGAGTTTGAACAACTTCCAAATAAAAAATAAAACCTTTCTAAGAAAATGGTTTACATATTCCAGTGCATCATTAGTCTGGAAAGACATGTGTATAGTCTGACATACGACATGGGAATTCCACTCATTCAATATAATGAATCAAAATTTTATAAATGTAAATTCACTTAGTATTATTATGTTATATAGTATAATAACATAAAATCACATTAAGAAGACCATAAAAACATTATAAATGAATAATGAATAAATAAGAGGTATTTCTAGAAGTTAATGATCCTTTACCGATTAAATAGTAAATTGACCTTAGGAATCGTAATATGAACCTTATTAATATTAAAATTGCTAATATAATAGTAAAATCACCCATGAATGTATAAATGAAATTTAATCACCCTATAATTGAATATATGAAATAATTATATCATCTTACAGTAAATTAATGTTTTCTAAATTATATATTAAGTTTTGGTATTTTTGTATGTTATAAATAGTTAATTAATTTTTTATAATTAATATAATTATATAAAAGAAAATTTATTTTCATAAAATGAATTTAATAATTAATATTTTGGTCATCTTATCATTTAAAAATAATTTCATGAGACATTATTTAATTTTTTAATGTGTTACAAAATCAGTTATGATAATAAAATATGTATTTTCTATGTAAATAATGATTTTAATTAAAAATTAAATTTCTCAAATTTATAAAATAATCTTCATAAAATGTATATATTTTTTAATTATACACGTGGTAAAATGGTTATGGTAAATTTTTGGGATTTTTCTAAAATACCTGATTTTTTTATTTGTTAAATACATTAATTTATAGTTTAAGCTAAATACTGAATTATGATGTCATATATGATTTATGGCTGATATAAGACCGAAATCATGAAATTTAATTTCTTTGTATAATAATTTTTTGATAATTCTCAAAATATTCATAGTCTAAATGAAAAATAATAAACAAACAAGTAAAATAACGAGAGACACCCTTATCCTCCACTATAAATAACACCCCTCACCACCTCTTCTCCTCACACCTTATAATATTTTATAATTGTAAAAATTATTCCAAATACTCTTCCGAATACCCTCCTACATGTACATGATCTCTTGGTTTCAACATAATACCAAAAACTTTTCTCTTGGGATGTTTTCAAAGAGGAGAAACTCAAGATGTAAATTACTCTTTCCATTTCTTTTAATTCCTTTTCCTGTTCTGTTCTTATTCTCTCTTCACCTACCCTCATCCAAATGTAATTATAAATAACTAATTTAAATATAATATAATTATATTATGATAATAGAATAATTCAGCATTAATCCCTTATCCTCTCCCTTTTATTCAGAAATTGAAAACATCATTCATGAGTTGTTAATTTATCCCTTTCAGGGATGATAAATATTAATTTTTCAATAACACCATCAAGGATCATCATAAAACCATTTTAAAAAAATTATAATTTATGTACTACATCCTATGTAATGTTTTAGAATCATTATATACCCAACATTTTGAATAATAAAAAAACAAGTTTGTTGTGTGTGAAAACTACCCAAAATAATCCAAATAATTATCACTAACCTCTTATCTAATGACTCATCCTCACCTAAACAAAATTTAAATGTAGATATATTTAACCTTATTGATATTAACTAATAATGTATAACTACAATTTTGGATTTATATTTCCACTTCACATGAACTTCTTATAATCTTATAAAAGTGAACCGATCATGAAAACTAAGAAACGACCACTTCTGAATGATAACATTGAACATTATAACTCATCAGAAGACCATAAAATAACATAAAATTATACGAAATCAATTACATATAGAAAGATTTTTTGTTTAATTAATTAATGTATTTACTTTGATTATTCATGACAATATGATAAAGTGAATAACCATTTTGGACATAAGGTATGGGATTCTACCCGACCGTCTATTTTTTCTTTCTAGGTACTCTTTCACTCTATTTAACCCAATATAATGATTATTTATTTTCATATAATTATTATAGATTATATATATATGTTCCAAAATCTTTTATCCATATAATATAATTCTTTTATGACGGGGTAATATATTTTTTAGAAAGTTCCCTTTCAATTATTCTTGATATGTAAGCCTAATTTAAAGGAACATCCCAATTTCTTACCCACTTAAAAGATCACTCTAGAATATATTTCAAGCCAAATTTATTTTTTATAAAATCACTCATTCTATCATGAAATAATAACTTTGTTCATTTCTTGTTTTATGAAAACAAATATGCCTCTTCCGCTTTAAATTCTATTTTATATTTTCCTAAAACCACACTAAAATGTTTCTTTTCTAAATATTCTTAAACTCTAATTTTACTTGCTTCCACTTCAATTTGACATGAATTATCTTTATATAAATATATTTTACCGTATTAATATCCATGTATTCATTGAATCTAATCATTCATTGAAACATTTATGATATGCTTTTTTATTCCTTATTACATGATTATAATAATAATTTATTTCCATGGGTAACCCTTATGTTTATTCATAATGTGGTGAACATATTCAGAATAATATTATGATGGGTATACCTAGATATTGCTTCAATTCATTGGGTAATATTTAGTGTCATGATACATCATGTAGGGATAGAGAGTGAACCAAATTTTGTTGGGACTTTGTCCACCATGTCATGGAAGAGGGCATTGACTCATGTTTATGTCATGTTATATGTGGTTATCACATTAATACGATTCACTTAATATATGTTAGAATGTTATAAATGTTAATATTCATTATTTTAATTCAGTTTTTATTTCTTTTAGGTCCTATTTTTATGCTTTCTAACCCATGTGATATGTTTTATTACTATTCTTATTTCCTTACTGGGTTTTTTAGATCATCCTTTTTGTTCATGTATTCCCTATGTTTTCCTATGCACTTATAATAAATCAATGTATGTTAAGATATACTTATAGAGATTAAAGGTCATATTTTTTCATGATGTTTAATTATGTTAAAATACATTCAAAGGAACTATAATTTACAATCCATGCATTGTAACTTGATGGTTAATTATACTAAAAATCAAAAAATGATATGTGTAAAAGTTTAGGGTCTCTATAGTTGTTATTAGAGAAAAAGAACTGTTATTTTGGGGATTATGATTACAAAAGTCTAGAGAAAGTCATAGGGGTAAGGCTAATTATAATGAAAAACTACTAAAATGTTGATAAGTACAAAGTAAGTGGTTTACGAAGAAAATATATCCTTGACTAGATACTAAAAGTGGATGTTGTTCTAGAATAGATATACCTAGGAGTAACAAATTCGACAATATGTATTAGGCATGAGTCGGTTTAACTCAGTGCACAACAATAAGCATTATTATAAACCGAGTTTGACACTCTCAGGGGATATTATATGGTACATTCACAAGACCTTTACAAACCAAAATTAAGGGAACAAAAAATTCCCATAAGAATATATGCTTGGAAATAGATCATGGAAAACATAGATTGAAACCAATATAATTACAAGTTTGGAAATAATTTTTCATTTACAAATTTATCCTATAATTTTAGATGATTTATTTTTATATTATTATTAGTTATGTATTTAATCACCCTAACTGTACATTTATATTCTTAGTTAGAAGTGAAAAATAGAAGAAACCATGCTAACAATCAATTTGATATGAAATGTGATAATTTATCTAATAATATTCCAAATATGATATGAACAGGTTCCCAAAACTTTATGATATTACATTCTCAGCTAGCTCAAATTATGAATAATAAATTAAATCATGTAAACATATCTCATTCTCTAAATAAATAATAATTTACTGTTGAATCCTTAATGTGGTATAGGCCTCTCATGTTTAGTGGATCTTCTAATCACCTACTTGCAGAAAAATGGGTTAAATCAATTGAAAGGTTATCCTATATCCTCTAGTTCTAAAAATAATATAATGTTATGATAACATTTTATTATTATTTTGTGAAAGATGATCAGAGGTGGTCACTGATCAAGAATAAAAATTCCAAGGGGGAAATTGATTTCATGGAATGGGAATATTTCACAAAAAACATTCTATAAAGATTTTCCCTAAACCGTCCGTCTCATGATAGAATGTGAATTCCTCATAATGAAGAAAAATGAAGATGAATATATCATGTCATACAATGATAACATGACATGTATTGCAAGATATTCCTTTGTCATTTTCATGAACACTAAAATCAAGGTGGATCACTTCTTTAGCAAGCTAAATCCAAGTCAATGAAAATAGTTGGTGATTATATCCTTTGATAGGTATGACGAGATTGCCTATTTTTCCCCTAAGGTTTAAATAGAGGTTGGAGACTCTCAGTGGTGTCATTGTCCTGGTGAAAAAAATAAGAAAATGGACTTTAATATGCGTGATAAATCCCATTATAGAAAGAAGACCATACATCCAATGTGGAAAAAGTGTGGGAAGATGCATCCTGGAAACTGATTAAAGATAACAAAGAAATGTTTCAAATTTAGAAGAGAGGGAATAAATTTAATAACTACCAAAGAGATATAAATAATCCCACTAATGTGCAATTATAATGGAAGGATCAGATCAACACTCAATGAGTAATGATGTTTTTAAACTGCAAGAAAGAACGACATTATGAAAACTAATGGCCTAAGACAATGGTAGTTTGAGGAAATCAACAATAATAAACTACATTTTAGAAAGAAATGTAATTACATTTCACTAATTATGAGGTGGATCCCTAAAATGAGGTGGTGATAGGTACGTTGGTTAGTAATTCAATAATACCAAACATACTATTTGATTCATGGTCTATGGATTATTTTATATATTTCAATTTTTGTATAACTATTCAATCACAACCAAATTTTTTGAGGTTTATTTACTTGTGAGAACCAAAAATGGGGAAATTATTGCATCTAATGTTTATAACATCTCTTTGGTTAATG
Organism: Viscum album; assembly: GCA_963277665.1. Lineage (NCBI taxonomy): Eukaryota > Viridiplantae > Streptophyta > Magnoliopsida > Santalales > Viscaceae > Viscum > Viscum album. The sequence goes on from OY728129.1 coordinate 1,071,237,429, forward strand.
TTTACGAATGTAACATCCCAATAGATCTAGTTATACTCTCTATGGTAGTGTTTGATGCCATATTTATCATGTATTGGATATCTTCATATAAATCCAACATCAACTATCAGTAAATGGATGTCACTCTTCGCATCATAAAGAATCCTCCATTTTTTACAAGTTTAATGAGGAAGATGAATCTCCTTAATAATTTTCACCTCAATTGTGGATAATGTTTTCTTATGATAAATTATATGCTCAAATGATTTAGACAGAGGATAAAAATCATGCTAGAATATATTTCCAAAGGTATGGACTGCACTGATGTGTTCCATGAAGAGTTTCTGGGTACTCCTTTTAATATAGAGGTTTAGTTCTCAATTGAACTTATTCCAGGATCTATTCTTATATCAAGGAAACCTCATAGAATGGCCACTGTTGAGCTTTATGAATTGAATAAGTGGTTACTAGGGAATCTATAAAATGTTTTTATATGCATGAGTGATTCTCCATGGGATAATCTAGTCATCTTCATCAAGAAAAACGATGGATCAATGTGTCTCTACATTTATTTTTGTGAGGCCAATAAAATCACGATAAAGAACAAATGTTCCCTACTTTGGATATAATTATTCTTTGATCAGCTATGTGGGGCCAGTTATTTCTCTAAGGTGGTCCTTCAGTTGGGATATAACCAATTAAAGGTGTGTATGGAAGATATTATTAATACTACCTTTTGAATGAGGTTTGGACACTATGATTTCATAGTTATTCCCTTCAAACTCACTAATTCTCAAGTAATTTTCTTGGATTTAATGAAAAATGTATCTAGTGATTGTATTCAAAATTAGCTGGTAGTCTTTAACAATGATATTACGATATACTTAAAGAGAAAGGAGGAATATGAGGAGCATTTGAATACTATTAAAAAGACTTTACAAAGGAATAATCTTTATGAAAATTAATGTAAATGTGAATTTTGTAGGAAAAAAGTATCATTATTAGGGCATGTAATCACCAATAAAGTGATATATATATACAATTTCATTACAAATGCAATCGATGAATGGGATAGAAAAACATCAGTGGTAGAGATACATAGTTTCCTTGTCCTATCTAAGATTTACAATAGGTGTTTGAAGAACTTATAATTATTTTTGAACCCACTAACCAATCTGACTCGGAAGGGAGAAAGGTTTTTCTGGACCAGTGAATGTGAAAAGTATTTTAAAAAGTTATAAAAGAGGCTTATCACTGCACCAGTGCACATAATACCAACGAGTGGGGAATTATTTGTGGTATATAGTGATACATAAAAGAAGGAATTAGGTTGTGTGATGATGAAAGATGATAAAGTGATAGCCTACACCTAAAGGAAATTAAAAATCCATGAGCAAAACTATCCCACAAAATATCTAGTGTGGGATGTTGTGATCTGTTTGTTAAAAATCCTGTTGCATTATTTCTATGGGGTGAAGTGTGAGATATATAATAATCACAAGAGTATCAAATATATATTCAAGCATAAAGACATTAATATATTCTAGAAAAGATGGTTAGATCTCATTAAGGATTATGAATTATCATTCCACTACCATCCTGGAAAAGTAAATAACATAGTATATCCTCTCTGTTAAAATTGTACTCAATCTTTATCAATAATGATAATTTTTGAATGATCTAATCTTCTTATAACTACATAGGATGGATATGGGAATAATTAAGGAAGGAACATCATCAATCCATCATCAACTTATTATTTAACCAACTCTTTTGGAGAAAACAAAGTATTCTAAAATAATTGATGTGGAAATTTAAAAGAATTTTGAAGCCATGTGAAAAGTGAAATCCTGAAATTTCAAAATGTTTAAAGAATGCATCATGAGATTTTGGTCTGAATTATGTAATGATCTGATCAAGAGATAAATACGTATCTTCTCAATGATTCACATAACTATACCTTCTCTGTTCTCCCATGGAGCACAATGATGTACCGATATTTTCGAGAGAAATATTGGTGGGAAAATATGAAAAGGAGTTTTTTGAGTATACAAAAATGTTCCTAGTATATAAAAAAGTGAAGGAAAAAAAGGAAAAGTGTATGGTAAGGATGAAATAATTACCCATTCCAACACAGAAATTGGAAAAAAACACCATGAACTTTCTCACTAGAATTCTAAATACATCTAGAGGAAGAAATTCTATATAGGGTATTATGGATCATCTTAAAAAGGATTGTCAATTTATCAAAATTAATGTGGATTTTTCACTAGATCTACTAGCATGGTTATATATCAAATATGTCGTATGGTTTTATAGTGTAAAAATGTCAATTATATCATATCAAGTTCTGAGAGCGACCTCAATGTTCTATAAAAGTTGCAAATAAGCTCTAAGCACTATGTTGTACATCAATAAGTTATATCATCCTCAAATTGGTGGTGAATCTAGGAGGAATATTTTTACTATAGAAAAAAGGTTGAGAGCATGTTATATGAACTTCAAAGGAGGATGGGACCAACATTTTCCCCAGTTTGATTTCCCTTACAATAATAGTTTTCACTCTAGAAACCAAATGGCTCCATATGAATCGCTTTATGGAAAAAAAGATATAGAACACCGACATGCTGGAATGATGTTGGTGAATGTAAGCAGCTAGGACTTGATATGGTTGGAGAAATAGTGGATTAGGTGAAAGACATTTAACATCACATCAATGAAGCTCAATGTCGAAAACAGTTTTTTTAGAAAATCGTTGATTAGACCTTGAGTTTATGGTTGGAGACATAGTATTCATCTATATATATCAATATAATAGGATAATGAGATTTGGGAAGAAATAAATGCTATGCCTTGGGTACATCAACCCCTTCATGGTCCTTGATCATGTTGATGTTTTTTCCTATCAACTAATACATCTACCTATCACGTCTCAAGTGAATCATCAATTCTACCTATCCCTCTTAAGGAAGTACATACATGCTCCTTCCCATGTACTGTTTTCATATGTGTTATAGTTGGGAAATGATCCCACATAAAAAGACCAGCTAGTGATGATCATAGAACATAGAGATAAAGTTATATGAAGAAAGACTACTCACATGGTAAATGTATTATGGCGGAACCATAATTACGAAGAGGCAACAAGGGATCCTAATGAAGCTATGATGGAGGAGTACCCTCCACTATTTTCAACATAGAATGTAAAACAAAATTTCAATGAAAAATTTTCATAAGGGGGATGAATGTAAAGATAGAAAATTTTGTAAATTGATATTACCATCTTTTAATTATTCCATATTGTATATTCATATAAATCCACATTAATAACAAAATACATGCATTATAAAAGAATAATGAATAAAATAAGAGGTATTTATAGAAATTAAAGAACCTTTACTGATAAAATAGTAACTTGACCTTAGAAATTGTAATATAAAGATTATAAATAGTAAACCGACCAATATAATAGTAACCTCACCCCTAAAAGTATAAATATACTTTAATAATCCTATAAATGAAATTATGATATAATTATATCTTATTATATGGAAATAAATTCTTTGAAAATTTATAATTAAGAATTTTTTTTGTAAGTTATAAATATTCAATTAAAATTTTATAACTAATATAATTATTTAAATGAAAATTTATTTTTAAAAAATATTTTCATAAATTAATATTTTTTTGTCTTAGAATTTTTGGATAATTTTATACGACCTTTTTTAAGTGATACAAAATCTGTTATAATTTTAAAATATGAATATTCCAAGTAAATAAGGTTTTGAATAAATAATTAAATTTCTCATATTTATAAAATAAATTTCATACAATTTATTAAATTCTTTAATTCTATATGTTGAAAAAATTTAGGTTGATGTTTTTGTATTTTTCTAAAATACTTGAATTTTTGTTGAATAGTAAAATATGATAATATATAGTTTAATTTAAATTCTTGAATTATGGATTAATAGCTTATGTATGGATGATTTAAGCCTAAAATATAGAAATATAATTCATTATTTTAATATTTTTGTGGATAATTCTCAAAAATTAATAGTCTAGAGGGAAAATAATATACAAATAAGTAAAATAATGAGAAAACTCTCTTCTCTACCACTATAAATACCACCACTCACCACCACGTCTCATCATGCCTTCCATGAATTTAGCATTGTAAATATTCTTCCCTATAATCATCCCAACCCCCTTCCCAACTTCACAGAGCTCTTGGTCTCATAAAAAATAGAATATTAACCTAAAGATTTTTTTCAAGGAGGACAAACTAAAGTGGTAAATTTCTCTTTCCTTTTATTTTAAACCATTTTCAAGTAATTTTCTTATTCTCTCCTCACATCTCCTCAAACAGATGATATGATGACTCAATTAACCAATATATAAAGTAAATTTATTATTCCAATGCAATAATCCATCATTAAACATCTCTCATGTCCCTTTTATTAAAAAAGTTATAAAATCATTCATGAGGTGTTAATTTATCGCCTTCATGGACGGCAAATTTTCATTTTCTATTAACGATTTCAAGGGTAGTCATAAAACCATTTTTATAGTTTAAAAATATATTCTATATTTATTATTGACTATGTAATTTTGTAGAATCATTATATACACATGATGTTAAAAAATAAAACAAAACAAGTTCGTTGTGAGTGAAAACGACCCAAAATAATCCAAATTAATATCACTAACATATTATCTAATGATTCATCATCACTCAAAAAAATAAAATTATTTATATAACAATATAACCTTATGGATATTTTTAATAACTTATAACTTCAATTATGGATTTCTATTTCCATTTTATATGAACTTCCATACTCTTATACAAGTGAACTGATCCTGAAAACTAAGAAAAGAAGAACTCTCGAACAATGAGATTTGAAATTATAACTTATCAAAAGGGAAATAAATAATCATAATAAAATTATACTAAATAAATTAAATGTATAATAAATATTTAAAAAATTAATTAATTTATTTAATATTATTACTTAAGACACTGAGATCAAGTAGAGAACTGTTTGGGACATAAGGAAAGGGATTCTACATGGACCACCATTTTCACTTCAAGTTACCCTTTCTCTCGCTTTACCTCAATATAATTTTTAATTATTTTTATATAATTATTATATATTATAAGTATATGTTCCAATATAATGTATCCATATTAGATCATCCCTCTTTTATGGGGTAATACATGTTATAGATAGGTTCCCTTTTCAATTATTCCTGATAAGTAGGCCTGATTCAAGGGAACTTCTAGATTCTTTACCCGCTTCCAAGTATACTCCATAATTTATTTTAAACCAACATTATTTTTTTTAAAATTAACCATTTTATCATGAAAATATCTTTATTTTATTTTGGTTTTTAATAATATAAATATGTATTTCATTATTAAATTATCTTAAATAATTTCCTTAAACAACACTAAAATGTTTCATTTATAAAGTATCTTAAAGACTCATTTTAAAATTTTCCACTTCAATTGGAAATAAATTATAATGATAATGCATATTTTACCTTATTAATGTACATGTATGTCTTGAATCCAATATTTAAGGAAAATGTTTATGATATACTCATATCTTATTTCTAGTGACATGATTATGATACCCATTAATTTCTGTAGGTATCAATTATGTTAATTATTCATGTGGAACACATTGTAACATCCTAGGTAAATAAATAATATTTCATTCTAATGTTTATCAATATTTGTGAAAAAAATGTTAATATTACTTTAAAGGGAACGCTATGCTCGATGGTGTACCCAATACGCGACAACAAGTTCCTTTGAAATCTTACGTTGCACTCTAATAATAAAATAATATTATATTAACTGGTAGTTAACTCCTAGACATTGTAATGGTGGGAAATAATGGAACTAAATACAATATTATTATATATGTTTGTCAAATATTTTTACTTTTATCCAATAAATGTTAGAGGCATAAAATGCAAATAGATCCAATTTTGAGCATAAATATTGTAATATTCTTTAAAAGGTCAATTAACCACCTTTTGATGGAGAAAACTTTTTAAATATACATTCGACAATTTTATATGTTGTTTTTGAAAAAATAAAATCCTTTTTTATAATCTGGACATCAAAATTTACTTTGTGTAAATTTTTGTTATTTTTCCGATAAAGATCATTTTCAAGTGAAAATATTGCATTTTAATTCAAAACCTCTTTTTAATCTGATTTATTTATATGGATAGATTATATTTTTAATTGATATTAAAGTGTATTTATAATATATTTTTACCATTTAATTTAATGGTTGTCATTGGAATTAATTTCACTTTGAAATTGGACTTAAACTAGTGTTAATATTTTAATAGATATTATTTCTTAAAAACAAGCTATTTGTTTTGACAGTGGGAACTAATTATTAAATTAATTAATTAAAAATATATGTTTTGAATTTTTTAAAATAGAAATCATTTTTGAATTCACATTATCAAATATAGCTTAGGGTGAATTTTTGGTATTTTTCTGAAAAACATCAATTTTTGATGAATAGTGAAACAACTAAGTGGTAGTTAAAGAAACTGATTTTTCGTTTAAATGAAACTTTACAACATCGGTGATTTAATATTCAAAAATACGATATACATGTTTTTCATTAGGAAGTATAATTTGGTTCAATGAGATTAAAATAATTTTCATTATATAGTAACTTTTAAGTTTTATTAATAGCGATTAAAGGTAATTAGTGTGATTTAAGGTAAAAATGATATTATAATAAAATGAAAATATCTCGAAACTTGTCCTAACCCAATTGTATGAGTCATGGCCGACTTAGAAATCCCATGGGTCGATTTGTGGGACCCCATGGAGCCATTTGGGTAAGATAATGACATTAATGCCTTTTATTTAAAGTAAAAGTAAAAATGACACAAACATGTATTGTTTTACTAAAACAATTTTTACATGGGGTTATAAGAAGTTAGATTTTTGACTATAAATAGTAATTGGAAATCTAAAAACATTTCCTACATCATAGAATTTTTTTATAATTTGTAGACATTAAATAAATTAAATTATTTATAACATAATTATGATGTAGCGATTACCTCATTATTTAATGATTTAAATAAAATGAAAAGATAATGTAAAATATAAGACCTAAACATGTCAAAACCTATTTTATGGGTGGATTTAGAACCATTATCACCTTATCCTTGAAATATATTAATTTTGGAACTTTAAAATCTGTAACTGATTTGAAAATAATGTAACTCTTTTTGACTTTCCAAGAGTGCCCCTCCTCTCCTCTTATAAAAGGCCACCACCTCTACCTCCTTACCCACACCTCTCAAGCCTTTGGCTCGGAAAAAACTTTCCCATTTCATCTCTCCACATAACTATCTTCATCATTAAAGCCTCACCTTTGGGTATAATCTTTTCCAATGAAGCCATTAAGCTCAAATCAAAAAGAGTTACCCGATTTAAAGGCAATGTCTTCCCTGGTGGTCTTTTATTTTATTTTGATTCTACAACCCTCTAAACACTTTTTATTCCTTTATTTTGTAATAAAAACAGTATCTTTAATATAATAGTATGTTTTTATATGATTTATTCTAGCAACACTTACACACACCTTCGCTTAATGGTTAAAGAACATACTGTTTCTGTAGATGGCGAATTTCTGCCTCATGAAACGATGATTGTTCAATATTCTTTTAAAACCTTTCATGGTGGCCATTATTATGTCACTATATCTTATATATGATATATATGTTATTTATGTTTTCTATATTCTTCTGAATTTTATATTTAAAACATGCCTTTATACTTTTCATGTTGTGCAAATGTGATAATTTTATACGAGGAAGTGTGGACTACCGCCCCTCAAGTGATGTGACTCGTTCATGCAATACATGGAATGTATAAAGAATGAAACTAATTAACTTATGTGACCTATATAAAATATATATTATACTGGAATTATAATATATATATCTCTAAATTATTTTTAATTCCATTAATATGTCAAAGAAATGAAAGTAGATTTCATGCATATGTACGGCCTACCGTCTCCATTAACGGTGCATTTCATTTCTTTTTATCACAAAATGTTATGGAATAGTATAAAATTAATATGTACTGGATATATAATATATTTAAATCATTAATACTATTCTGGAGATGATTTACTTATAACTACACGGACAATCATTTTCAAACAAGTTCATTTTTGACTCATGTACCAAACATCGACAAAAACGTCTGATGTGAACTCACATTATTAACCAATTATTATAAAATTATAATATGTGATATGAAATGAATAATAATATTTAAAGTAAGACCTTAATCAATTATAAATTGACCAATGTTTATTAGTTATTAATATAAAGAAATGAACAAGACAAGTCAGACATGAGGTAAGGGATCCGACATCTCGCTTTCCTTTCAAGTACGCTTTTTTATGTCATTTCATTTATGCTCCATTTTATTATGTTGGGTGATGTTCTTTTATATTAACATACTGTAATTTTTATTTTTAAATGATGATATACCCCCTCTTAAACTCATCAATTCTTTTTTTTAGAATTTTTAAGTGGCGCCGTTAGGCTACCGAATTTTTGTAAGGGAACTTACCCCTCTCTTTCTTTTTAAGTACACTCAATTATGTCATTACTTTTAAGCTCATATTTCTTATGATTGGGATGATATTTTATATTACACTTACTATACTATTTTATGTTCATATTATGATAGACCCTATTTTCTCTCATCAATCCATTTTGGATGATTTGATTAGCGCCGTTAGGCTGCCAAATTTTCGTAAGAGATCCAACCTCTCTCTTTGTTTTTTAGTACTCTCCTTTATGTAACTTCTTTTAATATCCTCTTTTTTATGTTGGGGGATGTTATTTTATATTCCACATTCTTTAAATATTATTTTAATATGATGATATACCCTATTTGATACCATCAATTCAATTTTGGAAATTTTAAGTGGCGCCGTTAGGGTGCCGAGTTTTCATAAAGGATTTTTTCATCTCACTTTTATTCCCGTGAGATTTATGCTACATTTTCCACCATTTCCTTTGAGTGGTATATGAAATGCCCATTATTCTACTCTTTTTGTAATATACATTTCGTTTATGAGTATTTATATCAATGTTGTATTGTCCTTCTTTCATGGTGTGTATGTTTCGAAAGATACCCAAGTCAGTAAGGGAACTTTTCACCCTCCTCTTTTTAAAAGACTTATTTTGTTGGGACTTTTAATTTACATATTTTAATGTTGGGATATGCACTTATATATAATTATTGATGTAAATTTTATGTCCAAGTGATGAGATACCCTTTTTATCTCTCATCAACTCATTTTTAGAATTTTAAAGTAACTCCGTTAGGCTGTCAAATTTTACCAAGGGAACTTCTTAACCCAATTTCGATTCCTTTGGGTTTGACATGTATTTATTGAATATGTAATCCTTTGAATATGTTTGAATTCCCATTTATTGTTTTACACTTAATATCCACTTATATTGGGTGTATTTATATTTGTCACACATAATTATGAGATTGTTTTATCCTTAATTTAATGATACATTCTTTACAGAGGATTTCATCTCATTTTACATTTATATTGAGGCTTCATTGTTGTTATGCACCAATTCACTCTTATATGGTGTATATACTGTCCTTTGGAATATTATATCATCAATTCATTTATTCTCATGACGTTATAAAGTCTTGATTAAATGTTATTCCTCAATTTTTGTATTCAAGTGTCTCTCAATTTGTTAAAAACCCTTTAACTAAAATATCGTTTTAAATGTTTTAATGATTTCTTCTTATAAATATTTCTCATTAATATCCATGATTTCAAAATGGTTTTAAGGATTTATTTATATGGATATTAATGGTTTAAAATGTTAAAATCTTCAAAGTGGTATGGGATAGTTTGATTCAAAGATCCCTTAGTTAAATGTTTTAAATGGTTTTGAAAATGGTCTTTATAATGGATTCATTATTTCAATATCTTAAAATGTTATATTGTTATTGCAATGTGGGAATGTTATATTTATTTTATGCTTAAGTTATGCGATATTATTAGGTTATGGTTCTTGGGCATTATTTATGAAGATGGGTGGTTCCGTGATAAACTAAGGGCGGGTGAGCCCGATATAGATCTCCAATGCATTGGGTAATGCGAAGGAGTTAAACGTTAAGGTTTCTACGAAGAGATTTAGGGAATATATTGTGATGGGTATTCCAAATGTAACTATGCGGGTTACTCCCTAGGTAAGAATGTTATGAATGCCTCAATTTACATTTATGACTTATGATTTCTATTGAGTTACGCATAAATATTAGGATTTCATGAGGTATGTTAAATTTCTTATGTTTTTCGAGTAAAGTATGATTTCAATGATTCTTATGTATACATGGACTGATGATTTCTATCCATACTATTATAACCCTTACTGAGATTTTTATGCTCATCCCATGTTTTTGAAATGTTTTCACAAGACATAAAGTTAAATAGGGTCAAGGATGCGTTCAAGGAAATGTTAGGCTCTCTAAAACAAAGAACTAGACATGACTCTTTTGTTCAAGGGTTATTATTTTTTGGAATGGATGGAAGCTGTGTAGATGTGTCTACTTTGTAATCTTTGAGATGTAATAGTTATGACATAATTTTCTAAAACTATAAACCTGAAAATATTCTCAATGTGAATTATTCAATGTAATTCAATATTACGTAATGTTATAAGGTCGGGGCCTTATAGTTGGTATCAGAGGTCGGTTTAGATAACTTTAGAGGTTAGGGTATTCTCTAAGCATAAGTGACATTACCATAATGGCTAGGATTTCAGAAAGAGTCCTAGTTTTATATAAAGTGAATGAGTAATTATATCTTAGTGTTTATCTTCCTCATTAGTACATCATGGTTTTGTTGATATACTCACACTGACATTTCTGTTTTTAGTAAATGGGTGGATTTGACAGGCACCAATGTGACAATGGGTTTGAAGGAAACTGTGGTGGTTCTCTGATTAAGAGACTTGATGAAATGGGGGATTCAATGAGGAATCCCGTGGTTGTTCTAAACCAACTATCACGGAGTCATGATCAACCACTTGAACCTTGGTGAGTTCTCTAATGCATCATGTACGAGATGACTAACTCGATGTGGAAGTTCAGGTAATAATTATAAAGGTAACCATTAGGGTTTATATGATCCTAACTTTTGAGGTGATTATGGGTAACTATTTTTTATGATTGAATATGAGCGACAAGATATAAGCCTGAGGTTAAATTATGTTATGGTTATTTTTGAAGATTTTATCGTTTTTTGGGAAATGTTATAAGAATTATATAGTTTTGGAAAAAGGAAAACGCACATACCGTGTGACAACCCATCGCGTCGGACAAAGCTGTGGGAATCGAACCCACAACCAAAGTGTGACAGGTATTTAACGCCTACCACTGGACTACATGAAGTCCCTGGTTATTTTGACTAATTATATTTAGTTAGATGATTTTAGTAATCAAGAGTAAGTTTATTTTGGGTTATCTATGGAAATTATTAACGTATTATAGAGGATATGTGATTAGGTTAATTACTTTTCAATATGAGACTTTAAGATAAACTAATGTTATTCAGAGATAAATCTTAATTTTTACCTTAGAAGACTATGTGATTAAATCCTTCAAATATTTGTGTTTTAATCTTAGTTTTTTTACTTTGAATAATTTTATGGACAAATTGTTTATTGAATGGTCTATATTGAACTTTGGGTATTGTTTGACAAATTTTGGAGATTAAGAATAGACTTGTTTTATAAAGGATTATCCTTTTCTGGTATTATCTGATCTCATAATAACCTTTTTGGTTTTAGTTTTGGTTAAGTTCTAAAGACATGGGAAGTATATTGTTCTCTTTTGTGGATTAGGTGATTCTCTAGAAGTTGATTATAGCTCTCTTAATGTAAAAAAGTCGTCCTAAATACTCATCTTTTGGATAAAATATGATTTCGTGTAAGAAATCTAGTAAAAGTTGAAAGTCAACATGACAAATAAGTATGTTTTCTTATGTTTTAGTTAAGCTCAAAAATAAATTCCTCAATAGAAAGTAACTTAAAAAAATGTTTTCCGTTAAGATTTCCTGCTGGGGAATCCAATTCGGTTTAACCCATCACAGGTTTGTGATTTTATTATGGTTAACTTTCTCCTAAACATGTTTACTATCACTCTCCATCAGAACATGACCATTTGTTTTTCCATCCATTTCCATATTTCCATACTTGGAATCCTAGTATGGGTTAACCCAGGTGACCTTTTTACTTCTCTCCCATTCTTTTTAAGTGATAGTTTTACTGACTCTTGTTCCGATGTGGGACATTCAATGCAGTTTCCAAGCCCAATTTTGAAATTGCGAGGACACAATTCCCATAAGGGGGGAAGGATATAACATCCCAGGTAAATAAATAATATTACATTCTAATGTTTATCAATATGTGTGAATAAAATGTTAATATTATGTTAAAGGGAACTCTATGCTCGATGGTGTACCCAATACGCGACAACGAGTTCCTTTGAAATCTTACGTTGCACTCTAATAATAAAATAATATAATTTTAAATGGTAGTTAATGCCTAGAAATTGTAATGGCAGGAAAGAACGAAACTGACTACAAAATTTTTATATATGTTTGACAAATATTTTTACTTTTATCTAATAAATGTTAGAGGCGTAAAATGCAAATAAATCCAATTTTGAGCATAAATCGTCTAATTTTCTTTAAAAGGTCGATTAACCGCCTTTTGATAGAGAACCCTTTATAAATATACTTTTGAAAATTTTATATGTTTTATTTGACAAAATAAAATCCTTTTTTAGAATCTGGATATCAAAATTTACTTTGCGTAAATTTTTGCTATTTTTCGGATAAAGATCATTTTTAGGTGAAAATATTGCATTTTAATTCAAAACCTCCTTTTAAACTGATTTGTTTATATGGATAGATAATATTTTTAATAGAGATTAATGTTTATTTAGAGTATATTTTTACCATTTAATCCAATGGTGGTCATTGGAATTAATTTCACTTTGAAATTGGACTTAAACTAGTGTTAATCTTTTAATAGATATTGTTTCTTAAAAACACGCAATTTGTTTTGACAGTAGGAATTAAGTATTAAATTAATTAATGAAACATATATGTTTTGAATTTTGTAAAATAGAAATCATTTTTGAATTCAGAGTATCATATATAGCTTAGGTTGAATTTTTGGTATTTTTCTAAAAAACTTCAATTTTTGATGAATAGTGAAACCACTAAGTGGTAGTTAAAGAAACTGATTTTTCTTTTAAATGAAACTTTACCACTTATGTGAATTGATTTTCAAAAATCCGACATACATGGTTGTTATTAGGAAGTTAAATGTGGTTCAATGAGATTAAAATAATTTTTTGGTGAATAGTAACTATTAAGTTTTATTAATCGTGATTAAAGGTAATTAGTGTGATTTAAGGTAAAAATGATTTTATAATAAAATGAAAATATCTTGACACTTGTCCTAACCCTACTGGATGAGTCATGGGCGACCAAGACAACCCATGGGTCTATTTTTGGGAGACCATGGAGCCACTTGGGTAAGATAATGACATTAATGCCTTTTATTTAAAGTAAAAGTAAAAATGACACAAACATGTATTGTTTTACAAATTTTTTTTACATGGGGTTATACAAGTCATATTTTTTACTATAAATAGTAATTGTAAATCTAAAAATATTTCCTACATCATAGTATTTTTTTATAATTTTTAGACATTAAATAAATTAATTTATTTATGACATAATGATGATGCAACGATTACCTCATTATTTAAAGATTTAAATAAAATGAAAATAACATGTAAAATATAAGACCTACACATGTCTGAAACCTATTGTATGGGTGGATTTCGAACCCCTATCACCTTATCCTATAAATATATCAATGTGGGACCTTCAAAATCTGAAACTCCTTTGAAAATAATTTATCTTTTTTTGACTTTCCAAGAGTGCCCCACCTCTCCTCTTATAAAAGGCCCCACCTATACCTCCTTACCCACACCTCTAAAGCCTTTGTCTCGTCCAAAACCTACCCATTTCATATCTCCACATCCATCTATTCATCATTAAAGCCTCACCTTTGGGCATAATCCTTTCCAAGGAAGCCTTTGAGCTCAAATCAAAAGGAGTTACCCGATTTAAAGGTAATGTATTCCCTTGTGTTCTTTTGTTTTATTTTGCATCTCCAACCCTCTAAACTCTTTTTATTCCTTTATTTTGTAACAAAAAAAGTATCTCCAATATACTATGATGTTTTTATGTGATTTATTAGAGCTACACTTACACACACCTTCCTCTAATGGTTAAAGAACATACCGTTTCTGTGGATGGCGAATTTCTGCCTCACGAAACGATGATTGTTCAATCTTCTCTTAAAACCTTTCATGGTGGCCATTATGATGTCACTATATTTTATATATGATATATATGGTACATAGTTTTTCTATATGCTTCATAATTTTATATTTAAAACATTCCTTTATGCTTTTAATGTTGTGCAAATGTGATAATTTCATACGAGGAAGTGTGGACTACCGCCCCCTCAAGTGATGTGACACGTTCATGAAATACATGGAATGCATAAAGAATGAAATTAATTAACTTATGTGACAAATATAAAATATATATTATAATGGAATTATAATATATATATATCTCTGTCAATTATTTTTAATTCCACTAATATGTCAAAGAAATGAAAGTAGGGTTCTTGCATACGTACGGCCTACCGTCACCATGAACTGTGCATTTCATTTCTTTTTATCTCCAAAAGTTATGGAATAGTACAAAATTAATATTTACTGGATATATAAGATATTTAAATCATTAATACTATTCTGGAGATGATTTACTTATAACTACATGGAAAATCATTTTCAAACAAGTTCATTTTTGACTCATGTACCAAACATTGACAAAAACGTCTGATATGAACTCACATTATTAAACAATTATTATAACATTATAATATGTGATATGAAATGAAAAATAATCTTCAAAGGAGGACCTTAAGAAATTATAAATTGACCGAGGTTTATTATTCAGTAATATGAATAAATGAACAAGATAAGTCGGACTTGAGGTAAGGGATCTGACCTCTCGCTTTCTTTAGAAGTACCCTTTTTATGTCATTTCATTTATGCTCCATGTTATTATGCTGTAGGATGTTCTTTTATATTAACCATACTATAATTATCATTTTTATATGATGAGATACCACCTCTTACTATCATAAATTCTTTTTTTGGAAATTTTAAGTGGTGCCTTTAGGTTGCCAATTTTTCGTAAGGGAACCTACCCCTCTCTTTCTTTTTAAGTACACTCTTTTATGTCATTCCTTTTAAGATAATCTTTCATAGGATTGGGATGTTCATTTATATTATACATACTTTAAGTTTTATTTTCATATGACGAGAGACCCTATTTTCTCTCATCAATCCATTTTGGATGTTTTGATTGGCGCCCTTAGGCTGCCGAATTTTCGTAAGAGATCCAACCTCTCTCTTTCTTTTTAAGTAAACTCCTTTATGTCACTTATTTTAAGATAGTCTTTGTTATGTTGGGGGATGTTATTTTATATTACTATTTCTGTATATTTTATGTTAATATGATTAGATACCCTATTTGATCTCATCAATCCATTTTTGGATGTTTTAAGTGCTGCCGTTAGGCTGCCGAGTTTTCGTAAGGGATTTTTTCATCTCACTTTTATTCTCGTGAGATTTATACTACATTTTCCACCATTTACTTTGAGTGGTATATGTACTACCCATTATTATACTCTTTGTGTAATATACTTTCGTTTATGATTATTTACATCAATTTTGTATTGTCCTTCTTTCATGGGTGTATGTTTCGAAAAATACCAAAGTCGGTAAGGGAACTTTTCACCCTCCTCTTTTTAAAAGACTTATTTTGTTGGGTATTTTAATTTACATATTGTAATGTTGGGATATGTTATTGTATATCTTTATTGTTGTAAATTTTATTTCCAGGTGATGAGATACCCTTTTTTCTCTCATCAACTCATTTTCTGAATTTTAAAGTTACGCCGTTAGGCTGTCGAATTTTACCAAGGGAACTTCTTAACCCAATTTCGATTTCTTTGGGTTCAACATGTAGTTATTGAATATGTCATCATTTGAATATGTGTGAATGGCCTTTTATTATTTTATAATTAATATCAGATTATATTGGGTGCATTTATATTTGTCACACATAATTATTAGATTCATTTATCCATAATTTAAGGATACCTTCTTTATAGGGGACTTCATCTCATTTTAAATTTCTATTGAGAATTCATTGTTGTTACGAACCAATTCACTCTTATATTGTGTATACACTGTACTTTGGAATATTATTTCATGAATTATTTTATTCTAATGATATTATAATGTTCTGATTAAATTTTATTCCTCAATTATTGTATTCAAGTGTCTCTCATTTTGTTAAAAACCCTATAACTAAAATATCGTTTTAAGTGTTTTAATGATTTATTCGTATAAATATTTCTCGTTAATATCCATGTTTTCAAAATGGGTTTATGGATTTATTTATATGGATATTAATGGTTTAAAATGTTAAAAGATTCAAAGTGGTATGGGACACTTTTATTCAAAGATCTCTTTATTAAATGTTATAAATGGTTTTGAAAATAGTTTTTAGAATGGATTCATTATTTCAATATATTAAAATGTTATATTTTTATTGCAATGCGGGAATGTTATATTTATTTTATGATTAAGTTATGTGCTATGATTATGTTATGGTTCTTGGGCATTGTTTATGAAGACGGGTGGTTCCGTGACAAACTATTGGCGGGTGAGCCCGATATAGCTCTCCAATGCATTGGGTAATGCGAAGGAGTTAAACATTAAGGTTTCTCCAAAGAGATTTAGGGAATATACTATGATGGGTATTCCAAACGTAACCATGAGGGTTAATCCCTATGTAAGAATGTTATGAATGCCTCATGTTACCTTTATGCCTTATGATTTCTAATGATTTATACATAAATCTTAGGATTTCATGAGGTATGTTAAATTGATTATGTTTTATGAGTAAATTATGATTTAATTGATTCTTATGTATACAAGGACTGATGTTTTCTATCCATACTGTTATAACCCTTACTGAGATTTTTATAATCATCCCATGTTTTTTAAATGTTTTCACAACACATAAAGTTGAATAGGGTCAAGGATGGGATCAAGGAAATGTCAAGCTGTCTAAAACAAGGAACTAGACATGAATATTTTGTTCAAGAGTTTTTATTTTGTGGAAAATATGGAATCTGTGTAGATGTGTCTACTTTGTAATATTTGAGATTTAATAGTTATGACCTAATTCTCTAAAACTCTAAACCTGAAAATATCCTCAATGTGAATTATTCAATGTAATTTAATATTAAGTAATGTTATAAGGTCAGGGCCTTATAATAATATTCATGAACATGTTCATATTGGGTACCTAGTTAGTGATCTAATGAATTTGTTAATGTTTACTCTCATGATACATAATGTTAGGGTATGGAGTGAACCTAGTTTCTTTATTGGACTTTGTAAACTATGTCTTGGCAATTAGCCTTGACTTATGTCTACATCCTATTATATATTGTTTCCACATTCCTATGATTCCATTCATATATTTTCTTGTGTTATAAATTTTTATTCTTACTTTTTTTATTCTTGTTCAATTTGTTTTATTTCTTCATGTTATGCTTTCTAACCCATTTTTTTTAATTGATATGCTTATTCCTTACTCAACTTTTTACCTCATCCCTTATATTCATGTATTACCCATGTTTTATTATGTTGTTATAGGATCTCATAAGAAGTGAGGTTATCATTACATATATGAGATACAATATTTTTTCATGATGTTTAATTGTGTACTTAATCTTTCAAAGACACTATACTTTAAGAATTTTTTTTCTTGTAATTTGATGGTAAATTATGCTTAAAATCATGTAATGATATGTGTAAAGGAATTTGATCACTATAGTAGATATAAATTAAAAATTTGTGTCTCTAGTAATTGTTGGGATGGTGAATTATATTACAGATTTTCTGGAATGGGTGAGTTATTTATATATGTAAAATGTGAACCAATTAATAAAAGATAGAGAAATGAAGGTGTATATGCACTAGGGTGATGATTAACAAGATCAGAAGACATGATTTTATAATTTTTTTTCATTTTATATTATATTAATTATTATTAATATATTAATATTTACTTGATTTATGACCCTAATTCTTCAAAAATATATAGCAACCAGGGACTGGCATGATTCATATAACAAAGGATGTGTGTTTCCTTTTAACTATTTAATTTTTTAATTATTTAGAACATGCAATTTGTTATTTATATTTTTATTAATTTCCTAAATTAGTTGTATTGGTGTATATTACTTATTATAATGGTTACCCAGTAATTTATGATATTTTGGAATCAACTACGCGTTGATCTGATGCCTGATTTAATTAATATAATAGAAAGGGTATTGTGGTTTTTTATTCATATTAATGTGAAACATCTTGTAAATGGTGTTAAAAAAATTAGTAAATTTGGATTAATTTAAAAACATAGTATAAGGGTAATATAGTAATTTATGTTCATATAGGAATGAACTATAATTTAAATGGATTGTCATATTTTCCATTATGTTCCAAAGTATCATTTTATTTTTATGATTTCATTAAAATGAAATATCACCAATCATTTTGTCAAAGCTAATAAAACACATTTGGATTAGTGTAAAAACATAGGATAACTATCATCAAGTCATTTATGATATATAACAATCAACTACCCATCAATTTTATGCTATTATTTATCAGTATGATCAATACCACCATTTAAACCTTTTCAATTATTAGAATGAAATAAATCCCATTAATGGTTCAAAATTAAGTAATTGAATTGATAATGATGTGAAAATCATGTTCAATGATCCCATAATCATATTTGATCTATAAAAATATATTAATACTAAATATAAATCCTAAATTGATCTATATAATAGAATGTATGATTTCAAATTATTATCATTTGTTAATAAAAGAAAAATCACTATATTATGGGTCAAAATTATGCAGATAAACTCAAATTTGTACTAGAAATTAGGGAAATGATCATCAAGTGATTAAAGATTTTGATTAATAAACATAAAATCAATTTTATAACTAGATAATTTGGAATTATAGAATGTTATGTGAGGAATTCATATTTTTATCAATAAAAAAATCTCATAATAGTGGTGTAAACTAATAAAAGAAACATTTATTGGTGTAAAAATTTTATTAAACGATTATCAAATCATTTATGATCTATATGAAAAAGTTTTGTGCTAATAAAATTCTAGGATTCCTCAGTATAATTTACTATATTATTTCACCATTATGAATCAATTGAAATGATATATCCCCCATTAGGGGGTCCAAACTATGAAAATTTAGTTGGATATATTTTAAAAGATAGGGTTTTGATCATTAATTCATTTATAATCTACAGGATTTAACCACATGTCAATAGGGTTCTTGGATATATCAGTATGATCAAGATAATTGTTTAACCATTTATATAATTATTAATATGGAATATCTCTTACTAGGGGGTCAAAACTGAGAAAATGATTTTCAAATGATGTGAAAATTTATGAAAAATTTCCGCAAATAATTTTTTATATGTAATAGTAAACCACACATCATTTATATTAATATATTTATTAGTATAATGAAATTAATGATTTAAATTTATTAAGAATTTTTTCTAAAAGATAAATCATCCATGTAGGAGTCAAAATTGAGTAAAGAAGGTTGGATTATCCTGGGAACATGGGAAAATGAGATTGAAGTCTTTTATGATCTATAAGAATCACCCTTATATGAATCGAACTCATTGTTTTCTCTATATTATGGAATGTTTCATGGGGCATTCACATTTTTATTAAAGTGATAAATCATGTAAATGGTGTTCATACAATGAAAATGAACTTGTATTATTGTGAAAAATTATAATAAATATCATTGAGTAATTTATGATCCATATAAGTAAACTATGATCCAATAATATTCACAGATTTCTTGGTATGATTAATATTATAATTTAACCTTTGTGAATCTATTAAAGTAAAATATCACTCATCAATGTTTTAAAAATGATAAAATGCATTTGGGTTGGTTTTAAAACAAAGGAGAACAATTATGAAGTTATTTTTTATCTTTTGGGGTAAAATAGACATACATACATTGATATAATTTATATCTTTGAATGAAAACATTGTTTAACCTTTTATACATCAATTAATATGATATATCTATTAAAGGGGTTCAAATACAAGATATTGAGAATGACTTTAAAACCTTTGAAAATGGTCCTTGAATAATTTTTTATCTATAGGAATCAATTGTTCCTCAAATTGATTCTTGGATTGAGTTGTATAAAAAATAATTATTTTATATAATTATCACTAGTAAATAAAATTAAAAAACACTCATGTGGGGTTTTAAAGGATAAAAGAATAATGAAATATCATGAATAGTTAAGAAAATGATCTTCAAATCATTTTGATCAATATGAATCTATTTTTATTCAATTTTTGGACTATTTTTTATCAGAATGATAGAAAGTTTCATATACCTTCACATTTGTATTAAAGGAAAAGTAAAAAAAAAGTTTCAAAATAGTTAAATTGTTCTTTGATTGTAGTGGAAATTTTAGAAAATTAATATAGAGTCATTTATGATTTGTAGGTATCAATCTCAGGCCAATAAGATGCTCAGATTTCTTGGAAATACCCAAAGCAGAATTTCACATTTATTGTTTCATTAAATTTACATATCCACTATAATGGGGTCAAAAATAAAAAAACACATTTGGATTCCATTTTGAATTTAGTATGATTATCAATGAGTAAATTATGATCTATAGAAGTCAACCACACATCAATTTGATACTCATATTTCCCAGTATGAACAAAAACAATGTTTAACTATTATACGATAATTAGATTGAAAAATATGACACTAGGGGGTCAAAATGAGAAAAAAGTTAAATATTATGTTAAATTCTCTGAAAATATTCATCAAATGATTTTTTATATATCTAAATAAAATTTTCCTCAAACTGATGTCTATATTGATTGGTATAATGAAAAGTATTGTTTCAAGTTTCTAACACGTATTAATAAAATAAGAAACACCTAAGGGGGTTTAAAATTAAGGATGTGATATTGGATTTGTTTATAAAATAAGTATAACTATAAAACCCCAAAATTGAAAAGTAACACTTTGTTTGATAGACTATTCAAAACTCAATAATGAGTTTGAACATACCGTGATATAATTTTAAAATATTATTATTTAAACATGACCATTATAAAACAGACAATAAATATGGTTATATAAATAAGAATAAATAAATTTTTAAAATTAATTATTATGTCTAAAGAAAATATATTGATAAATACGAACTTAATTATTGTGTAAGTATTTATAGGCTTTGAAAATACATTTTCCTCAAATAATTATTTGTATTGAATTTTGTGTAGAAAAAATAATATTTCTTTTTTACACTTTTATAATATTTATCTATAAATAATAACATCATTTTTTTAATAAACATATCAAAATTATCTTTGGATAAATTTTTTTATTTTTCTATAAAGATAATTTTGTTATATAATAGTGAAAATAATAGTTTTTTATTTAATTCTGCCTTTTTGTTGGTATCATGTAAACAAATATATTTTATTTTTAAAATGATTTATAAAAAACTTATTTAAATTAATTTTTGATGAATCAAATTTAGTACATTTTGATCATTTTTATTTTTAATTTAAATATAATAACTTTTTATACTTCCAAAAACATATTCTTTCGAAAACTGATTTTTCATTGTATCTAAGTTTTAATTTTACATTAAATTGTTTCAATTAAATTAATTTAATTTGGAAAAATGGATTCCAAATATTTATTCAAATTAAATATTAACATATAATAATTTCAATTTAATTTCTTTCTTAATGAATAGTAAAAATAGAAAAAATTAATTACTACAGTGAATGTTAAAAAAGGTTTACTGGGGGTTAAAATCCAATGGTCAGGGTAAAAATAACCTAAAAGTTTGTCAAATTCATATTTAATTTCCATAGTTAGATCTTATTTCATATAATTTTTGAGAAAATGATATTTTTGAGCATTTTGGAAGGTTTAAAATTAGGGGTATAATGTTTTATTTTCAAAAATTCCAAATTTTTCTTCTCCCACAATTATAAAAGGACACCCACTCTACACACCTATTTAAACATAAATATTATTTTGGTTTATAATATACCTCCCTAAATACCTTCGTTACTTCCATTCCTAAATCCCAGTGTCATTTTTTGTCATAAATCCAATCTAGAGAGGCTTTAGGTATAATCCAAAAGAGGTAGTCTGATGAATAGGTATCGTTATTAATCTAGTAGTTTCGTTTTATATTTTCTACCACTGCCTTAAAATCTTATAAATTACTCATTATATAATAAAATAAAAATCTACCGTATTATAATATTTTATTATGTTAATTTCATAACTTAAATCCATCTCCACTTCTACCAAATGGGAAACTAAACTATAATTCATTTGTATGACAGACTAGTGCCTCACGAATCGATGTAAATTATTTTCCATTATCACATCTCACAACCATTTATGAGGAGGGGTTTGATATTTATATTTTATATTAATGAAATATTAATCATTATTTATATTAAAAAAATTACACCTTATTACCTTACCATCTATTGAAAAATGATATCATCATTCATGTGCATGGTGAATTACTGCTTCACTAAGCGATGCAATTAAATTTTTATTACCACATAACATGGGTGATATATGTAAGTGTATTTAAATAAATAACATGATATTTATGATAATATTATAATTATAGAAAGATAAAATAACACTTACCTTCTATCCATCATGATCATTGAAAAATGGAAATGCTACTCATGTGTACGTACGACTTATCATCTCTATGACTATAATGTAGTTTATTTTTCATAAAAATATTTAATGGTTGGTTTTAAGTGTACAAATAATGTATAAAAACAATAATAATTTAATGATTATTATTATGAATATAATGGAATAATAAACCCTTTGACCATGTTCAATACCATAATATTGTTTTTATATTATGAATAGAGTTCCAAAAAACACATAATGTGTATATAACTGAATAAGTAATTAAATGTGTTATAAAAATAAATTAATTAAAGGGTGTATGTTTGAGCTATTAAACATTTAAAAGGTTATTAATGAAAAAATATAAAATTTTATTATATAGGAGATAAAGGTCATACACGACATGTATGGACTTGAGGTAAGGGATTTATCATTAAACATTTATTTCTGTGAGACGTATTACTTATTGACCAATTATTTATTTTTTATGGTATATATAATACCCTTTTAATGTTATAATAGGAATATATTTATCTTTATATAATTTATTGTTTCATTTTATGTTACTTCTTTTGTTTAGGTTATGATTTAAATCTAACAAAAGTGGTAATGGTTAATTTTGGAATTCCATCATTATTTGTAGTTGTTTATGTTTAAGACTCCTTTGGAGGTATTTTTGGTAATTTATTTCTTGGCACAAATATATTTTTTTATACTCTGGTATTTAATAAATATTTTTGGTAATATTACCATATTCTCTCTTTGGAACTTAAAATTATTGAGAAAATGTTTTTAAGAAAATATGAGTTTATTTCCCTTTTTGATTAAAAATACTTGTCCTCTATATCCATGTTTTTTAAAAATATTTTCATGATTTTTTTTAACATTATCAAACTGATTTATTTAAATAATTTTTACCCACATTTTATTTTTAAAAAAAAGTTATTAGTAAATCTTCTTATCATTCTTCCAATTAATTTCTTTTTAGTATTTTTGCAGTAGTGTGAAAGTAATGTTTTCTTATCTTATAAGATATGTACGTAATTACCCTCCATCATAAAAAATAAATTATTTAAAATTTAATTTATAAATCTCTATTGTTATTTTTATATAAAATGATTTCTATAATATTTAATGAAATCTTTAGATTTTTAATAAGTGATTTCATGTGAAATGGGTATTTTTCTAGAGAAATATTCCATGTAATCTTTCAAATACATTTTCATCAATGGTGATAATCTTTTTTATGGATTTATTATAAATTATATATTTATTTCTCTTAATTATATTTCTAACTTATTCTCATTTAGTTTTATAGGGGAATACATGCCTTAATTTCATATCTCAAATTCGTTCATTATGAAATTTCCTTTGACTGTGATATGAGATAACATTACGGAACCCATTTTATCCCTCAGTGTAATTATTAAGTTTATTCCTTATGATTGATTTAATTTTTTTGGAACACATTAATCATAAAAATGTTATGATTTATGCAACCATATAGTGATACAATGGATTTGATAATGCTTTACCCTTATGATTCATAATGTATGGTAATAGGCATAAACCTAATCCATTATGGGACTTTTTCTCCCATGTGATATTGTCTTAAAAATTACACTTGACTTATGTTTAATTCATTTTATATATTGCTGCAACATTTTCTAAAATTCCTCGATATTATGATACCAAGTTATTTATTTTATTCTAATATATTATTACTCATAATACTTATCTTTTTTGATGTCATGATATACCTTGCACTCACATGTTATGATTACTTTCATGTTTATTCAATTATTGATCTTTTTAACCACCCCCTTCATTTATGTAATTAAATTGGTTATAATATGATATTTTATGAGATAAAATATATTAGGATCTATCTAAGTAAAATAAAAATGTCTTTTTTTAGTTACCTTTTGAAGTATTATGAACCTATCCTTCCAAATAAAATAGTCCCATTAAATATTTTCTTTGTAATTAATGTATATTTATGTTAAAAATAATTTACTAATATGGGTAGAAGGCTTGGGTGACTATAATTTGTATTCCATAAATTTATATTTATTTTCTGTATTAGGAATATGATACATTAGTGAGAATCATATGGAAAGGTATAAGGACAAGTCTAAGTATATAAAAATATCTGGGAATTTTGGTGATGTTTATAGTGATTGGTTTCAATGAAATTAAAACATTGTCTAGATACTACAAGTAGATGTGGATATATATTAGAATAACTAGGGGTAGTAACTCCAAAAATGGTGCATTGAGATTTGACTCAATCATCACCTAATACATCAAAATGGGACTTACTACACACATAATTTGACAATCCCAAAAGATATGTTTTGGAATTTTATAGTCACTTTACAAACCATCATGAAGAAATTGAATAGATGATATTCATGGATGATCTGGGGTAAACCTAACATGTGTTTGGTTGATAATTATAACATTGAGCATAATTTTAAAGGCATAAATACCCATTTTTAGGTTCTATGTTTTGGAAGAATAATATGATTACGATTATATTTGGAGAAATTTTTATTAATATAACACTTGAGATTAGTATGGGTTTTATAAAAAAATTAAACAAGATTACTTTAATATTTTATGGGAATAATATTAATGTTATTGTTAACCATTAGGTATTATCATATATTTGATATTAAGGTAATAATATTAAATTAAGAATATTTTATTTTGTCGAAAAAATAATCTATGTAGAAAACTATAGTTGTTAAAAACTGATTTGATTAATGATGTTATTTTGAGGATATTCATCATATTTTGGGAATATTATGGGATGTATATTAATATATTTTTATAAAAAGGAGAGCCCAAATTTTGGGTGAACACTCATCATAACCAT
This sequence comes from Viscum album, assembly GCA_963277665.1. Classification (NCBI taxonomy): domain Eukaryota; kingdom Viridiplantae; phylum Streptophyta; class Magnoliopsida; order Santalales; family Viscaceae; genus Viscum; species Viscum album. The sequence continues at coordinate 1,071,263,363 of OY728129.1, forward strand.
AAAGGGAATGGGTATTTGAACTCACAACTAAATGGTGGAATAGTTTTAATGCCTAAAATAAGCCTACATTTTGTACTGGTTAGTTTGCCATTGTTTGTTCTTGAAAAACATTGACAGATTAATATTTTTTTTGATTTTGGGAAACATATTTGGGGATCAAATTTTTTTTATTTTTTTATATTTTTGTTGATTAATTATTTTAATGGAAATTTTCCTTGATTTGAGGTATATGTAACCCCTAGTACTAACCTGTGATTTAACATGAATGAATTTTTAGGAAGAACACAATTAAATTTTTTAATGTTGAGTTTATTTGGAATGTAGGGTGACAGATTGATTTATGTTGATCATTGGCAATGGTGACTAATATGAAGGTGTATTCATTTTTGGAATTATCATACCTTGTTCTAACCATTTCCTATTTTTTTAACATTTAAATACAAGATAAATTACTTTATATCATTTTGTTGTAGCAAGTTATCCATAAGAAGTTAATTTTGGTTCTTTAGGTGTGAAAAATGGAACATGAATACACATAATTTGGAGAAATATATGATACTGTGATGAATTTTTTTAAAGGATAAAATTATACATATCAAAAATGATATTTACTCATAATGGTTAAAGGATCCCTCTTCTTAAGTAAAAATATCTTTTAATAAAAAATTTATTCATCGTTGAAAAAATGATGCTCTCTTCTCTATTTTAATTTCATTTTAAAATTTTCTCCTAAATGGATATTATTTCCAAATAATTATTTAGCATCCCACCAATGCTCACCTATGTGTAAGCCTAGTTATTTTATTACATTCATATTTACCTTTCCCATTTTTCTAGTAGAATATTCATTAACCCTTTTCATGACGTCAGTTTTTCATAAAATATTGAATATCAACCCCTTAATTACATAGAAAAAGCTAAAATCATAAGGATGAAATTTATTTAAGGGAGTTATAATTTACAACACTAGGATTTTAAAAGAACACTATGTTTGATCGCATATTCAGTACACAATACCATGAATAAATGAAAAGTTATATAATATTAAAATATTATTATTTAAACATGATAATTATAACATGAATATTACATTTTGATGTGTGAATTGGAATTGATTTTTTTTAAATCTATGATAAAGTATAATAAATATTTATTGATAAATATGTACTTAATTTTTGGTAATATCTTTATAGGCTTTTAAACTAATTTTTCTAAAAAAATGATTTTTATTATTTTTATGAACATATGATAAAATTAATTGTCCCAATTTTGAAATATTTATATAAAAAATTTAACTTCATTTTTGGAATCAACAATTCAAAATTATTTTAGGATACATTTATCGTATTTCTCAAAAAATAATTTTTTTTAATAAGTAGGGAACATTTCCAGACCTGCCTTCACCAAGACGAGGGAAGGGATAGAAAACCACCAGACCCTTCCTTCATCAATTTGAAGGAGAGATAATGACCCCCGAGTCCTGCCTTTAATAGGTTCTAGAGTGGCAACTAGATCCAAGGGTATAACATCACATGTAATATGAAAGGCATTACACTTTTTATAGAAAAAACATCTCGGGAAAATATAGTAAAACTTAAATAAATCCAAAACATAATGTAAGATTAAATCCAAAAAAATCCATTCCCACATGCTTGTTCAAAGTAATGTTCTTGAAAAAAAATAAAATCCAAAGGAAGGTACTAAAAGAAAGAAAAGTAGCAATTAAGACTCATGAAGACCAAACTAGAATGGTCTGGCATGGTCCTCAAAGTCTTCCTTGAAACCAAAAAGCATATTTATATACAAAGGGTGAGTATACAGGTATACCCTGAAGGGAAAACCAAAATCTCTCGTGCACAAGTGAGGAGGAATTATAATGACCCATGAGAAATAGAGATAACCAAGGAACCTATAAAAGAAAATATCCACTCAACCTCACCAAGGCACACTCCCCAAATAATGCATGTTAAGTAAAGAAACAGTAATAACACATTGACGTTTGGGTACCCTGCACTACTTCCCCACAGGTTATTTAAGATATCCTACGCATCATACGTCACCCATATGTTCCATTGTAGTCCAAATGTCACCCGAATAATAACATTATGTGCAATCACAAACACACATCCCCCCCACAGACACATGTACCACCAAAATCACACACATCCCCTCTAATTGACTTTTGGGCCACAATAACCACTACCATTCCCAAAAACACCTGGTCTATAACAACTGTTTTCATTCCAAAAAAACACATGGTCTTGATCCCAAAGATTATTGGGAAACAATAATGCATGACCACACTTAGGCCAACCACCACAACACACCCTTCATGAAGAGTCTCAGACAATAATGAACCTCAGGCTATCCCAGCCTTCTTGGAAAGACTTAGGCTACCTTGGAGAGGTAGATGAAAGAAGATAATAACCATTCACTCATAGGAATGTTAGAGAAAACACCCTCCCCATGAAATGGGGGTGTTCGACATGAAGTGCTCAATGTGGGTGGGGTAGTTATAAGAAATACAAGAATTTAGTTTTATACATATAGGTAAACAATCAATCATCCCAACTTAAGGGTTCTAGAAAATTTCCATACATGAACACTCTCATTACTATTCCTACATGAAAAATAAATACACAACAACCAAAACCCGAGAAAAACCCATTCTTGAAAAAAACCCCATCGTACCCATTATCATTATAATGTTCAAGTGGTTCCATTCAAATATACCTTCATTACCATGAAACTAACAGGCATATCCAAAAGCCAAAATGAAAATTGAAAGAAGAACATCCAAATAATAATTTAATCATTCACAAACAATTCTCTTTTATAGTAAAAACAACAAAATAGATATATGAGATCCCTTGTATTACTGGAACCAAACCAAGCCCCAACTTATGTACCCACATAGCCTCAAGTCGAGCAACCCACAACTAAATAATAGGGGATCCCATCACCATCCACCTCACCCCACAACAATCAATTAAAATAACTATATTTATTTGCATAGTAGAGAATGTGAGTTTCTCTGATCTAAGAACACAATTTATCAAGTTTCTTATTTTTGTTTGGTAAACTATGGTGATCACACAAGTATTATTATTCATTTTGAATCCATTTAATCATCTGAGTTTATGTGATTAACCAGTATCCATGTTACAACAATTCAATCACGTGAATATCCAGAAAAATAGAGGTGTAGTTGTGTGAAATAAAGAAACACCAACCAACACTGTTTTCAGTGGTTGTAATCCCATACAATTCACAACATATAAAAGAGAATAAAGGAGAACATCTACATCATCATTAAACAAACCCCTTCATTGTATAAAAATACATTTATTATATTTATTAATGTTTGGTTTCATCCACTTTTGAGGAAACATTAACATACCCACCCCACATGGTACACATTATAGAGATATGAAGGAAACATTTACATGGATGATCAAGGATTGATGTTTTATTCTTTTTTCAAGAACTGAGGATAATCAACTTCCAGGAAAAAAACTTGAAGGATTTAAGGCTGAGAGGGAATAACTCCATCACAGGTGCACAATTCATCTTCAAAAGAGGGACTCCATGTGCACCATGGAAATGAAAGGGACCAAGGAAGAAGATATCTGTGTGATAAAAGGCCAGATCAAGGAGTTTCATGATAGGAAATCTCAAACTGCTTAAAAAGAAGATCATGGTTTCACCACGCGGTTGGGCGGTTACACATGATGCAATTAATTTATATATAATAATTTTCTTTGGAGACTACGAAGATGGATTAGAGGACTTGATGTATATACATTAAATGGAGAAAAAATGTAATAGGGTAAAAACTAGAAACATGGAAAAAGTGGGACATGGGGGTCTCTCCATCGTTATAGGATTTAAGATATAATTTAAGGGCTCAAACATCCTTAAACCAATTTAAAATAGGTAATAAAACATAAAGAGTAGTTACGGGAAAAATAGGGGAATAATCCCTTACACTCTATAGTGCCACCATTCGGGTGCAGCGCTAATCAGTGACACATTGATCAGTGGTACCGATAGGCAATACCATGGTGACACCCTACCGCCGACACTGATTCCCTCCTGACTCACCCATGGAATCCAAGTCACCCCATGTACCAGAATTTGTCAATGTAATGGAACATGTGGTTCCAAACCATTACATCAGGTAACCCTCAAACTATTATCATCTTTGAGAATCAAGAATAAACCCAACAAAAATAGAGGGTTCCAAACAACCACCTCGTAAGATACCTTTAGGGAAAAACCCACCATAGAGTTGTATGAATGTCCAAAAAAACATTGATATATTGGAACACCTCTCTCTCATCCCTATCCTAAACAACCATAGATACACCTCCTCTCTTCTCCCCCATGTAATCACACAAACCCATAAAGGTCCCATTATGGAGACATATGGATTTGGGAGTACCTTCCTCTACGTCAAGATTCTATCCACTTTGGTTTTCAGTGATTCACCCACATGGGGTTAATTTAATCAACCTTAATGAGTCTCGGTTAGGGATCAGTCCCCCCCCATGGTCAATAATTTTGACACACACCATGAGAATAAGGGAATATATCATATTGTAGTAAACGAGGTCAAGAATTACATCCTAGTCAGGTACAAAACAATAAAAAACATAACTCAAAATAGCTCTGGGTACTAGGCATGAATATGTGCCTCCCATTCCCAGGTACTCTCCATGAGGCAACAATGCCTCCATAACACACGAACCTAGAAAATGGTTCACCCACAAAGAACCTTCTCCTCACAATCCTAGAACCTAATAGGTCTCTCTATGAATGTGGAGTCATACTTTATATCCAGTTCTCTCCAATCAAGGATGTGAAAGTCATTGTGTAGATATCGACGGAGATGAGACACATGGAAGATGTTGTGGAACCTCTGTATTGGTGGTGGTAGTGACAACTGGTATGCGACTTCACAGACTCTCCGAAACACCTCAAAGGGTCCGACATACCTGGGAGATAGCTTACTCCCCCTACCGAACCACCACTACCCATGTCGAGGGGAGAACTTTAAGAACACATGATCCCCAACCTCGAACTCCATGGGTCTCCTCTTATGATCATCATATTACTTTTGTCGGTCCTGATCTACCTTCATCCTATATTGCCTAAGATGACCTTTTTCCGTCATGATCTACACTACCTATGGGCCAAGAACACCTACTTCCCCAAGCTCAGTCCAAAACACAGGTGAATGACATGGTCTTCCATACAAGGCTTCGAACAGAGCCATGAAATTGGTAGAGTGATAGATATGGTTGTCGGAAAACTCCACTAGAGGAATGTGTCATGCCCAAGATCCCCTAAAGTCTAGAACAAATTATTTTAACATATCTTCCAACTTCAAGATTGTCCTCTTTATCTACCCATCTGTCTGGTATTTGAAAGAAGTGCTTAGGCATAGCTGGGTGCCAAAATCATTCTACAATCCCCTCCATACTCGTTAGGTAAAAAATTCATCACGATCTGAGTCTAAGGATCTCAAAACTCCATTAATCCTTACCTCTTCACCCACATATTTCTGCACTAAGGAATCCACCACACTCGACTCCTAGATTTCTAGAAAGTGAGCTGATTTCGTCAGTCGGTCCACTAATACCCAGATAGCATCGCAACCTCCATGAACCCGAGGTAGTCCCATGATGAAATACATAGAGATTTCATCCCACTTGATCTCATGGACATCTAAAGGATGAAAGATACATCCTGTTATGTGGTGCTTAGCATTCACCCACTGACACATAAGGAAATTTTCCACAAACCTTGCCACTGCCTTCTTCTCCCTGGTCCAACAAAACTGACCCCTCAATCCCCGGTACATCTTGGAAACTCTTGGGTGTCTCTCTAGGGGAGATTTGTAGAACTAAATGAGAACTATATCACACATTTTCATCGAGAAAAATAGAGTTATCTGAAAGAAATTTTAGTTCTGACCATCTTCCGACCATCCATCTAGAGCATTTCCCTAGATAACACAATCACGCATCACTTCAGCCTCTATGTCCCCCCACTGAGACTCCTCCACTTTCTGTACCAAAGAATACTGCACTGTCATATGGAATAGAAATTACCTAACATCCTCCACCCATCCATCCTGGTCAAGTCATCCTATACTTCCATTTCTTTCTATGCATCCAAAGATTCCCGAACAACTTACATTTATGACTTCCAACAAAAATCGCCAGCCATAATGTTTCCTTACCTTCAATGTAAACGATATCAAAGATTTAGTCTCAAAAAAACTCCATCCACCTCTGCTGCCGCATGTTCAGGTCTTTCTGGGAGAAGACATACCTCAAGATCTTGTGATCTGTGAAGACTGCGAAGTGTTCCTTGATCAGGTAATTCAAAAAAAAAAACTTCAATTTGAACACAAACGCTGCAAGCTCCATGTTGTGGAAGGCAGAGTTGTGTTCGTGTGGATATAACTTCCTAGACCCATAAGAGAACACTCCCCGCTATTGTATCAGTACACACCCCAATCCTAGACTGGAAGCATCACAGAACACTTTATTGATACCCCTTCATCTGGAAAACTCAATTATAGGTCACTGACCAGTTCCCCCTTTAAAAACTAAAGGCTACTTGGCACTACTCACTCCAAACAAAAGCATGGTCTTTCTTGCTTTAGGATGTCAAAGGCACTGCAACTCGAGAGAAGTCAGGCACAAACCACCAGTAGTAACTGGCCAGTCCCAAGAAACTACGATCCTCTACCACATTCTTTGGTGCTTCCCAAGAAACAAATGCTTCAACCTTTGTTGGATCCACCATTATTCCCTGTTGGGACACCATGTTTACAAGGAAGTACACCTCTCATGTCCAGAAATTGCACTTGGACAACTTTCTGTAGAGCTATTGGTGTCAAAGGACTTCCAAAACCATCCTCAAATTCTCTAAGTGATGCTCCTATGATCATGTGTTAATTATGATGTCTTAAATTAAGATGACCATGAACCAGTCCAAATATTCATGGAAGATAGAGTTCATGAGCCCCATAAACACGACTAGTGTGTTCGTAATGCCGAACTGCATTACCACGAACCTAAAGTTCCCATATATGTTCTTGAAAACATACTTCATGATATCACCCTAATTCAACCTAAAATAGTGATATCCTATACAGAGGTAGATCATAGAGAAACAACCTTGTCCCTTCAACTGTTCAAAAAGGTTGTTGATCCTTGGGAGGGGGTAACAGTTCATGACAATCACTTGATTCAGCCTTCGGTAGTCTATACACAACCTGAGACCAATGCATTCCTTCTTTGTGAGAATGACTTGAGCACCCCATGGTGACACTCTAGGACAGATAAAACCCTTCTTCATCAGGTCATCAACCTGGATCTGTAACTCAAGTAACTCAAAAGGCGTCATCTGATTGGGGGCTATTGAAATCGAACAGGCTCCAGGTTGCAATTCTTTACCAAACTCAACATCACGTCGAGGGGGTAGAGTCACCAAACCACCAAGAAGACATCCAGTAACACAGTAATGATTCTTGAGACTTCAACCATCTCTATATATACTGAGTCCAGTGATATCTTAGCTAACAAGGAAGGAAGGGGCTTCACTCACCCACTACCATCCTCCCAACACCGCTCGCTAACAAAAGTTACCAAATGGTCACCTATATCTGAAAATGGAACCATTTTATTGAAGTAGTTGATAATGAAACACATAGAGAACAACTAGTAGATGCCTAAAATGACATCATATGACTATATTTGTAGAAAAATAAGGTCCCTATTGGACTGATGGGGCCCCAACAGTATTCTGCATCCCCAGAAAATGTAAGACAATTTGGTCTGACCTCTAACTAGAATACTGAATACTACTGGAACGAGAAGTCTATCTACCTCTAGACACAATGCATGGGATAGATCGGTTGTAACTAAGGAGTATGAGGATCCTGAATCAAAACAATGTTGAAGCAAGTGTATTAAATAAGATGATCTAACCTCAAATGACCTCTAGCTCATCTAGAAATGCTACCTCTGCAGTGTGAAACTACCCACGTCCAGCTCCTCTACACCTCAGCTATCTGTCGCCTCCATAACCACACCTTAGATGAGGTCCCAATGGAGTGCCCTGAGGTCAGCCTCCTCCTGCAACATCTGATCTCAGAGGAGAAGGAGATCGATGTCCCTTCTACTGCTGCTAAAAAGGAATGGAAGAAAACTACTGCTGCTGAGGTGGGAACTGAACCTACCCACCCCCACTGTACTACACTCGGTCCAGGATATAATATTAAAGGTCCCCATGGATTCCACCGAAAATGAATATTGTTCCTAGGCCTGTAGGAAAAGGTAGATGATGGGGGGATCAAAACTGGAATTGTTGGGGCCTCCTCTCCATCGGCAGAAGACTCGAAGGCCCTGATGTAGGAGGCCTGCTGCTAATGGCCTTCCACTTCGATGGCCTCAAATGGATCCCATCTCATGGAACACCTCCCAATGAGTGCATCCTCTCAACCACTTCATCCATCTTCTAAACCTCCATGTAAGTCGATAGAGTGTAGGGGGTAACATTGTACTATAGAGAAGGTTAGAGTTCCTACTCTATGTGCCTTGTCCACGATTCCTCATACGGGAAGAGATCTAGAGAGAAAATAATTAGATCCTTGAAATTGATCACTAACTCCCATCCCCACATACTCACATGATGGGGGGAGTGTAACTCATGCCTCTTCTTAGCCTTATTTTTAGAGGAAATTCATTCTTCCAGAAACTCCCTCTCGATGTCAAACCAGGAAACCTTAACCTTCTTATTCTCCCTAAGATGGAGAGTCCACCACTGACGCGCCGCTCCCCACATCTAGATTACAACTAGAAGAACCTAGTACTTTGTTGGAGCTTAGATAAAGATGAAATCTATCACTAGCTCCTTGATCTAGATCATTGTATCTATGTCTGAGACCCAACCCCTGTAATTCCCAGGGGTCTACTAATGAAAGCCACGAAGTGACTTCTACCATTGGTCGTCCTCCTCCTCCAGATCAGTCCTCTACTGATTATCCAAATTATCCTCCTGGGCCATGATCACTTTCACTACTCATGGTCTTCATCTGGCTACCATAGCTGCAAGGTAAAAAAGTAAATTCTTAAGCCCGACTTGTGAAAAATATCTCATTTATGTTTTCTTAAACTTGTTATTCATTTTAAACTCTCAAAACACCCATAAAACACAATAACACAAGTCATTATGATGCATCTAACTTTCCTAGGGTCTCTAACATGAAATTAATGTAGCCTTATTCATTTTAATATATAATAAACAAATTTTTAGGAAAATTTTATTTTACCATTATGTGTTCTTAATCACATTTATTATTGATTATGTATTTTTATCAGTATTAATATATTTATATATAGTTTCAAAACATATATTACAGTCATTTTTAAAGGATATTAATTTATTTTATTATATTAAAATTACACAATGTTAATAAACAAATTCATTGAATAAAACTATTTTACCTTTATCTCAATAATTAACTTTATTCCTTAAAATTTTATTTTTTCCCCTACGAAATAATTTTACATTATTTTATAATATGAAAATTATAATCTAAATTATTAAATCAATTTTTTTTAATTTTTATTTCAATAAATGGTGGGATATAATTTTTAATAGATGCGAATAAAAACAACTTTTAGAGTAATATATTACCTTAGTTTCAAAAACATTAAACGTGGGTATTATAAATTCAATATAATATTCTTAGATAAATAATTTTACACACTAAATAAATTTTCTTATCATGAATTTTTTTTTTTATTTTTTTAATATACACTTAGTTCTTGATAAGATTATAAACACTATGATTCTAATAATAATATTATCTTTCATTATTCCTGAAAAAGTCAATTTTCTAGAAAAAACCCCCCAAAACACCCTAAGATGATTTTTATATGATTAATCTAAATATTAAATCAATATTTTAAACATAAATTATAAAATTGTATAAATTTATATTTAAAATATAATCATGATTAAAGGCTCTTTACAATGTAAATTGTTTAATAGTTTGTGTGTGTAGTGCTTACCTAATATCGTATAGCCATATGTACTATATCCCACCCTTAAAAAAATTAATCTTAAAAACTAGGATATGTGTTAGTTGTTAAAAAAATGTGGTTACTCATTCATTATTTCTTATTTGGTCTCTAATATTTCATCTAGTTTTTATTTCTCCTTGGGAATTTCAGCAGTGGATTTTCTTAATTCTGAAACACTTGATCTCTTCATGAATGGATTTAGAAAGTATCCTCATTATAAGAAAAGTTATGTTTTAACACTATTACCTCATCCATGAATAAATATTTCTGTTCTAGAATGTATTTCCTTCTTAAAGAAACATGTAATATGTCATGTAAATAAAAAAGGTGCGGTGGTATAGGCAATCACAAATATATAGAAGCAACTTTTTAAAAAAAATCAAGAGGACCAATGTATCTAGCGATTAAACTCACATTTTTACTAAATATTTGAACACCATTCAATAGGTATATAATTCTGAATAACCTATCCCCCAATTAAAATTTACGTCCTTATTTTCATTATTATTGTAGAAATTTTTTCTTCTTTTAGAATATTTGATATGATTTTGAATAGTATATAATTTCATAGTTATCTCCCCCATGAGTTTTGGTTCTACTAGCCCCCTTTATCCAACTTCTTCCTAACTAGTTGCAGTATGAACTCTCTTCCCACACAATGCTTAATATGGTTCCATTTTTATTCTTTAATTGAAGCTATTATTTGATGAAAATTATACTGGAGTTATTAATGATCCCATGTTCTTTAAAATTCAATAGAATATTATCTTATAATGTCATATAATGTGTATATTTTCTTTAAGACTACCCATCAGTTTGGGGATAATAAGCAGTGCATAAATATACCTTAGTGTTGAGACTCTTATAAATACTCTTATTGAATATTTATGTGTAGTAAGATTTATAATTAGATAAAATTGATATAGGTTCCACATGAAGCATCATTATTTCAGTGATATAGATCCAATAAATGTGCTTAGGGGTAGGTCTTCCATTACTACTATGAAATGTTAAAAATTGGTAAGGCAATCAATGATGAACAATATAGAATCATTATTACTTGGAGTATCTTGATGTATGATGAAACAAACCATTATAATAATGTCCCAATTTAATATAGGTATAGTAATTGTTTTCATAAATCCCTTAGGATGCTGTCCTTTAGACTTTACCTACAGACATACACATGTTCTAGACACATAGTCAAAAATTTCCACTTTAATATCACCCCACCAAAAATATTCTCTAAAATACATATAAATCTCTATAATACTAGTGTTTATAGATATATTTTATTTATATAATTAATCAAGTAATTCCCTATTAATCTATAGTTTTTAAGGAACACTTAACCACTTTCCAAAATTTAACACTCCATCATTATGTATGATGTTTGAAAATTTCTCTTCATTCACTACATTAATATTCCATTGTAAATCTATATTATCCTTCTGGTAGATCTCTATATTTTCAAATAGGTATGGGTTATTAATTTCTTGGAAAACAAATAATGGTTCACCTTGCTTAAAAACTACCACATCCTTCTTTTATTTATCCCTAGATATAGATGCATTATTATTTTTCATCATTTTAAAAACATCATAGTACCTTATACTCAATGAATTAGTTTCCTTATTTTACATAATAGGTGGTAGTGTATCATGAAGTGAATTTATTTGATTAGATAAAACCAACCTATTTTCCACATGTTAATAAAATTATAATTAAAAATATAATATTTTTTAGTCCTTATATATATCACATCTTTTATTATAAAGTTATTTCCTCCATGTAATCAATGAAAATATTATAGATTCCAAATCAAGTTCATTTTCTAGATATCTTATTTCATGAATCTTCAATTTCCATGATTCATAATAAATAACTCTATTATTTTGAATAATGAATCAATTTACTCTATTATTTACTGCATTAATGTATATTATAAATCTTTTTGTTCATGAGGGTAATGTAAATACCGGTGAATTAACCGAAATTCAATTTATCTCTTCCAAAAATTCTTTAAATTCTATTGAATTTCTGAATATAACCCCTTTACATGTAAACATGGTTAAACCGTTGGTGAGTCATATGATTTTTATATAAAACACTAATAGTAAACTAATAAACCAAGGAAACTATATATATCGATTACATATTTTAGTTTAAAACATTACTTAATTACCTATTTCATTGAAGTATTAATATATATTCAATCCATCTAGAAAATATTACCATGAAAATAACCTTCATAGATTCAAAACATACATATTCTAAATTTTTCATATAATATATTTTCTACAGGGGTCTCTATAATTATTTGTAGATGGTTTTTATGCTTTCTATAGAATTTAGAGTACATAAAGATATTATGAATAAATACCACCAGAAATTTATCAAGGTAATCCTTGAATACTTTATCGACCATATCTATTAATATATAAGTTACGTTATTTAATATTAAATGAATTAACCTAAACATATATTTTATATACCACATTAAAAATATAATCATTGATATATCCTACTTCTTTAACCATGGCTTATGATAAACGAAGAAAGATAAAACATTGTAAAATAATGATATCATTTATGTTAATAAAATAATTCATCAATATATGGTAAATGATATATATTATTTATATAATTGAAATTTATCACTCAATAATTGATGAAAAATCTCAAATACCCATCCTACTTTAACACAAAGAAAATAGGGGCTCCCAATGGTGACAAGCTAGTGCATATAAATCCTTTATTACAAAACTACTATTGTTATTTTGTAAATTATACCAACTCCACCAGTTACATTTTATAGGGAGTTTTAGATATGGTTCATGCATTAGAAATGAGTTCTATGGAAAACTAAACTTCATGATCAGTTATATAACTATGTAATTACAATTAAAATAGACCAATGTATCTTTGTACACTGTAAAAATGCTCTATCCCAATGTTATCCTGACCATTAATATATAGTGTTTTATCCTCTTATTCTCCCATTCATTTATTAAGTTGACGTACTAGAGGTGGGTCTATAAATGTATTATGAGATTAAGCCTCTCCCTTGAAAATAAGGGATTATATAGCCCCTTCAAAATAGTAACCTTCTTCCCTCCATAATAAATTATTTAATTATATATTGATAACCAATACATACCAAGGATTAGGTGAAAATAAACCATGGTTTTAATAATCATATCTACCACCATGGTATATCAAATCATCTTAATAGATATTTTTATATAAATCTTTACTATATAAGTATTCCCATTATGTGTCTTGACTAGAAACATAATTGTCGGATTATTGGGGTGTGATTCAATTATCTATGTTAATATTCATTATATAAAAGAGTGTGTAGATCCAGAATAAAATAAATCATTATCTAAATTTCAGTTTATAATTGATGTACCTCTTATATCATTATTTGGGACTTCAACCTCAACTGTATTAAACACATAATCTTCGCCTAAATACCTAGTCCTTAACTTAGGAAAATTCCCTTGACTTTTTGGGAATTATTTTTCATAGTACCCCATCTCCTTAATGTTAATTTATTGAACATTAGCAACTTCTAACATTCTTTTTGATTAAAGATATTTATTCTAAGTTCCTCATAATTGAAACAAACTCCCACTACATTAAATCAAGTCCTCATGTTTTTTACAAAATTATTACACATGAGAAATTAAACCCTTCCATTCTTCTGAATTTTTATAAATTTCATTAGGTGGTTCTCAATCAAAAACTATTTCTCCATATTTCCTTTGAATACTTTATTCATATATAAATCTGTTTCTATTTAAATAGAATGTGACAATATATACTCATATAATAATCATGTATTGCATACTAATTAGGTTTATGTTATTATCTTTATACCATTAAGAAATGGTTGATACTTCTTTCCATTTTATATACATAGTCTGCAACATGTTTAGATAACCTTATAATGTTAGCATCATACTTAGAAACATTTTTCTCCTCCTTCTATCATGGATTAAGTAATTTCCATTCCATTTCATCTTTGTATGCATTAATAAATAATTTCCCATATATATGACCTTAAAATATCTTCATTTAAAGTTCTCTATCATTACTTACTCTTTAAGGTTCTAAATTAGTGAACTCTATTGATCTATATCGCCCTTAAAATGATATACTACCATTATAACATTTTCCATTTCACAACATCCCAAATAAATAAATATATTTTCATGGTACTTGATTTATTTTTCATATACAAAAAAATTAGTAATTTCATTTAATGATAAAGGTTTGTTTTATATAACATGGTAAACCATTGTTACAGTACATTGTGGATTAATAGGTTTCTCAATGCGGGCAATGTTATTTATCATAACCTGGGTCACTTTCCCTAATATGTTTACAACCTATTCAACTACATCCTCATTGACTTTATCAATATAAATATCCCTTCATTTACTATAGGTGTTGATATCGTTTCCATTATTTATTCTAGTGGAAATCTATAAAAAATGGAATGCATTCAATTAGCTTATAATATTTAATTGTAAAATATAATTTTTGTTATGTTTTTCTAGAATATCCCCATAAATTATTAAGGGGTTTTCATAACATTTTTAGAATCTTACTAGGCTCCTCTAAATCTAGTCCCCAAGGTTTATACTAATCTTACCATGATACCAAATGTAACAACCCAAACTCCAAAAATCTAGATCGAGTAGTAAAAGTACAGTCTTTATTAATGATACAAGACTTCCCATAATATTCAACAGCTTAATAGTCTTAGAAGACTAGAATCATATATATTTTCACATTACAATTGGAAAAAAATGAAAAAGACTAAAAATAAACAAGAACATTATTATCCATCCCAAAATATCCTAGAATATTTCACATTGTTTTCTTATAGGTTTTCTTGGGAATGGAAAATAGAATACGGGTGATCTCAGGTCCTCTATAAGACAAATTATACAGTGGAATATATCATATCATAAGCATGGATTAAATATTATGGTAGAAATAAATTATTGAAATAATTTCATAAAAAATGTGACATTAAACATATTATATTCCTCATAATGAATAAAAACATAGATAATAATTACAGATCACATACTGATGGAATACAGAATATAAGGTATCATAAACTTATTTTCGAGACCTTATACCAAGAAATTATATGTAAATGGGTAAGGCATATTCAAATACCCCATCTAGTGTGTCATAGGAGATATATTTATGAATCAAGATTCTATCTATACCAGACCCCATTTGTATATAATTAAGTATAACTAATTTATTAAATGATTTAACAAGTCATTTCATCACATTCCTTAAATAATATAATACACAATCAGGGATACAAAATAATGGTTATCCATATAATAGAAATAAAAAAATAGTTATTCACCCATTTTATGGAATAATGAGGGAATATATAAGAAAATAATGATATCAATATAGAAACATTAAGTTATTCTCAATGTAATATGAAGTAAGCTTATCAAATAAATAAAGATAAGGTGGTGGATATGATACATTAAAAGTTATAGGTCATCAATAGAAGGTATTAATTGAGTTCAATAATCTCCAATTGTAGTGACCTACCCTAGAATCCTGATATCAGGGTATATTACCATTACATTGGCATGATTAGAAGAAATAAAATCCCGATGAACCGAAGAGTTTATTAGTATCAGTAATCTTGATACATAAATGAGTCTTCTATTACAAATTAATTCACAAATTACAACATAATTTGTTTTCTTTGATAATAACTTTATTTCATAGAGTGTACCCTTGCATAATTTTACTAGCACATAACATAGATTCCTAGGGAAATAAACAAAATAAGGGTGAGATAAAGGCTTAGTAAGGGTAAATCATATAAAAGGAAACAATAAATCAATGAGAATAATCAATATGGTAAAATAATAACTGAAGACAGATTCCATGTAATCAATAAATTTTTAAATAATTGCATAAATAATATGGAAACATAAATATTTAAAAACATTTGGCATTTAAATAAATAGATAAAAAATAATCAATAGAGAAAGTTAAAAATAGAAAACACATTCTATATTATCAATAAACTAAAAATTAAATGCATCCATATATACAATGAAGAAAAATCTCATGGATAAATATTGACTGAGTCTAAATGAGGAAAATTCTTAATTATTTGATGCCATGTTTTCTAAGTATGTGATATATATACGTAAATACCTTTCATAAGATAGTTTATCATATCAGGTAAAAACCCATATAAGACTAACCATATGAATTATCCCATAATATTAATGTTGCATAAACTGGCTATTTATAAATGGGCCCCAACTCTGTCAAACCTATCCAAAGCATTCCTCATATATTTAAGAATCAATTTAATAATATTCCTTATAAAATATCAATATTGAGTAAATAATAACTATTTATCAATATTTTCCTATTTAATAAAATAATTCGAAGGTATAAACTATATGTAAAAATGCTATATGGTTTAAGAAATATTAAATCCATGATTAATTATGTGGATATTTAGTGAATATTTATTTTTCAATGATCACTATAATTTGAATATTTCAAAACAATCAAGGTAGTGAATGTCAATACTATCGACTACCAAACAAATCAAAAACTATATAGAGGAATAATTAGGATGTAATTAGTACAACATATACCATTTTGAGTAAAATAAAGGGTTCTTTTCATTAATTAATGGAATTACTATAGAATGATCTTTTGAAAACATTCTTGAAGAAAATATATTTTTTATTTTGATAAACATTTTGAAAATACCTTTCCTTAAAAGTCACTTTTGAAAACATTTTCTTTAAAAATTTACATTATAAACATGAAAAGGAAGGTTCAAATAAATGGCATCATATAAATACATACATTCCATATGAGGTAAAAAAACATTCCATTTACACAGTTTAAATGTAAGAAAAGTGATTTTTTCAGAAAATGAAAAGAATATTCCATAGAAAAGATTATTAAAATTAAATAAGGGTAAAAATGTATTTATTAAATCATTATGGAATGGTTAAAAAATTTAAAACCATTTTTGAAAACATATTGTTTATAATAATTTATGTTCTTCGACTAAATATAAAAATGAATTCAGGTTTTCTTAAAAACATTTTTTAAATTATTTTAAGTTCAATGAGTATGAAAATGGAATTATTACTTTAAAATAGTCATCAATAACCATATAAAATGTAAATTAAATGATTTATTATACAAATATCAAATTATTTAATTTTATGGAATTTCAAGTGTAAACAATCTTGAACAAAATGATATTGCGAAGTAAACCCTTGAAAAGGCCATAACATTGACGTGATAAATAATCAATGAATACATTATATGTGTTAAATGTAAATACACAAAAAACGGAAATATTTAAATATTGTAAAAATTGATAAACAAAAGTCTTATAATATTAACGATATTGAGGATGTAATATAACCCAATGAAAATAAATTGGGTTATGAAATTTTTTACCAATTGCTAACTTTTTAATCATATCCCTTTAGAAGAAACAATTAAAATTGAAACGTAAAATAACATGAAGATAAAATAATTCAAGATATATTATATCAAAATGGTAAGTAGATACACCACACAAAATAAGTAAGTTGTAAATATCACATTAATCTCACATATATAAAAAGTGAGATGAAAATCTCTTACCTTGCATTTCCTTTTCAGGTAAGCACCCATTAAATTCTTGCATAATGGTTTTAAAAATTTAAAAAAATATTAAATATCTATATTAATATTTATTATATCATGTATAATCTTTTTATCATATCTTACTAACCATTTGTTTGTAAACATTAATTATTTTCACTGTTTTAGGTGTTAATTTCTCAGATCTTTGAGTACGTTTTAACTTGTTACATGCTATTCCTATTAGTAAGATCGTGATTTAATCATCTCAAGAATTTAAATCTTGATATAATTATCATATATATTAATTATATATGTATTTATAATATTCATTAATATTTTAAGATAAGTAATGAAATGCATCGTTCATGGAGACGGTAGGCCAAACATAAGCATGAACACTTCTTTCATTTCATTGACGTGTTAAAATAATGGAAAGTTATGATATATATGTATATTATAATTATATAATTATATTTATTTAATTCATGACTTTTATTTTTACTAAAACCACTCTTTATACATTCTATGTATAGTGTGGAAAAATCTCATCACTTTAAGGGGGTGGTAGTCCATACATCCACAAACGATGTTATCGTATTCCCATAAAATGGAAAACATAAATGTATATGTTATATAGAGATTTAAAAATAATAGAGACATTACAAATATCATATATATATATATCATATATATAATATATATATAGGGGTTCTATCATAATTTCCACCCATGAGAGGTAGTGAAGGAAAAATGAATGAGATCACTTCGTGAGGTGGTAGTTCGCCATACACACATAAGGTAACTTCATTAACCATTAGAAGGAAATGTGTATAGATGTAGGTAGAAGCCTTAAAATTACAACCTATAAGTGTATTTATGATACTTATATTATTATATAATCATGGAATAATAATATTTTAGGGAGTGGTGAATGAAAATAAAAGAAAAGAGCTTGAGGAAGGATGATACCTCTTATTTGGTAACTTCTTTTGGTTTTCACAAAAGGGATTCCATGGATGGATGTATTATCAGGTTTATGTTTAAATGATTTGCGGAGGTATTTTGAGGATAAATTTGGGTATATCTTGGACAATCCTATATTTCTTCAGAGCTGTGAATTAGTGAGAGGTGTGAGTGCCTTTTCATAGTGGAGCAGGAGTAGAATTATTGTAAATTTTTGAAAAGGGAATTCAACCCATGTTTTGTCTATGAAATGTGGCACCAGTAATGTAAAAAATTATATAATGAGTATAGTGTCTAAATATTAACATAAAATGTATTTTGGAAATGTTTCTAGGTCATTTTGGCTCTTAATTTTAGGGTTTTGTCCGCTGTTAATATAATTTTCCTCTTAATCATTGTAATTAATTTTCATTACATCAACAAATATTTTTTGTAAAAAACAAAGATTAACTTATTATAATTTATAAATTATTATTATTACATGTACGAAATCAATTTTTCAAAATTTTAATCACATATGTGGTAGAAATTAATTTAAATTTAATCTCACATACAAAAAGACAAACTAGTTTTTAAAGTAAAATTTTCAAATATTTTCATGGTTTTTATATTCAATTTCAAATTAAAATAGACTCAAATAACCTAAATTGGATCAATATATTTACCATATATCAAAATAACATTTAAACTAATCAAAAATATAATTTAACCTAGTAAATAAATAAGATGAAAAAGCAATTTTGAATTAAAATTTAGTATTTTTCACTATTCATCAAAAAATGAAACATCATGGAAAATACAACAAAGTTAAACTGAAATAATTATGAAATTGTTCTATCAAAAATATTTTTTTACATATAAAATATATAAAAGTAACTAAATTTATATTTCAAATAGGTTCTCCATTAAAATGTTGTAAAATTCCCTTTAGAGAAATAATTTTTTTATGCAGAAAATTTGGTTTGTAATTACCTAATGCCTATCCAATATATTAGATTAATGAAAAAAAATATTTTATTGAATATATAACATATATATTTCATTCATATCATTCATTATTTTTAATTAATTTAATTTATTATGATAAAAAAGTTTTGTGATCATAAAAACATTTCCTTTATTTTCAATTGGTTGTTATATTAATTTCTAAATATTTTTTATCCATTGAATTCAATCATATATTTTTATATTTAAGTTAATAATATTAATAACATATAATTTTACGGCTAGGTTATACATTATTATATTAAATAATAATGATTTAATAATATATTTTTCCATGGTAAAACTTACTATTCTCTATAACATAAGTCATTGAGGAAACTCATTATTGTGTGTGATGCATGATAACCCAATATTGAATTGATTAAGTGATCTGTAATTTAATTAAAATATTATATAAATTTTAATTTATTGGGATATTATATTCCATTACATGATTTTTGTTGTGTGTTATACATGCTATCAAATACAATGTTCTTACCTTATAATTTTGGAATGTTACATTATCCCCACCATAAATAAATTTTTTCCTAACAATTCAACCTCAATCTGGGTAATATATTGTTTGATATTTCCTATGTTAAAATATTACATCATGATAAGGTCTCATAAAACATCCTCTAGTAAATAGGGAATGGTAAGTACAAGGTCACTTGGACAAAAATATAAATTGGTTTTTAGGTAGGAAAAAATTAGTGGAAAGTGGAGTTACGTGCATAGAGGAAAAGCATAAATATTTATATGGTGTAATTGGTGTCATAGATCACTAACAAGTGAATGATCAATTGAAATTTTAGGCCCTCAAATTCATAAATCTGTGATGATTTAGAAGGCCATCATTTCAACAAAATATAATGTTTTAGGACAATAATTGTTTTGATCATTTTCATAAAATTGATTAATTATTTTACTATCTATGAATATAAGAAAATATACATACATTACATATTTATATTAACACAATTTTTCCCAATTTGTGTTCTTTGATATAGTTATAATTCATCCAATACTTTATGAAATGGATATCCAAAAATTAACTTTGATTCCAGAATCATTAAAATACACTTTTAACATATCACAATGCCCTTAAAAGAGTGAAAAGTCTTTACATTTTTTCTATAACTATTTTTCAAAACCTAAAACGTGATAATTGTAACTATCTGACCCCAGTTACCCAATGTCGGTGCATAATTACATAACATTGGATAATCACAAGGGATCAAATCCAGAAACACCAATCAGTTTAGTAGCCTTGGAAGTACAAGATACATTTATAAGTTTTACATTACATTATAAAATGAAAAACACCAACAAAATTTTCTCCATTGAAAACATTTATATCTATTATATTATCCCCATGGGTCATTCATAATATACTTCTTCGTGTCTTGGGAATAATAAAACAAAGAAAGGGTTGATCTTAGTTGCTCAGTATGGATAACAATATAGTAGAAACTTTCCTAAATAAGCATAAAAATTTAAGGCAATGTATAAGACTAAAATAGAAGAATTTTATAAAAAAATTTATCATTATATGGGAAATATAAATCAAATAATTACATTTATTTATTCACATGGATATTATACTAATTGAATAATCACATGTAATATCAATAGCTAGTTTCATAATGATGGAATGCATAATTCCAGACTTCATAACCACAGAGTCAAGGCCTTGTTACAAGATACTAGTTTGTCTCATGAGACCTACCGATGCATCGAGGAGCTACAGTGGGCTCCACCCATCACTTACTAAGTCTAATGCATTCCTCATAGGAAAAGATTTAATAATAACATAAACATTCATATTAAAAATAGCATATGAAATGTATATACATTATTCATAATCAATGAACTGTGTGAAAATAACACATACACACTCAAAAATATCACCAAAACTTCATTCAAATATGGAAGATTTGTATCATAATAAATCAACTTCAAACAAGCTTAAATCCATTAAAAGATTTTGACATAGATGATATCAAAACTTTTCATAGGGAAATAAATATTTCTATTTTGAAATAATTTAAAAGTAATATAATTATAAAAGCAATCATTTATTTTGAAAATATTCTTATAAGCTTGTATGGGATGCTTCAACGATGTTATAATGGTGGAAAATAGACGCACCAACCCTATAAGTTAAAAAAATACATTCTTACCTTAATTTTGTCGAAAAGGCAAAAGGTATCTTGTTTGGAAAATGAAAAAAAGATTCCTTTCATAACATATATGGTCAAAAAAGGGTATAAATGACTTTAAACCATATTATAGTATATAGAAATAATGTTTTGAATTACATTATTATGAAAACATAGATTTTTATGATAAAGAGGTCCCTGTACAAACTTACGAATTAACAACCTCGGATAAGTAATTAGATCGTAGAATTAACCCTAACCTTGTAATTTTCCATAGTCAATGGTATATTATACTCTTGTATAATTGTTAAAACATTTTTATTAAATTATACAATTACTATATACATGAATATGATATCATATATGATACTCAAATATTTCTTTGTTAATAATATTTTAGTATTATCATCGTTTCAGGTGTTAACTGATTCTACTTCCTATATATTCTTGGTTACGTAAGACATAGTTTCTTGGATATAAATTATTCTATTCATATACAGAATTAAATTATGTTCCTAAACATTATTTTTAGTCCTAAAATTAAAATTATTCCAGAATTATTACGATGGGGAATGAAACTCATCACGTTCGTGGAGACAATAATCTGTGCATACACACAAGCGAAAATATCACTAAATTGATGGTGAAATGATATATAATTGGATTGTATATCATATATACTAAAAAATTAATATATTTTATTTATTAGTTTCATGAGTTATACTAATTATTATACCCATCCAAATAATGATGTGTTTGAATAAAAAACTACACCACAGCATGGAGACGGTAAGTTGTACGTACGCACAAATGGTGACATTGTCATTTATAGGATGGATAGAATAAAGAATATGGTTGTAACCTATTTATAGTAATTTAAAGGTATGTATAAGGTACTAGATTTGTTATTTTTTATGGAAACAAAAAAGAAATAGTAATTGGAAGAAGAAAAGAACTTGAAAGAGGGTGGTGAAATTATGACCTCTTCTTCGGGTGTTTCCTTTTGAGTTGATCAAAATGGCTCCATAGGATGGATTTATGATCAAAGTAATGACTCTAGATTGATTTTAGACAAGTTTTAAAGGTATTGGGTAGGTGTTTTCTGAGACAAATGGATTTTGAGGTGTGAAATTTAGAGAAGGGGAAGAACCTTTGTATAAGAGTGGTAAGGGTCACTTTAGGAAAAGCTTGAAATATTATTTTATAATAAAATTATTTTTTGTTTATAATGGCTCTAAAATGGTTTGTTTCGAAGATAAGGTGGGGATGTGTCGAAAAAAACCCAACAAATAGGTCTTACACAGATTTAGGTCACCATATAAACCTTATATTTTAGATTTAATTCTTAGTTAAATAGTTTGACATTACCATGTCTCTTTGTATTTTTATATTATATAGTTAATAAAATTACTATAAAATACCAACTGAATCCGAAGTGGTTCATTATTGATATATCTAACCTTATCTATGTTTTTTGGCCAAAACTTGGATTATTAGAAATATTATATCGATTAATAATATAGTATTTATTTTAAAAACTCAATTATGTCAATTTTGACACTATTTATTATTTGATTTTTTTGAAAGCTATAAAAACACTATAACATGGAATAAAATTTATTTAATCAGATATAAAATGTCATATTAACATATAAAATTAGTGTAATTCATCATGAGTCTCAATTTACATTTATTTGATTATTTATAATACCAATTAATTTAATATTTCATTAATAAGGTAATTATTGTATCCTCATTATGTCATAAATAAATTAAAATATTTAATGTCTGAAAATTATAAATAAAAAACCATTAAGTGGAAAATATTTTTATATATTTAATTTATATTTATTTTCTAATTTATCTTATTTTTTACCCTATATTAAAAATGGTTTGGTTATTAAACATTGAATTTAACTCTTTTAACTCTTCTTTAAATAAAATAATAATAAACGTACAAATATTATCCTAGTGGGCCAAAAGGATCGTATTTTATTAATAAGGATGTATTTGGTAAAATTACACTAATCCAATAGAATTAGTTCATCTGTTATGGTAATTGTAATATCATTTTTACCCTTAATTACCCTATTTACTTTTATCTTTAGTAAATAAAAGTCAAAAGATACTATTCACCAAAAATTATTCTCATCTTATTGATCCACATTTTTCTTACTGATGTCAAATTTGTTTCTTGGATTTTTTATATTCAACACAGAGAATTGGTAAAATTATGTTTTATGTAAATTTGTAAATACTCATAGAAGGTGGGTAAAAGAGAGTAAAAAGTTCAATAAAATTTTATATATCTAAACTTATTATAAAATGACTCCAATTAATTACATTGAACATATATAGGTATTATATATCTATTTAGACCTAAAATAAATTAAATTTAAATAATTAATTACTTAAATAGGAAGTCAGTTTTAAATAATGACGTAGTGATTTTCACTATTCATCAAAAAATGGAATGTTTTCAGAAAAATACAAAAAAATCACACTAATCTAATTTCGATATTTTGAATTCAAAAATGAAGTCCATATTGAAAAAAATTATAAAATTTCAAAAAGTGGGTATTACTATTCATAATAGCTAGTTTGATCTGTCATGGTGTGTTATAACTCCATGTTGCGTACAACGCAAGCTACTGCATTATTCCAATGGAAACATACTGTAGAAGAATGGGGTATTACATTCTCCCATCCTTAAAATAATTTCGTCCTCAAAATTTCTAGAATATTTCTGTATAAATAGACTCAGGTGGTTCTTCATCATAAGTTCCTTGTGTTTCGAAGTTGCCTCTTCCATCTTATAACTTCTCCATTGAACTTTCACCAGATGAGTAATTCGTTTTCTCAACACTTGTTATTGGGTATCAAGAATTCTGATAGGATCTTCACAAAAAGACAGATCGAGTTTCAGTTCTAATTCTTCATAGGTGAGTACATGCGATGGGACATGCATGTATTTTCTCAATAGTGATACGTCGAACACATCGTGAACTTTGGAGAGACATAGAGGCATTGATAAATGATAAGCTACAAAACCATTTCATTCTAGAATTTCGAAAGGTTTGATATACCAAGGACTCAATTTACCCTTCCTGCTGAAACTTATAACACCCTTCCATGGTGATACCTTCAATTAAGTATAGTCTTCTACATGAAATTTGAAATCCTTCCTTTGGTTATCGGAATATCCCTTTTTCCTACTTTAGGATTCTTTAATGTGGTTTTGGATAATCTTCACATTTTTCATTATTTCCTTAACAAGTTCTAGGCCAAAAAGTTTTCTTTCACCAACATCATCCCAACAAGTTGGTGTGTGACATCTCGTTCAATATAATGCTTTATATGGTGCCACTTGAATACTTGAATGGAAGATATTGTTATAGGAAAATTCTACCACATGTACATATTGATCCAATATACCTGGAAATTTATGTGATCAGCATCTTAACATGTATTCTAAGGTTTAAATAATCCTTTCTGATTGTCCATTGATTTGAGGGTGGTAAGCAGTGCTCAAACTAAGTTTTGTATTCAGGGAATTCTAATCAGTTTTCCAGAATCTTGATGTAAAATGGGGATCAAGACCAGAAACAATCGATAGGGGTACACCGTCTTATCTCAAAACTAAATTAATATATAGTCTTTCTAGACATGCAAGTGGTAAATATTTTCTTATATCATGATAATGTGCTGACTTGGTAAGACAATCAACAATGACCCATAATGCATCATTCCTTCTAGGAGCCTTTGGTAGTCCCATGAAATAGTCTATTGTAATATCATCCCATTCCCACTCAGGTACGGGAAGAGGATGCATGACTCCTATAGGATGTTGTCTTATAGATTTCACTTGTTGGAAAACCATACATCTGGACACATTATCAAAAATATATCTCTTTATGTTGTCCCACCAAAAATGTTACTTCAAATATCTATAAATCTTGGTGCTGCCAAGGTCTATAGAGAAATTGGAGCTGTGAGAATCATCCAATAATTCCCTTTTTAGATCAGCTATATCAGGAACACAAAGTCTTTTACCAAATATCAAAATTCCATCTTCATATACGAAATCACTCAATCTCCCATCATTTACAACATTAATATTTTTGTAAACTCCTCATCATCAGTCTGAGAACTTTTTATCATTTCTAGTAAAGATGGTTTGGAAACAATTTGAAGAGGTTTTGATGTTTCACATTCAATGGTTATTCCCATATCCATCTTTACCAGATCTATCAAAATAGGAACCCTTTCAACTTACATCATGTTCAAAACTCCATGATCATTATTTCTCAAAGCATCTTCCACCTTATTTTCCATCCCCGGGTAGTAGTGTATAGTGAAATAATAATCCTTCAGTAGTTCAATCCATCTCCTTTTCCTCATTTTGAGTACTTTTTGTGAGAAAATATAATTTAAACTCTTGTGATCTGTATAAATCTCTCATTTTTTACAATATAGATAGTGTCTCCATATCTTCAGATCAAAGATTACAAATACTGACACAAGATCATGAGTGGGATAGTTTTTCTCTTGATTTTTTAGCTGTCGTGATGCATAGGTAGTAAATCTATCTTTCAACCTAAGGACACAACAAAGTCCATTCCTTGAAGCATCACTATAAATAAAAAACTCATCATTCCCTGATGGCAGAGTCAATATATGATAATTGACTAATCTTCTTGTTAGTTATTAAAACCATTATTCACACTATTTTGTCCAAATAAATTTAACCCCTTTACGTGCGAGCTTGGATAAGGGGGTTGCCAATCGGGAAAAATTCTGGACGAAACGTTGATAATAACCTGCTAAACCAATAAAACTGCGTACCACAGTTATACTCATTGGTGCTAGAATTCTGGGATTGCCTTGGTATTTGAAGGATCAATAGATCTTCCAACCTTAGAGACAATATGGCCACAAAAATAAATCTCTAGATTCCATAATTCACATTTGTTAAACTTTCCATATAATTTATTTCTTATGAGGTTTTTCAGAATACTCTGCAAGTGATTTTCATGATATGTATAGATTTTTGAGTATACCAAGATATAATCAATATGTAACACTATAAAGGCTTCAAGATATTCCTTGAAAAATCTATTCCTAAGATCCATGAATATAGAGGGTGAATTAGTCCATCTAAAAGGCATTACTGTAAACTCGTATGGCTCGTACCTAGTTTGAAATGTTATTTTCAGAATGTCTTCTTTATTCACCCACAATTTATGATATCTAGATTGAAGTTCAATCTTTTAAAAATATTTATCACCATGAAGTTGGTAGAATAAATAATCAACATGAGGTAGGGGATACTAGTTATTTATTGTTAGAGCATTGATCTACTTGTATTCAATGCCCAACCTTATAGATCTTCTTTTCTTCTTAAAAAAGGATTTGGGATGTAACGACCCGAAGTTTCATTAATGGAAAATCCCTCTTGATCTAGTTAAATGTCTCTTTATGAAAAATGTTTTTATAATATGTCCACTTCTTTGGTTATATGTTATGAATTGTTTCTGTTGTTAATATAGCCATTGAACAGTGATCACATGATTAGTATAAATATAAGGCTTTAAAGAACCCAATTTTACTCAGACAAAGGAAGCGATGGCGTCATCCAGTAGAATTGCCCCATACAAAGCCCATTTGTCAGAGCTCGGAAAAGAGGTGGCATCATTGGGCTTCACCCTTGACCAAGCCCAAGCTTAGTTTCATTATGTTAAGCTCGAATGGGACCGTCTACGGGAAAAGTGGAAGTTGATAGAGATTACCACTCGAGCGATGTTATTCGAGCCCCCCAAGAGCCTGTCACCATCGCACACCTTACCATTAGGTCTTATGAGGCTGTTTTAAGGGGTTATGTAACAAATAAGTAATACTATGTTCATGAAGATTATTTTTGTATATAATAATGAATATAATTTCTAGCCATTTTTGATACATTGTAAATAGTTTTTAAAGTACAAATGGTGTTTTTAGTTATTATTTAATTAAGAATTCTATTTTATTAATTTAAGGGATTTTTGAATTAAATATTATTTTAATAAAATATTATTATTAATATTAAATTAATTTTTATTAAATATAAATGATATTATAATTTTATGAATGCAATTAAATTTTTTTATTAAGGTTTGAAAGCCATTTTTGTCAAAACATATGAATTTTTGAAAAATGTCAGTTTTTATTTTAAAAGTAAAAATTAACATATTTAGAAATTTTTTTAGATAAAATAAATGTCATTTATGGAATCAGGACGTCAAAATTATCCAATGGTGAATTTTTCATAATTTTCTGAGACAGCCAATTTTTTGGGTAAAAATTAAATATAGTTTAAATATATAATGTGTTTTATGACATCATAATGACCCAATGGTGATGTAATAAAATACCATAATCCTTATGTTCGGAAAATGTATGGTTTATCAATAAAATAAAGTTATTTGGGTTTTGTTTGACTTAATTTTCAAAGCATTAATGAACCCCTCAATACATATTCAACACTTCGCCCTTTTAATTTAATTTCCATGGGAGTGTGACTCACCTCCACATAAAAAACCCTAATATTTTAAGAAGTTCGGACTTGGTCCTTATAAAATATTTTTTTCCTCTTCCCTTTTCCAAAAACCATGTGCAAAAACCATGGGTCGTTTTGTGATTTGGATTAATTTAATGTAAGGGGACCCAAACCTAAATAATAAATAATTCCCTCACCTTTCCTATATAAACCCACCCAATCTCCAACTTCCTCCTCACTAAAATCCCTTGAAGTTCTTCCAAAATCTGTCCTACTATCTCTATAATCCTCCTGAGGTTCCCCAAGATCCCATGAAGCCTCTCACAATCCTCTCTCTAGCCTTTGGAAGCACACTTCCAAGTAAGGGTTTTTTCTTCCTTTCTCATTTTTTTCAATTTTCTTTAAGTTGTTTTTCCCTTTTAATTTCAATTATGAATGTTGGGGTATGGTTTAGAACCTCCCCCATACATCCCTCTTATTTTTTGAATGATGGGAGACCCCTCTCTCTCTCATTAAATGCCTCCCATGTACACCCGTTACTATGCCGAAATTCCGAAAGGAACTTCTCTCTCCATTTTTATATTCAAGAAATACATTTGTATCATGAATCTAAATTCCATTACAATTGTTGGGAAATGTACCAATATGACCTCCTTACTGTCCATTACATGTAAATATTATGAGGAACCAATTTCTCTCTCATCAATCTTTTTTATGAGTTCTTATGTCACGCTGTTATGCTGTCGAAATCACACCGATTTTCTATGCCAATGTCATTGTGTAGTGAATACCATGCCCATTTCTCCATCAAGGGTATTCACCTTTATTCACATTTACTTATTGATTGTAAAGTTTCATGTATGAATTCCACATCCTTTATCGTGGAATAAATGATTATGTTTTATGAATCCATGTTTTATGATCCAGGTGGCACACTTATGCATTAAATGAAATGTTTAAGAAGGGTGCGCCCTTATAGAACTCCAATGCATTGGGTAAAGTATTGTATCATGATACGTCATGTTCAATTAGTGTTCACTCATGCTAATTCGAGTGAAGTAAGGGTTTACTCATGCTTCATGTGCAATGAGGGTTTACTCATGCTTTATGTGCAATGAGCCTTGGCTCATGCTAATTCCATGTTAAGTGTTGTTGCCACATTTCCATGTTATGATTATCATGCTTTATCATGACCCTATGTTCATGTTTCTTTTATGCTCTATTGATATGCCTATTGTCTAACATGTATTGTACTCCTCATGTTATTCCATGTGTACTCCCTTATTGGGCTTTATAGCTCACCCTTTTCTTATGCATGTCCTCTGGTTATCCCATGCAATGCTAAGTACAAGGGAATGTAGTGGTATTGTAAAGGATGTTTTCAATAAAGATGCTGCATTTCATGTTTCAAGTTTTTAGGTAATGATCCTAAGCCCCAAAGACACTAAAGCTCTAGATCTTCTGTGTTGTATCAAGTGATGTTTTATGTAATAAATCATGTTTAAGTTGTAATAAAAAGCAGGGTTGTCATAGTTGGTGTCAGAGGATTGGATTAGTTATTTTTGGGATTAGGAAACCCTAGTAAAGCCTTAGATACAAAACTAAGTATAATAAAAACAACCCTATGTTTTGGTTAGTACTGAGTAAGTGGTTTATCAAACAAATACATCCCTATCTGGATACGAGCAGGTAGAGGCGGCTCTATCACAGATGTATCCTAGGGGTAAAACCCGAAAACACCGCTTTGAGCTTGACTTGAACGGGAACTAGTGCACGACAATGGGCCTTTCGGCACTCTTGGTTACGACACTCCCAAAGGATATGTTTTGATAAATTCACAATATTAGTATGAACCCTTATTAATGGAAAAATTCCCCTAAGAATATATGTTAGAAAGTAGATCATGAAAATCCTAGATTTAAGCCTATAGACTCATGAGTTAAGGAAATAAAAGTTTATTTTTGAGTCATAAACTTTTGTCTTTGTATTTCCCTTTATGTGTTTCCCCTAACATTCATTTTATTCCAGCCAATGGCCGGTAATAGGAGGACTCATGCTAAAAACCGTTATGAAGATCAGTGTGATGATTGTACTAATGAGATGCCTAATCTAATTGGAGTGGGAATCGCGAACATTTTCACGCTTGTCTCTTAGCTAAATCAAGTTTTGAATAGAAACACGGATCAATAGGAACGTTCAACCACCCCTAAGAAAGACCAAGTCGCTATCAAGAGCTTCATGAGACAATGGCCTCCTACTTTTAGTGGATCATCTAATCCCACGATCGCTGAAGAATGGATCAACTCCATTGAAAAGATATTCTCCATCCTCCAATGTTCATAACAAGAGAAGGTTCTCCTAGCTGCTTATCGTATGGAGGGTGAAGCTGATCAATGGTGGACGTTGATCAAAAATAGGAAGCCTGTGGAGGAGATCAAGGATTTGGAATGGAATGAATTCCAGAAGATGTTTTTCGATAAATATTTTCCGCGCACCCTCCGGATTAATATAGAAAGGGACTTACATCCCCTCATGAAAAAATATGAAGAATCTGTTGGAGTGTATGAGGAAAACTTCACAAGGCTTGAACGATACGATTCTAGCTTTGTCATTACCCCTGAATTCAAGGTTGACTGCTTCTTTGGTGGGATGAAGCCTATATTTTGGAAAGAATTAGAGATCCATGACTTCGACATCTATGAGGAAATTGTCTGATGTGACCTCAAGGTCGAAATGGAGATCGGAGAATCATAGGGGTATCATGGGGTCAAGACGTGTAAGGTGGACTTCAATGGTGGTGGTCCAATGGATAAATCCAACAGCACTAAGAAGTTCCAGCACCCCACTTTCCAAAAGTGCGGAAATAAGCACACTGGAAATTGCCTTAAAGGGATGAGAAAATGCTTCAGGTGTGGAAGAGATGGGCACCTTGCTGTTAACTGTCGGCAAGAGGGACCTGCGGCTGCGACTGAGGATAGTAACGTTCCCTTTGAACTTCAACACATTGTTCAATGCTATAAATGAAAAGAATCGTGTCATTTTGCAAATCAGTGCCCTAATCCAAGGGTTTTCGGAGGCAACCAACAACCTCCAAGAAAACACAGAAGTGCTTTTTCCATCACTTCTGCCGAAGTGAACCCCGACAATGAAGTGGTGATAGGTACACTAGTTATTCATTCAAGAATGGAGAATGTACATTTTGATTCAGGTTCTACGCATTATTATATATCTCGAAAGTTTAGTAGAACAATCCCAACACCACCACAAATCATGGAAGTAAAGATGTCGGTGAGTACGTAAAATTGGGAAATCATTGCATCCCATGAATATAAGTCCTCCCCTGTTATTACATGTGGATTGAATTTCCCGAAGAACCTCGACATACTCCCTCTGGTGGAATTTGATGCAATTCTTTGCATGAATTGGCTTTCATTATATAGAGCCAACATAAATTGTCGGGAGAGGGAAATCACACTCCATATGGAGAATCGACCCCTGATTCATTACAAGTGTCAGGAGGATGATGAATCTCCTTTACCTCCATCATCTCAAGCATGGGTATTACTGCCCTAT
This sequence comes from Viscum album, assembly GCA_963277665.1. NCBI lineage: Eukaryota > Viridiplantae > Streptophyta > Magnoliopsida > Santalales > Viscaceae > Viscum > Viscum album. The sequence goes on from OY728129.1 coordinate 1,071,295,357, forward strand.
GTGCACGTGTATCTGTCTCAGATGATTGAGTCCAAAGAAGAAACCATCCTTGAAGAAATTCCTATTGTGAGGGAATTCGCGAAAGTGTTTCCCGAGGAACTGCTTGGTATTCCACCTAGAAGAGATGTTGAGTTCTCAATTGATCTTATACCTGGGGCATTACCAATATCAAAGACTCCATATAGAATGGCTGTTGTTGATCTTGAATATCTGAAGAAAAAACTATAGGAGAATCTAGATAAAGGGTTTATACGCCCAAGTGCTTCACCATGGGGTACACCAGTCCTCTTTGTCAAGAAGAAGGATGGGTCAATGCGGCTTTGCATCGATTTTCGTGAACTTAAAAAAATCACGATAGAGAACAAGTATCCTCTTCCAAGAATCGATGAATTGTTTGATCAGCTGCATGGAGCACAATACTTCTCCAAGGTGGACTTGCGGTCAGGATATTATCAAGTAAGGGTGAAGAAGGAAGATGTCCCCAAGATTGCTTTTCGAACAAGATACGGGCACTATGAATTCATAGTAATGCCTTTCAGACTCACTAATGCTCTAGAAATATTCATGGACTTGATGAATAGAGTCTTGGGAGATTTCCTTGACAAATTTGTGTTAGTCATTATAGATGATATTCTAATATACTCCAAAACCAAGGAGGATCCTGAGGAGCATTTAAGAACTGTACTAGAGACTTTGCGCAAGGAGAATCTCTATGAAAAGTACAACATGTGTGAGTTCTGGTCGAAGGAGGTCTCATTCTTGGGCCATATCATCACAAGAAATGGAATATATGTGGACCCCTCCAAAACAGATGCAATTGAGGGATGGTCGAGGCCAACATCGGTAACAGATATCCGTAGCTTCTTGGGGTTAGCTGGATATTACCGACGATTTGTGAGGAATTTCTCACGATTTTCCAACCCTCTTACCAAGATAACTTGAAAGGGAGTAAAGTTTTCTTGGAGTTATGAATGTGAATAAAGTTTCAAGGAGTTCAAAAGGAGGATTATCATTGCACCCGTGCTCACTTTACCGACAAGTCGGGAGCTTTTTGTGGTATTCAGTGATGCTTCGAAGAAGGGATTAGGCTATGTGCAGATGCAGAATGATAAAGTGATATCCTATGCCTCAAGGCAGTTGAAAATCCATGAGTGAAACTATCCAACGCATGATCTGGAGTTGGCGGCGGTGATCTTTGCCTTGAAAATCTGGCGGCATTATCTATATGGAGAGAAATGTGAGATATATACTGACCAAAAGAGTATTAAATATATATTCACACAGAAAGAGCTTAATATGCACCAGAGAAGATGGATAGACTTCATCAAGGACTATGACTGTTCAATACATTACCACCCTAGAAAAGCGAACAAGGTGGTAGATGCCCTAAGTAGAAAGGATCCAACGATTCTATCAATGATGAGAATTGAGAAGGATCAAATCTTCTTATACTTGATGAAGATAGACGTGGGAATCATAAAGAAGGGAACATAATAAATCTTTTCACAAATAATTGCTCAACCTTCTCTTTTGGAAAGGTTAATGGATGCTCAAAAGGATGATGTGGGAATTCAAGAAAAAGTGGAAGCTATCAAAAAGGGGAAATCCTCAGATATTAATGTTAATGAAGAAGGAATTGTGCGGATTGGAAAAATACTATGTGTTCCATGAAGTCCGGAGCTGAAGAAGGGACTTTTGGATGATTCACATTGTTCAAATTTCTCTATTCACCCAGGGAGCACAAAGATGTATAGAGATCTACGACAAAACTTTTGGTGGGATAATATGATGAAGGAGATTGCTGAATATACATCAAAGTGTCTGGTGTGTCAGCAAGTGAAGGCAGAGAGGAAGAAGTCTAAGGGGATGATGCAACCATTGCCCATACCAGAATGGAAATGGGAGAACATCACCATAGACTTTGTCACCAGACTTCCAAGTACATCCAAAGGCAACAATGCAATCTGGGTTGTTGTGTATCTTCTTACAAAGACTGCACACTTCATTGCTATTCGGGAGGATTTCTCATTAGATCAACTGGAACAGATATATATCAGGGAAGTGGTAAGGTTTCATGGAGTTCAACTCTCTATTGTGTCTCACCGAGATCCAAGATTCACCTCTAGGTTTTGGAAGAGTCTTCAACATGATCTGAATACTGAACTGAACTTCAGTACGGCCTATCATCCTCAAACTGATGTCCAATCTGAGCAGACTATCCAAACACTTGAGGATATGTTGAGAGCGTGCTCAATGGAATTTAAAGGAGGATGTGATCAAAATCATCATCTGGTTGAGTTCCCTTATAATAAAAGTTTCCACTCGAGCATTCAAATGGAACTATATGATGCTCTGTGTGGGAAAAGGTGCAGAACACCGGCATGTTGGGATGAGGTCGGTGAATGTAAGCTGCTTGGACCCGAAATGGTTGAGGAAATTGTGGAGAAGGAGAAAACCATTAAGAAGCATATCAAGGTAGCCCAGAGTCAATAGAAGAGTTATGAAGATAATCGTTGATGAGACCTTGAGTTTAAAGTTGGATACATGGGGTTTCTACACATATCTCCGTGGAAGAAGGTCATGAGTGTTGGAAAGAAAGGGAAGTTAAGTCCAAGGTACGTCGGCCCCTTCGAGATTATCGATTGTGTTGGGGCTGTGGCCTATCGACTAGAACTTCCACATACTATGGACAAGGTGCATGATGTCTTTCATTTATCCCTCTTAAGGAAGTACATACCAGACCCATCACATGTACTCTCTTCCGAGGTGGTACAATTGGAAGATGATCTTACTTATGAGGAGAAACGAGTGAAGATCTTATATCGTAGAGAAAAAGTTCAATGAAATAAGACAATTCCCCTAATCAAGGTGTTGTGGAGAAACCAAATTTTTGAAGAAGTAACTTGGGAGTCGGAGGATATGATGAAGCTGAGTTACCCACATTTGTTTTAGTGTGGGAAAAGGAAAATTTCGAGGGAAAAATTTCTTAAGGGGGGAATATTGTAACAACCCAAAGTTTCATTAATGGAAAATCCCTCTTGATCCTTTTAAATGTCTCTTTATGAAAAATATTTTTATAATATATGTCAACTTCATCGGTTTTATGTTAATAATTGTGACCATTGTTAATATAACCATTGAACAGTGATCACATGATTAGTATAAATATAAAGCTTTAACGAACCCAATTTTACTCAGACAAAGGAAGCGATGGCCTCATCCAGTAGAATTGAACCATACAAAGCCCATTTGTCAGAGCTTGAAAGAGAGGTGGCATCCTTGGGCTTCGACCTTGGCCAAGCCTAAGCTGAGCTTCATTATTTCAAGCTCGAATAGGACCGTCTACGGGAAAAGTGGAAGTTGATAGAGATTACCACTCGGGCGATGTTATCCGAGCCACCCCAAGAGTCTGTCACCATCCCACACCTTACCCTTAAGTCTTATGCGGCTGTTTTAAGGGGCTATGTAACAAATAAGTAATACTATGTTCATGTACATTATTTTTTTTATATTATAATGAATATAATTTCTAGTCATTTTTGATACATTGTAAATAGTTTTTAATGTATAAATTGTGTTTTTAGTTATTATTTAATTAAGAATTCTATTTTATAAAATTAAGGGATTTTTGAAATAATAATATTTTAATAAAATATTATTATTAATATTAAATTAATTTTTATTAAATATAAATGATCTTATAATTTTATGAATGCAATTAATTTTGTTTATTAAGGTTTGAACGCCATTTTGTCAAAACCCGTGAATTTTCGATAACTGTCGGTTTTTATTTTAAAAGTGAAAATTAACATATTTAGAATTTTTTTTAGATAAAATAAATGTCATTTATGGAATCAGGACGTCGAAATTATCCAACAGTGAATTTTTCATAATTTTCTGAGACAGTCAAATTTTTGGGTAAAAATTAAATACCTTTTAAATATATAATGTGTTTTATGACATCATAATGACCCAATGGTGATGTAATAAAATACCATAATCCTTTTGTTCGGCCAATATATGTTTTATCATTAAAATAATGTGATTTTTGTTTTGTTTGACTTACTTTTCGAAGCATTAATGAACCCCTCAAGACATATTCAACACTTTGCCTTTTTAAATTAATTTCCATGGGAGTGTGACTCACCTCCACGTAAGAAACCCTAATATTTTAAGAAGTTCGGACTTGGGCATTATAAAATATTGTAGTCCTATTCCCTTTTCCAAAAACCGTGTGAAAAAACCATGGGATGGTTTGTGGTTTGGATTAATTTAATGTAAGGGGACCCAAACCTAAATAATAAAGAATTCCCTCACATTTCCTATATAAACCCACCCAATCTCCCACTTCTTCCTCACTAAAATCCCTTGGAGTTATTCCATCCTATGCCCTACTCTCTCTATAATCCTCCCATGGTTCCCCAAGCTCCCAAGAAGCCCCTCACAAGCCTCTCTCTAGCCATTGGAATCACACTTCCAAGTAAGGGTTTTTTCTTCCTTTCTCATTTTTGTCAATTTTCTTTAAGTTGTTTTGCCCTTTTAATTTCAATTATGAATGTTGGGGTATGGTTTCACACCTCCCCCATACTGCCCTATTATTGTTTGAATGATGGGAGACCCCTTTCTCTCTCATTAAATTCCTCCCATGTACACCTGTTACTATGCCGAAATTCCGAAAGGAACTTCTCTCTCCTCTTTTATATTCAAGGAATACTTTTGTATCATGAATCTAAATTCCATTACAATTGTTGTTACATGTACCTATACGACCTCCTTACTGTCCATTACATGTAAATATGATTATTAACCCCTTTCTCTCTCATCAACCTTTTTTATGAATTCCTATGTCACGCCGTTATGCTGCCGAAATCGCACCGATTTTATAAGCCAATGTCATTGTGTAGTGAATACCATACCAATTTCTCCATAATGGGTATTCACCATTATTCAAATTTACTTATTGATTGTAAAGATTCAAGTATGAATTCCACATCCTTTATCGTGGAATAAATGGTTATTTTTTATGAATCCATGTTTTATGACCCATGTGGCACCCTTATGCATGAAAGGAAATGTTTAAGAAGGGTGCGCCCTTATAGCGCTCCAATGCATTGGGTAAAGTATAGTATCATGACACGTCATTTTCAATGAGTGTTGAATAATGAAATTCATGTGAAACGAGGGTTTACTCATGCTTCATGTGCAATGAGGGTTTACTCATGCTTTATGTGCAATGTGCCTTGGCTCAAACTAATTCCATGTTAAGTGTTGTTGCCACATTTCCATGTTATGATTATCATGCTTTATCATTCCCTTATGTTCATGTTTCTTTTATGCTCTATTGATATGACTGTTATCTAACATGTATTGTAATCCTCATGTTATTCCATTTGTACTATCTTATTGGGCTTTATAGCTCACACTTTTCTTATGCATGTCCTCAGGTTTTCCCATGCAATGCTAAGTACGAGGGAATGTAGTGGTATTGTAAAGGAAGTTTTCAATAAAGATGTTGTATTTCATGTTTCATGTTTTTATGTAGTGATCCTAATCCCCGAAGACACTAAACCTCTCGATCTTCTGTGTTGTATCAAGTGATGTTTTATGTAATAAATCATGTTTAAGTTGTAATAAATTGCAGGGTTGTCATAGGGGATCCCCATGTAGAAAGACAAGGGGGAATAAACCCCTTATTACTCAATTCCTCTAATCATTTCTTTAGTTCCACTAATTACATAGTGTCCATTCTATAAGGTTTATTCGATATGGGCCTTGAAGCTTGAATTAAATCAATAGAAAACTCAATTTCCTTTTCTTGAAGATGTCCAAGTAAATCCTCTCAAAACACATCAACATATTCTTGAAAAATATGTACGCCCTCTATTAGAACATTCTTTTCCACACACATAGTCATTTCATTCCCTTTCTCCGAAATAATTTAATTTAATAGAGCTACTAGGGGTGGATCTAGATAATAATCTGGTGGTGACGTTTCTGCTCTAAAGATAAGGTACTCTTTATCATCATCTAACATTGTAACCTCCTTCTTCTTAAAATAAATTTTCACATAATTATCCAAAAGCCAATCCATTCTAAGGATTATATCAAATTTAGTCATGGGTTTGATGGTGAGATCAATAGATAATGTAAATTTATATTTCCTAAGGGGAATTGATTCACAAAAATTGGTGCGATGATACTTCCCTTAAGAGTTTTGGGTGAAACCTCTCTTGTTATGTCAAATTGAAAATATATAATTTTCATTGCAAACTAGGAAGATATGAAACAATTATATGATCCAAAATCAAATATAGAATTGGCTAAACTTGAGGAAACCATTAAATTACCTACCACCATGTCTTTTGCAGCTTCAACCTCAACAGTAGTGATCGCATAAGCTCGACCTTTCTCCCTTAGACTTTTATGGGGTAAGATTCCTTGGTTCTTAGGACATTAAATTTAATAATGCCACATTTTCGCTACAATTTTCTCATTCAACATTGAAAACATATTTCTTTCCCTTGCAATCACAAGCATGGTGGCCTTTTTCAACAGACTTGCAACTAACTCACATTACCTTCAGTCAAGTACCGGGGTGTTTCTTCCAAAATTTAGAATAGGATGGATATTAATCTTTTCCCTTATTACCTTTATTTCCATTTCTAGAGTGTTTTGAAGATCTCTTATTCTCTTTCTTTGTTTTAATGTCGTAAGACTTAGTGAATTCTTTTTTTTTCTTGATAGCACATGAGCCAATATCTTTGTATGATGATAAGGATTTTGAGACTACTTCTCAATGAATAAATGGTTTTAACCCATTAAATAATCGATCAATATTACTCCTTGGGTTATGTATATAATCAGTTGCATACCTTTATATCCTTGAAATTTTAGCCTCATACTTTGTGACATTATCATCCTCATTTTACCTCAAACCTAGAAATTGTTTTTCCATATCCTCTCTATGATCACGAGGTAAGTATTTTTCTAATAAAATCTCTTTAAACTCACTCCATTACATACTTGATACTTATTTATCATCCTTTTTTTGAATTAAGGACCGCAATTGATCCGCATCTCCCATGAGTCGATAAACTGAAATGACAACTTTTTCCCTTTTGCTACTCCAAAATGCATTAAATATTTTCTCTAAGGAACTTATCCATTTCTCAGATAAAAATATATTTTTACTCCCATTGAATGATGTGGTCATATATTGACCCTCTGCAATGTGGACTCGGGTGCTCCATACGGGTAAGGTTATTATTCATAACCTGAGTGAGTTGTCCCACTATGGTGATAAGATGATCAACACCAGTAGCATCACCAACTCCACAATAATTATCTTGATTAGGAGGAAAATCCCTACAATGGATTACGTTCATGGATATAGTTATCATTCCTTCAACTAGGCTCGATTTATAAACAATAGAATACAATATATTAGTTTATAAATCAAAAAACATAACTACAAACCTGTAAAACACATAAAATAAATTGAACAGTTTATGGACATAATCCATAATAATAAAAATGTTTTCCTTGAGGAGTTATATAATCATAAATACTTCAAAATGGTTTGTATTGAAAATGTAAATTTTCTAAGAATATCCCTCAGGAGTGTCGTAACCAAGAGTGCATCAAGGCCCATTTTCATATACCAAGATACCATGGGTCAAGACTAAAACTCTTTGTCAGAGTTTTCACTCCTAGGTAAATCTATTCCAAAGCCACCTCTATCTTCTCATATCCATATAGGGATATATTGATTAGAAAATACAAAAAATATCTCCATTACCAATATTCTAGGAAGTACTTCTATACTAATCCTCAAAGTATATCTTAGGGCGATGTTCTCTAATCAGAGTTTATCTGAATCTAGTTTTCAATGTTTGAACTAAACATCATTTATTACCAACTTTAACTCCCTGACCCCAGTTACCCAGAGTTGGTGCATTATTACATAACATTATCATGATCACAAGGGATCAAATCCTGAAAGACCGATCAGTTTTGTAGCCTTGGAATTACTAGATACATTCATAAGTTTAACATTACATTATAAATTGAAAAAACAACAACAAAATTGTATCTATTGAAAACATTCGTATCCCATAGAATATCCGTATGGGTCAGTCATTATATACTTCTTTGCATCCTGGGAAAAATAAAACATAGAAAGGTGTGATCTCAGATGCTCATTATGGATAACAATATAGCAGAATCCTTCATACCTAATCATGAACATTCATGCCAATGTATAAGAATAAAACAAAAGCCTTTTAAACTTAAACTTCATCATAATATGGAAATGTAAATCAAATAATTCCATTTAATTATTCACATGGATATACTATTAGTGGAATTATCACATGTAATATCAATAGCCAATTTCATAATGATGGAATGCATAATGGAAAACATCATAACAACATAATCAAGCCGTTGTGCCTAGAATACAAATAAGATTTTGTAAAAGACTTTTTCCAAGACACTAGATTGTCTCATGAGACCTACCGATGCATCAGGGAGCTATACCAGGCTCCACCAATCACTTAATAAGTCCATCACATTCTTTATATTAAAAGCTTTAAACATGACATAAAAATTCATATTAAAACTAGAGTACCAAATTTAAATATATTATCCATAAAACATGAATGGTGTAAAAATAACACATCCATAGTCCAAAAAATCACAAAATATTCAATACAATATGAAATATTTCTATCGGGATAAATCAACATCAAACAAGCTTAAAATATATCAAAGGATGTTGACATAGATGAAATCAAAACTTTTTTAGGGAAATAAATCTTTCTATTTTGAAATAATAAAAAATTAATATGATTATAAAATATTTTTTTTTTAAAATATTATTATAAGCTTGTATAGGAAGCTTCGATGATTTTATAATGATGGAAAATAGTTGTAACAAATATATATGTAAAAAAGAAAATCTTACCTTAATTTTGTCGAAAAGGTCATAAAGTACCTTTTTTAGAAAACGATGGAATGATTAATTTCAAAACATATATAGTGAAATAAGGTTATAAATGAATTTAACCCAAAGACTAGTAAATAGTAAAAATTTGTTGAATTACATTTTTAAGAAAACACGGATGTGGATGATAAAGAGGTCCCAGTATATACTTACGTATTAACAATCTCATATAAGAAAAGAGATTATAGAATTAAACCTTCACATGTAATTTTCCTTAGTATATGTTATATTATACTCCTTCATAATAGTTAAATTATTGTTATTAAATTATTCATGAACTATATACATAAATATGACATCATATGTGATCCTCTAATATTGGTTTGTCAATAATATTTAAGTAGTATCATCGTTTCAGCTGTTAACCAATTCGTTTTAATTTATATGCTTGGTTATGTAAGCCATATTTGTTATGGATAGGATATATTTTATTCATATATAGAATGATATTATGTTCATAAATTTTATTTATAATCATAACATGAAAATTATTCTTGAATGATTATGATGGGGAATGAATCTCACCGCGTTTGTGGTTACGATAATCTGTACGTACGCATGAGCGAAAATGTCATTATATTGATGGTGAAATAGTTTGTAATTGGATGATAAATCATATATACAGAATCATTAACAAGTTATATTTATTCTTTAGATAATTTATACTCATTACTATACCCATCCAAATAATAAAGTGTTTGAATAACAAACTACACCACGACGTGGATACGGTAAGTTATACGTACGCATGTATGGTGACTTTCTAATTTATTAGATGGATAGAATAACAAATATGGTTGAACAATATTTATAATAAAATCATAGTATGTATAAAGTACTGGAGTTATTGTTTTTATGGAAACAACAATAAAAGAGGAAGTGGAAGAAGAAAAGATCTTGAAAGAGGGTGGTGAAATTATTACCTCTTCTTCAGTTGTTTACTTTTGAGTTGATCAAAAGAGATCCTTAGGTTGTCTTTATGATCAAATTAAGGACTCTAGGTTGATTTGAGGGATTTTGGAAAGGTATTTGTGTAGGGTTTGGTTGAGCCAAATGGCTTTGGAGGTGTGAAATTAAGAGATGGGGAAATACCATTTTATAAGAGTTGTGAGGGTCACTTTATGAAAAGCTTGAAATATTATTTTATAATAAAATTATTTTCTGTTTAAAATGGAAAAAAGGATTTATTTCGGAGATAAGGTGGATATGGGTCTAAAAACTCTCAACCAATTGGTTTTATACCGGTTTAGGTCACCACATTAACCTTATCTTTTAGATTTTACTCTTTGTTAAATAGTTTGACATTTACCATGTCTCTTTGTATTTTTATATTTTATGGTTAATAAACATAATATAAACTAACAAAATAACCCCAAGGGGTTAATTATTGATATATATAGCCTTATAAATGTTCTTTGGATGATCCTTAAATTTTTAAAAATATTATATCAAGTAATAATTTAGTATTTGATAAAAAACTCAATTATGTCAATTTTGACACTATTTAGTATTTGATTTTTTTTCAAATCCATAAAAACATTATCACTTCGAATAAAATTTATTTAATCAACCTTAAAATTTCATATTAACCTATAAAATTAGTGAAATTCCTCTTAAGTCTCAATTTACATTTATTTGGATATTTATATTATCAATTATTTTAATATTTCATTAATACGGCAATTATTGCATCACGATTGTGTCGTAAACAAATTAAATTATATAATGTCTAAAAATTATAAATAAAATACCATTATGTTAAATTTATAATTAATATTTATAGTAGAATTTATATTTTCTGTAACCGTATATTAAAAATGGTTTAATTATTAAACATTGAATTTTACTCTTTTAACTCTCCTTTAAATAAAATAATAATACACGTCTTAATCAAATTCAAGTGACCAAAATGATCATATTTTATTCCTAAGGTTGTTTTTTGTCGAATTATACTTATCCGATTTAATTATTACCCGTTCTATGGTAATTATAATATCATTTTCACCCTTAATTACCCTATTTACTTTTAATCATGGTAAATAAAAGTCAAAAGTTACTATTCACCAGAAATTATTTTCATCTTATTGAACCACATTTTACTTAATGATGTCAATCGTGTCTCTAGGATTTTTCAAATTCAACTCACAAATGTGGTGAAATTATGTTTTATGCAAATTTGTAAATACTCTTAGAAGGTGGGTAAAAGACGGTAAAAAGTTCAATAAAATTTTATATATCTAAACTTATAATAAAATGACTCCAATGAATTACATAAGAACTATATAGGTATGATGTATATATTTGAAAATAAAATATCTAATTACTAAAATAAAAAGTTGATTTTAAATAATAACGCAGTGTTTTTCACTATTCATCAAAAATTGAAGGTTTTCAGAAAAATACCAAAAATTCACCCCATGAAAATTTTGATATTGCGAATTCAAAAATGAATTCCATATTGAAAAATAAAATTTATAAAATTTTAAAAATTTTGTTAATACTATTCCTAACAGCTAGTTTGATTGGTCTTGGTGTGTTAAAACTCCATTTTGTGTACAACACAAGCTACTCTATTATTCAAAGGGACACGTATCGTGGAAGATTAGGGTATTACAATAATAATATTTCCCAAATGGCCCAAAGGCCCTCATTTTTTTGGATTTATTATAAACCCCCTTCAAAGAATGTGGTGGAACCCTTAAAATTCCCGTAGGCTAAGAGATAACAAGGCTCATAGGATTAAGAGATTACATACCCCAAGGTCTTATGAATTCAACCAGACTATAAATATTAGGAACTTCCAATCCCTAGAATTTTCATTGTGATGGTAGCTCTAGAACTTTTCATGGTCGTTTGGCTAGACTTCCTGTGTATGTATAGGTTGGTCCTTAAGGCATATCCATTACCCTCCCATTCTTTAAAATCCATCGGGTTCTGCTCTGTTAGGTGCACTTGCTCTGAATCCTCCTTCGGGGTTGCATCTTTTTTGTAGAGTCTATTTTGGGAAACTACACTGATCATGTGGCCTGAAGTCCTTGAGGTGGCCCGAAGGCCTTAAAGGTGGCCTGAAATCCATACTTACCTGAAGGCCTGGGTGGCCCAATGGCCTTACGGACTCCAATACCAAACTGGTAACCTTGGGTGAATAGTTCTAGTTTCTACAGTACCTTCTACAGTTCATGCTATAGTACCCCCACATTACTACTACAGTACCTGAAATTATATCTCCACTTGGTTTTGGACATGGGTCTCATTGATGCACTTTAGCTGTCCTCACCAACTCGTCTGAGGCTCATGTTATTGATAATAATATTTCATCATTAATATTAATTCATTAAATTTATCAAATATTGGAAATGAAATACTAACAAGAACATTCTGTAGGTTAGTGGTTGGCATTTAAACCATTTCATCCTTCGGCCATGGGTTGAAGTCCCACAACCTTTCAAATTTGATGGGTTTTTATCTAGAATATATGTTTCCCTTTTCAAAACCATTTTAATATATTTTGTGGGTATCCGGAAAATTTAATCATTAAATAACCTTTTAAGTAAGGTTTTTAATATGACAACTAAACATAAATACTTCAGCCATTTATTTCTACATATGTCCTATGTATAGGGTTTATCCTTTCGAAGATATAATTGACATGTGTAATTCTTTGTTTAACTATATTTATGGAAATGAACAATAAATTTTTCCTTCTGATGAGATTTATTTCCTCCCATCATAATCTTCATTTTTCCATTGCAATTATTTGTTTTATTTATTTCCTTACAACAAATAAGAAATTTCTTCATTCAGCAGAGACCCTTTCCTAGGAGTCTCCTTCTACATTTCTTACAAGATGGAAAATTGAATCCTTATTTTCTCTATTCTCTCCACCAATCGAGCTCTTAAAACCATTTCATCCTTATCTTATTTGGTGATTTTGATATTTGTTTAGGGTATATGTTTTAATCATATTTCAAGAAAACTAATTTCAAATAAAAATGATATATTTCACTCTTATCAACAACTTAATTTGTTTCTCTTTATCACCACATTTTCCTTCATGTTAAATTTTAACATGACCCCTTCAGGTTCCAACAATTTACTAAAATAAGAAAACCTAGTGTGAGTAACAATAGTCTTTGTGGTGAAAGCATATGATCATTTACAAGTTATATAAATCATGAAACCTTATTTCAATCTTTGTCTCGTTTGTTTTATTCTAGCTTATTCATTGTCATACCACATTTAAATCCATCATTATGGTTTGTATATAAAATTATAATTATCCTAAGCGTGGCCCCCAGAAGTTTCAAACTTGGTGCACAGTAAGGATCCTTGTTGTGTACCATGTTATGCTTGTGTCAAGACCAATGAACTTCGTGAGAGTTTTTACCCCTAGGTACATCTGTTCCAGAATCAAATCCACTTATAGTATCTAGGTAGGGTAATAATTCTAGGATTACCCACATAATCTCTACCTTACCAAAATTATAGTATGTTCCTCTATACTTATCCTCAAATTTTATATTAGGGTTATGTTCCCTTATATAAATTTTATAAATCTAGTTTCTAAGGTTTCTACTAATCTTCCTCTAATACCAACTATAGTGAACCATCCCCATAATCCTAAAGTCAGTGTCTAATATCATTAAATTAGCATGATTACAAGGAATCAAACCCCATAGGAAAGATGAATTTAGTAGTCTTTGTAAACCAGATACATACATTGGTATTTTATTAAAAATTAACACACTAATTACAACATAATTTTATTATTTCATAGATAATAACAATATTCCATGTAGATTATATTTTCATATCTTTATTAGTACAAAACATAGATTCATTGGGAAACAAAATAATAATAATGATATGAAATGATTAGTAAGCTTCAATCATAACAGAAGCAATAATGAATCAATGAGAATAGTTAATATGGAAAGGTAATAACTGAAGACACGAGTAATATAATCCAGAATTTGAGAATAAAATAAATAAACAATATGGCATGGTAAATAATTTAAAACATGTTCCATTTAAATAAATGGACAAGGAATAATCAATATAGAAAGGTAAGATACTGAAACACATTCCATTTCATCAATAACGTAATAATGAAATGCATCCTTAGATATATCGACGTAGAATATAATCGATGAATAATAACTGAGTATGAATGAGATAAATATTCAATTAATGGATGCCATGCTTCCTAGGTATATAGTACTGTTATAGTTAATACCTTTCAGAATATGGTTTATCATATCAGGTTAAAACAAATATATGGATATCAAACTGGATCATCACATGCGACTACTGATACATCAAGGGGATATCTATAACTGAGTCCCACCCATGTCATAACTGTCCAAAAAATTCTTCATATATAAAATAATCGATTTAACAATGTACATTATCAAATATCAGTTTCTAGTAGAAGATACATTTTTATCAATATTTACATAGTTAATCAAATAAAAATTAAATAGACACTGTATATAAAAATCGTATAGGTTTTTGGTAGTAATCATATCTGTGATAAATTATATGTATATTTAGGGTAAAATTAATGTTCAATGATCACTGTAAATTAAATATTTCAAAGGAATCAATGTAGTGAATTTCAATACAATCCTTGGTTAAAGAAATCATAAACCATCTAGAGGATGAATAATGAAGGAATCAATAAATATATCTCATGTAGATAAAAATAAATTGTTATTGTTGTTGATGAATTGGAATACTAAAAAATATATTTTCAAAATATTCTTTAAGAAAATATCCTTTAAATTTTGAGAAACATTTTAAAAATCATTTTCTTTGAAAATAACTTTTGATAAAAAATATTTAAAAATTATCCTTTTAAATAGGTAAAGTAATATTGAAGGAAATTACGGTAGGTAAATATGTACATGCCATATGAGGTAAAAAGAAAATTTCTTTTACATAATAAAAAGGTTTAAAAAGTTCCCTATTTGGAAAATGACAAGAATATTCCTTTAAAAGGATTAGTAAAATAAAACAAGGTAAAAAATTATTTAACTAGTAATTTTGTAATCTTTAAAAAACATTTTTGAGTACCTTTTTTGAATACCTGGTTTATAGAAGAAAATATGTTATCTTATTAAGGAGATAAAAAAAGTTGTTTTTTCTTAAAAATATTTTCTATAAAATTTTATGTTGAAAATAGTGGTAAAATTGAACTATTAAATAAAAAAAATATCATGTATAACCATAGGATAATAAAATTAAAGGGTTTATTACACAATTATCAAAAAATTTCTTCTAATAGAAATCTGAGTCTAAACAATCCAAAACATAATGAAATTGTAAATTAAACCCTTGAAATGACTATAAAATTGACGAGAGAATCAATAAAAATAGATTTTGTTTGTAAAATTAAATCCATATAAAACCTATGGAAATAAAAAAAAATTAAAATGTTATTATATACATAATCTTATAATATTATCGACAATTGGGAAGTTATATAACCTAGATAAAATAAATTGGGTTATGAAATTCTTTACCACTTAGAATTTTTTTTATTCAAATCCCCATAGAGAAAATAATTAAAATTTAAACTAAAAATTACATGAAGTTATAATAAATCATGACATATTATATCAAATTTGGTCATAGATACACCACCCAAAAGAATTAAGTGGTGAATATGACATTTATCTCACGAATTTACAAAAGGGAGATAAATAACTCTTACCATGTGTTTCCTTTTCTGGTGATAATCTTTTAAGTTCATGTATAATGGTTTAAAACAAGTTACTATATTATTACATAACCATATTAATATTTTATAATCATATATAAGGGGGTAGTTGTCAACACTTCCATAAACGATGTTATCATATTCCCAAAAAAGGGAATCATAAATGTATGTGTAACATAGAGATTAACAAATCCTAAAAAATATAAATATAAAATATATATATATATCATATATAAACTAGTTTACTACCATAATTTTCATCCATTAGAGGTGGTAAAGAAAAAACAAATGACATCATTTCGTGAGGTGGTAGTTCACCGTCCACAAAAATGGTATGTTCATTACCCATTGGAAATAAGTGTGTGTAAGTGTATGTATAAAAATTAATATAAAAAATATTAGTATATTTTGGATACTTATTTTATTATATAATAATGTAATTATAAGAGTTTAGGGGGTGGTTAAAGAAAATAAAGTAAAAGAGCTTGAGGAAAGATGTTAACTCTTTTTTGGGTAACTCATTTTGGTTTACCCCAAAGAGCTTCCTTGGATGGATTTATTCCCAAGGAGAGGGTTTTAGGAAAAGTTTGATTTTTTAGGAGTTATTTGGGAATATTTTAGTAGATCCAAAGTGTCTTGAGATATGTGAATAAGTGGAAGGTGTGAGTGCCTTTTTATAGTGGAGGAAGAGTTGCATTATTGTAAATTTCTTAAAAGGGAATTGTACCCACAGTTTTCCTACAAAAGGTGGCTAAAATAATGATCCCAAATAAATAGAATAGATTATATGTTCTAAATATTAATATTCAATAGATTTGGTAAATGTTTATCGGTTATTTTGGCTCTTATTTTTAATGTTTAGTCCCTTTGTTTTCTAATTTCTTCTTAATTTTTGTAATTAATTTAAATTAAAGTCACTAATTTTTTGGTCAAAAACTATGTTTACCTTAATAAATATTATAAATCATTCTGATTCAAAATATGTGCTAAATTTTTCAAAATTTAAATCACATAAGTGTTAAAAATTAATTTAAAATATCCGGTAGAAGGGATGACAAAGAGGGTTTTTAAATTAAAATGAAAAAAAATATCGATGTTTTAACATCTAATTTCAATGTGAAATTAGATTCAATGGCCTAAATTGGATTCATATATTTAAAATTTATCTAATTAAACCTTAAAAACAATTATAAATAAATTTTTACTTAATAAATAAATTATATGAAAAATTCGTTTTGAATTAAAATTCAGTGTTTTCATTTTTCATGAAAAAACGAAACTTCATAGAAAATACCAAAAATTAACCCTAAACTAATTTTGATTCTTCATTTTCAAAAAATGAAATTTACTTTCACATAAAAATATATATAATTTCCAAAATTTATATTTTACATAGGTTGGACATTAAAAGGATGTAAAATTTCCATTAGAAAAATATTGTTTCTTATGCCTAAAATTAGGTTTATTATTATCTTTTGCGTATCCAATATATTGTATGAATTAAAAAAATATTTTATTGAATATATAACAAATTTATTTCATTAATATCATTCACTAAATGTAATTAATTTATTTTATTAGGAGAAAACACATTTGTGAGCATAAAAACATTTTCTTTCATATTTAATTGGTTTTTGTATTCATTTCTAATTAATGATTAACCAATGAATTTAACCATATATTTTCATAAGTTATTTAATCATATTCATAACTAATAATTTAATGGATATGTTACATCTTATTATATTAAATAACATTTATTTAATAATATATTTTTTTTCGGTAGAACTCGGCCATGCGTGTAACACAAGCCACTGGAAAAACTCATTATTGCATGAGACACACACTGACTCATTATTGAATTCATTTCAAGATATATTATTTATTTAAAATATAGAATATATTTTAATTTTTTTTTGGAAATTATATACCATTAATTTTTTGGTGTTTTGTTTTTCACACGCTATGAAATACAATTTTCTTACTTTATAATTTTGAGGTGTTAAAACAATGGAATGATATCAAAGAGATGGTAGAATAATTTTTATTAATTTTCATAAATAGAATTTTAATTACCCAAATAATGTACCTTTGTAGTTTCTAGTCATGAGTGAAGTTTTTGGACCACTCAACATACACCAAATAATGATTGAGTTGATACTTAGCCATCCATTTTTAGTGTGATTTCTCCTAGGTGACTTTTTACTATAGATGAATTCACTTTCTAGTATCCAAATAAGGATATAATTTCTGGGAAAACAATACACTCACTTTACTATCTAAAATTTGTTATTTTTGGTCATTATTATGGTTTGGGTAACATTTCAATCAAAACTCCTTTAAAATAGAGATCTTTTAATGGAACACAAAATACCATAAATGAAATACAATTCATTTTATAATATATCAAATACTTTGAATTTACACCATATAATTGAAATTAAGTTCAAAATACCAAACATGACCCTAGGAAAAATAATTTGAGATGAAAAGTCATTATCTTTAATCCAACATATCCAAATGTTCTCAAACCACTTATGTACAAAAATTACTATCTTAATAAAAAATTTATACACCTTATTAAAATCTAAACCTTCTATCAATTTTATTTATAACCATTTATTTCAAATATATTAGTGTGTTGTTATTTATTTTATCATCAAATGTTATTAGTATCATTTGATGGTTAAATATGAGATTTGTAATGGTGGTGTTGATTATTGTATATAAAAACATTATTTATAATTAAAATATCGTTATATGTTTTGTAATATATGTTTAATTATAATATATAAAGTTATAAGTTAATAATATAACATTTTTAGTCTTGATGCATATAAAAGACATTTAAAATGAGCTAATTTTGATAGTTACTAACATCCAAATTAGGTTAAATACCCTGAGAGGGGGTGAATTAGGGTGGGATAAATTAAAACATATACCGCTTCAGATCTTATTTCGTGGTTAAATAAACACGAATCTCTCTATTTCTTATAGAAATGTTTCAATAGAATCGATATCATGCATGAGACACAACAATTTTACCTGGTTCACCCTTAATAGGCTATGTACAAGAAGAATACACTGACAATGTGCATGTTGTACCAAATTTACAAATGCTCACATCCATGAATGGTGGTTTATGAAAGATCTCATCTATACCCAATCTCACTACCTTTACAAGGTTTTGGTTCAACTCACTACTTTCCAAAGGGTCACTCCCTATGTCTCTTTCTCTGGTTCACAACTGGTGGAAATTATCATTGTATTCATCTGCCATTTATCACTACTCTTGGAAGGGATCCACTCATATATTATGGACATCTAGGTCCATTCATTATCATAAATTAATAACTCCTTAGTTTTAGATAAATTCTCTATTGATTCCCAACTATCAGCCCATGATGAATACTACATTACCATTAATTTACTAGGCAATTCATTCTGAACAACTTTGGTGATGCTCACTACCATTATGAAGCTCATATTTTGTGATGCTAAAATATCCTTTATGAAGATGATACATTTCATGAAGCTCACTTAGCCTTCGCAAATCACACCTCTTTAATAAATCTCAACCAAACTTCGCAACGATCCTTCCTTTTCTGAATCTTACTTGGCCATCATGAATTTCATTACATTCCTGATGCTCAGAACATTCAGTTCACTTTTATATATTTCATGAATTTCATCACATGAAACTCCTTCATGATCCACCATCGTTAACCAACATTATGATTCTAATGTTTTAAGATTTTTGTTAAGTCTCTCTAGTTTTTTGAATGGGGTAGAGGCTTATTTATAGTTGTTTCCATGGATTCAAGAAACTTCCCTCCATTTCATCACCATTTTCTAATGCTCCCTATTATCCACTGTGGTGATACTTTTTTATAACGATCTAGTGAAATTTTACCATTCATAATGCTTCTCGTAATCAAGGATCTTTCCTTAAAAATATTAACACCACCGTGATGCTCCACTCGTGATGATCCTCACCTTTGTCATTCTCGATGCTCATCATTGTCGCATTGATCACTGGAAACTATCTTTGATGCTTCACAAAACACCCTTCATGAATCCAATATTCAAAAAATTCATTCATTTTCCATATTTTAATAATTCCATCATGGAAATCCAATTTTAATTATTCTATAAAAACTCCAAATTTTGAACCCCAAAAACATGGAAAACATTGGGAAACGACATCTCCTTGGGTGTATAATTTTCCATACCACTTCATTGAAATCCATTACTCTCTCTTGGATATTTTTACACATGACTACTCAACAATCTCTATAGATATCTACAAAATACCTTGGAAACCCTCTTTATTAAAAAACACAAACAACCCAAAAAATACTAAAATGTTACCTTGAAGGATTTTCCCCCACAGTCTCCCCCTTTGGGTTTGTTGGAAACTTTTCACATTTTGATTCCTCGTGAATGATTCTCCAATCTTCTTGCAACATTCACTTCAATAAATCCATATAGCGATCAACGACTTTCTTGAAGCATAATATAATCCCACATAATCCATGATCGGCGTGAGAAACAAGATTAGCATGAAAATTTCCTCAAAGAATTACTTCGTTGAAAAACGTCTCATCTTTTTTCATTACTAATTCAATATATTTTGATATATAAACTATGATCGATCACCTTTAGAATTTTCTGATTTAAAACTCCCCCTATCTCACTAATCCACCTATCAGATTCTCCCCATTTCTTCTTCAATATATTTTCCCACATTTTATTTCTATAATTTCTCCCCCTTTTTCAATGAACACGAAGGTCATTGCAACCGGGTATAGAACACATATTAGTACATTAGAGAAAAACACACCATAACTCAATGAAATGTCATCCCATGTCCACACTTTTTTATGTGATGGGATTTGACTAAACACTCAGATCTAGTCGATGACATTCAAATTCGTCTTTGGGTAAGTTCTTTGTCATAATGTGTGGAACCTATTTCTCTGTAGTCACATACACAAACCTCACAATACATTGATCCACTTTCTCCATGATAAAATCATACATGATTTCAGGGTACTTTTCTCTTGAGTGATGGACTGTATTCTTTATAAGATTCATAGTACTTGAACTATCACAATGTATTCTGATTGGTGACTCCACATCTACTCACATATCATCAAGCTGGTGCTTAATCTACAACAATTGTGTTAAGGCTAGAGTAACCGCAATATATTCATATTTTTTGGTTCTTAGAGAAATAAAATATTATTTCTTATGTAGAGAAGAGATACATAAACTACCAAGATAGAATGAATAACCTGATGTTGTTTTTTTATAATATGATGAACTAGCCCAATCTTCATATGTATGAGCCAATAACTCATGTTGAGATTTTTTATTGTACATAAAACTAGAATCCATTGTTCCCTTGATATAACGAAGTATAGTTTTCCCTAAAATCATGTGTCTTTCCTTGGGATTACATTGATACAACACTGCTTAACATAGGGAAAAAAATATCTTCCTGTCACTGTCATGTACAATAGGACTACAATGATCTTCTTATATTCAGTGACATTAACCTATTTATCTTCATTATCCCATGAAAATATCATCTGGGTAGCCACCAGAGTTATCATCTCCTTGAAATTATTCATTAAATTTTTTTCTCAAAACCCCATTATTGTATTTAGTTTTTAGAAATTAATGTTCTATTCCTTTATTATGCTACCTATAAACCAAGTAAAAATGACAGTTTACTAATCAGTGACATTTAGAACTCACCTTTAATGAAATCAAAAAATTGTCTACAATGCTCTTCATCTTATACTCTATTGATTATTTCATTAACATATACCAACACCATATTCCTTTTATTAATATCATGGATGACCTATATATCATAATCATATTCACCACACTGAATACTGAGCTTTTTTAGAAATTGATATAGTCATTAATATCATGCTCTTGGTGCTTTATTCAAACCATATAAATCCTTCTTCAGCCAAATAAACATTCCTCTTATTTATGAAAGAGAAAACCATCTGGATAATCAATATAACCTTCTTATTCTAGAACCACTTTTTGAAATGCTTACTTGATATCCATCTATAATACCTTGAACTTTCTTTTCACTCCTATGACCAAGAAAAAACAGATTGTCTCTCACCTTGAAATAGGTGAAAATGTATCATCAACATATATTCCATTTATTTTGGAGTATCCTTTTCACACTAATCATTATTTGTTTCAAATTAATACACCTTCTTCATTAATTTTATTGTGAAGGACCCATTGAGTCCAAATGATATTCTTATATGTTGACATTAAAATAATATCCCATTTCTAATTCTTCTCAATTTGTCCAAAATATTCCTTAATATCATGGACCAATTTCTCATCTCTAACTACACAACCAAAACATTTTCACTCTACCTTTAATAAGTAAGATTATTTCTGTAGAGTCTCCATTTTCCTCCTCTATAGTAGGGATTCTAGATCCCCAATTATATTATTTCTATTGATTTCATCTCTTCTCATCTTCCTTTGTTCAACTAGTGAATTCTAATCAACCTTTTCATTATCTCAATATTCTTCTAAATCAGCCTCTAGAATTATAACATCCTCTGATCTTCTTATATTTTCATCACTATCCTATTGAGACTAAAGATGTATTTTCTGAATATTATTCTCATTTTATACTATAGTTACATTATGGAATTAAACTACCTTTATCAACTACTTATTGAATTATGTTTATGCTTTTATTTTCTTTATGATTTCAAGAAATATCCTTTCATCTCCACTGGAATCGATCTTCGTGTGTTTATCCTTATTGATAATAAAACACATACTTTTGAAGACTTGAAATTACTATAATGATGGATTATTTCTATACCAAAGCTCATTTGGATTCTTCTATTCTTTTGTACATAATAACCCTCTATTCTATGTATAGACTGATGTCATCACTGCTTCTTTCTAAAATTTCTTTAGAAGTTCTTTCTCGATAAGAATTGTTCTAGAGAACATGTAGATTTTCCTCTCAGACTTTTGAGTCACCCTCATAAATATTTATAAACATATCCCACAAAGAATGTAATGACTTATGTAACACCACATTAATATAAATTTCATTTTCTATGGATCCCAATAAAGAATTTATTCCCTTAGATTCAGTATGCAATTATCTTCGGTTAGGATCTGATGAAGTGCCACTAGAGATATTAGATAATATTTCATGCATAGATATTATAAAGACATCAATTATTAATGATAGAATGTAGTGATGCATCTGATTGATCCATAATTGAAAATTTCTCCCATTGATGATTGGAATCCCTTTGTGATTGACAACCTCCATTTCTTCTACTATGATAAAATGACTGAATTTCAACCCTTCCCTCTGATACCGATTGTTAGCTAATTTTGTTAAATACCAAAATAGGGGGATGAATAACGGTATGCCAGATTAAATATTATACCACTTGAAATGTTGTTTTGTGGTGAAAAACACTCTTCACTCTCTTTCCCACAGTAATATATGAACCGAATTTACATCATAAATGAGACAGAAAACATTTACTTGGGTCAACCTCATTAGGCTACGACCAAGGACCATACAACGGTAATGTGCTGATTTTACCAAATCCACTGAGGCTCAATACCAAGAATGGTGGTTTGAGATAGATCTTATCTATATCCAAGCTCACTGCATTTACAAGGATTAGGGTCTTTTCACTGGTTTTCCATGTTTCACTCCCTATGTCTCATTATTTAGTTCACAACTGATGTAAAGGATCACTATATTACACATCATTTATCATTACTATTAGAAGGGATCCACTTATAGTGTATGGAAATATAGGTCAATTAATTATCCCTAATGAATACATCCTCAGTTTTAGATAGATTCTATGTTGATGACTAACTTTCAAACACTGATTAATTCCACATTACCATACATTTACTTGAAAATTTCTTTTGAAACACATTCTTGATGATCACTACAACTTTCAAGATTCTCTTTTGTAAATCTCGAATAGCCATTCTGAAGTTCATACCTTTCATGAAGATCGCTTACCATTTTCAAACCACACATCTTTTGTGATGCTCAAATTTCTGTCATGAAATGTACTTAGCCTTAATAAATTTCATCACTTTCTCAATGATAATAACATTCGATTGGATTTTATAGCCTTCATGGATTTCATTTCACAAAACTCCTTCACGAATCACCTTCATGAACCTACTTCGTCATTCTAGAGCCTTAATATTTTTTTTAAGTCTTACTTGTTTTTAAAGGGGGTAAAGGTATATTTACAAGAATTTTCACTGATTCCATAACCTTCCTATCATGACATTACCATTTCATGGTGCTCCCTCTTTTCTGCTGTGATGCTCCCTCTTTCATGATTCTCTAGAGAAATTCTCCCATTCATGATGATTGACGTAATCGCAGAGTTTTCCATAAAACCATCGCACCACCGCGATGCTCCATTCGTGATGCTCCTCACCTTTATCTTTTATGATACTTGTCCATGTCGCGTACAAAACCATCATCTATCTTTGATTATTTTTGAAACACCCTTTGAAAATCCAATATTTATTAAATTCATCCATTTTCTATATTTTTATAAGGATTTCAAGGAAATAATTTTTTTTTTGATTTTAGAAAAACTATAAATTTTGGACACCATAAATTTGGAAAACACTAGAAAACAGAGTCTCCATGTGTACACATTTTTTACTGCATCAATGGAATCCAATCTACTATCTAACATCATTATCAAATCGCATAGTCAATAATAAAACTGGATCAACAAAACATACCATATAACCCCTATCTTTTTTTCAATCACAATCAACACCAAAAGAATATAGTGTTACCTTGACGGGAATTTTCCCAAATTATTTTATAAAAAATGGGTGGTATATTAAAAATAAGTTAAATATTAGTATAACCATTGTAAAAATATAAAACAAACTGTAATTTATCAAATATTTATAATAAAATTATTATTTATGTTTAATGACTTTTATTTTTTCAATTTTATTTTGAGAAATTATTTCGGAAATTTTTCAGACCAGGTGCAGAAACGACGTGCGATTCTGCGGCTCGGTGTGCCTGAAAAAATTCCTTGAAAAATGTACAGTTTTTAATAGAATGCACATGTGGATTTCATTAAAAATTGGAATATATTTTAAATGGGTGACTGGATTAGAAATTTTAAGGAAGGATTTATCTCAGAATAGCTGCTTTACCCTTGTCACTACCTATCATTAGTTGGTGTGGGTCATCAGAAGAAAACGATACAGTGGACATAACTATAAGTAAAATAATTAAATAAAATTGTTTTTTTAATTCTAATAACTCATTAATTATGACTCGAATTTAAAATATGGTATACATGTTTAGTCCATAATGTCTTGTTTTCCCTAGGTGAGGCCAAACATCTACCAACGTGTGTCGGCTGTGAAGAATAGTTTTTAGATGTTTTAATAAATAAAATAAACACTACGTTTATTTTAAATTAAAGTAATGTCAACACAAAAATGGTGATTATTTAAATTAAAAATATAGTTAGTATCTCAAGGTTAGTCTCATGACCCTAGAAATTCCCTAGAGGCCATGGAGAGAATCCTTATTGAGTTCTCTCAACAGCGATGAAAAACACCAGGATCAGAGAACGTTCTTGGTAGATCTCCAATGAAAATAAATCCCCAACAGAAAACGATCCATATCCCCCGTAGGGTGGTTGTTTCATTATTGCTTTTCCCCATTCTTAATTTATGCGATGAACACAGCTTAATCCATAAATATATTAATCCATAGTTCGTTTTTTGTTGTGCGATATGTTATTGTTGCAGGATTATCAGGGGATTATATTATCCTCTTCATTTATATTTCTAATGAGAATGAATAAAATCTAATTGGAACAATGTAAAAGGTACATTCTTCGGTAAATATTCAAATTTTCTCTTCGTTTTTCATGGTGTAATTCATCGTTGGATCCTTGTGATCGTATAAGAACTTTCTGGGAGGATATGAATGCAATCAAACCCTCAGATTTGAGGTTATATGAAATAGAGGATGGGTTAGTCACTACAAAATATTTAACATTTACCAACTAGGACATATCTGTTGGTAAAATGTTTTACCAACACATATGTCCCTATTACTAAACTATTGGTAAAAACACTGTCACTAAATATTTTTGCGATATATAAAATAGTTCTATAAAACTTATAATTATTTCAACATATAGTATATATTTTGTTTAGAGTATTTTGGAAAAAAAATTTATGAATTTTTTTTTTCTGCTAGTAGTAATATGACCGCCATTTAATATCTATTTATAAATTACATTTGAATTAAAATTATAAAATTTTAATTCCAGTAAAATTTAATATTATATTTTTAAAATTATCATATATAATTCATCAATTTGAGTTATTCAGTTGAAAAATATTTACATGAATTTTAAATCTTTAAAAAAAAAATATTTATATTAATACTGAAATTAAATACAAAATAAAATACAAAAACACAAGATTCATCCCCCAACAGGACCCCCCTAAGTACTAGTGACCCCTCCATGCCTATGACCCTTCCATTCCTCAGTACCAATGATCCAACTCTAGGAACAATGATCCATCCAAGCCCTAGGACCAACGAACCAACTCCATCACCTATATAAAACTTCAAGTTGTTGTTATACCACACCATCTTGCTCAATGATCTCTACCACACACAAAAAAAGAGCATACCAAATAAATGTTAGCTCCAATACTGGAGAGAAACTTAAATTATCTAGTATGCCACACCCTTTAGCTCTGATATCTACATCACAAACAACTGAAATAATATAACCACAAATCAGTGAAAAATATCTAAATAAATTGATACCAAATTATAAATAAATAGAAGTATGAAAAAAATATTTCCATAATGTGAATTTTTAATGTTTCCTATTCACATCCTCAGAATTTTGGAAAATGATATAACTTTTGTAAAGGGTTTCTCTAATAAAGAATTAGATAGATCTGATGCATGTTCAATGAATGAAAAAACCAAACATTTGAAATATCATAATAATTAAGATTAAAAAACCATAAAATCACATTTTTATACTTTGTTTAATTGTAACATGAATTAGTCACAAAATATATTCCATAATGAAATTTATTAAATAAAAGACATTTACAACACATGCATGAGGTGTAACGATTTTACACCATAGGTTGTTGAGAGAGATGCATGTTGAGATTACAAAAAACACATACTAAAACTCTCATTGCATAAAACCTGCCCGAAATTGTTACTGCTATAGTTGTAAAATTAGTTAAGTTATGATACTCCATAAACTGTTTAAATATCTTATTTTCTCTTATTTTGGTAGGATTTCATGATTGACCAGTTTTTCTTCAGCTAAACATCCCCCAAACTCAGGACTCTTGTTCCAAAAATATGTTTCTCTAAAAAAACTAAACATGCTGAGATGAATTGACAAAATCAATGATATTTTAAACTCCATACATTTTCCATCTTATTCATGATTGATATAAAGCATGACAAGTGACAACACTACCCTTAAAACACACTACATGATAAAATGACTGCAAATATCCAACACACATCAAGTAAAAGGCTTGCTGGAATATATAAATTTACTATTCAGTGTGAAGGATGGTTCAGATAATTATTAGAATCACATGGATGATGTATTTATTTTACTAATACTAAAGTGGTAATTAATCGATTAGTGATGTTTTATTAAAATAGAGAATCTTACGTATTTAAATACTACTAGGCTTTGAGATTTGATTTGATTTGTTTTGGTAATGGTAATTTTATTTCAAAACTTATTTTAGTTACTGAATAGAGATGAGTCATATATAAAGGTTATAGGTTTTTGGTTATTCGAATATTAATATAAATGTGTTCGGTTTTTCATTGAAACATGAAAAAATTTAAAAAAAATTAAAAAATCATATTAAATACAAATGTTTTTATATGAGTATCATAGATTTGGAGAATTAGAAAAGGGAAGAACTATATTATGATGCGTAATATCTTTTATATACTGTTAGGATATTATTCTATCAAAATTGTTTAAATTAACAATATAAAGTCAGGAATATATTTTTTGTTGTACATGGTAGTTTAACTAATAAAGGAATTCAATGAGTTATAACTTCTTAAGATAAAAAGGAAGTATGACATTATTTCAGCTATAAAATATTTCTCTGTGTCAAAGAATCTAAAATATATTGAGGTGGAATACAAGATGGAGTGTGAAGACATATATATTTAATGATGATTCTGAAATTGAGTTGAAGAATAAGGCTGATGTGTATGTTGTGTTGCTGATTATATTCTGGTATCCAACGTCATATTCGTGGTGATAAAAAATATTATTCTATTGATGTTGATACATTGAAAGAAAAAATAATATCCCTTTTAGGATATCATAAGGGGCCCATTGATAACTAGAGGTAACTAGTTTAATTAAGGACTATCCGTTCAAGGAATTGGTGAGTTGTTCCAAGATGGTTATAGTTTCTTTATACAGACTCAAGGATATACACTACTCAAAATGTCTACTTTTATGGACAACATTGCAGGAGATGTGGAAGAAAACTACACTCATATTTTTATATTCATTTACATTATATAGTGAATATATTTTATCAAAATATTGATATAATCACATCATGTATTATGTACCAAAATTTGGATTGAACAATATAGAAATCTTATATGATCTTATATATTATTTACCTTATGTATTGTGTGTGGTGTTTTCTGTTTAGAGTTCATTAATATGAACATAGGGGGAAGCTACATAGATCAACTAGATCTATAAGTCATCCATTAGCACATGGATATTCATCTATTGACATCAACAGGGATGTAATCCAGGGGGATTAGAGGGAAGCGACATGGGTTCCACAAGTCCTGGCCATCTAGAATGTCTACCTACCAACAAACAACACTTTTTTCCTCTGTCATTACGTGTAATTTTGTTTATTCTTATTTTCCACATGTCTTAATATTTTCTATGTATTTTATAGGATCTTGTTTGTTTATCCTTATTTTTTATTAGAAATGTAGGGTCTTTCTACCAGAATATTATTTTTTGTGAGATTTGTTTTGTTTGGTGTCCAGGTGTTATATCCTGTTTCACTATATTTTTTAACCCCTGTAGTTAGGATTATTTTCTTATTTAGGGTTCTGTTTATGTATTTGGTTATTATAGAAATATATATATTTGATGATTGAGAAATGGGAACATTGTACAACAAATTATCGAAAATAAAATCAGAACATACTAAAGCCACCAGTTCTTTAACTAGAGACGTATTCCAAAGTACTTAGTTCCAAAAGGAAGTGCTATATTGGCGTAGGTATAGAGGGAGTTTCAATATAAGAGGATATGTCCTTTGGGATTAAAAAATTACGATGATACTATTCAAGGGTAGACCAGTTGATCAAATATGTCCTTGGAGGGATATCTGTATATGATAACATCGATGATTGAGAAATGATAACTTTGTACAAAAAATTATCGAAAAGAAAATAAGAACATACTAAATACATGTGTTCTTTAAATAGTGAATAAAACTTGTGTGCCTAAATATTCAGTTTTAGGAGGAAGAGCTATGTTGCTGAAGATCTGGAGGGAGTTTCAAAACTAGAGGACATATTCTTCAGCTTTCCCAAATCGTGATGATACTATAAATGGGTATACTAGTTGATCTAGTCTATCAATGGAGGGATATCAACATAATCTAGAATATAATCATCCTGGAGCAATGGGCAATAATTCCTTATTTTGGGTCATAACATTGTTGTGGGGCAGTGCGAAGCTACTATATCTCCTGGGGAACCCAATAGTCAGAGCTTCGTGGGACTCTAAACATGTTGGGCTAGGATGGTCCCTAGTATAACCACCTGATCCCATAGTGTAGGAGACTGTACAATCATTACATGGATTAGGATTTTACATTGAACCTTGTAAATTATATTTTTTTTTATTTTCTACTACAATCAGGTGAGGTTGAGTTAAATAATAAAGAGGTGAACATTGTTTTAACTAGTCATATAGGCTGAAGAATAAAAAAATATTTTTCCAAATATACCACTTATTCACCCCCACATAGTGATAAGAATGAGCTCAACAAAATATTATTATTTACCACCAACATCAAGCCTCTACCTGATTACTTATAATAGGTCAATTTCTTTTCAGTCTATCATTTGTTAAAATTTTGTTAATAATGGTTTGAGCAATCAACTTTATATCATTTTTTTCTGAAACAAAATAGAGTCTTGGGAGGTTAAATCATTGAGGTGGATAGAAGAAGAGTATATAATTCATATGGTAAAAAAATAAGAATTAGGAAGAATAAAATATAATACGAGGGAGTTATTACCCTTTCAATTGGATACATAGAGGTCACAGCCATTGTTTCTCCCACTAATGTTTAGTGGACTCCCAACGCATCGGGTGGGAGCCTACTGTAACCCAAAAATTTTATTCAGCCTCCTTGAATCCATTTTTCCCTCCTCAACACCTATTAATTCATGAACATATTAAAATTATATAAAAATACACTTGGAAAACTTTTTTGTTCAAAAAAATTAGTTTTTATAATCTATAGGGAATCACGCAAAAAATTTAACAGTTGATCTATATCTTAAAAATGTTGGTATATTATTAAGTTAGAAATCAAATAACTGAGAAATTAACTGAATTTTTTTTCTATTTTAAATGAATATGGAATGATGAAGTTATTTTCCATATTAAAAGAAAATATAGATCCCTGAATATGGACTGATACATATATTAAATAAGAAATATAGTTCTTTTAGTTGAGATATTTCATTGAGTAAAAAAAATCATTTTTTATTAAAAGAATAAACATCAATGGTAATTAAAAAATAGAAATTTTAAGTATCCCTTTGTGTAAGACAATATTATGAATTGATGAAATGTATATTCTGTCAAAAAAATTATGAATTTTCTAAGTTAAAACTCATTTTAATAAAATTAATACAAAATAACATGAAGTTACTAACACGTATTACATTCCACCCTACTATTAAACAAATAAATAATTTAATATGTGATGTATAGACATTAAATGAGTAATTCAAACAAAATAGGCATTACTAAATCAATATTTTCAAATACAGTTCCTAGGGTGAATAACCCATGGTCCCCCATATTCTATGTAAATCATTTCTTAATATCTAAGATAGCTTTTAAAAATGAATTATAAAACCACCTTAAACAATGAACCATTGGGAATGGAAAAAACAATGGTCACTCTGCTATAGGAAATGCAACAAACTCTTAAAGTGCATCTATGAAAAATCCAATCATCAAAATAAATAAACCTAAGAAACCATTTTCAGAGCGAAGTACCAAAATGGATCAAAAAAACATATCAAGGACAAAAAATTCCAGATCAATATAGAATGTATTCCTAAAATAAACAAAAAATATATTTATAAACAGGAAGAACCAAAATGAAATTAGATACAGAAAATTCTACTAGAGGGTCATTGGGAACAGATGTAGAGAAGTGTGATGTGAGAGATAACTGATGAAAAACTGATGTCCGAATGGGAATATTGGGTTTCCTACTAGAGGTTGATTCTGAAAAATGAATTTAGCCCGAGGATGTTGGTCGGGGACAACAAGGTGGCTCGCACGATGATATCGGAGGGTGACACCGTTTCAGAATAGGGAGGGGTGTTCATTCAGATTTTTCAACACTGAACGCTGACTGGGAATAGTGAATGAGTTCATGAGATGAGGTCCATGAGGAACTCTTGCCTCAAGGAAGTCTGACCATGAGGGACGTTTGCGTAGAATAGAGAGGTAGGGTTGGGGGGGTTGCGGGGAATGACAGGTGTGGGGGTTGTTTTGGGGTTCTTGTTTTCTTATTTTTGTATATATATAAATACATATAATAAAAAAAGTCATGAATTAATATAAAAAATTATATTATTAAATGATTAGGTATGTATGTATCTATATATATATATATATTACCAATAAAAATTAATAAATTTTTTATTATAATCGGTAATATATATATTCAATTATTGTTAAAATATTTGATATTTTTGAATAATTTATTGGTAATAGACAATTTTAATAGTAATAGATATTGTTTGTAACAATAAATAATAAAAAATATTCATTTATCAATAAATATATTGGTTGTGTTAGTATGATAAGACACCATATTTAAACGTTGGTAATGGATTTGTTGGTATTGAAATAATAATATAAATAGATATATCTGTTGGTAAAAATAATTGTTGGTACCTATAGTTAATATCAACAAAATTTATTATCTGTTAAAATTTACCATTTTTACGAAGAGATAAATAATCCGACAGTAATTTTCTGTTGTTAATGGTCACTTTTTTTAGTGAGTGTAGATCAGGACCTGAGGATCATAGAGGTGCTTTTGTTTCAGAGTCTAAACCACCTTAGGAAGAATTGTGATGCGCGGAAGCAGCGGGAGTAGTGAGCAGTGGAGCTACGGCATCGGCCACGTGCGAGCCAATGGATATGGCAGGATCGATGGTCATAAGACATGGTGGCGGTCACCATAGGTGACCACATGGGCGGGAAAACTTGTCTTGTGTGGTGGACTAGGCCGAAAAGGTGGGTCGGGCCCTGCCAGTGCAGGATGGGCCTAGTGTGCTCGGTTGACTAGGCAGACCGAGTCAGACTCGGCTCGTCGGGTCAGGCCCTATGGGCCAGGACAAAGTCGGGTCAGACCCGAGCAGCCGAACTAGCTCATTTTTTACCATTGAGGTATCTTGAGATATATTGGGGTAGGTCTGAATAGGAGGTCAACCATGGTGGTCAACCACCACGGTCAATCCACATCCTAGTGAACCCCCCTCTAAAATTTTCAAACTGCTAAAACATTCAAATTAGATGTCAGTTTGACATTATATTTTTGGTGTTGGTACCCTTATGACGAGACATTCATTTGGAGATATTATAAATGGTGGTTTTTTGTGAGTTTTAAAACATCCTAATGGCTTGAAAAGTGAGTTCTATTGAAATGAGTGCACTTGGAGAAAATGTTTTTGTGGTAGGTTGTGACCTAGAGACTGTATTTCTAATAGAGACTATTTGTATATGTAGACTATGTGTCTTCAAGAGACTCTATGTCTTATAGATACTATTTCATATTAGGATACTGTGTCTTATTGGATTTATTATATCTTGAGGTTTTTGATATATTTGTTGTTCGAATATATCTGTGTGGAGATAACTATGCATTCATTTATGTTATTACATCATGGTGTTCCTAGTGGTATTCCATTATTGTATTTCCTTTGTGGTATTCCTTCATGGTATTTTATTTGGGGTATTCCTTCATGGTATTTTCTTTGTGGTATTCCTTTGTGATATTCCTTCATTGAATTTCCTTTGTGGTATTCCATAGTCCTTTTGGGGTGTCCTACTAAGTATTGTTTTACCCACCCATACACAGACATTGCCCGCAGGTGTCATGTCTTGTTTAGATGATCAACTCTTCAATGGATTTTCAAGTGGATCCTTGTGAGACCGGATAGTCTGAGGTGTGTCCTGACATCTTTTTTGATGATCGTCCCAGTACCACTAACTTTACATGTTGTACTAGTGGTTGTAGACTCTATTTTATGGTGGGCTAGTTTTGGCACTATTTACTTTCTAGTACTATCACTTTTATACTTTGGTAGTGGGATATAGTGGTTTTCATGAATTTTTTACTTAGTGCTTTTACATTTCATCATTTGTGGCTTTGAGATATGTGCGTGAATACCGATACTTATGAAAATTTCTCCCATTTGAGGGATATTCCTACTTGGTTCTAGTCAACAGCCCCTATCCAATTGGACGTGGGATTGGGGTAGTCAGAGCAAGGGCCCCTCTTGGATAGGTCCTAAAAGAGTGGTATCAGAGTGACGTTTGGTTCTACATTAGGGTTGGGAGTCTACGAGTTGGGTTTGGGGGAACACTGTTAAGTGTTTCGAGTTAATCTTTCATTCCATGGAATCTAGTGTTGGTAAAGCGGCCAACGTATCCATATACCAGGACTCTCAAAACCTAATTTGTTGACCAGGAACATGAAAAAACTTGTTGAAGGGAAATTAAAAGTACTTGTATCATATAATAATTGGTTGTATCTTCCATTTCCTTATTCAGTCAGATCTCCAGATAAACCCTATTAACCATGGTACATGTTGTTTTATAATAGGATACCTATATGTAACAAGATATCCAAGATATCATTGCGTGATCATGAGGATGATCTGACTAGCATTGAGACATCAGTATAGGGTCATGTATTAGAGATAGAACCTCTGGGTGGTTGCTTAGCTATACCACCACATGTTGAATAATAGCTACTACCAGCACAACCAACATTAGATGCATGGAGACTGATCATGTAGCATAAGTGTCAAAGGTTGTGACCTCCATGGTTTCAAGGTGATCCATACCCTCAGACATTTGAGGATTGGATGGATGTAGTTACTTGTGCCTCCTACCTTTAGAGGACGCCTTCCCACCAGATGAAAATCCATGCTTCAATTCTTTTTCAAGGCTCTATGGGTGATGGTGGAGTTAGTTACCCGAACACATAATGAGACAACACTCTCTTGGATAGAATTAGTGAATCTATTTAGAGAGGAGTTCTTTCTGGCCATGTTATGGTTTATGCGCATACAATAGCTTTTGAATCTATAGCAGGGTAGTCAGACTATTGTGGAGTATTCTGTGAGATTTACCAATCTCTCAAACTACTCCATGGATATGGTACAAGACCTCTTCATCAGGGCTCCGACCTTTGAGAAGGTCTTACACTGGAGATAAGGGAATCCATGACATCCCTTAGCAATCCTACTTATTTTGGGGTACTTGAGTAAGCCTGTTAGTGGAGATCTTTCTAGTGGAGTAGGAACCAGCAGTGGGAGCTCCCATCAGGCACCAGTTATCTAAGACCTCAGCATCAAATATCCGAAAAAAGTCACGGGGACCCAATTAGGTTTTCTTATTTGATAGATTAACCTAGGAAAACGTATCAACATTGTGGGGTCCCCAAGGAAATTTGAGATAGTTTAGTGAAATGTTGTGTTACTCATATGAAGACCAGGGACATCGAGCACAAGATTGCCCCACTCGTCATATGGTCGATCAGGAGATAGTCATGGGGCCACAAAGGATGATGCAGAGGTAGGAGGAGCGTGGTCTATATGGTGGTGGATATGGTAGGGGAGAAGGTATGGTGGTGGGAGTTGGTAATATGTTCTAGATTTTATCACCATCTCCCTCACATGGTCTATGATAGGATCAAGGTTCTAGTGAATGGGGAAGGGGTCAGTTACAAGAAACAGAGGCTTATAAAACCAAGTCTCTAGGGATGATTAGAGGTATGATCAGTTTCATTTCCACCATATCGTCAATTTTGATAGATATGGGTTTCAATAATTCTTTTCTTACAATAAACTATATTTAAGACTAAAATATTCTAGTTGAAAATTTTACTCGAACCTTTTTCTTATAAACATCTATAGTTGAGATTAAATAATAACAAAATGGTGATAATAGTGTGACCTTACCCTTGGAGATGATATTTTCGGTTGGGATCAATGGGTAGATGCATCGATGTAATATGAATTTTTCTCGATATGAACTAGTTATCAATACTTAATGTTTATATTGACTATTTTAGGGGAAAAGTGAGGTGTGTCCATAGTGATAGAAACATATTTTCCTTTTTTGTGAAATGGAAACACATGCCTTGCTGGATATTCTCAAACATAGGATGGTTTATCCAATTACTCCTTAGTTGGCTATCCTCACCCTTAGTTTGGTGGATGATATGAGTCCAAAGTATCTTGAAGTGGTGGAAAAGTATGAGGACATCCTTTATGAGGATGTTCTAGGGTTACATCACCATAGGGAGGTATAGTTATATATTGATATGTACCATGGGATATGATCAATATCTAAACATGCATATCAGAAGGATCTTGTAAATATTATTGAGTTGAGGGTGTAGTTAGAGGACTTGTAGAGGAAGGAATTCATGGGACCGAGTTTTTCACCATGGTAAACCCCTTTTTTTACCAAGAAGGTAGATGGGAGACTGAGTATATGTGTAGAAATTAGGTGCCTAAACTACATTAATGAGAAGAATAAGTATCCACTACTGAGGATCGATGGCCTCTTCGATCCGTTGAAAGGGGTGTAGTGGTTTTTGTACATTGACCATGGATCTAGCTATAACCTCTCTGATTATGAGTTGAGGATATACTGAAGTCGACATTCAGATGTCATTATGTCCCTGATTAGTACTTGGTTATTCCTTTTGGAATGACTAATTCCCCATAAGTGTTTATGGTACTCATGAACCATATCTTTCATCCTTGCATAGACCGGTTCATGGTAGTCTTCATTGATGACATCCTAGTGTACTTGGTATCTTAAGAGGCGTATGAGAGACACCAGAGGATGATCTTAGACACACTTCGAGATTAAAATATTTTCATAAATCTCTCAAAGTATCAGTTCTAGATTCAAGGGGACTATTTTGTAGGAATTGTTATTTTAGAGGATGGTGTTTTTGTAGATCCAGTGAATATTATGGAAGTGCTTTCTTGGGATCCACCCAAGAGTGTTACTGATGTGTAGAGTTTCTTGGGTTTGGATGGGTACTATAAGAGGTTTGTACCCAGCTTTTCTAGATAGGTAGAATCCTTGAAATCATGGACATGAAAGAGACAAAATTTCTCATGGATGAATAATTTCCATGAGAGTTTTCAGCAGTTAAGGCAGATATTGACAATATCTCCCAACCTTAGATTTCCAGAGGAGGGTTCTCAGAACGTAGTGTTCTTTGATGCATCAAAAACTAGGCTAGGATGTATCCTGATGTAGGAGAAAGTAGTGATTGACTATGGTTCATTACAGTTGATACCACAAAAGAAGAACTATGCATCCCATGATCTTGTGTTAGCAGAGGTAGTCTTCAAATTGAATATATGACGATACTACTAGATGGGTGAGAGATCTAACATCTACTATGACAACATGATTCCCAAATATATCTATTATTAGAAGGATCTGAAAATGTGATAGATGTTATGGCTAGAGTTTCTACAGGACTATAGCTTTGAGATTTTCAATACTCCTAAGAAGGGGAACATGGTGGAAGATACTATCAGTATGAGATGTAGTTAGTTGTTTCTAAATGAGGCATCAGAGATATTGGCCTCATTGTAGATATCCTTTGTGTATGGGGATTGAGAATATTACCTTCAGTTGATAGTTGTTACCCCTTCACACTTATAGTTAGTTAAGGAATCAAAGCATGGGGATACTAACTGTGAGATTTTACTTGTTCAAATTTCCATAGGGCATGCCCCTGATGGATATTTGAATGGTGTGGAGCACATCGTTCTTTACAAAGGGCACACAGTAGTACTAGTGGAACTATGGGAGGAGGTTCTGAGGGATTTACATACATCCCATTTGGAAGTACATTGATTTGTGGTGAAGATGTACTAGGATATAAAATGTTAGTTTTGGTGTACAGGGATGAAGAAGGGAGTTGTAGAGTTTGTTTCATGATTCCTCACTTGTTAGAAAGTGAAGGTCAAGCACCGGGTTCAAATGGGTTTGACTCAACCCCTTGATAATCTAGAATGGAAGTGGTATGGGATATCAATATACATCCTGATAGGTATAGCACCTAAATCCAGGGGCATGATACCATCTAGGTGATCATTAACTGACTCACTATGTTGGACCACTTCCTAGCTATTCAGGAGAAGCGTTCAGAAGAGATATTGGGACAACTCTATATGTAGGTGATAGTTGAACCCCATGGAGTACCATTTACAATAGTCTTAAATCGTGTTGCTTGCTATACATCCCAGTTATTCAAAGGACTATAAGAGGCATTTAGGAATTAGTTACACATGAGAATACTGTTTCATCCCCATCTAGATATCCAAAAAGAGTGGACTATATAAGTTCTGTTGGAAATGATATGAGCTTACATGATAGATTTTTGTCGTAGTTGGGAGGATCATCTACCCTTTTTGGAGTTTACTTACTACAAAAAAATCATTACAACATCAGTATGGCACCAATAGAGGCCTTGTACTAGTGAAATTGAAGGTCAACACATTACTAAATGGACCTAGGATATTCAGCACTCATGGGACCATAGTTGGTGCGGGCGACTATAGAGAAGGTGCAGGTAATTCAGGAGAGGATGAAGACTAAATAGAGAAAACATAATTTTTATACCAATACGCAATGGGGGCCATTGGAGTTCATGGAAGGAGACCATGTGTTTCTTCAGGTCTCTCCTCAATAATGATTATTGAGATTTGGATAGAGTGGAAAGCTATCTCTGAGATTCCTTGGATATTTTCTGATAATATGTAGAGTCGGTTAGGTGGTGAACCTATCAACTCTAACACTATAGGTATATTGTGTACAAGATGTCTTTCATGTTCCATAGATGAGTAGGTATATTCATGACTCATCCCATGTCATTGGATAGGGAAAGAATGACATTAAGGAAAGGGAAACTTTTGTAGAGTGCCTGATAGAGATTGAGAATTTGAAATAGAGGATCCTTAATGGGAGAGTGATTCATTTGGTGAATATCTAGTGGAAGCACAAGAATATGTAGCAGAACACAATAGATTGGGGGCTTAGATTTGTGTTCAGTTTTCTCATTTGTTTGAGTAGCCTTTATTTTGGTTTTTAAGTGACATAACTCCCTTAGGTGGAGAGAATTTAATGACTTATATTTTCTTGATTTTATTTTTATATATTATTTCTAAACATTCCATGACCAGAAACTAAGATGGTATGCTATTATGAGTCCCATTGTGCCTGGAAAAATTTGTTGAAAATGATATTTTATCAATAGTGTGTGTGCATGGATTTCCTGAAAATCTATAATATCATTTTAATGGGTTCCTGAATAATAAATTAGAGGGAAACATTGATTTAAAAATTCTAGATTTACCCTTAGTGTGACCTATCTTTGGTCGTTGAGGGTCATATAGAGAAAAAGTTACAAAGGACGTAACCATAAATAAAATAATAAAATAAAAATATTATATTTAAAATCATCATTACTCATGAACGGTGACTCAGACTGGAAATCAGAAACTATTGTTGAGATTTTATTGTAGTGTTCTCCCTAGGATAGGCCTAACATTGACTGGTATGGGTCGGCTGTGAAGAATAGTATTGGGAAATTTACATGAATGAAATAAATCGTGAGTTTATTTTATTTTAATATTACACTTATGTAGAGATGATATTTATTTGAAATGATGAACTAGGAAGGGAGCAAACATTAGCCTCATACCCTAAAAATTACATGGATTCTCTAGAGATAATCCTTAGATAATACCCTCAACAGCGATGAAAAACACTGGGATTAGATATCATTCTTGACGGATCACCAATGGTAATCAATCCTAGATATCGAATAATCTATATCTCATGTAAGGAGGTTATTTCATTGCTTATTATCCCTATTCTTAATTTCCATGGTGAATTTGGGTCAATCCATAATTATATTGATCCATATTTTGGACATTATTATGGGATGGTTAATTATTTCAGAATTATCTGGAGATTATATTATCATGTTCGTTTATCTTCCAAGGAGAACGAATAGTGGTCGACATGAACAACATTCAAGGTTTGTTTTTCATGTTTCCTTGTTCTTTTTTCTATCCTATTCTTGAAATTATTCTCTGTTAGATCGTCATTATTATGGCTAGAATTTTTTGGAGGCTCTGAACATGATCGGACCCCCAGATATGAGGTAAGACGAAATAGTGGAAGGATAAATGTAGATCAGGACCCAAGGATAATATAGGAGCTTCCATTTAGAGATTCAAGAACTATATGAATAATGGAAGCTTGCAAAAGTAGTAGGGGAATCTAGAAACATCATCAATGGTCACATGTGTGTTGGAGGATCCAAAGAGATCAGATTCCACAGAAGTAGTGCATCATCCCTTGGGATGTGGTGGTGGTCGCTGTGAGCAACCTCGTGAGCAGGCCGACCGAAAAAAATGGACATGGATGGTGTGGTGGGATAGGACAATGAGGTGGTTGTGGACCTTCTTGAACAGGATGGGCCCAGTAGTCCAGGTCGACCTGGTTGACCGATTCAGACTTGTGTCAGACGCCACATGTTGTGGCGAACCCGGTTCGAACCTAGGTAGCCAGACTAGGCCATGGTCAATCGAGCTACCACACAGCCAAATTAGCTGAGGCGCAGTCGACCGTCATGGAAGATCAAGCTATCATGGGGGGGGGGGGGGGGTTAATCATGGGCGTAATAAGACGTATTCTTTATTAGATGTCTACGAAATTGGGACCATTACGATGATACTGTCATATAGAGATATCTTAAGTGGGTTTTTTTTGAATGTTCTTTCGACCGGATGTCTTGTGGATTATGTTCACATGGAACGAGTGAGGTTTGAGAAAATATTAATGCATCTAGGTGAGACCTTGAAATTGTGTGTCTTATGGAGTCAATGTGTCTTATAGAGACTATCTATCTTATAAGGACTATGTTTCTATTGGATATTGTGTTTCTTATGGAGACACTTTCTCTTGTTGAGATTGTGTATCTTATTGGATTGAGTATACCTGGATGTTATTGATATATTTTTTATAGACACAAATCTATGTGGAGCTGACAATGCATTCATTTGTGGTATTACTTTGTGGTATTTCATCATGGAATTTTCTTTTGTGGTATTCAAATGTGGTATATGTTTCAAGTATTAGTTTGTATTATTTCATTTGTGTTATTACTTAATTGTATTTATTTGGTGGTATTCATTTGTAGTATTCCTTCATGGTATTTACTTTTTTGTATTCATTTTTATTTTTGGGGTGTCCTATTGAGTATTGTTTTCCTCACCCATGCATGGGATTTTCCCGGATGGGTCATGTCATGTGTAGACCGAAGAATATTTGAAATAGTTCTAGGAAGACTTGGACCAAGTAGTGCTTTGTGAGATTGGATAGGCTAAGGTGTGTTTTAGTGGATTTTCTAACAATAGTCCCAGTACCTCTTACTTTACAGGTTAGGCTTGTGACTACATAATCTTTTCATTTGTTGCGATTGTTTTAGCCCTAGTTATTTTCTAGTACTTTCACTATTGTACTCTAGTTATGGGATATAGTGGTTTTAATTCATTGTTTACTTCATGATTTTATAATTCATCAATTGTGTCTTAGAGATGTGTGTGAGAATACAAGTACTTAGACAAATTTCTCCCATTTGTGGGATATGATTACTCAGTGCTAGTCACTAACCCCTAGATTATTGGATGTGGGATTGCAGTTATCACATAATGGGACCCTCTGGTACATGTCATGAAATTAAGATTCCTTATTTATTAATTATATATATTTATATCATTATCCATGTAGGTGATTAAAACAGACCCAAAAAGAATGCTCTATAATTTAAGAGTGAGTATATATATGAAAGTTATAATTTTGGAATAATAATATTATTAAAGAATCATAACGATATTATTGAGATGTTTTGATGTTGGATAATAAGGTTTTCTATTAGTTCAATTAATAATAATCAATCTATTTGAAAAATGTCAACTGTCACTTTGTGGAGGAAATTGTCCATACAAACACTAACATAATAACTTTTTTAATGAAAAAAGAGGATAGGTGGTTAATTATTAATCCCATAATATGACTATATCAATTATACTAATAATATTGATGTCATCATATAATTTTAAGAAAAATAAATTTGAAATGGAATTCTAGAAAATAATAAATATTAGGTAAATGTTTGTACTTACGATGAGAACTTAATTTTCCCTTAAGGACTCCTTAGAAGTAGATAAATTATGACAAATATCTTGTCTCTAGAATCTTAAAGAAGTGGAAAAATATAATAGGGTATCTAAATATGGTATATTAATAATATTAAACTAATATTTTAGATTGGTTTTGATCGTTTTGTGAGTAGACCCTTTTATAGGTGGTGGGAATGACATTCTTGTAAATATTTCAACATAATATAGAGAGAAAATTAGTCTAGAAGAATCCAAAATGGATAATAATGGAGTGAAGTTATGTTTTTTTATCTACATATCAAAAAAATCAGTTAGGAATTTTTTTAACTTGTTATTAATTTTACCCCTTTGGTCAACCATTTTTACCCCTTTTAGCTTTTACCGTGCTAACTAGTCTTCACCTAAGTAATTTATATTCTAGTAAAAACTATATGGAGAACCATATTACCAATTTTGGATTTTATGAACAAAAATTTACGCTCTATATAATATAATTCAAATTATAAAAAATTCTAAATTTACAAAAAAATTATAATAATTAATACATAGAAAATTATTTTTTCAAAAAAAATATAATTTTTTCGATTAAGTGTTTTTCATATTATTTATTAATGATTTCCAATTGAATGAGTGTTAAAGTATTTATATATTGGTTTAAAAAGTATACTACCTTCCTTATTTAGAATATATTATTTTATTTTATAAGATAAAAAATACTCAATGTTAATAAAAAAATTCTTTGAACATAACACTTTTACCATTATCACAGAAATTAACTTTAATCATAAAAATATTATTTTTTCCCTAAAATGAAATTGAACTTATTACATAATATTAGAATAATGATCTAAAATATGAAAAAAAAAATTTAGATTATTTATTTTCTAAAATTTAT
Source organism: Viscum album (assembly GCA_963277665.1). Lineage (NCBI taxonomy): Eukaryota > Viridiplantae > Streptophyta > Magnoliopsida > Santalales > Viscaceae > Viscum > Viscum album. The sequence continues at coordinate 1,071,337,871 of OY728129.1, forward strand.
GGAATCTATTTTTTTATATAAGAGAATAAAAATAGTTTTTAGAGTAAAATAGTACTCACATTTCCAAAAAACTGAATGTGGCTTTTTAAAATTAAATATTTTATTTTTAAATGAATAATTTTTTTATTATTTTTTTTTAATTTTTTATATGTTTTTAAGTGACACATACCTCTTGATATTTCCATAAAAGATAAGATTCTAGTAAAAAAAGTTTTTTCACCATTCACCTAAAAACTATTAATTCAAAAAAATCTAAGAAAATCACCCTAAACTAATTTTAAAATGATTAATATTAATATGGAACCCTTTTTTAAAATTTAAATCCAAGAATTTTGGAAATTTAATGTTTAACTACAATCATAAATAAAGGATCTTTAGAGTTCACATTGTGTAACCGTTTTTTTGTGTGGTGTTCTCCTAATATATTAGGGTATCAAGTATTACAGTGTGTTCTGAATGACTAAATTAGTAGTCATTAAAGAAAATAAATTCTTTAGAAACATGCTTTATGGTTTCAAAACAAATAAAATTACCTTTAATTTCTATATAATCATAATATCAAATTCATAGAATATTTTTTGAAGTGTTGGGAAGGACAGTGTGTCACACCGTGTTAACATTTACCCAAGCTGAACAAAAATTCCATTCAGTGTTTCAAAACACTAAATTATGAATTTAAAGGTAAAATAATAGAAAATGAAATTAAATTAATTTAAAATCATAAGAAAACTTAATTTGAATTATTTTTTATGTTTATTAGTAGACGACACATCAATCTTACATGTTGTGTGCTTAGAGTTACTGAATAAGAAGTTTTCAAAGAAGTTAATGCCTCTAAAAATGTCATATAGGGTCAAAAGAAAGATGAAAACTCCAATTTTCATGAAATTAAATGAAATAAATCATAGAACTATTTTTGAAAGTCCATGATTGATATATTATCAATCATAGTTTCCGTTTGTCTAGGATGATTAAAATAGCCTCTTTAGTGAAATAAAACATTAAATCATGCGTGTAATGGTCAAAACAATATAGAATGTCTATATATTATTGTGAAATCGTAATAAAATTATATTTTAAATAATTTATATATATATACAAATAATTAATGTCAATATATTATATAGTATGCTCAAAATGACAAAATAAGTACTTCTTAAAGAATTAATTGTCATTAAAAACATGTTCCAGATGATCAAAATAAAGAAAATGACGAAACAATTCCATGAAATCATTGTAAAATAACCATATATTTATTTTTAGATTATAAGTACTTAAATCATGTCAATTAGTGTTTTTTGGTTGATAGGATCATTAATACATTTTTATTGTTTTAAAACATAAAAACAAACATGTAATGGTAAAAATAATAGAAAAAACCATATATTGAAGAGAGATCATAGTGAAACTATATTTTAATTATTTATGATCCTTAAAACCATATGTAATGTGTTTTTTACTCAGTTGGGATGATTAAATTTTTATTAAATAAGTAATATTCTTTAAAAACAATGTGACAGAGGGTCAAAACCAAGTAAATGACATTTTATTTCCATGAAATCATAGGAAAGAAAGAATATATATATTTTTAAATTTAAAAAATATAACATGTTAAATTGATTTTTCATTTCCCCAAGATGACTAAAAACATAATTTAGAGTTTTAAAACATAATACCATATTTTATTGGTCAAAACTATATAAAAAATAACTCATATTGACATAATATAAAAGAAAAAATATACCTGATTTATTTTTTGTGTATGCTAAGATGGGATTCTAAGTTGACATGTATTGTTCCTAGAATTAATTAATAAACAGTTTTTAAATAATTAGTAATCCTGAAAAACATAAGCCAGAGATCAAGACTATAAAAACAACCTTAGATTTTTTTAAATCATAAGAGTAAAATTTTATATTGATTTTTGAAATATAGAAACTAATGGAGTATTACTCAGAGTTATTTTTTGTTCAAGATGACCAAAATAACATTGTTAGTGTTTAAAAAAACTAAAATGTTCATGTAATGATCAAAACCACATAAAAAACATAGAATCCATGTAAAATTATAGGGAATGAATATTTGAATTATTTTTGATGTGTCTGAGAAGAAGTTAATTCAATCTGAGGTCAAACATGCTGAGAATGACTAAGTAAGAAGGTATAAGTTTAACAGTTATTAAAAACATTTAATATGTGAAAATTATATGACCACTGATGGTTTATTATACTAATTATTTTTTATAATAATCAAGTGATAAATGAAGTAAGTTAGTGGGTATAGTGACTCACCATATCCAGATGGGCCTTGGATTACATGATCAGTTTAGAGGCTCACAAGGGAACTATGAATCTGAGGAGGGGTTAGTCAGAATAGATCTTTAATTATTAGATTTTATAGAAATTGAATTTGAGGATTATTAGAAAAGAAAGATATAGGAATTTATAAACCATAAGAGATGTTAGATTGAGAGTTTCCCTTATTAAGATAATACTTTAATAACCATCATATAGGTGAATCAGTTTTCATCTTAAACTATGGGTGATATTTGTGACAAAAAAATATATTAAACTCTGTTACTCTAAGAGTTAAAATAAGGCATATTCATCTTACATTCAAGAAGAAATATATTATAAATATAGAGACAATAAAGGTAAGAAAATCCTCAAAAAGAACACTCCTCCACTATGAAGGATGGTGAGAAATCAAACAGAACATTTAAAGACCTCTGTAAATTCCATATTGGTGAAACCTATAATTGATTCCAAGACGCTTACTGGTAAGGATTAATTATCCACTACACTTCCCACATTTATAAAATTTTATGGGATTGAGTGGGAGCCTACACCAGAGTATAATACTATTATTCAATTAACTACTAAGGATTTCCCTTATAAACATAATGTTGGTCACTCGGTTCATTTGAAGACACCTTAAAACATTAAAAACATTATATTGAAGTCGGAAATTGATAATTCACAAGCCAAACCTGGTCCAACAGAAGGGATATCATCTAATTGAAATCTTCCCCCTGATGATGTTGTATATGGTAAGTCCTCCATAAATATTTCTAATTATTCTCCTACTATGGGTAGTCCAAAGGCTCTAGACCGTACTTATTCTCTTTTGAAGGCTTTAAAAACTAATCAAAATTAAAAGGGTTGTACTCAAAAAACTAGTCCAATGATCCCAATACATGTTTATACTGTATTAATTAAAGGGCATGGACGTAAAGAGCTCATTAATCTCCAATTTTTTCAAGGGTTGTTGATGTATCTAAGGATTCCATGGAAGTTGGAAGTGATACCCAATGTGTTGTGTCAGACCCCTCGTGCTGGTGAGAACATGACTCTTAAATAAAATGACTCAATGAATTACTAGGACCATACGTTCCCCCCCTTAGAGCTGGTAGATGAGAGTCAACAGTATTCTTGTAAGATCACATCAAAAAGTTTTTTTTCATTCTCTCACTCTAGATCTTGGAAAAAGAATATGTTTAGCATGTTTAAGAATCAGAGTAAATAAAGTATAAGGGACACATTTTTAAAGGAATGTAACAAGGTTCATAGAATATGTTAATCAAGATAATAGGATCCTTGGGTATTTGAGGGTACCACCCCACCTGATGAAAATGTTGGTTCTCAAGATTATGTTTAAAAACATGGAAAAATCCCAAATCTGGGAGTAATTGCCTCATCTAATAGTTCTGGGTTATAGAAGATGATTATTTTTTCAGCTCCCTTGGGAGGCTTCTACTTTAATCCTGTATTATTTTTTGGTAGTTTTTTATCACTTATTATGGATGTGAAATTTCAATTCTTTTCAATTTTTATCCCCCCTTTTAAATATTTATTTTAATTCAATAAAACATCCATGGGTTTGGGTCTCTAAACTCATGATCCCATGATATCTTTAATTAGAATATATAAGTAAATATATATATCAGTACTATATAGTCATGTTTTTTAAGTGATACCCTTTACCATTCATTAAAAAAATACTACTAAATAGTGGGATCTTATCAGTTCCAGATAAAATCATTGATAAATGTTACCTTTATTAGTGATGAAAAAGTGTGGTTAAAAGGGTACCATTTAACAGTGCTTTTTATTGATGTTAAATGTACCTATTCATCCACACTTTTCTTGGTACTAATAAAGTTGTTCACTTTATCAGTGATATAGTACCTTATTTTAGTGTGGATAAGAGTTGAAGTCCATAATAAAATCTATATTATAAAAAATCATAGCTTAAGAGATAATTAAATTTATATTTATTGCAATAAAATATATTTTCTTAAATAGGATTTATATAATAATAAATATTTATTTACACATAATATGTAATAGATAAGTGAAAAATGGTTTATAAAATAAATAATAATTTATATTAATTAAATTTTGATTAATTAGTATTCATAAATATATAACAAATAAGATTTTGGTGATAGAAATAAATAAATAATTAATTAATCTTTTAAAATAAGGTGAAAAAATGACTTAAACATAAAATGACCATATCTTTTGATCCCAATGTCAATTTGGGCATCACAAGATTTCAAATCAATGATTGAAAAAAATATTTAAATCATTTAGACATGGGGGCCTCAATCCATTTTTCTTATCAGTTAAAAAAGGGCATGAAGGCCTTAAATGCCATGTTTTTAGTTGGGATATCCTAATTATTTAACATTAAATGTAATTTCAACTTATTTTAGGTGGTTATTATTATATTTTTATGGGATACTAGATTTATTCCCTAATATTATAATCATATGGATATTATAGTTTCAAAAAAAATTTATATTTTAGTGTTATTTATAATTTCAAATATAAATATATATACATATTTTCATATATTTAAAAATAATAGTTTTATAATATCAATAAATATTTAAATATATTTACATGTAACATATTTTTTAAATATATAAAACATATAGATATAAAGAAATAATCCATTTTATTTATCACATAATATTTTATGAATATTTATATACATATATAAATGTATAAATATTTTTTTAATATAAATGTGTGTGAGTGTGTTAATAAAGAGATATATATTTATGTGTATTTTAAAATATGTAGATATATATATATAAATATATGTATACATACATATATATACATTTATGTACATATATATATATTAAAATAAGTGTCTATTGACATATATATATATATACTTATATATATATTGAAATATTTTTATCAATATATAATAATACAAATTTTTTACCCAAGTGGTAAAGATCATTATTGAGAAAGAGGTGGCAATGGGTTCAAATCTCAATACGTAAAAATTAATTCAACAAATAAGGGATTTGGTGTTTGGTGGGAATATGAGGGTGTGGTCCCTTGTTTGTGGTGATAAAGGCCCCCCTTTATCATTGATCAAAGAAAATTCAAACATTGATAAAGGTCATATTTGTATTAGTGTATGTTTATTAATATGCACCGATAAGTATATATATATATATATATTTATATATGTATTTATATTCACACATATTTATAAATTAAATAAATCTATTTTTTAAAAAATAAAATGTTTAGTAAATGTTTACATCCATATGGTTTATATATTTTAATATATATAAATAAATGGTTGGATATTTATTTATACAGTAATATTTTTATATAAACACACACACAGATATATATATATAACAATATATTATGAAAAATGACAATAATTTTAACTCCATAATGTCTATATAAATTTCATGTGAGGGAATAAATTCAGTCATTTCCAAAAGAAGACAAGAAGACTACCTTAAAAAACGCTGAAATTCCATCGAATGTTCACAAATTAGGCTATCCACCCTAATGATTCGGTTTTAGAGTCCTTCTAAGCCTATTTTTTTAAAAAAATCTGGGTTATCAAAATCATGACTATATTAGACAAAATATATCATTTCACAAGGTTTGATTGTATGTATCATGGAGAAAAAAGACACCCGGATCAAAATTTATTATCGTTGGAAGTTCAAGTAATGATTTAAACTTATATTAGGATAATAATGTATTAATTAATTTTGTTATCACCAAATTATTATTAAATTCATGGTACACAATACTAATTATTAAATTTTAATTATTATTAATTATTTATTACTTTAGAAACCATTATTTAATAAATTCCATATATATTATGTGTAAATAAAAGAAATTATTTTATAAATCAAATTTAAGAAAATATATTATATCTATAAATATATAAATATATTTATATACTAAAATATGAAATTTAATATTAAATTAAGTATTAATTCATAATATTTATATTTTATCAATGTTAAGAAATGGCACCTTATTTTTGATAATGGATTATCTAAATTTGTCTAAGCTAAAAAAGGATAACAAAGGGTTCCCTTTTAGCGATTTTCTTATTTCTAAAAAAGGTTACCTTTATGAGGGATTTTTTAGTACTGATAAACGTTACCCAAGAACTAGAAATGTATAGAACTTAAAAATAAAGAATCTATAGTGGTGTTTCATGAGAATTCCCAATAACACCTAACATATCCAATGTAATATTAGATCTAGAAACATGGAAAATATTATAGTTTACATGTATAAAAATATATAATATAATTTTAATATTAATAAATGTAATAAATGTGAAATTAATTAGAATGAAAACAATATATTTAAATACCTATAATTATTATGTAACAATACAAAAAAGATCAAACGATGAGATACCTTTATTTTTTAAAAATCTATCCTGAAATAATGAGATTCATTATCATTAAAATTGAAACAATTTTTTTTGTAAAGGGGTGAAAATGGAAGGTGTGGTTAGAAGTTTATTTAGAATTTCCTATGAAAGATCAAAGAGGGGCTTTAAATAGTTTTTTTGAAGGAAATAAATTATAAATGTTTATTGGTTTAATTTTTTCAAAGAAAGTTGTGAATGAGTTAGGGCCCCTAAAACCTTTTGCCCAAGGTAAAGGCATTATAGTCCCTAATGTCTTTATCCAAAATACTGAGTAGATGGTGTTAGTGGGCCCAATAACTTCTGCACAAGGGAATACATTTTTTACCCCTATTTTTAACATCTATATTTGAATATTTTATTTTATTTTTATTTTTGATTTATATATATACATATATATTAAAAAAAATTAGTATAATTTACCTATTATTTTATCTAATATTACTTCTATTAAAGTACTTTGAGAATGTGATTAAAACTATTACTCAGAGTTTCATTTTAAATGGTAGGGTTCATTAGAAATCCTTATAGACTTACAATGTTGAATTTAGATTCTCATTGTAGAGCATTAAATTTCTAATATAATATTATTAATTGTACATTATCAATAATAAGTAATTAACTTATAATTAATTATTTATTATTACTAATTAATTAATATCTATTGACTTATTAATGTTTAGTTATTAATTAATAATTAGATAATAAATAATATTAATTATTATCTTCTAGTAAGTATTTAGTAATTAATTAATAATGATTAATAATTTGTAATTAAATAATATTAAATAACAGTTAAAAACAAATTACTAATTGATACGTAAAATTTTAAAATTTGTTATCAATTAATTACAAATTCATTATTTAAAAATTAATATTTATTTATTTAATAGTTAATAATAATTAATAATTACAATGTAATTAAAAATTATTATTAATTAGTAAATAATTTTTAATAATTACTAAGTAATTAATATAAATTCCCAATTAGTAATTATTTAATAATAATTAATACTTAATAATTAATTAATAATAAGTTGAAATATAATTTTAATTAATTGTCACTAATTATTAGTAATTGATAATAATAATTGATTTTACTAAAATATGTTGGGGTTAGGCCCCTTTACTAGGTAAATAAAAAAAGGTACCATTTAAAAGCTGTGGGGGAACCAATGACATGACAAATCAACCCAAATGCAGTATAACAAAATGGTCCAAAGAATGACCAAACAAAGCCCAAAGGCCCATAATAAAAAATACCCAAAAATGGAACACCATGGGCCCCAATGGCCAAAATCCCAAAAAAAAACTGGACTACCACTACTAGTGGTACATGCATTCAATGGCCACCATTCCAGTGCAGTTAAACCAATGTCACACACAAGGAGAGTGATGTCTGACCCTGATACCTACTTGACCAGACACCGAATCTCATCGGCCGCACCTCGCAATATAAGAGTGTTGAACATAAGCGGGATCAAACAACTACTAAGGCAAAGGTCTATGGAAGCCACTCCGAGCGATGGACCCACATCAGCTCTGTATTCCCACTGAAAAAGTGCCACCTAGCCCATGTCATAGATGTATCATCTTATCTGTGATCCATGACCATATATGTAAGGAGTTATGGACATAAACAGTTACCCAGGGAAGACAGGTTCTTGGGATATTACCTATAGAGGCAGCCGCCACAAAACTTGTCAAGATCACCCAATAATGTGAGAAAACAGATCTGGTCCCCTTGTCAAGTAGGGGATTAACATCACCACTTCCAGTGAATTACCTCCAACATCAAATGGGGGTATTAAATATGTTTCCTTCCAAAACCTTACACATGAATCTTCCAATCCCATAATATGTATATTTCCTCTTAATAGGATATCTAAGCTTACTATCGAACCCCGCACAAGGATAGGGTTTGTATTAGTCACTTGTATCACTGCCGCACACCACCTTCCCATAACTTCAGGTGTGTTTCAAAGAGACTTAGTTTTCTAGAACTAAGAGTTATATAATGAGTTTCCCTCTGTTTAGAAAAAGAGGGGTTTTCAATGCTTAATAGGGGGCTCCCTACCACCAATTAAAAAATTAATTATTAATGATAATTATTTTACAAAAATTAATTAATTAATATTATTTTGTTGTAAATTTAGAACAATTAATTATTAGTATTTAATAATTACCTTTTAATTAATATTAACTAGTTATCATTAATTAATTAAAAATAATTAGTTATCATTAATTAATTATTAATAATTAATAACTACTAATTGATAATAATAATTAATAATCAGATAATAATTAATAATAATAAGGAAATAACTAAAAATAATTATTACCTTATAAATAGTAATTAACAATCACAATTATTTTTTAATTTAGTTATTAATTACTATGTAATAAGTATTTAACAATTATTTATTAATCAATAATTTTTAATAATTTGAAATTATTTAATTATAATTAATAATAATTATTAACAATAAAAAATTTATTGATATTTACTATTTTGTTAATAGTGATGAATGAATAAAAAAAATAAGTCATTATTAATTTAATAATAATAATAATTAATTATTATTCAATAAAAATACTTAGTCATTTTTTAGTAATTATTACATATTAAATATTTTTTGATAATTACTAATAATTAATTATTATATAATCTAGTCTTCTTGGGGTCAATAATGGATTTCCCACATGATTCAAACTTGAAACATGAAGAAGCCCTTGTAGTTTTTGTAGGGTTTTCCTAAGCTTTCAATTATAGTTGATCTATAAGAAAAGAAGGTAGGGGATTTCTATGAATGATGATTGGAGTTTTCAAGAATTGTTTGGAGATTCTTCAATTAGAATGATCCCCATTAAATGGTTCAAAATGCTTGTTGCAGTGTACTGGGATATTATTTCAGAGTGACAAGACCTTTATAAGTTCTTTTTTATTGCTAAGCTTGTACTCCTGAAACACGCAGCCCCATAGTATCTTGATGTACTGGTTGTTATATTTTCCAATATTTGGGGTTTTTTGGATTAGAAGTGCATTTATCATGGTCATTTATGTTTTAATTTCTAATTTCACATAGATGATCAAAGGAAAAGGACATAGAGCTTTGGATCCCTCTTTTTAAAACCAGGCTTAGTCTACTTCCATGAAATGATCTAGGAATTGTATCCATCTTCCATTAAGACCACTATTGTATAGGAATGGATCAAAAATACATGTGTTGAAGTGGGTTCTCAGGAAATCCTAAAATTCTATACTCAATTATCATTATAGTTTTAGTACCATTTAGAATAGGCAAGGAGACCATATCAGTTTTTTGGGAAATTATCTAGAGTACTTTTTGAGACTGATAAGAATTCCAGCATCATTTATATGTTAATTTTATCCCATGAGAGTGACGAATTTAATTTGTGAGTTGAGTATTAGAGTCTTTTGAAATTTTGTGAAAAATTCAATGTTATAGGAAATTCGTGTAATCCATGCGAGAAGTGCATGGTTTGTGGGATCAATTATCACAAGGGTCATGTTGAAAAGGAAACTAAGAGTAATAAGACCACTGAGCATTTTCATGTGGTTATGGATCTCTCTACGGATATCCTAAATGGAAATGTGGTGGATGGAACCTCTTTATATTGGGAAGATTTGGATTATACACAATAGGATGAAATTATTGAGATGCATAACATATAAATTAATTGTTGTAAAATACATGGGGGACAAGGATCACCTTAACAAAATGAATTCCAATAGCATTCAAAAACGGGGACTTCAGTTTAAACAACTAAGCCCAAGGTCAATAATCCCATAGAAAGTCACTCCTATGGGACACTGTCTATTGTTCGGGCATAGCTTGATCTATATATGGGCATGAAATAATGTGGATCAGGACCTGATTCTGAGATGAGTACACATTTGAAAAATGGTGAGGGATCTTGGGTGAATCCTATTGATATATAAATGTAATGGAAGCTAAGTCTTGTAGAGGTTTCTTTTAAATATTTTACTTTAATTGGTATGAAAGATGTAAAAATTGAATTTCTTGAAGTCCAATATAGTGATGAAACAATTTCTCAAGATTAGGTTGATTAATAATTGTTCTAGGAACAAAAACCATCTACTTCTAAAGGTAAAGGAAAGAGAAAATTAATTTTTTTTCACATCAATGAAACTCAAACTAAAGGGATTTCTTTCAATAAACCTGATTAGGGTAACTTGGGTCGCACTAGAGCTTCACATGCCTCACTAAATCCATCTCCCACTTATTACAATAGAGAAATAATACATTTACCAACCACATAATCATTTTATTTCTAAATGTATGTCCTGAGGAGACATGAACGGGTTATCCTAAGGTGGAAAATGACTCTGTAAATGTCTGGGTGGTTACTATTCACAAATATGTATAATCTTCTCAAATTTCATATCCCCCACACTTCTTTGAAATTATGAAGCCTATATGAGAAATTATAGGAAATATATTATTTAATAATGAATGGAGGAAAAGATAATTTATATAAAAATACAAAATACTAGTAGAGGATCTTAATATTGATAGGACACCTCAAAGCCTTAGTAAAGCTGTGGAATAGTTGATTAAATTATAAGTCCATCAGATATTTTGAAAAAATAGATCCCGAAACCTTCAGTATAAATAATTACCATGATGTTTTGGAATTTATTTCCATAAACATTGATGATAAAATTAGGTAAAAACATTTATATATTTTGAACCTCTCCTGGAAAAGTATGTAATAGATCAGGGGTGAAGAGGCCAAATTTGGAAGATTGAATTCTTCAACCTCAGATAATGAATTTGATATAGGATAAATATTAAAGGAATAAAAGTTATACTACATGATGGAGGTGAATTATAGTTTAAAAATAACAACAGATTTTCTTCCCCCATAATAGATAAAAGTATGATAGTGAAAAAAATATGATAATCCCCAAATAAATGTATAATTATTTCAAACAACCAATACAAACAGAAGATTAAAAAAGATTTATAAATTTTAAGAATCAGGATTTTAAATTACCAACCAAAATAATATGAACATTTAAATTATAAAACTATCAGTATTTTATTAATTAATAACTAGATAATAATATTATCATATTTTAATTAAAAAAATGTGGAGTGTATATTTACCAATCAAATAACCATAAAAATTGTTATAAAATCCTCACTTTTTAACTAAAGTGAAAGCTCTATCTGTATAACTGATATGAGGTATTATTTAATGTAACCCATCAAGAGGTATCCACTTCTTAAAAATTGAGGCTTTGATATACATTCCATACCCAATATGGCCTCATCCATCTCATTCATAATTTCCATGATACTAAAACTGGTATCTTGGTTTCCCCCATTACAAAAATCGGTATCTTGGTTCTTTTTCTTCAACAACTAATAACCCAATATTCCCAATCATTAACTAGTAGCTCATTTTTCTTACAACTTATCTTGTATCCTAGTAAAAAAATGAAAATAACAAATTATATATGATTTTATAAAGAAATCCTCATGATCATAATCTCTTTCAAAACAATCTAAATGAAAAATAAATTAAGGTACATTAATTTGAATATAGTTGGAGAATTCAAGTGATTATAGGTATTAGATTTTTTTTATAGTCACTTAACATTATTCTAATCCTTCATGTGTATATATTTTTATAAGAAACCCTAAAATTATTATATTAAGAAAAATATGAGGTTGATTCAAATGGTATAAATAGTATATATTTATTCAACTTCTAATAGATGTAAATTAATTCCACTTCTACCGATGAGTTGGTTCAGCGTCGGTACAGTGCATCAATTTGACTGGTGAATGTAAAGTGCATTTCTTAATTTAAATCACTGGTTTATTATAAGTACTATAAATTTTATTTTTTATAAAATATATTAGATAATTATAATTTAATATATCATTACCATCATTGTTTTTTGAAATCTCATGTTATCGATAAATCAGTAAAAAAATTTATATATATTGAAATCATCAAAAATTAAAAAAAATGTTAGAAAATATATTTAATAGAGTGTTTCATGGTATTAAAGGTATGAACAGGGAGTAAATGAATCAAAAATATCCCCAATTTAAAAAAATAATTAAATAAAAATTCAATTGAATTGAAAATTAATTCATGTATTGCTCCCTGTATATCTTTAGATGCAAATATCTAAATTTTATTCCATTTAAAAGTTTTCTATTTCTGAAAAATGTTCTCTCATTTGGAATCATATACATTTTTAAATTTCGGGCCAAAGAAATTTTTTTATTAAACAATGCAAACTCCAATTTTTGTCTTGGTAAAGGAGATCCACTTATATTCCCCATAGGTCAACAGGTGAAAATGGAAAAGTAATTGTATCCATGAGGGCCCAATAATATACCCAAAGTCCCAAGTCACATAGACCCATTACCACCTATACAAGGAACTTTTCCTTACTTCTCCCAACTCTAATATAGGCCTCTTTCCCCTACTCCATTATGTGAAGCCTCTTGGCTAATACTGTGTGGACCAGACTCTTAATCCACCACCACTATCGAATGGGGGTCCCCATCACCCATGAAAGTTGCACCATCAACTTGAAGTTTCCCATTAAACCTCATCAATGTATATAATCCATATTGCCATTATCATTACCCATACACCTAAACTATCATCCCATTATCGCATGTCACCCCATGTTCCTAATCATCAGAGATAGTCACCCCCACTATCAATCCAAGCACTGGAATAAAAGTGATGTCGACCCTACAAGCAATCAATCATGGGGAAGAAATTACCACCACCCATTATTAATTAGATTAAATATGGGAAACAACTAGAAATGAAACCTCAGTCCTAACATATTCAATTGGAGAGTCTCAACCACTAGGTTAGGACTCATTTGTTATTTAGAATCATATCTCACCCTTTGAAAAAAAAAGAATATCCCCTTTTTCTTTTAAACATAATTTTTACATTGTGATAAAGAAAAATACTCTCCCCCGTTTTCATATCTCCAACTTTATGAAGTATAACATTATCCCTGTTTATGAAATATTTTTGAATAATTTAAAATTTTAATAACATTATCCTTTTTTTTGGTTATCATAAATCTGGGTAAAGAAAGGATTTTTTATCAGACAACACTTATGACTAATAATTTTTTCCATATATAAGAAAAATAGGTAAAAATATGTTATAAATATTATGTGAGTGGTAAATCATTCATGTAATATTAAATAGAAACAAAATTATAAAAATATTGGAAATAAAGACATATAAAGATAATACCATCATCAAAAATCATGAACAAAAGTTTACAGGTCATAGTTTACAGTTATATGAAAAAACAAATTTAGAAAAATATATATTAATTCAGTTTTTAATCAGGTGTTTTATATTATTTATATATTTCCATTGAACTATAAGTATTTCATCTCATGCCTAAAAATTAATATTAAAATAAGTATCTTTTTATAGAAATATTCTTTCCTAATCTTTCTTCTTATGGTCCGGTTCTAAATGTTTTTCTTCTAAGAATATTAACATCTATGTATACTCATAAAAAAATTCATTCTTCTTAATGATCATTAGATTCTTCTTTCTATCTATTGATTTTGAAGTACCGTGAGATTTTTTATGGATTTAATTAAAGTTGAAATTTATTCAATGTTTTTTTCAACAACTTTTGGAGTATAATTAAGAACTATTGGATTCTCACTGAGATTTTCATATTTCTTATTTTGAGTAATCATGTTCTGATCAATAATAGTCACATATTTAAATTAGTATATGAAAGAATTTATCATATTATTCAATTTAGAATCAGAATGAACTATTTCTTATTTTACGTCCTCTAGATCTTCTTTGACATTTTATATTGAATTTGATGTTCATATAAATGTCAGGATCACTAAGGGTTGGATCAATGATGATCCATTATAACATATTTTTTTATTGAAATTAATCCTTTTGTAACTTTTTAGAGATTTTATTCATTTTAAATTTATATAATACCCACACCCACGTGAAAAGATAGGGAAGTAATACAGGGAACCGAAGATTGACATGGTTTACCTAAAGTGTGGTTGACTACGACATTATCTTGGTGGCTCCCATCAGTCCATAGAATTCACTATGACAAGAAGTGAATATGATTGTTCTCACTCCCTTTAAGGTCCCTCTATCACCTAGTAGGTAATTATATTAAATCATATTAGTTATAAAGAATTCTTATATCCCCAATCCAAAAATATGATAAGAAACTTGTGAAAACTTCTCACAAAACTCTTTCCAGAAGAAATTTGTCTGGTACACTCAAAAACACCATGTGGTAAGTCTCTATCTGATTCACCACTATCCACCACACATCAGTATAATACACCTCATTTTATTTAACCTCATATTATACTTGATATACCTATATTTATAGTACTTTATTTGGATACCTATATCATTGAGACTTATATCTTTTATACCATTCATCACAACTGTGTACAACAAACCCATGTATAGTGCCTCTTCATCAACAAAGTGTTTACTTGTTTGGAAATTTCCAAGGATCCTCTAAAAAAGAATTCAATACTTTGTATCTATCATGCATAGTAATTGTGTACATTTTTACAGTACTTTCACCCCTTTTTATAAGCATTATTCTAGAAGAAAAGAAATGAACTAAAAAACGAAATTCCAATTTTCTCACTGAACTTAATTTTTTTCAATCCTCTAAAACATTCTAGAACATTTCTAGAGTTTCCTTAAAACTCATACTTTTGAAAAATTCTTAAACATAGAGATATATTTAAAATTTAAATAAATACATAACATCATCATTTTTAAGGAATTTACAAAATTTATATAAACATCGTCATAACTCCCGCTAGAAAATGTTTGTTCAATGAATCATTATAAGAATATCATGTCTTGTATTATTATACATATTTTCCTGCTATTTTGATTGAATTTTCTAATTAGCTTGGTCTAGTACACACTACTCTCTCTATCATGTTCTCTTCACATTCCACCTTTGTCTTATAGATTTCAAAAATGTTTTTCCAAATTTATTTTTCTAATGAAGGGTAATGTCTTCTTCCAATTCATCCCCTATCCACTCAAACGTGATATAGGACTTGGTACATGAGACTCTATCCATTATTACCTAATATAAATGTCTATAAAATTAGATTATAATTCCCTATTGAATGATCATTATTATTCTGATCCCTCAGAAGCATGTCTGGTTGGAATTATGAAAAATTCAATCTGATAAAAATGGATCTCTTTCTCTAATACAACAACTTATCGTTATATGTCCAATCACATTTAGATTCCTTCTTCATAATTATTTGTCTGATTGAATTTTTAAATAATTATCCTTTGGAAATCTGTTTTACATTACTCACAACATCATTGTATATGTTGAACTCCATATATCTATTCCCCATGTATTTTTTTCACATATCAGTACTGTAAACTTTAGAGAAAAAATTCATTTATCAAGAACTTCACAACTTCATAACACTGAACTTCACATAGCTTTAATTTTCATTACTTCTCGATTGTAACTTCACACAAATAATTAGACACAAACCATTGCATACCTCTATCTAGTAGAATAATTATTTTTGGATTCATACTTCCTTATTTGTTCATTAATTACAACTACCCTATTGTACCATGATCTTTTTACTACTTATAACATTACATTTTTATGAAAAATAACTTCTTTTCCTTTATAAAAACTCATATGGGATCATGAATTTTTCCATGATGTATGGTACTTAAAGATATTAATTAGTTTTCTTACTAAATAATGAATGTTTATAAAAAATATTAGGAAACCATTCTTCAACATCTTCAACAATAACACATTAGTAAATTTTATTAACCATTTAAAAAAACACATTATTAACTTAATCAAAAAAAAACTCAAAAACAAGATAAGGAATATATATATATATATATATCATTACAAAAACAACCCAATAGATCTTCAATCATCTCATTTGGAATTTTTAGAAACAATATTAATAACAAAACAATCTCTTTTTTAAAATATTTATCAAATGATTACCTTTATCATAGAAAATTTCTTATCACACTATTGGATTAGGTAATTTCCTGATGTAATTTTATCCCTCTATGATAAATTGTTTTACCCTTTATAAGATAAACACCCCTGAATAGTTTAATCCCCCTTTTTATGATAACACAAGCATCAAATTCAAACAATATATTGTATAGAGTTGTAATTTATTTGTAACACCCAAAAGTTTTTTGATAAAATAATTTATTTAAGAATTTTTTATTCTTAAGTAGCTTTCGTTGCACATAATCATGAATTTAAATAAACCACATTATTTCCTTAGTAAAAAATTACTATTATATACTAGTCATTAGGTTAGCAGGAATAATTATAACTAACTTATTAAAATGCATTCAGAATTCTTTGGCTATCAATTATTTATGAAAAATATAAATAAATTAGATATTTTTATTTTTTAGTGAATTAATTTTTTATTGAAATTAATGTCATATTTATGTGTTATATACTTAAAAAAATATTTTTTATATTCATCTAATGGATATTTTAGTCATAAGCTATGAATAAAAACTTATTTGATGTAAAAAACCTATTTTTTTAATATTTAATTTTTGAACTTTGGATGGTGAACCACTATTAAATTAATATTTTGACACATTAATAAGTTTTTTATTACAAAATTAACATTTTAATTCAAAGAGGGATATAAAAATTTACATTTTATGAATTTATGATATTTTTCAAATAACTTTCATGTTTTGATGAATATTAAACATACGCTAAATTTTAATTGAAAACTACTTTTTCATTGAAATAAATTATATGGTTAAATTATATTATTGAAATGTTTTAAAGTATATATATAATATATTTTTACCATTTAATATAATTTAAGTCATTGGAATTCATTTTACAAAAAATTCATAAGTAAAAAGATTTCAATCTTCTGCAATATTTTAACTTTTAAAACTCATTTTCACATTTCAAAAACATGATTAATTTTAAATTTTTTACTAAATATTATATATTTTTAATTTTAAAAAATTGATTCCATATTTGGAATCAGAAAATTAAAATTATGTTAATAGGATAATTTTATTTTTTTGGGAATTATGAATAATACACTACCGGAAATGGAGGATATACCAACAGTTCTAAACCGTTGGTATATTCTGGAAAACCATTGGTATATTCTATACTAACGGTTGTCCAAACCGTAGGGAAGTAAGGCGTGGGGAAAGATCTATACCAACGGTTTGAACTAAACCGTTGGAATAGCCCACTCTATGTATTGATTTTCCAACAGTTCTTATTGAACCGTTGGTATAAGTTTACCCAATGGTTTAGAATCATTGGGAATTCTATGATTTTGATATTATACCAGTGGTTAAAACCGTTGTTATAGTTTGTTTCCCAATGGTTTCAATGAAACCATTGGCATATGTTCAATAAAAAATACTATACCAATGGTTTGTAACCCTTGGGATAGTTTTTTACCAACGGTTCATTCTTTCTCAAAGTATACCAATGGTTGTAAACCGTTGGTATTGTGTATTTCCAGAATTGTTGCACAGCAGCACCTCCAGTGCATACACCTCCATAAAAAACAACACTTAAAACAGTGAAAAACTTAAAACAAAAAAAACACCACCTCTTTGATTAGAGACATGGTGAATAATTCCCCATTTGAATCTTGAAATGAAAACAATCATCCAGTATAGTTGAATAAGAGTTTCAATAACTCAAATATTATTTACACCCATTTCAATCTTCATATGACAACCACTTATCTAATATATGGTAAAGGGTATTTTTTTTTGGAGTCTCATAACTTGTGACTCCATAAGTGCCACACCGGGCCTTTAATTGAGGTGGGGTTGACTGGTACACATCACATATGATCCATGAATCATTTTCCTAATGTTTCAACACAATCAGTATCTGTTTCATCGGTTTGGCGTATGTACGTAAAATATTGTCCATTTTCAACAAAAGAGAGGCGGTTTGGGTGTTCCCGGCCCCACGGTGACTCGAATTGAGGCGGGGTTGACTCGTACACGTTACATATGACCCATGGATCGTTTTCCTAATGTTTCAATAGAATCTGAAGGCGTTTGTTCTGTTTCCCGTATGTCAGTTGTTGATATCACTTACAAATTAGTCCATTTTAACAAAAAGTGATACAGTTTGAGTGGCCCCGGCCACACCATGGCTCAGATTGAGGCGGATTTGACTCTTACACATAAAATATGACTCATGGATCATTTTCCTAAGGTTTCAATAGAATCCGAAGGAGTTTGGTTGGTTTGGTGTATGTTAGTTGTCGTTTTCACTTAAAATTAAGTCAATTTTAAACAAAAGAGAGACACTTTGAGTGGTGATGGCCACACCGGGCCTCATATTGAGGATGGGTTGACTTGTACATGTCAAATATTAGGCATGGATCGTTTTCCTAATGTTTCAACACAATGAGAATCCGTTTGATTGGTTTGGCGTATGTTCATAAAATATTGTCCATTTTTAACATAAGAGAGACAGTTTTGGTGGTGTTTACCACACCGTGCCTCGAATTGAGGCGGGATTGACTCGTACACATCACATATGACCCATGGATCGTTTCCTAAAGTGTCAATAGAATCCAAAGGCGTTTGGTTGATTTCTCATATGACAGTTGTTGGTTTCATTTAAAATTTAGAGCATTTTCAACAAAATAGAGACAGTTTGAGTGGCCCTAGCCACACTACGGCTCATATTGAGGCAGAGTTGACTCATACATGTCACATCTGACCCATGGATCGTTTTCCTAATGTTTCATCAGAATCCGAAGTTTTTGGTCAGTTTGGCTTATGTCAGTTGTTGTTTTCACTAAAAATTAAGTTCATTTTAAAGAAAAGAGAGGCACATTGAGTGGTGTCGGCCACACCGGGCCTCGGATTGAGGCGTGGTTGACTTGTACACGTCACATATGAGCCATGGATCAATTTCCTAAAGTGTCAACATAATCAGAATCCTTTTGATCAGTTTGGCGTATGTAAGTAAAATATTGTCCATTTTGAACAAAAGAGAGGCAGTTTGGGTGGTATCGGCCACACGGTACCACATATTGAGGCAGGGTTGACTCATACACATCACATATGATCCATGGATCGTTGTCCTAAAGATTCAACAGAATCCGAAGGCGTTTGGTAGGTTTATCTTTTGTCATTTGTTGATATCACTTACAATTTAGTCCATTTTGAACAAAAGAGAGACAGTTTGAGTGGTCCCGGTCACACCACGGCTCAGATTGATGCGGGGTTGACTCGTACACATCTAATATGACCCATGGATCGTTTTACAAATGTTTCAACAGAATCCGAAGGCGTTTGGTTGGTTTTGCGTATGTCAGTTGTTGTTTTCACTTACAATTAAGTCCATTTTAAACAAAACAGAGGCACATTGAGTGGTGTCGGCCACACCGAGCCTCTGATTGAGTCGGGGTTGACTCGTACATGTCACATATGACCCATGGATCGTTTTCCTAATGTTTCAACAGAATATGTAGGTGTTTGGTCGGTTTTTCGTATGTCAGTTGTTGTTTTCACATAAAATTAAGTACATTTTAAAAAAAGAGGCACTTTGAGTGTTGTCGGCCACACCAGGACTCGTATTGAGGAGAGGTTAACTCGTACACATCACATATGATCCATGGATCATTGTCCTAGCATTTCAACACAATCAGAATCTGTTTGATCAGTTTGGCCTATGTACGTAAAATATTGTCCATTTGGAACAAAAGAGAGGCAGTTTGGGTGGTCCCGGCCCCACGATGCCTCGGATTTAGGCGTGGTTGACTTTTACACATCACATATGACCCATGGATCATTTTCATAATGTTTCAACATAATCCGAAGGCGTTTGGCCGGTTTCCCATATGTCAGTTGTTGATTTCACATACAATTTAGTCCATTTTGAACAAAAGAGAGACAGTTTGAGTGGTCCCGGTCACACCCAACTCGGATTGAGGTGGGGTTGACTCGTACACGTCACATATGACCCATGTATCGTTTTTCTAATGTTTCAATAGAATCAGATTCAATTTGGTTGGTTTTGCGTATCTCAGTTGTTGTTTTCACTTAAAATTATGTCCATTTTAAACAAAAGAGAGACAATTTCAGTGGTCCCGACCACACTCAGGCTTGGATTGAGAAGAGGTTGACTTGTACACGTCACATCTGACCCATGGATCGTTTACATAAAGTTTAAATATAATCTGAAGGCATTTTGTTGGTTTGACATATGTCAGTTTTTGTTTTCACTTAAAATTAAGTCCATTATAAACAAAAGAGAGCCACTTTGAGTGGTGTTGGCCATGCCGGGCCTCAGATTGAGGTGAGGATGACTCTTACCCATCACATATAAGAAATGGATCATTTTCCTAAAGTTTCAACACAATCAGAATCCGTTTGACCGGTTTGGTGTATGTACATAAAATATTGTCCATTTTGAACAAAAGAGAAGCATTTTGGGTGGTCCCATCCACACGTCACCTAGAATTGAGGCGGGGTTGACTCGTACACATCACATATGACCAATGAATCGTTTTCATAATGTTAAAATAGAATCCGAAGGCGTTTGGTAGGTTTCTCTTATGTCAGTTGTTGATTTCACTTACAATTTAGTCCATTTTGAACAAAATATAGATAGTTTGAGTGGTCCCGGCCACACTACGGCTCGAATTGAGGCAGGGTTGACTCGTACAGGTCCCATTTGACACATGGATCATTTTCCTTAAGTTTAAATATAATCCAAATGCGTTTGGTCAGTTTGGCGTATGTCAGTTGATGTTTTCACTTAAAATTAAGTCCATTTTAAACAAAACAGATTCACTTTGAGTGGTGTCGGCCACACCGGCCCTTGGATTGAGGCAAGGTTGACTCTTACACATCACATATGAGTCATGGATCATTTTTCAAAATTATCAACACAATCAGAATCCATTTGATCGGTTTAACGTATGTACGTAAAATATGGTCCATTTTAAATATAAGAGAGACATTTTATGTGGGGTCGGAAACACCACACCTCAGAATGAGGCGGTATTGACTCTTACACATCACATATGACCCATGGATCGTTTTCCTAAAGTTTCAATAGATTCGGAACGCATTTGGTCAGTTTCCCGTATGACAGTCGTTGTTTTCCCTTACAATTTAGTCCATTTTCAACAAAATAGAGGAAATTTGGGTGGTCTCGGCCCCACGGTGCCTCGGATTGAAGTGGGATTAACCCATACACATCACATATTACCCATGGATCATTTTAATAATGTTCAAATAGAATCTGTAGGTGTTTGGTCTATTTTCCGTATGACAATTGTTGTTTTCCCTTAAAATTAAGTACATTTAAAAAAAAGAGGCACTTTGAGTGGTGTCGGCCACACCGAGCATCGTATTGAAGTGAGGTTTACACGTACACATCACATTTGACTCATGAATTGTTTTACTTTAGTTACAATATAATCCAAATGCATTTGGTCGGTATGTTGTATGTCAGTTGTTGATTTCACTTAAAATTAAGTCCATTTCTATCAAAATAGAGGAACTCTGAGTGGTGTAGGCCACACCGGGCCTCGAATTGAGGCGGGGTTGACTCGTACACATCACATATGAGTCATGGATCATTGTGAAAATGTATTAACCCAATCGGAATCCATTTGATCTGTTAGGCGTATGTACGTAAAATATTATCCATTTTAAACAAAAGAGGGACATTTTGTGTGGTTCCGGCCACACCGTGCGTTGGATTGAGGTGGGGTTGACTCGTACAAGTCAAATATGACCCATAGATCATTTTCCTAATGTTTCAACAGATTTGGAACTCATTTTGTCATTTTTCTATATGTTAGTTGTTGTTTTCACTTAAAATTAAAGTCATTTTGAACAAAAAAGATACATTTTGAATGGTACCGTCCACACCGCGCCTTGGATTGAGGCAAGGTCGACTCATACACGTCACATATGACCCATGTATCGTTGTCCTATAGTATTAATAGATTCCAAATGCGTTTGGTCGGTTTAACATATGTCAGTTGTTGATTTCACTTAAAATTAAGTCCGATTTTAACAAAACAGAGGCATTTTGAGTGGTGTCGGCCACACCGAGCCTCGTATTGAGGTGGAGTTGACTCATACACATCACATTTGACTCATGGATCGTTTTACTTATGTTTTAATAGAATAAAAATGCGTTTGGTCGGTTTGCCGTATGTCAGTTGTTGATTTCACTTAAAATTAAGTCCATTTTTAACAAAACAGAGGCACTTTGAGTGGTATCGGCCACACCGGGCCTTGAATTGAGGCGGGGTTGAAGTGTACACGTCACATATGAGTCATAGATCATTGTGAAAAAGTATCAAAACAATAAAAAGCTGTGTGATTGGATTGGTGTATGTATGTAAAATATTGTCCATTTTAAACAAAATATATACACATGGAGTGATATCGGCCACACCGTGCATCGGATTGAGGCAGAGTTGACTTTTACATGTCACATATGACCCATGGATCGTTTTCCTAAAGTGTCAACACAATCCGAAGGCGTTTATTCAGTTTCCCATATGTTAGTTGTTGATTTCACATAAAAATAAGTCAATTTCGAACAAAAGAGAGGCAATTTGAGTGATCCTGGACACACCATGCCTTTTATTGAGGTGGGGTTGACTTATACACGTCATATTTGAACCATGGATCGTTTCCCTTAAGTTTCAGCAGAATCCTAATGCATTTGGTCCGAGGGGAAGGGTCTAGTCAGGTACGCAGAAATGCTCATCTACCTCTGGTACGAACCTCCCTCGTACCATCAGCCTAAGCACAGAAAGAATGGAATAATGAAAAGTTCACATACTTATGTACCTATAAAAGCTACACATAGACAACACATAGCCGCATCATGTCAAAAAAATAACACCAAGGATCAGACAAAATAGAAGCATTCATGTAGAGTAATGACAAGTGCACATACAGATCAGAAGCAGCTAAACAATTGTTGCATACATACCATGTTTATTTTCTAAAACAAAGTAAAAAAAAAGAAAAATGATGAAACTCTAGAATATGGGTTGCCTCCCAGAAAGCGCTAAGTTTTACTTCTTCAGCCAGATGGATGGAAACAGGTCAATCGTCTTAGTCCATCAGCTCAGAACTCCTCTGCCTCTTACAAGATCTGGTGGCCATGTCATCAAGCTCACAGGGACACATAGTGGGATTGATCACTTGAGGAGCGTAGTGGGCGTAAATCTCATGTGGAAGTAAGATAATCTAGCACTCTTCATCAGCTATACGCTGAGTCACCCGTCGTGCGAGGTCAGATGGAGACGGGACGTGCACATCGATGATCATGGAAGAGGTAGACAAGCTAGACATTGTTGGTTAAGCTGCATCCACAAATAGATTCATTTTAATATATTATAACCTTTATAAATGTTTTCCAATTTTTACAAACAATTAATGTGTGAAAATTGTGAAAAATAACTTATTGGATATATAAAAATGGATTTACTCATGGACATGATGCATAATATCTCAAATATTCTTCATTGGATCCCAATTTGAAATTTTAATCCATTATCTAATGTCTTATATCAATTTATTTTTATTTGGATCTTTAAGGTTGAACGCTTTTTGTAAAATCTAGACAAGGGAGGATAGAATAGTGACTTGGAATACAATTGGATTTTATGTGGTGAAAACCATATTATAAGAATTGTTTAGGATATTATTGATGTGGTTTGAGGATAAATCTATCTTTTTAGAGAAAATCCAACATGTCCAAGTTTGGTGGTCAAAGTTTTGAAGTGGGGGGGGGGGGTATTTTCTGGTTGAGGTGGGGGTGAGGGGGATGTCCAAAGTCTAGGAGGATTGGTGGGGGGCTGTCTAGGGTCCAGGAAGGGGATGGGGGGGGGGTTTCTAGGGTCAAGTAGAAGGGGAGAAGGGGATGTCCATGGTCCAGGAAGGAGGGGGGCTGTCCAGGGTCCATTGAGGAGGGGGGCTATCTAGGGTCCAGGGTGGAGGGTGGGGGGTTTACTAGGGTCTAGGAAGGAGGGGGACTATACAAGGTCCTGGGAGGAGGGTGGAAGGGGTTGTCCAGGGTCCAGGAGGGGGGATGTCCAAGTTTCAGGAAAGAGGGGGGCCAGGCTATCCAAGTTCCAGGAGGGGGGGACTATCCATGGTCCAAGAGTGGGGGTGTCCAGGGTCCATTAGGAGTGGGGGTTCTATTAAAGGGAGGAAATCCCCAAATAATTCATTGAAAATTAACTAAACTTAATCCATAAAACTTCACATTCCAATCCATCGCCCATCCAACATCCAATTCATCCTCAATATCACTAGCCTTCGCATGCCATAAACAACATAACCTAGTTTATACCAAATTAAAACAGAAAACATAAATAATAGATGCAAAACATTAAAACTAAGGTAGTACATACATATTTAGAGTTTAGAACTACAAAATTGTTTGATTTACGATGGATATATGAGTGGAACGAGTTTCTGAGTCCATGTATAGAGAGATCCCAGATATTTAGGTCAAATCAATATAGAAAATAAAAAAATAGATGAAGAACATTAGAACTTACAGATTTGAAGTGTAGAACAGAAAAATTGTTTGATTGAAGAGGATGGATGGAGTTTCAGAGACTGGGTAATGAGAGTGCTTCGGGAGAGCTTCAATTTAGGGCTACAGCCGAGCGGAGGGGGACTACAATCGAGCGGAGGGGCTACTAGATTTGGGGGAAAACATTCCCAATTGTTTTTAAAAACTGTTGGGAATGTATGTTTACCAAAGGCCTATACCAACGGTTTGTGTAAACCGTTGGTATAGATTCCAACATATACCAAAAGTTAGTGTATAACCGTTGGTAAAAGTGTCTTAATTGAGGCCTATACCAACGGTTTTATAAACATTTGGTAAAATTCTTCATAAAAGCCTCTATACCAATGGTTTTCTTAAAACCGTTAGTATACATAACCATTCCCAACGGTATATCAAATCGTTGGTATATAAGCATCGGTAAAAATGGGATTTCCAGTAGTGATACCTTTGGTAATTATTGTTATTACCATGGTTAAAAGTAAATTGTGTAATTAATGGTAAAAATAATATTACAAAAAAACCTCAACACATGTAAAAATCCAATTGGATGACTAAATTATACCCTTGTCATATATTTCTTGAAAAGGAATCAATTAATGACCACTAAACTATGAATATGACATGAATATATTAAAAACTAATGAATATGAAAAAATGTCACAATCTCATTTTATATAATTATGTTAATGTTAATATATGGATACCAATGAGATAAGATATACTATATATATTCTCTAAAAAGATAAAATAATTTACTACATCATAGAAATTTATTAATAATTTTTATAGATTATATAATTACCATTAATTATGACACAATAGTGATGTAGAAATTATTTTATTAATATAAATATCAAAAAAAGATATTAAAAATATTAAAAGAAATATCATATGAACTAATTAATCTACTCCAAAAATTTTATATCTGAATATAACATGTCATTAGTGTATTAATTTTTTTTTCTAATTTATCTTCTCTATGGATTTTATTTAATGTCTAACAAATGAATAGTGTCAAAATTGACACTATTGATATTTTATGATAATAAAATATTATTAAATTATTTAAAAAACATAAAATGTTTTAAAAATTACAAAGTGATAATTATAAGATCTAAAATTTCATGAAATATCCATTTATTGTCAATTAACACCATATAATTAAATACTTATAACAATTAATTATTTAGAATTTTATTACCATAATTAAAATTAAATGGAATAACTAAGTGTCAATTAAAAAGATATGATTTAAATTGAAAACATAACATGTCCAATTTTTTTTTGTTGATA
Organism: Viscum album; assembly: GCA_963277665.1. Lineage (NCBI taxonomy): Eukaryota > Viridiplantae > Streptophyta > Magnoliopsida > Santalales > Viscaceae > Viscum > Viscum album. The sequence continues at coordinate 1,071,364,569 of OY728129.1, forward strand.
AATTTACAACCCTGTATCATCTAAAATTTGAAATTGGGTCATTTAGGAGGTTTTTCGGGTAGGGTTGGATTTTATAATAAATAATTCTTTATGGAGATTTTAAAAGTGGACCTCCCCTAAATTATAAATTGGAACCTCCTCCCTCACCTCTTCACTTAATTTTAACCGTTCAAGCTCATAAATACCCTACAATTTTTATTTCTCAACTTCCCAATTTTCATTCTTGAGGTTCTAGTCATCTTCAAAGTCCAAATCTAGTGCTCTTAAAAGAGAATGAGAGGAATCACGTCAAGGAAGAGGTAATCTATTCTTCTGATTCATTCAAACTTCTTTCTTTTTATAATTCTTGTTCATTAGTTATTTAATTAAAAAGTAATAACATCAGTATCATTCATATACGAATATTTTATTATTAATACAAAACAACCATATTTCACCTTCTATCCATACTATGAAAAATGAAATCACCGCGCATGCGTACGTATGAATTACCATCTCCACACAGTGGTGTAATCTATTTTTCACCACCACCATAATTGTATGGGTTGAATGGTGAAAATAATAACTATATATGATTATTATAACATGTTACTAATTCAAAAATATTATACACCATTCATTAATTTTGTGAATAACATTATTGCTCGTGCGTACGTATGTCCTAACATCACCATGACACGATGTGATTCATTATACACGATCTTTATTAAACAATGATTATATAAATTAATTGAATGATTAAAAACGATATATATAACACTAATATCATTTTTAAATGATTTATCTATAACCTAATAAACAGAATATGAACTTATCTAACAAATAATACATAAGAACACAAAGAAATTAATATCTGAATAACAAGTGGAAATGAATTGTTTTTAACAAATGGATAATAATATAATCATAAATGATATCATAAAAATGATTATTTTTGGACCCGACATGATATTGTTGTTTTAATAGTTACAAATATATTCAAAATATAGATTCTATTACTTCATGAATTTTAATATCTCCCACTAAAAATAATAATATCTTACAAAAACATTTACTTTAATAATTCAATCACTTATATTCATGAATAAATATGTTTAAAAAGGTATTTATACATAAAATTTTGAATAAAACTTATTCTGGTAAGACAGAAAATTCATAATCTTTCTAGATTCCCTAGCACAGATGGTTAGTTCGACAGACCAAAGTAGGGAACACCGAAGTCGACACACTGAAGTTCAACAAACTGAAGTCTACACACTGAAGTTCAAAAGTAAAAAGTTCGACACACTGAAGTTCGACAGACCAAAGTCGACACACTGATGTTCGACAGACCGAAGTCGACACACTGAAGATGTCACCCCGAAGATGACAAACCAATGTTATCAAACTAAAGAAAACTGACCAAAGATGACTCACTGATTGTTAAAAATAATTATTTTGAGTTTATTAATTCAAATTTATTTCCAACATTCATATTTGGAAAAATTAATGTTTCTGAAATTTTTTTAATGTTGACTATAGGAAAATTCATAGACAGTATGAGGTACGTGCACGTGCAAAGATCTTCATGCCTAGAGTTTCCAAGTGTATAAAAGGACCTCATATTTCACATTAAATAAGATGGGGTGTACGCGAAGTATTACATGTTGAGAAACATTGAGATATAGACCATTCGAATACGAGAAGAAAAGCACCAAGTTCTTGAGATTACAATATGATAGTAACAATCAAATTTCTCTAAAATCTCAGTGTACATCGAGATCCTGAAGCGCTGAACCTTTTCACTCCTCGAAGATGGATTACAGATACTGCGGTACTCTGTTCTGAAGACTACTTCCAGAAGAGGACTCAAATACCATATTCTCAACATCCATTGAGTCCAGAGCTTTAATTCACAACACACAAAAAAGTCTTAAATCTACTATCTTTATTAGATCTATTGTGTATATGTAATTAAATTTCAAGTAGATTGTGTATCTACAAAATAACATAGTCTGTCTCCTGCATTAAACTGAAGGATACAAGATATCCTTACTCAACCATTCTTTTACTCTCGTATATACCCACTGGTTAGTGTGGAATAGGTCCCTATGTGGCCAGATAGTTTGTACCCACGAAGAACTATGGAAGATGTCCTTGTGTGACCTGGACAATACTGAGTGCTATTGTAAACCCTGATCCAGGTTGTGGATCAAAAGATTATTAATATAAATAGCTTGGTGGCAGATGATCACCAAGAAGAGAGAAATATGTCTGTGCTTGAGAGTAAAACTCTTGTTTTATCTGCTGTATTAATTATCTTATACTTATTTTATGATATGTATTTCATGCATAAAGATAACATGAACTTTTATAGTTAGTATAGAAAGTGTTTACATTTGTTTTGAATCTGTAGGTTTTTTTCGAAAGTTTTTTCAATCGATAGTTTAGTAAAACTGAGAACTAATCAATCTTCTGGGAATCAAATTAAACCTTCAAGACATTTATAAATTCACTACAAACTAACATTGTGTTTAATTTTATAAGGGGATGTTATTTTGTAAAGAATCATTTTAATAGATATTTTTATAGATACTCAATTCACCCCCCTCTTGAGTCATCTACTCTAACCATCATTTAGTATCATAGGGTTATGAATGTTACAATTATTTTTTTAAATCGTATCAACTATGATTATAGTTGTGTTTCAAAGATCATCAAATTGCTGTTATTTTTTAATATTTAACTCTTTAAAATTCATTGACAACCATTATCAAGAAAAATATACTAGAATGGGATACTACTAATAGACCATATTTTTTTAATGGAACTAACTATGGAAAGTGGAAACTTAAAATAATGATACATTTAGAATGTATGGTCTTTGAAATCTTTACTACTATTTAATGTAAATATTCGATACTTGGAACTGATAGAATCACTTGGGATGAATCTGCCAAATATGAAAATAACAATAATTGTAAACCATTGAATTATCTGTATTTTTCCCTAGGGGATGAATAATTTAATCGTATTTATTCCTATAAAAATATATATGAAATTTGAGATAATTTAGCTATCTATAATGAGGGAATAACTAATGTAAAGAAATGAGATTAAATACAAACAATACTAAATATGATAATTTTAAAATGAAGCATGATGAAACTATCTCTAAAATGTATCTGAGGTTCATTGAAATAGTAAACACATTGATTATGATTGGGAAACCAGTGGACAAAAAAGACCAAATCATGAGACTACTTTGATGCCTACCTGATAGATGCAGAAGAAATTCTGTTTCTATCCAAGAATCTTATGACCAAGGAAAAATTCCAGTGAAGGAACTAAGTGGAATGATTTTGATGTATGAAGAATAATTTAATGTAAATCCAGAAGTAGATGAGGAACCATATAAGAAGTCAGTATCATTCAAGACATCAGATTCAAAGAGAAAACATAAAGAAAAGATTCAAGGTCCTGTAGACAGTTCCACTAGTGAAGAGTCAGATTCAGACAATAATGAGGAAATTGATCATCTTTCTAGAAGGTTCAAAAAGTTCTACCAAAAGAATAAATTATTTTGGAATTAAAACTACAAGGGAAAGTATGATAGTAATGGATAATGGAAGAAAGAAAAACAAATGGAATGAAAAATGAAATGAAATAATCTGCTATGAGTGCAAATAAAAAGGTCATGTGAAGGCAGACTACCCTAAGCTGAAATATAAGAAGAAATATGAAGATAAGGTCTAGGGTTATAAAAAGGATATGGAAGCTTCATAGAGTGGTTCAGAAGATAGCTTCAGTGGCACTAATGCTTCTGATAGTGAAAAAAACAATCTACCAACTTATGTTTCATGACAGAAACTTCTGAGATAACACTTAAGTCTTCTATAAATAATGCCTATTTTTATGGGAATAATATTGAGTCACATAATGATGATGACATGTATAAATATTAATTATTTGAATACTATGAAAGGATTGAGGATAACTTTAATGATCTCAAGGACAAATATAAGTTATTAAAAAAACAGTATTCCCTAATAAGAGAGTTAAGTGTTTCCTAAGAAGTTTCTATCATGAAAAATATGATGGAATGATTGTACTATTCACTATCAAAAGAGTCAGATCCACTGGAGCTGTCTTCCAATTCACTCTAAGTAGCATTCATGGATTTCTTAAAACCCCTGCCCTTATCTTCATATTTCTTCTTACATTTCTTATTTGTGTAGTATGCCTTCACATGCCATTTTCATTTTCACTCATATCAGATTATTTCATTTGATATGTCATTCTATTTTCTTTATTTCTTCCATTGTCCTTTACTGTCATACTTTACCATGTAGTTTTACTGAATAAAGAATTCCCTTTTTCGGCAGAACTTTTTGATCCTTCTAGAAAGATGAGCCATTTCCACATCACTCTCTAAATCTGACTCTTCACTAGTGGAACTGTTTACAAGAACATGAATCTTTTATTTATCATTTCACATTGGAGTTCAAGTCTTGAATTCTACAGACCTCTTCCTTGGTTCTTCATCTACTTGTTGATATACTTTATGTTCTTGTTCATACATCACAATCTTTCCAATTAGTACCTTCACTGAAAGTTTTTCTATGTCACAAGATTCTCAGATAGAAACAGAAGTTACTCTCTATCAGTCAGGTAGGCAATGAAGCAGTCTAATGATTTGGTCCTTGTTTTCCACTTGTTTCCCTAGCAGACTCATGTTGTCCACTATTTTATTGAACCTCAGATACATTTCAGAGATAGTTTCACCAGGCTTTATTCTAAAAATATCATATTTAATAGGGTGTGTATTTAATCTCATTTCTTTATCATTAGTTGTTCCCTCATGAAATATAGCTATAGTATCCCAAATTTCATATGCAGTTTTGCAGGAAGAAATACGATTAAATTCGTCATCCCCTAGGGAACAATAATAATTCCTTGTGTGTTGTGAAGTGATGCTCTGGACTCAATGGATGTTGAGAATATGGTATTTGATTATTCTTCTGGAAGTAGCATTCAGAACAGAGTATCGTAGTTTCTGTAATCCAGCTTCGAGGAGTGAAATGGTCTAACGCTTCAAGATCTCGATGTACATTGATATTTTGGAGAAAGTTGATTGTTACTATCATATTTTATTCTCTAGCACTTGGTTCCTTTCTTCTTATATTCGCATAGTCTGTATCTAAGTGTTTCCAAATGTGTAATACATCACATACACCCAATCTTATTTATGGTGAAAGATGATGTCTTTTTATACTCCAGGATCCTCTAGGAATGACGATCTTCGCACATCCACATACCTCGTACTGTCTTCAGACAGTCATAAAAAACCGTAAAAAATATCAGAAATAATAATTTTTCCAAATACAACCATTGGAAATAAATTTGAATTAATAAAACTCAAAACATGTTTTTGTAACAATCTGTGAGCCATAATCAGTCTATTGTCTTTGGTTTGATAACATCAGTCTATCATCTTCGGTGTGTCATCTTCGTTGTGTCGACATTGGTCTGTCGAACTTCAGTGTATCGAATTTAGTCTATCAAACTTTTATGTGTTGAATTCGGTGTTTCAAACTTCATTCTGTCGAACTTCAGCATGTTTACTTCAATCTGTCAAACTTCGGTGTGTCGACATCGGTGTGTCATACTTCAGTCTGTCGAACAAACCATCAGTGGTAGGGAATCTAGAATGATTTTGAAGTGTCTGTATTACCAGACTAAGTGTTATGCATAAGTTTATGTATAAATAAATTTTTAAACATATTTATTCATGGACATAAGATATTGACTTATTAATGTATATGTTGTTGTATGACATAATGGATTTACTGAGAGTTATTAAAATTCATGAAAGAATAGAATCTGTATTTTGACATTATTTGTGATTATAAAAACTACAATATCATGGAGGGTCCAACAATCTCCCCCTTTTAGATAATCACAAATTATGTAATACATGAAAATATATAGAATAAATATCTCTTTAACATATCTGAAAGTAATTGTCCAATATAACTAATGTTTGGCATTGCTAGAATTTATTTAAAACAAATCTATTTATAAAAAATCTCCCCCTCAATAAATGGATTAAGACGAGTATATAACATCCTTAAATTCCATACATGTCTATTATGATTCTAGAATAAGTCAATATCCTTATTTTAATCATTATATATCTGTTTCATATACATACAATGGATATCAGACCTAAGGTAAGGGATTATTTTGTCTCACTTTTATTTCTAGGGGACATATGCCTTATATGCCATCTAATTCTTTGTATAAAGTTTATGATACCCTTAAATGTTTTTATTATTTTAATTATTTATGTTATGATATTTAAATAGGAATATAATTTTCTTTATTTTATTTGGAATATGATTTTACTAATTATAATTTGGAAAGGGATAATTTTGTAATCTCATTTTTATCTGAGATTGTTTATATGTTAGTATTTATTGGGGTATATTTATCATCCACATGAATTTTTCTTAATTATGTGGTATTATATATATTATTATACAATTTTTTAAATTTAATTTTACCCTTTTGTGAACTTTTATAAAATCGTATGAAAGGAATTGTTAGTCGTTATTTAATTTGATGTACTTTTTGACTTCTCTAACAAAAGTATGAGGAAAATGTTTTTTTAACTTATACAGAATGAATGGATATTTACAGTTTCATGAAACCTTATTTCCATGAAGATTCTCAATCAATATTTCAAGATTATTTTCAACTAAATTATCATCTTTTAAATCATCATGGCATTTTGAGAAAAGAAAATGTTTTTAAAGATAAAGTATATTTTTCTCAATAATTAATTTCCAGTGTTTTATAAAAATTATTTTCCATATAAGATGAATCTATTTAGATGGATTTTTGTATCTATCCCATTTATTACTATGATTTTATCATGTTATTGATGTAATTATATTTAATATGGTTTATGTTATAATGGAATGATGTTTACGAAACCCATTTTATTTCATACATTATGTTATGGTAAATGTAATTATGTTTTTATGGCACAAGTAATAATTGTTTAATTATGAGATGGATGGGACCTATATCTCCCTCCAATGTATTAGGTTAATATTTATATTTCATTAGATATACGTTATTGGAAATTCATGTAAATATGGTTTAGTAATATAGGGATGAAATGAAGAGTGAACTGGGTTCAGAAATGGGCTGTGTCTTGGAAAAGATACTTGACTAATATGAAATAATTTTCTATGATTTTGTGTGTATGGTAAGAAATTTCAGGTCTTATGTTATGAATATTGGGATTAGATTTCACTTTTATGATTTTTCCCATGACATGATATTCTGATATATTATATTTAGGATATGAATTTCAAATATTTTGTTCTCATCATTATGATATGATTGATATTGAGCTTGTTTACCCTTACTGAGCATTTGAGCTCACCCTTTCAAAATTTTATTTTCCATAGGTCATCAAGAAGGTTATTATGTATGATATTTCAAAAAGGAGTCCAATTTTGAAGAAATAAGTGGGAGATAATGTAGATGTTTTATGAACCAGTTTTTAATGTTTCTTAGTTTCAAGAGACACTAAACCTATACGGTCCTAGCATGGTTCTTGTTATGTTTTTTTAATAAATATACTTCAATTTTGAAGTAATATATATATATGTAAATTATGGGCCATTATAGTTGGCATCAAAGAAAAGATATAATTAACCTTTTGAAACTAGAATGAGAGAACCTTAGTAAGAACCCTAAGGATATGTCCATGTATATGTAACAATCCTATCCTAGTGTTTTTGAGATATTAGTGAATAACCTAGGATAAAACGTAATGTTTCATGAATTGAAATTTTATTTTTGAATTATGTGGTTTTCCCATTATTATTAGTGTCACTCACACTATTCTTCTTGGTTTTAGTCAATGATTGAAACCCAAAGGAACCACATTAATGCCGAACACGACGGGCAAGGTAATGATTGTCCCCCTGAGAAAAACAATGTTATGGGAGATGGAATGAAAAATCTTGTATCCATGATCACACAACTTTAACAAGATATAAATCATACGGTAATTCAAAATTAACAAATTAGGGACCAACATTCTATTTAATCCTTCATGAGGCAGCATCTACCTTCATTCAACAGGTCTTCTGATCCTTTAGTAGATGAACAATGGATCAGTACCAGTGAAAGGATATTTTTAGTTCTACAATGTTCTAAACATGATAAAGTAATATTATAATTATATATTTTGGATGTTCAATCTGATCAATGGTGTAATATTTTCAAGAATATAAGGAAAATAGTTCAAATTGAGTCCATGGAATTGTACAAGTTCAAGAACATATTTTTCAATAATTACATCACATGTATTCTTCATACAAAGATGTAGAAGTAGTTCCTAGAACATAAACAAAAGGATGATGAATCTGTTGGTACCTATGATGTAAATTTCAAAATACATTCAAGGTACACTTCTAGAATTATTATCCAACCTAGGTTTAAAATTGATAGATACATCAGTGGCTTAAAACAAAGTCTCTAAAGAGAATTATCCATAATGTACCTCTATATCTACAAGGAACTTGTTCGATGTTCTCTCAAGTCTGATATGGAGATTGGGGTAAAACATATTTTATATGGGTTTGATATGAAGTGAAAAATGGAATTAAAAGGAAAATCTAAAGACCACACTGAAAAGAATATGAGTTTTCTCTTATGATCAATGTGTGGAAAGAGATATGGATGGAACTTCCATAAAGGGACTAGTAAATTTTTAGTGTGGAAAAGAGGGTCATCAGGCAGTTGAATACTGAATAGATGGAAAAAATATGTCTCGTAATGAAAACAATGTAAATTCTATATACGATGAACCTCCTTCAATTCAAATATTCAAGTGTAAGGAAATGAGTCATTATTCCAATCAATACCCTAATCAAAGTATTATTTATGATGATCAATTCCAACAAAATCTTAATGCCAAAGGTAAAGGAATGTCATATTAAATCACCATTAGTGACATAGAGTATGATAATGAAGTGGTGAATGGTACACTTACCGTCCAATCTAAAGAATAAAATGTTTTATTTGATTATGTATCCACCCACTCTTTTATTTCTGAATAATTTTCCAAGTGTATCATCCTATTACCTAAAATATTAGAAGTTGAGTTAGTTGTGACAACTCTTAATGGCACAATGGTCACGTAAAAAGAATATAATTCTTCTCTGGTTGATGTTTGTGAGAATGTGATTCCAAAAAATCTTTTGATCCTTCATATAGTGAAATTTTATGTGATTCGTCACATGGATTGTCTTTCTCTATATGGAGATTATATGAATTTCAAAGAAAGTAAAGTCAAATATCATATTCTAGATCTATCTATGATCATCTATCGATAAAAGGATGAATATAACCTTCTTTTAGGGGTTTAATCTATCTTATGAGCCTTTATTCCTATCAATGATGGTTATTTAACTCACGATGTTTTTGAGAAACTCATGATTAAGAATACACCCATTGTACTGGAGTTTGATGATGCCTTTCCAGATAAATTTCTTGGTCTTCCACCAAATCGGGAAATTGTGCTTTCAATAGAACTCAAACCATTCGATATTTCTATTTTAAAGACACCTTATAGAATATCCCCAATTAAATTGCATTAATTGAATAAGAAAATTCAAGATAATCTTTATTAGGGATTCATACGCCTTAGTGTGTCACCTTGGGGAGCACCTGCTCTATTTTTTAAGAAGAAAGATGGGAAAATGAGACTCTTCATTAATTATCATGAACATACTAATATAAATATAAAGAAAAAATATCCCCTTACCTGTATTGATGACTTATTTGACCATCAACATAGTTCTCAATACTTTTCCAAGATTTATCTTCATTCCAGATATCATCAATTAAGGGTTAAAAAGGAGGATATGCCAAAGACGGCATTCCATACAAGGTATGGACACTGTGAATTTATAGTGATTCCTTTTGGTCTTACTAATTCCCCTGTTATCATCATGGAACTAATGAATATTGTATTTTGAGACTATATTTATTAGTTTGTGAAAGTCTTTATAGAAGATATTATTTTCTATTCAAAGAGAGGGGAAGAACATGAAGATCACTTGAGAATTGTATTGAGGACCCAAAAAAAGGATAATCTTTATGAAAAATTCTCCAAGTATGAATTTTGGCTACCTAAAGATTCATTTTTTATCCCATACTATCAAGAGAGGGGATATATGGGATCCATAAAAAATATAGGTTTTTAAAGGATGGTAAAGACCAATAATGGTAACTGAGATCTGAATTTTTCATGGTTTGGATATCTATTATCGAGATTTTGTGAAATATTTTTCATAATTATCTAATCAACTCAACAATTTGACTTTGAAATGAGTTATGTTCATTTGGAAAGTGGAATGTGAAGTGAATTTCAAAGAGCTAAAAATCAATTTAGCCAGTCCACCTGTGCTCACACTGCCTTGTAGTGGAGAAAAGTTGTGATATACAGTGACACATCTAAGAAGGGGTTGGAATGTTTTATAATGCAAAATGATATGATGATAGATTTTTCCTCTTGGAAGTGGAAAATACATGATAATAATTACCCAACTCATGATTTGGAGTTAGTTGTGGTAACCTTTGAATTAAATATATGTATGCAATATATGTATGGTGAAGGGGGTGATATTTATACTAATCCTAAAATTTAAAGTATATTTTCACACAGAGGATCTGAATATGTGCCAAAGAAGATTGTTGGAGTTGATTAATGATTACAAATGCTCAATACATTACCACCCTGGGAATGTGAACAAGGTGGAAGATACTTTGAGTCAAAAAGACCATGCTAGATTATCTATGATGAGGATCATGAAAGATCCAATATTTATGGATTTTCAAAGGATGGATCTAGAAATTTTAATATAAGGGGAGAAATACTATCTTTATCAAATGAATGTCTATCCATATAAACATGTGAACATTAATTAGGTGTATAAGGATGGTATATAGTAACAAAATAATGTGATAAATTTCCTTGAATTCAACCTGGATTTTTATGGAATAATAAGTTTTAGGAACATGGTTTGTATTCCTCCCATACGAGAATTAAAGTAGTTATTGGATGAGGCTCATAGTTCTTCATTATCTATTATCCATGGATTCAAAAAGATGTATAAAGACTATAAAAAATACATTTAGTGGGATGGGATGAAAAGAGATATTGGTGAATATCTCTCTTGGTGTATGGTTGGTAAAAAAGTTAAGGATAAAGTACAAAAGTCTAAGGGTATGTTACAACCATTACCAATACCAGAATAGAAATGGGATAAAATCACTATGGACATTGTTTTTAAGATTCCCAAAACATCTAAAGGCCATAATATTATATCTATTGTAGTTTCTTTCCTTACAATGTCGACACACTTCATTTCTATTAGAGAGGATTTCCCTCTTGATCAGCTTTCCAGGATATTTGTAAAGGAAGTGGTAAGATTACATGGAGTACAACATTACATTATATCTAATCAGGGTATGAGGTTTAACATGAAGTACTGGTGAAGTCTCCATCATGCTCGAGATATAGAGTTATGCTTCATAACTTCTTATCATCCTTAGACAGACGGTCAGTCTGAGAGGAAAATTCATACTCTATAAGACATGTTGAGATATTTATCTATGTATTTAAAAGGTGGTCGGGATCATCACCTAGCATTGGTGGAATATTCTTACAATAATAGCTTTCACACCAGTATTAAAATGGATCCTTATGAAGCCCTATATGGAAATAAGTTTAGAACACCAAATTTATTGAATAAATCTGGGGAAATAAAGATATCAGGACCTGATTTTGTTGATGAAATATTAGAAATGGTTATACATATTAAAAAACATAAGATCAGCTCAGAGTCGTGAAAAAGTAATGATGAAAACCAGAGAAAATACCTAGAGTTTTATGTGTGTAATAATGTGTTCTTACTAATATCTCCCTCGAAGAGTGTAATGATATTTGGAAACAAGGGCAAGTTGAGTCCTAGGTATATCGGTCCTTTTGAAAATTTGGATCATGTTGGAAAGGTAGCGTACCTATTGGAGATTCCACTGAACCTCTCTCAAGATAATGATGTGATCAATGTGTCTTTCCTAATAAAGTATAGACCTGATCCTTCATATTTATTAAGCTCAGAATTTGTACTGCCAGATCAAATTCATTCTTATTAAGAACAACCGATTAAGATTCTGGATCGTAGAGAAAAAATTATATGAAACAAGACCACTTTCTTGGGTAAAAATTGATGGAGGAACAAAAAATTAGAAGAAGCTACATTAGAACATGAAGATAAAGTGAGGGAGATGTATCCTCATCTATTTGTTTCAATGATATAAATTTTGAGGGACTGATTCAGTTTATGTGGGGTAGAATATAACACACATATGTTTTTCATATAATATTTTCTTTAAATAATTTTGATTCTTCGGTAGCTTTAATTGCACGCAATCACGAGTATAAACAAAACATGATAATCCCTTAGTATAGATTTACCATTATATCCTAGCTTTTAGGTTAGCAGGAATAATTATAACTAACTTATGAATATGCACTGAGAATTCTTTGCCTATCAATTATTTATGAAAAACATAAATCAATTAGATATTTTTATATTATAGTGAATTAATTTTCCTAATGAAATTAATGTCATATAAATGTGTTATATACTTAATAAAATATTTTTATATTCATCAAATAGATATTTTAGTCATAGGCTATGAATAAAACCCTGTTTTATGTTCAAAAACCAATTTTTGTAAGTTTAATTTTACAACATTGGATGGAGAAACCCTTTTAAATGTGTATTTTTACACATTAATAAGTATTATATGACAAAATAAACATGTTACTTTGAATATGGATATGAATTTTTTTTTGAAAAACTTTCGATCTTTTTCTAATAACATTCATTTTTTGGTGAATAGTAAAAATACGCTAAATTTTAATTGCAAGTATCTTTTTTCATAGAAATAATTTATATGGTTAAATTATATTATTTAATGTTTTAAAAGTATAAAAAGATTATATTTTTACTATTAAATATAATAATGTTCATTGCAATGAAGTTTTCCTTAAATTCAGATGTAAAAACATTTCAATCTTTTTCAGTATTTTAACTTTTAAAACTCATTTTTTCATTTCAAGAGAAATATTAATTTTAAATTAAATTTTGAATCATATATGTTGTGAATTTTGAAAATAGGATTCAATATTTTAAATCAGTAGGTTAAAATTATTTTAATAGGTTACTTTTATTTTTTGGGCATTATGAATAGTAACTTTCATAATTATTTTTATTACCATGGTTAAAGGTAAATCAGGTAATTAAAGGTAAAAATAATATGATAAAATTACCTTAACATCTGTAAAAAAGCAATTAGATTATTACATTAGACCCTTATCATTTATTTTTCGAAATGGAATCACTTAATGACCACTTACATCTAAATATGTCCTGAATATAATAAAAACTAGTCAATGTGACAAAATGTCACAATATCATTTTATATAAATATATTAATTTTAATATATGGATACCTTGGAGATAATATTAACTGTTGATAGTATATGAAAATACTATGTATATAACTAAATCATATAAATTTGTTTATAGTTTTTAGATATTATATAATTACCATTAATGATTACACAATAATAATGTAGGAATTATTTTATTAATAGAAATAACAAATTAATGATTTTAAAAATATTAAAATAACTAACATATGAAATAATCAATGTTCTCAAATAATTTTATAGGTTAATATTACATATTATAAGTGTATTAAATATTTTGGTTCAAATTTATATTTTGTGTGGATTTTACTTAATGTCTAATGAATGAATAATACCAAAATTAACACTATTGATATTTTTTGAAAATTACATTTTATTAAATTATTTTAAAATAAAAATATTAAAAATTAAAAAGTGAAAATTATAAGATCAAAAATTTCATTAAATATTAATTTTTTTCAATTAACACCATATAAGTAAATATTTCTAACCATTAAAAATTTAGAATTTTTTTACCACAATTAAAATTAAATAGAAGAATTGAGTGCCAATTAAAATGATATGGTCTAAATTCACAAACTAACTTGCCCAAAATTTATTGGTTGTTGATATTGCAATTTTATCTCATCTTATATACAAAATTGTGTAATTTCTTTAGGTTTTTGGGTAGGTTTTTAATTTATTATAAATTATTATTTATGGAGTTTTGAAAAGTTCCCCTCAAATCAATAATAAAAGGGAACCTCATCCCTCGCATATTAACTTCAATTTTAGCCTTCAAGAACCACTATCCCGTACCCTTTATCCTTATAAACTTATATATTATCATTATATATGTTCTTCTCATCTTCAATTTCCAACTCTAGTTCTCTAAGAAGAGATTTAGAGGAAGCATGTTTAAGAATAGGCAATCTCTTCTACCGATTCTTTCAATCTTCTTTCTTATTATACTTCTTATTAATTATTTGTTTCATTGTAATTAATAACATAAGTATAAATAATATACCTATATGTTATTATAAATATGAAACACCATATTTCACATTTTATCCACCCTATGAAAAATGAAATCCCCCTGCTTGTGTAAGTACGGCATACCGTCTCTACACTGTGGTATAATCTGTTTTTCACCTCAACGCTACATGGACAGGTATAATGGGGGAAATAATAACTATATATTACATTTATAACATTTTATTATTAATAAATAGTATACACCATACAATTAAAAACCATTCAATGATTTTGGAAATTATATCATCGCTCGTGTGTATGTATGTCCTACCGTCTCCATGATGCGATGTGATTCATTCTAAATGATATTCATTAAACCATGATCATATAAATTAATTGAATGAATAAATATGATATATATATAATATTAATATACTTCTGAAAATGATTTAAAAATAACCTAGTATGTGAAAGATGAACTTATTCGAAAAATATTGCTTAAGAACACGAAGTAGTTTATATCGGAATAATGAGTGATAATGAAATGTAACTAACAAAAGAATTATAATATACTCATATATGATATCATAAAAATTATTATGATTATTTAATAAGTAAATAAAAGTATTTAAATAATTATAAAGGAGGTTTATATACATATAAAGGATATCAGACCTAAGGTAAGATATTATTTTGTCTCATTTTTATTTCTGTGGGACAAATGCCTTATACACTGTCAAATTCTTTGTGTGAGATTTCTGTTACCCCAGAATGTTTTATTATTATTATTATTAAGGTTATGATATTTAAATATGAATATAATTTTCTTTATTTTATTAGGAATAAAATTCAACTAATTTTAAATTGGTAAGGGATAATTTTACAATCTCATTTTTACCTAAGATTGTTTATATGTGAGTATTTACTGGGGTATATTTATCATCCACATCAATGTATCCTTATTATTTAATATTATTTATATTCTTATAAAAAAATTTAAAGTTAATTTTACCCTCTGGATATTTTTTATAAAATGGAATTAAAGTAATATTTTGTTGTTATTCAGTTTGAGGTACTTTTTGTCTTTTTCAGCAAAAGTTCGAGGATAATATTTTTTTAACTTATACGACATGAATGGAAATTTATAGTTTTGTGACACATGATTTCCTGGAATATTTTTATACTCAATTTGAATATTATTTTCAACTAATTTATTATCTTTTAATATTACATGGAATTTTGGGAAAATTAAATGTTTTTGAAGAAGAAAGGATATTTTACTTAAGAACTGATTTCAAGTTGTTTATCAAAAAAATTTCCCATCTAAGAGGAATCTCTTTGAATAGGGTTATGTTTCTATACCTATTATTAATATTATTTGATCATGTTAGTGATGGAGTGATAATTTATATTGATTATGTTATGATGTAATGATGTTTAAGAAACCCATTTTATTTCATGGGTTTTGTTGTTGTAAATGTTTTTATGTTTTTTTGGAACACGTATGAATGGTTTCAATATGAGATGGGTGGGACATATATCTCCCTCTGATGCCTTGGGTAATGATTTATATCTAATGATACTGAAATAACTAGAATGTAAAGTAAATATGGTTTAGTAATATAGGGCGGGAATTGGGAGTGAACTCGATTCAATAACGGGATTTGTCCGCTATGATGGTCTTGGAAATGAGCCTTGAATAATATGAAATAATTTTTTATGATTATGTGTGTATGAAATGAGATTTAATTTCTAATGGTATTACTATTGGGATTACATTTCACTTTTATTATTTATCCCAAGACAAGATATTTTGATATTTTATATGAAGGATAAATTTTTTAAATGATATGTTCTTATGATTATGATATGATTTTTGTTTACCTTATATACCCTTACTGAGAATTTGAGCTCACCCGTTCATAAGATTCATTTATATTGTTCATGAAGAATGGTATTAATAAATATATGTCAAAAAGGAGTCTAGGTTTTATGAAACAATTGGGAGACAATGTAGATGTTTATAAACCATTTTTTTATGTTTACTATTTTCATAAGACACTAATCATATACGGTCCTAGCGTGGTTTTTTGTAGGTTTTTCAATAAATATTCTTCAATGTTGAAGTAATATATATATATGTAAAGTATGGGATGTTATATTCTTCTCCCTCATTAAAAAAATAATCCAATCAATGTAGGGGAAGGGGGTCTTATGAACTTTCTTAGGTCCTTGGTGGAGGTTGAATGTATAGTTACAACCTAAATTCCTCAATGCTTTCTCTTGGTATATCTTTGGTGAAAACATCAACAATTTGATAGTTTTTGAGATATACTCAAGAATTACATCTCTAGAAACACCTTTATCGATAATGACATAATATTTAATATCAATGTACTTTGATCTAGAATATTTTATAGTAATTTTAGAGAGAACAATAGAACTATGTTTATCACAATGAATATTAAATTTTTTTCTAACATTTAATCTAAAATCTTCCAACTGAACTTATTTCCATATCATTTTCATATAATCCCCTGTATTGAAAACATATTTTACTTCCATTGTACTCTAAGTAATAGAACATTGAGTCTTATTATTCCAGATCACGAAACCATCTCCCAAATATAATGTTCCTTATGTTGTTTGTTATTTATCATTACAATCTCCATCCCAATAAGCAGCAGTAAACCCCATAAAGGACATCTTATTACTTATTCTATACATTAATCCTTAATTTTATATTTCTTGAATATTTTTATGTATTATTTTATCTTCTAGCATTAATTATTCTTTATGATAACTCAAATATAATGCACAAAAAGTTACAAAATACACAATTTCTATTCTTAAAGCTATAATATAGGGTAAACTCTAAATAAACATTAATAATTTCTTCAGATTCACACATTTAAAAATCCATCTTTACTAATCTTAATTCCAACACAAAATAGTAAAGAAAATTATTCTGATTCCTCAATGAAATTTTTTTTAACAACTCCAAGGAGTACAGTTCTTATTAGAGAATCTTCTATATTCCTTTATATTGGACTTGTAGTTATAGAATGTAATTTAACTCACTAACAATTTTCATCTCTAAATATTATTTATTTTCTCAAAAAATATTCAAAAGTTTTATCTTTTTCACCAACAAAAACTATATCATCAATATAAACAATGAAAATTTGAGTACCCATGCTTATCTTCTTCACATACAATTTGTTACCAACTTTTCCTTTATAAAAGTTTAACTACATCAAGAAATTGTAAATTTTTTAATACATGGCATGAGGGGAAAATCTCAACCCATAAAAATATTTGTTTAGATTAAACACCATTGTTTTATATTTTTTTAAATATAAACCCACTAGATTGGTCAATAAAAACATCATAAATTTCTCAATTTGTGAAAATTTCATAACATTCAATGATAGAATGTTAAATTTTTATGAGAAGAATCTAGTAAGACATTATTATAGTTTCCGGTCATGATATATGATTAAAAAAAATTCGATATCAACAGCTTCCACTTATGAGTATCCTTTGAAAAAATTTCATTCGTTAATTCCTAAAATTTCCCCATGTTAAATTATCTTATTTCTAAAAATCCATTTTTTCATATAAAATTATTTCCTACCACTATTGTAAAAATATCCTTTGTGTCATTTTCATCAATTATATCTAACTTTTTATTCATAGAATATAATCATTATTTAGGTTCAACTTCCTTGAAAATAGACTCTAGTTCCACCCATTAGATATGTAATATCTAATTATTAAATATCAATTTCATTGTTATCTAAATTGGAACTTCTTAGATTATAATGAAATTATCAAATTCATCATATTTTTTTAAATAATGTAACTTTGGTGATATTTGTCTGATCTTTCTTTCCTTGTTAAAATAATTTCCTCAATCTACATTCATATGTTTAGGCACACAATCATCTTCCTGGTCATTATCTTATTTTGAATTCACCAGGATATATTTCGTAACCTATTCTTTATAATATTAAATAACCCCTTTTAAGGAAATTTAATTTTTAATAACTTTCAAAATATCTTAATTAACCAACCAATGTAACATTTTGTTCCCAAACATTTATATTCTTCCATCATATAAATATACCATTAAAAAATCAACATTATCTTTATCATCAAACTTTCATGGATCCAGATTTTTGGCTTATTTTTGGAAAGGAATCCTAGAAACATTAATGTATTTCACTGCAGTATTTTTATTATACCATATACCAAAAGTAATAATTTTTTAGTCCATTTATAGAAAACTCATGTTTTGAACTTGTATAGTTTTTCTTACAACTTCTTTCTAGAATAATTTTGATCCTTTTTATTCATTGAGCATGCATTTTCCTATTTATACTAAACTTATATTTTTCATTTATGATGCTCTATTTTATCAAAGACTATAGGGAGCACTGTATTTGTAACACCCCAGGTAAATAAAAAATATGAAATTTTTATATTTACCCATATTATTGAATAAAATATTAATATTACTTTAAAGGGGACTCTATGCTCGATGGTGTACCCAATACACAACGACGAGTTTCTTGGGAATCTTACGTTGCACTCTAATAAAAAAATAATATTATTTTAAATGGTAGTTAATGCCTAGATGTTTTAAAGGCGGGAATGAACAGAACTAACTACAAAATGATTATATATGTTTTTCAAATATTTTTACTCATTACAATAAATGTTATAGGATTAAAAATGCCATTGAATCCAATTTTAAGCGTAAATATTCTAATATTCATTAAAAGGTCGATTAACCACCTTTTGATGGTGAACCTCTTTTAAATCCACATTTTTACAATTTTATGTGTTATATTTGACAAAATAAAATTCTTCTTTAGATTCGGGACATCAAAATTTACATTGTGTAAATGTTTGGTATTTTTCCGATAAAGTTCATTTTTAATGAATAGTGAAAAATGTTGTATTTTAATTCAAAACCAATTTTTAATCTAATTTATTTATATGATTAGATTATATTTTGAATTGGTTTTAAATTTCAATTAGAATATATTTTTACCATTTAATCCAATTGTGGACATTGAAATTAACTTCACTTTGAAATCGGACTTAAACTAGTGTCAATCTTTTGATACTTAATGTTTCATAAAAACACGCTATTTGCTCTGACAGTGGGAATTAAATATTAAATTAATTAATTCAACTTATATGTTTTGAATTTTGTAAAATAGACTCTATTTTTGAATTCAGAATATCAAATATAACTTAGGGTGAAGTTTTGGTATTTTTCTGAAGAACTTCAATTTTTGATGAATAGTGAAACCACTAAGTGGTACTTATAAAAACTGATTTTCCGTTTAAATGAAAATTTACCACCTCTGTGTTTTGAATTTTAAAAATACAACATACACGGTTGTCATTATGAAGTAAAATGTGGTTCAATGGAATTAAAATAATTTTATGGTGAATAGTAACTTTTAAGTTTTTAATCGTGATTAGAGGTAATTAGTGTAGTTTAAGTTAAAAATTATGTTTTAATAATATGAGATGAGCATGAAACATGTCCTACCCTTATTGTATGTGTCATGGCCGACCAAGACAATCCATGGGTCAACTTGGGGACCCCATGGAGCCACTTTGGAAGGAAAATGACATTATTATCTTTTTATTTAATTTAAAGTAAAAATGACACAAGCATGAGATGTTTTACTAAAACAATTTTTAAATGGGGTTATACAAGTCAGAGTTTTGACTATAAATAGTCATTGGATTGATAAAAAGATTTCATATATCATAGTATTTTGTTTATAATTTTTAGACATTAAATAAATTAAATTATTTATGACATAATTATGATGCATTGATGACCTCATTATTTAACGATTTAAATAAAATGGAAAGATAATGTAAACTCTAAGACCTACACATGTCCAAAACCTATTATATGGGTGTATTTCACACCCTTAGCACGTTATCCTTGAAAAAAATTAATGGTGGACCATTAAAATCCGAAACTCATTCTAAAATAAAGTAACATTTCTTTACATTTCAAGAGTGCCCCTCCTCTCCTCTTATGAAAGGCCCCCACCTCTACCACCTTACCAACACTTCCAAAGCATTTTTCTCAGCCAAACCCTGCCCATTTTGTCTCTACACATCCCTAACTAACTCTTAGAAGCCTCACTTTGGTCAGAAGTCTTCCCAAGGAATCCTTTTAGCTCAAACCAAAGGGAGTTACCTGATTTTAAGGTAATGTCTTCACTTGAGTCCTTTTGTTTTATTTTGTTTCTCCAACCCCATAAAATCTTTTTATTCATTTATTTTGTAAACACTCTAGTATCTTAAATATACTAGGATGTTTTTATAAGAAGTATTCTAGCTACACATACACACACCTTCATCTAATGGTTAAAGAACATACTGTTTCTGTGGTTGGCGATTTTCTGCCTCACGAAACGATGATTGTTCAATATTCTTTTAACACCTTTAAAGGTCACCATTATGATTTCACTGTATTTTATATATGATATATATGGTATTTATGTTTTCTATATGCTTCTGTATTTTATATTTAAATCATTCCTTTATTCTTTTCATGTTGTGTAAATGTGATAATTTCATACGAGGAAGTGTGGACTACCGCCCCCTCAAGTGATGTGACTCATACATGCAATACATGGAATGTATAAAGAATGAAATTAATGAACATATGTGACCTATATAACATATATATTATACTATAATTATAATATAAATATATATCATTTATTTTTAATTCCATTAATATGAAAAAAAATGAATGTAGCGTTCATGCGTACGTACGGCCTACCATCTCCATGAATGGTGCTTTTTGTTTTTTATCTCCAAATAATATGGAATAGTATAAAATGAATATATACTGGATATATATGAAATTTAAAACATCAATACTATTCTGGAAATTATTTACTTATAACTACACAGGCAATCATTTTTCAAACAAGTTCATTTTTGACTCATGTACCAAACATCAAAAAAAATGTCTGATATGAACTAACATTATTAAACAATTATTATAACATTATAATATGTGATATGAACTGAATAATAGACTTTAAAGGATGTCCTTAAGAAATTATAAATTGACCAAAGTTTATTATTCAGGAATATAAAGAAACGAACAAGACAAGTCAGACTTGAGGTAAGGGATCCTACTCCTCTCTTTCTTTTTAAGTACACTCTTTTATGTCATTCCTTTTAAAGATCATATTTCTTGTTATTTGGATGTTATTTTACATTAATCTTACTGTATTTTTTATTTTAATATGATGAGATACCCTATTCTCTCTCATCAATCCATATTTTTATGTTTTATGTGGCGCCGTTAGGCTGCCGAGTTTTCGTAATGGATTTTTCATCTCACTTTTATTCCCGTGAGATTTATGCTACATTTGCCACAATTTCCTTTGAGTGGTGTATGTACTGCCCATTATTTTACTCATTGTGTAATATAATTTCATTTATGAGTATTTACATCAATGTTTTATTGTCATTCTTTCCCGGGGCGTATGTTTCGAACGATACCCATGTCGTTAAGGGATCCTTTCACCCTCCTCTTTTTAAAAGACTTCTTTTGTTATGTCTTTTAATTCACATACTATTATGTTGGGATATGTTCTTCTATATCCTTATTGATTTAAATTTTATGTCCATTTGATGAGATACCCTTTCTATCTCTCATCAACTCATTTTCTAAATTTTGTAGTGACGCCGTTAGGCTGTAAAATTTTTAAAAGGGAAATTCTTAACCCAAATTTGATTCTTTGGGATAAACTTGTACTCCTTGAATATGTCATTCTATGGATATGTGTGAATAACCTATGATTTCTTTACACTTAATATTAACTTATATTTCGTGTATTCATCTGTCACACATAATTATGTAATTGATTTATCCTTAATCCAAGGATACCGTCTTTGTATGGGACTTTGTCTCAATCTGCTTTCATTGAGGAAATGTTTTTTATACACAACCTTATTTTATACGGTGTATAAACCCCTTTGACTTTTACATTTATTCAAAAGGAATCTTTTTTATACGAAGCATTTACTAAATGACAAAAGGGAATGATTTTGTCGTACGTATGCGGTGGCAACGACTTCTCTGCCGCTGTGACCATTATTTGAGTTTCAGCTTCCTCTACAAGCCATACCTTATTTTTAAAAGAAAAATAAATACCATGTTTTACTTTTCTTTTATTTTGGTATTGAAAATGGTTTTCATAATGTTTTTATATTAATGTGTTGTATTGATATCTTGTGATTGAAAGGTGGAAATGTTATGTTTCCTTTATGCATGTTTTATGTGATACGATTATGTTTTGGTTCTTGGTCATTATTATGAAGACGGGTGGTTCCGTGATAAACTAAGGGAGGGTGAGCCCGATATAGCTCTCCAATGAATTGGGTAACGCGAAGGAGTGAAACGATAAGGTTTCTCCGAAGAGATTTAGGGAATATACTATGGTGGGTATTCCAAACGTAACAAAGAGGGTTACTCCCTACATAAGTATGTTATGAATGCCTAAAGTTACCTTTTATGTCTTATGATTTCTATGATTTATTCATGATTTGATGAGGTATGTTAAAGTGCATATGTTTTATGGGTAAAGTATGATTTCATTCTTATTTATATATGAACTCATGTTTCCTTTCCATATTTTTTATAACCCTTACTGAGATTTTTATGCTCATCCCAAGTTTTTTGAAATTTTTTTCACAGGTCAAGGGAAAGGTACATGATATGATGATAGTGTCAAGGAAGTGTCAAGAAAGAATCCATGTTTTATTTTAAATATGTTTCTGTTGATGGGAAAAAATGCATACTATCTTTATGTAACCACTTTCTTTAAATGTGGAATGTAATGCATGTTTTATGATCTAATTATATAAAACTCTAAACATGAAAAGATCCTCAATGTGTAATCTTGTAATAAATCAAGATTAAGTAAGGTTTAAAGCTGGGGCCTTATAGTTGGTATCAGAGGTTGGTTTAAACACCTTTAGGGATTATGAGTTCTTGTTAGACACATGGTTAGTCCCTATATCTATTATTTCAGTTAAATTCTTATTTTATAACTTTTTTTCAGGACAGGTAATGTCGGTTACGAATGGAATGAGAAGGATATCAAACGACATTCCTATTTCTTCTTGATGACATGCTTGCAATAAATATTGCAAAGTCATGTTCGGATGATTGTAAAACTTTTTCTAGAATACAACTCACTTGCAAGTAGTTGTTTGAGATATCAAACACCTCCACTATACCTCTTTATCATCATGAATCATGGTTTGTTTTTAGACAAATAATATTTTCACAATATTCTCATATTTTTAAGAAGGGTAAATATTATCAACGTATTTTAAAATATTTTACCTTATCACAAGAATTTGAAGCATATTATGATTTTAAAAATGGTGCCGAGGAAGGAGACCCTTGTGCAAACTATTTATATTTGCTTTTAAAATATAGTCTCTCAGCATATATTTATGGTATTTTAAAAGGACCAATGATAGAAAGTTTCAACTCAAATTATATCCGACTATTATATAGAAATCATGTTTTATCAGATGTTTTGGAATTATATGTCATACATGATTATTTTCCAAAACTGTTTTCCTATGAACACCCATATGACCCATGTTGTACAAGGTGTATTTGGATGGAGAAAGCAAATGATTTTGAAGGATATCTAAATCATTGATGTAATACATGGGACGTCTACCTACGCGAAAAAGATGACGATGAAACCGAGTGGACTCCATGATCAAGGTATGCTGTTATTCATTTTGGGAATCATTTTATTTTATCTTATGGTGGTGAAATAAGACTTCAAGAATTAAGATGTTTAGATCATAATGAATATGGATGAAAATGAGAGTTATAAAGAAACTATTGAGGTTAAAAAATGATAGGGTTATTTTTGGAGTTTCATAAAAAATACAACACGCAGAATGTGTGACAACCCGTCGCGTCGGACAAAGCTGTGGGAATCGAACCCACAACCAAAGTGCGATTCGTACTTATCGCCTACCACTGGTCTACGTGAAGTCCCTGGTTAGTTTGAATTATTCTTTTTAGTTAGATGATTTTATGAATTAAGAGTAAGTTTATTTTGGGTTATATATGGATATTTATTAACCTATCATGGAGGATATGTGATTAGGTTATGTACTTTTCAATACAAGACATTAAGAGAATCTGATGTTGTTTGGAGATAAATGTTACAATTTAACTTGGAAGACTATGTGACTAAATCCTTCAAATATTTGGGTTTCAATATTAGTTTTTTTTACTTTGAATAATTTTATGGACAAATTTTTTATCGAATGGTCCTCGTTGGTCTTTGGGTTTTGTTGGACAAATTTTGGAGATTAAGAATATATTTTCTTTTTATAAAGGGATATCCTTTTCTGGAGTATCTGATTATGTACTAACCTTTTTAGTTTTGGTTTTGGTTAAGGTCTAAAGACATGGGAAATATATAGTTATCTTTTGTGGATTAGGTGATTCTCTATAAGTTGATTATAGTAATCTTAATGTGAAAAAGTCTTCCTAAATACTCCTCTTTAGGTGAAAATATGAGTTTGTGTAAGAAATCTAATAAAAGTTGAAATTCAACATGATAAGTGATTATACTTCCTTATGAATAAATTCCCCAATAAAAATAATCTTAAAACAAAAATGTTTTCCATTAACTTTTCCTACTGGGGAATCGAATACCGTTTAACCCATCACAAGTTTGTGATTTTATTGTGGTTAACTTTCTCCTAAACATGTTTTCTATCACTCTCCATCAGAACATGACCCTATGTTTTCTACCCCATGTCCATGTTTTCCTACATGGAATCCTAG
This sequence comes from Viscum album, assembly GCA_963277665.1. NCBI lineage: Eukaryota > Viridiplantae > Streptophyta > Magnoliopsida > Santalales > Viscaceae > Viscum > Viscum album. The sequence continues at coordinate 1,071,389,987 of OY728129.1, forward strand.
TATGGGGTAACTCTGGATACCTTTGTACTTCTCTTTCATTATTTTAAAGTGATTGTTTTACCGACTCTTTTTCTGATGTGGGACTTTCAATGGAGTTTCCAAGCCCAATTTTGAAATTGTGAGTACGTAATTCCCAAAAGGGGGGAAGGATGTAACACCCCAGGTAAATAAAGAATATGAAATTTTTATATTTATCCATTTTTTTGAATAAAATATTAATATTACTTTAAAGGGGACGCTATGCTTGATGGCATACCTAATACGCAACAACGAGTTTCTTGGGAATCTTACGTTTCACTCTAATAAAAAAATAATATTATTTTAAATGGTAGTTAATGCCTAGCCATTTTAATGGCGGGAATGAACAGAACTAACTACAAAATGATTATATATGTTTGTCAAATATTTTTACTCTTTAAAATAAATGATAGAGGATTAAAAATTTCGAATGAATCCAATTTTAAGCGTAAATATTCTAATATTCATTAAAAGGTCGATTAATTTCCTTTTGATGGAGAACCTCTTTTAAATCAAATTTTTGACAATTTTATGTGTTTTATTTGACAAAATAAAATTTTCTTTAGAATCGGGACATCAAAATTTACTTTGTGTAAATTTTTGGTATTTTTCCGATAAAGTTCATTTTTTAATGAATAGTGAAAAATGTTGTATTTTAATTCAAAACCACTTTTTAATATAATTTATTTATATTATTAGATTATATTTTGAATTGGTTTTAAATTTCAATTGGAATATATTTTTAACATTTAATCCAATTGTGGTCATTGGAATTAATTTCACTTTGAAATCGGACTTAAACTAGTGTCAATCTTTTGATACGTATTGTTTCATAAAAACACGCTATTTGCTCTGACAGCGAGAATTAATTATTAAATTAATTAATGAAAATTATAAGTATTGAATTTTTTAATATAGTCACCATTTTTGAATTTGGAATATCAAATATATCTTAGGGTGATGTTTTGGTATTTTTCTGAAGAACTTCAATTTTTGATGAATACTGAAACCACTAAGTGGTACATATAAAAACTGATTTTCCGTTTAAATGAAAATTTACCACCTATATGTTTTGAATTTCAAAAATCCAACATACATGGTTGTCATTAAGAATTAATATGTGGTTTAATGGAAATAAAATGATTTTTTTGATGAATAGTAACGTTTATGTTTTTAATCGCAATTAGAGGTAATTAGTGTAGTTTAAGGTAAAAATAATGTTTTAATAATATGAGATGAGCTTGAAACATGTCCTAAAATTATTGTATGTGTCATGGACGACCACGAAAATCCATGGTTCAACTTGGGGACCCCATGGAGCCACTTTGGAAGGAAAATGACATTATTATCTTTTTATTTAATTTAAAGTTAAAATGACACAAGCATGAGTTGTTTTACTAAAACAATTTTTAAATGGGATTATACAAGTTCTAGTTTTGACTATAAATAGTCATTGGAAAGATAAAAAGATTTCCTACATCGTAGTATTTTTTTATTATTTCTAGACATTAAATAAATTAAATTATTTATGACATCATGATGATGCAGTGATGACCTCATTATTTAATGATTTAAATAAAATTTAAAGATAATGTAAAGTCTAAGAACTACACATGTCCAAAACCTATTATATGGGTGTATTTCGAACAATTATCACCTTATCCTCCAAACACTTCAATGTGGGACCATTAAAATCCGAAACGCATTCTAAAATAAAGTAACATTTATTTAATTTCCAAGAGTTCCCCTCCTCTCCTCTTATAAAAGGCCCCCACCTCTACCTACATACCCACACTTCCAAAGCCTTTGGATCGGCCAGACCCTGCCCATTTTGTCTCTGCTCATCCTTACCTAACTCTTAGAAGCCTCACTTTGGGCAGAAGTCTTCCCAAGGAATCCTTTGAGCTCAAACCAAATGGAGTTACCCGATTTTATGGTAATGTCTTCACTTGAGTCCATTTGTTTTATTTTGCTTCTCCAACCCCCTAAACTCTTTTTTTTCATTTCTTTTTTAACAAATACAGTATATTAAATATACTAGGATGTTTTTATAAGAAGTATTCGAGCTACACTTACACACACATTTGTCTAATGGTTAAAGAACATACTGATTCTGTGGTTGGCGATTTTCTGCCTCCCGAAACGATGATTGTTCAATATTCTTTTAACACCTTTAAAGTTGGCCATTATGATGTAAATGTATTTTATATATGATATATATGGTATTTTTGTTTATTATATGCTTCTGTATTTTATATTTAAAACATACCTTTATTCTTTTCATGTTGTGTAAATGTGATAATTTCATATGAGGAAGTGTGGACTACCACCCACTCAAGTGATGTGACTCGTACATGCAATACATGGAATGTATAAAGAATGAAATTAATGAACATATGTGACCTATATAACATATATATTATACTTGAATTATAATATATATATATATATATCATTTATTTTTAATTCCATTAATATGACAAAAAAAATGAAAGTAGCGTTCATCCGTACGTACGGCCTACCGTCTCCATGAAAGATGCTTTTCGTTTTTTATGTCCAATTGATATGGAATAGTATAAAATGAATATATATTTGATATATATGATATTTAAAAAATAAATACTATTCTGGAAATTATTTACATATAACTACATGGGAAATCATTTTTCAAACAAGTTCATTTTTGACTCATGTACGAAACATCGGCAAAAATGTCTGATATGAACTAACATTATTAAAAAATTATTATAACATTATAATATGTGATATGAACTGAATAATAATATTTAAAGGAGGTCCTTATGAAATTATAAATATACGAAAGTTTATTATTCATGAATATAAAGAAACGAACAAGACAAGTCGGACTTGAGGTAATGGATCCTACTCCTATCTTTCTTTTTAAGTACACTCTTTTATGTCATTGCTTTTAAAGCTAATCTTTATTGTTATTGGGATGTTATTTTATATTAATCTTACTGTAATTTTTATGTTCATATGATGAGAGCCCCTATTCTCTCTCATCAATCCATTTTTGTATGTTTTAAGTGGTGCCGTTAGGCAGCCGAGTTTTCGTAAGGGATTTTTCAACACACTTTTATTCCCGTGAGATTTATGCTACATTTGCCACAATTTACTTTGAGTGGTGTATGTACTGCCCATTATTTTACTCATTGTGTAATATACATTCATTTATGAGTATTTACATCAATGTTGTATTGTCCTTCTTTCACGGGGCATATGTTTCGAAAGATACCCATGTCGGTAAGAGAACCATACACCCTCCTCTTTTTAAAAGACTTCTTTTGTTATGTCTTTTAATTCACATACTATTATGTTGAGATATGTTCTTATATATCCTTATTGATTTAAATTTTATTTCCATGTGATGAGATACCCTTTTTATCAATCATCAACTAAATTTCTGAATTTTGTAGTGACGCCGTTAGGCTGTCAAATTTTTACAAGGGAACTTATTAACCCAAATTTGATTCATTGGGATAAACTTGTACTCCTTGAATATTTCGTTCTATGAATATGTGTGAATAACCTCTGATTTATTTACACTTAATATCCACTTATATTTCATGTATTCATTTGTCACACATAATTATGTAATTGATTTATCCTTAATCCAAGGATACCGTCTTTGTATGGGACTTCATCTCAATCTCCTGTCTTTGAGGCATATTTTGTTTTATACACAACCTTCCTTTATGCGGTGTATAAACCCCTTTTACTTTTACGTTTATTCAAAAGGAATATTTTTTATATGAAGCGTTTACTAAAAGACAAAAGGTAATGTTTTTGTCGTACGTATGCGGTGACAACGACTTCTCCGCTGCCGTGACCATTATTTGAGTTTCGACTTCTTCTACAAGACATACCTTCTTTTTAAAAGAAAAATAAATACCATGTTTTACTTTTATTTTATTTTGGTATTGAAAATGGTTTTTATAATGTTTTTATATTAATGTGTTGTATTAATATCTAGTGATTGAAAGGTGGAAATGTTATATTTCTTTTATGCATGTTTTATGTGATATGATTATGTTGTGGTTCATGGGGATTATTATGAAGATGTGTGGTTCCGTGATAAACTAAGGGAGGGTGAGCCCGATATAGCTCTCCAATGCATTGGGTAATGCGAAGGAGTGAAATGTTAAGGTTTCTCCGAAGAGATTTAGGGAATATACTATGGTGGGTATTCCAAGCGTAACCAAGAGGGTTACTCCCTACGTAAGAATGTTATGAATTCCTCAAGTTACCTTTTATGTCTTATTATTTCTATGAATTATTCATGATTTGATGAGGTATGTTAAAGTGCCTATGTTTTATGGGTAAAGTATGATTTCATTCTTATGTATATATGAACTCATGTTTCCTTTCCATATTTTTTATAACCCTTACTGAGCTTTTTATACTCATCCCAAGTTTTTTGAAATGTTTTTCATAGGTCAAGGGAATGGTACATGATATGATGATAGTGTCAAGGAATTGTCAAGAAAGAATCCATGTTTTATTTTAAATATGTTTCCGTTGATGGGAAAAAATGATTACTGTCTTTATGTGACCACTTTGTTTAAATGTGGAATGTAATGCAAGGTTTATGTTCTAATTCTCTAAAACACTAAACCTGAAAAGATCCTCAATGTGCAATCTTGTAATAACTCAAGATTAAGTAAGGTTTAAGGGTGAGGCCTTTTAGTATTGGTGTTTCCTGCCATGTTTCATCGTATATGATTCAAAATCATTTCTTGTGTACTTCTTTTTGTAGTTTTTCCTCAACTTCAGTGTATAAACACCCATATTCTTCTCAATATTTCTTCTGAGACATTTGAACATTTTTTCTGCCTATGATTTATGTCTCGTGAAAATATCACCAATCTTCTATGTAAAATAATAAATGAATGTAATAAAGTAAACATAAACTCATGTTGATTGATTTCTCATCATCACATAAAGATCATTGTGAATGAGTTCAAGGGTTTTTGTGGATTAAATTTCAACATTCATATGTATTTTACTATCATCGCTTCATTTTTAGGAAGTTTAAAAAACAACATATTTACTTTTTATTTTCTATAAGTATTGTAAAATATATTTCTTTAAATAATTGCTCATACATTTCAATCTATTATTCCCAAGTCTTTAGTTCCATATCTTATTTTTATCCTCAATGATTAGATATTAAGAATAACAAGTATCCCCAATCTAAAAATATTTTTTGTTGGTTCCTTCTCCCTTAGTAACAATTTTTACATGTTTAGAACATCATATCATACGTGAATATTTTATAAATATAAAATTTTCACCATAATAAAATATTATGATAACACACAGTATGTTTTTTATACCAACAAAAAACTGAACTTTATTTGGATTCAGTATTTACACGTTAATTTTTATTGTTCTAATTGCATTAAGTTTTAAAACTATTATTTCCAAAATTAATTAATACTCAGTAATGTTCATTAATATTTTTTAATATCTTTTCATTTCCTATCATATATAAGGAATCACCACCATCAATAATTCATGGTTTTTTCTTTTTCTTGATTTTAGAGTAGTGTCAACAAAAGAACATATTTCTTAAATTTCCTTCTTCCCATCATATGTTTCTTTTTTAGCATAATAAATTTGTTCCTATTCCCCATGGTCTGGAAACATGTTCCTAGGAATCATAAGTGTAAGAACCCGAATTTTACTGTGAAAGACTTTGGAATATTCTCACTGATATTCCAGAGTACCGCCTTCAGACTACGTGCGATTCCGAGCCCCGAAGTAGCCGAAATTAAATATTTAGTGCGTTCACACTGGGAAATGCCAAATAAATGGGATAAATCCTAAACGGTGCTTCAGATCATAGATCTGAGTGAACAGATGGGTCCGGAATGGTGTTTTTACCCTAAGAACGACAAAAATCTTGTCAGCTCGGGACGTTTGGACCCCTCGACCGCTTCTGGAATGTTAAATGGATAAATTAATTAATTAATTTATTCGTTTAATGGTTAAACTCGAGTATCTATTAGACGATGGATCAGATTGGAAAACCAAGGGCACCATTGAGTTCAGAGCGTTCCGTTTACCCTAGGAGGGGTATAAGTTTCACAGGCGCGAGCCGTTTGTGAAAAATGGCTCCAGGGCTGTTTTCGTAATTTGCCGGCTTCGAGTGCTAAGTTTATTAACTCTTGAACGGGGACTCGAATTAAAATTCCAAGACCACCGTTGTGCTCGTGAGGTGGTGATAACCCTAGGGGAAGATTAATTTTGACCTCTCCAAAGGTTTCAGATGCGGGGAAAATTATGAGTTTAATTAATTAAAATTATTTTTAATTAATTTAATCCCTCATCTCCTACCCCTCTCCCTTGTCCACTCCCTAGCGCAGGCAGCCCCTCCTCCCCCTCTCCTCCTCCTCCTCTGGAGAGGTAACACCTGCAAGGCGACGGTGCGGCGGCGGATCGCCCGTAAAGCTTCGGGCAACGCCCCTGCAGGTAGGAGGTTTTCTTTTGTTGCAATTTTATTCCCGAACCTCCTTTGAATCCAAATTTTTGCGTCAAATTATTGTTTGACTTTCGAACGAACCACATGACTGTGTATTAGAGTTTTTGATCTTCCCATCTTTTGATTCAGTTGTAATATCCGAGTCCCGATGCACTCGCAGTCGTCCACCGAAAACAACAGGTTTTTGAGGTTTTCTGGCCGGTTTTGGGTGCTCCGGCCGTCTAGCGCGGCGGTCTGGCGAGTCGGGCATGGCAGAGCAGCGGCGGAGGCCGGGTCAGCGGCGGTGGCTTCCGAGCAAGCAGGGAGGGCGGCTGGTCGTGGCGAGGAGGAGGCTGGTGGTTGAGCGGTGGCGATTGGCATGAGCGCGGCGGAGCACCTCCCTTCAGCGGAGGCCAGTGCTGGGTTAGCAGGGGATGCCGCAGAGAAGGCCAGCGGAGCGCTGGTTCGCGGGCGTCCTGTGTAGGCGGCGGGGAAGGCCGGCCAGCTGTGTCGGCCGGTGGAGGAAAGGGAGGACCGGGGTCTACGGACCCCGGCTGGCCATCAAGGACCTGCACGCTGAGGGTCCTGTCGGGAGAAGAAGACCGGCCGATGGCCGGTCTGGATATATAAAAAAACATAAAGGAAAAAAGAAGGCGCCGCAGGTTTAAAAAGGGGGGGGGGGGAATTAAAAATGAAATATTAGTTAAAATAATAATAATAATAATTTTATTATTATTATTGTTATTTTTTTTATATAAGTCATAAACAGGGAGTCAAATTTGGGAGCCACCTGCTGTGACGTGCTCCATAAATTACGACGAATATTTGGAGATGGATTCGGGAATTTTTAATTCCCGAAATGAGGGGGGATCGGAGGCGCAACACGTCTTTAAGTGAATTGACGTCATCTCGGGGGTTCAAGTTTTGGATGGCGCGGACGCGTCCGACGACCGATTTAAGCGCCGTCAGCGGCGTTGGAACCCTGGCGTAGAGACATAGGTTTCCATGGTGGTTTTGGGCATTGAAGCCAGAGTTGAGGTGCGGGCCCCACGACCCGTCTTTTGAGCTGCGTGCAGCTTTTAGCGATGTTTTCCTCGGACGTCCTTTCGGGGTGTGCGAGCAGTCGATGTTGGGTGTTTTTCTGAGGGAATCGCGATGGCGCAGTCTGCCCGCTTTAATTCCGCACGATGGTGTGGGCCTCGCGAGGGCCGTTTCGGGAGTTGACGGTGATTTCTAGATTTATCACCGGCCGACCGTTTTGGATAAGTGAATAGTCCATTTCGTGTACTTTTTCGATAGGATCGCAACAGTGCAATCCGTTCATTGTGTTTTGGGACCGGGATGTGGGTTCCATGTGACACCGATCGTGTGCGGTGTGCCGGAATGCATTGTTTTCTCCGGATATCCATCACACTCAAGTGAGTAGTGCTTTTGACTTATTTTCCCGCAGGGATCACGATGGTGCGATGCGCCCGACTGTTTTCGGGGCTGAGGCTCGAGATCACGGGACGCCGTTTGGGCGTGAGGCGGTGTTGGTGACTTTTTCATCGGATATCCATTTGAGGTGAGTAAGTAGTCGATCTCGCGTGTTTTTCTGTGAGAATTACAATGGTGTGATCCGTTTGGATGTGCGGAGCCTCTTGCGTGATCTTAGGAAATATGGAAGCATGGAAGGTGCTCTAGTGGTGGTTCGCCCTACCTTGTTTCTGGCAGACCCTTGGCGTGTGATCGCGCACTCTTGGGAGAGTGATGTAAATGGTTAACGAGATGTGGCATGCCGTTCCAGGGCCTTTGGGGTGGAGTTGTTATGTCACGCCTTCACGATGATGTTGGGTGCTGTGTGCACGATAGCCCTTGGGCTGAGACTATGGTATAATCTGGGAGTATATGGAAATGCTTTGAGGTACATGTGGTTGTTCGTACCTGATAACATTGGTGCGTTCAGTTGGGGTTGAGATGGGGCCACACGTTGTGTGGGCCGCACATGCGTGCCAGGTTCTTCTTGCGTACATTGACCTCTCGCGACGTAGAGGGTCCCTCTATGTGTTTGTTTGACCAGCAGGGTGGAGTTTTTCCCCTGAATCGGTGCTCATTTGTTGACCAGCAGGGTTGAGTGGTCTCCCCATGGTTTCAATCTCAATAGATTGGCCGGTAGCGGTACTAGTGACACCCAGTGCTGGAGCAGACGCTGCACCTCCTTTGGGTGAGTTGTTCTGGAGTTGGGAGGTTGCGCGATACCCACTCCGTGTTCGGTTGGCCCGTGTTGTGCCCTCCCGTGGAGATGGCTAGATCATTTTTGAGTTCTACCCTCCAGCGAGGCTGGGCAGTGGGTTACTCATTGACTTCTAGGGTTTACCCTCCAGCATTGACTGGGCAGTGGGTCACCCGACGCTATTAGGGTCTACCCTCCAGTAGAGACTGGGCAGTGGGTCACCCGAACCTATTAGGGTCTACCCTCTAGCAGAGACTGGGCGGTGGGTCACCCGACGCTACTAGGGTCTATCCTACAGCAGAGACTGGGCAGTGGGTCACCCGACGACCTCTTAGGGTCTACCCTCCAGTGGGGCTGGGCAGTGGGTCGCCCGTCATCTAGTTCCAGGTCTACCCTCCAGCACGGCTGGGCAGTGGGTCGCCTGTCGACTTATTCCTGGTCTACCCTCTAGCGGGGCTGGGCAGTGGGTCTCCTGATGAGGACATATGGATTACTCTCCATTAGGACTGGGTAGTGGGTCACCCAGTATCTTATTATGGTCTACCCTCCAGCGGGGCTGGGCAGTGGGTCGCCGGTTGATGTATTAGGGTTTACCCTCCAGTATGGCTGGGAAGTGGGTCACCTGATATTTGGTTATGAATTATCCTCCAGCGGGGATCGGCAGTGGGACACCTGTTAGCATTTCAGACTCAGTCCTCTCGACTAGGCAAGTCTGTGGATTACCTCTGTGATTACTAGAGCGGGACCCTTGGTTGTACGGGTCGGTGGTGGAACAACTTTGTCTTGAGGAGACCTCTCGACTGCAGAGTAGTGACGAGGTGTGGTTTGACATTCCCTAGAACTCTCAAGATCGAGGGGCACTTTCCCCACCGAGACGTGTTCTTGCGACGCGACCTAAAACCGTGCAGTCGAGTCAGTGCTACCCAAAGAGGATAGTGTCGAGGTGCGGTGGTTTGAGGCCCTTGGCTTGCAGTTCAGGGCAGAGGTGCGGGATTCTGGGCATCGATGATGGAGGTTACTTCTGGGACTTTTGGAGACTCATTTTCATAGGTTGAGCTACGGGACGGAGATCCCCTTACGAGTTTGTTTGGGCTTCATGACATAGCATACGTATGTATATACCTTGTTTCCGGCACCCACTTCTTGGGTTTGTATACTCTTCTTCTAGGAGAGGTGAAGACGCGCAGGGTATGCCACGTGATTTCCGTGTCTAGCTTCTCAGGGTTGGAAAAGTCTACTCTCCTACTCTAGGTAGAGAAGACTCGACGAGAAGTCCATCTTCTCACCGTTTCCAGCTCCTTGTTTGGATGAGTCTACATCATTTCTCTTGTTGGGTTGTGCTGGACTCTTTGCTGTACTCTCTGTTGTACCCCTTTAATTTCCTGTTAGCTCTACTGCTCACCCTTCGATACCTCCTTTTGTTGCTCCCTCGTGCCGTCAGGGTATCCTACTATGTATTTTTATACTTACCCCGTCTTGGGCTTTTCCCGCACTTGGTGTGCCCTTGCAGACAACGGACAGGTGGAGCATGACTTCAGTGTAGCATAGGAGCTTGGGAGCTTGGACCGCGTGCAGTGGTCGTGGCCGGGATCTAGGTGGGAGACCCGTCAGCTGTTTCTTTTGTTTACCTGTTGCCGGGTTGTGGCACTTTTTGTTTGGGCGCGTGTTTTTCCCCATTTCTTTTTAGTTTGTACTTTGTACTGTTTAGAGGTCGATGCACTCTTGTGGTTATTTATAGTAGTTTCTTTTTCTTTGCTTGTATTTTCTTTTTTACTCTGCACTTTTGCATTGAGTGTGCTGCGTGTGGGTGTGTACAGGTACTTAGGCAAAGGCCTCCCTGATTTGTTGTGCCTTCGGCTCTGGTCGCTAGCCCCTGGCCTATGGAGGTGGGCTTGGGGTAGTTGCGGCTCGAGCCTGGGTAGGGTCGGGTCGCGTCAAAGTGGTATTAGAGGTGTTTCGTTCCTTGGGACACTGTTCGGATGTCCCTAAAATAAAAAAGAACTAGTTGGGATTTTGGGAACAGTGTTAACATGTCTCGAGAGCGGCTCTCAGGCCAGGGAGTCTAGTAATGGTGCGGTGGCCGATGTATCCATTCACCAGGACCTTGATAACCCGCTTGTCGACTCGGCATGCTGGGACTCTTATTGCAGGAAAATTTGTTTGTGCATCACGTAGGATTGAGACTTTGACTGTTCTTCTTGAGTCAGCTCCCCATCGTTTCTATTGTTATATACATGTATGCTCATTTGACCGCGGAACTACTTGATAATATTAAGGATGTCCCAGTGAGGACAGCCAACCATGATACCAGCTTGGGATCGTGACGACAACCCTATGAGATACAAGGCCACGGTCCAGGATCCATCATGCGAGCCCCTTTCTCCGAGTGGGCCGGTAGCAGCACCCCCCACCTGCTGAGCAGTAGATAGTTTCAGCAGAGCAGGATGAGCTTGAGCGCAGGTTGAGAACAGGTTGAGCGCGCTCCGTGAGTTCCAGCGGCAGGGACCACTAATGTTCAGTGGTGAGCCAGACCCTCAGGAAGCATAGGTTTGGCTCGAGGCAGCGGTTGGCCTTTTCTGGCTTGTGGAGAGGCCGACAGATCAGAGAGTGGCTTTGGTAGCCAGCCTTTTTCGGGGATTAGCATGGCGTTGGTGGAGTCTGGTGACTCAGCTTCTTGACGAGTCGTCGCTTTCGTGGGGCGACTTTCAGTTGTTTCTCCATGAGGATTTTTCCCCTACTGCTTGCACTCCCTTCGGATTCAGGAGCTCCTGCAGTTTCAGCAGGGAGGGATGATGGTGGCCGAGTACGCGGCTAGTTTTGCAGACCGTGAACGCTTTTACCCGGACTTGGTCCATGACGACAACTTCCGATCGCGGAAGTTTGAGCAGGGTCTCCACTGAGAGATTCATGCTATCATAGTACCCATGGGCATTTCCACGTATGCCGGGGTGCCAGAGTAGGCGCTGGTGATAGAGGGCTTCCTGTCGCGTTCTAGTGTTGGTGGTGGCAGCAGGCACGTTGGAGTAGAGATGTCTTCCGCAGCTAGTGAGCGTCGGCAAGTAGAACCTCGATGCAAGTGGCTTACTGAAAACCAGACTCAGGGGCGTGGTCGTGCACCACAATGGCGCCGGAGGGCACTAGTTCAGCCCAGAGAGAATCGATGCTATACTTGTTACGGGCGAGGTCACTTGGCGCGAGACTGCCCGGCCCGAGTTGCTGGGAGCTTCGGGCAGGCAGCAGGCGCACCACCACGGCAGAGGCATCACCGTGATCGGAGTAGTGGACAAAGAGGTGGTGCTAGAAGAGGAGAGGGAGGAGATGGAGGTGGGGGACGACGTTACGAGATCTCCCCATCACCACTAGGCGGTCCACATCAGGCTCCGGGAGCTGACGGTTGGGACCGCGGGTAGCCGCGAGCTTTGGATGTCTACGATCCTCCAGAGCATGGGATGGCGAGAGGTGCCCCTTGTGACTCTTCTACTTCTTGTAGTTGAATTTTTAGGCTCTGCATGTGAAAGGATTTTCTCCCCGCTCCTTGTTTGAGGTGTTACCAGGGTGACGCAGGGCGTCGGGGTGTAACCCTGTGTTGGTAAGGAGAAAGGCGTGAGAACTTTTCCTTTAGTCGATGGTGTTGACTCCTTCACCTTTTGAGCGTGTAAGAGAGCATCGACTGTGGAAACTTGCGTGACCAGATATCCTAGGGTGTTTCACCATATGGATATTGTGAAGGGGAGAATCACTGGGCCTTGTTCCAATTGCGGGCGGTGATTCCAGTCGCGGCATGCGGCATGCGACGTCGAGGTTCGTTCGGGGAGGTGAGATAACCCCGAGGGCCTTCGGGTCGTTTGAGACCGTGAAAAGGGATGGAGAGGTACCCTACCTCCTTGACCTAACACCAAAGTCTAGAGTGGGTGCACGACATCGGCGAGGGCAGACCTCGTGTGGGACAGATCAATCCTTTGGTCTGTGTGCGGTGACGCAGAGGTGTGCGTGGTCTCTTCTGGGTATGGGAAAGCCAGGTGTGGGATTAGTACCCTGTGTTGCTCCCTAGTTTTTCTTTTCGGGGACAAAAAGAAAGAAGGAGGGAATGATGTAAGAACCCAGTTTTACTGTGAAAGACTTTGGAATATTCTTGCTGATACTCCAGAGTAGCGCCTTCAGACGACGTGCGATTCTGAGCCCCAGAGTGGCCGGAATTAAATTTTTAGTATGTTCACACTGGGAAACACCAAATAAATGGGATAACTCCTAAACGGTGCTTCAGATCAGAGTTTTGAGTGTACGGATGGGTCCGGAATGGGGTGTTTACCCCAGGAACGACATAAAACTTGTCAGCACGGGACGTTTGGACCCCTCGCCCGCTTCTGGAATGTTAAATGGATAAATAAATTAATTAATTTATTCGTTTAATGGTTAAACTCGATTATCTATTAGACGATGGATCGGATTGGAAAACCGAGGGCACCTTTGCGTTCGGAGCGTGCCGTTTGCCGTAGGACGGGTATAAGTTTCGCGAGCGCGAGCCGTTTGTGAAAAATGGCTCCAGGGGAGTTTTTGTAATTTGTCAGCTTCGAGCGCTAAGTTTAATAACTCTTGAACGGGGTCTCAGATTAAAATTCCGAGACCACCGTTGTGCTTGAGAGGTGGTTCTTACCCTATGGGAAGTTTAATTTTGACCTCGCCAAAGGTTTCAGATGCGGGGAAAATTATGAGTTTAATTAATTAAAATTCTTTTTAATTTATTTAAACCCTCATATCCTACCCCTCTCCCTTGTCCACTCACTAGCGCAGGAAGCCCCTCCTCCCCCTCTCCTCCTCCTCCTCTGGGGAGGCAACTCCGGCAAGGCGACGGCGCGGCGGTGGATCGCCCGTAAAGCTTCGGGCAATGCCCCTGTAGGTAGGAGGTTTTCTTTTGTTGCGTTTTTATTCCCGAACCTCCTTTGAATCCAAATTTTAGCATCAAATTGTTGTTTGATTTTTGAATGAACCAAATGAATGTGTATTAGAGTGTTTGATCTTCCCATCACTTGATTTGGTTCTAAAATCCGAGTCCCGATGCACTCGCAGTCGTCCTCCGAAAACAGCGGGTTTTTGAGGTTTTCTGGCCGGTTTTGGGTGCTCCAGCTGTCTAGCATGGCAGTCCGGCGAGTCGGGCGAGGCAGAGCAGCGGCGGAGGCCGGGTCAGCGGTGGTGGCTTCCGAGTGAGCAGGGAGTGCAGCTGGCCGTGGCGAGGAGGAGGCTGGTGGTCGAGCGGCGGCGATTGGCGCGAGCGCGGCAGAGAACCTCCCTTCAGTAGAGGCCGGTGCTGGGTTAGCAGGGGATGTCGCGGAGAAGGCTAGCAGAGCGCTAGTTCGGGGGCGTTCCGTGTAGGAGAAGCGGAAGGCCGGCCGGCTATGCCGCCGGTGGAGGCAAGGGAGGACCGGGGTATATGGACCCCGGCTGGCCATCAAGGACCCGCACGCTGTGGGTCCTATCGGGAGAAGATCACCGGCTGATGGCCGGTCTGGATATATAAAAAAACAGAAAGGAAAAAAGAGGGCTCCGCGGGTTAAAAAAACAGGGGGGGGAAATTAAAAATGAAATATTAGTTAAAATAATAATAATACTAATATTATTATTATTATTGTTATTTTTTTATATAAGTCATAAACCGGGAGTTGAATTTGGGAGCCATCTGCGGTGACGTGCTCCTTAAATTACGACGAATATTTTGAGATGGTTTTGGGAATTTTTAATTCCCGAAATGAGGGGGAGATGGGAGGCGGAACACGTATTTAAGTGAATTGATGTCATCTCAGGGGATCTGGTTTTGGATGGCGCGGACGCGTCCGACGACCGATTTAAGCGCCGTCAGCGGTGTTGGAACCTTAGCGTTGAGGCAGAGGTTTTCAAAGTGGTTCCGGGTGTTGAAGCCGGAGTTGAGGCACGGGCCCCACGACCCGTCTTTTGAGCTGCGTGCAGCTTTTAGCGACGTTTTCCTCGAGCGTCCGTTCGGGGCGTGCGAGCAGTCGATGTTGGGTCTTTTTCCGAGGGAATCGCGTTGGCGGAGTCTGCCCGCTATAATTCCACACGATGGTGCGGGCCCCGTGAGGGCCGTTTTGGGAGTTTACGGTGATTTCCAGCTTTATCACCGGCCGACCGTTTTGGACAATTGAATAGTCCATTTCGTGTACTTTATCGAGAGGATCGCAATAGTGCGATCCGTTCGTTGAGTTTCGGGACCGGAATGCGGGTTCCACGTGACACCGCTCGGTTGCCGTGTGCTGGAATGCATCTTTTTCTCCGGATATCCGTTGCACTCAAGTGAGTAGTGCATTTGACTTGTTTTCCCATGGGGATCGTGATGGTGTGATGCGCCCGACTGTTTTTAGGGCTGAGGCTCGGTATCACGGGACGCCGTTCGGGTGGGAGGCGGTGTTGGTGACTTTTTCGTCGGATATCCGTTTGAGGCGAGTAAGTAGTCGACCTCGTGTGTTTTTCTGCGAGGATTACAACGGTGTGATCCGTTTGGATGTTTGGAGCCTCTTGCGCGATCTTGGGAAATGTGGAAGCATGGAAGGTGCTCTAGTGGTGGTTTGCCCTACCTTGTTTGTGGCGGACCCTTGGCGTGTGATCGCACACTCTTGGGAGAGTGATGTAAATGGTTAAAGAGATGTGGCTGGCCATGCCTGGGCCTTTGGGGTGGAGTTTTTATGTCACGCCTTCGCGTTGACGTTTGGTGATGCTTGCACGATGGCCCTTGGGCTGAGACTGTGGTATACTCAGGGAGTATATGGAAATTCTTGGAGGTACATGTGGTTGTTCGTACCTGAGAACGTTGGTGCATTCAGTTGGGGTTGAGATGGGGCCACAGGTTGTGTGGGACCCACATGCGTGCCGGGTTCTTCTTGCGTACTTTGACCTCTTGCGACGTAGAGGGTCCCTCTATGTGTTTGTTTGACCTACAGGGTGGAGTTTTTCCCCTTACTCGGTGCTTGTTTGTTGACCAACAGGGATGAGTGGTCTCCCCCTGGTTTCGCTCTCGATGGATTGGCCGGTAGCAGTGCTAGTGACACCCAGTACCGGAGCAGACGCTGCACCTACTTTGGGTGAGTTGTTCTGGAGTTGGGAGGTTGCGCGATACGGACTCCGTGTTCGGTTGGCCCGTGTTGTGCCCTCCGGTGGAGATGGCTAGAGCAGTTTTGAGTTCTACCCTCCAGCGAGGCTGGGCAGTGGGTTACTCATCGACTTCTAGGGTTTACCCTCCAACAGAGACTGGGCAGTGGGTCACCCGATGCTCTTAGGGTCTACCCTCCAGCAGAGACTGGGCAGTGGGTCACCCGAAGACCTCTTAGGGTCTACCCTCCAGCGGGGCTGGGCAGTGGGTCGCCCGTCGTCTAGTTCCAGGTCTACCCTCCAGCACGGCTGGGCAGTGGGTTGCCTATCGACAAATTCTAGGTCTACCATCCAGAGGGGCTGGGCAGTGGGTCGCCTGATGATGTATTATGGTCTACCCTCCAGCGGGGCTAGGCAATGGGTCCCCTGATGATGACTTATGGTTTACCCTCAAGCAGGACTGGGCAGTGGGTCACCCAGTATCTTATTATGGTCTACCCTCCAGCGGGGCTGGGCAGTGGGTCGCCGGTTGATGTATTAGGGTTTACCCTCCAGCAGGGCTGGGCAGTGGGTCACCTGATATTTGGTTATGAATTACCCTCTAGTGGGGCTGGACATTGGGACACCTGTTAGCATTCCAGACTCAGTCCTCTCGACTAGGCTATTCTGTGGCTTACCTCCGTGATTACCAAAGCGGGACCCTTGGTTGTACGGGTCGGTGATGGAACACCTTTGGCTTGAGGAGACCTCTCAACTGCAGAGCAGTGACAAGGTGTGATTTGACTTTCCCTAGAACTCTCAAGTTCGAGGGGAACATTCCCCACCGAGTCACGTTCTTGCGACGTGACCTAAAACCGTGCAAGCGAGTCAGTGCCACCCAAAGCGGATAGTGTCGATGTGCGGTGGTTTGAGCCCCTTGGCTTGAGGTTTAGGGAAGACGTGCGGGATGCTGGGCATCGATGATAGAGGTTACTTCTGGGACTGTTGGCGACTCATTTTCTTGTGCCGAGCTACGAGATGGAGATCCCCTTATGAGTTTGTTCGGGCTTCTTGACAGAGCATACATATGTATATAACTTGTTTCTGGCACCCACATCTTGGGTTTGGAAACTCTCCTTCCAAGAGAGGTGAAGACGTGCGGGGTATTCCGGGTGCTTTCCGTGTCTAGCTTCTCAGGGTTGGACGAGTCTACTCTCCTACTATAGGTAGCGGACACTCGACGAGAAGTTCATCTTCTCACTGTTTTCAGCTCCTTGTGTCTGAATGATTCTACTTATTTTCTCTTGTTGGGATGAGATGGACTCTTTATTGTACTCTCTGTTCTACCCCTTTACTTTCCTATTCCCTCTACTGCTCACCCTTCGTTACCTCCTTTTGTTTCTCCCTCGAGACTTTGGGGTATCCTACTGAGTATTTTTATACTCACCCCTGCTTGGTCTTTGCCCGCACTTGGTGTTCCCTTGAAGACGACGGACAGGTGGAGCGTGACTTCAGTGGAGTGTAGGAGCTTGTGAGCTTGGACCGCGTGCGGTGGCCGTGGCCGGGTTCTAGGTGGGAGACCCGTCAGCTGTTTCTTTTATTTACCTGTTGCCGGGTTGTGGCACTTTTTGGTTCGGGGTGTGTTTTTCCCCTTTTCTTTTTAGTTTGTACTTTGTATTTTTTAGAGTTCGATGCACTCTTGTGGTTATTTATAGCATTTTCCTTTTCTTTTCTTGTCTTTTCTTTTTACTCTTTACTTGTGCATTGAGTGTGCTGCATGTGGGTGTGTATAGGTACTTAGGAAAAGGCCTCCCCGAGTTGTTGTGCCTTCGGCGCTGGTCTCCAGCCCCTGGCCTATGGAGGCGGGTATGGGGTAGTTGCGGCTCGAGCCCGGGTAGGGTCGGGTCGTGACAATAGGAAATATTTTGGGAGTAGTTTTTCCGAAATTATAGATACAAAATTTGAATAAATATATAAATACAATGGTTAAAATAAATAAATTGAATTCAAAATTTTTCATAACCAACTACCATAATCCAAACCATTTGTGTATAAAAATAAAATAACAAATGAAATAGGAATAACAAAATTGATACCAGATTAGATAAATATAAAAAAACTACAAAAAATTTTGAGGCAAGACCAAAACATTACCACACAACCTATGGTTTCTCACCACCACCCTTCTCACCCCATATCATCCATGACGAACAAGAAGGAACCAATTGAGAACATGAAGCATGAAATTTTTTCGATGTCAGATAAAATTTCTTGTAGGTTGCCACAACCCAATAAAACCATTACATTCATTTCATAGAGAAATTCTATAATAATAGATTGAAATTATAGATAGAATTTTATCTTTACATATATAAAATTTTTGGAAATAAAAAAAATCTATAATCAAATTTAAACAAATTTCTCATTTTTGTTTCCCAAAACCAAATACACGTGTTTTGAAAACAAATAAATCAAAGAAGTACATCTCAAAACTACAGACACTATTTATATATCTCAAAAAATCCAAAACTTGTTTTATCTAAATAAAAATTGCTACTTTAAAACATTTAATTAGATGGATCAATATTTATAAGAACCCCATTCCAAAATCAATTTTAATGTACTCACACAAGATTCATTAAATATTTAAAATAGGTTTTCATAAACATCATTGAAAACTACTATTCAAAGGAAACAACCCAACTCATATGGGTTAAGAACAAAAATCATGCACTATATATATATCACAAGGAATATAAAAATAAAACAAAATAAAATAAGGTTTCTTGTCAAAGAAATCAAGAGAAATGATACATTTAAGCACAATAACAAACTCCCATTGATCAATAACTCACTAATAAAATGAATGTGTCATGTTCTGGTCCAAATGTTACTAATGTACTAAACATTTATCCATAAGGGTATGACCTCCTAAATTTTCTACCAGTATATGGTGAGTCTATATCATCATCTAGGTAGCCCGTACAATCCTCATTGGACAGGAAAAAACACACATATCCTGTGTTCCTACTATGAATGGTGGGAAACTATTGGTGTGTGAACCAACTTGAGGAACACGATTGATTTTCCTCTTATTACTCGGTTTCCCAGGACCAATAAGGAAGAGATGCATTGTAAAAATGATTCTAGTCTAATACACAAGGCCTAATTAAAGAATCCCTCACCCCAATCAACTAATGATAGAAATTACCATACACATAACATGCACTCAATTTATAACAATAAAATTCCCACACAAAGGGAGAAAAAAGAATCAGATAATGATAAAGAACCCACACAACAGGTAATAAGAATTTTAAAATTATGGGTTCCATCTACATAAACCATTTAATACCAAATTTCAAAATGGACCTTAAATACCAAAACAAGGAAAATAATTACTATACCTTTCAAATTTCATAAAATTATTTCCAAAAACCATTTGTAAAATGAATTAAATTTCCATAATTTTTTAAAAAATTCAAATTCAACCCTATATAAGTGATATATTATTTGACTAACTAAAAAATGATGAAATCCTTAATTTCCATCACAATTCTCATAAGACACCACTCAAATATTTTAATAGGTCAAAAGAAATTACCCCTTTATTTTAAAATGATACAAATATACCCTTTAAAAAGGATCCTTCTCATTGATAAAGAAAATAAAGAAAAAAGGCCAACGATTTCTGCCAAACCATTTAAAACAAGACAATAAGGCATTTCACATGCAAAAAATCACACAAAAATTTCAAATAACCATTTGAAATGGAATTAAAACTTTTTTTTACAAACCATTTAGAGGTCAACACCTCACATTGAAACTATATTCCATTTAAAGAATTTTTTGACTAATTGAAATCCTAAAAAACCAAATCCCATTTCACTATATATTAATCATTTCAGAAGCCTTAATAGATTTCAAAAGAATATTATCATCTTTAAAAATTACATTTTAGTCATGAAAATGTGGAATTTTTATGAAAAAACTCTTATTCAAAGATCAAAACATTAATAAGTAGCTTCAAATAACCAGAGGGATGTCACATATATTTCTACTTATATAAAAAAGGAATTTATAAAGCACAATTAAATTATAATTCCAAAATGAAATAATTCCATAGTAAAACCAACCTCAAATAAGTGGAAACAAATCCAAAATGTGTCACCTTCAATGGATAACCCACCAAAAAGAAATAATACTTCCTCTACAATCTATAAGAGACTGAATCCCAAAGTTAGAACCACCCCAAACCTCATCCCTATCTTGCAAAACTGATTAGGGATCAAAGAATAAGGGGAATTCTAGGAAACTTGGGAGACAAATATGTGGAGGAAAAATATAGAAAAAATTACCTTTGAATCACTTGAAAAATACTAATGGAGGGGAAATAATTAAATCAAGATAGATGGTGGATCTCCTATAATAGCTTTAGGGATTGGCCAATGTGAATGAGTAGAAGTGGGGGTCAAAACCACTTAAAATTGACGACAAAATTTTTTGGAAATAAAAAAACTTTCCACACCTAGAAAACTCACATGATTTGACTGCATGATTTTCCAAACTATGAACCAACAATATGTTGGTAACTACTTAGTCATGAAAACACCTCTCATAGTTACTTCTGAGAGGTATCCTGGCCAAAAATAATTATGTGCCTCAGTATATAACCACCCCAGTCCTTACATGGCCTCATTGTGTGTCCTGCATAGTTTTAAAAAAACATGAAAAATCTATGAAAATTGGTCTCTCAAATATTTTAACGCTAACAACATGATTTTATAAGTGATTACCAAACCTTTCACAATCTGTATGACACATGATAGACACACAAAGGACTGTACACAGTTTCTCATAGGGGCCACATAATTTGGACTTAATCATGCACATGTTGTGATGAAAAGCAGGTCATAGTTCAAAATGAACTGAAAATGATATTCATTAAGGGAATCCACAGGGTTTCCCTATAATAATTCACATTAATAGCGCACAGTAGAAAAACCTAAAAAATCCATGTTCTAAACTAGAACTCAATGGAAACACAAACCAAAACTCAACTTCTCAAAATAACACAAAAAAACAACACCATTCCTTTAGTATATCACAAACACAACAATATGCCACTTTATACCCCTATAATTTATATAATTGAAATAATGGAAATGGAAATGGATATTCCCAAGAGGACCTAAACCTTAAAACCACCCAAAATGTATGAACCTCAAATCCAAGAACCATGATCCCTAAATAATGATGTCCTCAACTATAAGATGCTAATTTTGGTCAAATATAAGGTAACCAATGTCTTCAAGAACAAAAACATAGGAAAATCAGACCAGAATCCCTATAATGAAAGAAATACCTTAAAGGTTATGCCTGGAATTTATAGTGCCTCTAACAGAGTGTAACTAGTGAAAAACTAATATGATATTGGTCCCAAAACAATGAACAATCACTAGAGAAACATGATCTCAACAAAAAGGTGACATTAAACCCAATAAAATAAGATAAACCATAAGATCTTGAAAATAATGACAAGATCACTCGCCTTGTGTCACAACACATGTGGATATCCTAGGGTTAAACAATAGATCTCCCTCATAGGGTGCATCCTACAAATGGACCAAAACCACATAGTATTTAACATACCACACTCAACTAGTGTATCATATATTATAGTTACCCAATAGTTCACCCCATGTATTATCTCATGTCTGAACAATGAACACCACTAGGATTAACAAAAGGAAGAAAAACCCTCACTCTCACAAAGATAGGTTTTCTTAAACAAAGTGGTTCAAAAAAAATAATGATAACAATTCAACCAAAAAAACATTCAAGAGTGCGCAATCGACGGGATACATCTCAAAAATTAACAACACATACCGTAAACCAGAACTCAAATCATCCATCAAAACATTAAAAAGGGAATCATCCACAAAGAACAATAAAAAAAAGTGAAAAAAGTTAACAAATCCAAAACAAAACCAATGATTATGAAACTAAGGTCCCAACCTATAATGGAAAATTCACAAAACAAACAACCCATCCTCAAATATATTAAACTCACAAACTATTCCCAAATCCAATTTTACAAATCATTCCTCACACAATAGGGGAGGAACTAAAAACTCACACAACCTTTTCTATAACCAAAAAACAATCTCTTGGATACTCATACCATAGAGTCTTAAAGTGTTCCACTAGAATTAAGGGTCCCCTAAAACTATTACAAACACATATTTTCTTAAAAAATCAATAAAGTTTCTACATCCAACGCAACACTTAGAGTCTGGTAGGAACTAAAACTAAAGAAACTGTTCAACCATTCTGGGAAAAAAATAACTAAGGCATGAACTACCTCAGGCTATGTCCCAAATAAAAAAAAACTATTCCACCCTTATTTAGGAATCAGTTCCACCTCAAAAATAACTCAAACGAGGCACACCACAAACACAACAAAATATTTTTTAAAAAAAAATCCATTTTTTCATCGAATTTAGAAATCACTTTCCACTAAGTCATTCCTCAAAAATCAATCCAAAAGAACTATAAAAATAAAACCAACTGTTGTGGAACACACCATTTTCCAAAACAAGTTAACCCACAAATAAAGTTGCTTAAAATTTTCCTTTCAATTTGAAAACCAATCACCTAATGTAGTTTTTGAAACCCATTACCCATTTTCAAACCACATTCAAATATTATATCAAAAACACAGATTCCTTTCAAAACACCACATCTTCTAACTTCAATAAGTAGGATAAATACATTCATAAAACATTTCACAAAACCATGGGAATTAAATCTCCTCATTTATTCACAAAAAATTGAAAAGAAAATCAAAATATATCTTTATTTTCTAAATAATGGTTTTTGAAACCAAGAACACTCAAAGCACTACACAACATACAATTACGGATCGCAAAAAACACACCCTAAATGAGGGAAAAAATAATCCTCATTCCACCTTCAAAAATTTAATTTAATTTTGGAGAAATATAAAAAAAATTGGATTTCAAATAAGCTAACCAGTGATAAATAGTGGTATGAATTCCTTGACCACCATTTTTTGGGTTACCGAGTGTCAACCATGCAACACAACGTGAAAATGGATATAATTAACAACACGGGAACCATATGGTTTCCCAAAGCACATGAGATAACTGTGAAGATCATGTTCCCATCCACCTTGAAGCCATAGAGTGGCCTTAATATCACTCAATAGTACATTGGGTCCCAAAAACATCATCCACATCAAAAAATACAATAAATAAAAAAACCAACCTCAAATTCACAATTTAAAACACAAAAACCCCTGAAGGATTAAAGTTAAAGATGCGAATGAGTGAGCCAAACTCTCCTCATCCTTCCTTGTCAAGATCTGATAACCTTAAACTATATTATAACAGTAAATACCTAAATAACAAGGGCTTCAAAATTATCCTATATTCCTACTAAAGGAAAACCAAATCCTCTAATACAATTTTTTTAACAAACTATCCTAGGATTCTATCCTTATTGAAATATGGATTAATTCATTAAAGATCTTGAAGGGTGTTACTGATCTACAAGGGAAAGAAAATTGCACATGGGAATCAAAGGAACACTTATAGGAATTTGTTTTCCAAAATTTGATATACATTGGTGAAAAAAATAAATATAATACCAAAAATAAATAAACTACATTCCAAATAGATCACAAAGAACTACCATGATTCAACCCATTTGTGTATATAAGATCAAAAACCAAAATACAAGGTATAACTCAGTACAATAAAAGA
Organism: Viscum album; assembly: GCA_963277665.1. Lineage (NCBI taxonomy): Eukaryota > Viridiplantae > Streptophyta > Magnoliopsida > Santalales > Viscaceae > Viscum > Viscum album. The sequence goes on from OY728129.1 coordinate 1,071,413,562, forward strand.
TAAAAAACTAGGTAAAAAATAACAAAAAAACAACTTGATTTATGCTCTAACGTTAACCATGAAACCTATGATTTCTAACTGCCACACATCTTATCCCATGTCATCCACGAAAAACAATAATGATCCAACTAAGAACATTGGACCTATAATTTTATTCGAGTGAGATAAAAAACATTGTTGTTCATCATAATCCTCTAAAATTATGTAATAAATTTAGTATGTCAATTCATCAATGATTGTTTGAAAATAAATCTATAATGAAATATTTACTTATATAAAATGTGTAGAAATAAAAATAATTCCATAATACACATTAAAAAATCTTATTTTGTTTCCAAAAATTGAACACCTACATTTTTAAATAATAGTCATTGAACAAAGTAGTTTCAAAACAACTAACATCATTAAAATTTATCTAATAGAGCTCAGACTTGTTTTATCAAACATAAAATGGATACTTTAAAACACTTCATTATAAAAATATATATTTAAACGCAAAACCCATTCCCAAATCCAATTTAATGTACTCACAAAAAGTCTTTTAAAATCCAAAAACTTGATTTGACTCCCTCAATCAGTAGTTCACTAAGAAACAGAATGTGTTGTGGCCCTAACAAAAGGTATCTAATACACCAAACCTCTAACTATAAGGGTATAACCCCCCTAAGTATCTATTGAAAAATGTTAAGTCCATACCATCATCCATGTAACCTATATAATCCCTATTTGAATAAAAAACCCCACCTAGCCCTTGTGCATAACATGACTGTTTGGAAACTAGCAACATGTAAACCAACTAGAGAAATAAGCATGATATTCCACATAGTAGATAGTTTCCGAGGTCCAACAAGAAAGTGGTGCATATTTTATATCGGCCCATTATAACACAATGTTACTATCCAAAACTACCCTCACCCCTAACACCCAATGATAGAAACCCACATACACATAACTTTCACTCAGTGAATAACAAGAACATCCACATAGAAAGGGAGAAACAAGAATAACATAGTAATAAGGAACCGATATAAGGGGTTAAAAGGAAGGGTATATCAGGGGTTCCATCCACATACACCATTTAAAAACAACATTCCAAATGGGCTGTTAAAACCAAAACACAGCCTGAAATTCAAATCCCATTCACATTTCATAAAATAATTTCTAAACACCATTTGGAAAATGATTAAAATCACCCGAACAATTGAAAAATTTCAAATTCACCCATACATAAGGTTTCTATTATTCAAAAATATAAAACATAGAAAATAATTTATTTCTAGCACAATTTTCATAAAACAAAACATAAAAAATATTATGTGGTCTAAAAAACTAAGCATTTGTTTTAAAATGATACAATGTTACCCTTAAATGTGGTTATTTCTCTTTGAAAACAAAAACATGGACAAAAGGCCAACCAGTTCCACTAAACCAATTAAAAAATCCAATAAGGCCTTATACAAGGGGTAAAACACATGAACATATCAAATAACCATTTAGAATACATTAAAACACGCCTTTTTACAGTCCATTTAGAGGTCAAAACCTCAATTTGAAACAAATTTTCTTCTAAAATATTATTTTCACTTATTTAAAACAAAAACATGTTCAAATACCACTGCAAAACATATAAAAAATTTCAACATCGATAAGGAATTTCACAATAATCTTATCATTTCTAAATATTTCATTCTAAGAATAAAAACAAGAAACTTGCATGAAAAAACGTAATTTTTCCAATCTCAAAACATTATTGAATTGTATTAACTAATCAAAGGGATATCAAATATATTTATAATTTCTTCAAATTAGAATTTATAAAGAACTACAACATTATAATTTCAAAATGAAATAATTCCATAGTAACACATGAATCCATGAAGAGGAAACCAATCTAAGACATGTCACCTTCAGTGGAGGCCACATCAACAAGCAATAAAACTTCCTCTCCAAGCCATAAATGGACCAAATACCTTGGATTGAACAACCCCAAAACCCATCCCTATCATTCAACATCAATTTGGGTTCCTAAAAGAAGTAAAAACCTAGTGTTAATGGACTAAGAAGAAGTATAAGATAAATAGATAAGGAATTACAATGTAAATACTGAAAAATACCAATAGAGGGGAAAGAATCCAAAAGAGGAAGATGGTGGAGCCCTACCATGCCCCATAGGGTCCAGTCAAAGTTAATGGGGAGATGAGTGGATGAGAACCACCTAAATTAAATGATGATATTTTAGTAAATATGAAAATTTAAACACAATAAAATTACACATTTTTTTGATACACAGTATTTAAAATCTTCTGCCATCCATGAACTGAACACTACCATGGCCTGGAACCACCTCACATGGTTACCTCTATGAATCCACATAGTCAAAAAACCATGAACTCACTCTAGAACCACCCTAATACTTAGATGACCTCCTAGGGTTCCATGGATAGATTTAAAAACTATATCAATTCCATGAAAATAGCTCTTCAAAAATTTTATATCAAACTACACACTTTTCTCATGGTTTACTAAATAATGAATAAGTTATTCACCACACCACACACACACCAAGGACCCCATATGGTTTCTCCAATGGGTCGCATGGATTGGAATTTACCATGAAATTTCAGTTATTAAAACCCATGTAATTCACAATGAATTGAAAATGATCCCCCACAATGTGATACCACACAGTCTCCCTCTAATCTTGCACCTTAACATTGAATAATAGGAAAACACTTAAAACATTCCATGTTTCAAATGAAATCTCCTTAGAAACACAACCTGGAACTCCCCTTCTATAAATAATACAAAATGAACAACCCCATGAAATGGTGAGTGTCACATGATGAAACTTGATATTTGGTCAAAATAATTCTTTTATTTGTTATATATTTATTGAGATTCTATAAAACATTCATCTTCTGATTTCCCTCGTCATTGGGAAACATTCTTCTAGAGGTTATTTTTACATTTCATTAATGTGAATTGTATCTCACATTCTCTCTCAACCCAATCTTTCCCATATATGTTTTTACACATTAATGGTTAGAATAATTTGATGAAATTTTATATTTTTGTGTTTTATATTTCACATATTCTTGGGAAAATATCTTTAAGTTGTCTGATTTGTTTTATATTTATCCTCTATATATTTTTTGAAATTATCATTATATTTATGTAAGGAATTTATGGTCTAGATACACCTATATTTAATCTTACATAGCTCTTATTAATTAGTAGAAAAAATATCATCAAGATATTTCACCATGATTCCTTGTTCTGTAACATTAAACATGAAGTAATTAATATCTTAAATGTCAACATGTTCTATTTTAAAGAATCATTCGTTTTCCATATCCTTATAACCACTTTAATTATTCTATATTGTGGATTCTTTCTTGATTTTTTATTTTTTCCACAATACATGTTTGAATTTTTGATATGATCTAATATTCTAGATAGGTTTATTCACCTTATTCCTCTCCACTATTTGAATGATCATCCATTCTTTCAACATTATAAAATAAGGTTATCAACATTTTTTCTTATTCTTTTTCATTTGATCTATTTTTTGAATAATTATACTCAACTTTCCTAGTCAACATACTTTTCTTATTTCCAATGTACTTTTTCTTACATCCCATAAATTTATTCCCTTATTGAGAAGTTTTTTTACACTTCTTACACTAAAAGGATTCTTTAAAATAATTATTCTATTCTTCAATAAAAATATAGACAATTCCTATAAATAATTGCAATCCCTCTAAACTCCAAAAAATTATAGTGGAGTTTTTATGTACATTCCTCTACCTTATCAATTTTTTTTATAGATATGGGAAATAATTCTATCATTAGGTTCAGAATCATAATATTTCTCTTATGAATCACTATGAGAGACAAACTCATGTTAGGGATCTCTAATTTTTAGTTTCCTTATAGACTCAAAATCCATCTCTTCATTAATGATATATTTGGATTTGGGATATTTCCTCATCTCATATGATGTAATATATTTATGCAATTACTTAAGGTATAATTCATATTTATCTTATAAAGATGATATTATAGGATCAACCCTTTAACATATTTTTAATAGTGTTTGAATATTTTGATACATCTTTGAATCCTATGATGTTTCTAACTATTTTATTAACTCAAGTTAAGTGGCAATAAATTATTTCATATTATTCCAACATAGTTTCATTGTACCAGCTTCTCTATATTTTAATTTTTTTCTAACTTTACTTTTATATGTCCTTCAAAGACGATTTCATGTTTTTCCCAAGTTTCCTAAGCTGTTTTAGACCCATTAATTTCATAAAAACAATTTCTGATAAGAAAATAAGAATGTAATTTTGACATTTCCTATAAATCTCAATATTTTTTTGTTATAAACTTTTATAGGAAAATCAATCTAAATGGGTGTACACCTAAAATAGCTACATAGATCACCTCCTAGAAAATAGACAAAAGATAAGGAATCATTCAATTTTTCCATCAATGAAATTTTTTCCTATAGAAGATATAAATATGTCTAATATTAATTTGGTTTAGGTTATCCATGATTAGAACATTAAGGATATTATGTATAGAACATGGAGGCCCTGATACAAATTTAAGTTACCATGAAGGATAGATCAACTTAAATGGGGGTTGAATCAACGATAATAAGTGAATAAAATTTTTAACTGAATAAAATTATGAAACTCTGATTAATATCCTTCTATATACTAATATGTAATTATAATTAATCGCATTAGTAAAAAATATTTCTTATACTCTTGATCCAAAGCATGAAATGAAACCATTTAAAACAGCTCCCAAAACATTGTACAGAATAACTATGTCCGGTACACCTAGAAACTATACGTAGTAAGTCTTTATACAGTGTGCCTCCATACAATGTGATTTATTCCAATATACCATATATTACATATAGTATATTTATGTGTAGTAAACATTAGTCTAGTACCTCTATCTGGTAGACTTTTTTTGTTATACCATTTTCTAGTTCCCTTGTGTATAACACACCTCTACCTAGTGCCTCTTCCTCAACCAAATGTTTCCTTGGTCAGAAACTAACTTTTCTCCCCTAAATAAATATTAAAATATCTAGTTCTCTCTCATGCATGAACAATGTGAATTCTTATTTTACTTTCATCCCTTTATATAGGATCACTTTTATAATAAAGTGTAGGCTCCCCATTCTCAAAATTCTAATTTTCCATCTCTATTATATTTTATTGGATTCCTCTTAAACATTTTAATGTATCTTAAAAACCAAACCATTACCAAATTTAATAAATTTGGAAAGAAAATGAACATTTAAATAATATGATTACATCTTAATTATTTAGTTCTTTAAAAAAATCTATGTAACGTTCCTAAAAACCTCTTCCAACAACTGTCTGTTTGGTAAATCTTTATAAGAACATATTTTCCGGTACTATTCTATAGGAAATATCTCTATCCTGTTGAAATATTCTTATTGGATCAATTTGGTAAACTTAACTCTCTATGTTTTGTTATCATTACATACCTCCTCTATCTGATATATTTCACAAATGTTCATTCAGATTTCTCTTTCTAAAAATTGGTATTTCTACATATGATTCATAATTCATCCCCTAAAACATCATATAAAACATGGTTAAAAAGTAATAGATCTAGTATAAAATCATTGAAATTTATGTACAATGACATTTTAACACTATATCTAATTCTCATCCATCTATTGACCCCTCAAAATCTAGACCGGTCGAGCTTCTTAAAAATTTAATCTAACAGAAATGGATCTCTCAATCTAAAAATACTTTTTATATTTCATTATCTTATCAACTTTAACATCATTCTTAAAACTTCTTGGTCCAATGGGAATCATAAAAATAATTACATTTGAAGTCATACTAGAATCATTCACAACATCACACTATCTGGTAAACTATATACATCTCTTCCAAATGCAACATTTCATCAACCCCCCGCAGTCACCATTAGAGAAATATCTTCATTACAATATAATTGAAACGTCTTAAAAATTGTTTTGTTGTAAAATTCATACAAACTTATCATGTAGACATTTCCATTGGATATTACACTTAATTTTCCATTTATTAGTTTTAACTCCACCATATCTGGGATTCATCTTATACAGCTTGCAACTAAATTTTATTGAAACTAACTTATTTACCTTTGTAAAAACTCAAAAATACTTAGATAGTATAATTAATATGTTCTTGATATTATGAACAGTAAGATGAAAAATCATCATATTATTAAATAAGTAAACCTTTTTAATCAATGTAATAGAACATTCTTAAACCCCTTTTATAGTAACATATACAAAAAATTTCTTAACCTAATGTATTAAATCATTATTACCTAAAACGCACAAACATTTGAAAAATGATATTGATAAAAAAACTCATTATTAAATAAATTCAAAGGATCCTCATAGTCTATCAAATTAATTTGAGATTTTTCTATAAACATGTTTCATTTAAATTTAAATAACTCACATTCTTTAACTATGTAATGGAATCATTTTGATGCTGTGATTCATTATATTTTTTATAATTAGGACAATATCAAAAAAATATTCAAATGATTGAGTAGTAACTGAAGTTATGGATTCTTATAAACATTCATTATTCTTTTTTTAGTATTTATATATAATTGTATAAGATTATGATTATTTATTATTCTCAAAATATGAATCATCAATATCAATTAGATCATCATTTATAGCTTTTCATTCATCATTAGTCCCCAAGAAACATTATGAGAAATAACTTGAATTAGAACATTCTTTTGGTGATGTAGACCGTGGTTGATATTTCATAGATGGTGAAGAATGAAATATTGTCAATGTGTACCAAGAATATTTACGAGGGGAAATGTCCTATATTTCAATTTTATTTAACTCAAATTTTCCATTCATTTTAATTAAATTTCTAACATCAATTACTTTTATATAATATTTATTAAGAAAAAACAAATGTATGAATAATAAATAGTATAACATAATGTTTTTGAAATTATTTCAGATTTTCAATAGTATTTCTTATTAAACTACTTTGTAAAAATATAGAGGTTAACATTTTATATACATAAGGAAAAATAATTTTTTATTTTTTAGTGAATTCAATATTCACCATTAATTGAATTTCTAAAATAGAATGTTCCATAATTTATTGACGTGGAAGAATTTTTTTAGAAATTTATGATTTATTTAGGTTCTTATTTTTTTTCCTTTTCATTCATATTAATTAACATATTTTCCACATATTATTTTTATTTTTCTTATTTTTTTTTTCATCCTCAACATTATTCTATTGAAAGCTACTATGGATATCAATAAGATACATTATATAATCAAATTAACTAACCTTATTATTTGAATATTCTTTATTCTGATGATATTTTAAATCATATTTAATTTCATTCTACTTATTGAAAAAAAATTTCAAAATTATCACCAGTTTAGGGATTATTTTTATGTGACTTATCATAAATTTACATTTCATATTCTTTCCTCTTAGTTGGAATATTAATATTTCCTTCATCTCATTTTTGAATTTCTATAAAAGGAACTACAAATGATCTTTCTATGAACATATTTTATTTTTCATCATAGATTAATCTCATTCTAGATATCATCTCTATATTAGTGTGGTTTAATTTTCTATCTTTCATTATGTTCTTATTTTTCCCAATATTCCCCCATTAGAAGGTTTAATAAAAATATATTAACAAGTCTCCTAAATAATTATATTTTCATCATAACTATTTTTTTGGCTAGCACTGATATACGACAAGAGAACAATTTACAAATTCAAAATTTTGACTCTATCTAAATAGTCTAATAGATAAACATTCTACATTTTTATAGAATATTTATCTCATTTTATTAGTAAATGAAGTGTAAACAATATACTGAAATTCAATACAAAATTCTAGTAGATGGTGTTTGGTTTTATGCACTTTTTTATTGATTTTGAAAATGATATTTTTAGCTACAAATTTTATAAAATATATATAATATTCAATGATTTTGTGGTAAAAATTATTGAATCCCTATAAAATAGTTAATCTTGAAACATATAATATTCCTCTGATGTCATAGTATACTTCAAGATGAGTAGAATAAAAATTACATTCTTAATTTCTTATTCTTCTTAAAAAATTATTCCCTAAAACTATCTAATTAATATAGGATAATATATATCATCCTCTTAAATAGTTGAAAAAACAACCTAAAACCACATAACATAATTATATCTTTCAACAAAAACTTTCATTTCTCCAATATATTCGTATCTATTAACCTATCTTGAATAATTTCTCTACACATTAGATATCTAGATGATTCAATTTTTGAATTGGAATGAGAGAAATACTTTTTTTGAAGATAGATAAAAATATTCAAAAAAAAATTACATGGATTCAAATCCTTTAATGATGAATGTTACTAACCAACTCTATGCCCACCTCTTAATAAATGTTTTTATTGATTATGAATGTTCATAATCAATTTTCTTGATCCAATGGTTCATATTTAATCCTACCAAATTCAAATAATTTCATATATATTTTTAATGAATTATTTAATATTTTTATTTTTATATTGATTATTTAATAGTTTTAAATAGAATTTATTAAAATGTGGTAAATAAAAAATCAATCAGAATTCAGATTAGAAATGAAATTCAGGAAAATAATAAAAATATATTAAAAATTAGTCAATCATATAGGTGTTAATTAAAAATTGGATAAACTAAAATTGTTTTTATAACATATTAGGAAGTTATATATTATTAAAAAACTTTTTTAATAGTGGGTTCACAAGACACAACTTAAATAGAATATTATGATTACTAACTCTTGTATACAGTGGGTTATACATGATGCACCCTTACCATAATAGTTTTGATATTTGTATATACACTATTTAAATGGTAATGTGCATATATTATTTGTTGTATCAAAAGTTTATAATTTCTCACTTGATATTAGTTGTTTGGGGGATCATAATCATTGATATTTCTTCTCAAGAATTTTATATTTAGTGATTTCAAGTAGATGAGATCATGGGGAATATTCTTCTAATTGGAACACTACATGTTTTATGTGCCATTGGTAGTTCATATTTAAAAAAATGTGTAATGGTATCGTAACATTTGATTGTATTATCAGTGTATATTATTTGAAGATGTACTTTAATTAAATGAAAAAAGTTATGTATTGAAGCCATAGTGAGGTAGCTGGCATTGTATGTAACATTATTGGTATTCTGTAGGTAAAATAATCTAGATATAATTTGTCACTTCTGAAAGGAATTAATATCTCAAGCCCAGTTGATTAGGATTCATGTACCTTCACAGAATCCATGGTCTTTATTCAATAAGGTATGCCTATCGAGTTAGGTCATTGAATAATAAATATAGGAATGGATTATGATATGAATTGTGCATCCTTATTTATGATATATATCTAGAAAAAGAGATTATGTTACATTGTGTGTGTTTATAGTAATGGTTTTCCTTGTTATGACATTTATCTACTTAGGGAATTTGATGGGTTGCTGAAATTTTCTCTTAGTCTATAAATAATATTCACTATGAATGAGATGTAGTTCTAAAGGGCCACACACTATGAGTATTCAAATGTATCTTGAATTATGATGAATAGAAGTTCTGGAAATGGTGGGCCCCACCACAGAGTTTGGGATATGTTCCAGGATATATGGATGTCATGGAGTGAATAAATTCATATTATTCAAGTTTATAATAATTTTTATTGAATTTATTTATTTAATTTATTTACAAGTATTAAATTAAATAAATGAAAAAATATTATATGAATGAATATTTTTTTAACATGAAATGTTTGTTAAACATTTAGGATAATGACGATCTGTGTTAATGCCTTAGTTTTATCACATAATATATTTATTATATAACAAGAAAGGTAGAAAAATGTAAATGACATTTATGACCTATTTAGTTGGTAATAAAATGTTTTTTGTGGATTATTTAGTGAGTAATAAATATCTAATGGTCCAACGAACCAAATTTTGGTGTTCTGCACCTCACTATATAAAGTGTTGAGGGATATCATATCATGTACTATTCATCCTATGAATTTGATAGTTTCTCTATCATATCTCTCACATCCTATAGAGAGACGATCCCGATCCAATTCTCTAATTTAAGTTCATCTTAACATATCAAATCATCATCATTACAGTTATTTACATGATGCTTAATTTTTCACCATATATTCACACGAGCACCCAAGATTCAATGATCAACACTCACACAAATTTTCAACGCACGTGTGTATGGTCTTGAGGAATCCATCATTGGTTCTTCGAGTAATGGTCACTAGTGATGAATGATTGATGAATGAAAATTTAGATAGAATAATGTAATATTGGATTTATTATTGTGATTAAATTAATTTCTACATGACCCTCGAGGCTTCATACTAGGGATGTGTTTCACTAACAATTATTTAGTTACATCGATCACCAAAGAAAAATTTTAAATTTCCAACCCATCTATTTCTGTTGCACAACCCAATACCTTAAATTGATAGAAGAGTGATTGTGTTAATTTTCTGAGCTGATAAAATTTAAATTTCATTAAATTAACTAGAGGTTTTCATTTTTATCTCAACATAGATGACCGCTCCTTAAGCTGATCTTGAACGAACAAGTTACACCATCGAAAAAAAATAATTCAAAAATAACGTGGTTCTTATGAGTGTTATAATAGGAGGAATAATTTTTTAGTTGTTTTGATTATTTGTACATGATTCCGGTTGTTGGTGAAATTTTTTGTCATCCCCATCTTAGACACAGGTTTTGGTCACAATTTAATGGCTTGAATAATTTGATCTAGTGGGAAGTGACTCCGCATGGTTGTGGAATAATTAAAAAAAATCCTGAAAATATTATGCTTTTAAAAATTGTGGACAAGGATGGGAAAACCTCCTCCAGTGGGTTAACCAAACCAAAAAAACATTGAAATGGATGTGGGTGCATAATAGCAAGAAGTCCTTAAACAATCAATCATAGCAAAGAATAAAAAAATAGGGGGCTAGATGTTCTGGATTCCACTAAAATCTGACCATTAAATAAAACATTTTTAATTAGAAAATAAAAATTTTTCATCTTGATTCCCCTCCCTCCAACCCCTACTTAGGACGTTTCCATGATGGATTCCACTCGTTAGTGCATCCTCCCACCTTCTGGATCCCGTACCCCACCAAGACTGCTTGCAGTCACTATTGTGGCTTACCCAACACCAGCCGACCGCCCATTAGACTTGATAACCCCATGCCCCTACCAAGGCCTCCCTCATACCACAAACTCCTTCCGCCCTGGCTAGTATCCTGAGTAATCACCATCGTCGCAACATCCTCATCAAATTACACTTCAATGACCTCATATCGCTATCTCCCTCCACCAATGGATATATTGTAGTGGTCGATCATCACATTTACAAATATTTCCCTCAGTCTCCCCAATACCCTTGGCCTTCTTCCCGTTCAACTGTGGTTGATTGTGCGCAAGACCCCTATCTCAATCGTGCTCTCAATTATCCTCCCATTAGTAATCACGACTAGAATACACCTTAAAAGGGTCCTATCAACCCAATACCACCTTGCTCAAGTGTGTTCAACCAAGAACTGCATTAAGGGGTTGGCTAGAACGGTAATGGAATTGGGTGGGGTTCCAGGGCCTATAGAAAATTTCAGGCCTCTAACAAATTTATTTATTAATTTTCGTAATTTAAAATTAATAATAATACTTGAAAATTTATTGAATTTTATAATAAAAATAAATTAATTTCATGAGCGAATGAAATAAAATTATTTGTATTTAAATAATTTATTTAATTAATATAAACTTAATATTTATTGCAATTTAATTTTATCAATTATCTCTTTTTCCTATCGACTTGTCTTGTGCATTGACCAATTAATTTTTTTCTGGGATCATTTTTATTTAATTAATTTTTACAACAACATGCGTTGATTTTAATATTTAATATTTTTAACGGTCTATGCATCATTTTTAATCATTTAATATTTATAAGGGCCGACACATCCATCTGTTTTATTTTTTATATATTTTGTGCTTCCCAATACATCATTTTATGTACATTAGTGTATTTTTATTATGATGATGATCTTCTAAGATGTGGACCATACTAAAATGAGGAAATATCTCAGACTATATGTGGAAAATTGGAATGGGGTGGGAGCTATAATATGAGTCAATACCCAACTTTGGTAATATAAATTTAGGGTCACAATTTATCCATTGAGTTTAAATGGATCAATCAATACCAAATTCTCAAGATCATTTGAGTAGTTTCTTTAATTAATATATTTTTCAATTATATTGTGAATTTTTGTGTTGGAACGATCACATAAAATAATAAACTATAATGCGTAGATGAATTTGATTTCAGATGAGATGAATGATTTTCTATTTACTACATAAAAAATTGTTAGTGAAATAACATAGTATGTGCATATTAGACAAAAAACTATTCCATTCATTATGAAATAATAAAACCCCTCAAAGAAATATTAATTCATAGCACCTTCCTTCATATGAATTTGAACAAATACTAGTGTGTGGGGCACTCATTTACCCTAGATAAACTTGCCTCAAAATACTAGAGAGTTCTTACGAGAATAATGGGTTGACATTACTAATGAGGTAGCCAAGAAGTTGTTATAACTGGAATACTTCATCTATAGAGGGAAATCATTGTGTAAATGTTGTTTATGTTTTTTTGATGATGAGACTTCACCCAAACGTTCATGGATCGCTGAGTTAATGTGGTTATCCAGTAACACACCTCCCTCAAAACCCTATGTACAGTGGCATAGCCATAACATTGACTAGGAGGAGAGGTTTTAGAAATAATTTTCCACATGAATACTCTATCAGCTGAGTACTCTAAATCTAGTAGTGATGGATATTATATTTCGATAAAATAGTAGAATACAATAAATTAATTTATTAATCAATAATGTGTAATGGGTAATTATGATAAAAAGTGCTAATTTTCTGGTGATTATATTTATTGAAACTATAAAGTAATATAACATGTTAACCATGATTAATTTTTGATAAAGAAGATATCCTTACTGACATGAGTTTATAAAGGGTAGTACATGATCTTGCACAAAGTACTACAATAAATGAATTTCAAGGTGTTGGAGTCCCCATTACCTATTAAGATACCTTAGGAATCAAGGGTGTAACGATGATTACTGGAGACTCATGAATGATAAATGTGAGGATTAAATCATAATTATATCACGAATTTCCATTGATTTTTTGATACATCATCATGACATGGATGATTTCACAAGTTTCCCCATCTCTAAGATTCTTATAAAGATAAAGTGGATAAAAATATGAATGAGCTGATGATTACATTGAATTTTTGTAAATTAAAAATATGGATCACAATTTTTCAATACATACATTTATTATATTATTTTCACCCACATACTCTTGTATAATTTATTATTGAAAAATGATCACTATAGAAATAAAAATCATTACCTTTGGTTATGTTTATCAAGTTGATAAGAAATTAGATAAATATTAATCTATTGTTCTTATGGTAAACATGTTGAATGAAAAGGTGATGCACCCAATGGAAATTTTTAATCCAAATAAACCATTGAAACATCCTTCAATAATAGATTTAGATAATTATATAAGATAACTTTTACTATTAATGTCAATAGATATGTCTATGGAAAGAATAAAATTCTATGAATTGAATTGAATAAGCAAATAGTCACATCTTCTTCAGGTATATTCATCAATTGTTTACAATATTTCAATTATACTTATTAGGTATTAAATATATTATGCCTATCACATATGTGTATTTAAATACATTAACCAAGTAAGAAAGGAAATGTTACAAGAAGTAAGGTAATTTCTCCAAGAATTTGTGAAATGGTGATTCTTAAGTCAACGATGATAATGAAATGACTTCTAATTAACAAGATTAATGATTTTAGTTGAACTATTATTGAGTATTACTAAATGAAATTTCTCAAATTTAAAACATTATTCCATTTTATAATGAATGTTTTTGTGGATTCTAATAGTAAACTTATAGTTTATAAATACATGAATCATTGGAAATGACTAATCATTAAAAAATATAAGACTGTAATACCCAGTTGAGGAAATATAATTCCTATCCTAGAAAACTAAAAGACATTTTAAAGTATATAATCTGTATAGATTTATACTCTTTTTTGTTAAATACCTTATGTATTATTTCCATATATACCTATCTTGTTTTTTACAAGAAACCTTTAGAAATAATTATGTGACAAAAATCATTCTGAATTTATTTAGCTTGAGAGCAAGAACTATTATAATGCAAAGATAGTAGTAGTTATATTTTCTTTAAAAGCTTATTTTTTTTAGTTTTGAGTAATGTTAAACTAAATTTCAAAATATGCTTGGTCAGAAGATATGATTAGTTTTAGACAATTGTATTAAATAATATCTTGAAAAATAATTCAACAATAATATAATGTAGAATGGATTTATTCATAAACACTAATTTCCTTACAATGAAAAAAACATTGATGTTAATAATGAGGATTGATGATGAGTATTGCATAAAAACATTGATAAATTTAATGTTGTATAGAGTATTTATTAATCATATATTTCCTTATACACATTAGAGTCATGATGTAATCATAAGGAGTATCAATTATGATACTTATCTATAATGAATAAAGATCCATTATTTTTCAAGACAATATTCATAGATAATGGTGTTATCCCTTGAACATATGCCAACTATAGAAAAAATGGATATCATATGAGTTATAGTACAATATAAATCCATTTTTTCATAATAACAAGTTTTTGGATGCAATCAGTTTATTATATATGTAACCAAACATGAATGATGAAAAACACAATGTGCATCTAAAGTAATTCTCCTAAAGGATTCAAAGGATGTCAAAAAAAAAGCAGTTGGATTATAAAATTTATAGTCATTTAATGGACTATATTTCTATAAAATTGTGAACATACCTATTTGATATATTTAGAGCATTATTGACTTTCATTTATTCAATGTGGTAGATGAACAAGTTGTTGATATAGGAAAAAGTTCCACAAGAACCTGTGAAAAGGGAATGTTCCAAAGAAACATGTTTTTTAGGAAGGAAAAAATCATAGTAATAGTTTTACATTCCTCATAGCACGTGATAAATTATTCACATAGGGTAATAAAACGTATGATTGCGTATTAAAGGGAGACAATATAAAATTTTCATGGTAAATTAAAAATCAATAATGGATTATACATATCAGAGTATAGGTTCTTATTGTTTTGAATATTGTAGTGGGTATTCATGTGAGACTATACATGGGTGGTGCAAACTTGGAACCAATAAGGTCTGATTGGTAATACCAAGCTATTATTCCTAAATACATTAGAATTCAACTTTTCATAGATACTTTCAATGATCATTTAAATTGGTTATTGAATTTCAAAACCACAAATCATGGAAGGACTTATTATGAGGCAACCAAAAAGGGTTGGTGACATAATAGAATTCCAATATGTGGTGAAAGATATATAAATCTAATTTTGTATTGAATTAATAAAATAAGATCATATAATGTTCATTTGGAATGAATTTTTTTACATGAATCTACAATAGATTAGTTGCAGAATCATAGTATTCCCAAGAAAATATGTTTGATAACATATGAGAAATACATATTGGTCTTGTAGTTAGTTTATAATAAAATGAAAGAAACACTCCAAAGATTGTCTTAATATAGAAAACTGAGGTTTAGGGAATGATGTCAACTAATGTAGATATAACATTTGGTTCTAACAATCCAATAATACATATACTAAATAGTTATTGATAATTAAAAGTTCAGACAGTTAGAGAGAGAAGTGTTACCAGTGTCACATGACATTAATCTCTCTAGGAAAACATCAATGGGGTATGAGAGGAGATTAATTTCATGTGTATAATTATATATGATCCTATGATGGATCAATCACATATGTCATTACGTGTACGATATGAGATATTTATATCATATACCTTATGGTAGGATAATATCAGTTATTTCTATGAGAACTGTATGATAAGAATTCATAACTATATAATTATACTTGAGAGAGTATAAATGATATGTTCATAAAATTCAGAGATGAAGGGAAACTAGTTTTAAGGGGGGACTAGTCTTTATTTAACTTAATATGATCTAATATCGCAGTCTGGCTAAATTATTGAGAATGAAAATCTCATTTAATCTAGTTATAGCCATATCTAAAAATATCAAGTGTGTTGCGTATTTTAATAAAACTAATATAGAAGTGTAAAATATTCAATTATTTTTTCCAATTCATGGGATCAAACCTAGTATGTAATGTTTTATCATAATATATATTATGATGAATCTACTATTGGTACTAGACGATAAGTTATGTTAAGAAGGTGAAAAAATAATATACTCAAGGATATCATCTATTGAACAGTCTTATTCAATGAGGTGTGGTCACATATAGTAGAATAGTCACACAACAGATACATGAGAGGTCCAATGACTAAACTTATAACTAAAAATAGTGATATTATCATGTGATATCTAACAAGGATGATTACTTAGTTGTCTATAGTGTAAGTTGGAGTGTTTTAATGGTGGATCCCATAGACCCAACATAAATAGAACTTTTAAATTATCATATCATGTATTCAGTGGGTTATACATGATGTGTTATTACCATAATAGAGTTGATATTTATGTTTCCATAATTAAAATGGTAATTTTTATAGATTATTTATCATATCAAAAGGTTATATTAGTTCCAAATCTATAATGATAACCTCGAGATACTATGAAGTTAATCCTTAAATGTTACCTATAGTATAGATACATTATAGTGACTGGACATAGATGAAGTCTAACTATCAAGTGATGGGTTCTCATAAGAATTGATACTTCTTATCATAAATTTTTTTACTTGGTGATATCATGTAGGTGAGGTCAGGACAATTAACCTGCTAATAAGAATACCACATGTTTCTGATGTCATTAGTAGTTCCTAGTTGTGAACACATGTAATGGTCTCCTGAATTGGGATTATTATCAGGGTATAAAATTTGATCACTTACATTGATGAAAGGAAAAAAATATGGAATTTAAGTCATAGAGAGGTGTCATGGATTGGGTATGTCATTGGTGGTACGATATTTATTGAATAATCTAGATTTAATTTGTCACATCCGAAATGAAGTAAAATTTACGGCCTAGTTGATCAGAATTGTAGTACATTCACTAAATCCATGGTCATTGTAGTAAAATCAATGTTTAACCAATTAGGTTATTAAATAATAAATAAATAAAATAATGATGAAATGAAGTATGTATTTTTATTTATGAGATGTCATGAGTGAAATTGATTATATAACGTGTCGTGTGTTGTAGGAAGGTTGTCATTACTTTGACATTTCCTTATCCCATTAGGGGCCTTGATGGGTTTCTAGAATTTGATCCTAGTTAGTGAATAATATTCACTAATATTGAGATAATGTCATAGAGGGCCACCCACTAATCATATTTAGAGGTCTGACATATTTTGATGAATAAGAGTTTAGGACATGTGGACCCCTAGGATATGTCTCAGGATATACGATCTCTAAGGAGTAAATAAATTCAAATTATTCAAGTTTATAATAATGAGTATTGAATATATTTATTTAATATATATACATAATTACTAATTAAATAAATGAAAAAAAATATTATACAGATGAATAATATTTTAATATTAATGATTTTTTTAATATTTGTAGGAGTATAGAGCCAAGTGAATGGATTGGTTTTATCATATAATATATTTATTATATTACAGAAAAGTAAAAAAATTTCATTATAATTTATGTCCCAGTTATTGTTTATAACATATCTTTTATATATATTATTTAATAGGTAATAAATATATGAGGGGTTTGGGAACCATTATTAGGTATTTAGAACCAATCTGTATATGGAAGTGAGGGCCCAATTTTCATGTACTATTCATCCAATGAATTTGAGATATTCTGCTTACTTCCACTATTCCTTGCCGACCTATTTTCTATCAGTTTAGTTAAGTGAGAACAGTCTTTGAATCCCTTGGGTTTTTTCTCTAGACCACAATACATTTCCCTAAGTCACAATGTCCTTTTTCCCTTCTTCCTTCTTGGGATGTGGGGACCTTTCCCTTGGAAACGGTCCAAACTGTCCCCCAAAAGTTGGCTATAACTGTAATCACCAAAATCTCCTTCCTCATGCATCAATGAGTGTTCTTCAAACACCATACCTTCAAAACAGTTTTTCAACTCAACCCTTGGGCCTTCTTTGAGAGGCATCGACCTACACGGATAGTCCAACCTGCCTGTTTTAACCACCATGTGGTTATTCTTCTTCCCCTTACTCCACGTCTTATGAAAAGATGAGAATATAGAAATGGGAATACTTGGTTCCAAGGGTCCCAATACACTAGCCCCATCCAGACTTCCTTATCCATGATAAGGTTCCTTAGCAGCGAGCATGAAGGTCTTCCCCTACCACATTACAGGTTGTTTAGCCTCCATTCTATAATTACATATAAAAACACCCCTGTCTCCTATATTTTCCTCCACATCCACCATGGAAATAACCCCTTGATAAGTGGCAGCCTTTGGATGAGGTGAAATCATCTTAATGTCTAGGGACTCGTCAACGTGAGCCTCCTCAGCCTTCTCTAAAGACAAAAGATCATGCTTAGTCTTCCTATGATCACCTAAATCATTCTTTAGGTGGGAGAAAATATTCACCACCTTTGTTTCATGTCTTCTTACTTCCACCACATACTTACCTCCTGCATGAGAAATTTCCTCAACTCTGCCCATCATTGGATCAACACCCCCACACCTAGCTCCTCTCCAGAAACTGGAATCTAGATTCCTCAGACACCTAATCATCTTACTATACTCCACCTAGGATTCAAATAAGACTGATTTATTTCACCTAAATTCTACACTAATAGAAACTGAAACCCAATAGACTGGTCCCTTGGAGACATAAACCTCTACACATATATGTGGGTTCATAGGATGGTTGAAAGACAGGTTCCAGTTGACCGAGCACAGAAAACAGCTAACCGTGTTTCTCTGTGTGAACCTTATTGTCCCCTGAGGCGAGCAAACAATCAGGTGGAGTTTATCGAGAAGACCAAAAATTGTTCTCCCTTGTAACCCCCAATATTCAAAGACGAAGCAATCAAATTCATCTTCCGAAGGATGTCAATGCGTGAAATGTACCACTAGGGTCAAATCCAAGAGGTTTGAAGATTTTGTAAACTCTAAAAGTAATAAAAGATGTTGAGACGCACCTTCAAATATATCGGGAACCTTCAGGCTAAGAGAAATACCCATAAAATTTATGGGAGGATTAGGGGTAGAGAAATGGAGGAAGGAGTAGGGCTTCTAATCCTAATGGGTGAGACACTCCACCCTCTCGACAATGGGAAGGGGGATTCCAAGGTCATCTCCATTATTGTTAGGTCATCACCAGATCCAAGAGATGAGATCCGATAATTCACAATGTTATTACATATGGAACCCTAGATGTGTGGATAGACAAGAAAGACTGAATCCTTGCCCGAGGCATCAACCAAGGAAAAATCACCATGGTGGAATTCATCTAGATAATAGAAAAAATGGTTTCTCACCTCAAAGAAATTATGAAGGAGAGTCCAGACACCTAGGTTAGTACTCTACACTGGAAATTATATATAGTGTGTGACTCAAATAATCATAGTCTTGTGTTTAATAATTTTTTGATCTCTTTCATCATGTAGTGGTCCATGTTTTGCAAACTATGGTTTCAGACAATCCCATAATGTGTCTTAATAAAAATTTATATTTGGATGGAATTTGAGAGCTTCTATTTCTAATCTCTTTCCTTATAGAGATATAAACACCTAATCCATGTATTCTATCGAATTTCAACATCATAGATCGAAGGATTGTTGAAATGATGATCATTTGGACCTTAGAGGTTTCATCAGATCTTTGTGGTGGTACCTAGAATTTAACAATTGATACCCACATATATATTTTTTGTGTGTGTGGATGATTTAGAAGGGTATATCTTTAGTTCATTTGATAAATTGTTTCTGATGGTGAATAATTGATGAATACAACTTCATATCAAATTATGTAATCAAAAATTTGTTTCTTCTTAAACAAAATCACAAAGGATCATTAAGGCTTCGTACCAGACTATGTATTGTAATCGAAAACATAGTTACATCAATTTCTAGTGAAAATTTTGAAATCTCATGTCCATATTCTTATACTATGCACCATGGTACGTTCATGCATAGTTTTATCTTATTGTTTAAAAGATAGTTCCATAAAAAAATTAATGTAATGTTTAATTTCATTATGAAATTAAAAATTATTAAAATTTAGCTACAAAAAAAATAAAAAATTCACCCCTTAAAAAAATTTGTAAATGAAACATAGAAAAACTAAAAATGTAAATTTTTTACAAAAATGTAAATTAGAAATACCATGGTGTATCAGTGATGGTATTCTGTTGTTGATGCAAAAAATATTATCTTTAGATTTTTAGTGAAAATATACTTTTGTTTTTAAATTGTTTCTAAATAGAATCTCTAGAACCCATATTGAAGTATATATTTTATGTTTTTATTTATAAATTTTTAATGATATGATATCTCCATGTTTTTTAAAAGATTTAATTAATCTAAGAGAACGAATTTTTAACCTATTTCCTCTTTATTGATATTTTTTTGCATAATTGTGATTTTCTGGGAACATATTAGCTTGATTGGTTGATTGAAATTATATTGGATTTATATCCTAATCAGTATGTAGTTATGTTTAATCCTATTTGTATGTATGTCCTTTCAAACAGATTTCTTCATGTAATAAACATAGTCAATGGATTCTTCAAACATTCAATCCCATAATTTAGTTTTATAATATCATACTTGTATTGAGAAAATCACACATTTAAATTTTTCGATTATATTCTTTAGATTACCTGGCTTGGATTATACATGTTTTATAACATTAGATTTTCTATTTGAATTAGCACAATGTTTATCAATTATTTCTTTTGAATTTTCTAATTCTGAAAATCTATTTCTATTATCCTTAATTATTTTAGTTTAATTTTTATAAAATATTATAAACGTAAATTTTGTTTCCAAAAATTATCCATTAAACTCAGTGTACTTTGTATATAGATTTTGATATAGTGTTTCAAATTCTGATATATAGGATCTCATTTCATCTATATTTTTGTATTTATTTCCTCTTCATCTAACCTATTGGGACCAATATGATTGAACATGATTTAAAGAAGTTGGAAAATATTAATAACATATTATATTTTTTTTCTAAGCATAATTCACATTACTTTGTCAAGTTCTCCCACAAAAGAGACCAAACTAATAAGATCGTCTTGAGTTTTCTGGACCATGTCCATTAGAGAGAGGTTATTCATTGAAGTTTCATGTAGAAAATATATTCTATGATATTTATATGTTTCATCCGAAATTGTTTTATATAAAATAAATATACTCATTATTTTTTTATATAATGTTTTCTAATATTATGAATAAAGAAAGATCTAATGATTGAATCATATGTTGAAAGTGGGGAAATTATTTTCTATATACAATTTTCATAATAAAATGTTCTGTGAAATTTAACTATAAAAAATCCAGCAAACATAACATTAACTATGAAGAGTTTGTTTAATGTTTTTGAATTTTTTCATAAGTCTAACAAGAAATCTATATAATGGGAAATGATATATTTTGTGAGTTGCATAAATCTAGTAGAGCATGGTATATAATATTATCAAATAATTTCTTAACATTTTGTTAGGTTTAATTCATTTTTTATAATTTTTTTATTTTATATATTTCATGTTTTTTGGAGAGGGTATTATTATTGATGTTTAAAGGCAAAATGGTGAGTAATTTCATCTAATGAAGTCCAATCATATGAAGACCATCATATGATCTCTTAAAATATCATCAGTTAAATATATCATATGAACCCCTTATACAATATTAATTACAAATACAGGTATAATTTTAATATGAAAATTTATTATAGGAATATTTGACAGAAGTCTCCAAGTAATCAAACAGATGGTCTTGGTTGAAGAAATCAGATAGATGTTCTATTATAAGGTTATACTAAAATGATTAATTTTATAATGCTTTACCAGTTGAACTTTATTTGTAAATATTTCATAAATATATAAAATATAATGATATTAATATGGTTATTAACTATTTATAAAATTACAATGGATGATCTTGGTTCTTTCCAAGGGTTAATAATGTTTGGTGAAGTTCTGTAGCACTGGGTTTAATGTAGTTTTAGTACATTCACTAGTTTTGAGTTTTCAAGATGCTTCAAGAATACTTTAAAAGTCTTGAGAAGAATCCAGTGATATTTTTAGTATGAGTTTCAAAATTTAAGATTTTCTTAAGTGGGAAAATAAATTGGATTTCCCCCCAGTATTGCTTCAAGTGCGCCTATTTAAAGGGTTTTTCATACAACTAATGTATAGTATTATTCATCCACAAAGAGGTTATATGAAGTGAGGAATAATGGGAAAGGTGGTTAAAAAGATATTGTAATTATATACCAGAAAAATGTAAACTAGATAGATATTTCATACTAGTTGGTATCATACAGATGATGTTTAGAAAGGATCAGATGAATAAGTTACAAAGGAAACTATAGATTTTTTTGTAGTTGCATCAGTCGAAGGATACCAGAAAATGATTTCATATCATGTGGTATTATATTCAAAAAACAAAGTAGTGATTGGGATAATAGTGGGTTAGAATATTTCATTACACACAAAGGCACTCGATAGAATTTTGAAGATATAATTATGAATGAGTTTTCTAGAAAATACCCATCATATGGACATAGAATGAATAGAATAAAGTACTTTCCAGAGGTTGGGAAAGAAATTAAAGAAGTACTTTCATGAAAAGTAAGTGTGAAAAAGTTCAAGCACCAAATAAATATACAGAATCCTATTTTTGATGGTGCCTAACACTTTTTTCAAAATTGTTTGTTATATATTATATCATTGTGGAGAAAACAAGGACTATTAATTTATCATATTGTAATCTAGGCGTAATGATAATTTGTTCTGTAACATCATTTGAAGGAATATTTCATAGTGGATTGTTTGGTATTGGATTATTTTCAAACTAGTGTATGAACTAGCTACACTTACTAAGTAGTAAACCTTATAAATTATTGAGTTCTGTTGGTTTTGATTGTTTTCTTATTTTTAACAAAGTCATGTCTATTTAACAAAATGAAAAAGTTTTTCCATAAGTTATAAAATATAAAATTAAAGATCGTCGATTCACCCTTATCCCTCTTTGTGATCGGATAGATACTAATTGTTCCTTTCAAGTGGAATCTGAGTAAAGGTTCCCTTTTTTGACTCATTGATGATGTTTGAGGAAAAAATAAGTTTCTACGTACGTTTAAAATTGTATGAACAACAATGTAATTTCTATTTTTATTGCATGAAATGACATATTCGGAAAGATATAAGGTTTTATTATCTTATATCTATTGGCTATAATGTTCTTGATTTTTCTACAAATGCATTCCAACCTTATGTTGATTGAGTTACCCTAACTGTTGCTGATATGAATAATTTTGATAATAAAAGGAAATTCATAAATTATATACTTCCCTCACTCTCTAAAAGTGAGTTTCTTAGAGTTAAATGAGTTACAGTAGATAAAGGAGTCTATGTATACTAGAAAAAAATATGAAGAAAATTAAAAAAGTAATTAAATTTAAGTTATAAATCTAGATATTGAGGTATGATGATTATAATATGTATTATTTTGAATATATTGATCATTTTCTTAAAATGGTGAATGAAATCACAAGCACCTTAAGATGTCTTAGTGAGAAGTTGGATGATTCAACCATTGTTTAATATATATAAATTTTTATTCTTGATAAATTTTATTCAAAAGTTTCATCATTATAATATACAGATCTTGAATCTCTAACCTTATATTATCTATATATAACTCAAAACACTTATGAAATAAGAAGAAAAATGTTTATTAAGAACAAATATAATTTTTATTGGAAAATTTATTTCAAATTTGTAATGTATGGAATGATTAATAAATTTATCAAAGAATAAGTTATTTAATCTGACACTAAAGATAAAGTTAGTAAAAGTTTTGATGAATATAATTTTTTGTTTTCCAAAAAGGTGAAAATAGTCACATGGAAGTAAAAAAGGAATTTTATAGATGAAAATGTTGGGCTATAGTTTTTCTCTATCTATTTTGAAAATTTTCCATGATTAAATGAACTTGAAGAAAGTGGTGAATATGATAGGAAGACATGTAGATAACTCAAAAATAACTAAGAAAATTTCAAGTTCAATTATAAGGTAAGGGATAATAATTTATATAAATATAAAATAAGAAATTGTTTATCTATTTTTGGTGAAGATGATGATAATGAAGAATAATCTAATATCATCAGTGATGATGTTTTTGAAAAAAAATTATTTCAAACTTGAATGATAAAATGTTCACTATTGATGAAAGTAATATCCCCAAATAATAATAAAGAGAAACTAATATGTATTTTATAATATGGATGAAGTTAAAATTATGTCTTTAAAAAATTGTAATAATTAATAGGGAGAGGAATAATTTATAGAAATAAAGTGTTTTAGGAACCAATAAATAATTTTATATTAAATAAAAATAAAATTCTTTAAAAAAATTATGATATGAAGAAGACTCTTGATTAAAATGAAAACGTCAACAAAGAGTATGAAGAAATGTTAAATGTGAAAGAGGAAGTGTTAGAATTTGTTCAACCAAAACATATTAAATAAAACCAAGAAATTAATATTTTTTAAAACTCATTTATATAATTTGTTAAAGATTATAATCAGTGTAAATTTCATGAGGATAAAAAATTTCCTCCTAGATTATTAATAACTATATAACATGATGGAAAAAATAAATCTAATAATACAATCTCTGTTTCCAAAATAAGAAGAATAGAGAAACTTATTGTTCATAAGTATTCAAACTATAAACCAAAAGCCACCAGTACTTGTGATTTTGTTGAGGGTAAAAAAGAAAATTTCAGGAGGTAACTAACACTTTGTTACATAATGAAATAATAAAATAAAATGTAAGAATGTTGAGGAAAATTATAAATAAAACTCCATGAAGTATATAAGTTACAATGGGAAATATAATTTCTATAGTAAATATTGTTAATATGAATGATTTGGTCATACAATAATCATGTTTTGCTTTAATTAAAAATAGTATAGTCAATCCAAGAGAAATTATTGGAAAATTTTTAGAAGTTAACCCACTCAAAGAAGACAAACTGAGATAGTTACATTAAAATTTAAAATAGACTTCAACTTTTAGAAACTATTTGATAAAGATTTAAACAACATGTATATCGTAAAAAGTTGATTCATGTCACGATTCTAGAAATTTTTTTTGGATAAATCTCAAATTCTACATGATAAAAAAATGTAAAAGAAAAATCTTTTGTTGTTGAAACTGAACCCAAATGTTTAAAATGGGAACAACCATGGATGCTGGATAGTGGCAGTTCTTCACATATCATAGTAGATAATAATTTTTTAAAAAAATGTGAAATATTATAAATAATGTAAATTGAATTTTTGAAATAATGATTCACCCAAAATCAAAGGAATTGGATATTCTATCATTAGATAATAAAAGTTCAAATCCAAAATATCCTTGTTTATTTATTGGCTGAAACAAAATGTTTTATGTGTTTAACAACATTGTGATGAAGTAAAAAATTTTATTAAAAAAATATCTTTTTTAGGAGAGTAAAATATAGGTAAGTTTGATATAGAGTCCATTGAACAAAGGGAAAGTTATTTAAAATTAGTGATTCATAACATTAATGTTATATGAGCATGATAGATGAAAATCAGTTATGTCAAAAAGGGTTAGCAAATATGTGTTATATGAATATGAGAAATAAAATAAATATAGAAAGTATTATTGATATTCCCAGAATGATAAGAACAAGATATTTTTGTTTTTCCACTTTCTAGAAAGGGAATGTTACAAACTCTGAACATAATATAATTGAGATTCATTCAAATCTCCCCATAGGGATTATACATTTTGATATTTGTGGCCCCTAGAGTGAAAAATCAAAAAATAGAGATAATTACATTAATTTTTTAATGATGAATTTATAGTAATTTAATTTTTAGGTTTTTGAAACAAAAATTAGTGTCTCTAAAGAAAATTAATAGTTTTTGAGAAATATAGAAAAACTGTTTGGATAGCCTATAAAGAATATTTATCCTAATAATAGTAGTGAGTTTAAAATTTTTAATTCGAGATATTATCATGATAATCATAGAATTATTCATGAGGTCTCTATACTATACACACCACAACAAAATGGTGTTATCAAATGAAGAAATAGAAGTTTGTTTGAGATGGCATGGACAATGTTGACCAGACATGATACTTATTGGTATTTATTGAGGAAAGCTATTGGAGTGTATGTTTTTGTTCAGAATCAATGTTCAAATGTAATGAACTCAAATATGACTCATGATGAAAGGTATTACAATCAAACTCCATGTTTGAAGGAACTAAGATTGTTCGATGGTCATTGCATTATAAAATTCATGGGTGAGAATCATGGAAAGTTTGATTAGAGAGTTGTTGATGGAATCTTTTGTGGATTCCCTCCTAATGATAAATGATACATGAGTTATAGTAATGGAACATGTAATACTGTTCATTTAGTTTTTGACACTTTTTTTCACATGAGAATGTTAATTTTCAAAGGGAAATACCTTACGCAAAAGATAAGTGAAGGATATAAAGGGTCACATGCACCCCCGAGTTATTCCATGTAAGGACCAACTAACATCACTGCATAGGTCCTTCTTGCACACCCGAAATCAACATGCA
Source organism: Viscum album (assembly GCA_963277665.1). Taxonomy (NCBI): domain Eukaryota; kingdom Viridiplantae; phylum Streptophyta; class Magnoliopsida; order Santalales; family Viscaceae; genus Viscum; species Viscum album. The sequence goes on from OY728129.1 coordinate 1,071,440,684, forward strand.
GGTCCATTATTCATGCCAGTACCATCACATAGGCCTCAGTTCCCAGTGAGACACACCTACACAATTTAACTCCTTTACATAGTGTCCCAAAATTACTTTTAAATAAGACCCTTGAGCCTATAATTTGAAATTGATGGAAGAATCAAAGAATCCTCAAAGATTTACACTCCATAGACCTTCCCCCAAAGCCTTATAACTTTTAAGGAATATCTCCAATCATAGGAAAAAGAATAATTTAAAGAGGATAAGGGGATTATAGTTTCGCTATTATTTTAAGAACAAAATACCCAGGCCAACCACCTCTCCCAGTACAAGGGAATTAGGGGGAAGTCCACTTATTGAGTTCAGAACATGAGAAATAGTCATCTTAAGACACTTGAGAAGACCCTTATATCAAAGATAAATTACTCTCTTAAGTGTTTTCCCAGGGTTGTTATCACCCAATTGAATATCTATCTCTCTTAGGTCTATGCTATGCGAAGTACCTCTATCTTTCCCATTCCTCAATTTCATAAGACACCTTCAGCTCACCCGTCCTTCACCTACATTACCCCCTTCATCTCACACAGCCCTCAACTATGTGATTATCCCTTGAGACATATTTCATACTTCCCATGATAGGGATCCTATTTCCCTGGATCCCTCTTATTAGGGGGACTAATAGAAGGCCTCCCCCAAATCCTCCAAACATGTTTAATCCGAGCATAGGTCACATCAACATGTCCACTTGATTATACAACCTTGTGGTAATAGAGGTCCTACATTTATCCTACCTAGTAGGTGGGATTCTCAAAATATTTTCCATTAAAAATTTCCACGGTAAAAATAACCCCAAAATTGGTGGATGTGCTTGGGACCTCCCTATTTAGATTGTATGTGGAACCCCTTGACTTTCCCTTTAATGAGGTCTAGTGCCTTATCCTCCTCTCATATTTTCTAACACCAGGATATGTTTATCACTCTTGGAATAATAACATAATATTTCTTATGGTTCATATTCATATGGGTGTGTAAGTCCCAACCCTGGTTATAAAAAAAAAGAGAGGATTTGGGAATATAAAATCCATTTTCCTCTCTCATGGCCTTAGAATCTTACACTAGAGGATGAAAGATATTTTGTGGTTTTCTAGAACTTCAACATCCTCTTGTTTTCAATAGTGGGAATGAATCACATGGAATTATATGTTTGTGATGATCATGAAATATACATTATCACACACCTATATCTAAAGAGAGTCTCTAGGATGGATCTTCCTCTCACCTTAACAACAACCATCTATCTAGTAGAAGTCCTCAAAGCCATGTATCGACCTCAATTTGTTATATCCCATGAAATAAAAAACATTAAAGGGACACATTCCAAAGGATGTATTCAACAACCATCTATTAATTTTATGTCCTCAAATCCATGTATCCATATCAAAGGGTCATACCCCTTATGAGAGAAGCCTTCAAGGGACCATATTACGAATGAAGTAATCAATGACCTGCAATTTGTTAACGGGACATATCTCCCATGATAAAAACCATAAAAGATCCCCATTATCAACCAAACAATCGACAACCTCCTATTCAGTGTATGTCCTCAAAGCCATGTATCCTTCTCAAATGGAAATACCCACTATGAGACAAATATTCAAAGGGAAACATTTCTAAGGAAGCAACCAATAACCTCTAATTCATTGTAAGTCCTCAAATCCACGAAATTATCTCAATGGGTTGTATCACTTGGGATAAAAACCATTAAAGTTACATATTCCCAATGAAGCTGAAATGTGCCTCTTATTATGTGTAAGCCCCAACTATCATAGATACATGGACTTTAATTCCCATCCTAGCGAGATACTAATGAAGAATCTATGGTGTCCAAACCAAACCCCAAAAATTCATCCAATTCTTCTCTTGGTCATATCCCCAATAGGGTTATATCCAAAATAGGGGAAAAATTCCTTCTAGGTACCTTGGGTTACATTGGTTTAAGAACAAAAAATCCCTTGACTAGACACCTTTCTCTTAGATTTCCTTCCCACATGATGTTATATAATATGGATTGGTCATCTTTACATTAACTTAAAAGGTATTATGTGTCGTGTTCGGGGGAACCAAACTATGAGGGTTCTAATTCATTTTATGAGGATATGTAGGAATCCCCTCTCATGGGTCTGATCCCTACATCAAAACAACTCCCACTTTCTGGCACAAAGATAAATTTCAAAGGGCCCCACTATATGTCATAAAAAACAGTTGTAACAATAAATAACATAAGAATATATAATTCATTTATAAGATGGCACCATCAATGGTTAACGACAGATATATATGGATAATATTATCAATGAAGAACCTTGGACATATACAGATTATTTTAAATCCAATACATGTTAATAATTAACTGTTAACTTGAGAGACACCTATGTTATACTTGGTATTTACTAAAGGATTCATGAATATGTATTAAATTTATAAGAGTTTCTAGGGGTTGGTAATAAATCCCCTCATAAAGGTGTGTTGAGACCATCCTCCCATCATATCGACCATTTTACACCCTTAATGTTGTTATAGGTATCTTTTAATAACAACATTCCTTCAGAAAGAATTTTAATGAAATATTATGAATGTGGTAACCGTTGGGTGTTTTTGGATCCAAAAATATAATCCATCCAAAACCACCATGAAAGAACATGGAAATATGTGTCTGGAATGAATGGTTGTGTTTTCACCACAAAAAAAACTCTATTCACACCCCATGTTGTTTTCACGGATGAACAAAAATGGATAAAATAATTTGAAATTTTTTGAAACATTCACCCACCCACAGTCAACCATCATTCAAATGATATTCTCCACTGGAAACTAAAATGGTGAATCAAACATGAATACCTAACCCAGAAGATTGTTTCTCCCATAGGTCAGGCCCCTTCTAAACTCAAAAAATAATATAGGGCCAAACAGAGATCTAAAACAATCGATTATACTTGTGCTCATTTATTAATATGCAAATTTTATGGGGTTTTCTTGTTTTTTCGTATATTTTAGTCATTTTCAAAAAGAACTCCCTTAAACCAAATTTAATCCTTCTAAATATCAAAATCTTATGCCTCGGCTACTAAAAATAGATCCTCTTCTAAATAGAGGAAACGATCGCCATCCCAACATATTCAATTTCAAGATTCAAATGTTCAAGTTAGGGATTATCACCTAAATGGTACCATCACAACAATAGAGAATGATTGAAAATACCTCCATCTCATTAATCCCCACCAACCATCCATGTAGTGATGGATGGTGTCCCATAAACATACAACGCTAATTACTGTTTCAAACTATTTCAGGAGCCTATCCATAGAACAAAAGAATAAGATCGTCCCTTATCTTAGAGAGGTTGATCATGAGGTTAATAATGACCTCATATAGACAACATATGAGTATTTATAAGGGGATACAACTGGAAATAACTACCTCCAATTCCATGAAACAATGAACTATATGCATGATGGGGGTGTTTACCTTGGGATTTCAGCCAAGATCAACTTGAATTTGGAACACAAGATAACTCACTAAGGGTAGCGAATAGTTAATAGGAAACAAGGCCCTACCTTAGTTTCATCAAGAGAATCACATTAACCAAATAAAATAGAAAACCATGAACTATAACACACACCTTCCAACATCTACCAAGATTTATAGCAAAGATAGACATTGTATAGAGAATCTTTCCAATCAAATATTATAGGAAACTATGATCAGGTGAACATACATTCATAGATTTTCCAAGCTTTTCAGTCTAATCTAGTAGCATTTTGAGAAACCATCCAGTTGATCCGGGCAACAAATAGAGGGAAACCCTTTATATCTTCCACAAATAGTAATTATTTTCAGTTTATCCTGATAATAAAATGAGGACTGGAGTGGGGACACACTTACAATCCATAAAAAAAGTGAATATATACCTGTTACGATTGAGAAATTCACTGATCATGTCCTGATTATGAAAAAATATTTAACACAAATTATTTCCCTCTGCTACAAACTTGTCATGATATAATAAGGACATAGAAGATGGTTGATGTGTAGAAACATAATTTCATCCCCACATTTTGAGTGTCTCCTCTACATAATGTAAGGGTCCCTTAGGAGTAGACATATATCCCTACTCCCATTCCAGATGGTTGTAGACAAAATCCAATGATAAAAAGACAACTTGATTGGGTATACACCTATTTTCTTATTAGAGTCCATCGTCTGACCCAAATTGGAACTCTATTGTAGACATATATCCTTTCCAAACTTCTAGAAATCTATCAAACAAATTTATAATGAAAATGTAGATAATGAAAAACAAATTTGTATATGAAAGCTGATACCCACAAAAAATGGCCCAATTCACATGTGATAGAGAATCTAAACATATACCCTACCAAATATTATTGTATAATGAAGATTAATTCTAATATTTTTCTCTTATAAAGGCTGGATTTATTTAATCCCTCAAACATTTATATCTAGTATCTCAACACCCTACTCATCCATTACCAAATTATGGAAGTAGTAATTGCAATTGAGAAGGTCATACCCACAACCTTGCTTCCAATGGTTCCAAAGGTACTCCCTGAACATCCTTCCATAAAGGTTCACTTCAATTCCATATTGTGATCAATATTGAGATCCCATCTTCTTATGATTATATGAAAAACACTCCTCATGTTCAAATGTTAAAACAGAGTGGAGGACCTTCTCCTGTTATCATCCAACTTGAAGGTCCTCCCTAGGGAATACAATACAAGAAATACTCTTATATAAATACATCAATATATGATGATATTCCTTGCTTTTATGAAATTCACTATGAAGGTCCTCCTCGTAGTGAAGCTTCACATCATCAAAGAGGTCCTTCCCTTGCTGAATTAATTATGGAAAAGCCCTTATATTTCATGTCACTTGGAAAAATGAGTCCAATCTTGCTTGATGCTTCATCTTTGAAATGTGCCATATTTTATCAACTTAAGGATATACCATGGAAATGTTCATTCTCCAAACCTACCATGGATCACTTAACATCTAATATATTAGAGGAAATAAATTCCAATCATTTTTATTATAATAATGTCACTGGGAAACATCCACTATGGTCAAACATGGTTCATGAGCCTCCTTAAAAAGATGAAGAAGTAATATAACTAATGAGAATATAGTTCGTTGAATAAAATATACCATTCATGTTGTTAGATTTATCCACTCCCCAATATATAATTCCATAGGCATTTTTAGAAGATTGTGTGCATTAAATCCATTTGAATATATAGAGATCTCTTTTTCACATAAAAAGTATTTCCTTATGGTGAAAATCCAAGCCACATCAATGTAACAAAAGGTATACACCATCAAATATACTTGGTGGCTCTCTTAACTGTTTTACACTTGAAATTTGGAAAACATCAAAGATCCCTTCAATGTTCTTGTCTCAATGTATTAAAAGATATAAATCATTTGATCAATAATTCCTCATCCAGTATTAATATTTGAGGATGGGGTGAACATGGGGAACTGTACTTCACCATTCTCATAGTTCATAAATGATCACAAAATGTGATATCATGTAATGTCATAGCCTGAGGTCAGTTTTGAGAAATGATTTTTGTTCATAAAATATGGTATGCTTAGAAAACAATAGCTCTGAATGACTATTTGAGATGTAGGTTGAGAAGAGAGTGAGCCATTAAGAGACTCCTGCATCATGCATCCAAAAATATTAAACAAGTATCCTACTTAAAAGAATTTAATTGGTAGGAATCAAAAATGTATTTGGAAGAAGTTATATAGAGTGAAAATCATACAGTTCACACAGATCATGTTCAAATCAATCACTATAAGATCAAATGTGCATCCACATTAGTAGAATCCATGGTAATCTTTGAGTATCCACAACCAATAAGGATAGTGTTTTTTAACAAAACCTTTGATGTCTAGAAATCAAGCTTGAATGTTTGAGGGAATGAAATATGAGCAACCCCAGGCCATAGGTTTGGGATATTTTATTACCTTAACATCATAAACATAAGATTGTATTTTCCTGTTATGGGTAAGAACTAACAAAATCGATCTTCCCATCTTATCCTATCCCTTGTAATGGTTTCCTCACATAGAACACCTATAAAACAATTATCCAGAAATTCCCTTAGGATCTCTATTTTTCAAACAATCTCCATGGGACCATCAACGGAGTGCATGAGGCCTCATGGAAGCACCAATCAATGTAATATCTCATGGAGGATAATCAAATTCTTGCAATACATTATGAATCAGTGAACATTGTTAACACCACCCATGTAGACTCTATTGGACACAACATTGATATGGGGGAACATGAGGAAGATGTTTCTATTCATAATATGGTCTACACTAAAATTATTGATGAATGTGTGCATACATAAAACTAGAGGCCTACTGTAAATATGGGCATTCCCATAACCTCTCCACTACTTCCTCCTCGATGATAATATGCCAATGAAAGTAGTAAAGGTGCATCCATACCTCACCAACCACCCAAAATGGTTCAAATCCTCACACTTGAGGACATATTTTCTTAACATGAGGAAGAAATGAATGAGTTAAGAAAACTCAATGTATAATTACTCCAAGGAAACATCCCTACTAGATATGTTCTATAAGAAGAGCCTCACCTATTGCACCCAACTGACATACCTCAACAATAATTACTCATCACAACAATTGAAATATAGTCAGAACACCAGCTTAACGTGGTGTAACATCAACCAATATATTTGGACCCCATGACAGTAAGAGGTCAGTAGTTCCATCCATTATTTCCATAACCATATCTAAGTCAAACACACCATCACATTCCCGAACCATTAGATTAATGACCGTAGACACAAGTGGACCCATCGTAGATGGCCTTACCTATTAATTACCTTATTCAATATCATATTCATACAAACCATCCATATGGTCATATCAATACCATTGATTCATTGGCGGATTTATTTGATGTTATAAAGAAATGGAGTACACCAGTATAGCTAGAAAGAAATCCTTACCATTAATGGGTGGATCTGAGCGCTCCCCCTATAGACTTTGTGAGCTATATATTTCAGATTTCTAATGGCTTGGGGGGATTGTAGAAGAATTTAATGAATTTTTTGTTCTATTGGGATCCAATGATGGGAACCCAAACAAAACAAAATGTAATGAAAATTGGGTTTTTTACAAAAAATACGTGATACATCCTTTGTATGGTACACCCTTTCTCTAGATCAGTCAATCGTATCATTGTAGGAACAACATATATTGTTTCTCTTTACATTCATCTCAATGTTATATAAGACGGTAGTCCTAAACAAATCAAACTAGAAAATAATGGGATAATGATAGGTTTTAGGATGTCATTTCTCAGTGGAAGGTTTTGACCTACTCCCTAAAAATATATCATCCCTATGAATATTTTGTTTCCCTCAATATATAGAGTCTTTGTGATGAGCTTCACACACCACTCATCCCTGTGAAATATACATGAGGGTTTCTATATTTTTCCATAGTTTCTCATGGATTTTAGGATTCTATCATGAAAGGCAAGGCCCTATAAAATGTAATTCCATTAGCTCGAGGGAATATATCAAGGAATGTCGAGGTATAAATTGTTAGGCTTAAGCCAACCCCTACACTAGCTCCATCTCCAATGTTTTCACCATGTCATGTTGCACCCCCTCCTGAGCATCATGAATAATTCCCTCCTCATTAGGATGAAAAAAATAAGTAGAGGTGATATTAGGTTTAGGATATAAAGAATAAATATTATTAATTTTGATATGAGAATGTCCATGGCTACTTCATAATGGATTCGGTGAACAACTTGCTCATGTTTCCAAAGATGAAACGACATGATCATATTGGTCTTGATAATCTCCAAAACTATTTCCCCTTTCACTGGACATTAGGGAACACTATTAAAAAAATTTATTTTAAAAAAAATAATGAAAATTATGGTGGACCCTATAAAAGTGAATTTGGGAAAACCACCAACGTAGGTGTCATGTGTTTTCACTACTGAACTAGAAGAAGAAGGTGGTGGAAGTAAGTTACTAAAAATGGTGTGCATAAGTTCAATGATTGGATGATCAAGAAGATAATAAATAAAACTCTTCATATCCCCAAATGATAGTGGAATCATCCAAATAATCCCCTTGTCTATCCTTTTATGTAACGACCATCCTCTTGGATCGATGATCCTCCAAGAAATGGTCCTCTAAGAAGTGGCACAACCATATAAGTAAAATTCATGTATTGGAAGATGAGAAAAAATTGATTCTACCAATATCTAGGACACTCTAAGGTTTCATGAATTTTACCCATAAATCATAGGAACCATCCCACTAAATGGTATCTTATGATTTTACCCTCTATATGGGATCTTTTTCTGATAAAGAATTAAACTTCATATACATTAATGTTGTTCACTAAATTTATCACTTCACTAATGATGAATATGTCCATGAACCTAAGTTACATGCAGCTGACTGGATTACTAGAGGAAGATTCCATAGTGGCTAAAAATATAGGGTAATACATGGTCATTATAGAAGTCAATACACCATCCACATCCATATTCAGACTATCTATGCTACCGAAACTCATGGGAGAGCCCTCCAATGTGCCTACTAGTATAAAGAAGCCAGAAATATTCAATATAATCTATCGAGGATAGGAGTTCATTCAACTCCTATTCCAAGGAATGATCTTCCTGCAACATGTAACAGAGTTCTTAAATCTCCTATGAAAGATATGACTCGTGATTGGAAGAGTATACTGTTATCCAAAATTTTTGATAATCCAATGAAATTAACAATGGTTTTAACTATGTTATTGATTCTGAGTGCTTTAATTCTATCGAATGACCTTCAAGAAGTGATAAAAGAATATGTTTTGAATTTTCAAGAGTTTGAAGAAGAAGTTTCTACTACTGAAACATATCATTATTATATTGATCTTATATAATTCCACACATTTATTGATTTTATAGAATAAGAAAAATATGTGGGCATACATGGATACATCAGACCCTTGTATGTGTCTGGAAGGATAAATGATGTTAATATTTAATGGAATTTAATTTATAATGGCACAAGATTCAACTTAATTCCTATGTGGAAACTTAGTTTACTAGGTTACCCCAAAGCCCACTTATCCCCTCAATATATAAAACTATGATTTTATGATAAGATCTAGAAAAATACTCTTGGATGAATCCTCCTCATGTCTCAGTTTAAGGACATCATATTTAACTTAGAATTTCCAGATTTTAGAAAGATATAGATTTCGATGTTATGATATGAAGGTATTGGTTTCATCAAAACACAATAGTGTCACCATTTTACCCCCATTACTCAAATATTTCATTAATGGTAAATTTGGGATTTTGTATGGTGATAAAATCTCTTTTTTGGTCTTAAAATTCAATTTTTATTGGATTTTCAAAATCCCCATTATAGATGGGTGGGAACCATAAACAAAGGTAAGCCCCATTAAACCTTTCAAAATTCAAAAACATCCACAATACCCAATGGTATGATGAAATAAATCATCCATGTCATTATCTACTATTGTCATAACCAGTCATCATCATCATGAGTACCACTTTTTTTATCTCCATCAATCATCATTTCGACATCACCATCCAATCATTACAATAGACACTACGGACTATCGAAGACCACTTATGCCACTACAAACTCTCGCATCATAACCAACATCCACACCATTTTCCCTTTACTCTCTTCATCTCCATCCATGTCAACATCCAACAGCACAATAGATATGCATATCATCGCAAACCATATCACTGATAAAAACCATATCAATGAAACAAAATAGATCACTAAAACAAACCAGATCACCATTGTCCATTCACCCTCAACATCTCCATCCGTGCTGACATCCAACACCTTAGAAAAAATGAAGACCATCGAAACCAAAAACCAAATAGTCTTTTCCACTGAACGAACATTAAACAGATCAATCACTCATATAAAATCACCACAAATCATCACCTATATCATTGAGAAAGAATCAACTAGTATATCTAAAAAATAAAAAACCATATTCACTAGAAAAAATTGAATCATCCCATGCATGGAGCACCGATGCTATAGAGATGCACATCCCAAAACATCATAGTTACCCCCATGCTAGATCCGTCCGGGAGAGGTGTATAGAAACCCAAGGTCATAGTAGAGATTTTATCTCTATATAGATCCAAACACCCACAACATTGAATATGGATAAGACCAAAAGTTGTCTATGAAAAAGGAAAATGACTCTAAAAGTAATAAAAACCTATTGTCTGCCAAAATACAAAACAAAAATTGTTTTTAAAACCTCCAATCCAACACTAACTAGTATAGGAACAATGAATCATGATGTCGAAGTTGGATAGGGTAGTCTAGGGCTTATACAACACACCTGGGAGAGAAAAGGAAGAATAAAAATAGAAAGGAAGAAGACCAATGAAGGAGGATATGGGAAGATCCAACACGAGAGGGTATCAAAAACCATAGGGGAGGATCCACACACAGAGAGAGAGAGAGATTCCAATACATCCAAGTAATTCTATATCACACAAGAGAGCGAAAAGAAAGAAGAAATCCAAAAAAGGATGAAGGTCGAAGGAGGAGGATATGGGAATATCCATTGCCTCGAGAGGTTCTTTAAATGACTCTGACCAATTTCTTCAAACAAATCATTGAATAATACATGCTTAAACTAAATCAAATTTATGAAATTGTACCAGAATTGGGTGAATATTAAATAAAAATAATGATATCAAACATAATGATTTAGTCAAGCAATGCTTTAAAGGTTTCCAACCCTCATAAAAGTGGTAAAATCCCTTAGAAAAAGTTTCTCATTATATACCCCAAGATTAAATAGATCTCTACCTCATAAACTTAGTCAAATAATTCTACCATGTCCCCAGAAGAATATAAAGATAACCCTCTTTATGTATATTTATCCCTCCATAGCTTCAATGAAACCCCACATCATCCGTTAGGTAAGAGGAAATTACTTCATATTCTAGATGTAACAATGTCCACTCCTCTCCAAACTCTTCAAAATGTCATTCATTATATACTTCCCCAAAGAGAGAAAAGGAATAGGAAGATGAAGAGGTGTTGGACCTCAGGTATGCACCTCCAATACTTAACGAAGTTGTCTCTACCACTACTGATGAACCAAAAAAAAGAATATCGGTACAAAGGAGGACCCATGACCCACCTAGATTAATGAGTCTATATTATCTAAATAAAAAGAGGTATATTAATACTTTTAATGATACCTCAAGATGTGTTTGGTTAGAATTACACATAAATTATGATCCTTAATCTTGAGGTGGCCACTCCCCACATAAGCATTCCAGAAAATCATCAAGGATACAAAAACAAAGCTAGAAGGATGAACCGAAATCATGCCACCAAAACTGAGGCTAATTTCGACAAGATTAACATAAAAAATTTCACTTGAGAAGTCCAGCACAAGAAATGGATTTCCAAAATTATCCCCATCAATAAAAATAATGGTAATATCAGAGTTTTTGACTGTTTGAAACTCTAAACTAGAATTGTCATCAATATGATTTTTTATCCCAATCATGAAACTACTGATTAATGTTATGGATAAATATCAGGATATTTCATTAATTTATTGATATTAATGGTACAAAAAAATTATAATGGTACCAAAAAATGAGGAATCTTCATCTTTTAGATCACACTAAGGGGTATATTTCTATCAGATAATTTCATATGTCTTGAAATAATACTGTCACTGCATACCAAATTTCCATGAATCACATATTGAAACCTTTTTGAAGAAATTCTATCAAATTGTATATCCAAAATCTATGGGTTAAGTTTCAACAATGTTTTTACCACTTGTATAATCTTGATACCATCTTCATCCAACTATGAAAACATATCTTGAAGATAAACCCCTTGAAATGCACTTTTTGAGTAACCTCAAGAACATTTATCGGCACTATGGTGAACCATCACAGAATCAATGATCATCTTGGAAATAAAAAGGCTATCCTTAATATGTCACATCCTGAAAACCTCAAATAGTTGATGGGATTTGTATATGACCTCCTAGAAAACTATTTCCACTTCACTATGATAAGGAATAGGGGGTCCACCTATCTGTGTAATGAAAACAATCAGAATGAATTTGACGGCCTAACGAAATATTTTTTGATCCCTCCAATGTTAATGCCACCTGTTGAGGGGAATCCACTCATTTTTTATGTTACATACCTCAAAAAATAACTAGGAACTTTTCTTGTAATGAATAATGATTTAATTAATGAAAACAATCATTATTATCTCATTCGAACAATGATCAATATTGGGACTCATTATTTAGATATTGAGAAGAGATTTTTTTTGTTAATCTTTGTGGTTTAAAAGTTGAGGCACTACCTATAGATCCTTGATGACAATTTATTCTATCATAATATCCCACTCAAATACATACTCATCCATCCTATTTAGGCTATATGTTTGAAATGATGTGAGCTTATCCTGTAGAATTATTACAATTTGTTATTTCCTTAGAAAGTGGTAAAATTATTGGATTTAGAAATATTCCTCAAAGAACACCCATATACAGAATCAACATCATTAAATATTTAATTTCCGATGATGTGATCTTCTATATTCAATAAGGACCCAATCATGTGAAATGTATTTTGGAATTTCATCTAAACAACCATTATGGAAGAGAATAGAGGACCCCAAGATCACTAAATATAGGTTGGGAGTTGTGATAATCTACCCATTGATGTTTATCCTGCCTTAATACTTCCTATTTTATGAAGGCTACACAAAATATGAGGCATAATATCAAGCTATCATTATAGGGCTAGAACCGCCACTCAAAATTCTAGGGGATTACTTAAAGGTAAAAGGTGATTCAATGGTGGTAATATATAGGATCAAAATGGATTATGCTATCATAATGGAAAATATAAAACCTTTACATGAATATTTATGGATAATAATGATAGAATTACCCACATAGATGACATTGACTCACATCCTATGGATACAGAATACCTAGAAAGATGAATTAGAATATACAACTATGGATTTAGCATATCCAAATTCAGATGAAATAGTCATTAACATTTCTCACTATCAAATGATGTTACCTTTTTCTCATGTATACATTAAATAAATTAATATGTTTAATTTCAACCATGAACTAGATGGTTCTACAACCATTTGGATTATACCCAACGTGTATTCTCTTAAAAATGGACTGATCTATTTGGTCAAATCCAAATAAGATAAAAACAAACAATGAGTGACCAATTTTATACTTTTTGATAGCCCCAATCACCAGAAATTCTTTTATAAATAGGGTTTTGATGGATTCCTTCTCAAGAGAACTGATATTGAAGAGACTGTTTCTTTTATGGAAGAAGTGCATACAAGGGCCTGTGGGTTCCACCAAACAGTGTTTAGGCATTTCCATAAAATCCAATTTCATGGATACTACTTGCCCTCAATGATGTAGGATTGCATAAAATTCATGACAAATTTCCATTCCTGATAGTTCAAACCAACATCATCCATAAACCTCTAGAGTTACTACAAACAACCAAATACTTCCAGACATTTTTTATATGGTTGATGGATATTTGAGGGATATATCCTCCATCTATAGACAAGTAATTAAAATAAATCCACATTGGAACTAACTTCTTCTTTAAATTGGATGAAGCAATTCCCCTATAATTATGCAGGACAAAAATAATTTCCATATTTTCAAAATCCAATATCATTACTAGATTTAGTGACCCTCATATGATATTAACGGAAAATGGCACAAAATTATATTCTTTTGAGTTCAAAAAACTATATGAAGAGTATAATATCAAATATAACCAATATTCTCACTATAAAGTAGTGGCTAATGGATAAATAGAAGCCTTGAATAAGAATTTATACAATATACTCTAGAAGAAGGTTGAAAAAGATACAAATTATTATCCTAAAAATATATTTCATTCCATGTGGTCCTAGCATACTATAACCCACACCACTACACATTTGACCCCGTATTCACTAGTATATGAGATTAAAGAAGCCTATACTTTGAGGTCCAACTTCTCTCACTTCTTATTTCCATATGAAATCCACTATATGTAGATGATAAATCTAAAAAACAGCTTGATGGATTAGAGTAACTTGGTTATAAAATGCGGCATTCTATGCATCACTTTTATATCCACCAAAATCGAATAGCATAGTCATTTAAGAAGAAAGAATGAATCTAGTAGTTTCTCCTAAGAGAGCTATTACTAGTCCTCAGGACTCTAGTAATACCAAGTAGGAAATCTACAATGGTTGAGCCAAATATGGAGGGACCCTATTCTATACATAGGTTTTACTCCAAAGGAGTTATTCTATGATCTTGAGGGATGAAGATATTATTACAATACCTAACAATAAATGATTTCTCAATAAATACATCATGTGATAAGGACTCACTATTCATCCCCATTACATGATGATAAACTTCATGACATACTATCCTGGATACATGATCTAAAAAGGAACACCAAATGGTCTTCGTTTCATGACCTATGGTTTTATTTGTATGACCTAGAAATATAAGACACCATAGTACAAGATGTATGAATTTAAAGTGTATATCCTAAAATATTCATCACAAGACATTAAACTATATTTCAACATCCTTTCCATATGATGTAAAACTACATGGTTTACATCCATGTTGCAAATATAAAACATTATAACATTTTGATCAATTCTTGAGTGGATCACAACCGTTGGTTTTTGTATCCCACCACAACTCCATTATGTAACTATGTGTGTCTTGATTCTTATCTCAATGTGATATAAAGTGACACCTTGAACTTATGTCCAATTCCCAAACACAATGTAATGTAATTTCCCCCTCTCCTATATATAAATAAATATCTATGAAAATGACTTCACACTTCATGTCCTATGCCAATCCAAATGCCTCTCTTGTGCTCAGACACATTCCATCCATACATCATACTCCTTGTCCTAGGAAAATTAGGATGTCCATAAACATTCCTCGTTCATCAGTAATATATTTCTTGATACCTATGGATACCTTTTTTAAACTATGTATTCATAATCTATAGTTTTTCTTTGTGTAATTTTCTAATAAAAAGTATTTTCAACTAGAGGAACCTTTATACTCAATAAAAACATCTTATAGCTCCAAAATCCCCAAAAAACTCATGATCGAAACTTATTTTATAACATGGCCCAAAGTAATTTTTTATTTTCTTTTCCCATATCATGTCTCGTAATCCATGAACCCCCAAGATCAGGGTTTACAATTTCCTTCTTCGTGTCAAAATTGTGTCGAAATATTCTTGACCCAGTAAGCCTTATATAACTCATCATTTTTGAAGTATGTTCCTATCCACATGAACTAAAAGTAAAATACATATTCATCTTAGTATCATGATGTTAAACTATACAATACAACATCAATACATGACATTAAAATGTTGTCTAACCCTGTATTGTAAGCCCAGTATGCCTTGGGAAACTAGGTTATGAAGCCTTATGTCATAAAAATAGGATTCCTATCATAATATGGTTCCTCAAATGTATTTATTTCATTTATGTGGCTTCTTGAATTGTTTTTTTACAACTGTTAACCTTCATCCTTTCCCTATGATGTAAATCTACAATTTTTCCCAGAACTATACATTGATTGATTCTCATTCCAATGAGATACATAGCGACACTCAGACGCTACATCATGGTCTAGCCACAACATGATATAAATTCCCATATTTTTTCTTCTAATAGACTATGAATGGTGAAATAAACCATTTTAACCCCTTGATTCTCACACTAAGAATATATCATATGGGATTAGAAGTTTTGGAAAAGGCTTACATGTGTGGGAAAGGCATGTTAGTTCATGTAAGGGTTAATATGGTCTTGGATGAATGTCCTTAAAAGGTTCACAAAAAATCCTTTTCACATGAATTTAAACTGCATCATTGACATCTATTCCGTGACATAAATCCAAAAACTATATTTTTCATCATTATACCTTTTATATTATACATAGTGATACTTGGATCCTATATCATTGTCTGAATACAATATAAAAATTCCCCCCACTCATCTATATACAAGCCTTATATTTATAAGAGGGTACATTATGGGTTCTCACTATGTTAATGAGATCATATTAAAAAATAATCCTCCTATCCACACAATAATTCAATCAGTGTAGAGAATATATTCGAGGACTATGTGTTGTTTGATTCTTTCTTTGATGAGATTTGTAGTGATGCCCAAATCCAAAGTCTTGAGCCTAGTAAATATATATATATATATATATATAAACCACCATTCCTATCATATGGGTTATTCCTATGTAGGAAACATTTATCACCCTTATTAGATTATTTTTATATGAAATTATCCATCCATACTCATGAAATTTTCTTAAAGAAGATAAACTATGTGTTCTTGGATATATAAATATCAATAATCTTTTTCCAAACATTGTTAATAAAAATCCTGATTCAAAAGGATACCATTGTTTTGGCTATATATTTATACACCATTGTTTTTATTTACATAATTCACCACTAAAAGGCTTGTGAACCAGAGGATGGTGTTTTTTGACTATGTGTTGATTCAACCCATCTACAATTTTTATAAGTCTCCACCAAAAGGCCTGTCAACCATAGCCACATTTTTCCGTAGGAAAATCCTCTTCTATCTCCATAAGCCCAAATAAAATTAAGCTAGAACTCACTATTTGAACATGGTCCATGTTTATTCCTTAAATAATTGTACCATATAACATATTTGATCTAGAATCCCCCAGATCACAACTTACAACATTCACTCATCCGGCCCAAGGATGATGGAACATTCTTTAATAGATCAACATGACAGGGAAAATCACCAATCCTTATGTCAAAGCTAAATTACCTAAAATTGTAGCACTCAGTTTAATTTCTATAATATATTAAACTTCATTGTTCAAATCCTAGTCAAACCAAATTAAACTGCACTATCCTGCAACCCTCATCAGTGAGGAAACTTTTCACTTGGTTTTGGTCATCCACTACATCACCCCAATGAACTATGTACAAAATTATTCTAATTCCATCGATACAAATAGTGATTCACAAATTATCCATTTTATCCCTGTGTACTATACAATCCAAAACATTTGTGTTCCCCCATTCATTAACATAGACCTCATCTGGGTTGGAGGTTATGGATTTCTCTAAGGATCTATCCTTTGTAAGATTACGATCAAAATAGGATGTCCAAACCTTTACAAAAATAATGTATAGGATTGGTATATCATTCATAGATAGTGCCAACCTAGACTCTCAATTTATTCTTAGTCACATTCCCTTCACAAACCACCCTACATGTTCTTAAAAATATGGATCCTCATAATCTCTCTTACCATCAGTAATTGAATGTTTGATACTGATAAAAACCTTTGTTTTCAATATGAATTTATACACCATAGTTTGGATTTTCATTAGTCTCCACAACAAGTTCTATCAACTATAGAAACATTCAACCTTAGTATAAACCTCTTCAATCTTCATAAGCCCTGAAAATATTAAAATTGAAACCACTTTTTCAACATGGAATGTGGTTGATCCTTGCATACTTGTTTTATATAATGTTTTAGATCCAAAAATCATAAAATCATGACCTAAAATTCCTTTCTTTATAGATTTATAATTTTCGAAAATTCTTATAAATTAATCCTTACTTGGGTATTCAAACCATCACTAATAGTCAAAGTTGTTGGACATAAAACACTAGTTTTATTAGTCTGGATTGCAAGAATCTAAACAGTCTACAAAAAGATTTGTATTACTCACCTAGAAGAAAACCCAAAAGGTAACCAAGAGTAAAAGATGATTCTTATCTTACTAAATATTAAATCTTTTTCATTTAGGTGAAAATGAGTTATAAAAAAAGAGGTATAAAATTTTTTTTCTTGAAAACCCACAAAGGAATGCTATATAAAAGGAAAATTCTCACTTTCTAAGTCTTCTTCATATCTGAAATAATATAAAATTAGGGTAATAAAACAAAAGATACAAAGTTTTTGGGGTATGTCAAACGAATCTAGAAAAAGCCAAACTACACTCATTGGGTCCAAACACAAAGGAAAAAAATTATAGAGCCCACCTATTTATATCATTTGAATTATTCCACATTGAGGCAATGGAATTTAAAAAATTGAGTCAACTTTAGTGATATGTCATAATTTCAAAGGAAAATAGGGATGAATACATAGATCATTATAAAAATTATTTTCATACCTAGAGAAAAATCATAGTATAATCCACAAATTAAGTACTCCATATATATTTTATGAAAGAACATAAATATAACTCTTTATTTACTGAAGGGTTTATCAAGAACCATTGAAAACCTATTGAATCTTAGATCAATATGTATCCTCAAACTCCTCAACTAGATGGATCCCCTCTATTATGGTAAAAATGGAAGTCTTCCCCTCGGATTTATCCCCTTTATGTAAATGATGAAGTTGTATGAAATCCCCTATGACAATATCCATCTCTTGTTGAGGAATGATATTTGAGTGGATTTCTTTCCAACCTGTTTCATACAAAATACCAATTTCATGGTATATTTGATCTCTTCCTAGGATAACGAATCCTGGAGATCATCATTTTTAGTGAGTGTTCTTATTTGGATATGTAATTATTGCAAATCAAGTTGTTTCTACTATCTGTGAACAATATATATCTTGGTAATTTGAATAATGTGGTAATCAAAACCAACATACCCCAACATGCCAAACATTTTTTTGAAGCTAATGTAGTTTTAAAGGTTGATCTTACATTGTTTTCAACAAAAAAACCCCATATGTTTGAACATATGAATTGTCGACTTTCTCAGAAAGTATCATGATCCTTATAGAATTCCATGAATCTAGTCTCAGGGAGAGTGTTGTAATAAAAAAATAGTTCTCTTATGGAATAAAATTTCATTGCCCTTCCTAGTGTAATTTTACCCTCTCATTGCACATTCAATTGAGTTGGGTGGAGGAATTCACTTTGGTTTCATCTATTGGGACTTATGGCACTGAAGGGAGTATGAAATTAGTCATCAATATTGAATGATAGTAAATAAAAATGCCAAAGATCATCAATGTAGTTTATATTATTAAACCATTTATAAATTAGTTTCTTTGTTAGATTCCGCCATCACATCTTGTACCTCAATATTTTGAACTTGGATTTCCTACTGAGGAACACTCTCCTTAGTTTCCTTAGGGCCCAAGATCGAGTAATATCAAGAATATCCCACTTTAAGGCCCTCACATTTTATTCCCCTATATGCAGGAGTTGGATAAACCTCTATGCCCTGGTCATGGATCACCTTTGAATACTTTTATGTAGAAAACATTTCACCAATCATGATTATTGATTTAATGCATTAGACATAACATGATCATTCGTTATGGAAAACACTAATAAGAGAAACTCACCTCCATCCAAATCCTTATTAATGTCCCCAAACTCTTCAAGAGAGACATGAACATAAATATATAGATAAATTTATTCCATTACTACATTATATAGTTCATAAGATCTCATATCATCCTCACAATTAAGGGTATCCTATATGTTTGTTTTAGAAACAAAATTTGATCTTCTGTCGGCCACATCTACTATCTTTTAAATATACACAACCCTTTCAGGCCACGAAAAATCACAATTATCTACAACACCTTCATTTAATGGTTGGGGGTCCATGTCATCCCCATTAAGAGTGACGATAAGGATGGTGGGGGTAGTCGTAAGGTCCCCTAGTGTATACAACATTTCTAAGTATCACAAGGATGAGAGTTCATTTATTGGTACATGACACAATATAGAGAAAATTTTACATTACTAGGCTTCTTATACCTCTATATAGTGATAGAAACAAATTTGGACAGATCCTTAAATGCTTCTCCCATTGAAGGGATATACTCACAAATAAGAATCTACTCCTCATTCAGAATTTCCTCCCCAATCCTCAAGGGGTCATCTCTGAGACCCTTAAAAGAGGATATGTGATTGGATCTTATAAACAAAAAGTATTATCCAACATTTATTCTATACTAATCAAGAACAAATGATGTCACAGAAACTTATCATGGCAAGCAATTTTATTACAAAAGGAATTTATCCTTCGTCTTCCCATATCTTTTAATAGAGTAAGGATCTCAATTTACCACTAAAACTCTATTACTAGAGTTCACATTCAAGAAAACCTCCCACCATCTAATCCTCTATCATCCTATGGCTTGAGGATATATTCCTTGATTCAAGAGTTGATCCCTCATCCATGATAAGGAGTGTTTGTTGGGTTATATTTCTATAATGGTATATCAGTTGATTCTCCCTCTACCCACCACAAATACAGGCCATCCATCCCTCAGTATATATTTTTTGATGAAAATAAGAAAAAAATAAGAACATTTTAAGGGATAACATACATCCTTAATATTGATGAATTCATCCCATTCATCAGTGGACTATTCATCAACCCCATTGTTGGCCCACTAATTCATCGTATCCTCCAATCACTTCTTAACGGTAATCTAATTATCAATGGTGTAAATTAGACTCTCTGTATATCATATGTGTATTCTTACTTCAATAGGTTTAGCATCAATGTACAGGTTAGGTGGTCCTAGAACATCCACAATCTACTGAATTTTCAATATATCGTGGAGTGTTGACCATAAGTAATTGGTGTCACAAGGGTTTACCCGCCAAAATTGGACTACCATCGG
The DNA here is from genome assembly GCA_963277665.1 of Viscum album. Lineage (NCBI taxonomy): Eukaryota > Viridiplantae > Streptophyta > Magnoliopsida > Santalales > Viscaceae > Viscum > Viscum album. The sequence goes on from OY728129.1 coordinate 1,071,461,582, forward strand.
TCACATGAAATATAAGGTTGTTCTAGAATGTTGTAAATTACACCCAATGTTACATAATTGTACTATCTTCATAGGCGTCTTTGTCATGATCATTGTATTGGAATCTAGAGGCCAAGATTCCTCTTGTTAATGATGACATGATCATCTTGGCTCAACCTCATTCGGAGAATCCCTTTTGATTTTGACTAGTAGACTAAACCATTAATGGGGTCACTTAATAAAGATTTACATCTCACTAATCTCACCCTTTAGAGTGGTTTGAGCCATTCTACCATGATTACCCCACCCATCAGTTGTTATAGCTCCGACTCAGGGCACACTCATAGTCAACATACCTTGAGGGTACAATGTGATCCAGGATTCAGCATACCAAAATTCCAAACCAATGAATACACTTGATGAGGGTAGTTTAATTACAACTTGAATTATATTTACACCCATGAGAACCCAATGTTTTTAGGAAACCATTGGGAACCTCTCTAATCAAACTTTCCTAAGAGGGGATATAGTTGGTTATTGTAGGCACCTGAATTGGGATGTAAATATACAAGTCGAATAATATTCATTAATAAACTCTCCATTAATTCAGGATGTTAGAACACTATCTCACAATGTGATCATATATAATATCTGTTCATATCCATCTTTTCCATCAATAATGAATGTACCGGTCGGTGGATCCCTATACAAAAATTATTTGAATTAATTAAATATATTCAGTTTTTTCAGGGATTCTACATACCTTAGATATACAATTTGAATGCTATAAACAGGACGAATGAATAATCAAAACCATTCTTCAGAATATATAATTCTCAGAAGCACAGAATGAGAAGAAACATGTGCCTCAATCCATCCCCACAATATATGAAATTGCCTTGCATCTCTAAAAGGGGACTTCCCTTAGTAAATGTTCAGTAATCACTAATGGATCATCACCAATAATGGAGCTTCCAACAAAATATGTCTCCTCTCTTCTAGATTCTCCACCATAACAAATTTCCCCATCATTATTCCAAAATATAATTTGTAAACCAGTAATATATATATTCTTAACCACGTCGCTAAGAAGCCTAAAAGTTGTGTCTCTGTGGGTATGTAAGAACTGATTTCATAATCCTATTGGATATACTGAACATGATCCAATATGGTCTATAATCTACAAAAAATACCTTACTTTTCTATTTCATGACACCCCATTGGACATTTTCATTTGGGGACCTCCCCCTTGGCCTCTATGAAATCATTCGTCCACTACATTGAGTGGCCATACCCATTTGAAAGAAGGTATTCTTGTCTGATATCCTAGGTTGTTTCCAAAAGGTTGTGGGATAAAGGTGGTGTTCCTTTCAAATTATCCCATGCAGCTTTCGACTAGATAAACACATCATACATATCTCCAAGAATGGGTTCCCCTAAGATCTTGTAGACATATCGTAAGAAAATACCAACTTTGTCGTGAATCAGATAGAAGGTGAATGTCTATGGGCTCCATTAGATTAGAAATAAAGCATAAAATATGGATTATTATATATATATATGTCTGCGCCACCCAGATAGCCTCATAAATTCTCAATTCCATTAGATTAGCCTCAAAATTATCACAGTTCTGGTGCACCCAATATGCTCACATCCACTCTGTTTAGAAACCCCTTCTAGGGTGAAGGACCAAATATTCCTTCTTGTCATTTTATTTTTCTATTCTATAATCATGAATGAATGAAGATTAGTAGTATGACTTCAACTCAATTGTGTGAGACTTTAAATCTGTAAAAAAATTGCTGTGGTGTATAATTCAGGCTATGGGTGATAATCCATCATTGATATAAACTCCGTTGGATGATATGTTAGTTGTAGTGAAATTCATGTACTCTTATAACTAGGATATAAGAAGCAAATTCATTAGAATTGGGATGAGTAATTCATTCAGGAATCCATGACCATAAAGTGACAGTTAATTACTATCAGGTTATTCTTGATGATACTTGTTTTGATGATTTTTTAAATCTGAGATTATGGTGTCACATGTGACATAGTAATTGGACCCAATTATATACAACACCTCCTTCATATGATTACCGACCTATTCATCACAAAATATAAATATTCAGGTGTCTGTTGGGAATATGTAATGAAGTATTAAGGCTTTCATTAGAGATAAAGTCTTGGTTTTGAAAAAAATAGAAATTCAAAAATTTGGAAAACAAATGAACTCATGTAGGCCACTCACCAATGTGACCCCACATAGGTTACTATCACAAGTGAACATATGTAGGTCACTAACCAAGGTGACCAGGCATAGGTCAGTCACTTAGGTGCATGCATCTCAAAGATGAGGGAATACTAGGACTGCATGAAAAGAGATTTAGTAGATAGGAAAATATGACGAGATCACTAACACGTTGAGAGAAGTTGTGTGAAGGTGAGAGGGAAAATATATAGAAATGGTTATAAAATTTATGTATGTAGGGAATCCTATGAAATCGACCTGTGTGATCCACCTACATGACATGTATGTGAGACATACCTATGTGAGATACCTGTGTGGATCTCCCTTTCACTTCTACCTTGTAAGAAAATCAATTTATAATAATCATCAATCCTAATTATAATGGTATGAAAATATACAAAATAGAGACAATTAAGGGTCCATCAATGAACATTCATTTCTCTAACTCAAGAAAAAACCATCTTCTTACTATCTGATCCTATACTAGGGGGTATTTTGTTGATTTTTTTTCATTTGATACTGATATGTTTTAAAGGAAAATGCCTCATGAAAAATATAAGTGGAGTATATCAAGGATCACATGCTCTCTTAAGTAATTCTACACATGGAGTAATTGGTTTCACCATGTAGGTCCAGTCTATGCGCCCATCCACACCACGTGGTTCTAGCCTACACACTAGTAACAATTCACAGGCCTAGGAAAAGTGTACCCAAGAGACACCTGTTAGTGACACCTTTGTGATACCTACTGTGACACACAAGAACGAGTTAACTCCTTTGAACAGGGTCCCAAATTTCCTATAAATTGGACCCTAGGATCCTCATTTGAAATGACTAGAGGACTCAAAGAATCCTCTAAGATCTTATCCCCCAAATCATTCACACAGTCCCTCATTATATTTCACGTAGATCTAAAAGCCTCAAAATAATAGGAAATTAATGAGTATAAGGGTATTATATGTCTATTATTATTTTAAAAACAACACACAGATGGAAACCACCTCCCCTAGTCGACAAAAAGTAGGATAATTTTTTCTTCTTGAGCCCAAAACATGAGTGACAGTTGTCTAAACACACCTATAGAGACCCTTGGAAGCAAGAGTAAGGACTCAACCATTTTTTTCCTATGTTTTACATTATCCAAATGAATCTCCATCTTATCTAGCACTACCATATGTGAAGAACCTCATTCACTCCCATGCATCACATATGAGAGCCACCATTGACTGTCCCAATAATGACTTGTGTGGGACACCTTCAGCTCGCCTGGCCCTCACCCGTGAAAGCCACGATTTTCTCCCTCTATAGTACCACCAATGACATGAAAACTCTTCACTTTAATATTTTTTTCTATGGGGGGCCAAGTTAAGGCATCCTCCAATGCCTCCAGATATGCATAATTAGCGAAATGGAAACATCAGTGTGTCATATTGATTAAACATTCATGTGGTAATGAAGGTACTTAATTTATCATAAATAGTAGGTGGGATCCTCAAAATGTTTTAAATTATAAATTCCCATGGTAATGAAGACCCCAACTGTGGTGGAAAATTTCGAGACATTCCCATTTAAGAGAGTGAGGGGAACCACATTCTTTTCCCTTTGATGAGGGCTAGTGCCTTATCCTTCACTTGTATTCTCTGAGATCAGGACTTGGGAACCCCCCTGGAGTGATCTAATAATATTTCTTATGGGTATTATCTATATGGTCATGTAAGTCCAAACAATAGTTATGAGAATAAGAGAAGAGAGAGGCACATAAAATCCATTTCTCTCTCTTCTACCCCATCCTCATCCACTGGTGGATGAAGGAGATTGTGAGGTTTTTTATATCTTCAGCTTCCACTTGTTTCTCACACTAAGCATGATTGACATGGTATTAAAGGTGAGTGATGATAACTACATCCACACTATCATACACCCATATCTGTATAGATTCCTTATGATGAATATTCCAACCTCCATGAAAATAACCTCCTATTTAGTCTATATCCTCAATGACATGTATCCATCTCAATGGTCCAAATCCCCTATGAGATAAAAATTTAATGTTTCAAATTCATGATGAATAAATAAATGATACCATATTTTATGTAATACCTCAAATACATGTATCCATCTCAAATGGTAATATCCCCTATGAGAAAAACCATCATAGGGCCACATTCCTAATGAAGAAATCAATGATCTCATATTCCGTGTAAGTCCTCAAATCCACGTATCTATATCAATGGGAAATATCCCATATGATATGAATCTATAAAGGGATATATTCCTAATGAATCAATCAATAGCCTCCTATTTGAATTAATTCCCCAAATACATGTATCTATCTCAAAGGTTCAAATTCTATGAAAGAAAAACATTAAAAGGGACACATTCTTGTTCAAGAAATCAACAACCTCATATTCACTATAAGACCTCAATTACACATATCCATCTCAAAGGTACATACAACCTATGAGACAAACCGTCACAGGGTCATATTCAAAATAAATCAATAAAGGGACCCCTACTCCATCTAATACCCAACCATCAAAAAATGTGGTATTTGATTCTTATTTAAATGGGATACCTAGTAAGACTCCATGATGTACAATCCCAACACCCAAAATTCATCATAATACTATCTGGTCCATATCCCTAGTAAGGTTATTTCTATCCTGGGGGGCACATCCCTTCCAATTCCCTTGGACCACTTCATTGCAAGTCCCACATCTTCCCTTGATAAGGCACATTTCTTCTATAAGTCCTTAATGCATGATGTTAAATTTCGGGATTTTACTTTATCACATGACCATAAAAGGTATGAAGTGTCTTAATATGTAGCACCAAAATACGTGCATTCTAATTCCATTAATGTGTATTCTTTTGAACCCCATCTCATGGGCCCCATCCTGGCCTCAAAACCACTCCCATATTCCTGGATGATGATAAATTCTAGAGCAACCTACTATATGGACTAAAAAAGAATCATAATATTAGGAAACATAAGAATATTTATTACACTTATAATAGGGTACCATCGATGGAAAACCTCATATACATACAGATGTACCCATTGATGAAAAATATCATATATATATAGATGATTATTAATCAAATACATGATAATAATTTATTTTTAACTTAAGTGAGAGCAGTATTATACATGGGATTTAATAATAAATTCTAAATATTTATTGAATATATAAGAGAGTCACATAGTGTGAAATAATTCACCTCAAAAGGTGTGATGAGCCCGAACTACCATCCTCTCAACTAATGTTCATCCCTAAGTGTTGTTGAAGGTATCTTCCAATGTCAAAATACGATTATAATGTAGGTTCTTGAAACATTAAAAATAAGGTATCCATTGTGTGGTTCTAGATACATGAATAAAAATGATTGGAATTTTTCGGGAATTAATGTGAACATATTTTTCTAATGTGAATGTTCATGCCACCGCCACTATAAAACTCCATTCACATGCCAAGTGATTTTCAGGGATGAAAAAAATGGTGATCCCAATGTTAATAATTGTGGAAAATTCATCCCTCCAACAATCATTTATAAAGAAAAACATATTTTTCATTTGAAACATCAATATATATTAATGTTCTTGAACAATATGGTAAAAATTTTCATAGATAGTTACATATATGAAAGATATGAAGGATTAGGTTATTTTAGTTGAACCATGTGAAGAAATTATTAATTATAGTAACAATGTTGAAGCTACTAGATATGATGATTTTGACTCATCTATATTAGTCAATAATAAATTATTATATTCATCTCATCCACGGGTAAAAAATTCAGTGGAAGTTTATGACATCACTGGTGAAACATTACAACAGGTACCAACAAAAAGAAAGATAAAGTCAGTTTCACATGCTTCCTTATACTCACTAGTGAAACAAAATGATATTTATGATGATTTATATAATCAATATGGGATTGATATTTTGAATGAAGAGATGGATTAGACTAAAAACGATCTTACGTGGGAATTTTTTCCCAAATTAATAACAATTTGAAAGGTACAACGAGGGTATTCTGAAACAAGTTGAATGAAAAATGTGAAGTGATAACAAACATGCCATGACTAGTTTGTAACGGTTACTTAGAAATTGAGGATTTGAATTTGATGAAAAATTTTATTCAGTGTTAAAATTATAAAATATCAGAATATTTCTTTCTATAACCACACAACAAAGATACAAAATTTAACACATGAATGTCAAGTTAGTTTTTCTTAATGGAGAGATCAATAAATATGTTTATATTGAACAAAAGTTCTGGTTCATGATTGTAAAAGTAGAAAGATATGTATGCATGTGGAATAGGGATTTATATGTGTTTATGTAAGATATAAGAGCTTGGTATTCTATATTTGATACTTTCTTAAGGAATTTGAACTTCAAGAAAGCAAGGGTTTATAGTAACCACTATATAAAATAAAATCAAGTGGTATCCCCCACTTTTATTTTTTATAATGACAACATTAAATTTTCTGGTAATGAAGAATAAATTTGAGAGTAGTTTATTGAGGAAATGATAAAGTTATTTGAAATATCCATTTTGGTAGAAATGAAACAATTTCTTAGCCAAAAGATATCACTGAATACGAAGTTTATTTTCCTATATCAATTGAATTATGATAAAGAAATTATGAAAAGGAAAGGAATTAAATATTCAAATATAATTTATAAACCTATTTTAGTTGTAATTAAATTATAAAAGGATGGATATGTAAATAACGCTAATCTTCAAGATTTTTAAAAATTGGTTGGATATTTATTATATTTAATGGATCAAATTCTAGATTTAGTGTATGTTGTTATACCTTATACAATTTATCAATTTGAACCAATATAAGCTAATATCATGGATGGGAAAACAATTATTAGATATATTAATGGAACTACTGATTTTGGGATGAAATATGATAGCAAGTGAAAGATTGATTTGTTTTGTTATAAAAATAAAAATTGGGAAGGAAGTGTAGATGATAGAATGTAAAAATTCGGTGGAATATTTTTCTTACAAGAAAGATTTTTGAGTTAATATACAAAGAAAAAAAATTAATTTTCACTCTATAGAGTAAAATATTTTTATGTTTCTACATGCCAACATCCACTACAACATATGTAGATGAAGGCACTATAGGAGTATTTTTTTTATTGATGGAAATTTTCTCCTTCTTGGGATTGGATAATAAGAGTTCCATAAATCATACCAAAATTCCAATTAAACATTTTCGTTTTATGTTCATTAATATAAAATATAATTTCATCAAAGTGAATGTGGAGAACAATGAAATGAAACTGATGTTTGTTCTTACAATGAAGAATATTTATGATGTTTTCACAAAACCATTTCCAAAGGAAACATTTCATAAGTTTAGTTTGATAATGGGTGTTCAATCTACATCTATTCAAAGTTAAGGTTTATGATCTCTTCCCTTCCCCATATCATTTTTGAATAGTATTATCAAGGGGGATAAAAATAATTGTAACATAAATATATCAATTTATCTGTGTTTTATATTTTGAGGGAAAACATGTATTTTGGGGGAATCTTAAATGTGGTAAGATAAAATTTAATCATGTGTGAACTATTTTTTTAAGTTGATATAGGAATGGTTTTAATTTTAGGAAAAATTTGTTTTTTTAATTATATATCCATGTGTATGAAGAAATGTTTCTTAAGTTGTGTTGGAAAAAATTTCTTAAGTCACTACTTTTGTAAATGATAGTATTATTGTTCAAAAATTAATGTTACCCACATAGATTTTTCTCACATGGGATTATAATTGTCATATAAATAATCAATTTTATTAGTTAAAACATTTTAGTGATTTTTGTTACTTGGTATACAAAAAATCCAAAGGAGAAATTATTGGTACCAAGATGGTTCAAGGTTAATTGAATAAGTTAGAAGATGTAAAGAATCTATTTTATATTGTTTTCTAAACATATATCACATTAATTTTTCATTTTCTCCAAAGAAGATTATTGGAAGGAGCATATCAGATTGAACATTCCAGATGAAGTCCATTGGACATGGGATATCAACTGTAATTTTATGCTAAATTTATATAATATTCTAATTAAATGTTTTATTAGATATAGTTTTTGATAAAATAAATATAGTGATTCATTGATAATATATATGTTTTATCATCATGAGTAATGAAATGTCTCGTGATTCAATCATAATTATAAAGGGGAAGAATTTTTTTTGTGTGAAAAATGTTCATAATTCGAATTTCAAAGTATTTTTTCTATAAAAACTCCATCAGATAGAGGTTTAGACAAGATTTGTTTTTTGAATTTTATGAAACATTTTGTAAGGGGTGATTAGAATGTCATGTAATGGTTAAACATATATTATGTGTGCCCCATAAACATAGTTTATCATGGGTGTAAGGGTGTTAACCAATTTCAAAATACTTTTTCAAGGTTCATGCATTTATATGAATTTTATGTATGACTTTTTTTTTGAAATTTTCAGGATATAGGATTTTTATTGAATTTTAAAGGGATGATATTGAGTAATTTCATCAGAAGAAGTACAATTAGCTGTATATCACCAGACGATCTATTTCAATGTCATCAATCAAAGTATATAGAATGATTATTTTATAAAAATAATATCACATGGACATATATGAAGTTAATAAGATTATTTTTATTGGAATATCAGGTGGTAGTCTCCAATACATTGGATATATTGTATTTATTGAAGACACTGGATGGAGGTGTTGTTATAAAGTTCCTCCATACATATTAATGGTATATGTTTTTACCATTTGAAGTTAAATGTTAATATTTATAAAAAAATATAAATTGAAATGATATTGTATTGATCATTCAATTTTTGTAAAATAAAAAAGGATTATTGTGGTTCCTTCCATGTGTTAATAATGTTTTAGGAAGTTCATTAACATCGAGGTTAAGGGATTTTGAGGAAATTTGATGGTGTTGAGTTTCGATGAATCTTCAAGAATACTCTAGATGTATCAAGAAGAATCCGATGAAATTTTTCTGAGTGGGAGATTAAAAATTTGAGTCTTCATTAAGAGGGATAATATTTTTTTTCTACTTCAAGTGTTCATAGTAAAGGGTTTTTCATACAACCCTTAAAGAGCACTGTCCATGTAATAAGTAGTTAGATTAAGTGATGTATAATTGAAATGTTGATTGGATAGACTTTAAAAATATTCCTAATAAAATCATGTACTAGATAAATATTTAAAATATTTGGGTATCGTATATAATAATCGAAAAAGTATTTGTATTGGTAGAAGTCGATTTTTTATGTTACATCTATTGAAGGATACTAAATATAGTTTTGTTATCAAGTTGTATTAAATGGACAGAATGTAGTTGTGAGCGGAAGAACATTGGTTCATAAGATTTTATTCTACACAAAGGAACTATATGAACATTACTAGACAGTCATCGAATATAGTTTTCTAGAAAAACCCATTTGATAAAAATGCAATTGTCTAAAGAAAAATCTTACCCAAAGCTAGGAAATAAATTAAAGAATAATTAATTTCAGTAATAGAATGTGTGGATAATATCATGTAGCACAATGATAATATACTAAATCCTATTGGTGAATATTTATAATAATTTTATGTAGATATCTATTACAAATTATATCTATGAGGAGATAAAATTCCATATTTTTTTATCGAAGAATAATGAAACTATAAGGGTATTACGTATTGGTTGTAATGATGTGGGCTGAAAAGTAAAAATAATGTCTATTATTCATTGAAAATACCCATTAATTTAATTAAAATACTAGTAAAACCAGTGATTTTAATTGATAATGTAATATTTGAACTTAATTATTAACATGGCATAAATAGTTGATTTTAGTGAATTGTTCTTTTTTTAGATAAATTGTGATGCTATATTTGAATTTTGAAATTTTGAATTATAATTATATTTATTAAATGGGTTTTTTGTAATTTTAATTATTTAATTAATTTTTTAATACATAATTTGATATTGAATTTTTTCATAAACATATATAAAATTTTTAAAATTTTAATTTGGGAATATTGAATGTACTTTAAATGATTAGCTGAAAATTTATTGTGTTTTTAAAAAAATATAATTTTAATTGGTTGATTTAAAATCATATGAAATTTAATCCAGTATTTTAATTTTGATGAGACATTCAATTTTTGATTATTATTTTTTTTGTTATTTAATAATTTAATTATAAAATTTCAGCACTGAAAAAAATTGGTTTCTGAACTAAAATACACGTGCAAGAAAATATTTTCTACTACCAACTTGCCACTAGCCTGTCTGCTACTGTTAGAAAAAACAATCCTATAACAAGGTTTGTGATATTTTGATAATGGAAGAGAACTACGAGAATTATATGTGAGGCCCTAATCATTTTACTATAATCAAGAAAAAAATATGCTACTAGTGGACCCCTGTTTCATATACCTCCAACTAAAAAAATAAATTATTCCACACAAAATTATACCACCACCACCATAATCTCCCAGTGCCTATCTAATATTAATATTGCTCCACTGCTACCCTCAAATTCTCCTTTCAGACAAAAATCATACAACTATTCTTCTATTTTTTTTCCACTGCCACAATCCCAACAAAACTTTATCCAAGTAGAAGAAAATGTATGAGATTGAATCCAAATTCCAAAAAAGAGGAAAACCTTAAAACTAGCTATCATCACATGTTTGGAAACATCTAACCATAGAATAAAAACCAGATGTTGAAATCAATTTAGACTAAAAACTATATCCTTAATAGTAGATGCCAATGGAGATCCATCTATCTCCTGGGAAGATGCACTAAATCCAAGGAAGATAGTGATGGGAAATATTCATGAAAAAAAATCCCCAAATGAACAACAAGGTGGACACACTGTGGAAATATATTTTCTTTCCCTTAAAAACATCCTTAAAAATTAAATTGTATGCATATTGACAATAAATATGTGCATAAGAGTAAATGAAGATACAAAAAATTTTACTGTGAAAAAATGGAAAAAAACATTGTACCGAGTAAAAAAAGATTAATTCAGTAATAATAAAGAGTAAATGAAAAATACAACCAAATATGTGTGGAATATCAAGAATGATACACTATGAAAATTGTTGATCAAATATAGAAAGAAGATGAAGTTTGAAGGAAACTTAATATGAATAATTCATCCAGATAAATAAATTGAAGTAGATATGAATGTAAATGGTGGATATTCTCTGTATGAATAAAAGATGAAGATGGAAGATAGATAGATAAGTTAAAAGATAACTGAAAATAAAATCCAATCAGTTTTAGAGAATTTTTAATGTTTCAAATCCCCTAAAAACCATAACTTCATTGTGCCTAGGGGAAAGAGATGAGAGAGTGAATTCCCCAAAAATAGACATCGTCATCTAAAAATTCAAATCATAAAAAAATATTTTTTTTAAATTTTTTTATAATGATTATTTTTGGGTCCCCATGTGACAGGGACCCCCAACAAACTATCCATAGAACTCAAATACGGATTATTTTTAAATCTTTTAATCAATAAACAAGACTCAAATTTAGCACTGAGTAAAATATTGGTCAAAATTTTTGATCTATTTCTATCGGTGTGAATCTTATTGAGATATAACTATCTTGAATCAAGGACATCACTGATCCAATAATACCGATAATAGATTTGTTTTGACCTACAACAAAAATTGGGAATATTTTGAAAAAAATAACACTCTAAATATCACAAATTAAAACATACCTATCCTATTTAATTTTGAGCTCTTGGATAAAAGTTTTCATCTACAAAAAATTATTATTATACCTTTATTTCATCAATAAACTCACAATTAGTGGTATTTAAATCAATACATCTCTATAATCTTGATTTCCAAGATACATCTCCCATGGTAAAATCTGATCAAATTTCCTAAATTAGACTTCATATAATCCTTATATCCTACCATATCTAAATCTGTAAATCCAAAAAATAATTGGTTCCCCATTAATAAAGCACAATCTCGTATCATAATTACCACAAAGAAAATGAAATATACACATCACTACTATCAAATTCTCTCTAACCTTATAAGATAGAAAAGGAATGGACAAAAAAATTGCATAACCTAAATCATGTCCAGTACATACCGTTGCATACAGAGAACAACCAATAGTAGATGAATAATATAGGAGAAACATATCCTCTCTCTCTTCATTAGTAGAAGGTGACTGACTAGTACTGAGCATAAAATTTTAAACAAGAGGAGTACTAACCACTTTCTCTCTATGCTTATAAGTTATCTGAATAAGATTCTCAATATATCTCTCTTATGTTAACCATAATTTATTATCATTTTTCATAATGGAAAATCAACATACCACGAATCTATCCTGATAGCACCAACTACTTCATTAAAAAAGACTAAAAATATCCTTCTTCAATTTTTCAATTCTAGAAGCTTCATGGGAAAAAATAAGTATATCATAAACATAAATAAATATTATAATAAAATCAACATCAGTAAATATATGAACAAAACATAATGACTAGAATAAATATTCTTTAAAACCCGATGAAAAATGATTGATTCAAATTTCTTATACCACTACCTCATAGCTTTCTTTAGAAAATGAAAACTCTTCTTTAACCTTCATATAAAAATCTCTTTACATGTTCCAATAAAACCCTTTGGTTCCTCCATATATCTCATCCTATAAAACTATGTCAAGAAAATATATCTCCACATCCATATTCTCAATCTACATATTTAAACTAGTATAAAAAAAAGAATAACTCTAATGGAATACATCTTGAAAATAGGTAAAAATATCATCAAAATAAATACCTTTATTCTGAAGGAGGCCTTCAACAACTATACTTTCCATGTATCATCGAATAGAACTGGATTCACCAATTTTAATGTAATAAATCTATGAATTTTGTAATGATCACTTTCTGGTATATAACATCACCATCTAAAAAGTATGGTTGTTAAAAAATAATCTCATCTCATCATCCATTGTTGCAACCCATCTATCCTTTTATTTACATCCCATCATTTAATTGAATGATTTTGGTTCTACCCCTTCAAATAAGAGTACATACCCAGTAGGTGAATACACAGTAGAAATTGTATGATTTTGAGATGATTTATGGAGTGGAACTATGGGTTCATAAATAACCCGTATAATTGTATAATTAAATAAAATGGTGCATCACAAACATCAAATCCAATATTTTCATCTTGAAAACCATTCTATAAATAAAATGATTATCAGAATCAGAATTATGTGGTAATTTTAAATCATAAATTGGATCAGTACTAAAATATCTATTAGATGTTGGAGAATTATATTTTTCTCTCTTATCAATATCTACTATAATATGGTCCTCCTTAAATAATATATCTAGGATTCTAATAATTTTATTCAAAATAGGATCATAGAACCTATATCCAAACACTTCATGTCCATATCTAATAAAAATACATTGTCATGACTTACCATTTAGATTAGATCACTCATGTATTGAACCATAAACAAAATTTCTACATCCTAAATCATGTAAATGTGAATACTTGATCTCTTTTCCATACAAAAACATTTTAGGAGTTTATTTTTGTAATGAAATCGTGTGGGATAAATTGATAATACATGTATCAGTATATAAATCATCACCCCAAAAATTTCCAGAAATAATCTTTTGAAAAGAAACATGAACTCTTTCTAACAAAGTCACGTTCATTCAATAAACTACATCATTTATTTGTGTTTCATTAGGAGGAATATTATTATTTTGAATAAATTCCTATATAAAAAATACATCAAAATGGACACAACACTCAGCCCCATTTTCAGTGAGAATAAATTTCAACTTCTTACCATATTCCCTTTTAGTCGAAACCTAAAATTTCATTAAAACACTAAGTTCATGACTTTTTGGGATTGAAAAAAATCCCAATGATTAAGTGAGTATTAAGAAATATATGTCAAATAATAAATAATTCCACTAAATATATTATATTTAAAAGGACAACAAATTTCATAATATGAAAATTCCTGTACTTGTGACTTAATGTGAAACAGATGACTACTAAAACTCACTCCTTTATGTTTTTCATCCAAATATTGATTTAATTATTCATATTTGACACCTTTAAAACATGGAAATAATTTTTTATTGTCTAAACAACCATGAAACTTCTCATTAATTTGATAGAGCCTCTAAAACCATAACTTGTAAGACACATTAAACTGAACAACCCAAGCAGTATCAAACGGAACAAAATCTCTAGTATAGTACAATCCTAAATTCTTTTTGGATCAAGCCATAATCAAGGAACATTTGGTAAAAATCCACACTCCATTACTAAAATTAATTATATAACCATCATCATCATGAGAAAGGTAGAAAGAGGATTCATATGAACATCAAAATCATATCAAACATTTTTCAAAACCACCTAACTTTCTATGCTAGTCTCCAAAAAAATAGTCCTAATACCTTCTACATCATCATGACCCTCATTTACCATATTCCAAATCAAAACATTACATGGTCCATAAGATGTAAATAACTCCTTCCTTTAGGTCACATGAAACCATACTCCAATGTCAACTTCCCAAAAATGATCATCAGAAGAAATATTAATGGAGTAATAAACAAAAACAAGATCACCCCCTGTAGCTGCATCAACATGACCATCTCCATCACCATATTTCTTTTTCAAAATTTCCTTCATTTTTTTCTCTTTTAAAATGATAGAAAAACTTCTGATATTACTTTTCATACCTAAATGATGTCATTCAAATTCTCTCTGCTTTGACTTGGATTTTCTTCTTCCTTTTCACTTAATGTGACTAGTCTGTACTTGATTCATTTACTGAATTCTCCTCAAGTTCCTTATGACTAAAAGAACTAAAGAATATTTTTCTTGAGTGAATCTCATGTACTCTTAACTGAAAATAGAAAAATTTATAAAACTCAATGTTACAATGCTAGTAGGATCCGGACTAGTTAGTGTAACATGTGAATTATCCTACCAACTAGGTAAAGTGTTACGAAACAATAACACAAAAAACTCTTCTTAAAAAGTAATACTCATACTAGAAAATTGATCAACATTTCCCTAAATTTTCAATATGGTTCATCAAATCATCATTGACCCGCTAATAAATGTAAGCATAAACATTATCATCACAAAACAGTCATTTTTAATCAAAAATTATTTTTTAATTTTGAGTACTAAACATATGCATATGTATTAACTTAAAAAATAATAGATCCTTCATTTTAAATTGCCACATATGATAGTTGGAACCATTAAAAAATAGTCCATCTATAATTTTATTCTATAATTTATCTAAATATAATTCAAACCCTTTGATACTAGATGTTGGGAAATATGGTAATCAACAAACAAGAATATGAACAATAAATATAACACTTAATTGAAATATATTTTCTTTCCCATCAAACAAGCCCAAAAAATTAAAGCAAATGAGAATTGTGAAAAATATGTACATATATATAAATGATGATACTAAAAATTTTTAGCATAGAAAACCCAGAAAGGAAAAACCATGAGACCTAGTCCAAAGAGAAGAATCCACTAATAGTGAAGAGTACATGGAAGATACTCCCAATGATGTGTAGTATCTCCAGAATAAAACTATGATAAAATATTAGATAAATTGTGGAGAGAAAATGAAATCTAAAGGAAACCTGAGATGAATAATGCAACATTATTAATAATGAAATTTGATAAATGGGTATGAATGTGAAGGGTGGATATTCAATGTCTTAATAAAAGGTGCATATGAGAAAAACCGTAATCAAATAAAATAGAAACAAATATGAAATCTAATCAGAATCAAATAATTTCTCTAGTTACAAATATGAAATTTATTGTCTAAAAACCCTCACTACACTACGGCTAGGAGAAAGCGATAATGGAGTGCATATTCTTAAAATGTATATATCTAAAAATGTAGATCCTCTAAACATATCTATTTTTTGTTTCTTTTTTTATAAGTAGGAAAGTGGGGTACCCACATGAGGACCCCCAATAGATACCACTATAGAAGAGAACCCCTCCCCCCTTATGTAAATCTTCCAGCTGATGTAACACCAGTCTATGCACATCCTTTGAAGAACACTTGATATCTTGTATAGTATAAACCTCAACATATAACTCCCTCATGGAACCATATGACCACTAGGAAAATAAATATATTCCTTAGACCCACTATTCATCAACAACCAGTGGGAAATATAGATGTCATAGTGTAACTGAGAATTAAAAATTTCTATAGCTAATAGACTTGATATATTGATCTGGTCCCAAATTTAAGCAACCCTGAATTCTGTCTTGAAGCTAACTTGGGGTTACACAATTAGATTTCCAATCCATTTTTTTTGGTTTTGTGTTATAAGAAGCTCCTTAGTAGGTTTTAATAACCTCCCTATCGTAGTAAAAATAGGAAATCATGACTCTCCATGTCAAAAATTTAGTGACCCTATACTTTTACACATTTCATAACATGATTTTATTCATAATTGTAGATCAAAATAAAAGAAGAGGATCATAAAGTCTATTGTCTTATAAGTCTATGTACATAATTAAACATCATAAAAGAAACTTTTATTTCATCTCCATATTGAGCTCCAAACTTCCATTGTGCTCATACATTTATATAGGATAACCGAGAGATAACATGAACAAAAGGATGACCTAAAAAGACCATTAAGGGAATAAATTTAAGAATAAATCTTAACACATGGGTTGGAAGGAATAAAATAAAGATATAAAGAGGTATGGTACATGACTAAACAAAATGAATCATAAAATTTAGAACAAGGGATCATATAATCATAGAATCACAGGAATACTGAGGAATTATAAAACATGACTTTAACATGATCCCTGCTCATTGTAGATAGAGGAGAACAAATCAAGGTTGACCGCCAAGACTCTTGGACATAGTGCATGAGTCATGGCTACCCACTAATACCATTGTATATAACATCTCATGAGACTAAAAATTACCTAATTCATTAATGCGATATCTGGTCTCACCCATATTAACATTTTCATAAATATTTTTTCCACATAAATAATCATACATAATCCATCATACATAATAATAAGGGTACCTACGAAAAGAAATGGGTATCATAATCATGTCATAAAGAATAATAAATGTGTATATCATACAAGTGTCCAAGAATGAATGGAATTAAAAAAACTTGCACATTTACAAGTTAAAATAGGAATTTATCATGGAATTTGCTTTCAAGCATAATTGATAACATGTAAGAAGAGTATTTCAGAAATTTTAGCACAAAAACATTTTAGTGTGGTTTTTAAGAAAATACTAAAGTGCATTAAATAGAAAAAAGAATAATATTTTATATAAAAACAATAATGAACCATTAATGATTTCATAATAAAAATAATTATTTTATAAAATCAGTTTTTGCTTAAAACTGTTGATAGAGTGCACATAAAATTGGGTAAGAATTCGATAAGTTCTCTTATAATGGGCTTTCTTATCGCAAAAAAATGAGGTGGGAGCCACATAAAAATATTTATATCCCCAAGATATACTTATAAATGGATATTGTTACATGAATTTGGAATATATTTAAATAAATTTATCAAAATGTAAATAAAAAAGAAAATATAACATCATTTGGTTAAAAAGAATGATAGAGCGACCCGACAGAATGATAGAGGTTCAAGTTGAATGTCGTAACTTAAGTACGAAGGTGTTTTTCACTTAATATTAATGTACTTTATAATAAAACTATATTTATTAATTAATAATTAAAAATAATTATAATTTTTATTAATTTATTAACACTGCATTAATTTTATTCATGTCATTTTTGATGGGTTAAGAGGTTAAACATCATTGTTTCGGAGAGTTTATTTCCATGGTTTTCATGAATAGTTTACTTAAATAATTTTACAAATAATCATGTAATATGAGGATGGATTTCCAAAATTGAATTTATATGTTATTAGATTATATACATATGATTAATGTTTTATAAAATTAATTTGGATATTTTGATTGATGATGAATCATTTTGTAAAACATTAATGAGAACTGTTTGGGTTAATTTGTAATTTTTTATCACAATGAACTCTTTTGTTTTATGAATTAATACCATTTTTAGAAAGTGATTCTATAACATTATATAGAACATATTACATACATAATAATCTGGTTTAAACATAAAAATGGTTTCATGACCAAAATTGAGGATGGTAATATAAATTTAAAATATATCATCCTTGAATGGGAAAAATTAACACATCCCATATGGTGTTTCCATTTCTAGTATAAAAGGACGGGAAAAGAGGTATGATAATGAATTATCCCTTTATAATAAAACAATATTAGTACATTTATGTTACAATATTTATCTGAACTTTTGTATGAGGTTAGGTGAGGATAAAAAATAATACAAAGGAACCCGAAAAGAAATTGAAAGAAATTTGAAGACGGTTTTACCTCTTGTTTCCTTCCACTTATGAACCGCCTTAAGGAATATTTTTTGGCCTTATGATGAGAAAAATATCTCTTGAATGTGTGAGAGGGTATTAGGGAGGTATTTTATCAGAATTTTTACAAGGCACAAGGCTTTAAGGGTTTGAGTATAATTGGTGGTGAGGGGTGGTTTTTATAGTGGAGGAGAGGGGAGTTTTCTCAATATTTAATTCAATAATTTATCATTTTTATCAAGAAAAGTAATAGAGTTGATCATTAGGAAACAAATAGTAATAATTTAATGGGATATTTATCTAGTGTCCATTTACATCATCCATGATTGAAGCATGATGTCAAAATTAATTAATTTATCATATTTCATAAATTATCAAATTTCACTATTCACCAAAAATTCAAGTATTTTAGAAAAAACCCCAAAAATTAACCCTAAATTTTTTTCAAAATTTTGAATTTAAGAATAAACCCCATTTTATTTAAATATTTTTCTAAATATGAGAAAGTAATATTTTAATTTAAATCATTATTTACTTGAAAAATACAAATTTTAAAACTGTGACTAATTTCATAACACTTTGAAAAATTAACTAAGGCCACATTAAATTATCCTATAATAATAATATATCAAAATATTATTTTATAAATAAAATTTATAAGAATAAATTTAAATTTAAATTATTAAATTGTAATTGCATAGTTATAACTGACCAAAAATACCAAAACTCTATTATTATCACTTATATATTGGATAAATTTTATTTCTACTTTCATTTGTAAGGTTACTATTCATCTAGAAAATTTACTATTTATATGGGTCACATTACTATTCATATTGGTAACATTAATATTCATAAGGGTATGTTACTATTCAGAAAAAATTATGTTTGACCTTTAGGACTCCAAACATATTATTCATTGCAATGGTGTATGTTATATTTTTGAAATTCAAATCACAGAAGTGGAAAAGTTATGTCTAAAAATCACATAGTATTTTGTAGTTCATTTAAGCATGATTTGGAATTATGTTTTAATTTTATGAGATTATAATATGTCACCAAATTATAATAATGGAATTTCTATTGATTAAACTATGTGTTATTACATTCTTTTCCCCATATTAAATTTCACTCTCAAAATTTCATTTCACATTCTATGTTAAAAAAATCATGGGTGCTTTTCTTTCATCACATCCTCTTATTCCCATGTTTCCTCTTCATACTTATAGTTACTCTATAGTAATTTTAATATGTGAGTTGTATTTTTGTGTATAACATTATCTCTAAGATCCAAGATCTTTACTTGATTATCCTTATAAAAAAAGATCATTCTCTGATTGTACCGCTTCTGAAGACAGTAAATGTGACGGATCTGGAATGTACTTCCTTAAGAGGGATACATGGAGTACATCATATAATTTATACATGTTAGGTGTAAGTGCCAGTTGATAATTTGCAACTCTAACATGATCAATAGCATCGAAGGGGCCGATGTTCCTAGGACTTAGCTTTCCTTTCTTCCCAAATCTCTTGACCCTCTTCCATGGAGATATCTGGAGGAATACCGTGACTCCAACATTAAACTCAAGGTCTCGCTAACAATTTTCTATATATTTATTTTGTCGGATTTGTTATGCTTGATATTATTCTGAATGGTTTTCACCTTCTCCACTATTTCGTCAACCATTTGAGGTCCAAACAGCTTACGATCAAAAACTTCATCCCATCACACGGGTGTTCTTCACCCTTTCCCATAATGGGTATCATATGGAACTATTTGGATGTTGTAGTGGAAAATTTTGTATTAGGATAATTTAAAAAGGGGATGATATTGGTCTTATCCTCCTTTGAAGTCTATAGAACATGATCTAAAAATGTCTTCAAATGTCTCAATGGTTCACTTAATTTGGCCATTAGTTTGGGGATGATAGGCCATACTGAAGTTCATTTCATTACATGGATCATATTGGATATTTTTATAGAACATCTAGGATAATGATGAATATCTATCGAATAAAATAGGTAGTTGTAATCCATGCATCCTTACAACCTCTATGATATGTATCCATGCAATTTGATCCATTGAGATGTCCTCTTGAATTGTGATAAACTGAGATGTATTTGTAAGATGATCTACGATGACCCAAATAATATTGTTTCCTCTATACATCCTTATAAGTCTAGTGACAAAGTCCATGGTGATTTTTTCCCACTACCATGTTGTTATGGGTAGTGGTTGAATCACCCTTTAGACTTTTTCATTTTAGCCTTCATTTGCTGACATACTTGTCACCTTGATGTATACTCATAAATCTCCTTCTTCATATTGTCCCACCAATAATTCTCCCATATATCCCGATACATTATTGTGCTCCCTTGGTGAATTGAGTGGATTGAGACAGGTGAATCAGTAAAAATATAATTATTTATCTCTAGATCAGATGGTACACATAATCATAAACCAAACCTTATGACTCCAACCTTGTCAATAATGAACCCATAGGATTTATCCTTTCTGATAGCTTCCACCCTTTTCTAATTTCCACATCGTTTCTTTGATCATCCTTTTCATAAACCATTAGGGACAGTTGAGCAATCATTTGAGAAAGGACTGATGATGTTCCCCCCGTGATTATTCCCATGTCCATCCTCTTCAAATCAATGTTGAATGAATCCTTTTCAATTATCTTCTTTGATAAAGATGTAGTATCATTTCTACATAGAGAATATTCCATCTTTTTTTACATACTAAGATGATAGAGGATTGGGAAGTCATAATCCTTGATGATCTCTAACCATTTTTTCTAGTGGATATGAAGCTCAATCTAAGTGAATAAATATTATTGTCTCTTTAGATAATTATATATATTATATTTCTCCCCATAAGGGTAATACCACTATATTTTCAACATAAATCATAGAAACCAACTCTAGGTCATACGTGGGATAGGTTTTATCCTAGAATTTTAGATTTCATAAGTCATAGGATATAACTTTATAATTTTTAGTTAGAACACCAACAAATACCTTCTTTTATGAATCAATGTGCACCACAAAGTGTTCTCCACTTATCGATCATGTGAGTACTAGTGCAGTGATAAGTATTTTTTTGAGATTCTTAAAGCTCTCATTGTATTATTGAGTCCAGATGAACTTCACTCCCTTCCGTGTCATCTTGGTCATTGGGTTTGACAATTTTGATAAGTTCTTTACAAATCATCAATAATACCTGTTTATAATAGAAAAGCTATGGATCTTCATTATAGATGTTTCCATGGGCTGCTCTTCATGATCCTTAAACAAGGAAGGGTCCAAAAATATTCTTTTTATACTATTAACATTACCCAAGAATGATACTTCCTCCATCCATAACTCACATTTATTATACATCAGATAAATTTTATCCCTTCACGAGTCTTCAACACAGAATTCAAATTCTTCTCATGTTCCTCCTTACTCTTGTATTATATCCGAATACCATCGATAATGACAACTATATATTTTTCAAGGTATTGTATAAAGACTCTATTTGTTAAATCTATGAATATTTTTAGAGAATTATAGATTCCTAAGGGAATCACTATGAACTCATAGTGTCTATACATCGTTTGAAAGGAAGTCTTGGGAATATCTTCCTTTATCAACTCTAATTGGTTATATCCCAACTGAAGATACTACATAGAAAAATATTCGGCCTGACATAGTTGATCGTACAATTCATTTAACTAGGGCAGGGGATAGTTGTTCTTTTTTATGAATTTATTGAGCTAAAGATAATCAATATAGAGTTACATTGATCCATCTTTATTCTCAACAAAGAGGATTGGTTCACCCCATGGTGAAGCACTCGGGTATATAAAACCCTTCCCCATATTTTCCTATAACTTCTTTTATAGCTCTTATAGATCTACGGTGGCCATTCTATAAGGTGTCTATGAAATAGGTAGGGGTCCAGGAATAATTTAAACTTAGTACTCAACCTATCGATCAAGAGGAAGAATATGTAGTTCTTCAAAGAATTTATCAGTGCAATCCCTTTATATGGGAATATCATTGAGAAGTATCATCTCCTTTGTCACAATCATTTGAGAAAGATATTCATGATAAATATGACACATTATCCATACTTGAGATGATTATTCTGAAGGAGACTCATATTCCTCCTTACACAAATATAGTATTGGGGGATACTCTGGTATGTGAAGAGTGATATCCCATTCCTGACAGTTAATTATGGATTTGTATAATGATAGTAAATACATGACCAAAATAGCATCAAACTCCACCTGAGGAAGTATAAATTTTTTTTTTGGGAGTTTCAGCCCACAAAAAATTACTATGGTAGAGTTATAACCCTTGGACCAAATAATATCCCCATTCAGTGTTCTCACAGATAACTAAGCCTCGAAATTTTGGGGTGTTTTTTGAATAGTTCTACTAAACATGGAAGATATGAAAGAATGCATAGAACCTAGATAAATATGTATATTTTCTATTCATTAATGAATAACTAGAATTCCTAACACCACATCATTGTCTAGATCCACCTCGGTAGTAGTGATAGCCTAAGAGCTTCCTTGTTTCCTGGGATGTTGCTTTTTATTTCCTCCGACAAACCTTAGGTTAGGTAAATTGTTCGCATAATGCCCATGTTTTCTATAGTTGTAACCCTACACTAAAATATGAGTGTTGATATAAATATTATTTTCTTATTCCAAATTAGATGAATTTGTCATATACTTCTGATAGTATGTAGATTGATATACCATTCTCCCACATGTTAGATTTTTCCCATGATGCTACTTCCCAAAATTATGACACGTGGGATGTTCAGACTTTTTCCATCACGATTCTTATTTACCGAACCATCTATATCAGACTCCATTTTCCTCCTTTGGTCACTAGGCCCCTGACACCATTGAATTTTTCGGATCAAAATTTCAACTATGAGGGCACAATATAAAATATCCTTATAATTATTGAAGTCACGAACCACCAAAGATTTTAATGTACTTTGCATTAGTATAATAAAGAAGAAATCTAATTTGATTTTGGTGTTCATGAAATTGCTGGATGCATTTCTTGTAAACCCTGTAAAAGTTTCTTCATACACCTCGATAGAAACATATTCCTTCTCCTTCAGTTCAAGGAACACTATTTCCATCTTGAGATGGAGGGTTGAAGAAATATATTTATTGAAAAAAAATTTCTTGAATTCCGCCCAATCCATGGAATCAATATTCTCCTGGGACTTCATATTAATGATCAGTGTCCACTACTGATCATCTTACCCAACAAAAAGAAATCCTTCCAATATTAATTTCTCTTCTTCTAGGAACTGGAGGATTGAGAATATTTTTTCAATGGAGTTAATCCAATATTCCATGAGGAGGGGATTAGAAGACCCAGTAAACATGGGTGTCCTTTGATGAATGAATGATTCAATGGAAACTTTTTCTTTACTTAAAGGATGAGGGAGTTATACATGATTAAAATTATTATTCATAACTTGTTCCAACTAAGTAAGTACTATCTTAACGTTCTAAGCACCCATTCCAATCATATTTTCCATATAATTAGGTAAATATTCACATTACCTATCACATTGACTACTGGAACATGTTCTTCAATTTCCCACCATTAACTAAGAAAATAAATTTTAATTAATGGGATTGAATACATAGCTAATAAGTATAAAAGGGAACATTGAACATAAAAGTATAATCTTATGAAGGAAAAGTATATCCTAACTTGTGATTCCATAGGTTTAAATCTATGTTATACTTGATCTGTTTCATAAATTATATTCTCATGTTCTCTTTTCTTGTTCTGTTGATAATGGTCCATATGATCATATGAATTTAACCAATCATATCCCTTGGTATTGTCCAAACAGGTGCGTAGTAAGGCCCGTTGTCATATACCAAGTTACCCCGATTCAAGCCCAGAACACCTTTTCAAAGTTTTCACTCCTAGGTATATCTATGCCAGAGCCACATCCACTTATTGTATCCTATCATTGATTTGTTTTCTTAGTAATCCACTTACTCTATACTAACCAAAATTTTAGGGTGTTTTCCTATAACGTGTTTTATATATAAGTATCTAACTAGAGTTCTCTATTCCTAACCACTAAAAATAACTAGATAATCCTATGATACCTACTATAGAACCCTATCCTTTAACACATATCATTACATGAATTTAATCATAATCACACATAAAAAAACAATATAAGTATCTTAGAGTCTAGTGTCTTGGAATACTAGGTACATAATAAAACATCATAACAGAAACTCTTATTTAATATCTATATTTAGCTCCTAACTTCCATTGTGCTCAAAAATCTTCATTGAATAACCTGGGGATAACATGAACAAAGGGATGATATTAAAATCTTAGTAAGGGAATAAACATAATAATAAAGCTTCTGACATGGGTTAGAAGTCATAACATAATGATATAAAGAGTCATGGTACATGATTAAACATAAGGAATCATAAAATATAATCCTAAGATCATGTAATCCTAAAATCATAGTAATGTGGATAAAATATAAAACATGACTTTATGATGATCCCAAATCATTGCTTATAGAGGATCACAATTCACAATTAACCACCTAGACCATCGCACATGGAGCACGAGTCAATGCTAACCACCAAGACCATTGCACCTAAAGTCTCATGAGATTAAATTTTCCTAATTAATTAGAGTAGTATCTAGGAACACACATCATAACATGTCTATGAATATGTTTTCCACATAAAAAATCGTACATAATCAATCATACATAAATATAAGGGTACCCGTGTATGGAAATCTGTATCATAATCACGTCCTAAAGAATAATTAATGGGTATATCATACAAGTTTCCATGAAATAATGGAATTAAAAAAAATATGAACATTAATATGGTAAAATAAACATTTACCATGGTACGTGATGTAAAAATAAGTGATAATATGTAAGAAGAGTATATATGAAATTTTATCATTAGAAAATTTTAGTTTGGTTTTAAAAAAAATAATAAAGTGAATTTAAAATAGAGAAGGGAATAATATTTTATATAAAAATATAATTTGACCAAGATTTTTTTAATAATAAAAATACATAATTTATAAATACAATGATTTTTTAAAAAAAATGATAGAGTTCATTTGAAATTGGGTTAGTATTCGAGAAGTTCCCTTATAATGGGCTTGCTTGTAGGGAAGAATTTAGATGGGAACCACTTAAATATATGTATATCCCCCAAATATATTGCTGAATGTATCTTAATATATGAGTATGTAATGTATAAAAATAATTTATAAGATATAAATAAAATTTAAAGATAATATAATTTAGGTAAAAATAATGATAGAGCAACCCAAAGGAATAATGGAGGTTCGGGTAAAATCCCTTAACTTAAGTCTGAAGGTGTTATTCACTTGATCTTAATGTCCTGGATAATCAAATTAGATTCATTGATCAATAATTATACAAACTATTATAAATTTAATTGATTTATTTTAACCTTATTCAGATTATTCATGGTCTTTTTGATGGGTAAAGAGGTTCAATCTCATTATTTGGGAATGTTTGTTTCATTGGTTTTCATGTTCGATTTACTTATATACATGTATCGATAATCATATATGATGAGGATTGTTATCCATAATTGAAGATATATGTTAGTATATACCATTAAAAATATTAAATGGTTTTTAAATGAATTTTTCTATCTGATGTGAGGCTGAATCATAATATAAAACCTTAATGATAACCGTTTGGGTTAATTAGCGGGTTTTATCACGAAAAAAAATTTATGAATTAATATCACTTGTACAAAATGATTCACAAAAATTATATTGAATATATTACATACATAATAATCTAGTTCAGCCATAAAAAATGGTTTCATTACAATAATTGAATATGGTAATAGAAATAGAAAATCTTTCATCCCTGAATGTGATAAATTAACACATCTCAGATGGTGTTTCCATTTATAGTATAAAAGGAGGGTAAATGAGATATGATGAAGAATTATTACATTATAAAAAAAATATTAAATTTATGTCACTATAGTTATCACACCCTTTGGATGAGGATAGTTGGGGATAGAAAATAATACAAAGTAACGTGAAAAATAAATTGAAAGAAAATGGAAGAGGGTTTTACCTCTTGAGAACCTACTTAGGGAAGAGGTTTCGGTCTTTTGATGAGACCAAGAGGTCATGGACATGGGAGATGGTATTAGGGATATATTTGAGTAGAATTTGGGCATGTCACAAGGCTTTAGAGGTGTGAGGATAAGTAGTGGCGAGGGGTTGTTTTTATAGTGGATGAGAGGGGAGTTTCCTCAATATTTAATTCAATAGTTTGTCATTTTTCTCAAGAAAATAAAGAGTGATGATTTATGGGACCAAAAAATCATAATAACTGCTTCTTATTTCAAACCAATATTCATTAAAATCATTCATGACTCAAGTATGAGAAATTAATTTATTTAGCATATTTCATAAATTATCAAATTTCATTATTCACCAAAAATTCAAGTATTTTAGAAAAATCTGTAAAATTAACCAAAACCATTATTCCATCTGTATAATCAAAAAATGAACTATTTTTTATTAAAATAATTTTTTTGAATATGATAAATTTAATTTTTAATTAATATCACAATTTACATGAAAAATAAATTTTTTAAAATTGTAACTGATTTAATAACACTTGGAAAAAATAACTAAGGTCCCATAAAATTATCTTATAATCATAAGACATTGAAATATTATTTTATGAATACCATTTATGAAAATAAATTTCCATTTAAATTATTAAATTGTAATTAAATATTTATGACATACCAAAAACACCAACACTATCATATTATCACTTATATGATGGATATTTTTTTTATACTTTCCTTGGCAAGGTTAAAATTCACTTGGATAATTTTATAGTAATATGGGTCATATAACTATTAATAAGGGTAAAATAACTATTGATTAGTGTAATTTACTATTCACAAAAAAATATGTTTGTCTAGTCGAACTCGAAACATCTTACCAATCGTAACCATGTATGTCAGCTTTTCAAAATTCAAATCGAAGAAGTGGAAAAATTCTATTTAAAGGTAACATAGTATTTAGTAGTTTATTTAATAATGATGTGGAATTGTGTTGTGATTTTATTTGATTTCACTATAAGACAAAATTATATTAAGGTAATTTATATTGATTAAAAAATGAGTAGTTATAGAAAATGTTTTATGAACAAGAATATGACAGTCTAATTAATATAGACAATCAGGGTTGACCATATAATATTTATGATAATGAAATTTTATAAATTCATTGTGTATCATAAAATATTATACTAATTTTTTGTTCTATAATAAATGATTAGAAAATAATTCAATGAATTTTTTTAAATGTGAGGAAAAAATAAGAGAAAAAATGAAATCAATTTAATTATACATGATAAAATTAAAATTATGATCATATAAAGCGAAATAGATAGGATTAAAGACATTAAATAAAAGATGAATTCTTTAAAAAAGTCAAGAAATACCTTGGAATATTTCAATAGAATAGATTTTGTATGAGATGGTCCTAACTTCAGAAATGAAGTAAGGTCCAACTTATTTTCAAGTGGCAGTTTAATAACATATTCCAAAGGGATGTACATAATATTTAAAATTTCAAAATATTTCAACCTTATAATGAAATCATTACTGTATGGGGAGCAATGTTATTAAAATTTCAAAAGAATTTAAAAAATTTAAAAGTAAAGTACATAAATTTGGAAGATGTAATTAATGTACAACTTGAAAATAAGCATGATTTTACGTCACTTCTAAAGTCAGATTCATCTCATCCAAACTTTATTATGTTGAAAATGGTCTAGGTATTTTTTGTCTGTTATAAAGCATTAATATGTTTTTAATGGTTTTTTTCTTGTATATTTCACATTATATGATCAAAATTGTCATTTTATCATGGATAAATAAACTGATTTTATGTTTTACCTTAATTTTTACCTCAATTTCAAAAAAAATAATTTTAATAATTTTTTCAATGAGTGTTGACCATTTATTATTTATGATATTAAAATTCTGAAAATATTATTATATACTAAAATACGATAATAAGGTTTTATAGTACAAATTTTAATCATTTTAATGTTAGATCAATTGTTTATAAATAAAATATACACCATCTAAAGAATATCCCTAGGAGAATCAAACCAGGTGTACAACAAGTCCCATTGTCATCCACCTGTTCCAAATCAATTATAGCTCAATGAAGTGTTTTAGTGTTTTACCCCTAGGTACATCTATTTCAGAGACACATGCAGTTGTAGTATCCAGATAGTTATTTTATTTGATAGATAACCTTATAAACGTTATGCCACTAAAATTTTAAAATGCTTTCTTATATCAAAAAAGATGCCACTAATGTTTTGTAGTATAATTTTAAACTTTCATAATGTTGTGTTTAATGGTTTCTGAAGAGATTGTGATTCATCTAAAACATATCCATAGACAATAAAAAATATTCATGCAATAAGGTGTGAATAATTTAAAACATGGTATTAATAAATCATATGTGGAGTTAAACCTCTTTTTCTTTTAGTTCTTCATATTTCATTTAACTACCCTGGCCCCACAAGCCCAAAGCCAGTGTATTATTTTATGAAACATGCTTAATTACAAGGAATCAATCCCAAATTATTGATTAGTTTAGTAGTATTGTAATGATATTTTAAATACATTATACCCATAAAACATTGGTAAATAGGAAATAAAACTTGTTATATTATAAAATTAAATAAATTGAATCCTTGAATGGTTAGTCAAAGATTTATTATTTTTTGCCTACGGAAAGGAAAAATAACAAAAGTGACCTAAAATTATCAGTAAGGGTATGTAAAGTGGAATAAATAATGAAATAATAAGAATAAATGAATATTTAAAGGTAAATAATTGATAACAGATGTCATTCAAATAACAAGATAATTATATATAAATATTGATTGGTAAGAAACAGAAACTCATTCCATCTAAATCATTAAACTGAGAATAAAATGCCTCTATAAATTTTTCACTGAAAAATTCCATGG
Source organism: Viscum album (assembly GCA_963277665.1). Lineage (NCBI taxonomy): Eukaryota > Viridiplantae > Streptophyta > Magnoliopsida > Santalales > Viscaceae > Viscum > Viscum album. The sequence continues at coordinate 1,071,491,441 of OY728129.1, forward strand.
ATGAATAATAACTGAATATAAATAAGGTAAATTATAAATTATTATATTCCAATTTTCCTTGTTACATGGTACCTTTATCATCAAGACCATTCATAAAACGATTTACAATATATTTGGTAAAACCCACCTAATTTGGCCAAATGATTTGTCTCCTGAGACTATTGATGCATCTAGAGGATATATATAACCAGGCCCCACACACATAATACGAATAAAAATCATTTCTCATATAAATTAATAATGTGCCTTATCTAAATGTATCTGTATTTAATAGAAGATACAAATTTATCAATAATTCCCCATTTAATCAAACAAATGTCAAAGTGAACAACATATGTAAAATGATATATGATTTAGACAATAATAATATCCATTTTGTGAGAATGTGTATATTCAAGGTAATTTTCAATGAAAAATTATTATAATAAAGTGATTTTTTACCAGATAAATTTATCAATCAATAAAGGAATTGATTTTTTAAAAGATAATAATTAAGTACATTATTTAGAAAAATAATCTTTAAACATCCCAAAGTATCAAATACTACATGAAACATTGAAATAAAAATTCCTATCAAAGATTTTTTTTATAACATGATGAAAAAGGATTCATGATATAATTTTTTAAAAGTGTCAGTACTACACAAAATAAGTAAGAGGTGTATATAATGTATGCCTCCCGGAATGAAAAGTAAGACAATAATCTATTACCTTAACCTTCCTTTTGTAGTCTGGTATTTATCCTTAAATATAGTGGTATAAAATGTGTTATTATGTTATAAAATAACAATAATCATATTTATAATATCATATGTTATATTCTTAGAATATTTTATTACAAATTTGTCAACACACTTTCTTTATTTTAACTGTCTTAGTTGTTAATCACCAAGTCATCTGAAGTATGTTTTGAAATTTTACTTGTTATTAATATTTTTACGATCATTATTAAATAATATATAGAATATAACCCCTGAAATAATTATATTATAAATTCAGTACATAATTTTTTAGAATAATCCATAATATTTGGAGATAAAAAATGAAGTGCATCATTCATGGAGATGGTATGTTGTACGTACACATGAAAGCTATATCCATTTCTTTATCATATTAAAATAATGATAAATAAATGATACCTATGTATATTATAATTATAGTTTCATATATATGTTAAATATGTTACATAGTTTTATTAAAATCATCCTCAATACATTTTATGTATAACGTGAATGAATCACATCGTTTCGAAGGGGAGGTAGTCCACACTTCCTCAGACGATGTTATCGTATTAACGAAAAATGTGTAGTTTTAAAGGAATGTGTTATAAAATAATTAAATAATTAAAATGAAATAATTAATATCATATATATAATATATAAATATATTATCCATCATAATAGATACTATGAGATATTTTAAAGAAAAAATGAACAATCATCGTTTTATGAGGCAGTAGTTCACTATACACAGAAAAAATATGTTTATTATCCATTAGATGGAGGTGTTTGTAAGTGTAGGTAAAAGAAAAAACATTAAAATATCCTATTATATTGAGGATACTGGTGTTTCTATGGATTCCGGAGATAATAATATTATAGGGAGTGAATAATAAAATGAAAAAAAAAGATATTGTTAGAAAATGTTATCTTCAAATCTGGTAACTCATTTTGGTTTATACCAAAGGGATTCCTTCGAAGGATTTATGCCCAAAGGGAGGATTAATGGAATAGGGTATGGATTTTGATAATATATTTGGGTAGATAATGGTATATCATAAATGGTTTGATAGTTGCAAGGAATGGTCACTAGTAGAATACTAACCTATACCAACGGTTTGGAACCGTTGGTATAGGCCTCCAAACCGTTGGTATAGCCTATACCAACGGTTTGGAGAACCGTTGCGAAGTAAGCCGTTGGGATAGGTCTATACCAACGGTTTTCCCAAAACCGTTGGTATAGACCTATCCCAACGGTTTACAAAACCGTTGGTATAAGTAATATGAAAATCTATTCCAACGGATATAAAACCGTTGGTAAATGTATTTCAAAAAAAAACATGTGCTGGGATTTGATCCCACGACCCCTTGTTTATAATCGAACGACTTAACCACTAAGATAACGTCATTTTTGTAAACATAATTTCATAAATATATATATGTATTATCATAATTATTTAAAATTTAGATTTATATAATGTTCTCGGGTAGCAGACCTAGAAGAAATGAAAGAATCTATCCCAACGGTTCTCAAAACCGTTGGGATAGACCTATCCCAACGGTTCTCAAAACTGTTGGGATAGGTGGAAATTTCCAGTGGTGAATGTAGAATTTGGGGCTGAGTTTTCCCAACAGTTCTCCCAAACCGTTGGGAAAGGGGGGGGGGGGTCTTTCCCAACGGTTTGGGAGAACCGTTGGGAAAGGGGCCTCAAAACACCACTTCCCCAACGGTTCTCCCAAACCGTTGGGAAAGGCGGGGGGTCTTTCCCAACGGTTTGGGAGAACCGTTGGGAAAGGGGCCTCAAAACACCCCTTTCCCAACGGTTCTCCCAAACCGTTGGGAAAGGGGGGGGGGGGGGGTCTTTCCCAACGGTTCTCCCAAACCGTTGGGAAAGGGGGGTCTTTCCCAACGGTTTGAGAGAACCATTGGGAAAGGGGTGTTTTGAGGCCCCTTTCCCAACGGTTCTCCCAAACCGTTGGGAAAGACCCCCCTTTCCCAACGGTTTGGGAGAACCGTTGGGAAAGGGTGTATATATGTGTTGGGAAAGATCCGATTTCCAGTAGTGGGTGAGAAGTGGTGGCCTTTTATAATTAAGGAGGTGTGACACTCTTGTTATATATTGACAAATGAATTATCCCCATGTTTCTCATGTTGAAAGTGGATCCAATAATGGAAAAAATCATATGAAATATAGTATAGGTATAAATATATCCATCCAATATTTTTTTACAATTTTAAATGTCATTTTTCGCCATAAGGTTATGTTTTAATTCATTATTAAGATTAATTTAACCTTAATCAATGTAATTAATTTTAATAATTTTTCAGTAAACTTTTTGGTCAAAAAAAGTTAGTATTATTAGATAATATAAGTTACTATGATTCCAAATATGCAATCCATTTTTGAAAATTCTAATCACATAATTGACAGAAATTAATTTAAATATAATCAGGCAGAATGGACGACAATGGGGGGTTTTTCTAAGCAAAAATGTCAGAATGTTTACTATGTTTTTATAATAAATTTCAAAGTTAAATTTATTCCAATGAAATAAATTGTATTAATTGATAAAAATACTATATAATTAAACATTAAAACCAACTAAAATTATAATTTAACCTTATAAATAAAATATATGAAAAAATCAAATTTGAACTAAAAATCACTATTTTTAAACTATTCATTAAAAAAGATATGTTTCTAGAAAATATCAAAAATTCACCCGAACATAATTTTTATTTTTATATTCATAATGTTTATTTTGAAATATTAAATAAATTAATAATTTAAAATACACATTTAATATGGGTTTGCCGTTAAATGTTGACAAACCTACCTTCATAAAAACATACTATTTTATATTTAATATTGGGTTTGTTCTTATCTTTTGCATATCTAAAATATAATTGATGAGTTTAAAATTATTTATTTGGATATATAATATATAAATTTACCATATAAACTCTCTAAAAGTGTTAACATTTAATTTTATATGAAATACATGACTAGATATGGTTTTGATTAAATCAGGTGTTGTATGTGATTCCATGATATAAAAAAAATATAAAGGGAAAAAATATAGTAAAGTCATGGGGTGATATATTATTCCCTCCTAAAAATATTTCAACTTCAAAATTTTAGGTTTGTTAACATCAAAATTATGTGGGTACTTCTCCATCATATAATTCGGTGGTTCCCAAACTACTTCTTCCATTTTTTGATTTCTCCAGAGAACTTTTACCAGATGAGTCATCTGATTCCTCAATGATTGTTCTTTACTATCAATAATCTAGATTAGTACATTGCAATATAAATGGTTAGTTTACAACTCAATTTCATCATAAGTGTGAACATTTGTTGGTTTTGGCATTTACTTCCTTAGTATGGATATATAGAACATAGTGTGAACCCTTGAGAGATTCAGTGGAAATGATAAATGATAAGAAACGACTCTAATCATTTTAAAAATTTTGAGGGGTCTTATGTACCTAGGACCCAACATTACATTTTTACCAAACCTGATAACACCCTTACATGGAGATACTCTCAATAAAACATGATCTCCCACTTGGAACACTAAATCTTTCTTCCAATTATTAGCATATATATTTTTCCTACATTGAGAATATTTAATATAAGCTTGGATATACCTTACCTTTATCATTGTCCCTTCAACAAGATTTGGGCCAAAGAGTTTCCTTTCACCAAAATAATCCCAAGAAGTTGGAGTATGGAATCTATTTCCTTATAATTCTTTACACGACACCATTTGAATACTTGAATGGATTGTATTATTATAGGAAAATAATAAGAAAGGTAAGTACTAATCCCACATACCTTGAAATTCCATTGAGCATGATCTTAACATGTTTTACATTATTCTAATTGTTCTTTCTGACCATCCATCTTCTTGATGATGGTAGGAAGTTCTCAAATGAAAGTCACTGCCAATAGCCTTCTAAAGACTCTTCCATAAATTTTATGAAAATAGTGGGGCTTGAACAAATACAATTGATAGAGGAATGAAAAAAAATATTACAACTTCATTAATATAGATCCTTGTGAGGTTATCAAGAGGTAGGTATTCTCTTATAGTAAGGAAATGTGAATATTTTGTTAGGAAATCAATAATAACCAATACGTTATAATATTCCATGGTAATAATATGAAAAATTCCATAGTAATTTCATCCCATTTCCACATAGGAATAGGAAGAGGATATAAGACTCTTTTATGATCCCTCTTTACAATGTCCACATGCGGAAAAACTAGACAAGAGGACCCAAAATCTACAATTTCCCACTTCATGTTATCCCACCAAGTGTTCTTTCATATACCTATACATCATTGTGCTACAAGGGGGTATAATGAAATATGAGCTATGAGAATCATCCAAAAATTATATTTTTAGATTAGGTATGGATGGAACACAAATCCTCTTTCCATGTTTTAGGACATCATATTCACAAACATAATATATTAATTTTCCATCATCCATGTCTATGATTTTCTTCTTGAATTTCTCATCATTAGATTGAGAATTATTTATCATCTCTAATAAATATGGGTTTTAATGATTTGAAAAGTGATTTATTTCTCCCATTCCTTAGAAATTCCCATATACATATTTACTAGATCTATGAACAAAGGATTATTTATAATCTTTCATTGGGATGTAATTCCATGATCCTTCATACTCAAATAATCTGCAACCTTATTCACTTTCCTAGTGTGGTAGTTTGTTGATAAATCATAATCATTGAGTATCTTTATCCATCACCTTTGTATCATGCTCTGATTTTTCTATTTGAAGTTGTATTTTAGGCTCTTATGATTTGTGTATATCTCACATCTTTCATCATAGAGATAATGTCTCCATAATTTCAAATATAATATTACAACCGCTAACTCAAGATCTTGGGTTAGATATTTCTATTCGTGTTTCAGAAATTTCTTTGATGAATATGTAGTAACTTTATCATTTTGTATTAAGACATAACAAAGTCATTATTTGATGCATTACTATATTTGACAAACCCGTCACTCCTAGATGGTATAGTCAAAATAGGAGTATTGAATAACCTTATATTTAGTTCATCATAGAATTATTCATATTCCATTGTCTAGACAAACAAAAACACTTTAAATGTGATCTTGGTTAAGTGTTTATCCAATCAAGAATATTTCAAAATCAATTGTTAATAGTAACCTTTGAACCTAATGAAGCTAGATACCTCAATTATGTTTGTTAGACTAGGCCATTCTTTAAATTATTTTGTATTTGTAGGATCAATATATATTCCACACTTAGAGAAAATATGACCAAGAAATGAGGCACCATGAAGCTATAATTAGTACTTGATAAAATTCCAATATATTTATTCCCTTATAGTAGTCTTAAGAATGTTCCACATGTGACTCCCATGTTCTTCATGGATTTTAGAATACACCAGAATACCATCAATGAATAACTAAAATAAATCATCAATATATTCTTTGAATACTATTTTCATTAAGTACATAAAAATAGAGGATGTATTAGTCAATCCAAATGGAATTATTGTAAACTCAAAAAGGTTATAAATAATCGAAAAAGATATCTTTCGAATTTTCTCATTCTTCACTCAAAATTGGTGAATCCCAAAATGAATATCAATTTTTGAAAAATATTGGGATCTATAAATTTGATCAGAAAAGACATCAATGTGAGGTATATGATACATGTTCTTTGTGGTAATTGAATTGATTTACCTATAATCTTTACACAACCTCATGTATCTATGTTTCGATCTAACAAAGAGGATAGAGGCTCCTCGTGGTAAAGCACTAAGGAAAATAACACTAGTGCAAAAACACTTTTTAGCGTCGGTTTTTTTAATTTTTAACGTCGGTTATAAACCGACGTCTTTATAGGCGACATTAAAAATACAGTTTTCGCGTCAGTTCATAGAAACCGATGCGAAAAATAATTCGCTTATGAGATTCGGCGTCAGTTTTTTATAAAACCGACGCCGAAGCTACATTTAGACATTATTTTCCGTGTCGGTTCATTAAAAAACCCGACGCGGAAAATAGAGTCGACTAGGTTTTCGGCGTCATTTTTTCTAAAAAACGACGCCGAAACTAATTGACACAGGATTATCGGCGTCGGTTTTTTAAAAAACCGACGCCATAGCAAACTTTCGGCGTCAGTTTTTAAAAAAACCGACGCCGAAAATATTTTTTTTTAAATATTCGGCGTCATTTTTTAAAATAACAGACGCCGTAAATAATTTTTTTTAAATAAAATACATATATTTTCTCCTCCAAAAAAATCGGAACCCTGAAAAAAAAACGAAGTATACAAAAACAATTAAACAACTTTAACAGAAGTACATGAGAAAACTCAAAGTAAAGAAGAATTAAAATACACGTACCTACATGGTGCATTTTATTAATCTAACCATACTCAGTATCAATCATTGTAAGTTTCCTCCCATAGATAGCACCAATCCTGTCAAAATAGTAATGAAACTAAGGAGATGTGCGTGAAAAAATCAATCCAAGATATTAGTGCAATGAATAAACATTAAATGAAAATGTGTAATTTATTTGAATCATTCATTTTTTCACAAAGTAAATTAGCAAAATTAAATGTTACTACTCCTGATCAAAATACCAGGAACACTCAGCCGATGCAACCTCTTCCTCACCTCCCCCACTGAAGATGTTGGGGGTGTCTTTTCACCATAGGATCCCCACCACCCCCAACCTCAGGTTTTTATATTTGCTCTGTATAGATGTGCATTACCCATTCACTATTGTTATATGTTTAAGTTATGGAATAACTAAGAAATAAGTTTGAGTGCAAAAAATAGGTTAGAAAATTGAAATCAAATGCAGATTGAAGAGACATAAAGAAACATACCTTAAAAATTGACGCCTTCTATTTTATCTTTGTGCAAACCCACTAAGCGCTGTTTCAGGTATTATGTGATATGCTTCTCGGCAATCATTTTCCGATATTTATTTTCATAAAAAATAAAAAGGCCTAGAAGATATTGATGTGCATGCAAGGGAGAAAATTTTTAGTGTTTGTGAATGTTATTTCGCTGTACGAATCTCTATGTTCATGATCCAAGTACCACCCTCCAGATCTGTCACTGTACAGACAAATGATTTTAAGATATAACAATGAAATGATATATAATAACTAATTCTGAATTAAAATACACGTACCTGAAATATACGACATGCTTATTGTTGGTTATTGTTGAAGGATTCATTTGATTATTAGTAGATTCAATAAAACTGTTTTTGCAGAGGCACTTGAGAAAACTCAGTAAAGCAGAATTAAAATACACGTACCTGAAATATATGACATGCTCATTGTTTGTTATTGTTGAAGCATTCATTTGATTATTAGTAGGTTAAAACACCTAATATATCATAAGAGTTAGTTTTTTAAACCCATATATATTATTATTTATAAATATTAGTATATACATACCTCAAATCATAATCAGACTTAACAAAATAGTCCGCAAAAGTAGATTTAATATCAATCATATCAGATTGAGAATATAAATGTGAATCATTGAATACCTACAATAATATTGAATGATATGAAATTAATAAATAGAAGAAAGTGGATGAAAATATATAAAAAAATTAATACAACTAACCTTACGAAAATCAGTAGTTTCCCCAGTTGTGATTATCTCGTACATAAATCATAGAATATAATAACCACATTCAACATGTCCATTTTGATGATGACACTGCAGTTATAAAACATTTAACTAATAATTAAACCCAATATATAACAAAAATATAAAAACTAATTACCTGTACTTCCACATATTTGATTTTCGTTGGTTTCTTTTCCTTTGTAAAATGTTTCCATGAACTGTATTTTTTTATATAAGAACTAATAAAACTTATGTAAACAATTAAAATTAAACATAAAAAACTTCTAAAAATAAAAAAACAACTTACCTATTTAATAATTTGGAAAACGGTTTACGCACTTTTCCTAATAAAGAGAAAAACCAATATAAGGTGCATTCATTTGGGCAAAATACACCTAACATCCAATGCCCCCTATAATACAAAAAGTTCACAATTAATGACATTATAATGATCATGAGTTCAAAATTATGTTGATATTCTTACTTATCAAGAAATGGCAAAAACCAGCACTGAATCTCTGTTTGTGATAATCTCTCGGATATATATTGAACTCTTTCATCATTTTTCACATGTTTGACTTCCAAGGAAATGTACTCTGGATCTATAAAGCTGTAAATGCTTGTAGTTTCATTTTGTAAAAAAATCTTGTATAGATACCTAATTTAAAAAGAAAATATAGTTAGTCAATGATATAACAATATTTTATTAAGGAAATAGCAATTCAAACGTCAATTTACTTTCATGGAAAACAACTGCACCACATTCAGCCCGATCTCTTCAAAATTAACTAAATTCATGATATCTTCTTTCAATATTCTCAATTTATAATTTCTTCCACATATATCGGACGTCATCCAAAACTCATAGATAAAATTCAAGGAAGAAGAGCACTGAGATAATCTTTTCAACCCAGAAGAAATATCAGAAGTATCTACAGTCGACTGTTTCTGAACATTTTGCAGCATTTGTACAGTTTCTTTTTCTTTCAGATATTCCTATATAAGTTAAACGTCAGAAAACATTATAAGTAATTTGGAATCATTTCTAATTACTATTTAAAAAAACTCATACCTCATGTGAAATATAACGAAGAAGTGCAGTTGGCCAAAGTAAAAAATGGCACATACATTCCCCAATACTGGTGATCTCCGCAGTAGGAAATGGTAGTAGAGCAGTAGGATCTATAATAACAAGTACTGATACTCTATCCTGACCCATCTGCATAGGCTGATGATGTACCGAGTCCCCCAAAAAATACACTTGTCCTAACGCAACAATATGTAAATGAGGATCTCCCGCAAACAACTCACAATATAAGGTTCGATCCGATGGAGGAGGTGGAGGCTCAAAGTTAGCAGGTGGGGCCGGGTAGTCAGGGTGAGCAGGCTGAGAAGTCAGAAAAATGAAAAGGGTATATTAGTGTTTAAAATTTATAACATAGAAAAATTGATTAAAAATTAAATAAAATAATATACCTCAAATGGTTGCGCAGACGGGGCAGGGTAAGCAGATGGGGCAGGGTAGTCCGGGTGAGTAGGCTGAGAATGTTGAAAAATGAAAAAGTTATATCAGTGTTTATAATTTATAAAATAGAAAAATTGATGACATTAAATAATATACCTCGGAAGGCTGCCCAGACGGTGTTGGGTAAGCATATGAGGCAGGATAGTCTGAGTGAGTAGGCTGAGAATGTTGAAAAATGAAAAAGTTATATCAGTGTTTATAATTAATAGAAAAGAAAAATTGTTAACAGTAAATAATATACCTCGGAAGGATGAGCAGACTGTGACTGTCTTGCCAAGTGTTCTAATAAATCCTTCTATACTGCTGCTTGAATTTGATCACCCATAGACCGTTTCATATCCTGCAGCTCTTCTTTTAAGGATTTGATTTCCAGGTCTCTTGGTTGCTTACTCTTACCAAAAACCTTATGAATACTAACACCCGCCTGATATCCTCTAACACGGCCGGGGTGTTCAGCCTTTCCCAAATCAGTGTCTAGGATATCCATCCTACCCTCGGGGATAAAAGAGCCCTGTGTCTCTTTCTCCTGAAGTTCATCCTGAAATGAAAAATAAAAAATTTATATTAGTGTTTATAAATTATAAAAAAGGAAAATTGTTAACAAAGAATTAATATTTACTTACAATTCTATCAGCCACTTGATGAGCTTCGTCTGTAAGATATTGTTCATTTTTTCTTCTTCTTGCTTGTTTCCATTTCTCATGGCGAGTGGGAGGAGATGGAGGACCATACTGGACCTCTTCTGAACCACTACTTGATCGAGCTCTTAATGCTTCAAATTTTTCTTCAATAATTTTCTGCTCCAAATATGAGTATCCTCCACGTGATAAAGTATGAGGGTATACGTTTTTCAACTGGATCTCCGGATGAGATCTTCTGGAGGCCTGTTACATAAAAATAAACACATAAGTAATAAGGAAAATATAGCATAAATTTTAAAATATAAAACAATTACAATACCTGAAATTTCTCTTCCTGATGACTGTCAACAAATCGCTTCCATGTTTCTTCATCTATATATGGATACTTAAGACATGGGCTTTCAAACCTTCTCTTTCCAAAAACATAATCTTTCGTCAGTTTGTTTTTAAAATCTCTCCATCGAACCGCCGCTAAAGAGAGATGTCTTTTCCTAATTTCTTTGGTTTCCTCAAAATTGAATGTCATCTGTAATTGAAAAAATAACATATGTCATTTAAACTATATAATATTAAAAAAATGAGATAAAATAAATAAATAAAGTTATTTTACCGTCATGGCCTCCCAAAGCTATTGCTTCGCCGTCCTGTCCACTGACTTCCAATCAGGATATAAAATACTAATCCTGCAACGGCTCTGCATCGCTATATAACTGACAAACTAAACTGCATTTGGGCCAACTGCATTATTATTATCATCAAAATGGATGTGTGATTTGTTATCATCATGAGCAAGTGATAGTTTTGGTAAACGTGTAATACCACGTTTACCAACTAGAGAACTTGATTTTTGAGTAGTAACTGGAGAAGTCTCCTCCACCGAGGACGCATCAGTAGTCCTGCAATTTTTTTTATAAATTAACAGTTTTATTTCATTAAATATGTATATTACTGAATATTTAATAATATTTCAAAATAGATATACCACTGTAACTGCTCCTCTCTATCTGTATTTGACATTGCTACTAGAAAGTTTAATGAAATTTTGGGTACCTGCATATCATTAGAAAAATTAATAATTAGAAATAAGGAAATGAAAAATAAATATGTAAAAATAGAGGCATGCATTTGTAAGTTTAAAAAATAGACACAAAATATAAATATTTACCAGAAAAATTAGGAGACTAATTTAGTGTTTTCCCACATCCCTTCATCATGATCGGTACGTACTGCATGCACTATGTCTGTCTTATATTCATTGTAATCATCTGAAAATTGCTTAATAGATGTATAAGGCTCATTTAAATCACTAGCATCATCAGAATAATCATCATCACCCAAATGATATCTTTTCCCTTGCAAAACAACTGACCACTTATCATTCGATGGATCAATGACATAAAATACTTGTTTTGCATGTGTCGCCAAGATAAATGGTTCGTCATTGTGATTAAATCTTTTCAAATCAACCAGTTTCAACCCATATTCATCATGTTTCACGCCACTATTACTATCAACCAAATTGCACTTAAAAATAGTGACTCGAAATTTAATATAATCAATTTCCCATATGTCTTCAATAACTCCAAAATATGATGTCGATGCAGAAATTTGGTTTTTATCTTTGGCACTCGAAAAATGAACTGCTTCAGCGAATACCATCACACCACTATTCTGAACGGTACTCTTGTCATCCAGGTTTTTTGTGTAAAATGTGTAGCCATTGATATCAAAACCAGACCAAGTGATCACATTAAAAGATGGTCCCCCTGATAACCACTTCAATGTTTCTGATACAGATATATCTGGGGTGACTTTCTCGTTAAACCATGAAACAAATGTCTTCTTATGCTCAATCATCAACCACTTTTCATTTCTTTTCTGATATTTTAACTTTAATTCAGCAATATGTGAGGATATATATGGTTGAACCTCATCTGTGTTGTTCAAAATGTATAAATGTGCTTGCATCACTTCATCACGTGGAATGAACTTTACCTTTAAGCCTCGAACCCCTCTACCTTCTCTGTCAACTGTCATATGTCGAGATACAGGGAGACCAATATGCTCCACCTCATTCAAATAATCAGTACAGAACTCAATCACCTCTTCTGATACATATTTTTGAACAATAGAGGCCTCTGGTCGATAAGGATTTTTAACATATCCTTTAAAAATTTTCATTTATCTTTCAAAAGGATACATCCATCATAAATAAATAGACCCATACATTCTTATCTCATGCACCAAATGAACCAATAGATGAACCATTATATCAAAAAATGTGGGTGGGAAATACATTTCTATTTTACGAAGAATAAGAGTTGCTTCATTCTCCAACAAATCTAACAAATTTGGATCAACGACTTTGCTACAAATGGATTTAAAGAAATTACATAACCTGATGATTGTCTTCCTGACAGCTTTCGGTAATATACCACGCACTGCTACTGGTAGAATTTGATGCATTAACACATGGAAATCATGTGATTTCATACATATTAATTTAAAATCCTTCAATGACACAAAATTATTCACATTTGAAGAAAAACCGCTGGGTACTTTAACACCATGAAGACACTGAAAAAAATTCATCTTTTCAATCTTGCTTAATGTGTGACAAGCCGGAGGTAAATATGTTCTGTTTCCTTTCACAGCGGGAGCTAACTCCAAACGTATTCGCATTAATATCAAGTCCAATCTAGCATGTAATCCATCTTTTGTCTTTCCTTTTATGTCTAACAAAGTTCCAATCAAACTATCACATATGTTTTTCTCAACATGCATAACATCAATGTTATGTTTTATCTCTAAAAATCTCCAATAAGGTAGTTCGAAAAAAATAGACTTCTTCTTCCAGATATGTTTTTGTAAACCAGAACATTTTCTCTTTCCAAATGTTGAATCATTATCTTTCACTCTGTCATAATATTCTTCATCTGACAATGGTTGATGGGGGAGGTTGTATTCTTGTAAACCGTTAAATGCTTTTATCAATCTATGATAAGGATGATCAATTCGCAAAAATCTTTGATGTCCCATGTACACTGTCTTTCTTCCATTCTGCAATTGATAATATGAAGTTTTTTCTTCACAAATTGGACATGCTTTATGTCCCTTAACACTATATCCAGATAAGTTTCCATATGTAGGAAATTCGTTTATAGTGAACATTATCATTGCACGCAAAAGAAAATACTCTTTCTTGTATGCATCGAAAACTTTAACACCTTTCTCCCATAGCAGTTTTAAATCCTCAATCAATGGTGTAAGATACACATCAATATCATTTCCCGGTTGTTTTGGTCCAGAAATCATCAAGCTCATCATAACATATTTTTTCTTCATACATAGATGTGGGGACAAGTTGTAAAGTACCAGCAAAACAGGCCATGAACTATGTTGGCTACTGAGGCTCTGATATGGATTCATTCCATCAGTACACAATCCCATTCTGAGATTTCTAACTTCACTTCCAAAATCATGAAATTTTTTTATCAAAACTCTTCCACTGTGGTGAATCGGCAGGGTGACGTAAGTTACCATCAGAAATGCGCTCATCTGAATGCCATCTTAACCTTTTTGCATCATTTGAATCTGCAAATAGACGCTTCAAATGAGGAATAATTGGAAGGTACCAAATTTCATTAGATGGAGTTTTGATTTTTGTACCTAAAAATAAATCAGAATAGAATTATCAAAATTGTTAGAAAATAATATTGGATGATATCATTGGAAAGTAAAAAAATTTATTTTTCATAACGTTACATGACATCACCTGAAAATGAATCTGAGTTGACTTTCTCATCCATCTTATAGCGCGATGTTCCACATGTAGGACAACTTAATAAGTGTTCATTTTCTTTCCTATACAGTACACAATCATTGGGGCAAGCATGTATCTTTTTATACCCCAATCCCATTGGGCATAATATTTTCATCGCCTCATAATAGGAATCTGGAAGTCCATTGCCTTCTGGAAGAAGCTCTTTTAAAAGCTCAAGTAAACTGGAGAAACTTTTATCACTCCACCCATTTTTTTCTTTTAAGTTAACTAATCTCAAAACGGCTGATAACACTGTATATTTACTGCAACCTGGGAATAATGGTTTCTCAGAATCTCCATAAAATCGTTCAACAGGTGGTGTTTTTTCGATGGTTTCAACACCTAAATCATGAATTAATTCTTCAATAAGATCCTCTGCCTCATTATGAATATCATCATCAACATTGGATGTTGAATTTTCAGTTCTTTCACCATGCAAGATCCAACGTGATTAATTAAGGCTAAAACCATAACAAATGAGATGATCCTTGATTTCTCTGAAGTTTAACTTTCTCATATTTACACACTTCACAGATGGACAGAAAATCAAATCAATATTTTGATTATGCCGTTTAGAAAATTCCAAAAAATTCTCAACTCCTCTTTCATATTCACTAGTAGTTCTTCGTAGATAAATCCAATTATGATCCATTAATACCTGATATCACAATATAATTGATGAATATATTAAAACATAGAAACATTTAAATATATATCATATAAATTGTAAACAAAAACATATTCTATAAAATCTATTGATAATCAGATAAAAGACATCAGATATGAAACACGTTTACAAATAGAGTAAACAGTTTATTTTCATATTATATACATGGGTGTTAACGACATTCTAATTTCATAAAAAATTATAAAGTATCAAAATTTAAAAAATAATATCAAGAAAGAAAATGATATGTCATTTCAATCAATGATGTGGTTTAAAATAAAATAAATTAATGATTGGTTCTTTGATTATTCTGAGGATATTATTGAACATGATGAAGAGTATGTTAATAAAATACTTCTTATTTTTGTGAACATAATAAATGAAAGAGTCAAATACAAAGATAAAATTCCTCAATATTTAAATTTTGGTCGAAATTGACATTTTGCAGTTGGGTCACATGGTAAAATATAAGACATCCAAATATGTGTATCATTCATACTGGCTCATTTGGTTTATTTATCTCCTAAGGTTATTTATAATATGGTTTTACTCCGAATAGTTGGTATAGTCTCCACATTATACGTTTATAAACCTATAATGATGCTTAGGAGCCTCAATTATATTGGGACGCTTGCTTGAGTTCATTGGTAATATGACTCATGGCATCAGTTTATGATCCCTCACCACTGACACTTGATGTGGTTTCCCATGATTTTTTTCTATTCTCCCACATAGTTTTTGTAAATTATATGTCATTATCATTTTAGTATATCTTTATATTGATACTAAGACACTTCTCTTTATCCATATCTAACAGATCAATGTATTTCAATTCCAAATTTCAGTGGATAATCACCATAATCCAATCTATATTATTTTATTATTGAACATATAATACATAATAATTATTCTATCAAGGGAATTAGGTGTCATCGGCCAAAAAACAACACCATAAACTATCTTGAGTAACATCAATGATTTTACTTTTTCTAGATTATTTTTTTCTTGCCAATATTCCCTTTTATAAATGAATCACCTACATAAATGTCATCAATTATGAGTTTGGGAAGGTCTAGAGAACTATTATTACTGGAAATGATTTTTTAATGTTTTTTCAAGAACCAAGATGAGATGCCATCTAACCAAAAACCCAACACAGTCTGGGATATGGCCTGAATGGCGTTCTTGATCCCCCAAAGCTGGAAACTACTATAGGGAATCAAAAGAATAAAAAAAGGAATGATTTATCCCAAAAAACAACCAAGATCAATATCTAAACTGAATACACGATAGAACTAACAATCATAAACATCAATTAATAAATAACTAATCCAAATAAAAAAACTTCAAAATAAAAAAAATTAAAAAAAACTTATGATACACCATGAGATCGTGATCTCCATGTGACCTCTTTGTCACCACCAAACACAACGCCAACATGCTCTAATGGAATATTTAACTATAAATAATAAACTAAAAAATAAATTAGGTCAACCAATGTTGTTTGGAACAAGTATGATGTGATCATAAATATCTCAGTAGGTTATCACACCCTATTCAATGCATTTCCTTTCCAAAAAAGTCCAAAAAAGGTTAAAATACATATATAAAGTAGGATTTTAATTATTCTAAAAAACAAAACAGATATTTCCACAAATTCCCTTTTTTTAAAATCACACATGCATCCTTTCTTTTCAAATATTGTTTCACAATAAAAATTCATTTTAAAAACAAAACCAAAAATATAATTTATTACTAGATGATCAAATAGTGAATATAATGAATGTAAATGAAACAAATAATATGATATAAACTTGAAGGAATAATGACCAATAAGAAGTATAAATAAATAGAACATACAGATAGATAATAAATGGAATCTCTTAAATATATCTAGAGGAAATCCGTGGAGGCACTCAGTTTGGAATCAAATACCAGTATATAGTGCAAATCCATAGTCAATAACAAGTTTTCTGTTATAAACTATCCAATCTAGTGGAACATCCAAATAATATTCAACCATTTCCATGTATTGACCCACTTATACATTTCAAGTGCAAAAATGGTGTGATAGCAATAGAGAAAGAGGAAGAACGCATACCAGAAATCGTTCAAACAAAAAAAACCTTCAAAAATGTCCGTCCAAGATCGCAAATCATGTTCGAAGGTCGTCGGGAGTCCGAAGTGCAGCCGCGGAGCTTGATTTCGACGATCGAACAAAATAAGGGTTTCGGCCGAGATCACAAATTAGTTTCCAAGGTAGTCGGATGTCCGAAGGGCCGCAGTAGAGCTTGATTTCGACGATGAAAAAAAACGAGGGTTTCGGGACAGCGGAGCTCGATTTCGAAGGTAGAACAAAATGAGGGTTTTAGACCCCGAATAATTTTATAAGAATTTTCGCGTCGGTTTTATGGAAAACTGACGCTGAATATTTAAAAAAACATTTCAGCGTCGGTTTTTAGGAAAACTGACGCGGACGTTTTAACTTATGGCGTCAGTTTATATAAAAACCGACGCATAAATTTTTTTAAAAAACTATCTTCTGCGTCGGTTTTTAGTAAAACCGACGCCAAAAATAAAAATAAAAACTTCCGCGTTGGTTTTTTTGAAAACCGACACGGAAACTTTTTTTTAATTATTTTCTGCGTCGGTTATTATAATAACCGACGCGGAAAATATGTTAACTAATATTATTGGCATCGGTTTTCTGCAGAACCGATGCCATTAATTCCCCGCACATACTATTCGCGTCGGGTTTTAAAAAACCGACGTTATTACGCCGACGCGAAAACCCGTATTTCCACTAGTGTAAATGCCTTATTACCCAAACCCTTTAGTTGTTTATTTAATTTTTATAATCCTACAATGCTCATTGTGTAGGGATTATTTGATATTGGCCTCACATCAGGGATTAAATGAATATAAAAGTTAACTTCACACTATGGGGGATCTCTAGATAATTCCTCAAGAAATAAATCATTGTATTCTTCTATGATTATAATGTCCTCAATTTGAAGATTTTATTCGTCTTTACTAGGTGTTGTTTCTTATTATTTTCCATGTATTTCATTCATTAGAGCTACTGACGGAGGATATAAATAAGAATCAGGTGAGGAAGATTTTTCAATAAAGATAAGGGTTTATGTATCTTCCTCACAGATTGCAATTTCATTCCTCTTGTAATAAATAATTGCATCATATTTTGAAATCTAGTCCATACTGAATATTATATCAAAGTATACCATAGATATTATTATAAGGTCCACACATAATGAATTTTATGTGAAATAATTGGGACTGACTGACATATATTTTGTTTCAATAACCCTTCTATTAGGAGTTTTGCCTGAGAAATCCCTTGTTAAATCCAAATGTAAGTGAATAATTTTCAGGGAAAACTAGGTATATATAAAAGAGTAAGATGATCTGGAATCAAATAACACATTTTCTAAATTTGATTATTGTATTAGTGTACCTACCAGCACGTCATTTGGTACTCCCCCATATATTGTAGTAAATGCATAATCATGGTGATATACCTATGGCCTATTCTGTGGTGGATTACCTTGACACTTGGGGAAATAATTTTCATATTTCCCTATATCTTTGAAGTTCTAACACTGGATATTATTATTTTCTTTCTTCCACTTGAATTCATTAACACTATGACCTATTTCTCCACATTTATTACAAACTCCAATTCCATTCAAGCATTTCCCAGGGTGATTAATTACGTAATTATCAAATGAATGTAATTTTTTAATCATTATATTCTTGTTTAATGTATTCCCATTTTCTTGGTGCTTAGAAGACCTATTCCTCTCTATTTTTCCTTTTAATGCATAAAATATTGAGAATTATTTCTCGATATTTATGGCACAAAAAAATATCTCATTATATTGAAGATTTTTGAGAAACCAGTTCCCTATAGTGATTTGGATTAAGACCATCAAAGAAGTGGTTTATTTTTTTATATGTATTGCCAATATAATCTATTTCATACTTAGATAACCAATAAAAGGATACTTCATTATCTTTAATATTCCCTTCTTCCTTTTGATTTAATCTAAATAACATTCTCTTCATCTGAATTTTTTGATCATGATGGATGTATTTATTGAAGAATACCTCCTAAAAAGTAATCCATTCCATGAGTTCAATTTCTTCTCACTCCATATTATTCTGGATCAGGGACCACCATTGATCCACATCACCTTATAGACAATAGACTGCAAGTATAACCTCTTCCATTTCACTGCATTCTAAGGCGGTGAATATTTTCTCTAGTGGCATAATCCATTGCTCTAATACTATTGGATTAGTAGTCCCACTAAAATTGGGGGTCTTCAGTCACATACAGTTATCCAGTATATGAGACTTTATATTTGTAATAGGTTCCAACTTTTGGAAAAAGATATTTGTCAAAACCGAATTATGTTTCCCCAATATATCTATAATTTGATCAATTCCAATACCAACTGTATTGGCTTTTTTATTGGGTAAACATTTATATTTTATATGATTATTAATACCATTCTTACTTCGAGGTTTCATTCCTAAGAAATGGAATATACTATATTATCTCTTAAAATCATTAATTTCAAATATGTAATGACACTCAACATAAATTCATCATAAATCACAACATTGGTTACTTTGAATGCACGTTTACATTTAAATCCTTCATAATGGTTGGTAAAGAGATTTTGATTTATCATAAGCATATCACCTAGGAGTGTCAAAAAAGTGTCTTATAAGGCTTGTTGTTATGTACAATGTTACCCTGAGTCAGGCCCAAAACACGTTGTTGGAGTTATTGATCATATGTACTTCTATTCTAGAACCATTTCCACTTATAGTATCTAGACAGGGGTGTCCTCAGAATCCTTTTTTAAAAAAATCCACTTTAAGAAGAGTGGTCACCTTACAGGGGTGTATTTAAAGGAATACACACATAATATCTACCTTAATAAAACTATAGGATGTTCTTGTATACCTATACTCAATGTATATCATAGGGGTTTTCTCTAAAATATATGTTTTTTAAATATAATTTTTCTAGGTTATTTCAAAACATTCATTGATACCATCTATAACACCCCTAACCCAGAAGCCTGGAGACAGTGCATTATTTTATTCCATTTGAATGATTACAAGGAATATATCCCAAAGGATAGATTAGTTTAGTAGTCTTTTAAATACATATTACATACATGATATCCATAATACATTGGTAAATTTTAAATACAACATGATTCATAATAAAATGAAATAAACTATATCCCTAAATAGTTATTCCACAATTTCTTCTTCAGAGCATGGGGAAGGAAACATAAAAAAAGGAAATCTCAAATTCTCAGTAAGGGTAAGTGAAGTGGAAGAAATAATGAACCAATAATAATATATTAACTTGAAAAGGTAAATAACTGATAACACATTCCATTCAAATAACTAGATAGGGAAATGTTGATATAGTAAAGTAAGAAACAATAACTCGTGACATCTAAATTAATAAAATGAGAATAAAATGTATACATAGTTATGTCAATGTAAAATATCATGGATGAATAATATCTAAATATAAATGAGGTAAATTATTAATTATTGGGTGTCTTGTTTCCTAGTTACATGGAACCTTTACCATTATGACCTTTCACAAAATGATTTACAAAATATCAGGTAAAAACCCATCTAATTTCACCAAATGATTCATCTCCTGAGACTATCAATGAATCAAGGGGATATCAATATAAAGGCCCAAATATTGTTGTAAAATTACAATAAAATTCTCATATTCATGAACAATGTTCCATATAAAAATGTATATGTATTGAATAGAATATACAGATTTATCAATAATTATCCAATTAATCAAATAACTATCAAAGTGAACACTGTATATAAAATGATATAATATATAGGAAATAAAAATATCCATTGTGTCAGAATGTGGATATTAAAGGAATTTTAAAATATAAATTTATTACAATAAAGTGATTTTTTCCCATATAATGTTAAAAATCACAAAAGGAAGTGAGATTTCAATGATAATCATTAAGAACAATTATGAGGAAAATAATATTTAAACATCCAAATGTTTCCTATACCACATGAAATATTTAAATAATAATTACCATGAATGAAATTGTTTAAATACCATGAAGAAAAAGGATTAATGATATAATTTTTTGAAATGGGTAATAGTGCACAAAATAAGTAAGTGGTGTATATGGTGTATGCCTCACGTAATGAAATGTAAGACAAGAATATATCACCCTAACCTTTCTTTTATTGGGTTGTCTTTATCTTCCATTTTAGTGGTTTAAAATATGTTAATAACATATACCAGAACCATAATCATGTTCATAATATCAAATATTACATTTTTTCAATATTTTATTTCTCTTTTGTTAGCAATGTTTCGTTATTTTAATTGTTTTAGGTTTTAATTACATAGTTTTCTCGAGTATGTTTTGACTTGTTACTTGATGTTCATATTTTTTAGATCTTTATTTGATCATCTCCATAATTTAATCCATGAATTTATTATATTATATATTTAGTAAATATATATTTATAGTAGTTCATAATATTTGGATATAATAAATGAAGTTCACCGTTCATGGTGATGGTAGGTTGTACGTACGAATGAACACTACTTTTATTTCTTTATCGTATCAAAATAATAAAAAATAAATGATAAATATGTATATTATAATTAAAATTTCATATATATGTTAACTAAGTTACATAATGTTTTTGAAATAATCTTTAATTTAACATATATATAGTGGAAATGAATCACATCTCTTCGATTGGGTGGTAGTTCACACCTCCTCGAATGATGTTATTGTATTAACAAAATATGGGAAGTATTAATTCTATGTGTTATAATGGGATTAAATAAGTAAAAAAATTTAATAAAATCATAAAAATCATATATAAATAGTTTTTTCATCATAGTGACCACCATGAGAGGAGGCAATGAAAAAATGAACAGTCATTATTTCATGAGGCAGTAGTTCACCGTACAAAGAAATAGTATTTTCTTTAACAATTAAATGGAGGTGTGTGTAAGTTTAGGTAGAATTAATTACATAAAAACATCATAGTATATTTAATATAATTTTATTTTATGTAATCAATGAATAAAAATATTATATGGACTGGAGAAGAAAATGAAAGAAAAGAGATTGTTGGAAAACGTTACCGGAAAACTAGGTAACTCCTTTTGGTTTATACCAAAGGACTTAATTGGAAGGCTATATATCTAAAGGGAGGATAAAATGTTGAGTTTAGGGACATTGGGAATATATTTGGTCATATCATGGATGATCCTAAGTGATTTTAGAGGTTTGAGGAATGGAAATATGTGGTGGCCTTTTATAATAGAAGAGGAGTGACACTATTGTAATATTTTGACCAAGGAATTTTCCCCAATTTTTTCATATTGAAAGTGGAACCAATAATGGACCCAATTAGATCCACGAGAGGATAAATTTAAAATATGTCCTACCAATGTCTTTTATAAAAGTGTATAGTTCGTTTTGTTCCTGAAGGTTAAGGTTTAGTCCCTTATTATGCTTAATTTAACCTTAATCGTTGTAAATAATATTAATCACTTTCAGTAATATTTTGTATCAATGAAAAATTCTGTATTATTATAAACAATAAATTATTTCTATTCTAAATGGGGAATATAATTTTATAAATTCCTCTCACGTAAGGTGAATAAATTAAATTAAATATAATTCTACAGATGGAACAACAATGTGAGTATTTTTTAAAAGTAAAAATGTCTGAAATTTTACTTTGTTTTTACCATAAATTTCAAAGTGAAATTTATTAAAATGAAATAAATTTTATTAATTTATAATAATATTATCCAATTAAAAATTAAAAAAATTATAATTATAATATAACATTACAAATATATTAGATTAAAAAGTATTTTTGAACTAAAATTCAGTGTTTTGTACTATTCATTAAAAATGATATTATTCTAAAAAATATAAAAAATTTAACCTAACATAATATTTTTTGTTTATATTTTATGGAAGAATTTTTTTTGACAAATTAAATCAATTAATGTGTCCAAATTCAGATTTAAAATGGGTTTTCCATTAAAAGGCGGTAAAACTATATTTATAAAAATATATTATTTTATATATAATATTGGGTTTGTTCTTGTCTTATGCCTATCTAAAATATATAATATGATTGTAAAAATATTTATATGGATATACAAAATATAAATTTACTATATAAACTTTATAAAAGTGTTATAATTAAATTGACTATAAAAAATTTGACTAAATAATGTTTTGTTTAAATCGGGTGTTGGGTGTATTGCCATGATATCAACAAAATCTAATGGAAAAATATGGTAAAGTATTCGGGTACTACATTAACCATATGTTTAATGAATTTTAATCCTAATTTAGTCATTTTTTCATTATTTAATCACTGGTTAATCATTTCTTAATCATTATTTAATCATTGTCTAATCATTAGTTAGTAATTGGTTAATTATTTGTTAATCATTCCCTAATCATTATTTTATAATTAGTTAATAATTATTTAATAAATCTTTAATAATTTTTAATAAAAACTAAATCATTACTTAATCATTATTTAATCATTAGTTAATCATCACATAAACATTACTTAATCCTTATTTAATCACTAGATAACCACTAGTTAATCATTAGTTAACAATTCCATATTCATTCCTTAATAATTCTTTAATCATTACGTAATCATTAGTTAATCATTTTTGAATCAATATTTATTCAACAGTTTATCATTAGTTAATCATTAGTTAATCATTATTTAATCATTCTTTAATCATTACTTAATCATTAGTTAATCATTGTTTAATCATTTTTTCATCATTATTTAATAATTATTTAATAATTTCTTAATATTTCATTAATCATTACATTATCATTAGTTAATAAATATTTAACCATTACTCAATCATTATCTAATCACTATTTATTCATAATTTAATCAATAGTTAATCATTAGTTAATAAATAGTTGATCATTAATTAATCATTAGATGATCATTAGTTAATCATTACTAAATAATTATTTAATCATTCTATAATAATTACTTAATAATTCTATAATCATTAGTTAATCATTCATTAATCAATTTTTAATAATTATTTATTCATTAGTTAATAATTATTTAAACATTACTTAATCCTTAATTAATTATTCCTTAATACTTAGTAAATTATATGATATTCATTTGTTTATTATTATTAGCTTATCATTTTATGTAACCATTATTTAATCTAAAGTTATTCATTAGTTAATCTATATGTAATCATTACTAAAAATGACATTTATTTCTAAAATATATATAACAAACTACACCACTAAATAAATAACTTATTTAGAACTAACTAAATATAAATCAAATAAATAAATAACTTTAAAATAAAAAAAATACCTTTAAATGACTCTTCATTGAAAATATGTACTTCTTTTATTCCATTATAACCAATGCACAAAAATAAATCTTATTTTAGAGAAAGAGAGAGAGAGAGAGAGAATAATTTAGATATATTAAAGAATTTTGAAGTGAGGAAGGTGCACTTTTATAGTCACGTAAGGGAAAGGTGCCACCCCCTCCACGCCTTTTGTCATTACATTAGTTGAAAGGCGGCCACTCCTCAGTCGTCTTTCACTTTATTTTATGCGAATGATGGATGCCCATCAACTTCTTTTTCAATTTCATCAATTCGCTTCAATGTGAGTCAATTAAGACACAACCCCTTATTCCTTTCAATAAATATGTATAGAGGAAAGGCTCTTGATGCCTTTAAGATACACATTTCAAAAAAAACATAACCAACCCCAATTTTAAAAAGAATCTGAAAACACACAAGAAAACTCCAACACTTTACTCCCACCTCCATCCACTTTTTTCCCACATATATTTTGGAGGCTCCACTTCAACCCTAATATGTTACCGCCAAACAAAAATCCTAGTAACATTCTTCAATTTTTCAACTGGTTCCATAAACCCTTGCCCAACTCATGCCAAGTAGATGTCGATTATCAATATGAATCCCAATCCCATGAAGGAGGATGACTCTGAAACCTACTATAATTTCATGTAAAAACCCATATAACCTAATAAAATGTATTTGATGCCAACATATATTTGGAATAATATCACTATCCTTATTGGGAGAAGCCTATATACAACAATACTTCTTTTGTATCACCACATTTAATTGAAAGAAGATACCACCATGGAAGAGAAACCCAACATGTGATGCATTCAGCTAATGTCGTACCAGTGTCCATGCCACCTCTAAAGCACATTGATCCATGTCCATAATTTCTAACCATTATGACTTCTGACCCACGTCATGTGCATGTGTAAAAGGATAGCCAGAAGGATGAATCTCCCATCATATGAGCCACCATTCAATTCTTTCCACAAAAGTAGATCCACTACCACTATCTGGTCCCAACCCCAAATCAAAGACAAGCATCACACCACCATTGAGGAATTAATTTTATATCTCATGTGTAGATCAAAAAGGAGAATATTGAATCTCTATATCCCTTGAGGACTTATGATGTTGGGATCAAAATATCTACAGAACAGGATGAGGCTGTGCACGACACCCCAGATGTAGATATAGAAACCTACCACCGCACACACCAGAATCTAATGAAAACCATCCATGGTCGGAGGGAGAGGATTCTTGATAACCACCATTGAAGGTCCCCTGCAAAGAGCATCCAATGAGCTCCAAACTAGAATTTAACTTTCATTCCTTTCATTCTCCACTTAATGAAATCAGACCAAAACATGTCGGAAAAATTTTCTATGCATGATGGCCACCCCCCACTTTTTCAAGTGGGTGGCGGTGGAAGATGAGGTGGGTCTTCAAACCCCACCAAATCCACTTGTGATAGAGGCATTGTAAGGGATGCTATAACCCTATAAATGGGGATCTCCTCTAACATTATAATCATCACCTTTAGCATCTCATCACCTCTGGTGATAAGAAGTATCATCTTCCATTCAAGTATTATTTGTGAGGCAATTTCTCCAATTATTCAAGAGAGATTTTTTGAGGGTTTTCTCCTTATAATAGTGATGGAGTTTGTACCCTCTTTTACCCATAGTGTTCCTTTTATTTTTCCAGTGATTTTTTACCCCTTTAATTTTGGGGGTTCATCCACATTACATCTGGTGTCTATTTTATTTCCACATTTTCACTTTATTATATCTCATGATTATTGTTCCACAGTATTCCAATAAAATTATAGTCTGAACTAGTTCTATCAAAAGGTAGGTTATGGCCCATTGTTGTTCACTTTTTTTGGAATTAATAATTCTCATAAATTAGAGTATGCTTTGTGATTGCAACATCGGTTGATCATTAACATCAGAAAAAATATTGAGATTATTAAATACACCATTGTGAAATAGAGGCGGTTCTAGACATATTATTTTATTAGATGGAATCTAAATTTGAGATTATGAAATTCAACAAGAATAATTTTTTGTTTTGGAAAATTAAGATACAGACAGTGATGCGGAAGGATAATTTCCTACTGGAAATTAGAAAAAATTCAGCAGGGAGACCAAGGAGAAATAGAACATCATTAATGGGAATTATATTTCCAACATCGATTTTTTTTGGAATACAAGTTCCTATAAATAATTATAGAGAAATATATGGTGATGGAAATATGGGAGACTCTAACGAATTTATAGCAGACGAAATCATTGTACAACAAAATTTTCCTTAAGAGGAATTTTTTTAACTCTTCAAATGGTGGAGTCTTCCTCAGTGACTGACCTCATCAACAACCTAAATACCATATTCACTCAACTTATAGAAATGGGCTATGAAATTTTAGATATTGAATGTGTGGAGATTCTACTCCAGAGTTTGAAATATTTGTATGACCAACTCATCCTCAAAATAACCAACAATATCTTGATAGATGTGCTGGCCTTCAATTATTTATTGGCTACGTTTCATGAAGAATAATATTGGAACAAGAACAAGGAGTACAAACAAAAAACATTTAGTACCCCTTATTTTTGGTATGTTACCCTTAATTGATACTTTTCACGTTTTTAATGTTAAGGGTGTTGAATGAGAGAGTCGGGAGAACATGGAATGATGTTTTGAGGAAAAGGGGAAGTCACACGAGCAGTGCACGGTTTGTATAAACAATGCGGAGAAATAGTGCATTGTGGGTCTTAGAGGCAGTAGCTCTAGCACTGGAAGTGCACGGTTTTCATAACATTGTGGCCAAACAATGTGATAATAGCGGTCTAGGCAGTATCTAACAAACGGTTAGAACATGGTTTGTCAAACCGTGAGAAATTACCATGCAGGCACTTAAAGGTGATCCTTAAATTGTGGATGTCACACATTTTTTCCTCTAAATGCCTACTTTAAGATATTAAGCGTCCCTATATTGTGAATTTGGATCTCCTAAGGTCAAGGAAGGTTCTCCCATCATTCCGGAGGTCATCTGAAGGCTTCTCTTGGCGAATTGAAGCCAGATTCTTGTGGTATGTGATCGTTCTTGATCGGTTTCTTACATCTACTTACATTTACTTATCCTCTTCTCACGGTTTCTTAGATATACACACTTTATGGGTATATATAAGTTTATGGAATCCAAATATGATGAGATTTGGTCTTTTTTGTTTTAGCAGAAGAGATCAAAGGATAACTCTTGGAGAATCGACCTGGTTTTCTTGTGTGTTCTTCATTCGTTGGGGTTTTTGTCAAAACAATTTAGGTAGGAGGCCTCACTCTTGGCTCCTTTTGTTAGAATTGATTGGATTAGTTTCAAATTGGTTTATTTGAATGGTTTATATTTTCAAAATCATGGAATAAATCTTCTTTAGTGATGATTTATGGTTTTGACGTAATTGTGAAATATTGGTGAATTGTTGTGCAATGTGATTTGAATTCTTGAATTTAAAATGTCGATTTTAAATTATGAATTGCTGAATTTGTAAATGGTTTGATGAGAATGGTATTTCAATAAATAGGTCATTTTATTGAAATTATTTGAGATTGAAATGACTTTTATGGATTTGGTTTCCAATAAAAGAGAGTTTTATTGAAATGGTGGAATTGAAATGGTTTGATATTGAAAATACTTTGATGGATTTGGTTTTCAATAAAAAGGGAGTTTTATTGAAATGGTTTGGAATTGAAATTGTTTTGATGGAAATGGTTTTCAATAAAAATGATTCTTTATTGAAAGGGTGTTTTGGCATTACCGTTGGGAATATATGGTGTGTGTTCAGGTTGAATGTACGAGGCTTGGCTGAAATATGAACTTGTGATCGGTGCCAAATTTTATTGGCATAATAGTAGCTATATTTATGATTATTGTTTGAAATATGACATTTTGCTCATTTCCAATGGTGTAATGGCACATGGGAAATAATTACCCTGTGAAGACTTGGTAGATCAACGAGAAACCACTCATGAATATGGAGCTGTCATAACGTAGCATGCATGGAAGATTTCACGGGACTGTGAAATTATTGGGAATTCCAGAAAGGAGATGTGTGAAATGGGTTTAAAGCTTGTTGGTTTATTTTTTTGTAAAAATAACTTGTTGGAAATTGGTTTCAAATTCACCTGGATGTTTTTGTGTATGAATGGTTTTGGAAGCTGGTTTATATCTTGTTATAAACTATTTTGAGAAAATGATTTATATAAATTGTTTTATATAAATGTTTATAACTAGTCTATCCTAGTGGTGTGAGTAGGGAAGTCATTGGGGAAAACCTACTACATTTTATACTCACCCATGCTTTGGCACGTTGGTGCTTCTTCAGATGTCGTATTCCAGGACACATGTAAAGGTAAATCATCTTATTGTTAGTGTCTTGTGGTGATGCTTGGGAGATGTTGTGGAGCATGGAGCATGTGGAGCAAGGAGTTGTAGTGTATATTGAGAGTATTGAGTTGTTCATCCGTTGTGTACTTTGATGCGTAGTTTGGTCTTCCGCTATTGTGTACTTTGATGTGGTTAGATATAAATGAATTTGATTATTGGTCATTCATTTTTTCATGCATTATATATTTAATTTTTGGATTATGGTAGGTTTATGGGTTTATTTCATAAACGTTAAATGGTCCCCCACTTGTAATTGAAACCCTTAGGTATTTATTGACAGCCTTTGGCACCATGGGGACGTCGCATAAGTCCTAATAATGACTCGTGGTACTCTAAACCCAACGAGAATTGGAGGGTTCATACAAATGGTATCAACTTGTTTGGTCCTTTCCTAACAAGAAGTCATCGATGTTCATGGTCATGGAGTTGAAATTCATTATTTTCTATTCCTTGGGAATTCTTAGATAGGAATAGGATTGTCAAAACATGAAATGTATATCATAAAAGGATGAAGCTAACCCGTTTATATTGAACTACATGTTACCAGGGTGTCGTTTACATAAGTGTTTTGGATACACTTCTAGAATGTTGGAAATCTCATTTTCATGGGTTTAGCCAATGAGATGATCATGACCTACATTATAGAGGAATAACATCCCACTAGGATTTCATATCTCATTTTGAAGAATGATTTATGATTTCTTGCAAGGTGTGAATTTTTAAAAAATGCAGAAATTGTTTTTAAGTAAAAGATTTTTAAAACAGTGTATTTGGTGTTTTAAAAATGGGTTTATTTTCAAAAGGAAAGAACAATGTTTTCAAAAGTGTTTGATCATGGGAAAATGTTCGTCTTGAAAACAATTTTGTGATGGTTGATGTGATAGAATTTTAAATTCAAAGACATCAGTTGCTAGAGAGTGAGATTGACTGAGTTTGATGTTAGTTTAAAAAATGGTACCTAGTAGGCGTCTTAGAAACCTGCCCGAAGAAGCTGTGGAAAATGTGGTTTCACATGAACCATCTGTGAACCAAGAGCTGGTTTAGAGTATCTTCTATGATTTTCAAGATGTAGAAATGGGGAACCAGAGAAATGAACCAAGGCATGTGGATCATACCATCCAGTTCATGAAGCAAAAACCACTAAACATTCAGGGTGTTGATGAACCTGAAATGGAGAAGGTGTGGCTAAGTAGGATGAATTGTATCTTCGATTTCATCAGCACACCTTTAGAGATGAAAGTAATGTTGGTGACATATATTCTTGAGGATCATGGATGTCAGTGGTGGGATTTATCAGTGTAGGATAAATTGGATGGAGGCCTTACATGATAGGATTTTGAAGAATTATTCAACAAACAATTCTATCCCCACATGTTAATGATCCTAAAAATGATGGACATATTTAGCCTGAAACAAGAGAGTATCTCTGTCTCAGATTATGTGGTTAAATTCATGAATTTAGTCCATTTTTCACCAGTGGTTGTGACATGTGCATCGTTAAAGGCACGCATCATAGAGTTGGGGCTAAGGAAAGATATTCGATCAAAGAATGCAGTGCTCTTTATTAAAGATTATATAGAGATGGTGAATGTAGAGACTGTTTCGGAACATGATATCTCATGATTGACAGGTGGATGAATGATTATACCTACGTGAAACAGTGGGAACTCAACTACTGGGAACAAGAGGAAAAAGGATACCTATTTCCACGGTTCAAGTGCAAATCAGAATCAGATGGCGGGAGCAATGAACCTTCATCCATGACCCCAAATAAAAGCAGGTTACTTTAAATTTGGTTTGATTCACCACATAAATTGAGAGTGTACAGAGGAACCAAGAGCATGTCCCAATTCCAAGAAGATGGGGCATCTACAGTGCTATTGTAAGAATACTCCGAGGTCAGGTTCACATGACACTTCTCAGGCGTTGCAAGCATCATATTCTTCGACAGGACGAGGATAGTAGAATCAGTCTCATAATCATAATAGAGCTAGCATTGGTGATTATCGAAATACCATGACTCCTCAACTATGGCAATATCAGCAAAGAAACAAGTAGAACAGTACAATGATGAAGTAATTGTATGGAGGTGAGCAGATGATGGTCAATGATCGGGCATGACCATCTTTAGTGAGAGGTACAATTCTTTTTAATTCTACCCTTGTTCCAGTGCTCTTCGATACCGGTGCATCACATTACTTCATTGGTTCTCGTGATATTGACTTTCTATGTTTAAAACTAGAAATGATACCTTCTGTTTTGAAACTAAAAACCTCCATTGGTGAAAGAGAATGTCAAGCCTTTGTGTGTAGAGCATGTGCTATTACTATTGATGTATCTGAGTTAAAATGGGACTTCTCGATGTTAGACATGGATGAAATGATGTAATCCTGGGTATGGATTAGTTGACAAGGTTTAATGCTCACATCAACTATTATTGGAGAACGTTTAGTTTCACGACTGAGGATGATGTCAACCATCTCTTCAGAGGAGAGAGGATGGTATGGAATGGTGAAAAATCCATGTTGGAACCAATTGTGGGAAAAATATCTTACCAACATGAATCATTGACTTTGGATTAAATGGAATAGATTGAGGAAGATAGTTTTCCAGATATTGTGGATCAATTTTCAGATGTATTTCCCAATAACTTCTTAGGGTTACCACCTCTAAGGGAAGTGGAATTTACAATTTATCTACTTGTAGGGACCAGTCATATTTCCCTTCTGTCTTATAGGATGGCACCAACAGACCTAGATGAATTGAATGTGCAGTTAGAGGATCTAGAAAGAAAGGGTTTCATTCGACCATGTACATCTCTGTGGGCAGCACCGGTGTTGTTTGTGAAGAAGGAAGACAGAACTCTTCAACTATGTGTTGATTATCATAAGCATAACCAGGTTAGGATAACGATTCAATATGCACTTCCACAAATTACTGATCTGTTCAATCAATTAAGGGGAGCTTAGTGGTTCTCCGAGAATGACTTGCAATCAGGATATCACCAATTAGAAGTTAGGAAGGCAGATATTCCAAAGACATTTTTCAGAAGAAGATATCGACACTATGAATATGTAATAATTCTTTTTGTTCTAACGAATTCTACAGAGGTCTTTATTGATTTGATAAATCAAATATTTCGGCTATATCTGTAATATTGTGTTGTGGTGTTTTTGGATGATATCTTGGTGTATTCAAAGACAAGGTTTGATCATGAGGTGCACCTAGAAATAGTGTTACAAATCCTAAGAGATCATCATTTGTATTCATAATTATCAAAGAGTGGTCTTGGGATACGAGAAGTACATTTCCATGGACATGTCATTTCTGAGAAAGACATTTCTATTGATCCTAAAATGATAGAATCCATTATCTCTTGGTAACCACTGAAGAATGTGTTCAAGATACATAGTTTTCTTGGTCTAGCTGGTTACTACCGAATCGTTTTGTGTGATTTCTAAAGACTATCTTCACCAATGACTGCTCTGACTATGAAGAATGCTCTCTTCCAATGGATGGAAGAGTGTCAGAAATCCTTTTAGGAACTAAATGATCGGCTTACATCAACACCTATCTTGATCTTTCTAGAATTAGGAAAGGGGTATGAGTTGTATTGTGATGCTTTAGGATCAGGGTTGGGTTTTTTTCTCATGAAAAAAGATAATGTAGTTTCTTATGGTTTATGGGAGTTGATAGTTCATGAGAAAAATTACCCAACACATGATTTGGAGTTTCCTGTAGGGATCCATGCATTGAAAACATGGATACATTATCTCTTTGGTGAGAAATTTACTGCTTTTACGGATCACAAAAGCTTGAAACAAATTTTCTCACAGTGAGATTTGATTCTAAGGAAAAATAGATGGATGGAGTATCTCCAAATGTTTGACTTTGACTTGATGTAAACACCTGGAAAATGAAATTCAGTGGTGGATGCATTGAGTAGAAAGTCATATGCTCAGTTGGCGAAAGAAGCTTCAGAAGAATGGTTGTTGATGTTAGTATTAGCCAATATTCTTGTGGAATGTGAAGACTGATGTGATGTTTCATTTTCATTTCATCTACACTTGTTTTTGATTTATTAAGAATGATCATAGAAGCACAAACATCTGATGCAGAATTTCTGGTTGTAAGTTCAAAACTCAATAGTGGGGAGACCATTGATGGCTGGAAACATGATGGGGGTTCGTTTTTGTGTTTCATAGATTGTACGGTTTTACCAATGGTTTTTCAGGAACAACACCTACATGATTCTCACCATTCA
Source organism: Viscum album (assembly GCA_963277665.1). NCBI lineage: Eukaryota > Viridiplantae > Streptophyta > Magnoliopsida > Santalales > Viscaceae > Viscum > Viscum album. Next base: position 1,071,524,670 of record OY728129.1, read on the forward strand.
AGATGGGATGTAAACCCTGGTACACAGAAGATGTATAAGGCATTAAAGGCGTGATTTTGGTGGAGCGACATAAAAAGGAATCTGACCGAGTTCGTCTCACAGTTCTTAACTTGTCAGCAGGTTAAAGAAGAGCATTAAAGACCAGCTGGTATGTTACAATCATTACCTATCCTAGTGTGGAAATGGGATCAGATAGCAATGGATTTTGTTGCAGGTCTTCCAAGACCAATACGAAAACACGATGCCATTTAGTTGATAGTGGATCGTCTAACAAATTCTTCCCATTTCATCCCTATTCATGAAACCCATATGGTTGAATAACATTCAAAAATATATATACGAGAATTAGTAAAGAGGCATGGTGTTCCATTGTCTATAGTTGTAGATAGATATCTGAGGTTCAAATCTCATTTTTGATAAACATTACAATAATCCGTCAGAACTCAGTTGACTATGTGCACGACGTATCATCACCAGACAGATGGGAAATCCTAGCGGATGATAAAAATGTTGGAAGACATGTTTCATTCTTGTGTAATAGATTTTGGTGGCTCATGGGAGGAGAATACACCCTTAGTGCAGTTCTCATACAATAAAAGCTATCAAGACTCGATACAAATGGCTCTGTTTGAAGCATTGTATGCGCATCCTTTTTGTGCTCCACTATGCTAGGTTGAAGTAGGTGAACCTTCACTAGTCGGACCAGGACTTGTATAAGAGACAACAAAGAATATCCAATTTATTAGAAAGGGGACGGAGACAGCTTAGAGTCATCAGAAATGTTATTTAGATCACCGTCGAAGACCGTTTTTGTTCATTGTGGGTGATCATGTCTTCTCGAGGATCACCACAAGGCTTGGACATCATCATTTTGGGAAGAAGGTAATGTTATCTCCTAGATACATTGGCACTTTTGAGATACTAGAATGGGTCGGAGAGGTGGAATATCGGTAGGCATTACCACCACTGTTCAGTTTGGTGCACAATGTGTTCCATGTATCTAAGTTGAAAAAGTATCAGCCTGATCCTGAACATGTGATCAGATGGGATCACATTGACCAGGATCCACATGATTCATTGATAAATATCCCAGTATTGATTGTGTGTAGGCAAGAGAAATTATTACTTGAATAAAGCATTGGTCTAGTGTGGGGTTTATGGTAAAAGGGCGAGAGTCAGGAAGATACTTGGGAGCGTGTAAATGAAATGAAAGAGCAGTGGCCCGAACTCTTTCAGTTGGCTATAGGTTTTCTACTTTTGGAGGATAGAAAGACCAATTGTGGGGAGAATTTAGTACCCCCAGTTTCTTGTATTTAACGCTTACATGATGCTTTTCATGGTTTTAAATTTAAGGGTGCTTAATGGGAGAGTCGGGAGAACTTGGAATGATGTTTTGAGGCACATGGGAAGTCATACGGGTGGAGCACAGTTTGTCTAAACAGTGCATCAAAACATTGCATAGTAGGTCTTGGAGGTAGTAGCTCCCACACGGTCGGCACATGGTTTGTCTAATTTGTGAAGCGAACCTATGAGAGAAGGGCGGTCGAGGCAGTAGCTAACACATTGTTAGAACCAGATTTGTCAAACCGTGTGAACTAACCGTGCAGGCACTTAAATGAGATCCTTAAATTGTGGAACTCATGGGTTTTTGCCTCTAAATTCCCTGTTTTATCTCTTATGTGGCCCTAACTAGGGATTTGGGTTCTCCTACGTTCATGGGAGGTTCTCCCATCATTCCAGAGGTGATCCGAAGGCTTCTCTTGGTGAATCTAAGACAAATTCTTGAGGTATGTGATAGTTCTGGATTGGTTTCATAGATATACTTAGATCTAATTCTCCTATTCTCTCAGTTTCTTAGATCAACGGATGTTATCGGTAGATATAAGTGTTTGGATTCCAAATATGATTAGATTTGGTCTTGGTTGTGTTAGGACAAGAGATATAAGGAGAATTCTTGGTGAATTGACCCGGTTTTCTTGAGCGTTCTTTGTTCCTTGGGGTTTTCATCAATACCTTTTATGTAGGAGGCCTCACATTTGAATCCTCTTGTTATAATTGATTGGATTAGTTTCAAATTGGTTTATATAATGGTTTTGATTGTGAAAATCCTGGAATAAATATTCTTTAGTAATGATTTGTGGTTCTTATGTAATTGTGAAATCTTGGTAAATTGTTGTGCTAATTGATTTGGATTCTTGAATTTAAAATGTCGATTTTAAATTATGATTTTCTAAAATTGTAAATGGTTTGATAAAAATGGGTTTTCAAAAAAAGGGTGTTTTATTTAAATGGTTTGAGATTGAAATGAATTTGATGGATTTGGTTTTCAATAAAAGGGAGTTTTATGGAAATTGTGGAATTGGAATGGATTGAGATTGAAACGACTTTGAGGGATTTGGTTTTCAATAAAATGGAAGTTTTATTGAAATGGGTTGGAATTGAAATGTCTTTTATGGAAATGGTTTTCAATAAAAATGGTTTTTTATTGAAAGGGTGTTTTGGCATGACTGTTGGGAATATTTGGTGTGAGTTCATTTTCCATGTATGAGGCTTGGTTAAAATATGACCTTGTTCTCGGTGCCAAATGTTTAATGGAACAATGGTAACTATATGTACGATGCTTGGTTGAAATATGACCTTGTTCTCGGTGCCAAAGGTGTAATGGAACATTGGAAAATTTTACTGTGTGATGACTTGGTAGATCGAACAGAAACCGCTCATGAGTATGGAAATGTCATGACATAACATGCATGGTTGATTTCACAGGTTTGTGAAATGGTTGGGAATTCTAGAAAGGAGATTTGTGAAATGGGTATAAAGCTTGTTGGGGTACTTTTCTGAAAAAATAAATTGTTGGAAATTGGTTCCAAATGCACTTATATGTTTTTGGGTAGGAATGGTTTTGTAATCTTGTTTATATATTGTTATAAACTATTTTGAGAATATGTTTTATATAAACTGTTTTATATGAATGTTGCATACTCTTCTATCCTAGTGTCATGAGTAGGGAAGCCATTGGAGAAAACCTTCTTAGTTTTATACTCACCCCTGCTTTGGCAGGCTGGTGCTTTTGTGGATGTCATATTTCGGGACATAGGTAAATGTAAAGCATCTTATTGAAAATGGATTGGGATGATTATTAAGAGATATTTTGGAGATTAGAGCTTTTGGACCATGGAGTTGTAGTGTCTTTTGAGAGTCTTGATTTGTTCATCCACAGTTTACTTTGATGCGTAGTTTGGTCTTCCGCTATTATGTACTTTGATGTGGATTGTCATAAATGAAGTTGTTTATCGGTCATTCATTTTTTCATGCATCATATAGTGAATGGTTGGTTTTGGTTGGTTTATGGGTTTATTTTTTAAAGGGTAAATCATCCCCCACTTGTACTTCTAACCCTTCGGAATTTATTACTTGCCTTTGGCACCTTGGGGATGTCTCTTAAGGCCTAGTAATGACTTGTGTTACTCTCAAGATAATGAGAATTGGTAGTTCATTACAAAACATCACACAAAAAAGAGGCAATGTCAATGGATAGTGGTAGAATGATGGATCCTAGTTCCAGTGGGATCCAAAATTATGGTAGGTCCCAATCATAGAGTCATGTTTCAATTGTGGTGAGAAGGGGCAGGTCAAGAAGTATTTTTCGAACAAGAAAAGTAGTGGAATGATATATCAGGGGAATCTGTTGGGTACTTCTAGAAAGGGATTCATTCATGCTAGTGAAGTGGTGACAACTATTGGAAGAATGAAGCATCTCTACAACACATGGATAATTGACTTGGGAGAAACATGGCACATGACGTCGTGACATGAATGGTTTGACAAGTATGAAACCATATCAGAAGGACTTATGTACATGTGGAATGATCAAAACCTAAATATTGTTGGTTTCAGTACCATCAAATTGAATATTCATAATGGTAGAGTTCAAAGCATACAAGGAGTAAACCATGTGATGCACCTGAATATGAAAATATTGTCTCTGGGAAAATATGATGGCATCAGATGCAAGAATCATATAGAGAATGGACTGATGTGAATTTTGAAGGGGAAAATTGTGGTAATGAAGGTGGAGAAAATCTCAAGGAACCTTTACATTCTTTTGGGATAAACATAAAAGTAGGAGGAGATAGTTGTACCATTAACTACCTCGATGGAATCGTTAAAGAAGTCATGGCATCAGAAGATTTTTCATATGTCAGAATGAGGCACGAACATTATAGCACATAAAAATTTATTTTCTGGACATGCAAAGGTATCCTTACCATTTTTGGGGCAATGTTTTTTGAGCAATAAACATAGGATAATGTTTGGGATATCAATATTAAGAAGTCATGAGATCTTATAGTTGATCCATTCCGATGATTGGAAATCACCGGCTACATCCTTAGGAGGAGAAAGGTATATTGTGACATTAATTTATTTTTATTCTAAGAGATTTTCGGAGTACCAAATCAAGTGGAATGTAGATGTTATTGAAGTATTAAAAAAATTAATTTCATCCAAGGAGCATGAATATATAAATAAAGTAATGTGTCTGGGGACTGACAATGTTGGAGAATAAACAAGCTCGGATTTTGATACTTTTTTGTCAATAGGAAGGAATCAAGAGACAGTTTATGGTGGCTTACACTCATCAGTAGAATGGAGTGGTGGAGTGGATGAGTATAATCCTATTGGATAGAATAATGGAAATGTTGAAGACTGTTGGAATTTCCAAAAAAACGTGGGCAGAAGCAGTAAATACAACCTTTTATGAGATCAACAGATCTCCTTCGATGGCGATTGATTTGAAGACAATGGTGATGATGTGGATTGGTAAACCCACTGACTATTCTCTATTACATTTTTTTGGAAGTCCTATATATGAATTTTTTAATGAATAGGAAAGATCAGAGTTGGATTCAAGATCCATAAAATATATCATCTTAGTTTATGCTAATGGTGGGAGGGGGTATCATTTGTGGGAAGCCACTTCATACAATCTTATCACCAGTAGAGATGTCTTTTTGTTAGAATATAGGGTGAAAATGACAATAGATGAAGACATGTATATGGAGAATACAGAAACTATAACAGTTTATGTAGAGGAAAAATCCAAGGAAGAACCAGTTTTAGCTAAGGAATTACTATTTCATGATGATCAAGTACTAGTAGATTCTAGACCACGATGGTCAAATAAGAATAAAAGAGCACCAATATGGCACTTAGACTATATGACTGAGATAAATATTGTGTATTTCTTATTGATGGAGGATTTAGAGCCATAATATTTGGTGTTGGTGAACTAGAGTCTAGATGTATCCTCATGGATAGAGGGGATGCAGGAGAAACTTTAATCCCTATAGCAGAATTATACTTTGGATCTTGTTCCATTACCTCATGGAAGGAAGGTTATTGGAAAAAATGGGTCTTTAAGATCAAGACGGATGGAATGGACCAGGTGGAAGGATATCTTGAAATACTGTTTGTAAATAGATTTTCTCAGAAATAATGTATTTATTTCAATGAAATGTTTTCTTCTATTTTTAAACTAAAAACTATTGGGTTAGTAATATCATTGTGTGCAACATACAGTATTCTTCAAGAGCATCTAGATATAAAGACAACTTTTTTCCATGGTGATCTTGATGAAGAAATAGTTATGATCCAACTGGAAGGTTTTTCAGATTAAGGAAAAGAAAAAATGGTTTAAAGGTTAAACAAAAATCTATATAGTCTCAAACAGACGCTGATGTGTTGGTATAAGAGATTCGATTCCTATATCATGAGCCTTGTATACAATAGACTTCATTTGCACCCCTGTTCATATTTTAGTGGTTTAGATGGTAATTATTTCATCAATATTATATTATATATGGATGACATGTTGGATTAAGGCCTCAATAATGATCAGATCTTGGATATGAAGGCACAATTTTTTAGGGAGTTTGATATGAAAGAATTAAGACCAGAAAAAAATAGTCTTTGGATTCAGAATTTTCGATATAGAAAAAATGAGAATATTTGGAAATCATAGAATAACTACCTACATAGTTTCTTGAAATGCTTCAATATACAACACTTTAAGACAATCTATACACGTATTCCCATTAATTTCAAGTTATCCTCAATAATGAGTCCATGTAGTAAAGAAAAGGGGATGTAAATATCTCGATTACTATATACTTTAGTAGTGGGAAGTTTGATGTTTGTTATCATTTGTACTAGACACGAAATTTCACATACAGTTAGAGTAGTTAGTTGGTAAATGGATAATCTTGTATGGGATCATTAGAGCATAGTGATGAGGATCCTGAGATATATCAAGGTGACCTCAAATGCTGCATTATGTTAGGGAGAATTATATTTCACTACCAGAGGCTATATTGATTTGGATTTTGTAGGAGATTATGACTGTTGGAAATACACTACATTATATATTTACTCTTACAAGAGGAGCCGTGATCTGGATTTCAATGTTATAGTCAGTTGTGGCATTACCCATGATAGAATCAGAGTATATTGAAGCTACATTGGATTGAAAATGGTCGAACTGGATGAGAATGTTGTTGGAGGATCTGAAGAACATATTAAAGAAAATTACATTATTTTGAGATAGTCATAGCACTCTGCACATTTATAAGAATCGATACTTTCAGTATAGGAGGAAGCACATTGGGTTATAATATCACTTTTTCCAAGTTTTTTTTGAGTGAGTGTGGATATGCAGAAAATTCATACGAAAGAAAATACTGAAAATTTACTCACGAAGGCAGTTGCGTATAATAAGTTTAGATGGTGTAGAACCTAGAGTGGCCTTGCCGATACATGCGAAGCATGTTTTTGCTGATAGAAAGGATGTGTCGATATGTGACTGGATCTTAATCAAATCTCCAATTAGAATATGTGTTAATATAATTTCCACACACAGTTCCCCCCCCACTTTGTCAAGGGGGATAGAAGTGGAAGATGAGGTGGGAGGACAAACCCCAACAAATCCACCAGTAGGATAGAAACTATGTAGGTATGGATGAACCCTATAAAATGGGATCTCCTACGTCAATTTCATCATCATCTTTAGCATCTCATCATCTTTGGTGATCAAGAAGTATCATCTTCCATTCATGTAGTGTTTGTGAGGCAGTTTCCCCACTAATTCAAGAGACATTTTGTGGGGGTTTCTCGTTATAATATTGCGGGAGTGTATACTGACTTTTACCCATAGTGATCCTTCTATTTTTCCTATGGGTTTTTAAACCATTCATTTTGGGGGTTTTCCACATTACATCTACTGTCCATTTTATTTTTGAATTTTTCAATTTATTTTATCTCATGATTATTGATGCACCATGGGCCAATCAATTGGTTGTCCCATAAAACCCATATGTGTTTTTTGATTCATTGATCCTCGATGGATAATTTTCTGTCTTTCCTCCCTATCCTTACCACACATACACTAACTCATCTTGAATCCCATTTGATATTGTTCTCTACAACAACCTTTTTTCATGTGTGTTATTCTAATATGCACATTCGGTGGGGCCAAGTGACCATCTCTTCGTATAGGTTGAAGGTGAGTCTTTTTTATATGTTTTTTAAATTTATTAAAAAATAATTGATTTAAAATATTTTTAAAAGAATGAATAAAATAGGGATGGGACATTCCACTTTGGGTTTTGGTATAAATGTGGAAAGGCCGATGATGCATTTTCCAAAAATAAAAAATTTAAAATTTAAAATTTAAAATTATAATATATATATATTTGTTATTGTAAATAAGGAATTTAATGGTTCCCTCCCCCTCTTTTATCCCTCGAAGCCACCCTACCCCTTTATCAGTGCTATAATTTATTACCATGTTGGCGCACTCCTCGGTCCTCCTAGATTCAAATCAAATACCTCCCATTGTGCAGCTGTAGCTTTACCACTCTACTATTTTGCTATGTTATTTATTTTAAAATATATCTATTTATATAAATATATATTTATTAATATTTTTATGCATGTATTTATTTTTATATTAATATATTTTAATATTATTATTTTTAAGTACATTTATAAAATACATTTTCTGTCTGTACATGTTTATAAGAAAATAAACACATAAATACATACATGCATATATATATATATATATTATAATTGTGTGTATCTATAAATATAATTATATTTATTTATATTTATTTACCTATATTACATATTAACATATATATATATATATATATTAGAATATATACATAATATATATCTGTTTTTTAACACAGACACACATAGATACACACAAACACAGACACACAAATTTATATATGTAAATAAATATTCATGCTTTTTATTTTCAATTATAATATGAATGTTATTTTTTATTTATATATGGTTTATATATTTCAAAATATATTTTATATATAAATATGTTTACATATTTATTTATAAATATAAATTTTCATGTTTAAATATTTACAAATATGTATATATGTGCATATACTTCATTATAAACAATAGTACATTATGAAAAACGAAATAAAGTGAACATCATAATATCATTTTTATTGAAATCCTTGAATATAAATTGATTCTCCACCAAAAAAAGATAAGAAAACCCCCTTAAATGAGAGTCTAATTCCATAAAATATTAAAAAATTGGGATACCCCAACTCAAAGCTCAGTTGTAGAGGCCTTCTCGATAGTTTTTTGGTCTATAAAAATGCGATCAAGCTTCTGCCTAGTCACCAAAGTGTAGATATTTTAGAGATTTTTGATTTGTTATATGGTAGAAATCATAGGGACCCCCTGATCAAAAGTTATGATGGCTTGATATTTGAGATACATTTTCTACTTATTTTATATCTTTTATTAATTCTTTTTATTTTTTATATCTTAAAATTGTTATCAAATGATTATTACTTGATAATAACTATAAAATTATTAATTAATATTTAATTAATTATTTTACAATCTATATTCACTAAATATCTTATATATTAAGTGTAAATACGTATTTGTATTTTATGTAAATAATATTTAATAAAATATGTTATATATATCAATATAAAAATAATTTTATATTAATATATTATTTTTAATTATTTATAGTTTTTTATAATGTTTACCCTTTATCAGCACTATTAAAAAAGCACTAATAATGATCCCCTTTTTTAACGCTACTAAAAAAGCACTGATAAATGGAACACATTTAACAACACTAAGAAAAATAACTGATATAGGGGATAACTTTATCATTTCTAAAAAAACGATAAATGGGTACCTTTAATAGTTATTTGTTTAGCACAATTAATGGAAGAATTTAAAAAAAAAAATTATCATTGATAAAGGTTCCTATTTTATCAATGCTTTGTTAGTGTTATTGAAGGGTGGTGTTGCGTAAATCCAAATCTATGGTTGTGATTTAATATATATATATATATATATTATTGTTGTTTTTATTTTGTTTCGATACATATATATTCAAATAATTTGATAAAAATATCGTTATTATTAGTAATTACATTTCTTATATTACTAATATATTTATGATTTTGTTAAAAAATATATTGTAACATATTTTATTAGTCACATTAATAATTATATTATTTACATAATTATTATCATTTTTTTAATTATTATAAATATTTAATTCTGTAATTAAAATATATTAATAATTTTAATATTAATAATTAATTATAATATAATAATTAATAATTTTTTATAGTAATGTAATCTGTAATACAATACTCAATCAGAATTATGTCCATTAATATTTGAAAGTCAAAATTTTGTTTTTTAAGAAATAATTTTTGTAACATTTAAATTAGCCTTTTCTTATTATATTAATTATTATTATTATTTTCAATTATGTTTTAAAGGTTGAGTTAGTTTTTCAAATTTTATCTACATGAAACATAATAATGTTTCAAATTAGTGGATTTTAAATTCTATAAAAAATAAACAAGAAATAAAAACTAAATGAAATTTGACACACATAGTGAATGTATAAAAAATAATTGTAAATAAGAAGAATTTCATACAAAAATTAATGAAAAGTAGTTTTAGTGACACAATATATTGTTTTTTTAAAACATTACATTTTTATTTATAAAATTTTTACATTCCTTTTGTTTTCAAATATTTTTTATATGTTTTGTTAATGTTCTAAATTTAATTTTTTTACTTTAATTATAATATATTTTATGGGAATTTAGTTTTTAATGTGGAAATATTATGTAATTAATCAATAATTTTTGTGTCATGACAATTAATTTTGGTTTATTATATTGATGAAATTATTTTTATTTTCAACAAAGTTTTATATTTTTTAGCTATGTTTTTTGTATTTATATTATTATTTATATACTTTATATTTTATAATATTTTAATGTTACCTATTTGAAATTTTATAAGTTTAACTATGTTTTAATTATTCATCTTTGTGATCTTATAAAAGTTAAACTATACGTAAAATATAAATGAAAAATAAAAATTTAGATAAACATGTAAAAAGTTCTTGATAATAAAAATAATTTAATCATTGTAATAGAAATAAAATCATATAGAGGGTAAAATTAATTGATGTTTCAAATCATTTAAGTCGACATAAAACCTATAAATGAATGAGTACATTAAATATATATGATGTGGTCTCATACCATATAATGGTGTAAGAATAAGATACCTGTATCAAGATCGTTGACCTCTATGTTGGAGTGGAGTATGATGAGTTGGAGAGGGATCATCCTCAGGCACTAGAACCATATATGTATGATTCTCTATTTGTGACTCATCAGGAGGAGGTGGAAAATGGATGCTATTATTTGCACCTAATCCTTCCCCCACTATTTAGGTGTAATGACTTTCCATCATTTTCTGGGGGATCCATAAGGAATGTAAAGGCTCGACCATGAAAGATAGAAGCATGGGAAATGGCCCCTGATATGAGCTCAAACCAAATATACCCAAGGAAGACCATGGATATTTTAACCATATAAATGGATCTCATGCTTCCTGATGCACATCTGCAATCAACTATGGATGGAATTCTTATGGTGTACCCTTTTTCTATAGAATATGTGAGGTTTCATGTACAACACAACATGGTCTATGTCATTGTTGTTGTGGATCCTCAACATCAGCATTTGATAAGGGAGGTTCCTATACCAAAACCTAATCTCCTTAGATAGGAACAAAATATTTATATGGTGGATGATCAAAGGTACCATCATATAGAACATGATACACTAACATCATCCCTTGTGCTGCAACATTGTACGTAGCCTAGATAAAAACCTCCCCCGTCTTTGGATTAGGCATGTAGATAATATGATGTAGCCAATTATACTATAAAGAGATTCAAAATGATTTTTAAAAAGTACAACAAAAAAACTAATGTAATTTTAATAACTTACAAGATCATGAATCCCTCTACCATGAGGAGTAAGATACAATATAGACTTTAGAATATACCATGGTTCATACATGAGTGACTCTACTAGAGGGAATAACATCATACTCATACCATCGATATGAGATGATGCAGTTATATCCCAGAGGTATAGATACTCTACATGTCATTAGTGCCAGAGGACAACCTGCCCTCCGGCTAACATCATGGAATAAATAACTACTAACTGTCTAGAAAGAAAAGGAATGCACTGAAAAAATCCAAACTTGAACGTGAGTTTATCTGGATGATTCCACTCAACAATTTTAAAGTTAATGAGGGGAAATATAGTAATGGAATCATTAATCACATTAGTGTAGTATGCAGGTAGATGGTCTAATAGAGACCTATATAGAATCCACACAATCTGAAATGTCATGTGATATTTATTAAAATTGTTTGTTACTAAAACCCCAAAATATAATACTATGAAATTTATTTATCAATGAAATACTATATATATATACTTACATAGGTGGGAAATAGAATATCCTACGTGAGATTATATGCACCCAAGTTATCGCTATGTCAATGTGAATTTCTTCTTTCTACATATTGATGAATTATGATAAGTCAATTATTTTCGTACTTCCTATATGGTATTTAATAGTTTTAATTAGTTATAGATTTCTTCTATTTTTTTATTTGAATTTAATCTTCTCTTATTATTGGGATTTCCACACAAGCCACTCAGAATTTAATCATAGCATTTAATAGAAAAAATTTGGATAATCAATGGGTGATCAGAGATATTCAATTACTAGGAAAGGAAAGGATAGTTGATATAATGATCTTTCTATTTGTATATTCATACTGAAATAACTATATAAGAGAAATTAGTGAGATATTAAATGATTATAGGAAGAGTATGGAATAATCTGGATAATGATTTAATCGGATAATGATAGAATGATAAATGGTTGGATAATTGTTCTTTATATTGATATTAAAATCAATCAATTACATCCACTATTTCTAAAAATTAAAACCCGCAAAATAAGATTTTTACACATCCAAAACACTGTCTTCTCCAAAGAAAAACTGATTCCCAATTTTCTATATTTCTGTTATATTAAAAATTATTTTTTGGGTACCCTATGATAGTTACTCACCACATAACTACATTAAATGTATTTTTTCTACGGTATTGTGTGGTATTAGATTATTTCCAGACTATTCCAAGGCCTAAATACTCATTCTGGGTATTGAAACATATAAATTCTTATTTTTCTTTTTTTATTCTTATGTGCTTGTTTTTGATAGTAATATCTATTTAATCAGTGGAAAATTTTGTTTTAAAAGAAATAAAATATAAAAAGAATGATTCTGATTCACCACTCCCACTCTCTATGATCACATAGATCCTGATTAGTCCTTTCATGAACAAGATGATTTTTTATCATAAGTTTAAACATAACATAGATTTTGATTACAATATATCAACTATTTTTCACTATTTGAGATGATATTTCTAATGTAAAATTACTTTCACTAATGCTTCAAGTTCCTATTACATTCATACTTATCATAATTTCCTTTTAAAATAATTTTAGGAATATTTCCTTTCATTATTTTTCAACTCTGGAAAGTAAAGTCTATTATTTCCCTAATTTATGCATTAATGGAAAATCTTTTTTGAACTATAATTCTTCTCATTTATTTTCATAGAATAATTTCTTCTTATGTTCTATTTTTTTGGACATATTTATTTATATTCTTGAAAGTTAACCATTATTTGGTTCTTTATCACTTTCTTTGGAAACATTTATTGAGATTTTCATTGAATTGTTTGCTTTTAAATTTATACTTTTAGAGGTTTTTATAGTAAAAAACCATTTCATTTCTCCATTTCTCATTTTTTTCTTATCTCTTTAAGAATCATGCATATTGAATTAAATTTTTGATAAGGTCATCTAAGAAAATATTTAGGATATTCTTAGGATCATCAATATTAGTCTTTTTAGATTGCAATTATTTTTGTAAATTTATATAACATTTAAATAATTCTATCATCAAATAATTTTTTCCACAAAGGGATTATAGAATATTAACTATTGTAATTAATCTTTGTTTCATTTGAGATAAAAAATTTCCATGGATAAAATAAAATGGTTGATAATCCGCTCTTAACATAGCTCTCTTAGTTTCAAGATCTTTTTATGTCTTGATATGATTTAATTCATGTTTCTTTTAGATTCCACATGTTGTTCAACAAAAATAAATTTGACTACATATATTTATTTTAATGGAATAAATAAGATTATTTTTTACTCTAAAATTCAAGTGATATTTATTTTTCTCCTCTCTTGTAAATGTTAAACTTCTTTTTTAAGAACTTTATGTTCTCAAGAAAGAATAAGAAAATTTTAAAACCCAATGTTAATAACATAACTTTATATTATATCTCTACAATATTAATATTAATTTCCATAAAAAATGGCTCGTCAATTTAGATTAATATTATTTATAGATCCTAAAATGTTTTGAAGGTGTCTAATAATAATTACCAAATCAAGTGAAAGTAATTAAAACCATTTTATGAGGATCTCCATCCAATACAATATTAAATGACATAAAAAACTAAAATGAAGAATAATATAAAACATTGTCCATTATTTATAGAATCCACTACAATGACTTTATATCTATATGCATTTGATGAGTATCAGATAAGTGGAAAAATCATCCCCACTCTTTGATGTATCCATGAGATGATCTAAATCACCCAAAATTCAGATGGGATTCATCATCGGTACATGTTATGATTGTTTCTAAATTTGAGGAGAAGGAAGATGAAGACATATATGGGCCTTAGAGAGATTTTTCCAAGATTGAAGGAATCACATACACTTCAACCATTATATGGATGTATAATTTATGATATAAAAGGACACTCTTTTGTTTGTCTTATTTATTCACTTATTAAAATACTTGAATAAAAACTATTGATGAAATGAATGCATTGTAGTAATTTACTCCAAAACGTTTCATCAAATTAAATACTATAGAAAATGATAGTCATGTTGATGATCAAACAATCCAAATGATATATATAATCATAAACAGTATAAATGATATTCCCATTCAATATGAAAATTAGAGTTTTCACGAAATCCATCAAATATATACATTTAAAAAATATATAAGGATTTGGGGAATATCTCCATTAATCTCACAATTAAACTAAATCCCAATATACTTTTTTTTAATTTTACGTTATATTGTATCTAATAAAATAACTTGTAAAATCATATCCACAAATCCATTTGGAAATCTTCCAGATCAGTTTTGGAATGTTTTCATTAACTTTAACTTATGCCACCTTATATAAAATACATTATGAATACCCATCCAAAACACTATTATATTAACATGAATGTAATTTTAGAGTACATCTATAAGTCAAAACTCAATCCCCATTCAGTCAACCAAAAAGTGTGAACCCATGAGCCTTTATAGTTTTGAAAAAATAATGAATCATTGGGTTAAAATATATATACAAATAGCGGTATCTATCAATGAAACAATGATACTCAATATATGAAGGGATGAGTGTGATATACAACAAACACACGAGTCTCTATACCTACATTGTCCAGTCTACATTATATGGAAATGCATGTTCTAATATTGTACCATTGTTTTAGACATCAAGTGACCATGGGATACAGAGCATGTTAATCACATATATCAATATCATTTGTTCTTGATTCTTACAGTATAGACATATTTTATCAATTAATACATCATTATGTATATGAATATCACGTTTCCCTTATCAAGATATATATAATATTTAGGTGCAGCCTCACACTACCACAATATATCTCGATTGAGGGTCATGATTTCATACTCACCGTATGAGAGGAAAAAAACATTCTTTATTATGTTCCAACTAATGACATGATTAGCAAAATACCCAACCACCCCATATTATCTAGGATAATATATAAACATGCGTAAGTAGGTTATCAATGTTTGAATGTTATCATGAAAGGTATATCTTTAACCATAGGTGGTTGGGACTCAAATATAATCTATACAACCCTATTATACCAAATATATATGTATGACACTCCATGTGGTATAAATATTGGGGCACTACATGCATAAAAAGAATTCAATTCTTTGTCTTATAAATCATGATAAATGTTTTTATCATTATACCAGAATCCAACTCATACTAACCACAACATTTCATCAAAACAAATAATGTCCATTATGAAAAAAATTTAAGGATAAGATCAATGTCATGCTTTGAGAGGTCAATTATCATTGCAATTCATAAAATATATACATATATATACATTTATAAGGCCAATATAATGTGTAATAAAATCTATGTTTCCATTAATTTTAAACATTTTAATATTCATAACCTCTTTTAAAATATTCAACAAACCTAGCATAATAACTGATTTAACAAATCATTTATGATAAACATATAGATCAAACTGATTTTTGATATACATTATGGATTTTTTAATACATTACACCATATATAATCTTTGTCACATCTCTTTATAACCATCAAATAAAAAAGTCCCACTAACTCTTTTTCAAAAAACAAAATAAATCTAGTTTGAATAATATTTAGATTTAGGAATCATATTCCTAACTATTTAACTTGTTGAACATATTCAATATTATTAACATAACAACATCAAATGTTATCATATCATCTTATATTTCTTATTTATAACTCTTTCCAAATTTATCATCATCAACGTTGAAACCATATTCCTTCAAACTTTTTAGTGAAGTAATTAAACTACATACATTATTGTTTATTAATGCATCATAAATCTTTGAGGATATTAAGTAAAATTCACTTTATACTTAGATTGGTGTAATTATTTATTTTTTAAATTTTAACTAATTTATGTTCGATCTTTCTCTCTCTATGAAGATAGAAATTGTACTCTCTTAATAATACCTTTCCAAGATACCCAAACAATTTTGTTTAGGAAATAACATTTATTTCGTTTCAGTATGAAGATTATCGAAATAAAATATATCACATATGGTATTTTATATGTTCAGAACATTTTTATTTTAAATATATAATTTAATAAAATAAAAAAACTATGTGAGGAAGTAACACATTCTCACATATACTATCAAATATTAAGATAAACAATTTATCCTGTATAAAATTATTTCATTCACATATTTTTATCTAAACATTTTATATAAATTGATGAATCATAAACCATGTGTATACAATTAATTATATCATGGTTTTTCATAACATTTCTTTGCCATTAAACACATTCTTTTATCCCGTAAGATAAATGAGATGAAGATATACTTATTTTAATTAAATTCATTTGATCTTGAAAAAATACTTTACGTTCAAATCCTTGATATAGTAACTATTTACTTCAAATCATGAATATAAATTACAAGTTTGATGAATTATTCATTTTATTTTTAAATAATGAATATTTATAATAGTTTGTAAAATATATATTCTGTATCACATACCATTCAATATTAAAGAATTAATTTCTATAGCATCCATAACTGACTCGGAAATTCCATAGAGTTTCAAAAACTCCATTGGGTATCATTATAATCCCATCATATAGAATTATGATTCATCCTTCTAGATAACCCAAGGATTCAATTTAATTGATTGGATTCTTGAGGAAACATTTTTAAAATTTTAACATAACATTTCAACTTCTAATTTGTACGTTTTTACACATGTACTATCCATATTGTATCAAAATATAGACATCACATTCCCAACACATCCATTGTCATCACTTTTATAATATTAGATAAAAATTTCATAAATTCAATCATATTGTCAAACAATTTTCATAGATGAAAATATAATAAATTCCATAACAAAAACAAAAAAAATTAATTTAAGGCCAATGAAACATTAAATGAATCACTGTATGATTCCATAAAAGTCTAGATTCACATGTTGAACAATTTCAACACTATATTACTAAGGAAGGACCTATTCCAACACATAGTATTTTTCTTGATAATTTTTTTCTTCAATAACCAATCTTTTATAAGAACATTTATTTACTAATCTTAAGAGATACTTACATTATTTTTATCCTTTTTAAGTTATTATTTTAATGTTTGGATTGATGATCATGATGATTATATCATATACAACATAATATTTTATCATATTAGTATCACATATAGTTAATCATTTAACAAAGAAAATTAATAAATGGGATCCCACTAAACTAAGTAACCCCTTTAAATGTATATTATATCAATTAGTGGGACTAGATTAATATTTCACTAATATCTAGGTTTGTTTAGTCTTACCCCATTGATTAACTATTTAGGAATAGAAATATCCCAATAAAATCAAATATGAATATTGGGTAGTCGAGTGGATGAATCTTTCTCCAATCCACAATATGGATAAACTCAACAATATTCCTCATGTAACCTAATCTTATTATGGAATCCTAGCTAGTGAAACCCAACGAAAAGTCATAAAATATGCTAATAAAGGATAATCTAGGGGAACCCATCTTTAGCATTACCTAATTTGTTGGATGATTTAGGTCTTAAGAAGGGTTTTTTGGAAGTAATTTTACACTTAGTATTTTAAAGAGATCTATTCTCACTATATTATATCCTGGTATTCCCTTTTTTGTATTCACAATTTTAATACTACAGTTTGGAATCCTATACACTCCCCCAAACTAATATTTTCAAACCATATTGATGTGTAAATATTTACACATCCCACATGTTTATTTTAGTCGCCCAAAATAGAAGTCAAATATATTCATATATATCTAATGCATCATATTCATAAGGTAAATGAAAAATTCATGTAGTGGTCTGGAATTATATGAGACTGACAATATCCACAAGAGTAACCTCAATGTGATAAATATCCAACCCTATTCAATTTACTAGACAAAGAATATGCCTCTAGGTAAGTTTGGTAGTCCGACCCAAAGTCCCACCACCCAATGATAAATTACTCAAGTGAGAATGAAATTCATCATATATATAAAACATAATATGTAAAAAGTAAATTCATTAAATAATTCAATCTAGTAACTTAACTTACAAATGGAGAACAAGGTGGATGAAAACAAAATTTATTATAGAGGCATCCCAATCATTTAATGCAAGGATCCTTCCTATAAGTAATTTATCATAGATATTTTATCATATAAACATTCATAATAAAAAAAATTATAACTATAAATAAATCATATAATATCCTTTAAATAAAAAATCAATTAAAATATTTAAATATGAGATAAACAATTATTAATAATTTCATAAATCAAATAAAGTTATAAACTATTTTATAGTTTTCATCTCTAACACTATTGACATTCCTTAATTTTAAGTATAAATATTTAATATTCATTATAATATGAACATGTTATATTTATCATTATATGGAATTTCCAATTTATATTTATAGTATTTTAGTAATTATTAACTATTTATAATCGAATTTTTATGATGTTAACATTTTAGATAATTTAAATATCATATACTTAATATTATTTAAACCATGACAATATCATTGATCAAAACACTTTTGATGTAGCTTAAATAATATCTAAATAATGCCCCATTAATCTGAACATTTCAAATTAATTAATTATAAAAAATTTATAATTTAAATATAATTATTTTATTTTTTGGAATTATTTCATAATTCATTACTCTTAAAAAATTATTTTATTATTTATAAATATAAAATTTTATTTCTAAATCACACGATTTTCCAAATAATTTAAAAGGTATCTCAAACATTGACATTTAATATTTTGGAATAAAATATTTCATAATAATTTAATTAATTTAATTATAAACCATTTATATATAATTTATTAATTTATAAATTCCTTATAAATTAAATATTATAAAAATAAATTTTATAATTATTTATAAACATGTTATAAACCATCAAAAAAATTTACTAATTAAAAAATAAATAAAATCTTTTTTGTTTATTCTTATAAAAAAAATCTACGTAAGGGTAATTCTCACATAACCCTTATATACAACATCTGAAACAAATTCTACAATGATAAGACACTATTTTACCATACATATCCTTGAGAAACCTCACTACATATTGGTATAACCTTTATTTATTCATGTCGTTTAAGAGTAATCATCTGATTATATTTTCATAGCTTTAGGAACTATTGTGTAAGGGTAAGGAGGAAACAACCCTTACCTAATATCATGTCTATAGATAATACCATTACGCATTTCATTTGTGTAATGGTAATCTATATTTTTCTTTCATTTTGTGAGTGTAAATTTTTGGGACCGTAACACATCATCTCTGGAACCTATACATGTAAGAATAAAGCACCTAGTTACCATTATGTAACTATTTTAAAAAATTAAAATACCTTTACGTAGCCTTAATTTCATGTGAAGGTATATTGTGATGACCTTTATGCATACCACTCTGTGTAAGGGTAAATACTTGGTTACACTTATACATCCCAATTTTGTAAGGGTAAGGTTTTGGTTACCTTTCTGTATTATAGATATGTAATGGAAATCCCTTTTAAGAAAACTATTTTCCAGAAGCAAGTAACTTGTCTATTTTTTATTCTCTTCTTCATTTCATTGTATGTTTAACAGTATGTAGTCATATACCTACTACGATTCCACGAAATAATTTTTACGTAGTATATTATCAATTATCTAATCAAGAAGAAGTGATTAAAACTCTTTTCTAATGGTCATTATGAAAGATAACAAGAAACTAAATAAAATAACGAAATAATGATTAGTGTAAAACATTATTACCATACTCATTTGCGGACACTACAACATCTTTAACTCGACATGATTACGATGAATATTTCATATGTAGAAAGGAATTCCACTTCTGTGTTGTGTTCATGGGAGAATCTGAATCATAAACCATTCAGATGAGATTTTTCTTCTCTACATGGTATATTAGTACGTCATTATTAAAAGAGAAAATATGAAGAAAGATATAGATATTTGGGAGATTTGGACAATCATAAAATATTCAAATACACTTTTGTTATCATATGGCTATATAATTTATAAGCTTCAAGGATGATCCTTGGGTTGCCTCATTTATTCATGTGTTAAAATGAATGAATAAATACCTTGGATGAAATTAATGTATCATATGTATTTACTCTCAATCATTTCATCAAAAAAAATTCTATAATAAATTATATTCATGTAGATGATCACACTTTTTGAATAATAAATAGTATAATAGGCAGTATAAATGATATTCCCCATTTTTCACAAAAATAAAAATTTTTATGCAACGTATCATATATATTATATATATATATATTTTAGGCTTTAGGGAATGTATCTATTAGATCCAACATGTAAACTCTTCGTACTAAAAAAAATATCTACACACTTCTTAGGTGCAAGGAAACAAATATATGAAAATCTGATAGAATAACGAAAAATTATGAAATAGAATTATCAAGATCAATTTCTGATGTAGACGATTTTCCCTAATACCAAATATAAGATTGTAAATAAAAGTAGGGGTATTTTACTATAAGAGTAGGGTGAATTGTAATTTTAAAAATAACTATAAATTTTTTTCCTCTTCAAGAGTTAAAATTATTGGAAATACAAAAAATAAGATAATACCATAATAATTATACTAGTATTACAAGAAACTGATAAAACCATAAGATAAAATCTAATTGATAATGTTTAAGTATCAATATTATAAATTACCAATAAAATTAATATGAATATTCAAATTTTAAAACTAATAGTATTTTATTATATAGAAATATGATTGAAATATTAGAACAATAGAATTAAAACAAACTATGGAGTATAGATTTACTAATAAAATAAACCTAATAATTGATTTAAAATCATCACTTTTTAAACAAAGTGAATGGTATATTTATAGACCTGATCTAAGGTATCCACAACTATAACCTATCGAAAGGTATCCTCCTCATAAATCTTGAATATTCAATCTTTCTTCCTTTCCTTGGAAACCTTAATCATCTCGATCCAAATTTTTCCTATAGTCAAACTATTAGATCAGTTTTCCTAACCATTGAGACTAGAAGTATAGTTGTCCCACTACCAAAACGGGTAGCTTGATATTCCAATTAATTAACTGGTAGATTATTTATATCATTACATAACCAGTAACATAGTTAGACTGATACATAACTAGTGTCTTAGTTTTCTTGCTACATATTGGTATCTCAAAAACTAATTTCAATAAGAAATTTTATATGTTTTACAATGAAATCCACATTGGAATAAGCATTGGTAAAAAACTTAGAAATAAAAATGATTGGATGTACATTAATCTGTAATAAATTGAAGATGTCATGAAATATTATCTGTCAGAGTTTTCTTATAGTCACCAATCATTATTTTGATCAATGATGTTCAACCCTATTCAAAATAACCCCAACATGTTGAAATAGAGGGTTCCCTAGACCCTACTATGCAGTATTTTTCATTACCATATCATGTTTATAGTTAGTTATGCATGATGTTATCTTACCATTATAGTGTAGACTTCTCTTTTTCCAATATTATAATGGTAATGTCAAAAGTTTAATAGTTGGGTCGTGAGGTTATAGCATATCCTAAGCTATAATGAGAACCTCAAGATAGTATGACATTAATCTTAAATTAATGTTCTATTATCCAGATACATCTTACTGACTGGACATAGTAGATTTCTGACTATCAGGTGCTGGGGACTCATAATCATTGAGAATTCTTCTCATGAATTTCACACATGGTGATCTATAGTTTTGAGATCATGAGGATAGACCTGCCAGTAGGAACACCACATGTTTTGGGTGTCATTGGTCATTCCTATCTATGGAAATGTGTATTGGTCTCCTGATTTGAGACCATTACCAATGTATTTCATTTTATTACATACGTTAATACAAGCCAATAACAATTTTATTTAAATAGTGGAGAAGTAGCTTGTGTTGGCTATATGTTTTGGTATATGACATGGGTTGAAAGGTCAAGAAAGGATTTATCACTTCCAAGTTCAGGAAGTTTTATATCTCAGGCTTGGTTGATCAGGATGGTTCTGCCTTTATAAGTCTCTGGCCAATGCATTAGAAAGTAAAATCTATTCGGATATGTCAACAAATAATAAATCCAGATAAGGACGATGACAGAAGAGTGCGTCTTTGTTTATGAGATATTTAATGACAAATAGATTATAGTACAGATTCAGTGTTTATAGGATGGTAGTCATTGCTATGACTATCCTTATCTCTTTAGGGGACATGATGGGTTGCTAGACTCCGCTCTTGGTCTGTGGATTTTATTCACTAATATCGAGATAATGGCCTACAAGGTCACACCGAATAGCATATTCAAGAATATTCCCTATTCAGTTGAATAGGTATATGGACATAGTGGGCCCCGCCAAAGGGTCCGAGTATTTTCCATGTTCTCAATCACTAAAATAATTAAATAAAAATCCACTCTAACTTCTAAAAATTTGAATAATTTTAAATCATTTCAAAAAAAAATTCCATCAATTCAATTTTTTTTTAAATTCTAATAATGAAATAAAACAATTTTTATAAAATATAAGATAATCAAAATTTATCTTAAAAAGAAACCATTGTTCCTGGTTTTAAAAACCAAGACACATTAAAAAATGTCTATTCAAAAAAAATATCTTAATTCAAAATGAAAAGAAATACTAACATTTCAAAACATTTAATAAACACCAAAATCAACTTTTTTATCCAAAAAATAAAATTTTCTATAACAAAAAACAAACTTTTCAAATCACAAGACCACACAAAAGGGCCTAAATAACTAAATTAAACGTCACCCAACAATGTAAAACCCCCTAAAACCCCCTTAATCAACCACAGACTAATGGTAGGAACCATCGATATTAATGAAAAATGAATGATTAAAAATAAAAGGGATCCAAAATTGAAAATATACGAAGAATAAAAATTGTGCATGGTTAAACAGATGGGTTATATAACCATGCACTAACCCTGAAAAAAGCAGCACATGGTTATTGAACCAACTGCATGGGGTCTAGATAGTTATCTAGGCCATGTAAGTTATCCCTGAAACATGGGATCTTTTCCTATTTTCACCCTGAAAGAACAAAGTTACCCCAAAATCACCAATATACTCAATATGGATAAAAATAACACAATATCATATCACAAAGTATTGAGAATATATATGAAAATAAACTAGAATAACAAAAACCTAGTGAATAACAAAACAGTGGTGACTATTATTATTTCAAGAAGAAGAAGGAACAAAGTTACTCGATAAGGGAGAGTACCCTTATTGGTGGAAAAAGCGATGGAAGAGGCGGTGACGACAGCGGTAGAGGCAGTAGTGAAGATAGAGGAGAAGGAGGCGGCAGAGGATCAGGAGGCAGAAACGACAGTGGAGTAGCATAAGGACACGTTTGAAGTAGTAGTTATGGAGGAGGAGAAGGAGGAGGATTCCACAAAAGAGGTAGTGGAGGTGGGTGAGTCGACGGTGGCGGTGGTGGCGGCATTAGAGTAGGAGAAAGCAGTGGAGATGGAGGTGGATCTAGTGGCACATGGTTTGATTCTGTGAGAGCTTGATTGGTATAGAAGAGAGGTGATGTAGTAAGGATTCATTTATAAAATCGGGGAAAAAATTTATCGGTGCTTGGAAAAAGCACTGAAAAATGTATGTTTTATCAGCGCTAAATTGAAAATCACAGATAAAACAAACATTTATCATCATTTTTATTACTGATAATGATTATCCATTTTCAGTCCTAAAAAAGCAATGATAAATGTCATCTTTATGAGTGTTAAAAGTTTAGAGCTGATAAATGTATTTTTCATCAATTCTTTTGAATTAGTGTTGATAAAACAAACAATTTATTCATAATTATAAAATTATAACCAATATATTTATTACATTTAAAAATTTATAAATATATATAAATAATAAATGTATTACAATTTAATAATTATTTAAATACTTCTATATTAATTATATTATTTTTATTTCATGATATATTTTAATAAATATATATTTAAATTAAAATAATTATAAAATTATAATAAATATATTTATAATAAATAAATGTAATATAATTTTAGTATTTAAATTATATATATATATACTACTAAAACTAAAATAAATTGATATTTTAATTTTAATTTTAATTTCATAAGTATATAAATATATATATATATATGTATGTATGTATATGTGTCTGTATTGTTGTATATATTCATTAAAGGCATGTATTTATAAATAATTATATACAAAAGGTATTCACACACACATATATGTATTTATCATTTAAAAAATTTTGTAATTTTATAATAATTTAAACATATTTATATTTAATTAATTATATATAATTATAATATATATTTTATATTTAAAAAGTATATAATCATATATAACTAAATATATATATATTTAAATATAATAAATACATTTATTTTTTATTTAAATATATTTATCGTGATTTTAAGTATTTATGAGAACATAAAGCTTCATATATATAGGAAATGATTGAATATACCAAGTATAATACTGTGATATTAATGGCAGGTAAACAGTGAACATATTCATGAGATGAATAGGAACGTCCATTACACATCAATTGACACATTCATTTGGAAACATATATATATATATATATTAAAACATATTTATATATAATATAAATAACATATAGTATAATAAATATATAACTAAAACTAATAGGCATAATAAACATAATTGAAACATAAACATAATAAACATAATAATCATTCTTTTTTATTTAATGTATACACATAAATATTATTTTTTAATATAAATAAAATATTTTTATATAAATTTATAATTATTTCTATTAAAAACATATATCAGAATTATTGTTAGTGATGATAATGTCTCATTTTCATCAGAACATTTGTTAGCAGTGATAAAGGGGATCTTTATTAGTGCCAACAATAGCGTTGATAAATGATAGATTTCTTAGAACTTTTTTCGAACCCTGATAAAAGCCCCCCTTTTATCAGCACATTCTTATTAGCGCTGATAAAACCAAGGCAGTTCTCTTACCTTCATTTGTGGTAGAGTTATATTTTATGTGTTGCTTAAAAAAACTCCAATAATAAGGAACAAAAATATATTTTCTTCAAGAAATATATCCTATTATATAACTAAAATAATACATGTTTTATTGCGTTAGAATTGAAATTAGATAAAAAAAATTCAATCACGTCAGAAATCTGAGTTCGTGATTAGAAGTTCAGTCAAGAATGAGATTTTATCTACATATTTATTGGTTAAATGATATTGAATAAAAAATGCCGAAGAAAAAAATCACTAATTGTGTCATTGCGCTACCTCTTTCATCACTCTTGGGGGTTTTCCATGGTTTCCTCTCCTCCAAATGATTTGAATCTAGGGGTACAAAAATTATTTCCCTCCATACCCTCCCCTCCATAGTTCCCTCACCCTTGTGACCTTCTATTTACCATCATCAATGAAGGCTAATAAGGGAAAAAATTCCACATAAATCAAAATGTAATATGAAGAGATTCCTTATAGGATGAGAACTATTATAAATATTTTTGATTATTTAAATACTATGAATTATTATCAATTAATATTTATTTATATCTTATGCATATTTATTATTTTTTATTAAGTATGTTTTTATATTTATTTATATTATATATTTTGTTTTTTTTAATTAACATGTATTTATACTTATTTAATACTTATAATTATTGATGATTTTTTTAATTAAAATTTCTGAAGGATGCGTAAATGGGGTTCACGATTCGTTCATAAAATTCACATAGGATACGTGAACTCATTCATGCATCCTAGAAAGGAGAGATGCGGAAGCCTGGTTCAGGCATCTCCAGACCCTTTAAAATAACACCTAAAACATTAACCCATTTGTCAACCCCCCCACCAAAACCCACTTGCATCTATATAATTTAGATAAATTGAAAAACATAGGATGTGATCTGAATATGGGATTAATAGAGAACACATGAGTTCCACTATATATATACCTACACAGGAAACAGGTGCCGAAAAGTCTTTCGATCCCTCCAGGAAATTATGACGACTTCCTTCTTTCAATACCGCATCAAGATAGAAACCGAAGAATTTGGTGGCAACAACGACGCCACCACAAACCCCCCACTGTCCGTCGTGGCCCAATCCAACAACATTGGGAACAACTATCCTTCAGCAGCCATCAACTCCAGCGCTCACTTCACACCTATTAGCTGTGACAGTGCCGCCACCCCATCCCCCGCCCCACCATGCCAGCTTCAACTCAGTACTCACCCAACTCAAGTTCAACTGATTGGGGAGACTTGTATTTGAGGATCAACAATTTCTTAATATGGGGAATCGAATGGTTATCCAAATCCATCATCAAAATTGACGTCTAGCTTGGATTGATCAATGACATCCTTTCACGCATCAACACTCGTGGCCCCTCCCAGATAACATTGGAGATTGAACAAATAACCTACAAGGTCTAAAACTAGATCGATGCCCTGATGGATATGTGGGAGGAATTCATAGTTGTTCGACACAAATCATTGGATGAAGTGACAGTAGTGGTGGAAGATGGAATTGTGGTGGCCATGGAGGTAGAGGAGGAGACGTTCTTAGTATGCCTGGAATAGCTCCCCTTGGGCTGAATGGAGGCGTCTCGGTCGTGCTCCCATGTATTTCACGGTGACTACATCGGGTTGTTCCTAGGTGGAAGCAACTCCTATTGGTTATTTTTTATATATGGGATTTAATTTTTTATTAAAAAGGGATAGGGTTTGAAATGTTTATAAAAATTGGTCTCCGTGAACCCCGTTCAAACATCCATCTGAGAAAATCTATAAAAGGGGGCCTCCCCCCATCTTTATTCTTCTCCTATGGATTATGTTACGAAGCCCTGCATAATATCTTTCTCAAAAAAGTTTTGAAACTTTTAAAAAGTTAAAATGTATATTTAAATTTTCAATTGTTTAATTGTGTTTATTTATTTCATTTGTATGATTTATTTATTTGATTTGTGATATGTAGAAACTAGTGTTTGTGTGTATGGTTTATTTATTTCATATGTCTTGATGTGTAAATTAGTGTCTTTTTTATGATTTAATTTATGAAAGATGTGTTTGTTGTATGAATTCTTATGTATTGTTTAGGAAATTTAAATATGTATTGTCTAAAATGTTATATGAATTCCTATTGAATGCTTTTGAAAATTAAATATGTTATAAAAAATGTTATTTCGAAAGTAATACTAATTTAAATTATAATATTTTATACACTAGAAATATAATTAGTGAATAATATATTAGTAATATGTTTCATATTTAAATTTATTAAAAAATATATTGAAAACTCTTTCTCTTAATGGTATAAAAACAATTTTGTATAAATAATTTTTTTAAATTATATTATTTATAATTAAACATATTAAATATAAAAGAAGTGTAGATATTTAATATGTATTTCATAGATTAATAGATATAAAAAGTATACCAAAAAACTTGATATGTTGTGAGATGACTAATCTTGAGATGACCGATTGATGCATAATTGAAATTGCATGTCTTGTTTTGTGATTGTGGTTATTAAATGTTTAATAATTGCATTTATTTTTCTATATTTAGGAGATGTTAGTCATCTATGACTATGTAACACCCCATGATTCCATGGTACGTTTCCTTTTGAATAATGCAATAGCTTGCACTGTACAGAACTTCGAGACTCTAACACACCGTGACTAATCAAACCAGCTGTTATGAATAGTAATACAATTTTTTTGAAATTTTATAAATTTTTATCTTTCAAAATGGACTTCATATTTGGATTTTAAATATCGAAATTAGCCTAGGGTGAATTTTTGGTACTTTTCTGAAAACTTTTAATTTTTTATGAATAGTGAAAAAACACTAAGTTATGGTTCAAAAATGAATTTTTATTTAAATAATTATTTATTTTATTTAAATTTAATTAAGGTTAAAATAGATTCATAATACCTATATAAGTTCCATGAAATTAATTGAAATTAGTTTAGAATAATTTTAGATATATAAAAAGTTTATTGAATTTTTCACCATCTTTTACCCACCCCATTGGAGAATTTAGAAATTTACATAAAACATAATTTTACCACTTTTGTGAGTGGAATTTCGAAATTCCAAGAGACACGGTTAATGTCAAGGAGTAAAATGTGGTTCAATAAGATAAAAATAATTTTTCGTGAATAGTAATTTTTTCCTTTTATTTACCACGGTTAAAAGTAAAAAGGTTAATTAAGTGTAAACATTATATAAATATTACCCTAACACATGTCCTAATTCTATTGGAAAAGTGTATATTGACCAAAATAAACCTTAGGAATAAAATATCATCATTTAGGTTCACTTGGATTAGATTAGGACATTTATTATAATTTGATTCAGTGAAGAGTTAAAAGAGATAAAATCAAGGTTTAATTACTAACAAAATATTAATATAGGGTTATAAAAAAGATAAATTCTATTATAAATATTAATTAGAAATATAAAAATATTTCCTACATAATGGTATTTTATTTATAATTTTTAGACATTAAATAATTTAATTAATTTATGACACAATGGTGATGCAGTAATTACCTAATTAATGAAATATTAAAATAATTGATATTATAAATATACAAAAAAATGTAATTTGAGACTTTAAATTAATTCCACTAATTTTATAGGCTATTAGGACATGTTATATGGATTTAATTAACTTTATTCAAATTAATCAAGCCGTTGTATTTTTCACAAAAATAAAATTCCAAATAGTGTCAAAATTGACATAAAAGAGTTTTTAATAAAAATATTATATTATTAATTCATATTCTATTACTAAAAATCTACGGTTCTCCCAAGAGACTTATATCAGGATAGGTGTATCATTAATGGACCACTTGGAGTCTCTTGGATGTATATGGTATGTTTATTAACTATATAATATAAAAATAAAAAGTGACATGATAAATGTCAATCAAATTAACTAAGAGTTAAAACTAAAAGATAAGTTTTATATAATGTCCCAAACCTATCTAAAATATATTGGTTAAATGGATTTCGACCCATACTCACATTAGAATTTGAATAATTTACTTTGGAGCCATCAGAAACCTAACATGAATTTATTATAAATTATTACTTTAAGTTTTTCCTAAGGAGCCCCTCCTCCCCCTTATAAAAGGACAACATTTCTAACCAATTATTTACACCTTCAAAGCCTTTTGGCTCGGCCAACCCCTGCCCAAATATTCTCAAAACATCACTCAACTTAACCTAGAGTCCATATTTGATCATAAATCCAACCTATGTCACCATTTTGATCAAATCAAAAAGAAGAACCCGAAGAATAGGTAATGTTTTCACCACCCTCTTTAAAGTACCTTTCTTCTTCAACATCTTCATTCTTTGTTATTTACATTATAAAATAAAAACTCCAATATCTCTTATATAATTTGATGTAATTATAAATATGGTACAGCCATATTCAGTATTCTATCCATCCCTTGAACGACATGTCACCATATGTGCGTACGTACGGCTTACCGTCTCCACGTCGTGGTGTAATTGTTATTCAATACATTATTATTTGGATGGGTATAATAATGATTTGTATTTAATGTAAATAATTAATATTAAATGATAATTATTCTTTATATATGATACATCATCCAATTATATATTATTTTAATATCAATGGATTGATATTGTCACTCATGCGTACGTACGGACTACCGTCTCTGGGAACGCGATGAGATTCATTCCCCATCGCATCCATTCAAATATAATTCTCATTTTATTATTAATAATAATGTTTAAGGACTTTATATAATCCTATATATGAATAAGATACATCCTATCCATAACTAACACGACTTATGTAACAAAACATATAAAAAACGAGTAAGTTAACACCCGAAACGACGATAATACTAAAATATTATTAACAAAGCAATGTTAAAAGAACCTATATGATATCATATTAATGTATATGATTCTTGTATAATTTAATAACACTTATTTCACAATTATAAAAGATGTTAACCTACCCTCAACTAAGGAAAATTACCAGGTAAGGGTTTATTTCACAATCTCTTTATTATCCGAGGTTGTTTATACGTAATTATCTACTGGGACCTCTTTTCATCCACATCCCTATTACATAAAAATGTATTTGAAAACCTTATTTCTATTTTACAGAATATGGGATAAAGTCATTTATACCCTTGTTTTACTTTTTATAAGATGTTTATAAAGGAATATTTCCGTCGTTTTCCAAACAAGGCCCTTTTTAACCTTTTCGACGGAATAATGGTAAGAATGCCTTTTTTTAACTTATATGGCAGGTGCAGCTATTTTCTGCCATTATAAAATATTTTAAGATTCCCTTACAAGATTATAAGAATATTTTCAATGTAAATGTTTTCTTTTATAATTTTGTGACTTTTAAATGAATTCAAAATAAGAGATTTTTCTCTCAAATAATTTTGATTTCATCTATGTCAACATCCTTTGATAAATTTTACACTTGTTTGAAGTTGATTTATTATGATACAAATCTTCCATATTGTATTTAATGTTTTGTGATATTTTTTACTATGTATGAGTTATTTTTATTCCATTAATGGTTTATGATTAATGTTTTGGCATTTCGTATTCTAGTTTTAATATGAATGTTTATGTTATATTTCATCCTCTTATTAAGATTAATGTGTTTGAATAGTATGTTTCGGTTTGGGGACCGGTAAATGTAAGCCCTTCGGGTTGGGTTCTGGTTAAAGCAGACCCTCCGGGTTGGTGTCCGTTTATTAGATGCACTCTTGGTTGGTGTCTGGTTATGAGAGGCACTCTGGGTTGGTGTCGGATTATTATAGGCACTCCGGGTTGGTGTCCGGTTATTAGAGGCACTCCAGGTTGGAGTCCGGTTATAGAGGCTCTCTGATATGGAGTCCAATTACAGAGTTTCTTTGGGTTGGGTTCTAGTTATAGTGATCCCTTAGGTCTTGGCACGAGGCCTTGACATAGAAATTAAACTTCGGCATTATTCATTCCCTTGTTATGAAAGTGGTTATTGATATTGCATGTGATTATTAAATTAGTATAATATCTATGTGAATAATTAAATGGAATTATTTCATTTTATCTTTTTCATATTATGATGAAGTTCAAGATTAAAAGAATTTTGTTTTAGTTATACAATGCCTTAAATGTTTATGTTTATTTATGCAAGTTTCTTCTATATTGTTATCCTTACCGAGCATCTGAGCTCACCCCTTTTAATTTTTGCTTTTTTTTCCAGGATGTGAAGATGTATTTATTGAATTACCTACAAGTATAGTATGAGAGGATATGAAGAAAAGATGTTGTTTTAGTTTTATATTTATTATTTAATGTATGACTTATGAATTTATCTAGTGTTTCCAAAGCTACTAAACGGATCGGTCTTTCGGGAGTTGATCCCTTATGATCATTCCAATATTATGTAATAATGAACAGACACTAGGTAACGGGGGTCAGTGCATTATAGTTGGTATCAGAGTAAGTTTAGTAAGAAACTTTGAAGCTATATTTAGATATACTCTGATTAGAGCACATAGCCATAAGATAGAATTTAAGGATTAATAGAGAAGAACTTCCTAAAAGTTCGGTATTATAGATATTTTGTGAGTTTTTTATGAATACATCTATGTATGGATATGAGAAGGTTGAGGCGGCTCTGGCATATATGTACCTTGGGTTAAAACCCGAATACACCGCTTTGAGATAGACTCGAACGGGAACTGGTGCACGACAACTGGCCTTGCTTTACACTTGGTTACGACACTCCCGGGGGATATGCTTAGGATAATTCTCATTTTCTTTACAAATCATTATGAAGGGTTTGTGAGTATACAATTCCATAAAGAAAACATCTTTTTATGATTATGTATTATATCCATAAATAGTTCAATTTATGTAAAGTGTTTTACATGTATGGAATTAGGTA
This sequence comes from Viscum album, assembly GCA_963277665.1. Taxonomy (NCBI): domain Eukaryota; kingdom Viridiplantae; phylum Streptophyta; class Magnoliopsida; order Santalales; family Viscaceae; genus Viscum; species Viscum album. The sequence goes on from OY728129.1 coordinate 1,071,557,119, forward strand.
TTTTGATTCATAAACTGATCTAGGGTATGCCATTATTTAGAAATGGAGACTAGTGGAAGAAATGGAAACCATATCAATGTACGAACTCCATGTATAGATTGACCTCTTGATCAAGATAATTATAGTGGAGTTTGTGATGCAACTGGTGCTGATCAGCTAATCACCATACTAGGGCATCTCACTCAGATTATGAATAATAACCTTACCCGTCTAGGGTACCTTGATCCGCAGCGTGGAGGATCAATGTTAGATCGCTTCATATCTGAGAAATGGATATATTCCTTAGAGAAAATATTCCACTCCTTCGGGAGTAGTGAAAGGGAAAAAATTGTCATGGCAGTTTACCGACTTACTGGAGATGTGGGTCAATGGTGGTTGTTTATTAAAAAAATGAAGCAAGATGATGAAGTATAAAATATGGAATGGACTGAGATCATAGAGATTTTCTTAGAAAAATACATTCCTCGTGACCATCGAGCAGATATAGAAAGAAATTTCTGAGTCTGAGACAAAAGGAGGATGAAAATGCTCAAAGTATGAGGCTAACATTACAAGGATAGCGAGGCATGATGCAGATTATATATGTAACCCAAGAAGTAAGATTGATCGTTTCTTTGATGGGTTAAAACCATTTCTTCATTGAGTATTATTCTAACAATATTTCTCAAGGTATGAAGATATAGTCTCATTGCTATCAAGAAAGAAAAGGAATTCTCTAAATCTTATGACAGTAATGTAAAGAAAGAGAAGAAGATAACGATGGAGAAAGAGACAGATAAAGGTAAAAGTGAAAGAAGTATTTTCCATTACGTGAAAATTGTGGGAAGAAACACCCTAGTACATTCCTAAAAGGAATGGGAGTTGGTTACAAAGATGGATAAAAAGGTCACCAGACTCATGATTGCAAGGGAAAGAAGGAGGTTGTCAATCTTGAATGCTACAATTTTAGAGAAATGGGGAATTATGTGAATGAATGTCCTAATCATTAGGGAAACATACCTCAGAAAATGCCCAGGGATCCAAGCCAAGAATATGTTGTTACTACAGTTGAGGAGGAATAATTAATGTATTTGTGTTTTTGGACTCATGGATTATATTTTGGTTAAGAGAATAACTTGATATATGTATAAGGATTATACTGCAGTACTTGTTGTTTTCATTAAGGTTATAATATGACTAAGGTAATCATATTTTCAGTATTTGACAATAAGAGAAACTTTACTCTGTTTGGAGAATCTGACAATGTGATTTATTTTTAAATTTAGATACATTTTACAGAGAGTCTGGACAGAGGTACTTTGGATAACTATAATGTTTTGGAATGGATTAAGTTGAAATTTGGATAGTATTGTTCAAGGTTAAAACATTTCTTATGATTATTTTTGGAATATTATGATAATATAGTTTTAGGAAAAGGACAACCTGCAGGTCGGGTGATAACCTGTCACGTTGGACAAAGCTGCAGGTATCGAACCGAAAACCATAGTGCGACTGGCCTTTATTACCTACCACAAGACTACAAGAAGTCCCTAGTTATTACAAAATATTTTTTCATTATAATGGTATGTGTTAATGATTGGAACCTTATATTATTAGAATAAATATAATATTCTTGAGTTATATTATCTTTTATAGTGAAAGATGATTTTGTGGTAGAAATTTTTTGAAGGATGAAAACTCTACTTATCAAGATGTATATATATATATTTATCTTATTCTATGGAGAAATTAATTCTTTAACTTTAGGTAAGGGATATTAAGACCAAATATGAGTTATCCTAATACCTAATGTTTTTTTGAACTGATGATATTTTAAATCATCATAGATTGATGGCTTTGAGGCCCTCAATTCTACACTTTTTTGTGATTGATGAGCTCAATCACTCCCTATAAATATTTAGGTTTTTCCTCTAATTACGTGTCAATAATTTCCACTAATGTTCTCATATTCGAAACCCTAATTTTGTTGTGACATTATCATTTCCCTTTCCTTCTTATTAAAACTAAATTTTATTAAACCTATTTCCGATATAGGTTTTTCACAAAGGTATTCTCTATTTTCAACCTTTTATTTTCAAAGAATAATTTCCAATTGTGAGGATTCAATTATTTTAAGGAGGTCAGAATGTAACACCCCAATCATCCACGGTACGTTTCCCTTTGAATAATGCAATAGCTTGCATTGTATGCCTCTTCAAGACTATAACACACCACGACTAATCAATGTAGCCGTTATGAATAGTAATACCATATTTTTCAAATTTTATAAATTTTATCTTTAAAAATGGTCTTCATATTTGGATTCGGAATATCTAAATTAGCCTGGGGAGCCTTTTTGGTATTTTTTTTGAAAACTATCGATTTTTGATGCATAGTGAATAAACATTGAGTTATGGTTTAAAAACGAATTTTTATGTAAATAATTATTTATTTTGATTAAATTTAATTATGTTAAAAATAGATAAATAATAAAAATATATGTTCAATGTAATTCATTGAAGTTTGTTTAGAAAAATTTTAGATATATAAAAATTTTATTGAACTTTTCACTGTATTTTACCCACCTCCTAGGAAAATTTGGAAATTCACAAAAAACTTAATTTTACCTCTTCTATTAGTGGAATTTCAAAAATCTGAGAGACACGGTTAATATTATGGAGTAAATTTTGTTTCAATTAGAAAAAAATAATGTTTGGTGATTAGTTACTTTTTACTTTTATTTACCATGGTTAAAAGTAAATATGGTAAATAAGTGTAAAAATGATATTAATATAACCCTAAAAAATGTCCTAATTCTATTGGAAAAGTGTATCTAGACCAAAAACAACCTTAGTAATAATATATCATCATTTAGGTCCACTTTGATTAGATTAGGACATTTATTATTATTTAATTCAAAGAAGAGTTAAATGAGTTAAAATCAAGGTTTAATTACTAAAACATTTTTAATATATGGTTTTACATTAGATATATTTGATTGTAAACATTCATTAGAAATATAAAACGATTTAATACAAAATGGTATTTTATTTATAATTTTTAGACATTAAATAATTTAATTTATTTATGACACAATGGTGATTTAGTAATTACCTAATTAATGAAATATTAGAATAATTGATATTATAAATATCCAAATAAATGTAATTTGAGACTTTTTATGAATTCAATTTATTTTATAGGATATTAGGACTTGTTAGGATTGATTTAATTAACATTTTTTGAATTAATCATGCTGTTGTAATTTTCAAAAAAAATCAAATACCAAATAGTGTCAAAATTTACATAAAAGAGTTTTTAAAAAACATAATATATTATTAATTCATATTCTATTCCAAAAATTCTATGTTTTGTCCAAGAGACTTATATCATGATATGTATATTATTAATGGACCACTTGGGGTCTCATGGATGTATATGGTATGTTTATTAACTATAAAATATAAAAATACAATGTGACATGGTAAATGTCAATCTAATTAACTAAGAGTTAAAACTAAAAAATAAGGTTAATATAATGACCCAAACCTATCTTAATTATATTGGTTGAATGTATTTAGACCCATACCCACATTAGACTTTGAATAATTCACTTTTTTTCCATTATAAACCGAATATTAATTTATTATAAATTAATACTTTAAGTTTTTCCTAAAGAGCCCCTCCTCCCCCTTATAAAAGGACACCACTTCTAACTAATTATTAACACATTAAAAGCCTTTTGGATCAGCCAAATCCTACCCAAATATTCTCTCAACTTACCACAATTAATCCAATAGGCCTTAGTTTGATCAAAAATATAACCTAAGGATCCCTTTTGGTCAAATCAAAAAGAAGAACCCGAAGAAGAGGTAATGTTTTCACCAACATCTTTCAAGTTCATTTCTTCTTCAACTTCTTCTTTCTTTGTTATTTACATTATAAAATAATAACTATAGTATATACTATATAATATGATGTTATTATAAATATGTTATAGCCATATTCATTATTCTATCCATCCCTTGAATGACATGTCACCATACGAGCGTATTTACGGCTTACCGTCTCAAAGTCGTGGTGTAATTGTTCTTCAATACATTATTATTTTTATGGGTATAATAATGATTTATATTTTATGTAAATAATAAATATAACATGATAATAATTATTTATATATGATACACCATCCAATTATATATTATTTTAATATCAAAGGAATGATATTGTCGCTCGTGTGTACGTACGGACTACCGTCTCCCCGAACGCAATGAGATTCATTCCCCGCCGTATCCATTCAAGTACAATTCACATATGATAATTAAAATTAATGTTTAATTACTTGATATAATTCTGTATATGAATAAGATACAACCTATACATAACTAACACGACTTATGTAACAAAACATATAATAGAAAACGAGTAAGTTAACACCTGAAACGATGATAATACTAAAATATTATTAACAAAGCAATGTTAAAAGATCATATAAGATATAATATGAATTTATATGATTCTTTTATAATTTAATAACAATTATTTCACCATTATACTGGAGTTTAACCTACCCTCAAATAAGGAGAAGTACAAGGTAAGGGTTTATTTCACAATCTCTTCATTATACGATGTTGTTTATACGTAATTATCTACTGGGACCTCTTTATCATCCACATCCATGTTTCATAAAAATGTATTTCAAAACATTATTGCTATTTTACAAAATATGGGTTAAAGTCTTTTATACCCCTTTTTTTACTTTTAATAAGAAGTTTATAAAGGGATCTTTCCGTCGTTTTCTAAACAAGGTCAATTTTAACCTTTTCGACTGAATTTAGGTAAGACTGTCTTTTTTTAACTTATACATCGGGTGTGGATATTTTCCACCCTTATAAAATCTTTGAAGCTTCCCTTAAAAGAATATAAGAATATTTTCAAAGTAAATGTTTTCTTTTATAATTATGTGACTTTTAAATGATTTCAAAATAAGAAATTTTTCCGTCAAATAGTTTTGATTTCATCTATGTCAACATCCTCTGATAAATTTTACACTTGTTTGAAGTTGATTTATTATGATACATATCTTCCATATTGTATTTATGGTTTTGTGATATGTTTTTCTATGGATGAGTTATTTTTATTCCATTAATGTTTTATGATTAATTTTTTGTCTTTTCGTATGCAAGTTTTAATACGAATGTTTATGTTATATTTCGTCATCTTCATTAAATTAATTTGATGGACAAGTATGTTCTAGGTTGGGGACTGGTAAAAGTAATCCCTCCGGGTTGGGGTCCGGCTACAGAAGACCCTGTCGGTTGGTGTTCGATTATTAGAGGCACTCAGGGATGGTGTCCAGTTATTAGAGGTACGCCAGGTTGGTGTACGGTTATTAGAGGAACTCCTGGTTGGTGTTCAGTTATTAGAGGCACTCAGGGTTGGTGTCCGGTTATTAGAGGCACTCTGGGATAGAGTCCGGTTAAAGAGGCTCTCCGGGATGGAGTCCGGTTATAGAGGCTCTCCGTGTTGGGTTCCGGTTATAGTTATCCCTTAGTTATTGGCATGAGGCCTTGACACAGATATTAAATTTCGGCATTATGGATTCCCTTATTATGAAAGTGGTTATTGATATTTCATGTTATTATTTGATTAGAAGAATATCCTTGTAAATAATTAAATGACATTATTTCATTTTATCTTTTCCATATTATGATGAAGTTCAATTTTAAAAGGCTTTTGTTCTTGTTATACATTGCCGTAAATGTTTATGTTTATTTATGCAAGTTTCTACTATATTGTTATCCTTACTGAGCATCTGAGCTCACCCCTTTTAATGTTTTAATATTCCCAGGATGTGATGAAGTATTTTTTGAATGAACTGTAATGATAGTATGAGAGGATATGAAGAAAAGATTTTGTTGTAGTTTTTTATTTATGATGTAATGTATGACTTATGAATATATCTCATGGTTCCAAGGCTACTAAACTGATCAGTCATTCGTGAGTTTATCCCTTGTGATCTTGCAAATATTATGTAATAATGCACTGACTCTGGGTAACTGGGGTCGGGGCATTACAGACTATGTATGTAAGGAGCTACGTGTCCTCTTAAAAAATATATTTATTTCATACCCCTAGACCACCTCACATGCATGTGAGTAAATTTTAAATTAAAAGGAAATCAATAAGAGGTGTCCCTGAAGAGGTGTCCCCGGAGTGGTGTCCCCGAAGTCGCATTCAAGAACAAGAATTAAACAAGAGGAGTTATTGTTTGAAAGGAGACTAAATGTTTCTGAAATATTTGATAATAGAGAATCTATGAGTCTACCCATATTTTTTGGTTATTTTATCAAATAATGATAAACTAATCATATGTCTCAATATCAAGTCATGATTAATTATTCATAACTAATTAAAATATTTAATGTCATATTGAATAATGTAAAATATTGATATAGAATATAATATTTTATTAATTATTTTTTTATAGGTAATAATGTCTATGAAAATATATTGCAATGACGATTCCATTTCTCCGGAGCAGAGATTTAGCTATAGTGTGCCACCTGTCAGAGTGGTAAATCATCATGGCTGTTTGAAATTGGATGTAGTTTGCAATAATATTTATAATCAGTTAAAATTGACGGTCGATCAATCCATTTCTTTAATCACATATTGACATGTAAAATATCCTTAATGTTTCCGGTACACTGAGTACCATTTGGTCGATGATGATGATTGGATGGATGAATGTTCTTTATTTAGACAAAATCATGCTAATGGATTGATGTAGTTGTATGTGATGATTTCTAATATATATGTGGTGCAATTGACTACTACAAAACAATGTTTTCTGAGCTCTGTACAAGTTGGTCCTTAACATTAGTTTTTTCCATGCCTATTTTTTATTTGACTCCATTAATATAATGAAATTATGAAGAAGATTACCAAAATATAGAAGGATATGAAGATTACATCCTTTTGGGTGCTGATATAGGTAATGAAAGTTTATTTGAGGAAGAAGAATATGGGGAGCCATCAGGAGATGATGTGGGTGAGGGTGATGTGGGGAATGAACCTTCTGAGGTTCCTTTAAGAGATGTGGGTGATGGTAATGTGGGAAATGAACCTTTTGAGGTTTCTTTGAGAGACAGGAATCGAAGACATCCACCAGTTAGTGGTAATCATCCTTTAGTATTAAGTTCATTTGTTAATGGAATATCTCATGAACATTATTTTGATTGGGATGTCATTACACCGGCTTCTTAATTCCATGTACTTATAGGGAAAATGTTTGCATCAAATGATAAATCCATCTATATCGGGCAGGAGTTTGAAAGTAAATTGGTCATGAAAAATGTGATAAAGCAGTACCACATTGAGAATCATTTAACATATGTGGTTGACGATTTCAATGAAGAAAAAATATTTCATTTTTTTAACAAATATGGTCCAGAATGTAAATTTTGATTAAGGGAAATATTTGATATATTTTTTGCATGTTGGAGGATAACCAAATTAGAAGGTCCACACACATTTGTGCATCTAATCTTGGTGAATGATCAATATTCTCTTGATTCAGAGTTTATATAAAATGTTATTTATGAGATGATACGAACATGTCAAGATGTTCCCATTGTCCTTGTTTAGGAAATAATTCAATAGTTTTATAACTACAAGATATCATAAACCAAATCATGAAATTCAAAACCGAAGGAAATTGTAAAAGTGTATGGTGATTTGTATTAATCTTATCATATATTTCCACAACCTATATAATTTTTATATCTCAACAATCAAATTTTTTAACAGTTAGCCACTATTGAGTATGTATCCCCCAATCAATAAGTTTATTCAACAAAGGTGATGTTCAATAGGGTTTTTGGATATTCAAGTCATGCATTGCTGCCTTTCCAAATTGTAAACAATTTATTCAAGTTGATGGAACATTCCTATATATAAATTATAAAGGTGTTCTACTCATTTCTGCCATATAGGATGGTAATTGTGCTCATTTTCCACTTGCTTTTTCTATTGTTCAAAAAGATAATCTTGAATGTTAAATCTATTTTCTGGCATGTGTACATGTTCATGTCACACAAAACAATGGCGTGTGTCTGATATCTAACCTCCATCAAGCAATTGAAGAGTTTGTGGTTAGTGATGGGGTTTCATGGACTGATCCAAATTCATATCATTATTATTGAATTATACATATAGTAAGTAATGTGCATAATAATTTTAGAGATGATTCCATAAAGAAGGCGATCCTCAAGTTGGGTATGTTTTTATAAACTTATTTTATAAAACAAAATTTATTCTCAATTTTAATATATTATTCTCTTATAGTTTCATCATATGAGCCCCAACAAGAAATGTATGATGGATTCCTTGAATAGATCGAAACTACTAATGAATATTTGTATCAATATATGATGCAGATTTCGAAAGAAAAATGTTCATTAGCATATGATGGTGGTAGAAGATATTACCATATGACCACTAATATAGGGGAGTTCATAAATGTGGTCCTCAAGTGTGTGCACAAACTTTTAATCACATTGTTAGTGAAAGAGACCTTTTATAGATGTGTTCACTACTTTGTTGATTGGTCCCAAAAGGCCTATCAGGGGATGGAAAATAGAATGTGTTTTATGTATCATTTCCAAAGTGATATTGATTCAATACTGAATGAGGATTCAAGATGGACTATTTAGGTATTTGACAGGGAAAAGAAGAGCTTTCAGGTAATATTGTGCCACGACCAGAAAAACTTTCAGGCATTTAGATATGCATGTGTGAAAGTTACCGTAGCTTGTGATTCAGTAAATATATCAAGGGAGCCAAATTTGGACCCAATGTATCACAAGAGCACTTTTGTTAACTTTTATTGTGCAACTTGGATGCCCGTTGGTGACTTTCATTCTATCTCATTGCCCGTTGATCAGCCGGCTGTCATCCCTGATATTTACAAGTTTTATAATTTGGTTCTAATTTCCTTTATGGTTTTTTTCAATGTTTTTTGTTTTTTAAATTATTGGCTTCATACTACTAGGTTACGGTTCCAAGGAAGACCAAAATGAAGTTGATTTAGAAATGAAATGGATTGGCCTCAACAACGAGGAGGGAGAATACGATGAAAAATTTGTCATGCAAAAGACATACTCGTATGAGATGTCCACAAGTGGTAGCACAGAGCTCCACATCTCATCATCGATGATCGAGTGTTTGTATTGTATCACAAATAAATATATTTTGATATGTATGTGGAATTTATAGTATTGAATACTTTTATTTCTGACTTTCTCTATTTCTAACATGTTTCAATATTTTTTTATCTCATTTTTTGATTCTCTAACAATGAATTTTGTGATACTCAAACTATTCAAAAAAACAACATAGAATGAAAATGAATATATCATTCTTCCCCATGTAACAAAGACAGTAATCCATACAAAAAAAATAATTATTAATCGAAAATATTAACACAATCATTTTTCATTTGATTATTCTATATTTATTTACATAACCATTGAAATTTTTTATTCAACCTCTCATACCACATGCACCATTGAAAAATACCATGAGATTATATGAGAAAAATGTCATATCACTAATATCATCCATATAATTATCATCCCTATGCATTCAAGTAACTTTTAGTCCACCCAAAAGAACTAGGTCATGGAAGCCCACATGCAATGCCTATAAAACCTATATAGGTTTTAATTAATGTAGACCACATAAATATTGAATATCAAAATTAGGTAATAGGGTGCTTTATTTATTTATGGGATTAGTTATGTAATAAAATCACTAATCCACACACAAAAAATGACGTATAAATTGAAAATATTAACACAATCATTTTTCATTTCATTGTTCTAGATTTATTTAAATAATAGTTGAAATTTTGTATGAAATTCAATATAATAAAGTAACAGTGATATAATTTGTGTTGATGGTAGATTTTCTATTACTCACAACTCATGATACTCATGTATCACGATTACTTTTAGAGGGATATCCAGTGCATCCACTGAGTGTACATAGATCTAACCATTTACATCATACAACACCACTTCCCACTATCATCCCACATCTTCAACATGCCGAATTCTATGGCATAACGATGTTCGAATTTACCTATCTCGACCATCATCTCATTTCTGCGCTTGTAGAGAGATGGAGGCTAGAGTCAAATACATTCCATTTTAGAGAGGGGGATAAGACTATTACCCTAAAAGATGTGGACATTATGTTGGGCCTACCCATTGATGGTGTAGCTCTGACTGGCCGAGTTGGAGAGGATTTTATGGAGATTGTTCATAAACTATTGAGCATAGAGGTCCCTGATGAAGGTAGGATCATCATCGGTGGTCAATTACGCATGACATGGTTAGACCAGCACTTCACATAGTTAGTATAGGATGTTGATGAGATCACCACGCTAGGATTTTCATGTGCATATATTTTGAGGCTGATCGGTGGGACGTTTTTTTATCACTCCACTACTTTTGTACATTTGATGTATTTATATTTTTTTGGAGGATTTGTACAAGGCCGACCGATATAGCGGGGATCTTCTTGTCTAGAATATATTTACAAGGTGTTATGTAGCGCATATCGCATTGATAAGATGCATATCACGAGATGAATTATTCCTCTATTGATGTGGGTATGGGAGCACATCTCTTGTTTACCTCTACATGATTGTGTGCCATTACCAGCATATATTGTAGCAGAGACTCTACATGGAAATTGTTATTTTATTCCTTCCTTATCCATCCAATGGCCCTAAGGCCTTCATTTATTTTGAATTTTGATAATCCACCTTTCAAGGGGTGAGGTGGAACCCTTACAAGCCCTATAGGTATAAGTATTACATAAACCATTGGCCTTAGAGAAATTCATTGCCCGTAGGCTACAAACATTACATACAACCCAGAAAAACTACTTGGAACTACACCTCCTTATCATCGTCATCATGAAATCATCTCTCCAACTTCAAATGGCTGTTCAACTAGGATATCCCATGCATGTACAGGCTTGTCCCGGTGGTAGGTGCCATACCCTCTCATTCCTGCAATCTGTGTAGCTTCTGTTGTGGTCGAAGCTCCTTTCTCATCCCTTGTATAGAGTTTTCCCTTATAGGATGTCTAGTATTAATATGCACTTAAGGTGGCATGAAGGCCTTGAGGTGTCCAGAAGGCCTTACTGGCTCGATGGATTTGGTGGCCTGAAGTCCTTAAAGGACTCAGGGTCCAAATCAGTGTCCCAAAGGCCCAAATGGGGGAAAATTCCTAGCTGCTATAGTGGTAAACATTCCCTACTACATTACCTACTATCGTACTGTATAGTTCCCCCTACAGTACCTGCTACAATACTGCTAAAATACTGCTACAGTACCCCAGAAAATTGTGCCTCCACCTGTATTTGATCCTGGGTTGCTTGGATGCATTTAAGAGTCCCGACCAACCAGACTGAGGCTCATTTTCATGTTATTCTTTCCTTATATTGTCTAAATTATTTGTATAATATTCTATTATGAAATGTAAATATAACAATATTATATACTGGTGGAGTTAGGAACATCGACATTCAGATTCCCCCAGACATGACATCCATGCCTACAGACTTATGTTTGATAGAATTCAACCACCTGATGAATGTGATTATTATTAATATTGTCAAATCTTTATTCTTTACTATGCTTGTATTCATTAATTAATTTATTATTTATTTTTTATTTCAGATTTTATGGATGCCATATACAAATTCTATTATCCATATTCTTTCATGGTACTATATGGAGATGCTTTCTATCTGCACCTGTAGGGTTACGTTATTTCATTTTCATATAGTCGAGTGGCATTAGACCGACAGAGTTAAGAGGTAGTTTGAATTCTTTCATCCATTTCTTGAACCACCCAGTCAATTAGATTCACTGTATTCCCTGAAGATGTCAGGGAAGAGATATTTCAATTGGAGGAGATACCACACCAGATATATTTATTTATGGGATAGAAGTTAGGACATATAGTTGTGAGGGGTGGGGATAGTGCACATTCATTTGGTGGATCAGATGGATTACACATCTTGGTAATACAATTCCCCAGTCATATTTATGACACAACATATACGAGGATTTCATAAGCTTTTATACATAGTTCCTTCAACAATTTAGTTGAATTTTTATTCATATTACATAACAACTTAATTTTTTTTCATAGGATGCTCGAATCTGTCATATACTAAACATGTCTAATCTAGTAGAGAACACCATATTTGACCGAGAATATTTTCACACCCTTTTATAACAATAGATTCCTTCAATGGACGAGATTTATCACAACATTTTCTTTGATCCACCACTTGTTGGGGAGGCTGTGGGGCCTGCTGAGGCTCATATAGATGTACCAGGGGGTGATGAACTTGTTATAGATCTTGTTGTTCCACAGGAGGAGGATATTCATATTGATCAGCCAGATGCTACAGTTCCATAGGAAGAGGGTGTTCCGTATGATCAGTCAAATGATCCTCTAACTTCTTCGGCTCATCCACAGGTAGATACATACGTTGACTGGGTTAAGCTCAATTCATTATTATAGAAATCCTCAGTACATCAGCCATATTATTTCCATGTAGGTGAGAGTTCCAGCCATCCTTCACTATCATTGGATGCAGGATAGGGTACAGAAGCTGAGACTGTACATCCACCACCTGTCACACCGGAGGATGTGGGGGTGGTTGTTGAGGATGATGTGTAGCGTACGCTGGAGTGCAGACAGAGACAAACATGACATGGATGCGTCCAGTATACACATGGCTATGGGACATTGGAGAATACATTCCATAGGTATAGATTAGGTTGATTTTTGATTTACAATACATTAAGTATGTGCATTAATATTATCATTTATAGAGTTCTACATTTTTAATAAGTGTCTTACTGTCATCAAATTATCTTCCAAAATTAATAATTTCTATTTGGTAATGATTAATAAATATTAATACTTTGGATGAAAAGATCTGTAAAAATCATGAAATCTTGACAAATATTATTTATCTTAATTATATGTATCCTAAAATCATGGAACATGATTCTTTGATTAAAAAAATTAAATTGAATGAAGAATAATTTCAACGATTAATGAATAATTTTCAAGAGTAGATGATTATGATTAATGGTCGGAAGAACCACAATATGAGATGTATGTAATTAGAAGATCATTTTGATAATTTTGAGAAGAAACATATTCAAACTTTATAGAAGGAAACATGTTTTACTGGTACACAATCTTCCCCGGAGGATTTTCCTGTTAAAATACCTCCATCATGTGATAAAATTATGGACATTATGAAAAATATTTATTTTATATTCTTATAAAATAAGAAACAATCCTTGTGATGGTTAAGAATTTGTAAGCATATGTAAGAATATGTATTGGAGAAGATCATATTTGGTGAAGTTATATAATATTTAAAAACTGATGTTTATGAGTGATTCTCTTTAGTGAGAGGTAAACGAATAAATATTAAATTAATTCCAAAATTAATATATAAATTAGAATTCAATATAATTACTGTAGAACATTCAGGAAGACCATTTTATAGAAATATAAATGTTTTTCTAAATCTCTCTTCATTTATTAGTAATAAAAATACAGAATAGAAAGGTGTTGTAATTGAATTAATCCAAAACATAAGAAATATTTGCTTCTAAATAAATGATGATTTTTTTACTTTTATGTAGGATGCCTGAACGATGTTCACACATCCTTTAGAGACTTCATAAAGGATACATGAACCCCATTCACTCATCTACCATTGCTAGGATCTGTGAACGAGGATCACACATCCTTAGAAGATCGAATAAAGGATGCGTGAACCCTATTCTTGCATCTCTCCACACTGAAGATGCTTGAATGTGGTTCATGCATATGGAGACCCATTTTTAAAAATATTTCAAACCCAATACCTTTTCAATAATTGTTCTATAACCCATATATACAACAACCCACTACTACCCCATCTAATATTTCACGATGCCCACTGACTGCAGGTTTTGTTGGTTTTGTTATATATATGGTTTCTTTTAATTTATTATATACTAAAAATTGGTAGGTTAACCAATATTTTAAAAAATGGGTCCCAAGATGCGTGAACCTCATTCACGCATTCCCAATCCAAGGAAGATGCATGGACGGGGTTCAAACATCATAGGCGCAGTGAAAGATGTGTGAACCTCATTCACACATCCTCTATAAACTTCGTGAGGAATGCATGAATGGGATTCACGCATACTACATATGCTTTTAATTCTTTAATTTTATTTAATTTTTTTAATTTTATTTGTTATGTTTATAAATATATATATATATATCAAAAAATTTCAGTAGAATTTATCTTCTATTTAATATCCATAAGTACTGCCATTATAGCAGTCTGGATTCTGATAGAGACTCTCACCCAGGGCTCTCTTTTATAAGAGGGCTTGCCCAGAAAATCATTCTATATTTTCGATGCGGGATTCAGGTTCTCCCTTTCTTATGCAGAACATTCGGCATTTCCGATGTCATATTCTGTTTCAAAAACATGACTTTGAAAGACTATAAAATACAAACTGTAAGACCAATATAAATGAAACATAAACAAGGATTAAATATATAAGAAATATTTGAAAATATAAAGAATTTAGTAAAAAATGTTGATGAATAATAATTTATATGCTTTCAAAACCACCATCTTGATATGTAAAAATGTTTCAAATACCTGGTTTTGAAAGACTATAAAATACAAACTATGATACCAATATAAATGAAATAGAAAATATGGATTAAAAATATAAGAAATAGTTAATAATTAATTAGTTAATTCGTAATATAATTATTAATTAGATAATTATTAGTTAATTAGTAGTATAATTATTAATTATATAACAATAAATTAGAAATATAATTATTAATTATATAATAATTAATTAGTAATATTATTATTAATTATATAACAATTATTTTGATAATTTGTCATGTAATTTTTAGTTATATAATAATTAAATAGTCAATTAGTAATATAATTATTAATTATATAACAATTTATTATTTAATTAGTAATATAATTATGAATTATATAATAATTCATCAGTTAATTAGTAAATTAGTAATATAATATATTATTATAATTATTCATTATCATTTTTAGTTATTACTTATTAATAATGGGTTATAAAATAATTAATTTGTAAATTAGTATTATAAATATTAATTATATAATAATTAATTAGTTAATTAGTAATATAATTTTTATTTATAATTATAATTATTATTTATATCATTATTAATTATATTACTAATTAACTAACTAATTATTATATAATTATTAGTTAATAATTATAATTAATTATCATATTAATAATTATAAATAATAATTATATTACTTATTATAATTAATAATTATACTACTAATTATAATTAATAATTACAACAATAATTATAATTAATAATTATATTACTAATTAACTAATTTATTTTATATAATTAATAATTATATTACAAATTTTCTAAATAATTATTATATAATTAATAATTAAAAATTATAATAAATAATTATAATTAATAATTATATTACTAATTAACTAATTAATTATTATATAATTAATAATTTCTAATTATAATTAGTAATGACATTATTAATTAACTAATTAATTAGTATATAATTAATAATTATATTATTAACCAATCATTGTATAATTAATACTTTTATTACTAATTAACTAATTAATTATAATATAATTATATTATGAATTAACTAATTAATTATTATATATTAGTAATTAATAATTATAATTAATAATTATATTACTAATTAACTAATTAATTATTAAATTATTAATAATTAACAATTATAACTAATAATCATATTACTAATTATAATTAGTAATGATATTACTCCTTAACTAATTAATCATTATATAATTAATAATTATATTACTGATTAACTAACTAATTATTATATAATTAAAAATTAAAAATTAAAAATTATAATGACTAATTATAATGACTAATTATATTAATAATTAATTATTTATTTATTTGAAAATTAATAATTATATTACAAATTAACTAATTAATTATTATATAATTTATAATTATAATTATAATTAATAAATATATAACTAATTAACTAATTACTTATTATACAATTATATTAGTAAATAACTAATTAATTATTATATAATTATATTAGTAAATAACTAATTAATTATTTTATATTAGTAATTAATTATTATTGATTAATCATTAATAATTATATAAATTATTAACTAATTAAAAATTATTTTAATTATTAACTAATTAATTATTAACTATTTCTTATATATTTAATCCATTTTTTAACATTCATTTATATTGGTCTTAGAGTTTGTATTTTATAGTCTTTCAAAACCACGTACTTGAAATATTTTTAACTTTTATATTGGTGGTTTTGAATGCTTATAAATTATATTCCATCAATATTTTTTATGATATTATTTTTATTTTCAATTATTTCTTATATTTTTAATCCTTATTTAATGTTTCATATATTTACGTCTTATAGTTTTTATTTTATATTATTTTAATTAAAC
The DNA here is from genome assembly GCA_963277665.1 of Viscum album. Taxonomy (NCBI): domain Eukaryota; kingdom Viridiplantae; phylum Streptophyta; class Magnoliopsida; order Santalales; family Viscaceae; genus Viscum; species Viscum album. Next base: position 1,071,573,725 of record OY728129.1, read on the forward strand.
TTACTTGAAAAAATTTTATGTTTCTAGTATGTGGTTTTTAATGCTTATAAATTATTATTCATAAACTTTTTTTAGGAAATTATTTTTATTTTCAATTATTTCTGATATTTTTAATTCAGTGTTTATGTTTCATTTATATTGGTCATATATTTTATATTTTATAGTCTTTCAAATTTAGGTACTTGAAATAGAATCCCACATCGGAAATGCATAATGTAATGTGTAGGAAAGGGACAAATTGAATCCCACATCTTTTATGACGTTTGCGAAGGATTCATGAACCCCATTCATGCATCTCTACATGATGAAGAAGTGTGAATGGGGTCCATGCATCTCTGAACCCATTTTTAAAAATAGTTTAAAACCTATCTCTTTTCTACATATTTTTTCAAAAACCCATTTTAAAAAAAAACCTCGTTTTGTTCCACTCGGTTTTCCCTCAAAGGTTCACTACTAGAGAGATTGTTTTCCCTCAAAGCTTGAAAATTTCTCTTTCTGAACTGCCTCATTTGGTGAGGGATCTTATTGGATTATTTTCATCAAATTGACGATACAAACTCTTACCCTAAACCATTTTTATAGCTATAGATTATTGATTAATTTCTAGAAATTATTGTTTTTTACATAGGTGTCTTTGGGAGTTATTCCCCTCCTTATATTTCATAAATTGTGTTTCTAGAATGTTTATATTTTATATAGTAAAAAATTATGATATAATTTCTACACAAAATTAGATATTAAATGGTCTTATAGATGATTTTTAATCATTCAATGTATCATAGTGGATATATGAACTGAAACTAATACCCCTCCCATGCATTTGCATGAGACAAAAGAGCTTGCGAAACAAATGAGTTTGAGGCATGTAAAATGTACCAAAAATAATAAAAATAAATTAAATTACTTGATAAAACAATAATATGAAAAGAAAGTATACTAGATGGCATAAAGAAGGAAAATATATTTTAAAATAGGAAATATTTATCTATTCTTACAATGTGGAAATGTGGCACACATTGCTACATAGAGCCCCCAAAATCTATTTGGTTGACTGGAGATGAAAGATTTTGCTTGAAACAATATTTTTTATTTGTATTGATATAAAAATGATACAATCAAATATTTGTTATCATTCAAAAATTAAGGAGTAGTAAAATGAGAAATAAAAATATGTTACAATAGAATATAGATTGTAGTTTATAAGGAATTATATTATTGATAATACAGATTTTTACACAAATATTTCATATTATAAATAGGTTGTCACATAACAATTTAGTGACACGCTAATTGGGATTACAAATGATAAAAATACTATACTATATATTCCAAATGACGTCGATATGTATTATTATACATAAATTATTAAATTACAATTGTAATTTGGTAAGAATTACATATTATAATAAACTGATTGATATACTTTGATTATAGATTATAATACCTGGAGATTATTTAACATAGATTATGATATATATTGACCCAAATTATAAACATAGTTCCATAGAATCCAATTTTATTTAATTTCTTCCCCTATAACAGATATATTATGTTGATTAACGTGTACTAAGATGAAACACAGACAAATGTGTTATGATATATTTTTGATTCTTCAAAAAATTTATTAAATGGTTGCATAATGCAAAAAACAAAATAAAACATTTTTTATATAGTGATTGCCAATAAAAATGTTTTTATACACTAAATATCTACTTCTACACATTTTTCTTTTAATAGTGCTAAAAAGGACTTAATCAGTGCTTAAGAAGTGTTGATAAGGTGAGAAATGTTATCGTATAGACTATATTAGCACTCAAAAAAGCATTGTTAATTGAACCATTTGTCATTTTTTTAGCAGAGATAAAGGGGGCCTTTATCTATGCTTGTTTTTAAGTGTTGATAAAGGGTTAAAATTTTATTTTCGTCTGGAGATCTCTGCCATTCCTTTTTTAGTTCGTCCCCCACCCCTTTATTAGTGCTTTCCCCTCCATTTGTTAGCGCTTTTTTTCACTAGTGAACCAACACTTTATTAGCAATATGAATTTTCCTTTATCAGCGCTTTATGTAATTCCAACCAATTTTTGACCCACCTAGTGCGCCTGGGTTTCATAACTGCACCTCTCTTTTGGAAATCAAACACATTTACCTGTACACCATGATTTTGTGTTTTCTATTTTACGATATTTATGTTTCTTTATATATATTTACACATGTTTTTGTTCATATTTTTATATAATTATTTTTAAATACATATATAAAATAATTGTTTGTGTGATATATATAGTTAAATATTTTTAAATATATGATATATTAAAATTCATATAAATATGTGATAATATAATACAAATATATATCAATTTTGTTACTACACAAATATGTATATATAAACATTATATATATATAAGTATATATATTCGTATATTTTTATAATGAAAAAATGGATAAATATTGTTTAAAATACATTTTTAGATTATGTCTATATATTGTATATTACTATATAAATTTTAAACATGACATATATATTTATATGTTTATATATTTACATATTCATATGTAATTGTATATATACATATACATTTATAGTTATGTATTTATAAGCATTTATTAGGAAATACGTTTATATACAATATTTAATGATAATGATAGTGATTTATTTATAAAAATACTTTTATATATGATGTATATTTACATAATATACACACAAACATATATTAACACACACAAGTATACATTTATATTTCTTACATACACATTAAAATATTTACATCATAAGTATCTAATTACATATATTAGAATATAAATATATATATATATTGTTATTGAAAAACACATGTTCATATATAAACATTAGTTGTATAGGTATATATATAAATATTAATGCATTTCATAAGGTAAATAAAATGGATAATTTTTTTTAAAAGAAAAAAAAATATTTATTTACATTTGGTTTATATAATTCAACATAAATATTTATGTAAATATGTTTAAATATGTATTTATACAATTGATTTATTATTTTTTAAATATAAGAAAATATGAGTATATTTAATTATAAATAAAACTACATTATGAAAAATGATAAAATTTTAAAACCATAATATCTATATGAATATAATCCACGATAATAAATTTAGTACCAATTGAAAATAAATAATAAGACTCTATTAAATGAAGTGGAACTACTATAAAATATTAAAACATAGGGTATCCCATCTCAAAACATAGTTTTAGATGCCTTATGAGACTTTTTCTCCCTTGAAAAATTTTTCACCATGGTTATCTCTACACACAACAGCGTAGATCTCTTCACGAGCTTCAATTTGATAAGTGATAGAATCCAAATAGGCACACAGATCAAAAGTTATAGTCGTTTGAAGTTGAATTCATTTTTTCAACTAATCTTAGAACATTCATTAATTCAGTTAATTTTTATGTAATTCAATAGTTATTAAATGACTATTACTTGGTAAAAATGTTCAAATTATTAATTATTAATATTTTTAATTATTTATATGTAATTTTCACTGAATATGTTATATATTAAGTGTAAATGTCTATTTTTCCTTATCTAAATTATATTTTAAAAAATATTTTATATTTATATCAATATAAATATATAAATATTTGTTAATGTTTTTTTATGAAATATACCATTTATCAGAAAAAAAAGTTTTCATAGAGTGGGGCCTTTATCAGCGCTAGTAAAACGCACTGATAAAGGGGTTGGGGCGGGGGATTTATTGTTTCTTTATTTGCGATGATAAAGGGACCTATCTATCAGTATTTTTTAGTGCTAATAAACAGACACCATTATCAGCATTTTTTAGTTGTGTTGATAAATTCAACCCTTATTAGAACTTTTATCTAGCTCTTATAAATCCTAGAGTTGGATAAACCTATAGTTGTAGTTTTTTTCAAACCATCTCTCAAAATTAATCAAAACTCCACAACCAACTCAAAAAATTCTCTGTATATGAAATAAAATAAATTTTATATTTCACTAAGGCTCTTTGAAATAGTTAATAATTTTTTACATATTTTACCATTTCAAAACATACCATATCATAATCCCCACTATTTCTAGGACCCCTGACATCCATTGAATGTAAATACCATACATAATCTACAGATTCTTACCAGGAAATTCTGTTGATGAAACGCTACCACTATCATCTGCTGACACAGTTTTAATCTTTAATAGCTGATTATATTTTAGAATTAATATTTATTAAATTCAGATAAAATAAGTAACATTTCCTTCAAGTTAAATTACATTGGTGAAAGTGAGAATATAACATTAGAGGACTCAATTGACTCTCTCCACTAGAATATTTTTTATCTTCACTGGATCATAACTACCACGTGATGTTCTTATATAATGTATCTCATAATTTAAATTTGTCAAATATTGGTGTGAGGAATGGGCATGAGCATTATGACACCATGCATTACTGTAAGAGTAAGTATATATGTGTTTTGTAAAAAATATTAATGTACTATAGAAATTTTAATGAATGCATGATATGATGAATCACTTTCAAGGGAAAATGAATAATATATGAAAATAAAATAGGTAATTTGTAACTTTACATCAATGATTTTACTTGAATAAACATTTTAATGTTTTACAACACCACTTAAATTCACATGCTTTAAAAGACCATCAATGTTCACATGAAAATAAAAGTTCACCAAATAGGATCCCTCCAACAGGTAAAACCACAACTTATTATAACAAGCCTATAAGAAACTATTATTGATCAAACATATCCAACTTCAAAACAAATTCAAATTCTTTTAGTATAGGTCGATAAGGAAACAATAGAATATCAAATTTTCTAAATATCCAATTTGTAAATAACAGAAGAAAAGAAAAAAATGATAATATATGTCCATATTCAAATAGAATGTTTGAAGAGGGGAAATAAATGATTTTATTTAAGATGTTTTTTTAGAAAGAAATATGTAACAAAAAAATGCATAATATTTAAACAATAAAAAAATTTAAGCATACACAACAACCAACCTTAAAAGGAATTTTTTTTGGAGAACCCTATAACCAACCATAATTAACTAAGCATAGGTAATATATTTTTTATACACATTTCTAATATATGATCATCCACATGAAAAAAAAATTTATTTAATCTATCTATGGATTAATATAAACTATGGATTTAATCAAATTGAAAAATAAATATTTACTATAGTAAATCATAAAACTCTTTTCAAACAATATATTTCATATAGTAAAACTATAAATTGAAAAATAACTTAGGTCAGGGATTTTTCAAACTCCATATTTACTATATCTTTTATTTTTTGAAAATTTAGTATAGATTTCTTATAGTAAATCCGAAAAAAATGTTTTAGGTTATAGATTTTTCTTTTGCTCAATTCAGATTTATAGTAAATATATATATTTTTAGTAAAAAAATAAAGATTTTTTATGCTAATATACACTAATAAAATATATATTTTTATAGTAATCTATAGAGAATTATATCAATATTTTTATTGTGATTCATATTTTACAAACATTAAATTAAGAGTTCACATTTGAAATTTAAAAATTAGATATTAACTATAGAACGAGTAAAATATATAATGAAAATGCATAACATAATTGGTCAAGAATGGAAAAGTTATACAAATTATAAAATTATATATATTTATTATATTAAGGATTAAACATGTTAAAATAATTCAACTAATCAATTAATCACACTTCTAAGATTTATTTTAACTAGTTCCAAATTGTATTCGTTTTCAGAAGGAATATGGAAGAAAATTCCAGTAGCGAAGAATGTAATTAGTTGTGTGCTAAACTGTTATAGATGAAACGAAATATCAAGAAAATTCCTCTATGATATTTTCAATTGAAAAATAACATTGAAATTCATTGAATTCAAGTACAAACCACATTTTATAGTAGTTAGTTATCATTAAGGACATTAAGATCATGATAAAATTTAGGATAAAGGAATTGTACTGGGTATAATATTTTTAATTGAACTAAATACACTCTATAGATCATTCATCCATGTTAAAAACATGGAACTAACACATGAATATTTATTTAGTTGATATAAGAATGAATACTAAAATACAATCGATGATGTAAGGAAATTGGAAATTTTTTGGTTTTCTTTCTCATCTAAGAAAACATTGAAAAATCTATATAAAACATTCTATTTATGAACAACAGAAACAGAAAAATTACATATTCATTCTAAGTTCCTTAATATCCTTCATTAAATAAGAATGGTAAAAAATTAGTTCTCAATTTCTTAAATTATTTAATATGTAAAATGGATTATGTTGTATTATTAAGACATTATGATAAGTGGAATTTTATTTTTATAATAATCTATAGTTATAAAAGTTTAAATTTGTAGTTCAAATTCAAGAATTCAAAAATATACATAAAAGCATATATCCACTACAATATATAATGAATATTCATACCTTCAATAATTATTGAATGAAAAATATCCAAAAATTGTATAATTGTAGATTATGTCACTGAATGAATGGGTAATAATTTCAAATAAATTCAATGGATGCATAAATCACAACTATAAGGTCTATTTTCACTGGTACCTAAATGTATTTGTATACAATGAGACTATAATATAAAATTCCAGTAGATAATAGAGTGGGTAGTTGTGTTTTGATTATTATAGAATAAATAAATTATAAAGAACATACCTTTTTGAATTTTTAAATTTCTAAAAAACAATGAAATTAATAGAAATCAAGAACATAAATTTATATATATTGAGATACTAGTAAATACCAAATGTAGTATGTAAATCCACGAAATTATATAATAACTAGTGAATTAACATTCAAAAACATGCCAAAAAGATGCCCGTCCACTATAATACCAAAATAAAAAAATATACCTCACCCCTAAAATAACAAATAAAAGACCTTTTATAAGCACTTATGAATGAAGATAGGGTGATTTTTACAGTAATATACTTTATAACATAATAAATGGGTCATTCCCAGACGGAATAATAAATAAATCAAACACTAAATTCATTAAAAAAAATATAATATAAAGACTAAATTTATATCTTCTTATGCATAGATTCCAAATAGTTACAGTATATGAGGAGTAGTGTACACATCTAATAGAGAAATACCTAAATGAAATAAAATTGTCTGAAAAAAGAAATTGATGATTTTCGAATGTAATTTTTTTGTCTTGAGTTTTATGCAGTGGATAAAAGAAATATATTATTGTTGAATGATAGATAAATAAACATAAGAAAATTAAATTGATCACACTAAGTTACAGAAATGCATCATTATTTATTATTGATGTTCCCAATAGAAAAATATTATACCAAATAAGATTGATTACTATAGAAATATATAAGGTTAAAATTATTTAATGATTTTATAGGAGAATAACTAATATTGAATTTATGGAAATACCATAAAATATGTTAAAAACACTATTATGAGGTATATAATAAATATAACAAAAATTATTCCCATGAAGGTTTCCTTTTCATCAAAAATAAAAAAATAAATCATTGTTTATCATATGTTTCCATCCAAAAAGACATTATTAGAATAATTATTAATTACTATAGATAAAATAGGTTAGGATTAATTAATTAATTCATATTAGAATAATGGATATTGAATTTATTAAAATAGCATAAAATATGTTAAAAACACCATTCTAAATCCTATAATACCAATTTTAGAAAGTGCCTTCCCATTTAGGTGTCCACATCCTAAAAAATCTATTTCAAATATAGTAAAAAACTTGTTCATGGAGAAAAAAGATCAAAATAAGGATTCTATAATTAATTTAAAAAATATTTTAACTCTTTAAATTTATAACATAGGCATGTTGTTGTGACGGTCCGTGATGATCAACAGACAAAATAGTAGAATCTGGGTAAACCCAAGAGTGTAAATATGCATCATCAGAGAAATGATATGAGGACATTTTCATAGACCCTTGAATGGAATATTGATCACTAAATGTAGATAAGTAAGAGTACCATGTGTGAATATTGCACATTCCATGCATGATTAACGTATGTTATTATAGATAAAATGAAAATGTTTATTGTAATGAAAATAAATATTAGAAATAAACTATAAAAAAATGATCCGTAAAGAGGGTCAATTATTTTATGAATCCAATATAGGGTCAATTTTGGAATAAATAAGATATAAATAGTAAAAAATACAAGTAACTCATTAATTAAATAATATATATGGAAAATAATTGTTACGTAATTGAAATTCATTTAATTTGGTTATGTATTCTACAACAACACCTTACCCAATTTTCTTAATATAGTATATAAACTTAGAGTATATATTCCGGTGTGTAGATTTCAATGTTGTTGATTATGTAAAATAATAATATCCTAATGAAGAAGGTATCTATTAGGGGAAATATTCAGTGAAACAAATATAAAATTTTGAAATGAAAAATATAAATAAACCATGAAAAAATATAGTTGATAATGACAATCAATTTAAACTTTTCAAGATGATATTATTACATGACATCATATCAATTCAAATAATGTGTGTTTCTATATCATTCCAATGTAATGATATTTATATAGTACACATAACTATAATTTAATAATGGAATTAACTTATATAGATGATAATATATATGCATAAATGATGTATAATATTTATAATAATGTACATTCCCATATGAAAAACATTTTTCTTCTGAAACATTCTTAATTTCCATTGTAATATGGCTTCTTCAAATCTGGATGGTAATTAAAATACACCTATGACATCTTTTGAGGTATATTATAATATTATAATTATGATATTCAGACTTTTTAACCTATAATTTATTATAAAAAACAATGCAATATTGAAAATGGTATAAACATTTAAAGAAATATAGTTGGAGAACATGACTGGGATTTTCATAGGATGTGAATTTTTATAAGTGAAACATTTTGTTTCAGCCCACCACCCACCCTGTAAATTCTATCTCTTTAGTTTTCCAGATCTGAAAACACACCCCCAATTCATCCTCCTCTAAATTTATTCTTATTGATAGAGGAAATAGATCAAATCTTTGTGAAATTGTTTCAATGAATGCATCAGTGGTATTTAAATGGATAAAGTTGCGATTTAGGACCATTCAGAAATAGATCAATATAAGTTTCATGTATTCTATATTATCTTCTATTGAATTACATCTACCAAACATGTTAGGTTTTTTACCAAAATAATTTTTTCCTAGCATGTGTATGGCTATGATTGATCCTAATTTGTAAAATGTTCCTAAAATTCCATATAAGGTATGAAATTTGAAGGAATTCCAATTATTATTAGTAGTCTTGAAGATATTTTCTGATCTAATTTTTAACATAGATTCTAAAGAGACTATAGATGAATATGGATGGATTTGGATGTAAAAATTAGTTCATTTTATGGATGATTATGGATTATAATCTATCTAAAGCTAGATGGTTTTTTCGGTTCCTTTTATGTTTTTCATCGTATTAACTCACCCTTGATCCTTTTCCCGCAAATCATAATAGTTAATTCCACCAATTGTTAAATTCATGATTTCTCATAAAGATCACATTAATTAGACTTAAATTTCATACATGTTAGTTGTTTTTCATCCAATATATCCATTAAAACTCTATGGCTATCACTCTTAGAAATATCTCAATATTCATAATTTCATGTTCATCCCTCGATTTCAATTTATTCTCATGAATTCCTTTTTCAAAAACCTCATCCCTCTCCATGGAATGTTTTTATCACTAAATTCTATTTAGCTATATTACGTGATAAGATCTATACAATGGTAAGGTAACATGATCCTTATTTTTTTTAACCTAATCTACTACTATAAATGGTTTTCTATTTTTAATTTCCTCATTCCTAAAATCAATACTATGAACATTTTCTTATTCTTTTATAATATTAATTTCATAATACTGTTGACCATATTTCTTTTATGAATATAATTTTTATGTTTTTCTCCCTAAAATAATGACTTATTTGGATCCTAATGTATTTCTATTTCATAATGTTATTTTCCACTATTTATACATATATATTTAGTGTCAGTGGTTTAAACCATGTATTCCAAAAACATTCTGAAGACAATATTTCTAATTACGTTACCATGGATTATATTTTTTTATTCGTTTTTTTGATAAAAAACATACCATATTATATTTATCTTATTTTGACTGTATTCTAATTTACATATTCAACTATATTTAGTTCAAACTGCAATATATTTTAGATATTATTTTTTATTTTTTTAGTGAATATATGTACTTTTATTTTTATTCTATAAATATGATAATTTTCTTTTATATTTCATAATATGTAATATTTCTTGTAGTGATAAATATCATTGGAAATTTTTTTGAATTCATTTCTGATTGTGTTAAAGTTATGTATTATAATACAATTAAAAAATCACGAAGAATTTTCATATTTTATCATATTAGTTTCAATGATATAATTTATATATCAATGTGATTTATATGATACAATTTATTATTAATTTATATATATGAATTTATTGTCTAAATATATTATAGGATGATTTAATATGTCAGTTTAAGAAGAAGATTTCAATTATTAATTTTCCAATTTTTATCAATATTAAAAAATCTTGTATTAGTTGTCTTTCTTTTATTTCAATTATCTAGAAATAAGGTCATTATGAAAGATGAAACATTATAATAGTATACCAATTACTATTTTTTTCTATTTTTTCTATTTTTTTCTATAAAATCATAAAATATGATGATGTTGATGTAATTTAAAGAACACGATTATGAAAAACTATTCAAAAAAGTAACTGAAAGAATTTTTTTTCAATATATTATTGTCACATTCTCTTTTTAGACAATATATTAATTTTATATTTCTAAAAAATTATTTCATTCATTTTTTATTAGTTATATTCCATACATTTAACATTTTCATATGTTAATTTTTTAAAACTCACATTTTGTTCATGTATTTGGATGATTTTTATCTTACACATTCAAAATTATGAAGAAATAAAATTTTGAAGGAATTATAGTATAAGGATGAAAGTAGTTATAAAAGATCAATGTTTTGATTGCACATGTAATATATATATATTTTCATATATATAAATAGATTCTGATATATATATATATATGTGTGTGTGTGTGTGTGTGTGTTTTGAATATGGGAATCATATTGCCTCATACCACGATGTCTCTCTCGTTGGAGATATATCTTTCCCAGTTCTTCCTAAGGTTCGAAGGATTCTCAGTGAGCTTGTTGAGGTGGAAAAAATCTTGGTCCTCCCTGACTGTAGATCTCTAGTTGAGGTTCCCTCTTCTGAGCGATCTCCTTAATCTATGTTTCATCGTTTGGTTTTTCTCTAGATAGCGGATTCTTCTGTACGGTCTTCCTATTGATGGTCTTCCTAAACTCTACGATTTCACCCCTTTTCCGGCATGAGTACATTGGTTTGGCCTTCTTGGGGGTAGATATGGTCCTTAATTTGGTTATTCCCCCCGATCTCTAGATCTGGATCTGCATCGGTGGTTTGCTTTTTGGTTCTTCATCTTTTCATGTTGACTCTTTGGTTCAAGTCTCTAGGCTCCTCACCAACACAGTGGTTTCCTTGATCAATTTTTGTAATTTTCTGGAATCCGGTATACTGCCCAAGATTTCTCGTCTATCATTTTTGGGTGGCAACGCAGGTTTCGAAACACAAAGTTTGCAATCGTGAAGGTGGTGTTCACATGATGGGGGTGTTCACTAAAGGTGTTTTCGCGAAGGGTTTGTTCACGAGAAGCATGTTTTTCACGTAGGGTGTGCTCGCGAAGGAGGTGTTTGCAAAGATTACTGTGGGCAATGATTTCAATTCGAGAAATGGGTATTTCTGGAAGTGGGTTTCACAAAGGGGGTGTTCACTCAGGGTGAGAGCATGATGAAAGGGACGAACAGGGTGTGAGCGCAGAGGAAGGGACGCATAGGGAGTGATTGCAAAGGGGTTTGTGGTGACGAGGGAAGTTCTCAGTTTCAGTTAAATGGATCTGAACCAAATGAATCATTGGCTGAAACTCTCATTAAATGATAAAGAAAAATCGATAATTTCTACATGGAAGAGTGAGGATGTGTTCCTCTCACAGCGACTGTCCTTGCTTATTTTTGGAAAATTTCTTGAAAAAAGGTCCTTCAATCAGGGAGTAATGAAAAATACTCTGCAAAATATTTGGCAATTGGAGAACGGCGTTGCTATAAGAGAAGTCGAAGCAGGACTCCTAGTCTTTGAAATATTTAATGACGGAGATAAATTAAAAGCACTCAAATTTCGACCACGGTCCTTTTAAAACGAAATCATACTCATGGAGGACCTTAAAGGTGATGGAAATTTTCAGTCAGTTAATCTATCTTGATCACCTTTCATGATTCGAATTAGAAAAATTCCCTTTCATAGTAGAACAGAATGTGTTATTTGTGAGATTAGAGGAAACATCAGTTCATTTATGGAATGGGACCGGTCATATCCAATTCATTGGGGGCCTTTTGTGCAAATTAGGGTTTCGATTAACATTTCACATCCTCTTATGAGGGTAATGTTTTTGACAATTGTTAACTCTAACGTCTTGATTTTTTTGAGTTTGAAAAGCTTCCTATTTTCAACTTCATTTGTGGGTGCCTCAGACACTTAGAAAAATCATGTGAGGTGAAGATTGAGGATGGAAAGGAAATGTTATTTTGCAATACTATCCCTGGCTCTGTGAAAAAACCTCTAGGGTGACTTTTATTTCTGAAAGTGAAAAACAACAGGACTACGACAAACTAGAGAAGGCTCTTAATAAGTGGGTTGAACCAACTAATACTAATATAATCATGCTTGGGCCGTCAAATATTTCTGCTGACAGTCATGTGGTTCAATGGGCGGAAGGAAGGAATCTGGACTGGCCACGGATCTCGGTCGAGCTGAGGGAATAACACATGAGTCCGAGGCAGGGGCCGACGACCCCCTAAAGCTAGAGCACAACTATTTTGAAGGCCATTGCCTCCCCATCTGCTAGACTGAATCCAAACTTCAAGGAACCACCAGACCCAAGATTAGGGGTAAAACAACTATGCAATGATCCACCAGACTTTAGTTCCAGTTCAGATGATGTTTCTCCAGGTGCTACCCCTCAAGAAGTAGATGACATAATGGGTATCACGTTTACAGATACTATAAAACATCGGACATGTAAAAGAATGATTATTGAGGATAAGGGTGTGGATCCACCAATTCAAATCCATGGGACCATAAACTATTCTTGGAGGCATATCATATTACTGAGATCCTTCCAAAGAGGTGGAAAGTTTCATATGACGGGCAGGTAGTCAAAGATTCAGAGGTGGCGGTGGGTGTGTCCCAGCCCCACCTAGGGCAATGAAAATCTTAAGCTAGAACTCTCGCGGGCTTGGAAACCCTCTAACGGTTCACATTCTCCATCACTGGAGTTCCAAATTTCTCCCTAACATAGTTTTTGTATGTGAAACTATGTTGGAAAGCAAGTATGCAGGCCTTATGGTCCGGATGATTGGGTCAAAAAACGTCTTACCCATTGGAATACAGGGACACTCCGGTAGACTTTTCCACTTGTGGATGGAGGACCTTGGGGTGAAGATCTGTAATTAGTCATGTAACTACATTGTTGTGGTGGTTGATGGCCCAGAGGATCCTCCTTGGTCGTTTTTGGGTTCTACTGGTGGTTGGGTGGGAAGGATAAACACAGATCATGGGCCCTTTTGAAGAGACTACAAGACTCCCTCCCTGGCCCTCTTCTAATGGGGTGGGGGATTTCAAGGAGGCCGTGTATCCCCATGAAAAAGAAGGTATTCATGTGAGTATTAGTGATGTGATGAACGATTTTAGGATGTATCTTTTTTCAAAATCTCTTCATAACTTCTGGTTTTATATCTCGTTGTTTACTTTGCATTGAGGTAGGTCAATGGAGATCCACCTGGAGGAAACGATGGATAGATTTGTTGGGAAAGATGAGGGGACCTCTCTTTTCCATGTCTTCTCTATCGTTCACCTGCCCCCCGTCAACTCTGACAACTTCCCTATCATGTTGTCAACAGTCTCATAAGGGCAACAGAGAGGACCTAAGCGAACCATTCACATTAAAAGTATGTGGCTCCAAGATAGTGATTGAAAAAAGGTGGTTTAATCATCTTTGGATGGATCCAATTGGGGAATCATGTCCAACTTCTGTACTTCTGTGTCTCACCTTCATAAGTGGATCTCAGCTAGGTTTGGTAAGTTTGACCAACGTATTAAGGAGGCGGAGAAACAATTAAAGCGACTCCACCAATTTCCTTGTTGTGAATATTTCCTTAGAAACATCTCCGTGGTAGGAAATAATTTTAATGGAGCTCTGATGGAGAAAGAGATTTTTTTGTTCAATCAGGCACAGGAGTCCCATATTAGAGATGGTGATCAGAACACTGACTTTTTTCAACAAATAGCATCTGTGAGGAGAAGGAAGAATCATATTTCTCATCTGGAGGACCCCACTGGGAGAGTTTCATATGACATAAATGACATACACTCCATTATCCTAAACTTTTTTAGGAACCTATATTTAGAAGAATGAATTAGCACTCACTCATGCCTAATTGGATGCATCCCAATGTTGGTTACAGAAGACATGAATCGATACCTAGAATGAGATTTGTCTGAGGAGGAAGTGCTCAGGTCCCTTCATCTTATTCACTCTACCAAGGCACCAGAGCCTGATGGGTTTCATGCTCTATTCTTTAAACACATTTGGTATATTGTGGGGCCTGATGTGGTGTCCCTAATGAAGTAGGTGTAGGATAGAAGAGCCTCTCTTGAATCCCTTAATGTTACTCTTATTACTCTTATCCCCAAATCCCAGTGCCCTCAAGAAATCTCATAATTTCATCCAATCCGCACATGTAATGTGATTTACAAAATTTTCTCCAAAATCATTGTGGCCAGACATAGGAATTTTCTTCCACTACATGTGTCAGATAACCAAAGTGGATTTGTTTCAAAGAGATCTATTACATACAATGATTCATTTGCCTTTGAATTATTCAACTCTACGAAAACTCTCTCCTCATCCATGCATGGAACCATGGAAATTAAACTATATATGATGAAAGCTTATGACATAGTTGAATGGCCTTTTCTCAAACTTGTTCTATCTAGGTAGGGCTTTGCGATGAAATGGTTCTCTAATGTCATGAATTGTGTTACGTATATCTCCTACAGAATAAACATTAATGGGATCCCTTCAGTGAGATTTAAACTCTCATAAGGCTTGAGATAAGGGGACCCCCTATCACCTTACCTCTTCATTCTAGTGGAAAATGTCTTTTCACATTTCATCCCAAAGGTGGTGGATCAAGGAGTTATCCATGATACTACGGTATATAGAAATGACCCCTACCTCTCATCTCTTATTTCCAGATGATAGGCTCTTTTTCATGTGTTCTACCCTGCAAGAATGTAGTACAATGCTGAATATCATCAATCTGTATGAAAAGGCCTCTGAGCAACGTCTTAATGATTCAAAAGAAGATTTATCTTTCAATAAAGGTGTCCTACAATTTAAGAGAGAGGACTTGTAGCGAATGTGTGGCTTTCTGATGGTTAATAAGGACCCTAAGTACCTTTTCCTCCGAACCCTGATGGGTAGGTTGAAGAAAAAATGTTTTGGAGTGATTGTGGATAGGGTTGATAATCTGATTTGTCTTTGGTATAGTAAGAAGATTTCCCTGGCGGGAAAGGTAGTTCTCTTGATTTTAGTAGCCGAAGCATTCCCTTCTTAATCTATGTATCTATTTAAATTCCCAGAAACATTCATTGATCAAATCCACTCCCGGTGGGCCAATTTTTCATGGGGCTCCCATGAGGGAAAACATAATTCCAATTAGATGTCTTGGGAGAAGATGGGTGTTTCAAAATTCAATGGTAGCTTCGGCTTCCGAAATATCAAATGGTTTAATGCGGCTATTTTGGAGAAGAAAGGATGATGCCTTCTCTCCCACCCAAATGCGATGTTCTCAAAGGGGATGCAAGCTAAGTACTTCCCTCATTCTGACTTCATGCATGCCCAGCTGGGGCCACGACCTAGTTCTACATAGAGGGGAATTTGGGGAGAAAAAATCTATCGTTGATTTGGACTGCATGTGGAGAATTGATGATGAGCATAATATTAACATTTGGAATGATCCATGGATGTAATATGGAGTCAATCATATGTTTTCCTCACCGGTTGTTCCTGGATTCGAAGACGCAAGAGTATGTGACCTGCTCGATGACTCGCTTGAGGAGTGGGATCGGGAGAAGCATTGTTGCTGGTTTAGATTGGTGGATCTTCAGCTCATCCTGAGTATCCCTCACATAACAGGAATGGGTATGACCAGATTTGCTGGACTGGCAAACCTAATGGGAGATATTCTGTTCGTTCAGGTTATAAAATAAGGGTTCAAGGTTTTCCCTAGGTCTTTACCGATAATCATTGGATGTGCCTCTGGTCCCTCACTGCTCCCCCTAAGGTGACATTTTTTTTGTGTTAGGTCTGTGATGGGGTTCTTCCTACCCATGAATTTCTGGTGCAGTGACATTTGGTGGAGGAAGACACTTGTCCTTTGTGCCTCCAAGAAGTGGAATACCATTTGCATGCAACTCATTTCTTGTATGTGGGTGGATTGGGTGTGGAAGGTTTGGAGGTTAGATTTTCGTATTTTCTTAGATCCATCAATTGGGTTGGTCCCAAACTTTAATAAATGGGCGTCTTCTCTGGAACTGAGAGTGGTAGGGACGATAATCACAATTTCTTGTTTGTTTTGGACTCGACGGAATGAATTAATTTTCCATATGAAGGTGACCCCTGATCACCTGTGGGTGGATAGAGTTTTTGAGTTGATGAATGGATGGAAGAAAATTGATGAGGGGCATACTTTAAACAACCCTCAATGAGAGGCTACTTTTTGGTATCCCCCCAACTAAGGGTTTCTTTAAGATTAATACAGATGCTACTGTCTCTGGTAATTAAAGGGTCAGTATTGGGCTCCTTGTTCATAACATTTTTGGCCAAATTATGGAAGCTCACTATAGGGCAGTGCATAACTCATGGAGCCCTGTGGTGGCAGAGGCCTCAACCACCCTTCAGGGGATTCTTTTTGTCTGTTCCAAATTTTGGCCCAAGATTCTGGTGGAATTCGACTGCCTCGAAGTGTTGAACTCTCTCTCAACAAAATATGAGGATTCCCAGCCTTATGGCCTCATCTTGAGGAAGATTTGTTCCATGACCAATGGATTCAATGCATGAAAATTTTCTTTCACCAAAAGAGATGGAAATTCAAAATCCCATTGTGTTGGCTTGGTTTGGGAAACATTGGGGTGATCATTGTTGGGTGAACACATTCCCTGATTGGATTTGTAATCCTACTTCCCTTAATCATTAATTTATCTTTTCCTTCAAAAAAATATATGTTTTGAATATACCAATTTTAAATGTACTTAATATGTATCATGATATATCTATATAATGTAATATATATCCATATATATGTGTTTTGAATATATATAAACATATTCTAATATATGTTCAGAATACATATTATCTGATATATATTCTAAATATATATATATATATATATCTATACATGGTTATATATTTGAAATATATATTATGATATATATTTTAGTATATATATATATGTTTTATATTTGTTCATAATTTTTTGATCTTTAGAAGGATTACTTTCTTGGTTTTTCCATATTTTTAGGTTGGTTCGATTGAATAATACACATATTTCCTTTCCAATGGTAATAACCAGTTTTATTCTATTTTAGTTCATTTCCATGGAATCCAACAATTTTTTTGTTTTTTCTCACAGACATAGGTTGAAAGAGCTTGAATTATGGCATGGAAATGCTTATACTTGGTCTTATGGATAATGTTGAGTTTGATCTAAAATTATTTAAAACCCATGTTTTGTTTCATGTATAAATCTAATTTAGATTAAAAATACATGTTTATGTTTTACTAATTATATTTCTTCACCCATTATATCTGAGTTTATTGTTTATAAGTATTATTTCTATTTGATTAACATTAGACTCATATCCTTTTAATATAGTTATTATGAATAAAAAAATTTTGATTTACTATTGGTGGGTTTATATTCACTTCTATTTCACCTCTCCACTACTCTATCACCTCCACATTCATCTAAATTCCAATAAACATAACTGTATATCCCTCCCCTTTTTGTTTATTTTAGGTAAAAAAACCATTTTAGTCCATTGTTATTGTGTTTTATTCCATTTTTATGACAAATTAAACTCTATATGGAAAACCATATTTTTTTCATCTCTGAAAAATATTTCGATGATCCAAATATTTATATGTTTATTATTGAAAACATTTTACAACGTTCCCTATAACATATTCACATGTTGTAATCCTCCATAACCTTTGTTATTCGTGAATTTCATGAATTTTATAATTTCTAATGATTATAAATGTTTTAGAGGCTTGTTATTGAAAAATAATACACACTAAAAGGCCACTATTTTATATTAATTATATATTAAATTAAGTATGTTCTTGATAGAGAGATATAATCGCTGAGAACATGCATTGTTTCTGAAATATTACTATTTTTATTTTATTTATATTTTCAAGTATATATATTCTTGATAAAATAATATTATGGACTAGATAATATATATATTTTATTTATTTTAATGCTATTATATCAGTATATGTCCTTGCATAACTATTATTTTTATGATGTCAATGATTGTATGCTCTTGATAAAACTCTATTTCCCATGTGTCAGAGAATCCATAACAGTTTCCTATAATTAATATCAAACATAGAATATGTGTAGGTGTTTAATCAAAAATAAAATGATCACACATTAAATTTTTATGTATCATCACAAGTGTTTCATTCTTGAAATATTATTTACATTTTCATAAAACAATTTTTTATCAGTTACTCTCCAACCTCACAAAATATTAACTCTTTAGCCATTTATTTTTATGGAAAAAACATTGGGGCATCAGATTAAAAATATCCCTCAAGCTCCATCACATGTATTATCATAATTCTCATTTGAACACTCCATTTCTCACTAGAAAAAATTAATGGATTTTTCTTCATATTAAGGTTTTGGTGGTCAATATTCGATGAAAACATGGTTTATATTTCATGGGTGGATTTTTAGAATTTGGGAAACTTTGGTACTCTGCACAAGCTTTATAATTTTTATCTATCATTATGGGTAACAATTTTTTATGGTTACATTTGAAAATTTTATTTTTGAATAAAAGCCTCATAAATAAATAGGGGAAGAAAAATTTATCAATATTAAATATTGAAATGTTTTAATATAAGCACTCAAGTGGTATGTGTTAGAAACATTTTTCAAAAAGTTCCATCAAATAAATCCTAATACATACCCATATATGATCAATGTTTTCATCTTTTGGGTTTCAGTATTAGAGATAAAAGTGGGGATTGAAATGATCTGGAATTCTAGAGCTAAAGTTGAGGTGAATCATTTTGGGAGGCTACAAACATGGCGGGGATTACATGCTCCCATTTCATGTATTTTGGTATTACATATATATATATAAATATATATATTCTAATATACATCCAATAATATATATTCTAATATTTTTGGGATATATATGTATTTTAAATATTTATATTATTTAATATATTATGTATATTTGTAATCTTTTATATATATTTTTTGAATAAATTAATTTAAATATACAGTACATTCTTCCTTCAATTTTTTTTTTCAAATATTGTATTTTTTATATTTTTTCAACAGTTTCCATGTCTCATGAAAATATAAGGAGAATAATAGATAGTGATATTTTTTATTCACTTGAGTTGATCGCCCACACATTAAGGTCCTTTGTCTCATAATTTCACAAAAATTTATGATAAAATATGATTTAATTATTTTCACCAACCACCTATATGTACCTCCCCTTATATTTACTTATTTATGTTTATAAAACGTTTATAACAACATATTAACCAATACTATTTTGGAACACCACCATTATATCACCCATAAATTGGAATTATGTCGTATGTGGCCATAATAATTATATTTCCATCAAAATGTTTCATTACTACCTTAATAGTATTTTTCTACTATTTTATGTTTTTTCATCATCACTTATTTTAAAATAATTTTAATAACACACCTTTTAAATCCCCCATGTAGATTACCCACTTCATGTTATTATGTTGAAGTATCCTTTATTTTAAAATATAATATACTGCTCCCAATGCGTAAATAATACTCTTGGTCACCCTTATAAAAGAACTAACCTATTTATGATTATAAAAAACAAACAAACCAATTCCATTTTGTTTCCCTACATTTGTAGTGTTCAATGAATATTCATTTAGATCATATATTTATTATTGTCATGGATCAGGGTTGCTTTTCTATTGGTTCTAAATCTTATAAGATTGGAGAAGATAATGAAATGAATTTTGACGACTTTTAAACAATTTTTTTCAATTTTTATGCATTTTCTATGAATTTTATGTGTTCAAGGATTCTATTATACATTTATGTTGTTTTCTTTTGAACTATAAATTATTTCTATTAACAAAATATTAGTGACTTTTATTGTCATATAAGACGTTTTTTAAATTTTAATATGAGTTTTTAAGTATTTTTTATGTATTGTTCTTACAAATTAAACATAGGTGAATCAAATTTATTATTCATTTTTATACACTAAATGATTTTATATTAATAGTGTACTAACTAATTTGAATGTATGACATTAGATAACATTTTAACCTAATTTCTGTTTATTTTCCAAGATAGTTCAATCCATGTTACAAGGTATTTGTTGTATACCACATTGGATGAAACATTTATTTCCGTAAAGAAATCTAAGTAATAGGATGCTTGAAAATAAGTTATCATAATTTTATGGTTTAAATTATATGATTTTTTTTGATAGTGTTTTTATTTTGTTATGAAATTTTCAAGTATAATTATACATTATTACATGATTCTTTTTATTTCAATTTCGTTATTGTTGGTGTGTGATTTTATTGTTCACTTCTATTATCCTTTAAATTTTTCATTTATGTTTTATTAGTTATCATTTTTAATATATATACATGTTTTTTGAAATGATTTAGTGTTAAATCATGTAAAATAGTCCTATTTTATTTTATAATATTTTTATTACATTCCGCGTAATATAGGGGATTAATTGATTTAATTAAAAATAATAAGAACAAATATCTTCTTACACAAGTGGTTATTATTACCTACTCCAATCCACTAGTTCCAAGAACTTGAGTAGTAATTCAATCTAAAATTATATTTATTTTCCTATAAGATGTTTCTTTTGATGAATGCTCTTGAATAACTGACTAAAGTACTGTAACAATTTTAAAATTTTACTCAATGGTTTGTAATATTTTCTTCCATTATAATTTACTTATATATTAAAAAATAATTCAAATTAATTATATTAAATTTAAAATTATATTTATTTGATTACATTTAATGCATTATTTTATAGTTAATTAGATCACATTTTTTTTGTAAACTATGTTTGTATATTGTTTAAAATGAGAGGAAGATTATATTCTAATTACTCGTATAAAAATAAAATTATCCCCTTTCAATATGTATCAAAATTAAAGGGAACATATAATGAGTTCTATATATCATTTAAATTATGTGTAAATGAATTATACATATATTTTAAACTGTATGTATTTGATTTTTGAAAATGAGTTATGCATATAGTAGGATAATTAATTATACAATAAAATTATGAAAAAAATCATGGAAATGAATTATGAAATTAAAACAGTATAAAAATGAATTATGCATAAACTTTAAACTATTTAACTCAAATTTTATGTGTGATATATGTATATATTGTACAAATATATGAAATAATAATCTGGTCACCATTTGACTGAATTCATGTATCCCTACAATGATATTATATGATTACTTAATGGGAGATACTTCACTAAGCTCACATTAAAAACACATATACAAATTTAATTACGATAAAAAATAAATATAAAAAATTTAATAGATAAAATGAAACTCTAGATTGAATAATTCTTATAGAGAACACATTTATATTTCTCAATTTTATTCACAGATTCATAGATTTATTAAAATGAGGTGTAATCTCTATGTGAGTTTATATATTACAAAGTAGAGTACTATACATGTGGATTTATAAATTCACATAGTACACATATATTGAGAAATACATTTATGGGAATAGTATAATACTGAATTAATGAAACTATGAAAAATCTTGTAATTCTCCCATTATAGTGTGGTAAATAATGAAATTGATAAATCTTTGTACTATATAGTCAACCCATATTTATAAAATTGAGAGTACTATTATTCTATTTAAAATTGATAAATTCGAGTACTCTCTAACCACTATATGCCTTCTGACTACTGTGTAACCTTTTAAAAAATTGAGAGTAATTTTATTTATAAAATTGATAAATCTAAGTACTCTTGAAGTTTGAGTACTCTTGTGAAATCTGAGTACTCTCAATTGATAATGTTGAGAAATATTACCACTCCTGTAGAATTTGTGTAATCAAAATAGATAATACATTATAAATTTATAAAATTGATAAATTTGAGTACACATGAAATATAAAATTACATCAATGTAAAATTTATAGTGAACATTATTATGAAATCCTAGAACTAAAATTTTATAACGAACACATTTGTACTATAAAATCTGAGTACACTTTATCAAATAAGAGTACTCCCAAATTTTTTTTTTTTTTAATTTTATAAAAAATACCCTTTTTTGAAAATAATAGAAGATTACTCTTCTGTTTCTCTTTTTTTTCAACAAAAATACATAATTACATATTGCAATAAAATAAATTTCTCTATGGAAATTTATCGTTGTTGAAACCTACATCATAAAATTATTATTTTAAAAGATGAACAAATGAGGAGTTGGTTTAATATTTCCTATCTATCATTTCTCAATACCATTAGTATGTTTCTATAAATTCATTTTAGTATATTTGGTTTCTATGAGACAATATTTTAATTGATGTAAAGTTGGTTTAAAATCATTTTTATTTATTAATTTATTGATGTTGAAATAACAATATTTTAACCAACCTGCAATATTTCTTTTTTACTATTGTAGTATAGTTTCTTCATCAAAATTTTTGAAATAAATATAAATTATATTCGTTTATGTTAGTCTAAACACTTTTTTTAAATCAACTATACATTTTAGTTTCCTTTATTTATGTTAGTTAAAAATATTTTTTTAAACCAACTGTACAATTTTTAACCATGGGTTTCTGTTTGGAAATAGCACATTTACCCCTATTGACAAAAAAAAAAGAATTATTATCTTTCATGTATATTATATATAATTCAATACAATACATTTGGTATCACTTTATTGGGTCATATGTGCTCCAATCATTCATATATTTCTCCATTTACTGTTGGCGTATGATCATTAAATAATAATAAATATATCCAATCATATTGGATTCTATTTTTATATTATAGTTTTATATAGTTATGTTTATATAACATGAATTGATACCTACTTTACAAAACATATTATGTATAATTATTTTTTTATGTGGAATCATTTTAGTTTGAATTTCAGTTATTTCAAATGAAATATTACATCAAATATTGCAACGAGTTAATGGATATAAATGATTCATTTGAAATTATTTCAAAATAATCTCTTTTTAGTTTTGAAATTTGTGTCAAATTTTACATAACATATTATCCAAAGAGGAATTTACAACATGAACTAAATCAAGAAACATTTGATATAGGTGTGGAAGTTAGTACTGAATTCCGAAAAGACAGTTCAACTATAGGGGATCATAAAAATCACTTCAATGAACATAAATTCATTATGAATATAAAAATTGAATCAATCAAAAAAATCAACTAATATGTTCAACTATTTATTAATAATTATGTCTTGTTTTATGTATCAACTATTATTTACTCTTATGTTTCTTGGTCCTTCTTCATTACATATATATAAAGGTTTCACCAACTCTAAATTACAAGTTTGTGTATGTGAATTTGAAATTGAATGATTATTCTATTAAAATACCCCTCTAGATTTCCTCTAATGTGTTCCGATAATGTGTATATTTAATATAGTAAAAAAATTAAATATAATTTCTATGCATAGTTAGATATTAATTTTTATAAAATAAGATAGTTAACCATTGATTTAAATTAAAAATTTACTAATATTAGTTAGATATAGTTTTATTAATGTATCATAGTTTCAATATTAAATGAAATATAATTATATTACATGTGTTTATATTTTAATAATTTGGTAAATTTTATTAGTGTTAACCCAAATGTTTTAGGATCCAGGAGAACCCATTACTAGATATTTTATCATAAAATAGATAATGTGTCATCAAAAGGGGGATTATAGATACAAGTATTACAAAAACACTTGAACTTTACTTTAAAAGATGTGAATAGAAGTCTATGATAAAAAAGGAACACCTAGAGATTACCTTTTGAATTTCTCTCTTTGAGAGAGAATTAGAATACTAGTAAGATTACTTATAATCATGAGTGAAATCAATTTTTATTTGGTCAATGAGATGAATTAATTTTGTTGAATTTGACTACAACCAAAGGAACCTCCATAATTGATGATCAGAAGAATTAATGACTATGATAATTTCTCACACATTATCTTCAATAGAATATCTATTCCCAATGAGATTGTAAACATAGCCTTTAATGATTCCCTAATGAGTACAAAAGACACCACCACAACCAAAGGGTAAATAATTTAATTTGGGTAAATCATTTCATGTGAAATAATATATTCCTTATAAATAATATTATAAATTGTTTTTTCTATTATTTCATATTTTAATTTTTGGTAAAATAGAAATTAGATAAATGTATTAGTAAAATATAATTGTTATCCCTACTATGATAAATACCTTGAGAAGGGGTGGGGGGAGTGGGTGAATCAGGGTATGAAAAATAAAAACAACCACCCCTTTAGATATTATTTCATTATTAGAAAATATATTTCTCTCCATTTCATATAGAAACATGTTAATAGAAATTAAATCATGCATGAGACACATCAATTTTACTTAGTTCACCCTCATTGGGCTACGTCCAAGTATCATACAATGTCAATGTGATGATGTACCAAATACAATAGGGTCACTTCCAAATAAAGGTCATACTAGATATATTTTATGTCTAGGATCACTAGTTTTACAAGGATTAGAGATAGCTCGATACCTTCCCAAGGGTCACTCCCTAACTCTCTTTTGATGGGTCACTCCCAATGGAAAGAATAAACTTCTTCCACATCCATTTATCTTTAATTTGGAAAGGATTCAAACATTTTTTATGGACATGTACCTCCCTTAATCATAAATATTGAATGAATTTTCAATTATATATAGATAATCAATTAAATTTTTTTAATTTCATTTAACTGATGAATGAAACTCTACCATAGATTTACTAGGTAGTCCCTTATGGTTCACATGACATTTTTTCATGAAAAACTTGGAAAACATGAAAAAAACTCTACCACCTTGAGCATAATATTTTTTCATGGTCATGAAACATCCAACATTCATAAAACTTTTGGATTATCATTGAAATTATTATTATTTTAAACCGTTACAAATTGCACAAAACATACTTTCCCATTTAAGACACAAGTTCTTTTCTACATGCAACAATCATTTGAGTCATTTCCTCATGCAATTATTCTTGTGTGTAAATTTTATAATTTTCTCACACCTCTTATACGATTCATAGATTTGTAATTCTCTAAGAGATGAGATACTCAAATTAGGGGGTATCTATATATTTATAGGCCCAACTAACCCTTCACATAAAACCTTTCATCTCTTTCACTATGTGTAGAAGAAATCCATTTTGTCATGGAACTTGCAGAATTCATCAAACTTACTTAAAGTAATTGAATCTATAATTTGAAGTAATATTTAGTACATAATATTCTTCACATCTTTTATATCACACAACTCATGTGTCAGGAAAAACTCATCTTTCATGAAAATTCAGATCTTACATGCTCCTTTTTCCTTAGCCGTATTTTGACTTTGCGATCCTAAATGTTGACTTCTGTGAAACTTTTTGAATCACCATCACTCTTACACACAACATTTTTATTTTATGTGAAAATAATTCCTTTTTCCTTTCTGCAGATTTTATACCCTAAATATTTGGAAATCACAAGGAAATTACACCACATTATATATAAATCTTTCTATTCTACCTCCATAGCATCCATTCCTTTTTCTTGGATATTTTTCAACATAAAAAGTCATAAATATGTTTGGAACTCCAAAACTAACCATGGAAACCTTCATTATCAATAAACATAACTAACCCAAAATCACTACAATGTTACGTTGATGGAATTTTTCCATAATGTATCCCCCTTTTTATTTTTTGAAATTTATTCACATTTTGATACCTCATTAAAGCTTCTTCTTCCTTCTACCAATATTTTACTATTGCGATTCAAATATAGATCAATGATTTACCCAACAAACACTATAATCCCACATGAGTAATGTTTGGTGTGAGAAACAAGAGTAGTATACAATGTTCATCAATAAATCACTTCATTATAAAAGCGGTAAACATCTTTCATCGCAAACTCCAACAATCATCATATATAACCTTTGATAGATCACATTTAGCATTGTCAAATTTAAAACTCCCCATACTTTTCTACTCCCTCTACCATTTTCTACCCTATCTTGATTAGGACATCATTTTATATACCTTTATCAAAGAACCTAAAGGTCACTTTGTTGTGCTCTTCAATGTGGTAAATAACATAGATTAGCACATCTTGGAAAACACACCATAACTTTGGGAGAGGAGGTACCACATTCGAACTTTTTCAAGTGTGGAGAGTTGAATGATCTCACATAGACCATAAATTCCATTCAAATGCTTCTTTGCATAAGGCATTTATCAAAATTCCTACAACCAATAGTCATATAGGCACATAATCAAACATCCTAATCCCATACCCCACCTTCTCCTTAATAAAATGATATTTTTTTCAATGTGATTTTTCCTAAGCTGATGTAATTTATTTTTGATAATAGTTATAAAACATGAATTATGAAAATGGATTCTAATTAAAGACATCACTATAACTACCATATCGTCATGCTATTAATTCATCCATAATAACTATGTGAAAGCTTGATTTATATTTGTCTTTTATGGTTCTCAATGAAATGAGATAATTTTTTTTGATTAGATAGGATATAAAAAATATTTGAAAATAGAATACACCACCTGATGTTGATTTTCTATGATATACTTATCCAGTCCAATCTTTATCTATATATCCCAATAACTATTACTATGATTTTTCATTGTATAGAAAACCAAAATCCACAATTCCCTAGATATACTAAAGTATTATATTTAACTATAGGTAGTTGGATTTCTTTGAGATTGTTTTGATACCATGATTATGCTAATGTGTAAAAACAATTATAGTCATGTCACTGTAAAGTACAACAAACATCCAATAATATTCCTATATTATCCTCCATTAACCACTTTTCCATTATCATCATGTGATAGTTTCATTCAGGTAGCCTCCTAAGTCATTCTATCATTAGAATTATCGATTAAAAATATTCTCAAAACATTATTAGAATATTTAAATTGGGAAATGAATGTTCCATTCTTTTTTATGTCACCTATAAACCAAAAAAAAACATAAGTTCACCAATAAATGTCATTTAAAATTAACTATTCATGAATTCTATTAAATATCTACACTGTGCTTCACCTAATACACCAACTATTATGTAATTAAAATATACCAGCACCACAATTAGTTGGTTACTATAATAGTTGACATAGATATTGTAATAAACTCCACCACAATGAAACCGAGCTTCATCAAAATTGATCTAGTCTTGAATACCATGCTCTTGGTTATTGCTTCAACCCATACAATACCCTCTTCCACCAAATTTTTTCTCATATTCATGAATTATATAAACATATAGATCATCAATATAAACTTCTTCTTCTAAAACCTACTTTATAAAATCTATCAAAACATCAATTTGGAAAAATTTGTACCTTTTTTCACTACTATGGTTAAGAATAATCCAATTATCATAATCCTCACTATAGGTTCACATGTTTATTCAACATCAATAAACTCTCTCTTGTAGTACCCTTTTCCCACAAATTTTTCTTTATTTTTAATAACTTTATCAACTTCATTCATCTTGTTGTGAAAGACCCATTTGGTCCCATGACATTCTTATTATTTTGCCATAAAACAATCTCCAATGTCTAATTCATCTCATTTTTTCATTCTATTCATTCATGGATTGACCCATGTTATCATCTATAATGATTTCATAAAACAATTTAGGTATATCCTGATATAGGAAATATTCATGCTATAATTATTTCATTCTTTATGTTAGAACTTGCATTTACTGATCACTAGTGATGTTCTATATGTAAATTTCAGCTCAAATATTTAACTTTCATATATATATATATAAATGTATATATATATATATTTATATAGTTTTTAATTATTCTTATTCATCATCATTATCTTGATTTAAATCATAATTTTCCACTTTAACACCCTAATTTTATTACAAAATCGTCACATTAATCATGGAACTGGTCACTATGTTGTAGATGTTTTGTTTATTCTCTACAATAGTGACATCATTTCTTTCAACAACAATTAGAAGACTCTTTTTGATGAATTTAAATGCCATTATTTTTCCTGATTATTCATGTAACATCCCTTCATATCCTCATTATTCCAATTTCCTTGGATTCTCCTTATTGAGAATAAAACATTTACATCAAAAGATTTTAAATTATTTCCATGTTGGATTATTTCCATACCGTAAATCGTATAAAGAATTTTCTTCCTTTAGACACAATAGAGCCTATTTAGATATGTTGACCAATATCAAGACTTCTACCTTCTACAACTTCTCTGGTAGGTCCTTTTCAATAAGCATTGTTCTGGCCATGTTGTTGATGATATGATTTCTCATCTCAACCCCTTCATCTTGTTGAGGAGTTATTACTGATGAAACTTGAGGCCTTATATCATGTTTCTTGGGATAATATTACACACATATATTTTTTAATTATGTACTATTATTAGTGCATAACTTCATAATATTGTTTATATGAATCCTTTTAGATTCCCTACAATATTATTTTATGTAATAAAACAAATCAGAATTGTGGGAAATGATAAATAACACTGACATCCTTTTGAAATCATCTATAAAAACAACATTATAATGATTCTCATCAATGGTTCATGGTGGGATAGGTCCACAAACATCTGCATGAACCAATTCAACCAATCAAGTTGATTTTTTTTGTATTTTTACTTGTTCATATTTATGACGATCTTCCTTTTTGAAAAGCAGCACAAGTATGATTATGATCACAAGATAGATTAGGGAGACCTTGAGTTGAATCACATTTTATAAGATCATCTATGGATGGTTGACACAGATATTCAATTCATTTATGGCTCAACCTATTCTCTCTTTCTCAGGATAGAAAAAACATATTATATTATCCACTTGCAAGGTATAGATTACCCTTTTTTATTTTTCCCTATAGAACAAATGCACCATATCTTTCTTTGAAAAAAAATATTCTTAGTAAAAATTATAGCATGCCCTAAGTCACATAGTTTATAGAAACTAAGAAAATTGTGGATGAGACATTCCAAAACTAAGATATACGAAGATCTCATTTATTTCCCCCCAAATTTGGCTTTTACTGAGCCTATAATTTTCAAGCCTTTATCGTTTATAAATTTGACAATACCTTCCTTTCTATATTTTATATCTATATAATGTTCTTTATTACATTTAATATGGGGTGTACATCCACTATTAAGAATCCATACACCAGAATGACCTAATGCTTTAAGAGAATTCTCGCTAACCACTGCATGATCCGGAATTTTCTTTTTAATCTATGTTTTTTACTTCAAACACATCATTGTTTGACAATATTGATAATACATGGAGTATTATGGATCAACTTCATCTTATAATGATACAAATAAAATTTTCATTTCCAACTTATCTGATTGTACGTTTAACTAAAGCTTAGGACCATATTCATCCTGCTTCCACATATTTGTATACATTTTTTATGAGCAATATATTTCCATGTGACTGAATCCTCCACACCAAAAATAGTTACCATCAAATGACATCTTAGAATATTGATCTCTGTATGGCTTCTTTATTGGTCCTTTTACATTTGATAACTCTTGTCTATGGAACCTAAATTTTGTGAGTGTCCATTTTTTCACAATAATAACATCTCATTTTAGGTTCATTCATGTGTGTCAATACTGCATTATTGATTTTACCTTTGGTAAAATGAATTTTTTAGTTATGATTTTTACGCAAATAAATCTTCAATCTCAAAGCATGTTCTTTTTGTACAAATTCAACCATTACTGCCTTTTTTTATCACGTCACATACGAGCCTTATCCTTTGAATTTGAATATTGATTCTATTATACTAGTACTCTATGATCCAATTACATCTTTTCAATTTCCTAAATGAACTACTTTACTGATGTAATACTGAGAGTCAAGAGTTTTTATGTATATTTAACACTTCATTTTAGGCCGAAAAATACCTCTAAAAGTTCTTCAATACGTTCAATTTGATCTTTTCCATTTTCTATCAACCCATCAATTTCTCTTTTATGTTCTTAAATTTAAGGATTCTACACAAAAACCTTTGATGAGCTCTCTAGAATTGAATACATAAATTTTTAAATTTATTTATTCAGCTCAAACATGTCTTTGTATTAATGTTGTATATAATGCTTGGCATCAGAAACCCCATTATAGGATTTCCTAGTTTTGTCTCTCTAAATATCTATCTCCCCATGAGAGGATTCTAATTTAGTATGTATATCAAATATTCCTTCTATTTATTCATCACCATTGTCACATTCTTCCCTTTTACTAGATATATTGACTAAAGTGGCCATAGACCGGTCAGATACCACTACGATGGGGGGGTGAATCAGTGGTATATAATTTTTTTTCAAATTCTATTACTTGTGATTAAACTTCAATGACTGATTAATGTCTAAATCCCTCTTATTTAACACTCAACCTCACATTGAAATAATAATAACAAATAAAACATAGCATGCTTGGATTTACCTGGTTTGGTAGATAGACCTACTCCTTTACATGTTGGTTAGACCCCCAAACAAATATTCTCTACTATATCATATGGTAATTACAATAGTAATTGGTTAGACCATCCAATTAAAAACTTGTTATACCCCTAGTTAAAATTATCCTTCAAAATCTGGCTAGACTCACCAACTATACCCTATTCATAGTTATTGGTTAGACACCCAATCACAATCCTCATCAATTGGTTAGATCCCCCAACTACAACCTTAAACTTTAGATGGAGTAATCTACTCTAGAATGATCAATTAAGGATATTACTCTATATTATCATTGGATAACACTGGATTTTTTAAAATTAATGTTACATTTTCACTAATGATGGACAATATCAAATAATATCAGTTCACTATATATAATAATATTCCTTAGTAAAACACTGATCGGGAAAATATTATTACATCTGTTGAAGGCATGTCCTCACAAAACAGTAAAAACTCAGATAGAAAAATTTTCTAAAATAATACTCCAGCTTCAGTATCAAATATTACTACTCACTATGAAATGTATATTACATTTTCAATTATTCAAAAATCATCCATGTATAAAAACATGTCTTTCTCAAATTATGCAATAAAAAACATGATAATATACACTTTCACACACGAATTATTTCATGTACATGCATACAAAAACCTAAACTCATTTTTATAAAGAACTCATACTAACTTCATGTTCATTCATGTGATTATATAATCTCATATGCATAGGATTACTCAAAATCTTCACATAAAAATTTAAAACATCAAACTATCCATCTTATCTTCCCTTTATGAATACACTCTTTTCTCAATGTAGGAACTGCCTTAAATAATCATCTAACGTTTCATGCATACAGAACATCTCATACTACTCTGATGATTCTTTTGTGAAAATTAATGGGAGTGAATGCTCTTAATATGTTCTATAAAACTCAAATGAGTTCCTTCTTCTTTCTTACACACAAAACTAAGTGGGTATAAGCTTTTTGCATGATAGACCTCTATAACAAGATGAATTGTAATAATACACAATTACGTGGAACCTCAAAGTGTTTTTCACAAAAACCATAAGATAAATGTAGAACAGTTTCACATTTATCTTTATATGATTCATGGAACATTGTTCTTCATGAAGCAACACTAGTGTGGTAAGCACATATATTTTTCCTAGGATATATCTTAAACTTCTCACAATAGAAAATGTGTAGCATCCTTCATGAATCAGGTATTCATGGAACTCCAATTATTCTGGACATGAAATCCTAAAAATCTCAGTATCTTCTCAACGGATTAGGCCATAGTATTTATATGAAATGAACAACTGACTCGAACGTACACACTGCTTTGGTTTTGCAACTTTGAGTATCACCATCATCAAAAAACCATTTTTATCAAATCATAAAGCCTTGTTTTATTCATCATAATAATATTAAAATGAAATTGAATCATGATTTAAAACATGAGCATATTTTACTAAAATTAAAATGGTGATCAGAATACTAGGCTGGACCTTCGATCAACGTTTCATGGAGCTCGATGAGTAGGACTCTCTAGTGAGGCAGATGATGAAGTTGACTCGTCTAGGTTGATCATACGGTCCAAGATGATAAAATCAACAACCTAGTTCTTTCCATTTTTTTAAAGGTGGATCAATAGTGTAGGTAAAAAAACACATCAAAATGGCCACTTCTAGGACACTCCATTATAATACAAGCCTCTCATTTACCCCATTGGAAATTGTTACTGAATATACTCGTATAGTACTGGCACTGCTCTGTTCTTTCACTCCCATCCACCACCATGATGCATCACATAGTGGCTCCTCGCTGCCTCTATGGCTCATGAATGGGCACTCATCTTCCCACTATGCCACCTATTGGATTGATCTGGGTTGGATCCCTTATCCTTAGTTGACTCTCCAGTGTCCTGCATAAGGCAAGGGTTGAGCTGGCTATAGTCCGCTTGTGTGCATTGCCTAATTTTTTAAGTAACTACAAAGATTCATTTCATGCCTCTTGAAAAATAATAATATTGAGACAACGATAACATACTCAAACCCTAAACCACATTTCATCTCATTTATGGAATTAAATCCTAAATTATATTGTAAACATTATGTCAGCCTCAAATAACTAATAACAAAAGTTATATATAACTACAAACCAGATCCTCTATCGTCACATTTAAAACATTAAATGTTTTACCAAACACTCATTGAAAAAAAAATCACAGAATACATAAATCCCCCAGTTTATTTCTTTTAAATACTCAATTAATTAAAATATGTTTACATTTTTGTCTACCTCTTATAAAAAATGAATAAAAAGGTAAATTTTAGAGTTCAAAAATTAAGCACATTCTTTTCAAATTATATTTTATTAATAAAAATGAAACCTCACTCGACAAAATAAATAATCTTTAAATTAATGAACTCTAATTATACATGGTAAACCTCACTGTAGAAAACACCAGAGATATTGCCAAAGAATAAAATCTATTCAAATTATATAATATGATATCATTCTCAATTATTTATCAACAACTACACTATAGTAAAAATTTGACCAAGATTTCTATGTGATTTCTTACACACATCACAACTAATTAATCAGATATTTCAATTGAAAAAAATAGCATTTTTTTGTTTGAGATTAAAATTTTTAGATTAGACATTATTTTCAATTTTTTGAATATTTTATAGCTTCAAATCATCTGTACTCCCCCTAAAGGGATAAATATATCTCTTTAAATTTCATTCATATTAGTACAAAAGAATTTACACAAGGGAATAATGAAGAACTTATTTGTTCTTTAAAAGTAGAACATGGGATGAGGGTATCCTATAAAGCCTTATTTTATGTTCCTCCTTTTAAAATCTAATTTGGAATAGTTCCTCTTAATATATTGGGATGTTAGAAGTGCCATGCAATTTTTTCTGTCATACCCAATTTGTAAACACATTTCACACTTCATAATTTTCGTGGCATCATTTGTTGATGACTCATTATTATCATTTAATTCTTTAAATGTATCCAATAGTTTTTTTATTTGAAAATCTGCTAATATTTTTTAAACTGTTTCATATTTTGACATAAGTCACTAGTAAATATAGCTATCATCACTCTCTAAATTCTCTTGTCATTTTCATTATGAGGAATCCCAATTGACAAGAAGGCTATGAATTTCTCAGATCTGGGACATTCTTGAACACATCTACCAAAAAATTCATTCAAGTGTTAATATAAGTTCTAAATTGATAGTTTAGAAGTTGTCTTAAACACATGATTATATTCCTAATAATATGATGTCATCTTCGTAGCATTGTTTCCCCTTGATTAATGCATCCTCTTTGGTAGTGACATGTTATGAAAACATGAATAATATTCATGAAAAAACACTCCACAAAAAAAATAGTAGCGTCTGAATCTTGATCTTCTAGACAGATATAAATTCAACTATGAATATTATAGTTCTTTCTTTTTCACTAACTATGAATGTATCTTCTTCGGTGGAAATATTCTGGATGAATTAGTAAATTCTTCTTTTTTGGAAAATGTTTTCTCCTTTTTTATTTTGTGATAGTTTGATTCATTATTCTATTTATGATTTTCACTGTTAGAAATACAGAATGTATATTGAGATTCATTTGGTTTAGAATCATCCTTTTTATCAAACCCCTTCTTCTCAACAGCTTTACATGATTTACCTTTAATATCAACAAATTTGGTGGAGTATTATTCATATACTTCAACTCATACTCAACTACAAGGCACATAGATTTTGTCACAAATAATTATTCCTCTTTATCAACAGGCCTTTCTTTAATATCTTTCACCATTTTCACAAATTCAGCCAATTTCAAATGATATTATTTATTCTCCTCAACAAATGAAGATTCTTCAATATCAAGATATTTATTTCCAATAGTTTTCATTTTTCATTTTATCTCACCTATATTCATCTTATATTATCTTATCTCATTAATATCGATATCTTTTTTCTTGACCCATTATTTTCTCTCAAAAGAGATATTGTTAATTTATTTATTCAGTTTTTCTTCTCCTTATTAAGTTTCATGTTGTCCAAAATAGTATCTTTCATATTATCTTTTAACATCCTTTCTAAATTAGTTATATCATCACCTTTATCTACTTCAAATGAGTTTATATTTCTTGGATTTACCCATAAAGCACATTTGATTGTTAAAATATCTACAATATTTTGAATCACTACTTGATTATATAAGTCCACTCATTTATCTACTCATCACATTTCACTTTTCGGAATTACGGTTTATTATTCATAGACTTTCTATCTGATATTTTTAATCCTCTCTATTTGAGTCAGTGTCATCACCCTTTTTCTATGAACTGTTTATTGAAAAATTACAATTGTTATGAATATTCTAGAACTTTAGATATTTTTTTGTTATTTAATTTTCATCATCCCATTTTTGAAGATTATTTTAATCAAGTCCAACATTTGAATAAATTTCTATTTATCTTCTTCATCGTCAAAATTACTCGATTCTGGTTCATCATTAATTTTGGATTTACCTTTAATCTTGGAATCAAAGGCTATCTCATATCTTGAATTTTTCTTGAATGATTGAAATCTTTGTCATTTCATATGATATGACCGTGTTATGAAGTTAATCTAATGATTGATCTTTTCTCCCTTTCATTACTGAAATCATTGGGTAGATTCTATATGGGAAATTTATCAGTAGCGTCATCATAATAGTAGAATGATCTATAATCTCTCCCAATCCTCTTATACTACTAAAAATTTCATTTACTATTATAAAGTAGTCATTAATACATTCATAGACAACCATTTTGATATATTTGAATTTTTTTCCTTATATTTTCAACTTGGCTTATCAAACATTAAGGCTTTCTTCCCAACAACTTCTCAATTTATCCCAGATATCCTGGAGAGTTTGGAGACCCATCACTTTAGTGTAAAATATTTCTCATAAATCCATCAAGATTTCATTTCGAGACTTGAAATAAACATCCAAATTTCTCTTATCAACAGGATTCATAGAAACAACATCAATTATAGAAGGTAAACCCACTATTTATACATCTATCACTTCTAGGCCAAGGGATAGAAGGTAAAAGGCATGTTATTCTTCCATCTATGGTATTTCATTCTATAAAAAGTAATAATTTCATGGTTGTTCACTAAATTCAAATTATCCATTTCATAGAATGTTTTCTAGATCTACAGATGATACCTTATAACTTATACAAATTGAAGTATAAAATAACCAATCAGATACCACTAAGAGTGGGGTGAATTAGTGGTATATAGTTTTTTACAAATTCTTTTAATTTTGATTCAACCTCTGTGAAAAATTAAAGTCTTGATCCCTCTTCTTTACCACACAACAACACCCTTCATGTAAAAAAAAGAGAAAACACAACATATAGGGGTTTATAATTTTTGGTATAAATACCTACTATTTTCCATGCTGGTTAAACCCCCAATATTGATTCTCTATTATATCATAAGGGGATTGAAACAGTAATTGGTTACACCCCCAATTAAAAACTAGTTACACCCCCCACTTCTAATCAGACTTCAATAATTGGCAAGACCACACAAGTGAACCTTCTTCACAAGGATTATTTATAACCCCAATAATAATATTAAACAACTAGTTAGACGCACCATCAATAACCTTTATCTTCATATGGATTTATCAACTCTAGAAAGATCAATTGAGGATATTCCTCTATAAGATCATAGAATCACAATGGATTGTGTACAATTAAATTACCATTTCACTAATGATGTAAATGCTAAAATAATATTTGATCACTATATATAATCATCTTCCTTAGTACAACACTTTGTGGGAAATAAATATTTGTTCTACTGAAAACCCTTCCTCACTGAACACTGAAAACATGGATAGGAAAATCTTGTGAAATAATACTCTAGTTTCAGTCTCAAATATTACTACTACCAATGAAATATATATTTCATGTTTATTTCTTCAAACAACTAGAATGTATAAAATATACATGGCCTTTTAAAATTATGTAATAAAAACCCTGGAAAGATACACCTTCATGCATGCATTATTTCATGTACAAGCTTACTTCAAATATTCTCCTTTTCATAAAGAACTCATACCTATTTCATGCTAATTCAAGTGATTATATAATCTCATATACATGGGATTACTCAAAATATTCACATACAAATTGAAACCACCACATTATCCATATTATCTTCACATTATACACATAGACATTTGTCAATGGAAGCACCACCTCACATAATACATGATATAAAATTCAAATGGATTTTTTCTTCATTATTACACAAAAAACCAAGTGGGTATAATTGTGGATCACATAAGTCCCCTTTCATGAGTACAGTGTAAGTATACACTATTATGTGGAACCTCAAAGAGGTCCACACAAACCCCAAAAGATACATGCATAAGAGTATCACATTTAACACTATTTATTCAAGTCACATAGTTCTTCACGCAGTAACACTACTGTGTTATGAACATATAGTTTTCCCATGGTATCTCATTAACTTAAAACAAATAGAAAATGTGTGGCATCCTCTATGAACCAAGAATTCAAAGAGAACCAACTTTTCTAGATATGAAATCCACTAAATCTCATAATATAATCATGGCATTATGACTTAGAATTTATAGGAAATGAAAAACTAAATCAAATGCAAACACTTCTTCTATTCTATGACTTCGATTATCA
The DNA here is from genome assembly GCA_963277665.1 of Viscum album. Lineage (NCBI taxonomy): Eukaryota > Viridiplantae > Streptophyta > Magnoliopsida > Santalales > Viscaceae > Viscum > Viscum album. The sequence goes on from OY728129.1 coordinate 1,071,611,840, forward strand.
CCATTATCAAAAAACTCAATCTCTACACACCATAAATCCTTGGTTTTTCATATTAATATTATGGAAATGAAATTTCATCATGATTTATATCATCAAATTTTTAGGAAATTCAAATGGAGATCAAAAATCTTATTCGGACCCTCTATAAAAGTTTCATGGAGCTCCAATAAACAAGACTCTCAAGTGAGGCTGAGGATGAAGACGATGAGTCTAGGATGATCAGATAGTCCTATATGATTAGATAAATGGCTATAGATCATTCCTTGTTTTTGATGGAGTTTCAATAGTTTCATCATTATCCCCCATTGAAATGAACATTATTTGGAATCTGTCTTGTAATAAAATATTCTTCTTTACCCCATCAGAAATGGTTATTGAATATACACATACAACATTGCCATCGTCCAGTGCATGTGGTCTCATCCACCACTATGCCACCCCACATGGTGGTACCTCACTGTCTCCACGAATCATGAATGCATGATTGTATTACCACTATGAATCATACTTTATTTACCTAGGTGGGATATATTAGACGTGGTTAACACTCCAGGGTCCCACGTATGGAAAGGGTTGAGCTGGGTATAGTCAGCTTGTGTGTTCTTCCTAATTTTTTAAGTATGGACTGAATTGAATTTGAAGCCTCTTGAAAAATAATAATACCATATCAAATCCATCATAATCAAACCTTAATAAAAAATTCATCTAATTTTTGGAATTTAGTCATTAATACCAAATCTTAAAAACATAATGTTATAAACATTTTGTTAACCCCAAATAACTAATGACACATGTTTTTCTTAACTATAAACCATCACTACAATCATAAAATTGAAACATTGATATATTTCACCAAACACTCATTGAAAAAAAATGAAATTCACTAGATACTTCACTAAAAGCTGACACCATGTCATTTTATACATGATATTTTTAGTTTTTCATATCTTCAACCTCATATTCTTATGAAAAAGCAATTTCTTGTGAAAGAAGATTCATATTTATGATGAAATTTATCTTCATTTTTTTACTTTTCACATAGGGTGAATACTTCTTCAATTGAACTACTACTTCATACTCATCATATTCTTGAATCTTCTTAGGGAACCCTGCTACATGATGTGCAACCTTTCCACATCAAAAGCATCAAAGATGATGTTTTCCTTTTAAACTCAATGTATATTTTAGGAAAGTAATGACATCACCTCATCTTTCTCTTATTCTTCCTGTCCATCAAAAATGGTGAGATTTTTCATGGCCTCGAATTCCACCTCTTTGTTCCTAACTTATTCCATAGAATCAATAATATCATTTATCATCTCATATGAAACTAGAATACTATGTACGATATCTAATATAATCATTTTGGGATCTTTATCTTCTAGAACATAAACTTTTGGATTGAAACAAGGTGGGAGTTAGATCAAGACGTACATAATAATATATAAAAATTAAATAATTTCTCCAAGACCATGCATGTATTCCATAATAACATTCACCCGGTTAGATAATGAATCAATAAAATCATTAGATAGCATTATTAGGTCTTTAGATTTTTTCATAGAACCTGTATTTTTTCTTCTCTAACATTTGAGTCACCCTTATAAACATTTAATAACATTTCCCAAATAGTATGTGATGTTTTACATGACATAACCTTTGTATATATTTCATTATATATGGATTCCCCTAATGCATTGGTTCCTTTGGATTCAATATCCAGTTCTCGGTTTTTAACTTCTGATAAAACTCCACTACACATACAGGCCAAAATACCATACATTGAAACTCTAAAAACAACCATAACTAATGATTGAAAGAATTGTTGCATATAATTCTTATATAATTGAATTATTTTCAATCAATGATAGAAAAAATTTTATGATTGACCACATCCATTGAATCCCCTTAGAGAAAAACACTAAATTTAACCTTGGGCCCTAATACCAATTGTTATCCCTACCAGGTTAAATACCGTTAGGGGGGATGAATAATGGTATGAAATTCCAAAAAAACCTCCAATTTATACATTTTTTATTTTTTTAGTAAAATAATACTCTTCTATCCCTTTCCCATGGAAATGTATGAATAAAAATGAAATTATGCATGAGACACAATAATTTTACTTAGTTCACCCTCACTGAGCTACATCTAAGGAGCATACAATAGAAATTTGACGATGTAACAAATCCAATACAGATCACTTCAATATAATGTTTGGGATATAATACTTCAAGGTCGATGATTCCTTCTTTTATAAGGTTTAGAGATATCTCAACACCTTCCCAAGTTTCACTCCCTAACTCTCATTCAATGGATCGCTATAGGTGGAAAGGATCACCTTCTCCCTTTTCCTTTTCCCACTAATTTGGAAAAGACTAACACTATGTTTATGGACATATAGTTCCATTCATTATCAACAATGAATACTTCCCACATAGTAAATAGATTATATATTAAAGTTATACTTTTTTCTAACTGATGAATACAACTCTGCCATATATTTATAGGGAAATCCATTATGGTTCACACTACTCTTCATTTCACACAACCATTGGATGACTTTCACACAAATATACCACCTTGTAAACAAAATTTTTTCTTTATAAAAACATCATTCTTTCAAAAATGTTTTATTTTTTTGTGGAACATCCTCTTGCACACAACTCTTACTCATTCTATACAACTTCCATGGATATTGAAGACATAAGTTCTTTTCTATGCATAAAAAAAATTTGATTCATTACATTATGTAACAATTATTGCACACAACTTTTATGCTTTGAAGAAAAATTTTATGTGATTCAGAGCCCTGATATTCTTTAAGGGTTGAGAAACCTGAATGAGGGGAGTATCTATATATTTATAGACCTGACGGACCCTGCACCCAAAATCTTTCATATCTTCCACTGTGTGTAGAAGAAATCCATTTTGGTGTGGAAATATGAGCTTGTGTGTATCCTCCTTCAAGTGATTAAATTTACGATTTGATTTCATATTTGGAGTGTAAGATTATTGTATTCCTTCTTCTTCCTACAACTCATGTTTCATGGAAAAACCCATCTTTTACAAAATTTTAGATCTTATGCGCATCTTTTTCATTAGATGTATTTTGACGTAGTGATCCCGAATATTGACTTTCGTGCATTTTTTCCCACCATCAAACATTAAAATATATCCTTTTAAAAAACTTTTTTCCATTCTATAGATTTTGGACCCCCAAAATTTAAAAAACACATAGAAATTTCAACACCTTGTATACACATCGTTCTGTACCATCTCTAGTGCATCCATTCATTTTTCATTGATAGTTTTCAACAAAACATATTAAAAATCACTTTAGAACTCCACAAATAACCATGAAAACCCTATTTTTGAAAAAAAAAACTACGACTAAGTCACTCCAATGTTACCTTGAGTAATTTCCCCCTATAAAAATTTAACATAAAAATCTATTTTATTTTTATTTTAAAAATATATTAGTAAAATGTAGACTAATACAATATTTATAATTGAAAATGGTTTTATTTTAATTGTTTAAAAAAAAATATTTTACTATAAAGTTATAATTATAATAAATTTATTATTAGAACATATGTTATGAAAATATATACAACTTCAAATATATATAATATTGCGATTTTTTAAGAATAAAGTGAATTTTTCAATTAATCAATATTTTTATTATTGAATCACCCCTCAAGAAATTATTGTTATATATTTTTTTGAGAAGAAATAAAGTATTTTATAAATAATAAAATTTAATGTTACAAAGTTTCTAGGGAATGGGGTACTCTAACAAAGGGATTACTCAAGTCCCCTCAAAGTTTCAAGATAGTGCACAACACGGTTTCCTATCATTCTAATAAATGAGTACTTATAGGATGAGATATATTATTGTAAATCATAAAGATATTCCCCCATGTATTGTTTAGGATCAATGAAGAACATATTGGTTTTTGGTTAATAATTTTGATAGGATGATTTTAAAATAAAAATAATAGAAAACAACAAAACAATTAATGACTCAGTGAGTCAAGACTAGTTTAAACACAATATAACAATGAATGAAACACAAATAAGTTAAGTTACACATGAATTAACTGTTGGAACCAAAAGTTTTTGATGCATGAATTAGAGTTGGTTTGTGTTTGTTGTTAATCATTAGTGGAAGTTCAAAATGTGCACCAGTAAAGTGATCATACAGTTCAAGTACTCAACAATATTGAATGTGGTTCCATTTCCCAGTGTTTTCCAAAATTTTGGGGCCACAAAATCAAAAAATGAAAATATAGATTGTTGGTAAAAGAGGTGTGTGCAAAGAGGATGTTGTGCATGAAAAAGGAGGGTTGTGCATGAAATATTTGAGTTGGGCATGAAAAACAGTGTGGTGCGTGAAATAGTGGATCGTTGTTTTTCGTGAAAATAGTGTCTCAGAATCAAAACTTTAAAAATGGGAAAGGCATGGGCTGTATGAAAAATCTGGAGATGTGCACAAAAAATACTACCTGCGTGAAATGTTTTGCACCAAATGAGAGGTTTTTCATGCCACAGGGGGTTTTGAGAAAGAGGGTTTGAGATCCCAACAAATTAGAGGTGTCCCCCCCATTCCATACGGTTGAAGACTTAGAGAGGATCTAAGGTCTGATGCATGTAAAAAATCCGCATAAAGGGAGTTTCACGAAAAATTTAAGGATGTGCGAAATATTCTGGTTCGTGCGGAAAAATTTATAGCGGCGTGAAAAATTTTGGGCTTGAATGAAAAATACTGGCTCATGATGAAAAATTTGGAGTTGCGCGAAATATTCCATCTTGTGCAAAAAATTCCAAATAAAATGAAATATTCTAGCTTGCGCAAAAAAATTCAATGTTGTGCGAAAAATTCTGCCATGCACGAAAAAGGTGATGTTTCATGAAAAACTTGAGGTTGTGCGTAAAACATGGTGTTGCATGAATTTTTCAATGAAACCTATTTGCGTGTTTTTTATTATCTAGTTCAGTGGTTCAGTGCATTCAATTTCATCATTTCTAGACATCGATACAAGTAGAGTCTTGTGCTTTGTAGAGAAAGACTTCAATGCAAATCTATTGAAGATACCATCATTTCTATAAACTAACAGAGACTTCACCAAAGGTAGTGAGCCAGGGGGAGTCAACAGGAGTGACCCAAGGGATGTAGTGGGATATCCATGAATAGTTGGGAATGTAGGGATCCTGGGACAGAGTGACTGTTCCCAAAATTTTGTAATCCACTACTAGGGAAGAATAGTGGAATTTGGTATGACCGAAAACCTATCTGTGTGAGCTCCTTGGACGTAGCCCTTAGTGGGGAACCAAGAAAAATGTGTTGTGTCATCTCTTTGCATGTGAATGTTTGATTTATTTTCATATCCATCATACATGTAAAAATAGTTCCTACCAATGTGGGAACAAGATCCATCAGTTTAGAAGACAAATTCGACACCCGAATTCACCCCTCCCCTCTCAGGGTGTCCCAGGGTCCTTCAAGTGGTATCAGAGGGAGGTTTCTGGTGTTTGATTTGTCTTATATCACCATGGAAAATTCAGCAAGTGTTAGGGGAGTTCCCCACTTTGATTTTAGTTGTTAGATTTAGAGGTACATAATGAGATCTCATGTAATATACATTGGAATAGATGTTCTTTTTTACACTATGCAAGGTATACATATTTCTAATCCAACAGGGCTGGATATTACTATTGCAGTTAGGAAAATTATTGATGCATATGATAATGCACAAAATGCTCTCACTAAAGCCCTCTCTAACTAGATCTGTCTAAAAGTGATGAGTTTCACCTCAGAAAATTCCATGTGGGAGAAACATGAAAATATTTATGAAGTACATAGAAAAGTGTAGGAGGTGAAACTAAAGTCTTTCACAATAGGTTCGATGATCTGAAGATGCATCCTGATGAGAATGAAGACTCCTTCTTCAATCAAATTACTGATGTGGTTGCAGTAATTCAGGGTCTAAGTGAAGAAATAAATGACATTGAAATTGAGATGAAAATATTGAGAAAACATCTACCCCTGTAAAATGAAAATGTGTCAGCCTTTGAAGAAAGTTATCTTTCCAAACATTCACTGGATGATCTACTAAGTATCATAGTGTAATATGAAATGAGAGTAAATCCAGAAGATGCTACGACTCGAGTGAGCAAGGAAATGATGTTCAAATCCATTGAGATATAGGAAATCTCCAAAGATAGTGGTGGTGAAGATGATGAGGAAAAAAATTATTTCTCCCATTGCAATGAATATCTTGAAGGGAAAAGGGATATTCAATGGGAAGTTACCTCTAGCTTTCTTTCATTGTGGAAAAGTTGTTCACATTGCCTCTCAATGCTTAAGAAACATCGATGATGAGAATAGCGATGCTGAAAAAATTGAGAATCCTTAGAATTTTTTTTTCAAAAGGGGAGACTTCATATCAATAAAGAATGTAACAAAGAAGAGTTTTGTCTGTGAAGATCAAGATGGTGATAATGAATTATGTGATGAAGAAGAACCAGAATTTAAAATTGGAACCCATGCTTCCATGATGGCCACTGTTGAAAAATCAAAGGATACTTGTGGATAAAATCAGTTTACAACTAGTTACAATACCGAGTTGAAAATTAAGGATGATGTTAGTAAGCTTAAGATTAAATGTTAATGTTGTAATATGTGGAAATAAATTATAGGAGAATCAACTGAATATGTTGATCAACATGAAGATAAAATTGAACGACTGGAAGAATTTTTTAATGTACAGTCTAAAATAATTGAAAGCAATGATGATGTAGTGGATTTGATTTTGAGAATTGAAGAATAGAAAAAGTTCATCAATGGCCTCACCTCAAGACTAGAGGAAATCTTCATGACTTCTGAGCATATTGAGGAGGAAGTTGTTACTCTTATGAGTAAACTTTATAGAGATTCAATTTCAAGTGAATCAAGAAAGAAAATATAGTTTGGAAGGTTCTCAGATGCTGAGTTGTTGGAGAGAGAAAAATGTGGTTCTAATGGAGTTGAAAATATTTTGAGTGACCAGAGACCTGCTTCTATGGGAAATAGTGGGATTGGTTGTGAGCCTGAATCTTCAAATGCTGCAAACAAAGGGGACCAAAATAAAGGCAAGCTAAAAGTGGGTCATGTTGAAAAGTCTCCTGATGTGCTAAAAAAGAAACCTCCAATTCAATCTAAAAGAATAGTTTAAGAATATACTCGATCCTCATTGAATAATGGGCATTCAAACAATTATCCCACAAAAGAAGGAATGAGGACAAATAAAAGTGAGAAGACATTTCCTCTCCCGAAGTATCAATTCTGTGGATATTTGGGTCATAGCATGTCTTATTGTGAAGAGGCAAGAAGAAATTTGAATGAAGAAGATATGGGAGTTCAAAGAAGGAGATAAAATTAATATCCTAATTATTTTATAAGAAACAATTTTTATTGATATTGTTATCATTTTTCTTACTTTTTTCATAATACCATTGATTGCCGGTAGATAAGGGACATGAACACCTCATACCGGAGTTTGTGAGAAATCAAACTTTGTGACTAAGACAGTGTTTCTCTTAAAAACGGGTTTACTCCCCTTGAAGAAGACTACGACTCTAAAGAACCCATGTACATGGATGATATAATTGAAAGGCCATCAGTATTCTACACTCAAGCTAATGTCTCATGGAACGAAAAGAAGAAAATTGAAAAATCCAACCATGAAGAGGTGTCCCTCAAATCTATAAAAAGAAATAACACCTAGATTCGGGATAGCGGTTGTTCATCTCATATGGCAGGTAATCTGGACCTATTAACAAAAATCCAGAAAAAGTTCGATGGAACAGGGCGGTTCAGTAACTATGGTGCATTGAAAATAAAAGTTTGTGGAAGTATTGAGCTCACTAATGGAGAACTAAAGAAAACAGAATTTCATTATGTGGATGGTCTGTGTCATAATCTTCTAAGTGTGAGTCAACTCTATGACTCTGGACTTATAATCACCTTCAATCAAAAGTATGCTCTATAAATGGAAAGACAGGAAATTGACTTATGAAAGGATGTAGAACATAAGGCAACCTGTATCAGGTTTCTAGGAAAGAAAATATCTATTACATGACTGTTGCAAAAGAAACAAACTTGTGGTATCGAATACTATGGCACATAAATCAATAAGACATGGACAAAATATCAAAACTGAAGATTTTCTTAGATATTCCCAACCTGAAATGTGAACATGAAAATTCTTGTGATGCTTGAATTCGTGGTAAGTTGGTCTATAGTTCATATCGGCCAAAGAAGAAAAGGGAATCTCATCTTCTTGATCTCATTCATACAGTAGTATGTGGGACAATAAATGTTGCCGGAACTAATGAAGAAAGGTACTTTGTCCTTTTCGTATATTATTATAGTATAATGGCATGTGTAATGGTTTTACATATGAATGTGAAAGTACATGACTGCATGAAAACATATCATTGAATTGTTGAGAATGATACTGGATGAACAATGAAGGTACTGCGATCTAACAATGGAGGGGAATACAGGTCCATTGAATTTGAAATCTATCAAGAGAAACATGGAATACAACATGAGGTATCAGTAATGAGAACTTCAAAAAAAATTGAGTTTTTGAACATTGGAATCAAGAGGTGAACAACATGGCACGAACTATGCTGATTGAGAGTCGTATTCCAATACATTACTAGAAAGAGGTCATTCTAGTTGCGGTGTATATTCAAAATCGAACAAGACATTATATGGGTGAGACCAAGACACCATATGAATTGTGTCATGGAAGGAAGCCCTCTTTGAAATATTTTCATGTTTTTGGAAGAAAATGCTTTATCATGAACAAAGAATGAAATCAAGGTAAGTATGGTGATAGTGCAGATGAAGGGATTTTCTTTGAATACTCAAGGAAAAGAAAAGCCTACAAGTGTTTCAACAAGATATTAGGAAGGATTGTGGAAAGCGGCGATGTTATGATCATTGAAAAGAAAACCATAAATACTTCAAGGAATTTATTTTCTAATGTGATAGAAATTGAGGAATAAAGTGAAAGTGGAAAAAATAAAAATACAAAAATAGAGGAATGTGTAAAGAACACTCATCCATCACATCATGATGTTGACTCAGAAGAGGAATCAGAAGATGAATCCATGGATGGAGAGAATGAAACATAACCTCATAGGGGAAATCGAAGTGCTGATATTTATCCATCTAACATAATTGGGGATAGAAGTGCACCCACACAAACAAGGAGGATGATAAATAACACATAATCTGCATTTTTATCTATTGTCGAGCGATCCTCATTTCTTAAAGAAACAAAGGATGACTTTTGGGTAAATATCATGAATGAAGAGTTTGATCAGATTGACATGAATCAGACATGGGATCTTGTCCAGATACCCGAAGGTCAAAATGTGATTAGCACAAAATGGATCTTCAAGAACAAGTTTGATGAGCTCGGAAGTGTTATTAGAAACAAGGGATGAGTGGTATGTAAAGGATACTCCCAGATTGAAGGTGTTGATGTTGATGAAAGCTTGGATCTAGTAGCTAGACTGGAGTACATATGGATTTTACAAGTCCTCACACTCCAAAGAGGATATAAAGAATATCAAATGGATGTCAATACATCATTCATTAATGGTTTACTCGAAGAAGAAGTCTAAATTGAAAAACCAGTGGGTTTTATTCTTGGTTCTGATGAAATAGAGGATTAAAAACTAAAGAAATTTTTATATGGTTTGAAGTATTCACCATAAGCACAGTATTATCAGATGGAATCTTCTCTCAAGAAGATAGAATTCAAAAGATAAGGAGCATATAACAATCTACAGGCGAAAAAATATCCAAAAGATCAGTTCATGGTTCTAGTCTATGTTGAAAACATTATATTTGGTGGAAGCAGGTAGAAATCAGTGGATGAATTTTCTAATCACATGAAATTAGAAATTGAAATGTCTATGATTGGGTAGCTCACATATTTCTTGGTGCTGCAGGTGACTCAAAATAATGATTACACTTTTGTTTCTAATGAAATATATGCAAGAGATTTTTTGAAAAAATTTAATATAAATGAATCCAAACCAATGTCAACTCCAATTGCAGATGGAACCAATCATGGAAAGCATGAGGAAGGGACCTCTGTAGATCCCACCATGTATAGGAGGATCATTGGGATCTCAATGTACCTGACAGCGACACAACTAGATATTGTCTTTGAAACATGTCTATTGGCCCGTTTTCAGAGTAATCCAAAGCCGGATCATATGGAGGTTATAAAAAGAATCATGATGTATATTAAAGGTACTCATAAAATTTGGTTATACTTTGATATAGGCAGGGACAGTGATTTATCAGTGTTTTCTACAGCTGAATGGGCTAGAGATGTAGTTGACAGAAATTCCACTAGTGGTGGAGCATTCTATATTGGGAATAAAAGTGTTGGCTGGTTGAGAAATAACCAAGAAAGTACTTCTCTTAGTACTACTGATGATGAGTATATATCCACTATAAAGGCATGTACTCAACTGCTATGGATGAAGCATCAACTAATAGATATTGGTTATGAGGTGAAGCAGCCAATGGTAATTTACCTTGATAACAAGAGAACAATTGATCTTATGAAGAATCATGTTCATCATTCTCGTACAAAACATATTGAAATCAAGTATAACTTTATAAAATAAAAAATTGAGAAGGCATGATTAAAATGGATCATGTGGGAACTGGTGAGAAAGGGGTTGATATCCTGACCAAGCCACTGTCATCGGCTGTGTTTGAGAAGCATCGGTTGAACCTCGATATTCAACCACCTCCCAGTGTGTAAGGAGGTTACGCAATAACCCTATCCCCAGTTATGTTAACTTCTTTTAAATTTTTTATGGATGTGATGTAGGTTTTTGGGGGAGACACATTCTAGGGGGAGTGTGTTTTGGTCTGAACAACAAAAAATTTCCAATCTTTGGGTTTATTGTCAATGAGGGAGAAAGGAATAAATTCAGAAATAAATTGAGGCATGTCATGGGCATGTAATGATTCTGTGACTCTGTACGATATTTACATGGTTTTCATTGTAAATTTAGGAATAAATTCAGGCTTTTCGTGAATATGTATTGCTTCTGTGGACACTGTATGAGATTTACTTGGGTGTCATTGGGAATTCCAAAACCTGAGAACCCAATTCAAGCATCCTTCCTTGTTTTCTACATAGATCATTTCTCATGTAGACTTAGAGTGTTGGATGAGTTGATTATTTCATTTTTGGTTTGCATGTGGATGGTGATCTATTGAATTTTTTTAGTGATTTCCAACAAACCCAAAGGGGGAGATTGTTGGAACAATGGATTTTCTATGCATGAATTGGAGTATGGGTTGATTTTGTTGTCAATCATAATTTGATGTTCAGAATGTGTTCCAGTAAAGTTATCATACAGTTCAAGAAGGTAACAATATTGAAGGTGGTGGAGTTTCCCTATGATTTCTAAATATTTGGTCCTTAAAATCAGAAAATGAAGACATGAATTGTCGGTAAAAGGAGGTGTGCGCAAAGAGGAAGCAGTGCACGAAAAAGGAGGGTTGTGCGTGAAATATTTGAGTTGGGTGTGGAAAATAGCATGGTACATGAAATAGTTGATCAAGTTTTTTCACACAAATAGTGTTTCGGAATCAGAACGTTGAAAAATGAAAAATGCTGGGATGGCGTGAAAAATCTGGAGATGTGCGCGAAATACTATACCTACATGAAATATTACGTGCCAAATAGGAGGTTTTTCACACGACAAATGGTTTTTCTCATGGGGGTCTATAATGCCTATAAATAAGAGGTGACCCCACTCATTCTGTATGGCTGAAGACTCAGAGGGGATCCGAGGTCTGATGCATGTAAAAAATTAGCATAAAAGGAGTTCTACAAAAAATTTAAGCGTGCCCAAAATATTTCGGCTCGCGCGGAAAAATTTAGCGTGGTTTGAAAAATTTTGGGCTTGTGAAAAAAATACTGGCTCCCATGGAAAAAATTCATGTTGCCCGAAATATTCTAGTTTTCCTGAAAAATTCATGTTGCATGATATATTCTAGCCTGCGTGAAAAATTCCAAGTTGCACGATAAATTCCTACTTGTGTGAAAAAGGAGAAGATGCTCAAAAAACATGAAGTTGTGCATAAAACATTGTGTTGTGTGAATTTGTCAGTGAAACATATTTGGAAATTTATGATTATCTAGTTCAGTGATTCAGTGCATTCAAGTGAATCATTTCCGGACATCGATGCAAGCAGAGTCTCATGCTGAGCAGATACAAAGACTTAAATGCAAATCTATTGAAGCGACCTTCACGTCTATAAACTTACTGAGACTTCACCAATAGTAGTGAGCCATGGGGATTCAATGGGAGTGACCCAAGGGACATAGTGGGATATCCTTGAACAGTTGTAAAGGTAGTTAGCATGGGATAGAGTGACTATTCCCAAACCTTTATAATCCATAGGTGGTGAAGAATAATGGAATTTAGTACGACCAACAACCTATCGACATATGATCCTTGGCCGTAGCACTTAGTGGTAAACTAAGAAAAAAGTGCTTTGTCAAATCTTTGCATGTGAATGTTTGATTTCTTCTCATATCCATCATATAGGTTAAACTAGTTCCTACCATTGTGGGAACAAGATCCATCAGTTCAGAAGAAAGAGTTGACACCCTGATTCACCCCTCCCCTCTCAGGGTGTCCCAGGGTCCTTCATTAACATGCTTTCAATCATTTGGGATTCTATGTACATGTCCAAAACACCACCCCACAAACATTTAATTTTATTATACTCAAAACCCAATATCAAATAATATAGGAAAAAACTAGAAATTAATTATTTAAAATAACAACAACTAAAAAACGACGAATGACCAAAGATAAATGACCATAAATGATCATACAAACCCCCTATATTCTCACCATTATTAGGGAAGGATTCATTGAAGGTATCTATATGTTGAGATCCTTGTGTTAAATCTAAAAAGGTGTACCATACCTGCACCAGTCCTGGTCACAACTAGGAAATGTCTATGGTGGCTCTAATACAACACATATTTATGAAGGATCATTTATAAAATAATTATGGGATGAATTATGATTCTTCCTCAATGATGATCACATTTGGAACTAGGTTTTCCCGCTACTAGATGATAGAGAGAGCATCAAGGTGTAGAATGTGAAAAATAAATTTCTCGGGGAGGATTTTTCCATTGTGTGAAATTAATTCCTTTACTAAACATACATGTGAGCACAACTACCCAAAATATTATAGGGTTCCATATATTCATACCAAAGAGAAAATAAACAATGAATCAACTTTCAAAAATGGTGATGTGATAGATAATACTAAATAAACCCATTGTATAATGTTATAGATTCAGGCCCTTGATGCGTAAGGATAAACACATAAGGGTACCACCGGTGTAAGGGTAATATCAATGATACATAAGGGTCATGTGGGACTGAAATGTGGTTAAATAAGAAACCACATAAAGGTAGTGAGGGACTCATGTAATTGAAAACCATGCTATCTAATGGTTAGGGACACCCAAGTATGATTAGACCAGAAACCACATACAGGTCACGGGATCCTCATGTAAGGGTAAAAACTTGAGATCCCGAATAAAAAAGAGAACATAATAAGAATATGGTAGTTTAAAAATCCACCTTCACATTCATGAATAAAAAATTATAAATTTATTAAATAAATGAACAAAATTTTATATGGAAATTGAATAATAAATCTCTACCATTTTATATCATATTGGTGATGTTCTTTCATATATTTTCACTGAATTGGAACCATGTTCACTATGTCTAAATAATGTTTGAACTTAGATAGTAGAATGACCTTACTCGAACTATTTTCTATATTTTTTTCAATGTGTATCTTATTGACACAAATGAGTCCTAGATCAATTCCATCTCTAATGATGTGTAACATAATTTAAATAATCCTAGACCAACCATGGAATACTAAATATTTATATTTGGTTAAGGCATATTGACTATCATAGTATATAATAATAATATAGTTACAATGAATATGTTTTGATTGAATTTTTTTGATCTGAATGGCATTTCAATATCCTCAGTTAGGGATATATATTTGACTTTGGTGGTTGAGAGGTCCACAGTAGATTGTATGTTACATTTCCAAGAAAATGATCCTCTACATGTATAAATACACAACCTATAATGGAATTATTAGTATATATATTCCTTGAATAATCTTAATCTACATGACTAAAAATAGGTTCGTAAATTTCATTATTTTTTCCATAGTGTAAAGACAATATTGGAGCTTAAGAAATATATCTAAGTAACCTTTTTAATGGTTTCCAATGTTGATTTCTAGGATTTCTCATAAATCTACTATGAGTGAAAACAAGATATTCAATATCATTCCACTTACAAATTATGGAATACATGATTTTGAATATTAAAACAGTATATTGTATATTAGATATAAAATATTAATTGGATTATATAGAAAAATATTGATATAGTGAGATATTAAAATGTTATTTTATTTTGACATTATAATATTTTAGGGATTCAAACTTATATCTCTTAAGAATTTTCAGAATGTAATCATACTGTGAAAGTTATAAAAAACATTACCTTTATTCCTTATTATTTCTATCCCAAAAAATTTCTTACCATTACCTAGGTATTTTATCTAAAAAACATATTTCAGTTTAGACTTAACATAAATGATAAGTTTTATATCTTTGAAAATATTAAGAATGACATCTATATATAGTAGTAAATAGGTAATAAATGATTTAATATATTGGAAATATGGTTAAGCATCGTGTTTACTTATATTAAAATAAATACTATGTATGAATGTATCAAACATAAAATACCAATCAATAGATGAAATATTTAGACCGTATAAGGATTTATACAGAAGAAATACCTGAGTAGACCTAAAATTATTCAAATAACCAGTAGGTGGTGTCATGTAAATGGTATCATTTATATCAACATGAATGAATTATATTTTTAAATAAAGATTATCAATTTTCCACTCTTAATTAGTAGAAAAATAATGTAATAAAAATATTTATGAATGTTTACCAATGAGATATTTTTCTACTATAATCAATTCCTTCAATTTGATGGAAACATTTTGCTAAAATCCTAACATTAAACAATATTTTATTCTCATTGTCTTTTTATTGTTTCCTTTTAAACATCCAATTACATCTAATTATTTAGCATTCAATGTATTTGTAATAATAGTCCATACTTTTTTATCTTTTAAAGATTTCATTTCATCATCCATTGAAGTGACCTAATGTTTGGAGAATCTATCATTTATAGATTTCCTACAAGTTGTAATATCCATATATTTGAGATATTGGGTAAAATAGAATGAATAAAATGCCATTTTATAGTGCTTAAATATAGTTAGAGGCCTTATGACCCTCCTAGATATATCTCGAGTAAGCTGGTAAGCTTCTTGAGATTCAATTGGCTCACCATAGGATTCAACAACATAATAATGTTAATTATGGAAGTAAGGGTAATATTATAGAAGATCATTCTTAATTTGATCCACCAAATGGGGTTAATTATTAGTTTGGTCTGCCTCAGTTTGAGGTATGTCATCACTTTCATTAATGTTCGCTTTAGATTTAGGAACTATAGGCTCACGTAAAAAAACGTCCCAGCTTATATTTCACATTTAGTAACTTGTAGTTTCAACCCAAATATTATACCCCATACCCCCATTTGAATATCCTAAAAATATAAATATAATATCAATCAGTTAAATCTTATAACCATTAATATGAGCATAGGATGTGTAACTAAAAAATTTTAAATGGTTATAAGAAGGGGGTAGATTACACCACAAATATAGAGAAGTTTTAAATCCATTATCAAAAGTACATTTTTAATAAAATAAACTATTTTAGATGTATATTCTACCTATAATGGTTTGGGAATCCCTGAGTATTCTCACATACATATAACTCTTTCATGTATTGTTCTATTCATATGTTTTGATAAACTATTTTTAGGGGTGTTTCCCTAATAGTTTGATGTCTAAAAACATATTATAACTAACAAGATTACATGAATCCAAATGATAGTTACAATAACACATAGTTTTTTCTTAATGATTTAATATTTATAATATTTTGGTTACAAAAAATTTATTTTTGGTATTTAAAAGTTACAAAGACATTAGAATTATTTCTAGAAACATAAATCCAAACTTTTATAGAGTAATAATTGATGAATGTTACAAAATTAGAGCCCACGCCATGAGAGGTTGTCCTATATGGTCGCCATAGTTCAGATTGATTATATTAAAAAGGGTGAAAAAATATAAAAATTAACTATTAAAGATAAATCTCTTTTCCATTATTAGAACATAATGGCTATAAGATAGAAGGTTTATTGGTGTTATACCAGTCAAAAAAACTTTCGTAATCAAATCTTATATTCCATTAGAGATTTTTACCCCAATATTTTAGGAAAATTCATAGTAATGTATCAATTGGTGACATATATACTACACATATATATCTATAGTGTATACTTACATCTATAACATGTATCCCATTTTTAAGACATTCTTTGAATATATTCTTAGATCCCTTATATATCCTTAGATAGCTAGAATTAGACCTAAAAGTGCCCATTTTATGGTCTAATATTCAAATGGAAACGTGTATTCTATGTAGGTTAGGGATGTAACATACATATAGTATGGTAACTAAATAGTTATCATGAATATCTTACATTGTTGAACCTCTAAATTAAATTCTATACCTTTTTTCATATCATAACTTCTCACTCACATATCATAGATAGATAAACGAAAGTATCATTGATTGGGAATATATAAAATGAATATCCTAAATCCATAACCCATTCATTAGACATATTATTTGTAGCATATTTTTGAAACTCAGTCGTGTTATATCCAAAAAAATGACAAATAATTGTTAATATAATCATTAGGACTATAAGATTGTTTTTGTTTGGGCATGTGACACTCTGGAGAAATGTATCAAAGGTTTCCAAATTTATAGATGGTAAATATATTTCCCTTAACATATTATTTATGTTTAGAATATTTATTTTTATTTCCAATTTTCTTATTATTGTATTTCATTTTATTCTTACTCACGGGTTTACCCCAAGTAAAAAAAACATCTACGTTATACTTCACTTCTGTTTTAGCATGAAAT
The DNA here is from genome assembly GCA_963277665.1 of Viscum album. NCBI lineage: Eukaryota > Viridiplantae > Streptophyta > Magnoliopsida > Santalales > Viscaceae > Viscum > Viscum album. The sequence goes on from OY728129.1 coordinate 1,071,629,092, forward strand.
TCATTAGAAAGAAACATTGATTTAACTTCTTATATTTATGATTCAAATTATTCTAGTTCTAAAGATTCTCTTCCATACACAGTGGTCTCTACTATGGTATTATATGAAGTATCGAGTGAAATTAACAAGATAATATCATGATATTACACTCAATTTTAAAATTAATGTTAGAAATATCTAACATAATCTTGTTAAATACATCATGGTGGGATTGAATTTGAGTACCCCAGTGAATTATAATGGTGAATAGTCTATTATTTTTATATTGGAGAAAAATAAGTGAGGAAATAATTAATTTTTCACATTTTAACTATATACTAGAAGAAATCATTTCATATACTACTTATCAAAGCACTTTATCACCCAAAGAGAAAATAATTGAGATATGTGCCTTTTGTAAGGCATCAACATTGAAATCTTGATAATTGGTTATAGTGAATCTGTCATCATATTAGGAAAATATAGGTTTTATAGTTTAATTAAAAGCATCGATAAGTCTCTACTATATAAACAGGGCTCTCATTTTGATTCATGAATGGTTGAAGTCATTATCACTATCAAACCATTCTGTTTTATATTTTGAAGATACTATCTTGAGTTTTGATGGTTATGGTACAAAATTTTTATAGATAATATTAAGGATATTCCCCGAATAATATCCTAGGATCAGTGAATAATGTATTTTTTTCACTTAATACGTTTGATAGATTGATTTCAAAATGGAAAAGACAAGAATAATAAATGTATAATGATTTAGTGAGTCAAGAAGAGTTCAAATATTAAATCACAATAATACAAAAAGAAAGAAATAATAGGAAATGTCATTTATCCTGATTTAAATCCTTTGGGATCCTATGTATAAAATAAGAACACCACCCCCACACACATTTTGTTATTCCTAAAACATAAAATCAAACAATACTGGAAGCATTCCTGAGATAAAATATTCGAAACAAGAAAAATTATTACAACTATCTGGGAATTGATTATAGATAGTATACGAATGTCTAGCTCCTTGTACTGGATACAAAAACACACACCAGAGGTGAAATTGGTTAGGGTCACCATCGACAATCATCAAATGTTGTTCATACACACCTATTCAGGATGAATAATCATCCAATAAATAAAAAAAGTCCAAATCTTAGAGCATCCTCAATAAAAATTTAACTATGATCTAGGGATTCCTTCCTCTAGATGAGATTAAAAACACCAATGAGAAGAATAGGGTGAATCAATTTCTCAATGAGAATGAGGCTGTAGGGGGTTATTAATTACTCTGATAAATGAAAATTTCATCCCAATCTCCTTTCCAATAAAATGGTGACACAAAGTTCTACCAAAAAAATTAAAACTTGTTTTTTAAAGGGATTCATGATAAGTAACAGTTCATAGATGGGTCCCTGATGCGTAAAGGTAAACATGTATGTATAACACCTATATATGGTGAAACCTATATAAGAGTAATTGTGGATTATATAAGGGTTATGGGATCCTTACATAAGGGTAAAATACAAACCACATAAAGCTAGAGAGGGCCTATTAATATGGAAAACCATTCTATGTAATTTTCAAGGAAACCCACATAAGGATAAACCAAGAAACACATAAATTTCATGGGAGCCTCACATAAGGGTAACACCTTAAGATAAAAATAAATAAAACATTAAAATAATACAAGTATAGGAAAAAACAACATTTTTATACATGAATTATAGTGTATAAATAGAATAAAAAATTAACACAATTTTATATAGAAATTTCACAACAAAACCTTTGCAACGAGAAACCCAATTTTATCCAAAATTGAACAAAAAAATATACCAATTTCTTTCATTAAAATGTAACAAATCTGGTGATAGTAACCTAGAGATAGTGGTTGAATTATAACATTTTTGTAGATATAAGGGTTATAATCCCAGTGGACAAGTTAATTTATAACTCTTGGAGATATAGATAAACACATGATACCCATTTTATATTGGGGAAAAAATATAAATCATAGTAATGGAAAACATTCAGTATCCTTGAACTCGATCAATGAATTCTTCTTCATATCCATGGGAATGGAGAAAAATAAGGGGGATATAAAATGATCAATAAGGGTTATGTTCAGAGGAATTCATCATGTGTAAATAATGCATAAACAATATGGAAAGATGAATAACTGAAAACAAATTCCATTTAATCAATAACTAGAGTACAAAATGAATCCACAAATAATATCAATAAAATAATATCATGGTTGATAATAACAGAATTTTTAATGAAGCAACTACTTAATATTTTATATGATGATCTTATATATCCTTAAATCTATACCATTAGGATCTTTCACCAAGACAGTTTGAAATTATGGCCAGGTATACACTAAAAACCCATATTATTTGGCCAACTGAATTGTCATGTGACACATATCGATGCATTGTGGTGATATCTATAATACATCCCCAACAATCACACATGTATAATTTATTCCTCATATATTAAATGGCCAATTTAATTTATAAATAATAAACATTATTGATAAATATCTGTATTGTGTTAAGAATACATATTTATCTGTATTTCCCCATTCAATCAATTAAAAATCATGGTAAAATAATGTATATAAAAATATATAAGGTTTATGAACCAATCATATGTACTGTACAAAGAATATGGATATATAAGAGAAATTCTATATCCAATGATAATAAGAATGTGAATGTTTAAAGAGAAGGTTAACAACCAAAAAAGTTGTAAAAGATGATCATCTATTAATTAAAAATACATGTTTTGTAATAAAATCATTTACTTTGAAAAAATAATGAAAATGGGATGGAAATATTAAAATAAACTTTCATTAAATATTTTTATTTTTAAAAAATTGTAAATTTCTAGAAGAATCAAAATATCATAAAATAGCTACAGTGGCGAGGAAGTATGTTATCACTGAATATGATAAAAACATTTTTTTTGAATTTTTATAAAGAAATTTTAAAAAGTAACTTTCCAAAAAACATAGAAAATAATTTTCAAACATTTTTAAAAAATTAAATAATATATTAAAATGTTCTTAATAAATCATTTTATTAAAGAAAATGACTTTTTTGTAAAACAATATTTAATAACATGGACATGGAATAAAAATATCCCATTAAAAGAGAAATAAAATCAATATTTATTTAAAAAAATTATTGACTTTTAACACCCCACGATTTTATATTGTTTCACTTTTTAAATTTAATTTCATTGAAAACATACATTTCATAAAACAATAAGATTAGATGAACAATGACATACAATTAGATATCATTATTTTAACACCCCCATTATACCATAACCTTATTGGAAGGAATGAATAGTATTAAAAAATATGATTTTTTATTATATATTTCATAAATTTTTTTAAAATTCATCGAAATTATTTTATAGTCATAATATAAGAATGAAACCAATTTTTCACATTAAAAGGATATATTTTTCTTAAGGTAGTTTTACAGCCTTTTGATGGAACACATATTTTAAATGTAATTTTGAAACTTTTATAAAAAAAATTGTAAAAATAATATTATTATTTGAAATAAAATATTAAATTTTATATTGTTTTATTATTTTCTATTTTTAGGATAAGTTTTATGTTATGATGAATAGGGAAAAATACTTGAATTTAATTGAAAATAATTGTTTCACCTAAATTATTTATAGTGTTAAATTATATATTAAATTTATTTTCATGCATAATTAAATCAATTTTACATAATTTTATATAATTAAGTAGATTTTAATAAATTTCACATTTAATTTGGATATAAAAACATTTCAAAATTTTTTACATTTTCACTTTAATAACTAGTTTCCTCATTCCATTAATGAAATTCATTTAAAAAAATTTATAGCCAATAATGTGTCTTGAATTTTTAAAAATAGATCCCATTTTTGGAATCGGAAATTAAATATTTAGTAAATATTTCCCTTTTATTTTTAAACAATATGAACTGTAACTTTACTAATTTTTTTAATTACAATGGTTATAAGTAAATCAGGTTATTAATAATAAAATAATATTATAGATATAATAAAATTACTCCAATATTTGTACTAGTTTTAGTGGATGAGTTAATATCAATAAAAATCTTACTTGGGACTATTTTATGACCCCCTAAATCCACTTGGATGACTTCACGCCTTTAATATTATTTTATTTTAAGGAAAGTAAAATATGTTATACTCATGTTTTTAATAAGTATTATATTTTTATGTTTTAATTTAGAATATATCTTAGAATATAAATAATCATTTGAAATATAAAATTTTAATCATAATCATGATAATTTATTTTTATTTTTTATGAAATATATAATTTCTTTAAAGATTTACACTATGATGATGTTGTTATTGTTTAATTCATGGAAAAATCAAATAAATGATATTGAAACTATTCAATTTAATATAATTTGAGATAATTAATGTCATAAAATAATTTTATAGATTAAAAAGAAATATTATTGATGTATTAAATGTTTAATGTAGTTATCTTGTGTATTGATATTATTTAAAAGTTAACATAATGAATAGTATCAAAATTTACATTAATGAAATTTTAAAATAAATAATATTTTATTAAATGATATAAAATTCATAAAAATATAAAATTTTACAAATTTATTGGGATAAGTTTCAAATTTCCATAAATGATCAATTTATTGTTCTTTTAACATTTTATAGTAAATATATTAACCCTCAAGGTATAAAAACACATGTTGTCACGGTAAGAGTTAGAAAGATTAAATAATGGTTAAATCCAAAAGATAATGGTAATAATTTGATATAAACATGTCTTAATTTTTTTATATGAATTATACCCATACACATATTATATTGAAAATAACTCACTTTGGATCCATTTGTAATTGAGAAATAATTTATATTAATTTAATTTGTTTAGAGTTTCCAAAAGTTCTTTTCACCTATACTATAAAAGGGCGCCTCATCCCTCACTTAGTCACACCACTTTGAGCCTTATAACACAAAATAAAACTATATATTTATACTACCAACATCAATATCCAAGTTATGGAGGTATTTGGATTCAAAAAAGTCCAACCCTAGATCTATTAGTAAGTTATCTAGAGGAAGTCTTCTAAAGAAGAGGTAATCATTTTTACCAACTCATCCAAGTTTATTTCTTCTTCTTATTCATCCTAATATAATTTTAATATTATAAATTAATGAATATATTATAATAAATATTATGATATTTCAAATGATCATTATACAACTATATTTATCCTTATATCCATCCTACAAAAAATGAATACACCGTATGTGTGTACATACGACTTATAATCTCTACACAGTGGTGTAATATGTTTTTCATCGCCACTTTAAATGGATGGGTATAATAATGTAAATAGTGGATATATATGGTATTTATGAAATTATATTTATTATTTATAATTAATATACCTTCTAATTCCTCACCCTTTCACCATTATGTGAATGATATCATCGCTCGTGCATACGTACAACCTATCATCTCCATGACGCGATGTGATTCATTTCTCATGTTAACCATTAAATAAAGATTATGAAGATTTAAATAATGAATAAATTTTGTATCTATGAACATAATATAATTTTATATAAGAAATGAATATATAATATTCATTATAAACATGACTTACATGACAAAACATGCATTGAAAAATGAAGAATTTGACACCCGATGCAAGGGTAATAGTGAAATATTATCAAATAATTAGTGAAAAAAATAATATAATAAGATCATATATGATATCATTACTATGAATAAGGATCTTAAATAGGTTTATATCAATATTAAAACCATTATATAGTATGTTAAATCACATTCAACAAGATTAAGCTTATGGTAAGGGGCTTTGTCTCAATTTCCCTTCATTGAGGCATAAATTGTTGTTATACCCCCAACTTATTTTATGAGGGGTATATATAGGACCTTTGACTTATCATGTAATTAACTAATTTATTATAATGTTACTTAATGTAATTTAATTTTTATTATTTCTTGGTGCTTATCATTTAAATGTTCAAAGTGGTATTGGACACCTTGAATCATTAAAGATTTAATTATCAAATATTTTTCTCTATGTAAATAGTTTTGATATTATTTTTCATATTTATTTGTATAGATATAAAAGGATTATAAATAAAATTTTATGTCAAATTTTAATTTCTTTCAATGGTTTTTAAAAAATTTCTTTTTACGTGTTTTATATTATTTTTTTGACAAAAGAAAAAAGGAATGTTCTACTGTTAACACACACAATAACAATTAATTTCCCATCACTATGACTATTATTTAATTTCTAACTACATTTTAAAGCATTTAAATTTTCTTAAATGAAAACCATATTCCATTATTTTGGGGATATTTTTTATAGAAAATGATTTTTTTAAAATAAAAGGGTATTTATATATGAAAGTTATTTTCATATGGGTATAATACGATTTTGTCATTAATATATTTTCAATAATTTAATTATAGTAATTTCATCTATATTAACACCCTTTACTGAATTGTTTAATAAAATGAGTTTTATCTCTTATGATATCATATAATATTTTACATTGAATGGTATATGATCATTTTGAATTTGGATGTCATATTTTGATACCATTATTGGTTAATTATTAATGTATTCCCATTTCATATGTAACTATTTAATACAAATTTTAATGTTGTTTATGATTCCCCCTTCATATTAGGAATGAATTGGACTTAGTTACTGATGTGAGAGGCTCTCTATATCCTCTGTATGCATCGTTATATTTTATAAAACATAATACATATGGTTTTGGATAAGGCCTTACCCATTTATTAGATTATTGTAATGATTCCTTGATAGTATTAGAATTTTAGAATGAAGCCTTGATGTGAATTTTTAGACATACATCAATATTAATTCCATCATTATGAATTCATTTACTGATATTACATGTGAATATTTGACAAGTAAAATATCCATGGTTATGTTTCCTACTTCGTGTGATTATGTTAATTTCATGTGTTTCAGTTATTTACCTTTATATATTATTTATGACATACATACACATATCTTATGTTGTACACATTCCCTTACTGAGAATTTAAGATCAATCTTTTAATATGTTTCATTTTTCCTCAGGATCCCTATAATAATATTATTAATGATATCCTGGGTTACATAGAGGGGGAATAATGGAATACTCAATGAAATTTTTTGTGTATTTTATGTTTTAGATGTAATGTGAATTTCAAGTGTATATTTAATTTAAAAAGAATACTAAAATATTTGGTCATTTGTGATGGAATCACTTGTATCTTATTCTAATTTTACAAGTCACTAACTCTAGGATATCAGGGTCTGAGTATTTATAGTTGGTATCATATCAATTTTAATATAATCCTTAGTAACATGAATTAATAAAACATATATTTGGTAACATAACCCTATGAATGAATTTGATGACATGTATATTTATAGGATATTATCCTGTATATTTTTTAATACCATGGATCTCCTAGGTTAAACCTATGTACTCATATGTTGAGAATAAGATGTTTTGATTTAGACATGATATAAAATATTCTTCATGAATAAATGACTATGTTTAGAGATCATCATATTGTGTTTTGGGTTTTAATAAATTGAGAGAATACACAAGTTTATGCATGTAATGGTTATACTACTGATTATAAAGAGACTAAAAAAGACAAATGAAAAGTAGGAGGTATTAAAAAATAATAATATGAATCATAGTTAATTGTTTAAAAAATAATTAAAATGAATAAAGTTCCAATGCATTTGAATTAAATAATTATTTTGTCAATTGTGATATCATTATAATAATCATGATATATAAAAGGATTGTATAATAATACATTTTATTTTAAGTATTTGGATGCATAAATATTTTCATTAATGTTTTTAAGGTGATTAGAAATTTGTTATGTGACAATAAAAGATACAATGTGTTTTTTAGGGAATCTAAGGTTATATTGTTTATGCAATTTTATTGAATTTACTTCTAAACTTTTGACTCTTAATTTAGATATAAGTATTTTGAATGAGTCTTATGATAACTAATTATAAAATGTAATAAGATGAAATTTGGATATTGTTTCATCAGGTCAAAGTATAATTTATCATATTGGATAACCTATGCTAAGAATTTCAAATTTGATAAACATTTAGTGGATGAAGGAATTACTTGAGGACCTAATGATTCATTAAATGTTCTTCAAGTATGAAGAATTCCTCATTAACATCAATTTATGAGCATAAAAGATGAAGTGAAAAAAGATCAAAGCCCAAACAAATGATAAGATTATGTCTATGGAATGTAATCATGTAATTTTATTTTCTCAACTGCTTATGTATATATTAAAAAAATCCAACAACTATTGGAAAATTATTTTAGAGAAAAAAACCATTATTCGATTCCTTTTCTTTTTTAGAAATTAATTATCTTTTAATCGATCAGAAGTTTACATTTTTAAAGTAGAAGTTCAAATTATGAGGATGAAATTTATTTAAAGAGGGTAGAATGTAAAACCCAAAAATTTTATATTATGGATCTCTTTAAATTTAATTTCTTCGACAATATATGTGTCACACAACACCATTTTTAAACATATAATGATATACAATTGAATATCATTATATTAACATGACTGTTATAAACTAGTCATTAATTTTGGGGGATGAATGGTATAATTGTTTTTTGAAATTTATATATTATATATTTAATAAAATGTTTTTAAATGTATAAAAATTATTTTATAGGCATACGATAAGAATGAATCCAATTTTACGCATTAAAAGGATATATTTTTATAATGGTAGTTTAACCACTTTTTGATGATGCGATTTTTTTAAATATAGTTTCTAAAAGATTTATAAATTAAATTTTGAAACCTTAATTTATTATTTTAATAGAAAATATAAAAATTTATATTAGTTTAATTTTTGGTAATTGTTTGATATGTTTAATGTTTTGATGAATATTGAAAATGCTAGGATTTTAATTAAAAACAAATTTTTCATCACAACAATTTATAATTTTAAATAACATATATGATTTATTTTAATATATAATTAGAGAAATTTTATACAATTTAATCCAATTTAGGTCTTTTTAATCAATTTCTCCTTGAATTTGGATATAAAAGAATTAAAACTTTTTAATATGTTCACTTTAAAAACTTGTTTTCTCAGTCCGTTAATGGGATTACTTATAAAGTAATTTTTAGAAATTATATTTTTTAAATTTTGAAAATTTTAATCCATATTTGGAATGAAAATTTATAAATTTATCAAATAGGTTCCTTTTAAATTTGGGCAATATGAATAATAATTATATATATTTTTTAATTCCCATAGTTAAGGGTAAATCGAGTAATTAAGCGTTAAAATAATATTATGAGAATTATAAAATTTTCCTAATAATTTTTATAATTTTATTGGATAAGTTATTTTTGACCAAAACCATCTTTGGGTGAATTTTATGGACTCTTGGATTCACATAGATAAAATTAATCCTTTTATAGGATTTTTTAAGGAAAGTAAAATATGTTATACTCTTGTTTTTAATAAGTATAACATTTTTATTCAATTATTCAGAAGATATATTATACTTAAAATATAAATTTTATATCTAAAATTTTATCTTCATCATGGATTTTTTTAATTTTCATGAAATAAATAATTTTCTTAAAGGAATACACAATGACGATGATATAATTGTTTAATTAATGGACATATCAAATAAATGATATTGAAAATATATAAATAAATATAATTTGAGATAATTAATTCTTTAAAATAATTTTATAGATTAAATAACCATATTAGGGATGGATTAATGTTTTTTTTGTGAATTTTTCATATGTATTGGTGTGTTTTAAAGTCAAAGTAATTAACAGTGTCCAAATTGGTATTAATGTTATTTTAAAATAAATAATATTTTATTATATGATATAAAATTTTTAAAAATTAAAAATCAAGAAAAATAATTTAGATAATGTTTAAAATGTTATCAATTCTTAGTTTATGGTTCTTTTACCAAATTATACAAACTATATTAACCCTTAAAGAGTAAAAACACATTTTGTCATGACAAGAGTAAAGGAGATTAAATAAGCGTTAAAGACAAAAGATAAGGGTGATAATGTGATCTAAACTTGTATGAAAATTATTCATTTTGAGTAATTCAACTAATAACCATAGTATCTCTGAAATAAATTACTTTTGATACATTTTTTTAAATTAATTTATATTAATTTAATATTTTGAGAGTTTTCAAAAGATCCTCTCACCTCAATTATAAAAGGAAACCACTTTCGTCACTTATTCACACAATGCTGATCCCTCTAGATAAACAAAAACCTAAAAATTCATATTATCAACATCATTATACAAGTTCTTGAGGTCTTGGTGTTCCAAAAATAAAAACACTAGATCTCTTTGAAAGAGATCTGGATGAATTCATCTGAAGAATAGGTAATAATTTTTTCGACTCATCCAAGTTCATAATTTTTATACGTCTCATTCATGTGTTGTTTACAAGATAAAGTAATAACTGAAGTATCATATATATTATGATATATTATTGTTAATATTATATAAACATGTTACATATTTTATCCATCCTATGAATAAAAACCACTCGTGTGTATGTACGACTTACCGTCTCCAAGATGCGGTGTAATCTCTTTTTTATCACCACCTTACATAGATGAATATATTGATAGAAATAATGTATATATATTGAAATTATGTCATTATATTGAATTTGGATAATTAATATACCATCCACCTCCTTACTCTTTCACCATTAATGTAATGATACCGTCGTTCGTGTGTACGTAAGACCTACCATCTCCCCGACATGATGTGATTAATTTCCAATGTTAACCATTCATGATTTATTATAAAAATGTATATAATGAAAAAATATGATATCTATTAACATAATATAATTATTTATAAGAAATAAATATATCATATTCATAAGAATCATGGATTATACAACAAATAATGCATACGAAAATGAAGCAGTTAACACCCACAATAAGGGTAATAACAAAATATTCTCAAAAAATGACTAATAAAATAATATAATAAGTTAATATATGATATAATAAATATGAATAATGTAATAATATAAGTTAATAATAAAATTAAAACCATTATACATGAGGTTAAACAAGGTTCTACTGAAAGAAGGAAAAGGTAAGTGACTTCACCTCAAACTCCCTTCATTGAGGTATAGTTTGATGCTACAAAACCATCCTCTTTTATAAGGTGTATATACAGCCCAATTAACACATATTGTCATTAATTTATATATTATAATTTTAGTTTATGTTTTTGAAATGTTATTATTTCATGGGGATTATGATTTAAATGTTCAAAGTTGTATAGGACACCTTGAATTAATAAATATTTAATTATCAAATATTTATCTCCATGTCAATATTAATGTTATGATTTTACATATTTATTTATGTTAATATAAATAGATTTTAATGTAAAATTTTTGTCTAATTTTAATTTCATTCAAATTATGTCAGAAGGAATCTTTTGGTGTGTTTTATATTGAATTTATTTGACAAAAGACAAAAGGTATGTTCTATTCTTGGATTAAATAGTGACAACGACTTTCCCACCATCACGACTATTATTTAATTTCTCTATTCCATTGAAAGATTAAATATTTTATTAAATGAAAACCCCAATCCTCTTATTTTTGGGATATTTTTTTATTGAAAATGGTTATTTTTAAAATAAAAGTGTATTTATATATGAAACTTATTTTCATATGTGTTTAATAATGTTTTTTCCTCTATAAAATTTCAATTAGTTTATTATAGTATTTTTATCTACATTAACACCAATAGAAGAATCTTATTTTTAATTGAGTTTGATATCTTATGATATAGTATACCTAATATTATTTAATGGTTTATGATAAGTTTTACTATGGATGTTCTATTTTGATACCATTCATGGTTAATGGTTTAAAAATTCACATTTTATATGATAGTTTTTAATACAAATGATTATGTTTCACTCATTTAACATAATGAATGTATTAGTATCAATAAGTTACATGCATAGCCTAATATATCCCTTTGAAGCATTAGTAGGTGTCATTAAACACAATAGATATGGTTTTGGATGAAGCCTTACCCATTTATTAGATTAATGGAAGAAGCTTTGAACATATTAGATTATTAGAAAGAAGACTCATTGGTAAGTTTTAGATATACATCGTTATGCATTCCATCATTAAGAATTCAGTTATTAACATTCCATTTGATTATTAAACTAGTATAATATTCATGGTTTGTTTCTTTTCCCAACAGAATATTTAAAAGTCATGTGTTTTATATATTTACCATTCCATATTATTAATATCATATTTACTCATAGCTTCTATTGTACGTTTACTCTTATAGAGCATTTTATCTCACCTATTTCATATATTTCATTTCCCCCAAAGATCGATGAAGTATATTACGAATGATATATAGTGTTATATAAATGTGTATTAATGTAAGAATCAATGAAATTAGTTTTTTATTTTATATTTTACTTATTATGTGAATTTCAAGTATGTACCTACTTTATAATGTCTACTAAAAAATTATATGCTTTGGGATGTGATTTCTTTTATCTTCTACCAATGTAACAAAGTAAAGAAACAACTATAGGATTCCTAGTTCTAGGTAGTTACATGATTGAAGTATAATATAGAGAAGAATTTGGATGAGAATATGGAATCTCCTTAAATATTTATATGATAAAAATTGGATGGATTTTAACAAGGATAGGTAATAATATCCCTTCAATGAAAATAAGAGTTATCCCAAAAATTTAGATTATAAAATAAATTGTCACCACTTTTGTAACTTTTAAATTCAAACCCCTTTAAATAATAAACAAAAATAAAAACAATAATCATCATGAAAAATTATCTATAAATGTTAAAAATATCAATGGTTTAGTATATACATCACATAAAAGTGAATAGGTGTAGAATAATAAATATGTCTCAGTAGTGTGTAAATTGAGACAAAATATCTTACCTCACACATTACATTAGTTGAACATGATTTAGAATAATTTATAATAGATTTAAACATGTTATTAATTTATAAATGAAACATATTCATATTTATAATATCATATATGATCCTCTTATAACATCTTATCACTTGTTTAGTAATAATATTTCATTATTACCTTTGTTTCGGGTGTTAGCTGCTCAATTTTCTCATGCATGTTTTTATGGAAGTTCCAATTATCATGAATAGGATATAGTTACATAACATATTTATTAATATTATGTGTATAATTATCAGAATTATCCATTAGATATATGTTTATAATCATTCTTAAAATTTGAACATGGAAAATTAATCACATCGCTTCATCGAGATGGTAGGTCATGCGTATGCATGAGCAAAGTTATCATTTCCTTAATGGGTGAAAGGGTAAGGAATTAGATGATATATTAAATTTAAATAAATAATAATATTTTTCAATTATCTTATATATTCATTTGTTCTATCATTATGACTATCCATGTGATTTTGTGGTGGAAAACAAATTACTTCGTTTCACGAGGGTATAGTCCACCGTACACAGGAGTGTTTGTTTTTATTCCCATTTAATGGAGAAGTATATGGATACATATTATTCAATAAACAAAATTAAATACTATAATATTGTAAATAATTTTTTTATTATATTTAACTTTTTAAGACATAATAAAATGTGGTAAAATAAGAAGACAAAAAAGAAAGATCTTAGAGAAGACAATTACCTTCTCTTAGAAGAACCTCATTTGGATCTAATATTAACAACCCTAGGATTGGTCTTTTGGGAAGAAACATACATCTATAAAGAGGATAACGATTTTGGGGAGATATTTTGGTAGGATTTAGATAAACTATATATCCTAATTGGTGTGAATAAGTTATAGGGGGATGTTATATTCTATGGTTGAGGTTAGTGGAAGACATGTAATATTTTATTTTTTTCAATAATTAGATTTCACTTTATTTGAAACCTGGATATAAAATTCCTCATAATTAAATGGGATAATTTTATAGTCACAAAAAAACAAAAAAATGGGGCTTTATAAATTTTTTTTCATTTTGGCTCTTATGTTTTTTGGATAATCCCCCTGATAAACCTATTTAAACCTTAATTATAGTAATTAATTATTTATTGTTTTTTGTATTTGTTATGAAAAAAAATTTAGTTATTCATATTAAAATATATTAATTATGATTAATATAATTGTTTAATCCATTTTATCAAATTAAATTAAAATAATTTTTATAATTGAATTTAAAAACAATCCTAAAAAACGTGTCAAAAAACTGGTTTTCAATAAATGCATTTTTCAATAATAAGATGACCTTACATTAATTATATGACTAGTAATAATCATTAAATGAATTTAAATTCTTATATATATATATGTTAATTTATTTTTAATGATTCATCATTAAATGTTATTTTAATTAATTAATATGGAAGGACATTATTACTTAAAAAGGTTTTCTAAAAAATATCCATTTTTAACTCCAAATGATTTTATATTTATTTATATAAAATTGATATTAAATACATGGTTTATTCTAGATATTAGAAAATTATATAAAATAAAATTAGTTATAATTAGATACAATTTTTTATTGCTCATAAAATGTTATTTCTAGATATAATTTTCAAAAATTCATTCTAGGATAATATTGACCAAGTAAGTTCAATATCAATATTCATCCAATAAAATTATCATTTTTTTCTAAGAAATATTAAAATTTGAATCTTATTATAGGTTTATTAAAATTTAATGTTTAATTATTATAATTGAATCTTAAGTGCTACATTCTCCCATCTTATAAAAATTTCTTCATTGTAATTTCGAAGGATATTATTTTGTAAGAAAATAAGGGTTGTTCTTCTTCTTAGCATTCTCTATTTCCTGCATTTCTTATTAGATTTCATGACATCTCTAATGTATCTTTATTAGTCAGATTCTTTAGTTTCTCAGGAAATTCTATCCGATGTCAAGAATCTGTATGGTCTATTAATAGTATGATAGATTTGGATACAATGCAATTTTTTTCCAAGGTGGTCACATGAATCAAATATGGAATGTACATCCCAAATAATGATATATGGAAAATTCATATAATTTGGAGAGATTTGAGGGCATTTACAATAAATAATCCTCCTATCTAATTATTTCCAAGGTCTTAAAGTGTCTAATGAACATGATGATCATATTTTTCTTCTTAATAAACCTTATGTCACCCTTTTTTGGAGATAATTTCAAGAAAATGTGATCTCCCATTTGAATTTCCACACCATTCCTCCGATTTGCAGTATAAATATTTTTCATCATTGAGATTATTTAATATTAATTTGAATAGTATTTAACTTTATCAGTGTATCCTCAATAATTTGTAACCATAGAAGCTGTATTTCACTAACTTCATCCAAAAAATTTATAATATGAAATAAATTTCCATATAATTATTCATACATTGCCATTTGAACACATGATTGAAAAATATATTTTTAATAGAAATAAAAAAACGAGAATTTAGATTTGATATACCATGAAAGGAATGTTTTCCTAATATTAACATGTCTTCTACTTTTTTAATAGTACTTTGGACTATCTATATTTTTTATGATGGTAGGTGGTGCTCAAATATAGATCATTACCAAGAGCCATATGACAAAACATTCAAAATATCAATGAAAATTTATGATTATGATAACAAATAATCAAAATAGGAACAATATTAAATATAATAACATCTTTAATATATATATTCATGAATGTAATCCATGATTTAAGTATTCTCTTATAGTAAATAAATGTCTATATTTGGTTAGGCAATCGACGATAACCCAGATCAGTTAATTCTTTGCAAAAATATATAGTAATCTAGTGAAAAAGTATATACTAATGTCATCCCATTTACACATAAGAATATGTAGAAGATACAGTAATCCTATAGAATATTGCATCCCAACCTTAACCTAATGAGAAAAAAAATATTGATATATAATCAATAACCCCCCCTTCATTATTCCCACTACAAATATTCCCCCAAATCCTTATATATTTTGGTACTTCCATGGTGTATAGAGATATTTTATCTATGATCCTAGGAATATGTAGAGTTTACATGAATCCTATATAATTCTATCTCCCACCATTCACCTAATTAAAAACCAATCATATTGATACATTATCAAATATTCCCCTTTCATGTCATCAAACTGAAAATGTTACCTCTAATCATTATAAATATTTGTGCTACTAGGGTGTATATAGAAATTATTGCTATGAGAATCATTCAACAATTTTATATTCATATTAGGTATAAATTGAAAACACAATATCTTTCCATATTTTATAATTCCATATTTATATTAAAATTATACCAATTTCCCATCATTCACAACATTAATTTTATTATGAAAATTCTTATTATCATAGGAGGAACTTTTAATATTTTATAATAAAGATTACTTCTCAATCATTTGAACAAGGAGTGATGCATACAATTTAGTAATAATTATCATTTCTATAGTCACTAAATCCAAGAACATAGGATCCCTAAATATTTTCATTTCGGATAGAACTCAATGATCTTTTCTACCCAATGCGTCTGCAACCTTATATACCTTCCTTGGGTGGTAGTGTATTGATAAATTTTTAATAATTATTATTTAGATCCACATATTTTTTCTTATATTGAGATATTTCTATGAAAGGATGTATTTTAGGATTATATGGTCTGTCTATATCTCATATATTTAACCATAGATATAATATCCCCATATCTTCAAAGAAAATATTACGGATAACAAATTAAGATCCTGAGTTGGATAGTTCTGTTTATAAGTCTTTATTTGGATCGATGTATAGGAAATACTTTATCATTATATATAATGACACAACAAAATCATTTCTACGATAAATCACTATATATAATAAATCTATTATATCCTGATAGTAGATTAAAAATAATGGTATTGAACAATATAGTATTAAATTAGGAAAAAAATTATTTTTATTTCATTATCCATGTCAAAATTAAATATTTACATGTAATATTGGTTAAAAATTTATCTAATCAATCAAAATTTTGAACAAACTTTCGATATAAACCTACCAGAGAGATGAAACAATGTAGCTCAGTTATATTCAATGGTATAGTAAATTATTTTAATTACATTATCATCATAAGATCAATTAATATTATAATATTAGAGATAATATGGATGAGAAAAGATATTCCCAAAATCTAGAATTCACACTTGCTAAATATTCTATATAATAATTTTACTCTAATAGTCCCAGGAATGATTCACATGTGATTATCATGGAACTCATAAATTTTAGTATACACCAAGATATCATCAATGAAAACCACAAAAAATTATAATGACATTAATAGAATACTATATTCTTTATATCAATAAAAATATATGTTAAATTTTTTAATCCAAATCGAATTACTATAAACTCGTAACATCAAAACCTTGTTCGAAATTCTATATTTGGAATACTTATTTCTTTACTCACAATTAATGATACCCATAATAAAGGTTAATATTTGAATAATATTGATCTTCATAAAGCTTATTGAATATGTCATCAATATGAGGTATATGCTTTTTGTTCTTTATCACAAAACCATTTATTTCAAAATAATCAATTTATAACCTCATGGAACAACAATTATTTTTAAAGGAATGAATAGCGGATCCCCAAGGTGAAACACTATGGCCCATAAAACCTTTATTAGACAACTCATATAGTTATTTATTTAGTTCACAGAATTCAATAGTGTTTATTCTATTCGTATTCATTGGTAATGGTCCTAAATCAGAGATAAAATGAATGGAAAACTCAATTTCATGCATCGATGGATGTCTAAGAAATTCCACAATAAATATATCAATGTATTCCTATAAAATATATATATACTCAGTTTGAATAATAATTTTTCTATCCTTATGTTGTATCTTCTCTTTTTTCCTTATAATATATCATACAAGAGATACCGGGGTGGAACAAGAAATGAATTAGATTATGAATTCCCCACTCTAAAGATAAAGAATTATGAAATTTCTTCATGAATCCTAATTTTTTTCTGTTTCCAATAAATATGTGAATCTTATTTTGAAATACATTCAAAGGTAAGGATTATATCAAATTAAACCACAATATAATAATAAATTATACATATAGGACATTCTTAGGTGTTACAATGTAAATTAAATGACACATATTTATTTTAGTGAGATTCGTACTTAGATATTTACTAAAAACACTCATCTTATGGTGTTAGGTAAATAAATAATTTTATTAGGAAATTTAAAATATGTAAAAGAGTATGATGATCCCGAATTAGAAAATAATTAGAAAAAAATACGTATATTATTAAATAATTCTCAACCACATCTTTAGGAACATCGAACTATGATTTAGTGATCGCATAAGCTTAGACTTCTCCCCTTGGCCTCTTCTAATATTGATTACCTTGAAACATAGAGAATTGGTTTGAATAGTTACCCTATTTTTTTAGTTCAATAAATGGATAACATGATTCTATTTATTTTACTTACATTCATGATCCATGTGAATATTTTTGTTTTACTTGTAACACACTCCCATTCCCATCAATCAGTTTCCTAGATGTTTCATTCCACAATTTTAACACCGTGGTTATTTCATCATTTTATTATTCTTCTAAGACACGTTCTATTTTGGGGTTTTCATATGAAATATTATTCTATTGATTCTATTTTAATATAAGAGATATTTAAAATTACTTATATGCTTTGATGGTGTTTAAAATTATTTCATTATACCATGGATGTTTTTGAGAAATCAGTACCCTTTAGAGTCATGGATTAATACATAAGAATAAATGATCAATCATACCTTAGGTATTATATATATAATCTATATAATACCTATATATTATTTTAATGATATCCTTATACTATGTAATAATTTCTTATTCATTTATCTTAAAGATAAGGAAATTTCATTTTATTTCAGTTCATTTTGCATGAAGGAAATATTTATTGAATAATGTTTATTTAAAATATATCTATTCCATGAGTTATATTAATTCATACTCTTTTATTCTTGATCAAATACCAATTTTGATCAAAATCACCCTTACAAAAATATACTTCCCAAAATAATCTTTTCATATTCATCAAATCCAAGTTTCAAAAATAACTATTTAAGGGAATTAAACTATTAAGTAACTACAACTAGATTAGTAGTCACTCTAAATGATAGAAGATTATATCTCATAAATTAATACAATATATAAGAATCACATTATATTAAAATATTTTTCTATATTTGGGAAAGGTTATTTATTATAACCTATTTAATATAACACAATATATCCATGATCTAATCAATTACAATACTAAATATATTGTCTTCATCAACATTGAAATATCTACATTGTCCATGAATATTAATACCATTGTTTCTACCAGGAACCATTTCTAAAAATGTAATATTCTGTATTAGCTCATATCAATATGAATTTTAAATCATAATATATAATTCTAAATCTAACGTAACACTTAATATAAATTATTAATTTCTGTATTGTAAATATTAGATTCATAAACATTATTTATTCAGGGTTATATTTAAATAATATATTTTTTTAAATTATTTCATAATGGGTTGTAATGACTATGATAATTATCATATGAAAATCTCCCATGATTGGAAAATAAGGTGTGCAGTAATGGAATACTCACCACGCACCAAAACAATTGTTAATATATAATCCAAAAAAAATATTTTTGGGGTTATTAACCCTAGATTCATCTATCCTAATACCACATCCACTTATAGTATCCAGATAGGTCTATGTTTTTGGAAAATCACATAATATCTACCTTACCATTAAAATTTATAATAAAATTCCTTGATTAAACATATCCTTAATGTTTTTTAATAGGGTAATGTTCCCTAATATATGTTTTCCAAATTCTATTTCCAATGGTTTCTACCAAGATTTCTCTAAGACTAGCTATAACAACCCAAACTATAATAACGTTGAGCTAGTAGTTAATTTATTACATTGACATGATATAAGGGATATAATTATGAAGGACTAATTAGTTTAGTTGTCTTGCAGAACCAGATATATACGTGATAAATATTTTACATTTTGAAAAAGTATAAATCTTAATAATTGTAAAAAATTCGCATCCTTGTTATGAATTAATGAATTATTATTCATATTAATGGGAAAGGAAACAGCATTATACATTTCATTTAATCAATAACTGGATCACAAAATGAATATATAGATAATGTCAATGTAATAATACCTTGGATAATAGTAACTTAATTATCAAATAATTAAATTATTAATATTATATGTCATGATCTCAAACATCAAGATATCTATAACATCAAGAACATTAACTATAAGACTTTAAAACTTTAGATAGTTATACACCAAAAATCCAATTGATTTTTCACATTAATTTTTTTAAAGATACTTGTTAATATATTAAGGGGATATCTTTAATAGGGACCCACCTATCACTGCATTTAAAATGTATTCCTCATATATTTAATAATAAATTCAATATATAAACAATATTCCCTATCAATAAATGTCTGTATTGAGTAATAAATATATATTTATAATGATTTTCCTTGTTGGTCAAACATCATTCATAGTAAAACATTGTATGTAAAAGAGTTATATAGTTTAATAACTAAACATATGCATGATACAAAGAATATGTATATTTAAATGAAATTTAATGTTCAATGATCACAAGAATTTAAATGCTTCATGATAATATTATTGACAAAAAATTAATAAGATATGATCCTCATTTCATTAGAAATATAGGTTTTATAATAAAATTACAACCTTTTAAAAAATAATGATAATGAATGGGAAATAATAAAATAATATTTCATTAATGTTTTTTATTTTGTAAAAGTATTAAAAACATGTATAAGATTTTAAATATTCTAAAATTGTTATAGAGGTGGGGAAGTCCATTATCTTCTTATATGTTAAAAACATTCCTTTTGATTTTTTATAAAGATATCTGAAAACATACTTTTCAAAATACATTAGAAATATGAATTTATAAACATTTAAAAAAAATAAATGATTAGTTAAAATTTCATTAATAAATTATTTGAGTAAATAAAATTACTTTTTAATTTTTTTTTGAAATACATGGACATGTAAGAAACATATATAGGACTACAATAGAAATAAAATTAGTTATTATTTTAAACATTTTTTTTATTCATGTATGAAAGAGTGAAAAATTTGGAATAAAACCATCAAAATCATTAAATATTATTATGATAATAAAATATATAGAGTTTATGAATGATATTTTGTAAGATCCCTTCAATGAGAATAAGAGTAATACTAAAAATTGATATTGTAATAAAAATTCATACCGCTTTGGTAACTTCTATATTCCAACCCTTTGAAAGAAAAAAATTAAATTGAAACATTAATAATCTTTAATAATTAGTAATTCATGTTAATCCTATCAAAGGTTCAGTATTTACACCACGTAATAGTCAGTGGGTGTACAATAACAAATATCTTAATATTGTATAAATTGAGTTGAAATCCCTTAAGCAATGCTTCAATTTAGTTGAAAATGATCTAACCTCATGTATAATGGTTTAAAATGTTTTATTTATTTATCAAAAACCATAATCATATTTTTAATATCATATATGATCCTCTTATAATATATTATAACCTGTTTGTTAATAAAATTTCTTTATTATTATTGTTTCATGTGTTAACGGCTTCATTTTCTCGTGCATGTTTTGTCATAAAAGTTATATTAATTGTTAATAGGATATACTTCCAAAATCCAATGAATTATATTAAAATTATAAATATAATTTTTATTCATACATATATGTATATAATAATTATAAATATTTGAACATAGAAAATGAATCACATCGCTTTGTGGAGATGGTAGGTTTTATGTATGCACAATCAACATTTTAATTTCTTTAATGGATGAAAGTGAATGGAAATAGGTTATATATTAAATTTATAATATAAATATTATGTAATTATTATCATTTATATACATTGTTTCCAATATTATGACTTCCCATGTGAGTTAGTGATGGAAAAAAATTAAATTGGTTCGTCAGGCGATAGTCCGCCACACACATGCGTGATGGTTTTGTTTTTGATTTTATGAAGTTGTATTTGGATAAATATTATCCATAAAAATAATTACTTATAAATATATTTTATATGCTGATTTTATTATATTTTATGTTTTAATATATAATTGAATATGGTAAAATAATTAAAAAAAGAAAGAGCTTGTGAAGAAAATTACCTTCACTTAGAAGAACCTCCTTTGGATATCATATTAAGGAACCTAATGGTGGTATTTTGGGAAGAGAAAAACATCTAGAAAGTAGATAAAGATTATGAGGAGTTATTTTTGTAGGTCTTATTCAATTTATATGGATTTATATTTGTGAATAAATTATTGGAGGGGGTGTTGTTTAATAATTGAGCTGAGTAGAACAATTGTTACTTTTAAATTTTTTTCAATAATTTCATGTTATTTTATTAGAAACATAGATCCAAAATGGATCATATTTTATGGAGATAATATTATTTATGAAAAAATACCAAAAATATGGTTTGATAAAGTTTTTTGGTCATTTTTACCCTTATTTTGTTTGTTTACCCCCGGTAAAATCAATTTAACCTTAACTATAGTAATTATTTTTTTACAATTAATAATATGAATTATGTAAAAATATTAAGTAGAATTTATTAAATAATATAGATTATGATTATTAAAAATATATAACCTATTTTATAAAATTTAATTTATATAATTGGCATAAATTAATTATAAAATATACCAACAAAACATATTAAAGCTTTTTTTTAAGAATTACACTTTTCAAGCATAAGATGAAATTACATTAACTAGATGACCAGTGAAATTATTATATTAATTTAAATTAATATAGGTAGACATATAATCTATAAATTTCATTTAAATAATTCATCATGACATTTTATTTTAATTAATTATAGCGTATTGACATTGTGCCTTTCAAAAAATACTTTTATGAAAAATATCCCTTTTACTTCTAAATGATACTATATTTATTTATTAAAAATAAATAATCAATACATAGTTTTCTCTAAATATTATAAGATATTAAAATAAATTAAATTAGGTATAGTCAAATACTATATTTTATATTATTCATAAATCTTATTACTAACGATAAATTACCAATATTCATTATAGGATTATTTTGACAAAGTAAGTTCAAAATCAATATTCCTCCTATAAAATTAGAATTTTATTACCATTAAATATTAAAATGTGAATTTTATTATAGTTTTATTAAAATATATTATTTACATAATGTAATTTATGCATGGGTCTTTCAAACCATCAAGTGCTTTGATAATAGTTTGACTATCTCTTTCATTGATAATATGTTGCTTTTAAATTTAGTACATTGATTCATACAAAATAAAATTATTTGTTTTATTATATGTTAATATCATGAATAATATCCTATTTTATAATATTTTAATTTTTATTAGGTTTTATTATGATTATATTTTAATTTTTTTATATTATGGATTAGTTTTTTATCCTTACATAAGGTTTATGTTACCCTTACATGAGGTGGTTAAACCCTTACATGAGGTTATGTTACCCTTACATTATGGAGATTTTACCATTATATGGATTTGATTTTATAAGGATAATAATTACATAAGTGGTTATATACCCTTTTGTAATCTTTGAGTTTTCACGGTTACATTTATATAGGGATCAATGTACCATTATGTGAAATTTGAGTAACCTTTACTTGGTAGATGAATAGAAAATGTTGTATATACATGAGTAATGTGGTACCTTTACACAAGGACTACATGGCACTTACGAATCAGCTATAAACAATTATATGAAAACGTTTTTAATATTACATAGCATTATTGTACCCTTACATTGTATTTGAGTGAACCTTATGCAAGATGAAAACGACCTTTACATAGAATTATAGGTTGAACATTATGTAGGGAAGCTTATAAAGAATTTTGTGCAGCACTATCCCTTTGAGGTTTATTGTAATGACTTATTCTAGAGTCTCATTGACCAAAACTTGTTTGAATTATTTTAAATTATTTTCTAGGTATTTTTTCATTTTTTTTAGTTCATAAGTTCCCTACTTGTTCCAATAGTGAGACAAAAAAATATTAAATAGGGTGAACTGAGAGAGAAATCAAGGGAGGAAGTAGATGATCTAGTTATGGAGATCATATTTGTGTCTACGTTAGAAACACCATTCATGGATTATTACAAGTGTTTTTCTCCATTTAATATCTTTTGGTTGTATTTTTTAGGGTAAAATAAGCCTAATTATATCTTAAAGGAATTTTGACAGGTGATGTCAATCCCTAATATCGTGGTCTCCATTGGGTTTTTTTTGTTTTTCTTGTTAAAACATTACATGTTTTTTGTTGCCCATTTTTTGTTCTTGGGTGTGTATATGTTAGATTATTCCATTGGATTCTGTCTTTTATCGTTGTGTTTTATTCTTGTAATTTCTATTTTTAATCTTCAATTTTTCTTAATCAATAAAAGGATGTTTTGGGATTTTATTGCAATGGAGTAATTCCAAAGTATTATAAACCATGTAAATTCCCTATTTAGTTTTTCTTTCTTTTATTTGGTTTACATTGTGTATTTTAATGATACAATATCCATCGATTCTTTTCTTCTATTTCTTGTATCTCTTATTTTTTGGAAGTATTTATTTGGTTCAAATCCTTTTTTTAATTTAGTTTTGTGTTTTTTTGTGTTCCCTTACCACATACCTTGGAGTTGTATGTTTCAGTACGTAATTCCCCTAGATTGGTAACCAAAATAGTTTTTATTAACTATTAATACGTCATTTACTATATTAGAGTTTGAGAATTTTGATGGAGATAATGATTTAATTTGTTTAGAGAGTTAAGATGGATTCTCTTTTTGTCCACAATGGAATTGAAAACGCTCTAGTAGGATATAAAAGTAATATAACTATTTTCTTTTCCATTGGGAATACTATTGTTTGTTATGAGGATATTGAACCACATATTATTAAGATATCACAATCCCTATTTTTTACCATAGTTGACAAGGTTTTGACAGAATTATCCCATAAGAATTATTTTAAAAGAATATGGTTAAAGATTGAGTATCTTAAGATGGTTATATCCCTTTTAGGAAGGTTACAAAAAAATACATCTTTATAATTTCCAAATGGTTGTTGGAAACTCTATCCGGACTCATTTACAAAGCTTTAAGAGGACGATGTTATATTTATCTGATATTGATGTTGATATTAATTATTAATAACTGTCTTGTTTTTGTTGAATTCAATTGATTAATCATTCAATCCAATAGGATATTCTATTAAATATGGTAGGTATTTTATCACTTTAGATGAAGTGAGTCAACTATCTTATTTAGGGTTATTTAAATTCATGGTTTAAAGGTAATGGGTAATGGGGTTAAGTATGGGTCTGAGTTTCTCCCTGAAAAGGGTAATCCTAAACGTAAAAGAATATAAAAAAAATGATAGTTGGTTTATAAGTTTAATTGTTGTCATTGTGGAAATATTGTCATCATTTTATGATACTACCATAGGAATATGTCTAGGGATTGTACAGACTCTAACAATGTTCTATACTCTATAATTGATATTGTTGATATTATCTATGTCTATATTGAAGAACATAGTATTTAGTAGAAGTAGTTCTAGGTTTAATTTCTTCTGAAATTCTAGGACTGGATCTGCATGTGATTTGGAGGGGCCCAAAGTTGGAAGAGAGGGTGTGGATCGAGCTATTATTCCTTAGTTGTTTTTTCTTAGGTGGATACTTATCTACGCACATCTTGTTATGTTTTCTTCCCATGTTTTTTTTACAAATTCTTATGATTTCATTCTAATTGTCTCATTTTTGAGATTTTTTATATTCTACACTAACTTTTCCTTGTTTAAATATATTTGAGGAATTTGGGTTTTCTCTAGTTTCATTGGTTGTCATAGAGATATAATAGAGTTGATCGATATCTTTTATGGAATGTGTTTCACTGGATGTAGGTATGTGATTATGAGAAGATCGTATAAGTTAAGGTATTAGTTCTAGTTAAAGAAATTGATTATACTGTTTTCCTTTGTAATCATGCAGTAGTTATTAGCAATATACGTGTTGTATGGGAAGACATATTCCACTGTTGTATATGCAAGGTAGTTTGTCAGAGTGCGATGTTGATGATTGATCTTCAGTTATTTTGTTAGTGAATATTGTCTGAACAAGCTGATAGGTTTCGCTTTTATATCTTTATAAAAACATCAACCTGATATGCTTTAAATTTTAGTTTGTGATGTGAAGATTTGGTAAATTTTGCTTGTTAATTGTGAAAAATTAAAATGATTTTTTTTACATGTTGATTTCATTAATAATCTTCTATTGTTTGTTATTTAAAAATTTATTACGTTTTATTATGTTTAGATATTTTTGGTAGATATTTTGTTGTCTTTTACCCTTGCATAAGGTTTATTTTACCCTTATGTGAGGTGTTTGTACCCTTATTTGAGGATATGATACCCTTATATGAATGGTATGTTACACTTGAATGGTTTTCATTTTACCGGTATAAACATTACATAAGTTATTTTGTACCATTATGAAAGCTTTGACCTTGTGGGGTTTCCCTTATGTAGAGATTATTTTATCTTTATATGAGGTATAAGCTACATTTACGTTAAAGAGGAATGGAGTTTTTAGCCCTTATGAGAGCACTGTGTTACCTTTATATGAGAACCATGTTACCCTTTCATAGTGGGTACCAACCCTTATTTAGTCGGTGTCAAACAACATGTAGTGTTGGTATACCCTAACGAATTAGTCGAGTGACCCCTATATAGTAGGTTAAATACATTTACATAGCACACCATGTCTACCTTTACATGGTAAACCTTATAAATTCATTTATGAAATGCTGACCATTCAAGGGTTATTTCAACAACTTCTTTCAAAATCATGTTGATGGAACAAATGTATTAATGTTATTGAATGTTATTTAGGGGAATTATTCTTTTGATTTTAAGTTCAATAGTTAAATTATTATATTGATATAGTGATATTGTTGAAAATTTTAATGAGGTTGAACTAAGAGAGAAATTGAGAGTGGAAGGATGTGGTCAAAAGAAAGAGATCATATTCATGGCTCTATTGGTAACACCATTCATGACTGATTCCAATAGTGTTGTTCTAGTGGAGAGGATGATGTCTTGAATGTTCTGATAAAGAAAGAAACTGAAATAGATTTTGAATTCATTCAATAGGTGAGATCGATCCCTAGTAAGGGTATCTCAATATGTTTTTTTCTTCAAATTGAAATTTCCCATTTTTTTGTTTATGAATTTTGTGTTCTAGTGTGAATAAGTGGAAGAATAATCCTATGGTTGGAGTATGTAATTATTCTATTTACTTCTCAAAATTTATGTTTTTATCCTTCCATTTATTTGATTTCATTAATAAAATGATGTCAGGTGGTGTTCTTTCTATTGAGTAGGACCAAAGTGGTTTGAACTACATCAAATCAATGTGTCTTTTTCATTTATGTATTGTTTTTGTTATTCTCACTTTAAATTTTTCATGAGTTTATGCCCATTGAATTTACATTTATTTTTTTTTATCTATTATTTATGGTTGGTATTTCATTATATCTAATCCTATTGTGTTTAAATTATATTGTGTGCTTGGTCTTTTCAAAAACTACCACATACCTTGGAGTTGTGTGTTTTACTTGATACCACCAATAACACTTATTAACCATGAGAGGTATAAAATTATTAGTGAGGAATAATTTTCATTGGTTATATAATAGTTTGGCTCTATATCACCTAATATACCATATAATAGGCCTTTAGCGGGATAATAAATAATCAAAAATAACAATAAAAAACATTATCATATTTTTCTATTCACATTAAAATCAATTTTGATTTTAAGAACACCCATAGAAGGAGTATTCAATTTAGAAATGGGTATTTATTTATCAATATTGGTGTTAGTGTATGATTCTAAGATCCATAATGAAATATTACCTCAATATTTATTGACCCAAACCATATACTCATTGGATGTGTGGTTAAAAATGTACGCATTTATGTCTACAGCATACATGCTGTGAAACAATGTCTATAAACATAATTATTAATAAGGTAAATGATCCAAACCAAGATAATATTAAATTTATTTCCATGACCTTCCCACAATTCCTAAAAAATGATCTTAGTAGAACTACCACTAAATTGAGTCATACGGATATTAAAAAATGGAATAGAAAGTAGTTTCAATGTCAATTTCCCATAGTGGAATAAACCATAATCTGATATGGGTTATTTGGACCGCAAGTCATGGGTTGGGATAATTTCTCTATAATCCTTTTAGAAAATGTGATTTTCTTTTGGTGGCACGTTTAGTTTCCAAATGTGATTATGTAGTTTATGATCAATGGAAATTAAAAATCATATTTCACATTAAAAACTAGACTGTATCAAGAATCACCATGAGGAATCCTTGCTCCAACATAGTTTATTAGCTCTATAATTTGAGAAGGGATAGAAAAAATGGCCTGACAATCATTTTTAAAAAACCCTGTGAAAATTTTCCTATGATCTAAACCACTCAAACAATAATTAAGAAAATAATTGACCTTTTTATCTTCATTCCCAGAGATGGGCGCCAAGATGGGTTTAAGGATCTTCTTTTATTCAATCCATGGATCATTCCAATTGAAAATGTTAACACCATTAGAGACAATCCAATACAATCCATGATTTAGAATACACTTAAATCCCCCATACACTTCACTAAATAATGCTCGTTCTAGGACCAAGAAACTCCTCCAATAGAATTTTTTTTCTATATATATATATATGAATTTATTTATATATGTATGAATATTTCATTGTGTTGGTTCAAATAAAGTGTGAGATTATTAAATAGGACACAAAAATTTAATATAAATTAAAGAACACACAGATTTACTTTGCTTTGGTGGTGTTCCTACATCCATGGGATAATGGAGGCCATGTAATTTATTATCACTATAGTTAAACTTCATAGAATACATAAAGGCTTAAAAATATCCAATAATAGGATAATTGTTCAGATTTCAAAGGTGTAAAAATCCATTTTCTTCAAAGGTGTTTTGGGTGGTACATCTGCCAAAATAATTTCATCCCTGAGCACTAACTGCATCCATCATGTTAGCTTATACCCAAAGAAAATTCCATCTACAACTATTTTCAAACCATAAACTTCTTCCTAAAGGGATTTTTGACAAAAATAAACATCTATAAATGACTATTGTAAAAGTCTCCGAAATTTTGATTATCCCCAAAAAATATCCCCATCAAACCCAATTTATGGTTGAGGCCAGACCCACAATCTCCTTACAATATTCTTGATTCTCTTTCAACAGATCCATTTTCATAATTTCATCCCTATTATCAATAGTGCATATTTACTTAATTTTAAAATATATTAATTCGAACACATTATAGATCCTATGATATCAAAAAACAATTTTTTTTGACATTGAATGAAATGTTTGGTTTTTGCTGAGATTAACAGTGTTATGACTATAATAGTAGAGTATATAATTCTCGTAAATTCTCATGAATATGTCTTTATCTATATAGAAACATCATTATCAAAAGAATATCATTATAACCTTCAGCTATTTTGATATATTGTGATTATAGGGTATACATGGAAGCACACATTTAAATTCACAATTTCCATAAGACTACTCCCCCAATAAATGATATAAGGTATATGAATATAGAATTATTCATGTCTACATCTCTATCCATATATGAATATGTAAATATTTATAAAATAGGTTTACCACTTCTAGAATATAAACAATGACCAGTTGTAAATTGTAGATACTTTAACATCCATTTTTCTGTTTCTAGTGCTCCTTCATTGGATCTAAGAGGAATATACTCACAATACCAAAACTGTTAGAAATGGGTTTTCTGGTTCACACCATTTCATACATGAGACTATCAGTTGTTTAATGATAAGAAACATTGTGCATTTCAATTTTCTCGTCATTATTTTATAGAATCTAGAGTATCATGATCCAGAAATGAATCAAAAGTGGAGAAATAAATAGATTTACCCTGTTTATGATGAAACATTCAAGAACCGTCTCATTGTATCATTCCTAATAGGGTAAAATCCTATGATTACTCATGCCATGGGTAATCATCATATCAAGGATCGGTGCAACGTCTCTTTAGTCCTTTGCTTCAAAAGGGTTGTTCAAGTATTTATTCAACCAATTAATATTGGTTATAACTTTATCTATAATCAACATATCATCAACATAAAAAATAATATTGATGAAATAGATTCTAGAAACCCATTTTATGAAAACAAAATTATCTAAAATCATTCTCTTATACTCATTTTCTCCATATATGAGTCAAATTTCTGATATCATTTCCTTGGTTACTATTCTAGACCAAACAAACTTTTACTATGTTTTCACACCATGTGTTTATTTACTTTTTACCTAAATTACCTCTGGTTTATCCGTGTATATATATTCATCATGATCTCTATCTATGAATATGGTATTTATATATAAGTGATGAACCTTTAAGATGTGTATTTCATCCCATCTATGGGAAAATCGAATAAATTCATACCACAATAGAAATTTTTTTAGGGATGTCAATAACATTATTCAGACTAAATCCTTTCACAATAATCTTGGATATTTAGTGTGATTGAGATCTTCCATATTATCCTTTGATTCTATTCACCCACTTATTCTAGAGTTTTTCCATCACAGGTGGTAACTATAAAAAAATAAAATGTTCAATTCTTGTGAATGTATCACATATCATCTTGAATTATCATTTTTCTATTCGATTTTCTTTGGTATTAGGATCACAAAAACATAAATATTTGTATATCCCATATTAGTGAGTATTATATACACATGTGGTGAGTATTTATGACACAATTTTCATCCTCTGGTGAATCCTATCAACTCTAATTTGGGGGGATCTATTCTAGAATACCAAATGATGGAGATAGATTAGTTGATGGAGGTATATTACTTAGTCGGGCATCATATGTGTCTAGAATTTATCTCCATTTTTTTGAACTAATGGATGTGAGACTAGTTCCATATTATCTACACTTTCATCAGGCTGCAACTTCTATGGATTTTCAATAGTGGTGTCTAATCTTGACACTTCTAGGCCGGTTCAGGTTTGGTCAGGTTATGAAAAAGAATACATAGGTTGGTTTTATATCAGGTCAACCCATTCTTGAGGTTGTCTAGGAATTGAGCTAGCTACATGTTGACCCAACCCGGCATGATGGGCCGATTGGTTTATGAAAAAATCCACTCTTCCTGGACAACTACCTCATCTTCTTTCAATTCCTCTGTCCCTCACACTCACCTCCTCCTTCTCCTCACCTAGACCCCAACCTTCCCTTACATTGTGATACCCTACTCTTTCCTTCCTCCTCATTCCCTCATGAGTGATTGGTGAAACCTTACTCCTTCCCTCCTACTCACCTCCTTCCCCAAGCTACCCTTATAGGAAAACCCTGACCCCTCTTCTCTATTCTTTGTACATCATGATAATACTATGATCCTACTTCTATTATCCTCTCCCACCTCCTTTTTCACCTCCAATAAATTTTCCACCCCTCTAGAATACCCATCCCCACTTTCTTCCTCCCCCGACCTTCCCACACAAACGATTGGGAGAAAGCTTACTCACTTTATTATCATCCACCTCTAGGAGTTGTGCATGAATTCGAGTCTAGTGATATGCAGTACTTTATTTTTATATCATTTAGTTTCTTATTATCTTCCCCAATAATTGATCATGTGGTGTTGAGGATTACACCACCATAATTCACAATCTATTCATTATTCTTCATCCTGTGGTGTTCTAAAATAGAGTCTTTATAGTGGTTCATGGGTTGGATTATTTTGAAGATAGCATCTAGTCATTCATGTAACAATGTTACTAAACTACTAGCTCAAATACTATAGTTTTCGTATAAAATCTATGTTATATGGGGTCGACTCCAACTACACATTCAATTACAGAAATAGTAGGGTGGTGTAGTAGGAAACCTATTAAATATACCATTTGTATGTTGTCTCCTAAAAATTTATCAATTCCAAAATTTCCTACTGGTTATATAGTTTCTCAAGCTTAAGATCATTTTCACAAATAATTGGAAGGGTTGTTTGTATTTATTGTAGAAAATATTATGATTTAATGTCTAGAAATCATGGAACTAGTAATTTTAAAATGGACTTTGATAAGGTGCCACAAAAATTCTAACAAAAATCATGAGAAAAGTCAAATGCATCTTGGTCTTCGATAGAAGTACGAAAATGAGGATGATGGGACAGTTAAAATTTTAATATCTCATTTTGACCAAAACTATTTCATGATAGATATTTCTAAAATGATAATAATTTATTAGTTATCGTTTAAATATGTTGATAATCAAGGTTTCGTATAATTTGATAAAGTTTTTCAATATCAATTTAAATTTCCTTCTAGAAAACTATTTTCCATGGATTTCTTGAATTTATATTTGGTTTAGAGAGAAAACTTGAAATATATGTTTGATTTGTTATCTTTTATAGCATGTCTTACCACTTACATATGAAATTGAATAAAAAATATAAATTATATGTGCATGATGCACATTTTATTAATGATAATTGGATCTTAAATAAAATAATAGTCTTGTATTTTCTTGTTCTAGATCATAAAGGGGAAATAATTGGTTGAGTATTAGATAATACATTGAAATAATGGGGGATTGAAATGATTAATACTTATAACGTGGAAAATTTTTGTTCTAGTAATACCGCAATCAATTATTTGGTGAGTA
Organism: Viscum album; assembly: GCA_963277665.1. NCBI lineage: Eukaryota > Viridiplantae > Streptophyta > Magnoliopsida > Santalales > Viscaceae > Viscum > Viscum album. The sequence goes on from OY728129.1 coordinate 1,071,662,210, forward strand.
GGCTTAATGATATGAATGAATGTATTCATAAAAGAAAAGTATATTCATATGAGAAATTCTACATATATTTGAAACATTTTTGTCAATGATGTGATGAAGTAAATATCAACATAAAATTGTAGAATTGTTGTTTCCTACATATTTCAGATAAGTTCAACATCTATATTTGATAATTTCAAGAGAATTTCTAAGGAAATTAAATTTCATAGTAAACATGACATAATTATTGATGTTCCTACAAGGTGAAATTCATGTGACATTGTGTTGGATGTTGGAGAGAATTATGAGAAAATATTTATTATCCTTGAGAAGGATTCAAGTTTTATGAGTGCTCTTTTATGTTACTAGGGTGTTCCTACATCATATTATTGGGAGCATTATCAAGTATTTTTCATGTTTTTTAAAATATTTTATGATAAAACAATTGAGTTTTTTGGTTCTATGCATGTGACATGTCACACATTCCTTCATAATCTTTATGACATATATTGAAAAATAAATAAATAGATGAAGTGTAATGATATTACAATGAGTTAAATGCATATTGAAATAAAGGTTAATTTAGACATGTTTTGGTGCATTGTTTACAATTTTAATTCTCTCTTACTTTTGGATGTTTTTCTTGACCCATGATATAAATTAGAATATGTTCAATATAGTTTTGAAATAATGTTTTATGATGAATATTGGAATGAGTTAAACAGTAAATTAATAGATTTTATGGTTAATATCTATGATTTTTTCAAATGAAAATATTCCATCCATATTGATGAATGTGATTCAAGTTATCATCAAGATTCACATAGTCATGTTATAAGTATCAGTAGTGAGGATGATGAAAAATGGAAAGATTCTTATAGATCAAAGAAAAGGAAAAGAAAGTTGACACAATAAAAGAATGAAATGTAATGATATATAGATATTAATGGTTGTGAGGGTGATTTTTATGTATTTTATATTTTATTTTTGTGGAATGGAAATGAAATAAAGTATCATGTTCTCTCTTTCATTTCTATAGATGTTCTAGAAATTACTTTAACTACAGTATCTCCAGAGTCCACATTCAGTACAGAAGGATGAGTCCTTGATCCTTTTCATAGTTGTTTCAATCCCAAAACCATCAAAGAATTAATTTAATCACAAATTTGGTTTAGTAGGTCAAATCTAATTTTCATAAAAAATAAACTAGAATAACTATAATTAATTGAATCAGGTAAAATTAAAAATATTATGATTTTTAATCATTTTACATTTATCAATTATAAACATTTGTTTCAAAAACAAAAATGATGACTTATTCTTTGTTGTATTATGTTTTTAATATATTTCATCATCCAAACTTTAGGACTAAAGTTTCACTATATAATATATAAGAAGAAAGGATAGGGGATAACTCTTCATTAAGGTATAAATTTTTGATTATTTTACAAAAAAAATCATAATAATATGTTTGATGGTTGATGAAGCTATAATTTTCATATATTATATATTTTATTTCAATTTTATAATGCACACCATCACGTTATTTTATGGGCAATTTTCACATATTTATGTTTTAGTGGAATTTTGAGCTCAAATGAAAAAAATTCCTTTATTTTGGTGTCTAACTATTTTATTTGTCTTCTGTATTTCTGCTATATTAATTTCCCCACTCAACCAAATTGTGAAATTTCTTTTTTGAAGGCTTCCTTACAATATGATCTGAATTTCATTCTGCTGGAGGACTAGCTCAATCAATCATTTGAAGGATGAAAATCAGCTCACAATCCGTACCACATAAACTGTGCATAGATTTGGAATGTTATAAATCTGAGCTTCTATCTCGAAGTATATCAGTTATTTGGAGCTGATATTCCACAGGGGTTTGGGAAAGGAATTATTTAACATCTTTAATTAAGGATGAAACGTCACAATCTGCTGGATAAATGGTCATTATGGGATTGGAAGTTGGAGTTGTGGAAGATGAAGAGTAACCTGGGCAGATTAAATGTGCCGCACTAAGACAGTCATAACGCCTTAATACGTGGACTAATGAGGCTGAAATTTTGTGTAATGATGTGGAAGATAATATTGACCAATTTTAAAGAAGTTTCCATTTACCAATTCTTCCATTTATTAGGCCTAAAAGTCGATTCAATCTGGAGGACAAAATTTGAGTGAGATTTATGCACCCACTTTCTCTATAAATTTGAACCTCTTCTCCCTTTTACAAGGATAGCCATTTTCAAGGGAGAAAGGTTTTTTTTGTTTCTATAATTATTATTTATATTTATAATATATATTATTGTAGATTTCTTCTTCTTCTGTTCATTTATTATTTTCTTTCATTTAATTTTTTTTGTGTTTCTCCCACTATGCTTCTCTCTAACTCCATGTCTGTGGAGAGCTAACCCTCACTGTTGTTTGAGGGGGGAAGTGGTAGTATTTGAGTGTTATTTTGTTTATCGATTTATCATGTTATGTTCTAAGAATTCATTGGTGGTAAAATTATTATTGTTAGCGGTCGTCCCACTTTCTTTACCATTGTCTTCTTCCTCCTTGTTTATTTTTTTCTTTCCCTTCAATATCCAATTCATTCAAACGGTTGAGTTTGGATTGGGAATTTATGTGGAATATATTACTCCTACATGTAAAGTTCTCGATGTAATGTAATACATTTCAAACGAGAGGATATGTAGTGACAGGTCTTGATCTCCACATTGAACAATTCATTGATAGATATTTTGAATGACAAGGATTATTCCACCACGAAACCCCGAGAACAATGGTTTTCTTCTACAAACATCATTGTGTATTTCCTTAAATTTCATTGAATTTTGAATTTTTATATAAGTATATATTTATATTATATTTATAATTTCCGTATTTCAATTATCGACCCCCATTTATATTAGTATCATATTTTATATTAGTTAGTTTTTGATAGTGATAATAGGAAAGATAGTCTGTGTTAGCGGCCTCCTTGTGACCGACCCTAGGGTGTGCCACCATGGAACATTTTTAGGTAAATAAAAATTTAATTGAATTTTTTTTCATGAAAAAACCACTATCACCAATTTGGCACCATTTCTGGGGATTCCAAATGCTTACGCACACTATTTTCATAAAAACCAAATAAAATTAACAATTTACAAAACTAAAAAAATTGCATCCTTGAATATCATTATTTTTTTGGTCGAGATGGATTATTTTTGTAACTTTTCATATTCTTGGCCTAGTACTGAATTTTCATGCTGGGAAGAGTGTTTTATGTTGCAGATGGAATAAGATGTCGTGATGATTCAAAATAATTTCAAAATCCTTTAACAAGGAAGCAATATGGTAGCATCATTGGTGGATAAAGTTGAAGTAGTTAAAGCTCTATGGCTGGAATGACAACAACAAAATAACCAAGCTAAAGAAGAAAAGGTAAATGTTTTTTCACCTACATTTGAAGTTGAAAAAACCAAGGAGGGCTTGAAGATTCAATTTTAAGATTCAATCGTCTCTCCTTGGCCATTGCTTAAACATGTTCCTCAAGATTACAAGCCAGCTGATACAACTGTGGGAGATCAACATGATTTGGATAAACGTTGGTAATATTTTGTCGAATACCAAAAGGTAAGTGATCCTCCAATATTTTTAAATGAATTATCAGTACCTATTTACCACTCTTTTCTTTGGAAGAAGATAATGAATTCACTGCTGAAAAAGAGTTCCCAGTGGCCCTGCCTGAAGAGATCGTGTTTCAAACAGACCTACACGAAAGGGATGTTTTTTATATTGATTTTTCATGTTTTAATCATATCCAGTTGGAACTATTTTCTAACATCCTTGCTGAATTTATTGACACAACATCACATGTGCAATCCCTAGAAGTTAATGTTCAATAGGCCATACATATTGAAGTAGTGAACAAAGTGAACTCATTCTTCATTTTTCCCCCATCAGTCTAGTTGTACCACATTGAAATGGGGAATGAGATATTGTACTCTATTATGGAGTTCCTATATGGATGTTCTAGGCTTAAGACCATTGGTTGAAAGAAGTTATGGTGGATTCTGACCAAGAAACTTCATCCACCATCGGATTGGGGTTAAACTGTTGTAACTGCTGGACTAGGGGTAGCAAAATCCTTGCACCAACTGGGGGGGTTAAACCAAGAATTATCCTCTTTTTTCCCCTTCCTCTTTATTTTCATTTATTTTTCTCATATTTTATTTATTTTATGTCTTTTAGGTAAAGTGGTAGTAGCTAGGGGCTTAACTCAAGGCTACCACTGAAAAATAAATCAGGTTGTGTCTTTCCTTTTCATTATTTTGTTTTCTACCCAATATAAATTCTGTGTGAACATATTTCTTGATCTTATTTGAGATAAAAGAGGTTAGTAAGTGGAATAAGTGTGTGTGAGGTATTTCAACTTGTTTTTAGGAATTTTGTGGGTGATTTTATTTTTCTTGTTTCTTTTTTGGTTTGTTTTTTTGGAATCTTGAGCTGATTCGAATTATTAGGAAATTCAAAACATCATGGTATTTTTGTCAAATTTCCTGATTTGAGTATTTGAGGATTCAAATGATTACTGAATGGATTTTGTTTCTGATTTCTGATCATTTCATTTGATGATGTTTGATTAACTGTTAAACTCATGTGCACTAGTGATTTCCAAATTGAAAATTTGTCCCAACCCAAGAGGTTCTAAATCATTTTTATGTATTAATTACATTTCACTTTTTCTTGAGAGTCTTGAAACATGTTTTGTGATCCAGAAACTTCTATTTTTATCGCTTTCAAAGTTTTTAGTTTTCATGGAATGTGTTAAGTATGATTTTGGAATTACATTCAAAATCCTTTTTCATTCAATTCTTATATTGTCCTACCTTTACATCTTACATTATTTAATACCATAGTATCCATGAAATACCTTATTAGGCAGCCACATTACAATCCATTTATCCCATTACAAAAAACTCTAAAAGTTAAATGAATGATTATTATTGAACTCATGGGTGGGGAAGGGAGAAGATGGGCTTTGTTTTTCATTCTTGATGAATATTTTTGAGTTGAATTGAAAATGTTGTCATATTTACTGCTGCTTTGGTGGATGAAATTTCATGATGGGAATATTAATGGGTGGACCAAAATATCATTACACATATGGGTTGGGTGTTCACCAATATATGAAGATCAAAATTTGCCTCTCTTTTCCTTCAATAATTGACTTTGAAGAGAAATTGAGATCTAAATTCAAACTGAAACAATGATACAATTGGGGAATAGAGGGATGAAAATCATTGATTCTGAAATTATAAATGTCAACTTCTAAAAAGAAGAGTTTTATGGAGGATATTATTTTTTTAGTTGATTGAACAGAACACCATTCTTGAGCTAAACTATTTTCATTTAGTTACTTCACTTTAGAGCATAACCCTCCCCATTCTGCCTTAGATGTTTTTACATTTAAACCCTCCCAACCCTTAGCCTCATAAAAAACTATGAAAGAAACTCATGATTGATTCATTTTTGACTCTGTGAAGTGGAGATATTAGGAGGATAGCAAGACTATGGATATCACACATGTTTTGAGAATGAGAAAAACTCCACATTAAATATCCTTGAGTGAAGAGAGAAATATTTTTCCTGGGAGGTAGGAAAGACTAGAATGTGAGGATTGACATGATATTGAATGGATTCATATGATTTTTGAGAAGTTCTGATATATTGATCCATGTATGAGGCAAGATATTTTCTCTAATATGATAATTGAGTTGTGTGTTTATTTATTTTTTGAGACGTTTGTTTTGACCTTGGTATAAGATGGTTTCCCAAGAGTGAAATGATTAAGTGTGGGGGAGTGATGAAGCTAAAATTTACATATATTATATACTGTATTTAAATTTTCTTATACCCACCATCGTGTTATTTTTGGGGCAATTGTCCCATATTTATGTTTTAGTGGAATTTTGAGATGAAATAAAAAAATGGATTTATTTTGGTGTCTAATTGTTTTATTTGTATTCTGTATTTCAGCTATATTAATTTCCCCACAAAAACAAATTGTGAACATCCTATTTTGTAGGCTTCCTTATAGCATGAAGAGAATTTCATCCTTTTGGAGGACTAGTTCAATCAATCATATGGAGGCTCAAAATCAGCTAACAATCCGGACCACTTATAATGTGCACAGATTTGGAATGTTTTAAATATGAGCTTGTATCCCGAAGTATATCGGTTATTTGTAGCTGAGCATCAACAAAAATTTGGAAGAGGAATTAATTAACATCTTTCATTAAGGATGAGATGTCTCAATCAGTTTGATAAATGGTATTTATGGCATTGGCTGTTGGAGTTGTGGAAGATGAAGATTCACCTAGGAAGATTAAATTTTCCAAAATAAGATTGTCATAACTCCTTCATTAATGGACCAAAGAGGCTGATATTTTTTGGAGTTACGTGGAAGACAATGTGGAACAACATAAAAGAAGGGTCCATTTCCCAATACTTCCATTTACTGGGACTAAAAGATGATGCAATCCAGAAGACAAAATTTTAGTGATATTTCTGCACCCACTTTGTCTATAAATTTGTACCTCTTCTCCCTTTTACAAGGAAAACCATTTTTAAGGGGGAAGGTTGAGGTTTGTTTTTGTAATTGTTCCTTATATAAATAATATATATTATTTTATATTTCTTTTTCTTCTATTCATTTATTATTCTCTTTCATTTAATTTTTTATGTGTTTCTCCCACTGTGCTTCTTTCTAACTACATGTTTGCGGAGAGATGACCCTCACTATTGTTCGAGGGGGAAGTGATGATATTTGAGTTTTATGTGTTTTATTGATTTATCATGTTTTGTTATAAGAATTCAGTGGTGATTAAATGATTGTGGTGAGTGGTCACCCCACTTTCTCTACCATTGTCTTCATCCTCCTTTTTTATTTTTTTACTTCCCTTCAAAATCCAATTCATTTAAACGGTGGAGTTTGGATTAGGCATTGATGTAGAAGAGATTACTCCTAAATGCAGAGGTCTTAGTGTAGGGTAATACATTTCAAATGAGATGGTTTGTACTGACAGGTCTTGACCTCCACGTTGAACAATTCATTGATAGATATTTTGAATGAAAATTATAATTTTACCATGAAACCCCAAGAACAATGGTTTTCTTCTAATAACTTCTTTGTGTCTTTACATAAATTTCATTGTATTTTGTATTTTTATATATTTATATTAATTGTTTTTCACATTTAAATTATCCACCCCCACCATTTATATTAGAATCATATTCTATAATAGTTAGATTATAATAGTGACAATAGGAATGATAACATGTGTTAGTGGCCTCCTTGTGACCAACCCAAGGCTGTTCCACTATGTTACATTTTTAGGTAAATAAGAATTTAAGTGAATTTTGATTTGCGAAAAAACCACTGTCATCAATGGTATTATAGTGTGATACACCCCTACTTTCAAATTAAGATATATCATTTGGTGACCATCTACCATAATATCAACTCACCTAATATTTTAAAAGTATGAACACCACTTTGTCAAATAATATAGTACTTATGTTCATGTATCCTTGAAAAAAATATCCCTTTTATTTTACATAATGTATATATTTCATGGATATTCCTTTAAAAAATTGGATTAAATGAAACTTTTCTACATTATTAAAGGTATACTTGTTTGGTTTCCCCATGAAACCTAAGAATCTACATCCATGATTTTCACATTATAAGTATAACAGTACTTCTATATTATATTTTAAATCCACACAGTTTCCACTTCTATACTTCTAGTTATTAACATCCATATTCATTATGATTTGCTCCAACATGTGTCATTATATACAAACTGAACATTCAAAGACTTGAGACCCCACTAGTTTCATACTTGTGTTAATTATATCACATGATATCTAAATGGAATGTATCCTTAAATGAAGAGTATCATAGTTCTTTTATAATTCCTTTTTGTGTGTTTTCACTATGAGGAATGAAAAATCAAACCACGTATGGTGTCAATTAATCTCCATGATTATTTGATTAGTCACATATATTGGATACATAAATAATATTTTTTTGTATAGTATACATAAAAATTTTATTTATTTCATCCATTTTTATTCCCAAATATATAAAAACTCTCTTTATATAATGTGAAATAAATAGTATAGTTTCATGAATGATTTAATAGAATGATAGTAATGTCATAAATAGGGCCACTTCACATTCATGTTATTGGTTGAGGTAAATATTATGGTGATTTTCCCTGAGGCCATATTATAGAGAATTATACTTCACATGGACTATTATTGTGCTTGAGGAATATGTTATATTTCTAATTTAATGGTTTTTTATTGATAATTCTAGGGGAAGAGGATGTGGATATGGTGCACACACATAATGATTGGGTGATTTAAATACTGAATTTGTACAATCATTGAATATGTATTTGAACTATAATTCCATGTCTTGCATGTGAACTCTGATTATTTATTCTAATATATCATATAGAAACATTTATTATATTTTAAAATGATTATTATGACATTAATTGTGGTTATTATAGGTGACACATGGGATTTTTTATGTTTCCAAGTTGTGAAAAATTGAATTGGACAACTTAAGTAGATAAATAGAAGGGGATCCAGATTAGTGGAGAAATTAATATTTCTAAAAAATTTACCTTAATAAGTATGTTTTTATTCTTATTCTTTCCCTTATATTTTCCAAATTATAATGGTTTTATTTATGTGCATGGGAAGATGAAGATGAACACTGATGAATTGGTTATTTTATTAAGGATTCAAACAAATCATTTTTCATTTTTTATTATTGTTTCTTAAAACCATTTGTATAAACAATATAAAATAAGTAATCAAATATCTTGATTAAATTTTGTAATTTGGTATTTTTTTGGTTCATATTGAGTTTCTTGTAAAAAAATACTAAGTCTATTGTTGTTTTTTAGATTATTATAATAACTTTTATAGAAATTATAGTATTATATTCTTGTTTAATTATATTATTTTCTTGAACACGAGTTTTATAATATTTAGTAATTGAAAATTATGTATAAAATTAATCATTTATGGTGAATATTTATTATATTCAACTCATTTTAAATGTGGATAAATGTTTTTTAAATACATTTCAAATGTATACTGAAAATTTTGATATAAAATAGAATTAAAATTTTATATTTTTCTTAATGTTATAATTAGGTAATGAAAAAAAAACTCATTTAAAATTAACAATTTAGTTGAATCTAGTGGGATGGTTATGTGGTTTAGTTTATCAAAATAATTACTACAGAAGTCTATAAGTCATCTTAATAGCTCATTTATTTTTCTATAATATGGATTCAAATTTTTTTTATTATCAATTTACATTTATATAGAATGTATTTTTTGAAGATATAAATGGATGAAGGTTGATAAAAATTGAATCCTAAATATTTTGGTGGCCAACAGCTACTGGTTGTTTTTTTATTATTTTCTTTAAAGATAATCTTGTTTTATAAAGGGTGTATTTGTCTAGGTAGATGTTGCGAGAATATTATCTAAGATTTTAGGACATACATATTTATTTGTATTAATAGCCTTTGTAAAATATGGTGATGATTAACATTATAATCTATTCGTGGGTATCATACTTTGTTTATTTTTTTCTTTTTTTGATTACATAAATATTACATGATTGTAGTGTAATGGTATTAATAGTGTAAAATAGTTTTTATTGTTTAAGATAAATTTTATTTTTAATTCTTATAAATGAACAATCATTCTTTTTATGTAAAATTTGTTTAATTTACTGATTTTTTTCATAGACATTTATTTCGAAAATTATTATTTATCAGAGGCTATGATGGAAAAGATATTTTATGGTAGTGTTTCGTTGTTTATTTCACTAAATTTTTTTAATTTTTTTATGCTTGAGAATTTATTTTAGGATAGTGTGAACTAATTCATTACGCCCAATGGATATAGTTTGTTAACATGGAATAAATGAACGAAAAATAAATAAAAGAGAATGATTTTTCAATTCATGCATTTTATTCCAATTTTCAACAGGATGTGGGTTTTTACCAAGTTTAACTACAAGAATTACATGAAGTTGAAGATAAAGAACATGATTGCTTCTGTTGGTGGTTCTAATACAATGTTTATGGGTATAAAATTTTTAATTCTTTTTCTTAGGTAATTGTTTGACTTCCCTTACCCACATCGTTTTTAACTTTACTGATTTTTTCATATTTCTTTGGGTTGGGAATTTTTTGTCACTATTTTTTTTGTTTGTTGAATTTTTCTATGATTTTATTCTCATATTTATATATTTCTAACCTTCCTTCTTGTTTACATTTTTTTATTTCTACATTATTAAATATTTATGTATTTTGGATGCCACCCATGTTTGTTGGATGTCACTACATTTTGGAACCCATTATGGTTAATACCATTATTTAATTTTTGAAGTAGATGATAATATATTTCAGATGCCATTGTATTTTTGGGTTGGGTATGGGTCTACATTTTTAGGTTTTAATTTTCTACATTTTTATAACATGATGTTATTGCACGTTTGAACCCACTCTACTACAATAGATTAGGTCTCGGTTTGGGTCTGGATCCATCGGGTTTGCTTGAGTCTGGGTCTAGACCCATTACTTTGGGTCATGTCTAAGGAATAAAACCCACATAAATAGACCCAATATGACCTGAACCACAATGGATCAGGTTGGGTCAGTTCCTTTAACCATGCACTGCATAACCCAACCCCATGTGTTGGGTTGGTACGGGTCAACTAATAATGAAACTTGTTACCCAAACTAACCAGACCGGTTTTTTTAGTTCTGGGGGGGGGGGGGGCTGAAACACCCTCAACCCAAAAAACCCATGAACACCCCTAATTTTTAGGCTTCTCAAATTCAGTAATCATTTGATCATAATGAAATACCATAACTCTAATTATGAAAATCCTCTTACTGATAGGACCCCAAAGTTGGTTTCCCAATACCTCATGACCATGTCCCAAAAATATAAACTACTTTCCATTTCCATCAATCTTTTCTATCTTATATTTTGAGATATGTACAAATTTCATGAAACCAAACAATCTCAACTAATTTTCTGAAACATATTTACCTATCCAAAAAATTTCTAGTAGTACATAGTTTAGTGTAAATAATGGATAAAGGTTGATAATATAAAATGTAGTAATCATTGCCTCCCCTAAAAGGGGATTAGTAGCTATTCAATTGAGGGCATACATTTAAGTATCTCACTAATGGCTATATTTATCCACTTAGAAACAGTATTATTTGGAGGTGTCCTTGGTAATGATTTTTCTATCAAGATTCCAAAAATCATACAGTATTATTCAGACAAACCATGGTAGTCCACTTCATTTTGTGCATGAACACACTTCAATCATCTTCAAGTTCCTCATTCATTACATGAAACTACATGAAAACATACTACACTTTGTCTTTAGTTTTTAAATAAAATAACTTACACTTCATAGATTTATCATCTATAAAAGACAAAAAATAAATACAGACCTCCATATAATTGAATTTCATCATGATAACATTAGTGGATGTAAATTATAAACACAAAGAAATATCAATGCATATTAACGATACAAAGACGAAAACCCATGAAGGCCCAAGAAGTTTAGGGAGGTCTAAAATAGTGTAATACAAGAGAGTACACATGAACAAGGTTGACGCAATTGAGGGGAATGGACCCAAATCATAGGAAGATCATGCTAGGATTGTCACCATTCTTCTGAAATGCAAGAAAATCCACCACTTTAATCCCTTCTTTCTATGTGTGAGGAAGTCTCACTCTAATAGAAATATGTTTTTTCATCTTTGAATGTGATAATAGATGGACCAGGGGGTGGTATACTCTCCTTGTATAAATTTTTGAATCACTAAACAGTTAGTTTCAATGGACGAAAGCTTGATGTTATGAGCTAGGAATACCGTCAAATCGTTTAGAATGGAAGTGGCCTTAGCTTTGATCAAATAACCCTAAAAATAGAAGATATTTAATGGCACTAGAACTAACCCTTTTTGATCAGAAACATTTAATCCTCCTCTCATATGTCTAAGGATGAAAGATCCATCAATTATTATATAGAGTGAACTAATGGGAGGATAGAAAAAAACCCATCAACCCTGGTAGAGAGATACCAAGGATGAAGGAAAATACCTTCTATATGCCATGACACATTTCAGGGTTCCATTTTTCTCCCTCTAAATCACCAAGGAAACTATATCCACCAAACTATTCTCGGATCAAACTTACATGCCCATGTGTGAGCTGGGTGTGTCTTCAAGATAACCTTTGTTCATTGTTCTCCATATACTTTAACAACATGTCGCCAAAAGAATAGTCCTCTCCTTAAAATCTTAGATGCTAGTTCACACACCATGGAACTAGTTATTGAGGAAATTAAATAAAATATTACCCTATATATAATGATAGTGAGCGCACTAAATCTATTATAAATTATTGTAACCGTGTCTCCTCCAAAAAAAACAGTTTATCCTTCCTTTGATCTCTCACAACATAGGCATTTTGATACAAGTATGATCTCATTATTTTTATACCATAATCCAGATGGATAAAATGTTTTATAACAATGAATATAAATACGTATTTCTTTACTTGAATGTACTTGAACCATGCCAAAATTCCCCATTTAGTGTGGTCAGTAATTTCATAAAGGGAATACATGTACGCTTTGGAAAAAAGTCCTATATATGATTTCTTGAAGATAAAATGATCAAGATCCAAATAAATATAAATGTGATCAAATATTTTCTCATAATATTGGTTAATAGTTTTTTGAATAATATTAGGGATATCACACTCCTATGAGAACATAATTCATTGGAGTTGGGAACCCCATAAACATGATTGTATTCCCTAGGTTATGGAACACAAATTTGATCTCAACACCACAAAAGATCCAACAAGAGTGACATTTGAGAAATGGAATGTGATCATGATGGAACTTCTATAGAGAAAATAACATCCCACTCATAGCATCATGATATTCCCATAATTCCAGATAATAAACATAACCTATAGAGATCAGCCTTCCAAAACCTCTGAAACAATCTTCACATGAAGGAAATGCATAAAATCCTACACAATAAAAAGGTTTATCCCCCCACTAACCATATGATTTTACATTAGTTTAGATGAAGCTCAGTGACACCTACCCTTATTGTGAGAATAAAAAATTAATGATTCTAAGACCCTATAAATATTCGCCAAATAATTTTAGGCACTTTTATCATGGATATAACATGAATAGAGATAGAGGCCAGTGCACTTTCAATGGGATTAATCATGGCCCAAAGGACATCATAGCGTTTTTCTAGTACTTAATACGACTCATTATATTTATATATCCCACATAAAAATGATAAATCTAAATCTCTTTTAGAGATAAGGGATCTCCTAGGTAATCCGCCGATTTTTTTTCACTGAATTCCCATGACCTTATCCATTATTTTACCATGACTATCTGATCATAGTTTAGAGAAAAAAGTATTTTTTTTTCTCAGGTATAATGGTCTAGAAACTCAATTTACTATATTCTACCATGATTTAGTTGAAGCCCTGTTAAATCTGTTATACTAATTAATTTAAAATATCAGATCATCTATGAAAAATAAGATGAGATATACAATTTAAATAACATGTTATCATGAAAGGATGAATACAACTATAGAGAAATGACCTTGTAATAAGCCTACATAAAGAATATTGGATCATTGTAAACAAGATAGGGGATAAAGGGTCACCCTATATAATGATGAAATCAAAGATATATCCAAATATGTACCATTAACCCATAGTAATATTTCCCTCCTATAAATTTTTTTGATTCCTCTCTGGATCATGTGGCCAAGTCATTTGTGCCCTACTTCTGTTGAAACCACTTTTCTAACAATACTAACATCACTTCTACTTGGTCTTTTATTTTTGATATAATGATAAGAATATTTATGAAATATAAAAATTATCATATTTCTATTGGTAATATCCCATTTCCCAACACTGATGGAACTAATGTATCCTTTATTGTCATGAAATACAATGGATATCATATTGAGGTGAATATTAGGAACATGGATTATATCTTTACATAGTAACATGCATCCAATATTAGTAAAAAACATTACCAATAAAATTAATTGTTTTTCACCATTATTTCCAATCATCATATGTTTGAAACTCCCTGATGTGTAATATGAGAAGAAATATCACATGATTGTGACATGGTAGGAAGCACTTGAACCAATCACCCATTTTGAGTCATGTTTTTCATCGTTGACAAGATTGTAATGACCCGGACATTCTTCAATAGAAATTCCTATTGATTTAATCAAATGTCTCATTATGCAAAATGTGAACCTCATTGGTTTTATGGTTTTTAATTTAAAATACCATTCAGTATTGTGACCATTACTAATATAGCCTTTGAATAGTGATCACATGATTAGTATAAATATAGGGCCTTAAAAAATCCAATTTACTTAGATAAAGAAACCGATAGCCTCGTATAGTAGACTTTCCCCATACGAAGCACATTTGTTGGAGCTTGGAGAGGAGGTGAAATCATTGGTATTCGCTCTTGACCAATTCCAAACCAAGTTTGAATACATTATTCTCGAGCAGAACCCCCTATGAGATAAGTGGATTTTGATAAAGATTACCGCTCGAGCAAAGCTATCAAAGCCACCCCTTGAGTCTGTCACGATCACAAATCTCACCCTTTTGTTTTATGCAAGTGTTACAAGGGGTTATGTAACATGTCCTTATCATAGTGATTATGTACATTATTTTTTATTTAATAATTAATATACATTCATTTTATTATTGTTACTTTGTAAATAGTTTTTAATGTAAAAATAGTATTTTTAGTTAATATTAAACTATGAAATATATTTTGATGAATTAGTATATTTTTTTAATTAAATAATAATTTATCCAATTATTATTATTGGCAAATTAATTTTTATTTAATATAAAATATTTTATATTTTTATGAAGGCAATTGTAATTTCTATTAAGGTTTGAAATCTATTTTTATCAAAACCCATGATTGTTGAGTAAATGTATATTTATATATTAAAAGTAAAAAATCCACATATTTATAAAATTATGTAGATAAAATTAATATAATTTTTTGAATCAGGACGTTGAATTTATCCAATGGCTAATTTTTTTATTTTTATGAGACAGTCGAATTTGGGGGTCAAAATTAAATATCGCTTAAATATATAAATTGTTTTATGACATCATAATGTCCCAATAGTGATGTAATAAAATACTATAAAATATATGTTCATAAAAATCAAGTTTTACCATTAAAATAATGTTATTTTAGGTTTATTTGATTTATGTTACAAAACTTCAGTGGACCCTCCAAGAGTTATAAAACATTTTCACTTTTTAAATTAATTTCCTTGAGAGTGAGAATCAAATCCACAAAACCACCCTCAATATTTTAAGAATTTATACCATTTTAAGTATAAAATATTGTTTTCCAATCCCCCATGTCATAAACCATGGGCAAAAACCATGGTCTAGTTTATGGTATTGATGTGTTTAATGTGTGGTGACCCAAACATAAATATTAAAGAATTCCCTCTCCTTTCCTATATAAACCCACCCAATATCCCACTTCCTCTTCACTAAAAGCCTTTCGTGATCAGCCAACCCCTGACCTCCAGTCTCTAAAATCCTCACAAGGAAGCCCAAGATCCCATGAAGCCTCTCTCAAGCCACTCCCATGCCTTTGGGATCACACATCCAAGTAAGGGATTTCTTCCTTTCTGATTTTTGTCCAATTTTCATTAAGTTGTTATTCTATTTTATTTTCTTTTACAAATGATGGGGGCATGAATTTTTACCTCCCCAATTCATTATTATTAATTTTATGATGATGGGATACCCATTTCTCTATCATTAATTCCTACCATGTACACCCATTGTCGTTACGAAATTCCTTGAGGGATTTCTCTCTCCTCTTATACATCCAAGTAATTATTTTTTATTATGCATATAAATTCAATTATATTTTTGGGAAATGTATCTATAAGAACCATTACTATCCATTTCTAGTATATATTATGATACACCATTTTAACTCTCATCAACCATTTTCAGGAATCCTTATGTCACACCGTTATACATCCGAAATTGCACCTCATTTTTCCTAAGAAAGATCATTGTGTAGTGAATAACATACCCATGTCTTTATCAAGGGTATTCTTCTTTACACACATATAAATATTGAATGGTACTTTCATGTATTTATTCCACATTACTTAATCATGTAATTACTTAGGATGTTGATTTATTCCATGATTCATGTGGCACACTTATGCATGAAATGAAATGATTAAGAAGGGTGCGCCCTGTTAGAACTCCAATGCATTTGGTAAAGATTAGTATCATGAGATGTCAAGTTAAATGCGGGTTTACTCATTATAATTCAAGTTAAATGAGGTTTTACTCTAGAAGTATGTACAATGAGCCTTGGATCATGCTAAAATCATGTTAAATGTTGTTGCTACATTTCCATGTTATGATCATCATGCTTTATCATGCCTTTATGTTAATGTTTCTCTTATGCTCCATTGATATGCCTATTGTATAACATGTATTGTATTCTTTATGTTATTCCATGTTTATTCCCTTACTAGGATTTATAGCTCATCTATTTCTTATTCATGTACTCAGGTTATCCTATGCAATGCTAAGTATGAGGGAATGCAGTGGTCACATAAGGAAAGTTTTCAATAAAGATGTTGTATTTCATGTTCTAAGTTTTTATGTAAAGATACTAAGCCCCAAAAACAATATACCTCTTGATCTTCAATGTTGTATCATGTGAATTTTATGTAATAAATCATGTTTAGGTGTCTAATAAAGTGTTGGGTTGTCGTAGTTGGTATTTGAGGATAGATTTAGTTATTTTTTGGATTAGGATTAGAAAAACCTATTCATGACATAGAAACAAGAATAAGTATAATAAAAACATCCCTATGTATTTGTGAGTATTAATTAAGTGGTTTATCAAACAAATACATCCATTTCTAGATACAAGCAGGTAGAGGCGGCTCTGACACATAAGTATCATAGTGGTAAAACCCAAAAACACTGATTTAAGCTAGACTCGAATGAGAACTAGTGCATGAAAATGGGTCTTGCTGCACTCTTGGTTATCACCCTCCTGGGGGATATTCTTTGGTAAATTTATAGTCTTTGTATGAACCCTTATTAAGGGAATTTAAAAAATTCCCCTAAGAATATATGTTAGAATGTATATCATGAATAGAATAAATTGAAGCCTATGGATTCATAAGCTACGGAAATAAAAATTATTTATAATTCAACTCTTTTTCCCATGGATTACACTATATGTGTTACCCCTAAATTTCTTTTTATTCTAGAAAATTTTCTATAATAGGAGGACTCGGGCTAACAAACGATGTATAGATCAATGTGATGATTGTGTTAATGAGATTCCCAATTCAAAGGGAGAGGGAGTCGCGAACATTTTCATGCTTCTCTCTTAGCTAAATCAAGATTTGAATAGAGTCATGGTTCAAGAGGAATTTTCAACCCCCCCTCCCTAAGAATGAAAATGTTTCTATCAAGAGCTTCATGAGACAAAGGCCTCCTAATTTTAATGGATGATCAGATCCCTCAATCGCCGAACAATAGATCAACTCCATTGAAAAGATCTTCTATATCCTTCAATGTTATGAACGAGAGAAGGTTCTATAAGATTCTTAGCATATGGAGGGTGAAACTGATCAATGGTGGACCTCGATCAAAAATATGAAGCCTGAGGAAGAGATCAGGGCATTAGAATGGAAGGATTTTGAGAAGATGTTTTTTGATAATATTTTTTGTGCACCCACCAACTTAAGATGTAAAGGGACTTACTTTATCTAAATTAAAAAAGATAACAAATATTTCAGAGCGTACAAGGTAAAATTAACAAATCTTCCATGATATGCCTTTGGCTTTGTTGTTACCCCCAAATTATAGGTTGACCGCTTCTTTATTGGGATGAAACCTAGACTATAGAAAGTGCTGGTGATCTGTGACTTTGAAACCTATGAGGAAATTTTCTGGTGTGCCCTCAATGTCAAAATGGAGACCAAAGAATCTCATGGGTATCATGGGGATAAGAAGAATAAGGTGGAATTCAATGTTGCTGGTCTGATGGATACATCCAACGGTGCTAAGAAGATCCGGGACCCCACTTTCAAAAGGTCTAGAAAGAAACACCTTGAAATTTTCATGAAGAGGGTGATGAAATGGTTTAGGTGTAGAAGATAAGGGAACCTGGATATTACCTGTCGGAAAGAGAAACATGTGGTTGGAACATAGGATAGGAACGCTCTATTAGACTCTCATAGTTTTGTTCATTGCATAAACTACAATGAACCATATTACTTTTCATATCAATGCTCTAAGCCAAGGGTTTTTAGAGGAAACCAACAACCTTTGAGGTAGCAAGGGAGATATTTTTCCATCACTACTGCTGAATTGAACCCCAAAAATGAAGTGGTGACAGGTACTCTAGGTATTCATCCAAGAATAGAGAGCATACTTTTTGATTCTGGTCCAATTCTTTCATTTATATCCAGAATGTTTAGTGGAACAATCCCAATACCACCACAAATAATGGAAGTAAATATGTCGGTGAGTATGACAAGGGGGGAAATCATTGCATCCTGTGAATTTAACACCCCCCTATGATAATCTATGGAATAAAATTCCCAGTGAACCTTGTCGTACTCCATCTGGTGGAATTTGATGCAATTATTGACATTCATTGGATTTCCATATATAGAGCTAACATAAATTTCCATGAGAGGGAAATCACTCTCCATATGGAGGGTCGACCCCTGATTCTATAAAAGTGCAAGGAGGAAGATGAATCTTCTTGAGCTCCATCATCTCAAGCATAGATATTACTTCCCTATGATCATGTGTATCTTACTCATATGATTGAGCCCAAGGAAGAAACTATCCTTTAATACATTCCTATTGTGAGGGAATTCGCTGAAGTGTTTCTTGAGGAATTGGTTTGTATTCCTCCAAGAAGGGATGTTGAATTCTCAATTGATCTTATACCTAGGGAGTTTCCAATATCCAAGACTCTCTATAGAATGGATATTGTGGAGCATGAGGACCAGAATAAACAACTACAGGAGAATATGGATAAGGGGTATATACACCCATGTGCTTCACCAGGGGGT
Source organism: Viscum album (assembly GCA_963277665.1). NCBI lineage: Eukaryota > Viridiplantae > Streptophyta > Magnoliopsida > Santalales > Viscaceae > Viscum > Viscum album. The sequence goes on from OY728129.1 coordinate 1,071,681,502, forward strand.
GAACCAGTCCTCTACATCAAGAAGAAGGATAGATCAATGTTCCTTTTCATCGATTATCATGAGCTTAACAAAATCACGATAATGAACAAGTATCCTCTCCTACTAATTGATGACTTGTTCAGTCAGCTGTGTGGAGCATAATAATTTTCTATGGTGTATTTTCGGTCTGTATATTAAAAAGTAAGGGTGAATAAAGAAGATATCCCCAAGATTAATTTTCGTACATGATACGGGAACTATGAATTCATATTAATGCCTTTAGGACTCACTAATGATCCATAAATATTCTTGGACTTGATGAATAGAGTCTTTAGATATTACCTTGAAAAATTTGTGGTAGTCTTTTTAGAAGATATTCTCATATACTCCAAAACCAAGGAGGATCATGAGGAACATCTACTAACTGTACTAGAGACCTTGAGGAATAGAATCTCTATGAAAAGTAGAGAAATTGTTACTTTGGGTTTAAGTATGTATCATTATAAGGCCATATAATCACATGTAATGGGATATCTATGGATCCCTCCAAGATAGCTGCAATAGAGGGATGGCCGAGGCCTACATCGGTAAAATATATCCGTAGATTTTTGGGATTAGCTAACTATTATCGAGGTTTTGTGATAAATTTCTCATGATTGTCCAACCCTCTTACCAAGATGACTCTGAAGGGAGTAATTTTTTCATGGAGTGATGAATGTGAAGAAAGCATCATGGAGATGAAAAGGAGTCATATCACTAAGCCCGTGCTCACTTTACCTGCAAGTGGAGAACTTTTTGTGCCATTAAGTGATGCTTTGAAGAAGGGGCTGGGATGTGTGTTGATGCCAAATGATAAATTCATTGTCTATGATTCAAGGAAATTGAAATTACATTAGCAGAATTATCCAACACATGATCTGGAGTTGGCTGTGGTGATCTTCTCTTTAAAAATTTGGAGGCATTATGTATTTGTGGAGAAGTGTAAAATATATACATACCATAAAATCCTCAAGTATATAATAACACCGAAAGAGTTGAAAAAGCTCAAATGAATATGTTTGGAGCTAATCAATAACTATGATTGCTCAATCCATTAACACACTGGGAAAGAAAACAAGATGGCATATTCTCAAACTATAAAGGACCCAACAATTCTATCATTGATGATAATTGAGAAGGATCCAATCTGGTTAGATTTGATAAAGATGAACATTGGAATCATAAAGAAGGAAACATCATCAATTATTTCACAATTTATTGGTCAACTGTCTCTTCTGGATAAAATAAAGGATGCTCAAAAAAGGATGTGTAAATTTTTAAAAGGGTGTAAGATATTAGAAATGGGAAATCCTAAGAGTGTGTGGTTGATAAGGATGGAATTGTGAGATTTGGGCCATGATTATGTGTATCATCTGATCCATATATAAAGAAGAAGAATCTAGATTACTCACATAGCTCAACCTTCTCTATTCACTCTGGGAGCACAAAGATGTATCGAGAATTCCGAAAAAACTTTCAGTGGGACAATATGAATATGGAGATTGAAGAATTTACATCATTGTGTCTGGTGTATCAAAAATTGAAGGTAGAGAGGTTGAAGTCTAAGGGGATGATGAATCCATTACCAATACTGGTATGTAAATTGTATAACATCACCATGGACGTTGTCACCGAACATCTAAAGAAATTCAAATCCAATAATGCAATCTGGGCTGTTGTGGATCGTATTACAAAGTCTGCACACTTTATTACTATTCGAGAGGATTTCTCACTGAATCAACTGGAACAGATATATATTAGGGAAGTGATGAGGCTGCATGGAGTACCACTATATATTGTATCCGATCGAGATCCAAGATTCCTCTCTATGTTTTGGAATATAATTCAACCTACTCTGGATATTGAACTATACTCCAGTATGGCCTATCATATTCAAACTAATTTCCAATCTGAGCGGACTATCCAAACACTGGAGGACATATTGAGAGCATTCTCAATTGACATGGAAGGAGGACGAGAAAAATATCTTCCATTGGTTGAATTCATTAACAATAACAGTTTTCAGTCGAGCATCCAAATGGATCCTTATAAAGACCTTTATTGGAAAAGGGAATATTGGGATGAAGTCAGTGAGCGTAAGTTGCCAGGACCAGAAATGGTCGAATAGATGGTGGATAAGGTGAAAAACATTCAGTAGTATATCAAGTCATCCTAGAGTCAACAGAAGAGTTATGCAGATAACCATCGATGAGACCATGATATTAAATTTGGTGATATGGTATTTCTACGCATATCTCCATCGAATAGGGTCATGAGGTTTGGAAATAAAGGGATGTTAAGTCCTAGGTACATCAGACCGATCGAGATTCTTTATCGTGTAGGGGTTGTGACCAATTGACTATCACTTCCACCTACCATGGCCAAATTACATGATTTATTTCATGTATCCCTCTTACGTAAGTGCATAAAATACCCTTCACATGTCCTCTCTACAGAGTTGGTACTATTGGAGGATGATCTTTCTTATGATGAGAAACTAGTGAAAATCTTAGATCGTAGAAGAATGTTCTATGAAATAAGACAATACCTCTTGTGAAGGTGTTCTGAAAAAACCACAAGTTTGAATAAGAGACATAAGAATTGGAGGAAGTAATGAAGAAGAGTAACCCACGTCTATTTTAGTGTGAGAAAAGGAAATTTTGAGGGAGAAATTTTTTAAGGGGGGGGGGAGATTGTAACGACCCAAATTTTCATTAATGGAAATTTCTATTAATCAAATTAAATCCCTCATTATGAAAAATGTTTTTATAAAATGTAAACATAATAGGTTTTATGTTTTTGGATTTGAAAATACCATTATGGATTGTGACCATTTCTAATATAGTCATTTAATAGTGATCACGTCGTTAGTATAAATATAGGGATTTAACAAATCCAATTTTCTCAGACAAAGGAAGCGATGCCCTCATCCAGTAGACTTTCCCCATAGGAAGTGCATTTTCCGATGCTCGAAATGGTGGTGGAATCAATGCGATTCTCTTTGGGCCAATCCCAATAATATCTTGAATTCATTAAGCTCGAGAAGAACCACCTACGAGAGGAGTGGAAGTTGATAGAGATTACCACTCGAGAAATGTTATCTGAGCCACCCTAAGAGTCTGTCGCCATCGCACATATTACCCTTCAGTATTATGCTGGTGTTATAAGGTGTAATATAACAAGTCCATAGCACTATATATATGTGCATTATTTTTGTATATAATAATTAATATACATTCATTATATTATTGTAACTTTGAAAATGGTTTTTCATGTACAAATAATATTTTTAGTTAATATTCAACTAAGAAATCTATTTTGATGAATTAAAAGATTTTTAAATTAAATAATATTTCAATAAAATCGTATTATTAATAAATTAATTTTTATTAAATATATATGATCGTATAATTTTATGAATGAAATTGTAATTTTTATTAAGGTTTGAAAGCTATTTTTATGAAAACCCAAGATCTTTCGATAAATGTCAGTTTTTTATGTTAAAAGTAAAAATTCACATATTTAGAAAATTATTTAGATAAAATTAATATTATTTATGGAATCACAACTGAAAAATTATCCAATGGTAAATTTTTCATAATTTTCTGAGACAATCGAATTTTTGGGTAAAAATTAAATACAGTTCAAATATATAATGTGTTTTATTACATTATAATGACCGAATAGTGATGTAATAAAATATTATAAATGATATTTTCGGACAATATATTTTTTACCATTAAAATAATGTGATTTTAGGTTCGTTTTATGTTATTTCAAAACCTTAGTGCACCCTCCAATAGTTATAAAACATTTTCACTTTTTAAATGAATTTCTTTGAGAGTGTGAGTCACCTCCACATAAGCACACTCAATATTTTAAGAAGTTAGTCCATTTTACTTTTAAAATATTTTTTTCCACTCCACTTTGGAAAAAACCAAGGGAAAAACCATGGTCTAGTTTGTGATATTGATTAGATGAATGTGTGGTGTCCCAAACCTAAATATTGAAGAATTCTCTCTCTTTTCCTATATAAACCCACCCAAGCTCCCACTTCATATTCACTAAAAGCCTTTTTAGTTCGACCAAAACCTACCCTACTCTCCCTAGAATCATCCAAAGGTGACCCAAGATCCCAAAAATCCTCTCTCAATCCTCTCCCAATCCATTGAGATCACACTTCCAAGCTAGGGATTTCTTCGTTTCTCATTTTTTGTCCGATTTTCATTAAGTTGTTATACCCTTTTGTTTTAAACTAAAAATGTTGGGGTATGCTTATAGACCTCCCCAATAATATACTATTTATTTGTTGATTATGGTATAACCCTTTCTTTTTCATAATTCCTCCCATGTACACTTGTTACCATGCCAAAATTCATTGAGGGATTTCTCTCTCCTCTTTTACATCCAAGTAATTCTTTTGTATTATGCATTTAAATTCCATTACGTTTGTTGGGACATGTATCTCTATGAACCCCTTACTATCCATTTAATGTATATATAATTAGACACCCTTTTATCTTTCATTAACGAGTTTCATGATTCCTTATGTCACATCGTTATGCTGCCGAAATTTCACCACGTTTTTCCAAGACATGATCTTTGTGTAGTGAATTCCATACCCATGTATCTATCATGGGTATTCAACTTTGTATACATATAAATATTTAATGGTACTTTCTTCTATTTATTACACATTACATAATTGTGGAATAACTTATGGTGTTGATTGATTCCATGATCCATGGGGCACACTTCTGCATGAAATGAAATGTTTAAGAATGGTGTTCCCAGATAGTGCTCCAATGAATTGGGTAAAGATTAGTATCATGATACGTCAAGTGCAATGAGGTTTTACTCATACTAATTCATGTGAAATGAGGGTTTTATCCTGCTCCATGTTCTATGAGCATTGGATCATTATAAAATCATGTTAAATGTTGTTTCCACATTTCCATGTTATGATTATCATTCTTTATCATGCCTTTATGTTAATGTTTCTATTGTGCTCCATTGATATTCCTATTTTAGAACATGTACTATATTACTCAAGTTATTCCATGTTTATTCCCTTATTGGACTTTATATCCCACCCTTTTTTATTCATGTCCTCAGGTTATCCTATGCAATGCTATGTACGAGGGAATGTCGTGGTCATGTAAAGGATGTTTTCAATAAATATTTTGTATTTCATGTTCAATGTTGTTATGTAAAGATCCTAAGACTCAAAGACACTATACCTCTCAATATTCTATGTTGTATCAAGTTATGTTAATGTAATAAATTATGTTTTAGTGTGTAATAAAGAGATGGGTTTTCATAATGATCTTATTAAAAAAATACAAATCTCTTTATTTGTGAAGAAAATAAAATGAATTTGGGTTTTTCCTTCCTAATTCATTTACTCCACTTTATAATTTTGACACTCCCAAATTAATTTCCTTGGCTTGCTACAATGGTTTCATTTCCAGCCATATATCAATTATGATTTTGATCGCATTCTCATTTAATTACTTTGATCATGGGGTTATTTTCATCTACCTATTCCCTATAATTTTTTCCTCCTAGTTCATTTAATGAAAAGGTCTCTTGATTATATACCACATCCTTAATCCTTCCTTGTAGATTATTTATTCATCATTCCCACCATTACCATTTAAAAAGTGAGATTTCCATCAGGTGATGAATTATTGACAAACATGACCAGTGTCTCCTACATATTTCGAATAGAACTCAACATTAATAGTTCATGTAACTCATCATTAACAATCTATTTCAGGGAAATTAATTGTTCAATAATACATTTAAACTCACTAATCCACAGTAATACATTGTTATCATCCATATACATTAGGTTAAAAAGTTATAGTATTAGGTTTTCTTTATTGTGTGTAGTTTACATTGCATATATTGTTTTTATATTATTGAAAATAATAAAAGAATCATGTTAATTTTTTTTGAAGGTACTAATATTGAACAACTTTTATAATTTGATTAGTTCACTTTCTATTGAGAATGAACCACTCTATATCAACTGGCGAGGAACTCATTGATATATTATATCTAGATTTATCTCTTTTTTAATATTATTTTGAATTCTCTACTATGTTCATAGTAGTATCCACTATGGGATTCCACATATATTTAATATAGTAAACATCATCCACATTGGGTTTCTAGATATAATACTTTAAATTAGTATGTTTAATCATGTCATTGGTATTTTTATTTGTTTATGAAGTCTGAATCTCAAAAAACTAATTATATGCATGTGTTTAAAATGGTTGAAATAGTGATGATAAATTCATTGATCATATAAAATAGACACTATTTGATTAATATATGATCAGAATATAATCAATGGTTGAGATCATTTTTTTACAAGGATCTCTAAATATACCATCAAAATAGTCGCCAGAAACTCACCACTAACACGAACAAGGTATCTTCTCTAGAAAGGGGCTACTGTAGCACCCCAATGTTGACAGAATCTATATAATTATGTCCCACACCATTTTTGATACTGATTTAATCATTGGAATTATCTTGATGATATCTTCTTGATTTTGGATTCATAAATTATCATCGACCACATTGAATTCTCCAATCGTTAGAAAAATCCCCGCTTAATATTCATTTCAATTTCGGTGGCTCTGATACAAGTTTTTTGGTGTAGTGAAAGTCCGATATTATTAAATCAAACACAAACATATAATAAAAAATCACTACTATAGATTGTGTATTCAAGATACCTATAAATGGTCTTTGGAACAACAAAATCGTTATCACATGTTATGTGCTCTTAAAATATTAAAACCGTTATAAGAGATTTTGTTTAACACGGATAAAATTAAAAATATATTTTTAACATTTTTTTCAGCCTATAACTTTTATTACTTATCTATCATCTCCTTTATGAGCATTTTTCTCCTTATGGACCCATCCATCCATGCTCAATCCCACCCCTTTATCAGTGATTTCTAATCCCTTTATCAGATGTTTTCAAGTACATTATCCATTCTCATGCCTATAATCAAACCCCTAACCTATAAATTTAATGGATAACACATTTTCCATTGCACCATATATATTTGTTTATTATTTTATGATTTATTTATTTATTTATATATCTATAGAAAACATATTTTGATTTATATATTTAATCATATAATTTTTTATAATTATATAAATATTTTTAAATACATTTTAAAAATACCTCTATATATAGTATCTTTAGATATAAATTTTATCCACATTTAAATATATATATATTTATATGTCTACATATTTACATATATATTTATAAATATTTACATATAATTATATATTTTTATATAATATTTTATAATGTATTAATAAATATTTATTAAAATTACATTTACATATAATATTTTATGATAATGGTATATTTATAAAAATAAATTTATATACGATGTATTTATATAATATTGAAACACACACAGACAAACATTTACACACATACGTTACCATTTATATTTTTCATATATACAAAAATATATTCAAAAATAATTTTTTATTAAATATATTACAATATACACATAAATATATATTTTTTATGTCTTTTTTCAATCATTCTTAGCTCATGGACCTTTTATTAAGAAAAGAAAGGAAAAACATGTTTTACAGGGTCAATAGGGAACCCATAACATGAAATGTGGGCCCAAAGGCATGAAGGACATGGATGATTATTGAATCAATTTCGAAATGGCTAAATGGATGAATATATGGTTACCCCTTTCATGTGAAGCCTAATCCATGTTGTTCCACAAGTGAAGGCATACACCCCTTCTGGATACTTTTCACCCATGTTACCATACATGATTGATGCATCCCCCCACCACCAAAATTGTTGCATCATTTTAGATTGGTGCATCATGATAAGGAACCCCTCCATATCATAATGTTTTATTGGAGGAAGGTTGGATGATAGTTGTTGGCACACCTATCTCTATTTCATGATGCCCACCCAATGGTACTTGTATAAACCCCTGTAACATTGCCAACATGATTGTCTACCTCAGTAGAGTAGTCCCACTACACATGAATCAATGAATGGTCACCCATTCAAACCACAGTAGATGATAGATGGAAAGAATAAAGGTTTCATCATAACTATCCCTATTTCAACCCCTATGAAAACACAAAACATTTTTACATAATTATGCATCCTGATATATGTGTTGGGTTATAACCTAGACTCCCCATGTGCATACATTACATATGATTGATAGACCAGGGGACCAAATGTATTGAAGGAAAACAAGGCCCAACATCTAAATGTTTTTATGCCATTTAAACAATTGATACCACCCATTTCCACCTGAATATCCACTGAGAAAATGTGTTCCAACTACTAACCATGCATTGTTGCCCTAGAGGTGTGCATCTTTGGATAATTGAAGTCATCACAGCCACCACCACCATTAGAATATCTAATATCACCTCACCAAACCAAATAATGGTCAAATGACATAACCTTATGAGGTAGTTTGATAATACCAAGATCCACTATAACATAAGGATGAATATGGACGTAGGGTCATTGGGAAAGAAGAGAGGGGGTAGGGGAGAAACATTGATATAAGGATCACTTGAAAAACCTGGCTCCAAAAGATCGACAGGAGAAGGAAAATCACCATATCTAGTGAAACTTGAACTCTCAGTGGATAATCCTTTTCCAAATATTTAATTATATGGCACTACTATCTTCATCACTAAAGATACAGAGCCATGTTTCCAAGCCACTGGCATTATTCAAGGAAGCCCTAGGTGCAGCTCTCTCAAGAGCATAGAGATCCTGAGATCCCCCTTATATATATTGGTTTTTTGACACACACAAATATTTATATAAAAGAATCACTTGTATGGATATATAAATACTAAATAATTTTTATATGTTATATAAAATCATTTTTTTAATTTAAATTGAATAAATAATAAATATTTATTTTCATATACATTTTAATGTAAATATTATTAAATATTTAGTTGTATAATTGATAATTTATACGTAAATATATAAAAATATGTATATATTTAAATGTAAATAAATGTAAAATATAGATAAAGTTAAAACATAAACACAAAAATATTGCTTTGACCATAATACTTAATAATAAATAAAATATATATAGAAAAAGACAAGAAAATGCCTCCAAATGAGGTTGAAATTCCATAAAATTTTAATATTTAAGATATCCTATGAAAGTACTCAGGTTTTGAGTCATTTTAGGCCTTCTATGTCATGACCTGTCCTCGGGGCCCAGTCCATGACTACCCCATGCTCGCCTTCCATAGGCCAGGGGCTGACGACTAGTACCAACGGCGTAAATCCCGATGAATAGGGAAGGCATTTCCATTATAATGTAAACAATCACCATAGAGTATGCAAGCTGAGTAATCACTATAAAACTAAGTTCAATAGAAAGTGTTGGAATGTATATGGGCCTGAATACAAAGCCAACTAGAAGTAAAATACAACTGAAAAGCGAGTACATCAACAAAAAAGTAAAGCATCGAGTCCGTGTCGTCCACTGGAAATCCCACCTGAAGGGTGGGTATAGATAGTCTCCTCTGCTCTTCAGCTCCAGCCATCCGCTCGGAGTACGTCCCGTCCAGTGATCCACTACCCGGTACCGTCCACCTCAACGAGCTCCCACCTCAATCATTGTTGTCTGTCGTCTGCATCCATCACAACGTAGTGTAGGCATAGCCGGTGTGGGGGTGAGTATATGATTCTAATTAGGGACCCCGAGAACCCTGTAGGTCTCCCAAAATCCACGAAGGATAAACCACAAAGGAATGATATAATCACGAAGTAACAACAAACTCTACTTAGGTATATGCCCATACATATACCTAAGTAATCTATTCCTGCTCGGCTCTAGCACACACGCCCAAGTACAACCCAGTCCACACAGGAAAAACATAACCCATTCCACATAGGAATTCACAACCGAATCCACACAAGAAAGCACAACCCAATCCACACAAGAAAGTACAAAAATCATATCGAAGATAGTGATTGAATGTCAAGACACAGCTCACACAGGTATCCATTTACGAAGAGGGGTGGAGATGATTAGATGTAGCCTCTGAATCATCTCCTCTTCTGAACCCACATAGGATCTGAGTTTTGTAGTCATCACTGCCGAACCCACGGAGGATCCAAGTATAGTAGTCAACGTCGTTGAACTCACGGAGGATCCCAGCACGGTAGTCGAACCCATGGAGGATCCAGTAAAATATTCATCCTCATCGAACCCATGGTGGATCCCAATAATGTAGTCATCCTCGTCAAACCCACGGTGGATCCTAGTACGGAAGTCATCTTCGTCGCAGCCAGCTCTAGGGTTCCCACACATAGATTGCTCGATTCCAGGAGGATCCGCTCCACGAGCCAAGGGGGGTCGATACATCAACTGAATCAAAGTCCAGATTTCATGTATCCCAATGTTCCTTCTCGTCAAAAGGAACAAAATGTGAAAGACGATGCGTCAATAGGACGCCTGGTCTGAGAGTTATTGGCTTCTATCGTCCCAGGGGCCCGGTTGGTTTTTAAGTCAAAACCAACCCAACCGTACTCCAGATGTGTCCAAACCTCGAGTGGAGTAAGTCAAAATAACCGTATCACTAAGAGGAATCCATCAAATTCGACGGAACTTCAATCAGATGTTTAGAACTCAAGCTATATGTGTTTCCTCTCCAAGGGAACAGTTGGTTTTGTGTTCGAACAAACCCGGTCATACCCAAAGTTCTCCGAAACCCTGAGTGTAATATACCAAAACTACCGTCTCTATCCAAGGATCTCTACTCAACTGACGGTGCATCAATCTGAGGTCCGTAGCTCATGTTATGAGCATTTGAACGGATATGTCCGGAAATAGGGGGTTTGGGCCCGGTCCGTCCCAGCCTAATACCCCCTGCAGCAGCCCGACACGGGTCCGGGTCCGGCCCTTTAGGGCACGGCCCGGCCTAGCCCGGCGTGGGGGTCCGGCCCCAGGCAGGCAGCCCAGGCCGGTGCGGGTGTCAATTCTAGCGCGGGCGTCCCGGCCCGGCACGGGGGTCCGACACAACGTGGGCTGTCTGGCCCGACGCGGGCAGTCCGACCCGACGCCGGCAGTCCGACCCTGTTTTGGCGGTCCAGTGCAGGCGCCTATGCACTGAGAAAACTCGAAGGTGGGGGGCTCTACCCCTCGTTTTGAAATGGCATCCCCCACGTGGAGGGGCCCACCCATTTCCAGTTGTCGGGGGTTACAACCCTCAGACTTCCCTAAATCCGGCCGACCGTAATGGCCGGCATATGTGCCACCACGGGGCCAGCTGGTCCCGCCTCCTAGAGCGGCAGTGGCTGGCGGATCCGGCCGCCCTCCTCTACACCGCCGCAGCATTAGGCCTCGGCCTGGCCTTGGTCACGACCCGAGCTTGGCCGCGATTTCCTTTTGCTTCACCGATGCGGCACGATGGCGCCACACTCCATCACCACAGCCTCCTCCAGCCGCGGTTCCCTCATTCCCGCGCGGTGCGACGGCACTACGTCACCTCCATTCCAATCCACAATGAAGTACAACAACAATGGGTTGGAGGGTCGGCCGTGTTTGTGCGGTCCGACCTTCTCCCATTATACCAATATCAACCGGAAAAAGAACGAGTAATCTCAATGACAAAAAAGTGCAAATTTAATTGATTAAATTTGAACATAACCCCTACATCAACAATGATGACAAAAGTCAGTGTCACAGTTAACAGAATCTGTGTATGTCTAAAGTGGATGGCGTCTCACACCGACTACGTAGAGGAGAAGAATGACACGTTGGTCACTCCATGCGATGACAATGTTCTTCGTCGAGGTCTTGTCGTTTTTTTCGTTCTCCAATGAAGAATACGAGTTCTATCTCCTCCCATTCCCCACACAACCAACCAACTAACCCCAAATAAAATAAGACTCTTATTATTTTATTTCCCAACCCATGCATTTCCAAAATTAAAATGTTGAATTAACTTAACTTAATTAATCTTGATCTTGTAAAAATTAAATGAAGTAACGTTGGAAACATTAATGTGGGGGAGTGTCACATAATTAAAGTGGGGGTTTAAGATATGTTAGGTAATTTGAAGGGATGGGGCTCGTGTGAGCCCTACCTCACAAAATCCTATCAAGATGATTTTGTTTCAAGTGGGTTCCACCCAACTCCCACACCTCGGTTCTAACACTTGTTAAAGAGAATTAAAATTCTTAATGCAATTTTATTTCACTCACACTTAAACCTCAATTATAAAAAACTCTTCCCAAGAAAATGAAACTCTAGTAAAGGTCTTCTTAATCAATTACTGGCGATGTAGTTTCATCGGTACCCTCGGATTTCAATTCCGAGCACCGGTTTAAAAGTTAGAAAAACCCGCTCATTTATTCACTGAATGTACCCAAGCTAACCTTTGGAAATTGATTATGGGCACACCGAGGCTCAGAATCAGGTGTCGTCAGAAACTGCGGACTCATAAAATTCCAAATAAATTAAGAAAAAAAATCGTGAAATTTTTAGGTCTTTACATTACTCCCACCTCAGGTCTTTACGTCATCGTAAAGCATCAACACACACTAAGGAAAACAAAGTGGTACTGAGCACACATCTAAGCCTTCTGTTCCCACGTGATCTCTTGGTGGTTCTCGAGCTACCAGTGAAAGCGCACTTGAGGAATGGACTGTCCACGTAGGACCCACTTTTATCGATCCTCGATCTCCACTGGAACCTTCACAAAGGTAGCTCTGCCTTCGATGTCCAACTCCCCATGGTCGATGGTATGGGTCGGGTCGTGCACGTATCTCCTCAGCTAAGATATGTGGAATACATCATGCACCTAGTGAAACTGAGGAGGATAGTCAAGCAGTAAACCACCTCGCCTACCCTGTAAAGGACCTAGAAGGGTCCGATTAATCTCGGAGATAACTTACTGCCCGAGCCAAATCTCCGTAAACCACATCAAGGTGAGACCCATACGAAAACATGGTCTCCATCCTCGGAATCTAGTGGTCTCTGCCTCTTGTCATCATAAGACTTCTATCGGCTCGGAGCTGTCCTCATCTACTCTTGGACGACCTGAACCTTCTCTAGTCCATACAAGAGCTGCTAAGATTTCTTCTTTTCCGATAAGATAAATCTAGTCTCATTCCTTATATGAACAACATTCTTTTCCTAACATAATCAATCCTGACATGAATGATACTAATCCATGCCATGGATGATGTCGTAAGTCCTCGACGCTACTACAAAGAGATCCAACCGTTACTCTCACCTCCAAGGGTTGAGTCACAATGTCGGCATCATTGTGTGGTCACTAGGTCTCCTCCAATAGGTATCTCAAAAGTGAGGGTCAATTCAATAGTTTAAATTATAACCTCTTAGTATCAACTACATAAAAAGGACAGGTAACAAAAACGTCAGAAGATCAAGTGTCTTTTATTACTTCAGCTCAAGGTACAAAGACACAAAACATCAACAAAGCTAGAAGCAACATGAACAAAATTATCCATGTCTGGAGCTAGTCCCGCTCCTGTCCACCTGCTCCTAGAGCTCCAGGGTTGTAAGCCTCAGCTTCTTGAAGTTGAGCCCTCCCCTGTCCACCCATTCCCTATGGTCGGGGTGGACTTCCTGGTGGTGGGGTTGGTAGGGCCTCAAAGCATCGCCCACCACCCGCTGATCGGTTAGCTCCTCTACCTCATCTGCCTGCTCCCTATGGACCACCACAGTCAAACATCTGCCTGGGAGGACCCTCTACCTCTTGCTGCTCATCTGTAGGGCTATTCGGGCAGTCTCGAGCCATGTGACCATGCCAACCGTATTCAAAGAACTGTCTACTTCTCGTGTGGATGGCTCTATTTCGTGTGCCCCGCACAAACAAACCTTTTTCCTGAGATTGCTCATCTGATGGTCGGGCCCACATGGACCTCTGCGTCAACTATCTACTGCCAGCTACAGAAGTCTCCGCTACGGGTTATCTTGTGGAGGGTCTCACCGCTGGTGACTGATCGACGAGAAAACACTCCACTAGAAGGGCTCTCTCCAGCACCCCTCTTGCATTGGGATGTTGAGGGAGATCATCGAAGCCCTGGTCTAATGCCTCAGTCCCTGCTCGAAGGTCTAGGCCCGGAAGAATGGGTCACGTACCATGTCTATGGAGTAGCACGAAAGATCGGTAAACCTCACCGTGTACAGGGCCACCATCATGGTGCCCTGCCACAGCTGTAGTAGCTCTTGAAAACGCACCACACAGAGGGTGGCTGGAACAAAATCTGAGTAAGAGGCTCTCAAAGACTTTCTAAAGATGTGATTCCTCGTCGTGCACCAAGAGCATCAGGCTCGACCATATACCTACTGCCGCGTGTAGCAGACTCACCGCAAGGATCACCATTAGGTCAGCTGGTGTCCCTACTAACCTGAAGACTCGAACAATAGCCTCCATCCAATCCTCGGCTTCCTGAGGGTCCATCTCTCCGAGGAACCTAGGTTGTCTCTGACGCTGAAACTCGTGTACTGCACTAAGGTGAAGTGCACCCTCAGCGGCTGGGGATGGTGGTATCGGTGGCTCGGCGGGTAGAGGTACCGCCGGTGCCTCCACTATAATAGCTCCCAGCACCGAGGCCTTGTCAATTGGTGGGCTGTCATCTCGCACAAAGCTCGGAACCCTAGCAGGCTTCCGTCATGGGGCCATCATGAAAAGATACAGTTGTGCAACTATTAATACAATATACCTGGTGAGCTGACACAATGTAATCACAAAGAAAATTTTTGAAACACACATTCAATCAATGTTTCCGTGCACTGAGTTTGAAATCAAAAGTCAGGGTCCGGGTATATGGATACGTCGGCCGCCGCACGAACACTGGACTCCCTGTACTGATAAACACACTCAATACCCTTAACACTATTGCTTCACATAGAAGAAAGATCATAGTCCTGATTTCTGAGGTAGAACCGAACTCCTCTGATACCAATTTTTCACGACCCATCCTCAGGGCCCATGCAGTGACTACCCCAAGCCCGCCTTCCATAGGCTAGGGGCTTGAGACTAAAACCAAAGGAATAAATCCTGATGAATAGGGAAGGCATGGCCTTTATAAAGTAAACAATCACCACAGAGTACGCAATCTGAGTAAACACTAGAAAACTGAGTACAATAGTATGTGCTGGAATGTAAATGGGCCAGAATAAAAACCCAACTTGAAGTAAAGTACAACTAAAAGGGAGTACAGCAACAGAAATGTAATGCAGTGAGTCTATGCCGTCTACTAGAAATCCCACCTGAAGGGTTGGTATAGATAGTCTTCTCTGCCCCTCTCCTCCAGTCGTCCGCTCCGAGTACGTCCTATCCGGTGATCCACTTCCAGGTACCTTCCAGCTCCACGAGCTCCCACGTCAATCAGTGATGTATGCCATCTGCATCCAACACAACGTAGTGCAGGCATAGCCCGTGCAGGGGTGAGTATACGATACTCAGTAGGGACCCCGAGACCCCCATAGGTCTCCCATAATCCATGAAGGATAAACCACAAAGTATTGATATAATCACAAAGTAACAACCAACTCTACTTAGGTATGTGCCCATACATATACCTAAGTCATCTATTTCAGCTCGACTCCAGCACACGAGCACAAGTACAACCCATTCAACACAAGAAAACAATAACCCATTCCACATACGAATTCACAACCCAATCCACACAAGAAAGCACAACCCAATCCTCAGAGGAAAGCACAATAATAATATCAGATATTGTGATTTAAAGTCAAGAATCAACTCACACAGGTATCCATTTATAAATAGTGGTGGAGATGATTGGATGTAGCCTCTGAATCATCTCTCTGTCGAACCCACGTAGGATCCGAGTTTAGTAGTCGTCGCTGCCGAACCCACGGAGGATCCAAGTATAGTAGTCATCATCGTCGAACCCATGGAGGATCCCAGCACGGTAGTTGAACCCACGGAGGATCCAGTACAATAGTCATCCTCGTTGAACCCACGGAGGATCCTAGTATGGTAATCATCCTCTTCAAACCCATGGTGGATCCTAGTATGGAAGTCATCTTTGTCGCATCCATCTATAGGGTTCGTGCACATAGCATGCTCGATTCTGGGAGAATCCACTCCAAAAGCAAAGGGGAGTCGATGCATCAACTGACACGAAGTCTGGAGTAGATGTATCCGAAAGTTTTGTCTACTAAAAAAGAACACAACGCGATAGACGGCGCGTCAATCGGACGCCCGGTGTGAGAGATATTGGCTTTTATTATCCTAGGGCCCGGTTGGTTTTTAAACAAAAACCAACCCGACCATACTCCAGTTACATCCAACCCGTGATATGATTAAGAAAAAAGAAGTTTCTCACTAATAGTAATCCATCAAAGTCTATGGTATGTCAATCGGACATCCGGAGCTCACGTTATATGCGTTTCTGCTCCGAGGGCCCTGTTGGTTTTTAGTTCAAACCTACCCGGCCGTACACAAAGATCTCTGAAACCCTGTGTGTAATAAACCGAAACGACCCCCTCGATTCAAGGATCTCTACACAACTAATGGTGCATCGATCAGAGGTCCTTAACTCATGTTATGAGTGTTTGAACGGATCTATCCAGAAACAGGGGGTTTGTGCCCTATCTGACTCGACCCAATACCCACTAGGTCGGCCCGTTAGGGCCCGGCCCAGCCCGGCGCGGGGGTCCAGCCCAGTGCGGGTAGACCGGCTCGGTGGGTGGTTCCAGCCCAGTGTGGGCGGCCCGGCCCAGTGCGGGAGGCCCAGCACGGCGCGGGGCTGTCCGGCCCGGTGTAGGCGGGCCGTCCCGGTGTGGGCAGTTCGGCCCGGTGCAGGCGGTCTGGCCAGGTGCGGGTGCCCGCGTGCTGAGCGGACGGGGAAGGATTGGGGGGGTGGCTTCCCCCCTTGATTTGAAACGGCGGCCCCCACATGGAGGGGCCCGCCCTTTTCCAGCCGTCGAGGGTTACAACCCCCGGACATCCCGAAATCCGACCGTCTGTAATGGCCGGCCAGTGTGCCGCCGCAGGACCAGCTGGTCCCACCTCCTGGAGCACCGGTGGCCGGCAGATTCTGCCGCCCTCTTCTGCACCACCACGGACTTAGCGCACGGCCCTTGTCCGACAGGCGCAGCACGACGGTGCCACGGCCCTCCACCGCTGCCCGCCCCGGTCACGGCCTCTTAGTGCTCCTGCCCAGCACAACAGCGCCATGCCCCTCCGCCGCGGCCTGGCCTTGGCCGCGACTTCCTTCGATTTCATCGAGCCCGCGCGACGGCGCCGCGCTCCTTCACCGCAGCCCGCTCCGACCACTGTTCCCTCTTTCCCGAGTGTTGCAAAGGCACCACATTGCCTCCGTTCCAATCCACAACGAAGTACAACAACAATGTGGAGGAGGGTCGGTCGTGTTTGTGTGGTCCGACCTCCTCCCGTTATACAGATAGAAAGTGGGAAAAGAATGAGTAATCTCAACGACGAACAAAGCGCAAATTTAATTGATTAAATTTGAACATAACCCTTACCTCAACAATGATGACAAAAGTCAGTGTCGCAGTTTATGGCATCTGTGACGTCCACAGTGGATGGCATCTCACACCTGCTGTGGAGAGGAGAAGAACGGCACATCGATCACTCGATGCGGTGATGGCATTCTTCGTCGAGGTCTTGACATTCATCGCGTTCTCCAATGAAGAAGACAACTTCTATCTCCTCCCATTCCCCACACAACCAACAAACGAACCCCAAATATAATAAGACTCTTCTTATTTTTTTACCCAACTCATGCATTTCCAAAATTCAAAAGTTAAATTAACTTAACATAATTAATCGTTAGCTTGTCAAAATTAAATGAAGTAAAGCTGGAAACATTAATGTGAGGGAGTGTCACATAATTAAAGTGGGGGTTTTAGAGATGTTAGGGAATTTGAAGGGATGGGGCTCGTGTGGGCCCCACCTCACAAAATCATATCAAGAGGATTTAGGTTCATGTGGGTTCCACCCAAGTCCCACACCTAGGTTCTAACACTTGGAAAATAGAAATAAAATTCTTAACGCAATTTTATTTCACTCACACTTAAAACAAAATTTTAAACAACTCTTCCCAAGCAAATGAAACTCCAGTAAATGTCTTTTTAATATATTATCAGCGCTGTGGTTTCATTGGTGCCCTCAGATTTGAATTCCGAGCACCGGTATAAAAGTTAGAAAAATATGCTCGTTCGTTCACTGAACATACCTGAGCAAAACTTCAGAAATTGATTCTGGGTACACTGGGCCTCAAAAGCAGGTGCCTTCCAAAACTGCGGACTCATAAAATTCCAAAGAAATTAAGAAAAAAATTCTTTGAAATTTCTGGGTCTTTACATTTTATTCTTAAAAATATCACTAAATAGTATCCTCTTGATTCACTACATTGTGTATTGTTTTATCAATCATTGATATGATATATGGTAGATCCCAAAAAGACACCTAAATTAAAAGTTGTGGTTGTTCGAATTTTATCACATTTTTTAATCTTATCTTAGATCCTTCATTAATTAATATATTTTTTATGTATCCCAAGTGATGCTAAATGACTATTACTCAATAATAATTAGAAAATCATTATTTCACATTAATTTTTAATTATCTTATAAGCTATTTTCAATAAATATCATATATATTAAGTGTAAATACATATTTAGTCTTATATATATCATATTTAAAAAATATATTATTTATAATAATATAAATATATATATATAATAATACATGATTTTTTATGATATATAATTTTCTAATGAAATATATCATTTATCAATGTAATTTTAGCATCAATAAAGGTCAATATATATCGTTGTTAGATGAAATCACCGACAAAAGTTCCCTTTATCAGTGATAAAAATTTCTTCACAAATGTCACTTTGATCAATGATTTTAGCTAGAGTTGATAAATGGTAACATTGAATTTCACATACTCTGTTGTAGTGATGGAAGAACACACAAATTTAATGTAGGTAAATGGTGTTCCCACATCCATATGATAAAGGGTGGTCTTTTATTTATTTCATATCTGGATAAGAGTTAGACGATATATATTGGATCACAAATATCTAATTATAAGAGAATTATTTAGATTTTAATTGAGGAAAAAATCATCTGTATCAAAGGTGGATTAAGTGGTTCACCAACCCAAATAATTTCATCCCCCTATGCACATTGTATCCACCAATTGTTCTATAATACAATGAGAGCTCTTTCTACAACTATTTCTATCCTTGGGCTCCAGTATTAAGGTATTACCGATATAAAAAGCCATTATAAATGTCTCCAGTTAATGCCTCCCAAATTGGGAGTCACCCCATAGTGTGCGTGTTTATGTGTGTGTGTGTTTGTAAGTATATATATATATTATAAAGATTAAAAATAGTTTAGTAAAATTTATATTTGATAATTGTATCTTTGGACATTCATATTTAAAAATTAGTTTCATTTAATCATTACAAATTATTTATTTCCATTAATCAGCAAATTTATTATTTATTATTTTCTTAACAAACGTTTTTATATTGGTTATCATGGTATAATGGTTTTATTTCTTATTTTAATATATTAAATAGAATAAATAAATTTAATACAATAATTTTATAACAATATCCAATGGTGATTTTTTATGAAAATTAAAATAAATTAGTATACATTTATAATTAAATCTTATGACCTTTATCAAGGATTTTTTAGTATCCATAATGGTTTTCCTTTTTCATTACCATTTTATCACTCATAATTTGTACCATTAACTACCATTAGTTTGAGTAATTTTTTATCAATATAATGTTTAAAAAAATAAAGGTTTCATTTTTAGTGTTTTTATGCGTTGTAATGCATTCCATTTATCGATGATATTTTATCAATGATAAAGGGTGACCTGTATAAAATAGATATATAGAAATATTTAATCATCCTAGAATACACATTTATTTGAAATTTTATTTTCATAATTTTTATTATAAAATATTTTATAAATTATTTAAATCATTAATAACTTTATTATAATATATTAAAATACATTAGGAAAAGGTTTATAAATTTAAATAAAAAAATGTATATAAATATATATAATGTTTATATATAAATTGATTTATTTAAGTATTTTTAGATATATATATATATATGTTATTGGTGTTATGACCTGAATTTAGGATGAACCGATCCTAAAAGTTCATGGTATGGTAAAATAAAAAACTTGATAAAAATGCGGGGTTAGTGATAAATATAAATATAAATATAAATATAGAAATATCTATTCACATTTTTGGAAAAAATATATAGGAAATTTATTTAAAAATATATATATTCATGTGCTCAAACCCACAAGTAAATAAATCCACACATAATGGTGTTACAAAAAAACACACACAGAAATATATATTAATATTTTTCTATATAAAAACATATAAATAAACAGAAATAAATAAAAACAAATATAAATATATAAATATATATAAATACAATAATATGTAAATACACATTCAAATATAAATACATATAAATACTTGTATTTATACACACATATATAAGGTTACACATATACCAAAATAGACACGAAGTAATTGGAAAATATATATTATTATAAATAAATACACAATAAAACATTTTGAAAAATGATATATAAAAATATATATAAATTATCCACTATTTAATGTAAATAAAAACTCAAGATAGTCATATGGTTTCTCGTCCATAAACTATTATACAATGGTTTAAAACTCTTCAGATTCCAAATGATTGAGAATTTGGTGGTGACTTCATTCATGGGTCTTGTTTCCTGGGCCCGTAGTAGTAAAAATACAATGGTGGCACTGAGGCCCTCATTCGGGGGGATTAATTGGATAATATTTACAATATTTTTTAAATATTTTATCAGAGATAGAAATTAGTGGTGATAAAGGAAGATGTTATTAATGATAAAAATTGATTATAAAAGACCAAAATATCTATGTTGAAAAGTACTAATAATTGTTTCTTTCCATTATCAGAAAAATGACCAGCACTCATTTATTTGGGGTAGATAAATGTAATCTTAGAACTTTTAAAACCCATATTTATAGCAATAAATAAATATAAAAAATAGAGTAAATGGTAAATCTATAACACAAATGCATTAATTAATGTGTGAAAGAGGCAACCAAGCTGATTGATGGTGGTGACGTCATGATGTAAATCCATAGGACATGTTAAAATCTATTTTTTGGGTGTTATTTTGTGAAATATAAACTTAAATGGATCAATGAAACACTACTAAAAATGTGATAAAATTAAGAAGAAGAAACTAGAGGCCTTTTTAGTAGGTATCAAATATTCTCAGCTATCAATGGTGATCACCCTATTATTAAATGAAATCTTGTCTCATTCTTTACCCTCACCCATAAACCCAAATATAATATGAAATTGGTATGAAATTTCTTTTTTAATTAATTTATTTGAATCTCAAAATGATTTTCATTCTATTGTTTAATTTCTATGTTTTATATATTATATATTTGTACTTTTTTCTAGGCATTTTTCCATTTAGGCCTCATACTTATACTTTTGCAACTAGACAACATATTTTTATCAAAATCACATATTATACATGAAATATTTTTTATTTTCATTGATCCATTGACTAAATTGATCATGTGGTGGATATACACCATGGAGTGTTTTTAGAACTTTGATCTATGACTTTTCTTATAATAAATTATACTTTTACAACATACCCTTCTTAGGAAGTTTTGAGTTCCACTTCTAAATTCATCCATAAATTATAATCTCTATTAATATCCCTATATATTTTTTACTACCCGATTTCAGTGATTTTGTATAGGGATCCTAAGTGTGTTACCCATCTTCATCTTCTTAGATGGGTTTCCTCCATCAACCTCATCATCTTTCTACATGAGGCAATTTTGAGTCTCCCTTATGTAGTGAGATCAAGTGATACATCCCTATAGAGATATATTTTGTTTTGAAAAATAGATAATGGGAGAGAATAGGTCATTTTGACATTGTTTCCTGACTATCCACAGTTGGATATGAGTTCTAAATTTACAAGGTTTTCTATGAAATGTGTAAATGAATTGTAATTAGGAAGATAGTTTTTCTCCTTGAACACCTAGATAAATATAGATAAATAAATGATTATTAATCTTCTTATTTTTCCCCAACCTTCTAAATTATTAAAGGTGAGTTTGGGCCTTAGTAATAAGGTATCAATCTATAATTTTATTTTTTTTTATTAGTTTTTAAAATACGGTGTGTAATCATTTTTTTCATCTTGTGTGCATGTTTCATTGTCTCTCTTTTTTTAACTCTCTACTATTTTTTGTACTTTTTTTATTAAAATTTATTTCATGTTATGATCCTTAAATATGTAATAATATTTATGGAAGCACAGAGTCATGATGTTCTTATATTAATGCTTCCATTTTTTAATTTTTTATCCTTGAAAATGTTGAATGTTCAATTATGTTTTATTTTTCTTCAAATGATTTCAATATATTTATTTCGATTTTTTTCAACTTGCTTTTATTTTATATTCTAGTTTATTAATGGTTTTGTCTTCTATTTTTTTTTCTTTGAATAACTTAATATTTTTTTCTTGTTTTTTAATTTTGGACTTCTACTTTTTATATGAAATATTTATTGTTTGGATTGTTTTTTTCACTTTATAATACATCTTTTGATCTTGATTACTAATTTAGACTAGTTATGTATAGTCACTACAACATATCTAATCATATAAAACACTGAACTTTGTCATTGTTAAAAAAATCACTAATGATGGTCAAAGTGAATAATTTTATATTTTTATATTTTTATAATAAAATAAGTATATAAATAAATATATTATATAAATATGATTTATATAAATTTAAAACAAATCTTATTTTCATAATTTTGTGTAAATCAATTATCAAATTTATATTAATCTATAAAAATGTTCAGTAGTATATTTATTTTCATTAACAAAAAAATGTGTATATATTTTACATAAATATGATATATTAATATTCTATTTAAACAATTATATATTATATAAATGAATATATTTATTTAAATATCTAATTCATTTTTGAATTTATATATTTATATTTATATAAATAATTTAAAATATATGTACATGTATATGTATATGTATTAATATGTATGTATTTGGATATATGTGTGCGTGTATGTATGTGTTGAATGTGTGTTCATGTGTTGTGTGGTGTGTTTTTGTGTGTGTTTTTTATGTGTGTGTATGTTTATGTGTATGTGTATTTTATGTTTGAGTATATACGTAGATACGTACATAGACATGTATGTAAATGTTTTTTTATATTGTGACGTACCGAACCGGGTGCCACACATTGGTGCTCCTAGTTGGTTGGTCACATGACCTCAGGCATGACTCTCTATATTCCAAAGGAATCTAAATAGAAGCGAGGGTCTAATATCAATCCTGGGGAGACCATATTCTCTTTATCAAAATATCACAACAATAGAAATAAATATATAATAGCCAACTAAATAACCAAACTTAATTCTATAACTAAAAAAGGCCAATATAACATGATGTACCAAAACATGAATACAAAGTCAAAAGAAAAAAATAGTAGATATGTTATGCAATAATATGT
Source organism: Viscum album (assembly GCA_963277665.1). Classification (NCBI taxonomy): domain Eukaryota; kingdom Viridiplantae; phylum Streptophyta; class Magnoliopsida; order Santalales; family Viscaceae; genus Viscum; species Viscum album. The sequence goes on from OY728129.1 coordinate 1,071,705,207, forward strand.
GTAAATTTTCTAATGAAAAACAAAAATAAAGACACACTAACAACTCCTAGAAGGCCTCAACACTAAGTCTAGTTCCCTCATCCTTGCTTCATCCCAACACAGTCATCTAACACATGTCTCTTTCCATTATCCAATCCTTAAAACATGAATTCTATTCAATATTGACCAGGGACCAGATTCGTGTGTGGGTATAACATAGTATGCCTCCACAAATAGAGTGTAAAAAAATCTCCAGTCTATAACAGTGTATGAAATTGTATATAGAATAAATTACAAGTTAAAATATAAATAGTTTACATATTCAATTATTCTTTATTTAACCACATAAATACCCAGGCTCTCAAGGAAACCCGAACATTCAATACCTTCTTTGGCCCATCCAGAAGTCTAAACCATATCACAAAAGGAAACAAAATTTATTATAACACATGTAATATCATTATCCATTTCATTTCAATTCATATCAAAACCACTTGTTTTCATAGGACAATGCTAATATCATGAGTGTAGAATGTCATGTCTAACACCCTATGGGTATTTTGGGCATCTTTCCCTATCCCATGCCCCATGGGTATTTGGAGAATCATTCCCCATCCAATAAAATAATATTCAAATGCATGCATTTGGTCATAGAGCATCATGGCTATCACACTGTGGGTATTTGAAGAATCAGTCTGTTTCCCACAACATATTTATCAATCAATCGCATGTATCACATTTCACATGGTTAATCAACATTAATCCTCCAAAAATCATTCAAAAAATGTTATACCATTTCAATTCTCAATTCAATCACAATTATTTACATTAATTATATGGAATAATAAGAATAATTCATCATTAAACCATTCATCAAAATTTTATCAAATAACTCATTGACCCTTTAAGGATAATACAATCATTCCTTTATTTCAATTATTAATTAAATACATATCTCAACTATTAACCAATTACACAATACAATTTAATCGACCAATTACACAATTGTAATATCCCATAATTTCCAAAATCACATTATTTCGTTAATTAATTAACCAATAAATTAAACAAATATAACCAATTACAATTTCCCCAAATTCAACCAATTAATTTATCACAAGGAAATTCAATTTTTTGAAATTAAATTCCAGATTAAATTTCCCAATAATGAAAATTGAAGTAGCAGAATTACATACACGTAATTAAATAAATACTTCGGGATTTATAATTCAGACCACGTAACTCAATATCATTGATGAGCATTCACCAACAGAATTACCCAATTGAATTGGAATGATTTGGAACATGATAAAGAACAAGATGTGGAACAAAAAACTAGATCCATGATCAAACAGAGTTAGAAATATCAAAAACTAGATTCAAACCAATTCTAATGGAGGAGAACTATACCATCAAAACTGATAAAGAGAGACAAGAGAGAGAGAGAGACCTAATCAAGAAGAAATATCTACCATGAGAGGTAATGATCTATCAAATAGATCTTTGATTCTCCAAGAATATAGTTTATAAGCCCTTGAAATACATTTATGAGCCTAAAAAACAATATAAACCATTTATGGTTAATTTGGGTTGAATTTGGGTGGAGGAAGGGGGTTCAATAATTTTAAAAAAATCATTGGATTAAATCACGCACACATGATTTTCTAGCCTGGGGAACACCATTTCTGAAATATTGAACCCTAGCTACATGAATCTAATATAAGGGTTCATGATTACTCATAATATGGATAATGGTTTGAAAAATGAAGTTCCAAAAATGAAATCCCACTCTATCTAGGGATGCATGGTTAGTTGGGGAAGGGAACACAGTTTTGGAAAATCGTGCTCCAATCGTGCACTACCCAAACCCCTCCAAAAACAAACAAATTCACACAAAATCTCTCTAAATGAAACCTAAAAAATATATACATAAAATAAGGAAAAATAGTAAATATAAATGTGCTTGATAAATATACACAAAATGTTATGGATCTTATAATCTCCCCACCATATAATATGTCATTCTTGAGTTATACTCCTATGTATCTCTATGATTCTGAGGAAAAAAAGATATGGCAACTGATCCCACATAAACACTTCTCTATTCCATCATTCATCTTGATCATTACCATGTTTCCACAATAATCAAACTATTCTTACCGTCTTTCCCCACAACACTTTCTCACTAAGATCTAATACATGTATCAGATGCTACTCAAAGGATGCATCAATATCAAGCTCAACATCATCTCCATCGATCATATGAGAAGGGTCAGGGTGATACCTTTGAAGATATGAAACATAAATGAATTTTTTTCATAAATTTGTACCTATTTGGAAGATCTAAATGACACTCCACTAACCCAATTATCTCAACTACCTTAAACAGTCCAACAAACATGGGTTCCAAATTTCCTTGTCTCTAAATCCTATGGTGATCCAAATTATGAAAAAACTAAAAGAACATAGGATAACCCACTGTAAACACAAGGGGTTGATGTCATCTATATATATAAAAACTATATCTAATCAGATCCATATATATACACTTTGGAATGAGGTGAACCTGCTCTTATGTCTCCTACATGAGACTCGGTCCCAATAAATCTGACTCACATGCCTCTATCTAACATACTGGTGATCTACATGGGCTTACAAAAAGTTCTTCATATGGTGACATAAGAATAATCTCCTAATAAATATTTTATAGGGTTACATAGTGAGTGCTAATTGGTTCTCCCAAGACCCAATGATGTTAAGAACACATTATCGTATTATATCCTCATGTATCGGAATACTATTCTCTGACAGCCTATCTATCTGTGGTTGGAATGATTTTATCAGTACAACTGGTGTACCAAGAACCTTCAATAAACCAAGTCTCTCAACTAATCCACTGAGAAGGTCTCCCATATAAGCATGAAATTCAAAAAATTATTCAATCCATAAACAAAAACCCAAAATAACTCCATTATTCTAAGGCATCATTGGGATACCATCCACAAAGTCTATAGTAACGATACACCACTTCAATTCTAGAATTGGATATGGATGTTGTAAAACACCAGGTCATTGATTCTCATTATTCACCTTTTGATAGGTGTAACATCATGTCACGAACCTCATTATATATTTTTTCATGCATGACCACCAAAAACATCGACATAGGTTAGTGAACATTTTGGTCAAACATGTATTCACCTCCCACATCATGGTATGAAATTCAAGCATGAGAACATCTCATATAGATGTAGGCACAACTACATGGATTTCCACATTGATGACCTCTTCCCTATTTATATTCCATTTAAAAGGTGAATCCTCACCTTCAAGGCTTTCCCTTAAGGAGAAACACTCCAGATCCTCATGATGCATTTTTCTAATCCAAATAAAAAGTGTATAATCCACTGATATAGATTTGAGAGTCATCTTATCTTGTCTCTCCTAAACCACAACAAACATTTCAGCTGGTAAAGTCATCATCTTGAAATAATAAATAGACTCATGAACTACCTGAGTCTTATTTTTCATTCCCAAAGTGTCATAAATATTTTTTCCCTTCCAGATTGCACGTGCTTGCTCAAAATCTAAAGACTACATGTACTAAACCAACCACCAATTCTAGTGATTCAGATCCCATTAAGAAAAGATATACCTTATTTGTTTTTGTGGGTAAACAAAGAAACTTATATCCCAACATATAATGTCACCAACACTTCAAATAATAAACTACTACAGCTTATAAGAGTTCTTGTATATGGTAATTTCATTCATGTGGCCTTAACTGTCAGGACCCATAAGCCAAAAATCGATCAACCTATATCAAAACTGATCCATGACTGATTTCAGATTCATTAAAAAACATTGTATACTACTCCATTGGATCATTTAAGACCAATATTAGTGTCATAGGACACCACTTAATCAAAACTTGGAAATCATTATCACATGATCCATACCATTCAAACTTAATCCGCTTCTAGTTCGAGCCCAAAAATGGTGTTACAATACGGGAAATGTTCTGAATTAACCTTGGATAATATTCCACTGAGCCCAGATAGAGATATATATATATATATATATATAATCATATGTTTCTCCCAAAAAACCACTACCTATACCTTCTCCCAGTCAACTGACACACATTCCTCTCAGATGAAGTGACCCAATAGGTGTACCTGATCAATACAGAATTAAATCATAGATAGATTAGCTTAGAGTTGATTCTCTCTTAGAGTAATCGAGAAAAAAATCAAGATGGTTTGATTGATCTTCATTAGTATTAGAGGACACAATGATGTCATCCAGAAAAAACCAAAAACTAATTCAGGTACGGGTGGAATATTCTATTCACTTAGTCTATACACACAGTAAGAGAGTTCATCAACCCAAACAACATCACAAAGAACTCATGAACACTATACAAAATTTTGAATGAAATACTTTATATATCAGAAGTTTGAACTCTCTATTGATGACACCATGACCTAAGGTCAATCATTGAGAAGACACAACACCCTCTAAACTGGTCAATGATACCATCAGTACATGAAAGTGGATATCAGTTTTCTACTATAATATGGTTTAAAATTTAGTAATCAACACATATGCGTAATATCTTATCATACGACTTTGAAAACAAAAAAAAACCATAGAACCCCATGGATATGTACTTAGATTGATAAATACCCTATATATTAACACCTCTGAAAGAGTATTGATCTATTGAAGCTTATTTGGATCCATTTTGTATGGTGGAATAGAAACTGGATATGCTCTAGTAATGATATAAATAGAAAACTCCACATATCTCTCAGGTGGTAACCCTAATAAGTCATTTGAAAATTCATACTTAAACCTATCTACTATGGGTGAAAATATATACTTATTCACACTCCCATCATCAATAAAATAAATAGAAACATGGGGGGTGATATCCCTATTTGTTGATGAACCGGCCCTATATAACCTGCTTGGATATCCCACTCTCAATGATGTAGATAATTGTCCCCCTCCAGATACATAAATGACACCCTCTTATAGTAACAATCAACATTGGCTTGATATGCTACCAACTATTCTATACACAAAATTAGGTCGAATACCATCATATCAATGATGTAAAAATCCCAATTGAAAAGAAACTCCCCAACCTTGAGTGAACACTGTTTGCACAAATTGATGTCTCTCAATAATACTACGAAAGATATATCAATCATAAAAACCACACTCATAAAATACTCTAGCAGAATCAAATAATTAAAATGTTGTGTAGATATAAAATAATTATAAGAATAAGTATCTAATAATTCACTGTAAATCATTGAATATACCAGAATGGTATATATAACTGTCAACAGTCCAACATATTTATCCACAATTATAAGCTGAACTACATTTTACTATCCTGAACACTTCTATATGATGTAGTCTGAGTCCCTTTAGGTGCACCACTCTACAGATATGGGAGATCTTTTCCTGAAGAACCTCATCCACTACCTTGAACACTACAGCTAGTTGAACTCCAACTTTTATACTGATATGAGGTTGAATAGCCTCTTACATCACGTTTATTCTTTCAATATCTTCCATCATTAACCGTCCATTGTGATTTCATGTATAACATGTTTAGATTTCCCATGCATCCTCAAGCTCTTCACTCTAATGGTGTTCAAGGACAATGCCTGTTAAAGTGACTCGACCTATGAACTGATGGAAGATCAATCGTGTAAGATCCCAAATAACTAAACCTTCCCCCTGATGACTCTGCTCTCCACTTCATTGGTCATAAATCTCCTAGTGATGCTCTCTACTCTTAAAAATTGTACCTTATGATTGTCCAATATAAACAAAATATTCTACACTGAAATCCTCCTTCAGGTTTCACTCAGATATGAGATCCAAAACCACAACCAAAACAAACATCATTATCTAATAGATGTTATCCTTGGACTTAATATCAGGTTTAAGCCCATCCTGAAAACAACTTTCCTTAGCAGTCTCAACCCCTTCTTGTGCAATAATAGAGCATTTTATGTAAATAAAGCAACCAACATATTACACCATGATCGTAATCCCCTTAGTCAGCCTCATAAACTCTACCACCATCTCTTTTCTTAGTGTCTATGGATAAAAGTACCCCATGAAATTCTCTTGGATGTCCTTCTATGATATATTTTCCAAATGTCCATTCCATGTCTAGATATCCCACCATCGCATTGTTGTTATTCAAAATATATAAGCGGAATGTCATGACCCATCCCAGAGGGGCCCATGTTGTGACTGCCCTAATCCCACCTCTGATAGGCCATGGGATGGAGGCTAGCACCGATTAGGCATATCCCACAAATGGGAGGCATTTTCCTAAGTAATTGTAAACATTCACACATCTCCAAACCCAAAATGATGAAATCTAAAAACAATAAGTAAAAAATTCTTGCACACACTAAGATACTAACTACATAGTATGATAGTAAGAAGATGGAAAGTAAATATGGCTAGAATACAATCCCACCAAAAGGAAGAGTCTGATAAATTGAATGCACATGTTCATAAAACTCTTCCATAGAAAACCCTACTTGAAGGATAGTTGTATGTCAGCTATCAAAAGCTATAGAATGTCATCTCGTCTATCTGATCACTCTAAGAACCAATTATACATGGTCCTCCTAGAACTCCATCAAAGTGACACTGTAATGACACAAACTATTTAATAATATTTCTTTCCTAAATTTGTGTGTTATTTTATTTTATAGTCCACAAAAATATATCATTTAACTACTGAATTGAGTATAATTAAAGGAGATTGTTGGGATTCAACTGTTATATGGGAATTGGTCAATATGACCATTGGAAACAAAATTCATAACGATAAAATTATTGTTTATAAATTCGAATGATCTTGGTTAATTAATATAGAATGAAGAATCGATGGCAGTATCTAGTAGACTCGGTCTATATGAAGCCCATCGGTTGGAGCTTGGGAAGGAGGTAGCATCACTGGGAATTGCTCTAGACCAATCCCAAGCCAAACTCTATCATGTGATGTTTTAATGGAATATCCTATGTGAGAAGTTCAAGATGATATAAATCACCACTTGGGAAATGTTGTATGATCCACCCCATAATTTTATCACCATAGCACGCCTCAAACTTTGGTCATATGCAGGTGTTATAAGGGGATATGTAACAAAGTCTTAGTATCTTTCTGTAATCCTTTTGTATAAATAAAATTTTTACATCTTATTATGGGAAAATTGGTTAATTTAAAATGTTTGGATAAATATAGGATGAATTTATAGAAGTTCGATATTATTGATGACTTTTGAAAAAAAAGTGGGTATTTTAAAATATTTTTGTATTCATTAAATAATTAATAATGTGAATTGATTTTCAAAAAGTTTTCATCTAAAATTGTGCTCTGTAGGAAATTTAATTTCTAATAAGATCAACTTAATTTTTAGTGAATAGTGATGTATGAATTGTAACATAACCGTATGAATAGTAATGAATATTAATCGACCTAAAAAATTTTGACTTTACCCATGAATGTATAAATACATTTTAGACATCTTAAAATTGAAAAAATGATCATAGTTTATGTTTTGGTATTTTTGTATATTATAAATATTTTATTTAAATTTTTTTAATTAATTTAATATTTAAAATGGAAATGTATTTTCATAAAATTTAATCATAAATTGTTACTTTATTTACTTATGGTTATAAGATAATTTAATGAGACCATGATTACTTTTTTAAGGTGTTACAAAATGAGTTGTAGTTTTAAAGTTATATTTCTTGAATAAATAATTATTTTATTTAATAATTAATGTAAAATTATTTTAAAAATTATTTTCATAAAATGGAGTTCATTTTTGAATTCATAGCATCAATATTAGTTTCGAGTGATTTTTGGGATTTTTCTGAAACAGTTATTTTTTCAGCAAATAGTAAACATATTGTTTTGAGTTTCGGGTGTTTAATGATATCATTGATAATGTAATCCTGATGTAAATAATATGTAAGACTTTTGAATAGTAATATATGTTATGAGTTGTCCCAATTGGCCAATACCATTGGAAAATACTATGGTCAAGCCCGTGGTTTTTCAAATACCACCGATGAGGTGTCCCTTGGAAATTAATAATTTATTCCCTCACTTTTCCTATAATTACCAAGCCATTACCTCATTCGTGTCATTAAAAAATCCTCCTCAATGAATCTATGGCCTTTAAACCTCTAAAGGACTCCTCCCAAGGTTCCTTCAAGGCTCCTAATGTCTCAAACATCATGATTTTAAAGTTACTCTTCATGGAAAGGGAACCTTTCACCCTCCTCTTTTTAGCCATGATTTCCTTTATGTTATCTCTTATATTTTCCATCTTATTATGTGAGGGTATGTTATTATATATTCTTATTACTTTTAATTTCATGTAAATATTATGGGAGACCCTTTTTTATTTAATCAATTTATTTTCTGAATTTTCATGTGACGTCGTTAGGCTGCTGAAATATTTGTAAAATAAATCACACCCTCTCTTTTCCTTCGAGTTTCATTTTCATATGGTATTTCCTTCAAATATCCCTACCATGATCATATTTATTTTTATTCTATACCCATAATGTATTATGAGTTATTTATTAGTGGTTTTCTCTTGTACACTCTCTTTTCAATGTTTTCTAAAACCATGTTATATAGCTGTTATGATGCATAATTTTCGTCTCAAAATCTCTCTATTCTTTCTCAAGAAATTTTCTTATATTATTTATGTGAATACCCAATTCTATTTTAATTTCTAGGGGTTTTAATCAATACATAATGTTTATATATTTTATTTTCTAATTGACATACATATAACCCTTACTCCCTTTCCATGGGTTATAAATGACATAATGATATTATTTTTAATTACTTTCTAAATGTCATGATTTTGACATGAAACCCTTTTCTTTGATTATATTTGGGGTTTTTATTAAATGTTCGATTATGATCTATGTGGATTACATGAATGTAAATAATTATTAAGGTATTTCCCAGATAGCACTCCATTGCATTGGGTAAAGAATTTAATCTCTAGAGATGACAAATTTCACGATACCTTAGTGAATAACCTTGGAAATTTTTATAACACTTTGGGGATTAACCTTGGTGATATGGTCATGAATTTCTAAATTAAATGCTGTATCTGCATATTAATATTTTCGTTCATGTCATTTTCATTATTTGATTTCTCTACTTCCATTTCTCTTGTATTTATGTTTTTATCTTGTTTATATTGATTTCACAAGTAAACTAATTCCCTTGTTTTTCTGAATGGGCCTTCTGCTCAACCTTTCCATTGATGTATGTCTCCAGGTTATAGGATACAGTAATTGTACTTCAGATAAACCTATTATGAATACTTACATGTGTATTAGAAGGGTGTTTTATGTTGTTTTCATGTATTATGTCCCTAATTTCCATGACACTAGATTTTAAAGATCCTCTATATGTAAACTGTAATGAAATGATAGGAAATTAAAAGGCGAGATTCCATAGTCAATCATATTCACAAGACACATCACATGTGGGAAAATCTTGTACATGTGTGAGTAAAAAATTACTCAGTAGGAAACCCCGAAACCACAAAGGGATACCACTAAGAATCAAACTAAGTATACCTAATAGGATACACAGACAATACACCAAAAAAAATTATACCAAAAGGGAGACACATGAAGTACAATCATCTCACATAGATGTAATTCTAATGCAAAAAAAGCTGGATTATCAGTCGTAGTCCACAGAATACCATGACTCGATAACACATTAATTTTCAATAACAAACAGATTCTGGATAACACGCGAAGTGTTTATAACACAAGGTGTGTCGATAACAAATGTAGTGTTGATAACACACAGAGTGTTGATAACACATTGAGTATCGATAACACATGGAGTTTTGATAACACATAGAGTTTTTATAACACATAGAATGCCGATAACAAATAGAGTGTTGAGGAGTCAGGCAGCCCCAAGTCACATAGTCACCTAGTCATATCCATCCGCATGATTCTTCCCTTAGCATGCTCATTCTGAGAGAAAATACTCCTCAATCCTTTAGGTCATATGAAATCGTCCATAAAAACTCAATTATAGTATCCAAAAAGGGACATATCAACTCATGGATCCCAATGCCGAAAACATAACATCAAACAGACACATGATTTGAATGATATGTCTATTTTTGTAAAACGATCTGACCCAGGTCCGTGCCGACCCACTAGACCTGACCGGACCCAACCCAGTTTGGTGTGGACTGGACATGACCAGCCCACTGGGACCAACACACTGGGCTCGGCCTGATTGGAATCGCCTATTGGGCTACCGGAGAGGCCTAACCACTGTAGTCTGGCTCACTACATGTGGGATGGATTGCTCCGTCAGACGTAGCCCACCCTGGTCTTGACCCCATGTCCACGTGGTCTACCATAACTATGTTTCTCTCCTTATGTTACCCAGTCAACGAGGTCGACATACCTCCTCCATATTCCTCATGGTATTGCCATTGTGGGTTCCTCTGATGCGCCTTCGAGCCATGTCCCAGCTCAATACTGTAACCTCCTACCACGGCCTCCAGTCACCACCCATAGACATAGTCATTGTGGGATCCACCTCAATGCGATACCATGTAGTGCATCCGGGACTATGGTCTGTTACCATGGTTGACCACCCTACCAGTAACCAGTCACAGCCTATGGCCGTCCCTGGACCAGCTCTTCCGACCGTGTACAACCCTCTCCGCTGGCTGCCTCGCTGGTAGCCTACATTTCCCTGTGCCCTTGTGCTACTATAATCTTCCACCTCTCCTAAACTGTACCACACTTCTATCACACGTATGTTATGCCACCACGGGGTCAAACCATTCGATCTCGAATCATTGTGCTATTCATTAGGGGTACAATAGTTGATCGTTCTCATAGGGGGTTTAATGGAGAAGAACACAAGAAGAACATGATGGATTGAGGGAGGAGAGATACAGTACATGAACACCTAAAGAAGTAATCTTGGCCTTTTTTATATCTACCTTCATCAATTCATGTTAGAGTGTTTAATGAAGAAAAAAATAGTTAATCTCAAAGATCTATCTCTCCTTTTAATCCATGTACCAATTATCCATCTAGCAAGAATAGTTGAACCACAAATCAACCTGTTTATTGGTTGGTTCACATTCATCAATTACTTTAAGAGGGGAAGAGTAAATAACAACGTGAAAAACATCATATGTTGTGGTTTGATAAGTCATTTATGGATAATGGATAACCATGGCTTTTTTGATCCCCAACCCACTGAAGTTCATCATCGTTTGTTGGATAGAATTTCATCTACATGCCTCAGAGGAATTACAGGGTTATGATGAAAACATTAAATTTCTCTCACCAAGATTATTAATATGGTAAAATACTATTCTGTCATCATAGAACATTATATAAAATAAACTTGATTTATTTTATTTCAATTAATTTATGAAATCTAATTTTCACAGTTAACCCACACCGAACAATGTTAGGCCCTACCTAAGGTGAAATAGCTAATATAAATGCAATGGATCCATTCATATTTCTGATCCAAGAACACATTTAAGAGTTACTCCACTTTTTAGGAAATATTCTCATTCATGATATTAAAACACTTAACATTTTCTTAACAAACTATTCTAGGATCACCGGGCCTTGCAATCACATGTCGTCTTAGTGCTTGGTCTTGAAATTTTTCCAATTAATTTTTAAGAATAAAACCAAAAAAAATAAAAATCATTAGATTATCTTCACCTTAGGTCTTTATATACCATAAAGACAAAAATAAATCTATACAAACAATTGGGCATATTAAGTATGAATCCAAGCCTCCTGCTCCAATATTCTCTCCTATAAATTCCCGTGCTACAAACAAATGTGAATGAGAGGAATGAACCTCCCAAAAACAATACTATCATGGATATCCTCAATCTCCATAAGGTAATTTGTGAAAATTTCCCCATTTTCAATGTCCATCTCACCCCATTCAGTGACATGCGATTGATCTAGATTGTACCTCCTCTGTTGTGACACGTGGAACATGTTGCGCACCCATTGTGACTACGGTGGTAGATCCAAGAGGTATTCAAACTCAAAAACTGTATGATCTATCTGGAATGGCCCGAAGAACTTCAAATTTTTGTTTTCTCCCTGGGAAAATCTTTGTATCTCACATTAAGGAGAGACCTGAAGGAACACATGGCCCCCTCTTCAAACACTAAGGGCCTCTATAATGGTTAACATAATAATTCTGATGGATATGTGAAGTATTCATCTGCTCCTAGATGAACACCACATTCTATCTAGTCACCTACACCCAATCTAACCTCATGAGTGTTAACTCTAATGGGTCTATCTATCAATGTGATGACTTACTGGGTCGCTAGTACAAGGCCTAAAATGGAATTATACCAATGGTGGAGTTGTACCTCTTGTTGTATGAAAACTCCACCAGGGTATGTGATTCTACTAACTACAAAAATAAATTGAGATGCAAGAACATAAAAGGTCATCCCGAACATATATGGTCCGCTCCACCTAGCCTACCAATCTGTAGGTGAAAACCTATGCTAAAGAAAAGTTGAGCCCCAATTGCCTCTTGCATTCCCTTTTACCACTAGGATGTAAATAATCAATCATGATACGAGACTATCATCAATGGGAATACATGGAGTCTAAGTATCTCATGTGCATAGATTCATCCCAAGATCTCTACTGATCTATTCTCCAAAATCACTAGTGTAACGCCCCGACCCCAATTACCTAGAGTCGGTGCATTATTATATAACATTGGCATGATCACAAGAAAGATCAAATCTCGAAAGACCGATTGGTTTAGTAGCCCTGGAAACACAAGATATATTCATAAGTTTTACATTACATCATAAAATGAAAAACTACTACAACAATATAATGTCTCCACAGTCCACACTATTATCCCCTCATAATATCCCTGCAGATCATTCATAACTTACTTCTTCACATCCTGGGGAAAATAAAACATAGAAAAGGGGTGAGCTCAAATGCCCAGTAAGGATAACAATATAGCGGAACATTCAAAATAAGCATAAACATTTAAGGAAATTCATTACTAAAACAAAAGCCTTTTAAACTTGAACTTCAACATAGTATGGAAAAAGTAAAATGAAATAATGCCATTTACATATTCACATGGATATTCTACTAATCGAAAAATCACATGCAAAATCAATAACCACTTTCATAATGATGGAATGGATAATGCTAAACTTTAATTTCTTATCAAGGCCTCGTCCCATGACCTTGGGGATAACTGTAACCGGAACCCAACCCGGAGTGCCTCTAATAACCGAACACCAACCTGGAGTGCCTCTAATAACCGGACACCAACCCGGAGTGCCTCTAATAATCGGAGACCAAACCGGAGGGCTCACTTTTACCAGTCCCTAACCTGGAGGGCTTACTTTTACCAGTCCCCAACCTGGAGGGCTTACTTTAACCAGTCCCCAACCTGGAACATACTTGTCCAACACATTCATATGAAGTAAAGGTTTAAATATAACATAAACATTCTTATTGGAACTAGTATACGAAATGTCAATACTTTACTCATAAACCATGAATGCTATATAAATGACACATATACAGTAAAACATATCACAAAACTTCATTACAATATGGAAGTTTTAAATCATAATAAATCAACTTCAAATAATCTTAAAATCCATAAAAGGATGTTGACATATATGAAAATGTTTTTTTAAAAATTATTGAGAGAAATATCCCTTTTTCATGAAAACATTTTAATGTTACACAATTTATAAAGTAAGGCATTTAAATACATTTTTGAATCAAAGTGTCCCATACCACTTTGAAATTTTTTTTATGGAATAAACACTTTTAAAACATTCATTTTCATATAAATAAATCCTTACAAACTATTTTGAAAACGTGGAAATAAATGAGGATGATTTAGAAGAATAAATATTTAAAACATTTAAAATGATGTTTTAGAAAAAGTTCCCTTAGAAATAATCCCTTTGAAAACTCTTTTATGAAATATGGACATGGATAGTAAATATGTCCCTGTAGATACTTACGTAAAGACAACCTCGGATATTAAAGAGATTGTGAAGTAAACCCTTATCAATTTGGTAACTTATGAAACATACAACCCATGAAAGAGGTATCATACAATGAAAATGTAAATACACATAAGGTAATGTGTATTACACAAAGAATACAATTATGGGCAGTACATACACCACACAAAAGATAATAGTGGAAATATGGCATGAATCTCACGGAAATAAAGAGTGAGATGAAAACCCCTTACCACGTTAATCAACTGAGTCGTATGGCCAAAAGTTAATAACCACCAAATTATTTACAGAATAACATGAATATAACGATATTCATGATAATATATATCAAATGCCAGTACACAATACACAACTTTCAATAATTTAGTGGCGAATAATGGAAATCTCACGGAATTGAATGTGAGATAAGAAAATCCCTTACCACATTAATCAACTGAGTTGTATGGCCAAAAGTTAATAACCACCAAATGATTTAAAGAATAACATGAATATAAAGATAATCATGATAATATATATCAAATGGCAGTACACAATACACCACTTTCAATAATTTAGTGGCGAACAATGGAAATCTCACAGAATTGAAAGTGAGATAAGAAAATCCCTTATCTTGTACTTTTACTTGGTTGGGGTAAGTTAAACTCCTGTATAATATTGAAATAATTGTTACTAAATTATACAAGAATCATATATATTAATATCATATCATATATTATCTTTTAACTTTGCTTTGTTAATAATGTCTTAGTATTATCATTGTTTCGGGTGTTAACTTACTCATTTTCTTTTATATGTTTTATTACGTAATCCATGTTTGTAATGGATAGGTTGTATATTATTCATATCCAGAATTATAAAAAGTCCTTAAACATCATTTTTAAATCATCAATTGATAATTATACTTGAATGGATATGATGGAGAATGAATCTCATCGCGTTCGTGGAGACGGTAGTCCGTACGTACGCACGAGCGACAATATCATTCTTTTGATATTAAAATAATATATAAATGAATGGTATATCATATATACAGAATCACTAACATGTTATATTTATTATTTACATGATTTACACATCATTATTATACCCATCCAAATAATAATATATTGAATAACAATTACACCACGACGTGGAGACGGTAAGCCGTACGTACGCACATATGGTGACATGTTATTCAAAGGGTGGATAGAATACTGAATATGGTTGTACCATATTTATAATAACATCACAGTATATATGTGATACTAGAGTTATTATTTTAAAATGGTAACAACAAAGTAAGAAGAAGTGTAAGAAGAAGGAACTAGGAAAAAGGGTGGTGAAATCATTACCTCTTCTTCGGTTCCTTCCTTTTGATTTGATCAAAAGGGCTCCATAGGTTGGCTTTATGATCAAACTAAGGCCTCTAGGTTGTATTGAGGGATGTTGGGAGAGTATTTGGGCAGAGTTTGGACGAACCAAAATGCTTTGAAGGTGTGAAGAAATGGGAAGGATGAGTGCCCTTTTATAAGAGGGGTGAGGGGCACCTTTGGAAAAACTAGAAATATTAATTTATAATAAATTCATATTTGGTTTCTAATGGCTCCAAAGTTGATTATTCAAAGGTTAAGGTGGGGAAAGGTCGAAAACCACTCAACCAATAGAATTTAGATAGGTTTGGGTACTTATATTAACCTTATCTTTAAGTATTAACTCTAAGTTAATTAGTTTCACTTTTACAATGTCTCTTTGAATTTTTATATAATATGCTTAATAAACTTACTATATACATCCACGCGACCCCCAACTGGTACATTAATGATGAACCTATCATGATATAAGTCACTTGGCCGAACCATATATTTTTAGGAATTTAATATCAATTAATAATATAATATTTGTTTTAAGAACTCTTTTATGTCAATTTTGACACTATTCAATAGTTGATTTTTGTGAAACTCATAACAGATTGATTACTTCAAAAAAAAGTCAATTAAATCAATTCTAATATATAATATTATCCTATAAAGTTAGTTTAATTCATTAAAAGTTTCATATTATATTTATTTGGGTATTTATAATATCAATTATTTTAATTTTTCACTATTATATTAATTACTGCATCATCATTGTGTCATAAATAAATTAACTTATTTAATGTCTAAAAATTATAAATAAAATATCATTATGTAGGAAATCCTTTTATCTTTATAATTAATATTTATAATCTAAAATAAAACATATATAACCTTATGTAAAAAATGTTTTTCTAAAAGATATATGCTTGTGTAATTTTTGTATTCATTTTAACTTAATTAAAATAAAGTGTCCCTATCACCTACAAGTGGCACCATGGGGTCCCAAAATCGACCCAAATATGCCTATTGTCAAACATGTATCAACCAATATGGCTAGTACACGTTTTAGGGTAATTTAGTATTATTATAATATTATTTCTTAACCCTTATTTACCGGATTTACCCTTAACCATGGTAAATAAAATTTTTACCGCAGTAATTATTCAAAATGTCTAAAAATAAAAGTTACATATTTAAACAATTCGAACATCATAATTCCAAATATGGAATCAATTTTTCTAAATTCAAAACACAGAAGTAGCAGAAATTAATTTAAAATTAATTCCCGCTGTCAAAACAAAAAGCGTGTTTTTAAGAGATAATAACTATCAAAAGATTGAAACCTGTTTATGTTCGGTTTAATTGTAAAATTATGTCCAATGACCAAAATTATATTAAATGGTAAAAATATATTATAAATATACTTTAAAACCACTTAAATTCATAATTTATCACTATTAATTATTTTGATTAAAAAAGTTGTTTTTAATTAAAATTTAGTAATTTTCACTATTCATCAAAATATGAAAGTTATCCGAAATGTACCAAAATTTTACCTTAGGCTAAATTCGATATTCCAAATCCAAAAATGAAGTCCATTCTAAAATATAAAATATATATAATTTCAAAAATTAGGTATTACTATTCATAACGGCTAGTTTGATTGGTTGTGGTGTGTTTGAACTCGAAGTTGCGTACAACACACGCTACTGTATTATTCAAAGGAAAGCGTACCGTGGAAGCTTGGGATGTTTCATTTTAAATTTTTTTGATGTCCCCATTTAGTCAAAAAGTTTAAAATATTGTATTTAAAAAGGTTTCACTATTAAAAGTTGATAAAAGTGCAATACTGAAAATGAATCTGTTCTTGTATTATGTCTATGAAACTCATAATATGGATTCTAAAATTATAAGGATTATATAAAGTTTAAAATTTAGTTAATAATATTCATAAACTCTTTTGAATGGCTTGTTTGGTAATTCATGGTGTGCTTGAACTTGGTGTTGCGTGTAGTGCAAGTTATTGTATTATTTTAAAGAAATAACACACTATGAAATCTTGGGGTGTTACGTTCTCCCCTCCTTCAATAAATTGCGTCCTCGCAATTTGAAATTGTTCTTCGAAAATAAAAGGTTGAAAATAAAAAATATCTTTGTGGGAAAACCCACATCGGAAATTGGGTTACTAAAATTTAGTCTTAATATGAGGAAATGAGAAATGAAAGGGTTACCACCAAATTATGATCTCGATTAGGAGAACATTGGTGGCAATTAGAGACATATAATTGGAGGGAAAACGTAAATATTTACAGGTAGTGATTGAGGTCATCAATCACAAAAAAAGTATAAAATTGAGGTCCATAAACTCATCAATCTATGATGATTTGAAATACCATCGTTTCAAAAACACATAGGGTATTGGGATAACACATTTTTGACGTTTCAAAATATCTTAGTTGAAATCCCACATCGAAAAATAAATTAATGAGGCCTCTATTTAAAACAAAGAGTGGAAAGTATGAAGATTACCGAAAATAACACATACTAGGGTTCCATGTAGGAAAATATGGATATGGAAGAGAAATCTAACCATCAATTATCTGATGGAGAGTGGTAGAGAACATGGCTATGAAAAGGCCAAAAATCCCAAGGCCATAAATTAGTGATGATTTAAGGTACCATCTAGGACAACATTTTTGTTCTAAGTTCCTTTTATTAATGTTGAGGAATTTATTTATGAGATTGGATAAGATCATAAGGAGATATACTTACTTTATAATTAGAGTTTTAGCCATTAATAAATTTCTACCACAAACTCATCTTTCACTCTAAAAGATAATAGAATGTAACTTTTTTTTCTATTTATACTATTCGTACAGGGTTCCAAAATAAATGAATTTATAATTCATCTACCAGATCTTTTTAAAAAAAACTACATTATTTAATCCCGGACATCTCGTGGGCCAGTGGTAGGTGATACACCCTTGTCGCCCTTCGGTTGCGGGTTCAAGTCTCGCAGCCTTGCCGGACACGACGGGTTGTCGCCCGACCTCCGGGTTGTCCTTTTATGGAAATCCAAAATAATCCAAACTAGAACTATCCAAAATACTTATGTCCAAACTCATAGTCCAACATTTATAAGGAAGGTAAACATAATGTAGATCCTTTTTACCCCGTAATAGCATATGAATACCTTCATCATGTATTCTTTTAATACACTGAAACATCCTGATTTACCATAATCTTTGTTGATTACATTCATGCTCCCTTATTCCATATAGAATGCTGGATATACTTCATCAATCCAAAAATGTTTTAAACCCTAACAATGATGGAATAGACAAATCATTAATCAGCTTCAAGGTAGTCAAGAATATCCAATATAATTTATCCAAATCAATCATGTATTATTCTAAAATCACTACCACGTTATCAGAACCATATTATGGTATATCTTTCTCTCAACCATATATTTTCCAAAAATTTAACCTTCTATTTAGTCACTTTTCTTTGTTCCACACAATCTCATGTCCATAATGAAATAGTACTTCAGTACAATCCTTATATACTCCATAATTATTATAACAAGTACATTGTTAATACAAAACTCAATTGACATAATCAACATAAGAACTCTAATCATTCCTCTTCATCTGTGGTAGTATCATAACTTGATTGTTATCCAATAGAATCATTTGAGGCATAGTCTGATGACTGGGACATAGGTTCGCGTAGTGTCCAAACTCCTTGCAAATGAAGCATTGTACATTTGAAACCATTTTCTTACCCTTGCAGTCACATACTTTGTGCCCTTTTCCTCCACACTTATAACAAACTCCCATTCCTTTCAGGCAAGTTCTAGGGTGATTCTTTCCATAGTTACCACATATGGGAAAATTCTTCTTTTCCCTCTTACCTTTATCCATCTTTCTCTCTTCCATCCTTTTCTTCTCTTGCTTCCCTTCAAAGCCATAGGACTCAGTAAACTCTTTACTTATCTTATCAACACATGATATTATTTCTTCATATTATGATAATACATGCGAGACTATTTCTATTGTAAATTCTAGCTTAAGAACATAAAATATATGATCTTTCTTTCTCTTTAGAACATGTGCATTGCTAGAGTTCTCATTCCTTCTACTGGGCGCCATTTCTAAACAATGGCATACATTAGATTAGTTTATGAATAACAATACCTAGTCCCACACTTGTAAAACACATAACATAAATTAAATAACTTATGGATATAATCCATAATCATAAAAATTTCTCCTTTGAGGAAGTATATAATCATAAACCCTTCATAATGATTTTTAAGGAAAAGGAGAGTTATCCTAAGCATATCCCCCGGGAGTGTCGTAACCAAGAGTGCAGCAAGGCCCGTTGTCGTGCACCAGTTCCCGTTCGAGTCTAACTCAAAGCGGTGTTTTCAGGTTTTACCCCTAGGTACATCTGTGACAGAGCCGCCTCTACCTGCTCGTATCCAGACATGGTTGTATTGCTCGGAAAAATCACAAAATCTCTACAATATCAAAATTCTAGGAAGTTCTTCTATACTAATCCTCAAAGTTTATCTTAGGTCTACGTGCTCTAATCAGAGTTTATCTAAATCTAGCTTCCAAGGTTTGTACTAAACTTCCTCTGATACCAACTGTAACGCCCCGACCCCAGTTACCTAGAGTCGGTGCAATATTACATAACATTGGCATGATCACAAGAAAGATCAAATCTCGAAAGACAGATTGGTTTAGTAGACTTGGAAACACTAGATATATTCATAAGTTTTACATTACATCATTAAATGAAAAACTACTACAACAACATAATGTCTCCACAGTCCACATTATTATCCCCTCATAATATCCCCGCAGGTCATTCATAACTTACTTCTTCACATCCTGGGGAAAATAAAACATAGAAAAGGGGTGAGCTCAAATGCCCAGTAAGGATAACAATACAGCGGAACATTCAAAATAAGCATAAACATTTAAGGCAATTCATTAATAAAACAAATGCTTTTTAAACTTGAACTTCAACATAGTATGGCAAAAGTAAAATGAAATAATGCCATTTACTTATTCACATGGATATTCTACTAATCGAATAATCACATGAAAAATCAATAACCACATTCATAATGATGGAATGCATAATGCTAAACTTTATTTTCTTTTCAAGGCCTCGTCCCAAGACCATGGGGCTAACTGTAACTGGAACCCAACCCGGAGTGCCTCTAATAACCGGACACCAACCCGGAGTGCCTCTAATAACCGGACACCAACTCGGAGTGCCTCTAATAACCGGAGACCAAACCGGAGGGCTTACTTTTACTAGTCCCTAACCTGGAGGGCTTACTTTTACCAGTCCCCAACCTGGAGGGCTTACATTAACCAGTCCCCAACCTGGAACATACTTGTCCAACACATTCATATGAAGTAAAGGTTGAAATATAACATAAACATTCTTATTGGAACTAGCATACGAAATGTCAATACTTTACTCATAAACAATGAATGCTATATAAATGACACATCTACAGTCAAACATATCACAAAACTTCATTACAATATGGATGTTTTAAATCATAATAAATCAACTTCAAATAATCTTAAAATCCATCAAAGGATGTTGACATAGATGAAAATGTTTTTTTAAAAATTATTGAGAGAAATATACCTTTTTCATGAAAACATTTTAATGTTACACAATTTAGAAATTAAGGCATTTAAATACATTTTTGAATCAAAGTGTCTCATACCACTTTGAAACTTTTGAATGGAATTAACACTTTTAAAACATTCATTTTCATATAAATAAATCCTTAAAAACTATTTTGAAAACGTGGACATAAATGAGGATGATTTAGAAGAATAAATATTTAAAACATTTAAAATGATGTTTTTGTAAAAGTTCCCTTAGAAATAATCCCTTTGAAAACTCTTATATGTAATATGGACGTGGATAGTAAATATGTCCCTGTAGATACTTACGTAAAGACAACCTTGGATATTAAAGAGATTGTGAAGTAAACCCTTATAAATTTGGTAACTTATGAAACATACAACCCATGAAAGAGGTATCATACAATGAAAATGTAAATACACATAAGGTAAAGTGTATTACACAAAGAATACAATTATGGGCAGTACATACACCACACAAAAGATAATAGTGGAAATATGGCATGAATCTCACGGAAATAAAGAGTGAGATGAAAACCCCTTACCACGTTAATCAACTGAGTCGTATGGCCAAAAGTTAATAACCACCAAATTATTTACAGAATAACATGAATATAAAGATAATCATGATAATATATATCAAATGCCAGTACACAATACACCACTTTCAATAATTTAGTGGCGAATAATGGAAATCTCACGGAATTGAATGTGAGATAAGAAAATCTCTTACCACGTTAATCAACTGAGTTGTATGGACAAAAGTTAATAACCACCAAATGATTTAAAGAATAACATGTATATAAAGATAATCATGATAATATATATCAAATGGCAGTACACAATACACCACTTTCAATAATTTAGTGGCGAACAATGGAAATCTCACGGAATAGAAAGTGAGATAAGAAAATACCTTACCTTGTACTTTTACTTTGTTGGGGTAGGTTAACCTCCTGTATAATATTGAAATAATTGTTATTAAATTATACAAGAATCATATATATTAATATCATATCATATATGATCTTTTAACTTTGCTTTTTTAATAATGTCTTAGTATTATCGTTGTTTCGGGTGTTAACTTACTCATTTTCTTTTATATGTTTTGTTACGTAATCCATGTTTGTAATGGATAGGTTGTATATTATTAATATCCATAATTATATAAAGTCCTTAAACATCATTTTTAAATCATCAAATGATAATTATACTTGAATGGATATGATGTATAATGAATCTCATCGTGTTCGTGGAGACGGTAGTCCGTACGTACGCACGAGCGACAATAGCATTCTTTTGACATTAACATAATATATAAATGAATTGTATATCATATATAAAGAATAACTAACATGTTATATTTATTATTTACATGAGTTACACATCATTATTATACTCATCCAAATAATAATATATTGAATAACAATTACACCACGACGTGGAGACGGTAAGCCGTACGTACGCACGGATGGTGACATGTTATTCAAAGGGTGGATAGAATACTGAATATGGTTGTACCATATTTATAATAACATCACATTATATATATGATACTAGATTTATTATTTTAAAATGGTAACAACAAAGTAAGAAGAAGTGGAAAAAGAAGGAACTTGGAAAAGGGTGGTGAAATCATTACCTCTTCTTCGGTTCCTTCCTTTTGATTTGATCAAAAGGGATCTTTAGGTTGGCTTTATGATCAAACTAAGGCCTCTAGGTTGTAGTGAGGGATGTTGGGAGAGTATTTGGTCAGAGTTTGGCCCAACCAAAAGGCTTTGAAGGTGTGAAGAAATGGGAAGGAGGAGTGCCCTTTTATAAGTGGGGTGAGGGGCACCTTTGGAAAAGCTAGAAGTATTAATTTATAATAAATTCATATTCGGTTTCTAATGGCTCCTAAGTTTATTATTCAAAGGTTAATGTGGGGATAGGTTGCAAACCACTCAACCAATAGAATTTAGACAGGTTTGGGTACTTATATTAACCTTATCTTTAAGTATTAACTCTAAGTTAATTAGTTTCACTTTTACAATGTCTCTTTGTATTTTTATAAAATATGGTTAATAAACTTACTATATACATCCAAGAGACCCCCAACTGGTCCATTAATGATGAAACTATCATGATATAAGTCCCTTGGCCGAACCTTATATTTTTAGGAATTCAATATCAATTAATAATATAATATTTGTTTTAAGAACTCTTTATGTCAATTTTGACACTATTCAATAGTTGATTTTTGTGAAACTCATAACAGATTGATTACTTAAAAAAAAGTCAATTAAATCAATTCTAATATATAATATTATCCTAGAAAATTAGTTTAATTCATTAAAAGTTTCATATTATATTTATTTGGGTATTTATAATATCAATTATTTTGATTTTTCACTATTATATTAATTACTACATCATCATTGTGTCATAAATAAATTAACTGATTTAATGTATAAAAATTATAAATAAAATATCATTATGTAGGAAATCGTTTTATATTTCTAATGAATATTTATAATCTAAAATCCAACATAAATAACCTTATGTAAAAAAAATTTTTCTAAAAGATATATGCTTGTGTCATTTTTGTATTCATTTTAACTTAATTAAAATAAAGTGTCTCTATCACCTACAAGTGGCACCATGGGGTCCCAAAATCGACCCAAAGATGCCTATGGTCAAACATGTATCAACCAATAAGGCTAGGACATGTTTTAAGGTAATTTAGTATTATTATAATATTATTTTTTAACCCTTATTTACCGGATTTACCCTTAACCATGGTAAATAAAATTTTTACCGCAGTAATTATTCAAAATGTCTAAAAATAAAAGTTTCCTATTTACACAATTTGAACATCCTGATTCCAAATATGGAATCCATTTTTCTAAATTCAAAACACATAAGTGGCAGAAATTAATTTAAAATTAATTCCCGCTGTCAACACAAAAAGCGTGTTTTTAAGAGATAATAACTATCAAAAGATTGACACCTGTTTATGTTCGGTTTAATTGTAAAATTATGTCCAATGACCAAAATTATATTAAATGGTAAAATTATATTCTAAATATACTTTAAAACCAGTTAAATTCATAATTTATCACTTTTAATTATTTTGATTAAAAAAGCTGTTTTTAATTAAAATTTAGTAATTTTCACTATTCATCAAAATATGAAAGTTATCCGAAATGTACTAAAATTTCACCTTAGGCTAAATTCGATATTCCGAATCCAAAAATTAAGTCCATTCTAAAATATAAAATATATATAATTTCAAAAAGTCTGTATTACTATTCATAACGGCTAGTTTGATTGGTTGTGGTGTGTTTGAACTCGAAGTTGCGTACAACACACGCTACTGTATTATTCAAAGGAAAGCGTACCGTGGAAGCTTGGGATGTTTCCTTTTAAATTTTTTTTATGTCCCCATTTAGTCAAAAAGTTTAAAATATTGTATTTAAAAAGGTTTCACTATTAAAAGTTGATAAAAGTGCAATACAGAATATGAATCTGTTCTTGTATTATGTCTAAGAAACTCATAATATGTATTCTAAAATTATAAGGATTATATAAAGTTTAAAATTTAGTTAATACTATTCATAACCTCTTTTGAACAGATTGTTTGGTAAGTCATGGTGTGCTTGAACTCGGTGTTGCGTGTAGTGCAAGTTATTGTATTATTTTAAAGAAATAACACACTATGAAATCTTGGGGTGTTACAACTAGGAAGTTTGTTGACATGGAGAGTTAGTATATGATCACCTAGATGGTATCCTTCCCCCAAAATTTATGTGGTAAACCCTTCATGAAGTTTATTGATATCCCATCTTACATCCACTATGGAAACTCTAGGGGTTGATTTAAACCTGCTAGAACCTGGTGCTCAAACATCACTTGTTAAAAAGTTAAGCATCTAGAAATGAACACTGCCACTACCTTATTCATCCCTGGACACCAAAAATGATGTTAGTGGTCCAAATAAATCTTTACCACACCCAGATGTACTACCAAAGTGGATGTATGGAACACCCTCAATACATCCTCCTGCAATGTCACAGGTACTACTGTGTGTCCTCGGAAGAAAAAAAATATTATCCAAATATTTCAAATATCCATCAGGGGCATGACTTGTTGAATTTTGAGCACGTAAAGTCTCAAAGACTATATCTCCAAACTATTCCTCCCAAACTCACTATAAGAGTTGAGGGTTTTCAACCATAAAATATAGGTAAGGTGCTCCATCTTCATCCATAGATTATATCTAAAACACTAATAAATAATCTAATTCCTTACTTAGGAACTACAGGCAAGATCTCTTGTTGAGAGCATCTTTCACCGTGTTCCCCTTTATAAGATTATAAATAATTTCAAAGTCATATTCTTGGAGAAACTCTAGCCATCTCCCCTGTATCAAGTTCTAATCCTTTTGAGAGATGATATATTAAAGACTTTCTGTTCAGATTAGATGATAAACCACTAACCCATAAGGTAGTATCACCATATCTTCATGGTGAAGACCAGCGCTGCCAACTCATGGTCACGGGTCACATAGTTCTGCTCATGTGGTATCAACTATCATAAACCATATGAAATCAATGCTTTTCCATGCATCAGGAAAAAACCAAGACAGGTCCCTAATGCTCCACATAACACTACATACTCAAGCCCCTCCTTTTAAAATATCACAATAATAGTGATTTTAAATCTATGCCTCAGTTTCTAAAAAAATTTCCTAGGACTTCTCCATCCAAATGAGTACTTTACCCTTTTTCATCAATGCAATCAAGGATGCTGCTACTATAGAAAAGTCTGTCACATACCTCCAATAGTACCTATCCTACCAATGGAAACTCCGCACCTCATTAACACTATTGGGTGGATCCCAATAATGAAAAACCTCTATATTCACTAGATACACTACAAATCCGTCCTCTAAAATGACATTTCCCTGACAGAAAACCTCTCATATTCAGAACTAACACATCAAGATATTCATATTATGCTGGGCCTCTTATAGTATGTTTAAGACCATCCTCAAGTGTATCACAAGCTTCTCCTCGGATTCTGAGTACACTACGATGTCATCAATGAAGACCACAATAAACTGGTCTATGTAAGGCTGGAAGATTCTATTCATGAGTCGCATGAACACTTTTGTGGTGTTTTTCATGAAAAATGGAATCAAAATTTTCTATTAATGGTCATAAATACATTTGAAAGTCATATTTTAGATGTCCTCATCCCAAAATAAAATCTTGTTATAGACATATTTTAGGTCTGTCTTTAAGAACCACGTCGTGCCCTTCAGCTAATCAAAGAGTTCATAAAGTCTTGGTAGTGGATACCTATTCTTCATGATCACTTGGTTTAGGCACTGAATTAATAAAAATATTACCAAAATCCCTTCTGCCTACTTGGAAACAAAATTGTGGCCTCCTTGTGTCATACATTGGGTCTCATGAATCCATTCCTCTGAATGTCCTCTAGTTATACCCTCAACTAAAAAATATCCATGGGAGCCATCCGATATGTAGGAGTAGATATTAGCACTGTCATGAGGAATATATCAATTAATAATTCAACCTTCCCATTGGGAGGTAATATTGGTACATCATAAGGAAATTTGTCCTCATACTCCACCACCACTGTAGGAAACTAAGGTCTCATATCATCCGCTGCACCGAGGGTGAGACTGGCCAAATGATGAGTAATCGTCTACACCCTCCAATGAATGAGTATGTACTATGCTACATGTGTTTTCTATTAAAAAAATGAAACCTTATCCCATAACTATAAGGACACTACAATCTGCACCTAAAATACTGAATCTGGGCATGACCTATAGATAACAAGTCTATACTGAGAATTACATTGAAATTCCTCAATTCCACCACCGGGATATCCCAACTGAAATTCTCTCCCCATAGTGTAAGGAAACACTATTAGCACCATTTTTTAATCATCGAATCTCCCCCATATGAGTCTCTAAGAATAGGGATCAATAAAATGGTTCCACTAGAATCGTATAGCCTTGAACAAGGATTATGGAAACAAAATAGTGACTATAAGTTGTGTTTATCCAAATTTTTTTTAAGGTGAAAAATACATAAATCATACCTCTAATCATCTTAGGAGAATCAAGGTCATAAGAATCAATCATCTGACGATGGACTCGTCCCTATCCACCAACTCCCTAAGCCCGTGGTGGACCAGCTGGGGGTGGTGGTGGTAGTACCTTGAACCTATGTCCACCACCTTCTTCACAACCTACTCCTCTTCCACATATTCTTCCCTATGTACCACCCTACTATTGTCTCCACATTTATATTTGTGGTCCTTTAATAGTCTCCTGATCAGTCATATGATAGGTCTATAACTCTCTATCCAGATGCCCCTGATCGCCGCATGAGTAACAAAACATGTCCTTTAGATGAATCGCCCTTCCCAAGGTGCCTTGAACCACAAATAGTTTTTCCTAGGTTTATCCAGTAGTGTTATTGACCCTTTTGGGTCCATGTGTTTCCTGTTAGACACCTAACACTAAAGACTCAGTTGTCTGGTGTCTACTTCTAACTCCCACTGCTTATGTCTACTCATCCAAAAAGATATCCACAAGAAGAGCTCTCTCCAGTACCCCAAAATAACTTAGAATTCTAATGGATATCATCGTAGCCCTAGTATCCCAATGTATCACCCAATTAATGGTTTGGGGATAGGAGAATAGACCCAACAAAATATCCATATAGTAAAGATAAAAATTAGGAATTCTCTCCAAGTACACCGCTACTATATGACTACCCCACTTTAAATGTAGGATCTCTTGTTTGTGAAATGAGTACAATTAATCTGGAAAAAACTCTTCCCTAAAGAGGAACTCAATTTAATTCCATGATAGAATCATCTCGTTATTCATCTAGATCATTATGCTCTACTCTCACCACGTTGATCCCTGAAAAATGCTATTTTCTTTAACTGTAATCTGGTTGGAATACATCCTCATAAGGTGGAAGACACATCTAACTACCCTTAGTCAATCCTCATCTACATGCGGGTTAGTCTTACCTCAAATCCTGGGAGGTTACTACCTCTAGAACTCATTCAGTTAAATCAACCTGCATGCATCCTATACCAGTATCACTGGTAATAACTACTTTTAAATTGGTTGTGGTATCATTGGTACACTACACAAAGGTGTTATCATCAGTACTGTTCCTCATACTGACACCTCATCACTTGGAGGATCATCCTCATGATGATGCATCAGATTCCTAGATGGCTATATAAATGGAGGAATCCTAAAATAGATCATGATGAACCACTATAAATAGAGTATACATGATGAGAAGACACAAGAAGTACATTATAACACACCCTAATCCTATATGATCCATGCACTGTAAATTTATCTCCAACCAATGATTATATGTAATGATTCAGAAATAATAATTCATAGTCCTAGTGTATGGATATACTGGCCAAAAAACTGACATTAAATACCCTACCTTGAAATCCAAACTCAAAACAGTTGACACTGTTTCCCCCAAACCAACCTCAGTGACTCCCATTCCATATATAAAACTGACTGATATAATACAACTCTTTCATGTCCCATACCATAGGGTCCTATGTTGTGACTACCCCAAGGCATCCTATAATAGGATAGAGGCTAGAATCTATCACTGAGTAGGCATATCTAACAAATGGGAGGCATTTTAATATGTACATGTACACACACATATCTCTAAACCAAAACTGATGAAATGTACAAACACTAAGTAAAACATCATGCGTACACTAAGATAAAAACCATAATGTATGATAGTAAGAAGATAGAAATTAAACAGGGACATAATAAATGACAACAAAATCCAAGAGTCTGCTATAGTGACTGCACAAGTTTCTGAAACTCATCTATAGAAAACCCAACCTGAAAGATAGGTGTATGTCAACTGTCTAGTGCCATAGGATCATAAATTGTCTGTCTAGTCACTCTAATCACCACCTGGACCTAGTCCACCAAGAAATCCATCAATGTTTTGTTTTTATTCACATGACCTTACACGCTTGGTAAAATCCTGTGCAGGGGTGGGTAAAACAATACTCAGTAGAATACTCTGAAACAACAAAGGAATACCGCTAAGAAATACATGAATTATACCACAAATGAAACAGATAAATTATATGACAAGGAAAATACACAAATTGTACCATAAGGGAAACACAAAAAGTATAGTCAGATCACAATGGTATAATTAAAAATTAAAAAAGGAGAGTTACCAATCCTAGTCCACATAACACCCAGATTTGATAACACATATAGTGTTGATAACACATAGAGTGTCAATAACACTTGGAGTGTAATTAACATATGGTTTTTTGACAACACACATAGTTTAATTAACTTATAGAGAGTAAAGGTGTTAGGAATCCCCCAATTTAAAGAGTCACCAAGTCACATATTCAACAAGTCACATCCAGGCTTTGGTTTCTGCACCTAGCACACTCATTCCGGGAGAATTTAATCCACAAGAAGTCAGTTCATATAAAAATATTCAGAAAAACTCTCTTAGATTATCCTTAAAGGACCATATAATCACAAGGATCCCAATTCCACAAATAGCTCATCAAACTGTCACACATTTTTAATGATATGGCAATTTTTCTAAAACGATCTGAACAGGGTCAGACCTGACCCCCCAAAACTGACCTGACCCGACCCAGATAACCCAACATGGTTCCATCCGCTCTACCGCAAACTGCCCCGACCCACTGGGTTTTGACAACTAGGCCTATTGGGCCACTGGGTCTAACCCACTGAGCCACTGGAGCCGCCCGACCACCCCAGTACACCCCACTGCATGTGAGCCAGTTTGCTCCGTCGGACATGACCCACCCTGGCCACACCCCATGATCAATGGGGCCCGTCCGGACTGCATGGCTCCCCCGTTTTTTCCATTCAATGCATATTCAGGCCACATTTCACATTGCGAACCTGCCTCCTATGTATTCTTTGTGACCTTTTAGCTATGGGTTCCTCGGATGTGGCTTCGAGCCACATCCCATCTCACTACCACGACCTCCTTCCACATCCCCTTGTCACCGCCCATGGCCTCTGCCACCATGGGCTCCCATGTGTTCCCTCCTAGAACGTGGCATGCTACTGCCACCAGCCGCCCTACCGGTGGCCCTTCGCCACCTTGCACTCCACTTGGATCGGTCCCGCCAGCCGTACCCTACCCTCCTCACCAAACTGCCTAGTTCTGTTGTCTTATGCCACTATAAGCTGCCAAATCTCATAAACTATAACACACTTCTGTTACATGTCTTATATTCTATTATGGGGTAAAATCTATTGATCTTGGATCATTCTATCATGACTCGGTGGGCACAACAGTCGATTGTCCATAAAGGATTTTCAATGTTGATGAACGCATGATGAGGGTAATATATTGATGGGGGAGAGAGAATATAAGGACCCAACCTTAAAAATTTCATAATCATGATTTAAATCATGAATTCACATTGAGGATATTTTCAGGTAAAGATTTCTAGAGAATTATGCCATAACTATTACATATCATCTGGAATATTGCAAGTAGACACTACTACTCAAAATCCATTTTTTCATAAATTATAATCTATTAAAAATAATCATTTCTAGTTCCATGTTTTGAAAATCATGACCTTTCCTTGATCACATCCTTATCCTTATTCCTCTTCATGTCCTATGAAAAACATTTCAAACAAATTGGGATGAGAAAAAAGCTCAGTAAAGGATACACAATGAAGGAAAACTATTAGTTTTTTAAAAAAACAAGTAATCCATGAATACATTAGCATAAGTAATACTTTGTACCTTTATAAAGTACTAAATACTCTTCTCTGAATAAAAGATCATTTCGTACCCTTTTGTAACCAAAGGATTACCATAAAACCCATAAAAATCACACATAACTTATGTAGATAACTTGGAACATAAACATAATCAAATGGAATAACAATATGGTCGACTTACACACATATCACTAAATAGAATATCCATACGACCGACTTCCATACCCAATACATTGGAAGTTATAATGTAACCACCTGTCCTGGTTTATCACAGCACCACCCGTCATTTGGTTTATCACGTAACAACCCGTAAAATGTCCAAGTACCACTATTAAATCATAACACATAAAATAATATAAATAAAAACATTTCACAAATAACATTTGCCCATTTAAATTACAATATATCATTTCAAGATATTGACATTATGAAGGCATAATCAAACCATTATCAAAACCATTTAAAACATTTAATAAAGATATATTTTAATCAAAGTGTCCCATACCACATTGAATCTTTTAAAGGAAATAAAATTTTAAAACATTAATTTCCTTATAAATAAATACCATAATCCATTTTGAAAACATTGACATTAATGAGAAATATTTATAAGAATAAATCATTAAAACAATATTTTAGTTAAGGAGTTTTTAATCAAAAGAGATATGCTTGAATATAAGTGATTGAGAATAAAATTCAATCAAAACATTATAATATTATTAGAATACATGGATTCATGATATAATATTCTAAAATACAGTATTTACACCAAATAAAAGTAAATTGGTGTATAACAACAATGAAGTCTCTGTGGAATTTAATTTGAGAAGAAATCCCTTATAAAGATGGTATCCTTAGATTAAGGATAAATCAAATACATAATTATGTGTAACAAATATAAATAAAATAAATATGATTGGACATTTAGTGTAAATTGGTCAGAAGGCATTTACATATGTTCTTTTTATGAAAAACCAATGACTTGGATGATTAACTCAATGAATGGAAATTGAGTAAAAAATACTATTATCAAGTTCATATCGATGACATGAGAATATATCAATGGAGTGATTATGTGAATCAAAAGTATATCCTCATAAAGGTATGTGGAAATTACAACAAAAATAAAAAACAGTGATTCCACAAATAATCATAGAATGACATAATTATGAATTAGAAGATTATCCCAAGGAATGAAATGTTGCTTACAAAATTTTCTTATCGATTTGGTAACATACAAAACGTACACCACATGAAATAAGAATCATTCAATGAAGATGTAAATACCAAAAAACGAAGGAATGTTATACAAATATTAAAAATCATGGGCAGTACGTACACCACACAATGGAAATAGTAGCGAATAAAGCATGAATCTCATGAGAATAAAAGTGAGATAAGAAATCCCTTACCATGTCGTAATTAATTGAGTCGTATGATCAAACGTTAATAACCACCAAATGAATCACAAAATACCATAAATATATAGTGAATCATGATAATATATATTATATTTCAGTACACAATACACCACATGCAATAAATAAGTGGCGACGAAATGAAATCTCACAGAATTAAATGTGATATAATAAACCCCTTACCTCGTGTAACACCCGAGACTTTTATGTTATCAAAGGAATCTTTTTCTACACAACACTTGCTTGGCTTGCTTTACACGCAATCGCGACCTTCCTCGATAGCTTGCGTCGTACGCAATACCGAGTTTCACTAAACAACAATATGCTATTAAAACTAGCCGTTATGAATAGTAATAACCACTTTTTGAAATTTTATAAATTTTATGGACTTCATTTTTGGATTCAGAATATCGAAATTATCCTAGGGTAAAATTTTGGTATTTTTCTGAAAACTTTCAATTTTTGATGAATAGTGAAACCACTAAGTGGTAGGTTAAAAACTGAATTTTGCATAAAACTTAATTTTACCGCTTCTATGAATGGAATTTCAAAAATCCGACAGACACGGTTGATATCAGTAAGTAAAATGTGGTTCAATGAGATAAAAATAATTTTTTGGTGAATAGTAACTTTTTACTTTTTTTACCGCGGTTAATAGTTAATAGGGTAACTAAGGGTAAATATGATATCAATATTACCCTAACACATGTCCTAATTCTATTGGATAAGTGTAATTCGACCAAAAACAAACTTAGGAATAAAATATGACCATTTAGGCCCACTTGGATTAGATTAGGACATTTATTATTAATTTATTTAAAGAAGGGTTAAAATAGTTAAAATCAAAGTTTAATAAGTAAATCATTTTTAATATGGGGTTATACATAAGATATATTCGATTGTAAATATTCATTAGAAAGATAAAAAGATTTCCTACATGATGGTATTTTATTTGTAATTTTTGTACATCAAATAATTTAATTTATTTATGACACAATGATGATGCAGTAATTATCTTATTAATGAAATATTGACATAATTGATAATATAAATACCAAAATAAATGTAATTTAAGACTTTTTATGAATTCCACTAATTTTATAGGTTATTATGATATATTAGTGTTGATGTAATCAACTTGGTTTGAACATATAATTTTGTTATGACTTTCACAAAAATCATATATCAAATAGTGTCAAAATTGACACAAAATAGTTTTTAAATCAAATATTATATTATTAATTGATATTTTATTCCAAAAAATATAAGGTTCGTCCAAATGACTTAGATAAGGATATATATATTAATAATAAACAATTTGGGGTTCGTTTGGCATGTTATAGTAAGTGTATTAACCATATAGTGAAAGAAAACAAAAAGACATGGTAAAAGTTAAATTATTTAACTTAGAGTTAAATCTAATTGATAAGGTTAAAATAATACCCTAAACTTGTCTAAATACTATTGGTTTATAGGATTTTGACTCATCCCCACTTTAGCTTCGAAATAAGACCCTTTTGAACCATTATAAACCGATTTTGACTTTAATATAAAATAATATTTTGAGATATTCCTAAGGTGCCCCTCTCCTCCCTTATAAAAGGGCACCTCCTCCCCCTCCTCCTCACACCAATTTGAGCACTAAAGCTCGGCCAACCCCAGCCATTTTCTCCTCTACACTTCCCTAGAATAATCCTAGAGGTCCTGTTCTTCTTCAAAGACCAATCTTAGTTCCCTAAGTGGAGGATTCAAAGAAGAGTTCCAAAGAAGAGGTAATATCCATTACCGATCTTTTCAATTTCTTTCTTCTTCAACTTCTTCTCCTTTAGTGGTTTCATGATAAAGTAATAACATCAGTATTACTTACATACTGATATGTTATTATAAATATGAAACAACCCTAATTCACCTTCTATCCATCCTACGGAAAAATGAAATCACCGCGCGTGCGTACGTACGGAATACCGTCTCCACGCCGTGGTGTAATCTATTTTCCACCACCACCTTACAAGGATGGGTATAATGTTGTAATGAGTGACTATTTATGATTATTATAAAGTAATATTGATACTGAAATAATATATATACACTCCAATACAATTCCACGATCATAGGAATGATATCATCACTCGTGCGTACGTACGGAATACCGTCTCCACGATGTGATGTGACTCGTTCTACATGATCATCATTACATAGTAATTATATAAATGAATTGAATGAATAAATATGATATATGTTACACTAATACCATTCTGGATATAAGGTATCTATAACCTTAAAAGAAGAATAAGAATGTATTCGGCAAAACACGTATAAGAACAAAAGGCAATAAAGACCCGAGTAACAAGTAACAATGAAATATTACTAACAAAAAGCTAAGAATATGACCATATATGATATCATATCAATATGTATGATTCTGGAATAAGTCAAAAACATTATTTAAACCATTATACAGGATCTTCGGACATGTACTAAGCAAATCGGACCTAAGGTAAGGGAAATATCACAATCTCATTTTTATCCGAGATTGTTTATTCGTAAGTATTTACTGGGGTGTATTTTATCATCCACATCCATGTTTCATAAATATGTAATATTATTTCCATCCACCTACAATTGTTTAAATCCATTTTTACCCTTCGGTGAGTTTTTAGTAATATGTATGAAAGGAATCTTTTGTCATTTTTCTTACGAGGTACTTTTTGACTTTTCCGACAAACGTACGAAGAATGTTTTTTTAACTTATACGGCATGAATGGATTTCTAAAAAATTATTTCCAAGAAGCTTCCTTTACAAGTATTCAAGTTTATTTTTAACCAACTTCTTTTATTTTAAAATTGTATGACATGTTAAGAAAGGAAAAGTGTTTTTGAAGTAGAAAGGATATTTTCCTCAAGAATGAAGTTCAAGTATTTTATCAAAATTATTTTCCATCTAAGATAGTAAAGGGGTTCTGTTTTTACCCCTATTATTACATGGATTTGATTATGTTGTGATGGAAACATTTTTATGAATTCCTTTATCTTATATGAATTGTTTTATGATGTCATGTTGTTTAAGAATCCCATTTTTATTACATGGGTTATGCGATGATGTATGATTTATGATTATTTGGCACACATAAGAAAGGATTCATTATAAGATGGGTGGGACCTATATCTACCTCCAATGCATTGGGTAAAGATTTTATATCTCATGAGATAGACATGGCTGGAAGGGTAGGTTATACCAGTTCAGTGAAACAGGACTGGAATGAGGGTGACTCGGTTCAGAAAGGGACTTTGTCCACTAAGATAGTCTTGGCAATGAGTCATGACTATCAAGAAATGATTTTCCATGATTATGTGTGCATTCCACAAAGTTTAAAGTTTTATATTATGATTATGGGGATCTCATTTTCACTTCTATGATTTGTTCCATGTTAAGATATTATGATCTCTTTTACAGGTTTTGATTTTCAAAAAGATATGATATGATTTTTATTTCCTTTATTTGCCCTTGCTGAGCATTTGAGCTCACCCTTTTATGTTTTCTTTTCCCCAGGTCAGGAAGATGGATATTAAGTAGAATATGCTTAAAGGGACCCTATATATGATGAAATAAATGGGAGACACTGTAGAAGATTTATGAACCAGTTGTTTATGTTTCCCAGTTTCTAAAGACACTATACCTATACGGTCATTTGTGGTTTTGTCATATATTGTAATAAGTGTGCTTCAATTTTGATGTATTAACAATGTATGTAAAGTATGGGCCATTATAGTTGGTATCAAAGGAAAGGTATAGTGAACCTTTGGAAACTAGGATGTCAAAGCCTTAGTAAGAACCCTAAGGATAAGTCTAAGAATTGAACACAATCTTAGTGTTTTAGAAATGGCCATGAATACCCTAGGATAAAACCTTAAGTGTGAAATTTTATCCTTGATTATGTGGTTTTCCTATTATAATTAGTGTTGCTCACACTATTCTTCTTGGTTTTAGTCAATGGCTGGAACCCGAAGGAACTGTGTTAATGCGGAATGCGATGGGAAATGCAATGATTGCCCCCCTGAGCAACCAAACGATATGGGAGCTGGAATGCAAAATCTTGTAGCCATGCTCACACAACTTTCTCAAGCTATGAATCATGGAGGACTTCCAAACGAGCAAAGGAAGGAGCAACATTCTGTTGAATCCTTCATGAGGCAGCGTCCACCTTCTTTCAGTGGGTCTACTGATCCATTAGTTGCTGAACAATGGATTAGTACTACTGAAAAGATATTTTCAGTTCTTCAATGTTCTGAACATGATAAAGTCATCCTAGCAGTGTATCGTTTGGAAGGAGATGCTGATCAATTGTGGAATCTTATTAAGAATACGAGGTAAAGGGATGAAATTGAGTCTATGGAATGGGACGAGTTCAAGAACTTATTTTTCAATAATTACATCCCTCGTATTCTCCGAACAAAGATGGAGAAAGAGTTTCTTGAACTGAAGCAAAGGGATGATGAATCTGTTGGTACCTATGAATCAAATTTTACAAGACTTGCAAGGTACGCTTCTGGTATTATTATCCAACCTGAGAGTAAGATCGATCGATTCTTTAGTGGCTTAAAACCAAGTCTTCGAAGGGCGTTAGCCATAAGGGACTTCAATAGCTACGAGGAAATCGTTCGATGTGCTCTCAATGTCGAGATGGAGATTGGAGTAACCCATTAGTCACATGGGTTTGATAAGAAGAGGAAGATGGAATTCAAAGGAAAATCTAAAGAGCACACTGAAAAGAAGATGAACTTTCCCTTATGCTCAAAGTGTTGAAAGAAACATGGAGGGAGTTGTCTTAAAGGGAAAAGTAAATGTTTTAAATGTGGAAAGGAAGGTCATCGGGCATTTGAATGCCGCGATAATGGGAAGAAGATGTCTAATGATGCAAACAAAGGAAGGGATACACAGAATGAACCTACTACACTTCAATGTTTCAAGTGCAAGGATATGGGGCATTATGCCAATCAATGCCCAAATCCAAGGGTTGATGATGATGGTCGACGTCAACAAAATATTAAGGCTAATGACAAAGGAAAGTCACATGCAATTTCTATCAGCGATGTGGAGTACGATAACGAAGTGGTGAAAGGTACACTTACCGTCCACTCTAAAGTAGAAAATGTTTTATTTGATTCTGGATCCACCCACTCTTTTATTTCTAAAGAATTTTCTAAGGGTATCACCGTATTACCTCAACAATTAGATGTTGAGTTAGCTGTGACAACACCTAATGGCACAACAGTCGCATCAAAAGTTTATAATTCTTCTCCGATCGAAGTTTGTGGGAAAGTGCTTCCTGCAAATCTTGTGATCCTTCCTTTAGTAGAATTTGATGTGATTCTTAGCATGGATTGGATTTCTCTACATGGATCTCATATCAATTTCCAAATAATGGAAGTCACATTTCATATTCTAGATCAATCTACGATCGTATATCAATGCAAGGATGAACATAACCTTCCAGTAGAAATTTCTTCCATCTTATGGGTATTGATTCCACTAAATGAAGGTTATTTATCTCAAATGGTTGGTGAGAAACTCACTATTAAGAATATGACCATTGTACGGGAGTTTGATGATGTCTTTCCGGAGGAATTACCGGGTCTTCCACCAAATCGTGAAGTTGAGTTTTCAATAGAACTCGTACCGGGTGCTTTTCCTATTTCAAAGACACCTCATAGAATGGCCCCAATTGAGTTACCGGAATTGAAGAAGCAACTCCAAGAGAATCTTGATAAGGGATTCATACGCCCTAGTGCGTCACCTTGGGGAGCACCTGTTCTATTTGTTAAGAAGAAAGATGGATCAATGAGACTCTGCATTGATTATCGAGAACTTAACAAGATCACTATCAAGAACAAACATCCTCTCCCACGCATTGATGACTTATTTGACCAACTACGCGGAGCTCAATACTTTTCCAAGATTGATCTTCGTTCAGGGTATCATCAATTAAGGGTCAGAAGGGAGGATATACCAAAGACGGCTTTCCGTACAAGGTATGGACACTATGAATTTATAGTGATGCCATTTGTTCTTACTAATGCCCCTGCTATCTTCATGGATCTAATGAATAGAGTAATTAGAGACTATCTTGATCAATTTGTGGTAGTCTTTATAGACGATATTCTTGTCTATTCAAAGAGCAAGGAAGAGCATGGATATCACTTGAGAATTATATTGAAGGCCTTGAGAAAGGAGAAGCTTTATGCCAAATTTACCAAGTGTGAATTTTGGCTTCAAAAAGTTGCATTTTTGGGTCACATAATCTCAAAAGAGGGGATATCTGTGGATCCAGCAAAAACAGAGGTTATCGAAAGATGGTCGAGACCAACAACAGTAACTGAGATCCGAAGTTTTCTTGGTTTGGCTGGATATTATCGACGTTTTGTAAAAGATTTTTCACGATTATCTAATCCACTCACCAAGTTGACTCGGAAAGGAGTTAAGTTTGTCTGGACAGAGGAATGTGAAGAGAATTTCAAAGAGTTGAAAAGAAGGTTATCCAGTGCACCTGTGCTCACACTGCCTTGTAGTGGAGAAAGGTTTGTGATCTACAGTGATGCGTCCAAGAAGGGATTGGGGTGTGTTCTTATGCGAAATGATATGGTGATAGCTTATGCCTCACGATAGTTGAAAATCCATGAGCAAAATTACCCAACACATGATTTGGAGTTGGCTACGGTAATCTTTGCATTAATGATTTGGAGGCATTACCTTTATGGTGAAAGGTGTGATATTTATACTGATCATAAAAGTTTAAAGTATATTTTCACACAAAAGGAGCTGAATATGCGTCAAAGAAGATGGTTGGAGCTGATTAAGGATTATGACTACTCAATCCATTACCACCCTGGGAAAGCAAACAAGGTGGCAGATGCATTAAGTCGACAAGACCATGCTAGTTTATCCATGATGAGGATCAAAAAAGATCCAATATTTATGGATTTACAAAGGATGGATCTTGGAATTATAATGGAAGGGGAAAAATCTTATCTTTCTCAAATGAATGTTCAACCATCTATACATGTGAAGATTAAAGAGGCACATAAAGAAGATGTCAAGTTACAAAAGAAGGTGAGAAATGTTCCTGAATTAAACCTTGATTGTGATGGGATAATAAAGTTCAGGAATCGGTTTTGTGTTCCTCCCATCCCCGAATTAAAGAAGGAGCTGCTGGAAGAGGCTCATAGTTCTTCATTCTCTATTCATCCTGGAAGCACGAAGATGCATAGGGACCTGAAAGAGTACTTCTGGTGGGATGGCATGAAAAGAGATGTTGCTGAATATGTCTCTCGATGCTTGGTTTGTCAACAAGTTAAAGCTGAGAGACAGAAGTCTAAGGGGATGTTACAACCATTACCCATACCCGAATAGAAATGGGAAAACATCACTATGGAATTTTTCACAGGACTTCCTAAAACATCCAAAGGCAATAATGCTATTTGGGTCATAGTTGATCATCTTACAAATTCTGCACACTTCATTGCTATTAGAGAGGATTTCTCTCTAGATCAGCTTGCCAGGATATATGTAAAGTAAGTGGTAAGATTGCATGGAGTACCACTTTCTATTATATCTGATCGGGATCCGAGATTTACCTCGAAGTTCTGGCGAAGTCTTCAGCATACTCTGGATACAGAGTTGAGTTTCAGCACTGCTTATCATCCCCAGACAGACGGTCAGTCTGAGAGAACAATTCAAACCCTAGAAGATATGTTGAGAGCTTGCTCTATGGATTTCAAAGGAGGTTGGGATCAACACCTACCTTTGGTGGAATTTTCTTATAATTATAGCTTTCACTCCAGTATTCAGATGGCTCCTTATAAAGCTCTCTATGGAAAGAAATGCAGGACTCCAACTTACTGGGATGAAGTTGGGTAAAGAAAGCTATTAGGACCTGATCTCGTGGATGAAATGGCAGAAAAGGTCAGATCTATTCAACAACACATAAGCGCAGCTCAGAGTCGATAGAAAAGTTATGCCGACAACCGAAGAAAAGACCTAGAGTTTGAAGTGGGTGATAAAGTGTTCTTACGAATATCTCCCTGGAAGAGGGTTATGAGATTTGGAAAGAAGGGGAAGTTGAGCCCTAGATATATCGGTCCTTTCGAAATACTGGATCGTGTTGGGAAGGTAGCTTACCGATTGGCGCTTCCACCGAATCTCTCTCAAGTTCACGATGTGTTCCATGTATCTCTCCTGAGAAAGTACATACCAGATCCTTCACATGTACTCAGCTCAGAAGTTGTACCGCTGGAGCAAGATCTTTCTTATGAAGAACAGCAGATAGAGATTCTGGATCGTAGCAAAAAAGTCCTACGAAACAAGACTACTCGATTTGTGAAAGTTTTATGGAGGAACCACCAACTTGAAGAAGCTACATGGGAGCTTGAGGATATGATGAGGGAGAAGTATCCTCATCTGTTTGTTACAAAGTGACGAATTTCGAGGGCGAAATTCTTTTTAAGGGGGGTAGAATGTAACACCTGAGACTTTTATGTTATCAAAGGAATCTTTTTCTACACAACACTTTCTTGGCTTGCTTTACACGCAATCGCGACCTTCCTCGATAGCTTGCGTCGTACGGAATACCGAGTTTCACTAAACAACAATATGCTATTAAAACTAGCCGTTATGAATAGTAATAACCACTTTTTGAAATTTTATAAATTTTATGGACTTCATTTTTGGACTCAGAATATCGAAATTAGCCTAGGGTGAAATTTTGGTATTTTTCTGAAAACTTTCAATTTTTGATGAATAGTGAATCCACTAAGTGGTAGGTTAAAAACTGAATTTTGCATAAAACTTAATTTTACCACTTCTGTGAATGGAATTTCAGAAATCCGACAGACACGGTTGATATCAGTAAGTAAAATGTTGTTCAATGAGATAAAAATAATTTTTTGGTGAATAATAACTTTTTACTTTTTTACCGCGGTTAATAGTAAATAGGGTAACTAAGGGTAAATATGATATCAATATTACCCTAACACATGTCCTAATTCTATTGGATAAGTGTAATTCGACCAAAAACAAACTTAGGAATAAAATATGACCATTTAGGCCCACTTGGATTAGATTAGGACATTTATTATTAATTTATTTAAAGAAGGGCTAAAATAGTTAAAATCAAAGTTTAATAAGTAAATCATTTTTAATATGGGGTTATACATAAGATAAATTCGATTGTAAATATTCATTAGAAAGATAAGAAGATTTCCTACATGATGGTATTTTATTTGTAATTTTTGGACATCAAATAAGTTAATTTATTTATGACACAAAGATGATGCAGTAATTATCTTATTAATGAAATATTGACATAATTGATAATATAAATACCAAAATAAATGTAATTTAAGACTTTTTATGAATTACACGAATTTTCTAGGTTATTATGATATATTAGTGTTGATTTAATCAACTTGTTTCGAACATATAATTCTGTTATGACTTTCACAAAAATCATATATCAAATAGTGTCAAAATTGACACAAAATAGTTTTTAAATAAAATATTATATTATTAATTGATATCTTATTCCTAAAAATCTAAGGATCGGCCAAATGACTTAGATAAGGATATATATATTAATAATAAACAATTTGGGGTTCGTTTGGCATGTTATAGTAAGTTTATTAACCATATAGTGAAAGAAAACAAAAAGACATGGTAAAAGTTAAATTATTTAACTTAGAGTTAAGTCTAATTGATAAGGTTAAAATAATACCCTAAACGTGTCTAAATCCTATTAGTTGATAGGATTTCGACCCATCCCCACTTTAGATTCTAAATAAGACCCTTTTGAACCATTATAAACCGATTTTGACTTTAATATAAAATAATATTTTGAGATATTCCTAAGGTGCCCCTCTCCTCCCTTATAAAAGGGCACCTCCTCCCCCTCCTCCTCACACCAATTTGAGCAATCAAGCTCGTCCAACCCCTGCCATTTTCTCCTATCCACTTCCCTAGAATAATCCTAGAGTTCCTGGTCTTCTTCAAAGACCAATCTTAGTTCCCTAAGTGGAGGATTCAAAGAAGAGTTCCAAAGAAGAGGTAATATCCATTACCGATCTTTTCAATTTCTTTCTTCTTCAACTTCTTCTCCTTTAGTGGTTTCATGATAAAGTAATAACATCAGTATTACATACATAATGATATGTTATTATAAATATGAAACAACCCTAATTCACCTTCTATACATCCTATGGAAAAATGAAATCACCGCGCGTGCGTACGTACGGAATACCGTCTCCACGCCGTGGTGTAATCTATTTTCCACCACCACCTTACAAGGATGGGTATGTTGTAATGAGTAACTATTTATGATTATTATAAATTAATATTGATACTGAAATAATATATATACACTCCAATACAATTCCACGATCATAGGAACGATATCATCACTCATGCGTACGTACGGAATACCGTCTCCACGATGTGATGTGACTCGTTCTACATGATCATCATTACATAGTAATTATATAAACGAATTGAATGAATAAATATTATATATGTTACAGTAATACCATTCTGGATATAAGGTATCTATAACCTTAAAAGAATAATAAGAATGTATTCGGCAAAACACGCATAAGAACAAAAGGCAATAAAGACCCGAGTAACAAGTAACAATGAAATATTACTAACAAGAAGCTAAGAATATGACCATATATGATATCATATCAATATGTATGATTCTGGAATAAGTCAATAACATTATTTTAACCATTATACAGGATCTTCGGACATGTACTAATCAAATCGGACCTAAGGTAAGGGAAATATCACAATCTCATTTTTATCCGAGATTGTTTATTCGTAAGTATTTACGGGGGTGTATTTTATCATCCACATCCATATTTCATCAATATGTAATATTATTTCCATCCACCTACAATTGTTTAAATCCATTTTTACCCTTCGGTGAGTTTTTAGTAATATTTATGAAAGGAATCTTTTGTCATTTTTCGTACGAGGTACTTTTTGACTTTTCCGACAAAAGTACGAAGAATGTTTTTTTAACTTATACGGCATGAATGGATTTCTAAAAAATTATTTCCAAGAAGCTTCCTTTACAAGTATTCAAGTTTATTTTTAATCAACTTCTTTTATTTTAAAATTGTATGACATGTTAAGAAAGGAAAAGTTTTTTTGAAGTAGAAAGGATATTTTCCTCAAGAATGAAGTTCAAGTATTTTATCAAAATTATTTTCCATCTAAGATAATAAAAGGGTTCTGTTTTTACCCCTATTATTACATGGATTTGATTATGTTTTGATGGAAACATTTTTATGAATTCCTTTATCTTATATGAATTATTTTATGATGTCATGTTGTTTAAGAATCCCATTTTTATTACATGGGTTATGCGATGATATATGATTTATGATTATGTGGCACACATAAGAAAGGATTCATTATAAGATGGGTGGGACGTATATCTCCCTCCAATGCATTGGGTAAAGATTTTATATCTCATGAGATAGACATAGCTGGAACGGTAGGTTATACCAGTTCAGTGAAACAGGACTGGAACGAGGGTGACTCGGTTCATAAAGGGACTTTGTCCACTAAGATAGTCTTGGCAATGAGTCATGACTAACAAGAAATGATTTTCCATGATTATGTGTGCATTCCACAAAG
This sequence comes from Viscum album, assembly GCA_963277665.1. Lineage (NCBI taxonomy): Eukaryota > Viridiplantae > Streptophyta > Magnoliopsida > Santalales > Viscaceae > Viscum > Viscum album. The sequence continues at coordinate 1,071,749,286 of OY728129.1, forward strand.
TTTCATGTTTCATATTATGAATATGGGGATCTCATTTTCACTTCTATGATTTGTTCCATGTTAAGATATTATGATCTCTTTTGCAGGTTTTGATTTTCAAAAAGACATGATATGATTTTTATTTCCTTTATTTGCCCTTGCTGAGCATTTGAGCTCACCCTTTTATGTTTTCTTTTCCCCAGGTCAGGAAGATGGATATTAAGTAGAATATGCTTAATGGGACCCTATATATGATGAAATAAATGGGAGACACTATAGAAGATTTATGAACTAGTTGTTTATGTTTCCCAGTTTCTAAAGACACTATACCTATACGGTCCTTTGTGGTTTTGTCATATGTTGTAATAAGTGTGCTTCAATTTTGAAGTATTAAGAATGTATGTAAAGTATGGGTCGTTATACCTCGTGTCCGACTTGACCCATTATTATATAATATCCTGAATAATTAGATAAATTTAATTTATAATTTCTTAAAAACCCTTTTAATGTTTATAATTTATTTTAAATCACTTATTACTATGGTATAAACATTATGTAATCATTTAAGTTAATAATGGTCATTTTGTCGATATTTGGTAATTGAGTAAAAAATGGACTTCTTATAATTACAAGTTCTTTATGTGGTCAAAATTTTATTAAATAAAAAATTATATTCATTATTTAGATTTCATATATATAATATATATCCAGAATATACATGTTTTTATAATAGTACATAACAATTGGAGATAAGAAATGAAATGCACCGTTCCTGGAGACGGTAAGCCGAACGTCTGCATGAACACTACTTCCATTTCTATTTCCCATGGTAATGAAATGGAAACATAATTATAAATTAGTATATTATAATTCCAGTATAATATCATATACAATTTCATTAACTCTACCCTTTATACATTCCATATAAAGCATGGACGTGTTATATAACTTTGAGGGGGCGGTAGTCCGCACTTCCTCAAATGAAATTTTCGCATTTACCCACTATGGAACCATAAATGTATTATATAAATGAAAAATATAGAAGCAAATAAACAATATAAATATAATATATATCATATATAAATACAGTGCCATCATAATGGCCACCATGAGAGGCGATTATCATTTCGTGAGGCAGTAGTTCTCCGTCTACAAAAAAAAATATGTTCTTTGCCCAGTAGACGAAGGTGTGTAAGTATTGTTAGAATAATTCTCATAAATAAAGCCTAGTATATTGAGGATACTGGTTTTATTATAAAATAAAGGAATAAAAATAGTTTATGGGTTTGGAGAAGTAAAATAAAACAAAATAAAACAAAATAATTGAAGAGAAATTGTTACCTTTAATTCGGGTAACTCCCTTTTGTTTGAACCAAATGGACTTATAGAAGTGCTTCCTGCCTAAGGTAAGGCTTCTAAAAGGATGATAGGGATATTGTGAGATTATTTGGACAGTGTTTGATTGATCCAATATGCTTCAGATGTGTGAGGAATGGGTTAAAAGTTGTGTCCTTTTATAAGGGAGAGGAGGGGCTCATTAAGAATGTTTGAAACAATTATTTTATTATAATCTTATCTTCAGTTTACAAGGGTAAAAATAACATTAAAGTAGATGATATGATGAATCAGGTTTGAAATAAAATCATCCCATAAGAATTGGATATGATTTGGATATTGTTTTAAAATTTATAATCTGGTTTATTTAAATAATTTCTTAATGAGGTAAATACTACGTCATTTTTGTGTCATAATCAATTTTATTTATATGATGTGTAAAAATAAAAAAAACATTCGATGATTAATGAAATTTTTTTTTCTTTAAATTAATATTTATAGTCAAAAATATTACTTATATAACCGTATGTAAAAAAATTAATTTACTCAAAGATATTTGTTTTAGTCATTTTTGTCTTTACTTTATATTAATTAATCTAAAGTGTCATTATCACTCCCATGTGGTTCCGTGGGGTCCCAGAATCTACACATGGATGGTCATGGATGTCCATGACTCATAAAATAATTTTAAGACAAGTTTTAAGGCAATTTTGTGTTATTATGATATTATATTTACCTTGAATTACCCTATTTACCTTTAACCGTGGTAAATATAAGTCAAAAGTTACTATTTAACAAAAACAATCATCGTATTAAACCATATTTTACTAAATAAAAACAAAAATATATGTTATATTTTTGAAATTCAATTCAAAAAAGTCGAAAAATTCAATTTAAATGGAAAATTTAGTTTTTTACTACTACTTAGTGGTTTCACTATTCATCAAAAAGTGATGTTTTCCAGAAAAATACCAAAAATTCAGCCTAATCTATATTTGAAATTCTGAATTCAAAAATGATGTCTATTTTAACAGATTAAAAATATATAAATTGTATTAATTAATTTAATATTAACTCTCGTTGTCAAAACAAAAGGCGTGTTTTTAAGAAATATTAACTATCAAAAGATTCACCCTTGTTTATGTCCAATTTCAAAGTGAAATTAATTTCAATGACCAAAATTGGATTAAATGGTAAAAATATAATCTAATTAAAATTTAAAACTAATTAAAAAGGTAACCTAAACATACAAATTAATTTTATTAATAGGCATTTTTGAATTAAAATACAATATTTTCACTATTCATCAAAAAATGAATTTTATCGGAAAAATACAAAACATTTACCCAAAGTGAATTTAGATGTCCCAATTCAAAATAAGAATTGTATTTTGTCAAATAGACCATATAAAAGTGAACAAAACTATATTTAAATACGGTTAAACATCAAAAGGTGGTAAATCACCCTTTGAAAGTAAACTGTGCTTAAAATTAGATTAATTCACATTTTAGGCCTCTTTCATTTATGGGATAAATGTAAAAACATTTAACAAACATGTATAATAATATTTTTTTTAGTTATATATATTCCTTCCAATACAATAACTATGTGTTAACTTCCATTTAAAATAATAATATTTTATTGTTAGTGTGCAATGTAAGATTTCGAAGAAACCCGTTGTTGCGTTCCAGGTATGCCCTGGAATATAACGTTCCCTTCAAAATAGAATTAATATTTAATTCAAAAATATTAATAAATATGAAAAGGTCGCATTATTTATTTCCTGGGATGCTATAGTAAAAGCACATAATTTCACTACAAATGGGTATTGGCCCTATTCATGTCATCTTAGATTTATTCTTGAGATACAGTTTAACGAAGAACAACAACAAATAAGCACAAATATCTTTCATACCTTTATAAAGAATGAAAATATTATGCTTCCCGCAAGAATGGTAGAACTGCAGATCAACCTATTCATTGGTTTGTCTATGTTCGTCATTGAATCTAATATGGTAAGAGGAAATAAAAATGATATCAACAATATACAATTGTTTGGAAATATTGTTGAAGAAGAATTGATATCTGTGTCATCGTTAATCCTTGATCCGCTGGAATTCGTCGACATTTGTGAGAGAGAATTCAGTCTCATTGCCATTGAGGAATTCCAAGATTATGAAGACAACCCTGAATTTCTCTAACACGTCTTATTAAAAAGGAAAACCACCACTACATTGTCAGATGAAATTAAATAAAATAAACTTGATTTATTTTATTTATTGTAACATCATAAAATTAATTTTCACAGTCGACCTACACTAGTCAATGTTATTCCATGCCTATGGTAAAGTGCTTCTCTAAATCCAATGGTTCCCTATGATTTCTAATATGATAACAAATTTAAGAGTTACTCAATTTTTTCAGTAAACCCTCTCACGTGCACTATTAAAACACTTAACATTTTTCAATGAATTATTTTGGGAAAACCGGGCCTTGGAATAACATGCTATCTTCATGCATAGTCTTAGAATTTTTGCAATTAATTTATTGAAATAAAAATAATTAAATCCATGTCATTACATGTACATATTTAATACTCTCTCAGTAGGAGTCTCGATGTTGTTAAGAATCATCTGGTAGACTCAATCTAGAACATAGATACCTAGGTTCCTCCCTCTTTGGTGAAAATAAGAGGGTGATAAAACTGAAACTCCCATGTAATGTTGGGCATACTCTTCATAACCCACCTCGTGTATCTTACTAAAAACTATATAAAATGATCAATGTTCTCAATGAAATGATCTATGAATTCCTTATTCGACACTATTGGGGCCTCAGGTTCAACTTCTGGTGGATCATCTCCAGCTATAAACACCAGCCATCCTCTTAACAAGAATAGCCATAAAGGGATAACTTTATAATTCTAAACAAAAATCTCAAAAATTAATACAAAACATTAAAAAATTATTAAAATGGATTATAATAATCCATAACAGGTAATTCTACTAACCCCCCCCCCCCACATAGTCAGAACCGAGGAACATTCACTACCCATAACCATCCCTCATCTAGGTCATGTATCACATAGGGTAAAACACTTACACATTAGACACTCATTTATTAATTTCCCACATTTTTTCATCATTTTATAATTTTCAAATTCATATTAGGCCCCTTTTTTATTTAATTCACACAATTAATGGAAACTATTTTCATTTAAACAACTTAACCAAAAAACAGGCTTTTCCAATGCGTTCCTAAAACGCTTCATGTCATTTAATTACAATGAGTGCCTAAAATGATGTGTGCATAATCAACTCTTTTTCCATAGTAGGCCATGAGCCAAATATCATAAAACATATTCACATCACACAATAAGTGCTTAAATCGAGGTGAAATAACATCTGTTTGATACAACACACATCAAAAACAACAATCCAACCATAGTTACTTATCTTTTATCCTCACACATGGATTAAATACATTCATGCATGAGATATTAACCAAGTCTAGTGTCATTTTATTATTTTATCTACAAATGCTAAATATTAATAAAAAGTAAAATAAAAGAAAATCCATTTGATACAAAATTGTGATGTCATGAATTGGATGTCACCCACTGGTTCCCTGATCTGGTTGGTCACATGACCTTAGGCATGCCTCCCCACTAACTGTAGCTTTCCAAATATTAGTGAAAGAGTAATATCGATCATGGGGGTACTACACCCTATTTATCATAGTAGTAAAATAAATGAAATAAATAAACAATATCAAACTGAATAACCAAACTGAATTTTATAACTAAAAAATACCAATATCACATGATAAACCAATACAGGAATACATTATCCAAATTCAAACAATAGATATTTCATTCCATAATAAGTGTCATGTGATTAATGAAAAACCAAAATATTGATATACTGAGAACTCCCAATGTGTTCTAAGACCACGTTCAGTTCCCCTATCATTAATTCATCTCGACTCAGCCATCTAACATTGGGCTCATTCCCTTATCTAATCTTGTAATAATGATATCTATTTGGGTATCGATCAGGATTCCCAAGTAGGGTGTGAGTATAACATAGTATTATACCACCATCGACATCCAAAATAATACCCAGTCAATTACAGTGTAGGAATTTTTATAAATAATAAATTACAAGTGATAAGATAAAAATTTTACATATTAAATTATTCTTTATTTAACCCCATAAATCCTCGGGTTCCCAAGAACACCTGATCCATCAATACATTCTTCAGATCATGCCAATGTTTGAACCATATCACATAGGTAAAATATTCATTATAGAAAATGTGATTTCATTAACCATTTCATTTTAGTTCATATAATAACCACTTGAAACTATAGTCTCATGTAAATGTCATGGGCATAGAACATTTTGTCTAGAACCTCATGGGTATTTGGAGCATCAATCCTTATCCCACACCCCATGGGTAATTGGATAATCAGTCTATGTCTGATACAATAATATCAGAATTCATGCATTTGGTCCCAGAACATCATGGGTAGAACCCCATGGGCATTCAGAGCAGCAAACTATGTGCCACACCCCATTAAATAATCAATAACATATATAACATATAACACATATATCACATTTCATAAGTTTAATCAACATTAACCCTCTGAAAAATCATTCACAACATGGTATTCCATTTCAATTATCAACTAAATAACTATTATTTACATTAATCACATGGAATAATATGATCAATTCATCAATAAACCACTTATCAACATTTAATCATATTACCCGTTAATTATTTAAGGTTAATCCAATCATCTATTTATTTCTATTATAAATTAAATCCATATATCAACAATTAACTAATTACAAGATCAAATTTAATTGACCAATTATACAGTCCCAATATCCCATAATTTCCACAATCACATCATTCCATTAATTAATTAACAAATTAATTAATCCAATTCAACCAATTAATATTTCCCTAAATTCAACCCCTTTAATTATCACATGGAAATTCAATTTAGTAAAATTAAACTCCAGATTCAATTTCCCAATCATGAAAATTGAAATGTCATAATTACATACATGTAATTAAATCAATACTATGTGTTTTTTTAATTTAGACCACCTACCACAAGATCATCTATGGGCATTAACTAACAAAACTATCCAATTGAAGCAGAATGATCAAGAACATGACGAAGAATGAGATCTAGAACCATGAACTACTTCCAATATTAAAAATAAATTATATATATCAAAACCAAGATCCAAACCCACACAAATGGTGGAAAACTAGTTCCTCTTCAATGGGAAAGAGGGATGAGATAGAGAAATCTAGGTTGGAAGAAATCTATCACTAGGAGAGGTGTATATTAGAAAAATAGATCTTAAATTCTTAAATAATAGTGTTTATAAGCACTTATAATCGATTAAGGAGTGTAAAAAATTAGAGAAAACCTTTAAGCTCAATTTGGGTTGAATTAGGGTGATGAACGGAGGTTCACAAATTTTAAAAATATTTTTTGGAGGATTAAAGCCTATGCAAAAATTTTCCTAGAATAGGTTTTACAATTTTCCAAACTATGTGACCTTATTATGAACCTCTCTTATGTGGGTGTACAGTTACTCCTAATATGGAATATTGTTTAAAAAATTGTGCACCCACAATTTAATCCCTCTTTGTATAGTGTTTCATGGTTTTCTATGGCGGGAAACAAATTTTGGGAAAACCATGCACCAACCATACACTACCCAAAACCCTTTAAAAAAGATCTAAATTTACCCAAAATATCCCCAAGTAAAACCCAAAAAATATATATACTTAAAAGAATTCAAAATTGTACCTATAAGTGATGTTAAGAAATCTCTAGAAAGAGTTTGAGATTATACAAATTTATACACGTGCGTGTTTTGTGTTTGGGTATGTTTATGCGTATGTGTATTATATATATGAGTGAATATATACATATATATATGCATAGATGGGAATGTGATTTTATGTGTGTGTGTGTCTGTGTGTGTGTGTGTGTCTGTTTATGTGTACGTGTATTGTTTGTATGAGTGCATATATATATAGGTGCATATTTCTCGGTAGTTTGTGTGGGTTTTGTGTGTGTGTGTTTATTTGTATGTGTATTATATGTGTGAGTACATATTTATATACATGTATAGACGTGTAAGTCAATCAATTTATATGTGTATACATATGTGTACGTTTATGTGTGTCTATGTGTATGTGTATGTATATATATATATGAGTTTTATATGTATTCATATGTGTATGTATATGTGTATTTGTATGTGTGTATGTGTATGTTTATATGTATGTTAATGTGGATGTATGTTTATGTTTATGTTTATGTTTATGTTTATGTTTATGTGTATGTGTATGTGTTTGTGTATGTGTTTGTGATTGTGTGTATGGGTATGTTTATATGTATATGAATGTGTATGTATGTTTATGTTTATGTGTATGTGTATGTGTATGTGTATGTGTATGTGTATGCATATATGTGCATGTGAATGTGTATGTGTATGTGTATGTGTATGTGTACGTGTACGTGTATGTGTATATGTACGTGTATGTGTATGTGTACATGTATGTGTATGTGTATGTGTATGTGTATGTGTATGTGTATGTGTGTGTGTATGTGTATGTGTATGTGTAAGTGGATGTGTATGTCGATGTGTATGTGTATGTGTATGTGTATGTGTATGTGCTTGTGTCTGTGTATGTGTATGTCTGTGTACATGTATGTCTACGTGTATGAATGTGTGTATGTGTATTTACATGTGTATATGTATGTGTATATGTTTATGTAGTATATTTTTGTGTGTGTGTGCATATATAGATGTGTATGTTTGTGCATGCATGTGTATGTAATTGTTTGTATGTGTATATTTACTGACATGTATGTGTATATTCATTTATGTGCATGTATATGTATACACTTGTATGTGTCTATGCTTGTATGTGTAAATATGCATGTTTATTCATTTTTAATATTTATTCATTGTTAATATATATTCACTTAATATTTTTGTAATATACTCAAATTTGATATTTATTTATAAATTTTTAAATATTTTAATAATTAATTAACTATTAATTATTTTAGAAATAATTAAAAAATATATTGTTTAATAATTATATATATTTTCTATATACAATCAATACAGTGCATATTTCAATAATTATCAATAATAATATTTATTTACTTATTTTTATTAATTTTTTACATCATTTCAATTCTTTTAATTTATATTATGAATTAACATTTTAAAAATATTTTTTAATTTATTTCTATTTATTTATTCATTTTTAAAACTATTTCATTAAATTTTTTACATTGATTTTCGATATTTATTAAATATTTTTTTTTGAATTTATTAATTTTTTAAAAATGAAACAAATATATTTACTATGTTCCAATATTTTCAATATGTATTTAATTTATCTGGTTAATATTTATTCAATTTTATTTATTAAGTTTTAATATTTTTAATATTTTTAATATTTTTGAAATATATTTAATTTATTCCTATAATACTATCTCCAACCTATTCCATTTTGGTGTGATATTAAACCCCAATGTACTCCATCCATAAAACTATTTTTGTGTTAATGTTTCCAATTATCTTATTATGTTAAATTCATTTTTTAATATTTGAAAATTAAATATTATTTAAATATTTTGTATTATTTTTTTTCTAAATTAATCAAATAATTTAATTATATTTATTTGAATTTATTAATTTTCAAGATCTGTGTGTAATAATTTAATTTGATTTAATTTAATTATGTGTATTTTTGATAGTCAATATAACTCTTTTTTAATAATTATCTTAATGATATAACTAATATTATTTACCTATTCATTTTTATTCAGTATTTGTGTTTTTAATTCATGCAATTAATATTAATAATACACTTTATTAACTAATTTTGAAATATATTCAATTTAATTAATTAATCTTTAATATTATTTCATTTTTTATTTTATTTTTCATTGTTCATATTTATTAATTTTTTTATATTTTTTGAAATTTATTATTTTATTAATATTTATTTATACATAATTATTTTATTGGTTTTATTATTCTTAATATTTTTCTTTATTTATATTTTTTTTCAATTTCACTTTTTATGTTGAAATATTTTTAAAATATTTGAAATTTATATAATTAACTTATTTTAATGTATATTTTAAAATTTTCTTCATTTTTGTACGTGTTTACAATGAATTCATTTATTATTATGAATCATAAATAAATATTTACAATGATTTAATATTCTTAAAATATATTTGATATATATGATTAAACTTCCCCCAATTTATTTAATAAGTTTTAATATTTTCAAAATATTTGAAATCTATATAAATAATAAATTTAAATGAATTTTTAATGTTTTCTTCATTTTTAACTTGTTTACAATTCATTTAATCTTAAAAAGACATTTTTATATGTGTTTACTATGTTTTAATATTTACAATATGTATTCATCTTCATTTTAATATATATTCATTAATAATTATGATAATAATATAGGAAGGGCTGGTTGTCGGGTCGATGATCCTAGCTCTATCACTCCTTCTGGAGCTACATAGGGTTCCCTCGACGACTTTTGTCCTTCCGTTGGAGGTCTTGTCTATCCCCCCATCTAGTTCGAATTGAATCCTCATTATTATTTCAAGGGTTATCCAATGTTTGGTCCATCGACAACAGAGTTCTATGTTGCAGCCTCCTTTCATGTTCACACCCTCATTGTTAAATTCAGTTCTAATTAGACATCATTAGGGGTCTTCAAACAATATGTTATCTTATATTGGAATCAGATGTTCTCAGTTGTTGTTGCGGTTGTGGATAAAGATAATTTAAGCATAAATCATTACTAATATGAAGATTTTTCTTGTGTTTTGTCATCAGAATCCTAGCTTTGGGATTACCAATGTTTTCTTATCCTTCATTGGGTTGTTGACTTCAATAGGGGATGACATTTCAAAAGGGAAGAAATTTGGTTGGATCTGCTGGGGTTACCTATTACAATCAAGAATCTATCCCTTCCTAAAGAAATTAGTGATCTACTAGGTTTCTTTCTTCTTGCCTATGAGACAACGCTTCGTCTGATGTTGCCTCATGGGTCGAGAATTTTTGTTGAGTTGGATATCTCAAAGTCAGTCTTGATGCGGAATCAAATGTGGGTTGGTGACAATGAAGGATTCTGGTAGTTGATTCATTATGAGAGGATGTTTGGATACTATACTTCGTGTCATTGTTAAGTAAACTAGGGAAATTAGTGTAAGAATCACAATTTTTGGGGCAAGCAGCACCTGGAAGAGTGTCTGACCTGAGGGTGTTCTGCTTCTACCCAATAGTACCCATCTATGGGTGGATTATTCTTGAGGATGAGGGAATATAATAATGCGGGGCTCTGTCTTCCAATTATTATTTGGGATTCTGGGTGCCTCCTGATCCTGTGGAGGTGGTCACTTTTTCTTCTTCTCTATCTACATTAGGGGTGTCGTCTCACTTGTCTCTTACCTAGGTTCATGGAGGTGATATTAATTATGATTTGAGGTGCCAACATATTTCTCTTGAGGCCCATATGACTCATTTAGAGGTGAAATGTCTTTCTCTTGAGAATAATAAAGGGAAAGCCGCATTTTGGATGGGGAGAGATTCACTTTCTACCACAATATAAATCCTAAACATTATAATATCAACAAGAATCCCCATGGGGAATCCTTAATTGAATGAAGTTCTAGTATGCTCACTCTTTCATCTGATAAAGTAATTAACAATGTGAGTGAAAAGTCTTGTAACACTAGTGGTTCTAATAGTAATACATTTGCTAATCTCTAGGGGGTGGAAGGAGGCCTCTGTAGTAATAAGGATAATTTTACGATTAACGTAAATAACCCTGTAAGAACCCGGTTTTTGCGGTGAAAGACTTTGGAATATTCTTGATGATATTCCAGACCAGCGCCTTCAAACGGCATGTGATTCCGAGCCCCAGAGTGGCCAGAATTAAATTTTCAGTCCGTTCACACTGGAAACGCCAAATAAATTGTATAACTCTTAAATGGTAATCCGGATCAGAGATCCGAGTGTACGGATGGGTACAGAATGGGGTGTTTACCCTAGGAACGACATAAAACATGTCGGCGCGGGACGTTGGGACCCCTCGCCCGCTTCTGGAACGTTAAACAGAATAATTAATTAATTAATTAATTCGTTTAATGTTGAAACGCATGTATCTCTTAAACGGTGGCTCAGGTTTGGAAACAGAGGGCACCGATGAGTTCGGAGCATGCTGTTTACCCTAGGAGGGGTATAAGTTTTGCGGGCGCGGGCCGTCTTTGAAAAATGGCCCCAGGGGCATTTTTGTAATTTGGAAGCCTCAGAAGATAAATTTTATTACTTTTGAATGGGGCCTTGAATTAATATTCTGAGACTACCGTTGCATTCAGATCATGGTTTTTGGTATAGGGGTGGCTAAATCCCGACCCCGTCGGGAGTTTGGGTTCGGGCCAACGGGCGGGGGGTTAAGTGTTTTCTATTTAAACACTTAACTCAACCCTCCCTCTGTTTCACCTTCTTCTTCACCTACACTGCGGCAGGCGGTAGCTCCTCCTCCCTCTCCTCCTTTAGCTTTAGTGAAGAAGCTCCGGTGAGGTTCGGTGCGGCGGCGAACTCCCCATGAAGCTCCAGGCATCGCCCAATAGGTAGGTGTTCGTGTTTTTCTTCGTTTTCATATCTGCAACTCCCTTGGATTGTTTTATTTGCATTCAATCGCTGTTTTTCTGATCGAGTGAAGCTCGTAGTTGTGTAGGATTTGATCTGGGGTTTCTGTCTCACTTTTCGGATCAAAATTCTGAGTCTGGAGGTGATCACAGGGATCCGACGAAGTTCTGGGAGGTTTTTGGTGTTTTCCAAAGGGTTCCAGCGGCGGTCCGGTGAGCTTCAGTGGCGGCGGCGGGTTCCCAGCGGCGGCGGTGGATTCCGATCTGTGGTGGCGGCGGATTCCCAGCATCGGTCCGGTGACTTTCCACGTGGCAGCAGTGAGGTCTCGGGCGTCGGCGTCGTGACTCGTAGGCGGCGGGCGCATCGGGTCGGCAGAGCGGGGCCGCCGGCGGGGTGAACCGGGGACGCGACGCGCGACCCCGCAGAGGGAACTGAGACCCGCCATCGGCACATCTCCGTGTGGACCGAAGACCAACCACCCAGGACCAGTCGCCAGGTTGGTGGACCGCAGGACCACGGACGGCCCGCGCGACCGAACCGCTGACCGGCGCTGCAAGCCGGGCTAGTGAACGCTGCCCAGCCAGGACCGGCCGAACCGGCCTTGGACGCCCGTAACATTTGCTATGGGCGTCCGTTTTGTCTTCTGTCTGCGGCGGCGCGGACCTGACATCGAGGTGGACTCTTCGAGGTGGTTCCGGTAGTTTTAACATCTAAGACGAGGGGCTCGGGTGAACGGCACGTGCGCAAATTAGCTAAGTGGGCTTCCTGGGAATTCTTGTTTTGGGCTGCGCGGATGCACCCGACGTCCGTTTTAAGCGTCATCAATGGCATTGGGAGCCTGGCACCGTGGCAGAGCATTTTAGGGTGGTTTCATGCATTGAGGCCGAAGATGAGGTGGGGGCCCCACGAACCATCTTTCGAGCTACGTGAAGTGTTTCACGACTTTTTCATCGGATGTCCGTTCGGGGCGTGCAAGCAGTTGTTTTTGAATGTTTTTCCGAGGGGACTACAATGGTGCAATCTTCCCGATCTAATTCAGCACGATGGTGCAGGGCCCACGAGGGTCATTTGGGCATCGACAGTGATTTTCCATCTTTATCACCGAGCGACCATTTTGGACAAGTGAACAGTCCATCTTGTGTGCTTTTTCGAGAGGATCACAACGATGTGATCCATTCGTTGTGTTTCGGGCCGGGTTGTGGGTCCCATGAAGCACTGCTTGTGTGCGGTGCGTCGAAATGCACCTTTTTCTTTGGATATTCATTACACTCATGTGAGTAGTGCTTTTGACATGCTTTCCTGAGGGGATCACATTGGTGCGATGCACCCGACTGTTTTTGGGGTCGAGGCTCAGGTTCACGGGACGTCGTTCGGGCGTGAGGCGGTGTTGGTGACTTTTTCGTCGGATATCCTTTTAAGGCGAGTAAGTAGTCTATCTCGCATGTTTTTCCATGAGGATTACAACAATGTAATCTGTTCAGGCGAGCGCAGCCCCATTCGAGATCTTATTAAATGTGGAATATGGAAGGTGCCCCGGTGGCGGTCATTCTACATTGATTGTAGCGGACTCTTGACGTGTGATCATGTGCACTCCTGGGAGAGTGAAGTTGGTGTTTAAAGAGATGTGGTTGGTTGTACCTCAGTCATTGTGGTGGAAAGTAGGAGATGTTACGTCACGCCTTCGCGTTGACGTTGGGTGCCGTGTGCACGATAGCCTTAGGGCTAGAGACGTGGTATACTCTGGGAGTATATGGGGATTCTTGGAGGTACATGTTGGAGATATTTGTACATCGGAACGTTTGAACGCTTGTTTGGGGTTGATATGGGGACACACGTTGTGTGGGCCCCACGTGCATGTTGGGTTCTGCTTTACGTACTTTGACCTCCCGCGACGTAGAGGGTCCCTCTGTGCTCGATATTTTGACTAGCTGGGTGGAGTTTTTTTCCCTGGATCTATACTCGTTTGTTTGACCAGCAGGGTTGAGTGGTCTCCCGCTAGTTTTGTTCTCGATGGATTGGCCGGTAGCGGTGCTAGTGACCCCCAGTGATGGAGCAGGCGATGAGCCTCTTTCGGGTGAGTTATTCTAGAGTTGGGTGGTTGCACGATACCCACTTCATGTTCGGTTGGCCAGTGTTGTACCCTCCAGTGGAGATGGCCAGAGCAGTTCTAATTTTTACTCTCCAGCGGAGCTGGGTAGTGGGTTACTCATCGGCTTCTAGGGTCAACCCTCCATCAGAGACTGGGCAGTGGGTCCCCCGACGCTCTTAGGGTCTACCCTCAAGCAGAGACTGGGCAGTGGGTCACCCATCGTCTAGTTCTAGGTCTACCCTCCAGAAAGGCTGTGTAGTGGGTCGCATATCAACTTATTCCAGGTCTACCTTCCTGTGGGGCTAGGGAGTGGGTCACCTGATGATATATTAAGGTCTACCCTCCAACAGGGTCGGGCAGTGGGCCGCCTGATGATGTATTAAGGTCTACCCTCCAGCGGGGCTGGGTAGTGGGTCGCCTAATGATGTATTAAGGTTTACCCTCCAGCGGGGCTGGGTAGTGGGTCGCCTGATGATGTATTATGGTTTACCCTCCTGCAGGGCTGGGCAGTGGGTCACACGATATCATATTATGAATTACCCTCCAGTACGGCTGGGCAGTGGGTCATCCGTTGGCATTCCAAGCACAGTCCTTTCTACTAGGCTAGCCTGTGTCTTTCCTCTGTGATTACCAAAGAGGGACCCTTGGTTATACAAGTCAGTGTTGTGATGACTTTGACATTGAGAAGACCTCTCGACTGCAGGGCAGTGACGATGGGTGGTTTGACTTTCCCTATAAATCTAAAGTATGAGGGGTTATTTCTCCACTGAGACACATTCTTGTGACACGATCTAAAACCGTGTGGGCGAGTCAGTGCTTCCCAATGAGGATAGTGTCGAAGTGCGGTGATTGAGCCCCTTGACTTGCTGTTTGGGACAGACGTACGGGTTGCTGGGCATCGACGAAGTTTACTTCTGGGACTGTTGGCTACTCGTTTTCTTGGGCTGAGATATGGGATGGAGATCCCCTTACGGTCTTGTTCGGACTTCTTGACAGAACATATGGATTTGTATATACCATGTCCTGGTACCGACTTCTTAGGTTTTGTTTCTCTCCTTCCAGGAGAGGCGAAGACGTGCGAGGTATGCCACGTTCATTCAATGTCTAGCTTCTTGTGGTTGGATGAGTCTACTCTCCTGATATAGGCAGCAAAATCTCGACAAGAAGTTCATCTTCTCACCGTTCCAATATCCTTTTGTTAGGACGAGTTTTCTACCTTTCTCTTGTTGGGTTGATCTGTTACACTTTACTGTACCTTCGGTTGTACTCCTTTACTTTTCCCTGTTCGCTCTACTGCTCACCCTTCGGTACCACCTTTGTTTCTCCCTCGAGCCTTTGGGGTATCCTACTGAGTATATTTATACGCACCCTTGCTTGGGCTTTGCCTGCACTTGGTGTGCCCTTGTAGACGATGGACAGGTTGGTTGTGACCTCAGTGGAACATAGGAGTTCGGGACCTTGGACCGCGTGCGGTGGTCGTAGCTGGGTTCCAGTTGGGAGACCCGTTAGCTGTTTCTTTTTTTATTTACCTATCGCTAGGTTGTGGCACCCTCTCTAGTTGGGTGCGTGTTTGGCCCTTCTTCCTTTTCAGCACTTTACTTGTACTGTTTAGAGGTCGATGCACATTTTTCTTATATATATAGCAGTTTCCCTTTACTCTTCTTTTTTTACTCTGCACTTTTTCATTGAGTGTGCAATGTGTGTGTGTGTGTATAGGTTCTTAGGGAAAGGCCTCCTCGAGTTGTTGTGCCTTCGGCGCTGGTCGCCAGCCCCTGGCCTATGGAGGTGGGCTTGGGGTAGTTGCAGCTCGAGCCCGGGTAGGGTCGGGTCGTGACAAAGTGGTATCAGAGGTGGTTCGTTCCATGGGATGATGTTCGGACATCCCTAATAGAGGAGTTGGTTGGGATTTAGGTAAACAGTGTTAACGTGTCTCGGGAGCAGCTCTCGGGCCAGGGAGTCTAGTAGTGGTGCAGCAGCCGATGTATCCATTCACCAGGACCCTGATAACCTGCTTGTCGACTCGGAATGCTGAGACAGTTGTTGCAGGGAAAAATTGGTCTGTGCATCACATAGGATTGAGTCTTTGAATATCCTTCTTGAGTCATTTCCCCATCGTTGTTATTGGTATATACATATATGCTCATCTGACCGCGGTACTCCTTGATAATATTCAGGATGTCTCTGCGAAGATAGCCAGCCAGGATACCAGCTTTGGTTTGTGACGACGACCATGTGAGCTACGAGGCCACAGTCCAGGACCCATCATGCAAGCCCCTTTATCTGGGTGGGCCGGTAGCAGAACCCCCAACTATTGAGCAGCAGATAGATTCATTAGAGCAGGCGGGGCTTGAGCACTGGATGAGCGCGCTCCATGAGTTCCATCCGCAGAGACCGCTGAGGTTCACTGGTGAGCCAGACCCTCAGGTAGCAGAGGTTTGTCTAGAGGCAGTGGTTTTCCTTTTCAGGCTTGTGCAGACGCTATCAGATCAAATAGTGGCTTTGGTATCAAACCTTTTTCGTGGAGCAGCTTGGCGTTGGTGGAGTCTGGTGACTCGGCTTCTTGACGAGTCGTCACTTTTGTGGGGAGACTTTCAGTTGTTGTTTTGTGAGGAGTTTTTTCCCTCCTACGTGAGCTCCATTAGGATTCAAGAGATCCTGAATTTTCAGCAGAGAGGGATGACAGTGGCCGAGTACGTGGCTATTTTTGCAGACCGTGCACGCTTTTACCCAGACTTGGTCCATGATGATAACTTCCGAGTGCGAAAGTTTGAGCAGGGTCTCCACTGAGAGATTCGTGCTGTCATAGTACCCTTGGGAATTTCAAAATATTTCAAGGTACTAGAGTAGGAGCAACTGATAGAGGGCTTCATGTCATGTTCTAGAGTTGGTAGTGGCAGCAGGCACGTCAGAGCCGAGACGTCTGCTGGAGCTAGCGGGTGTCGGCAAGCAGAACCTCAACGCAGGTGGATTCCAGATGACTAGACTCAGGGGTGTAGTTGTACACCACAGTGGAACTGGAGAGCACCAGTGTAGCCCGGAGAGATTCAGTGCTATGCTTGTGATGGGCGAGGTAACCAGCTGCTGGACTACCCGACCAGGCATGCAGAGAGTTTCAGGTAGGCAGCAGGTGCACCACCACGATGGGGGAATCTTCGTGATCGGAGTAGTACCCGGAAAGGTGGTGCGAGCAAAGGAGAAGGATGAGATGGTAGTGGGGGAAGGATTTATGAGGTCTTCCCATCACCACTAGGTGTTCCACGTCAGGCTCTGGGAGCTGACAGTTGGGACCACGGACAACCCTGAGCTTTGGATGTCTACGATCCCGCAGAGCCTTAGGTGATAAGAGGTACACTCAACATCTCTACTACTTCTTTCAGTAGAATTGACAGACTCTGTGTGTGGAATGACTTCCTCCCTGCTCCTTACTTGAGGTGTTACCAGGGTGGTGCGGGGCATCGGTGTAAACCTGTGTTGGTATGATAAAAGGTGTGAGACATTTTCCTTTAGTCAATGGTGTAAAAACCTTCTCCTTTTGAGCCTGTAAGAGAGCCTTGGTTATGGGACGTCGACTATTGAATCTTGCGTGACCATATATCCTTGGGTGTTTCACCATATGGATATTCTGAAGGAGGGAATCACTGGGCCTTGTTCCAGGTGTGGGATGTGATTCTAGTCGCGGTGTGAGACGTGGAGGTTCAGTCGGGGAGGTGAGCTACACCCGAGAGCCTTTGGGCCATTTGAGACCCTGCAAAGGGATGGTGAGGTTCCCTACTAGCTTCCCCTAACCCCAAAGTCTGCAGTGGGTGAACGACATTGCCAAAAACCGACCTCTCATGAACAGATCAATGATTTGGTCTGTGTGCGGTGGTGCAAAGCTGTGCGAGACTTCTTCTAGGTACGAAAGAGCCAGTTGTGGGCTTAGTACCCTATGTTGCTCCTATTTTTGCTTTTTGGGGACGAAAATCTTGAAGGAGGGAATGATGTAAGAAACCTTTTTACGGTGAAAGACTTTGTAATATTCTTGATGATATTCCAGAGCAGCGCCATCAGACGGCGTGCAATTCTGAGCCCCGGAGATGCCGGAATTAAATTTTCTATGTGTTCACACTAGAAACACCAAATAAATGGGATAACTCCTTAACGGTAATTAGGATCATTGATCTGAGAGTACAGCTAGGTCCATAATGGGGTGTTTAACCTAGGAATGACAGAAAACTTGTTGGGGTGGGACGTTTGGACCCCTCGCCTGCTTCTGGAACGTTAAACAGATTAATTAATTAATTAATTAATTAATTTGTCTAATGTTGAAACGCAGGTGTCTCTTAAACGGTGGCTTGGGATTGGAAACTGAGGGCACCGTTAAGTTTGGAGCTTGATGTTTACCATAGGAGGGGTATAAGTTTTGTGGGGCGCGAGCCGTCTGTGAAAAATGGCCCTAGGGGCGTTTTTGTAATTTGGAAGCCTCAGACGTTTAGTTTTATAACGTTTGAATGGGGCTTCGAATTAAAATTCTGAGATAGCAGTTGCGTTCAGAGCGTGGTTTTTGGCCTAGGGGAGGCAAAATCCTGACCCCGTCAGGAGTTCGGGTTCGGGCCGACGGGCGGGTGGTTAAGTGTTTTCTATTTAAACACTTAACCCACCCCTCCCTATGTTTCTCATTTTCTTTGCCTGGACAGTGGCAGGAGGCAGCTCATCCTCCCTCTCCTCCTCCACCTCCTGTGAAGTAGCTCCGGTGAGGTGCGGCGCGGCGACAGACTCCCCATGAAGCTCCGGGCATCGCCCAAGAGGTAGGAGTTCGTGTTTTTCTTCGTTTTCATATCTACAACTCCCTTGGATTGTCTTATTTGGATTGAATCACTGTTTTTCCTATCGAGTGAAGACCGTAGTTACAAAGGATTTTATTTGGGGTTTCGGTCGCACTTTTTGGATCAAAATTCCCAGTCCGGTGGTGATAGCAGGGATCCGACGAAGTTTCGTGAGGTTATTGGTGTTTTCCGGCGGGTTCCATCGGCGGTCCGGCTAGCTTCAGCGGAGGCGGCATCTTTCCAGCAGTGGCGGCGGTTTCCCAGCGGCGGTAGCGGCTTCCCAGTGGCAGTCCGACGGCCTTCCAGGAGGCGGCATCGAGGTCCTGGGTGCCGGTAGCACGGCTCCTAGGCGGCGGGCACAGCAGGTCGGCCGAGCGGGGCTGCCGGCCAGGTGAACCAGGGTCGCAACGCGCGACCTCGCGGATGGAACCGAGACCCGCCATCGGCGATTCTCCACGTGGACTGAGGACCGGCCACCCGGGGCCGGTCTCCAGGTCGGTGGAGCGCGGGACCGCAGAACGGCACTGTAAGCCGGTTCAGCCGAAGGGGCTTCGCCCCCATCGATTTTATATGCCCGTAACTTCTGCTACAGGCATCGGTTTTGCGCACTATCTACATTGGCGCAGAACTGACATCGACGCGGACTCTTTGAGGTGGTTCCGGGAGTTTTAACTTCCACGAAGAAGGGGCTCAGGGAAACGACACATGCATAATGCAGCTAAGCGGGCTTCCCGAGAATTCTTGTTTTGGACGGCACGGACGTGTCCGACGTCCATTTTAAGCGCCGTTAGTGGCGTTGTGTCCCTGGAACCGAGGCATATCATTCCATGGTGGTTTCAGGAATTGAGGCCAAAGTTGAGGCGAGGGCCCCAAGGCCCGTCTTTCAAGCTTCGTGCAGCGTTTCACCACTTTTTCATCGGATGTTCGTTCATGGCTTGCAAGCAGTCATTTTTGGATGTTTTTCCGAGGGGATTACAATGGTGCAATACACCAGCTCTAATTCAGCATGATGGTGCGGCACACACGAGGGTCGTTTGGGTGCTGACGGTGATTTTCCATCTTTATCACTGGGCGACCATTGTGGACAATTTAATTTTCCATCTTGTGTGCTTCTTCGAGAGGATCGCAATGGTGTGATCCGTTCATTTTCTTTCGGGACCGAGTTGCGGGTCCGACGAAGCACAGCTTGTTTGCGGTGCGCCAGAATGCACCGTTTCTCTTGATATACATTGCACTCATGTGATTAGTTCTTTTGATGTCTTTTCCCGAGGGGATCGCATGGGTGCGATGCACCCGCCTGTTTTCAAGGCTGATGCTCGGGATCACAGGACGTCGTTCGGGCGTGAGGCGGTGTTGGCGTATTTTCCGTCGTATATCCGTTTGAGGTGAGTATGTAGTCTATCTCACATCTTTTTCTATGAGGATTACAACGGTGTAATCTGTTCATGTGAGCGGATCCTCATTCACGATCTTATTAAATGTAGAATATGAAAGGTGCCCCGGTGGCGTTCCTTCTACCGTGTTTGTAGCGGACCCTTGACGTGTAATCACGTGCACTCCTGGGAGAGTGAGGATGGTATTTAAAGAGATTTGGTTGGCTGTACCTCAGTCTTTGAGTTAGAATGTAGGAGATGTTATGTCACGCCTTCTCATTGACGTTGGGTGCCGTGTGCATGATAGCCTTAGGGCTGGAGACGTGGTATTGTCTGGGAGTATACGGGAATTCTTGGAGGTACATGTTGGAGATGTTTATACCTGAGAACGTTTGTACGCTTGGTTGGGGTTGAGATGGGGCCACACGTTCTCTGGGACCCACGTGTGTGTCGGGTTCTGCTTTACGTACTTTGACCTCTCGCGATGTAGAGGGTCCCTCTGTGCTCGTTTGTTTGACTAGTAGGGTGGAGTTATTTTCCCCTGGCTCTCTTCTTGTTTGTTTGACCAGCAGGGTTGAGTGGTCTCCCCTGATTTCGTTCTCGATGGATAGTCTGATTGCGGCTCTAGTGACCCCCAGTGATGGAGCAGGCGCTGAACCTCTTTCGGGTGATTTGTTCTGGAGTTGGGAGGCTGCGTGATACCCACTCCGTGTTCGGTTGGCCTGTGTTGTACCCTCTAGTGGAAATGGACAGAACAGTTCTTAGTTTTACCCTCCACCAGGGTTGGGTAGTGGGTTACTCATTGGCTTCTTGGGTCTACCCTCCAGCAGAGACTGGGCAGTGGGTCACCTGGTGCTCTTAGGGTCTACCCTCCAGCAGAGACCGGGCAGTGGGTCACCCGACGACCTCTTAGGGTCTACCCTCTAGCAGGGCTGGGTAGTGGGTTGCCCGTCATTTAGTTCCAGTTCTACCCTCCATTAAGGCTAGGCAGTGGGTTTCTTGTCGACTTATTCAAGGTCTACCCTCCAGCGGGGTTGGGTAGTGGGTCGCCGGATGATGTATTAAGATCTACCCTCCAGCGGGATTGGGCAGTGGGTCGCCTGATTATGTATTAAGGTTTACCCTCCAGTGGGGCTGGGCTGCGGGTCTCCTGATGATGTATTATGGTTTACCCTCCAGCAGGGCTGGGTAGTGGGTCAGCTAATATCATATTTTGAATTACCCTCCAGCAGGGCAGGGAAGTGGGTCATCTGATAGAATTATGGGCTCATCCCTTTCTACTAGGCTAGCCTGTGGATTTCCTTCATGATTATCGAAGTGGGACCCCTGGTTATACAGCTCAGCGTTGTGTTGGCTTTGACATTGAGAAGACCTCTCGACTGCAGGGATGTGACGAGTTGTGGTTTGACTTTCCCTATAACTCTCAAGTACGAGGGCCGCTTTCCCCACTGAGACGCGTTCTTGTGACACGATCTAAAATCATGTGGGCGAGTTAGTGTCACCCAAAGCAGATAGTTTCAAAGTGCGGTGATTGAGCCCCTTGTCTTGCAGTTCGGGGAAGACGTGCGGGTTGATGGGCATCGAGGGAGTTTACTTCTGGGACTACTAGCTACTAGTTTTCTTGGGCTCAGCTATGGGATGGAGATCCTCTTACAGACTTGTTTGGGCTTCTTTATAGAGCATATGGATTTGTATATAAGATGTTCTGGTACCCACTTCTTGTGTTTGGTTTCTCTCCTTCAAGGAGAGGTGAAGATGCGCAAGGTATGCCACGTGCTTTCCACATCAAGCTTCTCATTTTTGGATGAGTCTACTCTCCTTCTATAGGTATCGACATCTCGACAAGAATTTAATCTTCTCACCATTCCTAACTCCCTATGTTAGGATGAGTCTTCTACCTTTCTCTTATTGGGTTGAGATGTTACTCTTTACTGCACCTTCGGTTGTACTCCTTTACTTTTCCATGTTCTCTCTACTGCTCACCCTTTGGTACCTCCGTTGTTTCTCCCTTGAGCCTTCGGGGTATCCTACTATGTATTTTTATACTCACCCCTGTTTGGTATTTTTCCGCACATGGTATGCCCTTGTAGACGACAGACAGGTTGGTCATGACCTCAGTGGATCATAAGAGTTCGGGAGCTTGGACTGCATGTGGTGGTCATAGCCGGGTTCCAGGTGGGAGACCCGTCGACTGTTTCTTTTTTTGTTTACCTGTCGCCGGGTTATGGCACCCTTTCTGGTTGGGCGCCTGTTTTCCCCCTTTTTCCTTTTCAGCACTTTACTTGTACTATTTAAAGGTTGATGCACATTTGTGGTATATATATAGCAGTTTCCCTTTACTTTTCTTTTTTACTCTTCACTTTTTCATTGAGTGTGCTTCGTGTGTGTGTGTGTACAGGTTCTTAGGAAAAGTCCTCCCCGAGTTTTTGTGCCTTCGGTGCTGGTCTCCAGCCCCTAGCCTATGGAGGCAGGCTTAGGGTATTTGCGGCTTGAGCCCGAGTAGGGTCGGGTCGTGGTAAACCCTAATTCTATGATCATAGTTTAATTAGTCATTGTAAAAGGTAGGAGAGATGGAAAACTGAAAAAAGTCATTTCAAGGGAGTTAATGGAGCTGAATCACCATCATTTGGGCAGCCCACTTATCATCCTTAGTGTAGGGAAATAAGGGTAAGAAGTGACATCACTACATCACCTAGGATGGCATCTGTAACCCATGGGAAGAATGATTTGTGATTTCAATTTGACAACCCTTTAGTGGGTCCTATAAGGGTATCTATTTTTTCTCATTGAGACCAAGGAAGTAGGTCAACTTCTTGGAAATAATGTTATGTAAATGAGGAGGGACCTCCATTATAAAAATTTAATTAGAATATCACTAATTCATCTCCCCTATCTAATAGGGGTTAGGCCAGAATATTGGTCTTTATGAACTCAAATAATTATGTTTTAACCATGATTTGAACCATTAGATAATTCAATTTCATGATTTAATGCTTCCCAAGACTGAATCCTGATTTGTGGCTCCAATGAATGTATGAATGTGTACTTCACAAAATGCATGTCACTTATTTGTTTTATTTATTATGGAAAAATTTGGGATATTTACTCTATTTATTGTGGTTTCTCAATGTTTGGGATCTTACTCAACCCCTTAAAATCTTTTTATTCTAATATATTCGTTTGTTGATTTTTTATTTTATTTTAAACAAACATTATCAACAGTAAAATATAGATAACTAATAAAACCTATATATATGAGTGATATAATTTTAACACTGATAAATATTTGTGTTGTCAAACCTTATTAATTTACCACTAATAAAACTCATATTTATCAATACTATTATGAAATATTTGACAAAACCCTTCATGATCATATTAATTCAACCCTATGAGAATGAACTACTTCATTATTTTTAGGCTCTCTCATGGAATAATTCTTCTACCACTGCCCCCCTCAAACATCATGGATGAATAGATCATCTAAAAACCAAGGAACAAGAGTTATTCTAATGAAACTTCTTTATGTAGTTTTTTATTACTCTTCATTAGCCAAACTCTTCGTACATAACAAATCCTCTGGTTTTAGCTATAATAACCTAGTACCCACACTCCCAGATCCTATATTGAAATCATGAAAATTACATTTCCAGCCTTGATGATGATAATGGTGAACCATTTTTTCTATCCAAACCTAAGAACATAAAAAAGAAAAATAGGATCACTTACATCGTAGAATACCTTTTAGGTTTTTTATGGAATTAGGAAAATCTAATTCATAAAAAATTAAAATTACATTAAAAAGAACATTTATCCCACTTATCCCTACTTTTTTATATTAAGACATCATTAAAATCTATATAAAATACCTTTTATACATAACTCATTAAACTTTAATATTTATAACATATAAAAATGGAAATATAAGAAGGGTGGGAAAAAATGACTGGTAATGGGAACTGGTTACATTAAAAAATGAATGTCATCAGCGATCATAGGAAGAGAATAAGGGTATACTGACATAATCAATGTGCATGATTGAATCATAAAATAACTCATACCCATAAATACTTATGTCATAAAATATTAAAACATGGAAAAGGAAAGACTCATCAAAGCCAAAAATAACAATCCATGTAATATCAATCTTGATCATAAGAAACATTTTAAACCTATAGATAAAATAGATAAAACATATTGGTATCTTGAAACATCATCTCATTGAACCCTTACCAAACCCTGAGAGAACCCTTATAATTGGAATATCCATATGGCCATCTTATAATATAATTTTATATATAACATAATTATTACCAAATATATTGAAGCGCTACCTGGGCACAATGATCATTAAGCTATAACATGATCCACTGGTGCTATCTAGGAACACTAATCATTTATAATTTACAAGAACTAAATAATGAATAAATCAAATATAGAATTATTTTCACCACAACTTGTTAACTTGATATTTATAATTTTTAAATAATGATTTACCATTGTAAATTAAATTTGGTTCCCAATAGTCCATTTTAAACATGGTTAATCCCTGAAAAATAAATATGTTCCATAAAAATTTCATTGAAACATTACTATCTCGTGTAAAATAATCTTATTCCATAATAATATATTTGAAACATAGTTATACCATTAAAAAAAACTAGTTCCATAAATATCAATTCGAAACATGGTTAACCCGTGGAAAAGAAACATATACTATAACAATCTCATTTGAAACAATGTTGACCTGTTGAAAAGAATCATGTTCTATAACAGTCTCTTGGAAACATTCTTAATCCATCCAAAGAATGAAAGGGGGTGACCTAATTTCAAAATATACCCATTTGTGCATAAGTAAAAACAATGTTTTTTGACATTGATGATTGTAAATACATTTAAAATATCCTTAACACATTTTGAAAAAAATACCATTTTCATTTAGAAAATCACTTTTTAAAACATAAAACATTTTAAAAATTCATTTTATCTGAAAATAAAAATTAATTATTATAGATTAATATATTAATAACAATTTAAAACAATTATTTAGTAAAATATCTTTTATATTTGAAAATTACATTTTAAAACATTTTTTAAAAACATATTTTTTTAAGAAAAAATGTTTTCGACCAAAAAGATGTTTTTTTATAAAAGCATTCATTTGAACTCTTGACTACAATAATAGAGGAAGATGAAGGGAAATTTTTTTTATCATGATATAAACAGAGGATAAGAAAATACTTGATAATTATTTAGAGGTATATTATAATATTTCAATATTGAAGACTTAATCACAAACAATCCGAATAAACGACGAGATTGTAACATGAAAGTCTTACAACTTTGATATCATTTAATCATAATCCCCATGAAATAATAATTTAAAAAAACATATAATATCATAAAAGTAATTATATTAATGATATAACATGTCAAAGGGGTAGTATATACAGCACATAAAATTAGATAGGTGTAAAATATAATGAACATCTCAAAGAATGAATGTTGTGACAAAAATATCTTAATGCTTTAGTAAATTTGAAATTGTAAACCCAATAAAATAGGGATACTGAAATATATATGTATATTTCAATAAAATTAATTATATTAATCATGCCCTAAATTCGTGGGCATTATATACACCACACAAAAAGAATACGTGGTAAATAGGGCATGAATCTCATAGAAATAATACCGAGATGAGAAGAGCCCTTACTACCTGACTTAATTTTGAATCATGATATATGGGAAATAAAAATGCTAAATAAGTTTTTTAATATCATTAGTGAAAATAAATTCATGATATAACATGTCATATTTCATTATATACACCACACAAAATAAATAATGGTGAACATGGCATAAGTCTCGGAAAAATAAAAGTGAGACTTCAAATCCTCTTACCTTATGTCTTGAATCTCATTATATTTGTTCAAACATCCTGTAAAATAAATATAATTTTATTATAAATATAAATTATAACATCTCATGTAAATAAAAAATATTACTTTTTCATATTTATTAATATATTTCAATAACATATTTATATTACTTTAAAGGGAACGATATGCTCGATGGCGTACCCAATATGAAACAAGGAGTTTCTTTGAAATCTTACGTTGCACACTAATAACATAATAATATTATTTTAAATGGTAGTTAACACATAGTTGTTGTATTAGTGGGAATGAATAGAAATAACTAAAATATTATTATTTATAGTTTTTAAATGTTTTTACATATATCCAATAAAACATAAAGGCGTAAAATAAGAAAAGAATTCAATCTTTAGTATAATTGCTCTAATATTCACTAAAAGGTCGATTTATCGCCTTTTGATGGAGAACCCAATTTAAAAATAGTTTTGGTCACTCTTATACATTGTCTTCGACCAAATAAAATATTTCTTTAGAATGGCGACATAAAAATTTACTTTGTGTAAATTTTTGGTATTTTTCCGATAAAGTTCAATTTTAAATGAATAGTGAAAATGTTGTATTTTAATTCAAAAACTCATTTTAATATAATATATGATTAGATTATCTTTTGAATTGGTTTTAAAGTGAAATTATAATATATTTTTAACATTTAATCCAATGGTGTTCATTGGATTAATTTCACTTTGAAATTAGACTTAAACTAGTGTCAATCTTTTGATATATATTGTTTCATAAAAACACGCTATTTGTTTTGACAACGGGAATTAATTGTTAAATTAATTAATTCAACTTATATGTTTTGAATTTTGTAAAATATACATCATTTTTGAATTCGGAATATCAAATATAGATTAGGGTGAATTTTTGGTATTTTTCTGAAAATATTCAATTTTTGATGAATAGTGAAACCACTAAGTGGTAGGTAAAAAACTGATTTTTCGTTTAAATGAAAATTTACCACTTTTGTGAATTTAATTTCAAATATTAAAGATAATTTTATAATAATATAAAATGACCTTGACGCATATCCTACCATTTTTGTATGATTAATGGTGGACCAAGACAATCCATGGGTAAAATTGGGGACCCCATGGAACCACTTTGGTAGGAAAATTACATTAAAAACATTTTATTTAAAGTTAAAATTAAAATGTCACAAACATGTATTATTTTACTAAAAAAAATTTTACATGGGGTTATACAAGTCTTATTTTTTACTATAAATATTAATTATAAAGGTAAAAAGATTTCATACATCATGATAGTTTTTTTATAATTTTTACACATTATATAAATTAATTTATTTATGACACCGTAATGATCCAGTGATTACCTCAAAAATGAACTATTTAAATAAAATGAGAATATAGGGAAAATCTAATTATAGACTGGTCACAAACCTATTCAAGGGGTGGATTTAGAAACCTTATCAACTTATCCTCAAAATATATCCTTTTGGGACCTTTAAAATCCAAAAACGATTTTATAATAATGTAATATTTTATGACTTTCCATGAGTGCCCCTCATCTCCTCTTATAAAAGGCCCCCACCTCTACCACCTTACCCACACCTCTCAAGCCTTTCGCTCATCCAAGATCTACACATTTTACTTCTCCACATACCTATCCTAATCCTAGAAGCCTTACCTTTGGCAGGAAGCTCTTCAAGAAAACCTTTTGGTTCAAACCAAAGGGAGTTACCCGATTTAAAGGTAATGTCTTCACTAGTGTTCTTTTGTTTTATTTTTCTTCTCCAACCCCTTAAATATTTTTATTCATTTATTTTATAAGAACTCCAGTATATTAAATATACTAGGATTTTTTTATGAAAAAAATTCGAGCTAAACTTATACACACATTCATCTAATGGTTAAATAAAAAACTATTTGTGTGGATGGAGAATTACTACCTCACGAAATGATGATTGTTCAATATTATCTTAACACCTTTCATGGTGGCCATTATGATGTCACTGTATTTCATATATGATATATATGGTCTTTATGTTTTCTATATTCTTCTTTATTTTATATTTAAGACATATCTTTATGCTTTTCATGTTGTGAAAATATTATAATTGCATACGAAGAAGTGTGGACTACCGCCCCCTCAAGTGATGTGACTCGTTCATGAAATAAATGGAATGTATAGATAATGAAATTAATGAATATATGTGACCTATATAACATATATATTATACTTTAATTATAATATATATATCTCTCTCATTTATTTTTAATTCCATTAATATGATAAAGAAATTAAAGTAACGTTCATGCGCATGTATGGCCTACAGTCTCCATGAACGGTGCATTTCATTTCATTTTATTTACAAATGTTATGGAATAGTATAAAATGAATATTTACTCGATATATATGATATATAAATCATTAATACTATTTTGGAGATGATTTACTTATAACTACAGGGACAATCATTTTCAAACAAGTTCATTTTTGACTCATGTACCAAACATCGAAAAAAACGTCTGATCTAAACTCACATTATTAACCAATTATTATAACATTATAATATGTGATATGAACTGAATAATAATATCTAAATTAGTTAATTATGAAATTATAAATTGACCAAAGTTTATTATTCAGGAATAAAAATAAACAAACAAGACGAGTCAGACTTGAGGTAAGGGATCCTACCTCTCTCTTTCTTTTTAAGTACTCTCTTTTATGTCATTTCTTTTAAAATCATCTTTATTATGTTTGGGGGTGTTATTTTATATTCCTCATACTGTAATTTTTATGTTCATATTATTAGGGCCCTATTTGATCTCATAAATCCATTTTTGGATGTTTTAAGTGGCACTGTTAGGCTGCCGAGTTTTCGTAAGGGATTTTTCATCTCACTTTTATTCCCGTGAGATTTATGATACATTTTCCACAATTTCCTTTGAGTGGTTTATGTACTTCCCATTATTATACTCTTTCTGTAATATAATTTCATTTATGGGTATTTACATCTATATTGTATTACCCTTATTCCATGTGGTGTATGTTTTGAAAGTTACCCAAATCAGTAAGGGGACCTTTCACCCTCCTCTTCTTTAAAAAGACTTCTTTTTGTTATGTCTTCTTATATACATGTTATTATGTTGTGATATGTTCTCATATATCTTTGTTGATTTAAATTTGATGTACAAGTGATGAGATACCCTTTTCATCTCTCATCGACTTATTTTTTGAATTTTGATGTGACACCGTTAGGCTATTGAATTTTTGTAATGGAACATCTTAACTCAATTTTGATTCTTTGGGTTAAGATTGTACTCCTTGGGTATGTTGTTCTATGAATATGTGTGAATGAACTATGATTGTTTTATACTTAATATCCACTTATATTTGGCATATTATTTTTTCACACATAATTATGTAATTGATTTATCCTTAATCAAAGGATACGGTCTTTGTAAGGGACTTCGTCTCAATCTCCTTTCATTGAGGAATATTTTTTTCTAATACAAGACATTCTTTTATACGCTGTATAAACACCTTTGACTTTTCATTTCATTCAAAGGGAATATTTTTCTACGAAGTGTTTTACTAAATGACAAAAAGGAATGTTTCTTTTAACGTACGTGGTGACAATGACCTTTTCCGCCACTGTGAGTACTATTTGACCTTTGGCTTCCTTAACAAGACGTAATTTTTTTAAAATAAAAAAGATAACATATACTCTTTTATGTATTTTGGTTTTGAAAATGGTTTTTATAATGGATTTTTTATTTCAATATATTTAAGAGATATATTGTGATCGAAATGTGGAAATGTTTTCTTTCCAGTATATTTGTTTTCTGTCTTATGATTTAATAATGGTACTTGGAAATTTGATGGGTGGATACGTGATAAACCATATGACGGGTGGTGTTGTGAATACAAGGATGGTTGGTTACGTTATAACCTCCAATGCATTTGGTGTGAATGTCGGCAGTATGGATCTTCCATTAAGTGATATGTGTGGAATTCGACCTTATGGTTATTCCATTTAAGTAGGTTTATATCACAAGTTACCTTTATATGTTATGTGTTCTTTATATGGTTTTTATGGTAATAATTTGGTTACAAAAGGGTATGTAATGATCTTTTATTCAGTGAATAATATTTACTACTTCATAAAGGTGAAAAGTATTATTTTGATAAAGTATTCATGGTTTACTTGTTGTTTTGAAAAACTAACAGTTTTCCTTCTTTGTATATACATTACTGGGCTTTTTATGCTCATCCAAAGTTTTTGAAATGTTTTCCATAGGACATAATGGTGAATTTGGTCAAGGATGGGATCAAGGAAATACATGCAATCTAAAACATGGAACTAGACATGTTTCTTTTTAAGTGTTTTTATTTTATGTAAACTTAGTAGATGTGTCTACTTTGTAATCTTTTGAGATGTAATAGTTATGTCCTAATTCTCTAAAACTCTAAACCTAAAAAAATTCAATATGTGAATTATTCATTTAATTCAATATCAAGTAATGTTTAAGGCCGTGGCCTTATAGTAGGTATCAGAGGCCGGTTTAGACAACTATAGGGACTATGAGTTTTCATTAGACACATGGTTAGTCCCTATATCTATTATTTCAGTAAAATCCTTATTTTATAACTTTATTTAAGGTCAAGTAAATTCGGTTACGAATGGAAGGAGGAGGATCTCAGACGACATTCCTATCTCTTCCCGATGACATGCTTGCAATAATTATTACAAAGTCATGTTCAGATGATTGTGAAACGTTTTATAGGATACAACTCACTTGCAAGCAGTTGTTTGAGATATCAAACACCTCCACTATACATCGTTATCATCGTGGATCATGGGTTGTATTTAGACAATTCCTATTTTCACAATATTCTCATATTTTCAAGAAAGGTAAATATTATCAAGGTATTTTCAAATATTTTACCTTATCACAAGATTTTGAAGAATATTATAATTTTAAAAATGGTGCTAAAGAAGTAGACCCTTGCGCAACGTATTTATACTTGACTTTAAAATATAGTCTCTCAACACATACTTATGGTATTTTCAAAGGACCAATAATCGAATGTTTCAACTCATTCTGTCTGACTATTTTATAGAAATCATGTTTTATCAGATGTTTTTGAATTATATGTCATACATGATTATTTTCCAAAACTATTTTTCTGTGAACACCCATACGACCCATGTTTTACAAGGTGTATTTGGATGGGGAAGCAAATTATTTTGAAGGATCTCTAAATCATTGTTGTAATGCATGGAACATCTATATACATGAATAAGATGACGATGTAACTGAGTGGATGCCATGATCAAGGTATGTTGTTATTCATTTTGGGAATCATGTTATTTTATCTTATGGTGGTGAAATAAGACATCAATAATTAAGATGTTGATATCCTAATGAATTGGGATGAAAATGAGAGGTATAAGGAAACCATTGAGGTTAAAACATGTTAGGGTTATTTTTGGAGTTTTATAAAAAGTTAAACCCATAGGATGGGTGACAACTCGTCACATCTGGTAAGGCCGCAGGAATCAATCCCACAACTGAAGGGCGACAAGGGTGCATCGCCTACCACTGGACTACGTGAATTCCCTGGTTGGTATGACTTATTCTATTTAGTTAGATGATTTTATGAATCAAGAATAATTCGATTTTGGGTTATCTATGAAAAGTTTGACTTATCCTGGAGGATATATGATTAGGTTAATTACTTTTCAATGTGAGACTTTAAGAGAAACTGATGTTATTTGGTGATAAAGGTTAATTTTTACCTTGGAGGACAATGTGATTAAATCCTTCAAATATTTGGGTCTCAATCTTAGTTTGGTTTACTTTGAAGAATTTTATAGACAATTTCTTTATTCAGTGGTCTTTGTTGAACTTCAGTTTTTGTTGAAAAACTTTGGAGATTAAGAATAGATTTTATATTTTAAAAAAGGATTATCCTTTTGTGGATTATCTGATCTTGTTCTACCATTTTTTATTTTGGTTAAGGTCTAAGGACATGGGAAATATATAGTTATCTTTTGTGGATTATGTGATTCTATAGATGTTTATTATAGTGATCTTAATGTGAACAAGTCATCCTAAATACTCATCTTTTTGAGGAAAAAAGGAGTTTTTATAAGAAATATAGTAAGAGATGAAAGTCTAAATGATAAGAAAATATGTTTTCTTATGATTTAATTAATCTCACAAATAAATTACTCAATGAAATGTAAACTAAAACAAAAAATTTTTATGTTAACTTTTCCTACTGGGGAATTATATATCATTTAACCCATCACATGTTTTTTATTTTTTGGTGGTTAACTTTCTCCTAATCATGTTTTTTATCACTCTCCATCAGAACATGACCCTCTGTTTTCTCACCCATGTCCATGTTTTCCTACATGGAATCCTAGTGTGGGTTAACTCGGGAAAACATTGTACTTCCCTTTCTTTCTTTTAACGTCACAGTTTAATTTACTCCTTTTCCAATGTGGGGCTTTCAATGAAGTTTCCAAGCCCAATTTTAAAATTGCAAGGACGCAATTCCCAAAAGGGGGGGAAGGATGTAAAATCCCAGGTAAATAAATAATATTAAATTATCATATTTATTAATATTTGTGAATAAAATATTAATATTACTTTAAAGTGAACGCTATGTTCGATGGCGTACCCAATACGAAACAAGGAGTTTCTTTGAAATCTTATGTTGCACACTAATAATATAAGAATATTATTTTAAATGGTAGTTAATACGTAGCCGTTTTATTGGAGGGAATGAATAGAAATAACTAAAAGATGATTATTTATGTTTGTTAAATGTTTTTACATTTATCCAACAAAATATAAAGTCTTTAAATAAGAAAAGAATTCAATCTTAAGCATAATTACACAAATATTCACTAAAAGGAAGATTTATCACCTTTTGATGGCGAAACCTCTTTAAAAATAGTTTTGGTCACTTATATATTCTGTTTGACCAAAGAAAATCTTTCTTTGGAATTGGGTGATAAAAATTTACTGTGTAAATTTTTGGTATTTTTTCGATAATGTTCAATTTTTAATGAATAGTGAAAAATGTTGTATTTTAATTCAAAACCTCTTTTTAATATAATTTATTTATATGATTATATTATCTTTTTAATTGTTTTTAATGTTAAATTAGAATATATTCTTACCATTTAATACAATGGTGGTCATTTGAATTAATTTCACTTTGAAATTGGACTTAAACTAGTTTCAATCTTTTGATATATATTGTTTCATAAAAACTCGCTATTTGTTTTGACAACGGGAATTAATTATTAAATTAAATAATGCAACTTATATGTTTT
Organism: Viscum album; assembly: GCA_963277665.1. Lineage (NCBI taxonomy): Eukaryota > Viridiplantae > Streptophyta > Magnoliopsida > Santalales > Viscaceae > Viscum > Viscum album. The sequence goes on from OY728129.1 coordinate 1,071,782,872, forward strand.
TTATTTTGTAAAATAGAAATCATTTTTGAATTTTTAATATCAAATATAGTGTAGGGTGATGTTTTGGTATTTTTCTGAAAAGCATCAATTTTTTTATGAATAGTGAAACCACTAAGTGGTTGTTAAAAAACAGATTTTTCATATAAATGAAACTTTACCACTTTTGTGAATTGAATTTCAAAACATCAACATACATGGTTGTCATTATGATGTAAAATTTGATTCAATGGGATATAAATAAATTTTTGCTGAATAGTAACTTTTAAGTTTTACTAATCGCAATTAAAGGTAATTCGTGTAATTTAAGGTAATGATAAAGTTATAATAATATGAAATGACCTTGAAATATGTCCTACCCTTATGGTATGAGTCATGGCCGACAAATACAATCCATGGGTAAACTTGGGGACCCCATGGAGCCACTTTGGTAGGAAAATGACATTAATAACTTTTTATTTCACCTTAAAATTAAAATGACACAAACATGTACTGTTTTACTAAAACAATTTTTACATGGGGTTATACAAGTCATATTTTTTACTATAATTAGTTATTAGTAAGATAAAAATATTTACTACGTCATGATATTTTTTTTACAATTTTTATATGTTAAATAAATATATTTATTTATGACACCGTGATGATGCAGTGATTACCTCGTAAATGAACGATTTAAATAAAATGAGAAGATAGGGTAAAATCTATGTCTTAAACTTGTCACAAACCTATTGGATGGGTGTATTTCGAAACCTTATCACCTTATCCTAGAAATATATCCTTTTGGGTCTTTTAAAATCTGAAAAGAATTTTATAATAAAGTAATATTTTATGACTTTCCAATAGTGCCCCTCCTCTCCTCTTATAAAAGGCCCCCACCTCTACCAAATTACCCACTACTCTCAAGACTTTGGATCAGCAAATCTATGTTCATTTTATCTCTCCACATCCATGTCCACATTTTAGATGCCTTACCTTAGGCAGGAAGCTCTTCCAGAAATCCTTTTGGTTCAAACCAAAGGGAGTTACCCGATTTAAAGGTAATGTCATCACTTGTGTTCTTTTTTTTATTTTTCTTCTCCAACCCCCTAAAATATTTTTATTACATTATTTTTTAACAGAACAAGTATATTAAATATACTTGGATTTATTTATGAGAAATATTTGACCTACACTTACACACACCTTCGTCTAATGGTTAAATAACATACTGTTTCTGTGCATGGCGAATTACTGCCTCTTGAAACGATGATTGTTCAATCTTCTCTTAAAACCATTCATGGTGGCCATTATGATGTAACTGTATTTTATATATGATATATATGGGATTTATTTTTTCTATATGCTTCTGTATTTTATATTTAAAACATACCTTTATGCTTTGTATGTTGTGCAAATGCGATAATTTCATATGAGGAAGTGTGGACTACCGCCCCCTCAAGTGATATGACTCGTTCATGCAATACATGGAATCTATAAATAATGAAATTAATGAACATATGTGACATATATAACATATATATTATACTGGAATTATAATATATATATATCTCTCATTTATTTTTAATTCTATTAATAAGACAATGAAGTGAAAGTAGCGTTCATGCGTACGTACGGCCTACCATCTCCATGAACTGTGCATTTCATTTATTTTTATCTCCAAATGTCATGGAATAGTATAAAATGAATATATACTGGATATATATGATATATAAATCATTAATACTATTTTTTAGTTTATTTACATATAACTACATGGACAATCATTTTCAAACAAGTTCATTTTTGACTCATGTATCGAACATCGACAAAAACGTCTGATATGAACTCACATTATTAACAAATTATTATAACATTATAATATGTGATATGAACTGAATAATAATATTTAAAGGAGGTACTTAAGAAATTATAAATTGACCAATGTTTATTATTCAGTAATATAATGAAATGAACAAGACAAGTCAGACTTGAGGTAAAGGATCTTACCTCTCTCTTTCTTTTTAAGTACCCTCTTTTATGTCTTTTCTTTTAAGATCATCTTTCTTATGTTTGGGGATGTTATTTTACATTCATCATACTATAATTTTTATGTTCATATTATGATAGACCCTGTTTGATATCATAAATCCATTTTTGTATGTTTTAAGTGGCACCGTTAGGCTGCCGAGTTTTCGTAAGAGATTTTTCATCTCACTTTTATTCCAGTGAGATTTATGCTACATTTGCCACCATTACCTTTGATTGGTGTATGTAATAACCATTATTATACTCTTTAGGTAATATAATTTTATTTATGGGTATTTACATCTTCATTGTATGCCCCTTATTCCATGGGGTGTATGTTTCGAATGATACCCAAATCGGTAAGGGGACCTTTCACCCTCCTCTTCTTTAAAAAGACTTCTTTTTGTTATGTATTTTTAATTTACATCTTATTATGTTGTGATATGTTATCATATATACTTATTGCTATAAATTTAATGTAAAAGTGGTGATATACCCTTTTTATCTCTCATAAACTCATTTTATGAATTTTGATGTGATGTCGTTAGGCTGTCGAATTTTTGTAAGTGAACTTTTTAACCCAAGTTTGAATCATTGAGATAAACATATACTACTTGAATATGTCATTCTATAAATATGTGTGAATGAACTCTGATTGGTTTACACTTAATATCCACTTATATTTGGTGTATTCGTTTGTCGCACATAATTATGTAATTGATTTATCCTTAATCAAAGGATGCCATCTTTGTAAGGGGATTCGACTCAATCTCCTTTCTTTGAGGAATATTTTGTTCTAATACAAGACATTCTTTATTACAATGTATAAACACCTTTGACTTTTAATTTCATTAAAATGTAATCTTATTCTATTATGTTTTTTTACTAAATGACAAAAAGTAATATTTCTTTTAACATACGATGTGACAATGACCTTTTCCACCACCGTGAGTACTATTTGACCTTTGGCTTCCTTAACAAGCTGTAATGTTTTTAAAAGAAAATAGATAACATATAATATTTTATGTATTTTGGTTTTTAAAATGGTTTTTATAATGGATTTGTTATGTAAATATATTTAAGAGATATATTGTGATCAAAATGTGGAAATGTTTTCCTTTCTTTATATTTGCTTTATGACTTATGATTTTATAATGGTACTTGGACATTTGACGGGTGGTTACGTGATAAACCATATGACGGGTGGTGCCATGAATACTAGGACGAGTGGTTACATTATAATATCAAATTCATTTGTTATGGAAGTCATCCATATGGCTATTCCATTAAGGGATATGTGTGGAAGTTGACTGTATGGTTATTCAATTTAAGTATTTTTATGTCCCAAGTTACCTTTATATGTTATGTGTTCTTTATATGGGTTTTATGGTAATATTTTGGTTACAAAAGGGTAAGTAATGATCTTTTATTAAGTGAAGAATATTTACTACTTAATAAAGTTGAAAATTATTACTTTGATAATGTATTCATGGTTTACTTGTCGATTTGAAAAACTAACAGTTTTCCTTCTTTGTGTATCCTTTACGGGTATTTTTATGCTCACACTGAGTTTTTGAAATGTTTTCCATAGGACATAAAGATGAATAGAGTCAAGGATAGGATAAAGGAATGACATGATATCTAAAACATGGAACTAGACATGTTTCTTTTTATGTGTTTTTATTTTATGGAAACATAGTAGAATTGTCTACTTTGTAATCTTTTGAGATGTAATAGTTATGTCCTAATTCTCTAAAACTCTAAACCTAAAAAATCCTCTATGTGAATTATTCATTTAATTCAATATCAAGTAATGTTTAAGATCAGGGAATTATATAAATATAACCATAATAATATATATCATACCATATATGATTTTATTATGACTTTATATTACCCATTTATTTAAAATTCAATGTTAAATATATGTTTTAGGTAATAACTACTTTGTATTTGGTATCTGTTTGGACTTTTTAATTTTGATCATTTTAATTTGATAATTATTTAATTATACCTATATTGTAAACCATGATATAAATATAATATTTATTTAGTATTTATAATAATATATAAAATATACCAATTGGAAATGAAATACACTATCCATGGAGACGATATGCCATATGTACGCATTAACGTTGTTTTCATTTTCTTATCATATTATAAGAAATATAATTAAATTAAATATCTATAATTATGGTATAATTATTATGTCTAATATATCACATATTTATATTACACCCATCATTAATAAATTCCATGTTAAGGATGAAAAAATAAAATCGCTTCGCGAGGTGATTGTCCAGTATACACGCGAACGATGTTATCGTAATATGATAAATTAGAAATAACCAAGGAATGTGTTATATAAAAATTAATGATTAATAATACATAATATATATCATATATAATGAAAATTTGCATCATTATTCTCATCCATTAGAGTTTGTAATGAAAGACAGAATGACATCGGTTCGTGATGTGGTAGCCCACCGTACACACGAACGATGATTGTGTATCCCATTTGATGGAAGTGTATAGTGTTTTAGGTAATAACATTTACATATAAATATATAAGTATATTTAATAAATTATGGTCATTATTTAATACTTAAATAAAAATAATTTATTAGGTTTTAGGAAAAAATAAAACCAAATCATTCATTGATGTACATTAACTCTACTTCTGGTAACTCCACTTTGTTTGCACCAAAGGACTTCTTTGGTTTGATTTATAAAAAAATAGTCATATAAAATTAGAGGAGTAAATTTAGGAGTTTATTGGGGTTTGTTTTTTAAGATAATAAAATTCTATATAGTGGTGAAGAAGAAGGGAGATTGAGATCCCTTTTATGGTGGAGGAGTGGTATTCTTGTAAATTCCAAAAAAGGTAAACACTATGGGAAGGTATCCATTACATCATGTTCATCCAATAAAGAAAAAAATATATCTAATTGGGTATAATATTTAAATATGTTAATATAATAGGTTTTTTAAAATTTTTTAGGTCATTTGGACCCTTAAGGTTACATTTTAACAACTAAGTAAGCACATTTTTACTTTAATCACTAAAATTAATTTTTATTAACTTCAAATTTATTTTTTGTTGAAAACTAATTTGAACATAACATAAACTATAAATTATTATTATTACATATATTTAATATACTTTTCTATATTAAATTCATAAAATTATTATAATTTAATTTAAAATTTATAACGCATACATGACGACAATGTGGGATTTTTTAAAGTGAAAATGTTCAATAGTTTGAAATGTTATATAAAACAGTTCTGTATAAAATTGATTAATATGAAGTAAATTAGATTATTAGATGTATAGTTTATCTAATTTAACATTGAGATAATTTTAAATCATAATTTATTCTTATAAATTATTTATAGGAAAAATCAATTTTCAAATAAATTCTTTATTTTTCCCCATTCTTAAGAAAATAAAACTTTTTAGAAAAAATATCAAAAACTCACCAAAATTATTGATTTATATTAATGAATAAAATTTAAGTATATATTTTAAAATAAAATTTATAAAAATGTAAAAATTTAGTTTCAAAATAAGTTTACCATTAAATAAGGAAAAAAATTATTTTTGGAAGATACTTATATTTATACTTAAAATTAGATTTATTCTTATGTTATTCCTATGAAAAAAAATTTATGAAGGTTAAAAAATATTATTGAATATATAAAATATAAATTTAAATAATATTTTTCACTAATAGTGATTAATTTAATTTATTAAGACAAAATATAATTGTGCGCATTAAAATAGTTTTTCATAAAAACACATACACCATATTAAATTGGTTTTTATTAAAATTTCTAAATAATTGGTGAAAAAATAATTAATTACCAATATATGTGTAAACCATATTATCATAATTTAGTTAATATTATTCATTTCCTCCATTCCAATGGCTAAGTGATAACTATTATAATATTAATATTATATTATTATCTTTTAAGAATCAGCCTTACCTTTAACAGATATTATCAAAGAAACGCATTGTTACATGAATAAAAGATAAACTTTTAGTTTCATATAAAACAAAATAAATTATGAATTGTATCTAAGAAAATCTATTAATGAATTTAAATTAATTTAAAAGAATATATTTCTTAAAATATCGGGATGTTACATTGTACCCCCTTAAAACAAATTTCACTCTCGAAATTTATCTTGGATATAAAAGGATTTACATTTTCTGAATTCATTTATTGAAACCCACATCATTCAAATGAAATGAAGAATAAATACCATATCAATGGAAAGTGGGAAACATAAAGTCCATCTGAAGATGTGAGAAACTAGAATTCCAGATAGAGACAACTTTGGTGGGAAATTAAAAGAGGTATTTCAAAGGGAAAACCAATTACCATGGACTAAAAGAGAGTGATTGAGAATGTGGACAATAAGAAGTCAGTAAAAATATAACCAAAATCCAAATAAGTGTGTAAATTTTCCTCGATATAATAAAAAAATATTGTAATTTTTGACATTTGTTTCAAGATCCCATTCCAAAAGTTGAAGGATTTTTTTCACCATCTAGACTGAAACATAACGAAAAATACTTACTTAAAAATTAAATTTTCATCCTTTAATCAATTTCCAAAAAAAACAACTTTTTCACAAAAATATGATTATTTAAGAAGAATTATTAATGAAAAAATCACTAAAATAATATTTTAAATACCATATAACCGTAAAAGGGATAACAAGATATTTATTCTCTCTTTAAATGTAAACATAATAAATGGTTAGAATAAGTTAAGGTAATTACCAAAATGGATAAACCTTTATATAATATATTAATATTCAAAAATTTAATAGTAATATCCAAATATTAAACCAAATATTCAAATAAATAACTATGCTTAAAATTTTTCAAATAGTTCTTAACTATGATTGAAGATTAAAGATCACAAGGACTTGATCATATATTATTCAATGAAAAAAATGAACAATTAGTCTTCAAATAAAATACAATATCTTTTAAAAATAAATTTTATCATAACCTAAATAATATTTATACCATCCCAATCATCGTATATTCTAGTGCTAGGCACAAAAACATTATTGTCCTTTGGTTATGGGTTTAGGCCCCACTACCTAGCCATAGGTGACGGGTTGTCACCTAGAATACATGATGTCCATTTTTTCTTTAATCTTGAAAATTTAATTCCTCCCAAAAAAACAAATCATGTTGGTTGTAGGGGTTATAAATACATAAATACAATAAAAAGTCTCAAAAAATGTTATTAACAAACTCAAAAGTTTATTACTACTTAAAACCATAAATGAGGTGTCTAAGACTCTGAATCCATGATATACCATTGATGGTATCCTTAAATCTTAAGATAACCTCACATGAAAACATCTTAATATCAACTGATCATTGATTCAAACTATAACATCCCAAGACCCATATTCCCATATCCTGTGATGAAATCATGAACATTACATTTCATATTTTATGCTGACAAGGGTGACCCATTTTTTTCCTATCCAAAAATTCAATATCTAAAGGAACAATTTGATCACATACATCCTAAAGGACCTTATAAGTTTATATTTAAGGATAATTTAGAAAGACCCCTAATTAAATAATTCTCATGATTTTAAATAATAATTTCTCCTAAATAACCCCACTTTTTTACATCAATAAATTATCATAATTGATATGAAATAACATCTAGAGATAACAAATTAAACATCAATATTTATATCCTTGGGAAAAAAATTATATTTTTTATATCGAATGCATAGTAAAATAATATTTAAGTGTTAACAAATGAATTTCATCAATGAGAATAATAAGAGAATAAGTATATAATTACATAATCAATGTTCATGAGTTAATCATAAAATAACTCATACACATCAATATCCGGATCATCAAATAAGAAAAAATAGAAAAGGAAAGAGTCATCAGAATCAATAATTACGAGTCTTGTGATATCAATACTGATCATGAGAAATATTTTAAAGAAAAATAAATCTTAGATATAATATCTTGGTATCTTATAAAATCATGTCATTTAACCCTTTAAAAACCACTATAGAACCCTTATAATTGGAATAAAAATGATGGAAAACATCAAAAATAATTCTATATAGAACATAATCATTACCCAATGCATTGGAGTGTTATTTAGGTGAACCCATAATTTATGCTATAGAAACATTACGTGATGTTATCTAGGTGAACCCATAATTTATAATATCCAAAAAAACAAATAAAGAATAAGACACATATATATTTCATTTAGTATAACCCATTGAAAAAATATTTATTATTTTCGAAACATGATTGACTTTCGGAAAGGAAACTGGTTTGATACAAATCTCCCTAAAACATGGTTAAACCATGGAAATGAAATTTATTTCCTAAAACTTTCTTCCAAACATGATTAAACAGTGTAAAATAAACAGGTTATATAACAATATCATTGAAACATGGTAAAACCAAGTAAAAGAAACATGTTCCATAAAAATACATTTTAAACAATGTTTACCCATGGGAAATAAATGGGTTCTATAAAAATTTTATTGATTCATGGATAACCCATGGAAAATAAATAGGGTCCATAACAATATATTTGAAATAATCTTAATTCATAAAAAGAAACAATGATAATGAAATAATTAAAAAATATCCCCATTGGTTCATAAGTAACAATATGGTTTTTAAACATTGATTAATGGAAATACAATTAAAATATCATTAAATACATTATGAGTAAAAAAATTCATTATGAAATCCTTTTTTAAAACATAAAACATTTTGAATTTTTTATTTTTAATAACCATGAATGTTAATAATGGAAGCTTTTAAAAATAATTTAAAAAATATCTTAAGGAAAATATTCTTTTGGTTTTGAAAAAAACTTCATGAAAATATTAGAAAACAATTTTTTTAAAACAAATTAGAGGAGAAATTGTTTTTGACCAAAAAGAATGTTTTTCCTAATAAATGAATTTTAAAACCTTGAGTCAATAAAGAGAGGAAAATGAAGTAAAAAATGTATTATCATTATAGAAAATAGGATAATAAAGTTCAAGAGAATTTTTAGAGTTAGATCCTACGATTTCAACATTGGAGACTTAATCACAAAAAATCCCATTAAATAATTATATTATAACACGAAACTCTTACCAATTTGATATAATTGAATGAAAATCCTAATTAAATAAGAAAATTAAATGAAAATAATATTATAATGAAAATTATTATATTCATTATATAACATTTCTATGGGTCAATACACTCACCTGATAATAGAAGATATGTTTATAACATAATAAATGTCTCAAAGAAGGAAAATTGAGATAGAAATCCTCTACCACATTGGTAACATTGAAAATGTGAACCCCATGAAAGAGAGATACTAAAATGGATATTTAAGACCCCATAAATTTAATTATAATAATTAAAAAATACATTAATTTGAATTATATACACCAAGAAACCAAAATAAGTTGTGAATTTTGAATTTATGTCATGGAAATAAAAGTGAGATTAGAAAACCCTTACTACTTGAGTGACTATTGAATCAAGAGATCAGTGTAAAAATAAAGTCAATTTAAAATTTTAATATAATGAAATAAATTAAATTCATGATATATAATGTCATAGGTAAATATATACACCACAATAAAGAAACGAGTTGTGATTATTTAATATATCTCTCAGAAATAAAAGTGAGACTAGAAATCCCCTTACCTTAAGTCTTTACTCTCAACTAACTTGTTCAAGAATAATGAATAATAAATATAAATTTATTATAAATTATAAAATAACCATAATAATATATATAATACCATATATTATTTTATTATGACATTATATTACCCATTTATTAACAATTCAATGTTAAAGTTATGTTTCAGGTATTATCCGCTTTGTTTTTCATATATGTTTTGATTTTTCAATTTTGTCCTTTTAATTTGATCATGATTTAATAATTTAAATAATGTAAAACATGATATAAATATCATATATATCTATCATATTTTTATTTATAATAATATATAGTGTATATAAATATGAAATGAAATAAACTATTCATAGAGACGGTAGGTTGTATGTGCGCATGAATGATATTTCCATTTTCTAATAATATATTAAAAAAGAAATGTAAATTATACATATATGTATATATTATTATAGTATAATTATTATTTATTATATATCATATATTTCATTACACCCATTATTAATACATTCCATATAATGTGTGAATAAATGACATCGCTTCACGAGGTGGTAGTTCACCGTACACCCGAATGACAATATCATATTCTCACAAAATGGAAAGAATGAAGGTATGTGTAATATAAAAATTCAATAAGAATAACGGAACTGTAAATATCATATATAAATAGTACTTCTATCAATATTCTCATCCTTTAATGGTGGTAATGATAGAACAAACGATATCAGTTTGCAAGACAGTAGTCCACCGTAGACACAAACGATGATTGTGTATCCCATTTGATGGAAGTGTGTGATGTTTTAGGTCATAAATGTGACATAAAAAATAGAATTATATTTAATATAATTATGATATTATATAATATTTATATAAAACTAATTCAAGTGGTTATTTAAAGAAATAATACAAAAATATTCATTGATTAACATTACCTCTTCTTCAGGTAACTGGTTTTGGTTCTCCCCAAAAGACTTTATGCGTTTGATTTTTTACAAAATTAAATATTATATGATTATATGAGTGAATTTTTTAGTTTATTTGGGATTAATTTGGATGATCCATAATTCTCAATAGTTTTGAATAATTTGGGAGAGGGAGTTCCATTTTATAGTGGAGGTGGAGTGACATTTTTGTAAATATCAAAAGGTTAACAATTATGGGAGGTCTTCCTTACAACATGATCCTCCCATAATGAACCATATTTTATAAAATACTAGATAGGATATAAATATTACTATAAAATGGGTTTCTGACAAATATAAGGGTCATTTTCCCCTTATTATTAATGTTTAACCATAAGGTATGCTCATTTTTACATTAATCGCTATAATTAATTTTAATTGTTTTTACAAATATTTTTGTTAAAAAAATAAGTTAACTTTAACAAATATTATAAATTATTATAAATATTAATATGTAATCCATTTTTATAAATTCAATTCATAGAATTGGTTGAATTGTATTTAAAATATATCACACATAAGTGACGATAAAGCATGTTTTTAAAGTAAACTTTTTTAAAAGATTAAAATATTTTTATCTAAAAATTCAATATGAAATTTATTGAATTGAAATAAATTGTATTAATATATTTATAATTGATATAATTTAACTATATAACAAATTTAAAATAAAATTTATCATTATAAATTATTTTGATGAAAAGGTAGTTTTTAATTCAATTCAGTTTTCAATTATTTTTTATTTTTTCATTTATCAAAAAATGAATATTCTACGAAAAATAAAAAAATAACCAAAGTATATTTTATTATTATTATTTAAAGAATTAGTTTTATTTTTTCAAAATAAATATACTGATGTTTCAAATATTTTTTTTAAAATTTTTGTCCATTAAAAGGTGTGAAAACTACCTTATGGAAAAACTCAACTTTTTATACTAAGAATATTATTTATTCTATATTAATCATTTAAAATATATTAAAAAAAATTAGAACATATGAATGAATATATAATATATTAATTTCATTAATATGTTTCACTAATATCGATTAATTTAATTTTTGAGTTAAAACACCTTTTTCACATAAAATTGTTTTTTCATAAAAACACATCCTCTATATTAAAATATTTTTTATTTTAATTCTTGTTAAATGGTAAAAAAATAATTAATTATATATAAATTTTTAAACCGTAATTTCATAATTTAGTTAATCATATTCATTCCCACCATTTGAATAGTTATGTAATAAAAATAATACTCTTAATAGTATAATGATGTCTAGTAAGACTCAACCATACATATAACAAAATTTATCAAAAAAAATCAATTTTCTTGAAACAAAATAAAATATTGGTGTTGCATATAACATAATATAAAATATTAATTGTCTGTAACACAATAAAATAAATAATTTAAATTATTTTGAAATAATATATTTTTTAAATCTTGGGATGTTACACTATCCACCACTTCTTAATTGGATTCCCCAGAAACAACCTTAAACCTTATATTTAAAGGAGAAAATATATCTCAAAGCGTCAATATACAGAGACAATAGTTTAGAAATATGAAATTTTTTGGGTGTTTTATCCATACTTAAAATTTTTACTACTGTAATATATTTCAAATCTTTCTCTCCACTGTATACAAAATGTTTGACCCCATTATATATCCTTAAGACACCATGAACATTTGATTATAGGCATGGTCATCACCATTTCCTACAAGGTCCAACCTCCCATGAACACATATTTACCGTGAGTAAAACCCTGTATGAAATAATTGTGGGGCATAAGAAATTCCTTACTCTGAATTTACACATTGTTCATGAAGGTAATTTCTTATGAAAACGTTTTGTAAAATGATTTACTCTTCTATGAGTATTGATGAATGTTCTCATACATGATCCTCAAAACATCACATTCATAACATAATATGTTCCATTGAATACCAACCTTTTATATGAAACTATATAAATAATTCCAATTAAAATATATTCAATTACTATTAGACATTTTATTTTCATTATAATTTATAGAAATAGAAAATTCCAAATTAAGATTCCATATTAATTCACTAACATCAAAATATGATTTTCATATTTTTATTTTTCTAGTTTGACTTTGGAAAAAAATCTTTAATTAGAAATGGAATTTGAACATAGTACTTCAACATCATAAATAATTTCCTGGTCCTTTTAAATGAATGTGTAAGAATGTTTTCAAGTTGTAGTAATCATAACAATTATAGGGATATCATCACATAAATTCCTTTACCATATAGGATAAGGACTTATTTTCCAATATTTGACATTAGATGAAGCACCCCCACCACATGAATCAATCAAAATATACTTCTTGAAAGGTAATCTAGTTTGGTGTTCCCATTTTGATTTAGATTGTCTTTGATTTCTACCACCAACATATAAGGAAATTAGAGCATGAAAATTTTCAAGTTGACTTAATTAATTTACTTATTTATTCATATTTCCCCAAGTCAACAAATTTCACTCTTAGTAGTTTCATTCCACTTATAACTTCATTGAGTATTCTTTCCACTATCACTCTTACCTCAGTTCAAATTACTATTTGGGTATTTGTTTTCAGTTCCTTCTTACTCATATCCCCACTTCAATTCATTCCGATCATCATTGAATTTATTTTAGACATCATTTTTATTTTTTTCTAGTTAACTTTATAGGTTCATACCAATAAGATAAGACCATAGATTTATATAAACCCTCGTCATAATTACAGTGACTCCCAAAACTCTCATTAAGGATCCACTTAGACTACCTTTCACTCCTTCAGTTGGAATCATGAAAAACATTCAAAACACCATTATATAATTTTATATTGTTTAAAATTCACTATTAGTTTCCACACTAATAGTTTTAAAAAATTTATTCTCTCTGTTTGTTCCACTGAAGATTCTTTTTCAGGTGATCCCAAATAGTTGGGATTATACACCAATAATTATTTTCAGATGATGGTTTCTTTTGATCCCACTGCGAAACTTATTTTACTAATTTTGAAGTTGACTTTACCTTCCAGCCACAATAAGGATTTAAATTTATATTCCTTGATGATTCATCCTAGAATTATTATTTTTCAAATGTGAATCATTCATTAAACCCCAATTAAATTCAATATTTTCTTCAAACATTGGGTTCTCCAGAAATGGTGATTATGCCTTATCAACATTATTATCATCTTTAAAAATATAAACTTATACTCTTAAGCATCTAATCAATGAAACAACACCTATCATACCACATACCATTTGAATAAATAAATAAAAATATCCTCCTACCACTTATTATAAATCCAACTTGAAAATTTAAAAAAAAGTTTTCTTTATCTATAAGTTTTACAATAGATGAAAATCTAAATATATTATTTGTAACCATATCAATATCGCACATTTCCTTCATTAAATGATTTCCACCAATATAAAATGAATCTCAATATGAAACATTAAAATCTTATTATCTTGTAATAATGGATTCATGTAGCATAAAATTCTCATTAAGAATTATTTTTTAGGGTTATAAGATCATACATTTTTTATTTATTTATTTTTTTAAATGTTAATGTTATAAAATCAAATAGGATAGATATGAATTTAAAATGAATTGATGCAAATAATATGAAAAAAAGAGTATAAGGATGTGGTGACATTGTTAATAATGTTTTCATAAGATAATTTATATGATCCTCTTTGAATCCTTTGTATGTGTTTACAAAATTTTTATGAAAGACATAGTTGTTTATATGACACAACTAAAAAATATACCTATAGAAACGGTACAAGGCCATTGGTATAGGCTGGAGAACCATTAGTATGGCCTATAAAATTATTTATAAAAACTATTTGACATAATATTGTGGTTATTGATCTATACAAATATTTTGAAATAAATTATTGGTATGGGTGACGTAGGATTACAGTTAACCAATGGTTCATTGAAACCATTGGTATGGTTCTATTCTAATAGTTTTGTAAACTATTGGTGCTGACTATAAGGACCCGACCTTATTACATTACATAATCATGATTTTAGGCAAAGAAATCATTTGTTTTTATATTGAGGATCTTTTCATGTAAAGAGATTTAATGAAATGGTACTTAACACATTCATAACCTTACACATGGTTACAGAGTGGATTCCATAAAAATAGTTTCCATTTTTTTCCAAAATACAACACATTAATGCTCAAAACATGATTTCGTTGAAAATTATTCAAACATTTAACATTTCTTCCTTCTTTTTCTTACACATTCTTATGACCTATGAAAATCATTTAATAAAACTTGGGATGAGCACAAAAATATGATTAAGGTATGTAAAATAAGGAAATATTTGATATGATTATGAATACTTGTTACGTATGAAAACATTTTCAAAATACCCGCTTGTCACCCATATATACATACCTTGTGAAAAATGAGGTTTACAAAAGATCCAAACAACACATGAGAACATAAATATAATCATAAATTTATCTTGGGGAATTGAAAACATGAAATTGTAACCCTCTTGGATACCTTATAGTTTGTAACCCTTACAACTAGCTTACAATTTGTGTATCCATCGTAGTTACACTATGAGTAACCATGCAACCGGCCTCCAACATACACATACCCAATTAATTGGATGAAAATATAGTTCCCAGCCTTCATAATAAAAATTTCCCAAGAACCAAATCACAATCATACAACATGAATAATTGCATAAAAAC
Source organism: Viscum album (assembly GCA_963277665.1). Lineage (NCBI taxonomy): Eukaryota > Viridiplantae > Streptophyta > Magnoliopsida > Santalales > Viscaceae > Viscum > Viscum album. Next base: position 1,071,798,316 of record OY728129.1, read on the forward strand.
ATTGCTTCTGGATTATGAAAAATAGAATTTTAAAAAGGGTTTTAAAAGAAAAGCCCCTTATAAATATCATATAATTCAACTAACAATGAATTGAGTGGATTGAATATGAATATAAGATTTAAATACATAGAAATTAAACGAATATAAACATAAATCATCACAAAAACATTTTTAATAAACCACAAATAACAAAGTAGAATGTTAACCCAAAGAATGGAAATCATGTTAAGTATTCCCTTACCTCGGGTTTGTCTTACTTCCAACTCATTTAAACCTCCTTTTAAAGTAATTCCTAGAACATGAAGGTAGGGACCTTGGGGGATCAAGGAAACCTTGGGAGGACTACTAGGGAGGTAATAATGATAGAGTTTCAATGACTAGGAATTAGGAATGAAGTTAATGAAGGAATTAGTTGGTATTTATAGCAAAATTGAGGGATTATTCTAATAATTTCCAAGGGACACCTCATTTGTGGTATTGGCAAACCAATGGTCTTGACCATGGTATTATCCACTTGGAAAACCTCGCATCTTATTCAACTATACAAAAGTTGACCGGATTTATTACTTCATTATTATATCATTAATGATGTCCTTAACACACTGAAACTCAAAATGGTATTTTTTATTATTTTATAAAAATTAGCTATTTCAAAAAAAATACCAAATATTCTCCCTACTCATTTATCAACAGGTAGAACTAAAAAATGATTTCCATTTTTTGAAAATAATCTTCTAAATAATATTATTTTTTATTTTTATATAAAATCATAATTAATTGAAAAATTATCAATTTTAAAACTGTAACTGCTTTTATATCACACTGAAAATTAACCAAGATGTCATTATCTTAAATCCTTAAGGGAAAAAATTTAAAACAATTTACTATTCATTAGGGTGACATTACTATTCATAATGTTATGGTACTATTCATTAAAAAACAAGTTGGTTCCATCAGACTCTAAATAACTTACTGAACACAATTGTAGATTACTGTTTTTAGAAATTCAAAACATAGAAGCTGCTAAATTATGTTTAAATTATAGTTACAAATATCTACATAAAACAATTTTTCAAAGATTCAAATTATTTTTAAAACCTTGGGGTGTTATATTATCCCCAAATTCTATAAACTTCATACTCACAATTTAATTTACTCATTAAAAAAGTGAGGGTACCTTTCCCGTATAGCATTTTCAGACTCTCATGTTGATTCCTCTACCATGGAGTTTCTCTAAATAAACCTTTACCTGCTGGATTATCTTTTTCCTCAATACTTGTTCCTTTCGATCAAAGATCAGAACTGGATTCTCATTATAAGAAAGGTTATCTTCTAACTAAATTGATTCTGGGATCAAGACATGTGATGAATCTAGAACATAATTTCTCAACATAGAATCATGAAAAACATAGTGTACTTGAGAAAAAATAGGAGGAAAATACACTCAGTATGAAACTATTCCAACATTATCCAGGATTTTAAAATGGTCGATGAATTGTGGACATAGCTTCCCTTTCTTACCAAAACGCATCACACTTTTCCAAGAAGTGATTTTAAGAAAAATATGGTCACCAACCACGAAAGATAATTCTTTGCATCATTTATCTTCATAACTTTTATGCCTTCTATGAGTTTTCCACAGGTGCTACTAGATCATATTCAATTTCTTAACGAATTTTTCTAATAATTATATTCCCTCGTCAACTTTCTTTCACCAACTTCATCCCTAAACACTTGAGTTCGACACCGATTCCCATACAGTGCCTTGAAATGTTCCATGTTTATACTGGAATGAAAATTGTTATTATAAGAAAAATCAACTAAAGAAATATGATGATCCCAACTTCCTTGGAAGTCCATTGAACAAGATCGAAGAATATCATCCAAAGTTTTAATCTTTATTTATTAATACCTATATGATTGATGATGAAAAGTTGTACTAAAATTTAATTATGTGCCCAATGACTTCTGATGTCCCTTACAAAATTTAGAAGGGAACCTGGGATCCTAGTCAGATACAATAGAAATACTGACCCCATCTATCCTGAAAATCCCTTTGATGTATAATAGAAAAAGATGATCCAAATATATTATATCTTGAATAAAATGAAAATGGGTTGATTTTGTCAGCCGATCAATAATAAACCAAATCAAATTGTCACCTCGAGAAGCCTTTGGTAGTCCCACCACAATGTCAATTGGTAAATTTTCCTATTTCCACTCTAGCACTGGAGAATGATGAAGAATACCCTTCGGTAACTATCACTCTTCCTTAACATCTTTACATGTTAATCATTTCATAGTAAAATCATAAATATCCCATTTCATTCCATCCCACCAATAATACTTTCGAAGGGCTCTGTACATCTTAGTAGTGCCAGGATGAATAGAAAATGGAGAACTATGATCTTCACACAACAAATCATTCTTCAACTGGGAATCAAAAGGCACAAAAAACCTTTTCCCAATGATTAAAACACAATCTTTATAATGATTAAATTTAGGAAACCTACACATTTTCACCATTTCTACCGTTTTATGTAGCTCACGCACTCCCTTCTGCACATGCTTAATTCTATTTGTCAATAACGGATGCACAAAAACCTGAAAAAAATAGTTGTATTCCCCACACCAACAACTTCTTAGAAAAAATTTATCAAATCATTACCCAATGGATCATTTTCCAAACGTAACATGGTTACTGATGCATGATTTTTTTTACTCAAGGCATCCACCACATTTTATTCTTTTATTGTATGGTAATTGATTGTGCATTCTTTATCTGTTCAAGCTGTCTACTATACCTCATGTTTAATTACTTCGGAGTGAATATTTACTTCAAACATTTAATGTCATTATATATTTGACCTTTGGCACCGTTTAAAATATGCCTCCTATTTCTCAAAGCAAAAACCATTGCAGCCAATTCCAAATAATGTTTGGGATTACTTAACTCACGCGGTTTAAGTGGTTTGGAATCATAAACAATTACATGATCATTCATCATCAAAACACAACCAAGTCCCTTCAAATAAGCATCACTATAGAGGACAAAGTCACCATTTGGAGAAGGCATGACCAAAACTATAGCGTTCACAAATCTCTTCTTCGATTCCTAAAAACATAAATCACATTATTTTGTCCAAATAAATTTAACCCCTTTTCGTTTTAACTTAGTTATTCGGTTAGATAACCGTGAAAACTTCTTAACAAACCATCGGTAATAACCTTCTATCAAAAGAAAACTATGAATCTCTATAAAATTTTTGGGTCTTTTCCATTCCTGAAAAAAATAATTGTAGGATTCCCTACTTTTCCATCTTTATTTACAACGTCCCCATGAAAATAAATCTATAGAAACAAAAAATCACACTTGATGAATTTTCCATACAGTTTGTTTTTATTTAAGGTTTGTAAAAAAACCCTTAGATGTTTTTCATTCTCCTCTTTATTTTTAGAAAATATTTTAATGTAATAAATAAACACAACCACAAACATATCCAAGAACTCATGAAATAATTTATTCATAAGATTAAAGAATAAATAAGGGGAATTAGATAAACCAAATTGCATAACAAAAAATTAATAATTCCCATATCTTGAATGAAAGGCTATTTTCGGCATGTCATCTTCCTTCATCTCCAGCTGATGGTATTCGGATCTCACGTCAATCTTTGAAAAGTACCAAGCTCCCTAGAGCTGATCAAAAAAATCATCTATTTGAGGAAAATGATATTCATTTTTAATAAAGATGTTATTCAAAGCTCTATAATCAATGCAAAGTCTCATGGAACCATATTTCTTTTAAAAAAACAAAACTGGAGCACCCCATGGTGAAGTGATAGGAAAAATGAAGCCATTGTGAAGAAAATATTGCAAATGATTTTTCCATTCAAGAAGTTCTATTTTAGCCATACGAGACAGGGGTTTTGAAATTGGCTTAGCACAGGAACTAAGTAAAATGTTAATTCTACATTCCTATCAGGTATGACACCAGGTAACTCATCAAGAAAAAAATCAAGGTATTTATTTACCACTAGAATATCTTTAATTTGAATAGTTTTTATGTTTTCAACAATATGAGTAAGATAACATTCATATCCTTATTTCAACAGTTTCTCAACACCATAAAATGTTATCAATTGTATGGGTTCATTCTTGTATACAATATGGATTTCTTTCTAAAAAACAACATCTTTACCTCTAAATTCAATCTTTTCATGATAAATAGAAACAAAATCCATTCTCAGAATAACATCAAACTCGACTAAGGGTAAAACAATAGGGTTTTCTGGTAAAGTCATTTCACATACCATAATATAATGAATATTATAATTCCTCATTTCTATTATATTTACCCCTGCTATTTTAGCAACAAGTTTTTGCCTCATTTGTTGAGGTGATAGTTCCAATTTACTAGAAAATTTCTTAGAAATGATGGAATGTGTAGAACCCATATTGAACATAACATTAGAAAAATATGATTAAATTAATAGAGTACCTGATACCACTTCGTTGGATGGACCAAAATCTACTGATGTCATCATAGAAGATCTCGTTATATGTTTTTCTTGTAGTATGGCTTCTTTGTATTATTTGGATCTCTCTTTGGGTAGGTGTTTTCATAATCACCCATCTCACCACATTTAAACTACTTAATAGTTTTCGTATCAGGATTAGTCATATGATCCTTTTCATTACAATCTTGGGCCTTATGTCCAATCATACCTCATATAAAACACTTCCCAGTTTTTCCAAAACATTCCCCAGGTTTCTTTTTACTACACTTCTCAGAAACTGGAAACTAGATTTTTGTACCATCAGATTTATGTTGTTGATTCTTACCCATCACATGCCATCTAGACTTCTTCTTATCCTTGCTGCCAAAATGCATGTGGTTATAAAAAAACTCCATATTTACACTCTCAGCACATTATTAAAGTTTTTCATAACATTGGAATTCATAAGAGGCCAATTCCCTTCGATACCTTGGCTTCTGTATTGAGTAAAATTTGTTGATTTTTCTATCAAGATCCAGAATAAGATTTGGAGCATACCTCACCAGTCTGGTGAAGTTTTCTTCATACATATCCTTTTAATTTTCCTATTTTTTCTTTAATTCAAGTAATTTCATCTTCATCCTAATTAGCACCACCTTATGTAAATATTTTTCAAAGAAAATACTTTTAAATTCATCTCGCTATAAGGCCTTAATATCCTATATATCCTTCATATTCTTTACCATTGACCACCACAGATCAGATTCCCCTTCAAAATGATAACGGGAAAGACTTACCTTTTGATTATCATATCATCTCATAACATCAAATATCTTTTCAATGGATTTAATCTATCATCCAGTCGCAACTAGGTCAGAAGATCCATTGAAAGCAGGAGGGTTTTGTCTCATAAAATGTTCCACTACATTAATCTTCAATTGCGGTACCTATGGCTGTTCTCTTTCATGGATTCCACCACCATTTATTACATTCATTAGCTAAGCCATTACTTCCACAAACTTCTCTATTCCAATCCCTACAATTATGGGCAGTATATTTGGAACGATGTCGTTTTGTCAGTGCCGCTCCTCTTCAGCTTCCATGTTTCTTATACGGACAATAATTTTGCACAAACATATATTAGATGATGAAACATGGTAATCTTTAAATGCTATGTCTTTTCAGATTAATCATATATTAAAAATAATTACGGTATTCTTTAACATTATCCTAACTGCTAATTTTACCAAATCCATCCTCTAATACCAACTATAAGGAAATGTCCTTATGAAAACACATAATCTTGTTTTTAGACAAGAAATCATTTCCTTTTACATTGAGGATCTTTTCATGTTTAGTGATTTAGATAAATGGGACTTAATACATTCAAAACGTTACAGATTGTTATAGAGCGGATCGATAAAAACAGTTTCTAATTTTTTTCAAAATACAATACATTAATGCTTAAAACATGATTTCTTGGAAAATTCTTCAAACATTTAACATGGATTACTTCTTTTTCTTACTCATTCTTATAACCTATGATAATAATTAAAAAAACATGGGATGAACACAAAAAGATAAGTAAGGGATGTAAAAGAATGAATGAGCACATTAGACTATGAATTCTTGTAATGTATGAAAACATTTTCAAAAGATATGCTTGTCACCCATATATACTTACCTTGTGAATCATGAGATTTACACATGATCCACACAAAACATGAGAACATAAATATAATCATAAATTTATCTTAAGATATTAATTATATATTCTTGTAACCCTCTTGGCTACCTTATAGTTTGTAACCCTTACGAGGCTACCTTACAATTTGTGTAACCATCGCAGTTACACTTGGAGTAACCATACGACCAACCTCCAACATACACATACCTAATGAATTGGAGGGTAATAAAGGTACCAACCATAATAATAAAAAATTCTCATAAACCATAACACAATCATACAACACAAATAATTGCATAAAAACATTGATTTTGAATTTTGAAAAATAGAATCTTAAAATAGGATTTTAAAAGAAAAGCACCTTATAAATATCATATAATTAAAATGAGAATGAATTGAGTGGATGGAATATGTATATAAACTATAAATAAATATAAATCAACATAATATAAACATAAATCATCACATAATCATTTTAAATAAATAGAAAAAACAAAGTATAAAGTTAACCCAAAGAGTGAAAATCAGGTTAAGAATTCCCTTATATAGGGTTTGTCTTACTTCCAACACATTTAAACCTCCTTGTAGAGTAACTCCTAAAACAAGAAGGATGTGAGCTTGGGGGGCTTTAGGAAACATTGGGAGGACCACTAGGGAGGTAAGGAGCTAGAGTGTTCTTGATGAAATATTATGAATGATGTTAATGAAGGAATGGCTTGGTATTTATATCAAAAGTGAGGGATTATTTTAATAATTCCTAAGGGACACCTCATTAGTGGTATTTGTAGAACCAAGGGCTTGATCATGGTAATAGACACTCAGGATACCTCACTTCTTATTTAACTGTGCACAAGTCGACCAGATTTATTTCATCATTGTTACATTATTAATGATACCATTAACACACCGAAACTCAAAACTGTAATTTTTACTATTCACCAAAAAAATCAAATGTTTCAAAAAATGAAAAAAATTCACCCAAACCATTTATAGAGCTGTATAATTAAAAAAATGAAGTCCATTTCTTGAAAAATACTTTTCTAAATATTATTAATTTAATTTTTAAAATAAATTATAATTAATCCAAAAACAAACAATTTTAAAACTATAACAGTTTTTATATCACACTGAAAAATTAAACAAGAGGTCATTATCTTAAAACCTTAAGAAAAAAAATTAATAATACAATTTACTATTCATTAGGGTCACAGTACTATTCATGTTACTATTCATAAAGGAATGGTACTATTCACCAAAAAAACAAGTTGGTTCTATCAGACTCCAAATAACTTAATGAACACAACTGTAGATGAATATTTTTAGAAATCCAAAACATATAAGCTTCAAAATTATGTTTAAAGGCTAGTTATAAATATGTAATTAAAAATAATTTTCAAGGATTCAATTTATTTTTAAATGCTTGGGGTGTTATATTATCCCCACATTTTATAAATTGCATCCCCGAAATTTTATTTACTCGTTAAACAATTTTGGGTACCTTTACCTAATAGAATTTTCAGACACCCATGTAGCTTGCTCTACCATGTGGTTTCCCCAAAAAACCATTACCAGGTGGATTACCATTTTCATCAATACATGTTCCTTTCGATCAATGATCTGATCTGGATTCTCTTCATTATAAAGGTTCTCTTCCAACTGAATTTCATCTAGGATAAAGACATGTGATTAATCTGCCACATACTTCCTCAGTATTTAAACCTGAAAAACATTGTGTACCTAATACAAACTTAGAGGAAATGCTACTCGGTATGAAACTGTTCCAAATTTTCCATGATTTCAAAAGGGACAATGATCCACATTCTTTACTTCAATTTCTTACCGAAACACATCACACTTTTCCAAGGAGATATTTTTTAAAAAACATGGTCACCTACCATGAAAGATAAGTCTTTACATCTGTTATTTGCATAATGTTTCTTCTGACTCTGAGTTGTACTCATGTGCTACTATATCATCATCACTTTCTCATCCACTTCTTCTACTAATTATGGCCCCATCAACTTTCCTTCACCGAATTCATTCCAAAATGATGGTGTCTGAAACCGCTTCCTATACAGTGCGTCAAAATGTTCCATCCATATACTAGAATAAAAACTCTAATTATAATAAAACTCAACTAAAGAAATTTTATGATCCCAACTTCCCTGGTAGTCCATTGATCAAGATCAAAGAAAATCCTCCAATGTTTGAATCATTCGTTCTAAATACCCATCTGATTGAGGATGAAAAGCTGTACTGAAATTTATTTATTTTCCCAACAACTTTTAATGTCCCTTCCAAAATTTAAAATTGAACCTAGGATCCCAGTCAGATATAATGGAAAGAGGTACCCCATGAAGCATGACAATCTCTTTAAGATATAATTGAGAAAGATGATACAAAGGCATTGTATCTCGAATATAAATAAAATTTGAAGATTTTTTTGGATGATCAGCAATAACCCAAATCACATTGATACCTTGAGAAGTCATTGGTAGTCCCACCACAATTTCCATCAATACATTTTCCTTATCCACTCTGGAAATGGAAACAGATGAAGCATCCCCTTCAGTAACTACTGCTCTACCTTAACCTATTGACATTTCTTGCATTTCATAGTAAAATCGGAAATATCTCTTTTCATTCCATCCCACCAATAATACACCCGAAGGACTATGTAAATCTTAGTACTACCATGATGAACATAAAATGGAGAAATATGAGCTTCACACAACAAAACATTATTAAACTAGTAATCACAAGGCACACACAACATTTTTTCAAAATCATAAAAAACAATTTTTATCAAGATTAAATTCTTCAAACATACCCATTTTAACCAATTATAAATTTTTCTATTGCTCATGGTCTCCCATTTGCACATTATTAATTTTATCTAATAATGATTACATCACTGAAACTTGAGACAAAACAGATGTATTCCCTACACCAACAACTTCTAAGACCAAATTCATCAAAACATTAATCAAGGGGTCATTTTCCAAACAAAACATGGTTAATGATGCATTATGTTTTTTACTAAAGGAATATTCTACTTTGTTTTCTTTTCCTATGATGTTAATTAATTGTACAATAATAATCCTTTATCGGTTCAAGCCACGTTCTCTACCTCAAGTTTAATTTCTTCTGACTGAACATATACCTCAGACTTTTATGGTCGATATATATTGGGCATTTTGATTCTTATAAATGATGCCTCCAAATTTTCAATGAAGAAACCCTAGCTTCCAATTCAAATCATGTGTGGGATAATTTAACTCATGAGGTTTAATTTTTCTTGGTGCATAAGTAATTACCAGATCATTATGCATCAAAAATAAACCAAGTCCCATCAACAAAGGATAACTGTAGATGAAAAACTCATAATTTTGGGAAGGCAATTCAAAAACTAGATCATTCACCGATCTCTTCTTCAGTTCCTGAAAACATAAATAAAATTCTTCTATCCAAATAAATTTTACACATTTTCATGTTAACTTAGTTATCAGGATAGATAACTGTGAATATTTCTTAACAAACCATCCATAATAACCGACAAACCCATGAAAACTACAAATCTCTATAACATTTGTTGGTCTTTCCCATTCATCAACACCTTTTGTTTGGGAATTATCAAATGTTATTCCATCCTTATTTACAATGTTCCCATGAAAAAAAATATTTTTCAATCAAAAATCACATTTTCTGAATTTTCCATATAGGTTCTTTTCCTTTATCATTCATTAAGAAGCCCCTAGATGTTTTTCATGCTCCTCTTTATTATTAGAAAATACAATAATGTCATCAACAAACACAACCAAAAACATATCCAAGAACTCATGAAATACTCTATTCATAATATTCATGAATATAGAAGGTGAATTAGTTAACCCAAATGGCATACCAACAAATTCATAATGCCAATATCTAGTATGGAAGACTATTTTAGAGATGTCGTCTTCCTTCACCTTCAGTCGACAGTATTCTAATACCAAGTCAATCTTGGAAAAGTACCAAGATCCTTGGATCTGATCAAAAAAGTAATCGATATTTGGCAAAGTATACTTGTTTTTAACAGTGATGCTATTCAAATCGCTGTAATCAATACAGAGTCCCATGGAACCATATTTCCTTTTAACAAACAAAACAAGAGAACCCCATCTTGACGTGATATAATGAATTAATCCTTTATCAAGAAAATATTCCATTGATTTTTCAATTCAAGAAGTCATATTTGATCTATATGATAAGGGTGTTTTGAAATTGGCTTATCATCAGGAACTAAGTTAATTGTGAATTCCACTTCCTCATCAGGTATGACACTGTGTAACTCACCAGGAAAAACATGAATGTATTCATTTAGCTCTATAACATCATTAATCTAAATAGTTACATTTTTTTCAACAATATGATCAAGATAACATTCATTTCCATCTTTTAATAGTTTCTCATCTTCTTAAAATTTTATCAATTTTATGGGTTCTTTATTGTATACAAACTGAAACTCCTTCTGAAAAACAACATCTTTAGCACTATAATCAATCACTGCATGATAAAAATAAAGCCAATCCATTCCTATAATAACATTAAACTCGACTAAGGGTAAAAAACAAGGTTTGTAGGTGACGTATTTCCACAGAACAGAATAGAAAGATTCTTATAATTCCTCCTTTTTATAATATTTTCCCTTGTTGTTTTAATAAAAAGTTTTGGCCTCATTTTTTATTTGATAGTACCAATTTACCCAAAAATTTATCAAAAATGAATGAATGTATTGAACCATTATCAATCAAAACTTTAGCAAAATCTGTGTAAACAAATAGTGTTCTTAATACCACATTTTTGTCTGGACCAACATCTTCTGATGTATTCGCAAAGGATCTCACAACACCTCTCTTCTTGTATTCTAGGTTCATTGCATCATTTGGATCTCTCTTTGGGTAGGAATTTTCATAATGACCCATCTCACCACATTTAAAACACTTAATAGTTTTCTTATTAGGATTAGTCTTAGGATAATTTTCATTAAAATATCATGTTATATGTCAAAAAAAACCTAATTTAAAACACTTAGAAGTTTTTCTAAGACATTCGCCCGTGTGGTTTTTTCCACACCTTTCACAGAAAGAAAATTGGATTTTTTTACCATCAGATATATTTTGTTGATTCTTACCCATCAGTTGCCATCTAGACATCTTCTTCTCATTTTTTCCAAAATGCATGTGACCAGTAGCATAATCCATCTCTACCCCCTCATCACATCAAACATGTTTCTCAAAACTTTTGAATTCACGGGAGGCCAATGCCCTTCAACACGTTGGCTTTAATCATGATTATAAGTGGTTTATTTTTCTATCAAGAGCCATAATAATATTTGGATTATACCTCGTCAGTCGTGTGAAGTTTTCTTCATACACATCCATTGAATATTCCTCATTTTTCTTCAATTCAATCAATTTATTCTCCATCCAAAGTCTCACAACCTTAGGAAAATATTACTCAAGGAAAAGACTATTAAATTCATCCAACTCAAAGGCATAAAAATCATCTCTATCCCTAATATTATTTACCATTAACCACCACTGATCATCTTCATATTTAAAATGATAAATTTCTAGATGTAATTTTTGATTATCTGAACATTCCTTAACATCGATTATCATTTCATGGGCTTTAATCCATCCTTCAGCCACTACTAGGTTAAAAGATCCATTGAAAGTAGAGGGGTGTTGTCTCATAAAATGTTCCACTAATATCATGTTCCACTGCTGTACCAATGGTTTTTCTATTTCATGGATACCACAACAATTTATTGATTATTTTTGCTCAACTATTAGTATCAAAAACTACACGGTTCAAATCCCTATCATTCTAGGCTGCAGATTTCGAAGGATTTTGTTCTGTCAGTGCCTCTCCTCTTTGGTTTACTAGTTCATTATGCAGACAACCATTCTGAATATAAATATATTAGATGAAGCAACAAGGTAATATTTAAATGCTATAACATTTCAAATTAATCATAGAGTAAAACTCCTTTATGGTATTCTTTTAACATCATCATAAACTCTAATGTTATCTAAACCATCCTCTAATACCAACTATAAGGACCCGACAATATTACATTACATAATCCTGATTTTAGACCTGAAATAATTTCTTTTTTACATTTAGGATCCTTTACAATTTATATATTTTGAGAAATGAGACATAAAACATTCATAACATTACACATTTTTATAGAGTATATACCATAAAAATTGTTTCCATTTTTTTCACAATATATAACATAAAATCTAAAAACCTGATTTCTTTGAAAATTCTTCAAAAATGTAACTTGGAGTCTCTATTTTTATTAAATATCCTTATAACTATTAAAAATAATTAAATAAATGTGGTATGTGAACAAAAATCTCAATAAGGGTTGAAAAATAAGGAAAGATCACATTAGTCCATGAATACATGTAACAGATGAATATATTTTCAAAAGAAATGCTTGTCACCCATATATATTTACCTTATGAAACATGATATTTATGAAAGATCCACAAAAAACATGAGAAAATAAATATATTTATAAAGGTATCTTGTGGAATTAATTACATAAACTTGTAACTTTCTTGTCTACCTTATAGTTTGTAACCCTCATGGCTACCTTACAATTTGTGTAGCCATCGTAGTTAAACATGAAGTAACCATACGGGAGACCTCCAACTTATATATACCCAATGCATTGGAGGGAATTATAGGCCCCACTATTTGTCATAAAAAATTCAAAAAAAGCCATAAGACAATCATATATCATGATTAATTGCATAAAAACATTATTTTTTAATTTTGAAAAACTAAATTTTTAAAGAGGAATTTAAAAGAAAATCCCTTTATAAATATCATATAATTCAAGTGAGAATGAATTTAGTGGATGGAATATGTATGAAAATTATAAATACATATAAATAAACATAATAATAACATAAATAATCATATAAATCTTTTTAATAGAACAAAAATTATGAATTAGAAAGTTAACAAAAAGAATGGAAATCAGGTTAAGAATTCCCTTACCTCAGGTTTGTCTTACTTCCATGTCGTTTAAACCTCCCTATAGAGTAATTCCTAGAAGCTGAATACTGGGACCTTGGGGGAATGAGGAAACCTCTAGAGGACTACTAGGGAGGTTAGGAGGCTATAGATTCATTGATGAAGAATTTGGAATGAATTTAATGAAGGAATGGGTTGGTATTGATAACAATAGTGAAGGATTATTTTAATAATTTCCATGGGACGCCTCATTAGTGGTATTTGAAAAACCATGGGCATGCCCATGGTATTTTCCCAAGGTATTAGCCACTTGGGACACCTCTCATATTATTTTACTATACATTAGTCGACCAGATTTGATACATTATTATTACATCATTAATGATGTCATTAAGACATGGAAACTCATAATTGTATTTTTTAATATTAACCCAAAAATCAATTATTTGATAAAAATCCCCAAAATTCACCCTAACCATTTATCGATGTGTAGAATTAAAAAATGAAGTCTATTTTTTGAAAAAAAAATTCTGAATATTTTTAATTTAATTTTTTAAAAAAATCATACTTAATATAAAAATTAACAATTTTAAATCTATAACTACTTTTATATCACATTGAAAAATTAACCAAGATTTCATTATCTTAAAGCCTTAAGAAAATAAATTAATAATACAATTTAATATTCACTAGGGTCAAGTTACTATTCATATTATTATTCATAATGGTATGTTATTATTCACTAATTAAACAAGTTGGTTCCATTAGTCTCTAAATAACTTTCTGAACACAATTGTAGATGACCATTATTCAAAATTCAAAACATAGAAGCTGCTAAATTATGTTTAAATTCTAGTTATAAATATCTACTTAAAATAAATTTTCAATGATTAAATTTATTTTTAAATCATTTCGGTGTTAAACTAAATATCCTGAATTCAAACTTTATCATCGGTTTGAAACACTTTTTGTATATGTCTATACCAATGGCTTTGAAAACCATTAGTATATTATTCTCTTAAATTGGCAGTTACCAGCATTCCCACCTTGTCCCAAAACATGTAGAAAATAGAAAATCACCTACAAGCACCATAAAACATACACCGAAACGACTAACAAACAATGTAAAAAATCTAGGAAACTAATTAATACATTCAAAACATGATATCACACATATAAAACAACACATATATTAATTCAAATCCAATAAAAAACAACAAGTATTATAAATATCGACAAAAAATACAATGTATCAATCTCCCTCTCATCACTATCATCAATTTCCTCATCATCATAATCATAATAATCATAATCATCTTTATCATCCTCAATATCATCTTCAATATCCCCATCACCATCACAATTTCTTGGAACATCATTTTCCTAACTGTCACTTGGACCATCAAAATCATTGTGTGGTGAATCATATAATGATTTTATCTTTGAAAAGTATGAATTAAAAACCATGGGGGTATTTTTTGGATGTGATGGATGGAAGCTTCCATAAGTTCCATAACTTAAACATTATACTTTTGACTTCATTCAAACTCCAACATTTCTATTTTTTGTCCTATTCTACCTCTATATGATTCTGTTCTTCCACTTCCTAAGCTATTTCAAACTTGGTGAAACCAAGAATAGAACCTGAAGTAGGCCAACATCTAGTAGGGATAATACTCTTCCCTATTTTACTTTTTTCTCTCCCATTGTGATCATATCATAATACCTTGTGAAAATGATTTTTTGACCAAAATTTTTCATCTTCATTCTCATCAATGGACTCTAAAGATTGAAAATATAAATAACTATTTTGTTAAAAAAATAAATATTAAAAATTTAAATAAATAAATTAAAACATTCAATTTCATGTTGTGTATGTTCATTTACAACGATTTCATCATTATTCCTTCTACATTACACTGACATTAAACAGAGAAAACTATTATTCAAAAATAATCAAGGCATGATTCTCATAGTGAAAATGAATACAACTGATGGAATTTCTATTTTTTCGACAAATAGATCATGAAAAATGAATATTATAGTAACCTAAAATTCCAATGAATATATTGGGACAAGATTTTGTAAAATTACAAAATTATTCCATCAAATATTATTTAGTGGGACATGATCATGTCATTAGATGAGTTGCAGATCCAATAACTATGTGATGGGTTAAAATGAAAACTATCACATATTAAAGGAGGTATGAATAGACTATTTGGGAGGATTCCTGATCAGAATGTTTAATGATATGTTTTTGGATATACAATTATAGATATTATTCCATTTGTCATATATATTTATAGACGTATATTGACACCATATACATGAAAATTTATGGATTTATGGAATTTAAATTGACGTACATGACAATGTTGTGAAAAATATTTTGGTGGGTGTGATAGATGGGATAAAAAGATATATATATATATATATATACATATGTTAGCTTGTGGTAAGGTTGTGGAAAATGAATGTTTCCTTTATTTACATTTTTGCTTTTGTATATTATTTTACTTGATCATAACTTTGGTTTTACTTTACTAAATATGTGACTATAAAATTTACAAGACTATGATTTTCATATAACATGGTCGATGGTTTTATTTATGAATTCCTTTCATAAAAAATTTAAATATTAGTTAATTTATAATAATTTTTAAATATATTTTATAGTTTTTTGTTTTAAATATTTTTTATATTACATAGGATTTTTATTTACTCAAATTTATTTATCAATTCCCATTTAATATTTATAATCCTCTCGCATATGTGTTGGAATTTCAGAGGATTATTTATCTCTTCCATAGAATTCATGGGTATGTTCAAAGATGATCATATTAAAAATTTTAAATATATATTGTTTTGTAATTTTTCCTTTTCATGACATGGTATATGGAGTTAGGATTAGTTATAAATTTAGTTTCAGGCTATAATTATCCCCAACCAACACCTTTATAATCTATAATTTATATTTCCTTTGAGTTAGTAATATTTTTATTGTATTTCACTACTAACAATGTGTTGATTATCATAACATATAATATTGATGGTTGTGGTTTATTATTTATCTCGTAAACTAAAGTTGAAAGTTGTATGTATACATGAATGATACTTATTATATTGTGACACATGTTATACGAATTTTTCTGTGTAATTTAGATTCTAGATTTGATGAATTAAATAGAATATTCTATTATTGAAAACATTAAAAATGTCTTCTTTAGTGATTTGTTTAATAAATTTTGAATAAATATATGTTAAATAATTCTATCTATAGGATTAATTAATTTATATAATTATTTTTAGATAAGGTTCAATGAAATTTAACTAGTTGTGACACTATATTTATATATAGTTGTGTGGTTATAAGAATAAATGATGTAGAGAATACCTAGATTGGTTAAGGGTTATTTATTTTTTTAAAAATATTTATGAGATATATGTATTTTTTTTCACTTATGGATTATATGGTCCATGGAATTGGGAGTAAAACTATTTTTTAATGATATTTCATAAAAAATTATAAGATATGCACTATAATGTGATTTTAATTTTTTGTAACTCTATATTCTTGATTCCATTTTTTCGGTATATGAGGTTTTTGGAAAAAAAATTGAATGTCCGATAATAAGCATATTGATTAGTGGAATTGTTACCATGGAAGCATGTGAGGAAGTTGGATTAAATAATGTTCAAAAATATCATAGATTAGTGTAGTATATGAAGTATCCAAGGCTTTGTATTTCAAATTACCATTGGTCATGAGAATCAATGTTTTTGTAAGATGGATAGATCATATGAGTGTTAGGGTATCCTTTTGATGAATTTAAATGTATTCGTGATGATGAGGTGTTAAAAAATTAATTGGTTATTGATAGGGTGATATACGTAAGAAACTATATGTTGTAATAATAATTATGGAGGTTTCAATTACTCATGGGAATTTCTAATGACATAAAACAATGAGAGTGTTTTCATGAGATATTTTGGGGGCTAAAATATTAAGTAGAATATGACTAGAAAAAGACTTGATTTTAGATGTCATGTCATGACACTTTCGATAAAATGAATTTTTTTATATATATTTAAGTGGTAGTAGAGAATAATTAAAAAACAGAGTGATTCAGGTTGTGATGCCAGGTTTGTGATTCATAGTAGTGGGATGGCTAGGAGTGCAATGATTATTAATGTTCTAGATAAGAGTGTACTTATTGGGAGTGGATGAGCTGAGAGTTCGCTACCATGTGTGTAATTCATGATAACATGGTGTAACATTCCATAATAGTGTGTTTTATTATATAAAAATGGTTTGTAATTCTTAGTAGTGTAAGGATGTGAGTGGTTGGTGGTGTACATCTAGGTGTGTAATGCTTGGTAGTTATCTAGATATGAGTGGTTGGGGCTGCCATGTGGTGTTAGGAGTGGGTAGTCCATAAAATGTCTATTTTTTTGAAATTGATAATTGTATTCTTTTATATTTTGAAACACTATTATCACGAAAGGTGAATTTATAATCCAAACAATAATCATCAATGAGAGAGACTTAGTTAAAAGTGGGAAGGTGACACACTCTAATGTTCTTATGACCAAAGTTGAAGAATACCATAATGAAATGTGTAATGAATTGGATCCCATTAAGGATGAGTGCATACCTATATAGTATTACATGGTCGTCACCTCATTGGAGGGTAGTTATTGTGAGAACATAAACCCACATGATAACCCTTGTGAGTTTCAAAAATAAGAAACACACTCTGTAAATTCCTATTTGAAGGGAAAATCTATTTAATAAGACCTTTAGTAAGGACAACCACTGAATATGTTTTTTGGTCTGTCCACTAGGGAAGAAACTACTGAATTTTTATAATGGAACAAATATTATTTATAGAAAATAATGTTTATAGCTCTAATGAAATTTAGGATGCATGGTATGATACTAATGAATAATCAACTCTTTATGTTGTGGAAATTAATTAAGATCTAAAAAAACCTTCTATAAGTGAATTTATATAGTATAAAAAACACAAAAAATTATAAAATAGGTTAGAAATATGTGGAATTATTTAATAATATCTGTAAAAATTCGGTAATAATAATAAAATCCCTAAAATACACTTATAGAGGACTCAATAATCCCTACTCGGCATGGGAAGCATGATTCTAGATTCAAGGGAGGTTCAAATAACTATTAATAATAGGTTGTTGACTCACCATGAAGTAAGAGATCAAGAGGGAAAAAGCATCCCTAATGAAGTAAAAAATTCATGGTTTAATGAAATCTATTTTTAGGGTGAAAAGATAACACAAATTAAGGGGAAATATAAGGAATAATTCACTAATTTGCAAGCATTTAAAGCTATTGGAAATATCAGTCCAAAATGAAGATCAACACTTTATACATGAAGTAGACAATCTTGAAGATAGATTATAGAAAATTATGAATGATATGGAAGTATTAATCATTCAAGAAAAATTATTCATGAAGTAATATTTGGATATTTTTTGTATCTTAACTAAATCACTAAACATTAATATGATAATAAATACAAATTTTCATAATTTATAAGAAAATTAAATTAATGTTTTAATGGAAAATAACTTTTTTCCCTCTTGTTATAACATCAAAGTCCACCCCAAAGTGTGGAGTTATTTCACAAAATACTTCTTTTTTATTTATTTCTATTACTTCCTAAATAAGAATATTCAAAAATGAAAACCATATTATCAATGTAAATCACCATAATTTTTATTCAAAAACAAAACATATGATTAATACCATAAACTCATTAATAGTCCAACGAGTAATCATTTCGTGAAAAAAAAATTTCGGACACCAATTCATAATAGGCATGGACTCTAAATTAGTTCCAAGTCTATAAATCCAACAATTATACAACTTGTTCTTATTTTTTTTACTATAACACACAAAATTTCATGAGCATTATAGTTTTCATAGACTCAAATTTAGGAAAATTAAAATTAACCTTATACAAAAATATTCATAAATATAAATATAATGCTAATATAAAATTAAATATAATAAATTTTCTTACCCAAATTTTACCTGAGAATTATCCATTATTTTATTTTGAAATTTTCACCTAGAGAGTGGCCTGACAGGAATGATGTGAGAGTATTTGGAAAGACTAATCATAACAATCATACATTATTACCCCATTTTACCAATCATTTGATTATCCTTATTTTACTAAACCATCTTCTATGTGTAGTTGTTCAACACTTCATGCATTTATGTACACCCATTCCACCTAGTGGAATATCTAGTTGTGAAATAAAAAAAATATTATAATAGTTCATATTATAATGAAAATAAATAATGAAAAAAATTCTAAATTTACAAACATATACCTAATCATGGATGACTTTTCAGTACTACTGGATTCTAAGGATATGGAGAATTTCCAACCTATAGAGTACTAGTGGGGTTCATTATCTTCTTGTGAGGATCAAAATGTGTTAGAGTAAACTTTAAAGAAGCATGAATGTAAAATCCCCGAGAGAATGGAGTATAAGAAAAAGAAGATGGAATAGAATTCTTTGGAATCATATTATGTGGATGGGGAGTGGAAGAAAATATTATATAAGGGAAAAAATATGAGGTTCCTTATATGTAAATGGATTTGCCAATATAGGTAGTATAAATATCCAATGTGACTATAACAACATAATGGGATAGTAAAGTGTTCTAGATGGTATATATCGTGAAGTGATATTGTATGAGCAGGTATGATGAGTACTACAAGTAGCTCTAGTACCACTCCCTCTGGCATAATCTGGATGAGCATTGCAGCAAGTATCTTGTTTAGAGAATAATTGTCTCCTATGTGGTGGATCCTTATTAAAATTAAATAAAAACGATGTCATGATATTATATGTCATAGTCTAAATAGTCACCATAGGAGGATCACCCTTCTCTCA
Source organism: Viscum album (assembly GCA_963277665.1). Classification (NCBI taxonomy): domain Eukaryota; kingdom Viridiplantae; phylum Streptophyta; class Magnoliopsida; order Santalales; family Viscaceae; genus Viscum; species Viscum album. The sequence continues at coordinate 1,071,818,485 of OY728129.1, forward strand.
CATGCAATTAATATTGTCATACATCCTCTTCCTTCAGGTAATACCCAAACCCCAGAATCTTAGAGTTAGTGAACTATATTAATATATTGGCATTATTACAAGGAATCATATCCTGAAGGACCGACCAGTTTTATAGTTTTGGAAAATAGATTACATTCATGAACCTTACATTACAAATAATAACATAAAATAATACATGTATAATACTTTGAGAACATAATTATTCTCTAATATTATCCCTACATATGAATCATTATACAAATCTTGGAATCATAGGAAAATAAAAAATAAGGAGTGGGTGACCTCAAATTCTTAGTAAGGGTAAACAATATAGCATAATATATCATAAATAAGCATAAACTTTTGTGGAAAGGTATAATACAAAAACAAAAGCCTTTTCAACATAATATTTAGAATAACATGTCAAGAATAAATCAAATAGTTCCATTTAAACATTCATGTGGATATTTTACTAGTCGATTAATCACATGTAATATTAATAAATAATCTTATAATGAGGAAATGAATAATACCATACATAATATCCACACAATCAAGGAATCATTCAAAGACCATAAATAACCATACTATAAAGGCATTTCTCCATGACACTAGACTTTCTAATGAGACCTACCTTTGCATTGATGGGCTATAGAAGAACCCACACATCACTTACTATGTCCAATGTTGTACTATCATGAAAAGGGTGAATTGTAATGCCCCGACCCTAGTTACATAGAGTTGGTGCATTGTTACATAACATTGGCATGATCACAAGGAAATCATGTGTCAAAAGATAGATCAGTTTAGTATTATTGGAAAAACCACTAATATATAAGTTCAACATTACAATTTGAAAATAAATACAACACGAATTTATTCTATTAGAAACATCCAAGACTCCTTGATTATGCCTTCAAGTCACTCATAACTAACTTCTTCATATATTAGGAAAATTATATATAAGGAAGTGGTGAGCTCAAACACTCGGTAAGGGTAAACAATACAGTAGAAGAGAACATAATTATTAAGCATGGTGAAGAATTGAAACCACTTTCCTTTACCAATAATAAACATGAATACCTTTATGGAAGTAATTTGAGATGAGTAAATAAAGCCACAATAAAACATATTCATTTGAATTATACTAGTCGAATGACCACATGAACCATCAATATTATTTTAATAAAGAGGGAAAGTATAATGTTGGACATTCTAAAACATTTTTTCAAGGCCTCGACCAAGACTTCTAAAAATGAATAAGGCCTTGGCCTAAACCATATATCTAATTGAGAAAGGCCTTGGCCAATTCAATGTCTAGTTATTTCATAAGACCTACTTAGGCATCAAGGAGCTATTGTAGGCTCCACTCTTCACTTACTAAGTCCAATACATTCCTCATATGAAAAGGTTGTAATATAAAATAAATATTCATATTAAAACAACATATGAAATGTTAATATTTTAACCATAAACCGTGAATGGTATAAAAACAACACATCCATAGTCAAACATATCACAAAATCTTCAATACAATATGGAAGATTTGTATCATAATGAATTGACTTCAAACAAGTATAAAATCCATCAATGAATGTTGACATATATGAAATCAAAATTACTTGAGATAAATATCTCTTTTTTTTAAATTATTTAAACTTACATAATTATAAAAGAAATCATTTATTTTGAAAATATTATTATAAGCTTGTACTTGAATGTTTATGATGTTATAAAGGTATAGAATAACCTCACCCACTGTATAAGTTAAAAAAACATTCTCACCTTAATTTTGACGAAAAGGATGTAAAGTACCTTGTTTGGAAAATGACGGAAAGATTCCTTTCTAAACAATTTATAAAAATTCTAACAAGGGTATAAATGAATTTAATACATAGTATAGTAAATAGTAAAAATGTTTTGGGATACATTTTAAGAAACATATATGTGGATGATAAAGTGGTCCCAGTAGATACTTATGTAAAAACAACCTAGAATAATAAAGATATTTTTAAATTATCCCTTACCTTATACTTCTCTTTGGTTGAGGGTAGGTTAACATCCTGTATAATGGTGAACAAATTTTTATTAAATTATACATGAATCATATACGTTAATATGATATCATATATGATCTTTTAATATTGCTTTATTAATAATATTTTAGAATTATCATTGTTTCGGGTGTTAACTAGTTCATTTTCCATTATATTCTTTTTTACGTAAGTAATTATTGTAATGGATATGATGTATCTTATTCATATTATAAATTATATTAAGTTTTTATTAATTATTTTTTATCATCTAAGAAAAATTAGTCTTGAATGGATTATGATGGGGAATGAATCTCATCACATTCGTGGAGACGGTAATCCGTACGTACACATGAGTGACAATATCAATATTTTGATATTAAAATAATATATGATTGGATGGTATATCATATATACAGAACCATTATCATGTTATACTTATTATTTACATCAATTACACATCATTATTGTAATGTCACGAATTTTTTTTCAATGAATTATTTTTAATATTATGTGGTAATTATTTCAAGACCAGGCATTGAGATGGCGTGTAATTCCAAGGCTCGGTGAGCCCGGAACAAATGTCTGAATTTAATTAATTAATTAAAATACACGTGTGTGTGTTTTTACATAAAAAGAGGAATAACTCTTGAACGGGTGCTCAAATAAGAAATCTGAGGGCACCGTTGCATCCAGAGTAGTGGGATTACCACAGGAGAGACCTAACATCGGCTGGCACAGGTCGGTGGTGAAATCCAGTTTTTTGACTCAACTGTAATAAAAGATTTAATTAAAATATTTTATTAAATTTTGCTGTAGTTAATATCTTTTATCCTTTTTAAATAAAGTCTTGCGCAGGGGTCTAGGGTTACACACCTCTTAACTCTAAAACCCCTGGAGGCTCAAGGAAAGCTCTGGAGGAAACCCCAAACAAGGCGACGACGTTCTTGACAAATTTCGAGGGCGACGACAATGCGGCGACCAGATCTTCTCCAATGAGAGCCACAGATCCAAGTAGTTCATTTGATCTCTTTGTGATTTCTTTCCTCTTTTTAATTCCTATGACGAACGCAGACTAATCCATGAACATATTATCCCATGGTTCAATCAAATATGTAGGATGGGCTTTTATGGGAATTTTGGGGATTTGATTCTTGAATTTTTTTTGGTTTCATTTATTCTCATAACGATGATGAACCAAGATCGACACGAAAATCAATCGAGGTTCGTCCCACTCAATTTTTTGTTCCTTTATTCCCTGATTTTTCTCGTGTTGTTCATGCGCTTTTTACACGTTATTCACGGAGTTATGAACGACGGATCTTTGAGAATCCTTTGCATGATTAAATGATCCTAATTCGAATGTATAGCATTGGAACAACCCCATGGAGGTGCAACGGCCGTGGAGACAGATGGATCGAAGCAGATCAGAAGATATCTTTCTTCCAAAGTGTTCCACATAAATGACCAGAATCGGATATTGGAGTCGATCGAAGGTCCAAAACCCACAAATTCGGCATCACGACAATAAAGAGACCCATAATCTTGAGTTTCAAAGCAAATGGACAAGAGAAATGTGATCCGAAGATCCGGCCGAGGAGCAAGGAGGAAGACGACGTTACTGGTAATTTCTCGGCTACACGGCGTGTAGTATGGGCTACACGGAGTGAGTTTGTCTGTGGGCCACCTAGCAGGTACTCCAGAAGTACACGGACATGGGTTGGGTACACAGACAAGGACATAGCCGGTATCCCCTTCCCCAGCCGGATATGGCTAGATACACAGGATACCCTGTGTACTGGAACATGGGCAGGCGACAGGGACGGAAACCATGTACAGGAATGTAGCCAGGGTACATGGGTGTTTCCCAGTTGACAGAACACAGTGTGTGCTTCGACTTACATTCCATGTATATTCTGTCCTACTCAACTTCGATTCCCAACACAGACCGTTTACCAGGGCACTACCCGAAGTCAAGGAACATGGCGTGTGATCCTTCTACACACAATGTAGTTGATTTTTACATATCTTGGATGGGTGACACATCCAGTTTACAAGGGAATTACCTGGAGTCAAGGAACACAGTGTGTAACTATACTAACCACTATGTAACTTGTTTTACATGGCATGAGTTAGTGGTATTCTATGACTTGGACTAATTTCCATATGTTTTGTTCTCCTGGTCTTTCTCCAGAATGTTTCCTGGTTTCTTTTCCTATGTACAGAAGTATGATCCCTTCATCCGGACTTCCCGAATAGAGTTTTTGTAATAACCTCTATGAGAGTAAGAGCTTGATCCTCTATTCATTCATGGAACCCTAAGTAGAGTTCTTGGTATCGACGTGACCTACTTTACCTGATCACTGATCATCTGTTAGCGGATTAGTTTATACTAATTTGTTAGAATCACCCCAAAGATTTTGGTTGTGATCCGCATATGAGCATCAAGTCCTCAAGTACATGTGGAGTGTGTTCTACCGAAACGAGTAATTAGTATCTCTCTCTTCAGACATAGGAGTGTGTTCTCTTTGTTTCATTCTTAGTGGAATCTTCAAGCTAGATCATAGTGGTGGTTTCACGATGGTCGATCGTGTATGAGTATATCTGTATATTCTTGTTATATGTTTTGTAGACATATACTATGTAGAGCAGACTGTATCTTTCCTTTGTGGTATTTTTCCTTGTTGTATTTCCTTTTTGGTTTCGAGGTGTCCTACTGGGTATTGTTATACTCACCCCAGCACAGGCTTTTCATGCACGTGTCATGTCATGTGAAGACGAGCGAGCCTTTGACATGATTCTTAGCGGACCAGGACCAAACCGTGCTCAGAGAGATTAGACAGGCCGAGGTGTGTTCCTATGGCTACATATTATATTCCCAGAACATTTCATTACAGGTTGGACTTTGTTACAGACTCTCTTTTGGTGGGCTTGTACTTTTAGCCCAAGGTTTTACTTTACTGTACTTTACTTCCCATCGAACTCTGTTGGTTGGGTTTTTAGTGTATGCGTGCATTTCCATTTTTAGTAGAATTTACTTTTCAGCTTTACGGGCTTAGAGATGTGTGTGCATGTGTACAGCTTTATAGTCATTGCCTCCCATGTTAGTAACATGACTACTCGGTGCTAGTCAACAACCCCTAGCCTATTGGAGGCAGGCTTGGGGAGTTGTGGCTCAGGCCCCACGGGGATGGGTCGTGATAGAGTGGAATCAGAGGTGGTCGGTTCTACCTTAGGACTGAGAGTTAGTGAGTTGGATTGGGGCAATAGTGTTAAGTGTTTTGAGTTCAGATTTTAGGCCGGGGACCCCAGTGTTGGTGTGGGAGGCCGACGTATCCATACACCAGGACTTTGATAACAGGCTTTTTGACTCAGAACATGAGCATGCTAGTTGTAGGGGAAAATAATGGTACATGCATCATATAAGAATGGGTTGTGGATTCCATATTCTTCTTGAGGTATTTCTCCAGATATTCTCACTAATTTAGAAACATCTTGTTCCATTACATGATGCCTCCACGATGCGCACCTGTAAGGATCCAGCTGCTCGATCACAAGGATGACCCCCTCAGTGACGATGCTTCGATATAGGGACCAATTCCCCTAGTTTTACCATCGGGTGGTGTGCAAGTCATTACACCACCTGTGGAGCAGTGTCCAGTGCCTAATGTACAAGTAGAGGAGGAGTGTAAGATTAGCACAATCCACGTGTTTTAGAGACAGAGACCCCTCCATTTTCGAGGTGAGTCTGACCCTCAGGCAGCAGAGGACTGGCTTGAGGTAGTGACCAGAGTCTTCTGGTTGTTCAGGTCACCAGCAGACCAGATGGTGATCCTGGTAGCGAGCCTTCTACATGGCATGGCAGTACGATGGTGGTGTTTGGTTATCCAGACCCACAATGAGGTATCTATTGTGTGGTCAGAGTATGATAGTCTATTCAGAGAGGATTTTTCACCAGTTACCCTGACAGCAGTACGTATACAAGAGCTTCTTCAGCTTCAGCAGGGGACCATGACTATGGTTGACTATTCATCGAGGATTACCAACCTCTCATGGTACTCGATTGAAATGGTCAGGGATCATTACTTCATATCTCAGACTTTTGAGTGGGGCTTGTGCAGAGACATCTGAGATAACATCATCCCTATGAGAATTCCTACTTATGTTGGGGTGCTCGAGTGGGAATTGGTGGTTGAGAGCTTCTTGGCAGATTAGAGAAAGTGGGCAGTTGTTAGTAGTGAGCGAGTTGGAGCTGAGACCTTGGTAGCAGGGAGCTGATGTCAGGGCCCTAGGCATGGGAGACATTTTTAGAGGAGATCCCAGGATAGAGGACCTACCGTACTTGGTTCATAGGGAACATCCATCCATCCTCGAGAGAGGCGATGCTACTCTGGTGATGGCTAGGGACATATTGCTTGATATTGTCCGACCTGCCATACTACTGACTTGGGAGCACTGGATGGACCACCGAGGCACAGGTAAAGTGTGGAGCAGACAGATTCGCGGGTCGGAGGATGTGGTAGAGGAGCTGAGATAGCAACTAGAGGTGGTTGGTGTTTTGATATTTTTCTACCACCACCCCCAGGAGGTCCACCGCTAGGTTAGGTAGCTGGTGGATAGAGGTTGGGGTAGCTGCAGGCAGCGGAGGGTTATGACCCTGGTACTCCTATAATGATTAGAGGTACAATCTATGCCTTTTCTACCTCGGCTACCGTACTGATAGACACAGGTGATAGTCATTATTTTCTGGATTCTTATCTTGTTTGAGACCGTGATATTCCAGTTGAGACGTTGAATCAACCCTTACGCTTAGAAACACAGACTGGAGAAGATTCAGAGATCACACACCTTTGCAGACAGTGTGACCTGACCCTTGGAGGTGAGGGTTTCGATTGGAACTTCGTGGTGGTAGATTCTTGGCCTTATGATGTAATTCATGGTATGGATCAGCTATCCATAGTTCATGCCCAGATTTACTATTTTAGGCGAAGGGTGCGGTGTGTCCGTAGTGATGGAACGAGGTTCTCCTTCGACGGTGAAAAGGAGACCAATACAGCGCAGGATGGACTCGTGCGTTGGAAGGTACCACCAATTTCACATCAGTTGGCTGGACTAGCCCTTGGTGCAACAAATGTTACGAGTTTCCAGTTTCCAGTAGTAGTGGCTAAGTACGAGAACATCATTCCATATGATGTCCCCGAACTACCTCCCCATCGAGAGATAGATTTCTCAATTGAGTTGCAACCTGGGATGACACCGATATCATCATCAATATATCGGATGTCTCCCGCAGAGCTTCGTGAGCTGAGAGTGTAGATGGAAGACTTGAAGAGGAAGGGGTTTGTGAGACCCTGTTTTTCACCCTGGGAGGCCCCAGTGTTGTCTTCCATGAAGGCATATGGGAGCTTGAAGATGTGTCTGGATTAGCAGTGGTTGAATCAAGTGACCGTGAAGAACCGGTATCCACTACCGAGGAATGATGACATCTTCATCAGTTATGAGGGTAATAATGGTTCTATAAGGATGATCTACGATCAGGCTATCACCAGCTGCGGATGTGGGATGAGGATATTCTGACGACATCTTTCAGATGTCACTACGGTCACTATGAGTACTTAGTGATTCCCTTCGTCATGATGAATTCCCCGATAGTTTTTATGGGACTCATGAACCAGATCTTTTAGACCAATCTAGGTCGGTTCGTGGTGTTCCAAATCGATGATATCCTTGTGTACTCAGTGTCCGAGGAGGAGCATGTGAGACACGTAAGGATGGTTCTAGACACACTGTGAGAGAACCAGTTGTGCGGGAAACTCTCGAAGTGTAACCTTTTGATACAGAAGGTCTAATTTCTGGGACATGTTATCTTAGAAGATGGTGTAGCAGGGGACCTATCCAAGGTAGAGGCAGTGTTAGAATGGGAGCCACCCCGAAGCATGACAGAGGTGTGGAGTTTCCTTGGGTTGGTAGGCTACAATCGGAGATTCGTTTCAGATTTCTCCATGATTTCATCACCCATGAAAGGATTAACCTGAAATGGGAAGCCTTTCATGTGGATCAAGAGATGCCAGTAGGCTTTTTAGTAGTTGGGCTAGAGTCTTACGAGCGCCCTGATCTTGAGACTACCAGAAGAGGGTGTCGATTACATGGTGTTATGCGACCCATCATGAAACAGGCTTGGTTGTGTCATGATGTAGAGGAAACCATTGATTGCCTATGGCTCATGTCAGTTGAGGCCACACAAGCAGAGCTACACAACCCATGATCTTTAGTTATAAGTGGTAGTCTTCCCATTGAATATGTGGCAGCACTACTATATGGGAGAGCTGTTTACCATCTACTTTGATCAAAGGAGTCTTAGATATATCTTTCCTATGAAGGATATGAATTTGAGAAAGAGGCAGTGGCTTGAGTTACTCCAGGATTATGACTTTGAGATTGTTTTTACACCTAGGAAGGGGAATGTTGTGGCACATGCACTCAGCATGAAATCCAGTTCGCAGTTGGTGGATGAGCCGATGAGGTAGTTGGCCTCTTTACAGTCATCCTTTGTGGATAGATATGGGGGATCTTACCTTTAGTCGATGTTTGTTACCCCTCCACTCTTACAACGAGTTAGGAAAGCACAAATAGAGGATACTAGATGTGATACTCTTTGTTCTCAGATATCCGCAAGTGATGATGCCAATGGATATTCAAAAGGTGGGGAGAACGTTGTTTTTTTCTGAGGTCGTATAGTAGTACCAGTGACATTGCAGGAGGAGGTTCTGAGGGAGTTTCTTACATCATCTTTGGTGGAGCATCTAGGCATGGAAAAGATGTACCAGGACCTCCCACGTCTGTTCTGGTGGCAAGGAATGAAAAAGAGTATGGCAGAGTCAGTTTCTCGATGCCTTACTTGTCAGCAAGTAAATGCTAAGCACCAGGTTCCAGCAGGTTTGACTCATCCCGTTGAGGTGCCAATGTGGAAGTGTGATGGGATATCCATGGAATTCGTTATGGTTTTACCACATATGTATAGGGGAAACGATTCCATCTGGGTGATCATTTATTGACTCACCAAGTCGGCCCACTTCCTATCCATATGGGAATAGTGTTCAGTTGAGAGCTTGGGAAACCTCCACATGCAGAAGATAGTTTGAATTCACATAGTTCCATCCAGGAGAATCTCAAATCGTGATGCTCTTTTCATATCCCAGTTATGGAAGGGATTGCAGGAAGCTTTTGGGACTCAGTTACGCTTTAGCATAGCATTTCATCCTCATACTTATAGACAGACAGAGCGGACCATCTAGGTTTTGGAGGATATTCTATGAGCTTGCATACTTGAATTCAGTCATAGATGGGAGGATCACCTACCAATGGTGGAATTTTCTTATAAAAATAGTTATCGTTCAACTATTGGTATGGCACCATTCAAGGCTTTGTACGAGTGACCATTAAGGTCACCATTTTGCTGGACTGACCCAGGAGAGTTAGCACTCATGGGCCCCGAGATGGTGAGAGCTACTATAGAGAAGGTACAGGTCATGCACGAGTGGATGAAGACGGCATAGAGTCAGAATAAGTCTTATGCTTAGAGGAGACGAAGGCCCATGAAGTTCGAGGAGGGAGACCATGTGTTCCTTTGGGTCTCAACTCGATGGGGATTACATTGATTTGGCCAAGGCGACAAGATATCTCTGAGGTTCGCCGCCCCTTTTCAGATTCAGAGAAGAGTTGGCGAGGTGGCGTACCACTTGGATCTACCTCCTCAGATAGACCGGGTACACAACGTCTTCCAAGTGTCACAGCTGCGGAGGTACGCTCATGATCCATCGCACGTTATCGACTGCAGATTGTTGGACATCGATGATGGATAGACCTTTGATGAGTACCAAGTGGAGATCGAGGATCAGCAGAATAAGATCCTATGTGGGAAAGATATTCCCTTGGTGCGTGTCCGGTGGTAGCACGGGAATCTCTAGGAGATCACGTGGGAGTGGGAGGCTTAGATTCGTGTGCAGTACCCACATATTTTTGAGTATCCTTTATTTTAGCTTTTTTGGGATGTAAATCTCTAAGGTGGGTGTGATGTAATGTCCCAGATTTTATTCCATTTATTATTTTTATATTATTTGGGAATTCTTTTGAGACTAGGATTTGAGACAGTGTGTTGTTCCGAGGCCCAGTGAGCCTAGAAAAAATGTTTGAATTTAATTAAATAATTAAATAACACGCGTGTGTGTTTTTCCTGAAAAAGTAGAATAACTACTAAATGGTTGCATGGATCAGAAATCTGAGGGCACCGTTGCATCCAGATCAGCGGGATTACCCAATGAGAGACCTAACATCAGCTGGTACAGGTCAGTGGTGAAATACAGTTTTTGGACGCATCCATAATGAAATATTTAATTAAAATATTTTATTAAATTTTGTTGCAGCAAATATCTTTTATCCTTTGTAAATAAAGGCTTCTGCAGGGTTCAAGGGTTACAGAACTCATAACCCTGAAAACCCTGGAGGCTCTAGGAAAGATCTGGAGGAAACCCCCAATGTGGCGACGACGATCATAACTAATTTCACTGGTGACGACGATGTAGTGACCGGATCTTCTCCAACGAGCACCGCGCATCCATGTAGGGAATTTGATCCCTTTGTGATTTCTTTCCTGTTCTTGATTCCAATGACGAACGCGGACTAATCCAAAAACAGATTTTCCCACGGATTGATCATATTTGTAGGATAGGATTTTTGCAGGATTTTTGGGGATTTGATTCTTGAAGTTGTTTTAGTTTCGTTTAATCTCCTAATGATGATGAACCCAGTTCAACACGAACATCGATCGATGCTCATCCCTCTCGATTTTTTGTGCCTTTTCCCCCGATTTTTCTCGTGTTATTCAGGTGAATTCAACGCTTTCTTCGAGGAGGATTGAATGACAGATTGTTGTGCATCTGTTGCAGGATGCAACATTCCCAAATTAAAGATATCGTATCAGAACAACCCCACGGAGGTGCGATGGTGGTGGCGACGGACGGATCGAAGTGGATCAGATGATATCATTCTTCAATCGATTTCTGAACGGATGATCGGAATCGGATTTTGGAGCCGATCGAATGTCAAAAACCCATGTATTTGGCATCACGACGATGGGTCGACCCATAATCATGAGTTTCGCGAAAAAAAGACAAGATAAACGCGATCCGGAGATCAGGCCGAGGTGTGAGGAGGAAGACAACGTTTCTGGAAATATCCTGACTAAACGACATGTATTATGGGCTACATGGCGTGTGTTCATCTGTGGGCCACTTGCTGTGTACTCCATAAGTACACATGCACGGGTTGGGTACACAGCCAAGGACAAGGCATGTATGCCCTTCCCCAGCCGGACCCGGCCAGATACATGGGATACCCCGTGTACTGGTACACAGGAAGGCGACACGGACGAACACTATGTACGGGCATGCGGCCAAGGTACACAAGTGTTTCCTAGCTGACAGAACACGACGTGTGCTTCGAATTACACACTGTGTATATGCTTTCCTACATGACATCGATTCCAGACACGGGCCTTTTACCCGGTAGTACCCAAAGTTAGGAAACACGGTGTGTGGTCAATCTACATGTCGTGCAGTTGAGTTTTTGATAGCATGGATGAGAGACACAGTCCGTTTACACAGGCAGTACCTGAGTTCAAGGAACACAGCGTGTAACCATACTACACGTTGTGTTACCTGTTTTACATGGATTGAGCTAGTGGACTTCTCTGACTTGGTCTAGTTTCCTTAGGGTTCGTCCTCTTGGTCTTTCCCCTGAAGGTCTCTTGGTATCATTTCCTATGTACATAAGTATGATCCCTTCTGGATGACATCCAAAAAAGAGTTGTTGCAATCTCCTCTATGAGAATTATAGTCGGATCCTCTATTCATTCCAAGAACCCTTAGTAGTGTTCTTGGTATCGATGTGACCTACTTTACCCAGGTGCTGATCCTCTGCCTAGAGGATTAGTTTAGACTGAGTTGTTGGAATAACCCCATAGATATTGGGTGTGATCCTCATCTGAGCATCATGTCCTCAAGTACTTGTGGAGTGTGTTCTCCCGGAATGAGTACTTCTTATCTCTCTCTTCAGACCTAGGAGTGTGTCCTTCTTGTTATGTGCTTAGTGGAATCCTCGAGCTGGATCTTAGTGGTGGTTTCGTGATGGTCGATCTTGTATGAGTATATCTGGATATTCTTGTTTTATGTTCTATAGACATATATAGTGTAGCGCTAACTGTATATTTCGGTTGTGGTATTTTCCCTTGTTGTATTTCCTTTGTGGTTTTGGGGTGTCCTACTGGGTATTCTTATACTCACCCCTGCACAGGATTTTCCAACACATGTCATGTCTTGTGTAGGAAAGGGAGCCTTTGACAAGATTCTAGGCAGACTAGGACCGGATGGTTCTTAGTGAGATTAGACATGCCAAGGTGTGGTCCTGCGGCTACGGATTGCAGTCCCAGTACCTTTCATTACAGGTTGGAATTTTTTACAGACTCTCTTTTGGTGGGATGGTACTTTTGGCCCAGGGTTTTACATTACTATACTTTACTTCATTTTGTACTCTGTTGGTTGGGTTTTAATGTATGCATACATTTCCATTTTTAGTAGCTTTTAATTTATAGTTTTACTGGCTTAGAGATGTGTGTGTGTATGTACAGGTTTATTGGAAATGCCTCCCATGTTAGAAACATGACAACTCGGTGCTAGTCACCAGCCCCTGGCCTATTGAAGGTGGGCTTGGGGAGTTGTGACTCAGGCCCGATGGGGACGGGTCATGACAATTATTATACACATCTAAATAATAATCTATTGGATAAAAATTACACCATGACGTGGAGATTATAAGCCATACGTGCGCACATATGGTGACTTGTCATTTAAAAGATGGATAGAATAATGAATATGGTTATACCATATTTATAATAACATTATAGTATATAGAAGATACTGTAGTTATTATTTTATAATGCAAACAACAAAGATAGTGGAAGTGGAAGAACAATGGAACTTGAAAGAGGTGATGAAACATTTACCACTTTTTCAGGTTATTATTTTTTATTTGATCAAAAGGGCTCCGTGGGATGGGTTTCTGATGAAAGGAAAGACTCTAGGATGAATGGAGGAAATTTTATAGGGTATTTAGGTAGGGGTTGGAAGATCCAAATGTATTTGAAGGTGTTAATTAGAGATAAGGGGGAGTTCCCTTTTATAAGAGGGGTGAGGGGCACCATAGGAAAAAATAGAAATATTATTTTATAATTAAAACATTTTCAGTTTCTAATGGATATAAAATGAATAATTTAAAGTATAAGTTGGGTATGGGTCTAAAACCACTCAACCAAAAGGTTTTAGATATGTTTGGGTCACTATATTAACTTTATCGTTTAGATTTAACTCTTAGATAAATAGTTTGACATTTACCATTTCTCCTTGAATTTTTATATTATATGGTTAATAAACATACTATATAACTCCAAGGGAACCCCAAGTGGTTAATTAGTGATACAAATATCATTATATAAGTCTTTTGGAAGAACCATATATTTTTAGGAATAAAATATCAATTAATAATATAATATTTGTTTTAAAAACTCTGTTATGTCAATTTTGACACTATTTGGTATTTTGTTTATTCTAAATTCATAATAGTTTTATAGCTTCAAAAAAATTCTTCTAACCGACCATAAAATTTCATATTAACCTATAAAATTATGTTTAATTCCGAAAAAGTCTCAAATTACATTCATTTAGATATTTATAATATTAATTATTTTAATATTTCATTAATTAAGTAATAACGGTATCATCATTGTTTCATAAATAAATTAAATTTTTTTTAATGTCTAAAATTTATAAATAAAATAAAATTATGTAGGAAATATTTTTATATTTTTAATGAATATTTATAGTCGAATTTATCTAATTTATAACCCTATAATAAAATTTTTTAGTTATTAAAAATTGAATTTAAAACTTTTAACTCTTCTTTGAATTAAATAATAATAAATGTCCTAATCTAATCCATGTGGACCTAAAGGATAATATTTGATTACTAAGGTTGTTTTTTGTCTAATTACACTTATCTAATAGAATTAGGACATGTTTTAGGATAATAATAATATCATTTTTACCTTTAATTACCCTATTTACTTTTAACTGTGGTAAATAAAAGTCAAAAGATACTATTCACCAAAAATTATTTTTATCTCATTGAACCACATTTTACTTACCGATATAAACATTGTATCTCTGATTATTGAAATTCAATTCATTGAAGTGGTAAAATGATGTTTTATGAAAATTTTCAAATTCTATTAGGTGGTGGGTAAAATACGGTAAAAAGTTCAATAAAATATATATATATATATATAATTATTATAAAATGAATCCAATTACTTAAATTGAAAATATATAGTTATTATGTATATATTTTTACCTAAAATAAATTTATATAAAATAAAAAAATATTTAAATAAAAATTCGGTTTTAAACTATAACTGAGTGTTTTCAACTATTCATCAAAAATTTAAGGTTTTCAGAAAAATACCAAAAAATCACCCAAAGCTAATTTCAATAATCTGAAACAAAAAATGTAGTCTATTTTAACAAATTAAAAACATAGAAATATCATTTATTAATTGAAAATTATTTCCCATTTTCAAAACCAAAAATCGTATTTTTATGAAATATTAACTATTAAAAGATGGACACTTCTTTATGTGCAATTTCAATATGAAATTACGTACAATCACCAGAATTGTATAAAATGGTAAAAATATAATCTATTTATAATTTAAAACCATTAAAATGTATAATTTTTTACAATAAATTATTTTGATTAAAGAAGTTGTTTTTAGTTAAAATATAGTATTTTTCTCTATTCACCCAAATATGAAAGTTTTCAGAAAAATGCCAAAAATTTATTGAAACAAAACACTTATGACCTGATTCTAAAGAAGAAGTTTATTTAGTCAAATTGAATATATATAAGTTTCAAAAATTGGATTTAAAAAGGGTTCTCCCTTTAAAGGCGGTAAAATTGAATTTTTGAAAAATACTTCATTTATCTGAAAAAAAATATTAATGTGTTACTACACTATGTCTAAGAAACTCATAATATGGATTATAAAATTATAAGTATTATATAAAGTTTAAAATTCAGTTATTACAATTCATAAATGATTTTGAATGGCTAGTTAGGTAAGTTGTGGTGCACTAGAACATGGTGTTCCGTGTAGTGAAAGTTACATGATTACTTTAAAGAAATAACTTACTATGAAATCTTGGGGTGTTACATTCTTACCTCCATAAATAAATTTCATCCTCTCAATTTGATATTTTGTTTCAAAAATAAAAGGTTGAAAATAGAAAATTCCTTTGTGGGAAAACCCACATCGGAAATTGGGTTAATAAAATTTAGTCTTAATAAGAGGAAAAAGGAAATTAAAGGTGTCACCACCAAATTATGATCTCTATTAAGAAAACATTGGTGGAAATTAGAGACACATAATTAGAGAAAAAACATAATTATTTATAGCGAGTGATTTAGGTAATGAATCACAAACAAGTGTAAAATTGAGGGCCTCAAATCTATCAATCTATGATGATTTGAAATACCATTAGTTCAAAAAAAACATAATGTATTAGGATAACACATTTTTGGATCTAAGATCCCTTGTATAATGTTTAAGAATTAATTTACCCATATAATTAGAGGAAAAAAATTATATATATATATACTTCACAAGTATAGTTTCATCCTTCAACTAATTCCTACCACAAACTCATCTTTTACTCAAAAAGATTTCAAAAAAAATTATTTATCCTTATTGTATAGGGTTCCAAAAAAATGAATGTATAATTCATCTATCAGACCCTTTAAAAAATAAACTACGTTATACAATCTATGGAATTCACGTAGTCCAGTGGTAGGCGATACATCCCAAATTCACTATGGTTGTGTGTTCGATTCTCGTAGCTTCATCTGACGCGACAGGTTGTCACACGGTCTGTGTGTTGTCCATTTTATAAAAATCCAAAAATAAACATAATAATAGAATCCAATTTTAATATTAATCCATTCCAACCATTAGACTTATCCAAAATACTTCTATCCAAACTCACAGTCCAAAATTTATAAGGAAGCTAAACACAATGAAGATCTTTTTTCCACATTATAACTTGTGAACACCTTCATCATATATTATTTTAAAACATGGTAACAACCAGAATTACCATAAAAACTTATTGATTACATTCATGTTTCACTATCCTTTATATAATAATGGATATATTCCTTATATATAAAAATTTTGAATATTCCAACAATGATGAAATAAACAAACTATTAATTTGTTCCAAGGAAGTCAAGAATATCCAATATAATTTATTCAAATCAACCATCTCTTATTCCAAAATTACTAACTTAGTATGAAGACCATATAATCACAAATTCCCAATGAAATAGTACTGCATTACATTCCTTATTTATTTCCATAATTCATGTAACCAATACATTATTGATACAACACTCAAATGACACAATACTTTAATAGAAATATAAGAACTCTAAATCATTCATCTTCATCTTAGGTTGTATCATAACTTGATTCTTATCCAATATCAGCATTTGTGGTATACTCTAATTATTTTGACATTGACTCACCTAGTGTCCTAATTCCTTACAGATGAAGTGTTGTACATTTGAAGCCTTTTTATCACCCTTGCAATCACATACTTGGTGTCCTTTTTCTCCCCACTTATAACAATATTTCATTCATTTTAAACATTTACCAGGGTGATTATTTATATAGTTATCACATAGGGGAAAATACTTGTTTCCATTATTCCATTTATCCATCTTTTTCTCTACCATCCTTTTCATCTCTTTCTTTCCTTCAATGCCATTGGGCTCAGATAATTATCTACTTATGTTATTAAAACATGATATTATTTCTTCATATTTTGAGAATATGTGGGAGATTATTTCCATTATAAATGTTGGATTAATACCATGAAAGATTTTATCCTTATTACTCTTTGGATCATACATATTGCTAGAGTTTTCATTCCTTCCACTATGCGGAATTTCTAAATAGTGGCATACACTAAGTCACTTTATGAATCACAAAGAATAATTTCAAACTTGTAAAATACATAACATAAATTTAATTGTTTGTGGATATAATTCGTAATCATAAAAAATTGTTTTATTGAGGATATATTTACCCCTTAATCCTTTATAATGGCTTGTAATGAAAATTTAAATTATCCTAAGCATATCCCTCAAGAGTTTCGTAACCAAGAATGCAGCAATGCCCGTTGTCATGCACCATTTCCTATTTGAGACTAGATGAAAATAGTGTTTTTGGGTTTTACCCCTAGGTACATCTGTGCTAGATCCCCTACTACCTGCTCGTATCTAGATAGGGATGTATTTCTTGGGAAACACACAAAATTTCTATAGTACCAAAATTATTTGAAATTCATCTATTCTAATTATCATTGTCCATATTAGGATAATGTTCCTTAATCAGAGTTTATCTATATCTAGTTTCCAAGAATTGTACTAAACTTACTATGATACCAACTGTAATGCCATGACCCTAGTTACCTAGAGAGAGTGCATTATTACATAACATTGGTGTGATCACAAAAAAATCATGTCTCGAAAGACCGATCAGTTTAGTATTATTGGAAACAAGAATCATACATAAGTTCAGCTTTTAATCTTGAAAATAAATACAACATGAATTTATTCCATTAGAAACATCCAAGCCTCCTAGATTGTGCCTGCAATTAACTCATAAATAACTTCTTCATATCATGGGAAAATGAAACATACGAAAGCGGTGAGCTCAAATGCCTAGTATGGGTAATAAATATAGTGGAAGATAACATAAATATTAATCACAGTGGATAATGGAAACCACACTCCTTTACCCATAATAAACATGAATACTTTTACGGAAAAAATATGTGCTGAGTAAATAATGGCATAATAATACATAATAATGGGTATTATAATAGTAAAATGACTACATAAACCATCAATAATATTTTCATAATGAGGGAATATATAATGTGAGACATTCTGTAACATTTTGTCAAGGCCTCGGCCAAGACGTCTAAAAATGATTAAGGCCCCGGCAAAAACCATATATCAAATTGGGAAAGTCCTCGTCCAATTCCACGTCTTGTTGTCTAATGCGTCCTACTGATTCATCAAGGAGCTATAGCGGGCTCCACCCGTCACTTACTAAGTCCAATACATTCTTCATATGAATAGGTTGAAATACAACATAAAAATTCGTATTAAAACTAGCATACGAAATGTCAATACATTAACCATAAATTATGAATGGTATAAAAGTAACACATCCATAGTCAAACATATCTCAAAACCTTCAATGCAATATGTATGATTTTTATCATAATGAATTTACTTCAAACAAGTATAAAATCCATCAAAAGATGTTGCCATATATGAAATCATAACTCTTGGGGAGAAATATCTCTTTCTTTTTTTGAAATCATTTAAAGTAACATAATTATAAAATGAAAATTTTATATTTAAAATATTTTTATAATATTTTATGGGAATATTTGATGATGTTATAAATGTGGAGAATAACCGCACCTGCCGTATAAGTAAAAATACATTCTTACCTTCATTTTGTCAAAAAGGTCGTAAAATACCTTGTTTGGAAAACGACAAAAAGATTCTTTTCAAAAAAAAATTTAAAAATAAAAAAATGGGTATAAATGAATTTAACCTATAGTCTATTAAATATTAAAAAAATGGATACATTTTATGAAATAGGGATGTGGATGATAAATAGGTCCACGTAGATACTTACGTAAAAACAACCTCGAATAATAATGAGATTGAGTAATTAACCCTTACCTTTTAATTTTCCTTGGTCGTGGGTAGGTTAACCTCATGTATAATGGTGAAATATTTGTTATTAAATTATAAAATAATCATATACATTAATATGATATCATATATGCTCTTGTAATAATTCTTTGTTAATAGTATTTAAGTATTATCATCGTTTCGGGTGTTAACTGATTCGTTTCCATTGTATGCTTTGTTACATAAGTAATTATTGTTATGGATAGGATGTATCGTATTCATATTCAGAATGGTATTGAGTCTTTAAACATTATTTTTAATCATCTAATGAACATTAGTCTAGAATGGATTACGATGGGGAATGAATCACATCGCATTCGTGGAGACGGTAATCTGTACGTACGCACGAGCGACAATATCATTCTTCTGATATTTACAAAATATATAATTAGATGGTATATCATATATACAGAATTTTTATCATATTATATTTATTATTTACATCAATTAAACATCATTATTATACCCATCCAAATAATAATGTATTGAATAACAATTACACCACGATGTGGACACATTAAGTCGTACATACGCACGTATGGTGACATGTCATTTAATGATGGATAATGTAATGAATATTGTTGTACAATATTTATAATAATATCAAAGTATATATAAGATACTATAGTTATTATTTTATAATGGTTAGAATAAAGAATGAGGAAGTGGAAGAATAAAAGAACTTGAAATAGGTGATGAAATATTTACCACCTCTTCGGGTTCTTCCTTTTGATTTGATCAAAAGGGCTCCTTAGGTTGAATTTATGACTAATGTAAGTCCTATAGGATGAATTGAGGATAGATTAATGTGTATTAAGGCTGGGTTTTTTTTTTGAGAAAAACGACTTTTAAAGTGTAAATTAGAGAGAAGGGGGAGTGCCCTTTAATAAGAGGGGTGAGTGGCACCTTAGGAAAAGCTAGAAATATTATTTTATAATAAAATTATTTTCGGTTTATAATTTCTTAAAAATTAATTATTTAAAGGATAGGTTTGTTATGGGTCTAAAACTACTAAACCAATATGATTTAGATAGGTTTGGTTCACTATATTAACTTTATCTTTTAGATTTAACTCTTGGTTATATATTTTGACAATTACCATGTCTCTTTGTATTTTTATATTATATGATTAATAAACTTTCTATATACATCCAAGAGAACCCCAAGTTGTTTATTAATGATACAAATATCATTATATATGACTTTTTGAGGAACCACATATTTTTAAGAATAGAATATTAATTAATAATACAATATATTGTTTTAACCTCTTTTATGTCAATTTTGAAACTATTTGGTATTTTGTTTTTGCTAAATTTATAACAGCTTTATTACTTCAAAAAAAATTTACAACAAACCCTAACATGTCATATGAACCTGAAATATTGGTGTAATTCATAAAAAGTCTCAAATTACATTTATTTGGATATTTATAATATCAATTAATTAAATATCTCATTAATTAGATAATTACTGCGTCATCGTTATGTCAAAAATAAATTTTATTATTTAATATCTAAAAATTATAAATAAAATAAAATTATATAGGAAACCGTTTTAACATTCTAATTAATATTTATAGTCTAATTTATCTTATGTATAACCCTATAATAAAATGGGTTAGTTATTAAACATTGAATTTAACACTTTTAACACTTCTTTGAATTAAATAATAATAAATGCCCTAATCTAATCCCAGTGGACCTAAATAATCATATTTTATTCATAATGTTTTTTTGTCGAATTAAACTTTTCCAATATAATTAGGACTTGTGTTAGGGTAATAATAATATCATTTTTACCATTAATTTCCTTATTTACTTTTAATCATGGAAAATAAAAGTCAAAATTTAATATTCACCAAAAATTATTTTTAACTCATTGAACCAAATTTTACTTCTTGATATCAATCATGTCTCTTGGATTATTGAAATTCAATTCACAAGAGCAGTAAAATTTTATTTTATGCATATTTTCAAATGCTCCTAGGAGGTGGGTAAAAGATGGTAAAAAGTTCAATAAATTTTTTTGTATATCTAAAATTATTTTAAAATCACTCCAATGAATTAAATTTGACTTATATAGGTATTATGTATCTATTTTGACCTAAAATAAATTTAAATAATATAAGGAATTATTTAAATAAAAATTTGGTTTTAGACTATAACTTAGTGTTTTTCACTATTCATCAAAAATTGAATGTTTTAGAAAAATACTAAAAATTCACCCTAAGCTAATTTCAATACTCCAAATCCAAAAATGAAGTCTATTTTATCAAATAAAAAACATATAAATTTCATTTATTAATTTAAAATTAATTCTCATTGTCAAAACAAAAATGTGTATTTTTAAGAAAAATTTTAACTATCAAAAGATTGACACTTGTTTATGCCCAATTTCAAAGTGAAATTAATTAAAATCAGTAGAATAGGATTAAATGGTAAGAATATAATCTATTTATTCATCCAAAAAATTAAAATTTATAATTTATCACTATAAATTATTTTGATTAAAAAATTTGTTTTCAGTTAAAATATAATATTTTTCACTATTCATCAAAATATGAAAGTTGTCAGAAAAACACCAAATATTTATTGAAACTAAAATATTGTGTCCCAATTATAAAGGATAAGTTAATTATGTCAAATTTGTTATATTAATGTTTCAAATAATGGATTTATAAAAGGATCTCTATTAAAAGGCGATAAAATTGCATTTTTTTAAATACTTCTTTTATAAAAAAAATAATTTTTTCTTACATTATATCTAAGAAACTCATTATATAGATTCTAAAAACTATAAGGATTATATAAAGTTCAAAATTATATTAATAATATTCATAAATACTTTTTAACGGCTAGTTAGGTAAGTAGTGGTGTGCTAGAAATCGGTGTTTCGTGTAGTGAAAGTTATTGGATTACTTTGAAGAAATAATGTAAAATGAAATCTTGTGGTGTACATGAATCTAACATTAACATTCATATTAAAAAAAATATAAAAAGTGTTGATAATTTTACCATAAACCATGAATGGTATAAAAATACCACATCTTAGTCAAACATATCATAAAACATTCCATACAGTATGGAAGACTGTATTATAACAAATCAACCTTAATTAAGAATAAAATATAAAAAAAGATGTTAGCATAGATGAAAATAATCTAATAAAATCATTAAAAGTCTTTTAGAGAGATATCCATTTTTTTACATTGAATTAATTTAAAAGATATACAATTATAAAAGAAAATATTTATTACGAAAATAAACCTATAATATCGAATGGGAAGCTTCAAAATGTTAAGGTGTCATAATAGCAGAAAATAGATGCTCACACTGTATATGTTAAAAAAAATTCTTTCATTATTTTATCAAAAAGAACATAACATACCTCATTTGTAAAATAATGGAATGATTACTTTTAAAATATTTAGTAAAAAGTCAAACATGGGTAAAAATGTCATTAATTAATTTCCTTTTATATTTTGAAATACATCTTAAGAAATATTGATATGGATAATAAATATTTCCCTGTACTTACTAACGTATAAACAAACTCGAAAAATAATGAGATTGTAAAATAAACCATTATTGTACATTCCATTAGCATATGGAACATAAAAATATGTTTAAATAATGTTATTAAATTATAAAAATATCATATTTATATTTCTGATATCATATATGATCATCTTATATCATTTTGTTACCATTATTTTAGTATTACCATTGTTTTGGGTGTTAATTATTTCTTTTTCCAATGATTGTTTTTTTATATAAGCCATGTTTATTATGAATATAATATATTTTTCTCATTTACCAAATGATATTATGTTCATAAATATAATATTTACACATCGTATGAATTTTTATAGTAATTCTTGAATGGTTAACATGGAGAATGAATCTCTTTGTGTCATTGAGACGGTAGGTCGTATGTACGCATGAGCAACGATATAATTTCATTAATGGTTATGTAGTATTGAATAGGATAGTAGGTTAATTATAAACAATTATTATCATGTCATATTAATTATTCATATCAATTATACTCAACATTATACCCATCCAAATAAAGTAGTGTTGAATAAAAAATTACACCATGACACGGAGATGATAAGTTGTATGTACGCACGCATGGTGATATTGTTATTCATAGGATGAATAAAATGAAGAATATTGTTTTAAAATAATCATAATAAAATCTCAGAATGTATATTATACTAGATGTATTACTTTATTATAGAAACAATATAGTAAAAGGAAGTAGATAGAGAAACAAATTGAATTGGTAAAATAATTACCTCTTCTTCGAGAATCTCCTTTTGATTTTCACAAAATGAATTTTAAGGATTGATTTATGACCAAATAATTGCCTCTAAGATGAAGTTAGGGATGTTTGGAGGAGAAAATAGAAGGGTTTGGATGAGATAAAAGGGTTATGGTTATGTCATTAAGTGAGGGAGGAGGTAACCTTTTATAAGTGAGGGGAGGGGAACTTTTGGAAACTCTTAAAACATTAAAATATAATAAGACTATTCTAGACCAATATACTAAAAAATTGACCATAAATGAAAACTAGGATTCCTTTTACACCATATCCTCTACAATTGTGATTATTTAACATTTTCGTTATTTTTAAATAATTTAATAATAAATTAATTTAATAAGATATTTTTATTACCAAATTTAATACTATTCATTTAATTTGACTTAAAATATATTAAAAAATGTGATAATTTGAATATAATTCATTTAAAATATTTAATATATCTTATAAATATATCAAATTAGTTATAAACAATAAATAATCCAAAATATATAAAAATTAATATTATTAAAAACATTTATTCTATTTTCATGTTAATTAAGTAAATATTGTTTTAGAATTGATGAGAATTTTAAGGTAATTATATAATTTATAATAATTAAAAATAAATTTTTTTAACGAAAATAATTTCATTTATATAAAAATAGATAGTTATATTCATTCATATCATGATTTTGGCCATATGTGGATGTATAAAAGATATTGAAATACAAGACACCAATATTTTGTAACTATATTTGATTTAAATAATATATAATTTAATTTCAAGAAAATTTTCCATTAAACAACTAAAAATATATATTAATTTGATAATAATTGAATATTATTCCATCCATAATTTTTGGGCATGTTTTGCCTTTATTTTAAATCATACATTTTTTATTTGCACTTAATTAATATATTTAATTTTAATTGTGGTAATAACATTTCAAATATTAAAAGGTAATAAATTTTTTATTATATGTATTCAATTATCTATAAATGGAAATTTTATGAAATTGTAGACTATATAATTATATTTTTTCATTTTTGAATTTTTTTAATTTTTAAATAATTTAATAAATTATTATATTTATAAAATATCAATAGTGTCAATTTTGAAACAATTTATATCAATGAATTTAATTAAAATAAAAACATAAAGTTAACTAAAAAAATCATTTAATATACTCTTAATATGTCATAGTCACCTATAAAATTTGTGTAGTCCTTAATTAATTAAAATTATTTTTCAATTCATATTTTTAAAACCATATATTTGATATTTTTATTAATAAAATAATTTTTGCATCACTATTGTGTCATCATTAATGATATATTTTTTGTCTCTAAAATTTATAAATAATTTACTATGCTCTAGGTAATTAAATTAGATTTACATAGACTATTTATAATTGATTTTATTTCATGTTTATCCCTATATTAAAATTAATATACTTATATAAAATGAGAGTGTGACATTCTGTCACATTCATTGATTTTAATAATATTCATGTCTTATTCATGGAAAAATATCCATTACATGGTTCCATTTTAAAAAATAGGTTTTAAGGTTATAATTTAGTAATCCAATAGTATTTTTACATATGGTAGCGTAATTTACAATATTGTTTTAACATTAATTACTCAATTTATCCTTAACCATAATAAATAAAAAATTTAAAGTTAATATTCATTATGTCAAAAAAAATAAACCTATTTAAATAATTTAGACCCTTTGATTAAAAATACACAATGAATTTTTAAAAATTAAAAACACATAAATATATGTAATTAAATTAAAATTATTCCCATTGATGGAATGAGAAAAAGAGTTTTCAAAAAAAGTAAAAAACCATCAAAATATTGACTTCTGTTTATATATCATTTTAATTTGAAAATAATTCCAATGAACTACAATATATTTAATGATAAAAATACAATTTAATTATGCTAAAAAATAATCAATTGTATAATTTGAAAAAATAAATTATTCTAATGAAAAATGAAGTTTTAAATTAAAATTTAGTATACTCACTATTCGTCAAAACATGAAACTTATCCAAAAAAATAATAAAAATTAGACCAATGTAAATTTTAATATGAAAATATAAAATAAGAATTTTATTTTGTAAAATTCCATATATAAATGTATAAACAAATAAATTTAAAAAGGGTTTTCTATTAAAAGGCGGAAAAAATATATTTTTTTAAAATAATTCTTTTCTCAAAAAAATTGAATTTGTTAGAATATCATGTATACAAAACACATAAGATGAATATTAAAATTAAATTGAATATATAAAATTAAAAAATTGGGTCAATGCTATTCATAACTACTAATTTAATGTCTAGGTTATATATTATTTTAAATAATAATATTTTATTTATATATTTTTTTTGTAAAAATGGGTCATGGGTGTAACACAAGAAAACTAATTGTGTTTTGTAACATAATCTTAACTCTCTGTTTCCTAAAAATAAATCAAGAAACAGAATTAAATTTATTCAGAAATAAAAATATTGTAAATTTTTTAGGTGTTACATTCTCACCTCCATCAATTAATTGTTTCCTTAAAAAATTAAATTAAATTTAAGAAATAAAAGGATAATACTAAAAATATACACTTTTTGAAAAACCACATTGGAAATAGGGTTAATAAAATATGCTCCTAATATGTGGGAAAGGGAAATGTGATGGTCATAACCAAATTAGGATTTCGAATATGAGAACATTAGTGGCTAATAGCGATATGTACATCTAGGGAAAATATAAATATTTATAGGTAGTTATTGAGTTCGTCAATCATAAATAAGTGAATAATCAATGGAAAATTGAGGGCCTCAAATAAATCAATCTATGAAGATTTAAAATACCATTGGTTCAACAAAAAATAAGGTATTTAGGTAACACATTTTTTTAGATTCCCTTTCCAAGATTTTTGGGATCGTTGTATCATAAAAGGATAAATCAAGAAAACTTACTTGATTCCATCAATGGTATCCTTTTATAGTGAATCGATCAATTTTCACTTTGGATTGATCACATAGAGATAGATATTTATTTTAAATCTTTATGCTTAAATCACTTTTAATAAATCATACAGTCCATGAGTATGTTATTTAACCTTTAAATGTTTACTAAAACCAAAAATGCTAGCTCATAATATCCATTAAATCATACATAATCCGCATAAAATAATATCTATTGTTCAACATAACTCATTTCGACCTTAAAACCCAACCAAAAAACATCCATTCAATTTCATTGTCCAAAAAGGTTTTTACATTTCCAAAATGCATTAGATTCTCTAAAAAGCGTAATTTAGATTTCATTTTAATATACCATTATTTCCTTAAAAACTGTAATTAAATCATTCATACTCCCAAATACTTGATGAAGAAGTACTGATGTAGAATCCTTACATATCTCATGATTCCTATAAAAAAATAACCACTGAAGAAATAATTCTTGAATCCAAATAATAAATGACCATAATAATTCAACATCACTCATAAACCCTTAACTACACTTCAACATCATATTCATTAATACATCCCTAATTTCATTTCCCTTTTGTAATCTCATCATCATCAACAGTATGTCAACTGCATGTATAACCTTACTGATTCTAACTATTGATCATAGCTAAAAGCTCAAATTGAGAAACACAAATCATAGTGATATTCTCACAGATAATCATTTATAGTATATCAAAATTATTCCATCATCTTATCAACCCATTTGTACATGGGATTAACCTCGGTTATTCATTACCAATCTAAAGGATGAGATCTTATAATTAGACTTATCCTCAATGTATTTCATAGGGTTATGTTTTCTATTCTATGTTTTCTAAATCTAATTTCCAAGGTTGTATCTAAAATTCCACTAATTCCAACTGTACTACCCAAACCCCAAAATCCACAATTTAGTACATTATTTTAATCAATTTTCATGATTATAATAAATCATATCCTGAAGGATCTATCAGTATAGTAGCCTTGGAAAATAGATTACATAGATGAACCTTACATTACAATAAAAATCATAAAATACAATGTGGATAGTTCTTTGAGAACATCATTATTATCATAGATTAAACCTGAATATAAATCATAACAGACATATTGGAATCCTGGTAAAATAAAACACAAAAAATCAGTGATCTTAGGTGCTCAGTAAGTGTAAACAATATAGCATAAGCTATAATAAATAAGCATAAACTTTTAAGGAAAAGTACAGAACTAAAACACATGCCTTTTGAACATAATATTCAGAATAATATGGCATGAATAAATCAAATAATTCCATTTAAACATTCACATGAATATTGTAATAGTTGAATAGTTACATGTAAAATCAATAACTAATATCATAATGAGGGAATGCACAATGCCGAACATTACAAACACATCGCCAAGGCCTCATCCTAAGACTATACATAACCATAACGTTAAGGCCTCTTTTAGTGACACTGGTTTGTATCACAAGACCTATAAATGAATCAATGGGATATTGAGGGCCCCATATATCATATAATAAGTCATATTCATTCATCTTATGAAAAGAGTGAATCATAATAGAAACATTTGTATTAAAACTAGAATTCAAAGGGTTCATACATCAATCATAAACCTTGAATGGTATAAAAATAGAACATCCATAGTCAAACATATCATAAAACCTTAAATATCATATAAAAGATTATATCATAATAAATCATCTACAATTAATCATAAAATGATGTTGACATAGATTCAAATAATCTAATAAAAAAATTAAATCAATTTGAGAGAGATATCCCCTTTTTATTTGAAATATTTATGTCAGGAAATTATAAAAGAAGAAATTTCTTTTGAAAATAACCTTGTATGTGAAGCTTCAAAATGTTAAAGCATCATATCAGTGTTAAATATCCACTTGCACTACATAAGTTAAAAAAATTCTTTCCTTAATATATCAAAAAGGTCATAAAGTACCTTGTTTGGAAAATAAAAAAAATCCTTTAAAAAAATTTAATAAAAAATAGTAAAAATGAATTTAAACCATTTTTGATAACATATAGAAATACATTTTAAAAAACATGGACCTGGATGATAAATATGTCCTAGTAGATACTTACGTATAAAAAATCGAGAATAATAATGAGATTGTGAAAAAAAATATGTACCTTGTACTTTACTTTAGTAGAGGGTGCTTTAACCTCACATATAATGGTTAAACCATGTTATTAAATTGTAATCAGACCATATCCATATTTATTATATCATATATGGTCCTCTTATATCATTTTGTTAATAATATTTCAGTATTACCATTGTTTCTGGTGTTTACTGTTTCTTTTTCCTATTCATGTTTTGTCATATAAGTCATGTTTCATGTGAATAAGATATATTTCATTCATATACAGAACTATATTATCTCCATTAATATTATATATACTCAACATATGATTTTTATAATCATTCTTGAATGGTTAACATGGAGAATGAATCTCATCATGTCGTGGAGATGATAGACTGTATGTACGCACAAGCAATGATATCTTTCCCTTAATGGTTAAATAGTATGAAATATCATTGTATATTAATTATACATACTTTTTATCATGTTATATTTATTAATTATATCCATTATACTCATTATGGAACCCAGTCAAAAAAATTACTGTTGAATAATAAATTACACCATGTTGTGGAGACACTAATATGTACGTACACACGCATCATGATATTCTTATTCGTATGATGAATGAAAGAAGAAATATGGTTATCCCATAATAATAATCACATATCATCATGTATAATATACTACAGTTATTAATTTATTATGGAAGTTAAAAAGGGAATTTAAGTAGAAGAAGAAAATTAATTGAATTGAATTCGTAAAAAAAATACCTCTTCATCGAGCATCTCCATTTGATTTACTCAAAATGACTTCTATAGTTGTATTTCTGCCTAATGTATGGGATGTATGTTGAAGTGATGGAAGTTATGAGGAGAAAATTTAATGTTTTATCCAAAATAAATGGCTCATGTTTGTGTGAGGAAGTGAGGGAGGAGGTTCCCTTTTATTAGGGAGTGGATGATCACTTTTGGAAACTATCAAAATATTAAAATATAATAACACTATTGTAGATCCACATACTTACAAATTTTGTATAAATAAAAATTAGGATAAATTTAATAAAATATACTATCCACTTTTTGTTATTAAAAATTCTTCTGATTTTAAATAATTTAATAATAAAATAATTCAATAAGATATCATTATTTCTAAATTTAATAATATTCATTTAATTGGACATAAAATAAATTAGCAAAAAGTAATAATTTTGATTCTAATGAATTAAAACTTGTATTATATATACTATAGATCTATGAAATTCGTTAAAAACATTAACTAATCCAAAATATATCAAAACTAAATTTATTAAAATCATATATTCTATTTTTTTAATTAAATAAATATTATTTTATAATTAAAGATACATATATGTTGATTATATAACTTCTAAAAATTCAAAATAAATTTATTTAATGTAAATAAATTCATTTATATCAAAATAGATATTTATATTTTTTTTTTATTGATGTTTTTTCTAAGTGGAAACATAAAAGATATTAAAATACAAGATAATGATATTTTGTAACTATCTTTGATATAAATAATATATAATTTTTTTTCAAGGAAATGTGTCCATTAAACAAATAAAAATAAATATTAATGTGATAAGGTTTAACAATATTCAATAAATAATTTCTGGGTTGGTTTTGGTATTATTTTAAACCTTATAATTTTGATTTACAGTTAATTAATATATTTAATTTTTTGTATGTTAATAAAATTTCAAATATGAAAAGGTTATAAATTTTTATTTATATGGATTAAATTGTCAATAAATGAAAATTTTATGACTTTATAAACCATATAATAAACATTTTTTTTAATTTTTTAATGTCTTTCAAAAATTTTAAATAAATTAATAAAGTATTATATATTTAAATATAAATAGTGTTAATTATGACACTATTCAAAACTTTGACATGGATAAAAATCCAATAAGAAAGATAAATTCAAAAAAAATCGTTAAATATACTCATAAATTTCCATACTAACCTGTAAAATTCATATATATCCTTAATTTATTGAAATTATATTTATTTTAATATTATTAAAACCATTTATTTGTTATTAGTATTAATAAATTAATTTATGTATCACTATTGTGTCATCATTAATGGTAATTAGTTAATTTGATAAAATTATGAAAAAATTAATATGATGTAGGTAATATTTATATATTTACTTATTATTTTTATAATCTGTGTTATCTCATGGTTATCCCTATATTAAAATTAATATACTTCTATAAAATGATAGTGTGACCTTTTACCGAATTAATTGATTTTAATAATATTCATGTCATATTTTAGACCAATTTTCCAATAAATGATTAAATTTAGAATAATAGGTGTCAAGGATATAATTTAGTAATCCAATAGGATTTTTATTTGTGTTAGGTTAATTTTATAAAAAAAATTTACCATTAATTTCCGGATTTATGATTTATCATGTTAAATAAAAAATTACTAAAGTTACTATTAACAATGAAAAAAATTATAAAAAACTATTGTCATTATTTGGATCCATATATTGAAAAAATGGAATCCATTTATCTAAATAAAATCATATATTTTTCAAAAATTAAATTAAAATTTATCGCATTATTGGAACGAGAAAACAAGTTTTTTAAAAAGTAAAATCCATCAAAATATTAACTTTTTTTATACCCAATTTTAATGTAAAAATAATTACAATGAACAAAATTATATTAAATGATTAAAATATAATCTACTTATACTTTAATTAAAATCTAACTTATAGTCTAACAGAATAAATTATTTTGATGAAAAAAGTTGCCTTAAAATAAATTTTAGTATTTTTCATTATTCATCAAAACATGAAACTTATCAGAAAAATACCAAACATTGAACCAAATAAATTTTGGTATTACATATTAATATGAAATGTTTATTTTGTAAAATTTAATATATAAAAGTTTCAAAAAATAAATATAAAATGGGTTCACCATCAAAAGGCGACAAAACTGTATTTTTTAAAAAATACTTCTTTTATCCATAAAATTGAATTTGTTCTTATATCATTTCTAGAAAACACATAATATTAATATTAAAATTAAATTTAATGTTTAAAACTAAAAATTTGATTAACTATTCATAGCCACTGTTTTAACAACTAGGTCATACATCATATAAAATAATAAAATTTTATTTATATATTGTTGTTTGATAAAATTGGTCCTTCCGTGTAACACAAGAAAATAATTATTGTGTATATAATAATATTAACATAGTATTTCCTAAAACAAAATGAAGTAAAAAAATTAAATTTATTTATAAATGAAAATATTGTAAATTCTCGGGGTGTTACACTTAATACCTCTCCAATGTTTTTCATTTCCTATAATTGAAAAAATTTGCATTTAATTAGAAATTCATAAATAATATAAATATGTGTCATTTCATAATTATGTAATAACAATTGTTATGCCAAATAAATTATACACAAGGACAAAACATGATTATATTATATTTAGTGAAAAGAAAATGAAAACATGAAAGATGTGTCATAAAAAATCTAAAAATTATAATTTTAATGTTTATCATGAGTATGATATTGTTTTCATTTTCAATTCTTAATTTTATCCAATTCATTTTGAAGTTATTTGCTTCATTTTGGTGAGTTTATTATGTGATTTTTTACATTTTTTGGGTTTGGTCATTTGGTTTATATTTTGGGATATGCCGCTTAGCCATTTTTTGGATATGTCTTTCGTTACATTGGTTCTTATTATTATTCAAATTAAATTAATTTTTTTAGGTTCAGTTCATATAGTTTTTATTTTTGGATTGTTTCTTTTTTGTTTTATTTGTTATATTATAGTTCAATTTAATTCAATTTTATAAAATGTTACTCAAAGAAAACTGCCACTATTTTACATTAAAAATTCACACTATAGTCAAGTTGGATAAACAATATGTGTAACAAAAAGGCTAAAACATACTATATATATAACAAAATATTATATATATTTAACCATGATATTGAATTACACTATATCAATGAGTAATAACTATATATAATATTACAAAAACTTATGTTTATAATTGTTATTTTCTATTATTTCATACACTTTTGAACTTATGTTATTCTCATTCTATAAATTCATTTATAAAAGATTATTATTTTTTGGGAAGTATAAATTCCATCATAGAAAATTATTCTTGGTAATATTGAGCACTAATTATTGGTTTCTCATATTTAGGGATATTAAATTAATTCCTTATGAGATTTACAAATCACCCCCATCAAAACTAGATAGTGAAAGTGTGATTTAATGTTATTATGGTAACACAAAGTATTAGAGTAAATGTGTATGATAATGATTGAAAGTGAAATATATGTGAAATAATAGATGAAAAGTATAAAATATAGGAAAAATTAAATAAAAAGTGTGTGTGAAACAAAGTGGGGGATGTATTGAGGAAGTGAAAACAAAGACCATTATAAGTTAAAATAGCGAGAAAATGAAATTAGTAATTTCAAAATGATTCAAATCATTGAAATTATTCTAATGGGGACACATTTTATTTGGTTTTATTGAATATTTATTCTAGACATAAGTTTTTATTAAATAACCGACCTTTTTTATTGTATTAGTGTTCCCTATCAAGAGACATCAACTAATATCTAACTATCCTAAATCTTTTAAAAAAATCAAACCAACTAGGAATAATAATTTAAGTGATCTTAAAAGGACAAAACAAGTCTATAACGTCATATAAAATTAGTATATTTAGACTCACAAGTGCATTGTGGGACATATTGTCAATTTTTTACACAAGAAGAGTACATTTTTATTCTTTGAAAGACTATTTTTTACTATGTACTTGTTAGTGAGAAGCTAAAAATTAAAAAATATGTGTGAAAAAAACATCCCAATGGAGTCAAATTAGGTTTCACAAAAAAAAATATAAGCTGAAAATTAGAGTGGATATCCAATTACTAAAGAAGTCCCATAGTGGGTTTGGGCTAAGAAACCAATCCATTAATAAACAAAAATTAAATATATATAAGTATTTCATATTGAAAACAATAGAAATAAAGACAGTGAAAATTATAACATTAATAATTTCTCCTTCAATAGAAGTATGGAAAACCTTCATTACAATATCACCCAAGAATATTTAGACAAATCAAAAGAAAGGATATAATGATTAAAAAACAATCATGGTTAGTTATTTTGAACTAGAAAAAATAACATGATGGTTGATATATGATATGAATGAATCAGAACTCAGTAATTTAATGATTGATAATAATGGAACTATAACATGAAAAGAGGAGATATTTATATTGATGGGGAAGAAAATTAAAGGTTTTACACTTCCAGGGTTCAATGTGGTTTTCAATGAGATGCGAGGAAGCAATAACATATTCTTTTTAAATGATAATGTCTATTCCAATGGTTTTATAAAACCATTGGTATAGGTCTTTTAGTATATGTTCCTTTTCTACTCTCAGAAATTAAAAGAACAATTGATATATCAAAAAATGGATCGATGTTATAAATGATGAACTAAACATGGAGAAAAAATTAATGTGGCTAGTGACTTGGATGGAACTACAATTTATGGATCATATGATATAATTATATGTGAGAAAAATAATTAAAATTGTATTGAGGATAATATTATATTTGTGAATGATGATGAAGATCGTATTGATGAAATGATAATAAAAGTTTTTTATAATCTTCATGATTGTGTAAAAATAATTTAGATGATAAATATTTTTAAAAGACACCATTATATATTGGTTTTGCAAAATATACATCATTTTTAGTCATACTAATTCCATATTATTTAAAATATAGAACAAGATGGAGTGACACTAGCTTTGATGAATATATTTACCACTTGAATGATATACTAAAAGAAGATAATGAGCTTCATTTAGAAATATATAATGTTAAAATAATGATTCATTCAATGGGTGTGATCTATGAAATAATACATTCCTATTCAAATGACTACATTCTATTTCTCAAAGACCACAAGTCACTTAAAAATTCCAAAAAGTGTGATGAATCTTAATAAAATAAAGTTGAATCAAGCCCATAAAAAGTTGTATGGAACTATCCTATAATTCTAATGTTTATGAACCTATATGGAAGTGAGGATACTCCAAGGAAATTTATGTGGTGTTTATATATAAAAAATAAATATGAAAAACATGATCACCCAATAGACTCTTATTAATAGAATAAAATTTATTATGATTATCCAAAATTTAGATACAAGATTAGAAACATTTTCCTTTCACTATATATAGAAGGAGTCAATCCATTATTCTTTTTAACGAAGATCTCATAGAACATGGTTAGTTATGTTTTTAAATTATAGCTTTCCACCATGGTTATTCATGATGTGAAAACATAGTATATTTTCCATGCTTATATCAGGACCAAAAAAATATGGTAATGATATTGAAGATTATTTGGATCTATTGATTGAATATTTGAAATTAATATGGGATGGAGGTGTTACATTGTATAATTATTATAAAATTTAAGATTAAACATTGAGAGACATTTTTTGTCGGAAGATAAATTATTTTCATGATTATGGATTTTTTTAAGACATATCATTAGTGGAACACAATGGTTCCCCATTTATAAACATGGTACACACACAGTTCGATTGAAACATTCATAAAAGGCTATGTTTCTATGATATCATAGATTTCAAACCTGATGAAATAAATACTTATCTTGTAATACATAATTCAATTTGATTTTAGATGAAGTTACAATACCATATACACTAATAGGTGATCAACTGTTTGGGAAAGTAAAATATATGAGCACCACTTTTAGTAACTTTACAAGAACTCGTTGGAAAAAGAGATATTTTTTAAAATTACCATAGTAGAATTATTTATACATCAAGAATTTTATTGATGTTACAGATGTGGAAAAAATTTACAAGAAAATTCAATTGGAACATTACTAAATTAAGTGACAAAACAAAGCATGGAATAAGGTTAGGTTGTACATGATTAAAAATGGGATACGGTAAGAGTTGGTGTCAATGAAGGGTGAAAGATGAAATTTTATTCCCCTTATTTCTAATACTATTTCCATACCAGATAGATATTAGTTTTTCAACTTCCTGAATTTTGTAAATCTTTCAATATTATGTTCATTAAACATCATAAATATCGTTTCAATTAATGATTTAATCATAATGGGCCTAAAATCACATGAATATCATGTTTTGATACAAGATATAACACCTATCGTTTTACATTTTATATTTAATAATAATTTCAATTATATATTAACCAAGATCTGTTTCTTTTTAGAAGAAATGTGTATTAAATTTATAGACCCAATGAAATTAAAAACTATAGAAAAGGGAATTATTGTCATATTATGTTAATTGGAGATGTTTTTCTTCTATCATTCTTGATATGAATGTTCACTCGATTGTTCACTTGGTTGAAGATATTTAGATATGTGGTCCAATAAATTATAGATGGATATACCCTATTGATGGTATATGAATTGAAAAGACCCGTAAAATTCAAGGAAATTTCTTTCTTAATTTTCTTTGAAATTTTACAAGAACGCAGTTCCTGACGGCACCTGATTCCGAGGCCCGGTGAGCCCGGAATCATTTTCCGAAGTTTGGCTCAGGTATATTCAGTGAACGAACAAGCCGATTTTTCTATCTTTTGAACCGGTGCCCATAATCGAATTCCTAGGGCACCGGTGGAACCGTAGAGCCTGTATTTTCCTAGAAACGCCTCATCCGGAGCTGCATTTTCTCGGGTGTGGTTTTTAATTTTTGGGGTTAAGTTAAGAAAAAAATATAAAGTGATGCGACAACTTTATTTATTTTCACCTAAAGCCACTTAAGCTAAGTTGAAGCGGATAGGGTGGAACCCAAAATATTCTACCCTTTTGGTATGATATTATTGAGGTGGGGCCCGCATGAGCCCCACCGTTTCTTTCCCCCTAAGTAACGCACCTGCAAAAACTCCTCTTTAATGAAAGTCAACTGGTACATTTTCTAAACTCTTAATGCTCCTATTAATCGGACAGTTAAGATGTTACCATTAGTTCACCAAATTAATGGTTCGTTTCTTAGCATGTTTTCAAATTTTTTTCATGGAATGAAATAAGACTAACACATGTCTTTCTTGAGGATTGATCGTTGAGAGGATTTTGAGAAGACTCTAAGGATTGAGATCTTCATCCTCCTTCGCGAAGAACGCAAAGAACACGAAGAACGTGAAGAACGCCGAACCCTCGGAGATCGACGACGCAACGCCGTGTTCCGCGACGCCAACGATTCTCCTTCCACGACGCTTCTTCCATGATGTTTCTTCCCCGCAAAAATCTCCGATCATCAACTGCTTGAGGTTAGAGATTACAGTTCTCTAATTCATTGTGGATTTTATCCTCAACATGGGTTTAAACGTGCATTTAAATCTGTGTGTTTTCATTAAGCCTCAGAGATCGCCGACGCGACGCCGTATACCGCGACAATGCGACGCCCCCTTCTGCGACGCGACGATCCTCTTCTTCCACGACGGTCAATCCCGCGAAGAACTCACGTCCGACAACAACGACAAGGTAAGGGTTGATTCTTTTAAATATTTGTGATTTATACCTGTGGCGTTTGATTATTAAAAAAATTTGGGAGACTTTTAAAACCGCTAACGCGGTGTGTGCAGACAAATGAACAAGTCTGAACCCACCGCCCCTTTCATTCTTGGTGTGCGAAACGGAGGGTGTCGACAAAATCAACCGCATAGGTGATGTAAGGTCCTCGCAGGGAAGGACGGACCCCGGGAGGGCTTTTGGAGAAGATGACATTGAATTCCGACCACCGGAACTCATCCGGTGGTCCGCGGAGTGAACCACCGGTGTGCCACCGTGGAGAACCATCGCGCCTTCGGCCGCGGCGGCAGCAGCGCGGTCCCACGACCGCACGGGACCAGAGGAGCACGGGACGCGGCGGCCCGGCCGCGTCTGCCGGCAAGGGCGACCCCACACGGGGTCGCGGTTCTCTCATGCAGGGGCAGCACATCCCCCGCTCTGCTCGGTCATAACCGGCCGAGCTGACCCGCCGGGCCGGGCCCCCCCCGGCCGGGCTAGGCCACGGCGGCCGGGTCAGACCCGGACCCGGGTCGGGCTGACCCAGGGGGGTTGGGCCGGGTCGGTCCGGGCCCAGACCCCCCGTTTCAGACCTTTTCGGTCTATTGCTCATAGCATGAGATGAGGGCCTCCGATCGATGCACTGTCAGCGGCAATGCAATCCTCGGATCGAGGTGGTCGTTTTGGTATATTGAACTCAAGGTTTTGGAGTACTTTAGGTTTGGCTGGGTTGGTTCGTACACGAAACCAACTGGGCCCTCGGAGCAAAAACACTCATATCTTGAGCTCCGAACGTCTGATTGAAGTGCCGTCGACTTTGATGGATTCCTCTAAATGAGAGGGATCTTTTGGCTTACTCCGCCCAAGGTTTGAATGCAGGTGGAGTACAGTCAGATTGGTTTTTCCTTAAAAACCAACCGGGCCCCTGGGACGAAAAAGCCAATAACTCCCAGACCGGGCGTCCGATTAACGCGTTGTCTGTGACGTTGAGTTCCTGTTGACTATACAGAACTTTTGGATAAATCAAATCTAGACTATGTGTTAGTTGATGTATTAGCCTCTCGGCTCGTGGAGCGGACCCTCCTGAACGATCTTGCTATGTGCGGGAACCCTAGAGCTGGCTGCGACTGTGATGACGACGACTGTGCAGAGATCCTCTATGGATTCGACGACGACGACTTCAGCACTCAGTGATCCTACATGGGTCAGTTCTACAGATCCTTTGTGGGTCCGATCCTATGTGGGTCATTGCTCAGCGGTCCTATGTAGACCAGCGCCTATAGATCCTGTGTGGGGCCGATCCTGTGTGGATCTTTGTGTGGGTTAGTTACCTATTGATCTTGTGTGGGTCAGATCCTTTGTGGGTCATTGCAGGGGTTAGTTACCTATCGATCCTTTGTGGGTCAGATACTTTGTGGGTCATTGCGGGGGTTAGTACCTATCGATCATTTTTTGGTCCGACAGCTTAGATGAATCAGTGGATATATCTGATCATCTCTAACGTCATTCGAAGAAGTATACTTGTGTGAGCTTAATCCTGTTTTTCTTTCCTTTGTTGATTATGTTGAGCTATCCTATGGGGATTTACGTTTTGCTTTCTTGTGTGGACTTGGTTGTACGCGAGCTCAGGTGTTGGAGCCGAACTGGAATTGATGACTTAGGTATATGTATGGGCATATACCTAAGAAGTGTTGGATGTTACTTCGTGATTGTATCTTTCTTTGTGGATTATCCTTTGTGGATTCTGGGAGACCTTCATGGGTATCGGGGTCCCTACTGAGTAGCTTATACTCACCCCTGCATGGGATATGCCCGCACTACGTTGTGTTGGTTACAGACGACGGACAGTGCTGATCGTGGTGGAGGCTTGCGAAGCCGGACGATACCTGGAGGTCGACCACTGGGCGAGACGTACTCGGAGCGGACGGCTGGACCTGAGGAGCTGTGGAGTCTATCCGTACCCACCCTTCAGGTGGGACTTCTAGTGGACGACTTGACATTGTGGATTTACTTTTCAGTAGCTGTTTTCCCTTCCAGTTGTACTTTACTTTCAATTTGGGTTTGTATTCGGGCCCACATAGTTTTCCGCACTTACTGTTGTACTCAGTTTTTACTTAGTGTTTACTTCTACTTCTTTCTTTCTCTGTGGTGTTTTTTACTTTACAAAGGCAATGCATTCCCTTTTTACCGGGATTTACGCCTTGGTGCTAGTCGCCAGCCTTTGGCCTATGGAAGGCGGGCTTGGGGTAGTCACGGCATGGGCCCCAAGGATGGGTCGTGACAAATTGGTATCAGAGGAGATCGGTTCTACCGCATAACTCAGGACTCTGATCTTTTCTATGTGAAAAATAGTGTTAAGAGTATTGAGTGTGGTTATCAGTCTAGGGAGCCCATTTTTGGTGCGGCGGCTGACATATCCGTACACCAGGACCCTGACATCTGATTTCCGACTTAATGCACGAAAACATTGATTGCATGTGTGTTTCAAGTTTTCTTTGTGATTACTTTGTGTCAGCTCACCAGGTATATTGTTCTGACCGTGGCGCACCTGTTTCCTTTTCAGGATGGCCCCACGACGGCAGCCAGCTAGGGTTTCGAGAGTTGTGTCCGACGACAGCCCGCCGAGCGACGAGGCCTCGGTAAAGGGCCCTTTGACAGCTGAGGCACCGACGGTACCTCTACCCGCCGAGCCACCGATGCTTCCAACCACAACCGCTGACGATGCACGTCGTCTTAGTGCACTGCATGAGTTCCAGTGCCAGGGACCGCCCAGGATCCATGGGGAGACACACCCCCAGGAAGCCGAGGACGTGCTGGAGGCAGTGGTACGCGTTTTTCGGTTAGTGAGGACACCAGCAGACCTCATGATGATCCTCGCAGCGAGCCTACTGCACGCGGTAGCGGGACGATGGTGGAGCTTGATGCTCCAGGTGCACGATGAGGCATCTCTTCTATAAAAAGACATTGAGAGACTCTTTTGCTCAGTGTTTTTTCCAGCCACCCTCTGTGCGGTGCGTATCCAGGAGCTTCTTTAGCTGCGGCAGGGAAGCTTGACAGTCGCCCAGTACTCGGCGAGATTTACCGATCTCTCGCACTACACGACAGACATGGTACGGGACCCATTCTACCGGGCCGGGACCTTTGAGCAGGGATTGAGACATGAGATCAGGGCATCGCTGATCTCCCTCAGCATTCCGACTCAGGCAAAAGTACTGGAGCGAGCCCTTTTGATCGAGAGCTTTCTTGCTGTTCCTTCTTCAGCAGTGAGGCCTACTGTGGGATGGCACGTAGCAGAGTCTTCTGAAGTAGGAAGTCGACGGATGACTCATGGGTCCAGGTAGACCAGACCCTCACGAAGACGACATCAGGACACTGGCTCAGCAGTGCGGGGCACACAGCACGGAGTGAGTCTTTCGAGAGGCAGGCAGTGCTACACATACGGCAGATAGGTCCACATGGCTCGTGACTGCCCGACCCACCGTGCCGAGGTGCAGCAGACGGTAGAGGGGCCACCGAGGCAGAGGCAGAGGGTCGACCGTGGCGGTCCGCAGGG
Source organism: Viscum album (assembly GCA_963277665.1). NCBI lineage: Eukaryota > Viridiplantae > Streptophyta > Magnoliopsida > Santalales > Viscaceae > Viscum > Viscum album. Next base: position 1,071,859,077 of record OY728129.1, read on the forward strand.
AGCAGGCGGATGAGGTAGAGGAGCTGGCCGAGCAGTAGGTGGTGGGCGACGCTTTGAGGCTCTACCACCTCCACCACTAGGAGGTCCTCCCTGGCCACAGGGAGCTGGCGGGCAGAGGCAGGCACAACTCCAGGCAGCGGAGGCCTACGACCACGGCGCGCCTGAGATGATTCGCGGTACTATCTGTTTCTATTCCACCCTTGTTGCAGTTCTTATAGACACATGATCTAGTCACTCATTCATAGCCGCTACCCTTGTTCAGAGCTCGGAGATTCCGACAGAGCCGATGGCTCGATCCTTACGGCTAGAGATTCCTACTGGGGCAGACTCGACGATTACGCACTGGTGCTGGAAGTGTGAGCTTACTCTAGGAGGCATGAGCTTCGGCTGGGATCTTCTTGTAGCAACGTCGAGGCCTTACGACGTCATCTTGGGCGTGGATTGGTTATATACAGTCCATGCACAGATTGACTGTATTAGGCGCAAGGTGCGATGTGTACGCACCGACGGGAGAAGGTTCTTCTTCACCGGCGAGAAGGGACCCTTCACAGCACAGGATGGACTCTCGCAGAGGAGAGGATATCCCATCACTCATCAGTTGGCTAGCCTCATCCTAGGAGCAGTTGACGTGCAAAGTCCTAGTTTTCATGTAGTGATGGATCAGTATGCGAGCATTTTCCCTGAAGACGTCCCAGGGCTACATCCTCTAAGAGAGGTAGACTTTTATATTGACATGTAGCCTGGGATAGCCCTGATATCGACTCTGGCATATCGGATGGCTCCCGCCGAGCTTCGAGAGCTACAGGTATAGTTGGAGGACTTGTAGGGAAAGGGTTTCATCCAACCCATTGTTTCACCATGGGCTTCCCCGATATTGTTCGCCAAGATGACAGACATGAGATTTTGACTTTGTGTCGACTATCGTCGCCTGAAACAGGTGACAGTGAGGAACAATTATCCACTACCGAGGATTGATGACCTCTTCGATCACCTCAAATAAGCACGGTGGTTCTTGATGATAGACCTTAGGTCAGGCTATCATCAGCTCAGTGTTCGGGACGAGGATGTGCAGATGACGGCTTTTAGATGTCGGTATGGCCACTATGAGTTCTTAGTTATGTAGTTCGGCATAACAAATGCTCCAGCAGTGTTCATGGGCCTCATGAATAGGATCTTTCAGCCATTCCTCGATTGATTTGTCCTGGTTTTCATCGATGACATTTTGATATACTGGACAACTGAGGAGGAGCACGCCTACCACTGGCGAGTTGTACTGGACAAACTCCGAGAGCACCAGCTTTATGGAAATCTCTTGAAGTGTCAGTTCTTGATACGTGAGGTCCACTTCTTGGATCACGTCAGTTGAGGCCGCACGAGCAGAACTACGGTACCCATGACCTGGAGTTAGCAGCAGTGGTCTTCGCTCTGAAGACATAGCGACACTATCTGATGGGTGAGTGTTATATAGTCTTTTCTAACCATCAGAGTCTCAGGTACATCTTCTCTCAGAAGGACCTGAACCTGAGATAGCGGCGATGGCTCGAGTTCCTCCAGTACTATGACATTGAGATAGCCTATACTCCTTGGATGGGCAATGTGGTAGCCGATGCTCTCAGCAAGAGGACGGGCATTCAGCTACTTGAGGAGGTGATAGAGCAGCTAGCCACCTTGCAGATATCCTTCGTGGATAGAGATGGAGCAGCCTTCCTCCAGTCTCTCACAGTCACTCCTCCACTACTACAGCGGTTCAGAGAGGTACATCATGGGGATGCCGACTATGAGACGCGACATGCGTAGATATCCTCAGGACAGGCACCTGATGGTTTCTCCTTTGGAGCAGAGAATGACGTCTTTTTCAGAGGACGTACCTTGGTACCAGTTGTATTACGGGAGGAGGTGCTGAGAGAGTTTCACACTTCTCCTTTGGCGGTACATCCTGGAGTGGTGAAGATGTACCAGGACCTCAGACGACAGCACTGGTGGCCGGGCATGAAAAAGGATATGGCGGAGTACGTTTCTCGATGCCTCACCTGCCAGTAGGTGAAGGAAGAATATCAGGTACCAGCAAACTTGGTACAACCCATGAAGGTCTCGTAGTGGAAGTGGGATGGGATATCTATGGACTTCGTGACTAGAACTCCACGCACTTCCAATGGTCACGACTCCATTTGGGTGATTGTCGACTGACTCACCATGTCGGCTCACTTCTTATCCATCAGAGAGCAAGGATCAGTGGGAAGCATGGGACGTCTCTACGTTTAGGATATTTTATGGAATCATGGTGTGCCATCATCTATCGTCTCCGAGCGAGATGCTCACATTACTTCCCAGCTTTGGAAGGGGTTGCAGGAGGATTTCGGGACGCAGCTACGTCTGAGAACCACCTTTCACCCTCAGACGAATGGTCAGATAGAGAGGACCATTCAGACTCTCGAGGACATGCTCTGGGCATGTGTCCTCGACTTTGGTTGCAGATGGGAGGACCACCTTCTCTTGGTGGAGTTTGCTTACAACAACAGCTACCACTCCACCATCAGGATGGAACCATATGAGGCACTGTACGAAAGACCTTACAGATCTCCTTTGAGCTGGACAGACCCTGGGGAGTCAGCACTTGTGGGATCAGAGATGGTCCAGGCCACGACAGAGAAGGTCCAGGTCATCCAGGAGCGAATGAGGACAGCTTAGAGCTAGTATAAGTCTTATGTTGACAGGTGGCGGAGGCCACTAGAGTTCGAGGATGGCGACCACGCCTTCTTGCGTGTCTCACCTCGACGTGGATTGAGGAGATTTGGCCAAGGCAGCAAGTTATCTCCAGGCTTCATTGGACCCTTCCAGGTCCTCAGCAGGATTGGCGAGGTGGCTTATCGCCTGGCTCTACCATCTCAGTGGCACCAGGTACACGACGTCTTCCATGTATCTCAACTGAGGATATACGTGCATGATCTGATGCATATCATTGACGATGGGGAGCTAGAAATTGATGATGGAGTGACTTTTGCAGAGGTCCAGGTGGAGATTGAGGATCGACAGGAGAGGGTCCTACGTCGATGGTTGATTCCTCTAGTGCGCATCAGATGGCAGCACAGGAACCTCCAGGAGAGCACTTGCGAGCGGGAGGCTCAGATGCGTTCTCAGTACCCACTTTTTTTTTCCTAGTTCATGATGTATCTTTACGGTGACATAAATCCCTGAGGTGGGAGTGATGTAATGACCCGTAAAATTCAAGGAAATTATTTTCTTAATTTTCTTTGGAATTTTACAAGAACGTAGTTTCTGATGGCACTAGATTCCAAGGCCCAGTGTGCCCAGAATCATTTTCCGATGTTTGGCTCGGGTACGTTCAGTGAACGAACGAGCGGGTTTTTCTAACTTTTGACCGGTGCCTAGAATCGAATTCCGAGGGCACCGGTGGAACCGCATCGCCGGTATTTGCTTAGAAACGCCTCTTCTGGAGTTGCGTTTTCTCGGGTGTGGTTTTTAATTTTTGGGGTTAAGTTATGAAAATAAAATAAAGTGATGTGACAACTTTATTTATTTTCACTTAAAGCCACCTATGCTATGTTGATGCGGATAGGGTGGAACCCAAAATATCCTACCCTCTTGGTAGGATATTTTTGAGGTGGGGCACGCACGAGTCCCATCGTTTCTTTCCCCCTAAGTAACGCACCCGGGAAAACTCCTCTTTAATGAAAATCAACTGGTTCATTTTCTAAACTCTTAACGCTATTATAAATTGTATAGTTAAGACGTTACCATTAATTTACCGAATTAATGGTTCGTTTCTTATCTTGTTTTGAAATTGTTGGCATGGAATGAAATAAGACCAACACATGCCTTTCTGGAGGATTGCTTATTGAGAGGATTTGGAGAAGACTCTAAGGCTTAAGATCATCATCCTCCTTCACGAAGAACACGAAGAACACAAAGAACGCCGAACCCTCGGAGATCGACAACGCGACGCCGTGTTCCGCGACGCCGACGATTCTCCTTCCGTGACACTTCTTCCGTGACGTTTCTTCCCTGCAACAATCTCCAATCATCAACTGCTTGAGTTAGGAGATTATGGTTCCCTAACTCTTTTGTGGATTTAATCCTCAACATGGGTTGAAATGTTCATTTATATCTGTGTGTTTTCTTTAACCCTCGGAGATCGCCGATGCGACACCATGTACAGCGATGACGAGACACCCCCTTCTGTGACGCGACGATCCTCTTCTTCCGTGACAGTCAATCCCGCAAAGAACTCACGTCCGACAACAACGATGAGGTAGGTGTTTATTCTTTTAAATCATTGTGATTTATACCCGTGGAGTTTGATTATTAAAAATTGTTGGGAGACTTTTAAAACCGCTAACGCTGTGGGTGCGGACTAACGAACAAGTCCAAACCCATCGCCCCTTTCATTCTTTGTTTGAGAAACGGCGGACGTCGACACAATCAACTGCACGGGCGATGTAAGGTCCTCGTAGTGATGGACGTACCCCGGGAGGGATTTTGGCGAAGACGGCAAGGAATTCCGACCACCGGAACTCGTCCGGTGGCCTACGGAGCGAACCGCCGGCACGCCACGCTGGCACGGCGGCGCCGGCGGTGGAAGGCAGTGGTGCCCGGTGCGTCGCCGTGGAGAACAGTCGCGACTGAAGCTGCGGCGGCAGCAGCGCGGTCCTGCAACTGCGCGGGACCGGAGGAGCACGGGACACTGTCGCCCAGTCGCGTCCGCTGGCAAGGGCGGCCCCACACGGGGCCGCGGTTCTCTCACGCGGGGGCAGCCTGTCCCCTACTCCGCTCGGCCGTAACAGGCCGAGCAGACCCGCCGGGCCGGGCCGGGCCACGGCGGCCGGGTCTGTCCGGGCCCAGACCCCCCGTTTCGGACCTTTTCGGTCTTTTTCTCATAACATGAGCTTCGGGCCTCCGATCGACGAACCGTCAGCGGAGATGCAGTCCTTGGATCGAGACGTTCGTTTTAGTATATTTAACTCAAGGTTTCAGAGTACTTTGGGTTTGGCCTTGTTGGTTCGTACACGAAACCAACCGGGCCCTCAAAGCGGAAACGCTCATATCCTGAGCTACAGACGTCTGATTGACGTTTCGTCTACTTTGATGGATTCCTCTAAGTGAGACGGATCTTTTGGCTTAATCCGCCCGAGTTTTGGACGCAGGTGGAGTACGGTCGGATTGAGTTTTCCTTAAAAACCAACAGGGCCCCTCAGACGAAAAAGCCAATAACTCCCAGACCGGGCGTTCGATTGACGCGCCGTCTGCGATGTTGAGTTCCTGTTGACGATATGGAACTTTTGGATACATCAACTATGGACTATGTGTCAGTTTATGTATCACCCTCTCAGCTCATGGAGCGGACCCTCCTGAACGATCTTGTTGTGTGCGGGAACCCTAGAGCTGGATGCGACTGTGACGACGGCGACTATGCAGAGATCCTCAGTGGATTCGATGGTGACGACTTCAGCACTCAGCGATCCTACCTGGGTTAGTGCGACAGATCCTTTGTGGGTCCGATCCAGTATGGGTTAGCGCTCAGCGGTCCTGTGTGGGCCAGCGCCTACAAATCCTGTGTGGGTTTGATCCTATGTGGGTCTTTGCGGGGGTCAGTTACCTATCGATCTTGTGTGGGTCAGATCCTTTGTGGGTCATTGCGGGGGTTATTTACCTATTGATCATTTGTAGGTCAGATCCTTTGTGGGTCATTTCTGGGGTTAGTACCTATCGATCCTTTGTGGGTATGACGGCTTAGATGAATCAGTGGATATATCTGATCATCCCTCTTGTCATTCGAAGAAGTATACCTGTGTGAGCCGAATCCTGTTTTTCATTCATTTTTGGATTGTGTTGAGCTATCCTATGTGTATTTACGTTTTGCTTTCATGTGTGGACTGGGTTGTACTTGAGCTCGGGTGTTGGATTCGAACTGGAATTGATGACTTAGGTATATGTATGGGCATATACCTAAGTAGTGTCGGATGTTACTTTGTGATTGTATCTTTCCTTTGTGGATTATCCTTTGTGGATTCTGGGGGACCTTCGGGGGTCTCGGGGTCCCTACTGAGTAGCTTATACTCACCACTGCATGGGCTATGCCCGCACTACGTTGTGTTGGTTTCAGACGACGGACAACGCTGATCGTGGTGGAGGCTTGCGGAGCAGGACGGTACCTGGAGGTGGACCACTGGGCGAGACGTACTCGGAGCGGACGGCTAGACCCGAGGAGCAGTGGAGGCTATCCGTACCCACCCTTCAGGTGGGACTTCTAGTGGACAACTCAACGTTGCGGCTTTACTTTTCAGCAGCTGTTTTCCCATCCAGTTGTACTTTACATTCAGTTTGGGTTTGTATTCTGGCCCACATACTTTTCCGCACTTATGTTGTACTCAGATTTTACTTAGTGTTTACTTCTACTACTTCCTTGCTTTGTGGTGTTTGTTTACTTTACAAAGTCAATGCCTTCCCTTTTTACCTTGATTTACGCCTTGGTTCTAGTCGCCAGCCCCTGGCCTATGGAAGGTGGGCTTCGGGTAGTCACGGCATGGGCCCCGAGGATGGGTCATGACATGAATTGTCACAACCAGACCCTACCCGGGATCGAGCTGCAACTACCCCATGCTCGCCTCGATAGGCCAGGGGCTAGCCATAATCGTTGAAGTCTAAAAAACTCGGGGAGGCCTTTGCCTAAGTACCTATTTTTATACATGCAGATTACTCAATGAAGTAGTGCAGAGTAAAAGGAAAAGTAATGTACCAGATACTATAAACAATCGACAAAGCTACATAAACTCTAAAGAGTACAATGTGAGTGCTGAAGGTAAACTGAAAAGAAAATAGCAAAACACACATCCAAACAGAAAAGTGTCACAACCCTGCAACCGGAAACTAAACTAAAACAGCTAGGTGAGTCCCACTCTTTGAACCCGACTACGACCAATACACGCGGTCCAAGCCCCCGAAATCCTATGCTCCTCTGTAGTAATGAGCAACATGTCAGTCATCTGCAAGGGAACTCCTAGTGTGGGCAAAGCCCAAGTAGGGGTGAGTAAAAAAATACTTAGTAGGATACCTCGAAGGCTCGAGGGAGCAACAAAGGAGGTACTGAAGAGTGAGCAGTAGATCTAATAGGGAATAATAATGATGTACAATAGTGAGTGAAGTTAAGAGTGCTACTTAACCCAACATGAGGTAGAAAGTAGACTTGTCCTAATACAAGGAGCTATAAATGATGAGATGATAAACATCTCGTTGAGCCTTCACTACCTATAGAAGGAGAGTAGAATTGTCTAACCATGAGAAGTTGGGCACTGAAAGCCCATGGAATACCCCATGCTTCATCTCCTTTCCTGGAAGGCGAGTAACCAAACCCAAGAAGTGGATACTAGAACAAGGTATATACATATCCATATACTCAAACAAGAAACCCGAACAAGATCGTAAGGAGATCTCTATCTCATAGCTCATCCGAAGAAAGTGAGTCTCTAACAGTCCCAAAATTAAACACCATCAATGCCCAGTATTTTGCACGTCCACCCCAAACTACATGTCAAGGGGCTCAAATTACCATACATTAACATTGTCTTCATTGGCCGGTACTGACTCGCCCAAACGGTTATAGGTCGCGTCATAAGGACACGTCTTGGCGGGGAAAGCACCCCTCATTCTTGAGAGTTCTGGAGAAATTAAAAACACACCTCTTCACTATCACACAGTGGAGAGGAATTATCAATGTCAAAGATGTCACATCACTGACCCGTACAACCAAGGGTCCCACTCTAGTAGTCACGAAGAAACGACACATACTAGCCCAGTAGAAAGGACTGAGTCTGAGAGAAGTCTTCGGGTAACCCAATTCCCAGCCCATCATGAGGGTGAACCCTATGTGGTCATCAGGTAACCCACTTCCTAGCCTCACTGGATGGGAAACCCTAAGAGGTCGTCAGGTATCCCACTGCCCAGCCCGCTGGATGGTAAACACTAAGAGGTCGTCAGGTAACCCACTCCTCGGACTCACTGCATGGTAAACCCTAAGAGGTCGTCAGGTAACCCACTGCTCAGCCCAATTGCAGGGTAAACCCCAAGAGGTCATCAGGTAACCTACTACCCAGCCCCACTAGGGGTAAACCATAAGAAGTTGATGGGAAACATACTGCCCAACCCCGCTGGAGGGTAAACCCTAAACTACTCTGTCCATCCCTAATGGATTTCACATCACCGGACAATGGAACACGAGGTGGCTACCACGCAACAGCCCGACTCTAGAACAACTGACCTAGCATAAGGTCAGCACCCGTTTAGTGTGTGTCACTCCGATACCTGGATGTATTCCTAGGGAAACACGACACAGTAGATCGTGGAAGGATGATATGATCTCGATACTCGGCTAGGGAGTCTGTGCCCAGTGCTCACTAGGATCCTCACCCTACTGCAAACAACCTCATGGGTAGAGGATCAGTGCCCGCGTAAAGTATTGGTCACACAAAATCCACAATAACCCTACCAGGGAACACGAAGGGAATTGATATTGAAATCCCTCATGGCTAAAGGAATAGGGGAACCCAAACAACTCCACCGATCAAACTGTCGAGAACAGAACCAAGGGAAACCACTCAATCCTGCAGGTTTAAACCATTGTTAACAGAAGGACCCTCTGTGTCATGATCGGTCAAAGGTACATAATGCTGAACACAGTATGCCCCCCCCCCACAACGTGTGGCCCTATCTCATATCAAATCCACGTACACAAACATTCTCAGGTAAAAACTACAACATGTAACTCCAGGAAAACTCGTATACTCCCAGAGTATACAACATTTCCAGCCCAAAGGCTATCGTGCACATGATGTCCAACGTCAACGCAAAAGGGAGAAAACATAAGTTCTCCAACATTCTTCCACCACAGACCTAGTACATCCAACCAAACCTCTTCAATCATTTACATCACTCTCATTGGAGTGCTCACAATCACACGCCAAGGGTTCTCTACAAACACCAGGGGAAGAACCTCCACCCGTTCACCTTTCATGCCTCCACATTTAATTAAATATAAAATGAGGCTCCACATATACAAATGGATGGTACCATTGTAATCCTCACGAAATAACATGTGAGATATACTATCTACATGCCTCAAATGGATATACAACGGAAATGTTGTCCAATACCACTTTATACCCGAACGACATCACGTGGTCCCAAGCCTCGGTCCCGAAAACAGTCGGGCACATCGCACCATTGCAATCCCCTTGGAAAAACATGTCAAATTGACTATTTACAGGCATAGAACAGATATCCAGAGAAAATGATGCATTTCTTCATACCAAATAAGAGAGGTGCTAAGTGGGACCCACATCACAGTCCCGAAGTGCTGCCAACGGATCACACCATTACGATCCTCTCAAAAAATCACCGAAGATTGACTATTCACTTGTGCAAAACAGACACCCAGTGAAGAAGATAGAAATCACCGCCAACACCCAAAATGACCACCTTGGGGCCTGCTCCACCGTACTGAATTAAAGTTGGCGGATCGAACCATTACAATGGCCACAGAAAGTCACCAAGAATAGATTGCTCACATGCCCCGAACAGACCTCTAATGAAAATGTTTCTAAACGCTGCTCCCAGCATAAAATGCGTGTCGTGGGGCCCACACCTCAAATTTAGTTTCAATGCCTGAAACCCCCATGGAAAATTCCACCTCAGCGCCATGGTCCCAATGATACTTACAGTGCTTAAAACAGACTCCAGATGTGTCTGCGCCGCCCAAAACAAGAACCCCCAGAATAACGCCAATCCACTTAACAGGCGTGTCACGCCACCAAGGCCCCTATCTCGGGAATTAAATACCCATAAAACCATCTCAAAAGGTTTTTCTCGAGATGAGGATTTTACTTCCGTAGATGGCACACAAAACGGACACCGGTAGTGAATGTGACAGGTGTCTGAAGTTGAGGGGACGAACTCTTTGGGTTGGACAGGCCGGGGCCGGCCTATCCTCCCGGCCTAGGCTGGCCCACGCCTTAGCCACACGGCCCAGTCGTGGACCCCCGGTTCACCATGCGTAGACTGGCCCCTGCGTGTCCAGTCGTTGTCTCGCATGGAGACCCGCCGAAGGCCGATCTCGGTCCCCGCACAGGGTCGGGCGCCGCGACCCCGGGTCGCGCCCCCGCCCCGGCGAGCTCACCAACCTCCTCAAGCCGTCGTCTGGAGCCACCGCCATGCCTCCTAGGTCCTCTGTTTCACCACTATACCGGAACTGCACCGCCGCCTCCAGAACACGATGTCGCCGCCTTGAACGGCCTGTGCCACCACCGCTGCCTGTCCGAGCTCCCTGGAACTTCCAGAATAAGAAGAAAACGGCCGGAATACTTCCAGAGGCCACCCCGTACCCCCTGGGACTCATAATTTTGATCCGAAATGAAATTTGGAAAGAAAAAATCGGGCTCTACATGAATATGTTCTTCTCTCAACGAACAGACAGAAATTCGACATAAGAATTTTCATTTAAAAGGGGGGGGGGTTGTGGGAATTAAAATGATAAAATTAAAGCCAACCTCGAAGGGAATAGCCCAACCCTTCACCAATGGTACGCTAGAGCCACCATGCCTTGCTGAAGATGTGGGGGAGAGAGGAGGGGATCATTTACAAGAAACCTCCGGAGAAGAATGAAGGGGAAGAGGAAGGGTGGGGGTGGATGTGTTTAAATAGAAACCCACTTAAACCGCCCGCCCGTAGACCCCGTACTCGAACATTCGGCATGGTCAGGATTAAGACACCTCTAGGGTAAAACCTATATTCTGAACCCAATTGTGGTCTCAGAATTTTAATCCAAGCCTCAATTTAGATGTTAAAAAGTACATGCCTGGGCCCACCAAATTACGAAAACGCCCCTGGGGTAAAAGGTACCTTCTGGAATCAATGATGCATTCAGTATTCCAATCAAAGTGACTGTTTAGTGGTTATTCTGTTTATTTGGTGTGTCTAGTGTGAACACACTTAAAATTCAATTCCGGCCACACTGGGGCTCGGAATCACATGCCGTCTGAAGGCGCTGCTTTGGAATAACATTATGAATTTTTCAAAGACTTTTATAGAAAACCCTGGGTTCATACATCATTCCATCCTTCAAGATTTTCATCCCAAAAAGAAAAATCATGGAACAACATAGGGTACAAATCCCACACCTAGCTCCCTAGTACCCAAGAAAACTGTTTCACAGTTCTGCATCACCGCACACAAAGGATTTGATCCATTCAAAAAAGTTATTCCCTCTTTGATGACGTGCATACGAGCACACACATATCTTCTCTGGTATGTCACATGGGAGGCGTCATGGACCTACTCCGTACTTTTGGGGTTAGGGAAAGGTGGTAGACGACCTCGCCATCCCTTCGCACGATCTCAAATGGCCCGAAGGCCCTCTAGGGTTGCTCACCTCCTCGGTCGAACCCCCACATCGCACACTATGACTAGAATCACCATTTGGAACTGGGAAAAAGATTAGTGATTCCCTCCTTCTGAATATCCATATGGTGAAACACCCAAGGATATCAGGTCATGCAAGTTTTCACAGTGAATGTCCCATGACCAACTCTCTTACATGCTGAGAAAGCGAAGTAGTCGATACCATCAACTAATGAAAAGGTTCCACGTATTCTACTATACTGACATAGGGTTACACCAACACACCACATCACCCTGGTAACACCTCAAACACGGAGCATGTGGAAAATCCTTTCTCATATAGGGTATAAAAATTCGACTATAAAAAGTAGAATATTTTTAGAACGTACTTCTTATCACCTCGTACTCTTCTGGATTGTAGACATACAAAGCTCACGGGTGTCCGTGGTCCCAACTGTCAACTCCCGAAGATTGACGTGGACTGCCTGGTGGTATGGGAAGACCTCTTAATGTCATCCCCGACATTGAGATCCTCCCACTCCTCTGCTAGCACCACCCCTCAAGGCACTCCTCCGATCACGGCACTACCTCGGTCATGGTTGTGTTCCTGTATCCTTCCCAGAGTTCCCAGCATACCTAATCAGGCAGTCTTGTGCCAAGTGACATTGCCCATCACAAGAATAGCACTGATGCTCTCTAGGCTACCCTGGTGCCCTTCGGTTCCACTGTAGTGTACGACCACGACCCAGAGTCCATTTAGAAAAGGGTATCCTTAGCTGAGGCCCTGCACTTTTCTGCCACAGGGGTGCACGACCATGTCTCAGAAACTGGTGGTGGGAAGGCCACCTGCGTCGAGGTTCTGTCATCTGGTGCCTGCTAGCTGCGGAAAATTTCTCGGCTCTATCATGCCTACTGCCACAACCAACTATAAAATGTTCCAGAAATCTCTCTGTCACCAGCATCTTCTATAACACTTCAATATAAGTGGGGATTCACAAGGGTACGATGATGACAAAAATCTCTCTGTGGAGACACTTCTCGAACTTCTGTGCTCAGAAGTTTCCATCTTGGACCAAGTCTAGGTAAAAGCATGTGTGGTCCGCGAACCTAGTAGCGTAGTCATTCACCTTCAACCCACCCTGCTGGAACTTCATGATCTACTGTATTAGAACGTAGCGTAAGCAAGAGGGGTAAAACTCCTCACGAAACAGTAACTGAAATTCATCCCATTAAAGTGAAGACTCATCAAGTAACTGAGTCACCAGACTCTACAAATTCCCAGTTTCTCAATGGAAAAGGCCGACTGCCAAAGCCACCATAAGATTTGTCGGTTTCTGCACAAACATGAAGAATCAAACCACTATCTCTAGCCAACCCTCTGCTGGCAATGTGTCTGGGTCACCACTAAATCTCAGTAGTCTCTACTACTGGAACTCATGGGGCGCGCTCAACCCGCACTCAAACTCATTCTTCTCTGCTGATGATGTCTGCTGCTCACTAGGAGGGGGTGCTACTACCGGCCCACCCAAAGAAAGGGACTCTCATGATGGGTCCTGGACTAAGGCCTCATCGCTCATAGGGTCGTCATCACGAAACAAAGCTGGTATCCTTGATGGTTGTCTTTGCGGAGGCATCTTGAATGTTATCAAGGAGCACCGCGATCAGATGAGCATATATATATATAAATATATATATATATATGACAGTAACAACAATGGGGAGATGACTGAAGAAGGACAGTCAAAGACTCAATCCTATGTGATGCACAAACCAATTTTCCCTACAACGAGTGCCTCTGCATGCCGAGTCGACAAGCGGGTTATCGGGGTCCTGGTGAATGGATACGTCGACCGTTGATCCATCACTGGACTCTCTAGCTTGAGAGCCGCTCTTGAGACACATTGACAATGTTACCCTAGATACCAAAAAATTCCGATTTAGGGACGTCCGAACAATGCCCCACGGAACGAACCACCTTTGATACCACTTTTTCATGACCTGACCCTACCCGGGCTCGAGCCGCAACTACCCCATGCCCGGCTCCATAGGCCAGGGGATGGTGAAAATTGCCGAAGGCCAAACCACTCGGGGAGGCCTTTGCCTAAGTACCTACACACACACACACACATCCCACTCAAAGCAGATGTGCAGTGTAAAAGGAAAATCAAAGTACCAGCTGCTATAAACAAACCACAAAGGTGCATCGACCTCTAAACAGTACAAAGTGAGTGCTGAAGGTAAACTGAAATGAAAAGGGAAAAACACGTGCCCAACCAGAAAAGTGCTACAACCCTACAACAGGTAAACAGAAGTAAAAAAGCTGGGAGAGTCCCACACATAGAACCCGACTACGACCACCACACGCAGTCCAAGCCCCCATACTCCTAAGCTCCTCTATAGTCACGAGAAACATATCTATCATCTTCAAGGTCACACCAAGTGCGGGCAATGCTCAAGCAGGGGTGAGTATAAAAATACTCAGTAGGATACCTCGAAGTCTCGAGGGAGCAACAAAAGAAGTACCGAAGATTGACCAGTAGATCGAATAGTGAATAGTAATGGAGTACAGTAGAGAGTGTAGTAAAGAGTATAACTCAACCCAACAATATAAGGAAGTAGACTCGTCCTAACACAAGGAGTTAGAAACGGTTAGAATATGAACTTCTCATCAATATTTCGCCACCTATAGCAAGAGATTAGACTCATCCAACCATGAGAATCTAGACATGGAAAGCACATGGCATACCCTTGCATCTTCACCTCTCTTGGAAGGAGAGTAACGAAAACCCAATAATTGGGTACTGGAACAAGGTATATACATATCCATATGTTCAAATAAGAATCCCAAAAAATATTTTTAGGGTATCTCCATATCATAGCTCAGCCCAAGAAAGTGAGTCGCCAATAGCCCCAGAAGTAAACAACATCGATCCCCAGTAACCCACACGTCTGCCCCAAAATGCATGTAAAGGGGCTCAAATCACTGCTCCTCAACACTATCTGATTTGGGTGGTACTGACTCACCCGCACGGTTTTAGGTCGCATCATAAGGACGCGTCTCATTAGGGAAATCATCCCTCGTTCTTGAGAGTTCTAGGGAAAGTCAAACCACACCTTGTCACTATCACACAGTCGAGGGGTCTTCTCAAAGTCAAAGTTGTCACCTCACTGACCCGTACAACCATGTGTCCCTCTCTGGAAGTCACGGATAAAAGCCATGCACTAGCCTAGAAGAAAGGACTGAGTCTGAGAGAAGTCGTCAGGTAACCCACTGCCCAGCCCAACTGGAGGGTAAACCCTAAGAGATCATTGAGTAACCCACTGCCCAGCCCCATTGGAGGTGTAACACCCCGAGCTTCCACGATACGCTTCTCATTCAATAATGCAATAGCTTGCGTTGTATGCAACTTCGAGTTCTAAAACACCGCGACTAATCAAAGTAGCCGTTATTAATAGTAATAACCACTTTTTAAAATTATAGAAATTTTATATTTCAAAATGGACTTCATTTTTGGATTCGGAATATCGAAATTATCCTATGTTGAATTTTTGGTATTTTTCTGAGAACTTCTAATTTTTTATGAATAGTGAAAAATACTTAAAACAACTTTTTAATCAAAATAATTTATTGTGATAAATTATACTATTTAGTGGTTTTAAGGTATAAATAGAATATATTTTTACCATTTTATCCAATGGTTGTCATTAGAATTAATTTAACATTGAAATTGGACATAAACAATTGCCAATCTTTCGATATAAATTGTTTCTTAAAAACACGCTATTTGTCGTAACAACGGCAATTAATTATAAAATTAATTAATGCAACTTATATGTTTGGAATTTTTTAAAATAGACATCATTTTTTAATTCGGAATATCAATTATAGTTTAGGGTGAAATTTTGGCCTTGTTCTGAAAAACTTCAATTTTTAATGAATAGTGAAACCACTAAGTGGTAGTTAAATAACTGATTTTTCATTTAAATGAAATATTACCACTTCTGTGATTTGATTTTCAAAAATCCGACATATATGGTTTTCATTAAGAAGTAAAATGTGGTTCAATGAGATTAAAATAATTTTTTGGTGAATAGTAACTTTTAAGTTCTTAATCGCGATTAGAGGTAATTAGTTTAGTTTAAGGTACAAATAATGTTTTAATAATATGAGATGAGCATGAAACTTGTCCTACTCCTATTGGATGAGTCATGGCCGACCAAGAAAACCCATGGGTCAACTTGGAGACCCCATGTAGCCACTTTAGTTGGAAAATGACATTAATATATATTTATTTAATGTTAAAATTAAATTGACACAAACATGAGTTATTTTACTAAAACAGTTTTTAAGTGGGGTTACACAAGTCCAAATTTTGACTATAAATATTCATTAGAAAGCTAAAGATATTTCCTACATCATAGTATTTTTTTATAATTTTTAGACATTAAATAAATTAAATTAATTATTTCATCATTATGATGCGGCGATGACCTCATTATTTAACGATTTAAATAAAATGAGAAGATAATGCAAACTCCAAGGCTTACACTTGTCCAAAGCCTATTGGATGAAGAGATTTCGAACCCTTATCACCTTACCCACGAATTATATAAGTATGGGACCTTTAGAATCTGAAAATCATTGTACAATAATGTAACATTTCAATCTTTCCAAAAGAGCCCCTCCTCTCCTCTTATAAAAGGCCCCCACCTCTACCACCTTATTCACACTTTCAAGCCTTTTGGTTCGGCCAACCTATGCCCAAATACTCTCCCAACTTCTCTACCTTCATCCTAGAAGCTTTACTTTAGTCTGAAAGCCATCCTAAGGAGTCCTTTTGATCAAATCAAAAGGAAGAACCCGAAGAAGAGGTAACATTTTCATCACCCTCTTTCATGTTTCTTTCTTCTTCCACTCCCTCTTTGTTTATTATTTCAATTCTAAAATTATAACTCCAGTATCTTCTATATAATGTGATGTTATTATAAATATGGAACAACCATATTCAGTATTCTACCCATCATTTGAATGACATGTCACCATACGTGCGTACGTACGGCTTACCGTCTCCACGTCGTGGTGTAATTGTTATTCAATATATTATTATTTAGATGGGTATAATAAAGATATGTAATTCATGTAAATAATAAATATAACATGATAATGATTCTGTATATATGATATACTATCCAATTATATATTATTTTAATATCAAAATAATGATATTGTCGCTCGTGCGTACGTACGGACTACCGTCTCCACGAACGCGATAAGATTCATTCTTTGTCGTATCCATTCAAGTATAATTATCATTTGATGATTTTAAAATAATTTTTAAGGACATGATATCATTCTGGCTATGAATAAGATACAACCTATCCATGAAAAACATGACTTGCGTAACAAAACATATAAGAAAACGAGTAAGTTAACACCCGAAACAACGATAAATCTAAGATATTGTTAACAAAGCAATGTTAAAAGATCATATATGATATCATATGAATTTATATGATTCTTGTATAATTTAATAACAAATATTTCACCATTATACAGGAGGTTAACCTACCCCAACCAAGGAAAAGTACAAGTTAAGGGTTTACTTCACAACCTCTTCATTATCCAAGGTTGTTTATACATAATTATCTACTGGGACCTCGTTATCATCCACATCCATGTTTCTTCAAAATGTATTTCAAAACATTTTTATTATTGATAAGAATATGGGTTAAAGTCATTTATACCCTTTTTGACTTTTTATAAGAGGAATCTTTCCGTCACTTTCAAAACAAGGTCCTTTTTAACCTTTTCGACACAATTGAGGTAAGAATGTCTTTTTTAACTTATACGGTGGGTGCGGTTATTTTCCGCCGTTATAAAATCTTCAAAGATTTCCTTACAAGATTATAAGAATATTTTCAAGAAAATGTTTTGTTTTATATGGATCTTAAATGATTTCAAAAATAGAAAGAGATATTTCTCTAAAAAGTGTTTTGATTTCATCTATGTCAACATCCTTTGATGGATTTTACGCTTATTTGATGTTGATTTATTATAATACAAAACTTCTATATTGTATTGAAGGTTTTGTGATATGTTTGACTGTGGATGTGCTATTTTATACCATTCATGGTTTATGTTGAAATTATTGACATTTCGTATGCTAGTTTTAATACGAATGTTTATGTTATGTTTAAGCCTTTTCATATGGGAATGCATTGGACTTAATATGTGACGGGTGGAGCCCGCTATAGCTCCTCGATGCATCGGTAGGTCTCATGAGACAAACTAGTGTCTTGGCACGAGGCCTTGACAAAATCTTATTTGTGGTCTTGGCACGAGGCCTTGGCTACGTGGTTATGATAGTCTGGCATTATGCATTCCATCATTATGAAAGTGGTTATTGTTATTTCATGTGATTATTCGACCAGTAGAATATCCATGTGAAGAAGTGAATGGCATTATCGCATTTTACTTTTTCCATATTATGTTGATGTTCAAGTTTAAAAGGCTTTTGTTTTAGTTATACATTGCCTTAAATTTTTATGTTTATTTATAAAAGCTTCTGCAATATTGTTATCCATACTGAGCATCTGAGCTCACCCCTTTCAATGTTTTAATATTTTCCAGGATGTGAAGAAGTATTTTATGAATGACCTGCAGGGATAGTCAGAAGAGGATATGAGTGTGGACTATAAAGACTTTGTTATTAGTTTTTCACTTTATGATGTAATGTAAGACTTATGAATGTATCTATTGTTTCCAAGGCTACTAAACTAATCGGTCTTTTGAGACTTGATCTTTTGTGATCATGCCAATGTTACGAAGTAATGCACCGAATCTGGGAAGTTGGGGTCGGGGCCTTACAGTTGGTATCAGAGGAAGTTTAGTACAAACCTTGGAAGCTAGATTTAGATAAACTCTGATTAGAGCACATAGACCTAAGATGAACTTTGAGTATTAGTATAGAAGAACTTCCTAGAACTTTGGTATTGTAGAGATTTTGTGAGTTTTCCGAGCAATACATCCATGTCTGGATACGAGCAGGTAGAGGCGGCTCTGGCACAGATGTTCCTAGGGGTAAAACCCAAAAACACCGCTTTGAGCTAGACTCGAACGGGAACTGGTGCATGACGACGGGCCTTGCTGCACTCTTGGTTACGACACTCCTGGGGGATATGCTTAGGATAACTCTCATTTTCTTTACAAATCATTATGAAGGGCTTATGAGTATATACTTCCTCAAAGAAAACATTTTTATGATTATGGATTATATCCATAAATAGTTCAATTTATGTTAAGTGTTTTATAAGTATGGGATTATGTATTTTGATTCATAAACTAATATAGTTTATGCCATTGTTTAGAAATGGCGCCTAGTGGAAGGAATGGAAACCGTATCAATGCACGCACTCCGTGTAGGGATTTCCCTCCTGCTCAAGATAATTATTGTGGATCTGGAGATACAACTGGTGCTGATCAACTTATTACCATACTGGGACAACTCACTCAGGTTATGAATAATAACCTTACTCGTATGGAGCACCCTGATCCGCAACGTGGAGGATCAATGTTAGACCTCTTCATGAGGAAACAACCGCCAACCTTCAATGGGAGTACAAATCCTATAGTAGCTGAGCAATGGATAAATTCATTAGAGAAAATATTCCATGCCTTGGGGAGTAGTGAAAGGGAGAAGGTTGCCATGGTAGTTTACTGCCTCACTGGAGATGTCGATCAGTGGTGGTCGCTGATTCAAAACACAAAGGAAGATGATGAAGTATCGAATATGGAATGGAGGGAGTTCAAAGAGCTTTTCTTAGAAAAATACTTTCCTCGTGACCATCGAGTAGATATGGAAAGGCAATTTCTGAGTCTGAGGCAGAAGGAGGATAAGAATGTCGCAAAGTATGAGGCTAACTTTACAAGGTTAGCGAGGCATGCTGCCGATTATATACGTAACCCAAGGAGTAATATTGATCGTTTCTTTTATGGGTTAAAACCATTTCTCCGTCGATCTTTAGTATCACAATCCTTCTCACCATACGAAGATATTTTCTCGTGTGCTATCAAGACAGAAAAGGAATTCTCTATGTCTTATGACAACGAAGTAAAGAAAGAGAAGAAGAGAACGGTGGAACAAGAGACAGATAAAGGGAAAAAGGGAAAGCATGATTTTCCATTATGTGATAATTGTGTGAAGAATCACCCTGGTACTTGTCTAAAAGGAATGGGAGTTTGTTATAAATGTGGAGAAAAGGGTCACCAGGCTCGTGATTGCAAGGGAAAGAAAGAGGCTGTCAAAGTTGAATGCTACAATTTTAGGGAAATGGGGCATTATGCAAATGAATGTCCTAAGCGTCAAGAAAACTTACCTCAAAAAAGGCCAAGGGATCAAGGCCAATCTAATGCTGTGACTACAGTTGAAGCAGAATAATTAATGTATTGGTGCTTTTGGACTCAAGGATTATATTCTGGTTATAAGAATAATGTGATATATATAAAGATTGTACTGCAGTACTTTTTGATTAAGGTGATATGATTAAGGTAATCATATTTTTAGTATGTGACAATAAGAGAAACTTTTCTTTGTTTGGGGAATCTGATGTTACAATTGATTTTGGAATTTAGAGACCTTTTAGCGAAAGTCTGGACGGAGGTATTTTGGATAACTATTAAGGTTGGACTGGATTAAGTTGAACCATGGATAGTATTGTTTAAGGTTAAAGCATTTATGAAGATTATTTTTGGAATATTATGATACTATAGTTTTAGGAAAAGGACAACCTGCAGGGTGGGGCATAACCCGTCGCGTCGGACAAAGCTGCAGGAATCAAACCCAAAATCATAGTGCGACAGACATTTATTTCCTACCACTAGCCTACAGGAAGTCCCTGGTTATTACAAAATAGTTTTACTAATCTAAATGGTATGTGTTAACATTTGGAACCTTATACAATTAGGATAAGTATAATATTTTGGAGTTCTATTATCTTTTTGAGTGAAAGATGAGTTGAAGGTTGAAACTCTAATTATCAAGCATAAATATATATATACCAATCTCTTATTCAATGAATAAATTAATTCTTAAACTTTAGTAAAGGGATATTAAAACAAAAAATGTGTTATCCTAATAAATTATGTCTTGTTGAACTGATGATATTTTAAATCAACATAGATTTAAGGCTTTGAGGCCCTCAATTTGACAGTTGATTGTGATTGATGACCTCAATCACTCCCTAAAAATATTTACGTTTTTCCTCCAATTATATGTCTCTAATTGCCACCAATGTTCTCCTAATCTAGATCATAATTGGGTGGTGACTTTTTCATTTCCCTTTCCCTCTTATTAAGGCTAAATTTTATTAATCTTATTTCTGATGTGGGTTTTCCTCAAAGGTATTTTCTCTTTTCAACCTTTTATTTTCAAAGAAAAATTTCAAATTGCGAGGACGCAATTTATTGAAGGAGGGGAGAATGTAACACCCCGAGCTTCCACGATACGCTTCTCATTCAATAATGCAATAGCTTGCATTGTATGCAACTTCGAGTTCTAAAACACCGCGACTAATCAAAGTAGCCGTTATTAATAGTAATAACCACTTTTTAAAATTATAGAAATTTTATATTTCAAAATGGACTTCATTTTTGGATTCGGAATATCGAAATTAGCCTATGTTGAATTTTTGGTATTTTTCTGAGAACTTCTAATTTTTTATGAATAGTGAAAAATACTTAAAACAACTTTTTAATCAAAATAATTTATTGTGATAAATTATACTATTTAGTGGTTTTAAGGTATAAATAGAATATATTTTTACCATTTTATCCAATGGTTTTCATTAGAATTAATTTAACATTGAAATTGGACATAAACAATTGCCAATCTTTTGATATAAATTGTTTCTTAAAAACACGCTATTTTTCGTAACAACGGGAATTAATTATAAAATTAATTAATACAACTTATATGTTTGGAATTTTGTAAAATATACATCATTTTTGAATTCGGAATATCAATTATAGATTAGGGTGAAATTTTGGCCTTGTTCTGAAAAACTTCAATTTTTGATGAATAGTGAAACCACTAAGTGGTAGTTAAATAACAGATTTTTCATTTAAATGAAATATTACCACTTCTGTGATTTGATTTTCAAAAATCCGAAATACATGGTTTTTATTAAGAAGTAAAATGTGGTTCAATGAGATTAAAATAATTTTTTGGTGAATAGTAACTTTTAAGTTCTTAATCGCGATTAGAGGTAATTAGTGTAGTTTAAGGTACAAATAATGTTTTAATAATATGAGATGAGCATGACACTTGTCCTACTCCTATTGGATGAGTCATGTCCGACCAAGACAACCCATGGGTCAAATTGGGGACCCCATGGAGCCACTTTAGTTGGAAAATGACATTAATATATATTTATTTAATGTTAAAATTAAACTGACACAAACATGAGTTATTTTACTAAAACAGTTTTTAAGTGGGGTTACACAAGTCCACATTTTGACTATAAATATTCATTAGAAAGATAAAGATATTTCCTACATCATAGTAGTTTTTTTAAATTTTTAGACATTAAATAAATTAAATTATTTAGACATCATTATGATGCGGCGATGACCTCAATATTTAACGATTTAAATAAATAGAGACGATAATGAAAAATCCAAGGCTTACACTTGTCCAAAGCCTATTGGGTGAAGATATTTAGAACCCTTATCACCTTAGCCACGAATTATATAATCATGGGACCTTTAGAATCTGAAAATCATTGTACAATAATGTAACATTTCAATCTTTCCAAAAGAGCCCCTCCTCTCCTCTTATAAAAGGCCCCCACCTCTACCACCTTCTTCACACTTTAAAGCCTTTTGGTTCGGCTAACCTCTGCCCAAATACTCTCCCAACTTCTCTCCCTTCATACTAGAAGCTTTACTTTAGTCATAAATCCATCCTAAGGAGTCCTTTTGATCAAATCAAAAGGAAGAACCCGAAGAAGAGATAACATTTTCATCACCCTCTTTCATGTTTCTTTCTTCTTCCACTCCCTCTTTGTTTATTATTTCAATTATAAAATTATAACTCCAGTATCTTCTATATACTGTGATGTTATTATAAATATGGAACAACCATATTCAGTATTCTACCCATCATTTGAATGACATGTCACCATACGTGCATACGTACGGTTTACCATCTCCACGTCGTGGTGTAATTGTTATTCAATATATTATTATTTAGATGGGTATAATAATGATATGTAATTCATGTAAATAATAAATATAACATGATAATGATTCTGTATATATGATATACTATCCAATTATATATTATTTTAATATCAAAATAATGATATTGTCGCTCGTGCGTACGTACGGACTACCGTCTCCACGAACGCGATGAGATTCATTCTCCGTCGTATCCATTCAAGTATAATTATCATTTGATGATTTTAAAATAATGTTTAAGGACATGATATCATTCTGGTTAGGAATAAGATACAACCTATCCATGAAAAACATGACTTACATAACAAAACATATAAGAAAACGAGTACGTTAACACCCGAAACAACGATAAATCTAAGATATTGTTAACAAAGCAATGTTAAAAGATCATATATGATATCATATGAATGTATATGATTCTTTTATAATTTAATAACAACTATTTCACCATTATACAGGAGGTTAACCTACCCCAACCAAGGAAAAGTACAAGGTAAGGGTTTACTTCACAACCTCTTCATTATCCAACGTTGTTTATACATAATTATCTACTGGGACCTCGTTATCATCCACATCCATGTTTCATCAAAATGTATTTCAAAACATTTTTATTATTGATAAGAATATTGGTTAAAGTCATTTATACCCTTTTTGACTTTTTATAAGAGGAATCTTTCCGTCTCTTTCAAAACAAGGTCCTTTTTAACCTTTTCGACAAAATTGAGGTAAGAATGTCTTTTTTAACTTATACGGCGGGTGCGGTTATTTTCCGCCGTTATAAAATCTTCAAAGCTTTCCTTACAAGATTATAAGAATATTTTCAAGAAAATGTTTTGTTTTATATGGCTCTTAAATTATTTCAAAAATATAAAGAGATATTTCTCTAAAAAGTGTTTTGATTTCATCTATGTCAACATCCTTTGATGGATTTTACGCTTATTTGAAGTTGATTTATTATAATACAAAACTTCTATATTGTATTGAAGGTTTTGTGATATGTTTGACTGTGGATGTGCTATTTTATACCATTCATGGTTTATGGTGAAATTATTGACATTTCGTATGCTAGCTTTAATACGAATGTTTATGTTATGTTTAAACCTTTTCATATGGGAATGCATTGGACTTAATATGTGACGGGTGGAGCCCGCTATAGCTTCTCGATGCATCAGTAGGTCTCATGAGACAAACTAGTGTCTTGGCACGAGGCCTTGACAAAATATTATTTGTGGTCTTGGCACGAGGCCTTGGCTACATGGTTATAATAGTCTGGCATTATGCATTCCATCATTATGAAAGTGGTTATTGTTATTTCATGTGATTATTCGACCAGTAGAATATCCATGTGAAGAAGTGAATGGCATTATCTCATTTTACTTTTGCCATATTATGTTGATGTTCAAGTTTAAAAGGCTTTTGTTTTAGTTATACATTGCCTTAAATTTTTATGTTTATTTATGAAAGCTTCCGCAATATTGTTACCCTTACTGAGCATCTGAGCTCACCCCTTTCAATGTTTTAATATTTTCCAGGATGTGAAGAAGTATTTTATGAATGACCTGCAGGGATTGTCAGAAGAGGATATGAGTGTGGACTATGAAGACTTTGTTATTAGTTTTTCACTTTATGATGTAATGTAAGACTTATGAATGTATCTAGTGTTTCCAAGGATACTAAACTAATCGGTCCTTCGAGACTTGATATTTTGTGATCATTCCAATGTTATGAAGTAATGCACCGACTCTGGGTAGTTGGGGTCGGGGCGTTACAGGAGGGTAAACCCTAGGAGGTCGTCGGGTAACCAACTGTGGAGCCCCACTGGAGGGTAAACCCTAAGAGGTCGTCGGGTAGCCCACTGCCTGGCCCCGCTGGAGGGTAAACCCTAAGTGGTTGTCGGGTAACCCACTGCTTAGTCCAGTTGGAGGGTAAACCCTAAGAGGTCGTCGGGTAACCCGCTGCCCAACCCCGCTAAAGAGTAAACCGAAAAAATTAGATGGGAAACCCACTGCCCAGCCCTGCTAGAGGGTAAACCCATAACTTCTCTGGCCATCCCTACAGGATGGTACAACACTAGCCAACAGAACACCGAGTGGGTATCACGCAACAACCCGACTTGGGAACAACTCACCTAGAAGAGGGTCATCGCCCATGTAGTGTGGGTCACACCGATACCTGGATTTCTGCCTAGTGAAACACATCACGATAGATCAAGGACGGAAGATATGATCTCGATACTCGGCTAGGGAGTCTGCACCCATGGCTCACTGGGCTCTACACCCTACTGGAAACAACCTTCTGAGTAGAGGATTGGTGCCCATGTAAAGTATTGGTCACACCGATTCCACTATAAACCTACGAGGGAACACGAAGGGACGTGATGCTGATAGAAAACACGGCTAAACGAATATGGGAACCCAAACAACTCTACCAATCAACCTATCAAGAACAGAACTAGGGGTAACCACTCAACCCTGTTGGTCTAAACCATCATTTATAGAAGGACCCTCTGCGTCACAAGAGGTCAAAGGTACGTAAAGTAGAACACATACGCACATGCCCCCATGACGTGTGGCACTATCTCATCTCCAAAACATGTACACAAAAATTCTTGGGTACAATCAATAACATGTACCTCTAGGTAAACCCGTATACTCCCAATGTATACCACATTTCTTGCTGAGAGGCTATCATGCACACGATGTCCAACGTCAGTGCAAAAGGGTGAAAACGTATTTTCTCAAACATTCTTCCACCATGGACCTAACATGGCCAACCACACCTCTTGAAACATTTGATTCACTCTCACAAGAGTACTCACAATCACACACCTAGGGTTCTCTACAAACACCATGGGAAGAACCTCCACCCACAAACCTTTTATGACACCACATTTAATAAGATCTCAAATGAGGCTACACACATTCAAATGGATCATACCGTTGTAATCCTCACAGAATAACATGAGAGATAGGCTATATACTCTTCTAAAATGGATATCTGACAAAAAAGTTGTCCAACACCTCTTTATGCCTAAACGACGTCCTATGGTCCCGAGCCCCAGTCTTGAAAATAATCGGGCACATCACACCATTTCAATCCCATTGAAAAATAAGTCAAATTGAATGCTTACATGCATGGAACGGATATCCAGAGAAAATGGTGCATATTTCCATACCGCACAAGAGTAGTGCTACATAGGACCCGAATCACAGTCCCGAATCGCTACCAACGGATCACACTGTTGTGATCCTCTTAAAAAACCACCCAAGATTTACTATTCACTTATCCGAAACGGAAACCCGGTGAAGAGGATAGAAATCACCACAAAATCCCAAAACGACCCCCATGGGGCCGCTCCACATTTCTTAATTAAAGCGGGTGGATTGCGCCATTGCAATGCCCTCGAAAAGACACCAAAAAATTGACTGATCACACGACCTGAATAGACATCTGATGAACTTGTTAAACGCTGCTCACAAATTAAAATACGGTCTATGGGACCCATGACACAACTCCAGTTTAATCACCTGAAACCACCCTAGAAAACCCCACCTTGCCGCTAGGGTCCCAACGCCGCTGACAGTGCTAATAACAGACTCTAGATGTGTCAGTGCCGCCCAAAACCAGAACCCCTGGAATAACGCCAATCCACTTAATGGTCGTGCCATGCCACTGAGGCCCCTGTCTCAAAAATTAAAGACCCCAATAATCATCTCAAAATCTTCTTCTCGATCCGAGGATTGCACTACCGCAGAGGTCAAGCAAAACAGACACTCGTAGTGAATGTTACGGGGGTTTGAAGTCTACGGGACGAATCCCTTGGAGTGGAAAGACTTGGGCCGGCCAGTGCTGGCTGGCCCGGGTCGCAATGACAGCCCGTGGCTCAGCTACACGGCCTGGCCGTGGACCCCCGGTCCACCCTGTGCTGACCGGCCCCCACATGGTCGGTCATTGTCTTGCAGGAAGACCCGCAGATGGCGAGTCTCGGTCCCTGCTCGGGGTCGCGCACCGCGACCCCTGGTCGAACCCCTACAGCTGCGATCTTGCCCACCGCCTGGAGCCGCCGTGTGGAGCCGGTGCCGCCTGCAACGCCCCACGCCGCCACTGTCGCCCATCGGAGCTCCCTAGAACCGCCAGAAAATAAGGAAATCGGCTGTGAATCTTCGTAGGGCCATTCTGGATGCCCGAGGACTTGAAATTTCGATCCAAAAGGATCATTATGGAGATAAAATCTGTCTCTACACAAATATGGGCTTCTCTCGGAAAACAGACATAAATTCGACGCATGAAATTTCATTTAAAGGGGGGTTTCGGGAATTAAAACGATAAAATGCAAGCCTACCACGATGGGCATAGACCGACGCTTCACCAAGGGTTCGCTGGAGCCGCCGCACCTTGCCGGAGAGGTGGAGGAGATGGGAGGATCTTTGTTGAGAGAACACCAATGGATAAAATTGAAGTGGAAGAGGAAGGGTGGGGTGGATGTGTTTAAAACGAAAACACTTAAACCCCCCACCCGTAGACCCTATACCCGATCTTTCGGTGGGGTCAGGGTTAAGATGCCCCTAGGGTAAAACTTACAAGCTTAACGCAATGATGGTTTCAAAATTTTAACATGAGCTACCATTCAGTAGTTACAAAGTACATGCATGGGCCTCCAAATTATGAAAATTCCCAGGGTGGTGTTTTTCATAGAAGGGTTGCGCCTGGGAAAGTTATACCCATACTAGGTTAAAAGACACATTACTGACTCAACGGTGCCCTCGGTTTTTTCATCCGAATGATTGTTTAGGATTTATTATGTAAATTTGGAGTTTCTAGTGTTAACACACTCAAAATTTAATTTCGGCCACACCGGGGCTTGGAATCACACGCCGTCTGAAGGCGCTGCTCTGGAATAACATCAAGAATTTTCCAAAGTCTTTTATAGCAACAATCTGGTTCTTAAATGAATATTTTTAAAGGTTATTTCAAAAATTAAAATTCATTCTAAAGGTTATAATATTAAGTGTTATATTTTATATGAAGTAATTGAATTCCTTATATAATACATATTTGATGTTAGAAGCATTGGTCTACCAAAATATCATCACACCAGACATATTGTGTGGGTAAGAATTTCCAAAATAGATATTTCTTTAATTACTATTACAGAGCTAGAGTGGACCCACCATTACATTTTCCATAAAATTTTAGATGTTTTCTCATATTTTGAATCCTAAAAAGTAACTGTTATGAATTTTAATCCCTAAAGGGATGAAATATGGAAATAAAATACCTATAATTGAAAGTATATAACATGGTATTGTGACAATATTTTTTTGATGATAACTAAAAATATGAATTCAATTTCAAAAAATATTTGATGGATATCAAATGGACCAAATTTGTATGTATTATCTTACAATTGTTTTGTAGTTAAGTTTTATATGGT
Organism: Viscum album; assembly: GCA_963277665.1. Taxonomy (NCBI): domain Eukaryota; kingdom Viridiplantae; phylum Streptophyta; class Magnoliopsida; order Santalales; family Viscaceae; genus Viscum; species Viscum album. Next base: position 1,071,887,153 of record OY728129.1, read on the forward strand.
CTATATAAACTAACATAATAAACATAGTACCATGTTGAAAAATTGAGTTATAATTGAGGATAAAGTGATAAATTTAAAATATAACAAGGATAAAATATAATATATGTGAATATGTCATTGTTTGGAATCATTGAACAAATATGGGTGTTGTATTATAAAATATTTCAAGTGTCTGTTTCTCCATGAATGTGGATTGATAAAAAGAGTGAATTTAAATTTGTTGAATGTAGAAAAAAGGATGATTATTTCAGTATGGATTTTTATTGAGAGGAACCATTTCTAGTGGCATCACAAGCAGTAAAGGCATATTATGTTTCAGATCCAACAAATAGATTATGGTCATTTATTTTGTTATCAACCAAAACCAGTTTATGTTCAAATATCAATTAAATTGTTGAAAACCCGTTCACCAAGACATCAAAATCATTTTATGGTGGTCCCAAAACAAACAACATCTTCTATGTCAATGTAGAAAATAATGAAAAGATTTGGACACCTGATAGTGGGGTAAAATACCTTCAATCGTTAAATAAAAAAATAGAGTTCAATTATCATGTTATATGTAATTAAATTATAAATTTTTACTTGATATTATTATTTATCCATTATTGAATTTATGTAATCAGAATTAAATATTCATCAATTCTTATATATAGTGGCTTCTGAAAATACTGACTCTCGTAATCCTAATGAACAAATGGTTTCTTAACTTGATTATAATTATTATTATAAATAATGATGAGTTTCTAAACATAATGATTCTATTGATCATAAGGAAAAATATATATCTATACATTATAGTGCTTCATAATTTGGATAAAAAACATATTTATAATGATGAAGCGAGGGAATTTGTATAAGGTGAACATCCAATGTCTAAGATAAAAGATTTTTTTTATCATGACAGTGTTAACAAAAATTATTAATGGAAGAATTAATTGCATAAAATTCGATTTTGTATAAAATGTAAATTACTAGAATATTAACTCGAATAAGTCTGTGTTCATTAGTTACATTGAGAGAACCACATGAACTCTCAAGATTGTTATATATAATATTAGAACAATTTTTTCCCACACATATGTATCAAATATTGGATGATACCCAGGTAACATTATGATATAAATTACTTATTTTTCTAAAAACCAAAATATAAAAATTTTGATTTATTTTTCATTATATTATATAGAGTTCATTTATACTGGACAAATACTGAATGAAATTTGTATTCATTCTCCCTAGAATGGATTATTGATGATTATAGACAATTATTACAATGAATTATCACCGGGATACTAATGGTAAAGTAAAACTGCACCCAAAAAATATGTATGCACCTTTTACTATCCATGAAATGTGGAATGAATTTATTGGTCATTGTGAGGAGAAATAATTTAAGGTTCGTTATGATTAATTATAAATTACCTTTAATGTAAATGTATTAATCACTTTAATTAATAATTGTTACTCTTTAAAACATCCGTTAATTTTTGAAAATAAATAGCATGAAGAAAAACCAATGTACCCCTACTGTAAAGTAAGGATGGGGTACGATTCCATTGAAAAAATGGTATGTGATTTAAATATCTAGTAATAATTTTACATGGAATGAAGAAAAGAACATAATTATTTTCATTTATTTAATATATGATTGATCAATAAAAATCAAAATCTATTTATATATTACGTACTGTTCTATGGATGGAATATCATGTAAATAAATATGGTATATTAATATATTAAAACACAGAATAATTATGGAAATAATGGGTAAGAATGAATGTTTAGGATCAGTTCGAAACACCCAACGGTTCCGTATCCAATGATATATGGACCTACTTTTCAAAGGCAGGCATTTGCTGGGTGGTTTGGCCAGTGACGCTTAAGAACTCACATTGGTCGAGAGGATGGAAAGTCAGGATCATCACACCCTTTTGGGGTGAAATTATTGCGTGTTCCAGGACTCTTTTAGAGATTTAAGACATATTCATATGTTTTTGAATATTTGGTTTATACCAAAGTATAGTATCCACGGATTACCCCTTGTTGGAAATTCCGAGCTGAACACAGGGATTGAGGATCATTTAGGCCCGAGGTTTACCATCCCTCATTGGATTACTGACAGTGAGGAGTTTGGACTCACTGAGATGACACTAGTTTGAAGCCTCATAACTAGGCGCTCTAGAGTTTTTTTCCATCCAGGGGGTAAAAATAATGACTTGAGCATTTGGATCGAACCTGTGATACGGGCTTCATACATATCCTCATGAGAGGAATTAGAATCCACGTAGTTCGTTTGATGATTAGGGATTACATCTCGAAGCATCCCCAGGTGGTATGGGGAATACACTCGGAGGCGGCCCAAGGTGTTGGTGAACTGACATGAAGGTGGTCGGAATGAACGGTTGTCCTGCTTGAACCTCGGGGAGACTTCCTGCGTACCATGCCTAGAAGACAGGGATCAATGTTCACGAAGTTTAGAGGATTGGGTCATGGTCGGTGCTTACTCTAACCCCACATGATCCATGCTCGACGTGAGAAACAAGAGGCAGCAGAGACCTAAATATCACGTCGTGAAAGGTGTGTCATTGGGAATAGATGTGGGGCTTACGCATGGAGCGGCCCAAAGAAATAGATATTGGGATTTACACTAGGATGGAGGCCCAATGGGCACATAGTGCAGCAGAAGAGGGAAAGGGTACCTCTGTGTCCATATCCCTTCTTGTTCCATGGCTCTAGGTAAGTATGGAGGTGCATGGGTTCTACCTCCTCCAAGAAAGGCTAGGGGCTCACACAAAGGATGATGCCCTATCACTCTCAGAAGAGGGGAGAATTAGTCACCGCTGGCGTTAAAAGGAAACATAAGCGGGGTCCCCCACTCCTGGCATGTGGAGAGGCAAAAAAGAGACTTATGGGGACAGACCCTACACTATCGTGGGTATGTGGACCTAGGAATGCTTTGGAATCCAACTCAAGGGCCAGAGCAACCCCTTTTCCCTCGCCTAACATGGGTATGTCAACTCAAAGTGGCGCGCTGATTCCCCTGTAAATTGCATCATACGGATCCAGTGGCTTTGGTAGGGGACTTGGCTCGGGGAAGATGGATAAACCACTGAAGGGATTGTGAAGGATCGGGCCGGATTGGAAGGATTTTATTAGACTCGAGGAATGGGAACACTGAAGGAGTTGGCGGGCCACATGGGTGTTTGTGGAGTGGCACCCTTGACGTTGGGAGTGATACGCAGCTGGAGGGGCCTTCTTCATACCAGGGAGGTACGCGAGTTGATAGGAATCCCACGTACCAAGGTGGTACGCGGCTTTGGGTTCGGTCGGCATACCAGGATGGTATGTGGCGGAGTCCATGTGAGCAACAGCGGCATGGGGCGACGCCAGTCGGGGGTTGGTCGGTTAGGGCTTTGCCCACGAAGGAGGGTGCTACGTGGTGCATCGGGTCAAAAAATGGGCATAGACCCCCTAGTCCACAGGGAGTACATCTGTGGAGGGTCCATGGCTCACAGTCTTCTTTTTCTTTTTTTTTAATTTTGCGGTTCACCAATTTTCTATGAGTTTTCTGGTTCCTTATTAATTTGTTTCCAGTTTCATACCTATTCTGGTTCGTGAACTGGAACTTCTATGTTTTCGAAATCCTAAGCTCCTTCCTTTGAAATCCTTCCACCAAAATATGGTCGATCACCTTCTTCTCCCCTTCCATATCCTTTTATAGAGTGGGGAAAGTTATGTATCTATGGTCATGCAGCACCTTTTATAGAGAACCTTGACTGGAAACCCGGTTCACAGATGACATGGTCAATCCACAACTCACAGGTGGGATTGAATGCACTTTCTCTGCGAGCCAAACTAGTTCAGGGAGTAATTCACTACCGTACAGGGTTCTGCCATCATCCCGCGAATGACTGTGCACGCGGTCTGAGCTTTTCGACACGGTTTGAAACTGGGACGGTTCATGAAGGTGGACCAGCCTTGCGCCCATCCTACTTCACACCCATAGAGGGCCCCCGCCTCTATTCCACAAACGACAGTGGTCCATGGAGGGGCGGCTTGCTGAACCAGCCACGTACCATCAATATCGGACTAGTATGTAGACCGATGGGTCCTTTTCCAATATTTAGTATTGGCCTCTTATTTTTATTATTCCTTGAGGGAAATTGGTTATAATCATCTCTTGAATTAAGGGGATTCACAATCTCCTTTTCGGAATTTTCCGGACCCTACAAATGCCCCCCATCAGAATGGGATCCGATCGGAACAAAGGGGAGAATATTACTATGTAGAGTGGTCCCGAAATGTGGATAGTTTGCGGAAGAGGGTTCGACCCAATAGTGTACCATGACTATAAATAAGGGGGGGCCCTTCCCCTATCTTTTACCAGATTTCTTGCGAATATGGAGATCTTTCTTTTAGTCTCCGCGTGATTGCTACTTCACAAAACTCCTCTTCCGTGAAACGGCTTTGATTTCTGCGAACCATTCCTCGTTCGCGAATGCCTTCACCCATGTACAAATCTACCAAATGTGAACTAAAACTTTTAATCAATAAAATAGTAAGTTGCAACGGTCCTCATAGGAGCTCACTACACGGTTTTGATGGTCCACGAACTGAAATATTCAAGACATTGAAAATTTCTTAAGTCTTCCGAACTTAATCATGGGATTGAGATTCCGTTGAGCTTCCTGGTTCAAAGCTTTCTAGAAAATGATATGTGGGATAGAGTACCGCAGACTTCTTCCGCAGAGGGTTGGATCACAGGATGTAGCCATCGCCAACCACCTTTTGAGGCATGCTCATGGACCTCATCATGAAGGCTCCTTGGCTGAGTCCTTTTCCATATACTTGGTATTTTGTCCAGATATTATTATTCCGAACTAACCATTTTCCATGTTTTTATAATATAGGGTCAAAATATGGTTCCTCCTCGACCTGCACCTAGCCCTGCTGCTGAGATTCTTGCAATTGGTCTAGGGAGATTCTTAGATATGATTCATAGAGCAGAGAGAATCAAAGAGGACCCTAGCCCTCCAATCATTCCCGACGATGGTGTTATGAAGGACATACTCTCCCCAGACTTTTGGGCTATCCGATATTGAATCGTCTTTCGCTTTATGGTTTCAAACTTCAAGATGATGTCCCTATCCCCCCTGTCTTCTCAGGCCTTCTGTCCCCATTCTTGCATGTGTTTCCAAAGTGCACTCAAGCGAACCATGACCAGTCTAGAGAGATGATCTCTGATTCGGAACCAAAAGACGCTTTTATTTTGAGAGGCTCTATTTGGACTCAAAGTGATCGGTATAATCAGGATTTCTCCCAGGAAACCATCCTTACCCCTCCTTGATCAAACTTGCCTAAGTGGGTCCAGATGTAGAATGGATTCCCAGGTGGGATCTTTGGTCTGGTGGGATTTCCTCAAATTACTCAGCCTAGCCCTTCTAGGTCCATTATCATTTTAGGAAATTTCCCAAATCATTGGAAGCGGTAAATCTATACTTTGCTGTGTGGGATTCCAAGTATGTTGTTTACACACCATCTTCGATCCTGCCGGAGTTGCTCAGTCGCTAGTGTTAAAGAACTAATATTTCCACCTTTCCCATGGTGAAGTTGGTATTAGTTTATGGGACATCTACCAATTGGGAGATCTTTCGATCATTGGTGAGAAGTATGATGAGTTTTTTCCCTCCCATGATGTGTGGGATGATGTCGAACATGCCTTCATTGGCGAGTGATCTACTAGTTATGGCGGAGCAGTCATTTGGTCACTCCTTGTGTGCCCGTTCTCTTATTCCCTATAGTACTTGGATAGGGTTATTTCTGAAGACCACTGGTCTTATGCCAAAGATCAAGCACCCCATGACTCGTGCTTCTCAACAATCATGAACTATCACAGTTCCCTACTGGGTGGTTCTTGAGGTGGGCGACTACCTTTCATGTGGTTATGAGGGGTGCCCGATGTGCTGCCTATACTTAGGCTAGCAGGTCTTCTCACCATGTTTTTGAGCGGGTGGATTTTCCCATCTCGGGATATCAACACAGGTATCAGAGCTTGCACCTTGATGATGGCAGCTGAGCTGGAGGGAGGCCACCCGGTGAATCTGGTTGTGCCCACTTTGGCTTGTATTTACAAATTACTGTGCCACATGTAGGAGGGTAGATCACCCTATCATCTAATTGGTCCATTTCAATTATTAAATGGCTGGGTAGTGGATAATTTCTGTTTTTATGATTATCATCATAATACGGTCATTCAACTTCCTAATTTTCGGTCTACCCTGCTCGATATAGCTAGATTTTATCTGAAGTCCCTCAGCTCTGATGAAGTTGTCGATATTCTGATTGACTTTTCCCAGTTAGCTTTAACTCCCTACCCTACTCCTTCCAGCAAAGTTGTTAACAACCATATGGGGAGATCAGAAGAGAGTTCCTACATGATCTTACTGCGGGATGAGTTCTTATCTTTGCGAATGGATGGATGGGGTTTCTCTGTGTGAGTTGTACACCCCATATCATTTTTCATGCCAGTTTGGATACACACAACTCCAGTTTTCCCTTCCCCATCCTCATGCCCAAGGACTAGATCTGGTCATTCTCCATTAAAGATGGTTAATGATGATGCAGGAGGGATCTGGAACAAGGATTCCCATGCCTGACATAGGAGTGGTTGCCAGCCTATCCTTGGAATATGAGAGAATATGGATTAAGAATTATCCAAAAGGGATCTCAGGGAAGGCTTTTCAAAAATTTCCAAAATCGGGGGGCACTTCTGCTGCTGTGCTTACCGCACATTCTTCATCAGCTTTGAGGGAGGACCGACTGATGGATCGCAGGTCTAAATGGCTCAGGGAATCTTCCTTTCTCAACCCATCTATGGCTGATGTTCAGACATATCCAATCCTTTTTTATGTAAATGAGGATGGACCAATGAATTCGGTTCCCCATTGTGCAATTCCCAAAGCTCCACCGGCCGATACTGGACTTACCAACTCAACTCCCAAGCTTGAACCAGGGCTAGGAGCTTCTGACCCTCCAGTCTTGGAACCATCTTCTAGTGTGTACATGTCTTCACTAGCCACAATGCCAGACTTCATTCTTGTGCTATCTAGGGATGAAATCAAAGATCCTTGTGTCATGCCAGACCAATGAGCAGTGCGAAGGTGGGACTGGCCTCATATTTTAGAGATGTTTTCCGAAAATCCCCTGGATGAGATGGTTACTAAGACTGAAGCCCTTCGGCAACCCTTACTAGGATCTAGGTCAGGTGGGTTTGACTATCAACCACTTCATTTCCTCACTTTCCAGGTTGTCATTTCCTATGGGGAGGATGCTACTAGTGAACACAAACTAGATCACCTCACTTCCTCTCATTGAGGAACCCAAGACTTTGAGGAAGATATGATGAAGCTCCACCAACTGATAGCACTAGAGTCGAGCTCTCAAGATTAGGAAACTGCCCTATCTTCTGAGCTACATGAATGCGAAGCTCGAGAAGCGGTACTGAGGGACCAGTTGTCATCTCTGATTGGTGACCATTAAGCTACCAGGAAAGGGACCAATGACCTTCAAATGAAGGTGAGGCATAATTGCTCGATGGCCAAAGTTGAGGCCAAGGATAAGGTCGGGCAGGAGCAAACTTGCGACAACCTTCGCAGCAAGGTTGTCGATCTAATGGAGAGAGAAATCCAAGCTCCTTTGTAATCGCCAGAGCTATTTTTTATTCCCTCTATTTTTGTTATCATAGTTTCTGTGAAGGAGAGACTCCAGCTTGTGGATGTCTTCCCTTTTTTTCCAATATGGAATACAATCTACTCTCAATCTCTCCTTACTGCGAAATTTGATTGTTACCGGAACAACTGTTGTATGGATAACAGCTCACCGAATCAAAATTAATCATAATTCAGGAAAATGATAAAATAGGAATGAGCTCTAATTTTTGCTGGAACCATGGGATCTAGTGAGAATAGTTTGACTATTTCTAGGGTTTTATAGAAAAAATACACAAACTTTTTTACTTTTCTGATAATACCCTAATTCTTTCCTGGGCTAATTTGGTGTGGACCCAGCAGGTATAGCCCGGCTTTTCCTTAGGTCACCGTTTTCGGGTTTTTGGCCTAATGGGCTTTGCACCTCTTTTTGTCAGCATTTTAATGTCCCACTGACAAGACTATCATTACTGATGTTTTTGGTAGAAATGTTGTGACCAGATATGGTGGGGAGAGGGCCCCGACAAGGTTTGGCTGATTAAAAGATGTCCGAATACCTTTCATACATACGTGGGGAGAACATGTTTAGATTTCAACAACATGCAGGGACGGTCTCAAGGCATGGGCGCCGTATCGACTTGCAGAGGTAGGAAAAACATCACCTAAGGAAGACTTGCCTTTGTTAGAAGGTCCAGGGGAAATCGATATGCAGAGCCGCTTAGGGAATGGTGTGCGTAGTTAGGAAAAAGTGTCCTTAAATAAATGATTGTCCATTTTTGATGGACTGAGGACTTCACAGAGGTCGGGATTATAGAAACCACCACGGGCGGCTTGAAGAATTATGAAAACCACCATGGGCTGCTAAGAAAGGGTATGTGTTGTCTGAAAGGGTTTGGGAACATCTACCTGAATCAAGAATGTAGTCTAAGGGTACTTGTCCTACGCATTTAATCTGTGTAAAGGATGGTTGGAGCTTGACACATTTTAATGTCATGAAGTTGTGACATTATTTAAAACAGAAAAACTTCTCATCGTTCTCAGTAATCTTGTCAGAGATGTTCCAGTATATTCAGGCAAGGTTGAGAAAGAGGTTGGTAAACTACAGCTCAGAGGGTTTCTGAATCCTGGGATGGATATGGGGGCTCAGGGGGATAGAGGAGTACATAGAGAAGCACTTCCTGAGGAAATCGTGCCTTCGGTAGACGTGCTAGGGGTGATCAATATGCAGATCCGCTGAGGGAATGGTATGCAAATTCATGCATTAGTGTCCTTAGGTCAATAATTGTATTCTACCGATAGTCAAACAACATCAGTGAAGTTGAGATTTAGGACCACCAGGGGTGGCATACAATGGTCGGCTTTTTCTTGTGTATAGAGTATGGTTTATGAGGAGAGGGTGTCTGGATACGGGAGAAAGATCTAGAATTAATTGCTCGGGAATGGGTAAAGTCATCCCTTCTCACTCTGGGGTGAGACGGTGGTTTATGCATGTATGGACTGTGCATTGAAGGAAGGAGGAAACCCTTTATTCTTAATTGAACCCATGAAGTGCTCGACCATGGAGTTTAACATCATACGGTGAGGACAGAGGGCATTTTAAATTCTGTGCAGTTTAATGTCATGTGGTAAGGATGGTTCCCATGCAGTTTAACGTCATGCGGTAAGGATAGTGGGAATTTTTAAATCCATGAAAAATGCTTATAGTTGGGGGGAATTTCCCTGGATGTTTAATTCCTGGACTTTGTAGCTTCACGCCAAGCAGAAAAGACATGTTCTATGCTGTTTCAATCGTCATGCAGTAAGGACGTAGTTGCAAAGGCCACTCTTGATCTGAATGTAACTGGCCTTGAACATATCGCCATGTCCAAGATTTGGAGTGGGGTTGTTGGTGTAAATAGTTGTTATGAGGCTTCTTGGATCAGGAGATATGATATGGGGGCTCTAAGGCCGGTAAGCATATGAGGATAGGAAGAGTGTCGCCCGAGGAAATCCTTCCTTTGGTAGATGGGCTAGGGGATGTCAATATGAATAGACACTAAGGGAATTGTATGTATAGTCCTAAAAATGTGTCCACAGGACGATAAATTTCCACTTCTGATGGCCATGAATGATTATGAGGATCCGCGATTGACTGGGCCACGAAGTCTTTCATTTGGTAAGAGAATATCTGGACATGTCGGGGATGTTCGTCCCTGATTGCTATTAAAACTCGAAGAGTTCACCATGATGATTTATCTTACGCATGTGGTGCACCTTTACTCCACACAGTTTAATATTGTGCAGTGAGGATGAAGTACTATTAGTGTAACGGTCATAGAATTCAGACCATTGGGTGACTATCGCTACAGTCACCCAGAGGGCAATTCAGTTAGGATGCTTTGGTATAATCTGAACAAGTGTGAGGGAATGGGGGTATAAACTGTAACACTAGGGTTTCTTGGATCAGGAGATATGGTATGGGGGCTCTGAGCCCAGTAAGCGTACGAAGCTAGGAAGAGTATCCCCTGAGGAAGTCATGTCTATGGTAGATGGGCCAGTGGATATCAGTATGCAGAGCCACTGAGGGCATGGTATGCATAGTCATACAAAGGTTTCCATAGGTTGAAAACATTAAACATCCAATGGCCATGGATGATTATGAAAATCAGGGATTTCTCGTATCATAGAGTTCGGCATATGGGGATAATGGTGTCCGAGCATATATGAAACATCTTCATCGCAACTGCCCATTGAGTCAAAGTAGTCTATCCCTAGATTGATGTGTGTAGATGCATATCATAATGTGAACCACGGGCAGATGCATACGATAACCAGGTAGAGACACCCTAGAAACGTTTGGATGTGAGAGGGGAAGGAACATGTAAACCACTACTCCATAAATTTTTGGATCGGGAGGTATGATATGGGGGCTCTGAGGCCAGTGAGCATATAGAGATAGGAAGAGTATCGCCTGCGGAATACTTGTCTTTAGTAGACGGGCTAGGGGCTATCAATATGAAGAGCCAATAAGGGAATGGTATGCAGAGTCATGCAAAGGTGTCCACGGGTCGATGACTTTCCACTTCTGATGTCCATGAATGGTTATGAAGATCCACAATTATCTGGGTCGTGGAGTCCGACGTATGGAGAGGATGCATCCAAATGCACAAGGAGTATTCCCATATCGTTTTTTCATATATCATGGGTGGGTCACAATGAAGTCCATGCAGTTTAACATCATTTGGTGAGTATGATGGTGAAATGACATGAAATGTGGATTCCGTGCAGTTAAACGTCATATGGTAAGTACGAGGGGTATATATGCCTGTGTTTTCTTTTATCGGTGGCTGGTCTAGGAGGTAAGATCCTGGAATCACTACGTATCTTACGAGGGAAGGAATCAATCCTATTATAGTTCTTTTTGGGGAATACACCATGTGTGGGTCTGGCCCATATGGGCGAAAGGGGGTATTTTTAGATTTATTTGGGTTGAATGGGATAGGATGTGGATTTCTAGTGTCACAATGTATCCTGTAAGGGCAGGAATCAAGCAGTACATAGTTCTTTTAAAAGGGATACAACCCGTGCAGGGCTGGTCCGTACACGGGGGAAGAGGGCATTTTCAATCATTCTTATCTGCGCAGTTTAATCTCACGCGGTAAGGATGAGGAAGACACCTCGTGCAAGGTTGGTCCATACACGGGGGAAAAGGGAATTTTTACATGATTTGGGGATGTCTGGGCCATGATACAGAATCCTGATGTCTCTACATATCCCTCGTGTGTAAGAATCATACTATACGTAGTTCTTTAGAAGATAACACACCTCTTGCAGTTCTGGTCCGTACATGGGGGAAACGGTCATTTTTATTATTTCTTATCTGTGTAGCTTAACATCATGTGGTAAGGATGAGGAATACACCCCGTGGAGGTCTAGTCCGTACATAAGGGAAGAGGGATTTTTTTTCAGGGGTGGATGGGCTAGAATGAGGAATTCTGGCGCACAATGTATCCTACGATGGTAGGAATCAATCCTCACGTAGTTCTTTAGAAGGGGATACACCCCGTGCTGGGTTGATGCGTACATAGGGGAAAAGTGAATTTTTATCTTTATTTTGCGATGTCTGGGCTAGGATACAGAATCCTGGTGTCTCTACCTATCCTGCAAGGGCAGGAATCAAGCCATATGTAGTTCTCTGAAATCCGTGCAGTTTAACGTCGTGCGGTGAGGATGAAATACTGTTATTTTTGGGTCACAGAGTTTGGACTGTTGGGGCTTGGTAGTTTAACGTCCTGCATCTTGGACGACATGCGATTGGGAGTTTAACATCCTGCAGGTCGGACGACAACTGCTTTTGATTATGTGAAATACTTCTTCAGATATCTCTAATTTTTAGGAGTTGTAGTGAATTGCTCGTCCTTGGAAATCAGATAATATTCTCCGTTGGAGTATACCTTGTTTATACAATATGGTCCGTCCCACTTGGGCACCAGCTTTGGAGGTTTCTTTTTGGGAATCATTGGGGTTCAAAGGACCAACACCAATTCTCCATCCAATAATGACCGAAGAAGAACCATTTTATTGAAGGCTCATGCAATCTGGTTCTGATATACCTCCATATGGTGCAAAGTGTGAAAACGATTCTCATCCAACTGTTCTAATTCACCAAGATGATTTTCTGATTTCTCATCGTTGGCTAACTGATCAAAAATTTCAATGCAGAGCGAGGGAAATTGGAGCTCAATGGGAAAGACGGCTTCTGTTCTGTATACTAATGAGTACAGAGTAGCCCGAGTAGCGGTGAAGATTGTGGTTAGATAAGCCCACGATGCATGAAGGAGTTTATTCGGACATTATTTCTTGTCTTTGTCCACCATTTTTTGGAGAATGTTGCATATGGTCTTGTTGAAAGCCTTTATCAGTCTGTTGGTAGCAGCATGGTAGCAGGATGACTGGTTAGCCTTTATACCATATTCTTGGTATAGTTTCTCCAATTCAGTAGAGAAGAAGTTGGTGTCGGTATTCATCTATATGGTATGAGGGACTCCAAATCTGATGATGATATTGGCTTTCACGAAGATGAAATGTTTCCTGCCCTAAATTCCTTGAGGGGTATAGCTTCTGCCCATTTGTAAAAGGAGTCGTTTGTTGTGAGGATGTACTTCAATTGTTTGGCTATGGTGGGCGGATATGGTCCCACGATGTCCATTCCCAAAATGGAAAATGGCCAGGAGTACTTGGCCTAATGAAATAACTCTGTGGGTTGCTGAATGAAGTTGGCATGAATCTGGCATGAGAGACATCTGGTAGAAAAGTGCCCGCAATCTTTTGCCACTGTGGGCCAATAGTACACAAGCCTTCGAACCTGATGGGAAATCTTAGACCCCGACTAGTGTGCTCCACATACTCCGGCATGGACTTCAGTCATGATGGGAGAAGTTTCTTCTCCATTGATGCATTTGAGGAGGACTCCGTCCAGGCCTTGTTTGTATAGGAACTCTTTCTGACTCGTGCCGCCATATAGGACAAAGTTGATCGCCCTTCTCAATATTTTATCTCGTTCATCCCTATCTGATAGAAGTTCTCCCCATTAAAGGTAATTTGCAATGGGGTTCATCCAGCCGGTCGTTGGAGAATATGGCTCAGGAATAGGATTAAATTCATTGATTTCTTCCATCTTGGTCTAAAAAATGACAAGACCATTCGATGATGAGAAATATTTATAGTTGTTTCATCTCGGTCTGGGTCAACTAGGGTTGTGGCCGCATTAGCCAATGCGTTGTCCTGTGCATTTTGAGACCAGGGAATATAGGTCAATGTTGGTTCTATCGAGAATTCCGCCATTAAACCTTGGACATGGTCAAACAGGGGAATCATCTCCTCTTTTTTCATAGCATAGTAACCATTGACTTTCTTGATGACCAGTTTCAAGTCACCTTTTATCTTAAGGTGTTGTACTTGTGCCTGGAGTGCGAGTTCTAGGCCTGTAATGAGGGATTGATACTCTACCTCATTGTTTGTACATCCTTCTAATAGGAGGAAAGAATATGGAAAGACTACCTTTTCTAGGGATACAAGTATTATCCCCAGACCCACCTTTTTAAATTTGGGATCCTCTATCCTCTTCCCAGTTGGGCTTCATGAAGCACCGTCGATGTACATTTCCCATGTTGGGAACTCCTCTTGAACTGAGAAAATGTCTTCATCAGGTATCTCGACGTCTGGTGTGGTGGTCCCTGTTGAGGGGTGCTCTTTCAGAAAATTTTCTAATGCCTGGCCTTTGATTTCTTTATGAGGCACAAACTGGATGTCAAACTGTTGCAGGATGACTAACCATTGGGATAGGCACCTGGTCAGCATTGGGCGGCTAAGGATGTACATGAGTGGGTTACTACGGGAGACCAAATGGACTTCATGATGCTGCAGATTATTTTGAAATTTTTGAATTGCCAATACCAAGGTCAAAAAACTCATCTCTATGATTGAGTATCGAGTTTTAGCATCGATCATGGTTCGGATGAGGTAATATATACTGTTTTAACGGCCGACATAATATTTCTACATGTGGATGGCTCCCAGTGATTTCTCTATGGCCGCCATGTATAGGATAATAGTTCTCCATTCAACTAAGGGCATGAGCACTGATGGGCTTAAGAGGTACTTCTTTATGCTGTTGAATGCCTCTTGGCAATCATCTGTCAATTGGTACATAACCCCCCTTTTCATTAACCTGGTGAAGGGAAAACATTTACCCGCCAAGTTGGCTATGAACAACCTAATGTAAGCCAGGATTCCTTGGAATCTTGTTAGATCAGTGAGATTATAGGGATTTGGCAGGCCTAGGATAGCCTTTGTCTTTTCAGGATCAACTTCGATGCCATGATGGAATACGATGAAGCCAAGAAATTCCCCTGAGGTAACACTGAAGGGGCATTTCAAGGGGTTTATCTTCAGGGTATGTTGTAAATGTTTTTTGAAGATGGTTTCAAGGTCTGACAGGTGAACTGAGTGCTATCTTGATTTGACCACCAAGTCATCCACATAGAATTCGACGAATCTCCCCAGGAATGGTTTAATGATATTATGCATGGCGCGTTGATATGTGGCACCAGCATTCTTGAGGTCAAAGGGCATGACCCTATAACAGAATATTCTTTGAGGGGCTCTGAAGGTAGGGGATTATTCGTCTTCTCAGGCCATCCAGATTTTATTATACCCAGAATAGCCATCCATGAAGGAGAGATCCTCATACCAGACCATTTCATCGATTAATAACTCGATAATTGGGATGGGGAAATCATCTTTCTGTCAGTACTGATTAAGATCTCTGAAATCGATGCAGACAGGGATTTGTCTGTTCTTTTTCTTAAAGATAACAACGTTGGATATCCATATGGGGTATTGGACCTCCCGAATGAATCCCGCATTAATTAGCTTATCGACTTCAGCCTCTATTTTGGCCCATGTGTCAGGTTTGTCCTTCTGGGAGCTTGATTAATGCCCTGATGGTCTTCTGGAAGACCTAACTGGTGCATCGCCAGTTTGGGATCATGTCTCAGAATTTTCATGTAATTCTAGGCGAAAACATCCCTATGTTGCCTCAGGAAAAAGTCATATACCTTGTGATCATCGAGACACATGGCTGTACTAATGATTGTGGGCCTCAAGTATTCCTCGGTACCCAAGTTTATTTCATGGAGCTCATCCAAAGTGGTGGATATTCCTTCCTCAAATGAGGGAGGTGCATCACTAAGATCTTCCTCATCCTCTTCCCCCATATTCTCATCTTCTTGATCTGACGGGAGGAGATTTCCTAGCACGGGCCCTTGGGGGCCTAGAGGGGAGGCATCGTGGGCATCCCCACTCAAGTATTCACCCCCAAATTGAGGGTTAGTGGATGTTTCCGCATTTTCATGCTCGGACGTTATGGCTGAAGTCATGAGGACAGTTGAGTGTGTCTCCGGGCTTGAATTCCTGCTCTCAGCATGGTTGATGGGAAGTACGCAATCTTCATCGAGCTGCTTGAGGGGGTCATCAAGAACCATTTAAAAACCATTTGGAGAAAGGATCCAGTCGATACCATTGAGCGAAGGCTTCTATTTATTTTTCTCATACAACCTGGTGTCAATGTAGTGTGACTCGGAGAGCTCGAAAGGGTCCTTGTCAGCGTGCAATGTCCCACTTTTTCCATTAGGACAATACTTGATACACTGGTGGTAGGATGAAGGAATGTTCATGTTCTTATGGAGCCACGACCTTCCAAGTAAGGCATTGAATTTTGTGCTCTGCTAGACCACCAAGAATTCCGAGTAGGCGACAACGTCGCCAAAATGGGTCTTTAGCTTGATTTGTCCCACTGGGTTATGTTTACTCTTGTCATAATCCAATAGAGTTGTGGTTGAAGTTTTTAATTCATCATCACTATAGCCTAATTTACACAGTGTTAGTTGGGGATGGAGGTTAACTCCAGATCCATTTTCAATAAAGACTTTCGGGATCTCAACATCATTTAATGTACCAAACACATATAGTGTATTGATGTGTCCTTGCATGATGGCGTCTTCATCTTGATCGGTGAAGGAAATCACTGCATTGCACTCAGTCAGGCCAGTCTCCATCCGGTAAATCTCGGCAGCGGCTACCTCATCTTGAAACTCATGGGGGCTGAGCAAGGCTTCTACAAGTGCCTCCCGGAGATCTACTGACAAACACAAGGCATCTAGGATTGATAGTTTGGTTGGTACTGACTCCAACTGCTTATGGATATCATATTTCTTCTCCAGTGGCCAATGCTTCTGTGTTGGTGGGAGAGTTTAAGAAGGAATCTTGGGTGCTTTAATATGTTACGAGGGGTGACCATCCACGGGGTTAGATGTCAAAGGTGTTCCCATGTTCTCAGGTATCAGCCTGACTAGTCTGTTTTTGTGCAATACGGTGATAGACACTTGTTCCTCCTTTGATGGGTACCGCAGAATGATAGGTCCAGAGTGGCTACTTGTGGATGCAGAGAGATATTATTTATATTGTTGAGTCTATTGAAGGTCTCTCCCATGGTTTTCCGGGATATTAACGGTTTGGGCCGGGGTAAAACCATAGGGCTAGTTCCAGCCGCAACTGCATCTCCCTTGGAATCCCCTTATTAAGAGATTCCTCCTCCCGGATCCTCATGTTGGGAACTCGGGTTCATAACCATACTCTTTGTCAGGGAAAGACTCCATTAGATGGATGACGTTGATGGAACCAAAGACTAGTTCCTCGTCCTATGACAGATCAACCTGGTCGATTGTCTTTGATGGTGCCATTTGGTGGGTCAGTGACCGTTGCGCCAAGGTTGGGGGCATAAAATGCAATAGTGTCTAGGCCAACATCATCCTCATTGCGGAATGCTCCTCTTGCACTTGTCTCATCCCTTTTTGATTAGGACTGGATGACGGTCTCATGGATGGTTGTGAGGCCGATATTATCAGTTGTGCGGCATTAGGGGCTGTTGGTGGAAACACTGGCTGCTGTAATTGAGCTCAGAGTATGCCCTGAGCTCGATTAATGGTATTTTGAGTCATCTAGCCATCAAATTTCTTCCCCTTTTTGCTGCTGGCTTCCTGCCACCCCTCCCCTTTGTTGGAGTTGGTGGTATAAATATACATCACATGTGCTGGGAGTGGTCCCATCTTGACCTGCCCGGAGTTTACCATCCTTTTCAAGAGGTCATTGAATATGAATCATTCCTGGATACTGTACCCCACCATTAGATGGTAGGGATAGTAATCTGGACTATCATTTCAGCCGACTTCTTCGGGCTTCCTTGGATCCCAGAGGTGGATCAAGATGCAATTCATGGTGGTGATGAAGTAGCCACGGACATAGTCCTCTCGGAACTATTATGCATTGTGTCTATGTTCCTGAAACTGGTTCCGCTTTGATCCTCTCTGATTGTCCCGCTTGGGCAGAGGCGAAAACCGATATATAGGGGGCCCTTTATGATTTGGTGGAGGCCTAGGCAATGGACCAGGCGTAGGGGCTAGTTTGAGCCCGACAAAGGACGATTCAACTCTAACTATTCTCTTTACAAGAGCCTGTGAGGCTATTTGGGACTTAATATTGGTCTGATGCAGGGAGTCTTCAATTCTCTGGGCAATGGAAGAGAGATTGTGGATTTCAATGGTGCACTCCACTAGAATGAGCGGTGTTTGTACCTCCTTACAAAGGTTATAGATGCATATGGAAAGCATCTCTTCTTAGAGCATTGGCCTACTCAGAGAGTAGGTCAGACCCTTCCATCGGGTGATTAAATCTAAGACCCTTTCGTTCTCCCTCTGTTATCAGTTCATGAGGTCACTGACTGTTGTATTAGGAAGCATTGAGATGATGGGGGATAGGAGTTGCTACCGATGGTCTTCCTAGTTTTTTATCGACTGAGCTGGAAGATTAGTATACCAGATGAAGGAAGATCCTTGCAAGGTCCACACAAAGCATCTGAGTTTCACTGCTTCTTGTTGTTCTAGAGATCCCATCATAGTGTCACAATAAGACGCGTTGTGTATCAAATGTTGTTCTGGATCACCTAATCCATTGAAAATAGGGAATACAGGGCTCCCAAAATTGGGTGGGGGTGTCATGTTGCTCACCCAATCTAGGTAGGGATTCTTCTCTAGCTGTATTGGAGCATTTCGACCATCCATTTCTTCCAATCGATCTGTCGGTGCCTTGATGGTGTTGGAAAGACCCTGATTTACATCCTGCTGGGCCCAATATTGGGTAAGTGTAGCCCGAGCCATTTTTTGAGGATACAGCTCGGTCAGCAGCAAGGGTGCATATACCATTTTTGACACCTTAGGAGAGTTTAGACGCACTCACTCCGGTTGCTTCCTGAGTGGAGGGAAGTGATGGTATTCATCTGGATCCATATTTAGGTTATTGGACGGTCCGAGCGCCTCATTTGGCGGGGGCCCTAAACATGCCTCATTTGTTGGGTCAAACATTGGTCTTTGAGGTGCACTTACTAGGAGTGCATGGTGTGGCTCTTCTTGGGATGCACTGTTCATATGATGGTTCCTCTAGAGTAACTCGGTGTTAAGCCATCTCAATTATTTCATTTATTCTTCTTGTCGAGCGAATCTCACTTCAAGCGTAAGTGTCTCGTTTTTATCAATATAAGGGGACGAGTTAAGGGTAACAGGACCATTGTTCTTATCCTTGTTGGGATCTCAATGGTTTAGCAGAGGGGGGTTAGCTGGAGGGGTGACCATATTTAGGGTGGCCCTCTGGTTCCGAGTGTGCAAAAATGGTGGTTCGTTGTGAGTAACCGCCTGACTAGAACCATCGTCTCTCGATCCATCCAGATTCACATCATCTCTGATGTCACCCGTGGGGTTAACCTCTATGATGTTGATAGATGCATATCATGGGGTTGAGGAGATGTCATCTTCCAAATCGGAAGAGGATATCCCGTGCCTTTTACTGGTCCTCCCTTTCCTATCCTAGGATTTCTTTTGGACTCCTTGAAGAAGGGTGACATGGAGAGTTCATTGATGCATCCTTATGGTACACCTCACTATTGAAGAAGATGGTGATTCAAAGGATGGGATAGGGAAAGAACCTCCTCTACTTCCTTTCCTCCCTAGACGAGAAAATAATGATTCTTGAGGGGGAAGTTGTTGTTGAGGTGTTAACAATGCCCCCATCCCTGAGGGCTGGGGTTGGCTCGGTTGCCTGGATTTTGAGTCTAGTCCCATTTGTATTGGTCTTACGAGAGCATTTGTTGTTAAAAATACCCCCAGCCTTGCAGGCTGGGGTTGACCCAGGATTGCGGTAGTGGCTTCTATTATCACTACCTTCCTGATATTGCGTACCCCCATTCAGTGGCGAACTGCGCTTGATACCAAGTTCACCAGCGAATCAATTCCCTCCAGGGAGGCAAGAAATGACTGTTTATTTGCCTCTCTCAGGTGAAAGGCCTATTTTATTCTTTCAGTGGCTTGATTTAGGATCTCGCGAATGGCTTGTTCCCATCGAGACTGACGCTTTTGGGACTGTTGATGCTCCTTTTCGTCAAATTGTCTAAAAGAATGGAATGTGAAATGCCTTAGCACAAATTGATTCATCCTTTTAAGAAATCATAAAAAATTGACAAATGCATGAACAAGGCTTAAAAAGCACAAGGGTCACGCAAGTTCCCTCACTATCGCACAAGTATACTTGCGCACCACCTAATGGTCGTGCAAGTGACTTGTGCGCCCTAAACGATAACCGCTCGGGGTCTTCTCCAGCCTATATATACCCGAGTGGGCCCCAAAAAAAGAATTTTTCCAGAATTCACATACAAAGTTCTGAATGCCCATGTCTCTTCTTCAGGTCTTCTGAAATCTTCTAAGGTAATTCTTTACCTAGAATGGAAGGTATAAATACGAGGAGTAGGGTCTAAGTGTAATAATTCACTAACACTTGCGCGCCTATGTTTTTTGCCCTTAAGGGAAATGAACACAGTTGTGCGCCACCCAACTTCTTCATCATAACTTGCGCGACATCTTCTGGAAAGCCTCTAGGGGTAATACCAAGGGTTTGAGCCAAGTCTCACCAAAATATTACTCTAAGGGATGAAAATTGCGCAAGTACCCATGTGCCGCGGAGGTATACATGCGCGCCCAGGACTTGCGCGCCCATGTAGAACCTGCGCTCCTGCCAGGACTTGCGCACCCCTACCATTTTGGGTGCCTTTCCGGCCCATTTCTCCCCTCTTATGTCATTCCACCTCTCCTATTCAACATTCAGTCTTCAAGACACTCTTCAAATCAATTTATGGCATGATTTCTTGATTTGGATTCCTTATCTGAAAAGAAATAAATGGAAAATCTCTCAAAATCTAGTGATTTATACATCGTTATGTCACTAATGATTGATATTTCATTCATTCAACCTAATCCTTTAAGATGAGAGAATCCTTAACATGGTCCTCCTTTTCAAGAGTAAGTCCCAGTCATAATTCCCCAAATTATAGGCATCCTCCTCAAGAGTAAGCCCCAAACCTTAGTTCCTTTATCCTGGGCCTCTTTGCAAGGAGTAATCCCCTGTCCAAATTATCATTAATATGGGCATCCTCCTTAGATGTAAGCCCCAAGTCCCCTAATCTAGGCATCCTCCTTAGGAGTAATCCCCAGTCTTAAAGTCTCAAAAATAGGTAGACTCCTCAAGAGTAAGCCCCAACCATAATTCCCTTAATCTAGGCCTCCTTTTCAGGAGTAATCCCTAGTCTCAAATATGGGCCTCCTCCTTAAATGTAAGCCCTATGTCCCTTTAATTTTCAAATCCCTTTATCATGGGCCTCCTTTTCAAGAGTAAGCCCCAGTATTAATTTCCTTTTGATCTGGGATTCTTTCTCGGGAATAAAATCCAATAATAAGTCCCCTCTTAACTTGGGAATCTTCCTTAGGAGTAATTCCCAAGATTAGAGTATCCAAATCTCCATAAAGTACATATACCTTTATGGACCCGGTTCTTGGATTTCTTCCCTGATGTAAATCTTAATCCTTAGCTATTTTTCGGCAGTCATACATACATAAGCTCTACAACATTTCTTATGATTGCTCCTTTTGTGGCATAATTGTCTAGTTTTACCAATACCTCTTGTTTCTCACACCGACCATAACTCACGTGTGCTTAGAGTGTAAAAGTAATTATGACATCTTTATTTGAGCCATCAATAATAAACATCATACTCCCTTATTCGAACTACGTGGGTTCTGATTCCTTTTCCAAAACAAAGGATACATAGGTATCCCATCAATGGGTACGATCCCAATTCTGAAATAATCCATGTCCTCCTGAATGATAATAATCTTCAAGTGCCCCACTGAGTGGATTTAAAACCAGTATGGTCATCATAATGATCAGAGACTTTTATATATTTTAAGGATACCATCAACTAATAATATCTAACAAATACAGATGATTCTCTATCGATGAAGAACCTCGAATACATATAAAACATTCTCTAAATTTCCTTCATATCAATCATTGATTGTCAGATCTAAAGGAAAGCGCATTTTATACCTGGTAATGTAATAAGGATTCACGAACATAACTTAAATCTACAATGATAGTCCCGGAGTAGACAATAATTCCCCTAAAAAAGGTGTGATGAGTCCAACCTCCCATCCTCTCAACCAATGAAAAATTCTAAGCCTCATTAGTCTAAAACTAATGAGTGCCTACCTTTGGAAAGTAGGTCCAAATGTATATGGAATCAATGGATGTTTCCAATTCTACGAACAAACCCGTTAGAATCCGATTGGAATGTTTGAACCTTCAATCAACGAGGTCATCCCCGATTACAGAGGGAAACAAAAAATGGTGAACCTGACGTGAATCCTTAACCATGTTAAAATAAATTTTTTCTTATTTGTTAGGCCCCTATTTAAAACTTAATGAGTGGTCCAACAAAACAATCATTGAAATATGTGCTCATCCAAAAGATTTAGTGGTTGAATTTATCTTGATTACATCTGTTACATCAAGAAGACACTCTTTTCCAAGATTTTCTACATTCTATGAAATGGATGGTCTCAAGTTCGCACCAGTGAATACTACAAATGCGAATGCCACTGCTGCTACTCCTGCTGAATCTTCATCTACTATGAGGATGACATCACCTACTCAGCGTTTTCAACACTGGTTATCAAATGCATTGGTTAAGGAGTACCTTCAAAACGGTACTATTCCAACACTAGAGGCATCTCGACAAGCCCTCGAGTTAAACAATTCACCCTTGACATCCGGAAAACGATGACCAGTGATCAAGAAGCAGGCAGTGCTAACCACCGTCTCCAACCGATTCGGGTCACTATCCCCAGAACGCAATCACCATTCACTCCCATATTCTGGCGAGGTGAATGAGCAGGTCCCTCATGGCCTTAATTCAAGGAATCATGAGTCCTTCCTAAGGGCTCCCATAAACCATCACCGCCGGAATCATGTGGAATTGCACCCTCAACATGATGAGGGTGTCGAATCCAGGTGTTCAACTCAGGTTCCTCGAACCCGAGCAGGAAAGACAAATTTCCAAAGGCAAAATCAGGTTAACAGTGAGCAGGTTCTCATCTCTGCCATCTCCGGAGAAGTCCACCAACCTAACTTGGTGGAAAGCAACGAGCGGGCACACACGCCTGCCCGTTTTAATTCTGATGTCCAGTAGACTCTTCTAGCAACATCACGCCAATCCCACCAGGCAATTCCAACGGAGTACTATAGGCTGGAACATACACCTGTTTATACATCATCAACTAGTCAGTAGGCTCGTATGACTACATATGATGGAGCTCTTCAACCACGTTCGGCGAAGTACAATCAGTAGGAACATACACCTGCTAGTATTAATCAAGCCTACCTACAGTATCACTTGGTAGCACACGGAAAAGTCAGTCTGAAAGCACTAGCGACAAACAGGAGGCAGACTCAACTCTCTACCCCCACACTTGAGTACTATCAGGATTCACTGACATGAAAAGGTGGACAAGAGCAGGCACACACACCTACTCCAAGCACGGAATGGACGTATATCCCCGTTCCGGCAGCTTAATTCACCAAGAATATTCTACCAATGGTGAAAGAGAAGAAGCAAATCCCTGCTCATATTTTGGATGCTTTCCAGGATATTATAACGGCTTCAGTAGAATCATAAGGAACGAAATGAAAATCTATCCCTGCCAGTGTAGTAACACATCAACAGTTCACTCCGGAATAGACACACACATCGGTTCCAGTCCAAGAGGGTTGTGGGGCATACACCCCCATATCATACGGGCAACCAAGACAGGCACATACACCTGATTTTTGTAGAGAATGTCAGCTGAACCTAGCCATCTCTCCTAATTAGGCACATACACCTGCTCAGAGCAGCCGGTTTCATCAACAAGTGGTTTCCAAGGTGAGTAAGAAGGCATCTAAGAAGAAGACCCGCCCAGCATAGTAAAGAGATCAAGAGCGAATCTGTAAGAAGGCCTTTCTCGATGTTGAATTTCTTGAATCCCTCAGACAGTTATCTATTGGAAGGCATGATTCTAATCCCTCAGTTCCCAATATTGGGAACAGTAATTCTGAAGGTCTTCAATAGACACTTCTTCATGAAGGCTTGCTTCATGAAAATTCGTTCAATCTCGAAGTTTCATCTTCGGATGAGGGATACAATAACCCTCTGTGTAGACATAATACCACGGAGCAAGAGATATCATCTTTTTTTGTAACCCACCATGGTGGTCCTCCCCATGATGATGAATTTTGCTTAAAAAGTCATCTCCGCAGTAGTGATGCACATTGCCCGGAAAATAATCCAGTGGAAAATGTAGTGTCGTGAAATCCCTCTTATCTTGAGGCACATGAAAATGTGAAACCAGTCATGTATAATTCTTCATCGCTATCAGGTGAAATATTTTCTCAATCAGAAGACAGCTCAGGGTGTAGGTCATTCTCCAAGACATCCCTAAGTCATGCATCTTCTAGTTTGATCAGTGATTTCTCTACCAATCTTGTTGAATCCGATTAATCAATAAGGAAGCACCAGCTCTGGTCAAATCAGGTAGAAGAATCATCATTGAATGATAATGAGGAAATACTAAACATAAGAAAACAACTGGAGAAAGGTGATGTGTCAGTCATGTTTTGGCCTCTGGCTGACTCTCAGTATGACATTCCAGAGATGTTGACGGAAGATGGAATTCATGATATTCATCTCAACATATGGAAAAATATTTTTCAGTTTAAAAATAAAGTATTATCTTATAATGAATATGAAAATCATCTTAAGATAATAGAAGGTTTACAACGTCAGATTAATTTTGCATCTATATCAGTCTCTCGATATACGAAGGATGAAAAGTTGTAGAGAGCCCTTCAGCGTTCATGCCTTGGAGCACTAAGAAGATTGCGCCAGTTTATTGCCAGTTCCCTATCTGGTGTTCATGTCATAGGATGGCGTGTTCATGGAGCACTACATTTCACTGTGCTTTCCAGTCAGCAAAGCCCGCTAAAAATAGTCTCATGCAATGTTATTGTCTGTGGACCGCCACAGTCAATGGGTTTTGTTTGTAATAAAATGCTTTCTCAAGAATAGGATTCAACTAGTTCCTCTGAAAATAAATAATACAAAGAAAATGTTGTTGAATTAATCCATCATCAAGAAAACGATAATATTGAACTGCCTCTCATAAAGAGAAAGAACATCGTCAAGTGACAGAAGTGTCAGAAATCATCCAATGGTCTTTTGAACTGGGTGATAAAAGTGGATATCGTTTGATGCATCCAGCTAATTTCCAGACTATGGTCCGCAAGATCAGGAGAGCTTTTAAGAAATTCTCAGACATAGCATGTCAAGAGCCACCCTAGCTTTCCATACTGGGGACTCTTTTATACCAACCCTCGGAATCAACAAATAGGATTCGAGGAGTTGAGAGGGAATAACATGAACAGCCCCAGTCCACTGGACTGGGGAATTTTTCAAATCATCAATCTTCTCCTCAGAGAAAGTCGTTCTTTTCTCGATTAGGGAAGAAGCCTCAAGAGGAATGAAGAGCCAAATTATCAGGAGATTCTCTCCAAATTACAGTTCTCCAAGAAGTTCATAAGCGATCGAGTCAACAAAACACAATGTCTCATCAAAGACATGGAAGAAGACAATATCACAGAAATGCTGATAGAAGGGATGCAATGCGTTATGCATCAATCAATGTCATCAATGACGTTGTTGTGGATCCACCAGATGAGGCTCATTCAGATGGATCAGATAAAGAGATTCCTTCTCAAGAAGTTGTATGCACAGACATAAATGCAGATGGTGTGCGTACAAAAAATCAAAGGCTTACCCAGAATATGGGTTTTCATTCATGTAACCCACTTCCCCCTCTCCAAAAGGGATCAAACAAGGGGAAGGAAAAAAATCAGGTTACATATTCTTCCTCTGGAGAAGGCCAATTGCTCTCACTAGAGAAAATATTTACACAACAAGAGGAAGAGATGAAGGAATTGAGGAGGCTGAATGCAGAACGACTTCAGGGTAGTCTTCATCCTAAACATGTTAGAGTCAGTCATCCAATGGAGTTTGTTGCAACTACTGAGATGGATCAAGAATATCCTCCTTTATCACTACACCCTCACAGGTTTAATCCTACGGGTCATATCCAACAACAATTGGAAGTGCTACCATCAGTTGCAGAACCAGCTGCCATACCTGTTCAAACTCCATTCAATGCACCTTCCCATGTCCAAGTTCAATCGGATGTTTCCCAAAAGTTAATAACTACCATTGAGTCATTAACAGCTCAGTTAGAGACTATGGAATGGAAGCGTGCACAGGTTCAACCAGAAAAGAAATATTACCCTGAATGGGTAGATTCAATCTCTACCCCATCTGTTTTAGGAACCCTATTTTCCCTATTTTCATTGGATCAGGAGACCCTGAACAACATTTGATGCATTACGTGTCTTGTTGTGGTCTTATGATTGGAACTCTAGAGCAACAAGAAGCAGTGAAACTTAGATGCTTCGTGCGAACCTTGCATGGACCATCCTTTTTCTGGTATACAAGCTTGAAATCCCAGTCAATTACTAGATGGGAAGATCTCCATCGATGATTTCTTCTTCAATTTAGCTCAACTTTTCCAAAGACAACAGTTTTTTATCTTACCAAATGTCAGAAAAGGGAGAATGAGAGAGTCTCTGTTTTCATTGCTCGCTGGAAGGGATTAACAGATTCCATAATCTTAGCACTCCCTCAAGATGAACTATTTCCAATCTGTGTGGAAAATCTGCATGATGAATTGTGCACGTCGTTGATCCATGTGAAATACATAGGAGGGTTTTGAGACCTTACTTCAATCACTCAACAGATTGATGCTTATCTTATACAGACTAATGCTAAATCTTGTGTAATCCCATCAGCTACAGGAAAGAGAATGGGAAAAGCAGAAACTACTACATTTATGCTTAAACAAGCACCTGTACCTACTTCTAATTCAAGAACTTCATCTTCTCAAAGGGCTCCACATCCTAAGCACCAACAACAAAGGCCATTTCGTTAAGATGATAAAAGAGATCAAAGAAGAAAACAATTTGAGTATCTGAAAAAGCAAAACATACTCTTTCCAAAATGAACACGTTCTTGGTTACTTCATTTTGGATCTGGAAAATAATTTGGTTCAGTTTCCAAGGCCCAAAAGGTCAAACAAGGAAGAAGATGAAGACCGCCCCAATTATTTCCCCTTTTATCAAATGTTGGGGCATCCCATCTAGGAGTGTTTTGTCTTCAAAGACTTTCTGCAAATGATGGTTGACTCGGGACAAGTCAAACTAAAAGGCTCTTCAGCCCAAGTAGAATGTTTTACAGCTACAGTTCCATAGGAGGAAGGCGAGTGGCAAGAAGTCAAAAGAAAAAATGCACAAAAATATGATGATTAGATGGTCAGAAAGACGATCAATCGAGATCATGCTATTTTGAGAATGCAACTGAAGAAACCAATTGTACCTTATTCCATGAATGCCACAGAAAAACCCTCTTCATCAGAGGGAAAATCCTCAAAGAAACGACATGATTAAAAGAAAGAAATAGAATCAGAAGAAGATGAGTACGTGTCAAATCCTAAGTTGTATTTGACCCTGGCAGACTTCATGCCATATTCTTCAAATCAACGGGCACCGTCCCACCAAACGGAACAACCTAAACAGGCTAATCAGGTAGAGTCTTCATCGGATGAAGAGTTGATTTTCAGTTCTGTTAATATGATTCAATTAACAGATCCATATGTTAGTCGTAGTTTTGATTTAGATGATCCTGAATTCCCTGTATCAAATAGAGGAATCTGAGGAAGTTCCATTGGCTCAGGATACAAGGTAAGACGTGTATCTTTCAGAAGCCACTATTCCATTTCTACCTCTACTAGAACTATGTACGTAGCAGAATGTCATGGTAGAGCCCTTCACCGAGCTCAGTAAGAACAATCATGTTCTTCTACCAATAGAAAATTTAATCCTGGAACAGTTATTCTAGAAGATCCGTTGAAGGTTACATCTTCTTCTTCTTAGTATGTAAATGGATCTAATCAGTCTAATCTTCCAAAACCAGGAATATTGCCAACTCCTATCCTTATGAAAGATGCATCAACTTCCAAAGCATATGCTTCCAAGTCACCTGCTAAGCCACATATTCCTGTTGGGAAACGTAGACCTCTGGATCAAAAGTATGATCTATTGAAACACTTGGACCAAGTACCAGCCAAGTTATCAATTCTAGATGTTTTGAATCTGTCGAAAGATCATCGGGAGGCACTCATCGAGGCTTTGTCAAGTCCTCATGTGTTTGAAACAGAAATTGCTGCAACTGAAGTCAATCACATAGAGAATAATCATGAAGAATGCCGTGTAATAATATATTTTACTGATGAAGATGAAGATGATGTTGTGAATGGGCATATTAGAACATTGTATTTATCTATCAAGGTCAATGGTGTAGACGTCCGAAGAGATTTCATTGACAATGGTTCAAGAGTCAACCTCATGACCATTCGTACACTTTGTCGATTGGGCCATAGAGAATCTGATTTATCACCTTCTACCATGATGTTACAAGGATATGATAAAAATTAACAAGAACCATTGGGCGATGTTACAATCAGAACTCAGTTTGGAGATCTTGTATCCAATTCAGATTTCATGGTTGTTGATCATGACTCAGCCTTCAACATCTTTCTTGGAAGACCCTGGCTACATCAACATGCGGTTATCCCTTCATCATACCATCAATGTCTCAAGTATTGTTTCGATGGTCAAGTTGGAACATTATATGGTGATAAGGCCTTGTTCAAGACATGTGAGTCTCAATACATTGAGACGGAATTCTATCACATGAAGGGAGGGAGAGATCCACAACAAAGGAGATTACCAAAATTAATTCTCCATATGGTTTGGAAAAGATTCTAGTAAATCCATTTGCACATGTGAGTACAGATTATGTGTTGCCTATCAGTAAATTTGACAAGATAGACCCAAATCAAAATACTCTTATGTAAATATCCATAATGTCAATTACGACAATCGATCCAAAAAACATGGGGGAAATTTTTTATCATCCAAGCAGTGATGAAAGCCCAAATGCTGACATATTCATTTCATCTGCTAAAATACATCAAGTCTATACTTCGCCAATCATTCCAGAAGAAGTTATAGCAACATAAGAGGTGAACAATGATGTCGATTCTCAATCCATAATATCCACTTTATTACCCAAATAAGACCCTTAATCATCAATCGGGTCAGAAATGGATGCTTCTTCTTCAAGATGTGAAAATTTTGACATCTCTTCTAATCATGAAAATTCTGCTTCATCATCTACTATGAAAGTAGAAACGGAAGAAATAAAACATGTTGAAGAAGAAGAGGAAGATCTCAAAGATGATCCTCCAGTATTTGAAGAGGGTATCTCTACCACCATGGATGAACTCAGAGAAATAAATCTGGGTACAAAATAAGATTCACGCCTCACTTTAATCCATGCAGCCATGACTCTTGAAGAACAAGAGATGTATATTTCCTTTTTAAAGAAAAATCGATACTTATTTTCATGTAACTATACATAGATTCCTAGGCATGATCCTGATGTTTCTACTCATCATTTGGGTTTACCAGCAGAACATCGAGGATTTAAGCAAGTTGCGAGAAGAACACATGCAACTTATGATTCCAAAATTGAAGCTGAAGTGGATAAGATGATCAAAGCTAACTTCGTCAGAGAAGTTCAATATCCCAAGTGGTTGGCTAATATTGTCCCTGTAAAGAAGAAGAACAGACAAATTATAGTTTTCATCGATTTCAGAGATCTTAATCGGCATTGTCCTAAGGATGACTTCCTAGTTCCAATTACAGAACTTTTAATTGATGAAACAACTGGCTATGAAGAACTTTCCTTCATAAATGGATATTCCATATATAATCAAATCGGAATGGCCCCAGAAGATGAGAAATTCCTAATCTTCAGAGCCCCTCATGGTGTGTTTGGCTACAGGGTAATGCCCTTTGGCTTAAAGAATGCAGGTGAAACATATCATCATGCCATGCATCGTATCTTCAAACCCTTTCTAGGGAAGTTTGTTGAATTCTATGTAGATGATTTGGTGTTTAAATCCAAACAATGTTTTAATCACTTGGCTGATTTGGAAGTCATATTCTGCAAGCTTTGACAATATAATTTGAAGATGAACCCCTTAAAATGTGGTTTTGGGGTAACCTCTGGAAGCTTTCTCGACATTGTTGTACTCCCTCGTGGTATTGAAGTCGATCTTGAGAAGACAAAGTAAATCCTCATAATTTCACCTCCTTGAAACTTGAAACAATTAAGAGGACTTCAAGGACACATTGCCTATATTTAGCGTTTCATCACCAATTTAGAAGGAAAAAGTTTACCCTTCACCAAATTGATGAAGTAGGGAGTCACTTACTAGTGCATTGAAAAATGTCAAGAAGCATTCGATATTCTCATGAAATACCTCTTAAGTCCACCGGTAATCATTCCACATGTTGAAGGAAGACCACTTATCCTCTACGTGATAGCTTTAGAGCGATCGTTGGGTTCCTTTCTAGCTCAGAATAATGATGTTGGGAATGAAAACAGCCTCTATTGCCTCAGTCGGACTATGCTTGAAGTAGAAAGTTGGTATTCAAGTATTGAGAAGTGCTTCCTGGCAGTAATCATTACAGTTCAGAAGTTGAGTCACTACCTGCAACATCACGATGTCCAATTGGTATCTCGCAATAACCCACTCAAATTCATCCTTAGTCGTCCAATGCTTACAGGACATCTGGCAAGGTGGAAAGTTATTTTGCAGCAATTTGATATTCAGTATGTGTCTCAAAAGGAAATAAAGGGCCATGCTTTGGATGATTTCCTGGATGAACACCCTTTAGTGGAAGACACACCTTCTGATATTAAACTCCCTGATGAGGAAGTCTTCTCTATTCAAGAAAGTCCTCAGGCATGGGAAATGTATTTTGATGGTGCTTCCAGAAGTCTAATAGGGAGGAAAATGGAAAATCCTAAATTCAACAAAGTTGGCTTAGGAATTGTGCTCATTTCTCCAGAAAAGGTAGGGTTACATTATTCCTTCTTATTGTGGGAAGGTGGTACCAATAATGAAGCAGAATACCAAGCTCTCATTGCAGGCTTGGAATTGGCACTTCAAGCACAAGTGAATCTCTTAATGGTGAAAGGAGATTCAGACCTGGAAATGAAACAAGTCAATGGGGTTTATTCCATCAGAAAAGAAGAATTAATCCCATTATATGATTGCATTAGAGATTTAATGGTGAATTCCCTTCGGAACTGACATTTTCTTATGTCCCAAAATCACAAAATGCCCAAGCTGATGCACTGGCTAATATAGCCACATCTCTGGAAGATCCAAATCGGGATGAGAAAACCATCAGTATTTCCCAACGTCGTGCAATTTCACCTTCTGTTTGAAGCAGAACATAGGAGATTAATGAAAGTAGTCCCATTCCTGAACCGTATGGTCATACTATAGGATGGATGTCACCTATCAGGTAATACCTTCAAAATGGAACACTTCCACCTGATAGAGTCGGGAAAGAACTGATCCAGCGATGTGTGGTCAATTTTACTCTTTATGATAGCCCAAATCACTTAGAGAAAATTCTCAAAAAATGTGGTTTTGATGGAGTTCTCTTCAGATGCAATGATGGTGAAGTGATAATGGTTGTCATGAAAGAAGTGCATGCAGGAATCTATGGTGCCCACCAGTCTGGACATAGACTGTCTAATCAAATTTTAAGGCTTGGATACTTTTGGCCTTGAATGATACAAGATTGTTTTTATTTCACAAAGAAGTGACATTCATGCAAAGTACAAGCCAAATTCATTCATCAACCTCCAGATTTGCTTCATACTGCTAAATACTCATGACTATTTGCCACATGGGGAATGGATGTTGTGGGACCTTTCCCTTTAGCTATGGCCAAGCAGTTTAAGTATATTCTTAAAGCTACTGATTTCTTTTCCAAATGGGAAGAGGAAAAACCTCTCACGGAATTCAGTTCTAAATGAATTGTTAGTTTCATCAAGTCTAGTATCATTACCAGATTTGGTGTCCCTCATACCATATTGACGGAAAATGGCACCAACTTCTGTTCATCCGCGGTGAAGAAGTTTTATCAAGAATACAACACCAAATCCAACAATTCATCTCTATATCATGCAGTGGACAATGGCCATATAGAAGCTTTCAAATAGACTCTGTCAAATATACTGCAAAATATGGTGGATAAAGATAAGAAATCACGGCTTGATAAACTCTTTCATGCTTTATGGGCTTATCAGACTACCACCCGCACTACAATGCATTCAACCCCATATTCATTGGTATATGTAACGGAAGCAGTCTTGCCAATTGAAGTTCAACTACCCTCACTGAGAGTTTCCATTTCTGATCAATCATCTACAGATGAACAATCTCAAAAGTGATTGAATGAATTTGAATGGTTAGATAAGAAATGATTGTGCACTTTGCACAACTTGGAATTCTATCAGAATCGAATAACATGAGCTTTTAACAAAAAAGTTCATCTTCATTCATTCACTCATGGAGAATTGGTATTAGTTCTCAAAACTCCAATGATACCAGGAATGAAACCTCCCAATCTTGATCCACAATGGGAATGACCTTACTCAATACATAGGGTATACTTCAATGGAGATTATTATTTAATCTCAATGGATGGAGAACTCATCACTACTCCAACCAATGTCAGATTTTTTAAGAAGAATTTTTTATAAACAGAAAATATATCATCATTGGTCCGGTATGACCTTAGACTGCACCATCGTCCAGCAAGACGTTAAACTGTATCATCAACGTTCCATGCATATGACCCTAAACTATTTGCAAGTCCCTTACATCTAGTAAGACGTTAAACTACATCATCCAGGGTCCATACATATGACCTTATACTATTTGTATTAATTCCGTCCCACACAATGTTAAACTGTCAAAAAAAATTCCCTATTTTTTCCTCACTGCATGACATTAAACTACACAGTCCCCCTTCCATCCAGCATAATGTTAAACTGCACCATCCACGGTCCATGCATATGACCTTAAACTATTCCCACATTCGTCCAACATGATGCTAAACTGTATCGTCCATTTTGTTTCGTCTAACATGATGTTGAACTATGAAACAGTCCCTAATATGTACAACATGACGTTAAATGGTGTACTCTTTTGTCCTTAATGCATGACGTTAAACTGCAAAATCCTCTATTTTGTCCAACATGACATTAAACTGTGCATCGTTAGGGTTGTTGCTACCTCTTGTTTCTCACATAGAGTATGAATCACGTGAGTTTAGAGAAAACATCGACCATAACTCTCTCTCTGGGTTACTAACCATGTGTAAGTCCCAACAATATCATTTTTTAGGATGTTTTCCCCAAAAAAAACTTGATCATTACTTCCTTCTTTAATTGAACTACGCGGACTATGATCCTTGCCTTCCAGGATGGGTACGTAGGCATCCTCCCATGGATCAAGCCCAAAATCAATCTCTTCACATTGGTTCACCTCCATCTCATAAGATGTTGATTTGTGAAACCACCCCAAGAATCAATATCTTTACAACGGTTCACTTTTGTCCTTGCTATACGACGTTAAACTATACAACACTGTTTTTTCCAGTATGAAAATAAACTAAAAATATTCTTTGATACACTCACCAGAGAGGGAACCATTATTTACATTTATTTTTCAATCATGTTTCATTTCAAGGACAACATGCATACATGGAAATTCCCAAACCTTTTATCTTGGGTTAAACCATCATTTCACTAATGTCCCTTTTAACGCTTCACATGTACGAACCAAATTTGTACTGAGGGTAGTTCTATAACTACGTGCGCTTGATTCCCATCCTTATGGGATACGTAGGAATGTTCGAGTGTCCCTCGAATCCAGCCCCAAGTCTTTGGGCCGAACCCCAAATTCCACTTTCAGTCCCTTGTCTGAAAAGTCCCCATGAAAACACACACTGTGTATTTCTTAAAATGGTCCAAGCTCTATGACCATAAACTAAGATCTCTAATCCTTTTGTCTCACATGACGTTAAACTGTAGTTTAAGAACTACGTATGTCTTGATTCCCATCCTTATGAGATATGTAGTGAAGTCCAACATTTCAATTCAGGACCCAGCCACAACATGATTATAGTTAGCATTGATCTGTGTTTCTCTGTATACATTAGACAATACCCATCATTATGTGTCATAATCCTAAACTTAAATATTTTCAGATCTTCATAACCCTTTTCTTGACTTTTAATCACAAAAATGTCAAATAAATGAGAGTTCTTCTACCTGAATATGCAGTACGTGCCCTTAGGCGGCCTTGAATAAACAGTCTCCATAATAGATTTTTCAGCCAAAAGATACTATTATTTTACTATGCAGCCAATGCTCTTAGGTGGTCCTGCATAATTCAACCCCCTAATGAGTTTGTAGGATACTGGTAACATCATTCTTGGGAAGAAAGCCTCTTTTTTCCTTATTGGTCTTAAATGATAGTATGTAGAGATCTGCAAAAATAGGCATCCTTAACATATTTGTCCCATATCTTTTTTCATGATCTGAAAGTATTCAATTCAATGGTTTATATTCACCTTCCCTACGTTTGGGTTAGACCTTTTTAGGAGTGATATCCATCCAGTTCTTCGAAAATCTTGTTTGGAAATATCTTCTCCATATTTAAGTACCTCTTTCCAAATAGTAAACTCTATACTTTGGAAATTTTGAATCTCCATAAACATTCACTGTCTTTTTATAACTAGGAATGTAAAATTCTGAGAGTTTTTTTGCCTGACTATGTAGCACGTGGCCTTAGGTGGCCTTGCACAAACAGTCTACATAACATACTTGTTTTCCAAAAGATGCTATTTATTTGACTATGCATCCAATGCCCTTAGGTGGCCCTGTATAATTCAACCCCCTAATGGGTTTGTTAAATAATGGTAACTTCATTCTTGGAAACTACTTCTTCTAATGCCTTTTAGATCTTTTTCATATCATTCCTCAGATTCAAATATTCTTAATCCATTGTTTATATATTTTCTCTCATACATGAGTGTGGTAATGTGTTTTTAGATAAATTTTCAGGGAATTGAGTCAATTCTAATTCATTTCGGTCAAATCTATTTTTACCTTAAACATTAGCCTCTTTATGTTCAATGTGCATGACTTTAAACTACCCACAAAATACAAAGGAACTCGAAGAAAATTCATGTTCCAGCTCACTAAACATACGTTTTGTATGATTTAGGGAATATTGTGCAATTAAAAGATTCAAAGTTTGTAGGGTTATTTATAATAATCCTAGTAAAAAATAAAACTATGATTACTAGGGCCATTGTCTTAGGTAAAATTTAAATTAGGGATAAATGGAAAATACGTGCACATGTGATTGAATTTGAAAGCATTATTTCCATTTGATGCACAAGAATTTGAGGGACATCCACAGATTGGAGCCTCTTCTCTTTTTCCATGAAATTACAAAAGTATTTCAACATACCTCTTCATTTGATTTATGACATCCCGAGATTCATCAACAACCACCTGGAATTCATTCATTCAACTGGGTAAAATAAGAGATGTAGTGATACCTGCTCTACTTGGAACAATTGTAAAAGGATGTTCTTAAGTACGGTTTGAGAAAATTTTCTGCATATCAAACAGTGACTATGTTTCTGTCCGAGAGAATTGGAAGATGGAAACATGGATTTGAGAATGGAGCATTGGAATTAAAGAGCCATTTGGAGAGAGTAATATTTTCATATATTGTTCTATTTCCATGTTTGTCTTCTCTCCACCAAACGGCAGTTGAAAACATTTCAGCCCATGGGTTTGTCATTTTCATATCTGGAAGGAAATGACATGGAGGAAAAATTTGAAAGTTCACACCA
Organism: Viscum album; assembly: GCA_963277665.1. Taxonomy (NCBI): domain Eukaryota; kingdom Viridiplantae; phylum Streptophyta; class Magnoliopsida; order Santalales; family Viscaceae; genus Viscum; species Viscum album. Next base: position 1,071,922,837 of record OY728129.1, read on the forward strand.
ATGTTGTTGCTCTTAATACACAGCATAACCGAAATAGAGGAGTAGTGGTGCAGCTGCATCTTAGGAATATAGTTCATTTCATCTGGAACATTGACTCCTTGCAGATGACTATGACCATATAGAGGTAGGTAGACGCTCTGTGTGGAATTAAGATGATATTTCATTAAGTATTTAACCAAATTTGGGAAAGTGTTGTCACATATTTCATAGTAACCGTTGAAAATGATGTTCATCATATCATCAATCCAATTTCTATCCAATTCATCAGCTATTCCGGTTCTAAGAGCCATTTATTCTGCACAAAAGTTGAATAAATTAACTTTTAAGTAAGTTGATTTTTCATAAAATTTGTGTATGAATTTTAAAAAAATGGAAATGTAATTAAGGGGCGTAAGTCTAAAACTTGGCGTGAAAGTATGGATGTATAGTGAAAGTGTTAATGTGCCGCGCATGTTTTTGGCTTGCAAGTATCACTGCAAAAGTTCTATTACCTTAACAACAGCGTGAAAGTGAATAAACAACGAAAAATGAGAGACTTGCGCGGCGAAGGGGACCTGTGCGGAGAGAGCTCGAAAATCTAGAAATCAGATGCTATGCATCGAAAATGACCACATATTTATAGGCCAAGTGGCCCATATGTGTGCCTACACCTAGAGCGCTCTATCCAGTGCACTCCTGCCCTGCACGACTCGAACCTGCGCACCAAGTGGTGCCCACTGAATTCTTGCGCGCCGCCTTTCCTTTAGTTTTCTTCTTTTCCCCAGAGTCACATCCTCATTTCTTTCGGATCCAACTATGAGGGGGGGACTTTTGTTAATGCTCCATTTAGTCACATTGTCTAAAAGAATGGAAATGAAAATGAATTAGCACAAATTGATTCATCATTAGAAGAAATCATCAAAAATCGACACATGCGTGAACAAAGCTTCAAAAGCACAAGGGTTGCGCAAGTTCCCACAATGTCATGCAAGTATACTTTCGTGCCACCTAATGGTCTCACAAGTGAGTTGCGTGCCCTAATGGATAACTGATCGGGGTCTTCACTAGCCTATAAATACCCCCGATGGGCCCCTAAAAAAATAATTTTTCCAGAATTCACATACAAAGCTCTGAACACCCAATTCTCTTCTTCTGGTCTTCCAAACTTATCTAAGGTAATTCTTTACCTAGAATGAAAGCTATAAACTGGAGTAGTATGGTCTAAGTGTTATCATTCACTAACACTTGCACGCCTAAGTGTTTTACCCTTAAGGGAAATAAACACACTTGTGTGCCGCCCTACTTCTTCATCATAACTTGCGCGAAATCTTTTGAAATCCTCTAGGGATAATACTAAGGGTTTGAGCCAAGTCTCGCCCAAATATTACTCTAAGGGATGAAAATCGCGCATGTACCCATGTTTCACATAGGTATACCTACGTGACCAGGACATGCACACCCACACAGTACCTGCGCGCCTACAAGGACATGCACGCCCTACCTTTTTGGGTGCCTTTCCTACCCATTTCACCCCTCTTATGTCATTCCACCTCTCCTATTCAAGATTCAGTCTTCAAGACACTCTTCAAATCCATTTATGGCAGGATTTCTTGATTTGGATTCCTTATCTGAATGGATCTTCTTGGAACATCTCTCAAAATCTAGTTATTTATACATCTTTATGTCACTAAAGATTGAGTTTTCATTCATTCATCCTAATCCTTTAAGATGAGAAAATACTTAACCTATGCCTCCTTTTCAGGAGTAATCCCTAGTCATAATTCCCCAAATTATGGGCATCCTCCTCAGGATTAAGCTGCAAACCTTAATTCCTTTAACCTGGTCCTCTTTTTCCGGAGTAAGCCCCAGTCCAAATTCTCATTAATATGGGCATCCTACTTAGATGTAAGCCCCAAGTCTCCTAATGTGGGCATCCTCCTTAGGAGTAAGCCCCAGTCTTAAAGTATCAAATATGGGCATCCTACTCAAGAGTAAGCCCCAACCATAATTTCCTTAACATGGGCCTCCGTTTCAGGAGTAATCCCCTGTCTCAAATATGGGCCTCCTCCTTAGGAGTACGCCCTAAGTTACTTTAATTTTCACATCCCTTTAACCTGGGCCTCCTTTTCAGGAGTAATCCCCAGTCTTAATTTACTTTTGATTTGGGCTTCCTTCTCAAGAATAAAACCCAATCATAAGTCCCCTCCTAACATTGGCATATTCCTTAGGAGTATGTCCCAAGATTAGAGTATCCAAATCTCCATAAAGTACATATACCTTTATGGACCATCTTCCTAGATTTCTTCCATAAATTAAATCTTAATCCTCTTATATTTTTGGGAAGTCATACATACATAAGCCCCACATAATTTCTTATGATTTCACCTTTAATGGCATAATTGTCCGGTTTTACCAATACCTTTTGTTTCTCACACCAAGAATAATACGATTGAGCTTAGTGTGTAAAAGTAATTATGACATCTTTCTTTGATCCATCAATCATAAACATCATACTCCCTTATTCAAACTATGTGGGTTCTGATTCCTTTTCTAAAACAAAGGATACGTAGGTAGCCCATCAGCGGGTACGATCCCAATTCTGAAATAATCCATGTCCTCTTGAATGACAATAAACTTCAAGTGCCCCACTGAGTGGATTTAAAACCAGTATGGTCATCATAGTGACCAAGAGACTTTTATGTATTTTAAGTATACCATCAACTAAGAATCTCTAACAAATACAAATGATTATCTATCAATGAAGAACCTCAAATACATATAAAATATTCTCTAAATTTCCTTCATATCAATCATTGATTGTCAGATCTAAAGGAATGTGCAATTTAAACTTGGTAATGTAATAAGGATTCACGAACATAACTTAAATCTATAATGACAGTCCCGAAGTAGACAATAATTCCTCTCAAAAGGTGTGATGAGTCTGACCTCCCATCCTCTCGACCAATGCATATTCCTAAGCCTAATCAGGCCACAACTAATGAGCGACTACCTTTGGAAAATAGATCCAAATGGATATGTAATCATTAGATGTTTCCGGCTCTACGAAAAAACCCGTTAGAAACCGATTTGAATTTTTGAACCTTCCTCTCAGCAAGTAAATGGGTCTAATCGGTCTAATCTCCCAAAATTAGCAATATTGCCAACTCCTATCCCGATGCAAGATGCATCAACTTCCAAAGCATATTCTTCCAAGGAACCTGCAAAGCCACATATTCCTGTTGGGAAATGCATACCTCTGGATCAAAAGTATGATGTATTGAAACAGTTGGCCCAAGTACCAGCCAAGTTACTAGTTCCGGATGCTTTGAATCTGTCAAAAGATCTTCGGGAGGGACTCATCGAGGGTTTATGTGATTATTTTCCTCGAGCATGGCAGAATATTTTGTTGGGTGTTTATTCGAACTACTAACGCGGTGGGTACAGAATATGAACTAATCCAGACCCACCACCAACTAGTTCTTGATGTGCGGTGGCATGGGGTCAGGTTCATGGTAATGGGAGGTGGCGCGGCGAGCGGACGGGGGGCCAGGCAATGCGGCTGGTTTGAGGCGCGCCAGCGCGGGTAGCCGGGGGAGGTGTGGCATCGCGGCAGGCAGGCGAAGGTGGTGGTGGTTCTGGCCATGTGGATGGAGGCTGGGTGATTGTGGCACTAAATGGGAGAACATAATCATGGAAGAGTAAATGAGATTGGATAGAGAGATGATTTATAAGAAAATAGTGGGGATAAAATCAAAAGAGAAATAAATGATAAATTGGGGTTTTGGGGATGAATTCATGTGCGCAAGGAGTCCAAAATCGTGATTGATTTTGGTGTTAGAAAGATAAATAAGTAAATAATTAATCAAAATAATAAAATATTGTTATTATTAATTTTGAGGACAAAACAATGTTTTGACTGTATCTTCTTCATGCGACCTCGGTTTCACGAACTGTCTGCGGTAGTGTGACCCTGAGTTCGAGACAGAATTTATGAGTCCAATATTGGAAGTCTTTTTTTTGGTTTTTGGATCGAGTACCCGAAGCGCTCGGAAAATAATAGATTTAATATTATTATTAAATCTTTGACCCGCCATAACTCATGTGTGTGACGTCCGATAGGCTTGCCGTCAGTGGCGATGTAATCCTAACATCAATAGAGTCGATTCAAGTCTAAAGTTGAATACTAAATTCTGGTTCGTGGCTCGGGCCCACGAAACACCGAATAATAATATTATTATTATTATTACGGGATCTTGTATCGGACATATCTCTCTCATACGGTGTCGGAATGTCGAACCGTCTACGAGGTTGTGACCCTAGAGTTAAGACGGATGTTTGAAGACCAATTTTAGATATTTATGTTGAGGTCAAGGTGCGGGACCCATGAGGCCCGGTTTGTGCGTGTTGCGGTGAAATGCAACCTTTTCACCGGCTATTCGTTTGGGACAAATGGGTAGTCCATTTCATGTATTTTTCCGTTTGGATCGCAATGGTGTGACCCGTTTGGTTAACCGGTGTCATTTGAAGTATGGAAGGGTTGGTTCAAACCCAAAACCAACCGGGCCCTCAGAGCGGAAATGCCTATAACTTAAGGACCGGATGTCCGATTGACATGTCGTCGACTTTGTTGGATTCCTCTTGATGAGACAGTTATATTGGAATATTTCACCTGAGATTTGGATGCAGTTGGAGTACGGTCGGGTTCGGTTGTACCCGAAATCCAACTTGGCCCATGGAACGGAAAAGCTGATAACGTTCAGACCAGACGTCCATTTGATGAACCGTCAGTAGCATTGGTGATCACGTTGAGAAACAGTCCCTATGACTATACCCTAGGTGTGTTTGGGGTACAGTTGAGATACGGTCGGGTTGGTTCGTACACGAAACCAACTGGGCCCTTGGGATGAAAAGGTTAATGACTCACAGATCAGGCGTCCGATTGACGCGCCATCTATTGCGTTGAGACCCCTATGATGAGGTGGTCCTTTGAGATACTTATTTGTGGGACTTTCTGATACTTGGAGTATCGACCTGTATCTCATGGAGCGGACCCTCCTAGAGACGAGCGTACATAGTACAGAGACCTGTAGCTAGCTGAGACTTGATGTCTGGTTGTCTGATTTGATTCGGAGTGACTTGCGTAGCCTAGTGGGGAGCACTACATTGTGAGGTGGCAGACCCATGGCGGAGGAGCACTACTTTGTGAGGTGGCAGACCCACGATACTCGACAGGAGGAGTACCTCTGTAGGCAATGAGGGGGATCACTACTATGTGAGGTGGCAAACCCATGGTGGAAGAGCACTACTTTGTGAGGTGGCTGACCCGCGGTACTCGACAAGAGGACTATCTCAGCAGTCTTAGGTTAGTTAGCACCACCTCAGAGTAGTTACAGGATCATTGTACTCGTCAGAGAAGGAGCTCTTCAGTAGTTATGGTTTCGATAATGAAAATCCTTGTTTGAGCTGAGTCAATGACTTTTGTGTTTACCTCATGATTGAGAAGGGTCACTTGATAACTTAAGTATATGTATGGGCATATACCTAAGTAGTGGTTATACATTGATTTCATAACCTTTGTGTTTCCTAATCATTGAGATGGGTTATTTGATTACTTAGGTGTGTGTAAGGGAATACACCCGTGTAAAGGTTATCCGTTGAGATCTTTCTTTGTGTTTTATTCTTGTTGGATTATTGTGAGACCTTGGGGGTCTTGGGGTCCCTACTGAGTATCGTTATACTCACCCACGCATGGGATACGGCCACACCTCATGGTGTTGGTTCCAGACGACAGAGAAAACTGATCATATTTGAGGCTTGTTGAGTTGGACGGTACCCGGGGGTGGATCTCACGATGAGTTGGTACCCGGAGGAGACGGATGGACGGACGGTCGAACGCGGTGTGCTGTGGAGGACATCTGTAACTACCCTTCAGGTAGGATCCTTGGTGGATGATCCAGGAGCTGTTTGTCACCTTTCAGCAATTTTCCTTTGAGTTTTACTTTACATTCAGTTGTAGTTGTGCCTTTCTGTTGGGCTTGTATTTTCGGCCCCTTTGGAAGGTGGGATTGGGGTAGTCACAGCACGGGCCATGAGGATGGGTCGTGACAAATTGGTATCAGAGGATTCAGTTCTACAGAAGTGTAGTTAGGGTCTCGTAAAGACCTCTGGTGCAGAAGGTGGGTGAAACAGACCACCGGTGCGCAACCGGTGGTCCGTTGAGAGCGGCAGCGGCGCGCCGCCGGAGAAGACAGTCGCGGCTCGGTCGCGGTGGACTGGAACAACTAAGCTGTTCCGGGTTTAGGGGAGGAGGGAACAACATTAAAGTCGCGCCGTAACCAATCATAGGGGTGGGGGTAGCGCCGACCCCCATTTCACGCTCGGAAGAAACGGCCGAGCTGACCGGCCAAGCGGGTCGCACTAGCCCAGGCCGGATCAGCCGCACCGGGCCGGGCCGCCCATGCTGAGCCGGGTCGCTCGCGCTGGGCCGGGCGGTGCCAATTGGGCTGGGCTGGGCCGGGATGCACCCTGATAATCCGGACCCAGACCCGGGTCGGGTCGACCCGGTTCGGGCTGACCCAGGGGGGGTTGGGCTGGGACGGGCCCAGACCCTCCATTTTGGACTATTTTCAGTCATTTGCCCATATCTTGGGCTTCAGACATCCGATCGACGCACCGTCAGTTGCGTTGAGATCCTTAGATCGAGGCGGTCGTTTTGGTATATTACAATCAATGTTTCTATGAATATTTAAGTACAGTAGGGTTGGTTCGTACCCGAAACCAACCGGGCCCTCGGAGCGGAAACACTTATAACATGAGCTTCAGTCGTCTGATTTACGTGATATCGACATTGTTGGATTAATCTTGATGATACGGTTCTTTTTGCATACTATACCTGAGTATTGCACACAGTTGGAGTTCGGCAGGTTTGGATTATACCCGAAATCCAACCGGGCCCCTGGAACGTAAAACCCGATAAATTTCAGATCAGACGTCCGTTTGACGAACCGTCAGTGGTGTTGTTGATCAAGTTGAGAAACTGTCACTTTGAGTATACCCTGTTAGAGTTCGAGGTATAGTTTAGATACGGTTGGGTTGGTTCATACACAAAACCAACCAGGACGCTGGGACGAAAGAGCTAATAACACTCAGACCGGTCGTCTAATTGACACGCCGTCTGTTGTGTTGAGTTTCCTAAGGTGTGGCAAAGCTTTTGGGTACTTCTTCGTGGAACCTTGTGATAATTGTAGTATCTACCAGTAGCTCATGGATCGGACCCTCCCAGAGACGAGCTAGTAGAGTGAGGAGACCTAGTACCTGGATGAGACTTGACGACTGATGATCGATCGTTTCAGAGTGATTTGGATAGTCCAGTGGGGTGCACTTGGTTATAGTGGCAGACCCATGGTGGAGGAGCACTTGGTTGTAGAAGCAGACCCACAGTACTCGACAGAATGAGTACCTCTGTATGCTATGAGGGGGTGTGCTTGGTTGTAGCGGCGGACCCATGGTGGGAAGCACTTGGTTGTAGCAGCAGGCCCATAGTACTCGACAGGTGCAATACTTCAGCAGTCTAAGGTTAGCGATTAGCACCTCGGAGTCATGACAGGACTACTCTGCTCGACAGAGGAGGATTTCTCCAGCAGGTGTGGTTTCAACATCTTGTTTACTTCCTGGTTTGAGCTAAGTTAATGCCTTTTTTTACCTCATGATTGAGATGTGTCACTTGATAACTTAGGTATATGTATGGCCATATACCTAAGTAGTGGTAATACATTGATTTCATAACCATTGTGTTTCCTCGTGATTGAGATGGGTTACTTAATAACTTAGGTGTTTAAGGTTATACACCTAAGTAAATGTTATCCGTTGAGATCTTTATTTGTGGTTATCCTTGTTGGATTTAGTGAGACCTTGAGGGTCTCAGGGTCCCTACTGAGTATCGTTATACTCAACCCTGCATGGGATATGCCATCACCTCGTTGTGTTGGATGTAGATGATGGATTGTGTTGATAGAGACCGAGTGTACGAGGACTGGACGGTACCCAGAGGTGGCCCTCACGACGAGTTAGTAGCAAGAGGTGGACTTCACGACGAGGCGGTACTCAGAGGAGGTTGGCGGCCGAGAGCCTTGAGGAGGCTATCTGTACCTACCCTTCAGGTAGGATCCAAGGTGGACGACCCAGGAGATGCTTCTATCTTCCAGTTGTTTGTCTTTTCTATAGTACTTTCATTCATTTGTAGCTATACATTTCAGTTGGGTTTGTATTCTGTCCCATTTACTTTTCAGCACTTTCTTTTATACTCAATGTTTACCTATGCTGGCATACTCTATGGTGTTTGTTTACTTTATAAAGGAAATGCCTTCCCGTTTTTGTTGAGATTTATGCCTTTGGTTCTAGTCTCCAGCCGCTGGCCTATGGAAGGCGAGCTTGGGATAGTCACGGCACGGGCCCTGAGGACGGGTCGTGACAAATTTTATTAAATCTTTGACCCACCATAACTCATGCGTGTGACATCCGATTGGATTTCCGTCAGTGGTGATGTAATCATGACATCAATACGGTCGATTCAAGTCTAATTTTGAAAACTAAATTTTGGTTCGTGGCTCGGGCCCACGAAACACCGAATAATAATATTATTATTATTATTACGGGATCTTGTATCAGACATATCTCTCTCATACGGTGTCGGAATGTCAAACCATCTGGGAGGTTGTGACACTATAATTAAGACCGATGTTTCAAGAACAATTTTCAATATTTATGTTGAGTTCGAGGTGTGGGCCCCATGAGGCCCAATTCGCCCATGTTACGGTAAAATTCAATGTTTTCACCGGCTATCCATTTTAGACCAATGGGTAGTCCAAATCATGTGTTTTTCCATATGGATCGAAATAGTGTGACCAGTTAGGTTAACCGGTGTCATTTGAAGTACGAACGGGTTGGTTCGAACCCAAAACCAACCGGATCCTCAGAGAAGAAATGCTTATAACATAAGTATTGGATGACAGATTGACGTTTCATCGATATTGTTGTATTCCTCTTCATGATATGGTTCTTTTGTAATACTTCACTCGAGGTTTGGATGCAGTTGGAGTAGGGTCGGGTTGGATTGTACCCAAAATCCAACCAGGCACCTAGAACGGAAAAGACGATAACTTTCAGACAGGATGTCCGTTTGAAGAACCGTCAGCGGCGTTGTTGATCACGTTGAGAAACGGTCCCTTTGAGTATAAAATATGAGATTTTGATGTACAGTTGAGATACGGTCGGGTTGGTTCGTACACGAAACCAACCCGGCCCTTGGGATGAAAAGGCTAATAACACACAGACCAGGCGTCCGATTGACGCGGCATCTGTTGTGTTGAGTTTCCTAAGACGTTTCAAGCCTTTGGGGTACTTCTTCGTGGAACCCTGTGATAATTGGAGTATCAACCAGTAGATCGTGGAGAGGAACCTCCCAGAGATGATCCAGTAGAGTGCAGAGACCTAGTAGCTGGATGAGACTTGACGACCACTGATCGATCATCTCAGATTGATTCGGATAGCATAGTGGGGTGCACATGGATGTAGTGGTAGACCCACGGTGGAGGAGCGCTTGGTTATAGTGACAGACCTGCGATACTCGATATAAGGAGTACCTCTTTTGGCTATGAGGTTGTTCGCTTGGTTGTAGCGGCAGACCCATGGTGGGAAGCGCTTGGTTGTTGTAGTAGGTCTACAGTACTCGATAGGTGGTGTACATAAGCAGTCTAATGTTAGTGAGTAACACCTCAGAGTCATGACAGGACTATTGTGCTCGACATAGGATGGGTTCTCTAGTAGTTGTGGTTTCTACATCATGTTTAAATCCCGGTTTGAGCTTAGTCAATGACTTTTGTGTTTACCTCATGATTGAGATTGGTCACATGATAGAATAGGTATATGTATGGGCATATACCTAAGTGGTGGTTATCCGTTGATTTCATAACCTTTTTGTTTCCTCATGATTGAGATGGGTTACATGGTAAGTTAGGTGTGTGTAAGGGCACACACCTAATTAAAGGTTATCCGTTGAAATATTTCTTTTTGGTTTATCCTTTTTGGATTTTAGTGATACCTTGAGGGTCTCGGGGTCCCTACTGAGTATCATTATACTTAACCCTACACGGGCTACACTCTCACTTCTTTGTGTTGGTTGCAGACGATAGACATCACTGATCGTAGTTGAGGCTTGTTGAGCTGGACGGTACCCGGAGGTGGATCTCATGACGAGCCGGTACCCGGAGGAGACATACAGATGGATGGTCGAATGCGGATTGATGTGGAGGACATCTGTACCTACCCTTCAGGTAGGATCAATGGTGGACGATCCAGGAGCTGCTTGTCACCTTTCAGCTATTGTCCTTTGAGTTGTAATTTACTTTCAGTGGTAGTTGTACCTTTCTGTTGGGCTTGTATTTTCGGACCCTTTGTATTTCCAGCACACTTGTTTACTGCTTTACATAGTGTTAGATTTCCCTTGTACTTTGTTGTGTTGTTTACTTTTATAAACGAAATGCCTTCCATTTTTATTGGATTTAGGCTTTTGGTTGTAGTCGCCAGCCCCTGGCCTGTGGAAGGCGGGCATGGGGTAGTCACGACATGGGCCCCAAGGACGGGACGTGACAAATTGGTATCATAGGAGTCAGTTCTACCACCGAACATAGGACTCTGATATTTTCTTTCTATGAAGTAATAGTGTTAAGGGTACTAAGTGTGGTTTTCAGTTCAGGGAGTCCAGTGTTGGTGTGGAGGACGACGTATCCATACACCAGGACCCTGACTACTGATTTCCAAATTAGTGCATGAAAACACTGATTGCGTGTGTGTTTCAAAAGTTTTCATTAAGTCAGCTCAAACCAGGTCAGCTCACCAGGTTTAAATCGTTTAACTATGTCACATCTGTTCAGGATGTCTCCATGCAAACTGTCAGTTGGAGTTTCCGAGAGAGTACTCGATGACGGCTCACCAAGTGAAGAGGCTCTGGTGAAGGTCCCTCTTTCTATGTTGGATCCTTTGGGTGGTGTACCAGAAGCGCCACCACCCATTAGGTAGCAGATGCCACCAGTCGTACTAGTGGATAGTGCACGCTGGTAGAGCACGTTGCACGAGTTCCAACAACAGAGGCCTCCAAGGTTATGAGGCGAGACAGATTTCCAGGTAGCAGTGGTCTGGATGGAGGTGATTGGTAGAGATATACACCTAGATTAGAGATAGTAGAGAAAATGGTGATCATAACTATTGGTGTTTCCCAGTGAGTGACCATGAGGATGGTCTGCATAGTGATGAGGCTTCGGTATGTGGACTGATGCCTGAGATAATAACTTCGAGTAGTTTGTCAGCTATATCACTACCTGTTGGCCAGCAGTTACAACTGGCAGCACCGGTAGAGGACGCATGTAGGCTTAGTGCCTTACACATGTTTCAGCATCAGATACCCCTCAGGTTCCGAGGCGAGCCCGACTCATAAGTGGCTGAGGACTGGCATGAGGAGGTGCTTGAGAGTTTTGTAGAGCTTATACAGCTTCAGCACAATGACATGTCAGTAGCCGAGTATTCATAGAGGTGTACCGATCGTTCTTGGTACTTTATGACTACAATAAGATCGGTTCTTTAGATCTCGGACCTCTGAGTGGGGTGTGTTCAAGGATATTTGAGTAACCAGTCTTTCTTCTATGCATTACTACTTATGTTAGGGTTCTAAAGAGAACGTTTGTGGTTGAATGTTCTTTGGCTGATCAGTTTTAGCCAGTGAATTTTAGCAGTTGGAAGATACGAACTGGCGCCAGTCTCAAAGACTTGGGTGTGTAAAATGTTTCAAGAAGAGGAAGTGTTAAGGACAGATGAATATGCAGAGCAGCAGACATGGAAGCAGAGCTTTGAGAGCATCATGAGGTGGTGTACATTTCGACAAGTTACAACCACCCGCCTTTGTAGTCCTCGCCAGGCTTAGGGATCTGATGGGAAGGGGAAGAGAATAGCTGCATGCGGTAACAAAGTGTGACTCAAGGGCTCTAAGAATGATTTTAGGTACGGTCTGTGTGTACTATGAGCTGCCATATCAATAGACATAGGTACCAATCATTCCTTCATTCCAAAAATCTTGTCCCATACCCAGAGTTTCCTATTAAAACCATTGACTTGACCCTCACGTCTGGAGATACCTTTGAGAGGAGACTCGATAAACACATATATGTCGATAGGTGTGATCTGACCCATGCGGTGAGAGTTTCTATTAGAACCTCTTGGTGGAAGCGTCGAGGCCTTACGACGTTAGTTTGGGTATGGACTGGGCAACCACAATTCATACACGGATTGATGGTATTAGGCAAGAAGGTTGTGTTTTACTTACAATGATGGGATGGGTTTTTCTTTGTTGGAAAAAAGGAAACCGCAGGCAGCACAGGAACCTCCAGAAAAGAACATTGGAGTGAAAGGCTCAGATGCGTGCAGTACAACATTGGATTCCCCTAGTGTGTGTTGAAGCTTTATGGGGACGTAAATCCCTGAGGTGGGAGTAATGTAAAAGGCCAAAAATTTCAAGGAATTTTTTTTCTTAAATACTTTTGTATTTTATGAGTCTATGGTTTCTGATAGAGCCTGATTCCAAGGCCTGGAGTGCCCGAAATGATCCGTTGAAGTTTTGTTAAGATTAAATTAACGCACGTAAGCAGTATTCCTGAAAAAGAGGAATAACTCCTGAACGGTTGTTTGGATCAGAAATTTGAGGGCACCGTTGTGCTCAGGATGGCGGGATTACCCTAGGTGTGACTTATGTTTAGTCAGTACAGGCCTCCTATGAGAAATCTAAAAAATTTATTAATCGTAAAAAAAATAATTAAATAAATTATTTTATTTTTCAAATGCTTATAACTCAAAAACGGTAGCTCAGATTAAAAATCTGATACCATAGCTGAACTCGTGAGGGCATGCTTTATTTAAGCAGATACTAACATTGGCTGGTGCGAGTCTCCAGAAAAAGATTGTTTTTGGCCTCAAATAAAATAATTAAATGACAATTATTTTATTATAAAACTCATAACTTCTAAACGGTAACTCGGATTGAAAATCCGAGAGTGCCATTGGGTTTTTTGGGGCATGTATCACTTATACAGAGCCTAACCTTGACCGCAGTGGGTAGAGGGTGACTGATATTAATTTTCCAAACTTTGTTTCGTGTATGTCCAGTAAACATTCATTCAAAATTCTATAACTTTTTAACAGGTGCTCGGAAATGAAATATGAGGACACCGATGAACTTGCAGTGCCAGTATTCACTTAAGGGGACCTTTATCGTAGTTTTGTTTTATGTGGGATGAATGTTAATATTTGGGGATTTGTAAAAAAATATAAATAAAATCTTTGTGCACCATTTTATTTATTTGGGTGGTTATATCCTCTTAGAGGAAGTTAGGGGTGGGGCCCACACCCCACATAACCTCCCATGGGAGGATATTTGTGAGGTGGGGCACACACGAGGAAAACCCTTCAGCTCCCTTAAACCCCCCTTTAACACTCCCTTTATTTATTTTGACAACACCTCCCATTAATTATGTGGAACCATTCCATCTCCCTTCCATTAAAGTTGCCAACTCAAATGCCATAATTAATTCAATAGACTTTTTGAATTAATTTGAATTTGATAGAAATCATATATCATTGGAGAATAATATAATACCTTTGGATATTATTTTGTTTTGGAACTTGTGGTGTTGGGAGCACGTTGGAGATATTGAAAGGGATAGTTCTTCCATGAAGAACGCGAAGAACGCTCCATGAATCGAAGAACTGGAATCATTTCTTTCTCCAACCTTCTTATTCCTCCACGTTAATAGAGGAGACACCACCACGGGAAAGCGTCAGCTACGTCAACAACTCTTCCTCCAAAGTTTATGGGATGCCATCGTTCTTCCGCGATGCATGACTACCATGACGTATGTCTTCCGCGACTCGATGACGTGCAACGTCAATTTCTAGTAGGGGGTTTTTGTTTATTTATGTTTACGTGATTCTTTCCCTCGAGCAAGTAAGAATATTCTCTTGGGTGTTTATTCGAACTACTAACTCGGTGGGTACGGACTACGAACATGTCTGGACCCACCGCCAACTAGTTGTTGATGTGTGGTGGCATGGGGTCGGGTGCGAGGTAACGAGAGGTGGTGCGGTGAGCGGACGTGGTGCCAGGTGATGCTGCTGGTTTGAGGCGCACTGGTGCGGGTAGTTGGGAACGGTGTGGCGGCACGGTAGGCAGGCGATGGTGGTGGCAGTTCTGGCCATGTGGAAGGAGGCTGGGTGATTGGGGCGCTAATTGGGAGAACATAATCGTGGAAGAGTAAATGAGATTGGAGAGAAAGATGATTTATAAGATAATAGTGGGGATAAAATCAAAATAGAAATAAATGATAAATGGGGGTTTTGGGGATGAATTCATGTGCGCAAGGAGTCCAAAATCGTGATTGATTTTGGAGTTAGAAAGATAAATAAGTAAATAATTAATAATAATAATAATGAAATATTGTTATAATTAATTTTGATGATAAAACACTATTTTGGCTGTTTCTTCTTCGTGTGACCTCGGTTTCACGAACCGTCTACGGCAGTGTGACCCTGACATCGAGATGGAATTTATGAGTCCAATATTGGTTGTCTTTTTTGGGATTTTGGATCGGGTACCCGAAGCGCTCGGAAAATAATAGATTTAATATTATTATTAAATCATTGACAAGCCATAACTCATGCATGTGACGTCCGATTGGCTTGCCTTCAGTGGCGATGTAATACTGACATCAATACGGTCGATTCAATTCTAAAGTTGAATACTAAAATATGGTTCATGGCTTGGGCCCACGAAACACTGAATAATAATAATTTTTTTATTATTACAGGATCTTGTATCGGACATATCTCTCTCATACGGTGTCGGAATGTCGAACCGTCTGTGAGGTTGCGACCCTAGAATTAAGATTTATATTTCAAGACCAATTTTTGATATTTAATTCGACGTAAATGTGCAGGCCCCATGAGGCCCGGTTCGTACGTGTTGCGGTGAAATGAAACTTTTCACCCGCTATCCGTTTTGGACCAATGGGTTGTCCATTTCGTGTGATTTTCCGTATGGATCGCGATGGTTTGACCGGTTTGGTTAACCGGTGTCATTTGAAGTACGACCGTATTGGTTCGAACATGAAACCAACCGGGCCCTCAGAGAGGAAACACTTATATCTTAAGGACTGGACGTCCGATTGATGTGTCGTCGACTTCGTTGGATTCCTCTTGATGAGATGGTTCTTTTGGCATAATTCACCTGAGGTTTGTACACAGTTGGAGTAGGGCCGGGATGGATTGAACCCGAAATCCAACCGGGCCCCTGGAACGGAAAAGCCGATTACTTTCCGACCGGACGTCTGTTTGACAAACCTTCAGCGGCGTTTTAATCACGTTGAGAAACAGTCCCTTTGAGTATACACTATAAGATATCGGGGTACAGTTGAGATACAGTCGAGTTGGTTTGTACACGAAACCAACCAGGCCCACAGGATGAAAAGGCTAATAACACACAGACCGGGCATCCGATTGACATGCCGTCCATTGTGTTGAATTTCCTAATATGTGGCCAACCTTTGGGGTACTTCTTCTTGGAACATTGTGATATTTGGAGTATTGACCAGTAGATCGTGGAGCGGACCCTCCTGGTGACGAGCGTATGGAGTATGGAGACCGTGTAGCTAGCTGAGTCATCATGACTGCTTGTCCGATTTGATTTGGAGTGACTTGCATAGCCCAGTGGGGAGCACTACTTTGTGAGGTGGCAAGCCCATGGATGATGAGCACTACTTTGTGAGGTGGCAGAACCGGTGTACTCAACAGGAGGAGTACCTCTGTAGGCTATGAGAGGGAGCACTACCGTGTGAGGTGGCAGACCCATGGCAGAGGAGCACTACTTTGTGAGGTGGATGACCTGTGGTACTCAACAAGAGGAGTCCTTCAACAGTCTTAGGTAAGTGAGCAGTACCTCAGAGTAGTGACATTATCATTGTACTCGTCAGAGATGGAGCTCTTCCCCAGTTACAGTTTCGATAATGAAAATCCTGGTCTGAGTTGAGTCAATGACTTTTGTGTTATCTCATGATTTAGCTGGGTCACTTGATAACTTAGGTATATGTATGGGCATATTCCTTTGTAGTGGTTATCCATTGATTTCATAACCTTTTTGTTTTCTCATGATTGAGATGGGTTACTTGATAACTTAGGTGTGTGTACTGGCATACACCTAAGTAAAGGTTATCCGCTGAGATCTTTCTTTGTGGTTTATCCTTGTTGGATTTTAGTGAGACCATGAGGGTCTCGGGGTCCCTACTGAGTATCGTTATACTCACCCTTGCACAGGATACGCCCGCACCTCATTGTTTTGGTTGCAAATGATGGACAACACTGATCGTAGTTGAGGCTTGTTGAGCTAGATGGTACCCGGAGGTGGATCTCACGATGATTCGGGACCCGGAGGAGACAGACGAACGGACGGTCGAACACGGAGTAATGTGGAGGACATATGTACCTACCCGTCAGGTAGGATACGTGGTGGACGATCTAGGAGCTGCTTGTCACCTTTAAGTTGTTGTCCTTTGAGTTGTACGTTACTTTCAGTTGTAGTTGTACCAATCTATTGGGCTAGTATTTCCGGCCTCTTTGGAAGGCGGGCTTGGGGTAGTCACGGCACGAGCCCTGAGAACTGGTCTTGAAAAATTGGTAACAGAGGAGTCAGTTCTACCGTAGTGCAGTTTGGGTTCCATAAAGACCTCTGGTGTAGACGGTGGGTGAAATAGACCACCGGTGCACATCCGGTGGTCCGCAGAGAGCAGCAATGACGGGCCACCCCAGCACGGCGGCACCGGCGACCAGCGACGGTGGCGCGTCGCAGGAGAAGACCACCGCGGCTCGACCACGGTGGACTAGAACCGCTAAGCCTTTCCGGGTTTAGGGGAGGAGGGCACGAAATTAAATCCACATCGTTACCAATCATAGGGGTGGGTGCAGTGCCTCCCCCCATTTCACGCTCAGCCGAAACAGCCGAGCTGACTAGCCACGCGAGCCGTGCCAGCCCAGGCCGGACCGGCCGCACTGGGCGGGGCCGCCCAAGCTGAGCCAGGTCACCCACGCCGGGCTGGGCCGGGCTGTGCCCTGATAGGCTGGACCCAGACCCAAGTTGGGTCGACACTGTTCGGGCCGACCCAGGGGGGTTGGGCTGAGCCGGGCCTTGCCCAGACCCCCCATTTCGGACTATTTTCAGTCATTTGCCCATATCTTGGGCTTCTGACCTCCGATCGATTCACCGTCAGTTGAGTTGGGATCCATCGATCGAGACTATCGTTTCGGTATATTACACTCAAGGGTTTGGAGAAATTTGATGTATGGCCGGGTTGGTTCGTACCCAAAACCAACCGGGCCCTCGGAGCAGAAACACTTATAACATGAGCTCCGGACGTCCGATTGACTTGCCGTCGACTTTGTTGGATTCCTATTGATGAGAAGGTTCTTTTGGAAAACATCACCTGTGTTTTGGACACAGTTTCAGTAGG
Source organism: Viscum album (assembly GCA_963277665.1). NCBI lineage: Eukaryota > Viridiplantae > Streptophyta > Magnoliopsida > Santalales > Viscaceae > Viscum > Viscum album. The sequence continues at coordinate 1,071,940,413 of OY728129.1, forward strand.
GTCGGGTTGGATTGTACCCGAAAGCCAACTGGGCCCCTAGAATGGAAAACCCGATATCTTTCAGACTGGACGTTCGTTTGATGAACCATCAGTGGCGTTGTTGATCGCATTGAGAAACGGTCCATTTGAGTATACCCTATGAGAGTTCGGGGTATAGTTGAGGTACGGTCGGGTTGGTTCGTACACAAAACCAACCGGGCCCCCGTGAAGAAAAGGCTAATAACACAGAGACTGGGCGTCGGATTGACATGTCATCTGTTGTGCGGAGTTTCCTAAGATTTGGAAAACCTTTGGGGTACTTCTTCGTGGACCTTGTGATACTTGGAGCATCGACCAATAGCTTGTGGATCGGACCCTCCTGGTGATGAGGTAGCAGAGTGTAGACACCTAGTAGCTGGCTGAGACTTGACGACTGCTGATCGATTGTTTCAGAGTGATTCGGATAGCCCAGTAGGGTGCGCATAGTTGTAGCGGCTGAACCACGACGAAGGAGTGCTTGGCTGTAGCAGCAGACCCACAGTACTCGACAGAAGGAGTACCTCTGTATGCTATGAGGGGGTGCGCTTGGTTTTAGTGGAAAACCCATGGTGGGAAGCGCTTGGTTGTAGCAGCAGGCCCACAGTACTCGACAGGTTCAGTATTCAGTAGTCTAAGGTTAGTGAGTAGCACCTTGAAGTCATGACAGGACTACAATGCTCGACAGAGGAGGAGTTCTCCCGCAGTTGCAGTTTCAACATCTTCTTTACATCCTAGTTTCAGCCGAGTCAATGACTTTTGTGTTTACCTCATGATTGAGACGGGTCACTTGATAACATTGGTATATGTATGGGAATATACCTAAGTAGTGGTTATTCGTTGATTTCATAACCTTTGTGATTCCTCATGATTGAGATGGGTTACTTGATAACATAGGTGTGTGTATGGTTATACACCTAAGTAAATGTTATCTGTTGAGATCATTATTTGTGATTATCCTTTTTGGATTTAGTGAGACCTTGAGCGTCTCCGGGTCCCTACTGAGTATCGTTATACTCACCCCTGCATAGGCTATGCCCGCACCTCATTGTGTTGGATGCAGATGATGGACAGTGCTGACAGAGACCGAGTGTACGAGGACTGGACGGTACCCGGAGGAGGAACTCACGACGAGTCAGTAATCAGAGGCGGACTTCATAATGAGATAGTACTCGGAGGAGGTTGGAGGGTTAGAGGTTTGATGAGGCTATCTATACCTACCCTTCAGGTAGGATCCGAGATGGACGACCCAGGAGCTACTTCTATCTTCCAGCCGTTTTTCTTTTCTGTTGTACCTTCATTCAGTTGTAGCTATACATTTCAATTGGGTTTGTATTCTCGCCCATTTACTTTTCAGCACTTTCTTTTGTACTTAGTGTTTACTTCTGATGTCTTACTCTATTGTGTTTGTTTACTTTATAAAGGAAATGTATTCCCCTTTTTCGTGATTTATTCCTTTGGTGCTAGTCGCCAGCCCCTGGCCTATGGAAGGCGGGCTTGGGCTAGTCACGGCACATGCCCTGAGGACGGGTCGTGACAAATTTTATTAAATCTTTAACCCACCATAACTCATGCATGCAACGTCCGATTGTCTTGCTGTCAGTGGCGATGTAATCCTGACATTAATACAATCGATTCAAGTCTAAAGTTGAAAACTAAATTCTAGTTTGTGGCTCGGGCCCACGAAACACCGAATAATAATGGAAATATTATTATTACGGGATCTTGTATCGGACATATCTATCTCTCATACGATGTCAGAATGTCGAACTGTCTACGAGGTTGGGACCCTAGAATTAAGATGGATATTTCAAGACCAATTTTGGGTATTTATGTTAAGGTCGAGGCGTGGGACCCATGAGGCCCGGTTCGCGTGTGTTGCGGTGAAATGAAACATTTTCACCGGCTATCCGTTTTGGACCAATGGGTAGTCTATCTTGTTTGTTTTTCCGTATGGATAGCAATGGTGTGACCAGTTTGGTTAACCGGTGTCATTTGAAGTACGACCGGGTTGGTTCGAACCCGAAACCAACCGGCCATCAGAGCGAAAATTCTTATAACATAAGGATCAGACATCCGATTGACGTGATTTCGACTTTGTTGGATTACAATTTATGAGATGGTTCTTTTGGAATACTTCACATGAGGTTTGGACGCAGATGGAGTAGGGCTGGGTTTGATTGTACCTGAAATCCAACCGGGCCCCTAGAACAGAAAAGCCAATAACTTTGAGACTGAACGTCTGTTTGATGAACCGTCAGGGGCGTTGTTGATCACGTTGAGAAACAGTACCTTTGAGTATACCCTATGAGAGTTTAGGGTACAATTGAGATATGGTCGGGTTGGTTCGTACACGAAAGAAACAGGGCCCTTGGGATGAAAATGCTAATAACACACAGAACATGCATCTGATTGACGCGCCATATGTTGTGTTGAGTTTCCTATGACATGGAAAACCTTTGGGGGTACTTTTTCTTGGAACCTTGTGATACATGGAATATCGACCAGTAGATCGTGGAGCGGACCCTCCCGGTGACGAGCTAGTAGAGTGAAGAGACCTAGTAGCTGGATGAGATGTGACGACTACTGATCGATCATCTCAGAGTGATTTAGATAGCCCAGTGGGGTGTGCTTGGTTGTAGCGGTAGACCCCCGATGGAGGACCAATTTGTTTTAGTGGTAGATCTGTAGTACTCGACAGAAGGAGTACGTCTATAGGCTATGAGGGGGTTCGCTTGGTTGTAGTAGTAGACCCATGGTGGGAAGTGATTGGTTGTAGCAGCAGTCCCACAATACTCAACAGGTGGAGTACTTAAGCAGTATAAGGTTAGTGAGTAGAACCTTGGAGTCGTGACAGGACTAATCTGCTCAAAAGAGGAGGAGTTCTCCAGTATTTGTGGTTTCGACATCATGTTTAAATACTGGTTTGAGATGAGTCAATGACTTTTGTGTTTACCTCATGATTGATATGGGTCACTTGATAACTTAGGTATATGTATGGTCATATACCTAAGTATTGTTTATCCATTGATTTCCTAACCTTTGTGTTTGCTCATGATTGAGATAGGTTACTTGATAACATAGGTGTGTGTAAGGGAATACACCTAAGTAAAGGTTATCTATTGAGATTGTTCTATGTGGTTTATACTTGTTGGATTTTAGTGATACCTTAAGGGTCTCGGGGTCCCTACTGAGTATCGTTATACTCACCCCTACACGGGCTATGCCCACACCTCGTTTTGTTGGTTTCAGACGATGGACATCACTGATCGTAGTTGAGGCATGTTGAGCTGGACGGTACCCGGAGGTGGATCTCACGACGAGTCGTTACCCGGAGGAGACGGACGGACGGACGGTCGAAAGCGGAGTGCTATGGAGGAAATACATACCTACCCTTTAGGTAGGATCCGTGGTGTATGATCTAGGAGATGCTTGTCACATTTCAGATGTTGTCCTTTGAGTTGTAATTTATATTTAGTTGTAGTTGTACCTTTCTGTTGGGATTGTATTTCCGACCCCTTTGTATTTCCAGCACACTTGTTTACTACTTTACTTGGTGTTAGATTTCGCTTGTACTATGTTTTGTTGTTTACTTTTCTAAAGGAAATTACATCCATTTTTATTGTGATTTACTCCATTGGTTCTAGTCGCCTGCCCCTGGCCTGTGGAAGGCTGGCTTGGGGTAGTCATGGCATGGGCCCCGAGGACAGATTGTGACAAATTGGTATCAAAGGAGTCGGTTCTACCGCCGAACATAGGACTCTGATATTTTCGTTCTGTGAAGCAATAGTGTTAATGGTACTAAGTGTGGTTTTTAGTTCTGGGAGTCCAGTGTTAGTGCGGCGGTCGACGTATCCGTACAAAAGGACCCTGATTACTGATTTCCAACTTAGTGAATGAAAACACTGATTGCGAGTGTGTTTCAAAAGTTTTCTTTATGATATCTCAAACCAAGTTAGCTCACCAGGTTTAAATAGTTTGACCGTGTCACATCAGTTCAGGATGTCTCCACACAGACAGTCAGTTGGAGTTTCAGAGAGAGTACTCGATGACGGCTCACCGAGTAATGAGGATCCGGTGCAGGGCCCTCTTTTTGTGTTGTCTCCATTGGGTGGTTCACCAGCAGCCCCACCACCCATTATGTAGCAGATTCCACAAGACGTACTAGTTGATGGTGCACGCCGGCAGAGTGCGTTTCACGGGTTCCTACAGCAGAGGCCTCCAAGGTTAAGAGGCGAGATATATTTCCAGGCAGTAGTGGGCTGGATGGAGGTGATTGCTAGATATCAACACCTAGATTAGAGGTAGTAGAGGATATGATGATCTTAACTACTGGTGTTTCCCAGTGAGTGACCATGAGGTTGGTCTGCATAGTGATGAGGCTTTGGTATGTGGACTGATGCCTAAGATAGTACATTCAGGTAGTGTGCTAGCTATATCACTATCTGTTGGTCAGCAGTTACAACTGACAGTACCAGTAGAGGACGCATGTAGGCTTAGGGCCTTATACATGTTTTAGCATTAGATACTCGTCAGGTACCAATGAGATCCAGACTCACAGGTGGCTGAGGACTGGATTGAGTAGGTGGTTGAGAGTTTTCTAGAGCTTATATAGCTTCGGCAGGACGACATGTTAGTATCTGAGTATTTATCAAGTTGTATTGATCATTCTTGGTACTTGATGACTACGATAAGATCAGTTCTTTAGATATCAGTCCTCTGAGTGTGGTGTGTTTAATGATATCGGAGTAAGCACTCTTTCCATTATGAATTCCTACTTATGTTAGGGTGCTAGAGAGAACCTTTGTGGTTGAATGTTTTTTGTATGATCGGTTTTAGCCAATGAATGTTAGCAGTGGGAAGATACAAACTGGCGCCAGTCTCAGAGACATGGGTGTTTAAAATGTTTCAAGAAGATGAAGTGTAAAGGACAGATCAATCTGCAGAGCAGCAGACGTAGAATCAGAGCTTGGAGAGTAGAATGAGGTGGTGTATATTTCGACATGTTACAACCACCAACCTTTGTAGTCCTCGCCGGGCTTAGGGAACTGAAGGGAAGGGTATGATAATAGCTACATGCAGTCACAGAGTCTGACCCAAGGGCTCTAAGAATGATTTGAGGTATGTTCTGTGTCTACTACGAGCTGCCATATCAATAGACATAGGTACCAATCATTCCTTCCTTCCACGAATCTTGTCCCAGACCTAGAGTGTGCGGTTAAAACTGTTGAATTGACCCTCACATTTGGAGATAACTTTGAGAGGAGACTCAATATACACACTTATGCCGACAGGTGTGATCTGACCCTTGAGGTGAGAGTTTCGGTTGAAACATCTTGGTGGCAGCGTCCAGGACTTACAACGTTAGTTTGGGTATGGACTGGGGAACCACAATTCATTCATGGATTGAAGGTATTATAAAAAAAGGTTTTAGTTTACTTACAATGATGGTATGGGTTTTTCATGGTCAGCGAAAAGGAAACCTCAGGCATCACAAGAACGTCCAGGAAAGCACATGGGTTCAGAAGTCTTAGATGCGTGCAGTACCACTTTTGTTTCCCCTAGTGTGTGTTGAAGCTTTATAGGGTCCTAAATCACTGAGGTGGGAGTAATGTAAAACCCCCGAAATTTCAAGGAATTTTTTTCTTAAATATATTGGTATTTTATGAGTCTATGGTTTTTGACGGCGCCTGATTCCGAGGCCCGGAGTGCCCGGAATGATTCGTCAAAATTTTGTTAAGATTAAATTAACGCGCTTAAGCAGTTTTCCTGAAAAAGTGTAATAACACTAGAACGGTTGCTCGGATCAGTAATCTGAGGTCACCGTTGTGCTCAGGATGGCGTGATTACCCTATGTGGGACTTAATTTTAGTCGGAACGGGACTCCTATGAGAAATATCAAATTTGTCTTAACCATAAATAAAATAATTAAATAAATTATTTTATTTATCAAATTCTTATAACTCAAAAACGGTATCTCAAATTTAAAATCTAAGACCACTGCCGAACTCGTGAGGGTATGCTTTATTTAAGAAGATACTAACTTTGGCCAACGCGAGCTGTCAGAAAAAGATATTTTTTTGCCGCAAATAAAATAATTAAATGACAATTATTTTATTGTAAAATTCATAACATCCAAACGGTAAAATGAATTGAAAATCTGAGAGTACCATTGGGTTTGTTGGGGCATGATTCACCTAGGAAAAGCCTAACCTTGACCGCAGTGGGTCAAGAGTGACTGATATTAATTTTCCAAACTTTTTTTCGGGTATGTTCAGTAAATGTACGTTCGAAATTCTATAACTTTTGAACAAGTGCTCGGAATTGAAATCTGAGGACACCGATGAACTCGCAGCTCCGGTATTCACTTAAGGGGACCATTATCACAGTTGCGTTATATGCGGGATGAATGTTACTTTTTGTGGATTTGTAAAAATAAATAAATAAAATGATTATGCACTATTTTATTTATTTGTGTGGTTATATCCTCTAAGAGAAAGTTTGTGGTGGGGCCACACCCCACATAACCTCCCATGGGAGGATATTTGTGAGGTGGGACCCACATGAGGCCAAACCCATCACCTCCCTTAATGCCCCCTTTAACACTCCCTTTATTTATTTTGACAACACCTCCCATTAATTATGTGGAGCCTTTCCATCTCCCTTCCATTAAAGTTTCCATCTCAAATTCCTTAATTAATTCAATAGTATTTTTGAATTAATTTGAATTTGATAGCAATTTTATATCATGGGAGAATAAAATAATAGCTTTGGATATTATTTTTTTTGGAACTTGTGGTGTTGGGAGCATGTTGGAGATATTGAAAGGGAGAGTTCTTCCATGAAGAACGCGAAGAAGGCTCCAGGACTCGAAGAACCAGAATCATTTACTTCTCCAACCTTCTGCTTCCTTCGCATTAACAGGGGAGACACCGCCGCAGGAAAGCATCAGATACTTCAACAACTCATCTTCCAACATTGATGGGACGCCACCATTCTTCCGCGATGCCAAACTATCGTGACGTTAGTCTTCCATGACTCGACGACGTGCGATGTCAATTTCGAGTAGGGGGGTTTTTGTTTATTTAATTTTACGTGATTTTTCCCTCGAGCATGGAAGAATATTCTGTTGGGTGTTTCTTTGAACTACTAACGCGGTGGGTACGGACTATGAACAAGTCTGGACCCACCGCTAACTAGTTCTTGATGTGCGGTGGCATGGGGTTGGGTGCGTGGTAAGAGGAGGTGGCGCGGTGAGCGGATGGGGGGCCAGGAGATACGGCTGGTTTGAGGCGCGCGGACGCGGGTAGCCACAGGCGGTGTAGTGGCGCGGCTGGCAGGCGATGGTGGTGGCGGTTCTGGCCAAATGGAAGGAGGATGGGTGATTGGGGCGCTAATTGGGAGAACATAATCGTGGAAGAGTAAATGAGATTGGAGAGAGAGATGATTTATATGATAATAGTTGGGATAAAATGAAAAGTGAAAAAAATGATAAATGGGGGATTTGGGGATAAATTTCGGTGCTCAAGGTGTCCAAAATCGTGAATGATTTTGGAGTTAGAACGATAAATAAGTAAATAATTAATAATAATAATAAAATATTGTTATTATTAATTTTGATGATAAAACACTGTTTTGACTGTATCTTCTTCGTGCGACGTCGTTTTCATGAACCGTCTACGGCAGTGTGACCCTGACATCGAGGCGGAATTTATGAGTCCAATATTGGATTTCTTTTTCAGGTTTTTGTATTGGGTTCCCGAAGTGCTCGAAAAATAATAGATTTGATATTATTATAGAATATTTTACCCGCCATAACTCATGTGTGCGACGTCTGATTGTATTTCCATAAGTGGCGATGTAATCCTGACATCAATACGGTCAATTCAAGTCTAAAGTTGAATACTAAATTCTGGTTTGTGGCTCGGGCCCACGAAACACCGAATAATAATATTATTATTATTATTACTGGATCTTGTATCGGAAATATCTCTCTCATATGGTGTCATAGTGTCAAACTGTCTGCGAGGTTGCGACCCTGGGATTAAGATAGATGTTTCAAGACCAATTTTGGATATTTATGTCGAGGTTGAGGTGCAGGCCCCATGAGGCCCAGTTCGCGTGTGTTGCAGTGAAATGCAACCTTTTCACCAGCTATCCGTTTTGGACCAGTGGGTTGTCCAACTTGTGTGTTTTTTCATATGGATCGCAATGGTGTGACTGGTTTGGTTAACCAGTGTCATTTTAAGTACGACTGTGTTGGTTTGAACCCAAAACCAATCGGGCCCTCGGAGAAGAAACGCTTATAACTTAAGGACCAGACATCCGATTGATGTGTCGTCGACTTTTTTGGATTCCTCTTGATGAGACGGTTATTTTGGAATACTTCACCTGATGTTTGGACGCAGTTGGAGTAGGGTTGGGTTGGATTGTACCCGAAATCCAACCGAGCACCTCGAACGGAAAATCCAATAACATTCAGTCCGGACGTCCGTTTGACAAACCATCAGTGGCGTTGTTGATCACGTTGAGAAAAAGTCCGTTTGAGTATACCCTATTAGAGTTCGGGGTACTGTTGAGATACGGTCGGGTTGGTTCATACATGAAACCAACTGGGCCCCTAGGATGAAAAGGCTAATAACACACAGACCGAGCATCCGATTGACGCCCCGTCTATTGTGTTGAGATTCATAAGATGTGGCAAACCTTTGGGGTACTTTTTTGTGGAAGCTTGTGATACTTAGAGTATTGACCAGCAGATCGTAGAGCGGAGCCTCCCGGTGACGAGCTAGTAGAGTGTAGAGACCCAGGGGCTGGCTGAGACATGACGACCGTTGATCGATCATCTCGGAGTGATTCAGATAGCCTAGTGGGGTGCACTTGGTTGTAGCACCAGACCCATGGCGGAGGAGCGCTTGGTTGTAGTGGCAGACCCGTAGTACTCGACAGAAGGAGTACCTCTGTAGGTTATGAGTGGGTGCACATGGTTGTAGCTGCAGACCCATGGTGGGAAGCGCTTGGTTGTAGCAATAGGACCACAGTACTCAATAGGTGGAGTACTTAAACAGTATAAGGTTAGTTAGTAGCACCACAGAGTCATGACAGGACTACTATTCTCGATAGAGGTAGAGTTCTCCAACAGTTGTGGTTTCGACATCATGTTTAAATCCTAGTTTGAGCTGGGTCAATGACTTTTGTGTTTACCTCATGATTGAGATGGGTCACTTGATAACTTAGGTATATGTATGGGCATATACCTATGTAGTGGTTATCCATTGATTTCATAACCTTTTTGTTTCCTCATGATTGAGATGGGTTACTTGATAACTTAGGTGTGTGTAAGGGCATACAACTAAGTAAAGGTTATCCGCTGAGATATTTCATTGTGGTTTATCCTTGTTGGATTTTAGTGAGACCTTCACAGTCTTGGGGTCCCTAATGAGTATTATTATACTCACCCCTAAACGGGCTACGCCCGCACCTCATTGTGTTGGTTGCAGTTCATGGACAACACTGATCATAGTTGAGGCTTGTTGAGCAGGACGGTACCCAGAGGTGGATCTCACGATGAGTAGGTACCCAGAGGAAACGGACGGACGGACGGTCGATCGTGGAGTGATGTGGAGGACATCTGTACCTACCCTTCAGGTAGGATCCGTGGTGGATGATCCAGGAGCTGCTTGTCACCTTTCAACTGTTGTCCTTTGAGTTGTAATTTACTTTCAGTTGTAGTTGTACCTTTCTGTTGGTCTTGTATTTCCGGACTCTTTGTATTTCCATCACGCTTGTTTACTACATTACATAGTGTTAGCTTCTACTTGTACTCTGTTTTGTTGTTTACTTTTATAAAGGCAATGACTTCCATTTTTATTGGGATGTATTCCTTTGGTGCTAGTCTCCTGCCCCTGGCCTATGGAAGGCAGGATTGGGGTAGTCACGGCATGGGCCCCGAGGATGGGTCGTGAAAAATTGGTTTCAGAGGAGTCAGTTCTACTGCAGAACATAGGACTCTGATATTTTCTTTCTGTGAAGCAATAGTGTTATGGGTACTAAGTTTGTTTTTCAGTTCAGGGAGTCCAGTGTTGGTGCGGCGGCCGACATATCAGTACACCAGGACCCTGACTACTGATTTCCGACTTAGTGAACGAAACGAGCATGTTGTGTGAGGAAACCCTAGAGCTAGCTGAGACTTGACGACTGCTGATCGATTGACTCAGAGTGTTTTGATAGCCCCGTGGGGAGCGGTTGGTTGTAGCGGTAGACCCACGGTGGAGGAGCGCTTGGTTGTAGTAGCATACTCATGGTACTCAATAGAAGGAGTACCTCTGTAGGCTATGAGGGGGAGCGCTTGGTTGTAGCGGCAAACCCATAGTGGGAAGCGCTTGGTTGTAGCAGTAGGCCCACAATACTCGACAGGTGGAGTACTACAACAGTCCAAGGTTAGTGGGAAGTGCTTGGTTGTTGCAACAGGACCACTGTACTCGATAGAGTAGGAGTTCCCCAACAGCTATGGGTTCGACGGTGAAGACTATCGTACTAGAATCCTCTGTGGGTTCGACGATGATGAAAACCGTACTGGAATCCTCTGTGGGTTCGACGGTGAAGACTCTCGTACTAGAATCCTCCGTGGGTTCGACGATGAAGACTATCATACTGGAATCCTCAGTGGGTTCGACGGTGAAGACTATCGTACTGGAATCCTCCGTGGGTTCGACGACGATGACAACCATACTGGAATCCTCCGTGGTTTCGATGGTGAAGACTATCATACTGGAATCCTCCGTGGGTTCGATGACGATAACAACCATACTGGAATCCTCTGTGGGATCGGCGGTAATGACTACATTACTTGTATCCTATGTGGGTTCGACAGTATTGACCTCTGTTGTAGTATACTATGTGGGTCTGACGGCTTAGTTGGTCTAGTATCATATATGGGTCCCAGTATAGATGAATCAGTGGCTACATCTAATCATCTCTATCACCTTACAAAGAAGTATACCTGTTTGAGTTTAGTCTTGAATTTCAATCATTATCTTCGATATGATTTACTTGCATTCCAATGTGGTTTGGGTTGTACAATTCTTTGTGGACGTGATGGAACTTGGGCTCTGATGTTGGAGCCAAACTGGAATTGTTGACTTAGGTATATGTATGGGAATACACCTAAGTAGTGTTTGATGTGACTTTGTTATTGTTTGTTTCCATTGTGGATTAACCTTTGTAGATTCTGGGAGACCTTCAGGGGTCTCAAGGTCCCTACTGAGTATCGTATACTCACCCCTGCACGGGCTTCGCCCGCACTACATTGTGTTGGTTGCAGATGACGGATATCACTGATCGAGGTTGAGGCTTGTAGAGCTAGACAGTTCCTGGAGGAGGATCACATGATGAGTCGGTTCCCGGAGGTGTATTTATGATGAGTCAGTACCTGGAGGTGGACCACTGGGCGGGACGTACACGGGGCGAACAACGGGACCTGAGGAGATGAGGAGGCTATCTGTACCCACCCTTCAGGTGGGATTTCCAGTGGACGTCTCGGCGTTGCTACTTTACTTTTCAGTTGCTATACTTCCTTTCTAGTTGTACTTTAATTTCAGTTTGGGTTTGTATTCTGGCCCACATACTTTTCCGCACATACTGTTTTACTCAGTTTATATAGTGTTTACTTCTTCTGGCATAATCTATGGTGTTTGTTTACTTTCTAAAGGCAATGCCTTCCCCTTTTTGTCAGGATTTACGCCTTTGGTGCTAGTCGCCAGCCCCTGGGCTATGGAAGGTAGGCTTGGGGTAGTCATGGCATGGGCCCGGAGGACGGGTCGTGACAAATTGGTATCAAAGGTTCCATGAAGAAGATACAAAAAGAAGAAAGAATTTTTCCAGAATTCACATACATAGCTCTCAACGCCCAAGTCTCTTCTTCAGGTCTTCCGAACTCTTCTAAGGTAATTATTTACCAAGAATGGAAGGTCTAAATAGGAGGAGTAAGGTCTAAGTGTTACAATTCACTAAAACATGCATGCCTACATGTTTTACCCTTAAGGGATATGAACAAACATGCGTGTCTCCCTACTTCTTCATCATAACTTGCACGACATCTTCTGGAAAGCCTCTAGGGATAATACAAAGGGTTTGAGCCAAGTCTCGCCCAAATATTACTCTAAGGGCTGAAAATTTCTCAAGTACCCATGTGTCACGCAGGTATACCTGCGCGCCCGGGACATGCGCACCCACGCAGTACCAGCGCGCCTGCCAGGACTTGAACGCCCCTACCTTTTTGGGTGCCTTTCCTACCCATTTCATCCCTCTTATTTCATTCAACCTATCCTATTCAAGATTCAGTCTTCAATACACTCTTCAAATCCATTTATGGAATGATTTATTGATTTGGGTTCCTTATCTGAAAGGAACTCCGTGGAACATCTATAAAAATCTATTGATTTAGACATCTTTATGTTAGTAAAGATTGATATTTCATTCATTCAAACTCATCTTTTGAGATGAGAGAATCATTAACATGTTCCTCCTTTTCAGGAGTAATCCCCAGTCATAATTCCACAAATTATGGGCATCCTCCTCAGGAGTAAGCCACAAACCTTAATTCCTTTAATATGGGCCTCTTTTTCAGGAGTAAGCCCCAGTACAAATTCTCATTAATATGGGAATCCTCCTTAGAATAAGCCCCAAGTCCCCTAATCTGGGCATCCTCCTTAGGAGTAAGACCCAATCTTAAAGTCTCAAATATGGGCATCCTCCTCAAGATAAGACCAAACCATAGTTCCCTTAACCTGGGACTCCTTTTCAAGAGTAACCCCAGTCTCAAATATGGGCCTCCTCCTTATGAGTAAGCCCCAAGTCCCTTTAATTTTCAAATCCCTTTAACCTGGGCCTCATTTTCAGGAGTAAGCCCCAGTTTTAATTTCCTTTTGATCTAAACTTCCTTCTCAGGAATAAATCCCAATCATAATTCCCCTCCTAACTTGGGAATCTCCCTTAGGAATAAGTCCCAATATTAGAGTATCCAAATCACCATAAAGTACATATACCTTTATGGACCCTGTTCCTGGATTTCTTCCCTAATGTAAATCTTAATCCTCATCTATTTTTGGGCAGTCATACATACATAAGCACCACATCATTTCTCATGATTGCATCTTTTCATGGCACAATTGTCTAGTTTTAAAAATACTTATTGTTTCTCACACCGAGCATAACTCACATGAGCATAGAGTGTAAAAGAAATTATGAAATATTTCTTTGAGCCAACAATAATAAACATCATACTTCATTATTTTAACTACGTGAGTTCTGATTCTTTATCCAAAACAAAGGATACGTAGGTATCCAATCAGTGGGTACGATCCCAATTCTGAAATAATCCATGTCCTCCTGAATGAAAATAAACTTGAAGTGCCCCACTGAGTGGATTTAAAACCAGTATGGTCATCATAATGATGAAGAGGCATTTATTTATTTTAAGGATACCATCAACTAATAATCTTTGACAAATACAGATGATTCTCTATCGATGAAGAACCTCGAATACATATAAAAGATTCTCTAAATTTCCTTCATATCAATCATTGGGGCCCGTGCCATGACTACCCACGGGAACATGGAGAATCACGGCAAAGAAGTGTGGCGCCGTCGCGCCGTGCCATTGAGGCCGAACAAACACCCGACCAGAGTCAGGCTGCAGCGAAGGGGTGCGGGGCCGTCGTGCTATGCCAGAGAACCACGAAGACACCGCGGCCGATACGGTGCCTCTACCAAGGGGCACAGCACTGTCGCGCGACACCGGTTGGCCCAAGTCCGCGGCCTTTGGCCATAGTGGAGCAGGTAGCGGCGGCCGGAACCGGCGGCCACCAGCGCGTCGGAGGGGTGGGACTATGGGGTCCCACGGCGGCGGCAACGGCCGGCCAGCCGGGCCGGCTGGGCCGGCCGTTCGGAGATCTCCAGGGGACGTAACCCCCTGCTGGTAAAATGATCGGCCCCCACGTGGGGTCCTCCGTTTCAAAACAAGGTGGGCAGCAGGCCCCCTCTTCCGCTATAGCTCGGCCAGTGCCAAGCTGGCCATGCGGGCTGCGCCCGCGCCAGGCTAACCGGCCACCCAGGCCATGCCGGGCCGCGCCGGCAGGCCCGGGCCGTGCCCACCTGGCCGGGCCACGCCCTGTTGGGTCGGACCCAGTCCCGGGTCGGGTCGACCCGTTTCGGGCCGACCGAGGGGGTCTTGGGCCGGGTCGGTCCGAGCCCAAAACCCCCTAAAAACTGGACAGTTTGTTTATATGCTCGTAAACTAGGCTATGGACCTCCGATCGATGCACCGTCAGTTGAGATGCGATCTGTGGATCGAGATGGTCATTTAAGTATATTACAATCAAGGTTTTGGAGAACTTTGGGTATGGCCGGGTTGGTTTGAACATGAAACCAACTGGGCCCTCGGAGCGGAAACACTTATAACTTGAGCTCTAGACTTCCGATTGACGTGTCGTCAACTTTGTTGGATTCCTCTTAGTGAGATGGACCTTTTGTCTTACTCCTCTCTAGGTTTGGACATAGTTTGATTGTGTTCGGGGTGGTTTTGACATAAAAACCAAACGGGCCCTGGAACGAAAAATCCAATAACTCTCAGACTGGGCATCTGATTGACGTGTCGTCTATCATGTTGAGTTCCCTTTATCGAGTCGGAACTTTTGGATACATCAAATCCTTACTAAATGTCAGTTGATGTATCGACCCCTTGGCTCATGGAGGAGACCCTCCCATAATGAACATGCTTTGTGCAGAAACCCTAGAGATGGCTGAGACTTGACGACTGCTGATCGATCGACTCAGAGTGATTTGATAGCCCAATAGGGAGAGCTTGGTTGTAGAAGCTGACCCACAGGGGAGAGGCACTTGGTTGTAGCAGCAGACCTGCAGCACTCAACAGAAGGAGTACCTCTGTAGGCTATGAGGGGGAGCGCTTTGTTGTAGCTTCAGACCCATGGTGGGAAGCGCTTGGTTGTAGAATCAGGCCCACAGTAATAGACAAGTGGAGTACTACAGCTGTCCAAGGATAGTAGGAAGAACTTGGTTGTAGCAGCATGCCCACTGTAATTGGTAGAGGAGGAGTTCCCCAGCAACTATGGGTTCGACGGTGAAGACAATCATACTGGAATCCTCCATGGGTTCGACGATGATGACAACCGTACGAGAATCCTCCCTGGGTTTGTCGGTGATGACTACAGTACTTGTATCCTATGTGGGTCTGACAGTATTGACCTCTTTTGTATTATCCTACGTGGGTACGACAACTTAGCTGATCTAGTATCCTATGTGAATCCCATTTTAGATTAATTAGTGGCTACATCTAATCATCTCTATCACCATACGAAGAAGTATACCTGTGTGAGATGAGTCTTGAATTTCAATCATCATCTTCGATATGATTGAGTTTCTTTCCTATGTGTATTGGGTTGTGCTTTCCTGTGTGGATTGGGTTGTACTGTCCTGTGTGGACGTGATCAAACATGGGCTCAGATGTTGGAGCTAAACAGGAATTGATGACTTAGGTATATGTATTGGCATATACCAAAGTAGTGTTGGATGTTACTTCGTGATTGAATCTTTCCTTTGTGGATTACTGTTTGTGGATTCTAGGAGACCTTCGGGGGTCTCGGGGTCCCTGCTGAGTAGCTTATACTCACCCCTACACAAGCTTTTCCCTCACTACGTTGTGTTGGATGCTGATGAAAGACAATGCTGATCGTGGATGAGGATTGTGGAGCAAGTTAGTACCTATAGGTGGATCACTGGGCGGGACGTACACAGAGCATACGGCTGGACCCGAGGAGCTGATGAGGCTATCTATACCCGCCCTTCAGGTGGGACATTCAGTGGACGACTCGACGTTGCTGCTTTAATTTCAGTTGTTGTACTTTCTTTCCAGTTGTACTTTACTTTCACTTTGGGTTTGTATTCTAGCCCACTTACTATTCCGCACTACTATTGTACCAGTTTTACTTAGTGTTTACTTCTGCTTGCTTACTATCTGGTGTTTGTTTACTTTATAAAGGCAATTCCTTCCCCTTTTTGTTAGGATTTACGCCTTGGTGCTAGTCACCCGTCCCTGGCCTATGGGAGGCGGGCTTGGGGTAGTCATGGCACGGGACCCGAGGACGGGTCGTGACAAATTAGAAGCCAAATCAAGATAAGGAAGCAAAATCATGAAATCATGCCATAAATGGCTTTGAAGAGTGTCTTAAAAACTGAATCTTGAATATGAGAGGTGGAATGACATAAGAGGGGTAAAATGGGCAGTAAAGGCACCCAAAACGGTAGGGGCGCGCATGTCCTAGTAGGCGCATAGGTACTGTGTGGGCACGAAAGACCTGGTCGCGCAGGTATACCTTCACGACACATGGGTACTTGCACGATTTTCAGCCCTTAGATTAATATTTGGGTGAGACATGGCTCAAACCCTTGGTATTATCCCTAGAGGCCTTCCAGAAGATGTCGTGCAAGTTATGATGAAGAATTAGGGTGGCGCGCAAGTGTGTTCATTTCCCTTAAGGGTAAAACACTTAGGCACGCAAGTGTTAGTGAATTATAACACTCAGACCTTACTCCTCCTGTTTAGACCTTCCATTCTAGGTAATGAATTACCTTAGAAGAGTTCGGAAGACCTGAACGAGAGACTTGGGAGTTCATAGTTCAGGAGTATGATGTTTATGATTGATGGATCAAAGAAAGATGTCATAATTACTTTAACACTCTATGCTCACGTGAGTTATGGTCGGTGTGAGAAACAAGAGGTATTAGTAAAACCAGGAAATTGTGCCATGGAAGGTGAAATCATAAGAAATGATGTGGGGATTATGTATGTATGATTGCCCAAAAATAGATGAGGATTAAGATTTACTTCTGGGAAGAAATCCAGGAACATGGTCAACAAAGGTATATGTACTTTATGGAGATTTAGATACTCTAATCTCGGGACTTAATACTAAGGAAGATGCCCAAGTTAGGAGGGGACTTATGATTGGGTTTTATTCCAGACAAGGAATCCCAGATCAAATGGAAATTAAGACTGGGACTTACTCTTGAAAAGGAGGCCCAGGTTAAAGGGATTTAAAAATTAAAGGGACATCGGGCTTACTCCTAAGGAGGAGGCCCATATTTGAGACTGGGGCTTACTCCTGAAAAGGAGGCCCAGGTTAAGGGAATTATAGTTGGGCCATAATCCAGAGGAGGATGCCCAAATTTGGGTACTTGGGGCTTACTTATAAGGAGGATTCCCATACTAATGAGAATTTGGACTGGGGCTTACTCCTGAAAAATAGGACCATGTTAAAGGAATTATGTTTTGGGGCTTACTCCTGAGGAGGATACCCCTAATGTTGTGGAATTATGATTAGGGATTACTCCTGAAAAGGAGGCCCATGTTAAGGATTCTCTCATCTAAATTGATGAGGTTGAATGAATGAAATCTCAATCTTTAGTGACATAAAGATGTATAAATCACTAGATTGTGAGAGATGTTCCACAGAGTTCCTTTCAGATAAGGAATAAAAATCAGGAAATCATGCCATAAATGGATGTGAAGAGTGTCTTGAAGACTGAATCTTGAATAGGGGAGGTAGAATGACATAAGAGGGGTGAAATGGGCAGTAAAGACACCTAAAAGGTAGGGGCGCGCATGTCCTGGCAGGTGCGCAGGTACTGCATGGGCGCACAAGTCCTGGTCGCGCAGGTATACCTGCGCATCACATGGGTACTTGTGCGATTTTCAGCCCTTAGAGTAATATTTGGGCGAGACATGGCTCAAACCCTTGGTATTATCCCTACAGGATTTCCAGAAGATGTCGCTCAAGTTATGATGAAGAAGTAGGGCGGCACGCAAGTGTGTTCATTTCAATTTAGGGCAAAACACTTAGGTGTGAAAGTTTCAGTGAATTCTAACACTTAGACCTTACTCTTCCTATTTAGACCTCCCATTCTTGGTAAATAATTACCCTAGAAGAGTTCGGAAGACTTGAAGAAGAGACTTGGGCGTTCAGAGATCTATATTGGAATTCTGGAAAAATTCTTTTGGGGGGGAGGCACCAGGGGTATTTATAGGCTAGAGAACACCCCGATTGGTTGTCCTTTAGGGTGCTCAAGTAACTTGTGCAACCATTAGGTGGTGCGCAAGTATACATGCGTGACAGTTAGGGAACTTGCACAACCCTTGTGCTTTTTAAGCCTTGTTCATGACTTTGTCGATTTTTGATTATTTCTTCAAAGGATGAATCAATTTGTGCTACGTCATTTACCTTTCCATTATTTTAGACAATGTGATGAAAAGGAGCATCAACAGGGACTTACTAATGGCATTTCCTTGTTGGTAGTGTCTCCTTTCGCGAACGGGGAGACCACTCGATCGCTATCTTTATGTGATGGCGTTGCAAGATATTATATCGAACAAGTTCATCAGAGCAGGGAGCAGAGTGAAATGCAGAGCTCCATGTTTCCCCCATCCTTTGATATGGACTCCCGTCGGAGTTTCACCAATGAGGCGGAGCAACTGGTGTAGTGCATGGAAGCAGGCTAAATCCATGATTCCTTTACGCCTCACAGGTTGTGGTTGTCGTGCCTGAAGAAGTGCTTCCAGGTCGATGTGACACTGGAGGTATCTTATTGTCTTGACATGGCCTACAAACCCATCGTAGGGTAGAAATATTGATTTCAGCTAGCAGAGGAATGTCCACATATTGGAGCGAATGTCATGTGCACATTCTTCTGAAAAATTCTAGGTACGTCGAATTGAGAGGTGGCTATGGGCCAAAACATAACTGGTATATCATCTCTGGTCAGTTGTTTCCTCAGGTGCAACATGTCAGTATACTCCTCCGATAGTGATTCCTCAACCTGGTCTGACCAACTGAGATGATCACCGATATTGTGGTCGGAGCCAGTGGGGCCAGTAGGTATTGAATTGTCATGTGGGCGATTTCGAGGTGGTTCAGAAGATGAATATGGCCCTAGACCATCTCCTGATTGAAGAAGGGTGTCGTTGGCGATTAGTTATGAATTTGACATGCTTGATCACATCCTTTTGATTGCCTCGGAATATGAGGGCTTTTATACGCTTGATTCTATAGGGGGAGGACCTTTTTTACGATATGATATGTCACTATGGGGAGGACCTTCGCAATGGTGGCCGCAATGGCAAGGACATCCATTAAAGGTGCCGTAGGGAGAGAACCTGCGGGGTACACCCTAGGGAGGGCCTTTAGAATGTATTGCAATGAGGGGAGGGCCTTCTTCTTGATTTGAATCTAGGCGGGGAGGACATCATCTATCCGTGTTGAAATGGTGAGGGCTACCATTATTACAGGACGCCACATTGCATAGAGGACTTTTGTAGTGAATACCCTAGGGAGGACCTCCAAGGCTTATCGCATCGAGGGGAGGACCTTCTGGCTGCGTAGCGTTGTTATGGGGAGAGCCTTCACAAAAACTGCTATCATGGTGAGGATGACCATCATGGTTTGTCATTCGATGTGTATCCTGGGGAGGACCTTCCGGACACACTACGATAAGGGGAGGACCTTCTTTTTTGCTTGGGGTCATTGCAGGGAGGACCTTCTCAATGGAGGACATGGTGGTGAGGACTAACATCACAACTTCTGCAGGGTGAGAACCTGCTCGGTACACCCTGGGGAGAGCCTTCAGAATGCACCACAACAAGGGGAGGGCCTTCTCGTTGACCGGAGTCTAGGTGGGGAGGGCCTCCGCTATCCGTGTTGTAATGGCGAGGGATACCATTACTACTTGAGGCCTCACCGTGTAGAAGACTTTTGCAGTGCATACCCTGTGGAGGACCTCCAAGGCATATCGCAGCGAGGGGAGGACCTTCTGGCTGCGTAGCATTGTTACAGAGAGGGAATTCGCAACAACTGCCATCATGGTGAGGATGACCATCATGGTTTGATGTTCGATGTGTATCCTGGGGAGGACCTTCAAGAAACACTGCGATAAGGGGAGGACCTTCGCAATGGCAGTCGTGGTGGCGAGGACTACCATCACAGCTACCAAAATGGCGAGGACTACCATCACAGCTGCCACATGGAGAATATCTGTGGGGTACACCTTTGGGAGGGCCTTCATAATGTACCAAAATGAGGGGAGGGACTTCTCGTTGATTGAATTCTCTAAGGGGAGGACCTCCGTTATTAGGGTGAAGAGGACTGCCACCGTGATCTGATTCCTGGCTGTGCAAAGTGTCGTTACAACACAACCATTGGGGAGGACCGTCAGGGCAGGCCAGGATAAGGGGAGGGCCTTCTTGTCAATATGAGATGTCACTGTAGGGAGGGCCACCACAGTTGCGACTATGATAGCGAGGACTACTATTATAATTTGTGGTCCCATTGCACGGAGAGTGCTTACAGTGTAAACCCCAGGGAGGACCTTCAGGGTGGACCGCAATAAGTTGAGTTCCTTCTTGCTAATCGATCTTCTGGTCATGCGGAGGGCTACCGTCAATCGCATCAAAAGAGAATCTCTTGTGATCGATGGTTATATTCTCGTGGGATAGGCCCTCGTGGGTGCTCTGGGGAGGTCCATTAGAGCCGCTGGTTGTGACAATGTGGGGAGGACCTTCGCAACTGCTACATCCACTCCCATAACATGGTAATGGGTGGAATGGGATCTGAGCCTTTGATATGTTCTTAGAGGCATTGGAAACCCTAGATTCTTATAGATCAGAGTAATGAACACAATCTTTATTTTCCGGCTATCTTCGGCGCGTTCGGGGCACTTTCATGTAGGCAGCGGGGACTGTCTGATGTTGGTTAATGATCTTCACCTTTGGGTCCCTTTCTAATTGGGTCCTACGATGCTGCTAGGATTTTCCGACAAACATCTTGAATTTTATTTGGGATATATGCCTGCTCTGGATCATCCACCGTGATGGACAGGTGTCCCCCAGTTGGAATGAGTGAAGCTGCTCAATCCGGTTGCCCTTGTATCGCAGAATATGGTCGACAACCATCCCGGGAGGAAGTAGGCATGTAGATGTACTCCAAGGCGGCTCTCTCGTCTCTTAGATTAGTCGGCTCAATTGGGGAGATGGGCTCATGGGACTGAGTCCTTACTGTTTCCGCTGATGAAATTACATTCCGACAAGTCTGCAAGATATGATCTAGGATCGGTACCTGCGTCTCCATCATATCCAGGATATGTACAAAGACATATTTGGATTGAATGGGTATGAAGACTCATTTCGATATCTAAGTAAGAATATACTAATCTGATCCTCAGTTGGACAGTGGGTACTGACAATTATCCTGTGTCAGGGCAGGTGAACGAGTTTTCCCATGTGCCAGGATACGCAGGTTTATCTCTCTGTTTGCTGCCACATCGGTAAGACGAACTTTACAGGCATCCACAGGGATTTGACCCTTCGTATATTGGTTTCCCACCGTATCGAGTCAGTGGCCTTTGGTGGCAGGGATACATGCTTGCCTATTTATCGCTGCCACATCGGGATGGAGGAATTTACTAATCGCCACCACATAGGGATGGTAGACATCAGGATCACCTGCTAAGAGCTGATCTAGTAGGCGCTAGGTAGCCACCACATCTGGTTGGTGGGCTTCACGACCTTGGGGATGGAGAGGTGCCTGCTAGGTAGGGGTCATCCCACGTGGGTGACGGGCTTGATGGAGCTCGGCGGGGATGCGCGCCCGCTCGTATGCTGCTACCATGTCTCAATGGGAGCCTTTGGAGGAGCGGGAAGGTGTATGTGCCTTCCCAAAATAAATCTCCATGACTAGGCAATGGATATCCTCCTTAGGGACAAGGGTGATGACTGGTACCTACTTGTACGTTTTCCTCCCTTGTTGGGTGGTTGGAGGGGCCGGATCTCGGGGAGCATGTGCCTGAACCCTCAGGGTGATGTCCTCCTTAGCGTGAGGATAATAAGTCACGGTGTAACCACAATAATGTCATCTGGTGGGGCCTTATATTGGAACCTCCGTTCAACGGGGATGATGTCCTTAGTTTTAAACTCATCCAACTCCATAAGATAAGGGATGTACGAATTGTCTCATTCCTGGGATAGACTCCCAAAATGGTTTGAGAACACAATAAGAGTTGTCTGAATATTCTTTCCCAGCCACTGCTGGGCAGGTGACCGGCAGGTCTTATTGGATTGGAGGTCATTAATGGCTACCTCCACCGTCAGGAGAGTACCGTTCTAGTGGTACTCTCAGATCAATGCATCCGAGACCCAGCATTGAAGACGCTAGGTAGGTGATAGGGTCCTTTTTCGGTGAGGATGTCTGGTCATTGTGTTGTTCGAAGTATGCTTCGGTGAGGACCTCTTTGATGCCATTGGATCGAAGGGAGTTATGAGTGGTACTTGTAAAATATTTTAACAAATACAAACGACAAACTCGTCAAAGAATCATCTCATGATCCCATGAGTAATTAATGACCTTGCTTGGACCTCCTTGTTAGTATAAGGGGGCACATAGTGAGATTAGGTTAAATCTGTCATGCTTGGTTAAATATACACGCCGGGTTTACAATTTTTGTTTCGGATCGGTTCGAAACCCCCAACGGTTCCGTATCAGACAATACGCGGATCTGCTTTCCAAAGGCAGGTGTTCGCTGTGTGATTTGGCCAGCGACACTTAAGAACTCACATTGGTCGAGAGGATGGGAAGTTGGGCTTATCGCACCCTTTTGGGGGGAAATTATTTAATGTTCTGGGACTCTCTTATAGATTTAATACGTAATCATATGTTTGTGAATCTTTGGTTTATAGCCAAGCATAATATCCATGGATTAACCCTTTTTTTCAATGGCTAGCTGAACACATGGATTTGAGAACATTTAGGCCTGAGGTTTACTATCCCTATTTATATTAATGACCCCGAGGAGTTTGGAATCACTGAAATGGAACTAGTTTGAAGCCCCATAACAAGGAGATCTGGAGTTTATTTTCATCCAGGGGGATAGATAAGGACTTGATAATTTGGATCGAACTCGTGATATGGGCTTCTTACGTATCCTCATGAGAGGAATCAAAATCCACGTAGTTCAGTTGATGATTATGTGTTATAGATCGGATTAACCTAAGGTGGTATGGGGAAAACACTCTAAGGCAGCCCAAGGTGTTGGTGAACCAATGCAAAGAATGACGGAATAACCAGTTGTTGGGCTTGAACCATGGGGAGGGTTCCTACGTACATTGCCTAGAAGACATGGATCAAATTTCATGTAGTTTGGAGGTTGGGTCATGGTTGGTGCTTACTCTAAGACCACGTGAGCCATGCTCGGTGTGAGAAACAAGAGGCAGTAGAGACCTGACTATCAGGTCGTGAAAGGTGAATATGTGGGAAGCTAAGTGGGGCTTACACATAGAGCGGCCCAGAGAAATGGAGATTAGGACTTACTCCAGGATGGAGTCCCAATGGAGAAAAAGTGTAGCGGGAGAGGGAAAGGGTACCCCTGTGTCTATATCCCCTCTTGGTCCTTAGCACCGGGGAAGTACAGAGGTGCATGGGTGAAACCTTCTTCTAGAAAGGCTAGGGGCTTACACCAAAGAGGCTGCCCTGTCACTCTTAGAAGATTGGAGAATTACTCACTGCTGGCATCGAAAGGAAACTCATGCGAGGTCCCCCACTCCTGGAAAGTGGAGAGGTAGAAATGGGACTCTTGGGGTCAGACCCTGCACTACTCTGGGTATGTGGACCCATGAATTCTTTGGAAGCCCTCTGAAGGGCCGAAACAACCCCCTTTCCCTCGCCTACCATGGGTATGTGAACTCAAAGCAGTGCACTAATATGCCTGTAGATTGAATTATACAGATCCAGTGGCTTTGGTAGGGGCCTTGGCTCAGGTCCGATGGATAAAAAACTGAACAAATTTTGAATGATCATGCTGGATTGGAAGGATTTTATCTGACTCAGGGAATGGGAATATCAAAGGAGTTGGTAGGCCACATTGTTGTATGTGGAGTGGCGCCCTTCGTGTAGGGGGTGCTACATGGCTGGAGAGGCCGTCCTCATACCAAGGTGGTACATGGATTTGGGTTCGGCCCACGTACTAGGTTGGTATGCGGCGAAGTCCATGTAAAACATGGAGTCCTGGGGTGACGTCGTTCGGGGGTTCATTAGTCAGGTCTTGGCCCGCATAGGAGGGTGCTACACAATGCGTCTGATCAAAAAAGGTGTATAGGATCCCTAGTCCATGGGGAGTACATCTGTGGAGGGGCCATGGATTGCGATCTTCTTTTTATTTTTATTTTAGGATTATTGTTCCCCAATTTTCTATGAATTTTTTGGTTCCTTATTAATTCGTTTCCTGTTTCATACATGTTCTAGTTCACAAATTGGAACTTCGCTGTTTGCAAAATCCTAAGATCATTCCATCGAAATCCTTCCACCTGAATCTGGTCGATCCCCTTCTTCTCCCCTTATATATCCTTTTATAGAGTGGGGAAACAGATGTATTTGTGGTCATACTCCACCTTTTGCGGAGGCCCATGACAAGAAACCCGGTTCATAGATGACTTTGTCAATCTACAACTCATGGGGGGATTGAATGCACTTTCCACGCGAACCAGAATAGTTCGGGGAGTGCCTCGTGGACAAACAGAGTTCTGCCTTCATCCCTGGACCGACAGCGCACGTGGTCTGAGCCGGTTGATGCTCTTCGCGGATGGGGTAGTTCGGTATGGTGGACCGACCTTGCGCCCATCCTGCTTCGTGCACGCGGAGGGTCCCTGCCTCTGTTCCGCGAACGACAGTGGTCTACAGAGGGGTAGGCTTACTGAACTGGCCACGTACCGTCAATATCAGATCGTTACGTGGGCCGATGGGTCCTTTTCCAATCTGGATTATTGGCCTCATTTTTGTCGAATTCTTTGAGGGAAATTAGGTAGATTCTACTCTTGAATAGGGGGAATCTCAATCTCCTTTTCTGAATTTTCAGGACCCTACAATGAAATAAATACATTCTACTTTAAATAGGTATTAAAAAACAATTACTAATTATTTGCCTATATTTTATATTAGGTTAATACATAGGATTAATCATCAGATATACCGAATAAACTATTTTAAGTAGTGGCATTGGAGCATCTAGAACAATATGGACGTGTTAGTGGTGCAGGTTTTGGGGTGTCACCTAAAACAGATTTTGAGAAGAGAAAAACACATGTGAATAAGGATAAGAAAATGAATGACATGAATACATGAGTATAATATATAGAATAAAAACATAATTGGAAGTCTGGGTTGTTAGATATTGTTATGATAAGGTGTCAAAGAGTAGAAACAACAAACAACAACCCCAACATGAAGCCCCCTACCCCACCCCACTAGCTTGGGTAAATCCATTCCCATCGCAGGTAGGCCTCATTAGTGGTAACCAATTTTCTATAAATATTTCTATGAAATTTGATTTATGAATACATTTATACCTTTTCTTTATTAATATTCTACATGGTGAAAATAATTGCGATTTATTTCTATTATCACTGAACCATCATCATATTGTGATGGGTATAATATACAATATCCAAGGAGATATTATACACAATAAAATACATCAAAAATATTATCAAAGAGTGGAGATTTTTGTAGCTCACATGACAAGAATCGTGATACATATTCCCTTTTATGATAATAATGTTTATATGTGTAAGAACCCAGACCTTCATTTCAGGTATGTTTTATTTTTATGGTTGTTTTGAGGAAAAGATGTTTTTTGGGAGGTTTTGCAGGGGTGTAATGACCCAAAGATCCATTAATGGAAATCCCTATTGATATAATTAAATGTATATTTATGTAAAATGTTTATATAAAATGTCAACTTCTTTGGTTTTATGTTATGAATTGTGATCATTGCTTTTATAGCTATTGAACAATGATCACATGATTAGTATTAATATAGGGCTTTAACAAACCCAATTTACTCAGACAAATGAAGAGATGGCCTCATCCAGTAGAATTAATCCACAGGAAGCCCATTTGTCAGGGCATGGAAAATAGGTGGCATCTTTGGGCTTTGCTCTTGACCAAGCCAAAGATGATCTTCATCATGTCAAGCCCGAACATGACCGTCTACGGAAAAAGTGGAAGTTTATAGAAATTACCACTTGAGCGATGTTATCCGAGCCTCCCCAAGAGTCTGTCACCATCGCACACCTTACCCTTAGGACTTATGTGTCTATATTAAGGGGTTATGTAACAAATCTCTAGTACTTTGTTGTACATTATTTTTTTGTATATAATAATGAATATACTTTCTTGTCATTATTGATACATTGTAAATAGTTTTTAAAGTAAAAATTGTGTTTTTAGTTATTATATAATTAAGAATTATATTTTATTAAATTAAGGGATTTTTGAATTAAATAATATTTTAATAAATTATTATTATTATTATTATTATATTAATTTTATTATATATAAATGATCATATAATTTTATGAGTGCAATTGTAATTTTTATTAAGGTTTGAAAGCCATTTTTGTCAATACCTGAGAATTTTGGATAAATATAGGTTTTTATTTTAAAAGTGAAAATTAAAATCTTTAGAAAATTATTTATATAATATAAATGTTATTTCTGGAATCAGGACGTCGAAATTATCCAATGGTGAATTTTTCATAATTTTCTGAGACAGTCAAATTTTTGGGTAAAAATTAAATACCGTTTAAATATGTAATGTCTTTTATGACATCATAATGACCCAATAGTGATGTAATAAAATACTATAAGCTTTATGTTCGACCAATATATGTATTTTCATTAAAATTATGTGATTTTGGGTTGGTTTGACTTACTTTTCAAAGCATTAATAGACCCCTCAAGACTTATTAAACATCTTGTCTTTTTAAATTGTTTTCCAAGGGAGTGTGACTCACCTTTACATAAGCAACCCCATTATTTTAAGATGTTATAACATTGTCCATATGAAATATTGTTTTCCTCTTCCCTTTTACAAAAACCATGGGCAAAAACCATGAGCTGATTTGTTGTTTGGATTAATTTAATATAAGGGGTCCCAAACCTAAACAACAAAGAATTCCCTCACCCTTCCTATATAAACCCACCCAAGCTCCCACTTAATTCTCACTAAAATCCTTTTTAGTTCGTAAAACCACTTCCCTAATCTCTCTATAATCCTCTAAAAGTGCCCCATGATCCCAAGAAGCCTCTCTCAAGCTTCCCTCAAGCCTTTGGAAGCACACTTCCATGTAAGGGTTTTTTCTTCCTTTCTCATTTTTTCCAATTTTCTTTATGCTGTTTTGCCCTTTTAATTTGAAATATGAATGTTGGGGTATGGTTTCTAACCTCCCTTATACATCCCTATTTATGTTTTAATGATTTGATACCCCATTCTCTCTCATTAAATTCCTCCCCTGTACACCGGTTACTATGCCGAAATTCCGAAAGGAACTTCTCCTTCTTCATTTACATTCAAGCAATACTTTTGTATCATGAATCTAAATTCCGTTACAATTGTTGGGACATGTATCTATATGACCTACTTACTTTACATTACATGTAAATATGATGAGGAACCCCTCTCTCTCTCATCAACCATGTTTATGAATTCTTATATCACAACATTATGCTGCCGAAATCGCACCGATTTTCTAAGCCAATACCATTGTGTAGTGAATACCATGCCCATTTTTTCATCAAGGGTATTCACCTTTCTTCACATTTAATTATTGATTATAAAGTTTCATTTATTAATTACACATTCCTTTATCATGGAATAAATGATTATGTTTTATGAATCCTTGTTTTATGATCCATGTGGCACACTTATGCATGAAATTAAATGTTTAAGAAGGTTGTGCCCTTATAGCGCTCCAATGCCTTGGGTAAAGTATAGTATCCTGATACATCATGTAAAATGAGTATTGAATCATGATAATTCATGTGTAACGGGGGTTTACTCGTGCTTCATGATCAATGAGGATTTACTCATGCTCCATGTGCAATGAGCCTTGGCTCATGCTAATTCCATGTTAAGTGTTGTTGCCACATTTCCATGTTATGATTATCATGCTTTATCATGCCTTTATGTTCATGTTTCTCTTCTTCTCTATTGATATTCCTATTGTCTAACATGTATTTTACTCCTCATTTACTCCATTTTTATTCCCTTACTGGGCATTATAGCTCACCCTTTTCTTATGCATGTCCTTAGGTTATCCCATGCAATGCTAAGTACGAGGAAATATAGTGGTCATGTAAAGGATGTTTTCAATAAAGATGTTGTATTTCATGTTTTAAGTTGTTATGTAATGATACTAAGCCCCAAATACACAATACCTCTCGATCTTCCATGTTGTATCAAGTAAATAGTTTATGTAATAAATCATGTTTATGTTTGTAAAAAAATTAGGGTTGTCATAGTTAATATCAGAGGATAGGTTTAGTTATTTTTGGTATTTGGATTAGAAAACCCTATTAAATCCTTAGAGACAACACTAAATATAATAAAAACATCCCTATATTTTGGTATGTATTGAGTAAGTGGTTTATCAAAAAAATACATCCCTGTTTGGATACGAGTAGGTAGAGGCGGTTCTAGCACAGAGGTATCCGAGGGGTTAAACCTGAAAACACCGCTTTGAGATAGACTCGAACAGGAGCTGGGGAATGAGAACGGGCCTTGCTGTACTCTTGGATACAACACTCCCAGGGGATATGTTTTTATAAATTCAGAAGCTTACTATGAACACTTTTAATGGAATTAAAAAAATGCCCCTAAAAATATATGTTAGAAAGTAGATCATGAAAAAGCCTAGGTTCAAGCCTATAGACTCATGAGTTAAGGAAATAAAAGTTTATTTTTAAGTCATCAACTTTTATATTTGGTTTACCCTTTATGTGTTACCCCCTATATTTCCATTTAATCCTACCAATGGCCGGTAATATGAGGACTTGGGCTTACAACCGGTGTGATGATCAGTGTGATGACTGTACTAATGAGAAGCCCAATCCAATGGGAGTGGGAATCGTGAAATTTTTCATGATTCTCACTCAGCTTACTCAAGATTTGAATAGAAACATGGGTCAATAGGAACGTCCAAACCCCCCTAATAAAGAACAAGTCTCTATCGAGAGCTTTATGAGACAATGGCCTCCTACTTTTAGTGGATCATCCGATCACCCGATCTCTGAACAACGGATAAAATCCATTGAAATGATCTTCTCCATTATTCAATGTTCTGAACAAGAGAAGGTTATCCTGGCGGGTTATCGTATTAAGGGTGAAGCTGATCAATGGTGGATATTGATCAAAAATACAAATCCTGAGGAGGAGATCGAGGCATTGTAATGGAAGGATTTCCAGAAGATGTTTTTCGATAAATATTTTTCGGGCACCCTCTGTCTTAAGATGGAAAGGGACTTCCCTTCCATCTAGAAAATATAAGAATAATATGTTGGAGCATATGAGGAAAACCTCACAAGGCTTTCATGATACTCTTCCGGCTTTGTTGTTACCCCTGAATTCAAGGTTGACCGCTTCTTTGGTGGGCTGAAGCCTAGCCTGCGGAAAGCATTAGCGATCTGTGACATCGACAGCTATGAGGAAGTTTTCTGATGTGCCCTCATGGTCAAAATGGATATTAGGGAATCATAGGGGAATCATGGGGAGAAGAAGCGTAAGGTGGACTTCAATGTTGGTGGTCCTATGGATAAATCCAACAGTGCTAATAAGATACAACACCCCACTTTCCAAATGTGCGGAAAAAAGAACCCTGTAAATTTCCTCAAGGGGATGAGGAAATTCTTTAGGCGTGGAATAGAGGGGCACCTAGCTGCTAACTATTGACAAGAAATACCCACAGCTGTGGTAGAGGATAGGAATGCTCCGTTAAAACCTCAATGCATTGATCATTTCTACAAATGAAAACAACTAGGGCATCTTGTAAATCAGTTCCCTAATCCAAGGGTTTTCGGAGGCAACCAACAACCTTCAAGGCACCAAGAAAGATATTTTTCCATCACTTCTGCCAAATTGAACCCCGAAAATAAAGTTTTGATAGGTACACTAGTTATTTATTCAAGAATATTGAAGATACTTTTTGAATCATGTTCTACAAATTCTTTTATTTCTCAAAAGTTTAGTAGAACAATCTCAGCACCACCAAACACCATGGAAGTGAAGATGTCGGTGAGTACGACAAATGGGGAAACCATGGCATCCCATGAATATAAGTCCTCCCCGATTATAATTTATGGATTGAATTTCCTGGAGAACCTCATCATACTCCATATGGTGGAATTTTAGGAAATTCATGGCATGGATTGGCTTTCCTTATATAGAGCCAACATAAATTGTCAGGAGAAGGAAATCACACTCCATATGGAGACTTGACCCCTGATTCTTTACAAGTGTAAGGAGGAAGATGAATATCCTTTAGCTACATCATCTCATGAATGGATATTACTAACCTATGAGCATGCGTATCTGGCTCAAATGATAGAGTCCATGGAATAAACCATCCTTGAAGAAATTCCTATTGTGAGAGAATTCGCTGAAATGTTTCCTGAGGAACTGCCTGGTCTTCCTCCTAGAAGATATGTTGAATTCTCAATTGAACATATACCAGGAATGCTACAAATATCCAAGAATCCATATAGAATGGCTATGATGGAGCTTGAAGAACTGAAGAAAAAACTATAGGAAAATCTGGATAAAGGGTTTATATTCCCAAGTTCTTCACCATGGGGTGCACCAGTTCTCTTCATCAAGAAGAAGGATGGGCCAATGCGGCTTTGCATCGATTATCGTGAACATAACAAAATCATGATAAATATCAAGTATCCTATTCCACAGATCAATGAATTTTTTGATCAGCTGCGTGGAGAACAATACTTCACCAAGGTAGATTCGCTTTTAGGATATTATCATGTAAGGGTGAAGAAGGAAGATGTCCCCAAGTCTACTTTTCATACAAGATACGGGCACTATGAATTCATATTAATGCTTTTCGGACTCACCAATACTCTAGAAATCATCATGGACTTGATGAATAAAGTCTTTAGAGATTACCTTGACAAAATTGTGGTAGTCATTATAGATGATATTCTAATATACTCCAAAACCAAGCAGGATCATGAGGAGCATTTATGAATTGTACTAGAGACTTTGTGCAAGGAGAAGCTCTATGAAAAGTATATCAAGGGTGAGTTATGGTTGAAGGAGGTCTTATTCTTGGGCCATATCATCATAAGCAATGGGATATCTATGGATCCCTCCGAAACAGATGCAATTGAGGAATGGATGAGGCCAACATTAGTAACAGATTTCCGTAGCTTGTTGGGGTTAACTGGATATTATCGATGATTTGTGAGAAGTTTCTCATGATTTTACAACCATCTTACCAAGATAACTCAAAAGGGGGTAAAGTTTTCTTGGAGTGATTAATGCGAAGAAAAGCTTCAAGGAGTTGAAAAGGAGGCTTATCACTGCACCCATTCTCACATTAACACAAGTGGGGAACTTTTTGTGGTATTTAGTGATGCTTCGATGAAGGGTTTATACTGTGTGCTGATTCAGAATTATAATGTGATATCCAATGCCTCAAGGTAGTTGAAAATCCATGAGCAAAACTATACAACGCATGATCTGGAGATGGTTTCATTGATATTTTCCTTGAAAATCAGGCGGAATTATCTCTATGGGGAGAAATGTGAGATATATACTGGCCACAAGAGTCTTATATATATATTCACACAGAAAGATCTTAATATGAAACAGAGAATATGGATAGAGCTCATCAAGGATTATGAATGTTCAATACATTACCTCCCTGGGAAAGTGAAGAAAGTGGTAGATGCCCTAAGTAGAAAGGACCCAGTGATTCTATCAATGATGAGAATTGAGATGGATCCAATCTTCTTAGACTTGATGAAGTTGGACATGGGAATCATAAAGAAGGGAACATCATCAATCCTTTCAAAAATTATTGATCAGCCGTCTCTTATGGAATGGTTAAAGGATGCTGAAAAGGATGATTTGGGAATTCCGTAAAAAGTGGAAGCTATCAAAAAGTGGAAATCCTCAGAGATTAATGTTAATGAAGAAGGAATTGTGCGGTTTGGGAAAAGACTATGTGTTCAATCAAGTTTGGAGATGAAGAAGGAACGTTTGGATGATGAGCATAGATAAAATTTCTCTTTTCTCCTAGGGAGCACAAAGATGTATCGAGATCTCCGAGAAATCTTTTGGTTGGATAATATGAAAAAAATATCGCTGAATATACATCAATGTGGCTGGTGTGCTAGCAAGTGAAGGAAGAGAGGCATATGTTTAAGGGTATGATGAAACCATTTACCATACTAGAATGAAAATGGGAGAACATCACCATGGACTTTGTCACCAAACATATGAGGACATCCAATGTCAACAATGAAATATGGGTTGTTATGGATCATCTTACAAAAACTGCACACATAATTGCTATTCGGGAGGATTTCTCATTGGATCAACTTGAACAGATATATATCAAGAAAGTGGTAAGTCAACATTGAGTGCCACTATCTACTGTGTCTGATCGAGATCCAAGATACACCTCTATGTTTTGGAAGAGTCTTCAACATGCTATGAATGCTGAACTGAACATCAGTACATCCTATCATCCTCCAACTGATGGCCAATCTGAGCGGACTATCCAAACACTTGAGGACATGTTAAGAGCATGCTCAATGGACTTTAATGGAGGATGTGATCGACATATTACTCTGGTTGTGTTCTCTTATAATAACAGTTTCCACTTGAGGATCCAAATGGCACCATATGATGCCCTTTATGGGAAAAGGTGTAGAACACCGGCGTGTTGGGATGAGGTCGGTGAACGTAAGCTTCATGGACCGGAAATGGTCGAGGAAATGGTGGAGATGGTGAAAAACATTCAGCAGCATATTAAGGAAGCCGAGAGTTGACAGAAGAGTTATACATATAATCATCAATGAGATCTTGATTTTAAAGTTAGAGACATGGTTTTTCTACGCATATCTCCTTGGAAGAAGGTCATGGGGTTTGGAAATAAAGGGATGTTAAGTTTTGGGTACATCAGCCCCTTCTAGATTCTTGATCGTGTCGGGGCTGTGGCCTATCGACTAGCACTTCCACCTACCATGGCCTAAGTACATTATGTCTATAATGTATCCCTATTAAGGAAGTACATACCAGACCCTTCACATGTACTCTCTTCTAAGGTGGTACAATTTTAGGATGATCATTCTTTTGAGGAGCAACCAGTGAAGATCTTAGATCGTAGAGAAAAAGTTCTACGAAATAAGACAATGCCCCTTGTCAAGGTGTTGTGGAGAAACGACAAGTTTGAAGAAGCGACTTGGGAATCAGAGGAAATGATGAAGCTGAGTTACCCACATCTGTTTTAGTGTGGGAAAAGGTAATTTCTAGGGTGAAATTTCTTAAGAGGAATAATGTAATGACCCAAAGTTTCATTAATAGAAATCCCTCTTGATCTAATTAAATGTCTCTTTATGTAAAATTTGTATATAAAATGTCATCTTCTTTGGTTTTATGTTAAGAATTGTGACCATTTCTTTTATATCCTTTGAACAGTGAACACATGATTAGTATAAATATAGGGCTTTAACAAACCCAATTTACTCAGAAAAAGGAAGAGATGGCCTTATCTAGAAGAATTTCTCCATAATATGTCCATCTGTCGAATCTCAGAAAAGAGGTGGTGTATTTGGGCTTCACTCTTGACTAATCCCACACTGACCTTCATTATTTCATGCTCGAATGTGACCGTCTACGGGAAAAGTGGAAGTTGATAGAAATTTCCACTCGAGCGATGTTATCCGAGCCACCCCAAGAGTCTTTCACCATCGCACCTTACACTTAGGTATTATGCGGCTATTTTAAGGGGTTATGTAACAAATCTTTAGTA
The DNA here is from genome assembly GCA_963277665.1 of Viscum album. Lineage (NCBI taxonomy): Eukaryota > Viridiplantae > Streptophyta > Magnoliopsida > Santalales > Viscaceae > Viscum > Viscum album. The sequence goes on from OY728129.1 coordinate 1,071,974,368, forward strand.
CTATGTTCATGTACATTATTTTTTGTATATAATAATGAATATACCTTGTTGTCATTATTGATACATTGTAAATAGTTTTTAAAGTGCAAATAGTGTTTATAGTTATTATTTAATTAAGAATTCTATTTTATTTAATTAAGGGAATTTTTAATTAAATAATATTATAATAAAATATTATTATTATTATTATTAAATTAATTTTATTATATATAAATTATCACATTATTTTATGAATGCAATTGTAATTTTTATTAAGGTTTGAAAGCCATTTTTTGTCAAAACCCGCGAATTTTCGATAAATGTTGGATTTTATTTTAAAAGTGAAAATTTACATATTTAGAAAATTATTTATATAAAAAAATGTTATATCTGGGATCAGGACATCAAAATTATCTAACGGTAAATTTTTCATAATTTTCCGAGAAAGTCAAATTTTTGGGTAAAAAATAAATACCATTTAAATATATAATGTGGTTTATGACATCATAATGACCCAATAGTGAAGTAATAAAATACAATAAGCATTATGTTCTGCCAATAGATGTTTTTTCATTAAAATAATGTGATTTTGGGTTTTTTTGACTAACTTTTCAAAGAATTAATGGCCCCTCGAGATTTATTAAGCATCTTGCCTTTTTAAATTATTTTCCATTGGAGTGTGACTCACCTCCACATAAGCAACCCCATTATATTAAAAAGTTCGGACTTTGTCTTTATAAAATATTTTTTTCCACTTCCCTTTTCCAAAAACCATGGGAAAAAACCTTGATCTGATTTGTGGTTTGGATTAATTTAATATAAGGCGTCCCAAAACTAAATAATAAAGAATTCCTTCACCTTTCCTTTATAAAACCAACCAAGCTCCCACTTCCTCATCACTAAAATCCTTGGGAGTTCGTCCAACCTCTGTCCTACTCTCTCTATAATCCTCTCAAGGTTCCCAAAGCTCCCGAGAATCCCCTCTCAAGCCTCTCTCAAGCCATCAGATGCACACTTTCATGTAAGGGTTTTTTCTTCCTTTCTCATTTTGTCCAATTTTCTTTAAGTTGTTTTTCCATTTTAATTTCAATTATGAATGTTGATCTATGGTTTAGAACCTCCCTCATACTTTCATATTTATGTTTGAATGATGGGAGACCCCTTTAGCTCTCATTAAATTCCTCCCATGTACACCTACTACTATGTCGAAATTCCGAAAGGAACTTCTCTCTCTTCATTTACATTCAAGCAACACTTTTGTATCATGAATATAAATTCCATTAAAATTATTGGGACATGTATCTATATGACCTCCTTACTGTCCATTACATGTAAATTTGATGAGGAACCCCTTTCTGTCTAATCAACCGTTTTTATGAATTCTTATATCATGTCGTTACACTGCCAAAATTGCACCGATTTTCTAAGCCAATCCCATTGTGTAGTGAATACCATGCCCATTTCTCCATCAAGGGTATTAAACTTTATGCACATTTAATAATTGATTATAAAGGTTCATGTATTAATTCCACATTCAATTTATCATGGAATAAATAATTATGTTTTATAAATACATGTTTTATGATCAATGTGGCACACTTATTCATGAAATGAAATTTTTAAGAAGGGTGCACCCTTATAGAGCTCCAATGCATTGGGTAAAGTATAGTATCATGATACATCATGTGCAATTATTAATGACTCATGATAATTCAAGGTCAATGGGGGTTTACTCTTGCTTCATGTGCAATGAGGATTTACTCATGCTCCATGTGCAATGAGCCTTGGCTCATGCTAATTCCATGTTAAGTGTTGTTGCCACATTTACATGTTATGATTATCATGATTTATCATTCCTTTATGTTCATGTTTCACTTGTTCTCTATTGATATGCCTATTGTCTAATATTTATTGTACTCCTCATGTATTCCATGTTTATTCCCTTATTGCTCTTTTTAGCTCACCATTTTATTATGCATATCCTCAGGTTATCCCATGAAATGCTAAGTACAAGAGAATGTAGTGGTCATGTAAAGTAATTTTTCAATAAAGATGGTTTATTTCATGTTTTAAGTTGTTATGTATTTATGATTATCCCCAAAGACACTAGACCTCTCAATATTCCATGTTTTATCAAGTAAATAGTTTATTTAATAAATCATGTTTAAGTTGGTAATAAAAGAAGGGTTATCATAATGGGAACGTGGTTAGCGCACGGTCTGAACAAATCGTGTGGCCAGCTTAGAAAGCCATGCACCATTGATAGTGGTCTCTGCACAGGCTACACACTGTTTTTCAAACCCAGCGGGCAAGCCATGCGAAGCCCCTGGTGGAGACAGAGGCCAACACACAGTTGGCGCATGGTTTTCCAAACCGTGCGGGGTAACCATGCAGCCACTTAATGTTAGGGTTTTTAAGTCCCAGGCCACTTGGGACTTCCCATTCCTCCACCATTCTTCCTCCCAATCGTGGATCAAGCGGGAGTTGCATTTTTCAAAGATTGGGGGAGCTCCCTGGCTCATTTTGGAGGCAAAATGATGGGGTTTTATTTTAGATCGAAGGTGGTTCTCCTTGGGTTAGTCTCTCCTCTATGGTTTTCCTCTAGATCTATATCTCTCCCTCAGTTTTCTAGATTTACACCCATTATGTGTAGATCTAGGGTTGTGGTTTCCTTGGGTGTTGATATTAAGACTTGTGGATATTAGGGAAGGGCGTTTTCAGGGGTGTGCTCGCCGGGTTGGAGAAGGTGTGGTAGCTTGTGGATCGACTTCGTCAGAACCCTAAGAGGTAGGCAGTTTGTGCCTTTCGATTTAAGGTCTTTAAATTTTATGTGCAAAATCGCAAATACCCATGAACGAGGTATTGTGGGTTTACCGTTTTTGACCCTATTAATTGCCTACTTTGTTTGTGTGTGAAAGTAGAATTTATATGTATGTGAATAGGGTTGATTTCTATGCTTTGTAGGTGTTTCCCATGCATGTTCTCTTTATGACTGGTTGGTTCTGCTTGGCCTGTTAGGATACACTATTGGTTTCCCATGCCTATTATTGTAGGATAGATTGATCTTGTTTATCTGTCATACTGATATGTTGTAGACTACTATCCATGTAGTTATTGAGGTTTACTTTGTCTGGTACACGTTTCTATACTTATTTTACTTACACGGGCCCATGAGAACCTGGTGTAGTAGACCATAGGGATAATAGATATAAGGGATTATCCAGAGTGTCATATAATTTACGATGCTAGACCATTGGGAGAATTGATGTCCATTGTTTCCCCATGGAGTCTTTAGTTCCTCAATGTGGGCCACAGAGGGAATGTGAAGTAAGTTCTTTCATAGAGTGTCGTTAAATACGATATGAAACTATACGGGGAATTGATGTTGAGTGCTTCCTCAGAGAGTCTATGCTTAAGCTGAATCAGATGGGTTAGACTGAGTGTAATCCCTAGAGGGGTGCTTATACATGTTGGTAGGACCAAAGGGGATAGGATTTGAGTACCTCTCAGAGGGTTAACAAGTGTTAGCTACTTGTCTGTGTTGCTGGGTAGGACTAGAGGGGATAAGATGTGGGTACTTCTCAGAGGGTTACTTGTTTGTGTTATATTCTTGGATAGTTGTTTCTTGATATTGAAACTGTGTATTATTTACTGTTGAGTAGTTTATTTTTTACTTCTTTATATACTTTTACATTCCATATATTCACTGACCGTTAGGCACAGATCTTGTGGTGGTTGCATACTAGGATTTAGTCTCACACCCTGTTTGGGCCTTGCTTTTTTTCCCAAACAGAATATATTGCTGCAGATATAGACAAGGGTAAGCTCCAATCTACATCAGGTACTTGAAGTTTTATGGAGTCGGAGAGCATGTTACCAAGCTTAGACTTGAGATGTTGAGGAGCTGTTATCTTTTTCTTTTGTATTTGTGTTTAGTACTATTTGTATTCAGCATTGTGACTTGTTTGGCTGTTTTCTGAGACATATGTATCATGCATAATTATATATATATTTGTGATCTAGTTGTTTATTATTTCAGTCTTCTACTGTTTACTATTGTTATATATTTACTGCTTCCAGTATTGCATGTTGTTTACTTCCGCTGTGTTACTCTTCCAATGAGGGCATAGTTTCCCCACAATAACACCCAAGGCCATCACTACTAGTTAGTAGCCTCTGGCATTTGGGGAAATGCGCTTGGGGTCATGTGAATATCTGGGTATAGGATGCCTCTGGGTGGGTTCTGAAATTGGGATGTTACAAAGGGGTATCAAAGGATTCTTTTCTCTTGATTTACTATTTGGAGCCTTTTTCCAGGGATTGGACGGAATTGGTACATGGTATTAAGTTGTACCCGGGAGTAGCTAACTTGTGTATATGGAAAAGCCAATCTACCTCATTTATTGAAATTTCTTCTGGTTTTGAGAGTTTATGGTTGATCTTATTTTCACTGTTGAGTTACTCACATGTTTGTTGTTATTACTATTGATGTTATTGTGGTTATATTCCAATCGCAACCCGATGAGATGAGGGTATTCCATCTCATGCATCATATAGGTACTTGCTAGAAATCATATGTCATGCATTCTTACCATGTCATCTTGGATGCACTAGCAATTTCTTATTGTTGTGATAGACATTGCGTAGAATATTCATTCTGTTGTGATAGATGCATTGATATAATATCTGCAGTTTGATAGGGTATTAGTTGTGTAAGGGTTTTCTTCAATGAATGCCAAACTTTGGTTCTTGAGGTTTTGTAGACCATCATGGACTGTAATTCGGTGGATCATTACTTTGTTTTCCTTGTTATAATATGTGTAAGATGTAAAGATTTGATTCATGGGGAGAATGGGCCCTTATGGTTTGTAATTTGGCACTATAACTGTTCATTTCAGTGTTTCTCTAGGTTCTAGAGTAATTTATAATGCTTACTATCCAAAAAAACCAAAATGTATGCCGTGTAGTTTTGACAAAACAAACTGTTTTCTTCTGTTCGGGAAGAAACAATTTTTCTCGGTACATGTTGTGTACTCCTATGTTTTAGTCCCTATTAATGTTGATCTATGGTGTGTGATTGACCTTGTAGAGTCATTCCACCGATATGCCCTGCAGTTGTTTGCCATCCACAAGGTGGTGATCAGACACATGATATGGATGATCAAGGACATCCTGTAGATCCTCCTTCGATTCCAGTCTTGGAACCACCAATTATAACTGACCCAGGTGCTGATGGACAGTTTATGGAAGGATTTATGAGGATGATGTCGAGCTTTTAGGGATCACTACCTCCTACCACGTCGATGGGAGATTTGACGTGGGTCTTTCAGCAGGAGCATCCTCCCACTTTCTCAGGGTATGGGGGACCCCAGTCTCTAGAGTCATAGCTAGAGTCCATGATGACAATTTTCAAGCATATAAAGATGCCTCCGGAGAGGAGGGTCAATCGCGCTACCTATATGATTTGGGACTTTTCCACGAGGTGGTGGGATATGATCTCACAGGAAGGACGCCATCAAGTCATGGTGTGGGATGAGTTTCAACGCATCTTCTTTGACTTCTTCTATACAGAGACCTTGAGGACTGATAGAGTTCAAGAGTTTATGAGTCCGGGGCATGTTATCTTTCTATTATGGAGTATTCTTCTTGATTTACCAAGATGTTGTGATTCATACCTATTCTAAGAGGTGATCATTTATTCGTGGCATGGAAGTTCGAGGATGGTCTGTGGCATGACATCTAATCACAGGTGAACATCATACGATGAATTATATCACTTCTATCATCAACCATGCGTTGATCACATTTCACAATCTGAGGGATTCCAGAGTTTTGAGCCAGGGTGCCTCGGCATATAAAGTTAGCATCCCTCCGACTGATAGTAGAAAGCGCCACAGGGAGTCTTCGCGTGGTGATCCGAGGAGGCGAGACACTTCTTCTGGTAGCCAGGTGGTGTGCTACCAGTATGGAACGAGTGGGCATATAAGGCCACACTGCCCGAGATACCCAGTAGAGTTCCGATCATGCGGCAAATTTGGTCACCTTCAGTGCTTATGTTAGATCTTCTCACCAACAGCCGGTGACAAGGTGTTCTTCTATGAATCCTCGTTCAGAAGAAGCACAACCAGTTTCTGAACAGTCAGGGAACTAGAGATATTCTGGTTGTTCAGGATGAGGTGGAGGTCCTGGCCATGGTGGTCAGTCACCGGTCGTCCAGTGACAACAGAGTGTATCAATGTAGATTTTTTAGGGAGGGTCACATGGTCTTGGAGAAGGCCAGACCATTGCAGTGGATCAGAACCAGTAGAAGCCAGATCTCTGATCTTCTATAGTTTGAGGTATGATCTTAGTATCCTCAGTTTTAGCTTTAGTTCATTTCGATATAGGGGCTTCCTATAGCTTTATATTGGTTGTTTTTGTGGATAGCCTTGGTCTCTACATCTTTTCTTCTGCTGATATATTTACACTAGACACTCCTTTGGGGTCCAGAACATCTAGTGTGTGTTAGTGTAAGGAGTTCCCCTAGAGGTTGGTGGGTGTCACTTCCTATGGGAACTCTATGTCCTAGAGATGACAGTCTATGATGTCATTCTCAGAATGGACTTTCTAGTTCCCTTCTAGGAAGTTGTTGAATGTTGTCACCATAGGTTGAGTTTCACATCACCAGAGGGCGTATCGTTTCTTAATAAGGGAGAATGGGATGTCCAGTCAAGTAGAGCAGGTCTAGAGCTTCATGGGTTATGAGGAGTTACAACCCATATTTCTAGTCTATATCTGGATAGTCATGTGACTTCATAGTTATACTTTCTTCTAGTGGTGGATCATTTCAAGGATGTCTTTCCAAAATACTTTTCAGGTTTGCCTCCAGAGTGTGAGGTAGATTTTTCAATTAATCTTGTTACAGGAGCGACACCGTGTCCATTCCTCCTTATAGGATGGTTACACCAGAGTTAGAGGAACCCAAGAAGAAGTTAGAGGAGATGCAAGAAAAGGGTTTCATCTGACCCAGTACTTCTACTTGGGGTTCACCTGTCCTATTTGAGAATACAAAAGATGACACCCTCAGGCTTTGTGTGGATTATCAGATGTTGAATCAGTTGATGATCAAGAACCGATATCCGTTACCAAGGATTGATGATCTCTTAGATCATCTTTGTGGAGTCCGGTTGTTCTTGAAGATTGACTTGAAGATTGGTTATCATCAGTTGTGTGTTAGAACATATAATATAACTCTTATAAATTTTTGGAGCATGTATGGACTATACGAATATATGGTGATTTCGTTCGGTCTCACGAACATACATGCTATTTTCATGGCACTGATGAACCGAGTGTTCCATCCATACTTGGATTCCTTCATCCCGGTCTTCGTGGACGATATCTTGGTTCACTCTCACACTCGACACGACCGTGCCACATATCTTGAAATCATATTTGTTACACTGAGAGAGAATAAGTTATATTCTATGATCTCAAAATGCATCTTTTGGATGGATTCGATTCACTTCTTGGGTCATGTCATGTTAGGAACAAGAGTATAAGTAGACCTAGAGAAAGTGAAATTTGTAGTTTCTTGGGAGCATCCAAAGAACTTATTTTATGTATAATGTTTTACAAGGTTGTTTGGATAATATAGAAACTTCATACATGTATTTTAATTCTAATTAGCACCACTTATGGGTCTGACTAAGATGTGTGTGAAGTTATTATGGTTAGATTCTTGTGAGTCATCATTTCAGGAGCTGAGGGGGAGGTTGACTTCAGCACTGATACTAGTGTTTACAGAACCGGGGAAGAGCTATACTATTTATTGTGATGATTAAGGTATCGGGCTGGGAGCTGTGCTTATACAGGATGATGGAGTCATTGTGTACGGGTCTTAGCAGTTGAGCCCACATGAGAGGAATTACCCGACACATGATCTTGAGTTGGAAGCTATTGTGCATGCCCTGTGCTTTTGGAGACATCCTCTTCTGAGAGAGCATTTTTTTTCAACGACCACAAGAGTCTCAATTACATCTTCACATAGTGTGATCTGAATTTGGGACAGCAAAGGTGGGTTGATTACCTAAAGTCCTTTGACATTGATCTTGCCTATATGCATGGGAAGGAAAACATAATGGCTGATGCATTGAGCATGAGGACTCAGATACATGATATTCAGGAGGCTGATAGTGAGTGGAAGCTTATGGCTATATTCTCTAAGATGCATTTGGAGGTACACAATAGATAGGAGAAGAATTATCTTTCTTCTGAAGTTGTTTCCTATACTCTTCTTTATCGAGTACGAATGAGGAAGCTATCATATTCTCAAGGATTAGTCATAAGGGAGAGCGTGTCCGGAGAGGACCCTTGTTATTGATAGACCATAGGCGAGGATGAGATCTTACATTTCAAGGGGCACATATGTGTTCCAGTAGAAAAACTTGAGGAGCTGATTCGGGACTTTCATCCCTCTGTTTGGGAAGTTCAACCTAGCATCACCAAGATGTATCGTGATCTACACCATCAGTATTGGTGGCCAGGTATGAAGAGAGACATTACTGGTTTCATCATGAGGTGTTCCAGCTGTCAGCATGTGAAGCCAGAGCACCGGCGACCAGAATGGATTTTGTAATAGTTACCCATTCCTGAGTGGAAGTGGAATGACTTCGTGATGGATTTCATGACCGGTTTGTGGAGGTCGCCTTAAGGGAATGATGTAGTATGGGTTTTCATTAACAGGATTATGAAGGTTTCTCAATTATTACTGATCAAGGAGACCATAAATATTGATGATATGGGATGGTTGTACATCCGTGAGACTGTACATCTACATGGTGTTTCACACTCTATTATTTCAGACAAGGATTCTCATTTTACTTGTCGGGTTTGGAAGGGGACTTAAAAATGCCTTAGAAACACATGTACTTTTGAGTATAGCTTACCACCCCTAGACAGATGGCCAGTCTGAGCATACGATTCAGGAAATTGAGCACATTCTCTGATCATGCATTCTGGATTTTGAAGGTTCATGGAGAAGCATATTCCTCTTGTAAAATTTTCCTATAATAATAGTTTTCAAGCAACTATACATATGCCACCTTATGAGGATTTTTACAGTAGGCTATGTTGATCACCCTTATGTTTGTTTAAGGTTAGAGTGGCAGCATTCCTAGGACCTCGTCTTGATCAGGAGACCACAGTATAGATAGAGTTGATTCAGAAGAGGATAGCTACTACAATGTATCGACAGAAATCTTATGCTGATTAGCGGAGATGACCTCTGGATTTCGAGGTCAGGGATCCGATTTTTATACATGTCACACTGAGGTTGGGGCATAGAAGGATCAGGGAATTGGGTATGCTTCTGCTGAGGTACGTCGGTCTTTTTGATGTGTTGGAGAGAGTTGACTCGGTGGCCTATCGGTTGCAGTTACCTTAGAGGTACCGGGCTATGTCTGATGTATTCCACGTTTCACAGCATCGACATTACTTTTCATACTTGTCTCATGTATTTCAACCTAAGGATGTTGTGCTCGAAGTGGATGCGTCATTCAAGGAGCATCGTATCCAGATTATTGATCGCAGTAAAAAGGTTATCTAGGGCCGATCTTTTCTGATGGTACGAGTGCTATGGCAGCACGAGCGAGTAGAATACAAGACTTGGGAGAGGGAGGCCGATGTACAAGCTCAGTGGCTAGACCTGTTCGGGGTTTCTTCTTCTGCGTCGTGCTAGGGAAATTTGGGGATTAATTTCATTAAGGGGTGAAGTTTGTAAGAACCCTAACCTTCTTTTATGTTATGTTTTTCTATTTGGGTTGTTTTTTAGGAAAAGTGGTTTTTGGGAGGTTTTTCAGGGGAAGACAGTAGGAGCACAGTCCGAACAAACAATGTGGCTAGCCCAAGAAACTGTGCACCCATGACAGTGGGCTCCACACAGGCTGACATGGTTTGTCAAACCATGCGTTCAAGTCGTATGATTTCCTTGGGTGAGAGAGTGGCTAATGCATGGTTGGCACACGGTTTGACCAACCGTGAGGGGTAATCATGCAGCCACTTAAAGTTAGTTTTTTAAAGTCCCAGGCCACTCAGGATTTCCCATTCCTCCACCATTCTTCCTCCCACTTGTGGCTCATTCAGGAGTTACATTTTTCAGAGTATGGGAGAGATTCATGGCTCGTTTTGGACAAAAATCGAATGGGTTTCATGGTGGATCAAAGGTGGTTCTCCTAGGGTAAGTTTCTCCTCTTGGTTTCGTTGGGTTTTCTTCTATATCTACATCTCTATCCCTCTCTTAGTTTTCTATATCTACACCCTTTGTGTGTAGATATAGGGTTTTGGTTTCCTTGGGTGTTGATTTTATGACTTGTGGGTGTCAGGGAAGGGGATTTACAGTGTAACGCCCCGACCCCAGCTACCCGGAGTCAGTGCATTACTTCGTAACATTGGCATGATCACAAAAGATCATGTCTCAAAATACTTCTTAGTTTAGTAGCCTTGGAAACACTAGATACATTCATAAATGTTACATTACATCATAAAGTTAAAAACTACAATAACAAAGTCTCCATAGACCACACTCATATCCTCTTCTGAAAATCCCTGTAGGTCATTCATAAAATACTTCTTCACATCTTTGAAAATATTAAAACATTGAAAGGGGTGAGCTCAGATGCTCAGTAAGGATAACAATATTGCGGAAGCTTTCATAAATAAACATTACAATTTAAGGCAATGTATAACTAAAAAAAAGCCTTTTAAACATGAACTTCAACATTATATGGAAAAAGTAAAATGAGATAATGCCATTTACTTATTCAAATGGATATTCTACTGGTCGAATAATCACATGAAATATCAATAACCACTTTTATAATGATGGAATGCATAATGCCAGACTATCATAACCACGTAGTCAAGGCCTCGTGCCAAGACCACAAATAAGATTTTGTCAAGGACTTGTGCCAAGACACTAGTTTGTCTCATGAGACCTACCGATGCATCGAGGAGCTATAGCGGGCTCCACCCATCACTTATTAAGTCCAATGCATTCCTCATATGAATAGGTTTAAACATATCATAAACCATAACATAATCGTATCACATAAAACATGCATAAAGGAAACATAACATTTCCACATTTAAATCACAAGATATCAATAAAACACATTGATATAATAAAAACACTTTCAAAACCATTTTCATTACCAAAATAAAAGAAAAGTAAAACATGGTATTTATTTTTCTTTTAAAAAAAGTATGGCTTGTAGAGGAAGCCGAAACTCAAATAATGGTCACGGCGGCGGAGAAGTTGTTGTCGCCGCATACGTATGACAAAGACATTTCTTTTGTCTTTTAGTAAAACGCTTTGTAAAAAAAGATTCCTTTTTGAATAAACGTAAAAATTAAAGGGGTTTATACACAGTATAAAAGAAAGTTGTGTATAAAACCAAATATGCCTCAATGAAAGGAGATTGAGACGAAGTCCTTAAAAAGTTCATTTTTAAAATAAAATAGATCAATTATGTGTATTCACTATAGGTACACATAAAGGAAGTAAGAATACAAAATAGTACATAATAATATCATGACATAATTTGAAAGTAGGAGATTAACCCAAAGAATGGAAATTGGGTTAAGAAGTTCCCTTACCTTGCGTCCTATCCTGACTCGACCGTTCTTTAACCTCCGGAATAATAAACTAGAGTTAATTTCTATTTACTTAAGAACCTTTTTCATGTTCATTATTCCTTTTATATCACTTATTACAATGTTATAAACATTACGTATTTATTTAAGTTAATAACGGTCGTTTTGTCGATCTTTGGTACTTGAGTCAAAAATAAACTTCTTATAATTACAAGTTGTTCATGTGGTGAAATATCCATTATATCCAGAATTATATTAATGATGTAGATATCATATATATCATATATATACAGTATATACATTCATTTATAATATTACGTAACATTTAGAGGTAAAAAATGAAATGCACCGTTCATGGAGATGGTAAGCCGTACGTACGCATGAACGCTACTTTCATTTCTATTTCATATTTAATAGAATGAAATCATAATGATATAAATGTATAATATAATTCCAGTTTAATATCATATATAATATCATTTACTCCATCCTTTATACATCCCACATGTGGCATTAACGATTCACATCACTTTGAGGGGGCGGTAGTCCGCACTTCCTAAAATGAAATTATCGCGTTTACCCATAATGGAAATCATAAAGTATGCCATAAATGAGAAATACAGAAGAATAAGTAAAACATAAACAAATTATATATCATATATAAATATAGTGACATCTTAATGTCCACCTTTGAAGGTGTTATATTAGTGTTGAACAATAATCATTTCGTGATGCAGAAATTCACCCTCCACAGAAACCGTATGTTTTTTAACCATTAGATGTAGGTGTGTGTAATTTTAGCTCGAATCCTTCTTATAAAAACATCCTAGTATATTGAGGATACTGGTTTTGTTACAAAAGAAATTAATAAAATGAGTTTAGGGGGTTGGAGAAGAAAAATAAAACAAAACAACATTAGAGAAGACATTACCACAAAATCGGGTAACTCTTTTTGATTTGAGCCAAGGGCTTCCTTGGGAAATGTTCTGCCCAAAGTGAGGATTCTAGGAGTAATAGGGGGAATTTGGGAGAGTATTTTTGTAGAGGTTGGCCGATCCAAATGGCTTGAAAGTGTGAATGAGGTGGTAGAGTTGGGGGCCTTTTATAAGAGGAGAGGAGGGGTACTCTTGGAAAGTAAGGAAATTTACATTATTATACAATTCTTTTAAGATTCTAAATGTCCCACACGTATATAATTCGTGGATAAGGTGATAAGGGTTCGAAATATACCCATCCAATAGTCTTTGTACAAGTTTAAGCCTTGGATTGTACATTATCTTTTCATTTTATTAAAATCATTAAATAATGAGGTCATCGCTGAATCATAATGATGTCATAAATAATTTAATTTATTTATTTTCTAAAAATTATAGAAAACTACTATGATGTAGGAAATATTTTTATCTTTCAAATGACTATTTATAGTCAAAAATATGACTTTTATAACCCCATGTAAAAATTGTTTTAGTAAAACATTTCATGTTTGTGTCATTTTTTTACTTTAACATTAAATAAAAAGTATTTATGTCATTTTCCAACTAAAGTGGCACCATGGGGACCCCAAGTTGACCCATGGATTGTCTTGGTCGGCCATGTAAAATCTAAAGAGGGTAGGACATGTGTCAAGCTCATCTCATATTATTAAAACATTATTTTTATCTTAAAATACACTAATTACCTCTAATCGCGATTAAGAACATGAAAGTTACTATTTCCCAAAAAATTATTTTAATCTCATTGAACCACATTTTACTTCTTAATGACAACCATGTATGTAGGATTTTTGAAAATCAAATCACAGAAGTGGTAATATTTCATTTAAACGAAAAATCAGTTATTTAACTACCACTTAGTGGTTTCACTATTCATCAAAATTGAAGTTTTTCAGAACAATGCCAAAATTTGACACTAAGCTATAATTGATATTGCGAATTCTAAAATGATGTCTATTTTAAAAAATTCCAAACATATAATTTTCATTAATTAATTTTATAATTAATTCCCGTTGTCACAATAAATAGCGTGTTTTTAAGAAACAATTTATATCAAAAGATTGGCAATTGTTTATGTCCAATTTCAATGTTAAATTAATTCTAATGACCACCATTGGATAAAATGGTAAAAATATATTCTAATTATACTTTAAAACCACTACATAGTATAATTTATCACTATAAATTTTTTTGATTAAAAAGGTTGTTTTTAAGTATTTTTCACTATTCATAAAAAATTAGAATTTCTCAGAAAAATACCAAAAATTCAACATTGGCTAATTTCGATATTCCGAATCTAAAAATGAAGTCCATTTTGAAATATAAAATTTCTATAATTTTAAAAAGTGGTTATTACTATTCATAACGGCTACTTTGATTAGTCGCGATGTTTTAGAACTCGACGTTGTGTACAATGCAAGCCATTGAATTATTGAATGAGAAGCATATCGTGGAAGCTCGGGGTGTTACATTCTCCCCTCCTTCAATACATTGCGTCCTCACAATTTGAAATTTTTTCTTTTCAAATAAAAGGTTGAAAAGAGAAAATACCTTTGTGGAAAACCCACATCGGAAATAAGATTAATAAAATTTAGCCTTAATAAGAGGGAAATAGAAATAAGAATGTCGCCACCAAATTATGATCTCGATAAGGAGAACATTGGTGGAAATTAGAGACATATAATTGGAGGAAAAAAGTAAATATTTGTAAGGAGTGATTGAGGTCATCAATCACTATCAACTGTCAAATTGAGGGCCTCAAATCCTTCAATCTATGTTGATTTAAATTATCATCAGTTCAACAAGACATAAGGTATTAGGATAACACATTTTTTTGTTTTAATATCCCTTTAATAAAGTTTAAGAATTAATTTAGTCATTGAATAAGAGATAGGTATATATATATTTATGCTTGACAATTAGAGTTTCAACCTTCAACTCATCTTTCACTCAAAAAGATAATAGAACTCAAAAATATTATACTTATCCTAATTGTATAAGGTTCCAAATATTAACACATACCATTTAGATTAGTAAAATTATTTTTTAATAACTAGGGACTTCCTGTAGGCTAGTGGTGGGAAATAAAGGCCTGTCGCAGTATGGTTGTGGGTTCGATTCCTGCAGCTTTTTCCGACGCGACGGGTTATGCCCCACCCTACAGGTTGTCCTTTTCCTAAAAATATAGTATTATAATATTCCAAAAATAATCTTCATAAATTTTTTAACCTTAAACAATACTATCCAAAGATCAAATTAATCCACTCCAACCTTTATAGTTATCCAAAATACCTTTGTCCAGACTTTCTCTAAAAGGTCTCTTAATTCCAAAATCAATTTATCAGATTCCCCAAACAAAGTAAAGTTTCTCTTATTGTCACATACTAAAAATATGATTACCTTCATCATATTAAAACCTTACTAAAACAACAAGTACTGCAGTACAATCCTTATATATATATCACATTATTCTAATAACCAGAATATAATCCATGAGTCCAAAAGCACCAATACATTAATTATTCTGCTTCAACTGTAGTAACAGCATAATATTGTCCTTGATCCCTTGGCCTTTTCTGAGGTATGTTTCCCTGACGCTTAGGACATTAATTTTCATAATTCCCCATTTCCCTACAATTGTAGCATTCAACATTGATAGCCTCTTTCTTTCCTTTGCAATCACGCGCCTGGTGACCTTTTTCTCCACATTTATAACAAACTCCCATTCCTTTTAGGCAAGTACCAGGGTGATTCTTCCCACAATTATCACATAATGGAAAATCCTTCTTTTGCTTTTTCCCTTTATCTGTCTCTTGTTCCACCATTCTCTTCTTCTCTTACTTTACTTTGTTTTCATAAGACTTAGAGAATTCCTCTTCTGTCTTTATAGCACATGAGACAATATCTTCGTATGTTGAGAAAGATTGTGATACTAAAGCTCTACGGAGAAATGGTTTTAACCCATCAAAGAAATGATCAATCATACCTCTTGGGTTACGTATATAATCTACAGCATACCTCACCAACCTTGTAAAGTTGGCCTCATACTTTGCGACATTATCATCCTCCTTTTGTCTCAGACTCAGAAATTTCCTTTCCATATCTGCTCGATGGTCATGAGGAAAGTATTTTTCTAAGAAAATCTCTTTGAACTCCCTCCATTCCATATTCGATACGTCATCATCTTCCTTTGTATTTTGAATCAATGACCACCATTGATCGGCATCTCCAGTGAGGCGGTAAACTGCCATGATAACCTTCTCCCTTTCGCTACTCCCCAAGGCGTGGAATATTTTCTCTAAGGAGTTTATCCATTGCTCAGCTACTAACGGATTTGTATCCCAATTAAATTTTGGTGGTTGTTGCCTCATGAAGTGGTCTAACATTGATCCTCCACGTTGCGGATCAGGGTGCTCCATACGAGTAAGGTTATTATTCATAACCTGAGTGAGTTATCCCAGTATGGTAATAAGTTGATCAGCACTAGTTGTATCTCCAGATCCACAATAATTATCTTGAGCAGGAGGGAAATCCCTACACGGAGTGCGTGCATTGATACGGTTTCCATTCCTTCAACTAGGCTCCATTTCTAAACAATGGCATAAACTGGATTAGTTTATGAATTAAAATACATAATTCCATATTTTTAAAACACTTTACATAAATTGAAATATTTATTGATATAATACATAATCATAAAAAGGAATGTTTTCTTTGAGGAAGTATATAATCATAACCCTTCATAGTGGTTTGTAAAGAAAATGAGAATTATCCTAAGCATATCCCTCGGGAGTGTCGTAACCAATAGTGCAGCAAGGCCCGTTGTCGTGCACTAGTTCCCGTTCGAGTCTAGCTCAAAGCGGTGTTTTCGGGTTTTACCCCTAGGTACATCTGTGCCAGAGCTGCCTCTACCTGCTCGTATCCAAACAGGGATGTATTCCTCGGAAAACTAACAAAATCTCTATAATACCAAAATTCTAGGAAGTTCTTCTATACTAATCCTTAAATTCTATCTTCAGGCTATGTGCTCTAATCAGAGTTTATCTAAATCTAGCTTCCAAGGTTAGTACTAAACTGCCTCTGATACCAACTATAACGCCCCGAACCCAGCTACCCAGAGTCGGTGCATTACTTCGTAACATTGGCATGATCACAAAAGATCAAGTCTCGAAAGACCGATTAGTTTAGTAGCCTTGGAAACACTAGATACATTCATAAATGTTACATTACATCATAAAGTGAAAAACTACAATAACAAAGTCTCCATATACCACACTCATATCCTATTCTAACAATCCCTGCAGGTCATTCATAAAATACTTCTTCACATCTTGGAAAATATTAAAACATTGAAAGGGGTGAGCTCAGATGCTCAGTAAGGATAACAATATTGCGGAAGCTTTCATAAATAAACTTTAACATTTAAGGAAATGTATAACTAAAACAAAATCCTTTTAAACATGAACATCAACATAATATGGAAAAAGTAAAATGAGATAATGCCATTTACTTATTCACATGGATATTCTACTGGTCGAATAATCACATGCAATATCAATAACCACTTTCATAATGATGGAATGCATAATGCCAGACTATCATAACCACATAGTCAAGGCCTCGTGCCAAGACCACAAATAAGATTTTGTCAAGGCCTCGTGCCAAGACACTAGTTTGTCTCATGAGACCTACCGATGCATCGAGGAGCTATAGCAGGCTCCACCCGTCACTTATTAAGTCCAATTCATTCCTCATATGAATAGGTTTAAACATATCATAAACCATAACATAATCATATCACATAAAACATGCATAAAGGAAACATAACATTTCCACATTTCAATTAAAAGATATCAATAAAACACATTGATATAATAAAAACACTTTCAAAACCATTTTCATTACCAAAATAAAAGAAAAGTAAAACATGGTATTTATTTTTCTTTTAAAAAAAGTATGGCTTGTAGAGGAAGACGAAACTCAAATAATGGTCACGGCGGCGGAGAAGTCATTGTCGTCGCATACGTAAGACAAAGACATTCCTTTTGTCATTTAGTAAAATGATTTGTAAAAAAAATATTCCTTTTTGAATAAACGTAAAAGTCAAATGGGTTTATACACCGTATAAAATAAAGTTGTGTATAAAACCAAATATACCTCAATAAAGGAGATTGAGACGAAGTCCTTAAAAAGATGATTTTTAAAATAAAATAGATAAATTATGTGTATTCACTATAGGTACACATAAAGGAAGTAAAAATACAAAATAGGACATAATAATATCATGACATAATTTGAAAGTAGGAAATTAACCCAAAGAATTGAAATTGGGTTAAGAAGTTCCCTTACCTTTCGTCCTGTCCTGACTTGACCGTTCATTAACCTCTTGAATAATAAACTAGAGTTAATTTCTATTTACTTAAGAACCTTCTTCTTGTTCATTATTCCTTTTATATCACTTATTACCATGTTATGAACATTATGTAATTATTTAAGTTAATAACGGCCGTTTTGTCGATCTTTGGTACTTGAGTCAAAAATAAACTTCTTATAATTACAAGTTGTTCATGTGGTGAAATATCCATTATATCCAGAATTATATTAATGATTTATATATCATATATATCATATATATACATTATATACATTCATTTATAATATTACTTAACATTTAGAGGTATGAAATGAAATGCACCGTTCATGGAGACGGTAAGCCGTACATACGCATGAACGCTACATTCATTTCTATTTCGTATTTAATGGAATGAAATCATAATGATATAAATGTATAATATAATTACAGTATAATATCATATATAATATCATTTACTCCATCCTTTATACATCCCACATGTGGCATTAACGATTCACATCACTTTGAGGGGGCGGTAGTCAGCACTTCCTAAAATGAAATTATCGCGTTTACCCAAAATGGAAATCATAACGTATGCCATAAATGAGAAATACAGAATCATAAGTAAAACATAAACATATTATATATCATATATAAATATAGTGACATCTTAATGGCCACCATTGAAGGTGTTATATGAGTGTTGAACAATCATCGTTTCGTGATGCAGAAATTCGCCATCCACAGAAACCGTATGTTATTTAACCATTAGATGTAGGTGTGTGTAATTGTAGTTCGAATACTTCTTATAAAAATATCCTAGTATATTGAGGATACTGGTGTTGTTACAAAAGAAATTAATAAAAAGAGTTTAGGGGGGTTGTAGATGAAAAATTAAACAAAACAACATTAGAGAAGACATTACCTCAAAATCGGGTAACTCTTTTTGATTTGAGAAAAAGGATTCATTGGGAAGCGTTCTGCCCAAAGTGAGGATTCTAGGAGTAAGAGGGGGAAGTTGGGAGAGTATTTGGGTAGAGGTTGGCCGATCCAAATGGCTTGAAAGTGTGAATGAGGTGGTAGAGGTGGGGGCCTTTTATAAGAGGAGAGGAGGGGCACTCTTGGAATGTAAGGAAATTTTACATTATTATACAATGCTTTTTGGATTCTAAAGGTCCCACACTTATATAATTCGTGGATAAGGTGATACAGGTTCTAAATATACCCATCCAATAGTTTTTGGACAAGTGTAAGCCTTGGATTGTACATTATCGTTTCATTTTATTAAAATCGTTAAATAATAAGGTCATCTCTGCATCATAATGATGTCATAAATAATATAATTTATTAATGTATAAAAATTATAAAAAAAATAATATGATGTAGGAAATATTTTTAGCTTTTTAATGACTATTTATAGTAAAAAATGTGACTTGTATAACCCCATGTAAAAATTGTTTTAGTAAAACATTTCATGTTTGTGTCATTTTTTTACTTTAACATTAATTAAAAGGTATTTATGTCATTTTCCAACTAATGTGGCTCCATGGGGTCCCCAAGTTGACCCATGGATTGTATTGGCCGGTCATGGTGCATCCAATGAGGGTAGGACTTGTGTCAAGCTCATCTCATATTATTAAAACATTATTTTTACCTTAAACTACACTAATTACCTCTAATCGCGATTAAGAACTTAAAAGTTACTATTTACCAAAAAATTATTTTAATCTCATTGAACGACATTTTACTTCATAATGACAACCATGTATGTCGGATTTTTGAAAATCAAATCACAGAAGTGGTAATATTTCATTTAAATGAAAAATTAGTTATTTAACTACCACTTAATGGTTTCACTATTCATCAAAAATTGATGTTTTTCAGAACAATGAAAAAATTTCACCCTAAGCTATAATTGATATTCCGAATTCAAAAATGATTTCTATTTTACAAAATTCCAAAAATATTAGTTTCATTAATTAATTTTATAATTAATTCCCGCTGTAACAAAAAATAGTGGGTTTTTAAGAAATAATTTATATCAAAAGATTGGCAATTGTTTATGTCCAATTTCAATGTTAAATTAATTATAATGACCACCATTGGATAAAATGGTAAAAATATATTCTAATTATACTTTAAAACCACTAAATAGTATAATTTATCAATATAAATTATTTTTATTAAAAAGGTTTTTCTATGTATTTTTCACTATTCATAAAAAATTAGAAGTTCTCAGAAAAATACCAAAAATTCAACATAGGATAATTTCGATATTCCGAATCTAAAATTGAAGTCCATTTTGAAATATAAAATTTCTATAATCTTAAAAAGTGGTTATTACTATTCATAACGGCTACTTTGATTAGTCGCAGTGTTTTAGAACTCGAAGTTGCGTACAATGCAAGCCATTGCATTATTGAATGAGAAACGTATCGTGGAAGCTCGGGGTGTTACATAGAGAATTTTTGGTGGTGCGCTCGCAAAATTTGAAGAGGTGTGGTAGCTTGTGGACCAACTTTGTCGGAACCCTAAGAGGTAGGTGGTTTGTACCTTTTGGTTTATGTTCTTCGAATTTTATGTGCAAAATCACCAAAACCCATGAACATGGTATTATGTGTTTAACGTTTTTGGCCCTATTAATTTCATTATTTTCTAGTGTGTGTGAGTAGATTTTATGTGTTTGTGAATAAGGTTGATTGCTATTATTTGGATGTGTTTCCCATGCATGTTCTGTTTATGATTGATTGGTTCTGCTTAGCCTGTTAGGATGCCTTGTTGGTTTCCCATGACTAGAATTGTTAGATGGAGTGATCTTGTTTATCTGACATGCTGATATGATATATTCTACAAGCCAAGTAGTTCTTGAGGTTTACATGGGATGATACATGTTTCTATGCTTGTTTTAATTACATAGGGTCGTGAGAACCTGGTGTAGTAGACCATAGAAATAATGGATTTAAGGGATTCTCCAGAGTGTCTTATAATTTTCGATGTGAGACCACAGGGGGAATTGACATTGAGTGCTTCCCCAGAGAGTTTGTAGTTCCTCAACATAGGAAACAAAGGTAATGTAATGTAAGTGCTTCCCTAGAGCGCCTTTAAATAAGATACGAGACTATAGGGGGAATTGACAGCTAGTGCTTCCTCATAGAGTCTATGGTTATGTTAAACCAGAGGGGTTAGACTGAGTGTACTGCCCCGAGGGTTTATTGTACTTGTTGGTAGGCCCAGAGGGGATATGCTATGAGTACATCCCAGAGGGTTACCTTGTGTTTGCTGCCTACTTGTGTTGCTGGGTAGGACTAGAGGGGATAGGCTCTGGGTACTTCCAAGAGGGTTACTTATTTGTGTTATGTACTTGGATAGTTGTTTATTGATATTGAAACTGTGGATTGTTTATTGTAGATTACTTTCCTTTTTTACTTATTTCAGTACTTTTATGTGCTATATATTCACTGACTATTAGGCACATATCTCGTGGTGTTTGCATACTAATATTTAGTCTCACACCCTGTATGGGACATGCTTTTGGGCCCAAACAGATTATATTACTATAGGTATAGACAAGGGCTAGTGCCCTTATACATCAGGTACTTGACGTGTTGTGGAGCTGGAGAGCATGTGACCAAGCTTAGGCTTGAGATTATGAAGAGCTGTAATATTTTTCATTTGTATTTGGGTTTAGTACTATTTCTATTCAGCATTGTGACTTGTTTGGCTATTTTCTGAGACATATTTATCATGAATCATTATATGTATATGTTCTCTAGTTTTTTATTATTTTAGTCTTCTGTTATTTATCATTGTTTGATATTTTATGCTTCCTCTATTTCATGTTGTTTACTTCTAATGTGTAACTCTGCCAATGAGGACATCGTTTCCCTACTATCACACCCATTGCCCTCACTACTAGTCAGCAGCCTCTGGCATTTGGGGAAATGTTCTTGAGGCAATGTGACCAATCAGGTACGGGGCGCGTTTGGGTGGCTTCTAGAACTGGGATGTTACAATATGGTCGAGATTGCAATTGAAAAATTCATAACATTTCAATTTGATATTGTAAAGATATATTTTGATACGGAGTCATTCCTTCCCAAATTAGTTTTATGAAAAACCTATAACAAATAATGAAAAAAAGGATTAATGGATGAATTATTTTACTCATGGGGAAAGGGGAGGGGTTAAATAGATGTTCTAATGAAAAAAATATAAAGGATCAAAAAATAAATTGAATATACCTTCATATAATACATTTACCCCAAAAATTAAACTTCTAGATTTACTAACATTAAAAGTTTATGTGGATACAATGTTAAAAAATAATGATACAAAAATCATTGATTTTTAATAAAAAATGAATTGAGAGTCCATTACAGACTTTCTTTTTCTTAAGGTAGTAGATGAAATCCTCAAGCATAGATGGCCTGGAGCCTATGTTGTAAATATATATATGTGGTGTGTTTCAATATTTTTTTTCAAATAGATGTTCTAATACATTAATTACAAGTTAACACTATTCATTTTTAGGTTGTATTGGTTTCAATTTACAATCGGTTTGGTTACTCTAAAGAAAAGTTTTTGGATTCAATGCATGGATACAAAACAAATAAACCACGTGTACAGATGGTTTGAAAATTTTAATACACTACATACTTTTTTATTAAAATTTACTTCAAGTTATACATTTTATATTATATTTTAATGGAAATTATTTTATAATAGGGTGGTGTTTAAATAACATCAAAATAATTTAATGAGGACAGTCCACGAGAAAAAAAATCCTACAGTGATCAAAAGGTGAGTAAGTATTAGGGTATATATAAGAAGATCTAAATATCAAAGCACACAAAATTAATAAATATTTTTCTCTATTTTTATATTATTTTCAAAAAAATATAATAAATAATATTGGTGTTATTAAGTTGAAAATATATGATAGTTAAAATATTCCATCAATAAAATAGAATCCCATAATAGGTATTTCTGATGATAATTACAATTTCATTTTAATTACGTATTAATACTTTGTTTATATATATATTTTCTAGTAATACTAGGACTGTCAAAATTCCTCATATTCTAAATAGGTAAAATATTTGTTTAGAAATTAATGGGTATAATACATGGTGTTGTAATGTATACAAACATATTGAAAAGGTGATTTATTACTACTTATTTTGTTTATTTTATAATAATTTTTTCTTTTATTTTATAGTTTAATGTTTATGTTCTAGTTCGAAATAAACATGACATACTCAAGACAAATAAAACACATTAAATCTTTTTTTAACTTAAATACAACGATCCATAAGTCATTTATGATGTGTAGGAATTAACCAGACCTCAACCCAATACATGATTTGATCAGTATTACATAAAATTTGTGTTTTTCGTTTAAAATTTACATTTTATTTCATAATAAACTTCACAATCTAAGAACTGTGAAAAATAATTCAATTTTTTAATACTTCTTGAAAATTATAAATCAAATGTTTTTGTTGTTTTGGAATTGACTACACCTCAATCTGTTACATAGTGTTACTGGTAGGAATAAAATTGTGATTTTCATTTTAAAATGTAATTTTATTTAAAAATTTGTGTCACTCATTAAAAACATAGAAAACACACTCATTTTATCCTAATACTTTAGTAAAATGATCCTTATGTAATTTATGACATGTAGGAATAAATTAAACATTAGATAGATTCATGATGTGATAGGCATGACTCAATGTGCATGTCGTAGGTTTAAAAATGAAATTTTAGTTAAAAACATTTCTCAATCCCTGACAAACATGAAAAAACACATTGATTGTCTTGATACTTTAGGAAAATTATCCTCATGTAATTTTTGACATGTAGGAATAAACTACGTGTCAATATAACATAATGTCTGATTTTATATCCAAATATTCATTCCAGATATCTAACATTGTTTCCATTTAAATTCCCTTAGATAAGTATATATTTTTTATATGTATTTTTCTTTAAAATTATCTTTGAGAGAAAATTCATGAAATTAGAAGTAATTTTCGATGCCAACTATCACTGTGATTGCATGGAGCTCTTGGTTCACTAGGTAAGGATTCTTCCCATCTTGGCAGCAATATTTCGATATATTATAAAAATGATATAAAACTTACAAGAGATATAGAGGTTGGTTCTAGAGGGAGATAAATTCCCATAGACACAAAAATTAGGGCATCATTAAATTCACAAATTACTCCAAAACACATCAACTCCTTCTTGAATTCATATATATATTTTCCATAATAATTTCCTTCTAGGAATGGAAGTAAATAAATTTGGGTAATTGATCCAAAATCTTATTTGGAATGTTTTTAGTTCTTGGGAAACTGTTATCAACTATTTTAAGTCGTAATAAATTTCCCCTCATTGGTTCATTTCAGAAGATTTTTGAGATGTCATTCTTATCCTTTAGTTTTCTACAAAAATACACAAAATAGAGAACATGTTTCTTTAAGATAGAAGAGGAAACCACATTCTATTTAAAATGTGATGTAAATCATAATGATATGTCCAAAAAATCCTTAATCAATCTAGTTTTCAATAATTAATTCTTCAAAGATACTATGATGTTCAAACAAGAGATCATGTCTATTAAGGGAAAGACATCAAACACCAACATAAGGCAACCCTATACATAATTTAACTAGAAAATATTGACCTATGGAATAGTATCCACATTCCATTTTCAAATTTTTTTTCGATCACTACAAAAATATTTTTATAGATCCCATAATTTGTAAGGAATTTTAGAACAAAAATATAATTATTTTCTATAAAATGTTTTACTTAAGGTGAATATTTCAAATTATCAATAATTGGCTGATAATTTTGATCAAATATACCTACCACACAAAGAAACACGAGTTCATATTTATTTTAATAAATCCATAGTTAATAATAATTAACACCAATGAAATATATTTCATTGTTTTTTTGTGGTGTTGTATCCCTTATCAAAAAACACTAATGTTTTAGAGGATTTGTCACCTTGGGAAATTCTCGCCCAACATCCTCTTTATATTGTTGATCAAATCATAAATGTATGCCATATTGAGTCAAAAATTTCTTATAAAATTAATTATTGAAAATTCATTACTATTATTTAATGTGGAACATGATTATGTTTTTATAATACTTTCAAAAATATACTGACATTCTTTTCCAAATTCAAATGTCACTCCAATTTGACATAACACCTTTCTGTATCAAAGTATTTTATTGTCATATAATCCCTAATTAATTCATATAATTTCAAAAATAACATATCTATCTTATATAAATACTTAAATTGGGTGGCACATACAAATGATTGAGATAGAGGCCTGTATGTAGGGATTTTTTGTGAAAAAGAAACCTTCAACCAGTTTCCCTTATTTACACATGATAGAAACCTATCTAGACTCATCCTCACCTAAATCCTATACATGGAGTATCTATCAAGACTTTAAATGTCTTCTTTTGGTTTAAAATATATATTTTAGTTCAAAATGTTTGTCACTAAAAAACTAAGAAAACACACTATGATTTTTTTAATACTTTAGGAAAATGGTCCATAGGTCATTTGTCATGTGTAGGAATCATCTTCACATCAATATGACACATTATGTGACTGGTATGACTCAAAGTGCATGTTTTTAGTTTCCAAATGACATTTTATTTGAAAATCTGTTTTATTCACTAAAAACGAAGAAATTGTTTTTGATTTATCTGGAAAATTTATGAAAATAATTGTAATTTCATTTGTGACATATAGAAATCAACCACACATCAATACGAGATACGGTGAGACCAGTATAACTTGAAGTATTTTTTTATTTGAAAAATAATATTTAGTTCAAAACACATGCGACATTCTCAACACCAAGAAAATGCTTTAATATTGTTTTGATAGTTTCGGAAAACAATACATGATTCATTTATGACATATAAGAAATAAACTCACCACAATCTAATAAATGGTGTGCATGGTATGATTTGATGTATAAAATTTTAATGTAAAATTAAAATTTCAGTTTAAAACACACGTGACACACTGAAAAAGAATGTAGTTTTTCTTATAATTTAGGAAAATGATCCAAAAGTTAGTTATGACATGTAAGAATCATTCACACCTTAATTCAAATAATGGCATGACTTTTATGACTTAAAATTCATATATTTATATTAAAAATTAATTTTTAGTTCAAAACACACATCACATAATAAAATGTAAGAAAAATTATTTAGATTGTTTTGATACATTAAGATAATGATCTATAAGTCATTTTTGATCTGTTGGAATTAGACTAATCTCAATCTGAATCATGTTGTGATCAGTATGAATTAAAGTGCATGTTTTCAATTTAAAAAAGTATAGTTTTGTTAAAAACTTGCATCACTCACTAAAAACCTAGAAACAATTCTCATTTTATCTCGATATTTTTTAAAAATGATCCATATGTCATTCTTAATTTTTAGGAAACAACAAAACATCAATCTAAAACACAATGTTCCAAGTACGACTTCGTGTGTATGTTTTTAGTTTAAAATTTTAATATTACATTAAATCACAAGTGGCATTCTCAAAACTACATAAACACATTCAGATTGTTCGATACATTAGGTAAATGATATATATGTTATTTATGATGTGTAAGAATCTTTTAAACCTCAATCTAATGTTCAGTGTGATCGGTATGAATGAAAGTGTATTTTTCAGTTTAAAAATAACATTTTTATTCAACACACATGTCTTAAAATCAAAACTGATAAAACACATTTATACTATTTTGATACATTAGGAAAACAATCCACAAGTCATTTGTGACATGTAGGAATTATCCTAACATCAATCTGATACATGGTGTGCTTTATATGACTTAAAAATTTTGGTCTCAGATTTAAATTGAAATTTTATTAATTTTTTGCTTAATATTTATTTTTAAGTTATTTATTTATATTATGAATCACATAATTCTCATTTCACATATAGGAATACTCATTTGATTGAGTTGGGTTATTTGTTCAGTAACATAGCCTGATCGATCTGTTTTGAGAGTGGGTTGAGGGAAAAAACAATGGAACATTAATGGTTTAGAATATATGTGATAAAATTATAATATTAATGTAATTTTACAACCAATGTTTGAAATATCTATAAAATCTAATTTCAAAAATTTAATTATGATGTATATTTTATTCCATTTTAATTTTGTATTTTTTTCTACTATGTTCTATAATTTTAGCAGTACACCACAATAGTATAACTTAGTGCAATTTTTAGTACTCAAAAATAGAACCTTTATTA
This sequence comes from Viscum album, assembly GCA_963277665.1. Lineage (NCBI taxonomy): Eukaryota > Viridiplantae > Streptophyta > Magnoliopsida > Santalales > Viscaceae > Viscum > Viscum album. Next base: position 1,072,001,642 of record OY728129.1, read on the forward strand.
GTGCTAAACTAAAAATGATAAATTACACCATATATGAATGTTTTGGTTCTGTAAATGGTCCATTTATCAGTTCTATTTTTGATTCTGATAATAATGAAACAATTTATATTCACATAGAATATCAATGCTTTTTTATCTCTAATAAATTGTTTCTCTAACGCAAATAAAAGGGGGATTTATAGTTGTAAATAACCTACTTCTATTATATATATTTATATATATATAAGTTTGTTTTCATCTAATTTCATTATCTTCAATATAATCTTCTCAGTCTAACTATTTTATTATTCTTTCATAATTTCTCTAGAATTAAATGTTTAAACATTTATTACCACTACGGGTAGTAATCCAGATGTTTTCATTTGACTGTTCATAATCTTTTTATCTTGGTTTGGGCTAATTTCACTTGGTTTTTTGGACTTACTGTGGTTGGTGATTGTTTCTTCATAATATTAAGTTTGGAAATGTCAAGCGAATAAGTTTTCTGAGGATTGGACTTTTTCGAGGTTTTGGTGGTATCTCTCCAATGATATTAGTTATCACCAAGATGCAAATTGATAAAATACTATAAGGTATTTATCTTGGATTTTAGTTGGATACCCTAAGATATCTCATGTTTGAACATGTTTTATAGATTTCCATAAGGTTCTTGGGTATGTATGTGGCTTTTAGTGTCACCCTATTACTGAAAAAATGTAATTTTGACATAGGAGCAAGTGGTTTTATACTTAATTTTATATTATTGATCATCATTAAGGATTCATTTGAACCTTTTATCAGAAGTCATCTTATGTTTTTGAGGTGTCCAGCTAACACATATCATATTTGAGCTCATGGTGTAAGTTGTTTATTTCCTGTTTTGTTTCAAGGATCAAGTGGAGAATCAATCAAATTTTTACTTTTCTATTTTTACCATTTGTGTTGTTTATTTTACTACTATTTCACATCATTTTACTACCATAACATTGAGATGTTTGTTCTATCATGGTTTTATAGGATGGTTATTATTGTTTAGTACTTGGGTATGTAGATACTAGGGAATTAATTTAAGGATTCTATCATGGTATTATCTCAAAGGATGACTCAGGTAAGTTCATATATGTGTTTTTTTATGATTAGAGTTGATTGAATTTTGACCATGAGTAGAATCAATTTTGAATATCATTTAACTTGGGATCTATTTATCAACATGATGCGTTTTGGGGGAAAATATCTATCATACTCTATCATAATTTCGTTTTTTAGGTTATGATACATGGATTAAAAAAATTTGGTGAAATAGATGATTTACAATACTTTGGATTTATGTTATATTGTAGAGATATTTGATACTGTGATTCATATTAAATATATTCTAAATGTAATTCCCAAGATATAGAATTATGATTTTGGTATTCACATATATTTTTAATTGAATAAACAATTTTACAATATGTTAATATTATTTTAATTCTTTATTTTAATTACAATCTTTTATATATTATTGAAATTGAACATTTTCTAATCAAATTTCGATTTGGGCCTTCAACTTGTCCTATTTCACATAGTCTACATTCCTTTCCATAATTATCTACTTCTATGTTTCGTATATTTTGTTGTCTCTAATCCATTGAATTAATTGAATATGTGGTATATATATCCTCTAGTGTATTTATTTACATCGTTCATCCTTGACTCTTTCATACTTGAAATTAAAATTAAGCATGGCATCATATCTTATTATGTTTTGAAAACAAATTATATGTTCTTCCATGGATTATGATCCATTCTTGGATGTGTGATCCAAAATGATTGGGAGAGGCTTTAGAGAGGCTTCTAGGGAGCTTGGACACCTTGGGATGATTCTAGAGAAAGTAGTTTAGGGTTTGGTCGAACTCCAAAGGCTTTGAGTGAAGAGGAAGTGGGAGATTGGGTGGATTTATATAGGAAAGGGGATGGAATTATTTAATATTTTGGTTTGGGTCAGCACAAATTAAACTAATAAATACTACAAACAATTGACCACGATTTTTTCCTAAGGGGAGTGGAAAAGAATATTTTATGAGGCAAATGGCCAAACTTCTTAAAATATTGAGGGTTCTTATGTGGAGGTGAATCACACTCTCAAGGTAAACAATTTAAGAAGACAAAATGTTTTATATGTATTGGAGGGTCCACTAAAGCTTTGTAAAATAAATCAAAAAAACCTAAAATCACATTATTTTAATGATAAAACATATATTTTCCGAATATTTCTTTTATATTATTTTATTACATCATTATTGGGTCATCATGATGTCATAAAACACATTATATATTTAAACGTTTTTTAATTTTTACCCAAAAACACAATTGTCTCAGAAAATAATGACAAATTCACCATCTTATAATTTCAAAATACTGATTCTAAAAATAATATTAATTTTATTTATATAATTTTATAAATATGTGAATTTTATCTTTTAAAATAATAACCGATATTTATTTAAAATTCATTATTTTTGACAAAAACGTCTTTCAAACCCTAATAAAACTTAAAATTGAATTCAAAAATTTATATGATCATTTATATTTAATAAAGATTAATTTAATAATAATAATTTTTCATTAAAAAATTATTTAATTCAAAAATCCATTTATTCATAAAAATATATTTCTTAGTTTAATATTAACTAAAAATACTATTTGTACATTAAAAACTATTTACAATGTAACAATAATAAAATGAATGTATATTAAATATTATATACAAAATATTGCACATATTTATGGTGCTAAGTTCTTGTCACATAACACATTCTAACACCCGAATAAGACCGAAGGGTAAGATGCATGATGGTGACAAACTCTTGGGGTGGGTTAGATAGCATTGCTTGTGTGGTAATCTCTATCAACTTTCATTTATCTCGTAGGTGGTTCCGCTCAAGATTAATGTATTCAAGCTTGGCATGGGCTCAGTCAAGAGAGAATCCCAATTATTCCACCTCTTTTTTGAGATCTAACAAATGGGCATCTTATGGGGAAAGTCTACTGGATGAGGCCATCGCTTAATTTTTCTGAGTATATTAGATTTGTTAAGGCCATATATTTATATTAATCATGTGATCACTATTCAATAACTATATTAGCAACGGTCGAAATCCTTAATGGTATTTTAAAATATAAAAACATAAAACCAAAAAATTTCTTAAATTTTTTTACAGAATTATTCATTTAATTGGATCAATAGGGGTTTCCATTAATTAAATTTTGGTTCGTTATAATCTTTCCCCCTAAAACAATTTTGTACTCGTAATTTGATTACATTCAAAATGAAAACTAAAATTTAAACACAACTTTAGGGTTTCTTACCCACCACCATTAAAAATTCCCCAAGACTCATTATCACGTTGATCACACAGATCTAGGGTCCACTTAGTGCAAGAATAATTCAATGCACATTCATAGTCTTCCACTTCCTTAGTCCAGATGCAGTCCGTGCAACATGGATCGTATCGATGGAAAATATGATGCAATTTTCAAAAAAATTATTTCTATCATATAGTTTCAAAACATCAAAATGTACTAGGTTTTTATAAAATAGTCTCACAGAGTCAGATCTGAAATTTTTTAAATGTGGTTCTTTTAATATATTGTATATGTTTCCAAAAAAAATGGAAGACAAGACTATATATATAGGCTTCTTAGAGGTATCCCTCTCCGGCAGCTATTCTAAAATAAAAAAGTGTGTCATAATATCTGGATTCGGTGATGTATTTGAAAATAACCCAATGGTGAATCCCTCATCTTGAAAGTTGGTATAGTTTGGAGATTAATTTTTGATCATATGTGTGCCATATTCCTTGAGGATTCTGTGGTATGGAGGAGGTGTTTGATATGTCATAGAGTGTCGTGCAAGAAAGATATACATTGGAAAATGTTTTGATGATATGGAAGCTTGAATTTTCAATAATTATAGGTAGTAAGACCTCAGGAAGGGACAAGAGTGTTGTATGAGGTTATTCCCCTTCTATCTCAAAACTATCCTTTATCCTGCTGATGAAACATGTCAAATTTTGAGTTAGCCTCTAGACTTGATGAAATTTTGATATTAAACTACTGGAAGTATAACGATTTATTATTCCTTAATGAATGGAATGTTAGGGGTAACACAATAAAGGGTAATCTAAAGAAAACAACTGATGACATATACATTACTTTTATTTTCTTAACTTATGAATCTATAGGATTCAATCTAGGTTATCCATGATCTACATTCCAACAAATATTCTTAGGGGCATTTGTTCCTTAACAATGGTAAATAATAAGATTGTTAAATTACCAAAGAATATCCACTGGGAGTTTCATAACCAAGAGTGCTGCAAGGCCCATTGTTGTGCACCAGTTCCCAATCAAGTCTAGCTCAATGCTGTGTTTTCAGGTTGTACCCCTAGGATACATCTTTGCCAGAGCCACCTCTACCTGCTCATATCTAGACATGGATTTATTTTCTTGATAAATCACATACTCAATACTCTCCAATACATAGGGATGTTTTTATTTTACTAATACCTTCTCTAAGTCTTCACTAGAGATTTCTAATCCTAATCCCAAAAATTACTAAACATCCCTCTAATACCGACTATGAAAACCATGCTCTTTATTACACACTTAAAAATGATTCATTACATCAACTTCACTTGATAAAATATAGAATATCAAGTGGCCTAGTGTCTTTTGGGATTAGGATCTTTACATAACAACATAGATCATAAAATACAATATCTTTATTGAAATCTTCTTTTACATGACCCTACATTCCCTCATACATAGCATTGCATAGGATAACATGGGGGAATGCATGAGAAAAAGGGTGAGAAATAAAGCCTAGTAAGGGAATAAACATGGAATAACATGAGGAATACATTAAATTTTATATGATAAGCATATCAATGGATCACAAGAGAAACATTAACATAAAGGCATGATAAAGCATGCTAATATTAATATAGAAATATGGCAACATCATTTATCATGATTTTAGCATGATTCAAGGATCATTGTACATGGATCATGAGTAAAACCTCATTGCACTTGAATTATCTTATGTAAACCCTCATTTTCACTTGACGTATCATGATATTAATCTTTACCCAATGCGTTAGAGTGCTATCAGGGCGCACCCTTCATAAACATTTCATTTGATGCATAAATTTTCCACATGGATCATATAACATGGATTCATTAAACCTCATCATTTATTCCATGATAGAGGAAATGTGGAATTCATATATTAAACACTATAATCAATAAGTAAATATGCATAAAGGTGAATAACCTTGATCGGGAAATGGGCATGGTATTCACTACTCAATGACATTGGCTAGGAAAATCACGTTGCAATTTCGGTAGCATAACGACATGATATAGAAATTTATAAAAATGGTTGATAAAAGGGAAATGTGTGTCTCATCTTATGTATATGAAAATTAAAGTAAGGGGTTCATATAGATACACTTCCAAACAAATGTAATGGAATTTATATTCACAATAAAAAATAATTTATTGAATCTAAATTAGGAGAGAGAGATTGCTTACGGAATTTCAACATGGTAATGGGTGTACATGAGGGAAATTTAATGATATATAAAGGGGTATCTAATCATTAAAACATAGAGAGGGATGTATGGGAGAGGTTTTAAATCATACCCTAACATTTATAATTGAAAAAAAGGGCATAACAACATAATGAAATTGATATAAAATTGAGAAAAGAGGAAATCCTTTACTTGGATGTGTGAACCCAATGGATCGGGAGAGGCTTGAGTGAGGCTTCTTGGGTGCTTGGGGTACCTTGGGAGGATTATAGAGAGAGTAGGGCAGGGTTTGGTCGAACTCAAATGGCTTTGAGTGATGAGGAAGTGGGATCTTTGGTTGGTTTATATAGGAAAGGAGAGGTAATTCTTTTATTTTGGTTTTGGTCACCACATGTCAAACTAATCAATAACACAAACCAGACCAAGGTTTTTTCCAAAGATTTTTTTACAAAGGGGAGTGAGAAAAAAATTTATAAATATAATGGCCGAACTTTTTAAAATATTGATGGTGCTTATGTGGAGATGAGTCACACTCTCAAGGAAAACAATTTAAAAAGACAAAATGTTTTATATCTCTTGGAGGGTCCACTAAAGATGTTTAAAAAAAATCAAACAAACCTAAAATCACATTATATTAATGATAAAACATATATTGCCCTAAAATATCATTTATAGTATTTTATTACATAACTATTTGGTCCTTATGGTGTAATAAAACATATTATATATTTAAACGGTATTTAATTTTTAACCAAATACTTGACTATCTCAGAAAATTATGACAAAATCACCTTTGGATAATTTAGACACCATGATTCCAAAAAAATATTCATTTTATCTAAATAATTTTCATGTATGTGAATTTTTACTATTAAAATAAAAATCGACATTGATCAGAAATTCAGGGTTTTTGACAAAAACGTATTTCACACCATTATAGAAATTATAATTGCATTAAAAAAATTATAAGATCATTTATATTTAATAAAAATTAATTTAATAATAATAATATTTTATTAAACATTTATTTAATTCAAAAATCCATTAATTCATCAAAATAGAATTAATAGTTGAATATTAACAAAAAATACTATTTGTACACTAAAAACTATATAAAAAGTAAAAATAATGAAATGAATGTAAATTAATTTTTATATAAAAAATAATGCACATATTCATAATTCTATGGTCTTGTTACATAAACCCTTATAACATCCACATAAGACCGAAGGGTGACATGGGGGATGGTGACATACTCTTGTGGTGGCTAGGATAACATTGCTCGAATGGTAATCCATATCAACTTCCATTTCTCTAATATGTGGTTCCGCTTGAGCATAACATATTCATGCTTGGCTTGGGAATGGTCAAGAGAGAATACCAATGATGCCACCTCCTTCTTGAGCTATAAAAATTGGGCTTCTTATGGGGAAAGTCTACTGGATGAGTGCATCGCTTCCTTTGTCTGAATAAATGGGATTTGTTAAAGCTCTATATTTATACAAATCATGTGATAACTATTCAACGACTATATTAGAAATAGTCCCAATCCTTAATGGTATTTTAAAATCCAAAAACATAAACTAGAGAAGTTCACAAAACATTTTACATAATGAGACATTTAATTAGATTAAGAAAGATTTCTATTAAATAATGTTTTGGTCATTACACTACAACTCTGTACAATAAGCTATATTATTCATTGGATTATTACATATTTTAAGAATATGTTTATAAATATAGTATTTCACGTTTATTATTTAAAAAATCGGTATAATAAACATGTATTTATGATTTTGTTTTTCAATTTTATTGAAGAGAATTAAATCTAATAAACTCATTTTTTCATTGAATGTGGACTTCCCAACAACAGAACCCATAATAATTGGTATCAAATACAAATTAGGAATAATTTTAGGCTATCTAATTTCATAGTCAATATTCATTATTTTACAATGATTTTATGGATTTTAGATTACATCATTCTTTGATTATATGTGCAGCTATGTATATTTCTCTATTTGGATATAATTTAATTATATTTCTAATAAATATTTATTGATGGATTTTCCTTGTTATTATACTAATTTTAAGGTCTATTTGAGCCTTATAGGGATCTTTGGATAAGTGTATCATAGTGAGGCCATGGTTTCTATGGCTAAATGGTTCAATGAGGTTAAACATGGAAATCTAGTTTGTTTGTAGTGATGTTTGGTCATAGGGTCATTAGTGATTTTTATTGTATATTATTTCTACCTAGTTATCTTTAGAGTGAGATACTATTTATCTTAGTTTTTTCCTCTATTTTATCTTTTAGTTTGAGATAATTTATCTATGTTTTTTAACCTATAATCAGTGGTGATTATGTTTGGGATGTTTTTAGAGTGTATGTTCTTTGTGAACAAGTTCTAGGAAAATTGGAATTCTTATAGGTTCTACCATTATCCCTCTAGTGATGTTGATTGGTATATATAATTTTTTAGATTATATACTAGGTTATACTTCCCATGGTCGATAGTTAGATTCCCATAGTTCACTAATGTTTTCTAAAATATAATATATTATCCTCAAGACCTCGAGTTCGTATGTGACATGTAAGGACACTATAACAGCCTTGGTTTTATACAATTTACCCTTATTTTATATTCTACGAGCTTGTAGAAGATAAAGATAATTTTTGGGAAGTCTTTGCCATATTTTGGAGTGTTTTTGGAGTGTTTTTGTAGGTTCACATTTTTATCATGGTTAGTTGAAACCATGTACCATCTCCAAGAAACCAAAAAAAGATTTCTAGAAGACACTAGGAAAGAACACAGATGGAATATTGTTTTCCTAAACCATGTGAGTGCCAAGGGGAAACCTCGAAATGTGATATAGATGGAAAAAGTGGTTGGTTCGTGGTTTTACTAACTATGTGAAGCAATAATGTGAGGTATTATCTTGGGATAGTAGGTAAATTGGGTTTTCCAAGCAATGAAACAACATATATTTTCTAGTAGCACCTCTGTGGTTGGCACACAATGTGAAAAACCATTAAAGCTAACCTTGTGACTTATATTTAATTCCAAAAAGAATTATGGTTTTAATTAAACATAAGTCATGAAACCGTCATTATTTACCTAATCTCCTATGATATCTAATTCCCTTCTCTCTTAAGTATCCTTTGGGGGTCTTTTTGATCCAGAAACATCATTTTTTGAATCAAATTTCCACTACTGAAAAAACAGTCTATACCAATGGTTCAAATCCATGGGTATAGCCCCCAAAACCGTGGGTATAGGCTATACCCACGGTTTTGGGAACCGTGGTCTAGAAATGCGTCGGTATAGGTCCCCAACCTATACCCACGATTTTCCAAAACCGTGGGTATAGGTTTCCTACCACCGTGTCACTGAAAAATATCCAATTTCCACGGTGTCAATGGCTTTTACCCATGGTTTCAAAACCGTGGGTATAGGTCCTAAAATAATGCTGGCGCCGAGTTTCGATCTCGCAACCTCTTCGCTGAAAAAACTGCGTCTAACCACTACCCTAACATCACATATATGTATATAAATATATATATATATATATTTAGTTAAATATAGTTTTAAAAACCGTGGGTATAGAGGGAAGAACTGTGAGTATAGGGTTCCCACCAAAAAAATTTCCTTCCCGCGGAAAAAAAAATTCCCTCGCACACAAAACTGACCTATACCCACGGTTTTTCATAACTGTTGGTATAGGTATTTTAGCCCAGACCTATCCCCACGGTTTTCCCCAAAACTGTGGGGATAGTTACGCCTATACCCACAGTTTTGGGAAACCATGGGTATAGGTCACTTTTCCGGACCTATTACCAGGGTTTTACAAAACCGTGGGGATAGACCCCCCAATACCCACGGTTTTGGAAAACCGTGGGTATAGGTCTTGAGAAGTCACCAATACCAATAGTTTTCCAAGACCGTGGGTATAGGGGGGGTCTATCCCCATGGTTTTGGGGAAAACCGTGGAGATAGGTCCATTTTCCAGTAGTGTTCTGTGGACATCTAGATTCATTGGTAAAATATTTATCATTTCTTTTATTAACATATATACTATTCTCCTCACAACCAGAACAATAGATCAAGTTTTTTATTAAGATATATTTGTTCTATGATGTTAATATTGATGATATATGATGGAATTTTTTGAAGGAGAGAATATCCAAATATGGATCTAGATGATCATACTGACAATATTTATCTGTTCCAATTATCAAGAGGTAGGTTGATTCTATTTAATCACTACTTGACTTAGAACATGAAGGATTTGTTTTGATTAAATTTTTTTTCATGAGATTATTGTGCTAACCATTTTTTTTTATGACGGAAAACAATTTTGGTTATGGTATTTGAATTGTGGGAAATTGTATGGTTTTCAAAAAACCCTCATTGTTTATGAATTTAAAATGATATTTTTAAAATTATGGGATTTTTTTGATGCACCCATAGTTTTTGATGTAATTTTTTCAAGAATGAATTGGATTTATGTGAAATGGAATCTGACATGGGGTGTGGCTTACATGGTTGGTGTGATTTCATTTTTTTATGTAACCCTGGTGTAGGGGTGTGTTTTATTGCGGAACCTGGACATTGTTTACCTTATGAAGACTTAGTGAAGTGTTGATATACCATTTATATGTATGAAATAATCACATGGTATGAATGTGTGTGTTTGTAAGATCATTAATGGGTATTAAGAATTATGAGAAATAGTTTTCAATAATTTTTTATTATTTTCTATGAAACTGATTTTAGTTTTGACATAAACTTCATTAATTGATTTGAAACTATTTTATACAAAATGTACTAATATGTTTTTTCCACGTGGCGTGACATGTGATGGATTTTTCAAAATTTATATTGACATTATACTCACCCCTAGTTGGGAACTTTGGTGAATTTTAAGATTTCATATACCAATACATGGGTAAAGTGAAGGTATTATATTTATCTTGTGATTCTCATTGATACTGTGGAAAAGGCATGTGGAGTAGAGGCTTAGAGCTAGTGTGGGAGTGTCTTGGGATGATGCCACCTTGGTGTATTTATTTTTCTGTCTTGTAGTTTCTCTTAGTTATGTTGTTATTTCTATTGTAAATCTAATGTTATTTTACTTTTGGATATTTATTTGGTTATAATGTTTATCCATGCCTTATATAGTCAAGTTGGATGATATTTTTGGTAATAGCAGTTGTTTTATTATATAAAGGGAAAATTGTACTTCAATTTTCTTTGAATAACATATAATTTATTTATATACTTTAGGGTATTGGGGATTTCACCTAAGTCTTGTATCATAACCATAACTCATTAAGATAATAAGGATGGTAAGGATGTTATAAATGGCCTCAGTATTGTCTGGTTCTTGAGTTAGAATTGATATCAATATTGTTTGGTCCATGAGATTGAAATAGAATCTGTCTTTTTCTGTCTGTCTTTTTTTGGGTTGTAAACTAGGTTATATGAATTTTGGAACATTAAATGTATTTTGTAATAATACATTGATAACATTTTTATAATAATATTTATGTTACCAAGTTGGTTAGGGTACAAAAGTGTTTTAAGAAACTTCTAGATGAGTTTTCATCTCATCATTGTGGGTTTAGCCAGTGAGGATTTCATATCATGAATTTGTATTAATCCTTTCCACTTAGACTTATTTGATTATATTTAGTTTTATGATTTATGAAAAATATTTAAAATGAATATAATTTTTTGACATTGAAAATAATGGTAAGGTAAAATGTTGATATGGTAAATGAGTATTTATATGAATTTATGTCCATGTAAGTGAGACTAAATGGCATTTTGTTATGTCAATAAAAAATGGCACCAAGTATATGTTTTAGGAATCAAATGAGAGAGTAAGAATAAGATGTGGTTTCACTTGATCCATATTTGAACTGAGAGTTAGTCTGAATCATCATTCAGGAATTTCAATCCATATACAGAGATAATTGGAATGACGTGCCATGTTAGGTGGACTAGACAGTTCAATTTAAAAATCAAAATCCACCAATTTTTTAGGGATCCAAAACCTGAGAAAGTATATGTATGGTTAGATATGATGAATTAAATTTTATTTAATACAATTCCTGATTTTAAGATTAAATTATCAACCAACATGCTCAAGGATCTATCAATCCAATTTTGGGATTTATCTATTAATATTAAACATGACCAAGGTAATAAATTGTAGGATTTTGAAGAGTTTTTTAATATATAATTACATCCCCACAACTTTTATATTTTTACTATTATGGATTTATTCAGATTAAATAAATATATTTTCTTTGTGATAAAATAGCTGGTAATATATATGAACTTAGTTTGGTTTCCACTCAATGAAGCTACAAGTGTTTCCGTGAAAGCACACATTTTCAGTTTAGGTTTATTCGCATATATTCATTAAAATATTTTCATCATCTATATTATGTAAAATATAGAGATATTAAATAGTTTTAATGTGGAGTAAAAGGATAACTGTGAAAATATGGTGGGAGGGAGCATGTTTATCCCCACAAGAACAAACGAGGACTATAATGTTTGGAATAAATGAAAGATGGACACCTACTTCCAAATGGGTGGTATATCTCTAAATCTGTCCATGGGATAAATAAAAATTCCTCCATTCCACAAATTTACTCTCAGTTATTTCCAATATTGTTCTATTGATCATATAATGTGAGATTTTATGATTCCATAAAGAGCATGCAAACACTATTACAAGATAGGAAATATTCAGTATTATTCTCATTGCACCCCAAATCCTAGTGTTGTGGATACATATCATGTCTATCAGAAATCATATTCTTTAATAGGGTGATCTCACTAGAATAATCCTAATCCTTAGAACAATGTGATTCTAGGTGATTCTAGGAACACCACGACTCCTTGGGGAGGGGAATCTCAACAAGGAAACAAAGGTAAAGTGACAATGGATAACAAAATATATATTGTTGAGAAGCTAGACACGGATGATCTACCTATTCAACCAATAGTGAAAGTTATGATTCTTTTGAATTTCATCCTTATACAAGTATTGTTTGATATGGGCACATCTTACTCTTGTATTTATTTTCACACAATTGATATTAATGGTATATCTGTTAAAATGATTCCTTCCTATTTAAAACTCCAAACACTTCAAGGAAAAAGAGTGTTTTTAGATTTAAATTGTGAAATATACATGATGAATATTGATCACCCCAAATAGTTATATTAATTATCTATCCTTGAGATGGAAATTTATTAGTTGATTTTGGGAATGGATTGGTTGACAACATCCAAATCCCATATCAACTATTTTGTTTGATAAGTGAGTTTTATATAAGAAGATGGTGTTAGATATATATTCAAAGAATAATGGTGTAGATTTAAGAAGAGAATGTACTTTTTTAATGGTGGTTAAAAATATTTATAAATAGTTGTAAATGTTGATGTTAACATTTGAGGATTAGATCAGAAATATAGATTTTCAGCCAAAGTTGACTAGTTTCGTGATGTGTTTCCTAACAATATCACAGCGTTACCAACCCAAATAGAAGTGGATTTTAGATTGATATCCCTACAGGGACGAATATGTTTTTTCATAATATAGGATTTAATTAATGGAATTTTGTAAATTTAAATTCTAGTAGGAATATTTGGAAAGGTAAGGGTTCATTTGACAAAGCATGTACCCCTGGGAAGCAATGGCTCTTTTTGTTAATAAAGTAGATGGAACTCTAAGAAATTTTATTTTTTATCATAATATTAACCATTTTATGGTAAAAAATTAGTATACTCACCCATTCATTAACTTATTTTTGATCAATTGTTTGGTGCTTAGTGCTTCTCTATAATTGAATAATGTGTGTGATATCACCAATGAATTTTTGGAAAGTTGATATTCATAAGAAAACTTTATAGAGTCATTATGTCTATTATGAGTACATGGATATGACCGTTAGAAATATGAATACACCAATTATTTCCATAGAATTAATGAATCTAATCTTTTAGAGATATTTGGATTATCTGGAAGTGGTGTTGGTGGATGATATTATGGTGTATTCTAGGACAAAAAACTATCATAATAAAAACTGGGATATAATGTTGGTCATAATATTGGTTAATTAAATTAATGATAAGGTTTTGAAATTTAATTTCTAGTTACAATATATTCTTTCCACGGTATGGTCATCTATGAAAAAAGAGTGTTATTGGATCCTTAAAAAGAAGGTGTTATCTCTTCGAAATGAAAAAAGAATATATTTGAGATATGAATCTCCATTGGCTATATTGGATACTATATATTCTTTGTTTATGAGTTTTAACATCATGCATCACCAATGATAGCTTCTATAAAGAGGGTCATTACTTTATAATTTAATTTTTAATGTGTGATTTCTTTCTATGATCTAATGGTTTAGATTACAAAACAATTTAACCTTACATTTCCTGAATCTGGATAGGGCTATGTGGCTTACTATAATGTATCAAGATATGGGATGGGTTTTTTCTCATGTAAGGAGATCAAGTGGTTACTTATTGATCATGATTGTTACTAGTGTATGAGAAAAACTAACCAAAACAATATTTGGAAATAACTATTGTAATCCATTCTTTGAAGAATTTACTTCATTATATTTTTGGTGAGAATGTTATGGTGTTTACAAATCACAAGAGTATGAAAACAATTTTATCACAAAGGGACTTGAATTTAAAAAAGTGAAGATGGAATGAATATATTTAAATGTATAACATTAAAATGATTTATACACTAGGTAAATGTAACTCTATGGATGATGTTTTATGTTGGAAATCATATAAGAACCCAGATGAAGAAGATTCATATAAGTTGTAGCTAATGACTACTATAGTGGACATGCATATGAAGCGTGCTGAGAAAGGTAAAATTATAACGTTATTTCTAGTTTTGTTTATTCCTAGTTTGGTTGATCATGTGAATTATGCTTAGAAATCCAATTCTGAATGTGTTTCCATAAGTTCAAAACTCAATGGTGGAGGGACCATTGAGTTATGGAAGATAGATTGGAAAATATGTGTTTTAGTTTAGGTATCATATAGTAATTCCTCCAAATTATTCAAAACAACTTCTTAATTCCTACCACAATTCAATATGGGTTGTTCATATGAGAATATAAAATATATATAAATATTATAGGGAAAAATAGTGATGGGTTTGCATAAAGAGTAATATGGAGGAGTTTTTTCAAGATACCTCACCTGTCAACCTGACAGAAAAAATAACCAATGTCCAACTAGTATTTATGATCATAACATATGCCTGTTTGGAAATTAGAGTAGATATCTATAGATTTTGAAATAGATATATCAAGAATGGTTAGTAAACATGATCCCATATGGGTGATTATGGTTCATTTAACAAGGTTGGATCACTTCATCCCTGTTGTAAATCAAATATGATAAAAACTATTCCCAAAATCTACATTTTTTAAATAGTAAGGATGCATGGAATTAAAATATTGATTGCGTCTGAACATGAATCAAGACTTATTTCTCACTTTTTAAATCCATACAAAAATACATAGGAACATAGTTGACCATGATCACATCTTCTCAATCTCAAATATCTGATAAATTCAAATAGAAAATAAAAATATTATAAGACATTCTTAGGGATTCTATAATGGATTTTATATGATTATAGGAAGTTCACATATTGTTAGTAGAGTTATTATATAATAATTGTGTTCATCCCTCAATTCATATGGATTTATTCAAATCAATATATGATTTTAAATGTTGGTCTCCATTTTTTTGGGTGGCGATAGATGAGACTTAAATTATTGGTCATAGAATTATACAAGAAAAAACCTAAATAATTTATATAACAAAAAATTTAATATAGATTTTCAAGATATAGATAATCATCGACAACCATTATCATCTAAAATTGATGATCATGTTTTCTTGAGAATCACTATAAGGACATGAAATTATTTTTTTGTAAATAAGGGAATTTTTGTCTGTGATACATCAAACCTTTAAAGATACTTGAATAAGTGGGTGTATGTCATATGAATTGCATTTAACAGTAAAGTTCATTTCTATGCATAACATGCTTTATGTATCTTAATTGAATTAGTAACAACTTGATCAAAAAAATGTGATTTGATGGGTCCATATTGATCTTGAACTAGATGCTATATTGATTCACATTCTACTGTGAATTTTTATAGGTAATTGTATCTATTTCGTGGGAAAATAATCAGTTTAGTACGGCTTTTGCTATAACACGGTCAAATATAGTAATAAAAATTGGATCATGAAAATTATATGTTGGAACATTAGCTCAATCTATTCGAAGAAAAAAATTGTTTTCTACTTTATTGTTTTGAAGTACCATTGGTGGGGAGAATTTATCACATTGGGTTTTATATACCTTAATCTTTTTTATGTACTTTGATCTTATACAAGACATGGGTCTTCTTTGGGTTGTTTTTGAGAGGGTTTTTATTTTTTGGGAGTTTTTTGGAGATGAATGATTTAAGAATCGTTAGTAAAAACAATTCACAATCTCTATAAAACCATGAAAAGTTTAATTGGAGTCACTATGTTGGTGTATGTTTTCCATAGAATTTTTACAAACCATGCAAGTGACCAAGGTAAATCATACAAATTGAAACAGATAGAAAAACGTTGATGGTGCATGGTTGTTAAAACTATGTGATCCAACAATATGAGGGGTTTATTTTGATATACTATCACAACATAGTTGGTGCATGAATTTCTAAACTGCATTTCCCAAACCATTAATATACTTTTCTTATCTAGATGCAAGTTCATATTTATCAAATAATTTGAAAAACTATGTGACCTAATCAAGTGATGTGTAGTTAATGCCCAAAAAATTGTTTACAAAAAAATTAAGTCCCATAACCCTATTTATTTACCTAATATACTTGGATCTAGAATTAAATTTCATTCAAGGATCCTTTAGATATTCTTTGTAATATAGAGACATCATTTGTTGAATCAAAGAGTACTGGAGATCCAAATTCATCAGTAAGTCATTGTTCTTCCAGTTAATCTTAGACATTCTCTTCTCATCTCTATTTAAACTATATATATAGTATTTTATTAATATATATCTATATATGTTCTATGAAGGGAATACTAATATGATATGATGCAATATTTTTTAGGAAATAATATCCAAGCTAGGAACTATAATATCTTTGTGTTGTTCTACGTTTTCTCTAATTTTGAGTGGTATGTGGCTTCTCTATCATCTCCAATTTTCATAGAACATTAAGTAATAGATATGATTAAATTTATTTTCAGGAAATTATTTTGAATATAACATCATCATTTATAATTTTAAAATTATTATTTTAAAACTATTGAATTTTTGTGATGCAGACATGTTTTTTCTGAAATGTTTTGAGGAAGAACTTTTTTGTGTTATATGTAATTTGACATGGGGGTTTTCATACATGGTTGGAATTATTTCATTAAATTGATGTGACATAGGACAAAAGTCATTTGTAATTGGTTAAATTTCATTTCATTGACATGAATCTCGATAAGGTTCCTTTTTCATTAGGGTACCTAGACATTGGTTACCATGGGATGATGTAGTGAATTGAATAAGGGAAACTCATGAGTTTGAAACTATCACTAAACATGCATGAGTGTGTTTGTATGAGTGGATAATATAAATGGTTATGAAATATATTGATAAATTTTTTTGAATACTTATTTATTAGTTTCCATGGAACAACTTTATCTGTTGATATAAAATGCTTTAACTTAGTTAAAATTGTTTTATATAAAATTTTATAAATAGTCTTATACTAGTGGTTCATATTGGTAAGCCTTTGGGGAAATCCTACTATGTTTATTCTAACAACCTCATTTCACACTTTTTTATATTTTTATATGTCATCTACCTGGATATAGGTAAAGGGAAGACAACATATCTCTCTAGCAATGCATTTTGATATCATAGTCATGGAATATGGAGTTAGATGTTAGAGATACTACAGGAGAGTCATGGGATGAAGCCACCTTGGTTTCATTGAGTTATATTTTCTTTTTGTTCTTAGTGGTTATATTTTTATCTTCATTGGAACACTGATTTATTATTTATTTTAGGAAATTTATATGATTTGAATGTTTATTAACTCGTCATATAATCGAGTTGGATGTTATTTTTGATAATAATAGTTGTTTTATTTCTTAAAATGAAAAATGTGCCCTAATTTTTTCTGAGTCCCTTAGAATTTATTACTAGTATTTTAGTGTATTGAGGATGTCACCTATGGCTCATAGAATTACTATAAGTTCTCACACAAATGAGGTGGGGAAGGATATTACAGATACCCCGTTATTGAGAAATTCCCCTATTAGAATATGGGTAGGTGGTTTTCTCATTTGGAGGTGAATTTGGATCCTATTTAATGTCTAATTTGTACCTTACATCAAAATTATTTCATTTTTCATTAAGGTGCTTATCCATCATCTCTAATCCTAGTGCCTAAAGTGAGAAATCAAGAGTATTTTTATTTAATTGATAATATAGATATTTGTGATATTTGTTTTAATATTATGTAAATTCATCAATTAATTCAATAGGTATAGTATTTTTATTTTTTATTTTTACTTAATTTTTTAAATTAAATGAAATATTTAATATGGATTCTACTATTCTTTTAATTTTATATTATTATTTCCATTTTTTATATTTTGGATTTATACCTTGTGTAGGACCTATTTTAATTTCATCAACTTATTTTTCTTATTTCACCCATCCTAGATACATTTCCATAAATATATTCTTATACATGTAATATTTTTTATTTTCAATAATACATTAAATAAACTGATCATACATTGGATATTCCCCCAGATGTGTTTGTTGATACCATTCATATATGACTCTTTCATTTGAAAAATTATAGTCTTATTATACTTCAGGGAATAGGTAGTCTTCCATGGATTATATGACATATTTTTTTACCTTGGTATTGGTACCTACAAAATTTTACATGATTTTATATAGGTATCCTTATTGTGTTTTACATCATTAGTTTCTTAGTGGTTCTTCCTTCAAGTCCTCATTAGTTTCATAAGTAATGCATTTTAGGACTCCCTTGTGTGGTGTGATCGAGTGATCCCTCCAATAGAGACCTCATTAATTTACTCAAGAGATAATGAGGGAGAATTAGATCATTCCAAATATAATTCCTAAATATATGGAGATTGATACATGTTCCAAATTCCCCTATTTTGTTTATTCATGTGTATATAGATTGTAATGAGGGATATGTTTTTCCTTTTTGAAACAATAAGAGAAATAGAACTGATGTTGAACAAAGAAAATCAAGAGAACTCCATGATAATGAATTCAATAATTTTTTTGCCTTCTTCATCAATAAAATTTGTAGTGGTCTCTAGTATGGGTTTATTTTCATTGTATTAGTTTTCCCTTTATCAGTTTTTTATATCTAGTGTGTTTCATGTTTTTTCAGATTGGGTGTCATCCATGTTCATTTTATCCATCTTTTTCTCTATCAATCCTATTTCTTATACTATTTACTTTTATATTTAAAACGTTTAATTATCTTTATCAATTTATATATTTCAATTGGTTGAAGCATGTAGATTTTTCTGACCTTATTTTACTACTTTCTTTTATTAATTTTTTCACATTTCAGTTGTTAAACATTTACCGTTGTTTCAGTTTTATTAACATGTTGCAAATATTATTCATTTATTTAGTTTCATTTAGTTTCATGTATATACCCGAGTAATGAAGTGTTTTTTTATTTTATTATTTGAACATCGTAATGATATTTTTTAAAATATTGATTTGTGTTTGTTATTGTTAATAAATTTTAGTCTATTTTATTATATGATGTTGTTTTGAAAATTTTTATTGGTTTAGAGTAGTTATGTACAAGAAACTTCTTATTTTTTATAAATGAATAAATTTAATAGTATATTATCATTTTATTTGTCTATCTTTATTATAATCTTTCTGGACATGTTATATTATTATATTTTTATAATTTTGAAAGATTTAATTATTGTAATTTCCACTACCATCATGTATAGTACACAAAATGTTTTCATTTTATTATTTATTGATATTATAATATGGTTATATGAATAATATATGATATGTTTTGGCTGAAATTTTAATAAAACAACCTATGTTTTATATTTGATTTTTTGATTTTAACAAAAAAAGGTAATCCCAATTGCTTCATTTTTCCAAAAAATGAGGACTGGATAACAATAAAAACCACAACTTATTGTTTATGCAAAAAACATCCTATGGATTCCCCTATTTCATTATTATATCCTACAACCTCTTTTGCTCCCAATTCTTCTCATTTTTGTTTCCCTCCCCACATAGCCCATGTTATACTTAAATAATAAGGTAGAAGAAGATGATAAAATTTTTAAATCTCGATATGTGAATGATGTTCAGTGTCCAAAAGGGTTGGATCCAACACCACATGTTGGTGTCAGGTTCTTGTTATATATTTTCATTTTAGGATTTCACTATGATTTTGGGAATTTCATAAAATAATTTTCAATATCCCAATAGCAAGGATGTTGGGAGAATATAATTGGACAATTTTAGATTTGGTAGATTAATTCAAGTTGACCTCTTCATCCAATTATTTTTAGATAAAAATCTATCGGATTAACATTGTTTGGATCCCACCATTTTGATCAATGAACAATATGACATGATAGAAATCATGTAACTTTTTAAGGGAGGTAGTTGATCATATTTAAAAAAAAATATATCCAATTGTGATGACTAATCTCGTCAGTAGTCATTTAATGTAATATATATTTTTTATTTTAATTTTATTCGTTTATTTTTTATTGTTATATATATAATATAAAAAACCATTTTAATAAATATATGTGTGTTTAAAAAAGTATAAAACATTAATATATTTTTATAATAAATAATCAATTCATAATACCCCTTCTTATAAGGGAGGATCATAGATAATTATACCCCCATTTATAATGTGGGATTCTACATGGGTTTTCCACCTCATCAATCCAGACCTGAAAATATGTGATTCCCATTTAGTCCACTTTAATTAATTTATTTAATGAATAAAAATATATTAATCCCCTAATTTTATTTATAAATATTAATTCTCATAGTCACAAGTGAGTTTTAACACATAATAAATGTACCATTAATTTTATACCATTACTAAGTCAGAATATCTCAAATTATTATCTGATTTTCATGTTTTTGAAATATTTAAATTTTTATTATTTAAGATAAACTGGATATATCATACATAGATTGATATTTCTATCCAACAACTCATTTTGTATCACTTTTATGGCCATGTTCTTATATACCATAAATGAAATATCTCTAAAGAATAATGCCCTTAATTTATATTAGAAGCAACACCAATTCTATATTTATAAAGAAAAAATATTGAAAAATGTTTCAATTATTTAATCAAATAAGTTATCATGTATTAATATTTTGTTAAGAGTTTATAACTAAAAATATAGTAATAACATATGATATTCATAATAAGTAGTTAGGGTTGTAATTTTCAATATCAACAATCATCTTTATAACTTCTTTTTATGCATTAAACACTTTTATTATGATCTACATAAATAAAGTGTTGGGTTTACATTATAGAAATGATTTATTCTATATGTTTTAACCCATATATTTATTAGATATATGAATGATCTCTCTTATTTGATATTTTTAAATAGATCCATATGGTTTTTACACGATCATACATAAAAAATTATTATGGTACCATATTGTAGAAATTTTTTCACATAATAATTACTAAAAATTATATATCTAGAATTCTCATTGTGTATTAAAATATATTATTTTTTATAATTTTTATTCACAAAAACAAATGATTGCGATAAGAGGAATTATATTGAGCCATGATCTAATATCCAGCAACAGTTTCCTATTCCATTTCACTTCCTTTCCTAATGTAGATATGCTGATAAATTTTTAATCCATGGTCAAATATAAAATACATGTATGTTTTTTACTAACCTAAGAAATAGCACAACCTCCATGACTAAAAAAATAAAAAATTTGGATTTATTATCACAGATACTTTTAATCCATCTCATATCAGTGTATCTTTCTAATATAGACTGATAATCATTATAGTATAAACAAAAATATTTTGTATTTATTTGGTATACAAATATTATTTTTATAAATTTATAATTATACACACCATTATTAATAATATATAAACTCATTTTATAAACTAAAAATTCAATATCAAGTCTAGTGAAATGAATTGAATACATTAAAGAACCAATTTCACAAGCATACTCATGTTCTACTTTGGATATTCCCATATTTATGGAAAGTTTAAAACTATAATAAAATAGAGTATTATCATCCATGAAACGTTGATGATAAAATTTATTTATTTTTTTCTTTGTAATGAGACTAGCTTAAAGATTAAACCACATTATGTTTCATAAAATTAATATTGTTCTGTCCCTAAATGTCACATGAGGCTGGAATAGAGTTTTGTGGTGTTGGTGGGATAACCTTCACATTAGAAAAATATACCCACATTTTTATGAGTAGTTTCAAATGTGATTATTCATGGAAGTAGAAACAACTAATGAATCTCACATCTATGATGAATCATGGACCTGATTTCTAGAGGAAAACAATCATTACTGATCTTGGTCTATGTTACTTAAGAACTCACATTGGTTGAGAGGATGGGAGATCAGGTTCATCACACCATTTTTAGGGGAAATTGTTTCTTAGTCTAGGAATCTATTATATAATTAATACATGTTCCTGAATCCCTCATTAATTTCCATGTATGATATAGGTCTCCCTTGAATTAAGAATCTATTATTTATATACATGGAACTTATAAGCATTTGTATGTATCCATGGTTTTCCATAAATGATGTTGTATATTTATGTATGTTAGGATCTCCATCAATGGTACCCTATTATATGTGTATTAGATATTATAGAGTCATTTTTTATTATGATGCTTGTTTTAAGACACACAGTGGGGAACTCTACAGTTTATCATTGTCTAGGGAGAAATAAGTTTTCTTGATTTTGGGATTCTACCAATGTGATGGTATTCCTATGTATCCCCAAGAAAGGAATCTCAAACCACATAGTTAGGTGCTACTTAACAGGACACAACATAACTTTTAAGGTCATGTGTCGAGGAATAGTCCATGTGTTGTAACATCACGTGGTGAGGACATCTTGGAGAAATAATCCTAGCCAAATCATTGTGTGGGACTTAAGCTAAAGCAGCCCAAGGAATATAGAATGGATTTAGACACTCAAATATAGATATGACTCTACTGGTAATGTGTCCCAAAGGGAATTAGGGTTTATTTGGGATGTTATGTTTTGAAATTAGGGAGGATTCTTATATATTCCATTTGAATAGGAATCAAATCCCACATAGTTCAATTGGGAGTAACCACAACTATGGAGGACCTCTAAGGATTTGTCTCGTAAGGGAATATGACCCTTTGATAGAATTAGGGAATGATTTTAGGGCTTAAACCATTTAGGAGGATTCCCTTTGACATTATTGATTGGGAATATGGGCCATTTCAAGATCTAGTAGAGGATTTTGGGGTTAAAAAAATTATGAGGATTCCCTTTCAATTTGTATAAATGAAATTTAGGACACACACCTATGGAGGAACTCTGAAGAAGGAGATAGAATGATATTTAAAAATATTATTCGCCAAGACATGTATCTAATAGTGTGGATTTCAGGATCACAACTAACCAATAAGCTAATGTGAGTTGTGGTTGAATGTGGAAAACCAAAGGAATTAGAAAATCTAACAAACCACAAGCCCCTCGTTCTGTAGTCGATAAGGGAGGGATGAAAGGATAAGAATAGAGGGATTCGATGCACCCATCCTCTCCCATTTCATATTCAGGTTAGTCACATTGGACTAAATATATGGATACGACACTACATGCGAAGAAGATCAAGAGTTAAACCACATTCAAGAAAGGATAGGGGAATACTCTGGAAGTGATTCACTTTCTTTGATTTCTAGAGAAGATTGTAGAATAAGACACTATACCTAAAAGATAAATGAAAGTGTGATACTCCCCCTCCCCACCTAGAATCGGTGGTCACTTTTCTTATATATGAATAGGGAATGATATGTTCTCAACTCTAGTATCTATGGCTTGGAAATACCTGACACTACCCCCATGTTCGGGGTCATCATGAATGATGACATGCATATTAGTATACACCATAAGGACCCCACCCATAAGATAGGATAGGTGTGGGAAACCTCTTCCTGATTGAATTCATATATTAATGGGAGACATGATAGTGTGTCTCTTTCCATGATTATGAATGCTAGGAGTCTTTGGTGGAAGATACAATTGGGTTCCACTAAAATGAGGGATCTGATGGAAGGGAGTAATAAATTTGGTGGGATGAAAGATATATTATAAGGTGTCTCTTGTAGGTCATTGTTTTACAACCAAGAGGTGATTCATGAAGGACCTAGGAGGATCTATAAGTGCTTCATGTAAGGGTAGGCCGACATGATCTGGAGGTCCCTTGGGTGATGGACCACTTGGGAAACAACACTTGTGTAAGGTATTACTCTTTAAACCAAGGGTTTAATCTTGTGTCCCTAGGAGGGTCTCCTACAGATCTCGAGTTTGAGTGGGGTACTTCACCCCAGTTATTTTCAACTAAGGGGAATGGGGACTACGTGAAGGTGTATTGTGTATCAAATCCTAGAGGTAATTTGATCCCAATATACCTTTTGATTCCCTCTTATATCAGGTTTTGGATAGTTACCTATGGGAATTTTGATGACCTAGTCAAAAGGTCTGCATTGCCAATGTGTATAGGCCTCTTAAATTTTTATTTTCTTCTAAATGTGGATCCCCATAGTCATATTTATAGGTAAATATTAGACCTTTGTTGTTGTATTTATTAGGTACAAGTACTTAGTTCAGGTACCTCACATAGATAACCCACACATGGGTCGATAATCCTTAATTGCCACATAGGGGGTCCTACATGATTATTTTGGAGAATAATGTGGGTGCCTGCTAGAAACTTTCAGTAAGTTCACTTGATATTTAGATGGTATCTTCACCTATTTGATACTTTGGGTACTCTCCATTATATTTTATTCCCATGTGAAAATACATATTTTCAACTGTAACTCCCTAAGGTTTTATGAGAAATATTTTTTATGTCTTATGTTATATGAAACACCAATGGAATCTTTCACTACACACAAAAATGTCTTGGCTTGCGTTACACGCAAGAACAACCTTCCTCAATAGCTTGCGTTGTACATAATACTGAGTTTCACTAAAAAATGATATAATATTATAATATTATGAACTAGCCATTATGAATAGTATTAGATAAATTTTTAATTTTATAACATTATAATTCATCTTACAGATTTTATATAATGAGGTATGAAAACAAAGTCAATTTTTCAGATAAAATAAGTATTTTTAAAAAAATACATGTTTTCCACCTTTTGATGGTGCACCCACTTTAAATCTATTTTTAACTTGTTAATAAGTTTAATTAGACAAAATAAACTTATTAATTTCAATAAGGATATAAAAATTTACCTTGGATAATTTTTCTAATATTTTTCTATTAACTTTCATATTTTGATGAATAGTAAAAATACGCTAAATTTTTATTAAATTTTTTTAATGAAGATATGTTATATAGTAAAATTATAAAATTTAATGGTTTTAAAGTATAGATATAAAATATTTTTACCCTTTAATATAATTTAAGTCATTATCATTAATTTTACATTGAATTCATAGGTAAAAACATTTCAATCTTTTGCAATGTTTTATCTTTTAAAACATATTTTTCTCAACTGCAGGATTAATTTTAAATTAAATAATACAACTTTTGTGGTTTGAATTTTGAAAAATGGATTCCATATTTAGAATATGTAGGTCCAAATTATTATAAAAGAATAATTTTTTTATACATTATGAATTGTAACTAGGGTATATTTTATATACTACAATGAATGGTAAATTGGGTAACTAAGGGTTAAAATAAGATTATAAAATTACCCTAAAACCCTCCAAAATTTTAGTGGATGTATAAAATTCGACCCATATCACCTAAGGTTAAGAATTTATTAATTTAATGGACTTATGACAATGAAAATGATGTAATTATTATTAAAACAAATGAAAGTGAAAACATGTCACTCTCTTATATCTTATATGTGTAATAATTTTAATTTAGTGATAGACTTCATAAAAAATAGAATATAAATAGTCTCCAGAAATATGATAATATTATATACATCATGAGAATTTATTTATAATTTTTGGTATTAAATAATTATCATTAATGATGACACAATAGTAATGTAGAAATTATTTTATTGGTTGAAATAGCAAATAAATGGTTTTAAAAATATTAAAATAAATATTATATGAATTAATTAATATTCTAAAAAAACTTTATATAGTAATATGACATATTAATAATCTATTAAATATTTTGGTTCGATTATATTCTATGTGTGGATTTTATTTAAATGCAAATAAATGAATAGTGTCAAAATTGACACTTTTGTTATTTTATAAAAATAACATATTATAAAATTGTTTAAAAATCACAAAAAATATTTAAAATTTATAAATTGATATTTATATGGTTTATAATGTCATAAAGTATCCAATTATGTGAAATTCTCAACACATAAGTAATTATTTATAACAATTTATAATTTAGAATATTAATACAACAAATAAAATTAAATATATTAAATATGGATAAATTGAGTTGATAAGGTTTAAAATAAATTCCCAACATGTCTAAATTTAATTGGTTGTAGATATTACAACCATATATCATATAATATTTGATTTTGAGTCATTTTGGAAGTGTTTAAGTGGGGTTTGAGTTTTTTATAAATTAATATTTTTGACGTTTCCAAAGGATCCCCTCTCCTCCCTAATAAACTGGCACCTCCTCCCTCTCATTTTATCAACATTTTGAGCCTTAATTCTCGGAAAAAACCCATTATATTTCTCTTATCCACTTCCCTAGAAACATAATATAGGTTCTGGTATTCTTGAAAGACCAAATTTCGGGCCCTAAGAGGAGGTTAAAAGAGGCGCGTTGAAGAAGAGGTAAAATCCTTTACCGATTATTTCAAATTTATTTCTTCTTGTAATTCCTCTTATTTAATTGTTTTATTATAAAGTAATAAAATCAGTATCAATAATATAATGATATGTTATTATAAATATTAAAAAACCCTATTTAATCTTCTATCTATCCTACAAAAAATGAAATCATTGTGCATGTGTACGCACAGAATATCATCTCCACACCGTGGTGTAATCTGTTTTCCACCACCACCTTAATTTTATCAGTATAATGGTGTAAAAAATAACTAGATATGATTTTTATAACATGATACTAATTCTGAGATATTCTATCATCCACTCCATTACCAATCAAGAATTATGGGAACAATATCATCGCTCGTGCATACGTACGTCTTACCGTCTCCATAGTGCGATGTTATTCGTTCTACATGATATTAATTAAACCATGATTATATAAACAAATTGAATGAATTAATCTGATATATATTATACTAATACCATTCTATAAATAATGTATCTATAACATAAAAATAGTAATAACAATTTATTCGACAAAACACACATAAGAACATAAAGCAACAAAAACTCGAATAACAGGTATCAATGAAATAAAACTAATAAGAAGATAATAATATGACCATATATGATATCATAACAATGAACATGATTGTGGAATTATTCAATGAAATTATTTAAATAATTATACCGTAGGTTCAGATACATATAATGAATATCAGAATTAAGGTAAGAGATAATCTCGCAATCTCATTTTTATCCGAGATTGTTTATACTTCATAATTTATGGGGAATATTTATCATCCACATCTGTGTTTCTAAATATGTAATATTATTTCTATCCTCATAATGTTTTTAAAATAATATTTTACTTATTGGTAAATTTTTATTAAAAATATGAAATAAATCTTTTATCGTTTTCAGTATGAGAAACTTATTGAGTTTTCGGCAAAAATTTGAGAGGAATGTTTATTTTTAACTTATACAGCATGAATTGATTTTTATGATTTCATAGAACATTATTTAAATGAAGCATCATTTACAAGATTCATGTTTATTTTCGATTACCTTCTTTTCGTTTAAAATTTTTTGACATGTTGAGAAAGGAAAAAATGTTTTTGAAGAAGAAATGATATTTTCCTCAGGAATGGAGTTCAAGTGTTTTATCAAAATTATTTTCCATATAAGATAATATCAGGTTATGTTTATATCACTATTATTAAATTAATTTTATTATGTTATTATGGAATTATTTTTATGAATTACTTTTATCTTATATGGATTATTTTATGTTGGCATGGAGTTTAAAAATACCATTTTTTACAAAGGTTATGCT
Organism: Viscum album; assembly: GCA_963277665.1. Taxonomy (NCBI): domain Eukaryota; kingdom Viridiplantae; phylum Streptophyta; class Magnoliopsida; order Santalales; family Viscaceae; genus Viscum; species Viscum album. The sequence continues at coordinate 1,072,029,749 of OY728129.1, forward strand.
ATGATCTATGATTTATGATTTTGTGGAACACATAAGAATGGTTTCATTATGAGATGGGTGGGACCTATATATAACTCCAATGCATTGGTTAATGATTCATATCTCATGTGATAGGCATGGTTGGAACTGAAATTTAGTCTAATTCAGTGATACAGGACTGGAACGAGGAGTGAACTCATTTCAGTAATGGAATTTGTCCACTATGTTGGTATTGGAAATGAGACTTGACTAATATGAAATAGTTTTCTATGATTATGTGGGTATGCCACAAAGATTTATGTTTTATGTTATGATTATTGGGATTACGTTTCACTACTATGATTTATCCTAGGTCATTTTATTATGATCTCTTTTTCAGGTTAAGATTTTCAAAATGTTATGTTCTTATGAATATGATATGATTGATATTTACTTTTTTTACCCTTACTGAGAATTTGTGCTCACCATTTTTTATGTCTTCTTTTCCTCGGGTTAGGAAGAAGTGTATTAGGTAGCAAATTCCAAAAGGGACTCTGGATATGATGAAATAAATGGGAGACAATATAGATGATTTATGAACCATTTGATGATGTTTCCTAGTTTCTAAAGACACTATACCCATATGGTCCTATCATGGTTTTGTTATATTTTTTAATAAGTATGATTCAAATATGAATTAATAAAAATGTATGTAATGTACGGGTCATTATATCAATACCATCTAATGATTATTTCTATTTAAAATTAGGGGGTCTAGTCTTGAGGTGGGGGATGAAACAATTTGGAAGGTCACACATGTCATCCGCACAATGTGTCTGCATAAGTCATCGATGTTGGTTGGCTGTGTAGGTCTGATGCACAGGACTGGCCTATCGGTAATACACACATGAAATCAATGTATATAAATACAACTAAACCTTATTTTTTATTATCCTTCCACAATAGTTATCTTTTCTATCTACATGTCGGTTATCTGAATTTCTTTTCCTTACTTGTCATTTTCATAGGTGTTCTGAAGTTATTCCTCATACAAGTACATGGTATAACATTTTGAGTGATTGCCCTATGTAGAACCACCTTGTCGATGATAATGTTCAAGAAATCTAGTCAAGGGTTCTGTGTGAGGAACATAGTTGAGGGGCTTCCTCAAGGAACCTTTCCTAGGGAGCTGTGTGAGGGACCTGTAAAAGGGACCATCATTTCCCAAAATTCCTTAACTTTCTGTAATCTAGATTTTTACCTTAATGAAAAATATCAATATTTTATGACATATTTTCATTGGATGTCTGAATGGCCTCTCACGAACAAGATACTACATGCATCATATTGATTATCAAAGATGTTGGTCCAGATTAATATGATATGTGTGAATCCACTCTCTCATATTTAGAAAATCACTTGATGTAGTATAAATGTGACTATCCATGAAGTGATTATCTTCCCCTTCTTGAACATAGAATTATAAGGGACAATATTTTCCTGAAGGCTCAGAGTTACATCTCAAAGTCTTGGTTTGCGGAACATATCAATTGTACCACCACCAACATCTCCTCCAAGGGTGTCTACATCAAGGTAAGAACAATTCACACTACATGTTTCATACATAATATCCATTTTACACTATATCTGATGTCTCATTCCCTAGAGTCGAAGCCTCACTATTATAAATTAGCATTATTTTCTTCCCATATAGATGAGTGAGAAGGCTGTATGGAGGATTTGGATTTCCACTCTTAAGGGATAGTCGGTCCTGAATTGATGTGGTCATACTGGTTACACCAAACATTTATAGAATTCAAGAAGGCACCACACTATGTTGTCATTTATGAGGTCATAATGGTGGGGAAACATATGTTTATTAGAACCCACATATTATCCATAAGATACTGATATGATGTGTTTGACAAAAAAAATATCATTCCATCAGATTCATGGTGAAGTCAACAATATCTTGTAGGACATATACCAGATTTATGGAGTCCATATCCTTAGGGGCATGTATGATGAGTGTATCCCACTAAAGAGAATGTGGGATGATGCTGAAAGGAAACCACCTTTATCCTATATGATTTTTAAGTTGTTTAGGAAGGTTTAGAAGAAATATCCTCACCCAAGGGGTGATATTTACTCTAAGTCATGGATGGAGGCTTTCATTAATCCAGAAGGAGAAGGTCCCACTTACCAGTAACCTACAAATTCCCGACCATAGTACATCATGGAATTATTAGTAAATTTTTTCCTATATTGGAGTAGGTCCACTATGCATGTTGGGGATACAATGTCAATATTGAGGATTCTATAAGGACCCCTCTTCCCAACTTCCTTATAATGTGGATAATTATTTACAGGATTGTAATCAAGGAATCCAATGGCTGCAAAAGACTACAAAGGTTTTTGATGGAAGAAAAACTAAAAAAAGGGGGCCACATATGGTTATATTCTCTTATCCAAGATATTATTTACCAGTTATTACTATATGGAAAAACATGGAAAGATTTTTCATGAATTTTAGGGCCATTTCAATTGTTGTGCGGGTCGATTTTTATGAACTTTAGTTACTATTTTAAGTGGACTAAAAGTTCCCGAAGGTCAGATTTCCCCATTTGTTTAGTCATTATATATAATAAAACCAATATCCATGATGTATGAATAAGTCCCAAGGATCATGAAGGTACCAATATAGTTCAACATCTTCCTATATGGTGATCCATAGAATGATACATTCACTATTTATGGAAGAGATAACGACAATATGAGGGAATATATGATTTCATTTAGAGACATCATACTAGTGGATTGTATTTATAGTGATATAAAATGTGAGGCTTATACTCTATATTGATTTACCTAAAAATTCATGTTCCAATAACAATCAAGTGTATTCTCCCTTACACAAATTATTCATGAGAAACACCAAATGGCGTCCTGGATATTATAGATGTTGATGGCCATGGAGGTTTCAAAATTGTAATGAAGCAACCTATATTGGGTTCATAAATAATAAGAGAATATAGTAATTCTATTGCATGGATTTATTCATATCCTCAAGGGGTGTATACAAAAGGTATCCACTGATTTGAAGAAAAAAACTACTAGTCATGAAAAGCTTGGAGGGTGGGTTTAATCTGAAGGCGATGATGATGAACCTAAAAAATAATTAAGGATATCTCTAGAAAGTGTTGCAGATCAGGACATGGTTGATAAATCCACATATTCCAATCCATGGTGGTCTAGTCACCAAATTCATAGGGAGATCATGAATTCTTGAAATGTATTTTAAGTCAAAGGACACTGGGTCTTACTCAGAAATTTCCATATTAGCACGAGATTATGTTTTCCTCATGGAGATCCATGATTAGAAGGGTATAACTCAAATAATCAAAAACATGTGGGTATTCCTTTATGATGGAGTACATATCCTAGAGTCAGGATATATTTGATTACACTTTGATCTCCACCACAATAGTAAATCACTTGAGGTGAGAAAATAAGTTCAGAATCTGGAAATGTTGATATTCACACCTGATGATTGGATCCCGACCACCAAGCGAGTATCAGATATATTGGATCATGGAAAACATGAGGGGTTGTAGGGTCCCACCAAGATTAATGATACGAGTATATCACTCCATATGATTTATATCTCTCTTCTCCCTTCTATTTTTTCTATATTATCCACCATTGTTAATTTAGAGGGATTTATCTTGCAGTTTGGATGAGACGAATAAGACAATGTAGAGATTTCACTCAACTTATCGATATATACGCCCATGGGAACCCCCATCGAGGTAGTGATTGATTTTCCTAAATCCCCAAAACAATATCTGTTTCAGAGGATGTTGGTGGGGAAAATGGAGGAAGGTTCTTCTTCACTACCACCTCATGTGTGTATTGTTGATAGGATTGATACAGGCCCCCATCCTTCTTGAGAGTGGAAGAAAAAGAGGGTGAAACTATTTTCCAGACATATGTGCCATAATATGTCATTTAAATGCCCTTATTTATCTTATGACTAACCTGATGTATCCATTTTACCATGTATTCCCTTTTCAAAATCTTCTTCACTTTACTCTATCATGGGTTCTAGCAAAGATCCTTCAAGGATGAAGGGGAACATCCTTGAGGAGGCACATGATTATACTAGTGAATTCATCCCCTTGATGGATAAATCATCAAAAGATGTTGTGGCACAAACATTGATTAATGAATTGAGGTTATATAGCTACAGTAATGTCAGATATACATCATAAGGTTCCTTGAGTTAGTCAATGACATTATTCCTTGGGATATTTTAGATCTTCTATAAACACTGGAGATCTATACGAGCACCACCACATGCCCCATATCCAACAAATTAAATGTTGATAGGTACCCTAGATGGTCTTTTGAATTTTTTAGGGCTGGTCATAACCCCATAAATTTCTATGGTGTCATGTCTTCCAAGATTCCATTAGATAAAATCAATGGGATAAGCAATTTTGTTCCTAAGTCCCACATCTCGGATACCCCTACTAGTGAGGAACTATGAGATGTCAAGGATTATATAATTAAATAATGAAAAATTAAATAAAATTTAGGGTTGATTAGAAATCATTAATATTACCAACTCTCTAGAGGATTTCATGTATCTTAGTAGGTTGTTGGATAGCCGTGAGTTATCTCATTATTGTAATTTTCAAATACAGTCAGTCTATTTTCAATTTATGTCTCACATTAGAGCTTCACCTGTAAAAATTTTTCAATAGAGAACATTGATAATATAATTAAATAATAATGCATCAAAGTCTATTTTTTCCCATTACTGATGTTGTGATAGAGAGGAACCCAAACGTGTTGAATTTAAGAGTCATTTTCCTATGTTTAGGAAGAAAACATAGGGGGATATTGCTTCTTATGATGTTCATACCACGATTAATTAGTCTAGCATTACAAGGGAGAAGTTAATCTCAATAGTTGATCCAATAATGGTGAGGGTTGTTAACCGTTCTAGTTGCTTCACATAAATTATTTTATGTTAACCACCTGATGTTCATGAGAGGTTTCACTGGCTCTACAGTGTCATATACATAAATGGAAAATCATTTATTTGGGGATTCTATGTCAGTTCATTCAAAACTAGTGTGTGAAATAAAGGCTGCATTGGTTGAATTTGAACAAGGCGACTCATTGAGTGAACAAATACAATAATACATGTCTCTTTCCAAGAGTGTATCTAAGTGGGAATATTCGATGCATGATTCTCCACTCACAAAACACAGTATCATTTGGAGATACATATACTAGATAGTCAGGGAGATTCCTCTTGTTGACCTTCCATCAGTACTTCACTGACTTGTGACCCCACTTTCCTTTTTGGGGTATGGAGATTTTGATTATCACATTCTCTACCATGCTGTAATGTTAATGAACCATAAAAGGGGAAAGGTCTGAATGTTTTGGTGGGATGAGTTACATTTAGTAGGAATGTTTGAAGGTCTTAGGGCTTCTATATCCTAGACATAGCAGAATCATGCAATGGAGGAGGAGGTTTATCATCATTTTCTTGATTAGAAATATCCCCAAATGGTATTCTTTAATGGAGAACTAAATCCCATGAAAGAAGAGATTGTACCAATCCTCTATAACTTGAATAGGGTCTCAAAACAAGGTGGGGATTCTGGGATGTGTGGAAAGTAAATCTTTGTCATGCTAATGAGGCCATCACCATACAACTAATTGGGTTCCATCAGGCTGTAGAAGATGGTCAACCCACATATCAAAATATCAAATCCAATGTCAAGTAAAACCTACACAAAATTTTAGGGAGACTACTACGTATTTGAGAACATAAATTAAATATATTTTTTGGTTCCTATGAAGTGTTCATTTATTCATCATAATCACAATTTAACACTGAGAATGACTCATTTGATTGAATATCATCTCATTACAATTATAATGATATGGGTGAGGGTGGAGTCTGAATTGTTTTCCTAAGCCATAGGTCCTATAGATCATATTTCAAAATTTTCTAGTGATATATTGAATATACTATAAACTTTATACCTTTTTTTGTCATTTCACTAACATTTTCCTAAGTCTAATATAAAGAAAACTTAGTGGGTGGGACTTTGCTTTTTCTTACGCCAACCTTTAAGGGTTTCTAGCCTAATATGTTTTGTTTAATTTATCTTTTCACTAATCAATCATTTCATATACCATGCATACTGTAGGTCTAGAAATATTATACTTTATTTTTATCTAGAATTCCCTTTATGTGTTTTCTACCTGGTGAGTACTATGTTTCTTTTCATGGGTGGTTTAAATTCATGAATTTCATACTAAAGTGACTAGTGTTTTAGGCCGAATAGATTTGACCATGACTTTTGGAATGATTAACAAAAAAATAATTCTTGGACAAGAATGTTTCAACATGATTTAAATACCCAAAGGGGAATTTTGAGTCACAATTTTGTAATTTCTGTATCTTAAACTGGATTTGAGAAAAGTAGGTGAGGAATGGAAATGGGATGTGTTTGAGATGCAGTTTTAGTATAATATTTTCAGGGATTATGAGAATAGAGGATGTATCTCTTGATGATTAATATGCTTCTAGTTGAAAAAACCCTTTTTAGGGAAGACTTTATAAAAATCCAACTAGGGTGTATTACTATATAGTCAAACAGTGGTATCATTAGGTAGACAACCCTTTTGGTTGGATAATTTTGTAAAGAAAACTGGGGAAATTACCAGATTGTCAAAAAATGTTATCCTTAAGAATTCATAAATTCTACTACCAATGTTCGTGATGATTATAAATACTAGTACTTATAAAAATCATGATGTGTAGTTTTCCAAGGGATCTTGTCCAAGAATAAAGAGAGAATATATTCTACCATTTTCCAGGAATTCGATACCTCTCCTGTACGAATTTTTCTTCTTTTAAAGAGGGTACATTCTTTTATATAATTGATATTAGGGGAAGGAACCTTTCTAAAAAAGTCAAAGCAACATATAGTTTTATTTCATATGGTTATGACACATACCACGTTGTTTAAAATCTTATTGTGAGGAAGTTCTTGTAAAATTTAGTTTCCTATGTATAGTAAGAAATTCTATAAAATTTAAAAAAATATATCAAGTAAATCATGGGAAAAAATTTATGGTCTTTATATCTGACTGAAATATTTATAATTCTCCCCTTATATATTAATATTTTTGGGGATCTTCAATCGTATTAATTCAGGAACCAAGATGTTTGCAATCTATAATATGGGGCTTTCTAGAACTAAGAAGTGACATGTGATGAATTTTCAAGGATCAATCACAGATCATGTTGAAATGTTGTTTCCAAAATAATGGCATTAATTATAATGAAGACAGAGTATGTATCCTGTAGGAACAATTTTAACTCTCGGAGATATTTCCTTTTTGTGGGAGACTTATGAAAATCCAACTAGGAAATGTTATTGAATAGCTAAAAAAAGTAATCCTTTAGCTAATAGATCCATCATGTGGGAATGTCATTCAAATATAGCTAGGGAATGTTATATCATAGTCATACATAGGAGTTCTCCAGAATTCCAACATTCCATTGATGATAGGAAAAGGATTTTTTTGGGATTCAAATTTTCCTAGACATAGAGTTTGGTTTGTTGAAAGAAAGTGATATAATATGAGAGAAGAATTTATAGTCAAAATTACCCATGAATGAGGGAAAACTTTTCTTATATAGTTCTCAACCAAATGAATGAATAGAGAGGGGTTTATTTTTTTTATGTTGGGCCCAAAACATTGAGTCTGAGCATCTCTACATATCTCATTAGAATAATAATCTTTCCATACATAGTTATAGAAAACGATGTAGTTTAAAGTCTTACTACTAGAACTTATTGTTAATTTTTACATCATGTAATGAGGAAGATATGACGTCTATTGTTTAAGGTCATAAAATGTGAACCATAGTATTCTAGATATGATGAGTAATATAGGTCCTACCAGACCCTGGTTGTTCCGGAATCTATTTTTCATGAGGGATGAAATTATAAACCATGATCATGGGGTTAATAGGATTGTAAAAAATGACATTTGACTAGAATGTGAGGGATTACCATAGACTATGGTCTAATAGATGGTTCTAGCATAATTTGATCATGGTTTATTGAAATAGAAGAGGGGTCCTAGGATTAAGAATGTACCTTGGGTTGAGAAACAATTTTTGTTGGTGATATTATGAAAAGAAAATGGGCGAATGTTACTACATAGTCAAATAGTGGAATCCTCTTGATTTCAAACTCTTTTTTCAAGAAACATTTTTCAAATCCAATATGGGTTCGTTACAACATAGTCAGATAAAGGATTCCTTAGGTATCATACATTATACTATTGGTAACTAGAGAATATTATGAAGATCTGATGTCATACAAGATTAGGAGTAAAAAATGTGGAATGAATATGTCTAAGAATAAAAAAATCATTTGTAATGAAATTGACCATGATGTATAGAGTCCCTTACATAGACCTAACTCATATATAGGATGGGAAATTTTTTATTCCTTGATAGATTCCTAAATAAGGGAAACCAAAATAAGGGCTCGTAAATAGATCATTATTTGTATGTATAAGAGGGGGAATTTTTTTATACCCCATGGTCGGGACAAGGACACAAGGTCTAGTCATCATAACATATCTCATTAAAATGAAAATCAAGCCACACTTATTTCTTGAGGGACCATGCAGTTCAAATTATTGAAGCAAGGAAATCATCCACAGAGATTGTCATCCTGATGTAGGGAAGAAGGTGACATAAAATGAAAATTGTAATACTGTGGCTAGACAAGGTTATATGACCTAGGTTTCACTACATATCGTGTTGATGAAGTAATCAATATATAAACATTTCTTGAAAATATTCCCATTGTTGATTGAATTTATATGTACTGGATGGTATTTTTGTTATATAGGACTCATAAATACAGATTGAACCAATATTGGATTACATTATATATATCTAACAAGTATTTTGAAGATTAGGGTAATTTCTCATATTTTAGATGGACCAATATGTTGGGAATCCATTACCAAAACCCCCGATCCAACGTGATCCAGGATCAGTGTGAGAAACAAGGACTGGAAAAGGTTTCTTCTACCACACTAATGTGATAAAAAATTGATAAGAACATTATGAATTTGCGGTGGAAGGAATTTTATATATGATCCATGTGTCACTATTTATCTCATTAGAGTGATAATCAAGCCATAGATAGTTCTTGAAAGGCTCCTTGTATAGGTCTGACCTGTATACAGAGAGGGGTCATTTTTTTATTGATGGAACTAGGATTAGAGATCTAGGTCTCATTATGTATCTTATAATGGAAATAATCAAGCCCCACATAGTCCTTAAGGAACCATGATGTTTAAATTTTTTAGGTAATGAAATCTAGTACTCATCTTAAGGTATTTCAAACTATACCACAAAAAAACAATGTTTAATATTATACTACAAGTATTTTAGTTTCATTAAGTTTATCATCTTGGTACATGGATGAAATGTCATGATTTTTATGTTCATATGATAAATACCATATATACTCCATTACATTGGACATTGTGTATAGAATAAGGGCCCTCCAACTTTATCTCAATCATTGGAGGATTCGTTCACGGTATCATTGGAGTCATGAAGACTAATACTAGTTCTCCATGGAGGAATGAATGGAGGTGGAAATTCTTGTTAAAATCTCATGATATCTGATTTTTATGGAAATCCATGAGATTCAAGGTATGAAATCATTTCTATCAATTCATTCCAATTCATATTGTAATTTAGAGGATTTATCAAATATGGATATTTTATCACATATGGATACAAAGTTCCTAGTAAATTGAACCTAAGTGGATAATAATAATTTTCATTCCATATATAAGTGAAAATGAAGTTTCCCATGTGTCAGTATGGGTTGTGGTCTTGTAATCCCACAGGGAATGCAAGAGCATGTCAGGACAAGACTCTGTATCTTTGTCCAATATCTTATGGAGTGTTTTTGATAGGGTCCTGTTGAATACCTCTTCTTATCCATTATCCGATGCATGATAATAGATTGAGTGGCTTGATTTGATATTATACTTTTGGTACAGCTTTTCTAACTCAGTATAATAGAAATTGGTGCCATTATTTATTAGTATTGTATGAGGGACACAAAATCTATTAGTGATGTTGGCTTCTACGATGCTGACAAACCTTTTGTGCTCGAATTCATTAATGTGTATTACCATATCCTATTTGGAAAATATGTCTATATCATTTAGTATTTATTTTAATTTGTTGGATGTAGTTATAAGAAACAACCCTACAACACACTTCACCTATAAAAAAATTTCCATGATTATTTACATGTATCTATGAATTTTTCGGATTACTCGTTGAATTTTTCATGAACTTGGAAGGAATGAAATTTCAGTGTGAATTATAGGAAATCAAGTCTTATTGAAGGCCAGAATTATCGAAGCCTTCATATTTGACTGGAATATCAAAAAATTTAATAGTAAGAACAACATCCTCTCTCAAATACTAATTTCATGATAGAAATAATCTTTTCTTCATGAATTTATATTTTGGAGGAGTCCATAAAATGTTTTTTTTAAAGAATTTTTGATCATTTGGCCGATCATAAAGAGTAATTATTTTTTCTCATTGTCAGGTTTTCTATTTTATAGATATATACGATTATAGAACCCTATTTTGATGGTAGTACATGATGTGTATCATCCAACCAGTCATGGGACCATGTGGTTTGGTTATAGGATTGAACTCATTGATCTCTTCTACACTGACATGAGAAAAAATAGACACTATTTATAAATGTGTGATTTTGATGACTGTTTCATCCCCATTTAGATCATCAAAAGTAGTAGCTACATTTTAGAATACATCAATCGTGGAATTCTATGATCATGGGATGCGAGTTATTGATGGATCTGAGGATAATTTTGACATTAACCCTCAAACATAGTTAATTAGTGGAATGTGATTTGATTTTCTAATGTAATAACCAATTCAACCTATTTGATTACCAAATCAAAATATCTGTTTACCTATAGGTGATCTAATGGTATTTGAAGTGACAATTAATCCTCTAAAATAAGGGCTTTATATACTTCCTCAATATTTGTACATCCTTTTTCATAATAGAAAGGAATAAATAAAGAAAACTTTTATTATATAGATATAAAAACTTCTAACCCGGATTTTTAAGTTTAGGGGTTTCCATTCTCTTACCTTTTGGAATTATTAATTCCCTAAAAAATACATCTCCCATATATAGTGTACTTCATGAATAATAAGGATATATTAATTTGAAAATTCAATGTCCAATGATTTTGTTTCTATAGAAGGGTTTTCTAAGAGAAAATCATCCAAATACTCATATTTCAAGGCCTTCTGAGGCACAAACTATATGTCAAACTACTATAAGATAACTACACACTATTCAAAATGTCATATAAATATAGGGTGGTTGAGGATATATTTTAGAGGGTTATCTGGAGAGACCAAATATACCTCATGGTGTTGTAGGTAGTGCCTTAGTTTATGGACCATGAAGATTAATTCTATATATAACTTCTCAAAAACCAAATAATGAGTCTCAGGGTCGATCATGGTGCAAATGAGATAATAAAGGTTATTTTCACTACAAGTATCATTATTTTTCATGAGGAATAATCATAGTGATCTCTCCAGTTATTTCACCTAAAAATGTGTAGTTTTACATGAAATGGTGTTAATTAAAACTAGTGGAATCCAAGGGTATTTATTTTTATTATTGTATGCTTCTTAAAAATAATTAGTCCACTTATATGTGACCCTCAACTTCATTAACTGATTGATGGAAAAACGGTTTCCAGTGAGGTTATATATATATCACTGGTTGTAGGAATGGTTTCACTATAAAAACATAAAAAAATTTAGGTTCCAAGGAGGTGACATAGGGAGGATATCCTTTATCTTCACATGGTAAATAATGATTCCATGATGATGTATGATGAAGTCAAGAAATTTTCTCATGGTTATCCCAAAATCAGATTTATTTGGAATAATCATTAGACAATGCTATAAAATTTTACTGAAAATGGTATCCAGATAATCCTAGTGGTTATATTGTTTTTAATACTTAACCACTAGATCATAAATCTAAAATTCAAAAAAATTACTAGAAAGTTTTGGAAGATGTAATGCATCGAATGTTGGTATATGTTTCCTATAGTCCTCATGCCAAATGAAATTACATGATAGAATAATACTCTGTAGTGGAACATGGAAGTTATGGATTATTCTTTTTCTAGGACCTTTAATTCTTGGTTTTATCCTAAATACCCTTCCATAAAAGAGAGGTATTTGTAAATTGATGTTCCATTAATTAGTATCTCGGTGAATGGAACTAGGTAATCATCATTCAGGTAGTGATTATTGACATCTATGATTTGGATGAAAACATTGATTTTACCAATCTTCTTCTTGATGGGGATGGTATTTATATTCATTTAAGATATTGAAATTCCCGGATGAATTTTTTGTTGATAGTCATTTCCAATTTACACCGATGTTTTGAGGTCTGATTTGCTTGTTTTATTTGAGATATATGATAATATCCATGGTGGTTTTAGGTAAGCCCAAGTGGTGACTAGACATCTGAGGATCGAGGCTTATTATCTCTATGTAATTTTAAGAAAAAAATACATATGTTTCTTAATTAAGGAGGTTTATACCTCTTTTTCTTCAAGAGTCATGGCCGCACAAATCAATGTTAGTCATGGATCTTCTTTTGTAACAAGATATATTTCTCTATGTTTATCTATATTTTTAGAGAAACCATAATAAAATGTTGTAGAGGCATCCCTGAGGTCTTCCAAATCTTTTTATTCCTCCTTCACCACCTCTTCTACCTAAACCTTTTTCTTAGTGGAAATAAACGCTGAATAAATTTTTTCAAATTTTGGGGAGGAGTTGATGCTTCAAAATTCAAAAGTCGAAGTCACTAATTCCAATCTGATTGATGAAGTGAGGCATCTTTGATGCTCCGAATGAGAGGTGAGGGGAAAAAATGATCAACATAATCTTATATAAATAATGTGACAACAACTTATTACCTAGATGACGAGGAATTGGTTTGTTGAATCTTAAGGGTTGGAATAATGGAATTCTCAATTAGGATTTTGTCACTATCTAGGGAGATGGTGACATCTCTAATGTTTTCGGGTTCAGTTTTCAAAGCTGATAACATAGAATCCACTATATTTTGGCCTGAATTCAGAACCTCCACATCATCCTGATTAATGGGAATCACATAATATGTAATGATATTCTTTAAGGGATTATTCATGTTCATATCAATATTTTTTGAGAAATTGTATCAAACGATATTTTTAATCATGGGTTACTTACCATTCCTATTGCAGAATCCAACATTTATTTATTGTGACTATTAGAACATAAATGGGGCTTATTCTCCATATTATTTCCCAATTTTACCAATGATGAAATATTTGAGGCATTGGTGGTCTGACAAGGGAATAAACACATGATGATGAAACTTAGTCCTCCCCACAAGACATTGAGGGATTTATCTTGTCAAAGAACTAGGAATTCTGAGTCAAAAACAAGATCCCCAAACAGAGTCCTAATTTTGTTTCCTCATGAGGATTCTGATCTATCTTTTCATAACCATATATTGTTAGAGAATAGGTGGTATGTGGTACTCTTTGTATCCCAAGTGATATAGATTTCTTAAAATATTTTAGTTGACTCCTGAGTTTTTTTAAAATTAATGACCGTTGGATATAATTATAAATAATGTTTCCAATAAAAACAAAGTTATAATGTGTCATCTATAATTAAATATTTTTCACTCTACATGTATGTGAAGATTTTTTGGAATTATATGGGATCTATCTCTACACGATATAATTTTGGAGAAAAAACATCAGCCTCAAATTATTAATGGCTTGATAAAGAATCTACATGAGCCTCTTGGAGGTCCTTTGATAAACATAAAAATTCCAATTATCATAACTCATCTGAAAATAGATATCATAGTTTTAAAATTTCATACTTATGGTCTAAGGGTATGTGATTTCTAGTATGGGGACTCTATTTTTTAGGTGATTTAGAAACTAAAATACTTTATATGGGTGCATTAGCCCTTGGAAAGGGAGTTGAAGGTTTCTTTTCCCTTAGTGGATTCGGTTGACCAGTACTTCCTACTCACTGAGGTTGATTAGGTTTTAGTGTCCTCTATAGTTGGTCTTCTAGAATTATTGGGTAAGGGAAAACCCTAAGATGTGTGGGGGAACGTTTTTTCCCCATTTGTGCTCACTGGAGGAATCTCCCATGAGTTTCAACCACATATATGGTTTGATCATTGATATGACTAGATTAGTGAATTCCAGAATGACCATATCTTCCAATGTATCCTCAAATTTGGTGGCCTCTTCCCCTATTTATCCCATAATATGTAGGGAATTCTATCAAATAATTACGCCCATAATCCAATAAGGAATCCATAAATTGAGTAAAATTAATTAAACTAATGATCAATTCCTTATCTAATGTGGAATTCATCTAGAAAAGCGAATATTTTGGTTCTATTTGGTAGAGTGGTGCACATACTTTTTGAAATAAATCCATGAAGTTTGATAATGTCAATTAAAAATTTCACTTTGCTATAGGCTCAATATTTTTTTCTTCTTTCTCTTGTAGCCATGTCATTTCTTATAAGATCATTTTTTAGAGAATTATGGTTTTAATGGGGTTGGTCGTGTCATAGTGGAAGTGGAAAAGGGAATAGTTGGTGGCTTTTTCTATGATTAGAGGATAACATGAGTCTAGTTGATTGTGTTATTGGCCATCCATTCACTAAAATTCTATTTACCCTATCTATTAACTTTCTATCATTCATTATACTCCTCTAGATTAGTTTTTTAAACACATGCTACCTGTGTGGGTGGATTTCCAAGCTTTACCTGTCTAGAGTCCACCATTTTCTATAGGATATATTTCAAAATGGAACATTATTGGATGTTGTTCCCCAATGCTCGGTAGAAGGGGATATAGTTCTATATATTTTTAACACTATCTGAATTGGGCTTCTTATGCTTCAACAACTTGATCGTGTTGTTCTCCAATGTCGAGATGAAGTACATGGGGACTTGGTCATTTTGAATATAATTTTTTAATTAAATTCCTCAAACTATTTTGTATATTCTCCATTTTATCATACAAATGAGACATAAATTATTTCTATCATTAGGAGGGTAACCACATGATATTTCATGGGCTTTGGAGCTAGAGCATGGGAAGTGGTCAGTATAAATGTTTTTATGGTAGCCTTGACTTTCCCTACTCTATTTCCTTATGTTGAAGTAATTACTGCGTTCTTTCCTTTGGTTCATGTGATGGAGTCTTCCATTCATTGATAAATTGTGTGAAGATCCTGAAATCGTTTGATATATTTTATAGGAATCAGTGGTGTGGGAAACTCATTGAGAGGATTATATATATGGATGCAAAAAATTATTGTGAGGAAGTTGTAGGCTTAAGGAGTATTACAACCCCTTCTGATGAGAAATAAAGTTCGGGACCCTCTCATTATCTCACTATTTGTAGTTTGAGAGGTTGAGGAATACTGTATAATATAGAATTGATCTTAATTTAAGAGAAACTCATAAATATGTCATCCCATCTTGTAATTGTCTGAGTCAGAAAATGGGTGTACCATAGAAAGGATGGAACATAAAATGTTTTCATGAAGCACCTAGTTTTCACTTCTTATTATTGTCTGGGGATCCCTATTATGGAATCACAATGGAACAATAAATTAATTAGATATAACATTAGGTCCCTGGAACCATTGTAAATTTGAAATTTATGTTTTTTAATATCTATCGTGGGAATATTTTGATCAACCTATTTAATGTAAGAATTCATTTCTAGTTGTGCTGATACTTTTTTCTCCTTTATATCTTCAAACATAATTATGAATGACTAAAAGGTATTGATGAGACCTTTAGGAATTTTTGGATGTAAATATGCTTAAACAGTGGTTTAAAAGATAGGTCCATCTGTTGTGGACCTATCATTATATGCCTTGGTAAACCTATAAGGTAAATTATATAAGGATACTCCTAGATATGTTCTAGTTCTATAACTAATAAAAATGAATTCCAGTTATTCTATCATGTGATCAAAATATATTGGTTGTTATTATCCCATTTTGAGTTGGTGTTCTTGCCCCATCTCAGCTACTACTATAAACCCTCTTTGTTGAGGTATTGCAGGTGAGAGACTGAAATGAGGATCTTTTTTAAAATATATATTTGGTCAAAATGGTTATTGGCGTATATCTTCTTTGAGTATTCCCAATTATTTTATTTCTTCTTCTTGTTGAGAAAACTTTTCCTCTAGTGTGTGGGGTTCAACCTATTTAGGAGGTGGGTGATGTGTAAACTTCCCTTCACCATTTTCTATGATATATTCTCTCAAATGATGTAGTGATGTATTGACTTAGGGATTTTAAAAATTCTGAATAAGAATCTGGTTCCATATATGGACACTTACATCAATTTCATTATTGTGTACCATATTATGAACTGAAACTTCCTCCTCTTGCTCCCCTATTATGGTCTCATATTCTTTATTGTTTTCTGGGTTCGTTTTAATGATATTCACTAATGCGTTACGAATTTTAGTTGCATAATTAGTATCTTTGTGAGACTATCATTATTTTCACCATCCACAATGCATTTCCCTCTCATTCACTGGTTCTATTAGAACCTTTTGGTGGATGGTAATCCCAAGGGAATATCCAGAAATTTTTTTAACGAATATTCTCAATAAGGATAAAATATCATGAGATGGGGTAAACTAAGAGGATTAGTTCTATGATATCCCTGACTAATCGAATAAAGACATAACTAAAATGATTAGGACACCACTGAGGTAAATAAAAACCCCATCCAGAAGTGGTAGGTATTTTCTTGCTCTATTTACAAAACCTTTCAAGCCTAGTTTGATGACTTCTAATTTTGTGATAAAAATTACTTAGCCCAACGAGTTGGGATTGATCTTGGATTTTTATGGATTCTACTGCTATAGATTCTTTCTTGATTTTGAAGATTAATATTTGAAAATGGTCAAGGTACATCATATAGTTTGCAACTAATATTTCTGTATCCAAATAAATTTACACTAGTTGTGACATTTTCACTATTTTTCGATTGAGTTATCTTAATCTAGAGCCCTTCTTGAAATTTTAATATTCCTGATGAAAAATTATTTTTAGGGTTTTCTCTATTTTAGATTGGTGTTGATGGGAATCAATTAGGTTCTATTTTTCTAGAGCACAACTTTGCCCATGTACATAGTCCATTTTTTGAAATTTTCATAACAAAATGAAATTTCACAATGTCACCTTGGGTGTATTTTAATAATAGGGGATCACATTGAAATGGAATTTTATTTTTTTTCATATCCTTTTATATTCGTATTGAATGGGTCATTTGTGATCAACATACATAATTCTTTTATTGTGATGATAAATGAACAATGAAGGGACCTTCATATTTATCCAATTTTGGGTGTTCTTTATATAGGAGAGAAACCAAGTCAATTTCTATTTTATCCCATATATTTTTTAACATGGATTATGTATTCATCATATGGTAATAAATTTTGTCTTATGTAATGATGAGTGTTTCATATATTGAATCATATTTATTTCACACAATATTGTAATGTTGCTTCTGGAACAATCTTTATGGGAGTGGCTAAAGACCAGAACATGATTAATATTCCCTCTTTAACCAGTTGTCTCCCCATATTCAACACATCTTTATCTTATTTATCCTAATGTCACTAAAAATAGTCTAACCAATATGTTGAATTCCAACTACATTATTAAAAACAAAAATAATGGTTGGGACATCCTATATTACATTAAAAGTTATCTGATCTAGGGGTGGTTTAAAGAGTAACTTTTTCTTAGGGAGATATTTTTGATGAGAAAGGATTTCATTTTTCAATGAAATGTCATCAGACATGACTCATATTATTTTCCCAAGTTCCTCTTGGTAGGTGGGATTTATTATTATTTAATTTCCAAGGGGAAGACCATTTTGAAGAAGTGAAACACTACTATAGAGAGAACATTCACAATGAATTCCATTTTAGGGAGGACTACCATTATGGATTAAAATTTAAAAAAAAGAAAATTTATTTAGCATATACCTTGGAGAAGAAATTCAAGGTGTGTGGAAGAAAGAGTAATACTATCTAGCTGTTTGATCTTCTGGCCATAGGGAGGGCGGTCATGACTCTCATCAGGGGAAGGGGTATCAATATCGATCAAATTATGGACATGAACAATGTTTTCATAGAAATGTTTCTAGATTTGATGATCCTAATTACTACTACTATTCCCATAATTTTTAAGTGGGAGAGTATGATCCCGATTTACTATATATAAATGTCATAGGAATTCATGAACTCCTATATTAAGTAGTGTGGGACTGTAAATTGACCATTAGTTTTCCATTCATCTCTAATGTGTCTTATTTTTGGATTCCTTCATGTGAGTTACAAGGACCAATTACTAGGGAAATTATTTTTCACATTTGAAATCCTAATTGACTAGATATCGTGTAATAGCCATAATTTTTAGTAGGTTTCTGAAATTTGGAAGGGGTTCATGCCTTCCTTAGATTATCCATTGGAATACACTAATTACCTCTAGTTTTAATGAGGTTATATACCTGATCTATTTGCCTATATATCACCGTGGAGATTTTCCCATCACCCTCCTAGATGGGTTAATAGGTTTGTGTCTAATACAATTTGACGTGCTGACGAGTCATCCCAATTTAGGGGATTAAGTTGTGTGTCTTCCCCTCAAACACTGTATTTGATGTTATGATATCCGAAATGGACTATAGGATGTAGGAAGGGATTTTGATATTTCCCTTTAACATTATCATTATCTGCTTTGTATCTTTAGTGACTAAAATAAATATATATTCCCATTCTATTTTTTGAGAAGGGGTACATGCCTGCTCTAATCCTCCTTTTCCTACCTATGGATACTGAATGTATGTAGGTATAGGGGTATATATTTGGGTTTTCCCTTTTTTTATCCATGGTAATTTTTGGCGGAAATCTCCGAATGCAGCCAAATAAGACTGCTTTCATGCTTGTTTCATGTAGGATGGAGTTTGTTCCAGCTCATGTATTGTCACCAACTATGAATGGTACGATATCTAGGTGTGATCATGTGTTTTTTATTGACCACTTTTTCCATTGATTTTGTTGGTGGGAATCAATGGATGCTTCCAGACTAATATCCTAGTAGGATTGATTAGCAAAGTAATGTGTTTGTGCCCGTTAATATTTTCAACCAAATTTAATTGGTCGGATTCTATGGAGTGCACAGAGGTGCGTCCATGTTCCCTATTGACCAGTCTCTTTCCTCAGTGGACCATCCTGCATTCCCATGTCTGGATGTCCTAGGACAGACTCTCAAGGATAACACCCCTACAATGTTAATGGTTTACTATCACATGGATTTGGATGTGGTGATTATTGGTAGTATCCGTTTTAAAGGACCCATGTTTCTTCTATGTGTGTCTATTTGTCGAATCATTATTATCCTCATTATGATAATGGATGATCTGATTATTTTGCTTTATGGATAAGAACACAAAATGGTTGGATACAATGATTGGTTCCATCTATTTTTGGAATATCAGCCATCTCTAAGTGGACAACTAATAAGGGTTTGTGAGATAGAGGTCCTTTGGAGCATACTCCATGGTTGATATAGTACTATTTTGGTGGTACGATCAGACTAGTGCATTTGATACTATCATTGAAGATGATGGGTTCACGATGAAGTTCTCTCCTTGGACAAGGAACCAGCATGAATGGTGTTCGGGGAATACATCTGTGAGTGCCAAGGTGATTAAATTTGTATTGAAGGGATATGTTTTATAGGGTTAGTAAAATATAGATGAGAAACACATATAAGAAAAATACATCAAAGCATCATCTCATTAAACAAACAGATGAACAATTGATTGCCTTGTTTGACCCTAATTAACCTTAATTGAAAAAGGGTCCTAACAAGTAGGAGACGTCATCATATTGGTTAGGGATTAACATTTGTTCAACCACTTTTTTTTTCATCCCCAACTTCCATATGGGGATTTTGTGGTATTTTATAGTGTTGGTGGGACAAATTCATATCATACACATATACCCATGTATTAGATATACTATTTCCAACATTTTTATTCATGTAATAGGAAACTACCAATGTCTCTCACATTCATGATGACTCATGAAATTTCCTTCCAATGGTAGGCGCTCATTGATGATCATGGAAAATGAAACTGAAGAACTTACATTGGTTGATAGTATGGGAGTTAATGCCCATCAAAACCATTGGGGGGATTATTACCTACATCATGTCTCTCTTATATATTTATGATATATTCATCAATTCTTCATTAAATACAATGTATGACATAGGTCTCCCTTGAATTATCAATCAATTATTATAATTCATGGAAAATAGAATCATCTATATATATTTGAGGATCTTTATTGACAGATATATCTTTATGTATCTATGGTTCTCCATCAATTTTACCCTATTATTTGTGTATTAGAGATTATTTGGTTGTTTATTAGTATGATTATGGTTTCAATTATTGTAGTGGTGGAACTATGGGGTTTATCATTATCCTGGGAGACAAGAGTTATTTTGATGTTGGGATCAGACCCATGATATGAGATCCCAATGTATCCTCATGAAATGAATTACAAACCACATAGTTTGGTTCCACTTAATATGACACATCATACTTTTGAGGTCATGTGACAAGGACCAAACGTGTTGTTTAATGTCATCCAATGAGGATTTTTATGAGAAATATTCCTAATAAAATCATGGTATGAAACTTACGCTAAGGTGACCTAATGAACTTGGAAGTTATACAGACATCCACGTTAGATGAATCTATAGGGAATATATCCCATAGAGAATTAGGATTGATTTTAGGTGTTGTTTATATACCTCAGTGGGGGTTCTTACATATCCCATTTGGAAAGGAATAAAATCCCCCAGAGATCAGTTGGGAGGACCCATGTCTATGGGGGCCCTCTAAATATTTTTCTTGTAGAGGAATACAACCCTTTAAGAATATTTTGGAATGATTATAGTGATTACACCATTTAGGATCTTTCGTTTTGAATTTATTCATTAATAATGTGTTCCCATGGTAGATAAAGGATGTCTATGATTCTTACACCATTTATAAGGATGCCCTTTGGAAATGGATGCATGTCTTTGAGGACCCATTCTTACGCAGGCCCTCTGAAAGAAGGTGAGAGGAAGATCCTTAAAAATATTCTCTTTTAAGACACGCATCTGACCATGTGAATTTCAATATCATAGATAAACTCTAAGACCACGCGAGTCATTATATAATTTGGGAAACAAGAGGTATCACATTATATAAAAAACCATACTGTCCCTCATTCCTTGGTGGAAAATGGCAGGGTAATGAGAGAAGAAGAAAGAGATTTGATGAGCCCATACCCTCTCATTTTGTATCCCAGATAGAACATTGTACAACCCATATGGATACAACCATCCCAGAGAATAGGATAAAGAGTGAAACCTATTTCATGAAAATATAAGGGATCACTCTAGGTGGGATTCCCTTTGAAAAGTTCATGGGGAAAATATGAGAATATGGTACTACAACTCAATGGGAAGGGAAAGTGTGATACTCTCTCTCCCCACCAAGAACCAGAGGCCCCTAGTCATAGAGATGACTGGGGAAGAGAATGATCCTAAACCTAATATCTTATACTAACCAATCCATAAAACATACCCCAAGGTCCAGGTCCTCAGGACTGATGGGATGCATATCTTTATGCACCCTGAGGACCCTACATTTTAGGTTGGATATGTGTGGGACACCTCTGACTGAGGGAATTCATTTACAAATGGGAGAAATGATGGTGCGTTTCTCACCATGATTATGAATGTATATAGGCCTTAGTAGAGGCTTAAATTTATTCCCCTCACATGATGAATGTTATATAAGGGAATACTCAATATCAATGGATTGAATGAGGCCTTATAAGGTATCTCATGTATGTAATGGTTTTGCGAGCAGGAGGTTCTTCATGCAGAACCTAGGAGGAGTTGGAGGTTGTTTATGTAGTGACAGGCCTACATAAGATAGAGGTGGATTGGGAGATGGACCACCTGAATGAAAACACTTGGAAGAGGCTTTTATCTAAGAAATAAGAGTCCCATCATCATTCCCTTAAAGGGACTCACATGGTTCCTGGGTTTGGGGAGGGACCTTCACACAAATTATTTTCAACTAAGGGTGATATGGTTGTCATTTAGGTTTAAATGTTACAAACTATAGAGGGACTTTGATATCAATATCCTCTTAAATTCAATATTTTATATGGTTTTTGAGACCTACATGATGAATTTTTTAAATCCTGGCCGAACGGGCTCTGTGGGCACAGTTTAAAGGCTTCTTCCATTTTTTAGTCTTCCAAATGAGTAGACCTGGGGTCCTATGTATAGTAAAATAAAGGAATATGGTCGAAGAAGTTATCTCTTATTGTCACCTGATGTAGGTAACCTATGTAGGTACCTCACACATGGGTGGATGGTCTATCAGTATCACACAGGGTGGCCTACATGAGCCTTTTGGAGCACTGGCTGGGTGCACATATGCCACTTTAGGTAACTTCCATTGATCATTCCATATTATCCTAAACACTTAGAAACTTTGGGTACTATCCATAATATTTTTACCCCCTGTGACAAAACAGAGTTCCAAAAAATACCAAGAACAATATCAATAAATCTGAGATCCTTCATTTTGAACATAAAGGATAAATAATTAATTGTTTCATTCACAAAAATTGTATTAGTTCAAAAAATTTACATATCATCCACATATAGAAAAAAAATAACTCCATATTCTTTTGTAAACCATGAATAAAAAAAATTACCATTATTTTCATGATTAAATATGTTATATAAATTAATAGAATCAAAATTCTCATACTATTTGTTCATACATAGTTGAAGCCCATAAATGTATTTAACAAGTTTATACTATTTATCATCATTACCCTATAAATAAATAATTTAAGTTGTTATATGTAAATATGTTCATTTAATAATACATTTAAAAATGTAGTTTTAACATCCATTTTATGTATATACAATTGATTAACAGAGGAAAATGAAAATAAAATCCTAATCCATGTAATCCAAGCTATAAGAGAATAATTTTTAAAATAATCAGCCCCTTAATTTTTTTAATCCTTTGGAAACTAATATATATTCAAAAAGAACGAATGTTACCATTGGAATGATAAATTTTTTTGAAAACCAATTTAAAACTAAATGGTTTTTAACCACTTGATAAATCCATAGTGACCAAAGTATTATTCCTCATAATATAAACCTTTTCATTAGTAATTGAATCATTCCAAAATACATCTTTTTAAGTCATATATTATTTATATATATTTGGGACATTTACTATAGTCAATACTATAAGATACTTATTCAAAAAAAAATTATTTTCATATCCCTCAATAAAGAAAACTATTGAATCAAGATAAATAAAATTTGGAAGCAAATGTTTCTCATTCCTAAGACATGTATTTTGTTTAGGTTAAACTCAAGAATCATCATTATTCTCACTATTGTATATGAACTAGATGGAGTAAAATAGATAGGGTTATGAGGAATAACAACCTCCACACCATCTTTATAAAATTATTTTTAAAAAATCATTGCATATATTGATTCAACAGTGACATTAGCCTCCATATTTATAACTGTATAAGCTTTCAAATTTTCTTCTTATCGAACAAAAAATATTTAACTAATCTATGGGAAATTTTAGTAATTTTAGGATTATTAAATATATATAAATTTGAACCCTCATACATTAAAATATGAAAGATTAGGTCTTATACATTTGTAGATTTAATTAGGGAAAAATTTACTTTTCTTAGAAGAAATCCTATTATGAATATGACAAGTTTCCAATAAATTTTTTGTCCATAAATTTAATAGTAATTTAGATTTACTGATCATGTAGTTTACTATGTCTATAAAAGTTTGATTTTTTTCCTTTCTGATAAACCATTTTGCATATGTGTGTAAGGAAAAATTCTTTGAGGAATTATATAATTTTTTTTAAATAACTCATTAAAATAATTCAAAAAGTATTCACCACCTCTATCCGAACATTATAATTTATTATTATTTTTAATTTTATTTTAGTGGCATCGTTATACTTATTAACCATATTAATTTATACATTCCATTTTAAATGAATATTTATATGTAAATATTTACTACAGTTATAAACAAATGTAATAAAATGATTTATTATCCATCATTTAATAAACCATTTCATTCAAAAATACTAGAATGTACTGATTATAGTATATTATATTTTTTCTCAACACTTTAAAATTGTATTTAACCATTTCATATTCTGCAAATGTTTCACGTTTATTAAATTATTTTCCAACAATAAAAAATTTCAACTTGATCAATAATTTTAATGAAATATAATTAACATGTGCTAAAAATGATTCTTTAATTATATGAATCAATCCAACAAGTATATGATTCAATAATATTATTAATCTATAGTTGATACATTCTATCATTTGTGTAATGAAATAGAATTTTATAAATGAAATTACCATTATTATGATTATGTCTAAAAGAAAATGCATCAAACTGGGAAACCAAATAATTATCATACTCATAGAATAATAATGATAAATTATTTATAATCTAATATAATAATCATTCAAAATATTAAAATATGAAAAATAGAAAACAATATAAGTAATTTTTTAAAATTCGTATATGCTTGATCCACTAGAATGATCAAACTCATGATCAAAGATGTAGAAATAAAACACAATACAAATAATACTATATTAATTTTTAAAATGAAATAATAAAAAATGAGAGAAAATATTATTTAATGAAAAATGAATGAAGTAAGTTATATTTATATAAATTGGGGAACCCATATGACCATTATCAAACTGACTATTAGAATAGTATTTTGACCATTCAAATTGTACCATATCTATTAGGAATAGTAATCTGACTATTAGAATAGTAACCTAACCAATGGAATTTTAAAATAATATTTAGTTGTCTTATATAATGAATATATCAAATTTTTAAACCTTGGTAAAAGTAAATAATGTTTTTGAAAATGATTAATTAAGTGTTTTTATTTTTTATAAAACATAAATGTTTTAATAAAACATTAATAACCAAAATAATGAATAAAAATAAAATTTATTCACATAATATGGATTTATAAATTAATATGAAGTTGTATTATCATGATAATATAATTATTTGATACCTTTAATAAATTCTCAAAGAGAAATAAAATTGATTATAATATTAAAATCGATATTTTTTAGTAATAAAAGATTTTATTTAAAAATTAAATTTCTTATATATTGAATATTAATATCATAAAATGGATTCCGGTTTTGAAATAAAAAAATCCAAAAAATGTTATGGTAAATTTTTGGTATTTTTCTAAAATAATTTATTTGGGGAATAACAAAATACATTAATTTGTGGTATTAGGAAATACAAGGAAAATAAATAATTTTTTTGATTCATATCTGATGTAGGTACCCATTATTTCAAAAAAACATGAACCATTTACTTAAAACATCAATATAATAAATAATATATATATATATATATTCTTCATCAAAATTAGTTTACTAATGAATATAATAATAAAAACACACATATCTTCCCTTATTAATACAACCCCTCACCACCGCTTCTCCTCAAACCTAATAAATATTTATGCATAAAATATGTATTAAAAACCCACTTCTCACCACTCTCCTCATGTCCAATTATATTTGGTCTCGTAAAAAGAAAAATCCCATATCCATTAAGGGATCCATTGTGGATTTTATATTCAAGAGGTAAAATTCTCAAACTATATCTTTTAATTTCATTAAATCTTATAACTTCATGTCACCCATTTATTCTAATAAAGAATAAAAAATGATGTATAATTTATATACTAGAATTTTATATTTCTATGTAATATCTTCAATCTACCCCTTTTCTCACATCCTTTTATTTAATTAAAAATATAACTATTTCCCACATTATGTTGGTTAACCGCCTTCATTGGATGATGAGTTTTTATTTTCCAATAATTCATTCATGGTATGTTTTAATTCACATATAATTATTTAAAATGAAATAATTTTTTATATGATATTTGGTTTTAAATTTTGGAATTAGTATATTTCCATGTAATTAAGTAGAATGAAAATATTTTGAGATGGAAAAAATAACCAAAATAAACGATACATTTATCATTAACCTTTTATGAAATGAATCATTACAATTTCAGAGAAAAATGATATATCATACCATTTAATATTTTGTAATTTCATCAATACCATATCATTTAACTTCTAGATAATTTTTCGTATTATAAAATATCATATAAAATTATAAAAAAGTGAATGAACCATGAAACAATAAAACAAATTCTTCTGGAACAACGAAATGAAACAGTATAACTTATTAAAATGAACATAAATGATCGTGAAAGAATTATAATATATAAAATATACCTGGAATATGTTCTTAATTATGTAATTAAGGAATCTAATTTTATTTTCCAAGACATTAAGTGAAAGATCATAATACATTTATACAAAATTTAAGGGATCCCTGTGATCCTCTATATTTCTTTTGGGTTAATAATTCTATACATTTTACTCAATTTATCTCTTCATTATTCTTATATACATATCATATATTATTTAAATATTTTTCACACACACACACCCATATATATATATATATATCAATTATTCTTTAATTGATGCAGAAATATGTGCTTTAAAAGGTTCCCTTCTCAATTTCAATTGATAAGAAAAACTGATTAAATGGAACTTCTCTGTTTCTCACCTATTTTAAATTAAAATTCATAAAATGTTTTAAGAAACCCATATTTTCAAAAAAAATTAATAAAAAAACATTTTTATATTTTTTTATGGAAATAATTATTCTTTTATCTTATTAAAAGACACTGTTATTTTCCCATAGACCGTACTAAAGTAGAACATTTTAAAGTAAAATAACCACTATTTTTCACGATTTAACTTAAGTTGGACATATTTATAAATTATATATTCTTTATTCCCCCTTATTAATGTACAAGAATGATTTAATCTCTTATTTCATGGATACCGTTTTGATAAACCCTTTTGTTATTACTTATAACATGATTACGAAAAACATTTTTCTTCATAAAAAACCCATATGTTTATTATTTAGGTTTGATTTATTTATATTGCATAGATATGAATGTAATAGTAATAATGGGTGTTTCTATCTAGTAATACAATTCATTGGGTAATATATTAGTCTCATGATACATTATTTATGTGTTTAGGGAGTAAAACAAATCAATTATGGGATGGTGTCGGCCATATGATATCATCTTTCGATGTTATCATTGACTCATGTTTATGTCATGAAACTTGTTACTTCCACATTTCAATGTTTCCATGATCTTATGATTCTATGTTCTATATGTTATTCCACCATATGTTTATTCATGATCCATGTAATTTATGTTATAATTTTATTTCTTTTTGACTCATGTTTTATGCATTATTTCCATGTTTATTCGTTTACTATGATTTATAGGTAGAGCCTTTTTTCTATGTACTCCCAATGTTATCATATGAAGTTTTGAGGTCCTAAAATTGAGTTAGAAAAACATTATAGGGACTATAATTATTATTATTATTTTATTTTAATTTTTTCAAATTATGTACCTAACCATACAAGGAAACGGAGATTTTTTATCCTTGGTTTTCATTTAATGGTTATTTATGTTAAAAGGCATGTAAAAAAATATTTTTAAAATGCTTGAGTCTCTATATATAATATCGCAGGCAAGGAAGAATTTTTTTGGGATAAGTATTTTAATACCTTAGTGAGAAGCCTACGAATAAATATATGTAGAGGAAAAATTTCTATGGATAACCTAGATTGAAACTTATGGAATCATAAGTTAGGATAAAATTTTCCTTTATAAGTTAATCCTTCTATTAGATATTATCCCTTTTATATAGTCATTTGACAATTATTAAATATCCGAAATCTCTTTTTATTTTTATAACTAATGGTTGGAAATAGGATAACCCATTCTGAAAACCAATTTGATTGGAAATGTGATGATTTACGTAATGGGACTCCAAACCTAATTGGAATGGAAGCTTAGAAATTACTGATTGTATTGGATCAACTGGATCATGTTATGAGTAATAACTAGGATCATATATAATTACATCCTTTTCCTAAAAAAATCATGTTATTTTGGAATACATTATGTGACAAAGTAATCCTAAATTTTTTCGATCTTCTAATCCCCTCATCATAGAATAATATATTAGTTATATTAAAAAGATATTCTCTTTCCTTAAATGCTTCGAGGAAGATAATTTCATGATAGTAGTTGATAATTTTTATTGAAAAAAATTGATTATTGGTGGGAATCATTCAATAACATAAACTAAAAACAATAAATTAATTCAATGGAATGGGAATAATTAAAGAAAATAATTTTCTATAAATATTTTCCCTGAACTCTCCAAATTAAAATAATGTGGGAGTCTTAAAACTGAAAACAAAGAACATGAGTCAATCAGGGTGTATGATAAAATCATTAAAAATATTTTATTATATGACACAATCTTTTTCAGGAACATTTAAATAATATTTGATCAATATTTAATCGATTAAATGTGATCCAATGAATTTTTTGGTGATTCGAGACTTTGACAGCTATGATGAGGTTGTATATTATTCCCTTAAAGTTGATATGAAGATTGGAGACTCTCAGTGGTATCATGTTATTAGATATTAAAAAATAAAAAATTTATTTCCATATTGAAGGATCTATATATAAATCCAATGGAGGAAAGAAAACCCAACACCCCACGTGTAAAACATATGGAAATAAGTGTTCCAAAAACTGTCACAAGGGAACTGAGATATGCTTCAAATTTAGAAAATAGAGAAATCAAGATAATCATTACCAAAGTATATAATGAATAAAAAAAGAATAATAAAAAATAATGGTTTAGATTACCACTTAGCTTATTGTACAATGTTTCAATTTAATGTAACCTAGCCATTATGATTGAAAATTCCCTATTACAAGGGATGTTAGATAAAATTAGTGAAAACAACCACTATGAAAGTAGTGAAGAGAATATTCTATGATTTTTGTAGTATTAGATCCAAAAAATTATGTAGTGAATGTTATGATGGTTATTCCTTTAAGAATAGAAATAATATGATTTGAATCTAGTTCAATGAATTCTTTTATATTTTTAATTTTAAGTAGAACTATTAAAATAAAACCTTAGAATATGAGGGATAAGAAATTTTTGAAAATAGGAAATGGATAAATAATTTCATATCAAGTATATAACACCTCTTTAGTCAATTTTGGTG
This sequence comes from Viscum album, assembly GCA_963277665.1. Taxonomy (NCBI): domain Eukaryota; kingdom Viridiplantae; phylum Streptophyta; class Magnoliopsida; order Santalales; family Viscaceae; genus Viscum; species Viscum album. The sequence goes on from OY728129.1 coordinate 1,072,059,367, forward strand.
GATTGAACCTCCCCTAAAAACTCATCATACATCCTTGGGTAGAGTTTGATGCTATATTGGGGAAGTATTGACTACCCTTATATAAATCCAACATAAAAGATAAGGAGAGGAAGATGACTCTTCAAATTTAAAGAAATATTTTAATTATATACAAATTTATGGAGGTTTATTTATATCTTATAGGATCCTGTTCTCAAGAATGGATATTTTTTCCTTGTGAGTAAGTATATCTAGCTCAAATGATTGATAAAAAGGGGATGATTATTCTTGAACACATGCCCATTTTATGGGACTACACTGATGTGTTCCATAAATAATTGTTTGGACTTACTCTTAAAAGAGAGGCTGAGTTATCAATTTAAATTATACCTAGATATCTACCCATATGAACAACTCCATATAGGATAGATATCATTGAGTTGGATGAATTGAAGAAGTAGTTATATGATAATCTGTACAAGGATTTTGTACACCCTAGTGCTTTCCCATGGGCTGTTCCAGTCCTCTTCATCAAAAATAAGGATGGATTAATGCTCCACTGCATTGAATATCATGATATCAACAAAATGATGATAAAAAATTATTGTCCTCTACCAATGATAGATGACTTGTTCATCCAAATATGTAGGGAAATTTATTTTTCAAAGGTGAAGCTTTGGATGAGATATCATCAATTAAAGGTGAATAAGGGAGATATTATCAAGATGGAATTTTAAATAAGGTATGGACACTATGAGTTTATAATGAATCTCTTTGGACTCACTAACAATCCCAAAATTTTCATAGACTCAATAAATAGAGTATTTAGTTCATACCTTGATATGTTTTTGGTATTTTTATATATGATATTCTGACATAATCAAAGGGAAATAAAGAGCATTGTGAGAATTTGAATAATATTCTAATGGAATTATAAAGAGAGAAACAATATGAATGATATAGTAATTCTGATTTTTTGTATGGAGTATGTATCATTCTCAAGTAATTTTATCACTAAGAAAGAGATATCAACATACCTTTTTAAGATAAAGGAAAGCAAGGAGTGACCCATTCCCAAATTTGTAAGAGAGATCCATAGATTCCATGGTCTAGTTGAGTGTTACCAATTAATTGAAAGAAAATTATCATGATTATCAAACACACTAACAATGATGACTAGGATGGGAGTAATATTTTTCTAGACCAATGAATTTGAAGAGTGCTTTATAGAGTTAAAAAAGAGTCTTATCACAACACTAGTACTTACAATACCCATAAGTGGAGAACTATTCTTTCAATACATTGATGATTCAAATAATTTCTTAGAATACATTTTGATAGAGAAATATTAATTAATAATATATTCCTTAAGGTATATGAAATTCCATGAGTTGAACTATCCCTAGCATGAAATGAAGTTTGTGGCTATGATATTTTTAATGAAAATGCAATGGAATTATATATTTAGCAAAAGTTTGTTATATATGCTGATCAAACTATCTTCAAATATATATTCATGTAAATGGAGATTAATATGATCCAGAAAATATGGTTAGACCTCATCATGATTTATTAATGATCAATCTATTACCACCCTAAAAAAGTGAATAAAGTAAAATATTCTCTTTGTAGAAAGGATTCTGAAACTTTATCAATGATCTAAAATATTTATACTATTAATAGATGGAAATGGGAATCATAATGGAAAATGATCATAATTCCTTCCTAAAATGATTTCTCAAACATACTTTATAGTGATGATAAACGGTTCTCAGAGAGATGATAATGAAATTTGGAGGATGGTGGAAGTTATAAAATATGGGAAATCCTCACGGTTCAACATTGATGTGGAAGGAATTGTAATATTTGTGTCTTGACTATATGTACCATTAAATCATTAGACAAATAGAGATATTTTTAATGGTATTTGTGGATAAAACTTCATTATCCAACAATGGATCACAAATACAAATTGATACCTCCGAGAGAACTATCAGTGGGAAAATTGAATATTGAGATCACAGAATATACATCAAAGTGACTGGTATGTTATCAAGTGAATGTTTAAATACAAAACTATAAGAGGATTATTCTCACATTACCCATACCTATATAGAAATGTGAAAGAATCACCATAGACTATGTCATTGGTATTTTAAATAAATCCATAGAAAATAGTATTATTTACATTGTTTAATACCATCTTACAAAGTCTCCTAACATCATTTCAATTTGAAAGGAGTTATCACTCGATCAACTTTCATGGATATACATATCATAAGTTGTGAGGCTACATAAGAAAACCACTATCTATTGTATCTGATTGTGATTCGATATTTACCTTCAAATTTTAGATGAATCTCCCACATTATCTTAATGTTTAGTTATACTTCAATAAAAATTATCACCGCCAAATTGATGTGATGTCTAGGAATAATATTTAGATATTGGAAGGAATATTGAAATCATTATTTGTGGAAGTTAATAGAGGATGTGATAAATATAATATTTCATTCAATTTCTCTTACAACAATAGTTTCCACTTAAGAATCTGAATGCCTCAATTAGAAGGTATTTATGGGAAGATATGTATAACCCCATAATTATAAGATGAATTTGGTTAATTATAGATTATGGAACCTTAAATGGTTAACTAAATGTTAGAAAATTGGAATCCCATTCAACAGTATATCATGGATTCCCAAATGTGACATAATAGCTATATAGAAAATAATAATGGTTCCATGATTTTGTGGTTCAAGATAAGGTATTACTCCACATATCACTAGGGAAGATATTCCACCAATTTCAGAATATTGGAATGATAAGTATTATTTATATCACCCCCAATGAGATTCCTGATCACATTGGAGCCATGGTATATTGTTTTTAGCATGTATCAAGTACATGATGCATTCTATGCATCCATCTTGAATAAGTCCATACCATATCCCACAAAAGTATTAAACTCGAAGGTGGTGCAGTTGTAAAATGATATATCTTATGAGGAGAAGATGATGAAGATCTTAGACTATAGAGATAATGTTCTATACAATAAATCCACTCACCAATCAAAGTACTATGGAAAACACATAATTAAAAGGATATTACATGTGATAAATAGGATGCAATGAAGGATAATTACCCTCACTTATTTTCACGTTAGTATATAAAATGAAATTTTGATGAGAAAATTTATTATGGGGGAAGAATATAATGACCCAGAATTTAATCAACGAAATTTATCTTTTTATAATTATGTCATAAATCACATACACCACATAGAGAAAAAAATTAAACATTATTCTCACAAATGAATAATTATACATAATTTAGAAACAAAAATAGAATGAATGAAAAATACTATAATGGGAAAAATATAAAATGTGAAAATTAATATATAAAAATATGGATCTTCTCGATGCATCAGAATGAATAAACTCATGAAAAAAGATATAGAAGTAAAAAATGTAAATAATAGAATATTTATTTTGAAAATGAATTAATAAAAAATAGGAAATTAAATAGAATTTAACTGATATTTAATGGAATATGTGGTATTTTTTGAATATTGGGGACCCATATAACATTTAAAAAACTAACCATTGGAATAATAATCTGACTATTGGAATATTAATATGACAATTAGAAATAGTAATCTGATGGTTAAAATACTAACCTAACAGATGGATGTTTAAAATATTTTTTAGTATATTATAAAATAAAAATATGATATATTTAGACCATTGTACAAGTAAATAAATTTTATAAAAAAGCTCAATTAAGTGTAGGTATTGTTTTTATAAAATATAAATGTTTTAATCACAAATTTATAATAAATTTATTGATTTAAAAAGAAATTTATTTAAATAAAATTTAATTATAAAATAAATTTATTTTTTATTATAATGATAAAATAATTTTATGATACGATAAATCTTTTTTCAAAGGGTAAATAAATCCATTATATTTTTAAAATTATCATTTTTACAATAATTGATGATTTTCTATAAAAATAAAATTTCCAATATTTATAAAAAATTCATAAAATTGATTCCATTTTTAAAATCTATATCTCAATAAAAATTTGAATTAATTTTTAGTATTTTTATAAAATAGATTTTTTTGTAGAATAGTGAAATACAATAATTTACATTATTTTACATTATATGGAAAATAAATTAATTTTTAGAGTCATGGATGATGCAATTACCTATTAGTTCAAACTAGTATAAAACATTTATCGTATATAGTATGAAGAATAAATATTGTTGATAGTATTGATACAAAATAATAAAATAATGAATATAATAATAAAAAACACCCCTTATCTCTCCTTATAAATACAACCTATCACCTCCCCTTCTCCTCACCTCATATTAGACATTATGCTTTCATAATCTCTTCCAAAACCTCTTCTAGTCACACTCCATACATACAAGATCATCCAATATGAAAACCATAATAATTAAATGTTCCTTAAGAGATCATTCAATGAGTCGATATTTAAGAGGTAACATTCTCAAATTACCTCTTTTAATTTCTTTTCTTCTTATACCTTACACTCGACTCCTTTATCCAAAAATAGAATAATAAATATATTTAAATTTATATACTGTAATTTTATATTACATTTAAAATAAATTATATTCAATCCTTTTCCAATATCCACTTATTCAAAGAAAAATGAATCAATTTCCCATATTATGTTAGTTAACTGTATTCGTAGAGGATAATTTTTCATATTCTACTAAATCCATAATATAAAAATTAAATTTAATTATAATTGTTCGAAATGAATTAACTATTTATATTATATGTTTTTTGAATTATTAAATAAATATATATATCCATAAAATGAAATAAAAAAATATTTTGAGGTAGTCAGAAAAATAGAAAAACCAAACTAATCAATTATCATTGACATGTTATTAAATGAATAATTTACATATATGAAAACAAAATTATATATGGGATCATATAAAACTATGTAATTACATGAATAAAAAATAATTTCACTTTTTGATATGTATTACAATTTTATAATAACTTCTATAGTTACAAACAAGTAAACTAATGAAGAAACTGTGAAACGAACACTCCCAGAAGAACAAAATTGAAATTTTTAACTTATAAAAATGACCATAAACGAACATATTTTAATTATGATAAATATTTTATTTTATTATTAGGCTATTTATTAAGTAATTAATAAATCTAATTTTATTTTCAATAACATTAAGTGAAAGTGTAAGATATATTGGTGCATAAGTTAAGGGATCTCTTTGACAACCCAAATTTTCTCTGGGTTACGATTTCTCTCTATTTGCTTCAATTAATCTCAGTATAAATCTTATATAATTATCTTTAACACTGTATAAATGTTACAAAAATATATATATAGATCATAAAATCTTTTTTTGATGAGTAAATACATGTTTTAAATGATTCCCTTCTCAACTCCTCTCAATAAGAAAACACGAATAAAGATAACATCTATGTTTTTCACCCTATTTCAAGTAAAATATAAATAATATTTTATGACACAAATAGTTTATAAAATAAATATATTTATATTGAAAAACTATTTTAGTTAATTTTTTATTTTATGGAAATAATTATTCATTTATCCCCTTTCACGACTCTTCAATCTATTACCGAAAACTGCACTAAAGTCAAACAATTTTAAAGTTATATTACCACTATTTTATTGTTTTCTATTTAATTGGAATAATTATTAATGATATATTCTATAGTTTAACTTTTTAATGTAAAAGAATCATTTAATACCTCTTTTAAGGAAAACCATTATGATATACACTTTTTTATGCCTTAGGACATGATTATGAAACACATTTCTTTTCATGGGTAACCCTTGTGTTTATTCCTTAAAATTTATATCATTATGTTGCAAAAATATTCATGTACATGTTATGATGGGTTCACCAAAATATCTCTCCAATGTATTGGGTAGTGATTTAGTCTCATTATATGTTATTTATAGGATTAGGGTGTGAACCATACCCATTATGGGACTCCATCCACAATGTGATATCATCTTGGAAGTTATCCTTAAATCAAGTTTATTTTATGATATATACTACTAACACATCACAAAGTTTCCATTATATTATAATTCCATGTTATATATCTTATTTCTTCTTATGTTTATTAATGATCCATGCCTTTTAGGTAATCATGTTTTTTCTTTCTCACATAAGTGTTGTGCTTCATTTCAATGTTTGTTCACTTTCTATTATTTTTATCCAACCCATTTTATCTAAGTTTTACCTATGTTATCCTATAATGTTTTAGGAGATAAAAGTGATTTATGATATCATTATGGATATTTTTTTAAATATAATTTATTATATTTTCATGTTTTATAATTATTTACATGGTTTTTCAAAGACACTTGGCTTTTCGATCCTTGATTGTATTTAATGTATATTTATTATATATTTCTTGTAAAAATATGTATTAAATAATTGGGTAACTATAATTTTAGTACCCATTCCCCGAAAAATTCCTCACATAAATAATATAAAAATGTTAGATTCAAATGAAACCCTAAATCCCTACTTATATAGAAGACCAATGAAGTCTAAATTCTTTATAATCTCATGTACATACATAACATTTAGAAGAGTTAACTTCTTCCAAAAGGTGAATTATATTTCCACACTTCCTTTTCTAGTGACATTAAAGAATGAATTATTTTTAATGTGTACTTGTTTCATTATAGTAATATCATCAAATGGTTTGAACATCAAATGGTAATTTCACACTATCACCATTTCTCTAGAATCATGCCACCATCCCGTCTTCATGAATACTATATTGAATTAGACTATCATCACAACTATATTATATTTAGTAAATATATTTTTAGATAGTTATTAAAATTATTTCGACGGTGAAATTCCCCCGAAAAATGTTCTGGATTTCCATATACAAATCATTTTCTTTTATTCGTGGAAGTATCTTCTTTCTTATTGAATTGTTGAATTTTCTTCTTGAAATGTATGAATGAGTTTAATGTTTATTTTAACTAAATGATATTAAAATTAGCAATAAATTAGTTTTCCTTACTCATGTATCTCAAAATGGATTCTTCTTAAACACAAATAAGATTTTGAAATTATTCCAAGGATAGATCCTGACTCATTTTAATGAGTGATTTACCAAACAATTTCCATATAGGTGCTAATTTTAAAATCATTTCACCGACATGGAATGTTTCTCATATATTTATTTAAGGGAAAGTAGTTTGTTTGAAATAACTTTGAGATTATGAGCACTATAAAAAATCATCTTGTTATAAACGATCTTGATATTTTGATACTTTGAAAAAAGAAATTTTGTGGCACCTTCTTCTTTGGAGTTTTACTTGAACTCTATTGCATCCCATATATATCAATAATACTTCATTTGGAAAAAAAATTCTTATTTATTATGTGATAATTTCTTTAGAATATTTAGTTGACATAAAAAATGATGATATTTATATTTTCTCTCAGCTTGAGTCTCCTAAATGGGTGTGTCATCAGGATTTCTAGAAAGCTCATTAATAATGGGTCAACAGTTTGGTTTTAGGATGTACAAAATATTCAAAACTATAAGAATGAATGTTATCTTGCTCTTTTACAGAAAGAAGTTATTTCCTTCAAAATGGTCAAGATTGACCATGTATTATTTCATCACTTTAAGGGATTCAGAATACATATTCAAGGATCTTCCTTAGATTGAAAACATTTTGATTATTATAAAAAATTTATATCAGATGAAGAAGACTAAAAATTTTAAATCTAAAAGAATGAACAGATTTCATTATCCAAAAGTGTATGGAACCTACCTTAAACATTATATAATATGTAATTATGTTAATAATCCACATTGAGTATCTTTACATGTTTAAATATTTATGTAATTCGGTCATAACTTATACAAAACCACATGAATATTACATATAGACAATTATTCTAAGAATCCATTTTTGTCATAAAATAAAGACTCCTAAAAGAAACGAAACATCTATAGTTCCATGTTACAAATATCATGACTTTTACATGACCCCATCCTTGACCCTTTTCCACTTTATTTCTTATGAAATACATTTCCAAAACATGGGATGAGCATAAAAAACTCAGTAAGGGATACATAAAGAAGGAAAATTGTAATTTTTTAAAACAACATATAAACCATGAATACTTTATAATAAGTAATTCATTTCGCCTTTATGAAGTATTAAATACTATTCACTGAATAAAATCTCATTTTTACCCTTTTGTAAGAAAAATATTTCCATAAAACCAATAGAAATAACACATAGTATATAAAAGGTAATCTTGGGATATAATCATACTGAAATGGAATAACAATATTGTCGATTTCCACAAATCATTATTACAAATGGAATATACATGCGATTGACATCCATACCCAATGCATTGGAGGTTATAATGTTACCACCCATACTTGGTTTATCATGGAACCACTGGTCATTTGGTTTATCATGTAACCACCCATCAAATTTCAAAGTACCATTACTTAGTCATAACACATAAAATATTGAAAATATAAATATTTTTCAGTCACAATATGTCATTTCAAGATATTGAAATAGTCAATAATTTTCAAAAACCATCATCAGTAAGAACAAAAATATAAAAATGGAATACATTATTTTTTCCTTTTAAAAACATTAAGGCTTATAGAGGAATCCAAATAATGATTACGGTGGCATAGAGGTCATTGTCTCCCCAAACATTAAAAACATAATTTTTTCATTTAGTAAAACACTTCATAGAAAATATATTCCCTTCGAATGAATGTAAAATTCATAGGGATTAATTATAAACCGTGTAAAAGAATGAGGTGTATATTATCAAAACAACCTCAATGAAATGAGATTGAGACAAAGTCCCTTACAATGAATTTTTTTTAATAAAGTAGACTGATTATGTGTATTCACATTAAGAACACATAAATAATTTATAAACCCAATATAAGATATCAAAATTCATTTCTCACATAATCATATAATGAAATAAAAATAAGTATAAGATCAACCCAATGAATGGAAATTGGGTTAAAAATTTCCCTTACCGTGCGTTCGACTTGGATCGTTCATTCTTTAATATGATGAATAATTAAAATAGGTTAATTTATACTTTCTTAAGAAAATTTTTAAGGTTTATTATCCCTTTTATATCACATATTACAACTTTATAAAAATTACATAATTATTTATGTTAATACTTGGCATTTTGTGGATATTGGGTACTTGATTCAAAAATGAAGTTGTTATAATTATAAAATGTCCACGTTGTCAAAATTTCATTATCTCCAGAAAGATATTCATGATTTATATATATATTTATATATATCATATATATACACTATATATATATTTAGATTAGTACATAGCATTTGGAAATAATAAATGAAATGCACTGTTTAGGGAGACTATAAGTCTTACGTATGAATGAACGCTAGCTTAATTTATTTTTCATATTTAAATGAATGAAAAATAAATTATACATAGGTATATTATAACTAAATTACCATATATTGTTTATATATGTTACATAATTTCATTAATTACATCTTTTATACATTCCATGAATGGCATGAACGAGTCATATCACTTTAAGGGGGTCGGAGTCCATGCTTTCTCAAATGAAATTATCATGATTACACATCAAGATAAGAATAAAGGTTTGTTGTAAAAAAATTATAGAAGAATAAATACCATATAAACATAATATATATCATATAAATGAATTTACATCATAATGGTCACCATGATAGCCGGTAGAATATAATTGAATAATCATTGTTTTGTGAGGCAGTAGCTTGTCATCCACAGAAAAAGTATTTTCTAAATCCATTTGAAAGAGGTGTGTGTACGATTAGTCAGAATATTTATCATAAAAACTTCATTGTATACTGATTATACAAGTTTTTTTATAAAATAATGTAATAATGAGAGTTTAGGGGGTTGGAGAAGGGAAATAAATGAAAGAATCTCTAGAGAAGACAATACCTCAAATCGGGTGACTCATTTTAATTTAAGCTAGAAGGGCCTCTTTAATTACCTTAATCCCAATGTAAGGCTTCTAGGAGGAAGATCAGGATGTTGGGAGCTTATTTGGGAATATGTTTTATGAGCCAAGGGGGCTTGAAAGGTGTGAGTAAGGGTTAGAGGTTGTATCCTTTTATAAGAGGGAGGAGGGGCACTTTAGGAAATTTTGAAAGTATTATTTTAATATTAATTACTTTTTTAATTATAATATCAAAAAAGTGATATATTTTAAATATCATATGATTATTGGTCTAAATCCACTCATGAAATGGGTTTTAGACAAGTTTAGGTCACAAAATTAACATTATCGTTTACGTTTAACACATAGTAAACTTATTTATGTTTTACCATGTCTTCTTGTATATTCATAAATATGGTTACCATAGTTACTATAAAATTCTAAGAAACCCCAAAATGGATCATTAATTACATTTGAGACATCATATATGTCAGTTGGCCAAATATTATATTTTTAAGACTATTATATAACATAATAAAATATTAATTGATTTAAAAACTCATTTATGTCAATTTTCAGAATATTCATATAATGACATTTTACAAAACCATAAAACATGATTAATTTGAAATAAATTCATTAATTAAAATATAACATGTAATAATCATCCATAAAATTCGTTTCTCACATAAAACGTTTCAAAAAAAATTTATTTTAATATTTATAATCACATTTACTTAAAAAATTCATTAATAAGGTAAACACTACATCATCATTGTATCATAAATATTTTTTTATCTGATGTCAAAAAACTGAAAATAAAATAAAATAATTTAGAAAATAGTTTTAGCTTTCTAATAATTATTTATAGTTGAATATATCACTTATATAACCTCATATAAACGTTTTTTAGTAAAATATATATGTTTAGGTTATATTTTATCAAAATTGAAATTAAAAGTAATTAAAGGAAATTTTCACAAACAAGTGGCTCCATGCGGTCCTAAAATTGACTCAAGGATTCCCATGGTCAGACATATTGTGTCCAATAGGGTTATTAATCATGTTAGGGTAATTTAATATTATTATAATATTATTTTTTTACCCTTATTTACCAGAATTTCTCTTTAACCATGATAAATAAAATATTTACTACTGTTACTATTCATAAAGTCTAAAAATAAAAGATACCGATTTACAGAATTTAGATAAAGGTGTCAGAAAGTGTAGTTTGAATACTTATTATAACAACATCCTATTATACTATGATACTGGTGTTGTTATAAAAGAATGGAATAAAGAGAGTTTAGGGGGTTGGAAAAGAAAAAATAAATGAAAGAATCTAGAGAGAATACATTACCTCAAATAGGGTAACTCCTTTTGATTTAAGCTTGAATACCTTCTTTAATTACCTTCTAATCATGACCCATACCCTAGGGCCCATTCCGTGACTAACCCAATCCCAACTTCCATAGGCCAGGGGCTGGAGACTAGAACCATAAAGCCATGTCACTAAAATGGGAAGGCATTGCCTTTAAACCTGCACAAACACACAACCCATGAACTTAATAAGAAGCAACCAGGAAGTAAACTGTTGTAGTAAAAAAGGTGTGAAGATAGTAAAAGGGGTCCGAATGAAAGCCCAACTAGAAATTACATGTAGAAATGGAAAAAGAAAAACATCTCCTGGAATGTGTACTGAGGATCCTACCTGGAGGGTAGGTACAACTCATGAGCAGTAGTCCTGCGTCACATCAAATCAAATGGTCAACCTCTGAGTACCATTTAATCATGGGTATCTCATCCTCGATCAATGTTGTTAGTCATCTTCATAAGACACAACAATGTTAGGTTGTATCCCGTGTAGGGTTGAGTATAATATACTCAGCAGGGACCCCAAGACACCAAAGGTCTCCCAGAGTTCCACAAAGGAAAAACCAGAAAGAAAGACCTAAACCACAAAGCACAGAATAGTCAACTAATCTACATAGTTATATTCCCATACATATACCAATGTTATAAAGATATACTAGTCTCATACATGAGGGAACAACACCACAAAGGCAACACCACAAAGGTAACACAAAAAAGGTAAAAGTAACACATAGGTAACACCACAAAGATAACACAACAAAGGTAAAAGAACCACACAGGTATAACCACGAAGATAACACCAAAAAGGTAAATATACCACACATGTATCACCATGAAGATAAAAATGCTAGGGTAAGAGTACCACATAGGTATCACCATTAAGATTAAAGGAATCATCTCACACTAGGTTTTAGTGACTTAAAAAAGTACAAATGATTAGTTGTGAAGCTATATCATCTTATTCTGTCAACAAGTACTACTGATGACCATTTAGAGTCTGACTGACATAGGATTGAGAGGTACTAACCCCCTAAATTATCCACACAGGATCCAACCCGCACAGAGTCTAAAGGTACTAACCCTCGTTATGATCCACACAGGATCTAACCCACATAAGATCAGTATGCGCTGACCCACATAGGATCATTGAGCATTGTCCCACACAATATCTAACCCACAAAGGATTGGCATGCGCTAACCGAAAAAGGATCGCTGAGAGCTGACCCAGCCAGGATTTGACACACAGAGGATTGATACTAAACTCAATATGATCTGTCTCAAACCTCCGCCTCACTACCAAAAACTAGATTCCCTATCATAACATTCTTGATTCTCGGAGAATTTCTGCTCAAGGAATCCATCGTTTTTAAATCGGAATGAAGTCACACAAATAAGTAACCCGATTATTCTTTATGTCATAAGGGTCCCAATTCAAAACTCGGAATGTCAACAAGATGCACAGTCTATAAGATATTGGCATTTTAGTGTCGAGGTGTCAGTTGGATTTAGAGTTAATCCAACCTAGGTCACTTGTCAAACTCTATCACAACTAACTTAGAGTGTCTAAAATGAAACTCCTTGTCAAAAGGGTCCTTATACCACATATGGCCCGTCAATCGGATGCTCGGTCTGTTAGTTACATTACTTTTGTGAAATGGGGGTGATCACCCCTTGGTCTGACCTGGCTCATTCAGGCCCGATGGAATATGGAAAAGGGACCACTTCCCAAAATGGATCCCAATTCCACTGATGGCTTGTCGATCAGGTACTCGGTTCATCAGTTACGAGTGTTTCTTTATTTGGGAACTCGATGGGTCTGGGCCCGGTCCGACTCGGTCATACCGGCCCGACACAACATGTCCATGGGTCTACCTGACCCTGCATGTGTTCGAAAAGTTAATGGTCGGCCTGGGTTAGTGGGTTTGGCCCATCGAGGTCAGCCCAGTTCAGTTCACAGGAACAGGTCGCGGTTGGCCTGGCCTGCCAGGTGGGGCTCAACCCCCCCGCACAGGCCCGCCAGGCCATGGGTCCGGACCATTGGCGGGTCCACCCAACTTGGTGGGTCCAGTTTGCTTGGGAATCCCATGCTGGCTCATTCCACCTGGAGGGGGATCCTTGCATCCCACTGTCCCCATGCTTGCGGTGGTGTTTGCAAGCCGGTGGGGTGCTACCCCACTGCAATTAATGGTTGGTCATTTGGCCGACCAGGGTTTCACCAAAGCGGTGCGACACGGGCTGTGTCCCACCTTCCTACGGCATCCTACTGGCCACTTCCGCCGACAGTGCCAGCGAGTGTCGCCCTTGTCCCATGTGGCTGGCTTGGGCTTCCTCCCTTGTCCACTGCGGCGCACCGTCGTGCACCAACTTTAAATGCCCGCGACCTGTTGTTGTGGGTCTCCTCCGACAACCACCGACATGGTGCTCCGTTGGTTTCATCCTTTGGTTACTGAAAGTGAATCGATGTCTGTTCATGGTACTGTCTATGACAATATATCTTCCCTGCTATCACCGTCATAGTGTACCTACCATTTTGTGTTTCCATCTTGTTGTAAATGTCTCCCCGAGGTTCACATCAAAGACAATGTTGCGGAGGGTCCGGGCATTGTTCGTTTGGCCCATGCCCTCCACGTTAAGGTGATAGCAAGTGGAAGTGGATTTAATTTATCAAATATAAATTTCAAAATAGACCCCCTACCTCAAGACCACTGGTGAATGTCCACGCTTGAGGGAGAGTCGGTATTCGTTGTTCCCATAACAAGCCACCAATGATGTCAATAGAATTTCATCTGTAGGCTTGTGATTTGGTGACGCTCATCACTACCTGCTAGAACCGGCTCCATTCTCTAAGAGATTGGAGTCGTAGAACTTTTTCAGAACATCTTTTGATGGTAAAGTCTTGCCCATACCTCTCCACAACCTCCATATAAATATGAGAGGGGGGAGTGAGTAACGCCCCTTGAATTTATGGGGGTTCATTTAATAAGATCCTTCCTAATTCCAATGGCACTGTTACTAAATATTTTAGGGGTCAATCTCTTTAACGACTTGACACATCATTGGTCCCACCACTTCCACTTGTTTGTTGGATAAATAGAAATGAATTAAATAAAATAACTATGTTATTTTATCATTTTTTTGAAGTCCCAAAATTTAACATTTTTTCTAGACCTATTATAGTAGATGTGAAGTCTCCCTTAAAAGAATCATGGCACTGTGGATCTAAGTGTGCCCTTATATTTATAATCAAAGAATAGTTTCAAAATATATAAAATGCCGCCTGTACGGTTACTGAACGTTCCCAAAAAAAGATCAGAAAATTATTAACAGTCACAATCGACTCACGATAGTCGAGGTTAGGCGCCACCTAAAGAGAAAAAACCCTCACGAGATCAACATTATTCTCATATTCCCAATCCGAGTTACCGTTTATATGTTATATATTTTACAATAAAATAATTTTCACTTATTTATTTTATTTATTACCTAAAACTGACATTCTCTAGTGGCCCACACAGACCAATGTTAGTATCATCCTAAGGAATGAATAGCCTCATAAGTTCAGTGGCGGTATCATATTTTTAATCCTAGATACCGTTAATGATTTATAAGCATTTGAAAAATAAAATAATTTTATTTAATAAATTTATTTACGGTTATGCCATTTTTGAGTTTTCCCACTGGAGGCATGCGCCGACTAAACTTATGTTGCTCCTAGGGTATACCTGCCATCAAAAACAAAATAGTTCCCTTAGATTTATGATTTAGGAAACCACTTAATATTTATTCCACTTTTCATGGAAACCACTCACAAATGATATTTTTAAATTAACATTTTTCAACGAATCATTTAGGGAACTTCGGGAAATAGAATTATGCACCATCAGATTTTTTGGTCTCAAAATGATTCCATATAAATAAAAAAATTATATGGAAATTACGAGACATTAAATTCTCCCCAACTTAAGGATTTGCATCCAAAAAAGCCAAAACAAGGAAAACCAAACAAAAGAGGGTACTGATCATGAATCTGAGCCTCCCACTCCCATGTTCTCTCTTGGAGGATCCGGTGTGGCCACCAAACTCGCACCTGAGGGATCCACCATCCATGATAGACACAATCATATTGATCTTATATCATCATCGAGAACTATATAAAAGTTTCCACATCATAAAGTCCAACTCACCCTAGTAGATAGTGTGTGATGGATTATGCACGTATCTCCTCAGATACAGCTCATTGGAAACATTATGCAATCAGTGTATCTATGTGGGAGGAGTTCTATGGTACCTCACCACGTCTAGTATGTTGAAAACTGTAATGGTTTGATTAATCTTAGAGAATGTTTTCTACCCTAGCCAAACCTTCGTAATCCTCATTGGTGTGAGACCCATAGGAAGACATAGTCTCCCTCCTCAGACTCCTATTGTCTTTATCTCCTGTCGGTATAAGACATCTCTCAGCTCTATGCATTATTCACTTACAGACAAGTGAGGCATTGTGATATAAACTCTGCCACTACTTCCTTTATCCAAGGACACCAGTACTGATTCCAGAGGTCCTGGTACACCTTTTCCACTCTAGGATGTAACGTTAATGGGGATTTATGGAAGTCCCTCAACATATCCTCCTGAATCATCACTGGTTCCACGATGCATCCTCTAAAAATAATGACTTGCTCCCCACCATTAGAAAATCCTCCAGAAGACTGTCTTGAGTATATATGAGCACATTGGGCCTCACAGTCATCATCCCATGATGTGCCTCCCAAACTCGATGATGAATTGGGGGAGTGATAGTCATAGATTGGAGGTAATCTGAACCATATTTATCAATGAAGGATATCCGCCGCGTGACTAGATGCTATGAAAACTCACTCAGTAGTTGTAGACCAGACATCCTGCTGATTTCTTTTTCTACCACGTTCTCCTTCCCAATTGTATAGAATATCTCAAATTCATAGTCCTGGAGGAACTATAGGAATCGCCACTATCACAGGTTCACGTCCTTCTATGGAAAGATATACCTAAGACTCTTGTGATCAGAGTAAATAGTAAAACCATTCACCCATCAAGTAGTGACGCCACATATTTAGTACAAAGACCATGAATTCTAAATCTTGGTCATGGGTAGCATAGTTCTGCACATTTTGTCGCAACTGATGTGATCTATAGGTGATCACTACCTACTCCTACATCAGGAAACAACCTATTCTGGTTTGTGATGCATCGTAGTAGACTACACACCCAATGCCCTCTTCTAGTATCCTCCAAAAGGGGGAACTCGTCAGTCTATATCCTTGCTCCAGAAAGCTCGGCTAACACTTCTCTATCCAAAGGAACGCCTCCCCTTCCTTCTTCAATGCCGACAAGGGTTTCTCTACCCTGGATATGTCAGGTACAAATCTCTGGTGTAACCCATTCAAAGTAGAAGTCCCTCCCCCTTGGGGAAGTAGTCCTAGAAACATCTTTTGTAAATATTTTCCCACACTCTACCCTTACTGTTAGGAATTGAAAAATCAAAACATCATTGGCCATGAGGATAAGGTTGGCCGACTCAAGAGTTATCAGTTGCACCCTCTTATGCATGAGTTTATCCTGTGCTACTTGGGATTCCTTTTTCTCCATCCCAATAAAACCCATTCTACTGTTGTAGATATACTATATCCTTTTTCCAAAAAATATTCAATCTGAGTATGAACTGCGAATGACTAGTCCATACCAAAAAAAACATCGTAAGGCCTCAATGCTGCCACCAAGTGGTTCTAACCAAAACTCTCACCTCAAGGTCCAGATCACAACATCGATGTATGTGTGATTATTGAGTCTCCTACCAAAGTTATCTTTAGATGTTAGGGTCAAGTCATCGGTTTAACCCAAAACTCTAGTTCTTGAACATGATTTGTGGAAAGAAGAAATGATTGGTACTTATGTTAATTGATACTGAATCTAGTAGTAGACATAGAACGTACATTGATTCATTCCTGGAGTTCTTGGGACACACCCCTTGCCCACATGTAGATACTCCCTTCCCATAGCCTCCATCTCCTAGGGCCTTGTGAGGACCACATTGGGGTGGTGGTTGTAACATGTCGAAATATATACCACATCATGATGCTCTCCTATCTCCAATTATATGTCTTCTACCCTACAGACTCATCATTATATATCACTTCCTCTTCTAGAAACATTTTACACACCCATGTATTTGAGACTGACGTCAGTCTTTTTCTTTCCCAATACTAAAATTCACTAGATGTATCCGCTCAACCAAAGAACATTCAACTACAAAGGTTCTCTCTGTCACCCTAACATAAGTATGAATGAATAGAGGAATAGTGCTTGATCGAATGCCCCTAAACACACCACGCTCGGAGGTCCGATACGTAAATCCTTGACCGTGTTGTACTCATCGAGTACCTGGGATGTTCGGTATGTCTCGATGAATACTCAACTACCAACATGTTGTCCTACAGAAGCAGTAGAAGCTCTAGGAAACACTCAAAAATTAGATATTTATGGAAAGGGACCCCGTACAATGAGGAAGTTTCGCATGATCATCCACTGAAAAGTCACCTCATCCCAAGATTTGGGTAATCCGACCCATTTCATCATCCTGCTAAGCCACATAGAAGGATCTCTACTAGGACCACCATCTGTTCTAATGGTGCCCTGTCTAGATAAAAACTCGATCACCTCCTCAAGATAGTCCTTATCCACCACTGAGTTGGGATCTCCTCAACACATGAGGGGTATTTGATGCTGAAACACGTGTAATGCACTATGCCAACATGTTTCCTCTACCGGTACAACCGGTAGTAACTACTAACCAATGAGCAGTGAAATAGTCAACACACTCTCCAAAGGTACCATCTTAGGAGACAATCCATGTACTGCAGCCACATCACTATGTAGATCATTATCATAGTCACCCAATGATGAAAAATAGAAGCTAGGATTACCATCTGATTAGCTTGTGTCGCAACTATGATAAAAACTCTAGCCATATTCTCCGTCCAAAACTATAGTAAATTTAGGCTATATCCATAGTTTGAAACTGTGGATATAAGACCATTAATTGTTGATATAGGTTATAGCCATAGTGTAATGAATTGTTTCTAGTATTGGCATGGTTGTATGCCTATATCCATGGTTTGAACCATGGATAAAGCCCTATAGACACAATTTGAAACTGTGACAGAGGATTAAACCATATACGGCCTCTTTCCACGGTTCAAACTGTGGATACATCTTCAAATTCCTTTTAAAACACTAATAGGCCCTAAAGCTGCAGTTTCTAAACAGAGGCTATAGATTAATGTTCAGTAAAAAAAATAGCAGGCCTACTTAACTGCCTTCCTTCCCCTTCTTGTCCCCCTACCTTCAACCCACATGCTAGTCCCCATGCCATCCCCACCCTGCCTGTCTCCCCCATATTTTACATTTGTCTCAACCCCTACTAGTACCCCTATATGTAATACCCCGGTTCCCCACCCTCTACTAGTACCCCCTATCTCCCAGCCCCCTAGACACACCCCACCCCTTAGATAGACACCCCCGCCCTAGACATACTACCTTGGGCACCCCCTCCCATGGACTGACCCACTCCCATGGATAGACACCCCCACCTTGGAAAAACAAGTTTGGACACCCCCCCCCCTTCTTGGGACAGACACCCCCCCCCCCCCCCGGACAGAAAAACCCCCTCCCGTGGATAGACACCCCTTGGATAGAACACTCCCCCTCCCTGAACAAAAACCCCCTCCCCTCGACAAACACCCCCCAAGACAGACACACCCCCAGACAGACACCCCCCAGAAAGAACCACCTGGATAGACACCCCCTCACATGTACAAACACCCCCTAATAGAACACCCCCTTCCTAGATAGACACCCCCCTAGATAGACAGAACTAGAAACCCCTCCCCTGGATAGACACCCCCTAGAGACTCTTCTACCCCTAGACAGACACCCCCCTAGACCCCCCAGACACTCTCCCTCCCTCTTGGACCCCTCTCCCCTAGAGAGACACCACCCCTGGAATGCTAATACAGTTGGGCATGGAATTTCAAATCTATGAAAAACTAAAACAAAACACATTGAAAATCCCCCCCCCCACACCTCAGGACAACCTACTTTTAGACACCCCTCCCTCCCCACCATACCATCCCCTCCCCAGGACAGACACCCCCTTGGAGACTCCCCCTACCTCTTGGACACCCCCCTCACTTGGACAGACACCCCCGGAACCTCCCCATCCCCTCCCTCGACAGAAACCCCAACCCTGAAATTCTAATATAGTTGGACATGAAATTTTAAGTCAAATACCATAACACATTGCATAACCCCCCCCCCCCCATTGTCGGACACACCTCTATGACAACCCTTCTTTTATTACAAATGTAAACATGATTTATTACATAAACTATTCACTTGATACAACATGAAAGATCGAGAGGTCTAGTGTATTTGTGGATTAAGATCATTACATAACATCTTAAAACATGAAATCCAATATCTTTATTGAAAACTTCCCTTACATGACCAGTACATTCCCACGTACTTAGCATTGCATGGGATAACCTGAGGACATGCATAAGAATAAGGGTGAGCTATAAAGACCAGTAAGGAAATAAACATGGAATACATGAGGAGTAAAATACATGTCAGAAAATATTCATATACATAGAGCACAAGAGATACATGAACATAAAGTAATGATAAATCATGATAATCATAACATGGAAATGTGGCAACAACACTTAACATGGAATTAACATGAGCCAAGGCACATTTCAGAAGAAGAATGAGTAAATCCTTATTACAAATGATGCACGAGTAAACCCTCATTGCACATTAATTAGCATGATTAAACACTCATTGAACAAGACGTATCATGATACTATACTTTACCAAATGCATTGGAGCGCTATAAGGGCGCACCATTCTTAAACATTTCATTTCATGCATAAGTGTGTCACATAGATCATAAAACATGGATTCATTTAACCTAATAATTTATTCCAGGATAAAGGAATGTGGAATTCATACATGAAACTTTATAATCAATAAGTAAATGTGCATAATGGTGAATACCCTTGATAGAGATATGGGGATGGTACTCCTTACACAAAGGTATTGGCTTAGAAAATCGGTGCAATTTTGGCAGCATAACGGCGTGACATAAGAATTCATAAAAATGGTTGATGAGAGGGAAAGGGTTGTCTCATCATATTTTCATGAAATGGACAGTAAGGGGGTTATATAGATACATTTACAAAAAAATTAATGGAATTTAGATTCATGATACAAATGTATTTCTTGAATGTAAATTAGGAGAGAGAAGTGCCTTTCAGAATTTCGGCATAGTAACGGGTGTACATGGGAGGCATTTAATTAGAGAGAAATGGGTATCCAATCATTAAAACAATATGAGGGAAGAATGGGGGAGGTGAGAAACAATACCCCATCATTTAAAATTGAAATTAAAAGATCATAACAATATTATGAAAATTGGACAAAAATTGAAAGGAAGAAAAACTCGTACTTGGAAGTGTGCTTCCCAAGGCTTGAGAGTGGCTTGAGAGAGGCTTCTTGGGAGATTGGGGCACCTTGGGAGGATTATAGAGAGAGTAGGTCAGTGTTTGTACGAACTCCAAAGGATTTTACTGAGGAGGAAGTGAAAGCATTGGTGGGTTTATATAGGAAAGGTGAGGAAATTATTTATTATTTCGGTTTGGGACCCCTTATAATAAATTAATCCAAACCACATACCATAACATGGTATTTGCCCATGTTTTTTGGAAAAGGAAAGAGGAAAAAATATATTTTATAATGCCAAAGTCCGAACTTCTTAAAATAATAGGGTTGCTTATGTGGAGGTGAGTCACACTCCCATGGAAAATAATTTAAAAAGACAAGATGTTTAATAAGTCTTTAGGGGTCCATTAATGCTTTGTAAAAGTAAGTCAAACAAACAAAAAATCACATTATTTTAATGAAAATAGATATATTGGCCGAACATAAAGCTTATAGTATTTTATTACATCACTATTGGGTCATTTTGATGTCATAAAATAGACTATATATTTAAACGGTATTTAATTTTTAGACAAAATTTTGACTGTCACGGAAAAATATCAAAAATTCACCATTGGATAATTTCGATGTCCATATTCCATAAATAACATATATTTTATCTAAATAATTTTCTAAATATGTTAATTTTCACTTTTAAAATAAAAACCGACATTTATCAAAAATTAATGGGTTTTGACAAAAATCGCTTTCATTCCTTAATAAAAATTACAATTGCATTCATAACATTATAAGATAATTTATATTTAATAAAAATTAATTTAATAATAATAATAATATATTATTAAAATATTATTTAATTAAAAAATCACTTAATTTAATAAAATAGAATTCTCAATTAAATAATAACTAAAAACACTATTTGTACTTTAAAAACTATTTACAATGTCTCAATAATGACAAGAAAGTATATTAATTAATATATAAAAAAATAATTTACATGAACATAGTACTAGATATTTGTTACATAACCCCTTAAAACAGCCTCATAAAACCTAAGGGTGCGGTTTGTGATGGTAACGAACTCTTCGGTTGTCTTAGATAACATCACTCGAGTGGTAATCTCTATCAGCTTCCACTTTTCCCGTAGACAGTCCCGTTCGAGCATGACATGATGAAGCTCAGCTTGGGCTTGGTCAAGAGCGAATCCCAAGGATTACACCTCTTTTACGAGCTCCAACAAATGGGCTTCGGGGGGAGAAATTCTATTGGATGAGGCCATCATTTCCTTTGTCTGAGTAAATTGGGTTTGTTAAAGCCCTATATTTATACTAATCATGTGATCACTGTTCAAAGTCTATAAAAGTAACAGTCACAATTCATAACATAATATCAAAGAAGTTGACATTTTATATAAAAGTTTTACATCAAGTGACATTTAATTATCTCAAGGGGGATTTCCATTAATGAAACATTGGGTTGTTACAATATTCCCCCCATAAGAAATTTCTCCCTAGAAATTTCCTTTTCCGACACTAAAACAGATGTGGGTAACTCAGCTTTATCATTTCCTTCAATTCCTAAATCTCTTCTTCAAAGTTGTTGTTTCACCACAACACCTTGACGAGGGCCATTGTCTTATTTCGTAGAACTTTTTCTCTATGTTCTAATATCTTCACTGGTTTCTCCTCATAATAAATATCATCCTCCAACTGTACTACCTCAGAAGAGAGTACATGTGAAGGGTCTGGTATGTACTTCCTTAAGAGGGATACATGAAAGACATCATGTACTTTGTCCATGGTATGTGGAAGTGCTAGTCAATAGGCCACATCCCCGACACGATCAAGAATCTTGAAGGGGCCGATGTACCTTGTACATAACATCCCTTTATTTCCAAACCTCATGAAATTCTTTAATGGATATATGCATAAAAAAAATGTCTCCGACTTTAATCTCGAGGTCTCGTCGATTATTATCTGCATAACTCTTCTATCGACTCTAGGATGCCTTCATATGCTACTGAATGATTTTCACCTTCTCCATCATTTCCTTGACCATTTCTGGTCCGAGCAGCTTACGTTCACCGACCTCATCCCAACATGCTGGTGTTATGCACCATTTCCCATAAAGGGCTTCATAGGGTTCCATTTGGATGCTCGAGAGGAAACTATTATTATAAGAGTACTCAACCAGAGGAAGATGTTGATCCCATCCTCCTTTAAAGTCCATTGAGCATGCTATCAAAATGTCCTCAAGTGTTTGGATTGCCCACTGAAATTCCCCATCAGTTTGAGGATGATATGTTGTACTAATGTTCAGTTCAGTATTCAGAGCATGATGAAAACTCTTCCAAAACATAGAGGTGAATCATGGATCTCAGTCAGACACAACAGATAGTGGCACTCCATGCAACCTTAACACTTCCCTGATATATATCTGTGTTAGTTGATTCATTGAGAATTCCTCCCGAATAGCAATGAAGTGTGTAGTCTTTTTAAGACGATCCACAACAACCCAGATTTCATTGTTTCCATTTGATGTCCTCGGATGTCTGGTGATGAAGTCCATGGTGATGTTCTCCCATTTCCATTTGTGTATGAGAAATGGTTTCATCATCCCCTTAGACTTCTGCCTCTCTTCCTTAACTTGCTGGCACTCCAAGCACTTTGATGTATATTCAGCGATCTCCTTTTTCATATTATCCCAACAAACGATTTCTCGTAGATCTCGATACGCCTTTGTGCTCCCTTAGTGAATAGAGAAATTTGAACTATGTGCATCATTAAAAAGTTCTTTCTTCAGCTCCGGACCTACTGGAACACATAGTCTTTTCCCAAATCGCACAATTCCTTCTTCATTAACATTAAACTCCGAGGATTTCCCTATTTTTATAGATTCCACTTTTTCTTGAATTCCCACATCATCCTTTTCAGGATCCTTTAACCCTTCCAAAAGAGACAGTTGAGTAATAATTTGTGAAAGGATTGATGATGTTCTATTCTCTATTATTCCCATGTTCATCTTCATAAAGTCTAAGAATATTGGATCCTTCTCAATTCTCATTATTGATAAAATCACTAGGTCCTTTATACATAGGGCATCTTCCACCTTGTTCGCTTTCTCAGGGTAGTAATGTATTGAAGAGTCATAATACTTGATGAGCTCTATCCATCTTCTCTGGCACATATTAAGATCATTCTATATGAATATATATTTAAGACTCTTGTGGTTAGTATATATCTCACATTTCCACCCATAGAGATAATTCCGCCAGATTTTCAAGGAAATGATCACCGACGCCAACTCCAGTTCATGCGTTGGATAGTTTCTCTCATGGATTTTCATCTTCCTTGATGCATAGGATATCACTTTATCATTCTTCATCATCAAACATCCTAATTAATTCTTCAAAGAATCATTTAATACCACAAAAATTTCCCCACATGTGGGTAAAGTGAGAATGGGCGCAATGATTAGCCTCCTTTACAACTCCTTGAAGATTTCTTCACATTCATCACTCTATGAAAACTTTACTCCCTTTCGAGTTATCTTGGTAAGAGGGTTTTACAATCATGAGAAATTTCTCACAAATAGTCGATAATATCAAGATAACCCGAATAAGCAACATTTATCTATTATCGATGTTGGCCTTAGCTATCCCTCAATTGCATATGTTTTTGGAGGGATCCACAGATATACCATTTCTTATGGTGATATAGCCCAATAATGAGACCTCTTTCAATAAGAACTCACACTTTCTATAATTTGCATAGAGCTTCTCCTGGCGCAAAGTCTCTAGTATAGTTTTTAAATGCTTCTCATGATCCTCCTTGGTTTTAGAGTATATTAGAATATCATCTATAAAGACTACCAAAAATTTGTTGAGGTAATTTCTAAAGACTCTATTCAACAAGTCCATGAAGATTTCTGGAGAATTAGTGAGTCTGAAAGGCATTACTATGAATTCATAGTCCCTGTATCTTGTACGAAAAGCATTCTTGGGGACATATTCCTTCTTTACCCATACTTGATAATATCCTGACCGCAATTCTGCCTTGGAGAAGTATTGTGCTCCACACATCTGATCAAACAAGTCATCAATCTGTGGTAGATGATACTTGTTCTTTATCATGATTTTTTAGCTCACGATAATCGATGCAAAGGCACATTGACCCATCCTTCTTCTTGAGGAAGAGGACAAGTGCACCCCATGGTGAAGAACTTGGGCGTATAAAGTCTTTATCCAGATTCTCCTGTAGTTGTTTCTTCAACACTTCAAGAACCACGAAAACCATTCTATATGGAGTCATAGGTATTGGTAGAGCCTTGGTATAAGTTCAATTGAGAATTCAACATCTTTTCTAAGAGGAAGACCAAGAAGTTCATCGGGAAACACTTCAGTGAATTCCCTCATAATAGGAATTTTTCAAAGATGGTTTCTTCCTTGGACTCAATCATCTATGCCAGATACGTGTGCTCATAGGGCAGTAATATCCATTCATGAGATGATGGAGCTAAAGGAGATTCATCTTCCTCCTTACAATTGTAATGAATCAGGGGTTTATTATCCATATGGAGTGTGATTTCCCTTTCTTGAAAATTTATGTTGGCTCTATATACGAAAAGCCAATCGTTGCCAAGAATTTCTTCAAATTATACCAGAGGGAGTATGACGCGGTTCTCCAGGAAATTCAATCCATATATTATAACAGGGGAGGACGTATATTCATGGGATGCAAGGATTTCCACATTTTTTGTACTCATCGACATCTTCACTTCCATGATTTGTGGTGGTGCGGGAATTTTTATACTAATCTTTTTAGATATAAAATAATTCGTAGAACATGAATCAAAAAGTACGTTCGCTATTCTGGAATGAATAACTACTGTACCAGTCAACATTTTGTTGTTGGGGTTCACTTCAGTAGAAGTGATGTAAAAATACCTTCCTTGCTGCCTTGGAAGTTGTTGGTTGCCTCCTAAAACCCTTGGATTAGGGCCCTGATTTGAAAAATGCCTTAGTTATTTACTGTTGTAACAATGATCAATGCGTTGAGGTTCGAACGGAGCCTTCCTCTACTCTATCGTAGCCATGTGTCTTTCTTTCCGAGAGTTAACAGCGAGGATCCCTTCTCTTCCACACCTAAAGCATTTCCTCATCCCCATGAGGCAATTTCCAGGGTGCTTCTTTCCACAATTTTGGAAAGTGGGGTGCTGGATCTTCTCAACACCGTTTGATTTATCCATCGGACTTCCAAAATTGAAGTCCACCTTAGGCGTTTTGTTCCCATGATACCCCTGTGATTCCCAAATCTCCATTTAAACCTTGAGGGCACATCGGAAAATTTCATCATAGCTATCGAAGTCACGGATCACTAATTCTTTCTGTACCATTGGCTTCATCACAACAAAGAAGTGGTCAACCTTGCATTCGGGGGGGGAGACAAAGCCCGAATCATATCATGCAAGTCTTTTGATGTTTTCCTCGTATGCTCCAACAGATTCTTCAACTTTTTTATTGATGGACAGGAATTCCCTTCCCATCTTAATCTAGAGGGTGCACAGAAAATATATATCGAAAAACATCGTTTGGAAATCCTTATATTCCAACACCTCGATCTCCTCCTCAAGCGTTGTATTTTTGATCAACGTCCACCATTGATCATCTTCACCCTCCATATGATAAGCAGCCAGGAGAACCTTCTCTTGTTCAGAACATTGAAGGATGGAGAAGATATTTTCAATGGAGTTGATCCATTGTTCAACGATCGTGGGATCAGATGATCCACTAAAAGTAGGAGGCCTTTGTCTCATGAATCACTCAATAGCGACTTTTTCCTTCTTAGGGAGGTTTTTACATTACTTTTGACCCGTGTTTCTATTCAAATCTTTAGATAGCTGAGAGAGAAGCGTGACAAAGTTCGCGATTCCCGCTCCCATTGGATTGGGCGTCTCATTAGTACAGTCATCACACTAAGATTTACATTGGTTCTTAGCATGTGTCCTTTTATTACCGGCCATTGGCTGGAATAAAAGGAATTTTAGGGGGTGACACATAAAGGGTAATCCAAAGACAAAAGTTGATGACTTATAAATAAACTTTTATTTCCAAAACTCATGAGTCTAAAGGCTTCAATCTAGGATTTTCATGATCTACATTCTAACATTATTTCTTAGGGTTTTTTTTTATTCCATTAATAAGGGTTCATACTAAGCTTGTGAACTTTCCAAAGAATATTCCCCAGGAGTATCGAAACTAAGAGTGCAGAAAGGCCCATGGTTGTGCACCAGTTCCCGACCGAGTCTAGCTCAAAGCGGTGTTTTCGGGTTTTACCCCTAGGATACAGCTGTGCCAGAGCCGCCTCTACTTGCTTGTATCCAGACAGGGATGTATTTTCTTGATAACCCAATTACTCAATACTCACCAAAACTTAGGGACGTTTTTATTGTACTTAATCCTGTATCTATGACTTTTCTAGGGTTTTCTAATCCTAATCCCAAAAAAAACTAAACCTATCCTCTGATACCAACTATGACAACCCTGCTTTTATTACAAACTTAAAAATGATTTATTACATAAACTATTCACTTGATACAACATGGATGATCAAGAGGTCTAGTGTCTTTGGGGATTAGGATCATTACATAACAACTTAATACATGAAATAAAACATCTTTATTGAAAACATACTTTACATGACCACTATATTCCCTCATACTTAGCATTACACGGGATAACCTGAGGACATGTATAAGAAAAGGGTGAGCTATAAAGACCTGTAAGGGAATAATCTTGGAATACATGAGGAGGACAATAAATTTTAGAAAATAGTCATATCAATAGAGAAAAATATAAACATGAACATAAAGGCATGATAAAGCATGACAATCATAACATGGAAATGTGGCAACAACACCTAACATGGAATTAGCATGAGCAAAGGCCCATTGCACATGAAGCATGAGTAAATACTCATTGCACTTGAAGCATGAGTAAACCCTCGTTGCATTTGAATTAGCATGAGCCAGGACACATTTCACATGAAATATCCTTATACAATACTTTACCCAATGCGTTGGAGCTCTATAAGGGTGCACCCTTCTTAAACATTTCATTTCGTGCATAAGTGTGCCACATGGATCATAAAACATTGATTCATTAAACATAATCATTTATACCACGATAAAAAAATATGGAATTCATACATGAATCATTATAATAAATATGTAAATGTTCATAAAGGTGAATACCCTTGATGGAGAAATGGGCATGGTATTCGCTACACAAAGGCATTGGCTTAGAAAATCGGTCCAATTTCGGCAGCGTAACGACGTGACATAAGAATTCATAAAAATGGTTGATGAGAGAGAAAGTGGTGTCTCATCATATTTAAATGAACTGAATAGTATGGGGGTCATATAGATACATGTCCAAAAAATTGTAATAGAATTTAGATTCATGATATAAAAGTATTGCATGAATGTAAATGAGGAGAGAGAAGTTCCTTTTGGTATTTCGGCATAGTAACAGGTGTACATGGGAGGCATTTAAGGAGAGAGAAAGAGGTCTCACATCATTAAAACAATAAGAGGGCAGTATGGGGGAGGTGCGAAACAATACCCCAGCTTTTATAATTGAAATTAAAAGGTCATAACAATATTATGAAAATTGGACAAAAGGTGAAAGGAAGAAAAACCCTTACATGGAAGTGTGCTTCCAAAGGATTGAGAGAGGCTTGAAAGAGGCTTCTTGGGATCTTGAGGACCTTGGGAGGATTATATAGAGAGTAGGTCAGAGGTTAGATGAACTCTAAAGGCTTTGAATTAGGAGGATGTGGGATCCTGGGTGGGGTTATATATGAAAGGTGAAGGAATTTTTTATTATTTAGGTTTGGGACCCCTTATAATAAATTAATCCAAACCACAAACCATCCCATGGTTTTTGCCCATGTTTATTGGAAAAGAGAAGAGGAAAACAATATTTTATAAGGAAAAAGTCCTAACTTTTTAAAATAATGGGGTTTCTTATGTGGAGGTGAGTCACACTCCCAAGGAAAATAATTTAAGAAGACAAGATGTTTGATAAGTCTTGAGGGGTCCATTAATGCTTTGTAAAAGAAAGTCAAACAAACCCAAAATCAGATTAAATTAATGAAAAAGCATATATTGGCCGAACATAAAGATTATGTAATTTTATTACATCAATATTAGGTCATTATGATGTCATAAAACACATTATATATTTAAACGGTATTTAATTTTTAGCCAATAATTTGACTATCTCAGAAAATTATGAAAAATTCCGCGTTGGATAATTTCGACATTCGGATTCCAGAAATAGCATTTATTTTATCTAAATTATTTTCTAAATATTTTAATTTTTACTTTTTAAATTAAAACAGACATTTATCGAAAATTCACGAGTTTTGACAAAAATGGATTTCAAGCATTAATAAAAATTACAATTGCTTTCATAAAATTATAAGATCAGTTATATTTAATAAAAATTAATTTAATAACAATAATATTTTATTAAAATATTATTTAATTCAAATATCCTTTTATTTAATAAAATAGAATTCTTAATTAAATAATAACTAAACACACTATTTGTACATTAAAAACTATTTACAATGTATCAATAATGACCTGAAAGTATACTCATTATTATATACAAAAATAATGTACATGAACATAGTACTAGAGATTTGTTACATAACCCCTTAAAACAGCCGCATAAGACCTAAGGGTAAGTTGTGAGATGGTGAAAGACTCTTGGGTTGGCAATATAACATTGCTCGAGTGGTAATCTCTATCGACTTCCAATTTTCCCATAGAAGGTCATGTTTGAGCTTGACATGATGAAGCTCATCTTGGGCTTGGTCAAGATCGAAGCCCAAGGACGCCACCTCTTTTCCGAGATCCAAAAAATGGGCTTCGTATGGAGCAATTCTACTGGATGAGGCCATCACTTCCTTTTTCTGAGTAAATAGTGTTTGTTAAATCCCTATATTTATACTGATCATGTGATTAATATTCAACGGCTATAAAAGCAACGGTTACAATTATTAATATAAAATCAAAGAAGATGATATTTTATATAAACATATTACATAAAGAGACATTTAATTAAATCAAGAGGGATTTCCATTAATGAAACATTGGGTCGTTACCATATTCCCCACTTAAGAGATTTCTCCCTAGAAATTTCCTTTTCCCACACTAAACCAGATGTGGGTAACTCATCTTAATCATTTCCTATGATTCCCTAGTCGCTTCTTCAAACTTTTGGTTTTTCCACAACACCTTGATGAGGGGCATTGTCTTATTTCATAGAACTTTTTCACTATGATCTAATATTTTCAATAGTTTCTCCTCATAAGAATGATCATCCTCCAACTGTACTACCTCAGAAGAAGGTACATGTGAAGGGTCTGGTATGTACTTCCTTAAGAGGGATACATGACAGACATCATGTACTTTGGACATGGTAGTTGGAAGTTCTAGTCGATTGGCCATAGGCCCGACATGATCAAGAATCTCAAAGGGGCCGATGTACCTTGGACTTAACTTCCCATTCTTTCTAAACCTCATAACCTTCTTCCACGGAGATATGCATAGAAAAACCATGTCTGCAACTTTAAACTCAAGGTCTCATTGATGATTATCTTCATAACTCTTCTATCCACTCTGGGCTACCTTGATATGTTGCTGAATGGTTTTCACCTTCTCCACCATTTCCCCGACCATTTATGGTCCAAGAAGCTTATGTTCACTAACCTCATCCCAACATGTCGTTGTTTTGCACCTTTTCCCATAAAGGGCTTCATATGGTGCCATTTGGATGCTCGAGTGGAAATTGCTATTATAAGAGAACTCAACCAGAGGATGATTTTGATCCCATCTTCATTTAAAGTCCATTATACATGCTCTCAACATTTCCTCAAGTGTTGGGATAGTCCGCTCGGATTGGAAATCATTTTGAGGATGATAGGCCGTACTGAAGTTCAGTTCATTATTTAGAGCATGTTAAAGACTATTCCAAAACATAGAAGTGAATCTGGTATCTCGGTCAGACACAATAGATAGTGGAACTCCATGTAGCCTTACCACTTCCCTGATATATATCCATGTCATTTGATCCAATGAAAAATCCTCCCAAATAGCAATGAAGTTTGTAGTATTTTTAGGACGATACACAACAACCCAGATTATATTTTTGCATTTGGATGTCCTCGGAAGTCTGGTGACGAAGTCCATGGTGATGTTCTCCAATTTCCATTCTGTTATAGGCAATGGTTTCATCATCCCCTTAGAATTATGCCTCTCTACCTTCACATACTTGAACAACATACAATTTGATGTATATTCAGCGATCTCCATTTTCATATTATCCCACCAAATGTTTTCTCTGAGATCTCGATACATCTTTGTGATCCCTGGGTTAATATAGGAATTTAAACTATGTGCATCATCAAAAAGTTCCTACTTCAGCTCCAGACTTGATGGAACACATAGTCTTTTCAAAAATCACACAGTTCCTTCTTCATTAACATTAAACTCCGTGGATTTCCCTTTTTTGATAGCTTCCACTTTTTTTGGAATTCCCACATCATCCTTTTGAGCATCCTTTAACCATTCCAAAATAGACAGTTGAGAAATCATTTATGAAAGGATTGATGATGTTCACTTCTCTATGATTCCCATGTGCATCTTCATCAACTATAAGAAGATTGGATCCTTCTCAATTCTCATCATTGATAGAATCGCTGATTCCTTTCTACTTAGGGCATCTACCACCTTGTTTGCTTTCCAAGGGTGGTAATGTATTGAACAGTCACAATCCATGATGAGCTCTAACCATCTTCTCTGGCTCATATTAAGCTCTTTCTATGTGAATATATATTTAAGACTCTTTTGGTCAGTATATATCTCATATTTCTCCCCATAAAGATAATGCCGCCATATTTTCAAGGAAAATATCACCGAAGCCATATCGAGATCATGAGTTGGATAGTTTCTCTCATGTATTTTCAACTGCCTTGAGGCATAAGATATCACTTTATCATTCTGCATCAGCACACAACCTAAGACCTTCTTTGAAGCATCACTTAATTCCTCAAAAATTTCCCCACCTATGGGTAAAGTGAGCATGGGAGCAGTGATAAGACTCCATTACAACTCCTTCAATATTTCTTCGCATTCATCACTCCAAGAAAACTTTACTCCCTTTCGAGTTATCTGGGTACGAGGTTTGGAAAATCATGAGAAATTTATCTCAAATCGTCAATAATATCCAACTAACCCCCAGAGGCTATGAATATTCATTACCGATGATGGCCTCAGCCATCCCTCAATTGCATCTATTTCTGAGGGATACACAGATATCACATTTCATTTTATGATATGTCCCAAGAATGAGACCTCCTTCAACCAGAACACACACTTTCTATACCTTGCATAGATCTTCTCCTTGAGCAAAGTCTCTAGTACATTTCTTAAATGCTCCTCATTATTCTCCTTGGTTTTGGAGTATATTATAATATCATCTATAAAGACTACCAAAAATTTGTCGAGGTAATATCTAAAGGCTCTATTCAACAAGTACATGAATACTGTTGGAGCATTAGTGAGTACTAATGGAATTACTATGAATTCATAGTGCCCGTATCTTGTTCGAAAAGCAGTCATGGGGACATCTTCCTTCTTCACCATTACTTGATAATATCAAGACTGCAAATCTACCTTGGATAAGTATTGTGCTCTATGAAGCTGATGAAACAAGTCATAGATATATGGTAGAGGATAATTGTTCTTTGTCGAGATTTTTTTGAGCTCAAGATAATCGATGCAAAGGCGCATTGACCCATCCTTCTTCTTGATAAAGAGGACCGGTGCACCCAATGGTGAATCACATGGGCGTATAAACATTTTATCCGGATTCTCCTATAGTTGTTTCTTCAACTCTTCAAGATTCACAACAGCCATTCTATATAGAGTCTTGTATATTGGTAGAGCCCTAGTATAAGTTCAATTGAGATTTCAACATCTCTTCTAAGAGGATGACCAGGCAGTTCCTTGGGAAACACTTCATCGAATTCCCTCAAAATAGGCATTTTTTCAAGGATGGTTTCATCCTTGGGATCAATCATCTGATCCAGATATGCGTGCTCATAGGGAAGTAATATCCATGCTTGAGATGATAGATCTAAAGGAGATTAATCTTCCTCCTTACACATTTAATGAATCGGGGGTCAATTCTCTATATAGAGTGTGATTTCCCTTTCCCAAAAAATTATATTGGCTCTATATAAGGAAAGTCAATCCATGACAATAATTTCATAAAATTCCACCTGAGGGAGTATGACGAGGTTCACTGGGAAATTCAATCCACATATTATAATAGGGGAGGAATTATATTCATGGGATGCAATGATTGCCCCATTTTCCGTACTCACAGACATCTTCACTTCCATGATTTTTTGTGGTGCTGGGATTGTTCTACTAATCTTTTGAGATATAAAAGAATGCGTAGAACATGAATCAAAAAGTACGTTCACTATTCTTGAATGAATAACTAGCGTACCTGTAACCACTTCATTTTCGGGGTTCACTTCGGCAGAAGTGATGGAAAAAGCTCTTCCTTGCTGCCTTTGAGGTTGTTGGTTTCCTCCGAAATCCCATGGATTAGGGAACTGATTTTCAAAATTCCCCAGTTCTTTGCATTTGTAGCAATGAACAATGAATTGAGGTTTGAATGGAGCATTCCTCTCCTCTGTCACAGCCGCAGGTCTTTCTTGCCGACAGTTAACATCTAGGTGCCCTTCTCTTCCACACTTAAAGAATTTCCTCATCCCCTTGAGGAAATTTCTAGGGTGCTTCTTTCCTCACTTTTGGCAAGTGGGGTGATGGATCTTCTTAGCACCATTGGATTTATCCATCGGACCTCCATCATTGAAGTCCGCCATATGCTTCTTGTCCCCATGATATAACTATGATTCCACGATCTCCATTTCAACCTTGATAGGACATAAGAAAATTTCCTCATAGCTATCGAAGTGATGGATCGCTAATGCTTTCCATAGGCTAGGCTTCTGCCCACCAAAGAAGTAGTCAACCTTGCATTCATGGGTAATGACAAAGCCAAAAGTATATCATGCAAGTCTTGTGAAATTTTCCTCGTACGCTCCAATAGATTCTTCGTATTTTTGCTTGAGGGAAAGGAAATCCCTTTCCATCTTAATCTGGAGGGTACATGGAAAATATTTATCAAAATACATATTCTGGAAATCCTTCAATTCCAACGCCTTGATCTCCTCCTTAGGCTTCGTATTTTTTATCAACGTCCACCATTGATCAGCTTCACCCTCCATACGATAAGAAGCCAGGATAGCCTTCTATTTTTCAGAACATTGAAGGATGGAGAAGATCTTTTCAATGGAGTGGATCCATTTTTCAGCGATCATGGGATCGAATGATCCACTAAAAGAAGGAGTACTTTGTCTCCTGAATCTCTCGATAGCGACTTATTCCTTCTTAGGGGGGTATGTACATTCCTCTTGACCCATTTTTCTATTCAAATCTTGAGTTAGCTGAGAGAGAAGCATGTCAAAGTTTGCGATTCTCGCTCCCATTGGATTGGGCATCTCATTAGTACAATCATCACACTGATCATCACATTGTTTGTTAGACCGAGTCCTCCAATTACTGGCCAATTTCTGGAATAAAAGGAAAGTTAGGGGGTAACATATATAGGTTAATCTGAAGACCAAAGTTGTTAACTTATAAATAAACATTTATTTCCTCAACTCATGAGTATATAGTCTTCAATATAGGATTTTCATGATCTACTTTCTAGGATATATTCTTAGGATTTTTTTATTCCATTAACAAGGGATCATACTAATCTTGTGAATTTACAAAATCATATCCTCCGGGGGTGTCGTAACCAAGAGTGTAGCTTGGCCCATTGTCGTGCACCAGTTCCCGTTCGAGTCTAGCTCAAAGTAGTGTTTTCAGGTTTTACCCCTGGGATACATCTGTGTTGGAGCCACCTCTACCTTATCGTATCTAGACAGGAATGTATTTGCTTGATAACCCATTACTCAATACTCACCAAAACGTAGGGACATTTTTGTTGTACTTAGTCTTGTATCTAATTCATTACTAGGGTTTTCTAATCCTAATCCCAAAATAACTAAACCTATCCTTTGATACCAACTATGACAACCCTTCTTTTATTACATACTTAAACATGATTTATTACATAAATTATTAACATGATACAACAAGGAAGATCGAGAGGTCTAGTGTCTTTGGGGCTTAGGATCATTACATAACAACTTAAAACATGAAATACAACATCTTTATTGAAAACTTTCTTTACATGACCACTACATTCCCTCGTACTTATCATTGCACGAGATAACCTGAGGGCATGCATAAGAAAAGGGGCGATCTATAAAGCCCAGTAATGGAATAAACAATAAATACATAAGGATTACAATAAAAGTTAGAAAATAGTCATATCAATAGAGCACCAGATAAACATGAACATAAAGGAATGATAAAGCATGATAATCATAACATAGAAATGTGGCAACAACACATAACATGGAATTAGAATGAGCCAATTCCCATTGCACCTGAAGCATGAGTAAACCCTAGTTGCACTTGAATTTTCATGATTCAACACTCATTTCACCTGATGTATCATGATACTATACTTTACCCAATGCATTAGAGTGCTATAAGGGCGCACCCTTCTTAAACATTTCATTTCATGCATAAGTGTGCCACATGGTTCATAAAACATGGATTCATCAAACCAAATAATTTATTCCATGATAAAGGAATATAGAATTCATACATGAAACTTTATAATCAATATGTAAATATTCATAAATGTGAATACTCTTGATGGATAAATGGTCATGATATTCAATACACAAAGGCATTGGCTTAGAAAATCGGTGCAATTTCGGCAGCGTAACGGCGTGACATGAGAATTAATTAAAATGGTTGATGAGAGATAAAGGGGTGTCTCATAATATTTACATGAAATGGACAGTAAGGGGGTCATATAGATACATGTCCAAACAATTTTAATATAATTTAGATTCATGATACAAAAGTATTTCTTTAATGTAAATGAGGAGAGAGAAGTTTCTTTCGGAATTTCAGCATAGTAACGAGTGTACATGGGAGGCATTTAATGAGAGAGAAAGGGGTCTCCCATCATTAAAACAATAAGGGGGAAGTATGGGGGAGGTTAGAAACCATACCCCATCATTTATTATTGAAATAAAAGGGCATAACAATATTAAAAAAATTGGACAAAAAGGGAAAGGAAGAAAAACCCTTACATCAAAGTGTGCTTCCAAATGCTTGAGAGAGGTTTGAGAGAGGATTCTTGGGAGCTTGGGGCACCTTGGAAGGATTCTAGAGAGAGTAAGGAATAGGTTGTACGATCTCCAAAGGTTTAGAGTGAGGAGTAATTGGGATCTTGGGTGGGTATATATTGAAATGGTGATGGAATTCTTTATTATTTAGGTTTGGGACCCCTTATAATAAATTAATCCAAACCACAAACCATCACATGGTTTTTGCCCATGGTTTTTTGAAAAGGGAAGAGGAAAACAATATTTAATAAGGAAAATGTCCAAACTTCATAAAATAATGGGGTTTCTTATGTGGAGGTGATTCAATCTCCCATGGAAAATAATTTAAAAAGACAAGATGTTTAATAAGTCTTGAGGGGTCCATTAATGATTTTTAAAATAAGTCAAAAATAACCCAAAATCACATTATATTGATGCAAAATCATATATTTTTCGAAAATAATGCTTATAGTATTTTATTACATCACTATTGGGTCATTATGATGTCATAAAACACATTATATATTTAAATGGTATTTAATTTTTACCCAAAAATTTGATTGCATCAAAAATTATGAAAAATTCACCGTTGGATAATTTCGACATCCTGATTCAAGAAATAACATTTATTTTATCTAAATAATTTTTTAAATATGTTAATTTATACTATTCAAATAAAAACGGTCATTTATCGAAAATTCACAGGTTTTGACAAAAATGGCTTTCGAACCTTAATAAAAATTACAATTGCAATCATAAAATTATAAGATAATTTATATTTAATAAAAACTAATTTAATAAAATTAATAATATTTTATAAAAATATTATTTAATTAAAAAATCTCTTAATTTAATGAAATAGAATTCTTAATTAAATATTAACTAAAAAACTACTTGTACTTTGAAAACTATTTACAATGTATCAATAATGACAAAAATGTATATTCATTATTATATACAAAAAAAATGTACATTAACATAGTATTACTGATTTGTTACATAACCCCTTAAAGCAGCTGCATAAGACCTAAGGGTAAGGTGTTTGATGGTGACCAAATCTTGGGGTGGCTCAGATAACATCGCTCAAGTGGTAAACTCTATCAACTTCCACTTTTCTCATAGACAGTCCCATTCGAGCTTGACATGATGAAGCTCAGCTTGGGATTGGTCGAGAGAGAAGCCCAAGGATGCCACCTCTTTTCCGAGATCGGAAAAATGGGCTTTGTATGGAGCAATTTTACTAGATGAGGCCATCACTTCCTTTTTCTGAGTAAATTGGGTTTGTTAAAGCCCTATATTTATACTAATCATGTGATCACTGTTCAATGGCTATAAAAGAAATGGTCACAATTCGTGACATTAAATCAAATAAGTTGACATTTTATATAAACATTTTACATAAAGGGACATTTAATTAGATCAAGTGGGATTTCCATTAATGAAACTTTAGGTCATTAAACCTCTCTCTACAAAGCCCCCCTCCACCCCCTAGACACCCCTCCCTCTACTAATCCCCACTCTCCCCCAAGACCCCCCTCCCTGGATAGACCCCCCCTGCACATCCCCCCACCACCCCCTATTATCCCCCTGCTAGCCCCCCCCCCCCCCACCACAACCCACTACCATCCCTACTGTAGACCATCCTGGACACCTCCATATGTTATTCATTATATCATTTTTTAAGGATACAGAATTCTTAATGGGTTCACCAATCCCTAAAGTTGATGCCCAATGATACTCATCGTCTATATGTTGAAGGATAAGGAATTCATATCAGTTTCATCATATTTTTTTCTAAAACATTACTTCAATACCATTACAATAGGATGGTCTTGATCCTAGTCTCACATGAATATTTTTTTAAGACAATTAGCATGTCACCCCCTCTCGCTGGACAGACCCATTGGTCATGATCCTTGCCTCACATTCCTAATTTTTAAAGCAATTATCATGTAATAGAATGCATGGATACACATCCATACATGACTATTATACTGTAGATTATTCATCAATATTTATGTTGATTAGGACATCTTCATATGGGAATAAATTAAACTATGAATATAACTCTATATCCTTCATCATTTATACTTATTATTTTGGAAGATGATCAATCTCAGAAAAATACATTGAATATAAGCCTACATCGAGGAATCATGAAATGATTTTTGGAATTTTTATGTATTAAAATTCATGGATACCCATCCCTACAACACATAGAATATTTCAAAGATATGGAAGTGGAATTTTTCTTGTATATGTGCATTATACACCAATATATATTGGTCCCCCATATGGTCGTTTGATCTCACTAGTTTTAATGAATATGAAAGTTGATTTGAACGAGGGAGAGGCAGTGAGATTCTATATGATTAATACCATATTTTCAATTCTTTAGAATACCATTGGGTACTTATTTGATACCAACTCAAATTCCTTAAATCTAGTTAGCTGGGAAGAAGTGGTTCAAAATTGAATTATGTATCCATATAGATTCAATCTTTGTAGTGTGATATCTTCACACTATTCCTTATTCTATATTTTAAGAGGAATATTATGGGTGAGTTATATCATACTAGAAAATATGTAAGGAATCTTGGTATTAGAACAAATAGATTCTTAAATTAAGTAGTTGTGTTTTATGATGAATTTAATGGGAAATGGAATGAGATCATGAATGTCTCTAACTGAGGACGATAAATATATGGTTTTTAGATCTATTGTTCTAGTATCTAGAAACTACTAGAATTTGTTAACCTATTTGAACAAGATCTATAAACATGTTCAAGGGTAATATTCATATTCTTTCTTGACACAGGTAGTGGTTATTATAAAACCATTTTTTAAAATAATAAATAATAATGGAAATAAGTTTTCAAAACAATAAACTAATTATGAAAACAAATTTTGAAAACAATCAAGAAATTATATAATTCAAATTAAATTTTTAGGTAGAGGGAACCTACCTCAACCTCAATACACATTTTTTTGATGAAGACAACTTGAATTTTCCTATTTTCCGCTTCCACACATACGCAAGCATCATTAGAAAATAAAAGAATACTTACTAGAATCTGATGTCGAACTCACTACCTTTGATGGCGATGGATAAAACAAACGTCATCATAAGAAACTAAATATAAGTAAATAATGGGAAAGTAATTGAGATATAATGACTTCTTATATATATGTAATCATTGCGTCAATTTTACTTGATAACAGATGCATGAATCAATAACCAACAATGAACAAAAAAATTCATATTGATATGTAAGTGTAATATAATATTTTTATTAACAACAATTTTTGTGATAAGTAAATCATAAATTAATTATTCTATATCATGAAATTCAAATGTTCTTTTAGTAATATAATACTTTTATATTAATATTAAAAAGTTAATCCAATAACAAAGATAACATAACAGTGACAGAAAATCTTATATTTGAAAAGATAAAATCATTATATATTTGTCATGTCAGGAATATAGATGTTATGTTTACATCCTTCCTGTAGTCCTCATCATTTAATGTTTTTTATATCATCACAAAGAAATCATCAAGTAGCACTGTATACATGATGGATTAAGAAAATAATATTATATAAAAGTATATAAGAAAATAAACTATCTAAATCATAAAAATCACCCCTTAAAAATCATTAATAGATTCAATAAATTCATTATCAACCTAAAGAAAACTCAAGTAGTAACATTTTGGTATAAAAGATATATATTGAATAATTATTAGTCAAAATCTCTTAATAAAATGTTGGGGATTTGACCACAGTAAGCTGAATTCACAATAGGATTTTATGAAAGGTATTGAACTTCATCATACCTGATAGGAAATGTTTTTGGTTTATGTTGTCTCAATAGGAAATAAGTATTATTGGAAAATCATGTAGGAAAACCACTAAGGATTTGATCAGGTGTGTGTGTTTATTTTTTGAATTTTATTACATGCATAAATTTCCGTGTTCATGTAACAATTGTGTCAAATATATAAATATAAAAACTATAATTCACCAAAGAGGTGCCTATAGAACAATTAAATATTAATACATTTACATCCCCTCACTATACAGTAAAATAAGAAATAGAGGAGAATGAAATTTTAAGTGAAATAAATGTTTATCATTCCAAATACATGGATCAATATAGAACACATTGAGAGGAAATCGATGTGATTTCCATGAGATAACGATATTTAGGACTATAGGAACTGGTGTAAGTAGCATAGTCTAAATGGCCATCCATGTGCTCATCCATAGAGTAATTTACTTGAATAATATCATTATCTTTGAGAAGGAAAGATGAAAACAACTTCTTACCGAGATACTGATCCTTTGTGAGGAACCCTGATATAAAGAACATGTATAATTCTGTGTGGAATTTTATAGTCTTGATTCTGGACACATAATCACAACATTGGAGAACATGGATGGTAGGTCATTAGCGGACATCATTAGAATAAAGATGGATATAATAGAACCAATCCTTTCATCAGTGGCTCAAAATATTCTTGATGGATTAAGCTACATTCATGGAGTTAGACATCCCATTTCTTTTAAAAGAATAATTTCTTAGGTAATTGAAAAAAAATCACCCAATTCTGAAAACAACCAATTGTATTGTAAAACAAAGATATAGCCTGATCATCTAAAAGACCATTCATTATATCACACATTGATTCATAACTCTACATTAAGGATCTCTCATGATACATATAAACAAAGACTCAACTAGGATGACTAACCATTATTAACACGATCACATGGTTTGAGAGATCAATGGCTACCCACCGAATATTTTTTATGATTTTTTTTATTGAGAACATGCTCATAGATTGG
This sequence comes from Viscum album, assembly GCA_963277665.1. Classification (NCBI taxonomy): domain Eukaryota; kingdom Viridiplantae; phylum Streptophyta; class Magnoliopsida; order Santalales; family Viscaceae; genus Viscum; species Viscum album. The sequence continues at coordinate 1,072,100,534 of OY728129.1, forward strand.
TTTATCAATGCAGATATACCGACCTCAAAAAATAGATCCCAAGTATTTTTTCATCAACAAACCCATACAGACCCCAATAAAACTAAATACATGAAAATCTATATCAAAACATAATCAACCTAAAATCCAAAATAATACAAATTCAAAATTCAAAACCCACTTCCCATGGTAACATAAGAATAATCATAGAGAGTGGTGATAAAAAACCCACTCATGACCATCCATCACAATGCCAAAAAAATTTTAAATCAACAATACTGAGACAACAAAAATATTTGAGTAAAATAAAAAATTGGTTCCAGGTTCCTATATAGAAAGGAAACCTTCATCCTCTAATATCATTTGTAATGATCTGGACTGGGATTCCATTTAAAATGACAATTTTCATGGATTTCCACTATCCCACTTGCCATTAATGATCCCAACAAGATGGAAACTTGTTTTTGGACATCATATGAACATTGTTGGTAGCCGTTTATTCGTAAAAATAGATAAAAAATAGTATCATAAAAATAATGAAAAATTGACATGAACATTCAATATATTGGAAATCCATTCAAAATCAAATATGCTTAAATAAACTATAGAGAGGTATATTAAAGTAAAAAAACAATCTGTCTAATCACCCTTATTCTACCACCACTGTATATGCATTATAAAAATCAATATTCATATTCCTTTTTTTCTTCCTACAAGAGATATCACTACCCTCTATCTATATAAAGTATTAAAATTCCAGTTGTACAAATTAAATAATGTAATTGGACACATGTTTAGAATTATTTGAAAATAAAAGAAGGTCATTCCAAATTAAATAATAGGAACCACTATCCAAAGGTGATTAAAAAACAGGTCACCTCAAACCCCAGATAAACCAATGCTCAAAGGGTGGTTGGAATCAAAACTAAGAACCGTAAAATATAGATAATATAGGATTCAGCATAAAGAATCCAAATATTCCGCAACCAAAAAAGGCTATGTAAATCCCTATTTAATGTATTTTATAAAATTTTAGGTTGATCATCTAGTATAAAATATGATTTAGATTAATGTAAAAATATAAAAAGTCTAAACAAAAATCCAAACAAACTTTTTTAAATGGCCACCCTTATTATAAAATAAATACAAGAATGACTAGCATTTTTATGGAACATTTTCATTCAAGTATTTAAAAGTAATATTTTTAATCCAAATAAAAGGTGAATTTAAACTGATGAGAAAAAATCCAAAACATATTTTCCCTCCTTCCAAAAGTCTCATGAAAATTACATTTTCATAAATAATATCATGAAAAATAATTTCTTTACGTAATCATAAAATAACAAAAACTTTCTTCCATTCCAAATCATACATTTAAAACATTATAAATTAATCCATTTGAATGTGAACTATCACAGAAAACGTGATGAAATAAATGCACAATGATCCTAATGTATCAATGGATGTATAACCCATGTAATAAACCAGTCATTCAAGTGAAAAAACAGGGTAATATAAAATAAGTATAAATTTAAATTCCCAAAGGATTCATATGAAGGACCTACATGTCATGTGAAATATCCCTCTGAAATAATATTAAAAGAATTGATCTAAAGGTAATGATCTCAGGTTGATACTACTAAACCTATCCTAGAATTACTAATCCAATCAAAAAAATCGAATGTAAAAGACCCAAGAAATACTTCAACCATGGGATCAAATAATATTTCTATAATAAATACCTATTATCCCTTCCAATATAACCATGCTGGTGTAACTATGTAACACTCCCTAGTCAAGCCACAATCATTACTAGGGTTTTCCCTCACATAAGTCATATACTATGGGTGGTTTACTCCCATTGATAAAAAAATTGACGTGGGAACAATAAATTAAAAACAATAATAATAAAATTTAAATCATTCAAAAAAACACATGCCTCGACTCCTACACTATCACTAGAAAAATACAGAAACACATATCCATGAATAATAATAAAAAGGTGTATAACAATACTAGAATACCACATGAGGTAATAAGAAACAATGACCAAATAAATACATGGATATGGAAATGAGGGTTCCAATAATGTATAAAGTCATTTCAAATAACATGAAAACTAGAATTTCACAAAAATTCTCACTAGAACGCTTAATTTTTAAAACTATTTGAGAAACCATTTCAAAACACACATGAGAACTTGTTTCAGAATCCCAAATGAAATTATTTTCCTAAATGAAAATTCAAAATCAATCATTTACAAAATCAACCTTCTAAAATAATGAAACCTATTTTGAATGAAACAAAATAGTGCTAAGAAGGAAATTTAAAAAATCTAAAATTATATTTTAAGCCAATTTTAACATCAATATGAAACCCACTAACTCAAAAATCTTTCAAAAGAGGTCCAACTCCACTATTTTTATAAAAATAATTTAAAACCTATACACTAATTTCAAAAGAGGATCAGGCATAAAATAAATGTTTAAAACTTTTCAATCCCATTATAAAAGTCAAATGATCACTTAAACAAACACATAGATTGAATTTTTTTTCCATGAAAATTCTTTAAAACATAAATTCTAATGAAAAACAATTAAATCATTCCTGTTACATTTAAAAACAAAAGATAAATTTTATAATAGCTAAATATTTTAGATAGTTCTACTTGGGATATTTACAAGCACTTGGTAAGTGTCCTAAGCCCATACCAAGTGTGTAATCCATTTAAATACCTAAAGAATGTTACTAATGGCATATAACATAATTTAAAACACCTAAAAAGGAATTTTAAATCCAAAATTAATTTATAACATTAAATGTATAAAGATTGCATTGAATAACTACCTAAAATCAAATGGGGGAGTATAGTGGTATGAAATGATTCACCCCAATATATAATTACCAAATCAACAAAAAAATTTAGCCAACATTTCTAGAAACACTAAAAAAATTGGTAAGGAAACATTCCTCATGTGAAATGATGAACTGCAGCTTGGAGATAGGAGCTCGATCATGAATAAGATAAGAATCGACTGAAGCACCTAATAAAGGAGGAACATCAGAAGAAGGGTATGGAGGAGGCAAAGAGTGCACAAGGGATGAAAAAACCAGGAATGAAGAAGACGGTGAGAGAACGAAGAACCGTGATGGAGGAGATGGTGAGGATCAGACGAGGGAGAATCAGTTAGGTGAATATTGGCCAATGATACGGGTTTCGGGAGAGGAAATCTCAAGCAGGAGGGTGGTAGAGGAAAGACCAAGCACGGGCATGGGAGTGTAAATCCCGAGCGGGAATAAAATTCGAGATAGATATAGGCTTGGGAGGAAATTAAATCATGGATTTATCATACATATATGCACGGTCCAATTCATCTGTGGCTATTGAACCGTGGCTATAGGTATTTTTCCTAGTAGTGTAGTTATTAGCTGCTTGGGTATCTATCGCACCTTGAAACCATGGAGGCCTCTACAGCTGGAACTCGTGCATTGCACTCAGTCAGTCTGCATGGTCCACTGGTATCATCTGCTGCACAACAGGTGGTGGTGTTGCTGGTGCACCACCCGAAGTTGATAACATAGTAAGAGGGCCCTACACCAAAGCCTTATCACTCGGTGGGCCGTTATTGTGTACTCTCTCGGGAATATTAGCTAGTTTTCTACGTGAAAGCATCTTGAAAAGGAATATTTCTGTCGTGGTCATTAATTTAAACCTGGTGAGATGACTTAAAGAGATCATAAGAAAAAAAAATAAAAACACACGTAATAAGTGTTTTCATGCACTGACATGAAAATCGAAATTTAGGGTCCTGGTTTATGGATACGACGGCTGCCGCACCCACACTAGATTCCCAAAACTGAAAACCACACTCATAAAACATAACAATTTTTTCAAAAATAAAAGATCAGAGTCCTAGTTCTTTTATAGAACTGACTCATATGATACCACTTTTCCAATACCCGTCCACCAGGGCTCATGACATGACTACCCGAAGCCCACCTTTCAAAGGACTGGGGCTAGTGACTAGAACCTGAAAGGCGTAGCCCTATAATGGGAAGGAATTTCCTTAAAACCTGTAAAAAAACAGAGCCCAAGAACTCAACAAGAAGAAACCATGAAGTAAAATGATGTAGTAAAAAAAAATTTCTGAAAGTAAAAGTGGCAGCAATACAAGCCCAACTATAAAGTAGAATTACAACTAGAAAAGTAAAAACATCTCTCAAAGCGTCCACTGAGGATCTCACATGAAGGGTAGGTAGAACTCAAGATCATTAGTCCTATATCACATCAAATCAAATGTTCCACCTCTGAGCACCATCCAGTCCAGGATACCTTATCCTCGATCAACGTTGTTCATTATCTACACAAGACACAACAAGGTATAGGTGTAACCCATGCAGGGGTGAGTATAATGACACTCAGTATGGACCATGAGACCCCAAAGGTCTCCCAGAGTTTCAAAAAGTAAAAAACAAAAATAAAGACCTCAACAAAAATGCACAAAGTAGTAAACAACTCTACTTAGGTATATTCACAATCATATACCTAAGTAATAAATATATACTCGTCTCATACATGAGGGATGAATACCACAAAGGAAACACCAGGAAGTTAAAAGTACCACATATGTAACACCATGAAGATAATAACACGAAGGTAAAAGTAACATAGAGGTATCACCATGAAGATAATCCCACAAAAGTAAATATACCACTCATGTATCACTATGAAGATAACACCACGAAGGTAGAAGTACCACACAACTATCACCACGAAGATTAAAATACTCAGCTCAGGCCAGGTATTTTTCAAGTATAGAAGTAAAAATGATTATTTTTTAAGCTAGATCACTGTATTATGTCAAGAGGTACTACTGCTGACCATACAGAGTCTGACCCACGAATGATCGATAAGTACTAAACCCCTCAATGATCCACACAGGATCCAACCCACTCGGAGTTGATAGGTACTAACCCCCGCAATGACCCACATGGGATATATCCCACAGAAGATCGGTATGCACTGACCCACATGACTCTGTTGAGTGTTGACCCAGAAAATAACTAACCCACACAGGATCGGTATGCGGTGACCCACATAGGATCATTGAGCGTTCACCCACACATGATCGATACTAACCTCCATATGATCTGCCTCCAACCTCCGCCTCACTGCCAAAAACTAGATTCCCACTCATAGAACAAGTGATTCCTGGAGAACCACTCCTCAATCCATATGTCTTATTTCAACCGGCACAAATCCCCACAAAGAAGTAACCCGATGATCTGTCATGTCATAAGGGTCCCAAAGAAAAAGATGGAACGTTAGACGAATTCTCGGTCTGAATGCTATTTGCATTTTATTGCTGAGGTCTCGATTGGATTTAGACACAATCCAACCTAGGTAGAACATAAAACTCCATAAAAACTCACATAGTATATCTCCAAGGGACCACCTTGTCACAAGGGTCCTCATTCCACAGAAAACACATCGATCAGATGCATCGTCTTTTAGTTACATCCCTTTCCGTGAAATAGGGGTGATCTCACCTTGGTCCGTCCTGGCTTGGTCATGCCCACCAGAATATTCCAAAGGAACCGCTTCACAAAAGGGATACCAATTGCACTAATGCTGTATCGAAAAAACAATCAGTTTATTAGTTACGAGTGTTTCTTTATTCGAGGACAGGTTGGGTCTGGGCTGGTCTGACTCGGTCAGACAGCCCTGATGTAATGGGTCCCAGGGTCTACCTGACCCTGCCGAGGTCCGGCCCATTAAGGGTCGGCCCGTTTCACTGGGTACGACCCCTCTGGGTCTTCCCGGTTTGGTTCGCGGACCCGGGTCATCGTTGGCCTAGCCCGCCGGGTGGGGCTCGACCAAACCACACTAGCCCACAGGACCATATGTCTGGACCGTTGGGGGTCCATCCCTCTAGGCGGGTCCTGTCCGCTTTGCTAGCCCACACTGACTCGTTCCGCCCAGAGGAAGACCATTTCGTCCTTCTAGCCCCGCGCATGCGGGGCTATTCGCCACCCGGTGGGGTGCTACCCCACCACAATTAACATTTGGTTGTTTGGTCGACCGGGGTATCACCAATGTGGCATGTGTGGGTCATGCCGCACCTTCCTGATGTGGCCTACTAGACACAGTTGCTTCTACTGGTGGCACCACCCTTGTTCTACTTAGCTGGCTCGGGACGTTAACCCTGGGTTGCCGCAGTAGGCCATCGCATGCCACTTCCCACCTCCTACAGCCAGTTTCCGTGAGTCTCCTCCAGCCACCACTGGTTGTCGCTAACATGGTGCACTATCGGTTTCTTCCATGGGTCACTAGACGTGCTTCAGTGTCTGTTCATGGTGTCGTCTGCAGCTACAACTCTTCCATGTTGCCACTGTCATAGTGTGTCCTGCCATTTTGGGTTGACATAATGTTGGAAATTGTTCCCTAAGGTTCTCATCAAGAACGAAGAACCGGAGGGTCCAAACCATGTTAGTTTGGCCCGTGACCTCCGTGTTAAGGTGGTATCAAGAGGAAAATATTTTAATTTTCCAAATAAAAATTTCAAAATAGACCCTCTCCCTCAAGATCATTAGAGAACATCAATGATTGAGGGAGAGTTTATGTTCATCATTCCCTCAACAAGCCACCAATGTTTTCATTAAATCATCGTCATTATGTTTGTGATTTAGTGTCGTTCATCACTGCCCACTAGAACAACCTCTATCCTCCATGTGATTGGTGTCACGACACTTTATTAAAACTTCAACGCTTGGTGAAGTCATGCCAATACCTATCCCCAATCTTCATATAAAAAGGAGAGAGGGAGAGTGAGTAATTCCCATTGAATTAATGGGGTTTCATTTAATAGGAACACTATTAATTCCAATGGTTTTTTTATAAATGATTTATCGATTCAATAAATTTAATGACATGACACATCATTGGTCTTTCCACTACCGCTTTTCCATTAGAGAAATAGAAAGGAGACAAATAAAATAACTAAGTTATCTTATTATTCTTTTAATAGTCCCAATATCTAACATTTTCTCTAGACCTACTACGCGCGAAGTGAAGTCTCCCTTAAGAAAATCCCAGCGTAATGGATTCCACAGTGCCCTTAGATTGTTAATTTGATCACCAGTTCAAATGATATCAAAACATCTCCCACGAGTTTATTGAATGTACTTGAAAAAAAAAGATCAGAAAATTATTATCAGTCACCCTCGACTCATGTCAGTAGAGGTTAGGCTCCTCATAAAGGGAACACACCCTCAAAAGCTCAATGGTACTCTAATATTTTCGATCTGAGTTACTTTTTTTAAGTTATGGACTTTAAAATAAAATAATTGTCCCTTACTTATTTTATTTACATCCAAAAAAAACATTCACTTATGGCTTGTGTCAGCCAATGTTAGTATCATCCTAAGGAAAGAATACCCTTAAGTGTTCATAGGTAGTCTCAGATTTTCCATCCAAGTTACTATTCATGACATATGAGCATTTAAAATTTAAAATAATTTTATGTACTAATTTTTTTTATGATTATGTCATTTTCATGTTTTCCCACTAGAGGTATGTGCTGACTAAACTTATGTCAAACCTATGTTAATCCCACCATCCTAAATGCAACAATGCCATCATATTTATGATCAGGGAACCCATATAAGAGTTATTCATGTTTTTCATGGAAACCACACACACATGATATTTTTAATCAAAACATTTTTTGATAGATCATTCTGGTCATTCTGGGCCTCAGAATTACGTACAGTCAGATTTCGCGGTTTCGAATTAATTATATTTAGATAAAAAATATTAGACTGAAATTATATAAAATCACACTTAATCCTAGTGTAAGGATTCTAGGAGGAATAGTAGGGTGTTGAGAGCTTATTTGGGGAGAGTTTGGAAAAGACAAGGGTTCTTCAGAGGTGTGATTAAGGGTTGGAGGTTGTTTCCTTTTATAAGAGGGAGGATGTTTACTTTAGGAATGATTGAAAGTATTATTTTATTCTTAATTTATTTTTGAATTATAATAAAAACAAAGTGATATATTTTGAGTATAAGCTAAGTATGGGTTGAAATCCTTTGAGCCAATGGGTTTTAGACATCTTTAGATTAGAAAAATAACCTTATCTTTTAACATTAACCCTTAGTAAAGTTATTTAACTTTTACCATGTATTCTTGTATATTCATAATATATAGTTACCATGGTTAAAATAAAATGACAATCGACCCTAAAATGGATCATTAATGACATTTTTACCACTATATATTTCAGTTGTATGAATATAATATTTTTAAGAGGATTATCTTATTTAATTAATTATTAATTTATTTAAAAACTCATCTATGTCAATTTTTAAACTATTCATTTGATGTCTTTTAAAAAATCCATAACAACTTGATTAATTCAAAAAGACATCATTAATTCAAAGATAACAATTCACAATCATCAAAAAAATTTGTGGATGACATAAAAAGTTTCTAAATAAATTTATTTTAATATTAATAATCTCATTTATTTAAAACAATCATTAATAAGGTAAACACTACATCCTTATTGTGTTATAAATATATTTATTTATCTAATTTCTAAACATTATAAATAAAACACCATGATGCAGTAAATCTTATTATCTTTCTAATGACTATATATTTTCAAATAGATCACTTATATATCCTCATATATTTTTTATTAAACGATATATGTCAAGGTTATATTTTACTTAACATTAAATTAATACTAATTAAATGTCATTTTCACACACAAGTGGCTCCATGGGGTCATAAAATTGACCCAAGGATTCCCATAATCAAAATTATCTCATCCAATTGGGTTATTACATGTGTTAGGGTAATTTAATATTATTATAATATTATTTTTTTCCCTTTATTTACTATATTTACCCATTAACCATGGTAAATAAAATATTTACTGAAGTTACTATTCATAATGTCAAAAAATAAAAGATACATATTTACAAAATATGGACCATGTAATTAAAAATTTGAAATTTATTTTTCCCAAATTCAAAACACTTGAGTTGCTGAAATTAATTCTCGTTGCCAAAACCAAAAAGCGTGTTTAAAAAAATAATAACTATTAAATGATTGGAAGGTTTTTATGTCTAATTAGAAAGTGAAATTAATTACAATGAACAAAATTGGATTAAATGGTCAAAAATTAATCTAATTGAACATTAAAAACAATTATAATGATAATATAACCATATAAATAAATAAGATGGAAAGATAGTTTTGAACTGGAATGTAGTTTTTTTCAATTCCTTAATAAATGATCTTTATCAAAAAAATACAAAAATTTACCCAAAGTAAATTTTGATGTCTTTCTTGTAAATAAGAATATTATTTTTCCAAATGGAACATATAAAAGTGAAAAAATAATAATAAAATAGTGTTCTCCATAAAAATGTGGTAAAACCACCATTAAAAATTATTAGAGTATTTAGGATTAAAATTGTATCCATTATCATTTTAAGACTCTAAATTTTATTGGATAAATTTAAATACATTTATCAAAAATGTTTACTAATAATATAATTAGTTCTTTTCATTATCAATAATACAAAGGATAGGCGATATCTACTATTTAAAATAATAACAATATATTATTATTTTTTCAGTATTACTCAACATCATGTGCAATATATGATTTTGGAGAAACTCATTATTGCGTATTGGGTACACCATTAAACATAGCATCCCATATAAAGTAAAATTAATATTTAATTCACACATATTAATGAATATTAAAATTTTCATATTCTCTATTTACCTGGGATATTAAATCATATCCCCCTTTTGAAGATTGTTCCCTCCCAATTCTATTCACTTATCAAATAATTGGGGGTATTAATCCCGCATAGCATATTCAGATTACCATGTTGCCTCTTCGACCATGTGTTTTCTTCACAAAAACTTAACTTGATAAATCACATTATTCCACACCACTTTTTTTATGAGTTCATGAATCTGGATTGGTTATTCCTCATATGAAAGATTATTTTCCAACTGAACTACTTCTAGTATCAAAACATGAGATGGATCTGGAATATACTTTCTCAACATTGAAATAAGAAAAACATTTTGCACCTGGGATATACTTGGAGGTAATTCGAATCCATAAGAAAATGATACAACATTCTCCAGAATTTCTTATGGTACAATGAACGATGGACTTAACATCCCCTTCTTACTAAAACACATCACACTTTTCCATGGTGAAACTTTGAGAAATACATGATCACCTACCTCAAAAAAGATCCTTCTATAGGTTATCCACATAACTTTTCTACCCACTCTGAGCTATCCTCATGTGTTTCTATATCAACTGATCTTTATCTACCAACTCTTCTACCAGTTCTAGTCCAATCAGTTTTCTTTTCATTTACATTATCCCAAAAAGATAAAGTTCCACACCGCTTCCCATATAATGCCTCAAATGATTTGATAGTTTTACTAGAATTAAAACTATTTTTATATGAAAACTCAACCAAATTAATATGTTGGTCCCAACATCCCATGTAATGCATTGAATAATCACGTAGAATATCATAAAATTTTTAAATTGTTTGTTATTACTGCCCATATGATTGAGCATGAAAAGATGTATTGAAATTTAATTTAGTACCCAACGACTTCTAAAGGCCCTTCCAAAAGTTACAAGGGAACTTGGGATCACATTCAAATATATTAGAGAGGGAAAATCCATGTAACCTAACTATCTATTAAATATCTAATCGAGAAACATGTCGAGAGAAAAAGTATGTCGAATAGAAAGGAAATGAGAAGATTTAGTCAATCGATCAATAATAACTTAGATTTCATTATTACCTCAATATGACTTTGATATTCCCACAATGAAATCAATGTATATATTTTCCCATTTACACTATGGCACTGATAATTGATAAAGTATCCCTTTTAGTGACTACCACTCTTCTTTAACCCGTTGACAAGTCAAAAAATTCAAATTAAATTCAATAGTATCTATTTTCATTCCATCCCACTTATAAGACTCTTGAATATCTATGTACATCTTAGTACTGCTAGGATGAACTGAAAACGGAGAGCTATGAGTTTCACATAAAAACTCTATCTTCAACTGTGAATCACAAGGAACACATAATATCTTCCCAAATATAAAGATACAATTATTATCAATGATAAATTCAGTCTACATACCCTTCTGAACCAACTCATCATTTTTCTACAACTCAATGTCTTCCTTCTGCGCTTTCCTAATTTTTTCTGATAGAGATGATTTCACTGACACCTAAAAAATAGAGGAATTTCCTACACCAACAATTTCTATTCAAATGTTCATAAAATATTTAATCAAGGTATCTTGTTCCAACCGTAACATGGTTAATGTAGAATTACTTTTTCGACTCAAAGTATCTCCTACTTTATTTTTTTCTAGATGGTAATGAATCGTGCATTCATAATCCATGATTAATTCCATCCACCACCTCTGTCTCATGTTCAATTATTTTTTAGTGAATATATACTTTAAACATTTTTGATTAGTATATATTTCACATTTTACTCCATACTAATGATGACTTTAAGTTTTTAACGCAAAAAAAAATACAAGCTAATTTGAAATCATGTGTAGGGTAATTTAAATCATGAGGTTTCAACTGATGTGAAGATATTACCAAGTCATTATACATTAGAACACATCCAATTCCTTTCAACAGAGCCTCACATCAGATAAAAAATTCACCATCAATGGAAGGTAATTACAAAACTAGAGCATTCACCAATATTCTTTTGAATTTCTGAAAATAATCATCATATTCTTTTTTCTAGATAAACTTAACACCTTTTTGAGTTAACATAGCCTATGGGATCGATTAACATGCAAAACTTTCAACAAACCTTCCTGAATATCCTTAAAAACCATGAAAACTATGAATCTCAGTTATATTTTTCGGTCGTGGACAGTCTTCAACAACTTTTTCTAGAAGGGTCAATAGTAATGAAATCTTTAGAAACAATGTGTCCAAGGAATGAAACATGTTGCATCCAAAACTCACACTTTATGAATTTCATATACAATTTAATTTCTATTATGGTTTTAATGACAACACTTATATGACTTTCGTGTACCACTATAATTTTGGAATATACCAAAAAACCTCAATAAACACAACCACAATATTATCCAAGAACTCTAAGAAAATTCTATTCCTAAGATCCATGAATATTACCAGTTCATTGGTTAACATAAAAGGCATAACTAAAAATTTATAATGGTTATATCTTGTATGAAACACGGTCTTCTGAATGTATGCTTCCCTTACTTTCAACTGATGGTACCCTATTATCATTTAAATCTTCGGAAAATACTGATCTCCCTATACCTAATCAAACAAATCATCGATATGAGAAAAATGATACTTGTTCTTAATAGTGATATTATAATCAATGAAAAGTCTCATTAAACCATCTTTCATTTTAGAAAACATGACTAGATCACCCTATGGTGGTGTGCTAGGTCAAATTAAACCTTTTTTTAAGAAATCCTACAATTGATTCTTTAACTCTAAAAGATCAATTTGAGACATTCTATAAGGGGGTGTTGAAAATTGTTTAGAATCCAAAACTAAGTCAACAGTAAATTCAATTTTTTGATTATGTATAATACAAGGAATATCACAAGAAAAAACATCAAGATTCACATTTATTATAGGAACATCATTTATCTAAACAGATACTTTTTTTCAGCAATATTTGTTATGTAATATGCATTTCAATCCTTCACTACTCTCTCACCTTCCTAACATGTTATAAGAGATAACGATTATTTCCTGCACACAAAAAAAAATTCATTCTAAAAAGAAACCACTTTAGATTTATAGTGAATATAATTATATTAAAAATAAAGACAATCCATTTCAAAATAACATCAAAACTCTACTAGAGGAAAAACAACAATTTTTTTAGGTAAATTATTCTCACAAATAATGATATGATGATTCTTATATTATTTTTGTCCTCAACATTTTCACTATGTGTTTTTACTATATGTTATGGATTTATTTCTTGAGGTAAAATTCCTATTTTAACTAAATATGTATTAGAAATGAAATAATTTGTAAACCCTGAATCAAATAACACATTTCCATAAACTGAAAAAAAAACAATGTACATGATACCACTATATTTTAGGGTCCCGCATAAACCGTAGTAGAAACAAAATATTTTTCACTACCCATTGGCTGTTTATTTTTCAGGTATCCACACTGGATAATCAACTTTGGACACACATTGGCATAATGTCCAAACTCATTGAAACTAAAACATCATATTTCTATATTTCCATTTCCATATTGATAATGTTCCATAAAAATTATGATAAATATGACCAGTATTACCACAAAAGAATCACTTCCATGATTTCAAGAGACATTCTCTAGGATTATTTTTACCACACTTATCACAAGAAATAAATTTAACTTTTTTATATCCATGATTAAATGATTTATTCATTCCCTTTTTCTGCCAACTTGACCTCTTATGTTTCATTCTCTCTTGGAAACCATGGTCATCAGAACACTCAATTTATACCTTCTCTGAAAATATGACAAGTTTCTTGTAGCTTTTTAGTTCATGAGAGGCTAATGCAATTCAATATTATGGCTTTAGTCCTAAGTAAAATTGGTTTATCTTACTATAAAGATTTGGGATGAAATTCTGAGCATACCTTTCCAGTCGAGTGAACCTTTCTTCATAAGAAGACACAAATTCATCTTCATAACTCAATTATATGAATTATTTTTCCATCCTAAATCTAAATTCCTTAGAAAATTATTTCTCAACAAACATACCTTTGATTTTCACCAAAAAAACTACACCAATCTCATTATTATGCGCAATATTTTTAACTATTTACCACCACTGATCTTCATATACTTAAAAATGATAAGAAACAAGGCTAACGTTTTCATTTACTATATAACCCATGACATCGAAAATATTTTCCAGTTCTATGATCCACCCTTCACCTTGAATAGTGTCAGATGATCCTCTAAATGATGGGGGACGTTGCCTCATGAAATGATCCAATATAGCCATCTTCCTCTATGGTTGATCTGGTTGATCTCATGCATGTATAGCACTACAATTTATAACCTGATTCAGCAACTCCATTACTGCAACAAACTATTCAGTTACAATTCTAACCAGTTTAGGATATTGATTTGAATGGTTATTCTACTCTATATACCTTCCCTGAACTGCTTCTATATTTCTTCTGCTGAAAACAATTATGAACAAACATATATTAGATGAAGAAACATAATAATCTTAAAATGATATATCATTTCAATTTGACTATATTGTAAAAATTATGCATATTCTATTAACAAAATTCTATCGCCTAAAATTAACTAAAATAACCTCTGATGCCAACTGTGAAGACTCGGACTTAAACATCCATAATCGTGAATTATGTTATTAATCCACATTGAGGATATTTTAATGTTTAGGTATTTAGAGAATTAGGTCATAACATATGCATAACAACTTCAATAATACATTTAGACACTTCTACTTAATATACATTTTTCTATAAAATAACAACTATTAAAAAAAGAAACATTTTAGTTCCGTGTTTTAGACAAAATGAATTTTCCTTGATCACATCTTTGACCCTATTTAACTTTAAGTCATGTGAAAAACATTTCAATAACTTGGGATGAGAATTAAAAGCTCTGTTAGGGATACATAAAGAAGGACACCAATTAGTTTTTAAAACAACATTTAAACAATTAATACATTATAATAAGTAATATTTTTCACCTTTATGAAGTGGTAAATATTATTCACTAAAAGAAAGCTCATTTATTACCATTTTGTTACCAAATTATTACCATAAAACCCATAGATATCACACATAACATATAAAAGGTAATCTTGGGACATAATCATATTGAAATGGAATAACCATACTGTTGAAATCTACAAATCATTCTTACAAATGAAATGTCCATAATGAAAAACATATATACCCAATTAATTTGAGGTTATATCATAACCACCCATCCTTCGATTATCATAGAAACACCCATCAATTATTTTATCAAATACCCACCTGTCAAATGTCCAATTACCATTACATAATTATAACACATAAAATATTTCAAACATCAACATTTTTCAAACACAATACATCATTTCAAGATATTGAAATACTCAATCCATTTGGAAAACCATTTTAAATACAAAAACACCGAAAAAGGGAATAACATATTTCTTTTTCCTTTTAAAATAATTACAACTTATAGAGGAAGAGAAATCACGATTATGACAATGAAGAGGTCATTGTCACAACAAATGTCAAAAAATTACTATTGTAATTTAGTAAAACTCTTTGTATAAAATAGATCCCATTTTAATGAAAGTAAAATTCAAAGGGGTTTATTATAAACCTGGTAAAACAATGAGGTGTATATTATCAAAACACACCCTGATGAAAGGAGAATGAGACAAAGTCCCTAAAAAGGATAATTTTGTAAATAAAATAGATCGATTATGTGTATTCAATATAAGAAAACATATAAAGTATAAATAAAAGATAATATATCAAAATTAATTTCTAAAACAATCATATCACGATATAAAAAAGAAGTAAAAGATCATCCCAGAGAATGGAAATTGGGTTAAGAAGATCCCTTACCTCGTGTCCGACACGACTCATTCATTCATTAATTTCATGAAAAATAAACACCAGATAATTTATACTTGCTTACGATATATTTTTTTAATTTTTTTATTCATTCATATAACTTATTACCACGTTTTAAAAATAACATAACCATTTATGTTAATATAG
Organism: Viscum album; assembly: GCA_963277665.1. Classification (NCBI taxonomy): domain Eukaryota; kingdom Viridiplantae; phylum Streptophyta; class Magnoliopsida; order Santalales; family Viscaceae; genus Viscum; species Viscum album. The sequence continues at coordinate 1,072,116,380 of OY728129.1, forward strand.
GTCGTTTTTCCAATATTGAGTACTTGAGTCAAAAATAAACTTGTTATAATTATAAAATGTCCATATGGTAAAAATTCCATTTTATACAAAATTATATTCATGATTTAGATATATATATATCTATATATATTATATATATCCAGAATATATGTATTTATAATAGCCCTATGAATTTGGATAAAAGAAATTAAATGCACCGTTCATGGAGATGGAAAGTCATACGTAGGCATGAACGCTACTTTTATGTATTTTTCATATTTAATGGATTGTGAACTAAATGATACATAAGTATATCATAATTCTAGTATAATATATATGTTTTATATGTTACCTATGATCATTAGTTTCATCCTTTATAAATTCCATGTATGGTATGAACGAGTCATATCACTTTGAGGGGGTCGTAGACCGTACTTCCTCAAATGAAATTATCGTGTTTACACATCCCGAAAAGTTTAAAGTTGTGTTTTAAAAAAAATTAAAGAAGAATAAATACAATAAAAACATAAGGTATAATAAAAAATATAGTTCCATCATAATGGCCACAATGAGAGGCAGTAGAAGATAATTGAATAATCATCGTTTTGTAAGGAAGAAGTTTGCAGCCCATATAAAGTGTATGTTCTAAATCCATTAGATGGAGGTATGTGTATGTTTATTTTGAATACATGTCATAACAACAAAATATTTTACTAAATATACGTGTTTTATTATAAAATAATGTAATAAATAGATTTTAGGGGGTCGGAGAAGGAAAATATATGAAAGAATCTTGAGAGAGGACATTACCTTCAATCAAGTAACTCATTTTGATTTAAGATAAAATGAATTATTTAATTGAATTTTCCCAATGTAAGGCTTCTAGGAGGAATATAGGGATGTTGGAAGCTTATTTGGTTAGAGTTTGGATGAGACAAGGGGGATTGAGAGGTGTGAGTAATGTTTATATGTGGTGTCCTTTTATAAGAGGGAGGATGGGAATTTGAAGAATGTTTGAAAGTATTATTTTATTATTAATTTATTTTCGAATTCTAACAACACCAAAGTGATATATTTCAAATATAATATGAGTATGGGTCTAAATCCTCTCATCCAATTGGTTTTAGACAAGTTTAGGTCACAATGTTAACCTTATCTTTTAGCATTAACCCTTATTAAACTTATTTAACTTTTACCATATCTTTGTATATATTCGTAATATATGGTTACCATAGTTACTATAAAATAAAAAGAGACCCAAAATGGATCATTAATGTCATTTTTAACATCATATATATCATTCGGTAGTAGATAAGATTTTTAGGACAATTATATCATTTAATAAAATATTAATTGATTCAAAAACACATTTATGTCAATTTTTATACTATTCATATCACGACTTCTTAAAAAATTCATACAAACACGATTATTTCAACAAGAAACATCATTAATTAAAATATAAAAAGTCATAATAATCCTTTAAATTAATTTATGGCCTAAAAGTTTCAAAATAAATTTATCTTAATATTTATAGTCTCATTTATTTAAAACAATCAATAATAAGGTGAACTACATTATCATTGTGTCATAAATATATCTATTTATTTAATGTCTAAAAATTATAACTAAATACCATGATGTATGAAATATTTTTAAGTTTCTAATTAATATTTATATTCGAGGAGATCAATAATATAATCCCATTTAAAAACTGTTTTGGGAAAACATATATGTTCAGGTTATATTTTCCTTAACATTATATTAAAAGTAATTAAATGACATTTTCACACAAAATTTGCTTCATGAGGTAATAAAATTGACCCAAGGATGCCCACAGACAGACATATATCTCCCAATAGTGTTAGTATGCACGTTAGGGTAATTTAATATTATTATAATATTATATTTTACCCTTATTTACTAGATTTTCCCTTTAACCATGGTAAATAAAATATTAACTGAAGTTACTATTCATAATGTATTAAAACAAAAGATACCTAATTAAAAAATTTTGACCTCTTAATTACAAATATGAAATATTTTTTTATAAATTCAAAGCACAGAAGTTGTAGAAACTAATTTAAAATTAATTCCCGTTGTCAAAACCAAAACGCTTGTTTTTTTGAAATAAACAATATCAAAATATTGGCATGTGTTTATGTCTAATTAAAAAGAGAAAATACTTCCAATTACCAAAATAGTATTAAAAGGTAAAAACATAATTTAATTACACATTAAAAAAATTAATAATATAATCTATCCATATAAATAAAACAAATGAAAAGATTGTTTTGACTTAAAATGTAGTATATTTAACTATTCATTACACAATGAACATTATTATAAAAATACCAAAAACACATCCAAAGTAAATTTTGATGTCCCAAATCTAAATAAGATGATTATTTTTTCAAATAAAACAAATAAAATTGAGAAAAACTAGATTTAATAAGTGTTCACCATCAAATGGGTGTAAAATACATTTTAATAAAATATTATAGTATTTATGCTTAAAATTAGATTAATTCTCATTTTATGCCTCTAAATTTTATTGGATTGATGTAAAAAAAATTAACAATGAAATTTAGTCATAATATGGTCCGTTATAATCATTACCACCAATAAACCAGCTAGGTATTAACTACCATTTAAAATAATAATAATATATTATTATTTTTTTCAGTATGACTCAGCAAAGTGTGCAGCATAAGATTTAAGAGAAACTTATTATTGTGTGTTATGTATGCCATTTAACATAGAATCCATTATAAATTAAAATTAATATTTAATTAACAAATACTAATAAATATGAAAATTTCATATTCTTTATTTACCTCAGATGTTACATAGAGGGTTTAATCCACCCCCACATGTTGGTGTAAGGTTCTTAGTGGAAATTCACCTTGAGGTTTTCAACAAGATGTCAGGAATTCCACAATGAAACTTATAATATCCCCACAATGTTGATGTTGGGAGAATATAACTGGAGAAATTTGAAGAAAAGAGACTAAATCAAGACGATCTTATCATCTGGTTATTTATACATCAAAATCAGTTAGATTAAAACTATTTTGATCATACAGTATCAATCAGAAAAATTGATTCAGCCAAAATAGGGGATCCATTGAATGGAGGAATCTAGTTCGATTTAAATATTTTAAAATCCAATCATTATAACTAATCCTATAATTAGTTATTTTATAGAAAATATCTTAATTTAATTTTTTAATTTTATTTATATTATATATATAACTCAATATATATATATAACATTTAAATCATTTTGGAATATATATTTTTGAATGAAAAAAATATTTACCAAGGCCCCTTTTTATAAGGGAGGGTCTTATAGAATTATTCCCCCTTTATTATGTTGGATTCCATATGGTTTTTACAACAAATCAATCCAAACCTCTAAATAAGTGGGTAATATTTAAACACCCATCATAAATTTATTTCATGGATAAAAATATAACATCCCATTTTTGATATCCACAGCCAGCTTCCCAAGACTGAACACTAAATACCCAATAACTCCTATTTATAACCACCTCCCACCACCTATAATTTCTTTGGTACTTAGATTTTAATAAAAACCCACATATAATCCATGAACCAATCATCATTGCTTATTATATGTTTAGATATTTTATCACCCTTTTTCATATTGGTTCCAAAAAACCCACATAGTCACCCCAATTACACTATGTTTTCTAAACATATATTTTCTATTTTATGTTTTTTAAATTTGTAATATTAATAATATTATAAAATTTTAGAATTGAATTACTGAATTTAGTTCGATATTTATTAATATATGAAACAAATATGGAAAATTATATAAATTCAAATTTAGTTCTATCCTATATATTATGGATGTTGATTTCGAATTTACCAAGACAACACAAACTATGACTTGTAGCGAATGGTCTTGAAATTTATTTAAAATAAAGAAAAAACAATGTAAAAGGGGAGGTGACATAAGGAATCTAGTGAAAATATACGACCAGAAAGTGTAAAGAAATATTGTTCCTAGAAGATAGGTGAAGACAAGTAATATATGAGATCATCCACCACCCCAACCTCTTGGATGACAAGCTCTCTTCATGATATTGGGAATTTTACATGTTTCATCATCCACTTGAGGATAAATAATATTTTCAATAAGGTTGGGAGTTACAGGGGCCTAAATGATCCTACTCACCCGTCAGACCTATAACCTTTGATAATAACTTCAAGTCATAATTTATCTTTTCCTCAACAATCTCCATTATTTATGATTTTTATTCATCTCAAAAATATATATGAGTATTTTAACATTACTCAACAAATACATCCTTTCCATTAGATCTATTTAATATTTCATGTAGGATAATACTATTTTTTTTTATCTTGAGTATGGTGTAGTCATCACTCAAACTATAGTGGCACCCATAACATGGATTTCAGAATAAATTATAGTGGTTTGATATGGTGTAGGATTCAGTGTATCAACCAAATGAGAAATGTCATCAACACTACCTATTTCATTTAGACCATAGTTATCGGATCCCTTTTTACCTAGAGCTAAATCATCTTGTCACTAAACATCCATGGGATAGTCAGTATAAACCTTTTATTCTCCAGCAGTATAAAAAATTTACACACCATAAATGTAATAAATATAAATATCTATTCTAGAAGTCACATTAACAATTTCAACACTAGTGGTCGAGCATTATAAAACACTGCTAATATAACCTGGGTCCATACCAGCAAAAACCACTATTATAGGTGCCTCCCCATTGTGGACAACATGCTTGAGAAATGACAATACAAGTAGCGTAGGGTTATGAAGTCCTAACTTCTATGTCGTCATCATCTACTTATATGAATCATCAAAAATAACAATCAAATCTTTCTCCAAACAAATATTAAGGGATATCAGATCCTCATTAAAATCATCTAAACCAATATACTAAACAATAATAGATGTATGATACTCATTTTGGTCTTTAATAGAGGATAAATGTAACACCCCAAAATTTTATGAAAAATATTCTTTTTAATTTCATTAATGTCTTGTGTTGTACGCTACACCAAAAGAAGCTTTCACAACACGCATCCTTGACTTGCCTTCCATTATACGCAATCGCGACCTTCCTCGATAGTGTGTGTAGTACGCAATACCGAGTTTTACTAAACAACAATATGCTATTAAAATATTATTATAACTAGCCGTTTTGAATAGTAATAACCACCTTTTAAAATTTTAGAAATTTTAGCTCTCAAAATGGACTTCATTTTTGGATTCGGAGTATCGAATTTAGCCTAAGGTGTAATTTTGGTGATTTTCGGATAACTTTTATTTTCTGATGAATACTGAAAATTACTAAATTTTAATTAAGAACAACTTTTTTAATCGAAATAATTAATAGTGATAAATTATTAATTTGAGTGGTTTTAAAGTATATTTAGAATATATTTTTACAATTCAATACAATGTTGGTCATTGGATGTAATTTCACATTTACACCAGACACAAACAAATGTCAATTTTTTGATAGTTATTATCTCTTAAAAACATGCTATTTGTTGTGACAGTGGAAATTAATTATAAAATTAATTAATGCAACTTATATGTTGGGAATTTTGTAAAATAGAAATTATTTTTGAATTCGGAATATCAATTATAGCTTAGGATGAAATTTTGGCATTTTTCTGAAAAACATCAATTTTTGATGAATAGTGAAACCACTAAGTGGTAGGTTAAAAACTGAATTTTGCATAAAACATAATTTTACCGCTTCTATGAATGGAATTTAGAAAATCCAACAGACAAAGCTGATATCAGTAAGTAAAATGTGGTTCAATGAGATAAAAATAATTTTTTTGTGAATAGTAACTTTTTACTTTTTTTACCGCGGTTAATAGTAAATAGGGTAACTAAGGGTAAATATGATATTACTATTACCCTAACACATGTCCTAATTCTATTGGATAAGTGTAATTCGACCAAAAACAACCTAATGAATATAATATGACCATTTAGGTCCACTTGGATTAGATTATGACATTTAATATTATTTTATTTAATGAATAGTTAAAATAGTTAAAATCAAAGTTTAATAAGTAAATCATTTTTAATATGGGGTTATACATAAGATAAATTCGACTATAAATATTAATTAGAAAGCTAAGACGATTTCTTATATAATGGTATTTTATTTTTAATTTTTAGACATTAAATAATTTAATTTATTAGTGACACAATGATGATGCAGTAATTATCTTATTAATGAAATATTGACATAATTGATGTTATAAACCCCAAAATAAATGTAATTTGAGACTTTTTATGAATTTAAATAATTTTCTAGGTTACTATGATATATTAATGTTGATTTAATCAACTTGGTTCGAAAATATAATTCTGTTATGACTTTCACAAAAACCATATATCAAATAGTGTTAAAACATACACAAAATAGTTTTTAAATCAAATATTATATTATTAATTGTTATTTTATTCCTAAAAATCTAAGGTTCGGCCAAATGACTTAGATAAGGATATATAGATTAATAATAAACAATTTGGGGTTCGTTTGGCATTTATAGTAAGTTTATTAACCATATAGTGTAAGAAAACAAAAAGACATGGTAAAAGTTAAATAATTTAACTTAGAGTTAAATATAATTGATAAGGTTAAAATAATAACCTAAACTTGTCTAAATCCTATTGGTTGATAGTATTTCGACCCATACCCACTTTAGCTTCGAAATAAGACCCTTTAAAACCATTATAAACCGATTTTGACTTTAATATAAAATAATATTTTGAGCTATTTCTAAGGTGCCCCTCTCCTCCCTTATAAAAGGGCACCTCCTCCCTCTCTTCCTCACACAACTTTGAGCCTTAAATCTCGTCCAAACCCTGCCAAAATCCCTTCTCCACTTCCCTAGTATCATCCTAGAGGTCTTGGTCTTCTTCAAAGACCATCCTTAGTTCTTTAAGTGGAGGCTAAGAAAAGGTGCATCAAAAAGATGTAATATCCATTACCGATCTTTTTCAATTTCTTTCTTCTTAAACTTATTCTTCTTTAGTTGTTTCATGATAAAGTAATAACATCAGTATTTCTTATATACTGATATGTTATTATAAATATGAAACAACTCTAATTAACCTTCTATCCATCCTACGGAAAAAGGAAATCACCGCGCGTGCGTACGTACGGAATACCGTCTCCACGCCGTGGTGTAATCTATTTTCCTCCACCACCTTAATTGGATGGGTATAAAGGTGTAATGAGTAACTATATATGATTATTATAAAGTAATATTGATACAGAAATAGTATACATACACTTCAACAAAATTCCACGACCATGGGAACGATATCATCGCTCGTGCGTACGTACGGACTACCGTCTCCACGACGCGATGAGATTCATTCTCAATGATTAGCCATTCATGAATGATTATAAAGTATATATAATAATTTCTAATGAAATATATGACCTAATAATGATACTGGAATTATTTATATTTATATTTATGTCATCTACTTAATTCCATTCAATTCAATAATGAAACGAAAACAGTGCTCATGCGTACGTACGGACTACCGTCTCCATGAACGGTGTATTTCATTCCATTTACTGATTTATTATATATGTATATTATGAATATATATATATATATATATCATGTTTTATATTCTGGAATTATGTAATCATGATATAAGTAATCATATGAATAATTACAAGTTAAAAACACGAACGACAAATGAGATGATTTTACTCAAAACACTACTTTAACATGAATTTACAAAAGAACGGTTAATATAAAGTCATAAATGGACCATATATGATATAATAACAATGAATATGATTCTGGAATAAGTCAATAACATGATTTAAATCATTATACAGGTGATTCGGACACTTACAAAGCAAGTCGGACCTAAGGTAAGGGGAAATATCACAATCTCATTTTTATCTGAGATTGTTTATACTTTGAAATTTACTGGGGTGTATTTTATCATCCACATACATGTTTCCTCAATATGTAATATTATTTCCATTAACTTACAATAGTTAAAATCCAATTTTACCCTTCGATGAGTTTTTAGTAAAGAATATGAAAGGAATCTTTTGTCGTTTTTCGTACGAGGTATTTTTTGACTTTTCCGACAAAAGTACGAGAAGAATGTTTTTTTAACTTATACGTTATGAATGGATTTATAAAACATTATTTCCAAGAAGCTTCCTTTACAAGTATTCATGTTTATTTTTAATCAACTTCTTTTAGTTTAAAATTGTATGACATGTTAAGAATGGAAAAGTGTTTTTGAAGTAGAAAGGATATTTTCCTCAAGAATAGAGTTCAAGTATTTTATCAAAATTATTTTCCATCTAAGATAATAAAAGGGTTCTGTTTTTATACCTATTATTACATGGATTTGATTATGTTGTGATGAAAATATTTTTATGAATTCCTTTATATTATATGAATTGTTTTATGATCCCATTTTTATTACGTGGGTTATGCTATGATGTATGGTTTATGATTATGTGGCACACATAAGAAAGGATTCATTATAAGATGGGTGGGACCTATATCTCCCTCCAATGCATTGGGTAAAGATTTTATATCTCATGAGATAGACATGGATGGAATGGTAGGTTATACCGGTTCAGTGAAACAGGACTGAAACGAGGGTGACTCGGTTCAGAAATGGACTTTGTCCACTAAGATAGTCTTGGAAATGAGTCTTGACTAACAAGAAACGATTCTCTATGATTATGTGTGTATGCCACAAAGTTTCATGTTTTATGTTGTGATTATTGGGATTACATTTCACTTCTATGATTTATCCAATGTTATGATATTATGAGCTCTTTTGCAGGTTAAGATTTCCAAAAGTTATATTCTTATGTATATGATGTGATTGATATTTCTTTTATTTACCCTTACTGAGCATTTGAGCTCACCCTTTTATGTTTTCTTTTCCCCAGGATATAAAGAAAGGTTTTAGGGAAAAAAAGAAGATCTTTATGGGATATATTGAAGATCTTTCACCACTATTAGAAGATTACGTTCCCAATTTCCAAAGACACTAAACTATTACGATCCTTGTGTGTGTGTTTTTTGTTATGTACTAAGTATTCTGCAAAAGTAATGTAATGTTCATGTACGTTATGCTTCGGGTCTCTACAGTTGGTATCAGAGGAAAGGTTTAGTCAACCTTTGGAATCTAGGATGTGAAAGCACTAGTGAAATCCCTATAGATATTTCTATGGTATGTCTAGGGATGTCCCTAAGGTTAAGTATACGTATAGGTTATAGTACTATATTTACGCTAACGATCATAGAATTAAACCTAAGATGTTAGATATTGAAGGTACTCCCCCTTTATTATGTTGTTTCCCTAGCATGAGTTTTGCCTCTCACACTATTCTTTTTGGGTTTTAGATGGTGGCTGGAACACGAAGGAACCATGTTGATCAATGCAATGGACAATGTAATGATTGTCCTCCTGAGAAAACAAATGTTATGGGAGATGGAGTCCAAAATCTTATTGCTATCCATACACAAGGTATGAATCATTCTGGACTTCCAAATGAGCAGAGAAGGGAGAAATTTTCTATTGAGTCCTTCATGAGGCAACGTCCACCTTCTTTCAGTGGGACTTCCGATCCACTTGTGGCTGAACAATGCATCAGTACCACTGAAAAGATATTTTCAGTTCTTCAATGTTCTGACCATGATAAAGTCATCTTAGCAGTATATCGTTTGGAAGGTGAAGCTGATCAATGGTGGAATCTTATCAAGAATACGAGGCCAAGAGATGAAATTGAGTCCATGGTTTGGGATGAGTTCAAGAACTTGTTATTCAGTAAGTACTTCCCTCGTATTCTTCGAACAAATATGGAGAAGGAGTTTCTTGAACTAAAGCAAAAGGATGATGAATATGTTGGTATATATGAAGCAAATTTTACAAGACTTGCAAGGTATGCATCTGGCATTATCATCCAACCTGAAAGTAATGTTGATCGATTTTTCAGTGGCTTAAAACCAGGTCTTCGAAGGGCATTAGCTATAACAGACTTCAGTAGCTATGAAGAAATTGTGCGTTGTGCTATCAAGGTAGAAATGGAAGTTAGTGTTACATATCCATCTAATGGTTTTGACAAGAAACGAAAGATAGAGTTCAAGGAGAAATCTTAGAATAATGGTGAAAAGAAGATGAATGTTTCCTTATGCACAAAGTGTGGAAAGAATCATGGTGGAGATTGTCTTAAAGGGTCTAGAAAATGCTTTAAGTGTGGAAAAGAAGGTCATTGAGCAGCTGAGTGTCGAAGTAATGGAAAAAAGGGTTTCTAATGATGTGAATAAAGCAAACACTGCAGAGAACACACCACCAACACTTCAATGATTCAAGTGCAAGGAAATGGGGCATTATGCTAATAAATGCCCTAATCCAAGGGTTAGTGATGATCGACATGAGCAACCGCTTAAGGAAAAGGACAAAGGGAAGTCACATGCGATCACTATTGGCGATGTTGAATATGAAAATGATGTGGTGGAATTATTAAGTGTTTATGTAATGGGATTCCAAAATAATGTTGTATCATGGAGTATTGGAATATTTATGTATTGGTCTAATGTGGTATTCAAAGTGATTGAGATATTTTTGGAAATAAGATAACATGATCATAATGAAGGAATAATAAGATAATGAGGTATTTGATTGTATTCATGAGCTCATGACTGATATAAGGAGAAGGTTATATCATGGTTTGAGTATATAGAATTTTTGGATTTTGGTATGTGGAAGGTGTTAACTTTTAACTGCATTCATGTTTTCACTAAGGTATTCAAGAGAATACATGATTAAGGCCTTTGAATGTTTGGAATGTGACCAACAAGTCATATCTTATGATATGTGGGGATCAACGACAGTATTAAATCTCTGGTAATCATTGTCACTATATTATGAGAGTGGACTGCAGTATTATGGATAAGCATAAAGATTAGAATGGATTATGTTGGACATAAGTTAGTATTGTTTAAGGATAGAAGATTTTTGATATTATTGATGGGATGTTATAGTAACGTAGTTTTAGAAAAAGGACAACCTACAGGACGGGCGACAACCCATCGCGTCGGACAAGGATGCAGGAATCAAACCCACAATCGAAGTGCGATTGGCCTTTATCGCCTACCACTGGCCTACAGGAAGTCCCTATTTAGTAGAAACTAGTTTTATTATATTAAGCAGTATGATATATGAAGTATAAGTCCATTTTAGGAACCATATATGATTAATCTCACTATATAATGACTTATGTATATTTAATAACTTTTGCTAACCTTTTGTTTGAGACAGATGGAATGACCCGTCATTCAATCACATGATCTGCTAACACTTCACGAATAACAAATTCAACATCATTTATTTAAGAGATGAAGTGGAAATTGTTCAAGGCACGAACAACAGTGAGATTGTACCAAAATCATGTAAGTATTTCTTTTAATTCATCAACTTTAGGGAAATGATCTTGAAAACAAAAAATGTTGTCCTAGTGCCCTTATATCCGATGAATCCGATGGTACCCTAGATCGTCCCAAATTTATGGCTTTGTGATTGCTGGCTTTTCCATAGCCATGTTCTCTACCACTCTCCATCAGAACATGATGGTTAGATTTCTCTTCCATATCCATATTTTCACCTATGTGGAAACCCATTGATTAGTTTATTTGGGTAACCGTTACGTTTCATACTTTTGTTTTTAAGGATTGGTTTTGGTATTCCTTTTTACGATGTGGGTTTCTATTAAAGAAACTTTCGAATAGTAAACCATTTATAACCCAGACGAATTTCTAGGGCGAAATTCATTTTAAGGGGGGTAGAATGTAACACCCCAAAATTTTATGAAAAATATTCTCTTTAATTTCATTAATGTCTTGTGTTGTATGATACACCAAAAGAAGCTTTCACAACACGCATCCTTGATTTTCCTTCCATTACACGCAATCGTGACCTTCCTCGATAGCGTGTGTAGTACGCAATACCGAGTTTCACTAAACAACGATATGCTATTAAAATATTATTATAACTAGCCATTATGAATAGTAATAACCACCTTTTAAAATTTTAGAAATTTTAGCTCTCAAAATGGACTTCATTTTTGGATTCGGAGTATCGAATTTAGCCTAAGGTGAAATTTTGGTGATTTTCGGATAACTTTTATTTTCTGATGAATAGTGAGAATTACTAAATTTTAATTAAAAGCAACTTTTTTAATAGAAATAATTAATAGTGATAATTTATTAATTTGAGTGGTTTTAAAGTATATTTAGAATACATTTTTACAATTCAATACAATGTTGGTCATTGGATGTAATTTGACATTTACACCAGACATAAACAAGTGTCAATCTTTTGATAGTTATTATCTCTTAAAAACATGTTATTTGTTGTGACAGTGGAAATTAATTATAAAATTAATTAATGCAACATATATGTTGGGAATTTTTTAAAATAGAAATCATTTTTTAATTCAGAATATCAATTATATCTTAGGGTGAAATTTTGTGATTTTTCTGAAAAACTTCAATTTTTGATGAATAGTGAAACCACTAAGTGGTAGGTTAAAAACTGAATTTTGCATAAAACTTAATTTTACCGCTTCTGTGAATGGAATTTCTAAAATACGATAGACACGGTTGATATAAGTAAGTAAAATGTGGTTCAATGAGATAAAAATAATTTTTTTTGTGAATAGTAACTTTTTACTTTTTTAACCGCGGTTAATAGTAAATAGGGTAACTAAGGGTAAATATGATATTACTATTACCCTAACACATTTCCTAATTCTATTGGATAAGTGTAATTCTACCAAAAACAACCTTATGAATATAATATGACCATTTAGGTCCACTTGGATTAGATTATGACATTTAATATTATTTTATTTAATGAATAGTTAAAATAGTTAAAATCAATGTTTAATAAGTAAATCATTTTTAATATGGGGTTATACATGAGATAAATTCGACTATAAATATTCATTAGAAATATCAAAAGATTTATTATATAATGGTATTTTATTTGTAATTTTTAGACTTTAAATAATTTAATTTATTTATGACACAATGATGATGCAGTAATTATCTTTTTAATGAAATATTGACATAATTGATGTTATAAACACCAAAATAAATGTAATTTGAGACTTTTTATGAATTCCACTAATTTTATAGGTTATTATGATATATTATTGTTGATTTAATCAACTTGGTTCGAACATATATTTCTGTTATGACTTTCACAAAAATCATATATCAAATAGTGTCAAAATTGACACAAAATAGTTTTTAAATAAAATATTATATTATTTATTGTTATTTTATTATTAAAAATCTAAGGTTCGGCCAAATGACTTAGATAAGGATATATATATTAATAATAAACAATTTGTGGTTCGTTTGGCATGTTATAGTAATTTTACTAACCATATAGTGTAAGAAAACAAAAAGACACGGTAAAAGTTAAATTATTTAACTTAGAGTTAAATCTAATCGATAAGGTTAAAATAATAACCTAAACTTGTCTAAATCCTATTGGTTGATAGTATTTCGACCCCTACCCACTTTAGCTTCGAAATAAGACCCTTTATAACCATTATAAACCGATTTTGACTTTAATATAAAATAATATTTTGAGATATTCCTAAGGTGCCCCTCTCCTCCCTTATAAAAGGGAACCTCCTCCCTCTCTTCCTCACAAAACTTTGAGCCTTCCAGCTCAGCCAACCCCTGCCAAAATCCCTTCTCCAATTCCCTAGTATCATCCTAGAGGTCCTGGTCTTCTTCAAATACCATTCTTAGTTCTTTAAGTGGAGGCTAAGAAAAGGCGCGTCAAAAAGAGGTAATATCCATTACCGATCTTTTTCAATTTCTTTCTTCTTCAACTACTTCTTATTTAGTTGTTTCATGATAAAGTAATAACATCAGTATTTATTATATACTGATATGTTATTATAAATATTAAACAACTCTATTTAACCTTCTATCCATCCTACGGAAAAAGGAAATCACCGCGCGTGCGTACGTACGGAATACCGTCTCCACGCCGTGGTGTAATCTATTTTCCGCCACCACCTTAATTGGATGGGTATAAAGGTGTAATGAGTAACTATATATGATTATTATAAATTGATATTGATACTGAAATAGTATACATACACTTCAACACAATTCCACGACCATGGGAACAATATCATCGCTCGTGCGTACGTACGGACTACCGTTTCCACGACGCGATGAGATTCATTCTCAATGATTAGCCATTCATGAATGATTATAAAGTATATATAATAAGTACTAATGAAATATATGACCTAATAATTATACTGGAATTATTTATATTTATATGTATGTCATCTACTTAATTCCATTCAATTCAATAAGGAAATGAAAACAGCGTTCATGCGTACGTACGGACTACCGTCTCCATGAACGATGTATTTCTTTCCATTTACTGATTTATTATATATGTATATTCTGAATATATATATATATATATATAAAAATCATGTTTTATATTCTGGAATTAATTAATCATGATCTAATTAATCATATGAATAATTACAATTTAAAAACACGAACGACATGTGAGACGATTTTACCCAAAACGCTACTTTAACATGAATTTACAAAAGAACAGGTAATATAAAGTCATAAGTGGACCATATATGATATAATAACAATGAATATGATTCTGGAATAAGTCAATAACATGATTTAAATCATTATACAGGAGGTTCGGACACTTACAAAGAAATTCGTTCCTAAGGTAAGGGGAAATATCACAATCTCATTTTTATGCGAGATTTTTTATACTTTGAAATTTACTGGGGTGTATTTTATCATCCACATACAGGTTTCCTCAATATGTAATATTATTTCCATTAAATTACAAAAGTTAAAATCCAATTTTACCCTTCGATGAGTTTTTAGTAAAGAATATGAAAGGAATCTTTTGTCGTTTTTCGTACGAGGTACTTTTTGACTTTTCCGACAAAAGTACGAGAAGAATGTTTTTTTAACTTATACGGCATGAATGGATTTCTAAAACATTATTTCCAAGAAGCTTCCTTTACAAGTATTCAAGTTTATTTTTAATCAACTTCTTTTAGTTTAAAATTGTATGACATGTTAAGAAAGGAAAAGTGTTTTTGAAGTAGAAAGGATATTTTCCTCAAGAATAGAGTTCAAGTATTTTATCAAAATTATTTTCCATCTAAGATAATAAAAGGGTTATGTTTTTATCCCTATTATTACATGGATTTTATTATGTTGTGATGGAAATATTTTTATGAATTCCTTTATCTTATATGAATTGGTTTATGATCCCATTTTTATTACGTGGGTTACGCTATGATGTATGGTTTATGATTATGTGGAACACATAAGAAAGGATTAATTATAACATGGGTGGGACATATATCTCCCTCCAATGCATTGGGTAAAGATTTTATATCTCATGAGATAGACATGGATCGAATGGTAGGTTATATCGGTTTAGTGAAACAGGACTGAAACGAGGGTGACTCGGTTCAGAAATGGACTTTGTCCACTAAGATAGTCTTGGCAATGAGTCTTGACTAACAATAAATGATTCTCTATGATTATGTGTGTATGCCACACAGTTTCATGTTTTAAGTTGTGATTATTGGGTTTACATTTCACTTCTATGATTTATCCCATGTTATGATATTATGAGCTCTTTTGAAGGTTAAGATTTCCAAAAGCTATATTCTTTTGTATATGATGTGATTGATATTTCTTTTATTTACCCTTACTGAGCATTTGAGCTCACCCTTTTATGTTTTCTTTTCCCCAGGATATAAAGAAAGGTTTTAGGAAAAAAAAAGATCTTTATGGGAGATATTGAAGATCTTTCACCACGATTAGAAGATTACGTTCCGAGTTTCCAAAGACACTAAACTATTACGATCCTTGTGTGTGTGTGTTTTGTTATGTACTAAGTATTCCGCAAAAGTAATGTAATGTTCATGTACGTTAAGCTTCAGGTATCTACACTAAAACTCCCATAGTAGTTCCAACATCAGGTGAAATATTTTCATCAATTATTTTATTCTTATTAGCAGTGTTGGAGGGTGATCCATCCAATGGGCTAACCCCCAAGTCATTAGATATCATAGTTGGTTTTCTATCATTGGTACCTTTCTCAATAAAACCCTTATGTTTCCCAATATAGGAATTTTAATGTTATGTTGATGAAATAGTATACTTCTCAAGAGGCTTCCTCCATTTTCTGGAATAAGAGTGCTATTACTGGTCATCTTGGTAATTAACTGTATCAAAAAAATCATATGCATCATTAGA
This sequence comes from Viscum album, assembly GCA_963277665.1. Taxonomy (NCBI): domain Eukaryota; kingdom Viridiplantae; phylum Streptophyta; class Magnoliopsida; order Santalales; family Viscaceae; genus Viscum; species Viscum album. Next base: position 1,072,132,760 of record OY728129.1, read on the forward strand.
ATTTAACTTATAAAGAGATTTTTCATTAAATCCATTAGAAATGAAAAACTATAGGGTGAGTCTAATTGGTTAACATAACCAATTTGATTAGAAATAACTATATTTGTGTTGTAACCTTTTAGATCACCTTGTTCCTAAATATTATTTTCCAGGTCATTTTCTAGTATATGGGAATTTTTTTATCACCTCCCAATTTGATTAGAAATAACTATATTTGTGTTGTAACCTTTCAGATCACCTTGTTCCTAAATATTATTTTCCAGGTCATTTTCTAGTAGATGGGAATTTTTTATCACCTCCCATTAATTTATTAACACCCACTTAACCCTGAAGTGTATACCTTTGTCATTGTTTTCATGGAATTGTTTTATTAATAAAATTTCTTCCCTTATAAGTTAAAAACATGACTTCTTTTGTATCTGTCAACAGTATGTCTAATGTTATAGAAGTCAATACAAAAATCATGCACCTTTTCATAGTTAATATTTATATAAAATAGAATTCATCAGTTGAAATACCAACTATTTGAGTCAAAGGAGAGAATGGGTCAAACTCTATGATAGAAATAGAAAAGTGTCCATATCATTACTTTTATTTATCCTTCTCCATCTTAATCAGAACACCAATATCTAATGAAATTTCCTATAAATATTTTAAGTTATAGAGAAACCAACTCAGGAAAAGAATTTGAAACCAATTTTTGGTAAGAATGTTAAACTCATTTAAAGGATTGAAGGAGGAATACTAGTACAATATCCTGAGGAAACTGGGATTTAGGCTCACAAGGCCAAACCACCATGCCCTGGATTTCATATCTATATTAAAAAAGCTGATCTGATAAATCCCTTCTCAAATATTCGATCTTAAAACCATCAAAACCCCACATTTAAAGAAGTCATTTATTAAATTTAGATATACTCCATCGGTTTTATTGGACTTGTAATGATAAATATACAATGATAGACTGCATACACTTCTTGACCTTATCTGCAATAATTCTTTTAATGGATTCCAAAAAAGTTATTTCTCATATCTTGATGTTTTTTTATTTTACCAGAAATTCCTACAGGGGATTTTAAAACTGAATCATGGTTAGTTTGTAACAAAGACCTAGGTAGAGTATTGTCAACTTAAAAATATGTTAAAAATACTTTTTAAATAAATATTTTTGATGAATATTTATGGTGTATTATATGAAAAAAAAAATATTTGAGTGCCAAGATGTTTTAAAATAATGTATTTAAATTTAAATACATATTGAATGAGTTTTTAAATACCCTACTATAACCATTTATGGATTTATAAAATATTGAAACTTTTAAAAATAGTTTTGGAATAAGTTTATAGTTTTTAGAGAATTTTTGCATTAATTTTAACATAAAATTACACACATGTTCGCATCCCACCACTTACCAGGATAACCATAGAATCACTAGTGATTATTACTCCTCCCACCCAAATTTTCTACCCGCCACTGCCCCTTCTAAAATTTCATACCATTATTTTCATTCTAATATATGATATGTTATTTTATTGGTTTTTTTTATTTTTTTATTTTAAAAAATATATTCTATCATGCGTATTAGAGACTTTTTTATTTGATGAATGAGAATAATATATTAGAACTATGTAGGATATTCGGCTGTATATCCTTTGGTTCTTCATAGTTATTATTGATTCAATATAAATGTGTTAACCATGTTCCAATTTTAATTTTAAATGTTATTAATTCATTCTTGATTGATATTTGACATCTCTTTATAGAAAATAATAAATAATTTATATAAATGAAAGGTTATTATAATTTTTACACCTTGTCTATGTTTGTATCTAATATATGTTTTTTTGAATAAAAAATAATAAATTCTATTTAAAATATCATACAATTCTAATATAGATATAAAACTATTATATTTTACTTTACTCAATCATTATTATTTAATTGTAGAGTTATATTATACACTTTCGTCTGATCTTGTATTAATTACGGATGGATGTCTATATAAATTTTATTTTTAGAATATTTAATGGATTACTTGGACCAATTATGATGCATATTATCTTTTTTGTTTTTAAAACCACATTATCATCTCCTATATATTTTCTAATGTAATTTTTTTGGAAAATATTATTGAATAATTTTTTTTAAAAACTATCAAGAATTAAGATCATGAAATGTATTTTAAATTAAAAAAATTTATATTATTGGGATATAAAAATTCTATCAACATCAAAATTTCATTTACTTCGTGTTAGTTATACTTAAGGGATAAAATTGATCAATGGAATAAAATTAATGTGATTTATTTTTCATGTTTTTTTAAATATGTTTTGTTTTTTGAGACATTAATTGTCTTGATGAAAATGAATAATAATAATAATAAATAATAATAATAAATAATGTTGTTGATGGTTTTGTATGTTTGATGTGATTTTATAGTGGTAAAATAATTTTTTTAGAGGTAATATCACGATTCTTATAATTGGATTTCCATTAATTATTTGTAAATGTGTTTGAACACCAACTATTGAAAATTTTATTTCAACTAAATTACATGGAAACCAATAAGTGTGGGTAACAAAAAATAAATATAAAATTTTGGTCATCCCATAAAAACATCAATGGTGTTAATTTTGTTTCTAAAAATCACACTAATTAAAAAATTATTTGGTGTTTTTTAATGAATATCATTATTAAGGTTGAATAATATTTTTGATTTCATATATTTTAAAATTTATATGAAGGTTTCTATCATATCTGAAGAGGCATAGTTTAGATTTTATTCATGTTTAATAATGAATGATGTTATGTTAATGGGGATTGTTCAATATGTTTCTGGAAATTGGGAAGAGATGAATAAATAGCTACCGTCATAAATGGATGATCATAATTTTGAAATGAAACTTCTTGGAACATATTATTGGGTAGGATTAAAGATAATCACCTTTATATGTGATGATTATTTAAAAAAAATTCAATTAAGTCCAGGGAAGATTTTTCCAGATGAATATTACTATCTACAATTTTTTTAAAATATAAAAACATATCTAATGGGGATATTAAAGGCACTAAGATTTATTTAAAAAATTATTAAATTTGAAGTGATTAATTTAAATATGGATATTTCATAGAATCGATGTTTGAGTAAATTATATGAATAGGTACATTTGTGCATGATTCATTCTGGAATTTGTAAGATTCATCTCTGAGTAAAGGAAATATGTGTACGAGTGATTAAAAATATATACAGGTCATTTTAGACCTCTATATGAGTCATCTAAACTATATATAAGTTTCTATGAATCTTTGTATGAGTCATTGAAGATATGTACAATTTATTCTAGTTTCGCATAGGTCATTTGAATATGGGTCATTGGAATTTCTTTTACGAGACACCAGCACACTCCGTATGAGTAATTTAATTATTGAAATTCAAATAACATTGTGATGAAGTAATTTGAGTTAATTAAAATTAATATTTTTGAGAAATGTGAAAGTAAAATAAAATTATGATAAAAAAATGTTCTTCATGAGTTTTCAAATTATGATCATTCACACAGATTTTTATTCAAATAGAGATAATGAATCGTGATTATGATTGATACAAGTTCAAATTATCAAAGGGAAGTTCCACATCACATTGAAAGAGTCTATGCATGAATGGATAAGGATTTCAATATATTTAAATATATATATTTTGTGGGTATTAGAAGAAGGATGTATTATAATAGATAAGGATGATTGGATTTAAGACTTGACCATCCTTTAAAATAATTTTTAATTATTAAAAGATCTTATATTTCAATGGATTTAGGGTTTTCCAAATAAAATTTAGAAATAAAGATTCCCTAATTCAATGAATATAAAAAGGTAATGATCAGAAAAAGATTAGTATTCTTTGACATTTTTATTTCTTAAAGAAATACATTCATTTTTAAGAATGTAAACTAGATACTACATTCAAAAGGGAACCACTTTTGGTGTTAATGAAGGATAATAAGGATACTTATGTTATAAATATATTGTATAAGGTGATCTACCAAGGGTCATAGAATTAGTATAAAAAGACGATTAAGGATGATGTGTTCATAAATAGGATTACAGATCCTTAAAAGTGTTACACAATGGTTTATTAATGTACTCATTCAATGTATTTTTTGATTAGTCAATCCATTTTCAAGGACCAAGTAGTGTGATATGAAGAAAAATCAATGTGTTGTTTGGACATGTTTGTTTTAGTATAAAGACCCACCAATGGTATGTTGGAGAACCTGATGGGATGTTGCGTAATATTGTTGGGAGATTATTTCAATTAAACACATGCATTAGTAGTAGAAAAAGTTTTGTTTGGGGTGTCATTCCAATCGAAATAATGAGTAATATTTGAATACAACTTTTTTTAAAATCATTATGTTCATATTCCTTTTTTTAACACCATTCAAGTAAGGTTTATAGATATAAGAAATGTGGTTCGAGACTATATCCCACCGAACAGGATAAACTAAAAATGAAAATTCATAAAAGATATAACTGTGTCTCCGCCCACCACAGTGGTCAGACAAACTTGGGCACTTTAATTGGTATCATTGGTATATAGATATCCTTTGATTTGATCCAATATTCTAAAATAGTTTTTTTATCTGAATCACATGAATTATATGTTAGAGGAAAATTTAGAATCTCCTTTTATGGATAACTCAATACCCTTCATAGTTAATATTGAAATTGATGTTTTAGACAAAGTATTAAAGAATAGGAGTAAAATTGAAGAAATGAATAAGAAACATACATTGTAGGATGAGAGGAATCATGCACTAATTTAGTTTCATCTAAGTGATCATTTTTCATCTACTAAATCAATTGAGGTTGATATTTTTTAAGAATAATGTTCAATCAGGGGAGAGTATAAGGAAGGTGAGACCAGTGATGTAATTGAAGACCTCTACTATTTGGTAAAATACTATATAAAGAAATTACCTCATAAATTAATAACCTATGTATTTTCTATTATCCTGGAAGTTTATAATTAAAAGGAACATATGGAAGATGAATTTAATGAAATAGAGGATGAAATACGTAATAAGATTTAGAAATTAATTATTCTCATATACCATGTGTTTGCAATGTAAAACTATATATCACTATGTAATAAAATATTTCCTCTAATTGAAAAATAATTGAAAACGTATTTTTGAGAGAAATTGGTGTCTATAAAATTATTAATGAATGTTATCCATGATTTTTTGAACTTTTATAAAACCACCATCAATTTTAAATATGGGAATATAGAAGTTAATTCAAAAAACAATACAATATCTTGATAGCTCTTTGCATAAATCTTGAAAAACTTCCTAAAGAACATATCAATAAGCTAAAAAGAATTAATTTTGAGATTAGATGATGATGATAATAAATCCCTAAAAATTATTTTTTTCTAAAAAAAGTAAAATTGAAAGATATAAAATCATTCATTGAAAAAACAACAATACGATCTTGGAAAAAGGAAACTCAAAATCTAGATGAACTTGTTTTAAAAAATGCAGATGTGTCTCTTAATGTTGGTGTAAAATTTAAACATTGATATGTTTATATGGATAAAAATTCCAAAATATTTACAATCACATCATAGGTGTAGGTTAGAATATATTATAAAATCATCCATTCAATAATATTCTAAAAGGGTGGTGTTTCCACCTAAAAATAATAAGTAATTAAATTTATTCGAAATCTACCCACAATTAAGAATGAGGTGGATTATTTGAAAATTATTGCTGTTCCAATAGGTTTTATCAAAAATAAATCATGTTTTGGATCAATTTTCCACTAAATATATTTTAAAAGTTCGAGAGTAAGGGGAATAAATAAAATGATTTGTCGATAACTATCTATATCCACATAAAAAATCCTATTTTCAATGAATGGATTTTAATCCTTGGGAAATTTCTATGATTGTTAAAACAAGTGTGGAGATAATTATGATAAGTTATATTATATACTGACCAACAGAATGAACATCTTTATGAATAAATAAATATAGAAGAGAGATATATGAATTTTAAAATGAAAATTAATCTTTTGTAAGAAAACATAATTTAAATAAAGGTATTCTGGAAAAGAATAAAGTAGAAGAAAATAACTACAAATAATTCTAAAAGAAAATCTGAAAAAAAATTTCAATAAAAATAATCTTGTTGATAGAAAATGTACACACCATGTATTAAAAAAATTGGGCCTTGTAGATTGAAATTAATTGAATCTAGATTAATTAGAAAATGGAATTTTTCCTATAGTCAAACAATGAAATTCGATTTGTTAAAGACATTATAAGTGAACAAATGGTGTTATTTCCAAAAAATTTAGAAAAAAAATTATAAAGAAACTATGTGGAAACTCCAATAAATATTGTTATGTCAAGATGGATTAATTGATGGTTTTTCCATTTCAATTTTAGAAAGTACAGGATAATTATAATTTAAAAGTAAAACAATTGGTATCAAATAATGAGAAAGAATTATAAGATTGTTTTTCTAAAATTCATATCCAAATTAATCAAGAGAACTTTTATGTATGGTGTGAATAATCTAGAAATATTATGAAAGACTATATGACCATTCTGCAAAATCAAAGATAAATAAATGTAAAAACTATAAAAACACCAAGTAATATATTTTACATAATTGATTGGTTTAAAAAGAAAATTCCATAATATAATAAATTGTATATTAATAAGAATATATCCATACTACCTTAATAATTTTTGAGTTTGGAAATCAAAAGTTTAACTAGCATGAAGAGGTCTCCAACTGTAAAATTTAAAAAATTTAGAGGATTTTGGTTGAGAGATGGTTCTCAAAATTTATCATATTATTGAAGATAATGGAAAATCCCATCAATATTCCCTTATCTTAATTTATAAAAGCATGTATATAATTGAAGGAAAAATATAAAGATGGAATTTGTAAGTGTTTTAATAACTATATATAGTAAGAAAAAGGAGTCAATCATGGAATGATTGACATTCCATGAAAAATATTTAGTGAGGTGTATCGATTAAGGATGATCCATCATAAATAGATATCTTCTATAAGTATACTTTTATACATATAGACTTTGGATAACACTTATACAGAAGTTGCAGTATGGTTTCACAATCACTCTTTCAATCATTGTTTTGATTTCAAGAAACATGTATACATAGAGAGAGTCTTATTTTATGGAATATTAAGATATATAGAGATTATTTTCACATGAATTAGATGTATATGGTTATTTAGATTAGGTAAGGATACATTATTTCACGATAAATTTTTTCAAACAACACCTTAAATAAGAAATTGATAATAGTATCACATGTTGTTAATTGTTTGAGATATACTTGTTGTATTTTCTAAATCTATCTTATTTTATACACCCTAAAATCCCATGTCGACATAGATTTGATTAACTAAAGGCTAATTTCATAGAAATTTGTGGTGCCATCCTTCTCTCGAAATAATTTCATGTTGAAAATCTGGATAGAAGAAAGAGATGAAGTTGTTTTTAGAATCATTGAAAATATTTGAAGATGATTGATATCTATAACGATGTATTTCATTAAATCTATTTTCAATAATGAGGAGAATAATATATTTAATTTAATTAAAAATATTTTTCAAGAGGTGTAATTGTATTTTCAATAAAACTAATGGAGAATATTAAAGAGCATAAGTGAATATAGTATTTGATGTCAATAATGAAGTTCATTATGGTAATAATCATTTATAAAAACATATTGGGATGTTTTAAAGAGAAAAATGTGTTTCTTCTATCATAATGTTGAAATGAGAAGTTGAGTAATTTATATTTGATAGGTTAAATTATCATCACTTTTATATGTTATTATTATAGATAAAATCTTTATGTAAATAAATAACATGCTTTGTTGGATGAAAAACACCATTTATAATAGGTTTTTGAAATTTGAGAAGCAAGCCAATGGGTATAATGAAGGATTTGATATTAATTAAATCATTTTTATAAGTTTTAGTGGTTATTGAAAATATTAATCCTATACATTGTGTATGATTAAATTATAAACATAGTAAAATTTGTGTACAAGTTATTCAAGATTCCGAATGACTCGTCTATGTGAAGAGGAAATCTCTGTATAAGTGATTATGAAATATTCATGAGTTATTTATTACAAATTTACGATTAATATAGACTGTTAATAAGTTATTAAAATTCATTATATGATTTATTAAAGTTATGAAGAAGTGATTACAACTGGTTATGTACCATTTAAAGATTGTGTATGAGTCATTGGACTCTACGTATGAGTTATACACACACACACACACACACACACAGCACATGTTTCATTTACTTCATGGAATTCTATGATCTGTGATTTGAAATAATATATTATATTTAGAATTAATATTCTAGAGAAATTGGAAATAAAAATCATAATTTGAAAATAGCCTTTCTTCATGGGTTTTAAAATCTTGATGATCCAAATGAATCATTAATGAAGTTGAGATAATGAATCAATCTAGAGATTGAGATGACTTCAATATTGTAAAGAGATGTTTTATGTCATATTAAATGAGTCCATAGTCACATGGATGAATATATAAAACATTTATATACATTTATTTTTTAGAAATTAAATGGATGAAATATTATTATTTTTAAGGATGGTTTGTAGAGTGGTTTGATAAGGATAAAAAATATGATATAATTATGAAATGATCCCATGTTGGTGTGGATTGAAATGTTTCAAAAAAATATTTAAAAAATCATTATCATTATATGAATATAAAATATTGAATAGGGAGAAGAAGATGAGTATGCTATGAAACTACTATTACTTAATGAAACACATTCAAGTGGAATAAGGAGAACTTTAACTGACATTAAAAGAGATAACATATAATTGTATCAAAGAATGAAAACATTGATATAAATGATATAAATTTAACACGAAAGGAAATAAGCTATGGTTTTCCATAGTAAAAAGATAAGAATTTCAAGTATGAGATGTTTTATAATAAAAGTAAAGTGAATTCCTAATCCGAATCGATAGTTTTTTAAATAAGAAATTCACTAACTATGTGAGGAACTCAATTAGATTGTTATAATTGAGATATATAAGATAGAAAGAACTATTGGGGAGAAGTGAAATGTTTCATTTAGTATAAAGAAAATTGAGTGTAATATTGCATAAAATGATATGATATCATATAGGCATGGTGAGAGACTGTGTTGTTTCATAGTTTGCATTAAAAGTTGAATAATTTTTGGTTGAGGTGTATAACCAACCCTGGAAAAGAGGAGTATATAAAACCAAAATATTGTAAAAATTAGATAGATTTTGTGCCACTGATTTAATTCATCATCCATGTAAGGTTTATAGACATAATAAAAGTGGATCAAAATGTTTACTAGTATAAAGTATTTAATTAAAGATGAAAAAATCATAAAAATGGCTCACTAATTCATCCCCAAGGATCCACCAAACCTTGGAACTTCTATTACTGCCAGAGCTATTAGGTATCATTTAATAAAATAGACTATTCTAACCCTGTTTCTTTTATTAGAATCACATGAAGTAATAATTTGTAAAAAACTAAGAAGTTTTAAAAATAGATAATTAAATCTCTATCCCTGTCATTTCTAAAATAGATGTTTTGGCCAAATAGTTTAAGAAACAGAAGAAATAAGAAGAATGTAAGTAGAAAAAGACTTGTAAGTATAATAAGTTTCAACCACTAATTGAATTTTCTCAAAAAGAAAATTGTAACACTAAAAAATTCAAATATATGATTACCTTTAATGAAAATGGCACAGTCCTAGATTTGGAAACTAAACCAATGTACCTAAAAATTACTAAAATGTAACATATAATGAACGAGATGACTTTAAAAAATAATTAAATAACCAGCTAAAAATATTGAATCTAATTGAAATTTATCACTTGAAATTTCTTCTAGATACAAAGTTCCTATGGTGTATCCCACTACCATTTGGAAGATGACCCCTTAACCAATTCTTGACCTTTGATGGAGCCTCCATCTCTTCCCCTGATGACGATTCATATGAGTCTATTAACATGGAGAAAATACAGAACATCTATGATACATCATGAATGTTCATCAATTTATTGGATGTAAATACACCTTTATTGTGAATTGATAAAAACTGTTATACTTTTAAATACTCATTAAAATAAAAAACTTCATGCTCTATCAAATAGTAATAGACCTTTTATTTTGAGAATGCAGTTTTTCACTTCCTTACTAAGGACTTCCATTGGCCTTCCACATTGAAAATTTTTTGGATGTATAATAGTAGAATTATTTTTCCTTTCTTTGAGATTCTCATCCTCTAAGTACTATATAAAATAGTCTTAGGAATTTTTTATGTATATAATGTTATGTGGATAAGACCACTCCAAATTCTATGTTGTACATGGATCCTAATTCTATAATGTGGAAAACTATAAAGACATACAAAGTAGAGGTTCATCCAACATCGAGGTTAGTGCAGACAAAACCTGTGCACTGGATTTCCAATGGATGATCAATTTAAATCCCTCCTCATGTATTACTTTTTTCATTTTATTACCAGTGATTTCTGTGATTAGTTTCTCTTTCCATATATGTTGTCTAGCTAACTCTTGGGCATCATCCTCATTAATTAATTGGTAATCAATTGATGTCCCATAAGGTCTAATATGATGTTCTTTGTCATACATTATATAATGGATTATACATAGAGTATCCTTGGGTAATCCCTCATTCATAGCTGGTGAACCTATTTATCATGCATTACATCATCCTGAACTCCATCTATGAAACTGCCAAAATAAGACCTCAATTAATAACAATAAATTCCTCTTAATGAGATATCATCTGGTGATGTATCTTTTTTAGAAGCTATATCATCCCACGAATACTTAATAAAATCATATCCTTACTCATCATTTAGATAATCATGTTAGATATCATCAAAAACATGTTGTTGTGTATCCAACACTATGCGATGGGAAGAGGCCTCCATCCTCCATCCCTATAGAAATGGGAGGATTAACACAAAGCTTATTTTTACCATCCCTATCAGGAGAAGTAGTAAAGCCTGGGGAGACTTCCCATCTCCCAATTGAGAGCCATGTATACTATAAGCCACAAAGTTTACCTCCTATGGATTAAAATACATACTAGTAGAGGACATCAAACCACATTTTAAGCACTTATCCTAGCCATGTCCCTAAATAGAAAATAAGGATCAAACAATTGCATGCATATAGTTTAGTTATTTATTCCCAATTACTATACATTTTGTGTAGAATTGAGGGGTTCTATCATATTCAATTCAAATATCAAATTCATCAGTATTAGTAGATCAAAACACTTATTCAACAAAAGTAAGATAGAGAAAAAAACATTAACCAATAAGGGAGAATTATTTACATATATGGTTACTTTAGTTTACTTTTCCATCTTAATGGGAATGATGATAGAAAAGTTAATGTGTGAATAATTTTTTGATGCCACAATATCAAATCCAGACCAGACAGTTTGAAAAGTAATAGTACTGTAGGGTAAGAATCCTCTATATGTTTGATGTTTAATTCCAACTCATGAATGTGAAGTAAGACTTACATAATGGAAATATTAACAAAACCCCACACTGCCATCTTTACTACATCAGAAGGAAAAATAAATTGGAACAATTCCCACACCAGTGAGATTCATTTCAAATCACAAATCCCCTAATTAATAGAGAAACACTTCAATAAGTTTCAAATATTCCAAGGTGATGCCCCTTTCAGAAAAAAAATAATGGCAATAAAAAAATGCCTACCTGTTTTCTAGCGTTATGAGATCACATCCTTACCTACCCTCAAATTAGAAATATTTCCCTTTCATCAAAGTCCACCCAATATCAAACCATATATTTGATGAAAGTATATATGTTAAAGGGACCACACATTGAGAATATATCCATGCTAAACATCCTTCACATACCACTGCTTCCTAAAATCTTCAAACTTATAACCATCAAAGCACCCTTCTGTGAGGAATTATTCCACCATCTACAAAGGGGGAATTGTGATAGTGCCTTAGAATCCATTAGGGAACCTGAAATCAAATAGAGTAGCAGTCCTTGTCACTGAATCCATCCACCCATTTGATTAAATTGAAATAACTAAATTTTATGATATCTTTATCTATATGCAACACCAAAATTGAACATAATAGAATTTATTTAGATTAAATATAAGTATTTAAGTATAACCACTAAAATATATTTTTGGAACTACCATGGATAAATATGAAAAACCTATTTATTAATTAAATATAAATATAAAATGAAAAATAATTTTAATATGAATGAAAATCAATTAGTTTACCTAAAATGAGTAAAAATATAATTATTTGTTTAAAAAGTAGTTTTAAAAAAATTTGGTGACACACATTTCTTTATCGAGAAAAATATGATTGATGATATATTTTTCTTTATATTAATTATTTTAACAACATTTTTTTAGTAAATGATATGAAATATTAATAAAAAAATTAATATTTGAAAATTTCATTTTCAAATAAAAAATGGTATTTATTTTATTTAATGAATTTATTAAAAACTAAATTTATAGATTTTCAAAATTAAAATTAATTAAATGTATCACATTTTTTTAATTTATTATTTCCAAATTAACTTATAATGAGTTTTGGATCTTATTTTGAAACGATCATTTTTTGTTGACAAATTAGGTTTTTCGAAAACATGTCATTTCTATGACTTTATTCTTAAATAAGAATTAAATATAAATTTATACAGACATTTATGTAATAAAATATTAATTTTAAGAATAAAATTATTCATTTTAAAATATTCATTCAACTCAAATAACACATGGAAATAATTTTTAAAACTAATAAAAATATATCTATAAAATAAATACTATTTTCATTATTTTCATTATTTTCATTGAATAAATTAATTTTTAAGCCTCATATACTTTATTTATGTTAATTTAAATAAATTTGTTCCATTAATACTAGTATCAAAGATAGTTTTTATTTAACACATTATTTTTATGATTAAAAAGATTATTTCTTTAAAAACTATATTTACATGATTAAGTGTGTTTAGTTAAAAATAAAATTTTACACCATAATAAATCTTATTTGATAAAATCGAACTGAAATTTTAAATTATTCGTATCAAAATTGGAAAAAATTTCAATCTTAATATTTTTCATTGATATTAATTTCTAATATTTGAAATAAATTATCAAGGAAAAAGTAAATTAGGGTAAAAGAAACAAATTTTAAACAAAAACCCCCAAAACACTCAATGAAGTCTCAAAAAGGAGTGTTTTATGTGAGTTTCCACAAAATATAATTTTAGTCCATAATATTTTACATTTTGATTCCTTTTTTCCTTGAATATAAATCTTACGTTATAGAAAATATAAGGGTTACTCTTAAAACTACCATTCCATTAACATTTAAAAAGGTGACACATTCACCCCATAAAGAAACATTCCTTAAAATTTACACTTTAAAATATTACTAATTTATAATATTATAACCCTATCCGACTTTTAAAATATTTTTTTCTTCATTATTATCATACAAAATTAATTTTCAAGGAGACTCCCGGAGAAAATTCAAATCCCTTAGGTGGGTATTATCAACAACATACCTTTTATTCTTCATTATAATATTTCTTATTTAATATATTCACACTAATATGATGATATTATTATCAATTATATATTTTAATTTTATTATATTAGGGTTATTACCACTTTTTATTCATATACCCAATCCATTAAGAAAAAAAACATTTATTCATTGGTTGTGAGGTATACCACCTCCACGATGTAATGTGTCTAATTTTCCGCCACCTCATTACATGGTTATATATATGGATTGGATTAAAGGGTATATTTAATGTTAATTATAGAATTATGTTTATTTAATGAAAAATATAATACCCATTAATGATACAATCATTAAACCATCATTGTTAATTTAATCATTTAAAATTAGTGTACTAATATGATACTATATTATTAAAATTGTGTAATATTTACATATCCATTAATTATTTTTAAAAATCAATAAAATTATTATATATATAACTAATTAATACTAAAAATATCAATATTGTTTCTATATTATGATATTAAAACTGAACCACCTTGTAATCATTCAATAAATCAGGTTATGTTCGTGTATGGGTAAGTTTAACATGATAATTGAAAATTAAAATGAATTTATACCATGAATGAATATGGGAACATAATTACTTATAAAATTTGATATAAGTTAGTAAATAATTATTACTTTTGGTTGTTTATATGTTATATAAATTTTTAATCCATTAATTAATAACACAACCTTTGATTATTAAAAATTATCAAAACATTCTTATTATCAATTCCATGTTTAAGGATAAATATTAAGAAACTCATAAAAGGAGTTTGAAAGATCATAAATGATTATATATCATCCATAAAAATATTTTTAATTGTCTAGTAATGATTATCATCGATAAAAGAATGAACACAATCACCGCTATTATGAAACTAGTACAAATGATCAAAACTATAAAAACTGGTGTGAATAATCAATAGATTTCATATAGAGAATAACGATTTAAGAAATTTATAATTGAAAACATTTATATTTAAGTTCATTAATTAAAAGATTAATATATATGTGTTAGTGATATAGGAGGTTAAAGTATGTGTGAGGATGTTAGGAACAAGAGGTTAGGATGATTCATATCAAATTTCTCTCTTTTAATATATGTTTGGTATTATGCACCTAATTTAATTTGTTTACATATATACTACCTATTTGACATATGATATCAGTAAATATATTTAAATATTTTTATATAATGTTCAATTACATTCCCTCTCTATCAAAGGTTTTGGATAAAAATAGTACCCAAGTTGTATGGGTTTTCATAGTCTCAATTCTGATTCATTATGACACATTACATGTTATATAGGATGTTCCTTCTCTTTGATATTATATTTATTTACGATACATTAAATGTTATATAATTTATTTTATAATATTTAATGGAATTTAGTATCCAAATCATGTTCCCTTATTTATGTCTATTTTGATTTTGTTATTTCCTTGGTGGTAATTTTTTTTGGTAACTCTATTTTAATTCATTGAGTGGTGATCTTTATTTGAACTTAATTATTATTACTTTAGTATATTCTTATATTGGATTGTATTATGTGGTATTCTATAAATTTTATATGGGGTTATGAATTCCAACCACAAAAAAATTGAAAAATATTTCTCACATAACAGGATACATTATTTTGAAATCATATACATTATTTCTATGAATGAATTAAGATCATAATATTCTAGTATTGAATTAGCCATATACTCATTGTTTTATTTTTAGTCATCATTAAATTTAAAATAATTTTTATTTTTTACAATGGGTAATGTCTTTTTGATATTTATTTTTTATTCTAATATAGATGATTAATTTAATGTTTACTATGTATCGTTTGACCATCCACCTTATTTCTCAGAATGATGTTATATTATGTTTTCGATTTTATTGACATTGGAATGTTTTTGAAATTCATGAATATTATTTACAACTAGTATAGGTAGATTATGTATTAATATATGTTTTTTCTTATTTAATCATCCATGTTTTCTTTCAGTATGAGGTTCCTCGAGGAATGGTATGAAAGGCCTAGATGTCCCTTCTGGTGATTTTATTATAATTAATTGTATAATGGGTGCGACCGAGAAATATATAGCTCCATGATGCGTTGACAATTCTCATGGTGAAAAATATATTTTTTTATTTAGTGTATGATTTTTTTAAATTAGAAAAATATAGTGACTACAGTCTGGATAATAAGTAAAGTGTCTTGGAACAAGGCCTTGAAAATAGGGTTTTGATGTCTAGAATTTTTCATTCCATGAATATGAGATCTATATTAATGATATCAATGTCTTAATTCATTTTCATGGATATATCATGTTCTTAGTTTCAATTTTATTTTAGAATTAATTTTTTAACTATTCCTTTCATAATATGTATTTCATGTGTATTCCATGATTTCTTCAGTTATATGTCGCTGGTACTGATAATTTGAGCTCACCCATTTTAATGTTTCCATTTACTCAAGTTATAAGATAATTATCAAACCTGAAATGTTTGAATTATCTAACATCTGAAATAATTTATGGTAAATATTGATGAAACATTATAAATTAATTGGGTTTAGATATGTAGTGGAAGAAAATTATAATTTGATATAATGAAAATTTTCTTTATTAGTTTCTAATGTGTCATAATTATCCAAAAAGGTAGACCTAAAAAAGTCTCCATATGTAATAGATTAAATATTAATTATTTATTTTATAATAATATATAATTATATCGAGGAATTTATAACTGGTGTCAAATTGAATTCAAAAATTATCTTTTAATAGTACTAGATATAGGAGTACAGGTTTGGGGAGTAAAAATTTGTATCAAATGATAGGTTTAGATGACTTTGGTGATTATTATTTTTATTGAGGATAATTTAAGGTTTTATAAATTATATTTTATCATAATTTAAAAGGTGTAGATAATTATTTTGGATAATTATATGATTAAATATTATTGAAATAACGCACATTTCATTTGGTTATTATTATAATAAAAATTTAGTGAAACCCCTAAGAATATGTTTATATGTTTTGTAACATCCTAAGGTTTTGGTAAATTAGATATTATGTTTTTTCTAGTAATAAATATTTTTCTAGATATAGGAATGTTGATGCAGTTATGGTATACGTGCATGTTGGTATAATCACCACGAAAAGTGCTGGTTAAGGAACGATTCAATCATCACATTGATACATGATGAGTGGGACTAAGACTGCATATCGAGAGTGAAACAATGTAGGGATATGATTTGTTTAATCATATTATATTTAAGAACAAACTTATTTTATGTCTATTATGATATAAAGTGTAATTTTCCTAGTAATACCTCTAGTTTTCAGGTTGATATAATAATAAAAAAATAATTATTTTTCCCTTAGATATTTTAATTATTGAAGGGATATTTATCGATGAAATTTTTGTATAACTGAAATAACTTTGAGGATTACGTAAAACATATAATTATTGAAACATATATTAAAAACATATATTAAATGGTATCAATAACCATGATATGTGATTTCATATCTAGGTTATATTTTATAGATTACTATTATAGAACACATTATTAAGGAATACAAATCTATTTTATTTAAAATATACATGGTGTTGATGTAATAAATTGTGGATTTATTTTAATGAAGTATGTTTGATATTAATTTATAACCCTGGGATTGGAAATTGATTCATTTTTTAGATAATTTAATCTAATATTTGGGATTATGATATATAGTGACCCGTGAGTGACCATATGAACTAGGGGTTAATACCATCTGAGAGATAATGATGATGTTACATTAAGTAGAATATATAATCTTTGTGTGGTTTAATGTCATGGATATTAAAAATGGTTTTTAAATGGTATGTTATTGAAATTATATGAATATATTAAATGCATAATATTGTATTAGATTATAGGAAGGCCTAATGTCATTTGATTAAGGATATGTAGGATTTTGGGAGTATCGATTTCAATGTTTTTTGGGAATTGAATATTTTTAAAAAGTTTCCGATTATTTGGTATATCTATTTTAAGGATAATGGTAACAAGTATGAGAGTACTCAACTCAAATTAATCTAGGTTAAACCAGTAATGATATACATTTAATTCAGAGTGATATAGGCTGAATAGATTCTCGTACTGGTTGAGTTATAATAATTATAGGCTAAAATGATAGTGTTATAAAATGAGGTGTATTGAGGTTATATTTTCGTCCATATATGTATAATTAATAACTTATAATGACCACTAATAATATTATATCTTTTTGTTTTATTAATGCAATGAACTTGATGGAACTGTGGGTCTGAGGGACAATGAATATATTACTTCAATGAATAACCCATTAGAACAGGATCCTGACTGAAAAACCTTATGATGCTGCTAAACAAACTATCATGAAATATTCTTAATAATGTGAACACATTAAATGCAGAAAAATCACAAAGGAAGAGAATGTTATAGTGTCATGAAATATTAAGTGATATATATGAAGAAAGAAAGATAATTAAAATTATTATATTTAAAAAAATCAAGAATAACTATGGGGGAAATATTATTAAAGGGATAGAAATATTATATAATTGTATAGATTAAGGTTATCAAACTCACAAGTGTAAGGGAAATATTGATTCTATAAATATCAGTTTCATTAATTTTAGTAGTGTTGGGAATAATGTGACTCAATGTTTTAATTCACGGGACAATGAGGGTGATAGTCACCAATAACCATTATATCAACGAAAATCATAAGAAAATACTAATTATAAATCAGATAGCGATTTTTCATTCTAAATTTTCTAGAGTCTAATTTCTTGGATGTTTTCACCCAGTTTAGGATAATGTGTAATAATTAAAAACCCTTAATGGTATGATTATCATTTATGTCATTTTCATGGTTTGTGGGATGTTATTACTAATGGATCTAGATAAAAACACATAGTTTAATGCTATATGAAATTAGTAATGGGTTACCCCCTTTATAAATAACATAAAATTATTTTTCATATAGATAAATCTCATTCCACATTATAAATAAATCTCAAGCTATCTACCTGTGTATGGTTATTTATGAGTTCCCAATAGAAATTACTCTTATATTTTGACTTAATTCATAATGATGAAATTTATTTAAGGAGAAGAGAATGTGACACAATATAATAATATTAGATGAGAATATTTAAATAATTAAATTTTTTTATAGCTTTGTCTGTATGAAACACCGAACTTAAACGAAACCATGATATATTTAAATAAAATATATACATTTATGTTAAACCACTAAATAACTAGAAATTTATTTTTCAGTAATGATTTGGAGTAAAAAAATTATGAATTAAATGTAAATAATAATTAATTTATGAATTTAATATGAATGAAATTAAAATAGTTTACAAAAATGTATAATAAGATTATTTCTTTTTTATAATATTTTCCCAAAAAATTACATTCATGGTGATCCATATTTCTATTTCAAAAGACATAAAATTAATACTAAAATATGTTGCATATTAATAATTAGAAAGAACTAATTTAGTTGGTAAATGATATGAAAAAATGTATATTAAAAGTTAATATATGAAAATGTCATTTTATAATAAAAAATGGGTTTACATTATATTTTATGATTTTATTCCAAAGACACATTTTTATATTCTGAAATTATAAATTTATAAAAATGAAATTAATTTTGTAATTCCATAAATCATAATTTTCTTATCAAGAAATTTTTAGATTCTGTTTTAAAAAAATTTGGTTTTAGTAAACAATTATAGTTTTCACTAAAATTATAATTTTAATTAATTTACCATTGTTGAAGAAAAATATATAAATTTATAAATACACATATTTAATAAAATATAAATTTTCAGAATAAAATTATTTATATTAAAATATTATTTGAAATTATAAAACCTATAGAAATCATTTTTATAACTAATTAAAATGTAACATTAGTATAAAGACTAGTATTGATGTTTTCATTGAAATAATTATTTTTCAAGAGAGATTCCATTTTATCTTACCATGGATGCCTCATATAATTTATATTTTTTATAATAAATCAATTTAAGTCATTTAAATTAATGTCCATGATAATTTTATCTTATATATATATTAGGATCAAGATTGTTATTTAACCAAAAACCTTTTTTACTTGATTAAGTGTGTTTAGTTTAAAATTAAATATTCACACCTTTAGAAATCTAAAAAGTTCAATCCTTTATAAATTTTATATGATGAAATTATTTCCAATTAAAACTATAAGAACCAAAGTATATAAAAATTTTAATCTCAATATTTTTTCAGTATAATTAATAATTAAGGTTAGAAAATAATTACCATGTTTAATGTGAATTAAATAAAGAGACAGAAATTATAAAAAAATCATTAAATACTCACATATACCTGAAGAAGAGTGGATGTTGTGTTTTCTAACACAAAATCATTTTTTCCTATGTTTTGTATTTTTTATCCATTTTCAATTTAATATTAACCTTACATTATTGAAAATATAAGGGTCACTCACAAAACTATCATCCTTTCACTTATAAATGGGTAACATCTTCACCAATTAAAGGAAGACAATTACATATAATTTACTATTGAAACTCTACAAATTTTATCCATATAAAACATTCCCAAAATTTTAAAAGTTTCTAGAAAACATTTGATATCACAAGTCATTCATTTCATGGGAGACACCTAAGGAAAAGTCAAGTCCCCGACATGAGTATTATCAACAAGTTAGATTTTATCCTTAATTATATTATTTAAAACTTATTTTAGACATACTATTATAATTATATTTGTTTCATTTATATATAATAATTGTACTATATTATGTGTATTATCATTTTTATTTTTATACCCAATCCATTTTGAAAATTAAAATCATCGTTCATGCGTTGTGTGGACTACTCCTTAACGACCAAATATGCATTGATTTACATAACCGCCTTACAATGATAGATATATGGATAATATTAAAGGATAAATATGATATTAATGATATCATTATGGTTCTGGAATGTAAAATATAAAAACATATTAACAATGTTGTCAACAATCATACATCATTAATTTAATCATTTAAAATAATCCTTCTAAGGGCTCAATCATTTATTCAAATTGTGTAATATTTATATATCCATTTATTGTTTTTATAAATTCATAAATTCCGGATATATTATTCTAGTAAGTAAATCATAATATTATTATTCTTTTGTTATAGTGATATTATTACAAACCACCACGTAATCAATAACTAAATCAGAGTATATTCATGTTTGAGTTAGTTTAACCACCTAATTGAACAATAATATGAATTTATATCATGAATAAATATGGGTAAATAATTAATGATAAAATATGATATAAATATATAAATAAATTTTTTTGGTTTTGGATATGTTATATCTATATTTAATTCATTAGTTAAGAAAACACACTTCGATTATTAAGAATCACTGAAACAAGTTTATTATCAATGTTATATTCATGGATAAAGATTAAGAAACTCATGAAATGAGTTCGAAACATCTTAAATAATTGTAATTCCAACATAAAATTAAGTTTAACGATCTATTAATTGTGAAATTTTATGGAATAATGAGCATTGCAAAATTTTTTATGAAACTAGTTGTAAAAATAAAAACTATAAACACCTGATGTGAATAATCAAAAGAATTCATGTAGAAAATTACTATTTACAATGCTTATAAATAAATATGTATATGACAAAGGTTATTAATTATGTTATTATTATATATATTTTTGTGATACATATGGTCAAATTTTGTTCATGAATGTCAAGAATAAGAGGCAAGGGTGTTTCCTCTCAAATTCCACACATTGAGATATGTTTAGTATTATGAACCCAATTTCATTCATGTGGTTTATATACTACCTATATGTGATATAATTCAATGAATTATATTTTAATAATGATTTTTTATTCAATTATATTCCATTTATTTCCTATAGTTTTGGTTAATATTTTACCCATGTTTTATGGGTTTTCTTAGTCTTAATTCTAATTCATTGAGAAATGTAACATGTTATACACCATGTTCCCTTTGTATGATATTATATTAATTTACTATATAATAAACATTATATACTTTATTTTTTTATATTTCATGGTATTTAATATCAAAATAATGTTCCCTTAGTCAATTGGCTATTGATTTAGTTGTTTCCTTGGTAAAAATGGTTTTTTGTAACTCAATGTTTGTTCATTTAGTTATGATCATTCATTGAAATTTTTCCCATAATTTGGGTTCATTTTTTCATTTTATGTTTTTATAAAAAAAATTTGGGGATGTATATTTCATCTACATAAACATTTTTAAATATATTTCTCAATTGATGAGATATTTTATTTTGAAACCATCTTCATTTTCTCTTCGAATAGCTTATGATCATGTCATTCCACTACTAATTTAGTCTTACACCCATTGCTATATATGGTGTAAACATAACATTTTAAATGATTCATATTTTATGATTTTCAACTATAAATTATGTTATATTATTAACATGTGAAAATAATTGGTTTGTCAAATGTTGTTATTCCAACACAAACGATTATTAGAATGTCATCAATGTATAGTATGATGACCCACCTTCTTTTTATGGATGAGTTATGATTACATTAAATCTTTAGTTAAAATGGTAAAAATATTTACATTCAATATAATTATTTACTACAAATTTTGGTTAATTATGTATTTATTGGTTTTATTCTTCGTTTTCTGGAGAGCTAAGTATTATTCAATAAGGGATTCCTCAGGGAAGGGTATAAAATGTATTGGTGACTATTATGCTGAATTCATTGAACATAACTAAGTGATGGGTGGGGTAAATAATAATATATCCTATATATTAATTTTTAGCTATCTTGTGACAAAGTATTTTTGGTTATTTTGCCTATGAAATCCCAATTCTGCAATATGTCTTGATTGCAGTCTCAATGGTAGTTAAAGTGTCACCCCATTAAGCATTGACTCTATGTTTTTTATTTCTAACATTATGAATTTTATAATTATGAGATCAATATTGTTGATATCTATGTTTTTATTCATATTAATGGAAATAAAAGGGCCCCTATTTAAATTTTATTATGGATTCATATTGTTTAACTATTTTGGACTTAATACTTAATCCATGATAATTCCATGATTTATTCAGTTATAATATTCCCTTGTAGAGCATTTGAAATCACACATTCTTCTATTTCAATTTCCAAATATTATAAATAATATTGGTATGCATGACATGTTTATAAGGATATCACATGTGAAATAACTTATAAGTGATGTGTAAGAAACAATATGGATTATGTGGTTTCATATATATTGTGGAATAAATTCTTATTTGATACAAAGAGAAAATGCTTTTTTAGTTTATGATTTTTCCTAATTATCTATAATTATAAACTTAAGAATATCCTTTGAATAAAATATATTCAGTAATGATAAATAATTATTTAATTATATAATGTTATATATGGGATTTTACAATAAATAACCTGACCCTAGTAGCCCAGAGATGGTGGTTACATAGTAATATTGGAATAAGATACTAGAGATCACATCCCAATGGACCAAATAGTTTAGTACTCTTGAAAATATAGATACATAACTGAATCTCATGGTATATTTAAATCATAAAAATATAATATAATGAATGTAAATATTATGAACCCTTAAACTCACTTAAAAATTATATCTTCATATCTGCATAATAAATAAAAATAAAGGGTGAGCTCAAATTCTCAATAAGAATTACATTCAGTGGAATATATGAAGATTATATAAGTTATATTTAATATGGGAAGGTGATGAACAGAAAAAACATTCCATTTAATCAATAACTTGATCATGGATAATATTATTAATGGAATAAATGACAGTGAAATAATAACATATAACAAATCACGTGATCTTGAAACATATCAATGTATATCATAAATAGTCAAATAATGAAATGGAAATCAATAACTAATTTCATAATGTTTGACATCATAAAAATACCATTAATGGCCCATTACAAGAAATATTACATAAATGGGAGAGGCCTTGTCCAAATACCCAAAATAGAATATCTCATTAGACTTACCAATGCATAATGGGACTATCACATGCCCCACTAATCACATACTTGGAATAATGCATTCCTTATATGAAGGGGATCGGTGGGGGGGAATTCAATAAATAATCATCATAAACATTATTATTGAAAAATATAATATGAAATGTTAATATTTACCCCAGTCACACATATCCTAAATCATCCCTAGAAATAATAAGTGTGGAATTATTAAAACATATTAATGGGGGATTGTAACTAAAATAAAGGTTTTTTATCATGGATGAATATAAATTCCATAAAAAGATCATTAAAATAATTCTTTAGGACAATACACTTTTCACATTGAAAATCACTTTTAAAAACTCAAAATTTCTAGAATATTATGGAAATAATTTTATTTAAAAATAGATCTTCAAAATGATAAAGGAAGTATCAAAATTTTGGGTGGTCATGACTGTGAGAAATTATATTCACTCCAAGAAAATTAAATTAAATATTCCTTTCACATTTTTGTGAGAAAGGTCAAAAAGTTCATTATTAGGAAAAGGATATGAAGATTCCTTTTAAACTATATTTTAAAAATAAATCATTGCTAAAATTTTAATTAAAAAATCTTTATATAATCTAAAAAAAATTATTATAACATTTTTATAAAACATGTACATTGAAAGAAAAATTCCCAACCAAATAGAAAATAGTCTCTCTTTCTTAAAAATTGTTTTTGAGTCTGTAAAAGTGAAAAATTAAAGGAAAAATTATAATTTTCATAATATATTGGGTTTAATATAGAAATATACTATAATTACTCTCATTGTATAATTAAAAATTAACAATCCTATGTAATTATGATAATATGAAATAAAACCTTACCACTATGGTGACTTCCAATTCATAACCCCTATGAAATAAATAAAATCAAATGAAAAATTAAATATCATTAAAGAAAATATATTCTGGATATCAAATATAAATTGTGTGTTAGATACACCTTATAAAATATGATAGGTGTACAATATAACATATATTCCCTTGAAGATAATTTTAGATGAAGAATCTTTAGAATTACCAGAATGTTGAAGCGAGAATTAATAAATGAATTGATTATTTTTATAAAATTCAAAAAAACATAAAATAAGTGTAAATTAAACAGAAATTAAAAAATAATAATTAAAAAATAATCTTATAACATCAAATACAATGAGTAAGTAATATAACACAATTAATATAAATTCAGTTATGAAACACCTTACCATTTAGTAATATTTATGTAAATTACCATTGGGTAAAATAATTTTAATGGAAACATAAAATATCATGAATTATAAATAATTCATATTATAACATTTAAATAGTCATTAAAACATCCATATAAAATAAATTGGTGCATAATTATAAAGTTTTCCTTAATGAATGGAAATTGAGATAGAATACCTTACCTTAGGTATGACTGATTAGGTATGTTTTTATCTTCAAGAATAATATTCATAAATTTATTATATACTTTTTTATGACACTTTTTTATGTATTATTATTATTATTGTTTTATTTATTACCATGTTATATTTAATTACTTAATCAACTAAATTCACATTGGTCATTTTTATGATATTCAATTCATATGTCCAAAATTAATATGATTAGTTGACTATGTTAATATAAGTCAATGTAAAATAATATTTATAATAATAATAATAATCGAATAATTATAAATCTTATACATAAATTATACTTTTAAAACCAACCATGAAATTTGGTTATGAAAAGTTTATAGTGTTACAATCATGGAGATGGTCAGTTGTATGCACGCATAAGTAAAATTTCCATTTTTCAATGATCATTATAAAAATATGGAAAGTATTTCTTTATAATTTAATAAATATAAATATATCATAAATATCATATTATTTCTATTAATATTCATATATATTATCCATGTGATGTGTTGATGAAGAAAAAAATCATATCTCCTTGTGGAGGTGGTAGTCCACATGTACACAAGAATGGAATTGTTATTTTTTAGTGAATAGAAATGTAATAAAGTAAATGACATATTAACTTTTAATAATGATAAATATTTCCTAAATATATTATATTTACCTTAAATACATCACTATATAAAACTGTCATAGGTGGTGATCGAAAATGAATTACATTGGTTCATGAGGTGGTAGTATGCCGCACAAACGATCGACAGTTTCATTTCCCAAATTATGGAAGAGGATATGGTTATATGTTATTAAAATAACATAATAAAATATTTTTATATGTTATATAATGGTGTTATTATATTGGAATTATTAATACATGAATGACGGTGGTAATATAATAGGTAAAAAATAATGAGATTACTAAAGACAATTACAAATGTTTAGAAAAACATCCATTGGATATCTTATTATGGACCCTAGTGTTCATAATTTTTGAAGAATAAAAGATTTAGGATATGGATAATGATTTTTGGGAAAGATTTGGTTTTTTTAGAAAAATGGCTTAATAGGTTCAAATAATTGACAGGAGGAGGTCCCTTTTATAATTATGGAGTGGTATTTTTGTAAATACCTAAAACTATTCAATAATCGAATGTTACTCTCAAGCCAATTTCCAAAAAAAATCATAAAAAATGTTTTATATTTAATATATTTTAAATAAATATGTTTATGAATAAAAATTAAATATTTTTTAGACAATTTAATTCTTTATCTACCAGGAATACTCACTTTTAGAATTTTAGTTTTCACAATAGTAAGATGTTTTTTAAATAGGGGATTTATCTTTTATGAAAAAGAAGAAAATTCTGAATAAATTTTGAAAAATTTATTAAAAATTGGAAATACAATTGATCAAAAATAAAAACTATATGCCCGTTAAATTAAATTTAACACAATTTCATGTAATGCACAAAACACTATTTCAACCTTAATTATAGTAATTAGTTTTTATTATTTTAACTATTCATTATGAGAGAAAAAAATGTTCACTTTATTACCTCATATTTATTATTATTATTCCAAATATTTATTCCATTTTAAAAAATTTCATTCATACAGGTGCTATAATTTATTTTAAAATCAATCATGTAAGTGTGATGAAAAGAGGTTTCCAATGAAAAAGTTTTCTAAAGTGTAAAAGGTTTTTATATAAAATATCAATATAAAATTTATTTCAATTATTTAAATTGGATAAAAATAATATAAATTTACAAATTTTAATTTTAAAACTAATTAAAACCACATTTAACAAGGTCAATTTTTTAGATGGAACAATAATTTTTAATAAAAGGAATTATTTTTTATTATTCTTCTTAAAATTAATCATTTTATAAAATTCTAAAAAATTCACTGTAATATTATTTTAAAATAATTATTTCAACCTTATGTTATGTTTTTCAAATATAATTTCAAGAAGTGGAAAATTTTAATTTCAAATATGTTAGAAAAATAGGATGAAAAAGTTTTTAGAATAATATAGTTTTTATGCCTAAAAACATGATTTATTCTTATCTAATGACTAGAAAAAATATATAATGATCGATAATTATTTTGATTATATAATAGATTAATTTTATTAAAATTAATAACAAATTTTTATTAATTAGTTTTATTAAGATAAAATCATATTGCACGCTTAAAAATTTATTTTCATAAAAAAATTTATTTTACTTTCAAATGATTTTTATTTTCACCTCTAATAAACTTATAGCTAATGTGTTTATTTAATATATTTGAATAATACAAAAATTTTAATAATTATGTTATTCATATTTATACCCATGGATTTAATGTCTGGGTTACAATGGTATACAATATTATGATTCATTTAAAATTGGGGTTGTGTGTGTTTCAATGTATCGAATAGATAGAATTTATTTAAAATTAAATACAGAATAAAGTCTAAGTGTGTTATATTTATATATGGTGTTATAGTGAATCTATACCATATGTTGTTAAAGAAATAGATCTCAGGGTGTGGGTCTATGGTTTTACAATAACAATTAATTTACCAAAATTGTTTAGAATGATCATTTTCAACAGAAAATATTTTGATGTGGATAGTTTGAGTAAGATTATACTAGAAAGAAAAATGAAGACCTCTACCATAATGTTTAAGGTAATATTCACAATATTTATAGAGAATTAGTCACCTATATATTTGATGTTATCATGTATGTACATGATAAAAATTAATAATTGAATGTTAAAGTTGAAGAAATAACTGACGAACTATGTATGAAGTTTCGAAATTTAATTTCTCTCACAGACCTTGTAGAGGGTGAGGAAAAATAAATATCACTTTGTATTAAAATATTTTACATAGTTGAAGTAGAATGAAAAGGTATATTTTTAAAATATTAATGTCTAAAATAATATTTGTGGAAGTTATCCATGAATTTAAATTTGTATACTAACCTACTATCAAAGCTAAATATTCCCAAATGAAGGATAGATAAAAAATATTAAAGCTTCTTGATAACATTGTACAAGAATCAATAAAATTAATGGGGAAATTAATAATAAGTTTAATAATTATTAGGAAATAATTTTAATATCAACTGAGGATGATATGAACACCCACTAAATTAATTTACTCTAACTTGTGTTGAAATTGAATTATATGGAATCATCAGCTAATCATCCTCTAATTATCTATTTGAAAAAGATAAATAAACTCTAGATGAAATTATTTATACTAATTTACTTATATCTACTAATGAAACCATAAAATTTATATCAAAAAATGTTTTAATTGATAAAAAAATTCCACGAAAACATCATGTATGGGTGTTGGTATATCTGAGAAAATAACCCCCTAGGAAGATCTGAAGATGTTGGAGTTTTGACCAAAAATATAATGTAAATAAATGTTAAAAAACTATATATATATATATGTAAAAGAGGGTGCTTTGATATTTTTTACTAGTGTTTATGGAAGTTTTGGCAGAGGTAAATTGGTTTTTGACATAATTTATCACTCTATAGGTAATGTATAAGGCCTATAGTCAGGGATAAAAATTATAGATAAAGGAGAAGACCTATTTATAATTTTCTAGATTCATAGAAAATAAAAATTCAATTCTATATGAATTGAATCAAGATAATTGACATTTTTTAAGAATATTAAAACTTGTGTGTCCATGGATATGGTGCTTTTTGGTATGTACCGACCAAGAACATGTAATATGATTATGGAAAATAGGAATCTATATCAGTGATAGAAAAATTGTAGAAAGAAAGTATAATGTTACTTTATAGAAAATATATTGGCGAAATATATTCACCAAAAGCAGAAATATATGAAAGAAAAACAAAATAAGTATTAAATAAAATAGAAAATGATTTTAATACCAAATTGAGGTTCTTCTATTGTAGGTTATGGGACACACTATGGATCACCAAAAACATACATTGCAGATCAAAATTAAAGTAAGCTACACAAATCTAAATGGTAATCATCTTAGGAGAAATCATTTATGATTTTATTGATTGAAGAAATTATATAGAAAGAGATGAAATTATTTCCTACAAAAATAAACACAAATTTTATGACAAAACCATTTAAAAATACAAATAAATTTTTAAAAATCAAGAAGGAGTGATTAACTATTTTCCCTAACTATTTGATAATGGCTAGACCAAAGGAGGAAGAACAAGAAGATGTCAGTATTAAATTGAAAAATATATTTCACAAAGTGTGTTTAAATATCATGAGAGAATTTTTAGAAGTGATAACCCAAATGATCAATAGAATTTATAATGGAGGTTTGGAAAGTATGTAAATGGTATGAAATACTATATAACCATTCTATTAAATCAATTGGAGTTGATTGGAAAAATGATTAAAATGCAAGGTAATACATATTCCTTAATGTATAATTTCAAATAGACTATTATACATAAATATAAATATAAATAAATAAATAATAATTCCATACATCTATAGGAATTTTAGAGTTTGAAACAGGAAAGTTGATCTTGAATGGAGAACTCTTATATTTACAAATATGGAAATAATGGAAGGTCATGGTTGACAAAAAATTATCAACCTTACTAATATTACTCATGATTAAGGAATACCCACTCCTTATTATCTTATGGTCCCTTAGATCTTATAAAATACACATCATAAAAATTATAAATTAATATGATTCTAGAATTATATTTTCCCATTAATTATTATGAGAGGAACACTGAATAAAAGTACAAAAACTGCAAAAAACTAGATTTTTTAGAAATACTTTAGACCAGAATTGGGAATACCCAATCCTCTTTAAAAACTCAATAAAAGAACTCAAAAAATTAAATTTTCTATATAGTATATTCCTTTCATTTCATTCTCAAAATATAAAACCTTGAAGCACACCTTGATGATTTTTTATAACAATATCCAGCATTGGGTTCATTAAAAATTCCCCCACATTAAACTCATGATTCCACTACATAAACAAAAAAAATCATAAAAAAACTAGATGTGAACATAGCATATATAGATAAACCTACTTCCTTCAAGGTGTGTATCAATGATTCAATAATCACGAACTCTAATATCACATGATCCATGACCAGTGTGAGATATAAGTGTTTATTGAAAATATTTATATAAACATAGAAAAATTGGTATCATCCATTCAAAAACACTATACTCACCAATGAACCATTAATAAACTCTCTCCCTTTCTAAACGCACATTAACTTCTCCCCATTTTTAGTAGTCTGAGATACCACTTCCCCCATTTTTCATGGAACCCAAAGACTGCTGATTTTATACTTCATTAAATAGAATCATCATTTTATACAGTAAACAGAAGATAGATAATATACCTTTCTCTAAAATAAAATTACATGTGGAATGGGGGTATCATTTCCACATCATACATTGAGACCAAGAAGTTAGTTGGTGATTCAAAGATGCTGAAATATTTTTTGAGGTTGTTGGGTTGGATGAAGAAAGTCTGCTCCTTGTTTTTTATTATGTCATCTTAACGTAAAAATCATATCTTAATTAAGCATTTTTTGAAAATGGAGAACAGATAGGGAAGAATAGATTTATTTACACAAACAACTTCCACTAGATGTAATATTCTTGATTGAGATATTTTAATGGGATGTTGGTATATAATATCCTATTTATATTACTTAAAGAGTTAATCGGATAGATTTTTCAGTAAATTAAAAAATGTGGTGATGATTATCTATTATAAATATTTCTGTCATTATGAGTTATAAATGATCTTGTGATCCAATAATTTTTTGAAATGGGGAGAAAATATTTTTATGTAAAAAGTTAATACTCTGTTGTTTTGTTAAATTTCATCAAATAGAGGAAATGAAAATGAGGATTTTCTAAGAAGATTTTTTTTAAAGATTATAATTTTATGGTTGTTGTGGAATGTCAAAGAGAATATAATAAATAATTTTATCAGATTATGTCATAATCGGATGATGTCAAAATGGATTAAGTCCAAATAGGTGAAGTAAAATTAGATGAATAATTTTTTAGGATCTCTCATAATTTCATCAAATATAGTCTATTGGATGAACCATATATTTGGGAAAAGACTCTATGTCATCAAATATTACAGTTTTTTTGAAAACATAAAATTGATTTATTATATGAGTATTATAATACAGTGGTTGGTGTTTAATTGAAACATATAGAGAGTTCTGATACAAGTGTCTAGATGGAGGATGCTTCCTTGCAATATTTTTTATATGTTCCTACGATGTTTTTATAGGTATGATAAGATACAATCATAATAGATGAAATAATTTCTACAATGTTTTTATTAGAAAATTATGTAGCATAATTTTTTACCTTTTCCAAAATCATTAAAAAAATT
This sequence comes from Viscum album, assembly GCA_963277665.1. Lineage (NCBI taxonomy): Eukaryota > Viridiplantae > Streptophyta > Magnoliopsida > Santalales > Viscaceae > Viscum > Viscum album. The sequence continues at coordinate 1,072,164,395 of OY728129.1, forward strand.
TAATAAATATATAAAAAATTATGATTAAAATATTATATATTGATGATCCCAATATCATAATTGGAATATTTATGAATCTAATTAGGTTGGAATGATAATTCTTAATGGTAGTGGATGTTTTAATTTATGAGACTCCTTGGGAATACTCTATAATCCATGAGAAGGATCCATGTACATTTTTTTGAGAGGGGGTGTTAAATTTGAGTTTTTCATTGTGATAAAATTTTAAATTGGAATACATATCTATCTCCTACTCACTCATCTATAAATATAGTGCATGTACAATATAAATATATGTATTGTTAACATGTGTAAAAGTAAACGCGATGTAGAAACAATATAAGATGGTGATACAAGATGGAATTTTGAAATCCAAAGTTCTGAAAAGAAATTTTCCATAAAATTAATATCTTAGATGAATAAAAAGTTGTTAAAATATAAGATTTGATATCAGAGGCATAATATAGAAGAAGGAAAAGACTAATTCATATTAAATGGAATCTGATGGACTATATGCATAGGTTAAATGATGAACTGGGGGTAAATAAGATGTACCAATTTCTACAAGGCATTAAAAATAGTTTTGAATGGATGATTAGTTAGAGAAACAAGATGAATAGGGTAATAAATGGACATTTATATATAATTCCAAGGAATGAGTTATTTCTTTCTTCTGGGAAAGAAATTGAAGAAAATATTTTTGCAGGAAGCACACGAGTAAAGAAATTAAAAGAATGATAGTGAAAAAAACTGATATAATTAGTGATGTTTTATAATATTTTTTACAAAATATTTATTATATCTTTTATCTATGGGGGGTGTACGTTCATAGTTCTTTTATTATAGTGAAAAAAAGTGTAAGTATGTTCCATCATTATTGTGGCCACATAAAAGAATTATATTCTAATGGGTTCTGTGGTATTCGATTATTTTGAAACTATTCCAATGAGAAACTAATATTTTTTAGTAGTCATCCTTGTGTGTAATTTTTTTTGTCGATAATTGTTTTGTTATTATTTTTAGTTAATTTATAATTCAGTAACATGAGGTGAAGGGTTTTTCAATACTTAAGAATATTTAAAAATAGAAAATTATTGATACACCACCTCACCCTTTTAGTGATCATACATACCCTGATTATTCCATTCATGTTATATTATATATAATGTTCCCTTAACTAATTATTTAATATGTTTGAAGAATTTTTATGTTTGAATAGATGTTAAAAATTCTATAAATAGTAATGGGATTCCTATTTTTTATGGAAGGACTATGATATTTGGGAATATAGAAATATTTGTTATCATCTGTACCTTGGTTATAAAGATCCTAAAGAAACAATAAAATATTTCCCACCTAGGAATGAGGGATTCACCCAAAAAAATGTTAATGAAATTAATTCATAGAATTATGGAAAAGAGATAAATTTAATACTTTATTCACTCTATAAAAGTGAGTTTAATATAGTAAAAGGGGTTAGTAAAAATAATGGAATATTTGAAAAGATGAATAAAAAGTATGATGGGAATATGAAAGAGGATAAATAAAAGTAAACCATATAGAGACTATAGTGTGATGATCTTAAATTGGGTGATTATGAATTTGTTGGTGATTTATTAATAAGTTTTAATGACATAATTATAACCATAATATGTCTCTGTGGGATGTTTTAAGACTATACTTTGGATCAAAATATCTTATGAAATTTCCAAATAAATTTCATTAAAAATCATAATCATTTGAAGATATAGATCCTTAAATTCTATCACTGGATGATCTGTATAACACTATCATCACTTAATAAATGAGAAAAGATAAGGTTTTAATGAGTAATGAAATGTTTGATTAGTAAATATCATTCAATGCTACCAAGAAGTAAATTATATGAATATTTTAAAATAAAAAGATAGTAACTCATAAACTAGAAACATGGTTTATAATTTTTTGATTAATTTACATATATTATTTTTAAAATGGTTAAGAATTCATTGAATTGAACAATGTGATGTCACTTCTAAAATTCATTAGCTGTGAATATATTCAACATTTTTAAAAAATGTTCCACATCGAATGGGAGAAGAAAGAACTGGTAAAGATGATAGAAACTATTTAATAACCTTTAATAATTTTGAATAAATATCAATTTATTATCTAATGGAAGTGATAATAAGTTATCTAAATATAAAACAATAAACTATTTTTCTGTGTTTAAGGAAGATGATTACAGTGAAGAAGAATCTTAAAACTTCACTAATGATACTATAAAAAAAGACATTATTAAAAAAGTGAATTATGAAAGATTCACCAGTGCTGAATGTGGCCATTCAAAATAATAATAAAATCATATGGATGTTATGATAAAAAGATATTTCTATCATAAAAATATTATAATAATTTAGTAGGAGAATAATATGTTCATGAAATAAATCTATTCAAAAAATAATCAATAATACTCTCTTTAGGATAAATCCATGATTATAAAATAAGGTGATTATATGAAGACTTTATTCGATGGGATGAAAAATAAAACATCAATATGGAAGAAATGTTTAAAGAAAAGTAGAAAGTGTCATTATATTTCAAATAAAATAATGTTAAATATTATAAAGTATTTACTAATTCCCAAAACATAGTTATAGAATTTGATGAAAGTTCAGAGAAGTGTAAATTTGAGAGGATTAAACAAACTTATCCTGAATGGCTGAAAATAATAGTGATGTTTCTTATAAGGAAAGGGAATTTAGTAAGACAATGTTTGTAGCAAAATAAAAATTTTTTGGAAAAATTTAATTTTATAAGGATTCAATGTTTAAAACAAAAGATCTTATAGTTAGAGTTTTTATTAATGGTAAGAAGAAATTAATAGTATGTAACCAAAATTTTGGAGAATATAAAATATCTAAGTGGATGGTAAAAATGTTTATGAAAAGTATAAGAATAGATTTATTATTTATGAATGTTATATAGGGAAATATTGTTTATATATTAACTAATAGTATTGTATATTATTTGGCCATACAATATATATTTTTTAGTTTAATCATCAAAATTATAGTGAACCCATGAGGAACTTGAGGAAAAGTCTTAGTGGGCCTCAACCCACTAAATGAATGAATCTTAAGAAAGACATTTTAATGGATGAAAATAGTTTACAAACATTGGAATCTATTTTTGAATGATGTAATAAAACTATAAATGTTTTAATATTATGTTTCATAATTTTTATGGAATAATTAATATTACCCAATAAATCTCAACAACAACATGGGAGGAAATAAAATGGAAATAAAAATACATATGGATAATTATCTCAATGATATAATAAGAGAATGAACGAAGATATTAGACAATGTGTGTTATTCTCACATGATCATATACCTGATGTTTTTTAATAATTTAAATTAATTTAATGAATGTGTAGTTACTTTTAGAAATTAAGGTTCTCTCAGAATCAAAGTAATTATTTTAACTGTCATTGGGGGAGAAAAAATAAAACCCAAATCGGAATTGTTTATTAGTTGTATGAAAAAATGTTTTGTAGTTTATTTTTACTATTTGATGAAGGTAAAATATATATTTTTTAATATAGTTTTTTTCAAGAGTATTGAAGATGAGTATGTTGTAACAAGAGGGAAAAGAACAAAAGGAAACTTGTTTTAAGATGTTGATTCAAAATGTTCATGCTATATGAACATGACTGGAAAAAATAATTTGTGGCATAAAATATTCAAGATTATGTGTAATAGGAATATGATAAAGCTTATAAAGAGATAAAGTATTCATGATATTCCTGACATGTTAAAGACAAAGATGTTGTTTTCATCTAAAATCTAGAAAGAAAATATTAATAACTTAGTGCATAAGATTGTTGGGATACATTCAACTCGCCCATTGGAGATGATACATTCTAAAATTTCTGGGACCATGAGTAATTAATAAACACAATTATATAATTAAATTAATTATCTTATTTATGAATTTAATTTTTTTCATGAATTATGTTTTTTAAACACAAATCAGAAGATCTTGAGAAGTTTTAGAGCTTCAACTAAATTGTGGACGAGTGGGGATACTCTGTGAATAATTTTTTTTATAATGGTGGTGAATATAAAGTTTTTAATTTTAGATATTATCTTACAAATATCAGAATTAATAATTTTTTAGTTCACCATATATATTAAAAAAATAAAGTGTTTTTGAAAGATAAAATAGATGCTTCGTGGAGATGGAATTGGAAATGCTAATTTAACAAGATAGTTCTGATTATTTTTACAGGGAAGTTATCATAGAAGTAGTTTTTTTCTAATAAATGTTTCTATAGGATAAAAAATGATATGAATCCTTACAATATGTATTATTAATAAACCCCTTCTTTGATGAACCTAAGGTATTTCAATAGTCATTACATTATAATATTTAATTGTGAAAATCAATGAATTTTTTATTAGAGAGTTATGGATTGATTATTTCCTAGATACCCTACTTATTTTGGAGTATATATATGTTAAAATAAAAATAAATGAAATATGGTAGATTATAAATATGTAAATGTTCTTTAATAGGCAAATAGGTATGTTTCAAAAACAGTGGTATATATTGAAGGGAGAGAAGATGAGGTAGTCTTAGTTTAAAAATATCAAGATAATCGTATCCATGTGATTCTATTTGAGATGAAGATTCTGACTAATATATCTCAATTAAGGATGAAAATTTCATACATCTCAAACTAGGATGATAAATAAAACATAAACTCATAATATCCTTGGATATCAAGAAAAAATTGTTCAAAGTTAAAGAATATAAAATCTAGTTTCAAAAATATCCTGTTATTCACAAGTCGTTCCAAGAGATATTGAAAAATATTTAGAACATAAAAAGATGATTGATTCTATGAATGGAGATCTAGATCATGTTGAGAATAATTATACTTGGTAACATGTTCTAAAAACAAATAAATACAATTTTTTTTACAAAAAATGGGTGTTTCAAAATAAGTTGAATGAAAATGGTGATGTTATAAGAAATGAGGAATAGATGGTTTTTAATGGTTAGCGACAAATTGAATCCATTGACTTTGAGGAGACCATTGATCCATTGTAAATATGATAAACTATTATAATATTTCATTTTAAATCAACCCTATAAGTATAATAAAATTTAATGATTGGTGTGAAGTTAAATTTTCATAATAGAGATATAGACGAAGAAATTTATATAGAAAAACTATTTGGTTTTATTCTTAGGAAAGATAAAAGTAATGTATGAAATTTAAATCAATATCTATATTGGATGAATCAATCACAAATATCATGGTATTCCCAATTTGATAATTTAATTTGAAAGATTAAATTTAAGAAAAGAAGAGCTGATAATAACTAATACATAAAATAAATTATTTAAATGTTTCTCATTATGATTGTTTATTTTGACAATATCATATACTAAGAGAATGATGAATAGAATTGTGAAAATCTTTATAGTGAGTAGAATTTTTTTTGGAAACATACAATCTATGAGAAATGAAATAATTTTATAGATTTTAAATCCTGAAAAAGAATAATTATATTTTTTATCAGAAGATAATTATATTAATGAACTTCTAAGGATTTCTGGAAAGGAATGAAAAAATACAATATCTACACCAATTTCATTGGAAATTTGCATTCAAAAAATAGGGAAGGGGAGGAGTTATATCCTAATGAGTTTAAAAAATTGGTTGGAAGTATATTGTATCTAACATCTTCAAACCCAGATATAGTGTATTCTATTACACAATTTTCAAGGTGATAATTTGAACTAAAGTTGTCTCAAATCATTTATAGAAAGAGAGTACTAAGATATATTAAAGGTAGAATAGATTTTGTGTTTAAATATGATAGCATTAAAAAGAATTATTTTTTTAGTAATATAGTTTTATATTGGGGAGTAAGTGTAGATGATAGAAAATATGCATTTGGTGGAGGGGTTTTCATTATAGAAATAAGTGTTATATGGATTAAAAATAAATAGAATTAAGTAACTCTTATTATAGTAAATGTTGAGTATATTCTATCAGTATAAGGTGTAACACAAATATCTTGGACGAAGACATTGTTGGAATACTTTTTTGATGATATAATGCTTACCCTTCTCTTGGGTTGGGATAACCAAACGATAAATAGGTCACTAAAGATCTAGTGAAATGTTATTGTTCCAATAACATTCATACATTATATCAATTCATAAAAGATCATGTGGGGATGAATGAATTGAAATTATATTTTAACCTATAACATATCTATATTCTAATATATTCATGAAAACATTTCTGTAAGATATATTTTATAAGCTGTGTTTGATAATGGGTTTTAAAACTCTCTCACTCTGAGGATTTGGTATTTTATTTTATCCCCTCTTCATCTTTTATTTAGATATTATTATAAATAGGGAGGAAAATGTGGTAACATAAATCCAACCAATGGTATGTGTTTTTCCTTTTGAGGGAAATCATGTATTTAGGTGGATTTTTTAAATGTAGTATAATTTTATTCTAGGAAGTCCGATCTATTTTAATAGTTTGTTGAAGTGGCTATAAAGAAAATTTCTTATAAGATGAATATATTTTAATGAAAATTTGGGTGAAAGTTCCAAGTTAAAGAACATGATATTATATCTAATGTTTGAAGAAGAAGTTTATTAAGAAACTTTTTATCGAAATCAATGTATTTTTGTTCAATGATTAGTGTTTCCTATATATAGTTCACTCAAACAGTCTTGAAATATTTGGATAAATAATATATTTCATGTGTCATAATGTTTTAGTGATTTATGTTCATTTTTTAAATGGTTGGGGTCGAAGCCACAATTTATTATTAAAGAAAAGACCTCTCTAGTGAGGGTACAGGGAGACCCATTACATAGCCCGAAGGCCTAAGGCCACATGGACATAATACAAGGCTTGAATGCCCATTTTGTTTGTCCCAAAGGACCCCTCAGTGAAAAGTGCTGATATAGTACCCACGCTGCTATAATACCTGCAACAGTACAGCCGCCGCTGTAGATCCTTCTATAGTTCTTCCACCGATACAGTGCCACCATTCCAATATTACATCAACTCCTACAGTACTGATACATTTCCCTACTACAGTAATGCTATAGTACCCAGAAATTTATCCCTACCTGGATTTGATCCTGGAGCTTTTTGATACTATGTAAGAGCCCACACCACTTGAGTACATTCTCATTGGCTGAATTATGTTCATTGGTTGTAAAGAAAATACAAAGGGGAGACTGTTTGGAAAAAGATGTTTGGAGGTATTTTTAAGAATCTATAAGAAGTTTAGATGAAGGTGGGTAGGCTGACAAAACCATGATCCATGTTTTGTCTTTTGTTTTCTTAATGTAAAATGTATAACTATTTTAATTATTCCAACAATTGAAGAAGGAATAGAGAATAGCATACTAATTTTTATTAAGTAATTCGATCAGAAAATAAATAATATACTATGATTATTAGTCTGAGTTTCTATATAGAATATTTATTTAATATTACATATAAAGTTCCTCAGATAATTTTTTTGATAAGGTGCACAATTTGGTGATACAATGTTGTTCTAATTATTTCCAACATCATGAGTTTTGAATTAATTCATGATCCATGTATTTTTAGAGGGATGGGGGATATTTTTTATGTAAAAATTTTATACTATGATTTCTGGATGAAGATAAATAGATAGAGAAAAATAGGGAGAGTTTTGATGAATAATAGTTTTAATTCATATTTGATGATATAATGGATGTTTCAAAAGTTTGAATGGAATAAACTAATAAAATTATGGAGTTGGTTCCCTAGAAAAAACATTTGAATACATTATGATTATTTTTATTTATAGTTTTTATTTTTTATAAATGAATTATTACATAATGATTTTTCTTCTATGTTACATACTATGTGATAATTTTTTAAGGGTGACTATCAGACTGAATGGTTTTAACATATCCCCACTATAATGATATCCCATTTGTGCCATGAAAATTTTTTAAATGTATATTCTATAATTAAAAGATATATTTTGATGTATAAAAATGATACAGGATATCAGGGGTAAAGAAATAAAGGTATTTGAGGAACCTTCAGTTGGTGTACCACATTGGTAATTTCCCATGTAGTATATTATGGCAACATAGCCTTCAAATAGGAAAAAATTATTTATATGTGCCACTGAATGTTCATATAGATGGTTGCGTTTATAGAACACTATAAACATATATCATTATTAATATATATTATGAGTCATGTGGTTTAATTTATTGATGAAAATGGTGAGGTCATATGTTAATATGGAAGTATGATATGTTGGGTGAATCACAAGTAATGGTTTATTAATGAATAATAAGAGAATGAATTTTTGCCTTTATTATTTAACAGTATTTGAAATATCAATCAATTTAATGGAAATTATACATCCTAAAAAATTCATTTCTATGGTGTACTGTAGGAAATTTCAATGTCCAAAAATTTAAAAAAAGAGACATTGAATAGTTAGGTTGATGGTACCAACATACATCCTTATTAATTATAGATATCATGATAAAAGGATTATATTTCATTATTAGCATCTGTATGGGATTTTATTACTTTTTAATATTAAAAAATTTCATTATGGGTTCCTTGGCATGTTTCTGGATGCTATATTCTTGGAATTTAAGCTAGTTTTCCTAATTCCACTGAGAATGTGTCCAAGAGGGTCACATACTAAGTGTATCCAAAACATCAGCTAAATAATATATTTTTTAATATTTAACATGGTGAATAAATTTTATACCAACACATGATTTAATAATTATTAATTCTTTGTTGATAGTATATATTCTATCACTAGTAATTAAACATAATATACTTTGAATGGAATATTTTATAGAAATATATTTTATATTTAGTTAATATATTTTTAATTTATTTATTAGTGAATAATGGAGTGATATTTTTTATATAATGATATCTTTAACAAAATTTAATGAATCCTTTATTAAATTAAAATTACCTAACATATGTTGAAAATATTTTTTTTAAAAGAATCTTTGTCAAAAAGAAAAAAGATCTTTAGGTACGTCATTATTCTAGCTAAGCTCTAGAGAAAAAATCCCTTTGTTAGAAAGTCCATCTTTTAAATAATAATCCTCTATATAAATACAAGTAATAAATTATTTCATTGGGGAAATATATTCTAAGATGTTAATCTATTGAGAACTCACCTTTCATGAGAGATTAATAATACTGTTTTAGTTACCATCCATGATAGTGGTGGAATCAAATTCTGGACAAAAATTAAGATATCCCCATTAATTTAAAATATTCACCACATTAAAAATCACAATAATTACAAAATCAAGAGATATAGAATTACCACATGAACTATATAAACATCATTGATATTCACCTATTTCATTTCTAAAAACCTCACTACAACCAGAATGACTTAATTATCCTCTTAAAGTAGCATCCATATTGCATTTAATCCACCATGGAAAAAGATAAATCTACATAACTTAAAAAGTTATATAAGGGTACAATAATTACTTTAAATTCCAAATCACTTATGAAAAGTAATGTCAATAATTGAGTTATCAAAAATCCAATTTTGAGAACCTTTTTTTACAAGATCACTCACATCGTCAGAGTTGATTAAATGGTTAAAGAGGTTATGTCATGTCTTATTTAGTTCATGGTGAACAAGATAATGCAAATGAATTCGGAACATTTCACCATAAAATGGTTCCTAACCTGGGGAGAAATGGTTAAATCAATAGACATGAAATTTTTTAAATGTATTCTATATGTAAAATACAGATAACTTCAAAAAAATCTACAAAAGTAGACCCCATTAATATCGTTTTAACACAACTAAAAAAACAATTTCTTCATGATGTCGATTTCAGAAATCTCATTTCGAAAATAATAATAAATCCAACACCCTATATAAAATAATCAGTAGTGTGTTTTAAAAACATAAAACTCTAAAAAATGTTAAATATAGAAGGAATAATTCACCCCCTTCAAAAAGGCTTAGTTTAACATGGTTTATTCCCCTATACAGTCTCATGATAAATATCATATATGGAAAGCCCTCCATTTTTTATCTAGTTACCAAATATAATTATCATTTCAATTATTGAAATAATAATTTAAAACAAAATTCTTAATATAAATTGGAATCCTATCAAATGAATTTTCTAATTTCTCTATAATCAACATAATTTTATGAATATAAGAGTTATAAGAATTAACGTTTTTTTTAAAGAACACCATTCCAAATGTCCAACCTAAAATTTAAGGACGAATTGGTGTTATCTAACAAGTGTTATACCATTTAAATGTTGGGGAAAGAAGTCTTAAGATCTAGAAAAATATGGGAATCCATATAATTTAAGTATATAATTTTGATCATGTTGAAAAATATGGACATCAAAAAAGAAAGATCTTATGAGTCCTTATTAATGATCATACACATGAAGATATACAATAAGGAAAGATTGAATTTAATGATATTTTTATTCTATGTCCAAAAAATTCAATTGGTTTACAACATTGTTTCCCTGAGATAGGAAAAACCATCCATTAAAGAATACTTCTACTCTAAATAATATTCACGATAGAGGAACTGATACTATTGAAGAGGTAATCCAGCCATTGGTAAACCATAAAAGACTATGAAAATCGATATCAAAAATGTTTTAACAAGGATAACTCTCATAGTAATTGAGAAATTGTTTTCATTCTAGGAGACTAATTGGTTATTTTCTTGACTCACAATTTGAGAAAAATTACCAACAAGACATAAGAATGTTGAGATAAGTGAAAGGAAACATACCTTCTCTAATACTCAACTTATGAATGTTGCTAAATATTTTTGGTAGAATGATAGTTTTATCTAAATATAGAATGATGTATCCCAACTAATCTCCAGAACTAAATAATTATTATAATGGAGAAGTTAATTTCTAATTTTTTATATGTTTCTTTTAACACCTTTAGTGAAAATAATAATATCATTATCATTAAATAAATGAGTGAGGGAAATAATGCCCATAATAGCTCTAATGTGATTGAATTTATTGGAATTAACAATGATTAGAAAGAGTGTCCTTAACTAATATTCAATAATGGAGAAAATTATGGTAGAAAAAGGATCACCTTGACATAACATTCTGAAACATATGAAATAACATTCGTGAGAACTATTGATAAGCACTAAATCATGTGATAAACTCAAAAAAGTATTAACCAATTTAAAAAATTGCATCAAATCAAAAAATACCCAAAACATTAAAAATTAGTCCCTATTAATGAATATAAAAATCCTTCTTAAATTCATTATTGAGATATTTATTTCCACTTTTATAAGAATTAAAACTAATATTAGGGCATTCTGAAAAAATAACAAGAAAATCCCGAAAGATTCTCCAATGATGAAGTCAAACTATTTTGGAGATATGATCTTGTTCACAATTTAAGAAATCCTTTTGGAAATGATTTTTATGATGATTCTAAGACAATATTGACAGGAGACACATGGCTAAAAAAACTTTCTCATTCACATCATACACATTAGGAATGAGAGCATGAAATTGAGCATTAGTTCCTTATGTCAGCTACCCACAATTGAAAAAATGTGTGAAAATCCAACAATCATCATAGTGAATAATTTCTTAATAATATTGAATGATATTGTTAGTAAAACCATTCAAACTAAGAGAGCTACAATAATTTCATCAAAAAATAATCTCTCTAATTAAAAATTCATGGGGGTAATTAATATGTTTTTCATTGTATTAATCATTAACTAGCTTAAAATTTTAATACTCTATAATATCAATACTAGTATTGGGACCATAAAAATTTATCATAAAAAACAACGTAGGTGTCCAAGTCCTCTCATTTCTCAAGAAACACAACTTTATTATTTCGAATAGCCATAGGTATATTATGTTTCATGGTTAATTAAAGAGTATTAAAAAATATTTTGTTCAGATCATCCTATTTTAGCCTCTTGAAATTAAAGGATTTTTTTTCATGGATTCCCTATGTTTTAATAGAGTATTGAGTTCATGAATTCAATAATTTTCCTATGAAGTTGTACTTATTTATCAAATAAACAGTCATTATTCAAGGAGTAATAAATATTGTAGTATAATAGTATACCGAATATAATGGCCTAGTGAGAAATTATATAAATTTTATATTATTTAAAAATATATTATTTAATTATTTAATTAGTTCTGTGTATGTCAGAAAAAATAATAATAATATCAAGAATAAGAATAAGAATAAGAATAAGAATATTATATATGTGGGGTTTTCTAGGGATTAATGAAATAATAAGGGTACATATGATTTTATTATTTTTCAACACTTGTAGTATATAAACCCAATTATGTTATTTTCTTATGACATTTCCATTTGTTTTGGTTATGCACAACACTATTCGGATTTTTCTCTCAAGGCCCTACAGAGTTCTCTTCTCCAAGGGCACTATATAAAATGGGGATTGATACTCTTACACCACCACTCAAAATTTTAGAGTGATCAAGGATAATTATTCTTGAATTTATTTTAAATGAGATTAAAGATGAACTATGTAAATGTTAGGAACAATCATGATAGAACTTGTATATTTATATAGTGATGTTCATCAGTTCGTGGAGCACATATGGATCACCAGTAGAGAGAATCTGAACTTGATTACTGTAACACCCCAAGAAAATTAAGAATAAGATATTTTATAGTTATTAAAAAAATTATTTATAAATTAATTTTACTTTAAAATGGTTTTTATGTTCGATAGCGTACCCGATACACAACAACGGGTTTGTTTGGAATCTTACGTTGCACACTAATATAATATTATTATTTTAAAATGTAGTTAACTCCTAGCCATTGTATTGGCGAGAATGAATAAAAATAACTAAAATATGATTATACATGTTTTTTAAATGTATTTATATTTATCATATAAATGTTAGAGGCTAAAAATGTGAATGAATCTAATTTTAAACATAATTTACATTAAAATGCTGATTTATCCCTTTTTAATGACGAGCCCTTTTTAAATCTAGTTTTGGTCACATTAATATAGTATAAATGACCAAATAAAATCATTCATTATAATGGGGTAATCAAAATTAACTTTGTGCAATTTTTTGGAATTTTTCTGATAATGTTCATTTTTTAATGAATAGTGAAAAATATTGTATTTTAAATCAAAAGTGCCTTTTAATCAAATTTATTTATATGGATAGATTATGTTTTTAATTTTTTTTAAAGGGTAATTAGAATATATTTTTACCATTTATTCCAATTTTGGTCATTTTAATTAATTTTACTTTGAAATTGAACGTAAACAAGTATCAATCTTTTGATAGTTATTGTTTCTTAAAAACACTCTATTTGTTTTAACAACGAGAATAGATTTTAAAATTAATAGATTCCACTTCTATGTTTTAAATTTTGAAAAATAGACATCATTTTTTTATTCTTAATATCAAATATAACTTAGGCTGAATTTTTGGTATTTTTCTGAAAAACATCAATTTTTGATGAATAATGAAACCACTTAGTGGTAGTTAAAAAAGCGGAATTTTTTTTAAAATTAAAATTTTCCACTTATGTGAATTTAATTTCAAAAATACGACATACAAGGTTTTTATCAATAAGTAAAATTTGGTTTAGTAAGATGAAAATAATTTTTGGTGAATATTAACTTTTAACTTTTAACTTTTATTTACCGCAGTTAAAGGTAAATAAGGTAATACAAGGTAAAAATAATATTTTAATAATTCAAAATTACCTTAACACTTGTAAAAACATTATTAGTTGATTCATTTACTATCATGGGCATCATTGGATAAATTTTGGGACCCCATTGAGCCACTTGGGAGTGAAAATGTCAATTTAGAATAATTAATTTAGTGTGGAGACAAAATTGACATTAACAAAAATCATTTAGTATTTAATTTTTATATGGTGTTATATAAGTCCTGGTTTCGGCTATAAATATTATTTGGAAAGATAAAAATCATTCCTAAAGAATGGTAGTTTTTTTTATAATTTTTAGACGTCAAATAAATTAAATTTTTTATGACACAATAATGATGTTGTATTTATCTCATTAACAAATGATTTAAATAAATAAAATTATAATGATTAAAATATTATCCAAAACATGTCCAATTATAATTGGATTATTTTATTTCAACCATGAATCATATTATCTTGGACTATAATGATTGTTTTACCATTAGAAACCGAATATCATTATATTATAAAATAATATTTTCACACTTTCCTAAAGAGCCCCTCCTCCCCCTTATTAAAGGAGACCACTTCTAACCAATTCCTCACACCTCTGAAGCCATTTGGATCATAAAAACTCTGCCCAATTAATATCCCTACATCCATCTCCTACCCCTAGAAGCCTTACTTTAGGCATAAGTCACTTCAAGAAGACCTTTTGTTTCAAACCAAAGGAAGTTACCCAAATTAAAGGTAACAGTTTCTATTCAATTATTTTCATTTATTTTACTTCTCCAACCCCTAAACTCTTTTTATTTCATTATTTTTTAACAACACCAGTATCCTCAATATACTAGGATGTTTTTATTTGAAGGATTAGAAATACACATACACACACCTCCATCTAATGGGTGAAGAACATAATGTTTCTCTAGATGGAAAACTAACGCCTCACGAAACGATGATTGTTCGATTTTCTCCAACCGCCTCTCATGGAGGCCATTATAATGGAACTATATTTATATATGATATATATTATGTTTATTTTTTCTTTATGCTTCTTTATTTTTCATTTATAGCATGCCTTTATGGTTTCCATAGTTGGTAAATACGATAATCTCATTTGAGGAAGTGCGGACTACCACCCCCTCAAAGTGATGTGACTCATTAATACATTATCTGGGATTTATAAAGGATATAGTTGATGATATTATATATGTTATTTTACTGGAATTATAATATAACTATGTATAATTATGTTTTATTTCCATTAAAATAAGAAATAGAAATGAAAGTAGCATTCATGCGTACTTACGACTTACCGTCTCCATGAAAGAAGCATTTCATTTTGTACCTCTAAATTTTAGGTACTATTATAAATACATGTATATACTATATAAATTTGATATATATGATATCTAAATAATGAATATCATTTTGTATATAATGAACCTTCGACCACATGAACAACAAGTAATTATAAGAAGTCCATTTTTGACTCAAGTACCAAATATCGACAAAACAAACATTATTAACATAAATGATTACATAATGTTTATAAAATGGTAATAAGTGATATAAAAGGAATAATAAATATGAAAAATGTTCTTAATCAAGAATAAATTAACTTTAGTTTATTATTCAGGAGATTAAAGAACGATCGAGTCAAGTTGGACACGAGGTGAGGAACTTCATCTCAATCTCCTTTCATTGAGGCATATTTTATTCTAATACAAGTATTTCTTTTATACGCTGTATAAAAAACATTGACTTTTCATTTCATTCAAAGGGAATCTCTTTCCTCTAATCATTTTACTAAATGACAAAAAATCATGTTTCTTTCAATTTATGAGCGGACAACGACCTTTTCTGCCGCCGCAAGTATTATTTGATCTTTGCCTTCCTCAACAATCCATAATGTTTTAAAAAGAAACTAAATACCTTATACTCTATTACTTATTTTTGGTATTGAAAATGGTTTTGAAAATGGATTTGTTATGTCAATATATTTATGTGATATGTTGTGATCAAAATGTGGAAATGTTTTCTTTCCTTTATATTGGTTGTATGTGTTATGGTTTTATATTTGTACATGGACATTTGACGGGTGGTTACATGATAAACCAAATGAAGGGAGGTGTCGTGAATACCAGGATGGGTGGTAATGTTATAACCTCCAATTCATTTGGTATGGAATTCAGCTGTATGGATATTCCATTTAGTGATATGTGTGGAAGTCGACCGTATGGTTATTCCATTTATGTATGTTTATGTACCAAGATACCTTTATATGTTATGTGTTCTTCATATGAGTTTCATGGTAATATTTTGGTTACAAAAGGGTATGTAATGATATTTTATTTAGTAAAGAGTATTTACTACTTCATAAAGGTGAAAAGTATTACTTATGTTGAAGTTTTCATGGTTTACTTGTTGTTTTCAAAAACTAACAGTTTTCCTTGTTTGTGTATCCAATGCTGATATTTTTATGCTCATCCCAAGTATTTGAATTGTTTTTCATAGGACATAATGTGGAATAGGGTCAAGTATGGGATCAAGGAAAATTCATGTTGTCATAAACATGGAACTATACATGACATTTTTTTAAGAGTTCATGTTTTGTAAAAAAAAATATACTGGGTAGAAGTTTCTACTTAGAAATTTTTTGAGATGTAATAGTTATTTCCTAATTCTATAAAACTCTAAACCTGAAAAGATCCTTAATCATAGTTATTAATTTAATTCAATATTATTTAATGTTTAAAGATGGGTCCTTATAGTTGGTATCAGAGGTCGGTTTAGATAACTTTAGGAGTTATGGTATTGTTAAATTAAAATCAATAATGTAATTTAAGTTAATATTGATATCATATAGCATTTACATATTACCATGTTTCTTCACCTAATATATTTCAAATTTCAGAATGGTTTTTCATAGAGGAAACATAGTAGCTTTTCTAGGAAGGCTTACAAATGGAAATGACCTTCCAAATCAGCTTCCTAAGATGGCCAGAATCAGAATTGAACAGTTTACTATGGTAATCGCTCAGTTAATTCAGGTGATAAATGGTGCTTTTGTTTATTAGTGATATTTTGGTTTATTCCAAAAGTAATGATGAACATGAATGTTATTTAAGGGTTGTCTTGAAAACCTTAAAAGAAAAGAAACTATTTGGGAACATCAGAAAGTGTGTGCTTTCGTTACAACATATTTCACTATTTGGTCACATTGATTCAAAAAATGGCATAACTGTTGATCCATCTAAAACAAAAGTTGATGAATAATGGCCAAGACCCACAAATATAACCAAGATCCGTAGTTTTCTTGGTTTTTCAGGTTATTCCCGGTGGTTTGTTGAAAATTTTGCACGGTTATCTAGTCCAATGAATAAGTTAACTCGTAAAGGTGTTAAGTTCATCTGAACAAAAGAATGTGATGATTGTTTTCAGGAATTAAAAAATAGATTGGTGAATGATAAAGTTTTGACACTACCATATAGAAAAGGTGGGTTTTTTATCTACAGTGATGCTTCGTTGAAAGGAATGGGCTGTTTCTTAATGCAGAATGATTAGGTAATTTCTTATGCTTCACGTCAGTTGAAACCTCATGAGTTAAATTACTCTACACATGATTTGGAATTATCTACTGTTGTTTTTGCTTTAAAAATTTTGAGGCATCATTTGTATGGAGTGAAGTGTGAAATATATAGTGATAAAAAAAGTTTGAATTATATATTCACTCAGAAAGAATTGAACATGAGATAGAGGAGATGGTTAGAATTAATCAAGGATAATGATTGCACAATCCATTTTCATCCGAGAAAAGAAAATAATGTGGCTGGTGCTTTGAGTCAAAATAGAAATACTTCATTAACCATTCTACGTTTGGAAAGAGATCCTTTGGTTTTTGATTTGATTAACATTGGCATTGAAGTTATTGGTTCAGGGAATTAATCTGATTTGTTTCAGGTGTCAGGGAAATAATCTCTATCAGACAGAATAAAGCAAGTGCAGAAAGAAGTCAGTGAGTTCCAGAAAATTGTAGAGTTGGTTCAAAAGGGTAAGTTGCCTGAATTTAATATTGATAATGATTATGTATTGAGATCTGGGAAGTGATTATGTGAACCATGTGATTCACAGTTGAAAATTAGTTTTTATGTGAAGCTCATAGTTCTCAGTTTTCAATTCATCTTGGTAGTACTATGTTGTACAGAGATATTCGGGAGTATTATTGGTGGGATGGAATGAAAAAAGATATTGCTGATTTTACTATGAAGTGTTTTACTTGTTAGTAGGTTAAAGTAGAGAGGAAGTTACAAGAAGGGATGCTTCAACCTTTACCAGTTCCAGAATGGAAATGGGAATATATATCCATGGACTTTGTTGTGGGATTACCAAAGACATGTCGAGGTAATAATGCAATATGGGTTATAGTTGATCGATTGACTAAATCTCCTCATTTCCTTCCTATTCGAGATACATTGTCTTTAGATTCACTTTCTTGGTTATATTCTAAAGATATAGTCAGGTTTCATGGAGTTCCCCTCTCCATTTTATCTGATCGTGATCACAAGTTTAATTCTAACTTTTGGAAAGGCCTTTAGAAGTCATTGGGTACGGAATTTATTTTTAGTACAGATTTTCATCGTCAATTAGATGGGTAGTCAGAACGAACAATTAAAACCCTAGAGGATATTTTACATTCTTTCTCTATGGATTATCAGGGAATTTGGGGCCATCTTCTTTCTTTGGTTGAATTTTCATATAATAACAATTTTCATTCTATTATATAGATGGCTCCATTTGAAGCATTAAATGGAAAGCATTGTTGAAATCCAGTTTTTGGGATGATGTAGGTGAAAGGAAGCTTATGGGACCAGAATTTGTAGAAGAGATGACAGAGAAAGTTCAGTTGATTCAGAAGCACATGACAACAACTCAGATTAGACAGAAACTTTATACAGATAATCGGAGGAAGGATCTTTCTTTTGAGGTAAGTGATCATATCTTTCTCAATGTTTCTCCATGGAAAAGTGTGATGAGTTTTGGTAAGAATGGAAAGTTGAGTCCGAGGTTCATTGGACCTTATAAAATTATGGAGAAAGTGGGATCAGTTGAGTTTATAGTTTCTTTAACTCCATGTTTATCCCAGGTACACAATGTTTTTCATGATTCGATGTTAAGAATGTATAGGCCAGATCCATCTCATGTTCTGAGCCTAGAGGTAGTTCAGTTGGAAGAGAATCTCTCTTATGAAGAACAACCAGTTTAGATTCATAACCTTAGAGAGCAGGTGTTGTGGAATAATGAAATTTACAAGGTAAATGTATTGTAGAAAAACTATATGGTTTAAGAGGCAATGTGGGAATCTAAAAATGCTATGAGGGATAAATACCCCCACTTATTTTGATAAGTGAATATTAATTGTGAGGATGCAATTTCAAAAATAGAGGAAGGATGTAACATCCCAAGTAAATGAAGAATAAGATAATTTTATACTTAATAATATTTTTTAATTAAATATTAATTTTACTTTAAAAGGGTTTCTATGTTTGATAGAAAACCTGATATGCAACAACGGTTTTCTTTGGAATCTTACGTTGCACACTTATATAATATTATTATTTTAAATGGTAGTTAAATCCTAGATGTTGTATTGGCGGTAATGAATGAAACTAACTACAATATGACTATACATGTTTGTTATATTTATTTAAATTTATCAAATAAATGTTAGTGGATTAAAATGTGAATGTATCTAATCTTAAGAATAATTTACATTAAAAGGTCGATTTATCGCCTTTTAATAGAGAACACTTTTTAAATATAGTTTCGGTCACCTTAATAAATTCTATATGACCAAATAAAATCCTTCTTTAGAATGTGGACATCAAAATTTACTTTGTGCAATTTTTTGGAATTTTTCCGATAAAGTTCATTTTTTAATGAAAAGTGAAAATATTGTATTTTAAATCAAAAGTGCATTTTAATCAAATATATTTATATTGATAGATTATCTTTTTAATTGTTTTTAATGTGTACTAAGAATATATTTTTACCATTTAATCCAATTTTGGTCATTGGAATTAATTTCACTTTGAAATTGGACATAAACAAGTATCACTCTTTTGATAGTTACTATTTCCTAAAGACATGCTATTTGTTTTAACAACATGAATTAATTTTAAATTTATTTAATTCCACTTCTATGTTTTGAATTTGGAAAAATAGACATCATTTTAAAATTTGGAATATCAAATACATCTTAGGCTAAATCTTTGGTATTTTTCTAAAAAACATCAATTTTTAATGAATAGTGAAACCACTTAGTGGTAATTAAAAAAACTTACTTTTTCATTTAAATGAAATTTTACCACTTCTGTTAATTGAATTTCAAAAATATGACATATATGGTTTTTATCAAGAAGTAAAATGTGCTTCATTAAGATGAAAATAATTTTTTGGTGAATAGTAACTTTTGACTTTTATTTACTGCGGTTAAAGATAAATAAGGTAATTCATGTTAAAAATAATATATTAATAATTCCAAATTACCTTAACAGTTGTTGAAACCTTATTGGTTGAGTCATTTAGGACCATGGTCATCATTGGGTCTATTTTTGGATCCCATTGAGCCACTTGGGAGTGAAAATTACAATTTAGATTAATTAATTTAATGTGGAGACAAAATTGACATTAACAAAAATATTTTAGTAATTAATTTCTATATGGTGTTATATAAGTCTTGTGTTTGACTATAAATATTCTTTTTAAATCTAAAAATACTTCCTACATCATGGTATTTTTTTAATTTTTGTACATCAAATAAATTAATTTATTTATGGCACAATAATGATGCATTATTTATATCATTAATAAATGATTTAAATAAATAAGATAATACTGATTAAAATATTATCCAAAACATGTCCAATTCTGATTGGATGATTTTATTTTGACCATGACACATCTTATCTTTGACTATAATTATTTTTGGACCATTAGAAACCGAATATCATTATATTATAAAATAATATTTTCACACATTCCTTAAGAGCCCCTCCTCCCCCTTATAAAAGGAGACCACTTCTAACTAGTTCATAACACCTCTCAAGCCATTTGGATCATCCAAAATCTGACCAATTAAGCTCTCTAAATCCCTCTCCTACACCTAGAATCCTTACCTTAGGCATAAAGAACTTCAAGAAGTTCTTTTGGTTCAACCCAAAGGAAGTTACCCAAATTAATGGTAACATTTTCTCTTAAATTGTTTTCATTTATTTTACTTCTACAACCCCTAAACTCTTTATTTCTTTCTTTTGTAACAACAAAAGTATCCTCAATATACTATGATTTTGTTATGAGATGGATTTTAACTACACATACACACACCTCCATCTAATGGGTGAAGAACATAATGTTTCTGTGGATGGAAAAGAAAAACCTCATGAAACAATGATTGTTCGATTTTCTCCAGCCGCCTCTCATGGTGGCCATTATGATGGCACTGTATTTATATATGATATATATATTATGTTTACTTTTTCTTTATTCTTATTTATTTTCCATTTATATCATGCCTTTATGGTTTCCATAATGGGTAAATATGATAATCTCATTTGAGGAAGTGTAGACTACCGCCCCTCAAAGTGATATGACTCGTTAATGCCTTATGTGGGATGTATGAAGGATGGAGTTAATGATATTATATATGTTATAATACTTGAATTACAATATATCAATGTATAATTATGTTTTATTTCCATGAAAATAATAAATATAAATGAATGTAGCGTTCATGCGTACGTACGGCTTACCGTCTCTATGAATGGTGCATTTCATTTCTTACCTATAAATGTTATATACTATTATAAATACATGTATATACTGGATATATTTGACATATATTATATCTAAATAATCAATATCATTCAGGATATAATGAACATTTGACCACATGAACAACAAGTAATTATACGAAGTCCATTTTTGAATCAAGTACCAAATATCGACAAAACAAAAATTATTAACATAAATGATTAAATAATGTTTATAAAATGGTAATACGGGATATAAAATGAATAATAAATATGAAAAAGGTTCTTATGCAAGAAGAAATTAACTATAGTTTATTATTCAGTAGATTAAATAATGATCGAGTCATGTCGGACATGAGGTGAGGAACTTCGTCTCAATCTCCTTTCTTTGAGGCATATTTGGTTCTAATACATGACATTCTTTTATACACTGTATAAAAACCGTTGACTTTTCATTTCATTCAGAGGGAATCGTTTTCTATGAATCTTTTTACTAAACGAAAAAAGGAATGTTTCTTCTAACGTACTCGATGACAATGTCTTTTTCCACCTTCGCGTGTATTATATGATATTTGGCTTCATCAACAAGCCGTAATGTTTTTAAAAGAAAATACATACCACATACTCTTTTACATATTTTTGGTATTGAAAATGATTTTGGAAATGGATTTGTTATGTCAATTTATTTAAGTGATATATTGTGATAGAGATGTGGAAATGTTTTCTTTCCTTTATATTTGTTGTATGTGATATGGTTTTATATTGGTACTTGGAAATTTGATCTGTGGTTACATGATAAACCAAATGACGGGTGGTGTCGTGAATACCATGATGGGTGGATACGTTATATCCTCCAATGCATTGGGTATGGAATTCAGCCGTATGGCTATTCCATTTAGTGATATGTGTTGAAGTCGACCATATGGTTATTCCATTTAAGTATGTTTATGTCCCATGTTACCTTTATATGTTATGTGTTCTTCATATGGGTTTTATGGTAATATTTTGGTTAAAAAGGGTAAGTAATGATCTTTTATTCAGTGAAGAGTATTTATTACTTCATAAAGGTGAAAAGTATTACTTATGTTGAAGTATTCATGGTTTACTTTATGCTTTGAAAAACTAACCGTTTTAATTCTTTATGTATCCCTTGTTGATCTTTTTATGCTCATCCCATGTTTTTGAAATGTTTTTCACAAGACATAATGTGGAATAGGGTCAAGGATGAGATCATGAAAAATTCATGTTGTCTTAAACATGGAACTATACATGAATTTTTTTTAAGAGTTCTTGTTTTGTAAAAAAAATACAGGGTAGAAGTGTCTACTTTGTATTTTTTTGAGATGTAATAGTTTTGTCCTAATTCTCTATAACTCTAAACCTGAAAAGATCCTCAATGTTAATTATTCATTTAATTCAATATTATGTAATGTTTAAGGTTAGGTCCTTATAATTACTACAACATAACTATGGTACGATGTATAAATGTTTTTAGATACATAAAAAAACAAATAATTCATCATCATGTAGTTATTTTTTTAAGTGAATTATAAATAAAATATGATGAAAATGTGTTCTTTTTTTGAAATTAGTACATAAATTATTCTCTGATTCAATTATTTTAGTTACAATATTTATCCTTTATGTATAGCATCGCTTAATAAATAATTATTTCAAAAAAAAATAGTGTTGGGAATAGTCCATGTGGTGATTCCCCAATGCCTAGAACCATCAAATTGTATCAGATGGACTTTATAAATATTTATAATTATTTTAATATCATTTATTTATTTAAAATTTTATCATTAGTTTCTGATTCTAGTTTAATAGTTCGTTAATTTGAATAATGTGATCTTATATAATTTCTCTTCATTCACACAAATATAATAAAAATTCATTAATTTTCACAATGAATAATGTTCTCAGAACTCATCCATAGGTTCCATGTATCCTAGATGTATATAATAAAAGTACTTGTCATGTAGACCATTAGTACACATGTTTAATGCATCACGAATTAATTAAAAATTATTTCAAGTCATGATCATTTGTTATGTATGATGTTTATTTAAATGCATCAGTTTTGTACTAGACCAGGCCGGTTCATGGTCATCTAGACTACATGGAACATGACATTCATACATAACGTTTAGTCCTTTAGTCAAATACAGACAATGTTTCTCTTACCCAGCTTAAATGACTGGTGACCATGTAACTTGGAGACCCCACACCACGTATCCCATGTATAAATTATTTTATACAATATTTTTAGGGAATTAGTATACTCCAAGTCCCTAGGCATGTTCCATGGATAAAAGGTGTAAGTTATACATATCATATAGTGGTAAAGTACATGTCGTTCATATTACCAAATTACGTAGTGTTAAAAATTAATTTATTATGTTATTTAAACCATATTAACAAGTTTTATGTGGGTCTTTTATTTGAATATATACATTCCATGAGATGAGTTTTATATATATTAAATTTCTAATTAATTTCATTGTACTGTTTTGAATAGTATATTATGTATAAGTCATAACAAAATCATTACTCTACAGACACTGTAACGTAAAATACTATATAAATACCATGTCTTAGTTGTTTCATTTGATTGACTCTGCACATTCCATAAAATTACATCCTAATTATTATATACAACATGTTTCATGAGTAAAAAGAATATGAATATAAACATGATGTGTAGTTAAAATGGGTACTCACCATTTTTCAACCAAGGTACATGTTTTGTACGTGGTTAATTTTAAATATTTTTTAAAAAAAATTATTCTTGATAAGAATATCCAGAATATTCAAATGATAATTAAGATAAAAGAATTAATTAAGTAAGGAATATAATTAATTTATTTAAACATTATTAATCTTAAATAAATAAATATTATAATTGATTTCTATTTTTATTAAATGTGTAATTTGATTCATGTATGTTTATGATCATGATCATAGACTAGAAATTCATATGTGATTTGTTTCATTATAATTTATTAAATTAAATGAAATTTATGGACTGTGATTCATGCCTCCTCTCAATATGTAAGTATATTAATTCCCACAATCTCTATTATATTAACCCCTTAACCAATCCATATTTTCACCTCAAATGTGTCTCAATAAAAGATTATTCAGTGGATGGATCCCCTAAGTGAGTGGAGGCAATTCTAGTTTTCAAGTGATGAAAAAAAAATCCCAAACATATATGGATGGATAGGTGGAAATCGACAACATGAACCACTTCCTGGTTCATGTTTTTTCTTTAAGATGATGGTTAGTTTATCATCCTCTTGAAAAACTAACCCATAATAAAATCTCACGATCATAACACTTTAGTATTATCTTATGTCAACTTACTTTGTTAATTTCAATATGGATGTTTAATCACATTCACATGAATTAATGAATTAACAATTATAAATGATAGAACTAGAATAAATTATATGTTGTGTAATCTTTATATAAGAAATGGTTAATAAAATAAGTAAATCAACTTAATTTTAATATGTAAGCAATAAAGGAAATATGTTCTAATTAAAAATATATTTTAAAATCCCTCAATTATATATATTAAGTCAGTATACCCATTGAATACTTAATTTAAAGTTAAACCATAGTTCAAAGTGCTTGATAGGGATAATTTTAGTTTGTTGCAGTTCTTAAGGAATTTAACATGATGATTGGGTTGCCTTAAATTAGTTCACATCTAGGGCTAAATTCCTAAACATGACAAGATTGACTAAGAGGAAATGATCGAGGGAATAAAATTAAATGATTTTAGGATGGGATAGTCCACTCAATAGTTCATGGAACTTTTAGTTAGTGCAGTTTGTAATTTTTTTCCTACCCAAAATCCTTTAAATAACTTTTTGAGACCATGTCCATGTTTTGATAAGTGGAATAAGTGTATGTTTCCCCTAGAATTTCCCTGAAATAGGATATTAAAAATCAATATGTGAGGGATATTGAGTTTCAATATAATAATGGGATAGTTATAAATATATATATTATTTATTTTCTACTATTATCTGATATAGTACTATCATTTTTTTCTTATTCTTTATAAAAAAATATGAATTTAAACTTATCATTGTTATCCATACATTATAAGAATAACCACTTCACTGAAACTAACATCATAGAGTTAAAAATGCACTAATTCATGATCCTTTTCCATAAAAGAATATTATATGTGTTTGAAGAACCTATTCCTAAATAACATATCCAAATAACTATTGAGGATGAGATCTCACTTTGTGAGAAATATTCAAATGATTCCAAAGATTTTCAATATTTTATGCTATCATCTTTGACCAATAATCTTTTAATGAAAAATAAGGACATGGATGTGTATATCATGATGTTTCAACTTCAGTTTTTCAATAAAAATAATGTGATACAAGAGATATGAGATCTCCAATGAATTAAGTTCATGAAATAATTGAGATTAAGAACTATCTATGCCTCATGTAGTCCATATTATTGACTATATTGAACACTTAGACATCTTGGGGATTAAATTTATAGATGATTTGTGCACAGATATCATAATTTTCTAATTAACCATGACCTTATATAGATTTATGGTTGAATATACCATGATTAATAATGAGAAGTGTCTTCCGAAACTTCTTACTCTAATTATCCAAATGGAAAAAGACATAGAGAATGACTATCCTGTGGAATTTTTGGTGAATAAGAAAAGTAAGAAAATTAAAATAGGATGGAGAAACATAACAATTCTAAATACCTTGATCCCATCCATCCATGATGTGGAAGATTAAATGTAGGTAAATAAAAAGAATGTAGTGTGTTTTTCATGTGGAATGTATGGACACTAGAAGTAGAAATGTACCTCGATGAGATAGAATGATAAAGGTTCATCTCTCGAAAACTATAATCATTCAATATCAAAACATTGAGTTTTAGTTATATCTTTTGGATCAAACATATGTATCCAAATTCATCAACCAATAATATTTTGAATTCTTTCTTGAGGAGAGGTGTATTTGTAGGCTATCAATTGTTTGAGGATGACATCTCTAACCATCAAAGACAACCACATTTCGTTTCCAATATAAATGATATTTGTTTTAAGAAATTGTTATTATGTACTTAATATTACTAAAAACATAATTTATATATATTTCTTAGATACATTTGGTTTTGTTTTATTATTTTGAAAAAAAATTGAATTCCTTTATAATGAAAACATATGTAATGGTATGTCACATTTATATAACACTATTTGTGTATTAAATTATGAAAATAAAATATTGTAAATTGATAAAGATTCATGTTCATGTGAGTCATATAAAACCTAGTTTTGGAATCACAATATTGGTTTTGTAAATGAGAATTGTTTAACAAATCGCTATCAATATGGTTATTTTCACTCTTTTAAGCTAAAACGATTTGAAATATTTCTCACATGTTTATAAGAAAAAATGACAAAACTACCATTTGTTGGAAAATTCTAACAATAATGGAATTTGTGATATTTTCAACAGGCTATTTGGGATGGGAACCCGTCACAAATAAGATTTAGTTATGGGGTCCCATCGCAAATAGCCCATTGTAGAAAATGGTATCGTGGGTGAATTAGATACGATGGAGGACTATGGTTTTCTCTCAATCCTTTGATTCCTCTTCACAGTAGGTGATGACAGAGGCCCCCTCGCCAGCCCCTACCCCCTCTGTGGGGGAGGGGGAATTGTCATCCCGTAATAGGGCAAGGATATTCCATCTATTCTCCAATCCATCATTTCTTCATCCTTTCTTGAATATCGCTATAAACCCTAAGGTCCCTGAGCTGGTCGACGGGGTGTTGGACCTTCATATTTCTTCATCTGAGTTTACGGATTCGTCCAGCTTGGGGAATGTAACACTGGTGGCATGGTTCAAGAATAAGAGGCCTTCTAATGATGAATTCGATCGATTCGTTTTCGGTTCTAGGGATCTCTAGGAATGAGCGGTGATCGGATTTCTTGACAGTAAACAAATCATGATTCGTTTTGAGACCAAGGTAGATCTCATTCAATCGTGGTCAAAGGTGCCTCACTACTACGTGGGATCTCAATTTCTGCTCCTCTATTGGTCTTTCGACCTACATATGAACCGTGACCCTCCTTATATCGCAGTCTGGGTATGTTTCCCTAAACATCCTTTTTCATTTCAAAACCCTTCGATTTTTCGATTACTGGGTAATATGGTTGGCCGATTTCATTGTTATGATTCCCTTAACGAAGCCATTTTCCACCCAGTAAATCCTCGGGTGTGTTTTGAAATTGATTCATTTTGTAGACCGTTTGATTTTGTTTGTATTACGATTGGTGAAGAGTGCCTTTGTAGACAATGTGTTATTTATGAAGATTGTACTATGTTTTGTAATTCATGCAAGAGGCTGGGACATTCGTCTGAGGTATGTCAAAATGGTCATCCTCTGTGGTTGAGGGAGAACCATCGCAAAGGGCTAGCCATGCCAGTGAGCATGAATAGTGACAATATCTTGGAGATAGGCCAAGTTTCGGGTCCTGTTCTGAGGTCACCAGGGACTGATGCCAGTGGGAGGTGCCCTGGCGTGTCTGGCCTTGTTTCGGATGGTAAGGTAGGTGGGTCTCATACGGTCTCCTTTGAAAGAATTCATGTTTCTGGAACATTGAGTGGAAAGCAGAAGTCTATCCTGAAGGTTGCTGATAATTTTCCAAGGTCAAGGAAGGAGGTTGAAGAGTCCTCTGGCTCATTGGTTAGTGAGGGTGCAAGGAATTTTGTAGATGAGAGGGCTTTGATTGTAGTGGATGTGTTCTGTTCGGCTGATCTGAAAGAGTTGATAGGGTTGGATCCTTCAGCTCCTCCTTTTCATTCCTTGAGTAACAGGTTCGGTGGTCTGTCTGATGGTTTTATGTCTAAGGGTCTAGAAGAGGAGGGTATTCCAGGAGGGGATGATGAGGAGGAGGCTTCAGACAGGCCACCGGTTGCTGGTTTGTAAATTGAATCTCTTTTGTTAGCGGCGGAGGCTGTAGTGGTTCAACAGGTTGGCAACAAGGGGTAGGAACTCATTTGTTTGTCAATGGAGAATGACCACCCAGTGCACAGTAACTCCTATTTGGTGGAAACTGATAAGATGTTGGATCTTCAGGTTGGTGGAGGTGCAGAGGAGGCGCAAGCAGTGAATGTGGAAATTGTGTCTGAATAAGGTAAACAACTACCTCTAATGGAGAATAAAACTCCAGAAGCTCGGAGTCGTGTTCTGTGTTTGGGGGAGCAAGCCGGTAAAGGAAGGGAATTTTCTAGGGAAGGGAATGAAAATTTGAGTGGCACAGTTGGTCGTTCTTTCAGCAATGTTGTTCAAAGTGGGAATCAAAAACAGGGAAATGTTGAAGGACCTTTGTCTGCCACTACAAGGAGATGGCCAAGAAGAGTTTACTCATACCTTCTGAGGCCGATGTGGACTAGATCTACCTCTAAGAGGGATATTGAGGTGATTGTGGCTTTTAAGAAGGGTAGTGTGGTCAAGAGGAAATCACCAGACAACCCAATTCTGGATCAGTTCAGGAGATGGGTTCAAAGTGAAAGCTACTAGAGGTCACCAGAATGGGAATCGGCCATGGCTATAGGGGAAAATGAATCCATCTTGGGATGTGGAGATGAGTGTGCTTTCTTTTGATGTGTAATCCTATGTTGGTTGTCTAATTTTACGTTTATGTTGTTTGATTTTGTGCTTGTATGTTTGGGTTCCATAACCCCTCAAATCGGCCTTTGAAAATAAAAAAATCGATTCGGCGGAAAACAGTAACGCAAAAAATGTTTTTTTTCAATGGGAAACTTCCCCATTGCAAATAAATCTCGTATTATATACATTATATATACATAATCTTATTTCAACAGGCCCATCATAAATAGTTTTTGCGATGGTACTAAGGGCTCGTCACAAATACTATTTAAAAATACATTTTTAAACTATTTAACATGGGATCCCGTTGCAAAATATCCCATCGCAAATAATAAAAAAACAATATTTATATATATTTATTTAAATTATAATTAATTAAAAAATTATATTAATATTATTAAAGTAATAAATCAATAAAAAATATTAAAAATCACAATATTCACAAAAAATATATAAAATATTCATAAAATATTATTTTTATTATTTGTAAAATAAAAAAACAGTAAAAAATATGATACTAAAAAAAATATTTAATAAAATTATTATTAATGAAAAAAATATATTAATATTATTAAAATAAAAAAATATTAAAATAATCAATATTCACAAAAAACTCATAAAATATTATTATTATTATTAGTATAATGAAAAAACATTAGAAAATATAACAGTAATAATAAATAATAATATATTAGAATTAGAAAAATAAATTATGAGATATTCTCACCAATATAAAAAACATAAATTAAAAATATTTCATATTATAACAATTCCTGAATTCATATGTTTTTAAAAAAAAAATCACTGAGGGGGTCGTCTTTTAGAGGAGATGGAGGAGGTGGAGGAGATGATGGAGGAAACTCCATATCTAAACTGCGAGTCAGACGATGTATGTACTCCATCTGCTCATGATGTTGCTGCTGCTGCTGCCATCGACACATCTCCTCCTCATGCTACTGCTACTCTTTCTACTACTGACGCATCTCTTTTTGCTGATTTTACACACTCTCTATAAGATTAGCCTGAGTTCGCAATTACTCCTAATACTATGAGGCAGAAGATATTGCCCCTCCATGAGATCCTCTCAAGATATAATTCGACATCGTAGTGGTACCATAATAAGTATCAGGTGTCACATGAGAGTCGATACAAACGAATCAGCCCTTCTCAAAGCCATACTGAGTCGCCTACATCCATGCCGCTTAATCGAAATGGTGGGTACTGGTCTTATCTGTCTTCTCGTCTTGACTTCCAGCCTGTGTCTGAGAGTTCACAGCCTCATATGACCCCTTCAATTCCAATTTTTAATTAAAATTGTGAAAATATTATATTCAATTAACTATCAAACTGGACATAAATTCTAACCACAATCTGATGATGGTTCTCACCTCTAATCTCTCAAGTGGATGGATCTCTGTACATCCTCCAATAAATGTCGTAATCCTAATATAGGGATTCTCAAAATCCTATAAAAACATAAAATAATATGTTTATATAAAAGGATATTTAAATTATTTAAAAAAGATAGATACCAGATGCTCTCTATTTGTACTGAATGTACAACTACAAGCTCAATGTGTCACCTTCGGTCTCCCCTGGTTCTGTCGACCCATTGAAGACCACCTCTTAAATCCACCACCAAACCAATGTAAACATAATCCATCCCAAATGTGAGATGAAATGTACTCTGGTTTGTGGTCTCCATATGACTCATAAGAATCTATCACTCATGCTTATTTAATGGTTGTTGTTAGCAAATTGCATAACAAATAATGGAAACGGCCAGACATAGACACCTCCTATGACTCATGGATATCGTCACACATTCTATCATCAATGGGATACCATAAACCCTAAAAATAATTTATAATATAATGTTATTAATTAAATAAATTTCAAAATAAATATTATTTATTTACGTACCAGCCAATGATTGAATATTCTGAATTTCACATCAACAGGAATATGTTCCCATGTGATCCATGGCTGAGAAAAATAATTCATCAAGATAGTTCTCCTATATACAACAGCCATATGCGCAAAACTGTGAAAAAAGAATAAACAATCAAACAATTAGTATATATATAAATAAATTAAGGAAATTTAACATAAATATACAAGTTACCATACCACTGTGTGTGTGGATCGAAGCCAATACATGGACCTCACTCGGGGATAGGGTCAAGAATCATCAGTCATACAAGAATGCACCCCCTCCTCATACCCCTTGAACTCCCAGTATGCTGAGGGTCATATTATCCCAAATCCCCCATATCCAAAGGTAGTTCGGCCTCTAGTAACTCACGAAATAGATCAAGGTCCATCTGAAACACAAAATGATTGTTGTTAGAAGATAGTTGAAAATAACTATTATATATATATATATTAGTTATGATTATAAAAAACATTTAACTACATAAATTTTCACCTTCATCATTATCTATATATCTGACAATGTCAAGGTCTTCATATTCATCCTCAACATCATTTATATCCATATGAGTTTCATTTTTGTCATCTCTTGTCATTGAAAATTTATTTTTAACTTCATTAACATCTTCGTCACCATCGACCCTCAATTTTGGGGTGTCATCATTGATATTCATGCCTCATTGTGAAAAATATGTATTTTGAGTAGTCTCTTGAAAATTTTTAATTCCTTCAAGTTTAGCGTAACGACATTCAGTTTGAGTAAACTGATCTTCCTGAGATTTCATTTTTATTATGCTCCACCAATCACTTAGGTCTCTATAAGTAGCATAGTACATTGAGTAAATAATTTGATGTTCCTGATGAGCTTATAAAAATGGTTCATTTACTGCAAGAAGTGTTTTATATTTAATATCGTTGTTTCCATGAGTTGGATGAACATGTAAGACTCTCTCAATATCCAATCACCCACATTTAAACATACTTATGTAATTATTCCCTAGATAACACAACTCAATAATTTCATCCAGAATGTCGTAAAAGTCAACTTCATTTTCTCTATGATGTTCTACTCTCAAAAAAACTCTACAGTTCATTGTTTTTTTGATTCCCCATATGCACGTGTTTGAAATACAAAACCATTCACCACATATGCATTATATTATTTAACCATTTTGGATGGTGGGTTACTCAATATACACAATCGAATATCAATTTTATAAGTATACCGAGACACCTAAAAATTAGTAAAATAGTTATTAATATAATAAATATTAAAATGAATTGATATTAAACCATCAATAAAATATGTTACCAGTTTTTGAAAACATTGAATTTTTTTTCTGCGTTCTTCAAGAGAAGCTGTTGTAAATTGTGAAATTTGTTTAATGATATGATTATCATATAACCTACAAATATAATAAGTTTAAATACTATAACATAAATTATAGAATATGTTATAGGAGCACTCATAGTACAAATGATTTTATTTCTTCACAGATGAAATGAACACATGTATGAGATTTGTGATGTTATTATCTGAAATCCATCATTCTTGAACTCCATCGAAGCCATGATTTGGCTTATATGAAATTGATAATTTATTTTCCATTTCTTCATTATTATATTCCTTATTATATCCCATAAAGTTTTGTTTTGAGGGATATTCAGATTCCAAATAGTGAGATAAAAAAAAAGAAATTTCCTCTTGCAAATAAGCTTCAAAAATTGAGCCTTCTACTGAGGCTTTCTTGCGTACTTTTTTCTTCAATTTATACATGAATCTATCAAATGGGTACATCCATAAAAACTATAATAGACCTCCAAATTTATCTTCGTGTATAAAATGAAATATCAGATGTTCCATTGAGTCAAAGAAATCTAAAGGAAATATTTTTTCCAGTTTACATATAATTACAGCAACATCTTCTTCTAGTTATCATAGTGCATCGTAGTCTATTGTCGCTACACAGAAATCTTGAAAAAAATATGATATGTCTGTTATCGAATCCCAAATCATAGATTTCATCAAACCTCTAAATCCAATCAGCATAAGTCTTTCCATTATAACATGAAAATAATGACTTTTTAATCAGGTAATATGACCATTCATAACACATCTTCCCAAATTATAGGTAGAACCATCAGGAAGTCTCAAATATGAAATCCACTAAAATAATAATAAGAGACTCTCTTTGGACAGTGTATAAGCTGCTTTTTGTTTCATTAACCTCTGTGATCTGACATTTTCAAATAGTTCAAGTTCTTATTTCCTGCAAATTTGGGAAAAATCTAATTTTGCTTTTACAGTATCATTGGACATACCTAGTGTATCCAAAATTGTATGAAACAAATTATCAATGATGTTCTTCTCAATATGCACGAAATCCCACATGTGGTGGACCAAAAAATCATACTAGTAAGGATGATTCCAAAAAATTCTATTTTTTATCCAATTATGTTATTTTCCAAAGCCATGAATTTTCAGTTGGTTTACTATTGGCCCAAATGTGATTGAAGGTAATGAAAATAAAACTGATTTTAACTCCGTACCTGAGATAATTTTGGGAGGTTCATCCCTTTCAATTGTTCCTTTTCTGAAATAACATTTTTTCCTTCGTAACGGATAATCGTTTGGAATAAATCTGCGATTATAGTCAAAATAGCAAGGTTTTTTCCATTGATGAGCATAATGGATTTGTTGTCTTTCATACAGTAAGGACATGATTTCTGACCATGTGTACTCCAGCTAGATAACCTGTCATATTCTAGAAAGTAACTAATCGTCCACATCAATGCATCTTTTAATATGAAATTTTGTTTCGTAGAAACATCATATGTATAAACACTGTTAATACACAATGCATTTAACTCATCAATCAATGGTTTCAAAAAAACATCAATATTTATTTTTGGATGTCCTGGGATTAATAAGGTCAAAATTATATAGGGCCCCATCATCAAAATCCATGGAGGTAAATTATACAGAGTTATAAAGACAAGACTATATGGATAATAACTACCATAAGAACCAAACAGACCAAAACTTTCAGTAGAAAGACCCAATTGCACATTTTAAGATTCTAAATAAAAAGAAGGATGTGGACGGTCAAAATGATGCCATTAATCACCATAAAATGGATGATTCGAGCTTTTATCGGTTGAAATATTAGTTTTATGCCATGACATCATTGACGTTGTATTCTGAGACATAAATAAACCTTTCAGCCTGGGTGTAAGGGGAAGATATCACAACTGTTTTACAGGAATCAATACAAACTTCCCTGGTTGTGCTTCATTATATATCGATTATCCACATGTGAGACAACTATCCAATGAATCGTTCTTAACAGAATATAAGATGCAATCATTTGGAAATGAATGAATCTTATAATAACTAAGGCACAGATTAAGAACCAACCACTTTCCTTGATAGTAATTTATAGGCAACACATTTCCTTCAGGTAATAGTGTTTTAACCACATAAAATATCTAATCAAAATAGCTGTTTGACATTGAATTTTATGATTTATGAGCCACAAATTTTTCAACCACATATAATTTTTTTATCTTGAGACCAGGATATAATTCATCCACAGAAGACCTCAACAACTCATAAAATTAAGATGGTGCCAACTCAGGTGTTAAATCGATATCATCTTGAGTTTCATTTTCGTGAACAGATGGACCTGCAACATCATGTATTAAATTTTGAAACTGTGATAGATATAGAATTAAGTTATTATTATCTTCTCTGGAAGTTTGTTCATAGTATAGATACCAAAAAAATATAATCTAGTTGAAAACCAAACTGCAAGATATGTCACACAACCTTGTCAAATGTGTCAAACATTCTAAAAAAATATTTTTTACAAGGACACTTAATTGATCCTTCGGAAACATATTCTGGTTTTGATGATGCAAATGATAAGAAAGCTTCCACAACCTCAATATATACAAGATTTATATTCGAACTGTTTGGATTTCTGCATTGATTTATCCAAGCATGATCATCTAATAATGAATGACGTCGATTTAAAAGTTCCATATTTTTTTACAAAATATAAAATCATCACTTTTTTGGGATAATTTTAAATTATAAAAACATTATCTAAAAAAAGAAGATAAATAATTACAAATAATTCTAATTAATTATCATTAATTTTGGGTGAGACAATTTGTAGTGTATTGATGGCTACTCTTTTATCCGAAATATCATTTACATGCATCTTTCTGACACTGAAATGAAAATAAAGAATCTTCTTGGAGGTATGCATATTCAATGTTGTGCAGATGAGAAGGTATAATCGTATCTCCGAACAGATTCTTCATTGTGAGTTCAGTGTGATAATGATGCAAGTAAATGAGCTATCGAACAAAAGAGCCCTCTTTTCGTCGATGAATCGTCTTCTTGCAACTATCACCACCTGAAAACATTATAAAAAATGTGTTCCTACAAGTTCATATTTAAAATCGTACATACAAGATCGGATATGCATATATAAAATCATACTTTTCATAATGTTTTGAGCCGGTAAATGTTGAAAGAAGAAAAGTCATCGAGCAAAAGTAGTACCGTCAATCCACTAGAAATTGTTCCAAGTTATTAAAAGTTTTTACAATTTATTATAATTGTTATTATTTATAATTATTTATAATTATTCATAATTATTCCTAATTATTCATAATTATTCTTAATTATTTTTTATTATTCCAAATTATTTCTAATTATTCTTAATAATTACTAATTATTACTAATATAACTAATTTTTCCTAATTATTCTAATTATTTTTAATTATTAATAATAATTCTTAATTATTTATATTTATTCCTATTTATTCCTAATTATTCTTATTTATTCTTATTTATCCCCA
Organism: Viscum album; assembly: GCA_963277665.1. Taxonomy (NCBI): domain Eukaryota; kingdom Viridiplantae; phylum Streptophyta; class Magnoliopsida; order Santalales; family Viscaceae; genus Viscum; species Viscum album. The sequence goes on from OY728129.1 coordinate 1,072,200,471, forward strand.
ATCATTGATATTTATTACCAATTATCGCTATTTATTAAGAATTATTTCTATTATTACAATTTATTTCTATTTATTACTAATAATTCCTAAATATTCCTATTTATTCTTAATTATTTCTAATTACTGATAAGTATTGCTAAATATTTCTAATTATTTCTAATTATTTTTATTTATTTCTCTTTTATCCTATTTATTGCTATTTATTGCTAATTATTCTTAATTATTCTTAGTTATTGCTAATTATTTCTAAGTATTACTAATTATTCCTAATTATTATTATTATTGGTAATAATTTCAAATTATTCCTAATTATTCCTAATTATTTTAATTTATTACTAATTATTCCTATTTATTAATATTTATTGGATTTTATTATTATTTATTACTAATTATTCATATTTATTGCTAATTATTCCTATTTATTCTAAATTATTACTAATTATTCCTAATTATTACTAATTTTTCCAAATTATTCATAATTATTGATAATTATTACTATTTATTGCAAATTATTACTATTTATACCAAATTATTACCATTTATTACAAATTATTACTATTTATTGCTAATTATTACTATTTATTGCTAATTATTACTATTTATTTTTAATTATTACTATTTATTCATATTTTTTACTATTTATTCCTATTTATTACAATTTATTCCTATTTACTCCTATTTATTTCTATTTAATACTATTTTTTCCTATTTATTGGTATTTATTTCTATTTATTCCTAGTTATTTCTATTTATAGCTACTTATTGCTAATTATTGTTATTTATTACTAATTATTTCTATTTATTACTAATTATTGTTATTTATTACTAATTATTGCTATTTATTATTAATTATTACTATTTATTACTAATTATTTCTATTTATTACTAATTATTTCAATTTATTACTAATTATTTCTATTTATTACCAATTATTCCAATTTATTACTAATTATTTATAATTATTCCTAGTTATTTCTATTTATTCTTATTTATTTCTAATTATTATTATTTATTCCTATTTATTGCCGAATATTCCTATTTATTAAAAATTATTCGTATTTAATTCTAATTATTCTTATTTATTCATAATTATTCCCATTTATTCCTAATTACACCAATTTATTCCTATTTATTCCTAATTAATCTTATTTATTCGTACTTATTGCTAATTATTCCTACTTAGTTCTAATTATTCCTATTTATTGCAAATAATTACTATTTATTGCTAATTATTACTATTCATTTCTAATTATTACTATTCATTTCTAATTATTATTATTTATTGCTATTTATTTCTATTTATTACTAGTTACTGCTATTTATTCCTATTTATTCCTATTTATTCCTATTTATTTCTATTTTTTCATATTTATTACTATTTACTTTTATTTATTACTATTTATTGCAATTTATAACTAATTACTTATATTTATTACAAATTATTGCTCTCAATTCATAATTATTGTTATTTATTACTAATTATTGCAATTAATTCTAATTATTTCTATTTATTCCTAATTATTCCTATTTATTACTAATTATTATTATTTATTACTAATTATTCATATTTATTTCAAAATATTCTTAATTATTCTTATTTATTTCTAATTATTCGTAATTATTGCTATTTATTCCTAATTATTGCTATTTATTCCTAATTATTACTATTTATTCCAAATTATTGCTATTTATACCTATTTATTAGTATTTATTCATATTTATTTCTATTTACTGCTAATTATTCCTATTTATTGCTAATTATTCCTATTTATTTCTAATTATTTTTTATTTATTGCAAATTATTCCTATTTATTGATAATTATTTGTAACACCCCAAGCTTCTACGGTACGCTTCTCTTTGAATAATGCAGTAGTGTGTGTTGTACGTAACTTTCAGTTCTAACACACCATAACCAATCAAACTAGCCGTTATGAATAGTAATACCCACTTTGTGAAATTTTATACATTTTATCTTTTAAAATGGACTTCATTTTTGGATTCGTGATATCGAAATTAGCCTAGGGTGAAATTTTGGTATTTTTCTGAAAACGATCAATTTCTGATGAATAGTGAAAACCACTAAGTTATAGTTTAAAACCAAATTTTTATTTAAATAATTATTTTAGGTCAAAATAGATACATAATACCTATAAAAGCTCATTTTAATTCATTGGAGTTAGTTTATAATAATTTTAGATATATAAAAATTTTATTGATCTTTTCACCATATTTTACCCATCTCCTTAGAGAATTTGCAAATTCACATAAAACTTAATTTTACCGCTTCTGTGAGTGCAATTTTGAAAATCTGAGATACACCATTAATATCAAGGAGTAAAATGTGGTTCAATTAGATAAAAATAATATTTGGTGAATAGTAAATTTTTTACTTTTATTTACCACGGTTGAAAGTAAATAGGGCAATTGAGGGTAAAAATGATATTATTATTAACCTAACATTTATCCTAATTCTACTGGTTACGTATAATTCGACCAAAAACAACATTGGGAATAAAATATGAACCTCTTTGGTCCATATGGATTAGATTAGGACAATTATTATTATTTAATTCAAAGAAGAGTTATAAGAGTTAAAATCAATGTTTGATAACTAAAAAATTTTTAATATAGGGTTATACATAAGATAAATTCGATTATAAATATCCATTAGAAAGAAAAAAATATTTCCTACATAATGGAATTTTATTTATAATTTTTAGATAATAATAATTTAATTTATTTATGACATAATGGTGATGGAGTAATTACCTAATTAATGAAATATTAAATTAACTGATATTATAAATATCTAAATAAATGGAATTTGAGACTTTTTATGAATTAAACTAGTTTTATTGGTTAATATGACTTGTTATTATTGCTTAAATGAATTTTATTCGAAATTATAAAGTTTTTAAGACTAGAAAAAATCAATTATTAAATAGTGTCAAAATTGACATAAAGGAGTTTTTAAAACTAATATTACATTATAAATTTATATAATATCCTTAAATATCTAAGTTTTGGCCAAAGGACATATATATTGGTAGGTGTATTATTAATGGACCACTTAGAGGTCGCTTGTAAGTATATAGTAAGTTTATTAACTATATAATATAAAAATACAATGAGACAAGGTAATTGTCAAACTATTTAACTATGAGTTAAATATAAATGATAAGGTTAATATAGTGACCCAAACCAGTCTAAAATCTATTGGATGAAAGGATTTTGAACCATACCCACCTTATTCTTGAAATAAGTCCATTTGGATCCATTATATATCGAATATGAATTTATTATAAAATATTATTTTAGGCTTTTCCTAAGGTGTCACTCACCCCTCTTATAAAATGGAACTCCCCCTTTTCTAAAATTCATATCATAAAAGCCATTTGGTTCGGAAAATGCCTGCCCAAATATCCCTACCAACTTCCCTCGCTTTATCATAAAGGCCGTACATTAGTCAGAAAACCAACTTAATGAGCCCTTTTGATCAAATCAAAAGGAAGAACCCGAAGAAGAGATAATAATATCACCACCCTCTTTGAAGTTTACTTTTTTCTTCCACTTATTCTTTCTTTGTTATTTCCATTCTAAAACAATAACTCCTATATCTTCAATATAATTTAATTTTATTATAAATATTTTAAAACCATATTCAGTATTTTATCCATCCTTTAAATGACATGTCACCATTCGTGCGTACGAACAGCTTACCGTCTCCATGTCGTGGTGTAATTGTTATTTAAAACATTATTATTTGGATGGTTTTGATAATAATGTGTAATTGATGTAAATAATAAGTGTAACATGATTATTATTCTTTATATATGATATACCATTCAATTATATATTAATTTAATATCAAAAGAATGATATTTTCACTCGTGCGTATGTACGGATTACCGTGTCCATGAAAGCGATGAGATTCAATGCCAATCGTATTCATTCAAGTCTAATTCTCATTTGGCGATTAAAAATAATGTTTAAGGACTTGATATCATTCTGTATATGAATAAGATACAACCTATCCATAAAAAACAAGGCTTATGTAACCAAACATATAAAAGAAAATTAGTATGTTAACACCCTAAACGACGATAATACTAAGATATTACATACAAAGAAATGTTAAAAGATCATATATGATATCATATTAATGTATATGATTATTTTATAATTTAATAACAATTATATCACCAATATAAAGTAGGTTAACCAACCCTCAACCAAGGAAAAGTACAAGGTAAGGGTTTATTTTACAATCACTTCATTATCTGAGGTTATTTATTCGTGATTATCTACTGGGACCTCTTTATCATCAACATCCATGTTTCTTAAAAATGTATTTCAAATCATTCTTACTATTTTACAAACTATCAGTTAAAGTCATATATACCATTGTTTGACTTTTTATAAGATTTTTATAAAAAATCTTTCCATCATTTTCCAAACAAGGTCCTTTTTAGCCTTTTCGACAAAATTAAGGTAAGAATGTATTTTTTTAACTTATACGGTTGTTGCGGCTATTTTACGCCATTATAATATTTTCGAAGCTTCCATTACATTCTTATAAGAGTATTTTCAAAATAAATGTTCTATTTTATAATTATGTGCCTTTTAAATGATTTCAAAAAAGGGACATTTCTCTCAAATAGTATTGATTTCATCTATGTCAACATCCTTTTATGGATTTTAATATTTTTTGAAGTTGATTTATTGTGATATAAAACATCCATATTGTATTGAAGGTTTGTGATATGTTTGATTGTGGATGTGTTATTTTTATAAAATTCATGGTTTATGGAGAAATTGTTGACATTCTGTATGCTAGTTTTAATACGAATGTTTATGTTGTGTTTAAACATGTTCATATGAGAAATGCATTAGACATAGTAAGTGACGGGTGGAGCCCACTATAACTCCACAATGCATCGAAAGGTATCATGAGACAAACTAGTTTCTTGGCACAAGGCCTTGACAATAAATTATTTGTAGTTTTGGCACAAGGCCTTGACTATTTGGTTATGATAGTCCGACATTACTCTTTCCATCATTATAAAAGTGGATATTGATATTTCATGTGATTATTCGATTAGTAGAATATCCATGTGAATAAGAAAAAGGTTTTATTTCTTTGTTTCCATATTATGCAGAAGTTCAAGTTTAAAATTATTTTGTTTTAGTTATACATTTCGTTAAATGGTTATGCTTATTTATGAAATTTTTCGTTATATTATTATCCTTACTGAGCATCTGAGCTCACCCCTGTCTATGTTTTATTTTTCCTAGGATGTGAAGAAATATTTTTTGACTGAACTTCAGGGATAGCCTAAAGGGGATATGAGTGTGGACTATGGAGACTATGTTATTGTAGTCTTTCACTTTATGATGTAATGTGACATTTATGAATGTATATAGTGTTTCCAAGGCTACTAAACTAATCGATATTTAGAGACTTGATCTTTTCTGATCATGCCAATGTTATGTAATAATGGACCGACTCGGGGTAACTGGGGTCGGGGTGTTATAGTTGGTATCAGAGGAAGTTTAGTACAAACCATGAAAGCTATATTTAGATAAACTCTAATTATAGCACATAGACCTAAGATAAACATTGAGGATTAGTGTAGAAGAACTTACAAGAATTTGGGTATTTTGGAGATTTTGTGAGTTTTCTGAGAAATACATCCTTGTCTAGATACGAGTAGGTAGAGGCATCTCTGGAACAGATGTACCTAGTGGTAAAACCTGAAAACACCGCTTTGAGCTTGACTCGAATGGGAACTGGAACACAGTAATGGGCCTTGATGCACTCTTGGTTATGACACTCCCAGTGGATATGATTAGGATATTTCTCATTTTCTTTACAAACCATTTTGAAGGGTTTATGATTATATAATTCCTAAAAGAAAACATTTTTATGATTATGGATTTTATCCATAAACTGTTCAATTTATGTTAAATGTTTTACAAGTATGGAATTTTGTATTTTGATTCATAAACTAATCATGTTTGTGTAATTATTTAGAAATGGAGCCTAGTGGAAGGAATGGAAACAATATCCATGCATGCACTGCATGTAGGGATTTCCCTCCTTCTCAAGATAATTATAGTGGAGTAGGTGATGCAACTGGTGCTGATCAACTAATCACCATACTAGGACTTCTCACTTAGGTTATTAATAAAAACCTTACCTATATGGATCACCTCGATCCTCAATTTGGAGGTTCAATGTTAGATCTGTTCATGAGCCAAAAACCACCAACATTCAATGGGAGTAAAAATCCATTGGTATCTGAGAAATGGATACATTCCCTAGGGAAAATATTTCAGGATTTGGGGAGTAGTGAAAGGTAAACATTTGTCATGGAAGTTTATCGCCTCACTGGAGATATTGATAAGTGGTGGGAATTAATTCAAAACACAATGGAAAATGATGAAGTATTAAGTATTTAATGGAGGGAGTTTAAAGTGATTTTCATAGAAAATTGCATTCCTCATGACCATCGAGAAGATATTGAAAGGCAATTTCTCAGTCTGAGGAAAAAGGAAGAAGAGAATGTCGCAAAGTATGAAGCTAACTGTACAAGGTTAGCGAGGCATGCAGTAGATTATATACATAACCTCGGGAATAAGATTGATCATTTCTTTGATGATTTATAACCATTTATACATCGATCATTAGTCTCACAACACTTCTCTTCATACGAAGACAATGTATCATGTGCTATAAAGACAGAAAATGAATTCTCTAATTCTTATGAAAATAAAGTAATGCAAGAGAAGATGAAAATGGTGGATCAAGAGACAGATAAATGGAAAAAGGAATAGAATAATTTTCTATTGTGTGATAACTTTGGGAAGAAACACCTTGTTACTTGCCTAAAAGGAATGGGAGTTTGTTACAAATGTGGAGAAAAGGGTCCCTAGGCTCATGATTGCAAGGGAAAGAATGAGATTGTCAATGTTGAATGCTACAACTGTAGAGAAATGGGGAATTATGCAAATGAATTCCCTAATCACCAAGGAAACGTACCTTAGAAATGTCCATGAGATCAAGGGCAATATTATGTTGTTACTATAGTTTAAGTTGAATAATTAATGTATTTGTGTTTTTTCACTCAAGGATTATATTCTGGTTATATGAATAATGTGATATATATAAAGATTGTACTATAGTACTTGTTGTTTTAATTAAAGATTTAATATGAATAAGGTAATAATATTTTCATTATGTGACAATAAGATAAACATTACTTTGTCTAGGGAATCTGATGTGATAATTGATTTTGGAATTTATATACCTTTTACAGAGAGGTTGGACAGAGGTGCTTTGGATAACTATAATGTCTGGAGTGGATTAAGTTGAACTTTGGATAGTGTTTTTAAGGTTTAAACAATTCTTATGATTGATTTTTAGAATATTATGATACTATAGTTTTAGGAAAAGGACAACCTGCAGGTCAGGCGATAACTCATCGCGTCGAACAAAGCTACTACAATCGAACCCACAACCATAGTGCGACAGGACTTTATTAACTACCACTGGTCTACAGGAAGTCCCTGGTTATTTCAAAATATTTTTCTTAATTTTAGTGGTATGTGTTATTATTTGGAACCTTATACAATTAGGATAAATATAATATTTTACATTTATATTATATTTTTTAGTGAAATATGAGTTAGTGGAGAAATTAGTTGAAGGGTTAAACTATACTTGTCTAGTATATATATATCTTATTATATGAATAAATTAATTTTTAAACTTTTGGGGTGGGATATTAAAACAGAAAATGTGTTATCCTAATACCTTATGTTTTGCTGAAATGATGATATTTTAAATAATCATAGATTGATGGCTTTGAGGCTCTCAATTTTACACTTGTTTGTGATTGATAACCTCAATCAATCCCTATAAATATTCACATTTTCCTCTATTTAAATGTCTATAATTTCTACCGATGTTCTCCTATTAGAAACCTTAATTTGGTGGTGACATTCTCATTTTCCATTCCCTCTTATTAAAACTAAATTTTATTAACCATATTTCAGATATGGGTTTTCCACAAAGGTATTTTATATTTTCAACATTTTATTTTAGAAAAAACTATTTCTAATTGTGAGTATGTGATTTATTGAATGAGGGGAGAATGTAACACCCTAAGATTCCATGGTACGCTTCTCTTTGAATAACGCAGTAGTGTGTGTAGTACGCAACTTCAAGTTCTAACACACCACAACCAATCAAACTAGCCATTATGAATAGTAATACCCTCTTTTTGAAATTTTATACATTTTATCATTCAAAATGGGCTTCATTTTTGGATTCGGAATATCGAAATTAGCCATGGGTGAAATTTTGGTATTTTTTTGATAACTTTCAATTTTTTATGAATAGTAAAAACACTAAGTTGTAGTTTAGAAATGAATTTTTATTTAAATAATTATTTATTTTATATAAATTTATTTTAGGTCAAAATAGATACATAATACCTATAAATGTTCAATTTAATTCATTGGATTCAGTTTATAATAATTTTAGATATATAAAATTTTTATTGAACTTTTCACCATCTTTAACCCATCTCTTAGGAGAATTTACAAATTCACATAAAACATAATTTTAACACTTCTGTGAGTGTAATTTAAAAATTCTGAAATACACCATTAATATAGATAAGTAAAATGTGGTTCAGTAAGATAAGAATAATTTTTTGGTGACTAGTAACTTTTTACTTTTATTTACCACGTTTAAAAGTAAATAGGGTAAATAAGGGTAAAAATGATATTATTATTACCCTAAAACCTATCCTAATTCTATTGGCTAAGTATAATTCGACTAAAAACAACATTAGGAATAAAATATGACCCTTTTTGGTCCACTTGGATTAGATTAAGACATTTTTATTATTTAATTCAAAGAATACATAAAAGAGTTAAAATCAATGTTTAATAATTAAAACAATTTTAATATAGGGTTATATATAAGATAAGTTCGATTATAAATATCATTTAGAATGATAAAACTATTTCCTACATAATGGTATTTTATTTATAATTGTTATATATTATATAATTTAATTAATTTATGACACAATAGTTATGCAATAATTACCAAATTAATGAAATATTCAAATAATTTATATTATAAATATCCAAATAAATGTAATTTGAGACTTTTTATAAATTCCACTAGTTTTATAGGTTAATATGACATGTTAGTATTTCTTAAAGGATTTTTTTTCTAATTGATAAAGTTGTTAATAATTTAACAAAAATCAATTTTTAAATAGTGTCAAAATTGTCATAAACGAGTTTTTAAAACTAATATTATATAATAAATTGATATAATATCCCTAAAAATCTATGGATAGGACAAATAACTTGTTTAATGATAGGTGTATTATTAATGGACCACTTGGAGGTCTCATGGAAGCATATAGTAAATTTATTAACTATATAATATAAAAATAAAAAGAGACATGGTAAATGTCAAACTATTTAACAAAGAGTTAAATATAAATGATAAGGTTAATATAGTAACACAAACCTGTCTAAAATATAATGGATGAAAATATTTAGACCCATACCCACATTATCCTCAAAATAAGTCACTTTGGAGCCATTATATACCGAATATTAATTTACTATAAAATAAACTTTTAATCATTTCCTAAGGTGCCCCTCTCCCCTCTTATAAAAGGGAACTACCCCTTCTATCAAATTCATACCATAAAATCCTTTTGGATCGGCCAACACCTGCCCAAATATCTTCTCAACTTCCTTCAATTCATTTTATAGGCATTCCTTTAGTCATAAATCCAACTTATGGAGACTTTTTTATCAAATCAAAAGGAAGAACCCGAAGAAGAGGTAATAATTTCACAACCCTCTTTCAAGTTCCTTTCTTCTTCCACTTCTTCTTTCTTTGTTATTTCTATTATAAAACAATAAAATCAGTATATTCTATATTTTTTGATGTCATTATAAATATAGAACACACATATTCATTATTCTATCCATCCTTTGAATGACATTTCACAATATGTGCGTATGTACGGCTTGACATCTCCACGTCGTGGTGTAATTGTTATTCAAAAAATTATTATTTAGATGGGTATGATAATGATGTTTAATTGATGTAAATAATAAGTATAACATGATAATTATTGTGTATATATGATATACCATCCGATTATATATTATTTTAATATCTAAAGAATGATATTGTCGCTCGTGCGTACGTACGGACTACCGTCTCTACAAACACGATGAGATTCATTTACCATCGTATCAATTCAAGTCTAATTCTCATTTGATGATTACAAATATTGTTTAAGGACTTTATATAATTTTGTATATGAATAAGATACAACATATACATAACAAACAAGACCTATGTATCAAAACATATAAAAGAAAACAAGTAAGTTAACACCCGAAATGACGATAATACTAAGATATTATTTACAAAGTAATGCTAAAAGATCATATATGATATCATATTAATGTATATGATTATTGTATAATTTAATAACAATTATTTCACCATTATACATGTGTTTAACCTAACCTTAACCAAGGAAAATTACAAGGTAAGGTTTTATTTCCCAATCACTTCATTATCCAAGGTTGTTTATACATGATTATATACTAGGACCACTTTATCATCCACATCCATGTATCAAAAAAATCTATTTAAAATCATTCTTAGTATTTTACAAACTATGGGATAAAGTGATTTATACCATTGTTTGAGTTTTTATTAGATGTTTATAATGAAATATTTTTTTCATTTCCAAAACAAGGTCCTTTTTAACCATTTTGATAAAATTAAGGTAAGAATGTCTTTTTTTATGTATACGGTGGGTTCAGATATTTTCCACCATTATAAAATTATCAAAGCTTCCCATACAAGATTATAAGAGTATGTTCAATGTAAATGTTTAATTTTATAATTATATGACTTTTAAATTATTAAAAAAGGAGATATTTCTCTCAAATAGTTTTGATTTAATCTATGGATGCATCATTTTATAGATTTTAAGCTTATTTGAAGTTGATTTATTATGATATAAAACTTCCATATTGTATTGAAGGTTTTGTGATATTTTTGACTATGGATGTGTTATTGTTATACAATTCATGGTTTATGGAGAGATTATTGGCATTTCATATGCTAGTTTTAATACAAATGTTTATGTTATGTTTAAACCTATTCATATGAGGAATGAATTAGACATAGTAAGTGATGGGTGGATCCCGCTATAGCTCCTCGATTAATTAGTAGGTCTAATGAGACAAACTAGTGTCTAGGCACAAGGCCTTGAAAAAATATTATTTTTAGTCTTGGCACAAGGCCTTGACTATGTTGTTATGATAGTCTGGAATTATTCATTCCAACATTATGAAAGTGGTTATTGATATTGAATGTGATTATTCGACTAGTAGAATATCCATGTGAATAAGTAAATTGAATTATTTCATTTTATTTTTTCCATATTATGCTGATGATCAAGTTTAAAATGCTCTTGTTTTAGTTATACATTGCCTTAAATGTTTATTATTATATATTAAAGTTTCCTCTATATCGTTATCCTTACTGAGCATCTGAGCTCACCCCTTTCTATGTATTATTTTTCCCAGGATGTGAAGAAATATTTTAGGACTGACCTGCATAGATAGTATGAAGGGGATATGAGTGTGGACTGTGGAGACTATGTTATTGTAGTTTTTCACTTTATTATACAATGTAACATTTATGAATGTATCTAGTGTTTCTAAGGGTATTAAACCAATCGGTCTTTCGAGACATGATCTTTTGTGATCATGCCAATGTTTTGTAATAATGCACTGACTCTGGGTAACGAGGATCGGGGCAGAAGAGTTGGTATCAGAGGAAGTTTAGTATAAACCTTGGAAGCTATATTTTGATAAACTCTCATTAGAGCACATTGACATAAGATAGACTTTCGGGATTAGTGTAGAAGAACATCCAAGAATTTGGTTATTATAGAGATTTTGTGAGTTTTTCGAGAAATACATCCATATCTGGATACAAACTGGTAGAGGCAGCTCTAGCACAGATTTAGCTAGGGGTAAAACCCAAAAACACCGCTTTGAGCTAGACTCGAATGGGAACTGGTGCACAACAATGGGCCTTGCTGCACTCTTGGTTACAACACTCCCAGGGGATATGCTTAGGAAAATTCTCATTTTCTTTACATACCCTTATGAACGGATTATGAGTATATAATTTCTCAAAGAAGTTTTACTTTTATTATGGATTATATCCATAAACTGTTCAATTTATGTTTAGTGTTTTACAAGTATGGAATTATGTATTCCGATTCATAAACTAATCTAGTTTTTTCCATTGTTTAAAAATGGCGCCTAGTGGAAGGAATGGACACTGTATCAATGCATGCACTCCATGTAAGGATTTACCTCCTACTCAAGATAATTATAGAGGATCGGGTGATTCAATAGGTGCTGATTAGCTAATCACCATAATAGGACAACTCACTCAGGTTATGAATATTAACCTTATTCATATGGATCACCCTGATCCTCAACATGGAGGATGAATGTTAGATTACTTCATGAAGAAACAACCACCAACATTAAATTAGAGTACAAATCCATTGGTATCTGAGTAATGGATATGTTCCCTATAGAAAATATTTCAGGCTTTGGGGTGTAGTGAAAGGGAAAAAGTTGTCATGGTAGTTTATTGCCTCACCGGAGATGCTGATCAGTGGTGGGAATTAATTCAAAACAAAAAGGAAGATTAAGAAGTATCATGTATTTAATGGAGTGAGTTTAAAGAGATTTTCTTAGAAAAATACATTCCTCGTGACCTTCGAGCAAATATGGAAAGGCAATTTCTCAGTCTGAGGCAAAAGGAGGATGAGAATTTTGCAAAGTTTGAAGCTGGCTTTACAAGTTTAGTGAGGCATGCAGTAGATTATATAATTAACCCTAGGAGTAAGATTGATCATTTATTTGATGGGATAAAACCATTTCTCTATCTAGCATAAGTCTAACAATCCTTCTGGGAATATAGAGACAATGTCTCATGTGCTATAAGGACAGAAAATTAATTCTCTATATCAAATGACAATAAAGTAAATCAAGAGAAGAAGAGAACGGTGGAGAAAGAGACAGATAATGGGGAAAAAGGGAAAGCAGGATTTTCCATTATGAAATAAATGTGGGAAGAAAAACCCTTGTACTTGCCTAAAAATAATGGGAGTTTGTTACAAATGTGGAGAAAAAGGTCACCAGGCTCATGATTGCAAGGGAAAGAAAGAGGCATTCAATATTGAATGCTACAACTTTAGATAAATGGGGCATTAAGAAAATGAATTCCCAAAGAGCCAAGGAAACTTACCTCAGAAAAGGCCAAGGGATCAAGGCCAATCTTATGTTGTTACTATAGTTGAAGTGGAATAATTAATGTATTTGTTTTTTTGGACTCAAGGAATATATTCTGGTTATAATATTAATGTGATATATATAAGGATTGTACTAAAGTGCTTATTTTCTTCATAAAGGTTTTAATATGACTAAGGTTATTATATTTTCAGTATGTGATAATAAGATAAACTTTACTTTTTCTAGGGAATCTGATGTGACAATTGAATTTGGAATTTATATGCCTTTTACAGAGATTCTAGACAGAGGCACTTTGAAAAAATATAATGTTTAGAGTGGATTAAGTTGAAAATTAGATAGTATTGTTTAACGTGAAAAAAATTCTTATGATTAATTTTGGGAATATTATGATATTATAGTTTTAGGAAAAGGACAACCTACAGGTCAGGCGATAACCCTTCGCGTCGGAAAAAGATGCAAGAATCGAACCCACAACCATATTGCGACAGGCCTTTATTAACTAGCACTAGTCTACAGGAAGTCCCTGGTTGTTAAAAAATATTTTTCATCATTATAATGGTATGTGTTAATATTTGGAACCTTATACAATTGGGATAAATATAATATTTTTGAGTTCTATTATCTTTTGGAATAAAAGATGATTTTATGGTAGAAATTAATTGAAGGATGAAACTCTACTTATCGAGTATATATATATATATATATATTTCTTTTATTCTATGAAGAAATTAATTCTTAAACTTTATGTATGGGATATTAAAACAAAAAAAAATTTATCCTAATACCTTATGTTTTGTTGAAATGATGATATTTTAAATCATCATAGATTGATGGATTTGAGGCCCTCAATTTTACACTTGTTTTTGATTTATGACATCAATCACTCCCTATAAATATTTACATTTTTACTCTAATTACATGTCTATAATTTCCACCGATGATCTCCAATTCAAATCCCTAATTTGGTAGTGACTTTGTCATTTCTCTTTCCCACTTATTAAAACTAAATTTTATTAACACTATTTCTAATATTGGTTTTCCACAACAGTATTTTCAATTTTCAAGCTATTATTTTTGAAAAACAATTACAATTTGTGAGGACGAAATTTATTGAAGGAGGGTAGAATGTAACACCCTAAGCTTCCATGGTACACATCTCTTTAAATAATGCAGTAGTGTGTGTTGTACGCAAATTCGAGTTCTAACACGCCATAACCAATCAAACTAGCCATTATGAAAAGTAATAACCACATTTTGAAATTTTATATATTTTATCTTTCAAAATGGACATCATTTTTGGATTTGAAATATCGAAATTAGCCTAGGTGAAATTTTGGTATTTTTCTGAAATATATCAATTTTTGATGAATAGTAAAAAAACACTGAGTTATAGGTTAAAACCAAATTTTTATTTGAATAATTATTTATTTTATTTAAATTTATTTTATGTCAAAATATATCCATAATACCTATAAAATTTCAATGTAATTCATTGATGTTAGTTTATTATAATTTTAGATATGTAAATATTTTATTGAACTTTCACTGTCTTTTACCCATCTCCTAGGAGAATTTTCAAATTCACATAAAACTTAATTTTACTGCTTCTTTGGGTGTAATTTTGAAAATACGAGAGACACCATTAATATCAAGGTCTAAATTGTGGTTAAATATGATAAAAATAAATTTTGGTGATTAATAACTTTTTACTTTTATTTATCACGGTTAAAAATAAATAGGGTAATTAAGGGTAAAAATTATATTATTATTACCCTTACACATGTCCTAATTCAATTGGATAAGTATAATTCGACTCAAAACAACCTTAGGAATAAAATATGAACCTCTTTGTTCCACTTGTATTAGATTTGGACATTTATTATTATTTAATTCAAAGAAGAGTTAAAAGAGTTAAAATCAAAGTTTCATATCTAAAACATTTTTATTATATGGTTACATACGATAAATTCAATTATAAATAACCACTAGAAAGATGAAAAGATATTATAGATAATGGTATTTTATTTATAATTTTTAGATATTAAATAATTTAATTTATTTATGACACAATGGTGATGCAGTAATTACCTAATTAATGAAATATTAAAATAATTGATATTATAAATATCCAAATAAATGTAATTTGAGTCTTTTTAGGAATTCCACTATCTTTCTAGGTCAATATTACATGTTAGGATTTCTTAAATGATTTTTTTAATTAATAAAGTTTTTTAGACTTTAACAAAAATCAATTATTAAATAGTGTCAAAATTGACATAAAGGAGTTTTTAAAACAAATATTATATTATAAATTGATATAATATCCATAAAAATATATGGATTGTCCAAACGAAGTATATAATTATAGGTGTATTATTAATGGACAACATGTAGTTTTCTTGGACTTATATAGTAAGTTTATTAACTATATAATATAAAAATACAAAGAGACATGGTAAATGTCAAACTATTTAACTAAGAGTTAAATATAAATTAAAAGGTTTATATAGTGATCCAAAACTGTCTAAAATATATTGTATACAAGAATATATACCCAAACCCACCATATACTTTAAATAAGTCACTTTGGTGCCATTATAAAATGAAGATAAATTTATTATAAAATAATAATTTAATCTTTTTCTAAGGTGCCCCTCACCCCTCTTATAAAAGGGCACTCCCCCTTCTCTCAAATTCATACCATGAAAGCCTTTTGGTTCAGCCAAAACCTACCCAAATATCCTCTCAATTTCATTAAATTCATACTAATGTATTTTTGTTAGTCATAAAGCCAACTTATAGAGCCCTTTTGATCAAATTAAAAGGAAAACCCTGTAGAAGAGGTAATAATTTCACCACCCACTATCAAGTTCCTTTCTTCTTCCTCTTCTTCTTTATTTTTTATTTACATTATAAAACAATAAATCTAATAACTTTTATATACTGTGATGTTATTATAAATATTGTATAACCATATTCAGTATTTTATCCATCCTTCGAATGACATGTCACCATACGTGTGTACGTACGGCTTACCATCTCCACATCGTGGTGTAATTGTTATTTAAAAAATTATTATTTGTATTGGTATGATAATGTTATGTAATTTATGTAAATAATAAGTATAACACAATAATTATTCTGTATATATGATATACCATCCAATTATATGTTAATTTATTATCAAAATAATGATGTTGTCACTTGTGTGTACGTACGGTCTACCGTCTCCACGAATGGGATAAGATTTATTTCCCATCGTATCCATTCAAGTATAATTCGCATTTCATGATTAAAAATAATGTTTAAGGACTTGATATCATTCTCTATATGAATAAGATACAGCCTATCTATAACAAACATATCTTATGTAACAAAACATATAAAAAAATGAGTAAGTTAACACCCGAAACGACGATAATACTAAGATATTATTTACAAAGCAATGTTAAAAGATCATATATGACATAATATTAATGTATATGATTCTTGAATAATTTAATAAAAATTATTTCACCATTATCCAAGAGGTTAACCTACCCTCAACCATGAAAAAGTACAAGGTATGGGTTTATTTCACAATCTCTTCATTATCTGAGGTTGTTTATATGTGATTATCTACTGGGACCTCTTTATCATCCACATCCATGTTTCATAAAAATTTATTTTAAATCATTCTTACTATTTTACAGACTATGGTTTAAAGTCATTTATACCCTAGTTTGGCTTTTTATAAGATTTTTATAAATAAATCTTTCTGTCATTTTCCAAACAAGGTCCTTTTTAACCTTTTCGACAAAATTAACGTAAGAATGTCTTTATTTAATTTATACGGTGGGTTCGGCTATTTTCTGCCATTTTAAAACATTCAAAGATTCCCTTAAAATCATATAAGATTATTTTCAAAATAAATGTTTTATTTTATAATTATGTGACCTTTAAATGATTTCAAAAAAATAGATATTTCTCTTAAATAGTATTGATTTCATCTCTATCAACATCCTTTGATGGATTTTAAGCTTATTTGAAGTTGATTTATTATGATACAAAACATCCATATTGTATTGAAGGTTTTGTGATATGTTTGACTATGGATGTGTTATTTTTATACCATTCATGGTTTTGGAGAAAATATTTACATTTTGTATGCTACTTTTAATACGATGTTTTAAGTTATGTTTAAACCTATTCATATGTAGAATGCATTGGACTTAGTAAGTGATGGGTGGAGCATGAAATAGATCCTCGATGCATCGGTAGGTCTCATGAGACAAACTAGTATCTTCGCACAAGGCCTTGACAAAATTTTATTTGTGGTCTTGGCAGAAGGCCTTGACTATATGTTTATGATAGTCTGGCATTATGCATTCTATCATTATGAATATCGTTATTGATATTTCATGTGATTATTCGACTAAAATAATATCCATGTGAATAAGTAAATGTAATTATTTCATTTTATTTTTTCCATATTATGCTGATGTTCACGTTTAAAAGTCTTTTGTTATAGTTATATATTTTTTTAAATGTTTATTCTTATTTATGAAAGTTTACGCTATATTGTTATCCTTACTGAGTATCTGAGCTCACCTGATTTTATGTATTATTTTTCCCATGATGTGATGAAATATTTTATATCTGACCTGCCGAGATAGTGTGAAGTAGATATGAGTGTGGAATATGGAGACTATGTTATTGTAGTTTTTCACTTTATGACATAATATAACATTTATGAATGTATCTAGTGTTTCCAAGGCTACTAAACAAATCGGTCTTTCGAGACTTGATATTTTGTGATCATGCCAATGTTATGTAATAATGCACCGACTCTGGGTAACTCGGGTCGGGGCATTGCATTATTCTAATTTATGGTTAATTATTCCTAATTATTTCTAATTATACATAATTATTCCAAATTATTCCTATTTATTCCTATTTATTTCTAATTATTACTATTTATTGAAAATTATTACTATTTATTTCTAATTATTACTAATTATTTGATAAATATTACTATTTATTGTTAATTATTACAATTTATTGCTAATTATTGCTATGTATTGCTATTTATTTCTATTTATTGCTATTTATTGCTATTTATTCCTATTTATTACTATTTATTACTAATTATTCTTATTTATTACTGATTATTGAAATTAATTACTAATTATTTCTATTTATTACTGATTATTTCTATTTATTACCTATTATTATTATTTATTACTAATTATTTCTATTTATTAAAAAAATTTCTAATAATTACTAATTAATATAAATTAGTATTAATAATTTCAATTTATTATTTCAATTAAATATTGATAATAAAACAATTTAAATCTAATTTAATTATAACTAATCATAAATAATTAAAATTAACATCAAAAATTGAAATAAATAATAAATTCATGAAAATATAAGTACCTTTAAACTTGATCTCCGATTGATGTAGATGCCTTCACAACTTTTTTGTGAAAACAAATAACTCACCCAAATTTTCTCTCTAAAAATTGAGTTTAGAGAGAAAGAGAGAGAGTATGAAATGAAAGGTAGATTTGAAAAAATTAATGTAGGTATAGATAGGTTAAATTAGTTGCGACGAGACTATTTACGATGGGCTGCCCATGGCAATAACCATCGCCCACAATAATTACGGTCAGCTGTTAAAAGAGTATTTGCGATGGGTCTTGTCACAAAAGGTACCTACTAATACACTATTTGCAATGGGAGAACATACCATCACAAAAACCTATTTACCACCGTCAGTTTTTTGCAATGGGTCCCATCGTAAATAACCTTCTCGTGGTTTTCTGTGAAAACCCCGCCAAACCATTTGCGACTGGACCCCAAATCCCCTCACAAATAACCACATATTTACAATGGGTCGAATCCCCTACCGCAAATAACCATGTATTTGGGGTGGGTAGAATCCCCCGTCGCAAAAAGTTATTTTCTCCATAGTGTAAATGAAAATAGAGATTCCATGTTTGGTACACACTGATGTGTGTGGGTCATTTCTAGAAGAGGCTATAGGTAGGTATTCTTACTTCATAACTTTTACTAATGACTAGATTAAATATGGATATGTATAATTCAGGAGGTATAATTTTGAGTGATTGGATAAATTCAAATAATTCAAGAATGAACTTGAAAATAAAATTGAAAATAAGATAAATAGGATTTAAATGTAATCATGGTTGTGAATATCCTACCCAAGAGTTTATCAGATTTTTATGAGAGTTTGGGATTATTTTTCAACTCAATCCGCATTACACACCCCAGTGAAATGTTGTTATTGAGAATAGGAACCAATCCATTATAGGCATGGTACATTCGATAATGAGTCATGAAAATCTTCTATAATCATTTTAGGGATATGCATTAAAAATAGAATTATACACACTAAAACATGTACTGACTAAAGATTATAATTGAGTTCCCTTCGAGTTATGGATTGGAAAGAAACCACTTTCTCCACATAAACATGTTGGGGTTATCAGGAATTTTTTAATCCCATATTAGGGGAAAATATGTAATTCAAGGCACAAAGTGTATCTTTATAGAGTATCTTACGGAAAAGGGGGATACTAACTATAAAAACCCTTATACAAGAAAGTGATTACCACTTGGCAATCCGTCGTTCTTAAGAGGGCACAAATCCTCATGAATGATAACGGGAGTAAGATTGGATTTCATAAAGTTGATTCTAATGATACATAAAAGTTGTTATATGATTTGATTTCATAGGTTCCTCTAAAATAATTTATTCATGAAATGCTAGTACTACATTGGAGTATCGATGTTGTAAAATAATTGGAGAGATATGGTTTTTTAGTCTTCAAATATGGAGACTCATTATTGGTTGAAAATAATGAACCACTCTTTTAAAAAGAGTTAGTAGAGAACTCATAATCAATAATATGGAAGGAAGACATGAATTATGAAATGGATTCTTGTGTAGCATAACCATGATTTCCTAGTCGATTAACCAATTGATGTAAATCCCACTGGGTGAAAATAGGTATTCAAGAGAAAATCGGACATGGATGGAAATGCAAGTACCTATAAATTAAGGCTAATGGCTAAAAGATTTAAAAAATCAAGGAATTTACTATTGTAAAACCATTCCTATAGATTCCATGTTTAAATATATTATAATTATACATCTTATAGAATCTTACCATGGCCATGAAATATGAAATATGGATTTCAAAAAATATTTTTTCAACGGGAGCCTTCTGGAATATCTCTATACGACACAACCTTTTGTGGTTATGACTCTAGGTTATAAAAAAGGATACGAAAGTAACAAAGATACATTTATACATTGATGAAGGTATGTAAGACATGAAACATTCAGTTTAATGAATCTGTATTTGAATTTTTATCCATTATGAACAAATACAATCCATGTGTTTACAAGAGATTTAGTGGAACTGTGGTCAATATCCTAGTAGTATATATTGATGTAAATTTATTTTTTTGGAAAATAAATTCCAGTATTGTTTTCTATTAATGATTGGTTAAAAACTGCTTCTCCATAAAGGATATAGGTGATGTTTCTGAAATTCTAGGGATTGATATATTTCTAGATATATCCAAGAGGTTGTTTGGAATAATTCACGGTACATACATTGAATAGGTAATAAAAATATTTAGTATGGAATAATCCATGAATGGATAAGTTTTAGTGTAACATGGTATAAATCTATATAAGAATATTCCTCCCCAAACAAAATTGGAGAAATATAGAATGCGTAAGATCCCATAGGCTTCGGCGAAATGATAAATCATATATTCAACATTATGTACTACACTTGATTTTTTCTTTTTCTCTGAACATGGTTGGAATAAATAAAGATAATCCCGGTGAACACAATAATTCTACTGTTAAGGATATCCTTATGTTCTGAGAAGAACAAAGGATATCATTCTGGTTTATAGAGGAGACGAAGAGTTAGTAGTCATGAGTTATAATAGAGTTTGTTTTCAAATAGATCTGAATAATTTGAATTCACTATCATGATATGTTTTTAGTCTTAATAGAGGAACTATTAGTTAAAATAATTCAAAGTAGACAGTTATAACTGATTCTGTAGTAAATTATTAGTATATAGTGTCTTTTGATGTGTTGAAAGAATCTATTTGGATATGAAACATTATCTAGGATCTTTATGTGGTAACTAATACTGAATAACCATTCATTATATGTTGTCATATTATTGTATTAGTGTCACTAGAAAAAGAACAATGGTTACCCCAATGAATAAGAATAATTCTCTAGAATTGTAACTTATTGAGGGATTTAATCTTAGATAGGGTAATGCTAAATTATGTTGAATTTTAGTTAAAGAAAACATGGTATTCCTCTTGACCAAAATATTATCTCGACAGAAGCATGAGTATCATGTGAGTGCTATCAGTCTGAAGGTTGTTAACAGTTGTATCTTGTGAAATTACATGTCTATTGGATTTGGTACCTTATTAAAAATTCTATGTACTTTATTATTGAATATATTTATTGTTTTTATTATTTATAAACACTTATCACATAAAGAATTTTCTTCATCATTTCATAGTATGTGATAATGTTCTAAGAGTAATTGTCACATTGAATGGTCATAGTAGTTACCCTCTATGATGAGAACCCTTAAGTTCCACAATTTTTTTTAAAAATATATGTTATATAGCTGGATGAAATATTTTGAGTTTCACACAATATATAGGACATCAGGGGTAGAGTCTCAGTGGAAATTGAGGTAACCTATCATAAAGTATTCCCTTGGTAATTTATAGTGTTGGAGATTATAAAACAAGAAAATCTAGTATAAAATAAACATTTCTATGAATTATTTGATATTCCTATATATGGATGTGTGTATTGATCCTTAAACATTATGTTTATTTTAATCTATTTTATGAGTCACGTACTTTGATGTATTGATAAAAACAATCATGACATATGTTTACGGTTAATTAAATCATGTTGGGTGTGTCAAGAGTAATGTTTTATTAATGAATAATGATAGAAATGATTTTTCATTTATATTATTTAATGAAAGTAGATATATTAGGCCCATTTCTAGAAATTATACAACCTAAATATATCCATGAATATGGGTTACTATAGGAAATTTCAATTAAAAAAAGTTCAAAGAAGGATACATAGATCACATAAGTTGATGGCACCTACATGAAACATGCATGATTTGATATATCATTCTAAATGTAATAAATTATATAGTAAATGTATTTATGAGGTTTATTTCACTGTAGTAATAAATTATTCTTATATGGGTTCCTTAATTTGTTGATATATGATTACCATTAAATTTGGGCATCTTTATCTAATGCCACTAAGAAAGAGGCCATGATAGTCATTCTCTAAGTGTATCAAGAGACTCAGTAAAATGATATTATTATTTATTATTTAAAATTTTAAATAATTATTATTCTTTCTTGGGGTTTAATAACTAATCATTCTCACTTGATTGAATATATTCAATCACTAGTTATTTCATTGAATACTTTTTGTATAGAATACTACAAAAAAATATTTCTAATTTATTGAATATAATATTAATTTACTTGTTAGAGAATAATGTAGTGATATTTGTTTATTAAATATATAGTCAATATTTAATTTATAGTAAATATTATGTAGGAATGTAGGGATGAGTCTAATAAATTGGTGAGAAATAATATATATTGAAAATTAGTTTAAGAAATAATTTTTATAACAATTTGAAAGTTTTATGCATCTTAAGGAATAATAATAATATTATATTTATTATTATATACATGGGGTTCCATAGGGATTAATAAAATAATAAGGGTTCATATGAAATTATTATTTTCTAAACCTAGGATTATATAAACCCAATTATAATATTTTTATGGGGTGTCAATTTTCTTTGGTTTTTCACAAAATGTTTTTTTTTTCAAGACACTGAGAGATGAATTATTCTATAATTATCTCATGTTGGAGATTGATCCACCTCAACTACTACTCTATATTATAGATAGATCAATTAAAATCATTTTTGAAGAGATTCATGTGGTGATCAAAGACAAATGGCCCAAGAATTATGATATTGTCGTGCTAGAACCTTGACATTACTAACAAAACATTCATAGGTTTTAAAAGCACATATAAATCACCATTGTAAGGAATTTTTAATAGATTTTTATAACTTAATGATGGTATGATGTAGAAACACTATTAGATCCATCCAAGAATAAATAATTTACCACAATCTAATTCATTGATTATTTCGAATAATTATTAATAAAATGATATGATCATGTTTTCAAGTTCAGAAATTCTAGCATTAATTAATAACTGAATCAATTATTTTGGTCAGAATGTTTATTGTCGACATACATATTATTTTAATCATAGATTACGACAACAAAACTAGTTTTTCATGCTACACATGGCTCTTATGTTATACCCAAAACCTATAGGAATGTCCTTGGTCTAATTAATAATCAGATGAACTCCAAGAAAATATCAAATCTGATGGATAATTTCATAAAATCTCTCACAATGTCATCAGATAGAGTATATTATAAGAATTGAAGATTAGAGACAACACTCCTTGTCATAATATAGAGTTTTTTTAAATGACATATAAATTTTTTGTATAAATATCATTGGGCAGAGGTGGTAATATAAAAGAAAATCGGCAGCGAGGTTTGATGCATGTCAATAAATAGAGGAAGAGTTTGGGAAACCAAGAACTTATAAAATTTGAATATGAATAATTGGATGCAGTCTCAAAATATGGAAGAAAATATATGAAGTTTTTACAAGACAAGTATGTGGTATAATATTTTACTAGTTCAAAAGTGTTTGTAAAACAATCATTACGAATTCAAACGTAATAATGAAAATACAAACTTTCATCATTCAAAATATAATGAGGGCAAGATCTATGATTATAAATTAGGTAGAAATAATTTTATTGAATGTAATGGATGATCAAATATACAAGAATCTTCAAGAAAACACTATAATACTTTAGAATCATCCAAGTGAATATTTATGAGTGGGGGTTTTGAACATGAGTTATTAATTGAGCGTGAATGTTAAATTTTGACTGTCCTTTCTTCTACATACATATCTAAAAATAGGGTGTAGATATAATATAAATTTTTTTATATTTTTTATTCAAATTAATGATGATGTGCTACCATAATATTATTATATTATGATACTAGAAAATTAATAAAATTCTAATTTTTGATAAGAAAGTTTATATCAATGGATTCTCATACTTGAAGAATAAGTTTTTATCAGATCGAGGAGTTGAGATAAGAGGGACTGGATAGATGACTCCTGAAAAAGATTTATGTTATGTTGAATAAAATATATTTTGAATACAAGTGAACAGACTGATAGAGCATAAGAATGTTTTATTAGTTTTTAGAAGGAACGTGATGGAGTTTTTTCAATAGAAAATTTTACAGAAAACCCAGAAGAAAAATGGAATGGAAATAAGTCTATGAATAAGTCCTATGAAAAAATTCATACATGCTTTGGGAAATAAAGTGAAAAATAAGCTTTTTTAATAAGTGAAAGAGTAAAGAAATTACAAGAATCGTTGTTACAACATACTGAACCAATTGGTGAAGTTTTCTAACATTTGTAATAAAATATTTATAATACCTTTTAATTTGGTGGAGATCACATGCACTATTTTTTTATTATATTTCAACGTAAGTGTTTTTTTATATTATGAACATGTATTTTAATAATATTATTTTATTTATAAATTAATATTTACTCCTATTTAATTAAATTCAAAATATTTAAACATATATATTTTTTTAATATTAATAGATAAATTTTTAATTGTTGAAAATATATTATACCGACTATATGAGAATATTTGTTAATAATTAAAAATATTTTTTTATATTTTTTTTAGCTAATTCAGTTAATATTCATATGTTTCTAAAATATTACTTTATGTATTAATTTTTTAATAGTTTTAAAATATTTTTTTTATATCTTATTAAATTTGAAATTATAAATACATTGTTTACATTTTAAATGGAGTAATTTTTAAAATATATATATATATATATATCAAAGGGGATAATGCAAAGGAATAGAAGTTGAGTCACATGTATTTGAGAATAATGAGGTCAGTGTAAATGAAACT
Source organism: Viscum album (assembly GCA_963277665.1). NCBI lineage: Eukaryota > Viridiplantae > Streptophyta > Magnoliopsida > Santalales > Viscaceae > Viscum > Viscum album. The sequence goes on from OY728129.1 coordinate 1,072,226,043, forward strand.
TAGATTGTCTAAATGATGAAGGAATAACCCAAATAGCCATTTGTCAGAAGTGACTATCGATAAATATGAATTCTTATTGTGATTCACATAGTTATTTACTTTGTATCATCTTGTTGAGGAAAATTGTGTATCTATATTTATATTAGTGCTAAATAGTTTTTTCAGATGTGTTTTTAAAAAAATTCAGAAGAGAAACACATAAATGATTTCTATATAAGGGTTTTTGAGAAAATTTCACATATCAAACCACTTCACATGACATTTACTATGATATCAGCTTCATCTTCATATACTAGTTTGAAAATACCAATGGAAACATGCTTCCTTGAGCACCTAGGTTACCCACCACCGTATATGTTAATTGTTGTTTCCATGAGGATGCCTTCCAACATACTGTAAATCAGTGTCAGTGCATAATAAGGCTAGATACCATGATTGTAAAATCACCAACCGTGAAGGAAAATCCATACCTACTGTGAAATTTTATAGAACTTACATAATTTTATTTGATTACTGACTATGTAGTATGTGAAAATGATAGTGAGTTGCATTATTATTACCGAATAAAAAAATGAGCATATTAATTATAAATTATTTTCTCATTTATGGTCATTAATAAATTCCAACTAATCACACATGATGACACATCAATTGTACTAACCGTATTTTCATCTTCATTATAGTGAACATGGGGCTTGTGTCTCATATAGTCAATACAAAAATATGACTATTTTTTAGATGAATTTTATTTTTATAGTACTCTAATTATTTATTATTTTTCTAAAATGTTAAATTTATAATTTGTTTAGTGTATTTCACTGATTTATTGAATTTCGAAATAAATAAATTTTATAACGAATTTGTTATAATTTTTTGATTTATGATTAGTATTAAAATTATTATAAAATTAATAATTTTAATTTTATTATTTTTTCAATCTTTTTTATATTACATTTGAATTACAAGTTTAATATAAGTTGTCTTCACTATGAATGTGTGGTATATGAGTCTGTCAAGATCCTTCATCCCGAGAGCTATCCTTCGTCAGACAGATTCCTAGTAACCATCTATGTTGCTGCATGGGACTTGGTGAAGAAAGATCTCATCGAGTCTATCGAGGATTTATTTTATGGTGGAGGTATCCCCCAAGTAGCTTATGACACTACACTGATTCTCATACCGAGGGTCAAGGATCCACAAACTCTTAGCCAGATTACAAAAAATCCACTAATACCAATTGAAATTCAGTGATAGATAATATCAATATCAGTAAAAAATGAAAAATTCCAACAGATAATAAATTTTTTAATATTAAATTTTAGTACCGAATCTTATTTTTACAGAAATATACATGTATCATTACTATTTTTTTACACCCACACCGATTTTTCCATGAATTTAATTTTTTACGTTATGATATTATTGTTGATAGTTATTACTAAAAAATTCATTTATTATTATTAATCACTATTACCAATAATTATTTCCAAAATTTAATTATATAACTATAATTTATCCTGTAAAAACAAATAATTTGACAACAATAATTGGTGTTAGTATTATTTAACTATTTACTATAAAACTTATATTTCTATTAAGAAAAATTATTATAATACTAATTTCTTGTATAATCATAAAAATATGTTTTACTATTAAACAAATATTGCAAATATTTTGAACAAATTGAAAATTTTTCCAATAAAAATAATACTTCAATAAAATATAAAATTATATTTCAAATAATTTATATCAAAGTTTTATTTGAATAAATAAAAATAATAAAAGGGGAAAAATAAATAAAAAACATCATACAAATGAAAATCATATCGCCATTCCCCATGTCTTCCCTGTGCCTCCCTTATCCTCACTTCTTCATCGCTCATTGGCCCCATACCGGCGATCTCTTCAAGCACTCACAAACTCGTCATCACCATCACCTACACCCACAACCACACACCAACTATTTTGTACCATCACCTACACCCCCATATGTTGATTTTTGATTTCCATTCTCAATTATAAACTAAAAATATTAGGTGTCAAGTGGAACAAGGACATTAACCCACTTTTTATTCAATCATCCTATGATTGAACCTCTTATTAGGTATTTCCATTTATTATTGATGATTTAAACCCCGGAAATCAAGGTTATCCAATGTCGAAATTTAATTTCATATTAGGATTCAATTATATTCTCATAAAACGGGTTTTCTATTTTTTTATCTAGACCCCCTCCTATTATTTTAGTTAGGCCCATGTACTAGTATGCATACATTTTATATACATTCTTTGAAATTTTATTCTCCTACCATATAAATATTGCGATAGACTAAAGGATGCATAAATAGAGAACATTGGATTAGTCCCACACACTAATTTGTATAATTTTACATCAAGATTTACTTTTTTAGTTTATTATTAAAGAAATATTTCATTTATACTCTCAAAAGGGTACTAACAATATTTCTAGATACATATATAATTTGATAAATGGACTAATTCCACTAATTATTCTACTATTTTCAATTCTTATTTCATAATTTTTCGTTTGTTTAATTTTAACACCCATAATAAGAAACTCCATATTTCATTAAAATAGTTTATAATTAATCTACATATTCATGAATAAATAATTTTATCTTTTAAATATTTCAATACAGACCATGTCTTATTCCAATACTATTCATTTTAAAATTGTAAACTCCCACCAAAATAGAATATATAAAATTAAATAACCTCATAATAAATCTCCTTCTATGGTAAGTTTTGATAACATGTGTTTTGTCAAAACTACCATGTTATGAAACCCCCTTTTTGTAAATTCACTTATATAAGAAGATTATGATGTTATGAAATTGATGACCCATGGGAACTACTTGCCAATTTCTTCTTTTAAATATACTTAATCTAATAAAACCTTATATATCACATGCACAAGATAATGAACAAAGAAACTAACACAGCCATGAAAAACAAAAATATTTTACATGGTTGAGAATTTATCATACGATACTATAGAAAAAAAGTAAATTTATTTAGAAATAATATAAAAATTAAAATTTAAAAAACAAAATTATAATTTGAGATATTTTAATAGGTGAACCCACTCGTCTATAAATACATATGTTTAAACACTTTATCGTATTTCAGTACCTTCTATTCATCATGGATGAACCACTACTCAGGAAAGGATACAGATAGATTCTCATATGTTTCCCAACTATAACATTTGACACCCACAGAGAAATACAACCTATATATTTTACACTTATGTATCCTTCTAATTAATCTTCTGTATCCTTTGAAAAATTATTTTCAATTATGAATCAGATATAATGTTTCTATTTCCAATGTTATTTTATTTTTTTGTGCTTCCATCATTATAAAACCTTGTTCATTACCTTCCATTTCCCTTTTCCTTGGATTTAGAATAACCTTGGTTAAACTTTTTTGTCATTATCCAGTACTAAAATAGTCCCAAATATCTCAATTTAAATGTTATATTTCCTTATCTAGCATATATTTTTTATAGAAACCATTAATAAAATTTATGTCTAAGAATTCCCCATATCTATATAATCAAGGTTCTCTATCCATTCCATTATTGTTTTATAATGTTTTGATTTAAAAGTTTTATTTCTAGGCACTCTAGAATGTATCAGAAACTAAGGTCGTGGTAGTGAGTATGGAGTTGGGATTAAACCCCTGAAACGGTATTCTTATTTATACCTTTTATTATAATCAAATACAAAATTTTTTATATCATTTTATGAGTCATGTCATAACTTTTATGTTCATGAAATAGGTACCATAATTATTTCTTTTATGGTCATCCAAGAATGTCTGATGATATTTCTTTTATTTGCATGCATCCATGACCATTTTTAAGTTGTTTAAAGCTGCATAGAATGGTCTTTTATATGAATGGAATCTTGGAATGGATTGTTTTTGGACTTATCCATGAGCATACCTTTCTTGCTTTTAAATTACAAATGGTTGGAGGCCCATCATATATTTGGACCATTATGTATATTTAATTAATTTGATATCATTCTTGAGAAAAATTTAAATAAGTTTAATGCTATCAAATTTAGTATCACAAGCTATAATTTATCCCATCAGTTCCCCAAGAAGCTAGTTACTCATTATCATGGGGATAAATGTATGATTCTACCCCACTGACCAAATATACTTGGGATAATAACTGGAAAATTTAATTATATTAGGGGAACACATGATATAAAGGGGACATAAAAGTAATCATAATTCCCCTATCATATACATTTGTATTACATGGTATAAACATAGTAAATATAGGATCTTTGTGTTTTATCATATTTAAAAGTGTTATAGATATGTATTTTGGGTGACTCTGTTCAATGGGTGAATTCCTACCAATGTTAGTGAAAACGATGAATGGGGAATAGTAATGCAATCTATTAGGCCAACTGTGACACCAATTCAGGGTAAGTTGTGTCTAATGTTTGTTTAATTTTGGAGGATGGGAATGAATCGAAGTGGGGTACTAGCTAAAATGGGTTGTATAATTCAGGTTCCAGAATACATGATGATTACTACATTATAAATAAAGAATGAAATGAAATATAGTAAAGGTATCCAAATATTGAAAATACTATTATGGAAATTACATATTTTTTTGATAATGCAAATGATTTCAGGTATGAATCACCACAATAAGGTGATATTTTCAGATTAATGAAAAATGAAGTATCATTTTTTAAAATAGATTTTAAATTAAGTAAGACAGTTTTATTTAAAATTTAATTATTATTGATTCTTTCTAGGAAATCCATGCTTAAGAAAATTTATAAAAAACTGATCTCTCCATAAAATAGATTGAGGAAAATTACATAAAAAAATGTCCCCCAAAAATAGGTCAATATAATAACAATTTTCAAAATGAATTTATAAAAATTACTTGTAGATAAAATACATTTATCTTTTTAGAAATATATATTCAAGGTAAATTTTTGGGGTTTCGATGTTTGTAGACCCAAATCCTATAATTATTTATGTTGATATATATTTCTATAAAATATCAACAAGCCATGAATTAAGTTGAAGTTAATATGTGAATATGAGAAACAATTAAGAAATAATGAATTTATGAATTCGAAGAATCATTATATGTCCATTAAAAATAGATTTGATCACATTAGAGAAACATGTATAAGATATGGTCATACTAGTACATATTCCTACGATTAGTTAACTAATATACTAAATAAATTCAAAAATATTTTTTGCAAATAACCCTAATGTAAGTATGAAGTCTAGGAATATTTTTATTCTTGAAACTACACTCAAAGTAAAAAAGATGTAATATAAATGAATTATTGATTATGTAGGTTCATCCAACATGAATAGAGATAAAAATTATATTGATTATTAGAATTAATTATAGAAGGTTAGTGGATTTTTTTAATGATAATTTAGAAAATATTAGAGTAGTCATAGTCATAATTCAAGTCCAAAGAATTTATTTTTCATTAATTATAAAAATATTCACTAAAATGGTATCTATATGTATGATGATGTGATGAATGAAATTTCAATGAAAAATACATTGATAATAAAAAACCTAATTGGTTAAAATTTTGATACATGGTAAGAAATAATAAGTGGTAATCTAATCCAAATTCACCAAACAAGTAATTCATGTAATTTTAGTACTAATAATGAGAACAAGCATATAAAATAAATTTTATTTAATTTTTGAAAACAAATTATAAGAAATATTTCAAAATAAATATCTATAAGAAATCATACTAATTTGAATAGAAAAATATATTGCATTTTTTGAAATAAGATGAAAATGAAAAATATCTCATAAAACTCATAGAAGAGTAGAGATTTTTTGATTAAAGACATTATAATAAATTTATTCTTATTTATATTGACTTAAGAGACATCATTCCAATAAATGTGATCATTATTTCATTAAATTAATTAATTATTTCACTAACATGACCATTTTTATTTCTATCAATAATAAATTTTTCTTCATTAAAAAATAGAATCTCTCACAAGTGACAGTGATACATAACATGTTTTGTTATCATTAAATTATTAAAATACAATATACTATAATATATAAGTAAGTAATTTGACACTCATCCTACTAATAATAGTTTTAATAATGAGTAATGAAAACTATATAAACAACAAAACATAGAGTGCTAGATTAAATAAATAAAAGTTTGGTGTAAATGGGATGAACCATACTATTTAAATTTATGATTTAAGATTTAATTTTAAAATGTTTATATCAATGTCTATTTAATATAAATATTGAAGTATATTGAAAATAGGAACAAATATTATTTATAATGTAATATATTTGATGAATAAAGCATATATGAAATCGATTAAAGTGTTATGTATTTCATTTTTAATCAAAATAAGAAATTATGATATGGGGATGTTTCCCACTTAATTTAATATGTTTGGTAATTCAGTCTCTTATTTAATGTCATGTTACTTAATCTATAATTTTATATGGAAAAATAAAAGTCATTCCTAATACATGATAATTATTATTTCATAAATCATTATCATGAAAAAACTCCCTCATCACCAATGTCACCATTGTTTTAAAACAATTCTTGGAAGTCTATGTCCACTAAATAACCTATCACTAATACATTAATTAGAATGGCCATGTAATATATCATTCATAAATAATTATTTATTATTATGGTATAATTATACCCGAAATTTAGTGATTTATTTTCTTAATCTTTGTAAATATTGATTTTGAATCTCAATAGAGTCACACTTAATCAAAAAATATGTTTCTTTAAGAGTAAAGGACAATTCCATCATTAGTGCCTAGAACAATGCCATTAACACAACATTAATTTGGATGCAGTGGAGATGGACATGGATATTATATATAAATCTCTCAATGGTCTCTTATGCACTCATTGGATGGTAACTTCTTTGATCCATAAATGAAAATATTTCATCACAAACAAGATTGAGCCTTTTCACACTTGGCACAAAGGGAATTGTGTTTCATAATTTATTACTTCAAGGGAATCCCAAGAATACCCACTCATGTACTTACCTTACATTGGCTCCCTTCCCCATGTATTTACTGACATTGTTATTGGGGATTATCTTGGGATTCACTATTATAAACCCCCTAATTGGTCTCCCTTGTTTTTAACTATTAATTCAAATAAATAAATAAATATTTTTTTTGTGTGGGGTGTAAATTTAGGTGTAATAACTTAATGAAGAATAAAAACCCCAATTTATAAAAGAGATACTAGCTGTTGGCATAGAAACCATGAATTGAAATCCCTAAATTCAATAATTCTCCCCTATCCTTCTTAACATACATTCAATTTCCATATTAATCGTATGATAATAATTAGTGAAAATTGTATCACAAAAATAGATTATCTATTTTTCTTTTAATATTTTCAACATTATTCAATGTTTTAAAAAAATACTTTTTTCTCTATAGATTTAATATTACAATCAAATATCTTGGTTAACATTTATTTCTTAATTCAAATAATTCTAATTTTTTGAAAATATAGTTAAATACTATTATTACAATTCATTTTTGCTCCATCATTCAAAAATGTTTTAGATAATCATTTCATATAATTTCATGTATCTAATATTTTATTTAAATCTAATTTACTATTTTTCAAGATGTTTTTGGCCAAATACATCAATATCATCCGTGTAAACCATTAGAGGAAGTACATGTAAAAGGATGAAAATTATTCTAGAGAATGAAAGTCTATTAAATGTACATATTTATCTCGACATGCCTATACTTTATACATTATATGAACTATATTATTTTCTATATAATAAAAAATTATAGGTTTAACCATAATTTAAAACATTGGTATGATTGTTTTGAGTAAATGAGTCTTTTAATGACATATCACAACCAAACACAATTTTAGTGATGCATCTAGTTCATGAAAAAACTTAGAGGTATGTTTTCTCCAATATTAATGTTTTATTTACTAGAAGTGATATAAAGCATCTTAATAATTATTCAATTTTATTATTCGTGTAATATCTTTCAGATCAAGTAATTTTTACAATAATTATTAATTATTCAATGTTAATGTTCAATACTTATACTCCATTTTTGGAAATGTTCAAATCCAAGTGATTTATTTTTTAGAAATTTCATACTTGTATACATTATTAATAAATAAATTCATTATATTTTGTAATTCATAATCTTCATCATTTTTTCAATGGAAGAAACCACATACTTTTTTACACTTTATATAATCAATATTCTTATATATTTTTATTAATTATTTTATGTTTTACGTCTACACCTATGTTATCTACATAGCTTCTCAAATTGGCATCTACATCAATTGTGATTTCTTATTCAACTTTACTAATATTTCATTATAAAAAAATATACTTGATGTTTATGAATGATTAGTGCTAAATAAAATATTCCCAAAATTTTAAATTCTTATGAAAAATTTAAATTATTTAGTTATTTTTCATTCTATTTTTTAAAAAAATTGGATTTCCTATATATTTTTACAAACTAATTATCATAATTTTTCACTACTATAAGAAGGTATGATTAATTTTTATCATAAAATAGAGTTACTTTACAATAACACTATTTATATAAAACTATTTCCAAAATTATTAATGATATATCAGTTTAATTCTACACACAATAGTAGTTTTAATAATCATTTTAAATGCCATTGTTTAAATATAAATAAATGAAACACCACTAATTATGTTTTGGTTTTTCGAAATAATTTTCATAAGTAAGATTTTGTAGTCTTTTCTTATGAAGTGATTGACACAGAGTCTCATATTGATGTTTATTGTGAATTTTTTTTATTCTTTATTAGAACAAACTAAATTTATCATATTTTTTTAAATAATTTCTTTATTAAATACACTAATTTTTGAATTATCATGTAAAATCATACATGAATAATAAAAAGGATTAGGATGTTAGGGTATATATAATAACCATTATTTATTAAATGGTGAGATTTAAATATTTTTGACCACATTTATTTATACATGTGCATAAATTATCTCTAACTACAACATTGATTAAGTTCATTGTGTATTAATTCAGTGATTAAAATTTTTAAATAAAAAAGAACTAAATTTGATTATCCATTTCTGTCATCATTTTCATGGGATATGCTATTTCAATGTATTCCATCCTTTCTACATATTCATACATTCTTTAAGGAGTCTATCATTATATCTATTATCACCAGTAATAGTAAAACATACTATTTCCTACCAATTCTACAATGCCTACTAGATTTCTTTACACCCATGCATGTTCCTCCAATGTTTTGTTTGTTTATTTTATAGGGACATACTATAGAAATAATATTACAAAAATTCTATTGAAGGATTTATTTGGTGTTTAGTGACCAATGATGAAACAAATATATTAATGGTTATTATTTTGTAATTGAATGTATAGAAAATTTGGAATATTTTATACTTGGTCTAGTGTTGTAAAAAAATTCTACAAGTTTTGTTAATTAATAATTTAAAAAATTTATAATATTTAATGTATGCATCACATGTTTTTCCCTTTTTATATGATATGTATAAAAATGTTGATACGTGAATCCAATAGACCAATTGACTTTTTTTCGCTAGTTCATGTAGTCATTTTCCTTTTTTCTTGACGGTTATTTTTATATTATGGATTATGGAAGGTATTATGATAATTGGTTATATATACTCTTATTGTGAGCACTGGTATTTTTTGACATGACCTTATTGGAATATACCATGAATTGTAATATTTTTCACAACTTTTATGTCTCAATAATTTGTCAAAAAAATATATTTTATGTTGTTATTTTCCTTTTTTTCTATATAAGGTTAATTGAATGTGTGGGTATTAATCTTACCATACATGATTTTTTTGGTAAATTGAAGCTGATAGGTGTGAACCATTCTAAACATATTCATTGACTTGTGACATCATCCCTATTTCTATAATCAATTCACTCATTATAGTCCAAGTTTATAGTAAGAGAAGGAATGATCATAACCCAATTCAGGATCATTTCTATCACCCAAGTATTATCATTACACATTTACAATTTATACATTATTCTTATTATCAATTTAAAGATCATTTCCCATTTACCATCACCTAGTTTATTCTTGATGCCCATTTCTTAGTTCACGATGATTTCTTAGGTATTCCCATTTCCCAATTAACATATCCCACTTCATCAATTCTTCAAATTGTTTATGTTTTAACAATTTTACAAAATAAAACTCAACATTATTTTAGAACATTTATAAATTTTGAGTAATTGAGATTTTTTGTTGGAGGCTTGGCCTGGTGTACAAAAAATCAAAGATTTACTGAATGTTGTAGCCCAAGTGGAATGTTTTTATTCTAAACACTTCAAAAGGATTAATTAGAGTTGGAAGAATACCAGATAATATATGGTGGACCACCAATACTAATGTAATGGAAACCACAACACATATCAATGAGATTATTATGGTCATATCCAAGAAATTTGAAGTTCCCATGAAAATCTCACTAAAAGAAGTAGGTTGATTTTTCATACATGTATCATTTTCCACTAATTTATAAAAACCAAATTTTTAAATGTACTTAAAATATTAAACTTTATTGGACTAACAAACACTATTGTTCCAATATTGTTATGATTTCATTGATTCATAACTGAATCTATAGTAATTTTATTGAACATATCCGAAATTTCTATATAAATTATTTAAAATGAAATTGAGTTTTTCTATTTGATGATTTATAAGAATATTTTTGTTTCTAGTATGAGATAGTCGACAAATTCATTCCATCCAAAAATTTATAAAAGTTGAATTTTTTACATGAATGGTGAACCAGGATAGTGATAACCAACTCATCAACACTTTCTTCTATCCATAAGTGCATATGCAAGAATGGAGAAATGTAAAAAATGTAATGAAATAGTGTTTCTTGATAAACTATTAAAATGTTAACCATATCACATATGTCTACTACAAAACACATGTACAAGTGAAAGAATATGGAACAAAAAAATGGTTACATTCTTATATGCATGGATCCCATCATGAGTGTGAATCAACGTAGTGACACCTGATATATGGAAGAAACTTATTATAGATGAATACTTTTTTAAATTAGGATCGAACATGTTTGTTTTTCAAATAAATAATCTATTTGATAGAGTTTCACATAATATAATTGTATAATTATTTTATTATAAACATAATAAATATATGACCTATATTTATATTAATAAATAAAAAATAATGTTTAGCAACAAAAATTGAAATAACCACACATAATATTTTATTTTGAAAAATAATTTGATAGTAAATATTAATTTTTTGTATTACATATAAATTTTTTTATTATATTATCAGTGAAATATATCTTTTGTTAATAATATTATAAATAGTTAATTTTTTTATATGAATATATTGCTAAATATTTTGACCAACATATATATTATCTATTGGTATTGTGATAATTAAAAGAAAATTATTTTTTCCATCATGATAACATTTAACGACATAGTTTTTACCAAAAATATAGTAATATGCTATTTTTAGTTGGGTAAATTTTTTAACAACATATAATTAACTTGTTCCCATATTTATAACCATATTAGAAAAATATTATTATATTTTAGTTTTGTTTTATTCCCATCAATATATGAAACACAACCAATATATTATGGGCTAGAATATTTAATAAACCATTGGTTTCCCTTTTTCCCAACTAGATCTCTAAGGAGAAACATGTGTTTGTCTAGGGCTACTCCATTCAGGGTTCCATTGGTATTTTTCAGGAAATGATAGTGAACATTATATTTAAAACCCCTCATTCTAACATTTTTATCAAAATTGATATGAAAAAATCATACGATTTCATTGAATGGAACTTTATCATCGAAGTGATGAGCTATATGTTATTCTTAGTTTGTGTCTCTGATATACTCTTCAAATGCTATATATAACTCCACATGGATGGAAATTTCATTCATGGGTAGGAGGTATGGTTTCTTGAAAAATTTTAGAGGGTTGAGGTAAGGATACCCATTGTCTCATAGCCTATACATTTTGATTCGGATTCCAATGGAAAATTATTAATACATAGAAATGAAAATAGTGATATCCGTCAATTTTGATATAGTGGTGCCTCCAATGTTATTTCACATATTGGGATTGCAGGTGATATAGTTTTATTTCTCAATATAAATGTAAGATCCTTTAGGGACATGGAGGAGTATAGTAGATGAAGTGTCTAATATATTAACTACGATATGAGAAGTGTTTAACTTATATCCTCATACTCCCCATGACATCCTATGTTGATTGATTATTTTTTGGGGTATTCATAGGATTTCTTTGCCATATATTACTTCAGGAATCACATATAACTTGGAAATAATTCCATTGATCATTTTTATGAGATAATTTAAAAAGAAATAAAAATTAATCAAAAACTAGAATAACCTACTTATCACTTTTTTGGAAGTATTAATTTGGTTAATCATGTTATTAATTCCATCCCTATGCATATTCTCATATATTTCAAGGTTCCTAAGGCAATTATCTATGTAGTCAAAAAAATCATATCATATTTCATCTGGGATGATCATTCTTATAGAAGGTGACATTACTCTTGTTAAGAGAGGTTTTCTAGGTCATGGGGTGAAGGATAAATCAACCAATAGAATGTAATGATTCTGAAACATAGTATGTAAGGAAAGATGGATTGATAATCTATTTATGTTCAATATATTTAGAGAAGCTTCATTAATAATTAGTATAGGATGAATATGAGGATTCAGAGGGGGAACATATCAGGATTTACCAATTCCATTATTAAGAACAACCTAATTATCTCATACAATTATTGTTGGATCAATGACTTAGGGGATATTGGTTTCAAGAGTCATAATTTGGATGGTTAAATTCTTGGTTTTCTAGGGTGTCAGATTAAATACATTTTGTTCAGTCACATTAGTATCACCATTCATTAAAAAATTTAGTTATAATGAACCAATATTGTATCCTCTTCCTAAATATTAAAATAAATAATAAGCAAGGCCTCTATGTTTCCACGGGATCTTCATCATGTTTTTAGAAAAATTATTTCATTTAGTTATACATGGTATCATGATTCATGATTCATGGGGAGTATTTTTTGAGGTAAGGACCTCATTACAATGATTAACATTTTTATATGGAAGATTCAAAACTGTTAAATTCCCCTTATATGAGGATATCAAGTGCAAGAGTATCACACTCGCCTTGATGTGAACCAACTGCATGAATCCCTATGAGGAGTCTATAATCAACCCCTTCTTTGAATGTGTTTGGGAATATTTTATTTTTCATGTATTTGGATTTTAATCTTGTCATGTATCCCTAAAACTCACCATGGTTGTGTTTTTTGACCACTGGTTTAATGGATCCACTATTAATAATCCGGAAGTAAAAGTGATGATAATTTTCTTGGAGGTAGGTTGATGTAATATATGATAAGAAATTAATAAATCACTTCATGTGGATATCTCAGACTCGATTTAGTCACTTATTTCTAGAACAATATTGTTAGTGGTTGACCTAACACCTCTTCTCATGTAGAGGTATAATGTTTCATCCCTCACAAGTATCTTGTATATTCATGATCCCTCTCCCTCTAGGAAGCATGCGTCTATATAGGGTCTCTAGATTCACTATGTCCCATTCTATAGTGGTTTCAAGCTTATCATTGATGGTTCCCACAACTCAAAGTTCATGTGTATAGGTGGTTTTATTCGTAACCCAGATGTTTATTTTATTTTTGACTTCAGTACTTCCTTTGGGATTGGATATTCTATTATAGTAGAGGCTTATGACACGAATGATGAGTTGGAAATGTGTATAGAATAAAATAAACATCTATTTACGATAGATACTGACTCAGTGATCATCCTCGACACACTATATGGTAAAATCATTGAACCTTTCTTTATTACTTATCATTTTCATATGTAGAAATCATTAATAAATAATCATAATTCCTTGATTTAGACTTGGTGTGAGGTAAACAATGTATAAAATTATTTTTATTCAAGGGTGAACTCATATAGTACTTGTACTTAACAAGGTTTTAATCTATTCCTCCAAGCTTTTTCAATATTACAAGTGATTATTCTCTCTATCTTCATCAAATTAGGACCCCTTAACCTTGTTTCCCATTTATTTCTCATTAATAAAAATAAAATTATTAATTTATTTACTCTATGTTTATGAGGGAAATATTTATAGTATTAATTACTTGAAATATACTCATTTACATTATAAAATATATTATAAATTTCTTAATTAGTCAGAGGTATAAATGAAGGTGATTCAATGTTATTAACGACCACACATGAGGTATTAAAAGTTCATGACATGTTTCAGTGTTTTAAATATTTCTATCCACATTAATGTGGTCATTAGATTATGAAACCCCCATTCCATGATATCAAAGATTACCATCGGTGATTTTTTAATAAATATTTATCAAGGAATAGAGGTAAATTAAATCTTCTTCAACTCATAATTAATTTTTAAATTTTTATGAAAAGAGTGATCTTCTTAATATGAAATGAACTTATTTTTATGACCACTATTCCATTTATGTCATCACAAAAAAACATCAATGTTAAACAATTTACTAATATAGTGATCCAGATCATCGAACATCATCATCCTTGTCATCAAATCTTTATACATGGTTTCATTTTATTTATTTATTTTTTGTTTTTATTAAGTTTCTTTAAAAATTTTGTAATTATTTCCTTTATAGTTTATACTTCTCTGAATCAAAATTTATCCCTCTATATTGGTTATTCAACCACATAAAAGGAAATTATGGGTTTGTCTCTAGAAAAAGGTAACTCGTATACTAGGATAAAACTTCTATAAAAAGATTATTTTTTGAAATTGGGTATTTAAAAAGGAATAGTTTATAACATGTTCTCACAAATTTAAAAGTGATTTTCTTAATGGGTATAAATATTATCTCATAGAAGATAAAGTGGAAGAGTGTACTAGGATCTTGGTGATTTAACCACTATAAAATCTCTATGTACATTCTATTTATTTCCATAACACGCAATATCATGAAAAAATAACTCACTATAATTTCTTTAACTAATAATGATCTGATTGATTTTTCCTTTAATTTTTTAAATAACTATTCATCCCCCTCTATTTAGTATTTTCATCTCTTATGATCCAAAAATTGCTTTTATAGATAGTTAAATAGCTCAATGGTCTCATAACAAGAAATTGGTATCAGAGCCTTGTTATTGATAGCTTATCGACTTAATTATTCTAATCTGATACCAAAATTTTTTATGACATTTAGGTTAATAGATCAATTTCATTGAATTTTATCATCATTATTTATTTTAATCATTTTGGATACAATTAAACTATTAATTTTTAAATATGTGCTAACTTGATCATCCTAAATCTAATAGTCTATGTAGAATAATTTTTGTTCAGTAAAAAAGAAGGTGTCAATGAAAATTATAGAAGGATTCCCCAAAACCACTATTATTTTATGGAAGTGATTGTGGATACTAAAAAGATAGAATGGAATACTAAATGAAAACCCATGTATGGATCACTACATTTCATTTAGAACCCATATGAACTACCAAAAGTTGATCTAGAGAAACCTTTTGGTAATGAAATGGTAAAAAAATGAATTGAAAATATAAAAATAATCTTATTGTTATATAAGTCTAATTATTTATAAACAAGTTCAGTTTCTAAGAGAATACAATATATATGGACTGCACTTCATGTGACTCACTAAGGGACTAAAAATATCAAGATAATAAGCTATGAATCCTCTATGTATAATAACAGGACTTTAATATGGGATAAAAAGAGTAAATAAACCAGATGTTCCATTAGATTACAAGTAATAAAAAAGGTATGATTAATGTTGGTGAAGTACTAAACAACACAGATCATGTTTAAAGAGTTTTAAAAGATCTACGTAAAATATGGACTGCAAATAAGGTTTCCCTTGATGAGAGTAATAATGTATAATAATATAACATTGGTGAACTAATATGGTCTTTATTTCAATCTGAGTTTGAGTTGAAAAAAAATTGTGGATGAGGAGTATAAAAAGATAAAAGGAATAAATTTTAAGAAAAACATTAATGAAATATATAACACTTACGAATATGAGTTTTGTGAAATTTATAATGAGTTGAATCACTTTAGTAATATTTTTTTCATGTTCATGAAAAATAATATTGTTAAGATGAAGATAAAAAAATGTTCAAAAGTATTACAATAAAAGTAATTATAACAATAAAGATTTTTTTTCAAAATTGGCATGTTTGGAGAGGAGTATAAAATGAAACATTAGGAAAGACTATCCAACAATCAAGTATCCATATATATAAATTATAAAAAAGAGAAAAAATCATTCTTTTTTGGGAGTTTAGGACTACTCGAACAATTTTGACTGATGCCATGATTCTAGAAGTGAACAGTAGACATGGAACCCTGATTTGATAGAAGTAAAGTGTGAGGAAACTGATTATAAATTTGATAAATCAATTAATCATTCTAATCTAGTTCATTTTTATATGTCTTAAAATGAAAATGAAACGTATTCTTTTTCATGTTATTATTTTTGTTCTGTTAATTCTATATTAAAATAAATATTGAAATAAAATGAATAATTATGAAATGATAGAATCCTGAAAAAAATAATGGTATAAAAATTAATATTATAGTTAAATAGAAAGAGAAACAAAAAAAGTGTGTGATAATTTATATAATTTTGTTTCATATAATGTGAAATTTAAAGAGAATTTTGATTCTGAAAAGTTAAAATTAAACGACCAAAATAGAATACATAACTTTTTTGGAAGTGAATGATAAAGATCATGAAAAAATATTTAATTATATTTTTTATTTTTTATCTAAATAACCAAATTAATATAAAAAACAAAATAAAGAAATTAATAAATTAAGAAACATATCTTGTATCTCTAATGTGAAATTTCAAACTAAATTTTTGATTATTAAAAAAGAGAATATAAACTTGAAAATTGATGATTTTAATCAAAAGGACAACCTATATAAATTTGTTCAAAGAATAGAAAAATATGATAAAATGATTTCATTGGTGAAAATAAACACTGATTACAATGGTTCTAGTTATAAACATTTATCACCAAGGATGAATAAAACTAACACTATTAAAATTTCAAAAGTAATTATTTCCATTGTAACCTATTTTAATTTTATAATCAAAGAGAAATATAACAATTAATTTCCATTGATATTTTAAAAATAATTTGGATAATAAAAAAATTATTTCTAGATGTATTTTTTATAAATATATCACTAATAAATGTTTTTAAAATATTCTTGGTTACAAGTTAGAATGGGTACCAAAATGGTTTACTGGATTGTTGGATTACAGAAAATATACATTTAAAGTCTCAAAGACTCAGGGTATTTAGATAGGGGATTCCCCAAATTTATAAAGGGTTATATTTCCAAATTTCGATATTCAAATTAATTAGATTGTAGCTTATTAACATTTGGAGACAACATCAAAGTTTATATTTATGGTGTTATTGAAGTTGTTTTTTTAAAAGCTGTTTTTATTTATTGATGGTATAAGGAAAAATCTGATTAGTATATCATATCATTATGAGGAAGGATTAAATTTCAATTTTAGAAATGGTAAATTTAATGTTCTAAAAATAAATGTTTTTATATTCATCAAATATAAATGATAATGTTTATACTATGGATTTCAATGATATAAACAGAAAAAGGATAAGTGTTTAAATGATGTAAATGAAGCTGAAATTAAAAATAATGAAAAGATTTGGGTATTCAAAAATCATACTTTTTCACAAACTATCAAAGAATGAATATGTTCTATAATTTCCCATGTTATATACTTGTATTTACTACATGTTTTATTCTTGTTTAAAGGGAAAGAATCCCAAAGATTGATTTATATATGTAAATGATATTAGTAGACCTGTATTTTTATAATTATTAAATATTTACTTGTTTGGGCCTATAAAAACTATAGGTTTTCATTTTAGTAAATAATTTTTAAAATAGTATATGATTATAATATATTAATATGGATTTATTTCTTGTAACATAAAATTTAAACTGCAAAAAAATTCTACGATTTATGTAAACTTATTTAACACATAAATATTCTTCAATAATAACTATCAAAAGTGAAAGAATTTGTTAATTTGTTAATTTATAATTTTAAAATTTTTGTGAATAAATGTATATGAAAATTATTTTTTAGTCCATAGGACATCACAAAAAAATTGTGTGGTTGAACGAAATAATATATATATATATATATAAGAAATTTATATATTAATTATTATAGAATTTAATGTGCCTAAAAATTTTTAGTAAGAAAATTTAAACATATATTTTCATGTTTTATGTATAGTAAGTATTGTACCATTTTTATATAATACCCGTTGTGAAATTTTTGAAGGGTTTAAACCTAATGTTGGTTATTTTAAGGTATTTAGATGAAATTTTTGTATCTTAAATAGAAAAGTTTATTTAGAAAAATTAAATTCTAAAAGAGGTGATGAAATATTTTTATGATATTTCAATTATAAAAATTAATATTGAATATTGAATAATTGAACATTAACTATTGAAGAATCTATACTTGTAAAGTTTAGTGAAAATAAAAAAAATAAGAAAAATTATAATTTAAAAAATAATGATAAATTTTTTTTGGAATTTAATTTCAGTGAAGATAATGACTAAGAAAATGAGAATAAATTATTTCAGGGGGAGAATGTCTCTTATTAAACTAATCATAATGAGTGAAAAACACACAAAGACCATTTGATTGAAATATTAATTGTTAATATAGAAGCTATTGTAAAAACTATAAAATCAATTTCACATTAACATGTAAATGCTATTTTTTTATTTTTTCCTATCAAAATTGATAATTCATTAATCAATTGAAATAAGATAATTTTTTTGAATAATAAATTAAATCCATTTGAATGACAAAAATTGTGTAATTTGGTTTGACTACTAAAATATAAACCAATAATCGGATCATAATGGATTTTTCATGATAATATTTATTAAGTTGGAAACATAGTTAAAAAAGTAAGAATAGTAGATCATGGTTATTCCAAGTAAGAGGGAATTGCCTTTCAATATTTTTTTTATCCCATTTCATTTATGGAAGAAATTATAATTCTCTTATATTTCTTTATCAAAATATATAATTATTTGAAATAGATGTAAAATGTGAATTTATAAATGGAATAGTTTATGAAGAATTCAATGTTAAAAACCCGATTGTTTTTAAAATCAAATTTTTGAAAAGCTTATTTTTAAATGTTTTAAATATTGATATGTTAATAAGAACATGTCTCAATCTTGCTATCAAATATTAAGTCCATTTTTAATTTAAGAATTGTTTTTAAAGGAAAGGATGATGCAACCTTGTTTATAAAGATAACATAAAATATAATTTTGGTTACATATATTTATGTTGATGGTATAATATTAGGATCAGGAAATGATTCACTATGTAATGAGTTTTATAATATAATGAAAAGTAAATTTGAAATGAGTTTAATGGGAAAACTAAACTTTTTTTCTTATTTTACAAATTATTCAAAGAAATTATAGAATTTTAATAATTAAAGATAAGTACTCTAATATACATTTTAAAAGGATTGGACTTGTTTCTAGTAACATTATTAACGTGTCGATGAGATCTAATTTCAAATTGGATTTGGATGAATATGGAAGGATAGTTCATATTAAATTATACAGAGGAATTGTAGTTAGTTTATTACATCTCACTACATCTTGACCTGACAAAATTTTATCATTTTTCTTAAGTTATAGGATTTAGTATTCCCTAATAAAGCCATGTTAAATTAGTTAAGATTGTAATTATATATATTAATGAAACTGTAAGCACTAGTTTATTTTATTCAAATATTTTTTTTTGATTTATTATATTACTCTAATTCTGAATTTGGAGTTTTTTCTATACAAGAACAGAATAATAGGTATTTTTTATTTTTGGAAAAATGTTTAATTTCCTAGTATTTAATGATATTACTATCAATAAAACTGGACACATGTGATGTTGAGTATGCCACAACATTTATATTTTATTTAAAAATAATATGTATTAAATAAACATTAGGAAATTTTAATAAACATTTTGATAAATTTAGAGTCTTTTGTGATAATTATAATTCAATTTCAATTTATAAAAACCCTCTTCAACACTCTAGAATAAAAAATTACATGTTAGATTTCATTGTTGGAATAATCACATAAATGAAGGAGATATATTCATTTAATTTAATCTAAATAAAAAAATACTTGGTTACAAATTCACAAAATCATTAGATTTTCTCAAACTTTAGAAAATGAAGTTTGAACTTGTTTTTGTTAGAACTTTAATATTTTTATTCATATATTTACTTCTTGTTTTATATACAGAAATTAAATCAAATATCTGTTGACATGTATAATTATTTTAAATGTAAGTAATTTTTCGTTAATACTGTTACTTTTTAAAAAGACAATATATTTTCATATTTTTTTATTTTTGACAAATTTCAAAAAGTTGGAGAAGAGTATTGGAAATTTAAAAAAAATGTTCGATTTTTTTATTTTAAAAAGGGGGAGATTTTTAGTTTTTGAATATGTATACTAATACTTCAATATTTTTGATTTTTATAAGTTAAAATTTAACCCCATTTAAATAAAATAAAAATTATTAAATATTTATATTTTGAAAATATTAATGATAAGTGTAAAATTTATTGAAAAGTTTTATACCAATTATAGGAGTGCATGTATTAATAATTGAAAATATTTTTCTTATCTTATTTTTACCAAATTATATTAATATTCATATATTTTCAATATATTATTTCATGTGTTATTTTGTGTTATAGTTTTAAAATATATTTTTTATAATCTTGTAAAATTTTCAATTTTAACGTACATAGTTTACATTTTGAATTGATCACTTTTTGAAAAATATTTATTTTGTAGGGGATGATGTGAATGAACAAAAGTTGTATCCTGGGTATTTGATAATACAAAGTCTATTGTAAATGATATTTATATAACCTTAATGTTGAAGTAATAACAAATGTATCCATTTGAGAGGAGTGAGTATCGATATTGACAAATGCTAAATGGGATTCTTATAGATATTTTCTATGTATCCATTTCCAGAAGAAAATGATGTAACATTTTTGAGTTTGGTTCTATGTAGTCATTTGGAGATGATTTCTATGTATTAATTTTCATAAGAGCACCATATAGCTGATTCCCTTGTATGTGTTTTTGAGAGAATGTAACATATTAATTCACTACACTCGACCCCATCTAAAACAATAGCTTTGAATGTTTATACACGTTTGACTACAGAAGTGGTAACATGTGATTCTGAGCACCCCTAGTACCCAATGTGCATGTTACTAGATGTTTTTGTGAGGAATACTACCAACTTATCATGAATTAGTGTGAGTAATTCACATATATATTTAATTTGAAACCAAGATCAACTACTTTATGGGAAACCCTTACCAACAATAATACTAATTTCTTCATACCACATGTTATTTGAGTGCCTACCATGAGGTATATGAAACTAGACTTGAGTTTCATTATACCCACCACATAATTTTTTTACATATTAAATGACTAATTTGTTATATCAAATGAATTATGAATTATTTTCAAGTACACAGTTAGTTTTAAATTTAAACTGACTGTACATGATTGCATTTGTATTGGACAAACCATGTGTGCATAGTCAATCTAGTGATCATGAGTCTTATGCCTCATGTCTTCAGTAAATCAATTTAATTTTTTTATGAAAAATAATTTTACAGCACTATGTTTATTCATCATTTTTATAAAAGGATTAATTGTAATGTTTTGAAAAGTGTTTTCACTATTTAATTTATTTTTAATGTAACTAAATATTAAAAAATATTTATTATAATTAATTGAATTATATTGATTTAATTTTTTATAATTTTCATGTTATTATTCTTATGGAATGTTTTCTATAATATTTGATTTATTAATTTACTAAAAGTGTATGTTTGAAATTTTAATTTATATAATCCCATGAAATAGTATTATTTACAGGAATGGATTTATTAGAAATTTTATTATTCATTCTGATGTAGAAATGAAAGATAGTCAATATAATTATTCCTAGTGAATTGGGTATTAAAATGTAATGACATTTTTAATTATTTTAGGATGTTTTAGTTACTATATGGAGGTGATTAGATTACTAAAATTCTATTCCAAGAGATCAAAGAAGACAATTGGTGATATGTTCATAAATAATGATCAAGGAATATAGCGAAAATATATCTTATTCGACTCTTAATGTAATTTTAAATTATTATGGCCAGAAACATCTTCATGATATGTAGTTAAATTATTCTATAGATATTATTAAATTATTTTGATTAAAAAATAACATTAACGTTAAAATATTTACATCTATAGTGATCATGATCATCAAAATTAATTATCCTCATCCTAAAATCATTCTTTTGGGTTACAATGTATTTTTTTATTCATATTGTTTTTCTTTATTTGTTTGTAATATGTTCATGTATGTTTTATTTTTATCCCAATTAAATGAGGTCTTATCTCTTGGTTATTCTACCACACAAAAGGATGTTTTGGGTTGTGACTTCAAAACAAAGTTTATTTAACAGACTGTGTTGAGACTCCTATAAAAAAAATCCAGGTTCTGCATCTAGGAATTTAAAAACGAGAGAGTCTATACCAGGTTGTCACACCATTAAAAGTGATCTTCTTATTGGGTACCAATATTCTCATAGAATAATGATGTTTAATTAGTGGATTAATATATTATTTGTTTAAACCCATATAAAATCATTGGGTTTTTTTTATTTTTACTAAACTTCATATACTGGACAAATAATTCAATGAAATTTATTTAATTAATTTAACTCTGATTAATTTGTCCTTAATTTTGTAAATGGCTATTCACCCCCTCTAATAATTATTTCCATCTCTTATGATCCAATAAATGTAATGATATTCAATGGTTACTATATCTGTATAATTTAATTATCATCTATTGGATTATGTGGTATTGTATTATTTAAAAAACATGCAAATTTAAGCTACTATTGTTGAGTAGTGAACTTTGAAAATACTTGTGTTCCTATATTTTTTCTTTTTTTAAAAAAAATCATAACAATTTAACAAGAGGTTAATGTTGTTTCAAAATTAAGTTAATATGAAAAGAAAAGATCAGTGATTCAACCCCTATCTCTCTCTTAGAGATTAAACATATATTTTTTCTGTTTTCATTATATAGTTAGAGGGATTAATCTAAATTTCAATATACAACTGATGCATTTCAAAATCCATCCGAGGTAGATCTTGGGATATTGTATCCATATTTTTTTCTTTATTAGACTTATAATATAATGTTATGACTCATTGTAAATATTTTTCATTGAAAAAACTACATTTTATCTTAATGGGTTTTATCTAAGAATGATGAATATAGTTTTTCATATAATTTATCGAACTGAAGTTGTCACAATTGATGGAAACAAGAGAGGTTACATCCATATATACAGTTTTATGTTTCTGTCTCATCTATATCAACTGAGTACATTCTTGATTGGATTATACATGTTCACCCATTTTCATTTATAATGTGATACACTCTTGGTTCATTCTTAAATAAGATATTCAACAACTCTCAAGGTAGAATATAACTCTAGAATTTTAATTTATTTCATCCATTGAACATACCTAGTCTAAAATTGAATAACGCAATAAAAACATTTGTGGACTACTTTAATATAAAATCCTAAACTCCACAATGTGACTAATATTTAAATTTATTCTTTTCAAAAATTTCATGTGACTTTAATTGGGGTTTTTAGGTATTAGGAAATTTGAAAAGTATATAAATAATATCTGATTATTGGAAATAAAATACTATAAAATCCGAATAATCTACCTATATTGTGTCACATCAACCTATTTTCTATCATCATCTTTGGATAATTTCATTTGGGTCTCCATTAGAGTAACCATTGTAATTAAATCAACAATATCGTTCCTTTTGAGGACCACTTTGATATATATTTTTAATAAATCAATGTTCATTTCTTCCCTAGAATTCAATTGTAATCAAAGGAATGATATTAGCTCTCTAATAAATGCATCTCGAATTCATGTATAAATTAATATAAAATAAACATTCATTGTTATTAATTTTATCCTTTAATTTCTGTCATCCACATAAATGATATCTGATATATTTTGATTCCTTTCCTTCTTGATGTATAGATTCTGAACAACTCAACCTATCTAAAATATATTATTTTTCACATATTGATCAATCCTTGAGTATTGGTCACATGGTTATTAATTTAATCAATATAATTCTTTATTTAGTTAGTACAATTTATTTTCATCTTCATAAAAAACCATCCATCATTTCAATGTGAACCTCCACTTCATGAAATCAATTTAGGAATGTTTTTTTAACCTCCATCTGATAGCTTTAAAAACTATTTACACTGACATAGGAAAAATGAACCTAATGATTTTCAACTACGAAAATGGTTGAATTTTATTTTCAAAATCATTTATCATTATTTGGGAATATCTTTTTCAAACTGATCATGTCTTATTCTCCATCACGTTTTCCTATTCATTGAGTATATTTTTGAAGACCAATTTCGTATTGATAAACATCCTATCTTATATCCTTTTAACAACTTACCATGTTTTGTTCAATTTAGTTTTTTCATGATATTCATGCATAGATTTTAACCAAAATTCATCTCTAAAATCCTATTTGATTTTTTTAGGTTCCATTTGAGAAAAAATAGGTTTTATAAACGTTCATTCTTATTTTGAAATAAGGATCCCTCTTATAAATAAATTTTTTTTATATTTTGAAATTTTTATTTCCACTATTGAATAGATTTATTTTGGTTTCCTATTTCTAATCATCATCATGAATTTTTTTAAAATACCAGTAGTAAGATGTCTACAATTTATACATATGAAAACATTGAGTTGTAGCTTACACTTAAACATCCATGTTCTCTTTTTAATGATAGAGGGAATAAATGAAATAATTTATTCAACTTATTTATCCTCATGTTGTTTTTAGATTGATAGTCTCTTAATAACAATGAATGTTTTCTCCTAAGGATCTTCATTAGGAATATATTCAATAACATTATTCCTCTTCTCAAATTAAATAAGAGTGTTATACGGCCTCTCCATTGCTTTCTCCTAAGGTTATTTTGAGGTTTATTTCAACAATTTTCACATCATAAATTCTTTCCAGAAGATGGTGAATTTATTTGATAAAAAGTTGACCAATTAAAAAAAGATGCATCAACTCTCTCATTTAGTATCTTTACTTAATCATTTAATTTGCACTAAATAAATTCTTATGTGATTCCTAGACTTTTTAATTACACTCATAGATATTAAAAATATCCTCCCACATTAAATGTGATGTCTTGTTTCATGGACTAGTTTTCTTGGTCTTACCTTCCTAGAGGTAATCCGAGAGTGGCACCCCAAGCCCACCTCCAATAGCCCACGAGCTAGCGACTAGCACTAAGTAGGTATATCACATACATGAGAGACATTATCCCGAATCCCCCCACACATCTATAATAAAAATTATAATGTAGTAGGTTAAACAAAAAATAATATAAATCCATTCATAACATATAATCTCACATCAGAATATAAAAAAATACTATGGAAAAAACCAAAGTTCCAAATACAAGACACCAAAATTCTACAGAATTATAACCTAATAAAGAAGTGAAACTGAAATTAAATAGAAACTATGGGATCCATATTCTCTTATTCTATCCTAACTATTCTCCACCTTCTCTTAGTCCACATATGTCTCCATTGAATGGAATTTCATCTTCAAAATACATGACACATGCAATTAGATCCCGTGTAGGTGTGAGTATAATTATACTCATTAGCATTCTATGAAATAAAAAAAATTAAATTAGATGTTAACACTAAACTGAAAAATAAAGTGCTATAAAAAATATAAGAAGGGTATTTTCATATGAATAATACAAGTATTAGGATGAGTTATATACTTTCCTCTATTCTAGAAATTATTTTCAAAGATCTATGTTAATTCTCAAATGAGGTAACCCACTCTCTGAGTGTTTTTTACAGTGAAAGCACTCACAAGATTAAGATATATTGGAAGGGAATCATTCCCATGACCTATGGGGGATACCTAAACCTATCCAAAAAACCCATAATAAAATGTATCACATTCCCTAGTTATTAGTCATCAGATATTTTTCCCAACCATGGGAAGGATGAGACTAAAAATCATACCAAAATAGTCATAGAGGGATACCAGACTCTATTTGGAACTATCCCACATAGGTGATCACTCATCTTCTGAACCAAACTGGATACCTCACAATACCCTCAAGATAATTTAATCAAGGAGATACTCCTATACTAAGTGAGTTTGAGGAAAAAAATTGATGGTAATAAAGAATATGGAATAGGAGTCAAAACGTATATTGAAAAATTTAATAGACATGTAAAATTTATTATGATCCTGGAAAGAGATCGGTCCTAATAAGGGGTCCACATGATGTGTGTTCTTATGATATTTACAACAAATAGGTCAAAATTTCCTATAAAATCTAGATATTTGATGAATCTCCACCCTCACCATTATCTATTAAACATCTATCATGGGTTCTACTTAAAAAGGCCATGGATTATGTAGATGGTTTCAGAGTCATTTACCAGGGAAAATTTCTTTCCAATATTTTATCACATATTTATTTTCTTCGCACCATCAAAAAATTTCTCACTAAATCCAAATCTAAAATCTACTACAACCCACAACACCATTGGCTTTTGTTTTCCACCTTTATTATACAATTATTTCTCTGATCCCAACACAAAACCTGCATATAAAATATAAAGAATCATCAAATCAATCACATTAAAAAATGGGTTCCCAAATATATTAATTCCTTAGACAATAGATATTTGATGACAAGTTAATAATATATGGATAATGTGACAAATTACAAATGCGATCCTCAAATAAAAGCCTTGTTCGTTTGGCCATCACTAATGGAATCCGATGATTGGGGGGATAAAAAATTGTCCATAATAAATATAAAATATATAATTATTGAAAATTGAAATGTAAAATTGGAAAATAAATGTGGAATGGTCCATGATTAAATTTATAATTAAATTAATTGGTATTAATCAAATAAACCAACAATGGAGAATAAACATAATATATCCATACTCCAGGTTGGATTTATTGTTGGCGGAGAAAATATATGAAAACATTAAATAATAAGAAATTTTTGGGATAATTTCAAAGTTCAATGATCCAAAATTTAATCCATCATAAATAAATACATAAATTCCTCCATCTATTAATTGATTTTATATTTAATTTAGGATAGACAAACCTCCATTGGAAGTAACAAGAGAATATAATTTTTTACTCATACATGTTTAATCTATGCTCTTAGAAATAACCATTTGTTTATGTATTTCTAAGAGGAAGAGGGAATATAATTTTTATACGGGAAGAAATAAGTGAAACTGCATAAAATATTCTTCTATTGAAGACCCCATGCATTTCAATGAATATTCATAACACCCTGGAAGACCAGTGGACAAATCAGATGTTTCAAATTTTAGATAAATCATCATTGTATCATCTACCATAGTAATTGTCAAATTAAACACAGTGAGATATGAAACCCTATATGTAGAGCCTCCATATGCATGGGCCAAATGTTTAACTTTTTACCCTCACTATGTCTTCAACCATGGAAATTGTGCGGTCGATTTGGCCATGGTCCTTAGGAGCTCTTACAGGGCTCCACACTCTAGACCAGTCCCTAGTTTGGTCATTTTTTCCTACATGTGGCCCATAAGGGGATCACATGGGGCCAAAATAGTTACATTAGGATATTTTTTGGGTTTTCTTGAACCAAACAGTCTAAAAAGAACATAAACCACCAAAAACCATCATAGACCCTATAATTCCATGTTTTCATTGCACCATATACCAAAAATGACATTTAAAATATTCAAAATCATTAATCAGTAATAATAATGTCATTACATTCTCTCATTCCCAAAAATTTTCATCCTAAAAAGAAAAAAAACTTCTCGAATACATGAGGGTTCATAGCTTACACCAGGGTCACCCACCCTCATATTCTCTCTTAGAGGTTATCATTATGACAATGAATACACACCAAGGAAAGTGATCACTGATGAAGGGTCTTATCATACATATCCTTAATCATCATTGGTTACTATAACAAGGAATACACATCCCCAATGTATAGTATTCCATTGACACTAACATTATTTGAGTTACTTATTTATCTCTCATCTATGACATGTAGAGGAAAGCAAGCACCCGGTCTAACTATGGTTGTGAGTTCAAGTAGTACAACACCTCATAAAATCAACATATTGTTTCTAAAGGTCCAATGAACGTTGAAGATAGCTTCCCACCTCACCCAAACCATCATGGTTCCCTTCTAGGTGATAACTTCAAGAACACATGGTCTCCCTCGACAAATTACAGTGGAACCCATCATCGATCCTCATAGGACTAATGAATAATCTAGGAAGTATTTATCCTCTCATGGATAATCTTTACATTATATTATCTTTCATTCACTATCATTGGCCTTATAATTTTTGTCTATCATGGCTCCACCAAACACAACATAAACCTATAGTGTATGCCTTACAAGCCCTCGAATGGTTCTATTACTATGGTGTAATAGTAATTATTGTTATATGAAAAGTTCAAGAAGAGTAGTTTATCCTCCCAACTATGGCCAAAATCCAACAAGCATGCTCATAGAATTTCATCCTAGAAATGAATGGTCTATCCAGTTTTAACATATTTATGGGGGTGTAATTTCTTGATAAAAAATAATTGAGTCCCCAAATCCACATTTAATCCTCTCCATAATCATGATATAAAGTGAGAATCACAATATAAAAAAATTATTGATGGGACTGCATGAATACTGGATATCTATTATACATAGAGGCATCCGAAACTCTCTATTTTCTTCTCTTGGGTGGATATGAAGTGGAATAGATTGGTGAGTTGGTCTATGACCATTTAGATAGGTTCATAACCACTATCTTATCACATAATTCCCCTCATAAAATCCAAGGATATACTATCCCACTTCCACTCTATCACCATAATAGGTTATTTCAAAGATAATATAACATAGTCCTAAACCTACACCTATTAGAAGGTGAAGAATTATTATATAATCTCAACAACACTCCTCTACATCCCTAGAACAAAAAACAATCATTGAAGGTCCTTGTATAAATTAATCAATCATAGATATACTTCTTTGTGGGATGTATGAAAATATCTTAGGACCTCATCCTACATCATGATTGATTTCAAATTCAAACCTTGTAAATGGATGATGTGATCCCCACAATTAGAAAATCTATTAGGTTCATGTCCTATGAATATTTGATCATTAAATACCTCAAAATTGATATCATTAAGTTGTTTCTACCCAATGCATTAATGAAGAAGTGAGGTAACCACCATAGATAGATGGTATGTTTCCCCACCCTCATCCAAAATGCTCAACTAAAAATATTAAAACTACTCCATTTCCTCACCCATCAATTTTGAATGTGATTTCTTACTAAGAGCAGCTTCCACGACATTCACCTTTCTGGGAGTATAGAATATATCAATGAAATAGTACTAAAGGAATTACATCCATCTCCTCTACTTTAGGTTACGATTTTTACACAATAAGATATACATGTGACTCTTATGGTTATAATAGACTATCAGTCTCTCTCCCATAAGATAGATCCAATATTTTTTCATGGTGAGCACCTCTACCAAAAGCTCTATATCATGGGAACAAAATATTAATCATATGGGATTAGCTGTTGAGACCCATAATACAACCCAACCTAACTCTAAATCATAACACATCCAATTCCATATCTGATGGTATAATAAAACACCATGTACTAAACTCCCTCCTCTAGATGTTTTAAGATGGGGGTTCTCATCAACCCTGATTTCAACTCTTGAAATGTTTTCTGACACTTATCAAAACAAATTAAAGTATACCCCTTTCAGGTAAAATAAGTCAAATTTTATGTGATCATTATGAAATTGATCATAAATAATTTATAATATCATTCCAACCCAAGGAATCATTTCATATCATACATTCCCTTGGGTGTCCCCTACCTAGAATGACCTCAACATTTTCTTGGTCCATTTTTTCACCGTCCTATAAGATTAAATGTCAAAAATGTGGACCTATAAAAATAATAAATAATAATTTTATATCTTCCATATAATATAGTTCTCTTAGAGTATGTGCAAGACCAACCTAAAATTTCTCATATTATCCTAATGTAATTTTGAGTACATGTCTATGTAATCTATGAAGAACACCATGAACAAGTCTAAGAAGGGGTAAAATATTTGTTTAATGAGTTCCATGAAAACTATTGGGGATTTATTTATGATTATGGGAATAAAAAACTAATTAGAGAGATCATAGTGACATCTTAAATCCATCATTGTTATATCCTCCTCTTTGACTCAGAACTAGTGATAACCCGATTAGAGGTAAATATTTGAGAAAAACATCACACCTTTATCCTGGTTAAAGAGATCATCAATTGTAAATAGTGGATAATCATTATTGATATTCACCAGATTCATACAATTATATTCTATTAATAATATCGATATCTCATCTACCTTCTTAGAAATCAACAACGATATTTCCCAGGGGACACATTGGATCTAAAAAACTCAGTCCTCTACTGATCCTCTAGCTACACCATTATCTCTCATAAATCTATAAGATCCATAGAATATGATCACCTAGATATCTAATTGGTTTTATAGAGAAGTAAATATCTTTATGGGGAGGTAATCCAGATACTTCTTCAGGGAGGGAATTTTTATACTCCTCAACTGTTGTAGGAAACTGAAATCTTAGCAAAACAACACCTCTAAGGTTAGTAATAGCCAACAGATGGAAAATCATTTTTATCTTATTAAATATGATACAAGCCTACGATGAATAATATTATTTCTCACCAATGAAGGAAAATACCACACCATCAACCAAGAAGCAACACATTATATGTCTGAAATAGTCAATATGGGCATGGAATATAGTGATACAATCCATTCTAAGAATAAAATAATACTTTATCATTGTGAAGATGAAGTTATCCCACATGAAAATCCAGCCTCTATTTTGGACCTCTAATTACAAATATCAATACAAAATATACCCTATAATTTCTAGGTCCAAGACATCGGATCTTGTAAGGAATGAACGGTACTTGCCTATATTTATTAATACTAAAACAAAAGTAGACAAAAAATTGATCAAGCCTCAAATCATACTAATATCCTTTATGTTGTAAGACATTACATACTATAGTTTTCTACATCACTAAATACAATCCTTTTTTGCTTGGTGTAGACACTTAGATGTGGTTGCATTATTAACATATCATAATGTCGTTCACCAAGTAAAACACTCCCAAATAATGTATTGCATTATATTTCCTATGAACCTACAATATCAAGAAGTTACTTATTCCTAGGAGTCCCATCCGCTGACTCCCTACATACTGCATGGTGGTTAAGATATATGGTTAGTCACTTAGGTCTTATAGGGATGTCTAAGTAGTCTTATGGGTTTTTTACTCATCCATAACATGAGAAATAAAATGTATCCCTTAGCTGAATAGAACATCACTTAAATACCTCAAAATTTGTCCATATATCCTAATAATTTCTCTGTAATTACATCATACATATGGTTCTCTATGTATTTATCAACTACTGGATATCAAGTTCTCATCACTAGAGTATCTTGTTCCAGAAAAAACAGTTTGTGACTGCTCATAAAAGAATCTCTCCCCAACAAAGTCACGCTCCAGCACCCCGACATAAGAGGGGATGTAAATTGATACCACACCATGAAAGATATCATTCTGAAGTACATAATAAATTTTTTAAAATGATATGTATCAAACATAAACCATATACTTGGAACACCATGATAGTACGGTGAGCCTTGAAACATACATTATGACTGACATTATTCCATACCATGGATCCAAATGGTTTTAAATACATACTACTTGCAAAGTCAATAGATAAAACTTCTATCTAAATATTAGCAACAAATCTACCAAAGATAGGGTCTAATCATTATTCTTCTACATCACTAATACCTACAATATCATGGATTATCCATGGAGTGTTATCACGTATAGTAACAAAATCTGGTCAATAGGGGTCCTAATAAGGAATAACACCCGCCCAACCATCTTGAACTGGTCCTATGATATATAAGGGTATATCATTCCTTGGAAATTGAGAAGTATATGTTTTTGTAACTCATGATGTGAACCAAGAAAACACACACAATCTTTTTTTACTTCCATAATGATCGGTTGTGTATCAGGTGAAGGTTCTATTAGTAAACCTCCCAAAGGAAATTCTTATTTTATAGGTCCCTATACTGAAGCCTCATCCCTAGAAATTTTGTCATCAAGATCCAACTATAGACTTCTAGATACTTATCATCAAGGAGGATTCATATAGTATTCAAGACACACCCTGGTCAATATATAGTATTTAGGGAGTTGTCTCAAGAAAGACATGGATGTCATGACTATATCATATATGATGAATGTGCCATTGTATTACCTACAAAAATTCCCCACATTTATTGAGTAAACACATAGGTTATCAAGATCCTAAAAAGGATATGTCCATTTCCATACCATTACTGGGTTCTCTAGCATAAGATACAAACTTTGGACACATAAAATTTATTTCCATAGTTCCCAGGACAATACTCAGAACTTGAAAATATTCAATTTTTAGTTCTAAGATATCCTAACCACCTCTAATACCACTCTATAATGACCTAACCCACTAGAGACCATCTGGATTGTGGAAACTGAGAGTGACACCCCAATTACCCCTCTAATGGCCTTGGTGCTACTGAATACACCAAGTAGGAATATCTCATAGAGGGGACTCCTCATCCCAAAGTACTTATACACATGCACACATCTCTAATCACTACAGTTATAATGAAATGTGATTAATTGATATAATAAATTCTTGCATAACATCTAATGTGACATCACATTTCTAAAAAAATAATATGGAATGATATAAGAGGATAAATATAAGCAACACAAACTATAAAGGTTTTAGATATACTAACAACATGAAACAACTACCAAACTACTACTCCAATATCCATATATAATCATTATATCTCAACTAAACTTCATTTTCTCATAGTCCACATAGGAATCTTTTAAGAGGCATTTTTCCTATGTAATATATCAAATATGTGGGAAGATCCCATTTAGTGGTGAGTAATAACCTACTAAATATGGAACCGTAAAATCACCAAAGACAAAGAATCGATAAGGGAATAAAATATAAATAAAAATTATAGGGATAAACAATATAAGCCCATATATGCTCAAATGATGAAACCAAGTCCTAGGGTGAGTTATATCTGCACCAATATCCTAGGATTATTCTCAATGATACATGGTAATTCTCATACAGTCGATCTTACTCCATGGGTCTTTTAAACTCTAAAAACACACACATTAAAAGGATACATAAGTAGGGGATCACACACAGGGCCTATAGGGTATGTTAAACCCTCTCTAGAATACCCCACTAGGAACTGGATCATGTACCTTAGATTTCCTACATGCAATGAATAAACCAGCCTAAGGAATTATGAGATAGAGAATCACATATCAGGCTATACCTAGGAGTACCTAAAACTATCTGAAACAATCCCACAAATAGGATCACTCATCCTTTACTCAGGACGAGATGCATCAATGTTCCCTAAAGGGGATATAATTAATGTAACACACCCATATTAAATTTGTTCAAGAGAACACATCCATGCTATTATAAATGTATTAATATGATTAAAATTCAATATAGACAACATATAATCGTGTTATAATGTTTCTCAACCTAGAAATCTAGTTATTCCATGAAGTGATCCACAAGATTTGTGTTCTTCCAAACTTCTCACCATGTAAGTCAAAATATCCCATAAAATCCAAATATTTTACATGTCTCTATCTATTTTTTTATCCATTAATAATATTATGGGCATTACTCAAACATTACCTTGATTATGTGGATCTTTCTAGAATCATACCTCATGGTTGAATTCTTTCCACCATTTGCTTTTAAATCTATCATCATCATCACTTCAAAAAAAGGTGCCCATGCACTCTAGTCTAAAAACCCATCATCTCCCATACGAAATCATTATTTTCATTATCACCACCATGCCTCCACCATGTCTCTAATGTCAAAAACTAAACAACATAAATAGTCTCTATGAACATTGAATCAATTACTCTATTAAATGAGTTCTTTATACAGCCAAATTACCTTTCAATACTGTGTCAGAGAAGAATAAAGAATGAAGGGATATATGAATGAACCAAATAAGTGGTCCAAAGACAAAGGCTATGTTAATTTTTCTATCTTTAATGAAATTTTATTAGTGGGGAGGATAAATAAATTCTCCAAAACAAATATCAAAAACCAAATTATTGGAAAAGTAAATATTTAATAGGTAAATCAACATGAAACCAACCATGAATTAATGTATTATTAAATTAATTATTGTTCATCATAAAAAACAAGAATGAGGAATAAAAGAACAAAAAATCCCCAACTTTTAATGTATATATCATTTGAGGATAAAATTTATATATGAAATGAACAAGTAGAACCTATTGTAGTTAGTTATGGTCCCTAGGATCCTCAAAATCCATCAATAATCAATAAAAAGAAAGAAGTATCCATATTCTTAACATTGATCATCTAGATAGATTGGATTAACCTCACTTAATGGAAATAAAATGATGTAATTTTATTCTCACCCAAGTTCATTCATAGATTTTATAAACAACCATGATCAGATATTTTACCAATAGAAAGAAGGAATATCAATTAATTGGTGTAGGGAGGACTTAAAAATGAATTTAAATAACCTACAATAAAGTCCTCACACATTTCCATTAAGATTTATAACTCAATCTAAGAACAATAAATAAATTGACCGTTATGAATTTTAGATTTACCATCTCCATGGCCTATACCATGGTCTTCACCAAGGTCATGTTGACATTGAACACACTAATCCAAGAAACCCGACATGATGATCCACTAAGGGAATGGTCAAAAAGGATTTCTGTTTTCCCTTACCACATCATCCACTAATGGTGTGTTGAGTTTAAAATGGTTATGATCCTTAGGATATCCTCCAACACTCCATTCCTAGAGTAAGTACTTTTCTTAGCTGTTTTCTTTGCTCATGGACCACAAGTGGATCACTAGGTACCAACACAACTTTCACATGGGATTGGCGTTGAGTATGTTGAACCATAATGTCCTAAAAATGCGTAAGAAACCAAAAACCTCCATGAAATACCAAATTAGACATTAAATTTATTCACTAATCTGAATAATCATTTAATATATTCCAAATAAATAAATAGTAAAATTAGAGACATTACATATTTCATGAAATCACCATTGTATAAATATGGTTCTTTAACGCTCACCCTAAATCATTGTTTTTTATAGAATATACATCCAAATATTTTTGATATATGTTTATAAATTTTCCATTATATATAATCCTATATATTCAATGCTTTACATCCATATAAACATCCATTCCTAGTGAATGAAAATAATTTTATTTTTATTGTTACATAATTGGATGTTACTTACATTAAAAATATGAATTAAATTATTATTC
Source organism: Viscum album (assembly GCA_963277665.1). Classification (NCBI taxonomy): domain Eukaryota; kingdom Viridiplantae; phylum Streptophyta; class Magnoliopsida; order Santalales; family Viscaceae; genus Viscum; species Viscum album. Next base: position 1,072,262,099 of record OY728129.1, read on the forward strand.
ACAACTGCTTCCATCATGCCCTAGAGAAAACAAGCTCTAAAAAACCCTTGGATATTATACCAATTTTTTTCACTAATAGGATATTCACTCTGAGAGGGGTGGTGAATGAAGCTGTGTTAATTCTATTATCCTTCACAAATGATCTTGTTCCATATTTCTAAGGAAAATTTCTATCATGATTCGTCACAAAAATAGTATTGTAAAAATAGAAGACCTGAGAAATTTTACTTGTTTAAAAAAATGGGATAATATAAGAAGTGTGCATGGAAATGTGGCCATGCACTAGATACACTAAAGGTCACTGATTTTGATTACATGTTTGGATTTATCATAGTTATCATCTTGGACTACAACCATACACAACTGGAAAACTCACTACTCTCCACACATAGTGGAAATAATTTATCATCCAATCATGTGTTCTTATACGATGAAAAAGATTGAGATTAAACAAATTATGGTGTTTTAGATAGTCTATATCTCATTCTATTTTAATAACATCAAAACAACTCTTCGTGAGGTAGAAATCATGGAACTATTCCTTACACCCCTTCATCTTCTTCCTAGTGTGATGAACATTTAGGATCCACCTATATATTATTATCTATTTTCAGTGATATATATAGAATAAGGACAACTTTTTCTATCATATTTCTTCAAGTTTACCCCTTCATTTCTATAAAAAAATGAATCATTGGTCCTCTGATGACAATAATAAGTCTTGCCCTTTTGTGTTAAGACTGAATACACATTTTTAGTTTCTCCTACAAAACATTTCATTTAAATTTCCATTTTTTAAAATATATACTGTTTACACATAAGATTTAATTTTACAATAAAAATACCATAATATTATTTATATTTCAAACACCCTTAAACATCCAAATAATGTTAGAAGATAATCTCCATTATAATCATTATGGATATTTTTAATTAAAACAAACATGTTGCTTAACATTTCCATAAGCTCCACATCACCACCTCCATTATGTAAATGTTGGGTTGTATGTTCAAAACCAAATCCATGATCTCTAAAAATCATAAAAAATGAAATTTCACCTTGATAATGAATTAAAACTAAAACCCATGGTGTTTGAATCTTTTAGGATTAGTACAAACATCACCTGAGATTATCTCCATGAAAAACATATTTCATTTTCAACCTATCCATGATGAATAATATGAATTTGAAAATAATACAAAGTCTCAATGTATTATGGTCATAGAAGTCACATGATTCCTCTTAAGTTCATATGATGTATTAATGTCATATGATGGACCAAAGTGTTAAACTACCTCTTGAAGCCGTAAAAATAAATCATATACTCCTTGAAGTCCTAAAATGTAATTCATATACTCCCTAAAGTCATATGGTTGAATTATTAAGAAATTTTCATCATTAAAATTTAAAATTCTTATGTTCCCATGAATTCATATGTTATTCCGTAAAATTTAAATGATATCATCAAGGCGTATTATCTATATAGAAGTCATATGCTCTAACATTAGAAAATTTTCGACCAACTCCAATGTTATATAATGTAAGTCTTACGGTCCTGAAAGTCATATTAAATTATCTTCAATGGACGTTTAATATCATATTATTCTAGATTGATACGTTCCAATGATGTTTTATTATAGGTAATTTACCAAAAAACAATAATGGTAAAAAACTAAATTTTTTAGTAGTAATTTAACCTACTACTAAATAGATCAAAACATCTTTCATCCTTCACTAAATAAAACTCCAAGAAACTATATACACCACATTGATGATTCCTTCAACTTCATTGTCAAAAAACAAAAACTAAAAAAGCACACATATGGGATTTTTTTTCTAATATGAAAAAAAATTCACTCATGGAGAAACCAAGAAGAATAAAGTGTTTATTGAAATAATATATAGATATATATCAAATAACAGGCATTACAAGAAGGATTCAATTGAATATATCAAAAACTTTTCAGAATATACCATAGAGGATGTTATTATATCACTACATAAAAATTATCACGAGTTAAATAATATTGATAATATTTTTCATGAAAAAATAATGTAATTTCTTATATGTATACTAAACATGCATCTCATAACTCTTCTAATGATTTTTCAGGCTCATCTAGTTAGGAAAAATATGATGATTTTTATTGAATAGAAAAGTTTTTAAATAGTGTGATGCGGTAAATGAAATCTGAAATAATAATCAATAGAGGGAGAAGTGTAAGATGAATTTTTAAAAGAAATGTATTATAAGTAAATAAATAATATGTTTTGAATATAATAAATAGGGACACATAAAATATTAATGTAAAAAATATGTAAAATTAAATAGAAGGTAAAAGGAAGAAATATAAAAATAATATGAAAGCCTTAATAGCCACTTGAAGTTATACAGTAAAGAATATATAATATAAGGTAACATTTATTTTTATAGAAACATTTATTATGCATTTGTAATCAATTTTTTCATGATATTCTCATGAATATGGTGGATGGTAACTCAGATAAGGATTCTTTCTCTCCATGGTTCCCCCCTCCCACTCTCGGACTCGGCTTCTTGGATTCGCCTATGGTTCCCCACTCACACATTTTGTGGTGGGTCCGGGGGCATGTTTGTGCATCTTCCCTTTCTCCCTTTCTTGTTTTATTCTCCTCTTTTACTCTTCCCTCCCTTATTTATACCCCGTCGTGTGGCTTCTTGGAAGGATCTTCCCCCATCTCTCTTTCGCAGTTTGTCCACACCTTGCTTGTTTTCCTCTCAAGTTTTGTCTTCATTAGTGGCTTCTATGCTCCCTCTGGTGTTGGTGGTCTGACATTTCTATCATCTTCTTCTTTCATTAGTGTGTTTTCTAAAATGATGATGGTTGTTTCGAATACCATAGTTGGTCATTTAATGCTTTGGACTCATGATGCTCAACGACACTCCATGACTTATTTTAAATGGTAGATTCATTGAGGTTGTGGGAATTGTGGTTTATTGGATGATGGTTTTAGTAACTTCATGAGTCAACTTGATTTTGTTTTAGTGGATCTGGTTTTTTTGGCGTCATCGACAATGCGCTTTTGGATCTTTCAACTGCCATTTCTTTGATCTGATCTGTCAATCTGTTGAAAAATACGGGAAATCAAAGAACATGCAAACAATTGAAAAGAGAAGACACATCGGAAATAAAATATTTCATTCGAAATAAAATTGATGCATAGTGACCCAAAATTAAATGTGCAGAAAATAAACTTGACACTAGAAATTTTTATTTGGAAAACCCGAAATGGAAAAACAACAGGACCTAGTCCAAAAAGAGGGATCCACTAAAATCAAGCAATACACGGTAGATACTCCCTAAAAATGGAAGGGAGCTCAAAATTAATACTCAATAATAAAAATGTGGATCAAAATATGGAGAGTAGTAAAGACTATCGTCGATGAAAGGCGATCACCAAATGAGATTTTCTCTCAATGTTGTTGCTACCATTGAGGATGAAATGCCTTTCCTCTGCCTCCTTATATAGGAAAGATAATCAGCATCAAATAATGTCGCCACATCAAAAGAGTGTCACCCCATGAATTAATTCATGTGGTCTTGGCCCATATTAAAAACACCACATTGAAAAAGGAAACCATGTTGGCACCATTTGAGGAGGTGTCATGCGGTGCGCCAAAAAGGAAGGTGCACAACAAACTCCCCCTCCGACTCATGTGGGGATCATTTACAACCCTGAAATTTGTCGGAAAGTCTCAAATTTTCCTCTGGGTGATCTCTTGGTCATCATGTCTGACCCTTTGTAATATGTATGGATCGTACCAAGCTCTAACTGTCTAGAATCAAGGATGTTGCATATCCAATGATATCGAACATAGATACTTTTCAACCTTCCATGAAAGGTGTAATTATTTCCCAAACAAATAGAACTCTAACTATCACAAAATAAAACAGACCTATCCTGATTTAAACTATGCTCCCGAATAAAAGTTTTCATCCACTACAATTCTTTCCATGCCTCAGCAGCTGCAATAAACTCTGACTATGTGGTAGATAAAGAGACACATCTCTGCAATCTAGACCGCTAAGATACAGTTCCCCCTAAAAAAGTGATCAAATATCTTGAAGTAGACTTCCTCGAATCGATATCTGCTACAATATCTGAATCTGTAAAGACACAAAGCAGAGGATCCCCTTTTCCAAAACACAATCTTAGATCAAAAGTACTAGAAAGATAATGAAAAATTTACTTCACTACTATCCAATGATCTCTACCTAGATATTATAGAAAATGACTGACCAAACCATCTTCATGAGCTATATCCGGTCTAGTACATACCATTTCATACATCAAACAACCAACATTATATGAATAAGGTATGTGCTGCATCTCCTCTCTCTCTTAATAAGTAGAAGGTGACTGAAAGGTACTGAGCGTAAAATTTAAAGCAAGAGGGGTACTAACCATATTCTCTTTATCCATAGAAAATATTTGATAAACCTTCTCAATGTATCTCTCCCGAGATAGCCACAACTTATTGGCCTTCCTATCATGGGAGAAAGTCATGCCAAGAATCTGTCGTGCTGCCTCCAAGTCTTTCATCACAAAAGACTAACAATGATCATTCTTTAATCATTCCATTCTAGATGTATCATGGGAAACAATTAGAATATCAACAACATAAAGCAATAGTATAATAAAATAATCATCAGTAAATCTCTAAATATACAAAATGATCTGAAGATGTCTTCCTGAAACGCTGATGAGAAATGACAGATTCAAACAACTTATACCGCTACCTCAGAGCTACCTTCGAACTGTAAAAACTCTTCTTCAACCTACAAACATGATTTTCTTTACATGTCTCAACAAAACCCTCCGGCTGCTCCATATAAATCTCCTCTACTAAATCCCCATGAAGGAAAGTTGTATTCACATCCATCTGCTCAATCTTCTGATCAAAACTACCAGCCAAACCAAGAACAAATTGAATGGAAGACATTTAGGCAACAGGTGAAAAATCTCATCAAAATCAATAGCTTTCTTCTGAAGGAATCCTTTGACAACTAAGATTTCCTCATATAGTGTAAGGGGACTAAATTTTTCATTTCTAATCCCATAAATCCATCGATTTTTTCATGATCTCTTCCATGTCTCTAACTTCACTAGCTCAAAAGTGTGGTTGTCATGCAATGATATCATCTCTTCATGCATTGGTGAAACCCATCTATCATTTTGGTCACTCTACATCGCCTCATCAAACGATTCTGGTTCTCTCCCTTTAGCGAGGAGCACATACTCATCTGGTGAATATCGAGTAGAAGCGGCGCGATGTCGAGATGAACTCCGGAGTGGAACTGCGGGTTCATTAATAAACCCTGGAACTGGAACATCAGAAACAAAAGGTGCATCAAAAACAAAAAATCCAACCTATTCACCTTGAGAATCATTCTGTACATCAACATGATCATCAGAATCAAAAATATGAGGTAAATGTGAATTAGAACCTGGATCCACACTGAAAAAACCTTCAGAAGTTGGAGAACCTTCTTTTTATCCCTTATCAATGTCTGCAATAGTCTGATCCTACTTAAACACTACATTGTGGCTTCTGACCAGTTTCTTTAAAATGGGATTATAGAACCTATACCCAAAATCATCATGTCCATATCCAATAAAAATACACTCGCGTGTCTTACCATCAAGCTTGGATCTCTCATCTCTAGGCACATGAACAAAATCCTTGCAACCAAAAACACGCAAGTGATCGTACCTGATCTCTATTCCATACAAAAATTTGTTGGGAGTGTTTGTCTGTAAAGAAAAATCAGAAGATAAATTTATAATATATACATTAGTAAGTATGGCCTCACCCAAAATGTGTCAGTGAATCTTTTCTTCCAAAATAAAACAAAAAACTCTTCCCAGAAAAGTCATGTTCGTCCTCTCAGCTACACCATTCAGCTGAGGTGTCTTAGGTGGTGTTTTCTGATGCTGAGTACTTTCCTACTAGCAATACAGATCAAAAGGACCACAATAATTTCCTCAATTGTTAGTGTGAATCCATTTCAATTTCTTGGCTAATTCTCTCTCAGCAGAAACATGAAATTTCTTAAAAACACTGAGCACTTGTCTTTTGGATTTCAAAACATAAACCCAGAGCTATTGTGAGTAGTCATCAATAAATGTAACAAAATAAATACCACCATTAAATGTCTTAGATTTCAAAGGAACCAAAATGTTAGAATGTACCCATTCTAATACTTGGGACTTCATGTGTGGTGTATGACTGTTGAAACTCACTATACTATGTTTTCCATCCATACAATGATCACATGTGTCCAATTTAAAACACTTCAAATTTGGAAGAATATTTCTCTTGTCCAAACAACCAAGACCATTCCCACTGATGTGAATGAGCCTCTTATGACACAACTTGGATGAAAAAATTCACTGAACAACACATTAAGTATCACAAGAAACCGAAGCTCTAGTCCATTACAATAATGATTGTTTCTTCCCTCGATCCATAATCAACGAACCTTTGGAATTATTCCACTAGAAATCACCAAAAGTAATCATAAACCCTTTATCATCAATAACTCTGGTTGAAATGAGATTCAATACAACCCTAGGTTCATGTTGAACATTCATCAAAATCAGATTACTTCTTGTACTGGTCTTTAAACAAACAGTCCTAATGATTACAACATCAGAGTGACCATTATTGCCCATATTAAAAATCCAAAAATTACATGGGCTGTAAGATGTAAATTACTCTTTCATTGATGTCACATAAAAACAGGCACCACTGTCAACAAACCAGCAAGAATCATTAGAAAAAATGTTAATAGAGTCATAAACAATAACAAGATCACCCCCCGTAGTAGCGGTGACATGATCATCTCCATCACTATTTTTCTTGTGTGGATTTTCCTTCAACCCATTATCTCTTTTCAGATGATAACAAAATTTATTAACATTACCCTTCTTACCACAATGATGACATTCTAAATCTCTCTGCTTCAGTCTGGATTTGCTTCTGCCTATACTCTTAACTCGACTAGTTTCCCCCTGGTCCTGGATTCTCCCTTGGTTCTCTGTGACTAGTAGATGTGAAGAAGATTTATCCTGAGTGTGTCTCCTAACATATTCATTTAAAATACCAGACATGACAAAAATAAATTTCACAGTACCATTATGAGCAGAACCAGTTAGATTAACACGTACATTTTCCCATGAATCGAGAAAAGTATTAAGAAACAAAAGTGATAAAACCTTATCTTCAAAATTGATACCCATACCAAAAAACATATCAATACATCATTGATATTTACTAAAATAATCATAAATATATGTACCTTATTTGTACCGTAGGTTCATCATTTTCCTGAGAAGAAACAGTTTATTGTTTCCCATCATGGAAGCGTAGGTCGTCTCAAGCTTCTCCTACAATGTTCTAGCGTGAGAGATGTTGACAATGTGGTACATCACATTGTCTTTGAACCATTGGAGAATGAAGCCACAAACCATCTCATGCTCTAACACCCATTATTCTTTTGATATCCTCTCTGGCTTTGGGGTACTAAACACTAGAAGATGCATTTTCTTTACAAAAAAATATCCTTCATTTTAAGTCGCCACATATGGTAGTTGGTACCATTTATTAAAATCATCTGATAGTAATTGGCCTCTATAATAAATATGAAAAAAGAACCAAACCCAATAATACTAGATGTTTTGAAAGATTTGAAAGTGACAAACGTGCAATCATTTGAATGGCAAATGTGTATCAGAAATAAAATCCCCCCCCCCAAATAAAACAGATGCGGAGCGACCCAAAATTAAATGTGCAGAGAATAATGTTGACACTGGAAATTTTTACATGGAAAACCAAAAAGGGAAAAACCATGGGACCTATTCCAAAAAGTGGGATCCACTAAAGTCAAGAGGTATATAGTAGTGGCTCCCCAAAAATAGAAGGGATCTCAAAAGTATTACTCAAGAATAAAAGTGTGGATCAGTAGATGAAGAGCAGAAAAGATGATGGTCGAAGAAAGGCCATCACCAAATGGGATTTTATCTCGGTGTTGTTGCAGCCAGTGATGTTGAAATTCCTTTCCAATACCACATTATATAAGAAAAATGAATAAGTGTCTAATACTTTCACCTCATGAAAAGAGTTTCACCGTCTGAATTAATTCATGCGGTCTTGGCCAGCATTAAAAACACCACATTAAATAAAGAAATTGTGTGGGCACCATTTGAATAGGTGTTACACAGCGCCCCAACTAGAAAGTCACCCAACACAATCCTTCATGTCATTATAAGGTGGACATGGTGTCGTAGAATAGAATAGGTTTAGTGTGTTTGGTTTGGAAGACAAAAGAACTCAAAGAGTGGTTCCATTTGAATATGGTTAAAAGTATGAGTCGGAATAATCTTCATCATATAACAATTTATGTATTTTATGTTTTCATGGTTGTTTCTTCCTTTTCAATTGGAGAAGGTATATTAGTTTTATTTGTGATGCTTTATCTGTTATTATTATTTTCAGGATGAATCGAATTTCATATTCAGCGATGTCTGATGGTGTTCTTCTTTAACAGTGGTTTGAGATGATGATGTGCATTTTTTAAATGATGAGATGGTTTTAGGCGTGATGATTTCTTTCAGGGTGATTTCGATGAAGGTTGGGTCACGGGATAAATTAGGATAGAGGAGGTGATGATGTTATCTTTTTAAAAAATTTAAAAAGATTATTTTTCATTGTGGCGGTGATGATGTATTTCATTTGAATTTTGAATGAGGGTGAGTTTTGAGAGATTGTGGCAGGGTGTTGCTAGTTCTGTTTGGTAATTTAAATTTTGAAATTTTTAATGCATGTAATATGGAATTTTTGGTTTTTTATAGGTTCTCACTTACCCTTAAAGTGAATTCATTAGTAAAATAATCCTTATAATAATTTTAATAAATTGTGATGTAATCATAAGAATGTTACTAATGAAATTAAGAGTCCATATTTACATGTTTTATAGATTAATAATGTTTATTTTAAAATATCCATGCTGAAAGAGGATAATTGAATGAAAGAAAAAAAAATTCTAAGAATAATGATGAATAAGAAATTCAATTTAGTGTTTTGTATTATAGTATATCTAAACTTAAAAAAGGAAATAATAGTTTGAAAAATGAGGCTTCATATAAAGAAGTGAAAATCAATGATGATCATGATTTTTTTCAAAAAAAAATTAATTTTAAAGGAAATATCATCTATATAGAAAATTGGAATTTAGGCTCTAGTTGAATTCATGAGATTATAAAAACTATTTGACAAAAAATTATAAAAAATTCCTTTGTTAAAATACGAGATTAAAAAAATTTACAGACATAATTTTTTGAATGGAGACAATTATGGTATTATTTTAATTTTTTTATATGACTCTTGTTTTTAAAATTATTCTAATAAACACACTTTATTGTTTTGTTGATAATGTAGTCATAGAAACATATTTATTTCTATTTTTTAAAAGTAAAATAGGCTAATACTTCTATAGCTTGGGGTTTTAAAAGTTTTATTCATTAATCCAATTATATCTATGATGGTAAGGATGAGAATGTAAATATATTGATGGTATTATTTAATACATTCCCATGGTTAATATTATTAAAAATTTGTATTTTGGTAAGCACTTGTTTGTGGATATTATTTATTATAGACAAAAGGTATGAGAATCTATTTTAAATCTTGTTTATGTGCAAGTGTGATCACTATTGTTTACTTTTAATTATTTTTATAGCATTTTATAATTCTTTATGTATATTTAAATTTTTTTTACTCCTTATGGATTTCAAGATTTTATACATGAAGAGTTATCATTATTTTAGTTAAAAATTGTTTATAATCAATATTCACTGCAATATGTATCAAAAACAATTGAAGCAACATTTTAGGGGAAATTAAAAATATTATTCCAAAATATATTCAATTTTATGGTTTATTTTTAATTATTATATTTTATTAATATGATATATTTTAGTGGGATTATTCTTTAAAAAAATAAAAAATGTTTGATATTGTTTTTTGGGATGTTATGTTTTATTAGTATAATTTATTAAAAAATATGTTGAAATCTATTTAAACATTATTTTTTATATATGTTTGAGTATGTTGTTTGGTTTTTATACATCATGATCATTAACTAGTTTCTATTTAAAAAATTTACCTTTTTGGGGGGTGGGATATATAAGTGTTTCTTCAATATGTTTTATGGAGAAATATATCTTTTGAAAGAATATATTTGGTTAGAATATTTTGAAATTTACAAAGAAAATATTTTATAAAAATGACAGAATTATATTAAAAAGGAGAAGAATTGATTCTTTTTTTAAAGGGGGATACATGTTTTACTCTTTTTTACTTCATATGATTTTCCAAAAATGGGGAGAAATTTTGGAGTTATTTGGAGTATATAAATCAGCATCCATTGTTTAATGTAGTTAAAATAATTTCAAAATAGGGTATACAATATTTTTATTCTATGATCGAATTTCTAATTATTAAATAGGGTTATATTTTTAAGTGAATCCATTCAGATTTATTTAATTTATATTTTGATAATTATAAATACCTCGCTTTATTACTTCCCTTATATTTTTGGAACCTTACACTGCTTATAGACCATTTTTTAAATATTTTTTATTTACTATTTATTCTTATTATAATTATATTATTTAATGGATTCATGGCCCTAGAAGAATCGTATATAATAATTTATACGTGAATTTAATCTAATATAGATCAAACTCATTGTTCATGTAATTCAATTATAATAATATGTTTTGAATAATTGATACTTGCCTTCTAACAACATATTATTCAAGATATAAGGTGGTTTTATAAGCCGGGTTTCCTACCATTGATCTCTAGATTTAAAATTATATATATTTAGTATTCCTGACGATGTTGTAGATTTTTTATAAAAAGTATATTATTTCATCATCTCTTGAATCATTAGCATCTCAAAGAGATTTAGAATTCCATGAAGGTCATCTTAGACTAACATTTTTAATTTCCATGATATGATCTACATAACCATTTATGGCTGTAATTATATAAAATGATCCACAAAATATTGTGTTATCCCAGTTACATTGTACATTTAGTTTATCTATGTTTTTAGTCCACAATTTATAAATTTTTTCAATTCTACGATAAATTGATCATTCGTAAAAATCATATGGAAAAAATTCAACTTGAATAAAAATAATATAAATATAGTCAAATGATTTGATAAGGGTCATTTACACACCTTGTTAAATGGTGTTATTCGTTGGAAGTTTACCTATGAAAAAAGGGAGTGGATGATCCGGCATAATAGAATTTGTAATTTAAGTTTTTAAATTTTAGTGAAGAATAATAAAAGATAAAATATGAATATATGGGATACAATTCCATGATGGACACCATGGTGGGTCTTCCAAATCATTGTTTGAAAAGGGGTTACTATTGGAATTTTGGATGTGATAGTGGACTCGTGTAAGGGTAGTAGAGTTGGGAAGCTGGATAATTACTATGTCATGATCTATACAATGTTGAGTGTTGGGATTTTGATATATAAGAGGAGCATAAATAGATTGATCATGGTTATACTTGTTTAGAAGGGAAATATTTCTGGATATTTGTTATATCATGGTTATCACTAGGTTGTTCCATGGTGTGTATATTTATAAAGGATTTGGTGAAACATCATTAGAGAAGATGAGAATAATATATATGATACATTTCATGGAGGTAACTATGGAAGTTAGTTTCATGTTGTGGTGGCAGTGGCTATTTCCTAGTGGAGTCGAGTCAATGTATTTAGAGGTACAAAGTTCTTATATTTAAGGAGGAGGATCTGAGAACTAGATAAGATATCTTGACTCCAAATTATTGGAGATGTGGGGATGAGTTAGACATGATTTTGAGGAAGATTTTGAGTAATTTTTGACCCATCATAATCATGAATTATTAGATTGCTTTGGTTAGGGAAACAAGGTTAATTAACCTAAGGTATAGAGAAAATGAAATTCAATATTTTTAATGATATCTATCTCTAGAAATGAGTACAATATACTAATAATAAAAAGACATGGGATTTAGGGCAATTTGATATATCTAATATTGATAGAGGAATTTTATATTTATTTTTAATATAAAATAAGAAATAAATATCACTTATTAAGAATCTTTTCCAACAAAGAAGAAGTATTTCCCATTATGAATCATGGAAATTTGATGTTTTCATGTGATGTTCATTATATAATTGTAAAGGAGAATTTTCAAGATCAAGAGAACCAATATATACATCGTGAATCTAAAATATTATGTTTGTTCTTTATTGGACTACATGCTTGCGTGGTAATCCCTTTATATTTTGGATTCTTATAAAAATTAATTCCCTTATCCAGGGTACAAAACATAAGTGTGGAATATAATTCAACATCAAAAACAAATTTATGAATTCAGACCAGAATAAATCTTATAAAGGGAACATAGGATCTGATTTTGATTATTATGACAATAAGGTATTCAAGTGAGGGGTTCCCTGAAGGGGGGGTGAATTAGTCTATGGATGTTTTCATATTTAAACATTGTTTCCTGTATTTTTTCTGTCCATAGAAAATAATAATCTCATAATTAGATATTCCACCCTCTAGTTATTATTTTAACAATAATCTCATTGTTACCACTCTAGAATTAGACACATTAATCATATTGGTGAAAAATGAATCACCCAAACAAATACACATTCTGATTTTGTCAGGAAGAATATTACAACACAAGAATATAAGAAATGAAGATTTTACATGGTTCATTCAAACATATCTATATCAAGGAACATGTAATCAGTAATGTTTTTATGTGCCAGCATCCACTAAACCCACTTTTTAGCCATGAAATTAGGATAAGTGTATAGTTACACCCTATGAAGATTATAAGGATATCTCATTGCTTTCCATGGATTATAACCCTCATTTTCTCTCTATTACTCACAAAAATAGAAAGGGATTACTAATATAGAACATAGGCCACTAAAAAACAATCATATTATTGTAGATGTAATGAGAGAATACTAGTTTCATTTATCTCCCTATTTTTCCTTCACATTACCATTATGAACGTCACATGAATAACAACACCTTTGCATGATATATCATGGAAAATACACCTTCCTTTTTTAGAAATTTATTTAAATGGTTTGAATAATTTATTCTATCTACTCTTGTATAAATATTTAATTCCTCTTCAAATATTATAAATATAAAATCTTCTTTAATATTCGTATTTTACGCTGTATCAGATTCACATTATTTACATCCCTTTATCTCTAAAATTTCATTTTATTTATATCATAAATAAATTATCCTTATTCCCTTATCAATGATCTATAATAAGTCATTAGTAGGATATGAAATTATTTCCAATACGTATCATGAAAAACCAAACCAAACTCATCCATATATATTCTATAATATTATGTTAATATATACTCGTTAGTTTTTTAATTCTTTTCATGAAGGATATGAACTCTGAAAAAGGTATCATTCTGACTCAACTCCTCTGTAGCATGGTTTTCACCACCATGGGATGTATCCTACCTCCATAGGCACCTCAACATGATGAGTATGATATATTCTTATTGATCTTTCAACACATATTGTGTCAAATACTTCATAAATCTTCTCACTATGGAGTAATACAGTGACAACCATGACGTAACACTATTTCAAAAAAAATCCATTCTAAACTCCCATAAAAATGGATGGTCTTCCCATATTCTGATTCATATTTATAAGACCAACACTTAACATTCCTTTAACCATGAACTCAGGGTTCTCTAGATTTACATCTCGTGCATCCTTTCATAATTTCACTATGGAATCCAAAACACTCGCAGTGTACCTCACTATTTCCTAAAAGGATTCTCAAAGTACTCCTTGGTATCCTCTATGAAGTTGTGTTTATCAGCTTCATGTTTCATCATTTTCCATTTGTCACTAAAATACTAGAACCATGACTATATATTCCAAGTCACCTAATCTTACACTCCCTATTTTTCATAGTTAATTTCTATTGAAAAATTCCTTTCATTATAATATAAGGAAAAACTACTCCTCATTTTGAAAATTTTCCTTGTAACTTTATAACATCAATTTTCATGGAATGGAATCATCCTTGTAGTTATTTTACAATAACTATAGTCATGGTCCTCTATTCAATTATGTGTTCAATCAAATTCTATCATCTTAGATACTTTCAATACATTATTGACTTTACTCATGACAATATAGCTTCATTGATAACCCTTCACAACATCTTTTTCTTATATTAATGGGTGTTATCAACCCCAATAACAATAAAAACAATCATTTAAAATAGATTCTAAATCTTCCATACATCTAAAACCCCAACATGTCTTCTCAACTTTATAAAAAAATTATATAAACTCAATTTCACCATTTAGTATAGTGTTTTGAATAAATCTATTCTAAAAAATACCACCAAATCCAATACATTGGTTGATAATAAATCCATCATTGTTTTTATAATAAATCAAACACTTAAACATATCCATTAGGATTCCCAAAATCTCATCTTTTGTTTTTTTTCTAGTAATCAAATGAATAAAATCATTATTGTATGATCCCAATTCACCATACACCTTGTTTTTATTCCTCATTCATAGATCAATTATATTCATTGATGATGGGGTTTCTTACTTCCCCTTTGACATCAAATAAAAATAATACATATTTATATGAGAATGTATCATCATTATGCATTCCCCTTAGTTTTATTGATGTCAGAAAACACATATTACTAATCTAATTTCACAGAAAATATTTATTGGGGACACCACTAAATGAAACTTAATAATGTATTACTATAAGTATTATCTTTTATATTTTATGAACATTATAGAATCATAAAAATATCTTATCCCAATTTTTTAGTGTAGTCCTTACATAAGATATGGATACTATGATAAATAATATTTACATATACTTCAAGAATCGTAAAAATTTAAAATCATGTGAGAAATACCACTTATCAAATACAAATTAATTTTTCTCCTTCAATATCTAGAAAATTATTAACTAGGGGTGTATTCATAAATACATTCAATGAGTGGTATTCCCAGTAAGAGGTTATCCAATAACATAACCTCTACGTTTATTTAGTTGGATCCTTATGTAAAAAACAATACATTAAACTAAAAAAACATTTTATTCCATTATACTCTCATATTTCCAATAGAAAATTATAGTCACACTTTTCATAATCAACCAAATAACACTTCCTATGAACTCAATCACACATTAAAAATACTATTAGAAATTAAAAACTAATTATATAGTCTATGAGTCACAATATAATCATCAATATATTTCATATTTAGACACCAAAAATGAAACTAATTATCTAAATCGATACAAATGGTTAAAAAAATTGCTTCTTTCATCGTTCATATGTCTTTATTTAGTTGATAGGGATTTCATTAGTGGATCTTTATATCTAAACTACCATATTCCAAATCCTATTAATCACTAAAAAATATATGTTACACGAAATTCATCCAGTTCTAGAATATTTTAATATCCTAATAAAGTCAAATGATATTAAATGTCAAATTACCTTTCAGATTCAAACAAATAAATCATCAATAATTTTTTACTAATGATCCACCTTTTACATTTCCCCTTAAATATTCATGTCTTGATACCAACTAATACTAGGTTTTCATGACACCACCACCTCAATTTTATATTTATATAATTTATGATTGGAATTGCATGATGGCACATGAAATTGGACAATGTGTGCTCCAAACCCACTTTTTTGTAAATTCCGCTTTAATAAGATGCCATTTTATGGCTTGAAATCCTCAATTATAACTTTATATTAATCCTTTATTACTCAAAAATCATTTGATATTATTTAAAATGGGTCATATATATCCCATAACATAGAACATGTCAAAAAAATTAATAAATTTTTAAATACAGGGGGACATGGGATGCTTCCACATTCATTAAGTTGAGGAAGATAGTGTTCCACTATAGACAACTAATTTTACTTTATACTTTAATTTAGAGAATATATTGGAACATTAATAATTTTTTATAGAATATAATTTCTTTTGTAACTTAATTTGGTTAATTCTAATCTTATTATATGAATTCATGAATTTATCCTCTTTTTTTACTTATATTGAAAAGATTTGTTGAAAAATCATAGGTTGGTTATTAATTTTCTGACTCATCATTATTACATGTTTTTTACTATATAAATTATTATATTTTTATTATATATCTTCCCTTAGGATACTTCATTCACATAATTATTTTTTGTTTTTAGAAATGTGTGATGTACTTTTGTGTTTCTAAAACTTTTTATTCTCTTTCCAATATACTCTTTATTCACATGAAAATTTAAAACTCTTCTTCATAATAATTTTAGACTGGTGATATTGTTCAATTGTCCCTTGAAATATATTTTTCAAGTGAACATATTTATCATTGAATGAAATTTGGTTTACTCTATTCATTCTAACTAGACATATATTGATATTTCTATTAGATTCATGATTAATATTATAGCAATTACTGGTATAATAACCACGATTCATTTATGATATTTGATAGTTCCATTTTTATTATTTTTCTTGAAATTAATATAAATAAATATATTCCAATTATGAATGAAGAAACATGGATATATGTCCATGTATACCATAATAAAAGCACATGTCTCCATACCTTCAACATGAAATTATTAATTTGTACATTCCCTTTATAGGGATTTTCCTGATTTTTTCCTAGAAATTATATTGTTTTCCATTTCCTTGGGATCTATAATAGCATTATTATTATTTTCTCTTCGTAGGGGTTACAACATGTCTAAGGATAATTTTTCACATCAAACATGCCCTTATTGACATATTAAATCCCCTTACAATTAATGATTCTGTATTATGTTATAGACTTTTTTTGGATCAAGGATATGTATAATCGAGCTAAAAATATTTCTAATTTACATCATTTAAAAAATTTAAACATTTCATTTCATAATAATCTAACATAACTTGTAGAACCATTTTTAGTGTTTTTAGGGACCAGTTAAAAAGGAAACATATTTTAAAAACATGTTAAACTTTCATCGCACTCAAACACTTTTAGATCATATTCTATAATATTTTCATAAGTTATAAATATCATTATTACATAAGAAATAAGAACATAACAAAGGTGTGAGATAAAATACTGAAGAAGGAATAACTTATTAATACACTATCAAGGGTTATATCATAATAATATGAAAAAACATGATCAATGGAGATTTTTTTATTTAAAAGAACGTGGTAAAATGTGATTTTTCCATAAATCAAAATGGAAAACAAATAATCTCAAAATAAAAAATATACCCCATGAAATAAGAGTGTGAGATACGCATGGCATCAAGGAAAAAACTCATATCATAAGATAATGGGGTTATAAATATTTAAAATAACATTAAGAATGATATCATAAGTATAAATAAAGGTTTACTCTAAAGACCATCATAACATAGTGGACTTAGTCTCATAATTTTTTGAGTTCAATCCCAACAGATTAGATAACATTCCATGGTAGGTGGGTTCACTTCCCATTATAGTAAAAATATTAATAAAAAATCCCATAGTGGATTAGGATTGTTCCTAATCTAATATATAATATATGATGGGATATAAATATTTAACCTATTCATTCAAGAGATTTATAATTTCAGCCCATCCATCACATAACATGGTGTTATTATGGTAACAGCTCATGTACCATTCATTGCTTCTCATGAGATGAAAACATTATCCACTAAATTTTTGAGTTATATAATTCTAGGCCCACCAATAATATACTGAAAATCGTAATACTTATATCCATAAATATTCCACATGAGGAAAATATTACAAACATAAATCATAATAGTGGTATATAATTATTGTGTATAAATCCCATGAGCTAAAATTTCTCTCACATACAATTTTTACCATACTTTAATTATTTATGTTTGAAATTTAATTGGCCTCAAGAAAAACCTATAAAATAAAATTCCTTTACAAGATGGGATAGACGAGATTCATAAAGGGGAAATTATATGACCCCATCCATAATCATTACATAAATATGAGTAAAGTCAAGAATTCACATTAAGGATATATTTAGGTTTAAATTTTTAGAGAATTAATCCATAACTATTACATTACATCTCAAAAATGAAAAATTAGACAGTTCCTCTCTATCCAATTTTTTTGGAAAAAATAAAACTCCTTAAAATAAATCACTAACTATTTTCTTGATATAAATATTCTTGAACTCTTACTTTCTCTTAACCTTCCTTATACTCTATGAAAAAAATTTCCATAACATGGGATGATCATAAAAAAGATCAGTAAGGGTTATAAAATAAAGAACGAAAACATTAGTTTGTCAATACACAAAAATTAATAAAATCATACATTTCAGTCCAAAAAAATAATCTTTTTAACATACCTCATGAAATTATATTATTTATGAATATCACAATAAAATCCTAAATCATAAAGGTAACTTGTGTAATCAATAAAATACTTAAATTGTTGCTTTTAGAGCTACATATGGACATAAATTTGGAATACCCATCACAATATATTCCTCATATCTCTTAGGAGAAACATAAATGTTTACCTCCATCACATTACCCAATCAATTGGAGAGCTATCTCAGGCTTACCCACCCAAGGATTATCACATAACTACCCATATATGTAAACAATTCCAAAGAACCACAACATAATCATAACACATAAAACAAGCATAGATGAAATATAACATATCCACATTCCAATCACAATATAAAATTTCAAGATATTGAAAAAATAAATGTTTTAGAAAAACCATTTTTCAGAAAAATAAAATTATTGAAAAGGTATACGGTATTTATTTTCATTTAAAAAAATTTAAAACTTATCGAGGAATACAAATATAAAATAATCCTCGTAGCAGCATATGGGTCTTTGTCACCGTATAAGTTAAAAATAAACATTCATTTATGTCATTTAGTAAAATAATTCATAGAAAAAATTATTCCATTTGAGTGAAATTAAATGGAAAAGGGTTTTATACACCGTTTAAAATAACGTTTTTTCTAAATAAAAATATTCCTCAATGAAAGGAGATTGAGATGAAGTCCCTTATGAAAATCAAGCAGCCTAACAACATCACTTAAAATATTTGAAAATGAGTTGATGAGAGAGAAAAGGGTCTCTCATCACTTGGACATAAAAATTATATTAATAAGGATATGTAAGAACATATACCAACATAAAAATTTAAATTAAAGGATATAACATAAAATAAGTATTTAACTAAAAGAGGATGGTGAAACGTTCCCTTACATTGAGTTCGATACGTCACATCTATTCTTTTTCCTCCTGAAAAATAAAAATAAGTTAATTTATAATTTCTTAAGAACATTTTTAAATTTTATTATTCATTTTATATCAGTTATTTCCAAGTAATAAACATTACATAATTATTTAAGTTAATATTTGTTGTTTTGTCAATATTCGGTACATGAGTCGAAAATGGTCTTGTTTTGATATACATTATCCTTGTAGAAAAAATTCCAGAATCTAAAAAATGATATTAATGATTTTAATAGAATATATATCCAGTATATATGTAATTATAATATTCCATAACATTTGGAGATAAAAAAATAAATGAACCATTCAATGAGACGGTAGGCCATATGTACACATGAACGCAACTTTCATTTCATTATCAAATGAAAACAAAATGATACATAGATATATTATAATTTAAGTCAAATATAATATTTCATACATGTTTAATAATTTTATTAACTTCATTCTTTATACATTCCATGAATGGAAATAACGAGTCATATCACTTTGAGGGGGTGGTAGTCCGCACTTCCTCAAATGAAATTATCGTATCTTCTTATTACAGAAATCTTAAAGGTATGTTGTAAATAGAAATTATAGAAACATAGATAAAATATAAATATAATATACAATATATATATATTATATATTATATATAAATATATTTCCATCATAATGGCCACCTTGATAGGTGGTAGGGGAAAATCGGACAATCATCGTTTCATGAGGCAGTAGTTTGTTGTACACTGAAATAGTATATTCGTATATATTTGATGGAGGTATTTGTAAGTATAGTTATAATCATTATAATAACAAAATCCTAGTATATTTAGGATATATGTGTTGTTATTTAATCAAATAATAATAATATAATAAGGAGTGAATATGTTAAATAATGGATGGAATCTTTAGAGAAGACACTACCTCATAAAACATGTAACTCTTTTTGATTTGATCCAAAAGGCTTTCTTGAATTTTCTTTTGAATATGGTAAGTATTATGAGAGTAATATATTGATATTTGGAGCATATTTGAGTAGATTTTGGACTAGAAATGAGGCATTATAGGTTTGATTAAATGGGTATAGGTGATTTCCTTTTTTAAGAGGGGGAGGGACACTTTAAGAAGCCATTAAAATATTATTTTCATATCAAATTATTTTCATTTTAAAATGGTCCCAAAGTAATTTATTTAAAACTTTTGATGATTTTTAGGTGAAAAATGCTTAGCCAATAGGTTTTAAGGAATAATAGGTTAAAATTTAACCATATATTTAATATTTATCCGTTATTTAACTAATTTAACTCTTACCATGTCTTGTTTTTATATTTATACTATATAGTCAATATAATTACTATAAAATTATTATAGAACATAAATTAGTTCATTAATGGAATTTATACATTATTTATTTCATTTGTATGAATCTTATTTTTTTAGGACTATTATATCATTTAAAAATGGTTTTTTTTTAAAACCTCATTTATGTCAATTTTTATACTATTAATATCATTAATTTTTAAAAATCCATAAAAACATTATTCATTAGAGAAAACATAATTAGTTAAAATATAACAAGTCATAATCATCCATAAAATTATAGTATGTCATAAAAGTGTCTAAATAAATTTATTTTAATATTTATAATCTCATTTATTTAAATCATTCATTAATAAGGTAATCACTACATGATGTCATAAATAAATGTTTTTATTTAATGTATAAAAACTATAAATAAAACACCATGATAGAGGAAATATTTATTATATTTATAATTACTATTTATAGCCTAAAATATCACTTATATAACTACATATAAAAATTCTTTTAGTACAAGATATATGTTTATGTTAAATTTTTCTTTACATTAAATTAATTCTTATAAAATGTCATTTTGATATCCACATGGATCAATGAGGTCCCCCAATCAACCAATTTATTCCCATAAATATATCATAAAATAGTATTATGATATGTTTTAGTGTAGTTTATTATCATTATAACATTATTCTTTACCCTTATTTACCAGATTTACCCATTAACCATGGTAATAAGATAATTACTGAAGTTACTGGTCACAATGTCTAAAAATAAAAGGTACATATCAATTATATTTGGACATCCTGATTCCAAATATATAATCCATTTCTCCAAATTCAAAAAATAATAAGTTTTACTAATTAATTTTAAATTAATTCCTAACGTCAAAACCAAGAAGCAGGTTTTTCAGAATTAATAACTATCAAAAGATTGATAAGTGTTTTTGTAAAATTAAAATGTGAAATTATATACAATAACCATAATTTAATTAAATGAGAAAAATATAATTCAATTATACATTATAACCAATAAAATGAAAATCTAACTATATAAATAAATTAGATGAAAATGAAGTTTTGACATAAAATGCAGTATTTTCACTATTCATTAAAGATGATCTTTATCAGAAAAATACCAAATATTCTGCCAATATAAATTTTTATTTCCTTATTTTAAATATAAATTCTATTTTTTCAAATAAAACATATAAAAATGACAGAAACTATATTTAAAAAGGTTTCGCCATCAAATGGCAGTAAAATGACCTTTTAAAATTATTAGAGTATTTCGTACTTAAAATCTGATTCATTCTTATGTTAAGCCTCTAAAATTTATTGGATAAATGTAAAGACATTTAATAATAATATTATAGTTTGTTCTGTTAATTCCCCCACATACAACGGTTATGCGTTAACTTCCATTTAAAATAATCATAATAATATATTATTTTTTGGTATAACTCAATGTTGTGTGAAATGTAAGATTTCTAAGAAACCCATTGTTGATGGTTGAGGAAGCTATCTCAAAAATCACCCCATTTAATGTAAAAATAATTTCTTATTAATAAACATTAATAGAAATGAAAAAGTTTTACTCTATAAATACATGGGTCATTGTAGACATTCTCTACCTGATGACATTTCTTTCATTTTTCATCAGAAATTTCACAATAATGTTATTTCCTTTTAAATCTGTAAATACAAAGGCTATATTATAATTCTATAATTTCATAATTTTATATTAAATTATATAAATTTATTTTTATTTTTTTATTCATGTGATGTAAGATATCAAAATAATGGTCAATTAAAGGGAAAAATTATATAATAAAATCTATGGGAATTAGACACCCAAAATAAATAGGGTCTTCACATTTTTCCTTATTACCACCTAGTAAAAATATATTGTGGAGTATCAATGTTATATGTTATTCAAGATATAATTTTTAGAGATATATAACCATTTAATAATGATCAAATTTATCGTTTCCCATGAAAAATAGTTAATTTTTTTGGGTAAGAAAGAATGAAAGATTTGTAAATACACTATGAAAAGGATTCATATAAAATTATGTTACTATGATAGGTTTTTATTTATTACACAAAATATAATAGTTAGATATAACATAAATGAAATAAAAAATATATAAATATATAGTGAAAACAACTCAACACAACTTAATTATCAATATCCGCTTCAATAATAGTTTCTGCAAGTCGTTTCTTTGTTCCCATAATCCAAGAGGTTGTTCATTTCAATTATCTTCTTAATCCATTGAAATAATGCACTCATATTTATACTAACTAAATTCCTCAATTAAAAAACATCTATAATCTATTATATCCTTAAGAATAACATAACTTTTCTCTATCATGTTAACTTAACTCTTTCTTTTTTACTCTGTAGTTGTTGTTTTATTCCCTCATTTACCGCAGATAAAAAAATATTATAGTTTCTATAACAAATTCCCTTAGATAATATTCCCAATTTTTTACTCAAAAGAAATTGAAAATTATTTCCTATATCATTTTTGTCACCCAAACATACATGAGACACCAACCTTATCCTCTTTGGGTTTTCTGAATTTCAACTTCGTACATTTGGCTAATCAATCTTAATGGTGTTAGTTTAGAATAATCACAAGGTTTCTCACTAAATATCCCATTTCAATGGGTTATTTATTGATGTGATCATTGATTATCTCCCAAAACCATTTTTGAAAAATTTTCTTCTAGTTCCATCCCTTAATAAAATCAAAAGTGGTTTAAATGAGTGATGAATAATTAACACCATAAGAGAAATATCATAAGTTTTTTTTATAATAATACTGACCTCCAAATATAATACTATTTAAAACCATCACATTTGATTTCAACTCAACATAAATCACTTTTAGATAATTATAGGTTTCTTCCCGTTAGGATATCTTATGATACATCACCAAAATCTCAATATAATAAATCCTTTATAATGGCTTGTAACAAGAATGTGACTACAAAAAAATATCCCCTAAGAGTGTCAAACTAGGTATTAAGTTAGGCCTCTTTGTTTTACACCATGTAAATATATATTCAATATAAAGCATTCCCTTTTGGGGTAATTACCCCTCAGTATGTTTGTTTCAGATCTTATGGACATACATTGTATATATATTGGAATTTATTTATTAGTAAAGCCATATAATGAAATAATTTCACGATTTCAATAAGTTAACGCATACATAGATGTATCTCCTCATTTTTCACTAAATAACTCTAATAATAATCACCAAGATGAATAAAATAATCCTCAATAATAAATAAAATCCCATTTAATAACAACTCTGATAACCTGATCTAATAAAATATTTAATTTACATCGTTAAATTAATTTTAATATTATATCTCACAATAATCACAAACAACGCAGAAAATTTTTTATATTAGTGTCTTCGATGGCCAATTACATTGGAAAATTATTTCAAAAACATTATAAATATTCTAATGACATGAAATCTTATCGAAATTATATAAAATTATAATAATTTATACTTATCTTAATAACATAGGGAAGGGGAACATATAAAATGATTATATGAAAATCTAAGTGAGGTAAAACTTATCAACATGTCATCAAGGGTTACATCCTAAGAATATACAAAATTGTGAATGAGTTATTAATTTCATATTAAAAAGAACATGGGAAAATAATAATTTCTTATAAATCATGACGTAAATACATTTGATCTAAAAATAATAAAAATACACCATGACATAAGAGTTTGATATAATCTTAGAAACATATCATATGTAAATCTAATCATAAAATCATTGAGCCATAAATAAATGGAAACAATATGAAACATGAAAAAATATTAATAATCCATGGTTCAATCCCAAAACCATCATCACATAGTGGAAAATGTCTCACAGTTGTTTTGGTTCACTTCCCCTTTCCGTAAAGATAGTGTAAAAAGTCCCATCATGGGTTAGTTTCACTCTCTAATCCCACAAATAATATCTCATGAAATATAAAGATTTACCCAATTCATTGAATAGATATGAATTTATAATACCTCTTGTCACATAATCATAATAATAGTATGTACAGGAATATGTGTGCCATATAAGGAAAAGAATTCATACAAAAAATTTAAGCATGATAAAACCCATGAGAAATAAGTAGGTTTTATAATCATTTATGAAAGAATAACTGAAGGATATATCATAAGGAATCCCAATATAAGATGTGACTTAATAATTTTTTATATTCATTTTTTAATGATGGACCACAGGGTCTAAACATTGAGTTACAATGATTGAAAATTCCGGAGAATGTTCAATGAGAGGTACGAAAAAAAAATGGATGACATAGGTTATGATCTTCAAAATGAGCATATGATCTTTTAATGAATTAAATTGCTTATAATTTACCTTAATAAAATAATTGAACAGGTATGGTTTTATAAAAAACTAAAAGGGTTTTAAAAAGATACTAATGGTAAAATAATTTCATAGAGGTGACACTGACCATGAAATAACAAATCAGATCGTTTAATTTTTATGTTTTATAAACACCTTTATTGAAATCCCACATCATAAAAAAGATAATAAAACATTCATTTTAAAATATATAGAGGTTAATATGAATATCACCTGAGATAAAAAATAATTTTGATTCTAATTAACATGGGGAACATTCTTGGTAAGAGAAATTATATAAAATGAGTTGAAGCTACTATTAAAGTGGTTGATAATTATTCTCATTAGTGATACAAATTTGAAGAAATAAATTGAGTAAGGTAATGATTATAATAAAAATGTATCATTCCCAAGAGTGGGGATTTATAATATAATAATAAAATAAAATAAAAATATCTTGTAAAATAATTGTAAAAAAGGAATCATTATTCCTCAAGAAATAAGTTGAGTTAAGAAGAACCCTTACATATTTTGTATTTTTCAAGTCAAACCCCAATGAGACAAGAAAAATTGAATAAAAAATGGAATTTAATGAAATATAATATAATTATTACTAAAAAATATTAAATGTTATTAGATAAAACATTCCAAATAAATCATTCCTTGTAATAAAAAATATGTCTAAATGGGTGATAATTAAGAAAATAAACACTTAACATGTTTTAGATTTATTACATACATGTATCTATCTTCTTCTATTCATTTATGTTTATCTCAATTGTATACATGGAGATGAAGGGATTAGTATTAAAAATTGGTACTATAGGATAATGAACATGATAGAGTCTTCTCAGAGGAAAAAATTATAAAGTCTCAGGAAGGAATTCAAAGTGATAGGTGGGGTATGAAGTGGTGTAAGTGTATCTCTTTTATAAGTGACAAAAAAGAACATTTTTGAATACCCATTACATTAAACTAATACCATTACTCTATTAAAGGTTCAATGAATACAAAATTTTCGAAAAATGGATTATGAGGGGATTTTAGTTTGGAAATCCTTAACCATGTATTTTTAATCATTTTTTAAATATGTTGAATGTCATTTGTCCTTAAATTTTTACTTTTACCCTTTTTTTGTTTTTACAAGGGTAACAGGTTTTTACCCAAGTATCTTTGGTTTTAAGAAACTTATAAAATTATCCCTGTAATTTCTTTTATGATCCTAAATATTAACACAATTTAATAAAATTAAATTTATAATTATGGAAATATTAAATCTTAAATTGAAACACATCATATATAAAAAAAGTGGCCAGTGAGAAAATGTTTTCTTCACCATTAAATGTTCTTACTATTATTTAGTAGTTATCACCAATTTAATGAGGGAAAACTTATTTAAATATATTCATTTAAATTATAATAATTTATATTTTGTTAATTTTGTTAATTTATTTTATTAGATACAAATTATATAATATTAATAAAATAATTCTTATAAAATAATAGTTTTACCATTTTCAAGGTCGTCAACATTAATCTTATTAATCCAAATTCTATTACCAAAAAATGAAATTAAACGTATCAAATAATATGATCATGTTGATCTAAAATATAAAATTTAAATTTTGGATTTAATTCCTGTAAGTGAGAGAAACTGATTTTTTTAAATAAGCGAATAAATTATTTTTTAGAGAAACAAATTACTTGTGTTTCTAAAACAATATCTATTTGTTTTATAAATTAAATAAATTAATTTTAAATGATTTATTTTACTTATATATATATTATAATAGGGTGTAAAAATACATAATCTATTCTTATACTATGATAAGTTATGCTCTGGTATCAGTCGAGGGTTTTTATTCTATTGTGTTAGACCTTGTAGAAATTTTCATGAGCTAAAATTTATCTTGCATATGATTTCACACATACAATAATTGTTATAGTTCATCTTGGTTTTGGTCTATATAAAACCCATGTGAAGCAACCTCCTTTCCAATCTATGATTATTTTGCTTTATAGGGGATATTTCTGGTACAGGCTGTCTATTATTTCCTTTTTCTTCATAGATATTTTAATATGGTTACTTCTTTTTATACCAATTTATTTCATGTATATATCATAATAGTGAAATTGAATTTTTTTAATTTTAATTATCTCAATTTCATTTAATTTTGGTGTTGTGAGTAAAACAACCTATTAACATAGTGTTTAATTAAGGGGAAAATTGTTATAGTAAAATCTAGCGGTGATATAAATATCCTCCATGAAATCACATTCGAGATTTTCCATTATATATAGAAGTTTAGCCAATTTTGTTGTATAGAAATAATAATTCTCACTTATATTGGTATCCATTTTAACTAGTGTATTCTTTAGGCTCTCCAAGTTTCCAATATCTATTTTTTGTGCACTGACATGGATCCCTTGTATCTTATTATCCTCTACTAGTTTCATTTCTTACAGGCTCTAATCCATCTCTATTGATAATTAGAAAAAATTCTGCTTTTGAGTTTCTTGATATCCCATCATCATCCGTGAATTCTATATCACTTATGATATTATAATACATAAAAAATCCCACAACATCATTGAGAACAATAATAGATTCACAATTATTATCATCTATACCATTCTATTGGAATGATGCTAGAATCCACTATATGAATCACACATTTCCCTTAAATAGTTCCATCAAATTCAATGAATTTCCACTCATCTATACAATAAATTTTATACTTTGGATCACTTACTCACCCTATGTGTGATATGTAATATAGCGCCACAATGTACCACATATGGCCCATGTCATGACACATAACATCTATGCAGGATGGATATTAAACCCATTTCACAAATCTCAAGGAGCACTAAAATTATATATCCAATTTTATACCTCCCAACATTACCTGAGTGGTCTAAACATTACCCCAAATCTATTTCTAGATAAATATATTTTTCATCCCTCCATATAAGTTAATGTCTTCTCTCGATCTCAGCCATATGATTTTGTTTCTCCTAGGGTGAACACGTAGCACCGGATAACTCCTTTTGAAGGGATAGACTTCCTATTTGAAATATTTATATATATATGATATCATGGAACCCTCCTTACCCTATTCTAGACTCAATATACAGTTCCATGTTTTGGAACATGTGTGTCATAGTGTGGCACCTAGAATCTAGGTAAGACAGATGTTAAACAAATGACATGAACTTCATGGAGCAGTGACCTCGTATATCCATCAATATTTAACATTTTCCTCATTAACAATTTTCATTTGATAAATATTCATCCATGTTTTATTCATATTCATCCAATTCAGCTAAAAATTTTTAATATTTATCAAAATAAATAAATATGTAGTTGTTATCCATATAATGTATCATAGTTTACATGGATGATTTATATAAAGTATATCATTAATGATTTATTTATAAATTTTTTAACATACATGTAAAAAGTAAATAAAATAATAGATAGAAACCAAAGATTTATAATATAGTGAAAAATAAATATATATATATATATATAATAAAATTATATATATATATATATATATTTATATAATACACACAGACAGAAGAATAGATATGTTAAAAAAATAAATATTTGTGTGTAAATATAATCTTTTTAATGTGCGGGTGTAAAAATATTTATGTATGAATAGATAAACCACATGTTTTATAATAAATTTAAAAAAAATATTAGTTTTATTCCTTTTTAGTGAATGATGGTAGGTATGGTCATCAACCACATACTATATTCTTGGGTCGTATTTAAACTAATTATTGTTATTGTAAAACATCCCATAGAGTATCACTATATGTCAAATATGTGGTTTACTATTATTGTTTTGGGTTATTTATTTATTTTTAAATTAATTTATTGATTCCTTTATTATTAGTTTTTCATTTTTTATCTTATGTAGAAACATTTCCCAACAACTAATTGGATACCCTTATAACTAGAGGGATAGATATATTTTTATGCTAATTTTCATATTATTTCAATTGTCTTTTTGTACTTAGTTGTAAATTACCAATGAATTTTAGTGATTTGTGATTTAAATTATTTTTATGGGAAATAGGATTATTTAAAAAGTAAATGGGATTTTATTATGATACACAACTCATTCTGAGAATTTGATGAAATAAACTAATTTTCTAATTATTAATGAAGAACATATATAAAATTTTAGATGTTATCATAGATGAACTTTTCTATATATATGTTTCACAACCCCCTCCCATCAATGATTCCTATCCTATGTTGCAAATGTAGAAATAGATATAATATCCTCTGGGTCCCTGGTGTAGTAGGCCCCGAGCTGGTGACAAACACTACAGGTATACAAATCTCCAAAATTGGGAGGCTTTGCCATTTTTATAATAACCAAGATCAGGAGATAAGATGTATCTGTTTCAAAACAACTCCAAGACTTATATAAAAGAAAAACTAAACTCTATAATAAATGTATGTTTAATGTAAAACTTCTACAAATACAAGAGTCTCC
This sequence comes from Viscum album, assembly GCA_963277665.1. Taxonomy (NCBI): domain Eukaryota; kingdom Viridiplantae; phylum Streptophyta; class Magnoliopsida; order Santalales; family Viscaceae; genus Viscum; species Viscum album. The sequence goes on from OY728129.1 coordinate 1,072,291,790, forward strand.
AAAGTAAATACCATAAACAAGGCTAAGTAGCAACATGACAATTGTCCCAATGGCCCAAATAGTAATGCGTAGAATAGTCCATGTAATCCTCCTAGAAACCATTAAATTGTTTTATATACATAGGGTAATAATATCTGTATACTCAGTAGGAAACCATGGTTTATTGTGATCAATTGGGAGAAGTAGACGAATTCCCCTGTGATAAAACAAAAGAAACAAACTTCACCTAACAAGGCATAATAGCCACCCAAACCTCACCAATGGTACACTCACTAAATAAAAAAAATCATGTAAAGTAATATAGAGCACATTGATGATAGGGTACCCCTCTCCACTTTCCTAATGACTATCCACTCTCACACCCTAAAGAAAAACATCATGGAACACCCACCTCTTTCGAAAGAACGGCGTCACAACCCTTCTACACACACCCAGGCCTCAAACCACATCTCACCCGCATACACTTGGGCCACATACTACATCAAATCTCACCCAAACTCACCTAGGACTTACAACTAAATCTTGCCCATAATAACCTAGGAAACATGACATATCTCATCCTGAAGATTAAAGGGAACACACCACATCGGATCCTAAAGATACGTAGGAAACCACAACTCATCTCATTCCGAAGACACCTGAGAAAACCCAAATAACCTGCAAACACTTAGGCCTCACAAACACCTACATTCCCAATGGATCTTGGGTTATCACTACAAGGAAGAGGGATAAATAAAGAGAGGTTGGTATCCAACCATCCTCCCATTGGGATGTTTGGAAAATACACCCTCTCCAATAACAATGGGGGTGTTCGGCACATAGTGCTCAACTGTGGTGGGGTGGGTATAGAAATCACAAGAAAAAATACAGGTATGTATATATTATATAAAACACTCAAGCACAACCTATGGGTTCTAAATCAAAAATTAAACCTCCCTACGATACTATGAAATTTTTTTGCTGCATCTAAATTCATTTATTAATAACAAAAATAGTTATTTTAGATTTTAATGAATGAATGCTATCCAGAACAAGATACAACTCATAACATACCCCTCGCCAATACATTTAACCAATTATCATTATTTATTAAGGAAACCATTTATCCATTACGTACCTACCTGAGCAAATACCAAAAAAATATGAAAAAAGACACACATTATAAACAATGATGAGGAAAAGAACCATAGAAGAGAAAACTACTTCATATTTCCACTCTGTTTAACACCCACACTAACCAATTCCATAATCATTTTTAAAATTCATTGATCCCATTCGTTCTTCTTAACTAGAAAATACCCCAACATATAGGAAAACCTCACAACACAACTCATCACAACCAATCTGACATCCCTATTATAAAAAAACCCCACACCCATCACACTGTGTAATATGAACATAGCATAACTCGAACCAACATCACCACATCTCAAAAACTGCCCATCTATTCAATATTCATTCAATATCTAAACATAAGATGCCCTTTCGCAACCTTTATTACCATAGATTAAACCCATTCTCTCATACCTATTACCCCACATCCACATTAGGCTCAAGATAGAACATAACCACATATAGCATACAACCACACCAAAAAATTAATAGTGTATTCTGATTTTTCAAACACTTATTCTATAATTCCACATTGATAATGTAGGGGTTATTGTAGATAAAGATATATCCTGAGGCATCTATTGATTTAACCAAATATACACAGTTAGCCAGATTTATAATTACATGGTCATTTGTAGAGGATCAACAAAAAACTTACACAATCCATCAATGGTGTGAAAATGGAGACTACTAGGGACCATGACTTTTAGTAGGTATATAACCCCTAAGGATCATGAAATTAGTAACCAATAATAAATAAGAATGTGTCACACTTTATATCCCCATTTCATTTATGTTAAGGTGATTCGATTATCTTTATTAAACTTGGATTCATCTTCCATCACATCAAAAACATTCATACACACACCATACTTGATAGATGAATAAAAAAGAGAAAATGGAATACTTACCTCAAGAAAAAGACGATCAACACCTCCACCTTGAGACAAAAAAGGGGTGTACAAGGCTCCAGTTAATCATGATCCAAGGGTGCAACAAAAAAAAATATATCATTGGAGAAGAATGTTTCTAGGGATTCTTGTTATAATGTGTAATGGGAAACATACAAGGAAGAATGGGTCGCGACTTTGAGAATGCCAAATCCTATATCAATAGAAGAACGGTTTCAAAAGCCATTAAAGTTGTATCATGATAAATACCAGGATTTTTCACTATCTATGGTCCTCCTAAGAATTATAATTTTAAACATATATTTTTATTCCTTTTAAATGACTTTTAACAAACATAAACATAGTTATAAACTCTTTTTACATCAAAGAAAACGTTAAAGGGGAGATTATGGAAAAACTAGAAGAAGATATAAATTTTGAATAACTATAGAAATGGCTCACCATTAGGTGAGTCAATGTTATGATTCACTGGTGGGTGATTCATTGGTGGATGAATTACCGATGGGTGAGTTACAGGTGAGAGCTACTGATGAAGAGCTACCAATGGTGAGTTGTCGTTTGGTGAGTCATAATAAGTTGAGCTACTAATCAGTGAGCTACCATTCAGTGAGTGACTCATCAGTGAGTCACCATTAGTTGAGTCACTGTTTGGTGAGCTACCATTCAATGATTCACTATTTGATGAGTCACTATCATGACTCACCGTCACGACCCACTGTCAGTGAGTCGCCATTGCGAGTCACTGGTACTGACTAACCATTGCGAGTCACTATTCTAGACTCACCATAGTGAGTCATAGATGTGATTCACCTCTAAGACTCACATGTCCTGACTCACCGGTGGATGACTCGCTATTGGAAGAATTGGAATTTTGGAAAACTCTTTAATTGAGTCACCGTTATCTCCAGATCATCCCCAACAATGGATTTTGATAATGTAATTGACCAGAGTGGTCTAGCCTATTACATTATATACCTATCAAACTATTATCTCCCCCAAAAATTCAAAACCAACCTTGATGAAAGAGGGATCCAAAAACCCACCCTATAATATACCACTGAAGGATCTTTATGTACTTGAAACAATGCTACCAAAATCAAGGTTTAATGATAAACCACCCTGTGTTTTTTAAAAGCAATAATGAAACCTCAACATCCAACAACACCTCCTCCAACACTTACTACCCCAACTGACCCCCAGACACACCACCAAACACAAAAATCCCTACTATACGAACATATAAATCAGGGAATTATTTCCCCAATGTCATGATAAAATCTACTCCGGGTGGCTCTGACTCACCTCCATGGTTTTAATTAAATCTCAATTAATGAATTTCGATTAAGAATATGGACATTCCCTTTCCAATATCGTGATTTTATCAACATCACAGAAAAAGGAAACAAATCATGTTATAACAAACAAAGTTCAAGAATTACATTACAAAAGGAAACATGACAAGGAATAACACATAACAACTCTGCGTACCGGGCATGCATCTGCATCTCCCTTTTCAAAGTACGCTCCTCTAGGCCACCACCCCTCTTCAACACATGAACCATGGTAGTCTTCCATCTTTGAAACACCTTATCCTAATGATCCTAGATCTCTACCGGATGCTCTATGAATTTCACATCATCTTTTCATCCAACTCTCCCCAGTCAATGACCTTTGAGTCATTGTGAAGACACAAACAAAGGTGTGATATGTGACGGATATCGTGGACCTTGTCTAACTATGGTGAAAATTCCAACTAGTTTTCCAACTCGCCAACTCACCAAACAACTGAATGGGTCCATTGAACCTTAGATAAATATTTCTCCCTTTACCAAACATCTGATGCACACATTGAGTCGAAACATTCAAGAACGAGTGATCCCCAACCTCATGCTCCAAGTGCCTCATCCTACGATTTTTGAATGACTTCTTCTGGTCCTTTGCTGATTTCATCCTCTCATAGTCAAGGTGAACCTTCTTTTTTCTATTCGAAACTACCTCGGGACCAAGAGGAGTTGTCTCCGCAACCTCTATCCAACATAAAGGTGAATGACATGGTATTCCATAGAAATATTAAAATGGAGACATGGAAATTGAAGATTTATATATATTATTAAAAGAAAAATATACAATTGTAAAGTGTTTCACTGATGATCAAACTTAGTGAAGGATACATTCCCTCAAATTGTCCTCTGACATCTAGATAGTTTGCTATGTGTTCCTATCCATCTGAGGGTGGAAACCAGTGCCAAGATATAATTGAGTACAAAAATAATATCGAAATCCCCTCCAGACACATGAGGTAAATCATGTATCCTGCTCAGAGATGATGGATCTTGGAACTCCATGTTGTCAAACCACCTCATCTACATACGTCATGGCTATGTCATTCACTATGCCCAACTCCTTAATCACTAAAAAGTGATCTGATTTCATCAGATGATCCACTACTACCCAGATAGCATCATAGAATCCCCAAGTCTTCGTTAACCATATGATGAAATCAATAGATATTTAATTCCAATTCCACATGGGTATAACTTGGGGCAATGAAAACCCCCCAAGAACATGGTGCCTAGCCTTCACCTGCTGGCACACTAAGAACCGAAACACAAATTATGATTCCACCTATTTCATCCTAGGACACCAAAACTGGTCTCTCAATCTATGTTACATCTTTGTAATTTCTAGGTGTACCTCTAAAGGTGAGTTGTGAAAATCATAGAGAACTCCCTCGCACATCTCCATCGGAACAAACAAACTTACACAAAACAACTTGGGAATCTGACCATCCTCTAACCATCCCTTCATAGCATTACCCTGGTCAACACAATTGCACATCACCACTTTCTTTGAGTCTCCATACTGATAATCCTCTACATGTTTCATCATAGTATACTTCCCTTCCATCTAAAATAGATAGCTTATACCACCATCCATTTCTGCATCTATGTGAAAGAAGTCCAACTCATCCACCTCCTTCCAAGCATCTACATATTTCCAAACCACCTCCTTCGGCGACTTCTTTCTCAATGAATAAGCCCTGAAATTTCTATTTCTTGGTTTTTAAGAGATTTTTATGTTGTAGTCCTATAGAAACTCCACCCACATCTGATGTTTCAAGTTCTTATATCCCTAGGAAACGATATACCTCAAGATCTTATGATCCTTGAAGAACATAATGTTCTCCCCAATGAGGTAATGTATCCACAACTTCAACAAAAACATGACTACCACTTGCTATTTATCATGGGTGGCATAGTTACATTCATGGGGATGTAACTTCCTAGACCCATAAGAGATCACCCTACTGTTGCATCAACATGTATCCAAAACCCATACAAGCAACATCACAAAACACCTCGAACATCACTCATTCTTCTGGTAACTAGAGCACCGGATCATTGACGGACATAAAATTTAGATAGATGAAAAATACCTGTCACTTATCGATCTACACAAAATCCTGACCTTTTCGGGTCATAACTATCAATGGAGTTGCAACTTGTGAGAAATTGGGTACAAATATTCAGTAATATCTCACCATAATGAGAAAAAATGAAATATTATATAAAATTATTAGTTTCTTACAAAAAATGCATCAACCTTCAATAGGTCCACTGCTACACCCTTCTGTGAGACCACATGTCCAAGGAAATGAACCCCTCTTGTCCAAAACATACACATGGACATCATTCCAAAGAGTTGGGGGTGTTGAAGAACCTATAATAAAGTCATAGGATTCTCAGTATTCTTCTCATTTGAATTTTAGTTTATTAATATGTCTTTGATAAATAAAACACTGAAACATTCCATAAACTCATGAAAATGGAGTTCATGAGGCCTATGAACATGGATTACTTATTTGTAACATCGAATGACATAACCACATGATCTAAGTGCCCACACCTACACCTAAAAACAATTTTCAAGATACCAACCTCCTTCGCACTTAGTAGGGGATATCTAAACTATAGATCAGTCCTAGAGAACTAACTTGCTCCCCTCATCTAGTTGAAAAGATCATATATCTACAGGGGAGGATAATGATTCTTGACTGTTACCTGATTCAAACTTTCTTAGTATACAAACAAACTCATACCATCATATTCCTTCTTCACAATCAAGACTATAGCACCCCATGAAAACACATTGGGATTGATAAATACCTTCTTACTTATGTCATCTATCAGGATGCTCAACTCCCACATCTCTGAAGTTTCCATATGATAAGGTCAATCATGATCGGAGATGCACTAGGATATACGTATATCCCAAAATCAACATCACATTGTTGGTGTAAAGTCACAACCACCTTAGAAAAAACATCCAAAAATATCCCAAAAAACTGTAGGATCATCCTCCATCATAGTATCTATTGATTATAATGACAACAAATCCAATGTGGAAAGAAGATTTCCCACATGCCGACTTCCCACCTGATAGCTCCGCTCACCAACAAAGGCCACATGTGGACCATATATGTATGAAAAATGACTCTTATATAGAAAAAGTCAGTAAAATCATGCATAGATTAAAACCATTCACTATGAAGGATGATGTCGAATGACTGGATCTATAGAAAGAAGAGATCCCCAGAGGACTATTGCAGCCCCATCTTTAGATTACTTACCTAGCACACATCAACAAATTTTGTATGGCCTATGACTATTGTATTCAAAACCAAGGGCCTGATAAGTCTCTCTACATCTAGTCCCAAAACAAAGGCTTGACCAGGTGCTACAAAGGAGTGTGATGCTCCTGAATCAAACAAAGAAAAAACAAGAGTACTGAACAAACTAATAGTACCATGAAAAATCTCTATCCTTTCTAGGATTTCTGCCTCTACAGTGTGAAACTGACCATGATACTCTCCATTAGTAATCTTCTGAGGACCTACACCATGACCACTAATAGAATGAGGTCCCTAATGAAAACCCTGAGGCTGGTCTCTACCTTATACATCTCCCCTTTGTGCAGTGCCGGCCTATTGTCCCTACTGCTGGAACATCCCTTCCAACAACTGCTGATATGGTGGGAACTAGAACTTGTCACCTCCACCATACAGAGATGGAACGACCATCGGGTACTGACTATTGATATTACCATAGAATCCATAGATAAAACACACTGGCCCCATGCCCACATGATAGCGACCACGACCAGAAGGTTGAAACGGAAACTGCTAAGGTAACCTCCCCACTAGTCATAACCTCGAAGGCTGTAGTGCTTGAGGCCTTATGCTGGTAAATGTTCAATTTAAATATCTACGATTAAACCCCTCTTATAGTATACCTCCTTGAAAGTGCATCCTCTCAACTACCTATGATATATTCTGGACCTCTAATTAGGTCGGTAAGGTAGAGGGAGTGACTGCATATTGGAGAGAAGGAAAAAGTGAATCCTCTTAGAATCTCTTATGGGAAGCCTCATCTAAAAATTGACCCATAGAAAATTAAATTAGATCCTTGATCTGTATCCTCATATCTGTACCGACATACTCCTTTGTTAGAGGGAGATCAACTCCTGTCTCTTCACCTTCATCATGGTCGAAGAATGGAATTCCACTCAGAATTCCTTCTCAAAATCAACACACACAACATCATCCTCCTTCCTCTCCCCCAGGTAAAACGTCTATCACTGACATGTAGGTCACTGTATCAGGATCACTACTAGAAGAACCCAGTATTCCTTCAGGGTTCTGATCTAGCTGATGGTGATCACATGCTCCTCAAGTCAACTTTCTGTCACCATGTCCAAAATGCTTCCCTCATAATTTCCTAGAGTTTAACACTAGAAATCACATAGTGTATTCTTCCACTAGTCATCCTCCTCCACTGGATCATCCCTCCACAAATCAATTAAATTGGCCTATTGAGACTCAACTTCCTCAACCAAACATAAATGAAGATCTGGTGCCATAAGTGAAAGGTAAACAAGGAATTACTGAGCTCGAGTAATATGTAATTTTATTTAAGATTCATTTTAACTCAGTATTTTTTTGAATATACTAAAAAGAAAAATTCAAACAAGAACACAATTCATTATGATTCATGTACCATTAACTAGGTCTCTACCCTAAAAATGATATATCCTTAATTGGAAATTTGGTAGAATTAGAGTCCTTGAATTAAATAATAGTGGGAACCAAAAATCCCATGTCATAGTCAGACTTACCTAGACTATGTCACACACTAAGACACATAACATTATTTCCCTACTAACCCAATAATTCCCCATTCTACAAAACTCCAAATGATATCTTACCTCTCAACCATCACCTCTGATACCATTCTATCATGACCCCCTCGGTCTAAAGATTCCTTTCCTGAGTTGGATGTGAAGGAAGAGAGATAATGACACCCAGAGCACCACCTCTTATAGGGCCCGGGGTGGTGACCATCACCATGGGTATTCAAATGTCATAGAAATGGAGGCATTAAAAATTTTATAGTAACGAAGATTGGTAGATAAGATGTATAAAACTCAAAACAACTTCATGGATTATATAAAAAAACCTAAATCCATCCTACATGAATTTTTAATGTAAAACTACTACAAATAGAAGTGTATATGAAGTTAATAACAAAAACAAGGATATGAATCATCACTACAACTATCCAATAGTCTGAGCTATTAATGTCAACTATGGTCCACATAGTGCTTTCGGAAACCAAAAAATAGTATTATATACGTATGGTGAGCGTACATGTATTCTAAGTAAGAAACGAAGGTCTCTCATTCCAAGTGGGATAAATATACTAATTCTCCTATGAGAAAATATTATAAACCAACATCACCTATCTAGGTATACTAGCCACCCCAACATCACACAAGACACTCTCACCATATATCACAAATCATATAATGTAATATAAAGAACTTCAATGGTGGGGCACCCTGCACCTCTTTTCCACTGACTAGATCCTCTCACACCCTAAAAACATTACATGGAACTCCCACATCATCCTAAAGAACCATGTAATAACCCCCAAAAACCCACATGGGCCTCACAACTATATCTCACCCACAGAAACTTAGGCCAGATACCAAATTACATCCCTCTGACACACACTTTGACCTCACAACTATGTCACACCCAGAGATACCTAGTCCACATACCACTTCACATTCTGAATAAACTTGAGAACACAACACATCTCATCCTGAATACCCTGGTGAAACCACAACTCATCTCATCCCGCTGACACCTGGGAAAACATAACTCACCCACACACACCAGGGCCTTAAAACCACTACCCTCATGAAGAATCATGGGCTATCACTACCTGGAAGATGGATAAGGGATGATCGGTTGGACAAAAATTCATCCTCTGATAAGTATGTTTGGGAAATACACCATCCCACATGACACTAGAGGTGTTTGACATATATTTGTGTGCATGTATAAATCATAAGGAAAAATACTAGTATTCATATGTAGTATCAAACACTCAAGATGAACATTTGGGTTCTCAATCTAACAAAATATCACCCTATGTACTTCCATCTTTTCTACTACCACTAAATGCATTTATTAACAAAACAAATAGAAACATTATAAGTTGATATATTAAATCCATTCAAAATAAAACAAAACTCAAAGTATACACCATCCAACTCATTTAACACATTATCATTCTTTATTTAGGAAAAAAAATATTCACTCTATCACTTACTAGGAAACTACCTACCATAGCACAAAACAGTCCACACATAATAAACCATGGTGAGGAAGAGAACCCCCAAAGAGAAACTCACTTCATCTTTTCACTCTGTTTAACACCAATACCATCCAAGACCATCATCATTCTTCAAATACATACTGACTAGTCCTTCCTTTCAACAAGAAACCCCCCAAATTACATCCAAAACTCACAAAAAAATCATCAAAACCCACCCAACATCCCTATTGTATAAAAACAGAGCACCCATCACATCCTTTAACATAATCATAGAAAAATCTAAAACTATATTTCCACTACACAAACACTTCCCATCAATTCCAAAATTAGTAAATCACTCAACCTGAAATTATATTTAATCACTTATATCACCACATATTACAACCTTTCTCTCAAACCCAACACCACAAAAGGAAAAAGACATAACTAAACCATACACAACACACAACCACCCCAAAAAAGGCATGGTGTATTCATATTTAGCGAACACTCGTTATTTAATTCGATATTGACAATAAAGTGTCATCATAGAGGAAGTTTGATTTTAAAGAATCAATTTATTTAAACTAATATACATGGTTAAAAAAATTTATATTTACATGGCTGTTTATATAGGATCAAGAATAAAAATCCACAAGCCATCATAGGTGTGTCAAAAACACTACCATTTTCCATGATTTTTAGTAGGCATATAGCCCGTAAAAATCCAAATATCATTAACCAATGAAACATAAGAATGCATCACTTTTATGAAACCATGTTCATTTGTTTAAAGCCTATTCGATTATCATTTTTGAAAATGGATCCATCTACCTTCACATAAATAACATTCTTACACCCACCCTGCATGATACAAAAATAAAAAGAGAAATGAAGGAATCCCCACCTTAAGAAACATATGATTGACAACTCTTCATTGAACCAAAAAAAGTGGTGAACAAGGATCTTGGGAAACAAGATCCAAGGGTAAAACATATACGTACAATTCCTCAGGTAGGAAATGTTATGGGGATGCTCAGTAGCGAGATTAATGGGAAATTTACATTAACTAAAGGGTCTCGACTTTAGAAAGGCCAAATAATATATCAATGGAAGAACGATTTCAAATTCAATTAAAGTATGATCATGATCAAGACCATGCATTTTGACTATACAAGGGCCTCTCAAGAATTAGTAATTTGAATATATATTTTATTTCATTTGAAACGACTTTAAAAACAAAAAAAATTAGACTAAAAGTCATTTTATGTCAAATGAAATGTTGACGGAGTGAATCTGAAAAAAATGGGGAAAGCTAGAAATTTTGACTAACTATTGAAATGAATCATCCCTGGGGGAGTCACCATCACGATTCATCATTCGGTGAGTCATTGTTGGAGGACTCACCACTAGATGATTCACCGATGTGATCTACCAGTGACAAGATACTGATGGAGGGGTACCATTCGATAAGTCACTATTCCATGAGTCATCGTTTGGTGAGTCACCATTCGGTGATCTACCGTTCAGTGAGTCATTGTTCCATGAGTCACCATTCAGAGAGTCACCATTATGTGAGTCACCATTCAAGGAGCTACCATTCGGTGAGTCATTATTTGGTGAGTCACTATTTGGGGAGTAACCATCATGACTAACTACTATGAACCACCAACAATAAGTCACCAATGTGAGTCACCAATCCCGAATCACCTTTTAAAGTCACCATAATTAACTAACCAATATGATTCAACAATGTGAGTCACAATTGGGAATCAATGGTCCTGAATCACTAGTTGATGACTCAAAATTGTAAAAAATTTGATTTTGGTAAACTCCAAAAATGATTCATCATTATCTCCAGAACACCCCAAATACTTGATTTTGGAAAAGTAATGAAACATGGAGGTCCAGACCATTACATTAACTACACTAGATGGAATTTTTTATTCAATATAAATTAATAAGGGGTTTTAACCTATTATTATAATGAATTTGGACAGAATTTCAGGGACATCATTTTCTCTATGATTTCAAATAGGCGCGGTTGGGGGACTTTGGTTCAGTAAGAACAACATGTCAGGGACATATGGGTGATGGTCAATGTGTATAAGGGATGGCCATGGGAACAGGGCCTGATTGTGATGTTAGTGATATCAGTATTCACGCAGCGGTCTTTTTGTATCCTGGACATTGATAGATATAAGGAAGGATGGTTGTAACAAATGGAGCCCGTTGACATCACATACATCCAATACTAACTAGGTCATTGGGTCTTAGCACGCAAAGAAAAAAATATTTCTTAATGGTATGTGTGTATCATGGATAGTGGTCAGAATAGGGAATGATGGTCATAACGACTAGATCTTAGTGATATCATATAAACCCAACATTAGCATGTTCGTTGGTTCCTAGCCTGCGAAGCACCACCAGTTACCCCATATAAACAGAGTAATCAACCTAGGACCCACCCATGTAGCTGAATGGATCATCAAAGAAATGATTTTTTCCACTAGAAAATACATGTTATTTATAGTGTTCATTGTCCTACCTCACACACATCTATGGAAACTTCATAGGAGGTTACTGATCCTAATCAATAATCCAGACCCAAACTCTTTTACTAGGGATTTTTAATTTTGTAGCAAACTAAAAATAATGGTTCACCTTGATGAAATTGGTAGTAATGATTTTTTTTAAACCATATATCCCTACGGGGGTGTTAGAATCACCACCACCACCAGATATAAACTTCCCCACTTTGGAAATTTCATTTCAACTCAAGCATCATCACTACACTTTTGGCTAGGTAATGCCTCTGGTACCAATTTATCAATTGGGGTACACTAATAGAAAAAAAACACCTTAATATCTTCGTTGGTGCTTAGTCCTCTAGACTCAATAACCTATTGTACCCTACTTGGTGCCCACTCATGTGCCCAAATGGATCATCATACTAAGGAAAATTCACATAGGCCAACACATGTGCCTTCCATTGTGCTTTTTCCTCACTCACACACACCTAGTTAATATTCCATAGTGATTAACCATCATGATCACTACTCTAGGAAAAAATAATTTAACATTGGAGTTATAATTATGTGGTATCTTTAAAATAGTGGTTCACCATGTTGAAATGTGTAATATATTTTTTTCTTTTAAACATTTATATTTTAGGAGTGTTACACCACCTAGAGAATAATATCCCTTTTTAGACCCTTCATTTCTACCAATATAGTGCCACTAAACTAATGAATAGGTATGGACATCGATTATATAGTAACAAATATGCCCTAATGAGAGCAGAGTCACGTCACCTTAACATGGTGGTTGGTCCTAGTTCAACATGCACCACGACAAGTGGTCCTATGCATGGGTCCCATCTACATGCCCAAACAGATCATCGAAATAATGATTTTCCCACAGGATAACACATGTTCTATCAAGTCTTCTTTGTTATCACTTTCAAAAATCAATATAAATATCCTATGAGGTCTCCGATCAATATAAATATTCACATAAAACATCGTTAACTATGGATTCATAATCAAGTAAGGTCGGGAAGAAAATTATTCACCTTGTTGACTAGGGTATTAACATTTATTCTTTTAACCCTTTAACTTTTTGGGGTGTTATAATGGTAAAGATGATGATATGGGTCCATTAATGCATAAAATAACCCAGATGGCATGGGATTACCACTAGAAATGATCGAATGATGTAGAGAAAAGCCATGCTACATTCAGGTAAGTGTGATATGGCCTATGAAATGAGGGGGAGAAGGCTTGCGGGCCCTGGGCCTTAGAGATAAACTACAATGGGCTGTAGGTCCATCTATAAGCCTTTCATCCATGGGATTTATATGCTTTTATTGGGGGAAACATAAATTCCATTTATGGAATTGATCCACTTGGCCTTTTTTCCATATAAATTGTTATAAATAAAATATACAATGGATGCTTCTCAATCATAGGGGAAGGGAAGAGGCTTGATCAAATGGGGTGCCTAGGGCGGGGGTGTGTTATCTTTCTTATGATCCTCTCTACCTATAATATATTTTTAATGTTATTATATATGTATATATGTCATAAATATTATATATATGATAATATACATATTTGAAGCGTGTTTTTTGTATATAAAAATATATCATACTTTTAATATAAATAAAACTTAAAAAGTTTAATATTAAATATAATACATAGTAATTTTAGAATATAAAAATATAAATTTCAATATATATAAATATAAAAACACAAATAGATATATAAATAAACATAGAAAACATAAATAACTATTTATACCTATAAAAACAAATAAAACAGACACATTTATATATATGCATATAAATATGTATATATATGCTTCTGTGTTTGTGTGTGTGTGTATATATAAAACAATATATACACATGATTATGGAATGAAAAACCAAAATAATTAAGGATCAAATCAATATTATTCTTTATATAAAAATTTATACACACACATATACAAACAGATTAATATATAGAGAGAATTAATTATCTTTTTGACCTATTGAACATTGGAAGAACAACCCAAAAAAATAAAAATAATAATAATTTAAGATCAGTTGATAAATCCATTAAAAGTGGTTATGAATAACATACACACATTTTTTTGTTAGGATTTTTTCCTGAAAAAATAAGAGTGAATACAATAATGTTATCTTTCTATATTATTTTGAATAGAGAGTGAGGAGTGGAATAACTGTTTGGGTTCTTATAAAAGTAGGAAATAGTTTTTTCATCACTAATCAATAACGCTAATAATTGATCCATTAATCAACACAAATAAAATATCCACTAATAAAAAATCATTTATCATCGGTGAATTTATCCCAGATAAAGGAATGACTTTACAGGTTCTAAAAACAATAATAAAAATACCTTTTTCGGAGATAAATTTAGAGTTGATAAAGACATGGTTTATGTGAGATAAATTTAGCACTATTAAACACCAAGTATGTAATATATTTAATCAATATGTGAGTTAATTATTACCACTGTGTTTTTAAACTTTAATAAAAATTAATACAAACAATTGAGTATTATAAACTAAAAATTACATTTAAAATTTACAACAAATTGCTTATTATAAAAAATGAATATTAAAAATTACAATATTTCATTATAATAAAAATAAAAAGTTAATAAAATAATTTAAATAAACAAATATTTTTGACAATATAATTTCAATAAAATTATAAATCATAAATACTATAAATTATATTCAAATAATAAATATTTACAATAAATTACTAATTGAAAATGAATAAATAATACTCAAATTAACATTTAAATAAAATAATGACTAAATATTACAAATGAATAAATGTTAATTATATTTAATAATTATATTAGATGATTAAGGGTACAATTACATAAAACACACACACCACACACAAACAGACATGAAAGGCAGGTCTTAGAACCCCCAAAAGAAAACCCACCCCAAAGGACATTGTATTACATAATATTTATTGGCCCGAAATCCCAGTGTCCATGAAGCCCAATACATTCTTGGCCCATGGCCCATTCTGTGAATAGTAACCTGACTTCTATAATACCTTCTTATTACTGCCTTCACTACACTACCCTCCACTCCAACAATGTCACTCGTTGTGCCTACAATACCGCTATAATACCCACCACAACTACAGTTCCAGCTATAGTGCCCACCACCACTACAGTGTCGTCAGTGAACAGTTCCATTGATTCTTCAATATGCTATAGTACTGCTACATTACCTATTCCCAATGTGGTTTAAACCCCCATTTTTTATGTAGTGTTACGAGGTTCTTACCACTAAGCCAATCCCCAATTAAAAATGATAATTCTATAA
Organism: Viscum album; assembly: GCA_963277665.1. Classification (NCBI taxonomy): domain Eukaryota; kingdom Viridiplantae; phylum Streptophyta; class Magnoliopsida; order Santalales; family Viscaceae; genus Viscum; species Viscum album. The sequence continues at coordinate 1,072,307,334 of OY728129.1, forward strand.
ATTTAATACATATTAAAAATAAATAAATCAAAAAAATTATAAATAAATATTAAATAATGAATAAATGAACAAAACTAAATGAATAAATATTAAAAAAAATTAAAATACAACAATATTAAAAATTAATATTTTTTAAAAATAATAATAATAAATGAAAAAATAATAACATTGAATAAAAATGATAAAATAAAAATGAAAATAGTACATAAAATAAACAAATTAAATTAATGAATAATTAATATTTATTATATAACTTATAATAAAATTTAATGTGAATAAATATTAAAATAGAAAATTTGAAATATTCAATATTTTATTTTAATAAAAATTATTCAAAATAAATTACAAATTATATAGATGTATTTAATATTAATAATATATATAATATTAAAAATAATTGTATTTAAATATTTTTAATAGGTAAACCAAACACACATGTTTGTATATCCAACCGTACCAGGAATGGTGAAAACCATGGATTAAAATCCTAGTTACTAGAAAATTTATTATTAAAAAATAAATACCCATGAAAAGAAAAGTGGTGGTTACAATGTAAAAAGGTGTCACCAACAAATCCACCAATAAATAAATATCATTAAATAGACACCTTGATTTATATTTGTCCCCCCTTCCTCAGGAACCACCCCGACAACTCAAGTTTCACCAAGACTTTGAATGCTTAAGAGCCTATCAACAGACATCCCTATCATCCATGACTGATGATTTATCTTCCTCATCATGAGGCTCAATGCCTCTAATGAAATCATTTATCAAAATAGAGCCATAATGATTTCAACCATTATTATTAGGATCTAAATTTCTCCTTTCATTGAAATTGTCAATGTATAAGGGTTCTGATTCAGCTAAAAAGGGTCTTTCAACATTGCCAAATTATTCATAGAAAACTTCTCTATAATTAGATCATTTTAAAATGTATACCAATGTAAATCTACTTATACTAGAACCAGAGTCTGGCATGGAAGTGGCACCTTCCTCAATTTCTACCTTCCCTTCCTATGTACCATCATTAACTTGAGCTCCCACTACATCTTCAAAACCAGCATGTAAAGGTGACGTAGAATATATTGGTGGATCGACCAGCAAAGGGAGTTTAGAATGAACATGGAAAGTAATGTCTCCTACGATATCATACACCCTCATCTATATAAAATCATATTAATGGGGTTTATTATTGAACGCCTTATACTATCAATGTGTTTCTATAAGATGCTGAGACAAGGAATAACTAGGCACAGCTGGAGGAGCCCTAGATTTCATAGAATTGACCAAAAAAAGACAACTTTTTCCAAATTTATGGAATTTCCTTTCGTTTGCAGTGATTAGTTCTTTCCATTGGCCACGATCAACATCCTCTTGGAAAATAGATTCATTTCCATATTGTTAAAAGGTGGACTCATTTTCCTTTATAATTTCAGTCCTCCATCACAAAGCCTCTAAAAAAGAGAAATTAGCATGCACTACCTACAGCTCCCCATGTTTCCTAGGAGAGTCAAATATTCTAGGAGGGGTGTGAAACCTCTCAGATTTCACATCTAATCCATTATACAATCATTTTCCAAGAGCCTATGATGTCCCGACTACCTACAAGTTGCATGCCACAATCCCCCTTGGATGTGGCGCATCAACACCTTGTAGTGACCTCGATGGCTTCATTCAGCCCGCCGCCAGATTCCATTTCACATTGCATTTACTACAAATAATAGTCCTATGACATACCTCCATTGAATGTCCAGTAGAATTGCAAGCCACATATACATACACATATGTTTTACATTAAAATATGTTTGTACGTACACATACATATATACATACCTTCACATACATATGCACACATAAACATAAATAAAAACACACACAAACACAAACATAAACTTATACATAATCATACACATACACACATATATATATATATAAATTCATATATACATATAGAGACATACATACATACACATACACATAAATACATACATATACATACAAACACAAACACACACACACACACAAACACACATACACACATACACACATACACACATACACACATACACATACATACATATGTATACATACATACACTTATATACATACATACACATACATAAACATACACATACATATATAAACATACATACATATTCATAAACATTCATATACATACATGTATATACATACATACATACATACATACACATAAATACACATACATACAAATAGATACATGCACATGCATGCACATTCATACACACGTAAACATACATAAAAAACATACAAATAAATACACATAAATACACATACACAAAAACATACACACACATACATACACATATACGTAAACATACACATAATGACAAATACAGACATACACACACACACACACACATACACCTTTATATACAAACATAAACATGCATACATATACATACATGACATAAAACACATACACTCACATACATACACATAGACATACATAGACATATACATAGACTTTTATATATATACATATACATACACATACATACATGTACGTAAACAAAATACACAACATAAACACATGTACAAATACCTACATATAAACATACACATACAAATACACATACATAGGCATACATACACACACACACACACTCAAACACACACACACACATACACATACATTCAAACACAAAGAATAACACATAAACATATATATACATTCATGTAAATACACGCACACACAAATACATACATATAAACATGAATCCATATATATGTGTGTGTGCATATACATACATACAAACATTCATAGATATAGTCATAACCAATGAGATATAGGTTACAACTTGATGGTTTGTTGTGTTTGTAGTCAATCATTTCTGGGTTGATGAAGGATTTTGTTCATTATGGGATATAAATTTCGAAATATAGAATCATGTGAGACTTTTATAAATGAAACTATTACCAAAAGTGTTTTATTTTTTTGTGTTAAAATTAGAGGTTTGGTGATGTTCTGTGAAGATTTAAAGGAAAAGGAAGACTCTATGCGTTGTCAATCATGTGGCCCACGTACTTAAGCACGAGACCCACATGGTCAGTGATATGACTTGTAATGGGAGTTCCATGAACGATCCTGTTTGACCATAAAGTAATGTTCATGGTCTGCATGAAAGTACGTGATCCATAGAAGTGTTCTTGGAGCAACCAAAAATATAGTACTCGAGTAGTAATGTGAGATCATAGGTAAAATTAGTATTTATGATTATTGATTAAATATATTTTTATCATTATGTAATTCGCAAATGTAAAAAACATAGAAAATTGATTTAAATTGAATAAATAGATAAAATTTACTATATAATTAAGATAATATTTTAAATGAATTATATCAATGATTTAAACTTTAAAAAATATTGAAAAATGAATTTATATAAAATAAATATACAAATTTCAAACATATTAAAAATATTAAAACATTCTAAATAAAAATAAATAAATACTATTCATATAAATTACAAAGAAGTTGAAAATATTAAAAATTATTAAATAAATATGTATAATATTAAATAAAAATAATAAAAAATTCAAAAAATATCAAAAAATTATAAATATTAAAAATGAAAAAAATATCACTAATTTAAGGAATATTTAATATGAATAAATAACATTAAATAATTTTAAAAATCTAAATTAAAAAAATTAAATTCATAAAATTAGTTACATAAATAAAAAACACATAAGAAGTGAATAAATAAATAATATTAAATATATAAATATCAAAACAATTAAGAATGAATTATATTTCTAGTTGAAATTATTAAAATATTAAAAAATAAATTTAAATAAATGAATTCTATAAATTTCAAACATATTGAAAATAAAAAAATGTTATAATTATAAATGAATAAATTTTAATCTTATAAATTACAAACATATTAACATATTAAATCATAATATATATATATATATATATATTAAAAATTATATAAATTACACACACTATAAAAACGAATAAATAATATGAAATGAGATAATATAAAAAAATTAAATACAATTGAATAAATTATATTGAATTTTTAAAAATTGGTAATTAATAACATTAATTACATGAATTAAAGAAAATATTTAAAATGATTTAATATAAAATGTTATAGTTAAATAAAAAATATTTATAATAAATTGATAATTAAAAATGAATAAATTAAATTTATATAAAGATTAAAAATTATTATAATATAAATAAATATTGTAAACAAATATATATCAATTATAAAAATTAAAAATATATTAAAACATTATATATAAGTGTGTGTCTGTGTGAGTTTTTGTGTATTTGCAGTCATCGACACAGTGATAATTGTTTATTTCTATTTTATGATAAACACTTATTTTAACTAGATTAAAAGGTTGTATATGTTTATCCTCATCTCTATAGGAGCTTCAATTTAGGTTTCTCCTAGATTTTACACTATCTGGTGATTTGGAAAACATTTATTCTTCTTTTCCTTGAAATGTTTGTATCGGGTTGTTTTTTCTCTATGTGCTTTTGTTTTCTTGGATCACATCCTTTTTTCCTGGGTTTCTTTATCTACATCAGATAATTGGAATAAATATTTTTCATTTTGAGACTGCATCACTTTCATTACCATATCCATATTTCCAATGTATTTTTTTGGTTTAATCAGATCTTTATCAGCATGAATTTATCTTATCAGATTGGAGGTTTTCTTTGTTATTATTATACTTGATTAGATCTTCATATATTATTTTCTAATTATTTATATTGACCAATTTTTTTCAATAATATATTCATGTTTTCATCATAATATATCTTTATTTGTCTATTTTTTCAATTATTCATAGTATGTAAAAGAATAAAATTGGTTTTCATAAGAGACAACACAGTGAGTCAGAGGGTGTGGTTTTTTCTAGTTAATAGAAGCAATGGAGGACCCTCCAGGGTAAATGATGGATTCTTTTGAGTCATCCATGCCTAGTGTAATTAAAATATTCATAGTAAGTCACTATTTAAAATGATATCTCTCACATCATAATGAAAATTAATTTTTAGAGCTTTTGTGGGCTTTGAAACCCTTGAATACACCGAATACTCCATTTATGGACTACCAAATATGTCTCTTATGTGTTCTTGTTTAGACAATATCATCTTACAAGGACATAATAGGGATCCCCCCAAATCAGATTTTTGAGGAACATTTCTTGTGTAAATGGAATGTGAGAGTTATTATTCTATAAACAACTGATTATAAATTGTATTACATGTATATTTTAGGAAATTAATATTTATAAAACATTTATTATATATTGTCCATTATTTTTCATTTATTTAGTGTAATAATGTACTAGAGTATCTATTTCATTTATAAGGTCATATTAGTTCCCTAATAAGATGAGAAATTTGAAGTGTCTTGATGATATTATTAAACCTAGTTATAAGTTTGGATAAAATTATATGATAGGAAAAATAATATGTGTTTTTATTTGTTAGTATTCGTAAGCATATGAGACATCATCTCATGAATTTAAAACATTGTAATCTCCATTATGGGATGCTACGAGAACAAACCTGTTTTGAGAAATTCATCATGTTTATATGCCATCAAATATTCCTATCTACAAGAATGTTTGATATTACATAGACTTTATCTTTATCATTAATTCATTCCATGAAAAACATACATAGATTTATAGCCCAAAATCATGATGTCTTATATTCGTGGGAAGAACGAAACATTAGGTGCATAAAAAATGACATATTATTAATAGACTAGTGGATGTAGGATTTTTACCGTCGATATTTATGGAAATTTATATCTCATCTATTTAATTAAAATGTACCTATCACCTTAAATTCCATTTCCATAGTGTAATATTTTTTTTCATATAGTCAGAGAATGATGCATAATGAATATAGTTCAATGGAAATTATCTGTAACATTGTTGATGAGAGGTTGTGACAATGTGATTATATAACATAGAGATCCCTCATATGTGGTTGTAAAATTTACAAAATTGATGTATTTCTATTGGGTGACTTTACCCGTAGATAGACATTAATCATTAAATTTATGTTATCCCACTTAATGCAAATGAGAAAGCATATTGGAGGGATAAACACTTAGTGTTTCTATTGAAATTTAATTATTGGGATAAATCTTATTCTCATGACCAAGGAATAATTTTATTCATATTTTTATTGATCATCAATATTTAGTTAATATTGAGTCACTAAATTGTGAATAAGAAAATATATTTTATTTTTAGAATATTTAATAAATATTTATTTTCCATACTATGAATAAAATATTTATTTATCAATTGATATTCAATAAATATTAATTCAGGTATTCGATCATTGTCATGGAATATGAGAAGACCATGGTCTTTTTTGGTGATAAATATTAATTTGAATGTTAGTAAAATAATTTTTATCATTACGCCAGTTGACGTATGATATAAAATAATGATATTATTATTGGTCGGAGTGGACACTCAAGAGAGGGGGAATTGAGTTCCAATTAAAATTTCTGTTTCATAATCATTTACCAAAATCCCCCAATTTAAAATATAAATTGAATTGTAGTGAATTTGAATTAAAGCAAACTTTTAGTTAAGATCTCAAGGGATTGATTAATTCCCATTCAATCTAATCAGAGGATCAGATCATCTTTTGAAACTAACCTAATGATTTATAACTATTTCAAACACTTGCTAATTCAATTATCAGAGTAGCTTTGAAAACAGTTTTATGTTTTAAAGCACTTGGAAGTAGAATAAAAATGTTTTTGGAAAAACTAAAATAAAGCATAGCAGATATAACCAATAGGTTCAGTCTCAAGACGAGACTTATTCTTCTCACAGTTTATATAAAAGTGATCCACACCCTGGATCGAAGATTACAATAGTATACAACTGTCTGGGTCTAAGAACTCTACCACTGTTATTCATGGGAAACAAACACAATAGCAAAGTAGATGTCCAGGTCACGCACGACCTCTACCACTATCCCAGTGGGAAATAAAATATGTAAGAGTTTGAGTGAGGATTTAAAGATCCTCCAGTTAAAATACAGGAGACAGTGTGTGTGTGTGTAAAATACAGTAGATGACACACACTGCTTGAAATGTAAAATGTAAATCACAAAGGCAAAGATTTAGAGTTTAGAAATGGATCTAGTGATTTCAGTGCAGTTCTGGACTCCTTTGAATTGATCTAAAACAGTTCTGAGTCCTCTTCTGGTTTTTGTCGGGAAAATAGAGGGTCGTCTTCTTCCTTTACTTCCAGGTTCAGAGATAGAGAGAAAGGTAGTCGATGAAGTTATTGTGTTATGTTCGCGTTCTCATATCTTCACTGGTATATAGTAATGAATGAGTTCTTCGTGTAAGTTCAGTCGTCTCTTTCCATGCACACTCGGTTGTTCTTCCAGCACACCTCGTGGTATGTATGTCTCTGTGTATTCGTCTATTCATTCCCTTTTTCAGCAGCACATCTTTCTTTCATTTAAAGCACGAGCTCCGGCAAAAGAAATGATTTATTTTCGTAGGTACGTGGTACGGTTTCCTGAAAACAAATAAACACACATTAAATAAATTTCTGTGCATTAAAATATACCTAATATGACCGTTGTTTAGATTAAACAATGATAAAGAAATTAAAGCAGCATCGGGTTCTGTCTCTAGAACTGTAGCTTTGGATATCGGTAGCCTTGTGTATTGGTAGGTCTGAGTATCAGTAACATCTTGTGTAATAGTAGACTTGATGTGTAACAGTAGACTTGATGTGTAACAGTAGTTGTAGACATGTCTTGTATTGGTAGCGGTAGCTCTATCTTGTATCGGTAGCTCTATATTCGTAGTGGTAGCTCTGTATCGGTAGCGGTAGACTTATCTTATATCGGTAGCTCTGTTCTGTATCGGTAGTGGTAGACTTTGATGTATCGGTAAAATTCCTTTGATAATGTTAGATTCAACATATCAGTGGACTTGTGTGTTACGGTAGCTAGTCTATATCAGTAGCTCTAAGCTGTAACGGTAGCTAGTTCTGTATCAGTAGCTCTAAGCTGTAACGATAGCTAGTTCTGTTTAACCATTCTATTGGAAGAATATGTTATGTCAGAGTGTACAAACATCCAGTAACTGAAAGACTAATATTTAAACATAAAATAATAGAACAATACTTACAAAAACTAGATTCCCAAATAAGTATTTAACCATTGATCAAATAGGGATTATCAAAATACAAATAATCATAATTGGGATTATCAAAATATAATAAAGAAACTAGATTCTCAGAGGGATCAAAAATCTCCCCCTTTTTGATAATCACAAATTATGCCAAAAAATGAAATAGTATCAGAGGAAAAAAGGAAAAGAAATTAGCATCAGAGGAAAAGGTTTCTTTTGTTTAGAACAAAACTTCAATATTCCTCCCCCTTTCAATTGTACTGCAAGATTCTCTCTTAAGTCTCATTTTCTCAAGTCTTAGTTTCTCATTCCACTATTGTGTGTTTCTCCCCCTTTTTGATTAACAAAAATAAGGGTAGAAAAGAAAAGATAAAGTATATAATAAGTGACAAGGAAATAGGAACAAAGTAATGTAGAGAATACAAGAGAATTTTCATTAAGGTACAATAGATACACTGAGAAAATTAAAAGTTCATAAATACAAGTGAATCCTATCAAACAAGATCTAGAATCACTCAATCCTCCTCTGGAATAGGTGTATTTCCATTTGGATCAGAAGAGGTTTCAGGTGTAGGGTCAGCGGAGGGTTTCGGAATAGCTGAAGGCACAACTGGTGGTTTAGCTACAGAAACTGTACCGGATCTGAAATATGTATTCCTCTGAGTGATCATTGGTGTCAAGCCCCTGATGGCTTGAACTGGAGTCAATTGAGGTGTACTCCCAGAGGCAGAATTAGGAAGTGCATGAAGTACAATTACAGGTATGGAATCCACATGCAAGAAGGGTAGCAGCAAATTCCTAAAATCCATAATAATACTCCCTCCTCTCTCCATTGCAGACACAAAATCATCTCGATTTTCAATGAATTTATCCAAGGTAGGAGTAAGCTTTATGATCTTACTAACCTGTTCTCTAAAGTCTTGGGTTACTGGAGGTAACTTCATAATTTCAATCAAAATCTTGAAATGGTTTGTCATTTGTTTCTTGGCATTAACCTTCTCGAAATAAGAATCCACCTTATTATTGATTTCCTCTTGAGAAGCAGTAGCTGCCCACAGGTGATCACGAACAAATCTACTAACATCCCTAGTGGTGGCAAGAATCTGAGTATCTGATGCGCCACTGGGACTGTCCTTAGCCAATTCTTCATGAGTAATAGTGCAGATCTGGTCAAGGTTCACACTAGAGCTAGATGAGGGAAGAGGTTTCATTGACAAGGCCACTGTCTCCATGAAGGATTGAGTCAGACTACTAACTACCTTCTAAACAAGTTCATCCTAACTATTCAGATGATCATTGACTGACTTCATAAAGGCCTCAAAAACTTCCACAAATTTCTTGACCACTACTTTGATATATCGAATGTCAGATTTTACTTGAGTTTGAGAGCTATTCATGGTAGTCAGAGAAGAAATCGATTGTCTCAAAGCAACTACAGCTCCTATCCAACTCTCAATCTGAGTGTGGCACACTTTAATTTCATCCATCATTTCTTTCACATGACTAGATACACCATATCCAATGGATAACTCAACGTATTTCTCCATGCTTTTCATATCTTCAACCATACTTTTCTTCATATCTGCCACTGATTCCCATGTTGCTTCTTTCAATTCATCTTTTAAGGACTCAAGGTCCTCCTTGGTTGCCAAAATTTCATCCATAGTAGGTAGGGTAACTGATTCTTTTTGGGGATAGTCTTCCTCATCATAATCTCCATAAGAAAGCCCAAGAATCATATATCCTAGATCTGATGTCCAACCCTCAATGTCATATAGCACTAATACTAAGACAAGATTATCCCCCTCACTTGGAAGATTCTCCTGAGGTATCTCCTACAACTGTTCTGCTTGATGTAATTCAATAATTTCCTCTACAACCGCAGCATATTCAATAGCCATTTGTTCTGAGTCATTAATAACTCTCTCATCAATAGGTGATGTTGCTGCTTCTTCCTAATCAGGACCTGTCCTGACTGTACTATCTATCCGAGGGCTCAAACTAAGCTCTTCTTCTTCATTTTCCTCATCATCTGCTTCACCAGCAGCCTCCTTTTCTCGATTAACGTCATGATCTGATTCGGTTCCCTTATCCTCCTCAAAGTTGTCCTTCAAAACATACTGGCATGCTTCTTCTCCTTCTTATGTAGTCTCTGCATCACTATCCTTCAAGACAGTTTCTCTCTTTGGTAGTTCTTTTGTAGGGCTAGCTGGTCCATAAGAAATAACATGATGGACAGGACTAGGGGGTAAGTCTGGGTCTCCTCCTTCCTCAACTGATGTCTCTTCCTCCTCAGATTCATCAACATTATAGACCGGTTTTGACTCATCTAGTCCAAGACCAAGATCTCTCACATTCTTTGGTCTAGAGGGATGGTCCTTTGTTGTGAACTTATCATATATTCTTCCTTCATCATTCACCCATGATTTTCTCCAAGGATTCCAGCTGACTTTCATATATTTACAGACATTCCTGGTGATGCAGACGTTATCCTTAACTACTATCATTTCATCTTGAGGTCCAGCCACATCCTTTGCTTTCATCATAACAGAAATCAACTTTGAGAAGCATAGTGCATTTGACCTAGACTTCGGTCTAGTCATATCCTCAATCTGAATCATAATCAATCTACACATATTTACCATAACTCCATGCTTCAACAGATGTAACAAATAAATGTCATGGAATCTCAGTGTAGCAAAGTATCCTATCCTTGGACTAATTACATGTTGAATAAACTTGAAAAGAAGTTTATCTTCCCCTGCTATCTCTGCAGATATTACTTTTATAGGGGTCCCATTCCCTGTTAGCTCTAACAAAGCATCTTCATACTTAAACAAGTAACTGGTTGAGTGTATGGATTCTGAATAGAAAGCACAATATCCTTCATGCATAACTCTTAAGTTCCCATCCCATTCCACTGAAGTAAAAGAAACTTCATGTCCATTCACATAAGAAATCATTCTTCTTTCTTCCACATACTTTTCAAAACGAACGAATTCGTAGAACTGTTTTACCAGCCCTGGGTAATAGGGTCCATTGTTGTTTGTGAAGCACTCGAGCCAACCATGTTCTTCTAAAACCTTAACAACCAAGGACTTTCTCTCCATGATCCATTCTGCACACACCTCTTTCTCAACAAAAATCTCTCGCCTTGAGAGATGAGGGTTTACTGGATTCCTTCGAGCTACACTTCCACATCCACTTCCACTGGTACTAGCATTCATTACTTTCTGTCTTTTCGCTTGTGGCTCATCACTCCCATCTGTAACCTGGGGTCTCTTGACATGGTCCATTACAGATTCAAGGTTTAGGTTTTTGAGGCTTGAGAGGTTTAGGTTGGAGGGATTCGAACAGACGAGTTCACGGTGAGATTTAGTGAAGTCTAATATCGGGTTTTAATATCCTTTAGGATTCACAAATAAAATAAATATTTTAAAAACAGTTCTAAGTATCAGCTTTACAGAAGTTTATAACAGCGCGAGATGCACTGGTAAAGTCTACTAACGGTGAGGTATTCTAACGGTGACGATTCTCTAACGGTGAGGTCTCCTGAAGGTGAGGTTTCTCTAACAGTGAGGTCTCCTAACGGTGAGGTCTCCTAATGGTGAGGTTTCTCTAACGGTGACTTTTCTAACGGTGAGGTTTCTCTAACGGTGTGGTTTCTAAAGGTGAGGTTTCTAACGGTGAGGTTTCTAACGGTGAGGTTTCTAACGGTGAGGTTTCTAACGGTGAGTTTTCTAACGGCGAGGTTTCTAACGATGAGGTTCCTAATGGTTTTAAGAATAAGTTATCATTACTAATTCGTTTCTAATGAAACTTAATCTTTCTGAACATAAAGGCTTGGTGAAAATATCAGCTAATTGGAGTTTAGTGCCTCTAAATTCAAGAGTTATATCACCTATTTGATATTGATCTCTTAAAAAGTGGTGTCTAACATCAATGTGTTTGGTTCTAGAGTGAGACATAGGATTCTTTGAGATGTTGATCGCACTAGTGTTTTCACAGTTAATTGAAACATGTTTAAAATCAAATCCATAGTCCAATAAAGTTTGTTTCATCCACAGAATCTATGCACAGCAACTACCAGTAGCTATATACTCTGCTTCAGCAGTGGATAATGCAACTGAATTATATTTCTTACTACACCATGATACTAGGGATTTTCCAAGTAAATGACATGTTCCAGATTTGCTTTTCCTATCTAACTTACATCCATCAAAGTCAACATCTGAATAACTTATTATGTCAAATTATTGTCTTTTGGGTAAAACAATCCCAAATTAGCAGTACTTTTAAGATATTTGAAAATATTTTTAACAGTAAGTAAGTGTGACTCTTTAGGGTTAGCATAAAATCTAGCACACATACATACACTAAAAATAATATCAGGTCAACTAGCAGTATGATAAAGTAAACTCCCAATCATACCTCTATAATTAGTTTGATCTACTGGTTTCCCAGTTTCATCAATATCCAATTTACAGGTTGTACTCATAGGTGTATCACTTCCCTTAATACTATCCAAACCAAAAAGTTTTAATAAATCCTTATTATATTTACTTTGATTCAAAATAATACCATCTTTAGTTTGAAATATTTGAAATCCAAGAAAGTACTTAAGCTCTCCCATTAAGCTCATTTCAAACTCATTTTTCATAACCTTTGAAAAATCAGTACACAATGAATTTTTCGAAGATCCAAAAATAATATCATCAACATAGATTTGTACTATTAAAATATCTTTTGAAATTCTTTTTATAAAAAGAGTGGAATCAGCAATTCCTTTTGAAAATCCTTCTGAAATAAGAAAATTTGTAAGTCTTTCATACCATGCTCTTGGAGCTTGTTTTAAACCATATAAAGCTTTAGAAAGTTTAAAAACATGATTTTCAAAGTGAGGATTTGAAAAACCATGTGGTTGTTCTACAAAAACATCTTCATAAATAAAACCATTTAGAAAAGAAATTTTCACGTCCATTTCATATAACATGAAATTAAGATATGATGCAATGTAAGATCCTAATTGCCTCTAATCTAGCTACTGGTGCAAAGGTTTCCTCATAGTCAATTCCTTATTCATGATTGTAACCTTGTGCAACTAGTCTAGCTTTATTTCTAATGATATTTCTAGATTCATCAACTTTGTTTCTAAACACCCACATTGTGCCTATGGTCAAAGTGTCTTTAGGTATTTCTACTAGTTCCTAGACTTTATTTCTTTCAAATTGATTAAGTTCTTCTTACATAGGTATTACCCAAAATTCATCATTTATAGCATCATTGATATTTTTAGGTTCTAACTATGAATGAAAAGCTTGATGTTCAACCTGATTTCTTAGAGAAGCTCTAGTCTGTGTTCCTCTATCTAGATTACCTACAACAGCATCTAAAGGATGGTTCTTTAGAATCCTAGTTGGTCTCAAAAATGTAAGACTAGATATTTCAGGTTCATGAACAAGTTGGGAATCAACAGAAGCAGGTTCTGGAAAATTTCCAGAACTGGATGTTTTAACTATGGTTCCACTATCTTTATCATTAAGGTTCAAAACAGAGAGATCATCTTCAAGATTTTAAAGAGAGTTCTTAGGTTCATGTTGATCTGTTTCATCAAATTTGATGTGAACAGATTCCTCGACACATTTTTTTTCTTATTGAAAACTCTATAGGTTTTACTAGAATTAAAGTAACCTAAGAAAATTCCTTCATCACTCTTAGATGCAAACTTGTCAAGATTATCTTTGGTATTGAGAATAAATACTTTGCAACCAAAAACGCTAAATTAGTTAACATTAGGTTTCCTATGGTTCCACAACTCATAAGGGTTCTTCTTAAGAACAGGTCTTATCAAGACTCTATTGATAATATAAAAATATGTATTGACAACTTCAGCCCAAAAATAAACAGGTAGTTCATACTCATTGAGCATGGTTCTGGAAATTTCCTAAAGGGTTCTATTTTTTCTTTCTACAACACCATTCTGTTGGGGTGTCCTAGGGGCAGAGAAATTGTGACTATAGCCATTGTGTGAGCAGTAGGATTCAAACTCATGATTTTCAAACTCAGGACCATGATCACTTCTCATGGTTTTGATCTTAAGTCCACTAAGGTTCTCTACGGACTTGGAATATTTAACAAAGTAAGAACATGCTTCACTTTTGTGAGCTAGAAAATATACCCAAGTATACCTAGAATAGTCATCTACTAGAACATAGACATAGTACTTCACATTTAAACTATAAACTCGATAAGGTCCGAACAAATCCATGTGAACCAACTCGAGAGGTTGAGAAGTTCACACATCTTTCTTTGAGTTGAAAGAAACGTTATGTTTCTTTCCCTTTTGATATGGATTACAAACTTTATCTGCTGGGAATTCAAGTTTTGGTAGGTCTCTAACTAAGTTCTTCCTAGTAAGTTTTCTAAGTGAATGTACATTTCAGTGTCCAAATATTATATTCCAAAGCCAAGACTCTTTTTGAAAATCATTTAAACAAGTAATATTCTTCTTAGCTAAAGAATTCAGATCAACAGCATAAATATTTTCATGTCTTAAGGCAGAAAATACTAAAACATTTTTATAATTAAAAACATTGCAAGAATCATTTTAAAATTTAACATACAAACCATCATCACATAACTGAGAAATACTTAACAAATTATATTTCAGTCCACCAAAAAATAAAACTTTGGAAATCAATATTGAGTCAGTGTTACCAATCTGGCCTAAGCCGAGGATTTTTCCTTTTGATTTATCAACAAAAGTGACAAAACCTCCATCATCTCTGACTAATATATTAAACCATGAGAATTATCCTGAAAAATGTCTTGAACATCCACTGTCCATGTACCAGGTCTTTCTACAGGAGCTCTTTAAGCAGGTTCCCTACAAAACAGATTTAGACAGGAAATGATTTTGGTACCCAGATTTTCTTGGGTCAAGACAGGTTAGCCAACAAAACTTTAGATACCCAAATTTGTCTTATGGGTCTCAAAAAATTTGTAGAATCAACATATTTTGAAAGGTAAACCTTATTAGATCCGTAACTATGAATATAACTAGTTTAATCATATGAACCTCTAGAATTATAACTATCTACATGCTGTCCAGATTTAGGAATAAATTTAGTTTTGGTAATTTTTCTTAGTCCAGGTTGGTATCCTATGCCAGTAGTATATCTAGGTGCAATCTGCTTACCTATAATTTTAGTAAGAGTATCTTTGCCATTTGTGAATGTTTCTAAATCCTTCCTAAGTTTCTCATTTGACAATTTCAGTTTAGTGTTTTCTTTAAGTAATCGAGCATTCTTTTCCATTTCAATGTCAAGATCAGATTTATGATTAATGGTAAAAGCATGTTGTTTCTTTAAACCTTTTTATTTGTCTTTCAGCTCATTACAGGTTTTTCCAGCATATCACAGTATTCAAATAATTCAGATTTTGACATATTTTCAGAATCGGAATCATCTCTAGAATAATAAGAATTTAAATTAGGAGTATCTAGGGATACATCAGATGTGTTTGTCTTGAAACACATGTTGGCATGATTCTTTTCAGAATCAGACATTTAAGATTCACTTGTGCTGTCCTCAGAAGCAGTCCAAGTAGCCTTCATAGCCTTTTTGTATTTACTATCCTTGTAATCATATATTTTCTTGAATATGAGCTTTGGGCAGTCAGCTTTAATGTGTCCTTTTCTTTTTCACTCATAGCAGACAACTTCATCTGTTTTGTCATATTTCTTCCAATTATTTTTTCAATGACCCTTGCTGTTATACTTACCTTTGTAATTTGATTTTATGAAAAACTTTTTCTTCCTATAAAACTTCTTAAACCTTCTGGAAATGTGATCCATCTCAGCATCACTATCAGAATCACTTTCACTATCTTCACATCTTGAACTCTCTTTTATAGCTTGAAGTTTCTCCTTATCCTTGTTCTTTGAAGTTGAAGATTTGAAAGCAAAAGACTTTCTTCTAGGTTCATCTTCTTCTTCTTTGTTCACCTTAAGTTATTCTTCATACATCATCAACTTTCCAATTATTTCCTTGACTGGAAGTTCACCTATATCACACGATTCTTTAATTGAGACAGAAGTTCATCTCCATCATTCAGGTAGACATCTCCGAATTCTCATAATTTCTTTCTTTGATGGAACATCCTTTCCCAGAGAGATCATTGTGTTGACAATTTTGTTAAACCTGAGATACATGTCAGAAATTGGTTCATCAAGCTTCATCTTAAAATTATCATACTTAATAGTATATGTGGTCAATCTCATTTCCTTAACGTTAGTTGTTCCCTCATGAGAAACACTTAAGGTATCCCAAATTTCATATGCAGTCTTACAAGAAGATATTCTATTAAATTCCTCATCTCCTAAAGCACAATACAGAGCATTCATATCCTTGCAATTATTATTGTAGGTTGTCTTAGTAGCTTCATTCCAAGTAGATCTAACGGTAGTGGGAATTTTATATTCCGATTCTATGGCAGTCCAAATATCAAAACTCATGCTTTCTAAATGAATTTTCATTTTAAGTTTCCACTGAGCATAGTTTGTACTATTGATGAAAGGTGGCCTGTTAGTAGCAGTACCCTCTAGTCTATTATCCATAACTCGATTTTAGAAAGATAATTTAGAGAGATAAAAATTTAGAACTAACAGAAATTTAAGATCCTTAAAGATGCAACTAAAATCACAGTTGAAAAACAGAGTACTTCAGAAAATATTTTAATTCCTCTGATACCAAATGTTGGTTGGAGTGGACACTCAAGAGGGGGGGAATTGAGTTCCAATTAAATTTTAAAAAAAAAATCATTTACCAAAATCCCCCAATTTTAAATATAAATTGAATTGTAGTGAATTTTAATTAAAGTAAACTTTCAGTTAGGTTCTCAAGGGATTGATTAATTCCCAATCAATCTAATTAGAGGATCAGATCAGATTTTGAAACTAACCTAATGATTTATAACTAATGCAAACACTTGCTAATTCAATTATCAGAGTAGCTTTGAAAACAGTTTTAAGTTTTAAAGCACTTAGCAGCGGAATAAAACGATTTTTGGAAAAACTATAACAAAGCAGAGCAGATATAACCAAGAGGTTCAGTATCAAGCCGAGACATCGTCCTCTCACAATTTATATAAAAGTGGTCTACACCCTGGATCAAGGATTACAACAGTATACAACTGTCCAGGTCTAAGACCTCTACCACTATTATTCATGGGAAACAAACACAACATCAAACTAGTTGTCCAGGTCACGTACAGAATCTACCACTATCCCAGTGGGAACTAAAATATGTAAGAGTTTGAGTGAGGATTTAAAGATCCTCTAGTTAAATTACAGGAGATAGTGTGTGTGTAAAATACAGCAGGTGACACACACTGCTCGAAATGTAAAAAGTAAATCACAGAGGCAATGATTTAGAGTTTAGAAATGGATCTAGTGATTTCAGTGCAGCTCTGGACTCCTTAGGATTGATCTAAAACAGTTTTGAGCCCTCTTCTGGTTTTTTTCTGGAAAATAGAGGGTCGTCTGCTTCCTTTACTTCCAGGTTCAGAGATAGAGAGAAAGGTATTCAATGTAGTTCTTGTGTTATGTTCGCATTCTCTGCTCTTCACTGGTATGTAGTAATGAATGAGTTCTTAGTGTAAGTTCAGTCGTCTCATTTAATGCAAACTCGGTTGTTCTTCCAGCACACCTCGTGGTATGTATGTCTCTGTGTATTCGTCTATGCATTCCCTTTTTCAGCAGCACATCCTTCTTTCATTTAAAGCACGAGCTCCGGCAAAAGAAATGATTTCTTTTCGTAGGTATGAGGTACAGTTTCTTGACAACCAACAAACACCCATTAAATAAATGTCAGTGCATTAAAATATACCTAATATGACTGTTGGTTAGATTAAACAATGATAAAGAAATTAAATCAGCATCAGGTTCTCTCTCTGGAACTGTAGCTTTGGATATCGGTAGCCTTGTGTATCGGTAGGTCTGAGTATCGATATCTTCTTGTGTAATCGTAGACTTGATGTGTAACAGTAGAGTTGATGTGTAACGGTACCTGTAGACTTGTCTTGTATCGGTAGCGGTAGATCTGTCTTGTATCGGTAGCTCTTTATCGGTAGCGGTAGCTCTGTATCGGTAGCGTTAGACTTGTCTTATATCGGTAGCTCTGTTCTGTATAGGTAGCGGTAGACTTTGACGTATCGGTAGACTTCCTTTGATAATGGTAGCTTCAACATATCAGTTGACTTGTGTGTAATGGTAGGTAGTCTGTATCAGTAGCTCTAATATGTAACGGTAGCTAGTTATGTATCGGTAGCTCTAAGCTGTAATGGTAGCTAGTTCTGTTTAACCATTCTCTTGGCAGAATAGGTTAAGTAAGAGTGTACAAACATCCAGTAACCGAAAGACTAGTATTTAAACATAAAATAATAGTACAATACTTACAACAACTAGATTCCCAAATAAGTATTTAACCATTGATCAAATAGGGATTATCAAAATAAAAATAATCATAATTGGGATTATCAAAATATAATAAAGCAACCTGATTCCCAGAGGGTTCAACAATTATTATTATATTTATACCATGGGGTAAGATTAGGTCTATTATATTATTTTAGTGACATTGCAAAATTAAATAATATTTTAACATAAACAAAATAATTATATATAGTATTTTATGTTTATTGTGTTTGATTAATCGATAATTTAGAATCATTGCACACAACATCATTATCAAATTCTTATTTCTTTCATTCACTCAATAATGAGAACATCAAAGGAATATAACTTAATCCAAAAATATATATAATCAATCAAGATAAATGACATAATGTGATAGATATACCCTGATTTCACCCATCATTCTATTGGTGTTACTCGACGATATAAAGAGAATGTGTAGATCACCAATAGAGATATTCTAATGTTGAATACTATATGCACAATTGAGGTAATCCAAAAATTGTTTTTAAGTATGGTCAACATATTCATTAAAGAAATATCATATAACATGGTATGATTTATTTAGATCTAATATAAATTATTTATAAATTTAACATATAAATATCCTCTTCGGGTTCTAGGATTTTAAAATTTCAATAGTCGATGGAAAAATATCAATTGCCTTAATTTTTTCAACTTTCAAAATTTGTTAATTATCAATAAAATCCGCAAAAATATTATAGTTATACATCCCTCTAGGGTGCTTAAACTATGATTGAAACTACAATGTGGTATCAGAGTGGTCATGATTAAAATTATAATTATTTATTTTATTGTTGATCTATATGCACAATATTGGATAGATAATTCATTTTTAGAATAAACATTCATTAATTTAATGTTTAATTAACATTATATAGGAATTCTAATTTTTCAAACATAAATCATGAATTATTTATAGTAATAAATGAGGAATAATTATTAGATATTATATTAGAAGGTGAAAACTATTCTTGCCTATGAGACTCGTATACACAACATGTATCTAGAGTATACATCATATACCCCAGTGTACTACACATAAATGTTCCAATGGTTACAAGAAATGTAAATCATTAATTACATGTGGTGAATTTATTTCACATTTTGTGTAGATTGGTCTAGTCTATAACATGGATTTTTGGATTATATGGTCTATAGATATCAAACACCTAAAGTAGTCTACATATTTTAATTGGAAAAATTTGTGCTAACCATGTTGTAAAATACCTTTTTTGAGACCACATGTTTCTAAAATCATATAATTTTAAGGAAAAAATAAATTATATCTTGCATAGAATTCTTTTAGTTAATTAATTTCTATATCCAAAATAAACAAAGACTGTTTTGGTAGGTTATGTGGACACAAAAAAAGATGGATACATATATTGTCTTTGTTTTGTACATGTCATGTACAATTGTATGTAGCGAAATTATCTATTCATTAAATTAGTTGTGATTACACATGATAAGCTCAATATATAGTCATTAGATGGTATATTCATTCCTTGTAGTTTGAATGAGGTACATAGAAAATCCACAAGAATTTATTCTAGGTACACCAAGATCATGGGGAATGAAATGCATATTTTAATTTCACAACATGTAGTCTTCCGATAATGGATTAAATTAAATTATGATTAATAATTAATTGTAGAATTAAAAAATAATCACACAAATTGGAAAAAAATGAGTTTTAGAATGTAATAACTGTTTAATATTGTTAAAAATAACCAATTAATTAATTTAAATTATCTATAATTATTTTTTATTCAATTTATTTTACATAAATTTATATATGAAATGTATTAAAAAAATATTTTAGATTGTAATTATGATATAAATGAATTAATTAATTATCTAATTAGTTATTTCTATCTCATTTATCATAATAATAATCTATTTATTGAATTGAATGTTAATTAGTATAATTTTTTGTATTCATTGAATGTGTATGATCATTTATTATTTTTTACCAGACCAATGTATTTTTTGGTATTGTTTAATTACATTCATTGCTTGTGTTTTAAATTATTTATTATTAAATTAATTATGATGGTATGTGGGTCATTCCTTTCTTCTTTATTATGTAGGACCTACATTTCCAATGTGATTTATGTAATTTATCATAACCAATCCATTGGTTCCCCTTGATGCATGTGAGTTATTAATACTTGTAATAAAAATATTTTTCTTAAGGTATTTGGATGCGGTTCAAAATGGAACTCAAATAATTATAACCATGGTGCAACAAAGGTGGAGTTGTGGATTTTCAAAACTACTTCTGAGAATAAAACAATGAGTTTCTCCCTTGGTCATATGTTGATTGACTATATTCTCAATCAATAAACTTTTAAATATGATCATGATCATGTCATTTAATTATTTGTACATTATGCACTAATTATTTTATTAATTCAAGAATGAGATCACATAAATAAATGGAATAATATACAAAGTTTTAATTTAAATAAATTGATTATAAATAAATTCTTTATCAAAAAAGGGTTAATAAACTTTGTAAAATCTACATAATATTAAAAGTACATGTAAATGATAAAATATGAAACAATGAAACATAATAAAAAATCCCCCAACTTAAAATTATGTCAGACATGGTCATCCATTAATTGATTATGAATAAAATCCAATGAAATAAGTGTTTTACTGGACCTCATTGGAACATTTACGTTTATCATAGATTTCATAAAACGGTTATGGGATTACATAAGCATCTTATATGAATAGAAGAAAACCTCTATAAACATTATGAAACTTGGATGCATGTGTTGATGAAATATAGGTCCTGATTTATTTATTGGTGTTTCCAATCAATGGATCAAGGAGATACAAGATCAATGTTATCAATGGATCTAGGAGATACAAGATCAATTTTATCAAATACCTACATACATAAATACCTTGAATTATCTTGACCAACCCTCAATGGGGTTATATGAAGGGGAATATGGATCCTTTCCACTCAATTATCTTAGTAGCCAGATATTCTGAATTCAATGGTGGTGGATATTGAGACATAATAAAATAGTGGGAGACTTAATAAAATTAAATTTAATATGTATCAAAAAAATAATAATCAAGTTATGTACTAATAATATTAACTTTTATAATATTAGAATAATTGAATGTGTATCCTCCACATTATCCATTTTATCAATATTAGTGAAAACCCATCTTATTAGTAGGAGTACCTTCCAAGAAGATTTTAGATGCATTCTGGTTTTGTTACACCCGATAAAAAATATTATATGATAGAATCCTCATTTGTTGATCCACCAGAAAAGATGGAGTGTGATTAAGATTTCTATTTCTATGATAAAAACATGAGAAATGTGTTTTAATTTTAATGTTTAATGTTATCATCTATTTAGAGTGAACCCATGTATTTTCATTAAATTAAAGAAGGTTAAAGCATTATTGATCATCTCTAGGGTTTATATTATTAAATATCAAGATATGAATGGTTTCAGATTTCAAAGGTTCTCTTCTTGATAATTTTGTTATGTGTTATAATGTTTTATATATTTTTTGGCATGTTGGCTTCACAATTTTCCCATAAAAGTGTCCTTTTAATAGAAATATATATTTGGGGGAAGGTTCACTTTTTGACTAAGTGTGGAGTGGGTTTATAATATGGGCCTCATATAGTCTAACTCTTTGGTCAGATTGAGCACCTAGATGTTCTCGTATTGAAATTGATAGATAAAATAATCCTTCATATCATTATTTTAATTCTCTCTTGGAGATTGTATAGTTTGTTTTATTGATTTTAATATGAAAAACACATAGAAGTCACTCATATCTATTCTTAGCTTACATCACCATGATTAACAAGGAATGGAGCGTGAAAATTATTCAATCCTTATTATGAATAAAAGGAAATGCTATATGAAGATCTATATGCCCAATTATTCTTTGTAATTATATTACAAAAAGAGAAAGATCAAGGGTAAAGTAAGGTAAGAGGATATTGTTTCTTACTCATGTGGATAGGTGCGCCACTAGAAGAAAAAACTTCACCTAGAAAATAATGTAGGGGAAGCTTTTGGTGTATTTTTTATCAAATAAAATTTATCTATTTATACATATTATGTATTAGATAATTTTTTTCTCTCGCATATATATTATAATGTAGTAACTAAGTAGAAATATAAATATTTACCACAGGTGGGTATATATACAAGTAGCTAATGGGTATACACTTGTTTTCATTAATATCATGGACTACCCCATTACATTACTAATAGGGATGATCTTGGTATTTAAAGACTATTATTATATTAAATATGTCACTAAAACTATTATTTAAATATCCAAACATTATATAGATGGATTTATTTTTAGTTTTAGAAATAAATTATTCCCTTTTTATAAATATATAATATTTATGGAAAATAATATTTGAATAACAGTATTTATGTATTGGATTACATGAACCAAGTAGTAGAAATCGATAAAAAAAATTACATCCCTCGAATCAAACCACACTCAATTATGGAATCAATATCTATGTTTTCTAAATTAAATAAATTTGATAAAATTACACCATGATATATACATTTAGATTATTTTAATCTAAAAAGGCTTTGTTTATGTCATGTGTGTTTATAAGAAAAAATCATTGAAGCTCTATTTAGTGGAAATGATGAAAAAACCTATTATCTTCTTGAAATAGTTCATATTGACATTTTTGTACCCTATCCATTAGAACCAAGGGGTGGGTAATCATTCTTTATAACTTTTAGTGATGATTTTACTAGATACGGATATGTACCAATAATGAGGAATAATTCAGATTCCTATGGGATATTCGAGGAATACAATAATGATGTTGATAACCAACATGGTAAGAACATTAAGAAAATACAATTAGATCATGGTGGATAATATATTAGTCAAGATTTCATTGATAATTTATTGAATATTGGTATTATATATCAAGTCACTCATTCTTATACACCTCACTGGAATGGTTTAAGAAAAATGGGGTAATTTTCCCTATTAATCATTGTGAGAGAAATGATGATTTATTTGTGTCATCCATTTTCATTCTAGGGATACATATTATATATAGAAGTAAAAACACTAATCTAATCTCTAAATAAAGAAGAATATGTTATGCCATACCAATTTTGGAATGGAAATAAAACCATGGTATAATAAATACATTTGTGTGGATGTAAATCATATGTTAAGGCCTCTCTAGGTTACAAACTTGAACCACTAGGCATAAAGTTAACTTTATAGTATACCCCCAAAGAAACAAAGTGATATTACATATATAAACACTCAAAAAAGGTAATAGTGTAAAGAAATTCTATATTCCTTGAGATGGATATCATCTCTAAAATAGATAATGGGTGTGAGATAAAATTTGATGAAGTCCATGCTCATGGAATATAAGAGTTTTGTTTAAGAACATGTTTCATAATTCCCCATAGAATAAGGTGTTCTGAAGACAAAATTACCTTTAGTAGTACAAGATAGGTTTAAGAACCAAAATGATATGGATTTTTAGTTATTAAGGATGGGGAATAATTATTAGTAGATAATAACCAAAATATAACCTATAATAATTGAGTACGTGGAATTGATATTTTCATGTGTTAAGTAGCTATGCATTCTAAAATATATTCTATGTACCAAAATTTTGTCTAGACCTTGATTGATATGGTAGTGGGTATAATTCATGTTCATTGTAAATGGGTATTTAAGAAGTAACTAGACATGGATTGATAAGTTAGTACTTATCAAACTTGACATTTTTCATAAGGGTATAAAACTTTTCAAGGCATCGACTAGGAAGAATCCCTTTTACATGTTTCTATGATGAAAGTGATCATAGGTCTACATAAAATTATAACCTTCCATGACTTTGATATTTTGAAAATGGATGTCCAAACAACCTTCCCTAATAGGAACCTTTAAGAAGATTTTTATATTACACAACCCTAAGGGTTTGTGACTCTAAAGGATGTGAATATAGTATGAAAATTATAGAGACCCATTTATAAATTAAATCAGGAATACTGGTCATAGAGAATATTATTTGTTGAATCCATAATAAAATTCAGTTTCATAAATAATGAATGTGAGTCTTGTGACTATAAGATATTTAGTGGGAGTGAATCTGTGTTATTAATAGTACATGTAAATTAAATATTACATATTAGAAATTGTATTTTAATCATAAAGTCCGTAATTACCAATTTGAATAAATGGATATACATGAAAGACTTAGGTGAAGTAACATATATTATTGGTATCATGCCCTATCATGATAGATCTAATTTTTTCTCAACAAAATTCAAGGTACATATATTTATAGGATACTAAATATATTTAGTGTTGAATAATCCAAGGGGTGATTGTTTCTAATGTCACATGGCACACATCATTCTAGGAAAGTGTGTCCTCAAACATGTGATAAAGAACAATGGATGGAAATGATTCCATACGTGTCATTGATGGGGCGAATCATGTATGTTATGATATGTACTACAATATATGATGCATGCACCTTGAGTGTGGTAGGGAGGTATCAATATGAATCAGATGACTTCTATTGGATGGTAGTCAAGACCATCCGTAAGTATCAAATGTTTGCAAAGGATATATTCCTAGTCTGTGGAGGTGATGGTGAACAAATCATTGAAGGATATAAATGTTATACTCTACAAATAGAACAAGAATATTTGAAATCATATATGGAATAAATATTCAGTCTAGATAGAGGATATAGGATATGGAATATCTCAAAGAATGATATGGTCATAGATTTTGTATTGAATTATGAGTATATTACCACATATGAGGTAGCTAAAGAATCAATTTTTTTATGAAACATTATATAAGATCTGGATGTGGTACATGGAGGTAAAGTATCAGTAAAACCTTGTTGTTATAATACTATAGTATCGATTCTCACTAATGAGCCAATGTCACATTAGAAGATGAAAAATATTATTAAAAGTATCATCTATTAGTGGATTTTTCTCAAATAGGTGAAGTAATAGTGAGTTGAATATCCATAAAAGACAACAATTATGAATCCAAATCGGACTTAGTATAAACGAGATCATTATGTATTGTCTGGTGGACTGAAGTCAAACGTATTCATCTCTAAAATAAGAGGTAGAATGTTGGAGTTGGTGTTCTAGAACCAACTGATTATAATTCGGATCACATGTACATTTAAAATTTTTAATATTAATAAAAAAAATTGTGATATAATTTTCAGTGTTTTGTATTAATTTAATGTATTAATTTTTTGGAGTATCTATTGCATTGAAAAATTTATTGTAGTTCCCCTCTATGTTGATAACATTGAAATTCTATGACGATATTATTAAACCTACTTCTTTGGTTACAAAAAAATATATGACAGGGAACATAGTATGTTGATTTTATAGTTTGAGTACTCATAAGAAGTTGACACATATTCTCAAGATGTTCACACTTGATAATATCTAAGATAGAATGTTATGAGAATAGACTTATCAGTAGGTGTTATGCATGGTTATTTTTCATTCGAAATTCATATCTGTAAACTTCTGTGATTGTCCATAGAATCAATGATTATCATTAACTGTTAGCATGTCTTGTGTTCTTATTTTTACTGACCAAAAAATGGATTCCATATTATCGTTGGAATTAGGTTATTTTGGGTGTTTCATGAATGAAATTTTATTAATGGATAAGATAAGTAATGATTTGTGTCCTACATCATTATGGAATTTGATATATTGACCCTTTATTGCAATGGATCCATCACCTTATATTCCATATCCATAGTTTAATGATTATATTATTTCAGATAGTAAAAGAAATATGTATTAAGAATATAGCTTCATGAAACATATGTGCAACCTGCTAGGTATGATATTCTAATAAAGGGATTATACAACATACAAAGCACTCGTATACAATTATCAGTGTTGTCACATTAAGTTCTTTATATTGGGTTTGTTTACCTATTTATGGACACTAATCATAGAAATTAGAAAATCCCACCTAATGCTGACATGAAAGAACCCTAGAGGGTAACACACTAAGTTTTTCTGTTGATAAGGGAAAAATGACATATGATTGGTAACATGTAATTTTTTAGACTACTCTCTTAAGGTCTTTGGACAATGTATAGGCCTTAGGGACACATGGCATTCAGGCTATGTTGTAATATGTCTATAGGACACTTTACCTTTAGGTAGTATAAGGGATACCTCTCAAACAAGTTAACAAAAAGATTTTCATTTCTAATAAAATTGGGTCTTGACACCAACCAATTAAAAAAATGGCGAAGAATGATTTTATTCAAGATTTATTTTTCATAAATATTTAATTATAATGTATTTACCTAACTTTGAATAAGAATATTTATTTTATTTATTCAATATTAAATAAGTACATAGTTTCTAGGTTGTGAATATAATATATATTTATAGATAAATATTTAATAAATAATTATTCAGGTATTCATTAAATTCCATGGAATACTAGTCGGCCAAGATAATTTCTAATGATAAATATTAATATTCCAGTATGTAAAATAATATTTTTCCATGTTCTATTTAACACACTCCCTAAAATAACAACAATATTATTATTTTTATTTAATGTATTAATATTAGTTTATTTATATTTTGTAAGGGTTATCTTGTAATGAAATGGTATTTTAAAATAAACCATAAATCTGTAAATTGATTATTAGGTCTATTTTATACGTTTAATAGAGAATCTAGAATAGTGTTGTATAAAAAATTCTCCCCCAAATTTGTAATTCTCTCCCCCTCTCGTGAATAATAATATTAAGGGATAGTCATTTAATCAGGAAATACATAAAAGTGATCAAGAAAAATGACACATGATCATAAATCCACAGTGCTAGCACCTTAAATTCCTTCAATGCCGCTAAGATAACAAATGATAACATGTGGATCACTAAAAAAGGGATTCTACACTAGGGTATTATAATCACGATATAGGTAATCTGAAAATGGTTTTTTGGATGATAGACTTCTTCATTGGAGAAATGTCTTAATTCCATGTATCCTTTAATAATATTCAATATAAATAAATGATAAATTTATTGTGTTAAGATATTATATGGGTTTCAATCCTTTCATATTTTAATATTCAATTTAAAAATTCAATTGGTAATGATTTATATTTCCTGGAAAATTTACTAAATATCCCAAGTGGAAAGATGCATTTTTGCGTTAGTTTTTTTAATTCGAAGTCAGTTTTTAACTGACTTTGATAAAGGTGAACTAAAAAATATATGCTTCATCATTGGTTTTTATAAAATGATGTAAAAAATAGTCCCATGTGGATCTTTAAAATTGAAATTCATACAATCAAATCATAAAAAGTTAGTACTTGATAGTCTTCAGCATTGGTTATTTAGAAAACCGACCTCAAAATTCGGCTTCTACATAGGTTTTAGCATCAGTTTTGGATAAAAACCGATGTAAAAAAGTAAATTTTAAAAAATATATATTTCACATAGATTTTTTTAAAAAAATATATTAAAACATTGAAAACATAATTTCTTAATATATATTATTTTTCAAGATTCAATTTACTGCATATAGAGTAAAACCGAACTTACTAATCAAAATTTATGATCATCGTAAGTTGTATATCATTATGTTTTGATAAATAAAAATTGTTTCAATGAAAACATGAGAAAAAAGAACCAAAAAATATATTCTAAATTAAAAAATATAAATAAAAATAAAGATTCAAAATATTTTTAATTCATTTATTGGTTTTATTCAAATCAATATCATGGTTATTGTTATTTCACATCGTTTTAATGAAGAACTCATACAGTAATGAAAATGGTAGGTGATAAAGAATTTTTCACCTCAACTTATAAATATCATGTTGAATATTCATCTACCTTTATCAATCAGAATAATATTTCATCATCATAATAAAAAAATCAAGATATACAGCGAGAAGGAAAACAATAATAATTAAATTAAATAATTAAAATAAATACCATGTACAAATAATCGATTGATGAATTGTTGTAATATTGAATGTATCAAAGATGTTGAAATTTTTTAAAGAAACATGATGAGGTTATATATATTGAAAATGAAAATAATATTGGATGTTATGCATTAAAAGTTTGGAGGGATTTTAAAAATAGAAATGTGCATTGTGAAAAAACCGAAATACTAAACCCCCATATATAATTTTCTCTTTTAACATTGGTTCAATTTATAACTATTGTTAGAAATATTCTCATGGTGGGGTTTAAATATTGGTTAATTAAAAACATAATTTTAATGCGATTTTTTAAATTGTTTATTTAAAAAATTGATGCCATGAAGGGGCTTTTAATATTAGTTATTGAAAAAACATATGTTAAAAATCAGGTCATATAATTTTCAACTTCTATCATCCATAAATTTTGATCCAAAAGACAATTTTTCTTTAAAAACTATAATATCGAATCACAAGAAATTATATAATTTTTTTTTATTTTTAATGTTGGAATTTAAAAAAAAAAGATTCCAAAAATAGACTTTTTATGTCAATTATTGAAAAAAACCGACATTAAAAATCATATTTTATAATGTTCAATTTCCGATATCCATAACATTTGATAGCTATCTCATTTTTTTCTCTATGACCTATGAAATGAAATATTGAAATATTATATACCAATTTTGTTTTATTTTTAAAATTTTTTCATTTGATAAAACGACACCCAAAAAGGACTTTTAACATTGGTTATTGAAAAATACTGATGTTAAAATTCAAGTCTTATAATGTTCAACTACCAATGTCCATAACCTTGGATCCATAAGTCTATTTTTCCTCCCCAACCTATCAAATTGAAGAATCATAAAATATATGAAAATTTTATATGATTTTTAACATTGTTTATTTGAAAAAATGATGCCAAAAAATGTTTTTTATCATCTGTTATTGAAAAAACCCAATGTTAAAAATAATTTTTATAATTTTTAACTTATGAAGTCTATAAAAATTAATCTGTAAGTCCATTTTTTCCCCAAAAAAAATAAAATTAAATATTTTAAAATTATCTAAAACTTTTTCTAATTTTGTTTATTTGATGAACTGACACAAAAAGGTACTTTTAACATCGGTTATTGAAAAAAATCGACATTAGAAATCATGTCTTATACTATTTAGATTCCAACCTCAATAAATTCTGATCCTTAAGTCTGTTTTTAAACCAAGACATGTAAAATTTAATTGTGAGAAATTATATACAAGTATTATTTTATTTTTAGTGTTATTTATTTATACAAATTATGACAAAAACTAAAATTTTACATCGGTCTATAAGAACCAATGTTAATCTGCCAACGTTAAAACGCATTTTTCTACTAGTGGATCCTTTAGATCTGAAAAATCCTTTATGGTTATATGGACCACTAGGGTACTTCTATTATTCTTTGAAACCTTCATGGTAGGCCATGCAGGCGGGATTTTCATTATGTGGTTAAAAAAGAATATTGTAGTTGTGAAAAAATTCACCCAGAATAATATTGCTATTTCTATTTTATATCCAAGGGAACCAGGGTGTAATTTTAATGATTTTTATGGATATTTATTTTTTGATGATAAATGGGATTTTGGGGAAATTTTTAAGGTTATCAAAAATAATATTACTGGAAATATTTGTTCTAGTGGAAACATCAATTAAATCCAATATATTAATGAGAAAAAAATTATAATCCTCTAGAAAACCTTCCTCAATTATCATTTTTCAATATTTAATAATTCATATGTTTCTCTAGGATGTAGGTGTTTATAAAGATCCTTTTATTTGGTTTATTAAACATAGTACCTCTTAATGGATTTCTAAGTGTCTTGATAGATTTGTGGATTCAAGTGATTGGTGATTATTATTTTATGTGTATAGGGTTTATCATCTTCTTCATGTCTCATCCAATAATATTACCATTTGTCTTCATACAATGGTGACAAATATGTTTCATAAAATAAATTTGGGGGTCCAATTGAAAATCATTTAGATCTATAATGATTGTTGTTGTGGGGTGTTAAATCTACCTAGTCATCTTTTCATGAGTATTACTGGGAGAATATTGGTTTCATTTCTTCTAATTTTCAGGAGTGGAGCTATCAACATTATGGGAACATTGATCAATGGATATGCACCATTATGATTGATATGAAACAATTTTATGAAAATCCTTCTTTATCCAGTGATATAGAAGATATTGATACTTTGGAAAAAGTGTTGGTGGGGTGATTCAAGATAATGAAAACTATTTTATACCTATTCATGGGATTATTGTATCAAATATGGTGATTAGGACACTAATTTCTTTCATTTTAGAGAATCAATGTGCAAAAGGAAATACCATATCTCTAAAATCAAGATGGATAATGGGGTATTTATGACCGAATAAAGAGAGATATAGTAACTGATCATGGATTTCTATAAGAATCCTTAAATGTATTTGGGTGTGGAATATTTTGTAGGGCTTCTAGATTTTATTGAGTTGATGGTTTCAACAATCATGAATTAGGGACTTTAATATGATCTCTTAGTTTATGACATTACCTTAGCAGTAGAATTTATTCATTTAAATAAGTCACTTTATCTTGACGGATTATGAGTATTATCCTTAAAATTATTTTGGAGTGTTTTTTGGATGAAATTATTTACATACTGATATATTTATGTAGGGGTTCAATTGTTTATGAAAATATTTCGGAAATTCTATTTTTTCTTATCCCTAATGTCTCTAGTTCCATTAACATCACTAATATTAGACCTATTTTATTATTAATTGTGATTTCCAATATATTCTCCTAGATTCTATCCTACTGCGTGAGTAAAATACTTCAATCCATTATCATTTCACATCATATTGTTTTTGTCCCTAGAATTATTATCACCAACAATGTCATTATCACACATCAAGTCATTCATTCTATGAAAACTCAGTCAACATCAATAAGGGGGATATTGGATTTGAAACTAGATATGATGAAGGCATATGATATAGTTGAATAGTCCTTCTTATAATAATGTGTTCTTAGGGATCATTGAATCCCTGTAAAGTGGGGGGGGAGGTGAATCAATGATGGTATTTTGAAAAATTTCAACATTAAGAATCTTATCCCCTATAACTTGTGAGATATTATTCCTTATAAAAAGTTAGTAAACTAAAATTAATGATGAAATAGAAATGTAAAATAGGAACACATTATTTACATGTTTCAACATATTTGTAAGAATATACATACTTTCTATAGCCACTCACATAGGTCTATCAAAATTCACAATTATACATAAGTGAACTAAATATTTTAAAATTCAATTTGAAAACATATATATCCTAATAGGAATGATTATACAAACTCCTATTAGTTTAAAAAAAATTTCTTACAAAATTAGAGAAAACATATATATATATCTTATTCCAACTACTCTTCTAAAGGTCTATCTCGAAAATCTCTCTGATGAGACTGATTATGATAATCCTAGAACCAAAATCCTTCATCTAAGAGTCTCTATCAATATAAACTTTTCTCACCCTACCCCTTTTACAAGAAAAATGTTTTGTCTATTTATAAAAATTATATTCTCAAAAACATCTACCCTAAATTCTATTTGACATCCTATTTCTGGTAATCTAAAATATTCTATGTATGATCTTCTAATCAAAGACTCTATCTAAAAGATCATATTCAAAATGAAGAAAATATTTTAATTGGAAACATAGTTTTGAAAAAAAATATATATAATTTCATCTTTCAAGAATTGGGGAATAATATCAAGTACCAATAAACTTTTCATATGTATTTTTAGGTCTTTAGAAATAGAAAAGGTAGGAAAGATAAATTTTTTCCTTCTCTCCCGAATTCATAATTATGAATTTCAATAAACTTTTAACTTCATTAAAACTCTTCTCATGTATTATAGAGTAAAATAGAATATTCTTGAATCTTCTAAAACTATTCTGGAATTTTGTTACTTTAGACATTATACAAAAACCACTTGAATGAACAAAACATAACATCATCATATTTCATAACTTTACAAAGGTTCATAGAAAATAGTAGTCCAGAAATTATTTTCAAATTAACTCATCATCTATCTAGTCCTATTGAGCAACACGATATTCAATCAACTAGACCAATATGGTTCTATTAAAAAAATATTCTTATTATCTCAAAAAATTGAAAATGAAATATTTTTTTATGGAAATTATTTATTTAGAGTTTTAAAACTTCACAAATTCAAATTAATTATTCCTTTTTTAAAATATCCTGACATTGAGAAGATAATAAAAAATAAAAAAAAATATCTAATGAAATATTTTCACTGCCTATTACTCTAAGACAACTTAACTTTTCTGACTAAATTTTTGAAACGTATAATTTATTTAGTTTCCTAAAATTAATATCTGGAAGAGAATTCAAAACATCAATATTTTTCTTTATCCAGAGACTATATCCAATTAAAATCATTTAGTCACCCAGAGAAAGGGAATCTGATCTTATCTTTATAGATAATTTTATCTTATTACAAACTTGTTATAACCATTTGTATTTTTTTTGGAATTAAATTTTTATTTCTTAAGTAACATCATTTCTTATTAATTATTTGAAATAATAGAAACTCAGTGACAAAAAATTGATAAATTTTAAAAAATATATATGTGTATTGAATCAGTATTAAGAAATCATCTGATGGATCCATATCAATATCTCATCTAATGAATTTTTATCAATATATCTTCCTCTGAAAAAACATATCATATGATGAATAAACATTAGAAACTCATGTGATGAGTATTATACTTCTTTAATATTTTCACCAAACCACATGATCTCAGTAACTACAAAACATCTTGATATTTTAAAAATTCTTTGTTTGATTATTTTGACCTGATGACATGGATCCAAACTTCCCTTTGTATAAAATCTCAGAAGCAACCTCTTGTCTGACCAGTTCAACATGGTAATATTGAATTATCTTCAGAATTAGATTACTATCTTATAGTCCATGCCATGGATAGTTTTAGAGGAATTCAATCCGATTATTTATCTAATAATGAATTATAAAAACACAAAATTTCTTCCAAAAACATCATCTGATGTTTTATCTGAATGATCATCTGAGAAACATATTTATAAATTCTTAAAACATTAGGCAATTATTTTTTTAAATTTTATAAAACCTTATGAATATAGTTATTCTCTATATGATAATCTATTTTAGGAATATTCAACATACCCTTTTTATCAATCAAGTGTATCATGTGGTTTCCATTGAAGTTACAAACCTTTTAATCAGAAAGGAGTTGATTGATTAAATTTTTAGAGATCTAAATCTTCGTAACATACTTATCTTCTTGAATTTAATACTATTTTATTTTCAGAAACTCATAAAACTCATTTAATAACATGAAATAATTTTACAAATACATTCCAAAAACATTAGTAATCAAATAAATAATAACTTTGCTAACAAACATCCTGAACGATCATTATAACCTATGATGTTCAAAATGGTCTTTGGTACTAAGTGGGTTTTGGTGATTATAAATTGTATAGATTATTTTTCCTACCAAGTCAAGGTTAATATTTATCTCACAATGATTTTTTCCTTAGATTGGGTATTATGATAATATGATCCTGTTTCTTAATCTAGGGTTGTAGAGGTTGGGGTCTTATTTATGGTTCAAAGATCTATAATTAAATTATTCCACTTTCCAATTAATTTATCCCTAAATATTATCTTCCTTTTAGAAGAGGAACATCATAGGAATGTTAGTAAATTCTGAAAATTATTAATACTTATGAAATATAATTTAGTAAGGGAATAAATATTTCTAATTTAGATATTCCATTTAGTATAGGATTTAAGGATGGAAAGAAAGATTGGATCTATTATTTATGTGTAATTAAAAATATTAAATGAAAATATAAATATTTATCATTATAGATTGTTTTTATATATTATAAAAATGATTTTTTACATTTTATCTTAGATAGGATCAATTCCAAAATTCAATGATGGTCTAGGAAAAAGATCTCCACAGTTGGAAAAGATATATTCTTTAAACAAATTTCATAGGAAATTCATTCCCATGTGATGTGTTTATTCAAACTCCATGAGTTAATTTTCCTTCAACCCTATTTATAATTTTCTAATTTATGGTGGGGTCAGGTTGATGGTATCATAATAATACACATGATCAATTAGGGGGTCACTATGCATTGAAGTAATGTTATGGAATGGGATTTAGGGATTTAAATTGTTTCAATAATTATTTAATTAAAAAAAAGGGTGGAGGCTACTTTAGTTTCCTCTGACCTATATGATAAAACTGTTAAAGATAAATATTAACTTCAATTTACATTCTTATTTTAATGCATGGGGCCCAAGATGAGCTTCATATAGATAGTTAGTTTTGGTGCTAATGTTATTCCGAATCTCACTATTTATTGAAGGTAATTGTGGTGTGAGAAGGTCCATATTTGATAGGACCCATGGGTGGATAATATTTCTATAAAGAACCCCACTTATTGAAGGGTGCATGGATAATAGGATTTTTTTCTTATATAATTTTTGAATGATGAATTGAATATTTGTGACCATCAAAAAATATTTATTTGGTTAAAAATTTGTAACAAAAAGGCTATATTAGAAATCAATTTTACTCTAGAATATATTATAGATAATTAATGTTAAAGTTATGGGGGATATAAACATTATTCAATGTGTTATAGGTATATATGTTCTTTGTACCATGTATAATATCCAATTTCTATCTTTTGGAAGCATATTGGTAATTTATTTTTCCCTAAAAACATTAAACTATTTAGTTTTTATGTATATAGAGGTATACTTCAAAAATGATTTTTTTTGTTAAAAAAAACATTTCAAACATTCTTATATTTATTCTATGTGGGGATGAATATAATAAAACCTTAAATTCTATATTTTCATGTTCTTAGTCATCTATTTTATAGATATTTTCCATAGATCACATATGTGATCGATGGGATAGTCTTCGTGATGCGTATATGATATTCTTGAAGTGTACTGATTCCCCGCCAATATACAAGGTGACAGTTGTTTTTCAATAATGGATTATATGGTTTTATAGTAACATTTTTTTATTTGATCATGTATTTATGGATGATTTTTTATGGCTAGATAAGCCCAAATCATGATTATTATATGGGGGTCAAACCCTAGTGACTTTATGAAAGTTCCCAAGTAGTGCTCCTTCATTAAATTTTTTCCTATTCTATATAATGTTATGATGGTAAATATAGATGTGGTAATTTTTGGTGAGTTTATTATTAGTCTTTTGGCCATTATATGTGATCAATTAGGGTATCTTGTTTTTTCCATTCATTCTATGGTTATGGAATGTTATAATTATTGGGAAAACATTTTCTATTATTTTTAGTTTTTAATCTATCATTTATCATGGTTTTAAATATAATGTTATTGAATCATATTTCCAAATCGTCATTAAATACCTTGAGTATTTGGAGGTGGGAAGATGAACATTTAGGTCCAATGCGGATAACATCCAGCTATTGAAGTCTAAATATTCATTTTGTGTGTTTTTTTCTCTAAAAGATAATGGAATATGGTTTACCACATTATTTCTTTATTGAGAGGCCCTCAAGATTATATTCCCATGTTTTCATCCATTCCCTTAGATAATTATACCTTTCCCTATGGTAATAAATAATTTTATTTTCTTAGACCTTTCTAAAAAATGATTGGTTGAGTGGAAACTCGTATATGACATGAGGAACCAGTTGGACTATCACCTAAGAATTACATGGATTATAGTCCTAGAGGCATAAATACCATACAAATATACGTTAACTAGAAGAAAATGAAAACCCCTCCTCAAAAACTCACCATGAATACTCATTGCTAACCACCTGACATTATTATCAGCGTGTAGTGCCACATATAGAGCATCATGGGCCAATGGAATTTCCACCATATCACTCAAACAATCCTATGTCTAGTGATCTATTCCTAGTTATTACTAATACTATGATCATACATTTTGATATTTCTCTAGTATAAGAGAACTTTTCATGGTCTATGTCCACGAGGCTTTGTGGCCCCAAGGCCCATGATGCCTTAAAGGCCATGTGGCTAGAAGGCCCAATTTGTAGTTACTATTACTTAGATATATTATTATTGGTAATTAATTATATATATATATAAATATATATCATTTTAATATGATTATATATTTATATATATAGTTCATATATACAATAATTTATATACTGGAATGGTGTGGCACCAACCTATAAATCATTACCTAATCACTTTTGTCGATAGGCGGTTAGTTAAGTGGTGCCATGTTATGTGGAAAATACCCAACAATATAAATACCATAATTATGATTCCTTCCACACTCAAATTTTATTGCGGTGAGTGAAATGTTGGTGGTGGGTAGGGACCAAGACATGTGTGGTGTGGTTCCCACCTATACCTCATTACATAGTAACTCATTTAGAAGATTAGTTTGGAGAATCATTTTCAAGCAGTTGTGGCATCCCTGATACATCGTAGGGTTCATGAAAGAATATGGTGCATACATGGGGCAATGAGCTTGAATTTCTGGCGGGGGGACCCCTCATCAATTCATTAGCTTTATAATGATCCTCTTCAATGGTTTAGGAAAATATCCCACATTCCATGGGAGGAAACATCAAGATCTATGGTGTTCATCAGTATAAATTTTTATGTTTGAAATACATAGTTAAAGATATAATAATTAAGATACGTAATACCACTTATATAATAGCTAATCATGATGGGATCATATATTTATTTTTTATTTGAAAAATATATTATTATTACATATTTTTTTACCTTTATTAAGTTGACCCTGGAATGTGGTTGATCTGAGGAGTCATCTACTGACCATTTGGGGATGTAAATAATGGAAAATTTTCAAGTGGAGAATGTAGAATACAACTCAATTTCCCCATTTGATGAGATGAATTGGATGAAATTGGAACATGGTGTGATTTTCCTTAATCATAGGTCCCTTATCATTAAATAATTTGATTCTTTTTATAATACATTGGCTATCATAAACACCATAGTTCAGGTATGGGTTCTAGTTGTTAGGTTGAATTGGATTTTGTTTCACCCACATATTATTTATAATATATCCTTGGTTATGGGATTTCCCCTTAATATTGACAAGGATACTAAAGAAGACATGCTTAGAAATTTTTAATATTTTTTTAGTATTGGTGGTTTTCGATTATACTATTATTGAGAGAGTAGTTTTTTCCACTCTAGAGGATGATCTCAATTTCAATATTGTCTATGAAAATTTATATATCTTTTTATCTCAATTATAGGATATTAAAAAATCAATTGATAAGTGTTTTAAGTATAATTCTTGATATTTATTCTCTAGGAATTGTTATTATCCCAAAAATGTCATTATTGTTAGGTATAGATCATGTCCATGGGATTATGATATCTAAAGTAATGTTGAAGATGGATCTATAAGTTATATGGGGGAGCCTATTAAATCCAAAAGTCTTCCTCTCATGGAAGATAAATATTATCCCTCCATGTTTGTAAATTAAATATTTAAAATCAAAATTGAAGATTTTATATCATTATTAACATTACTGATGAATGATATTATTTAGGAAATGGATTAAGAAGCATGACTAAAACATATAGCTACGGTCTTTCATAATGGTGAGATGCATCAAGATGTTGTAGAGGTTTTCCTGGATGTATAGGGGAAGGGATGAAAAACATGGGTTGACGTATTAGAAGAGCATTATTATGAAACAAATATAAAAAAGATCGATAAAAATATTTATAAGGGTGAAATTATTGATCAAGAATTTTTTGATTTTCAATTGAGGATGGAGAAATTTATTACCTAATGTCTCTCGAAAAAAGTTTTCATGCTAAAGCTCAGATGATAGGTTAAACCAGGAAGCAATATGAAATTAAAATTATTTTTCATGAAATTAATTAACCTAAATAATCCATACAAGATGCTAAATAATGTGATTTTAACCAAAATGTGACTGATATGGAGGGTTTGTGTCTACCAGACTCTGGTAAAAATTGTTTTAGTGTGTTTGATAGTTTAAGTAGTTTGAATAGAATGGAGTTGGTTTGTGATGAATCAATTATCATTGGGTTATCTATGTTGATGATTTTGTCTTAGACATTGATACTATCATGGAAAGGAGAAATATTTACATAAATGTTGTTTTAAAAGGGCTTAGGTTAGGTAGGAGAATATGATCCTCGATATCTTAAGGATCACACGCCACTATATGACGATATTGATCCTCATGTGAATGATGAGACATGGTAAAAGTAAAAAAACAATGAGTAGTGTTTGTCATCAGTGATGTAGGGGTGTTGGTTGATCCCATAGATGAAAACAATTTCTTTTTTCCTAGGTAGTTGTATGATTTTCTATTTGTGATGGCTTTTATCACTAGCATCAATTTCTAATCACCCCTTTTACTTTGTGTTTGTTTTATTTTAAATTAATTTTGAGGCCATGGGATATAACTAATGGTTCACATGATTTTGGTATAACTAAAAAATTATTGTTTAGGTAAATGATATAATGTTTTACAAATATATTATTAATATAAATTTATAAATTGTAATACTATGTTTAAATTTTTTCATGAACATCGTCATAAAACAAGGGATAAATAGTGGAAATATATTATCTTTATTATCCAAATAAATAGGGTTCCTCCTTCACAAAGGATTTATTTTGATTATCGAATTCATCTAAGGAGGAAATGTCCAGATCCTCTAATATCTACAAACCTGATGATAGTAGCCTTTTAGTTGTTGAAGATCTTAAAGACCCTCTGAAAATTTTTGATCTATATAGATTTTTACTTCTCAGTTTTATAATATATATGAATAAATCCAAACCATGGTCATAAAAAGACCTCAATAATAGAATCCCCAATTACTAGAGAAATCATTACTGGAAACTCATCCTAATCTGAATAGGATACTTCAATATTTCATTAAAATTGGTATCTCAATACTGCGTAGAAATTTGGTATCCTACACCTATGGTTAGTTATATTGATAATCAATGAATGATATTTAAAATTTCATTCCCTTACTCAGATATAATACAATGATCTAATATGGATTAGACACTATGGACTGAACTATGTGTTTTTCCATCTCAAAATCCACAATAACTGTGGTTTTTCTTAGGTACTCCAACCAAATTGGATCAGAGATTTCTGTAAGGGGTTCTTGGTTTTTTCCTGAATCCTAGTGGATATTAATCTAGATCCCAAATGTCCAAATGCAATTAATCTCACTTATAATTATTAAAAAATTGATATCATATTAGTTCATGTATATGGCCCATTTTTTCGATGTTTTTAAGATTGTATTCTATTCAATTTATAATTACAGGGTGATTCGAAAAAACATTAAGATGGATCCTATTGATTGGGATTGGAAGGATATAATCATGAACTGCAAAATAAGGGTGTCAACATTCACAAAGGGGGGACTCCTAATCCTTGGTGATATATTCTAACAAAAGAATTCTCAATAATTTTAAATTTGCAAATTGAAAAACACATAGGAATACATTGTTGAGGAAGAGGAAAGGGAAAAAATATACAAGTTCCCATGTCCTCTCACTAAGGAGGGGTGTGGAGTGAGTTCTGAGAATTAAATTAAATGAATTGATGAACATGAATGGATGTAAAAATTCCATAGTACATAACAGAACTTCTTTATAATCAACAAAAGGAAATTACCACTCTAAAATTTATCTTTGATATAGACACATCCCTTGAAAATATTGTGGTAATACTTACAACCTCACTAGATACTATTGGCATAGATTTTTTAGCTATGGATTAGAATAGTTTGGATAACATTGACATCAAACCAGATGATATGAGTTTTCCTGTAAAAGAAATAACTCTAATAGATCTACCATCATTGTAATTCCCCTATAAGACTTATTAGGACAATAAACATAGTGTGAGAGATATTTTATCACTCCACTTTATATGGAAACAAATGATTATATTATTAAGACCACAAATATCAATGAGTTTCTTAAAAGCACTCCATTTTCCAAAATGATATAAGGAAGGCCTCTAAAATACTTCAAGAATATGTTAGGGAGATTGTGTAAAAGGTAATACAACCCCATATTCAAATCCATATGAGAATCTTTTATTGGAATTTCTAGTGGGTGGATAATTCTGAAACTTCCATCTTTTTTAGGGTAAATATTTATACGAATAGTAATGTACTTATTATGTTGTATAAACCTAATATGATCGTCTCATCTAGGTTATCTAGTCATGAAAACATGGGATTTCACTTATTGGACTCTAATTCGTTCTCTACATATGTAAAAAAATTTATATGTCATGGCACACTATTCTCTAGTAGAAGCCTCTTTGGTTTTCTTCAATGGATAACAAGTCACTTGTTCTTTTAAATATATGGGAATTCAATTCTTATTCTCCATCTTCAATGATCACAATATGTATCAGGATCATT
This sequence comes from Viscum album, assembly GCA_963277665.1. Lineage (NCBI taxonomy): Eukaryota > Viridiplantae > Streptophyta > Magnoliopsida > Santalales > Viscaceae > Viscum > Viscum album. Next base: position 1,072,348,627 of record OY728129.1, read on the forward strand.
GAAGACAATTATAGGAAATGTAATACCTCAAATCTAACATAATTGGACCATGGATCATCCTTAGTGATTTTAACTAAATTATAAATCTGAATAAGAAACTAGGTGCATTGAACAACTCTATATCCTCTAGAGAATTCAAATTCAATAGTAAACACAATAAATTGTTTTAAATCAATCATATAGGTTCAAAATTCACTCAGTATTAGAAAAATCTCAATGGTATTGTTATAAGAAAACGTTATTGGGATTTTGTAAATGATGCAGTCCTAGATACCTATGATTATATTTCTCGAATAAATTCATAAATGATTAGCTCAGATCAAAAAATAATATTTTATTTCCAAAATAGTTTGGCTTCATCAAATATATGACCATTCAGGATTGTCACATCACAACATCAAAATTTTTCAATCTCATAAAAACTTTACCATTGGAGGAAAAATTTCCCAAAAATATGATATAAAAAAGTCTTTTGATATAATGAAATTGACGTTCATCTTCAATGTTTTTGCTAAGTTCATATTTGAGGATATATTAATTAATTGTTTTAAAATAATTATTGTGTCATATCATGTCTCGGTTATTATTAATGTATCCCCCAAAGGATAACATTGATGTTTAAAATGAATTAGAAAAGGTGACCCCTATATGCAGATAAGAAAATTAGTTGGAAAAAATATTTATCTACATTGGAAAGAGAATCACTGCTACCAAGAAATTTAAAATCATCATAGATATAAAAAATTTATAGGTACTTCTCTCTATTATCTACAATTTCGTCTATATTTTTTTATAAGACCAAAATCATTATACTTCATTGACATTGTTATCTAAATTGTTAGATAAATTTCCTCTTTGAAGGGAAAATATCTACCTATTCCTTGACGTGTTTGTTTTGAAAAAAAGTTATTATTTTAAAAAATATTTCTAATCATTCTTCATTTATGAATTGTAGGATTTTGTTGTTATGTCTTTATATTTTTCCTTCAATAACGTTATTTGGAACAACAACATTCTAGAAAGGAGGTTAGTCATGGTATCCCAGAATAAGTGCTATAAGACCTATGATATTGGGGTTCTAGTAATTAAAATCCTCTAATACTTCAATCAATTTTTGAAATCCCATTTTATCTAGAAGATCATTAATGATAAATAAGAATATCTTGGGTCTATTTGTTCTCAATTTATTAATAAGATTAATATTGAGAACCATTATCAAATGAATTCCTATATATGACCAACCTTTATGTCTAAATTCTATTTAATTGATTCTCATTTTAGATGGTTGGAATCTAGGGACACATCACATAAATTTAGAAATTATAATTGGACTATTTCCCTATTGATTGACTATCTCATTATTGATTATATAAGCCTGGATGTGGGGATCCAGTCAAAATAAAACTGAAAATTGTTGATTATTTTCCCAATGATATTGAAACCACTATGCCTATATTAAACTTCTCACCATAAGAAACCTTCTAGACATGGTAAACTACTGAAAATGGTGTTACATCCTTCAAGATAATATATTATCTTCTTAATTATCCACAACATAGATCCTCAATGGATCAAAAAAGTGATGCATCAGGCCCTCCTCATCAATTCATATTTAGCGGCTAGTGCATAGAAATATCTTGATTGATTATTTTCTACAGACCTGTGGAATTTCATTTTTCTCAATATTCACTATTTGGAATCAACATAGAGAATATATTGAACACTTATTCAAATGTTTTTTCACTCCTCGATAATGTGTAAGGGCATCTATTACATTTTTTAGATTCAACTGCCTCATGCTACCTCTACACAGGATTTCGTTAGAGGATGGATTGATCATTATCTCACCCTCACCTTCTTAAACAAATTTAGGTTTCTAAATGGAAAATTATTTTCACCATATAGAATGATCACAATAAATGGATTCCTAATCAGGAAACCTTTACACCTCAATTTTGTGTTGGCTCAATTATTGATTTATGTCAAGGAATAAAACCTCTCTAAATGGGGATACTTCAACAACTAAATTAATGATCTCTCAAACATCAAATGGAATGTAATCATTGTAACATATGTCCTCAAATGGTACATTTAAATTATTCTATAAGACACATTTTTTAGGATGGATAAAAATTAAAATTGATGTTTCTTCAAGAGGAAAACTGGGACAATCGAGGTATGGTGCTATTTTTTGACATTAGAATGGGATTCCATATGAAGCCCTTATGTATCTTGCGACATTGATTCTTATCTTGAAGTAGAAACTTTTTTTGTAATCATTGTGACTGAGATATCCAATAAGTATGGTAGGAAAATCAATTAGGTGCAATGTGAGTCAAATATGGTTGTGAAATCCATCAATGTAGGATCTACCAATCTCTCTTGGAAGTTGACTTCTAGGTGGATTATCATCTTGGATTTTATCTCATCTGTTGACTACATTATCCCAAAATTCTATACAGAGACCAACACCCTGGAATATGTAATTTCCAAAATGGGTGCTAATGGAGATGATCATATATGGTCTTTTCAAATTACATAGGATCTTATTCCCAATTTTTAAAGGGATCAATGTGAAATTTCATTCTTTATACTCTTGTAATACTTCTATTTTTGAAAATAAAAGTGTCTTTCTCTATTGGGAAGGTCTCTCCATTCTCTATTAAAAATCTGAATATTTTAATAAGTTTATTTAATATTTGAATATTGATATATATTTACAATGGTTCATGGAGTGTAATAAAAACATGAAATACATACATTACTGATAGGGAAGTACTTTGCCAGACACGAACTTGAGACTCCACTCTATCCTTGCAGGGACCCCCACCACTAAACACCACCGTACGACAAATATATATTGATATATATGATATTACTTATTATGGATGTATGTATATTGTTGATTGTATTTAAAAATAATAATGAATTATTGTCTTTTACAATTTATAATCATAATTAAAAAATTTATTATTTAATTAAATATCTAATTTTGTATACATGAATTAAAGATTGAAAAGACACATAAAAATTAGAAAAATTAGAAAAATTATTTTAGGTTCATTTTTTATTTTTTATTTCTTTAAATATTTGAGGTATTATTTTTTCCAATTTCATATATAGACACACATACACACAAATATATACATTTACATATATGCACATATTCATGAATGATATTAGGAAGGTATAAACCCCACATGTGGTGGGATAAATCACTACAGATCTTGTTTTTAAAAGGTCAAGATATAGGATTTTTAGCACTAAAAAAGTACTAAAATGATAAGAACCATAAAATTATGGTACCTTTATCAGTGCATCATTGCATTGAAAAAGGTTTCATTTATAAACTCTCTTGTTTAGTGTGGATTAAATTCCAAAAATATGTTTCAAATATTCTTTATTAAACCCAACTCATTTATCAGCACTATGACACCCCTTCATCAGTGCTATGTTCCCTCCACGCACCCACCCCCACCCTTTCTTCAGTCCACAAATATATCAGTTCTTTAAAAGCCCTTTATCAAAGTTTTTTCATGCCCATAACCCTTCATCATTCCTATAATTGAATCTATGACATTTGTTATCATGTCCTAATTTCTTTTCTACTATAACATAATGATTGTTATAGTATTTTATTATATATATATATATCTCTCTCTATATATACATATAAATAAATTTTATGAGTATATTTATTTATATAATAATATACATTTATATAATTATTTTTAAATACATTTTAATAATATGTATCTATATTGTATATCTAGATATATTTTATACATATTTATATATATTTTATTATTTCTATATATTTACATGTATATTAATACGTAGATACAAGTAATTTAATATTTAGATATAAATTTTTTAAAAATAATTTATAAATATTTATTTTAAATATGATTGTATATTATATTAAAGGATAATTATATATTTATAAAATATGTGTATATGTATGATGTATCTATAAAATATTAACACATGTATACATGAACATATTTGAACACATACATATTTATATTTCACACATACACACACAAATATTTTCATATATATATATACTTATATTAGCATATACACATGAATTTTTTTACTGACAAACACATATTTGTATAAAACCATTACCTGTATATGGGTGTGTGTATTTATTAAAATATTTTTATGAGGAAGACAAAATGGAAAAAAATTTATTTTAAATAAAATGAATAAGAAATATTTTTTCATGTGGTTTATATATGTTAAAATATATTTTTATACAGATATGATATAATATTTATTTGTAAAATTGATTTATTATATGTAATTATATGAAAATAGGAATATATTTAATTATAAATAACTCTAAAATATGAAAAATGGTAAAATCTAATCACTATAATATATATATGACTGTAATAGCAGGGAATAAATTTTTTATCGATTAAAAAAAGACTAAAATACCCCCTAAAACAAGTCTAAAATTCCTACAAATGTTCAAAACATAAGGTACCATGATAAAAAACTCAGTTTTATTGACTTTTTTGGCCTTTTTGACTTCAAAATAAATCTAACAAAAGTTTTCCCATGTAACCATGTCATATATTTTTGGAAATGTTTTATTTGATATGTGGTAGAGGAAAAATAGACTTCTTGATAAAAAGTTATGTTTGTTTAATGGTTAAGAAACATTTTCAACTTATTATAGACTGTTCATTGATTTATTGAATTTCTATGTCATCCAATTATTATTGAATGATTAGTACTCTATAATAATAAGGAAATTATTAATTAATATTAATATTTAATTATTTTATAACAAAATTTCACTATATATATTATATATAAAGTGTAAATTTTTATTTATCCTAATATAAATTTCATTTAATAAAATATATTGTATTTATATCAATATTAAAAAATTAATATATTAATATATGGCTTATAATGGGATACTTTTTTATGAAATATACCTTTTATTAGAACTAAAAAACACTGGCAATGTGGTGCTTTTACCAGTGCTTTTTTCATTTTTGCTAAAAGCATTCTCTATAAGTACATAAATTACTCCCTCTTAATTAGTGATTCTATCTAGTACTAATGAAGGGTAGTGATCAATTTTTTTCATGTTTTAGTAGTGATGAGTCATCATTTTCGAACTTTCCCTAACTAATTTAAGATATGAACAACATTATATTCATGTAAATAAATTTTTTCTTTGCATCCACATCATTACTATGTACATAATTAAATATAAATAAGTATATATACTATTTATAAAAAAATAACTTCAACAACTAAGGCTTTTAAAATAACTTCAAATTGGATTTATCATTAGTAAAAAAGTGTTTTCCTTATAATCATTGTCAAATTCATGCCTTTATCAGTGTTTTTTAGCATGGATAAAGACCCCATTTATAAATTCTAAAGAATCACTGATAGATGAGATCTTTATTAGCACTGATAAAGTTGTGATAAATGGTTCCTTTATCAACACTAAAAAAATATTAATAATGTTGCCTATATCAATAATAACAATAAATGATAAAATTATAAAAAAAATATCTTGCAATGCTCGTGATCTCACAGACCTCTCCCCTTATCAGCAATTACAACTCCCATCCACCTAGAAGTGCTTCAGATCACATGGATCCCCCTTTTCATCTCTTAAAACACCCATTTATTATAATTTTTCCACTAATAAGCTTTTGATTCACCTATGTGTATTCTTATACTTGATCCTATAACCTTTTATGTGCATTTAAACCTATTTACACCCGCCCCAAGATTGAGTTTCTATATATTTTATGATATTTCTATTTTATATATATATATATATTAACATAAATCATTTCTATTCATATATTTATATATATTAATATAATTATTTATAATAATATTGATAATATATATGATGTTGTGTTTGTGTGAGTGAATGATATATATATAATGATATGTTTTTAAATGTATTATATATTAATATATTTTAATATATATTAGAATATAAATACGGACATATATGTATATATTTATGAATTCCCACATATGTATGTATAAACATTATATATAAATATTTATGAGAATATTTATATATATATATATATATATACTAAAAATGAAATCAACCATAGGTTTTGGCCCATGGTCCAAGCCAGTGGGTGGAGGTCGTGTGGTGGTACCGACCTCTTTGGTTCCAGCTGTGGAGACCCTGATTATGTATTAGGAGTCCCCCATGGCTTCTAGGCCCCTTCTTGGCAAGGTGGATGTTGAACCCTCTGTAAGATTCATGCATGTGGAAGAGGGAGTGGCTTATCAGGTGCTTGTTCTTTTTTTCCCGTGATGTCTTCCTCCTTCCCAGGTTCCTTCAACCTCTGGTTCTTTTTCCCCTTTCATGAAACTGTCTATAGCTGGTGGGATGGCAGTAAGGCATGATATGGTTTCACTACATTTGGACACTTTGGAAGTGTCTGGCCTTTTTCCTTTAATCTCAGGTGATGTTACTTCAGGTAGTTATTCGGTTATTACATAGGTTTCTCAAGGATTAGGGGTGACCTAGGGTGAAGGTCCCTCATCTCCAACAATAGTTCACCCCTACTCTCTACTGAAAGTACCCCCTTCAGTTTTTGTGGTCCAAATAATAAAGGGCCATGCTCCCCACTTTGTACCCGAGGTAAACGCATGATTGGTTCTATGGACAGGCCCCCATCGTGTGGTACATCTCTTCTAGGAGAGCCACATGTATGTACAAGTCCTAGGTCTAAAAACCAAAGAGGGGAATCTCCATCCCTTATCAAGAATTCTAAGAATTATGGAGCCTATCATAGGACTATATCCTTTTAATTATTCCCCTAATCATATGGAATGCTCGGGGCATCATCACTCGGGTTACGTCGGATTTTATTGCCTTAGAAATTTGATGACACAAGGTAGTGATGGTGGTAGTTCTTTATCACAAACAACATCCTTCCAGAATCAGGGAGTTTTGAAGCAAGCTGAGAATTCATGGTAGCATGTAGTCTGATACTTTCAATAGGAATATATGGATCTTCTAGAAAAATATGTGAACAGTGAACATGGTTCAAGTGGGGGATCAGTTTATTTATATTAACGTTACCAAGTATATATCTTCTTTTGTCATAACTTTTGTTTATTGATGTTGTGAACATCATTAGAGGGAGAGATTGTGGGGGGATCATTGCATGTTTGAACCTGTTTTGGAACTTTGGATGGTTGGGGTGTCTCCAATGTGGTGGTGGTCCAGGTGGAAATGAACGGATGGGTTATGTTCCCCACGAATGCTAGTCTTTACTTTTTTCTCTTCATAACGGCAATGGAGATTTATAACCTCAGATTCAGGGGTGAAAAGTTTACTTGGTGCTATAACCAATGTGGTCACATCCACTCAAGATGCCATTAGGACCACTATTTTTCTAACATGAAGTCCATCTCATCTTTCTCGAGCACCATGGTGAAACATCTGGTTCGGGGTATTTCGGATCACTCCCCTCTTCTCGTATCTATGGCTTTTACTCTTTCTTCTTAGAAACGCATCAGTTTTATCCAGTCGTGGATTGATCTCCTGTGTTATCATGGCCTTGTTAGATCAGTCTGGGATGACCTCTACTAGGGGAATAAGTGGGATGACCTTCATAACAAACTGCACTGGTTAATAATATGGAATCATGCGTGGTTAAATGACTCTCCTTGTTGCGAACCAACCCAGGTCAACCCCAAACCGGTCACTCGAGCCAGTCTGCGACATGACCCGAGAGGCATTCCCGATCCTCCCGGGCTGGCGACAACTGCCAGGGAATCAACAGAGAGCATGTGGGAACGATTTCTCCCAATAAAAATAAATAATTAAAGCATCAAAAAATAAATAGATCAGTGCAAAATAAATAAACAAAGTAAAGTAACTAAGAACAAAAGAAAATAAAACTAGCTGAAAGAGACAACCACTATCTCCGTGTGACCTCACGATTCACTCTCCAACTCACGACAAAACGTCACCCATGGTGAATGCACCCAAGCTGTAACCTGCATAAACACTAAAAACAGAAAAGAACTATAGGCGTGAGTATTAAAACTCAGTAGACTAGCCTGATATCTATTCCCAATGCACTACCTTTAAATAAATAAATTTACCAATTACAGGTTTGAAGTAAATATACAAAATATTAGTTTTCACACACACACACTTCCATTTCTAAAACAAGTATCAGTCCATTTCCTTTTATAATTTTAAAACAAGTTTAATGTTTGAAAGGAATAGGTATATTTCTTTTCAAATCATTTTCTGCGAACAATTTAGAAATCCAAACTTTAGTTATTCTCCAAAAAGGAAAAACCACACATAATACACAACACACACCAAGGGCAATGGAAAAAGGGGCACATAGGGGCCAGCAACTGAACTAGACCTCTCAACTGTCTTCCATATATAAAAAACACAAAAAGAAATATGGGTCAAACCTAAGAGATCGTGAACAATCCAGAACGTACTATACATCTGACTCATCCTGAATGCATGCCCAAAATCGATGACGTCATAATTCCCAAACGCCCGGCATAGCCCTGCATGGCCTAACCGAGGGGCCCAATCCCCATAGCAGCAATAACTCAGTATTCCCCTGCTATGGGGCAACTAGCCAGTGCGTAATCTAATCTAGTGCAGCAATCGTTCTCAGAAGATTCACTCACTATGCCAGGTTCCCATGTCAACACATGCAATACACATGGGTTCGTCCACAATGCAAACCTATCAGTCACGATGCACAAACATCACATACAGCTCACACAATCAACGCACACCAAAAGTCACCCCTGAGTGGGTTTTCCAAATTAATTTATTTTATTAAAGTGCCAAATGGGCCTTCCCCAATTTTAAAGAAAAACCTTGTTTCTCAAGAAAACATGAAACTCTTGTTCAGAAGAAATTATTTATCATTAAAACCATAACCACATTTGAAATTATGTAAATTATGATTAAAGGCCAAACTGTAATTCTTTCACTACTGGTTGTTTTCTCACTAAGAAAATATTTCAAGAGTTCGGTATAAAATAAACAGCTCTTTTTACAACAAATAATCATTTAAAAATTATTTATCTTATATTATTTTCTATTTATTAAAATTAATAAAACATCAAGAAATTTATAAATTATAAATTTAAACGTTAGTGTAGTGGGAGACCAACCTCAAGACCAAGGTACGACGACAACACAAGCTCAGAAACCAAGCGCGGCGATAGTGCTCATTCGGAAGCAGGCGTGACGACGGCGCTCACTCGGAAACACCCCACGCGGGTCCTAAAAGGTCAAACCGACCCAAATAACATTTAATTAATAAAAATTCTAATCAACCAAAGACGCATATATAAATATATCAAATATAAATATAAAACGAGCATAAAATAAAATAGGTATACCAACGGGGGGTCCCGACTTGAAAAAGACCACCGGAGGGCATCGCGCCGGAACAACGGAAGGCGTCCGCACGGCTGGACACGTTCCGACCAGGGGGCGGAAAGGGTCGACGGAGATCGGCGGGCAGTACGCAGGTGAGGCGGACGGGAACCGGGGTTCTAGGCAGCTGCGGTGCAAGGTGGAGCTAAATGAGGGGAGGACTGCTGGCAGCCAATTGGCTGGAGCAGGGAGGTCCGTGGAGAGCAGGTCGTCCGCGGGATGCTCGAACGCAGCAAGGGGGGAGAAGCTCGCAGTCGGTGGGCTGGCTAGTATGGGAGAACGAGGGCAGGCACTCTACCAGAGGCCGGACAAGAGATAGAAGGCTGCTGGCGCGCGGCTGGGGCGAGGTGCGGCTGGCGATCGACGAGCCAGAACGGGGGCAGCGGGGGCGGCATGCGAAGAAGGTAGAAGGTCTGGCGGAGGCATGTCTCTACTGCAGATCAGACGGGGAGCCGATGCGGGCTAGCTTCTTTGTGCAACGGCTGCCGTGTGGGGGAGTAGGCTGTATGAGAGGGGGTGAGCAGGGAGACCTGTGGAAGAGGAGGAGGCCGGACAAGGCGAGGCCGGCCAGGGAGGCAGCGTGAAGGGCGCAGCACAGGAGGCAAGAAGCGTTGAGGCTGCTGCTGGCCGGGACACGGGCGAGGAAGGTGCTGGTGCTGCTGGAGACATCCCTCGCGACAAGGATAAGAGAGAGAAGGGGAGGCGCACCAGGTTGGGGGTGTTGCACTGATGCTACAGGAGGAAAAGCATGAGGGGCGTGCAGTATGTGGGAGACGCAGTGCTGCTGCAGGAGACGCCAGACAGATGCGGCCCTGCAGGGCGCTGCAGACAGTGAGTGGCAGTCCAAAGGCCGTGCAACAGGGAGTCGGTAGAGGTAAGGAGCGAGAGAGGAGGTTCTGGACGATGGAAGGCCGTGCAGGTGGCGCGGGTCGTGCTGGGTGAGGTCGGCGCTGCAGGAGGGTGGAATTGGACAACTGCATGAAGGAAGAGGCGGTGTTGGGGAGCTGCTGTAGGTCTGGCGTGCGAGGGGGAGAAACAGGGGAGACAGAAGACTCGGGGGAAGTCCTCCAGGGTCTTGCGCGCAGAACCGAGAGACAGCCTTCAGGGATAAGCACGCAGATAATGAAAAAAAAATAAGGGAAGAAAGAGAGGAAAAGAAGAAAGAGAGAAAAAGATAAAATAAATTAATAATAAAAAGTAAATAAGTAAAAATAATAATAATACCAATATTAATAATGATAATAATCTTAATAATAATCTTAATAAGAATAATAATAATAATCTTAATAAGAATAACAAAAAAAATCTTAATAAAAATCTTAATAATAATCTTAATAAAAACAATATTATAAATTCTTGTGATTAGTATTATTGAACATTTTATAAAATTATTTTAAATTTTATTTATTAATTTAATTTTATTATTTATCTAAATAGTTGGGAAACTGCGCAGTCACCAGGTCTGAATACATGATTGGACCAAATGTGCGGTGACCGCGCACCAACCCAGACAGAATGCGCAGTGACCGCTAGTAGTGCGGTGACTGCGCACTGGCCCGAGACCCACCGAAAAACACCAAAGCTTCAAAAAAAATTAAATCCAGACCCAAACCAAACTCTGTCCAAAGTTGTGGTATTGGGAAAACAATATAAACAACAGGCGTTCGTGGTCAGGGTGTGACAATTCTCCCCACCATAGATACTTTCTGCCCCCAGAAAGTCACCAAGCCAATAGTTGACACAACTTGTGTTCATTCCCAGACAAGATCATAGAGAACCGAGAGTTTCGGGGTGACCATTCCTAAAAAATATCACAGCCGACCAATTCAAGGAAAACCACTGCCCAAGATTGAGGGGAGAACATGAGAGGGTTCTCCCCACCACAAGAATTCACTAATACAGAAATCCTTGACACTTGAACAACCCCCCCCCCCCGGGGCAACATGGGAACTCCCAAACCAAACTTTTTCATTTTTGTTTTCCCACATGTACCAAACAACACACCTAAGACTTGACGAAAAGCTTGCTATAGAACAATCCAGAAACTTGTGGATGAGAAATTAACTCAATTCCTCCTATCAACTTCATGAAACAAACATTCCCTTATCGAACACAGTTAGGAGCAACTCAAAAACATAACAGGTCCGTTTATTCACCGGCCCACACCATTCAAAGAGACCAAACAACTTAAAAACCACACTGAGGGTAGAAATGACCTCTTGAATTGTGGGGTAAAGAGATCATCATGCCACTGCGACAAAGGATGAGCATAAGACAGCGACGAGAATAGAACAAGGGAAATTTTTGGATATTTCCATTCCAAAGATGAAAACATTATCTAGATCGAGCTTCCACAGACCCTCGGAAACTCATGACTATGCGCGAGCTTCACCCCGAGACCTGTGGCTGGGGCCCTGATAGCTAAAGTGTCTCCTTCCTCACAGTCAGGCATTTTCATTTTCTGGTCTCTAACTTCTTCTGTTCGATGATTCGAACAACCACGTTGGTTGTACATTTTCAAAGGGATCCAACATGATGACATAGAATGTCTGGACAGGCCATAATGGTGGCACACAAGAGAGTGGTCCAACAAACTAGGAGATGGTACAAACAAGGATGGTTTCTTGGAGAAAGGTTCCATCAGCCTGCACTCCTTGCCAGGTAGGGAACCTTCGCGGATGTCGACAACCGTTAATCACACCCAAAACACCAACGACGATGATACATCTCATCTTTTCAAGTCCAAAACTAAACCCTCAAATAACATTAGGGAATTACGAACCTTAACTATACTGGGATTTCCCAACAACCTGAAGACACACTATCTTTAAAAACTATACAACTACCTCTAATAGACTTTGACTACCTCGATAATCAAGAAACACGCAAAAGGAGCTGAGAACTGAGAATAACTTATTGACAACTTTGGGAGGATTTTTGGGCAGCATACTCATGAAAACACGAAAAAACACCATCGAAACTGGCATCAATCCAAAACTCAATCAAAGCAACAACACAAGCTAAGGTCAATAGACCCATAATCCAAACATTTACAACACAAGGAGAAATCACTTTTCCAAAACCATTATCTCTTTACAATTTTAAAAAAAATCACATATGGAACCTTATTAACCGTCACATGTGCGTTCATTCAATCTCGCTCATATTAGTTGCAAACAAGTGTCCCCACACACTTCTATACATACCCACTCACGTGTGACCCTCTATAAGAAGTGACAAGGTTCAAACACTTCTTTTTCCTTACCAAATCCAAGTACATACCATGTTTTACCCTACCAATACACCTTCTATTTAAAAACCCACTTTATTAATTTCAAAAACAATTTGGAAGAAACACTTTTCCATTCAAAAAAAACAATTTCACTTTTAACGCACACTCAAATAAACTAAGACTAAAACAAAACAGAAGCAGTAATAACCCACTGGAATCCGAAACTAGTGCATAATTATAACCCATCGACATGGTGGGAGCCTTGCCCCATGTAAGGCATAACACTATGAGGACCTTAAACCAGGCACTTGGACTCCACATGGGTCACCACCCCATGTGAGACCACAAAGTGAACCTATTCGCCTCCATTCTAATCCATCAATCCAAAGAAACCAAAGATAAGAGACTCAAATCCCGGACTAACCCTGGTAACTCAGGTCTCGTCCCAAGCGGTGGTGATCAGGCACCGACCTGTAACCTACCTCCTGAGCCCTGATAGTCCTAATCCCCATCTATTGGACCTCCCAAATAAAAAAGGGCGCTATGAAAAGCAAGGTCCGCTAAGGGCCGACCTAATCTGATACCATTTTGTCACGAACCAACCCGGGTCAACCCTAAACCGGTCACCCGAGCCAGTCTGCGACATGACCCGAGAGGTGTTCCCGATCCTCCAGGGCTGGCGACAAGCGCCATGGCATCAACAGAGAGCAAGTGGGAACGATTTCTCCCAATAAAACTAAATAATTAAAGCAGCATAAAATAAACAGAGCAGCGCAAAATAAATAAACATGGTAACGTAACTATGAACAAAAGAAAATAAAACTAAACGAAAGAGACAACCACTATCTTCGTGTGACCTCGCGGGTCACTCTCCAACTCACGACCAAACGTCACCCAAGGCGAATGCACCCAAGCTATAACCTGCAAAAACACTAAAAATAGAAAAGAACTATAGGTGTGAGTATTAAAACTCAGTAGGCTAGCCCGATATATATTCCCAATGCACTACCTTTAAATATAGAATTTTACCAATTATAGGTTTGAACTAAATATACAAAATATTAGTTTTCACACACACGCACTTCCATTTCTAAAACAAGTATCAGTTTGTTGACCATTATAATTTTAAAACAAGTTTAATGTTTGAAAGGAATAGGGATATTTCTTTTCAAATAATTTTCTATGAACCATTTAGAAATCCAAACTTCAGTTATTAGCCAAAAATGAAAAACCACACATAATACACAACACACACCAAGGGAAGTGGAAAAAGGGGCACACAGGGGCCAACAACCGAACTAGACCTCTCAACTATCCGCCATATATAAAGAAAACATGAAAAGAAACATGGGTCAAACCTAAGATATCATGAATAATCTAGAACGTACTATACATCTGACTAATCCTGAAGGCATGCTCTAACTCGATGACTTCATAACGCCCTAACGCCCGGCATAGCCCTGTATGGCCTAACCGAGGGGACCAATCCCCATAGAAGCAATAACTCAGTATTCCCTTGCTATGGGGCCACTAGCTAGTGCTTAATCTAAACTAGTACATCAATAGTTCTCGGAAGATTCACACACTATTCCAGGTTCCCATGTCAACACATGCAATACACAGGGGTGCGTCTACAATGCAAATAAATTGGTCACGATGCACAAACATCACATATAGCTCACACAATCAATGCACACCAAAATTCACCCCTAAGTGGGTTTTCTAAAGTAATTTATTTTAATAAAGTTCCAAACGGGCCTTCACCAATTTTAAAGAAAAACCTCATTTCTCAAGAAAACTCGAAACACTTGTTCAGAAGAAATCATTTATCTTTAAAACCAGAACCACATTTGAAATTCTGTAAATTATGTTTAAAGTCCAATCTATCATTCTTTCACTACTGGGTGTCTACTTGCCAAGAAAATATTTCAATATTTCGGTATAAAATAAACAGCTCTTTTTACAACAAATAATCATTTAAAAATTAATTATCTAATATTATTTGCTATTTATTAAAATTAATAAAACATAAAGAAATTAATAAATTCTCAATTTAAAGGTTAGTGCAGTGGGAGACCTACCTCAAGACCAAGGTGTGACGATGACGCAAGCTCGGAAACCAGGCGCGATGATGGCGCTCATTCGGAAGCAGGCACGACGATGACGCTCACTAGGAAGCAGGTGCGACGACGACGCTCACTCTGAAGCACCCCGCGTGTGTCCTAAAAGGTCAAACCGACCCAAATAAAATTTAATTAATAAAAATTCTAATCAACCAAAGATGCATATATATATATATATATATCAAATATAATTATAAAATGAGCATCAAATAAAAGAGGTATACCAACAGGGGGTCCCGACTAGAAAAAGACCACCGGAGGGCATCGCGCCGGAACAGAGGAAGGCGTCCGCGCGGCTGGACACGTTCCGACCAGGGGAGGCAAGGGTCGCCGGACAGCGGCGGGTAGTATGCGGGTGAGGCAGACAGGATCCGGGGTTCTAGGCAGCTGCGGTGCAAGGCGGCGCTACAAGAGGGGAGGACTGCTGGCTGCCGATTGGCTGGAGCAGGGAGGTCCGTGGAGAGTAGGTCATCGGCGGGCTGCTCGAACGTAGCAAGGGGGGAGAAGATCGCAGTCGTTGGGATGGCTGGTACAGGAGGAAGAGGGAAGGCACTCTACCAAAGGCCGGACAAGATATGGAAGGCTGCTGGCGCGCGGCTGGGGCGAGGTGCGGCTGGCGATCGATGAGCCAGAACGGGGGAAGCGGGGGCGATATGCGAAGAAGGTAGGAGGCCTAGCGGAGGCATGTCTCTAATGCAGATCAGACGGGGAGCCGATGCAGGTTGGCTACTTTGTGCAACGGCTGCCATGTGAGGGAGCAGGCTGTATGAGAGGGGGCGAGCAGGGAGACCTGTGGAAGAGGAGGAGGCCGGACAAGGCGAGGCCGGCCAGGGAGGCAGTGTGAAGGGCGCAGCTCAGGAGGCAAGAAGCACTGAGGCTGCTAATGGCCGGGACGTGGGTGAGGAAGGTGTTGGTGCTGCTGGAGACATCCCTCGCGACAGGGAGAAGGGAGAGAAGGGGAGGCGCACTAGGTTGGGGGGTGTTGCACCGATGTTTTAGGAGGAAAAATCATGAGGGGCGTGCAGCAGGTGGGAGACGCGGTGCTGCTGCAGGAGGCGCCGGACAGATGCGGCCCTGCTGGGTGTTGCGGACAGTGAGCAGCAGTCCAAAGGCCATGCAACAGGGAGTCGGTAGAGGGAAGGAGCGAGAGAGGAGGTGTTGGACGACGGGAGCCCGTGCGGGTGGTGCAGGCCATGATGGGTGAGGCCGGCGCTGCAGGAGGGTGGATCTGGACAACTGCATGAAGGTGGAGGCGGTGTTGGGGAGCTGCTGCAGGTCTGACGTGCAAGGGGGGAAACAGGGGAGAGGGAAGACCCGTGGGAAGACCTCTAGGGTCTTGCGCGCAGAACCAGGCGACAGCCTGGGGGGAGAAGCACGCGGAGAATGGAAAAAAAAGAAGGGAATAAATAGAGGAAAAGAAGAAAGAAATAAAAAGATAAAATAAATTAATAATAAAAAGTAAATAAGTAAAAATAATAATAATACCAATATTAATAATGATAATAATAATAATAATAATCTTAATAAGAATAATAATTATAATCTTAATAAGAATAATAATAATAATCTTAATAATAATCTTAATAATATTCTTAATAATAACAATATTATAAATTATTGTTATTATTATTATTGAACATTTTATAAAATTATTTTAAATTTAATTTATTCATTTAATTTTATTATTTAACTAAACAATTGGGCAACCGCACACTCACCAGGTCCGAATACATGATTGGACTGAATGCATGGTGACCGCGCGCCCACCCGGACCGAATGCGCGGTGACCGCTAGCAGTGCAGTGACTGCGCACTAGACTGAGACCCACCGAAAAACACCAAAGCTTCAAAAAAATTTAAATCCAGACCCAAACCAAACTCTTTCCAAAGTTGGGGGACCGAGAAAAAAAATTTAAACAACATGCGTTCCTGGTCGGGGTGTGACACTCCACCTCTTGATGGGGAGTTAGAGGATACCATGAAGGAGGTATAACACCTTGAGGCTCATCTCGAGGAAACTTGGGATGGCCGATTATATGATGAGGTCTCATGAAAGAAGGATTCCTTTAATGACATGGTGTTGAAATATGAGCAGTTTTCCAGAGAGAGGGAAAAATTAAGTAGTTAAAGGAGGGGGAATTAATTCTTCTTTCTTTCATGATTTCTTAAAGGAGAGGAGAAGGCTGATCAAGCTGAATATTATGTGTTGGAATATGGATCTTTCATGGACTATGGGGATGTGGTGGGTACCATGGCCAACACATTCGTTACAGACATTCTAGATGGTCATATTGACTGAATGCCCACTGGATACCCCTTGGGGCCCTCATATATTATGGAAGTGGTTCCCTCTCTCCCTAATGCTCATGACAATGAAAGCCTAGGGGCCATGCCAGCTGAGGAAGACATCAAGGGTGCCCTCATTCACCTAAATCCTCACAGCACCACATTCCAAGATGGGTTCTCCAGTGCCTTTTAAAGGATTTCTTGGGACACTGTGAAAGAGGACCTAATTTTTTCATTTAGGACTTCTTTTAGTGGGCAGTCTCCCCTGTGTGGAAAGTGCCACTACCATTGTGCTTCTGCATAAAAAAAATACCCCATATCGATCAATCATTATTTCCTGGTAGTCATGTGCAATGTTCCTTACAAAATTTTTGCATGCATTATTAATTCTAGGTTGGCGGTTCATATCCCCCATTGGGTGTCTCTAGAGTAACATGGTTTTGTTAAGGGTAGATCTATTCCTAAAGCCATCACACGAGCTCAAGAGATGTTTGTGACATGAACATAAAGTCCCGAAGATTTAATATGATAATTAATATTTATATGAATGAGGCCTATGATCAGGGTGAATGGAGCTTCATCAATAGAGTGTTGGCAGTTATGGGACTCAAATCTTGGAACATTGATTCATCTTTCTTTGCATCAGCTCTCCATGGATGTTGGTGACTTTTATGGGGAAATCGTATAACTTCTTCATGATGACTCAAGGCTTCAAGAAAGGAGTCCCCATATCACCTACTTTATTTTTCCTTGTTTAGGACATCTTGAGTCGCCTCCTTCACAGAAGTATAAGTCAGTGTGGATTATCCCGTATTGTCGTCGGTTGAAGGCGCTAGTGGTTTCACACCCTATGATCGCAGATTATACAATATTATTTATAAATGGAATGAGAAAATATATTTATAGTTTGAAAAAAGTTTTGGGGTTTAATTTTCATTAGGGTGGACAGATCCTAAACAAAATAAAGAGTTTGTTTTATATATCAGTAAATTGTATTGTTGAGCGAGCTGTAACTATTAATAGGAATATGGACATGTAGTGAGGTCAACATCCTTTGGATTATATGGGGGATTACATTTCTTCCATTAGACTATGCATTGAAGATTTTGACAACATACTCTCCAAGATCACAGATAGGGTTCTTATGTGGATGAATAAAATTCTCTATTTCAGAGAATAGATATCTTTGATTAATAGTGTTCTTGTGGCATCTCTGGTGTGTGGACTTTCTTCCATCAATTTTCCCAAGGGTTTCATCTATAATATTGATAGGATCCTTTCCAAAATCATCTAGGATACCATCTTAGATGGGAAGAGACAGTAGGTCTCCTGGTGTAGGTTAGAGAAACCATTTGGGGAGTGTGTTATCAATGTGCATAGCATAAAGGATAAACTATTTTACATGCAAGAAAAACTTGCATGGAGTGTCTTGGAACATCATACCCTTTGAGGGATTAGCATGGAAAAAATTTCATCTATTCTCCAGGATGGTGCGGAGGGGCACTCTTCATCACTGTGGTTGTTGATTAGCCCCATCATCACAGATCTTTAGCCTCAATCTAGATGGATTTCTGGGAGATATTACATCTTTTTCAAGTAACACAACTGGTGCGTCAGCGTTTTAGCTTTCCATGGGTGTCCCGCCACTGGTTTCCCTTTCCAAGAATCCATTTTTCCCCTCTTTAATCCATGAAGTTCTGAAAAAAGAGAAACATGAGTGCTTTAATCTCATCATACCAAATCAGGATCTGGATCAGTGCATCTTTGCCCCATTGTCTTCGGGGTTACTGTCGTTGAAGAGTTTCTATTGTATCTTAAATGAACAGGGTTAGGATCAAGCATGGGATTAAGTTTTTTGGGTGATGCTTATTCCCACCAACATCAATTTTATAACATGGGGGATCAAAAATGGGGTAGTCTTTATAGATGTAATCATCTGTCATAGCGGTATACCCCTTGTTTCTAGGTGCATGTGCTTCAAGGTTCAGAGTATGGAGGGCACCACTCATATATTCTTTGAGAGTGAATGGGTGAACGATGTGTGGAGTTTCTATGGGGAATTCACTATTATCTCCAATTCAATCACAACTGGTCTCCTGTTCCTAGAGGGATGGTTATACAGCCTTGGCGGTAAAATCCCAAATGTTTTGGCTCACTAAGTCATGCTGAATGGGGGGCTCTAGTGTATTTTTCTAGCTTAAAACAATGTGAGATATGATGGGGTGTCTGTGTCGGCCTATGTCATTATTGTATGGGCAGGAAATCTATTCATTTATTTTACCAAGGTTGTGAGAAAATGTATGGAGGATCCTTCCCTACTCTAGTTTAATTTTTGTCTCCATGATGCTCATCCGACCAGAAACAATATAGGTAACCATATTCACTAGCCCCGCCTTTTGGTTTGAGATAGAACACAGATGGGTCTTGTGTCCTGGAGAATATCTGTGAAGGAGGGTTTGTGCATCATGACAATGGTTTGGTCTATCTAGAATTCTCAGCCAAGGTGTAGTTATCAGGTCCTCCACACTTGGAGGGAGGGGAACATAGTTGTGGATCACCTGGATGATTTTGATTGTGATGGTCATGGGGATTTTTTTTGAATAATGTGGTGAGTATGATGTCTGAGGGGCTCAACCTTATTAAACAGGACCCCCTTAGGCTCCACTATTTCAATCCTCCTTAGGATTTCTCTGTTTTTTCCATTGTTTTATAATTTTCCTCTCTGTACACTTATTTATTTTTGAAAAAAAATTACTCTTGATGTTGATGAGGGTCAAAGCTACCATTTTTTCATTAACGGTCACTATGTTTGTGATATTTTCTTTTACTTAGATTGTCCATGATCAAATGTTGAATTAATCAAGGAAACCCACCTTTATATTATACCTAATCAAGATGTTAATCATGTTATGTGAGTGATCCCTTAAAATAGAAATACACTCTTTGAAATATCCTAAGAACCATTTATCAATTCATCAATGTTTCCTTTATCTTCTTTTTTACCTATATCTTCAAATGAAATGAGAAATTCAAAAGAGTTGAGGTGAAATATCATATGCGAGAGGGTCATGAATTTAGAATCTTAGAACACCAACATTCGATAGTTGTAAGCCTATGGAAACACCTCCAAAATGAGCCCATTCTTAATCCTCATCCTCTACCCCGATAACAACATGATTTGATGATTCAATCTCCAAATGGATTCTATAAACCTTTTTAGCATGAGCAAGATCCCATTTATGGAATTTCTTCATAAACTTCTTCACAAGAGTTTCATCATTAGTTTTTTGTTTTTGTTTATATGTATTTGAATTAATGCACCACTCCTTCCTAAATTTTAGGTCATCAAGATCTTGATAAGTTTTTTTCATCAGTAAAATGATCCTCTATGGATTCTTTATCTACTATTCCCTCTATCGTATGGAAGTATTCCATGGTCTTTTGTCTCATGAAATCACTCAGTGTCAAAAATTTGACTAGGTAATCTCAAAAATAAATGACCTCATTCATTTTAAGATCCAAAACAGTACATTATGCCACAATAACATCTTTGATCTCTCTTTCTCTAGGGCTAGATCCACAGTCCATCTCTACTAATATCATTTTATTCTTAGCTTGTTCAATCTAATCTACATAAACAATGATGCATCCTTTATTATTCTCATAATATTTATTTTTAAATACATTTTAATATATGTATATATATTGTATATTTATATATAAATTTTATACATTACATATATATTTATATGTCAATATATATATATACTTATACATATTCACATATAATTTTATAGTTAGATATATATTGTTTATAATTTATTAATGAATATATAATGTTAATACATTAATATAATATATTTAGTGATAATGATATTAATATATTGCCAAATAGCATGTACCCTAGTGGTACAGGCTCCTGCTTGGCATCCAAAAGTCACAGGATCAAAATCGGGTAGGGGCGAATTTCTGGGTACTATAGTAGTACTGTAGCAGGTACTGTAGTTTTGGCAGCACTGAAGCCGTGGAAGCACTGTGGCGATGGGGGGACTATAGCAGGTATTGTATTAGTGTAGGTACTGTAGTTGTACTGTTCACAGAGGGTTCCTTTGGGCCAAAAAAATGGGCTTTGAAGCTTCGAATTTAGGACACATGGCCTTGGGCCTTCGAGCTATGTAATGGGTCTCCCTATACCCAGTCTAAAAGTGGTCTTTGTTTTAAATAATAAATTGAGGCTTCGATACCAACCATTAAAAAAATTATATTAATATATTTATACCAATACATTTATATATGACACATTTACATAATAAATATACACACACAAATTTTCATATTTACACATACACATACACATTTATATTTTTCACATACATTCACATATAATTACATATATGTATTTATTTAAGTATATTAGAATATACACATATATATACCTATTCAGTGGTTACTCTCATAATCTCCGGCGGTGATGGGGCTGAAGAAGGTGATGCGATGAGGCCGACAATGATGCGACAGTGCAATGGTTTCTCAGGAATATTGCTGAATGTGTAGGATTTGCAGGATTTAAGGTATTTATGGGATTTGCGGGATTTTGTTCCCATGTTGAACGATGCACCACCTTATTTATTTTCTCCCTGAATTTTTATTTTTGAATGCCCCTCGTATGGTGTTATTTTTCCGGTTCCCACTCTAACCTCAAAGTGGCTTTAATGAAATATCAAAAAAAAATTGGATGAGTGGTTACTCTCTTATTATACCTGTGGTGGTGAGTTGAAGAGGTCATGGTTTTGAACCTCTGCATCTATAGGTTCCATTACATTATACCCCCACCCCAGACCTACCATGTATATATATATATATTTATATATATTTATATATTTTTATGGACATACACACATTTCTATATAAACAATACTTTAATAGGTATATATATTAATTCTTTTTTATATGGTAAATAAAATGGATAATTTTTTATTATAAATAAATTGAATAATAAATATTTATTTATATATTGTTTATATATATATATATTAAATATGTTAAAATATTTATGTTTACTATTGATTTGATATATACAAATATATGAAAACATGCATATAGTTAAGTATGAATAAAATTACATAATAAAAAATGATATAATTTTAAAAAACAATATCTATAAGAATGTTAGTCATGGGAAAAAATTCATCCTCCACTAAAAAAGTATAAGAAGTACCTCTTAAATGAAGCTGAAATATGATCAAATATAAAAAAATTAGGGCATCCAAAAAAATCATTTTTGGAGGCCATATGAGAATGTCTTGACCGTGAAAAATAGCGAACATGGTTCCTCTTAGTCAACATGGTCTGATTATCTTTGCAATATTTGATTTTTAGAGATAAAAAATACACCATGATCAATAGTTATGGTCATTTGAAGTTTAGATATTTTTTTAATCTTATCTTAGACTTTTCTTTCATTTATTGGATTTTTATGTCATCTAATTCATATTAAATGACTATTACTAGATAATAATTAAGAAATTATTAATTAATATTATTTTTGAAATTATTTTATAAACCATTTTTTAATAAAAATATTATATATTAAGTGTAATGGTATATTTAGTATTCTATAAATAATATTTAACAAAATAAATATTATAAATATCAATATAAATATATTTTTATATTAATATATGATTTTTAATGACATATATGTTTTTAGAAATATAATTTTTATGAACTCGAGAAAAAATACCATCAAATTGTACCCTTTATCACTGCTAAAATAAAATATAGGTTATAAGGTGTATTTTCACAGTGTTTTTTAAGTGGTGTTAAAAGTTACCCTTTATCAATACTTTTTTTATAGCACTAATAATATCACCCTGTATTTGAATTGGTTTATAGTTCTAATAAAATAATCCTTTTATCAGAAAAATATCTAGAAATGGTAAAAGGTAACCTTTATCAACTCTTTCAGCTATTGATGATAAAAGAAACCATGTATCAACACTTTTAAGAAGTTCTGATAAAGCCTAGTGTGAGAAAATTTCAATTTTTTAATAGTTTATATAATGATTGTTACTTAAATAACAATTAAATATATATAAATATGTATATATAAATTAAAATTATTAAAATACCTATTATCATCGATTTTAATTAGAGCTGATAAATGTTAAACTTTATATATTATTTTATTTAGCTTTTATAATAGTCGATGTTTCTAGCACTTCCATGATTGTAGACAGAATTAACCAGTTTTTTTATGAGTGGAAAATATTAGTTTTTTTAGCATTGATAAATAATCATTTCAAGCACCGATTAAACACTACAATAAATTTTGCATTATCATGTTCTAACCTTTAACAATTCTAGAAAAAAAAATGATAAAGGGGTGACTTTTATCAACACATGAAAAAGAACTAATAATGTTAACTTTTATCAGTACTAAAAAACCTTTGATAAAATGGTACCCTTTGTGAGTGATTTTTTCAAGCACTAATAAATATCCCCCATTTATAAGTGTTTTTTAGTGCTAATAAAAGTGAAACCTTTATGATTGGTTGTTTCTAGAACTAATAATGATCATTGTAAGTAATTTAATTTATATATAAATTTATATATATTTTTAAATAATATCTATATTAAAATATATATATATATATAATATAATATTTAAATATGATTTATATAACTTATAAAAAATTGAATCTTATTGTCATAATTTTATATAGAAAAAATTATCAAATTTGTATTACTCAGAAATTTAAATATATTATTTAAATCCCTTTATTAAAAAATTTGAATATAATTAAAAAAATAGTTTATATTAATATTTTATTTAAGTAATTTTTTGGAAAAGGCTGAGTCTTAGAGTCCCCTTTTATTAAAGATGAGCGTAAAAAAATGGAGGAATATAAAAATCTAGAAAAGTCCACATAAATAATAAAAAAGGCATCATCCCTCTCCAGAACAAGTGTTCATACATTGGTGAGAGATCCAAACACCCCTTCCATAGGGGTATCATCCCCTCCTCTAAGTATTTTCCTACATATAGGGCCTACCACCATCATTCTAGAGCTCACAAACCACATCCTACATCATGAATTTAGATATGGAAACCCCATAACTTTTTTCCCATCATCATCACTTATTGAAGAAGCACATATTTCAATGGAGTTTTGGGTACTCACATTTCAATCTACATTATCATATTGAGTTTGGGAAGGGCTGATCATAATAGGAACATCAGATAACCCTATAACCTTGGTCGTATCTAATATCACTACCAAAGAAGCAAAAATAAGTGATGTTACCATTACATGATATTGATTAAAAATTGAAGCTGGTTCAATGTGATTTGAATGATACAATTATCTAATGTATAGAAGTACAAGTCATTCATAGATATTTAAGGATAAATCATGGAGGTACCCATTCATCTAGAATCATTTCCATCTTAAAAAATAGAAACAATGTGGTCCAATATGGCTCTTGAGCATCCAATTTTACCATAGAAGAGGCTATTACAGGATGAAAAATTATTTTATAGGGTGAACCATATAAATGGATGAATTAAAACTAGATATGACCACTACACATCTAACAGATTCAATGAATAGTGAAAACTTTCTATAGTATGTGGTGTATCCTTATTATAAGCAGATTTGTCTACAAGACCATGCACCAAGGAAATTTTACTTCCATTAGAGGAAAATCTAATAGCCGTATCACATATGAATTTTATTTATGAAACCAATACATTTAGAGATAAAGAAGAAAACAATTTATAGGTTAAGGACCTGCCTATTGATCTCAATTGACCAACAATATTCCCATAAGATTAAGGCTGATCCAGAAGAGACACCCCATCATTCCCATTCACATAACCAGATTTGTAGGAATCTTGTGAATCTATTTTAATCATAGTTCTATTTGGTAATGAAAAATATATATAATACTTACCTTTTCATCATTAATACTTTACCATTTTATTCCATTTCCACAAGAATAAGTCCACCTCTTCTTATGAATAGTATTCCTCGAAAACATTACCATCAACAGAATCAACATCCTCATCACCTACTATACCCATAAAAAACAATTCATTGAAGGAATGAAAAAATATGAAATCATTACCAATATAAGCATAAACATTTAAATAAATATAGTCATCAAGATAATCCCTTGATACATGGGTATTAACATTTGTTCCAACAAAAAAAGCATTCCTTTAGGAATCACATGTTATGAACCCTTCCCTTTGAAAAGGTTCTTCAAAATCATGTTTTTGATTACCCTCAGCATAATAAAATCTGTCACTTAGATCATTCCTAAAAATAAATTTTAAATAGTAGGATCATTTACAAGACCATTAGTGCTTCCAACATAATGATTCACTCACCAATACTGCTCTGGAAAAATACCTGATTTTTGTTTTCTGAAAATGGTACAGCTCATGGAATTTGGTTTGATAGTTAGAAAAAAATAGATATATTCTAAAAATGGATTCTATGTGTCCCAATATTTTGAAAATTTTCACAAAATAAAGTCATTTTATTAAACTCAATTATAATAAAATTTTCATCGTGCAGTGTGTATAAAACCATCATATCAATTAATGTTTAACTAAAATCAACTTCTACCTGAACCTGAGCATAATGACCATAGATAGCTACATCAGTTGCATAATCCATCCTAATTGCGAAACCATTCATAGGGTCTAAGTCAAACCAAATATCAGTATTCCAAAATCCTTTCAAGGAAATAAAAACCCTGAATAAGATATTGGTACTAGATAAGATTCATCATCCTCCTGGAACATGTATATAATCAGTTGGTGATCTATGATATGGAGGTTAGATTAATCCCCTCTAAAATTTATATTTTCATTATACAAGGAATGATAATCAATTCAAATTATAGTATAAAATTTTTAAATGTAAAGTATCAAACTTTTTTCAAGGAAATTACACTCTCAAATTTTATAGGGGCTATTTATATTCTTGCATTAAAATAGTTGACCTATTCATAACCATTACACATAAGTAATCATCCATTACTTGAGTTGGTTTTGAATAATTCTACTAAACAATCATGATTGGAAGAATTTATAAAACATAATAAAAATTTATATTCTCTATTATTGAATAAATAATATAAACACCTACCACCACTTCGTCGTCGAGATCCACCACAATAGTTATGATGACATAGGCTCACCCTTACTCTCTAGGCCTTGAAGGTTATTTTCATTAGTTCTCCTCAGTAACCCCAAACATAGGGTATTGATTTTCATACCTTCCCAGGACCTTATATTTGAATCATTTGACAATATGTTAAGGGTTTACTAGATAATTCATTTCCTCCATAACATTAGTGTGTATATCCTGTCAAATGTTTTTTGATTGGTTCCCTTCCTTCCCACACCTAATTCATTTCATACTACCCCCAAATAATTCCTAGGATATTTATTTTCACAATAGTTACAAGTTGGGTGTCATAATTTCCTTCCACCATTAGATTTATTGTTCATGATTCTATAATTTAACTTAATTTTCATCATTTTATCCCCATCAAAAACATGAGATTTTTTCCCCATTTTGATATTGAGTTAATGTTGAAAAAAACCCATATAGTTTTCAAAATAATGATTGGTTAAGGATAATATTATACTCGGCATTATCCAACTGAAAAAATAGTAAACATTAATTTGTTGGTTAATATCATGTCCAGAGGTGTATCATGAATTAATTGTGGAGATTTACTCATACCCCCCCTGGGATTAATCATTATTTTACATGATCCTATAGAAATAAAACTATATTTTATGTTATAGAGTGTTTTTTAAAGGATGGGGCCGAATCCTCATTTATTATTAAATCAAAGCAAAGACCACTTTTTACTGGGTAGAGGGAGACCCATTACATATCCCGAAGGCCCAGTGGGCATTTAGCACATTACATGACCCGTAGGCCCAAATTTATGGCCCAAATCCCATTCTGTGAATAGTAATGCTATAGTACCTGTGCTGCTACAGTACCGTACCCGCCACCGCTACAGTCCCCTATCGCCGCTACGGTGGCTATCGTTGCTACAATACCCGCCGATGCTACAGTACGCTGCAGTACCCTGCGCCCCATGGGTTTTGAACCCCCATTTTTCATGTAGCATTACGGGGTGCTTACCACCTAGCCAAACCCTAACTACATTTTCTAGAATTCCATCCACTCATATGTGTCAATATATTCCCCAGGCATCATACTTTTCACACATTCCACAATTGATCTGCTTCCCCCTCCATAAAATAAAAAACCAACATTACCTTCACTTTCTTTAATTAGTGAATGACAGATATTACCATTTCTGTGGAGTTAATACACCATTCCATGATTAAGGGATCAAAATAACGACAAAAAAATTATATTCCTTTGTTCCATAAATGTTTATATTGTAACATGTTGTTTCATATGAGGATTTTGGTGTTTATATTGATAAAATATTCAATTAAAAACATGACATAACTAATAAATTATTATCAAAATGTTCAGGATTTCTTATATTAATTGGATGGTAATCTTATTTTTGTATTCTTTATATTTCCCTTCACATAGGGTTTTCACTTGGGTTCTCACATTTCTAGATATTTTCCGAAATAAATGGAAAATTAAGGATGCGTATATTAAACTATAAAACACATAAATGTGTAAACTATTAACATTTATAAGAGAACTCGTGATTGTCTTATATTATTTATCATATGTATTTATATGTTTCAATTTAATTTATCAATGATATACTTCCTAACATAAAAACATGTAAGAATTTTTTTCACATAATAATTATTCTTCCTGAGATTTTGAATTTATTAATTCTTATCCCCTATATGTTTCATACTATCCATGAAGAAGGGCCCAATGTTGTGAAATAGTTAATGATCAAGTCCATCCCAATTGTCCACTTTCAGGGTTACTTCCCTTAGGTACCTCTATAAAAATCCACTTCCACATGTAGTATCCAAATAGAGAATTAATTTCTAGGAAACCACATATAGTATACTTTAAAGAAATTTAGTTGTTTTAATATGTTTTGAGTTATCCTTAAGTATATTTCTATAGTTTTCTAATATTAATGCCAAAAAAACCTAGACATTCCTCTGAGGCCAACTATGAAAAACTATTTCATTAAAATACATTATTTCATGATTTATGATATAATGGTACACATTATAAAATAATATAACATTGTTAACAATTATATATTTTGGAAATTAGGAACATAGAATAACCACTTACAATTAATATACAATATTATTTTTAAAAATTCCATGAAAATGCTCAAAAAATCAATCATTCTTCGAAAACTGCATCGTAATGCCTGGGGATCCTATTATTAAATGGATGAGGAATAAATCATAGCAAGGGAATTAAAAAATAATAGAATAAGGTAAAATATGACATGTCATAAAATATGAATATCAAGGTATCATAAAAGGTGTGAAGATTTTAATCATGAATAGAGAGAATTGATTTAACATGATAACATAATGACAACATGGGAATGTTCCAACAACATTAAAATTGATTTTATAAACTTAATTCAAAGACAAACACCAACATAAAATAATATTGTGATCTCATGGTAGCTTCCCTTTCATCAAACATGGTGTCTCTTGAGATTAATATATTACCCAATGCATTTAATGAATACATAATTTAGGGCCAACTAGTAACATTCATATCATAAATATGCTTAACTATTCAACATTGATCATTCAACACAGGACAACATTCGATGACATTTAATACCATGATTAAGAAGTATGGGATAAAAATATTTATGTTTCCAATTAATTATGTATAGGTTTATATAACTAACTACCCATGAGTGTAAATGGAATGAGTATTTACAAAACATATTTTTTGGCATAAAAAACTTAGAATAATTTTGGAAGCATAATAGAGATACTTAATGATTGATTGGAGTGATTAGTGAAAATGAATGTGGAATATCATCACTTTTATGCCGTAATGGTGGTATTTTGGTCATGTTAAATCATATAACAACATTACCCAATGGATGATATATAATAAGAATGAGGTGTTTGAATGAATAAGAGAATTATAGTATCACTTACCTTGATATGAAACATGTAAAAGCTTTGGAGGAGATTCTTTAGATCTTAGGGGACTTTGGGAGGGATTTAAAGATGTAGGGGTAGTGTAATATAAATATAATTTTTTTTTAGTGAATATAAATGGGGTTTCGTGTGGGTTTATATAGGAAACGATTGTGGAGTTATTTATTATTTTTCAAATATTGGTTTTGGACTCTATATAATAAGTTATACCAAAACAAAAACCAACCCATGGGGATTCCCATAGTTTCTGCCAAATAGGAGTGGATTTTATTATTATATAATGATAAATACGTACCTCCCTAAATTAATGTCATTGGTGATGTGGAATTGATTCTTGTTTATAAAGAATTGATTTAGAGCCTTAATATATTATATTAGGATTTGATTATTAATTAAGGATTTAAAAAATTAATCCAATAACCTTAAAAACGTTATTTAAAATGGGAAGAATAATATTTTTTGATTATACTACTTACAGTAATTTTATCAATAATTTTTGGCTTTTATGATGTCATAGTATATACAGTTTAACTATACGATGGAAAAATATGAACAAAATATTTGATTATCTAATAAAATCAAGAAAAATTAACTATTTTATAATTTTGACCGACCAATTAAATAATTAATATTTATTTCATTTAACTAATTATCTAAATATAATAATTTAAACTTTTAAATCAATATACACATTTATTTTAACGTGCTAGTTTTTTAGAATAATAATTTTGGCCCATATAATGTCACGACCCGTCCTCGGGGCCTGTGCCGTGACTACCTCATGCCCACCTTCCATAGGCCAGGGGCTGGCGACTAGAACCAAGGCGTAAATCCCGGAAAAAGGGAAGGCATTTCCTTTGTAAAGTAAACAACAAATAGCACAGAGCAAGCAGACAGAAGTAAACACTAAGTAAAAACGGGTACAACAGTAAGTGCGGAAAAGTAAGTGGGCTAGAATACAAACCCAAACTGAAAGTAAAGTACAAATGGAAGGGAAGAACAACAACTAAAAAGTAAAGCCGCAACGTTGAGCTGTCCATTGGAAATCCCACCTGAAGGGTGGGTATAGATAGCCCCCACTGCTCCTCGGGTCCAGCCGTCCGCTCCGAGTACGTTCCGCCCAGTGGTCCACCTCCAGGTATCATCCTACACTGCAAGCCTCAACCACGATCAGCGTTGTCCGTCGTCTGTAACCAACACAACGTAGTGCGGGCATAGCCCATGCAGGGGTGAGTATAAGCTACTCAGTAGGGACCCCGAGACCCCGAAGGACTCCCAGAATCCACAAAGGATAAACCAAAAAGGAAAGATACAATCACGAAGTAACATCTGACACGGCTTAGGTATATGCCCATACATAAACCTAAGTCATCAATTCTCGTTCGTCTCCAACATCTGAACCCATGTACAACCCAGTCCACATAGGAAATCAAAACATATACCCACACAAGATAGCACAACACAATCCACATAGCAAAGAAAAACAGGATTCAGGTCACACAGGAATACTTCTTTGTATGACGATAAAGATGACCAGATATTGCCACAGATTCATCAAAGCCATCGGACCCACAAAGAATTGATTGGTACTAACCCCCACAATGACCCACAAAAGATCTGACCCACAAAGGATCGATAGGTAACTAACCCCTGCAAAGACCCACACAGGATCGGACCCACACAGGATCTGTAGGCGCTGGCCCACATAGAACCGCTGAGCGCTGACCCACACAGGATCGGACCCACACAGGATCGGTAGCACTGACCCACAAAGGATCGCTGAGTGTTGTAGTCATCACCGTCAAATCCACTGAGGATCTCTACATAGTCGTCATCGAATCCACTGAGGATCTCTGTATTGTCGTCGTCATCGTAGTCGCAGCCAGCTCTAGGGTTCCCGCACACAGCAAGCTCGTTCAAGAGGGTCCGCTCCACGAGCCAAGAGGCTGATACCTCAACTGACACATAGTCCAGAGTTGATGTACCCAAAAGTTCCGTATCGTCAACAG
Source organism: Viscum album (assembly GCA_963277665.1). Lineage (NCBI taxonomy): Eukaryota > Viridiplantae > Streptophyta > Magnoliopsida > Santalales > Viscaceae > Viscum > Viscum album. Next base: position 1,072,379,851 of record OY728129.1, read on the forward strand.
GAACTCAACGTCGCAGACGGCGCGTCAATTGGAGGCCCGGTCTGAGAGTTATTGGCTTTTTCGTCCCAGGGGCCCGGTTGGTTTTTAAGGCAAAACTAACCCGACCGTACTCCACCTGCATCCAAACCTCGTGCAGAGAATTCCAAAAGATCCGTCTCACATAGAGGAATCCAACAAAGCCAACGGCACGTCAATCGGACGTCCGAAGCTCAAGATATGAGTGTTTCCGCTCCGAGGGCTCGATAGGTTTTGTGTACGAACAAACACAGCTGAACCCAAAGTATTCCAAAACCTTGAGTGTGGTATACCGAAACGACCGTATCGATCCAAGGATAGCACCGCCGCTAACAATGCGTCGATCAGAGGCTCATAACTCAAGATACGAGCAAAAGACCAAAAAGGTTCTGAAAACGGGGGTATGGTCCTGGACCGACCTGACCCAACCCCCCTTGGGTCGGCGTGGCCCGGAACGGCTGGGGCAGCCCGGCCCGGCCTGGGCGCGACCCGGCCCGGCCGGCGCGGGTGCTGCCCGGCCGCTGGGGTCGGCTCGGCCAGTTATGACCGAGCGGCGCGGGGGTGCGCTGCCCCCGCGTGAAGGAGAGCCACAGCCCAGTGTGGGGCCGCTCTGTGTCACCGGACACGGCGCAGGGCTGCGTCCCTTCCTCCGTGGTCCCGCATGGCCACGGGACTGGCCAGCGCCATCGCGGCTTCATCCGCGGCGGGTCTTCCCGGCGGCGCGCCGGGCACCGCCGGCGCCGCTGTGCCGGTGTGGCGCGCCAGCGGGGGGTTCCGCGGACCACCGGACGCGCTCCGGTGGTCCGATTTGCACGTGGTCTTCGCTAGTGTTTGTCCCGGGACTCGTTCTTCACTGTAAAGCCTTCAAAATTAACTTGCGGCCCCGTTTATCGTCGCCCTCCAATCCGCGCATAACAACAAGAAGGGCGGTGGGTTCGGACTTGTTCGTTGGTCCGCATCCACCGCGTTAGCGGTTTTTTTAAAGTCTCACAACAATCCTATTAAACAACCCGGGATATAAATCACGAAGATTTAAAAAGAAACAACCCCTACCTCGTCGTAGTCGTCGAACGAGAGTTCTTCGTGGTATTGACCGTCGCGGAAGAAGAGGATCGTCGCGTCGCGGAAGGGGCGTCACGTCGTCACGGTACACGGCGTTGCGTCGATGATCTCCGAGGGTTAAGGAAAACACACAGATTTAATTTCACAAATTAAATCCATGTTGAGGATAAAATCCACAAAGGAAATTTAAAAGATCCATAATCCCCTACCTCAATCAGTTTTGATCGAAGATTGTCGCAGGGAAGGACTGTCGCAGAAGAACGTCACGGAAGGAGAATCGTCAGCGTCGCGGTACACAGCGTCGCGTCGTCGATCTCCGAGGGTTCGGCGTTCTTCGCGTTTTCGCATTCTTCGCGTTCTTCGCGTTCTTCGCGTTCTTCGCGTTCTTCGCGAAGGAGGATGAAGAACATAGAGTTTTTTTCAATCCTCTCAACAAGTCTCCCACTTGTGTTGGTCTTATTTTATTATTATTCCAACAGTTTGAAAAACAGGTTAAGAAACGAACCATTAATTTGGTGAATTAATGGTAATGACTTAACTGTCCAATTAATAGGGCGTTAAGAGTTAAAGAAAATGCACCGGTTGACTATCATTTAAAAGGGGTTTTCGTGGGTGCGTTACTTAGAGGAAAAGAAACGGTGGGGCTCGTGCAGGCCCCACCTCACAAATATCCTACCAAGAGGGTAGGATATTTTGGGATCCACCCTATCCGCTTCAACTTAGCTTAACTGTCTTTAAGTGGCTTTAAGTGAAATAAAATAAAGTTGTCGCACCACTTTATTTTATTTTCTTAACTTAACCCCAAAAATTAAAAACCACACTCGAGAAAACGCAACTCCGGAAATGGGGTTTCTAAGAAAATATTGGCGCTTCGATTCTATCAGTGCCCTGAGAATTCGATTCCGAGAACCGGTTCAAAAGTTATAAAAACTCGCTCGTTCGTTCACTGAACGTACCCGAGCCAACTTCAAAGAATGATTCCGGGCACACCGGGCCTCGGAATCAGGTGCCGTCAGAAACTGCGTTCTTGTAAAATTCCCAGGAAAATTGAGAAAAAAAGTTTCCTTGAATTTTACGGGTCATTACATCACTCCCACCTCAGGGCTTTACGTCCTCGTAAAGATACATCATAAACTAGGGAAACAAAAGTGGGTACTCAGCACACATCTGATCCTTCCGCTCCCAAGTGCTCTCCTGGACGTTCCATTTCTGCCATTTGATGTGCACTAGAGGAATCTACCATCCACGTAGGACCCGCTCCTGTCGATCCTCGATCTCCACCGGGACCTTCGCAAAAGTCGCCCCATCATTAACGTCTAGCTCCCCATGGTCAATGATATGCATCGGGTTGTGCACGTATCTCCTCAGCTGAGATACGTGGAAGACGTCGTGCACCCAGTGCAACTGAGGTGGTAGAGCCAGGCGATAAGCCACCTCGCCAATCCTGCTGAGGACCTAGAATGGTCTGATGAAGCGTGGAGACAACATGCCGCCTCAGCCAAATCTCCGTAAACCACGTCGAGGTGAGACACGCAAGAACACTTGGTCGCCATCCTCGAACTCTAGTGGCCTCCGCCTCCTATCAGCATAAGACTTTTTCCGGCTCTGATCTGTCCTCATCCACTCCTGGATGACCTGGACCTTCTCTGTCGTGGCCCGGACCATCTCCGGTCCCACAAGTGATGACTCCCCAGGGTCTGTCCAGCACAAAGGAGATCTGCAAGGTCGGTCGTACAATTCCTCGTATGGTTCCATCCCGATAGTGGAGTGGTAGTTGTTGTTGTACGTGAACTCCGCCAAGGGTAGGTGGTCCTCCCAGCTGCGACCAAAGTTGAGGACACATGCACGGAGCATGTCCTCGAGAGTCTGAATGGTCCTCTCCGTCTGACCATCTGTCTAAGGGTGAAAGGCGGTGCTCATACGTAGCTGTGTCCCGAACGCCTCCTGCAACCCCTTCCAAAGCCGGGAAGTAAAGTGAGCATCTCGATCGGAGACGATAGATGATGGAACACCATGAAGCCGTACAATCTCCTGAACGTAGAGACGTCCCTGTCTCTCCACTGAGACCTTCTCTCTGATGGGTAAGAAGTGAGCCGACTTGGTGAGTCGGTCGACAATCACCCAAATGGAGTCGTGACCTCGGGAAGTGCGTGGATGTCCAGTCACGAAGTCCATAGATATATCGTCCCACTTCCACTCTGGGACCTCCGAGGGGTGTACCAAGCCTGCTGGTACCTAATGCTCTACCTTCACCTATGGGAAGGTGAGGCATCAAGAAACGAATTCTGCCACAGCCTTCTTTATGCCCGGCCACCAGTGCTGTCGTCTGAGATCCTGGTACTTCTTCACCACTCCAGGATGTACCGCCAATGGAGAACTATGAAACTCTCTCAGCACCTCCTCCCATAAAAGAACGGGTACCAAAGTACTTCCTCTGAAAATGACTTCATGCTCTGCTCCAAAGGAGAAACCATCAGGTGCATGTCCTGAGGATATCTGCGCACGCCGCGTCTCACAGTCAGCGTCCCCACGCTGTGCCTCTCTGACCCGCTGTAGTAGTGGAGGGGTGACTGTGAGAGACTGAAGGAAGGCTTCTCCATCCCTATCCACAAAGGATATCTGTAGAGACCCGAAGCTTGACGTACAAGGACATTACATTACTTTTGCGGAATACATATTACATAACAAAAACACACACACAAGGACCGTAAAAGTTTAGTGTCTTTTGAAACTCGAAACATAATCTTCTAATCATGGTGAAAGATCTTCAACATCTCCCATAAAGATCTTCCCTTTTTTTCTTACCTAAAACCATTCTTTATATCCTGGGTAAAAGAAAACATAAAACGATGAGCTCAAATGCTCAGTAAGGGTAAACAAAAGAAAAATCAATCACATCATATTCATAAGAACATAACATTTTGGAAATCTTAACCTGCAAAAGAGATCATAATATCATAACATGGTACAAATCATAGTAGTGAAATTAAATTCCAATAATCATAACATAAAACATGAAACTCTGTGGCATACACACATAATCATAGAGAATAATTTCTTATTAGTCAAGACTCATTTCCAAGACTATCTTAGCAGACAAAGTCCATTTATGAACCGAGTTCACTCCTCATTTCAGTCATGTTTTATTGAACTGGTTTAACCTGTCATTCCATCCATGTCTATCTCATGAGATATAAAATCTTTACCCAATGCATTGGAGGGAGATATAGGTCCCACCCATCTCATAATGATACCATTCTTATGTGTGCCACAAAATCATAAACCATACATCATAGCATAACCCATGTAATAAAAATGGGAATCTTAAACATCGTGACATCATAAAATAACTCATATAAGATAATTGAATTCATAAAAATATTTCCATCACAACATAGTCAAATCAATGTAATAATATGGATAGAAACAGAACCCAATATTATCTTAGATGGAAAATAATTTTCATAAAACACTTGAACTCCGTTCTTGAGGAAAATATCCTTTCTAAAACATTTTTCCTTTCTTAACATGTCATACAATTTTAAACTGAAAGAATTTGATTAAAACTAAACATGAAAACACGTAAAGGAGGATTCTTGGAAATAGTGTTTTAAAAATCCATTCATGCCGTATAAGTTAAAAGAAAACATTCTTCTCGTACTTTTGTCAGAAAAGTCAAAAAGTACCTCGTACGAAAAATGATAAAATATTCCTTTCATATCTTTTACTAAAAACTCACCGAAGGGTAAAATTGGATATAAACTATTGTAGAATGATATAAATATTACATATTGAGGAAACATGGATGTGGATGACAAAATTCACCCCAGTAAATTCCAATGTATAAACAATCTCGGATAAAAATGAGATTGTGACATTTCCCTTACCTTAGGTCCGATTTTCTTCGTAAGTGTCTGAAACTCCTGTATAATGATTTAAATAATTTCATTGACTTATTATAGAATCATACTCATTGTTATGATATCATATATTGTTCACTTATGACTTTATATTACCCGTTCTTTTGTAAATTCCATGTTAAAGAGCATTTTGGGTAAAATTGTTTCATTTGTCGTCCATGTTTTGACTTGTAATTATTCATATGATTACTTAGATCATGATTACTTAATTCTAGAATATAAAAGATTATTTATATATAATATATATTCATAATATACATATATATAATAAATCAGTAAATGGAATGAAATACACCGTTCATGGAGACGGTAGGCCATACGTACGCATGAACGTTGTTTTCATTTCCTTATTGAGTTGAATGGAATTAAGTATATGACATACATATATATAGACATACATACAGTATCATTATTATGTCATATATTTCATGATTACATATTATATATACTTTATAATCATTCATGAATGGTTAAAGTGGAGAATGAATCTCATCGCGTCGTGGAGACGGTAGTCCGTACGTACGCACGAGCAATGATATTGTTCTCATGATCGTGGGACTGTATTGGAGTGTATGTATACTATTTAAGAATCAATATCACTTTAAAATAATCATATATAGTTATTATTTACAGCATTATACCCATCCAAGTAAGGTGGTGGTGGAAATTAGATTACACCACAGTGTGGATACGGTATTCCGTACGTACGCACACGCGGTGATTTCGTTTTTCGTAGGATGGATAAGAGGGGAAATAGGGTTGTTTCATATTTATAATAACATATCATTATATGAGTGATACTGATTTTATTAACTCATAATTAAACAATTAATTAAGTAGAAGTGGAAGAAGAAATAAAGATGAAAGAATCGGTAACGGACATTACCTCTTCTTTGAAGCGCCTCTTTGAGATCTCCTTTTAGGGCACTAAAATTGGTCTTTAAGGAAGACCAGATCCTCTAGGATGTTTCTAGGGAAGTGGATAAGAGAATTTGGTAGGGTTTGGCCGAGCATGAAGGCACAAATTGGTGTGAGGAACAGGGGTAGGAGGTGCCTTTTTATAAGGGAGGAGAGGGGCACCTTTGGAAAACTAAAAATATTATTTTATTATAAAGTCATATTAGGTTTTAAATAGCTCAAAATTGATTTATTTCGATTCTAAGGTGGGTATGGGTCTAAATACTCTCATAAAATAGAATTTAGACATGTTTAGGTTCCTATTTTATCCTTCTCATTTATATTTTACTTTAAGTTAGAGAATTTTACTTTTACCGTGTCTTCTTGTTTTCTTACACTATAAGGTTAATAAACTTACTATATCAAGCCAAAAAAACCCCAAGTTGTTTATTATTCATATATATAACCTTATATAAGTCATTTTGCCAAACCATTGATTTTTAGGAATAAAAGAACAATTAATAATATAATGTTTGTTTTAAAAACTATTTTATGTCAATTTTGACACTATTTAGTAATTGATTTTTGTAAAAATCATAACAGCATTATTTGTTAGAAAAAAGTTAATTAAATCAATAATAACATGTCATATTAACATATAAAATTATTGTAATTCATAAAAAGTCTCAAATTACATTTATTTGGGTATTTATGACATCAATTATGACAATGTTTCATTAATAGGAAAATTACTGCATCATCATTGTATCATAAATAAATTAAATTATTTTAAGTCTAAAAATTACAAATAAAATACCATTATGTTTGAAATATTTTTAGATTTCTAATGAATATTTATATTCGAATTTATCTTATGTATAACCTTGTATTAAAAATGATTTACTAATTAAACTTTGATTTTAACTATTTTAACCCTTCTTTAAGTAAATTGATAATAAATGTCCTAATCTAATCCAAGTGGGCCTAAATGCTCATATATTATTCCTAGGGTTGTTTTCGGTCAAATTACACTTATCCAATAGAATTAGTACATGTTTTATGGTAATCATAATTACATTTTTACCCTTAATTACCCTATTTACCTTTAACCGTGGTAAAAAAAGTAAAAAGTTACTATTCACCAAAAATTATTTTCAACTCATTGAACCACATTTTACTTACTAACATCAACTGTGTCTCTCGTATTTTTGAAATTCCACTCACAGAATCGGTAAAATTATGTTTTATGAAAAATTCATTTTTTTAACTACCACTTAGTGGTTTCACTATTCATCAAAAAATGAATGTTTCCAGAAAAATACAAAAAATTAGGCCTAAGATATATTTGACATTATGAACTCAAAAATGATGTCTATTTTACCAAATTCCAAACATATCATTTTCATTAATTAATTTAAAAATTAATTCTCGTCGTCAAAACAAATAGCGTGTTCTTAAGAGATAATAACTATCAAAAGATTGCCACTTGTTTATGTCTGGTTTAAATGTGAAATTACATCCAATGACCAACATTGTATTAAATTGTAAAAATATATTCTAAATATACTTTAAAACCACTCAAATTAATAATTTATCACTATTAATTATTTCGATTAAAAAAGTTGTTTTTAATTAAAATTTAGTAATTTTCACTATTCATCAGAATAAGAAAGTTACCCGAAAAGTACCAAAATTTCACTGTAGGCTAAATTCAATACTCCGAATCCAAAAATAAAGTCCATTTTGAGAGATAAAATTTCTAAAATTTTAAAAGGTGGTTATTACTATTCATAACAGCTAGTTTTAATAATATTTTAATTGCATATCGTTGTTTAGTGAAACTCGGTATTGCATACTACACACGCTATCGAGGAAGGTCGTGATTGCGTGTAATGCAAGGAAAGTCAAGAATGCATGTTGTGCAAGATCCTTTTGGTGTAGCGTACAACACAAGACATTAATGAAATTAAAAAAGAATATTTTTCATAAACTCTCGGGGTGTTACATTCTACTCCCTTAAAATGAATTTCGCCCTCAAAATTCGTCAGGGTTATAAATGGTTTACCATTCGAAAGTTTCATTAACAGAAACCCACATCTTAAAATGGAATAACAAAACCAATATTTAAATAAAAGTATGAAACGTAACAGTTACCCAAATAAACTAATCACCGGGTTTCCACATAGGTGAAAATATGGATATGGAAGAGAAATCTAACTATCATGTTCTGATGGAGAGTGGTAGAGAACATGGCTATGGAAAAGCTAGCAATCACAAAGCCATAAATTTGTGATGATATAAGGTACCATCTGATTCATCAGATATAAGAGCACTAGGAAAACATTTTTGGTTTTCAAGATCATTTCCCTAAAGTTGATGAAATTGGAATTAGAAGAAATACTTTCATGATTTCGGAATAGTCTCACCGTTGGTCGTTCTTTGGACAATTTCCACTTCATCTCATAAAGAAATGAAGTTAAATTTGTCATTCGTGATGTGTTAGCAGATCATGTGATAGAATGATGGGTCATTTCATCTATCTCAAACAAAAGGTTAAGAAATTTATCAAAAAATACATAAGTCCATCTATAGTGAGATTAATCATATATGGTTCCTAAAATGGACTTATACTTCATATATCATACTACTTAATATAATAAAACTAGTTTCTACTAAACAGGGACTTCCTGTAGGCCAGTGGTAGGCGATAAAGGCTAGTCTCACTTCGGTTGTGGGTTCGATTCCCACAGCCTTGTCCGACGCGATGGGATGTCGCTCGTCCTGCAGGTTGTCCTTTTTCTAAAACTATATTACTATAACATCCCATAAATAATATTGAAAAAACTTCTATCCTTATACAATACTAACTTATGTCCAACATAATCTATTCCAATCTTTAGGCTTACCCATAATACTGCACTCCACTCTCATAATATATTGAAAACGATTACCAGAGATTTAATACCATCATTGATTCCCATATATCAGAAGATATGTCTTGTTGGTCACATTCCAAACATTCAAAGGCCTTAATCATGTATTCTCTTGAATACCCATTAAACCTTAGTGAAAACATGAATGCAGTTAAAAGTTAACTCTTTCCACATACCAAAATCCTCAAAATTCTATATACACAAACCATGATATCACTTAGTCCTTATATCAATCATGAGCTCATGAATACTGTCAAATATTTCATTTTCTTGTTTTCCCTTCATTATGCGCATATCATATTTTTTCCAAAAATATCTCAATCACTTTCCATGGTTACCGGTACCATAAAATTATTGAAAACCACAATAGACCAATACATAAATATTCCAATATTTCACAGTACTATAAATAACATTATTTTGGAATCCCATTACATAAACACTAAATCATTCCACCACATCGTTATCATATTCAATATCACCAATGGTATAAGGCCCCAGCCTTAAACCTTACTTAATCTTGAGTTATTACAAGATTACACGTTGAGGATCTTTTCGGGTTTAGAGTTTTAGAGAATTAGATCATAAGACTTGCATTACATTCCACATATAAACAAAGTGGTTACATAAAGATAGTATTCTTCATTCCCATCAATGGAACACACATTTAAAATAAAACATGGATTAATTCTTGACACATCCTTGACTCTATCATCTTATCATGTACCTTTCCCTTGACCTGTGAAAAACATTTCAAAAACTTGGGATGAGCATAAAAACTCAGTATGGGTTATAAAAAAAACATGGAAAGGAAACATGAGTTCATATATACATAAGAATGAAATCATACTTTACCCATAAAACATAGGCACTTTAACATGCCTCATAAAATCATGAATAAATCATAGAAACCATAGACATAAAGGTAACTTGAGGCATTCATAACATTCTTACGTAGGGAGTAACCCTCTTGGTTACGTTTGGAATACCCATCACAGTATATTCCCTAAAATCTCTTCGGAGAAACCTTAACGTTTCACTCCTTCGCGTTACCCAATGCATTGGAGAGCTATAACGGGCTCACCCGCCCTTAGTTTATCACGGAACCACCCGTCTTCATAATAATGCCCAAGAACCATAACATAATCATATCACATAAAACATGCATAAAGGAAACATAACATTTCCACATTTCAGTCACGAGATATCAATACAACACATTGATATAATAAAAACATTATGAAAACCATTTTCAATACCAAAGTAAAACATGGTATTTATTTTTCTTTAAAAAAAAGGTATGGCTTGTAGAGGAAGCCAAAACTCAAATAACGGTTACGACGGCGGAGAAGTCGTTGTCGCCGCATACGTACGACAAAAACATTCCCTTTTGTCGTTTAGTAAACGCTTCGTATAAAAAAGATTCCTTTTGAGTAAACGTAAAAGTCAAAGGGGTTTATACACCGTATAAAAGAAAGTTGTGTATAAAATAAAATATGCCTCAACGAAAGGAGATTGAGACGAAGTCCCATACCTCGTATCCGACTTGACCCGACCGTTCTTTAAACTCCTGAATAATAAACTTGAGTTAATCTCTACTTGCTTATGAATCTTTTTCAAGTTCATTATTCCTTTTATACCATGTTATGAACATCATGTAATCATTTAAGTTAATAATGTTCATTTTGTCGGTATTTGGTTCTTAAGTCAAAAATAGACTTCTTATACTTACATGTTGTTAATTTGGTCAAAGGTTCATTTTATTCAGAATATTATTCATGATGTAGATATCATATATGTCATATATATCCAGTACATACATGTATTTAAAATATTACATAATCATTTAGAGGTAAGAAATGAAATGCACCGTTCATGGAGACGGTAAGCCGTACGTACGCATGAACGCTACTTTCATTTCTTTGTCATATTAATGGAATTAAAACTAAATGAGAGGTATGTATATTTTAATTCCAGAATTATATTCATCGTTTATATATATCATTAATTATATATATCCGTTATATACATGTACTTTTAATAATACATTACATTTGGGGATAAGAAATGAAATGCACCGTTCATGGAGACGGTAGTCCGTACGTACGCATGAACGCTACTTTCATTTCTATCTCATACTTTAATGGAAATAAATGATAATGATATATAGGTATATTATAATTCCAGTATAACATCATATATAATATCATTAACGTTATCCTTTACACATCCCACATATGGTATTAACGAATCAAATCACTTTTAGGGGGCGGTAGTCCGCACTTCCTAAAATGAAGATATCGCGTATACCCATAATGGAAGCCATAATGGTAAGACACAAATGAAAAATACAGAAGAATAAGTAAAACCTAAACATATTACATATCATATATAAAAATAGTGACATCATAATGGCCACCTTTGAAGGTGTTAAATGAGTATTGAACAATCATCGTTTCGGGAGGCAGAATTTCGCCATCCACAGAAACCGTATGTTCTTTAACCATTTGATGTAGTTGTGTGAAAGTGTAGATCAAATAAATCTTATAACAACATCCTAGTATATTGATGATACTGGTGTTGTTACAAAAGAAGTATATAAAAAGAGTTTAGGGGGTTGGAGAAGCAAAATAAAACAAATGAACATGAGAGAATGAATTACCTTTAAAAAGTGTAACTCCTTTTGAGTTGAGCCTAAAGGCTTCCTTTGAAAGGATTCTGCCCAAAGGGAATCCTCTAGGATGAGGAGAGGAATGTGGAGAGAGAAAATGGTCAGGGGTTGGCCGAGCCAAAGGCTTGAAGAGTGTGTGAAATGGGGTATAGGTGGGGGCCTTTTATAAGGGGAGAGGAGGGGCACTTTTGGAAAGTAAAGAAACATTACATTATTTGAAAATGTGTTTCGGTTTTAAAAGGTCCCACATTGATAGAATTCGTGGATAAGGTTATAAGGCATCGAAATCCACTCATCCAATTGGTTTTGGCCATGTGTAGTTCATAGATGTTATATTATCTTTCCATTTTATTTAAATCGTCAAATAATGATGTCATCACTGCATCATTATTATGTCGTAAATAATTAAATTTATTTAATGTATAAAAATTATAAAAAAAATACTATGATATAGGAAATCTTTTTATCTTTCCAATGACTATTTATAATCAAAATTTGGACTTGTATAACCCCACTTAAAAATTGTTTTAGTAAAACAATTTATGTTAGTGTCATTTTCACTTTAACATTAAATAAAAAGTAATTTATGTTATTTCCCAACAAAAGTGGATCCATGGGGTCCCCAAGTTGACCCATGGCTTGTTTTGGTCGGCCATGACACAACCAATAAGGTTGGTACATGTGTCTAGGTCATTTTATATTATTAAAGCATTATTTATACATTAAACTACCCTAATTACCACTAATCGCGATTAAGAACTTAATAAGTTACTATTCACCAAAAAATTATTTTAATCTCATTGAACCACATTTTACTTCTTAATGACAACCATGTATGTCGGATTTTCAAAATTCAATACACATTAGTGGTAAACTTTCATTTAACTGAAAAATCAGTTTGCTTGATTACCACTTAGTGGTTTCACTATTCATCAAAAATTGAAGTTTTTCAGAAAAATCCCAAAAATTCACCCTAAGCTATATTTGATATTCTGAATTCAAAAATGAAGTCCGTTTTACAAAATTCAAAACATATTAGTCACATTAATTAATTTAATAATTAATTCCCGCTGTCAGAGCAAATAGCGTGTTTTTATAAAACAATAAGTATCAAAAGATTGACACTAGTTTAAGTCCGATTTCAAAGTGAAATTAATTCCAATGACCACCATTGGATAAAATGGTAAAAATATATTCTAATTTCACTTCAAAACCAATTCAAAACATAATCTAATCATATAAATAAATTAGGTTAGAAATCAGTTTTGAATTAAAATACAACATTTTACACTATTCATAAAACAAATGAACTTTATCAGAAAGGTACCAAAAATTACACAAAGTAAAATTTGATGTCCCGATTCTTAATAAAAGTTTTATTTTTTCCAAAAGAATGTATAAGAGTGATCAAAACTATATTTAATGACGGTACACCATTAAAAGGTGATAAGTGAACCTTTAGTGAAAATTAGAGTATAAAAGCCTAAAATTGAACTCTTTCCGTATTTTAAGCCTTTATCTTTTATTGGGTAAGTGTATAAACATTTAAAAACATATATAATCATATTTTAGTTATTTCTATCAATTCCCGCCAGTACAAAGGCTACTCGTTAACTAACATTTAAAATAATATTATTATATTACTAGTGTGCTACGTAAGTTTCAAAGAAACTCATCGTTGCGTATCGGGTACGCTATCGAACATAGCAACCCCTTTTAATTAAAATTCATATTTAATTCTCAAATATTAATAAATATGAAAATTATTTATTCTTTAATTACCTGGGATGTTACATCCTTCCCCCCTTTTGGGAATTGCGTCCTCGCAATTTTATTCACTTATCAAAATAAGTGGGGGTATTTATCCCTCATAGCATTTTCAGATTCCCATGTTGCCTCTTCAATCACATGGTTTTTCCAAAAAGCCTTTACCTGATGAATCACCTTATTCCGTAACACTTGCTCCCTGTGGTCAAGAATCTGGACCGGTTGTTCCTCATAAGATAGGTTCTCTTCCAGCTGAACTACCTCTGGACTCAAAACATGAGATGGATCTGGCATATTCTTTCTCAACATCGAAACGTGAAAAACATTGTGTACCTCGAAAGATAGATCCTTCCTCTGGTTATCTGCATAACTCTTCTGCCTACTCTGAGCTATTCTCATGTGTTTCTGAATCAACTGAACTTTTTCTGCCATCTCTTCTACCAATTCTGGTCCCATCAACTTTCTTTCACCCACTTCATCCCAGAAAGCTGGAGTTCGACACCGCTTCCCATATAATGCCTGAAATGGTGCCATCTGTATACTCGAATGGAAACTATTATTATATGAAAACTCAACCAAAGAAAGATGTTGGTCCCAACTTCCCTGATAATCCATAGAACAAGCTCGTAGCATATCCTCCAATGTCTGAATTGTTCGTTCTGACTGCCCATCTGATTGAGGATGAAAAGCTGTACTAAAATTTAATTCAGTACCCAACGACTTCTGAAGGCCTTTCCAAAAGTTAGAGGTAAACCTGGGATCACGATCTGATACAATGGAGAGAGGAACTCCATGTAACCTGACTATCTCCTTAAGATACAAACGGGAAATTTGATCTAGATAGAAAGTATCTCGTATAGAAAGAAAATGAGCAGATTTAGTCAAGCGATCAACAATAACCCAGATTGCATTATTACCTCGAGATGTCTTCGGTAATCCAACAACAAAGTCCATGGATATATTCTCCCATTTCCACTCTGGCACTGGTAAAGGCTGAAGCATCCCTTTTGGTAACTGCCACTCTGCTTTAACCTGTTGACATGTCAAACACTTCACAGTAAAATCAGCAATGTCTCTTTTCATTCCATCCCACCAGTAATACTCCCGCAGACCTCTGTACATCTTAGTACTTCCAGGATGAAAAAAAAACAACTCATTCTTCAACTGTGAATCACAAGGCACACATAACCTCTTCACAAACCTCAAAACACAAACACAAACTTATCCAAGAACTCATGGAAAATTTTATTCATAAGGTCCATGAATACAACAGGTGCATTGGTTAACCCCAAAGGCATAACTACAAATTCATAATGGCCATATCTAGTACGGAACGCAGTCTTCGGAACGTCTGCTTCTTTTACATTCAACTGATGGTACCCCGACCTCAAGTCAATCTTTGAAAAATACTGAGCTCCCTGGAGCTGACACCACTTCATTCGATGGCCCAACATCTGCTGAAGTAGTTGCAAAGGATTTCACCACCCCTTTCTGCTTGTAGTCTAACTGCTTCCCATCACTCAAGCTCCTTGTCGGACACTCGTTTGCATAGTGACCCATCTCATTGCACTTAAAACATTTCACTAACTGTAAATCAAATTTGTTCTTACCTTCACCTTGATCCTTTTCAGTGCAATCACGAGCCTTATGTCCCATCTTACCACATCGGTAGCACTTTCCAGAATTCAGAAGACATTCCCCAGCATGCCTTTTTCCACATTTATCACAAACTGGAAACTTAGTTTTCTTACCATCAGACTTTTTTGAAGAATTCTTACCTTTCTCCTGCCACCTCGGTCTCTTCTTCTGCTGGTTGTTATAGAAAACTTGGTCATCGGCAAACTCCATTTCCACCTTCTCAGCACATCGAACAAGCTTTTCATAACTTTTAAACTCACGAGAAGCTAATGCCCTTCGATACTTTGGCTTTAATCCTGAGTAAAAACGATTGATTTTACTATCAAGGTCCCGGATAAAATTGGGAGCATACCTTGCCAATCGAGTGAACCTTTCTTCATAGGCAGCCACTGAGTCTTCCTCTTGCCTCAATTCCAAGAATTGCTTTTCCATCCTAAGTCGAACAGCCTTAGGAAAATACTTCTCAAGAAACATACCTTTGAATTCATCCCAGTCAAGAGCATCAATCTCATCGGCGTCCCTGATATTTTTAACCATAGACCACCACTGATCTGCTTCACCCTCCAAACGGTAAATAGCAAGACTAACCTTTTGGTTGTCTGAACACCCCATGACATCAAAAATCTTCTCCAGTGCTTTAATCCACCCTTCAGCTAGCACAGGGTCAGATGATCCTCTGAATGATGGGGGATGTTGCCTCATGAAATGTTCCACCACTGACATGTTCCTCTGTGGTTGATCTGGCTGATCTCGTGTATGGATACCACCACCACTTATAGCCTGAGTCAACTGTGCCATCACTGCAACAAACTGTTCAGTTCCGATTCCGACCATCTCAGGTTGCTGATTTGGAAGGTTGTCTTCCTCCTGATGTCGTCCCAACATAGCTTCTTTGTTTCCTCTGCGGAAAACCATTCTGGACACCGAAATATATTAGGCGAAGCAACATGGTAATCCGTAAATGCTATATCATTTCAATCATATTATAATTTAACACTTTTCTAACTCCTAAAGTTGTCTAAACCGACCTTTGATACCAACTATAAGGCCCCAGCCTTAAACCTTACTTAATCTTGAGTTATTACAAGATTACACGTTGAGGATCTTTTCGGGTTTAGAGTTTTAGAGAATTAGATCATAAGACTTGCATTACATTCCACATATAAACAAAGTGGTTACATAAAGATAGTATTCTTCATTCCCATCAATGGAACACACATTTAAAATAAAACATGGATTAATTCTTGACACATCCTTGACTCTATCATCTTATCATGTACCTTTCCCTTGACCTGTGAAAAACATTTCAAAAACTTGGGATGAGCATAAAAACTCAGTATGGGTTATAAAAAAAACATGGAAAGGAAACATGAGTTCATATATACATAAGAATGAAATCATACTTTACCCATAAAACATAGGCACTTTAACATGCCTCATAAAATCATGAATAAATCATAGAAACCATAGACATAAAGGTAACTTGAGGCATTCATAACATTCTTACGTAGGGAGTAACCCTCTTGGTTACGTTTGGAATACCCATCACAGTATATTCCCTAAAATCTCTTCGGAGAAACCTTAACGTTTCACTCCTTCGCGTTACCCAATGCATTGGAGAGCTATAACGGGCTCACCCGCCCTTAGTTTATCACGGAACCACCCGTCTTCATAATAATGCCCAAGAACCATAACATAATCATATCACATAAAACATGCATAAAGGAAACATAACATTTCCACATTTCAGTCACGAGATATCAATACAACACATTGATATAATAAAAACATTATGAAAACCATTTTCAATACCAAAGTAAAACATGGTATTTATTTTTCTTTAAAAAAAAAGGTATGGCTTGTAGAGGAAGCCAAAACTCAAATAACGGTTACGACGGCGGAGAAGTCGTTGTCGCCGCATACGTACGACAAAAACATTCCCTTTTGTCGTTTAGTAAACGCTTCGTATAAAAAAGATTCCTTTTGAGTAAACGTAAAAGTCAAAGGGGTTTATACACCGTATAAAAGAAAGTTGTGTATAAAATAAAATATGCCTCAACGAAAGGAGATTGAGACGAAGTCCCATACCTCGTATCCGACTTGACCCGACCGTTCTTTAAACTCCTGAATAATAAACTTGAGTTAATCTCTACTTGCTTATGAATCTTTTTCAAGTTCATTATTCCTTTTATACCATGTTATGAACATCATGTAATCATTTAAGTTAATAATGTTCATTTTGTCGGTATTTGGTTCTTAAGTCAAAAATAGACTTCTTATACTTACATGTTGTTAATTTGGTCAAAGGTTCATTTTATTCAGAATATTATTCATGATGTAGATATCATATATGTCATATATATCCAGTACATACATGTATTTAAAATATTACATAATCATTTAGAGGTAAGAAATGAAATGCACCGTTCATGGAGACGGTAAGCCGTACGTACGCATGAACGCTACTTTCATTTCTTTGTCATATTAATGGAATTAAAACTAAATGAGAGGTATGTATATTTTAATTCCAGAATTATATTCATCGTTTATATATATCATTAATTATATATATCCGTTATATACATGTACTTTTAATAATACATTACATTTGGGGATAAGAAATGAAATGCACCGTTCATGGAGACGGTAGTCCGTACGTACGCATGAACGCTACTTTCATTTCTATCTCATACTTTAATGGAAATAAATGATAATGATATATAGGTATATTATAATTCCAGTATAACATCATATATAATATCATTAACGTTATCCTTTACACATCCCACATATGGTATTAACGAATCAAATCACTTTTAGGGGGCGGTAGTCCGCACTTCCTAAAATGAAGATATCGCGTATACCCATAATGGAAGCCATAAAGGTAAGACACAAATGAAAAATACAGAAGAATAAGTAAAACCTAAACATATTACATATCATATATAAAAATAGTGACATCATAATGGCCACCTTTGAAGGTGTTAAATGAGTATTGAACAATCATCGTTTCGGGAGGCAGAATTTCGCCATCCACAGAAACCGTATGTTCTTTAACCATTTGATGTAGTTGTGTGAAAGTGTAGATCAAATAAATCTTATAACAACATCCTAGTATATTGATGATACTGGTGTTGTTACAAAAGAAGTATATAAAAAGAGTTTAGGGGGTTGGAGAAGCAAAATAAAACAAATGAACATGAGAGAATGAATTACCTTTAAAAAGTGTAACTCCTTTTGAGTTGAGCCTAAAGGCTTCCTTTGAAAGGATTCTGCCCAAAGGGAATCCTCTAGGATGAGGATAGGAATGTGGAGAGAGAAAATGGTCAGGGGTTGGCCGAGCCAAAGGCTTGAAGAGTGTGTGAAATGGGGTATAGGTGGGGGCCTTTTATAAGGGGAGAGGAGGGGCACTTTTGGAAAGTAAAGAAACATTACATTATTTGAAAATGTGTTTCGGTTTTAAAAGGTCCCACATTGATAGAATTCGTGGATAAGGTTATAAGGCATCGAAATCCACTCATCCAATTGGTTTTGGCCATGTGTAGTTCATAGATGTTATATTATCTTTCCATTTTATTTAAATCGTCAAATAATGATGTCATCACTGCATCATTATTATGTCGTAAATAATTAAATTTATTTAATGTATAAAAATTATAAAAAAAATACTATGATATAGGAAATCTTTTTATCTTTCCAATGACTATTTATAATCAAAATTTGGACTTGTATAACCCCACTTAAAAATTGTTTTAGTAAAACAATTTATGTTAGTGTCATTTTCACTTTAACATTAAATAAAAAGTAATTTATGTTATTTCCCAACAAAAGTGGATCCATGGGGTCCCCAAGTTGACCCATGGCTTGTTTTGGTCGGCCATGACACAACCAATAAGGTTGGTACATGTGTCTAGGTCATTTTATATTATTAAAGCATTATTTATACATTAAACTACCCTAATTACCACTAATCGCGATTAAGAACTTAATAAGTTACTATTCACCAAAAAATTATTTTAATCTCATTGAACCACATTTTACTTCTTAATGACAACCATGTATGTCGGATTTTCAAAATTCAATACACATTAGTGGTAAACTTTCATTTAACTGAAAAATCAGTTTGCTTGATTACCACTTAGTGGTTTCACTATTCATCAAAAATTGAAGTTTTTCAGAAAAATCCCAAAAATTCACCCTAAGCTATATTTGATATTCTGAATTCAAAAATGAAGTCCGTTTTACAAAATTCAAAACATATTAGTCACATTAATTAATTTAATAATTAATTCCCGCTGTCAGAGCAAATAGCGTGTTTTTATAAAACAATAAGTATCAAAAGATTGACACTAGTTTAAGTCCGATTTCAAAGTGAAATTAATTCCAATGACCACCATTGGATAAAATGGTAAAAATATATTCTAATTTCACTTCAAAACCAATTCAAAACATAATCTAATCATATAAATAAATTAGGTTAGAAATCAGTTTTGAATTAAAATACAACATTTTACACTATTCATAAAACAAATGAACTTTATCAGAAAGGTACCAAAAATTACACAAAGTAAAATTTGATGTCCCGATTCTTAATAAAAGTTTTATTTTTTCCAAAAGAATGTATAAGAGTGATCAAAACTATATTTAATGACGGTACACCATTAAAAGGTGATAAGTGAACCTTTAGTGAAAATTAGAGTATAAAAGCCTAAAATTGAACTCTTTCCGTATTTTAAGCCTTTATCTTTTATTGGGTAAGTGTATAAACATTTAAAAACATATATAATCATATTTTAGTTATTTCTATCAATTCCCGCCAGTACAAAGGCTACTCGTTAACTAACATTTAAAATAATATTATTATATTACTAGTGTGCTACGTAAGTTTCAAAGAAACTCATCGTTGCGTATCGGGTACGCTATCGAACATAGCAACCCCTTTTAATTAAAATTCATATTTAATTCTCAAATATTAATAAATATGAAAATTATTTATTCTTTAATTACCTGGGATGTTACATCCTTCCCCCCTTTTGGGAATTGCGTCCTCGCAATTTTATTCACTTATCAAAATAAGTGGGGGTATTTATCCCTCATAGCATTTTCAGATTCCCATGTTGCCTCTTCAATCACATGGTTTTTCCAAAAAGCCTTTACCTGATGAATCACCTTATTCCGTAACACTTGCTCCCTGTGGTCAAGAATCTGGACCGGTTGTTCCTCATAAGATAGGTTCTCTTCCAGCTGAACTACCTCTGGACTCAAAACATGAGATGGATCTGGCATATTCTTTCTCAACATCGAAACGTGAAAAACATTGTGTACCTCGAAAGATAGATCCTTCCTCTGGTTATCTGCATAACTCTTCTGCCTACTCTGAGCTATTCTCATGTGTTTCTGAATCAACTGAACTTTTTCTGCCATCTCTTCTACCAATTCTGGTCCCATCAACTTTCTTTCACCCACTTCATCCCAGAAAGCTGGAGTTCGACACCGCTTCCCATATAATGCCTGAAATGGTGCCATCTGTATACTCGAATGGAAACTATTATTATATGAAAACTCAACCAAAGAAAGATGTTGGTCCCAACTTCCCTGATAATCCATAGAACAAGCTCGTAGCATATCCTCCAATGTCTGAATTGTTCGTTCTGACTGCCCATCTGATTGAGGATGAAAAGTTGTACTAAAATTTAATTCAGTACCCAACGACTTCTGAAGGCCTTTCCAAAAGTTAGAGGTAAACCTGGGATCACGATCTGATACAATGGAGAGAGGAACTCCATGTAACCTGACTATCTCCTTAAGATACAAACGGGAAATTTGATCTAGATAGAAAGTATCTCGTATAGAAAGAAAATGAGCAGATTTAGTCAAGCGATCAACAATAACCCAGATTGCATTATTACCTCGAGATGTCTTCGGTAATCCAACAACAAAGTCCATGGATATATTCTCCCATTTCCACTCTGGCACTGGTAAAGGCTGAAGCATCCCTTTTGGTAACTGCCACTCTGCTTTAACCTGTTGACATGTCAAACACTTCACAGTAAAATCAGCAATGTCTCTTTTCATTCCATCCCACCAGTAATACTCCCGCAGACCTCTGTACATCTTAGTACTTCCAGGATGAAAAAAAAACAACTCATTCTTCAACTGTGAATCACAAGGCACACATAACCTCTTCACAAACCTCAAAACACAAACACAAACTTATCCAAGAACTCATGGAAAATTTTATTCATAAGGTCCATGAATACAACAGGTGCATTGGTTAACCCCAAAGGCATAACTACAAATTCATAATGGCCATATCTAGTACGGAACGCAGTCTTCGGAACGTCTGCTTCTTTTACATTCAACTGATGGTACCCCGACCTCAAGTCAATCTTTGAAAAATACTGAGCTCCCTGGAGCTGACACCACTTCATTCGATGGCCCAACATCTGCTGAAGTAGTTGCAAAGGATTTCACCACCCCTTTCTGCTTGTAGTCTAACTGCTTCCCATCACTCAAGCTCCTTGTCGGACACTCGTTTGCATAGTGACCCATCTCATTGCACTTAAAACATTTCACTAACTGTAAATCAAATTTGTTCTTACCTTCACCTTGATCCTTTTCAGTGCAATCACGAGCCTTATGTCCCATCTTACCACATCGGTAGCACTTTCCAGAATTCAGAAGACATTCCCCAGCATGCCTTTTTCCACATTTATCACAAACTGGAAACTTAGTTTTCTTACCATCAGACTTTTTTGAAGAATTCTTACCTTTCTCCTGCCACCTCGGTCTCTTCTTCTGCTGGTTGTTATAGAAAACTTGGTCATCGGCAAACTCCATTTCCACCTTCTCAGCACATCGAACAAGCTTTTCATAACTTTTAAACTCACGAGAAGCTAATGCCCTTCGATACTTTGGCTTTAATCCTGAGTAAAAACGATTGATTTTACTATCAAGGTCCCGGATAAAATTGGGAGCATACCTTGCCAATCGAGTGAACCTTTCTTCATAGGCAGCCACTGAGTCTTCCTCTTGCCTCAATTCCAAGAATTGCTTTTCCATCCTAAGTCGAACAGCCTTAGGAAAATACTTCTCAAGAAACATACCTTTGAATTCATCCCAGTCAAGAGCATCAATCTCATCGGCGTCCCTGATATTTTTAACCATAGACCACCACTGATCTGCTTCACCCTCCAAACGGTAAATAGCAAGACTAACCTTTTGGTTGTCTGAACACCCCATGACATCAAAAATCTTCTCCAGTGCTTTAATCCACCCTTCAGCTAGCACAGGGTCAGATGATCCTCTGAATGATGGGGGATGTTGCCTCATGAAATGTTCCACCACTGACATGTTCCTCTGTGGTTGATCTGGCTGATCTCGTGTATGGATACCACCACCACTTATAGCCTGAGTCAACTGTGCCATCACTGCAACAAACTGTTCAGTTCCGATTCCGACCATCTCAGGTTGCTGATTTGGAAGGTTGTCTTCCTCCTGATGTCGTCCCAACATAGCTTCTTTGTTTCCTCTGCGGAAAACCATTCTGGACACCGAAATATATTAGGCGAAGCAACATGGTAATCCGTAAATGCTATATCATTTCAATCATATTATAATTTAACACTTTTCTAACTCCTAAAGTTGTCTAAACCGACCTTTGATACCAACTATAAGGCCCCAGCCTTAAACCTTACTTAATCTTGAGTTATTACAAGATTACACGTTGAGGATCTTTTCGGGTTTAGAGTTTTAGAGAATTAGATCATAAGACTTGCATTACATTCCACATATAAACAAAGTGGTTACATAAAGATAGTATTCTTCATTCCCATCAATGGAACACACATTTAAAATAAAACATGGATTAATTCTTGACACATCCTTGACTCTATCATCTTATCATGTACCTTTCCCTTGACCTGTGAAAAACATTTCAAAAACTTGGGATGAGCATAAAAACTCAGTATGGGTTATAAAAAAAACATGGAAAGGAAACATGAGTTCATATATACATAAGAATGAAATCATACTTTACCCATAAAACATAGGCACTTTAACATGCCTCATAAAATCATGAATAAATCATAGAAACCATAGACATAAAGGTAACTTGAGGCATTCATAACATTCTTACGTAGGGAGTAACCCTCTTGGTTACGTTTGGAATACCCATCACAGTATATTCCCTAAAATCTCTTCGGAGAAACCTTAACGTTTCACTCCTTCGCGTTACCCAATGCATTGGAGAGCTATAACGGGCTCACCCGCCCTTAGTTTATCACGGAACCACCCGTCTTCATAATAATGCCCAAGAACCATAACATAATCATATCACATAAAACATGCATAAAGGAAACATAACATTTCCACATTTCAGTCACGAGATATCAATACAACACATTGATATAATAAAAACATTATGAAAACCATTTTCAATACCAAAGTAAAACATGGTATTTATTTTTCTTTAAAAAAAAAAGGTATGGCTTGTAGAGGAAGCCAAAACTCAAATAACGGTTACGACGGCGGAGAAGTCGTTGTCGCCGCATACGTACGACAAAAACATTCCCTTTTGTCGTTTAGTAAACGCTTCGTATAAAAAAGATTCCTTTTGAGTAAACGTAAAAGTCAAAGGGGTTTATACACCGTATAAAAGAAAGTTGTGTATAAAATAAAATATGCCTCAACGAAAGGAGATTGAGACGAAGTCCCATACCTCGTATCCGACTTGACCCGACCGTTCTTTAAACTCCTGAATAATAAACTTGAGTTAATCTCTACTTGCTTATGAATCTTTTTCAAGTTCATTATTCCTTTTATACCATGTTATGAACATCATGTAATCATTTAAGTTAATAATGTTCATTTTGTCGGTATTTGGTTCTTAAGTCAAAAATAGACTTCTTATACTTACATGTTGTTAATTTGGTCAAAGGTTCATTTTATTCAGAATATTATTCATGATGTAGATATCATATATGTCATATATATCCAGTACATACATGTATTTAAAATATTACATAATCATTTAGAGGTAAGAAATGAAATGCACCGTTCATGGAGACGGTAAGCCGTACGTACGCATGAACGCTACTTTCATTTCTTTGTCATATTAATGGAATTAAAACTAAATGAGAGGTATGTATATTTTAATTCCAGAATTATATTCATCGTTTATATATATCATTAATTATATATATCCGTTATATACATGTACTTTTAATAATACATTACATTTGGGGATAAGAAATGAAATGCACCGTTCATGGAGACGGTAGTCCGTACGTACGCATGAACGCTACTTTCATTTCTATCTCATACTTTAATGGAAATAAATGATAATGATATATAGGTATATTATAATTCCAGTATAACATCATATATAATATCATTAACGTTATCCTTTACACATCCCACATATGGTATTAACGAATCAAATCACTTTTAGGGGGCGGTAGTCCGCACTTCCTAAAATGAAGATATCGCGTATACCCATAATGGAAGCCATAAAGGTAAGACACAAATGAAAAATACAGAAGAATAAGTAAAACCTAAACATATTACATATCATATATAAAAATAGTGACATCATAATGGCCACCTTTGAAGGTGTTAAATGAGTATTGAACAATCATCGTTTCGGGAGGCAGAATTTCGCCATCCAAAGAAACCGTATGTTCTTTAACCATTTGATGTAGTTGTGTGAAAGTGTAGATCAAATAAATCTTATAACAACATCCTAGTATATTGATGATACTGGTGTTGTTACAAAAGAAGTATATAAAAAGAGTTTAGGGGGTTGGAGAAGCAAAATAAAACAAATGAACATGAGAGAATGAATTAACTTTAAAAAGTGTAACTCCTTTTGAGTTGAGCCTAAAGGCTTCCTTTGAAAGGATTCTGCCCAAAGGGAATCCTCTAGGATGAGGAGAGGAATGTGGAGAGAGAAAATGGTCAGGGGTTGGCCGATCCAAAGGCTTGAAGAGTGTGTGAAATGGGGTATAGGTGGGGGCCTTTTATAAGGGGAGAGGAGGGGCACTTTTGGAAAGTAAAGAAACATTACATTATTTGAAAATGTGTTTCGGTTTTAAAAGGTCCCACATTGATAGAATTCGTGGATAAGGTTATAAGGCATCGAAATCCACTCATCCAATTGGTTTTGGCCATGTGTAGTTCATAGATGTTATATTATCTTTCCATTTTATTTAAATCGTCAAATAATGATGTCATCACTGCATCATTATTATGTCGTAAATAATTAAATTTATTTAATGTATAAAAATTATAAAAAAAATACTATGATATAGGAAATCTTTTTATCTTTCCAATGACTATTTATAATCAAAATTTGGACTTGTATAACCCCACTTAAAAATTGTTTTAGTAAAACAATTTATGTTAGTGTCATTTTCACTTTAACATTAAATAAAAAGTAATTTATGTTATTTCCCAACAAAAGTGGATCCATGGGGTCCCCAAGTTGACCCATGGCTTGTTTTGGTCGGCCATGACACAACCA
The DNA here is from genome assembly GCA_963277665.1 of Viscum album. Taxonomy (NCBI): domain Eukaryota; kingdom Viridiplantae; phylum Streptophyta; class Magnoliopsida; order Santalales; family Viscaceae; genus Viscum; species Viscum album. The sequence goes on from OY728129.1 coordinate 1,072,405,276, forward strand.
ATAAGGTTGGTACATGTGTCTAGGTCATTTTATATTATTAAAGCATTATTTATACATTAAACTACCCTAATTACCACTAATCGCGATTAAGAACTTAATAAGTTACTATTCACCAAAAAATTATTTTAATCTCATTGAACCACATTTTACTTCTTAATGACAACCATGTATGTCGGATTTTCAAAATTCAATACACATTAGTGGTAAACTTTCATTTAACTGAAAAATCAGTTTGCTTGATTACCACTTAGTGGTTTCACTATTCATCAAAAATTGAAGTTTTTCAGAAAAATCCCAAAAATTCACCCTAAGCTATATTTGATATTCTGAATTCAAAAATGAAGTCCGTTTTACAAAATTCAAAACATATTAGTCACATTAATTAATTTAATAATTAATTCCCGCTGTCAGAGCAAATAGCGTGTTTTTATAAAACAATAAGTATCAAAAGATTGACACTAGTTTAAGTCCGATTTCAAAGTGAAATTAATTCCAATGACCACCATTGGATAAAATGGTAAAAATATATTCTAATTTCACTTCAAAACCAATTCAAAACATAATCTAATCATATAAATAAATTAGGTTAGAAATCAGTTTTGAATTAAAATACAACATTTTACACTATTCATAAAACAAATGAACTTTATCAGAAAGGTACCAAAAATTACACAAAGTAAAATTTGATGTCCCGATTCTTAATAAAAGTTTTATTTTTTCCAAAAGAATGTATAAGAGTGATCAAAACTATATTTAATGACGGTACACCATTAAAAGGTGATAAGTGAACCTTTAGTGAAAATTAGAGTATAAAAGCCTAAAATTGAACTCTTTCCGTATTTTAAGCCTTTATCTTTTATTGGGTAAGTGTATAAACATTTAAAAACATATATAATCATATTTTAGTTATTTCTATCAATTCCCGCCAGTACAAAGGCTACTCGTTAACTAACATTTAAAATAATATTATTATATTACTAGTGTGCTACGTAAGTTTCAAAGAAACTCATCGTTGCGTATCAGGTACGCTATCGAACATAGCAACCCCTTTTAATTAAAATTCATATTTAATTCTCAAATATTAATAAATATGAAAATTATTTATTCTTTAATTACCTGGGATGTTACAAATGGTGATCGCATGTGACTTCCCTTTGTCTTTTGCCTTAAGTGGTTGCTCATGTCGATCATCACTAACCCTTGGATTAGGGCATTTATTAGCATAATTCCCCATTTCCTTGCACTTGAAGCATTGAAGTGTAGTAGGTTCATTATGTGTATCCCTTCCTTTGTTTACATCATTAGACATCTTCTTCCCATCATTGCGGCATTCAAATTCCCAATGACCTTCCTTTCCACATTTGAAACATTTACTTGTCCCTTTAAGACAATCTCCACCATGTTTTTTTCCACACTTTGAGCATAAGGAAACATTCATCTTCTTTTCACCATTATTTTGAGATTTCTCCTTGAACTCCATCTTTCGTTTCTTGTCAAAACTATGAGATGCATAAGTAACACCAACTTCCATTTCTACATTGATAGCACAACGCACAATTTCTTCATAGATACTGAAGTCTCTTATAGCTAATTCCCTTATAAGATTTGGTTTTAAGCCACTGAAGAATCGATCAACTTTACTTTCAGTTTTGATGATAAATCCAGATGCATACCTTGCAAGCCTTGTAAAATTTGCTTCATATATACAAATAGATTCATCATCCTTTTGCTTTAGTTTAAGAAACTCCTTCTCCATCTTTGTTCTAAGAATACGAGGGGAAGTACTTATTGAAAAATAAGTTCTTGAACTCGTCCCATTCCATGGACTCAATTTCATCTCTTTGCCTCGTATTCTTGATAAGATTCCACCATTGATCAGCTTCACCTTCCAAACGATATACTGCTAAGATGAATTTATCATGTTCAGAACATTGAATAACTGAAAATATATTTTCAGTGGTACTGATCCATTGTTCAGCAACAAGTGGATCAGAAGACCCACTGAAAGAAGGTGGATGTTGCCTCATGAAGGACTCAATAGAATATTGTTCCCTTCTCTGCTCATTTGGAAGTCCAGAATGATTCATAGCTTGTGTAAGTATAGCAATAATATTTTTCACTCCATCTCCAATAGCATTTGTTTGTTCAGGAGGAAAATCATTGCATTGTCCATTGCATTGATCAACATGGTTCCTTCGGGTTCCATCCATCGTCTAAAACCCAAAAAGAATAGTGTGAGAGGTAAAAATCATGCTAGGGAAAACAACATAATAAAGGGGGTGTACCTTCAATATCTATCATCTTAGGTTTAATTATAAGATCTTTAGCGGAATTCTAGGACTATAACCTATTCTTATACATAACCTTAGGGACATCCCTAGACATACCCTAGAAATATCTCAAGGGATCTCACTAAAGTTCTCGCATCCCAGTTTCCAAAGGCTGACTAAACCTTTCCTCTGATACCAATTGTAGAGACCCGAAGCTTGACGTACAAGGACATTACATTACTTTTTTGGAATACATATTACATAAAAAAACACACACACAAGGACCATAATATTTTAGTGTCTTTGGAAACTCGGAACGTAATCTTCTAATCATGGTGAAAGATCTCCAACATCTCCCATAAATATCTTCCCTTTTTTTCTTACCTAAAACCTTTCATTATATCCTGGGGAAAAGAAAACATAAAAGGGTGAGCTGAAATGCTCAGTAAGGGTAAACAAAAGAAAAATCAATCACATCATATTCATAAGAAAATAACATTTTTGAAATCTTAACCTGGAAAAGAGATCATAATATCATAACATGGGATAAATCCTAGTAGAGAAATGTAATTTCAATAATCATAACAAAAAACATTAAACTTTGTGGCATACACACATAATCATAGAGAATCATTTCTTATTAGTCAAGACTCATTGCCAAGACTATCTTAGTGGACAAAGTCCATTTTTGAACCAAGTTCACTCCTCGTTTCAGTCCTGTTTTACTGAACCGGTTTAACCTGCCATTCCAGCCAAGTCTATCTCATGAGATGTAAAATCTTTTCCCAATGCATTGGAGGGAGATACAGTTCCCACCCATCTCATAATGATACCATTCTTATGTGTGCCACAAAATCATAAACCATACATCATAGCATAACCCATGTAATAAAATTGGGAATCTTAAACATCGTGACATCATAAAACAACTCATATAAGATAAAGGAATTCATAAAAATATTTCCATCCCAACATAGTCAAATCAATGTAATAATTTGGATATAAACAGAACCCAATATTATCTTAGATGGAAAATAATTTTGAGAAAACACTTGAACTCCATTCTTGAGGAAAATATCCTTTCTAAAACATTTTTCTTTTCTTAACATGTCATACATATTTAAACTGATAGAAGTTGATTAAAAATAAACTTGAAAACTTGTAAAGAAAGCTTCTTGGAAATAGTGTTTTAAATATCAATTCATGTCGTATAAGTTAAAAGAAAACATTCTTCTCGTACTTTTGTCGGAAAAGTCAAATAGTACCTCGTACGAAAAATAAAAAAAAGATTCCTTTCATATCATTTATTAAAAACTCACCGAAGGGTAAAATTGGATATAAACTATTGTAGAATGATGTAAATATGACATATTGAGGAAACATGGATGTGGATGATAAAATTCACCCCAGTAAATTCCAAAGTATAAACAATCTCGGATAAAAATGAGATTGTGATATTTCCCTTACCTTAGGTCTGATTTTCTTCGTAAGTGTCTGAACCTCCTGTATAATGATTTAAATAATGTCATTGACTTATTCCAGAATCATAATCATTGTTATGATATCATATATTGTTCACTTATGACTTTATATTACCTGTTCTTTTGTAAATTCCATGTTAAAGAGCGTTTTGGGTAAAATTGTTTCATTTGTCGTCCGTGTTTTGACTTGTAATTATTCATATGATTACTTAGATCATGATTACATAATTCAAGAATATAAAACATTATTTATATATAATATATATTCAGAATATACATATATATAATAAATCAGTAAATGGAAAGAAATACACCGTTCATGGAGATGGTAGTCCGTACGTACGCATGAAAGCTGTTTTTGTTTCCTTATTGAGGGGAATTAAGAAGATGACATAAATATATATACACATAAATCCAGTATCATTATTATGTCATATATTTCATGATTACTTATTATATATACTTTATAATCATTAATGAATGGTTAAAGTGGAGAATGAATCTCATCACGTCGTGGAGACGGTAGTCCGTACGTACGCACGAGCGATGATATCGTTCTCATGATCGTGGGACTGTATTGGATTGTATGTATACTATTTCAGAATCAATATCACTTTAAAATAATCATATATAGTTATTATTTACACCATTATACCCATAAAATTAAGGTGGTGGTGGAAATTAGATTACACAACGACGTAGAGACGGTATTCCGTACGTACGCACGCGCGGTGATTTCGTTTTCCATAGGATGGATAACAGGTGAAATAGGGTTGTTTCATATTTATAATAACATATCATTATATGAGTGATACTGATGTTATTAACTCATAATGAAACAACTAATGAAGAATAAGTGGAAGAAGAAACAAAGATGAATGAATCGGTAACGGACATTACCTCTTCTTTGAAGCGCCTCTTTGAGATTTCCTTTTAGGGAACTAAAATTGGTCTTTGAGCATGACCAGAACCTATAGGATGTTTCTAGGGAAGTGGAGAAGAGAATTTGGTAGGGGGTTTCCGAGCATGAAGGCTCAAATTGGTGTGAGGAAGAGGGGGAGGAGGTCCCTTTTATAAGGGAGGAGAGGGGCACCTTTGGAAAACTAAAAATATTATTTTATTATAAAGTCATATTTGGTTTTAAATAGCTCCAAATTGATTTATTTCTAATCTAAGGTGGGGATTGGTCGAAATCCTCTCATCAAATATAATTTAGACAAGTTTAGGTTCCTATTTTAACCTTATCATATAAATTTAACTTTAAGTTAGATAATTTTACTTTACTGTGTCTCCTTGTTTTCTTACACTATAAGGTTAATAAACTTACTATATCAAGCCAAACGAACCCCAAGTTGTTTATTATTAATATATATAACCTTATCTGAGTAATTTTTCCGAACCTTAGATTTTTAGGAATAAAATAACAATTAATAATATAATATTTGTTTTAAAAACTATTTTATGTCAATTTTGACACTATTTAGTAATTGATTTTTGTGAAAATCATAACAGAATGATTAGTTCGCAAAAAGTTAAATAAATCAATACTAACATGTCATATTAACATAGAAAAGTATTGTAATTCATAAAAAGTCTCAAATTACATTTATTTGGATATTTATAACATTAATTATGTCAATATTTCATTAATAGGATAATTACTGCATCATCATTATATCATAAATAAATTAAAGTATTTTAAGTTTAAAAATTACAAATAAAATACCATTATGTTGGAAATATTTTTAGATTTCTAATGAATATTTATAGTCGAATTTATCATATTTATAACCCTATATTAATAATGATTTACTTATTAAACTTTGATTTTAACTATTTTAACCCTTCTTTAAGTAAATTGATAAAAAATGTCCTAATCTTATCCAAGTGGGCCTAAATGGTCATATTTTATTCCTAAGTTGTTTTTTTTTTCGAATTGCACTTATCCAATAGAATTAGGACATGTGTTAGGGTAATAATAATAACATTTTTACCCTTAATTACCCTATTTACTTTTAACCGTGGAAAAAAAGTAAAAATTTACTATTCACCAAAAATTATTTTTAACTCATTGAACCAACTTTTACTTACTAACATCAACCGTGTCTCTCGGATTTTTGAAATTCCACTCACAGAATCGGTAAAATTAAGTTTTATGAAAAATTCATTTTTTTAACTACCACTTAGTGGTTTCACTATTCATCAAAAAATGAAAGTTTCCAGAAAAATACCAAAAATTAGGCCTAAACTATATTTGATATTATGAACTCAAAAATGATGTCTATTTTACCAAATTAAAAACATATCAGTTGCATTAATTAATTTAAAAATTAATTCTCGTCGTCAAAACAAATAGTGTGTTCTTAAGATATAATAACAATCAAAAGATTTCCACTTGTTTATGTCTGGTTTAAATGTGAAATTACATCCAATGACCAACATTGTATTAAATTGTAAAAATATATTCTAAATATACTTTAAAACCACTCAAATTAATAATTTATCACTATTAATTATTTCGATTAAAAAAGTTGTTTTTAATTAAAATTTAGTAATTTTCACTATTCATCAGAATATGAAAGTTACCCGAAAAGTACTAAAATTTCACTATAGGCTAAATTCGATACTCCGAATCCAAAAATAAAGTCCATTTTGAGAGATAAAATTTCTAAAATTTTAAGAGGTGGTTATTACTATTCATAACGGCTAGTTTTAATAATATTTTAATAGCATATCGTTGTTTAGTGAAACTCGGTATTGCGTACGACACACGCTATCGAGGAAGGTCACGATTGCATGTAATGCAAGGAAATTCAAGGATGCTTGTTGTGAAAGATCCTTTTGGTGTAGCATAGAACACAAGACAATAATGAAATTAAAAAAATTATTTTTCATAAAATCTCGGGGTGTTACAATATCTGCAAAGCGGCTAGCTGCTCTGTCGCCTCCTCGAGTAGCTGAATGCCCGTCTTCTTGCTGAGAGAATCCGCTACTACATTCCCCTTCCCAAGAGTATAGACTATCTCAAAGTCATAGTACTGGAGGAACTCGAGCCATCGCCGCTGTCTCAGGTTCAGGTCCTTCTGAGAGAAGATATACTTGAGACTCTCATGGTCAGAAAAGACCTTAAAGCGCTCGCCCATCAGATAGTGTCGCCATGTCTTCAGAGCGAAGACCACTGCTGATAACTCCATGTCATGGGTAGCGTAGTTCTTCTCATGCAGCCTCAACTGACGTGATCCATAGGCGATCAATGCCCGATCCTGCATCAAGACACATCCGAGTCCGGTCCCTGATGCATCACAGTAGACTACGTACCCTACTCCCTCCTCAGGAAACCTCAAGATAGGTGCGCTGGTCAATCTCTGTCTCATCTCCTGGAAGCTCTGCTGACATCTATACGACCACACAAAGGGTTTCCCCTTCTTCTCCAAATCTGAGAGTGGTGTCACAACTCTGGAGAAGTCTGGAACAAATTTCTGATAGTGTCCAGCTAGTCCCAAGAAACTCCGCACCTCCGTCATGCTCTTGGGTGGCTCCCAAGCTAGCACTGCCTCAATATTCGCAGGATCCACTGCAACTCCTGCCTCAGAGATGACGTGTCCCAATAAGTGGACCTCACATATCCAGAACTGACACTTCGAGAGCTTTCCATAAAGCTGGTGCTCTCGGAGTGTGTCCAGTACAACACGCAAGTGGTAGGCATGCTCCTCCTCAGTCATCAAGTATATCAAAATGTCGTCGATGAAGACCATGACAAATCGATCGAGGTATGGCTGAAAGATCCTATTCATGAGTCCCATGAACACTGTTGGAGCATTGGTTATGCCGAATGGCATAACCAAGAACTCATAGGGGCCATACCGACATCTGAAGTCCGTCTTCTGCACGTCCTCATCCCGAATTCTGAGCTGATGATAGCCTGACTTGAGGTCTATCTTCGAGAACCACCGTGCTCCCTTGAGCTGATCTAAGAGGTCATCAATCCTCGATAGTGGATAATTGTTCCTCACCATCACCTGGTTCAGGCGACGATAGTCGAAACAAAGTCGAAAGCTCTCGTACGCCTTCTTGGCGAACAATATCGGGGAAGCCCAGGGTGAAACACTAGGTCGGATGAATCCCTTTCCCTGCAAGTCCTCCAACTGTACCCGTAGCTCTTGAAGCTCAGCGGGGGCCATCCGATATGCTGGAGTGGATATCGGGGCTGTCCCGGGGTACAAGTCAATATAAAAGTCTACCTCTCTGCGAGGAGGTAGCCCTGGAACGTCTTCAGGAAAGACGTCCGCATACTGATCCACCACTACAGGAAAACTAGGACTCCGCACATCAACCGCTCCTAGGATGAGGCTAGCCAACTGATGAGTGATGGGTTGTCCTCTCCTCTGCGGAAGTCCATCCCATGCTTCGAAGGATCCCTTCTCACCGGTGAAGGTGAAACTGCTCCCGTCGGTGCGTACACATCGCACCTTGCGCTTAAACAGTCAATATGTGCATGGACTATAGATAACCAGTCCATGCCCAAGATGACATCGTCAGGCCTCGACGCTGCTACAAGAACATCCCAGCCGAATCTCTCACCTCCTAGAGTATGCTCAAACTACCGGAACCAGTGTGTAATCGTCGAGTCTTCTCCCGTAGGAGTCTCTAGCCGTATGGATCGAGCCAACGGCTCTATCGGAATCTCCGAGCTCCGAACAAGGGAAGCGGCTATGAAAGAGTGACTCGCTTCTGTTTCTATAAGAACTACAGCAAGGGTGGAATAGACACAGATAGTAACTCGAATCATCTCGGGTGCACCGTGGTCGTAGGCCTCCACTTCCTGGAGCTATGCCTATCTCTGCCTGTTGGCTCCCTGTGGTCGGGGTGGATCTCCTGGTGGTGGTGGTGGTAGAGAGGCAAAGCGTCGCCCACCACCTGCTGCTCGGCCAGCTCCTCTTCCTTGTCCGCCTCCTCCCTGCGGACTGCCATGGTCGACCCTTTGCCTCTGCCTGGGTGGTCCCTCAACTGTCTGATGCTCCTTGGCACGGTGGGTCGGGCAGTCACAAGCCATGTGGCCCTGCCCGCCGCATGTGTAGCACTACCTGCCTCTTGAAAGACTGGCTCAACGCTGTGTACCCCGCAATGCTGAGCCAGTGTCCTGGGGTCATCTGCGTGAGGGTCTGGTCTGCCTGGACCCCTGATTCATCCGTCGATTGCCTGCTGCAGAAGACTCTGCTATGTGACGCCCCGCTGTATGTCTCATTGCTGAAGAAGGCTCAGCAAAAAATCTCTCGATCAAAAGGGTTCGCTCCAGTACTCCTTCCTGAGACGGAATGCTGAGGGAGATCAGCGATTCCTAGATCTCATGTCTCAATCCCTTCTCAAAGGTCCGGGCCTGGAAGAATGGGTTATGTACCATGTCTGTCAGGTAGCGCGAGAGATCGGTAAATCTTGCCGAGTACTGGGCGACCGTCAAGCTGCCCTGCCACAGCTGAAGAAGCTCCTGGATGCACACCACACGGAGGGTGGATGGGATGAACTCCGAGCATAAGAGGCTCTCAAAGTCCGACCAAAGAAGAGATTCCTCATCGTGCACCTGGAGCATCAAGCTCCACCATCGGCCCGCTGCCGCGTGTAGTAGGCTCGCTGTGAGGATCACCATGAGGTCTGCTGGTGTCCTCACTAACCGGAAAACTCATACCACTGCCTCTAGCCATTCCTCGGCTGCTTGGGGGTCCGTCTCCCCGCGGAACCTGGGCGGTCGCTGGCTCTATAACTCATGCAGTTCACTAAGGCGACGCGCATCGTTAATGGATGGGGCTGGAAGCATCGGTGGCTTGGCGGGTAGAGGTATCGCCGGTGCCTCAGCTGTCAAAGGGCCATGTACCAAGGCATCGTCGCTCGGTGGGCTGTCGTCATGCTCAACTCTCGGAACCCTAGCTGGCTGCCATCGTGGGGCCATCCTGAAAATAAGCAGGTGCGCCATGGTCAAAACAGTATACCTGGGGAGCTGACATAAAGTAATCATAAAGAAAACTTGAAACACACATGCAATCAATGTTTTCATGCATTAAGTCGGAAATCAGAAGTTAGAGTCCTGGTGTACGGATACGTCGGTCTCCGCACCAACACTGGACTCCCTAGACTGATTAACCACTCTCAATACGCTTAACACTATTGCTTCACATAGAAAAATATCAGAGTCCAAAGTTCTGTGGTAGAACCGAACTCCTCTGATACCAATTTGTCATGAACCGTCCTCGGGGCCCGTGCCGTGACTACCCCAAGCCTGCCTCCCATAGGCCAGGGGCTGGAGACTAGCACCAAGGCGTAAATCCCGGAAAAAGGGAAGGCATTTCCTTTGTAAAGTAAACAAAAAACACCACAGAGCAAGCAGGCAGAAGTAAACACTATGTAAAAACTGGTACAATAGTGAGTGCGGAAAAGTAAGTGGGGTAGAATACAAACCCAATTTGAAAGTAAAGTACAACTGGAAGGGAAAAACAGCAACTGAAAACTAAAGCCGCGACGTCGAGCTGTCTACTGGAAATCACACCTGAAGGGTGGGTACAGATAGACTCCACTGCTCCTCGGGTCCAGCCGTCCGCTCCGAGTACGTTCTGCCCAGTGGTCCACCTCCAGGTACCATCCTGCTCCGCAAGACTCAACCACGATCAGAGCTATCCGTCGTCTACAACCAACACAATGTAATGCGGGCATAGCCCGTACAGGGGTGAGTATAAGTTACTCAGTAGGGACCCCGAGACCCCAAAGGTCCCCCATAATCCAAAAAGGATAAACCATAAAGGAAAGATACAATCACGATGTAACATCTGACACGACTAAGGTATATGCCTATACATATACCTAAGTCATCAATTCTCGTTCAGCTCCAACATCCGAACCCAAGTACAACCCAGTCCACATAGGAAAGAAAAACGTATACCCACACAGGATAGCACAACACAATCCACATAGGGATGAAAAACATGATTCAGCTCACACAGGAATACTTCTTTGTATGACGATAAAGATGACCAGATATTTCCACTGATTCATCTAAGTCGTCGGACCCACAAAGGATCGATATGTACTAACCCCCGAAATGACCCAAAAAGGATCTGACCCACAAAAGATCGATAGGTAACTAACCCCCGCAAAGACCCACACAGGATCGGACCCACACAGGATCTGTAGGCACTGGCCCACACAGGACCACTGAGCGCTGACCCACACAGGATCGGACCCACACAGGATCGATAGCACTGACCCACAAAGGATCGCTGAGTGCTGTAGTCATCGCCATCAAATCCATTGAGGATCTCTGCACAGTCGTCGTCGAATCCACTGAGGATCTTTGTACTGTCGTCATCCTCGTAATGGCAGCCAGCTCTAGGGTTCCCGCACACAGCAAGCTCGTTCGGGAGGGTCCGCTCCACGAGTCGAGAGGCTGATACATCAACTGACACATAGTCCAGAGTTGATGTATCCAAAATTTCTGTATTGTCAACAGAAACTCAACGTCGCAGACAGCGCGTCAATCGGACGCCCGGTCTGAGAGTTATCGGCTTTTTCGTCCTAGGGGCCCGGTTGGTTTTTAAGGCAAAACCAACCTGACCATACTCCACCTGCATCCAAACCTTGGGCGGAGTAAGCCAAATGATCAGTCTCACTTAGAGGAATCCAACAAAGCCGACGGCATGTCAATCAGACGTCTGAAGCTCAAGATATGAGTGTTTCCGCTCTGAGGGCCCGGTTGGTTTCGTGTACGAACCAGCCCAGCCGAACCCAAAGTATTCCAAAACCTTGAGTGTAGTATACCGAAACAACCGTCTCGATCCAAGTATCGCATCGCTGAGGACGGAGCGTCGATCGGAGGCTCATAGCTCAAGATACGGGCAAAAGACCAAAAAGCGTCCGAAAACGGGGGCATGGGCCCGGCCCGACCCAGCCCGACCCCCCTGGTTCGGCCCGAACCGGGTAGACCCGACCAGGTTCCGGGTCCGACCCGGACTGGGAACGACCCGGCCCGGCCGGCGTGGGCATGGCCCGGCCGCCGGGGTCGGGTCGGCTAGTTACGGCCGAGCGGCGCGGGGGTGCGCTGCCCCCGCGTGAAGGAGAGCCGCGGCCCCGCGTGGGGCCGCTCTGTGTCACCAGACGCGGTGCAAGGCCACGTCCCTTCCTCCACGGTCCCGTGCGGCCGCGGGACAGGCCAGTGCCGCCGTGGCGAGTCTTCCTGGCGGCGCGCCGGCGGGGGGTTCCACGGACCACCGGACGCGCTCCGGTGGTCCGATTTGTGCGCGGTCTTCGCCAGTGTTCGTCCCGGGACTCGTTCTTCACTGCAAAGCCTTCAAAATTAGCTTCCATCCCCGTTTGTCGCAGCCCACCAATCCGCGCATAACAACAAGAAGGGTGGTGGGTTCAGACTTGTTCGTTGGTCTGCATCCACAGCATTAGCGGTTTTTTTAAAGTCTCACAAAACTCCTCTTAAACAACCAGGGATATAAATCACGAATATTTAAAAAGAAACAACCCCTACCTCATCGTAGTCGTCGAACGAGAGTTCATCGCGGAATTGACCATCGTGGAAGAAGAGGATAGTCGTGTCACGGAAGGGGCATCTTGTCGTCGCGGTACACGGCATCGCGTTGACGATCTTTGAGGGTTAAGGAAAACACACAGATTTAATTTCACCAATTAAATCCATGTTGAGGATAAAATCCACAAAGGAAATTTAAAAGATCCGTAATCCCCTACCTCAATCGGTGTTGATCGAAGATTGTCGCGGGGAAGGATTGTCGCAGAAGAACATCGTGGAAGGAGAATCGCCGGCGTCGCGGTACACGTCGTTGCGTCGTCGATCTCCGAGGGTTCGGCGTTCTTCGCGTTCTTCGCATTCTTCGCGTTCTTCGCGTTATTCGTGTTCTTCACGTTCTTTGCGAAATAGGATAAAGAAATTAGAGTTTCTATCAATCCTCTCAACAAGCCACCCACATGTGTTGGTATTATTTTATTATTATGCCAACAGTTTGAAAAATAGGTTAAGAAACAAACCATTAATTCGGTGAATTAATGGTAACGACTTAACTGTCCAATTAATAGGGGCGTTAAGAGTTAAAGAAAATGCACCGTTTGACTTTCATTTAAAAGGGTTTTTTGCGGGTGTGTTACTTAGAGGAAAAGAAATGGTGGGGCTCGTGCGGTCCCCACCTCACAAATATCCTACCAAGAGGATATGATATTTTGGGTTCCACCCTATCCGCTTCAACTTAGCTTAAGTGGATTTATGTGGATTTAAGTGAAATAAAATAAAGTTGTCGCACCACTTTATTTTATTTTCTTAACTTAACCCCCAAAATTAAAAACCACTCCCGAGCAAACGTAACTCCGAAAATGGAGTTTCAAAGAAAATACTGGCGCTGCGATTCCATCAGTGCCCTCGAAATTCGATTTCGAGCACCGGTTCAAATGTTAGAAAAACCCGCTCATTCGTTCAGTGAACATACCTGAGCCAAACATAAAAAAATGATTCCGGGGACACTGAGCCTTGGAATCAGGTGTCGTCAAAAATTGTGTTCTTGTAAAATTTCCAAGAAAATTAAGAAAAAAAAATTTCATTGAATTTTATGGGTCTTTACATATAGAAATTACATTTGAATTCATAAAATTATACTATCCTTTATATTTAATAACAATAATTTTGTCAAAAGCATTATTAAAATATAATTTATTTCATCAATTAATAAATCCATCGTGAAGATAATCTTGATTACAATTTATATTTCACGAAGGTTTAATTTACATTTCATCATGTCATAATAAAATTTTACTAGACTCATTAATTTATAATTAAAAAATTAATATAAAAAATGGAAAATATAATCATCCATTTTTTAAAAAAAATGTAAAACATCTTACTATTATATTCTACATAAATATCCCTTTATTACAATTGTGTACATAAAAATGGTAAGTATTGCAATGGTGATGTTTTGATGGGGTGGTTTGGAAAACATCGTAGGTATTGTGGTCTCGATGAGCTTGAACTTCTCTCATAAATGGTTTCATATGTTATTTAGATACTAAATCTTATATTGGTATTCAAAAAAATAAAATTTATGAGATGTTATGTACCCTTTATGCTTTTATTAATTTGATTTATATGGTGTCATCCTACAGGTCGAGGCCATTGCTTCCTTTGTATATATCAAATGGACATTATCATATCCCTTAATATACTAATCTTAATGGTCACTATAAAATGGATATGTTATCAATGTTTATAATTCATAATAGTATATTAAAATTTTTATAGAATTTAATAGTTCAATTTAACCAAAATTTTGCATCTATTTTTTATAAAATAATTTATTATTAAAAAATTTACTCATTTAAAATGGAAAATTATAATTCTAAAAGATTGAGGAGGTCAAAGTTATTACATTTATAAGATAGGTTGTAATAGAAATATAAAAATGATATATCAAGTTACCTCTATGATTTATCTATGTGTGTTATGTGATTCCATTTAATTAATATGATTTAACAATGTATAAAAATTATTTTTATGTTTAAAGGGTTCTCTATGAAACATCATAAGGGAGAAATCTATATCTTTATGAAAATATTTTACATTTTTCTCATGATTGAAAAAAAAATATTCATTAAAAGTTTTTTTTAAGATTTTTTATGATGTTTTTTATGATGTAATTTGGGATGTGAATTTGATTTATTTGGTAATAAAATATTTATTTTATTATCAAATATTAATCACAAATCTGAAAAATTATATGAGTATTCATGGACTAGAGGTTTTCATTATTTATTTTTATAAGATCAATTACTGTATTTTGGTTCTCATCCCTCATATTAAAAAATCCATCATGTTTTATGATGAGTATGAACAAAAATGAGGTTGAGATTAAAATTATTATTAATTTTCATGAATAAAACACTTGTTATATAGTAAAATATTTTTCTTAGGGGAAAATGGATATTAAGGGGAATTGTCCAACTTGTGATATAATATTTATTTATGTAAAGTTCATGTCCAAGTTATATAAAACTATACACCTAAAATATATCTAGGACTCTTGAAAATGAATTCATGTTGTCATTATTTGAAATACAGAGTTTGCACCTGGAAGATGATAAGTTTAGTGTGAAAACTCTAATCCCACTAACTAACATGTGAGGGGATAGGGGGCTAGCGGTGAGTAGACATATACTATAAATGGGAGGAATTATCTTATGTAATTATAAGCCCATAATATTTTTATATGTGAATTGAAAAAAATTGATACCAAATAATTCATACATGTTTATACCAAAACCATAGTTCGAGAATATTACTGAAGGTGAAAAAAGGCTCCAAATACAAGACCACCCAAAAATATAGTCCAAAATACACAACAGGTAGTGACTAGTATAATATTAAATAACATAAATAACATAATTCTATCTAGTCCAATAATATGCTCATCCTTCTCCCAATCAGCCTATAAAATCATTAGATCTTCTATCATCTGTATAATACATGACATGTGAGTGAAAATCCTATACAAGATTGAGTATAAAAATACCTATTTGGAAACACTGAAATTAATAAAAATAAAGCATCAAGAGTAGTCATATCATTAATACATATTTATGTGAATGAATATATGAGACATAACAATTATAAAAAAGAAACTCAGTTATTATCATAATAGACAACCATTCTCAAGAGGTCTCGACCAATAATATCATCCATAGAATTCTCCTCTAGTATTCAAGTTAAAGATTATATGAGAGGATTTCAGCCATGGTCCATGATTTCACTAATGAAACTCATTTGAGTGGAATTTCTTTTCCGGACATTTGATTGGGTACTCACCATAACTCCAAAGTGCAGGCTTCTTAGATAGGGGATCACAACCCTGACTCTTTAGGGACAGAAACAACCATAATTTTTTAATATTAAAAATATGGTCTCAATTCACAATATATGGTGGTCATGTTGAGAACATGAAATGCACCTGAGAATAAGGTATGATAGTGGATCCCACCCTAAACCACCCGAGGGGATAATGAAAACTCTATCCAAAATAGAACATGCATAGGGGAAAACAATAAAATATCGAGGATGTAATGCCACACTTTAACCATGTGGTGGTTGAAAATGGAAGCTCAGTCAAATAAAATTGTTATAGAATGAAGAACAGAAGTCCTAATACTACCCTAAAAAAATTAAATGGTGTTCATTAGGGGTACATAGTGTCCTCATCTTCCATGGGTTTTCCAATTTATCAATGTTCCATGGAACATGTAATACTCTATATACACATCATTTCCATTGTGGTACATTAAATTTATAGTTCATCAAAACCCTACCTATTTTTTCTACCCATTCCCTTGTACATCTAGACATGCTGATGTACCCCTATTATTCTTGTGTTTGTGGTTGTTCTAGAGTGTCGGGTTCTACCCATGTACTCTACTCGTGTCTGTGTCCCTAAATGTGTTTGTGCCTATGTACCCCCATATATACATTCTAAACAACCATTAATGTGTTACATAATTCATGACATGTTTCACATGATGTGTGATTCTTTTGTCTAATTGGAGAAACTAGAATTGTATATTATGGACTACACAATGTGTGTTCATCAGATGACATGCTTTTTAGAAATAAAATTTCTAGAAATTCTAGATACTATCTATAAAATTGGGTTCACCATCGCCACATCTATTATCTTCGTCTAATCTACAGAAACTTATAGAGTAGTGTTTTCCATTCAAGGAAATATCTAATGGTTTATGTTCATCCCTAAAATCAATAAAAAAACACCTATATTGCATCCTTCCATAACTGGAAATGAATCCTAGAAATTATTATCATAGATATGATCAAAATCCACATCCTTCCATTTTCCATTTCTATAACACCATGATCTCACCATCAATCCTTATCTATACACTTGTTATTGATCTATTGATCCAAATAATGGTCATGAAACACTCGAATATCGGGTATTCAATATAACATAGAAAAAATAGATTTTTAATTATTAACATTAAATCAAATGAACAAGAAGTATAAAAATAACAATGTGAGGGAAAAACCAATAATTTTGTTTAGGTTGGAATCGATTGATATCCATTATAATGATGAACAATGATTGACAACATAGAAAAAATAATAATCCACAAATCCCAAGTAAAAGAACACGTACCTATAATATGATTGACTCGAAATATATCAGTTGGTTGATTGGACTAATGTATATCATGGGATAAATGAAAACTGAAATAAACCATGGGAAAAAATTCTACCTTAGGTAGAGAAAATCACTAACAATGATATTATTTTGTCATCATTTTTTGAGAGACCCATGAAAACTGAGGTCATTGGTGATCCCTAAGGTATACAAAACATCAATGGAAAATCCCATCATATAATAATGATCCTCCAAAATCTCTTATGAATTATCCCGGTTATGTGAATTATATTGAGAATCATCCATAACAACTTATTTATATGAGATATCTATGAAAGTAATTTTAATTAAAAAAATAAAAAAATCTACCTATTTCACCCACAAGGGAACTCAAGAAGAAACCCAACACTAACAACGATTGTTTTTCGTAGAATATAAAACCCATGTAATAAACTAAATAGTAGTATTAAATTTTCCGTCTCAGTCCCCATTTGGATGTTATCTGACTATTTAATTAAAATTGTGAATGCATGATATTAGTATATTAAATATTTTTATAATATCAATAATAGGCTCATGGGGCCTCTTAATCTCATTTTGTGTCAACTACATTCTACAAAACTATCATTAGATATATTTCAAATATTTATATTAAAAAAAATAGATGTTATATTATCCACACCTCATGGGGTTTGATAGTCAAAAAGAGAAAAAGTCTTCTCAAAATAATGTGTTTTCTGACATTATATCTTGGCCTCTAGCTCTGAGGTTTTCTCTTGAAGATTTTGGGGCTTCCTTCAGTCATTAAATAAGGGAATAATTATCTCCCATAGGATCTTCTCCTTTAAATCACTGATTTTCACCATGCACTCTATATAGGAAGCTCGGTCCTCAATAGACATATTGACCCAATCAATGACATGTGACATGTCATCCCGATATCTCCTCATACGTGACACATGTAAACACATTGTGTACCTGGTATAACTACGTTTTTATGTCCAAGAAGTATGCCACCTCACAAAACATATGTATTATATGGAAAGGTCCAATTGATCTCAGAGATATATTTTTTTACTATTCCATATCTCTACAATCCAAATCAATGTAGGACATTGAGAAACACACTATCAACCTCTTCAATCTTCCATGGCCTACATCATCTGTCCATATTGGACTTATGATGGGTCTATGAAGTATTCATCCACCCTTGGATGAATTAGACCTTTTCGATCATATCCCCACCAACTACGTGTCCTTGAGTGTCGACTCAAATAGATCATTCCAACATAGTGGTAACCTATAGTGTATATCGTAAAAACCCTCAAACGGTACTATAATGATGGTGGAATGGTATACGTTATTATATGAAAACTCTATCAGGGGTTTTTGATCCTCTAAAAATATTTCTATTGTCCAACATATAAGTTGTATGCCTATACTACAAAACATAAATAGTACAATCATTTTAAAGACCAGTCTAGCTGTGAAATGGCATATTCAAATACAACTGATTCTCAAATGGACTTTACAATCCTCTTCCTAATTGTGGAATGAATTGATCATCACAGTTTAAAATGGTTGTAAAGGGAACTCCACGGATCCCGACTATATCCAACATATAAATTCATCCCAATATATATACTGAACTCTTCTCATAGATTTCTATGATGTGGGTAGACATGGTGAGTTAGTATAAAATCACCAAGATAGAATAATTATTTCCATAAATCCATTATATCCCAATTATGATGTACATAGCTATCTAATCCCACATCAACTCTTTCACCTCAAATGGTTGATCTAAAACCAGATAAACATGGTTCTCAGCATTCACTTACTGACAAGAGAGGCATAAAGAGACAAAATATTCTACCCACATATAAATACATTGCCTCTAAAACTGGTATAAAATGTCTCGTTACATCATAAAAACACCATGATTTACCACTAAGGGGGTTTATTAAAATCCCTGAGAATCACCCATCACAACATCATTGATTCCATGATCCACCCTAAAAATTATAACATGATTCCCACCTATAATAAATACTATTATAAGATCATATAATAGATATAAAATTACTCAATGTATCATTGTAGATATTCCAATGATGAGCCTCCCTAAAACATTATATAAGTGGTGGTGTTTCAACAATCAACTATAGATATGTCACAAAATCCTCTTACACTATGAAAAAGGGAAACAAGCCAAACATCTTTGATGATTAGGTCAATAACTATGAATATTATGTCAATATAAGTGAATAATCTTCAACCTTTCCCTTCCTATTATTAAAGACTATATCAAATACCTAATCATAGATGAACTATAGCAGTTACATTTTCTCATGTTATGATCATTCTAAGAGAATATATAATTGATACTCTTTTGGTTAGAGTATAGGACAAATCATTCACCAATAAGGTAGTTTTTCCATCTTATTTAGAGAAATGACTACCAATACTAGATCAGGATCATAGTTTATGTAGTTTTTATTATGTGTTATCAACTATTGGGATGTATAGACATTCTTTGTATAAGGTCCCAGCCTTAAACCTTACTTAATCTTGAGTTATTACAAGATTACACATTGAGGATCTTTTTAGGTTTAGAGTTTTAGAGAATTAGATCATGAAACTTGCATTACATTCCACATTTAAACAAAGTGGTTACATAAAAGACAATATTCATTCTTCCCATCAACGGAAACATTTTTAAAATAAAACATGGATTCCTTCTTGACACATCCTTGACACTATCATCACATCATGTACCTTTCCCTTGACCTGTGAAAAACATTTCAAAATCTTGGGATGAGCATAAAAAGCTCAGTAAGGGATATAAAAATATGGAAAGGAAACATTAGTTCATATATACATAAGAATGAAATCATACTTTACCCATAAAACATAGGCACATTAACATACCTCATCAAACCATGAATAAATCATAGAAATCATAAGACATAAAGGTAACTTGAGGCATTCATAACATTCTTACGTAGGGAGTAACCCTCTTGGTTACGTTTGGAATACCCATCACAGTATATTCCCTAAATATCTTCGGAGAAACCTTAATGTTTCACTCCTTTGCGTTA
Organism: Viscum album; assembly: GCA_963277665.1. Taxonomy (NCBI): domain Eukaryota; kingdom Viridiplantae; phylum Streptophyta; class Magnoliopsida; order Santalales; family Viscaceae; genus Viscum; species Viscum album. Next base: position 1,072,425,309 of record OY728129.1, read on the forward strand.
CCCAATGCATTGAAGAGCTATATCGGGCTCACCCACCCTTAGTTTATCACGGAACCACCCGTCTTCATAACAATGCCCAAGAACCATAACATAATCTTATCACATAAAACATGTATAAAGGAAACATAACATTTCCACCTTTCAATAATAAGATAGCAATACAACACATTGATATAAATACATTATGAAAACCATTTTCAATACCAAAATAAAATAAAAGTAAAACATGGTATTTATTTTTATTTTAAAAATAAGGTATGGCTTGTAGAGGAAGTTGAAACTCAAATAATGGTCATAGCGGTGGAGAAGTCGTTGTCGCCACATACGTACGAAAAAAACATTCCCTTTTGTCATTTAGTAAAAAAATTCGTATAAAAAATATTCCTTTTTGATAAACGTAAAATTCAAAGGGGTTTATACACCGTATAAAAGAAGGTTGTGTATAAAACAAAATATGCCTCAATGAAAGGAGATTGAGACGAAGTCCCTTACAAAGACGGTATCCTTGGTTTAAGGATAAATCAATTACATAATTATGTGTGACAAACGAATACACCAAATATAAGTGGATATAAAGTGTAAAATAATAAAAGGTCATTCACACATACTCAATGTATGACTTATTCAATAACTACATGTTGAACCCAAAGAAATCGAAATTGGGTTAAGAAGTTCCCTTGACAGCCTAACGGCGTCACATCAAAATGAGTTGATGAGAGATAAAAAAAGGGTATCTCATCACTTGGACATAAATTTACATCAATAAGGATATATGAGGAAATATCCCAACATAAGATTATGTAAATTAAAATACCCAACAAAATAAGTCTTTTAAAAAGAGGAGGGTGAAAGGTTCCATAATCGACATTGGTATCTTTCGAAACATACACCTCGTGAAAGAAGGACAATACAACATTGATGTAAATACTCATAAAAGAAAGGATATTACACAATGAGTAAAATAATGGGCAGTATATACACCACTCAAAGGAAATTTTGGCAAATGTAGCATAAATCTCACGGGAATAAAAGTGAGATGAAAAATCCCTTACGAAAACTCGGCAGCCTAACGACGCCACTTAAAACTTCCAAAAATGGATTGATGAGATCAAATTGGGTCTCTCATAGTATTAACATAAAGTTTACCGAAATAGGAATACAAAAGAACATCCCCAAACATAAAAAATAGGAGCTTAAAAGAAGTGACATAAAGGAGAGGACTTAAAAAGAAAGGGAGAGGTTAGATCTCTTACAAAAATTCGGCAGCCTAACGGCGCCACTCAAAACTTCCAAAATGGATTGATGAGAGGAAATAGGGTCTCTCATCATATGAAAATAAAAAGTACAGTAGGAGTAATATAAAAGAACATCCGAATCATAAGAAATATGATCTTAAAAGGAATGACATAAAAGAGTGTACTTAAAAAGAAAGAGAGGTGTAGGATCCCTTACCTCGGGTCCGACTTGACTCGATCGTTATTTAAAGCCCTGAATAACAAACTTGAGTTAATTTCCACTTTATTAAGAACCTTTTTCTAGTTCATTATTCTTTTTATATCACTTATTTCTATGTTATAAACATTATGTAATCATTTAAGTTAATAATGTCTGTTTTGTCGATATTTGGTTCTTAAGTCGAAAGTGGACTTCTTACAATTACATGTTGTTAAATGTTCATTATATCCAGAATTATATTCATGATTTGGATATCATATATATCATATATATCCAGAATATACATTTATTTATAATATTACATAATCATTTATAGGTAAGAAATGAAATTCACCGTTCATGGGGACGGTAAGTCGTACATACGCATGAACGCTACTTTCATTTCTATGTCATAATAATGGAATTAAAACCAAACGAGAGGTATTTATATTTTAATTCCATAATTATGTTCATCATTTATATGCAACATAAATCATATATAATAACTTTAAATCCATTCTTTATACATCCCACATATGGCATTAACGAATCAAATCACTTTGAGGGGGCGGTAGTCTGCACTTCCTAAAATGAAATTATCGTGTTTTCCCACAATGGAAACCATAAAGGTATGCCACAAAAGAAAAATACAGAAACATAAACATATTATATATCATATATAAATATCGTGTCATCTTAATGGCCACCTTTGAAGGTGTTAAAATAATGTTGAACAATCATCGTTTCGGGAGGCCGAAATTCGCCATCCAGGGAAACAGTGTGTTCTTTAACCATTAGATGTAGGTGTGTGAAAGTGTAGCTGAAATCCTTCTTATAACAACATCCTAGTATATTTATGATACTGGAGATGTTACAAAAGATATGAATAAAAATAGTTTAGGGGGTTGGAGAAGCAAAATAAAACAAAAGGACTCAAGTGAAGTCATTACCTTAAAATCGGGTAACTCCCTTTGGTTTTAGCTCAAAGGCTTCCTTGGGAAGACTTCTGCCCAAAGTTAGTCTTCGAGGAGTAATAGAGGGAAGTGGAGAGACAAAATGGGCAGAGTTTGGCTGAGCCAAAGGCTTTGAGAGTGTGGGTATGGAGGTAGAGGTGGGGGCCTTTTATAAGAGGAGAGGAGGGGCACTTTTGGAAGGTAAAGAAAAGTCACTTTAGTTTAAAATGGTATTCGGATTTAAGTGGTCCCAGATTGATGTGTTTCGAGGATAAGGTGATAAGGGTTAGAAATCCACTCATCCAATAGGTTTTGGACATGTTTTGGTCTTAGATATTACATTATATTTCCATTTTATTTAAATCGTTAAATAATGAGGTCATCGTTGCATCATCATGATGTCATAAAACATTTATTTTATCTAATGTCTAAAAATTATAAAAAAAATTCTATGATGTAGGAAATATTTTTATATTTCCAATGAATATTTATAGTCAAAAATCTGATTTGTATAACCACATGTAAAAATTGGTTTGGTAAAATATTTCATGTTTGTCTTATTTTTACTTTAACTATAAATAAAAAGATATTAATGTCATTTTCCAACCAAAGTGGCTTCAGGGGGTCCCCAAGTTGACCCATGGGTTTTCTTGGTCGTCCAGGACACATCCAATGAATTTAGGAAATGTTTCAAGTTCATTTCATATTATTAAAACATTATTTTTACCTTAAACTACACTAATAACCTCTAATCGCGATTAAAAACTTAATAAGTTACTATTCACCAAAAAATTATTTTCATCCCATTTAACCCCATTTTACTTCTTAATGACAACCATGTATGTCATATTTTTGAAATTCAAAACACAAAGATGGAAAAATTTCATTTTAACAGAAAAATCCGTTTTTATAAGTACCACTTAGTGGTTTCACTATTCATCAAAAATTGAAGTTTTTCCGAAAAATCCCAAAAATTCACCCTAAGCTATATTTGATATTCCAAATTCAAAAATTAAGTCCATTTTACAAAATTAAAAACATATAAGTCACATTAATTAATTTAATAATTAATTCCCGCTGTCATAGCAAATAGCGTATTTCTATGAAACAATAAGTTTCAAAAGATTGACACTAGTTTAAGTCTGATTTCAAAGTGAAATTAATTACAACGACCACTATTGGATTTAATGGTAAAAATATATTCTAATTTCACTTTAAAACCAATTCAAAAGATAATCTAATCATATAAATAAATTATATTAAAAAGAGGTTTTGAATTAAAATACAACATTTTACACTATTCATTAAAAAACGAACTTTATCAGAATGATACCAAAAATTTACACAAAGTAAATTTTTATGTCCCAATTCTTAAGAAGGGTTTTATTTGGTCCAATAGAATGTATAAGAGTGAACAAAACTATATTAAATGACGGTTCTCCATCAAAAGGCGATAAGTGGACCTTTAGTGAAAACTAGGGAATATACGCCTAAAATTGAATTCTTTCTGTATTTTATGCCTTTATCTTTTATTGGATAAATGTAAAAATATTTAAAAACATATATAATCATATTTTATTTATTTCTATCCATTCCCTCCAATACAACGGCTACATGTTAACTACCATTTAAAATAATATTATTTTATGATTAGAGTGCAACGTAAGATTCCCAAGAAACTCGTTGTTGCGTGTTGGGTACGCCATCGAGCACATCGTCCCCTTTAAAGACATATTAATATTTTATTCACAAATATGGATAAATATGAAAATTTCATATTCTTTATTTACCTGGGGTGTTACATCCTTCCCCCCTTTGGGGAATTGCGTCCTCGCAATTTTTAAAATTGAGCTTGGAAACATCCTTGAAAGTCCCACATCGGAACAAGAGTCGGTAAAACAATCACTTTAAAATAAAGAAAGATAAATACAAAGGTCACCCGAGTTAACCCATACTAGGATTCCATGTAGAAAAATATGGACAGGAGGAGAAAACATAGGGTCATGTTCTGATGGAGAGTGATAGAAAACATGTTTAGGAGAAAGTTAACCACAAGAAAATCACAAACTTGTGATGGGTTAAACGGTATTCGATTCCCCAGTAGGAAAAGTTAATAGACAACATTTTTTTAAGTTACTTTTTATTGAGTAATTTATTCATAGGGAAACATAATCACTTATCATGTTGACTTTCAACTTTTACACAAACTCATATTTTCTCCAAAAGACGAGTATTTAGGAAGACTTGTTCACATTAAGAGTACTATAGTCAACTTCTAGAGAATCACCTAATCCACCAAAGAGAACTATATTAATCCCATGTCTTTAGGGTTTAACCAAAACCAAAACCAGAAAGGTTAGTACAAGGTTAGATAATCCAGAAAAGGATAACCCATTAAAAAGAAAATCTATGCTTAATCTCCAATCTTTGTCCAACAAAAGCCAAAGTTCAACGAGGACCATCCGATAAACAATTTGTACATAAAATTCTTCAAAGTAAACCAATATAATATTGAAACCCAAATTTTTGAAGGATTTAGTCACATAGTCTTCCATGTTAAATCGTAAAATTTATCTCCAAACAACATCAGTTGCTCCTAAAGTCTCGTATTGAAAAGTAATTAACCTAATCACATATCCTCTATGATAAGTTAATCATTTTCATAAATAACCCAAAATCAACTTACTCTTAATTCATAAAATCATATAACTAAAAAGAATCAGTGAAACTAACCAGGGACTTAACGTAGTCTAGTGGTAGGTGATAAATACCAGTCGCACTTTGGTTGTGGGTTCGATTCCCGCAGCTTTGTCCAACACGACGGGTAGTCACATAGTCTGTGTGTTGTCCTTTTTCCAAAACTATATAATTATAAAATTATTCCCTAAAAAGAGATAAAATCATCAAAAATAACCATAACATAATTTAACCTCAATTTTATCTCATGCCTTTCACTTTCATTATAACATATAGTAACCCATAATTACCTCAAAAGTAAGGATCATATAAACTCTAATGGTTACCTTTAATTACTATTACCTGAACTTTCACATCGATTGGTCATCTCGTACATGATGCATTAAAGATCATACCAAGGTTCAAGTGGTTGATCATGACTCCTTGATAGTTGGTTTAGAACAACCACGAGTTTCCTCATTGAATCCCCCATTTTATCTAGTATCTTAATCATAGAACCACCACAGTTTCCTTCAAACCTACTGTCTCTTTGGTGCCTGCTAGATCCATCCATTCACTAAAAACAGAAATGTCAGTGTGAGTATATTAACAAAACCATCATGTACTAATGAGGAAGGTAAACACTAAGATAAACTTACTCATTCACTTTATCTAAAACTAGGAATCTTTCTAAAATCCTAACCATTATGGTAATGCCACTTATGATTAAAGAATACCCTAACCTCTAAAGTTATCTAAACTGGCCTCTGATACCAACTATAATGTCCCAGCCTTAAACCTTACATAATCTTGAGTTATTACAATATTACAAATTGAGGAAATTTTTAGGTTTATAGTTTTAGAGAATTAGATCATGAAACTTGCATTATATTCCACATTTAAACAAAGTGGTTACATAAAAGACAATATTCATTCTTCCCATCAACGAAAACATATTTAAAATAAAACATGGATTCTTTCTTGACACATCCTTGACACTATCATCAAATTATGTACCTTTCCCTTGACCTGTGAAAAACATTTCAAAAACATGGGATGAGCATAAAAAGCTCAGTAAGGGATATAAAAATATGGAAAGGAAACATGAGTTCATATATACATAAGAATGAAATCATAATTTACCCATAAAACATAGGCACTTTAACATACCTCATCAAACCATGAATAAATAATAGAAATCATAATGCATAAAGGTAACTTGAGGCATTCATAACATTCTTACGTAGGGAGTAACCCTCTTGGTTACGTTTGGAATACCCATCACAGTATATTCCCTAAATCTCTTTGATGAACCTTTCACGTTTCACTCCTTCGCATTACCCAATTCATTGGAGATCTATATCGGGCTCACCCGCCCTCAGTTTATCATGGAACCACCCGTCTTCATAACAATGCCCAAGAACCATAACATAATCTTATCAAATAAAACCTGCATAAAGGAAACAAAACATTTCCACCTTTCAATAACAAGATATCAATACAACACATTGATATAAATACATTATGAAAACCATTTTCAATACCAAAATAAAAGAAAAGTAAAACAAGGTATTTATTTTTCTTTTAAAAAGAAGGTATGGCTTGTAGAGGAAGCCGAAACTCAAATAATGGTCATGGCGGCGGAGAAGTCGTTGTCGCCGCATACATACGACAAAAACATTCCCTTTTGTCTCTTAGTAAAAATCTTCGTATAAAAAAGATTCCTTTTGGATAAACATAAAAGTCAAAGGGGTTTATACACCATACAAAAGAAGGTTGTGTATAAAGCAAAATATGCCTCAATGAAAGGAGATTGAGATGAAGTCCCTTACAAAGACGGTATCCTTGGTTTAAGGATAAATCAATTACATAATTATGTGTGACAAATGAATACACAAAATATAAGTGGATATTAAGTGTAAAATAATCAAAGTTAATTCACACATATTCAAAGGATGACATATTAAATAACTACATGTTGAACCCAAAGAAATCGAAATTGGGTTAAGAAGTTCCCTTGACAGCCTAACAGCGTCACATCAAAATGAGTAGATGAGAGATAAAAAAAGGGTATCTCATCACTTGGACATAAACTTTAAATCAATAAAGATATATGAGGACATATACCAACATAAAAATATGTAAATTAAAAGACCCAACAAAAGAAGTCTTTTAAAAAGAGGAGGGTGAAAGGTTCCCTTACCGACATGGGTATCTTTTGAAACAAACACCTCATGAAAGAAGGACAATACAACATTGATGTAAATACTCATAAAAGAAAGGATATTACACAATAAGTAAAATAATGGGCAGTACATACACCACTCAAAGGAAATTTTGGTAAATGTAGCATAAATCTCATGGGAATAAAAGTCAGATGAAAAATCCCTTACAAAAACTCGGCAGCCTAACGACGCCACTTAAAACTTCCAAAAATGGATTATTGAGATCAAATAGGGTCTCTCATCGTACTAACATAAAGTTTACAGAAATAGAAATATAAAATAACATCCCCCAACATAAAAAATAGGTGCTTAAAAGAAGTGGCATAAAGGAGATGACTTAAAAAGAAAGAGAGAGGTTAGATCTCTTACGAAAATTCGGCAGCCTAACGACGCCACTCAAAATTTCCAAAATGGATTGATGAGAGGAAATAGGGTCTCTAATCATATGAAAATAATTAGTACAACAAAATTAATATAAAAGAACATCCCAATCATAAGAAATATGAGCTAAAAAGGAATGACATAAAAGAGTGTACTTAAAAAGAAAGAGAGTTGTAGGATCCCTTACCTCAGGTCCGACTTGACTCGATCGTTCTTTAATGTCCTGAATAATAAACTTGAGATAATTTCCACTTTATTAAGAACCTTTTTCTAGTTCATTATTCCTTTTATATCACTTATTTCCATGTTATAAACATTATGTAATCATTTAAGTTAATAATGTTTGTTTTGTCGATATTTGGTTCTTAAGTCGAAAGTGGACTTCTTACAATTACATGTTGTTAAATGTTCATTATATCCAGAATTATATTCATGAATTGGATATCATATATATCATATATATCCAGAATATAAATGTATTTATAATATTACATAATCATTTAGAGGTAATAAATGAAATGCACCGTTCATGGAGACGGTAAGCCGTACGTACACATGAACGCTACTTTCATTTCTATGTCATATTAATGGAATTAAAACCAAACGAGAGGTATGTATATTTTAATTCCAGAATTATATTCATCATTTATATGTAACATACATCATATATAATAACTTTAAATCCATCCTTTATACATCCCACATATGGCATTAACGAATCAAATCACTTTGAGGGGGCGGTAGTCCGCACTTCCTAAAATGAAATTATCGTGTTTGCCCACAATGGAAACCATAAAGGTATGCCACAAAAGAAAAATACAAAAACATAAATATATTATATATCATATATAAATATAGTTTCATCTTAATGTCCACCATTAAAGGTGTTAAAAGAATGTTGAACAATCATCGTTTTGGGAGGCCGAAATTCACCATTCACGAAAACAGTATGTTCTTTAACCATTAGATGTAGGTGTGTGAAATTTTAGCTCTAATACTTCTTATAACAACATCCTAGTATATTTATGATACTGGAGTTGTTACAAAATAAATGAATAAAAAGAGATTAGGGGGTTGGAGAAGAAAAATAAAACAAAAGGACTGAAGTAAAGACATTACCTTAAAATCGGGTAACTCCCTTTGGTTTTAGCTCAAAGGCTTCCTTGGGAAGACTTCTACCCAAAGTGAGGCTTCAAGGAGTAAGAGAGGGAAGTGGAGAGACAAAATGGGCAGAGGTTGGCCGAGACAAAGGCTTTGGGAGTGTGGGTAAGGAGGTAGAGTTGGGGGCCTTTTATAAGAGGAGAGGAGGGGCACTCTTGGAAGGTAAAGAAAAGTCACATTATTTTAAAATGGTATTCGGATTTAAGAGGTCCCACATTGATTTGTTTCAAGGAAAAGGTGATAAGGGTTCTAAATCCACTCATCCAATAGGTTTTGGACATGTGTAGGTCTTAGATATTACATTATCTTTCCATTTTATTTAAATCGTTAAATAATGAGGTTATCGCTGCATCATCATGATGTCACAAATAATTTAATTTATTTAATGACTAAAAATTATAAAAAAATACTATGATGTAGGAAATATTTTATATTTCCAATGAATATTTATAGTCAAAAATCTGATTTGTATAACCCCATGTAAAAATTGTTTTAGTAAAACATTTCATTTTTGTCTCATTTTTACTTTAACTTTAAATAAAAAGATATTAATGTCATTTTCCAACCAAAGTGGCTTCATGGGGTCCCCAAGTTGACCCATGTGTTGTCTCGGTCGGCCATGACACATCCAAAGAGGTTAGGACATGTGTAGAGTTCATTTCATATTATTAAAACATTATTTTTACCTTAAACTACACTAATTACCTCTAATCGCGATTAAAAACTTAATAAGTTACTATTCACCAAAAAATTATTTTTATCCCATTGAACCACATTTTACTTCTTAATTACAACCACGTATGACGGATTTTTGAAATTAAAAACACAAAGATGGCAAAATTTCATTTAAATGGAAAAATCAGTTTTTATAAGTACCACTTAGTGGTTTCACTATTCATCAAAAATTGATGTTTTTCAGAAAAATCCCAAAAATTCACCCTAAGCTATATTTGATATTCCGAATTCAAAAATGAAGTCCATTTTACAAAATTCAAAACATACAATTCACATTAATTAATTTCATAATTAATTCCCGCTGTCAGAGAAAATAGCGTGTTTTTATGAAACAATAAGTATCAAAAGATTGACACTAGTTTAAGTCTGATTTCAAAGTGAAATTAATTCCAATGACCACTATTGGATTTAATGGTAAAAATATATTCTAATTTCACTTTAAAACCAATTCAAAATATAATCTAATCATATAAATAAATTATATTAAAAAGAGGTTTTGAATTAAAATACAACATTTTACACTATTCATTAAAAAATGAACTTTATCAGAAAGATACCAAAAATTTACACAAAGTAAATTTTGATGCCCCAATTCTTAAGAAAAGTTTTATTTGGTACAATAGAATGTATAATATTGAACAAAACTATATTTAATGACAATTCACCATCAAAAGGCGATAAGTGAACCTTTAGTGAAAACTAGGGAATATACGCCTAAAATTGAATTCTTTCTGTATTTTATGCCTTTATCTTTTATTGGATAAATGTAAAATTTTTTAAAAACATATATAATCATATTTTAGTTATTTATATCCATTCCCGTCAATACAACGACTACATGTTAACCACCATTTAAAATAATATTATTTTATTATTAGAGTGCAACGTAAGATTCCCAAGAAACTCGTTGTTGCGTGTTGGGTACGTCATCGAGCATAGAGTCCCCTTTAAAGACATATTAATATTTTATTCACAAATATGGATAAATATGAAAATGTCATATTCTTTATTTACCTGGGGTGTTACACTTTGTCTACGTCTAAATCTGAGCATATCATCATCTTGTCTCATAGGCTTCATAGAACACTACCTAATCGATACCGTCTTTATAAATATCTAGATGGGGGATCTAATCAAAAAAATTATAATCATATAATGCATACTGTAAAATATGTTGTCAAATGAAAATTTTCACCTTCTGGGTGAAAGAGTTCAACTATGTCGATATATTGGAGAAATCAAAAACAAATATTCTATAATAACCTTTCAACACATGTAATATCCTCACCTCAATAAAAATCTTGGGAGGATCCAAAGATAACATTGCCTTATCCTTTTTGAGGTCTACTACTACACCCTCAAATGATATGAAATGTTCTAGAAATTGGACTTCTCAAATACAAAATTAACACATTGGAAACATCACAATAAGTTGGTTCAATCAGACTATTTCTAGAATAATCTGCATGTGTCTCTGATTATAATCCTTATAATCCAAGTACAATATGATATTATCACCTAAGACCACCAAAAAATAGTGTAAGAAAAGATTAAATATTTGGATCCTGAGTTCCATGAACACTACTAGGGAATTTATCATGCTGAAAAGAATCACCAACTATACGCATTGACAATATTGACATCTTCATATCCTCCTCAATATATCCACATCATATACATGAATATATTGGAATTTATATCATATATATATATATATTTGAGAAACATTATTCCTCCCCCAACTAATCAGAGAGGTATTCAATTCTTGATAGTGGTTACTTTTTCTTCATGATCACCTAGTTCAAGCACTGATAATCTAAACCCAACAGCAAGCTCCAGTCATCATTCATTGTGAAAAACATTGGTGAAACCTAGGGGAAGACATTGGTTATGAAAAATACCTTAATCTGCATGTCCTATAACTACAATCTCATCTAATAAATCATTGTGGTAGGAATATGATATGTTGGATCAGATATCGTGGTATCACCTGAGTATAAGTGAATGCCTATGTGTATATCTCACATAAGAGGAACACCTATAACGGCATTAAAAAATACATCATCATACTCTATCAGCACTGCAGAATGCTAAAGTATAATAAATCTACTAATTTATGGGAAATAACTACTAACTGATGAGTAATCATTTGTATCCTATAATGAATGATCTCATCCCACTCTTCCTATTTTTCCCTCTAACCCATGATGAAAAAACTCAAATTGTTTCTGCAAAAATGTTGCATCTACCTCGTGTAATAGTCAATCTATTCATGAATAACATATTATTAGTCTATACATAATATGTAATCATATTTATTTATCACTGCAATAAAGAGACCCCATGAGAATAAATATCCTCCAAAATGTAGGTCACACTATTGGTACATGTGGGTAATCATATAGATGCATCAAGTTATTAAATCTATGTGAAAAGATTGAGTGATGATCTTATCCAAAATATATATCTCCCAAACCTAGGTATTGGAATGAAAGGAATGAATCACAGAAATGTTTATCAGTATATTAGGAAATGTAGAAAAAATAATGATCATACCTTTAATTTTCCTGAGATCCACTGGTTCGTATTCCTCAACTATCTATTGACATCATCATCACTGACCACCAGCTCCTTAAGCTTGTAGCAAACATCTGGGTGGTGGTAATAGGTCAATCCTTTTCCAGCTCCTACTTCTCTATCTTCTCTCTTACCACATACTCCACCATACATAATTCCAAACTCTAAAAAATATATCTTCTTAGGTGGTCAATCCACTATATCTTAATAAGTTATATGATGGGTTATAAAATCCCTTATAATATATCCTCAATCATCATAAGAGAAACACAACCTCTCTCTTGGCTTACTAAAATCATCCAGAGATACCAAAACTCAATACACCCAATTCTGGGATTGTATCCTGAAGCATATCACATGATTAGATACCAGTGATTGATATCAAATACTCACTATTGAAGTCACATCCCATTCCATCCTCCTTGTGGCATGATATTTCAACCTCTACTCCACCCAAAATCTTTCCACTACTACTTTCAACTCAGGACCTCCAACATAGGTTGTAATGTAATTTGATATCACTATATCAATGATATCTCATCATATAACATACTCAAAATTACATTCTAATTTGAATATATCATGAACCATACCTAGTGAGTATTGTGAAAGGTTAGTAAACCTCATCGAATACTCTTCCATGGTGAAGATAACCTACTGTAACTACATATGCTCTTATACATGCACTTATAACAATGTGCTTGAATATAAATATTCCCTATATAGATAGAAAAAAATATATTTTGGATATAGTTGTATCACTGTGAGTTTATGTTTACAGAATCCACCATCACCTAGAATAACACTAAGTATGGCTCACTTCTAAGAATACGGTTTGATCTTTTAGTTTCCAAAAAATATGAAAAATAACAAATAACCAGCATCAGGATATCCTCTAAAACATGAGAATCAAGATCACTCTGAAACCTAGGAGGACCATAAATCTAAAATTCATGCAATTCAGCCAACATGTTCACATATTCATCAAATACATTTGATGCAACCTTCCGCTCTGTAGGTGGTGGAAAAACTAGAAAACCACCTAAATGTACACCCCCTATGCATTCCCATATACTGTTCACTCATAACTTGTTGGATAATCTATATTATCGCACGGTGGAATCTTTGTTGGATTTCATTGAGAAGGAATCCCGAAATTAAAAAGTCACACTATAGTAAATGGGTATGTTTGGGGAACTGACTCAAGAATGACATGGAATCCACAACCCATTCCTATATTAAGTGTGTAAAAATTTTATCTCTTATGATCATGTTACTATGATTTCGGATCAAACCAAATATAGTAGGGACACAACTAGGTCAATCTACTAGATATGGTTTTAATGAACTTTTCATGGTGATCATGTTGATGCCATAAAACACACCTAAGAATATGGGAAAATAGAGTATCCCACCACACGCCTCATAGAGATATTCAACAAAATCTATCAGAAAAAGAACCCATAGAGGGGATCATAATCTTATTACAAGAATGAAATTCCATAGTGTACCCACATAAGGTTTTACCATGGAATCTCAATCAACTAAACACGATACATATTTAGGAAACACAAGCATTGGAAAATTACACGACCTCTAATGGTGTTACATAGTGTTCATCACCTAGATTGGGTATGCTTCTGTCTCTCCCTTCCAAAAAAATTAAACATACATATACTCAACATTTCATTACTGTTATATATCATGTAAAGAACTATCGAAACCCTTCCCCTTATATATTATTGTGTCCTTTTATATCGGGTCAGGACCATGTACACCCAATCATGCATGTGTACATGATCGTGTCTGAGTAAAAGGTTTTTCACATATTCATTGCCATGTTTATTCCATGTATCTTTTAGGATACATTTTTTGAAATGATAAATAGGTAATATGGTGTTTTAAACACTTCATATTCTACTGGATAATTATCTATACATAGAAACACTGACACCGTTGAAGCGGTACTACAAAAATAGTATTCTTATAAAAATATACCATGTGGTTAGGAATATTCCAAAAATCCAATTAACACTCGATACATTCACCCATGCCACCACTTCCTTTATTCATACTATCTATTCTATCAAAACTAAAGGGTTTGGGTTATCTAAGCTTATCCATCACCTAATTTTGGAACTCTGCTTCCAAATACATCAAAGAAACAACTCTATATAACTGTACCATCATCACATGCTAAACATGGACAAGTGGATTAAGTATTTAGTCCTAATTTACAATGATTCATCCAACATTACCATCACACCATGTTCACACCCTTGATCAGGAGCTTCACCCGAAAAAACAATCAATTATACTAATGAATTTTCATTTAATTATCAACTACTAGGCATTGAAAGAACTTCCTTCAAATGGTATTTTAGGAAATGAACAAGTGATATCATGAGGGATAAATGAAAAAATAAAAAAAGTGAGGATTGAACATTAGTATTTTTTCCTTGATTAGATTCCATTAGAATTATGAATGATGTGAAATAATAAATTAAAATGATAGTAATCCCCAAATCTTAAGTAAAGAAACCCATAACCACGACACTGTCTACCTATGAAACCATATATGGATATGATTTTTGTTCATCCTACGAAAAATAAATAGGGAAATAGTCCATTGATAAAATTTCTAACATGGGTTAGACAGATCACTAAAAATAATGAATACTTGTCATCCTCGTTAGTGAGATCCTCGATGTCCAATGTCATTGGTGATACCTGTGGTATATCAATCATTATGTATGATCCGGATGATCACCAACACTCCTATAATATATCATATAAATTCACAAGGTTATATAGCTAACCCTATGAATTTTACCTAATAGTATTTTTATAGATGATATCTACGTTTGGATTTTAAATTAACATTATTAAATAAGTTTTTAATTAATATATTTATTTCACCCATGTAGATTGTCAAGACATAACCAAATTTATATTAAAATTTTTCCACATCAAGTAAAAAAAGACATTTTCTGAACTCAATAGCGATTTTAGATATCCCATCTATTTTTTTTTCTCAACTTGTACTCTCCTATTTTAGGAAAATTGTCCAAAGGTGATATTAATATATGTATTATTATTATAACATCAATACCAGGATAACAAATACTTGGAATCTAACATTGTCTTAGCACCTAACATTGAAAAATAATTTTAGTTATATTTTAATGATTTACGGTAAAAAAATATGGATGTTACACATTTCTTAAGTATCAATTTCATAGATTTTTAAGGTTATGAGTTCATAGTTCATAACATATGAGAGGTTTAAAAAATGTTGGAGGATATAATTGTTGTTGTAAATAAACTTATGAGATTATAATTTATTGTTATCATGATATATACACACATGACTAACATGTTTATTAATCTAAATTATGTCTATTTAAACATGATTTACACACAAAAAATGAGGATGTTGATGTATGAAACAACCAAGAGGTAAATATCTATATATATTTGTAGCATGGAATGGTTGTAAATGTAACTAAGTAGTTTATTTATATGATGGATCAATTGAAATTTGATGTAAGTAGTGGTGGATTCCAAGATTGGGATAAACTAGAACAACCAAAATGGAATATTTCATTTGTGGTTCATTTTATAATACATCACCCTAGCAGAATCAATAGATCCTCTAAATCAGTGGTAGTTTAGGGATGTATTAATTATTTAGAAAATATATTTGAAACCATGTTTTTTGGGGAATCAAATGGAAAAAAAATTCTATTTAATATTTTCATGTTGATGATGATGAATAATGGTTAATGGTTAAGAATACAAGATAAATAAATGATATTGATTTTATTAAATGAGATACATTTATGAATATTTTCCATGAGAAGTAATTTCCTATTGTTATATGAATATAGATTGAAAATCAATTCATGGAATTAAGGCAGAATAAAGATGATATATTGGCCATGTATGAGTAAAAATTCACCCATTTTAGAAATATACACACACAAAAGTATCAAGGATCTTGATAATGAAATTAATCAGTATTGCTCAAGATTAAAACCATGATACCCAAGAGAATTAGAAATTTTGAAATCTAAATGCTGTGAGAAACATGTCCACTTTAATGAGAATATAGAAATAGTGTTTTTTATGACCATGTATTCTATGAAAATAAATATAAAAAGATATCCACATTACATTAAAATGGAAAATTTTCAGCTAATAAATCCAAAGATATGAAAATCAAGCTTTTAGTTTATGATAAGAGTGGTAAAAATAACTCTATGTAATATCTTACGAACTATTTGAAGTTCTTCTTATGTGTTATATTTGTTCATATGAATCATGATTAAAATGAAAAATATATCAATAGTGGGAATTATAATTGTTAAAAGATATTAAAAAAGTTGTTTAAATTTATTTAGATTGTTTATAATGTGGATGTGTGTCTAATGAAGAGCACAAATGAAAAGAAATATTAATACTAAAAGAATATGGTTTTTGAAAGATCACATTCAACTACATTAGTAGATGTTCAACCATCAAATGAAGCTGTAATAGATCTTCGATGCTCAATATTTTTAGAGGATGATCTAATGTTCGAGTGCCATCAGCTAAATATGATGGATGATTGAATCCCTAAGGTTGTGTTTCATACCTAATAAGGGTCTTATGATTTTTTGGATTTTTATTTGAGGATAAATAATTCTCTAGATACATTCATGATATTATTAATAGAATGTTATATTAATATTTGTATAAATTTTTATTTTTCTTATTGATGATATTTTGGTTTTTTAAAAAAGTTATTGGGATCAAAAAAAACATATAATAATTTATCTAAAAACCTTAAAATAAAATAAGTTAAATGTAAAATTTGATAAATATGATTTTATGTTATAAATGATATAATTCCTTTAATATACCATATATAAATATGGAATCATAGCAGTTCCCATTAAAAATAATTTGGTAGATGATGGTTCAAGTCCTAAAAATGTTATTGAGAATAAATATTTTCAGGGATATACAAGCTATTATTGGTGGTTTGTTGAAATTTTTCATTGTTATCTATCCCACTAACCAAGTTAGTATAAAAAGTAGTAAGATATATATTATTAAACAAATGGTATGAATTTAAAACTGAAATGAAAATAACATTCTCAAATGCTCTAGTTTGGTCCCTACCATCCAAAAATATTGTATTATTTATATATATATAAAAATTTATTAAAGGGACTCGGATTTTTTAATGTAAAATGATTGAGTAATTTCTTATGATTCAAGTTAATTAGAAACCACTAATAATAATTATTCTAAACAAGACCATGAATTAGAAATTATACTATATTATTTAAAATTTTGGAGGAATCATTTATATTGAGTGATGATATATTTTTATGTAGATCATAAATTATTGATGCATATATTCACTCATAATTATTTGAACATGAGATATAAGAGATGGTATTAATTGATAATGGATAATGATTGCATGATTCATTACCATCCTGAAAGAGGAAAATATAGAAGCTGGTACTTTAAGTAAGAGAGATAATGCATCATTAAGTATGATACATCAAGAACATTATTCTTTAATTGATGATTTTATGGATAATATATTAGAAATTGTGTAGGTATGAACTCCCTGTATTTTGTTTCTAGTTTCAATGACATTGTCTATGTTTCATAGAATTATGTTATCTTATAAATAGGACCACGTTTTATAGGGGGAGGTAGAACATTACAAAAAGTGTACATTTCCATCTTTTAATGTTGACCAAGACGTTTTTTCTATATTTTTAGTGATTTTTTTGTCTTAATTTTGATTCTAAGTTGATGAAACAAATGTCGATTGAGGCTTATAGTCTCCATTTTTCGTTCACCATGGAATTATAGAAATGTATTGATACCATAAAAAACATTCTTGTTGGATATAAATTCAGAATAATAATTATGATTTTATTTTAAAATATTTGAATTGTTAATAGGATAAAGGTGAATATAAATTTACAATGGTGATTAATTAGTATTTTCCAATTCTATAATGATAATGGTGGAATAGATACATGAATATCATGGTGGTATTACAGAATACATCTCGATGAAATAATTTGATTTTGGTAATTTTTAATCAATTATCTAAATAATTTCATTTTTAACCAATTCAGGATAATATGTATTTGGCTCAATGGTCATGAAATTATGTTAAAGAGAAAATTATATTATAAAAAGTACCAAGATCCATTATATCTGATTGTGATCTCATATTTAGCTAAAATTTCTGAAAAGGACATCATAAGTCATTGGCCACAAAATTAACTTTTTGTACATCATTTGATCCAAATCCAATAAGAATTAATAGGAAATTATTTATAATTTAGATTATGTAACTCAAAATTTTAGAATGCATTATCATAACATTTGGGGTTGAAATCATAATATAGTTGAGTTTTTTTATAATAACAACTTTTCATTACAGTTTTCAAATAGAACCATTTAAGGAATTAAATGGAAATTGTTGTGGGAGTACATCTTATTGGGATGAATTTGGAAAAGGAAGTTTTTGGAACTAGAAATTTCAGAATAAATGATTTATAAGGAGAATATGATCCAACCACACTTGATAATGGCTTAGAGAATGAAGAAAACTTATGTAAAAAACTAAAGGAAATATCATTCTTTCAAGGTAGGTGATCGTATATTTTTAAAGTCTCTCTAGGGAAAAGTGTTATGTGTTTCTCTAAAAATGGAAAGTTAAGTCCACAGTTCATTAGACCAATTGAAATCCATTATAATTTTGTAGGAGTTGACTATCAAGTTTCCTTGAATTATTTTTTATCTCATGGATATGAATTATTTAATGTCTTAGTTTTAATAAAAAATTTTGCAGATGAATATAAAGTATTGAGACCTGATGTAGTTTAGTTAGAAGAAAAACATTCCTTTGATCAACATATTGTTAATGAAAATATATCTCCTATATAATGTGTGTCACACACCTTCATGTTTTCAAATCATCCCATCCATTACATCCTTTTTTCCATTCCTCTACCTATCTGTTCGCCCCTGGTGACCTTTGTCTCGGGATCTTACACTTCTTCTTCCTCTATGGCTCTTGGGTTTGGGTTGACGTTGTGAGATCATCCACTCACTACCCCTAGTTTTTCTTCTTGTGGTGCACTGGGTGTGTCTCAACTACTGTCCTTCCTGTTTAGTACTTACTCCCAGGTCATGGTGCCCCATTCCCATCCATTAGGGATGCACTCAATAGTTCTTCTTATTCGTCCTCCCATACCTGCTTCTCAAGGATCCTTGTGCATCATTCATTGGTGTCTTGTGATGGATCACAGACCAGCCTTGATATTCTTATGGTTTTGTTCATGGAGGATTATGAATATCTTTTGTGGACACTGATTTCTCTCTTTGGTTCCTCAATGCATCCCCTTCCTGCATTCCAGGGCTTTGAGGGGTCATTGGGGACTCCTCTGTTTGACTCAGATCTCCTCGATTCATCCTTCACCGTTCTACCTTGTCCTAGACTCCAAGGAGGAATTCATCCAGGATTGGTTTCATTCTCTGTGCTCTATTTTCCATTGGTCCATCAGCCTCACGAGATGGTCTTTGGATGTGAAAAGGGTAAAATAAATCCCGATGGGGGCGGTCTGGGATAATCTCCCAGGGCTTCCACTGCCTTTTCATAATGATGGATTCTTTAAGGCGGTTCATGACACCCTTGGTGGGTTTCTTATCTTAGATCCAAAAACTCGATTTGGTGAAAATTCCTCAGTGGCACATATATGTGTGGAAATAGATATCTTTTCCCCTATTTCGAAGACAATTTCTATTTGGGTGCAGGATTCCGTTTGTTGGAATCAATATTTGTTGTATACTGTCTTCTAATGTTTCTAATCCCATTTCTTGTTCAGGGGAATTCATTGCAGGTCTTATGTTGTCAACAACTTAGAGGTCATCATGGTCATTTTCAGTTTGAAATATACTTGAACAGCCATCCTACCCCTCTAGATAATTATACCATAGGAGAGACATAGGGGTTGTTTCAGCATGAAGGGTCTCCTGATGGTAGTACTTCTCTGGTGCTATCCTCTAATTAGATAATAGACGAGCGAGGGGTGTGTCGGGATATAGTGCCTCTCTTTCTTATATGGGCACCTTAGGTACAGGTTGGTGATTTTGTTTTCATTATTAATTTGGATTGAAGATTGTTGGGTTTAGTGGCATGGATGTCCTATATGGGTTTCCTCGAACCCTCTGTCTTCAAGTGTCGGTGCATCCTCAGCATGCAGGTCCTTCTGGTGGAATTGCAGGAAAGTTAGGTTTGCTCCATTTTTCCCTAGGTTTTTCTAGTTGTTGTGAGGGAATTTTGAGTTTTCTTCCTTCTTCTCAGGGTTCTCTAATGGTTCAGCCTTCTTCTCTAGGGTCACCAACAGTTCAACATCTTTCTACCTCATCGTCCTCTAAGTATGTGGGACCTGCTCAGTTCTATTCTCCCTGGAGTTCGAATGGTGTAGGGTGCATATATTCATTCTCCCCATGAATTCATGCTCATATCTAGTCCCCCTATCATCCCCAGTCAAGCCCTTGTCCATGAAAAATATATTTTTTTAGTAGGACTCAGTCAATAATCCTGAACGTGGGTTTTCACTCCCACTTTTACAAGGCTACATTTTCTGGATCCAATCCTAGAAAACATTTTATCAATGATCATATCCTTATATGGAATATAGGGGGTATTGTATGTAGGGTTAAAAAAGACTTTGTGGATTCTGAGGTTAGATAGAATAAGATTTCACTGGTTGGTATTCTCGATCACAAACAACAACCAAGCCTGATTAGTGATTTTTCTAGGATACACATATTGTAGGGATGTCTACATGTGGATCCCAATAATTGGCACATCTGGATATTCAAGAATAGGTGGTGACGAGTGGATTCGTTGGGGTGGGTGATTATTTTATCATTGTTAGGGAGACCCATGGATTCCATATATTTCTTGTTTCTTCCATTTATTGGAGTTGTGATCCCCATTATATAGAGATCCTGTGGAATGAGATCATATTACTGGACATAAGTAAATATCTCATAGTTGGTGGATGGTGACTTTAATGTAATGGAAGAGCCGGATTAGGTGAAGGAAAGGGGTCCTTATACTAGAAGGGTTAGTATTTATTTCAACCAATTCATGAATGGATAATTTATTTTATACCTTGGATATTCATTGAATAACATCACATGGTGAAACAACTAAAGAGTAACTCGTGGATCATGGAGTCCCCATGATTGATACATGGAAAACATGCATGATATTTCCATGTACACTAACATGAGTGTGGTTCATTTGGTTCGTAGTATTTCAGACCATTCCCCACTTCTGATATATAGCTTCTTTAGGAATGATAATCTAGTGATCTCCATGTATTCTTGGTTATGGGTTGGTGCTCTTAGTTTCCATGACATGGTTAGAATGGCCTGGATCAATCCTATTCAAGGGAACTCATGGACTAATTTTTATAAAAAACAAGGCACCTCACGAGTAGGCTACAGGTGTAGTCGTGGGACATTCCTCCCCTGGACAGGGATTTAGATGTCACCATTCATGATGTTGATAGCCTCGAACAATATCTTGAAGATGTATGGGATGATTTCATTTTTGAGGATCTAGTGGATAAAAAAATAATTTTGTGCAATCATTACTGAAGAAGGCATGCCTTTCTATGGGGATATCAGGAGTGAATTTGTAGAAAGATAGGGACCAAAATACTACTTATTTTCATAGATGAATCTATGAGAGTAGAAGGTTCCATAAATAAAAAATCATGCTTGAGTATGGGTCATTCACCAATGATAGGGATGTCATTGGTGCCTTGGATAACTCACACATTAGGGATCTTCTTGCTAGACCTAATGTGCACTTTCCTAGTGGTTATTTGAGTGAACCATATGTTCTATTTGACATTATCCCTAATAGTTTTTCTTTATGGGACAATGATTATTTGGGGGACCTTCCTCGGGAGAAAGAGGACTTTGATGATATGATGAATTTAAATCTTGATAGTGAGGTTGGTTCAGATGTGTATCTTGCCTCCTTTTAGAGATTTTAATGGGAGGTTGTTAAACCTGATTTGATTATGGCTATCCAGTACTTCTTTTGGGGTTGGAATCTGCCTCGTTTTAAAATTTCCACTATTCTTGTGCTCATCCCTAAGTCCAAAAATCCTATATCCACCCCCATTTTCATCCTATAAGCATGTTCAATGTACCTTACAACATTATCGCAATTATTATCAACTCTAGGCTGTCTTCTTACCTTCCTTAGTGGATCTCAATTGAACAACATGGTTTTGTGAATGGGTGATCTATCAAGGGGTATTACCTTGGACCAGGAAATTATCATGATATCAACTTCAAAACTCGTGGTGTTAACGCAACCATCAAGCTTGACAAGAATAATTCATATGATCTTATTGAATGTAGATTCATCAATAGAGTTTTGGTAGTATTGGATTTTTTCCTTGGAATATTGAATTTTTTTTCAGATGTTTTAGCTATTCTTGGCTTGCAGTATCATTTATGGGTAAGGCCTATGGTTTCATCAAGGATACCCAGGGTCTTCGATAGGGAGACCCTTTTTCTCTGAGTCTCTATTATCGTCCAAGATTTCCCTAGTCGTCTCATCTACTAAAGCCTTAGAAATAGAGATATCCATCCATATCATTGCAGAATGGGGTCACCATTGGTGTCCCACTTGATGTTCATGGATGTTATTCTTGTTATATAAATTCTGCTAGTAGATCATTTCAAACATAGATCATAATGATGGTCATATATTTTCATTGTAGTGTCCATATTTTTAACAAAATCAACAGTAGTTTTTACATTCATTGCAATTATCCTTAGATCTTTATTACTCATGTGAACCACATATTGGACATGAAGGGAGAGGATTTTCCCATGGAATACCTGGGGAGCCTTTATCTTCCATTAGGTTTCGTATTAGTGAATTTGATCCCTTGTGTACCAGAATCACTAATCAGGTTCTTAATTGAAAAATAATCTCCTATCATTCAGTGGCAGAATAACGCTGATAAATTTTGTGCTATTAGCCACACTAATTCACGCTCTCTCTTTGGTCAAGGTTCCTAATTATTTCACTAAAATAGTGATTGAATTAATTATAACTTTATCTGGGCCCATAATGTGGAGGGAAAAAGGAATTGGGTTTCATGGAAGAAGATGGCACGACCAGTTATTGAGGGTGGGATTAACATTTGAAGCCTCAACGACACCATCCATTTCATAAATGCTAAGTTATCAGGGGAGGTGTTGGAGATCCATACATTATGGGGGTGAACCATGCATGGTAATTCTATAGGTGACCAAGTTTTTTTTAGAAGGATGTGTTTCTTGATTTTGGACTGGGGTTGGTCCCATCATATATGCTTTCATGTTCCATTCACATTGGATCATCCGTAGAGATGAAGTCTCCTTCTGGCATCACAAATAGAGTGGGGAGATCTTTTGTTACCCATTCTAACCAGCCAATAATATTTCGTTCATGGACACCCATTAATACCTAGGTCTTATCATGGTCATCCTAAACAACACCTAATATGATATGTGTAACCTCATAGAGCTCTCCCCGAACATGGATAGGTGTGTTTTCACTCCTTCCTCCTCTGGAAAATTCACGATGTGGGACAATCGTCAGACCATCAATATGCAGGATTATGGAGATTTATATAATTCTATCCTTTGTTCCAAGAGTATAACCACCATGTTTAACTACCTTGTATGGAGAATCTGGAATATAGGTATTCCCACTAATGATAATGTAATGCATTGCGGTATTTTCTTGGTTTCTATACGTGTTTTTTGTAAGCAGCATAAGGTTGTGAGCTCAAGCCATCAGTTTTTTGAAAGCGAGTGAGCTCATGAAGTACGGGTATTTTTCGGGAATTTACTACTACCTCCACTCTGAGAATGGAATGTTATCCCTTCCATGATAGGTGGTATCATGGTTCAGGTGATGGAGGTCTGGATAAGTCTCCATGTTCCATAATAATGAAAGCAGGGTGTTGGTGCATATGGAAAGAGAATAATTAGTGGATCCATGGTGGGGTTTCCTTGACTGGTTGCTGGATTAACTTCTTAGTTAAATGTATTCTCATCATCATGTTAGGGCTCTGGATTAATGGAGTGAGGATCCCTCTTTGCAGTGCTTCAAGTCTAGTCCCCGCCACTCCCTTCAGGAGAACACCAACCGCCTTGGAAATTAGGTTTGCTGGCACCCCCCTTCAGTGGTCTTGAAGCTCAAAAGTTACGGGTCCTTTGTTTTAGGCTACATTCACGATGATAGGGTTGTGTGTGACAATAGTGGATCAATCATTTTGGCCTTCCCAATTAGTATTGGTCAGGGTTTAGCCCTTTCTGCAGAATCCATGGCCATTTTCAATTGTCAGAAAATTGGCAGGGAGAAAGTCTTGGACATCTGGGAAGCTAATAAGGACTATATGATACTACCCAATTCCCGTCATAGTGTGGGAAATATTCCATGTTATATTCTCTACACAATTATAAATTTTTGAGTCTTTCTAGGGGATAAAATGTATGTATCTCATACCTGGCGGGAGGGTAACATGGCGGCAGACTACATAGCCTTAGTTGATATTCTTCATCAAGTATGGTTATTATTTCATGATATTCTTACCTTTAATGTGGAAGGGTTTAATATTATTATAGGTGGTTCCCTCAGTCACCACCATTTTAAACCCCCTTAGAATCTTCTATTGTTTAGGCTACTATTTTCGGCCTTGGATACCTTGTATCTTCAATTTCCATTGATAAAATATTTACATGATGATGATGATGATGAGAAATATCTATTAAACATTCATGAATTTATAATGATATTGTTGTATAATAAATCGATTTACCAAGTTAGGATTTTTAACAAAACTATATTATTGAATATGTGACATTTGAATCAGAAAAAGTTATGAAGGGAAAATATTCCCACATGTTTGTGTAAGAAATAAAATTGTAAGGAATCAATTTCCAAAATGGGGGAAGGGTGTAACAACCAATGTAATGTTATGATAAATCCTTTTCATGAATAATTAGCATCTATTAATTATATTTTATATATTTATAGGCCTTATAATAATATAGGATAATTTTCAATCAAAAGGGTAATGCTTTATTTCTAACTAAATTGTACTCTCATGTAATATATATTTTTACATAAAATATTGATTTATCAAAAATATAATTTTAATATTAAAAAATTTTCTTCATTTTTTCAAATTATATTGGGAAACTTTTCGTAGTAAAAACTTTATTGAATATTCTAACATGTTTTCTTTTTCAAAAAATATCGAAAATACCGATTTTTATTGAAAGAAGCATCAAAATTCGTGTATTTGAAACTAAATTACATTGGGGATATGATTTTAAATTTAATAACATTGTTTTTAAAAATCATATTCCAGTAAATTTCATTGTAACCAACATTATACTTTAATTTTGTATAAAATATATTTAAAATTAAATGGCCATTTTTTTGAAAAACCATTTTTTTGTTGTCTTTTATGGGTTTTGCATTAAGTAATATTATGCAAAACATGTTTTTTTAATTTGATAAAATGAACTCTATATTTATATTCAACCAAATATATTTTTTAATAATTTAAATTTAAAATTTTTTCATAAGGAATTATAGAAATTCTTAAAATATTTTACCACTATTATGGTTAAAACAGTTTTGATGAGGGATAAGAATAATTGATAATGTTTAAAGTTACATATAAACATGTATAATTTTAATTTTGGTCCATATTTCAAGAATATATCACCAATTGTTTCTAATTTATCAAATAGGTAGCCTTTTAATTTTTAAAAAACAAATATATTGTTTTCTTTTTAAAAATTTCATGTGTGTCCTCTCACCCACTTATAAAATAACAAAGCCTATCCGATTTTATTTGAACATTAAAATTCTTTTTAATCACTGAATTCCCAAATAAATAAATTCCATATTTACATCCCCACATACTATATTTGATTGGTTATCACAAAATTGTCATCAGAAACATGTATATATAGCCCAATAGAGATTTTCTAATAAAGGGGTATAATTATTAACCGAGTGTTTTGGTTTTATTTTGTTTTTTACAATTTAAAATAATATTAAACAGTGTTAAAATAATAAAAATAGTTTCTTCAATATACTAATATGTTATTATGATAAATTCATATTATATATCTCTTTCATTCTACTATCATATAGAATAAAAGCTAATAATTCTTATCTACAAAGGAGTAACACCTCGTGAACCGATGTAATTCATTTCCCATAATTTCCTTTCCTAACAGGTTAAAATGATATATTTAATGTATATATTATATTCATGAAATAAGTATCATTTTTTAATATAACATGTTATCTATATTCTTACATATTTATCTATTGAAAAATGATAACGCTATTGGTGTGTACATGTGGATTAACACCTCCATGAAGTGATTTCAATAATTTTTATGACCAAATCACATGGATTCTATATGTAAGGGTATTGAAATAAAAATTTGGTAATAATTATAGAATAAAATATTAATAAAAAACAAAACAATACTTTCAGTCCTTCTATAAAGTACGATGAAAAATGTAAACATTACACATGCTTACATTTTTCCTTCTTTCTCCAGGACTGTAAGGTAATTTAATTTTCACAACAATATTTCATAGTATATTTTTGAAATATAATTAGTGTATAAAAAAGATAATTATTACCTTATTATTATTTTAATGATTATATTATAATTACCACTATGACCATAGGGAACATAACAAAATCATTTTGGACATATTATCTGAGTATCATCCAAACATCATATGAGAACATAATTGTTTATGTAATTTTATAGAAAATGATATTAAATAAATGAAAAGGACTAATATACATGAAAATGTTTCTTAATAAAGTAAAAATTTTAACCTAATTTTATTATTCAGAAATTTAAATGTAATATATTAAATTTTAAATGATAATAATACCCTGCATGATTAATAAATTACAATTATTTTTTGTTTAAAAATTTATTTTTCCAATAAATTTATTTATTTTGGATTTAATAATAGTTTAAAGATATTTAAATGTAATTGATAAATTTTTATAACTCAAGATTCAATATAATATTGTATGGTATATTTTCTATGTTACGTGTAGAGTTATCATGAGCATCAGGGGTCCGTAGAGATTTGATTATGATAAAATAGAAATATGAATTACATTATATTATAAAAACACAATTTTTAAAAAAAATATTAATAACTCCCAAATGGTTTCTCTTATGAGACATTTTATATCATTGTTAGGTCTAGGATGTAGGTTTTACCATAGGCACAACCTAAAATTCATGTGTGTCTGGTCTTTAGTAAAATTTTATGAGATGACAAATTATTTAATATTTTCATTATATATTATTATGAATAAATTGAAATATCATCCAAATGGTGTCTCATATGGAATATCTAAAATCATAATTTGGTTCTAAATGTGTGTTTTACCCTAGGTGCAATTTTTTTTGTCTGTGTCAGAATACTAGTCACTTCTCACCAAACAGTAATAATCATTTATATCCAATTTTTTGTTGGGAATTTAATTTAAAAATTATAATAACAATAAAATTTTTATTATTATTTGTTCCAAAGGTAAAAATTGTAATATACTTCAGTGATTAATAATTATGTCAAAGTGGAAATAATGTGACTGTAGTGTAATAATTATTATTGTAAGGGTATGGATCTGTATGGATCCACCCTTTGCATGTTTCCAAATACAAAGGTGCTTGGAGAAGGCTTAGTGGATGTTTGGATTTTTTTGAGTGTTAATTATTGGGAACATCGAACTTCAAGGGATGCAAGTGGGATTCATGTCATGTAATATATCAGTGTTTTAAAAATAAATAAAATGAAGAGGAAATGGTTTTTTTCATTGAAAACCAACATTGAGTTATTACACGACATGAAATGGGATTGCATATCATGGAATCCCATGATTTTGTATGTTTTAAAACATATCATCCACTCAGGTTTTCAAACCCTATGGTCACAACATCCTTCTCTCTCTCTCAACTCCAAGAGACCAATCAACACCTTATTTAACGTTTTGGAGATCCTTTTCATGAGAAATGATCTTGGTATTCCATCATCGATCCATAGTGATCCATCCTCGATCCAAGTTATGATTTTCCTCTTTTTTTGTTGTTTATTTAATCCCTTTTCCTCGATTTTATCTTTTTAAAGTGATGAAGCTTTAAATCCATGTTCCTAATGGTGTTTCCTTGGTTTTCTATTGGTGTGGTTGTGACATAGTGTCCTCAGGTGAATGTAGTTGTTGGGGGAGAGGTAATTATAGATGTTGTGTTGATCCAATCTTGGGTGATGGACATCAACGACCTTTTAATTTTTGGGATTTGTGGATTATATATGAATTTATGTTAATTTTTATTGAAACCATGACTTAACCCCTTGGAACATAGTGGAATTTTCCTAATTAAATACTTTAACAGGATCAAAGAAATGGTATCCATCACGCAGTAATGTTATTGCTTTATACCATGATAACGGTTTGCCAATTGATTTTCTAAATAGTTTGATATCTAAGAAATTCATGGTTTATCATGTTTCTCTTGATGTATATTGTTAAAGAAAATAAATCCTGAATTAATTGATAATTCATTGGATAATTTATTAAATAGGCATGTTTAATAAATCTGGTTTTGGATATTTTAATTTCATTTTAATCATATAGATGAAAATATGAATATTTAATTGAATTGGTTAATAAACCTGAAACAAGGTGAAACATGTTGATAAAATAACTAAGGTCATATTTAATTACATGTACAATTAAGTATTTATATCTTTTGAGAGCCTATTTTTGTGGTTTCACATAGATGTAACCCAAAAATAATGAATTGGTGATTTCAAGATGGAATAATAACCAGTTGTGTAATAAATATAATTTATTTTTGGGGCCTAAGTTTCCAGATTTCATGTAATATTCATGGGTCTTTTGCGTTTTATCTAGGAAATCTCATCATGTGTTAATGTGAAAGCCTTTATTTTGGTCTGAGAGTCCATTTCTATGTTTTCTCCTACATCTTTTGATGTGATATTGAAATGATACTTGTGGTATGTGGTTTGGGAGGCCTGTATGTTATTTTAATATAGGATAGCTAATCCATGAGGCCTATTATGATACATGGGGTTGATAGGCCTAGTTGTTGTGGGAACAATTCACACATAGAGTGGAATGATTAATCGGTTTATGATTGTGTCATCAAGGAGAACATTGAAGACATTTTAATGGGTTGATGTTTGGATTACTCGTTGACCTGAATGTTTTATGATTGTTGAATATTTCATTTTATCTACGGAAATTCCCCCTCATTTTGAGGAATATGATGGTTCTTACTCTCCTTTCTAGGTAGGTGAAGATGCATTGGGTATTCCTTGTGCTTTCTTTGTTTATATTCTCATGGTCATATGGGATTACATGCCTTCTATAGGTGGAAGAGACTCAAAGGGTAGTTTATCTACTCACTATTTTTGTCCTCGTATGTTTGATAGCTTATAATTGTTTTTGGGAATACATTTATATATGGAATGTGATAATTGTTTTTAAGAAAATTAAAAAAATGTTAAAACAATGGAGTTGGAGCTCACCAGGATGAAATTCTAAGGTAATAATTAGGAGAATCTAAGGACTATGTTTGGTTATTCCTATATGGAATGAGACTGTTTTTATACTAATTAAATGAAATGTGGAAGTTTTTATTGTAAATTATTTATTAATTAATTAATTAACATAAAATGAAACGTACAAAAATAGTTCTTATAACATCATGTATCACTTTAAATGGTAGTGTCTTATAGGATATCAAGTCTTAGCAATGGATGCCAGGTGTCTGAGATACGTAATCTGCAATTGAGTCTAATAATAGTTTATTCCCATAGAATGTTTTTTATCTATATTATATCATATATTTTTTCCAATATACTACACCACCCTATCAGTTAGGACAACTATGACCCCAAGGATTCTAAGCCTTGTGGTGTGTTTTCCCCCAACATCTTGGTGGGAGGAAGCATTTCTAACTACATGCATTGGCCCGTCAATCCTCTCTTGGTAGTTAATTGTATTGGTATGCATGGTGGTTAGTTTTCCCTATATATGTGTGTAGAAGATTGTAATGTATTATGGTTATTTCATGCCCATATATTATGGATATAGTTTCCTAGTTGAAACTATAGCTACAACATGTATGTCCTTTGATGGATTGAGTGTCCTTGGTGTATGTGATGTAATAGGTTTAGATATAATAGAAAATGTATCATAAACATTATTTAGACTGTGGTGTCTCCTTGAACTACCTAGTTACTTTGGTTACATAGATATGGTTCTGTGATGCTTGAGGTACATGTTTGATGCATGTGGTGCGTGTTGTAGTGCTCCACCCAGGTGTCTACAAGCTAGCCTTTTGGAGAGAGATTATCATCATGTGCAATGTTGGGGAAGAGTAGAAATATAGTGGGGAAGTAGTTGTAGGGTACCCTTGATATTATATATTATATTATATTCTCTTGTATATGATACTTCGTTAGAGTATCAATAATGATGCTAAGAAAATAGTATACTTGTTTAACTAACTATTTAGTTTCACTTATTGTTCACTGTGATTTAGCATGATTTATTTTCCTTTTCCAAGAGAGGATCTTGGGAGGATCCAAATATGTATTCTGTTATACTAACCCAATGTATATATAAACTGTTATTTAGTTCATTTGGAGTAGGTTGGAGATCATTCTGGTTACAACTAAGTTGTGGGTTGGAAGAGCCATTTGGGATTCTTGGACACTGTTGTATTTACATTATTTTGGTATATGTTGTTTTTCATTTTAGTTATAGATTACATTTTGTACATTAGATTTTATCTGGTATTCTAACCAGGTTCAGTGTGTATCTCCCTTATCTCTCTATATTACATGTGTTTCTTTTAGAGGTTAACGCCTCCCATCTACTTATTTGTTACACCCTTTTTTCTAGTCCAAAACCTGCGGCCTACTAGAGTTGGGACACGGGGGGTCAATATCTCCCATCTCCCATTTCTAGCCTAGGATGGGTACACCTTGTGGGGAGTGGGTCATGACAGAGTGTTATTAGATTCATGTTTAGGGATATGATGATGTTTGGACTTAGGCATAGGTGAGGTTTCATGGGTTCATAGGGAAAAGGTGAAGTTAAGTATATCAATCTCTGTAAACACATCAGATCGGTTGAGACACGTGTATTTATGAAATAGTATAATATAATTCATTATCTATTAAGATTATAATGTCTAAAAAATGAGGTGATACTATTTATAGGGTAGAGACCTAGAAAAGGGTTAAGTATCATTCTTCCTTTTGCCTGTGTTTGAATGGGTATACCATGGGATCAGTTAACCTAAAATGAAAACTAAAAAAATATTATTGTTAAGGTATTCTATATTAAAGGATTATGATATCTAATTGTTTTTTATTTTGTAGGTATGGATCCAGGTTAGGGTTCTCAGCATGTTTTCATGGAGGATTTTTAGAGGGTTTCTCCAACGGATCGCTATAGAATAGAGGTTTATTATGAAGAAACATATAAGAGGTCACTACAAGTGTTCTATAAGCATATCATGTATAGGTATGGGTGCTCCATTTTAGATTTTTTTCATAGAAGATATTTTGGAATAGGTTGAGATTTATTTATTTTAATCATTGCATGGAGGGTGAACTCAGTGTTGTCAGCTGTGAATATTCTATGTGGGGTCGTAATGCAGTGGTGTTTCTTGTTCATTAGAGATCTCATAGAGTTAGTAGTCTCATGGGAGGATTTCCCAGACTAGTTTAGAACTAAGATTCTTTATTCAATCATGAAATCTTCTAGTCAACTGTAGATTATTAAACATCAGTAAGAGAGATCTGGTGTGTGAGACTTCAGGATCCATTTCTAGATCCTTATGCGATATGCTTAGGAGATATTTCAAGATGATGCCGTCAGGGTGATGCATTTTGAGGAGGCTTTGAATCTAGATATACAGATCCATAACACCCCTTTTATGCTTAAGACATATCATGAGGTGTTGGAAATAGAAGAGTTCATTGAGAAGACATTATCTTGAACTGAATAATCATTAGAGGGGAGTCATCATGATTCCTCACAAAGAATATCAATGTTCAGGGGTTTATAACTGGAAGGATAGGGGATATTTTTATCTGTCAAGGGTATGTACCACCTATCCATGTATCAATTATATGGGGGTGGCATCTCTCAAACCTACACAAAGGTATTAGAATTTTTTTTCTTATGGATGATAAATTAATTAGTGATGATATTTCTTGATGTTTTTGAGTGGTCAGCGTGCACCATGTGTTTTTCTTATGGTTCCACAATTGAAGCAGTTATAGCCAAGCTAGTCAAAGAAGGTTTCCCCAGTTTTGGATCATCAAAGAGTAGGTGGAGAAATAATAATAAATCATCAGGATACTCCCCATCCCTAGATATCATATTGTTTTCATGGACGTGGTCATCAGTATAGTCTGAGAGGCTCTGGAGCATGTTTTGGTCATCTTCATGATTTAACATTGTCAGCAACAGGGGATCATGGAATCATCTAAGGAAGTATTTTATTGATTTATAATTATGTGCATTCATTCTATGATTCAGGAGAAATGCACTCCTTCATATAACATTCCCTTATCCATGCTTTTGAACGTGAGGTAGAGAGACATCTTATTCCCTTGGAATTAACTACACATTTTAAACGTTGAGCTGACTTGTTTGAAGTATGTAGATACTATGAGATAGTGTTGGGTTAGACCTACTCTTTGGGAGTTTTGAAAACATTACATATACAAACATATAATGTCAACCTCAACATGGATTGGTTTTATTCAATGCATAATATCATGGATTTCTTCAGGATGTTGGTTTTCTTCTTTGAGGCAGATGGAGAGCTGGTAGAATTTGATGGTGAGCGAGACCCTCATATGGATTAGAGGTGTGTTCTATCATTTTCATCCTTGATGTCTAAGCTTATACTTAGTCAATTGAAGATTTATAATGTTTCAATTCATAGGGTCATGGAAGATTACCACGATGCCTTTCTAGAGGTGGTTGTAGCGTTTCCCCCTCGATGAAAGATCGTGTTTGTAATCGAACATCATCTCAAAGTGTCTTTTAACTTGATGTATCAGTATAGTATGAATAATTATGAGTTGATAGGGATACATATATAGATTGATTGTCTACTATAGTGTGGTAATGTTTACCCATAAGGTTCTCTATGGGGTGCACTAATTCTCTTTGTGTGGAAGGGTGATGAAAGTTTGTGATTGTGGATCGAATATCATCACTTGAACCAAGTGATAGTATAGAACTGCTATCATATTCCATGGATTGATGATTTATTTTATCAAAATAAGGTTGAATTTTTATTCTCAGATATCTATTTTCGGTCAGGATATCATCAGTTGCGAGTTAATGATTATGATATTATGAAGACTACATTGTGTTTTGACCATAGGAATTATGAGAGAGTTGTGATGCCAATAGGTGTAAATAATTATCTATCTGTTTTCATGGGGTTAATGAAAACAATGTTCTATGACTTCATGGATTTGTTTGTGGTGGTTTTCATCGACAAAATCCTTATGAACTTTGCATCTGAGGAGGTGAATGCAAAGAATCTGTGTGTCGTTTTAGGAATTCTACATCATCATCATCTATTTGGGAAGTTGATGATGTGTGAGTTATTGGATAGAGAAGTTCATTTCATGGGGCATTTCATGTCCCAACATGTAGTAGTTTTGGATCCATTGAAGATAAAACACATTGTGTCATGGGTATTCCCCACGAATATCATAGAAATGTAGAAATTCCTTTGTCTTTTAGGCTACTATAAGAGGTTCATATTATATTTTTCTCGATCTATTACTCTTCTAACATTGTTGACCTAAAAGGACCATGTGGTCATCTGTATGGGTCAGTATAAGGCATATTTTGAGTATTTGAAAGAGATGTTGTGTGATCAAGTTCTTTATCTACCATTAGATGGAGTTCAGTTTGAGGTTTTATGGGACGCTTCACATATTCAGTTGGGTTGTGTTCTAATTTAGTAGTGATCAATTGTTTTTTATAGGTCCTTACAGTTATCCCCATGAACATAACTATTCCACCAAGATCTTTAGTTGGAAATGGTGGTGTTTTCCCTAATGTTGTGGATAAATTACGACCTCGGTGATCTTTTGATGGTATTCAATGATACTAATATCCTGATGTATGTTTTCTCACAGTGTGACTTGAACGTGCATCAATGTTGGTGGTAAAGTTTTTACAAGATTAAGACATCAAGATTTCATATACACCAAGAAAGGGACATAGTGTAGCCAATTTGTTCTACATGAAGTTGTGTAGTGATGTGTCATTTGAATTATGTGATTCCAAGATAGTAATTATAGAATATTCAACATTACTTCTAGATATGGGAGATGTTGGGGAAGTGGTTGCCTTTTCAGATTATAGTGTAGTCATCTCTCATGAAATAGGAAGAAGAATCCTAGTTGGGAGTTCATGAGGTGGTGTTCTGGATAGACCGAGTTGTTTGTGATGAATCCCCTAATAGTTGGTCTGATGATGAACACTAATGAGTGTTGTTTCATGGAAAGAGTTTCATTCCACTAATAATGTGTAAGATGTATGTCATATATTTCAATAGTTTTCCTTTGGATGTACATCCTAGAATTATGAAAAATAAAAGATCCTTGATATGTTGGTTTTGGTGGCCTTGGTTTATATGTGCATTTTCAGTTTTTCTATCATGATCTGTCATCTACTAGAAGGTGAAGTTCATGCACTGTGTTCCTGGTGGTTTTCTCCAGCTATTAAATGTTCTACAGTAGAAGACAGATCACATCATGATGATCTTTTTTACAAGATTCCCTCATGCTTACAGAGTACATTATGTTATATGTGTGGTAGTGGATCTTCTGATAAAATAATCCCAATTTTTAGTGATCAAGGAGTAAATATCATTAGAGGTTCTATCAGGGTAGTATCTGGAGGATGTGGTGAGACTCCATGGAGTCCATAGTATGATAATTTTTAACTGGGATCTTCATTTTACATCTAGGGTGTGAAGAGGTCTCCATCATTCTTTTATTTTATATCTATTCTTTTGAACTGATTTTCATCTATGGATGAATGGTTCTACATAATAGACTATTCAGACTCAAGAAGATATGTTGTGCTCTTGTGTCATAGATTTTGGAGTTTTTTGGTTGAGTCACCTATCCTTGGTAGTTTTCTATTACAATTATATTTTCCCTCCACAATCGGTATGGTGTTGTATGAATCCTTGTATGGATGATGATTCCATTCCCCATTATGCTAAAATAGGTTCAAAGTGTCACTAATTTGTCAACTAGAACTTGTACAGAATACAATAGAGATGGTTCTTATGATTTACAATAGTTTTAAGGTAGAGAAATATCATCACAAATCCTATTATGATAATAGGATGACACCTCTAGGGCTCTATATGTGAGACCATGTGTTTCGGGAGGTGACTACTCATCGTGGGTAATGATGTTTTGGTCCTGGGAGTAAGATATATTCCAGGTTTGTTGGGATTTTCAATGTGTTGGAACATGTTGGATCCATGGAATATCAAATATCAATTCTCCCATAGATAATCTAGATACCTGATTTTTTTCACGCGTCAAAACCTCTTTGTTATCTTCCAAATGAATCTAACAACTTCAATTGGGGTTTGATAGATATTGACGATAATACGACCTTAGAGGATCATCCTGTAGAGATCTAAATCTTCTAGTAGATGGTATTGTGTGGTCTTGTTATCCCCATTATTCATGTCTCTTGGCAGTATGGTGGTATATAGGAGTGTACCTAGGAATGTGAGTCGTATGTGTCTGTTCAATACCTAAGCAATTTTATTTTTAGATCTTCTCTTGTAACATTTCTATTTGGTGTTTCTAGACTAATCTTATTTATGAGATGGATTTTTCTTGTTTCTTATTCTGTATTTCAACATTTTTAGAGTTATCATGCCCATGATTGTTTTTAGGATCTGGTTGTTGTTGTTTTTTGGTTTTGTTCATGTTCCTATAGTGATGTGGTGAGCTTCGTTGGTGGAAAAAGATATGAGAGGTATCTCACGGGGTGTCTGTTCAGATGATACATTATATTTACTCTCTATTTTGGATTTTGATTCCCAAGGATGATAATTATTTATAGGTATCTAATGTAATGGCTCGGATCCACATGGATCGACCCTTTTCATGTTTTCAAAGACTAAGGTTCTTAGATACGGCTCTGAAGAATTCTAGAGGATTCTAGGGGCTGAAAAGCTGAAAGCAGGGAACTTTCATGGTGGGAATGTGGGGTTTAGGTCATGTAATATTTCAGGGTTTGAAAATTTTAATAAATTATGAGGTGATGTGTTTATTGTAAAATACCAACCTCAACATATTACACAATGTAAAATTGGATTACACATCATGTAATTCCCCAACGTGGTATGTTTTAATACATTTTAGTAACTCGGATTTACAAACCCCACGACTAAAGTATCCCACTCTCTCGACTCCAGTGGACCTAGTGACCCCCTCTTCAATTTTTTGGAGATCCCTTCGATGAAATTCGATCTTGGGATTTTTTTTTAATCGGTATCGATCCATCTTGTATATGAGGTCTGATTTTCCTTTGTTATTTTGAATTCATTAATCCTTTTTCCACTCATTTCTTTTTTATGTGTGATCACACATTATCTCCATGTTCCTAGTGGAGTGTCATTCGCGTTGGGTTGGCGCGATTATGACGAAACATCCTCAGGTGTATATAGTCGTTACGAGAGAGGTGATATGAATCCATTGTGTTGATCTGTTCTCATGTGAAAAAAATTCAATATCCTTTTATGGTAGGATATTTATGGCATCCTTAATTATTTTTATACAATTATAGTCTTATCCTGATTTTTCCTCATGGATCATAATGGAATTTACTTCATTATAAATAGAAACTGGATTAATGAATTTGTATCAATCACACTAAAATATTGTTTCAATATATTCTGATAATGTTTTCTCTATTGGTTTTCTAGATAGTGTGATATCTATTCCTTATTGATTTATTATGTTGTTCACTATGGATATTGGTAAATAACGTAAATCCAAAATTAGTAGATAATTAATTAGGTAGTTTTCTAACGATTCATGTTATATAAATATGGTTGTTGTTATGATTTATTGTTAATCATATTGATTTAGATATATATGTTTAGTTGTTTTTTTAAATAAAAATTATGTGTGTTGATCATTAATGATAAAATAACGAAATTCATGCTAAATTAATTGTTTAATTGATCTGTGATAGCTTGCGAGAGCTTATGGTTTAGGTTACATGTAGTTAGAACATGTGAATAATAAATCAGTTAATTCATCAGGTCAATAAACTGGATGTGTGATAAATATAATTCTATTGTAGGGATTGAGTTTCCTCTTATCTTGTAAAGGATAAATGCCTTATACTTTGGATGTGTTAGTGATCATTGTGCGTAAAGTATGAATTCCTCTCTTTGGGGTCGACATCCCATTTCATTGTTTGTTCCTCCTTCTTGTGATGTGCTCTGGATACGAGACTTGTGTCCTATGGGTCATGGAGTCCTGGATGTGATTTCAGCCTAGGATGGCTGATCCTGGAGGACTATTGTGGTACATGGGGTAGAGAGGTCTATTTTTTGTGGAAGAAAATTATTCATAGAGTGGAAAGTTTCATCAATTTATGACTATGTTGTTGGGGAGGACACTAGAGATGATCAAACAGATTGAAGATGGGCTCACTAGTTGATATAAATTTCGGATGCTTATTGAATCTATTGTATTTTTTTAATTTCGTTACATTCCCCATTTCATGAGTTAGATGGTTTTTCTTAGTCACCTTCCAAGGGAGGAGAATATGTGGGAGGTTTTCCTGGTGTTTCAGTTGTTTTTATTCTCATGGTTAGATGGGTCTACGATCCTGATATATCTAGAAATTACTTAAAGAGTAGTTCATCTTCTCACTGTGATGAGCCCCTTTTTCTTGTTATCATAGACTGTTTTTTTTTAGAAAACCATGAAATATGGAATGTGTTAATGATTATTAATGAAATGAAGAAAAACTTTAGCCCATGGGGTTGGAGCTTGTTAGGATGAAATGATAAGGTTATAATTATGAGAAAATGTTGACATTTTTTTGTTATTCCTTGAGGTCATGGGAATTTTTTGTGATACTAATGAAGTTAAATGGGGAATTTAAAATTATTCATTAATGATTAAATAATAAATTAAAAAAAAGTTCAATAGATAGAAAAGGATAATATAACATAATTCCGCTCCTTAAATGGTTTTTTTCTTATAGGATATCTTGTTTTGTATTAATAACTGGGATCTAGAGAGACGTTAAATGTTGTTGATTCTAAGACTAGATTATGCACATAGTGTGGTAGTGAGCTATATTTTATCACGTTCTATTTCATTTCTATACACTACTCCACAATGTTGATCATGGATGCTGACACACCGATGATAATGAGCCATATATTGGAGTTTTCCCCCAACAACCTGGTGGAATGATGGATAGATTACTACACCCATTGGCCCTTCTCTCTTCAAGTGGAAGATACTTATGCTGGTTTTCATGATAGTTATTTTTCCCCATATATGTGTGTAAGGGGATATAATGGATTATTGTTACTTAACGTACAACTATTCTGGATATAGTTTTCTGAGGAATTCTATTGGTACAATGTGTAAGGTATGTGATGGATTGAGGATCCTTACTCATTGTATGGTCTATAATAGCCTGAGGTATAATAGATGATGTATTTTAAATGTTTTTTGGGCTATGTTAGATCCCAGAACTACATGGATACATTGGTGATGTGTTCATGGTTGTGTGATGCACATAGTGAATGTTGATGCATGATGTGTATATTGTGGGGGTTCACCCAGGTGTCTATGGGCTAGCCTTTTGGGAGAATGATTCTCAAGACATGCAGTGTTGAGTAAAGTGAAAAAATAATGGGGAAGTAATAATGTGATAACCATTATATTTGTTATTAAATTATATTCTCATGTATTTGATACTTGGTGAGAGTGTCCATGGTGAGGGTGGGAACTTAGGATACCTATTTAGGTGATGAGATAGTTTCACATGTTGTTCACTATGATTTATCATGCTTTCATTACATTTTGTAAGAGAGTAACTCAGGTGGATCCTACTGAGTATACTGTTATACTCACCCTATGTATATATAAACTATTTTTTATATCAGTTAGAGGAGGTTGAAGATCTGTCTGGATACTACTAGCTCATGGGTAGCAGGATCTGGGTGGGTAACCTGGTTGTTGTCGTCCTTACTTTATTTTGGTACTTGTAGTTTTTCATTTCAGTAGTATTAGTTCTTTCGTGAAATTAAATTTTTTAACTTGGATTTATTTTATATTATATTTTGTGTTGAGGTTGGTTGGTGCTTATCATATAACTCTATTCCATATGTATTTCTCTTGGAGGTTAATTCCTTTCATCTGCATGTTTATTATACCGTCGGTTCTAGTCGACAACCCGGGGCCTACTGGAGGCGGGAATCAGGGGTCACTACCTCTCTTTTCACATTTTCTAACTAGGAGTGGTACAACTTATGGGGAGGGGGATGTGACAATGATATTCTTAATTGATTAAAATAAATGAATGAAGTGTGACTAATAAA
The DNA here is from genome assembly GCA_963277665.1 of Viscum album. Lineage (NCBI taxonomy): Eukaryota > Viridiplantae > Streptophyta > Magnoliopsida > Santalales > Viscaceae > Viscum > Viscum album. The sequence goes on from OY728129.1 coordinate 1,072,465,312, forward strand.
AATCATTTACTATTATCCATTTTAATAAATGTTATTATTGGAATGTTATTTGTTGAAATGATGTGAAATATTTATTAATATTAATAATAAATATTATTATTATTAAATTGATAATATAATACTGAAGTGTATATATAAAATGCATGTTTAAATATACCAGATATATATATGTTATCGTGTACATATATATATATACATGAATTTTTTATATATTAGAAAAATATAAATATAAATATATTTATATACATTTTTTAGTGTATATATGTATATATGGATGTGTGTGTATATATAACATTTTAAAATATTGTTGTGTGTGAGTGTGTGTTGGTTTATATATATATATGAACGTGTAGATAAATTAATGTGGGTGTGTATAAATATATATAATTTTTGTATATATATATGAAAATTAATATATATATATATATATAGTGGTTAAATGGAAATAAGTGGGGAGAAATAACTAATAAGACATAAATATAATAGTTATTTTTTGGAGAAAAAGGTGTTTAGCATGGCATAAATATATAAGGGGGATTTTTTATGATCCTGGTATATGATCCTTTAAGAGAGAAGAATGTGTTAATTTATATTCTAAGAAAATATATATAGCTAGAAATGGGTGGGGTGACCAAACTTTTTGTAAATGAGGATGTTGGAAAATCCCACATTCCCCATAATCACTCCCTTCTCCCCACTCTTTATTATCCTTTTTATTTTTATTTTATTATTTTTCAAAAAATATATATCCTCAATATCACATATGAAATTGGTTGTATTTACCCAGAGTTAGTGTTGTTGGGGATTTCTTGATTAGTATAGTTTTAAAACTATTTTTTACAGAATGATTTGAGGTTTCAGTGGTCTAAATAAACTAGAATGTCAACCCTTCTTGTTAATCATCATTATAACGAAGGTACAATGACTGTACGTTTTTTCAATGTTCTATATGGGTTATAGAAATGGTTGTTTGACTTGTTTGTGTAGAACATGAGACCTATTCTTGATTATTTATCACATGAGGTATGTAAGTATATAGGCTTTGTTTTATTCTTGTGAAAATTTAATATACATTATGATGACATTGATTATGATACTATTTGAATCGACATAATATTTGATCTGTCATTTTCATTATGTATCATATATGGTAATTTTTTAAATATAGGTGAGTGAGTCAGTTTGTCCTTTTGGGATGACATTTGAGATATTGTGCATGCATGATAATATCCTCTAGGATGGATTTCTTATAATTATCTCATCATGTACATAGACAATTCTCAAAGGTGTAATGTGAGGCATGCCTTGGGCTATCCAAATAGGGTGAATGCGCTAGACTTAGGTAATAATGAGGGATTTGATGCATGTTTGGATATCAACATGAGATAGATTTGCAATAATTGGGGTCATAATGTACATGGACTATCCTAATTGGTGGAATGTTTCACATGAATGGGGCTATCCACATGAGTGGGGATGTGTCTTGATGATTACTAATCTTCCATTTATCATTGTACTGAAGAAGGTAGGCTTCTACAAGCATGGTGCCGATATAGGATGATCTGGTCACCAAGGACATGAAATTTTTTTGGTACATGTTTGATATATTATTATTATATATTTACCTTATTTTATTCCTTTTATATAATTTTATTTTATAATCACTAATATTTAGGTTCATTGGTGATGTCCAAATGAGTCTTGTATTAACACCCTACATGGGAATTTTGGTGAACTTATAAACTTCATGACTAGAGACACATCGAAGTGAAATTTCCTTGTGGTAAATGAATGAGTAGATAGAGATTGAGTATACAAATTTTGAAGAAGTATTTTTAGTGTGATGTCAACTACTAATTTTATTTATTGGATTTAACCCTATAATAGATACTTGTGGAGTTTCTTCATTTACTATAAAACATGTTTTACATATTTAGTTTCCACACATGTTACTCTTATTATTTATTAAATATATTGATTCTATTTGTTCTATGCACTCCGGTGGTAAATTGTTCCAATGGGGTTTCTCAATAACCTCACTATTATTCGGTAACCTATCGTATATGGGGAGGCACGCTTGAGGTAATGTGGCACTCCCGATCTAACTCGGTTGTTCTTGTCTGGGTGTTAAAAAATGATACCATAGGATGAGGATTCTACAACTTGTATTTTATCTATACCTTAACATTGGAAAGGGTAAATAAGAGATAATAATGTTGGGACTTAGATGGGATAACCATGTAATTGTCTGATCAGCACTATGTAGTAGAGCATTGAGTTAATATAATGATAAAATTATTTTTTGTTATCATTGTTAATTAAATTCACCATGGGTGATGCACATGATGTTGATATATGTTTTTTGGGGTTTTTTGTGCATTCATTCTCAATTCAATACATGTAGGATCACATTCTATATATACCCATTAATTTCATTTGATGTATCCTAATTAATTAAATTCCTTTTGAAATTACGATATGTGTCCTACTTCATTATTTCTGGAATTATTTTCTATGAGGATGTTTCATTCAGTGATTGAATGTTTATATATATATTTGACTAATGTGTATATATTGATAATATGGACTTCACCCAAGAATAGGTGGAAATTGTTTTATGTGTTCCTTTTAATGAGCTTGAATGGGGTTATAATATGATGACTATAAATAACAATCATAGAATTAATGAAACTTTTTAATTAAAGTTATAGATAAATAAATGTTCTTTTTTTAAACATTGAAAATATTATAGAGGGTAGTAGTGTCCCAATAGTCTAAAACTCTTACCAAGGTAATGATAAATTATAGTGAGGATAATTCTAATATCTTTAATTTTAAATAATTATAAATCCAGTTTTGTTAATAAACTATAACTGTTTTTATAAATTTATATTTTCAATGTTGGTATTTATTATAGATTTATAAAATTGTAATATATATATATGTATATAAATTGATTCTATTTTTTTCCTCAAAACACTCTATAATAATATATGGAATATTTTTTGGAGTTAGGTGCTAAGTTAGAATGGGATTCAGGGGTCTCTAAATCCCCAGTGTGGATAAAATAAAAATATTAAATATATTATATTATGTGCACATGATTTTTATAAATAATTAAATAAATATTAAATGGTTCCTCAAATTATAAATGAGACCCCTTTTCAATTCAGGATAAAGGGTTTACACTTAGAACGACATAACATTTGTGTCAGTCAGGTGTTTTTTCAAAATTACAGAACATGATATTTTATTTATTTATTAATTATTTTTCATACAAATTGAATATATACCAAATAGTTTCTTGGATGGAAATTATAAATCTCTTATTGATATAGAAATGTAGGTTTCACCCTTGGTGCATCATGAGATTTTTGTGTTTCAATGTTTAACAACAGTGCACCTAAAGTTATAAATAATCGGTATATGAATTTTTTTGGGGCAGCTATAATAATAATAATAATGATGATGATAATAATAATAATTTTTATAATTATAATAATTTTTTTATTGTTAATTTTAATGAAAAAATATGATAATATACTTTCTTAATTAACAATTATGTTACAGTTTATGTAATGACTTCTAAATGTAAAAATAATGATATTATTAATTTAACTAATTAAATAAAACTAACTGTGATTAAGAAAATAATTTTTGTCATGAGAATTTAATGGAAGTTATTTTTGGAATTATAATGGTGGAAATATAGTGGAATATCAAATAATATTAATCATATTTTTTTTATTATATTTATTATTATATTGATAAAATAATATTGATGTGTCTATATATATAATATGTGTGTATATATATGACATATATTTATATATATTTTTTGGTGTATATATGTTTATACAGATATGTGAATATATATAATTTATATTTGTAAAATATACATGTATTTATACATATGTATGAGTGTACATATGCATATACATCTGTTTGTGTATATGTATAACATGTTTGTATATGGGATATATAAATAAATAGGAATGTGTATGTGTGTGTGGGCGTATATATGTATATGCAAGTGCATATATGTTTATGAGGGCACGAATAAATAAATATATATATATATATATATATATATAATGAATATATATATATATATATATATTTAATGAGATATTAAATTGAATTAAGAGGAGTAAAATAAATAATGGGAAATAAATGAAATAGTTAATTGCTAGAGAAAAAGGGTGGTGGCATGGAATAAATGAATAATGTGGGATTGTTAATAATTCAGGCATATAATCCTTTATAAGGGATGGATATGTTAATTAATTTTTTATATAAATATTTATATACCTTGAAATGGGTGGGCCACAATAATTATGTGTTAATGAGGATGTTGGGAAAGCCATCGAACCTTCATCCCTCACTCTTCACCCCTTTATATATTATTCTCTTTATTGTTATTTTATAAATTTTCTAAAACATATCTCTTTAATGTCTCATTTCATATTCATATAATTGATGTTTCATCGGTTTTATTGGGTTAATCTCAATTTAAATAATACATAACTAAATTATTTTACTGAATGTTGGGAGGATTTAGATGTGCATTTAAAATCAGACATCATCCCTCTATCTTAATCATCATTGTACCAAAGGTTTTAAGTCAATAAATTTTGTGTATGTCCTATAAATGTTTTTTACATGATTTTTGTCATGCTTGTCTGTCATGTGATACATATATTTGATATTTTATCACACGAGGTGTGTGTGTGTATATATTTTTATTTGTTCTTGTGTTGTTTGAATGTAGATTTTTTTTATTATGATTATGAAAAACATTGATTTCATCTGATTTTTGATATATTTTTCTCTTTATAGATTATATTTAATGTATTTTTTTGTAATATATTTGAACATGCATGTTTTTCCAATTGGTCTAGCATGTGATATGTAACACAAGAATAAGAATATCCTCTATGATTGATGTTCAAAACATATTTTTGGATATACAATGACAATTCTAGTCCATAGATGTACCAAGTGAATGGGGATATCATGAAAGGATGTATGTTTTAGAAACGGGTCAAAACATGAAAACTGATGCATATTTGGGCTATCAAGTCGAGATGGATATCCCAGACTTGTGGTTAGTATGTAAATGGAGTATCTATGTTAGTGGAATCTATCACGTTATTGTTTCTATCCACTCGAGGATGATGTTTATGTCTAGTTACTAATTTTCCATATTTTCATTTTTCCAAAGAAGGTATGTTTCTACCACCATAGTGTTGTTATCGGTAGAGATGGTCCCCATAGACCCAAAATATTCTTGGAACTTTTGTGATATATTATTACAATATTTTTACATTGTTTACATTCATGTCAGAATCATTAATATTTTGTGAACTAATGATTAGTTTTGTTGGTGATGTGCTACTTAGTCTTGTACAAACACCATAATCTAGAATTTTTGTATTCATGTAGACTTCAGGACTAAAGTCTCGAAGAAGGGAAACAATTGTATTATAGATGGTTGAGTAATTAGAGTTGGAGGACAGTGATACTGTTAGATAGTGTTGAATGTGGATTCGTCTACTACTTTTATTTAATGTATTCACACCTTTTGTGGATCCTTGTTTTTTAATTATTGAACTATATTTCATATATATTTTCCACATGAGTTACATTGATTCTTTATTTATTATATATATTATTTATTCTACTGATTCTAATGGAGGGTATAGTTTCACCATGGTTCCATTCGAGACCCTAAATATTAATCAAAAAAATTTTATATGGGGAAGCGTGAATAAGGTCATATTTGACATGGGAAAAGACTCATTGGGTTGGGAATGAATATTACAATAAAGAGAGTACATGATGATTTTGATTTAGGGTAAGAGACACATAACCTTTAAACCCTCATTATAAATTTTTTGAAGTTTTATTTACTTAATTTCTTTATCTATATAGATATTCTTAAAATTATGTTATTTATTTAATTATATAGATATAATTGAACTGTATAGGAAATTTGGCATCACATTAGATCATAATGAAATGGTTTTTTTAAAAAATTATTTATTTTATATAAATATTTTTACTGAAAAAAGGAAAAATAATGGCTTATTTTTTCATATACAATGTCAAATGGTTTTACAACAAACATAATTGTTATCTTATGTTTGGATTATATTAACAGATTTCATATTTTTTTAATAAAAATTTTCCTTCCATATGTTATGGAAATTTTCTAAAATGGTTTTCAGTCAAATTAGTATTTTAAAATCTACAAATGTTTTTCTAAGGGTGGAAAAATTATTTTTATTATTATAATTTTTTAAATGAAATATTTAATGTCTAATGATTATGTTATGGTTCTCAAATTTTTTTATCATGATGGGTGAGATTGATATAGAACACATTGATGGGTGAGATAAATATACATCTTGATGATGTCTGATCTTGATATATCTATATAATTCATTGTGTAGTGGGATGGAGTTAACAAATTTGGTTTCAACAAAGAGATTACTAGAATTTAACATGCAGGTAATTCAATTTTGAATAGTGATTATAAAAGTTATATGAAAATGATTTCTCATGATACCTACAATATTTATCTATTATTTATATATTTTATGACATAAATCCACTGATTTTAAAAGGTTATGTAAAAATAATAGTACTAAAAGTAACTCTATACTACTTTTAAAGGGTGAAATGTGTGACTTTGGGAAAAACATTCCCTGAGTGTTTCGTGATTTTATAAAATTAATTATGTTTTATATATTTTTCCATTGTGATCTATTAAGAAATATTTTATGTATATATTCCTGTATAAATTCCAATTTCTTGGGTTGTAATATGTTTATTTTTATATAAAATATTTTTCAATTGGAAATTTTAATGCATAATAATTAGTAGATGGGACTCTTTCATTATATTTATACATCCTTTATTGAGTTTTGTTTTCTCATAGCATGATTTAGAATGATTCTAATAGAGTTTTATAGATGAGTATGGACAACTCTATAGGCAATATGAAAATTTGGAATATATTTCAGGATAATGAAAAAAATTATATCTTAAATGTTTTTTATTGAGGAAAAAATGGATGCATATTAGACCATTCTACCTTATGATAAAATTTTTTATGTTAGGGTGATGAAATTATTCTCTAAAAATCGTAAACTAAATGATCTTTGGGAATGTAAGAAAATTTATTTTTGTCTAAAAAATAATTCATGTATATTTATTTTTTGTCAGGTCCTTATAATAACACCCCAATCTATTGAGATCAGGTACACTCTACTATGTAAACATATTATATTGGGTTTTTTGTATATTTGGTGATCTCATTTAAAGATATCGGTGGTAGAAATTCCCTTTTCCCTACCGATGTGGTTTGTTTTCATAATTATATTATGAAAAATAAAAATATGGCATAATTTTCTTTCTAGGCATCTAATCTGGCATTTTATATATTTCAAACCTTTTCAAATTATGATTCTATATTGATCTTGGGTTACCCCAAATCTGTAGGTTTATCATTCCACAAAAAAATAATGTTTAACCTACCTATAATCTGGATGTAGAAGCCAGTCAATGGACCACACTCAGTGATTGAGTCTCTTATAATCATAAGTGATGTTGATATTTTTTAAAGGAAAAAGTAACATATACATTCTAATTAAAAAATAATTACTCTAACGAAATTACATTACACAGAAAAATATATAATGGGCCATGTTATCTAAATAATGGGGTAAATATTATGTCATCATATTCATTCTTGAATCTAGTAAATGTATCATATGGGGTTTTACTAACTATTCAGTGAAGCATATTCACACTACTGAGGTTGGATTTTAAAATAAAACCATGTTGGTTCCCTAATATAGGATTAAAATCCAATAAAAAGGAATCTTAGTACACCAAATTAATTTTTTTCAGTACTTCTCCGGTGATTAATGTATATATATATAGTCATAAGTTGAAAAAATGACTCCCATATATTTGTATAAAAATAGGACACGTAATCCTCAATCAATTCCTATATAATTTCATAGTGCTGAGTATAAATGAACCAGATTATTGACAATTTATTATCCTCTACTAGAACCTTTCACCTGGTCATGGAAAATTATTCATACTTTACAATGGAATCCTCAACCTAATCATACCATAATGTTTGTTTACCATAATGACAAATAGAGAGTGATGACTCAAGATCTACACATTTTCTTCATAGAGTAAATGATATGAGGAATATACAAATGAGGATCATATCCTAATGGATCCTTTTCACTGAAATGAGTGTCCCAATCAATGATATTAAGAATTTTGTTTTTATTTTCAATGTTTTCTTGATTTCCACCATGTGTGAATGAATACTCATAATTACTTTGATAATAGGGAGGTTCTTCATGTAAAATAGAAATATCTTTATGGAGAGGGCCTCTGTAATGATAATCAGGGGTATGAACTCCATGTTTGTTTATATTAAGATCATGATAATAGGGAGGGAATTAATTTTAGATCAATTTTATGCTACACATATGACCACTACAATATCTAATCTAGTGTAGTGCTCTAGATTTATTATCAATGATTCCACAGGGATGCCTGTCATAGTTACTAATTGCTGATACATAATAATGTTCAAGACCTACATTCCGGTTGATCAATAGGAGAAGAGAGGACCACCATAATTGGTTTCATGGGGATGAAATTTTTCAGTGATCTTTATATTATTATAAAGAAGAACCTATTAGTGGGAAATATATGGAAGACCATTATATTGTCAAATCATGTAATAATGGGGATGACCTCTGTAGGAATAGTTCTCTTTTCCTATTAATGGAGAGACTGAAATTTATAAGTAAACATTCCAAATATTCCAATGTTCCTCAAGAATATTAGTTTCTACTAGATCATAGATATTATCTTAGATTATATATTATGAATATTCCTACATCTAGATGTTCTATATTGGGTGACTAGGGATGAAATTTCAATCTAAATAATGGTCTTGTAGTGTGTAATGGGGGCTTAATTAGTGTAAATCCTTCATGGTGACTCCTCAATTTCCATAGAAATATATTGACAACTCTCATGGGTGGGAGAAATAATATGACCCTTTAATATAATTTTCATTGTAATAGAATAATTTCCTTCCAACATGGGTGTTGGGATATAGTCTCTCTTGAAAGATTCTACAAAAATATTCCATTAATATTCATAGGTGGAATCATGTATATAAGTAGACTTATATGTTGTGTCGATTATATTCTTATAAGAATCATGGATCCTTGATCACTATTGAGATATGTTGGTATGTTTTACATTAATATATGATAATCGGTATATAATACAATAATTGGGCTATTAATGGAATAAGATTTTAGGATTTATGTGATATAAAAGGGATATGAGTTTTCTCTTCTGTAACCCTTAGGATATTCCAACATGAATAACATGTATAACTGAGAACGACAATATGAGACTATTCCAAATAATTTGTGGTCTATTATTCCTAGTGAGAACTATTCTATTGTGCCATTATTCAAAAAGATGGGTTTGATGTCACATAAGTGAAAACATAAAATTATTCATGAATGTCTAGTGCTGTGAGACATTGATGATAGTGAAAACTGGTAGGAACCCTCTTATAAACCTCTTTATAAACTGTGTCTATGCAGTAAGAAGCTCAGAAGCTAAAGAAGATATCCTCTCAAAACAAACTAAATGATGTTTCATCATTTGCCGATTTTCTTGTGGCTAGTAAAAAATATTAAGAATATAAAATAATACAATCCTCCAAATGAATCACTCTCTAATTATGAATAGTATTATTTGGAATTAATTGTTGAATACTATTATTTTGAAATAAAATATTACATGAACAATGTTTTGGATAATATTAATATATATATATATATATTCAAATATTGGTGGTTAAGAAGAAGAAATATCATAGGTGAAGTCAAACATGTGGACTTAGATAAATAACTTGGAAATACGTTCTGAGAATGTACATCTCCCACTAATCTTATTCAAGGAAAGGAAGAATATGTGAAACATTCTAAAGAAATGTTCAACATTTTGAATGAAATTATATATAGAAGTTTGTTTATAATTTAATTATTGAAAATGGGTTATGGAATGATTCAATGTAGCAAGATAATACTTGTGTTCCCATAATTACAAAAATAACTAAGATAATTTAAATCATAAAGGTTATAAATACCTTAATATTTATTTCTGAAAAAAATGTAATTATTTACATTAATCCAAAGTATTACATGTACATCTACCCAATTATAGGTTTCACGAACTATCATTTATAACCTCAAAACTTTTTACTACTTAAAACCCTTAAAATTTATGTCTATGAATTTGAACATTAGTTCATAATTAATCTTTTAAATAAATTATCGTGTCTATAAATATTATGTTAACCTCTCTTTAAATCATTATAATCTCTTATGTTATCCGAATTGACCATTGATACCATCTAGGATGGCCTAGAACCCACACTCATAGATCTGGTGTTGAAATCCATAACTTCTCATTCTTAGATGTGATATTTATAATTATGAACTAAATTTTTCATCTAAAAATTACAACATAAAAAATAAAACATGGATCACATAAAACAATGAGGTCCTTTTAAGATTAATTTTTTAGAGAATTGGTAAAAATCCCAACATAAAAAATCTAATTAACTTGACCTTATTATTCTTCAAAAGAATAGTTCTTTAATTTAAACTATAATTTATCCTTTCATAATAATTAATTAAAAATATATCTTTGAAATAATTTATAGACCTAAATCATTCAATATAATTGTATATAATTAGGTGAAAAGTAAATTTATGTTGGGTGAGATCAAATGCTCAATATGAGTAAACATAAGCATTAACAATTGAATGGTATCAATTTGAATAAGAGTGAATAATGGTATGATGAAAAAATCAATTTTCCTTAGAGAATAATAAAATAATTCATACACATAAATGCATGGAATATCAAATAGTAAATCATGAAAAAGGAAAGAGTCATTAGAATTGGTAATCACTATCCATGTGGTATAAATTTTGATCACTGGAAATGAAATAAACATATGGTAAAATTCCATAACTATTCATTATATATCATTTAAATGGATAAGTATATTCACTTCATTAAATAAGATAGTTGTATAGAATAACAAAACGTCTCAAAGAAAGTAAATTATGAAAAAAAATCTGTTATTAAATTGGTAACATTGAAACCAAAAACCCCAAAGAAGACAAATCCAATTTTTTTTTAAAAATCCAAAAACAATTATTTATATGTATCAAAAAATAAATTCATGGGTATTATATACACCACACAACAAATATAAGTGGTGAATATGGAATATAACTCATAGATATAAAAGTGAGATGAGAAAAACCCTTATAAAGATCATATCATTAGTGTGATAATAAATAAATGAAATAATTATGTGCATCAATTTTAATTTCAAAAAATAAATTTCAATATATAAATTAATAAATTCATAGGTCATTTCACCCATGTTCTTGGCATAACATAACCAATGACATATATATTTAACCAATTGAATGGTAATTGTGTAAAGAAATTCCTTACCTTGAGTCTGATTTGTCATGAATTTCTCTATCTTCCTGAATAATATACATAAATTAATTAGTTAACTAATTAAGTAACTATTCCACGTTAATTATTTCTTTTTCACTTATAAATAATTTTTATACATTTACTTAATCTATAATTTTATATTATATTTTTTTACCATGTTTGACTTATTTGTCAAAAGTATATTTGATTGATCAGTTAGGGTAATTAAGGTCATTATTTAATCATATCCAAAATAATAAATATTAAATAATTATAATAATTTTACATCAAATAAACTATTTAATTAATAAAGTAAATATGCTTATAAAAAATTATCCAACATTATGATCATGGAGACGGTAGACCATATGTATGCCTCAGTATCGTTTTCAATTTTCAATGGTCATTATGGAAAGAAGTTAAGATAAATTTATATTTAATGAATTTATATTATATCATAAATATAATATTATTTAATTATATATACCTATATACATCATTATTTTTATGTGGTGATGAAAAATTAAGAATTTCATCGCTTCAAAGAGGTGGTAGTCCACACATCAACGAATGATGTAATTTAATTTTCAGTGTTTGTAAATGAAGGGGAAACATTTCTTGTCATATGTAAAGATAGATAATTATTTCATGAATATAAAAAATATTTTAGTTATACAATATATTTTTTTTATCAAACCTATCCTTAAATAATTCTATGTAAATTATGAACAAATCACATCACTTTGAGGAGGCGATAGTCCACATGTCCATACAAGATGTTTTCGTATTACCCAAAAATAGAAAGCATGAATTTATTTTTAACATAATAATAATTTTATTGTATAATAATGTAACTATAATAATTTTATGGGTCTGAAATGAACAAAAACTAAAGTGATTGTTGAATATTGATACCTCTTTTCAGGTAACTCTTTTTCGTTTTCACCAAGGATCTTCCTTGGATTGATTACTAAAAAATAGGATTCAATAATGAGATGAGTGTTTTTTTAAATTATTTGGTTAGTGTTTTTATGTGGAAAAGTTCTTGATAATTGTAAATCATTGGGTAGGGAAAGCTTCTTTTTATAGTGGAGGGGGAGTGATATTCTTGGAAATATAAAAAGCTAACCATTATTGGGGTCTTTCTTATGTAATGTGCCTCAAATAATGATCCAAATTAGATAAAATAGTGTATATTAGTGTATAATATCAATAAAATTGGTTTTTTCCATGGTTCTAGGTCAAGTGGAAAATTAAGATTAATGTTTAACCACTATGTAAACTCATTTTTACCTTAATCTCTATAATTAATTGTAATTACATTTGAACATAATTTTATAAAAAAACTAGGTTTTCAATATTAAAAAGTATATATTAAAATTATTCCAAATATGGAATCCATTTTTCCAACATCCCAAAACATAAGTGGCGCAAATTAATTAAATATTAATCTAATGGATGTGATTAAAAGTAAAATATCAAAAGTTGAAATGATTGAAAAAATTTTATATCCAATTTTAATGTTAAATTTATTAAAATTACTGAAATTGGATTAATGTATATAAAATGATCTAATTATACATTAAAACCAATTAATAATATAATTTAACAGTATACATTATTTAGACGATATAGTTGTTTCCATTTAAAAGTTGGTGTGATTCACTATTCATCAAAATCTAAAGGATCTCATAAAAATACAAAACAAATTTCCCAATGTACATCTTGATATTAAAATTACAAAAAAAAAGAAGTTTATTTTTGAAAATAAAATTTAAAATATTTCAAAATATAGTTGTAAAATAAGTCCTCCATTATAATATGGGAAAAATAACTTTTAAATTTACACAGCTTTTTATATATAAAATTATATATATTATTATCTTAAACCTATTATCAATATTGTATTAATTTCATGAAAAAATGATTAAATCATCAATTTGGCCATAAAAATAATTTTCCATAAAAACTCATCCTTAATATTCGATATGTTTTTATTTTATTTCAAATGAAACAAGCACCCAAGAATTAATTATATAAACTTATGAAAACCATATAATAATAATCTAGTTTATCATATTCATTAACTCCATTTCAATGACTATCTGAAAATGTTTATTTTACATTTTTTTCTGTTAAGACTCATCCTTTCATATAACACTCGTTATAGAAGAAAATAAATGATATGTGAGACACAACATAAACATAGTATTGCGTACAATAAAAGAAAAACTATGAATTGTGTTTAACATAATATTTTAATGAATTTAAGAAAATTTGAAAGAATATATTTCTTAAAATCTCCATATGTTACATTTATTTATTATTATTTCATGGTCATAAAAGATATCTATGGGTTTTTATGTCATGTGTAGATTGTAGCGAGTTTGGGCTTGTATAGAGATGCATAGTTTCTCGCATGAGATAGAAAAGGATTTTTTTCATATGTTTGATCTATTATTTACACTCCACATAGTTTTATACATTATTTCATTAATATATATGGGGATCATGTTTCATAGAAATACCCATTACTAATGGTTTATTTTAATAATCCAATTTAAACCATCATTAATTTTGATTATCGACTAAAATATCCTTCTATTCAACATTTATATCACAATATTCAAGTGATTAAATGTTCATAAACACTTAGAAAATGATCATTTTTTTATTTCAATCTCTTTTATTATCATGTTATGTAATTCCTTATTAAAATACACTATTACATGGTATATTTTTTAACTGCTCCTAAAAACTGATTGTACTGATTTTATTTACATATTTCATATTTATGTCTCACATTCATTGAGGAAAATGTTATCCATTCAGAGCTATTGAAGATTAAATTTGGATTATTACAAAAGTGGTCCTACAACCAAAAACCTTCAGGGCTAACTGAACAGCACATAAACCAATAAAAACAATTGTATTTACTATGATACAACCCTAATGAATCTCACATTTTTACTGTAGATAGGGAAATGTTTGGGGAACATTTTATTTAGTTGTGTGTAAAGGTAATTTTGAGATTTCAAAGGATTTTGAAGAGGAAATTGTGGGATAGATTTTGTGGCCCAGAATGTCATCCCACCATTTTGATCTTATCATAGAATCTGAATTTTAAAATGGGATTAAATTTTAGATTATATTATAAGATATTAGTATTTAATTTCATCTTATATGGACCACTAAAAATCATCATTCTAGAAACCATATTTTGTCATATCTATTCAAGGTATTCATGATGGGTCCCATTTATGGTCAAGGTTGGAAAATTACACATTACAGAAACATCTCACCACACTAGGCCCATTATAATCTTGTGGAAAGACATTGATGATTGGGTGATCAAACCAATACTTTTGAAATTCCTATTTAAGGTAGTAGTAGTTCTAATGTGTGGGGATTATTTGGTTTTTTCATTTGTGTTTTTATAATTTCATTTTTTATTCTGGTGTTTTTTTACAAGTATGTTTTTATAATTCATTTTAGTTTCTTTAAAAAATCATTCATATACTCATATTATTTTACATGATATCAATTTGATCCAATTTCCTCAAGGAGTGAATGTATTGAAACCCACACTTGTGAAATTATTCAGACATCAATGGAGTTAGATTTGTTTCATAGTTTTTCTTCTTTAATTCCACCCTCATGAGTCTACTCTCATCTTCTATCAAAATAGTTACATAAATAAAAGGTTATCTGTCTCATGTTTTGATCCATGTGAGTTGGAAGGGGTAAGATGGGATGTTATTTCTCACTCTTTAAATGTTCAATCATTTCTTTTATTTGATTTTTTCATTCAATTATTTTCTTTCTTAACCATCCAAAATAAATTTTTTCACAATAAACATCATGACCTAAAATGATTTTTGATGTTGGAATGCACATGGAAATGATCAAAAAAAGTGTATATCTGGTTATCATGTAAATTTAAAGGTGTTAAACCATTAATTATTGATGTTTTTTATTTCATTGAACAAATCATTCTAAAGTTAATTAAATTTAAATCAATAAAAATAATTTCATCTAACCCATCTATTAAAATTCATATTTATAGTAGTGGTGGTGAAGGATTTTATAAGTGGTTAAATTTGAGTGGCCTATAGATTAACAAATTGAATCTTAGGATTTATTTTAACTACATAAAATTTTTTATCCCAATTAATTATTTTCATTGGAGATATGATCCAAATAGTGGGTTGTCATTCGAGGAAACTTAATCTAGACACAAGATTCATCTTCAACTTGATTCACTTATAACTCCCTCTAAAACTGTAAATTAGTTTTAAATATTATTAAATGAAATATTCCTCTGTATTTACTCTATCTCCAAATATTTTTTCCCACTATACATGGGTGATCACATTATGTAGTATCTAATGTAATGAATTATTGACCACCTAAGGCAGTGGACACACTTATGCACCAAATAATATAGTATCCCCCACCCAACACCCACACTCCCCCTCATACCTCTAACCAATAACCCTGTGACTCCCTCTCCCTATATGTAAAATTAATCACCATATGTAAAATATGTACCTATGAATCCAAACATCGATCCCCCATCCATCTTGAAACCCTCCCTCATTCACACACCCTCTCTCATGGCTCAATCACCCTCGACCCTCCATCACCTCAGCCTCTTCCCATAACTAATTATATCTATCTAGAAATACTAAGGATCATACTCACCAATCCCCATTGATCATTATCCCACTTTTATCCGTTATATTTCTAGGGAAATCCCAGCACTGTGTATGTCGTAGATTTCTCAAGTCTCTACCACCCCCATTTTTGTCCTCTCCCAAAATAAGATTCCCCATTTTTAGGGAATCATTATACATTGATTTCTAGTGATGTTGAATTCTAATTTTTCTTCATTATATTATATAAATTTTACTCACTGAAATAATTTGGTGATTTTTTCCTAGTATTAAACGTTGTTTTTTTAATGTTTTATGATGTATTTTTTTTATTTTCAAATAAAATTATGTTTGAATGTTGCAATACTTCTATAGGATGATATGTTTTATGGTTCAAATATTTTCCTTGATATATACAATAAGAAAATATTTTAATTCCTATCCCCAACATATTTGGTGTAATTTGGGATCTTTCATTACAAAATCACACTTATACCCATGAAAATTTCATCAACTAAAATGGCCTCAAGAACCTCTTCGATGAAATTTGAATTTTTTTTTCTATTCAATCATCTTGTTTTCTAGCCTTAATCTTTGATATGAATACGGAACTCTTATATATTAGAGACAAGAATTTAGTATTTTTTAATAACATGAACTCTCTCAAATATGTAGTCTACTATATAAAAAAAATTTAGAACTCATCACCACTATATTTATAGTACTCATGCTATGAAATGAGTGTTAAAATATTAAACATTTTAGATTTATAATTTATATTGATTAAATTTTTTATCTTATTTATGAATTATAGATTAAATTCACAACTCATAACCCATACATATTATATTGTGGAAGTTATGTAATACGATCTTTACTATTTAGAACAAAGACTGACCATACAATGTATGAAATCTACATCTCATATAGGTTCCTAAATAATAAATATTAAAATTAATCATCATTTTCCTTGCCTCTAAATTCACTAATTCCCCTTATTATATTTCATATATAGTTAGAACATAATAAAATTACTTCAACTAAAAATGAATAATTCATATACCATCGTTATGTTTTGTTTATATGATTTTTCAAAATGATATTTTTCAATTCATATTATCAAATATATTGTCACAAATCAGCCTAAATATACTGATACTCTAATAACCAAAATGGAACTGAAATTTTAAAATGATAATTCCTAATACCTAAGGGTAAGCAAGTAGCACCAGTCATCAAAGAAGCTAAAACAGGGAATGGGTTTTCCTCCTAAATAACAAAAGAAATAGTTACAATTTAGTATTCTCAAATGAAATATTTAATGGGAAAAAATACCAGAATGAATACAAGGTAATAAAACCCAATTGGTACCCCCAAAAAGTATAGAAAAAGTATGATAAACAACCCATGTCCCATATTAAATAGTTCTCCAATCCCAAAATATCGACAATAACCACTTCCTAGTTTTTCCCCTTTCTCTAACCTAGAATATGTTAATCTTCAATCACCAGAGGGAAAAGGTGTGGTGTGAGATAAAATCCAAGTATGGTCTCACCATGTGTTCCATAAAAATATATCACAGTAATTTACCAAAATATTAATATAAAATTTAATCAAAATGATCATGGTTTTATAGGAGATTATTTAAAACAAATCATACAAATCATATCAATTAATGGATACATTCAAAACAATTTCTCAATAAACATATTATTTAAAACTATTTATATATGTCAAAAACGCATGTGAAAAAATGTTTTCCATCCAATGGAATATATATAAAAGTAATAACATCAATAAACATGGTCATATTCCCTAGGGTTTGATAGTTACATTTTATGGAATCCTCATATAATCAAAAATTTATAGTGTCATTGTGAAAACATGTCCCTCATACACTTTATAGAGAGGACTCACCAACTTCCCAATAAGGGTAAAATCTCTCGAGGTATTTATTTATTAGAGTTATAAATTGTTAATAATTAGCTCGGTAATTACCATCCATGTGTTTTTGTCCTTAAAATATCACTAACTACCCAGAAACTCATCTTCTCAAACAAACCATCAAAAATGGGAAGATTATTTTAAAACTATTTAAAAAAATATCACCATTTTCTATTAGATTATTCCAATTTCCATTTAAACCCAAAAATTGTTTTTTATTCAATTATTCTCTTTCAATATAATACCAATAAAGGTTTTTATCAAAACAATTTCATCCATTTTGATCAAATGCCAATTTTAAATAGATTTTATGATTTCTAACAGTTTCAAAATCATACTTCAATATATAATTCCATTATTATTCAATCTTTTCCCCAAAATCAAATTCCAAATCAACATCAAATCAAAATTCAAAAGGAATTGGTTTTATAAATTTAATTTAAATAAATAGAAAACAATTGAGCAATTAACGGTTAAATTAATTGGACAAACATATATGAAACAAGATAACTTCTTTAGAGAAACACAACCCCTACAATGGGACTATCCAATAAGAAAAATGGTGTTGAAGATCTAGGACCTTATCATTGAAACGTAATTCCGTAATAAGGATTTTAACCACATAAAAATGATTATAATCTATCAAAATAAAATGAGAGAATGTGATGGATATTGAGAGGCAGGAAGATTTTTTACCATGAGAGATCCACAAAAACACCTGATGATCAATTTCTAAACAGATGGTCCAGTGGAATTGGATATCAGAAAATAACCTAGGGTTGTCTCTTGGGAGAGAGGGATGGAATCGCGTGGGAAGTAAATAATAATTTCATCTGAACTTCCAACTTAAAATGGACAATTGAGACATTATATGACATGTAATCTAATTGCACACGTTGTAATTAAAAAGTCTCATATACATTGAATATCATGATCATACTCTGAAAAAATTGATGTAAAAATATACACATCATGTAAACATATTTCACATGATGTATATTTCTAGTAAAATATAGAACCAATAGGTTTTATGCTGATCATTCAAAAAAACATGACATCACCATTTTAGGTATCCTCCCAAATCCTTCATGTCCCTACCCCACCAATAAAAAGGAAAACCACATAACAGTATAACGAATACATGTTGAAAAATAATGAAATTTTACAAACTCCCCAATAAAAAAACATAATCAGCCGAAATCCTATTAGGAATCTTCCATGTCAAATAGGTGTGTCTACTTATCTCTCATATGTTCCCCATTCTCCCATGTCTCATGAGAATAAGAATTATGTTTTTATATCACATTAAATAAAGGAATCATTATCCCATAAAGTAACTTATATTTAGAAAAAATACTTTTTTTATGAGTAGTCACTAATATAATTGGATAAACAACAATGTCACTCTATATCAAAATTTCAGAAGGATTAGAATGATATTTTCATAGATTTGATACATGGAACATGTTTAGTTTTCAATTTCTTCTATGGACAATGTGGAAAATGGTAAGCCACATTCACCATCCTCTCAAAAACATAAAAATATCAAAAAAAATGAGAAGAAAACATCCCTTTCCTCTCTATATATCGATGAACCAAACATGGAGAAACATTCTAGAATATTTGAAAAACAACTAAAAAATGAAAGATTCTGTGATGGCAGTCATCATAATATTTATACTGGTACTATGTTGTCAACATCCCTTGATGAATCAAATAAATCGTTCTTATATTATCTTAAAGCAATATCATTCCAACGAAGGATCTTCTACTGTTATATGACCAAATATATATATTTATATGGAATATCTTAAAAGACATCAAAAATATATATTTCAATCATGGACTAGTAACAATTTTTATAAGTAAATCCAACAATCCCAAAATGGTCAACCCAAAATCCACCCAAGTAAAGAACGCATGAACAAAGAATATCTTTAGGAATATGAATATATATATCTATATATCCATCCATTTACACAATATATTTTATACTCAAATGAATCTGATATCCTAGTGCAACCTAAAGGATATCCAAAAGAGATAAGTAAAATAGGGATCTCTATCAAATATTTTAGCATATGGAACTTCATGAAAATGAATAATTTCATTCTCATAGAGATTTATTAGCTCCTATACAATGGTTATGTCAAGGATGGGAATAAAGTGAGAAACTATTCTCATTCCATCTATCACAACCCATATCATGTTCTTATTTCCCTTGGTTCAGGGAAACCCTACCACAAAATCCTTAGGGATATCACCACACTTCCAATTCATCAATAGAAGTGATTGATGTAAACATTAAGGTCTCTAGTGATCGACCTTGACCAGCTTGCATGTATAATAATGAAATAATAAGAAATTTATGTCTCATATCACACTTGGGTACCAAAATAATCACTAAATGACATAGAATATATTTTTGATTCATCAGTTAACTTCCCACTGATATATTGTGACCCTAGCCTTTAATACTTATTATTATATTTTTTAACCATAATTAAAAATTAAATTACCTGACAAAAATTATAAATTATTCTTTATTTGAAAGATTATATAAATAATTATATTGAATGGAAAAAAATATTTGATATTCATAATGAGATTATAACATTAATTAATCTCTTACATCTATATAGGATTACACAGGGAATGCATGAACAAATGGGATGAGATAAAATTACCTACTAGGGAATAAACATAGGAATAAAACATGGAATATGGGTTAGAAGATATAACATGATGATATAAAAGTCATGGCATATGAATGATCACAAGGAATAATAATATGTATAATATGGGAACATTAAATTCTAGAAACATAAAAATACAAAAGCAATATATAGAACTACATAAACAAGAGTCAAGGCTAACTTCCAAGACTATATCACAGGGTAGAAAAAGTACAATAAAGGAATAACGATCAATCATTATCCCAACATGATGTCTCATGATACCAAACATTTCACAATGCTTTAGAGAACTATCTAGGCACATACATCATAACATTTCCAATCATATGTGGGCCATAAAAAGATTCATGCATATGGGTTACCCATGGAATGAATGGAGTATCATAATCATGTCATAATGTATAAAAATGTAGTATCATAATAGATTCCATTAAAGAATGTATTTATGTCATACATGGACATTAATAATGGAAAATAAGAATAATTTATGACAATTTATGTCAAAATAAAGTCAATATGCATACAAATAGTGTTTAAGAAACAAATGAAACATTTTAGTCTAGTTTAATAAAAAAAATTAAAGACTGTTTATAGCTGAAAAGGAACATGTTTTCCATAAAACTATAAATGAACAAATAACTTTTAATGATGAAAAGAGATATTTCAAAAAATGGCTTCTTAAGACATATTATATAGTGGAATAAAAAATGTGTAAGAAAATTGGGCGTTCCCTTTAATTAGGCATGCTTCTCAAGAAGAATTTCGAAGGGATCCTTTTGAAAAATGTATTTACCCTCAAAATAAAAATGATATAAATATTATTTATAATATTGGAACATATAAATAGAATATATAATAATTAAACTAAAATAATGAATCATTACACAGGGGTAATAGGAGAGAAAGAGTAACAAAAAGGAAACAAATTAGGTTCGGGTAGAATCCATTACCATATGTCTGATAAAATTCTACAATTAATCTAAATGAACTAGATAATCAGACTTAATTAAATAAATAATTATTTTCTATACATATTTTTTTATTTATTATTGATTTATTACATTTAATTAGGGATTTTTTTAGGGTCTATGATATTTAATTTCATTGTTTGGGAGCATTTCTTTCCTTGGTTTTCATGATGATTTTACTAGTATACATGTACAAAAAATCAGGTGAAATGAGAATTTTTCCAATAATTGAGGTTATATGTTATTAATTAAAATACATAATATTAAATTTGTATATAATTCATTTGGTTATTTTGGGTGCGGATGAATCCTTAGACAAAATTATTTTGATAATCATTTGGATTATTTTGGGGGTTTTTTGATAATCAAAAACTAGTCTTGTTTTATTAATTAATATTATTTATATATAAAGGATACATAGAATTACATAGTCTATAATACATATTTTATGATTTTTTAGACTTTATAATGGTTTTATGACCACTATTAATGTTGGTAAGAGAAATTGAATACTCGTCGTCCATTAATGTGATAAATCAACACATCCCCAAAGTTGGATTCATTTTTTATTACAAAAGGATAAGTAAAAAACATGATGATGGATTGTTACATTAACATAACAGTATTATAGTATATGTGATATAAAAGAGTTACCATGACGCTTTAATAGGTGGAGGTAAAGTGTAAATAAGAAAAGAAAAGACATTGAAAAGATAATAAAAGAGGGTTTTACATCTTGAATTTCGTCTCCTTGATAACCTTCTTAGGGAAATGGGTTTCACATTTTTTGAGACCAATGGATACTAGACGTGGTGGAGAGACTCATGAAAAGTATTAGGAATAATTTTTTAAATTCTCAAATTTTTCATGGTATGAATATAAGGGGTGATGAGGTGTGGTACTTATAGGGACATATGGGGGTGTTTTTTTGATATTTTATTCATTAGTTTATTATTTTGTCTGATGAATATGAATAATTTAAAAATTATCACTAAATATATTAAAATAATGAAGTATAGTTCATTATTTTGGGTTTACAATAGAATTAAATCATCAATGAATAAAAAATTCAGGTATTTAGCTTTTATCATAAATTATCATATTTCAATACTTCGAAAAAATATGTATATTGGAAAATTTCATTAAAATAACCATTACTATTTTATGAAATATAGAATTAAAAATTTTACTCCATTTTATGAAAATAATTTTCTGAATAAGAAACATTTAATTTTTAAATGAAATCCTAATTTTAACAAAAGATAACAATTTTAAAATTATATATTTTCTTATAACACTTTGAGAATGTAATTAAGATCTCATAAAATTATATTATAATCATAAAAATAATAAATATTAATTTTTTAATATATTTTATGGAAATAATTTTTTTTAATTAATTATATTAATTATGATATTGTAAATAAATATTTCCTTACAAAAATAAAAACACTTAATTTACCTTTTTCAAAAAAAATATTTTACATATACTATGATATATAAATATATGATATTTTTCTTTATAAGATAGTTAAATTTTATTAATAAATTCATAGGTGAGGCAATTCTTCATTTGGATGATTTACTATTCTTAAGGGCCACATTACTATTCCAAAGGGTATGTTGTTATTTCATTGGTAAAATTTCTTTAACATTTAGAAATAACTTATACTCCATTAACTAGTCATATATAATGTTTATATTATATTATCTATGTGATTTACCATAATTTATAATATATGGAATATTTATAACAAGGGATTTTATAGAAATATAATTTTGCGTTGTTACATGGGAATTATAGAAACCCCCCATCACAGCTTTCCAGACGGATAAAGATTAAAGTCTATGATTTCAATAACATAGAATTACATCTATGGAGAAAGGACACTCATCAAAAGAATCCCCAACATAAATAAAATATATAATTATATGATATTCATAATCAAGGTTATGTTAAAATTCATCACAAGAAGAGTGGATGTAAACTGAACTCTATCTAATACAACCTCAACCCCTATCACTGAGTCCCCAATATGAAACAGTGCAAATATAGCAATAAACCTCCACTCCTCTGATGATTCTTTCATAGTCTGGGTCAAAATTTTCCTACATAAAGAATATTCAATGACATTTACATTCCACATGGCATATGAAGTATCAATATCAAAATATTTTAGGTACTATACCTAAATTATTTGAAAAATATTTAAATACTTTTGAGGGAATATATAACTTTGTCCCTTATGATCAGAAAATGCAGTAAAAAATTCTATAAAAGGTAGTGCTGCTAACTCATATGTTCATTAATCATGGCTACAATTTCATGGAAATGCATTGGATAATTATTCTCATGTGGACTTATCATCTGAGTGACATTGGAAACAACATGATCAACCTATATAATAACACATCCCAAAACCAATACCCATGCATCACATAAGACCGTAAATTCATGCATGACCACTAAGAGAGTCAACACCAATATATAAGTCAAAAAATATTTTATCTAAACAAAATAACTCAGAAATTCCAAATCCTTGTCAAATTTCATTCCCTTCCAAGATAGATATGTCATCATAGAATCCAACATTGAGAAATCCTTTTTTAACATGTGATAGTTTTTGGCCAAACCCATATACTCCAAAATTTCAAAAACATTGAATGATTTCTCACATGTTAAAATTGGTTTCTAATTCATTAGAAAAATTTTGATATCATGTTCCAAAACTATGTATCCTAATAATTTCACTTCCAACATCTCAAAATTACATTTCTATAGCTTGTCATATAGTATTTGGTTTCTCAAAAAATCTGTAATTGCTATCAAATGATATTCATGATCCACCTTGGACAAAGTGTAATCAAGGATGTCATCCACAAATACTACCATGAACATATACATATACTCATGAATGATTCTATTCATTAGTTTTGTGAATACAAGATGTTCATTATATAGTCAAAATGGCCTGAAAATGTACACATAATGTATATAACTACTCTGGGAGGTGGTTTTAAGAATTTCATATTATTTTATTCTAAAATGGTGATAAGAAGATCAAAGATCATTCTATTAGAACCACTTCCCCACTTTCAAGAGTTCAAATAAACCATAAATCCATTATAATAGATACTTCTTATTTACCATAACTCCATTGTGTTTGGTATAATCCAAAAAAGGTGAAGTGAACCATAAGAATTCATATAAAATAGCACATCCTCTACCCAAAGTGACATACTCAGCTGTATAAATCATTTCTATAAAATATCATCCAAGTGATCCTTCAAATCATTCATTTTAACTAGTTTTATGTGGTATGTAGAAATATATACTATTAGAGTACTAGACACTATATCAATAGAGAACTCTACCTCCCTTAAGAGTGAAAAACTAGTGAAGTAAAGAAAAAAAGAATTCCATGAAACTCAATCAAAATAGGATGGAGATCATCAATCAAAGATTCCTACTCCAGATCAAAATCAAATATGAATATCACTATCCCAATTTCCAATTAAGAAGGTCCCACCCTAATCGACATTGGCTCCCACTATCACTAAATGATACATCACACTCCATTGGTCATATTAAGTGGGATTCATCTATAATATAATCAATTCATGATTTATTAGGAATGAGCCAATCCATTTATAATATATCATTAATAGGTTTCATATAGAAAAGTAGAAAATTCCTAGATATATTTATTTCCAATAATGATACTGAACAAGTATGACCACAATGACCCCTCCCTTTCTTCCATATTAGGTGTGTGGAAATATACAAAAAAATTTTAAAAAATTGCAATAATAAGATTTATTATACTCACAAAATTACATGAAATAAGTGAATGAGATAAACTAGTATCAAATAAGTATATCACTAAAGATAAAGAAATAGTAGCGGTACCTCTCCCAGTCTTTGGACCTGTATCTCTTTCGTTTAGAGAATCCTCCACTACATGAAGAATCATTGTTCTAGATGCTTAGGGTCGGAATTGAATTATCAAAGAATAATCTGATTGAACAATAGTACTTTTAGGTGCTGATGAAATCATTCCACCACAAGAAGAAGAAATGTAATAACAAAACATATGCAAGGGACTTGATCATCCATAAAAAACACATATATTGGGTTCCTTAGTGAAAAACCATTTTCGGCTCCAATGCTTTCCACTCATGTAAAAATCCAAGGATATTTACCAAGAACTATATGAGGCCTTTAAAAGACCTAATATAGTGATCCACCAAAAGACTCATCATGATTATTCTTCATTATAAGGGAACTTGCAATATTTCCACTAAGAGAAAAAGAAACTCTTATTATCCCTGACATACTAGCCAGGTCAACATCAATCATAAACTCCTTATCCAACATTTTAGTATAATAAGAGAGATTCACTAAGAAAAAATGATAATAAACATCATATCAAAGCCCCATATTAAACCTTATAGTTTTAATATTCTTATTATATGAAATATTATGCGATAATTTCATAATATTGGTAAATTGATTTATATACTCATTCACTTTCTTGTCATCCAACTTGAGTTTAAAAAACATTATTGACATATCTAGAATCCTAGACTCTAGATAGAATTGTTTAGTGAAAATAAAATTAAATTAAATTCTATATAATTCCTCATTCTTCTTCTCTATCACCATAAAGTCCCACAATATCCTACTAGGACTTTACATTATAAAGGTGTCACATTTCTCCTTGATTTCAGTAGGAATATGTAAGAACTCAAAAATTGACTCCATTAACCACAACTATAAATCATAATCTTGAGGGTGCTTTCAGAACTGGAATAAAGGAGGATTCTAGTGATTTTACTCTTAATAAATATTGCAAAAGAAATCCTTTTGAGGTTCCACAACTGAATCTAGAATGGGAAGAGATGCATATTCATGTCGAATATCATCGATATCATGCACAACTACTTCAAACTGATTTTTTACCATGTATGGATTTGGATATTGTTTTTCAACAGAATCTTCCTTTTATATATGATTAACAATTCTTCTCAAAGGAATTATTCTACACAACATCAACATAAAACCTTGATGACATCAAATTAACACACAAACTGATCAACAAAGAAAATTAATACCATCATATATATAAACAATATTTGGATTTCAATTACCCAAATTAAAATATGGGAAAATTTTATGTAATCCTCAAGAAGCATTTCCCAAACCACCCTTGGTGACTTAAAGCTCATCCAGGTCAGACCTATCTAGACACTCACTCTTAACTACCTCTATAGCCCTCATATGATTTTAATAGTATATACTGACATCGATGAAAGAGGTAGAACATTCACCTATGATACCACTTTATCATGAACCTTCCTGGATAACATGGTATATTGATACCTAACCTAGTACTAATATATACCTAAGGGAATTCCCAATCTCCATGGGTTGATAACTGGCACCTAGAGTCACAGAATATAAAACTAGAAAATGTTTTCCCACATAAATTGAGGAATAAATAGTTACATGTTAGTATGCTCAGATGAAATTTATTTGGAGAATAATAATGGTACTAAATATGGTAAAATAAAACCCATGAAATATATCAAAAATATACTAGAAAACAGGATATGCATCCCATGTACCAGATAAAATAGAACCCCATGCCCAAAATATCAATAACCACCACCTTCCAGTGGTGCCCCTTTCTCGATCCTCAAAGAAGTAAATCAAACAAAACATAAAAGAAAAGGTAGTGTGAGAGATAAAATCCGAATAGGGTCTCCAAAAGTGTTCCATAATAATATTCAACAATAATTAACAAAATTATTTCTTCGATTTTAATAAATACATGCATGGCGATATAATATCAAATTTTAAAAAATATATATTTTCATCTCAATTTATGGAAACATTTAAAACAATGGATTAATATAATTTTTTTGTAAAGTAGTTTATATTAATTCACAAGGAATGTGAAAAAAAATTAATGTCTTAAAAATATATATATAATGAAAAATAGTACACAAATTGGTTATTTTCTCTAAGGTATGAAAATAACATGTTACAGGATCCCCACATACTATTATGGTGATAATGTAAATGTGCACACACATCCCTTGTACACTATCCATAGAGGACTCGTCAATATACCACTAGAGATAAGACCTTACAAGGTAATTTTTTTAGAGTTTTAAAGTGGAAATGCATTGTTATGGTCTTCATAATAGAGAATTTTTGTCCCATATAACTCACTGACTAACTAGGATAACAAGTTCTCTAACAAAAAATAAGAAGTAAGGAAATTATTTTTAAACTATTTGAAACAAGATTTCTGCATTTTCAATTCTAATATGCCTATTTTCATTTAAAAACCAAAATGAGTTCTCAATCAATAAATACATTTTTTCAAGATATAACCAAACAAAGTTTATTGGTAAAATAATTTATGCAATTTTTTTAACATCTAATTTCAAACCAATTTTTGAAATCAAGTACACATTTTCCCCAAATTTCTATATGACGCATTTTTCTCCAATTCCATGGAATGTGGGTGTTTTCCCCAAAATCCCATTCAAATTAAATTTAAAATTCCCATTCACATTGATTTTAAAATAATTTTGTAGAAAAAAAATCAATCAATAAATTCAATGTAAAATTATGTGGACAAACTTATACAGAACTGATACATCTTTTATGGAAACACAACTCCCGCAAAGGGACACACAAGTAAGATCTATGGAATATAAGTTTTCAAAAATCAACCAAGAAACACGATTCAATAAGGTTGAGATTACATCCATCAAAACCATGATAATCTGTCAAACTCTAAAGAGAAAAAGATAAATATATGGAGAGAAAGAAATATCGTTTATCCAAAGACATACACCACATCCAATATGAAGATAAATCTTCAAACAGAAGATCTAGAGGAGTTGTATATCACTATATTCACTTGGAAATGTCTCTAGGTTTAGAGGGAATCAATCTTGGAGGAAGGAAATAATAATTTTAGCGGATCCACTAACTTAAAAACAACACTAGGACTTCACAGAATGTTTAACCTGATTAAAAATAATGTAATGGACAAGTCCCATATAAAATAAAAATCTATAACATTTTTTAAATACATAATTCAGAATTTACATGGCATGTTATAATATTACAAAGTGTGTAAATTCACAGCATACTATATAAAAATAGGTTTAATGCTAAAAATTATGAAAAATCCTAGACATCACCTTTACAATAATCCTCCCAAATCCTTCTCATCACTACCCCAGCAACGAAAAAGGTAAACTACAGAAAATCATAAAGATTACATGTTATAAATTTCACCTAATATTACATATATCCTATTAAAAATTTCCAATAACAATGTTGTTTGATAAAGTATTTATTTAAACAAATTTGAACTCTAAAATTTTATCACCAGATAACCTTCTCACATGTTATGCCCTAGGCATAAAAAACATCATTTATCATTATGAAATATATCATTAAATGTTATGTATTTTATTTATAAGATCTTTTTTATTGCTAAAAGTAATAATTCAGAATGGGAGGATGGTTTCGCCTTGGCAGAACGCGCTTCACACGCCCCCGATTTTTCCAATTCCTTTACCCGCTCCCGCCCCACCTTCCGTTCCTTCCCCGGCGGTGCACTGTGCTCCAGCGGTCTTTGTACCTGGATCCTCGCTCCCCGACGCTGTCCATGCAGATGTTCCTTCCCCCACCCCTCCCTTGCTTCCTGTATCTTTCAAGGCCGCCTTAATCCGATCTCCCCCGCCTCTCTCTAGCCCCTGCTTCCCAGAGATCCTCCTTCCCTCTCCGGCTGTGTCTCTCACTGGTTCCTGTCCGTTGATTGAGATCCCTGCCTCAGCCTTTGTTGATGCTGCGGACTACCTCAAATGGACCCTTGTGGCGAGGTTTAGCATTGCTAAACCTCCTCTCCCGGCTTTCCAGCATTTCGTTGAGTCTTGGAATCTGGCGTTGCCGGCTCACATCTCTCCCCTGCATCGCAATTCCTTTTGCGTAGTGCTGGCTTCGGAATCCGATTCCGTTCGCGCGTGGTGCGTTTCTCCCCACAACCTGGGTCGCTGGCGTTTTAACCTGACGCGGTGGTCAATGGCAGTCCACAAGGGAAAAGAGGATTCCCATGCCGTGGTTTGGCTACACTTTCCTGGCCTTCCGCTTCCTTTTCTGAACGGAGCTTTTCTCAGAGCCATTGGAAACTCTCTCGGTCGCTACCTTTGTGCTGATGTTCGCACGCTGTCCTGTTCCGAACCGGCGGTGGCCCACATCTGTGTTGAGCTTGACTTGTCCCTACCGCCTCCATCCCAGTTTTGCCTCAAGGTCCAAGACACGCTTTCCTGGTGTCAAGATATCTTTTACCCTGTGTTCCCCAAGTTCTGCTCCTACTGTCTCCTACAAGGCCATTCCTCGTCTGAATGTAGGCGACGCCGCCACCGAGTAAGTGGAAGTGCTAACCTATCCTCCAGAGCTAGCTTGTCTCCGGGCCATCCAGTCCCTTTCCCTGCTGCTCCTGGCCTGGTGTTGGGCTGCGATCCTGTTGCACCCCCACCTCCAGTCCTGGTGACCGAGCCTCCTTCCCTTTCTCAGCCAGCCGATCCTTCAGCTTGCATGGCTCTGATTCCTTTTATCCCGAGACCCCCCCCCCCCCGGTCTTCCAGCTGGCTGCCTCTCTCCCTCGGGGTATATGAGTCGCTCTTGTCCCCACTTTCCCTCTTCCCCCTCTCCGAGAGCCTGGCCCCTCCAACCAATTCCCTTTCCCTGAAGCCTCCTCCCTCTGTCTCCCCTCCGCCCAGGTGCACCCTCCAGGTACAAAAGTTTGGCTCCCTCCTATCCAAACACCAGTCAAGACCCCCTCTCGGCGGTAAGCTCTCTGTCCTCTTCTTCCCCCCTTCAGCAGAGTCCTCCTCCTCAACATCAAGCGCCACTTCAGCCTGGGGCCACTTCCAGGCGCCTCCTCCTTTAATGTTACCCATCATCATCTAGAATGCCCGTGGCCTGGGGGCAGGGGTCAAGGCCGACTATATTGCCTCTGATTTTAGGAAGCATAAGGCGTCCATTGTTGCTGTTCTTGAACCCAAACAAAGTCCTTCCAAAATAGATGAATTTTCCTGCAGGATGAGAATGAATGCCTCTTTGCATGCCAACCCATCTAACCTGAACATATGGATCTTCTGAAGCAACACCATCTCTGTGAACATGATACAAGAAGATAATCAGTCCATCACTACCTATGTGATCTCATGGAATAACAGCTTATATGTGTCCTTCATCTATGGGAGCTGTGATGCCCATATGAGAGTCTCATTGTGGCAGAATCTTGATGCCTTTGATCTCGGTGCTCTCCCGTGGATTTTTTGGGGGGATTTCAACGTTATTGTTGATCCGGATGAAAAGAAAGGTTGTGGGTCTTTTCCACGCAAGGCAAGATTGGACTTCTCACAGTTCATGGCTGACAAGGAGCTCACGGATTTGGGGTATCCTGGTGACAGGTTTAATTGGTGCAACAACTAAAAAGGGACATGTCGTTCCTAGAGTCGCCTCGACAGATGTCTGGCAAACATACATGCCATCTCTTCCTACCTCAATGATAAGGTAACTCATCTGGTCCGCGACTTATCTGAACATTCTCCGCTTCTGGTCTCCTTGTCCTCCAGGCAAGAAAGACACACACGCTTCAACTTCTCCCATCAGTGGCCCCGATGGACAAGTTACAATCAATCCGTGAATACTTCGTGGAAAAATCCCACTCAAGGAGATGATTGGATTAGGCTTCATAATAAATTGAGGCTCCTGAAACAAGACCTCCAAATATGGGTTGGTGCACATACCTCTGGCTCTGAGAATATCGTCTCCATCGAGCAGGACATTGCTTGGCTTGAGAGCAGACTAGAAGAGGACTGGAATGAGCTTTTATTTTCCGAGCTCTCAGGCAAGAAAGACACTTTGGCTGAAGTGCTCTTATGATAAGAGCGCATGGCTCGTGAAAAATCGAGGATCAAATTGATTTGGGAGGGAGATAGGAATACTGCATTCTTACACACTTTCATTAGAGAGAAGAAACACATCACTCAACCAAAAATTCTAATGGATGATGGTTCCAACTCCGCCGATAGGGATGTTGTGGGTGCCATGGCCCATACCTACTTCAAAACACTCCTTGCTGACATCAACCCGTGAATGCCTGAAGGGTACCCTAAGGGTTGTGCTGAGCTTCTGGAAGTGATACCAAGCCCTATCACTAACCAGGTTAAAGAGCTCCTGGAAGCAGTCCCTGAGAGGAAGGAAATTTATGAAACCATTGTGGGCCTTAACCCCGAAAGCGCACCAGGTCTTGATAGTTTTCCAAGATCCTTCTATAGAGAGTCCCGGAATGTGGTTCAGGAGGACATTGTAAGATCCATTCAAGACTTTTTTTGCGGAGGGACTCTCCTGCGTGTTACTTGTGCGACCGCCTTAGTCCTCATACCTAAATTCAAAGACACATCTTTCCTCCATCATTACAGACTGGTGAGCATGTGTCACTTCCCTTACAAAATATTGGCCAGCATCATCAACAGGAGGCTATCCTCCCACCTCCCTCACTTGGTTTATACAGAACAACATGGATTTATCAGAGGGGGATCTATCCAAGGTGCCATTGCATTGGCCCATGAGATGGTTAGAGACATCAACACCAAGGCCCATGGCTCCAATATGGAAATCAAACTTGACATGAACAAAGCATTTGATAGAATCGAATGGAATTTCATTATCAAGGTGCTTTCAAGTATGGGCTTCTCTTCTTGGGCCTCTGATCTCATTTTCAGGGGCTTCAGCTCTTCGTGGCTAGCTGTTTCCTTCATGGGGAAAATTCATGGATTCTTCAAATCTACCTGCGGGCTAAGGCAGGGAAACCCTCTTTCCCTAACCCTCTTCATTCATTCCAAAGATGTGCTCAGTAGGCTGATTCAAAGAAGCATGGACAAGGGGGATATTCTTCCCTATCGAAGTAAATTGGGCCCACACACCATCTCCCACCTCATGTTCGCAGACGATACCATCATCTTCATGAATTCCAGCAAGAGATCTATTCGAGGCATCCACACAATTCTCGAAGATTATTGTCATTGGAGTGGCCAACTGGTTAATAGGGCTAAGAGAAACCTCTATATCTCGACTAAATGCTCAGAAAGAAGGGCCAACTCTTTGTTCACCAGCCTTGACATGCAGAGGGGTTCCTTTCCAATGGAGTACCTTGGTGCCCCATTATCTCTAGGTAGGATGTGCATCTGCCAATTGGACTACATAGTGAATAGGATCACAGGATGTTTCCTTAACTGGAAACACCGGTTCTTTTCCTTTGGGGGGAGGATAGAATTGATCAATAGTGTTCTCTCGGCCATTCCTATTCATTCTCTTGCTGCTGTCAAGGTACTGGAGGGGGTTATCCACACCATTGACAAGGTTCTCGGGGGGTTTATTTGGGGTTCTCTTTCGGAAAGCAAACGACACTGGACCTCTTGGGCTAGTATGGCTAGACCCATCCAAGAAGGGGGTATCAACGTGAGGAGTCTTTCGAATACTCTACTCTTCTTGCATGCAAAGTTGGCATGGGAGACCACTGAAGAATGCACCCTATAGGGAAAGACAATGTCTACCAGATACAAAAGATAACTCAGAAATGATGACTGGGCAGGAATCCCCTCTCTGGTATGAGATCTCTTCCCACATCCCTACCCTACAGCCTCTTTCACGCTGGATAGTAGGGAAATGTGACATCTCTTTTTGGCACCACAATTGGGCTGGCTCTCCACTTGGGTTCCCCGACTGCCCGACACCAAATATTTCCTTCAATGAAGCCCATAATTACCCGCAGTTTACAAGTGCAGTCCTGACTAAGACTCAGCAAGAGACATTTGATCTCATCGACATGAACTCCACTCCCAAAAAATGTACTTTTATAGCTTCCTCCTCTGGTAAGTCCTCCATGCGTGACTTCTGTAGGGAAACATTCCCTCGGGACCCTACAGATCGGTTGAACGGTTTTCTATGGTGCAAATCAATAACCACAAAAATCATCTTCCTTTCTTGGAGAATCATAAACCAAGCAGTCTCTACAAACGACAACATCAAAAAGCTGGGTATCCCTACTATCTCCAGATGCACGTGCTGTAGGAAAATCATGGAGGAGATCCTGCATCACCTATTTTTTTAGGGCGATTGGGCGCGAACCATCTGGGGCTACTTTGGTTACTTCACGGCTATCCATTCTTAGGCTCTCCAAGGCACTTCCTTCCTGGACTGGTGGTTCTACGGTGCTAGCGATGCGGGGCCTGAACAAAGTGCTCGAGCGGTTGTCCTTAACTCTGGCTGCTGGTGCATCTGGCAAGCCAGAAACAAGGCTCGCCATGAGGAAGTCAGGTCTTCTAGCCAGTCCCTTATTTCCCACACTAAGAGCCTTCTTATTGACTTGTTTAGACTGGTAAAAAATTGGCATGATTCTCCCCCCTCAGACCTCTCCAAGCGATCATTCCACCCGCTCAGGCTCTCCGCAACCCTCATCAAGGCTCCTGGATCCGCTGGTGCCCTCCTATAAAGGGCCTTAATCTCAATACGGATGGTTCCTATTGCCAAGGAACCATGAGGGGAGTAGGGGTTGTGTGTGATCCCAAAGGCTCTATGATTTTGTCCTTCTCATCTCACTTCGGATGTGGACAGACTCTTCAAGCTGAGGCCCGGGCAATGCTCACTGGTTTAAGCTTATGCCGTCAACCGAATATTGTTCTGTCTGAGGTGGAAATGAACTCCACTATTCGGCATCACTCCCTCCTCGACACAGGCACCGCCCCTTGGTCAATATCTTAGATTATCAGAAGATGTAAAGGCTTTCCAAACAACAACATCCAAATGCTCCATACTTGGCGTGAGGGGAACAAGGTGGCGGGCCATCTGGCTTCTTTGTCTACCCATGTTACAGGTACCGTTTTATTTTCACGTAAAAACCCTTTGTGTACTGAGGGGGAGAACCTTGTTATAGGGGATGCCCTCTGTCTTCACTATTTCAGGCCCCCTTAACCTGCCTTGTACTCTTTTTTCCCTATGCAAAAAATAAACAATAATTAGTAGTAAAGTAATAATTCAAAATATTTTTTTTCACAATAACATATGTGAAATGGTATGTTCACTCTTAATTACATTACTACCACTTTAAAATCCACCTATAATAGCATTAAAAACCATAAAATAAGGTATTAAACATTGCATTTCAACATTGACAAAAAACCCCATGCATGATCTTTTTCCTTTATTAGTATTAAATTCCACTTTTGTATTTTTGAGTAATTGTATGTGATTATTTCCTTATTAATATACTTATGTCTATTATTAATGTTTTTTCACTATGTTAACTAGGTATATCATATACTATTAGACTACCCTCTCCTGTATGAATTTCAAATGTGACTCTTTCCAAGCTTATTACATTAGGAAGACATTCAACATCAATTAATATATAATTTCCCTTTAATATATTCAATGTAATAAAACTTATAACTTGAATGAATTCCATTTTATTCATCCATTAATATTCTTAATTTACCTAGATTAACTTGGGGTCTAATATATTTAAGTCAAAATTACAAGATTAAATGAAAATTTGTAACTAGATTGGGTTTTATGATTTATTTGTCACATTCCCTTGTAATTTGAATTGGATTGAAATTTATTTATAAGATAACACAATACATTTCTATTTGATTGTTCATAAGAATTATCAATAGTGTTTAACATGATGGATAACCATCTAAATAAAAATTTATGAAAATATAGTACATTTAGAACTTGTGATATTGGTATTTTATTCCAAAACATTTAAAAAGAATTTATTTTAAGGAAATCTTTTAGTATAGGTGAAACATAATCAGTAATACACCATTTGAATGTGTTTACATTGATCCATGTTTCCATTAGGGATGACTCTTTACAACAATCCAAACACTATAAATTTGTATTTATCAATTTAATTTTTTTCCAAATATCACTAACCCATGGAATATATCCGTGTATAATATAAATTATCTTCCAAAAGTCATAAGATCTACATAGTCTTTTTTAATGGTAGTGACATCTATATGGTAAGGAAAATTCACTAGTTTAATATTATAAAATAATACATAAATTAGAAGATTATTTTTTGTGATGTGTATTTGATTCTTTCCCATCAATCAATGTTGGTGATCACCACCAACCCCACCACAGACAAATAATAGTGATGGTGTGCCGAAAAATCATGAAAACAATATTCTCATGGAAGAATATTAATTTTCCCTATAGATTAATGTTGACGATCTCTATTGTTTTTTAATTCTGTAAAATAATAGTAGGAACCTGAATCAAATTGTTTAATTTAAGGATTATATTTTTCTGAGTATATTGAAATATTTATGTAAATTTTTAGTGTTTCTTCACTATGTATATCATATAGAACCATATTTTTATGATTAGAAACAATATCATATGTAAACTTCGGTGATTTAAAAAGATATTTTATGTCATTTTATATCATATGGATGTATTGACTTAAGGATGGTATGTTGGCCTATTATTCTATATAGGTTGGTCTAGTGAAAAAGTGATGAATAAGGGACACAGTCTGCAGGTTTGATAAAATGCATGAAAATGGATTAAAACTAAATGTAATCACATACTACACATTAACTGATGTGTAACATAATCTATACAATTCAAAGGATTTTATCAATGTGTGAAAAAAGACGGGGTTGAATAACATCTCTCAAAATCTTATTGCCTTTAATTACCTATTTATATGGTTATTTCCTACATATATAATGGATGATGTAGGGATAATGTTGGAAGAGATACAAAACTATTAATTTTCTCTTGATGGATAATCCTATAACATTAATTTTTTATTCAAGATGTAGTAATGGTGACACTAAATTAGAATTATTTGAGGATTTGTTTTCAATTGTGTTCAAAATGATTCTTATTTGTGTGGTTTTCTGTTTGATAGAGTATGATTAGAATGAAAGATAGATAAGTTAGAGGATTTATTATATAATTTTATAGAATATAGGATTTTACCCATATTTGTTTCATTACATACTTTTCCATGGTTACTATCGAGATGATGATATAAAAATCCTTTTAAATATTTATGACAATGCAGTCTTATTAGATAATGTTATAGATATTTTGTTTCATCTTTTTGAAAAAAAAATATTGAAATAAAAATCATAGAAGATTCTTTTATGTGGACAAATATAGGGTATTTAAAAGAATAACTGATGTGGCGGATATAAAAAATGCTAATTAATAACTATGGATGTTTATACAAATTAAATAGATATTTCTAGGTTATCTAGATATTTAATATTATAAAAATGATCCATTAATCATTTAAAATCTTTAGAAAACACCGGAACATCAATCTGATACCCAAATATATCATTATGATCAAAATTAGTGTTTGTCCATTATATTTAGAGTTAAGTGTCAAATCACGTGAAAAGGTTCAATTCACTAATAAAATGAAAATAAATTTTCATCAAATCATGGTAGAATGGTCACTGATCTTTTAATGATCATTAATTATCAATGATATATCCACCATATGCTCCTATTGATTGGTGTGATGTAAAACAATATGTAAGGTTGTCATGTTTTATTGAAATGATATATATCCAATAAAGTTGTAAAAACTAAGAAAACAAATTCTGATTGACATGAAAATATAAGAGAACATTCCTCCAATCATCTTTGATCCATTAGAATCAACATTTAATTAATATGCTCCCCATATTGATTAGTATGGATTACGATTTGACTTATCATTATTATAATTTATGTAATAATAAAATATCATATATGTAGGGGATACAACTAGTCAAATGAGTGCTGAATAAAATGAAATCATATAATGTAATATTTATGTCATGTAAATCATATAGGATAAATCAGCACATCGATTAGACACCCGAATTTTATAGTATGATCGAAATTGGCATTTGTCTCTTAGATTTGGGGTGATGTGAAAAAACCTGAAAAATAGGACAATACTAATAAAAAACACTTATATTGATATGAAATAATATGAGTATAATAAAATAGTCATTTTTTATGTATTAATCAATATCTTATCCATCAGTTGCACATGTCACCCATTATAATGGAAAATGATGTGTAACATTATCATGTTTTATTAAAATGACATATCTATAATCAGGGGTAAAAAATGAATTTTGATTGAAATAAAAATAAATGATAAAATTCTTCAAATAATTATTGATCTATTAGAATAAACCACACATCTATAATATGATGTAACTGATCGGTGTGATATAAATAATTATTGGGCTTTGTTAAAATTTTTTTAATAATGGAAAAATCATGGGTGTATGGGTCAAAACATACCAAACGAGCTCAAATTAACATGAAAAATTGGGAAAATAATATTTCTATCATTTTAAATACATTCAAATCATAATCACATTGATTGGAAACATGAATTTAATTGTATAATTTAAAGTGATATTTTCCCCCACATATTTGGAGTTAATTGAGAAATCATATAAAAGAGTCCAATACTAAGAGAACATAGCTACATTGACCTGAAATCATTATTGAATGATAAAAACTCATTTTTTCTATATAATTTAGCATGTAATATATCAAATTCTTGTGTTTCCCTAAATAATTAAAAATTATGGGTAACATTTTCTAGTATTATTAAAATGTTATATCTCTTATCTGGGGGACAAAAATGAGTGCACAAATTCTGATTAAAATGAAAATCATCAATAAAATTATTTGAATTATTTTATATCTATTTAAAAAAACTATATATAAATATAGGGCCATGATTGATCGATACGGATTATGGTAAGATTTGACATTATTTCTAGTTTTTTTATAATGGATAAATCATCTATTTAGGGGTCAAAACAGATCAAACGATCTCTAATTGACATGAAATTTTAGTAAAATGATATTTTTGTTATTTAAAATATACATCAATCACCGAATCATCGATCTGGTTCCATATTTTCTTATTATCAATGAAAGTGTCATTTTTTCAATATTTGGGAGTTTAGTGAAATGCAAATGAAATAGGACAATACCATGAAAAAGCACTTAGATCGATATTAAATCATAATATAATTATCCCAAATACATTTTTAATCTATAAAAATCAACTTAACATATATAATATTATTTTGACGTCCGATATGATCTAAAAATTGGGAAATATTTTCTAGTTTTATTAAAAATGATATATCACCCATCACAGGGTAAAAAATGATCAAATGAATTTTTATTGACACAAAAATTTTGAAGAACATTTCTATTATCATTTTGGACTTATTTGTGTCAATTTCATGTAAATGTGATGCTTTTATCGATCGGTTTGTCTTATGGTTTGATTTGAAAGTATTTTCATTTTTCAATAAGTAATAAATTATTTGTATGTTGTTGAAAACCAACCAAACAGTCTCATATTGACATGAAATCTTAGGATAATAATATGTAATACATCTAAAATATCTCAGAATCATTGGCACGTCGATTAAATTCATGAAAATATTGGTGTGATAAAAATTAATTTATTTTTCAATCATATTAGTAGTAATATAAAAATTCATATAAAAGGGTCTCATGACATGAAAACACGCAATTATTATCATGAAATCATGAGAGAATAATAAATGTGTCATTCTTGATTTATATTAATAAAAACTATATCCATTGGATGATTTTGTGTCCTGGTATGATATGAAAATACAGATAACATTGTCTAGTTTTATGAAAATGATATGTCTCCTGTCAGGGGGTCAAAAGGGGAAAACAACTTCTGAATGACCTGAAAATCATGGATATTGATCCTTGAATCATTTTTGACCTATTTAAATTAACCAAAAATCAATATAATACCCATATTGATCATTATATATTATATTATGATTATAAATTATTACCATTTTTTGTAATAATTGATAAATCATAAGAATAAAGAATAATGGCTAAAGGATCTCTAATTATCATGAAATTATAGTTAAATTATCTTTATATTTTTTAAAATATGTTGAAACCACCATCCTTTCTATTAGATTCCAAAATATCATAGTATGATTGAAAGTACAGTTAGTCCCTCAAAATTGGAGTAAAGTTAAAAATCATGTTATAGGGGCCAATACAATGAAAAAATGCATTGTTAACAAATTGTGAGAGAATGATCACCGGGTCTTTTTTTGATATGTTTTAATCAATTTCTCATATATAGCATGCACGTGTCACTTAGTTTTATTGAAAATGATGGGAACCATTTTTTAGTTTTATTAAAATGATATACCTCCCATAAAGGGGTCAAATATATGGAAAAGACTTCTGATTGATTTCAATATCTTGGAGAGAATTCCTGAAATAATTTACGATTTGTGTCAATCATTGATGTGGTCATCTATTACTTGGATGGTTCTTTATGTGGTAAACATTGTTTTCAACATTAATAGTCACAATTCAACTAATCATGAAATAATATAACCCGATATTTTTAATTATCATCACATATTTTTTTATTTATGATATTTTATATTCATAACACTATATACACTACTTTTTTATTCTTTATATATTTAAAAAATAAATAATATTTTTATTTATAAAATAAATAATAATGGATATTTTTAATTTTATTTTTTAATTTATCGTTGAGTTGGTTGTGAAACAATATCGGAATTTTTCGATGAATTTTGTATACTAGTTTTTATTTCATTGTATTCTCTTTTTTGGTTTTGTTATTCAATATAGAATTAGTAATGTAGAGTTTAAAAAAATATTCATTATAGTAGTGGCCATTGGTGGGCACTAATATGGTATTTTCATGAAGCATTGTTTTACACATCAAGAATCCACTAAATTCTTTACGAGTGACCCGTAACACTGTTGTTTTGTGGGCCTCAATAAAAATCAATTTTGGTGGATGTTTTCCCCCTTTAGTGGTAGGAAAACTATGGCTGCCAAAAGTTATTTAGTGGTAGTTTCTAATGACTGTTAGTGTCCACTAATGTTCAATTTTATTTCATTGATATACATATCCATTAATTATAATGTATTAAATTAAAAACAAATCTTAAAAAAACCAGTATATCCTTACGTATAAGTCGCAAATATAAAATTTGTACAAATCACCAAAACAAAACCCATTAAATTTCATTAAATATAGTTAATGTCTAAATCTTTCCCACATAATCTCACACAAGCGCATACAGAGGTAGATTCATGAATGATAAAATATATAATCAAATAGTGACCCATCAATATTCATTGAGACCTCCTTTGTTTTTATACTCTATATATTTTCTAAACATATTCAACTCATGAGAAAAGAATATTTAAAAAAAATTTATAGGTATTCAATGTATTTATAAATTAAATTAATAAAACTTTGAAATCATTTTTTTATATAAATACATGGAAAAAAATATATTATAAAATAATATAATTGATCTGACAATTTTAAAAAATAATTGATCACAAATAAGATAAATATTTAACTAATACTTTGTGTTTTTAGATTGTAACATACTGTTTTTTTCAGGATAACATACGTAATAAAGTTCATGAAAACAACAATAACATCAATATCGATCTCCCATAATCATTGATGTATTTCATACTGATGAAAAATGAATAAAAATTAAATGAATTAGTAAATAGAGGCGTTCAAAATGATATATTAAAACATATAGTTGAATTCAACGAAACAAAATATGAAAAATATTCCATTAGGATAGAAATATATTAAAAAAAATATTTTATCCATTAATATATTAAATATAATGATTCATCATGGTTAGTGTTGAGAAACCATTTTTTAGCTCTTAATCATCATCCATAAAAGTCAGTTCACATTTTATCAATTTGGAATAAAAATTATTACAATAACAATTAACAATATTATAGGAAACGCAAAAATTTTCAGTTTAATTTACAAAAATTAAAATTAAACAAATACCTCAAGTAAATTGAGATATATTTATGGTTTGTATTAATCTTTTCACAAGGGAAAGGGGGAGGAGGTAGTAGAATGTCTCCATGGTGTACCCTGATGAAAATTCAAAAGCTATATTTAAAAAAATAACATATAAAAATAGTTATCAATACTATCGATAATAATAATAATATTCCTTAAAATATAATATATTTTTAAATCCATGATTATTTAGTAAAAATGAAAAAACCCATTTTTTGATATGGCATGAGAACAGTGGTTATATTTTGTTTTGTAAACAAACAATGTTTGTATTGAATGTGAAGTGGTTGGAAAATCAGTTTCTTATGTAGATTGTTCAAACTCACGTAAAGAATTTCAAGAAAACATATAATATATTCCATGATATAACATCCAAAAAAATTAGTTTCCCATTAAAATATAACTAAATTGATTCACAAACATCAATAAATATAATGATAATGAAATTAATTTTTATGTTAATTATTTTATACTAAAAACAAAATATATATACTAAAATATGTTAGATGAATCATCTTCAGGTTATTAAAATGGTACATATTATCCTACAAGTAGTGTTGAACCTATTTAAATGAAATTTTATTAGTGATAGAATTACTATAACCTTGTAATCCAATACATACATGTATAATATATAGTTCATATTCTTATTGATTGTTAATTTCTATAATGTTCATCAATAACATATTCTTAAAACAAACATATTACAAATAATATATTTTTATGATCTAAACCATTCTAGTGTTATTGTTTTCTAATTTTCTTATATTCTATCGGACTAACCTATTTTGAAATTCCCAAATCATGTTTCATTTATATGATAATCATGTTTCATTAGAGTTTATAGTTTTTATCCTGTAAAAAATATATTTTTTCAATCTCACTCATTTATTTATTGAGTTTATAGTGTAACATTTTCTATGTTAAATGTCACTGGTTTGAATGTCTCTGTTAAGAAGCCATGTGATTAAGTCACCAGTTTAGGTTACAGATAGAGGTTACAGCCAGTGCTTACCACTGGAAGGATACTGGTAGATGTTACCACCAGATGGTTACCGCTAGAGGTTACTGGTATAAGGTCACTAGTGGGAAGCCTACCACTAGAAGTTTAATAAAGTCACTACTAAGAGGTTACTGTTAGAAGGTTTCCATTATATGATTACTGCTGGAAGTCTCCAAATGAAGGGTTACTGATGGAAGGATATTTGTAATTCATAAATCAATCGCT
This sequence comes from Viscum album, assembly GCA_963277665.1. NCBI lineage: Eukaryota > Viridiplantae > Streptophyta > Magnoliopsida > Santalales > Viscaceae > Viscum > Viscum album. Next base: position 1,072,508,440 of record OY728129.1, read on the forward strand.
GATAAGACTACCGATTAAGCCTGCCGATGTAAGCCTACCATTGTGAAGCTACTATTGTGAAGGCTACCACTGATAAGACTACCGATGAAGCCTATCATTTCAAGTCTACCACTGAGATGCTTCTATTGTGAAGGCTAACACTGATAAGTCTACCGATGAAGCCTTCCGTTGGGAAGCTACCATTGAGAAGGTTACAACTACTAGTGTACTAATACCTATACCCTTATACTCTATACTTTTTCAATTTTCTTATGATTATTCTAACGGTCATATTTGCTACATTTAATGCCTCTGACATTAATTAATTTTGGTTATAGACATATCTGTAGAACATACAACGTACGAGGAAGAGTACATGTGGTTAGATCATTCCTATTGTCAGACCTCAAGAATTAAATAGAATATCGAGCTAAAGAAGGAAAGTCTAAGAGAGAAACATTACAAGATAGATCTAAAGAATGAGGATAACACACTAAAACTTACTCCATGAACCCAAGATCTTCATGAAGATCATGTTGGGAGAAAAAATTTAATTTTTCATTGTTGTGCTTCATCAAATCTCTATCAATCCACGAAGCTGAACTCCTCAGTACCTGGAAGCCAGAACCTAAAGTTGCAACACTGTATTTTGGGGACAACGTCCACAGGACTCAAACTGCAATTTCATCACACTAAGGATTCCAGTGCTAAAATTCAAACACATAGAGCCTTCTAAACTAAATCCCCATAATATTAGAAATATTTTGTAATTTATTTTAAATTTTTGAGCAGTGTGTGTTAGTATGTTACACACACACTGTCACATGTGCTTAAACTAGAGGCTACGTAATATCTTCACACCAATCATTACTTACACTCATGTTTACCATGTATAACTATATAAGAGGTTGTGTTTGTCTGGGTTGTTTTTTTCCCACAATGAACTTTGGTAGAGGTTGTGAGACATAGATAGTTTGTGATAAATGTTTTAAATCCCCATACAAGATGTGTATCGACGATTATTAATATAAACTTCTTGGTGGGAGGTTATCACCACATGGATAGGATTATGTCTTGGCATGAGAATGAACCTATTGTTTATTTATGTTGAGTACTTTATATTATAATACACTATTTTTTTATTTTCCATTTCTTATTATTTCAAAAATAGAAAACTATGTTAAATTAACTCGGATAGTTAGTTTTGGTTGTTGTGTATAGGTGTTTAATTTAGTAAACCTGTTCCAAAAGTTGGATAACCTTTCCTACATGGATTCAAATGAGGTCTAATCAACCTTTGATATACTTTTTGAAAAATTGAACATTTATATCTCTACTTCCTTAATTAACTATGTTGTTTTGAATAGGGGATTTCATCAAAATGTTTTTAATAGAAATTTTATTTATGAACACAATTCACCCCCTTCTTGTGTTTCCACCTCCACCAATATATTGTATCAAAGGATTTTTTATTAATACCATCATAATGGTTTTTCCATGCCTTTTAAAATTATTTTCAACATTGATTTTATTTGTGTCTTAAAGATCATTAAAATTTCTATCATATCTATCCATAGTTTAGGGTACAACTACTAACAGGCCACCCTTCTTTAATGGTAATAACTATGCTCACTGGAGATTGAAAATTAAAATGTTTCTACAGAGCATGGGTCCTGAAATCTGGGACACAATTGAAGAACAACATGCATTACCTGCTACTTCTAGGGACACATGGTCTTAGTTGACTAAATATACATATAATAATAACGTTAAAGAATATAAATGCATTGTACTATGATTTAGGTGATTAATAATTCAATAGAATATATTATTATAAGACTTCATATGAAATTTGGGATACATTGGATGTGTCAAATGAGGGGATCAACCAATGTTAATGAAATGACACTAAATACATATAATATTAAATATCATAATTTTAAAATGAATCCTAATGAACCTATATCTGAAATGTATCTCAGGATACATAAAATAGTAAATACCATGATTTTTCTTGGGAAACTAGTGGAAAACAAGGATTATATTATGAGATTGTTTGATGCCAACCTCACAGATGGTGAGGAACATAAATTTCTTTCTGAGAATCATGTGACATAAGAAAGCTACAATTTAATGAAATAATTTTAAAACTCATGATGTACAATGAAGAGATTAAGATGAATCAAGAAGCTGATGATGAACCATAAAAGAAATTTGTAGCATTCAAGACAACTACCTCAAAGGTAAAAGATAGGGAAAAGGTTCATGTTCTTATAGACAGTTCCACTAGTGTAGATTCAAATTCAGACAGTGATGAAGATATGACTCATCTTACTATAAGATTCAAAAAGTTCTACCGAAAGAAATGTCAATCTATAGAGTAAGGAGTGATAGTAAAGTAAAATAGAAAAAGGATGGAAAATGGAGTGACAACACATATGAGGTAATCTGATATTAGTGTAAACGAAAATGTCATGTTAAGGCTGATTTCTCCAAGATGAAATTCAAGAATAAATATAAAGACATGGGAAAGGGATATAAAAATAAAAGGGAAGATACTTGGAGTTATTCAGAATACATCTCAATGGATTTGATACTTTTGATACTGAATAAAAAAATCATGAAAACCTATTTTTTATGACAGAAATAACTGAAGTAACACTTAATTCTCAAATACATACTCCTTACTATTCTGGGAATGAAAGTGAATGAAATAATGATAAAAATGTGACTAAGGATGACCTATTTGAGTACTATGGAATACTTGAGGATACCTTTAATGAGCATAAAGATAAATATAAATCATTTAAAAGACATCATGATTTATATTACATTTGTAATTCAAATTTTTATATTGAGATGGAAAAATTTGGTCAACTATTAGAATAAAATACTAAGCATATAAATTATAGAATGAGTAACTAAATATAGATCTTGAGATGTTTAATGCTGGAATATGTACATTGACGTAGTTTCTGGGGAAACAAATTGCTCAAAAACAGAAAACTAGTCTTGGATATCGACTAGGACAAAGAATGGTTATTAAAAACAAATTTTTTCCAAAATCTGGATAGTTCATTGCAAGATTAAGTTCTAGATCATCTCATGAAAAACAATTTTCTAATGGACATAACAAATTTTTATGTCTCATAAGATGTTAGTTGATTATAAGAATCCGATGAGACAAATATGGGTTCCAAATCTTTACATTCTAACCTCTCTGGACCCATGAAAATATGGGTACCCAAGTACCCCTTGAAAAACCTATTTTGTAGGAAATTTGTCTAAGGAGTTCCTATAAAATGCTATGGTATATGGATATTTTATGTTCAATACATATGATAGTATAAATTTCATTCTTCAAGAGCCTAATCAACATTGTTGGTGGACATGTTATATTTGGTGATAATGCTAAGGGTAATATTGTCATTTTAGGAAAATTGGGGACCTTAATAATATATTAATCTCAAAAGTAATTTTTGTTGATGGGTAAAAATACAATGTACAAAGTATCTCTTAGTTTTTTTATGATGGTTTTAATGTTATTATTGAAAATGATGCACACAATGTTTTTAACTCTAAAAATATTTTATTATTCACTACTCGTATAAATGAAAATGTATATGTTGTTGATTTAAAATATTTATCAAAGAAAAATGTTTCTTGATTAAATTATTTTCATAAGGATTCTTGGTTATGGAACAGAAGATTAGGATACTGTAATGTCCACTCACATAAGAAACTAACTAAGAAAGGATTAGTTAGAGACTTATCTAAATTGGAATCTGTACGTAACACAGTTTTTAGTCCCTATCAAAAACAAAAACAACACAATGTTTGTTTCCAACTAAATAAATAAGTTTAATCTTCTCAACCACATTAGTTGGTCCACATGGATTTGTTTGGACCATCTAGAGTTTCAACTTTAAATGGTAAGCACTATATCTATGTTCATGTAGATGAATTTTCTAGATATACTTGGGTATACATTATATCTCACAAAAGTGAAGCATGTTCTTAATTCATTAAATATTCCATGTCTATAGAAAATCATAGTGGACTTAGACTTAAGTCCTTGAGAAGTGATCCAAGTCGTGATTTTGAAAATCAAGAATTTGAGTTTTTTTCTACCATGATGTCTATAACAATAATTTATCTTCTCCTAGAACACCTCAAGAAAAAGGATTTGTAGAAAAAAATAGGACACTTCAAGAGATGGCCCGTACTATGCTTAATAAGTATAAACGACCTCTCAAATTTTGGGTAGAATCAGTTAATACTTCTTGCTACATCTTCAATATATTGTTAATTATAAATGTTATTACGAAGAGCCCTTATGTGGTAGGGAAAATTAGGAAGCCTAAGGTTAATTAATTTAGAGTTTTTTAATGAAAAGTCTTTATCCATAACACTAGGGATAATCTTGAAAAAATTTCTTCCAAAAATGATGAAGGAATTTTCCTAGATTACTCAATATCTTGTAAAGCCTCTAGAGTAATCAATAAGAGAACCAAATGTGTGAATTAATCAGGTCATGTAAAATTTAATGAGACTGATTGACCTAATCCTAAAACTGATCTTGAATATATTAAGGAAGATATGTCAATTCAAGCCTTTAATGATAAAAACAGTGAACAACTACTGAAAACAACTGGTTCTGGAAATTTTACAGAATCTGAACCTATTGAATATGAACCTATTGAAAACCATGAAGAGTCAAGACCAATAATTTATTGGGGTTTTATTACTCTCATGAATCATCATTTAGATGGTGTAGTAGGTTATCTAAATAGAGGGACACAGACTAGAGCTTCTCTGAGAAACCAGGTTGAACATCAAGGTTTACTTTCACATCATGAACCCAAAAATATTAATGATGCTATCAATGGTTAATTTTTGGTGATATCTATTCAAGAAGAATTAAATCATTTTGATGGAAACAATGTTTTTGAGTTATTAGAAAGACCTAAGGACACATTGACCATAGGCACTAAATGGGTGTTTAGAAACAAAGTTGGTGAGTCTGGAAATATAGATAGATACAAGGCTATATTAGTTTCACTAGGATATAGTCAAAAGGAAGAAATAGAATACAAGGAAACCTTTCCACCTATAGCTAGACTAGAAGACATTAAGATACTACTTTATTATGGTGGTCATATGAAATTCAAATTTTATTAGATGGATGTTAAAAGTGAATTTTTAAATGGGTGTATATTTGAGGATGTATTTGTTTACAAATCCCATATCATTACAAATAACCATTGTTTCCAATCATGTTTTTAAACTCTATAATGCTTTATATGGTCTAATAAATGCTCCTAGAGAAAGGTATGATAGAATCAGTTATTTTTTATTACAAATTATTTTACTAAAGGGATAATTGATCCTACAATTTTTATTAAAAGGACTTATATGGATATTTTAATAGTTCATATTTATGTAGTTGGCATTATTTTTGGATCTTCTGAAAATACTTTATGTACTGATTTTGCAAAGTTGATGCAAAATGATTTTATAATGACTCTAATGGGGAAACATAAATTTTTCCTTGGATTTCAAAATATTCAAAATAATTTTTTTTGTTTTGAATTAGTGTAAATATACAAAATATTATTTTAAAAGTTTTGTTTTGAATAGTAATAAAGGTATTGATACACCCATGATTCCCACTTGTAAATTGGATGGGGATGAAACTTATAAACAAGTGGATCAAACTTATTAATGAGGTATGATTGGGAGTCCTCTATACCTTACTACTATCTGACATGATATTATTTTTATTTTATATATGTGTTATCATTTTCAAGACAACCCCAAATAATATCATTCAACTACTATTAAATGTATTTTTAAATATCTCAAGTATACTGCAAACTTTGGACTATTTTATCCTAGAGACCAATAATTTGATTTGATAAGATATTCTGATGTGGACTATTCTTGTCTCATGTTTGAAAGAAAAAGCACCTATGGAACATGTCACGTTTTGGGCAGGTCACTAGTATCATGGTGTAGTATGAAATAGAATTATGTTGTATTATCAACTACCAAAGCTGAATATATACCAGCTAGTAGTTGTTGTGATCAGATTATGTGTATGAAACACACTTTACTATACTATGGATATCAATACGAACATTTCTATATAAATTATTGTAATAAAAGTTCTATTAACATCTCTAAAAATCAAGTATATCATGTATGAACAAAGAAGATTGATGTGAGATATCACGTTTTGAGAGATCATTATCAATGAGGTGATATCACTCTTGGATTCATTGGCACTGATCATCAATTGGATAATTTATTCACAAAGCCAATGAATTCTGAGAGGTTAAATTACATCAAACATGAGTTAGGTGTGATTAATTTTAGATAAGTACTCCTCAGCATTAGGACACCTCACTACTCACCTCACTTTTAGGACACCTCACCATTGGACCTCACCTTTAGGACACCACGCCGTTGGAACTCACCATTAGGACACCTCATTATTAGACCTTACCATTAGGCTACATTATCATTAGACCTCACTGATATACCTTATTTTTACCACTATATTGCTAGCCCACTATACATAGGGGTCCTAGACTTCATGTTTTCTACCAGAATCTGAATTGTTTTGATTATATTCATTTCATTTACTCGATTTTTTTATCTTTAAATGATAGAAAAAAAGCACAAGTCACAATTTGATCCAATTCAATCCTATCCCAAACATCTTTCTCCTGAAACAATGAACATTACCTACTGCTAAAAACCCTTAAACAACATCAAATAACAAAAAAAAGAGTAAAGAGAACAATGGTTGGTCATGAAGGAGATGCACCAACCCCTAAGAGACCTTGAGCTGGGTATAGTAGTGGAAGAAATATTGTGGTAAAGCTGATAAATCCTCATTTATTGAGGAGGGAAATCATGGTCGAAAAAAGAATTATGTTTGGAGTGTATTTTGTTGAGCAAATATCTTGTGATGAAGGCACTTGATGCTCAAGATTGGATTGAATGCTTCGCAATCAAAAATGTATTGTATTACCCGAAGCGAGTAAAGAAGTATTATGGGTGTTTGATGTTCAAACAGCCTGATGATGGAAACCAGATGATTTCATTGGTAAATAGAGAAATTTTTATCTTCACCACTATCGAATGGTATGAATGTTTAAGTGTCCCACGTTAAGGAATATTTGACTATTATTGTAGTGTGATGCCTCTTAATATTGAGTCTTTCTGCTATGAATAGGACCTAGAAAAACTAACAAAAGTGGATTCCCTAGAAATCTAATTGCTGCTGATATGGATGGGTAAAACGTGTAACTGTTTAAATTTTTCCAACATGTCTTGAGTCCTAGAATATGATAATTTTCTACATTGAAATATTTGGACATATTTTTGTTGTATTTATTGAAGTATGGACAAAGGATAAACCTTTGTAGACTTTTTATGGTTCAGTTAAAGGATATGACTAGGCCTTGTTCCAATTCGAATGCTTTAATTTATGCCTATTTGATATCTTTGATGTTGAAAGTGAAAAGTGTTTCTAGAAATAAGGAAGAAACCATAGTTGTGAAGGACTACTTCTATATTACGAAAATAATTTTCATGTTTATGAAGATAAACTAGAACCATTGGAAAAGGTAATGGTTGAATGATGAGGCTAAGACATATGAATAATTCAACCCTCTTTCTAATCATACTATGATAAATGATCAAAGAGATCTAGTTTTAGAACTTGATAAAGTGAAACCAGTGTATTCTGATGTAGAAGAGGAGGTAGTTATTGTTCAAGAAAGGGAGGACTCTCCTATAGATGATAGGAGTGATCATGATCTTCCATCAAGTCCTCATTATGGTGTTTTATCATTTGGTGAGCCTAGTCAACCAAAGAGGTTTCCCATAAGAGAGATTGTCTTAAGGGACAATGATGATGAGGAAACCACTGAAGAAAAATACGAGGAGAATGTATTATGAGGCATTACTGAAGGAGAGACCTCAGAGGATGAGAATGAAGTTGATTCTGATCATGAGTAGTATGAGACTGTTGATGATAATGAAAGTAAACAATAATTCCTAAGTCTTAGTTGTTTGATAGGACATATGGTAATTTTAGAGAATGAAAAGGAAGTGGATGTTCAATATGTTTAAGTTGGAGTTTCATTGGAAGTTGTTGAAGATTCTGGAGAAGATTTAGTAGTAGATTCTCCTGCTAGTTCAGTTGATCAGGGAAAACTTGCAGAGGAGAATGTAGTTGTCCAGGAAGAAGCTATAAGTGATGCAGAGGAACATTTTTCACATGTTCAGTTTCTATCATTCCTAAAATAGAAGGTTGGTCTGAGGACCTTGGATTTTTGGTTTTGGACTTAGACTATAAAGACTCGAAAGATGACAATGCTAAAATAATACCTTCGGTTCATTATGTTTTGGAGACCATTATAGTGAAACTAGTGGTTCTTCAACCTCAATTTTATGTAAAGAAAAATGAAATTGAGTCTTAAAAATAATATTTGAACAGATATGTTAATGAAGGATCCATAGGGACAGAGGGAAAAGTGAATATGAATCAAGAAATTATGTCATCTATTCTGGAAAATATAATTTATAGCTTTCAATAAAATTTGATAAATGAATTGAAGGAATGATAGAATTAGGTAAGAACCTTGGAAGAATCTGTAGAGTCTTTGAAACAATCAATTGTGAATTTAGACTCATATATTTCTTCAAGAGTTCAAGTGGAAAAATAAATTCGTCAAGTTAAGAGTGTAGTTCAACAGATGGTCACAATGTTTGAGGACTTTAATTAGTCTATGGAGGAATATGTGACTGTCCATGATGATAATGTGATGTGGTTTATCAATATTGACTACGACTTTTAAGAAGACAGTAGCTTTTACCATAACACATCTTAATGCATATACTGCATCACCTTCCCCCCCTTAATTGGATCTAGAATCCTTTAGATCAGTTATTATAAATGGAGAATCTCTTTAGTGAAAGTACCTCAAACCCTCAATATTTGGCTCAATTAATTTACACTACTTGATACATTCATAATCTTGTAGGTGATTATCTGATAGAGTCTACCCAATATCAAAAATCCATCAATGAGAAGATCAATTTCTATTATAAAATGGTTTATACTAAGCGTCTGATGGATAGTCACTTCAAGATATTATTTTAGAACATGAGGATACATCCCATCACTCAGTATTTTAAGGATCAAGTTTGAAGGCTTAGAGAGTGGACTTCTAATTTGTAAACATCCATAGAAAATAAGGATGATTTCATCTCAACTATAAGAAGAGGATGAAGCATCATTATTGATATCAGGAATCTTTTATTTCTATTTCTTCATGTGGATTGTACTCCCAATACTCTCCCTACTACCTTGCCTTTTTCCGCAGCTACATTAGGATCTAACTATGCCCCTTTGATGACTCTTTCATAGGCCATCAGAATCTTGAATCCTATGATTTCTTAGTGATCTACTAATTATTGGTCTCCTGATTCTTCTGTAGCATCTTTTCATACATTTTTTACTGTTATACCTCATCTTGTACCTCCAACATATAAACCTACATCCTCAGCTCCCAAAGACCAAGCTCACATGGACATCTCTGAAGAGGATTTAATGTATACTATATTATTTTATAGGTATCCTTGTAATATTCATTTTTATAATGTACTCTTTATTATTTAATATAAAAATCTCATTTTTAACCTTTTATTTTTTATAATCACAAAGGGGGTGATTTTTTTAGATTTCATCCCTTGCAAATATGAGATTTTTTCATATACATTATTTCTATAGATATACGCCCTAGTATATTTTTAAGAATACAATATATATTGATACTACTGAAGATATTATAAAATGTACTTAACTATGATACAATGTATATCGATACCATTAAAGTGATTACAAAAAGTACATAACTTTGATACAATACTACTTATTATAAATTTCACTGCGATAATTTGTGATTATAAAAAATGGGAAGATTGGTAGAATCTCCAATTTTGATAATCCCAAATCAGGATTCATCAATATGATAATAATGGGTATTTATTGTTTATATTAATTATCATGTAACAATTATTTACTTTCAATATCACTGCTTTCATGATTGAATTTATAGTGTAACGTTTTCTAATTAAAAGGTCACTGGTATGAAGGTATCAGTTATGATGCCTTTTATTTTAGTCACCAGTTGAGGTTATGGATAGAGGTTACCACTAGAGGTTACCAGTGTAATGTTACCTCTTGATGTTACTGTTGGAAGGTTACCATGAACGGTTTCTAGTAAAAGGTCACTAATGGGAAGCCTACTAATGGAATCATAATAAAGTCACCACTAAGAGGTTACTATTAGAAGGCTACGATTTTATTCTTGCTTCTAGAAGTCTACTGATTAAGGGTTACTGATAGAAGAATCTCAGGAATTCATATGTCTACCACTGTTAAGCCTAGCAATGAAGCCAATCATTGTCAGGCTACCATTGAGAAGCTACTGTTGTGAAGGCTACGACTAATAAGCCTACCGTTGAAGCCTACCATTGTAAGGCTTCCATTAAGAATCTAATGTGTTTAAGGATACTACAGATAATTATACTGATGAATACTACTATTTAGAAGATAATGTTGAGAAGGCTACCGTTACCAGTCAACCGATACCTATACCCTTCTACTCTATACTTTGTCAATTTTATTAAGATTATTCTAACTATCATATTTTGTAAATTTAATGCCTCTGACATTAATTAATGATGGTTTTAGACATATCTAGAGATAGTACATGGTACGAAGAAGACCGTACATGGTTAGATCATTCCTATTGTCGGACCTCTAGAATAGAATAGAAGATCAAGCTAAAGAAGATAAGGTTGAGAGAGAAACATTAAAAGAATATTCTGAAGAATGAGGAGAACCCAAAAGCACATAGTATGTGAACCTAAGAGCTTCATGAAGATCATTCTGGGGTAAAAATTGAAGGCTAACGTGTTGTGCGTCATCAAATATCTTTTAATCCATGAAGCTGAACACCTCTGTACCTAGAATCCATAACCTGATGTTGTGATACTCTATTTTGGAGACAACATCTAGACAAGGACTCAAACTAAAATTTCATCACACCAAGGATTCTATAGATGAACTGCAAACACATATAGCATTCTAAACTAAATCCTTATAATTTTAATGCTATTTTGTTCATTACTATACATTTCCAAGAAGTGTGTGTTTGTCTGTCACACATAAAGAAACTTTCTCCTATGCTAAAACTGGAGGATACTAAAAGTCCTCACACTAAACATTACATAGACTCTTTATTCCCATGTATAATTGTGGAAGAGGCTGTGTGTGGCCTAGTTAGTTTTTTTTAAACAGACAATTCTGGTAGAGTTTGTGAGACCTGGACAGTTTGTGAAAACTGTTTTAAATCCTGATATAGGATGTGTATCAAAGTTTATTAATATAAAATGTTTGGTGGTAGGTTATCACCAAGTGGAGAAGATTATGTTTCATTTTGAGACTGAAACTCTTGTTTAATTCTTCTCTGTATATTATTTTTTAATAATGTACTTTTGAATTTCTGACGCTTATTATTTTGAAAATAGAAATTTGTATTACATTAAGTCTGATAGTTATATTTTGTTCTGGTTTATAGTTGTTTATTTTAGTAAACCCATTTCAACAGTTTTATAAGTGTTCCTACATGGATTAAATTTAGGACTAATCAACCTTTGAGATACATGTTGACCAATTGAACATTTATATCTTTACTATCTTAATTAATTGGGCTGTTTTTAATTGGGTCTTTTACAATAAATATTTTAACAGAAATTTTATTTAGGAAATCGATTCACCCCCCTCTAGATATCCCACCCCACAAACTTATTATATTACTCTTTTTTATTATACTGTGGTTGAGTATTTACTTGGGTTTGTCTTGGGGTGAATTTGGATAAATTTGGAATACCATGGGGATGTGTACAGTTTGGGAATAGTTTGGGAAATACTTTTTTTTTCTTTAGAAAATTATGATCCCATTTTGGGGCCATGGAAGGTATCTTCTTATTTGACCAAACTGTTGGCCCACCCTTCCCACCCCATGCACCCTAATACTATGGATTTTTTAGGGTTGGTTCTCAATTTTTCAATTCATGAGTTACTTATAATAATCCTTGCACCCCATGTGTTGGGGTGCTTCGTTAAAATGCCCTGGAAAATAGTGCACCCCCTACCATGATGAAGTGCGGTCGGAAAATTAAAACATCGTTTTTTTATTTTAAATCTCTTGTACAGCTAGATTTTATTCCAATACATTATTTTATAGTGTAACTCATTTTAAAATGATTTTGGTGGTTCCAATAAGGGTTCTAGGGCTCCTCAAAATCCTTTCTTGGTGAATTAATGATGTGGTTGATGAATCAACTTGTCCTTGTATGTGTTTTCTTCTGAATTAGAAATTCCTCCCTCCCATATAATATTCCTCTATAAAGAGGGATGGATTTTCCACTATTAGATTTTGGTTTAGATATAGATTTTAAAGGATTGTGGTTGTTGGATCTTAATCATATGTTTTGATCCTATATCTCTTATACCATTTATGTTTTTATTATTCTACACCAAACTGAATATTAAGATTTGGAGAGTGTTTTCCAATTATCATGATGTCGATGGTTTATTTATATTTATAGTAGTCTGATTATGATCATGTGTATATAATTGTGTTATTTTATTTCCACATTTTTTAAATTCATTTCAATTATAATTGATGATTTTAACACTATATGATTATGATTCCCTTCAAAGATTCTATTATCCCTAGTAGGGTTTTGAGACCGGTCATTATAGAAACCCATGGGGTTTTCCAATATAATTGATATGATGATTTATGAATTATTAAAATGGTAAAAATGGCTGAAAGGAATTTAATTAAATTTTTAATGTAGGGTTGATAAATGGGAGTGTGGATATGGTTGATAAATGAGATTGTGATATTGGTTTAATAGAATGTTATAAACAAATATAACAAATGGTTTATGAATGTTGAACAATGGTATGATATTTCTATGAATGATGTGAAAATATATTATGGATCCTGGTATAATACTTCAAATACCATATAGTTTTAAACTAATGCACTTGGACCCTAAAATATAAATATTCATATTATGTGATCCCTTAGTCCTTGGATATGGATTGATACTCCAAATACCCACGAGATACCATACTAATAATATTATCCCCAAATGTATGAATAAAAAATTGAAATTAAATGTATAATTAAATCTCATGTGGAAATGGATTGGGATACTTCTATGATACAAGGTTAAGACTCTAGCATGGGCCTAAGATGGTATAACTAGTCTTGGTGTTTCCATGAACCTTGGAGGCTATATGTTTAAATGATGAATATTAAATGTTGAAACTGTTTAATTTATCTTTTGATATTTATTCATTATACAACTATATAAAATATTATTGGCTTGATATTGTATTAAACATCATTGGAGGTGTCCCACCGTGTTTTACTCACACCCTACATAGGATTCCTGATCGGTACCCAAATAGACTTCAGGTTTTTAAGAAAACTTAAGGGAAAGAGTAATATTTTATATGGATGAGTTGGCCTTCGAGTTGGAGAGGGATGAGGAAATGAGAAAATATATTGGGACCAGCCTGGGAGTTTTCATTGTGTCTTATTTTGGGTTTTACGTAGTCACATGATTCTGTTATGACATGAAATTTTTAAAGATTTTGTGTTGGATATTTATTTCTTGTTAGGTATTCATCATGTGATGTTTGATCTTATATAGGTTTGGTTTTATCTTGGATATTACATGTTATATTTTGGATAAGGTTAATAATTTACCTTATTAAGATACTTTGATAAAGGGGGTTTTGTATCCCCACATTATATATTTGATCCTTGTTGGTCATCATCAGCCTCGGGCATATAGGGAGTTGCGCCTAATGCCATATAATAAGCTATATCAGGGTAACTGGTTTGGGGTGTTACAGTGTAGAGTCTGAGGATGTTTTATGTTATTTTATTTTTATTGATATTTGGGAAATGTATAAAGGATACTATGATGAGCTGCGTCTTGGTCTGGATCTCAATCAAGGGAGTTTCCAACCCATGTATGGGGGAAACCCCAAGTACCTTGGGTGGGATAGATGTTCATGATGTTTTCAGTTACAGTTGAATGTTATTTTACATTATTTGATGCACTTATTGTTTGATTTTATTATTTATATGATATTTTACTCATGGATTGATTAATCATTGAGTAGACTATACATGCAATAGTCTAGGAACTCATAAATTAATTTGACATGCATCGAGATAAGCATGCCTGGAAAATCATTTAATGAGTGGGTTTTGTGGAATGAAAATGATTTTATTTATATGAAAAATTAAAAATTGAAAGTGTTCCCAACAAGGAATTGATATTTATAAATGATACAACATGTTGAAAATTAGAATGGATAAAATGGGTGTCTAATGAAAAACTTGAATTATGGAAGTGTTGACATTACGTTATTTATGACCCATTTGTGGGATGGTTGATGTTCAATTTTGACTATGTAGTAGTTTGTAAAGGATGATTTTTTTTATTTAGTTGAATACCATTGGTAAAAATTAGTTGATTATGTTTTATTTTTCTTATGATTTTTGTTTGAAAAAATTGATACATGCCTTCACGGGGACATTTTTTGATAGGACGATAGGAAGGCATTGCTATAAATGTGCCTCCATTAGTGGAACTAGATCCTTTAATATTCCTTGGGGAAGGATCAAGAGAATAGTTCGATGAGAAAATTTACTATTTTATGATATTTAAAGAATGATATTTAGGATTGGTCCTATAGAATATGTCTGACATGAAATGGGATTTCCAGTTGCAACATACTCCGACATTCATCAGAGAAGTTGGAACTATGACATTTGAATTCACGATTGAGTTGATCCAGAAATACATTTACCATTTAAGGACTTTTATTGATAGTAGAGTCCAATTTGATTCCTATATGTTGGGTAAATTAGTGTAGAGCTCATAGTATATCATATCTCAAGATAGGTAGCCAAATAACAAGGTATTGAAACAATTTTAAGATAAATTCCATTGACACTTTTACCCAGTGATCCTTAGGCAAGAGAGATTTGTTGAGTTTAAGATTTTTACACTGGTGATTATGTATATGGTGGAATAGGATGGTTTCTATACCAACCTATTGCGATATTTTAAATCATTGGAAGAAGATAAAGACAACTCAATGAACTATTGAAGGAAGTATGTAATTGTGAGATTATGTCCCAATTTAACATCATTCTACTGAAGAATATTTCTAAGATGGTGAATCAAGATATCATTTATGATTGAAAAAAATTCAATTGTTTTAGTGTAATGAAATTTTATTATTTTAGATGGATAGAAGGTATGTATTTAGATAGTAGGAAGAATCATAAAATTAATTTCAACCATGGAAACAGAAAACAGAGTAGCTAGTGAGAAGGATCAGTTGCCCAGAGTAGTAATTGAGTGATTTACCATCAATATATAAGAGATGGTCACATTTTTAGCCATGATTCTCATTCATCAGTGGAGCTACAATCTTACAGAAGGATGGTACATATATTTTGGTATTACAGAAACCCTCAATTTATGTGTAATAAAAGAGGATCTATGCCCAATTAGTGTACTGGATGGGGGACTTCTTCCCCATTTCATTAGAGTAGTTGGATTTATTATGGATGTAGATATTTTGGATGTATATGTGGTAAATCACGGAGAGGTAACCAATATTAATAGAGTGGTGCAGCTTAGTGTAATTACACTGTAACATAGGGAAAGAGATAATTATGTTTCATGCAGTTCATCCAACACTTGTGGAAAGAAATTTTAGACCATCAATAGTCAAAGGAACTATTCTTGTAACATTTATTCATTCTATTTATTTATTTGATATAGGATCTCTACATTATTATATATGTACTAAACTTGTCAGCAGTTTTTGTTTAGAATGGGAGTTTCTAAGTGGGTTTATGACAATCAATAAACCGTTGGCAGCACAGTTGAGGGACATATATTTTGGTAATGGGTGTTCTCTCATGCTTGGGGAGTATCATTTTTATTAGGATATTTAGATAATTAACATATCTGTTTAATATTTGATTTTAGGAATAGATTCGACAGTACCATACGAAGACCATATAGATTGATACTATTATCGTGTAACAATTAATTTTTTATGGGTGATATTTATGTTCATTGTAGAGAGTTGGATATTTAGAACGGTCCTCCAGGGTTAGCTCAATACAAACTAGGGGAAAACATAGATTAATTTTAATGTATTTTACTCGTTAAAAGGGGTGTGGAGAATGATTACCTTCCACTAATAGTGTTACAATTCAATGAAATCCTAAATTGTTTTAAATATTTTTTTGAATTAATCTATTCTTTTATATTTGTTATTTCACACATCACTGAATTTATCTTTTTTTTAAATGAATGCTCTATGTTTGAACTGCATTATATGAAACACCATGTTATTATTGTGATACAAGAAACAATTATTTTAAGTATCAGTATACACCACACTATGTTTGACTTGTTTTACACCTAATGTCGATTTCCTTTGATAGCTTGTGTTTCATGTAAAGCCGAGTTACACTAAACTATAATATACTATTATTATTATTATCATTAAAGTGCTATTATAGTTACCACCTGACCCTTGGAAAGGAAATTATGGATAAGATTATCAAATTTATAAAAATATTATTTACATATTTATATAAAATGATCCATTTGGTTATCAATTATTTAGAAATCAATGTTAGAACAATTAAAAAATAAAGGAGTTCCCTTTTTTAAGAAAACTATATCTATATATACAAACCCCACTTTATCTGAATGAATTAAAAAACCTCATTTGATGAATGTTTTTAAACAAATTATATATTATAAATTAAATATTTATTTCTCAAGTCATCCAACTATTTTTATATTAATTATATACGATCAAATCTAATTATATAGAAAAAATTGGTATTTTCTAGAAGGAAATTATACCACGATGAAATGGATAACTTAATATAAAATATATTTTTGACACTTTTATTACTTTTAAATGAATGATTAAAATACATTTTTGAAATATTTATATCAAAATGTTATTTTCTTGAATTATTTTTACTTAAAAGTTCCATATTTTGATGAATAGTGAAAAATATTGAATTTTATTTAAATCATTTTCATCATCCTATTTATCTATATAGTGAAATTATTTTTCAAATTAGTTTTACAGTATAATTAAATAAATTTTAAACCAATATAACCCATCTAGGTCATTTGGGAGCTTTTTATATTGAATTTAGTTATCAAAACGTATGAACCTTTTGACTAATTTCTAATCTTTTCAAAATTGTCGTCTCTTCATGCCTGTGGAATTAATTTTAAATTAATTTCGACCACTTCACTAATTAGAAATTGGATAAAAATATTCCATACTTTAAATAAACATAGTTTATAATTTACATTATGGTCAAATTATTTTTTGACAAAATGTATTTCTAATGGTAATTATTATCCATTATAGTGATTCTGGAAAAAATAAACATACTTAATGATTAAACATAGAATAAATGGTGCAAAAATGACCCTAAACTTGTATAAATATTATTTTATAGACATATAAAGATTTTTATACCTCTCAGCATCTATAATGGTCTATTTTAAAACCATTGGGGACATGTAAAATGTGTGGAGCACTAAAAGATTTTCATATATACCAAATGTGCCCTTTTCCGCACATATAAAAGGAATCATGTCCTCATCCTATCATCACACCACTAAATAATTTTTTTCTCATCCTAAACCTACCCAAATAAACACTAAAAATCACTTTTGTCATATTAGAGTCCTTAATTTTGGTGTAAATCCAACCACAAATTCCCTTTGGTGAAAACAAAAAGGAGTAATCCAATAATAGGTAACATCTTTCAATATGTTGTATTGTATAATTTCTTTATCCACCCCACATTTATTATTATTAAATTATAATATAATATCATCACTATCATAAATATACTTGTATTATGTTATGTTAAGGGTTCTACCTATACTCCCACACACTTTAATCGGATGGGATACATAATCATCACTTGTGTGTATAGTGGACTATCGTGTCATGAACTGATGTTGTTATTTTATCCATTAAAACCTATCATGGTTTATAATAATGATGAAATTTATATTTTTATATTATATAGATGATATTTATTATATATTTACAGTTGTGTAATTTTTTTTATAAATTATACTTTCATGATTTCAATTTTTTTGAAATATGATAACTTCATTTATCGACATGTGGACTACCGCATCCTCAAAGCTATTTGATCCATTCACACCATAGATTAAATTTAATAAGGAATAGTTTAGTAATTTTATATTATATATATGAAATAATAATTTTATTTTAATAAATATATATATATATGTCATTTACTTTCTTTCTTTCAACAAGATAAGAAAACACGATAGTGTTCATGCGTATATATGGGCTTCTGTCTCCATGAATAGTGTATTCTATTTTATAATTAGATCTTTTATAGATTATTATAAATAATTATATAATGAATATATCTTATATTTATATTCTTTATTAAATTATATAAATATGTGAATCATTATATATGTAAGAGGATCAATAATAACAAGTTAAAACATCTATGAAAAATAAAATAGTTTTAACCTCAAACATAACATCAACAAGAAATTATTAATAAACTGGTAATACAAAGTCATAATAAAATAATATATGGCATGATATATAATAATATGGTTCTGAGGTTTGTGTATAATAAACATATATTTATTATACTTGAATTCTCAATTTGTACAATGAATGTAAAGACTTATGGTATAGCTTTTCTCATCGCACATTCCATTATGTGAGATATATGATATAATAACCACTTATTCTTATTTTTTGTAGTATATACTACCATATTACTTTTTATATCAACCATATCATTAATTTCTTGATTTTTAAAATTTAAATTGATGTTATAATTTGATGGATCTCACTATTCAAAAGTTACACAGGTAGTAAGTGGATTTCTAGTCTTACTTGTATGTGAGACCTATGACTTCATCACGGCTTGTTTATTTTTTATGGCATATATAATACCCCCAAATATATTATATTACTCTTATAACTAACTTTATTTTTATTTAAATATATATTTAATGAGATATATATTATGGAGTTTATTGTTTTAAGTTACGAAATTGGTATGGTAATTTTGTCTCTATATACATTCTTGGAGACACAAGTCATGTTACGCAACATTATTATTTTATAAGGTTTATATTACTCCATTTGATATGTTTTATCATGAATATATTTTGTTAATGAAATTTTAATATTTATTTAATTTTATTCTCTTATTCTTATTATGATAAAATGCTACCAAAGTGGTAGTAGTTTATTGCTTCAATCTAATTGATTACTGGGATTGATTATGTTTGTTCTTCCAAAGGTTTAATGATTATGATACATTTATCTATATATCTCATGAAGTTTCATATCCTATGGTTATTAATGTTAAATTCATGTAATGGTAAAAATTTCCACTATATTATACTTAAATTAATTAAGAAAATATTTTTACGAAACCCCGCTTTGATATCATTCTTTGGTAAGCAATCAGTTGTATTCAAAAATACTTTTTTCTAATTTTTTTTTTCAAAAGTTCTAATTAAAATTATATTTCATGATAATTTAAAAGGAAAAATATTTTAAAATTTATTTCTATTTTAAAAAATGTTTTTTAATTTGTTCAATATTCCTTTATATTGGTTCATGGAAATCCTTTTTCAAAATGTTTTCAAGAACTCATTATATATTCTCAAAGAAAACAATTTACAAATGTTTTTAAAAAATTAATTATATGTTTTCAATAATATTTTCAAATAAAATGGTTTTCTAAATTCTTTTGTGTTTTCAAAAAATCAATTTTTAAATATATGAAAGTTATTTTCTGTAAGAAATGTTTTTCAAATGATATTTCAAAATTAATTTTCATCTATGTTAACATACATTGTTGTATCACATACCCTCTTAGGGATATGATCTAAGGAAAACATTATCATTATTTCTATGAATGGTTAATGATTGAGATTTCACATTTCTTATGAACCTCACATCACTTACATGGTATATACCATGATAAAATTCCTTTTAAACCCATTTCGTTTCATAGGTTATACTCTGATGAAATTATTATTAAACATGTTTATTTTATATATGATATATTGTGATGAATTTTTTATATGAATTTTATTTCATGGGTACTGATATGATGTTTATCAAACTCGTTTCTTTATATGGGTTATGATATGATGATTGCTTATGGTTTTGTGGAACACATATATATAATTTTATTATGTGACTGCTGGGACTTATATCTCCATTCACTAAATGGGTAATGATTTGTTTCCCATGAGATAATGAAATGAATCAAGTCAACATACATGATAAACTATGGGATGAAAGGGAAACCCACTACAATATAGTAATAATGGGAAACTCAATCCACTATGTGAAAAGGGGAAACCCAATCCCCTATATGGAAAGTACTCTGACCAGGGATTGTGGGGTGTCCTCCTATGAAGGTGTAGCCCCCATGAAGTGTTTTGATATGAGTTTTCAATGATCCTTGAATTATAGATAATTTATATATATGACTGCGTGTTTCCCCAAATTTACATGTCTAACTCCTATTTTATGTTTTCATGAATAATGTCTTGATTTAATAATGATTTATTTCTCTTGAAATGTCAATATTTATTCTAGGACTCTATGAGAATGACATTTGATATCATACCCTTATTCCCAAATTCTACTTATAAATCTTTGGTATTTTTTCCCTTGTTGAGCATCAGAATTCATCCATTATTAGGTTTCCATTCCCAATATTATGGTGAAACGTATTATGGAGGAGTCATATATGAGAACATGTTTATGGGAGTTATTTAATATATTTCACCAAGTTATATTAATGTGTTCCCAGTTTCCAATGACACTAAACTATTATGGTATTCAGGAATTCTCTTTTGTAATGTTATGAATATTAATCTAAAATGATGTAATATCCATGTATGTTATTCCTAGGTTTCTAAAGATAGTATCAAATAAATTCATTATTCTTGTATTTGAAAATAATATGAGAAATAATTATAGAGATAGATAATGATATTTATAAGGAAATTTCTAGGGATGTCGATAAGGATTAACTTGTGGTGTCATGTATTTAATATAAGTTTTATAATTAGAAATCATATAAAATTTTTCATGATTGTGCAATTATCTTCTACAATATGTGTTGCTCGCATTACTCATTCGGGATTCAGTAAATTGCATGAATTAGAATGAATTGGTTTAATATTTAATGTGAAAGAAAATTTTCATGATGGGTAGTCATTTGGGATGATCTCTATGGTGATAGTTGTTATGATAATGACTAATTAGTTTTCATAGAACATGAAAAATAAAATATATACCTCAACCGACTATAAATCTCACCAATTAATTGAAAGAATGAATTTGATGCGCTCTTGGGTAATGTATACAATCGAGGAAAGAGGATTTAGTTTCCTTTCTATTATAAATGTTGAAGAATTAACCCAAGTGCATATATTGGAGGAACTATAATATTTTTTGTCTTTGGAATTGAAGGAATCATAATATGTAACTACAATGGAAAAATTCTAAACATGGTTAACACAATGAATGATAGTAATTGACCCTCTATTCTATCATTGAATTTTTCATGTTTTAATTTTTGAATGAATGGGCATTGTGTAAATTGAGGTTCTAATAGGAATGATTTATAATAAAATCATTAATGTGGTTTGAGTAAAAGTTTTATTTCTTTTGAGGATGATAGTATTGGTGAAATGTGAAAGGAAATAGTTATTAATTAAAAGGATGATTTAGTCTTGTTAACAATGTAAGGATTATATGGAATAATCTAAGTGTTTTTTCATTTGTATTCAAGAATTATTCCACATAAAATTAGAAATATATAATGATTATTCATTTTATGTTTTCCGATGAGGATTTAAATGAACATGTTGAATAGTTTTGATGGACAAGAAAATTGATTTTATAAAAAGGTGATATTCATGGGAAATTATTTATTAGGGGAAACATAGCCCATAATATGTTCTTAAAGTGGAGATAATTATGTATAGGTAAAGAGATGTTGGATATGAATAAGTAAATTGGACGGTACTGATTTTCTTGGAACTATTTGTAGATTTTTTTAAATGTGGATTATTCCATCATCGAAGAAGTTAATTACATTTTTGTATTGATAAAATATATCTAATAGAGAGTTGAATAATGAAACATAGACATTTTATATAAGGATTTATATTAATGTTGGTTATTACCTTGCTTCAATTAAACACATGTTGAAGTTACTCACATTTTTGGTATATGATAAATATTATCTACTTTATGATATATGGGGGATCAATGTTTAATTTATTTTGATACTTTTAGTTACCTTAGTTCTAATGCTTTGGACCACCAACTTTCATGAAGGGTTATAAGGTAAACTATATATGGAATTTTTTGTGTTAAACATCCTATGAGGTTTTATTGATTCAATTCATCTCACCGTAAGAGGATTTATATTTATTGGATAATATCGGCTAACATTTTTATTGTGATAATGATAGATGGAATGACCTATAATTATATATATTAATCTCATGATATTATAATGTTTGAGAAATAAAAATTCACCACTATTAGATGGAATAACTAATGAAGATTAAATTGTTCAAGGCCTAAAAAAGGGCGACACATAACTGAATTAAATTAACTATATCTCCTTTTGAGAATTATTAAACTTTATAATTTTTTTTTTGAAATGATATGGTCTCCCATTATCATCATTTTCTATGAAATCTATAATATTTTCCAATCCTCTTTGTGTTATGGCCTTATGATTGTTATCATTTTCCAAACAATAGTCTCTATCACTATCTATAAGAACATGATAGTTATATTTGTCTTCCATGTGTATGTTTCCACTTACCACCTATTTTTTGAATTGTGGAAACCATGTTATGTGTCACTCTGGGTAAGTGTTATGTTTTGAACATTTCTTATTAAATTGAATTTTTAGCATTCGATTTTATGATGTTAGTTTCTATTAAAGGATCATTAAAGTGTTAAACTATTGATTACCCAAATTATTTTATATTGAAAAAATTATTTAAATGGGGATAGAATGTAGCACCCCAATATTATGTGAAGTATTCTCTTCAAATTAAATTAATTTTTTTGATAATTTCCATTTCCCACAATATTGAATATAGAATATGTTATATGAAATAATTATCTCTGACCTAAGTTATATGAAACACCATGATATGTTTCCACTAAATGAAACACTTATATTAACATCTGGTACACACAAAATGATTTTTGTCTTGTGTCGAACAAACTTCTGAGTTCATTTGATGTCTTTCATTTTGGGAAAGGCTGAATTTTAATGGAATAAAATATATAAATAATATTGTTCTTCAAAAAATTTTATATTTATAACATTGATATCAGAATGGATGTTTTGGATATTATTAACTAAATTTTTTAGAATTTAATTAATATATGTTTCTAAAATTGTGTCCTAAGTAATCAATTAGTTATAAAAAAATTAATATCTATTTGAAGATTAGAAAATCCATTTTCTAAAAAAACTACATCTCTATGTAAAAATAAGATTATATCTAAATAAAATATTGAATTTTTTTTATGAACGTTTATATTAATATTTAAATAATAATTATTCAATAACTTTTTTTACACACATCCAATAGATTTTATATGCATAAATTAAGGTTAAATCCAATTATAGGACTAAAAAGAAGTATTTTTATAAAAGAAAAATTTACCATATTTTAATGAAAAAAAATTATTATTTTTAATATTATAAAAATATTATTTAAAATATTATTCATTTTTAAAAAATAATATCAAAATTTATATTGTATTATTTTTTGGTATTATTTTAAGATGTTTTATGTTTTTATGAAAACTAAAAAATAATGAATTTTTATTGAAAACATATTTTCGTCTAATTTATTAATAAAGATATATTAAATTTTGAACCTTTTACATGTATAATTATTTGTATTTTATGTAAATTAATATAATTTAGGTCATTGGGATCTCCTTTGTATTGAATTTATATATAAAAACATGTCAAACATTTGAACATCATTTTAACCTGCTTTCTTATCCAATCTGTGGGATTAATATTAAATTAATCTATAAAAATAATATGTATGGAATTTGTAAAAAATTAATTCATATATGGATTAATCATAATTTATTATTTCTAATATGTTCAACATTTTTTTAACCAAAATTTTTTAGAAATTAATTAAAATTAATTACAGTGGTATAGGTAAAAACAAGATTACTCAATGGATAAACACAGAATATAATGGATAAAAATGGACATACACTTTGATAAAAATTATTTTAATTGAATATATTTACAATTACACCTCTATGGATCTATAATTTTTTGTTTTCAATATTTGGGGACAAGTAAAACTTGGGGAGAACTCAAATTATTTCAAGAATACATAATATTTCCTTTTAACGACATAAAAGGCCTCCTATCCTCCTCTTCTCATCACATCCCTCTAGGCCTTTTTATCATGAAAAACCAATCAAATAAACTATAAATAACCTTAATCTCACCTTATAGGACTCAATTTTTTCAGATACACAACCTATGAATCCCTTCGGTGAAAACCAAAAGGAGTAACCCAAATAAGAGGTAACATCATTCGACAAGAAAATTTTTATTATATCTTTATCCATTACCCTCAAAAATTATTATTCAATTATTATATAGTAACATGAGTATCCTCAATATATTTTTAATTTTCATTTTAAGAGCTGAACCTACACACACAAAAACTTCCTTCAAATGGGATACACAATCATCGTTCATGTGTACGGTAGACTACCGCTTTGCAAATTGATGTCATTCGTTGATCCATTACCACCTATCAAGACTTGAAATAATGATGTAATTTCTATTTTCATATTATATATATATATTATATTTATGATGTATTAATCTTTATTTAATTTTTTTAACACATAACTTAATTATTTTCATTTTTTGTAAACATGATTACTTTATATGTGGACATGTGGACTACCGCCTCCTCAAAGCGATGTGATTCATTCACACTTTACATGGAATGCATTAAGGATGGGTTTGGTAAATTTATATGATATATATGAAATAATAATTATATTAAAATTATAATATATAGATATATATATATATATCATTGAATTACATTCTTTCAATACCTTATGAAAACCAAATCAATATTCATGCGTATGTATGACCTACCTTCTCTATGGGCAGTGTATTCAATTTCATATTTATAGCTATTATAATTTATTAAAAATATTTATATAAAGATTATATATGATATATATTTCATGTTATAAATTCTACAAATAAACAAATTATGATCTATTTAAGATTATTGTGAATATCAAGTCAAAAAATATATGAAAAACTAAGATGATATTACGTGAAACATAACATTAACATAGAATTGTTAGTAAAATGGTAATATAAAGTATTTATAAAATATTATATGTTATAATATATTATAATATGGTTATATGATAGATATATAATAAACTTATATGTATTATATATAAGTATTTAATGTGTACAAAAAATGTTAATACATAAGGTACATGTTTTGTCATCTCACTTTTATTTCTATGAGATGTATCATATATTAACCAAATTCTCATATTTTGTGGTCAATGTACTAAACTATGGAATATTATTGAATAAATATCATTTATTTCATTATTTATAATGTTTTAATGTATTTTTTTATCTTACGAATCTCACGATTCATAAGTAACTCAAGCAATAAGATGATTTCTAGTCTCATTTTTATTTCTGCAAGACTTATGCCTTATTAACCAATCATTTATTTTAAGTGGTGCATATACTACCAAGGAATATATTATACGATTATTAAAATTAAATTTATGGGAATATAAATATCAATTTTAGAATATATCTTTCTTGTTATTTATGGTTCGGAAGTTACCAAATCGGTAAGGTAATTTTGTCTCAATATTCCTTCATTGAGACACATGTTATGATACACATATATAATATTTTAAAAGGATTATATAATTCCATTGGAAATGTTATAACATGAATATAATTAGTTTTATGATATTTTATGATTCAATTAAATTTATCCTCTCATGGTTGTTATGATTCAATGTTAACAAAGTGGTAACAGTTTATTACTAAATTCTCATCATTTACAAGGATTTTTTTATGATTTTTCTTCCATTGATAAAATTTTATGATCCTAATATCATGATCTATAATTAAATTTATTCTCCTATAGTTTTCAATGTTATATTAATTTAATGGTTCCATTTTTATAATATTTTTTACATAATATAATTAAGAAATTTTTTTTTATGAAAACTCGCAATAATTTCACTTCTGGGCCCAAAATCGGTTTTATTCAAAAAACCATGATTTGTAAAAATGTTTTCCAAAATTGTTTTTGTAAGTGATATTTATTTCTCATTGTCATAGTAAAGGATTTTAATTTTATTATGTTTTTCATTTTCTATGGAATGCCTTTGAATATTCCTTTACAATTTTTCAATGAAAAAGCTTCTCAAAAAGTTATTGCGCCTCCTTTATATTTTTTCAATGAAAAAGATTTTTGAAATTATTTCAGGTTTGATATATAAATTTTGAAGGTTATATTCATAGAATTTTTTTTCAAAACATTTAATTTTCAAAAAAATAATTTTTCAAATATTGAGGAATTATTTTGTCAAGATCGTTGTGATAAAAGATATTTCAAAATTATTTTCCATTAAAGATTAAATTAATTAATTTTACTCACTTATATGTAGAGATATGATAAAAAACTGTATTATCATTCTTTTTCTTATTGGTTATGATAAAAATATCATTTTGTTTATGTATCATGTTTTTGTTCTATCAGATATGCCTATAAAAAACACTAATGAAACACATATCTTTTCATGGGTTATTTTAGTATGGAATAATTATAAAATCATTCTCTTTTCAAAAGGTTATACTATGATGACAGTTTTATGATACCCAATTGATTTCATGGCTTACAGTATGTTTTTTATAACACTATTCTATTTTATGGTTTATTATATAAAGATTGTTTATGCTCTTCTCGAACACATATGTACGATTTTATTATGAGAAGGGTGTGACCTATATCTTTCTCGAATACATTTGGTAAATATTTATATATCCTGAGGTAATGATGGGAAACAAGTCGATAGGTTGGATCAACTATAAGATAAGGGATGCCTAATCCAATATGCAATGAATGGGAAACATGATCTGCTATGGGAAGAAGGGGGTACTTGATAACTTATAAAGAAATGGTGGAGAATAAAGATAGTGGTGTGTCCCACATAGTAAGTAAAGCCTGCACGATGTGTCCTAATTTGTTTTGGAAATAATCCTTGGATTTTATGAAATTATAATGTATTCTTTTGTGTCAGCCACATATTTTTTTTCTTAGTCCTATATTATCCTTTCATGGATTGTTCTCTAGATTTCCTTTTGTTTCACGTCTTTAAAATATCTAATATTTATTCCAAGAGTCATGATTATGATCTTTAATATACATGGTATGATCATCAAACGTTACATTCATGTTCTCAAACCCCTATGTATATGTTATGATAATTTTTCCCATATATTTTTACCTATACTAAGAATCTGATCCAACACATTATTATGTTTTCTTTCTCTAAGATATTAAAAAAGGTTTTATGTAGGGGTCCTAAATGGGAAGATCTTTATGGGATATTTTGAAGATCATTATGCAAATTAGAATGATTTGTTCTTGATTATCAAAGAAAATATACTATTACAGTGATTAGGCATGTACTTTTTATTTTTTTGAATATTTATATAAAATGATGTAATATCTAGGTATTTTAATCATATGTCACAATGGGTTCAAGGACATGTTTCATATAAACATCATCGGGAAACCACCTGAGAGATATTTTGAGAAAACAATTCTTCCCATGCTTAGGGATAAAGAATTCTATATTCCATATTATAGGATAGAACCAATATAGAATCAAGTGATCAACAATATATTGGAAGAATTGATCGATATTTTATTTATACATGCGATTATATTTCCTTGGGGTTCTCCTTTTTTTTCTAGGAAATCTAACATTACTTTGGGTTTGTGTATTAACTACCGAATGATGAACCAGATGATAGTAGAGAACCTATGTCCTCTTCTGGGTTTTGATGATATTTTTGACTAGTTAAGAGGGACATAGGTTTTCTACAAGATATAATTAAAGTTAGGGTATCATCATTTTTGGGTTTCTCCTTCTGATATACCACATACTACATTTAGAAGAAAGTGTGTCCTATATGGGTTTATTGTGATATATTTTGAAATAAAAAATCCTTAGTTTGTATCTCTTTCTATGATTAACCATATCTTCAACTTGTACCTAGATTAGATTGTGTCTATTTTTGGGATGACCTCATAGTTTTCTCTAATCCTCATGATGATCAGTCCAAAAATACAGATATAGTCATGGGTAGACTATGAGATGATTTTCAATAATCTAATCTATAGAAGATTAAATTCTTTAATGATAGGGTTCATTTCATGGGACACATTATATCTGAGGATGGTGTGTTAGCTAAACCTGGGAATTTTTGTAGAGAAGATTCTTGGGAGTAGCCCAATAACATTTTTGATATATGAAACATTTCGTTTTGGTGGGTTATTATTGATGATTCATCCTAGACTCTTCCCATTTGGCAACACCACTTTCATCCTTTACCAAGAAGATATTTAGGTTTTAAAGGCCCAGAGTGTGTGGGAATTATTTACATGACTTGAAAATCATTTGAATGAAACACCAATCATCAACCTACCTGAATTGAGAGAGGAATATACCATGTTTTTTGATTCATCTAGGATCAGAAATATAGTATCATTGATCTAAGGAGATCATGTCGTGGCATATGGGTCATGAATGGTGAGGCCAAATGAGTAGAATTTGCATTTACATGATCTCATGTTAAATGTTGTGGTTTATGGATATTTTTTATGAAATCACCAATAAATTAAAAACATTAATGAGTATGATGACAAAATATAATAATGTATATCTTTTCGCAGTGAGATTTGAATCTATGATAGTGAAGAAAGGATGAGTATATAAAAATGTTTGGTTTTGGGAAATCCTATACATTGGGGAAGGGAAAATATGTTATTGATTCTTTGAGTAAGACGACACAAAGTTGGGAACCTTGAGAGACCAATTATAAGTTGAATTTAATGACCCATGTGTCTATAAATCATAGTGAGGTATAGGAGGGCTAGGAGATGATGAAAATCAGATCAACAACTCTGAAGTCCACACATTTCATCTAGATAATATAGTGGTTGTATGAGGATCCATAGAGTTTGAAATAATGATAACCATTTATTGTGGGGTTTCATGTTCCTATTATATTATAGATGAGGATGAGACCATCTATGTCAATAATTGGGTTGTTGTGAATATGTGTATGCTAGAGGATATAATGCATGTGTTTCATTCCTTGAAATTGGAGGAACATATTTTTTTGCCAAAAGGTACCATGAACTCCATCAATAATATTTTTGGATGTGCATTAAATAAGATATTTAAAGTTTCATGACATGATTCTACACATGTCAGTAGAAGAAAAATGATCTTCAATGGCTTGTATGTTTTCTACATCCTTCTACAATTCTAGAATGAAAGTGTGATTATGACACCATGGACTTTTTTATTGTTTTTACAAGGATCCCTTATAATAATAATGATTTTTTTGATCATGGACCAGTTGAGAAAGGCAACCCAATTCTTGCCAATACAAGAAACATTCAACATGGACTAGTTGATTCAAAATTATGTTCATGATATATTCTTTTTCCATAGGGTTTCAAGGATTATAGTTTCAACCCTTGATTTTAACTTTACTTCCTTATTATAGAAGTGCGTACTGAGGGAATTAGTTTTACATGTGTTTTTGAGTATGTCATTCCACCCAAATATAGATGGTAAATAATAGCCAAATATATAGGTGCTTCGGGGCATGATGAGATCATGATTTCTTCATTTTGGTAAACCTTTGGAGAATCACATTCCCATATATCAATTATCCTATAATAATATTTATCATGACACTATTAATATGCCATCATATTAGGATATTTATGGTAAGCCATGCAGATCAGCTATATACTGGATGGAGGTTGGGGAGTCAGAATTGTTAGGACTAAGTCTCATATAGGAGGTTTCTGAGAGGGTTTATTTAATTCATTAATGTTTATTTATAGCTAAAATTATTTATTAATCATGTGTTGATCAACGTTTGTTCCCCCTATAGTTAACAATGGGTCATCGTGTGTTCCTTCATGTGTTGCTGAGATTGCATCACCATTGGATTTAGCGGCAAGGTATAGTGGAGCCCATATTTTTTGGACCATTGAATATTATGGAAATAATGATGATTGTTGTTTACTAATTATCTCATCCACATACATATTATTTTATGATTGATGTTTTTTATGTGTCACAACTTCATAAATATCACCCTGACACTTCGCATGTGATCGATGTCGATGATGTTGAGCTTGAGGTCAATGAAACCTTTCAGGAGTATCTGAGTCATGTTGTAGATTATAGTGAGTTAAATTTTTGGGAAATTCTGTAATAATAGTCTTACTATTGTGGAATAAAATTTTGTTCAAGTGGTAACATGGTAGAGGGTTGTAGATTTGGATGCTTAGTGGCCCGACCTTTTCACTTTAGAGGATTAGTGATGCTTTGGAGTAATGACCGAGGACGAGCAGTTATATGGTGGTGAGATTGTAAATCCCCACATTTATGGGATTTTATCGTGCTCATTATAGGTGAATTTTGAAATTTTTTCAAGACTAGGATGATTTTCATGGTTAGTTGATAATTATGGAAAAGAATTCAAATTTCCTTAAGAAATTGTGCACCATTTTTGGAGCCACTAGATGTAGTACATGGTAGTCCAAACCATATGACCACCCCCCAACCATGAACACTATGACGGTTGAGTTTTCGTAGATGGTTCATGGGTTTCAAAAAAAAAAAGGTTACACATTGGATAAACCATGAACCCCATTGTATGGGTGCAACGCTAAGGATTTCAGTTTGGAAAACCTTGATCCTCCTCCTAGAAAACCATGTACATAAAAAATTATATCCCCAATTTTTATGTCATCATTATTAAACCAATGATTTTTATCCATAAAAACCCTATTTAAAATCCAAGTTAGTCATTGAGTTATATATTTTTAACATATTTTTACAATTATTAATTTTATAGTTATATTTCTTTATAAAGGATGCTATGTCAGACAGCTAACCCAACACGCAATAATGGGTTTCTATGAAATCTTACATTGGACACCAGAATGAGTTATACAGAAAAATTGTATTTATTATTATTATTTTAAGTTGTAGATATTTAATATCCATTAAAATAGAGTATATAAATGATATTAACTAAATTATGAAAATAGGGTTTACAAATGATTATATAATGATTCATTGGTCAAAAAAATAAATATAAATGAAAATAAAAACCAACTCAATATAATGGATATGTTTTGTAAAAAACTATTTAAGTGTGAATAATTATGTTCATAAAGTAATAAAATCACTCTTATTGTATTATTTTAATTTATTAATTTGTTTAAAATTCATCTTTTATGTTTTATATACATGATATAATATAGGGTTCAATTTAATGAATAAAATGAGTATTTATCAAAAACGTTATTTTTACCACCTTTTAATGGAGAAACCAGTTGAATTTTCAGATTTTTTCACTTTTATATGTTATATTTGAAAAAATTAAATTCTTCATGAGAAGATGGAAAACAAAATTTATTTGGTTGTATTTTTGGTATTATTCTGGTAAAATACATATTTTAATCAATAGTTATAAATACTAAATTTTAATTCAAAACTGCATTTTCATCTAATTTATTAATATTGTTAAATTATCCATTAAAATAGTATTGAGGTATAATTATGTGTTGTTTTTATTAATTAATCTAATATAGTTCATTTGATGGTTTTTAAAATCATAATAAAATAGAAAAACTATGTGAACATTTTAACGTTTTACTTACAAAGCATTTTTTCTCGATCCGTCAATGGGATTAGTGTAAAACCTAGTTTAACAACTTCTATGAATTCAATTTTGAAAACCATACATAAATTGTTTTACTTAGTATGAAAATTTTAGTCTAATAGGAAAAAAATTATTTTTGTTGAATTATAACATTACTATATTGTTTACCACGATTAGTGTTAAATAGGGTAATTAAAGGTAAAATTAATATTATACTATTATAAAATTACCCAAACAATTGTAATAATATTATTGGATTTTTTATTATCAACCAAAAACATTATTGTATCAAAATTTTGACATTTGGATGCCACCTAGATGTAATTATGACATTTAAAACTTTTAATTTAAAATAAAGTGAAACATGTCAAAAAATGTCTCTCCAACCTAAAACAATTATAATATGGGGTTATTTATGTAATATCAATGAAAATGAAAAATATTTGTATAAAATTTACTATTAAATATAACATGGTAATTCATTAATAATTTTTAGAAAATTAAAAATTAAATTAATTAGTGACATAATGACGATGTAGTAATTTATTTTTTAAATAAATAATAATATAAATGATATTACTATTATTAAAATAAATATAATTTGAAATATTATATTCTATAAAAACATTTATGGACGACTATTTCATGTTAATATTTATTTTATGTATTATTTATATGAAATCATGTTGTATTTTTAAAAAAAGTCCTATAATGAATAGTCAAAATTGGAAAAAATTCAAAAAAGAAATTTTAAAATAAATAATTAAATTATATAAAATTAATAATAATAATTTATTCAACCAAAAATTGTATATAAATATAAAATTTTCATTGATTCATAATTTATTCATCTTTTGGTATGATTTGGTTGTTATTTTTACTCTCAAAGTGTAAATTATTTGATAAAATTGTCGGATTTAAAAGGGTAAATGCGAAAAATAAATATTAAAAATTATTCAAAACATGTCTAATCCTCAAAAAATGATTATATTTCTACTCATACTCATCATATATTATAACTAAATTAACTTGGACCCATTTTCAATCAAAATTGAATTTATAGTAATTTAGTACTTTCTATAATTACAAGGGTGCCCCTTCCCTCTCCTATAAAATGGCACCCATTCCTCTCTACTACTCAAACATCAAAAACCTTTTGGTTAATCCAATATATTCTGAAATATATTATTACAATCCTTCCCCACATTATTGCGTTATTATTTTAGTTAGTACATCCTTCCAAGAGGTGTTATGGTGTTAAGAAAAATGATTATCCGAATGAATGTTAATGTTTTTATTTAAGTATTTTTATTTTATCTCATATTCCCTTTCCAAAAAATATTCCTCATCTCGGATGAAATAAATACTCCAATATACAACATATAAATATATTTTATTGTGTTAATATAATCCCTTATATCCAAATCCATTTCCAATAAATGGGAAATGAATAAAATCATTCATGTGTATGTGGTACCAATCCCCCATGATCCGATCTAATTCATTTTCTATAACCATATCTCATGAATAGTTATAACCATATAAATAATTTTCATATGTAATTTTCATGACATATTAGTCATTATAATAGAATAATATATAAATCTTGTTCTTACATTCCATGCACAGAAAATTGATACCATCCTTCGTGCGTACATGTGAACTGTCACCGCCACGAAGTTATGTGATTTGTTTTTATTCATTTTATCAATTTTCTGTTTTATATATAAGTATATTTAAATTTTTAATATGATATTAATTATTTTTTATTCATTATTTACTGATTAATAATACATATCTTCTTTTTAAAATGATCAATGAAGGACGGAAAATGTTACTCACACGTATGTACAACTTACCATCTCCATGATTATAACATTGTCAATTTTTCATTTCCATACATAATAGATTTATTTAAAAGTGTTATTTAGGTACAACATTTTTAATAATTTAATGAATATTATTCTGGATATAAAGTACATAGGACCACATGGACTAGTGACATCAAACCATGTTCATTTTTGACTCAATTACGAATATCGACAAAACACCTAATATGGGATTAAATAATTATGAAATTTTTAGAACATGTTACTAAGTGATATATAATAAATAATGAAATTTAAAATGGTTATCAAGAAATTTTAAATTAACCTATGTTTATTATTTATGGATATAAATAGTTTACATGACTTGTCAGACTCATGCTAAGGTACTTGATCTCAATATCCTGTCGTTAAGGCATATTTTGATAATACACATCACATTATTTTATATAGTGTATAATCAAACCCTTTGGAATTTAATTTTATTAGAATTTTTTCTAAATGAATCTATTTATATGATTCATTTCACTAAATGACTAATGTAATGATTTTACGTATGCATCTATAATGACTTTTCCGCCTCCATGACAATTATTTGATATTTAGATTCCTCTATAAACCGTAATGTATTTAAAAAGAAAACAATAACATAATCCATTTTCTATATTTTCATATTGAAAATGTTTTTATAGATTAAATGATTATTTCACTATCTTGAAATGATATTTTGTGATTAAAATTTGGAAATTTTATTTATCCTTTATTCCATTAAATGTGTTATGATTATATTTTGGTTCTTAGGAATATCTTATGTATATCGGTGGTTTACTGATAAACCAATGAAAGTAGAGTCCTTGATTGTTCTCTAATGAATTGTATAATTATACAGAGTTAAATGATGTGGTTTCTCCTAATATATTTAAAAAATATATTGTGATTAATATTCCAAACGTAACCATGAAGGGTACTCACTATCTTGGTGTGAAAGATACAATTTTTGTATGATATTTATGCCACATGTTTTCTTTTTGATTTATGATTACAAATATGTTTATCATTAATAGTAGGATTTCATGAGGTATGTTAAATAACTTATGTTTCATAGGAGAAAAATATGATATTCTGAAAGTGTTTTCATGAGTTTAAAATATTCATGGAAGAACTGTTTCATTCCTTATTTATTTTTCTTTGTGTTTTTTTGCTTATCCCATGTTTTAAATTATTTTTCATAGTTCTCAATATTGATAAGGACAAATCATATGTTATTATGAATTAATTGAGAATTTTTGTCTAAAATAAATTATTTTTTATTTTAAAACTGTATCATTTGGTGAAAAATTGGATACTTTTTAGAAGTGTCCACTTTTCATTTTTTTTGGTTATTGTTATATAATAGTTCTGGAAATTTTTTATAAAACATCAAACCATAAAATATCCTAAATGTTAAATAAATTAAATTCTAGACTAAACCTCATGATTATATAGTGATTAAGGTTGGGTTCCTATATATGGTATCAAAAGGAGGTTTAGATAACTTTATATGATAGGGTAATATTTCATCATAAGTTGAATGTTATATATGACCATGATGGTTAGAATAATATAATTATTCATAGTTATTTTAGATAAATTGATTTTTTGGGATATGACATGAATAATGATATCCTAGTATTTATATACTCATAAGATTGTATATAATGATATTTTTATATATTCACAATAACCTTTTTGGTTTTGGTAAATGGATCGATTCAACAGGAACCAATGTAATAATGGATGTGATGGAAAATTTTTTGGTTCCATGAATAAGACATCTAATAAAATGGTATAAACAATGATAACTATTATGGTTATTCAAACTGACTATTGGGAGTAATGAATTACAACATGAACCTTGGTGATTTTTTTGATGAATTATATATGAGATAAATGAATCCCTGTGGTAGTTTAGGTAATAATGATCATAAGGTTAAGAATATTTGACAACATGTGTGTCAAGAATGTTGAAATAAACACATATGAAAAAGTTTTAAAATGTTTAATATGGTATAGTATATGTTGTAATGACGATCATAAAGAAATAACCTACCTTGGAAAAAGGTATCATTCCGTTGACTTTAGTAAAGGGAAAGAATTCCCTTTGATGTTATCAAATAAATTTTTTAAATGTAGAGTGTATAGTCATTATGAAAATATATGTTCTATGAATAAGTTTTTGGAATAATATCATATGTACTATAAAAATATATGTTTATAAATGCCTAATTCCATTCTAATTGAAGATGACGAAATCGAAGATGAAATATGAAAGGTATAGATTATTTCTTGACACGTGTTTTGACATTAGAGAATATTAGGGTAAGATTCATGAATTTCTTTTGTATTAAATACGTATTAAAGAATGAGAAAGAAATTTTTGATTGGGGAAACACTATGAATGAAGGATTATTAACAAGTGAACATAAAAGGGATTCGAGAGCTATATTAGATTTATAAATGATAAAATTTTTAAAAGTATTAATTCTATTATGATGATGAGATTACATTGGAAGAATTTATCTAATATGTGTAACCCTAATGCTAGTTATGTAAAACATTTATTCAATTAAGAATTATCTTTTCTTGTGTGGACATAATTATAATGGTATTAATTACCTATAAGGGTTATATGATATTTTTTGGGGGAAATTATTTTGTTTTACAATTTCGGGTGAAAAATAAACGGTATGAGATAACTTTTGAGGAGAAAATAAGATATGGTAATTTTTAAGGATTCTATATCATTTATGGAATGTTATAATAGTTATAAGAATTATATAGTTTTTGAAAATGGAAAACATGTAGAAAGTGTGAAAAACCATGGCATCAGAAAAGACTGTACGAATAAAACCCACAACCGAAGGGTGAAAAGGATTTATCCCCTACCACTGGCCTTCGTGAAGTCCTTATGTTGTATTAATTATACATTTTAGTTATAAAATTGATAAAATAAGACTATGTTGATTTTTATGACTTATGTTTTGTCAAATATATTTCCTTTGTATAGTAATATTATTTGGGGATTTTATAATAAATTGTATTTTCGAAGAAGTTAACTATTTTTCGAACATTATATGATTACGGTAAAAAGAATACTATGGGAATTTATTTTTGTAGAGATGGTTGAATTATATTTTGGAATAATATATTTTTCGTTGTGGGTTTTTGGAGAATTTCGTAGTTTATGGAATTGATCGACCTATCATGGATAACAAGTGTGTATGAAATTACATTTTGGTTTGATGCATTATGAGTGAATTATTTATTTGGGGATAAATGTTAAATCACATCATAGAAGAATATGTGACCACATCCATTTGAATTTTTGGTTTCAATCATATTTTTTATTATTTAAATAATTTTAAGGAAAGTTATTAATTGAATGGTCCATGTGTTTCTGATGATTTCTCCAGGGCGCGCGCATCCATCCGCTTGAGTATGAAAGGGGCATCATTGTTATCCCTTGTTCCTGCTATCCAAAGGCGGGCGAACTTCGGTCCTTGTTCAGGGACGTTTTCTCCTTAATCGAAATGAGATGATGGGATGTTGGTTCTTCATTCCATGGATTCCTCCTCATAATTCGTCACCTAGTCAGGTTCTCCCTCATAGATTTAATACGTTGTTCGTGAAACTATTCCTGGTGCCATATCTTCAGGGACACCAATTAATTATGATGCTTCTGTCATGACATTCCAATGGGTCCGGTCAGGGAAGCAACCTCATTTTGGGTAGTAGTCATTTTGGGTATCACTAGCGTGTCTGGACACTGAGGGATTGGGGTTTCTCTCTTCTGTCCCTTATTATAGGGCTTCTCGAGGGCACGAAATCCGGAGGAATCCCACATAGAAAACAGGTAATCATATTCTATTGGCATGTGTCTAAGTTTTTCCTCAACTTCCCATGTTTAACATAGGGTATGTTTCATGTTTAATGTCCAGCGGAGACGGATCGGGCTGATCGGATCACCTATTAGATTTGATCAGAAAGATAAACCCCCTTGTACAGAACACTAATATTGGGGCCAACACGTGAGCGGCTTCCCTAATTCTGTGGGAGGGAATGAGGTGGCATGATCTAACCAGGATGTGGAGACCCGGGTATGAATTAGGATGGATGATAGTTTTGAGCTTGAGCCTCGAATAGTTCTACTACGTATCCCTGTGGCAGGGAATCAAAGTCCATGTTGTTCATCTGGAGACAACTTACCATTGAATGAGTTTGAAAATGGATTACGGGTGGAGGAGTTTGCAATGGCTTTCCTCTAGATGAGATCGAATTGGCATGGAGGAGGTTGGAACGACCTGGTGGTGGGATTGAACCTAGTGGAGGCTTCCAACGTACCATGCCTTGGCATGGATCAAAGTCCACATAGTCAGGATGGCGTGTGTTGGAGATCCGACATGAAGATAGACCGGGGGTCCGATGGGTGATGGGATTGAACCATGTGAGGCTTCCTACGTATCATTCCATGGCATTGATCAAGGTCCACATAGTTCGGGATGGGTGTGTGGCTTACACTCTAGGCTGCCTGAGGTGTCCGTGAACCAATGTGAAGATGGACCAGGGGTCCGATGGGTGATGGGATTGAACCTCATGAGGATTCCTACATACCATGCCTTGGCATGGATCAAATTCCACATAGTTTAGGATGGATACAGTTTAACGTCATGCGAGATGGGGTGAACTAATGTGAAGGGAGTCAGAACAACCTGGTGGTGGGCCTGGACCACATAGAGGCTTCCCACGTACCATGCCTTGACAAGGATCAAAGTCCACATAGTTATGGATGGATATAGTTTAATGTCATGTGGGATGGGGGCGAACCAACATGAAGGGGGTCGGAACAACTAGGTGGTGGGTA
The DNA here is from genome assembly GCA_963277665.1 of Viscum album. Classification (NCBI taxonomy): domain Eukaryota; kingdom Viridiplantae; phylum Streptophyta; class Magnoliopsida; order Santalales; family Viscaceae; genus Viscum; species Viscum album. The sequence goes on from OY728129.1 coordinate 1,072,547,496, forward strand.
TAGACCTCGTGGAGGCTTCCTACATACCATGCCATGACATGGATCAAATACCACATAGTTTAGGATGGATACAGTTTAACGTCATGCGAGATGGGGTCGAACCGACTTGAAGGGTGTCACAACAATCGGGTGGTGGGCTTGGACCTCGTGGAGGCTTCCTACATACCATGCCTTGACATGGATCTAAGTCCTTGTAGTTCAAAATGGATACAGTTTAACGTCATGTAATATGGGGAGAACCGACGTGAAGGGGGTCTAAACAACTCAGTGGTGGGCTTGGACCCCATGGATGCTTTCTACGTACCATGACTTGACATGGATCAAAGTACACGTAGTTTCGGAAGGATACAGTTTAACGTCATGCAGGACAGGGGAGAACTGATGTGAAGGGGGTCAGAACAAGTGGGTGGTGGGCTTGGATCTCATGGAGGATTCCTTCGTACCATTCCTTGATATGGATCAAAGTCCACATAGTTCAGGATTGATACAGTTTAACGTCATGCGGGATGGGGGCGAACCGATATGAAGGGGGTCGGAACAACCATGTGGTGGGCTTGGACCTCGTGGAGGCTACCTATGTACCATGCCTTGACATGGATCAAATTCCATGTAGTTGATCATGGACACAGTTTAACATCATGCGGGATGGGGGGAAAACTACCGTGAAGGGGGTCGGAACAATCTTGTGGTGGGCTTAGACATCATGGAGGCTTCCTACATACCATGCCATGACATGGATCAAAGTCCATGTAGTTCAGGATGGATACAATTTAACGTCATTCAGGCTGGGGGTGAATTGACGTGAAGGGGGTCGGAACAACTGGGTGGTGGTCTTGTACCTCGTGGAGGCTTCCCAAGTACCATGCCTTGACATGGATAAAGTCATCGTAGTTCAGGATGGATATAGTTTAACGTCATGTGGGACGGTGGCGAATCGATATGAATGGGGTTAGAACAACCGAGTGCTGGGCTTGGACCTCATAAAGGCTTCCTACATACCATTCCTTGACATGGATCAAATTCCACGTAGTTCAGGATAGATACAGTTTAACGTCATGCAGGACGGGGGTGAACTGATGTTAAGGGGGGTCAGAAGAACTGGGTGGTGGGCTTGGACCTCATGGAGGCTTCCTACATACCATGTCTTGACATGGATCAAAGTCCATGTAGTTCAGGATGGATATAGTTTAACATCATGCGGGATGGGGGCGAACCGACATGAAGGGGGTCGAAACAACCGGTTAGTGGGCTTGGACCTCGTGGAGGCTTCCTACATACCATGCTTTGGCATGGATCAATGTCCATGTAGTTTAGGATGGATACAGTTACGGGGGTGATGTCATGGACAATGCCTACTCTAAGCCCATGTGAGTTATGCTCTGTGTGAGAAATAAGAGGCAGCAAAGGCCTGACGACCATAACATGAGAGGTGCGTCTGCGAGAAGTGAAGAGGTGCTTAGGCGTTGAGCATCCCAAGAAGTGTTGGGGATTACTCCAGGATGGAGGCCCGAGGGAGACAAAGCACAGCGGGAGAAAGATTTGGGATTAAAGAAGGGAGGAGCATCGTTCCCTATCAATCCCTCTGCTGGCCTTGGGACTGAGGAAGTAAGGAGGAGTGGGGTTGTTGCCTGCTACAAGAAAGGATAGGGTCTTACACCAAGGTGGATTCCCTTCTCCCATGGACAAACGCCACTCCCAGAAGGAGGATATCATCCCCTTTGGAGACCAGGGGGCTGGATAATGTCTGAGGTGGAGGCACCCCGTGTGCGAGGCACGGGGTGAGGTGACAGTTTAACGTCATGTGTTGAGGATAATGGTTCTTGGTAGTTTATTGTCCTACAACTCGGATGAGGTGGGTTTTCTACGCACCCCTATGACATACATAACCGGTACCCTCTTCTCCTCATGGGAGGGAATGCACCAACAATGCTGTGGTGAGGGGGTGTCGCGAAGTGAACCATCGAGGGGTCCACGTTAGCATGGATATGTGAAGAAGCAATATCCATTAGTGTGCCTATGAAAAAATAATTAGTTGAAGCAACACAATGGGTGGTATCGTCCAGGGGACTTTGAAGTCACATCTTTCAAACCTATAGGGTTGCATAAGAAAAGGATTTTCCAAGAAGAGGGTTCCATTGGTAGGGGCCTTGTGGAGCTCTATTTCTCCACGTGGCGGAGGGCACTTGCTAAGGGGATTTCATTACAATGTGGGGTTCCATAGCCTTATCATGAGGTGGTGGTATATAATGGAGGTGCTTCATGAAGTGGAAGGGCATTTGCAAAGCACAGCCTCGCGGAGCAATGGTGCCTCGCAAAGCAAGGGGTCTGGAAGCAATGTGCTTCCCGATGTATAGTGACCCTGCCTTAGCATGTGGATCATGTGTACATGAAGGGTGTTTTGTGAAGCATAAATGTTCCGCAATGACCCGGGTTCCCTTGGGGATCCACTTCATTTGAGAAATACCTTAGGCTTCGTGAAGGGCATCCCTCTCAATGGAGGGGATCAAAATGAGACAAACGGGAGGCACTTCACGAAGAGGATGTACATCGCCCAACTCATGGTTCGCAGAGCATAAAAATGATTCGAGATTTGGGATCTAGGAAGCTGAAAGGTTTAATTGTCCATCCCAAGAGCTCAGGGGGAGCCAGGTATTTATAGGTAATAGGCGGCGCAGAGCGGACCTCACATGGTGTGAAGAAGGGATCGGTGGCTTCGCGGTGGGTGGAAAATGTCAAATGGGGTCACAGAGCATCCCGCATATTTAACTCACAACGGACTCACGAACATCAACAACAGTCATGGAGCCTCCCAACTCCTTTCATTGTGGCAGACTCACGAACATCAATGGCGGTCACAGAGCATCCCTCCTCCTTGCTTCACGGCAAACTCGTGAACATCAATGGTAGTCGCGGAGCCTCCCGCCTCCTTTCTTTGCAGCGGACTCACAAACGTCAACGGTGGTTGAAGAGCCTCCATCCTTCTTTGCTTCGTGGCGGCTGCAGTGCTGGGGGGGACTCCACAAAGTGGCATCACGAGGCAGTCTGTGGGGCCATCTTGGGGCCTTCTCTTTGTCCCAAATTTTGGCGCCAAAAAATTCCCCCCCCCCTCAAACATGGAGCTATAGAGAGATCAAGGGTCAAAGTCTGAGGGAAACCATCAAAAATTGTCATTCATTAGCGGTGTTTACTCGTGAAGAGGGCTAGAGAGGCAAACAGGGTATGCATGGGCCTGGCACATTGTGAAGCTCCGAGTGTACTGGATGCACTACAAAGATCTGAAGGTCGTCGCCTATAAATAGGGGTCCTGCTATTTCTTTTGTCCTTTCCATTCTACACTATCTTGTCTTCTTCCGCTCTCGATTCGTGAAGATCTGCGTACTCCACAAGTTATCTCTGTGAATCGGGTCTTTACAGCGCACATCGATTCCTCGACTCTGTGACTGTGCTCCGTGATCCAACTTTGAACGCCGAAGTAGCGCCCCCGCGAAAAGTCCTCATGTGTGGCCTTTGCGAATGCACATTGAGAACGATCTTCACGAACCATCCAAATAAACATCACAGTTCTAGAATGGATGGCCAACCAATAAGCTACCAAGGGGGTCCTTGTGGATGATGGGTAGGGAATGAAAGAGCACTGAGCCTACCTCTTGGCCTTTCGAGGTGGGGTATTGGTGTCCAGGGTGGACCACGTGTGTCTCTATGAGTCATACACCCCACGTCGGTTTTCCAAGAAATTCTAGTGCTTGCAGCGGCTGACCCCGCATGTCTACCTGGGGGTGCGCTATAAGGAGAACCCATGTGTAATGAGGCAGATGTAGCTCATGTTCACACGGGAGGATGGGAAAATGAAGAATGTATTGCCTCCGCTGACCACCATCCTTGTGCTGATAAAAGTATATCCCCAGAGCTGGGAGGCGTCCTACCCGGGGGAGATGCTGAAACGGCCAACCATCCAGGTCAGTGAGGGTGATCTTCCCCGACCTCGAGGCCGAGGCCGGAAGGCGACAATGGCATGCCACAGTGGTGAGGCTGCTGTAGTGGCGATGCCCACATCAGTTGATGGGGGAGTGGTGATAGCAGATCCAGTTGTGGCAGCAGAGCCCGTGGTCCCAAGAGAACAGTGCCATCCAGAGGGGCAACCACCGAGGGTATTCCGCAGGATTTCTACTCAGGACCCAGGGAAATGGTTGTGTCACAGTGACTTGCCAGATAATGTTGTCTTCTCGGAGTCCTGGGACATTTTGGAAGTCAACTAGAAATTCCTTGTCCCATCCAAGTTATGGTAGCACCACAACCACCTTGGGATGGATTTGCTGGGAATATTCCCTATTGGGGCTAGTTTCGCAGTATTCGAGGTAGAGGCAGAGTAGTACATAGCTGAGATGGAAGACATCATCCACTTTGGGGTGCCTGGAACCCGATGAAACACCGAGTCCGGGTACTTCTGCGTCACATGATCCCTCGGAAACTGTCCGTCGCTGACCTGAGGGAGCGCTTCCCCCTACCGGATGAATCGGACGAGTCCTCATGGGGAGAGGAGGCTGGTAAAGAATGTCCATCGGAGGAGGGTGAAGTCGGTGATCAATCCTCGGATCTTGAATATTTTTCGGAATCCCTCAAGGTAAAATCCTATTTTCCTTCTTCATAGTGTGATGTTATGTTACTATGTATTCCTTATCAACATCTGCACTTTGCAAGAGGGTCTTGTGCATAGTCTTTATTCCCTCCCCTCAATGGGCACCGATGCGGGTCCTTTAGGATCCACGCCTGTGGCTGCATCAACTTCCGTGTCTGGTGGTGTTGTGACAGTTGAGGCGGCTCCCCCAGAGTCTCTAGATCAACCAACCATATACGGGGGGCCGTGTCTTGGGGTTTCGACGACATCAGTCCATGAGAGAGACCAGGGTTTTGACCTCTGTAAGTCTTCTCTACTAAATTCAAAACTGTCATCCCCTGACCACGTTAACTGACATTCACGTCCCCATCTTGGCATGTACAGTCCTTCAATTGGCATGGGCTGTTGCGGGGATGTTGATCGGGGCTTCTAGTAGCACCCTTCCTAGGGGCATGCCAATGGTCATGGAGGTGGAAATCCATCTTGATTGAACTACAGTGCTCTCGATCACTGTCATGGGCGCCAGTGGGATTGTGCCTGAAGTTATCGAGGTGGGATCCGATGATGAGGATCTACCAGACAATTCAGGCCCCGCCACGCCCGATCTGATGCCAGACGTGGACCCGACTAAGGAATTACTATTGGAATTCCCTACATATGAGCCATCCAATCAAGTCGACTGGGACGAGATGCCCTCGGGAGAGGGGGACATCAAAATATTCTATCGCTGATCATGGAAGATGATCACGCGCTTCATCGATGACACCCCCCAATCACTATGATTGGTTGAGATGGACAGACTTCGCTCACGATTGTGTGAACTGTGTGCTAGGGGAGTGGATGCCCAATGTCCTCACATGCTCATCCAAGATATTATCGCAGAAAAGATTTGGGAGTATGACCGTGGACATAGCATGGGCTAGCAGCGAAGGAAGGAGATAAACATGAAGAGGCTATAAAATGATGAAGACAAGGTCAAGAAGTTGCAGAATTGGGCAGACGAGCACTTGACCTCCCTCAATACGCAATCTGAACTAATATTACGATTGAAGGACCAACTGGTAGAAGCCGAAGAGGGCCTGAATCGAGCTTCTAGGGAGATGATCATCATCTGGGATAATGTGGATTGGTCCCAGATTTCGGCCAACAAATTGTGCCCTCTAGCCGCTAAGGAGGATAGGGTGCTGAACAAGCGGCACCAACTCCTAGACTCCACCAGCCAGAGGGTGGCAGATCTTCTACGCTCTTTCGATTAAGTCAATCCATCCATAGGGGGAGTCAACCCTTGGGTACTGTAATGATTGTTAACCATTAAACACACTTTCATGCTTTAATTGTTTGATTCCATAGAATGCATGAGTTTAGTTGTTTACATTGGTTTATTGCATCCTTATGACATTCACGAGGCATCATGCAATTGTTCCGTAAGCTCACGTGGGTTATGCCTGATGTGAGAAACAAGGGATGCCCATCTTATCACCTCATAAAAATATAGGAGTGCAGGCCAACCTTCAGGAATCCAGGGTTTGAAGAACCGGTCCGGATTTCCGGGAGGAAAAGGGAGGGTCCTGACTAAAGAATGATGTTCTCAGAACAGCCGAATTACAACTATCCTAGGTTGCTCTTGTGCACAAACGGGGTAATGCCAAGGGCATGAAATTGATCTGAACAGATGGAAATGGAAGGAGTGGATCACGATACCCAGAATTAGGAACATTTTGGGGGTGGTGTGACAATAAAGAATAACCGTTGACCATATTTGAAACACATCATTCTTATTTCATTACCCTGGAGTGGGGATAACTGATGAGGGTCAAACGTTGACCATGTTCGAAACATGGGACCAGACTCAAAAAGTCATCTGTTAGTCTTCCAGAACGTCAGCCCAAGACAATAGGTGGGCCATAGACCGAGCATCCATACTGTTAGGGGTTTCCTCTAGACATGAAAGAGGACGAGGGTCCAAATAAGGGGCATGCAAAGCGTGCAATGTGGAGTGAGGGTTTGTTTGAACAGAATCCAACACTGTTGAAGTTACACCACTGTGGTGGGAGCACACAAGATGGTCGCATCATTTTGATCATGGATCATTCCTTCTTTCAGATAGAGCCTCTCTGGCGAGGGAGCCGTCGCTTCCCAATGTAATATTGGGGCATCCCAATCTTGTTCAAGGTGAATTTTCAGTTGCACGATTCCCCACAGGGGTTAGGCCAGGGAGTTGGAAATTGGGAGGAATAAGACCTTAGGATTCCTGGGGATGGACCCTAGGCAAAATACCGTGGTGTCTCTACGTATCTCATGGGAATAGGAATCAATTCGTATGTAGTTCAGGAATTAGAGTGTAATAAAATACTGACACTAACGGGTTAAATCCTCTCTGGCAGGGGATCTGGTGCATCCCATGACTAACATGGGGCATCCTGAACTTGTTTTGGGTAGAACCGCAGTTTAGTGTTATGCATTGTGGACATATGGACTCATGTAGTTTATTGTCATACGATAGGACATGAAGTGAAAGGGAAGATCCTGGGGAGCATGTGGTGCGGTAGCTATTAAACCGATGTGAATGAGGACATGGAGTCTAAATCACACCACATATCCCTGGAGGAAAATCTTCAGGTTGAGGGACCGAGAGTGAGAATTATGTTGGGCCCAAAGCAGAGTGGTCAGGTGTTACTACGTACCCCATGAGAATGGGAATCAACCCATACATAGTTCTGGAAGTGCAGTTTAACATTATGCGGAATGATGAGAATCATGGCTACGCCGGAACACATCCTACCAAAACTTCTAATCCCATGTGAGTCGTTCTCGATGTGTGAAACACGAAGTAGTGTTGGGAAATTCTCGACATAGGAAGGGGCTTATTTGGGAAAAGGGATGCTCGGTGAATACCAGCCCAATAATGATAACCTGTCCATGTAGCGCACCTATATGCACGAAGAGATAAACATGAGTATGTCAGAATTCAACTTGAACATGAGAAAGTGGAAATGGGTGAATCATGAAGCTCAAAATCTTGACCACAATGATGGCGGTGTGACGATGGAGGATAACTGTTAACTATGGTGGAAACATAGCATCCACATTGCATTATCTTGGAATGGGTACAGATAGATGAGGGTCGATCATTGATCATGTTTGAAACATGGGACTTGTCGCAAATGTCGTCAATGATCCTTACAGGCATTGGCCCATGACGGTAGGTGAGGCGATGCTTCATCGGACCAGGCCATTAGGGGGACCCTTCGAATATAGAATAGGATGAGGATCTAAATAGCGAGCTCATGGATCTTAGACATGGAACGAGGGGAATATCCCAATGAAAATTCCACACATCGGGCTTAGTGAAAACACATCTGAATACATCAACGAGAGGTATTAGATAGAGGGATTCGATTCCATTACCATAGGGAGATAATATTTTAGGGTCGTAGAACTCGGATCATGGATGGTACGAAACACGAGAGACACATGGTGGGGTAATTACAAAAAACCCGACATGGATGAGAACCGGGGGTTCTGACCACCATGTGTTCCTGGGAGAGGTTTAAGGTCGAGGGACCAAAAATGAGGTTTGAGCTGGACCCAAGGCAAGGTGCACAGACGTTCTTATGTACCCCATAAGGATGGGTATCAAGCTGCACGTAGTTCTTGAAGTGGAGTGGTAAGGTACCATTGCCAGGGATAAAAAGTGGGTGCAGGCATGACCCTCACACCAAGAGAAGTGATATTTGATAAATCTTGTTTGTACTTTAAGGTGAGTGGTTTTTCTTTTGTGTAATAATAGGCCTAGGGTAGTAGGACCTGGAATCTCCACATGAATCAAGCTGTAGCAGGTGTTAAACAATGGTATGGCATGTGACCAATACCAAACATGGTGTCCCCTTAAGTGAGGGCATCTCGATGCATGTCGTTTTTCGTCGTACAACCAGGGTGATGATGTCATAGTTTAGGGTCATGTGATAGGACCAGAAATGCATTTAAAACTCATGTAGCACAGACGTAGTAGAGATGATTCAAGGTGCGGAATGTGTACGGTGCAATAAAACATACCAGATGTGAATGGGGACATAATCCTCCACCACACCATATACAATTCTGAGAGGGTAACCTCGGGCCAAGCGGGCCCTAATAGGGGTAAGAGAGAAAGGGGCTGGAGAAACTAGCTCCCAACTGAGCTGAACTAGAAAACAAGGAATCCAAGTGGTCCTACGTATCCCATAAGTACGGGAATCAAGCCACATGTAGTTCTACAAAAAGGGGAAATATGAAAGGATCTTAGTTTAAGGTCTTAAAACTCGGACCATGAAGAATCATGACTATCCCATGTAAAGGTAGGCCCTAACCTAATCCCAAATCCTACTTGAGTCAAACTCGGTGTATGAAAAAAGGGAGGATACATTATTCATGATACATGAGATGCATGCAAGGGGGAAATCAGTGAATCCCCAAACGATCGCCCTGTCGCGGCTTTTTTCCTCCTAAATGCAGATGCACACTGAGGAATAGTACCAAGAGTTTCGAAGTTCTAATTGGACATGGTGAGGTGGAGGAGGATGCGAATCATGTAACCAAAATTTTGGGCTCAATGGGGTTGGTGTGGCGATTGAGGATAACCGTTGACCATGTTCTAGACATAGTATCCATATCATGTTAGCTTGAAGTGTGACAACAAATGAGCAATGACCACTGACTATATTTACAATGCAGGATTTGTATTGGCTTGTTGTCTGCAACCCTCGGGGGTGTTGGTCGGTAATGGTAGGAGAGCCCTTAGGCCTAGCATCCATGCCACTCGAGGGTCCCTTCGGCTGTGAAAGGTGATGAAAGCCCTAATTAAGGGGAACACAAAGCCTGAAAAGTGGGTGGAAGCATTTAAGATCAGAGTCTGACATTCCGGGTACTAAACCAAAGTACCCTTAGGCACATTGTTGAACCGCCGAAGAGGGGTGACGAAGGTTATAAACTTGAGAGTAAGGGGATAGATAATTCCTAGGAGGGATATGTACATGGTGCAGTCATTACAAGCCCGACGTGAACAAGGACATAATTCCATGTCGCACCATATACTAACCTCCCCAAGGAAGGGTAGGCCAAGGGGCCAAGGTGAAATGGATATTTCTGAGAGATGGGGATGAACCAGAAACCTAGACATTTGGATGGTCCTACGTATCCCATGAAGATGGGAATCAAGCCAGAAATTGGTCCCGAAATGCGCCCGGGGGTAAGATGCCCCAAAGAGGGTGGTGTACAGCATGTCGAATAACCCAACACGAATGAGTACATAATCCTTCACTACACTGTACACTATGGGTATGATCTTGGTCTAGGGCCTAGGGAAGGACAAGGGTCCTGAAGCTGGGCCTCGGTCAGGAAGTCCTTACCAGTTTTCAGTTTAACGTCTTGTAGTGAGGATGAGGGCTGGGGGCCTGAGAAGGCCAAGGGGCATGAGGCTGGTCCTTGGTCAGGAAGGCCTGACCAACTATTAGTTTAAATTCTTATAGTGAAGACGAGGGAGGTGACAAGGTGTCTCATCTGGGGATGTGTACGACACGACAAATAACCCGATGTGAAGGACGACATAATCCCGCACCAAACCATACAGTCCCATAAGAGAGAACCTCGACCGGGAGCCTACAAATGCCAAGGGGCCTAAGGCTGGGCCTCGGATGGAAGGTCAAATGCCTTCTTGTACGTTTACTTCCTCGTCACAGCTCCTAAGCCCATGTGAATAGTGCTCAGTGTGGGAAACAAGGATCCGGTCTCAGCTCTCCCCGTCAAACGGGGCTTGATAGTAAGCATCTTCCAGAGGAAGTTCGTCGCTCAGAGATACAATGGGGCATAATTCCACTACACTTGATGTTTGGGACATTTTGGGGTGGTTCCAATGTCACAGGACAGTAGTTGACCATTTTTGAAGCACATCGTCCCTATAGTAACCTGGTATAGGAACAACAAACGATCATAGAATGCTAACCATATTTGAAATGCCAGACTTGTATCGGCTTCTTTCTCAACATCCTTGAGGGTGTTGTCCCGAAGTGGTAAGAGAGAGCCCTTAGTCCTAGCATCCATACCATTCAGGGGACCTTCTAGATGGGGAAGATGATGGAGTCCCACTCAAAGAGTGGGTGAATCATAGCTATACACATCTATGAAATAGGTGAACGTCTCCAGGGAGTGGGGAGTATGACCAGATCAAGGTTGAATTGACATAAATTGGGGAAAACATTTTTACCACTATCATACATCTTGGCCCGGGGGGAAGATTCTAGAATTTGGGCTGGGCCAATAGATGAAATGTCTGGGCATTCTTATGTATCCCATGAGGATGTGATTCAAGCCATACATTGTTATTGAAGGCCATGCAGTTTAACGTCGTGTGGTAAGGACGTGTGAGAATAGAAGAATGGGAGTGGGCACATGATGCGACGATTACAATCCTGGTATGAGTGGTGCTGAGGAATACTACATCATATCATGTGAGGACCCTCAAAAATAACTATACCCAGAGGGGATAGTCGAGAAGAGAAGTTTGGGGATGGGATCAAGACAAGGTGTCTGAGCGTTCCTAAGTATCCCATGTGGATGGGAATCAAGACATACATAGTTCTTGAAATGTAGTTTAGCGTCATGTTGGACGATGTGCAGTTTAAATTCATGCAGGACTAAATAGTATAAGGTTATACTAGACTAGGATGATGTTTAGGGTCATGCAGGGCCATCCAGTTTAAGTACATGCAGGACCATAAGGCTGAGTCAAAGTATTTCTTGAGGAACTTGGCATTGGTGGGAGGAGTTAGTCACTCACCATTTGTGTTCACAAAGGAGTTTTCTCTGTTTGGGTAAATCCTATGGACTATGTAAGGTCCTTCCCATTTGGGCTCCAACTTGGGTGGTTTTCTGCCAGGGATAATTAGTGCTCGGAGGGCCTATACCAGGTCTCTATATAGAAAATAGCGGAGGCAAAACTTATTATTGAAGGCTCTAGCCACCTTATTCCGATTCCTTTCTAGATTGTGAAAGTCATAGAGCCTATTCTCATCAAGTAATTCTAATTCACCTAGATGGATTTCGCCACTCTATCTAGTGCCTACTAGTCATAGACTGCGGTTCGTAATGAAGGCAGCTGGATCTCGATGGGCAGGACAGCCTCAGCCCCATACACTATGGAATATGGGGTCACCTAGGTGGAATTGTGAGTCATTGTATGATAATCCCAGAGAGCATTGTGGAGCTTTTACAGCCAACTTTTCTTGTTCTGGCCAACAATTTTCTGCAAAATGTTCAAGAGGGTTTCGTTGAATGTCTCGATCTGTCCATTTTCCTGAGCGTGATAGCGGGAGGTATGGTTAAAATGGATATTGTACTCGGGGTACAATTTCATCAGCTCAACCACTCAGAATTTGGTGCTGTTATCGGAGAGGACGACATGAGGAAATCCAAACCAGTGGATGATGTTGGAGCTCATGAAGTCAATGATGGAATGGGACTTGACAACCTTGAACAGAGATGCTTCTGCCCAATTTGAGAAGAAATTTGTGCCGGTCAGGATGAATCTGCACTGGCGAACTGTCTCTAGTGGATATGGTCCCACGACATCAAGTCCCCGCACCGCAAACGGCCAAGAGTACTTGGTGGAGTGGAGAGGTTTTATCAGCTGATGAAGGAAGTTATCCTGAACTTGTAACGCGTGACATCTTTTGGAAAACTCGATACAATCATGGATCATAGAGGGCCAGAAGTACCACAGTTTCCGGATCTGATGGGACAACTTTGGCCCAGTCTGGTGGGCACCATAGGAACCAACCTGAGCCTCTTGCATAACCTGTGGAATATTGAATAATTAGATGCAAAAGAGGAGAACACCATCGAAATCATGCTTATAGAGGATCTTCTCAAGACTGGGACCACTATGGAGGGTAAACTATAGCGCACATCATCAGATTCTCTCGATCTCGGCCTAAGCAGCCAGTAGGAAACCATTTTGGAGATACTTGACAAAAGGGGCTCTCCAATCAGGAGTCTCTTCAACCACTGGATCTGACAAGCCTAGCAGTGCTGACGTGGAGGATCTAGTGGTAAGATGGCTTACTCGCAGGTCATCGTCATCCTCTAGGGTGATGTGGGAAATGACTCTCTAGTGTCCAACATGTATAATCAGATCATCCTTCTCAGCCTCTTTATGTGATATAGCAAAGCCAGACAAAGTGTCCTCTTGACCATTCAGTGACTGAGGGACATGGGTAACCTCCAATAGAGAAAGGAACAGGTCCATTAGATGGAGGGTGTGCTCCAACAATGGTACAAGCTCTGGATTTATGACATCATAGCCATAGTTGATTTGCTTGATGACTAGCTCAGAATTCCCTTTCTCATGCAAATGGGGAACATCAATCTCGAGGGCCAGCTCGAGGCTAGTGATAAGAGCCTGATACTCTTCCTCATTGTTGGTGCAGCCTTCGGACAACATGAATGAGTACGGCAGAATAGCTTGCACTGGGGTAAAGAAGATGATACCCAGGCCCACTCTGTTGTTCCTATGATCATTGATCCTCCTACCGGTGGGACTCTGTGAGTCACCATCAAAGTGCATTTTCCAACATGTGATGGCATGATCAACTGAGAGGATTGCATCATTAGGAAAATCCATGTCCAGGGACTGATCTGCAGAGGTTGGGTGGCTAGCTATAAATTCTGCCAATGCATACCACTTGATAGACTTCTAAGGCACAAACCTAATGTTGAACTATTGGAGCATCACTGCCCATCGTGCTAGATGGAAAATCAAAATCAGGTGATTCGTAATGTACTATAGTGGTTCTACCCGGGAGACCATCTGTACCTTATTGTGTTGTAGTTAATGTTGCAACTTATGCACAACAAATATGAGTGCAAGGCATCTCTTCTTGATGGGGGAGTATCTGGTCTCTGTATCAAGGAGCATGTTGCTGAGGCAGTAGAGATTGTTTTCTATACCCTCATTGTGTTTTTGGGCGAGAAGGGCGCCGAGTGACCGTTCTAGGGCAGTCTCGTATAGGAATAGCAGATTCCTATAGATGTGTGGCATCAAGACCAGAAGCTAGAGTAGATACTGCTTGATTTCCTCGAAGGCAGTCTGCCACTCCTCATCCCATACGTAGGAAGATCCTTTCATCATTATTCGAGAAAAGGGCTTACACTTTCTATACATATTCACAATGAATTGGAATATGTAGGATAAGTGGCCTTGGAAACATCAAAGCTCCCAAATATTTCTTTTGGGAGGCATCTGGAAGATTGTCATGATCTTCTCTTGGTTGATCTTAGTGCCTCGGTACCTGACAACAATGCCAAGAAACATCTCGGAAGTGACCTCGAAGGCACACTTTAGTGGGTTCATCTTCAAGTGGTGAGAATGGAGGAAGCCGAACACTTTCTTAGGGTCCTTTAGATGGTCCGGGCACTGGCATGATTCAATCAATAGACCGTCCACATAACATTCCACCAATGTACTGAGGATTGGATTGAATATGTGGTGTATGGCCCACTGATAGGTGGCACCTGCATTCTTCAAGCCAAAGGACATAACCTGGTAACAGAAGGTACCTTGGGGTGCTCTAAAAGCTGTGAACTCTTCATCATCAGGGGCCATATGGATCTGATTATATCCAGAGTAACCATCCGTGAAGGAGAGTACCTGGAATCCAGCCGTAGCTTCGATCAACTATTCTGTCACTGGAAGGAAAAAATCATCCTTCGGACAGTGATGGTTGAGATCATGGAAGTCGATACAAACATTGAGTTGTCTGTTATTCTTCCTATCTGGAACTATGATAGAAATCCACTTGGGTTACTGGACCTCCTTGAAAAATTTGGCTTTGATGAGCTTATTGACTTCTGCCTCAACCATTACATCGTGAGAAGGGTGCATCTTTCTGGGAGGCTGCTTGAACTCGCGATGGTTTTTCGGGAGACCGAGACGGTGGACGGCTACTTGAGGATCTAGTCTTGGCATCTCGTCGTATCTCCAAGTGAATACATCATGGTGATGTTTGGGGAATTTCAGGTACCAATTCTTCTCCTCGAGGAACATTGTGGAACTGATCAACATGGGTCTCAGATCTGCCTCACTACCAAGGTTCACCTGTACCAGTTCATCGATTGTGGCAAAGACACCTTCATAAAAAGAAGGGGGTTGTCATCCATATCCTCTTCTTCTCTTTCGGATGATGGATTCCTAATAGGTGAGGCATTCCCTTGCTTGGAGGAACTTGACAGGAGGCTGGTGCTAGCCTAGATAGTAGTGGACAACGCATTAAGAGATTCATGCACCGCTGAGACTATAACGATTAAGGCAGTTGATCCTATCCCATCTGGCTTTCGACCTAGGGGCTCACGCTTGATGATATCAAAGTAGTAGTGGAACATCGTCTTGAGTTAGTTAATCCCAGTATGGAGAAACAGACATGTATGATGTACTGTCATTACCCTGGGGCGTACGTCCCGGTATCTTATGGGGGTAGGAGGTTCCGAGATCACTTGAGCCAGGTTTGTGTAGGAGTATGAGGTGATTTTCTGTCTTCTCTTGGACTTGGGAATATTCCATCCTCTTGTACCCAAGACATAAAATCATTTACCCATGTCAGGGGTCGTGGAAGCCAGTCTATGGATTGGGAAGACATAAGCATCATCCAAACCTGCCCATCGGTCAATTGTGGCCGGGGCGGGCTTAACCTCACTTTCCATAATCTTCTTATCCTTGCTCTTGTAATAGTCAGGGTCCAGATAATGGGCTTCACACGAGGAAAATGGAGATGAATCACCTTGGAGTATGCCTACTCATCCATCAAGGGAGTATTTGAGGCACTTATGGTACAATGAGGGGACCGTCACGTGAAGATGGAGCCACGGTCTTCCCATTAATGCATTGTACGTGGTGTCCTGAGAGACAAAAAGGAATTCAGTACTGGCAACTAGGCCACCAAACCGGGTCTTCAGATGGATCTTTCCGATTGGGGTCTGATCTGTCCTGTCACATCCCTGGATCCTTAAATCGGAGGGGGTCAGGTCTTCCTCAGATAACCCCAGCTTCCGCAGTGTCCGTGTCAGGATAAGGTTGATCCAAAAGCTGGTGTCAAAGAGATAGTGGTGAATATCCACACCGTTAAATAGGACAGTGATGTACAACGGGAGGATGTTCCCCAAAATGGGAGAGCCTCCATCCTCTCTAGAGAAAGAAATGATGGACTGGAATTTGTAGTCTCAACTGATTCAGCATGAAATCCTTCTGCAGCTGCTACCTCTATCTCAAATATGAGGGGGCTCCTTAAAGCCTCAGAGAGGGCCTCACACATATCTAATGACAAACAGAGGTTTTCGAGGATGGAAATACTCGTTGGGATGCTGGAAAGGTGCTTCAGAACATCATACATCTCTGCCAGGTGCAATCTTCTTCTTACATGAGGCCTCTCTATGATGAGAGGCATGGTGGGCCCTATCGGCTAGACCTGTGATTGGATGGTGCTGGGAATATCCCTCCACCCACTAGTCAAAGCCTAAATATTAGCTATCGAATGAGTTCCAAACAACTGAGGTTGACCTATAGTGGGGCGAAGCTAGTCACAGCATGGCTGAAGTGGCTCTTCTTGATTCAGTAGCACAAATAGTGGTGGATGTGATCCTGATGACACCAGATGAAGAGGTTGTGTGTGCTGAGCTCTGCGCTAAGATTGTGGTAAGGTCTCAGTGGCATGCACGGCCTGGCTGGAGGGGCCAAATGACGCGCCTCAATGAACCATATAGTCATGGAACCGTCGACGTTTTCATTGGCTGGGGATGTTGGGGAGGTTCTCCTAGAATTCCCCCTCGTCGAGAGTCATATAGGGGTTTACTAACTAAATTGTGTTAACCGAAACGTACCCTTAACTATCACTCAAAGAACCATCCACCACTGTGCAGATTTTTGGAGAGATCCCCATCTCAGGGGGCATGAACTCCCTAAGAGTGCGGAACGACGATGACTTTGGTGGGGCACATTGCTTCTTCTTGCACTATCGATGCTTGCTCTTCTGGGAAGAGGTCAATTGAGATTATGATTTATAGGTAGTGGACGCTTCTTCTAATAGCTCCTACTGATTCAGGTGTGCCCAAATGATGCCAGGGGCGTGAGCAACCATTTTGAAATCCATCCAGTTTTCGTAATTCTAGGACCCATGGCTGGGAACCTGTTTCCACTCACCTTTATCTTCGATAATACTATCTGACCTCACAAAGTCACCCGCCACTTGTTCTAGGGTTGGGCCAAACATGAATATGTTGTTATCAACTTGGTCATGGAGCCAGTCCATAAACACATAGCACAACTTGAGAGTTCCCCAGGATCTGATGATAGGGGAAGTAGTTAGGGAGATTGGTGATATTTGCCTCTGTAATCCATATGCACTCAGGAAAATGTACAATCCCCTACTCTTGGGTTCTATGGAAGCAACTGGAGACTTGATTCTCGCTAAACGACTTAGTCTGGTGTCTTCTATATAGAAAGGGAGCCCTTGGAGCTTGGCCCTAATGACGGGCCAGAGGGGCCTGTGGAGAGGGTGGACCCTTATTTCGCTACCTGGACGGTGGATGCACATTATGCGGAGTGGCCTACCAATTCTGGGGACATTGTGGAGCCAGAGGTTGTGCTTGAGGTGGAGGTCCTCTACGATGTTGCGGGTCCTGTGCAACTGGTAGAAATTCTAGCTGTCAGGGGCCTCTATTTTGGCCACCGCTGTGGGTTCGGCTCTAGAATCTCTCCTTGCTAGGATTACGGGGGAAACGGACATGCCTGTCTAGCCTGTTGCATGGATTCTTCGAGGTGCTGGGCCTTATCTGAGAATTCTTGGAACCCTCTGGGATAGTTCTGAGTGATCAGGGAGGGAACCAGTTCCATATTTACATTCCCTTTGCACATTGTCAATAATTGCTCATGAGTCAGTGGCATGTCAAGGGAGTATGTGAGCCCCTTCCACCGGGCGATAAAGTCCGCGAATAGCTCATCAGAACTTTGTTTTCACTTGAATAGGTCTACAATGCTGGTCTTCTGGGTGGTAGAGATGAACTGGCAGAGGATCTTCCGACAAAGGTCCTCCCAACTGTCCATAGATCCAACGGGGAGATGGCTGTACCAGATGAATGTCTGCCCCTCTAGTGTCGGAAAGAAACTGTGGAGATTGGCGGCCTCCTGCTGTGCTGGAGTCCCCAACTTGGGATTGAACCTTCTATGGATGTGGTCCAGATGCTTCAGTGGGTCCCCCATCTCATTAAATGGAGAGAATTGGGATTCCCAAAACTCGGAGGCGCCGACATATCATCCACCCATGCCGCGTACATCTTTCCATCTGGTGGAATTTCCACCTACTGCGTTTCTAATGCCTCATTGTGGGAAATGAGTGCAGGCACAGGATCATCAGGGCGGGGGTCCCTATCTTGATGGGGATCCCTAACCACAAGTTCATTGTCAGGCTCTTAAATGCAGCAGATAGGTTCAACAGCTTGTAGAGCGACTGGTGGAGCGAACCTTGGGGATGTCGGAGGAGCCCAAGTGGGATTCCTTGGATTGTTGCACCATTCAGGAGGATTTGGTGAGACATACCATGCTCTCTTGTCGTGACCTCTGGTTTCCACTCCGTCAGTGAATGTGGCATGATCGGGGTAGCCTAAGGGAAGCTCACCGAAGAGAAATTGTTCTGGCCCCTGTTGCCCCGACCTAGGATCACCATAATCGGGTTGTCTCTCTACAGCGTGTTTAGCCAGGATTTCTTCGACCAAACTCTTTTTCTCAGCAAGTTGTTGGTGCATCGTGGCCTTCTAGGACTCTTCCTCTGTCTTCTACACAAAGGAGGATGAGTCAGAGTGCTTGACAGATCCGACATGCTCTTTGCCCTTACTGAAATTATTGTAGAGCACCAAAATCTCGGTGGGCGCAGGGAGACATAGGACGTTCCTCGGCTGACGAGTAATCCTCCCCTATAGGTCCAAAAGTAGTGGAACACCCTCAGGGGGTAAGTCTATAAGAAATTCCAGCTCATCCTCCTTGTCCACTACATCGGCAATGCGGACCGTGACCCTTGCTGGGGGCATATCCTCAATATCGCATAACGAGTCGGGCTGCCACCGGATAGGGATGAAGAGGAGGGAAGCATACTGCCCCTAGCCATGGACATTCATGTGGGGGTATACTCCCTGATAATTTTTCAGAGTGCCTTGATACTCTGAACACATTTTGGGTGGAGGGCCTCACGACGACCTGATGACTCGGGGAACTGGGAAATAGGGAGTGCGCCCAAATCGACTAGACGACACTGCTCAGTGATGTCCTCAAAATGCGCTTGGATACATGGATAAACCACACCCTATTGATAGAGACTGAAATGCATCGACTAGAGGGTGTAACAGAAACACTAAAATTCCTCTAGGATGAGGGACTTGGGTATGCAGAAATCTCGTGCTTCTATGGGCCAGAACCTCTCGGGGAAGTGGTCCACTTCAAGGATGTTTCAGAAGCTCCTTGTATCAAATTTAGGGTCTGGCCTTTGCTTTCCCCACTTTCCAATTGGGGGTGGTTGAGGAACTGACAGTGTTACTAAGGAAGAACACTGGGATGGAAGGTTGGTGGGTGGAGAATACAACAAACAGGCTAACTGGATGACAATTTTCGGACTATTCTCCGAGGAGTGTAGTGACCTTACCGCTATGTCGTGATAGGAGGGGCTGACGGCCGCCATTCCTGGATCAGGGGCCAGACCCACCATTGGTCCCCAGAATAGCTATCTATGATCTCTTATGGGTGTAGAAAGCGCTTCCGGCGATGATGGTAGTGACTGCATGACTGTGACCTGCAGGGTCGCCAGATTTTCATCCTCCTGGATATACCTATGGAAGGAAGTAGGAATTGTAACACCCGAGATTTTTATGATTAATATTTTGTTTTTATATATCATCAAAGGAATATTTCACTACACACTTTCTTGGCTTACTTTACACGCAATCACGACCTTCCTCGATAGCTTGCATCGTACGCAATACCGAGTTTCACTAAACAACGATATGCTATTAAAATATTATTAAAACTAGCTGTTATGAATAGTAATAACCACTTTTTGAAATTTTATAAATTTTATTTTTCAAAATGGACTTCATTTTTGGATTCGGAATACCGAAATTAGCCTAGGGTGAAATTTTGGTATTTTTCTGAAAACTTTCAATTTTTGATGAATAGTGAAACCACTAAGTGGTAGGTTAAAAACTGAATTTTGCATAAAACTTAATTTTACCACTTCTGTGAATGGAATTTCGAAAATCTGATAGACACGGTTGATATCAGTAAGTAAAATGTGGTTCAATGAGATAAAAATAATTTTTTGGTGAATAGTAACTTTTTATTTTTTTTAACCGCGGTTAATAGTAAATAGGGTAACTAAGGGTAAATATGATATTACTATTACCCTAACAGATGTCCTAATTCTATTGGATAAGTTTAATTCGACCAAAAACAAACTTAGGAATAAAATATGACCATTTAGGCCCACTTGGGTTAGATTAGGTCATTTATTATTAATTTATTTAAAGAAGGGTTAAAATAGTTAAAATCAAAGTTTAATAAGTAAATCATTTTTAAAATGGGGTTATACATAAGATAAATTCGACTATAAATATTCGTTAGAAAGATAAAAAGATTTCCTACATAATGGTATTTTATTTTTAATTTTTGGACATTAAATAATTTAATTTATTTATGACACAATGATGATGCAGTAATTATCTTATTAATGAAATATTGACATAATTGATGTTATAAACACCAAAATAAATGTAATTTGAGACTTTTTATGAATTAAACTAATTTTATAGGTTACTATGATATATTAGTGTTGATTTAATAAACTTGGTTCGAACATATAATTCTGTTATGACTTTCACAAAAATCATATATCAAATAGTGTCAAAATTGACACAAAATAGTTTTTAAATCAAATATTATATTATTAATTGTTATTTTATTCCTAAAAATCTAAGGTTCGACCAAATGACTTAGATAAGGATATATATATTAATAATAAACAATTTGGGGTTCTTTTGGCATGTTATAGTAAGTGTATTAACCATATAGTGAAAGAAAACAAAAAGACACGGTAAAAGTTAAATTATTTAACTTAGAGTTAAATCTAATTGATAAGGTTAAAATAATACCCTAAACTTGTCTAAATCCTATTGGTTGATATTATTTCGACCCATACCCACTTTATCTTCGAAATAAGACCCTTTGGAACCATTATAAACCGATTTTGACTTTAATATAAAATAATATTTTGAGATATTCCTAAGGTGCCCCTCTCCTCCCTTATAAAAGGGCACCTCCTCCCCCTCCTCCTCACACCAATATGAGCACTAAAGCTCAGACAACCCCTACCATTTTCTCCTCTCCACTTCCCGAGAATAATCCTAGAGGTCCTGGTCGTCTTCAAAGACCAATCTTAGTTCCCTAAGTGGAGGATTCAAAGAGGCGTTCCAAAGAAGAGGTAATATCCATTACCGATCTTTTCAATTTCTTTCTTCTTCAAATTCTTCTTCATTAGTTGTTTCATGATAAAGTAATAACATCAGTATTACTTACATACTGATATGTTATTATAAATATGAAACAACCCTAATTCACCTTCTATCCATCCTACGGAAAAATGAAATCACCGCGCGTGCGTACGTACGGAATACCGTCTCCACGCCGTGGTGTAATCTATTTTCCACCATCACCTTAAAAGGATGGGTATAATGGTGTAATGAGTAACTATTTATGATTATTATAAAGTAATATTGATACTGAAATAATATATATATACTCCAATACAGTTCCACGATCATAGGAACGATATCATCACTCGTGCGTACGTACGGAATACCGTCTCCACGATGTGATGCGACTCGTTCTACATGATCATCATTACATAGTAATTATATAAATGAATTGAATGAATAAATATGATATATTTTACACTAATACCATTCTGGATATAAGGTATCTATAACCTTAAAAGAAGAATAATAATTTATTCGGCAAAACACGCATAAGAACAAAAGGCAATAAGGACCCGAGTAACAAGTAACAATGAAATATTACTAACAAGAAGCTAAGAATATGACCATATATGATATCATATTAATATGTATGATTCTGGAATAAGTCAATAACATTATTTAAACCATTATACAGGAGCTTCGGACACGTACAAAGCCAATCGGACCTAAGGTAAGGGAAATATCACAATCTCATTTTTATCCGAGATTGTTTATACTTTGGCATTTACTAGGGTGTATTTTATCATCCACATCCATGTTTCCTCAATATGTAATATTTATATCCTTATAAAATAGATTATATTCAATTTTACCCTTCGGTAAATTTTTAGTAAAGGATATGAAAGGAATCTTTTGTCGTTTTTCGTACGAGGTACTTTTTTGACTTTTCCGACAAAAGTACGAGAAGAATGTTTTTTTTAACTTATACGGCATGAATGGATTTTTAAAACATTATTTCCAAGTAGCTTCCTTTACAAGTTTTCAAGTTTATTTTTAATCATTTTTTTTATTTTAAAGTCGTATTACATGTTATGAAAGGAAAAAATGTTTTTGAAGTAGAAATGATATTTTCTCAAGAATGGAGTTCAAATATTTTATCAAAATTATTTTCCATCTAAGATAATAAAAGGGTTCTGTTTTTATCCCTATTATTACATGGATTTGATTATGTTGTGATGGAAATATTTTTATGAATTCCTTTATCTTATATGAGTTGTTTTATGATGTCATGTTGTTTATGAATTCCATTTTTATTACATGGGTTACGTTATGATGTATGGTTTATGATTATGTGGCACACATAAGAAAGGATTCATTATAAGATGGGTGGGACCTATATCTCCCTCCAATACATTGGGTAAAGATTTTATATCTCATGAGATAGACATGGCTGGAATGGTAGGTTATACCGGTTCAGTGAAACAGGACTGGAACGAGGGTGACTCGGTTCAGAAAGGGACTTTGTCCACTAAGATAGTCTTGGCAATGAGTCATGACTAACAAGAAATGATGTTCCATGATTATGTGTGCATGCCACAAAGTTTCAAGTTTCATGTTATAATTATGGGGATCTCATTTTCACTTCTATGATTTATTCCATGTTAAGATATTATGATCTCTTTTGCAGGTTATGATTTTCAAAAAGATATGATATGATTTTTATTTTCTTTATTTGCCCTTGATGAGCATTTGAGCTCACCCTTTTATGTTTTCTTTTCCCCAGGTCAGGAAGATGGATATTAATTAGAATATGCTAAAAGGGACCCTAGATATGATGAAATAAATGGGAGACACTGTAGAAGATTTATGAACCAGTTGTTTATGTTTCCCAGTTTCTAAAGACACTATACCTATACGGTCCTTTGTGGTTTTGTCATATGTTTTAATAAGGGTGCTTAAATTTTGAAGTATTAACAATGTATGTAAAGTATGGGTCATTATAGTTGGTATCAGAGGAAAGGTATAGTCAACCTTTGGAAACTAGGATGTGAATGCCTTAGTAAGAACCATAAGGATAAGTCTAAGCATAGAACACAATCTTAGTGTTTTAGAAATGGCCATGAATACCCTAGGATAAGACCTTAAGTGTGAAATTTTATCCTTGATTATGTGGTTTTCCTATTATAATTAGTTCTTCTCACACTATTCTTCTTGGTTTTAGTCAATGGCTGGAACCCGATGGAACCGTGTTAATGCGGAATGCGATGGGCAATGCAATGATTGTCCCCCTGAGCAACCAAACGATATGGGAACTGGAATGCAAAATCTTGTAGCCATGATCACACAACTTTCTCAAGCTATGAAACATGTAGGACTTCCAAACGAGCAAAGGAAGGAGCAACATTCTATTGAATCCTTCATGAGGCAGCGCCCACCTTCTTTTAGTGGGTCTACTGATCCATTAGTTGCTGAACAATGGATTAGTACTACTGAAAAGATATTTTCAGTTCTTCAATGTTCTGAAATGATAAAGTCATCCTAGTAGTGTATCATTTGGAAGGAGATGCTGATCAATGGTGGAATCTTATTAAGAATACGAGGAAAAGGGATGAAATTGAGTCTATGGAATGGGACGAGTTCAAGAACTTATTTTTCGATAAGTACTTCCCTCATATTCTCCGAAAAAAGACGGAGAAAGAGTTTCTTGAACTGAAGCAAAGGGATGATGAATCTGTTGGTACCTATGAAGCAAATTTTACAAGACTTGCAAGGTACGCTTCTGGTATTATTATCCAACCTGAGAGTAAGATCGATCGATTCTTTAGTGGAATAAAACCAATTCTTCGAAGGGAGTTATCCATAAGGGACTTCAACAGCTACGAGGAAATCGCTCGATGTGATCTCAAAGTTGAGATGGAGATTGGAGTAACCCATCAGTCACATGGGTTTGATAAGAAGAGGAAGATGTAATTCAAAGGAAAATCTAAAGAGCACACTGAAAAGAAGATGATCTTTCCCTTATGCTCAAAGTGTGGAAAGAAACATGGAGGGAGTTGTCTTAAAGGGACAAGTAAATGTTTTAAATGTGGAAAGGAAGGTCATCGGGCATTTGAATGCCGTGATAATGGGAAGAAGATGTCTAATGACGCAAACAAAGGAAGGGATACACATAATGAACCTACTACACTTCAATGTTTCAAGTGCAAGGAGATGGGGCATTATGCCAATCAATGCCCAAATCCAAGGGTTGATGATGATGGTCGATGTCAACAAAATCTTAAGGATAAAGACAAAGGAAAGTCACATGCAATTTCTATCAGCGATGTGGACTATGATAACAAAGTGGTGAAAGGTACACATACCATCCACTCTAAAGTAGAAAATGTTGTATTTGATTCTGGATCCACCCACTCTTTTATTTCTGAAAAATTTTCTAAGGGTATCACCGTATTACCTCATCAATTAGATGTTGAGTTAGCTGTGACAACACCTTATGGCACAACAGTCGCATCAAATGTTTATAATTCTTCTCCGATCGAAGTTTGTGGGAAAGTTCTTCCTTCAAATATTGTGATCCTTCCTTTAGTGTAATTTGATGTGATTCTTGGCATGGATTGGCTTTCTCTACATGGATCTCATATCAATTTCCAATGAAGGGAAGTCACATTTCATATTCCAGATCAATCTACGATCGTCTATCAATGCAAGGATGAACATAACCTTCCAGTGGAAATTTCTTCCATCTTATGGGTATTGATTCTACTAAATGAAGGTTATTTATCTCAAATGGTTGGTGATAAACTCATGATTAAGAATATGCCCATTGTACGGGAGTTTGATGATGTCTTTCCGGAGGAATTACCGGGTCTTCCACCAAATCGTGAAGTTGAGTTTTCAATAGAACTCGTACCAGGTGCTTTGCCAATTTCAAAGACACCTTATAGAATGGCCCCAATTGAGTTGCAGGAATTGAAGAAGCAACTCCAAGAGAATCTTGATAAGGGATTCATACGCCCTAGTGCGTCACCTTGGGGAGCACCTGTTCTATTTGTTAAGAAGAAATATGGATCAATGAGACTCTGCATTGATTATCGAGAACTTAACAAGATCACTATCAAGAACAAATATCCTCTCCCATGCATTGATGACTTATTTGACCAACTACGCAGAGCTCAATACTTTTCCAAGATTGATCTTCGTTCAGGGTATCATCAATTAAGGGTCAAAAGGGAGGATATACCAAAGACGGCTTTCTGTACAAGGTATGGACACTATGAATTTATAGTGATGCCATTTTGTCTTACTAATGCCTCTGCTATCTTCATGGATCTAATGAATAGAGTCTTTAGAGACTATCTTGATCAATTTGTGGTAGTCTTTATAGACGATATTCTTGTTTATTCAAAGAGCAAGTAAGAGCATGAAGATCACTTGAGAATTATATTGAAGACCCTGAGAAAGGAGAAGCTTTATGCCAAATTTACCAAGTGTGAATTTTGGCTTCAAAAAGTTGCATTTTTGGGTCACATAATCTCAAAAGAGGGGATATCTGTGGATCCAGCAAAAACAGAGGTTATCGAAAGATGGTCAAGACCAACAACAGTAACTGAGATCCGAAGTTTTCTTGGTTTGGATAGATATTATCGATGTTTTGTAAATGATTTTTCACGATTATCTAATCCACTCACCAAGTTGACTCGGAAAGGAGTTAAGTTTGTTTGGACAGAGGAATGTGAAGAGAATTTCAAGGATTTGAAAAGAAGGTTATCCAGCGCACCTGTGCTCACACTGCCTTGTAGTGGAGAAAGGTTTGTGATCTATAGTGATTCATCCAAGAAGGGATTGGGGTGCGTTCTTATGCAAAATGATATGGTGATAGCTTATGCCTCACGACAGTTGAAAATCCATGAGAAAAATTACCCAACACATGATTTGGAGTTGGCTGCGGTAATCTTTGCATTAAAGATTTGGAGCCATTACCTTTATGGTGAAGGGTGTGATATTTATTCTGATCATAAAAGTTTAAAGTATATTTTCACACAAAAGGAGTTGAATATGCATCAAAGAAGATGGTTGGAGCTGATTAAGGATTACGACTGCTCAATCCATTACCACCCTGGGAAAGTAAACAAGGTGGCAGATGCATTAAGTCGACAAGACCATGCTAGTTTATCCATGATGAGGATCACAAAAGATCCAATATTTATGGATTTACAAAGGATGGATCTTGGGATTATAATGGAAGGGGAAAAATCCTATATTTCTCAAATGAATGTTCAACCATCTATACATGTGAAGATTAAAGAGGCACAGAAAGAAGATGTCGAGTTACAAAAGATGGTGAGAAATGTTCTTGAATTCAACCTTGATTGTGATGGGATAATAAAGTTCAGGAATCAGGTTTGTGTTCCTCCCATCCCAGAATTAAAGAAGGAGCTGCTGGATGAGGCTCATAGTTCATCATTCTCTATTCATCCTGGAAGCACGAAGATGTATAAGGACCTGAAGGAGTACTTCTGGTGGGATGGAATGAAAAGAGATGTTGCTGAATATGTCTCTCGATGCTTGGTTTCTCAACAAGTTAAAGCTGAGAGACAGAAGTCTAAGGGGATGTTACAACCATTACCCATACCCGAATGGAAATGGGAAAACATCACTATGGACTTTGTCACAGAACTTCCAAAAACATCCAAAAGAAATAATGCTATTTGGGTCATAGTTGATCGTCTTACAAAGTCTGCACACTTCATTGCTATTAGAGAGGATTTCTCCCTAGATCAGCTTGCCAGGATATATGTAAAGGAAGTGGTAAGATTGCATGGAGTACCACTTTCTATTATATCTGATCGGGATCCGAGATTTACCTCGAAGTTCTGGCGAAGTCTTCAGCATACTCTGGATACAGAGTTGAGTTTCAGCACTGCTTATCATCCCCAGACAGACGGTCAGTCTGAAAGAACAATTCAAACCCTAGAAGATATGTTGAGAGCTTGCTCTATGGATTTCAAAGGAGGTTGGGATCAACACCTACCTTTGGTGGAATTTTCTTATAATAATAGCTTTCACTCCAGTATTCAGATGGCTCCTTATGAATCTCTCTATGGAAAGAAATGCAGGACTCCAACTTGCTGGGATGAAGTTGGGGAAAGAAAGCTATTAGGACCTGATCTCGATGATGAAATGGCAGAAAAGGTCAGATCTATTCAACAACACATAAGAGCAGCTCAGAGTTGACAGAAAAGTTATGCCGACAACCGAAGAAAAGACCTAGAGTTTGAAGTGGGTGATAATGTGTTCTTACGAATATCTCCCTGGAAGAGGGTTATGAGATTTGGAAAGAAAGGTAAGTTGAGCCCTAGATATATCGGTCCTTTCGAAATACTGGATCGTGTTGGGAAGGTAGCTTATCGATTGGCGCCTCCACCGAATCTCTCTCAAGTTCACGATGTGTTCCATGTATCTCTCCTGCGAAAGTACATACCAGATCCTTCACATGTACTCAGCTCAGAAGTTGTACCGCTGGAGCAAGATCTTTCTTATGAAGAACAGCCGATAGAGATTCTGGATCGTAGCGATAAAGTCCTACGAAACAAAACCACTCACTTGGTGAAAGTTTTATGAAGGAACCACCAATTAGAGGAAGCTACTTGGGAGCTTGAGGATATGATGAGGGAGAGGTATCCTCATCTGTTTGTTACAAAGTGATGAATTTCGAGGGCGATATTCTTTTAAGGGGGGTAGAATGTAACACCCAATATTTTTATGAGTAATATTTTGTTTTTATATATCATCAAAGGAATCTTTCACTAAACACTTGCTTGGCTTACTTTACACGCAATCACGACCTTCCTCGATAGCTTGCGTCGTACGCAATACCGAGTTTCACGAAACAACGATATGCTATTAAAATATTATTAAAACTAGCCGTTATGAATAGTAATAACCACTTTTTGAAATTTTATAAATTTTATTTTTCAAAATGGATTTAATTTTTAGATTCGGAATACCGAAATTAGCCTAAGGTGAAATTTTGGTATTTTTCTGAAAACTTTCAATTTTTGATGAATAGTGAAACCACTAAGTGGTAGGTTAAAAACTGAATTTTGCATAAAACTTAATTTTACCGCTTTTGTGAATGGAATTTCGAAAATCCTACAGACACGGTTGATATCAGTAAGTAAAATGTGGTTTAATGATATAAAAATAATTTTTTGGTGAATAGTAACTTTTTATTTTTTTTACCGCGGTTAATAGTAAATAGGGCAACTAAGGGTAAATATGATATTACTATTACCCTAACACATGTCCTAATTCTATTGGATAAGTTTAATTCGACCAAAAACAAACTTAGGAATAAAATATGACCATTTAGGCCCACTTGGGTTAGATGAGGACATTTATTATTAATTTATTTAAAGAAGGGTTAAAATAGTTAAAATCAAAGTTTAATAAGTAAATCATTTTTAATATGGGGTTATACATAAGATCAATTCGACTATAAATATTCATTAGAAATCTAAAAATCTTTATTACATAATGGTATTTTATTTGTAATTTTTGGACATTAAATAATTTAATTTATATATGACACAATGATGATGTAGTAATTATCTTATTAATAAAATATTGACATAATTGATGTTATAAACACCAAAATAAATGTAATTTGAGACTTTTTATGAATTCCACTAATTTTCTAGGTCACTATGATATATTAGGGTTTATTTAATCAACTTTGTTCGAACATATAATTCTGTTATGACTTTCACAAAAATCATATATCAAATAGTGTCAAAATTGACACAAAATAGTTTTTAAATCAAATATTATATTATTAATTGTTATTTTATTCCTAAAAATCTAAGGTTCGGCCAAATTACATAGATAAGGATATATATATTAATAATAAACTATGTTGGGTTCGTTTGGTAGGTTATAGTAAGTGTATTAACCATATAGTGAAAGAAAACAAAAAGACACGGTAAAAGTTAAA
Source organism: Viscum album (assembly GCA_963277665.1). Taxonomy (NCBI): domain Eukaryota; kingdom Viridiplantae; phylum Streptophyta; class Magnoliopsida; order Santalales; family Viscaceae; genus Viscum; species Viscum album. Next base: position 1,072,576,643 of record OY728129.1, read on the forward strand.
TTATTTAACTTAGAGTTAAATCTAATTGATAAGGTTAAAATAATACCCTAAACTTGTCTAAATCCTATTGGTTGATATTATTTCGACCCATCCCCACTTTATCTTTGAAATAATACCCTTTGGAACCATTATAAAAAGATTTTGACTTTAATATAAAATAATATTTTGAGATATTCCTAAGATGCCCCTCTCCTCCCTTATAAAAGGGCACCTCCCCCCCTCCTCCTCACACCAATTTGAGCACTCAGGCTCGGCCAACCCCTGCCATTTTCTCCTCTCCACTTCCTGAGAATAATCCTAGAGGTCCTGGTCTTCTTCAAAGACCAATCTTAGTTCCCTAAGTGGAGGATTCAAAGAGGCGTTCCAAAGAAGAGGTAATATCCATTACCGAACTTTTCAATTTCTTTATTCTTCAACTTCTTCTTCTTTAGTTGTTTAATGATAAAGTAATAACATCAGTATTACTTACATACTGATATGTTAATATAAATATTAAATAACCCTAATTCACCTTCTATCCATCCTACGGAAAAATGAAATCACCGCGCGTGCGTACGTACGGAATACCGTCTCCACGCCGTGGTGTAATCTATTTTACACCATCACCTTACAAGGATGGGTATAATGGTGTAATGAGTAACTATTTATGATTATTATAAAGTAATATTGATACTGAAATAATATATATATACTCCAATACAGTTCCACGATCATAGGAACGATATCATCACTCGTGCGTACGTACGAAATACCGTCTCCACGATGTGATGTGACTCGTTCTACATGATCATCATTACATAGTAATTATATAAATGAATTGAATGAATAAATATGATATATGTTACACTAATACAATTCTGGATATAAGGTATCTATAACCTTAAAAGAAGAATAAGAATTTATTCGGCAAAACACGCATAAGAACAAAAGGCAATAAGGACCCGAGTAACAAGTAACAATGAAATATTACTAACAAGAAGCTAAGAATATGACCATATATGATATCATATCAATATGAATGATTCTGGAATAAGTCAATAACATTATTTAAACCATTATACAGGAGCTTCAGACACATACAAAGCAAATCGGACCTAAGGTATGGGAAATATCACAATCTCATTTTTATCCGAGATTGTTTATACTTTGGCATTTAATGGGGTGTATTTTATCATCCACATCCATGTTTCCTCAATATGTAATATTTATATCCTTATAAAATAGTTTATATTCAATTTTACCCTTCGGTAAATTTTTACAAAAGGATATGAAAGGAATCTTTTGTCGTTTTTCGTACGAGGTACTTTTTTGACTTTTCCGACAAAAGTACGAGAAGAATGTTTTTTTAACTTATTCGGCATGAATGGATTTTTAAAACATTATTTACAAGAATCTTCCTTTACAAGTTTTAAAGTTTATTTTTAATCATCTTCTTTATTTTAAAGTTGTATGACATGTTATGAAAGGAAAAAATGTTTTTGAAGTAGAAAGGATATTTTCTAAAGAATGGAGTTCAAGTATTTTATCAAAATTATTTTCCATATAAGATAATAAAAGGGTTCTGTTTTTATCCCTATTATTACATGGATTTGATTATGTTGTGAGGGAAATATTTTTATGAATTCCTTTATCTTATATGAATTGTTTTATGATGTCATGTTGTTTAAGAATTCCATTTTTATTACATGGGTTACGCTATGATGTATGGTTTATGATTATGTGGCACACATAAGAAAGGATTAATTATAAGATGGGTGGGACCTATATCTCCCTCCAATGCATTTGGTAAAGATTTTATATCTCATGAGATAGACATGGCTGGAATGGTAGGTTATACCGGTTCAGTGAAACAGGACTGGAACGAGGGTGACTCGGTTCAGAAAGGGACTTTGTCCACTATGATAGTCTTGGAAATGAGTCATGACTAACAAGAAATGACGTTCCATGATTATGTGTGCATGCCACAAAGTTTAAAGTTTCATGTTATAATTATGGGGATCTCATTTTCACTTCTATGATTTATTCCATGTTAAGATATTATGATCTCTTTTGAAGGTTATGATTTTCAAAAAGATATGATATGGTTTTTATTTTCTTTATTTTCCCTTACTGAGCATTTGAGCTCACCCTTTTATGTTTTCTTTTCCCCAGGTTAGGAAGATGGATATTAAGTAGAATATGCTAAAAGGGACCCTAGATATGATGAAATAAATGGTAGACACTGTAGAAGATTTTTGAACCAGTTGTTTATGTTTCCCAGTTTCTAAAGACACTATACCTATACGGTCCTTTGTGGTTTTGTCATATGTTGTAATAAGGGTGCTTCAATTTTGAAGTATTACCAATGTATGTAAAGTATGTGTCGTTATAGGAATCCTATGGACCTCACATTCCAGAGGCACCAGGATGATGTGACTCATCCTTGCCCAGGCCCTTGACTCAGATGAGCAAAGGGAGGTTTCCTGAGCGGAGTCTCACTCTGATTCAAAGTCTGAGAAGTGGACCGATTTCATCTCCATTTGGGCCTTCCTCGAATATTTCTTATGTCGGTGACGACCTGCCTTCTTGCCCCTGTGTGGCTCTTCGGGACAGGGATGATTCCTGACATGTGGCCCTTCAGCCACACTGGTGCCAGGGCAGAGAGTGTTTCCACTTGAGACAGCCAGGGTGCGGGGAGAACTGGGTCAAATGTCGAAGGGGACATAGGGAGGACCTCCATGAACAACACCTGAGTGAGAGAAACCTCAATCGGAATTGGCGGGAGCATGGGGAGGACCTCCATGCTTGGTGTGGGTGGAGTGAGGCTGGCCTTCACCCCTCTGGTTTCAGGGGCGAGGAGGACCTTCTCCAACTATGGAGAGGACATAGGGAGGATCCACAAATTGAAGAGAGACCGTATGGGTAACATCTCTACATAGATAGTTGGGGGCAGGAGGATGGGCTCCATACCCAGTGTGATGGGCACGAGATAGAGGCTTCCGTACCGAACATCACCATCGTGCGGCAGACCTTCATTTAGATTGGGGGTGGGATGGGGCAGACCTCCATGATGAGCCCCAAATCAGGGAAGACCCATGCTCTCTGTGGTGTTGGTACGGGGAAGACCTCTCTATGGGGTGGCATCGATGCTGGTTGGTTCACGATGAACCCCTCTCGTGCCTGTGACTAGGAGAGTCAACCCAGCCTACCCGTGGGGTGGTTGGGGCCTTGATCCCGGTTAGGCATAGGAGCGCCCCACCTCGATGTGTGCAGGGACTTGATGATATGCGTCGACGGTGGATCACGCCATAGTCGTCATCGACGTTGACGCCCCTTGGTGGGCATCCTCAACTTGTGCCCGACGCTGGCATCGGGTCAGGTGAGTGGGTGTGGGTTGTGCAGGCCCATAGCCTACATGCTCTTCCAGTAAGGCCAGGTGGCGGAGCTAACATGGACAGGTGGGGGCCCTTGTAGGGAGCCCCTGAATTGAGACTCTGACCAGGCTTGGCCAGACGTCACCCACTTCATCAGTTTAAGGTAGGGAGCCATCAAAGTGCTCTAGGGACAGGCTCCCGAAACGATTGAATGTTGGGGTGGGGAGCAGCGGCTCCCTATGCGACCCTCGGGGGTGGCATTGACAGCGGGGACTAGACACCTCCAGGTCCATGAGGGCCATATCATTGGTTGGGATTATGCCCTCCTCCTCGTAACGATGTATGAGGTCATTAATTACCCTTCGTTTGGTAACTTCTGATGGGGAGATAGGGCATGGGCACCCCACGGTTGAGGAAACAGAAGTCGTTGCGGATGTGTTGAAGCCACGTGGAGCGGCTTTGCGAGCGTTTCCCCTTCCACTGCATAGGCGGTCGGGCAATGATCGCATTCCTGTGGCAACAACCTGATTCCTAAGAAGTAGAGAGACGGACTCGTTAGTGCTGAAAGGAAAAAGGAATCGACAACCAATTCCCTAGCGCCATCCCATCTTCAATGACCGGTAAGAGGGATCCATGCTGACAACATTGTAGAACAGGATTCCCAATGTTATACTGCCCCAACTTCTGGTGAGTTTCACGCCAGACCTGCTTTTTACTTGGCCGGACCGAGTGCCAGATAGCTAGATCCGGTGACACATCAATCCATTGATGCCCCGAGCATTACTAATCACTATTTTGAGGAGAATATCTTCAAATCAGGTTCATCATTTCTATTTCCGAAGCTTTCACCGGGGTGTGCACGTCCGTCAACTTAAGTGCGAAAATCACAGCTTTGTTACCCCATGTTCCTACTTTCCAAAGGCGGGCGGTATCTATTCCTTATCCAGGGATGTTTTCTCCTTGATCGAAATGGGGTGATGGTATTTTGTTTCTTCCTTATGTGGATTCCTCCTCAAAATTCATCACCTAGTACAGGTCTCCCTCTTAGATTTAATATGTTTTCCATGAAACTCTTCCCGGCACCATATCTTCATGGACACTAGTTAATTAAGCTACTTCTGTCAGGACATTCCAAGTGGTCTAGTCAGGGTAGCAACATTCGGTTAGGGGAGTAGTCACGCTGGGCATCACTGGTGTGTCTAGATGCTGGGGGATTGGTGTGTCTCTCTTCTGTCCCTTATCATATTGCTTCTTTGGGGTGCGGAAGCCCGAGGAATCCCACATTGAATGTGGGGAATCATATTCCATTGGAATGTGTCTGAGGTTTTTCTCATCTTTCCATGTTTAACACAGCGTATTCCACAAGTTTAACGTCCAGCGGAGACAGATCAAACAGATCAGAACACCGAATAGAGTGGATCAGGTGGAGGAATCCTCTTATAGGGAACACCGATATTGGGGCCAAAACATGGGCGGCTTCCTGGATGTTGTGGGAGCGAATGAGGTGGCATGAGCTCACCGAGATTTGGCAGCTCGGTTAAGAATCAGGATAGATGATAGTTTTGGGCTTGAGCCTGGAAGAGACCTCTTACGTATCCCCATGGAAGGGAATCAAAGTTCACGTAGTTCATCTGTCGATGACTTACCATCGAATGAGGTTGAAAATGGATTACCACTAGAGGAGGTTGCAAAGACTTACCACTAGATGAGGTCTAACCATCATTAAGGGGGTTGGAATGACCGGGTGGTGGGTTTGAACCTCGTGTGAGGCTTCCAACGTACCATGCCTTATCATGGATCAAAGTCCACATAGTTCAGGATGGGGTGTGTCGGCGAACCGACCTGAAGATGGACCGGTGGTCTGATGGGTGATGGGCTTGAACCTCGTGAGGCGTCCTACATACCATTCATTGGCATGGATCAAAGTCTATGTAGTTCGGGATGGGTGTGGGCTTACACTCGAGGTTTCTCGAGGTGTTGGTGAACCGATTTGAAGATCGACCGGGGGTCCGATGGGTGATGGTCTTGAACCTCGTGAGGCTTCCTATGTACCATGACATGGCATGGATCAAATTCCATGTAGTTCGTGATGGATACAGTTTAATTTCTTGCGGGACATTGGTGAACCGACATGAAGGGGGTCGGAACAATCGGGTGGTGGGCATGGACCTCGTGGAGGCTTCCTATGTACCATTCCTTGACATGAATAAAAGTCCACGTAGTTCAGGATGGATATAGTTTAACGTCATGCGGGATGGCAGTGAACCGATGTGAAGGGGGTCGGAACAACCGGGTGGTGCGCTTGGACCTCTTGGAGGTTTCCTATGTAACGTGCCTTGACAAGGATCAAAGTCCACGCAGTTCAGGATGGATACAGTTTAACATCATGCAGGACGAGGGTGAACTGACATGAAGGGGGTCGGAATAACTGGGTGGTGGGCTTGGACCTCGTGGAGGCTTCCTACGTACCATGCCTTGACATGGATCAAATTCCATGTAGTTCAGGATGGATACAATTTAATGTCATGTGGGACGGGGGTGTACCGACGTTAAGGGGGTCGGAAAAATAGGGTGGTGGGCTTGGACCTCATGGAGGCTTCCTACGTACCATGCCTTGACATGGATCAAAGTCCACATAATTCAGGATGGAAATAGTTTAACATCATGTGGGACGAGGGCGAACCAACGCGAAGGGGGTCAGAATAACCAGGTGGTGGGCTTGGACCTCGTGGAGGCTTCCTACATACCATGGCTTGACATGGATCAAAGTCCACATAGTTTCGGATGGATACAGTTTAACTTCATCTGGGATGGGGGGAACTGATGTAAAGTGGGTCCGAACAACTGGGTGGTGGGATTTGACCTCATGGAGGAATCCTACGTACCATGCCTTGACATGGATCAAAGTCTACGTAGTACAGGATGGATACCGTTTAATTTCATGTATGATGGGGCGAACCGACGTGAAGGGGGTCAGAACAACCAGGTGGTGGGCGTAGACCTCATGGAGGCTTCCTATCTACCATGCCTTGACATGGATCAATGTTAATGCAGTTCATGATAGATACAGTTTAACATCATGCGGGACGGGGGTGAACCGACGTGAAGGGGGTCAGAACAACTGAGTGGTGGGCTTGGACCTCGTGGAGATTTCCTACGTACCATGCCTTGACATGGATCAAAATCCACGTAGTTCAAGATGGATACAGTTTAACGTCATGCGGGATGGGTGTGAACCGACGTGAAGGGTGTCGGAACAACCGGATAGTGGGCTTGGGCCTTGTGGAGGCATCCTACGTACCATGCCTTGACATTAATCAAATTCCACATAGTTCATGATGGATACAGTTTAACATCATACGGAATAGGGGAGAACCGACGTGATGGGGTTGGAACAACCAGGTGTTAGGCTTGGACCTCATGGAGGCTTCCTACATACCATGCCTGGACTTAGATCAAACACCATACAGGTCATCATGGATACAGTTTAACGTCATGCAGGATAGGGGCGAACTAACGTGAAGGGGGTCGGAACAATCGGTTGGTGGGCTTGGACCTCGTGGAGGCTTCCTATATACCATGATTTGACATGGATCAATGTCCACAGAGTTTAGGATGGATACAGTTTAACATCATGTGGGATGGGGGAGAACCGACGTGAAGAGGGTCAGAAAAACTGGGTGGTAGGCTTGGACCTCATGGAGGCTTCCTATGTACCATGCCTTGACATTGATCAAAGTCCAGGTAGTTCAAGACAGATATAGTTTAATGCCATGCGGGATTGGGGTGATGTCTTGGTCGATGGTTACTCTAAGCCCGTGTGAGTCATGCTCGGTGTGAGAAATAAGAGGCCGCAAAGGCATGACGATCACGTCATGAAAGGTGCATCCACGAGAAGTGAAGAGGGGATTATGCATTGAGTAGCCCAAGAAGTGTCAGGGCTTACTCTAGGATGGAGGCCTAAGGGTGAAAAAGCGCCGCAGGAGAGGGATTTGGGATTAAATAAGGGAGGAGACCTGTTCCCTATCACGCCCTGCGCTGGACTTAGAACCGAGGGAGTGAGGAGGAGCGGAGGTGCTATCTCCTGTAAGAAACTTTAGGTGTTTACATAAAGGTGGATGACCTTCCCCCATGGATAAACACCACTCCCAGAAAGAGGATATCATCCTCTGTGGAGACCAGGGGGCATGGAGAATGTCTGAGGTGGGGGAAACCCGCGTGTGAGGCATGGGGTGAGGTCACATTTTAACGTCATGTGTTGAGGATGATGGTGCTTGGAAATTAGATGTCCTGCAACTCGGACGAGGTGGGTTTACTTAGCACCCCTAGGACTTACATAACTGGTACCCTCTACTCCATGTGGGAGGGTAGGCACAAATAATATCATGTTGAGGGGGTGTCACGAAGCGAACCATCGAGGGATCCATGTTAGCGTGGCTATGCGAAGAAGGAATAGCCATTAGCATGCCTATGCGAAGAAGTGTTATGCGAAGCAATGAAATGGGTTGTATTGTCAAGGGGACATTAAAGTCACATCGTTCAAACCTGGAGGGTCGCACGGGAAAAGAATTTTCCAAGCAGAGGGGTCCATAGGCAGGGGCCATGCAGAGCTCTGTTGCTCCATGTGGCGAAGGGAACTTGCAAAGGGGAGTGCTTCGTGATGTGGGGTGCCTTAGCGTTATCATGATGCAGAGGTGCATATGGGAGGTTCTTCGCGAAGTGGAAAGACATTCGCGGAGCACAGCCTCACAGAACAAAGGTGCCTCACAAATCAAGGGTTCGAGAAGCATTATTCTTGGCAAAGTACAATGACGCTGGGTTAGTATGTGGATCATGTTTACATGAAGGGTGTTTCGCGAAGCATAAATGCTCCGCATCGACCCGAGTCCCCTTGGGGATCCACTTCCTTCATGAAAGACCTTAGGCTTAGCGAAGGGAATACCTCCCAAAGCATGTGATCAAAATGAGATAAACGGGAGGCACTTCGTAAAGCAGAAGTACCTCGCACAACTCATTGTTCACAGAGCAGAAGAATGCTTCGCGATTCGCGAGTTGGGAAGTAGAAAGGTCAGATTGTCCTTCTCAAGAGCTCTAGGGGAGCCTGGTATTTATAGGCAAGAGGTGCGGTGGAGTTGAGGTCATGCGGCACGAAGTGGGTCTCGGTGGCTTCACATCAGGTCACGATCATCAAATGGGGTCGCAGAGCTTCCCACCACCATGATTCATGGCGGACTCGCGAACGTCAATGGCGGTCGCAGATCTTGCCACCTCCTTGCTGTGCGGTGGACTCACGAATGTCAATGGTGTTCGAAGAGCCTCCAGCCTCCTTGCTTCGCAGTGGAATCGCAAACATCAACAGTGGTCATGGATCCTCCCGCCTCTTTGCTTCATAGAGGACTCATGAACATCAATGGTGGTCGCGGAGCCTCCCACCTTCTTTGCTTCGCGGTGGCCACTGTGCTGGGAGGACTACACAAAGTGGCTTCGCGAGGCAGTCTATAGGGCCGTCTTAGGGCCTTCTATTTTTCCTGAATTTTGGCGCCAACACCATGTTTATATTTTGAAATTACACTTGAATATTGGTGATTGGAAATAGTTTTTATCATCCAATGGTTTATTATTTTTAGATAATTATTTTAACATATCCTAACCATATTGGTTTTGGTTAATATTTCATGACAAAATAAATATTTAGTTAAAATTTTAGGGATTATCAGATTCTCTTGAAGTTGATTCTTGTTTTTAAGGAAAAAATCATCATAAATATTCATTATCTGTAGAAATATATGATTTTATGGTTGAAATTGAAAAAAAGGATGAAACTCTACAACTCAAGTAAAAATATTTCCAACGGTTCTTATTCAATGTAGTAAAATAATTCCATGACATTAGAAAAATGATCTTAAATCGAAAAAAATTCTTATTTAATTTTCCTACTGAGAAATAATGGACTGTTTAACCAATCATGAGTTTGTGTTTTTTGGATTTTTAACATTCTATTAATCATGTTTTGTATCACTCTATATTAGAATAGGATGATTACTTTTTATTCCATATCCATTTCTCCTACATGAAATCCCAGTTTCTGTTATCTCTTGTGACCTTTCTACATCACATTAATAATATTAAATATTATGTTTTCTTGACACTTTTTTCTGAAGTGGGATTTCAATAAAGTAATTTTGAAATATGAATCCTTAGTTACCAAGAACAAATTTAAAATTGCGAGGGTGAAATTTCCAAAATATGGAAGGATGTAACATCCCATGTAATTATAGAATAATAATTTTCATATATATTAATAATTATTAATTAGATGTTAATTTATCATTAAAAATGATTCTATGTCTTATAGAAAACCTAATATGAAATAATGTATTTCTCTAAAATAATACGTTTCACATAAGATTGAGTTATACAAAAATATAAAATATTATTAATATTATTATATGAAGTTGTAGTAATCGTGTAGCCCTTAAAATGGAATTAATTAATGATGGTGACTAAATTATTATAATTTGTTTTATACATGTCTATATAATGAATCATTGGTTATAAAATTAATTAGAAATGAAAATAAAAACCAGTTGAATGCAAAGGATGTGTTGTTATGAAAGCATATTTAATTGCGAATAATTGTGTTTATAAAATAATAAAATCTCTATTGATGGATTATATTAATTAAATATGATATTTAAAATTCCTCTTATATGTTTTATGGATATTATATTAGAAAAAATTTAATTTTATGAATAAAATGAGTTTTTTTCAAAAAAAGAATTTTTTCATCCTTTTGGTGGAGAACCCTTTGTAAATCTATTTTTTATAACTTTTAAATATTCTATTTGAAAAAATAAACTTTCTATTTGGATTCATGACATAAATATTTTCTTTGGTTGAATTTTTTGTATTTTTCTAATAAAATACATATTTTAAATAATAGTGAAATATAATGCATTTTAATTCAAAATTGTATTTTCATCTAATTTATTTATATTTTTATATTTTCATATACATGGATTTAAGGTATAATTAGATATTCTTTTATCATTTAAACCAATTTAGTTCATTATATGCTTTTTCTAATTATAATAAAATAGATAAAATATGTGAAATTTTGAATGTTTTACTAAAAAACACAAAATCTCAATCCGTCAATAGAATTAATGTTAAACATAATATAAAAACATCTAAAAATTGAATATTTAAAATTAAAAATATATGGTTATACATGGTATGAAAAATGTGGTCTAATAGGATGAAAATAATTTTTAGTGAATTGTAACTGTAGTATTTTATTTCCCATGGTTTAAGATAAATTTGGTAATTAAAGGTAAATTTAATAATATAAAATTATACAATTCTCCTAAGAATATTCCAGATCTTATTGGATGATTTATTATTTTACATCATAATCCTTGGTCTTAAATTGTGTACTCTTGAGTCCACTTGGGTGTTATTATGGAATTTATAACTTTTAATTTAACGTAAAGCCAAATATGTCACCAATATTTATATCCTTACTAAAACAATTTTAATAAGGGTTTATATAAGTGATAACATAGAATTCAAATAGTCTATTATATTATATTAATATTACCTACATCATTTTAATTTTATTGAATTTTTAGGAGATAAATAATTAAATTAATTAGGGACATAATGATGATGAAAAAATTGATTTATTAAAGAAAGAATTAAATAAATGATATTAGTAATATTAAAATAAATATAATTGTTGGTGCTGAAAATAATTTATCATGCCCAGTGAGCAGACCCAACAATACGGTCGGGGGAATCATTACTCCAAAGGGGCCTAAATCCCTCCAAGCCATCCAAAAATATGCTCCTTCACGGAGATCTCCACTTGGGTAGTCTGTTTCCATGAGGTCGCCTCCATGATCATCTCTATGTGACATGGACTTGAGCGAGTCTGAAGCATGTCCACAACAACTCTACAACATCATCATCTGCTAAGGCCTGATATGTGGTGGCTGTTTCGATGGGCCCCTTCGTGGCGTCATGCACCCTCTATGAGGCTGACGATGGCTGATGAAGTAGCGCCACTCTACGACATCAATTTTCTCTGATGTAGTTTCTGAAACCCTCACTGACCATGGTTGCCTAAAAATAGATGGCTCACCTCCTTCCAAAACAATGTGACTCTGCCCTTTTAACATCCCCACTCTCATTTCAAACATACCTTCGCGAAACCCTCTGATGGATCACCAAACGTACATGGCCTCAACGATTTATACATCTTTGTTTTCTTTCTAGACTCCACCAATGGTGTAGATGACATTTGCGATGGCATATGAACTTTGTAGAGGAAGGGTTCCCTTTTGGGGGCCCGAGGTTTCACAATGCGTAGAGAATTACAAAAGTTCTCTACAAATAATGATTAATTGGCTAAGTCAAATCACTTCTTTAGTAAAAGACCCTCTCCACGAAGCCCTTCCCCTTCAAGAATCCAAACCTTTTTTAAAAGTGTTTTACCTTCATGATGACCATCCTTTTTGAAAATCATCTGGTCTTCGAGAAACCCTTCCACATTGAAAATTACCTCTTTCAAAGACCTCCAGATTTACACACCCATTTCCCATACGAACATCCAAGCTAGTGCAATGTGATTTCAAGGTCCCTTCATCAGTTATTCATATTGTGTTACGTAACTTCATGCTTCTTCACATAGGCACACTAATGGCTATTTCCTCTTCGCATAGCCAGCTAATGTGAGCCTCCCAACAGATCACTCTACAACCCCACCTCCACATGACATTGTCAATTCCATCCCTTCCTCAATGGTTAAAGTGTGCTGGTTATGTATGTCCTAAGGATGAGGAGTGAATCCTCATTGTCTTAGATGTAGAATTCCAAACTGTCACGTTCCATCGTCCTCAACCATGACATTAAATTGTAGCATAACCCATGAAATATGCATGGGGTTCCCCTCCTCGATAATTTTCCATGCCCATTGGTTTCCATGGGAGTGAGATCATACTCAATGGAATTAGATCCTCCTTGCAAGGAAAAACCTCTATCCATGGGGAAGGGAAACAATATTTTGTTAGAAACTATCCTTTTTTGTATGAGTTTGTCTCCTTGATCCTACTCTCTTGTTTCATGCATGAAGTCCCAAGGAGAAATGGGCACATGGACATGCATTACCCCATCCCTCTCTCATTGGAATTTATCACTATCAGGCCTCCATCATCGAGTAAATCCCAATCTCTATCTCCCTGGGCCGCTATCCAAGAGAAACGCCTACTTATTCATTGGGGAAATAACCACATGTAAGCCCCGCTCAATTCCTCATGAACTCACCTTTCATGATGTGATTGTTAGGTCTCTACATCCTCTTGTTGCTCACCTAGAGTATGACCCGCATGGGCTTAGAGTAAGAACTGACCATGAAATCCCCTCTGGACCACCTTAGTGTGTAAGCCCCATTCCCCCCAAAACCAAACTATGTAGACTTTGATACCTGTTTTCTATATAGGGTATATAGGCTGCCTCCATCAAGATCAATCCCATCACCCATCGGTCCCGACCATTTCATGCTGATTCACCCTCTTACCACATGAATTTAAACTGTATTCCCCTTTTCGTCATACATGATGTTAATCTGTATTCTCTCTAACTATGTGGGTTTTGATCCTTGTCTCCTAGATAGGGTATGTAGGATTCCACCCTGAGGTCCAACCACCAAATAATGGTAAACCCATTCAAACTATTTGGTTTTCTATGCATGTCTACAAGACAAGCTACATAGCTATCCTCTCTTAGGTTCAACCCCCAAAAAATTGTAATCTCATTCGTACTATGTGGGTTTTGATACTGTCTCCTATATAGGGTACAAAGAAATCCTTCTTGAGGTTCAACACACAGAAAATGGTAATCCCATTTGAACAATGTGATTTTCGATCCCTGTCTCCTAGACAAGTTATATAGGAAGGCTCCCAGAGGTTCAGCCCCCAAATAATGGTAAACCCATTCAAACTATATGGGTTTTCATCCCTGTCTCTTAGACTATGTAGGTAGGAAGCCTCCCTGAGGTTTAACCCCCAAAACAATGGTAAAACCATTGAACTACATGGATTTTGATCCCTATCTCCTAGACAGGGACTGTATGATGCCTCCATGAGTTTCAACCCTCAAACAATGGTAAAATCATTCGAACTACGTGGGTTTTGACCCCCATCTCATAGACAGGGTACATAGGAAGCCTCTTTGAGGATAAACCCCAAGGTAGTGGTAAACTTTAGTGGCCTCTTTATTGGGACCTACATCCTTGGTCCATCCCTTAATGGGATCTTTCTAACTCTTGAGCTCCTAACCATTCATAAGACCCAATATGTTGTTGGGTTTTTGTCCTCTACATACACCCTTATTCCATTACCCCACCATGAACAACATGGAATATGATTTCCTGCCACATGGATATCTATTAAGCCTCTCTGTGGATGAATCCCATCAATCATGTCCCATCCATGTATTTACCTTCATCCCTTTTGTTTTTCGGGGTGGTCATGCCCCAACCTGGAGGATCTACTTCATTCAGGTCCCATCCACACATTCATTCTCATAATACACCTACTTAGAAGACTCATATTCCCACTAAACTACGTGGACGTAGATTCCCCGCCACATGGATATGTTGGAGGTATCATCGAGGTCCAAGCCCAACACACCATCATCTTAACATATGTCCCATATCATTCACCACCCACTTAATTTAACCTTACATCATTTTTCATGATTCTTAACCAGGACATCACATCCCAGTGAGATCATTCCATTCATCCCATTGCTACTACTTGTGGCACACAGGCATATGACCATGTGTAAGCCCCACACAATCTCTAACCATACAATCAAGAGCATCTTTCTTGTTATGGGATATTATTCGCGTGTAAGCCCCAAAATGACTCCTGGTCATTATTCTTTGTGTACACCCAGAATAGTCACCCATCTTAACTACATGGGTTTTGATCCATGTCTCCTATAAAGGGTATGTAGAAAACATCCCTTAGGTTCAATCATAGCTATCACTAAACCCTAGCACCACCTTTATAGGGAGCCAAGAATACTTGGATCCGTATTAATTAGACATTTTGATAAACTCATATAGTAAAACCCATAGGTTATCCCTATTGAGAATTTACCCATTTGAGCAACTCTTATTAGTGTTCAAATCAGTCCGGTCTCTCTCCACTATATGTTAAACTTGCGACATACCCCATGTTAAACATGAGAAGCTAAGGAAAATTTTAGAAACATACCCATGGAATATAGTTCCCTACATTTAGTGTCGTATGACTCAGGGTTATATATCCTCAAGAAGACCTATCATAAGGGGAATAATTCCAAACATGTCACTTTTTTAGCATCCAGACACACCAGCGATGTCAAACGTCACTACTCCCCTGATCGATGATTGCTAACCTGATAAGACCCATTGGAATGTCCTGACAGAAGTAGTGTAGTTTACCAGAATCCATGAAGATATGGAAATGAGGAATATTTTCACTAAGAAAATCTTAAACCTATGATGGAGACAAAAAATATTGGATGAATTCTGAGGAGGAATCCATAGAAGAAGAAGCCGAAATCCCATCATCCCATTTTGATCAAAGAAAAAACGTCCCGGCATAAGCAATGGATGCCTCCCACCTTTGGAAAATGGGAATGTGGGGAATCAATCAATGCATCCTCAATAAATGGATGTGTTCCCTGAATTTTTTTTGAAAATAGAAATTGTGAACCCAACATGAAAATATTCTTCTCAATGTGTAGATTTGTAGCATTCGAGGCATCAGTTGATAAGTGTGTCACCAAATCCAGTTATACGGCACCAGGTCCCACGTAGAAATTAGTTGGCCTAGTGTGAAGCTCATCATTGATTAGGGAAGCTGATCATTTTACATCATAGTCTACGATGTTGTTATAGTGGATCCTTCTTACCAATCATGGGAGACCGAAGGGCAATGGGGCACATGATGTTTCATTCCTCCTTTCAGCTCTAATGTTTGAATCTACCTACTTTATTGGACCCAAGTTTCTATGTCAGGAAACCGATAATCACCAACCCACCAACGTAGGGGTTGGGGAAACTCCAAAATGGAAATCCCACTAGCCTCCATCTCTTCTAAGATGGCCTCCACTTCCACAGTTGTTGAGCACGAATTCCCCATATCACTATCTGAACTCTTTAATATGAGGATTATCAAGGACCTAGTTTGATGGTATGAGGAGGAAGGGATTATCCCCACTCAGTACATGACCTGATATGACCTAGAGTGTTTTTCACCTCTCCATTTCTGCCATCACATGGGTGGTATAGAGAGCCACTACTCCCCACTCCAACCAAAAAAGTTTCATGAGCCTCTCCCCGGAGTTCTATGATGAGTCACTCCCATTATTTAATGAGGCGAGGGATGTTTGGGGAATCCCAGATGTGATTCCGTACAACGGGTAACCAAGGATGGCTCCCACCAAGCAGCTTCAGTACCACCACGCTATCCCAAAGAATGAGGATCATGTGAAATATACACCTGTACCACCAGCCCGAATATGGTTAACCCGACGCCAATGTCAGGTGCAAGCTGATGAGGGCACCCTATAAGGGGTGTCATAATCAATGACTACAGTGGAAAACACCACCTTGAACACATATAATCATTGCCCCATTTATATTGAAAATGGGAACTCACACACCAGACCCAGATTGAGACCCAAACCACCCTGTAGGGAGGTCGGGATGACTATCTAGGTCACCGACATAGGTGGTGCCCATTGTGGGTCAACCTACCGCTATGAAATCATGCATGGAGGTCATCCTCACACCACTTACAATGAGATAGAAGGTCCTCTTCTCTACCAAGATCGACATGGTGGTCCTCCCCATGCCATCATCATTTTGAGTGATGGCCCTTCCCGCTGCACTGACAACCAACATGGAGGATTCTTTTACACCCATGATCCCAGGTATAGATTCATTCCTATTATCAAGGGTCTCTAATGTGAAGATCCTCCTTGCCTAGTCAACCATCAGTGTGGGGGTCTTCCACGTGTACTTACTGCCACCGACAGAGGTCCAACTCATCCTGGTGATAAGAGAAGATGTGGTCTTCCTCGCTTCATCAGCATCCAATGCAGAGGTTTTCCATGTGTTCATTATGACCAGTATGAAGGATCCCCTCGTATTGTCACTACTAAGGGAAACAAATGTGGAATTACTAACCATGCTCCCACCAACTTCTGCAGAGGACCTACATGCACCAATGCATCTCGCAAACATTCCCCCCATGTTCTATCCCACAGATATGGAGGCCCTCCATGTGTTTCTTTTGACATTTGTTTGGGTGCTCCTCACTGCATGACTAACCGAGGAAAATGTAAACTCAAACCCAGTATTAGTTTGGCCTACGGTTCTCCTCATACCAAAAAACATCCCTATCTTGAAGATCCATCCAGGGTTAGGAGGATGAGTTGTCACTGCCAAAGGAAGAATAATTTGATGTTTCAGACTGCAATTAAACACATTTTATTCTCAGATTCCAAGGAGGAAAGTGATTCAGTAATGGAACCCTCACCTCGATCTTCTGTGTCAAGGTTCATTTTAGGAACAAGTCGTATAAGCCTTAGTGTTCTGGAATATGAGGTCCACCAAAATCCCACCTCACATCCAAGATTTATGAAAGATAGTGATTATTTTGCCTCTTTCCAGGGCATGGCCGTGAAATCCTTAATATCATCCATAGAATCATTCTCTACCTCAACTAGAGATAACAGAGGGTTATTCTGGTGACCGATGGAGGACAAACAACTCCATGAACCACCATCAATAACCATAGCCGCTTCATGGGAATTTTTTGTCACCATTATGTCATATAAAGATGTGGTCACATAGACCTTTCATTTCTCATGAGATAGTCCAATATGTGGGTCTCTCAGTATCCTCCACCGGCCATCATACCATAACAATTTTTCTCTTTAGAGTCATTACCGGTCCCTCATCCACCCTAGTAAATGAATGGGGAAACCAAGGGTTGGATCCCAAGTCTGAGTCGAGGAGCTTGTGGGACATTCTTATAGTATACCATTTACCGGAAATGTGTTGGCCAGTTGCAACCACAAACTTTAGTATAATGACATATCTCACCCAAGAAGAGGTTGTGTGATTTCTCAAAACCCTCTGGGTGACACACTCCTTGCTCCATCATTGTTAGGTGTCTTACCCCAAGAGTCAAGAGCACATTGAAGACATTGGCCAGAAATTCCACATGGTCAATTTAGTTTTTCTTCCCATGGCCCAGATCCCTAAGTCACCCGAATTCCATCAGACCCTCCAGTAACGATGCATTCAGATCTTTAATGTGCACTAAAGAATCATTAAGGAGGCTTCCCCACCATGTATGGATCCATGGTTGGGGAAAGTATACAGCCCTTAATTTATCTTATATATAGTGCTAACCCTACTTTCCAAGAGATATTGAGTATATTCCATTAGGAACAGTTGCTGTTAACATGGATAAACTATCATAAAGAGAGAACAAGTTAGAGCTCCATGAAGAAAAAATACCAAACATGGGGGTACCAAACCTATTGGATCCATTGGGAAGGGTTACTCATGATAAAATAAATTTACTGGGTCTTCTCATACCTACCAAGCCATTAGCCCTCGGTCAGAATCCAAATAAGGGAAAAGAGCACCATGGGTCCGCCAAACCCACTAACTCGTATGGCTCAGTATAGAAGAGAGAAGATGACCATGAAAAGGCCGAATTACATCCATAGCTCATGGTACCTAAAAATATGGTCGATGAACATCTCACTAAATGTGTCCAGAACGACGACCAGATTATGGTATTCCTCGATCATGGTAGTAGGGGTAGGTACACCCCCACCCTGGTGAGTTCAATATTGGTGACATTGACCGTCCAACCCTTATTAATAGGGTAGATGCTAGATTTTATGGAATGTGGGCACAATATTCCTCACCTAATCCACCTTAATTTCATGATAACCCTCCTTGGGACCTAGCCTAGGTTTCTCCAACCACTCTATAGGTCATTCCCCCAGCGGTTCCACAAGTCATCCCAAAAGCCGCTCTATGAGCCATTGATCCTCCTTATCTTTTGTAAGAACCTCCCAATGCACTAGTGGAAAAGGATCATTTTCAAGGTATGAATCTCTATCAAGATGACCCGATGGCCCCTCAGATTGCCTTCCTCAAGGCAGAGCAAACTTGATAGGTGGAAATTCCATCTGATTTAAAGCCATATCTGGTATGGGTGGATGATATTCCATCACCCCTTGGTTTGGTAAATACTACTATATCCCCCTTAAATAGGATGAGAAATATGCTTCAGCATCTGTCCCACTTCATCTGAAGGTGTGGACACATGTTGGGAACTCCAGTGCAGCCATAGGCCACCAAAATACATTGTTTCGTATAGATATTGGATGGTCCTGGATTTGTCTCACACATCTATATAACCATTGGATTAGTAGCTAGTTGGGAGTATATTCATATGTAGTTTCTCTACCAGTTATGTTCCACTACCTCAAAGACGATTATTACTAACCTATTCAAGATAATGTAGATGCTTGAAAAGCATGTAGCAGAGTTTTTGTCTAGGTGGAAAGGCCCGACCTACTCCCTTGATATGCTGCTGACTTTGGAACAGTAGCTGAAAATGTGTGTGGGGAATGTCAAGACCAAAATTCTCCCCTCACTCATCACAAAAATTACACAAGGAGATTTCAATATTTCTTTGACAAACCCCAGCATCTAGAGACAACATTGTAGAAATCTATGCACGCATATTGGTTACCTCCTGTTGCACCCATGAGAATAGCCACTATGGTTGAGCACTATGTGTTGGCACAAGTTGAGTCCCCTGGGAATATGGATTTATTACCAGTAGAGCCACCTTTATATCCTCACAGAGTCCCACAACCTCAAGTGCAGCCTCCGGTCTAGTAGCACTCACCTCAGAATCAGTAGGCACTCCCATGTAATGTGTTGTTTCCACATACAGGAGATAATTAGGTTCCACCACCTCAACATGATCCTCATTCTCTTCATTAATTCTAAGATACTAGATCCCCCTTTCTGGATAAATGGAACCATACCTACTCATTTATTTATCCTCAGGTCCTTGGTTATTTCTAAAGTGCCTTGGAATAGGGGATTCTACGGTTTTCGGATTGCAGGAGGCCCAAAGAGGCAGAGCTCACTGATCGCCCCAATAACTGCCTCACTCACTGAATCCTGGGGAACAACATTATGAAATACTATGTGTTTAATTAATTGATTTATGATTTGGTTGATAAAAATATAGTCAAGTTAGGAATACCCCTAGAACATGTCGAATGTCTATTAAAAGAGACTAACAACAACAGTTACAGTGAAGGTGAGTGGCAACATTTTTCTTACTATGGGTCTAAAAAATATGACAATTGGATGGAACATAAAGAAGTTTCTCATTCTCATGGTATTATCTAGGAATAACAGAATTGACCTGATCCTTCGGAAGTCTCTACGTCACCCACAACAACAACTTCAGAGTCAACATCTCGGTCTTCCCCCAATATGGACAATAATTAGTGACACAAAGGGAAAATAATGTCTACTAGTGATGCCATCTTCATCTCATACTATTGGTGATTTCATGCCCTGGGAGATGGTGAATTCCCCCAGAATATGTCCAATGATAGAAGATTATTCCATTGAAAACCAAGGGTATGCTTTGGTTAATATCATGTTGCTACTAAACCCGTATATGGTTCTCAAAGATGAAGAGTGCCAGATGGATCCTCACAATGTCCCTAGTCGATGCCTGTGACAAGGAAGCTATGGTTTTATGAATTGTTTAGATGAATTGGTCAATGCTTCCATACATGCAGTGCATGGCTCCAAAACAGGAAAATAGTCCCATTGTAGAGTTCAGCACACACATCCTTCTCATATTGATTCACGAGATCTAGCTCTTCATCTATTTCTGCTACTCGAACTGGTAGAACTACCATGTTCATGCTACGATCTTCCAAGTTCTATTATTTATAAAACTTATTCATCTATCCCTCATCTAGCTTTCTCTTTACATTTTTTGACTACTGAGTAGCGGATCATTCCCAACACCAGTTGGTCGCTAGTTCACCCATAAGGGAGGATTGTACCTCCTATAATAGAATGACTTCCTGTTAGTAGAAGTTCACACATGGCATGGAAGTATAATATTCATAATCATCTTTCTAGGATTCATTTGAATCTATCTATCATCAAGGCTCTTCTCATGTCAGTTGATATGTGTGAAGCCCTTGATAATGTTTTAAAAATTCCCCTTTAGTTTATTATGGATATTGAAACCACAAAAGCCTTCCATGTTGAGGCAGAC
Source organism: Viscum album (assembly GCA_963277665.1). Lineage (NCBI taxonomy): Eukaryota > Viridiplantae > Streptophyta > Magnoliopsida > Santalales > Viscaceae > Viscum > Viscum album. Next base: position 1,072,597,401 of record OY728129.1, read on the forward strand.
GAGCTAGCAGAATTTCGGGCCATTTTCTATTTCTTAAGGGAAGATGAGTGTTCTCCAATACATGGGAATATCTTCCTATGGTACATCAATATCCACTTCAATGGTGTTGTGATTCACCGTTTTCACGTCGACCCATGTTTGGGTATCGACCATATCCCAACCTGAACACTCTGAAATATGGGTCTATCCGAAACTAATCAGTGTCCCTCTGACTTAAAGATTCAATGTTATGATACGATAGAATATACACCAGTTGGAATGATCAAGCTAAATTCACAGTTCACTGTCCTAGTTTCTAGAACTTAGTTCCTAGTTGCCTCAAAAGACACCACTTACAATGCATTGATCAGTAGCCCGTGGCTCTACATGCACACATCGGTCCCTTTTTCATATCATCAATACCTTATGTACTCGATTAATAGAAATGTAGGAGTACTACAAGGTGATATGTCTCCCTTTGACTCTCTTAATGTCCTCTACCTGGATGCTGACTATTACATGAGAAAGGACAAGTAAATTAAGAAAAATGAGGTTGAACACACTATGACCGCTACTGACCCTTGGACATACCTCGATGATGCATAAATATGTATGCACCACAAACTAGAGGCCATGAACATAGACATGGGTAAATATTTTGTTGTTTCTGGAACAGGGGGAAACAAATTCCCAAGTCTATGGAACACTGGAAGATCTCATCGTATTCCTATAAAAATCAAGCTATGGTGATCCTAGATTTCTTTACTCTCATAAGGTATCGGGATGTCCACCCCATGGAAATAGAAATATATCATACATACTAGTTTCTATGGGAAAGGATAAACATGATCAAGAAGGATTTCTACTATTTCATTGATATCTACAAGCATGGCCCCTTGGGCCAAAGGCAAGATGAAATCAGGTCAACATCTTTCACTTACATGGTTTCAGAATACACATGAGTCCCCTGATGTGATGTCCAATGCTACTTAGGTTGTCTCCATTGTCCCATTGGGATCAGTCGACTAAGAATAATGGCCTCCCACCATGGATCCCTCCTCCATTTGTGAAGAATAATATCTGTTGGATGCCGCACCTTCTTTCAGAGAGGGTGTTTCCACCACGGTGGATTATTTGGAATAGGGGAACCATGGTAACAAGACAGATCTAAAAGCAACCTTGATCAGTTCCTCCATGCATGTCAATGAGAAACAATTATACATGGACTTCCTAAAGGAGCAATGTGGTGTGTTTTCTTGGAGTTATGAAGAGATTTCAGGACTGGATCCTCAAGTCATCATCCAATACCTTGCTCTTCCATCAAATCATCACGGGTTCAAACAGCCTCCCAAAAAGGTGCACCATTATCACACTGTCTTAGTCAAGGCCGAGGTTGATAAACTCATCTGAATTGATTTCATAAAGGAGGTCCAGTACCCCATATGGTAAGCTTTCATTGTTCCATTTAGGGAAAAGAATAAATAGATATGAGTCTCATCGATTTCCAGAAACTCAAATGTTACTACCTGAAGGATGAATTTTTCATTTCTATGATGGAACTATTGATTGATGCCACAGTGGGGTTCCATGGTCTCTCTATTATGGATGAGTATTCTGGGTATAACCAAATTCGAATTCCCCCTGAGGATGAGGACTCTACAGCCTTCCGAAAACCACAATATACTTTCTACTATCAGGTAATTCCCTTTGGTCTAAATATTGAGGGTGATACCTATCAACATGCTAGGAATCACATATTTATGATGATCCTCAGAATATTGGTGGAATTATACATGTATGATCAGCTGGTCAAATCATACCAGTGCCAAGACCATATCAAAGATCCTAATAAAGTGTTCGGCTTCCTCTGTTCTCTCAATATGAATATTAACTCATTGATGTGTGCCTTCAGGGTCACCTTCAGAAAGCTTCTCATCTTCATTTCTGATATAGAGGAATTGAGATTGATCTCGAGATGATCAAGCCCATCAGTTAGATGTCTCCACCAAGCAACATTCAGGATCTTTGATACATTCAAGGCCACTTATCCTAAATACACCGATTCATCAAAAATATGGCTAGTATGTGTAAGACCTTTTACTAAATCATGAAGAAATTTTCCTATTATCAGTGGGATGAGGAGTTTCATACTACTTTTGAGAAAATCAAGCAGTACATGTTAAGCCTCTATTCTGAATGCCACCAATTTCTGGAAAGTTGTTGGTCCTTTATGTGACTTCTCTAAAATGATCTCTCAGCGCCCTTCTCACCCAGAAGAACAACAAAGTAATAGAGAAAAATTTATACTATCTTGGTCATATGTTACTTGATATAAAGACTAGATACTTCTCTATCATGAAGAGTTACCTTGAGTTGGTATTCATAGTGAAGCAAATTGTGACAGTATCTACAGTAGCATGAGATACAGCTACGATCCCGAGTGTATTTTCTGAAGTACATTCTTAACCACTCAATGATTACAGGTCATCATGCTCGGTGGGAAGTGAACCTCTGGTAGTATGACATCATTTTTGTACCCAAAAAGTCTATCAAGGGATATGTATTGGCAGACTTCCTTGCCACCCATCCATCTCCCCCGGACCAGCCTTTGAATCTTGATTTATTGAATGAGGAAATTCTCCCAGTATATCAAGACATTCTGTGTTGGAAAAAGAATTTTGATGGCACATCCTAAAGTACCATCGACATAAGACTCAATGATCCCAAACTCAATAGAGTGGGCCTAGGTATCATAACTATCATGCTGGTGAAATCTATTTTCCTATATTCATTCTAATTGTTAGAAGGTTGTACCAATAATGAAGCAGAGTACTGGGCTCTCATCATTTGTCTTGATCTGGACCTTGAGATAAAAATTCACTACTTACATGTGAAATGGGACTCCGATCGAGTCATAAATAATATCTATGGTTACTACATCCTCAGGAATCTAGAGTTTGTACCACTGTAAGGACATACCTACGAGCTGATGGTCCAGTTACAATATCTGCTAGAAGTTACTCACGTCCCTCATTCATAGAAGTGTCGAGTCAATGCCTTAGCTATCATGGCCACATCACTTCAAGATCCTAACAAGGATGATTTGATTATTCATGTAGCATATTGTTTCTAACGCTTTGTACTGGAGCGTGCGCGTATCCATCACGCAGGGGAGGATGCACTGCTGGTTTCCCCGCATTGCCGCTTTCTAAAGGCCAGCGACATCCGTTCCTTGTTCAGGGACGTCGGCTCCTTGATCGAAATCGGTATGATGGTATATCGGTTCTTCCCTCCTTGTATTCCTCCTTGGAGCTCATCACCTAGTCTGGGTATCCCTCATAGATTTAATATGGGTTCGTGAAGTTCGTTCCTGGTGCCATATCTGCATGGACGCCAGTTATTTACACTGCTTCTATCGAGACGTTCCAAGGGGTATGGTCGGGGCAGCAACCTTCAGTGAGGAGAATAGTCATGATGGAGTGTTGTTGGCATGTCTTGACGCTGGGGGATTGGAATTTCTGCCTTATATCCCTTATTATAGGGCTTCTTGAGGGCACAGAAGCCCGAGGCATCCCACATCGAATGCGGGGAACATGTATGCCATAGGCATGTATCCGAGGTTTTCCTCAGCTTCCCATATTTAGCACGGGGTATGCTGTGAGTTTAACATCTTGCGAAGATAGATCAGACTAATCAGAACACTGAGGGTGGATCGGATTGAAGAACCCCTAGAGGGGGGAACACCGATGTCAGGGCCATCACAAGGGCGGCTTCCCGGATACTGTGGAGTGGAATGAGGTGGTATGACCCCACCAGGATGTGGCAGGCTGGGTAAGGATCAGGATGGGTGATGAAGTGAAGAAGGGCTTGAACCTCATGGAGGCTTCCTATGTACCATGAATTGACATGGATCAAACTCCCCGTAGTTCCCTGATGCGGTAGGACACCTGAAGCGGTGACCCGTGAGAATGAACTCATGGATTGGAGCCCAGAGGAAATAAGACCTCTGGGCTAGGGAATGGGCTTCCCAAGGAATGTGGGCTCAAGGGAGAGGTTAGGATGAGACGTGGATGGGTGATATGGGGATTACACTTTTAGGTGGCCCATAATGGTGTTGGTGAACCCATGTGAAGAGGTCGGAATGACTGAGTGGTGGGATTGAACCTCATGGAGGCTACCTACGTACCATTATTTAGCATGGATCAAAGTAATCATAGTTCGGGTGGCGCAGTTTAACATCATGCGGGATGAGGGCATACAGTTTAACTTCGTGTTGGACGACATAATGTTTAACGTCATGTGAGATGAGGGCATACAGTTTAACGTCGTGATGGACGATATATAGTTTAATGTCATGCGGGACGAGGGCATACAGTTTAACGTCATGCGGGGTGAAAAATTTGGGGCTTACTCTCTGAGGTGGCCTAAGGTGTTGGCGAACCGACGTGAAGAAGTCGGGACAACCATGTGGTGGTCTTGAACCTCGTGGAGGCTACCTACGTACCATGCTTTAGCATGTATCAATGTCCATGTAGTTCATTGAGATGGGGATTATGCTTTGAGGTGGACCATAAGATGATGTCATGGTCGATGCTTACTCTAAGCCAACGTGAGTCATGCTCGGTGTGAGAATCTAGAGGCAGTAGGGACCAGACGATCACGTCACAAAGGGTGCGTCCGTGAGAAGCGGAAAGGGGCTTACACGCTGAGCGGCCCAAAGAGGAAACATGGGCTTACGTGTGGTTAGCAGCCCTTAGTGTCGGGGCTTACTCCAGGATGGAGGCCTGTGGTGTGAAAAAGCACATAGGGAGAGGGATTTGGGACTGAACAAAGGAGATGCCTTGTTCCCTATCACACCCTCCACTGGCCTTGGTAGTGGGGAAGTAGGGTTGTGCATGGGTGAAACCTTCTGCAGGAGAGGCTAGGGGATTGCACTCTGAGGAAGACCTTCCCCCGTGGACAAATGCCTCTCCAAAAGGGAGGATATCATTCAATGTGAGGAAAATTACATTCCCATGGAGACGAGAATTGTAAAGAATGTATGATCCGGGGGACCCTGCGTGTGAGGCACGAGGTCAGATCATGGTTTAACGTCATGTATTGGGGACGAGGTGCTTGGTAGTTTAACGTCCTGCAGCTCGAATGAGGTGGGTTTGCTCCACACCCCTAGGGCTTACATGCCCAACACCCTCTACCCCTTGTGGGAGAAAATGCATCGGCAAGGCCATGGTGAAGGGGGGCCGTAGGGTGAACCATTGAGAGGTCCACGTTAGCGTGGCTATGTGAAGAAGAAATAGCCGTTAGTGTGCATATGCGAAGGAGCATAAGACAAAGCATCGCAATGGGAAACACCGCCCAAGGGACCTTGAGGTTACTTCGTACGAGCCTAGAAGACCGTACAGGAAATCAACGCATGGCGTGCATGCTCGGTATAGAGGACATCAGGCGCCCAAGCTGGGAGGAACCCTGAGGGCGTAAAGGTGAGGGGCCCTGGGGTTTGCGTTCAAAGAGAAGGTTTGAGCGCAAAACACCGGGTTGGCACGAAATTGGGGCAGAGGGATTGCACGCGGCTAGGGGAGATTGCACGCAACATGCTTGGATTACGCGCGGGGGGTAATGGATGATCCCTAAGCTATGGAAAAACCTAACAATGGGATTGTGCACAATTGGGTTTTTCATGCAAAGGAGGGGGAGCACGCAATGGAAGTGATTGCGCGTGACCATGGAACCCTGAGGAGTTTTCAATTGTATTTAAGATGGTGGGATTGCGCGTAAAGGCGAACACCGGGGCAAGGTTTCACGAAAAGGTTCAATACCTGGAAGTCATATTGCGCGCATGGGAGTCCAAATAGTGCACGTGGGAGCTGGTTTGAATTCCAAAACCCCAAAATAGAAGGGGTCTCCTTCTATTTATAGGTTGCCGGCATCGTGGATTCGGGCGGCGTGCGAAATATTCCATGCCAGGACCAGTCGGCACGCAAGGCATCACCACGCGGAACCGGGCGCACAAAATTGAGCGTCACACCGGTGCCTTTCCACGCATCCCGGAATTCATTCACGTGGGAACCATTTTTTCACGCAAGTCCTCCTTCATTTCGTGCACCACCTCTGTGCCCTCTGGACCGGTCCCTTAAGTCCGAATATGACTTCGCTTCATCATTTCGAAACTTCCTCTAGGAGTTATGGACCTTTTTGGCATCTACAAATGCCCCCTCAGAATGGGATCGACGAGAGGTCACAATGATCAGATTCTGAGGGAAACACCAAAATGACGAAGTGATGGATTTTGGGGGCACTTTTGCAGAAAAAAGCCAAATGGGGCACGCAAAACTCCGGTTCGGTGCGGAATTCACTTTCCACGTGGCACGGAACCTCGACCTCACCTATAAAAAGGGGCCCCAGGTACCAGTTCGGTACTGAAGCTTTTCCGTGCGATAGGGTCAACGCTCTCGTGCACGAAATTTCTTCCACGGCTGCCCATAAAAACGCTCTGGAAGCATGTAATTCTTTATGAGTTTCGGGCATTTTTCCACGCCGACTCGGGGTATTTTGCGCCAACGGTTCTGATTGCGTGCCTAACTCCTGAATTGCGCGCTGCAAGTCCAGATTACGCACAACCCTTTCTGATTCCGCGCACCTCTTCATGATTCCGCTCAACTCTCAAAACATTCGAGATGATAGAAAACCTAGTCGATGAGGGGGAAGCCACTGCTCGTAGAGCTGAAATGGTGGCGAACGAGGAGGTCTATGGTGCCAAGGAGGATGTTTCCGACAAACTCACATTGTTCAATCTGCTGACCCCTGCCCAAAAAGGGTATCCTCTATCCAACAACCTCCCATTCTGGAACTTTAGCATCCTGGAGGAGGTCCCACTGCCGGGCTTTGAGGTGGACACACCGTGGTCATGGGTGACCTGGGAGGACAAACTTCTTTGTTACAACATCACCAACAAAGGTCATCATGCTAGAGAGACCAGACACATGGATGTGTATGTCCTTAACCCGAGGACTGGGACCATTTACGGGGGTGATCCTATTGTAGAGAGCTCCCCGAACCATTATGAATGGACGTTCAGTCAGAGCATCATGGACGATACTAAGGGCTGGCTGCAATATTGGGACATGCGGTCTGGTGGAAACTTCACTAGTGAGTGGTCCTAGGCGTACTGGGTTTGCTATACATGCGACCAATTCGGGGCCGAGCTGCGGCACATCGGTCAGTTTTAGGTGGTGTAGATGTCGCAATTCCACTTCTATCGTCAACCTCAACTCGTGCCAGAGCTGTTCACGCTGTGGTCTCCTGATACCAACACAATCCATCTCCACCATGGGAAAGTTGGAATCAGCCTCTGGGACATTCATAACATCAGAGGTATCCCACTAGAGGGATACCAATAGGACGAGTTCATTCCTCTAAGGAACACTTGGGAAGACAGGTCGCGGACCCCCATGCTGACGTGGAACCTATTGGAGCTGGCCAAAGAGAGGCTGGGGGTCAAGGACTTCCTAAAGGACATTGCCTATAACGACTGGTTCAGCCAGTTCCTAGAGAACGACCCGACAATCAAGATGCTGGGACAGGGTAATTGGTGCCCAACCACGGCTCATAGGAGCAAGAATGGGTCATATTGGAGGACCCCGGAGGTGGGGTAATACCAATCGTGGGGATATCGCGTCATTGAGGTCCGAGACCCGAACGTCCGATATGCCGGGATCCTCACCACCTTCCTGAGCGGGTGGCTCTGGCCAGTGCGGGAATCAAGGATGGGCGTCCATCCAACAACACTAGTGATGGGAAGCACCATGTCCACCAACAAAAGGTTCAATCTGGGGGTCCCCGTGTTGGATAGGTTGTATGCCATTCTAGGATGCATCTCCAGAGGGGGGTCACCTCGGAGAGTATGTGGCCCCTTCCAAATGTTTCACGGCTGGGTGGTAGCTCATCTTGGCGGATACACCTTTCCAAATGCTGTTCGTCCTTCGAGAAACGGCCTACGACCATCTCACTTGAATATTGTCGGGGTTGCACCGATGAAGCTCAACGAGGAGGGCTTAATGATCAGAATAGGTTTCCATGCCAAATTCAACTTCAGAACGTTCCCCACCCCAGTCGGCTAGATTGCGGATAATGGGAAGGGCTCGCTGGAGCAGCAAGAATACTTCTAGAGCATCCGAGGCGGGGTGCTTGTAGCTCAGATTGACGGGAAGATCATCTATGAGCCTGACGTGCTGTCCCGATATTCCAGGAAATTTGGGTGCCTCTAGCAAAAGCAGAAGAAGGTATTCACAGATATCCGGAAGGAGAATAATCCCTGCGTCCTTCACCAAATGTGGCTAATGTTCACCACCTACGGCTCTGGTGGCATCATTACCCTTCCTCCCTCTGGGGTCGATGAAGGCTTATCAACTGATTATGCCGAACACTGGAATATTGCATACCATGGGGGGCTTTTACACAAGTGAGTTCAGAAACTTGAGACTACCTATGTGGAAACCAGGCGACGGGGGAGCATGCAAGGTGCTTCTAGAAGGGGGGAACCAGGGGTGCGTCAGTTAGCGAGGCCTACGCAGGCAAGAACCTCAGTAGCGGGGACATTGAATGATGTCACTGCGACCCCATTTCCCGGAGGGGGGTCACACAAGGCGGCCAGAGAACTGCCCTAGAAGCAGATAAGATACCTGCTCGAACCTTCCCAAGATTCAATTTTCCCGGCACTATGGTTGGCTTGGATGACCTTGCGACAATCAATGAGTGTTGAAGCCATCTGGCAGAAGATAATACAGGACGGGATCCATCTACCAGAGGATGGGCTCATTCGAGTTACCGAATGGGTAAACTTCCATCGACATCATGCATACCTAACGACTATGGACACATACACGCACCAAAGGGGTCGGTGTACAGAGCCACCTTTCCTAGTGAATGTGATGCTCATCCAAGAGCATGATCCGGAAGTGATGCTGCCGGGATAAGGCGACAGTGATGATGAGTCAGAGGGAGAGGAGGAAACATGAGAATATAAAGGTGAAGGAGAAGATGAAGGAGATGTTGAAGGATAAGGAGAACCCGAAGGTGAGGGTCATAGGGGGCGGCCTACCAAGGGAACTCGCAGGAGAGCGGTGAGATTGTCAGCTCCGACATGGAGATAACCGAACTGCTTGAGGTCCATCTCTATCCTTATTCATCTTCATTCTTCGTCCATTATTTTCTTTAATTTCTAATCCATCCCTCTATTCCACTTAGGAGCACATAGGCACTGATTAGTCATCCCCAACAGAGGAGGGAGGAGAAGCGCCTGAAGGACAGGATGGGGCTCCGATGCCCGTCATCAAACTGACAAGCAAAGAGGGGTCTCCTACCACGATTTCTCCTATAGCAGCCAGCACACTGGAGGATGATGCTCTGGGTTCCTGTAAGTCCCCTGATTCTATATTGGTGATTACAGTCAGAAAACCCAACTAATCAGGATGCTCCTCATACAGTGATCTCGGCGTTGGAGGCTCATCAGGCTGCTGAGCCCGGGCCGTCCGTGAGTGGACCAGTGGCAGACATACCACCTCCTCCAGAACATACCTACCAAACTGAGTCGGCCCTGAAAATTGGCGAGCAGGGGGCATCGAACACCAGTGGTGCTATCATTGGAGTAGGGTCAGAAGCTGGTGGAGGCACCGTCGTTGTTAGGGCGAGAGAGGTAGGTCGCCCAAACGTCGAGGATCCTATTACTTGTGAAGTAATCCCTAAGGCAGACCCTGCTACTAACCTTCTGGCTGCCTTTCCTGCATAGCAGACTGCTGATCTCGAGGAGATAGATGATTCAGACTTGGAAGCGGTTGAGGAGAGCCGAATGACATGGCACAACGGGTGGCAATGTATCCAGTACTTTCTCAGGCAGCCTCAGATGTATTGTCTGAGGCGGATGGGATCACTCCAGACCTGGTTGCGCTTCCTGTGTGCCGGAGGGGATGACACTCAATGTCTTCATCTGACGGTCCATGATTACGTGGCCGAAAAGATACATGAGAGAAGCCAGTGCACTGATGTTTCCCAGGGTCAGGATAGATCGGTGAGCAACCGAGTATTCCTGAGGGCAGAGAAAGAAGTCCAGTGCCTCGAAGGGCAGGTGACAGAGAAGGAGGTCTTTGTCACAACATGATCTTAGCTCGTGGAGCAACAGACGACCCAGCAGGTTGACACCCAAGAACAACTGATGGAGGCGAGTCACCAGATGACCATACTTCAAATGGAATGAGCACAGGCACAAGATAGTATTGGTGAACTGCACTCTGCGGCTGTTGACAAAGAGAGATTCTTCAGGGAGCGAGAAGCAGTCGTGGAGGCCACCAGCCAAAGGGTAGCAGCACTGGAAAGATCAATCCAAAACGCTGATCCTTAAGGGCCCTGTTTTAGCCATCTCATGAACTTTTGTTTGTACTAATCATCATTCTGATCCAATACATGGACAAATCCATTTATTTGTACCTTTGGGTTGATATGCTCAACCATAATCTACCACTTTGTGGGAGCATCAACCAAGCTTCAGGCATCCGAAATAGGGCCGTGAATTTTGAGGAAAGGACCTCAGACCAATTGATATATCACCCTCTCAATGTGTCCTGACACACAATCAGGGAAATTCCGGGGGAATTAAAATCCATCTGAACATAGGGAGATTAAAAAGGTGAATCACATTACCCAAATCCGAAACACTATGGGGGCGCGACGATGGAGGATAACTATTAACAGTGGTAGAAACGCAGCATCCATATCACTTTGGCCTGAAACGGGGACAATAAATGAGGGTTCACTGCTGACCATGTTCGCAACACGAGGCCTAACTCCAATATCGTCAATCAGTCTTCCAGAACGTTGGCCCAGGAAAGTAGGCGGACCAAGGTCTATCATTCATACTGTTACAATAGGCGGACCAAAGGTCTATCATCTACATTGTTACAGCAGGCAGACCAAGGTCTATCATCCATACTATTAGGGGGTCCCATCAAACATGAGCAGTCTTCCAGGACGTTGGCCTAGGACATCAGGCGGGCCGTAGATCAATCATACATATTGCTACAATAGGCGGACCAAAGGTCTATCATCCATATTGTTACACCAGGCAGACCAAATCCTATTATCCATACTATTAGGGGGTCCCATCAATCATGAAATAGGATGAGGATCTGAATAAAGGGACATGCAAAGTGTGGAATGTGGAGTGGTGGTTTGTTCGAATAGAGTCCAACACTCCGAAAATTGCACCATCATGGATGAGGTGCATTAGGTGGACATATTAATCTGGTCACATATCATCTCAATTTTCAAAAAGGACCTCTCTGGCGAGAGAACTGTCACGTCCCAACGTCACTATGGGCATCCCGAACTTATTCGGGGTAAATGTCACAATTACACCACTCTCCAAGAAGCCAAGCCAAGGGGCCGACATAGAGGAGGGATGAGATTTGGTAACCCCTGGGGATGGACCCAAGATGAAATGTCCATGCGTTCCTACATATCTCATAAGGATGAGAATGAAGCCACACATAGTTCTATTAAAGGATCTTTGTTTAAGGTCTTATATCTTGGACCGAAGGAGTAAGGGAAGTGGGAGTCACATAGTAAAGTGGTTGTGAAACCCGAAGTGAATGGTGGAAAGGCCATACTTTCCATGTGCTCTTTGGGGACGTGTTTAGGCTGAGGGACCAAACATGAAAAGGTAGGCTGGTCCTATGGGGAAGTACCCAAGCACTCCTACGTATCTCATAAGTATGAGAATCAAGCCATACTTAGTTCTTGGGGGCGCCCTTTAACGTCGTGCATGACATGAAACATGATGGATAATCCTCCTAACAGGGCGCATGTGGTGTGGCTTATCGCAAACCTGATGTGAATGAGGATGAGGTCCTGCTTACCATGCAACGTAGTCCTGCGGTCAAGGTCCCAAAGGCAGGACAGACACGATGAATTAACGAACCTCAAGATGGACCCTTAGACAAGAGGTCTGGGCGTTCCTACGTACCCTATGAGAATGGGGATCAAGTTGCATGTAGTTCTTGATGGGTGGCACGACACGACATGGTACATGTTCAAAGGTTGAAAGAGGTGTGCGGGTCTAGCCCTCACACCAAAAGAAGCGACATTTAATATATCTTGTTTGTCCTTGAAGGTGAATGGGTTTTTTTCATGGAACGACCGGCCTAGGGTAGAAACTCCTGGAATCGCCACCATAATCAAGTCGTGTATAGGCATTGACAAATGGTATGGTAATGGACCAATACCCAACATGATGTCCCCTATGGGGAATTCACCAAAGTGCAGTGTCGTATTTCGTCGTGTGGCCAGGACGATATCATCACAGTTTATGGTCGTGTGGTAGGACCAACCAGTACAGTTTAAGGTCGTATGGTTTGAACCTGGGGGAACATGCACTATTCCATAAGGCATACCCAATTTAGATGAGGGCATATCCTCATACCGTCACCGCACGCGATTCCAAGAGAGGATCCTCGGGCCAAGGAGCCGACGAGGGTCCAACAATCAGGGGGGCAGAAGACACTATCTTCTAACTGAGCTGGGCCCAAAACACAATGTTTGGGAGACTTACCATTTCCCATGGGGATGAGGGTCAAGCTGTGCACGATCCTTAGAGAAAAACCCAAGCATATAACCTTGGTGCTCGGATCTCGAAATCCCCGAGAGACACCGTTACGTAGCTTTGTCCATCTGACGTGTGGGGGTGCATTGAGGGTTAGTGCAAGGAGTGTCGAGATTCCACCTTGAAATGATGGGGTGGAACAGAATGTGAATCATGCAACCAAAATTCAGGGCCTGAAGGAGACGACATGGCGACTGAAGACTACTGCTGACCATGTTCGCAACACAACATCCTGTCGCGTTAGCCTAAAATGGGGACAAACAAATGAGCATTTACCACTCACCATGTTCGAAATGCCCTATTTGTATCAATTTTTTTGTCTAAAACCCTCAGCGACATTGGACCATGATGGTAGGAAAGCCCTTAGGCATTGTATCCAAGCCGTTATTGGGGGTCCCTCTGGGTGTGAGAGATAACGAGTTCCTAGATGAAAGGGTGCATGAACCTTGGAAAGAGGACAAAAACTTGCCTAAGTCAAATCTGACACTCCAGGTCCTATACCAGAGTTCTCTGAGCACACCAATGGACCACTGGAAAGGGTCAAAACGATCAGTTTGAGAGCGGCCAAAAGATGGTGGATTCCTGGGAGAAGGGGGAATGGTGATAAAATCCCTGTACCGCACCTATGTATCCCCCCGTAGGGAGGGACAAGACAAGAGATCGAGGTGACTGAGAGATCGTTTGATCTCTTAAGAGATGGGACTGGACCTGAAACCTAGACATTCAGGAGGTCCTACGTATCCCATAAGGATGAGAATCAAGCCGCACGTAGTTCTAGAAGCACAGTTTAACGTCATGTAGGACGACGAGAGGTGTTTCATCCCGAAATGTGTACGGTGTGGTGGGTAACCCATGGTGAATGAGGACATAACCCTATACTACACTACACACTCTGGGTAAGGACTGGGCTAAGGGTCCTGAGAAGGCTAGGGGGCCTGAGGCTGGGCCTCAGTCAGAAAGGCCTGACCAGCTTGCAGTTTAACGTCTTATAGTGAGGACGAGCATGCAGTTTAAGGTTATGATGGACCGTAAGGATACTTGTTTAAGGTCTTAGAACTCAGGCCAAAGGGGCCCAGATGTGGGGCCAAGTGTTGTTTAAGTTCATCCCGGACCGCAATCCAATTTAAAGTCATGGGTGACCATTATCCCGTTAAATTCATGGGGGACCACTATCCAGTTTAAGGTCATGGGGGACCGCTATCCAGTTTAAGGTCATGGGGGACCGCAATCCAGTTTAAGGTCATGGGGGAACCCTATCAAGTTTAAGGTCATGGAGGAACACTATCCATTTTAATGTCATGGGGGACCGCTATCCAGTTTAAGGTCATGGTGGACCGCTATCCAGTTTAAGGTCATGGGAGATAGCTATACAGTTTAAGGACATTGGGGGCCGCTATCCAGTTTAATGTCATGGGGGACCGTAGGGGCCAAAATGTTGGACAAAATGAAGTTTAGGGTCATGCAGGACCCTTGTGCTTAGGAAACGTTCTTCTTGAGGAACTTGGCATTGGTGGGAGGAGTTACATGCTCGCCATCCATAGTCACTAGGGAATACACACTATTGGGATAGACCAAATGGATGATGAAAGGCCCCTCCCATTTGGGCTCCAACTTGGGTAGTTTCCTGCCGGGAATCATTGGCACTCTGAGGGCCAGTACCAGATCGCCTTGCATGAAAGAGTGGAGGCGAACCCTCTTATTGAAATCTCGAGCCATCCTACTCTAATGCCTTTACAGGTTATGCAAGGCACGAAGCCTATTCTCGTCCAGCGCTTCTAATTCCGCTAGACGGATTTCAGAAACTCTATCCGGCACATACTAGTCTTAGAACACCATGCGCAATGAGGGAAATTGAATCTCGATGGGCAGAACGGCCTCAGATCCATACACTAGGGAGTACGGGGTCACCTGGGTGGAATTAAGAGTCATCATCCGATAAGCCTAGAGGGCGTTGGGGAGATTGTCTAGCCAACTTTTCTTGTTCTAACCAACCATTTTTTGTATAATGTTAGAGAGGGTTCTGTTAAATGCCTGGATATGCCCATTTGCCTGCGCATGATAGCAGGAGATTTGGTTAGAAAGAATGTTTTACTTAGCATACGATTTCATCTGCTCGACCGCTTGGAAGTTGGTTCTGTTATCTATGAGGATAGAATGAGGCACACCAAATTGATAAATGATGCTGGAAATCACAAAAATAGAAATATAACGGGCTTTGACTTGCTTGAGTGGAATTGAATCATCCCACTTGGAAAAGAAATCTGTAGCGGTCAGGATGAACTGGAATTGGCCAGCCGTCGCCGGTGGGTAAGGTCCTACGACATCCAACTCTCAGACTGCAAATGGATAAGAATACTTGGTAGTGTGGAGGGGCTCTGGTGGTCGATGCACAAAGTTACCAAGAACTTGGCATGCATGAAACCTCTTGGCAAACTCGATGAATTTATGGAACATGGAGAGCCAAAAGTACCCCACCCTCTGAATTTGGTGATATAACTTCGACCCCGCTTGATGGGCACCACAGGAACCAGCATGAACTTCTTGCATGACCGAAGGGATCTCGACTCCTTGAAGGAAATGGAAGAGAACACCATCAAATCCGCACTTGTAAAGGATCTGCTCAAGGCTGGGACTGCTCTGAAGGGTAAAATACAGTGCGTGGCGTCAGATTTGCTCACGCTTGGCCCGGTCTGACAGAATATTACTGCATTGGAGGTATTCAACCAAGGGAATCCTCCAATCAGGATCTATTTTGATCACCATATCTGAAGTACCCGGGGCCCCCGACGTAGGGGCACCGGTGGTAAGATGTTTCACCCGTGGGCCGCGATCATCTTCGTGGGTAATGGGAGCAATGAATCTTCAGTGTGCTACGTGGATAATTAGGTCATCTTGTTTGAGCTCTGCAAGCGACATGTCCAGGCTGGCCAAATCATCTGCTCGACCGCTCTATGACCGGGGAATATGGGGGATTTCTAGCCGAGAGGGGAACTGAGCCGTTAGACAGAGGATGCACTCCAAAAATGGCACAAGTTCTGGATTTCTGACAACATAGTCACCGTTGACCTTCTTGATGAAAAACTCGGAGTCCCCTTTAACATGTAGATGCGGCACATTGATCTTGAGGGCCAGCTCGAGGCCAGTGATGAGGGCATGATATTCGACCTCATTGTTGGTGCGGCCCTCTGACAATAGAAACAACATGGCAGAACAACCTGCTCCAAGGTGATGAAGACGATACCCAGGCTCACTCTGTTGAGCCTAGGATCATTGAGTTTTCTACAGGTGGGGCTCTGGGAGGAACCATCAAAGTGCATCTGCCAGCATGGGACGACATGATCAAATGAGAGGATTACCTCATCAGGCAAACCAAGATCTAGTGGCTGATCTGCGGAGGTTAGGTGGGAAGCTAGAAAGTCTTCCAATGCCTCTCCTTTGATAGCCTTCTAATGCACGAGCCTGATGTCGAACTGTTGGAGGATCACTACCCACCACGCTAGTCGTCCAGTCAACATAGGTCGGTTCATGATGTATTTCAGTGGGTCTACCCGAGATACCAGTTGTACCTTGTGGTGCTGCAAGTAGGGCCGTAATTTCTGTACAGAAAATACAACCGCCAGGAACTTCTTCTCGATGGGAGAATATCTAATTTCCATTTTGAGGAGCATGGGGCTGAGGTAGTAGAGGCTGTTCTATGTTCCCTCGTTGTTCATCTGGGTGAGAAGTGTGCTGAGGGACCATTACAGAGTGGTCACGTAAAGGACTAGAAACTTCCTGGAGATAGGTGGCATCAAGACTGTAGGTTGGAGCAGATACTGCTTGATTTACTCAAAGGCTGTCTGACACTCTTCATTCCATTCACAGGTGGCACCTTTCTTCAAGAGCCGGGAAAAGGGCTTACACTTGCCTTACAAATTCGCAACGAATCGGCGTACGTAGGATAAGTGTCCTTGGTGACCTCGAAGCTCCCAAATATTGCTCAGGGGAGGCATCTTGTTGATGTCCTTAATCTTATCCAGGTCGATCTCGATGCCTCGGTATCTGACAACGAATACAAGAAACATTCCGAAAGTGACCCCGAAGGCACACTTCAACGGTTTCTTCTTCAAGTGGCGGGAACGAAGGAAGCCAAACACTTTCTCATGGTCCTTGAGATGGTCCTGGAACTGGTGAGATTTAACCACCAGATCATCCACGTAGCACTCCAAAAGTGTCCCATGAATTGGCTTGATTATGTGATGCATGGCCCACTGATAGGTGGCACCCACATTCTTCAGGCCGAAGGGAATAACTTGGTAACAGAAAGTACCTTGGGGGGCCCAAAAGGCAGTGAACTCTTTGTCCTCGGGGCCTTCCAGATCTGGTTTTACCTGGAATACTCATCCATGAATGATAGGGCTTGGAACCCGGCCATGGAATTAATCAACAACTCTGTCACTAGAAGGAGAAAATCATCCTTCAGACAGTTGCGGTTGAGATCATGGAAGTCGATACAGACCCTGATCTGTCCTGTTTTTCTTCCTAATTGGCACAATGTTAGCTAGCCACCGAGTGTACTGAACTTCCTTGATGAAGTTGGATTTAATAATCTTGTCAACTTTGGCCTCAACCATGGAACCGTGAGAAGGGTGCATCACTCTGGGAGACTTCTTGAACCCGCGATGGTTTTCTGGAAGGCCAAGGCAGTGGATGGATATATGGGGATCTAGCCCTGGCATCTCATCATAGCTTCAGGAAAACACATCACGGTGATATCTGAGGAATTCTACATACTTTTTCTGCACCTCAGGGGGCATAGAGGCACTAAAAACTGTGTGTCTCGAGTCTGCGTTGCTACCAAGGTTCACCTGTACTGACTCGTCCACCGTGGTGGAGACGCCCTCCTCAAAGGCGGGTGGCGCATCTTCCATGTCCTCTCCACTCGTGGAGGGATCATCCATGGGGGGAGCTGTTTCGGGGGTACTAGACCCTGATGGAAAACTAGTGCCGTCTTGGGCCTCAGTGGTCATCATATCATAAGACTCACACGCTACTGAGACCATGGTGATGAAGGCAGTCGATCCAATCCCATCCGGTCTTCGGCCCAAGGGGCCACGCTTGATGACATCAAAACAGTAGTGGTGCGTCGGCTTGAGCCGGTTAATCCCAGCCCAACGGAAGAGACATGTATGATGCACCGCCGTTGCCATGATCATGATGTCCTAATACCGTATAGGGATATGAGGTTCCGAGATCACCCGAGCCTGGTTGGTGTAGGATTATGAGGTGATTATCTTCCGTCACTTAGACACGGGAATATGCCTTCCTCTTGTACCTAATACCACAAAGAACTTCCCAATGTCAGGGGTCTTGGCCTCCAACTGATGGATTGGGAAGACGTAGGCATCATCCAAACCTGCCCAGGGATCACTTGTGATAGTGGCGGGCTCAACCTCACCTACCAGAACATGCTTATCCTTTCTCTTGTAGTAGTCAACGTCCAGATAATGGGCTTCACAAGAGGCAAAAGGAGACGCATATCCTTGGATCACGCCTACTCGACCATTAAGTGAGTATTTGAGGAACTGTTGATACGATTAGGGGACCACCGTGTGAAGGTGGAGCCATAGCCTGCCCATCAACACATTGTAGGCGGTGTCCTGGGAGACAACCAGGAATTCTGTGTTGGCAATTAGGCCACTGAACTGGGTCTTCAAGAGAATCATTCCAAGTGGAGTTTTCTCGGTACTGTCATACCCCTGGATCCTGAGGTCGGAGGGGGTCAAATCATCCTCATACAGGCCCAGCTTTAGCAGTGTCCATGTTTGGATTAGGTTAATCCCGGAAGCCGTGTCAACAAGACAGTAGCGGACCTCCATGCCATTGAACTGGCCCGTGATGTATAGTGGACGAATGTTCCTCTGTATGGGAGGTTCTTCATCTTCACTAGAGAATGAGATAACCGCCTAACATTTGGCATTCTCAATAGCCGAAGCATGGAAGGATTCTGTAGATGCTACCACCGTCTCAAACTGTAGGGGGCTACTTAGGGCCTTGACGAGCGCCTCACACATTTCAGACGATAGGAGAAGAGTCTCAAGGATAGAAAGACTTGATGTAGTTCTGACCAGGTGCTTCAGAACATCATACTTTCGGGCCAAACACGATCCTCTGCTTGTAAGAGGCTGCTCTGCGATTGGAGGCATGACGGGCCCTGCCGGTGGGACCGGGGGATTACTGGTACTAGGCACATCTCACTGTTCACTAGTCGAAGCCAGGAGAGTGGCTTCTAGATTAGGACCAGAAATCTGGGGTCGCCTGGTAGCAGGGCAGAGCTGGTCGCAGCATGACCGAGGTTGTTCTGCCTGATCCAGCAACACAAACGGTGGTGGAGGCGGACCTGTCGACACCAGATAAAGGGGCCGCCTGTGCTGAACTCTGTACTGGGCCTGCTGCCTAGTTTCAGCGGCGTGCATGGCTTGGATCAGGGTGCTAACTATCATTCCCTGGTGATTTATGTAGCCACGGCTCCACTGACATTGGAGACGGTTGTGAACATTGGGAAGGTCCGTCTGGCCTTCCTCATCGTTGGGAGTCAAAAAGGGATTTACCAACTCTACGGTGTTAACCGAAGCGTACCCATGGCTATCACTCAAGGAATCATCCATTACTGAGTGGAGTCTCAGAGGGATCCCCACTTCCGGGGGCATGAAGTCGCTAAGAGTGCGGGATGACGATGACATTGGAAGGGCGCATTCTTTATTCTTGTGTCGTCACTGTTATCTCTTTTGGGAGGAAGCAGGTCGGGACGACGATGATGATGTAGAGACCACAGCTTCTGAGGGCTCTAGCTAACATAGGCATGTGCGGATGATGCCATGGGCACAGGCGACCATCTTGCAGGCCATCCAGTCATTATAATTATAGGGCCCATGATTGAAAACCTGCTACCATTCATCCTTATTGCCGCTACCGCCCTCCGGTCTCACAAAGACACCTGATACTTGGGCTAGGGCTAGGCCCAACCTGACTATATTGTTGTCAATATGGTATTGGAGCCAGTCCTTGAACATGTAGCATCGCTGGATGGTGTGCCCCATGGTCCGGTGATAAGGGCAATATTTTGGGGGATCAGTGAGATGCTCCTCTTCCGGCTTCCGGCACTCGGGCAGCCGCACTATTCTCTGCTCCAGAGCACTATGGAAATAACCAGCAACCTGAGCCTCGTCGAACGAGTAAGCCCGATTCCTCATGTCCGGAAAAGGGTCTCTTGGAGGTTGTCCCTGACGAGGGGCCGGAGGAGCATGTTGAGGGGGCAGAGCTTGATTATCTCACCTTGGTGGTGGCGGTGCGTTACGCGGAGGTGCCTGCCGATATTGAGACGGTCGCTGCTGGGCCAGAGGCTGTTCCCGTGGGGGTGGACCCTTATGGGGATGCGGAGCTGGCCTCACTGGTAGCAACTCTAGCTACCTTGGGGATTCTATCTGGGCTACAGCAGTGGGCACGGCTCTGCCAGCTCTCCTTGTAGGGATTACAGGAGGCAGCGGGCGTGCCTGGCTGGCCTGTTGTAGGGCTTCTTCGAGGCACTGAGCCTTGTCTGAGAATTACTGGAACCCTCTGGGGTAATTCTAAGTGATCAGAGAAGGAACCAACTCTGCCTTGACGTTCCCTACACACATTTTCCTTAATTTATTCTGAGTTAGTGGCATGTTGAGGGAGTACATGAGCCCCTTCCACCAGGCGACGAAGTCCGCGACTCGCTCATCGGGACTTTTCATGCACCTGAAGAGGTATGCGATGTTCATCTTCCGGTTTGTGTAACTGAACTGGTAGAGGAATTTCATGCGAAGGTCCTCCCAGCTAGTCACAGATCTGACGGGGAGCTGGCTGTACCGGACGAATGTCGGCCCTTCTAGTGTCTAAACAGAGCAACGATGTTTGGCGGCTTCGTGCTGCGCTGGAGTTCCTAACATAGGCCCACACCTCGAGTTGAAGTGGGCCAGGTGCTGTGGCGGGTCTCCCGTCCCATTAAAGGGGGAGAAAGTGGGGTTCCCAAATCCCGGCGAGGCCGAAATGTCATCCAACCATGCTAGGTATGGATTTCTATCCGTTTGGATTGCCACCTATCGAGTTTCCAAAGCCTCCAATCGAGCGATGAAGGCCTCCATCGGATTGGCTGGACTCGGGATCCTGTCCTGATGGGGATCCCTAACCACAAGCGCGTTGTCGGGCTCTTCAATCTGGTAGTCAAGCTCATCAGCTCGCAGGGTGGCTGGTGGAGCGGCTCTTGGGGCAGTGGGAGGAAACCAAGCGGGGTCCCTTGGGTGATGACGCCAGTCAAGGGGGGTCTATAAAACGTATCACACCCTCTTGGCAAGATCCCTAGCCTCTCCTTTGTCAGAAAACACGGCATGATCGTGGTTGCCCAGGAGAATCTCGTCGAAGGGTAGTTCTTTCTGCCCCTGTTGTCCCAGCCTAGGATCACCGTAGGTAGGCCGCCGTTCTACAATGCGTTCGACCAGAAGCTCATTGACCGGCCTCCTCTACTCAACAAGCTGTTAGCGCAGCATGGCCTTCTCAAGATCTTCCTCTACTTTTTGTAATGAGGCAGATGGGTCGGCGAGCTTGACATCCCCAATGTATTCTATACCCTTACCGATATTTCGGCTCAGTGTTAACGCCTCATTAGGTGCGGGGAGACCTAGGAGATTTCTCTTTAGATGAGTAACCCTCCCGGATGGATCCAGTATCACCTTGTCCTCAGGGGGTGATTCCCCGTCGAGAAGTTCCATACTGTTCTCCTCTCCTGATAGGTCGGCCATGTTGATCACTGCTGCACTTGGGGGCATTCCCTCAGAACTGCTCAGTGAGTCATGTTGTCGGCGAATCGTACTGAAGAGGAGGGCAGGGTACTGCCCCCATTCACGGACATGCACGTGGGGGTGGCTTCCTCAATAACTTTGTGGAGTACTTGAAAAGTATGGATGCATTGTTGTTGGAGGGCCCTATGGTGGCCAAGTGACTCGGGGTGCCGAACCATGGGGTGCATGGCCAGGTCGACCCGAAGACACTTCTCACCGATATCCTTGAGATGTGCTGGACTCTTGGGATATGGTACTTGCTGGTGGTGAAGACAGGAGTGAGTCGCCAGGAGAGTCTGGCGGAAACATTCAAACTCTCTCGGAGTGAGCAATTCTGGTATATCAAAATATGATCCTGCGACCGGCCAAAACTTCTCGGGGAAGTGGCTTTTTGCGAGGATGGTCTAGAAACTCCATGACTCAGGTTTAGGATCTAACCCTTGCTGGCCACGATCATCAACTAAGAATATCCAGGGAATTGGCAGCGGTGCCAAGGTAGGCTGCTGGGCCAGTGGGCTAGCCGGCAGAGAATACGGCGAGCATGCTAAGTGGCCGCTGAATCCTAAATAGCCTTCCAAGGGATGGAGTGTCCTAGCTGTCATGTCACAATAGGATAGGCTGGAGAATGGGCCTCCTTTCACAATGTTGGTGCTTTCTGAGGGTGTGCCATGTCTCGACTCTTCCCTCAGTCCCTAGAAAAGTTCTTCACCCTCTCTGACCAAGGTGGAAGGTGATTCCATAGAGGCCGACAGTAACTATAGGTTTGATCCCGGGGAGTACGCCAAGTCCTCATCCTCCTGGATATACCTTCGGAGGGAGGTGTGGATCATATGGATCTCACATTCAGGGAGTACAAGACTGACACGCTGCGTCCCTATCCCTGCCCATGACTCATGGGACCGGGGGGAGGGCTCCATCGCCGAGTCGTACTCCACCTAAGAGTCCGAGAAACCGACTGGTCTGATTTCCATCCACCCTTCCCTAGCGTTTCTCCTGTGGCGAAGACATCCAACCTTCCTGCAATAGGGTGGCTCCTCAGGGAAAGGATGATTTCCATCATGGAGTCCTCTGGCAACAATAGTGCTGGGGCGGAGAAAATCGAGGGTCGTGGTGCGAGGAGAACCGGGGAAGATGTCGAAAGGGACATGGGGAGGACCTCCATGTGGGTGAGTGACCGGATATGCAATGGATCCGTACTTGCGGCCAGCGATAGGGGAAGTGACCCCATACCCCATGCAGTGGGCACTCGGAAGAGCCATACCCGGAGCATAACTTTCTTGGTAAGCCTTTTGTTTCCAGATCGGTGGCACAGAGTGGGCCTTCACTCTGGGTGGCACTTCCACGGATAGGTCCGCGTTGTCCATTTCATGTGCTAGCGACCAGGGGAGTTGACCAAACCTGCCTGTGGGGCGGTCGGGGCCTCGATCCGGGTAGGTAATGTAACTACCCCAGCTCAACGTATGTGGGGGTTTGATGACAGGAGTCAGTAGTGGCTCGGGCCTCAGTAGTTGCTGACGTTTATGCCCCAGGGCAGGCATCCTCCTCCACTCGCACCCCAAGCTGGAATCGGGTCAAATGGGTTGGAGCCGGTGGTGCAGGCGCATGGATTGCCTGCTCTTCATCTCAGGGAGTTGGGCAGCGGCGTCGACGCAGCCTGGCGGGGGCCCTTTCCGTGAAATCCTAGAGCGGGTCCTCGATCGGGTGAACCCGGACATCTCCCACCTCATCAACATAGATAAGGGAGGTGTCAAGTCATTCTGGGGATAGGCTCCTGAAACGGTTGAACGTCAGTGTGGAAAGCAGTGGCTCCCTACGTGGCCCTCAGGGGCGGCGACGGTGGTGAGGCGCAGCTGCCTCTAGATCCTAACGGGCCATGTCCCTGGTCGGGATGGCCCCTTCCTCCTTGTACCTACGCACAAGGTCGTTCATCACCATTTTTTTGATAATCTATGACAGAGAGAGGGGGCGTGAGCACCCGAAAGTTGTGGCGGATGGAGCCGTAATAGCTATGGAAAAGGTGGGACCACACGGGGTGGCCGTGTCGGTACTTCCCCTGCCCTGCACTGGTGGGCAGGTGGCGACCGAGATCTGGATGTAGCGATCTGATTCCTGGAAGCACGGAGATGAACCCATTAACACTGGAAGGAAATGGAATTGACAACCAATAGTCCAACGTCATTCCATCTTCCGTGGTTAGTGAGAGGGATCAACGTTGATGATGTCATAGAACGGAGTGCTCAATGTCCTAACCACCCCAACCCCTGGCGGGTTTCACATCCTGGTGCTGGGTTCTTGATCCTGATGACATTCTAATCTTCTAACACCCCAAATGATACGAGTCCCCATATTGAGGAGAAGAGATTCATGTCGGGTTCACCATTTTCTGTTTCTTATGCTTTCTACCAGGGCGCGCGCGTGCATCCGTCACGCGGGGGAGGACACGTGGCTTGTTGCCCTACATTCCCACTTTCCAAATGCAGGCAGCATCTGTTCCTTGTTCAGGGACATCTTCTCATTGATCGAAACTAGGATGATGGGATGTCAGTTATTCCTTCCATGGATTTCTCCTCGGAGCTCGTCACCTAGTCTGGGTCTCCCTCATAGATTTAATATGGGTTCGTGAAGCTTGTTACCAGCACCATATCTGCATGGACGCTAGTAAATTATGCTGCTTCCATTGAGACGCTCCAAGGGGTCTGGTCGGGGCAGCAACCTTCGGTTAACAGAATGGTCATGTTGGAGTGTCGTTGGCATGTCTTGACACTAGGGGATTGGAATTTCTGCCTTCTGTCCCTTATTTTAGGGCTTCTCGAGGGCGCAGAATCCCAAGGCATCCCACATCAAAAGTAGGGAACATGCATTCCATAGGCATGTATCTGAGGTTTTCCACAGCTTCCCATGTTTAGCACGGGGCATGTCACGAGTTTAACGTCTTGCCGAGATGGATCAGACTGATCAAAACACTGAGGGTGGATCATATTGAAGAACCCCCTGAGGGGGGAACAACGATGTCAGGGCCAACACGTGGGCGGCTTCTCGGATAATGTGGAGTGGAATGAGGTGGCATGACCCCACTGTGATGTGGCGGCCCGGGTAAGGATGAGGATGGGTGATGAAGTGAAGAAGGGCTTGAACCTCATGGAGGATTCCTACATACCATGCCTTGACATGGATCAATGTCCTCATAGTTCGCTGATGTGGTAGGACACCTGAAGTGGCGATCCATGAGAATGAACGCATGGATTGGAGCCCGGAGGAAATAAGACCTCTAGGCTAGGGCATGGGATTCCTGAGGAATGTAGGCTCAAGGGAGAGGTAAGGATGAGATTTGGATGGGGGATATGGGTTTTACACTCTGAGGCAGCCCATAATGGTGTTGGTGAACCGACTTGAAGAGGTCGGAATGACTGATTGGTGGGCTTGAACCTCATGGAGGCTACCTACGTACCATGCTTTAGCACCGATCAAAGTCCTCGTAGTTATGGTGGTGCAGTTTAACATCATGCAGGATGAGGGAATATAATTTAACATCATGCTGGATAATATACAATTTAAGGTCATGGAGGACGAGGGCGTATAGTTTAACATCATGCGGGATGGGAAATTTTGGGCTTACGCTCTGAAGCGGCCCAAAGTGTTGGCGAAACGATGTGAAGAAGTTGGGACGACCAGTTGGTGGGCATGAACCTCGTGGATGCTACCTACGTACCATTCTTTAGCCCGGATCAAAGTACTCGTAATTCACTGAGATAGGGATTACACTCTGAGGTGGCCCATAAGAGGATGTCATCTTCGATACTTACTCTAAGCCCATGTGAGTCATGCTCGATGTGAGAAACAAGAGGCAGCAGGGACTAGACGATCACGTCGCAAAGGGTGCGGCCGTGAGAAGCGGAAAGGGACATATGCGCTGAGTGGGTCAAATAGGAAACATGGGATTATGCGTGGTTAGCTTCCCTTAGTGTAGGGGATTACTCTAGGATGGAGGCCCGTGGTGCGACAAAGCACAGTGGTAGAGGGATTTGGGACCAAACAAAGGATATTCCTCGTTCCCTATCACACCCTCCAATGGCCTTGGAAGTGGGGAAGTACAGAGGTTCATGTGTGAAACCTTCCGCAGGAGAGGCTAGGGGCTTACGCTCTGAGGCAGCCCCTCCCCCGTGGACAAACGCCACTCCAAAAGGAAGGATATCATTCCATGTGAGGAAGATTCCATTCCCATGGAGATGAGCGGTGTAAAGAATGGTCATGCTGAGGGGACCCTGCGTGCGAGGCACGGGGTCAGATCACAGTTTAACGTCATGGGTTGAGGATGAGGTGATTGGCCATTTAACGTCCAGCAGCTCAGACGAGGTGGGTTCTCTCCACACCCCTAGGGCTTACATGCCCAACACCCTTTACCCCTTCTGGGAGGGAAGGCATCGACAAGGTCGTGGTGAAGGGGGGCCGTAGGGCGAACCATCGAGGGGTCCATGTTAGCGTGGCTATGTGAAGAATCAATAGTCATTAGCATGCCTATGCGAAGGATCATAAGGCAAGCAACACAACGGGAAACAACGACCAAGGGACCTTGAGGTTACTTCGTAAGAGCCTAGAAGACGGTACAAGAAAACAATACATGGAGTGCATGCCCAGTATAGAGGACATCAGGCGCCTAAGCAAGGAGGCACCCCGGGGGGCATAAAGGTGAGGGGCCCTGGGGTGTGCACGCAAAGAGATGGTTTGTGCGCAAAACACATGGTCGACGCGCAATTGGGGAAGAGGGATTGCGTGCGGCTAGGGGAGATTGCACGCAATGGGCTTAAATTGCGCGCGGGGGCAATGGCCGATCCCTAAGGTATGGAAAAACCTAACAAAACGATTGCACATAATTGGGTTTTGAATGCAAAGGAGGGGGAGCACACAATAGAAGTGATTGCGCACGACCATGGAATACTAAGGATTTTGCAATTGGATTTAAGTCGGTGGGATTGCACACAAAGGCGAACCCTGGGGCAAGGTTGCGTGAAAAGGGTCAATACCTGGAAGTCATATTGCGCACGCGGGAGTCCAATAGTACACACATAAGCTGGTCTGAATTCCGAAACCCCAAAAAAGAAGGGGTCTCCTTCTATTTATAGGCCTCCGGCGTCGCAGAATCTGGGCGGTGCGTGAAATCTTCCGCGCCTGGACCAGTCGGCATGCAAGGCCTCACCGCGTGGAATCGGGTGTGAAACATTTTGCGCCACACCGGTGCCTTTCCGCGCATCCTATACTTCATTCATGTGGGCACCATTTTTTCACGCAAGTCCTCTTTAATTTCGCGCACCACCTATGCGCCCTCTGGACTGGGCCTCTGAGTCTGAATATGACTTCGCTTCGTCATTTCGAAACATCCTCTAGGAGTTACATACTTTTTAAACGTCGACACATATCATTGTGTAATTTCTCCCATTACTTAGGATGAGGATGATAGACCACTGGTAAGCTACCTTACCATTGGTGTCTCTAGGTTATGACCCCCAGGTCCCCTTGATGTAGTTTTGGAACTGACCCCTCACTAGAGGATCCCTTTTATAGAGTATCTCAAACATAGTAATCTCCCAGCAGATCGAGCAAAGCATGAGGGGATCTAATGGTGAGCATTGTATTTAACCCTCTAGAGTGGTACTAGTCTTGATAAGATCCCCTACATATGTGTGTTTCCTGGATTCTCATCTGTTGCATTCAAGGAGCTGATATTTTTTAGTTCATGCATGTGGTTCATGCTGATTCATGCAGGGCTCCACAAATGGGGCTGAAACTCTTTCACCATATCTCGATAATGGGATATTTTTGGCCCACCATGATTTGTGACTATATAGAGTTCGTCTATTGGTTCCATGCAAGCCAAATACCTAAACTTTTCTGTATCAGCCACCAGAGCCTCTCCACACTACCATGTAATCTTATACCTTTTCTTTCTGGGGACACATTGTCGTGGGACCGCATCCACCAGCAACAACTCACCAATGCTTGTTCATCCTGACGGATATGGATTTCTTTTCCTAGGGGGCATAGCTAGTTTTACTCATGGAGGTCAAGGCCCATTATATCATTGAACTTGTGAGCACAAATATCACCTACCTATTCAGAGTCCCTAACATCATCCTCACCATTAACAACACAAATATTGGTGCTGCCAAACTGAAGAAGTTGTATTCCAAGTACAACATCTATTCTATCCATACATTACACTATCATTTTCTAGAAAATGGGATGATAAAAGTGTTCAACAAAACCCACTCTAATATTTTATAGAATATTGTTATTCAGAACTAGAAAATTTGGCTAGATGAACTCCCCAATGCTCTTTGGGCTATTTGGATGATGACTCATAATTCTAATCAGGTTACCCTATATTCCCTACTGTATGGAATGAAGGTAGTCCTACCCATCAATATTTAGTTCCCTTCATTATGCATTGCAGTCTATGATCACCAGAAACCAAATAATGTAACTGAAATCCATCTGGATGAACTAAAAGTAGTTCATGAGAAAAGACATTGTGCCATATCTAATATGAAGAGCTAGCAAAACAAGATTTCCTGATCATTCAACCAAAAAGTTTTCCATATATCTTTCTTAAAATGTGACTAGGTATTGGTCCCAAGAAAACTAATGATACCCAGCAGGATGCCACTTATGTTGGAGACCAAATACGAAGGACCTTACATCATTCACAAGGATTATCCAAATGGCATGTACTCCCTAGTTATTGTGTATGGTGATAATATTAATCCTCCAAGAAATGATAAATTCCTCAAGAATTATTTTGATTGAAAATAAAGTGCAAAACGGTATTTTCTCTAGGACCAAGATCTATGATCTCCTCACATCCTTGTTGCATGACACTAAACTGCACAACATGTTGAAAACTATTTATGGATTGATTCCCATATTTATGGGATACGTAGAAATGCTTGGATACTTCATCTTTGAGTCAAGACACAAAATTCATCTCTTTGACATCAACAAGTGTATAGTTCTCTTGGAGGAATTCACATAATGAAGTGTAAAATTCTATGGCCCCAATTTATTTTTTGCTTTATGATGATCGCACCATGTTCCCCAACCATTTTCTTATCCTCCCACATCTTCACCACATGACATTAAACTGCATAGAGATTTTAGGACTACGTGTGTCTTGATTCCTACCCCTAAATGATATGTAGGAATGCTCATACACTTCATCCATAGGCCCAACCCCAAACTTCATGATCTCCACTTGGTTTTGGATTCTTGTCCCATATGTTTCTCAAAAAACATTGTCTAGTATGGGACTTGTTTTCCCTCATTCGCGTTTGGTTTATCAGGACCGCACCATGTGTCCCCCTACTTGGATATCTCCACCTATTTTATCCTTACTTAATGACGTTAAATTTTTTGGGAATATTCATGAATCATGAATCCCCATTATTTCGGACTTTATCATCATTAAATTTTAGAAGGACCCTCAAACAAAATGGATTCTTGACCTTATGTTTCGCCTAACACTTCGTGCCAATGTCATAGAGGGTCTTGAACGACATGTTGATATAAGTATTTCATTTTGACTATGGTAAGCAGTCGATGCTCATTTTTTGTTCCCATTTCAGGTCACATGATATGGATGATGTGTTTTGAACACGGACAATGTAGAGACCCGAAGCTTAACGTACATAGATATTACATTACTTTTGTGGAATACTTAGTACATAACAAAACACACACACAAGGACCGTAATAGTTTAGTGTCTTTGGAAACTCAGAATAAAATCTTCTAATCGTGGTGAAAGATCTTAAATATCTCCCATAAAGATCTTCCCTTTTTTTACCTAAAACCTTTATTTATATCCCGGGGAAAAGAAAACATAATGGGGTGAGCTCAAATGCTCAGTAAGGGTAAACAAAAGAAAAATCAATCACATCATATTCAAAAGAACATAACTTTTGGAAATCTTAACCTGCAAAAGAGAGCATAATTTCATAACATGGGATAAATCATGGCAGTGAAATGTAATCACAATAATCATAACTTAAAACATTAAACTTTTTGGCATGCACATATTATCATAGAGAATAATTTCTTGTTAGTCAAGACTCATTGCAAAGATTATCTTAGTGGACAAAGTCCCTTTCTGAACCGAGTCACCCTCGTTCCAATCCTGTTTCACTGAACCGGTATAACCTACCGTTCCAGCCATGTCTATCTCATGAGATATAAAATCTTTACCCAATGCATTGGAGGGAGATATAGGTCCCACCCATCTCATAATGAAACCATTCTTATATGTGCCACAAAATCATAAATCATACATCATTGCATAACCCATGTAATACAAATGGGAATCTTAAACATCATGACATCATAAATCAATTCATATAAGATAAAGGAATTCATAAAAATAATTCCATCACAACATGATCAAATCAATGTAATAATATGGATAAAAACATAAACCTTTATTATCTTGTATGGAAAATAATTTTGATAAAACACTTGAACTCCATTCTTGAGGAAAATATCCTTTCTTCTTCAAAATTTTTTTTCCTTTCATAACATGTCATACAACATTAAAATAAAAGAAGTTGATTAAAAATAAACTTGAAAACTTGTAAAGGAAGCTTCTTGGAAATAATGTTTTAAAAATCCATTCATGCCGTATAAGTTAAAAAAAACATTCTTCGTACTTTTGTTGGAAAAGTAAAAAAGTACCTCGTATGAAAAACAATAAAAGATTCCTTTCATATATTTTGCTAAAAACTCACCAAAGGGTAAAATAGGTTTTAAACAATTGTAGGTGGATGAAAATAATATTACATGTTGAGGAAACATGGATGTGGATGATAAAATACACCCCAGTAAATTTCAAAGTATAAACAGTCTCGAATAAAAATGAGATTGTGATATTTCCCTTACCTTAGGTCCGATTTGCTTCGTAAGTGTCTGAAACTCCTGTATAATGATTTAAATCATGTTATTGACTTATTCCAGAATCATATTCATTGTTATTATATCATATATGGTCCACTTATGACTTTATATTACCCGTTCTTTTGTAAATTCGTGTTAAAGTAGCGTTTTGGGTAAAATCTCCTCATTTGTCGTTCGTGTTTTTAACTTGTAATTATTAATATGATTACTTGGATCATGATTACTTATATCCAGAATGTAAAACATTATTTATATATAATATATATTCAGAATATATATATATATATATATAATATCAATAAATGGAATGAAATACACCATTCATGGAGACGGTAGTCCGTACGTACGCATGAACGCTGTTTTCGTTTCCTTATTGAATTGAATGGAATTAAGTAGAGGACATACATATAAATATAAATAAATCCAGTATCATTATTATGTCATATATTTCATTACTAATTATTATATATACTTTATAATCATTCATGAATGGTTAATCATTGAGAATGAATCTCATCGCGTCGTGGAGACGGTAGTCCGTACGTACGCACGAGCGATGATATCATTCCCATGGTCGTGGAATTGTGTTGAAGTGTATGTATACTATTTCAGTATCAATATCACTTTATAATAATCATACATAGTTACTCATTATACCATTATACCCATCCTATTAAGGTGGCGGCGGAAAATAGATTACACCACGGCGTGGAGACGGTATTCCGTACGTACGCACGCACGGTGATTTCATTTTCTGTAGGATGAATAGATGGTTAAATAGGGTTGTTTCATACTTATAATAACATATCAGTATATGAGTGATACTGATGTTATTACTTCCTAATGAAACAACTAAAGAAGAATAAGTTGAAGAAGAAATAAATTGGAAAGGATCGGTAATGGATATTACCTCTTCTTTGAAGTGCTTCTTTGAGACCTCCTTTTAGGGCACTAAAATTGGTCTTTTAAGAAGACCAGGACCTCTAGGATGATAATAGGGAAGTGGAGAAGAGATTTTGGCAGGGGTTGGCCGAGCTTTAATGCTCAAATTGGTGTGAGGAGGAGAGGGAGGAGGTGCCCTTTTATAAGGGAGGAGAGGGGCATCTTAGGAAAAACTAAAAATATTATTTTATTATAAAGACATGTTCGGTTTTAAATAGCTCCAAATTAATTTATTTAGAGGCTAAGGTGGGGATGGGTCGTAATTCTCTCATCCAATATAATTTAGACATGTTTAGGTTCCTATTTTAACCTTATCATTTAGATTTAACATTAAGTTAAATAATTTTACTTTTACCGTGTCTTCTTGTGTTCTTACACTATAAAGTTAATAAACTTACTATATCAAGCCAAACGAACCCAAACATGTTTATTATTAATATATATTACCTTATCTAAGTCATTTGGCCGATCCTTAGATTTTTAGTAATAAAATAACAATTAATAATATAATATTTGTTTTAAAAACTATTTTATGTCAATTTTGACACTATTTAGTAATTGATTTTTGTGAAAATCATAACAGAATGATAAGTTCAAAAAGAGTAACTTAAATCAATAATAACATGTCATATTAACCTAGAAAATTAGTGGAATTCATAAAAAGTCTAAAATTACATTTATTTGGGAATTTATAACATCAATTATGTTAATATTTTCTTAAAAAGGTAATTACTTCATCATCTTTGTGTCATAAATAAATTAAATTATTTAAAGTATAAAAATTACAAATAAAATACCATTATGTATGAAATCGTTTTAGCTTTCTAATTAATATTTATAGTCGAAATTATATTATGTATAACCCTATATTAAAAATGTTTTAGTAAATAAACTTTGATTTTAACTCTTTTAACTCTTCTTTGAATTAAATAATAATAAATGTCCTAATCTAATCCAAGTGGGTCTAAATGATAATATTTTACACTTAAGGTTGTTTTTGGTCGAGATAAACTTGTCCAATAGGATTAGGACATGTTTTAGGGTAATAATAATATCATTTTTACCCTTAATTACCCTATTTACTTTTAACCATGGTAAATAAAAGTAAAAAGTTACTATTCACCAAAAATTATTTTCATCTCATTGACCACATTTTACTTAATAACATCAACAGTGTCTCTCGGATTTTTAAAATTCCATTCACAGAAGCGGTAAAAATAAGATTTAAGAATTTTTTTTTAACTACAACATAGTAGTTTCACTATTCACCAAAAATTGAAGTTTTTCAGAAAAATGCCAAAATTTCACCCTAAGATATAATTGATATTCCAAGTTCAAAAATGATTTCTATTTTACGAAACTCCCAATATATAAGTTGCATTAATTAATTTTATAATTAATTTCTGCTGTCACAACAAATAGCGTGTTTTTAGGAGATAATAACTATCAAAAGATTAACACTTGTTTATGTCTGGTGTAAATGTGAAATTACATCCAATGACCAACATTGTATTGAATTGTAAAAATATATTCTAGATATACTTTAAAACCACTCAAATTAATAATTTATCACTATTAATTATTTCGATTAAAAAAGTTGTTTTTAATTAAAATTTAGCAATTTTCACTATTCATCAGAAAATGAAAGTTATCTGAAAAGTACCAAAATTTTACCCTAAGCTAATTTCGATATTAAAAATCCAAAAATGAATTCCATTTTGAAAAATAAAATTTACATAATTTCAAAAAGTGGTTATTACTATTCATAACGGCTAGTTTTAATAATATTTTAATAGCATATTGTTGTTTAGTGAAACTCGTTATTGCGTACTACACACGCTATCGAGGAAGGTCGCAATTGTGTGTAATGAAAGGCAAGTCAAGGATGCATGTTGTGCAAGCTATTTTTTGTGTAGCGTACAACACAAGTCAAAAAAGAATATTTTTCATAAAATCTTGGGCTGTTACATTCTACCCCCCTTAAAATGAATTTCGCCCTCGAAATTCGTCGGGGTTATAAATGGTTTACTACATGAAAGTTTTTTTTAATAGAAACCCACATCGTAAAAAGGAATACCAAAATAATTCTTTAAAAGTAAAAGTATGAAATGTAACGGTTACCTAAATAAACTAATCACTGGGTTTCCACATAGGTGAAAATATGGATATGGAAGAGAAATCTAACCATCATGTTCTGATGGAGAGTGGTAGAGAACATGGCTATGGAAAAGCCAGCAGTCACAAAGCCATAAATTTGTGATGATATAGGGTACCATCTGATTCATCGGATATAAGGGCACTAGGAAAACATTTTTGGTTTTCAAGATCATTTCCCTAAAGTTGAAAAATTTGAATTAGAATAAATACTTAATTTATTTTGGTACAATCTCACTGTTGTTTGTGCCTTGAACAATTTCCACTTCATCTCTTAAATAAATGAAGTTGAATTTGTTATTCGTGAAGTGTTAGCAGATCATGTGATAGAATGATGGGTCATTCCATCTGTCTCAAACAAAAGGTTAGCAAAAATTATATACATAAGTCGATCTATAGTGAGATTAATCATATATGGTTCCTAAAATGGACTTATACATCATATATCATACTGCTTAATATAATAAAACTAGTTTCTACTAAATAGGGAATTCCTGTAGGCCAGTGGTAGGCGATAAAGGCCAGTCACACTTCGGTTGCGGGTTTGATTCCCACAGCCTTGTCCGACGCGATGGGCTGTTGCCCGTCCTGCAGGTTGTCCTTTTTCTAAAACTATATTACTATAACATCCCATCAATAATTTCGAAAAAACTTCTATCCTAAAACAATACTAACTTATGTCCAACATAATCCATTCCAATCTTTAGGCTTATCCATAATACTACAGTCCACTCTCATAACATAGTGAAAACGATTACCAGAGATTTAATACCATCGTTGATCCCCATATAACATAAGATATGTTTTGTTGGTCACATTCCAAACATTCAAAGTCCTTAATCATGTGTTATCTTGAATACCCATTGAAACTTAGTGAAAACATGAATGCAGTTAAAAGTTAACACTTTCCACATACCAAAATCCTCAAAATTCTATATACTCAAACCATGATATCACTTAGTCCTTATATCAATCATGAGATCATGAATACTGTTAAACATTTCATTTTCTCGTTTTCCCTTCATTATGCGCATAATATCTCAATCAATTTGAATACCACATTAGACCAATACATAAATATTCCAATACTCCATGATACAACATTATTTTGGAATCCCATTACATAAAAACTTAATCATTTCACCACATCGTTGTCATATTCAACATTGCCAATAGTGATCGCATGTGACTTACCTTTGTCCTTTGCCTTAAGCGGTTTCTCATGTCGATCATCACTAACCCTTGGATTAGGGAATTTATTAGCATAATGCCCCATTTCCTTACACTTGAAGCATTGAAGTGTTGGTTGTGCGTTCTCTGTAGTGTTTTCTTTATTCACATCATTAGAATCCCTTTTTCCATTACTTCGACACTCAGCTGCTCGATGACCTTCTTTTCCACACTTAAAACATTTTCTAGTCCCTTTAAGACAATCTCCACCATGCTTCTTTCCACACTTTGTGCATAAGGAAACATTCATCTTCTTTTCACCATTATTCTGAGATTTCTCCTTGAACTCCATCTTTCGTTTCTTGTCAAAACCATGAGATGGATATGTAACACCAACTTCTATTTCTACCTTGATATCACAACGCACAATTTATTCATAGCTACTAAAGTCTCTTATAGCTAATGCCCTTCAAAGACTTGGTTTTAAGCCATTGAAAAATCGATCAACTTTACTTTCAGGTTGGATGATAATACCATATGAATACCTTGCATGTCTTGTAAAATTTTCTTCGTATATACCAACAGATTCATCATCCTTCTGCTTCAGCTCAAGAAACTCCTTTTCCATCTTTGTTCGAAGAATACAAAGGAAGTACTTACTGAAAAACAAGTTCTTGAACTCGTCCCATTCCATGGACTCAATTTCATCTCTTGGCCTTGTATTCTTGATAAGATTCCACCATTGATCAGCTTCACCTTCCAAACGATATACTGCTAAGATGACTTCATCATGTTCAGAACATTGAAGAACTAAAAATATCTTTTCAGTGGTACTGATCCATTGTTCAGCAACAAGTGGATTGGTAGTCCCACTGAAAGAAGGTGGAAGTTACCTCATAAAGGACTCAATAGAATATTGTTCCCTTATCTGCTCATTTGAAAGTCCAGAATGATTCATAGCTTGTGTAAGTATAGCAATAAGATTTTTCACTCCATCTCCCAAAACATTTGTTTGTTCAGGAGGACAATCATTGCATTGTCCATTGCATTGATCAGCACGGTTCCTTCGGCTTCCATCCATCGTCTAAAACCCAAAAATAATAGTGTGAGAGGCAAAAATCATGCTAGGGAAAACAATATAATAAAGGGGAAGTATGTTCAATATCTAACATCTTAGGTTTAATTCTATGATCATTAGCGTAGTTCTATTACTATAACCTATACATATACTTAACCTTAGGGACATCTCTAGACATACCTTAGAAATATCTCTAGGGATCTCACTAACGTTTTCGCATCCTAGTTTCCAAAGGTTGAATAAACCTCCCTTTGATACCAACTGTAGAGACCCGAAGCTTAACGTACATAGATATTACATTACTTTTGTGGAATACTTAGTACATAACAAAACACACACACAAGGACCGTAATAGTTTAGTGTCTTTGGAAACTCGGAATAAAATATTCTAATAGTGGTGAAAGATCTTCAATATCTCCCATAAAGATCTTCCCTTTTTTACCGAAAACCTTTCTTTATATCCTGGGGAAAATAAAACATAAAAGGGTGAGCTCAAATGCTCAGTAAGGGTAAACAAAAGAAAAATCAATCACATCATATTCATAAGAACATAACTTTTTGAAATCTTAACCTGCAAAAGGGAGCATAATTTCATAACATTGGATAAATCATGGCAGTGAAACTTAATCACAATAATCATAACTTAAAATATTAATCTTTGTGTCATGCACACATAATCATAGAGAATCATTTCTTGTTAGTCAAGACTCATTGCAAAGACTATCTTAGTGGACAAAGTCCCTTTCTGAACCGAGTCACCCTCGTTCCAGTCCTGTTTCACTAAACCGGAATAACCTACCATTCCAGCCATGTCTATCTAATGAGATATAAAATCTTTACCCAATGCATTGTATGGAGATATAGTTTCCACCCATCTCATAATGAAACCATTCTTATGTGTGCCACAAAATCATAAATCATACATCATTGCATAACCCATGTAATACAAATGGGAATCTTAAACATCATGACATCATAAATCAATTCATATAAGATAAAGGAATTCATAAAAATAATTCCATCACAACATGATCAAATCAATGTAATAATAGGGATAAAAACAGAACCCTTTATTATCTTGTATGGAAAATAATTTTGATAAAACACTTGAACTCCATTCTTGAGGAAAATATCCTTTCTTCTTCAAAAACATTTTTCCTTTCATAACATGTCATACGACATTAAAATAAAAGATGTTGATTAAAAATAAACTTGAAAACTTGTAAAGGAAGCTTCTTGGAAATAATTTTTTAAAAATCCATTCATGCCGTATAAGTTAAAAAAAACATTCTTCGTACTTTTGTTGGAAAAGTCAAAATGTACCTCGTATGAAAAATGATAAAAGATTCCTTTCATATCTTTTACTAAAAACCCACCAAAGGGTAAAATAGGTTTTAAACAATTGTATGTGGATGAAAATAATATTACATATTGAGGAAACATGGATGTGGATGATAAAATACACCCCAGTAAATTTCAAAGTATAAACAATCTCGAATAAAAATGAGATTGTGATATTTCCCTTACCTTAGGTCCGATTTTCTTCGTAAGTGTCTGAACCTCCTATATAATGATTTAAATAATGTTATTGACTTATTAAAGAATCATATTTATTGTTATTATATCATATATGGTCCACTTATGACTTTATATTACCCGTTCTTTTGTAAATTCGTGTTAAAGTAGCGTTTTGGGTAAAATCGTCTCATTTGTCGTTCGTGTTTTTAACTTGTAATTATTAATATGATTACTTGGATCATGATTACTTATATCCAGAATGTAAAAAATGATTTATATATAATATATATTCAGAATATATATATATATATAATATATCAATAAATGGAATGAAATACACCGTTCATGGAGACGGTAGTCCGTACGTACGCATGAACGCTGTTTTCGTTTCCTTATTGAATTGAATGGAATTAAGTAGATGACATACATATACATATAAATAAATCCAGTATCATTATTATGTCATACATTTCATTAGTACTTATTATATATATACATTATAATCAATCATGAATGGTTAATAATTGAGAATGAATCTCATCGCGTCGTGGAGACGGTAGTCCGTACGTACGCACGTGCGATGATATCATTCCCATGGTCGTGGAATTGTGTTGAAGTATATGTATACTATTTCAGTATCAATATCACTTTATAATAATCATACATAGTTACTCATTACACCATTATACCCATCCTATTAAGGTGGCGGCGGAAAATAGATTACACCACGGTGTGGAGACGGTATTCCGTACGTACGCACGCGCGGTGATTTCATTTTCCGTAGGATGGATAGATGGTTAAATAGGGTTGTTTAATACTTATAATAACATATCAGTATATGAGTGATACTGATGTTATTACTTCATAATGAAACAACTAAAGAAGAATAAGTTGAAGAAGAAAGAAATTGGAAAGGATCGGTAATGGATATTACCTCTTCTTTGAAGTGCTTCTTTGAGACCTCCTTTTAGGGCACTAAAATTGGTCTTTTAAGAAGACCAGGACCTCTAGGATGATACTAGGAAAGTGGAGAATATATTTTGGCAGGGGTTGGACGAGCTTGAATGCTCATATTGGTGTGAGGAGGAGAGGGAGGATGTGCCCTTTTATAAGGGAGGAGAGGGGCATCTTAGGAAAAACTAAAAATATTATTTTATTATAAAGTCAAGTTCGGTTTTAAATAGCTCAAAATTGATTTATTTCGAGGCTAAGGTGGGGATGGGTCGAAATACTCTCATCCAATAGAATTTAGACATGTTTAGGTTCCTATTTTAACCTTATCATTTAGATTTAACATTAAGTTAAATAATTTTACTTTTACCGTGTCTTCTTGTGTTCTTACACTATAAGGTTAATAAACTTACTATATCAAGCCAAACGAACCCCAAATTGTTTATTATTAATATATATAACCTTATCTAAGTCATTTTTCCGAACCTTAGATTTTTAGGAATAAAATAACAATTAATAATATAATATTTGTTTTAAAAACTATTTTATGTCAATTTTGACACTATTTAGTAATTGATTTTTGTGAAACTCATAACAGAATGATAAGTTCGAAAAAAGTTAATTAAATCAATAATAACATGTCATATTAACCTAGAAAATTAGTGGAATTTATAAAAAGTCTAATATTACATTTATTTGGGCATTTATAACATCAATTATGTTAATATTTTCTTAAAAAGGTAATTACTGCATCATCGTTGTGTCATAAATAAATTAAACTATTTAAAGTATAAAAATTACAAATAAAATACCATTATGTAGGAAATCGTTTTAGCTTTCTAATTAATATTTATAGTCGAAATTATATTATGTATAACCCTATATTAAAAATGTTTTAGTCAATAAACTTTTATTTTAACTCTTTTAACTCTTCTTTGAATTAAATAATTATAAATGTCCTAATCTAATCCAAGTGGGCCTAAATGATAATATTTTACACTTAAGGTTGTTTATGGTCGAGATACACTTGTCCAATAGGATTAGGACATGTGTTAGGGTAATAATAATATCATTTTGACCCTTAATTACCCTATTTACTTTTAACCATGGTAAATAAAAGTAAAAAGTTACTATTCACCAAAAATTATTTTCATCTCATTGAACCACATTTTACTTACTAACATCAACCGTGTGTCTCAGATTTTTGAAATTCTATTCACAGAAGCGGTAAAATTAATATTTATGAAAAAATTAATTTTTTTAACTACAACTTAGTAGTTTCACTATTCATCAAAAATTGAAGTTTTTCAGAAAAATGCCAAAATTTCACCCTAAGCTATAATTGATATTCCAAGTTCAAAAATGATTTCTATTTTTCAAAATTCCCAAAATATAAGTTGCGTTAATTAATTTTATAATTAATTTCTGCTGTCACAACAAATAGTGTGTTTTTAAGAGATAATAACTATCAAAAGATTAACACTTGTTTATGTCTGGTGTAAATGTGAAATTACATCCAATGACCAACATTGTATTGAATTTTAAAAATATATTCTAGATATAATTTAAAACCACTCAAATTAATAATTTATTACTATTAATTATTTCGAATAAAAAAGTTGTTTTTAATTAAAATTTAGTAATTTTCACTATTCATCTGAAAATGAAAGTTATCTGAAAAGTACCAAAATTTTACCCTAAGCTAATTTCGATATTACGAATCCAAAAATGAATTCCATTTTGAAAAATAAAATTTTCAAAATTTCAAAAAGTGGTTATTACTATTCATAACGGCTAGTTTTAATAATATTTTAATAGCATATTGTTGTTTAGTGAAACTCGTTATTGCGTACTACACATGCTATCGAGGAAGGTCGCGATTGCGTGTAATGCAAGGCAAGTCAAGGATGCATGTTGTGCAAGCTCCTTTTGGTGTAGCGTACAACACAAGTCAATAAAGAATATTTTTCATAAAATCTTGGGCTGTTACAGACAATCACCATCCAATATAATAATCACCAACCCTATATGTCCCAAATATTGGGTGCAGTGATTCCTTTTGTATTTCTATCCCTTCAAACATCAGTGTTTCTCGAGAATAAATTTTATTTTCATTGGGAACAACCCCTCCTGTTCTCTTTCCTTCATTGTTGTACCTTTATATGTTGGGGAAAACCTGATCTCGTTCTTTGTTTCCCACTTCGAGCATTTCTCACTATGTATTAGGAACATTACAAAGGTGATACTCAAATAAATGGGCATGTGATTATGGTCTGAGACCAATGAACTCAAACAAAGATCACCACCATCGTCACCGCATGATGTTAAACAGAAAACATGCTGGAAAATTTCTTCCATGGACCGAAATCAGTTACCTTATCCTTCCATCCCCCTTTTCCAAGTTCTCATTTAGGATTGTGCGTTGTGTTTGGACTCCATGTCCTCGTTCATGTTGGTATATTTGTGTTATGCCACACACATGCCCTTGAGACACCACTACAACATTATATTCCCTGATGAAAGATATTAAATTGCACAGGTACCACCATGTTTATGTATCCCATAATTTGGGTTTCCATTATTTTCCAGATCAGAAAAGGCCCCCTCTAATGGAAAAGTCTCATGCCGAATTTGCTCACCTAACGTATGGGGCCAACATCCTCGAGGATCTTGAACAACAATTTGAAACAAGTCCCGCATTGAGAATGTGGTCAGTGATCAATGGTAATTTTTTTTCCTTTTCTAGGACACACGAGACCGATAGTAGGTCGCAAACATGGTCAACAGTTATCTAAAATAATTATTTCTATTTTGTTGACTCCAAAATGAAAGGCACAATTATTTAAACCTTTCTCCCTTCTATCCTAGGCACATGACATTAAATTGGGCATTTACGGTCCATGATCTATGACCAAAATCTATGATCTACCACGTCTTTGTCGCATGATGTTTTACTACACTTCATTTTCATGAACTATGTATGGATATAATCCCATCCTCAAGGGATATGTAAGAAAGAACAAACATTTCAATTTTTGGTCCAGCCTAGGTTCATCTATTATTTCTCTCGGCCACATGGCCGATGTTCTCCCCACAAATTATGAATAGTGTGACGTATGTGGTCTTATGTCCTCATTCATGTCAGGTTATTCACCACACCATGCACATTCCTATTCTAGATTCCTTTTCCCCATGTACTCACCACATGATGTTAAACAGCATGGCCCTTTCATAAATATGTATGGATTGATTCGCATCCTCTTGGGATACGTAGGAATTCCCATAAATTTCATATGTGGGCACATCCCTACTACAAATAATCTACATCATCCATACGGAACCTTGGCCTATGTTCTTCAGCAGGGGTTATGTGATGTCGAATTGACTTATGTCCTCATTAAGGAGGTGTTTTCAATATCTATGCCACGTAACTCCATCTTGAGAGATTTCCATCTCATTATCGACCACTCATCTTCTTGAGTCAGCTGCCCCCAAATTGGGCCCCTTTACCCTTTTTGGAAATTCATCTACATGCCTATGATCACTCTAGTATAAGACCTAGAGTGTCAAATTCTAAATATAGAAGTTTTCACCCATTTCCATGCTTCATGTTTCCCTTTACATAGGCTTTCATCATCTTTCACATTCAATGTTACCCCTGAATGGCATGGATGATAGGCCGTAGTACTCTCCTACCATCTTTGTACAATGACCCCAAGGATTTCAAATGAAAATTTAACACAATTCATGCATTTAGAATATGGTTAGTGGTCGATTTCCATTTATTTGTTCCCATTTCAGGTCACATGATATTGATGTTGTGTTTTGAACACAGTCAACAATTATCCTCCATCATTACACCACCCCAATTAAGCCCTAAATATTGGTTGTGTGATTCCCATCCTTTTCCACTCCATCATGTCCAAGTGAAATTTTGATACTCTTGGTGATATCCCTCAGTGTGTGTTTTCACATTAATAGGATGAATACATAGTGTGGTGTCATTCGAGGCTCTCTGCCTATTACCTTTCTTTATATTCCACAAGTTTTGAAGATCTTCTCCACCCTTGTTCCTCACATCAAGCATGGATCATGTGGGCTTAGGGATTTTTTATGTTTTATGCCCGCAAAGATGAGTTTCACTTATTTTGGTCCAAGCTCTATGACCATAAACTAAGATCAACCCTCATCCTTGTCGCATGAAGTTAAACTACATGAATCATTCCATAACTATGTAAATCTTAATTCCAATCCTTATGGGATACATAGAAATTCCCAGATATTTCTTCTTTAAGTCCAGATCAGGTTTCACTAATTATCTCTTCTGTTCTGCCTTTAGGCCATTAATCTTATATTATTGCGTGGTGTGGCGTATGTGGGGTTATTCTCTCATTTACGTCAGGTTTTCAAAAACCACACTATGTACTCCCCCTTTATGAGATATTCTCTCCTCTACTCATCCTTATCACATGATGTTAAATTTCACGAATCCTCCCCTCCACTTTATTACATGACGTTAAACTACACGAAATCTTCTAGAACTATGTATCGCTTGATTCCCATCCTCATGGGATACATAGGAAGTCCCATACATTTTTTCTTCGAGGCCAGCCCTATATCCACTTATCTATTACAACACCTTAGCCTAAGGTTTTTCTTCTAGAGTTACACATGGTGTGGTGTGGACTTTTTCCTCATTCAATTTAGGTAGGCTTTATCACACCATTCACATTACAACTGAAACCTCATTCTTCTGTATGTGTCCATGATATATGACCATAAACTATGTTTCCCAGTACCTCGTGACTTTATGCTATTGTTTCTTTGCTGCATGAAATTATTGTACATTGTTTGGTCCTATCATATGACCCAAAACTATGACACTATCATCATGGCTGCACGAAAAAATGTCACTACATTGTGAAGTCCTCACTCTAGGGGACATCATGTTTGGTATCAGTCATTCAACAAGCATTTTTCAAGGCCTATTTATGGTGTGACTCCTATAGTGACCCCTGCATTCTCCATACTAGGTCTTTTTCTTCACAAAAAAATCACATCCACCCTAAACAACAAACAAGATCCATCAAATTCCACTTATTTTCATTCATGGGATAGACCTGTATGAAAGTATTGCCTCTGGAATTGGTACCCTACCATTACATATACATAACTATATATGTCTTGATTCCCATCCTCATGGGATATGTATGAACGCCCTAATATTTCAACTTCAGGTCCATCCCTAGTTATCTCAAAT
This sequence comes from Viscum album, assembly GCA_963277665.1. Taxonomy (NCBI): domain Eukaryota; kingdom Viridiplantae; phylum Streptophyta; class Magnoliopsida; order Santalales; family Viscaceae; genus Viscum; species Viscum album. The sequence continues at coordinate 1,072,640,877 of OY728129.1, forward strand.
CCTACCCTCGGTTCTGCCCCTTGGCCCTTACTCTATCGGAGGCGTGTGGTGTGTTTTGGACTCTATGTAGTCATTCACATCGGGTTTTGAAAAGACCACACTATGTGTCTCAAATTTTTCTTCCCTAAATGGTCTGAGTTATGTGACCACAGACGAATATATTGTGAAAACTAAGTGTGGCTTGATTCCCATCCTAATGGGGTATGTAGGAACACTCGAAAACTTTATCTTTGGCCCAACCCAAATTTTTTCATCTTTGGTATCTCGACCTAATATTTCCCCAAGAATTATGTGGTGTGTTATGGAATACTTTGGACCTCATTCATGTCAGTACAAGAACATTCACACCACATACACCACCCATTGGGACCTCCCCTTTTACTTATAGTCCTACCGTATGATATTAAACTACACAGGTTCTCTAGAACTATTTATGGCATGATTACCATCCTCATGGGATACATAAAAATGACATGGAACATTCCCTCGTGTTCAGAACCGAGATAGGCCACCTCTGGTCTATGGTCTAAAGAATACCTTTGGGAACATTTGGTGTGTTGTGGACTCTTACAACCCGCATTCACATCGGCATATGAACTACACCGCACATTTCATTCGGGTTACCCTTATCCTCAACACAAGACTTTTAACTATGGACCTACCCAAAACAAGTTTAGGAATCCCCATGATAATTATGTTTTTTGTCAGCTTCCTCTCTATAAAGGATTTCCCTTATCAACGTTCATCTCTAACCACACTATGCTCCAGAACTATTTTTGTACTGATTTCAACCTTATGGGATACGTAGTAACACATAGGAATTTCTCCTTGGTCCCGGACCCAATGTCATTAACCATTTTAGTCCCTCAGCTCCAATCACGATTATGTACCTATGACCTTAAAATAGAAACCTACAATCCATGAAACATGACATTAAATTGTTTTCCTCAGTCTAGGTAGTTTGACCTTGAAGCTATGTGCAACATCCTTTCCATATTATGTTAAGCTATATTTTTCACTATCCTCACAGTATAGCGTTAAACTACATGTCTATAGTCCTCATTAGCATGGCATAAAACTGCAAGACACTCTAGGTTCTCGCCATGACGATCATTTCATGAGATAGTGCAATCCATGATTAGACCGATGCACTCAGCTAATGTGTTTTTATCATGGTGGCATAATTTTAAGTGTCTTGGAATTCATTCAAACAACCCATCACTCCACCCTCTATGCTTTGTGTGCCCATTATTTGGATCCTCATCATCTTTTTGTCTTGAAAGAACCCCCTAGAAGTATGTATTCTTAGCCTATATCCTGCCTACTATCATGGGATAACATTTTATAAAACTATGGATGACATTTTGAGTAAGGCCATGTGATTCGAACATGGTCAGCGATCATCCATCATTTGTTGTCCCCATTTCAGGATAATTCAATAGGGATAATATGTTCCAAACACAGTCAACAGTTATCCTTAATTTTCAGTCCATCCCAACAGTGTTCTGAATTTTTAGTATCGTGATTCACACATTATACACTCCCCTCTATTCGGATTGATTATAACGCCCCTAGAGTTACCATGCTCGTTCACTAGAGCACGTTGAGAAATTGGAAATTCGACTGTTCTAAGAACATCATTCCCCAGTTGGGTCTCCCTTTCTCTTCCCAAATGGTTTGATTGGTCTCTCATACCCCAGATTCCTAGATATTGGTTGGAACTCTCATATTAAAATATAATAACGTTGTAGCCATCCCTTGTTTCTCACATTAGGCATGACCCACATGAGCTAAGTGATTGATCGCTGGATATTTCACAGCTGTGATAAAAATGTTACAATTAAAACATTTAACGGAACTTATGCATGCAAAAAACATAAATAAAAAAGGAATTAATATAATTTATGAGTTCACATAAATTACAGTGCCCAAGAATTGGCCCCTCCCATAGATGGGTTTACCTCTTCAACCGAGCGTCCTGGCACCGTAACTCTTTGGATGGTGGTGCTTAGGATCTGATATCACCTATTGAGCACCACTTTATCCTCGATGGAGATGGGGCTTAGTCAATCAGCCTTGATCTGGTCCTAATTCCCATCGTCATGGTTGATAGTCATCTCTTGAATAGCTCACCTCATCTATTCCCCATCCACTACAAACTGGATGTTTATCCATGATATGAGTGGTGATTGTGAATGAATGAAAGAAAAATACTCATTCACTTGTTCCCTTAACTGTTGGATCTCATGATCAGCCTTTTGGAAAATTTTGATATTCAAGGCCTTTCCCTACTACCATGTGTCCCCCTGCACCCTTTCATCAAGGTCGTCCCAAATAAGTGTGTGAGGGATTTGGTAATTTACTCCTCTAGTGAATTGATTGTGGAATCAGTAACCAAACCTCCCCATCTTGCATATCTATTCTACTTGTGGATTCGCTTTGATAAAAATCTTGATCACCATTCATGATTGACAATGAATTACCTTTCTATCCCCTTCATCAAAAGAAGTTTCACCCAGATCCCTTGGGTAAGTGGGTTTATATTCGAGAAATGCCTCCAAGATTTTAGCAGCATGGTCTTCCTTAGGTTGTTCTTCATCATTGGAATATAATTCGATGATGACCAACCTAAAAATACTATACTCTTTTTCTCCAACATTATTGTCCGCCACCATCGGCCACTCATATGGAACTATGGGCTAGTCAGATAGGGGACTCAATGTTATAGGGATTAACACATCTATTTGGAGCAGATCCTTGGGTCTTCCATCCATTTAAATCGTGAACATGTGAACCATCATTGAAACTTTATAGGTATGGGCCGCATTAGAAAATTTGACTGACGAGAAAATGAGTACCACTCAGGAGTATAAAACATTCCCTTTTCATATGCTTGATCTTTCCGTGATTCTACCATTTTTGGGAGGCAAGACACAACCCTCCATAAAAGATTGTGGGATCTGAAGATTTCACGTATGACGAACATGATGCCCGAGAACAGCTGGATTCCACAACTACCATCTCTCCAGCTACAGGTCCTAGTGTTTTCTTCTTTTCACTTATCAGACCAAATTTTTTATCAGTGAGAGTGGAAAATTAAAGATTTTCTTGCACAGATATGTTTCAGTTGAGAATGAAATATAAGGTATGGAGGGAATTGGTGAAATGAATGGGAGTAGAGACTCACCTCTAATGTTGTGGTGAATTCCCCCAAGTATAATCCCACCTGAGTCTGGTATCTCACCTTCTTTAGTGGAGGCTCACATGGAAGTACCGTCCATGGATTGGAAAAATTCTACCTCGTTAAAATCTCCCCACCGTGATTCATCTTCATGGTCGGGAAGGGTAAATTCTCTACCCATTGATCTACCGTCAGTTCTGTGGGAGTAGTCATGTTCATCAGCACCATTTCCCGGTGCAACATCGGTTACATGTCAACGTGAAAATGTATAACTTCTTCAAGCTACATTAAAAACATTCTTCCCTCAGAAGGGATAGTATTAAATCTTTCCTTAGAAAATACCAACTCCCCTAGTGACATCCCATGCATGTTCAAATTCATCCACAATCTATAAATGAAGCAGTACTATTTTCTCTTTTCCCAAACATTCCATGCCTCAAGAAAGAAAACATCAGAGGGGATTGATACTGGATGTATTTTCTTCCTAGGAGCTTGATGGGAGACCATGCAGAAGCCCCATGATGATTCACCTCTTTCCTGGGCCCTCCCAGATAGAGGAACCAGGCCCAGCACTGCCACCACTCCCACATCACTTCTTACTAACACTGGTCCTAGGTTTGATGATTCATTGCCTACCCCACCTACAATTACATCCTATCCATCATAGAATACATTTTAACCACCTTCTTTGCATCCCACCATCATTATTGTTCAACTATGATGTGTAGGAACACCTTGCGGTCCCATATAGTCACTCACTTCATCATCTAACTTGGGTAAGAAGCCTCTCAACTCTGAGAGTACTCATGAAATTTTTTGAATATAGCATTAGGTGATGGAAAATAATTCCACGTCTTCCCATACAACCTTGTAAAAATCATCAAAGGATGTCACATCACACTTAGGGATTCTCGTGGAACAGATTTGTATACACTCGAGGAGTCAGCGTCCACATGTACCAAAATTTTCTAGAAAATTGTTTTAGGGTATATGGTTCACATTTGGGTTCACAATCTACCCATGCCACCAGCACACCACCGTGGAAGTATATCAGATATGACCAATTCTCTAGGCTATTTGTGCCATCATTTGTATAGGCCCCATTTTGAAATGTAAATGGGTTGAATATGAACTGATCTGCTTGCCACATCTTACCTAACACATTCATTCCATCCACCTTCAATAGGGCACTCCCCGCAATGTTTAAAAATTATAGTTGAGAATGTATCCCACGTAGAGTTATGGGATTAATATATTTTTATCCCCAATGTATGCTACGATCTTTCTATACAAAAATTGGAATGGACATACACCCACAACAGCCACTTCCCCACACTAACATGTCAAAGTAGTTGGTACAACTTTTCTAGCCCTAGTATACCGAGGTTGATGTGGTCCCCACCAACCATTTGGGAATCCATGATATATGTACTTGGCCACACCCCTTGTGGGTGTCCCTGGAAGGTAATATCCACCAACAGATTAGTGATTAGATAAACTCGGTGAGATTGATTTTCAATCGCATCCTAGTCGTGACATTGTATCCCCACAGTTTCCATTGGATATCATCCAGGATCCACAATTATGTACCCTCTTTACACTACTAAGATCCTCACATACATATAAGGGGCCTCGCCGGTAGTGATCCCTCTTCGAGGGGGAAATTCAAGAAATAGTTAAACCACAGATTAAAGTGGATGTACTGGGTATTCTATTTATACTCTCCTATGGTTGTTACTAGAATCTACAATGTCATCACCAAAGGTGGAATCTCATCCCTGTCCCCCTATATATTCATGGTGGGGAGGAAATTTTCATACATTCCTCCTAGGATTGGAATACAAGATATCTAAGGTAGGTCCCAGTGACTGATGTCAACCTCCCCATTATGAAAATGGAAAGTGTTGGTATCTTGAGGAAACTGTCTCAAAATTTCCAATATATATTACCTCAATTTAAAGATGTTGTATTGGGAGTCCTAGTATGCTTTATATAGACCAACCCACCTCAGGTCATTCTCAAACTCTTCACAGGATTGACACATCCAATAGGCCCAGACCCAATCATCAGTGAAGTTTCCACCCTAGAACAAGTCCCAGGTTCTGATCCACCCCTTTTATGGATTTCCAAGCCTTTCCTTGATGATCATCTTGTACAGGGGTGTGGATTTCTCATATTCCAATGTTTTTTTGTCAATGTGGTTGTCATGACTCTATAGAAAATGTTTTATGATCGGGGTATGATCTTTTATGTTGTTCCCATCCATAGAACTATACAATTTTTATTGCTCGGTGTGATCCTAAAAACTGTAAGAAAGATCACACATGTTAGTGTACATGATGAAGACTTCATCTCATAAGAAAAAACCATACAAAGGAAGTTGCTTGCATAGTGGGTATTCGTTTTACACCTCCGTCAGCCATTCCATCAAATAATGGTGATCAGACCTACACCATTAGTACTATCCTCGTTTCATGTTATTTTTTATGGACTCCCTTCAGGTAGCGTTATCACGAACTTCTCGAACATCCTATTGAAATACCATTAGATCCAAGGACTTGGATAAATTTTTGTCAAGGAACAAAAATTGAGAAATGTGACATTTTTAGAGGCTCTTTGCAAAGACCCTTCACAAAGATGGTGACAAACCACCTTACCACATTGAATCTGCCTTATATTTGAAATTTGTTGTGAAGGAAATAACGAATTGCGATTCCACGGTCCTCTAAATTGCGTTCCCAAAGCACTTGGCCAAATAACACAGGTTCAAAAAAGTGGTCATAGAGAATATTGGTTCATGATGAAAGAGATTGAAAAACTTTATTTGAGATGATCAAGATGCAGAAAAAATACTATGAGACTCTATATATAGGTGTGGGGGTGCCAGCTTCCCGACGAACACCCTAGGTTTTTTGTAGAAACCCACCCATGCTCTACATGCTAACCTTCACCCTCATGGAGCGTCACCTCTCCGTGAGGCTCCCTTCGCGAATAGGCAGTGCGCTGACCATCATGAGGTCTGCTTGCAACCACCTCCACAAGACATCTCAGTGATCTCCCAAATGTTCTAATTTTTAGGAATCTTCAGTATCTTTCCCTCATAATTCGACCCTCCTTTTTATCAGTTTTAATTTTCAGGGGGCAAATTTTTTTTGTGAATAAAATAATTTGTTCTGCATAATGAGTAGACTCAACAATAAGTTCTGGGTAATCAGAACTCCAAAGGGAACTAAATACCTCCAATCCATCCCCAAGGATTTACTTCATGAGGATCACTGCGATGTCAGTTTGTTGCTATGAGGTCACCTCCATGATCATCTTTGTGGCATCATGGTCTGGAGTTAGTTTGAAACAATCCCAGAGCCACTCCCCAACATCATCGGCCTCCAAGACCCTTATGTAATGGTCATTTCAACATGCCTCTTCACAATGTCACACACCCTCTACCAATCTGATGCTGGCCGATGGAGTGGCACCACTCTGTGGCATCAATCATCTCTGTAGTGGGTTCTGAGACCCTCTCTGACTATGGTTTCTTATAAATAGAAGTCACACCTCCTTCCAAACCACCGTGCCTCTTCCATTTCAACATACCTTCTCTCATTTCTCAATGACCTTTGTTGAAACTTATAATGGATCACAAAAGGTAACTGGTCTTTGTGAGATGTACCATTCTATGTTTTCTCTAGCCTCCACCAATGGTAGAGATGTCGTTCGTGAAATAAATATGACCTTCATAGAGGAATGGGCCCCTTCTGGGTGCTCGAGGTTTCACACAGCATATAACCTTCACAAATCTCTCTCTAATGAAAGATTCATTTCCTAAGGGGATGCTCTACAACATTAAATGTTCATCTTTATGATTCCCTTCCCCTTTGCAAAGCCCATCCTCTTCACGATGTGATTTACCTTAGCAATTTCTATTCCACCCCATTAAGCATATGGCCTTCAAGAAACCCATCCTCTTAATAAAGAACCTCTTTCCAAGATTCCATACATTACACACCCCTTTATCGTACGGCCCTCCAAGATCATGTGAAGTGATTTAATGGTCCATTGGGTGGGTCTTTATATTTCGTTACATAGCCTCATGCTTTTTTTCATATGCACTCCAAAGACAATTGCTTAATTTCATAACCACACAAACAAGAGCCCCTTGATGGGTCACTCCACAACCCTACCTACACATGACATTGATGATTCATTCCCTTCCGCAAGGGTTAATGTGAGCTGGTTAGGTAAGTCTTAGGGTTGAGAAGTGAATCCTCGTCGTCTGAGCTATAGTAAGTTAAACTGCTAAGCACCATCATCCTTAGAACATGACATTAGACTATATCCTTGCCCGTGAAATATAAAAGGGGTTCCCCACCTCTGACATTTTCCACTCCCATGTGTCTCTACGAGAGTGAGATATTCCACACATGGAATGAGATCCTCCTTCCGTAGAATGAAATATTTCTTAGGGGAAGGGAAACCATCTTGGGGTAATCCACTAGCCTTTTTTTGTGGGAGATGGAATACCTACTCCTCCTATATTAATCTCGGTGCGATTTCCAGATGGAAGATATGCTTAATGACTTTCATTACCCTGTCCCTCTCCCATTGGACTTTATCACCATCAGGCCTCCATCATGGAGTATGTCCCAATCTCATACTCCTTGGGTAGCTAAGCTTGTTTATGCCCCTATTTTCTTTTTGGGCTACATACCAAGTGTAAGCCCCGTTATAAGACTCATGGATGCACCATTCACGATGTGATCATCAGGTCTTTGTTGCCTCTTGTTTCTTACACCGATCATTACTCATGTGAGCCTAGAGTAAGCACTGACCACGACATATTCACTGGTCGACCTTAGTGTGTAATCCTAATCCCCCCCACAACCAAACAATATGGACTTTGATCCCTGTCTCCTTGAATGGGTATGTAGGAAGCATCCATGAGGATCAATCCCGATACCCATTAGTCCCAACAATTTCACATCGGTTCATCCTCAACCCACGTGATGTTAAACTATATTCCCCTTTTCATCCAGCATGACGTTAAACAGAATACACTTAAAGTAAGTGGGTTTTGATTCTTTTTTCCAAGACCGGGCACGAAGGAATCCTCCAAGAGTTTCAACCACTAAAAAATGGAAAACACATTCAAACTACATGGTTTTTGATCCTTAATTCTTAGACAGGGTATGTAGGAAGCCTCAACGAGGTTGAACCCAAAAAAAATGGTAAAACTGTTCGAACTATGTGGGTTTCAATCGCTGTCTCTTAGGCAGTGTATGTAAGAAGCCTGCCTCAGGTTCAAACCCCAAACAATGGTAAACTAATTTGAACTACCTGGTTTTTGATCCCTATCAACTAGATAGAGTATGTAGGATGCCTCACAGACATTAAACCACCAAATAATGGTAAACCCATTCAATATATGTGGGTTTTGATTCTTGGCTCCTATATAGGGTATGCAGGAAGCCTCCCTGACATTCAACCCCCAAACAATGGTAAGACCATTGGATGTATTTGGGTATTGATCCATGTCTCATAAAAAAGGAACATAGGAATCCTTCCTATTGTTAAACCACCAAATAATAGTAATCCCATTCAAACTACATGGGTTTTGATCCCTATCTCCTAGATAGGGTATGTTGGAAGCCTCCATAAAGTTCAACCCCCAACCCTAGAAAAAATTAGTTAACCCTTTTTTGGGATGCAAATCCTTGTTTTGTCCCTTAATGGAATCAGAAAAACTCTTGGGATTCTAACCACAAGTAAGTCACAACATGTTGTTGGGTCGTTTTACTCTACATACACCCCGATTCCTTTCCACCACCAAAAAATACATGGAATTTGATTCCCTACTATAGGGATATTTAGGGAAACTCCCTGAGGATCAATCCCATCAATCATGTCCCATCCTAGACTTTCCATTGATCACATTATGTTTCAGGAAGGTCATTCCCCAACTTATAGGATTTACTTCCATCAGGGCCCATCTACACATTCATTCTGATGAGATGCCTCGTTATGAGAATAATCTCCCCACTGAACTATGTGGAATTTGATTCCCCAGCATAGGGATATGTAGGAAGCCTCTCCTAGGTCCAAGGACCACACTACCACCATCTTCACATCGGTCCCATATCATTCACCACCCACTTCATTCAACCTTCCATAACACATCATGATTCTTACCCAGGCTGCCACATCCAGGTGAGATCATTCCATTCATCCCATCGCTTCTCTTTGTGGAACCAAGGTAGATAAAAGTGCATAAGCCCCATACATTTTATAGCCATCCAACCATGTTCTTTCCTCTTGCAATGAGCCTATATCCATGCATAATGCCTAGAATGTATTTGTGTTGTTTTCCTTTGTGTACAACTAGAAACAACACACATTCTAACTATGTGGGTTTTGATCTCTATTTCTTAGATATGTTACATCAGAAACCTCCATTAAGTTTAATACCAGAAACTAGTAAACCATGACACCCCCTTTATAGGGACCCAAGCATTCTCAGATCCACCTTCATGGGAAATTTTGATCAAATAATCCAATAAACCCCTCAGGTGCACCCTATTGAGGATGTACCCATCTAATCCACTCTTATCAGTGTTCAGATCAATCCGTTCCATCATCGCTATACATTAAACATGAAATATACCATATGTTAAATATGGTAAGATGAAAAAAATATCATTGAAATTCCTATAGAATATATTTCCCCACATTCGACATAGGATGCCTCGGCCTTCCGTGCCCTCGAGAAGCACCACCATAAAGGAAAGAAATCTAGTTGCATCAAGGTTCTAGTGTCCAGACATTCTAGTGATGTCCAACATGAATAATCCCCCGATTGAAGGTTTCTTCGCTAAATTTCCAGACAAAAGAAGTGTAATTAATTGGTGTCCATTAAGATATGACACTAGGGAAGAGTTTCAAGAACAACGTCTTAAATATATGATGGTGACCCATACTAGGCGATGAATTCTGAAGAGGAATCCATGGAAGGTGGAGCCGAAATCCCATCATTCCATTTATATAAGTGAGAAAATGTCCTTAAATAAGAGATGGATGCCCCGAAACCTTTGGAAAAATAGAATGTGGGGAAACAATCAATGCATCCTGGACAGATGGAAGTATATCCCAGAAAAAGTTCCTGAAATAGTATTTTCAATTATTTTATTCCAATCACTATTTTTTTTGATTACTATGAAATTTTAGGATTGAGTAACAATATTTTTCTTCTCTGGAATCTTGTTTTTTTGATTTTTTAGAAAATTCATTTAATAATAGTGTCAAAATTGATCTAATTCATAACATAAATTTTAAAATACCTATCTAAATGATATAAAATTTATAAAAATTCAATAATATAAAAAGAAATTGAGATAACTCTGAAAATTACTTTAATTACTCATTCATTAGTCATTTGGTGTGATTTGGAAACTATTTTAAGTCTCAAAGTGTATATTACTCGACAAAACAGCAAGAGTTAAAAAAGGTTAAAAATATGATAAGGATTAAAAATTATAAAAAACATGAGTAATTATTCTTGGATTATTATATTTAGAACCCTTTTCATTCTAGTCTATAGATAAATCAACATGGAACAATTTTTAAAAGAAATTGAATTTATATTAATTTAATAAAATTTATAATTCCAAGGGTTCCCTCCCACATCCTATAAAAAGGCACACATTATTCTTTATTACTCAATCTTTCAGAAACATTTAATTCATCTAATCTTCATAATAACTTCCTAGATTCCCTACCCACATTCTCGAGGCTTTATTTGAGGCATAACACCCTCTGTATAGGTGATAATGTGTTAGGCCAGGTGATGTTTTTATTTAATAATTTTAATTTTATTTATTCTTCCATATTATTTTAATATACTTCAATCGTGATGAAATAATAACTATAGTATATGAAATATACTCATAAATTATTATGTTAGTATAATCACTTTAATCCATCTTCTCTTCCATTAAATTGGAAGGGAATTAATCGTTCATTCATACGTGTGAACTATCACCTCCACGAACCGATCAATTTTTCCCATAACCGTCTCTCATGACTAGTATAATGATTGAATTAATGTTAACATGTTATATTAATGACTTATTAATCATTATAATAAAATAATATATCAATTATATTATGTATATCCATTCTCATGAAAATGATAACATCATTCATGCGTACATGTGAACTATCACCTCCACGAAGCAATTTGACTACTTTTTATTCATTATATCTCTTGTATGATTTATATAATTAAATTTTAATTACTAATATGATATTAATGAGTTTATTATTATTATTTAATGATAAAATAATATTTACCTCCTTCTAGTAACGATCATTGAAAAATGGAAATCTTTACTCATGTGTATCTATGGATTACTGTCTCCATGATTATAAAATTTTCTATTTTTCAAAAAAATAAATAATGGATTGATTTATAAGAATAAAGTATGTATAAAAATGATAATAATTAAATTAATATTACTCTATATATTAGGGACTTATGACAACATAGACTAGGGACATCAAACCATGTTCATTTTCGACTAATGTACTAAATATCGACCTAACATCAAATATGAACATAAATAATTATTTTCCTTCCATAAAATGGTAATAATTTATATAAAAGGAATATTAAACCTGAAAATGGTTCAAAATTAAATTATAAATTTATCTAACTTTATTAATTAGAAAAATAAATATTGTACATTATGAGTCGGACTCACGGTAAGGGACTTCGTCTCAATCTCCATTAATTGAGGCATATTTTGATAATATGCATGCCCTTTTATATGATGTATAATAGAACCATTTGAATATTAATTTCATTAAATATTTTTGAAAGGGAATCCATTTATATGAAGTGTTTTACAAAATGAAAATCAAAATTTTTTCTACGTATGTGGAAACAATGACTTTTCCACCGTCGTGACCATTATTTGATATTTGGAATCCTCTATAAGACATATTGTTTTTAAATAAAAAATAATAACCATATGCAATTTTATTGTATTTTGGAATTGAAAATGATTTTGATGATTGATTGAATATGTCAATATCATAAAATGATATCTTGTAATTAAAATGTGGAAATGATATTTTTTCACCTTACGTTTTAATTTGTTATGATTATGTTATAGTTCTTTGGAATTTCATATGTATATGGGTGGTTCAATGATAATATAAGGGATGTTTAGCATGTGATAGATCTCAAATTAATTGGGTAATGATATCTAGTAAAATGTTAAGGTTTCTCCTAAGTTATTTAGGGAATATACTATGATGGCTATTCTAAACATAACCAAGAATGTTTCTCCCCATGTAGCTATAAAATCTAGGATTTATGTATGATATTGATTCCATAAATTGCATTTATGATTTATGATTTCTAATAATATTTTCTGTAGTCTTATGATTTAATGAGGTATGATAAAGAGCATATTTTTATGGGTGAACAAAATTATTTTGTGAACATGTCTTCATGTGTTTATAATATTGGTGAAATAATGTTTTCATTACTTATTTATATACCTTATTGAGACTATTATGATCATCCCATGTTTTAAATTATTCTTAATAGGTCTTATGATTTGTAATAAAAATGGAGATGTCGTGATAAAGTAATTCAGTAGGTGTATCTGAAATAAATCATGTATTATTTTAAAATGTTTTTTGGGTGTTATAATTGGACACTGGTTGGAAGTTTCCACATTTATTTATTATGGTTTTCATGTAATAGTAATGGTATAATAATTGAAACTCTAATGATGAAAATATACTCATTGTGAATTAAATTAAATTATTCACTAAAATTCAATATTATAAAATGATTGGGGTCATTGTCTTATACACTCATACACCATATCTCATATTTAAATTATTTTTGGGGCACCCTTGATGAATCAATGTATCCTCAAAAAACATTCATGATGAATCGAAGATTTGGTTAAGGGATCAACTCATCCTTATTTTGTCATTTCTTCCACATTAACAGTTCTTCACACTCCCATATTCTTCCCATTTAAGGAGGGATAGAATATCCTCCATTGGATTTTATTTTAGATCATGTATTTGATTAATCTTGTTTTGTTAGATATTGACCTTTGGTTTTTATCCTATATATCCATTTTTTGTGATTTCGATTGTTCTGCACGAAATTGAGTGTTATGATTTGGCAAGCATTCAGTAATAATTGTACTATAGGTGGTATTATTTCTAATTATAAAAGTATTTATTGTGATCATGTGTATATAGTTATTCCATTACATTAACATGTTTTGAAATTGAATTTAACTTAGAAATAATGAATTTACCTACATGTGATTATGAGAACCTTCATAGTTCACATTGGATCCACTGATGTTTTCAAACTGCACATGATAGAAAACCCATGGGGCATGCCAACATTACTAAAATTATAATTTATGTGTTTAGATAGTTGAAAAAACCAGCATATGGAATTGAATTATATGATTTATTCATGTTTTATAAATGGGATTTTGAATATGGTTGATAAATGGGATTTTGAAATTAGATGAACAATGAATTACAATCATGGTTTCTTAATGGGTTTTGAATGTGTAATGGTTTTTGTGCATGATGTAAAAAATGAGCTGTGGGTCCGTAAATACGACTCTGAATACCCATGGGGTTCCTAGGCCCTCACGATATATATATTTTAATTATGTGATCCCATATTTATGGTATATTTAATGCAACTCCAAATAATAACTAGGTCCAAGACTTATAATCTAGGCCCCCAATGTATGAATGTGAAACTTAAATTAAATTAATAATTAAATCCTGTGAGAAAATAGAATGTGATACTCATATAATATAAGCTTCAGACTCCAGAATGGGTTGAAGTAGGTTTTATTGCTTCAGGAGTCATCGTGAACCTGATTTATTATAAGGTTAATGAAAATATATTAAATGTTAAAATTTTTACATTCTATTTAAATCTTTATATCAGATACCCCTCCTCACTCCCCCTCCAAAACCCAATCCTTACCACCCTGAACCCTCCCCCCTCCATAACCCCAGACGGTGAAGACCCCCCTCAAAACCAATCCTCCATCTCACTAACCCCCTATTTTAAATCACCCCTCTCAACCCCTATCCCCAACTGCCCCTCTCACCCCCTCTTCATGACCACCCAACGATGTCTACCCCTACTCATGATCCCCAATGAAAACTACCCCTCTCAGACTGATCCCCCTTCCCCAACACCTGACCATTGAACCATAAAATAAGATACCCCTCTTCCCAAATCCCTCCCCTCCTAGAAACACAACTATGATAGCCACTATCACACCAACCCCCCTCTCCCAGACCCCTGACTACGACCACCCATCATCCACAATCCCCCCTATCTTAGACCCATGATGTGACCACCCAAATAATACCCTGATCCACTCCACTCCCCAACCCCTGACTATGACCACCCATCACTACCAGTCCCCACTCTCCCAGACACCGATGGTTACCACCCATCTAAACCCTAATCCCCCTCTCCCTAACAAGTGATAATGATAGCACTTTGACCAAAATCCCCCCTCTCAAATAATGACCGTCCCTTGGCCTTGATACCCCTTCTCCCTAGTAATGGATACCCCTTTCTCGTACCTCAGCATTGAACACCCTGACCTCAACCTATAAGGCCCCATACTTAATCATCATATAATCTTCTGTTTAAGTTATGAATTTTAGATTATTTCACATTGAGGATTTTTTCAAGTTTATAGGTTATGATTATTATGCCATGACTCATACATAAGAAAATAATAAAATTAAATGTGGAAACATCCAATCAATATCCATTTTTTTACATAATATAAACCTTTTAAAATAACATGTGGTTTATTTTCATGGAAAAGCTCATTGAAATTCAACATTACATTGTACTTTCCCAAACACATCCGAAAATTGTTTTAAAATAATTAAAAACATAGGATGATCAGAAAATCATACTAAGGGATAAAAAAGAAGAAAAACTATTATTCCAATAAATATATAAAAACATATCAAAAATTTATTTTTATGTTTATTTCTCTTACAAAATTTGTAGGAAAACATTTTAATATAAACACAAAAATTATTCTCAAATAAGTCCCTTTAAACTCATACCAATTAATTAAACCTTATTCCGTTTACTTGGTGCATCACCTTCATAATATCCTTTCAAAAACATTTTAATTAGAATAATTTTATGACCTACTACCAATATGATCAATAATTAATGAATTGGAAAGCTTTAATGGAGCTTAACCTTTGTATAATCTTTATTGGGCTCAACTGTGAGAAAAAATGGGGATTAAACCTTCATTTAACTTATATCAGGCTCACCGATGAGTTATAATGGGGTTAAACCGTTTATATAAGCTCTATAGGGCTCACCTATTTCATATAATTCATAATCTTCATATCATGAATAAAGAAATCATTAAAAACCCTTTTAATATTCTTTTAAACTCATATAAAGTCACTTTGGGATAAACATACCCTTTTTTAATACACATGTTCAATAAAAAATACACCTTTCATTAAAAACCCAATTTTAACACCAAAATACGCAAACAAATGTTTTTTTAATTGAATAACGAATTTAAACATTTAATGGAAGCTATAAATTAAATATTAGTAATGGAGGAGGAAAAGTTGTATTTTATGTGTGAAAAAAATAGAACATTAATTTTTTCAATTGTAAAAATGTTTCTTATAAGACACATAATTGGTTATTTTTTGAAAACTCATTAAAAAATGAATAGATTCATAAAACGTGACTTAGAAAAAAATTATATCCAATTAAAAACTCCAAAAATAATTTCAAACGTATTGTAATGTAAGAGAAATAGTTGAAAGGTAAACTTTTAATAAAGATTCTTTTTAAAAGAAAATCCCCGTATCACTTGAGGGAACAATTGAATCATAAATATCATTAAATAATAACATTAAAACAAATAAAATATCAGGATAAAAAGTTAAATTAACGATATTAAATGTTAAATGGGATTTATAGACACCATAAAAATTAATAAATGTTTATAATATAATGATATTCCATAATTAATGTAGGTAGAGACGAAGTCTCTTACCTTGATTCTGTCTTGTCATGTGTGTCTTTATCTTCCTAATTAATTATGTTATTTTTATTATTTAAATTTATGGGAATATTTTGAATGTATGTTATTAATTTTATTTGATATATTATATGTTATATAAAATTACTTATTCAATTTAGATTAAGTTGGAGGCTTTGACCATATTCAGTTAATGTGTCTATTTTGTAATTTATAAGACAACTAAGATCAAAGTGGTCATGGTTTAAAAATATCCTGAATAAAAATCATAAAATAATAATAATATTTATAAATAAATTATTTTTTTAAACAAATAATATAAAATAGTTTTGAATAATATACCAATTTTGTGATCACAGAGACAATAGGTTTTATGTACTCATGTGTAAAGTTCCCATTTTTCAAGGATAATTATAGAAAGATGGCAAGTTATTTTTTTCCTTAATAAGTGATAATTATATAATAAATGTCATGTTATTTCATTATATATACTTATATTTACATATTATCCATGTGATGTGTTTATGAATAAAAGAATAATCACATCGCTTTGAGAAGACAATAGTTTTCACAACCACAAACAACATTTTCAATTTTTTAGTGTGTAAAATGGAAAAAATAAAATGACATATTTTATTTATAGGAATATAATTTTGTAACAAATATTATATAAATTTTATTTAAATCAAATAGGTTTATTTTAATTTTTTTAATACATTTTATTAAAAGACTGAACAAATCACATCATTTTGAGGAGGCGGTAATCCAGACTTCCCGAAACTATGTTATCATATTTGTACAAAATGGAATGTATATAGGTATGTGTTGTATTATAATTAAATAATCATTAATTAAAACTAAATATAATACATATCATACAAAAATAACATTTTCATCATTACTACCAACCTTAATTTTTGGTAATAGATGAACCAAGAACATCTGTTCCAGAGGAGATAGTCTATCAGACACATGAATGATGATTGTGTATACCAATTGATGGATGTGTGTGAAGTTTTAGGTCATAAAATTAATATAATAATCATCTCAGTATATTTAATATAACGATTTTATTATTTAATCATGATATAAATACTATTTATCGGTCAGAGAAACAAATAAAACAAAATTTCTTGTTAAAGATCATTACCTCTTCTTTATGTTACTTCTTTGGGTTTGCACCGAAATAATTACTTGGTTTACTTTATGCCAAACGTTGGGAACATAAGATGATATGATGTATTTTGTAATTATATTTGGGATATTTTATTGTGATTTAATTGGATCTAAGTGTCTGAATAGAGGGGGATTGTGAATACCCTTTTGTAGTGGAGGAGAGGTGATATTCATGAAAATACCAAAAGGTAAACACTATTGGGTGGTATAAATTACATAATGTGCTTACAATAATGAAAAATGTTAGATACAAGAGGTTATATGTTGTAAATAGGTCCATAAAATTATTATTTTTCATGTTTCTAGGACATTTTCCCCTTTATGATTAATGTTTAACTATAATGTAAACTCATTTTTTCTTCAATAGTGTAATTAATTTTAGTTTTTTAACTAATTATTTGGTTCAAAATCTAAGATGAACCTAATAGAATCAATAAATTGATTTAATTCAAAAAATGGAATCCATTATTTCAAATTAAAATCAAATATGTTTAAAATTATATTTAAAATTACTCTCAAATATGGGATGCAAGAACAGGGTTTAAAAGTAGAAAGTTTAAAGGTTTTAAATTTTAATATATCCACATTCAATGACATATTTATTATAGTTATATAATGTATATTGATTTATTTACATTTTAACTATTTATAAATTGAAAAAAAACCAAAAAATATTTTTAAAATTATAAATTATTCACATGAAAACTCAATATTTTTCACTATACATGAAAAAAACATCTCACAAAAATACCAAACATTCAACCTATAATAATTTTGAAATTAAAATTTAAAAAAAGGAGCTTATTTTTTACAAATATAATTTATAAAATGTTTAGAATTTAGTTATAAAATATGATTTCCAATTGAAGGTGAAAAAACTATCTTTTAAAATAATACTATTTTTAATACTTAAAAATGGATTTATTTTTATCTTATTATTATAAAATAAATTGAATTACAGTCAAAATATTTTTTTAATATATAAAATATATATTTAATTAATATAATTAATTTTTTTTAATTAGTGTAATTTTTCAATATCATATCTTCTTGGGTACATAAAAATAGTTTTTCATAAAAATACATATTTTAATTTATATAGTTTTATTATTTTCATTTAAAATTTTTAGATAATAAATGAATTAATTTTATAATCAAGAGTAAAACATATTTTCATAATTTATTTACTCATATTAATTCCATCAATTCCAATGGCTATTTGAAAACTAACATGTAAAATAATAATTTTAAAAGTTTATTTTTATTTTATGAAACACAATCTTGAGTATAACACAAGTTATTGAAGAAAATCGATGTTTCTTGAAATATAAGAAAAATGGTGTTTATTATAACACAATCCAAAATATTTGTTTCAGATAAACAATATATATTTAATTATTTTATTTAATTTGAAGTAATATATTTCAAAATATTTCTTGTTGTTGCATCCTATCACCCTTGAAAATGATTTCACCGTTGAAATTAATCATGGTTATCATATATTTGACATATTAATAATTAATTCATAAAAACCATAATATTAAAGGGTTATTATAAACAAATTTTAATAAGAAACAATATTACTTGTGAAATTTATCTAGAAATACTCATTATAGATTTATAAATAGAATAACATATGTGTTAATTAAGGAAAATAAAAACTAATTATCTAGAGTGATTGAAGTCGTTGAATAACATAAGCTGAGTGATCAAAGGAATATTGAGGGAATCAAAAGCATAAATATGTGATGATAAAAAATGATATCAATTCTTTGAAAATTAATGTACTAGGTTAACATTTTTTTCTATATATTTTTACTAGAGTTGAGGAATTATTTTACTCTATAAAATATATAGAATTATACATACATTGAATATTTCTATTTTATAATCACAATTTCATCATCATATAATTCTATGAAATATGATGAACATATCAAAAAATAAACTTAATCATCCAAGATCATGTAAACCCTAATGATTATCTATATCTTCAAAATCACATGGAAAAATAAAGAAATAGTTTTCATTAAAATAATTCCTTACATAATCATAAACAAAACATAATCCTTCTGGGAATGTCTATAATAACATTATGAGATAAACACATAAAAATTCATATGTATTATATAAAACCATGAACATATTTTTTTCCTTTGAAAAATAAGGAACTCCTAAGACCATACGTCACATTACCATAATTCCCAATATCAACTACAATAGTCGGAAATGATTTTCCAATGCATTTTTATTTCTATTCTTGATCATTCCAATCCAGAGTATGTAGCTCTATACACACGTTATCATAAATTATCAACATATTACAACATAAACATGTCACTATTGACTAACTATCTATCAGCTCATTCTTATACTATTAATTGATCATTTCCTTATAGTCAGGAACCATATGAAAAAACATCACTCACAGGTAACACTTTCTAGATCCTGACACACATTTCCAAAAATTTATTTTACCACATTTTGAATAAGTTTTTGGATTACCTCCTAAAATCATAGTTGGTTTAATTTCCATTTCCTTCCAACTAATCATTTTCTTACTCATGTCATCGCATGGAAACTAAGTAACAGAAAACATCATCTCATTATTGTTAGTACAACGAATAAAAGTGTCATAAATTTTAAATGTTCAAATTTAAAATTATCATTAAAATAATGGTTTTAATTATGATTAAAATATATTAATTTTACTATAGATTTTTTGAAGAATTTATAGCAAATAAAGGGCTATGATTGTGATGTTTACATTATATGAATCCACCAGATCTTAATATGTTTTTTGTTAAAATAATTGTTTCTTCATCCTAAAATGAAGAAACATAGGGAAATATTTATGATAGAAAATATCATTAAATTATTCTCATTTCCTAGAATCGAAATCAACTTTCTATTTTGAATTATCCAAAAAATACAACAATCGATAAGGTTCAACATTAAAATGATAGATTGAAATTATAATCTTTTGATGATCCAAACGTCCCAAGACATCAAATATCTTCTTCGGTGAATTGATCCACCCTTCGGCTTCTATTAGTTTATATGATACATGAAATTATGGGGGATATTGAATCATAAAATTCTATACAATAAACATGTTACTCTGTGGTAGATTGGATTCCTCTCTAGCATAGATACCAACACTATTAATAGTCTGTTTCAACTTATCTATAATGGAATAAAGCTATTTTTCTTTAAATTCCAACTATCATTGGATGCTAATTTAGAATCATATTTTCATCTAAATGTATTCCCACTACACATTTATTAATGCTAATATTGGAAAACAATGGAAAGATACCATGTTTAGATGAATCAGCCCAGAAATAATTATATTATATATCATTTCAGCATAACCATAACATAAAATTTATAAGGGGATTATATTAACACTATTCTAACATCTGATGTTATCTAAACCATCTTTTCACATAAAAAATATGCCCTGACCATAATCATTACAAAATCTTGTGTTTCTGTTAATTATTTTACTTTATTTAATGTTGAGGATATTTTTAGGTTTAGAGTTTTATACAATTAATCCATAACTCATACTTAACAAAACCATAAAATACAATGTTGATACTTATAATCAATATACTTTTCTAATAATATAAAATATTAAAATATATTATTATTTATTTTCATTGAAAATATCAAGTAAAATCATCATGAATTCTCCTTTAACATGCACATCCTAAAATTGTATGAAAATAAATTAAAAATGTGAGATGAGCACAGATAATTAAAAGATAAAAAAATATTGAAAACCGTTAATCTTGTGAACACATGAAAACTCGTATATTGTTTTTATTTATCATCAATGTTTATTAAGAATATGAAGAAAAACATTTTCACAAGAAAAAACACATTTATCTTAAAAAAATAATTAAAAACCATAGAGTGTAATTAAAACAATTTTTTTGTAATTTGGAGAATAGATTTCATAAAACCCTTTCAAAACAGCTTTTAATTGGAATACATTTACGATCTACTTTCAATAAAATCATTACCATGTGAATTGGAGAGATATAATGGGGTTAACCCATCATAAAATCTATATTGTTATCACCCATGAGAAATTAGGGGCTCAATCCTTCATATGATCTATATTGAGTGCACACATTCTTCATGATTATAAAGCGGTTTATCCAATCTTATAAACTATATTGGGCTCACCTGTGATCTATAGTGAGGTTCAACCCTTCTAATAAGTTATATCAGACTCACGCATTTCATATACTTATTATTTACCATGTCACTA
This sequence comes from Viscum album, assembly GCA_963277665.1. Classification (NCBI taxonomy): domain Eukaryota; kingdom Viridiplantae; phylum Streptophyta; class Magnoliopsida; order Santalales; family Viscaceae; genus Viscum; species Viscum album. Next base: position 1,072,662,622 of record OY728129.1, read on the forward strand.
ATAAAAAAATCATCATAAAAGCATTTTAAAACTATTTTAAACTCACATGAAAAACACTTTTGGATAAAAATACCATTTTTGATTAAAAACCCATTTTTAATACCAAAAAAGCCAATACATTGAAAATTTATTTACAATAATAAAAAAAACAAAAAAAGGAAATTGTGATTTTCATTTAAGAAAACATATAATATTTTATTGTAATATATAAATAAAATGATGTTCATTGAGGAACCAAAGTCAGTGTTGTATTGTGTGTTACTAAAAAAACATTTTATTTGTTGTTTGTTGAAACTTTCCAAATAAAAAGTGTAGAAATTTCCTTGTTCAAAAAAATTGATATAATGTAGAGATTCATAAATGAGAATTTATAAATAATTTATAATTATATAAAAACAATAATAAAATCATATAAAAAACATGGAAATTGATGACAATGAGTTATAATGAAAACATTAAATGATAATTCTTTATAAAATAAAAGTCTCCTTCTGCTTGGGAAACACATTAATTAAAAAACACATTAATGAATAAATTTTTTTTAAAAATTAAATGTCATCATAATTTTTAATTCATGACATGACATGTCAACTAGGTTTTATATAAACATTATTATAGAATGAATGTCTATAACATCACCGTATTCCTCAATGAATGGAGATTGCGATGAAGTCTATTTCCATGACTCTAACATGTCATGCGTGACTTTTTCTTCTAGGATAATTAAATAATGATAATAATTTAATTACTTAAGAATAATTATAAATATTTGTTATTAAATTTTGTTAACTTATTAAAAAAATTATACAATTACATAATCAATTATTATAAGGTTGGACGTTTTGACTATATTCAGCTAATGTGTGAAAATTGACATTGATAGGCTGGAAAAGTTCAAAGAGGTAATAATTTAAACATTTAAGGATTAATAGTTTAGAAATAATAATCATATTTAAACATTCATCATTTTTTAGAAACTAATCATAAAATATATTTATGAAAATTGAACCAACATCATGTCCAGGGAGACGGTAGGTCATACGTACACTTAAGTAACACTCCCATTTTTTAATGATTGTTATTTAAAGTTATTACATAAAATTTAACTTTATAGAATGATAATTATTTAATAAATTACATATTATATAATTATATATCCTTATATATATATATCATTCTTGTTATTTGGTGATAAACAAAAAGAATCACATTGATTCGATGAGGCGGTAGTTCACTCTTATTACAATAAAATTATAACATTTTTTGATTGTGAAATGGAAATAAAAAAATGATTTATTAAATTCCATAAATATAATTTTGTCATTAATATAATATATATTTAATTTATATAACTTTTTTTATTAAACACAGTAATAATACATTACATGTAAAGCGTGAACAATTCACATCGCTCTGAGTAGGAGGTAGTCTACCCATCCATAAACGATGTTATTATATAACGATTAAATGGAAATCCTAATGAAATGAATTATTTACTAATTTAAGAATAATAAAAAGATTTTAAAAATAATATATATCATATTAAATATTATTGTTCTCATTATTCACAACATTGATATGATGTTATGAAAGAAATAATGACATCGGTTCGCAAGGACGTAGTCCACCATACACATGAACGATGATTGGGTATCTCATTTTATGGAAATGTGTGAAGTTATATGAAATACCCTTAAAAATATATATATTTAAAATAATTCTATTATTATATTTGTAACATCCCATGTAAAGATAGAATATGACATTTTCATATTTATTATTATTTTTGAATTAAATATTAATTTTAATTTCAACAGGATACTATGTTTGATGGCGTACTCGACAAACAACAATGGGTTTCTCCAAAATCTTATGTTGCTCCCAAGGCTGAGTCATACGAAAAATAATAATATAATATTTTTTTTAAATGGTGTTTAACGCCAATCCGATTTTTTAGTGAGAATGAATAGAAATAACCATATTATGATTAAACATGTTTGTTAAATGTTTTTACATTTATCCAATAAAAGTAAGAGGCTTAAAATTAGAATGAATCCAATTTTATGCGTAAATACTTTATTATTTTTAAATGGTAGTTTTACCTCCATTTGACGGAGAACCCTTTTTAAATAGAGTTTCTGTCACTTTTATATGTTCCACATGAAAAAATAATATTATTATTTATAATAGGGGAAAAAAATACTTTGTTAAAATTTTTGGAATCTTTCTGATAAATTTCATTTTTTAATGAATAATGAAAAATATTGTATTTTGAGTCAAAACTGTCTTTTCATCTGATTTATTTATATTGTTAGATTATCTTTTTAATTTTTTTAAAGGGTAATTATATTATGGTTCTATCATTTAATCCAATGTTGGTAATTTTATGTTATTTCACTTATTAATTAAACATAAAAACAAGTCAAACATTTGATAGTTTTTACTTCTAAAAAAACACACTTTTTGGTTTTGAAAACCGAAAATAATTTTAAATAAATTTCTTTAAATTATGTGTTTTGAATTATGAGAAACGTATTCCATATTTAGAATCGTGAGGGTCAAATTGTGTAAATAGGTACCATTTATTTTTTTGGATATTATGAATATCAACTTCAGTTATTATTTTATTTACCATTATTAATGGGTTAATTTGTTAAATAAGGGTAAAAGAATATTATTATAATAACATTACTCTACCCTAAAACGTGACCAAAACCTATAGGATTATATATGTCCGCCCATGTGAATCCTTGTTTCTATTTTAGGACCCCATGGATCCACTTGGGAGTGATTAGGACATGTTATATTAAATAATTTAAACAAAAGGAAAATATGACCTAAACCAGTATTATTTAGTAGAAGAATTTTTATATGGGGTTATATTGGGGATTTTTTTGAATATAAATTGTAATAAGAAAGATAAGAAGATTTACTACATTATGCTATTTTATTTTTAATTATTATACATCAAATAAATCAATATTTTTATCACACAATTATGATGTAGTGATTACATTCTTATTGAATGATTTAATAAATGAGATTATAAAAAATAAAATAAATTTATTTGAAGTGTTTTTTTCATCCATGAATTTTAGGGATTATTATGTCTTATTATATTTTAATTAATGATTTTTTTTTTGTGAATGAATCAAGTTATTATGGATTTTTAAAAAATTCAAGATATTTATAGTATAAAAGTTGACATAAATGAGTTTTTAAAACAAATGCTATTTTATTAAATTATATAATAGTACTAAAAGTATATCATTCAGTCAAATGACTTAGATAATGTTGAACATGTCATTGAAGAACCTATTTAGGTTCAGTTAGAATTTTATAGTAAATATGTTAACCATATATTAGGAATATACAAGAAGAAACAGTGAGAGTTAAATTAGTTAACTAAGGGTTAATGGTAAATGATAAGGATAAATTTGGGGCCAACAATGGTCTAAAAACTATTTTTTGAGAGGACATCGATCAATACTCAACATATCTTCGAATTAAATAATTTTTGGACATTTTCAAACCGAAAATAATTTTACAACAACATAATATTTCAATGCCTTCATAATGTACCCCACCTCTCTCTTATAGAATTCCACCACCTCTATCCCCTTACACCTCTCAAGCCTCTTGGCTTGTCCGAACTTTTCATAAACTGACCCAATAGGGCTCTACTTATTACTCCCCATGACTTCCTCCCAATGGATAGGGGTTGGAGACTAGTGTCGATTAGTCTCTCACACATGGGAGGCTTTATCCTGTCATACCTGTAAACACGCACCCCCATAAACCTCCATGTAACAATGCCAAGATATATAAAAAATGAATGTAAAATTCATGCATACATCTACCCCAAACCTGAGTGCAACATAAGTACAAAAAGGTAAAATATAGGGGACACCAAAAGAAAACTACAATATCATCTAACCTTCTCAGATGGAGGTTATTGTTGTAAAAAATGCCTAACAGAAAACTCCTCAGCTAAGCTCCGCATGCTCTGGGTCCTCTTGGGACTCCATTTAAAGACATGTGGTCTGCACAAGACACAAAACATGTGTGGGAAAATCCCATGCAGGGGTGAGTTTAAAAATACTCAGTTGGTGTCCCAAAATCCAAAAATAAAAGAGAGAAACTACAACTCAACATTCAAATCATCCCAGCTATAGTTAACTGAAACAACAGAGAAACTTCACCTCGAGACCATCTTCAGCTAATCATGACTTATCAGCTCAGCTCAAGTTTATGCCCATAAATATACCATGAACATCCAGATATAGTCATCTTAGGAACCAAGCTTCATGAGGTTCTGACCTCCTAACCACCGATTGTATGACATAAACATAAATAGGAGAACACTCTCCACACATATGAGAGATACACTCCACCGGGTTACAACGCCACCCCAGATGGCCCATCCAAGTGAACACGCTTGTAGGATATTGATAGAGATAATATTTTCATAATTTTTCATATGTTTCAATTATTTGTCCCCTTACAATTAATCAATTTGAGCTGATTTGTATCATTTGATAATTTTGGTGAATTATGGGCTCAATTGTGGAAATTGGTTAATTTTTGAAATTTAGTAGTTTTGTGGAGCTTCTGTATTTTGGGCATATGTTTTATATTTTTGATCCATATTGTATGATTCATTTTTTTTAGAATTTCTATGCTCGTGGGGTTCATTTTATCCTTCTGTACCCAAAGCTCAATCCATCATTTGGAAGCTCAAATTCTGCTCACAAGTTAGGCCTCAAAAACTGTGTACAGAACGGAATAATTTTATTGTGGGGCCCATATCCCATTAATGGTCGAACTATTTTTGCTGAAATTTTATATGAAGCTATATAACATCCATAGGAACAATTTTCATTAAGATGGACGCATATGATTCTTTAATTTTCAAGGTCATTAATGCGTCGGAACTCGGTGTTTTCGAATACGAAGAGTCACTTGGACAGAATTAAATATCCGGTGTAGTTTGGCCATATCGCCTTCAAACCTGGACCAATAAGGCTCATATTTTGTGGGTAGACAGAAGAGATCGAGGGGAACAACGTTCAAGGAGGACCATTTCCCATATTCTGTCATTTACTATGCCAAACGGAATCAATATTTAGGGGGAGTAATTTTTAGGGAAATTTTCTACTCTCTAAGCCTATAAATAAGAGTATTCACATCCATTCAAAGGGGTTGAAGAAGGTACAAGAAGGGCTGTGATGGAGGATTGAGTTCTTGAAGTTATTTTTATTTTCTATTTTCTTTTTATTTAGTTTGATTATGCTCTCTTCTTATCCTTTAAAATCTAATACTCTTCACATGGAGGGGTAAAACCTTTGAGTGATCGGTGAAGGGGGAGTTTATAATTTTGTAATGTCGGAGTTTTGTGCTTAAATGTAAAACCTCATCCTTCTTTTGAATGAAATATATTCTTAGTGTTTCTCAATTCTCTTAATGCGAATGTGTTTTGAGTTTGGTGTATTCATTTTTAATAGCTTTGGTTAAAGAATTTTAATCTCCCTTTACCTAGTGCAATTTGTCTCGATCGAGCAGATTGCGTTAGGTGGTGAGTGTCTAATGATCATTGGCACGTGTGTGGAACTAGTAAACTTTTTATAGAGTTATAAGGAGAAAAAATTCCCGATCAAGTCCTGCCTTAGTTGTTTAGGAATTTTTTATTAAATTCCATGCACATAGGAGTGAGTTCAATTTTCTTCTTTAACCAAGGGTGATAGATAACTTGATCGATGAGACTTTCATTTGTCATTCAAAAGGAAGAAAGGTAAGATGATATTTGTGACTATGATGACATTACAAAAAGTGATCCTACCTTGACCCCATCACTCTCTTCATCCACTAGTGTTCAACCTTTCTTTTAAATTGCTTTCTTTATTTTTCAACTTAAACAACTGTAAAAAAGAACCACTTCTTCTTTATTTAATTTAAGTGACAAACATAATTGTTGTGCACTCCTCTCTGGAGAAAATTTAGGTTACCCACTTTTCTAAATTGTAACTTAGGTTTTATTTGTTTTTGTCACACCCCACGATAGGCACGTGTCAAAACATGGTTCCGTTGCTGGGGAGGCTGTGCCAACAATGAAATTCTAACATTTTCTAAATATTTTCATTTATTTATTTAAAAAAATAAAAAAAAACCATGATGTATTCCAACTATAATTATTCTTCTTGGATTGATTACTCATAGTTTCAGGGACAAATGGTTCATAATTACGAGGAATACCTCTTTTAAAATAATGATGAACTCACTATTTTTTCCAAGGAAATGATTAATGGACACTTCACATGTATCTCACTTCAAGAACTGATGGACATGGTGAATCAAGTAAACATTGATTATCAATGATTGAAGTCCGTAGAGATGGTTACCTTGGATCAAGAACCTAATCCAGAACCTAGACCTGATCCATTGGTGGAAGTGTATTCCCCACTCATCCTTGATGTTGATGAACCAGTAAGTACAGGAGATCAATAAGATCTGGATGAGTTCCGGAAGGAGTGTGAGGAACTACTTGATCCCCCAGTTACTCATAATGTAAAAGATCCATCATCATTGAAGGAATACACCACCAACGTGGTTTAATTTGAAGAGAATGTGGAGGAGCCTCACTACCCTCCTCCATCTGCTACCACTCTACTTAAAGAGGAACTTCCCAATGAAGAAGCAAATGAAGCTGAGAAACCTCAGGGAGATGATATTTTCTTGAACTCATTATATTCTAATTTTATTGAATCTGAATTGAGTATCACCTCCCCTTGCTTGAAATATTCAGATTCGGACAACTCATGTATTGTGTTGGCAGACAAGGAAGAAAAGGAATATGCGCTTAAAGAGGAACAGTTGGAGCTCCCCAAATATGTTGATAATTTATTGGAAGAAGTTCAAGAGGGAATCCATGTAGATTTGGCTAAGGAAAAAGAGATGCAACTTTCTTACATTGTAATGGATGAATATGATATTGACACTTCATGCTTTATCATTTTTTAAATAGAATTAAACTTTGACTATTCCTTTGATTTTTCCAATGATGCACAATACCTTCAGAAATAATTGGAGAATGAAGAGGTGGCTATGAAATTGGAAACCAAGAAATATGAGGACTCATTCTTTGTCCTACCCCCCAAGAAAATTGTATCTTATTGTAATAGGGGTGGACTTAGTGTACTATACCCATGGTGTCCACAACAAAAAGGATGAAGCACATGATGTGAAGAATAAGTTTTGTTGGTTCATCATAAAGAAACTCAACCCACCTTCAGATTGGGGATAACTAACTAAAACTGCCCATCTGGAGGCAGTCAAAACCCAGGGCCCACATGGTGGATTAAACCAAGATATATCCTTCTTTTCTCATGCTATTTCTATTTTCATTTTTTCAATAAATATCTTATGTTTTCTTTTGTTCTTTTTCTTGTAGGTTTTTAGTGTGCAACACTTAGGAGCTTAACTAAATGTTGCATTACCAATAAGTCGGGTTGTTCCTCTCCTTTACACATTCTTACTGTTGTGATTCATTCTAAAATCTGATTACATGTAAAATCCACTTGAATGCATTGAGGGCACTGCATCATTTAAGTGTGGGGGAGGGAACCTTTGTAGTTTTGGATTTTCATTTGTTGTTTGTTTTCAAAAAATAATTGTGTGTTTTCAATTTTTTGTGTTTTTATTTTTCAGTTTTTGGTGTGTTTTTTGAAACGTTTTAGGATAAAATGATTATCATTGTTGTTTTTGAAACCCATGTCATTGAGTGAACCAATTTATTCCATGAAACTGAGCTTACATGAATGATTAAAATGATTTTGTTTCAAGTTCAACTATTTGGGAATTTCATGAAAAGTACTTAGGTTTTTGAATCCCATGCCACATATCACTATCTTTATCTTTGAAATCACTTTCTTGTGAGGCTTCTGAACCATTATTTGTGTATTCTTTTCACTCACCTCACTTGTTGTGAGAACCATACCATGATTATCTTAACCAGAATTTGATTCATTCCTTTCGAAACCTGAGGGTTTGGGGTACATGTGTTTTAAATGATTGAGGAGTTGCTTTGGTTTGAATGCCCTCTTTTCAAGATAATCCCTTTAATTCTGTCCTACCTTATAAATTAATCCTTTTATCCCATAGAATCCATGAACAACCTGTTAGGTTAGCCACATTACAAGCCAAGTTTCCCTTTTCCAACCATCTCTTGAAGTGAAATTTCATGATCTTGTTGAACTCAAGTGTTGGGGAAGCTGTCTTGTGTTGTGCTACCTCATTTGGTGAAACTTTGGGTGGAAAATAAAATGCTTAAGAGATGTGTGTGCGGATGAAAAATCATTATGTTGAAAGCTGTGCCTTTTATGGAGCATTCAGGATAAAAGAAGATACACCCTTCTAGAGCTTCTAATGGAGGAAGAAAGCTGTGCCTTTTCTAGAGCTTTCAAGAAAATATTGCTTAAGAAGACTGAAATTTTTGCTGTAGAAATGCTGATCTGTTTGAAAATTTCTTGATATTTCATGATGACGGTGCTGCATTTCTACTAAGTGGAGTGACGAGGATACCATACTTGAGTGAAAATTAGAATTGTGCAATTTTGCTTCAAAAAGAGCCAAGCCTTCCTCATTCAGCCTCATAATTTTTCACATAAAATCCTACCAACCAAAAGCCATAGAACAACCTTGAAAAGTCCTCATGATAAAAAAATGTCCTTGACTCACATTGGGTGGAGAAGTAGGATTTTTTCAAACCTATGGTGACCCTTGCATTGGTTTGGATGAGAAAAACAATGTTGAAAAGTGATATTTGTGATATTGAGAAAATTAATGTGAGGTAGGTGTCTTGTGTGAATGGGAGGAGAAATTAAGAGGAAAAATATTTAATGGCCTGATTTGAGATCTTTAAATAATAGTTATGGATGAGGCATGATAAATTTTATTTCTTGGTGTGGAATTGGTGGATCTCAATGGCATGTGTTTCGAATTTTGTTTGATTTGATTTTGATTTTGACTTGTCCGGGAGTCCAAGTGCTAAGTGTGGGGGATTTGATAGAGATAATATTTTCATAGTTTTTCATACGTGTTTCAATGATTTAACCCCTTCCAATTAATAAATTTGAGCTGATTTGTATCATTTTAGTATTTCGGTGAATTATGGGCTTAATTGTGGAAATTGGATAATTCTAAATATTTAGCAGTTTTGTGGAGCTTCTGTATTTCGGGAATATATTTTATATTTTTGATCCAAATTGTATGATTCATTTGTTTTAGGATTTATATGCTCGTGGGCTTCATTTTATCCTTCTGGACCCAAAGATGAATCTATCATTTAGAAGCTCAAATTCATCTCACAAGTCAGGCCTCAAAAACTGTGTATAGAACTGAATAATTTTATTGTGGGGACCATATATCATTAATGGTAGAACCATTGGAGCTGAAATATTACATGGAGCTATAGAACATCCATAGGAACAACTTTAATTAAATGTCTGCATCTGATTAGTTCATTTTCAAGTTCATTAATGCGTTGGAACTCTGTGTTTTGGAATACGAAGGGTCACCTGGACAGAATTTAATATCTGGAGTAGTTTGGCCATATCTCCTTCAAACGTGGACCAATAAGGCTCCAATTTTGTGGGTATACATAAGAGATCGAGGGGAACATCTTTATATAAGGACCAATTCCCAAATTCTGTCATTTACTATTCCATCCGGACTCAATATTTTGGGAAAGTAATTTTGTAGGGAAATTTTCTACTCTCCAAGCCTATAAATAAGAGTATTAACTTCCATTCAAAGGGGTTGAAGAAGGTGCAAGAAGGGCTGTGATAGAGGATTGAGTTCTTGAAATTATTTTTATTTTCTAAACAAAGGCTACCATCACGTTCTACATAGAAAAACACACCGGATAGGCTATTTAGTCACCCAAAAATGTCAGCCAATGAAAAATGTAGTATTCACCATAACATGACTGAGTGGGGGACACCCCACGATTCAAAAATTCATCATGTAGATCACACCATTGAGATCCTCCCATAAAATCACATGATATCATCTACTCGTTCATCCAAAACTGACACCAGAAGGAGAAGTTGTGTTTCTCCGTAAGCAACCAAAACCATTCTCATAAGAGAAACACCATGTTATTATAACTAGTGACTAAAAACTATCATGAATATTTTTACTCACTATCAAGATCATAGCACCACTGACGGTGTGCCAATCAGATGCTTTGTGCAGAAGTTACGGCAGCTTGAAACTAAATAATAATAAATTATTATTATTATTATAATGATTCATAGCCCCGAGCTATGAACCCAACTCATAAAATTAATTATGAAATCATAAAAGGTATATCCTGATCTAAGGAACACTTTACCATAAATTGTTCGCAAATCGGGCTTCCTATTTGCGACTTACAAGGGAATAAAGACCCCATAAAAAGTTCTGGTCAGACCACCACCTGCCTCGATGGAAACTACCGTGTCGGAGCTGGAAACCACTCCGTCGGAGACAGAAACTGGTGCACTAGAGCCATGTAGACACCACACTGCCTCCGTACTTTTATAATTCTTCCAAGGCCACCGTTAGAATGTAACCCGCCACTGGAAAACTTTCAGGAACCATTGGGGGCACCCCTGTGCTCCAAAATCAGATCTGAAATGTCTTCCGAAAATCTCAGGAACTGAACAACACAACCCTTATGAATATTTGAAGAAAAATCACATAAACATTATCCTATAATTCAATACTCAAACTTCCAACCTTTTGGCAGATCACTGATTCTTTGCACGCTTCTCTGCGCTACTGCACCATCCGGGAGTGTCTGCCGTTAAGATCTGAGACCGATGGCGCTTTGTTTGTTTGATTTGGAAATTCATTATCGAATAATGGAGGAGGAATTCGTTGAGGTTATTTCTACTATTCTGGAATGTGAATTGGGAATTGATTTAGTTTTATTATTTTTTTAATTAATTAATTTATTAATTAAACAACTGTCCACGACCCCAACCAAACCTCCCATTGAGGAAAAGATTAGGTCACCCATAGGGTAAAGACAGTGTTTTGAACGCAACAGTGCGCTCTGAATTTCGATCTGAGAATCTATTTTTATATTATTCGAGAAAATTCATTTAAATAAATAATTCATTTATTTACAAAAATGAAACTGGTCACCTTTTTCCACAGTAGGCCGCGCCCGTAAAGATTACACCCCGCCTAGGGTAAATGGCATGCTACAGACGCAACTGTGTCCTTGAATTTCAGATACGATCTACCATTTAGCATATAAATCATATTCTCATATAGTATAGTATAAAAATATGTAATATTTTTATAGAAATTTTTCTAGGAACATTTGAGCACAAAATTTCACTATGTCTTCAAACCTAACTATGTAATTATTCATAGGAATATTACAACGTTTGAAGGGTAAAAACCCAAGTCACTATATCCTCCCCACCTTAGGACAGTTTATCCCTCAAAAAACCAGAAGAATGTGGAAAATAAATTGAACTCTTACCTAGGTTTCTAAAATGATTGATTTCACTAAAACTACAACAAACCCACCATGGGTTCCCATGCTGCCAACCAAAACACACCACAGGGAACCTGAAGCTTTTTGCACAAACTCCCCTACACACAAACCTGCACCGATCACATAATTCAGAGGGAATCATCCTCTGCACCTTGATACTATCTTATTTTGGTGACACTAACCCAACTGCATGGTTTTAATCATGTCACAAAAACGCATCTGGGTGGGGGAAGGATCCCTCTTCCTCGTGCATTCGAAGCACATCGAGCAACACCAACACACACATATGGTCTTACCAAAGCCCTAAAAAAACCTCAAGAAAGTAACAAGAAGTAAAGATTACCGCTTACCAATGCCTATAAAAACTACTATATAAATTATAAAGGACATAGAGCGTATATATATGAATCCTCAAAGCCTCGGGTTCAATAACCTCTATGTCATGTTGTTGTCCTCGACCCCATCCAGCAGCTCCGTGAGCCCAGCGTGGACAACCTTGGTGTGGGTGTGGTGGAAACGCATACCGTCTGCCACCTCCTGCTTCTGTACCAGCTCTATCGCTACCTTCGTAGCTCTATAGCGCTCCATTGTAGAGACGATGCCTCTACCACAGTGGTTGGTTGACCAACCCCCTTACTGTAGCATGGCGGGTTGGACAATCTATACCTAGTTGTCCCTAGTCATTGCAAGCATAACACCACCCCTCTTGTGACTAACTGAAACCGTAATGCATGACTTGAGAGCCCTAATCCTCAGATCCTCCATCTTGGGGTAACCTCTTGAAAATTAGGCACCCCTCCGGCCCCTGAGACTATAAGTTTCTACTAGCTACCAAACCAGCTGTTAAGGTCTCAAATCCCGTGAAAACAACATTGAAAGTTGAAATCTTATCATCTGGAAAGATTTCCACCACCAAGGCCCACTCTAGTAATTCCGAAAAATTGGGAAACCACAAGGATACCTAACCTTCCCATATATATTTTCATAGGCCCTGCTCAATGTTATGAGCCTAAAGAATCAGTCTCAAACCATATCTAGGGAGTAGCGTGACAGGTCTGTAAACCACGCTAAGTATTCCAACACAGTTATCTCCTCCTTCCGATGCTGCATAAGATTCTGGATCCATACTGACCTCAACATGACCAGATTGAAGTCTTCCCTTAAATGCTACTCAAACTCTTCCCAAGTGAGCATCTCTTATTCATGGGATTTCATCATGAGACTCCACCATCGCCCGACCGAACCATATAAAGGCTCACCACTAGGACCACCATCTGATCTGGAGGTGTCCTCACCAGGAGAAAAACTCTGGTGACTACCTCGAGAAAGTCAGAAGCCTCTTGGGGGTCTCGATCACCCTGATACCTTATAGGTCGCTACATCTTGAACTCATGCATCACAATCATCCTATGTGCATACTTGTCCTACTATCACAACCAGCTTCTCGATAGGTGGTATCATAACTCGAAGGCCACCTGGAGGTCCAACCTCAGAACTTGTGCCCTACTCCAAAGCCTCTACTTTGAGCAGATCATCACCACAATCCCGTTACAGATCCCTCATTTTCTGGCAACGTGGAGGCATCCTGAAAAACATTCAATATGCATGACGGTCAAATAGTATATCTGGGGAGCTAACCCAAGAGTAATAAAGAAAATACAATACCCAGTCCAATTTAATGCATGTACTATTATTTCACTATGACATGTGTACTAACATCTTGAGTTGAAAGGCAGGTTATCATAGTCCTTATGAATGGATACGTCAGCCGCTGCACTAACATTGGAGTCCCGGGCCTGAAATCCGTACATGAAATATCCTTGCATTGCCACTAAGAAACCCAAAACAAGCTCGCAGCTAAACCAAATACACTCTGAGAGCCCAAATGTGGATCCTCCTTTGATACCACTCTATCATGGCCCGACCCAACATGGCTCGAGCCGAAACTCCCCAATCCCACCTCCAAAACGACGGGGGTTGTTAACTAGCACTAAGTAGATTATCCCACACATGGGAGGCCTTATCCTATCATACCTATACACACGAACCCACATATACCTACATAAAATAGTGAAAGATATATAAAACTGAAATTCAAATTCATGCATACATCTATCCCAAACCATAGTGCAACAAAAGTACAAAAAGAGAAAATATATGGCCCACCAAATGGAAACTAAAATAGATTCCAACCTATTTAGAAGTATGGGTTCACTGTAAAAATTAACCACCAGAAAACTCCTTAGATAAGCTCCACCAACTCCCGGTCCTTCTAGGATCCCATCGATAGGCTAGTGGTCTTCAAAAGTCACAAAACATGTGTGGGAGAAGCCCGTTCTGGGGAGGGTATTAAAATACTAAGTAGGTGCTCCAAAACTCCAAATTAAAAGAGAGAAAATAAAATGAAATAGTTAGCTCATCCTAGCCAGAGGGAACCCAAATGAGAGAGACACTCCATATCAAGACCATCCTTGGAAAAACAGGATTAGTAATCTCAGCACATGTATATTCCCACACATATACCATGAGAATCTAGATATACTCGTCTCAGGCACCAAACCTCATGAGGTTATGACCTCATAACTAGTGATTCTAAGGCATAAATATGTCTAGGATAACACACTCCACACATCCATGAGATACATTCCATCAGGTTACATCACCATCCCAGATGGCCCATCCGAGCAAACATGCTCATTAGTCATCCTTACTGAGAATGACACGCTAAAACAACAGAACACCTAACTCCTCATACAGGGGATTATTTTTAGAGTCTGAAAGGAGATAATAGAACCCAAATAGTTCAAATTAAGATCTCATGGATTGGGGATCACTCTCATGGTCTGCTGGGGGATACCACAACCCAATCTAACCTTCCACAGATCACAACACTCAAATAGATGATCGACGCCCATAAAATGGTGGGATCGGTAATGTTGATAACCGAATCTACTATAACTCACAAAGTAGGGGATCGAAATGATGATTCCACAAACCCTACCAAAACCATGAACTGATTAGGGGATCACATTACCAATGATACCGTAACCCTATGAAAAACCACACGCTGAGTTGGGGATCATATAACTGATGATACCACAACCCAACCACTACATCCCACTATGTAGGGGATCAAATTACTAATGATTCTTCAAACCCTACATAGTTTTTATACTAGATAGGGGATCTTAGACCGTGGATAAGCAGTCACAACGATACCAATAACTCAATCTGGGGAAGCGAAGATAGATTCTCTTTCTCCAAACTCACCAGAGGGATACCACAACTCTATCTAAAATTTATGCCATTGAAGGGATCAAAAACCTGTACGGGGGTTTTAATTCCACAGAAACCCTCATAGGAACAAACAAAGGGAGTTCAATCTACTACTGTTGGTCCATGCATTGCTAACCCAAGTGACTCGCAACATCACAACACTGCATACCTTTGAGGTCCAAACCGAGGATACCATCGCGTTCTATACAGAAAAACATGCATGGTAGGCTATTTACTTTCTCATAAAGGTCACCCATTGAAAAGATTAAATATTCACCAAAACATGTCGGAGCGGGCCCACACAAAAATTCCAAAACTCATTAAGCGGATCTCACCATTACGATCCCCTCAAAAAAATGCAGGAGATTATCTACTCATTCGTCCAAAATGTACACCAAATAGAAAAGTTGGGTTTCTCTGTTAACTCCCAAAAATAGCCTCATGGGGCCCACACAATGATATTGTTTCTAGTGCCCGAAAGGATTCTGAAATTTTTTCCTTACTCTTTGGATCACAACGCCATAGACGACACGTCAATCGGACGCTCCATGCAGATGTTATGGCATTTCAAAACTAAATTATAATAAAATATTATTTCTATTTCTGAATTTTGATGCCCAAAGACATGAACCCAACTCGTAATATTTATAAATAAATATAAAAATATCTGCATCGATTCAAGAAATGCTTCTCCGCAAATGGCTCACAAATCAGACTTCCTGTGTGCGTGTTATGGGGATTTAAAGAACCCCCAAAAAATTCTGGTCGGACCACCACTTGCCTCACCCGAAAACGACGCACAGGTGCCAGAAACTGTCATTCCAGAGTGAGAAACAGCTTCACCCGAGCTGCGATGCCACCATGCCACCACTGCCCTTTCCAGATTCTACCATGGCCACCGCCGAAATCCGGCCATGCTGCCGAAAAAACATTCATGACCACCGGGAGCCCCCGATGCTCCAAAATAAGATCACAATCATTATTTAGAATGATCAGGAGCTGAAATTCAAAACCCTTATGAATATTTGAAGTAAAAAAAGCCTAAATATGATCCAGGATTTTAAAACTCAAAAATCCTGCCTTTTGACCGATCGTCGACATTTTGCATGCTCCGCTGCACTGCTGCGCGATCTGGGAGCATCCGTCGTCAAGATGTGAGACCGACAGTGCTTCTTTTTCTTGATTCAATGATTCTTCATCGATAAATAGAGGAAAAAGCTGCTACAAGTCCTCCTATTTCATGAGAACGTGATGGTGGGGGTGATTTTTTATTTTTTTTATTTTTAATTAATTAATTAATTAGTTCAACAATTGTCCACGCCCCTGAACAACCCTCCTGATGCAGAAATGATTAGGTCAACCATAGGATAAATGCGGTGTTATGAACGCAAATGCGTGATCAAAATTGCTATATGAGAATCCATTCAGGAGTTATTTGAGCTGAAACCTATAAATAAATTATTTATTTATTTATGAAAATGCCATTTTTCATCTTTTTTTACTGTAGGTCTGCGCCTGTAAAGGTTACACCCCGCCTAGGGTAAATGAAATGCTCCGGACACAACCCTGCCCTCATATTTCTGATATGAGTTGACATTTAGGAGATACATCATCTCAATCACATGTATAGTATAAACATATGATATAATTTATTAAAATTTATTCCATCTACACTGGTTCTCGGAATCGCATGTCGTCTTCACGCCTAGCTCAGTAATTACTCTTAGGAATATTCCAATGTCTGACAGGGTCAAAACCAAAGATGCTACATCATCCCCAACTTATGAATTTTTTGTCCCTGAAAATCCATTAGCATGAGGAAAAGAAACTGAATTGTGAGCTGTGTTTCCCACACCAATGATTTCACCAAAACTTCAACAAATCCACCATATGTTCCCATGCTCCCAACCAAAACACACAATGGAGAACCGATGGATTTTTGTACAAACCTCCCAACACACAACCCGACCCCAATGACATAATTCATAGGGACTCTTCATCCAAATCTAGATATGATCCATTTTCGGCAACATTGACTCACCCACGCGGTTTTAATCATGTCACGAAAATGTGTCTCGACGGGGGAAGGATCCCTATTCCTTGTGCGTTCGAAGCACATTGAACAACACCAACACACACATAGGGTCTTAATAATTCCCTAAACAAACCTTGAGCAAGTAATGGAAAGGAAAGTGAACCACCTAATAGTGTCTATCAAAACTACTGCCGAATGTTTAATGGACACAGAGAGTACCTCTATCTATCCACAGAGCCTCTGGGAGAAAAACATATAAGGCATGAACCTATCCTTAACCCTTCATCTATCTCCCTAAGCTCTGTGTGGACAACTGGGGGTGGTGGTGGTGGAAAATCATACCGTTTGCCTCCTCCCACTACCGCACCAGCTTTGTTGCCACGTTCTCCACCCAACAAACCTCCATACTCAAAACATTGCCTCTACCAAGGTGACATGTCAACTGACCCACTTTCAGTAGCTTTTCAAGTCTAACAATATTTAGCAAGATGTCCCCAGCCATCAGAAGTGTAACACCACCTATCCTATGGCTGAACAAAACTAGCCTACGGGTGTGGAGAGACCTGGGCATTAGATCTTCCATCCTAGAGTCACCTCCTAAAATGTGGGGCACATCCGGACCCTTGAGTCTTTCAGCAACTACCATTTATCGAACCAGCTGTCGAGGACTCAGCTCCTGCGTTCCAAGAACTAACAGGTAGAATCTTCTCATCCAGATAGCTCTCCAACACCATGGCCCACTCCAACACTCCAACATAGGTGGGAAATCAAAAGGATACCACACCTACCTAGATGTATCAATGTAGGCCCTGCTCGAAGGTCTGATCCCTCCTTCCGAAGCTGCAGATGCTCCTAGATCCGCACTGACCTTATTGTGACTGGATAGAACTCTCCTCTAATGAGATACTCAAACTCTTCCCATGTGAGTGTATCCTCTTTGTGGTATTGCGTCACTAGACTCCACCATCGCCCAACCAAACCATACAGAAGGATTCATGCTAGGACTACATATACCATGAATATCCATATATACTCATCTCAAGAACCAAGATTCACAAGGATAAAACCTCATAACCAGTAATTCTAAGGAGAAAACATAACCAGATGAACACACTCCACATGTCCTAGAGATACACTTCATCGGGTTACATTGCCATCCCAGATGGCCCATCCAAGCGAACACTCTCTTTGGATATCATCACTAAGAACGACACGCTGAAACAATAGAACACCAAACTCATCTGATAGGGGATCAATCATAGGTTCTTCTAGAGGATATTAAAAACAAGATCGGTCAATTGAAGATCTCACAGAGGGGGGACCACTCCCAGGCTCCGCTGGGGGGATACCACAACCCGATCAGACATTCCATAGATCACAACACTCAGATAGAGGATCATCTCCCGTATAAAGGTGGGCTCAATGATGTTGAGAACCCTATGTCGTATAAATTAGGAGGTTGGGGATAAAATTGACGATACCACAAATAGTTCCAAAACCACAAACTGAGTAGGGGATCACATTACCGATGATACCACAAACCTATAGAAAACCACACGCTATGTAGGGGATCATATAACCAATGATACCTCAACACTGCTACTACAGTCCTCTACGTTGGGGATCATATTCCCGATGATGTATCAAATTCTATGGGGTTATCCTCCTTGATAGGTTATTTTATTCCGTGGATAACCAGTCATAATGATAGCAAAAACCCGATATTGGGAAGCAAATCTAGAGGATCCTGCTCCACACTCATCAGAGGGATATCACAACACTATTAGAAAATCATCTTATCGAGGAGATCAGAAACCTATACTGGGGTTGTAATTACACATGAACCATCATATGAAAAATAAAAATAAGTTCAATCAACTACTATTGGTCCAAACATTGCTAACCCAAAAAACCCTCAATATCACCACACTATGTACCTCTGAGGTCCAAACCGAGTCTACCATCGCATTCTATGTGAAAAAACACATAGGATATTCTATTTACTCACCAAAAATGGTCAACTGGGGAAAAATATATTATTCACACTATCAAGATTGAGCGGGGACCACCCAACGATTCCGAAAGTCATTAAGAAGGTCACACCATTACAATCTCCTCGAAAAAACGCATGAGATCTTCTACTCATTCGTCCAAAACGGACACCTGATAGAAAAGTCATGATTCTCCGTAAATGCCCAAAACCATCCTCATAGGTCTTACACATTGATCTTCATTCTATCACAAAAAAAAAATCATGAAAATTCTTCCTTAATATCCAGATCACAACTCAATGGATGACGTGTCAATCAGATGCTCCGTGTAGAAGGTACAACAGGTTGATGCTGAATAATAATACAATATTATTAATATTTTATCATATCATAGACCTAGGCCATAAATATATCATTAAATTTATGAATAAAACTCAAAAGGTCCATATTGATGAAATAAAAACTTCACTATAAATGGCTCATAAATTGGACATCTACTTCACGAGTTACAGGGGATTATATAACCCATGCAAATTTCTTGCTGGACCAACCCCTCCATCGCTGGAAAACCGCCACGCCGGAGTAGGAAACTACAACCCCAGAGCTGAAAACTGCCACGTCCATTCTGGAGCTGCGCCGCCACTGCACCAAGTCCAACCAGACCTATTTCTGAAATATTCACTACAAGAATCCATCCTTGCAATCAGAAAAATTCTAGGAACCACCAGGAGCAGCCTTGTGCTACAAAATCAGATTCAAAACATGTTTCCTAAATCTCAGGACCTGAACTACAAATCCATTATGAAAATTTGATGAAAAAAATGCTTAAATGAGATCCATGTTTGAAAAATCAAATTTCCTAAATTTTGGCGGAATGCAGATTATTTACACGTTCTGATGCACTGCTTCACGATCCGGGAGTGTATGCCATCATGATTCGAGACTGACGATGATTTGTTTGCCTGATTTGGAAATTCTTCATCAAAGAATAGAGGAGGAAACCTCTACGGTTCCTCCTTATTCATCAAAACATGAGGGGGGTCAATTGCTTATTACTATTTCTTTTAATTATTTAATTAATTAATTTAACAACTGTTCATGCCCCCGACCAACCCTCCCAGTGCGGAAAATATTAGGTCGCCCCAAGGGTAAACACAATGTACTGAATGTAATGAAAATATAAAAGTTGAAATTTGAGACTCCCTTTAGTATTTATTTGAGCTGATGCGTATAACTACATGATTCATTTATTTATGTAAATGCCACTTGTCACCTTTTTCTATAGCAGGTTCATACCCACAAAGTTTATAGCCCACCTAGGGTAGATGACACGCTCCGGGCGCAACCGTGCCCTGAGATTTCTGATTTGAGATACCTCATAAGAGATAACACATCTTCTTAATGTTCATAGTATTAAAATAGAAAATATTTTTATATAATTTATTCCAGTCACATTAGGGATCATATTCGCACACCGTCATCACGCTTAGCTCTAGAATTATTCATAGGAATATTCCAATGTCTGACATGGTCAAAACCAAAGTCACTATAATACTCTACTTCAATATGCTCCAAATATCCCTCTCTTCCTTATAGACTCCTTACCTTAGGCATAAAGAAATTCAATATAAAAAATTAGCTTAAATGAAAAAGAGTTACCCTATTTGAGGTAATGTCTTCTCTCAATATTTATTCCTTTATTTTCCTTCCCCACACCCTATGATATTCTTATTTTATAATAAAAAATACCTGTATATTCAATATACTATGATGGTGTTATGATAATAATTCAAACTACACTTACAAACACCTCCACCTAATGGATATGAACATATTTTTTCGGTGTATAACGAATTGCTACCTCAAGAAATGATGGTTGTTTGATTTTCTGTACCACCTCTCATGGTGGCCATTATGATGGAACCATATTTATATATGATATAAATTATATTTTTATTGCCTCCATGACACTGTAATGTTTATTTATAACATACGATTATGTTTTCCATGATGTGTAAATATGATTATTTCATTTCAGGAAGTGCGGCCTACCACCCCCTCAAAGTAATATGACTTTTTCATGGTATATATGGAACACATAGTGGATGGTTTTATGAAACCTATGAGACTACATGACATAAAAATAATACTGGTAATATAATATAAATTTATATCATTTTATTATTATTCTTTTAGTATGACAATGAAATGAAAGTAGGGTTCATGACTATATAAGACCTTCCGTCTCCATGAAGGGTTAATTTCATTTCTTATCTAAAAATGTTTTCGGCTATTATAAATACATATATAATGTATATATATAATTTTAAAATCATGAATATAATTTTGGAGATGATGTACTATTCACTACAAGGATAATTTACAACAAACGAGTTGATTTTCTACTCAATTAAATAATATTGAAAAAACAACTAATATTAACATAAATAATGATGTAATATTATAATGTGGTAATAAGTGATATAAAATAAATAATAAACCTGAAAAAGTTTCTGAAGAAAGTATCAATTAACTTATGTTTATTGTTCCGGAAGTACAATGACCAAATATGACATGTCAGACACAAGGTAAGGGACTTCGTCTCAATCTCCATTCATTGAGGGGTGTTTTAATAATATACACATCTTTCTTTTACATGGTGTATATCAAACCCCTTTGACATTTACTTTCATTCAAAGGGAATATTTTATCAATGAATAATTTTACTAAATGATAAACGTAATGTTTTTAATATATGTGGTGTCAATGACCTCTCCGTCATTGTAATCATTATTGGGATTCCTCTATAATCCTTAATGTTTTCAAAAGGAAATAGAAATCTCTAATTACATTTTTTGGTGTTTTAGTATTGAACATGGGTTTTTAAATGGATTGATTATTTCAATATATTGAAATGATTTATTGTGATTGAAAATGTAATATTATTAGTGAAATGTTGATATTTGAAATATTTCATGTGTTATGATTATATAATGGCACTTGGGAATTTTATGGGTGGTTATGTGATAAACTAATGATGGGTGGTTACGTGATAAACCAAATAACGGGTGGTTCCATGATAAATCAAGGATGGGTGGTTACATTATAACATCTAATGCAATGGGTATGGAAGTAGGTTGTATGGCTATTCCATTTTGTGATATGTGTGGAAGATGACAGTATGGTTATTCCATTTATGTATTTTTATGTCCCACATTTCCATTATATTCTATATTTTTCTTTATGTGGGCTTTATGGTAATCACATGGTTACAAAAAGGGTAAGCATTGTGGTTATTTTCAGTGAAGTGTTTTTTCCACTTCTTATAGTTGAAAAGTATTACATTATGATAAAGTATTCATGGTTTACATTTTTTTGAAATACTAACGGTTTACATTATTTATTATCTATTAATGATATTTTAATCCTCATCCCAACTTTTGAAATGTTTTTCATAAGAATTAAGATGACCGAGGTCATGCATGGGATCAATGATTATTCTTGCTATTTAAAACATGGAACTAAACATGATAATTTTGAAAGAGTTTTTATTTATTTTTAAATGTATTGTGAGTATAAGTGTATACTTGTAATATTCATGTTGTTATGTAATAGTTATGACCTAATGGATATGAACATAGTGTTTTTATGTATGGTACCTCCTTCATAATGAAAATATGATTATTCGATTTTCCCCTACTACCTCTCATGGTTTCCATTATGAGGGAACTATATTTATATATGAAATATATTATATTTATATTGCCTCCATTATTATTTAATTTTTATATACAAAAGACCAGTATTATTTCCATGATGTGTAAATACAATAATTTTATTTGAGGAAGTGTGGACTACGACCCCCTCAAAGTGACATGACTCATTCATGATATACCTGGGAAATATATTGGATGGTTTTATTAAAACTATGAGACATAGATGACAAAAATATAATACCGGTATTATAATGTATGTTTACATCATTTGATTATCATTCTTTTAGTATGAAAAATAAATGAATGTAGCATTCATGTGTACGTACAAACTACTTGAATGGTGCATTTCATTTGTTATCTAAAAATATTATGTACTATTATAAATACATATATATATATACTAGATATATATGATATTTTAATCATGAATACTATTATGGAAATAATATACTTGTGACTACATGTTCAATTTATATCAAATGAGTACATTTTCAAGACCATTACCGACTATCGAAAAAAAGACCAATACTAACGTAAATATTTATGTAAATTTTATAAAATGGCAATAAGTGATATAAGAGGAATAATAAACTTGAAAAAGTTTTTGAAGAATGTATAAATTAACTTATGTTTATTATTCATGAAGAACAAGGAACCTATGTGACGAGTTAGACTCAAGGTAAGGGAACCTTTCACCCTTCTATTTTAGTCAAAGTCTTCTTTTATGTTATTTACTTTAATTTTGATTTTCTTATGTTGGGATATATTATTAAATATCCTTATTGTTTTAAATTTTATTTCCAATTTATAAGAGACCCTTTTCTCTATCATCAACTCATTGTCAAAATTTTTATGTGACTCTATTACGTTGCTGATGTTTCATTATGTATCTTCATAATCCTCTTTCCATTATTTGGGTTAATAATCTAATTCTTGGTATTTTGTGCTATGAATATGTGAGAAATAAATTGTGATGTCCTATATTGTATCTATAATTTATTTGTGTCTACTTACAATGAATACACTTAATCGATCTATTTTATTTAGAAATGATATTGGTACGGGAAATTCTAAATAAAATTTCCATTCTTTGGGTTTTATGCATACATTCAGAAATATATTATTCCAAGATTATGTGTGGAATCACTGATTATTTATTTATGTTTTCATTTCCACTTAATTTTTAGTGGACATATTTTTTATACTCATAGTCACCCCATTGATAAATACTTAATTCAATTATATGAAATTTTTGTGGGAAATTATGCAAGTTTGTGTTTTGGTTGTAGAAAATTTCATTCCTTGGTCATATTGTTTCTTAAGATAGCATAACTGGTGACCCTTCTAAAAACATTTGTTGAATAGTGGGCATGACCTCCCAATATCCCATTGATCAATATTTTTCTTGGTTTGGAAGGATATTACTAATGGTTTGTTGAAAATTTTGAATTTTTATCTAGCCCAATGAATAAATTAACTTGAAAAGGTGTTAAATTTATCTAGACAAAACAATGTCATGATTGTTTTTAGGAATTGAAAACAAGATTGGTTAATTCTCTAGTTTTGCCTTTGACATCCAAAAATGAAGATTTTTTTATCAATAGTGATGATTCGGGAAAATTACATGGTTGTATCCTATTGAAAAATGATCGGTTAATTTCTTTTGATTCACGTCTATGGATAACTCATGTGTTAAATTTTCATACACATGATTTGGAACTAAAATTTGTATTTTTACATTATAGATTTTTAGGTATCATCTGTATGTATTAAAATGTAAAATATATACTGAACATAATATTTTGAAGTATATATTCACTCAAAAATAATTTAGCATGATGCATAGGAGATTACTAGAATAAATCAAGGATTATATTTGCATCATCCATTATCATCTGAGAAAGGAAAATAAAGTGGTGGATGCTTTGTGACAAAAAACAAATACTACATTAACCGTGATATGTTTGGTATGAGATAATTTGGATTTTGATTTGATGAATTTTGGATAGAAAGTTTTTCAAACATGAAATAGCCTTATTTTGTTTTATGTGGAAATGAAAAAATCTTCATCAAATTGAATTAAAAAAGTGACAAAAAAGGACAATGAGTTGCAAAAAAAGGTAGATTTGATTCAAAAGGGTATGTGACCAGAATATAAAATTTATAAATAATGCTTTTGGAGGTGGGGAATGAGATTATATGTTCCTTGTGATTCATAGTTGAAGAACAAGTTGGTATGGGAAGCTAATAGTTCTTCTTTTTCAGATCATCCTGACAGTACAAAGATATAAAAATATCTTCCAGGGTATTTCTGGTGGGATGGAATGAAAATTCATGTTTATAGCTTTACAATGATGTGTTTATCTTGTCAATAGGTTAAAAAATTGAGACATTTACTGAAAGTGAAGCATCAGTCTTTACTAGTTTCAAAGTGGAAATGGGAAAATGTGTCCCCAGATTTTGTACTTGGGTTCCCAAAAATGGGTCGATGTAATAATTCAATCTGGGTTATTATGGATCTGTTGACTAAATATTATTATTTTATTTATATTTGATATAATCTTTTTCTAGATCAACATTCTTGATTGTAAATTAATGATACAGTTAGGGTACGTGGCGTTCCTCTTTCCAATGTATCGGATTGTGATCCCAGTTTCACTTTTACCTTTTATAACGGCCTTCAAAAGTAATCAGGAAGTAAATTAAATTTCATTATAGTTTTTCATCATCAATTAGATGGGTAGTCATAGTGAACAATTTTGACATTGGAGGATATGCTACATGCTTTTTTGATGGATCACCCGAGAAATTAGGATCAATATCTTTCTTTGGTTGAATTTTCTTATAATAAAATTTTTCTATTCCTGTATACAGATGACACCATTTGAGGAATTATATAGAAAGTGGTGTTGGACGAAAACTTTTTTGGATGATGTAGGTGAAAGAAATTTGATGGGTTTAGAATTGGTGGATGATATGGAAGTGAAAGTTAAGTTAATTCAGAAGCACGTGAGTACATCTCTGGGTAGGTAGAAAATTTATGAGGTTAACTGAAGGAGGGATCTTTATTTTGGGGTAGGTGATGATGTCTTTCTCGACGTTTCACCAGGGAAAAGTGTGATGTGTTTTGTTAATAAAGGGAAGTTTAGTCTAGAGTTCATTACACCCTATGAAATTCTAGAGAAAGTTGGATCAGTTACATACAGAGTGGATTTACCTATGAGTTTATCCTAGGTATATAATTTTTTTCATGTTTACATGTCAAGAATTTATATACAAGATCCATATCTTGTTTTTAGTGTACAAGTATTTCAATTGAAAGAAAATCTTTATTATGAGAAACAACCAGTCAATATTCTTGACCAAAGAGAGCATGTGTTCGGGAATAAAGTAATTTATCAGGTAATGATGTTTTGAAAAAACCATATGGTTGAAGAGGAAACATGGGAATTTGAAAAATACTATGAGGGATAAATACCCTAACTTATTAAATAAGTAAATAAAATTGTGAGGATAAAATTACTCAAATGGGGGTAGGATGTAACATCCCAAGTAAATAAAGAATTTGAAATTTTCATATTTATTAATATTTTTCAATTAAATATTAACTTTACATTAAATTGGGTGCTATGTTTGATGGCATACTCGACAAGGAAAAATGGGTTTCTCTAAAATATTATGTTGCACCCAAGGATGAGTCATACAGAAAAAAATAAAATATTAATATTATTTTTAAATGGTAGTTAATGAATATCCGATGTATTGGTGGGAATGAAAAAAACTAACCATATTATTATTAAACATGTTTGTTAATGGTTTTACATTTATCCAAGAAAAGTTAGAGGTGTAAAATGAGAAGGAATCCACTTTTATGAAAAAATACTCTGTTGTTTTTAAAGGAAGTTTTACCACCTTTTGAGGGAAAACCATTTCTAAATCTATTTGTTATCACTTTTATATGTTCCATTTAACAAAATAATATTCTTATTTATAATTGGAATATCAAAATTTACATTGGGTAAATTTTTGGTATTTTTCTGAAAAAGATCATTTTTAATGAATAGTCAAAATACAATATGTTAAGTCAAAAATATCTTCTCATCTGATTTATTTATATAGTTAGACTATATTTTTTACTAGATTTAATGTTTAATAATATTATTTTTTTATCATTTAATCCAATTTTTGTCATTTGATGGAATTTCTCATTTTATTTATACAAAAAACATGTAAACTTTTGATAGTTATTATTTCCTAAAAACCCGCTTTTTGGAATGACAATGGGAATTAATTTTAAATTAATTTATTAAACTTCTATGTTTTCAATTTGGAAAAATGGATTCCATATTTCCAATCAAGAGGTCCAAATTGTGTTAATAGTGAACTTTATTTTTATGACATTATGAATAGTATCTTTAGAAATTATTTTATTTTCATTGGTTAAAGAGTAAATATGTTAAATAATGGTAAAAAATTAATATTATAATTATATTAAACTACCCTACCACATGTAATAATCTTATTAGATGAGATATTTATGACCATTGTAATTCTTGGGTCGATTTCGTGACCCCATGGATCCATATGGGAGTGATAATGACATGTTATATTAACTAATTAATGTGAAGACAAATATTACTCGAACTTGTATATTTTACTAAAAAATTATATGGGGTTATATAAGTGATATTTTTTACTACAAATTTCCTTATAAATATTAAAAAAATTTCCTACAACATGGAATTTTATTTATAATTTTTTGATATCATATAAATATATTGTTTTATGACACAACGATGATGTATTGATTACCTTATTAACGAATGATTTATATAAATGAGATTTTAAATATTAAGATAAATTTATTTTTGAAACGTTTAATGACATAAATTAATTTTAGGGATGTGTATAAATTTTTATCTATGAATTAATTAAATTTTTTTCAAATGAACCATATTTTTATGGATTTTTAATAAGTCATGATATGAATAATATGGAGCCCATAAAGGGATTATGGTGCTAGGGTTTCCCCTATCGCCACCTTCCTATTCCCCGTGGTGGATCAGCTATGGTATCTTCTGGCGCTCTCCGTATCGCGTTTGCGGCTCACCCTCCTACTGTGGTTCAAGCTACGGGTTCTGCGGCGCTTCAGTCCAAGATCCTTGGGCGTAAGAATGATTTGAGATGAGGTCACTTCATTCACCGGCACACTCTTTGGAGAGTTTGTGGTATCACGATTTCTGGAGGCGCGACATCGTCCTGGTCTGTCGGAACTTGAGGGTTGTGGTAATGATCTGCGACGGAGTGAATTCTTTAAAGGTTCGTGGTGGTCTTCTTCAGTTGGACTATTGGCAGCGACAAGATTTGGGTGGTTTATCTATGACATCCTCACATTGTGTTGGGTTCTCTTTCTAACCCTCTTTTCTTCTTTTAATTTCTAGATTTACCTATTGCTGCGCCTTTATTTTTCTGCGTTTTTTTGTGTTGGGATGCATTGGATGAATCTGCTCCGGATTTTTCAAATTTTTGATAAAGCCGAGTTATTTGACGGTGATTCATCAGAGGATGGGTCGAGTTGGGGGATCATTTATCCCCTCCTGACTCTAGTGAATCCTTACGCGGGAGTCGCTTTTGTGGTGATTTTGATGCCTTGTGCGGTCTATGAGATTGGTGTGCATTGATGGTGACGGTCTGAGTTCAGTTGAAGGGCTACAAAGACGTAGGAAGCTCACTAAGTTTGAATCTTTCTTCTCTGGTTTTTTTGTTCCGGTCAGCAGCTCTGATGATGGGCGGCGACGACAATAGTTTCCAAGGTGTTGATGTTTTCAATGTGCTGCTGGTACGACAGTGATGATGGCGTCGGGGGCGCGGGTCGAGATCATGACTCGTGTTCCGAGATGGTGCGCTGGCCTTTTTTGAATTTTGAATCAATTGTGATTTTTCTCTACACGGTTTCTAGATTTTGGTGGTCTTCTATCACATGTATGGTTCCCACTTACCCTAAAAGCGGTTTTCAAAATCAAATAAAAATATAATTTTCCATCTGTCCTGATATGAATAGTACAAAAATTAACATAAATGTGTTTTTAAAACAAATTCTATTTTATTAAATATTATAATAGTCATAAAAATATATGATTCGGGAAAATGACATAGATAATGTTTAACGTGTCATTAATTAACCGATTTAAGTTCAATTTTCATTTTATTGTAAGTATATTAACCATATAGTATGAATATATAGGAATACATTGTAAGAGTTAAGTTAGATAACTAAGGGTTAAAGCTAAAAGATATGATCAAATGTGTGACCTAGACTTGTCTAAAACCTATTAGATGAGAGGTTTTAGACCCAAAAAATATTATATTTGAAATAAATGACTTTGGGACCATTTTAAAATGAAAGTCATTTTAGAATAAAATAATATTTCAATACATTCATAATGTACCACTCCTCCCTCTTAAAAAAGGCAATCACTAAAACCCCTTACTTACACTAATAAAACCCTTTGAAAATCCAAAATATTATCAAATAATCTTATAAAATCCCTCAATTACTCATATAATCCTTAACTTGTGCAGAAGACAATTCAAGATAGCCTTTTAGCTTAAATTTAAAGGAGTTACCCGATTTGAGGTAACGTCTTATCTCAAGCTTGTTTAATTTATTTTCCTTCTCCACATTCTATAATCTGGTTATTCATTGATTACATAACAAAAACAGTATCCTAAATATACTAGTATGTTTTTATCATAATTATTCTATCTACAATAACACACACCTCTATATAATGGATAAAAACATACTATTTCAGCATGCGGTGAACTGATGCCTCATGAAACGATGATTGTTCTATTTTCCCCTACAACCTTTCAGCGTGGACATTATGATGGAATTATTTTTATATATGATATATATTATATTTATATTTCCTCCATGATTTTTTAATTTTTATTTACATCATACCTTTATACTTTCCATGATGTGTAAATACGATAATTTAATTTGAGGAAGTGCGGACTACCGCCCCCTCAAAGAGATATAACTCATTCATTCTCTACATGAAACATATGAAGTGTGTTTTTATTAAAAATATGATAGATAAATTACCTAAATATAAGACTGGTATTATTATATTCATTTATATCATTAGATTATTATTCTTTTTGTATGAAAAAAATGAAAGTAGTGTTCATGAGTACGTATGACTTACCGTCTCCATGAACGATGCATTTCATTTGTCATCTACAAATGTTAGGTAATATTATAAATACATATATTCATATATATATATATATATATTTCATATATATGATATTTAAATCATTAATACTATTCTAGAAATAATATTTTTTTTACTACTTGTAGTATTTACATCAAACGAGTTCATTTTCCACTCAATTAACAAATATTGAAAAAACATCAGATATTAACATAAATAATTATGTAATTTTTATAAATTGGCAATTAGTGATATAAGAGGAATAATAAACATTAAAAATTATCTGAAGAAAGTATAAATTAATTTAATTTTATTATTTAGGAATAATAAAGAATATACGTGACTAGTCAGACTCAAGGTAAGGGAACCTTTCACCCTCCTCTTTTAGTCAAAGACTTCTTTTATGTTATTTATTTTAATTCCCATTTTATTATGTTGGAATATTTTATTATATGTCCTTATTTCTATAAATTTTACATCCATTGATCATAGACCCCTTTCTCTCTCATCAACTCATTTTTTTATTTTTTAGGTGACATAGTTAGGCTACCAAATTATCATAAGGAAACTTCTTAACCCTATTTCCATTATTTGTGTTAATATTATAATTATTGATTATGTCATGACATGATTATGTGAGAAATAAATTTTCATGAATATTCTTGTATTTATACATTCCTTATGTGGACTTATAGTGAATACACATAATCAGTCTATTTTAATTACAAAATGATCTTTGTATAGGAACTTCTAAACTCAATTTCCACTCTTTGGGTTTTGCGTATATTTAATTGATTATATTATTCAATGATTATGTTTTGAATCTCTATTTTTTTATTTATGTTGTCATTTCAACTTCATTTTGTGTGTATATACTGTTTCTACAGATATTGATCCCATTGATATATTCTGACTTCATTTATACAAACATTGTAAGGGAAATGTTAACTCAATCTCCATTAATTGAGTTAAATATCCATGTCATTGGTTTTGTTTTATCAAGAGTATGAGTGAATTAACATTGATTGGTTTACCCTTAACATTCACTTATATTGGGTGTATTCATTTTTTCCCACATAATTATGTCATTGATTTATCTTTAATCTAATGATAAAATATTTATATAGGACTTCATCTCAATATCTTTTCATTAAGGAATGTTTTCATAATATAAACCTTCTTATTTTACATTATTTAAAATAAAACCCTTTAACTTTTACTTTCATTCAAGGGGAATATTTTATCTATTAATAATATTAATAAAAGAAAAAACTAATGTTTTTAACGTATGCAGAGAAAATAACCTCTCCACCACCATAATCATTATTTGGATTCCTCTATAAGCCTTAATGTTTTCAAATGAAAAATAAATCCCTTATTCCCTTTTGGGTGTTTTGGTATTAAAAATTGTTTTTGAAATAGATAGAGTATTTCAATATATTTAAATGATCTCTTGTGATTTCAAATGAAGTGTTATGAATGATGTTTTGATATTTGTAATATTTTATCTATTATGATTATGTAATGGTAAATAGACATTTGACGGGTGGTTACATAGAAAAAAAAGATGGGTGGTTACATGGTAAAACAAATGATGGGTGGTTCCATGATATACCAAGGATGAGTGGTTACATTATAACCTCCAATGAATTGGGTATAGAAGTCATCCATATGACTATTACATTTAGTGATATGTGTGGAAGTCGAGCATATGATTATTACATTTATGTATGTTTATGTCTCATGTAACCGTTATATGCTATATGTTGCTTTCTATGGGATTTATGGTAATCCTTTAGTTAAAAAAATTATAAGAAATGAGATTATATTTTCTGAAGTGTTTTTGCTACTTCATAAAGGTTAAATGTATTACTTTATTATAATTTATTCATGTATTAAATTGTTTTTGAATGACTAACAATTTACCTTTTTTATGTATCCATTACTGAGATTTTTATTCTCACCCCATGTTTTGAAATGTTTTTGACATGAATTAAAGATGAATAAGGACAAGGATGGGATCAAGGAAAATTCATGGTGTTTAAATCATGGAATTAGAATGTTTCTTTTCAAAGGGTTCTTGTTTTATAAAAAAATTGATAGTGAGTAGAAGTGTATACTTGTAATATTAAATTTCTTATGTAAAAGTTATGACCTAATTGTATAAATCCTTAAACCTGAAAAGATTCTCAATGTGAATTATTATCTTAATTCAAGATTATGTAAGGCCCCAACATTAAACATTACATAATCTTGAATTGAGTTAATAATTCACATTGATGATATTTTTAGGTTTTATGCCTTATAGAATAAAGTCATTACTATTACATATGAACTTGAATATTACATGTAGACACTTCTAATCACTATATATTTTTTCATAAAATAATACCCCTTAAGAAATAAACATGTTTAGTTAAATTTATTAAATAGAAATAATTTTTCTTCATCCTATCCCTGACCTTATTTCTCTTTATGTAATGTGAAAAAACATTTCAATACTTAGTATGAGCATAAAAATCCCAGTATGTGATACATGAATAAGAAAAACTATTAGTCTTTCAAAACAACATGTAAACTATAAAAACATTTTCATAAAGTAATAATATTTACCTTTATGAATTAGCAAAAACACTTCACTAAATATAATCTAATTTCAAATCCTTTTTGAAACCAATGGATTACGATAAATCCCATAGAAAACAATATATAACATATAATAGAATAACCATGAAGCTGACTTCCAAATGCAATTCATAAGTGGTTTTAACGTAACCACTCATCTTTGGTTAATCAAGGAACCACCCATCATTTGGTTTATCATATAACCACCCATCGTTGGTTTATCACGTAACTACACGTCAAATGTCGAAGTACCATTATATAATCATAACACAAAAAATATTGAAAATATCAACATTTCACAAATAACATTACATTTTTAATCACAAGAAATCATTTCAAGATATTGAAATAATAAATCCATTTTAAAAACCATTTGGAATACCAAGACACCAAAAAATGCAATAAAAAATTTATTCATCTTTTAAAAATATTATGGCTTATAGAGGAATCCCAATAACAATTACAGCGGAAGATAGGTCATTGTCGCCGCATATGTTAAAAAATTCCATTTTTAGTTTATTAAAATGATCTATATATAATTGATTCCATTTTAATTAAAGTAAAATTCAATGGGGATTATTATACACCGTGTGAAAGAAGTATGTGTATATTATTAAAACATCCCTTAATGAAATGAGATTGAGATGATATCCCAGACCTTTCATCTGAATCTTCATGTTTGTTCCTTATTTTTCCGGAATACTAATCTTTTTATTCTTTTTATATTACTTGTTACCATGTTATAATATTACATCATTATTTAAGTAAATATCAGTCGTTTTGTCGATATTCGACAATTAAGGTGAAAATTAACTCATATGATGTAAATTGTCCATGTAGTCAAAAGTACATCATCCCCAAAATTATATTGATGATTAAAATATCATATATATATATATTATGTATTTATAATTGTCCACAACATTTATAGACAAGAAATGAAATGCACTGTTCATGGAGATGGTAAGTCATACGTATGCCTGAACACTACTTTTATTTCTTTTTCTTACTAAAAGAATAATAAATAGATATTATAAATGTATATTATAATAATAGTATTATATTTATGTCATTTATTTTACATAGGATTAATAAAACTATCCATTATATGTTCCATCTATAGCATGAACGAGTCATATCACTTTAAGGGGGAGGTAGTCCGCACTTCCTCAAATGAAATTATCATAATTACACATCATGAAAAGCAAAAATGTATGTGGTAAATAATAATTATATAATCATGGAGAAAAAATATTTATAATATATATCTATAATATATAAATATAGTGACATCATAATGGCCACCATGAGAGGTGGTAGGGGAAGATCAAATAATTATCATTTCCATAGGAAGCAGTTCACCGTACATAGAAACAATATGTTCGTATTCATTATGTGGATGTGTGTAAGTGTAGTTCTAATAATTCTCTTAAAAACATCTTAGTATATTGAGGACACTATTTTTGTTATGCAATAAAGTAATAAGAATATTGTAGGGAGTGGAGGAGAATGGTAAATGAAAGAAGATTGAGAGACGCCATTCCCTCAAATCAGGTAACTCTTTTTGATTAAAGATAAATGGATTTATTGAAATGCCTCATACCAAAGGTAAGGCTTATATAAATAAGGTAGGGATGTTGGGAGCTTATTGGATTAGAGTTTGGATGATAAAAGTGGTTTGAGGGGTGTGAGTAAGGGGTTATATGTGGTGTCCTTTTATAAGAGGGAAGATGGGTAATTTAAGAAGGAATTGAAATATTATTTTATAATAAAAATATTTTCAGTTTAAAAAGCTCCAAAACTCATTTAATTCAATGATAAGTTGTTTATCGTTAAAAATACTCTCAACCAATAGGTTTTATGCAAGGTTTTGTCTCTAATATATCCTTATCTTGTTTCTTTAACCCTTAGTTTACTATTTTAACTCTTATGATGTGTTCATGTATAATCTTACTATATGGTTATTATAGTTATTATAAAATTCCAATATAACCTAAAGTGATTAATTAATGATATTTGTAACATTATTTAAGTTATCTGGCCGATTATAATATTTTTAATATTATAATATTTTTTAATAATGTTTTATTTGTTTTTAAAACTCATTTGTGTCCATTTTTATAATATTAATATCCTGACTTTTTATAAAATCTATAAAACATGATTCTTTCTAAAAGACATCATTAATTCAATTTATAAATTCATAATCATCCCCAAAATTCATGGATGGCATAAACGTTACAAAATAAATTTATTTTAATTTTTATGATCTCATTTATTTAAATCATTCATTAATAAGGTTATCAATACATCATCATTGTGTCACAGATATATTTATTAATATGATGTCTAAAAATTATAAATAAAATTACATTATATAGTAAATATTTTAAACCTTATAATTACTATTTATAGTTAAAATAGACACTTATATAACCCCATGTAAAAATTGTTTTAGTAAATGATACTTGTTTATGTCATATTTTTCATTACATTAAATTATTTAATATAACATGTCATTATAACTCACAAGTGGATCCATGGGGTGATAAAATCGACACAACGATATCCATGAATGGAAATATATCATCAAATAGGATTTGGACATGTTTTAGGATTTTTTAAATATTATTATAATTTCAGTTTTTACCCTTAATTACCAAATTTACCATTTAACCACGGTAAATAAAATATTTACTGAAGTTACTATTAATAATGTCAAAAAATAAATGGTACATATATAAATTTTTTTTAAATCCTTATTAAAAATATAGAAATCATTTCATAGAATTCAAAACATAGAAGTTGTATAAATTAATTTAAAATTAATTCCCATTGTCGAAAATGTGTGTTTTTTAGAAGTAAAACAACCCAATGATTTACATTTGTTTATGTCCAATTTAATGTGAAATTAATTATAATGACAAAAATTCGATGAAATGATAAAAATATAATCAAATTAAACTTTAAAACCAATTAAATAGAGAATATAAACACATAAATAAATTATATGAAAAACACATTTGACAGAAAATGAAGTATTTTTTCATTATGCATTAAAAAAATGAAATTTATCAGAAAAATAGAAAATTATTACATAAGTTAATTTTTATATCCCGCTTCTAAAGAAGATTTTTTTTCAAATGGTTTATAAAATGTGACAAAAACTAGATTTAAATATATTTTTCCATCAAAATGCAGTAAAATGACATTTTAAAAATATAGATTATTTCGTGCCTAAAATCATATTTGCTCCTATTTTATTCCTCTAACTTTTATAGGATAAATTTAAAAATATTTAACAAAATGTTTTAATCATAATATGGTTAGTTCTGTTTATTCTAGTGAATACAAAGGCTAGGCGTTAACTACTATTTATAATAATAATATTTTATTATTATTATTATTATTATTATTATTAATTTCCAGTATGACCTAGCCTTGTGTGCAACATAAGATCTTAGAAAAACCATTCTTTCATTTCAGGTATTCCATCGAACATATCATTCCCTTTGAAGTAAAATTAATAAATAATTCATAAATATTAATAAATATGAAAATGTATTATTCTTCATTTTTCTATAATGTTACTTCCTTCCCCCCATTTGGAAATTATATCCTCTCAATTTTATTTACATATCAAATAACTAGGGATATTTATCACTCATAGAATTTTAAGATTCCCATCTTGCCCCTTCTACCATGTGGTTCTTCCACAAAACCTAAACCAGATGATTATCCTTATTCTGCCACACATTCTCTATGTGGTCAAGAATTTGGACTGGTTGTTCCTCATATGAATTATTGTTTTCCAACTGAACTACTTATGGATTCAAAAATGAGATTGATCTGGTATATTCTTTCTAAATATAGAAATCGGAAAAACCTTTTATACTTAGGATAACTTTTTATATAAATCCACTTCGTATGAAAACAATCAAACTTTCTATACAATTTAATTGGGTCAAAAAACCGTCGAATCAGCATACATTTTTTTACCAAAACACATCACAATTTTCCGTGGTGAAACATTGAGAGAGACATGATCACTTACCCTGAAAAAAAGATCTTTCCTTGATTTATCTGCATCAAATTTATGCATGCTCTGAGCTGTTATCATGTGCTTCTGAATTAACAGAACGTTCTCTTCCATATTTCCACCAATTCTGGCCCCATAAACATTCTTTCACATATATTATCCCAAAAGATATAGTTCTACACCAATTTACATATAATGCCTCAAATGGTGAAATCTTTACACTAGAATGAAAACAGTCACTATAAGGAAAATAAACCAAAAAATATATTGATCCCAATTTCCCAGGTAATTCATTAAGCTAGTACATAATATATCCTAGAAGGACTGAATTGTTCATTCTGACTACCCCTTTGATTGTGGATGATTAGCTGTACTGAAATCTAATTTAGTTCTCAATGACTTATAAAGGCATTCCAAAAAGTTATAAGTGAACCTGGGATCACGATAAGATATTATGGATCGGGGAACTCTATATAACATGACTATCTCTTTAATATACAATCTATAAAGTTGATCGAGATAAAGAGTATCTATAATATGAAGAAAATGAGAATATTTAGTCAATTGATCAACTATAACCCAAATTTCATAGTTATCTCAAGACATTTTTTATAACACCACTAGAAAGTCGGTGGACATATTTTCCCATTTCCACTCTGAAACTGGTAAAGGCTGAACTATACCTTTTGATAACTATCATTCTACATTAACATGTTAACAAATCAAAAACCTCCTTGTATACTTAGAAATATCTCTTTTCTATCCGTCCCACTAGAAATACTCTCGAATATCTTTGTACAACATAGTACTACCAGGATAAACTATAAATGGTGAACTATGAGGTTCACAAAACAACTCTTTCTTCAGCTATGAATAACAAGGCCCGCATAATCTCTTTCAAACCCTAAACAAATATGTATCAATGATAAATTCAGGTAATATATCCTTCAGAACTGATTATATCTTTTTCTACAGCTCACATTCTTCATTGTGCACTTGATTAATATTTCCTAATAGAGATGATTTCACTACAAACTGAAAAAAACAGGGTAGTTTCTTGCAACAACAACATCCAATCCAAAATTATTCAAATTAAAATCCAAACAATCTTGTTCCAAATGTAGCATGGTTATAATAACATTACTATTTTGACTCAAAGTGTCAGCCACTTTATTTTCCGTTCCTCGGTGGTAATAGATTGTGAAATTATAATCCTTGATTAATTCTAGACATCTCATGTGTCTCGCATCAAATTCATTATGAGATAATAAATAATTCACAATTTTTTTCACAGTATAAAATTCACATTTTATTTCATACCATTGATGCCTCCAAATATTTAAAGCATAAAACCACAACAGCTAATTCTAAATCATATGTTGGGTAATTTAACTCATGTGTTTTCAATTGACATGAATCATAAGTAATTACCTTAGTATTTTTCATTATGACACAAACAAGTCCTTTCAAATAATCATCACTATAGTTAACAAATTCACCATATCTAGAAGACAAGGCCAAATTAGAGCACTCACAAATCTTATATTCAATTTTTGAAATCAATCATCATATTATTTTGTATAGATAAATTTAATACCTTTTCGAGTTAACATATTCGGTTGGCTAGATAACCATGAAATATTTTCAACAATCCTTCGATAAAACACTGCCAAAAATGAAACCATGGATCTCTGTGATATTAGTAGGTCTTTGACACTCGTTAACAACTTTTGTTTTAGAAGGGTCAACAGTTATGCCATCTTTAGAAACACTATGACTGAGGAATAAAATTTTCTACAACCAAAACACACAATTACTTTATTTCCCATACAAATTATTTTCTTTTATGGTTTGAAAGAGAAACCTTAAATGACATGAAATATTCCTCTTTAATTTTGGAACATATGAAAATATCATCAATAAACACAACCAAAAACTTATCAAAGAACTCACAGAAATTTATTTGCACAAGAACCTTGAATACTGTAGGTGCATTGGTTAACCCAATAGGCATATTGAAAAATTCATAATGAACATATATAATATGAAATGTGGTCTTTGAAATTTCTTCTTCCTTTACATTGAACTAATGGTACCCATACCTCATGTCAATATTTGAAAGAATATTGAGCTCCATGGAGATGATCAAACAAATCATCGATATAAGGCACAAGAAACATGTTCATAACACTAATATTATTCAAGGTTCTATAATAAATGAAATTATCATTGAACCATATTTCTATTTTACAAACAAAACTGAATCACCCCATGGTGATGTGGAAGGTCAAATGAATTCTTTTTCTAAAAAATCCATCAATTGTTTTTAAACTCTAAAAGTTCAATTTGATCCATTAGATAAGGGGGTATTGAAATTATCTGAGCATCAGGAACTAAGACAATAGTAAATTCAACATCTTGATCAAGTATAATAACATGAATCTAATTAGGAAAGACTTCAAGATTATCATTTACTACTAGAACATAATTAATCTAAAGTGTTCCTTTGATTTTAGATATTTGTGTAATGTAATTTTAATTTCCATCTTTCACTAGTTTCTCAGAATCTTGATATGTT
Source organism: Viscum album (assembly GCA_963277665.1). Taxonomy (NCBI): domain Eukaryota; kingdom Viridiplantae; phylum Streptophyta; class Magnoliopsida; order Santalales; family Viscaceae; genus Viscum; species Viscum album. The sequence continues at coordinate 1,072,701,653 of OY728129.1, forward strand.
ATTATAGTTAAGTGTTCATTCTTGTACACAAATTGAAGGTCTTTATGGAATGAAACCTCTTCATCTCTATAGTCAATCATAGCATGGTAAAGAGAAATCCAATCCATTCACAAAATATTATCAAACTATACTAGAATAAAAAAACAACGATTCCAGGTATGTTCATTCTACATCTAATTATAAGAAGATTCTTATAATTTTTTTTGGCCTGAACATTTCCTTTAGGCGTTTGTACAATACATTCAGGATTAATTTCTCGAGATGGAATTAAAAATTTATCATAAAAATTATCAGATATGAAATATTGTATAGATCTTGAATCAAACAAAACATTGGAATAATTTGAAAAAATAAAAAATTACTAGATACCACTTCATTTTGATAGTACCACATCAACATTATTAGTATAAAAATATTTTGCCACACCCTTCTCCTTTTTATCTGTTTGGTTTACCCCTAGGTAATCAACTTTGGAAACACGTTTTCATAATGAAAAAACACACTGTAACTAAAACATCTTACCGCTGATTTTCTATTCCTTCATGATAATATTCATTACAGTTAAGAACAAAATGACACGTCTTACCACACCAAAAGAACATTACATATTTTGATAGACATTCTATAGGTTGATTTTTACCAAACTTCCCGCTATTTAGAAATATAATTTTCTTCCCTCCAGACTTCTTGTATTAATAATTTCAATTTTCCTGCCAGCTGGAACTCTTTTTTTCTTTCTATCATGGAACCCATGATCATCAAAAAACTCCATTCTTATTTTTCCATCACATCTGAAAACATTCTCATAGCATTTGAATTCACAAGAGGCTAATAAATTTTGATATCATGGCTATAATACTAAGTAAAACTGATTTATCTTACTATCATGATATCAGATGAAATTAAGAGCATACATTGCTAGTTGAGTGAACATTTCTTCATAAGCATTCACTATGTCACCCTAAAGCCTAAATTCCATGAATAGTTTTCAATCCTTTGTCGAACCACTTTAGGAATAAATTTATTAAGAAACACACAATTGAATTATTCATAACCAAGATCATCAATTTACTCTTTGTCCCTAATATTTTTAACCATTGACCACCAATGATCAGCTTCTCCTTCAAAATGGTAAACAACAAGAATAAACATTTGATTTTTTGTACACCCCATGACAACAAAAATCGTTTTTTAGTGCTTTGATCCACCCTTCATCATACATAGGGTTTGATGATCATTATAATGATGGGGGATATTACCTCATGAAATTATCCACTCCATAAATGTTCCTCTCTGGTTGATCTGGTTAATCTCATGCATGCACACCACCACCATTTATCCCCTGTGTAAATTGATCCATCACTGCAACAAACTGTGGTGTTCTAATTCCGACCATATAAGGATGTTGATTTATATGTTTATTCTCTTATAAATAAAGTTAATAAATCAAATTGAGGATCTTTTTAGGTTGATATCATTAGGTAACTAGATAATAACAATTACATAGAAACATGAATATTACAAGTAGACACTTCTAATCATTATCCATTTTTTCATAAAATAAAACACTTTAAAAAGACACACGTTTAGTTCCATGTTTTAAACCACATGACTTTTCCACGATCCCATCATGGACCATATTCATATTTATATCCTATGAAAAAAAAATTCAATAATTGGGATGAAAATAAACTTCTCATTAAGTTATACATAAATAAGAAAAACTATTTTCATTTTAAAATAACATGTAAACCATGAATACATTATCCTCAAGTGATAATTTTCACATTTAAGAAGTAGAAAAAACATGTCACTGAATATAAGCTCATTTATTACCCTTATTGTAACTAGGATATTATCATAATTTCCATAGAAAGAAACATATAGCATATAAAGTTAACATGGGACATAAACATAATTAAATCGATTAACTATATGGTATACTTTTACACATATCACTTAATTGAATAGACATAAGACCGATATCCAATCCCAATGAATTATAGGTTATAAGGTAACCACCATCCTTGGTTTATCAGGGAAGCACCCGTCATTTGGTTTATCATGTAACCACCTATTATTGGTTTATCATGTAACCACCCGTAAAATGTCCAAGAATATTTATATAATCATAGAACATAAAATATTTCAAATATCAACATTTTACTAATAACAATTCATTGGAAATCACAAGAAATAACTTTAAGATATTGATATACTCAACCCATTTGAAAAACCATTTCCAATATGAAAACATAAAAAACATAATAAGGTATTTGTTTTCCTTATGGAAACATTAATACATATAGAGGACTCGAAATATAAAATAACGGTTATAGTGGAGGAGCGGTCGTTATCGCCCCATACATAAAAAAACTCCATTTTCCATTTAGTAAAATGCTTCATACCAAAAATATTCACATTGAATGAAATTAAAATTTAATGGGATTTATTATACACTGTATAAAATAATGAGATGTATATTATCATAATATGCTTCAATGAATAAAAAATGAGATGAAGCCCATTACCTTCTGTCTGACTCGTCACATTTGTTCCCAATTATATTGGAATAATAAACATAGGATAATTTATACTTTATTAATAACCTTTTAAATGTTTTTATTCTTTTTTTAATCACTTATTACTGTGTTATAAAATGGCATCATTATTTATGTTAATATTAGTCGTTTGGTCGATATTTTGTAATTGAGTTGAAAATGAACTCATTTGATGTAAATTTTCTATGTAGTCAAAACTAAATCATCTCCAAAATGATATTCATGATTTGAATATCATATATATCATATATATATATATATATTTATAATAGACCATAATATTTTTAGATAATAAATGAAATGAACCATTCATAGAGACGATAGGCAATACGAACGCATAAACGCTACTTTAATTTATTTATCATACTAAAATAATAATAAATAAATGATATAAATGTATATAATAATACCATAAATATATTTATGACATTTATATATCATAGGTTTTATAAAATCTTCATTTATATGTTCCATGTATATCATGATCGAGTCATATCTATTTGAGGGGGTGATAGTCCGTACTTTCTCAAATGGAATTATAGTATTTACATATCATAGAAAACATAAAGGTATACAATAAAAAAATTCCAGAGTCATGGAGACAATATAAATATAATATATATCATATATAAATAATGTTCGATCATAATGGCCACTATGAGAGGTGGAAGGGGAAAATCGAATAATCATCATTTCGTGAGGTAGCAGTTCGCCGTATTGGGAAACAATATGTTCATATCAATTAGATAGAGGTGTGTGTGAGTTTAGTATTAATCTATCTTATAAAAACATCCTAGTATATTGAGTATACCGGTGTTTTTATATTATCAAATAATAAAATGATAATTGGGATTTGAGAAGGAATATAAATGAAATAATCTTGAGATAAGACATTTCCTGAAATCGAGTAACTCCTTTTGATTTAATCTAAAAGGATCAATTTAATTACCTTCATCCAAATGTATGTCTTATATGAGGAATGGAGGGATTTTTTGAGCTTATTTGAGAAGATTTTGTTGGATCCATGGGTCTAGAGAGGTGTGAGTTAGGGGTTAGAGGTGGTGGACTTTTATAAGAGGGAGGATGGGTACATTTGGAAGGAGTTGAAATATTATTTTATAATAAAATTATTTTCGGTTTCAAATGGTCCATAAATAATTTAATTTAAATATATGTTGAGTGTTATTCAAAATATTTTCAATGAGTATGTTTTTGGTACGTTTTGGTCCCAAATTTATCTTTATCTTTTAGCTTTAACAATTACTTAACTAATATATCTCTTACCATTTCTTCTTGTATATTCATAATATATGGTTATTATAGTTACTATAAAATTAAAATAGAACCTAAATAAGTTCATTAATAACATTTATAACATTATCTATGTCATTTTTAAAATTCTTATATTTTTAATAGTATTGTATCATTTAATAAAATAGTATTTCTTTTCAAAACTCATTTATGTAAATTTTTATACTTATCATATCATGAGTATTTAAAAAATCCCAAGAAAATTTATTATCTTAATAAAACATTATCAATTCAAATATAACAAGTCATAATCATCCCCAAAATTCGTGGATGGCATAAAAAGATAAAAAATAAATTTATTTTAATATTTATAATCTCATTTATTTAAATAATTCATTAATAAGGTAATAAATACATCATCATTGTGTCATAAATATATTTATTTATTTTATTTCCAAAAATTTTAAATAAAATACAAAAATGTTGGAAATATTTTTAGATTTATAATGACTATTTATAGTAGAAATGATAACTTATAAAACCCCATGTAAAATTGTTTTTATAAAAGATACTTGTTTATGTCACATTTCTCATTAAATTAAATTATTAAATATAACATGTCATTATCACTCACAAGTGGATCCATGTAACACCCCGAAACTAGTTACCCAGAGTCGGTGCATTATTACATAATATTGGAATGATTACAAGGAATCATGTAGGGAATGACCGATAAGTTTAGCTGTTTTGGAAAATATATTACATATATGAATGTTACATTACACTCTCTAATATAAAAAATAGCATAAATAGTCCATTAATAACACCATTTTTTATTTATCTTAACCATACATATCAATCACAAAATACTTCTTGGGATCCTGGGAAAATAAAACATAAGAAAGGGGGAGATCAAATGGTCATTAAGGGTAAATAATTTAGCAAAAGCTATAAATATTTAAGGAAATATGTGTAATAAAATCAACAGCCTCTTAAACATAATGTTGAACATAATATGGCAATAATAAATCAAATTATTCCATTTACATATTCACATGGATATTATACTGGTTTAATAATCACATGTAATATCAATATATAATTTCACAATAATCGAACGCATAATACCAGACTTCATAACCACATAGTCAAGGCCTTGTGCCAAGACTATAAATAAGATTTTGTCAAGTCTCTGTGCCAAGATACTAGTTTGTCTCATGTGACCTACTGATGCATTGAGGAGCTATAGCGGGCTCCACCCGTCACTTACTATGTCCAATACATTTCACATATGAAAAAATTGAAACATAACATAACCATTCCTATTAAAACTAGCATAAGAAATGTCAACACATTAACCATAAACCATGAATGGTATAAAAATAACACATCCATAGTAAAACATATCACAAAACATTCAATACAATATATAATATTTTTATCATAATAAATAAAACTTGATCAATAATAATATCCAGTAAAAGATGTTGACATAGTTGAAAATGATTAGTAAAAATCTTTGAGAGAAATATCCCTTTTTCATGAAATCATTTTAAAGGTCACACAATTTATAAAGGATGTCATTTAAAATATATTTTTGAATCAAATTGTCTCATACCACATTGAAACCTTTGAATGCAATTAACATTTTAAAACATTCATGTCTATATAAATAAATCCTTAAAATCATTTTGAAAATGTGGACATTAATGAGAAAGGTTTAGAAGAATAAATCATTAAAACATTTAAAATGATTTGTATTAAAGAGTACATTATAAATAATCATTTTTAAAACTTTTTTTATCAAACATGGGCAAGGGCAATAAATATTTCCCTGTAAAAACTTACACATAAACAATCTCGGATAATAACGAGATTGAGGAATTAACCCTTACCTAGCACATTCCTTTAGTCGAGGGTACGTTTAACCTCGTATATAATGACCATATTATGTTATTAAATTATACTAAAACCATATTCATATTTATTATATAATTAATTATTCATTTATGACTTTATAATACCCATTAAATAATCATTTCCAAGTTAAATTAAAATTTCGGGTAATAATCGATTACTTTATCATACATGTTTTAACTTTTTATTCTTGATCGTATCATTTAGATCATTATTTAAATAAATAAATAATATAAAAAATGATTTAAATATCATATATAATTATAATATAAATTTTTATAATAGATAGATATATGAAATGGAAGGCATCGTTTAGGGAGATGGTTGGTCATATGTACACATAAACGCTGTTTTCGTTTTCATATCGTATTGAACAGAAGTATGTGAATAATATATATATAAGTATATAAATATAAATATATATATACATCTAGTAGAATTATTATGTCATATATTATATACTTATTAATAATATATATTTTTATATTCATTGTTGAATGGTGATCGTGGAAATGAATCTCATCACGTTGTGGACATGATAATCTGTACGTACGCACGAGCGACAATATCATTATATTGATGGTGAAATCGTATGTAATTTGATGGTATATAATATATAAAGAATCATAAACATGTTATATTTATTATTTACATTAGTTATACTCATTATTATACCCATCCAAATAATGAAGTGTTTGAATAACAAACTACACCACGATGTGGAGACGGTAAGCCGTACATACGCACGTATGATGACTTTTTCATTTATAGGATGGTTAGAATATAGAATATGGCGGTACCATATTTATAATAACATAAAAATATATAGAAGTTAATGAAGTTTTAATTTTGGTATGGAAATAACAAATAAAGAGAAGTGTAAGAAGAAAAGAACATGAAAGAGGGTGGTGAAATTATTACTTCTTCTTCGGGTGTTTCCATTTTAGTTGATCAAAAGGGATCCTTAGGTTAGATTACTAAACAATATAAGGCCTATAGGTCGAAGGAAGGAATTTTGGGAGGAGATTTGGGAATATGTGCTGAGAAAAAAGGATTTGGAGGTGTCAAATTAAGAGAAGAGGAAGTTACTTTGTATAAGGGAGGTGAGGTTCACTTTAGGAAATGATTAAAATATTGTTTTATAATAAAATCATTTTTGGTTTCTAATGGATCCAAAATGAATTATTTAGAGGCTATTGTGGGTATGGGTCGAAAAACTCTCAAATGATAGATTTTAGATATGTTTAGGCCATCATATTAACCTTATCTTTTAGATTTAACTCTTAGTTAATTTTTTTTGACATTTACGATATCTCTTTGTATTTTTATATTATATGGTTAATAAACATAAAATAATAAGACATGTGATCCTTATGTGGTTAATTATTAATATATATAACCATATCTATGTCCTTTGGCTGATCCATTTATTTTTAGGAATATTATATCAATTAATAATATAATATTTGTTTTACAAACTCAATTATGTCTATTTTGAAACTATTTAGTATTTTATTTTTTTAAAATCCATAAATACTTCATAACATTGATTAAAATTTATTTAACCTACAGAAACATTTCATTGTGACCTATATATTTTTTTGAATTCATCAGAAGTCTCAATTTCATTTATTTGGATATTTATAGTATCAATTAATTTAATCATTCATTAATACGGTAATTACTACATAGTCATTGTGTCATAAATAAATTAAATTATTTAATGTCTAAAAATTATATATTAAATACTATTATGTATGAAATATTTTCTTCTACAAAATAGATATTTATAGTTGAATTTATCTTATGCATAATCCTATTTTAAAAATGGTATTTTTATTAAACATTGAATTTAACTCTTTTAACTCTTCTTTAAATAAAATAATAATAAACATCCCAATCTTATCCAAGTGGACCAAATAGCATCATATTTTATCATTATGGTTTGCTTTTGTCAACTAACACTTATCCAATAGAATTAGGACATGTTTCAGGGTAATTATGAAATCATTTTTACCCTTAATTACCCTATTTACTTATAACCGTTGTAAAAAAATCAAAATTTACTATTCACAAAAATCATTTTCATCTTATTGAACCAAATTTTACTTAATAATATTGACCATGTCTCTTGGAGTTTTTAAATTCAACTCACAGAAGCGGTAAAATTATGTTTTATGTAGATTTGCAAATTCTCCTAGGAGATGGGTAAAAGACATTAGAAATTTTGATAAATTATATATATATAAACATATTATAAAATGACTCCAATGAATTACATTGAACATATATAGGTATTATATATCTATTTTGACTTAAAATATATTAAAATAAAATAATTTATTATTTAAATAAACTGTCGGTTTCAAATAATAACATAGTATAATTCTCTATTAATAAAAAATTGAAATTTTTCAGAAAAATACCAAAAATATACCCTAAGCTAATTTTGATATTCTGAATTAAAAAATGAATCCCATTTAACCAAATTAAATACATAGAAATTTCATTCTTTAATTTAAAATTATTTACCATTGTGAAAAAAAAATCGGGTTAAAAAAAGTAAAACATACCAAAAGATTGACATGTGTTTATGTCGAATTTAATTTTAAAATTACTTATAATGACCTAAAATGTATTAAACGATAAAAATAAAATATAATTATACTTTAATACCATTCAAATGCATAATTTCACTCTATAAATTATTTTGATTAAAAAATTTGATTTCAATTAAAACATAGCATTTTCAACTATTCATCAAAATATTAAAGTTATCAAAAAAAGTAAATTTTTTTCCAAACTAATATTTTTATGTCATTATTCTACAGAAGAATTTAATTTCATTAAATTTAATATATAAAAGTGTAAAATATTGGTTTTAAAAATGGGGTCTCCATTAAAAAGCAGTAAAAATGATTTTTTTAAAAATATAATTCTTTTATATGAAAAAAATGAATTTGTTCTTATATTATATCTAATAAACACATAATATGGATGTTAAAATTATATAGATTGTATAAGATGCAAAATAGAGTTAATACTTTTCATAACTACTTTTTTGAATGGCTAATTTGGTACGTTGTGGTGCGATCAAACTCAATGTTGTGTGTAGCGCAAGCTATTGAATTACTTTAATGAGATAACATACTATTAAATCGTGGGGAGTTACATTCTACCCTCCTTCAATAAATTGCATCCTCAGAATTTGAAAATTTTCTACGAAAAAATGTTAAAACAACAGAAAAAAACATTTGTGGAAAACCCACATCAAAAATTTGGTTACTAAAATTTAGTTTTAATAAGAGGGAAAGAGAAATGAAAAGTCACCACCAAATTATATTCTCGATTAAGAAGAACATTGGTGGAAATTAGAGACACACAAATAGATGGAAAATGTAAATATTTATTGGGAGTGATTGAGTTTATAAAAACTAACATGTGTAAAATTAAGGGCCTCAAAGCCGTCTATCTATGATGATTTAAAATAACGTTAGTTCAAAAAACATAATTTATTAGGATAATTTTTTTTTCATGTAATATACCATCCCTAAATATTAAAAAAATATACTTGACAAGTATAGTTTCATCCTTCAACTAATTCCTACCACAAACTCATCTTTCACTCCAAAAGATAGTAGAATTAAAAAATATTCTATTTATCCTAATCGTTTAGGGTTCCAAAAATTATAAATTTATAATTCATTTGTAAGACTATTTAAAAAAACTAAATTACAAAAACCAGGACATCATGTAGGCCCGTTGTAGGTGATGCAGCCTTGTCACCCTTCGGTTGTGGGTTCAAGTCTGGCGGCCTTGTATGACGCGACGAGTTGTTGCCCGATATCTGGGTTCTCCATTTTATAACAATACAAAAAAAACATAAGAAATAATTTATCCTTAATAATATTTTCCAATTTAAAAATTAATCCATTCAAAACTTTATACTTATCCAACATACTTTCTACCAAATATAGAGTCCAAAATTTATATGGAAGGTAAACATAATAAAGATCTCTTTTTTCACGTAATAACATGTGAACAACTTCATCAAGTATTCTTGTAAAACATGTTAACACCTTGAATTAACATAATACCTTATTTATTACATTCATGTTACCTTATTCCTTATAGAATACTAGATATATTCCATATATCCAAAAAATTTGAATACTCAAACAATGATGAAATAAAAAAACCATTAATCAGTTATAAGGTACTCAATAATATCCAATATAATATATCCAAATCAACCCTCTCTGATTCCAAAATTACTACCTCAGTATCAAGACCATATTAAGGTATTTATTTCCTCTAAACATGGTTGTTGATTCCCTTTACATAATCCCATATAATCTCAAATCCTCAATGAAATATTACTTTAGTATAATCCTTATTTTTTTCCATAATTCATATAACTGGTTTATCATCGATTCAACACTGAAATGACATAATTATTTAATAACAAAAAAAGAACACTATCCATTCATATTTATCTATTGTAGTATCATAATTATATTTTTATCCAATAGCATCATTTTCGGTATACTCTGATGATTGGGACATTTATTTATATAGTGTCCAAACTCCTTTCAGATGATACATTTTACATTTGAAACCTTTTTCTTACCCTTTCAATCACGTACTTGGTGTATTTTTTCTCTACACATATATCAAACTCACACTCCCTTTAAGCATTACTAGGGTGATTCTTTATAAAGTTATCATCTATTATAAAATCATCTTTTCCCTCTTCCATTTATCCATCTTTATCTCAACCATCCTTGTCTTCTATTTATTCCCTTCAAAGACACAAAACTCAGATAGTTCTTTACATATCTATTTAAAACATGATATTATTTCTTCATAAGTTGATAATATATAGGATACTATTTCACTTCTTAATTTTGGATTAATTCCATGAAATATATGATCCTTCTAGCTTTTTGGATCATACGTATTGCTGGAGTTCTCATACATTCTTCTGGGTGTCATTTTTAAACAATGGCATACTCTAGGTTAGTTTATGAATCGCAATTTATAATTCCAAAATTGTAAAATACCTAACGTAAATTAAAGAGTTTTTGGATATAATTCATAATAAAAAAAATTCATAGAGGAAGTATTTAGTTCTATATCCTTCATAATGTCTTGTAATGAAAATTGGAATTATCCTAATCATATCCACCAGGAGTGTCGTAACCCAGAGTGTAGTAAGGCATGTTGTCCTACACCAGTTCCAATTCGAGTCTAGCTCAAATCAGTATTTTTAGGTTTTAGACCTAGGTACATCTATGCTAGAGCCACCTCTACCTGCTCGTATCAAGACATGGATGCATTTCTCAAAAAACACAAAAATAAACACTATATTACCAAAATTCTAGGAAGTTATTCTATAATAATCCTCAATGTCTATCTTAGGTTAATGTTCTATAATCCATGTTTTTCTAAACATATATCCAAGTTTGTTGAAAAACGTTTTTTGATACCAACTATAATTCTCTGACCCCATTTACCTAGATTCGATGCATTATTACATAACTTCGGTGTGATTACAAGGAATCAAGTTCCGAAAAGCTGATCAGTTTAGTAGACTTGGAAAATAGATTACATATATGAACATTACATTACTATTTCTATCATAAAAAACAACATAAATAATCCTTTGATAAATCCATTGTTCCCTTATAGTAACCACAAATCTCAATAAAAATACTTCTTGCGATACTGGGAAAATAAAACATTAGAAAGGGGTGAGCTTAGATGCTCCATAAGGGTAAATAATTTAGCGGAAGCTATAAAATTTTAAGGAAAGATATGTAATAAAAACAACAGCCTTTTAAACATAAAATTTAGCATAATATGGTAGAAATAAATCAAATAATTTCATTTTCTTATTCAAATGGATATTCTACTAGTCGAATAACCACATGTATTATCATTATCTAATTTCATAATGATGGTACCCATAATGATAGACTTCATAACCACATAGTCAATGCCTTGTACCAAGACTAAAAATAATATTTTGTGAAGACCTTGTGCCAAGACACTAGTTTGTCTCATGAGTCCTACCGATGCATCGAAGACCTATACCGGGCTCCACCTCTCACTAACTATGTCCAATGCATTCCTCATATGAAAAGGTTTAAACATAACATAAACATTCATATAAAAACTAGGATACGAAATGTCAATACTCTATCCATAAACAATAAATGGTATAAAAATAACACATCTATAGTCAAACATATCACAAAAACTTCAATAAAATATTGAATATTTTTATCATATTAAATCCACAACGATCAAGAATAATATCTACTAAAGGATATTGACATAGTTGAAAATGATCAGTAAAACACTTTGATAAAAATATACCTTTTTCATGAAATCATTTTTAAAGTCACAAAATTTATAGATGAATTAATTTAAAAGATATTTTTGGGTCAAAGTGTCCTAAACCACTTTGAAACTTTTGAAAGGAATTAACATTTTAAAACATTCTTCTCCATATAAATAAATCATTAAAATCATTTTGAAAACATGGACATTAATGAGAAAGGTTTAGAAGAATAAATATTTAAAACATTTATAATGATTTTGTAGTTAATGATTCCTTATAAAAAATACTTTTGAAAAATATTTTACAAAACATGGACATGGATTATAAATACGTTCTAGTAAAAACATACACATAAACAATCTTAGATAATAATGATATTGACGAATTAACCGTTACCTTGCACTTTCTTTTAGTCGAGTGTATATTTAAGCTCTTGTATAATGACCATAGTATGTTATTAAATTATACCAGAACCATATTGATATTTATTATATCATTCATGATTCATTTATGACTTTATACTAACCATTTAATAATGATTTCTATTTTAAATTAACATTTTAGTTAATAATCCCTTTCCTTATCATATGTGTTTTAACTTGTTATTCTTGATCATATCATTTAGATCATGATTTAAATATTTAAAGAATATAAAAATTGATTTACATATCATATATAATTAGAATATAAATATTTATAATAGATAGATATATGAAATGGAAGGAACTATTTATGGAGACGGTAGGCCGTACGTACGCATAAATGTTGTTTCCGTTTTCATATCGTATTGAACGGAAGTAAGTGAAAAAGATATATGTAAGTATATACATATACATATACATATATATATATATCTATAGGTGAATTATTATGTTATATATTACTTACTTATTAAAAATATATTTTTTATAGTCATTGTTAAACGGTGATTGTGGATGAATCCCATCACGTCATGGAGACGGTAATCCGTACGTACGCACGAGAAACAATATCATTATATTGCTGGTGAAATTGTATATAATTGGATGGTGTATAAAATATATACAGAATAATTAGATTTTTATATTCATTATTTATATCAGTTATACTCATTATTAAACCCATCCAAATAATGAAGAGTTTGAATAACAAACTACACCACGACGTGGAGACGGTAAGTTGTACGTACACACGTATGGTGACTTTGTCATTAATAGGATGGATAGAAAAATGAATATGGTTGTACAATATTTATAATAAAATCACAGTATGTATAAGGTACTAGAGTTATTATTTTGGTATGTAAACAAAAAATAAAGAAGAAGTGTAAGAAGAAAAGAACTTGAATGACGGTGTGAAATTATTACATCTTCTTCAGTTGTTTTATTTTGAGTTGATCAAATGGGCTCCATAGGTTGGCTTACTAATCAATGTAAGGCCTCTAGATCAAAAATAGGAATGTTGGTAGAATAATTGGGCATGGGTTGGCTGAGATTAAAGGATTTGGATGTGTGAAATTAAGAGAAGGGAAAGTTCCCTTTTATAGGAGAGGTGAGGGTACCTTTAGGAAAAGTTTGAAATATTATTTTATAATAAAATAATTTTCAGTTTATAATGGCTCAAAAATGAATTTTTTAAATTCTAAGGTGGGTATTGGTCTAAAAAATCCCATCTAATAGGTTTTATACTGGTTTAATTCATCATATTAACCTTATCTTTTACATTTAACTCTTAGTTAAATAGTTCGACATTTACCACGTCTCTTTGTATTTTTATATTATCTGGTTAATAAAAATTATATAATAAGCCAAGAAAACCACATGTGGTTAATTATTAATATATATAACCTTATCTAATTATTTTGGTCGAATGTTAGATTTTTAGGAATATTATATAAATTAATAATATAATATTTTTTAGAAAACACAATTATGTCAATTTTGAAACTATTTAGTATTTGTTTTTATGAAAACCATAAAAACTTTATCACTTTGAATAAAATTTATTTAACCAACCCTAACATGTCATATTAACCAAAAAAATTTGGTTAATTAATCATAAGTCTAAATTTACATTAATTTGGATATTTATTATATCAATTATTTTAATCTTTCATTAAGGAGGTAATTATTACATCATCATTGTGACATAAATAAATTAAACTATTTAATGTATGAAAATTATAAGTAAAAAACCATTATTTAGGAATTTTTTTATCTTTTTAATGAATATTTGGAGAAGAATTTATCTTATGTGTATCCCTATATTAAGAATGGTTTAGTTATTAAACATTGAATTTAACTCTTTTAACTCTTCCTTAAATAAAATAATAATAAATGTCCTAATCTTATCCATGTGGACCAAATGGTTTCATATTTTATTCCTAAGGTTGTTTTTGGTCGAATTAAAATTATTCAACAGAATTAGGACATGTTTTATGATAATTATGATACCATTTTTACCCTTAATTAACCTATTTACTTTTAACCGTGGAAAATAAAAGGCAAAAGATAATATTCACCAAAAATTAGTTTCATCTTATTGAACCACATTTTACTTACTTATATTAACTATGGCTCTTGGATTTTTTAAAATTAAACTCACAAAAGCTATAAAATTATGTTTTATACTGATTTGCAAATGGTCATCGGAGGTGGGTAAAAGACGGTAAAATATTAGATTAAATATTATATATCTAAACTTATTATAAAATGACCCAAATGAATTAAATAGAACATATATAGGTATTATATATCTATTTATACTAAAAAAATAATATAAAATCACTAATATTTATATATAATGTCATTTTTAAATAATAACGCAATGGTTTCAACTATTAATCAAACATTAAAAGTTTTCAGAAATATACCAAAAATATACCCTAATATAAGTTGGATAGTAGGAATTCAAAAATGAAGTAAATTTTAGAAAATTCAATACATAGTAGATGTATTTAATAATTTAAAATTAATTCCCATTCTCAATACAAAAAAGTGGGTTTTTTAGAAAAGTAAAACATATCAAAAGATTAACATGTGTATTTGTCAAATTTAAATGTGAAATAACTTATAATGACCTACATTGTGTTAAATAATATAAAATATTATCTAATTATACTTAAAACCCATCCAAATTTATAATTTAACACTATAAATTATTTTGATTAAAAAATTGGTTTTCTATTGAAACATAGTATTTTTCACTATTCATCAAAATATGAAAGTTATCAAAAAACTACCAAATATTTGTCCAAACTAAATTTTTATGTCCTTATTCTAAAGAAGAATTTAATTTCATTTAATTGAATATATAAAAGCTTCAGAATATTGGTTTTAAAAACTGGTACGCCATTAAAAGGCGATAAAATTGTATTTTTTGAAAAATAATTCTTTTATCAGAAAAAATTATTTTTTCTTATATTATGTCTAATAAACAAATAATATGGATGTTAAAATTATATAAAATATATAAGATTAAAAATATAGTTAATACTATTCATAACCGCTTTTTGAATGGCTGATTTGGTAAGTTGTGTTGTGCTCAAACTCAGTGTTGCGTGTAACGCATACTATTGAATTACATTAATGAGATAACGAACAATGAAATCTTAGGGTGTTACAATCCATGGGTCCCAAAATCGACCCAAGGATTCCCATGGTCGGACATATATCATCCAATAGTATTTGGACATGTTTTATGATAATTTAATATAATTATAATATTATTTTTTACCCTTATTTAGATGATTTTTCCTTTAACCCTGGTAAATAAAAAAATTACTAAAGTTACTATTCATAATTACTATAAGAACCTAGCCTTAATCATTACATAATCATGACTTAAGTTTATAATTCACATTGAGGATATTTTCTGGTTTTGACCTTTAGAGAATTAGGTCAGAACTACTACATAACAACTTGAGTATTACAAGTAGACACATCTACTCACAATCCATTAGTTTCATAAAAAAAACTTTAAAAAGAATCATGTTTAGTTCCATGTTTTAAACAACATGACTTTTCATTGATACCATCCTTGACCCTATTCAAATTTAGGTCCTGTTAAAACCATTTAAAAACATGGGTTGAACATAGAAATCTTAGTAAGGGATACATAAAGAACATAAATTGTTAGTCTTTCAAAACATTATGTAAACCATTACTACATTATCATAAAGTAATACTTTTAACCTTTAAGAGTTAGCAATAACACTTCACTGAATATAATCTCATTGGTTACCCTTTTTTGTAAAGAAAATATTACCTTAATTCCCATAGAAAACAACATATATCATATAAAGGTAACTTGGGACATTAACGTACATAAATGGAATAACAATACGATCGACTTCTACACATATCAATAAATAGAATAGCCATATAGACGATTCAATACCTAATGAATTGAATCTTATAACATAACCACCCATCCTTGGTTTAACAGGGAACCACCCATCATTTGGTTTATCACGTAACCACCTGTCATTGGTTTTTCATGTAACTACCCATCAAATTTCCAAGTACAATTATATAATTATAACACATAAAATATTACAAATATCAACATTTCACTAATAAAATTACATTTGAAATCATAAGAAATAATTTCTAGATTTTGAAATGATCAATCCAGTTCAAAAACCATTTTCAATACCAAAACACCTAAAATTAGAATAAGGGGTTTCATTTACTTTTACAAACATTAAGGCTTATAGAGGAACCCCAATAACGATTACAGCAGCGAAGAGTTCATTATCATAGCATACATTATAAAAATATTTTTTAATTTAGTAAAAGGGTTCATAGATAAAATATTCTATATGAATTAATATAAAAGTCAAATGGGTTCTTATAAGCCGTGTAAAATTTGGAGGTTTATATTATTAAAACATGCCTCAATGAACGTTGATCACATTGCATCCGACTCACCAAATTTGTTCCTTGTTCTTCATAAATAATAAAATTAAGTTAACTTATACTTTCATCAAAACCATTTTCATATTTATTATTATTTTTATATAAATTATTACCATGTTATAAAATTACTTCACTATTAATTTTAATATTGGTCGTTCTGTCGATATTTGGTAATGGAGTAAAAAATGAACTCGTTTGATGTATATTGTCCACGTAGTCAAAATTATACCATCTCTAAAATGATATTAATGATTTTAATATCATATATATCTAGTATATATTTATTATTTATAGTCTATAAAATTTTTAAATACGAAATGAAGTACACCATTCCTGGAGAAAGTAGGTCGTATGTATCCATGAATGTTAGTTTCATTTATTTTTCATACCAAAAAAATAATTATAAAATTATATAAAAATATATTATAATACCAGTATTATATTAATTTAATTATTTATCATATATTTAATTAAAACATCATTTTTATGTTCCATGTATATTGTGAATGAGCCATATCACTTTGAGGGGACGGTAGTCTGCACTTCATCAAATAAATTATCATATTTAAACATCATAGAAAGCATAAAGGAATGTTGTAAATAAAAATTTCAGAATCATGGAGACAATATAAATATAATATATTTCACATATAAATAAAGTTCCACCATAATGTACACCATTAGAGGTGGTATGGGAAAATCAAACAATCATCGTTTCATGAGGCAGTAGTTCATCGTACACAGAAACAATATGTTCGTATACATTAGATAGAGGTTTGTGTGAGTGTAGTTCTAATAAATATCATAACAACATCCTATTATAATAAAAATACTGGTTTTGTTATTTAATCAAATAATATTAATATCATAGTTAGTTTAGAAAGAACATAAATGAAAGATGTTTGAGAGAAGACATTACCTCTACTCGGGTAACACCTTATGATTTAAGGTAAAAGGATTTCTTAACTTTCCTTATTCCCAAAAAAAGGATTCTATGAGTAAGGGAGGGTTTTTGAGAGCTTATTATAGAAGAGGGTAGATGATATAATGGGACTTATATGTGCGATTAAGGTGTTATATGTGGTGGTCTTTTATAGGAGTGGGGAGGGGTACTTTAGGAAGGCATTTAAATATTATTTTATTATAAATATAATTTCTATTTGAAAACGTAAAAACCTCATATAATTAAATTATACGTGGAGTATTTTTTGAGATAAGATCAACTAATACGTTTTGAACATGTTTTGGTCCCAAATATATCTTTATCTTTTAGATTTAACTATTTGTTAACAAATATAACTCTTACCATGTATTCTTGTATATTCAGACTATATGGTTAATATAGTTACTAAAAAATTATAATTGAACATCAGGTTGTTTATTAATGGAATTTTAAACATTATATAAGTAATTTGGATGAATCATAGATTTTTAGGACTAGAATATCATTTAATTAAATAGTATATTTTTTAAACACATTTATGTCAATTTTCATACTATTCATATCAAACAATTTTAAAAAAATACATAACAACATTATTCATAATAAAAAATCATTAATTTAAATATATCAAGTTATTATAGTCCTCAAAATTCGTGTATGGCATAAAAAGTTTCAAAATAATGTTATTTTAATTTTTATAAACTCATTTATTCAAATAATTCCTTAATAAGGAAATCACTACATCATAATTGTTTCATTAATATATTTATTTATATGATGTTTAAAATATATAAATATAACACCAAAATGTAGGAAATATTTATATAATTCTATTGACTATTTATAGTCCAGAATATGACTTATATAACCTTATTTAAGAATTTGTTTAGTAAAAGATTCTTGAAGATGTCAAATTTTCCTTTAATATTATTTTATATAACATGTCATTGTCACTGAAAAGTGGATCCATGGTGTCCAAAACTAGACCCAAGGATTCCCATGGATGTATATATACCATCTAATATAATTTTGATATGTTTATGTGTAGTTTAATATTATTATAATATTATTGTTTACCCTTATTTTCCAGATTTACCCTTAAACCATGGTAAATAAAATAATTTATGAAGTTACTATTCACATTGGCTAAAAATAAAATATAACTATTTACAAAATTTATACCTCCTAATTCCAAATATGGAATCCATTTCTCCAAATTCAAAACATATAAGCTTCAGAAATTAATTTAAAAATAATTCTCATTATCAAAACCAAAAAGCGTGTTTTTAAGAAGTAAAAACTACCAAAAGATTGACATGAGTTTATGTTCAATTTCAAATTTAAATTACATACAATGACAATAATTGGAATAAAATATAAAACTATGATGTAATTAAATTTTATCACCTATTAAAAGGAAAATATAACCGTATAAATAAAATTGATGAAAATATAGTTTTGACTGAAAATGCAGTATTATTCATTATTCTTTAAATATGAACTTTATAAGAAACATTCCAATAATTTTCCCAAAGTAAATTTTTATGTCCGTATTCAAATAAGTTTATTTTTTCAAATTGATAATATTAATGTGAAAAAAACTAGATTGAAAAAGGGGTCTCCATCAAAATGTGGTAATATGACCTTTTAAAAATATTAGAGTATTTCTTGCATAAAATCATATTCGTTCTTATTTTAAGCCTCTATATATTTTTGGATAAATGTAAAAACCATTAACAAAAATGTTTAATTATAATAATTTTCATTCAGTTCATTCTCTCTAATACAATGGGTAGACGTTAAATACTATTTAAAATAATAATATTATATTATTATTACTATTTTTCACTATAACTCAGCCTTGTGTGGAACATAAGATTTCAGAGAAACCCATTGTTACTTTTATGGTATGCCATCAAACAGAACATCCCATTTAATGTAAAATTAATAATTAATTCACAAATATTAATAACTATAAACTTTTCTTAATTTTTTATTTACTAGGATATTGCATCATTCCCCCTTTTAGAAATTGCATCCTCACAATTTTAATTACTTATCAAATAAGTATGGGTATTTATACCTCGTATCAATTTTAGATTCCCATGTTGCCTCTTAAACCATATGGTTATTCCACAAAACAATTACCTGGTGATTTACCTAATTCCACATCACTTGCTCCCTTTAGTCAAGAATCTGGACTGGTTGTTCTTCATAAGAAAGATTCTCTACCAATGAACTACATCTGGTCTCAAAACATGAAATAGATCGGGTATATAATTTTATAACATTGAAGCATGAAAAAATTTTATACCTTGGATAAACTCGAAGGTAAATATACTTGGTACACATCTGATCCAAATTTCTCTAAAATTTCCTTGGGTCCAGTGAACTGTGGACTCAATTTTTCTTTTTTTCTAAAATGCCTCACACATTTCCATTGTGAAACATGGACAAAGACATGATCACCTACCTCGAAAGAAAGAGTCATCCTCCGGTTATACGCATAACTTTTCTACCTACTCTGAGTTGTTCTCATTTTATTTTAAATTAATTGAACTATATTTTCCTTCACATCAAAAAATTATTTTCCCATAAACATTCCTTCACCTACATCATCCAAAAAAGATGGTGTTTGACACCAATTTCCATATAATACATCAAATGGATCTATTTGTATACCAAAATGAAAACTGTTATTATAAGAAATCTCAACCAAATAAAGGTGTTGATCTTAATTTATCTACTAATACATTGAACAAGCACATAGCATATACTTCGAGGTTTGAATTGTTCGTTACGACTACCCATCTAATTTAGGATGAAAAGATGTACTAAAATTAAATTCAGTTCCCAATAACATCTGAAGGCTTTTTCAAAAGTTAAATGTGACCTTGAGATCATGATCAGATACAATAGAGAGGTTAACCCCGTGTAACATAAAAATCTATTTAATATACAATCAACAATGTTTATCTACATACAAAGTATCTTGAATTGGAAGAAAATGAAAATATTTAGCCAATCGATCAACAACTACCCAGATTGCATTGTTGCCTCAAGATGTTTTTGGGAACCACACTATGAAATCCATAGACACATTCTCCAATTTCCACTCTAGAACTTGTAATGTTTGAAGCATCCATTTCAGTAACTATCGCTCTACTTAAATCTATTGACAAGTAAAACACTTCAAAATAATGTTAAAAATATCTATTTTCATTCCATACCACTAGAAATACCCCCAAATATCATTATAAATCATTTTACAATAAGTATTAACGAAAAACAGAAAACTATGAGATTCACATAATATCTCTTTCTTCAACTGTGAAACACAGGTCACACATAATCTCTTTCCAAACCTCAAAACACAATCGTTTTCAATGATAAATTCAAATAACTTACTCTTGTAATCCAATTTTAAATTTTTCTACAAAGAAATGTCTGCTTTCATAATTATGTGTGAAATACATAATTCCACTATCATATGACACAACATAGAGTAATTTCCTCAACTGACAACCTCTATTCCAAAATTCACTAAATTATAAACCAAAGGATCTCGTACCAAACGTAGCATTACTACTGTAGCATTACTCTGTCGACTCAAAGAATCAGCCACTTTTTTTATATTACTAGATGGTAATGGATTGTGCAATAATATTTTTGGATTAATTATAGCCATATCCAATGTTTCATGTTCAATTCATTCTATGTTAATATTTACTTATATATTTTTTAGTCAGCATGTATTCCAGATTTTACTCAATGAAAATGATTCCTCCATATCATTAATGAAAAAACTACAGTAGTTAATTTCAAATCATGTGTAGGGTAATTTAACTCATGAGTTTTCAACAGATGTGAATCAATAAGCAATTACTGGATCAATTTTCATTAGGACACAACCAATTCATTTCAACGAAGTGTCACAGTTGATAACAAACTCACCATTTTGGATGGTAATTCCAATACTATATCATTCACCAAACTAATTTTCAATTCTTTAAAACAATCATCACATTCTTTTTTTTCAGAAAAAAATTTAACTCATTTTCGTGTTAACATAGTCAGTGGTCCAGATAACCATGAAATCTTTTCAACCAAACTTTGTTAATATCCTACGAATACAAGAAAAATATGTATCTCTGTGATATTTTTAGGTATTTACCACTCTTTAACAACTTTTGTTTTTGAAAGGTCAACATTTATTCCATCTTTAGAAACAACAAAAATTATGAATGAAATTTTCTGCAACCAAAACTATCACTTTCTGAATGTCTCAAAAAATTTCTTTTATTTTAATGTTTGAAAGATTAACCTTCAATGAATACTATGTCTCTATTTACTTTTTAAATATACCAAAATATCATCAATAAACCCAACCACAAACATATCCAAGAACTCAAAAAATCTATTCATAAGATCCATGAATACAGTTGGAGTAGTGGTAAACCAAAATGGAATAACTACAAATTCATAATATACATATCTAGTACAAAACCTGGTCTTCGGAATGTCTAATTCCATTACATTCAACTGATGGTACCCCCAACCTTTTGTCCATCTTCTAAAAATATTGAGCTCGATGTAGCTGATCAAACAAATCCTCGATATGAGGCAAATTATACTTTTTCTTAATAGTGATATTATTCAGTGCTCTATAATCAATCCAAAGTTGCATTTAACAATCATTCTTTTTAACAAACATGACTAGGGTAGCCCAAAGTGATGTGGTAGTTTGAATGAAACCTTTATCTAACAACTCATGTAATTTTTTTATTTAACTCTAAAAGACCAATTTGAGCCATTCGATCATGGGGTTTTGAAATTTTCTTAGCCTCCAGAAATAACTCAACAGTAAATTCAACTTCCCGATCATGTATTATACTAGGATACTTATCAAGAAAAACATCAAGATACTCATTTATGACTGTCACATAATTAATCTAAATAGTTCCTTTTTTTCAGCAATATGTGCAAGGTAACATTAACTTTTATCTTTCACTAGTTTCTCAGCTTCCTAATATCTTATCAGAGTTATGGTTTCATTACTGTATATAAATTGAAATTATTTCTAAAAGAAATCTCTTTAACTCTATAGTAAATCCTAACGTGGTAAATAGAAATCCATTTCATTCCCAAATAACATCCAAATATCCTTGAAGAAAAAAAGGTTTCCTGGTAAGTTCATTCTGTATATAAGTATCAGACGATTCTTATAATTTATTTTTGCCTCCACATGTTCCTTAGGCATTTTTACCATATCTTATGGATTTATTTTTAAATAAGGAATTTCAAATTTACCTGAAAATTTTTCAGATATGAAAGAATGTGTATATTTTGAATCAAAGACATTGTCATTATATGAATAAACAAAGTACCTAATACCAATTTATTTGATGTTCCAACATCATCTATAATAGTTTCAAAATATTTTTCCCCACCCTTGTGCTTTTGAGCTGTCTGGTTTCCACCCTAGGTTATCAACTTTGGTCACAAATTGGCATAATTCCACAACTCATTACAACTAAATCGTCTTACCGCTTGATTTTCATTTCCAGCATGAATTTTTTTTAAAGATAAGAGGATGAATAAAAGACTTACCGCATCGAAATCAGTTTCCATAATTTAAGAGAAATTCTCCTGGGTAATTTTTACCACATTTCTCACAAGATAGAAATTTAATTTTCTTAACTCTAGAAATCTTTGATGAATAATTTCTTTTTCCCTACAATTTGGACCTCTTACTCTTCTTACTCTCACTAAAAACCTGATCATCAGAAAACTACATTTCTACTTTCTCATCACATATTACATGTTTCTCATAGATTTTGAATTCATGAGAGGCTAATTCCGTTTAATATTTTAGCTTCAATACTGGGTAAAACTGATTTATCTTACTATCAATTTCTCAGATGAAATTTCGAGCATACATTTCCTGTTGAGTGAACTTTTCTTCATAATCAGATACTTAATCCTCATACCTCAATTATAAGAATATTTTTCTATCCTATGTTGAAAAGCTTTAGGAAAATATTTCTCATAAAACATAGCATTGAATTTTTTCCAACAAATGGAATAAATTTCTTCACTGTCCTTGATATTTTTATCCATCGAACACCAAAGACCAGTTTCTCATTCAAAATGGTAAATAAAAAGACTAAACATTTGATTGTATGCACGCCCCGTGACATAGAAAATATTTTATACGTCATTGACCCACCATTAAACATGAAAAGGGTCATATGATCCTTTGAATGATGGGGGAATTGCCTCATGAAATGCTCCACTACATACATGTTCTATGTGGTTGATCTTCTTGATATCGCGCATGGACACCACCACTATTTATAACCTGAGTAAACTGATCCATCACTATAAAAAACTATTCAGTTCTGATTCTGACCATATCAGGTTGCTGATTTGGAAGGTTATTCTCCTTGGTATTCCATCCAAGCATAGCTTCCCTGTTTCTTCTGTGGAAAAACATTCTGAACAAATGTATCTCTAACAATTCATCATGGTAATATTTAAATTCTATATCATTTCAATGTTAGAATAATCTAAAAATAATTTATGGATATTATATTAACAAAATTATAACTCATAAAGTTATCTAAACTGACCATTTATACCAACTATAATGCCCCAGACTTATACATAACATAATTTTGAATTAAGTTAATAATTCATATTGAGGATCTATTTAGGTTTAGAACATCAGAGGATTATGTCATAACTATTACTTAACAACTTGAATGTTACTATTAGACACACCACTCAATGTCCATTTATTCTTATAAAATAATCTTTAAAAAGAAACATGTTTAGATCCATGTTTTAAACAGTAATACTTTTCCTTGATCCCACCTATTCATCTTTAAGTCATATGAAAACATTTTAAAACTTGGGATGAGCATAAAAATCTCAGTAAGTGATACATAAAGAAGAAAATATGTTATTCTTTAAAAAAAACATTTAATCCTTGAATACATTATCATAATGTAATACTTTTAACCTTTACGAAGTATTAATAACACTTTATTGAATATAATATCATTGCATTCCCTTTTTTTAACACATATATTACTATAAATTACATAGAAAGCAACATATAGCATATAAGGTAACTTGGGACATAAATTTTTTTAAATGGAATAACTATACGATCGACTTCCACACGTATCTCTAAAGGAATAACCATATGACCAACTTACATACCCAATTCATTGGAGGTTATAATGTAACCACCCATCCTTGGATTATCACAGAACCACCCATAACTTGGTTTATCACATAACCACATATCATTTTTTATCCCATAGTCACCCATAAAATTTCTAAGTACCATTATATAATCATAACACATAAAATATTGAAATTATCAACATTATACTAATAAAATTACATTTTCAATCACTAGATTACATTTCAAGATATTGAAATAGTTAGTCCTTTTCAAAAACCACTTTCAATACCAATACACCCAAATACGGAATAAGGGATTTCATTTAATTTTAAAAACATTAAGTCTTTTAGAGGATGATCAATAATGATTACGATGGAAGAGAGGTCATTATTGTCGCATAGTTTAAAAACATTCCTTTTGTAGTTTAATAAAATTAATTGTAGATAATATATTCCATTTGAATGATATTACATGTTAAATGGGGTTTATTATACACCATGTAAAATAATGATGTGTACATTATGAAAACATGCCTCAATGAAAGGAGATTGAGATGAAGTCCCTTACCTTGTGTATAAATCCTCACGTGTGTTCCTTGTTATTCCTGAATAATATAATTAAATTTAATTTGTACTATAATCAAAACATTTTTAAGTTTTATTATTCCTTTTATATCACATATTACCACATTATAAAATTACATCATTATTTATGTTAATATTGGCCATTTTGTCATTATATGGTAATTGAGTATAAAATGAACTCGTTTGATGTAAATTGTCCATGTATTCAAAATTAAATCATCTCCATAATGATATTCATGATTTAAATATCACATATATCTTGTATATATGTATTTATAATAGTCCAGAACATTGGTAGATAAGAAATTATATGCACCATTCATAAAGATGGCAGGCCGTACGTACACATGAACTCTACTTTTATTTCTTTTCCATATTAAAAGATTATTAATAAAATGATATAAATTTTTATCATAATACTAGTATTATATTTATGTAATTTATGTATCAAAGGTTTAATAATACCATACTTTATATGTTCTATTTATAGCATGAATGAGTCAAATCACATTGAGGGGGTTGTAGTCCGCATTTCCTCAAATGAAATTATCGTATTTACATATCATGTAATGAATAAAGGTATGTTGTAAATAAAAATTATTGAATCGTGGAGACAATATAAATATAATATATATCATATATAAATATAGTTCAATCACAATGTCCAATATGAGAGGTGGTAGGGAATAATCAAACAATAATCGTTTCATGAGGCAATAGTTCTTCGTACAAAGAAACAATATGTTTGTATCCATTAGATGGAGGTGTGTGTAAGTGTAGATAGAATACTTATCATAAAAAATCCTAGTATATTGAGGATATTTGTGTTTTTAATTAACAAAATAATAAAAAAATATAGGTAATGGAGAAGTAAAATAAATGAAATAATCTTGAAAGAAGACATTACCAAAAATCAGGTAAATCCTTTTGATTTAAGATAAATGGATTTCTTCAGTTGCCTTCTTCTCATGATAAGGCTTCTCCAAGGAAGTTCGGGTTGTTTGGAGCTTGTTAAAGTAGAGGTTGGATGATACAAGGGGATTGAGAGGTGTGAGTAAGGGGTAATAACTGGAGGCCTTTTATAAGAGGGAGGAGAGGTAATTTAGGAAGGAAATTAAATATTATTTTATTATAAAAATATATTCTATTTCAAAAATTCTAAAACTCATTAAATTCAAAGATAATTTGATTATCATTCTAATTCCTCTCAACCAATTTGTTTTATACATGTTTTGGTCTCCAATTATTTCTTATATTTTATCATTAACCCTTAGTTAACTAATTTAACTCTTACCATGTCTTCTTGTATATTCATACTATATGGTTAACATAGTTACTATAAAATGATAATCGAACATCAAGTGGTTAATAAATGACGTTTTAAAAAATATATATGTTATTTTTATGAATCTTATATTTTAGGACTATTATTTCATTTAATAAAATAGTATTTGTTTTAAACCCTCATTTATTTCTATTTTTATACTATTCATATCAAGAATTTTTTAAAAATCCATAAAACATGAATAATTCGAAAAATGATCATTAATTAAAAGATAAAAAGTCATAATAATACCAAAATTTGTTTTTTGGAATAAAAATTTCAAGATAAATTTATTTTAATTTTTATAATTTCATTTTTTAAATCATTCTTTAATAAGACAGTCACTAAATCATCATTGTGTAAAAAATATTTTTATTTATTTGATGTATAAAGTTTATATAAATATTGCACTCTGTAGGAAATATATTTATATTTCTAATTAATATTTATAGTGGAATATATCAATTATATAACCCCTGTAAATATTTTTTTGTAAGAGATACTTGATTGTGTCATATTTTTAATTACATTAACTTATTAAATATAATTTGTCATTTTCACTCACAAGTAGATCCATGGGGTCCTAAAATAGACACGAATGTATCCATGGTAAAAAATATATCATCCAATAGGATTTGGAAAAATTTTAGGGTAGTTTAATATTATTATAATATTATTTTTTACCCTTATTTACCATATTTACCCTTTAGCCAAGGTAAATAAAATAATTATGAATGTTACTATTATTAATGTCTAAAATTTAAAGGTACCTATTTACACAATTTGTACCTATTAATTCCTAATATGTAATCCATTTCTCCAAATTCAAAACAATGAAGTTGCAGAAATTAAATTAAAATTAATTCCCGCTATCAAAACCAAAAAGCAAGTTTTTAGGAAGTAAAAACTACCAAAATATAGACCTATGTTTAAATGAAATTTAATTATGAAATTACTTATAATGGCCAAAATTTCATTAAATGATTAAAATATAATACAATTACACATTAAAACCATTTGAAAGGATAATCAAACAATATTAATAAATTAGATGAAAAGACATTTTTGATAAAAAATGAATTAATTTTTATCAGTTCCATAAAAATAAATATTATCGGAAAAATACCACAAATTTAACCAAATTTAATTTTGAAGTCTCAATTATAGATAAGAATTTTTTTTTCAAATGGATCATTTAAAAGTCAAAAAAACTAGATTTAAATGGGGTTATCCATCAAAATGGGGTAAAATGACCTTTTAAAAATATTAGTGTATTTCATGCTTATAATCAGATTCGTTCTTATTTTAAGCCTCTAAATTTTATTAGTGAAATGTTAAAAAAAACAAACATGTTTAATCATAATATGGCAAGATTTATTCATTCATTCAAATAAAATGGTGAGGTGTTAACTACTATTTAATAAAATAATATTATATTATTATTATTATATGTATGACTCAGCCTTGTGTGCAACATAAGATTTAGAAAAAACCAATTGTTCCATGTGAGGTACACTACAAAACATAAAATAACATTTATTATAAAATTTATATTTGTTTCAAAAATATTATGTGTGCCTTTTGATTCACTATTAGAGAAAGAGATGATATCTGAAGCTCATAGTCCCCCGTTTTCAGTCCATCCTAGTCGTACTAAGATGTACAGAGATATTCCAAAATATTTCTAGTGGGGTGGAATGAAAAGTTATTTTTTTATCATTACAGGGAAGTGTTTGAATTGAAAAAAGTTAATGTAGAGAGATAGATACTTAAATGGATTCTTCGTCCTTTTCCAGTGTTACAGTGGAAATGGAAAAATGTTTCCATGGATTTTTTAATGGGGTTCCAAAATTGTCTCTAGATAATAATGAAATCTTGGTAATTGTTGATCGATTGACTAAATCTTCTTATATTATTCCTCTTTGATATTCTCGGTCTCTAGATTGAATTTTTCGGTGGTTTATTAAAGTGTTATTTAGTTTAGATGGAGTTCCCCTCCCTATTATATATGATCATGATCCAAGGTTCACTTATAACTTTTGGAAAGGCCTTCAAAAGACATTTGGAACCTAATTAAATTTCAGTTCAGCTTTTCATCCTCAATAATATGGGCAGTCAAAACGAAAAATTAAAACTTTGGAGGATATACTTCGTTCTTGTTCAATGGATTATGAAGGAAATTGGGATAATAATATTTCCTTGGTTGAGTTTTCTTATAATAATAGTTTTCCTTCTAGAACACTATTCTCCCCATTAGAGGAATTATACTGAAAGTGGTGTTGAAACTCCATCTTTTTTGGGATGATATAGGTGAATGAATGTTGATAGGGAAATAATTTTTGGAATAGATGGCATATAAAGTTTAGTTAATTAAAAATCACCCAAGAATAACATAGAGTATGTAGAAAATTTATGTGGATAACTGTAGGAAGGATTTTTTTTCGAGATAGGTGATCATGTCTTTCTCAACGGGTCTCCATGTAAAAGTCTGATGCATTTTTGTAAAAAAGGAAGGTTGATTCCACAGTTCATTGGACCCTATGATGTTCTAGAGAAAGTTGGATCAGTTTCGTACTGAGTGGATTTACCTATGATTTTATCCCAGATACACATTTTTATTCATGTTTCAATGTTCAGAAAGTATATACAAGATCCATATCATGTTTTGAGTTCAGAACCAGATCAGTTAGGAGAGAATCATTCTAATAAGAAACAAAAAATCCTGATTCTTGACCAAAGAGAGAAAATGTTACAGAATAAGGTAATTAATCAGGAAAAGTTATTGTGAAAAAACCATATGTTAGAGGATGAAAGATGGGAATCTGAAAATTCTATGGGGGATAAATACCCCTACTTATTTGATAAGTAAATAAAATTGTAAGGATGAAATTTCTATAAGGGGTAAGGATATAACATCCCTGGTAAATAAAGAATATCAAATATTCATATTTATTAATATTTTTTAATTAAATATTAATTTTACATTAAAGGGGATTCTATGTTCGATGGCATACATGATACACAACAATGAGTTTCTCTAAAATCTTATGTTGCACACAAGGGTGAGTCATACTGGAAAAAAATGTAATATAATTTTTTTAAATAGTTGATAACACCTAGCTATTTTATTGGTGGGAATGAATATAATTAACCATATAATGATTAAACATGTTTTTTTAAATCTTTTTATATTTAGAAAATAAAACTTGGAGGCTTAAAATGAGACTGAAACCAATTTTATGCATAAACATTCTATTATTTTTTTAAAGGCAGTTTTACAACATTTTGATGAAAAACCAATTTTAAATCTAGTTTTCTCACTCTTATATGTCACCTTTAAAAATTTAAACTTCATATTTATAATCAGGACAAAAAAATTTACACTGGGTAAATTTTTGGTATTTTTCTGATAAAGTTCATTTTTTAATAAATAGTGAAAAGTACTACATTTTAACTCAAAATTGTATTTTCAACTGATTTATTTATATAGTTATATTATATTTTGAATAGGTTTTAAATTTTAGTTAGATTATTTTTTTTAAATTTAAACCTATTTCATTCATTGGATGTAATTTATATTTTTAATTAGACATAAAAAATATCAATCTTTTGATAGTTATTACTTCTTAAAACCCCTACTTTTTGGGTCTGACGATGAGAATTAATTGTAAATTAATTTCTTCCTGTTATCTATTTTTAATTACGAAAAATAGATTCCACTTTTATAATTATGAGGTTCAAATTTTTTAATGAGGTACCTTTTATTTTTAGACATTTTGAATAGTAACATTAGTAATTATTTTATTTGCCAAGGTTACAGGGAAAATATGGTAAATAAGGGTAATAATTAATATTATAATAATATTAAAATACCCTAAAACCTGTCAAAATCCTATTGTATGATATATGTCAGACCATTTTCATCATTGGGTAAATTTTGGGACCACATGGATCCACATGTGAGTGACAATGACAAGTTATATTAAATAATTTAATGTAAAAAAATTATGACATAAACAAGTATCTTTTACTAAAACAATTTTTACATGGGGAAATATAAGTGATCATTTAGACTATAAATATTTATTAGAAAGATAAAAATATTTTATACATCATGGTATTTTATTTATATTTTTTAAAAAGTAAAATAGAAAAAATATTAAAGACCCTATGATGATGGATTGATTACCATATTAATGAATTATTTTAATAAATGAGATTATAAGTATTAAATTTTTTATTTTGAACTTTTTAATGACATGCATGCTTTTTTGGGATGCATATGACTTGTTATATTATAATTAGTGATTTTTTTAGAAATGATAATTTTGTTATGGATTTTTTAAGAAGACATGATATGAATATTATAAAAAGTGACATAAATGGGTTTTTAAAATAAAAAATATTTTATTAAATGATATAAAAGTTATAAAAATATAATATTTGGAAAAATGACTTATATAATTTTGAAAATGTCATTAATGGTCGACTTCAGGTTCTATTGATATTTTATAATCACTATATTAACCATATAGTTTGAATATACAAGAAGATATGGTAATAGTTAAATTAGTTAACTAAGGGTTAAATCTAAAAGATAAAGATATATTTTTGACAAAAAATAGTCTAAAACATATGGGTTGAGAAGATTTAAATAAATAAAAACATATATTAAAATTATATTTTTTGGACCTTTTTAAAATGTAAATAATTTTTATAATTAAATAATATTTCAATGCCTTCCAAAAGTACCCCTATCCCACTTATAAAAGGCCACCACCAATAACCCCTTACTCAAACATATAAATCCACTTGGCTCATCCATCCCGTGATCCAATAAGCTCCAAACATCCCTAACTTTTTTATAGAATCCTTAACATGGACATAAGGTAATTCAAGAATGCCTCTTATCTTTTATCTAAATGAGTTACCTGAATTGAGGTAATGTCTTCACTCAAACATTTTCATTTTTTTCCATATCCACTCTTTATGCTTTTCATATACTTTGATTACATAAAAAATATCCTCAATATACTAGTATTTTTTCATGAAAAGTTCTCTAACTAAACTTACACAAACCTCCATCTAATGGATATGAGGATACTATTTCTGTTTACGACAAACTACTGCCTCATGAAATGATGATAGTTTGATTTTCCCCTACCACCTCTCATGGTGGACATTATGATGGAAATTTAATTATATATGATATATATTATATTTATATTTTCTCTATAATTCTTCAATTTATATTTAAAACATACATTTATGCTTTCCATGATGTGTAAATACGATAATTTCATTAGAGAAGTACGGATTACCTCACCCTCAAAGTGATATGACTCATTCTTTCTATAAATGGAATGTATAAAGGATGGTTTTATTAAATATATTAGACATAAATTACTTAAAAATTTTACTGGTATTATAATATACATTTATAACATTTGATTATTATTCTTTTAGGATTACAAGGAAATGAATGTACCATTCATGCGTGCGTATGACCTACCATCCCCATGAATAGTACATTTAATTTATTATCTAAAAATGGTATGGAATATTATATATACATATATACTATATATATATGATATTTAAATCATGAATATTTTTGTGGTGATATTGTACATTTGATTACACATACAATTTACATCAAATGATTTCATTTTCTACTCAATTACCAAATATCTACAAAATGAATGATATTAACATAAATAATGATGTAATTTTATAACATGGTAATTAGGGATTTTAGAGAATTAATAAACTTGTAAAACGATTTGACGAATGAATAAATTAACATAATTTTATTATTGAGGAGGAACAAGGAACAAATGTGACGAGTCTAACCCATGGTAAGAGACTTCATCGCAAAATCCTTTCAATGAGAGGTGTTTTAATAAGATACACCTTTTTATTTTACGCAATGTATAATAAAACCCTTTTAAATTTACTTAAACTAAAAGATAATCTTTTATCTATGAATCATTTTACTAAATTACAAAATTAATGTTTTTAATATACGCGAAGATAATGAACTATCATACATCGTATTCGTTGTCGTGCTTTCTATATAAGCCTTGATATTTTTAAAATGAAATGAAATCCCTTATTCCAATTATTTTGTTTTGTTTTTGAAAATTTTTTTAAAATGGATTTTTTATTTTAATATCTTGAAATGATTTTTTTTGTGAATTCAAATGAATGTTTATTACATAAAATGTTTATTTTCTCAATATTTTCTGTGTAATGATTATATAATGGTACTTGGACATTTGACGGGTGGTTAAGTGATAAACCAATGATGGGTTGTTGCGTGATAAACCAAATTACGGGTAGTTTTGTGATAAACCAAGGATGGGTGGTTATATAAAAACCTCCAATTCATTGGGTATAGGAGTCGGCTGTATGGTTATTCTATTTATTGATATGTGGGGAAGTAGATCATATGGTTATTCCATTTATTATTTTCTATGTCTCATGTTATCTTTAGATGCTATATGTTTCTTTATATGGTATTTATGGTTATATTTTGGTTACAAAAATGGCAAGTAATGAATTATATTCAATGAAGTATTCTTTCTACTTCATAATGGTGAAAAGTATTAATTTTTCATAAAGTGTTCATGGTTTACATGTTGTTTTGAAATACTAATATTTTTCCTTATTTATGTATCTCGTAATGAGTTTTTATGCTCATCCCATGTCTAAAAATGTTTTTCACATGACATAATGATGAACAGGGTCAAGGATGGGATTAAGTAAAAGTCATGGTGTTGAAAACATTGAACTAAACATGTTCCTTCCTAAAGAGTTTTTTTTATAAAAATTTCTAGTTAGTAGATGTGTCTACTTTTAATATTAATGTTGTTATGTAATAGTT
The DNA here is from genome assembly GCA_963277665.1 of Viscum album. Taxonomy (NCBI): domain Eukaryota; kingdom Viridiplantae; phylum Streptophyta; class Magnoliopsida; order Santalales; family Viscaceae; genus Viscum; species Viscum album. The sequence continues at coordinate 1,072,735,558 of OY728129.1, forward strand.
ATGAACTAATTATATAATAATCTAAACCTAAAAAATATCATTAATGTGAATTATTAACATGATTCATGATTATGTAATTTTTAAGAATGCGGTCGTACAGTTCGTATCAATAATCGATTTAGATAACATTAGGAGTTATAATTTTGTTAATAGAATATCCATATATTATTTTTACATTATGGTAAAATTTAAATGATATATAATTTGAAGATTACTATGTTGCATCATCTGAGATATGTTTGTTCAGAATGCTCTTCTATAATGGAAAAAAGGAAGCATTGTTGGGAAGTCATATGGAGGAGAACCACCTTCCAAATCATTATCCTGAGATGGTTGGAATCATTACTAAATAACTTTTTTCAGTTATTTCATAGTTTACTCAGGAGATTAATTGTGGTGGTGTCCATACATGAGACCAATCAGTGCAACCACTGAGGAACATGTCTCTGATGAAGTATTTCATGAGGAAAAATCTCCCATCATTCAAAGGATCATCTGAACCTGTGCATGTTAAAGGGTGGATCAAAGAACTAGAAATGATTTTTGATGTCATGGTGTGTACATACAATCAAAAGGTTAGTCTTTCTATTTACCGTTATGAAGGAGAAGTGAATCAGTGGTTGTTGATGGTTAATCATTTTAAGGATATTGAGGAAATTTATGATCATGATTGGGAAGAATTAATTTTTATGTTTCTAGAGAAATATTTTCCTAAAGTGGTTCAACATAGGATGGAAAAACAATTTCATGGAATTGAGGTAATAGGTTGACTCGGAGGCTGCTTATGAATAAAAGGTCACTCAACTAGCAAGGTATTCTCTAAATTTCATTTGAGATCTTGATAGTAAGATCAATCAGTTTTACTCAGGGATGAAGCTACGATATCGAATGTAATTAGACGGTTGTGAATTCAAAAGCAATGAGAAAATTTTCAGATGTGATGAGAACATAGAAATTGAGTTTTTTAAAGATATGGTATTCCTTGAGATCTAGAAAAAGAATAGGTCCAGCTAGCCGAAAAAAATTATTCATCAAAGAAATATGGATGTAATAAAATTAAATGTCCATCTTATGAGAATTGTGGTAATAATAATCCTAGAGAATGTCTCTGAAAATATAAAATAAGCTTCTAGTGTGGTATGACTGGTCATATTTCTCGTAACTGTTTAGAAGATGATCATGCTAGAAATGAAAAGCTAGTGGTACGATGTTTTAGTTGCAATGAGTTTGGGGATTATGTGAATGCATGTCTGATGTTGATTACCCAGGTTAGAAACCAGATAGATCAAAACAAAAAGGGTGTGGGGAAATGTTTTTCAACTACTAAAGTTGATGTGGGACCATAGAATTAAGTTGAATTAGGTAATTTATTTATTCAGATTATACCAATTTTTTTTTTAATTTATGATCTTCGCATTCTTTCATATCTGAGAAATATTCAGGTAAATTTAGAATTCCATCACAATAAGTGAATCCAAAACTCATGGTAAAAAACATGGGGGAAAAATGGAGTAAAAAATAAAATATAATAATTTTCATATCCTTATATGTCAAAAGAAAACACCTGGAAGCCTTTTTGGTTTTTCTCTAGTAGATATTGATGTTAATTTGGGAATGGATTGGCTTTCTATTTACCATGCTAAGATTGATTGTCGAGATAAAGAGGATTCTTTTCACAAAGACTTTCATTTTGTGTACAGGAATGAACCCTTAAACCTAATAACATATCAGTAATATGAGAAAATAGTTAATCGTGGAAATTAATGTTACCTTTCACATATTTCAGAAAATAAAGTAAATGTTCAGATTAAAGATGTGCGAGTAGAAAACGAGTATCATGATATTTTTTCTAGGAGTTTCCTAGTATTATACCTAATCATGAAGTTGAATTTACTTTTCACTTAATTCCTAATGCTAATCCAATTTCAAAATTCCCATATCAAATGGACCATATTGAACTTTTAGAGTAAAATAAACAATTGTAGGAGTTGTTATATAAATGTTTCATTTGACCTAGAACATCATAGTGGGATGATCTTGTCTTGTTTATTAAAATTAAATATAGTTCAATAATACATTTCATCGATTATTGAGCCATGAATAATATTATTGTTGATAACAAGTACCTTTTCCTCATATTGAGGATTTCTTTATCAGCACAAGGGAGCTTAGTGTTTTTCCAATATTGACTTGAGGTCAGGGTACCATCAGTTGAAATTAAATGAAACATACATTCCCAAGACTATATTTAATACTATATATGACCATTATGAATTTGTAGTTATTCCTTTTGGGTTAACAAATTCACCTGCTATATTCATGGGTATTATGAATAGTTTTTTCTATTAGTTCTTGGATAATATTGTTGTTCGGATTGTTGGTGACATCTTGGTACATTCCAAAGCTAAAGAGAAACATAAAATTCATTTATGGGTTGTCTTTCAAATCATAAAGGAAAATAAACTCTATGTAAAATTCAGCATGTGTGAGTTTTGTTTGAAAAAAAATTGATTCATTGGTCAGATTGTTTTTAAATATGGCATAATTATTGACCATTCATAAACAGAAGTTGTTAAAGAGTAGACAAGACCCTCCAATATCAAATAGATATGTATTTTTCTTGGTTTAGAAGGATATTATTAATGATTTTCTAAAATAGGTTTACAATTATATATCCCACTGGAAAAATTAACTCGAAATGTTGTTAAATTTATCAAGACAAAAGAACGTGATTATTGTTTTCAAGAATAGAAACAAAGATTGGTGAATGATTCAGTTTTGGCCTTTCCTTCTAGAAATGGAGAATTTGTTATCAATTGTGATTCTTCTTTGAAAGGACTTGGTTGTGTCCTAATGAAAAATGATCTAGTAATTTCTTATGGTTTATGTCATTTGAAAAGTAATGAGTTAAATTACCCTACACATTATTTGAAATTAGTTATTGTAGTTTTAGACTTAATGATTTGGAGGGATAATCTTTTATGAGTAAAATGCGAAATATATACTAACAATAAAAGATTGAAGTATATATTCAATCAGAATAAATTGAACATGAGACAAAAGGGATGGTTATAATTAATCAAGGATAATTATTGTATGATCCAATACCATTCCAGAAAGGCAAATAAAGTGGCTAACGCTCTGAGTTGAAAGAGTAATGCTATATTAACCCTGCTACATTTGGAATGAGAAAGGTAAGTTACCTGAACTTAATATTGATAAAGATTGATAATTGAGGTTCTAGAAGAGACTATGTGTGCCTGGTGGTTCATAGTTAACGAAAATGTTGTTATGTGAAGCTCATAGTTGTTCATTTTCAGTTTATTCTGGTAGTACTAAGATGTATAGAGATATTCAAAAGTATTTCTGGTTGGATTGAACGAAAAGAGATATTGATAACTTTACTGGGATGTGTTTGAATTGTCAATAGGTAAATGTAGAGCGATTGTTAAATAAAGGGATGCTTAAACCTCTACCAGTTCCAGAGTTGAAAGGGGAAAATGTGTTTTCATTGATTTTTTAGTAGGGTTATTAAAAACATCATGAGGTAACTGCAACATTGTTTATTGTTGATCGATTGAGTAAATCTTCTCATTTTCATTCTATTCAAGATACTCTATCTCTAGATCAACTTTCTCGATTGTATATTAATGAGATAGTCAATTTATATGGAGTTACCCTCTCCATTGTTTCTGATAATGATCCCAGGTTCACTTATAACTATTGGAAATTCCATCAAAATACATTAGGAACCGAATTAAATTTTAGTACAGCTTTTCATCCGCAATCAGATGGGCAGTTAGAATGAATAATTCAGACCTTGGAGGATATGCTACATGCTTATTCAATGAATTACCAGGGAAATTGGGATCAACATCAATCTTTTCTTGAGATTTCATACAATAACTGTTTTCATTATATTATATATATGGCACCATTAGAGGCATTATATTGAAATTAGTGTCAAACTCCATCTTGTTGGGATGTTGTTGGTGAAAGAATGTTAATGAGACCAGAATAAGAGGAATAGATGACATAGAATGTTCAGTTAATTCAGAAGTACATGGGAATAACTCAGCGTATTCATAAATTTTATATGGACAAACAAATAAAGGAAAATTCTTTTTAGGTAAGTGATCATGTCATTCTCAACGTTTTAACAAGGAAAAGTGTGATGTGTTTTGGTAAAAATAGGAAGTTGAGTCCATGGTTCATTAAACCCTGTGAAATCTTCAATAAACATGGAATAGTTGTTTATCGAGTGGAATTACCTCTGATTATATCCAAGGTACACATGGTTTTTCATGTTTTATTTTTAAAAAATTATATACAAGATACATCTCATGTTTTTAGTCTATATGTAGTTAATTTGGAAGAGAATATTTATTTTATAGAATAACTAGTCCATATTCTTGGCCGAAGAGAGAAAGTGTTGTAGAATTAGGAAATTCATCTAATAATGGTCTTTTGGATAAACCATATGGTTTAAGAGGAAAAATGGGAATCTTAAAATTCAATGAGTAATAAATACCACTACTTATTAGATAATTAATTAAAATTGTGAGGATATAATTTCCTAAATCGGTGAAGGATATAACATCCCCGATAAATAAAGAATATGACAATTTCATATTTATTAATTTTTTTGAATTAAAAATTAATTTTAGATTAAAGGGGAAGCTATGTTCGATGGAATACCCAACATGCAACAACGGGTATCTCAAAATTCTTATTTTTCACAAAATGTTGATCCATACTGAAAAATAATAATAATATAATATTGTTATTTTAAATGGTAGTTAACGCCTAACTGTGGTATTAGAGGGAATGAACAAAACTAACCATATTTTGATTAAACATGTTTGATATATGTTTTTAAATTTATATAATAAATGTTAGGGGATTAAAATGACAATGAATCTAATTTTAATCATAAATACTCTATCATTTATAAATTTTATTTTTACCACATTTTGATGGAAAACCCTTTTTAAATATAATTTTTGTCACTTTTATATAGTCCATTTGAATAAATAAACATCATATTTATAAGAGAGACAAGAAAATTTTAATTTTCGTAAATGTTTTGTATTTTTGTGACAAAGTTCATTTTCTTAATGAATAGTGAAAAATACTGCATTTTAAATCAAAATCGTCTTTTCATCTGAATTAATTGTCAAGTTAGATTTACTTTTTAATTGGTTTTAATGTGTAATTAAATTTTTTATTTTTCATTTAATCTATATTGGTTCATTGTATGTAATTTTACTTTTTAATTAGACATCAACACATGTCAATATTTTGATATTTATTACTTCTTTAAATCTTAATTTTTTGATTTTGACAACGGGAAATAATTTTAAATTAAACTCATCCACTTCTGTGTTATGAATTTGTAAAACTAGATTCCATATTTGGAATCTATATGTCCAAATTGTGTAGATAGGTACATTTTATTTTTAATACATGATGAATAGTAACATCAATAATTATTTAATTTACCAAGGTTAAAAGGATAAATCTTGTAAATATGGTAAAAATAATATTATAATAATATTAAACTACCCTAAAACGTCTCAAAATCCTATTGGATGATATAATCCCGACCATGGGCATCCATGGGTTGATTTTGGGACCCCATGGATCCACTTGTGAGTGATAATGACATGTTATATTAAATAATTGAATGTAACGAAAAATATGACATAGACAAGTATCTTTTACTCAAATTGTTTTTAAATTGGAATATATATAAGATATTCACAACTATTAATAGAAATTATAAAGATAAAATTATTTCCTACCTCATGGTATTTTATTTATAATTTTTAGACATCAAATAAATAAATATATTTATGACACAATAATGATGTAGTGATTACCTTATTAATGAATTATTTAAATAAATGAGATTATAAATATTAAAATAAATTTATTTTTAATCTTTTGTTTCATCCACAAATTTTGGGAATGAGTATGAATTGATATATTTAAATTAATTTTTATTTTCCAAATATTCAAGTTGTTATAGATTTTTTAAAAAGTCATGATATGAATAGTTTAAAAATTGACATTAATTGGTTCTTAAAGAAAATTATATTTTATTAAATAATATATTACTTTTAAAAATCTAAAATTTAGATAAATTACTTAGATAATGTTGAAAATTTCATTAATGAACAACTTGTGGTTCGTTTTAAATTTTCTAGTGACAATATTAACCATATATTATTAATATACATGAAGACATGGAAAGGGTTAAATTAGTTAACTAAGGGTAATAACTAAAAGATAAGGATACATTTGGGACCAAAACATGTCTAAAACCTATTGGTTGAAAGGATTTAAAAATAATAATCAAATTATCATCTAATTAAATTATTTTTGGAACTTTTTAAACAAAAAACAATTATAATAAAATAATAATTCAATTCCTTCCTAAAGTACCCCTACTCCCTCTTAGAAAAGGCCACCACCTCTAATGTAATTCCCTGACCCCAATTACCCTGAGTTGGTGCATTATTATAATACATTGGTGTGATTACAAGGAATCATGTACCCAAAGACCAATCAATTTAGAAGTCTTTGTAAAATAGATCGCATACATGAACATTACATTAAACATTATAAAACAAAACAAAACATAAATGATCCTTTGAGAATTCCATTAATCCCTTATCCAAACCCTACTTATCAATCCTAAAATTCTTCTTCAAAACATAGGAAAAATAAAACATAAAAAGGGGTGAGATCAGATGCTCGGTAAGGATAAAAATATAGAAAAAACTTTCATAAATAAGCATACACATTTAAGGCAATGCATTAGACTAAATAAAAAGAATTTTAAACATAAACGTCAGCATAATATGAAAAAGATAAAATCAAATAATTTCATTTACTTATTCACATGGATATTCTACTAGTCGAATAATCACATGGAATATCAATAGCCACTTTCATAATGATGGAATGAAAAATGTCAGACTTCAAAACCACATAGTCATGGGATTGTGCCAAGACTATAAATATGATTTTTTCAAAGCATTGTGTCAAGACAGTAGTTTGTCTCATGAGACCTACTGAGGCATTGAGGAGCTATAGTGGTCTCCACCCATAACTTTATAGGACCAATGCATTCCTCATATGAAAACGATTAAACATAACATACAAATTCATATTAAAACTAGCATAAGAAATGTCAATACATTATCCATAAACCATGAATGGTATAAAAATAATATATCCACAATAAAACATATCATAAAAACTTCAATAAAATATGGAAAATTTGTATCATTATAAATAAACTTCAAACAAGTTTAAAATTCATTAAGGGATGTTGATATAGATGAAAATGATTTGTAAAAAACTTTGAGGGAAATATCTATTTTTCATATATACATTTAAAAGTCACAAAATATAGGAAGGAATACATTTAAAGACATTTCTGAATAAATGTGTCCCAAACCACTTTTAAACTTTTTAAAGGAATTAATATTTTAAAAACATTCATGTCCATATAAATAAATCCTTAAAACCCATTTTGAAAAATTAGACATTAATGAGAATGATTTAGAAGAATAAATATTTAAAATATTTAAAAATATGTTTTAGTAAAAATGACCCTTAAAAAATAATCCCTTTGAAAACTCTTTTAGGAAACATGGACATGGATAAAAAATATTTCTCAGTAGAGACTTACATAAAAACAACCTCGGATAACAAAAAGATTGTGAAATTTACCCTTACATTGCACTTTCCTTTGGTCGAGGGTATGTTTAATCTCCTGTATAATAACCATGGAATGTTATTAAATTATAAAAAAACCATATTAATATTTATTATATCTTAAATGATTCATTTATGACTTTTTACTACCCATTTAATAATGATTTCCATGTTAAATTAACATTTCGAGTAATAATCGCTTTCTTTATCGTACGTGTTTTATCATGTTATTATTGATCGTATCATTTAGATCATTATTTAAATACTTGATGAATATAAAACTTGATTAATAAATCATATATATTTAGAAGAGAAATATTTATAATTGATATACCTATGAAATGGAAAACATCGTTTATGGAGACGGTAGGTCGTACGTACGCATAAATGTTGTTTATGTTTTCATATCGTATTGAACATAAGTAAGTGAATAAAATATTTGTAACTACATATATATATATATCCATTATAATTATTATTTCATATATTACATACTTACTAGTATTATATATTTTTATAATCATTGATGAATGGTGAACGTGGAAATGAATCTCAGCGTGTCGTGGAGACGGTAATCCGTACGTTCGCACGAGCGACAATATCATTTAGTTAATGGTGTGGAATTGTATGTTATATTAATTTTAATGAGAAATTATCATGTTATTGTCATTATTTATACACATATTACTCATCATTATATCCATCCAAATAACATAGTGTTGAATAACAAATTACACCACGACGTGGAGACGGTAAGCCATACCTACGCACGCATGGTGACATTATCATTCATAGGATGGATAAAATAATAAATATGGTTGTGCAAAATTTATAATAACATAACAGTATATATAAGGTACTGTATTTATTATTTTTGTATGTTAATAACAAATAATGATTAATTGGAAGAATAAAAGAACTTGAAAGAAGGTGGTGAAATCATTACCTCTTCTTCTGGTTCTTCCTTTTGATTTGATCAAAAGGGATCCTTATGTTGGTTTTATGACAAATGGAAGGCCCCTAAGATGAAGGTAGGATAGTTGGGAGGAAATTTGGGAAGGGTTTGATAGATCCAAATGGCTTTGGAGGTGTGAATTTGAGAGAAGGTGAGTGCCATTTTATAAGAGGGGTGAGGGGCACCTTAGGAGAAACTTAACATATTATTTCATAATAAAACCCTTTCAAATTTCTAATGGATCCAAAGTAAATTATTTAAATGATAAGGTGTTGATGGGTCGAAAACCACTCAACCAATAGGTTTTAGACTGGTTTGGTTCACTATATTAACTTTATCTTTTATATTTAACTCTCAGTTAAATACATTGAAATTTACCATGTCTCTTTATATTTTTATATTATATGGTTAATAAACATACAATAAACATTCAAGAGAACCCAAGTGGTTAATTAATGACATATATAAAACTATTTAATCCCTATGGCCGAACCTTTGATTTTTAGGAATAGAATACCAACAAATAATATAATATTGGTTTTAAAAACAATTATGTCAATTTTGACACTATTTGGTATTTTATTTTTTGAAAATAAATAACAGCATTATTACTCAGCAAAAAATTCATTTAATCAACCCTAACATGTCATATTAACCTTTAAAATTTTTGGAAATTCATAAAAAGTCTCAAATTACATTTATTTTTGGTATTTATAATATCAATTATTTTAATATTCCATTAATAATGTAATTATTGCATCATCATTGTGTCATAAATAAATTAAATTATTTAATGTCTATAAAATATAAATAAAATATCATTATGTAGGAAATATTTGTTATCTTTAAAATGAATATTTATAGTCGAATTTATATTATTTCTAGCCTAATATTAAAAATAGTTTAGTTATTAGACATTTAATATAACACTTTTAACTCTTCTTTGAATTAAATAATAATAAACGTTCTACTCTAATCCAAGTGCACTTAAAGAATCATATTTTATTCATAAGGTTTATTTTGGTCTAATTACAATTATAAAATAGAATTAGGACATTTTTCAGGGTAATTATGATATCATTTTTACCCTTAATTACCCTATTTACTTTTAACTATGGTAAATAAAAGTCGAAAGATACTCTTCACCAAAAATTATTTTATTCTTTTTGAACCACATTATAAATAATGATATAAATTATGTCTCTCATATTTTTTAAATTCAATTCATAGAAGATGTAGAATTATGTTTTATACAAACTTGTAAATGCTCCTAACAGGTCGGTAAAGGATGGTAAGAAGTTCAATAAAAAATTTTTATATCTAAACTCATTATAAAATCACTCCAATTAATTAAATTAAACATATATAGGTATTATGTAACTATTTTGACAAAAAATAAATTTAAACAAAATAAATAATTATTTAAATAAAAAGTCATTTTAAAACAATATCATAGTGTTTTTCACAATTTATCAAAAATTGAAAGTTTTCATAAAAATACCAAAAATTTACCCTAAGCTAATATTGATTATAATAATTAAAAAATTATGTCCATTTTACCATATTCAAAATATTGAAGTTGAATTTATTAATTTAAAATTAATTTCCGTTGTCAAAACCAAAAAGCAGGATTTTAAAAAGTACAAACTATCAAAATATTGACGTGTGTTTATGTTAAATTTCAAACTAAAATTACTTAAAATGACAATAATTGGATTAAATGGTAAAAATATAATTTTTTTATACTTTCAAACCATTAAAATTTATAATTTAACACTATAAATTAATTTGATTAAAAAAGTTGTTTTCAGCTAAAATATAGTATTTTTCACTATTCACCCAAATATGAACGTTATCATAAAAACACCAAAATTTTATTGAAACTAAATTATTATGTCCCTATTCTATAGAAGAATTTTGTTTTGAAAAATTGAATATATAAAAGTTTAAAATATTGGTTTTAAAAAGCGTTCTCCATTAAAAGATGGTAAAATTGAATTTTTTTTAAAATGATTCTTTAATCTAAAAAAAATTCTTTTGTTCTTACATTATGTCTAAGAAATTCATAATATGGATTCTAAAATTATAAGGATTATGTAATGTTCAAAATTTAGTTAACTATTCCCAACCTATTTTGAACGGCTAGTTTGGTAAGTCGTGGTGCGCTTGAACTCTGTGTTGTGTGTAGTGCAAGTTAATAAATTACTATGAAATCATGGGGTGTTGCATTCTTCCCTACTTCAATAAATTTAATCCTCGCAATTTCAAATTTTTCTTTGAAAATAAAAGGTTGAAAATAGAAAATACCTTGGTTTGAAAACCCACATAATAAATTGGGTTAATAAAATGTAGTCTCAATAAGAGGAAAAGAAGAATGAAAAAGTCACCACCAAATTATGATATCAATTAGGAGATAATTGATGGAAATTAAAGACACATAATTAGAGGAATATATAAATAATTATAGTGATTGATTGTGGTCATCAGTCACAAACAATTTTATAATTGAGAGCCTCAAAGCCATCAATCTATGATTATTTAAAATATCATCAGTTCAACAAAAAATAAGGTATTAGGATAACACATTTTAATTTTTAAGATCACTTACATAAGGTTTAAGAATTAATTTTATAGTAGATTAAGAGAAGAAAGAAATTATATAATTGACAAGCAGATTTCCATCCTTTAACTAAATTATACCACAAACTCATCTTTCACTTTAAAAGATTACAAAACATAAAAAATATATTCTATTTATCCTATTCGTTTAGGGTTCCAGAAAAATGAATTTATAGTTAATCTACAATACCATTTAAAAAAATAACATTATTCAATCTAGGACACCACGTGGGCCAGTGGTAGGTGATACATCCTTTTCACCCTTATGTTGTGGTTTCTAATCTCACAACCTTACCATATGCGACAGGTTTCCACCCAACCTCTGGTTTTTCCTTTTTATAACAATCCAAAAATAACATTAACATTAGTATCCAATTTCAAACTCAATCCATTGCAACCTTTAGACTTCTCCAAAATACTTCCATCCAAACTCATAGTCTAATATTTATAAGGAAGTCAAACACAATGAAGATTATTTTTTCCATCTAATAACTTATGAACACCTTCATCATGTATTTTTTTAAAACATGGTAACACCTTGAATTACCATGAAACATTAATTATTACATTCATGAACCCTTATCCTATATAAAATTCTGGATATATTCCATATATCCAAAAAAATTTAATATTCCAAAAATAATGAAATAAAAAAACTATTAATCAGTTCTATGGAAGTCAAGAATATCCAATATATTTTATCCAAATAAAATATATCTTATTCCAAAATCACTACATGATTATCATGACCATATTAATGATTACCCATCCTTCAACCATGTATTTTCCAAAAATTGTATCTTACTATTAAGTCACTTTTCATAGAACCATATAATCTCAAATACCCATTAAATAGTACTCAAGTACAATCCCTATTTTTCTCTATAATCCATGTAACCAATATATTATTGATACAACACTCAAATGAAATAATTGTATAATAACAACATAAGAACAATAGTCAGTCCTCTTCATCTAAGTTTTATCATAACATGATTACTATCCAATTGTATCATTTTCTGTATACTCTGATGATTGGAACATTGATTTGCATAGTGTCCCAACGCTTTAAAGATGTATCAATTTACGTTTGAAACATTTTTCCTACACTTTCAATCACGTACATGGTTTCCTTTTTTCTCCACACTTATAACAAACTACCATTCCTTTCAAGAGTTTACCAAGGTGATTATTTCCACATTTATCACATATGGGAAAATCCTTCTTTCCCCTCTTCCCTTTATCCATCTTTCTCTCTACCATCCTTTTCTTCTCTTGCATAGCTTCGAAGCCATAAGACTAAGAGAATTCATTACATATCTTATTAACACATGATATTATTTCTTCATATGTTGAGAATAAAAGAGAGACTATCTCCCTTCTAAATTTTGGCTTAATTCCATGAATGATATGATCCTTATTACTCTTTGGATCATATGTATTGTTGGAGTTCTCATTCCTTCTACGGGGCTCCATTTCTATAAAATGGCATACACTAGTTCAGTTTATGAATCACAATGAATAATTCCAAACTAGTAAAATATCTAACGTAAATTGAATAGTTGATTAATATAATCCGTAATCATAAAAATATTTTCTTTTAGGAGATATATAATCATAAATACTTCATAATTATTTGTAAAGAACATGAGACTTATCCTAAGAATATCCCTCAGGAATGTTGTAACCAAGAGTGCAACAAGCCTTGTTGTCGTGCAGCAGTTCTCATTCGAGTCTAGCCCAAAGCGATGTTTTTGGGATTTACCCTTAGGTACATCAATACCAGAGCCACCTCTACCAGCTCATATTCAGACAATTATGCATTTTCTTGGAAAACACACAAAACATCTACATTACCAAAATTTTAGGAATTTATTCTATACTAATCCTAAAATTATATCTTATGGTAATGTACTCTAATCCGAGTTTATCAAAATCTAGTTTCCAAGGTTATTCCTAAACATCATCTGATACCAACTATATTGCCCTGAACCCAGTTACTAGAGTCAGTGCATTATTTTAATACACTGGCATGATTACAAGGAATCAAGTCCCGAAAGACAGATCAGTTTACCAGTCTTAGAAAATAGATTACATACATGATCATTACATTACACATTTTGAAATAAAAAAACATAAACGAACCTTTGATAATAGCATTAATATCTTAGCTTAACCTAACTTATCAATCATAAATTACTTCTCCACATCTTGGGAAAAATAAAACATAGATAGGGGTGAGCTCAGATACTCAGTAAGGATAACAATATAGCAAAAAATTTCATTAATAAGCATAAACATTTTAGGCAATGTATTAGAGTAAAAAATCCTTTTAAACAAAAACATCAGCATAATATGGAAAAGCTAAAATCAAATAATTTCATTTACATATTCACATGGATATTATACTAGTTGAATAATCACATGAAATATCAATATCCACTTTCATAACGAGGGAATGCATAATTCCAGACATCATAACCACATAATCAAGGCCTTGTTCCAAAAACTACAAATAATATTTTGTTAAGGCCTTGTGAAAAGATACTAGTTTTTCTCATGAGACCTACCCATCGAGGAGCTATAGCAGACTCCACCCGTCACATACTAAGTCGAATGCATTCCTCATATGAAAATTATTAAACATAACATAAACATTCGTATTAACTCTAGCATATGAAATGTCAATAAATTATCTATAACCCATGAATAGTATAAAAATAACACATCCACAGTCAAACATATGACAAAAACTTCAATAAAATATTGAATATTTGTTTCATGAAAAATCAACTTCAAAAAAGTTTAAAATCCATCAAGGGATGTTGATATAGATTAAAATGTTTTGTAAATATCAGTTAGATAAATATTACTTTTTCATAAAAACTTTTAAAAGTCACAAAATTTTGAAAGGAAGACATTTAAAGACATTTTTGAATCAAAGTGTCCCAAACCAATTTAATACTTCTGAAAATAATTAAAATTTTAAAAACATTCATGTTCATACAAATAAAGGCTTAAAACCCCTTATGAAAACATGGACATTAATGAGAATGATTTAGAAGAGTTAATATTTAAAACATTTAAAAATCTGTTTTAGTAATAAATTTCATTAAAAAAATAATCCCTTTGAAAACACTTTTATGAAACATGTACTTGGATAATAAATACTTCCCAGTAGATACTTACATAAAAACAACCTCAGATAATAAAGAGATTGTGAATTAACCCTTACCTTGCACTTTTCTTTGGTAGAGGGTACGTTTAACCTCTTGTAAAATAACCATAGTATGTTATAAATTATACCAAAACCATATTAATTTTTATTATATCTTACATGATTCACTTATGAATTTATACTACCAATTTAATAATTATTTCCATGGTAAATTAACATTTCATATAATATTTCTTTCTTTATCATATGTGTTTTAACTTGTTATATTTTACCATATCATTTAGATCATGATTTAAATACTTCTAGAATATAAAACTTGATTTATATATAATATATATTTAAAATATAAATATTTATAATAAATAGATATATTAAATGGAAAACACCGTTTATGGAGATGGTTGGCCTTACTCATGCATAAACGTTGATTCTGTTTTCATATCATATTAAATGGAGGTAAGTTAATAAGATATATATAATTACATAAATACACACACTCTCACACACACACACACAAACACACACACACACACACACACATATATATATATCCAGTTTCATTATTATGTCATATATTACATACTTATTAGTAATATATATTTTAATAATTGTCGATGAATGTTGAATGTAGAAATCAATCTCATCGCGTCGTAGAGACGGTAATCCGTATGTATGCACGAGAGACAATATAATTTCCTTAATTATGTGGAATTGGAGGGTATATAATCTTTACCTAGACATTATCATGTTATTTTCATTATTTATATACATATTACTCATCATTATATCCATCCAAATAACATAGTGTTGAATAATAAATTACACCACGGCGTGGAGACGGTAAGCCGTACGTACGCACGCTTGGTGATATTATCATTCATAGGATGGATAGAATAATAAATATGGTTGTGAAATAATTATTACAACATCACAGTATATATAAGTTACTGTATTTATTATTATGGTATGGTAATAAAAAATAATGAGTAAGTGGAAGAAGAAAAGAACATAAAAGAGGGTGGTGAAATCATTACCTCTTCTTCAGGTTCATCCTTTTTATTTGATCAAAAGGGATAATTATGTTGGATTTTTTCCCAAATGAAAGCATCTAGGATGACTTTAGGATAGTTGGAAGGATATTTGGGCAGGTTTTTGCTGATACAAATGGCTTTGGAGGTGTTAATATGAGAGAAGGGGAAGTGCCCTTTTAGAAGACGGGTGAGGGGCACCTTAAGAAAAACTTAAAATATTATTTTATAATAAAATCATTTTCGGTTTCTAATGGATCAAAAATGATTTTTTTTAAAATATAAGGTGGAAATGAGTCGAAAACCACTCAACCATTAGGATTTATACAGGTTTGGATCATTATATTAACCTTATCTTTTATATTTAACTCAAAGATGAATAGTTTGACATTTACCATGTCTCTTTGTATTTTTATATTTTATGGTAAATAAACATACTATAAACTTCCAAGTGAACCCCAAGTGGTTCATTAATGACCTATATAATAGTATTTAAGCACTTTGGTGGAAACATAGATCTTTTGGAAAAGAATACCAATTAATAATGTAATATTTGTTTTAAAAATGATTTTATGTCAATTTGGACACTATTTGGTATTTTGTTTTTTTAAATTAATAACAGCATTATTACTTCAAAAAAATTTATTTAATCAACTATAACATGTAATATTAACCAGGTAAATTAGTGGAATTCATAATTAGTCTAAAGTTAAATTTATTTGTGTATTTATAATATCAATTATTTCAATATTTCATTAGAATGGTAATTACTACATCATCATTGAGTCATAATTAAATTAAATTATTTAATGTATAAAAATTATAAATAAAATACAATTATGTAGGAAATATTATTATATTTATAATGAATATTTATATCCAATTTTATATTATGTGTAACTCTAAATTTAAAATTGTTTAGTTATTAAACCTTGAATTTAACACTTTTATCTCTCCATTGAATTAAATAATAATAAATATCCTAATCTAATACGAGTGGATATAGAGGACCATATTTTATTCCTAAGATTTTTTTGGTCGAATTACATTTATCCAATAGAATTAGGACATGTGTTAGGGTAATTATAATATCATTTTCACCTTTAATTATCTTATTTACTTTTTACCATTGTAAATAAAAGTCAAAAGTTACTATTCATCAAAAATTGTTTTCATCTTATTGAACCAAATTTTACTTACTGATATCAAACATGACTCTCAGATTTTTTTATTTCAACTCACCGAAGTGGTAAAATTAATTTTTATACAAATTTGGAAATTCTCCTAGCAGGTGGGTAAAAGACGGTAAGCAGTTCAATAAAAATTATATATATATAAACTCAATATAAAATGACTCCATTGAATTACATGGAACTTATATAGGTATTATGTATCTATTTTGAACAAAAATAAATTTTAATATAATAAATAATTATTTAAATAAAAAGTCGTTTTAAACAATAACAAAGTGTGTTCACTATTTATCAAAAATTGAAAGTTTTCAGAAAATTACCAAAAATTTACCCAATGAAAATATTGATATTCTGAATTCAAAAATGAAGTTCATTTTACCAAATTCAAAACATAGATGTGGAATTTATTAATTTAAAATTAAATCCCGTTGTCAAAACCAAAAAGCGGGTTTTTAAAAAGTATAAACTATCAAAAGATTTACATGTGTTTATATCCAATTTCAAAGTGAAATTACAAAAAAATGACCAAAATTGGGATAAATGGTAAAAAAATAATCTATTTATACTTTCAAACAATTAAAATATAGAATTTTACAATATAAATTATTTTTATTAAAAAAATTGTTTTCAGTTTCAATATAGAATTTTTCACTAATCACCCAACTATGAAAGTAATTAAAAAACAACAAAAAATTTATTAAAAATAACTTCTTATGTCCCGATTCTATAGAAGAAGATTATTTTTTCAAATGGAATATATAAAAGTTTCAAATATTGGATTTAAAAAGGGTTCTCCATTAAAAGGCGGTAAAATTGCATTTTTTTGAAAAATACATCTTTTTTCTGAAAAAAATGAATTTTTTCTTACATTATGTCTAAGAAACACATTATATGAATTATAAAATTATAATGATTATATAAAGTTCAAAATTTAGTTAATAATATTCATAACCTCTTTTGAACGGCTAGTTTGGTAAGTTGTGGTGGGCTTGAACTCGGTGTTGCGTGTAGTGCAAGTTATTGAATTACTATGAAATCTTGGGATGTTACATTCTTCCCTATTTCAGTAAATTACATCCTATCAATTTTAAATTGTTCTTTAAAAATAAAACGTTGAAAATAGAAAATACCTATGTGGGAAAACCCACATCAGAAATTGGGTTAATAAAATGTTTTCTTAATAAGAGGAAATGGGGAATGAATAAGTCACCACCAAATTATGAGCTTGATTAAGAGATCATTAGTAGAAATTAGAGATACATAATTGGATATAATGTAAATATTTATAGGGAGATATTGTGGTCATCAGTCACAAACAATTTTCTCATTAAGGGAATCAAATCCATAAATCTATGATGATTTAAATTATCAACGGTTCAACAAAACATAAGTAATTAGGATAACACATTTTTAGTTTTAATATGTCGTACCTAAATATTAATAATTAATTTCTTCATAGAATTAGAGAAGAAAGAAAATATATACTTGACAAGTAGAGTTCCATCCTTCAACTAATTTTTACCTCAAACTCATCTTTCACTCTAAAAGATAACAGAACATAAAAAAATATTCTATTTATCCGATTCATACAGGGTTCCAAAAAAATGATTTTATAATTCATCTACCAGAACATTTTAAAAAACTACATTATTCAATCCAGGAAATCACGTGGGCCAGTGCTAGGTGATACACCATTGTCTCCCTTCGGTTGTGCGTTGAATTCTTGCGGCCTTACCGGACACGACGGGTTGCTGCCCGACCTCTAGGTTGTCCTTTTTATAACAATCCAAAAATAACTTTAACAATAGTATCCAGTTTAAAAAATAATCCATTCCAACCTTTAGACTTATCCAAAATACTTCTATCCAAACTCATAGTCCAAATTTTTAGGAACTTAAACACAATGAAGATCTTTTTTTCAACGTAATAACTTGTGAAGACCTTCACCATGTATTCTTTTAAAACATGGTACCACCATGAATTAATATAAAACATTATTGATTACATTCATGAAACATTATCCTTTATATAACACTGGATATATTCCTTATATCCAAAATTTTTGAATATTCCAACAATGATGAAATAAAAATACTATTAATAAGTTCCAAGGATGTCAAGAATATCCAATATATTTAATCCAAATCAAATATATCTTATTCCAAAATCACTACGTCATTATTAGGACCATATTAAGGATTACATTTCCTTCAACCATGTATTTTCCAAAATGTGTATCTTACCATTAAGTTACTTTTCTTAGAACCATATAATCTCAAATCATCAATAAAATAGTACTGTAGTACAATCGTTCTTTATCTTCATAATTCATATAACCAGTATATTGATGACACAAAACTCAAATGAAATAATTCTATAATAACAACATATGAACACTAGTCATTCCTCTTCATCTGAGGTAGTATCATAACTTGATTATTATCCAATTGCTTCATTTGCGGTATACTCTGATGATTGGGACATTGATTTGCGTAGTGTCCCAACACCATTCAAATGAAGAATTTTACATTTGAAACCTTTTTCTTACCATTTCAATGAAGTACTTGGTATACTTTTTCTCCACACTTATAACAAACTCCCATTCCTTTCAAGCATTTAACAAGGTGATTATTTCCACATTTGTCACATAGGGGAAAACCCTTCTTTCCCCTCTTCCCTTTATCCATCTTTCTCTCTACCATCCTTTTATTCTCTTTCTTCCCTTCAAAGCCATAGGACTCAGAGAATTCTTCACTTATCTTATGACACATGATATTATTTCTTCATTTTTTGAGAATACAAGGGATACTATCTCCCTTCTAAATGTTATCTTAATACCATGAATGATATGATCCTTCTTACTCTTTGGATGACATGTATTTTTGGAGTTCAAATTCCTTATATTTGGAACCATTTCCTTAAAATGGAATCCGCTATGTTAGTTTATGAATCACAATGAATAATTCCAAACATGTAAAATACCTAACGTTAATTGAGTAGTGTATGAATATAATTTTTAATCATAAAAATATTTTCATGGAGGAGGTATATACTCATAAATCCTTCATAATTATTTGTTAAGAAAATGAGAATTATCTTAAGCATATTCCACGGGAGTATCGTAACAAAGAGTGAAGAAAGGCCCGTTGCCATGTAGTGATTCCCATTCAAGTCTCGATCAAAGCATTGTTTTTGGGTTTTACCCCTAGGTACATCTGTTCCATACCCACCTCTACCTACTCGTAACCAGACAGGGATGTATTTGATTGGAAAACTCACAAAATCTCTACATTTCTAAACTTCTAGGAAGTTCTTCCATAATAATCCCCAAATTATATCTTAGGGTAACATACTCTAATCAGAGTTTATCTAAATCTAGTTTCCAAGGTTATTAATAAACATCCTCTGATACCAACTGTAATGCCCCGAACCCAGTTACCCAATGTCGGTTCATTATTTTAATAAATTGACATAATTAGAAGGAATCAAGTCCTAAAAGACCGATCAGTTTAGTAGTCTTGGAAAATATATTACAAACATGAGCATTACATTACACATTAGAAAACAAAACAAAACATCAATGATCCTTTGATAATTCCATTAATCCATTAACTTAACCCTTATTATCAATCATAAAATAATTATTCACATCCTAGAAAAAATAAAACATAGAAAGGGGTGAGCTCAGATGCTCAGTAAGGATAACAATATAGTGGAAACTTTCATAAATAAACATAAACATTTGAGGAAATGTATTAGAGTAAAACAAAAGCATTTTCAATATAAACATCAGCATAATATGGAAAAGATAAAATCAAATAATGCAATTTACTTATTCAAATGGATATTCTGATAGTCTAATAATCACATGAAATATCAATATCCACTTTCATAATGATGGAATTCATAATGCCATACTTCATAACCACATAGTCAAGGACTTGTGCCAAGACTACAAATAAAATTTTGTCAAGGCCTTGTCCCAAGACACTAGTTTGAGAAAAATATAAATTTTTCCTAAACAAAATTAAAATTCACACAATTTAAAAAGGAATACATTTAAATTAATTTCTAAATCATAGTGTCCCATACCACTTTGAAACTTTTTAAAGGCATTAACATGTTAAAAACATTCATGTCAATTTAAATAAATCCTTAAAACCCATTTTCAAAACATGGACATTAATGAGAATGATTTAGATGAATAGATTTTTAAAAAATTTAAAAATATGTTTTAGAAAGAAAATACCTCAAAAATAATCCCTTTGAAAACTCTTTTATGAAACATTTTCATGGATAATAAATATGTCCCAGTAGATACATACATAAAAACATCCTCGGTAATAAAGAGATTGTGAAATTAACTCTTACCTTGCACATTCTTTTGGTCGAGGGTACATTTAACTTCTTGTATAATGAACATAGTATGTTATTAAATTATACCAGAACCATATTATTATTTATTATATCATAAATGATTCATTTATGACTTTATACTACTCATTTAATAATGATTTTCATGTTAAAATAACATTTCGGGTAATAATCGCTCTCTTTATCGAACATGATTTAACATGTTATTATGGATCATATCATTTAGATAATGATTTAAATGATTATAGAATATAAAAATTGATTTATATACTCTATATATTTAGAATATAAATATTTATAATAAGAATATATATGAAATGGAAAACGCCGTTTATGGAGACGGTAGGTCGTACGTACGTATAAACGATGTTTCCGTTTTCAAACCATATTGAACGGAAGTAAGTGAATAAGATATATGTAATTATATATATATATCCATTATCATTATTATGTCATATATTACATACTTATTAGTAATATGTATTTTTATAATTGTCGATGAATGGTGAACGTGGAAATGAATCTCATTGCGTCGTGGATAGTGTAATCCGTACGTACGCACGATGACAATATCATTTCCTTAAAGGTGTGGGATTGGATGGTATATTAATTTTTCAGCTACATTATCATGTTATTTCCATTATTTATATACATATTACTCATAATTATATCGATCTAAATAACAACGTTTTGAATAACAAATTACACCATGATGTAGAGATGGTAAGCCGTACGTACGCACGCGTGGTGACGTTATCATTCACATGATGGGTAGAATAATAAAAATGGTTGTTCCATATTTATAATAACATATGATTATATATAATTTACTGTATTTATTATTTTGGTTTGTTCATAAAAAATAAAGAGTAATTGGAAGAAGAAAAGAACTTGAATGAGGGTGGTGAAATCATTTCCTCTTGTTCGGGTTATTTATTTGATTTGATCAAAAGGGCTCATTATGTTGGATTTATGGAAAATTAAAGGCCTTTAGGATTAATTAAGGATAGTTGGGAGGATATTTATGCAGGTTTTGGCCGGAAAAAATGGCATTGGAGGTGTGAATTTGATAGAAGGGGAAGTGACCTTTTTTAAGAAGGGTGAGGGGAACCATAAGAAAAATTGAGAATATTATTTTAGAAAAAATTAATTTTCTATTTATAATTTCTAAAAAATGAATTATTTAGAGTCTAAGGTGGGAATGAGTCTAAAACCACTCATCAAATATGTTTTATATAGGTTTGGGTCACTATATTAGCCTTATCTTTTATATTTTACTATTTGTTAAATAGTTTGACATTTACCATGTCTCTTTGTATTTTTATATTATATGGTAAATAAACTTACTATAAACTTCCAAGAGAACCCCTAGTGGTTCATTAATGAAATATATACTATTATTTAATCCCTTTTGCTGAAACATTGATTTTTAGGAATAGAATACCAATTAATAATATAATATTTGTTTTAAAAACCCATTTATGTCAATTTTGACACTATTTGTTATTTTTTTTGTTTTTTCTAAATTTATAACAGCATTATTAATTCAAAAAAAAAATTAATTTAATCAACTATAAAATGTCTTATTAACCTATAAAATTATTTCAATTCATATAAAGTCTCAAATTAAATTTAATTGTGTATTTATAATATCAATTATTTTAATATTTCATTAATAAGGTAATTGCTACATCAACATTGTTTCATAAATAAAATAAATTATATATTGTCTAAAAATTATAAATAAAATACCATTATGTAGGAAATATTTTTACCTTTTTAATTAATATTTATAGTCTAATTTATATTTTGTGTGACCCTATATTAAAAATGGATTAGTTATTAAACATTGAATTTAACACTTTTAACTCTTTATTGAATTAGATAATAATAAATATTCAAATATATTTCTAGTGGACCTAAAGAATCATATTTTATTAAAAAGGTGGTCTTTAGTTGAATAAAATTTATCCAATATAATTAGGACATGTTTTTGGGTAATTATGATTTCATTTTTACCCTTAATTACTCTATTTACTGTTAACCATTGTAAATAAAAGTCAAAAGTTACGATTCACCATAAATTATTTTCATCTTATTTAACTACATTTTAATTACTGATACCAACTGTGTCTCTCTTATTTTTGAAATTCAAATCATATAAGCACTAAAATTAAGTTTTACACAAATTTGAAAATGCTCATAATAGGTGGGTAAAAGACGGTAAGAAGTTCAACAAATTTTTTATATATTTAAACTCATTATAAAATGACTCTAATAAATTACATTGAAATTTTATATGTATTATGTATCTATTTGGACCAAAAATAAATTTAAATAAAATAAATAATTATTTAAATAAAGAAGTCAGTTTTAAACAATAACAGAGTGTTTTTCACTATTTATCAAAAATTGAAATTTTTCATATAAATACAAAAAATTTACCCTAAGATAATTTTGAAATTAAAAAATCCAAAATTAATTAAATTTTACAAAATTCAAAACATAGGAGTTTCATTTATTAATTTAAAATTAATTCCCATTGTCAAAACCAAAAAGCGTGTTTTTATAAAGTACAAACTATCAAAAGATTGACATGTGTTTATGTACAATTTCAAAGTGAAATTACTTACAATGACCAGCATAGGATTAAAAGGTAAACATATAATACATGTATACTTACAAACCATTAATGTTTAAAATTTAACACCGTATATTATTTTGATTAAAAATGTTGTTTTCATTTAAAATATAGTATTTTTCACTATTCACCCAAATATGAAAGTTATTAGAGAAACACAAAATATTTATTGAAACTAAATTCCTATGTCCATATTCTAATGAAGAATATTATTTTTTGAAATTGAATATATAAACGTTTCAAATATTGTATTTAAAAAGTGTTCTGCATTAAAAGGCGGTAAAATTGCATTTTAAAAAAAATACTTCTTTTATCTAAAAAAAATGAAACTTTTCTTACATTATGTATAAGAAACTCATAATATGGATTCTAAAATTATAAGTATTATATAACATTAAAAATTTTGTTAATAATATTTAGAACTTCTTTTGAATGGCTAGTTTGGTAAGTCATGGTGCGTTTGAACTCAGTGTTGTGTGTAGTGCAAGTTATTGAATTACTATGAAATCATGGGGTGTTACATATAACCCATTTCTCACAGATCTAATGCCCCTTTTCTCATCTATAATCTACTCAAATAATCTCCCAACATCCCTAGCTTCCACATATAATCCTTACCTTAGATATAATCCAATTCAAGAAAACCTTTTCACTTAAATCAAAAGTAGTTAGTAGATTTTATGTAATGTCTTCTCTCAATATTCTTTCATTTATTTTCCTTCTCCACTAACAATGATATTATTATTATTTTATTACATAAAAAAATTATCCTCAATATACGAGAATTTTTTTATGGGAAGGATTCAAACTACACTTACACACACCTCCATCTAATGGATATGACCATATTGTTTCTGTGTACGATGAACTACTGCCTCACAAAATGATGATTGTTCAATTTTCTCCTACCACCTATAATGGTGGCCATTATGTAGGAAATGTTTTTATATTTGATATAAATTGTATTTATATTTTCTCTATGATTATTTATTTTTATTTACAACATACCATTATACATTCCATGATGTGTAAATATGATATTGTCATTTGAGGAAATGCGGACTACTGGCCCATCAAAGTGATATGATTCGTTCATGCTATATGTGGAATATATAATTTAAGGTTTTATTAATCTCTTGAGACATACATTAAATAAATATATTATTTTTATTATAATATACATTTATATCATTATATTATTATTCTTTTAATATGAAAAAGAAATGAAAGTAGCGTTCATGCGTAAGTACGACCTACTGTCTACATGAACGATGCATTTAATTTATTATCTAAAATTGTTATTAACTATTATAAATACATATATATTAGATATATATGATATTTAAATCATTAATATCATTCTGTAGATGATGTAATTTTTACTACATTGATAATTTACATTAAACAAGTTCATTCTCTAACAGTTACTGAATATAGACAAAATAAATGATATTAACTTAAATAAGGATGTAATTTTATAACATGTTAATGAGGGATATAAAAGGAATAATAAACATGAAAAATGTTATGAATCAAGGAGAAATTATCTTATTTTTATGTTTCAAGAAAAACAAGTAACAAACGTGACGAGTCAGACACAAGGTAAGGGACTTTGTCGCAATACCGTTTCATTAAGGAATGTTATAATAATATACACCACCTTCTTTTACACATTGTATAATCAACCCCTTTCACTTTTAGATTAATTCAAATTGAGTATTTTATGTACGAAGCATTTTACTAAATGAAAAAATTAATGTATTTAACTTATGTAGTGACAATCATCTCTCTTTCTCTATAATCATGATTGGGATTCCCCTATAATACATAATGTTTTTATAATAAAAATAAATCCCTTATTTAATTTTTGGGTGTTTTGATATTTAAAATGGTTTTTGAAATGGATTGATTCTTTCAATATCTGGAAATTATTTTTTGTGATTGTAAATTAATGTTATTAGTGAAATGTTGATATTTAAAATATCTTATATGTTATGATTTTGTAATGGTACATGGATATTTGATGGGTGGTAATGTGATTGACCAATGACTAGTGGTGAGGTGATAAACCAAATGATTGGTGGTTCCGTGATAAACCAAGTATGGGTGGTTATGTTATAACCTCGAATTCATTGGGTATAAAAGTCGGTTGTATAACTATTCAATTTAGTTATATGTGAGGAACTCAACCATATGGTTATCCCATTTAGGTATGTTTATGTCCCAAGTTACCTTTATATTATATATGTTGCTTTCTATGTCCTTTATGGTAATATTATGTTTACAAAAAGTTTAAGCAAAGGGCTTATATTCTATGAAGTGTTTCCGCTACTTATTAAAGGTGAAAAGTATTACTTTATGATAATGTATTCAAGGATTACATATTGTTTTGAAAAAATAATATTTTTATTTATTTGTGTATCCCTTATTAATATTTGTATTCTCATTCCATGTTTTGAAATGTTTTTCATAGGACAAAATGATGAACATGGTCATGGATGGGATCAATAAAAATTTATGGTATTTAAAACATGGAACTAAACATGTTCCATTTTAAAGAGTTCTTGTTTTATGTAAAAAAATAGATAGTGAGTAGAAGTGTCTACTTGTATTGTTCAAGTAGTTATGTAATAGTAATGACATAATTCTCTAAATACCTAAACATGGATGTATCCTCAATCTGAATTATTCACATAATTCAAGATAATGTAATGATTAAGGCTAGGGGCTTAATGTTGGTATCAAAGGGTAGTTTAGATAAATTTAAGAGTTTGAATTTTATTAATAGAATATCTAAAAATAAATTTTACATTATTATAAAATTGAAATGATATAAAATTTAAATAATACCATGTTCCTGTTTCATAGATATGTTTGTTTAGAATTGTTTTCGGTAGAGGAAACATGGAATCTATGCTGGGATGACATACAGAGGAGCGTAACCTTCTAAATAAGTATCATGTGATGGTCAGAATCATAACTGAATATTTTTTTTGTAGTGATGGATCAATTGAAATAGGCAATAAGTGTTGGTGGTTTCCATTCACGAGATCAACCATATCAACAATATAAGAACATTTCTTTAATGGAGAATTTCATGAGGCAACATCCCCCATCATTCAAAAGTTCATCTGACTATGTTCATACTGAAGGGTGGATCAAAGCACTAGAAATTATTTTTGATGTCATGGGGTGCATAAACAATCATAAGGTTAGCCATTCTGTTTGCTATTTTTAAGGAGAAGTTGATCAGTGGTGGTCGATGGATAAAAATATCTAGGATAGTGAGTAAATTTTTTCTCTTGGTTGGGAATAATTCAAATGTAAGTTTCTTGAAAAATATTGTTCTTAAGTAGCTCGATATAGGATAGATAAAATGAAATTGGAATTGAGATAGACGGATGAATCATTGGCTACTTATGAAGAAAATTTCACTCGACTGGCAAGGTATGCTGTAGAGACCCAAATCTTGACATACATAGAAATTACATAAGTTTTGTGGAAAAAATAATACATAAGAAAAAAAGACACATAAGGACCGTAGTAGTTTTGTGTCTTTGGAAATTCGGAACATAATCTTATAATCATGGTGAAAGATCATCAATATCTCCCATAAAGATCACCCGCTTTAGTTTTCTTACCTAAAAACCTTCCTTATATCCTGGGGAAAAGAAAACATATAAAGGGTGATCTCAAATGCTCAGTAATGGTAAACATGGAGAACATCAAACAATCCAAAAACATTTTCTCGTAAAAACTTGAACATATAATTTAAACATCAAAATCATGGGCAATGACATATAATATTACAGTACGTAAGACATAGATCATAAAGGAATATCAATCATGATAAAATGTGATGGGAATAAAAAAATGATATTGTGGAAAACAATTAGGCACATGATATGATTTCCGTAGTAGCCAAGGTATTGCTGCTAAGACTATCATAATGGACAAAGTCCATTAATGAATCGGGTTTACTTGTCGTTCCGCCCTATATTACTGAACCAGATTTACATTCTGTTCCAGCCATGTCTATCTCACGAGATATGAATCTTTACCCAACACATTGGAGGGAGATATAGGTCCCACCCATCTCATATTGAAATCATTCTTACGTGTGACACAAAAAAATCATAATTCATTCATCATAACCCAAAGAATAAAATTGGTTTCAGAAAAATCATACCTTCATAACATAATCTATATAAATCGAATGGATATCATTTCATCATTAGAAAAACCAAACAATGTAAATAACAGAGACATTATACCTGAATCTTAAACATACTAAAGAATGTAATCTTAGATGGAAAATAGTTTTGATAAAACACATGAAATGAATTCTCGAGGAAAATATCATTTCCTTCTCAAAATTATTTTCTTTTCAAAAAATTCCATGAGATTTTCAAAGAAAAGTATTTTTGATGAAAATAATCATGATATATTGAGGAGAAATCTTCATGAAAATAGGGCATTATTAATCCTTAAAAATCGTTTAATTCCATATAAGTTAAAAAAATATTGCCGGAAAAGTTGAAAAGTACCTCGTATGGTAAACAAAAGAAAGATTCCATACATACCATGTCGTAAAAGTCATAAAAGGGTAAAAATGACATTAAAAATACATGTAATAATATTAAACATTTTATGAAATTTTTTTGATAAAACACAGACATGGATGATAAACATAACCCCAGTAAATACTTACGAATAAACAATCTCAGATAAGAATGAGATTGGAATAATTATCCCTTACCTTAGGTCCAATTTCTTTTGGATGTTTCTGAAACTCCTGTATAGTGGGTTTAAACATATTATTAACTTGTAACATATCCATAATATTTATGATATCGTATATGATTCACTTATGACTTTAAATTACCCGTTTATTTGTCAATTCTATGTTAAAGCTGCGTTTTGGGTTAAATCGGTTCATTTATCGTACGTGTTTGTAATTTTTGTTCTTCATATCATAACTTATATCATGATTTACTTAATTCCATATCGAAAAACATGATTAATATATGATATATATTCATAATATAATATATATAAAATAGATCAATAAATAGAATGAAATACACCACTCATGGAGATGGTAGTTCGTACGTACGCATGAAGGCTTTTTTTGTTTCCTTATTAAATTGAATGGAAGTAAATGACATATATATATATATAAATAAATCCAGTATAGTTATTATGTCATATATTTCATGATTAATTATTATATAGACATTATAATCATTCTTTAATGGTTAACATGTAGTATGAATCTCATTGCATCGTGGAGACGATAATCCGTACGTACGCATGAGCGACGATATCGTTCCCATAATTGTTTAATGGTATGGGAGTGGATTATATAATATCTCAGAATTAGTATCATGTTATAATAATCATATATAGTTATTGTTTTCCATTATTCCCATCCAATTAAGGTGGTGGTGTAAAAACAGATTACACCACAGCGTGGAGACGGTAAGTCATACTTACGCATGTGCGGTGATTTCATTTTTCGTAGGATGGATAGAAGGTGAAATAGTTTTGTTTCATATTTATAATAACATATCATTATATGGGTGATACTGATGTTATTAATTTATTATGAAACAATAAAAAAAGATTAAGTAGAACAAGAAATGAATTTTAAAGAATTAGAAAAGGATATTACCTCTTCTTCAACACGCCTCTTCTAAACCACTTATTAGGGTACTAAAGTTGGTATTTTAAGAAGACCAGAACCTAAAGTTGGAATTTGAAGAAGATCATAACCTCTAGTATGTTTCTAGGAATGTGTAGAAGAGAAATGGACAGGTTTTTTCAGAGCTTGAAGTATCCAAATGTTGTGAAGTGAAGAGGGAGGAGCTGCCCTTTTATAAGAGAGGAGATGTGCACTTTTGGAGACTCTCAAATATATTAATTTTTAATGAACTCATAACCCACATAAAAACATCCAAAGTGACTCAAATTATAATATGAGATGATATATGGTTTTAATCTCATCATCCAATAAAATTTTTACTTGTTGGGATTTTATTTTAAAGCTTATCTACTTCATTTAACCTTATTTAATATATTTAATTTTATTTGTGGTAATAATATTCTAAATTTTAAATTGTTATAAATATATACTTATGTGTTGTAAATTTTCTATAATTTAATACTTTATGACATTTTCAACAATATAAATTTCAATTTATAATTTTTAAATAATTTTGTGATTTTTAGACAATTTAATAATATGTTATTTTAATAAAATAACAATATTGTCAATTGTTTCACCATTCATTTATTTTAATTTAAATAAAATCTACACAGATAATATATTCGAAAAAATATATTTAATATATCAATAAAATGTAATATTTATTTATAAAATTCATGGATAACATTAAATAGTACATATCATATCTATTTTAAAATTATTAAAACCATTTATTTGATATTTCAATCAATAAAATAATTTATACATCAATATTGTGTCATCATTAATGATAATTATTTTGTAACACCCCGACCCCAGCTACCTGGATTCGGTGTGTTACTTCGTAACATATGCATGATCACAAAAGATCAAGTCTCGAAAGACCGATTAGTTTAGTAGCCTTGGAAACACTAGATACATTCATAAGTCTTACATTACATCATAATGTGAAAAACTAATAACAAAGTCTTCATAGTCCACACTCATATCCTCTTCTGACTATCCCTGTAGGTCATTCATAATATACTTCTTCACATCCTGGAAAATATTAAAACATTGAAAGGGGTGAGCTCAGATGCTCTGTAAGGATAACAATATTGCGGAAGCTTTCATAAATAAACATAAAAATTTAAGGCAATGTATAACTAAAACAATAGCCTTTTAAACTTGAAAATCAACATAATATGGAAAAAGTAAAATGATATAATGCCATTCACTTCTTCACATGGATATTCTACTGGTCGAATAATCACATGCAATATCAATAACCACTTTCATAATGAGGGAATGTATAATTCCAGACATTATGAAACATTTTGTCAAGGCCTCGACCAAGAAATCTAAAATGATTAAGGCCTCGGCCAAAACCATAAATCAAATTGGGAAAGGGCCTCGGCCAATTCCACATCTAGTTGTCTCATGAGACATACTGATGCATCGAGGAGCTATAGCGGGCTCCACCCGTCACTTATTAAGTTCAATACATTCCTCATATGAATAGGTTCAAACATATCATAAACCATAACATAATCGTATCACATAAAACATGCATAAAGGAAACATAACATTTCCACATTTAAATCACAAGATATCAATACAACACATTGATAAAAATGCTTTCAAAACCATTTTCAATACCAAAATAAAATAAAGTTAAAACTTTGTATTTATTTTTCATTAAAAAATTGATGGCTTGTAGAGGAAGCCGAAACTCAAATAATTGTCACGGCGGCGGAGAAGTCGTTGTTTGCCGCATAAGTACGGAAAGAAAAACATTCCCTTTTGTCATTTAGCAAAACTCTTAGTATAAAAATATTCCTTTTGAATAAACGTAAAAGTCAAAGGGGTTTATACACCGTATAAAAGAAAATTGTGTATAAAACCAAATATGCCTCAATGAAAGGAGATTGAGACGAAGTCCTTAAAAAGATCATTTTTAAAATAAAATCGATCTGTTATGTGTATTCACTATAGGTGCATAGAAAGAAAGTAAAAATACAAAATAGGACATAATAATATCATGACATAATTTGAAAGTAGGATATTAACCCAAAGAATGGAAGTTGGGTTAAGAAATTCCCTTACCTCATGTCTGAATTGACTCAACCGTTCTTTAACCTCCTGAATAATAAACTAGAGTTAATATATACCTTATTAAGAACCATTTTCAATTTCATTATCCTTTTTATATCACTTATTACAATGATATGAACATTATGTAATTATTTAAGTTAATAACGGTCGTTTTGTTGATCTTTGGTACTTGAGTCAACAATAAACTTATTATAATTACAAGTTGTTTATGTGGTAGAATATCCATTATCTCCAGAATTATATTCATGATTTAGATTTCATATATATCATATATATCAATTATATACATTCATTTATAATATTACGTAACATTTAGAGGTAAGAAATGAAATGTACCGTTCATGGAGACGGTAAGCCGTACGTACGCATGAACGCTACTTTCATTTCTATTTCGTATTTAATGGAATGAAATCATAATGATATAAATGTATAATATAATTCCAGTATAATATAGTGTATAATAACATTTACTCCATCCTTTATACATCACACATATGGCATTAATGATTCAAATCACTTGGAGGGGGCGGTAGTTCGCACTTCCTAAAATGAAATTATCGCGTATTACCTATAATGGAAATCATAATGTATGCCATAAATGAGAAATACATAAGAATAAGAAAAACATAAACATATCATATATCATATATAAATATAGTGACATATTAATGGCCACCTTTTAAGGTGTTATATGAGTGTTGAACAATCATCGTTTCGTGAGGCAGAAATTCACCATCCACAAAAACCGTATGTTCTTTAACCATTAGATGTAGGTGTGTGTATGTGTAGCTCGAATACTTCTTATAAAAACATCCTATATATTGAGGATACTGGTGTTGTTACAAAATAAGTGAATAAAAAGAGTTTCGGGGGTTGGAGAAGAAATATAAAACAAAACAACATTAGAGAAGACATTACCTCAAAATCGGGTAACTCTTTTTGATTTGAGCCAAAGGCTTCCTTGGGAAGCGTTCTGCCCAATGTGAGGCTTCTAGGAGTAATAGGGGGAAGTTGGGAGAGTATTTTTGTAGAGGTTGGCCGAGCCAAGTGGCTTGAAAGTGTGAATGAGGTGGTAGAGGTGGGGGCCTTTTATAAGAGGAGAGGAGGGGCACTCTTGGAAAGTAAGGGAATTTTACATTATTATACAATGATTTTCGGATTCTAAAGGGCTCACACATATATAATTCGTGTCTAAGGTGATAAGGGTTCGAAATCTACCCATCCAATAGTCTTTGGACAAGTGTAAGCCTTGGATTGTACATTATCTTTTCATTTTATTTAAATCGTTAAATAATGAGGTCATCGCTGCATCATCATGATGTCATAAATAATTTAATTTATTTAATGTTTAAAAATTATAAAACAAATAATATGATGTAGGAAATATTTTTATCTTTCCAATGACTATTTATAGTCAAAAATATGACTTGTATAACCCCATGTAAAAATTGTTTTAGTAAAACATTTAATGCTTGTGTCATTTTTTACTTTAACATTAAATAAAAGGTATTTATGTCATTTTCCTACTAAAGTGGCTCCATGGGGTCCCCAAGTTGACCAATGGATTGTCTTGGTCGGCCATGGCACATAAAATGAGGGTAGGACATGTGTCAATCTCATCTCATATTATTAAAACATTATTTTTACCTTAAACTACACTAATTACCTCTAATCGCGATTAAGAACAGAAAAGTTACTATTCACCAAAAAATTATTTTAATCTCATTGAACCACATTTTACTTCTTAATGAAAACCATGTATGTCGGATTTTTGAAAATCAAATCAGAGAAGTGGTAATATTTCATTTAAACGAAAAATCAGTTATTTAACTACCACTTAGAGGTTTCACTATTCATCAAAAATTGAAGTTTTTCAGAACAATGCCAAAATTTCACCCTAAGCTATAATTGATATTCCGAATTCAAAAATGATGTCTATTTTATGAAATTACAAACATATAATTTGAATTAATTAATTTTATAATTAATTCCTGATGTCACAACAAATAGCGTGTTTTTAAGAAACAATTTATATCAAAAGATTGACAATTGTTTATGTCCAATTTCAAAGTGAAATTAATTATAATGACCATCATTGGATAAAATGGTAAAAATATATTCTAATTATACTTTAAAACCACTCAATTTTATAACTTATCACTATAAATTATTTTGATTAAAAATGTTGTTTTAAGTATTTTTCACTATTCATAAAAATTTTGAAGTTTTCAGAAAATTACAAAAAATTCAACATAGGCTAATTTCAATATTAGGAATACAAAACTGAAGTCCATTTTGAAATATAAAATTTCTATAAATTTAAAAAGTGGTTATTACTATTCATAACGGCTACTTTGACTAGTTTCAGTGTGTTAGAACTCGATGTTGCGTTCAATGCAAGCTATTACATTATTGAATGAGAAGCGTATCATGGAAGCTCGGGGTGTAACATTCTCCCCTCCTTAAATAAATTGCGTCCTTGCAATTTGAAATTTTTCTTTGTAAATAAAAGGTTGAAAAGAGAAAATACCTTTGTGGAAAACCCACATCGGAAATAAGATTAATAAAATTTAGCCTTAATAAGAGGGAAAGGGAAATGAAAAAGTCACCACCCAATTATGATCTCAATTAGGAGAACATTGGTGGCAATTAAAGACATATAATTGGAGGAAAAACATAAATATTTGTAGGGAGTGATTGAGGTCATCAATCACAATCAACTGTCAAATTGAGGGCCTCAAAGACTTCAATCTATGTTGATTTAAAATATCATCAATTCAACAAGACATAAGGTATTAGGATAACACATTTTATTGTTTTAATATCCCTTTACTAAAGTTTAAGAATTAATTTATTCATTGAATAAGAGATAGGTATATATATATTTATGCTTGACAATCAGAGTTTCAACCTTCAACTCATCTTTCACTCAAAAAGATAATAGAAATCAAAAATATTATACTTATCCTAATTGTATAAGGTTCCAAATGTTAACACATACTATTTAGATTAGTAAAATTATTTTGTAATAACCAGGGACTTCCTGTAGGCTAGTGGTAGGAAATAAAGGCCTGTCGCACTATTATTGTGGGTTCGATTCCTGCAGCTTTGTCCGACGCGACAGGTTATGCCCCACCCTGCAGGTTCTACTTTTCCTAAAACTATAGTATTATAATATTCAAAAATAATCTTCATAAATTTTTAACCTTAAACAATACTATCCAAAGATCAACTTAATCCACTCCAACCTTTATAGTTATCCAAAATACCTCTGTCCAGACTTTCTCTAAAAGGTCTCTTAATTTCAAAATCAATTTATCAGATTCCCCAAACAAAGTAAAGTTTCTCTTATTGTCACATAATAAAAATATAATTACCTTCATCATATTAAAACCTTACTGAAATCAACAAGTACTGCAGTACAATCCTTATATATATATATATATATCAAATTATTCTAATAACCAGAATATAATATATGAGTCCAAAGGCACCAATACATTAATTATTTTGCTTCAACTATAGTAACAGCATAAGATTATATTTGATCCCTTGGCCTTTTCTGAGGTAAGTTTCCCTGACGCTTAGGGCATTCATTTGCATAATGCCCCATTTCCCTACAATTGTAGCATTCAATATTGATAGCCTCTTTCTTTCCCTTGCAATCACGCACCTGGTGACCTTTTTTCCCACATTTATAACAAACTCTCATTCCTTTTAGACAAGTACCAGGGTGATTCTTCCCACAATTATCACATAATGGAAAATCCTTCTTTCCCTTTTTCCCTTTATCTGTCTCTTGTTCCACCATTCTCTTCTTCTCTTGCTTTACATTGTTGTCATAAGACTTAGAGAATTCCTTTTCTGTCTTGATAGCACATGAGACAATATCTTCTCATGTTGAGAACGATTGTGATACTAAAGCTCGACGGAGAAATGGTTTTAACCCATCAAAGAAACGATCAATCTTACCTCTTGGGTTACGTATATAATCGGCAACATACCTCGCTAACCTTGTAAAGTTGGCCTCATACTTTGCGACATTCTCATCCTCCTTTTGTTTCAGACTCAGAAATTGCCTTTCCATATCTGCTCTATGGTCATGAGGAAAGTATTTTTCTAAGAAAAGATCTTTGAACTCCATCCATTCCATATTCGATATGTCATCATCTTCCTTTGTGTTTTGAATCAATGACCACCATTGATCAGCATCTCCATTGCGGCGGTAAACAGCCATGATAACCTTTTCCCTTTCACTACTCCCCAAGGCGTGCAAAATTTTCTCTAAGGAGTTTATCCATTGCTCAGCAACTAATGGA
This sequence comes from Viscum album, assembly GCA_963277665.1. Taxonomy (NCBI): domain Eukaryota; kingdom Viridiplantae; phylum Streptophyta; class Magnoliopsida; order Santalales; family Viscaceae; genus Viscum; species Viscum album. Next base: position 1,072,771,394 of record OY728129.1, read on the forward strand.
TTTGTACCCCCATTAAATGTTGGTGGTTGTTGCCTCATGAAGTGGTCTAACATTGATCCTCCACGTTGCGGATCAGGGTGCTCCATACGAGTAAGGTTATTATTCATAACCTGAGTGAGTTGTCCCAGTATGGTAATAAGTTGATCAGCACCAGCTGTATCTCCAACTCCACAATAATTATCTTGAGCAGGAGGGAAATCCCTACACGGAGTGCGTGCATTGATACAGTTTCCATTCCTTCCACTAGGCGCCATTTCTAAATAATGGCATAAACTATATTAGTTTATAAATCAAAATACATAATTCCATACTTCAAAGATACTTAACATAAATTGAACTATTTATGGATATATTCCATAAAAATGTTTTCTTTGAGGAAGTATATACTCATAACCCTTCATAGTGTTTATAAAGAAAATGAGAATTATCCAAAGCATATCCCCCGGGAGTGTCGTAACCAAGAGTGCAGCAAGGCCCGTTGTCATGCACCAGTTCCCGTTCGAGTCTAGCTCAAAGCAGTGTTTTCGGGTTTTACCCCTAGGTACATCTATGCCAGAGCCTCCTCTACTTGCTCGTATCCAGACAGGGACGTATTTCTCAGAAAACTCACAAAATCTCTATAATAACAAAATTATAGGAAGTTCTTCTATACTAATCCTTAAAGTCAATCTTCGGCCTATGTGCTCTAATCAGAGTTTATCTAAATCTAGCTTCCAAGGTTAGTACTAAACTACCTCTGATACCAACTGTAACGCCCCAACCCCAGCTACCCGGAGTCGGTGCGTTACTTCGTAACATTGGCATGATCACAAAAGATCATGTCTCGAAAGACCGATTAGTTTAGTAGCCTTGGAAACACTAGATACATTCATAAGTCTTACATTACATCATAAAGTGGAAAACTAATAACAAAGTCTTCATAGTCCACACTCATATCCTCTTCTGACTATCCCTGTAGTTCATTCATAAAATACTTCTTCACATCCTGGAAAATATTAAAACATTGAAAGGGGTGAGATCAAATGCTCTGTAAGGATAACAATATTGCAGAAGCTTTCATAAATAAACATAAAAATTTAAGGCAATGTATAACTAAAACAAAAGCCTTTTAAAATGATTAAGGCCTCGACCAAAACCATAAATCAAATTTGGAAAGGGCCTCGGCCAATTCCACGTCTAGTTGTCTCATGAGACATACCGATGCATCGAGGAGCTATAGCAGGCTCCACCCGTCACTTATTAAGTCCAATACATTCCTCATATGAATAGGTTTAAACATATCATAAACTATAACATAATCGTGTCACATAAAACATGCATAAAGGAAACATAACATTTCCACATTTCAATCACAAGATATCAATACAACACATTGATAAAAACGCTTTCAAAACCATTTTCAATACCAAATTAAAAGAAAGTTAAAAGTTTGTATTTGTTTTTCATTAAAAAAAATGATGGCTTGTAGAGGAAGCCGAAACTCAAATAATGGTCACGGCGGCAGAGAAGTCGTTGTCGCCGCATAAGTACGGAAAGAAAAACATTCCCTTTTGTCATTTATCAAAACGCTTCATATAAAAAGATTTCTTTTGAATAAACGTAAAAGTCAAAGGGTTTTATACACTGTATAAAAGAAAATTGTGTATAAAACCAAATATGCCTCAATGAAAGAAGATTGAGACGAAGTCCTTAAAAAGATAATTTTTAAAATAAAATAGATCTTTTTTGTGTACTCACTATAGGTGCACATAAATAAAGTAAAAATACAAAATAGGACATAATAATATCATGACATAATTTGAAAGTAGGATATTAACCCAAAGAATGGAAGTTGGGTTAAGAAATTCCCTTACCTCGTGTCTGACTTGACTCAACCATTCTTTAACCTCCTGAATAATAAACTAGAGTTAATATATACCTTATTAAGAACCATTTTCAATTTCATTATCCTTTTTATATCACTTATTACAATGATATGAACATTATGTAATTATTTAATTTAATAACGGTCGTTTTGTCGATCTTTGGTACTTGAGTCAAGAATAAACTTATTATAATTACAAGCTGTTTATGTGGTAGAATATCCATTATCTCCAGAATTATATTCATGATTTAGATGTCATATATATCATATATATCTAGTATATACATTCATTTATAATATTACGTAACATTTAGAGGTAGGAAATGAAATTCACCGTTCATGGAGACGGTAAGCCGTACGTACGCATGAACGCTACTTTCATTTCTATTTTTTATTTAATGGAATGAAATCATAATGATATAAATTTATAATATAATTCTAGTATAATATAATGTATAATACCATTTACTCCATCCTTTATACACCACACATATGGCATTAACGATTCAAATCACTCTGAGGGGGCGGTAGTCCGCATTTCCTAAAATGAAATTATCGCGTTTTACCCATAATGGAAATCATAAAGTATGCCATAAATGAGAAATACAGAAGCATAATTAAAACATAAACATATTATATATCATATATAAATATAGTGACATCTTAATGGCCACCTTTGAAGGTGTTATATGAGTGTTGAACAATCATCGTTTCGTGAGGCAGAAATTCACCATCCACAGAAACCGTATGTTCTTTAACCATTAGATGTAGGTGTGTGTAAGTGTAGCTCGAATCCTTCTTATAAAAACATCCTAGTATATTGAGGATACCGGTGTTGTTACAAAATAAATGAATAAAAAGATTTTAGGGGGTTGGAGAAGAAAAATAAAACAAAACAACATTAGAGAAGACATTACCTCAAAATCAGGTAACTCTTTTTGATTTGAGCCAAAGGCTTCCTTGGGAAGCGTTCTGCCCAAAGTGAGGCTTCTAGGAGTAAGAGGGGGAAGTTGGGAGAGTATTTGTGCAGAGGTCGGCCGAGCCAAATGGCTTGAAAGTGTGAATGAGGTGGTAGATGTGGGGGCCTTTTATAAGAGGAGAGGATGGGAACTCTTGGAAAGTAAGGGAATTTTACATTATTATACAATGATTTTCGGATTCTAAAGGTCCCACACTTATATAATTCGCGTCTAAGGTGATAAGGGTTTGCAATCTACCCATCCAATAGTCTTTGGACAAGTGTAAGCCTTGGATTGTACATTATCTTTTCATTTTATTTAAATAGTTAAATAATGAGGTCATCGCTGCATCATCATGATGTCATAAATAATTTAATTTATTTAATGTCTAAAAATTATAAAACAAATACTATGATGTAGGAAATCTTTTCATCTTTCCAATGACTTTTTATAGTAAAAAATATGACTTGTATAACCCCATGTAAAAATTGTTTTAGTAAAACATTTCATGTTTGTGTCATTTTTTACTTTAACATTAAATAAAAGGTATTTATGTCATTTTCCAACTAAAGTGGCTCCATGGGGTCCCCAAGTTGACCCATGGATTGTCTTGGTCGGCCATGGAACATCCAATGAGGGTATGACATGTGTCAAGCTCATCTCATATTATTAAAACATTATTTTTACCTTAAACTACACTAATTACCTCTAATCGCGATTAAGAACTTAAAAGTTACAATTCACCAAAAAATTATTTTAATCTCATTGAACCGCATTTTACTTCTTAATGACAACCATGTATGTCGGATTTTTGAAAATCAAATCACAGAAGTGGTAATATTTCATTTAAATGAAAAATTAGTTATTTAACTACCACTTAGTGGTTTCACTATTTAATCAAAAATGGAAGTTTTTCAGAACAATGCCAAAATTTCACCCTAAGCTATAATTGATATTCCGAATTCAAAAATGATGTCTATTTTATGAAATTACAAACATATAATTTGCATTAATTAATTTTATAATTAATTCCCGCTGTCACAACAAATAGCGTGTTTTTAAGAAACAATTTATATCAAAAGATTGACAATTGTTTATGTCCAATTTCAAAGTGAAATTAATTCTAATGACCACCATTGGTTAAAATGGTAAAAATATATTCTAATTATACTTTAAAACCACTCAATAGTATAACTTATCATTATAAATTATTTTGATTAAAAAAGTTGTTTTAAGTATTTTTCACTATTCATAAAATTTTTGAAGTTCTCAGAAAATTACAAAAAATTCAACATAGGCTAATTTCAATATTAGGAATACAAAAATGAATTCCATTTTGAAATATAAAATTTCTATAAATTTAAAAAGTTGTTATTACTATTCATAACGGCTACTTTGATTAGTTGCAGTGTGTTAGAACTCGATGTTGCGTACAATGCAAGCTATTACATTATTGAATGAGAAGCGTATCATGGAAGCTCGGGGTGTTACATATTTAATCCCTAAAAATTATAAATAAATTTACATGATGTATAAAATTTTATTATATTTCCTGAGACTATTTATTTTTCATGTTTTATGGTGTTTATCACTAAATTATTATTATTACACCTATAAGATATAAGAGAGTGACATGTGGTCACCTTCTTTGGGTTTAATAATAATTACAATATTTTCATGGTCAAAAGTCCATGAAATGAATCTATTCTGACTCTTAGGTGATATGGGTCGACTTTTATTCATCCAATAGTATTTTTATTGGTGTTAGGTTAATTTTATATTATTATTTTTACCCTTAATTTCCTGATTTAACTTTAACTGTGGTAAATAAAAATAACCCTAGTTACTATTCATAATGCCTAAAAATTAAAAGTAGCCAATTCACATAATTTGGACCTAATAATTGTAAATATGGAATACATTTTTACATATTCAAAACAAATATGATTTAGTGATTAATTTAAAATTAATCTCGTTGTCGAAAACAAAATGTGTCTTTGTTTAAAACATTGCAAAATATTGAAATGATTTTACCTATGAATTCTATGTAAAATTAATGATAATAACTTACATTATATTAAATGATAAAAATATATTATATTTAAAATTTAAAACCATTCAATATTATAATTTTACCACATATATTATCATGATGGATAATGTTTTTTTAATTAAAATTTAACGTATTTTTACTATTTATCAAAATATGAAAGTTAACTGAAAAATATAAAATAAAATTATCCAAAGTAAATTTTTATATCCTTATTGAAATAAATAAGTTTATTTTTTATAATTATACTTATAAACATGTTAAAAATAGATTTAATGTGGGTGCACCATCAAAAGGTGGAAAACAACATTTTTTGAAAAATATGTATTTTACTAAAAATTTAATTTTTTTATCTTATAATATTCTAGATTATGTTAATGTTATAAAATTAAATGTGTTGTTAATAATATTCATAACGGAAAGTTCATAAAAATATATCGTTGTTTAGTGAAACCCAATATTGCGTAAAAAACATGATATCGAGGAAGGTCGCTCTTGCGTGTAATGAAAGAAAGGTCAGGGTTGCGTGTAGTGAAAGAATCATTTAGTGTTGTGTATAACATAATAAATACATAGTTCATTTATTCATGGATCAAAATATATACTTGGTGTTGTGTAAAATTAATTTTATTTGAAAAAAATTAAAATTGTGTGCAACACAAGCCAAGAATAGTGTTGCGTATACTACAAGCTAATACAGTGATGCGTATAGAGCAAGATAATCTTAGTGAAGCATTCAACACAAGACATCAATGAAATTAAAATAATATATCTCATAAAATCTCAGGGTGTTACATTAAACCCCCCTTAAAATTAATTTCTCCCTCGAAATTCGTCCGGGTTATAAATGATTTACTACTTGAAAGTTTCCTTCATAGAAACTCACATCGTAAAAAGGAATACTAAAATTTAATTTAAAAAACTAAAGTATGAAACGTAACGGTTACCCAAATTACCTCATCATTGGGTTTCCATATAGGATAAAATAGGTGAAAATATCGATATGGAAGAGAAATATAACCATCAAATTCTGATGCAGAGTGGTATAGTACATGACTATAAAAATCCAACAATCACAAAGCCATAAATTTTGGATGATCTAAGTTACCATATGATTCCTTGTATATGAGGGTACTTGGGATACACTTTTGGTTTTCTTGATAATTTCCCTAAAGTTGAAAGAAAATTTCATAAGGAGAAATACTTACTTGATTTCATTGTAATATCATCATTGGTAATTCCATGAACAATTTCCACTTCATCTATTATTTAATGAAATGTAGTTGAATTTTTCATTCTTTAAGTTTTAGTAGATCATGTGATAGAATGATGGGTCATTCCACATGTCTCAAATAAAAGGTTATAAAAAGTTATAAAATATACATAAGTCCATATATGGTGATATTAACTACATCTGATTCGAAAATGGACTTATAGTTCAACTATCATACCGCTTAATAAAATAAAACTAATTTCTTATAACCATGGACTTCCTCAAGGACAGTGATAGGTGATAAAGGCATGTTGCACTTCTGTTGTGGGTTCAATAACTACATCCTTGTTCGATGCAACGGGTTTTCACCCATCCTATGGGTTTTCCTTTTTCTAAAAATATGCTATCATAATAGCAAAAAGTTTTAGTCTTAAACAATACTATCTGATGTCCAACTTCATCCATTCTAATCTTTAGTCTTATCCAAAACACTTGTGTCCAAACTCACAGTATAAAGAAAAATATTGATAGAGGGGTCATCTACTAAACATGTAAAACCATCATTTATCCACTATATATCATAAGACATATCTTGTTGGTCACATTCCAAACATGTGAATACATTAATCATGTATTCTCTTGAAACATGAATTAACATAGAACCATAGTGAAAACACAAATTCTGTCAAAAGTTAACTCTTTCCACTTACCAAAATCCCAAAAAAATCTATATTCCCAAACCATGGTATCACTTTTTTCTTATACCAGACATGAGCTCATTAATACTATCAAACATATCATTATCTCTTTATCCCTTCATTATTCTCATATCATGTACTTTCCAAAAATATCAGAATAACCATTCATGGTTACTAGTAACATTCAACAAATACTGTAAAATAATTTAGGAAAAACAATATTGTAACAATCCTTAGATGTTTCTCTATTACATAGTACCATTAAGTTACCTAGACAATATAACTATTGATAAATATACAATAATTCCACTACCTTCTTAAACCATGGACCGTGCTTCATTGTTTTATTCCTTAACACTTCTTTCTTATCATATATCATTTTTAGTCTCCTCATCACAATCAACATAAATATTACTCAGATGACCATGATGATTTTATTCCTGAGATTTTCCCTTAGGTCATTGGTCTGCATAATTCCCGTACATTACACATTTAAAATATTTAACCATTGTTGATGTCTTAGTAATACCATTATCCTTGTCCATGTTGTTAACTGAACCTTTTCCATTACAATTACTGGCTTTGTGTCCTTCTTTTCCACACCCAAAGAATCTTCTAGTTACTTTGATTCATTCTCCCTGATGCCTCTTACCACATTATTTACATGATGGAAATTGAACTTTCTTTCATCTATGATCATCATAAAACTCAATAATTATCTTATTAGCTGAGTTAGGAAACTTACCAAAATTGAGATTATTGATCATATTATGAGATTGATGATTTTTCGTAATAATGATGTTTGGACTTCCAAATCCCATTTCATTTGGTTTCTCATGAAGAATATCATTCCATTGTCCATCATATCCTCCATTATTGTGAATCTCCCTATTTCTAGCCATTTTCTAAAACCCAAAATGAATAGTGTGAGAGGAAAAATTCATACTAGGAAAATAACACAATAAAGGGGAGCTATTTAAATCTCTAACATCCTAGGTTTAATAGTAGGTTATTCATGATCACTATCATAATTATAGGACTTTAATCTATACTTCTACATAACCTTAGGGACATCCCTAGGCATATCTTAGAAATCTCTCTTGGGATGTCACTAAATATTTCACATCCTAGTTTCCAAAGGTTTACTAAAACTTTAATCTGATACCAACTGTAGAGACCCATGATTTACATACATGGACAATTCAATACTTTTTCAGAATACTTATTACATAACAAAAACAGACACCCAAGGTTTGTAGTATTTTAGTATCTTTGGAAACTCGGAACCTAATCCTCTAATCATGGTGAAAGATCATCAATATCTCCCATATTGATCTTACCCTTTAGTTTTCTTATCTAAAATTGTTCCTTATATCTCAGGGAAAAGAAAACATATAAAGGGTTAGCTCAAATTCTCGGTAAGGTTAAACATGGAGAACATCAAACAATCCATAAACATTTGAACGTAAAAACATGAAGATAAAATTTAAACATCAAAATCGTGAGCAATGACCTAAAACATTGCAGTACATAAGGCATAGATCATAATGGTAAATCAGTCATGATAAAATGTCATGGGAATAAAACATTATATTATTTAAAACTATTAATCACATTATATGATTTCCATAGTAGCCAAGGCATTGCTGCCAAGACTGTTATAGTGGACAATGTGCATTACAAAATCAATTTTACTTGTTGTTCCAACCCTGTATTACTGAACCAGATTTACTTGTCATTCCATCCATGTCTATCTTAAGAGATATGAATCTTTACCCAATTAATTTGAGGTAGATATAGGTCCCACCCATCCCATATTGAAATCATTCTTACATGTGCCACAAAAAATAATAAATCATTCATCATAACCCAAAAAATAAAATTGTTTTCTTAAACATAATCCCTTCATAACATAATCCATATGAAAAAAATGGATATCATTTTATCATAAGAAATTTAAAACAATATAAAAAATAGAGACATTATTCATGAAACATAAACATACTAAATAATGTCATCCTAGATGGAAAATAGATTTGATAAAATACTTGAAATGAATTCTTGAGGAAAATATCCTTTCTTCTTCAAATTAATTTTCGTTTCACAATATTATATAAAATTTTATAAGAAAATGATTTCTGATGAAAATAATAATGAAATCATCAAGAAGAAACTTCATGAAAATTAGGTGTTATGAAATCGTAACAATCTGTTCATTCCGTATAAGTTAAAAAACATTGCCGGAAAAGTCAAAAAGTGCCTCGTATGGTAAACAAAAGAAAGATTCCTTCCATACCTTGTGGTAAAAGTATTAAAATGGTAAATATGATTTTAAAATACATAGAATAATAGTAAAAATTTTATGGAAAAAGTTTGAGAAAACAAGGACATGGATGATAAACAAAACCCCTGTAAATACTTACGAATAAACAATCTCGGATAAGAACGAGATTGGAATAAATATCCTTTTCCATAGGTCCAATTTCTTCCTTACGTGTCCGAAACTCCTATTTAGTGGGTTTAAACATATTATTAACTTGTAATAGAAACATAATATTTATGATATCATATATGATTCACTTATGACTTTAAATTACCCGTTCTTTTGTCAATTCCATGATGAAGCAGCGTTTTGGGTAAAATCGTTTCATTTATCTTACGTGTTTGGAATTTTTGTTCTTAATATCAGTACTTATATCATTATTTACTTACTTAGAGAATATAAAACATGATTTATATATAATATATATTCAGAATATAATATATATAATAGATCTATAAATGGAATGAAATACACCATTCAGGGTGACGGTAGGTCGTACATACACATTAACGCTATTTTCGGTTCGTTATTAAATTGAAGGGATGTAAATGATATATATAAATATACAAAAATACAGTAGTATTATTATGTAATATATTTCATGATTACTCAATATATATACTTTAGAATCATTTTTTAATGGTTATCATGGAGAATGAATCTGATTGCATCGTGGAGACAGTAATCCATACGTACACACAAGTGACGATATCATTCCCATTATTATTTAATGGTATTTTAGTAGATAATATTATATCTCATTTTTAGTATCATGTTATAATAATCATATATAGTAATTATTTCTACCATTATACCCATAAAAGTAAGGTGGTGGTGGAAAAACATATTAAACCATAGCATGGAGACGGTAAGCCGTACATACACACGCTTAGTGATTTCATTTTTTGTAATATGGATAGAAGGTGAAATAGGTTTTCTTCATATTTATAATAACATATCAGTATATGATTGACACCGAAGTTATTAATTTATTATGAAACAATAAAAGAAGAGGATGTAGAAGAAGAAATTAATTTGAAAGAATCGGTAAAGGATATTACATCTTCTTCGACATGCCTCTTCTAAACCTCCTCTTATGGAACTATAGTTTGTCTTTGATGAAAACCAAAAACTCTAGTATGTTTATAGGGAAGTGGAGAAGAGAAATTTTCAGGGTTTTACTGAGCTTTAAGGCTCCAAATTTTGTGAAGAGGAGAGGGAGGAGGTGCACTTTTATAAGATAGAAGAGGGGAACTTTTGGAAACACTCAAAAATATTAATTTATAATAAACTGAAACTCCATATAAAAACTTCCAAAGTGACCCAAATTCTAATAAGAGATGATATAGGGTTTTAATATCATATGAAAATAAAATTTGGGCATGTATGGAATTTATTTTAATCCTTATCAACTTGATTTATCCTTATTTAATCTATTTAATTTTATTTGTGGTAATAATATTCTAAATTTAAAATTGTTATAAATAATTACTTATGTGTTGTGAATTTTCCATTATTAAATAATTTATGACATTTTAGAGTATAAAATTTAAATTTGTAATTTTTTAATAATTTTGTGATTTTTAAACAATTTAATAATATTTTATTTTTATAAAATAACAATATTGTCAATTTTGTCACCATTAATTTATTTGAATTTAAATAAAATCCACAGAGGGGATATATTCGAACAAAAATATTTAATATTTTTATAAAATGTCATATTTATCTCGAAAAGTCATGGTGAACAGTAAATTGTTCATATAATATTTATTTTAATATTTTTGAAACCATTTATTTTATATTTCAATCAATAAAATAATTTATACATCACTATTGTGTCATCATTAATGATAATTATTTAATCCCTAAAAATTATAAATAAATTTACATGATGTAGATAATTTTATTAGTTTTTTTAAGACAATTTATTTTTGAAGTTTTATGGAGTTTATCACTAAATTAAAATCATTACACTTATAAGATATAAGAGAGTGACATGTTGTCACTTTCAATGGTTTTAATAATAATGACATCATTTTCATGGTCAAAAGTCCATGAAGTGAATCCATTCTGACCCGTATGTTATATGAGTGAACTTTTATTCATCCAATAGATAATTTTCAGGTGTTAGGTTATTTTTATATTATAATTTTTACCCTTAATTTCCGGATTTACCTTTTACTATGGTAAATAAAATTTATCGTAGTTGCTATTCATAATGCCTAAAAAATAATATTAGCCAATTAACATAATTTGGACCTACTGATTCCAAATATGGAATCCATTTTTAAAAATTCAATACACAAAATATGCAGTGATTAATTTAAAATTAATCCTGTTGTTGAAAAAAATGGGTCATTGTTTAAAAAATTGAAAAAGATTGAAATGATTTTACCTATGAATTCAATGTAAAATTAATGATAATAAGAAACATTATATTAAATGGTGAAAATATATTCTATTTATATTTTAATACCATTCAATATTTTAATTTACCCATATAAATTATCATGATGAAAAAAGTTGTTTTTAATTAAAATTTAATGTATTTGTACTATTTATCAAAATATGAAAGATAACAAAAAAATATAAAAAATTATCCAATGTAAATTTTTATATACTTATTGAAATGAATATGTTTATTTTGTCTAATTTAACTTATAAACGTGTCAAAACTAGATTTAATGTGGGTGGGCCATCAGAAGGCAATAAAACAACATTTTTTGAAAAATATGTATTTTAGCTGAAAAATTTATTTTGTTCTCATAACATGTTATAGGATATGATATTGTTGTAAAATTAAAAATATTGTTAATACTATTCATAACATCTAGTTTATAACAATATATCATAGTTTAGTGAAACCCGGTATTGAGTACAACACACGCTATCTAGGAAGGTCACTCTTGTGTGTAATGCAAGCCAAGTCAGTGCTGCGTGTTGTGAAAGATTCAATTGGTGTTGCGTATAACATAATAAAAACAAAGTTAATTTATACATTTATCAAAATATATACTTTGTTTTGTTTAAAATGAATTTTATTTGAAAAAACATGAAATTTTGTGCACCACATGCCAAGAATAGTGTTGTGTATACTACTAGCTAATACGGTTTTGCATATAGAGCAAGATAATCTTCGTAATGTGTACTACACAAGACATCATTGAAATTAAAATGAATATTTCTCATAAAATCTCAGTGTGTTACAATCTAACCCCCTTAAAATTAATTTCTCTCTCAAAATTTGTCAGGGTTATAAATGGTTATCTACTTGAAAGTTTCTTCCATAGAAACCCACATCATAAAAAGGAATACTAAAACATAATTTTAATAACTAAAGTATGAAACGTAATGGTTACCCAAATTAACTGATCACTAGGATTCCACGTATGAGAACATAGGTGAAAATATGTACATGGAAGAGAAATATAACCATAATGTTCTGAAGGAGAGTGGTAGAGAACATGGCTTTGAAAAATCCAAAAATCACAAATCCAAAAATTTGTGATGATCTAAGGTACCATCTGATTCATCAGATATGAGGGTGCTAGGACAACATTTTTGGTTTTCAAGATCATTTCCCTAAATTTGATAGATTTTTGAATAAATATAAATAATTACTAGATATCAGTGTAATAGCATCATTGGTCATTCCATGAACAATTTCAACTTCATATCTTATTTAAATAAATGAAGTTGAATATGCCATTCTTGATGTGTTAGCAGATCATGTGATGGAATTATTGGTCATTCCATCTGTCTCAAACAAATTTTTAGTAAAAGTTATTAAATATAAATAAATCTATCTATGGTGAGATTAATCATATATAATTTTAAAAATGGACTTATACTTCAACTATCATACAACTTAATAAAATAAAACTAATTTCTAATAACCAGGGACTTCCTGTAGGCCATTGATAGGCGATAAAGGTATGTCGCACTTTGGTTGGGGGTTCGATTCCAGCATCCTTGTCCGACGCGACATGTTTTCTCCCCTATTATAGGTTTCTTTTTTCTAAAACTATATTATCATAATATGAAAAAGTTCTATCCTTGAACTATACTATCTGATGTCCAACATCTTCCATTCCAATCTTTAGTCTTATCCAAAACACCTGTGTCCAAACTCACAGTTTATAGAAAAATATTAATAGAGAGGTCATCTACCAAGCATGTAAATACCATCATTTATCCCCCATATATCATTAGATATATCTTGTTGGTCACATTCCAAAAATGTGAATACCTTAATCATGTATTCTCTTGAAACATGAATTACCATATAACCTTTGTGAAAACATGAATGTCATCAAAAGTTAAATCTTTCCACATAAAAAATCCCAAAAAAGACTATATACTCAAACCATGATATCACCTTGTTCTTATACCAGTCATGAGCTCATTAATACTATGAGAAATATCATTATCTCCTTATCACTTCATTATGTACATATCATCTACTTTCCAAAATTATCTGAATAAACTTTCATGGTTACCGGTACCATTCAACATATACATTAAAATAAATTGGGAAAAACAATAGTGTAACAATCATTTGATGTTTCTTTATTCCATAGTACCATTAAATTACCTAGACAACATAACTCTTGATAAACATATAATCATTCCACTACCTTCTTAAACCATTGACCGAGTATCATCATTTTATTCCTAAAAACTTCTTTCTTCTCATATATCATTTTTAGTCTCTTCATCATCATCAACATAAATAATACTCATACGACCATTCTAATTCTATTCATGAAATTTTCCCTTAGGGCATTGGCCTGCATAATGCATGTACATTCAACAATTAAAACAGTTAACTGTTTTTGATGTCTTAGAAATACAATTATCCTTGTCCATTGTGTTAACTAGACCTTTTCCTTTGCAATTATTGGCTTTGATTCCTTCTCTTCCACAACCAAACCATCTTCTAGTTCCTTTGAAATATTCTCCCCGATGCCTCTTACCATATGATATACATGATGGAAATTGAACTTTCTTTCCTATATGATCATCATGAAACTCCATATTTCTCTTATTAGCTGAGTCAGGAAACTTACCAATGTTTAGATTTTTTACCACACAATGATATTGCTGATTAGATATTATAATGATGTTTGGACTTCCAAATCCCATTTAATTTGGTTTTTCATGAAGAATATCATTCCATTTTCCATCATATCCTCTATTATTGTGAATCTTCCTACTTCTAACCATTTTATAAAACCCAAAAATAATAGTGTGAGAGGAAAAAATCATACTAGGAAAACAACATAATAAAAGGGAGTAATTTCAATCTCTAATATATTCGGTTTAATCATAGGATATTCATGACAGTTATAATAATTCTAGGACTATAGCATATAATTATACTTAACCATAGGGACATCGCTATACATACCATAGAAATTTCTCTAAAGAACTCACTAAATATTTCACATCCTAGTTTCCAAAGGTTAAAAAACATTTCCTTTGATACCAACTGTAGAGAACCAAGATTGACGTACATGAAAATAAAATTACTTTTGCGGAATACATAATACATAACAAAAACAGACACCTAAGGACTGTAGTAATTTAGTGTCGTTGAAAACTCGAAACATAATCTTCTAATCATGGTGAAAGATCATCAATATCTCCCAAAAAGATCTTCCCATTTAGTTTTCTTACCTAAAACCATTCCATATATCATGGGGAAAAGAAAACATATAAAGGGTGAGATCAAATGCTCAGTAAGGGTAAACATGGAGAACATCAAACAATCCACAAACATTTTAACATAAAAACTTGAACCTAAAATTTAAACATCCAAATCATGAACAATGACATAAAAAATTGCAGTTCATAATTCATAGATCATAAAGGAACATCAATCATGATAAAATGTCATGGGAATAAAACCTGATATTGTGAAAAACCATTAATAACATGATATGATTTCCATAGTATCGAAGGCATTGATACCAAGACTATCATAGTGGACAATGTACATTACTGAATCGGGTTTATTTGTCGTTCCAGCCCTATATTACTGATCCAGATTTACTTCTCATTCCATCCATGTCAATATCATGAGATATGAATCTTTACCCAATGCATTGGAGGGAGATATAGGTCC
This sequence comes from Viscum album, assembly GCA_963277665.1. Lineage (NCBI taxonomy): Eukaryota > Viridiplantae > Streptophyta > Magnoliopsida > Santalales > Viscaceae > Viscum > Viscum album. Next base: position 1,072,786,631 of record OY728129.1, read on the forward strand.
CACCCATCTCATATTGAAATAATTATTACGTGTGCCAAAAAACAATCATAAATCATCCATCATAACCCAAAGAATAAAATTGGTTTCATAAACATCATCCCTTCATAACATAATCCATATAAAACAAATGGATATCATTTCATCATAATAAAAATCAAACAATGTAAAAAATTAGGACATAATACTTGAAACATAAACATACTAAATAATTTCATCTTAGATTGAAAATTGTTTTGATAAAACACTTGAAATGAATTCTTGAGGAAAAAATCCTTTATTAATCAAAATCATTTTATTTCACAAAATTACATGAAATTTTAAAAGAAAATGATTTTTGATGAAAATAATCACGAAATCTTGAAGATGAATCATCGTGAAAATAAGGCGTTATGAAATCGTAAAAATCAGTTCATTCTATATAAGTTAAAAAAACACTGCCGGAAAAGACAAAAAGTACCTCATATGGTAAAGCAAAGAAGGATTCCTTATATACCGTGTGGTAAAAGTCATAAAAGGGTAAAAATTACTTTAAAGATACATGGAAGAATAATAAACATTTTATGAAAACATTTTTAGAAAACATGGACATGGATGATAAACATTATACCAATAAATACTTATGAACAAACGATATCGGATAAGAATGAGATTGGAATAATTATCCATTACCTTAGGTCCAATTTATTCCGTACGTGTCTGAAAATCCTGTATAGTGGGTATAAACATGTTATTAACTTTTAACAGAACCATAATATTTATGATATCATATACGATTCACTTATGACTTTAAATTATCCATTTTTTTGCCAATTCCATGATAAAGAACTGTTTTGGGTAAAATCGATTCATTTATCATATGTGTTTGGACTTGTTGTTCTAGATATCATTACTTATATATTTATTTAATTACTTCCAGTGTGTAAAAAATAATTTATATATAATATATATTCAGAATATAATATATATAATAGATCGATAAAGGGAATGAAATACACTGTTCATGGAGACAGTTGGTCGTACGTACGAATGAACGCTTTTTTTTGTTTCCTTATTAAATTGAATGGATGTAAATAACATATATATACACATAAATACAGTGGAATTATAATTTCATATATTTCATTATTACTTAATATATATACTTTATAATCATCCTTGAATGGTTAACATTGACAATGAATCTCATCACGTCGTGGAGACAATAATCTGTATGTACGCACGAGTGACTATATCATTCCAATAATTGTTTAATGGTATTGGAGTGGATTATATAATATCTCAGAATTACTATCATGTTATAATAATCATATATATTTATTTTTTATACTATTATACCCATCCAAGTAATTTGATGGTGGAAAAATAGATAACACCACGACATGGAGAAGGTAAGCCGTACGTAAGCACACGCGATGATTTCATTTTTTGTTGGATGGATTGAAGGTGAAATCGGGTTGTTTCTTATTTGTAATAAAATATAAGTATATGAGTGATAATAATGTTATTACTTTATTATGGAACAACAAAAGAAGAAAAATTAGTAGAAGACATTATTTTAATGAATCAGTAAAGGATATTACCTCTTCTTCGATACACCTCTTCTAAACCTCCTCTTAGGGCACTAAAGTGGGTCTTTGAAGAAGACCAGGACCTCTAGTATCTTAATACGGAAATTAAGAAGATGAATGGGTAGTTTTTTTCAGAGATTTATTGCTCCAAATTTTATGAATAGGAGAGGGAGGAGGTTCCCTTTTTTAAGAGAGCATAGGGGCACTTTTGAAAGCTCTCAAAAATATTAATTTATAATAAACTAAAACCCCACATAAAAACTTCCAAGTGACTCAAGTTCTAAGATTAAATGAGATAGGGTTGTAATATCATCATCCAATAAAATTTGGACATGTTTTGAATTTATTTTAAACCTTATCAACTTGATTTATCATTATTTAATCTGTTTAATTTTATTTGTGGTAATAATATTCTAAATTTTATATTGTAATAAATAATTACTTATATGATTTGAATTTTCCATAATTGGATACATTATGAATTTTCTACAATATAAATTTCAATTTATAATTTTTAAATAATTTTGTGATTTTTAAACAATTTAATAATATGTTATTTTTATAAAATAACAATAGTGTCAATTTTGTCAACTTTCATTTATTTTAAATCAAATAAAATCCACACAGAGGATATATTCCAACCAAAATATTTAATATATTTATAACATGTCATATTTATCTAGAAAATTTGTGGAGCATATTAAATAGTTTATATAATAATTATTTTAAGATTTTTAAAACCATTTATTTGATATTTCAATCAATAAAATAATTTATACATTATTATTGTGTCATCATTAATGATAATTATTAAATCTCGAAAAATTAAAAATAAATTTACTTGATGTATATAATTTTTTTATCTTTCTGAATACTATTTATTATCTTGGTTTTATGGAGTTTATCACAAAATTAAAATTATTACACTTATAAGATATAAGAGAGTGACATGTAGTCACTTTCTTTGGTTTTAAAAATAATTACATCGTTTTCATGGTCTAAAGTCCATGAAATGAATTTATTCTGACCATTAGGTGATATGGGTAGACTTTTATTCATCCTAAATAATTTTGGTAGGTGTTAGGTTAATTTTATATTATGATTTTTTCCCTTAATTACCTGATTTACCTTTACTTGTGGTAAATAAAATTTACCGTAGTTACTATTCATAATGCCTAAAAAATAAAAGTAGCCAGTTAACAGAATTTGAACCTACTGATTCCAAATATTTAATCCATTTTTACAAGTTCAAAACAAATATGTAGTGATTAATTTAAAATTAATCCCGTTGTCGAGAAAAAGGGTCTTTGTTTAAAACAGTACAAAATATTGAAATGATTTTACCTTTGAATTCAATGTAAAATTCATGATAATAAAATAAATTATATTAAATGGTAAAAATATATTCTTTTTATGATTTTAAATCATTCAATATTATAATTTAACCATATAAATTATCTTAATGAAAAAAGTTTTTTTAATTAAAATTTAACGTATTTTTACTATTTATCAAAATATGAAAGTTAACAGAAAAATATAAAAAAATTATCCAAAGAAAATTTTTATATCCTTATTTCAATGAATAATTTTATTTTGTTTAATTGATCTTATAAACATGTCAAAAACTAGATTTAATGTGGGTGTGCCATCAAAAGGTGGAAAAATAACATTTTTTTAAAATAAGTATTTTACCTAAAAGAATTTATTTTGTTCTCAAACCATGTACTAGGATATGATAATGTTATAATATTCAAAATTCTGTTAATAATATTCGTAACGGCTAGTTCATAACAATATATCATTGTTTAGTGAAACCTGGTATTACGTACAACACACGCTATTGAGGAAGGTCGCTCCTGCGTGTAATGAAAGCCAAGTTAGGGTTGCGTGTAGTGCAAGATTCATTTGGTGTTGTGTATAACATAATAAAAAAATAGTTCATTTATACATTGATCAAAATCTATACTTCTTGATTTTTCAAATGAATTTTATTTAAAAAAACATGAAATTGTGTGCAACACAAGCCAAGAATAGAGTTGTGTATACTACAAGCTAATACAGTGTTGCGTATAGAGAAAGATAATCATGGTGAAGTTTACAACACAAAACATCAATGAAATTAAAAAATTATTTCTCATAAAATCACAGGGTGTTACATATGCTCCAAATTTCATTTGAGATCTTGATAGTAACATAAATCAGTTTTACTTAGGATTAAATCCGAGATATTGAAATACATTAGCAACAGATGATTTTAAAAGCAATGAGAAACTGTTCAGATTTGATGAGAAAGTAAAAATGGGGTTTTATGATGATGATGTTGACCATCATCATCATGTAATTTTATAAAGGGATAGGGAGGAAAAATACAAAAAGTAGAAGCATAGAGGGAAACCTCACGCCCACCCCCGCCCAAAATAAGAAACTATGGGGGCCTAAAATGATGCACCCCTAATTCATTCCCTTTAATAAAGTCAATCCCATTAGGATTAATACTTTCCACAGAGTGTAGAAACACCTTCTCCGTACCATTAAGGACCACCGAGGCCAAGTAGTCAGTAACCTTGTTCCCCTCTCTCCAGGTGTGAAGAATTTAGACGTTGTTCTTAATAATGCTTTTACATTGCCTTATGGCATATCATATCAACCAAGGGACTTCACCATTCTCCTCCAAGGAGTTTTAGACAATTAAAGAGTCTGTTTCAATTTCAAATACCTCTAACCCGTGATTCCTACAATGTTTGATTCCCGTAAGCATTGTCATTACCTCCGCTTGAAGGGAAGATCCCGATACTAGGTTGGCTGAAAATTCTATGAAAAATGAGCCTTTACTATCCCTCACCACACCTCCTCTACGAATGCACCCCTGGATAGAAGATTCGTCCATATTGAGACTCAATTGTTCAATGAGAGCGAGCAAAAGAAGGGGTATATTAGGCAAGAAAAAGGAATGTATTCATCAAATAAGTTTGGAGGTAAGAAAATTAAATTTCAATATCATGAAATGAATCCATAACTTATGGTAAAAACTCCTAGAAAAAATGTGGAGGAAAAAAGTAATAATAAGAATATTCCTATCCTTATATTCAAGAAGGGGAATACCTATAAACCTTGTTGTTTTTCCTCTACTAGAGTTTGATGTTATTTTGGGAATCAATTGTGTTTCTATTTACCATTCTACGATTGACTCTAGAGATAAAGTGGTTTCTTTTTAGAAATATTTTCATTTTTTGTACATGAATGAACCCTTAAATCTGACAACATATATAGATGCTAAGAAACAAGTGAATGATGGAAATGAATTTTACCTTCCACATATTATTGAAAACAAAGAAACTATTCAAATTAATGATGTACTAGTAGTAAATGAGTATCTTGATGTTTTTCCAAATGAGTTTCCTAGTATTTTACATTATCAGGATGATTAATTTACTATTATCTTAGTTCATGATGCTAATAAAATTTTAAATCTCCCTTATCGAATGGATATAATTGAAATTTTAGAGTTAAAGAAACAATTATATGAGTTTTTAGACAAATGTTTCATTCGACCTAGCACATCACCATGGGTTGCTATAGTGTTTTTTTGTTAAAAAGAAAGATGGTTCAATGAGACTCTGCATTGGTTATATCACCGTGAATAATATTTCTATTAAGAACATGTCTCATTTGGCTCATATCAAAGATTTTTTTGATCAGCCTAGGGGATCCCAGTATTTTTTGAATATTGACTTGAGGTTGGGGTACCTTCAGTTGAATATAAAGGAAGAAGGAATTTTGATAACTACATTTCTTACTAGATAAGGCCATTATGAATTTTTTGTTTTTCCTTTTGGGTTAACCAATACACCTGTTTTATTCGTGGAACTTATGAATATAATTTTCCTTGAGTTCATGGATAAGTTTTTGGTTGTGTTTATTGATGACATTTTGGTAGATTAACAATGTAAAGAGGAACATGAAAGTAATTTAAGGTTTGTCTTTCAAACCTTAATGGAAAATAAATTTTATAGGAAATTCCGAAAGTGTGATTTGTGGTCTCATAAAATTTCATTCATTGGTTATATTGTATCTGAAGATGAAATAATTGTTGACCATTCTAAAATAAAAGATTTTAACAAAGGATAAGAGAAACCAATATCGTAGACATCTGTAGTGTTATTGGATTAGAAGGATATTACTAAAGGTTTGTTGAAACTTTTGATCGTTTATTTATCCCATTGGCTATGTTCACTCGAAAAGGTGTTAAATTTTTCTCTACAAAATAAAGCGATGATAGTTTTCAGGAATTCAAAAAAAAATTAGCGAATGCTCCAGTATTGGAATTCCATTCCAGAAATGGTGAGTTTTTTATCTATGGTGATACTTTTTTGAAAGGACTAAGTTGTTTCCTCATTCCAAATGATTAGGTAATTTCTTATGCTTCATGTAATTTGAAAACCCATTAGTTTTATTACCCTACCCATGATTTTGAATTAGGTGTTGTAGTTTTTTATCTAATGATTTTGAGGCATCATCTGTATGGAGTAAAATGTGAAATATAAACAAACCAAAATAGTTTGATGTATATATAAAGTCACAAATAATTAATCATTATATAGAGGATATGGCTATAATTAATCAAGGATTATCATTTCATGAACCATTTCCATCTGATGAAGTCATATAATGTTGATAACTTATTGTGTTATAAGATTAATGATATATTAACACTGCTATGTTTGGAATAAGATCCTTTGTATTCTAATTTGATGAATATTGGATTAGAAGTTGTTAGTGCTGAAAATTCCTCTATTTTGTTTTACGTGGTAGTGAAATCATCATTATCAAACAGAATTAAGCATGCATATAAAGAAGATAGTGAGTTTTAGATAAAGGTAGAATTAGTTCACAAGTGTATGATACCTGAATTTAACATAGATAAAGATTATGTATTCATTTTTGGAAAGATATTATGTCTTCCTTGTGATTCATAATTGAAGAAAGAGTTGTTATGCAAATATCTTATTTCTCCATTTTCAGTTCATCTAGTCAATACTAAGATGTACAGAGATCATCAATAGTATTTCTAGTAGGATAGAATGAAAGGAGATATTTATAACTTTACTATGAAGTGTTTGACTTGTCATCAGGTTAAAGAATAATAGATACTAAAAAAAGGGATGCTTCTGCCTTTTCTAGTGCCAGAGTGGAAATAGGAAAATGTGTTCTTGTATTTTTAAGTAGGATTACCAAATACATATCAAGGAAAAATGCAATATGGGTTATTATTGATCAATTGACTAAATCATCTCATTTTATTCCTATTTGAGATAATTTTTCTCTATAATAGCTTTCAAAATTGTATATTAAAGAGATAGTCATGTTACAAGGATTTATCCTCTCCATTGTATCTGATCGTGATCCCAGGTTCACTTATAACAACTGAAAATGCCTAAAAAAGTCATTGTGAAATGAATTAAATTTAAGTACATCTTTTCATCCTCAATTAGAAGCGCAGTTAGAACGAACATTTAAGACCATGGAGGATATGATTCATGCTTATTAAATGGATTACTAGGTCAATTTGGATTAATGTATTTATTTGGTTTAGTTTTCTTATAATAGCAGTTTTCATTCCAATATACAGATGGAACCATTGGAGGCATTAAATGGAATGCGGTGTAGAACTCCAACTTCTTGGGATGATGTAGGTGAATAAATTATGATGGGACTATAATTGGTGGAAGAGATGGTATAAAATTATCAGTTAATTCAAAAGATCATGAATACAGCTTAGAGTAGGAAGATAATTTATGTGAATAACTGGAGTATGGATCTTCCTTTCGAGGAAGGTGATCATGTCTTTCTCAAAGATTCGCCTAGGAAAAGTGTGATGTGTTTTGGTAAAAAATGGAAGTTGAGTCCACAGTTCATTGGACCTTATTAAATTATGATTTATATTGGACCAGTTTCATACCAAGTGGTTTTATTTCCATGTTTATCCTAGGTACACAATATTTTTCATGTTAAAATGTTAATAATATATATACCAGATCCATCTCATGTTTTGTGTCCATAAGTAGTTCAGTTGGAAGATAATAATTTTTATCAGGAACAATCGGTCATGATTCTTTACCCCAAGGAGCATGTGTTTTGAATAAAGTAATTCATCAGGTAAAGGTTTTGGGGAAAAACTATATGTTTTAAGAGGAAACATAAGAATATTTTAATTATATAATGGATAAATACCCTACTTTTTTGATAAATAAATAAAATTGTGGGGACCCAATTTCCAAAAAACTGGGAAGGATGTAACATTCAAGGTAAATAAATAATATGACATTTTCATATTTATTATGATTTGTGAATGAAATATTAATTTTACTTTAAAGGGGATGCTCTGTTCGATGGTGTACCTGACACGCAACAATGTGCTTCTCCAAAATCTTATTTTTCACCGAAGGCTGAGTCATACTGAAAGAATCAATAATATAATATAATTACTACTCTATTCAAACGACACTTCTTGCACACCAACTCTCTCGCTGAACCCCACTAAAGCTAGTCCACTTCACTCCCCTAAATCGAGTACCACTACCCCAACTATAACTAAAACCCACTACTATCACAATATTAATTTCATTAAACAATACTCACCCCACCTACACTTTTCTAATTCTAAATATCAGGTATGTGTTGAATCTTGAGTAGGAGATTTTGTTTTGATCTATTTTTATAATGATTTGATCCTCAATTTCATAGTGGGTTTACATGGAGATAATTATTATTATTTTGGATGAAAATAGAAGGATGATAATGGTGTGAGGTTACTTTCAATGGCCTGATAGTTTGGGAAATGACAAAATTCAAATTTCAATTTTTTTTCAGAATTGTTGCATGAATAACCACGACCCATTAAACCATGTGATTGAGTCAATTAGGGTTCAACATTCATATTGGATTATTTATTTAGACCCCATGATTCATGGAAACCATTAGTGGAAAAATGGATCGAATTTGAACATAGTATTTTTAGAGCATTTCAAATTAAACTTTTTATTATAATATTTGTGTATCATTCCTTGTGTGCATGTTCTGAAATTTTTTGGAGGTAGAAAAACAGATTTTCATTGAATTTTAGTTTTTTGAAATTTTTTGGATAGGTTTCTAAAAATGATATTTCAGAAAATTTTTCTATGATTATAAAATCATATTATTTTTATGATGGTGGTTGAGAAATTTTTTTTTGGAAAATAAGAGTTGGTTAAGTGAGTTTTGGCTGGTTTTTAGAATTAATGTAATGTTTTAAGGGGTTGTGGTGTTTTGAAAATGACATGTTCCCATATAATTTGAGTTTTTCAAACAATGTTATTATATATTTTGAATTTTAATGTGTAACAATGTGTGAAGTGATTTAATTCAATTTTTAATGCACATTGATATTTTTTTAAAATTTAATTTTAATTGTGTGATTTTTTTGTAAAATAAATATTTAATCCTTTAAAAAAGTTCATTGATTTTATTAAATAATAAGTATTTTTGTTGTGTAATGGTGTTTTGTGATTTTATGGGGGTTTATGTTGAATATTTCACTCAGTTATGGTAAGAATATTTTGTTTAACATGTTGAACATGAACTAGTTGAGTTAATGTTTCATGTTATTTAAATTACCCCCCCATGAATGGATTTGAAAATTGATGGAAGGATTATTTTTACAATAAACCTAAGGCTTATTATCTTTAGTTTATGGTTTCGTCAATAATTTCCTCAATCTATTTTTGATGATCATGGTTTTTATTATGTGTTTTGTAAGAATCTAGTTACATGTGATAGAAATTTGTTAGTATATTTTTCTAAAAGAAGTTATTTAATTTAGTGATTCCATATTTATTGTATTTAGAGTTTATAAGAGAATTTGTGGTAACTTTGATCAATTTTTTTGTTTGGGGTTATCCTATATGGGTTTCTATGAGATATCAAAATTTGTTTTGGTGCTGATAACTTAGTGGAAACTTTATTTCTTATGGGAAAATTTTTTGGAGCCAGTATATTGAGATATTTGTTTTCATTGTAATAGAATGGGATCTTAGGGTATCTTCATAGAGGTCCAAAATGGTTATCATTTGACTAGACTCTAGTTAGAGCTATATATATTTAATTGGATTCACCATGGGTGGTATCCATAGTTATATTGACATGCATGTAAGACACATTAGTTGATTACTAATTTTAACATCATTTATTTCATATATTATCCTATTCCATTTAGTTACACTTTTATTCATATAGTGAATTTTGGTTTTAAAAAGGATTATTGAAATGGTTTTTGATGTATTTTTGAAATGGAAAAGGAGTTACATTATACATTATGTTTGAATTCTAAAAAATCATTTTCAAGTAATTTTTTTTATTACAAAAAGTGTAATTAATATTTTTCAGAGAAGGAAACAATGTTATGGGGATTTCTACTTATATATAAATGTATGAAAAAAAATTATATTTTATTTTAAACTAGTTCAAATATAATTTCATTTAGATGTTATTTCACAACATCTGTTTGAAATAATATTATGAATTTTTTTCTCATACCCATTACATTCCAATCAGTATACACAACCTTTGGTATTTCTTCATTCAGGCTTGGAGTTCATTATCAATACATTTCTTTAATATGGTGTATTACATATTAATTTTTGTCCTATTTATTTTTATAATAATGTTATTAGTTTATTTCTAATTCTTAATCTTGTTGGATGATGATTATTATTCTTTTTTATTTAGAAGAAATTGTCATAAGATAGTTCCATGCTTCTTATTTACTTGTTTCCAAGCATTATAGATCATGAACAACTTGTAGTCCTAGTGGAGAGCTGGGTCAGGATCCAATTTCTCTAGAAACCCAAGCTGATTTCCTACAAATGGTATCATATCCATGTTTTTTTCCTCAACAAGATTCTAGGTTCTCCAAACAACATTTATTATTTTGTTTGGTGTGGTAGAAAGATGAATACGATGGTCATTGGGACTGAGGAGTTTAGGTGATAGTGGGTTCCAGATCACCACCTACCATGTCAAGCATGGATCAGAATTCCACTTGTGTTTTTTATTTATATCCATTGATTCATGAATTTTGGTAGAGGATAAATGGGTCATATTGGGCCTTATGATATGTTGAAGATATCAATTGGCTAAAATCGTCTAATTTTATTTGTTTTATATATTCAATAACTCTTCATTTATATATTATAAATGTATACAGTATAAATTGGAAAAAATATATACTTTTATAAATTATGTAAACCATTTTAACATAAATGCACTTTTATATAATTTCATAAATTTATATAAATTTTATAAATTATGTATATTTTTTTGAAATAAATGTTATTTTATAAATTATATATAATTTTATAATTTTATATATGTTTACAATATTATATACTAATATAAATATATATACTTACTTAAATTAAACAATTATACCTGTATACGTTTTTCAATATTTAAATTCTTTAATAATTTTAGTCTTTCATACATTCTATGTAACAATTGGTAATATTTTATCAAATATAATAATTTCTTTTTTTAATTTTTGAAGCCATTATTATATTCAGTATCCATATTTTCTATTTTGTGAAGAATTTTCAAATAATATATCTTTTGTAATGGCATTATTAAATTCAATAGCCATATATAATCAGGTTTTTGATGTATATGTGACTAGAAATTTCATTTAAACTCACACAAAAGTGTTTTGATAATTAAAAATATGAACTGAAAATTGTTTTTAAAAGTGAGTTATCACCATTTATATTTATAAATTTTCTTCAATAAATTTTTTTGATCACGTGGGATGATATTTTTTTCGACTATACATTTCATTTCAAGAAATTCATTATATCCATATACAATTGAACATATTTGGTGTATTTATTTTGTTAAATATTAATATTATCTAATTATATTTGATGGATATGTATATATAATGGATGTATTCAAATCATATGACAAAACAGTATGATAATGCGGTGAAAGAGATCACCATTTTTTCAAAACATAGTGTATTTAACCCTTCAAAAATCCTTTTTTTGTGTTTATACAATTATTATTCAAGAAATATTAGTCTAATGGAGTTATAAGAACACTTGATCTGTCATATATTTGATATAAGCTATAAATTTAGGAAGATTAATGGGGAAAATAGAATGTTTCAAGTGACTTAGATAACAATATGTTTTATGAATCATCTTATATGATTAAAATCATGGGAAATGAAGAGGATTATATTGAGGATGTTATTATAGATGTGAATGATGATAAAAATTTCATTTTAGAAATGAAAATAATAGTTGAAGGTGAACTTATGGTCTGTTCAATGTTGTTTCATAAGTTTAATACTTGCGCAATGACGACACTATCTGTTGGTTTAACAAAATATACAACATTATCAGTCTTAATGAAGCTGTATAATTTAAATTTATACAATGAATGGAGTAGTGGATGTTTTTTTGAACTACATGATCAATTTAATGATTTGGTCCTAAAAGATAATGAGTTCCCCAACTGAACATACAACCCTAAATGAATGTTATATTCTATTGGTATGATCAATGTTAAAATACATGTTTTCCAAAATAAATGTAAATGTTTCCCCATGAAAAAATAATCACTTATATAAATGCTCAATGTGTGGTATTTTTTAATAAAATAGAGATGAATCAGGTCCAATTAATGTATTATCTTACATTCCAATTGTTACAAGGTTTTCTACCAATATGGAAGTGAATAAACTTTAAAGGAAAATATCATAGAACACTGATACATCAAATATATATTGGAGACATCATAACCCAAAAGACTATTATAATTGGAATAGAAATGACCATGACTATACTAAATTTGGAAATGGCCTAAGAATCCATCTTCGTATGTTATCTACAGATGGAGTCAATTATTTTGGTTTTCAAAGTTTCAGTCAAAGTATATGGCTGATTATGTTGGTATATTATAAAATTCCCATGTGGTAATGCATGAAATTAAAATGAAATATGTTGTTTATGATTTTATCTGTAACAAAACAATTGGGTAATGATAGTAATTTTTATTTTGATCCATTTATCAAAGATTTGAAATTATAATGGCATTTAGCTGTTATGTTGTATGATTCTTACATCAATGATGATATTACATTGATATAATTATTGTACAATATGAGAATGTAATTTCTTGTTTATGGAAATTTTTCTAGATATATAACAAAAGGAACTCAATGTTTTTCCATTTGTGAACTAGTTACACAATCTATTTGGTTGAAAAATTCATCAGAAATTGTGATTCAATGAAATCACTTATTTCTACCCAAGTGACATACGTAACGATCATGGCAAACATCATCTGATGAAACATTAATGGAATGTACAACACTATCTCAATTAACAAGTGATCAACTATTTGAGAAGCTAAAATACATGGAAAAGTATTTTGTTAAATCATTTTCGAAATAACTTATGAAATCTAGTTGGGAAAATAGATCAATTTTCTTATTTAACATACTACAATTTTTTGTATGTAATAAATTTTCTTGATGTTATGCATGTAAAAAAAGTGATGTGATATTATAACTAACATGTTACTAGATGAACCTATAGAAAATGTGTGAAATTAACTCTATTTTGGACATGATTTACATGGGAATATAGAAATATTTGATGAGAGTAAAGGGTGAATGATGAATTTTTTTTCCTCAACATCTTTACACTCTTTCGAGGTATTATATTTTTTAGTTTTTCATCTTCTTGAATGATGTAATGGTTCTATATGGGTATTAATATAATATCAATACTATTCTGTTAATTTATGAAATAAATTTAAAGGGTCTGAAATCACAAGGATTTGATGATTTTTATGCATGATCAATTTCTTTTAGATTTGTGTTTCTTTTTTCACATGAATTTATGTCATATAATAAACAATATCTATTTCTTTTTAAGTTCTATATTTAGTAAAGTTGTAGACCTGACTAAATTTCAAATTGTGGAATAAGAAATTTCAATCATATTTTGTGAATTGAAAATGTTCTCCTCACCTGAATTATTTGATATAATGGTTTAATTGATGTTCCACTTGGTAAGAGAGATTCGACAATGTGGTCCTTTAAATTTTATATGGATATTTCCCATTGAATGTTATATGGTGATTTCTAAAGGGTATTATAAAAACTTAAGTCTGAATGAGGGTTGTGTTATTGAGTGATATATTATTAGGGAATCCATTGAATTCAATTCTGACTACCTGCCTGGTGTGGAAATAACTGGTCTAGTAAAATCATGTCATAGTTGGAAGCTTTTGGGTGAATGATTTTATAGAATCGATGTTTTCACGCAAAATATTACAGATTTGGAGTAGTACCACCATTATATTTTTCATAAATGTTTAATTGTTCTCCCATATATTGAAATACTTAATTAAATTATTAGTTATTTAAATAAATCAGGGGCTGAGAATGACTATCAAATACACATAATCAATAGTTTATAAGATGGTCTTAGGACCATATATTTAAGGATTTATATTAAAATAAATTTTCAATTTCAGAATGACTTCCATGCCTAGCGGATAAGACAATTGTATATGTATTATCAATTAATGGTTATGTAATTAATGGTTATATATTCTATAAAAATGATAATGATAAAGGAAGTACGTACAGACTAGTGGACATACTGTTATGGATAAAGTGATGCATGTTTCTGGTAGTAAGGATATAAATCCTGTTTATGTGAATATTTAATAATTTAGCATCATAAAAAAATATGGGAGTTGGATTATATGACATTAAAAGTGCTAATTTTTCAATAAAAGTGGATTGATAATTCAAGTATTGGTAAAACAGTTCAATTGGAATTCATGAAAGTGGATTTTAGTAAGTAATGGTACAAAGAAAAACCATATATAATGGAATCATAAGATGTATATGTATATTGTGTTCCAGATATTGCAAACTGATCATGGTTAATTGTTATGTTATTGATCCAACCCACTGAAGGGTTAGTGTAAAATTTAATTGAAGATAAACCATTCATCATGACATCACAATAATTTCAGAATAGTCCCAATGTATTAAGGGATTTGTATGTTAGGGGAGAACACAATGATGGGATTTTGATACTCGATATTTGGTTCAAATCCCTTCACCATTAACAAAAATGATTTCAATAATGGGGCTATATAATTTTTTTAATATACATTGTTTTTACTCTTGTGATTATCAACTCACATGTTCCTTTATGTAATATAAATTAAATGTTTAACTACTTATTCAGATAATTACTTTTGTACATGCTGGTCCTTCAAATCCTAAGGAAAAATAGGTTTCTCAACCTGTTAATGATCCTAGTAAAAAGGAATGATGACCTTATTAATTTGATGGTGCTCCAAATCCTATGAAAACTATTGGTTTCTCATCATGTTGTTGCTCCAAGTGTAGAGTCATAGTGAAATTTTTTAACATGAAGATGCTACTAGTCCATAGGAATAATGTATCAATGATGTCTAATATAAGGAAACTGTATACAATAAAAACTCGATGATTCATAAAAAACATGAGTGATGTTGTGAGATGGTTTTAGTAAAAGTTATTAAGGGAAAAAAGGAATAAATTTCAAGTGTGGATGGAATTTGAGGGGCCAGGTTATTAACACCAAAAGGTCATGTTTAGTATTAATATTGGTCCACCACATGGTAGTATATACTAATTGATGAAGATTAATGAAATAGTTTTGTGTCCATGCTTAAGACACTCATTTGAGAAGTGATTTTGGTAACATTTTGATATCTTTTGTTTATTTTAATAAAATAAAAAATAATGATATATTGACTTACTCCTCACCATCCTTTTCATAGTACATTTATTGTAGATGACTCCCATATGAATTTTGTATTAATGCTTGCTAGAATGATTCACAGAGCAATTTAAACAATTTTAATGAAGTTTAATCTTATAGATACTGATGGAAAAACATTAACCTACATCCACCACATATATATAAAAACCTAATAATAGAATCAATGTTGGATGAGTTTACAATACTTCATGGGGAGATATATTTTCTAGTAGATAATGGATATAAATATTTTTTTTAAATACATCTATTCATCAAATTGATTGAGTCTTTATTATTTATGAAATACTAGTTGAGTGATGAAAATAAGAAATGGGTATAAAATCTAATGTACCCCTATCATAATTTATGTTTGCGGTACACTTACCTTAAAGAAATGGTATGTATTTTAAATCTTCCATAATACTTTTATGTGAATTTAAACAACAAATAATTATGTTCCTCTATTTATATTTAGATTAATAAATCTAAAATCAATACCACTTCCATATTACATCATGTGATAAGGAATATGTCTTGTCTAAATAATGTTGGGATACTACTAGATGAAAACACACAAAATGTGCGGGAAACAAGTGTAAGTATGAGAAACTAAATTTTTTTTATTTAATCACTATTATATAAAAATGATTTATTATTTTCTTATGTTTTATATATGACATTAACACAGGAATCATCAACACATGACCATGATGAACACATACTATCATTGGCCTTGAACTGTTCAGAATAGTAAGGTCATGTTAGAGGTGCAATTTTTGGGATGAAACCCTAAACATATTTTGATAAAAACAATAAGATATTAATGATAAAGAAATGTAAGAGGGGGAAAAAGATTATCTTACCTTTATAAAAACATTCATTTTTCATATGAGTTGTTGGAAATATTATGGTGGAAGAAAATGGAAGAAATAAAGTAAGAAAACCCATTATTTCAGGGTCGACTACCCAACACTAGCATTGAGGTGATCCATTACCCTCAATGATATTTCCTAGATAAGTTAAATCATATTCTCATAATTATTATTTTTAAATTTGAATCAAGAAGGCAGGGATACCTTTCTTGTACTGATATTATATATGGTGAAAATGAATTTTATTTATATCTACAAAAGTCTCCCATTACCTTCTAGAGAGTGATATCATGTTCAATATTCAAGAAGATAGCCTACAAAATAGACCACTTCCAAAAGGTCATGTGAGAGTTTGAATTATCATAGCGCATGATCAGAGTGCTAAGAATCCTATTCCACTTGATGATGCAGATATTTATATGGTTAAAAAAATGATGCAATATTAGTAAAGTGGTTGCAATATTTGGTAAAAAACATGCTGAAAATGAGGTGTTTATTTCAAATTTATATTTCATTCTAAAAAATTAAAAATTATTGAAAATAGGTGAGAACAGATTAATTTTATTATAGATGGAAAAAGAAAATAATGTGAAAGGAAATATTTAATCAAAACCATCTAAAGGATTAACTTTCCAAATAATAATGTCGTCAGAAATCTCTTTTAACCCAACTATTCAATATCAACATTTACTAATATTGAGAATTTATACTGGTAAAATATTATAGAGTGGTTGTAATCACATAATTTATTTTAATGAAAAAATTTACATAGAGGATGTTTTAGATTAAATTTTACTGTAACATGTAAATGAAATCCTCAACTATTAATGGAAAGGTTTATTAGTCTTAAATGTAAACATGATGTGTTTTATTATTATTATTTTTCATAATATTTTATATTATTTTAAATATAACTAAGTAAAATTTATATTTTTTATAGATGTTTATATCAATACCTAATGAAGTTCTTACATCATGGTCATAAATTTGGGCTCATTAGTTATCATGTCACTTTTGTAGAATCAAAATAAATTGATTAAAAAATGAATCAAATTGTTGAAAAACTAGACAAATTATATGAAACCATATTTATAGTTGATAGAATCTTTTTATTACGAATATTACAATTGTAAAACTCTATAATTTAATCATATCCAATATATTGTCAATTCATTCATTATTTATTCCTTTATTTTTTTATTCAACATTGGACACTCATTTCCATTAAATTGGATACTCCAAAGATTTTTTCCTGGATTCACTACATGGATACCTAACAAACCAACCATAGATGATGATTTTTTTCAATTTTTAATACACAACATCAATTTTTATTTATCTAGACAACAAGTTTTATTTTTTAGATTATGTTTTAATGATAATGTTTTTATGATAGGGTGGTTTATAGATATCATAAAAATCATCGCATGGGGAGACCCCATGC
This sequence comes from Viscum album, assembly GCA_963277665.1. NCBI lineage: Eukaryota > Viridiplantae > Streptophyta > Magnoliopsida > Santalales > Viscaceae > Viscum > Viscum album. The sequence goes on from OY728129.1 coordinate 1,072,804,380, forward strand.
ACACAAGGATCCTGGAATGTTCTACAATTGGAAATGTATCTGGGTATATATAATAATATTTCTCAAAATATACACATGTCATAAAAAATTACCTATTTTCTCGATGTTTTTGAATTTTTTGAATCAAAACAATGAAAAAATATTATAGTGATTAAGTATTTTTTTATTTTTAAGATAGTTCATATTCCATCAACAAACTATAATGAATGAATTGGTAATTTAAATGATAATTAGAATTTTAATTAAAATATTTATTAATCCATTATGTATTTATATTTTTATAATAGTATTATGATAGAAAAAAATCATATATTCAAATGAAGAAATTGTATTTAAAAAAATATATGTGTAGCCTACCTAATCTTATAATGTACACATATATCATGAATATGTGACTTCCTAATTTCACATGAGCCTCATCCCAGTTGGTGAGGACTCCTTAAGTGCATCCAAGAGACCCGGGATCAAATCCAGGTGGGTGATAATTTTCGGGTTATTGTAGCAGTACTGTAGCAGTACTGTAGCAGGTACTGTGGCAGTGCTATAGTAGGTACTGTAGTAGGAACTGTGTAGAACTGTAGAAGGTACTATAGTGGGAACTGTAGCAGACACTTTTTGGCATTGTAACATCCAGGAATATGCCACCATTTGGGCCTTCGGGCCATCAATTTGGTCCCCAAGTCCTTTAAGACATTCGGGCCACCTAGGCCTTCAGGTCAGTAAGGCCTTCGGGCCACCTCAAGTCCTTCGGGCCACCTAAAAGTGCAGATGCAAACTAGAAAACCTACAAGGAACAAGCTTCAGAAGGAGGAGGAGCAAAAAGCTTTCACCACAGTAGAAGATAAACTTATTGTAAGAATGTGAGGCTATGGAACCTACCATCGGGGCAAGCATGTGCATTAACTGGAAATCCTAGCTAAACTTCCATTCGAAGGTGGAGAGCTGATTTCACGATGAAGATGCTATGGAGGAGTAGTTCCATGTAGTTAGTCTAGGTTGTATGTAATGTTTGAAGTCTACGTGCAATGAATTCCTCTAATGCCTATGGGCTGTGTAATGCTTACACCTACGGGCCTTGTAAGGGTTCCACCTCACCCATTGAAAGGTGGATTATCAAAAATCAATAAAAAATGACAGCTTTTAGGCCATTGGAGGAGAAGTGACTTCTTAATTCTTATTTACTCAATTGTTTCATCGTTTTATGTAATTTTTAGTTATTTTCCAAATAATTTCTACCCAAAAATTATTGTTTAAAATTTTTTCCATTATTAAATGAAATGACCTCATGTGAGATTGGATTTTGAGGTTGAAACTAAAAACAGGAAAATAATGAAATAGGTCAAGAATGTATAAAACCATCATGAAAACAGTGATTTCTTAATTCCTTTAAAAAATGATTGAGTGTTCAAGGATAGGGATAATGTTTTTTTAATATACTATGTTTTTCATTAGAAAATTATATTTTATATATTGAACTAACAGGATAAATAATAAATGTTTAACTACTATTGGACTCACCTATTATGTAAATCCCAAATCATGTTTTGATAATCCCAAATCATGTTTTATTTATGTGATAATTGTGTTTCTCTTAGAAGATAATCATTTATGAGAAACTCTTATTTATATCAATGTGATAACTATATGCTTTTAATCTCACAGCTCTCTTGTTTAAGCTCACAGTTCAAATTTTCTCTATGGTCAAAGCTCACTAATGAAAAGGTTGTTGATGCGCAGGTCACCAATGCAATGGTCACCGATGCAAAGGTCACCTTTGAAAAGGTCACCGATGAAAATGTCACTGATGCAAAGGTCACCAATTCAAATTTCACCGATGCAAGGTCACTGATGGATGGTCATTTTTGCAAGGATACTTTTGGGATGGTTACCGATGGAGAGTCATCGATGGAAGGATACCATTGAGAAGGTTAAAAATCAATGCTGTCGATGTGAAATTACTGTTGAAGTCTGCCATTGTGAAGGCTACTATCACCAGTCTACCGGTGCATACCCTACCATACTTTGTCAAACTCATAAGATTAATCTAACGGTCTTATTTGATAAATTAAATTCATTAACATTAATTAATGCTGATTTTAGACATATCAAGAGACCATATCTAGACAGTATGATGTTCGAGAAAGATTGCACGTGATGTACTTATTCCTATTGTCGAACCTCAAATATATAAAAGGGAAGACCAATGATGAAAAGGTTTGATTCATGAGTGCCCAAGTTCATAAGCTATGAAAGTGAAGAGCAGTAACAAATAAGTAGCAAATGAAAGAGATTACATGTTATATAATAGAAGAACCATCATGCTCTTACACAGTGAACTCGAAAGCATCCCAAAGATCATTTGAGACAAACTCACTTTTTCCTTTTGTGCCTCATCAACTCTTGATCAATTCCAAAAGTAGAGAACTCAAAGCTAGAGTGACACTCTATTTTGAAGACAACTTTCAGATAAAGACTCATACATCAATTTCTTCACTCTATGAAGTCAAGAGCTAAATTGCAAACACATATGGCCTTATAAACTCAATATCATAATATTTTATCTACTGTGTTATTTTATTTTACATTTATGAGAAGTGTGTGTTTGTGTCACACACACTATCCCCTTTTCTTGAACTGAAGGATAAAAAATCATGACATCGAAATTCTCCTACAGCTTATTTTCCAATGTATAACAGTGGAATATACCATGTGTGGTATGTGTTGTTTACTTTTTCACATGAAGAACTATGGTAGAGGGTGTGAACCCCGGACAGTTTGTAAAAACTGTTGTAAAGCCTGATACATGTTGTGTATCAAATTTATTGTTAATATAAACTGCATGGTGGTAGGTGATCACCATGTTTATAGTATTAAGTCTCAGCTTGAGACTGAACCTCTCGTTTAACTGTTCTATGCACTATATTTTGTTATACTCTATTTTAAATTTTTTCTACTACTTATAATTTCGAAAAACTAAACTATTTTGCATTCACATTGATAGTCAGTTTTGGTGAGTGTGTGTTTACGTTTAATTCAGTAAACTAGTTTCAAATGCTGAAGAAGTGTTTTACACAAATTCTACCAAGGACTAATCCCCCTTTGAGAAACCTGTTTACCAATTAGGTATTTATATCTCTACTAACTTAATTAACTGTGCCATTTCAATATATATGGGATCATTGTAAGAAGAGTTTTAAACATAAATTTTATGTAGGAACTCAATTCACCCCCCTCTTGTGATTCCACTCCAACCAACATTTTGTATCAGATGGATCTTTTATTTTTTAATTTTTATTGCTACTATCTAAATTGTTATGCATGTTTTCAAATTCATTTCAACAGTGATTTTTGTTATATCTTAAATATCTTAAAATTTCTTTCATATCTAAATTTTCTGTTCATTAAAATTCTAATTAAATATGGAAAATTGTGTTGAGGGTGATTATTCTTACAGAAAAACTTTCTTTAACAGTAATATCTATACTCAATAAGAATTAAAAATGAAAATGTATCTAGAGAGAATGTGACCTAAAATCTGTGACACAATTGAAGAACAACAGGTATTACCTGTTATTGCTAGGGACACATGGTCTCAAGTGACTAATGCTATATATAATAATAATTGTGAATAAATGAATGCATTGTATTGTTCTCTAAAAGATTAAGAATTCAATAGAATATCTATCTGTAAAACTACATATGAAATTTGGGATACTTTAGTTGTTTCTCATGAGGGAACAACCAATGATAAAGACATGCAATTAAATACTTATACTATTAAATATGATAATTTTATTATAAATATTAATTATCCTACCTCTAAAATGTATCTTAGGTTTAATGAAATAGTTAATACCATGAGTCTGTAAGGAAAACTAGTTGACAACAAGGATCAGATTATGAGATTTCTTCGATGCCTACCTAACTAATGGAGATGAACTACTGTTTCTATTAGAGAATATTGTGACAAAGGCATTCTACCAGTAAAATAACTAATTCAAATGCTTTTGATGTACGAAAAAGAGCTCAAGGTAAATCAAGAAGAAAATAAAGAACAAAGAAATAAATATGTAGCATTCAAGACTTCTACCTTAATGAAAAATGAAAAAGAAAAGGCTCATGTTCCTATAGAAACTTCCACCAGTGAAGGCTCAGATTATGACAGTGATGATGAGAGGTATCATCTTTATAAAATAATCAATAATTTATACTATATGAAATGTTTATTTAGAAATTAAAACTATAAAGGAGGGTATGATAATAATGGATAGTGAAAAAATGACATAAAGGGGAATGATAACTCAATATAAATAGTCAGTTATGAGTGTAAAGGAAAAGGCCTTATGAAGGCTGATTTCCCCAAGATTATATTTAAGAAGAATTATGAAGATAATGTGAACAGATATAAAAAGGTTATGAAATCCACTTGGAGTTCCTCAATAGATATATTAAGTGGATCAGAAACTTCTAATGCTGACAAGAAAAATCATGCAAAAATGTGTTTCATGAAAGAAACATCCAAGGTAACACCCAATTCCCCTATACCTAATACTTATTATTCTTGGAATGAAATTGAATATATTAACGATGAGAATATTACTAAGGATGAAATATTTGAGTAATGTGGAATGCTTGAGAATACCTTTAATAGACTAAATGATAAATGTAAACTACTTAAAAGACAACATGCTTTAAATGCTAAATACAATTCTGATAAGGATATTGAGAAAGAAAAATATGATTAGCTATTAAATTAAAATATTGAACATAAATTATCCAATGGAGTAATTAAAAAGGAATTTGGAAGAGTTTAATGTTGGTAGAAATACCTTGACTCAGTTTCTTGGAAAAAAAATTTCTCCAAAATACATAACTGGTATAGGATATCAACCATGATAGAGAAGAATTATCAAAACATAACTGTTTTCCAAAATTTGGACAGTCAACTACTAAATCATGTTTTGGACCATATTTTGAAAAAAAAATTATCTAAAGGACCAACCAATGTGGTCATGTCTCAAAACATATCTATTTATTATAGGAAACCTGTGAGAGAAGTATGGGTTTCTAAAGTGTTACTTGCTAACCTCTCTAGACCCAAGAATATATGGGTACCACAGGTACCCTACAATTTTTCTGTTTTTCAGGAAAAATATTTAAAGAGCTCATGTAAAACACTATGCAACATGGACAATGGATGTTCAAGACACATTTTAGGAGACCATTTGTGCTTTAAAAGACTAATTAATGTTGATGGATGACATGTCACATTCTGTGAAAATGAAAAAGGGATGATCATCACCTTAGTCTAAATTGGAAACCCTAATATTGTGTTAATTTCCAAAGTACGTTTTGTTGATGGGTTAAAGTAAAATTTACTATGTGTCTCTCAGTTATGTGATGATGGTTTTAATGTTAAATTTCTAAATGAGGCATGTAATGTTTTTAATTTTAAATTTTTTTTAATATTCAATGCTTCTAGAAGTGAAAATGTATATGCTATTGATTTAAATTCACTAGCTATTGAAACTGTTTAATGTTTAAATGCATTTCATAAAGAATCCTTGATATGGCATGAATGATTAGTACACTGCAATGTGCACTCAGATAGGAATCTAAATAGGAATGGTTTAGTTAGAGACTTTCCTATATATGAATTACCTCTAAAAAAAGTGTGCAATCCTTTTCAAAAAGGAAAACAACAAAAAGATTATTTCAAACCAAAGAAAGAAGTTTCTACTTCTAAACTACTTGAGTTGGTTCACATGGATTTATTTAGACCATAAAGTGTTTCAATTTTAATTGGTAAGCACAATGTTTATGTTTTTACAGAATATTTTTCAATATATACTTGGGTATAATTTCTAGCTCACAAATGTGAAGCATGTTCTTAATTCATTAAATATTAAAAATATTTAGAAAATCATAGTGTACTTAGAATTAATTTCATGGGAAGTGATAATGGTTGTGAGTTTGAAATTCATGAATATGAATCCTTTTTCTCAAAAAATGGCTATACTCAAAATTTCACTACTCCTAGAATACCTCAAAAAATGGAGTTGTAGAGAGAAGGAATATGACACTTCAACAAATTGCCTAAACAATGCTTAATGAGTATAATCTACCTATCTATTTTTGGGATGAATTTGTTAATACAGCTTGTTACATTGTCAATAGTGTATTAATTAGACATGTTCTTAAGAAAACCCCTTAGGATATTTGGAATAATATAAATCCTAAGGTTAATTACATTATAGTTTCTGTTTAAAATGTCTTTATCCTTAACACTATGGAAAATCATGACAAGTTTTCTTCCAAAAGAGATGAAGGAATTTTCCTAGGTTACTCAATTTCTAATAAGGCTTGTAGAGTATTTAATAAGAGAACTAAATGTGTAGAAGAATCAGTTCATGTCAAATTTTTTGAGACCGGTCCACATGACCTCAAAACCTCTGTTGAACATCTTGAGGATGATATGTCAACTCTGGACCTTAATGATAAACACAGTGAACCTGTAGTGAAAACCACCAACTCTGGAAATCATTTAGAATCTGTGCATGTGGAATCTGAACCTATAGAAAATCATGAATATTCTAGTTCATGTAATTTTAGAAATATTAGTTCTCTTACGAATCATCATATAGATGTTGTAGTGGGAGATTTAAATAGAGGAACACAAAATAGAGATTCTCTGAAAATCCAGGTTGAACATCAAGACTTTCTTTCACAGCATGAACCTATAAATATCAATGATACAACAAATGATGAATTCTGGGTTATAGATATGAAAAAAGAATTAAATCATTTTTAATGAAAAAAAGTTTTTAAATTAGTTGAATGACCTCAAGACACCATGACCATATGCACTAAATGGGTGTTTAGAAATAAAGTTGATGAATTTGGAAACATAGTTATAAATAAATATATACTAGTTGCACAAGGATATAGTCAATAATAAGGAATAGATTATGAGGATACTTTTTCACCTGTAGCTAGACAAAACCTATTAGCGTACTACTTTCTTATGAAGATCATCTAAATTTCAGACATTATCAAATGGATGTCAAAAGTTCATTTTTAACTGGCTATGTAGTTGGAGATCTATTTGTGGAACAACCCCCTGGTTTTAAAAATCCCCATTTTTTCAATCATGTTTTTAATCATTCTAAATCATTAAATGGTCTGAAACAAGCTCTAAGAGCATGGTATGACAAACTTAGTTATTTTCTTATATCAAATTGTTTAGTAAAGGAATAGTGGATCCTACACTTTTTATTAAAATGATTTCCAAATATGTTTTGATAGTATAGATTAATGTAGATGACATTATCCTTGGATCCTTTAAAAATTCTTTATGTACTGATTTTTCAAAAAATATGCAATTTGAATTTTAAATGTGTTTAATGAGAGAACTGAAATTTTTTCTTGGATTAAATTTTTTTTAAAATTAAAATGGTATTGAATTAAATTAGTTTAAATATACCAAATATATTTCTAAATTTTTCGGTTTGGACTACAATAAATGTAGTGATACACCTATGAGTACCACCTGTAAGTTGGATGCTGAGAAAACTGGAAAACCAGTGAATCAAACCAATTACAAATTTATGATTGGGAGTCTTCTCTATCATACTGCTAGTAGACTAGATATTATGTTCAGTGTATGCATGTGTGGTTATTTTCAATCCAATCCTAAAGAGTCACATTTAACTACTTCAAAAAGGATTTTTGAATATCTAATGTTTACTAAAATCCTAGAAATGTTTTATCCAAGAAGAAAATCATTTGATTTAATATGTTATTTGGATGCTGACTTTTCTAGTTTCAATTTAGATAGAATGAGAACCTCTGGAACATGTCACATTTTAGGCAAGTCACTAGTATTATAGTGTAGTAAGAAACATAATTTTGTTGTATTATCTACTACCAAAACTGAATATATATTTATTGGTAGTTGTTGTGATCATATTTCATGGATGAAACACACATTACTAGACAATGGATATCAATTAAAACATGTCTCTATAATGTGTGATGAAACAAGTGCTATCAACATCTTTAAAACTCCATTATCTCATGTTAGAAAAAATCACATTAATGTGAGACATCACTTCTTAAGGGATCATTATCAAAGAAGTGATATCACTATTTAATTCATTGGTACTGAACACCAATTGTTTGATATATTCACAAATCCTTTGAATTATAAGAGGTTAAATTACATCAAACTGGAGTTAGGTATGATAATCTCTTTAGTAAGAAACCTCACTATTGGACCTCACCATTAAAAACCTCACCATTGGACCTCACCATTATAAACATCACCATTGAACCTCACCATTAGAAACCTCACAATTGGACCTCACTGTTAGAAACCTCACCATTAGAGACATCACCCTTAGAAACCTCAACATTAGAAACCTCGCTTTTAGGAACCTCACTGATAGAAACCTCATAGTTAGTAACCTCACCAATTGGAACCTCACTGATAGAAACCTCACTATTAGGAACCTCACCGATAGAAACCTCAGTGTTGAGAACCACAATGATAGGAATCACAGTGATAGAAACCTCACTGTTAAGAACATCGCCGATAGGAACCTTGCTGATAAAAACATCACCGTTAGAACCTCACAGATGGAACTTTACAGATAGTCGGGTTTTTTCGAGACATCGTGTTTTCTCTACCGGAATCTAAAATGTTTTCTATATTACTTATTTATTTTATCTTATTTGGTTTTCGATAAATTAATTATAAAATTAAATGGCCATACCACATTTCAATCCACCAAAAACTCTCTCCCAAATCTCCTTCTCCCTAACCTCATAACATAACTCTCTTTTAAAACCCCTGAACTGCTTCAGATCACATGGAAAGAGTGAAGAGACCATTGGTTAGGGATGATGGGGATGTTCCAAATCCAATGAGACCTTGATCTGAGTCAAGTAGTGAATGCCAGGCTATAGAAAAACTAATCATCCATCATCTGTCGAAGAGGTAAATTGTAGTTGAAAAAGAGCTTACATCTAAATGGTTGCTAATGAGCAGATCATTAGTGCTGAAGGCACATGAAGCTCAAGGCTGGGTTGAATGGTTTTCAAACTACAATGGGACCTTTTACTCGATGTTAGTGAAGGAGTTTTATGAGTTTTTAAAATTCAAATAGACTAAGGATGAGAAAAGAATGTATTCAATGGTAAATGAAGTATGTGTATGTTTCTCCTCTATTGAATGGGATGAGTGTCTAATAGTACCACATGAATGGATTTGTGATTACTACTTTGGAGTGGTGCCTCCCACTACTATGTTCTTCTATTATGAAGATGACTTGGACAAACTAACTAGGAGTGAGATCCCTTATAAAGTCATTGTTTCTGAGATAAAAGGAGAAGACAAGATACTATTTATGTTTTTCCAGCATGTCTTGAGTCCTAGGAGAGGATACATTGCTACATTGAAATTTTAGGATGTATATAATTTGTATCTGTTGAAGCATGGATAGAAGATTAATTTTTGTACGCTGATGATGATTAAATTAAATGTTATGAAAAATTATAGTTCTAAATCATTACCTTATTTCATGATAGATTGATATACAAGATGTTGAAGGTGAAAAGAGTTTCTAGAGATAAAGATGTAATAGTTTTTGTAAGGGACAATTTTTGTATTACAAAGGTAATTTGAAAGTCGATGAAAATAAATTGGAACCCCTGACAAAGAAAATGGGTACAAGACGAAGGTAATTTATATAAGGAATACAATCATTTCACTCATCCTACTTGGCCCATGGATAAGAGAGATCTTGGTTTAAATCCTTGTGATGTAGAGCCATCATATTCAGATGAACAATGAGAAGCTACTACTGTTCCAGAAAGAAGGGACTCTTCTATAGATGATAGGACTAGTCCTGATCATCCTTCGAATCCTCGTGCTAACAATATATACATTGGTGATCCTATCCCACCAAATAGATTTCTTAGAGGGAGACATTATTAAGAGAAGTGATGATGAAGATACTAGTGAAGGAGGGGCATAAAATGTATTAAGAGAAATTAGAGGGACCTCAAATGATGATGAGGACACTGAGTCTAGACATGATGGCTTTGAGAAAACTATTAATGTAAGTGGAGAATAATTTCATAGTCTTAGTACTTAATAAGGAATAAAATAATGGTTGAAAATATAGATGAAGAATTTTTTGATTTAGTTGAATATGGAATTTCCTTGTAATTAGTTGAAGACTTAGTAGAAGAAGTGGCAGTGGGCCTTTATGTTGATTAGATTGCTCAAGGAGATTTAGTTGTGATGGATATGGTTGATCAAGAGAATTCTCGAAGTGAGGGGGAGGAACCTGTTCCCACAGGTTCAGTTTTTGTAGCTCTTGGAATAAAAGATTGGTCATAAGACCCTAGATTTGTGGTTTTGGGATTAGATTATGGAGATTCTAATGATGACCCGCCTATTAGAAGTCCTCTAATTCCTCCAGTTAGAGAGACTACTATTGTGCAGCCAGTAGTACTTCTTCCTTGAGACTACATGAAGAAGGAATATTTAGAGTCAATAAAATCATATCTGAATACCCACTACGATGATAGATTTGTAGGCATAGAATAGGCTATGACTCATAATAAAGAAGTTGTAGCATCTACAGTGGAAAGACTAATTTTTACCTCTCACTCCATCATACTAGAGGAAGTAAAGGACTATCAGAATCAAATCAGAACCATGTCCGCTTATATGGAACCTATAAAGAAATTTATATCCAAATTAGACTCATATATGTTTTCAAGGGGTTGGGTGTAAAAAAACCATTGATATATTAGATGTGTGGTTCAGAAAATGGTTATTGTGTTTGAGGAAATTTATAATTCCATGGAGACACATGTGAGTGGCTATGTTGATGATGTAAAAAAGCTGATCAGTGAGATAACAAAATCTTTTAAGGAGACAGTGCATTTCACTATGGCACCTCTGTGTGCATCTGCTTCATTTTCAGTTGCTCCTCTAGTTGATCTATAAGCCTACAAGTCGATTATTATAGAATAAGTAGATAAGTTCTCTAGGGGAAGTCCCTATGATCCTCAGTATATTACTCACGTTATTTCCACTACTAGAGAAATTCATAATCTGGTGGGAAATTATTTAAGGGAAGCTGCTCAAGATCAGAAGGCCACCCAAGAGGAAGTTTATTTCTATCACAATCGGGTTTATAATAAACATCAGTTGGCTGGTCACTTAAAATTATTGTTGGAGAACTTGAGTATTTCACCTGTCAATATAAAATTTAAGTATCAAGTTATCAAGATGAGAGAGTTGACTCCTACTTTAGAGAAATTCAAAGAGAATAAGGATGATTTTATTTCAACCCTAGAGGTAGGAAGGTGTATTGTTATTATTGATTTCAAAAATCTAATTCTACGCTTCCTCCATGTAGACTGCACTCCCATCATTGTTCCTCCAGCCTTACCTTCTACCTTGAATACTTTAGGATCCATCTGTGATGAAATAATGACAATGCATGAACATGCCTTCAGAAGCACGACCCCAATGATTCCTCGAAGGTCTACTCACTACGGGTCTACTGATTCGACTTTTTCCAATCCTCCTACCATGCTAACTGCTTTTCACCAGTCTATCCCTTCATATTTGGAACCTTCCTCCTCCACATCCAAATTCAAATCTCCCTTGGAAATATTTGATGTGGATTGAATGTGGGTTGTCTTAGTTGATAGGGATCTTTGTAACATTATTTCTGTATATTATACTTATGATTCATTACTAGAAAATCCTCTTTTGTTACTTTTTATCCTCCTGTCTATTTGTTAATCACAAAGGGGGAGAAATATTTAAGTTTGAATCTCGAAGTTACATCTCAAGGTTAACAAAAGGGGGAGAAACTATACATTTTATGTTTATGTTATTATGTTGAATTTTCATATCTATATTTTTTTTCATAATAATTATGGTTAAAATGTTCTTTTACACGTCTCTAAATATTTTAGAAAATGTGCTTAACCCTAATTCTAAAAATAATTAAATAAATTGTGATTATCAAAAAAGATGGAGATTGTTGGACTCACCCTTTTTGATAATCAAAAATAATATTTTGATACTCCAAAATCATGTTTTATTTATGTGATAACTATGTTTCTCTTATAGGATAATTATTTATAAGAAAATCATTTTTATATCAAAGTTATTTTGTTACACATTTAAACATAATTTATTACATATAATTTACTTGATACAACATATAATATCGAACAGTATAGTGTCTTTGGGCTTAATATCATTACATAACCACTTAAAAAGGAAAAAAAATATTTATTTAACAAATCCTTTACATGACCACTAACATCCATCGTACATAGTATTGCCTGGGATAACCTGAGGACATGAATAAAAAAGGGTGAGATATAAAGCCCTGTAAGGGAATAATCATGGAATAACAAGAGGAGTAAAATAAATGTTATAAAATAGGCATATCAATAGAGAAAAAGAGAAGTATAAACATAAAGTCATGATAAAACATGATAATCATAACAAGGAAATGTGGCAACATCACTTAACAAGGAATTATCATGATCCAAGGCTCATCGCACATGGAGCATGTGTAAATACTCATTACACATGAAGCATGATTAAAACCTCATTGAAGTTGAATTAACATGAGTTAACACCCATTTCACATGACGTATCATGATTCTATACTTTATCCAATGCATTGGAGCACTATAAGGGTGCACCCTTCTCAAACATTTCATTTCATGCATAAGTGTTCCACATGGATAATATAACATGGATTCATAAAACATTTCATTTATTCCACCATAAAGGAATATGGAATACATACATGAATATTTATAATCAATAAGGAAATTTTCATAAAGGTGAATACCCTAGATATTTAAATGGGCATGGTATTCACTACACAAAGGCATTGGCTTGGCAAATCGGTGCAATTTTGGCTGTGTAATGGTGTGATGTACGAATTAATAAAAATGGTTGATGAGAGTTAAATAGGTGTATCATCATCAATAAATGACATGTAATGTAAGGGGGTCATATATATACATTTCCAAACAAACTTAATGGAAATTAGATTCGTGATATGGAAGAATTGTTTGAATGTAAATGAGGAGAGAGAGATTTCCTTTTGAAATTTGGGATAGTAACAGGTGTACATGGGAGGCATTTAATGAGATATAAAGGGGTATACCATAATTAAAACATAAATAAGGCAGTATGGGGGACGTGTGAAACCATACCCCAACATTTATAATTGAAAATAAAATGGCATAACAACATTAATAAAATTGGATAAAAATGAGAAAGGAAGAAAAAACCCTTTCTTGGAAGTATGATTCCAAAGGCTTGACAGAGGCTTGAGCGAGGCTTCTTGGAAGCTTGGGGTACCTTGGGAGGATTCTAGAGAGAGTATGGAAGAGGTTGGATGAACTCCAAAGGCTTTGAGTGAGGAGGAAGTGGGAGCTTGGGTGGGTTTATATAGGAAAGGTGAGGGAATTATTTATTATTTAGGATTGGGACCCTCACATTAAACTAATCCAAACCACAAACCAGCACATGTTTTTCCCATGGTTTTAACAAAAGGGATGTGGAAAAATATATTTTATAAGGCCAAAGTATGAACTTCATAAAACAATGGGGTTGCTTATGTGGAGGTGAGTCACACACCCAAGGAAAATAATATAAAAAGATAAGACGCTTAATAAGTCTTGAATGGTCCATTAATAATTTGTAAAATAAGTCAAAAAAAAAACCAAAAATCACATTATTTTAATGTTAAAAAATATTTTTTCCGAACATAAGACTTAAATTATTTTATTACATCACTCTTGGGTCATTATGATTTCATAAGACACATTATATATTTAAACGGTATTTAATTTTTACCCAAATATTTGATTGTCTCATAAAATTATGAATAAATCACCATTAGATAATTTCGACGTCCTGATTCCAGAAATAATATTCATTTTGTCTAAATAATTTTCTAAAAATTCTGATTTTCACTTTTCAAATAAAAACTGACTTTTATCTAAAATTCACGAGTTTTGACAAAAATGGCTTTCAAACCTTAATAGAATTTAATATTGCATTCATAAAATTATACGATCATTTATATTTTATAAAAAATTAGTTTTAAAATAATAATAATATTTTATTAAAATATTATCTAATTAAAAAATCACTTAATTCCTCCAAATAGTTATCTTAGTTAAACATTATCTAAAAATAATATTTGTCTTTAAAAACTATTTTCAAGGTAATAATAATAAAATGAAAGTATATTCCTTATTATATAAAAAATAATGTACACAATCATAGTTCTAAGGTCTTGTTACATAACCCCTTATAACACCAGCATAAGACCGTAGAGTAAGGTGTGCGATGGTGACAGACTCTTGGGGTGGATTGGATAACATTGCTCAGGTGATTATCTCTATCAAATAACACATCTCCTGTAGGTGTTCCTGATCAATAATTAAATATTCAAGCTTGGATTGGGATTGGTCAAGAGTAAAGCCCAAAGACACAAATTACTTTTCAAGGTCTAAAAAATGGTCTTTATATGGGGAACGTCTACAGGATGTGGCCATCGCTTTTTTGGTCCAAGTAAATTGGATTTGTTAAAGCCCAATATTTATAATAATAATGTGATCACTGTTCAACAACTATATTAGCAGCGGTCACAATTCATAACATAAAACCAAAGAAGTCGACATTTTATATAAAAAATTTACATAAAGAGGCATTTAATTAAATCAAGAGGGATTTCCATTAATGAATTTTTGGATCATTACAATCATTCCTTTTAATAAATTACACCCTCGAAATTTCCTTTTCCCACACTAAAATAAATGTGGGTAACTCTGCTTGATCATTTCCTCTGATTCCCATGTCACTTTTTCAAACATGTGGTTTTTTCACAACACCTTCATGAGGGGCATTGTATTATTTCGTAGAACCTTTTCTCTACAATCTATAATATTCACTGGCTCCTCCTCATACGAAATATCATCTGTTAATTGTACCACCTATAAAGAGAGTACTTGTGAATGGTCTAGTATATACTTACTAAATAGGGATACATGAAGGAAATCATGTAATTTGGCCATGGTCGGTGGATGTGCTAGCTGATATGCCACAATCCCGACATGATCATGAATCTTGAAGGGGTCAATGTACCTTGGGCTTAACTTCCCTTTCTTTACAAACCTCATTACCTTCTTCCATAGAGATATGCATAAAAATACCATGTCCCCAACTTTAAACTCATGGTATCATTAATAGTTATGTGCATAACTCTTCTGTCGACTCTAGGCTTCCTTGTTATATTTTTTAATGGTTTTGACCTTATCCACCATTTCATTGACAATTTTTGGTCTATTCAGCTCATCCTCACCGACCTCATCCCAACACGCTGGTGTTGTGCAACTTTTCCCATAACGTGCTTCATATGGTGCCATTTGGATGATCGAGTGGAAACTGTTATTATAAGAGAACCGAACCAAAGGTATTTTTGGATCCCATTCTACTTTAAAGTCTACTGAGCATGCTCTCAACATGTCCTCTAGTGTCTGGATAGTCTGCTCGGATTGGCCATCAGTTTGAGGATGATAGACCATACTAATGTTTAGTTCAGTACTCAGAGCATGTTGAAGACTCTTCCATTTCATAGAGACGAATCTTGGATCTCTATCAGACATAATAAATAGTGGTACTTCATGAAGCCTTACCACTTACCTGATATATATTCATTCCATTTGATCCAATGAGAAATCATCCAATATTGAAATGAAGTGTGCAGCCTTTGTAAGGAGATCCACAACAACTATGATTGCATTGTTGCCTTTAGATGTCTTCGTAAGTCCAGTGACAAGTTCCATGGTGATGTTTTTCTCATTTCCATTCTGGTATGGGCAACTATTACATCATCCATTTAGACATCTTCTTATTTTCCTTCACATGCTAACACACCAGTCACATTGATGTATATTCAAGGATCTTCGTCTTAATGTTATCCCACCAATAATGATCTCAAATATCTCGATACATCTTTGTGTTTTTTGGGTGAATAGAGAAATTTGAACTATGTGCATCATCCAAAAGTTCCTTATTCAGCTCTGGACTTGCTGGAACACATAGTATTTTCCCAAATCTTACAATTCCTTCTTCATTAACATTAAACTCTAAGGATTTCCCTTTTTCGATAGCTTCCTTTTTTTTGAATTACCACATCATCATTTTGAGCATCCTTTATCCTTTCCAAAAGTGATGGTTGACAAATAATTTGTGAATGGATGGTTGATGTTCCCTTATTTATGATTCCCAAGTCCATCTTCATAAAATCTAAAAATATTGGATCCTTTTAAATTCTCATCAATGATAGAATCACTGGGTCCTTTCTACTCAGTGCATCCACCACCTTGTTCATTTTCCCAGGGTGGTAATTGATTGACTAGTTGTAGTCTTTGATCAGCTCTAACCATCTTCGTTGGCGCATGTTCAACTCTTTCTGTGTGAATATATACTTGTGGCTTTTGTGTCCGTATATATTTCACACTTCTCCCTAAAGAGATAATGCCACAAAATATTCAAAGTGATGATCACTATATCCAACTCGAGGTCATGTGTTGGATATTTCTATTCATGAACATTCAATTTCCTTGAAGCATAGGAAATGAATTTTCATTTTTCATCAACACACATCCGTGGCCCTTCTTCGAAGCATCATAGAATACCACAAAAAGTTATCCACTTATGGGTAAAGTGAGCACGGGCGCAGTGATAAGCCCCCTTTTCCACTCTTTGAATCTTTCTTCACATTCATCACTACAAGAAAACTTTACACCTTTTTTGAGTTAGCTTTGTAAGATGGTTGGACAATCATGAGACATTTCTCACAAATCTTCGATAATATCCAGCTATCCCCAAGAAGCTATGGATATCTGTTACCGATACTGGCCTCGGCCATCCCTCAATTGCATCTATTTTGGAGGGTTCCAAAGATATCCCATTGCTTGTGATGATATATCCCAACAATGATATCTCCTTCAACCAGTAATGACACTTTTTGTACTTTTCATAGAGCTTCTCCTTCTACAAGGTCTCTAGTACTGTTCCTAGATGCTCCTCATGATCCTCCTTGGTTTTTGGAGTATATCAGAATATCATCTATAAAGACTACCACAATTTTGTCAAGTTAATATCTAAAGACACTATTCATCATGTCCATGAAGATTTTTGGAACAATAGTGAGTCCAAAAGGAATTACTATGAATTCATAGTGCCTGTATCTTATATGAAAATAAGTCTTGGGGATATCTTCCTTCCTCACCCCTACTTGATAAT
Source organism: Viscum album (assembly GCA_963277665.1). Taxonomy (NCBI): domain Eukaryota; kingdom Viridiplantae; phylum Streptophyta; class Magnoliopsida; order Santalales; family Viscaceae; genus Viscum; species Viscum album. The sequence continues at coordinate 1,072,821,757 of OY728129.1, forward strand.
ATCCTGACTGAAAATCCACCTTGGTGAAGTATAATGCTCCATGTAGCTAATTTAACAATTCAAAAATTCGTAGGAGAGGATACATGTTCTTTATCGTGATTTTGTTAATCTCACAATAATCGATGCAATGGCACATTGACCCATCCTTCTTCTTGATGAAGAGGACTGGTAAACCCCATAGTGAAGCAATTGGGCGTATAAACCCTTTATCCAGATTCTCTTATAGTTGTTTCTTCATCTCCACAAGCTTTACAACATCCATTCTATATGGATTCATGGATATTTTCAATTCCCCAGGTATAAGATCAATTGAAAATTCAACATCTCTTCTAGGAGGGTGATATGGCAATTCCTTAGGAAACACTTTAGCTAATTCCCTCACAATAGGCATGTATTCAAGGATAGTTGCCTCCTCAGACTCAATCATTTGAGAAATATACGCGTGCTCAAAGGGCAGTAATATCCATGCTTGTGATGATGGAGCTAAAGAAGGTTCATCTTCCTTTTAGAACTTGTAAAGAATCAGGGGTCGATTCTCCACATAGAGAGTGATTTCCCTCTCGTGGAAATTTATGTTGGCTCTATATAAGGAAAGCCAATCCAAGCCAATAATTCAATAAAATTATACTCAAGGGAGTATGATGAAGTTCTCAGGGAATTTCAATACACGGATTATAACATGGGAGGAGTTATATTCCTAGGATGTAATGATTTCCCCATTTTCCATACTCACCAACATCTTCACTTACATGATTTGTGGTTGTGATGGGATTGTTATACTAAAATTTATAGAAATAAGAGAATGTGTAGAGCATGAATTAAAAATTATGTTTTCTATTCTTGAATGAATAATTAGTGTACCTGTCACCACTTCATTTTCAGGGTTCACTCTGGTAGTAGTGATGGAAAAATCTCACCATAGAGGCCTTGGAGGTTGTTGGTTTCCTCTGAAAACCCTTGGCTTAGGGAACTGATTTGGAAGATGCCCTGGCTCTTTGAATTTGTAGAAATAATCCACACATTAAGGTTCGAACGGAACATTACTCTCCTATGTCATAGCTACAGGTCTTTCTTGCTGAAATTTAATAGCTATGTGCCCTTATCTTCTACACCAAATGCATTTCCTCGTCTCCTTCAGGTAGTTTCTGGGGTGCTTCTTTCCACACCTTTGGTAAGTGGGGTGTTGGATCTTCTTAGCACCATTGGATTTATCCATTGGACCCCTAGAATTGAAGTACACCTTATTCTTATTATCCCCATGATACCCCTGATATTATACAATCTCCATTTCAGCCTTGAGGGCATATTATAGAATTTCGTCATAGCTGTCGAAGTCACGGATCGCCACCCCTTTCCAAAGGGTAGGTTTCATCCCACCAAATAAGCGGCCAACCTTGCATTCGTGGTTAACAAAAAAGCTTGAAGCGTATCGTGAAAGCCTTTTGAAGTTTTCCTCATACGCTCCAAGAGATTTGTCATATTTTTGTTTGAGGGAAATGAATTTCTTTTCCATCATAAGCCCGAGGGTGTGTGGAAATTATTTGTCGAAAAATATCTTCGAGAAATCCTTCCATTCCAAAGCCTCGATCTCCTCCTCTGGCTTAGTATTTTTTATCAATTTCCACCGTTGACCAGCTTCACCTTCCATATGATTAGCAGCCAGGAGAATATTCTCTTGTTCAAATCATTAAAGGATGGAGAAGATCTTTTCAATGGAGTTGATCCACTGTACAACGATTGAGGGATCAGGCGATCCATTAAAAGTTGGATGCCTTTGTCTCGTGATGCTCTTGATTGCGACTAGTTCTTTTTTAAGGGGGTTGAACATTCCTCATGACCCATGTTTTTATTAATATCTTGAGTCATATGAGGAAGAATCATGGAAAATTTTGTGATTCTTGCTCCCATTAGATTGGGAATCTCATTTGTACAGTCATCAGAATGATCTTCACATCTGTTATTAGCCCAAGTCCTCCTATTATCGACCATTGGCTGGAATAAAAGTAAAGTCAGTGGTAACACATAAAGGGTAATACAAGTATGAAACTGATGACTTATAAATAAATTTTATTTTCTTTACTTATGAATCTATTGGCTTCAGTCTATGTTATCCATGATCTAATTTCTAACATATATTCTTAGGGAATTTTTTTCCCTTAATAATGGTTCATACTAAGCCTGTGAATTAACCAAAGAATGTCCCTTGTGTGTGTCATAACCAAGAGTGTAGCAAGTCCCATTGTCGTTCACCAGTTCTTGTTTGAGTCTAGCTCAAAGTGGTGTTATCGGGTTTTACCTCTAGGATACGTCTATTCCAGAGCCACCTCTACCTGCTCATATCCAGACATGGATGTATTTTCATGATAAACCACTTACTTAATACTCAACAAAACATAGAGATGTTTTTATTATACTTAGTCTTGTCTCTAAGGATTCACTAGGGTTTTCTAATTCTAATCCCAAAAATAACTAAACCAATCCTCTGATACCAACTATGATAACCCTAATCTTTCATTACACAATTAAACATAATTTATTACATAAAGATCACTTTATAAAACATATAATATCAATAGGTCTTGTGTCTTTGGGGATTAGGATCATTACATAACCACTTAAAACTTGCAAGGCAACATCTTTATTGAAAACATACTTTACATGACCACTACATTCCCTCGTACTTAGCATTGCATGGTATAACCTAAGGACATGCACAAAAAAAGGGTCAGTTATAAAGCCCAGTAAGGGAATAATCATGGAATAACATGAAGAGTAAAATACATGTTAGAAAATAGGAATATCAATAGAGATCAAGAGAAGTATAAACATAATGGCATGATAAATCATGATAATCATAACATGGAAATGTGACAACGACACTTAACATGGAATTAGTATGAGCCAAGTCTCATTGCACATGAAGCACGAGTAAATCCTAATTTCACATGAAGAAATAGTAAAACCTCATTGCACATGAAATATCATGATTCAACACCCATTACACATGACATATCATGATACTATACTTTACCCAATGCATTGGAGCGCTATAAGGGTGAACCCTTCTTAAACATTTCATTACATGCATAAGTGTGCCACATAGATCATATAACATGGATTTATAAAAAATCAACATTTATTACATGATAAAGGAATGTAGAGTTCATACATGAAACCTTACAATAAACAATTAAATGTGCATAATTTTGAATACCGTTGATAAAGAAATGGGCATGATATTCACTACACAAAGTCATTGTCTTGGAAAATCGGTGAAATTTCGGCAGCGTAATGGTGTGACGAAAGAATTAATAAAAATGGTTGATGAGAGATAAAGGGGTGTATCATCATATTTGAATGACATGGACACTATGGGAGGTCATATAGATACTTTTCCCAACAAATGTAATGGAAATTAGATTCATGATACAAAAGAATTGCTTGAATCTAAATGAGGATAGAGATATTTCTTTCGAAATTTTGGCATAGTAACGGGTGTACATGGGACAGATTTAATGACAGAGAATGGGGTCTCACATTGTAATTGAGCAAACATCTCCGGCCCATTCCTTTGTCAAAAAAGAAGGTCACGAAGTGTTTTAGAGGGTAAAATGGACTTTTCCCACACTTTCCAGAATTTTGTAAGTACATGCTGTGTAGTGTGAGTACACGCCGTGTACCACCTTGCCGGGTATACCCCATGTTGGTGTCGTGTCTTTTCCATGTGAAGATAATGGGTACACACTGTGTACCCTAAACTACACGCCGTGTAGTCCCTCCCCGTGTACGCGTTACCAATCAACGGTCATGTGTCGTGTTGGAGCCGTGTCTTTTCCGTGAGAAATAAATGGGTACACACCGTGTGTCCAAACTACATGCCGTGTAGACCTTCCCCACTTATGAATTACCCTCAAACATTGTGTTGACCAGTCAACAGCTGTGGATCCATGTTGGAAGCCGCGTGGAGACCGTGTGAAACGGCCGAGTACACACCGTGTACCATAAAGTACACTCCATGAACTTTTTCTTTTCTCACCTATAAAAGGAGGGGTCCCCTCCTCCTTTTCAACACACCCCTCTCCTCCTCTCTCCCCTGAGCAGAGTTCTCCTAAAAGACTCGAAGGATCTTTCTTCCATAACATCTTCCTCTGAGCTCCTATTTACGATCCGTCAGCGGCCACGTGATCGTAACAACGAGGACAAACTTCCGAGCTTGGAACCACTATTTTTCCATCGGGCTTTCCTTTCCGACTTCCACCCGAGGAAGTTTTTCCGGGACCCGACAGAAGAGATGGATGCCGATGGACGTCTTCTATGGTTGATCCGGGGGAGTGTTACGATAATAACCTGTTGAGGTAGGGATCTTACCTTCGACTCTCTAATTTTGTGCATCATGCAGGGTGGGTGTTATCTTGTTTACGTGAAACACTTTTGAACCAGTTTAATAAAGATAATAACTGGCTTATATAACGGGGATGAGAAGTTTGTGAATGCGGTTACTTTATTTTATATCCTGTGATATTATGTTGTGAATTGAATAGGCTTAGGCCTACAGAAAATCATGGTCATTGGGGGAATTTTCCTAATTAAATGTTGCCCTATCTTCTAGACTATTTTTGTGAATAGAACTTTGTAGAATGTGCAATTTGGTTAATCAAGTAAAGTTGGCTAATTAAAATTTGGAACCCTTGTGTGATCACCCCGGTCGAAAAAAATGGAATAATGAACATGTGGGTGTTGGCTTGGATACGCCGAATGTGATGGGGGTATTTTGTGGGTTGTTGTGGATCGGGTGAGCAGCGGGGCTTCGGTTTACTTGGTTGTGAGTTGGTGTGAATGCTATGATGGTGATGGGTCGCAGGGCTGCGATAAATGGTATTAAAGGGATAATGATGTACGGGTATCGGCGTGTTTGTGGTTATGGTGGTTGGCAGCGGAGCTGCAGGGATCAGTTTAAATGTGAACTGACTATGGGTTGAATAATAAATAAAAGTGGGAGAGTTAATGAATCGTGGGTCATGGTAGTGGAATAGGATAAATAATCAACGAGTTGGTTGGTTAATGAGAATGATTGTTTTTGTGTTTTCCTAACTTGATTTGTGGATGGCAGGGATATGATTTATGAACGATAAATGTGGTTGGTTTTGGAATGTTTCCCAGTAGTTAAGGATCTAATAAACTAAATATGTTGAAAATTGAAAACCTAAATGGGGTTTGGGCTGTTTGTTATATGCATGCTTCGTGGTAGCAGTGCCGATGCACGTGCTCAGTTTCTCTGTTTAGAATCCATAGGTTGGGCTGAGTGGTTTCTATATATATATATATATATATATTTATCTTTTGTGTTTTATCGCACCTCACCCATGTTGAGCACTTAATGCCGAACACTCCCATTTCATGGGAGAGGGTGTTTTCCCCTTAGTTACTAGCTCCTTCCTGCTCCTTCTTCCCTATGCTGTGATGGCTTGAGATGACCTTACACCTAAGACTCTTCAGGTAGGATTCGATTGGGGTGGATTGGCTCAAGAGTCTTCGAGTAGGCTAACTATTTCTCAAGAACCTTCGGGATGAGGCCCAGGTGTGTGCGGGCGGGATACGTGGTTGTGAGGCCTAGGTGTGTGTGGGCGGGATACGTGGTGGTGAGGCCCAGGTGTGTGCAGGAGGGATACGTGGTTTTGAGGACCAGGTGTGTGCGGACGGGATACGTGGTGGTGAGGCCCATGTGTGTGCGGGCGGGATACGTGGTTGTGAGGCCCAGGTGTGTGTGGGTGGGGAGAGTGTGGCAGCGTCAGGACGTTCACCGTTAGGAAGAGAAGCTATCTAATGGTGAATGGTGTGGGGTACCCATTACTCTTGTTCTTATATACTACTACCAGTTTTGATTGTGTTTTTGGTGAGTGTGGCTGGTGAGGTTGGGTGGATAGAATTCCTTTCTTGGTTTCCTCTGTTGTTCTCATGGGACAATAGGATGTATCCCCACTTGTGCACAAGAGCTTTAGGTTTCTCTACTGAGTATACTTGTATGCTCACACTACATTTACTTTCTGGTTTCCTGGAGGACTACCAGGGCCGTGCGGGACCCTACTAGTCAGAAAGTTGGAGTTGTTGCAGTTGTTGTATTCTTGTTTTCTTTTGGTATTATAATTTTGATCTTTTTGTACTTGTACCTTGTTATAAAATTGTTTAAACATGCATGTGGGCATGGTTTGGGTTTATTTCTATACACGTGTTCTTTTCCATTTTCGGTGGTTGACATGTCCTATTTCTCGATCTTAAAATAATAAAAAGGGTAATTCCTCCCATATTTGTGAAAACTCATACCCTTGGTGCTAGTCGCCAACCTGAGGCCTTCTGGAGGCTGGACTCGAGGTTCATTATCTCCCTTTCACCATTGCCAGCTCAAGAGGGTCATCTTTGGTGGGAGGGTGTCGTGATAGAATGGTATCAGAGGTGATGGTTGAGAGATAGGATGAATTCTGGAGTTAGGCATAGTGAGGATTTCATGGTACGGTAGGGCAACAATGTTGGTTAAACTTGGTGCGTGAAATAGGCCATGGAATACCGGCTAGGACACGGGATTTTAGGGCCCCCCCGTGATCTGATGCAAGGAATCCGATCCTACCGAACGACCAAGTGAGACTACATTGATTGTAGGGTAGAGACCCTAGGGAAGGTATATGCATCATCATGATTGTGTTTTACTTGATATGGGTGTTCTGGGAAAGAAATTGTTTAAAATGATAAAATGAAACCTTGAGAATTCCTTACTACTTGGGCTTAGGTGATCCTTGTTTACCATACAGCTATGGCACCTGGACGACGTCCCCGGGTGGCTCAGACGGACAAGGCCCAGCAGATCTAGGTGGCCGATCAGTTGTGCATTGACCGAGAGGAGGAATATAGCAAGTGGAAGAAGACTCTCTGTTCTTTTCAGCGGCATACCCTTAATAAGTACGAGGGTAATACATCGGATACGTAGACGGGGGGTTGGCTTGAGGAGCTAGGGATTGCTTTTACCTTGATTCGTGCTCCAAGGGAGTACTGGGTTCCCCTAGCAGTCAGTCAGCTGAGAGGTGCGACACGACAGTGGTGGATGCTCGACCTCGGAGAGAGGATAGAGGCACAGGTTCCGTGGGCGGAAATTAAGAAGGAATTCCGAGAGGAATTCCTTTCTTCCATGATCAAGGTGTAGAAGCAGCAAGAGTTACTCTCCCTTCAGCAGGGGAGTATGTCAGTATGAGAGTTGGGGAACAAGTTCAAGGATCTCATGCGCTTTTCTCCAGATCTCTTTCCGGATGAGGAGTCTCAGGCGAGACGTTTGGAGGAGGCGCTTCGTCCTTTGCTCCAGTATGCTGTCACCCCCTTCACCCTTCCGACGTACTTGGAGGTACAGAAGAAGGCAGAGGTTGTAGAGAGGATGCACTCACTGTGAGGTGCACCCTGTGAAGGGATCTAGCCAGGATCCTCGAAGGGGAAGGTAGTCAGCAGCATGTCTCCTGCAACGGGACCTTCCAGCTTCAGGCCAGTGGGGAGTAGGCCCCAGAAGTTCTAGTTCAGATCTTCGGGTCCTCATCCAATTTTCACGAGCCCAGGACCGCATTGTTTTTTTGTGGATGTTTCGCACACGTTCAGAGTTGGTGCCTAACCCAAGCTCAGTACGGTGGAGGTGGGCAGGTTCAGTACGCACCTTAGCAGCACCAGTTGACGGCGAGGCCCTTCCAGCAGCAGCATGACCATGCTCCTCCGAGGGAAGACTTTGCGAGAGGAGGACGACCTTCGGGTGCTCCTCAAGGACCTCGACTAGGGTGTGATCGGGGAGGTGGAAAACATCAGAGAGGTAGAGGAGCTGGGTGTGGACAGTTGCACATAGAAGAGTTGACAGCTTCAGCAGGACCAGAGGTGGTGCGAGGTGCGATTTTTATGTTCAGCACTCTCGTCTCTGCTTTGTTTGGTTCAGGAGCTTTGCACTCCTTTTTTGCACCTATTCTAGCCCATGCTTTGGGACTAGACGTAGAGAGACGTTCCATACCACTGGTGCTGAGTACACCAGTTGGAGGCCAGACCAACGTATCTTGTGTTTTCCAGGGATGTGGGGTGACGTTGGGACCACATCTATCCATTGGGGACCTTCTTCTATTATATATGAATCAATATGATGTCATCCTATGCATCGATTGGTTGTTTTATGTTAGTGCCGTTATCGATTTCTTTCAGAAAAGAGTCGTGTTCTCCAACGTGAACCAGCAGCGTGTAGCTTTTGTTGGTGAGAGGAGCTATCAGGCGGGAAGCCGGCGTGTGGAGCCTCTCCTTTCCTTGTTAGGTGGGTTATCAGTGGTTCCAGCTGATACAGAGATAGTGGATGTCCCAGAGGTTGTTGGGGAGTTCCTCGATGTTTTTACCTAGGAGTTTGTGACTCTACCTCCCCAACGTGATGTTGAGTTCTGGATAGACTTACATCCTGATGCTCGTCCAATTTCGATGGCCCCATATCGGATGGCACCTTCGGAGTTGCAGGAGTTGCTGATTCAGATTGATGATCTATTCGAGAATGGTTTTGTTCGACCCAGCGTATCGCCATGGGGTGCTCCAGTTTTGTTCGTGAAGAAGGAAAATGGTGGTCTCAGGTTATGTATAGACTACTGAAGGTTGAACTAGGTAACAGTCAAGAACCGTTACCCCCTTCCATGTATAGATGATCTCTTCGACCAACTGAGGGGAGAAGGTTGGTTTTCTAATAATTCTCTATGACCAGGATATCATCAGCTGAGGATAAAGGATAGTGACATCTCGAAGACGGCTTTCAGGTGCAGATATGGGCACTTTGAGTTTGTAGTGATTCCATTTGGAGTTAGGAATCCACCAGCTGTGTTCATGGGACTTATGAACTTTGTCTTCCGAGAGTTTCTGGACCGGTTCATCTTTGTGTTTATTGATGACATCCTGATCAACTCAAGATCAGAGGAGGAGCACGTTGAGCATCTCAGGGCAGTCTTGGAAGTCCTTCAACACCACCAGCTTTATGGGAAATTGACGAAGTGTAAGTTCTTGATGTAAGAAGTACACTTCCTTGGGCACGTGGTGTCTCATCATGGAGTGTTAGTGGACCCGTCGAAGGTGGAGGGAATTGTTTCTTGGGTAGCACCCAAGAGCATGGCAGAAGTTCGTAGTTTCCTGGGGTTAGCAGGTTACTATCAGAGGTTCTTTTCGGACTTCTCTTGAGTTTCTGCTCCATTGAATGCTTTGACTAGGAAAAACCAGGTCTTCTTATGGAGCGAGTTGTGCCATGAGGCTTTCGACTACCTGAAAGAAAAGTTGGTCAGTGCTCCAGTACTCAGGTTACCAGAGGAAGGGTTGTTGTATGAGGTGTTTTGTGATGCTTCTAGCCTTGGTCTGGGGTTCGTGCTGATGCAGAAGAAGGGAGTGATCTGTTATGGGTCTAGGCAGTTACACCCTCATGAGCATAACTATGCCACCCATGGCCTAGATCTTGCTGCAGTAGTGTTCTCACTGAAGTTGTGGCGACATTACCTCTTTGGGGAGCGCTTTGTGGTCTTCTCAGATCATAAGGGCATAAGTTATATCATCTCCCAACATGACCTGAACTTACGACAGTGGAGATGGGTCGAGTTTCACCAAGACTATGACTTCGAGATATCTTACAATGAAGGTAAGGGAAACATTGTGGATGATGCCTTGAGCAGGAAGTCACATAAAGAAGTGGTTCAATAATCCATTGATGGTTGGAAAGTTATGGGAGAGTTGTCCTCCTTGCACTTGGATGGAAGGGTAGAAGGTGTTAGAGGCTGTTTGATTCAGATGACGGTGCAGTCCTCCTAGTCGCAGTAGGTGGAGGAGTCTCAGTGGGGGGAATCTAAGGCAGAAGTGATACAGGATCGTGTCGATTAGGGAAATGATCTAGAGGGATGGTCAGAGGACATCCGACATCATATGCTTTTCCCTGGAAGGTTGTTTGTTCTGGAGGCGATGCGTGAGGGAGTTCTCCGTGAGTTCCATAGCTCAGCCTATACGGTACATCCAGGAGTTTCAAAATGTATCGAGGCCTGAGGGAACAGTTTGGGTGGCCCGAGGTGAAATGGGAAGATGCATAGTTTGTGGCTAAATGCCTAGTGTGTTAGCAAGTGAAGGATTAACACTGTGTTCCTAGTGTTTTTTTGCATCCCTTATATTTCCCCGAGTGGAAGTGGGATGACATCTCGATGGACTTCGTCACAGGACTACCCAGAGCTCAGGGTGGTTATGATGCTATCTAGGTAGTGGTGGATCGACTGATGAAATCAGATCACTTCTTAGCAATTAAGGATTCGGGCCCGGTGAGTACCTTAGCACAGAGGTACATAGATGAGGTGGTGTAGTTTCATGGATTTCTGAAGACTATCATCTTAGACCGGGATACTCAGTTTACCTCATGAGTCTGGAGGGGGTTACAACATGATTTTGGAACCAAGCTACGCGTTAGCACTGCTTTCCAACCCTAGACCGATGGGCAGACAGAGCGGACTATCCAGACATTGGAGGACATGCTGTGAGCATGCGTTCTGGATTTCGGAGGGTCATGGGTACGACACTTTCCTTTAGTAGAGTTTCCCTACAACAACAGATTCCACTCTACAATTGGCATGGAACCTTTTGAGGCCTTGTATGGAAGACCATGTCGTTCACCCATTTGCTGGGAAGAGGATGGTGAGATAGGCACTCTTGGGCAAGAGGTAGTACAGAGCACCACAGAGAAAGTCCAGCTTGTACGTGAAAGGATGAAAGCGGAACAGGACTGACAGAAGTCTTATGCTGATCGTCGCCAAAGGACCTTGGAGTTTGAGGTGGGAGATCATGTGTTCTTGAAGGTTTCCCCTCAACGAGGGTAGCAGAGGTTTGGGAAAGGGAGAAAGCTCTCACCTAGGTTCATCAGACCTTTCGAGGTGCTGAGGCGAGTCGGCGAGGTGGAATATCAGCTGGCCCTTCCACCTCCGTTGGAGAAGGTTAATGACGTCTTCCGCGTCTCCCTCTTTTTTGGTACTTACACGAATACTCTCACTTTATCAACTCGGGATAGTTAGATATGGGAGACGACGTGACCTTCGAGGAACGACCAGTCAGAATCAAAGATCATAAAGAGAAGGTGCTCCGTGGATGAACTATTCCATTGGTTCGTGTGTTATGGAGGCATGGTGGCCTCGAGGAGAGAACTTGGGAGCAGGAGACCCAGATGTGAACTCAGTACCCAGAGTTGTTTTGACTTGTGTTTTTCCTTTTTCTTCTGATCTTTGTTTTTATGTTATACTTTGTACCATTCATTTATGGAATTCTTGGCTTATGGGTTATGAGACCTTTTGTTTACTTGTTCTCTGGGAGTGTGAAACATGTTCGGGCGTGCAGGGAAGGGAAAAACCTGATCCCTAATCAAGACTAATTAATGCGGATGCGATTGAACATGTGCAGGAGAGTCAGTGCCACCTATAGTAGATAATATCTCAATATAGGAAAAGTAATTTTTCCCCAAACCATGTGTTCGGGCAGTGTGTGGGTTGTGCGGTGTTGGGGGCATTGTGAGTTGAAAAATACTAATGTGTGGAAGTGGTAAGACCCGATTCTTAATCGAGACGCATTAATGAGGACGCGATTAAACTCGTGCAGGCAAGTCTGTGTGGCCTAAAGCGGATAATATCTCGACATAGGAGAAGGAATTCCTAACACCTATAATTCGGGTTGGTGGTTGTGTTCCTGTTATAAAAAGAGCCCTGATAGGTATCTTGTTGGGTTCCTCTAGGATGGTTTTGAATTCTCGGGGATGAGAATGTTTTAACAGGTATCTGATGTAATGGCCCGGACCTCTCCAGCCCATTCCTTTTAAAAAAAAAGGCCACAAAGTGTTCTGGAGGGTAAAATGGACTTTTCCCACACATTCCAGAATTTTGTAAGTACACGCCATGTAGTGTGAGTACATGCCATGTACCACCTTGCCGGGTATACCCCATGTTGGAGCCGTGTCTTTTTAGTGTGAAGTAAATGGGTACACGCCGTGTACCCTAAACTACACGCCATGTAGTCCCTCCCCGCATACGCATTACTAGTCAATGGTCATGTTCCGTGTTGGAGCCGTGTCTTTTCCGTGTGAAATAAATGGGTACATGCCATGTGTCCAAACTACACGTCTGGTAGTCCTTCCCCACATATGCATTACCCTCAAACCATGTGTTGACCAGTCAACGGCCGCGAAGCTGTGTTGGATTCCACGTGGAGACCATGTGAAACGGCTGAGTACACGCTGTGTACCATAAAGTACATGTCGTGTACTTTTTCTTTTCTCACCTATAAAAGGAGTGGTCCCCTCATCCTTTTAAACACACCCCTCTCATCCCCTCTCCCCTGAGCAGAGTTATCCCAAGAGACTCGAAGGCTCTTTCTTCTTTAACTTCTTCATCCGAGCTCTGATTTATGATCCGTCAGTGGCCACGGGATCGTAACGATGAGGCCAAACATCCGAGCTTGGATCTGGTGCCTTTCATTCATCCTTTCCTTTCCGACTTCTACCCTAGGAGGCATTTCTAGTACCCGACAGAAGTTACGGATGCCGACAGACGTCTTCTAAGGTTGATCTGGGGGAGCGTTGTGATCAGAACCTGTTGAGGTTGGGATCTTACCTTCGTCTCTCTAATTTTGTGCATCATGCGGGGTGGGTGTTCTCTTGTTTACGTGAAACACTTTTGAACCAGTTTAATAAAGATAATAACTGGCTTACATAACTGGGATGAGATGTTTGTGAATGCGGTTACTTTATTTTATATCATGTGATATTATGTTGTAAATTGAATAAGCTTATGCCTACTGAAAATCACAGTCTTTGGGGGCCTTTTATTGCGCAATTAAATGTTTCCCTATCTTCTAGACCGTTTTTCTGAATGGAACTTTGTTGAATGTGGAATTTGTATAATCACGTAAAGATAGCTAATTAAAATATGGAACCCTTGTGTTATCACCCCGGACGAACAAAATGTAATAATGAACTTGTGGGTGTGAGCTTGGATATGTGGCATGTGATGGGTGTATTTTGTGGGTTGTTGTGGATCGGGTGAGCAACAGGGCTTTGGTTGACTTGGTTGTGGGTTGGTGTAAGTGCTATGATGGTGATGGGCAACATGGCTGTGATAAATGGTATTAATGGGATAATGATGCATGAGATTCGCTCTATTTGTGGTTATGGTGGTTGGCAGCGGAGCTGCAGGGATGGGTTTAAATGTGAACGGACTATAGGTTGTGAATAATAAATAAAAGTGGGAGAGTTAATGAATGGTGGGTCATGCAAGTGGAACGAGATTAATAATCAAGGAGTTGGTTGGTTAATGAGAAGGGTTTTGTTGTGTTGTCCTAACATGATTTGTGGATGGAAGGGATATTCTTTATGAACGATCGATGTGGTTGGTTGTGGATAGTTTCCAAGTAGTTAAGGAACTAATAAACTAATTCTGCTGAAAATTGAAAACCTAAATGGGGTTGGGGTTGTTTGTTGTATGCATTCTTCGTGGTAGCAGTGTCGAGGCACGTGCTCAGTTTCTCTGTTTAGAAGCCATAGGTTGGGCTGAGTGGTTTCTATATATATATATATATATATATATATATATCTTTTGTGTTTTATCGCACCCCACCCATGTTGATCACTTAGTGCCGAACACTCCCATTTCATGGGAGATGGTGTTTTCCCCTTAGTTACTAGCTCCTTCCTGCTCCTTCTTCCCTAGGATGTGATGGCTTGAGGTGACCTTACACCTAAGACTCTTCGGGTAGGTTTCGATTGGGGTGGATTGGCCCAAGACTCTTTGGGATGGCTTACTATTTCCCAATAACCTTCGGGATGAGGCCCAGGTGTGTGTGGGCAGGATATGTGGTTGTGAGGCCCAGGTGTGTGCGGGCAGGATACGTGGTGGTGAGGCCTAGGTGAGTGTGGGCGGGATACATGGTTGTGAGGCCTAGGTGTGTGCGGGGCGGGAAACATGGTGGTAAGGCCTAGGTGTGTGCGGGCAGGATACGTGGTTGTGAGGCCCAGGTGTGTGCGAGCAGGGAGTGTGTGGCAGCGTCAAGACGTTCACCATTAGGAGGAGAAGCTAACTAATGGGGAATGGTGTGGGGTACACAATACTCTTGTTCTTATATTCTACTTACTATTTTGATTGTGTTTTTGGTGAGTGTGGCTGGTGAGGTTGGGTGGATAGAATTCCTTGCTAGGTTTCTTCTGTTGTTCTCAAGGTACATTAGGATGTCTCCCCACTTATGCACAAGAGCTTTTGGTTTCCCTAATGAGTATACTTGTATGCACACCCACAGTTTACTTTCAGGTTTCCAGGAGGACTACCCGGGCCGTGCGTGACCCATACTAGTCAGACATTTGGAGTTGTTGTAGTAGTTGTATTCTTGGTTTCTTTTGGTATTGTAATTTTGAGCTTTCTGTACTTGTACCTTGTAATAAAATTGTTTAAACATGCATGTGGGCTTGGTTTGGGTTTATTTATATACACTTGTTCTTTTCCCTTTTTGGTGGTTGACTTGTCCTATTTCCCGATCTTAAAAAAATAAAAAGGGTAATGCCTCCCATATTTGTGAAAACTCATACACTTGGTGCTAGTCGCCAACTCGGGGCCTACTAGAGGCGGGACTCAGGGGGTCATTATCTCCCTTTCACCATTTCCAGCTCAGGAGTGGCATCTTTGGTGGGAGGAGGTCGTGACACAAATCATTAAAACATAAATATGGCAATATGGGTTAGGTGAAAAACCATACCCCAACATTTATAATTTAAAATAAAAGTGAATAACAACATTATGAAAATTGGATAAAAATAAGAAAGGAAGAAAAAACACTTACTTGGAAGTATGCTTCCAAAGGCTTGAGAGAGGCTTGAGGGAGGCCTCTTGGGAGCTTGGGGCACCTTGGATGGGTTACAGAGAGTAGAGGGAAGAGGTTGGATGAACTCCAAAGGCTTTTACTGAGGAGGATGTGTGAGCTTGTTTGGGTTTATATAAAAAAGGTGATGGAATTCTTTATTATTTAGGTTTGGGGCCCCCACATTAAACTAATCCAATCCAGAAATAAGTCCATGGTTTTTCCCATGGTTTTTGGAAAAGGGAAGTGGAAAATAGTATTTTATATGTCCAATTTCCGAAATTCTTAAAATAATGGGGTTGCTTATGTGGAGGTGAGTCACACTCCCATGGAAAACAATTTAAAAAGACGAGATGTTTAATAAGTCTTGACGGGTCCATTAATGCTTTCCAAAATTAGTCAAAAAATCCCAAAATGACAGTATTTTAATGGTAAAACATGTATTTGCCGAACATAAGACTTATAGTATTTTATTACATCACTATTTGGTCATTATTATGTCGTAAAACACATTATATATTTAAACAATATTTAATTTTTACCCAATATTTTGACGCTCAGAAAATTATGAAAAATTCAGTGTTGGATAATTTCAATGTCCTAATTCCAGAAATAATATAAATTTTATCTAAATAATTTTCTAAATATTATAATTTTTAATTTTAAAATAAAAAGTGTCATTTTTCAAAAAATCATGGATTTTGACAAAAATGGCTTTCAATCCTTAATAAAAATTACAATTGTATTCATAAAATTATATGATCATTTATATTTAATAAAAAATTAATTTAATAATAATACTGATATTTTATTAAATTTTTATTTAATTCAAAATCAAATAATTCATCAAAATTAATTTCTTAGTTGAACATTAACATAAAATATTATTTGTGCATTAAAAACTATTTACACGGTAATAATAATAAAATGAGAATATATTCATTACTATATAAAAAATAATGTACCTAACCATAATTCTAAGGTGTTGTTACATAACCCATTATAACAATCGGATAAGGCTGAATAGTAAGGTGTGCAATGGTGGCAGAATCTTGGGGTGGCTCAGATAACATTGCTCGGGTGGTAATCTCTATCAACATCCACTTATCTCGTAGGTGGTCTAGCTCGAGCTTAACAAATTCAATCTCTGATTGGGCTTGGTCAAGAGCGAAGCCCAAAGATGAAACCTCCTTTCTGAGCTCTGGAAAATGGGATTCATATGGGTCACGTCTACTGGATGCGGCCATCGCTTCCTTTGTCTGAGAAAATTGGATTTGTTAAAGCCCTATATTTATACTAATCATGTGATCGCTATTCAACGACGATATTAGCAACAGTCAGAATTCATAACATAAAACCAAAGAAGTCAACATTTTATATAAACATTTTACATAAAGAGGCATTTAATTAGATCAAGATGTATTTACATTAATGAACTTTTGGGTCGTTATAATAACTATGTACTTTTAATCTCCCTGCTATTTTATTTAAGCTCGTAGTGAAAAATTTCTCTAATTGCAAAGGTCACTGATGAAAATGTCACTGATGCAAAGGTCACCTATGAAAAGGTCACTGATGCAAAGGTCACCGATTAAAAGGTCACTGATGAAAATGTCACCTATGCAAATGTCACTAATGCAATGGTCACTGATGCAAAGGTCACTGATGAAAACATCACCTATGCAAATGTCACTGATGCAAAGGTCACTGATTCAAATGTCACTGATGCAGGGTCACTAATGCATGGTTACTCTTGGGAAGGTAACCGATGGAGTGTTATCGATGGAAGGTTACCATAGGGAAGGTTGTCAATGAATGCTCCTGATGTGCTCATACTATTGAGCCCTACAGTTGTGAAAGCTACCATCACTAGTCTACCATTTCTTACCCTTCCATGCATTGTCAAATTCATAAGATTATTATAACGGTCATTTTTGGAAAATTAAATACTTCTGACATTAATTAATGCTGATTGTAGACATATAAGGGGACCATATCTGGAGAGTATGAGGTACGAGAAAGATCACACGTGATGTAATTATTCTTATTGTTGAACCCAAAATATATAAAAGAGAAGAAAAGGAAGAAAAGGTGTGATGGATGAGTGCCCGTGCTTAGAATCTAATATAATGAAGTGCAGTAACAGATAAGTCACATATGAAGGAGCTTACAATCTACCTCAAAGAAGAACCATCTTGCACTTACACTATGAACTCTCAATCATCATGATGATCATTTAATACAAACTCACTTCTACCTTATGTGCCTCATAAACTGTTGATCAACATCAGAAGAAGAGCACTCAAGGATAGAGAGACACTCTAATTAAAAGACAACCATCAGAGAAAGACTCGAACACCAATTTATTCACTCAAATGAGTTAAGAGCGGAATGGTAAACCCATAGAGCCTTCTAAACTCAGTCTCATCATATTTTCTATACTGTGTTCTTTTATTTAACAATTTTGAGAAGTGTGTGTTTTTGTCACACATTTCCTTTTATGTCATTATAATCCATCCTTGAGTTTCATCATTTTCTTTGAAAATAATCCTTTTAATCATTTTTTGTATGTGTAACTTTTGACTCATTTTGTGAAAGTGATTTTTTAACATTTATCGCATGGTCACATTTTACATTTATCAAAAACATTATTCATTATCAATATTATTCTACAATTATCAATGTTGTTTTAAATAATGTATTATTCTTTTTGTTCGGGGAATTTTTAAAAATTAATAAAATGAAAAGGCTATTTCCTGTAATTTTTTGATAACTGAAATTTGTTTTTTTAAGATACCTAATGAAAGAATTTATGGGTTTTTTGATGGAAAATTAATAATTTGTTTTTTTATCATTATCTAGTTCATAGAAATTTTATATGATAACTAGTGATCCTGATACATCTATGATAATGACTAATCCTGATATGGCTCTCTAGTACATTGTGTAATTATAATGATTTTAATAGGAAATAGGTTTCATAACTTCATGTTATTATAGAATAAGACTAGAAACCTGACTAGGAACTCTTGAGGAAATTATTTGGTTTATTAAAACTCATTTATTATTCAATTTTTATTTTATTGAAGAGATCCAACTATAAAAGTAGGAATCCATGAAGGAGAACAACAACGATGGTCTAAAGTAATGGAGACCCAATGACTACTTTTTTACAATGAGAGAGAATTCATTTGGGAGAGAGCCAGTATGTAAGTAAATGTTTATATCTATTCTAGGATCACCTTTTCATACCAGCAAGTTAGCAGAAAAATTTCTTTCCATATAGGTGTGTCTGATAGTAACACACTGATGGATGAGAGTTTTTCAATTTCTAATCATATATATCAAATTCCATGGCCAATAACTCTTGCCTTGACGATGTTCGACCAAGACATTGGAGCTCAAATCCACCATTATTATGTTGATATTGTAAAGTATACATAAAGATAGACAAGTATCCAATGCTTTTATCTCTTCCTCCAATGAATTTAATGCTCTAAAAAACATATTGTAACAAAAAATGACTGATCTATTATGGTCTGTCATGATACACCCTACTTTTATGATTCATGCTACACATGAACCATCTGTGTTAAATTGCACACCTGAACAAGGTATCTTCCATCTAATCCATCCTCATGTATCATGACGTGATCCTTCCCTAGAGTCCATGAATGTTCTTGGTAGTATGTTTCTAAGATGGAATGAGGAGTGAGTGCCTTGGGTGTGAGCCCCAAATTATGCTATTCGAATCCTCAAGAGGTTCTTTAAAAAAATGTGGATATACATTAACATATCTCACTATATTCCTTTCCTTCTAAATGACCCTTCAACCCACATTGAAGATCAACCTGTAGACTTGAATCTCCACCCATATTGATCATTTCCCTGAAATATGACAACCCTTCTTTTTATTACACTATTAATCAAAATTTATTACATAAACTTCACTTGATATAAAATAGATGATCGAGAGGTATAGTGTCTTTGGGGCTTAGGATCATTAACTAACCAATTAAAACATGAAAAAAACACATCTTTATTGAAAAATTCCTTTACACGACCACTACATTCACTCGTACTAAGCATTGCATGGGTTATCCTAAGGACATGCATAAAAAGGGGTGATCTATAAAGCCCATTAAGGTAATAATCATGGAATAGCATGAGGAATACAATAAATTATAGAAAATAGACATATCAATAGATCACAAGAGAAGAATAAACATAAATGTATGATAATGCATGACAATCATAACATGTAAATGTGGGAACAACACTTAACATGGAATTAGCATGAGCCAAGGATCATTGCACTTGGAGCATGAGTAAATCCCCATTGCACATGAAGAATGAGTAAAACCTCATTGAACTTGAATTATCATGATTCAACACCCACTTCACATGACGTATCATGATACTATACTTTACCCAATGCATTGATGCGCTATAAGGGTGCACCCTTCTTAAACATTTCATTTGATGCATAAGTGTGCCACATGGATCATATAACAGGGATTCATAAAACATCATCATTTATTCCACAATAAATGAATTTGTAATTAATACATGAGACTTTATAATCAATATGTAAATGTCCATAAAGGTGAATACCCTTGATAGAGAAATGTGCATCGTATTCACTACACAATAGTATTGGCTTGGAAAATCAGTGCAATTCCGCCAGCTTAACGGCATGACGTTAGAGTTCATAAAAATTATTGATGAAAGAGAACGAGCTGTCTCAACATATTTACATGACATGTACAGTAAGGGGTAATATAGATACATGTCCCAACATATGTAATGGAAATTAGATCCCTAATACAAAATAATTTCTTGAATTTAAATGAGGAGAGATAAATTCCTTTCGGAATTTTGGTATAGTAATAGGTGTACATGGGAGGAATTTAATGAGGGAGAAAGGGGTATCCCATCATTAAAACATAAATAGGGTAGTATGGGGGAGGTAAAAAACCATACCTTGAATGTTATAATTTAAAATTAAAGTAAATAACTACATTAAGAAAATTGAACAGAAATGAGAAAGGAAAAAAACCATTACTTGGAGGTATGCTTCCAAAGGCTTGAGAGAGGCTTGAGAGTGGCTTAAAGGGAGATTGGGGTACCTTGGAAGGATTCTAGAGAGTGGAGGGAAGGGGTTTCACAAACCTAAAAGGATTTGAGTGAAGAGGAAGTGAGATCTTGGGTGGGTTTATATAGGAAAGGTGTGGGAATTCTTTATTATTTAGGTTTGGAACCCTCACATTAAACTAATAAAAACCACAAACCAGCCCATGGTTTTTGCCCGTGGTTTTTGGAAAATGGAAGTGGAAAAAAATATTATATGAGGCCAAAGCCCTAAATTCTTAAAATAATGGGATTGCTTATGTGGATGTGAGTCACACTCCCAAGGAAAACAATTTAAAAAGACAAGATGTTTAATAAGATTTAAAGGGTCCATTAATGCTTTGTAAAATAAGTCAAAAAACCCTAAATCACATTATTTTAATGGTAAAACATATATTGGCCGAGACTAAGACTTATAGTATTATATTACATCACTATTGGGTCATTATGATGTCATAAAAGAAAATATATATTTAAACAGTATTTAATATTTACCGAAAAATTTGATTGTCTCAGAAAATTATGAAAAATTCACCGTTGGATAATTTAGACATCCTTATTGTAGAAATAATATTCATTTTATCTAAATAATTTTCTAAACATGTTAATTTTCACTTTTAAAATAAAAAATGATATTTATAAAAAATTCATGGGTTTTGACAAAAATGGATTTCAAACCTTAATAAAAATTACAATTGCATTCATAAAATTATTCCATAATTTATATTTAATAAAAATTAATTTAATAACATTATTATTATTTTATTAAAATATTATAAAATTAAAAAATCCATTAATTCACCAAAATAGTTTTCATAGTTGAACATTAACTAACTATACTATTTGTTCTTCAAAAACTATTTACAAGCTAACAATTAAATTAATGTATATTCATTCATATATACAAAAATAATGAACATAACCACAGTACCAAGGTCTTGTTACATAACCCCTTATAACACCCACATATGACCGAAGAGTATGGTCTGTGATGGTGACAAACTCTTGGGGTGGCTCGGATAACATTGCACGCGTGGTGATCTCTATCAACTTCCACTTCTCCCGTAGAGAGTTCCGTTCGATCTTTACATGATGAAGCTCGGTTTGGGCTTGCTCAAGAGAGAATACCAATGATGCCACCTATTTTCCAAGCTCCAAAAAATGGGCTTCATATGGAGCAATTCTATTGGATGGGGCCATCACTTACTTTTCCTAAATAAATTATATTGTTAAAGAACTATATTTATACAAATCATGTTATCACTGTTAAAATGATATATTAGAAATGGTCACAATTCATAAAATAAAACCAATGAAGATGAAATTTTATATAAACATTTTACAATAAGAGACATTTAATTAGATCCAGAGAGATTTCCATTAATGAATCTTTGGGTCGTTACAATCTCCCCCCCCTATGAAATTTCACCCTCAACATTTCCTTTTCCCACACTAAAATAGATGTGGGTAACTCTACTTCACCATTTCCTCTGATTCCCATGTCGCTTCATTATCCTTTTTGTTTCTCCACAACACCTTGACAAGGGGCATTGTCTTATTTTGTAGAACTTTTTCTCTATGATCTATGATCTTCACTGGTTTCTCCCTATAAGAAAGATCAACCTATTACTGTACCACCTAAGAAGAGAGTACATGTGAAGGGTCTGGTATATACTTCCTTAAGAGGGATATATGAAAGATGACATGTACTTTGGCCATAGTAGGTGGATGTTCTAGTCGATAGGCCACAACCCCGACACAATCAACAATCTAAAAAGGGTATGATGTACCTTGGACTTAACGTCCCTTTCTTTCCAAACCTCATGACCTTATTCCACTGAGAAATGAATAGAAATACCATTTCTCCAACTTTAAACTCAAGGTCTCATAAAAGGTTATCTGAATAACTCTTCTGTCAACTCTGGGATGCATTGATATGCTGCATAATGGTTTTCACCTTCTCCACCATTTCATCAACCATTTCTTGTCCAAGATGATTACGCTCACTGACCTCATCCCAAAACACCAGTGTTCTACACCTTTTCCTATAAAGGGCTTCATATGTCAAAATTTGGATTCTTGTCTGGAAACTTATTTTATAAGAGAATTCAACCAGAGGATGATGTTTATCCCATCCTCCTTTAAAGTCCATTGAGAACGATCTCAACATGTACTCAAGTGTTTGGATAGTCCGCTTAGATTGGCCATCAGTTTGAGGATGAAATTCCATACAGAAGATCAGTTCAGTACTCAGATCATGTTGAAGACCTCTCCAAAACATAGAGGTGAATCTTAGATCTCAATCCAACAATATAGATAGTGGTACTCCATGCATCCTTACTACTTCCCTGATATATATCAGTGTTAGTTGATCCAATGTGAAATACTCTTGAATAGAAATGAATTTTCAGCATTTTTAAGATGATACACAACCACCTAGATTGGATTGTTGCATTTCAATGTCTTCAAAAGTCTAGTGACAAATTCCATGCTGATGTTCTCCCATTTACATTCTGGTATAGTCAATGGTTACGTCATCCTCTTAGAAATCTGCCTCTCGTCCTTCACTTGATGACACAGCAAGAACTTTGATGTATATTCAATGATCTATTTTTTCATATTATCCCACTAATAAAGCTCTCAAGGATCTCCATAAATATTTGTGTTTCCCGAGTGAATAGAGAAATTTGAACTATGTGCATCATCCAAAAGTTCCATCTTCATCTCTGCACTTTATGTAACATGTTTTCTTTTCCCAAATTTCACAATACCCTCTTTATTAACATTAAAAATCAAGGACATACCTTTTTGGAAAGCATCCAATTTTTCCTAAATTCCCACATCATCCTTTTGACCATCCTATATCCTTTCCAAAAGTTACGATTGGGAAATCATTTGTCAAAGGATTGATGATGTTCCCTTATTTATGATTCCCATTCCTATATTCATCAAATATAAGAATATTGGATCACTTTTAATTTTCATCAATGATAGAATCACTGGGTCCTTTATACTTAGGTCATTTGTCACCATGTTTTCTTTCCTAGGGTGGTAATGGATTGAGTAGTCATAATCTTTGATCAGCTCTAACAATCTTCATTGGTGCATGTTCAACCCTTTCTTTGTGAATATATACTTGAGGCATTTTTGGTCCGTATATATTTCTGACTTCTCTCCAAAGTGATAATGCCACCAAATTTTCAAAGCGAAGATTACTGCAGCCAACTTGAGTTCATGTGTTGGATAGTTCTATTCGTGAACTTTTAATTGCCTTGAAGCATAGGTAATGACTTTGTCATTTTCCATCAACACACATCCAAGGCCCTTCTTCAAAGCATCGCTGAATATAAAAAAAAGATCTCCACTTGTGGGTAATGTGAGAAGATGAGTACTGATAAGCCCCCTTTTCAACTCCTTGAATATTTCTTCACATTCATCAATCCATGAATACTTTACTCACTTCTGAGTTAGCTTGGTAAGATGGTTGGAGAATCATGAGAAATTTCTCACAAATCATCGATAATATCCAGCTATCCCCAAAACGATACAGATATCTGTTATCAATGTTGGCCATGGCCATCCATCAATTGCATCTCATTTAGAGGGATCAAAAGATATCCCATTGATTGTGATGATATAGCCCAAGAATGATACCTCCTTCACCCAGAACTCAAACTTTTTGTACATTTCATAGAGCTTCTCCTTTCGCAAGGTCTCTAGTACACTTCTTAGATACTTCTCATGATCCTCGTTGAATTTAGAGTATATCATAATATCATTTATAAATTCTACCACAAATTTTTCATGGTAATCTCCAAAGAATCTATTCATTAAGTCCATAAAGATTTCTGGATAATTAGTTTGTATGAAAGGCATTACTATGAATTCACTATGCCTGTATCTTGTACAAAAGTAGTCTTTGTGATATCTTCCTTCTTCACCCTTACATGATAATATCCCGACCACAAATCCACCATGGAGAAGTATTTTTCTCCATGAAACTGATCGAACAAGTCATCAATTCATGGGAAAAGATAGTTGTTCTTTATCGTGATTTTTTTTAAACTCACGATAGTCGATGCAAAGCCGCATTGACCCATCCTTCTTCATGATAAAGAGGACTAGTGCACCCAATGGTGAAGAATTTGGTGTATAAACCCTTCATCCAGATTCAACTTTAGTTGTTTCTCCATCTCATCAACCTCTACAACATCAATTATATATGGAGTCTTGGATATTGGAAACGTCCCAGGTATGAGATCAATTGAGAATTCAACATATCTTCTCGAAGGAAGACCATGAAATTCATCTGGAAACACTTCGGAGAATTCCCTCACAATAGGCATGAATTATAGGATGGTTTCCCCCTTAGACTCAGTCATCTGAGCCAGATACGTGTGCTCATAGGGTAGTAATATGCACACTTGAGATGATGGAACTAAATAATTTTCATCTCCCTCTTTGCACTAGTAATGGATCGGGGGTCAATTCTCTACATAGAGATTGATTTTCCTCTCACATCAATTTATGTTGGATCTATATAAGGAAATCCAATCCATGCCAATAATTGATTCAAATTCCACCTGAGGGTGTATGAAGAGGTTCTCTGGAAAGTACATTCCACATATTATGACAGGGGAGGAGTTATATTCATGGGACACAATGATTTCCCCATTTTCCGTACTCGTCGACATCTCCACATCCATGACTTGTGGTAGTTCTGGTATTTTTCTACTAAACATTTAAGATATTATAGAATGAGCAGAACTAGAATAAAAAAGTATGTTCTCTATTATTGTATTAATAACTACCGTACATGTCACCACTTTTTTTCGGGGTTCACTTCAGCAGTAGTAATGGAAAAAGCTCACCATTGTTTCTCTGAAGTTGTTGGTTGCCTCCAAAGACCCTTGGTTTAGGGAACTGATTTGCAAGATTCCCTGGTTCTTTGCAATTATAGAAACTAACCACATGTTGAGGTTCGAATGAAGCATTTTTCTCCTCTGTCACAGCCGCGAGTCTTTCGTACTGACAGTTAATAGCTATGTTCACTTCGCTTCCACACCTAAAGAATTTTTTTCTCCCCTTAAAGCAATTTCCATGGTGCTTCTTTCCCACCTATGGCAAATGGCACGGTGGGTATTCTTAGAACCACTGTTTTTATCCATCAGACCGCCCGCATTGAAGTCCACCATACAATTCGTTTCCCCATGATACCCCTGAGATTCTCTGATATCTCTTTCGACCTTAAGGGAGCATCAGACAATTTCCTCATAGATATCAAAGTCATGGATCTCCAGTGCTTTCCAAAGGATAGGTTTCAGCCCACTAAATAAGTGTTCAACCATGCATTTGGTGGTAATGAAAATGCCAATATAATATCGTGAAATCCTTGTGAAGTTTTCCTCGTACGCTCCAATAGATTCGTCGTCTTTTTGATTGAGGGAAAGGAAGTCCCTTTCCATCTTAAGCCCGAGAGTGCATGGAAAATATTTATAAAAAAAATCATCATGAAATCCTTCAATTCCAGTGCCTCAATATACTCTTCGGGCTTCATATTTTTGATCAACACATACCATTGATCAGATTCACCCTTCATATGATAAGCATCCAAGAGAACCTTCACTTGTTAAGAACATTGAAATATGGAGAAGATCTTTTCAATGGAATTAATCAATTGTTCAGCGATTGAGGGATCATATGATCTATTAAAAGTAGGAGGCCTTTGTATCATGAAGCTCACAATAGAAAATTTTTCTTTCTTAGGGGGTTTGGAACGTTCTTCTTGAGCCATGTTTCTATTCGAAGATAGAGTAATCAGAGAGATAAGCGTGACAAAGGTCATGATTCCCGCTCCCATTGGATTGGGCATCTCATTAGTACAACCATCAAATTGATCTTTACATCGGTTGTTATCCAAATTCTTCATATTACTGACCATTGGCTAGAGTAAAAGTAAAGTTAGGGGTAACACATAAAGTTTAATAAAAGGACAAAATTGATGACTTATAAATAAATTTTATTTCTTTAACATATGAATCTATTTGCTTCAGTATATGTTATCCAAGATCTACTTTATATCATTTATTCTTAGGACACTTTTTTTGTCCCTTAATAATGGTTCATACTATGATTATGAATTTACCGAATCATATCCTCTGAGAGTGTTGTAACCAAGAGTTTATCAAGGCCCTTTTTTATGAAGACGTTTTCATTTGAGTCTAGCTCAAAGCTGTGTTTTTTGGTTTTACCCCTAGGACACATTTGTGACAGAGCCGCCTCTACCCGTTAGTATCGAGATAGGGATGTATTTTCTTGATAAAACACTTAATTAATACTCAAAAAAATTTAGGTGTGTTTTTAGTATACATAGTCTTTTCACTAAGGGTTTTCTAGGGTTTTCTAATCCTAATCCCAAAAATAACTAAACCACCCTTTGATACCAACTATGGAAACCCTTATTTTTATTACAAAATTAAAAATAATTTATTACACAAACTTCACTTGATAAAACATAGAGGATTGATTGGTCTAGTGTCTTTCGGGCATAGGATCATTATATAACCACATAAAACACGAAAAAAAACTACATCTTTATGGAAAACATTCTTTACATGAACATTACATTCCCTCGTACTTAGCATTGCATGGGATAACCTGAGAAAAAATGCATAAAAAAGGGTGATCTATAAATACCAATATGGGAATAATCATGAAATAACATGAGGAAAATAATAAATGTTAGAAAATATGCATATCAATATATCACAAGAGAATACTAAACATAAATTCCTGACAAAGCAAGAGAATCATAACATGGAAATATGGCAACAACACTTAACATGGAATTAGCATGATCCAAGGCTCATTGAACATTGAGCATGAGTAAATATTCATTTCACATGAAGCACGATTAAAACCTCATTTAACATTAATTAGAATGAGTAAACACCCATTTCACATGACGTATCACGATACTATACTTTACCTAATGCATTGAAGTGCTATAAGGGCGTACCCATAAACATTTCTTTTCATGCATAAGTGCTCAACATGGATCATATGAAATGAATTCATAAAACATCATCATTTATTCCATGATAATGGAATGTGGAATTCATACATGAAACTTTATCATCAATGATTAAATGTGAATAAAGTTGAATACCCTTGATAGAGAAATACTAATGGTATTCATTACACAATGGTATTTTCTTGGAAAATCAGTGGATTTCGGCAGCGTAACGGCATGACGTAAGAGTTCATGAAAATGGTTGATGAGATGGAAAGAGGTGTCTCATAATATTTACATGACATGGACTATAAGTTTATAATATATATACATGTCCCTAAAATTAAATGGATATTAGATTCAGGATAAAAAATAATTTCTTGAATGTAAATTAGGAGAGAGAAATTCCTTTCAGAATTTCGGCATTGTAACGGATGTACATGGGAGGAATATAATGAGAGATAAAGGGGTCTCAAATCATTCAAACATAAATATGGAATTATAGGGGAGGTTAAAAACCATACCCCAACATTTATAATTGAAACTAAAATGGCATAACCACATTAAAAAAATTGGACAAAAATGTGAACGAAAAAACCCTTACTTGGAAGTATGCTTCCAGAGGCTTGAGAAAGGCTTGAGAAAGGATTATTGGGAGCTTGGGTCTCCTAGGGAGGATTACAGAGATAGTAGGCCAGATATGGGATGATCTACAAAGGATTTGAGTGGGGAGGAAGTGGGATCATGGGTGGGTTTATATAGGAAAGGTGAGGGAATTCTTTATTATATAGGTTTGGGACCCTCACATTACACTAATCCAAACCACAAAACAACCCATAGTTTTTCCCATGGTTTTTTGAAAACGGATTTGGAAAAAAATATTTTATAAGTCAAAAGTCCAAAATTTTTAAATAATGGGATTGCATATGTGGAGGTGAGTCACACTCCCAAGGAAAACAATTTAAAAACATAGGATGTTTAATATGTTTTCATGGGTCCATTAATTATTTGTAAAATAAGTCAAAAAAACCTAAAATCACTTTATTTTAATGGTAAAAAATATATTATCAAATCATAAGGCTCATTATGATTTATGACATCAATATTGAGACATTATGATGTCATAAAACACATTATGTATTTAAACGGTATTTAATTTTTACCCAAAAATTTGAATGTCTCAGAAAATTATTAAAAATTCACCATTGGATAATTTTGTTGTCCTGATTCCAGAAATAATATTAATTTTATCTAAATATTTTTCTAAATATGTTAATTTTAACTTTTAAAATAAAAACCGATATTTATCCGAAATTCATGGGTTTTGACAAAAATGGATTTCAAAACTTAATAAAAATTATAGTTTCATTCATAAAATTATACGATCATTTATATTTTAAAAAATTAATTAAATAATAATAATATTTTATTAAAATATTATTCAATTCAAAAATCCATTATTCCATGAAAATAGATTTCTTTGTTGAGAATTAACTAAAAATACTATTTGTGCTTTAAAAACTATTAACAAGGTAACAATACAATTAAAGTATATTCATTATTATATACAAAAATAATGAACATAACCATAGTACTAGGTTATTGTTATATAAACCCTTATAACACCCACATATGACAGAAGAGTAAGGTCTACGATGGTGACAGACTCTTGGGGTGGCTTGGATAACATTGCATGCGTGGTGATCTCTATCAACATCCACTTCTCCAATAGATGGTTCCGTTCGAGATTAACATGATGAAGCTCGACTTCGGATTGGTCAAGATCAAATCCCAATTATGACACCTCTTTTCTGAGCTTTTACAAATGGGCTTTGTATGTAGAAATTCTTACTGGATGAGGCCATCACTTCCTTTGTCTGAATAAATTAGACTTTTCAAGCACTATATTTATACTAATCATGTTATCACTGTTCAACATCTATATTAAAAACGACCATAATTCATAAAATAAAACCAAAGAAGTTGAAGTTTATACAAAAAATTTACATAAACAGACATTTAATTAGATCAAGGGGGATTTCCATTAATTAATGTGTGGTTCGTTACATGAAACCATTCCATCAGAAATTGGTTGATGTTGTCTCCTTCGCCTATGAGCCTTATCTTCTAGTTAATGAAGAGATAAATATCATCCACCTATTCAGTATATAATAAATAATTTCATATATTCTCGGAGCTAGTATACTTATAGTAACACCTACATCATTAAGCTAGTGTTTCCCCTCTTTGTTGCATGTTCTCCATGGAAGGATGGGCATGGTTATTCATGTACTACACTAAAAAGTACATCTTTCTTATGACTAAAATTCACAATAATTTTGAATCCAATGTTTCAATATCAATTTTTTCATGTCTTATTTGTTGAAAGTCACAAATATTAAATGCCTTGGAGGTAGAACTTGTAAAAGTGCATCTATCTATCTTGTCATTCATGCATATATCATAAAAAATATCGTTCTGTTGATTTTATCAGCTGGAATTGAAAACATTTTGGTAGCTGATAGCTTTTATGAGTGAAATGGTTAGAGTTTCACACCTTGTAAAAAATATCTTCCCACCAACCCAATATAAAATAAGTTACTCCAAAAATATATATAGGAATTAACTATGATGGTTTTCTTTTTTCTGGGTTTTTATAAGGGTGATTATAAGGATAACATTTAAAGTATCATACATGAATTTTATTTGCTTTCAAATATTTTATGGAAATCATTTTATTTCAAAAAGTAATTAAATAAATATTTGTTTTAAAAATTATTATGAACATTTTAATAGTGAATGTTATGTTTTTCAAGAAAATTATTTTATGAAGGTCTCAGTATTTCTATGAAACCCTGCTGATTTTTATTTTTCCTTAATTATTCCTTAAGTAATGTTTCATGAAAATAATTCTAAAATAAATTTTATTTCATGAGTAACTAATTGAATATATGGGCTCAAAGTATATTATAAATAAAGGTAAAAATCAAAAATCTATTTATATACACTAATGGTTTTCTATTCATATTATATCCCTTATAGATATTTTTTCTCATTCAATGTTATTTTCTATTTTACATAGTTTCTTAAGAGGAGTAGAAACTATATAAATTTCTATCATTTCACTCAAGGGTATCATTTTTAAACAAATAAAAAGATACATGAATGAAGAAAAAGTTTAAATTTAGAAATCATTCCTTTTTAGAAAAAATGAAAATTGTGTGGGAGTTTTCCATTTATGATTTATTGAGTTGATACATAATATTTAATCATCATTATAAAAAACTATAAACATAAAAGTTTGGTAGAATGGAAAAAAGAGAAATAGTTTCTATTGAACTCATAATGATTTTCCATTAAAGTAATGTGTACATATAATTGGTTTTAGAGAAAATTTTTACATAATAATATAGGTTATGATTTTATTTTATTATGATAATGAAAAATATTTGTAAACCTTCAAGGGTAAAAAATGTTTTTTGGGATCATAAATTAAAAGTCTTATGTAACCTCAATATTCAGTATGTTATGGATAATTATATTTATTTTCTGAGTTAATCGAAGGCTATTAATAAAATAATACATGGTTATAGATATAATAGTATTTATCTACCAAAATATTGTTTATTATGATCTTTTTTGATATAATCATAGTAACCATTTTTTTAATTTTAGTCAGTAGACATAACCATTATGAGCCAAGTTAATAATTGATATAAAAAAATGTGGTGGTGCTCCAAATGAGAAACTGAATTTGATAGGAGCTACAGTGAAGACTATTTTTGTTATGATTAACTATTTATGTTGAGTTATGATTAACTAAATGAAACTAGTTATATTTCATATCACACATTAATTAAGGAAAAAATTGAGTTTCATAAAAGTTCATGTGATAAAGATCCTAATGGTAAAAATAATAAACATCTGATGTTTCAAAAATATAGAATGGGGATCTAAAGGAAATGTTACAGTAAAATAAGAATTTGTTTAATATGTGGTAAAATTGTTCATACATAAATAAAACATCAGGGAAAATGTAAGTCATTTGTTTACACCATTAAGGTGAATAAAGTCACTTACATGAATTCAATTGAATTTTTTAAATATGGATAGTATGGTCACTATGAAAATTAATTCATTTGGATAAAATATTGATAAGGGGATTAACTATTTCATGAAAATAATCTTCTTAGGATGGTCATATGAAGGATATGATGAAAAATATGAGTAGATTATAAAATGTATGGATTACATTAATAATTTTTCTTATGCTTAATGTAAGAAACATGATTAGACTCTGATTTATAACTTTTATGCGATGAATCATATTTTTAATTTTTTGGTTGAAATATTAATTAATAAGTGTATAAATCATGGTTACTTTTTTATAAAGGATGATGTATGGTTGTAGTGTTTATATATTGGGTTTGAAGACATAAATTGTGGTGGTATTTTACAAAATTATTGACATGTTTATAGATAATCATATGTTTAAATAAATTGATTCCCCTTTTATGTTTTATGTGATGGGGGTTTAATAATAATAATGATAATTTTGGGGACTATTATAGAGTTGTAATAAATTATTGGGGTATATTTTATCCATACGTTTTTCATGCATTTTAATGAATGTGTTATTTTTATATGAATTAAATTATATTTTTAGGACATAAGTTGAAATTAATTGATAAATTTTAGGGTTAAAATTATCATTGATGTTGTGGAAATTATAGTTAATTGCGATAAAGGTTCATTAAATTTTGGGTATACTAGAATATTTAGTGAAAATATAGGTTCAAGGAATATTGTTTATTGTATGTGATTTTATTTCAGGTTCATATTCATTGGAGGTAAAAGTAAATAGTATTTTTGAGGAATATGTTATCAATTCCTTCTAATAATCTATTTTACATTTTATTCTATAAAATTTTAAATAATTTTTTTTAGTTATATATGGAATTATTTATGTTTAACATTATGTGTTATTGTTTTGGCTTTAGAGATTAATGTTATAATTATACATATAAAGTTTTATTTATATATATATATCTAATACCCATTTTTGATTTGGTGTAATTATACAGATAAAAT
Source organism: Viscum album (assembly GCA_963277665.1). Classification (NCBI taxonomy): domain Eukaryota; kingdom Viridiplantae; phylum Streptophyta; class Magnoliopsida; order Santalales; family Viscaceae; genus Viscum; species Viscum album. The sequence goes on from OY728129.1 coordinate 1,072,853,882, forward strand.
GAATAATTTTTCAATTTTATTCTAAATCTTATGATCAATTATTAGTTCACTATATTACATTGGTCTTAAAAACATTAATCATGGTTATTTATGATTTAGAAAATGATATAATGTATAGGTGAAAAAATTACCAAAACACAACCAAAGAAATAAATCATGGAATGAAATAAAGTAGGTATATTTTATTATATCATCTATCTAAATGGTAAATTATTTATCAAATAATACTTGTAGAATATAAATATATTGATTGTTATGTTGAAAAACCCTCAACTATTAAGTTACTCTTTTAGAAACTCATTGAATTGTTGAAGTAGAAATTTGGTAAATGAATGATTTATGAAATAATTAGGAAAATATATGTTTCTTACTCATATAATTATGATTAAAGTTATTTTACAGTTGAAATACCAACAATGTGTATGGAAAGGTGTTTCATTAAACTTATGTATATTCATATTACACTCTTTTGATTTTATTCCAAAAATGTTTCAATCAATTTTATCATACATGAGATGAACTTGTGAAGATACAATGTATTAAATTGTTATAGAATGTAACACCCTACGATTTGAGAATATACATTACAATAAATAAATACTTTTTTTGATATCATGTATCATAGGAAACATAAATATTAAACAAACCAAAACAATATTATATAAGAATGAACGCAATAAATTAGTTTTAATATTAAGATATGAATATACATAACCAATTAATAAAATATATATAAATAAGTTTTTCTAATGAAAATTTATAGATTAATTCCAGGTAAATATGTACAAAATTTTGAATCATAATAATTAAATCATATAATGTTTAAAATACATTAAATAATAAGAATATAGTCTCCTAAAGCTGATGCATTATTTTTTTACATGAGAATATAAATGAGGAATTTGTATCTCAAAGGAATGAATAGATTTGTTGAATAGTAAAACCAAATACATACAAAATTGTTACATTACAACATGAATGAAATAAAACATATCACCTTCATATAAAATTCTACATTATCACCGAAATTCATTCATAATATACAGCTTTGCATCCTTGGGAAAAATAAAAAATAATAAAGGGGTGAGAATAGATGCTTAGTAATGGTAAGTAATATAGTAAAAGCATAAGTAATAAGTCATGGTGAATAAATAACAGTAAACAATTCATTAAAACATAAATTTGAGCATAATATGGAAAGAATAAAAGATGAATAAATTATGCTATCATAAAACATATCCATGTGTACTCTATAAGTCAAATAATCACAAGGGCCATCAATTACATGTTTCATATTGTGGTAATTCATAATGTCTAACAACATAACCATACACTCATGGCATGCTCCAAGACACTGTACATAATAGGTAAAACTCGTGTTAATTTGTCTCTTGAGACCTAACAATGCATTGAGGGGATATAATTGGACCCACCCATCACATATTGATTTTAATTAATTCTAAATATAAATTGGTATAAATATAAAAAACGTATACATTAATATTGAAACTAACATATGAAATATAAATATTTTTTCCCAAAACAAAAATAATAATCATTCATATTAATGTAGTGAATGGTAATAAGATAGAATATGCACAATAAAACAAATCATAAACCATTCAATAAAATATGGTAGTAGATATCATAACAGATTAATATTAATAAAATATAATAAGAACAAACTGTGTTGTTGTATGTTAATAAACTTCTATAAAATCATCAAGTAATTCTTAAGAGAATACTATTTTACCTTAAAAAGAAGACTTCATTTGAAAAAATATTAATAGAAAAATAGAAGATAACTAAGATAGTTTTGTCATAATTAAATTATTTTTTTATAAATATCAATGTTTCTAAAATATATTATTCAGTGTACTTGAAAATATGTAAGAATTCGAAAAATTCCCTTGAATCAGGCTTGTTTTATTAACAAGAATTTTTTAAAGATCCATTTAAAAAATTTAGCTACCCCTAAAATAAATGATGGATTCAGATTGGTACACATATATAGAACATTCAAAATTAATTCATGAGGATTATAGGATAATAATTAAGAATTTAATTGTGGTAAGTATAGAATAAGAGTAACCCAAAAGAAAGTGGAGGTTCAAGTAGAAAACCCTTACCATATTTCCAAATGTGTTCTGAAATTGACCTTAACATCTTGGATAATCGAATTAAATTTATTAATTAGCTATGTAATAAAATTTTATATATGTATTTTATTTATTTAAATTTTATTATGTCCATTTCTGGGATTTCTTAGGAGTTACAATATATATATTAATCGCTCTGAAGTTTTCATTTCCTTGGTTTTCACGATTGGTATACTTATATATGAGTATAGATGTTCATGTAGAATAGATATAACTCTATATAATTTCAATTAAATTTTATTAATTATCTTTAAAAATATTAAATGGATACACAATTCGTTTTTTATATGGTATGAGCATGATATTTTCTATAAAACATTAGTAATAATCATTTATATTTTTTGCAAAGGTATTTTGATCATCATGATCCAGTTCTGTCATCTGAATCATTATCATTTATATATATTATTTCATAAACATTAAATGATACAAAAAACTTATATTTTAATCATTTTCAAAAATTAAAATGGTTTCATGACCATCCTTGAAGGAGAAATTGATGAATGAAGGTTCTTTATCCACAAAGGTTGTAAATCCACACCATTCAGACGAGGGATTGATTTTTTAAAAAGAGAGATAGAGGGAGAAATATAGATTGTATTTTGAAGAAAAATATTCCATTAAAATTATATAATTCTATTATGTATTTGATATTGGAGTCATCATGATCATCTAGATAAAAGAGGTGAGGACAGTCTAGTAAAATATATTGAAATTAAATTAAATGAAAAAGGAAGAGGATTTACCTCTTGAAATATCCTCCATGAGACATCTTTAAGGAACTTTTTTATGGTATTTTGGAAAGAATAAGAGTAAATATATTTGGGGAGATACTAGGGAAGTTGATTTTTATTGAATATTGATAATATTCAAGGATTATAGGAGTAAAGAGATAGCGGTGAGGGAGATTTTTATAGTGGAAGAGGGGTGGTTTTAGAATATCTTATTCCTTATATTATTATTCTACACAAAAAAATAAATAATGTTGATTCATGTGACTGAAAATAGTAGTATGTTCATGTGAATTGAAACTATTTATTCTTATATCTGTGATGACACATGGAAACAATACTGTAAATTACTGTATTTTACAATTCAAAAAAAATTAATGTATTTCAGAAAAATACCAAAAATTTACACTAACCATTTATTGAGGTTTAGAATTAAAAAAAAACACAATTTAAGGAAAATAATTTTATAAATATGTTTAATTTAATTTTTATATAAAAAATTTATTTATGTTTTAAATGTATATTTCAAGGTTAAAACGGATCTTTAATACTTTTAGAAATTAACAATGGGATCATAAAATTATCCAAAAATCATAATAATATATGATATTTGTTAATGAATCCATTTTAGGAAAAATAATTTTATTTAAAATAATTTTATTAATTATAAAATTTTAATTAAATATTTATGACTCAAAAAAAATACAAACACTTATTAGTTTCTAATTTATTAATTCACTTATTATTTGAAATATTTATCTCATATATTCACCTATGAGATACCTAAATTTTATTTATATTTTTATAGGTATGGTTACTATTAATTATGTAGGTTTACTATTTGTAAGGGTCATATTACTATTCTTAATGTCATGTTACTATTAATAAAAAATGTATGATGATTATATTAGACTAAAAAAATATTACTAATCGTAACAATGTATATTTTTATTTTGAATTTAAAATCATAATGGAAGAAAATTTATTTTTAACAGTTGGGTTATAATAAAAAGGTGTTGTTTCATAGTGACTCAATGTTGCAGGTATTACACACTATATTTATTTGTAAAAAATTGGGGTTTCACATTCTTCCCTCCCTTATAAAAAATTCCTCAAATTTTTTAAAATGTTACCCTATAAAACTATTTAGTATTCTTTTTATCATATGTTCATCAAGGTCCTACTTTTCTGATACAATTTTATGATTTATCCAAAGTACCCTTGAAATTTTTCCAATTTTAATTCAATTCCTTTTGAAGTGAGAATATGTTTTTGGTTTGGAATGTACTACCTTAACAAAGAGACATGGAAAACATCCTATACCATAGAAAGGATATGAATCATATGCAATTGATAATCAACAACACCAATTCTCTCCAAAATTTCCAAAGGACCAATGTACATGGTGAAAAAATCCCATTTATTCCCAAATCCTATAACACCTTACCAAGAAGATACTTTAAAGGAATTGTGACCTCCCACCTAAAATTCCAAATCCCTCTTTGAATTATCCACATAGATTTGTTTTTCTATTTTAGCTTATTTGATAAGTTTTTTCATATTCTTCACAATCTTAGTTGTTTATTACACAAGATCTAGGGCTACAAGCCTCCTTTTACAAACTTCATCCCAATATTTTGGTGTACGACATCTCTTTCCATAAAATGATTCATATTATGCTGTTTGGATACTCTAATAGAAACTATTATTCTAGAAAAACTCTTCTAAAGTAAAATAATGATGCCATGTATCTTGAAAATCAAGTGATCATGATCTCAACATGTTTTTTAATGTTTAGATCGTCCTTTCTTACTACCCTTCAGTTTGAGGAAGACAAGTAGTACTCAAATGAATATTGGTTTCCATAGATTTCTGTATAATTTTCTAATTTTTTTTGTAAATATTTGATAATGACAATACACAATTAAGATATGTTCTCCCTGAATTCATACAAATTCATTGATACAGAGTTGTATAGGTTTCTGTAGTAAAAAATATTCTTTATAGTGAGGAAATGTGTAGTTTTTTATGTAGATCAACAATCACCCATACGACATAATTCATTCATGAGGTTTTGGGTAATAAATTGAAAAATTCATAATGTTATCATCCCATTTTCATGGAAGAATAGGTAGGGGTTTTAGGACTCGTCTAGGATGTTTCCTTTTATCCTTCACCTATTGATGGACTAAGCATCTGGAAACTTAACCATAAATTTGGCACTTCATGTTTTCCCACAAAAAATGTTCCTTAAAATATCAATACATCATAGTGATTATAGGGTGTATAGAGACATTTGGGTGATTGGAATCATCCAATAACTCTTTTTTTAGCTTGGTTATAGAGTTTACACATAACTGCTTCCCAAATTTTAAAATTCCATCTCCATATATGATGTCTACCGACATCCCATTATTCACAGAATGAATTTTATATTCATGATTATCATCATCAGGATGAGAACATTTTACTATTTCTAATAAATATGGTTGGTCAACCTATTGAAAATGTAGTTATTGTTGACACTAAATTTCTAATAGGGCCACGAGTGGGATCTTTTTATGAAACTGAAGTCATGTTTAGAATGACCATATTATTCCACAATGATAGAGGGAGCCGTGCGCTAGAATTAAGGTGTGCGCACAATAGTCTATGCGGTGCACAAACCCTTCCACACCCAATGCGACATCAAATGAAGGATTTCGTGGATATAGGCCAAAACCCTCCAAGTCACTACCGTGTTAGTGTTAAGGTGTTCGTGAATGATTCCTTGTCACTCACAAACCTTTGCACACCCAATGAAACATAAAATGAAGTCTTTCGTATCGACCTTCTCAAAAACCAGTCAAGGTAAGGGCGTGAAGGAAGAGAGTTCAACATGAATGATTCCAATCAGAACATAAACCCTTGTTTTCCCAATACAGTTTCAAAGGTACCCATTCATATATACCATCTCAAAAACCAACCAAGGTAAGGGTGCGGAGGAAGAGAGTTCGGTGCACACGATTCCCCTAGGCTGAAAAACCCTTCCATGCCCAATGAAACGTCAAATGGGAACTTGGGTGAAAATCTTATTGTGCGCTGCCTCAATGGTTTTTGGATACAAATAAAATTATACCCCATCCCAACCCACCCTTTGTGGATTGTTATAGAAGACGAACCGACACTCTCATGCGCGAAAAAAACATCTTTCGTGACCGCACAAAAAACATTATCACCTCATGGTATTGGATCTTGCACGACATGTCCCCATGGGGTCCTCCTTTGGGTGGAACCTCTTGAGCATGATCCTAGTCAATTTTTTTAACCCAAACAAAAAATTTCACAATAGATCTCTCTTTCTGGAAAGTTTCTCCCTGAATAGAACCTATTTTTCATGCATCTATCTAGTTTGTTTGCAGTTGCTCCATCTTGTGTGCAACCAATCATCTTGATTACATACCTCCTAATGTGATCCACGTGTCATCATCACCCTATGGAATCATGTCTGAGACACTCTTATATGTGACACACTTATTGTAGACAAGATTCTCCTGCATGTCCATTCAGGTCTGTATGAAGTGATTTTATAGTCCTTTGGCCAGTACTTCATATTGTGTTTCTTAGCCTCATGCTTCTTCACAGATGCACACTAATGGATATTACTAGTTCACATAGCCACAGAAACATGGCACCCTCATTGGATCACATCACAACACCACCTCATAATGAAATTTCTAATGCCTTCCCATCTCCAAGGGTTGGTGGGTATCAGTTATGTATGTCCTAGTGTTGCCGAGTAAACCCACCTCATCCAGGCATCATGACGGTAAAATGCCAAACTCCATCATCCTCAACACATGACATTAATCTGTGGCCTCTCCCAATGCATTATACATGTGGTGCCCATCCTTGGTCATTCTACTTTCCCACTCACCTACATGAGAGTTAGATATTCCTTACAAGGATTGATATACTCTTTTTTGGAGCAATAACAGTCCATAGGGAATAGAAACCATCTTGGTGTAGTCCATAGCCTTTCTTTCAGGAGGTATTATCCCTACTCCTCATCACCTCTTCCATGCTAAAGACTATATGAGATATGGGCATTGGGACTATAATTACACCGTCCCTCTCCCAATAGTCTTTTTCGCCATAGGGCCTCTATCCTGGATTAAGTTCCAATCTACATCTCCTTGGTCCCCTAACAATGTGTATTCCCAGGTTTCCTCTTTGGGATGATCATCTTGTGTAAGCCCCACTCCACTTTCCATGTACACACCATTCGTGACGTGATCATCAGGTCTTTCCCGCCTCTTTTTTTCACCCCGATCATCACTCACATGGGTTTATAGTAAGCATTGACCATGACATCCTTCTAGGGATACCTTAGCTCGTAAGCCCCAAAACATAGAGAACTACATTAAATTTGATGCTTCCCCATTTCCAAGCAAGGTATGTAGGATTCCTACCAAGGGTTCATGCCCAATACCTACATGTCCTGACCCCTTTACATCAGTTATCCTTCGTCCCATATGATGTTAAAATATATCCCTTATACTGAACTACGTGTACATTGATCCTTGACCATTTCCAAGAAAGATATGTAGGATGCCTCCCTAAGGTTCAAGCCAAACAACTACTTATCCTGTCCCTTTCACAACGGTTCTCCTTCATCCCACAAAACGTGGAAATGTATCCCATATACCGAACTACATGGACTTTGATCCTTGTATCCTAGGAAAGGTATGTATGAAACCTCCCTGAGGTTCAAGCCCAACACCTACATGTCCTAACCCCTTCACGTCGGTCCACCCTTGTCCTACATGACATTAAACATTACTCCCCCCTTCCTCCTGAATGACTTTAAACTATATGTTGCCAAATTATATGGGATCTGATTCTTGTGCACTAGATAGGGTACGTCGAAAGCCTCCTTGAGGTTCAACCCCAACCAGCTGTACACTGCTAGAAGCCCAACCAATGGTAATCTGTTAGAGCCTCAACTAGTGGTAAGTCATTGTAGTTGGAAAACGAATATAAGCCACTGTAGTCCTCTTTTTTTGGACTCACATATCGGGTCCGCCCCCTGGGCGTCAAAACATCCCAAGATGTTAACCATGCATAAGAACCAGTATATCTTTGGGTCTTTTTCTTATTTTTACAACTCGATTCTATTCCCCCCATTCTAAACTACGCCAACATTGATTCCATGACATAGGGATACGTAGGAAGACTCCCTCAGGTTCCTGCATGTCACTCATGTCCTATCATGGTATCTCCCTCAAACCTTTGGATTTCAAGAAGGTCATGCCCCTCCATGAAGGTTCTACTTTATTTGGAACCCATCAATGCATTCATTCCGATAGGCCTCCTCTCTTGTGTCTCTTCACCCCATCGTGTTCCTTGATTCCCTACCACGGGGATATGTAGGATGTCTATTCGAGGAAAAATCCCAACATTTCAATCGTCCTCTCATCAGTTCCATATCATTATCTATCCATTCTCAACCATCCATAACCATCCTGATTCTGTCCTGGACCGCCATATCCTAGTGAGATCATGTCACCCACTTTATCACTACTCCTAGTGGAAATCGGGTAACTGTCCATGCGTAATCCCTATCATCAATGTTCCCTCCTGTTGTTGCACCCATATGATACACTCTTATTAGTGTTCAGATCAGTCTGATCCATCTAATCCGGATGTTAAACTCGTGGCATATCCTATGTTAAACATGGGAAGCTATGGAAAACCTTATAGACATGACTATGGTATATAATTCCCCACACTCAACATGGGATATCTCGAGATTCTGTGCCCTCGAGAAGCCCTATCATAAGGGTATGAAACCCAGACACGTTAGTGTTCAAGCATCCAGACATGCCAGTTATGTCAAATGTGACTACAACCCTGATCGAAGGTTGATTCCCTGACTCGACCCCTTGGAATGTCAAGACAAAAGCAGCAAAATTAACCGGCATCCAAAAAGAGATGGGACTGGGAAAAGATTCACAAAGGGAAACCTAGATCAAGTGTTGAGTTCTAAGGGTTAATCCATAGAATGTTTCACTAACATACCAACATCCCATTTTGATTAAGGATCACACATCCCTGAATAAGAGACAAATTACACCCAACTTTGGAAAATGATAATGCTGGGCAGCAAACAGCGCATCTTCCAAAAAATGGATGTGCACCCCACAAAGAATCCGAAACAGAAATGGTGAACCCAATGTGAAGTTATTTTCCTAAATGATAATATTAGTATCATCTGAGACATCATTGGATTATCATGTCGCCAGATCCAGTAATCCGACCTCAGTCCCACTATGAAAATAGTGGTTCTAGCATGAAACTCACCCAAAATTGGGGAAGTTAAATGATGGACAACCCGATCTGTGACATTGTCAGCAAGGATCCATCTTACAAACCATGGATGATGAAATGACACTGGGGAACTAAACATTTATTTCGTTTCTTTCAGCACTAATGGTTGAGTTTCACAGCTTTGTAAGGACCCAATCTACTACAACATGAAACTGATCACTACCCACCCACCAATGTAGGGGTAACATCAATGCAGAAATCCCGTGTGATCTCATCTCTCCAAAGGTAGTCTCCACGTCTATAACTATTGGGTGTCGACACCCCATCCCCCCATCTGAATTTATTCAGAGAAGGATGATTGATGACCTTATTCATTGATATGAGGAGGAGGGGATTATCCCAAACGGGGATATGGCCCGACAAGACGTAGAGGATTATACGCCTCACTACCTCCTCCACCCCCAAGGTCTACGGAAGGAGACACTACTCACCACTCCAATATACAATTGTTTTGGGAGCCTCCACTTGGAATTCTTCGACGAATCCCTCTGATATGCCAATGTGGTGAGAGATGCCTGAGTCAGCCTAGCTGTTATCCCGTACAATGGGATACCAAGGAGGGATCCCACTAGGCTCCATCAGTGCCACCACCAAGCCCCATATGCTAAAGAGAGGGTAAGTTATGAACCATCACCATTGACCCCAGTACGATTAACCCAATGCCAGCATCAGGTGAAAGCTGGTGAGAATGCCTGTCAAGGGGATCCATCGTCATCAATGACTACCATAGCATGATCCATCACTGATGTATACATCCAATTACTCATTCATACTGATAAGGGAAAACTATATTCCTAGTCTAGATCGAGGCCTCAACCACCCCATAGGTAGGTTGGGACAACTCACCTAGTCACTGATACATACGGCATCTATCATGGTCCGGACCACGATGATGACATCCAGTATAGAGGTCCTCCCTATGCCACCGGCAATGAGATTTCAAGACTTTCCCACTCCCAATAATGGTGTGGAGGTCCTCCCCATGCCACTATCAATCTATGAAAATTTCCTCCCCGTCGCATTGGCACCTAGTACAGAAACATCTTCTGCACTTGTGACATCATCTATGAATCCATTCATCCTGTTACAGGTCACCAATGTAAATATTCTATGTGTATGGTCAACTGTATTCATGGGGGTCTTCCCCATGTCATTAATGAAATCTATGAATATCCTCCTCATACTAGAAATCAGATAAGCATAGGTTGTCCTCACTTCATTAGAACCCAACACGGAGGTCCCACCAATGTTCATCTCTACCATTACAAGGATCTTCCTCGCACCATTGCTACCTAAGGAAACATGCGTGAAAGCCTTTCCATTGATTTCACCAGCTCTAGATGATTCCAAACCCACTCTATCACTTACCACAAGGATTATCACTATTCGTTTTCCAGTGGACACATATGTCCTCCCCCTGTCCCATTTAAATTTTTTATGGGGCTCCTCACACCGTAGCTCAACCAAGAGGAAGTCATCTTTTCCCTATAATCAGTTCAGTTGAAGTTCCTCCTCGATCCAAAAACCTACTCTATCTCAATGATCCATACTGGGGTAGGAGGGTGGGTCACTGAAACCCTAATAAGAACACTGATATGTTTCTAATAATTATTAATTTGGTATTCTTCTGATATTCCAAGGTGGAATGAAATTTGGTAATGGAACCCCTCACCTAGATCCTTTGTGTCGAGGGCTGGTGCAGGACAGAGGAATATCAACCTCATTCTTCTGGAATGTGAGATCCACCAGATTCATGGCTCCCTCCGTGGATACATCCAGGGGGAGGAATATCTAGCCCCTTCCCAGGGTATGTCCATGCAATCCCCCCTATCATCAATAATGTCATTCTATACCTCAACAAGATATCACAGTGAGTTATTTTGGGGACTGATAGAGCAATAACAATGACGTGGCCCACCATCAGTAACTGAATCACATGTAAAAGAGGCTATGTTAATAATCCAATCATATAGGGGCGTAGTGTCATAGTCGTTTCATTTTTCGTAGGAGAGACCAAGATTTGGTGGCTTGTGAGCCCGATCACCATTTTACCCATTGGCCAGTCTACCATCTCGGTGTTCTACTTAGGTGCCTCTACCATTCCCCCAGCCATCCCCAGGTGACCAATGGGGAAAACAATGGATGAACCCCGAGTATGAGTCAATAAGCTTTTGGGACATCCTTGCAACAGACCATTCCCCTGAGATGTTCTGGCCAACTACAACCACGAACTTCATTGAGCTGGTATTGCTTACCCCTGAAGAAGTAGTGTGTTTTTTCAAAAATAATTTGGCGACACACTTCTATATCCATTATTAGTGAGTGGATTACCACAAGAGTTAGGCACATTTTGAAGATATTTGCCAGCAGTGTGATATGGTTGACTTTACTATGATCCATGTGGCCCACCACCATGAGTCACCCAGTCGCCACTCGACTTTCCAACGATGACGCGTTCAGAGTATTAATGTGCTCCACAAAAATATTAAGGAGGCTTCCACCAACGTTAAGGTCCATGGTTTGGGAAAGTATGTTTTCATTCACATCATTATTTTTCAGCGGCATCCCAACTTGTTGGGAGATATTAAACATATTCAATTTGGAAGAGTCGTAGTTAACATGGCTGACCCACTATTGGGAGCGAAAAAGCTAGAGATACATGGAGGGTAATTACCCCTAAGAGTGTGTTAGGCCTATTGGATCCACTAGTAAATATCAGTCACCAGCCAATAAATTTACTAGGTCTTCCAGTACCTACTGAGTCAATAACCCTCAGTCATAATACAAATAAGGGCAAGGAGCATCTTGAGATCATCAAACCCTCTGACCCATCTGGATCTGTTCAGAATATGGAGGATGATCCTAAAAAGGCAGCATTTCACTAACTGCTCATATAGAATAAAAAATTGTCGATGAGATCCTTGATCAATGTGTCATAGAGTGGCGGCCACACTATGGTGATCCTTGGCTGGGAAAGGAGGGGCGTGTACATCTTTCCCCTGGAGAGTTTCCTCCAGGTGACCCTGACCATATTTCCAACATAGATTGAAAAGAGGCAAAAAACTTATGGCTATAGTTTGCGGTATGTACCACCAAATTTTCCTGAGCAATGCGAAAATATTCGGGAAATGGATTAGGCTCCCCAAGCCACTCCATATGTTATTATCCTAGCAGTCATGTAGGTCATCCCACTAGCAATTGCATGAGCTGTTGGGCCTGCTCATGATGTTAAATAACCTTCCAATTCCCTAGTGGTTAAGGATCATCTTCATGATAGTAATCCCCTCCCAGAAGATCAAATTGATGTTCTCATTCCCTTCCTAAAAGATTTAAAAATTCGACAGGTGGCAATTCTTACTAATGGAATTCCATATCCACCATGGGTGGATGACATGCCAGCACCCCCTAGTTTCAGAAATCCTACTTCTTCCCAATTTAATGGAATGGGGAACCCACTGCATTATCTGGCCCAATTAATCTCAGTGTTCAGACCCATGATGGGAACTCCAACACAGTAGGAGGCTGCAAAACTCTAGTGTTTCATACAAACATTGGAAGGGCATGCGTTTTTCTGGTACAACTAGCTATCCATTGGGTCAATCGCCATTTGGGAATATCTACATTGATTGTTAATCTTCTTGTAACGCTCTACCACTTGGATGAAACGTATTAAAGTCCTCTCTAAGTGAAAGAAGATGCATGAGGAGTGCGTTGCGGACTTTGTCTCTCGGTGGAAATGCCTTACCTATTCCATGGACATGCCACTAACTTAGGAACAACTGATGAGAATGTGTGTGGAGAATGTCAAAACTGAATCAGTCCCCTCTCTGATTACTCAGAATTACCCCGAGGGATTTTGGGATTTTTCTGATAAGGAACAATGTCTAGAGGAAGCCTTGTAGCATGCCGACTAGGCACATTTGTTGCCTATCACAATTCCTGTGAGAATGGATGCTAAGGATGACCCCACCGTGGTAGCATAGATTAAGGACCCTAGGTAACTAGAGTTGTTGATAGTTGGGAAACCTCCACAATCTCATAGAGGCTAGCCACCTCAGGCAGATCCTCCGACCCAACAACACCCACCTTAGAACCGGTAGGCACCTCTGTGTAACACCCCACCACCACCTAGGATAAATAACTAGGTTCCACCTCCATGACAGACTCCTCCATCCCCTTTATAGTGTTAGGCTCCCATCTTCCCATTCCCAGATCATATTAACCCGACCTACTCATTCAATGAGGATCATGTACTTGGTTATTCCTTGGAATAGGGAATTCTATGGTTTCTTGAATGCAGGAGGCCCAAAGGTGTGGATCATACTGATTTCCCCAATTACTACCCCTATCACTGAATCCTAGGGAACTACCTCAATCAGTTCTATGTGTTTAAATACAGTCTTCACGCCCATGTTGATACAAACATAGTTAGGTTGGGCCCAGCTTCAACATAGGTGGAATGAGTATTCGTGAATCCAGATAGCGGTAATGACGGTGAAGGTGAGTGACATTAGGTTCCTAACCATGGGTCCTAAATGTATGATGATTGGATGGATCCTAAGGTAGTTTCCCATGCCCATGGAATTATCCATGAATGTTGGAATTGACCCAAGCCTTTAGTAGTCCTTCCATCATCCACAACTACTACTTCTTTGTCGGTGTCCCAACCTTCCCCATCTCAGATGGGTTAGCATCGGCGACACAAGGGAAAACAAAGCACCCCACAGATTCCATCATCATCATGTAATCTTAGTGACATCATTCCCCCAGAGATGAATATTACCCCCAAGATCCATGTAGTGGTACAGTATTCTTCATGTGATGATCAAGGGTATGCTTTGGTTAACAACATGGAGTTGGTAAACACATATATGGTTCTTGACGAGGTGGAGCATCGTGAGGTATGAAAGATGGATCCTCCTAACTTCTGTAACATTCCCCAGTGTCAACAGAGTAGTAGATATATGGATCGTTAGGAGGGTTTGGTCAATAATTACATCTAGGTAGTGCGTGCCTCAAAAACAAGACAACAGATCCAACGTATATCTCAGTACGCACTGTCTTATTATCTGATTTCACCGAGTTTGCATTCACTTCCATTTGTTATAATTGATCAGGAAGATCCACCCTGACCTCACAAGGATAAAACATAGTATTATATGGACTAGCATCAGTCATCCAACCCTCATCTGGTAGTCTCTCCATGTGTTTTGACTAGCAATAAAAGGGATATTCCTAGCACCAGTCATTTTCCAGTTCAACAAGAAGGTCTAGCCATACCTCCTTCCACAGAGCGATCTCCTATCAAAAGATGTTCATGCTTGTCTAATATGTATAATATTCTCAAGAATCATGCTCAAATTCGTATGATTCTCCCTATCCTTTATGCTCTCTACTTGTTAGTGGATATGCATGATGCCCTTTCTAAGGATTTAAGATGCCCCCTCAAGATTTTGATGGAGTTAACTACTGCAAAATCCTTCTATGATGAGGTAGCCAAGAATGTAGAATGTCAATAAATCAACTATTTCTCCGAGGAAGATTAAGTCTCTCCAATACAAATCCACATATTCCTTTTGTACATCATTGGAAACTTCAATTTCATGGAGTTTCGTCATTTTCTTATCGATATTTACTATAGATTCAAACTTTTATAGACCCGAACAGTTTAAAAAATGGGTTTTTCAAGAATCATCTGAGTCCCTCTGACCGGGAAATTTGATTTTATGACATGATGAAACATACACCAGTTGTAATGATCTTTTTGAAGACCCAATTTTGTATCCTAGTAGCCAACACTGAGTTCCTGGTTGTCTCCTATGACACCACCTACAACATTTTAATTGGTAGGCCATGGATTCACCTGCATGCGGAGTTCCCTTCATCATATCTCAAGTGCCTTAAGTTATTCCTTAATGGTTGAGTGGGAATACACCTAGGTAATGCATCTCCATTTTCCTATTTTTAATCCATATACCAAGATGCCAACTATTATAATAGCGAGGAAAAAAAGATTTAGGATAATGAGGTTGAACACACTATGGCTGTGACTGACCTGTGGACAGACCTGGATGATTCCAACATTTTCCTAATACACCGATTAGAGGCTATGACCCCAGATCTGGGTAAATGTTTTTTTTGTTTCTGGAATAATGGTCAATCACATTATCAAGTCTAGGTTATTCCAGAAGATCTCCATGTATTCCTATACAAATCATGCATGGGTAATTCCAAATCCCCCTACTCTGATATGGTTTTAGGATTTTTGCCACATGGGAATGTAAATACATCATACATTCTTGTTTAACTACGCTATGATAATCCATCTCAAAAATATGCACCACTATTCCTTTGATATCATCATGTGTGGCCCCTTGAGCTGAAGACCAGATGGGATTGGGTTGAAAACATTCATCGCTTTGGTTTTAGCAGCACAAGAGTCCCCTGATGCAGTGTCTACCACTACTTAGGCTGGCACCATCTTCGCATCATCTTCTATTAACTCATATTAATCTCCTCCCACAAAAGATACCTCCTCCATAAGTGAATAATAGGATTTGGAAGATGCACCTCCTGCATTTGAAGAGGGTGTCCTCAGGACGGTCGGTTAATTTGTACAGGTGAACCTCAACAACGAGATGGATCAGAATCCCACATTGACCAGTGCTACTAGACCATTCGAAGAGAAATAGTGATATGTAGACTTCCTAAAGAATCATCATGATGTGATTTCCTGAAGTAATAATGATATTCTAGGATTAGATCCTCAGGTCACCGTCCAATGGCTCAGTCTTTCAGAAAATATTCATGTGTTCAAAAATCCTTCTAGAAATAAGCATCCTTATCTTAGGTCCATGATAGAGGCCAAGGTTGATAATCTTATCAGATCCAACATCATCAAGGAGGTCCAATACTTCCTATGGTTAGCAAACATTGTTCCTGTTAGAGAAACGAACAGACACATCAGGTTTTGTATCGACTTTCAGGATCTCAACTGTCCATGTCTGAAAGATGATTTCCCCCTTCCTCTGACAGAACTATTGATTAACGACACCACTAGGTTTCAGGCTCTCTCCTTCGTGGATGGGTATTCTAGGAATAACCAAATTCGAATGGCCCCTGAGGAAGAATAGTTGATAGCCTTCAGGGCTCGACAAGGTACTTTTTTCTACCATGTCATGCCCTGTAGTCTGTTGATTGCAGGTTCCAAATATCAGTGTTCCATGCATCGCATATTTAATATGATCCTTAGGAAATTAGTGGAATGATACATGAATGATCTTATGGTCAAATATCACATGCTCTAGGACCATCTCAAATACCTTGAGAAAGTGTTTGTCTTCCTCTGTTATCACTATACAATAATGAACCCATTAATGTGTGGCTTCAGGGTCACCTCTGGAAAGTTTCTCAACATCATTGTCAGATATAGTGGCATCGAGATTGATCTGAAGAAGAATAAGTCCATTATTCAGATGCCTCCTCAAAGAAACAATTGGGAGCTTTGAGGATTCCATGGCCACATGGCCAACATACACTAATAAATCCCAAATTTGATCGGAATGTGTAACCCTTTTCTTGGCTCATGAAGAAAGGAAATTTATACCATTTTGATGAGGAATGTTAGTCTGATTTTAAATAAATAAAGCTATTACTATTACAGCCTCCGGTCCTGATGCCACATGTGTCCGGAAAACCAGTGGTCCTTTATGTGACCACCCTAGAATGATCTCTCAGTGACCTCCTCGAACAAAAGAACAATAAAGTAAAGGTGAAAAATCACTATTATCTCATATGCATACTCTTCAATATGGATAACATATACTCCTATATCAAGAAAAGCTACCTTGCACTAATATTCACAGTACAGAAACTGGAACATTACTTGCAGCACCATGATATACTGATGGTGTCTCGAGTGGATCTGTGGAAGTACATCATCAACCGACCCATGTTTGTAGGTTTTCTATCCTGGTGTTTTGTAATCTTCTAGTATATTGACATTAAATTCTTCCACCATTATCCTATAAATGGGTAAACATTGGGAGACTTATTTTCCACCCATCCTACTTTCGCAGTCCAATCCCTGGACCATGATTTTTTAGATGAGGCCATACTATTGGTCGACCAAACCGTTCTGTGTTACAAAATTCACTTTGATGGTGCTTCCTAAATCCCTACTAGCATAACACTTAATGACTGGAGACACAACAGAGTGGGCATGGGTATTATCTTTATCATTCTAGCACTAGCTATTCAACCATATTCATTCCTATTGTCAGAGAGTTGTATCAACAATGAGGTAGAGTATCAGGCACTCATTACCAGCCTTGAGCTATCCCTAGAGATTTATTTTCCCCACCATCATGTGAAAGGGGACTCTGAAATAGTAATCAAGAAGATCAACAGTGACAATGTCATTAGGAATCTAGACCTCGTACCACTGTTGGAACATACATGCTAGTTGATGGCCCAATTCCCATCTTGACCAAAAGTTACCCATGTCCCATGACCCCAAAATGGTTGAGCCGATGCCTTGGTCTTCTATGCTTTATCTATTGTAGAGCCTAATCCGTATGATTTAATTATCCACATAGAAAACCCTATATTCATCGCCCATTTCACTTTATATGATGAGGATAGACCACAGGTAAGCCACCATACCCTCAGTCCCTCCACATTAGGGTCCCTCGGTCCCCCTGACACAGTTTTGAAAGTGACTCCTGACTGGAGGACCCACATTATCGAGTACCAACATAATGATAATCTCCCAGTAGATTGAGCATGGGTTAATATGAGGCTACACATTCCATTCGACCCTCCAGAGTGACCTTGATCATGACCAGATTCTCAATAAAAGTAGGTTTGATGGATTCATCCTCCATTGAATTCAATAAGGTGAGATTTCTAACTTCATGTTGGAGGTTCATTGTGATACCTATGGGTCTCATCATACTAGGTCGTAACTATATCACTAGATCTATAGATTAGGGTTTTTTTGACTCCATGATCTATGACTATATAAATTTTTCCAAGAGGTTCCATTCATACCGAATCCATGATAATTTTGTTCATTAGCTACCTTAGACTTTCCACACTATCACGTAATCTTGGCCCTTTGTGGTTTGGAGAATCAATGTAGTGAGACCATATCCACCAAGGATACCTCACCAGTGCTTGTTCATCCTGACTTCTACGAATTTCATTAGAAAGTGGAAAGAGTCAGTTTCACATAAGAAGGTCAATGCCTATTCTATTGTTGAATTTTTGATCTCCAATATCATCTACTAATTTTCAGTCCCTTACAATGACCTCACCCATAGCAGCACCATCTTCTGGGTAGCCAAGTTGAAGAAATTGTAAAACAAGTACAACATCCATTCTAACCATACCTCTCGCTATCACACACATGAAAATGGGAAGATTGAGGCATTAAACAAAACACTCTCTAACATCCTTCAAAAAATGGTTGGTCAAAACAAGATGTGTTGGCCAGACAAACTCCCCAGCACTGTACGGGCTTCTCTGACGATGACTCATTATTCCACTTAGGTGACCCCATATTCCTTAGTGTATGAAACTGAGGCCATCGTTCCCATAGAAATTCTGTTTCCATCATTATGTACAACTGTCTACGATCAACAAGCACCAGATAGGGTAGCTGAATTCAGTCTGGATGAACTGGAAGCTCTTGAAGTGAACATTCTTTGTGGCCTACCCAATATAGAAAGGAATCCGAACAACATAGACAAATATTTCAATAAGAAATTTCTCTTTAACAATTTATTGTAATGTGACATGGTGTTGGCTCTGAGAATGACGATGATACCCAACAAGAATCCACCCAAACTAGTGTCCTAATGGGAAGGACCTTACCTCATTCACAAGGTTTACCCTAATGGAACGTACAACCTTGTTTCCAGGAATGGTGAAAGAATATATCCTACCACCAATTCCAAATTCCTCAATCAATACATTTCCCTAGAAAAAGGTCCCACATGACCATAAACTCTTGTGTTTTTACCACATGATGTTAAAATTCATTATCTATCCAAGTTGAAGGATGTAAAACTACCCTGCATTCATCACATATGACAATAAACTACAAGATGTTCTATGATCTATAAACATAAACTATGATCTCCTAGTATCCATAATCCCACATGATGTTATACTACACCATCAATAACTACATATGGATTAATTCCAATCCTCATGGGATACATAGGAACGCTTGGATGCCTTGTCTTAAAGTCCAACCCCCAAACCATTCTATTTGACTATCCCATGGGTGCATTTTTCTTTGGGGATCCCACATGGTGTAGCATAACCTTCATTGGCCCCACTCTTGTCGTGATTATGATGGTCATGTCATGCGACCCTTCTCGTTCTTCTGTCCTCCCACGTCATTACAACATGATGTTAAACTGCACAGACCTTTCTGAACTATGTATGGATTGATTACCAGCTTCATGAGATACGTAGGAATGCTTTGATATTTAGTTTATAGGCCTGATACCAAACCTCAAGATCTCCTCATGGGTTGAAATACAAGGTGTAGTTCAGTCGTTTTGCTTCATTCACACCGAGTTCTTCATGAAAACACCACGTATTCTCTACCTTGTAGATCTCTTACTCTTTCAACTTGTAGAATGACATTAAACTGTATGAGTATATTCATGATCCATGAATACCCTTTATTTGGTTTTTTATCATTGTAGAAATCCAAAAGGACCATTAAATGGGATGGATGCTAGGCCATGGGTTCTTCCACCATTTTGGACTAACGTCCTTGAGGAACTTGAACAAAACATCGATACAAGTCCCACGTTTGAACTATGCTCATTGGTTGATGCTAATTTTTTATTCTCAATTATGGTCACATAATGTGGATGTTGTATTTACAATGCATTCAACAGTCATCCTCCATCGTTATTTCCACCCCCATATGTCCCAAATATTGAGTGAAGTGGTTCATTTTTTCCTATTATCGCATTAAACATTAGTCTTCCTCGATCAGTGGTGTTGGTCTAGTCAGGGTTGACCATATCTAATCTCCTTCCCTTATCATTGTACCCTTATATGATGGGTAGATCCTGATCATATTCTTTAATTCCAATGCCGAGAATTTATCTGATGTCCATAGGAGCTTTGGTAAGGCAATACCAACATAAAGGGTCATATATATATGATTCAAGCCCTATAACCTTACATTAAGATCATTCACCATCATCACCACAAGTCGTTAAACTGAAAACTGGTTGTGAATCCCCATCTCATGTACCTCGACCTATGCATCCCCTATCCCATGTTCTCATTTTGGATTATGGGGTGTGGTATGGACTCCATGTCATCATTCATGTTGGGATATTTTTTCCATACCACAAATTTCCCCTTGAGACACTCCTCCTTCATCCATTGTCCTTGTCACATGACGTAGAACTAAACAACATCTTCAAAAACTATGTGTGGACTGTTTCACATCCTCATTGAATACATAGGACCACCCAGACATTCAAACATTGGGTTAAGCCCTATTTCTCAAAAAACTACTCATCTTCCTAGCCCCCTGTCCCGAGTTCATAGGGATGAGGTACATGGGGTGGTATGGTCTCATGTCCTCATTCACATAGGGTTTGTAATATCTTTGCCACATACCTATCCCTCTTGAGAGCTCTTCCTCTACCCATTCTACACTCATTATTTCAAGTCTGTTGATCTTTATTTGGCCCCCTCAACCCTCTTTGGTAGTCCAGCAATGTTCCAGGGAGTACAATAGTTCAGGACCTAGAGTGTTGGATTATACATACACATGTTATTGCTGTTTTTCATGCTTCATGTTCCCCTTCAAATGGGATTTCATCATCTTTCATTTCTTAAAGGACCCATGAACAGCATGGATTTTAGGCCCTAGGCTCTCCTACTATTTCCCTCCAAAGTCTTCTAGGATATTGAATTAATAATAGACACAAGTCCCCCATTTCAAATATGGTTAATGGCTGACACTCATTTGTTGTTCCCATTTCAGGTCACAAGATGTATTTGTTGTGTTTCAAATGTGGTCAGTAGCCGTCATCCATCATCATGCCAACCCCAATCAACCCCTAAATGTTTGTTGTATGATTCCCATCCATTTCCACTCCATCATGTCCATGTGGAATTTCGACAATCTTAGTGTTGTCCCTCATTGAATGTTTATACATTAGGTGGACAAATCCACAGTGAGGTGTCTTTCAGGGCTCCACCTCTTTTTTCCTATTCATGTACTCCACATATTTTTTAGGCCTATTCTTCCTTTATCTCCCACATAGAGGATAGATCACATTCTATTAGGTATTTGGTTGAGGTTTTCACTTTTTGGGAAGAGTATATCTTCTCTATGGTCCATGATCTAAGAACTTAATCTAAGATCTCTCTCCATCCTTTCTGCAAGGCATAAATACTGCATCTCTAAGAACTATGTATAGCTTGATTACCATACTTATGGGATCCATATAAATGATCAGGCATATTATATTGGGTCCAGCTTAGGTTCCACTAATTATCTATTCTTTTCATCAATTTAGGCCCTCCTATAATTTCACACATCCTGATTACCATCCTTATGAGATACGTAGAAATAGCTGAGAATCTTATCTTCAGGTCTATCTTAGGTTCCACTAATTATCAATTTAGGTCTTCCATTAAGGGACTAACATTCATAGGATTTTGTGGTCTGGAATATGTGGGAATAAGGCCTTATTCATGTCGGGTAGGCAATATATGCACCGCATACACCCCTTATATAAGATAGTCACTCCTTCATATTGTCCCACATGACCTTAAACTGCACCCTCAGAACTACAAATGTCTTGATTCCTTCCACATGGGATACGTTGGAACAACTATTTTTTTCCATGGGTGAATACCTATATTCTATGACCTTTTCTGGCCCATTGGCTCAAAGTTTCTTCCCCCGAATTGCTCTTGGTGTGGTTTTTACATCTTCTTCATTCACATCAGGTATGATTTTTCATTTCGTGGATATACCCCTCTAAAATCTTATTTCTTTTGTATGTGTCCAAGAAATATGACTTTAAACAATTCTTCCTAGTCCCCCATGAATTTATGCTGTTACATATTAACTATAAGATGTTAAAATTCAAGGGTTGTTCCTATCATATAACCCTAAACTATGACGTTAGCCTCCTGGATGCACTATGAAAATTGGTACCACATTGTGATGTCCTCACTCGAGGGGACATCATGTTTTGTAGCGGTCATCCACCATACTATTTTTCAAGGCCTAAATATGGCTTCATTCCAATAGGGACTCCTAAATTCTTTATGCTAGGTTTGTTTCTTCACAAAAGAAAAACAACAAACAACAACACACTTTCATCCTAAACAACAAAAAATATCTATCAAATGCCACTTCTTTGGGTGTATGTGCTAGACTCACACGATCGTATTGTCCCTGGAATTGGAACTCTACATTGACATTTCTATAACTATATATGGCTTGATCCACATCAGTCATGGGGTATATAGGAATACCCACACACTTTTCCTCAGGCACAGAATAACTTTTATTTTTGGTCCCTCGACCAAAAACTTCCCAAGGGAGAACATGGTGATGTGGGATCCTACTATCCTAATTCACGGTGGGTTTTATATTTACCACACCATGTGTCATCCACCCTACTTTTTATATATAGTTTGAGATCTAATACCTTAATTCTTATATCTATCTGTTTCCTTTCCACAAGATATAAAAATGCCACGACATTTCCATGAAATACATGTGGATGTATTTCTATCCTCATGAGAAATGTAAGAACACCCAGAAATTCCATCTTTGGTCCCAGTCCAATGATTATTAAATACTACCCCATTTTGTTTTGTGCCTTGGATAGAAATCTTTTGGGATTATTTGATGTGGTTAATACATCTAGGGTTCTCATTAACATTGGGTTTTGCAACAACTGCACCATGTGTCTCCCTTGTCTCTCCACAACCTTTCCCGAATTTTACACCCATAAAATTAGACGTTCGCAAAAGATCTATGAATCAGGTGTGTCCTCTTCTCCACACTACACAAATTTCTTTAAACCATGTACCATGAAAACGGTCCACCCTATAACCTAATGTTAGGAGCATGAGACCCTGGGACCCTTGTCCTTGGAAAGGGATTCAACTACCTCTATCTGAAGCATCTTATTTTTTGGAAGAAAGCACAAAGTGCGGAGTTTTCATATGGAAATTACCTCATTTAATGCCCATGACATGATACCATTATTTTTATCATCATACTCTTCCATGTCTAAAGGGACCCCCTCTACGGTCTAGTCTCATGACCCATTGGATTACCTACCATCTTGAGCCCACCCCATGTTTCACCATTTCGGTCCCTCGACCCAAAATTTCACTCATGTTTAAGTGGTATGGCGTGGACTCTTACAATCCTCATTTGCATCAAGATTTCTACCACACCAGGAATTTCCTTTATGGGTAACCTTGTCCTCATTACATTACTTTAAATGACATCTTTTCCCTGAACATGTTCAGGCTGCCACATAATAATAATGGGATGCATCAACATTCTCTCCAGAGAGGATTTCCCCTAAAATCATTGGTCTCTTACAGAATTGTGCTTAACAAATAATTTTGGCATGAATATCATCTCTATGGGATACATATTGATGATTAGACCTTTCACATTAGGCCCAACCCCAGTGTCATAAACCTTTATGGACCCTCGTCCCTGATAACGGTCCATGCAGTATTACCTTCAAACTATGTGCCCCCTCGTCACTATATGACATTTAACTATGTTTTAATTGTCCAGATTGGTGTGATGTAAAACTTAAAGGCTTTTAGTTCCTCACAAGAGAGGTATTTTCTTGAAGTACATACGATCCCTGATTATATTGATGCACTCTCCTAATATATTCCTATCATGATGTTGTACTTTCAAGGGTATTAGAATGCTTTCAAAAAACCCATCACTCAACCCCATTCTTTGTGTAACCATTATTTGGACCCTCACCCTCTTTAATGCCTAAATGATCCCTCAAACATTATGGATGCTCAGCCTATGGATCACCTACTATCCTGGTCCAATGTTCCAGAAGACTAATAGATGACATCTCATGTCAGGCTCCATGTTTGGAACATGGTCAGTGGTAGGACCTCATTTATTCCCCATTTCCAGATAATGAAATAGTGATATAATGTCTCAAACATGTTCAACAATTATCCTCAATAGTTATGTCACTACTATAGTGCTCTGAATTTTGGGCATCATGATTCACAAATTCCACTCCCCTATGTTCATATTGATTCTAACACCCCTCGTGTTATCCCAATCATGCACTAGATAATGTTGAGAAAACAACAATTCAACTATTCTGAGAACATCATTATCCATTCAGGTCTCCCACATTCTTTCCAGAATCCCTGATTGGTCATTTATACCCGAAATTCCGGAAGATTGGTTAGGACTCCCTCATTAAAACGAAGTAACGATGCGACAATCCCCTGTTTCACACATCGGGCACGAACCACGTGAGCTTAGGGATTTATTGCAGGTTACTCTACATTTATGATTGATATGTGATAATTAAAATAAACAAGCAATTTTTTAATAAGTCCTTGCATGCAGTTCGGGATAAGCTAAAAAAGGGAGATATGTTTATAAGTTTGGCCAAAACATAGCCCTTATAGATCGACCCCTTTGATGGTTGTCTCTAGCACTTCCACCTTCTGAGTCATGGCCTCCAGAGCTGCTTCTCTCACCCTAAGATCCCTCTCTTCATCAGCATCTATAGAGCATAACTCATTAGCCCCAGCCTGCACTCACTGTTCCTCATCTTGGAGCTAAATAATTTGGTATCTCACCTACACTACCTATTCCTAGGTATCCCCTAGCTGGGAACTCAACTATTCAATGTGCATAGAATGTTTTTAATAAATTACTACCTTTATTTTTCTTATTATTCAAGGTGCAGACATTCTACTCAGGATTATGGAATTCTTGGGTATTCTCTAACTCCTTCTAGAACCGGGTGATGTCGTAGTGTTGTCTATTCTCCCGTATTTTCATAGCCATGTAATTGTAGATCATTATATGATGACAGTGTGGATATACAACTCTATTAGAAAGAAATAATAGATATGTTCTAAAATACCCCATCCGGTTTATCCATTATACCTTTGACTGACTGAGAAATCCTTTGATTCACTTCCACTCCTTACGCCACCTCGTATGGATCTCCCCAACCATGTCTGGGTCAAAATAGTCTACCTCCTCAGGGTCCGTAGGCCTATACTCAGAAAATGAAACTGGGCTTCTAGTTTTAGGTTCCACTCCTTGAATTATTTCTTTATAAGATACTTCACCCTTACCAAACTGGAGCACCACCCAGGCAACATTATCTCCAACGATTGCAACATCTGGATCATCAAGTACTAGGGTGAGACCAGCTCGAAAAGTTGGATTTGTAGGAGCTAATGTAATCATTGGTATGGCTAATGAATATGTTCCAGACTTGATGTTATATTGATCCTCCTACCTTGCAATCACTTCATTGGGAATCCAAATATTTGTTATCTAAATTTTCCAATAAAAATGAGATCCAATGTCGATAATGAATTACAGGAACCAACCACGGTAGTATCCAGTGATTACGTCATGGTGGTAGCCGCTGCCACCAGAGATCCTTCAGCACTTATGAACATGATCATACACATTGACCCATCTTAAATGATGGGAATACTGTGAAACATGAAGGCTTCCATTTCAACTCTTCCTTCTAGCTCATCATCTCCTACTCCAACCATAGCCAATTCCCCACCTTTCTCAGTTCTGAAGATAGGTTCTTGAGGATGTTCTCTTACCTACATGGGTACAACATCATCCCATGTGGGGGTGTATTCCTTGGAAACACCTTCCATGTGTTCCATAAAAAGATAGAATTTTTTCAATGGGTTAGGATTGTGATAAGTGAAAGGACAGTGGAGACAAGAGTTAAACTCACCTCGAACTGCTCATCTAGTTCTGTGTCGGTGACTGCAATTTCACCGATCTCACTTTGGATTCGTTTGAAAGTAGGTGTTTTTTAAGGTCCTACATCACCATGACCTTCAGCCTCCCACTCCTCCTCTTATTATTCATCTGTGTATTCTTTTCCTTCTTCCTACTCTTACACTTCAACTTCTTCCTCCTCTATATCTTCATACTCTGATGGAAGATTTTCTGGGTCATGTTCCTAGTCGTGCATCACATTCCCCAAGTGATACGGCTCTTCACAGTGCCACCACTAGAATGCGTACATATCTATAGTTGTTAGGTATGCATTCCATTGATGAATGATTACCCTATCCACCATCTGGAAGTGCCTTATGTCTAGAATGTCGAGCCCAATATGCACCAACCTCCACCACAACTCTTTGATAGATGTAGATTTCCATAGTGTCTTCTAGGTTGACCAGATAGAATGGAATATAGCTTCACCAGTTAGATTTAGGTGGTGTATGAGCCACTTCATAGGAAGATCCCTACCTGGACCCCGAGGCCGCCTGTGAGACCACCCCACCTTAGAAGGCAGCGACTCATTATCACCTTGGGATTATCCTAGAGATGAAGTCCCATCCTGTGTCATTCTAGCCACCTGACCAGTTCTTCATCTCACCTCCCTCATATCACTCATTCGACCTCCTTGTTTCTTGGGATCCATAATAGCTACTTTTATTTTTTGGATACATTTCTATAGAATCCCCTCAGGGTACGTTTTTTTCCACTATTTAGCATACTCTGTAAACATACCAACACGGACATTGGTAGGGGTAGAGTGATAACATCACCGAAGCCTGAATTAATGAACATATGACAAAGTTGTTAGAGGATTCAAGGATTTATATCTTCCTAAACCTCTTTGTATCATTTCTTTGGAATCTACTGCATGCACCCAAATAGCCTGGAAAACTTTGTCAGCGCATATAGTTCTCAAAATATTTTTCAATCGATTTGGTCTACTACCACAGTACCCTGATGTTTTTTAGGTATTCCATCTACTCCAATGGGCCTCTCCTATAATCAAGCATATAAGAAAGTTAGGTCTAAAATGAGTGAATGTTGAAATTGGAATGGATTACTTTCTTGAGCTTGATCAATTCTTCTCTAAGCTCTAGTGGTCGTATTTCAGCAATGTTCAAGAGGGATGGTTGCATACCTTCACCTGGAGAGTTAATTGAATTTGGGAAGTCATAGCCACCGTAATGGGATATAACCCAGACATAAAAGATCTGTAATGGTTCGCATATCCTTCAAGGGGTAATTCCCCTCGAGATACACCCCAGAATTATGTATAGCCTAGCTAGTACGGGCACCCCCAGGTTAACCTTGTTCTTCGCCACCATTATCCCAACATTATTAGTTCCCCTAGGAAGACCCCCATCTTTATGTCCCCCATTGGAAACATCCTCCCACTCATGAATGAAGTAAGGAACATGACATATAGTACATTAATGCCTTGAAAATTAATTATGTCTAAGCCCCATGATTGACACTCTCCTGCCTCAAGGACCATCTAATATAATCCCACCTTCCCCCTATCAGATGTGTTTGGGAAATGCTTCCCTCGGTCTGGAATCGTCACAAACATGTCCTACATAAAAAAATATAAAACATCTTGGATAATATAGGTTTTTCAGAAGATATTTTATTTTCAACTCCTCCTTAGCAAGCATCAGAAGATGTCGTGTCAGGATGGCTTCACACATCCTTTCCTCTCAAACATTCTCTGTTGGGAGGAACTCATCATACTGGTACCCCTCCAAGAGGATTCCCCCAATGAAATTGACATCCCACAATCTGATACCTACCTAGACGTGGTAGAGGTGGAATGTGTTGTATCAAGAGACCACCGACACAATAGTTCTGGTACCAGGTCCTACTGCTGGTAGAAGTAAATTTGGGATGTCCAAACATCTTTAAAAAGCCGGATAGACCATAACTCTTTTGTGAACTCCTCAGATGTTTGGCATACCCAGTATGCCCATTCCCATTCACTAGTGAAGTTTCCCCCATACCTGAGGTACCATTCCTACAAATACTTATTATCATCAATAATGTTTCCTATGAAGGTGCTCACATAAAGAGTAGAAGATTCCACATGAACCAGATCACTCCCTATAATAGTCTTAGTTTTAGAATTCAAGAAGAAGATGGTTGTTTTCTATGTTTTCATGGAAGGATAGTTGTTTTTCGTGATGTTGAACTATGGGAGACTATCCATGTGTTTCACCCATGAATGTAGTGTATCTGTTTCAAAGGAAAGAATTACTACCCCCTTCAAAATTTTGATGTTCCATA
This sequence comes from Viscum album, assembly GCA_963277665.1. NCBI lineage: Eukaryota > Viridiplantae > Streptophyta > Magnoliopsida > Santalales > Viscaceae > Viscum > Viscum album. The sequence goes on from OY728129.1 coordinate 1,072,882,495, forward strand.
TCAATAGGCTATCACTCAAGACGTAATATTTTTTATCTTTCATAAGCATTAAATTTTTTTTTTATTATTAGACACAAAACTCCTTGCGGGATGAATCTGGGGATTCGTGATCATCTGAGTCCTCCTTGCAGCTGTGGTGGCCTCTCTTTCAGCATCGGTCTATTGAGCATCCATTTTGAAAAAAATTTCAGAATCTCAAAGGGCTATGCATAAATGAATGGGGAATCGGAACAAAAAACAATTTTTGGCATGCAATAATGCCGATAAAAATATTCTATGGGAAAAAATGGATGATGGCACGAAAGGGACTAGGGCTTGCACAAAACATATAATTATTCGTCAGATCATGAACGCAGTTGTGGAGATTTTTTGCGCATAAGAGAAATGCACTTGTCGTACATAAAAGTCAATGTGAGGACCTAGCGGGGTCCTCGGTGAATTTATAGGCCCTAAATGAAACTTTTTCATGCACAGAAGTGGTTTTCATGCCAAAACACCATTTTTTCATCCACCAACCAGTTGCCTCTTTAATTTTTGGTGCAACCCTCGAAATTTGACCTTCAGGATCCTCTTCAGCTCTGATTCTGAGGGAGGGAATTTTTTTATGCCGAATTACACATAGGGCCATGAGTGGGATCTTTTAAGGAAACCGAAGGCATGATGATAATGAACGGATTATTCCACGATTCTAGAGGGAGTTTCTTGCTAGAATTATGGGGTGCGTCCAAGAGTAAAGGTGGCACACAAACCCTTGCGCGCCCGATGTGGTGTCCGATGAAGGCTTCCATGGAGACCGGACAAAAACCCTACAAGGAACTATCACGAAAAAGTTATGGTGTGTGTGAAAGAGTCTCAGTGGCGTTCAAACCCTTTCACACCCAATGAATCATCTAATAATGGATTTCATGCTATCATTCTAAATAACCAGCCATGAAACGGGCACAAAGGAAGAGATTATAGAACACATAATTCCCATCAGCATGCAAACCCTTTCTCACCCAATGCAGCATCAAATGGATCCTTTCATGGTGACCTTATAAACAATCATCCAAGGAAAGGGCATGAATGAAGACAGTATGGAATGAAATATTTCATTAGGCGTGCAAAATATTTCTCTCTCAATGTGATGTCAAATGGAAACTTGCGTGCATCTCCTCTTGTGCTCTGCCCTTGTGGTTTTTGGATATAAATTTAAGTGTACTCACTTCCCGTCTGGTATGGTTACATAATAATAACCTATGCTATTTGACAAGAAAGATGCATCTTAGAGGATCGCGTGAAAAAACGATGGCCTCAAGGTATTGGATATTGGGAGATAGGTCACCCAATGGAACTCATTTTGGTAGGCCCTCTTTGGATTGATCCTCATCTAATGGCTTTATCCCTAATGCATTTACGTGAAAAATGTCTCTATTGTATGCATGTTTGTCCCTACATAGAACCTGTTTTACATGTATCCTTCCAGTTTATGCGCATCTACTCCATATTTCACGCAGCATCTCATCTTGTGTGATAACCTCCTCATACGATCTTTGTGTCATCCTCACCCTAAGAGACCATTTATGATCCACTCTTATACCTGACACCCCTTTCATACACATGTTTCCAAGTATGACCCTCTAGTATTGTATGATGTTATTTGAAGGTCCCTTAGGCGGTGCATCATATTGTGTTACTTAGCCTCATTCTTCTTCACATAGAAATGCTAATGTTTATTGCTTCTTCACCTAACCCAACTAATGTGTTACCCTCACTGGATCACTCCAAAAGAATACCTCATCATGGAATTTTTGATTCCTTCCCTTCCCCAAGGGTGGGTGTGTATTAGTTATATACATCTTAGGGGTGCAGAGTGAACCTGCCTCGTCCGAGTTGCTAGAAATTAAACTCCCAAGAACCATCTTCTTCATCACATAATGTCAAACTATGGCCTCGCCCTATACATTATAAAAGTGGATCCCCACCATGGACATTCTCCATTCTTGCTCGTCTCCACGAGAGTGAGATTTTTCTCATAAGGAATTAGATCCCCTTTATTAGTGTGGTGTATGTCCACAGGGAAGGGATACCATCTTGGTGTATGCCCGTAGACTTTATTGTGGGTGGTAGAATCATTGCTCGTCATATCTTATACTGTGGTAAATACTAGAGGAGAGATGGTCACCAGGACCGTCTTTACCCCGTCCCTCTCCCTCAAGGATTTTTCGTCATCAGCTATACATCCTGGAGTAAGTCCCAATCTCCATCTCTTTGGTCTACTAACCACACGAAAGCCACTCTTTCCTCTTTGGGATGTTAACAACATGTAATCCCCACTCCAAATTCCACGGATTCACCTTTCATGATGTGATCGATAGGTCTTTTATTCCACTTTTTTCTCACACCGTGCATGTCTCACGTCGCCTTAGAGTAAGCACTGACCATGGAATCCTTCTTGGGATACCTTATCGAGTAATCCCCAAACCACAACGAACTACATAGACTTTGATAATTACCCCTTCCCATGGAAGGTATGTCGGAAGCCTCTATGAGGTTCACACCCAACACCCACCTGTCCTGACCCCTTCATGTCGGGTTGCCTTCGTCCATCATGATGTTAAACTGTCTCCCTCATACCAAACTATGTCAACTTTGTTCATTTCCCCTTTTCCGGAAAGGTACGTAGAAAGCATACATGAGTTTTAAACCCCACACCTACCTATCCTGACCCCTTCATGTCGGTTGTCCTTCATCCTGCATGACATTAAAATGTATCCCTTATACCAAACTACATTGACTTGGTTCCTAGTTTCATAGGAATGGTACGTATGAAGCCTCCAAGGTTCATGCCCAACACCTACTTGTCCTGACCCCTTCACGTCGGTCCACCCTAGTTCTGCTCGATGATAAACTGTACGCCCCAAACATGTCTCACATGATGCTAAACTCTATGTTTCCAAACTACATGGGATTTAATCCTTTTCTCCAATATAGTGTATGTTGGAAGCCACCTTGAGGTTTAACCCTAACCAGCAGTAAGTCATTGAAATCTCATGTAGTGGTAAGCCATTGGAGAATCAACCAGTAGTAATCCATTATAGTTGAAAATCAACAGTAATTCATTGTATTCCACTTTGTTGGGACCCACATCACTAGTCCTCCCCTCGGGCATCAGACCAACCCGTGATTCTAACCATGTGTAAGACCCAATATACGGTTGTGTCATTATCATATGTGTACACCCTGATTATATTCCCTCCATACTAAACTATGTGGACTATGATTCCCTACCACATGGATATGTGGGAACCCTCCCTAAGGTTTAATCTCGTCGCTCATGTCCCATCATTGTCTCTCCCTCAAGCTTGTGTGTTTTGAGAAGGTAATTCCTTACCCAGAAGGTTCTACATCCTTTGTATCCCATCCATGCGTTCATTCCCTTAGGCTGCCTCCTCAGGTGTCCCTTCACCCCACCTAACTACAAAGACATTGTTTCCCCACCACAATGATACGTAAGAGGTATCTTTGAGAAAAATATTAACATCACCATCATCCCTATGTGAGTACTATATCCTTATTCATCCACTCTCAACCATCAATAACCATCCTGATTCTTACTAGGGCTGCCACATCCTGGTGAGATCATGTCACCCATATTCTCACTGATCCTAGAAACAATCAGGTAACTAGCCACACATTATCCCTTGCATCAGTGTTCTCTCCTAGGGTTGTACCAATCTAATCCACTCTTATCAGTGTTCCCGATAAGTCTGATTCATCTCCACTAGACATTAAACTCGCAGCATTCCCTGTGATAAAGATTGGAAATTGAGGAAAACCATAGAAACATAATTATGGCATATAATTCCACACACTCAATGGGGGATGACTCATGCTTCTACACCCTCAATAATCTCAATCATAAGGGGAAGAAACCCAGACACATCATTGTTCCAACATTCAAACTCACCATCGATTTCCAACGTTACTACTCCCCCGATCAAAGTATGTTACCCTAACTCGACCCCTTCAAATTTATTTACTGAAGTAGCATAATTAACTGGCATCCAAAAAGATTTGTCACTGGGAAGTGTTTCACAAACGATGTCTTAATATTTAAGGGGGACCCGAACCTAGTGATTATTTCTGAGGAGGAATCCATGGAAGGAGGAACTGACATCCCATCATCCCATTTAGATCAAGGAGACAACATCCCTAAATAAGCTATAGGTAACGATCGGCTGTAGGAAGTGGGAATGGGGGAAACAAACAGCACATCCTCCAAAAGAAAGGATGTGTTCCCAAAAGATGCATCGTAAATAGTTATGATTCACATTATTTGAAAATTCCCACATACAGCCTCACTAGATCCATGTACATAGGATCCCTTACAATTATCATTTAGTTTCGAACTCTATGATCCTTAATTATCAATCCATCATCTAAATTATTTTTTATTTACTAGGTGGTATTATATGGAATAATATTAATTATTGAGTATCATGATCCATCACATTTTTCTCATGGTGAGTTCTTTATATGAGAAGATATATTTCAAACTCTTGGGATTCATGTATATCTCACATCTTTCATCATATAGATAGTGTCTCCATATATTCAAGGAAAATATTACAACTGCTTACTCAATATCATGATTTGGATAGTTATTTTCATGTGTTTTTTACCTTCCTTGATGCATAGGTAACAACTATATCATTCTACATAAGTAAAAAAACCTTGTCCTTTTTTGGATGCACCACTATAACTCACAAATCCATTATTTCCCGATGGTAGGTTTGGGATCAGATAATTTACTAATATCATCTTAAATTATTAAAAACATTCTTCACATTTATTTTTCATTAAAAACTTAACCCTTTTATGAGTAATCTTGGTAAACATGTTTGCAAAACATGTGAATTTTTGAATGAAATGCTGATAATAACCTAAAACCCCAATAAAACAATGTACATTGGTTTTGCTCATTTGAGTATGCAATTCCAGAATTGCCTTTTTCATTACATGATAAAAAATTATTCCATCCATAGAGACAATATGGCCAAGAAATGAAGATGATTGATGTAAAAATACACACTTGTTAAACTTCCCATATAACTCATTTATTCTAAGATTATTTAGAACATTTTTCAAGTGATTATCAATATCTTCATGTATTTTAGACTATACCGAGATATAATCATCAAATACCACAAAAATGTCACTATAATATTCCTAGAAAACCCAGTTAATTAGATCCTTGAAAACTAAGGGTGCTTTAGTCAGTCCCAAAGGCATCACTATAAACTCATAATTTTCATACTTAGTTTAATATACGGTCTTTGGAATACCTTCCTTCCTAAAAAAACTGATAATATCCATCTCAAAGGTCAGTCGTTGAAAAATATTGGTCTCCTTGAAGTTGATAAAATAAATCATCAATGTAAAGAAGTTGACACTTTTTCTTTTATCATAATATCATTGATTTCACAGTAGTCAATTCATAGCCTCATAGATCCATATTTTTTTTATAACGAAAAGAACATGAGAATAAGCAGAAACACTAGGTTTGATAAATCCATTATCACTCAATTAATATAGTTTATTATTTAGTGATATTAACTACATTATGGAAATTCTAAAAGGAGTATTTGATATAGGTCTTGAACAAAGAATTAAATCAAAAGATAACTCAAATTCCCTCTTTGGAGGATGTCTAGGTAAATTTAATGGAAATACATAAATTTATTCTTATATAACATGTACTTACTCAATTTAAAAATTTATTTACTCATACTTAGATATTGTTTTCTCTTCTTCAACATGAATTGAATTTAGAATATCTACTAGGGTAGATCTAGATAAGAAACATATGGTGATGTTTTGGCTATAAAGATAAGTAATTCTAAACCATCCTCAAAAATCTTAATTTCCTTATTCTTGTAATAGAATTTCAAATATAATTTTTAAATCCAATTCATACTGAGGATTATGTCAAATTGGACCATTCGTATGACTATAAAATGAGCAGAAAAGGCATGTTTATATGCCATAATGGGAACATCCTCACCGATATTTGTTACTACGATTCTTTTATTAGGCAATCTGACTGAAAACTACCTTGTTAAATAGAATTGGGAATATTGAATTTATAATGAAAACTGGGAAGATGTAAAGGAATGTGATGATCCATAGTCATATAAGTTTTTATCTATATTTGAGGAGATCATTAATGTACCTAAAACTACATCATTAGGAACTTCAACCTATGTTGTTGTGACCACATAGTCATGTCCTTGTTCCCTTGGCCTTAATTGGGTAAAGATTATTCGGAACATAGAAAACCCATTCGAATAATTTTAATTTTTTATTCAATTGCAGTGTTGAACATTGGTAACATACTTCATTACCTTGGAATATTGGGTGTGGCAGCACTTTCCTATACAGTTGTGAAAATACCCATACCTTTTTGGCATGAACCATTATGTTTCTTCCAACAATTATCACAGGAAGAAAAGCCTATTCATACCATATTCCCATTTTTTATATTTCCTTTTCCAGAGTGTTCAACATCACCCTTCTTCTCATGCATTCCCTTAATGATGTAAAACATGGAGAATTATATTTCTAACTTGATAGAACATGATACTATATCCTCTTATGCTGTGAAATTTTGGGATAGTCATTCCCTTAACAGAAATGTTTTTAAACAGTAAATGAATTGATAAATATTTCTCATTATATTATTTATGCAGTCCATTAAATGTTGTTCTATTAGTGTAGATTTGGATTCATACATTGAAATATTATCATCATCCTTCTACCTCAAATTCAAGAATTAATTTTCCAAATATGCTCATTGTTCATGAGGAAAATATTTTTCTAGAAAATTTCCTTAAAATCCATCCATTCCATATTTTCAATATTTCCGCCCTCATTTTTGTTTTGAATCAATGGACATCATTGATCATAATCTCCTGATAGATGGTAATCATCCATGAAAAACTTCTCCCTTTAATTACATCCCAAATGTGACATGTCTTCTCTAAGGAATGTCTCCACTGCTCTACGGTGAATGTGTTCGTAGTCATATTAAATTATTGATGATACTTTCACATAACAAATTATAACATTTAGACTCCACATTTTGGAATAGGATGCTCTAAATGGGTAAGGTTATTGTTCAAAACCTATGTGAGTTATACCACTATATTTATAAGTTTCTTAGCACTAGTTGCGGATCTAGAACCAATATCAATATGTTGCATAGGATTGCAATCCCTACATGGGATTACCATGTTCATGTGGTAATCATTCCTTCTATTAGGGACCATTTCTAAATAATAGAATACAATAAATTATGTTATGAAACAATTTTCATAATCTCAAACAGAAAAATACACAACATAAATTGAATTCCTTTTCATAGCTAATATCATAATCATAAACATAGATACTTTGAGAAATAAATTACATTTAAATCCATCATAATTTATTCTAATTAAAATTGAAATTATACAAAGAATATCCCTTGGAAGTGTCATACCAAGTGTGCAGTAGGTCCCATTTTCATGTACTAGGTTTAGCCATGTTTATCCCAAAACACCATGTCGGATTAGTTACTCCTAAACATCCTTTCTACAATCACAACCACTTATAGTATCCACACATGGATGTATTTCTAAGACGACCCATGTAATATCTTCCTTACCAAAATTCTATGATGTTGTTATATTGTTATCAACAAAGTCCATCTTATATTTTTTTTTCTATAATCTATGTTTTCTTAATCTAGTTTCCAAGGCTTCTACTAAACATCATCTAATACCAAATTTAAAGACCAATACCCTAGTATCTGAGAGTTGGGGCCTTATTTTATTACATTATTATATAATGAAGGAATTTGTATACTGAAGGATCTAATACTTTATTTTCATTGGAAAACCACATATATACATAATTGTTACACTACAACTTGAAATAAAATACAACATATATAATTCACATAAACATCTGGATTATCCATGAAATTAATGATAATATACTTCTTCACATCCTATGTAAAAATAAAACATAAAAAGGGGTGATAACATATGCTTAGTAAGGGTAAGTAATATAGTAGAAGAAAAGGTAATAAGGCATGGTGAATAGATAAAATTACACATTCCATCAAAACATAAACTTGAGCATTATAAGGCAGGAATAAAAGATGAATAAATAACTCTATAATAATAAATAACCATAGATACACTACTAGTATAATAATGAAATGTAACATTGATTAATAGATTTATAGTGAGGGAATTCATAATACCATACATTGTAATCATATCATCTACGCCTTGACCAAGACACCAAACATATTAGGTAAAAGTCCCATGTTGGTTTGTCTCATGAGACCTACAGATGCATCAAAGTTCTATAGTGGACCATGACTGTAGAGACCCGAAACTTGACGTACATGGACATTACATTACTTTTGCGGAATACTTAGTACATAACAAAAACACACACACAAGGACCGTAATAGTTTAGTGTCTTTGGAAACTCGGAACGTAATCTTCTAATCGTGGTGAAAGATCCTCAATATCTCCCATAAAGATCTTCCATTTTTCTTTTTTTTACCTAAAACCATTCCTTATATCCTGGGTAAAAGAAAACATAAAAGGGTGAGCTCAAATGCTCAGTAAGGGTAAACAAAAGAAAATCAATCACATCATATTCATAAGAACATAACTTTTGGAAATCTTAACCTGCAAAAGAGAGCATAATTTCATAACATGGGATAAATCATAGAAGTGAAATGTAATCCCAATAATCATAACTTAAAACATGAAACTTTGTGTCATACACACATAATCATAGAGAATCATTTCTTGTTAGTCAAGACTCATTGCCAAGACTATCTTAGTGGACAAAGTCCCTTTCTGAATCGAGTGACCCTCGTTTCAGTCCTGTTTCACTGAACCAGTATAACCTACCGTTCCAGCCCTGTCTATCTCATGAGATATAAAATCGTTACCCAATGCATTGGAGGGAGATATAGGTCCTACCAATCTCATAATGAATCCTTTCTTATGTGTGCCACATAATCATAAACCATACATCATAGCATAACCCATGTAATAAAAATGGAATTCTTAAACAACATGACATCATAAAACAATTCATATAAGATAAAGGAATTCATAAAAATATTTCCATCACAACATAATCAAATCCATGTAATAATAGGGATAAAAACAGAACCCTTTATCATCTTAGATGGAAAATAATTTTGATAAAACACTTGAACTCCATTCTTGAGGAAAATATCCTTTCTTCTTCAAAAACACTTTTCTTTTCTTAACATGTCATACAATTATAAACTAAAAGAAATTGATTAAAAATAAACTTGAAAACTTGTAAAGGAAGCTTCTTGGAAATAATGTTTTAAAAATCCATTCATGCTGAAAAACTTAAAAAAAACATTCTTCTCGTACTTTTGTCGGAAAAGTCAAAAAGTACCTCGTACGAAAAACGACAAAGATTCCTTTCATTTCTTTTACTAAAAACTCACTGAAGGGTAAAAATGGATTTAAACAATTGTAGGTGGATGGAAAAAATATTACATATTGATGAAACATGGATGTGGATGATAAGATACACCCCAGTAATTACTTACGAATAAACAATCTCGGATAAAAATGAGATTGTGATATTTCCCTTACCTTAGGTCCGACTTGCTTTGTAAGTGTCCGAACCTCCTGTATAATGATTTAAATAATGTTATTGACTTATTACAGAATCATATTCATTGTTATGATATCATATATGGTTCACTTATGACATTATATTACCCGTTCTTTTGTAAATTCCATGTTAAAGAAGCGTTTTGGGTAAAATCGTTTCATTTATCGTAGGTGTTTTGACTTGTTGTTCTTGACATCATTATTACTTATATCATGATTTACTTACTTCCAGAATATAAAATATGATTTATATATCATATATATTCAGTATATATATATATATATATAATAGGTAGATAAATAAAATGAAAAACACCGTTCATGGAGACGGTAGTCCGTACGTACGCATGAACGCTGTTTTCCTTTCCTTATTGTATTGAAATGGAAGTAAGTATATGAAATACATATGTATATATATACATAAATCCAGTAGCTTTATAATGTTATATATTTCATTATTATTTCTTATATATACTTCATAATCATTCTTAAATGGTTAACATGGAGAATGAATCTCATCGCGTCGTGGAGACGGTAGTCCGTACGTACGCACGAGCGATGATATCATTTCTATAAATATTGAATTGAATTGGAGTGGATTATACAATATATCAGAATAAATATGATGTTTTAATAACTATGTATAGTTATTCTTTACCCCATTATACCCATCCATGTAAGGTGGTGGTGGAAAATAGATTACACCACGGCGTGGAGACGGTATTCCGTACGTACGCACGTGCGGTGATTTCTTTTTCCGTAGGATGGATAGATGGTGAAATAGGGTTGTTTCATACTTATAATAACATATCAGTATATGAGTGATACTGATGTTATTACTTCATAATGAAACAACCTAAGAAGAAGAAGTGGAAGAAGAAATAAAGATGAAATAATTGGTAACGGTAATTATCTCTTCTTTGAAGCGCCTCTTTGAGACCTCCTCTTAGGGAACTAAAATTGGTCTTTGAGGAAGACCATAACTTCTAGGATGTTTCTAGGGAAGTGGATAAGAGATTTTGTCAGGGGTTGGCCGAGCTTGAGTGCTCAAATTGGTGTGAGGAGGAGGGGGAGGAGGTGTCCTTTTATAAGGGAGGAAAGGGGCACCTTAGGAATATCTCAAAATATTATTTTATATTAAAGTCAAAATCGGTTTATAATGGTTCCAAAGGGTCTTATTTAGAAGATAAAGTGGGGATGGGTCGAAATACTATCAACCAATAAGATTTATACAAGTTTAGGGTATTATTTTAACCTTATCAATTAGATTTAACTCTAAGTTAAATAATATTACTTTTACCGTGTCTTTTTGTTTTCTTTCACTATATGGTTAATACACTTACTATAACATGCCAAACGAACCCCAAATTGTTTATTATTAACATATATATCCTTATCTAGGTCATTTGGCCGAACCTTAGATTTTTAGGAATAAAATAACAATTAATAATATAATATTTGATTTAAAAACTATTTTGTGTCAATTTTGACACTATTTGATATATGATTTTTGTGAAAGTCATAACAGAATTATATGTTCGAACCAAGTTGATTAAATCAACACTAATATATCATAGTAACCTATAAAATTAGTGGAATTCATAAAAAGTCTTAAATTACATTTATTTTGGTATTTATATTATCAATTATGTCAATATTTCATTAATAAGATAATTACTGCATCATCTTTGTGTCATAAATAAATTATATTATTTGATGTCTAAAAATTACAAATAAAATACCATCATGTAGGAAATATTGTTAGCTTTCTAATGAATATTTAAAATCCAATTTATCTTATGTATAACCCTATATTACAAATGTTTTGGTAAATAAACTTTTATTTTAACTCTTTTAACTCTTCTTTGAATTAAATAATAATAAATGTCCTAATCTAATCCAAGTGGGCCTAAATGATAATATTTTACACTTAAGGTTGTTTTTGGTCGAGATACACTTGTCCAATAGAATTAGGACATGTGTTAGGGTAATATTTATATCATTATTACCCTTAATTACCCTATTTACTTTTAACCGTGGTAAATAAAAGTAAAAAGTTACTATTCACCAAAAATTATTTTCATCTCATTGAACCACATTTTACTTACTGACATCAACCGTGTCTCTCGGATTTTTGAAATTCCATTCACATAAGCGGTAAAATTAAGTTTTATGAAAAATTCAGTTTTTTAACTACCACTTAGTAGTTTCACTATTAATCAAAAATTGAAGGTTTTCAGAAATATGCCAAAATTTCATCCTAAGATATATCTCATATTCCGAATTCAAAAATGAAGTCTATTTTACCAAATTCATAACATAAAAGTTGCATTAATTAATTTTATAATTAAATCCCGCTGTTAAAACAAATAGCGTGTTTTTAAGAAACAATATCTATCAAAAGATTGACACTTGTTTATGTCTGGTTTAAATGTGAAATTACGTCCAATGACCAACATTGTATTAAATTGTAAAAATATATTCTAAATATACTTTAAAACCACTCAAATTAATGATTTATCACTATTAATTATTTCGATTAAAAAAGTTGTTTTTAATTATAATTTAGTAATTTTCACTATTCATCAGAATATGAAAGTTATCCGAAAAGTACCAAAATTTCACCTTAGGCTAAATTCGATACTCCGAATCCAAAAATGAAGTCCATTTTGAGAGATAAAATTTCTAAAATTTAAAAAGTGGTTATTACTATTCATAACGACTAGTTTTAATAATAATTTAATAGCATATCATTGTTTCGTGAAACTCAGTATTACGTACCACACACGCTATCGAGGAAGGTTACGATTGCGTGTAATGCAAGGCAAGTCAAGGATGCGTGTTGTGCAAGCTCCTTTTGGTGTAGCGTACAACACAAGACATTAGTGAAATAAAAAAGAATATTTTTCATAAAATCTCGGGCTGTTACATTCTACCCCCCTTAAAATGAATTTCGCCCTCGAAATTCGTCGGGGTTATAAATGGTTTACTATTCGAAAGCTTCATTAATAGAAACCCACATCGTAAAAAGGAATACCAAAACTTGGCTTTAAAAACTAAAGTATGAAATGTAATGATTACCCAAATAAACTAATCACTGGGTTTCCACATAGGTGAAAATATGGATATAGAAGAGAAATCTAACCATCATGTTCTGATGGAGAGTGGTAGAGAACATGGCTATGGAAAATCCAGTAATCACAAATCCATAAATTTGTGACGATCTAAGGTACCATCTGATTCATCAGGTATAAGATCACTAGGACAACATTTTTGGTTTTCAAGATCATTTCCCTAAAGTTGAAAATTTGAATTAGAATAAATACTTTCTTTATTTTGGTACAATCTCACTGTTGTTCATGTCTTGAACAATTTCCACTTCATCTCTTAAATAAATGAAGTTGAATTTGTTATTCGTGAAGTGTTAGCAGATCATGTGATAGAATGACGGGTCATTCCATCTGTCTCAAACAAAAGGTTAGCAAAAATTATATACATAAGTCGATCTATAGTGAGATTAATCACATATGGATCCTAAAGTGGACTTATACTTCACATATCATACTGCTTAATATAATAAAACTAGTTTCTACTAAACAGGGACTTCCTGTAGGTCAGTGGTAGGCGATAAAGGCCAGTCGCACTTCGGTTGTGGGTTCGATTCCCACAGCCTTGTCCGAAGCGATGGGCTGTCGCCCGTCCTGCAGGTTGTCCTTTTTCTAAAACTATATTACTATAACATCCCATCAATAATATCGAAAAAACTTCTATCCTTAAACAATACTAACTTATATCCAACATAAACCATTCCAATCTTTAGGCTTATCCATAATACTGTCGTCCACTCTCAGAGATTTAATACCATCATTGATCCCTATATATCATAAGATATAGCTTATTGGTCACATTCCAAACATTCAAAGGCCTTAATAATGTATTCTCTTGAATACCTTAGTGAAAACATGAATGCAGTTAAAATTTAACACTTTCCACATACCAAAATCCTCAAAATTCTATATACTCAAACAATGATTATATCAATCATGAGCTCATGAATACTGTTAAACATTTCATTTTATCGTTTTCCCTTCATTATGCGCATATCATCTTATATCAAAAAAAATATCTCAATCACTTTGAATACCACATCAATAAATATTGCAATACTCAATGATACAACATTATTTTGGAATCCCATTACATAAACACTTAATCATTCCACCACATCGTTGTCATATTCAACATTTCCAATAGTGATCGCATGTGACTTCCCTTTGTCCTTTGCCTTCAGTGGTTGCTCATGTTGATCATTACTAACCCTTGGATTAGGGAATTTATTAGCATAATGCCCCATTTCCTTGCACTTGAAGCATTGAAGTGTTGGTGGTGCGTTCTCTGCAGTGTTTTCTTTATTCACATCATTAGAAACCCTTTTTCCATTACTTCGACACTCAGCTGCTCGATGACCTTCTTTTACACACTTAAAACATTTTCTAGTCCCTTTAAGACAATCTCCACCGTGCTTCTTTCCACACTCTGTGCATAAGGAAACATTCATCTTCTTTTCACCATTATTCTGAGATTTCTCCTTGAACTCCATCTTTCGTTTCTTGCCAAAACCATGAGATGGATATGTAATACAAACTTCCATTTCTACCTTGATAGCACAACGCACAATTTCTTCATAGCTACTAAAGTCTCTTATAGCTAATGCCCTTCGAAGAATTGGTTTTAAGCCACTGAAAAATCGATCAACTTTACTTTCAGGTTGGATGATAATGCCAGATGCATACCTTGCAAGTCATGTAAAATTCGCTTCGTATATACCAACAGATTCATCATCCTTTTGCATTAGTTCAAGAAACTCCTTCTCCATCTTTGTTCGAAGAATACGAGGGAAGTACTTATTGAAAAATAAGTTCTTGAACTCGTCCCATTCCATGGACTCAATTTCATCCCTTTGCCTCGTATTCTTAATAAGATTCCACCATTGATCAGCATCACCTTCCAAACGATACACTGCTAAGATGACTTTATCATGTTCAGAACATTGAAGAACTAAAAATATCTTTTCAGTGGTGCTGATCCATTGTTCAGCAACAAGTGGATCGGAAGTCCCACTGAAAGAAGGTGGACGTTGCCTCATGAAGGACTCAATAGAATATTGTTCCCTTCTCTGCTCATTTGGATGTCCAGAATGATTCATAGCTTGTGTAAGTATAGAAATAAGATTTTGCACTCCATCTCCCATAACATTTGTTTGTTCAGGAGGGAAATCATTACATTGTCCATTGCATTGATCAACACGGTTCCTTCGGGTTCCAGCCATTGTCTAAAACCCAAAAAGAATAGTGTGAGAGGCAAAAATCATGCTAGGGAAAACAACATAATAAAGGGGGAGTACCTTCAATATCTAACATCTTAGGTTTAATTCTATGATCTTTAGCGTATTTCTAGTACTATAACCTATACGTATACTTAACCTTAGGGACATCCCTAGACATACCGTAGAAATATCTCTAGGGATCTCACTAACGTTTTCGCATCCTAGTTTCCAAAGGTTGACTAAACCTTTCCTCTGATACCAACTGTAGAGACCCGAAACTTGACGTACATGGACATTACATTACTTTTGCGGAATACTTAGTACATAACAAAAACACACACACAAGGACCGTAATAGTTTAGTGTCTTTGGAAACTCGGAACATAATCTTCTAATCGTGGTGAAAGATCCTCAATATATCCCATAAAGATCTTCCATTTTTCTTTTTTTACCTAAAAACATTCCTTATATCCTGGGGAAAAGAAAACATAAAAGGGTGAGCTCAAATGCTCAGTAAGGGTAAACAAAAGAAAATCAATCACATCATATTCATAAGAACATAACTTTTGGAAATCTTAACCTGCAAAAGAGAGCATAATTTCATAACATGGGATAAATCATAGAAGTGAAATGTAATCCCAATAATCATAACTTAAAACATGAAACTTTGTGGCATACACACATAATCATAGAGAATCATTTCTTGTTAGTCAAGACTCATTGCCAAGACTATCTTAGTGGACAAAGTCCCTTTCTGAATCGAGTGACCCTCGTTTCAGTCCTGTTTCACTGAACCAGTATAACCTACCGTTCCAGCCCTGTCTATCTCATGAGATATAAAATCGTTACCCAATGCATTGGAGGGAGATATAGGTCCCACCCATCTCATAATGAATCCTTTCTTATGTGTGCCACATAATCATAAACCATACATCATAGCGTAACCCATGTAATAAAAATGGAATTCTTAAACAACATGACATCATAAAACAATTCATATAAGATAAAGGAATTCATAAAAATATTTCCATCACAACATAATCAAATCCATGTAATAATAGGGATAAAAACAGAACCCTTTATCATATTAGATGTAAAATAATTTTGATAAAACACTTGAACTCCATTCTTGAGGAAAATATCCTTTCTTCTTCAAAAACACTTTTCTTTTCTTAACATGTCATACAATTATAAACTAAAAGAAATTGATTAAAAATAAACTTGAAAACTTGTAAAGGAAGATTCTTGGAAATAATGTTTTAAAAATCCATTCATGCCGAAAAAGTTAAAAAAACATTCTTCTCGTACTTTTGTCGGAAAAGTCAAAAAGCACCTCGTACGAAAAACGACAAAGATTCCTTTCATTTCTTTTACTAAAAACTCACTGAAGGGTAAAAATGGATTTAAACAATTGTAGGTGGATGGAAAAAATATTACATATTGATGAAACATGTATGTGGATGATAAAATACACCCCAGTAATTACTTACGAATAAACAATCTCGGATAAAAATGAGATTGTGATATTTCCCTTACCTTAGGTCCGACTTGCTTTGTAAGTGTCCGAACCTCCTGTATAATGATTTAAATCATGTTATTGACTTATTACAGAATCATATTCATTGTTATGATATCATATATGGTTCACTTATGACATTATATTACCCGTTCTTTTGTAAATTCCATGTTAAAGAAGCGTTTTGGGTAAAATCGTTTCATTTATCGTAGGTGTTTTGACTTGTTGTTCTTGACATCATTATTACTTATATCATGATTTAATTACTTCCAGAATATAAAATATGATTTATATATCATATATATTCAGTATATATATATATATATAATAGGTAGATAAATAAAATGAAAAACACCGTTCATGGAGACGGTAGTCCGTACGTACGCATGAACGCTGTTTTCCTTTCCTTATTGTCTTGAAATGGAAGTAAGTATATGACATACATATGTATATATATACATAAATCCAGTAGCTTTATAATGCTATATATTTCATTATTATTTCTTATATATACTTCATAATCATTCTTAAATGGTTAACATGGAGAATGAATCTCATCGCGTCGTGGAGACGGTAGTCCGTACGTACGCACGAGCGATGATATCATTTCTATAAATATTGAATTGAATTGGAGTGGATTATACAATATATCAGAATCAATATGATGTTGTAATAACTATGTATAGTTATTCTTTACCCCATTATACCCATCCATGTAAGGTGGTGGTGGAAAATAGATTACACCACGGCGTGGAGACGGTATTCCGTACGTACGCACGTGCGGTGATTTCTTTTTCCGTAGGATGGATAGATGGTGAAATAGGGTTGTTTCATACTTATAATAACATATCAGTATATGAGTGATACTGATGTTATTACTTCATAATGAAACAACCTAAGAAGAAGAAGTGGAAGAAGAAATAATGATGAAAGAATTGGTAACGGTAATTACCTCTTCTTTGAAGCGCCTCTTTGAGACCTCCTCTTAGGGAACTAAAATTGGTCTTTGAGGAATACCAGAACCTCTAGGATGTTGCTAGGGAAGTGGAGAAGAGATTTTTCAGGGGTTGGCCGAGCTTGAGTGCTCAAATTGGTGTGAGGAGGAGGGGGAGGAGGTGTCCTTTTATAAGGGAGGAGAGGGGCACCTTAGGAATATCTCAAAATATTATTTTATATTAAAGTCAAAATCGGTTTATAATGGTTCCAAAGGGTCTTATTTAGAAGCTAAAGTGGGGATGGGTCGAAATAATATCATCCAATAAGATTTATACAAGTTTAGGGTATTATTTTAACCTTATCAATTAGATTTAACTCTAAGTTAAATAATTTTACTTTCACCGTGTCTTTTTGTTTTCTTTCACTATATGGTTAATACACTTACTATAACATGCCAAACGAACCCAAAATTGTTTATTATTAATATATATATCCTTATCTAGGACATTTGGCCGAACCTTATATTTTTAGGAATAAAATAACAATTAATAATATAATATTTGATTTAAAAACTATTTTGTGTCAATTTTGACACTATTTGATATATGATTTTTGTGAAAGTCATAACAGATTTATATGTTCGAACCAAGTTGATTAAATCAACAATAATATATCATAGTAACCTATAAAATTAGTGGAATTCATAAAAAGTCTTAAATTACATTTATTTTGGTATTTATATTATCAATTATGTCAATATTTCATTAATAAGATAACTACTGCATCATCTTTGTGTCATAAATAAATTATATTATTTGATGTCTAAAAATTACAAATAAAATACCATCATGTAGGAAATATTTTTTGCTTTCTAATGAATATTTACAATAGAATTTATCTTATGTATAACCCTATATTAAAAATGTTTTAGTAAATAAACTTTTATTTTAACTCTTTTAACTCTTCTTTGAATTAAATAATAATAAATGTCCTAATCTAATCCAAGTGGGCCTAAATGATAATATTTTACACTTAAGGTTGTTTTTGGTCGAGATACACTTGTCCAATAGAATTAGGACATGTGTTAGGGTAATATTTATATCATTCTTACCCTTAATTACCCTATTTACTTTTAACCGTGGTAAATAAAAGTAAAAAGTTACTATTCACCAAAAATTATTTTCATCTCATTGAACCACATTTTACTTACTGACATCAACCGTGCCTCTCGGATTTTTGAAATTCCATTCACAGAAGCGGTAAAATTAAGTTTTATGAAAAAATCAGTTTTTTAACTACCACTTAGTAGTTTCACTATTCATCAAAAATTGAAGGTTTTCAGAAAAATGCCAAAATTTCATCCTAAGCTATATTTCATATTCCGAATTCAAAAATGAAGTCTATTTTACCAAATTCATAACATAAAAGTTGCATTAATTAATTTTATAATTAAATCCCGCTGTTAAAACAAATAGCGTGTTTTTAAGAAACAATATCTATCAAAAGATTGACACTTGTTTATGTCTGGTTTAAATGTGAAATTACGTCCAATGACCAACATTGTATTAAATTGTAAAAATATATTCTAAATATACTTTAAAACCACTCAAATTAATGATTTATCACTATTAATTATTTCGATTAAAAAAGTTGTTTTTAATTATAATTTAGTAATTTTCACTATTCATCAGAATATGAAAGTTATCCGAAAAGTACCAAAATTTCACCTTAGGCTAAATTAGATACTCCGAATCCAAAAATGAAGTCCATTTTGAGAGATAAAATTTCTAAAATTTAAAAAGTGGTTATTACTATTCATAACGGCTAGTTTTAATAATATTTTAATAGCATATCATTGTTTCGTGAAACTCAGTATTACGTACCACACACGCTATCGAGGAAGGTTACGATTGCGTGTAATGCAAGGCAAGTCAAGGATGCATGTTGTGCAAGCTCCTTTTGGTGTAGCGTACAACACAAGACATTAGTGAAATAAAAAAGAATATTTTTCATAAAATCTCGGGCTGTTACAATGACCATCATTTACCAAGTAAAATTAATTCATCTTATGATTGTGGATAAACATAAACCACATATACATTCGTATTTAAACAAACATATTAAATGTTAATAATATTGTACTAAACACAAACAACTATCATCCAAAAAAAATATGTTGAATAATATTAGGATAGCACATCGATAGTCAAAATAATCGTAAACCATTCAATAAAAATTGGTAGATAATATATTAAAATATTAATCCCATTAAATCATAATAATCAACAATAGAGTTAAAATAGTTGAAAATACTCTTATAAAATCATCGAGTAATTCTTGAGAGAATACCCATTTACATTGAAAGGAATTTAACTATTGGAAAAATATTTTTATAAAATTAGAAGTGAAATAAGTTAATTTTTTTAAAATAAAATAAGTGGTTTTTCAAAAATAAAAGGTTCTTAACATAGATTATAGATTTTAAGTGAAAATAATTTAGAATTCGACAAATTCCCCTAAATGGGGCTTGTCTATCGTCAAGAAATTTTGAACGGTCCTTTTAAAACATGTAACTCTCCTTAAAATAAATGTAGGATTTTGATTAGTAAGCATATAAAGAACATTAAAATATAATTTATTAGTAGTAAATTATAATAATTAATATTTTCATCGAGTTAATTATATAACGAGAGTACCCCAAAAGAAAATGGAGGTTCAGGAAGAAAACTCTTACCCTATATCGTAATGTGTTCTGCACATGACCTCAACATCCTGGATAATCAAATTAATTATTTGAATAAATTAATTAAAAACATTTATATATGTATTTTATTTATTATAATTTTATTAGGTTAATTGATGACCTTTTTTATCAGTAATAAGATACAAATTAATTTCATGGGAGCATTCGTTTAATTTTTTTCACTATTGGTATACTTGTATATTAGTATGGGTGTTAATGTGGAATAGATATAATTCACCAAAATGATAATTATTGTTATTAATTATAATACACAATTTGAAATCATTATATAATTCATTATTTTATATGTAATGATAATGAATCTTGAGATAAAAGATTAGTGATAATTGTTTAGATCATTACTGCAGTATTTTGATCATCACAAACCAGTTTTGTCATAGGAATTATTATTATTTATATATATTTGTTCCAAAACATTAAATTTGTCATAATAAATATTTTATAATATGTTTTAGACATAAATATGGTTTAATGACCATCCTTTCAGGATTAATTGAAGAGTTATGGTTCTCCATCCATGAAGGTTGTAAATGGGAACCTCCTGGATGAGGGATTCGTTTTAAATAGAAGAGAGAGAGATAGTAGCTTGAGGAATAATATTCAATTAACATGATATCATTTTATTATATAGATTAAATTATAGATATCATAATCATCTAGATATAGGAGGTGGTGATAGAGTAGTAAAATAAATTTAAAAGTAATTGAATGAAAAAGGAATAGGATTTACAACTTGAAATTTCCTCCTTGAGATCCTCCTTAACGGAAGGGGTTTTGGGCTTTTGGTATGACCAAGAGCTCATGGATGTGCGTAGAGACTAGGGAAGATTATTTTTTATAACTTTTTCAAGCATAAAGTCTAATAGGAGTGATGATAATAGGATGTTATGGAGGGTACTATACTGGATGATACGGCTAATATTTTAATATCTAATTCATTATTTTATTATATTTCACAAGAAAATCAATAGTGATGGTTTGTGTGACCAAAAATAGTAATAAGGGATTTTTAATTCTAAATTTTTTTTCTTACATTAGTTATGACTCATGTAATATTGTATTTAGATTCCAATATATTTATACCATAAATTCCCATATTTTACAATTCACATTGAATTCAAGTATTTCATAAAAAATCCCAAATAACAATCCTTCACAATTTCTCGATGTGTATTACTAAAAAATTAACTACATTTAATGGAAATAATTATCAAAATATTTGAAATTAAATATTTAAATAAAATTATTATTTAATTCTAAAATATAGATTTTAATTTTGAAACTCATAAAATGTATTGTCCTAGATCTGGATGCCACTCAACCAGCACCCCGTACTTGGTTTGCCTCTTACTGATCTCCCCAAATGCTCGAGGGTGCCAACTAGAAGCGAGGGACTAGAGGTTATCATGGGGGACTATTAACTCATTGGAATTTTATAACACAACATATACAATAATGATTCATTAGTAGATGAAATAATACCATTCAATAGAAATAAACAGCGGAATAATGAAAATATAAATAACCAAGAATAATTCCATAAAAAAGATATTGCAGCATGAAATGTTCTAAGAAAAAATCCCAAGGACTTACACTGTAGTAATTGACAATATATGTTCCAAAATCACAAAAATAAACAAATAAATCAAATAATCAGTGGAAGCCTTATCTCGGTCCCATGCACTCCTTCTCCTAACTAGCACATCAAGTACCTATGGCATTGAGATTACCCTGATCAACACCTACAATAATTTAATCAGTATAGTCCGAAAATAATGAATCAAATAGGGTGTGAGACTAAATCATAGTTGGAAACAACCCATTTTCAATTCCAGTTTTGCAGTGGACAAATATAATAGGTAGTGTAAAATAGTAAAAATAGTAAATAGGGGGTACTCAATTGTTGGGAAAACAAAAATCTCATAAGACAATGTAAACAACTATAAGTGAAGACTGAATTCAAGCCTGTTCTTTGGCTTGGTAGATGTGTCATAATAACTCAATTTAATTATTCATGTTGATTGAATATATAAAATTCTGGAGGTCTAACTAAGGCTTAACGACCCCCATACAAGTAATAGTCAACTCAGTACATAATCATGATTTAATCATTTACCAATAAAGATCATCCTTAGTATACATTAATAGATCCTAGGTTCACTCTTCATTTTATATAAGTCTCATTGGGCCTTACCATCTTTTCATGGCTCTCTCACATCCCTCACATGATTACCTCTTGAGATCATCCATGGTATTTTAATTGAGACACTCATTCACCCATGGTATAAAAAGAGAAATTAGTCACATGAGCCCAACCTTGTCTTTAAAATGACACTATGGATTGGCCATTGCTAATTACCCCTCATTTTAATATAATTAAATTACATATCCAAATCAATAGATTTCAATTAAATTATCTCATGGCTTATCATTTAAACAAATAATTTGGGAATAATTCACATAACAAGTATCACATTCAAATTAAATTGTTATATGGATTATGCATTTAGTTTTCTCATGTGGGAAATTAATATAACATAACTAGTTAATTTTAACAACTGAATATTGGTAATTCATGTCAATCCTCTTAGGAATTCTTTTCCAAAAGGCCATCCTAAGGAAACACACCCATGAGGGGGACCTAACTTAATGTTTAGAACCCTAAACATGATTTGAAATCATCTTATAAATTTCCTAATCAGAAATAAGAAATAACATGGTTCATTAATCAATTGAGTGACACCCTAAAAGTGGGCGTGCGACACTCCAAAATATATAATCAACATGAAAATCAACAGAAGTTACAAGACCACATACCTCATGCTAGTACGACACCCCTTATCTTGTGTCAACCAATAACTCAACCATGAAATAAGTAGATCTAAAAAAGGAAAAAAATTATAACCCATTGAAAACTATGCTGAGAGAAGAAATTAGGGAGAATGGATCAATTAGAAACGAGCACTGAATGAGAGGATTCCAAAAGATTCAATGGTGTTCAAATTAGATATCAGACGACGAATCATGAGCCAAACCCTCGTTCAGATTTTCGGGGCATGTCGTACCTCATAAAATATTGGTTCTATCCGCCTAAAAAAAACACTACTACCCGATTTAATCAATAAAAATTAAAGTACATGGTGTATACTAGAAATAACAAACCATTTGGGTTCCTTTTCCATGTAAGTCGTATGTAGGTCATCGCATGGTGTGTACTTGTTTTACATGGGTTGTAGCCCTCCATTAATGGTGTGTAAATAAAATTAAATAGTGTATAAGCCCTATTCAAATCATATAACAGGCCTACTACCATCCCCTGACATATTTTACCCCATTTTCAATAGTATATATTTAAAAGGAGAGATATTTACCACAAATGAAGAACTGAGTTCTTAATAATGTCCCCCTTAAAGAAGTTTTTCCTCAAATTTCCTTCCAAGATAGATAAAGAAATATCTGAGAAATACATTGGCCACATTGATCATATATCAGCCTCCCTCGCCACAGTCTCATCTTGTACTCTTCCATGTTTTCATATCATGTTTACCAAATGAACAGACCAGCCATAAATAACCTTTGTTCTACAATCCACAATACAATGGGGATTCTCCTCAAAGGACGAATCTTCTTGAAACTCTATTTCATTAAGATGAACGTTGTGAGACAGGTCATAAAAATACATTGAAACTAAGAAATGTGGATGTTGTTGTTCATAACCTTGTACCTATGAGGTAACATCAATCGATAGGAAACCATCTCGACCCTCTCTAAATTCTCAAATGGGACAACATGTTTTGTCGAAACATTACCTCTCCTCTTGATCCTCTTATGTCCCAAACTCAGTGCGACATCAAAGAAAACTCGATCCTCATCCTCGAACTCCAAATTTCTTCTAGAGTGATCAGTGTTTGATGTTTTATGAGACTATTCCGTAGCCATCTGTTTCTGAATCCACTGATCCTTCTCAATTGTCTGAAAGACAAGACAAGGTCCCAACATAACTACATATCCTACCTCTATACAATATAGGGGTGATCAGAGTGGCCTACCATACAAATACTTATATGTTTCTACTTAAAGAAGTACCCTTGAAGTTATTATTTTAGGAGAACTCAACATGGGGAATGTGTGTCTCCCATGAAGCCAAAAAATACAAGATGTATGCCTGAAGCATGTACTCCAGCACCAGAATCATGTGATTTGACTAACCATCTGTTTGGGGGTGGTATTTTTTTCATAGAAGAACCTATGTACCCAAAGGCCTCTGTATCCCTTTCCAAAAATTGAGAAGTAATCTAGGTGTCCCAATATGAAATGATAGAATGTGGGACCACATCCAGTCATACAATCTCAATAATTTTCAAAATCCCAAGATCATTATCATCACTGTTTCTTTGATCAACATGAAATGCGAAACCTTCATAATCCTATCAACAACCACCCATAATGCATAATTATCTCTAGGTGACCTCAATAAACCCATCACAAAATCTATAACATCATTTTTCTATTTCCAATAAGGAATGGGTAGTTGCAGTTAAATTATGGATGGTAACTAATGATCCACCATCACCTTCTGATAGGTGGAATATCTCATGAAAAAACCTACTGCATATACCATCATTCCTATACACTAGTACTGATGATATAAATATTGATACATCTCAGTGACACCAAGATGCACTACCCAAAATGATGCATTAACATTCTGTATCAACTCTTCATGCATGTCTGCTGAAATCCATATGAGACCATGTAAATTTATAACCTCATCCTCACCTATAGTCCAACTAGGAAGAGGGTCCTCACCTTCCAAACTCTCCCGTAGATATAGTCCATTAAAATTAGATAGCTTCATCATCCTCACTCTGGCCAGTAGGTATAGGAAGCATGTAAGGATGAAATAAAATTCTATCCCTGACTACCATGAACCTTCATGTGCATCTTCGAGAACAAATCCACAAGCTTCCAATTTCTACTAGATTAATGAACTGCCTATATGTGAGTCCTTCTACTCAATGCATCAACCACTGAATTGCTTTTTCCTAGTGTGTCGGCAAGCTCATTGTTAGAGGACTAAAGGTATTTTACCAACCTTCAATGCCTTAGATTTAGATCATGTTAAGTAAATATGTAATTAAGACTTTTGTGTCCCAACCTCAGCGTGACCCCCTCAAGAATATAAATGGACCAATATATATAGGCGAAATATTACCCTATATCCTAATCCTCTTGTGTCCCATCCTAGGTGTGAAACATTGGAAATATCAATTCCTGACCTCATACTCCAAAGGTCATCACCTAGGATTAGTGTATGATTTATGAAGTTACTATGTAGTAACCATATTCTTCTAAATAAACTAAACCAAGCTCTGATACCACGTTGTAACTTCTTGGATCTAGTATCAACTCAACTGGTTCCCCGTACATGGTGGGAAACATGGCCTCAAGTACATCTCCCCAAATTCTTGAGGCTACCATCTATTATCGAGGGCCAAAGAGTGATCTTGGAGACACTATGCTCTCATTGGAATAGTATAACATAGGAGATACCATAATAAATCAATAGTGGAATAAATAATACCATTCAATAGAAATAAATATTGTAATTATGGTAAGATAAATAACCAAGAATCAATCCAGAAAAAAGATGATGCAGTATTCTAGGTTCAAGGAAAACTACCAAAACATGTACATTTTAGTAATCCACAATATATGTTCCAAATAAAAAAAAATGCAGATAAAAAGCATTGCAAGACTCAGCTCTGTCCCATGCTCTCTTGCACCTAAGAAAAACATCAAGTACATGTAACATGGATCTTGCCTTGATAAACACATACAATCATATAATCTATTTGGTCTCGAAAGCATGACCTAAATAGAATGTGAGATAAAATCCTAGTAGGCAACCACCCTTGGTCTACGCCAAGATGTTAGGGACATATATAATAAGCAGTGTATAATGGTGAACTTAATAAACAATGGGTACTCAAAATCATGAAAAACATATTTATTGGAATATAATGTAAACATGTATATGTTAAGAATGAATCCATGATTGTGCTTTGTCTTGGTAGACTCATCATAAGTCATCCATTTCATTAATCAAGTTCATTGAATTATATAAATGTATCGAGGTCCGACCAAGGCATGATGAACCCCCGTATAATTAATAGTTAACACATTATAAAACCATTTTTAATCATTTCCTAATGTAGCATATCCATGGTATCACTTAATTTATCCTAGTTTCACTCAACATTTAAAAAAACCTTAAAGAGCCCAACCATCCAATCATGTCTTGCTAATTTCCCTCACATAATTACCATATAAGCTAATCCATGGTCTTTTAATTAAGACCCCAGTTCACCAAATTTATACATAAGGGTAAATTAGTCACATGAGTTTGACTTTTTCTTAAATTGAGATTGTGGATCTCCCATTTCTAATTACCCCTCATGTATTATAATTCAAACCCATAAAAAAAGAAACACATGTGAATTAAAATATTTTTTGACTTATCATTTTAAAAATTCATGTGGGCATAGTTCACATAACAAGTATCAAATGAATATTAAATTATTACATGGATTAATTATTTAATTTTCTCATAATGGAAATTAATATCCCCAAATATTTTCAGTTTAACAACCCATGAAAGGGAATTAATTTCAAGCATCTTAGGAATTACTGACCAAGTGACCATTTGTGGTAAACACACCCATGGGATGGCCCTAAATCAATGTTCACAACCCATACCATGCTTTCAAATAATCTAAATAATTACCAATCATCACTAGTATATAACAAGGTTTATTATTCAATCAAGTGACACCTTAAAGTGGGTGAACGACACTATGGCATATATAATCAACACAAAAATCAATGAAAGGAACAAGACCACCTACCTTGTGCTAGTACAACTATCCTCATCCAGCGTTATCCCTTAAATAGACCAAGAATGGAGTTTATCTATAAAAAAATAAAACACTAAATATTTGATATCCAGGTCGAGAGAAGATATCAGGGAGAATGGCGAAAGAATATTTAAGCATTCATTGAGAGGATGCGATAGATCTGACGACCCTCATGTTAGATATTGGATGATGAATCAGTATCCAAACCCGCGTTCAGAATTTTTGGGCACACTACAAGTTTAAAATAAGTCATTTATATTTGTATAGAACAAAAAATCACTACATACTGATTTAATGAAAAAAATTAATGTACGCGATATATACAGGCAATTATTCATATTGTATGTTTATTTTTCTCTACATGTCTTGAACAGGTCATCACATGGTGTGTGTTCTGTTTACATGGCATGTAGCCCTACATACACATCATGTACTCAAAATCATATGACATGTAGGCCTTAGTCATGTCGTGTAATAGGCCTGCAGAAATCCCTTGACCTATTTCATTCCATTTTCGTAAGTATATATTTAAAAGGTATGATATGTGCCTCAAAGGAAGAACCAAGTTATTAAAAGTTATAAAACATGAAAAAATTAACTATGATATCATAAGATTATCCTAAAATCACATGATAATAAAATATATATTTATTAAACCATTTTATGAAAAATAATTTTATTTTAAACAATTATATTAATTATAAAATTGAAATTAAATATTTATGACTCATAAAAATAAAACTAGTTAAATATTTTTAATTTATTCATTTACTTATACTATGAAATAATTATTTCATACATTCACTTCTGAGATGCCTACATTTTAATTATACTTCCATAGGCATAGTTACTATTCATTAGGTCATTATACAATTCATAAGGGTCATATTACTATTCCAAAGGTCATGATACAATTCACCAAAAATGTTATTTGATTCTATCAGTCTCTAAATATTTTACTCATCACAACTGTGTATGTCCATTTTTCGAAATTCAAATCACAGAGGTGGAAAAATTATGTTTAACGGCTAGGTTATAATACCAATGTGTTTTTCATAGTGACTTAGTGGTTCATGTATTATTCTCTTTATTTATTTGTAAAACCTTTATGTGTTACAAATAATTAATATTAATTGGGTCACTTCCCAATAAATGGTTTTTATATATTTTATATGTATCATTAAAAAGATAAATTTACTTTTTAATGTGTTAAATTTTTTAAAAATTAATTTTTTTCATATTCATAATAATGAATAAACATTCATAAATTTATTATATAGTTTTTCGATATGAAGTTAAAATCATTTAAATGTAAAAAAATAGATATTTTTAAGATTTTTTAATAGAAAAATTTATTTTTATCATAAAAAATAAAATTAATCACTTATAATAAAATATTTGGATAAAATTTAAATTTTAAAATATTAAATAAAATAATTAACCAATCATATAGTACTATTTACATATGATTTAATCTGAATAAAATCATTTTGTGCTTCGAAATTAATTTTTTTATGGTTTTTATGCATTTTTTACATATTTAAATTATTTTATCCAAAATTTTGATATTTTATTTTGTAAAATGATATTTATATATATATAATATATATTTTTTTGAATATTAGGGATTTTTTAAATGGATAATTGTTTGGTGAATAATGAATAATATGAATTTTGAATAAACTGTCATTTATTTTGTTTTATTCCTTACTATGTCAAGGTTTAAATAATTTTTCGATTTTATTTAATCTCAAATTAGTTTAATTTTATTAGGTATAATATAATTGATTACATAACAATCAACATTATTCTATAATTTTTTTATAAATTCATTTTTCTACTTCAAATCCAATTTTTCTAAAACCTAGTTTTTTTGTTATGTTTTTCATTATTAAATTAAAATTAATTTTTACCATATGTAAAAATTGAATATTATAAATATTATTTAATATTTCAAATCATCTATATAAAATTAATTAATTAATTCTATTTTTAGTTCTTAATTAATAATAACTATAGTAAATTATTTTCATGACTATAAAGGGTAAAACTTGTTAATTTCAGTTAAATATTTTTAACAATGTTAAAAAACATCATGTTAAATGTTTTTGGATATGTTTCTTTAAAAACATATTACCTTATATTAGAAATTAAATTTATTTATATCTACTTTACTATAAGGAGAAAATTTATAATATTTAATAGTCAAGAATAATTATAAGACCCACACTCCCTTCAATTATAAAAGGGAACCTACTCTCCACAATTATTCTGAAAACATTAACATTATATCTTATATAGTAAAAAACCAAATACAATTGAAATATTCATCCCCATGTCATAGGGTATATTTTATCTGTACAGGACTGACCAAGAAGGCTTAAGGTATAAACCCATAGTGGTTTTTCAAAGAAGAGGTATAATTCTTAACCAATGTATTTCATGTATATAAATTCCATACCCCCTTAAAACCTATCATTACTATACTAGTATAATACATATTTATATATAATAATATTAAATTATGTTATTTTTATGGCACAAAATATTTTCATGTCTTAATTTATAACATGGGAAAAAAGCATTCATGTTTATGTGTGGACCACCAACACCATGGAGGGATGTATTTAATTTTTCATCAATGCCTCACATGGTTGAAAATAATGATAGAATTATTTTATATATATTATTTTAATGAAATTTTTATTCCATAATGGTAATATATTATCTACTATAATAACCTTTTCTCAATTGAAAATTGATAATGTCGCCCCTACGTACATGTCAGAGTAACACATCCATGATGCGATGTGATAAAATATTCATTATCCCTAATCATTGTTATTCATAATAATATAACTAATTAAAAAATAATAATATTTAACATTTTAATTTTCGAGATAAGAAAAATATTATCTACGCTTTCCACATAGTATAAAAAATGAGAAAGAATTTCATGGTTATGTACAGACTACTGTCACTACGAAATAATGTGATTAATTTTTCATACTTGCCTTCAATGAATTGTTATAAAAGGTTATCAAAGTAAAAAACATTATAATTATAAATTTTTTATATTTTAATTATAATGAAACTATGACCCATTTGACCACATTCAATGAACTAATGTAATATTGATGTAATAAACTGAATGAGCCCAAAAATATAAACATTATCTTAACATATTTTTTAATAAAAAAAAATTGTAATCAATGAATTTGTTATAATAATGATAATAATAATTGAATTAATTTGATTCCTTTAATAATTTATAAAAATAATATAAATTAACATCTCAAGATTTTAAAAGATGTATGTGGAAAGCGAGGAGATGAGGAATGTGATTTCTCCTCTAAATTTTCATTCATTGATACATACTTTATTTTAACTCCATTTTTTCCATTTTATGGTGTATATATAGCCATATCAATGTTTATTAACTTGAATTTAAATATATTCACATATTTTAAAAATCATTTCATGTTTCATATTCTAATGTTATTTAGATTCAATAGTTACTAAATACGTAAGAGTTTTTTTAATATGGTTTTAAATTTTTTAAATTTTTTTTCTTTTATATCAATATTCATAAAATTATTTAAATATTTATATTTAAAATAATAAATTTATTTTTTAAAAATAAATTTCATCTATCCATTAATTTTTAATTTTTTTTAAAAGTAATCTTTTAATCATTTTTAATTTGGTCCACTTTTCACAATTTGTACCAATGTTCAAAATGAATATTTTTTTATCATTAATCGCATTAACTTAATTTTACACAATTATGATTATTAATAATAATTAATCATCCTATACTAGTATCTTAATTTTTTAGATAATATCTTATTACTATGTCTCTCAGAATATTTGGATTTGAAATGTTTTCAAATGAAATGGTTTTCTCTTCTCATCTTATGAGATATCTATCATTGGTTTTTTATGGAACATAATGCCACATTTTATGGGTTTTATAATTTTAATTTATGATTTTATTTGTTTATATCATGATATTATTTATACATATTTTATATGATAAAATGTTATTCTGATATAGATCTGATGATGGGTGACAAATATTTTAATTTATAATGCATTGGTTAATGATGATAGAGTTTATGGGAAATAAGTTACTCCTATAATATATGTGGAAATTAACCATGATGGATTATCATTTACAATGGTATTTTAATTTTGATTTTAAGGATAGTGATCCCAAACACCAACATTAGTTTCATATTCCTACAAAAAAAATTTCATGGAAAAATGTTAATTTTACATGTTAATGAAATAAGAATTCTTCTCAGAATATATATGGCCATTTTAAGTGTGGATGATATGTTTTTTAATTAAATGTATTTTTATAGATTTTACAATTTTATAAGAAAACCTTATTGTAATTATTTTTCCTTTATTATTTTTCACATAATTTTTTATGAAAAACTCTGGTCGATAACAATAATTTCATGAGTAATTAAATAAATATTTCATCTCAATGTTTATTCCTTAAAATGGAAAAAATTATTTTCGAATTCGTAGTTTTTGAAATAGATTAATCAGTTATTATCCCTTTAATATCCCTTGGTTAGATTTTTTTATCATTACTTGTTTTTATATGTTTTTTAGAAAGCCAATGAATATATTGTACCTAAAAGATGTTTTATCTTTCTATTGTGGTTGATCAATTTTTATGAAAGAAGAAAAGACAAGAATTAAAAATCCATTTAAATTTATGAACCTATTTTTATGGTAAAAATGGATATATAGTGGATGTTTCCATTTTTTACTGTATGTGCTTAATATGTAAGAGTTTGTCCTAATTTTTATAAAATTATTACCTAAAATATCACATGAAGGTATGAAAGTCAATTTCATCCTATTTAACTCATAACTATGGGGTTTCAATGTAATGGGTCATCATAATATTTTTTAATAAATAATATATAGAATATTTTTTGGGTTTGTCGGAAGTGATTAGAAATTTCTATAAATTAAAGGGTTTTTGTAAATAATTGAATCTGTATTGGAAATTATTATTTAAAACTAGACATACTATGAATTTTTTAGAGGAAGATAATTATTTTTAGGAATGTGTCAAATTACATTATTTTCCACATACAATTTTTTTCTCCTACAAAAAATGCCTCTCATGTCATTAATTCAAAAATTCCCATAAAAAATTGTGATTTTCTAGTTTTATGACTCTACCATAGTCCTTGGATTAATTTTTTTCTAATCATATATGACATGGGAAATGTCTAGGACTTTGATTATATATATATAAAAATTATCAATTGTATTAAAAATCATCCTAATGTGTACAAAATATTTTTACATTGTATGACATTTAAAGACTGAGAAAAAAATGAAAGTCATCAAATTTGATGAATTCTTATTCTTATGAATATATTAAATTTAGTTAATTTTGTGGTATTAAAAAAATTATATAAACCTTATAATTATGTATATAATTATTTTTAAATCAATTATATGACAAAAATATGAATGATGATCTTGAAATTTGTTTTGAATAGGTAGAACATTTTATTATTTTGTTAAAGGAGGAAATGCAATCAAAGAAAGTTTAGGTATTTTTAATACATATATTACAAGAAGATATTTCCTTTTCCTAGTGAGTTTTAGAATGATAAAGTTATAGAGTTATTTATATTGAAACATGAGGTACCATGATTATATCATGTTCACTACAAGTATTTATCCAATTAATATAATTAAATGAATAATGAATTAAAATAATGTGAGGTTTACAACAGGATCTGGAAGACACAACTGATTGGAAATTGTGTGTATCATGTGTTGTCAAATTTTGTTACCAAAATATATCATTTCATTCAAACACATAAATAACTTTTAGTTAGTAGAACTACTTTAGTCATTGACTAATCTACTAGATCATCAATTTTTTATGAAACTCACAATAAAAACATGTATGAATTTTAAGAGTGAATGTAAAGAAAATATTGTTTTTAAAATTGTATCACCCAATGTGGGAAACCTATACCTTACTATGCTCATTGTCATTAGAGCTTAAATTTTGTAAAATAATCCACCTATAAATTATTGTTGGAAGTGGGAAATTCTTCTCTGAACCCACTATTTCACTATATGACACACATGAGGGCTTAAAAAATATTACACACATGATCTTATCACAATATTATGCATGAGATCGATTCCACTACTATATTATATATGTGATGTCATCTTTATAATTCATCCCACAATCTTCATCTCCAACTGGTATTTAGCTTCATATGTAACCCTTGTGAATTTTTACTCAATATATCCAAGAGTTCATTATAACAAAAAAATACAATTATCTTCTTCAAAAAGAGTCTTCAAACTCCTACTGAAAATCATGAAAAGGATTTAAAACTAGGTTTCAGTCTTTCTGACCAGTTTCCAATTCTCCCAAAATAGTTAACTAGCTTCTTAAATCTTCATTGAACAACTATTTTATCCTTATTTTTCCTCTATGTTTATTTTATTATTCTTCTTTGAATACTAGTATATTCTTAGTCAAGAACTATCATGTAATCTCTTTCTCTTCTTCCTATTTTTTAGTAGAACTTCCACTTAATCTCGACTAACTTAGTTACACACACTGTAACATCCCATATATATAAAAAATATGATATTTTTATATTTTTTAATATTTTTAAATTAAATATAAAATTTTCTTTAAATGGGATTATACATTCAACGGCATAACTGACACATAATAATGGGTTTATCCAAAATCTTATATCGCAGAGAAGGCTGAGTCATACTGAAAACATAATAACAATACAATATTATTATTTTTAAATTTTATTTAAATCCTAGCCATCGTGTTGATAGGAATGAAAAAATGACCATATTATGATTAAACATATTTGCTAAATATTTTTACATTAATCCATTATAATTTAATGGATTAAATTATAATGAATCCAATTTTAAGCATAAATACTCTAACGTTATTAAAAGATAGGTTTTCCATATTTTGACAAAGAACCCTTTTAAATCTAGTTTATTTAACATTTATATGTTCTATTTCACAAAACATTCATTATATTTATAAGAAGGACAACAAAATTTAATTTGGGTAAATTTTTGGTGTTTTTCTTATAATGTTCATTTTTTAATGAATTGTAAAATACTGTGTTTTCTGTCAAAACTACTTTTTCATACAATTTATTTATGTGGTTATATTGTTATTTTTAATGGTTTTAATCTGAAGATGGATTATATTTTTATCAATTAATCCAATTTTGGTCATTGGAAATAATTTCACTTTGAAATTGCACATAAATACATGTCAATCTTTTGGATGTTTTAACTTCTTAAAAACACTATTTTTGATTTTGACAACCTGAATTAATTTTAAATTAATTTATAGAACGTTTTTGTTTTGAATTGGGATAAATGAAATACTTATTTTGAATCAGGATGTCCAAATTTTGTATATAATAATATTTTAGTTTTATACATTATTAAAAGAAACTTTAGTAATTATTATATTTAACATGTTTAATGGGTAAATATGGTAAATAAGGGTAAAAAATAATATTCTAATAAAATTAAACTACCATATAACGTGTCAAAATCCAATTGGATGATATAAGTATGACCATGGGATTCTTTGGGAATATTAAGGGACCCACAGGATCCAATTTTATTGATAATGAAAAGGTTTATTAAATAATTTAATGTAATAAAAAATATGACATAAACATGGATCTTTTAATAAAACAATTTTTATATAGGGTTATATAAGTGATCTCTTCGACTATAATTTTGAATTAGAAAGATATAACTATTTCATACATAATTTTTGTTTATTTACAATTTTAGACATCAAATAAATGAACTTATTTATGACACAATGATGATATATTTATTACCTTATTAACGAATTATTAACATAAAAGAGATTAAAAATATTTAAAAAAATTATTTTAAACTTTTTATTCCATAAATTTTTTTGCGGATTTTTATTAATTTTTATATTTTAATTAATGAAGTTTTTTTAAAAAATAAATTTGTTATTGATTATTTAAAAAGTTATGATAGGAATAATATAAAAAGTGACATAAATAAGTTTAAAAAAAATTCTATTATATTAAATGATATAGTAGTCCAAAAAATCTAATATTAGAAAATATGACATAAATAATTTTTAAAATGTCATTAAGGAGACACTGGAGGTTATATTGATATTTTATAGTAATAAATTAACTATATAGTATGAATATACATGAAGACATGGTAAGAGTTAAATTAGTAAACTTATGGCTAAATTTAAAAGATAAGGTTTATGATTTAGTATATACATGTATAAAACCTATTAGTAGAGAGGATATAGACAAAAAAACATATTATAATTGAAATAAATTAATTTTGGACCAATTGAAACTGAAATTTTTTATATAATAATATAATATTTCATTGCCTCCCTAAAGCGCACATCTTCCGTCTTATAAAAGGCCACCACCCGTAACCCCTTACTCACACTGCTCAAGCCCCATGGCTCATCCAAACTATACTCCATTAGGCTCCAAAAATCCCTCCATTACTCAAATAATCCTTACCTTGGGAATAAGGCAACTCAATAAATACATTTAGCTTAAACCAAAAAAGAGTTACCTGATTTGAGGTAATGTATTTTCTCAAGCTTCATTCATTTATTTTCCTTATCCACTCCCTATGATATTATTATTATTTGATTACATAATAAGAAAATAATAAGTATACTAGGATACATTTATTAGAATTATTATAACTACTTACTCACACTTCCATCTAATGGATACGAATATATTGTTTCTAGGTGTGGTGAGTTTCTTCCTCATGCAATGATGATTGTTCGATTTTCCCCTACCACCTAACATGGTTTCCATTATGAAGAAAATGTATTTATATATAATATATATTATATTTATAATTTCTGAATTATTCTGTATGTTTTGTTTACAACATACCTTTATGATTTCCAAGATGTGTAAATACGATAATTTCATTTGAGGAAATGCGGACTACCACCCTCTAAAAGTGATATGTCTCATTCATGTTAGAAATGGAATGTATAAAAGATGGTTTTATAAAACCTATGATACATAGATGACATAAATATAATACTGGTATTATAATATACATTTATAACCTTTAATTTTTATTCTTTTAGTATGACAATGAAATGAACGTAGTGTTAATGCGTACATACGGCCTATCATCTCCATGAATGGTGCATTTCATTTCTTTTCTCAAAATGTTAGGTAATATTATAAATACATATATACTACATATATATATGATATTTATATCAATAATAGAATTCTGTAGATGATTATGTTTGTACTATATGGACAATTTACATCAAATGAATTCATTTTCAACTAAATTACCTAATATCGAAAAAATGGCCAATATTAACATAAAAATGATGTAATTTTATAACGTATTAATAAGTGATATAAAATGAATAATAAAATTGAAAAAGTTTCTGAACCAAGTAGAAATTAACATGAGATATTTATTCATGAGAAAAAAGGAACAAACGAGTCATGTCAGACACTAGGTAAGGGACTCCATCCCAATCTCTATTAATTGAGTCATGTTTTGATAATATACACTTAACTATTTTACACAGTTTATAATAAACCCCTTTGACTTTTAATTTCATTCAAATGGAATATTTTATCTATGATGCATTTTACTAAATGAAAAAAATTAATCTTTTAATATATGTGGTGAAAATGACCTCTCTACCGCTGTAATCATTATTTGGAATCCAATATAAGCCTTAATGTTTTTATGAGGAAAAAAAATCTCTTATTCCCTTTTTTTGTGTTTTGGTTTTGAATATGTTCTTTTAAATTTATTTATTATATCATTATGTTGAAATAATATCTTGTGGTTTCAAATTATATTTTATTAGTGAAATCTTGATATTGTAAATACTATATGTGTTATGATTATATAATGGTACTTGTTCATTTGAGGAGTGGTTACATGAAAACCCAATTATAGGTGGTTACATTATAAACCAAATGATGTATGGTTCCATGAAAACCCATGGATGGATGGTTACATTATAACCTCCAATGCATTAGGAATTTAAATCAGTTTTATGGCTTTTCCACATAGTGATATGTCTGGAAGTTGACCGTATGGTCAATCCATATAAGTATTTTTATGTCACAAGTTACCTTTATATGATATAAATTACTTTTTATTCGAATTATGGTAATATATTGGATACAAAAAGTTTATGCAATGAGCTTATATTCAATGAGGTGTTTTTGCTACTTTTTAAAGGTGAAAATTATATCTTTATAATAATGTATTTATGGATTAGTAGTTTTTTTGAAAGACTAATATTTTACCTTCTTTATGTATCCCTTAATAATATTTTTATGCTCATCCCATGATTTTGAATATTTTTCACAGGATGTAAAGATTAATAAGGTCAAGGATGGTATCATTTAAAAGTCATGCTCTTTAAAATATTTAACAAAACATCTTTCATTTTAAATAGTTTTTGTTTTATGAAAAAATTCATAGTGATTAGAAGTGTCTACTTGTAATATTCAAGAGGTTATGTATAAATTATGAGTTAATTATATAATTCTCTCAACCTAAAATGATACTCAATGTGATTTATTAACTAAATTCAGGATTATGTAATGAATAATATTAGGGCCTTAAAGTTGGCATCAAAGGTCTTTTTATATAACTTTAGGAGTTATAGTTTTGTTAATATAATATCTATAAATGAATTTTTTTACATTATGGTAAAATTTTAATGATATAGCCTTTTGAGATTACCACGATGCTTCATCTGAGATATATTTATTGAAAGTGTGTTTCCACAGAGGTTATAGAAATGCTATGCTAGGAAGTCATATAGAGGAGATAAATAGTGGTGGTCTCCATGCACAAGGTCAACCAGATAAACAATGGAGGAACATGTCTGTAGTGTAGAATTACATGAGGAAACATCCGCCTTTATTCAGAGGATAATTTGACCCTATCAAAGCTAATGTGTGGATCAAGGCACTGGAAAAGATTTTTGATGTCATGGCATGTACATACAATCAAAAGGATAGTATTTCTCTTTATTGTTTTCTAGAAGAATCCAATCAGTGGTGGTCTATGGCTAAAAATATTAGGGATAGTGAGGTTACTGGTGCTATTGGGTAGGATGAATTCATTGTTATATTTCTTGAGAAATATTTTCCTGAGGCATCTCAACATAGGATGGAAAAATAATTCTTCAAATTGAGGTAGGAGGATGACTCAGTGAATGCGTACAAAGAAACATTTACTCGACGGGCATGGTATGCTTCGAATTTCTTCTGAGATATTTATATTAAGATAAATCGGTTTTACATAGGATTAAGGTTGTCATATCGAAAGTAATTAGCCTCTTGTGAATTCAAATGCTATTAGAAAATTGTTATATGTGATAATAAAGTAGAAATGAAGTATTCTGATGATCAGGTGTTCTATGAGAGCAAGAAAAATAAGAGGTCTTGTTGACAGGAAAAAGAAAAGTATTCATCAATGATGTCAAGAGGTAAAAAAATTAAATTTTCATCTCGTTAAGAAGTGTGGTAAAAATAATCTTGGATAATGTCTCTCAAAATCTGTAACGTTCTTCTAGTGTAGTAAGACTGGTCATATTACTCATAACTGTAAATAAGATGATCTATAAAGAAATTAAAATCTAGTGGTAATATGTTTTAGTTGTAATGATTTAGGGAATTTTATTATTGTTTGTCCATAGTTGAGTACCCGTGGAAGAAACCAGATGGATCAAAAGTTTATGGGTGTGGAGAAATATAATGCTACTACAACACATGATGTGGGGCCTTCAAATGAAGTGGTATTAGGTACTTTGTTTTTTAGATTATGCCAATGTGTTGTTTGATTTAAGATTTACACATTCTTTCATTTCTGATAAATTTTCTGGTAAATTTGGAATTCCATCTCAAGAAATAAATCCAGAACTTATGGTAAAAAAAACGGGGGAAATGTGGAGGAAAACATAAATTATAATAATCTTCTTATCCTTATATGTAGAAATAACATAATGGGAATACTTTTTGTTTTTACACTTGTAGAGTTTGATATAATTTTGGGTATAGAATGGAATTCTGTTTACCATGCTAAGATTATCTGTAGAGATAAAGAGGATTATTTTTGGAAAGATGTTCATTTTTTGTACAAGAATGAAACCTTAACTCTAACAATATATTAGGAAGATGAAAAAAAGTAAAAGGTGGAAATTAATTTTACCTTACACATATTACTGAAAACAAAATAATTGTTCACATTAATGATGTTCTAGTAGTAAATGAGTATTTTGATGTTTTTCCTAAAGTGTTTCATG
This sequence comes from Viscum album, assembly GCA_963277665.1. Classification (NCBI taxonomy): domain Eukaryota; kingdom Viridiplantae; phylum Streptophyta; class Magnoliopsida; order Santalales; family Viscaceae; genus Viscum; species Viscum album. Next base: position 1,072,922,057 of record OY728129.1, read on the forward strand.
GTATTACACCTTATGCAGATGTTTAATTTACTTCTTACATAGTTCCTAATGCTAAGACAATTTCAGAACCCCCTATCAAAGGGTTTAAATTGAACTTTTAGATTGAAAGAAACTATTGGAGGAGTTTTTAGATAAAGGATAAATTCTACAAAGAACATTTCATGTTGTGCTATTTTATTGTTTATTAAAAATAAATATGGTTTAATGAGACTTTTCATTGATTATAGATCCTTGAATAATATCACTATTAAGAACAAATATTCTTTGCCTCATATCAATGAATTGTTTTATCCGGTCTAGGGAGGTTAGTATTTTTCGATGATTTACTTTAGGTCGGGGTACCATCAGTTGAATGTTAAGGAAGTAGACATTATAAAGAATGCTTTTCATACTAGATATAACCATTATTAATTTTTAGTTATGCCTTTTTGGTTGACCAATTAATATGCTATATTCATGGATCTTATGAATAGAAATTTTATTCAGTTCTTGAATAAGTTTTTGGTTGTGTTCATTGATGTCATTTTGGTATATTCTAAAAGTAAATAGGAACGTGAATGATATTTATGGTTTTTCTTGAAAACCTTAAAGGAAAATAAATTTTATGGGAAATTATGCATGTGATAGTTTTGGTTGCAAAAAATGTCATTCCTTGGTTGAATTTTTTTCTAAAGATGGCAGAACTATTAACCCTCACAAACCAAAAGTTCTTGAATAGTGGCCAAGATCTACCAATATCAAGGTGATACATAATTTTCCTGGAACGGAAGGCTATTACCAAAGGTTTGCTGAAACTTTTTCATGGTTATCTATCCCAATAACTATATTTACTTGAAATGGTATTATATTTATCTGGACAAAAGAATGTGATTATTATTTTCAGGAAATGAAAAGAAGATTGGTGTATGCTGCAATACTAGAATTACCTTCTACAAATGGTGAGATTACTATATAAATTATTCTCCATTTATAGGACTTAGTAGTGTCCTAATGTATAATGATCATTTAATTTCTTATAATTCACGATTGTTCAAAACTCATGTGTTAAATTACCCGACACATGATTTTGAATTAGATGTTGTATTTTTTGCATGAAAATTTGGAGGCATAATTTGTATGGCATAAAGTTTGAAATATATACTGATCATGTATTTTTGAAGTATATATACACTCATAAATAATTATACACGAGACAAAGGATATTTCTAGAATTATTCAAATATTATAATTGCACAATCCATTACCATCTGGGAATAGAAAATAATGTGGTTGAAACTTTTATTTGAAAGAGTAATGCTACATTTACCATGATAAGTTTATAATGAGATCCTTTGGTTTATAATTTGGTGAATTTTTTATTAGATGTTACGGTTTCAAGGAATTGATCTGTTTTGTTTCAGGTGGTAGTGAAACCATCTCTATGATATAGAATTAAGAAAACACAGAAAGAGGATAGTGAGTTATAGAAAAAAGTAGAATTGGTTCAGAAGGGTATGTTTCCTGAATTTAACATTGATCAAAATTGTGTTATGATGTTTGGGAAGAGATTACTTGTGTCTTGTGATTCACAGTTAAAGAAATAGTTATTATGAAAAGGTCATAGTTCCCCATTTTCAGTTCATCCAAGCAGTACTATGATGGACATAGATCATCAGTAGTATTTTTAGTGGGATGTTATGAAAATAAATATTGATGACTTTACTATGAAGTATTCAATTTGTCGATTGGTTAATGTAGAGCTTTTTTATCAAAAGGGGTGCTTCAGGTATTGCGAGTGCCATATTGGAAATGGGAAAATGTGTCAATGGACTCTGTTTGGGGATTTCCGAAGACATCTCAGGTATTAATGCAATCTGGAATATTTTTGATCGATTAACTAGATCTACTCATTTTCTTCCTACTCAAAATACTTAGTCTCTAGATTAATCTTTTTGGTTATATGTTTAAGAGATAATCAGGTTTCATGGATTTCCCCTCTCTATATTATTTTATAATGATCGGAGGTTCGCTTCTATCTCTTGGAAAGGCCTTAAAAATTTTATGGGTACTAAATTTAATTTCAGTACTACTTTCCATCTTCAATCAGATGGTCAGTCAAAACAAACAATTCAGACATTAAGGATATGCTACGTGCTTGATCACTAGATTACCAATGTAGTTGGGAATAACATCTTTATTTAGTTGAGTTTCTTATAATAACAGTTTTCATTGCTGTATTCGAATGGAAAAATTTGAGACATTATATAGAAAGTGGTGTCAAACTCAATATTTTTGGGATGATATAAGTGAATGAATGTTTATTAGACCAGAATTGGTGGAAGAGATTGTAGATAATGTTCAGTTAATTCAAAATCACATGAGGACAAAACACAGTAGACAAAAAAGTTATACTGATAACTTGTGGAGGGATCTTTCTTTCGAGGTAGGTGATAATTTCTTTCTCAAAGTTTCTCCATGAAAAAGTGTGATTAGTTTTGATAAGAAGGGAAATCTAAATCTGAGGTTTATTAGACCATGTGAAATCCTATAGAAACTCAGATCAGTTTCCTACAAAGTGGATTATCACCCATTTTTATCCTTGGTACACAATGTTTTTCATGTTTCAATGTAGATGAAACATATACTAGATCCATATATTGTTTGGAGTCTAGAGGTAGTTCCATTTGAATAGAATCTCTCATTTGAGGAACAACTAGTCCAAATTCTTGATCAGAGAGAGAATGTGTTGCGGAATAAGGTGATTCATCTTGTTATGGTTTTTTTTGAAAAATCACATGGTTGAAGATGTATCATGGGAATCTGAAAATTCAATGAGGGATAAATACCACCACATATATTATATGTAAATAAAATGGCGAGGATACAATTTCCAAAGGAGTTACAGATTTAACTTCCCAAGTAAATATAGAATATGAAAATTTTATATTAGTTAATATTTTTTAATTAAATATTATTTTACTTTAAATGGGATTCTCTGTTTGATGGAACACCCAAAACTCAGCAATGGGTTTCACTAAAATCGTATGTTGCACACAAGTCAGAGTCATACTAAAATAATAATAATAATATATTGTTTTTTATATGGTAGTTAAAACCTAAATATTTTATTATAAGGATTGAAAAAACTAACAATATTTGGATTAAAAATGTTTGTTAAATGTTTTTAAATTTAACCAATTCATGTTTGAGGCTTAAAATAGGAATGAATCATATTTTAAGCATAAATACTCTAACAGTTTTGAAAGGTAGTTTTAACACCTTTTAATGGCGTACCATTTTTAAATCTAGTTTTTGTTACATTTATATGATCCATTTTACAAAATATAAATTTCTTTAGAATTGGGAAAACAAAATTTACTTTGGGTAAATATTTGGTATTTTTTTTGATAAAGTTCATATTTTAATGAATAATGAAACAAAAATGCATTATCAGTCAAAACTGCCTTTTCATATAATTTATTTATATGGTTAGATTATCTGTTAAATTGTTTTTAAAGTGTAATTGGATTATATTTTTATCAATTAATCCAATTTTGGTCATGGGAAGTAATTTCACTTTGAAATTGAATATAAACACATGTCAATCTTTTTCAAGTTTATACTTCTTAAAAACACTCTTTTTGGTTTTGACAACGAGAATTAATTTTAAATTAATTACTATAACTTGTTTATTTTGAATTTTTAGAAATGGTATACATATTTTGAATTCATAGGTCCAAATTTTGTTAATATGTATCTTTTATTTTCAGACATAATGAATAGTAACTTTAATAATTATTTTATTTACCATGGGTAAAGGGTAAATCTTGAATATGAGGGTAAAATATAATATCATAATAATATTAAACTAACCTAAAATATGTAAAAATAATATGGGATGATATATTTATGACCATGGGAATCCTTTGATTGATTTTGGGACCCCATGGATCCATTTGTGAGTGATAATTACATGTTATATTAAATAATAAAAAGTATAGAAAAATATGACATAAATATGTATATTTTAGTAAAACAATTTTTATATGGGGTAATATAAGTTATAAAATAAACTATAAATAGTCATTATAAATTTAAAATTATTTCATAAATCATGGAATTTTATTTTAATTTTAATACATCATATAAATTAATTTATTGTTCCGAAAATGATGATATACTAATTACCTTATTAATGAATGATTTAAATAAATGAGATTATAAATACTAAAATATATTTATTATAAACCTTTTTATAAAATCAATGAATTTTTATGATTGCTATGACTTGTTATCTTTAAATTACTGACGTTTTTTTTAAATAATCAAGTTTTTGTGGATTTTTTTAAAATGCCATGATATGAATAGTATAAAAATTAACATAAATGAGTTTTTAAGAAAAATACTATTTTATTAACTGATATAATAGTCTTTAAATTCTATTATTCGTCCAAATGACTTAAAGAATGTTGAAAATGTATTTAATGAACCCCTTGATGTTTTATTTCCATTTAATAGTAACTACATTAACCATATAGTATGTATATACAAGAAGACATAACAACAGTTAAATTAGTTAACAAAGGGTTAGAGTAAAAATATATTGTTAAATTTGAGAACTAGACTTATATAAGACCAAATGGTTGAGAGGTTTTCGACCCAAAAAAATTATATTTGAAATAAATTACTTTGTCACCATTTGAAATTGAAAATAATTTTATGATAAAATAATATTTCAATACCTTCCAAAAGTGACCCTCCTCCCACTTATAAAAGGCCACCACATCTAACTCATTACTCACACCTATAAAGCCCCTTGTCTCTTCCAAAATATGCTAAAATAATCTCCAAAAATCTCTCCCTTCCTCATAGAACCCTTACCTTGGTCATAATTTAATTAAAGAATACAGTTTAGCTTAAATCAAAAAGATGTTACACCATTTGAGGAAATGTCTTCTCTCAAGATTCATTCATTTATTTTCATTATCCACTCCCTATGATATTGTTATTCTTTAATTACATAACAGAACGAGTATCCTCAATATACATGGATTTTCTTATTAGAATTATTAAAACTACACTTACACACACCTCAATCTAATGTATATGAACATATTGTTTCTATGTACGGTGAACTGCTGCCTCACAAAATGATGAATGTTGGACTTTCCCCTACCACCTCTCATGGTGGAAATAATGATGGAACTATATTTATATATGATATATATGATATTTATATTGTCTTTATTATTCGGTAATTATTATTTACAACATACCTTTCTTCTTTCAATTATGTGTAAATATGACAATTTTATTTGAGGAAGTGTGGACTACCGCGACCTCAATGTGACATGACTTGTTCATTAAATACGTGGAACATATAAAGGATGGTTTTTTAAACATATTAGACATAAATTAAATAAATATAATACTGGTGTTATAATTTACATTATTATAATTTCATTATAATTCTATTAGTAAGGAAATGAAATGAAAGTAACATTCATGTGTACGTACGACCTACCGTCTCCTTGAACAGTGAATTTATTTTTTTATCTCCAAATGTTATGGAATGTAATAAATACTTATATAGTAGATTTATATGATATTTAAAAAAATAATATCATTATATAAATGATTTACTTTTGACTACATGGAATATTTACATTGAATGAGTTCTTTTTCTACTCAATTAATGAATATCGACGAAAAGACTGATGTTAACATAAATAATGATGTAATTTCAAAATGTTAATAAGTGATATAAAAGAAATAATACACATGAATTTTTTTTAATATTGTATAAATTAATTTAGGTTTATTATTCCGTAAGAACAAGTAACAAATGAGTCATGTCAGACACATGGTATGGGACTTCGTCTCAATCCGCTTTCATTAAGGCATGATTTGATAATATACACCTAATTATTTTACATGGTGAATAATAAAACCCTTTGACTTTTATTTTCATTCAAAAAATATATTTTATCTACAACGAGTTTTACAAAATGAAAAATTAAATTTTTTAATGTATGTGTTGAAATGACCTCTCCATCGCCGTAATCATTATTTGGCTTCATCTAAAAGCCATAATGATTTTAAAAGGAAAACATTTCCTTATTTTTTGGGTGGTTTAGTATTGAATTTGGTTTTTTAAATTGATTGATTATTTCAATATCTTGAAATGATATCTTGTGATTTCAAATAAAATTTTATTAGTGAAATGTTTATATTTGCTATATTTTATGTTTTATGATAATGTAATGGTACTTAGACATTTTATAGGTTGTTACGTCATAATCCAATGACTGGTGGTTACGTGATAAAAAAATGGCAGGTGGATCTATCATAAACCAAGGATGCGTTGTTACATTTCACCCTCTAATGCATTGGGTATGGAAGTCGGTCATACGGTTATTCTATTTAGTTATATGTTTGGAATTCAACCGTATAGTTATCTCATTTATGTATATTTATGTTCCATGTTACCTTTATATGCATTATGTTGCTGGTAATGTGTTTTAAGATAATATTTTCATTAAAAAAGGGAAATAAATGAGTTAATATTTAGTGATGTTTTTTTGATACTTCTTAAAGTTGAAAATTATTAATTTATGGTAAAGAATTATAGATTTACATGTTTTTTTGAAAGACTAATAGTTTTCATGCTTTATGTTTCCATTACTAAGGTTTTAATGATCATCTGAAGTTTTGAAATATTTTTTATAGAACTTAAAGATTTATTTGTTCAGGGATGGCATCACAAAAATGTCATGATGTTTAAAACATGTAACCAAACATGTTTCTTTTTAAAGAGTTTTTGTTTTGTGAAAAAAATGGATAGTGAGTGGATGTGTATGCTTGTAATATTCAAGACATTACATATAAAATATGTCCTAGTTATCTAAAGCTCTAAACCTGGAAATATCCTCAATGTGAATTATTAACTAAATTAATGATTATGTAATGTTTAAGAATGGGCTCTTATAGCTGGTATCAATGGTCATTTTAGATAACCTTAGGAGTAATAATTTTATTTTTACAATAACCATAATTTTTTTTACATTATGGAAAAATTTAAATTATAGATAAGTTTAATATCACCATGTTGCTACATCTATGATTTGTTTTATCAAAATGGTTTTCCATAGAGGAAATAGAGAAGTTATGCTGGAAAGGAATACAGAAGAGAATAACATTCCAAATTAGTATCTTGAAATGGTCGGAATTGGAACTGAATAGATTGTTACCTTGATGGATAAGTTGACTTAGTCAATAAATAGTAGTGGTGTCTATGCATGAGATCAACCATATCAGCTGCAATGTAACATGTTTGTAGTGGATCATTTCATTAGGCAACATCCCCCATCATTCCAAGGATCATCTGACCCTGTGTGAGTTAAAGGGTGGATCAAAGCACTAGAAAATACTTTCGATGTCATGGTGTGTAAAGACAATAATATGCTTATTCTTTCTCCTTATTATTTTGAAGTAGAATCCGATCAGTGGTGGTCGATGGTTAAAAATTTCAAGGAAAGTGAGGATACCTATTCTCTTGGATGATATAAATTTCATGTTATGTTTCTTGAGAAATATTTTCCTATGGAAATTCGACTTTGGATGGAAAAACAATTCTTGGAGCTATGGTATAATAATGAATCAATGGCTTCTTAGAATGAAAATTTCACTCGATATGCATGGTATGCTTCGAATTTCATCCAAGATCGTCAGAGTAAGATGAATCTATTTTAATTACGATAGAAGTCGTGATATCAAAATGCATTAGCCTCTCATTAATTTTAAATCTATGCAAAAATTGTCTGATGTATTGAGAAAGTTGAAATGGATTTTTTCTAATTATTAAGTGTTCTATGAGATAATGAAAAAGAAGAGGTCATGTTGGAAGGAAAAATAAATGTATTCATCAAATAATTCTGTAGGTAAGATAATAAATTTTCTATCTTGTGAGAAGTGTGGTAAAAAAATCCTGGATAAGGTCTATAAAAATCTAGAAATTACATCAGGTGTGGTAAGACTTGTCATATTGATCATAACTGTAAAGAAGATGATCAAGAAGGAAATTAAATTCCAATGGTATGATTATTTAGTTGCAACGAGTTTTGGAATTATGCCATTTTGTGTCCAAATTTGAATACCAATGGAGGAAACACGACAGATCAAAATCAAAAGGGTGTGGAAAAGTCATTTTTTATTACTACACTTGATGTGGGACAATCTAATGAATTTTTATCAGGTAATTTTTTATTTTATTAGATTATGCTAATGTGTTATTTGTTTTAGGATCTATACATTATTTTATATCTTAGAAATTTTCATGTAAATTTTTAATTCCATCTCAAGAAATGAATCCAGAACATATGGTACAAACACCTAGGGGAAATGTGGCGGAAAAACAAATATCAATCTTACTATCCTTATATGTGGAAAGAACATACATGGAAACCTTGTTGTTTTTACTCTAGTAGAGTTTGAGGTAATTTTTAGCATGGATTGGCTTTCTATTTACCGTGATAAGATTGACTGTATAGCTAAAGTGGTTCCTTTTCTGAAAGAACTTCAATTTTTTTACAAGAATGAAACCTTAACTCTGATAACATTCTACTAATCTAAGAAACTAGAGAATGATAGAAATGAATGTTACCTTTCACATATTGTTGAAAAAAGGAATAGTTTGGGTTAATTGTGTGTTAGTAGTAAATTAGTATGTTGATGCTTTTCTTAATGATTTTCATGGTATTATACTGGATCGAGAAGTTGAATTTATTTTTGAATTGGTTCCCTATGCTATTCCAATTTCCAAACCCACTTTTCTAATCGCTAAAATTGAACTTTAAGAGTTAAAGAAACATTTTCAGGAGTTGTTAAATAAATGTTTCATTCAACCTACCACACCACTGTGGGGTGATCCTATCATGTTTATTAAAAAGAATGATGTTTCAATGATATAGGGCATTGATTATAGATCCTTCAATAATATCACTATAAAGAACAAGTATCCTTTTCCTCATATTGATTATTTTTGTATCATCTCTTGGGAGCTGAGTATTTTTCAATAATTGACTTGAGGTCGGGGTACCATCAGTTGAAAGTAAAGGAAGTAGTAATTTAGATGACTGTGTTTTGTAATATATATGGCCATTATGAATTTGTAGTTATGACTTTTGGGTTAAGAAATTAACCTTCAATATTCATGAATCTTATGAATATAATTTTCCATATGTTCATGGAAATGTTTGTGGTTGTGTTTATTGATGAAATTTTGGTATATTCCAAAAATAAATATGAACATTAAATTCATTTAAGGGTTGTCTTCCAAACCATTATGGAAACAAAATTGTATGGGAAATTCAACAAGTGTGAGTTTTGGTTGTATAAAATTTCATTCCTTTGTCATATTATTTATAATGATGGAATAACCATTGACTCTTCTAAAACAAAATTATGTTGAATAGTTTCCAAGACCTACCAATATCATAGATATCCATAGTTTTCTTGGTTTGGAAATCTATTATTGAATGTTTTTTGAATTATTTTCATATTTATCTATCCCAAATACTATGTTAACTCAAAAATGGATTAAATTAATCTAGACAAAAGTATTTGATGATTGTTTTCAATAATTTAAAAGAAGATTTTTGAATGCTCCCGTATAGAAATTACCTTCCCTAAATGGTGAGTTTGTTATATATAATGATTCTTTGTTGAAAAGACATGGTTGTGTCCTAATGCATAATGATAAATTAATTGCTTATGCTTAACTAAATTTTTAAAACTCATGAGTTAAATTAACCTACACATTATTTGGAATTAGCTGTTTTAGTTTTATATTTAAAAATTTGGAGGCATCATTTTTTTGGCGTAAAGTGTGAAATATATACAGATTATAAAATTTTGAATTATATATTCACATAGAAATAAATAAAAATGAAATAGAGGAGATAGATAGAATTAATCAAGAATTATGATTGAACGATCCAATTCCATCTGTGAAATGAAAATAAAGTGGCTGACTCTTTGAGTAGAAAGAGTAATTCTACATTTACCATGTTATTTTAGAATGAGATCCAGCAGTTTCTGATTTGATTAGTTTGAATTGAACTATTTTGTTTTAGGTGATAGTGAAATAAACTCTATCAGGTAGAATTAATCAAGCGTATAAAGAATATAGTGAGTTTCAAAAAGAAGTAGAATTAGTTTAGAAGGGTATGTTTCGTGAATTTAACATTCATAAAGATTGTGTTTTGAGATTTGGTAAGAGATTATGTGTGTCTTGTGATTAAAATTTAAAGAAAGAGTAGTTAGGTGAAGGTAATGGTTATTCTTTTTCAGTTCAACTATACAGTACCATGATATACAGAGATCTTCAAGAGTATTTCTGTTGGGATGGAATTAAAAGAGATTATGTTGACTTTAATATGATGTGTTTTATTTGTTTGCGGGTTAATATAGAGAAGTGGTTATCGAATGGGATGCATCGACCTTTTCCAGTTCCAGAGTGGAAATGGGAAAATGTGTCCATTGAAATTGTTGTTGGATTAAATAATACATGTCGAGGTAATAATTCAATCTGTGTTATTTTTGAGTAATTAACTAGATTTTCTATTTTCTTTATATTAGAGATACTCTATCTCTGTATCAAAAATCTTGGTTGTATGATAAAGAGATAGTCAGGTTTCATGGAGTTATACTCTCCAATGTATTGGATAATTATCCAAGGTTCACTATTAACTTTTGGAAAGGCCTTCATAAGTCATTGGGTACTGAATTAAATTTTATTACAGCATTTCATCCCAAATCATACGGACAGTCAAAATGAACAATTCCAACATTTGAGGTTAATTTACGTTCTTAGTCTCTCAATTACCAAGGATGTTGGGATCACCATATTCCTTTGGATGAGTTTTCTTATATAATAAAATTTTCATTACAGTATACATATGGAACCATTTGAGCCCTTACATGGAATGCAGTTTGAATATCTATCTATTTTTGATGACTTAGGTGAAAGAATGTCTATGGGACCAGAATTGGTGGAAGATATGGTAGAGAGTGTTCAGTTAATTATAAATCATATGAGGACCGCAAAGAGTAGAAAACAAGTTATACAGATAACTGAAGGATAGATAATTCTTTTTTCATAGGTGATCACGACTTTCTCAATGTTTCTCTATGGAAAAGTTTGACAAGTTTTCATAAAAAGGGAAACCTAAGTCTAGGGTACTTTGGAACCTATGAAATCCTATATAAAGTCAGATCAATTTCATACAGAGTGTCTTTACCCCATGTTTATCCCTATTATAAAATTATTTTCATGTTTCAATGTTGAGGAAGTATATACTGGATCCATATACTATTTTGAGTCAAGTGGTAGTTCTGTTGAATAGAACCTCTCTTATGAGGAACAACAAATCCATAATTTTTACCTAAGAGAGAAATTGATGTGGAATAAGGATATTCGTCAGTTTATGGTTTGTGGAAAAACCACATGGTTGAATATACAACATGGGAATCTGAAATTTTTATGAATTATAAATACCCCCAAATATTTTATAAGTAAATAAAATTACGAGGACGCAATTTCAAAATGGTCTGAAAGATGTAACATCCCAATTAAATAAACAATATGAAATTTTTATATTTATTAATATTTGTTAATTAAATATTAATTTTACTTTAAAGGGTGTGTTATGTTTAATGGTGTACCAGAAACGGAAAAAATGGGTTTCTCTGAAATCATATGTTTCACACAAGGCTGATTCATACTGAAATAATAATAATAATAATATATTATTATTATTTTTAAATGTTACTTAACTCCTTGTTGTTGTACTGGTAGGAATGAATAGAACAAAAAATGTTATGATTAAACATGTTTTTTAAATGTTTTTACATTTAACCAATACTAGTAAGATGCTAAGAATGAGTATGAATCCAATTTTAAGCATAAATACTCTAATATTTTTAAAATGTAGTGCTACCAAATTTTGATGGAAAACACTTTTTAAATATAGGTTTTGTTAATTATATATGTTCCATTTGACAAAATAAACATTTTATTTTGAATACGGAGAACAAAATTTACTTTGGGTAAATTTCTTTCAGTTTTTTGATAAGGCTCATTTTTCACAAACAGTAAAAAAATACTACATTTTTACTCAATACTATCTTTTCATCTAATTTATTTATATTATTAGATTCTCCTTTTAATTGGTTTTAAAGTTTAATTGGATTATATTTTTATCAATTAATCCAATTTTGGACATTGGATGTAATTTCACATTGAAATTGGATATAAACACATGTCAATATTTTGAAATTTTTTTCTTATTAAAAACACGCTTTTTGGGTTTGATAATAGGAATTAATTTTAAATTAATTTCTAAATGTTTTGTGTTTTTTATTTGTATAAATGGATCAAATATTTGGAATCAGGAAGTCCAAAATTTTAAAATAGTTATATTTTATTTTTAGACATAATGAATAATAACGTCAGTATTTATTTTATTTACCATGGTTAAAGGGTAAATCTGAATATAAGGGTAAAAAATTATATTATAATAATGTTAAATTTCCATAAAATGGGTCCAAATCATATTGGACGAAATATTTCTGACCATGACCATCCTTGGATCGATTTTGGGACTCTATGGATCCATTTTTGAGTGATAATGACATGATATATTAAATAATTAAAAGTAACGATAAATATGACATAACATGTATCATTTAGTAAAGAAATTACTTTATAGGGTTATATAAGGGATCACTTCGTCTCTATGTATTCATTAAAAACGTAATGATATTTTCTAAATCATGGTATTTTATTTATAATTTTATAAATCAAATAAATTAATGTATTGTGGAAACAATGATGATATAGTGATTGCCTTATTAATGAATGAGTTAAATAAATTAGGTTATTAATATTAAAATAAATTTATTTTGAAACTTTTTATGCCATATACAAATTATGGGGATTATCATGTATTTTTATATTTGAATTAATGTATTTTTTTGAAATAATCATGTTGTTATGATTTTTAAAAAAATTCATGATATGAATAGTATAAAAATTTACTTAAATGAGTTTTTAAGACAAATTCTATTTTATTAAATGATATAACATTCCTAAAAATATAATATTCTGCCAAATGAAATAAGTAATTTTGAATATTTATTAATGAACCACTTTATGTTCTATTTGAAATTTATAGTATCTATAATAACTATATAGTATAAATATACAAGAAGACATGGTAAGAGTTAAATAAGTTAACTAAAGGTTAAAGCTAAAAAATAAGGTTTAATTTATGACCTAGACTTTTCTAAAACCTATTGGTTGTGATTTTTCACCCCAAAATCTTATTATATTTGAAATAAATTACTTTAGGACCATTTGAAACTGAAAATAATTTTATAATAAATTAATATATAAATTATATCCTAAAGTGCCATCATACCTCTTATAAAAGTCCACCACCTCTATCCCCTTAATCACCACTCTCAAGCCCCTTGGATCCTCCAATCTCTTCACTAATAATCTCCTCACCTCCCTAAATTTCTCATAGAAGACATAACTTGGGAAAAAGGAAATTTAAGAAATCCTTTTATATTAAATCAAAAAGGAGTTTTCTGATTTTAGGTAATTTCTTCTCTCACGTTTCTTTCATTTATTTTCCATCCCCAATCCATACAGTTTTCTTATTATTTTATTTCATAAAAAAATCTTCAATATTCTAGGGTTATCTTATTATAAGTACTAGAACTACACTTACACATACCTTCATATAATGGTTACGAACATACTATTTTTGGGTACAGTGTACTGCAACCTCACAAAACGATGATTGTTGGATTTTCCCCTAACACCTATCATGGTGGAAATTATGATGCAACAATATTTATATATGATATATATTATATTTACATTTCTTCCATGATTCTGTAATTTTTATTTTCAAAATACCTTTATGCTTTCCATTATGTGTAAATACGATAATTTCATTTGAGGAAGTGCGGACTACCACCCCATCAATGTGATATAACTCGTTCATGATATACATTGAATAAATAAAGGATGGTTATATTAAAATAGTGAGACATACATGAAATAAATATAATATTGGTTCTATAATATACATTTATATCATTTTATTATTATTATTTTAGTATGATAATGAAATTAAAGTTGCGTGCATGCATATGTATGGCCTACCATCTCCATATACAATGCATTTCATTTATTATCTCCGAATGTTATGGACAATTAAAAATACATATATACTATATATATATCACATTTAAATTTGTAATATCATTTTTAAATGCTATACATTTGACTACATGGACAATTTACATCAAACGAGTTCATTTTCTACTCAATTAATGAATATCGACAAAACAACCGATGTTAACTTAAATAATGATGTAATTTCATAACATGGTAATAACTGATATATATGGAATAATAAACATGAAAAAGGATCAAGTAAGTTGAAATTAACTTTTTTTTCAAGAATAACAAGGAACAAACGATTCATGTCAGAAAAGCTGTAAAGGGCCTCATCTCAATCTTCCTTCATTGAGGAAAGTTTTGACAATATACACCTACTTATTTTACATGGTCTATAATAAACTCCTATTACTTTTAATTTCATTCAAATAGAATATATAATCTATGAATCATTTTACAAAATTAAAAAATGAATTTTTTATTTTATACGGCGAAATGACCTCTCCACCAGCTTAATCATTATTTCGCTTCCTCTATAAGCCTTAATATTTTAAAAAAGAAAAGAAATACCTTATTCCCTTTTTTGTTCTTTTGGTATTGAATATAGTTTTGGAAATTTATTGATTATTTCAATATCTTGAAATGATTTCTTATGATTTCAATTTAAATGCTATTAGTGAAATGTTGATATTTAAAATTTTTTATGTGGTGTTATTATATAATAGTACTTTGACATTTGATGGGTGGATATTCTATAAACTAATGATGGTTGGTTACATGATAAAAAAAATGAGAGGTGGTTCCATGATAAACTAAAGATGGGTGGTTACATTATAACTCCAATTCATTAGGAATGGAAGTCGGCTATATGGTTATTCAATTTAGTGATATGTGTGGAAGTCAACCATATTGTTATTCCATTGAAGTATTTTTTTTATTCCAAGATACCTTTATATGATATATTTTTCTTTCTATGGGCATTATGGTAATCTTAATTTACATGCTTTTCAAAATACTAATTGTTTAACTTCATTATGTATCCATTACTAAGCTATTAATGCTCATCCCAAATTTTCTAATGTTTTTCGTGGGACATAATGATGAATAGGTTCAAGGATGGGATCACGAAAAAGTCATTCTATTTGAAACATGGAACAAAACATCTTTATTTTTAAAAGACATTTTGTTTTTTGAAAAAAATGGATAGTGAAAAGATGTGTCTACTTGTAATATTCCAGATGTTATCTATATGTCATGACCTAATAATGTAATTCTCTAAACCTGAAATGATCCTCCATTTCAATTATTAAATTAATTCAAGATTATGTAATGTTTATGGTTGGTGACTTACAGTTGGTATGATAGGTCAGTTTAGATAACATTAAGGGTTATAATTATTTTAATATAATATCCATAAATAATTTCAATACTTTATAGTCAAATTAAAATGATATAAAATTTAAAGATTAAAACATTTTTTCGTCAATGATATGTTTTTTATGATTGGTTTTATACAAATTAAATAGGTAAACTATGCTGGGAAGGCATATAGAGGAGAATAACCTTACTAATTAGCATCTTGAGATGGTCAGAATCAGAACCTAACATATTGTTGTAGTGATGAATTTGTTGACTTATGTGATAATTAGTGGTGGTGACCTTGCATGAGATCAACAAAATAAACCATAGAGGAAAATTCATTTAGTGTATCATTTAATGGTTCAACATCCCCTATCATTTAGGGGATCATCTAAACCTGTGCAAGTTGAAGGGTGGATCAAAGCACTAGAAAGGATATTCGATGTCATGGAGTGTATAAACAATCAAAAGGTTAATCTTTCTCTTTACCATTTTAATGGAGAATCTAATCAGTGGTGGTCAATGGTTAAAATATTTTGGACAGTGAGGAGAATGATTCTTTTTTTGGGATTAATTTTAGGTTATGTTTGTTGAGATATATTTTCTTAAGGTTGTTCGACTTAGGATAGAAAAAACAATTATTGTAATTGAGGCAGGGGGATGACTCAATGGATTCTTAGGAAGAAAATTCACATGATTGGAAAGGTAGGCATAAAATTTCATCCGAGGTATTGAGAGTAAGATACAATTTATTTTTACTCAGGATTGAGGCCATGATATCAAAAGTAATTAGCCTCTAATGAATTCAAAAGCTTTGGAAAAATTGTTAGATGTGCTGAGAAAGTAGAAATGGAAATTTATGATGATAAGGTGTTATATGAGATAAAACAGTATAAGGGGTCCTATTATAAGGAAAATATAAAGTATTCATCAAAGACATCTTGAGGTAAGAAAACTAAATTTACATCTTGTGCTAAGTGTGGTAAAAATAATCCTAGGGAATGTCTCTCAAAATCAGGGTAGTTCTTCTGGTGCGGTAATACTGGTCATATTTCTCGTAACTATAAAGAACATGATGAAGCAGGAAATGAAAATCTAGTAATAAGATGTTTTAGTTGCAATGAGTTTGGTAATTATTCTAATATGTGTCCAAAGATGATTACACATGGTTAAAAATAGAAAGATCAATAGAAAAAGGGTGTGGAAAAAACATTTTCTACTACTACGCTTGATGTGAGACCATCAAATAATGTGGTATCATGTACATTGTTGGTTTTTTCAGATTATACCAGGGTGTTTTTTGATTTAGGATCT
The DNA here is from genome assembly GCA_963277665.1 of Viscum album. Lineage (NCBI taxonomy): Eukaryota > Viridiplantae > Streptophyta > Magnoliopsida > Santalales > Viscaceae > Viscum > Viscum album. The sequence goes on from OY728129.1 coordinate 1,072,938,963, forward strand.
AAAACGTTTTTCATATCTTAGTAATTTTTGGGTAAATTTGGAATTCCGTCTCATGAAATAAATCATGAGCTTATGGTAAAAACGCCTAGGGGAAATTTGGAGGCAAAAATAAATTATAAGAATATTTATATCCTTATATGTAGAAATAACTTATCAAGAAACATTATTGTTTTTCCTATATTAGAGTTTGATGTAAATTTGGGAAAGAATTGGCTTTTTTTACCTTGCTAATGTTGATTTTAGAGATAATGAGGTTTCTTTTCAGAACAACATTGAATTTGTGTACAAGACTGAACCCTTAAATCTGATAACCTTTCGGGATGTTGATAAACCAGTGAAATATGGAAATGAATTTTACCTTGAACATATTTTTGAAAATAAAGATCTATTTAGATTAATGATGTGCCAGTAGTAAATGAGTATTTGGAGGTTTTTCTTGATGAGTTTCCTGGTATTGTACATGATCGAGATGTTAAAATAACTATTGACTTAGTTCCTTATGCTAATACATTTTCAAAACCCTCTTATCGAATGGATCATATTGAACTATTGCAGTTAAAGAAAAAATTGCAGGAGTTGTTATATTATAGTTTCATTAGACCTAGCACATCATTGTGAGGTGATCCTATCTTGTTTATTAAAAATAAATATAGTTCAATGAAAATTTTCATTGATTATAGAGCCTCAAATAATATCACTATTAATAACAAGTATATTTTCCGTCTTATTGATGATTTTTTTGATCAGCTCCATGGATATCAGTATTTTTCAAAGATTGACTTAAAGTAAAGGTACCATCAGTTGAAAGTAAAGGAAGAATACATTTTGATGAACACATTTCATACTAGAATTGTCCATTATGAATTTTTAGTTATGTATTTTGGGTTAACCAATGCACCTACTATATTTATGGATCATATAAATAGAATTTTCCATAGGTTCATAGATAAGTTTGTGGTTGTGTTTATTGATGAAATTTTGTTATATTACAAAATTAAATAGAAATATTAATGTCATTTAAGGGTTTTCATGAAAACCTTAAAGGAAAATAAATTTTATTTTAAATTCATCGTGTGTGATTTTGGGTTGTAGTAAATTTCATTCCATGGTTATATTTTTTCCAAAGATGGCATAAATGTTGACCATTGTAAACCAAAAGATGATGAATAGTGTCCAAGACCTACAAATATCAGATAGGTCTATAGTTTTCTTGGTTTAGAAGGATATTACAAAAGGTTTGTTGAAACCTTTTCCTGATTATCTAGTCAAATGAATATGTAAACTCAAAATAGTGTTAAATTTATCTAGATAAAAGAATGTGATGATTGTTTTCAAGAATTGAATAGAATATTGGTGAATGCTCTAGTATTGGCATTACCATACAGAAATGGTGAGTTTGTTATCTACAGTGATGCTTCATTGAAAGGACTTGGTTGTTTCCTACTGCAGAATGATTAGGTAATTTATTAAGCTTCATGATGGTTACAAAATCATCAGTTAAATTACCATAGATATGATTTTGAATTAGCTGTTGTAGTTTTTTTAAAAAAATTAGAGGCATCATTTGTATGGAATAGAGTGTGAAATATATACTGATCACGAAATATTGAACTATATATTCACTCATAAATAGTTAAACATGATATATAGAAGGTGGATATAATTAATCACTGATTATGATTACAGAATACATTACCATATGGGAGAGGTAAAAAATGTGGCTGATGATTTGGATTGAAAGAGTAATGCTACATTAACTATGCTACATTTAGAATGATAACTTTTGGTTTCTGATTTGAAGAATTTTTTATTGGAAGTTGTGGGTGTAGGGAGTTTTTATTTTTTGTTTCAGGTGGTAGTTAAATCATCTCTATTATATTGAATTGTGTGTAATAAGAAAGAAGACAGTGAGTTATATAAAAATGTTGAATTGGTTCATAAGGATAAGTTACCTAAATTTACATTGAAAAAGATTGTGTTTTGAGATTTGGGAAGAGATTATGTTTATCTTATGATTCAAATTTAAAGAAATAGTTGTTATGTGAACTCGTAGTTCTTTGTTTTTAGTTTATCCTATAAATACTAAGATGTACAGAGATAATCGAGAGTATTTTTGGTGGGATGGAATGAAAAGATATATTGCTGAATTTACTATGAAGTGTTTTATTTGTGAGTAGGATAAAGTAGAGTGGTAGTTTCAAAAAGGGATGCTTCAGCCTTTTCCAGTGCTAGAGTGGAAATGGTAAAATGTGTCTATGGTCTTTATTGTGGGATTACCGAAGAAATATCGAGTTCATAATGAAATCTATGTTATTATTGATCGATTAACTATATATGCTCATTTTCTTCCTATTCAAGAAACTTTTTCTCTTGATCAAATTTATTGGTTGTATGTTAAAGATATAGTTAAGATTCAGGAAGTTCCCCTCTCCATTATATCTGATCGTGATCAGTGATTCACTTCAATCTTTTGAAAAGGACTTCAGAACTCATTGGGTACTAAATTAAATTTCATTACACCTTTTCATCCTTAATCAATGGACCATAAGAATAAAAAATTCAGACATTGGAGGATATGCTACATTCTTGTTCACTATATTACAAAGGAATTTGGGATCAAATTATTTCTTTGGTTGACATTTCTTATAATAATACTTTTCATTACAGTATACATATGGCACCATTTGAGGCATTATATGGATTGTGGTGTCTAACTATATATTTTTGGGATGATATAGGTGAAATAAATATTATTAGAAATTAATTGGTGGAAGAGGTGTCAGATAATGTTTAGTTAATTGAGAAGCACATGAGGACAACACAAAGCAGGAAAAAATGTTATTCAAGTAACAAAAGGATGGATCATTATTTTGAGGTATGTTATCATGTCTTTCTCAACGTTTAATCATGGAAAAGTGTGATGTGTTTTGGTAAGAAGGTATATCTATGTTTTAGGTCCATTGGACCCTATGAAATCCTAGAGAAAGTTGGATATGTTTTCTATAGAGTGGATTTACCCCCATATTTATTCCTTGTACAAAATGTTTTTATTTTTTCAATGTTGAGGTATAATATGTTGAATCCATCAACTCTTTTGAGTCCATAGGTCATTTAGTTAGAAGAGAATATCTCTTATGAGGAACAACCAGTCTATATTATTGACTGAAGAGAGAAAGTTTTATGGAATACGGTGATACATCATGTTACGGTTTTGTAGAAAAACCACATGGATGAAGAGGAAACATGAGAATCTAAAAATTATATGAGGGATAAATAGCCCCACTTATTTGATAAGAAAATAAAACTGTGAGGATGTGATTTCCAAAAGGGGTGAAGGATTTAAAATCCCAAGTAAATAAAGAATATGAAATTTTCATATTTATTAATATTTGTTAATTAAATATTAATTTCACTTTAAAGGAGATGACATGTCTCATGGCGTACCAGACATGCAACAATGGGTTTCTCTAAAATCTTACTTTGGACACAAAGTTGAGTCATATGGAGAAAATAATTATAATATTATATTTTTATTTTAAAATGTTAGTTAACACCTTGCTATTTTATTGGACAGAATGAATATAATTAAATATATTATGATTAAACAAGTTTTTTAAATGTTTTTACATTTATTCAATACAAGTTAGAGGCTTAAAATCAGAATGAATCCTATTTTAAGCATAAATATTCTAATATTTTTAAAATGTAGTTTTACCGCCCTTTGATGGAGCGCCCTTTTTCAATTTAGTTTTTGTTACATTTATATATTACATCTGACAAAATATACTTATTCTTTAGAAGAGGGGAAAAACGTTATATTGGTTAATTATTTGGTATTTTCTTGATAAAGATCACTTTTTAATGAATAGTGAAAAAATACTACATTTTTAGTAAAAACTATATTTTCATCTAATTTATTTATATTGTTATATTTTACTTTTAATTGGTTTTAAAGAGTAATGAGAATGTATTTTTATCAGTTAATCCAATTTTGGTCATTTGAAATAATTTCACTTTGAAATTGGACATAAACACATATCAATATTTTGGAAGTTTTTACTTCTTAAAAACACGCTTTTTGGTTTTGACAATGGGAATTAATTTTAGATTAATTTTTTCATCATCTGTGTTTAGAATTTGGGGAAATGTATTACATATTGGGAATCAGGAGTTCCAATTTGTTTAAATATGCATCTTTTATTTTTATATATAATTAAAAGTAACTTTAGTAATTATTTTATTAGCCACTGTTAAAGATTAAATCTGGTAAATAGGGGTAAAAAATTATATTATAATAATATTAAATAACCATAAAACATGTCCAAATCCTATTGTATGATATATGGATGACCATGGGTATCCATGAGTTGATTTTGGGACCCCGTGTATCCACTTTTGAGTGATAATGACATGTTATATTAAAAAATTTAAATGTAATGAAAAATATGACATAAACAAGTATCTTTTAGTAAAACTTTTTTTATATGGGGTTATATAAGTGATCACTTATGAAATATGTATTAACTAGAAAAATAAAAATATTTCCTATTTAATGTTATATTATTTATAATTTTTAGACATTAAATAAATAAAAATAATGTAAGCACTGTAATCATATAGTTATTACCTTATTATTGAATGATTAAAGTAAATGAGATTATAAATATTAAAAAACTTATTTTAAACTTTTTATGCCATAAATGAATCATAAGTAAATGTATGACTTATTATATTCGAATTAATGAATTTTTTCTGAAATAATAATGTTGTTTTGGATTTTTTAGAAAGTCATAATGTGAATAGTGTAAAAATTGACATAAATGAGGGTTTAAGACAAATACTATTTTATTAAATGATATATTTGTCATAAAAATATAATAGTTTTTTGAATTAATTAATAAATGTTTACCATATAATTAATAAACCGCTTGAGGTTCTATTAGCATTTTATAGTGTCTATATTAATGATATAGTATGAATATTAATTATGAAATTTTAAGAGTTAAAATAGAAAACTAAGTGTTAAAGCTAAAAGGTGAGGTTAAATTTGTGACCTAGACTTGTCTAAAACCTATTATTAGATATTTTTTCGTCCCAAAAGCATATTATATTTCAAATAAATATTTTTGGGACCATTTGAAACCGAAAATAATTTTAAAATAAAATACTATTTCAATTCCTTCCTTAAGTGCCCATCCCCACTCTTATAAAATGCCACCACCTCTAACCATTTACTCACACCTATAACTCCTCTTGGATAATGAAAACTCTTCTCCAATAAGCTCCATAAATACCTCTATTTCTCATAGAATCTTTACCTTTGGTAGAAGGAAATTCAAGAAAGCATTTTATCTTAAATCCAAAAGGAGTTACCTGATTTGAGGAAATGTCTTCTCTCAAGATTCTTTCAATTATTTTCCTTCTCCCCTATATATGATATTCTTATTATCTTATTACATAAATACACTATTAACGTCAATATACTAATATTTTCTTATGATATTGGTTATAAGTACACTTACACACACCTCTATCTAATGGATACAAACATAATGTTTCTGTGTTCGGCGAACTACTACCTCACAAAATAATGATAGTGGGATTTTCCACTACCACCTCTCATGGTGGAAATTATGATGGAACTTTATTTATATGTGACTAAAATTATATTTTTATTGTCTCTATGATTCTATAATTTTTATTTACCATATACTTGTATTCTTTCCATGATGTGTAAATATGATAATTTCATTTGAGGAAATGAGAACTACCACCCCCTAAAAGTGATATAACTCATATATTCTATACATGAAACATATAAATAATGGTTTTATTATACCTATGCTACATAAATTACATTAATATAATACAGGTATTATAAAATACATTTATATCATTTGATTATTATTCTTTTAGTAAGACAAATAAATGATATTTTCATTCATGTGTACGTACGGCCTACCGTCTCCATGAATGGTTCATTTCATTTATTATCTCTAAATGTTATGGAATATTATAAATACATATATACAGGATATAAATGATATTTAAATCAAGAATATCATTTTTTATGTTGTTTAATTTTTTATACATTGGCAATTTACATCAAACGAGTTCACTTTCTACTCAATTACCGAATATCGAAAAAATGGCTGATGTTATAATAAATAATTATGTAGTTTTAATAATTTGGTAATAGTTGATATAAAAAGAATAATTAACATGAAAAAATGTTCTGAAGAAAGTATAAATTAACATTATTTTATAATTTAGGAAGAATAATAAACTATTGAGTCAAGCCAGACATGTGGTTATGGACTTCATCTCAATATCCTATCATTGAGGCATGTTTTGATAATATAAAACTTCTTATTTTACTCAACGTACAATAATCCCCATTAAATTTTACTTTCCTTCAAAGGAAATATTTTATCTGTGAATCATTTTAATAAATGGGAAAATTAATTTTTGCATTTATGTGGCGATAATGACCTCTCCACCGTTGTAATCGTTATTTGGCATCCATTATAAGCCTTAATGTTTTAAAAGGAAAATAAATAACAAATTCACTTTTTAGTTGTTTTGGTATTGAATATTTTTTTTGAAATGCATTTATTATTCCAATATATTGAAATTTTTTCTTTTTATTTAAAATGAAATTCTATTAGTGAAATGTTGATATTTGCAATATTTTTATGTGTTTTGTTTACATAATGGTACTTAGACATTTGATGGGTGGTTACGTCTTAAACCAATAATAGTTGGTGACATGATAAACCAAATTATAAGTGGTTCAGAGATTAACCAAGGATAAGTGGTTACGTTTTAACCTCCAATGTATTGGGTATGGAAGTCAGACGTATGGCTGTTCCATTTATTCATATGTGTTGAAGTCGACTGTATTGTTATTCCACTTAAGAATGTTTATGTTGTAAGTTACCTTTATGTTCTATATGTTGATATATATGGGATTTATGGTAATATTTTTTTTACAAATAGATTAAGAAGTGAGCCTATATTCGCTGAGCTATTTTTCTACTTTTATAGTTGAAAAGTATTAGTTTATGATAATATATTATTAGTTAACATGTTATTATGGAAGACTAATAGTTTTCCTTCTTTATGAATACCTTAATAAAATTTTTAATTTTGTCCTAAGTTTTTAAATCTTTTTTACAGGACTTAAAGATGAATGGGGTTAAGGATGGTATCAAGGAAAAGTCATGTGGTTTAAAACATAGAACTAGGCATTTTATTTTCTAAATAGTATTTGTTTCATAAAAAATGGATAGTGAGTATAAGTGACTAATTTTAATATTCAAGATGTTATGTATAGGTTATGACCTATTTATCTATATCTATAAACAACAAAATATCCTCAATGTGAATTATTAACTTAATTCAAGATTATTTAATGTCTATGGTTGGGGCCTTACACACACCAACAATAATGACGCCTTACATTAATATTTTATTCTTCTTCTATATTAAACATTATTGTGTTTTGTTACATTAAGTGTTCTGTTTCATTTTCAATTTCTAGAAATAGGATGCATAGAATAATTTAACTCTTCCATCCAAAGGAACCTTTTAAAATAACAATTTCTTGATTTCCCTGGTCTCTTTTTTTAGGATCAATGGTTATTCCAAAAATACCATTATTTAATTCATCCTACAAATCAAAATATTTTTCTATTACTCTCGTACGATCTAATTAATATTATTATTTCATATCCTTTATCTGACCTATAAAATATTGGGTATATAGGTTTTCTAAGAACAAGTTGCCTCCGCCTCGAGAACAAAAACTTCTTATTGGTCTGAGTGCACCTGAAGATAATATAAAGTCCTCTGTTTAACCTATAAAAAATTTGACATATTATATTTAACTTCCAAATAAACTGGTTTTAAAACAAAGTTATATTTCATCACTTGAAGAACATCTCTTTTAATAGCATTATTTATTTATTATTTTATTAATAAGTGAACTCATGTTTCAATATGACAATTTTATTATGTTTTAATATATAAGTACATTTAATTACTATTAAACCTGATGAAATAATATTTAATTTAATAGATATGAATAGTATAGGTAGATAAATAATGATGAATAATCCACCCACTAATGTAAATTGAATAGGCTTGAAATATCCCATAAAAATCACTCCTTACACGAAAAATAAAAAATGTGTTAAGAATATGATTAACATTATTATTGGAACATTTTTACCACAATGAGTGAGGTAGTGAATAATTTAGTATGAGAATAGTTATATATATATATAGTTTTTAATTTTTAGTGAGACCATTAAGGTCTAATCATTATTATGATTTTTGGACACTATGATCATTCGGAAATATGACCATTGATCATTTAGATCCTTGGTAAAAATGTCACCATTAGAATTACTGTACATAATGGTTAAAGATAAGATATTATATTACGTAGAAGGGATAATTAATGGTCTCATTATTTAAGATAATTAATTTTAAGTAAAATTTATTAGATCTTTTGATAAAGGTAACATTGTTAGGATTTTCACTTTACCAATCCCTAACATAGCTTCAAGATGTGACGCTCAAAATATTAGATTATGGGAGAATATCAAGTTAGTGGATATAACAACCAGATCAATGTTAATTGAACCATTCCATGAGAGTACCTCAATCACACACCATACATTTACATCATATGTTGGTGTAATAAGGAGTTATGTATCTACATATTGTTGATATAAGGATGTAATTTTTCTTGCTAAAAAAGGAATAGTGGTTACTTCAATCCAATTGATTTTTAAAATAAAAATGAATATAAGATTAATATGATAAAAATATTAATATATCTGTTGATAATATATTTGTATTTCTAAAAAAATATTATTACAAATAAAATAAATTTTTATGAGAAATGATTGAATTTAAAATAAATTTTATTTCATTAAATTTTCTTTTGAAGAATTATTTATTTTAATATAAATGATTATATAATATTCTGATGTCCAATGAAATATTTACTATCGTGAAAACATTGAATGAATCATGAGAATAATATTTTCCAATAAATAAGTTTTCATTATTTTAAAAATTAAAATTTTTATATTTATAAAATTATTTTGATAATATAAATATCTTATTTTAATTCTCAATAAAAAAAATTAGCCGATAGTTATATTCCCATATATTTCTGAGACTGATAAAATTTTTTCTGAAAATAAATATGGTATAAATTTATGGTAAGTATTATTATATAATAATGAATAGAAAGTAATTTAATTAATATTATAAAGGCCTTTCTCTAATAAAAATACAATTATTCATTAAAATAAGATATTTTAAATATATAAGATTAATTTCCACTACCTATAATTAATATTTCCAATCAAAGGTTATATTTTAATGGTTTTAAAATAAATTAAAAATGAAATGAAGCCCCTTTCACCTAAAAAATAATATTACATAAAAAATATCTATCTTTATACTATTAAAAAAATTACATCCCTAAAAAATTCAATTAATAGAATCCATGGTAAGGCCAAAGGTTTTGCATTTTCTATTATGCAGAATTCCAAGGCCTATGTTTAGAAATTAATAATTATTTCCCATATCTTTCTAAAAATCCCAACCCATTTTTTCATTCCTTTTCATTACAAAATCATTTTAAAAACAAGTTCCAATTATTTTTTATCCCAATAGACATCCTAGTAATATTATAGAGATATAAGGTTCTTCTCCCATGATTTATAAAGAAACACCTTGTTGTAAAGGATTCTATCTTCCCATTTTCCACTAAATATATTACTTTGTAATAATATTTTTTATACCCAAATTTTTATGTTTACTTTTGTTTTAGAATATTTAATTATTGTCCAAATTATTCCCAAATTATGAGAGACTTCCTCTATCTCTCATTAGTCATTTCAATAAACATTTTTTATACCTGTTGTGTCGCTGAAATTATCTCTTGATTTTCTATATGACATATTTTGTGTTCAAATACATAACATTGTTTTTATTCATTGTTAATCATATGGATATAATATCCCTTCTTTGATTTGGGAACTTCCATTTCGAAACAATCATTCCATAATCATGGCATTAAAAATGATGAAAGATTTTCATATGATCTATGTGACACATGAAATGTTATACATATGATTGTTGTTCCCAGGTGACACTCCAATGAATTTTAAATGTTTTTAACTCATTATATGGCTTATATGTTTCATTAGACGTTAGCCAAGAACATTTTTTATGATTTCTTGGTGACGATCTTTGAGTTATTCAGATTGTTTCATGATTTATGTTGTTGCCACATTTCTTTTCTACCATGAGCTTATAATATTATATTTTACACACCATGAATCCAAAATATTAATATCTTATATATTTCATAATGTTTTCAATTGAGGTATTAGGAACTCAAAAATTTCTAAAAACACATTGTTGATATTATAATTTGTGATGTATTTTTTTATGTCTATAGTCTATGTTTATAATTTTCAGAAGACCCTAGGCTTTTATATTCATAGGAATGTCTTATATGAATATTCTGATTCCAAATCCTGAAATAAAATTTTTCAAATATTTTTTTATATTTTCTATCAAATCATAGAATATTTATTTTTAGGTATTATTATTGGGAAAACATTTGTGAAAACATTGGTCATAGTATAAATATAGAAAAATATCTTAAATTATTTTAATGTGTAACATGCATGGTTTCATAGAAATTGAACCCCTATTTGATATGGGAAATAGTATGTGTTAATGAAATATATTTATATAGGTGTAATCACCCAATAATGGTCTGTTGAGTATCAACATTATCGTCACTCAAAGTATGATGATTAATCAAATGATTTCACACATAGCTAAACACTCATGGGGGATATAATTGGGATATTTCATAAGAACTTTACAAACCATTATGATTAGATTAAAAATAATTTTAGGTTAATGAACCAATGAGTAAGAGGGCCATAGAAAAAATAAATTATTTATTAGATATTCATAATTTATTGTGTAGATGTCATTAATTTTATTTAATGTAACATTTTTTATGTATGATTTTAAAATAAGTTATCTTTTCCTAAAATTTCAATTATATTTAGAAAATGTTTGGTAATATAAAAAATCATATCATCAATAAATCTAATGTGTAATGTGATAACTTTATTAGAGAAATCCCTAATCTAATGGGAGTGGGATTATAGAACATCATGGTTATATGAGCACAACTGACTAATATTATGAGTAATAATATGAATCATAAAAAATTACCTCATTCTCATATGAGCGAACAAGTTGTAGTTGAGTATTATATATGAAAGATTCCTCCTACATGAAGTTTATATTCTTATCCACTAATTATGAAGAAATGGATTATATTCATTGGAAAAATATTCTTTATCCTCTAATACGTGTAATAGGAGAAAGGTACACTGGTTATATGTCAACTAAATTGTCAACCAGGTTAGTGGTAGGAAATGATCAAGAATACAAATAAAACATAAGTAATTAAATCCATGTAATAGGATTTATTAATGGAGTTATTTTTAAATCAATATTTTCCTCAAACTCTGCATCATAAAATAAAGAGGTAATTTCAAAAACTCATGTAAAAAGGATGATAAATCTATTGGGGATTTTGAAGAAAATATCACAAAGTTTACATGAAACTCCTATGTATTTTTCAGGGATACAAAAAGTATGTTTAACAAATTATTAAGTGGAAATAATATAACTCTTTAAATGGACTTGGAAATTCAAGATTTCAATTGCTATAAATAAATAGATCATTGTTTCCCTAAATAATAATATCGAACTAGTGATTCATAGTGGTCTTGTGGAACTAGAAATAAGAAGAATATAATGGAGTTTCATACATGAGTATCATTAGATGATGTTCATGGAGGTAAGAGAATCCACATCCAAAATACTATAATATTGGGAAGAAGAATTTTGAAAAGTGTATAATGTGGGAAAAAGTAGTGTTTCAAGAGTGGAATAGAATGATGACAAGACAATAAATTTCTAAATGAGATGAAGAACCCCAACAATGTGATGGTGGCAAAATATGTGTTGAAAAACTTATAGAACATGGTTTATTATTTCAATTTCAAAAAATAAGGACATAATGAAAACTACTTCCCTAGGCTAAGGGTAGTTAATGATAAAAAATGAAAACAACCTCTATGGAAAGTGATCAATGTAAGGCATATATTATCGCTACTCTTAAGGAGGAAATTGATAAAAAAGTGGAGACAAGTACATTAGTTATTAATTCAATAATATTGAGCATATTATCTACTTATGGTTCAATATATTAGTTTGAATTATTAATTTTTAGTAGTTCTATTAATGCACCACCTCAAAACAAGGAGGCTGAATTATCAGTAAAAAATAAAATACTGAATTATTTCCACTAAAAAATAAAACTTCTTCCTAGTAAATATATATTCCCAAAAAATCCAATAAAAACATGGTATTATCCCATTATGGAAATTTTATTTTTTATAAGGCATGGAATGGTTTTCCTTGTATATATCCAACATCATTTATCATGGGAAAGAAATAACATTCAATTTCAAATATTTTCCAAAAATTTTATATAAGTGTAAATATAAGGATGAATCCCCTTTGGAAACTTCTTTTCAAGAATGGGTATTTTTTTCATATGAAAAGGATACATAGACCAAATTGTTGAGATAAAGAAAAATATCACTCTTGTAGATATTCCAACTATAAGGTGATGATTTGATGTATTCCTTGACAAGTTTCCTAGTCTCCCACCTAATTAAGATATTAATTTTTCAATAGAAAATATAAATAGATCTCTTAAAATATCTATGACTCCATATAGAATGAACCACATTAAACAGGAATAATTTAAGAATATACATCAAGTGAATTTGGAAAAGGATTTCATACAGCGAAGTGTTTCACCATGATGTACAGTAGTTCTCATTTTCATAAATAATTATTGTTCAATACTCCTATTAATTGATTACCATGATCTAAAAATTATCATAGAAAAGAACAAGTATCCCCATACACAAATTATTAACTTATCCAATTAGGTACATTGGGAATAGTAAATCTCTAAAGTGGACCTTCGATCGAGATATCATCAATTAAAGCTGAAGAAGTAGGACATTCCAAATACTATTATTCTTTTAATGTATGGGTACTATGACATAATAGTTATTCTATTTGGACTCACTTATGATAACAAAATATTCATTTACTTAATTAATAGATTCATTAGAGATTACCTAAAAAAAATTGTAGCCTTTAGAGATGATATTGTTAAACAATCCCATTTAAATGAGGAACATTAAAATAATTAGAATAATTTGTTGAAGAATTTCATAATGGATAAATTTTATACAATGTATAGTAAATTATAATTTTATAGAACATTTATCCAACATTATGCATGTTATTACTATAAATGGGATATTCATAGATCCATCGAAGACATGATTTTTTGAAGTATGTCACCAAATAGAATCTATAATCAATATTTTTAATTTCCTCATTTTATATTGGTTATATCCGTGATTTGTGAGAATATTATAATTATTTAAAAAAAATAACCATGATTAATCAATGTGGTGTAATTTTCTTTGAACTAATAAATATGATGAGAGATTCGTGGAATTGAAGAAAAGGTAAATTGCTATAACCAAACATAGGATACCCGCCTATGTAGAATGATTTGGGATTTATAGAGATGTTTTAAAGAAGGGATTCAATTATATCATCATTTAAAATAGTAAATTGATAGCATATTACTATCAAGATTAGATGGAACATGATGAAAATTATCCAACATAATCAGGATTCTTCCAAATCAAATTCCATCTCATGTAAAAAATTACTATATATTCTTCAATAATCAAATAAAACTGATGATCAAGAGAAAATCATCAAATATAAGGGGTACTACCAAAGAATCAAGCCTCTTTATTCTTTACACAGTGATATGGGAAGCTCATTAAAAATATTATAACAACAGATAAACTTTAAAATACATATACAGTTCTAACAAACAACTCACTTCCTTCCCCTTTATCTCACATTTAATTTACATTATATTTATAACTAATAGAAATAAAATAAAACACCCCATTTATATATCTTAAAGAAACATCAATTTAACACTTTTTAGTTATTTAATTAATTATTTTCTTCAAATAAATTTTACTCTTCATCCCCCTTATTTATAACAAATGAATAGGTAGAAAACATTTCCTCACCAAATTGACATTTTAGGGATGCCTATAATTTTTCCCAACTACTGATATAATAAATCCATGGGATGGTTTCTCATCTCTAACTATCAGTTTTAATATTATAAAACTCATATTTTTCCCATTTTAATTCATCTACTTTCTATAATCTAGATCAATACATGTGAGAATGGTGACAGCACATTTTTTTTATTATTGTTCCATCGACTCATAATCTCCATAACTATATGGGAGAATTACCTTGACCATAATTGAAGTCAGTAATTGTTTAAAATTTATTTTCCTACTAACTTCTATAAATGTAGAATGTAAGTTCGAACCCATAGAGCAAGTGATTTTGACCAAAACTATTCTAAAACATTTCAAAAATACCCCATTGTTGTTAGAAATGTGGTATATTATATATTTTTTGTGTTTTTATTAAGAATTAATGTAATATAACATTTAAAATTTTATATCTAAGCTAAATTATAGCATGAAGAAGTTGTAAACATAGAGAAACATGGATATAGAATGCTTAAAAATGAATGATCAAGTAAATTACCCATGGAAAATCCCCTAGTTAATGTTGGAGTTGGTGACCTAGAACCAACTACTTTGTACTTTATTCATTAATAAAAGCCTTATCACATCGTGATTGTTCTTATACATGACAATGCAAGTGATAATGTCCTATGTATAGCTGTTGCATTAAAGGGTCTTAGTGGATCCCTGCTAGGATGAGAACCCAGAAGTTCCATTACACTGTTTTTGAATATATGTTCTATGGCCGGATGATATTATTTTAGGGGCACAAATAATATAGGTCATTAGGGGTGAGGACTCATAAAACGTTGAGGCACCTTCTCATGGTGTGAAACCTTGGTAATATCCAAGAGGATATTATGAGAACGAGGCCCGCCAGTTGGAAATCCACATTTAGAGGTGTCATTGGATTTTCCTATCTACGGACGTGTGTATTCATCCTAAGACTTTAAGATTATTATAAATTCATATTACAACTCATGCACTTAGATGCATTATCAAAAACTATGAAGACACACTGTTCGTAGTGAGGTTGGATACGTTGGGTGCGTCATGAGTAATACTGCATTAATAGATAATACGAGAACAGATTTTTCCTTTCTGTTTGATAACAGAAGTAGATATCTCAGGCCCTTTGATGGAATTGATATAGCCTAAATAAATCCATGTCCATGGTATGGTATGGGCGAGTTTAATTTGGGGAAGTCAAAGAATTAATAATCGAGCACAGGGGTTGATGGCACTAGCATGCATCATGCTTGATTAGAGATATCGAGACAAAGGGACTGTATTACACAGTAAGAGTTCGTATGAGGTGACACGTTATTGCGACGTTAACTTCTTTCTCTATGGGTGATTTGGCATGTTGCTAGATGCTAACCTTGGACATTTGGCAGGATCCTCTTAATGCCACCGAGAAAGAGGCCTAGAGGGTCACACACTAAGTGTTTCCATGTATCTCAGTTAAACATTAATTTAACATGGTCAATAAATATTATTCCTGACTGTGGTTTAATAATTATTTAAGGGGGCCTGATCACATTTATTTCGACACTAGTTATTCGAGATAATATATTGTGGGAAAAATAATATGTTTATTAGCGAGTAATGTAGTTACATTTATTTAAGAAATAAATAGTCATTACTCAAGGTCTAATAAATGTGGTGGAGGAAATAAAGGAAAATAAAAGTACATGCCGTGTATATTAAATATACACATAGTGTAGTTTTATGGAAAACAAGTATATGCTGTGTATTAATGATTACACACTGTGTAGTTTTTCCGGTTGGGATTTTGAGGATATAATATTGTTTTATTAAATGATACTTATTATAATCAGCGTGGGCGCATGTCAAGGAATTAATAATTTGACATGGGGGTTTTAAATAAGGGTTAATGAAATAAATAAATTGCGTATTGTATTTATTTAATTTTATAACTCTATAACCTCAAACCTAATTATAAATATCCTCAAAAACACAACACATTTCCACAAGAGAATCGTTGTGAACAAAAATTCTGAAGAATTCATTCAAACCCGAAAGAACTCCTTCATCCAAGAACGCTCACAAGACCGAGAGATCAAGTCGATCAAAGGTGGACATCGCAAGAGAAGGTTCTTCCACGCTAGCACCCGGAGATCCCATCGGCGATGTCTGGAGATACGTGACACACGTGTGGATCACCACGAAAGGAATTCAACACTTGGATTCTACGATGCAATGATGGATCACCGAATCGTGACCAGACACATAAAGAAATAAAGAATTCCACCATGGTAATTCTTGTGAGTTAATTAAATTAATTATAAACTACATATGATGACCTTATCTCTATGGTTATAGGATTCCGTCTTTTGTTTTTCGTTCATCGTTCTATTCCAAAGATCTGACATTTTATATCGTGACGGATCTCGGTTTGAACATTGATTAACGCTAAAATTAAATCTGGGAAAACCCACCAACGTGCTTCCGCTGCGCCCAGAACATAAAAATGTTATCAAAGGGGTCATATCGTTGATTATTATTATTTAGTTTTTTGTTGATGTTTTACACATTTAATAATTTAGTTGTTTCAATTCAAGTTTAATCGTTCTGGAAATATAAATCTCGAGATCTATTCCTCCTCCATCGTTTCTCGTTCACCTCACAGAAACAATTTTTTTTCATTTAATTTTGATTAAAATAAAATAGAGGAACTCATCCAGAGGAGCAAAATGTTTCTGGCCGTACAACACCAGAATACACAACGTGTATTTGTATGTACATGCTGTCTAGTCTAGATTCATGTATCGGACTGATCCGCCAAATCAGGTCGGGTATTGGATCCTATCTAAGTCATTAAGGACATCATGTGTTGACCAGGAATAGGTGGCACACAGCTTCCAGATTACACGCCGTGTGGTCCAATGAACACGTCATGTAGTCCCTTCGGGTTAGGGTTAGACTGTGTACCACGTACATGGCTTGCCTGACTGGAAACCGTGTAATGCGGAAACCACACGGCGTGTGTCCCACTGAAAACACTGTATACTCTGATATTTTTTTAAGTACATTAACATGTCATATCCCCGGGCATGTACTTCAGATGGACGGTGAACAAAAAGTACATGCCGTGTAGTCAGAACTACATGTCATGTACTCATTCAAATTACGCAATGACCAAGAATTCATTGGGTTTCCTCTAAGGTACAAGTTACGTACAAGGATAATTTTAAATGAATTTATTTATTTAAAATTCTGATGGATGATAATCTCAAGGAAATTTAGAAAAATGGTTGAAGATAAAAGATTCGATTAATTAAAGATATTTAATTAATTCAAGCATGATTTATATTAAACAAGAAATATTAAAGAATTGAATGCTAGTTTCATTTATGTGTAAATATCATTGCATGTATGGATGCTCATGAGCTAGAACGAGACCATTGTATGTGAATGGTTTCTTTTAATTAATTTACTTAAATTAAATTTATTGGCCTACGTCCATCTCCTCATTAATATGTAGGGCTTGTGTGCCCAAGGATTATTTTATGTAAAAACCCTTTTTTACCCCTCACCTGCGTATGAGATAAATGCATATATAATGGATGGATCTCATAAGCTAGTGGAGCTGGCTCAAGTTAGGAGCCAAGGTGAAACCAATCCAAGGAGATACAAATGTGGATAGGTGGAAAGCTGTAAACACGAACCCACAAGGTTCAAGGTGTTTCTCCCCTAGGTCATGGGTTAGTTTATCAACCACTAGATAAGCTAACTAATAGAACAAGCTCATGATCATGCCATTTATTTTATTTTTGTTAGTTTCATTTTTTAGTTATTGTTGGTGTGTTTTCACGATCACACAATTAATGAATTAAACAAGCGTGCAAGATATAACTAAAATAAAATTGGATTATGCATAAATATTATCTTAGGCATAGTAAATCACTTAAGTATATCCCAATTAATATTAACAAGTATGTAATCAAAGATAATAAATTGGAAATTTACGTATAAGGATAAAATCCCTCAAAGAAATATTAAGTCGGTATCGTCTTCCCTAATCTTGTTTAGAATCAAACCACAGTTCAAAGTGCTTAACCAACCATAGTTGGGGTGATTTAAATTATTAGGGAATTATAATTCAAGGTTTTGGGTTGATGTAACTTGGTTCGCATCAAGGGTTTACTACCACAGCATGACTTGGTGTGGCCTAGAGGCAAAGGTTGAGGAAATCCAAAATAAAAGGATTTCAGGATTGGGGAGTCCACTCAGTGGATCAAGGAGATGCGAGTAAAATGCAGTTGGAATTTGGAATGCATACCTAAAAACCCTCCAATATGCTTGACCAACCCTATTTAGGGTATTCCGAAGGGCAATATGAATCCTTGAAACTAGAATATTTAGGCAACATAATATTCTGAAGTCAATGGTGAGGGCTGTTGGATTTCGATAAAATAGTGGGAGACTAATAAGTATTAATTTATTTGTTTGTATCATTTTTGTAATAAAGTACTTAACATTTTCTCATCTTAATTTGTTGAAACGGATGGAAAATGACATCAAACATATCATTGCGCACCGTATTCTAGAAGTAAACCCTTCTCACGGGCACCAATTTCCAAGAGTGGCAGAGGCGTTTACTCGTCATCCTTCACCACGAAAGGAAATTGTATGTGCTGGAAGAGCCTATTCCAATTACGCCTGGGAAATATTCCAGTGATGAGGAAATATCTCTCTATGCAAAACACATGGAGGATGCCACATATGTCTAGTGTTTCATGCTATCGGCCATGTCTAATGACCTCTTGAAGCAACATGAAAACATGGACGCATATATCATGATGTCTGACCTTAAAGATCTCTACCAAGAGAAGGCGAGACAAGAGAGATATGAGATCTCCAATTCATTGTTTACAGCTAAGCTTGGAGAGTTTGCACCAGCTGGGCCTCATGTAGTCAAGCTTATTGGCTACATTGAACGCATGGACATCATAGGGATTATATTCCCGAATGAGTTGGGTACAGATCTCATCATATCATCACTGCCCAAGACCTTCTCTAGCTTTATTGTCAATTATAACATGAGCGGCAATGAGAATAGTCTATTGGAGAATTAGACCTTGATTCTCCAGGTAGACAAGGACATGGGGCGTGACAAGCCAGCAGTCCTTATGGTGAACAAGAAAAGGAAGGACAAGGAAAAGGGGCCAAAGACTTATAAACGGTCTGAAGCCCCCGAGAACCGTCCCTCCAAGAAGGGGAAGATCTAGAGGTAGGGAAAGGAATAGGAGGTGGTGTGGTTTTCATGTGGCAAACATGGCCACTAGAAGAGGAACTGTACCCAGAAGTGTGGGGATTCTAAAGGTGTGTTCGTTATCGAGTGTAATCGTTCCATTTCTACTCATTGGGTATTAGATACAGCTTGTGGGGCTCACATCTATATTCAAATGAAGGAACAAAGTAGATTTAGAAATACTTCCAGAGGAGAGGTGGATCTCTGAGCTTCCAATGGTGCAAGGCTGGCTGCATTGGCTATTAGAGATTACCACCTCTCATTTTCGACTGGAATGATTTTGGTTTTACATAACTTTTATTATGTGCCTAGTGTTACCAAGAACATAATTTCTATATCTTGTTTTGATATGGATGGATTTATTTTCATGTTTGGAAATAAGGGTTGCCTCTTTTATAAGAACAATATATGTTATGGTATGTTACATTTAAATAATGGTTTGTATGTATTAAATTATGAAAACCAAGTGTTGTCAATCGATAACGAAACAAACTCACATGACTCAAACATCACCTAGTTTTGGCATCACTGTCTTGGTCATGTAAACGAGAAGAACATGACAAATCTCTGCCAAGATGGCTATTTAGACTCTTCTGAGCTAAAACCACATGATATATGTCATGCTTGTTTACAAGGAAAAATGACCAAGCTACCTTTTGGTGGACAAGGTGAAAGGGCCACAGAGCTTCTAGGATTTGTACACACGGATATGTGTGGACCATTTCCAGTAGAATCTAGAGGTGAATATTCTTACTTCATTAGTTTTACTGATGCATTCAGTAGATATGGCTATGTCTACTTAATGAGGTATAAGCCAATGTCCTTAGAGAAATTTAATGAATTTAAAAATGGAGTAGAGAATCAGTTTGGTAAGAAGATAAAGTAGCTTCGATCGGATCGAGGTGGAGAATATCTGAACCAAGAGTTCATCGATCTTCTACGGGGGTCTGGGATTCTATCTCATCTCACTCCTCCTTATACACCATAGTGGAATGGTGTTAGTGATAGAAGGAACTGCACCTTGTTGGAAATTTTGAGGTCGATGATGAGTCATGCAGATCTTACATTATCCTTTTGGGGATATGAATTACAAACTAAAGCATACACATTAAACAGAGTACCAACTAAGGCGGAAAATGGAATTCCCTCCGAGTTATGGAATGGAATGAAACCCATTTTTTGCATACACGTGTATGGGGATGCGAGGCGTTTGTTAGGGCCTTCTCAGGAAACAAACTAGCACCCCGGGGCACGAAGTGTATCTTTATAGGATATCCTAAGGAAACGAAATTATATTACCTATATAACCTTCAAGATAAGAAAGTGAATGTCGCAATAAAATCCGTCTTTCTTGAGAGGGATAACATCTTCAAAAAGGATAGTGGGAGAAAGATTTAGTTCGACGAAGTTAATGCTCAAGATACACAAGAGTTGGTATAGGAACAAGTTCCATAGGTCCCTGTGGAAGAGGTTCCAGAAACACAAGTACTGCATTTGAGCTCAAGAGTGGTAAGGGAACCAAAGAGATTTGGTTTCATAGTCACTGAGGGTGGTGAACCATTATTTTTGGACAATGATGAACCTCTATCCTAAAAGAAAGCAGTATAAAGCTCAGAAGCTGCAAGATGGCTAGAAGCTATGAATTCTGAATGGATTTTATATATGAGATCGAAGTTTGGGTTCTGGTCGATGAGCCATTTAATGTAAAGCATGTTGGATGAAAATAGGTATTCAAGAGAATACTGGACATGGAAGGTCATGTTATCACCTATAAGGCAAGGATAGTGGCTAAAGGATTCAGACAGCGTCAAGGAATTGACTACGATGAAACCTTCTCGCTAGTTGAAATGTTTAAATCCAAAAGAATCATACTTTCCATAGCAGCTTACTATGACTATGAGATTTGGAAAATGGATGTCAAAACAACATTCTTTAATGGGAACCTTCAAGAAGATTTCTATATGACACAACTAGAAGGGTTTGTGACACCAGGTGAAGACAACGGGTTTGCAAGTTGCATAAATCCTTTTATGGATTGAAGCAAGCATCTAGGTCCTGGAACATTCGATTTGATGAATCCATAACAGAATTTGGTTTCATTAAGAATGAATGTGAGCCATGTGTTTATAAGCGGTTTAATGGGAATGCGATCGTTATCCTAGTAGTATATGTTGACGACATATTACTTATTTGAAATGATGTACCAGTCTTACAGTCAGTTAAGGACTGGTTGAACAAGTATTTCTCCATGAAGTACTTAGGAGAAGAAGCCCACATTCTATAGATCAAGATCATTCATGATAGATCCAAGAGGCTGTTTGGACTATGTCATGGTACATACATTGACCAGATACTATAAAGATTTAGTATGGAACAATCCAAGAGGGGAATAGTTCCAGTGTCACATGGCCTACATCTTTCTAAGAAAATGTTTCCACAGACACAACAAGAGAAATATAGAATGAGTAAGATCTCATAATATTTGTCTATAGGATCCATCATGTTTGTCATGTTATGTACCAGACATGATGTTGCCTATGCACTGAGAATGGTAGGCAGATATCAAGCAGATCCCAGAGAATAGAGTTGGACTAATTTTAAGACTATCCTTAAGTATCTGAGAATAACTAAGGATATGTTCCGGGTGTATGGAGGAGATGAGGAGCTTGTCATCAGAGGGTATGATGATGCTAGTTTTCAGACAGATCAGAATGATTTGATGTCACAATCGGGATATGTTTTCTATCTCAATGGAGGAGCTATGACCTGGAAGAGATCAAAGCAGCCATTTTTCGCCGATTCTACATTAGAGTCTCAATATATAGCGGCTTCTAATGCATCCAAGGAAGTCGCCTAGATTCAGGACCTTATCCAGGATCTTGATGTGGTTCCTAGTAGTAAAGATCCCATTATGTTGTATTGTGATAATATTACAACGGTGGCTCTTGAAAAAGAACCATGTTCACACCAATGGAAAAAGAACATACTCTGAAAGTCTCACCTCTTGGGGGATTTCTATCAAAGGGGTGATGTTGTAGTGAGAAGAGTTTCCATGGAAGATAACATGGCGGACCCCATGACTAAAGGCCTATCTTAGCAGAAGCATGAATATCATGTGAGAGCAAGCTATTTAAAGGTTGTTATCAGTTGGCTCCAGTCCAAGTGGGAGTCTGTTGGAGTTGGTGGCCTAGAACCAACTAAATTTTACTTTATTCATTAATAAAATCCTTATAACATCTTGATTGTTCTTCTTCATGACAATTCATGTGATAATGTCCTAAGGACATTAGTTGCATTAAAGGTTAAAACAGATCCTTGCTATGATGAGAACCCAGAAGTTCCATAACACTGTTCTTGAATATATGTTCTATGGCCGGATGATATTATTTGAGGGGCACAAATAATACAGGTCATTAGGGATGAGGACTCATACAACTTTGAGGCACCTTCTCATGGTGTGTGCCCTTGGTAATATCCAGGAGGAAATTATGAGAACGAGGCCCGCCAGTAGGAAATCCACATTTGATACTGTCATTGGATGTTCCTATCCACAGATGTGTGTATTGGTCCTTAGACATTAATATTATTATTAATGGGTATTACAACTCGTGCACTTAGATGTATTGATGAAAACTGTGATGACACACTATTCATAGTGAGGTAGGATACGTTGGGTGCATCACGAGTAATATTGCATTAAGAGATAATGCGAGAAAGGATTTGTCCCTTCTGTTCGATAATAGAAGTAGATATCTCAGGCCCTTTGATGGAAGTGATATAGCCTAAATAAATCCATGGCAATGATAAGGTATGGGAGAGGTAAATTCTAGGAAGTCAAAGAAAGAATAATCGATAACATGGGTTGATGGCACTAGCATGCAGCCCGCTTGATTAGAGATAATGAGACAAAGGTATTATATTACACGGTAAGCATTCGTATGAGGTGACATGTCATTGCGGCGTCATATTCTTTCTCTATGGGTGCCTTGGCGTGTTGCTAGATGCTAACCATGGACATTAACTAGGCTCTGCCTAATGCCACTAAGTAAGAGGCCTAGAGGGTCACACACTGAGTGTGTCCATGTATCTCAGTTAAATATTAATTTAAAAAATAAAGATTATTCCCAAATGTGGTTTAATAATTATTTAAGGATGTCTGATCACATTTATTTCGACACTAGTTATTCAAGAGAATATATTTTGCACGTAATAATATGTTTATTAGCGAGTAATGCAGTTACATTTATTTAATAAATAAATAGACACTACTCAAGGTCTAATAAGTGTGGTGGAGGAAATAAAGGAAAATAAAAGTACACGCCGTGTATATTCAATATACACATCGTGTAGTTTTATGGAAAATGAGTATACGCCGTGTATTAATGATTATATGCCGTGTAGTTTTTTCAGCTGGGATTTTGAGGATATTAAATTGTTTTATTAAATAATATTTATTATAATCAGTGTGGGCGCATGTCAAGGAATTAATAATTCGACATGGCTGTTTTCAATAAGAGTTAATGAAATAAATAAAACACGTAACACGTTTATTTATTGTCATAACTCTATAACCTCAAACCCAATTATACATATCCTCACAACCCCAACACTTATCCAGAAGAGAATCGTTGTGAACAACAATTCTGAAGAATTCATTCAAACCCGAAAGAACTCCTTCCTCCAAGAACGCTCTCAAGACCGAGAGATCAAAGCGATCGAAGGTGGACATCGCAAGTGAAGGTTCTTCCGCTCTAGCACCTAGAGATCCCTTTGGCGATGTCCGGAGATATGTGGGACTCGTGTGGATCACCGCTAGAAGAATCATACAATTGGTTTCTACGACGCAATGACAGATCACCGAATCATGACCAGACACATCAACAAATAATGAATTCCACCAAGGTAATTCTTGTGAATTAAATAAATTAATTATAACCTACATATGACGATCCTATCTCTAGGGTTCTAGGATTCCAACTTTTTTTGTTCTTCATTCTATTTCAAGGATCCGGCGTCTTATATCGTGACGGATCTCAGTTTGAACATTGCTTAACGCTAAAATTAAAGTTTAGCAAACCCACCAACGCACTTCCGTTGTGCCTAAAACCTACAGTTAACTGTCTTAAAAAGCGTTCCAATTCAGATAAACGTTATTGCAATGTACCACTACTAAGAGAATCAATTAAATCCCTCACCAAGAGTTAATTCACACAAGATGATTTATTTTAGGCTTTACCACTCCAGAATAAATCAACTATGAAATCTTTCATTCGAAAATGACAACAGGACGAACTCACCGTAAGTCTTGATGTATTATGATTCTATTATTTTTTTGATAGTTGTATCCATGATCAATCTCACTTATTTTTTGTGGAGTTTTCAAATTAATTTCTAGTGGTAAAAATAAATTAAATGAATTCGGTATCAATATCAATAATCAATATGAAATACATTGAAATGATAAAGTGAAAAAATTTAAAAGATAACCAGAAGAACATTGATTTCTCCACGAATGAGAAGGTTTAGCCTAACATTATCTCTATTATATAAACTAATATACTTCGAATACAAAGAAATCAATATTAATGAAAAACATAGTATGTGATCTCCCTCTACAAGCCTTAATCGATGTTGCTCCTGGTCCTCGAATCTCTAAGTAATGGCTCTCCTAGATGTGTTCCCAGAATTTTCACTAGTTTTCTCTCTACTTTGGATAGATGTGGATGATCCCATACCAATTTTTTACTACATTATTTTCTTTTTAAATCTTGTTGTCATAAGCTTCATGTCACCCCCTGTTTTCCACTGACTATAAGGTTCACCTACTTGTGCACCGCATATGTGCATAATTTTCATTACCAACACACCACACTAACTGTTCCCTTATAACTAACTTCCTATAATTCTGTTAAGTGATCCTAGACATAATTTAGACTCTAATGTGGACCTACAAAGTTAAAACAAAATAAAACAGTTAAAACATGAATAAATTTCAATAATAGTTATTTTTTAAACTCTAATGCTATAATTTTTTATTAAAAGTTAATTAAAATTAATTAATAAATATTTCATTGATAATTATTATTTATATAATTGAATATTATTATATTTATTAGTAATATATTATTAAATCATTAATTAAATAAAGTTAATATGTTTTTAATTTATTATTATTAATTATTTTTTCTTATTAATATAGGTATTATTAATAATTAGTTAATATAACTTAATTATATTATTAAATTATATTAATATCAATTAAATTAATTTATTAATGTAGTTATTTTGTTTAATCTATAAAAGTGATTATAATATAATTTTAGTGTTAATTAATTTCAATTAATAAGTAATTATATATATATTATTATTATTTTTTTAAAATATTTTATTTGGATAATTAGTCTTATAATTTTCTTTATTATATAATATTTATTTAATATTAATATTAATTCATTATAATTAAAATTATTATTATTTAATCTTTCTTTTTATTTTTGTTTTATAATTTTATTTTTAATTAAACTCTATCTCCCCCTTTTATTCTCCATCAATGCGCAAGGGGGTTTCCGGTAGCTTCCCGTAGAACCTTGTCCAAGATCATACTCCTTCAACCGACTCCTCTGGTAGCAATTTCTGCATTGGTGGGGACCGAATCCCAAATAGAGATGATGGATTCAGTACTTCTCCATCACTAGCAGTGTCACATGAGCTCATCTCAGTATCCTCCTGGCATCAGCTTCACCAGAGGAGTGACAACAGGTTTTGTCCGAGCTCTTCCCTCGAACTGGTACGACTTCACGTAGCACAACTCGTCTCCTCCTCCAACAACTTGGTATCAAATCTCCTCAGTAAATCATGAATGCTCGTGATGGGTTCCTCAAGCGGTGAAATCTCTCCTCCAACGTGACTACAATCAAAGTCTGTGGTGGCCTCAGGTACCTGGTTCTGGATCTGCAGCGAACAAACCCCGGCCTCTCCCCTCCGTCAAAGTAGAAGCAACGCGACTATAGGTACTCTAGAACTAAAGTACAGAAGAATATTTGAAACAGTTCATAGTGGATTCCTGTTAGGACCGTAAATTATTGGCCCACGGTGCAACAATAATCACGAGATAAAAATAAAGTGAAAATGAAAAAATAAATGCGACACCAGATGTAGCGTGGAAAAACCCCCAAATTAAAGGGGGTAAAAAACCACGGGCAAATAGAAGGATCACTATGGGGTAAAAGTGGGTACACACTCCCTCGCTATTACAAGGAGAAAACCCTCGTAAATATCTCTCTTGAATAAATGGGGAAAACGCCTCACTAAAACCGCTCTCCTATGGGATCTGTTGTACTGGTGATGAGAACCGATGATGAGATGCTGAAGGGAGAGGATGCTTGTGCCTTTTATAGGAAACCCTCACCCCTTCTCCTCCTTCTCCCGCTGGAAAATTGGGTCAGTGTTTGGCCACAAAACACCAACCAAGCCCACCCCCTTTGACAAAGTGGGGGGGGGGGTGTTGTCCAGAGAAACCTCTACTGACACATCTCCCACGTGGAGATTTGATTGAGAACCAATCACATCTCCACATCCTTTATATCTTCCCAAACATGCTGACCATGTATCTGCGAGGCCGCTTAAGGATCTGAACCATCTGAACTTATCAGAGTTAATCGCCTTCGTCAGGAAATCTTCTAGATTTTCTTTAGTATGAATCTTCTGTATATCCACACTTCCTTCCTCCACCACATCTCGGACAAAGTGATACAGTACCCCAATTTTCTTCATCTTGGAATGAAAAGATTGATTCCTTGCAACGTGCAAGGATCTGTGACTGTCACAAAATAATAGAATCTGCATCTGTCTGTGCCCGAGCTCCTCCAACAACCTTCTCATCCAAATAGCCTATTTGCAAGCCTGTGTAGTTGTCATGTACTCTGCCTCCGTCGTGGATAAAGCCACAACTGACTATAACTTCGAAATCCAGTTCACAGCTCCTCCTGCAAGAGTAAACACATAACCAGTGGTGGATTTCCTCCGATCAGAATCACCTGCAAAATCTGAATCAACATAGCCTCTGATAGTAAAATCTGATCCTCTATAATATAATGCAGCATCTGAGATCTCCTTGATGTATCTCAGGATCCTCTTCACTGTGTTCCAATGCTCCCATCCTGGATTCTCTATGTACCGACTAACTGCTACCACTGCATGTGCAATGTCTATTCTAGTACAAACCATAGAAAACATTAGACTACCAACTGCCGATGCATATGGTACTCGTGACATTTCCATCCACTCTGCTTCACTACCTGGACTCATCGTGAAGGATAACTTGAAATTAACGGGAATAGGGGTAGAGATTGGATTACAGTCTTTCATGTTGATGCATTTCAAGACTCTCTGTAAGTAACTCTTCTGTGATTGCCAAATCATCCCATTAGTTCTGTCTCGATAAATCTGCATCCCAAGAATCTTGTCTGCTGGTCTCAAGTCCTTTATATCAAACTCCCTAACCAACTGTGTCTTCTTCTCTTAGATCTGATCCTTTTGGGGCCTACAACCAACATGTCATCCACATATGTAATGCCCCGACCCTAGATACCCAGTGTCAGTGCATTATTACATAACATTGGCATGATCACAAGAAAGATCAAGTCTCGAAAGACTGATTAGTTTATTAGCCTGGAAAAAACTAGATACATTAATAAAGTTTACATTACATCATAAAATGAAAACTAAAACAATATAGTCTCCATAGTCCACACTCTTATCCCCTCATACTATCCCTGTAGGTCATTCATAAATTACTTCTTCACATCCTGGGAAAAATAAAACATAGAAATGGGGTGAGCCTAAAATCCCACTAAGGATAACAATATAGTGGAAACTTTCATAAATAAGAATAAAAATTTAAGGCAATGTATAACTAAAACAAAATCCTTTTAAACATGAACTTAAACATAGTATGAAAGAAATAAAATGAAATAATTACATTTACTTATTCACATGGATATTCTACTAATCGAATAACCACATGAAATATCAATAACAACTTTCATAATGATGGAATTCATAATTCCAGACTATCATAACCACATAGGCAAGGCTTTTTGCCAAGACTACAAATAAGATTTTTTCAAGGCCTTGTGCCAAGAAACTAGTTTGTTTCATGAGACCTACAGATGCATCGAGAAGCTATAGCGGGATCCACTCGTCACTTACTAAGTCCAATACATTCCCATATGAAAAGGTTTAAACATAACATAAACATTCATATTAAAACTAGCATAAAAAATGTCAATACTTTCTCCATAAACCATGAATTGTATAAAAATAAAACATCCACAGTAAAACATATCACAAAACCTTAAATAAAATACAAAAGCTTTGTATCATAATAAATCAACTTCAAATAAGCTAAAAATCCATCAAAGGGTGATGACATAGATGAAATCAAAACTATTTGAGAGAAATATATCTTTTCTCGAAATCATTGAAATGTCAAACATTTATAAAAGAAGAAATTTAAAAGAGGTTTTTGAATCAAAGTGTCCCATAACACTTTGAAACTTTTGAAAAGAAATATCAATCAAAACATTCATGTCTATATAAATAAATCCTTAATGTAATTTTGAAAACATGGACATTAATTAAAAATATTTAGAAAGAAAAATCTTTAAAACATTTAAAATTATGATCTTGATAAATAGTACCTTTCACAAATTCTTAAAATATTCATTTTGAAATCATTTAAATGTCACATAATTATAAAATAAAACATTTACATTGAAAATATTCTTATAATACTATAAGATAATCTTCAGGGATTTTATAATGGCAGAAAATAACCGCACCGGCCGTATGAGTTTAAAAAGACATTCTTACCTTAAATCTGTCAAACAGGTTAAAAAGGACCTTGTTTGGAAAACAACGGAAAGATTACTTTATAAACCACCTATAAAAGTAAACAAGGGTATAAATTACATTAACCCATATTCTAGTAAATAGTAATTTTTTTTTGAAATACATTTTTATGAAACATGGATGTGGATGATAAAGAAATCCCAGTAGATTATTACGTATAAACAACCTCAGATGATGAAGAGATTGCGAAATAAATCCTGACCCTGAACTTTTCCTTGGTTGAGGGTAGGTTAAAATTCTGTATAATGGTTAAATAATTGTTATTAAATTATACAAGTATCATATACATTAATACGATATCATATATGATCTTTTAACATTGATTTGTTAATAATATCTTAGTATTATCGTTGTTTCGGGTGTTAACTTACTCATCTTATTTTATATGTTTTGTTACGTAAGCTGTGTTTTTCATTGATAGATTGTATTTTAATCATATCCATAATGGTATCAAGTCTTTAGATACTATTATTAATCATAAAATGAGAATTATACTTGAATGGATACAATGGAGAATTAATCTCATCGCGTTCGTGGAGACGGTAGTCCGTACGTACGCACTAGCGACAATATCATTCTTTTGATATTAAAATAATATATAATTGGATGGTATATCATATATACAGAATAATTACCATGTTATATTTATTATTTACATAAATTACACATCATTATTATACCCATCCAAATAATAATTTTTTGAATAACAATTACACAACGACGTGGAGACGGTAAGCCGTACGTACGCACATATGGTGACATGTCATTCAAAAGATGAATAGAATACTGAATATGGTTGTACCATATATATAATAATATAACAGTATATAGGAGATACTGGATTCATTATTTTAGAATGGAAATAACAAAGAAAGAAGAAGTAGAAGATGAAAGGAATTTGAAAAAGGGTGGTGAAAACATTACTTCTTCTTCGGGTTATTCCTTTTCATTTGATCAAAAGGGATCTGTAGGTTATATATATGATAAAAATAATGCCTATAGGATGTACTGGGGAAAGTTGAGAGATTATTTGGGCAGGGTTTGGATGAACAAAATGGCTTTGAAGGTATGAATTAATGAGAAGGGGGAGTGCCTTTTTATAAGAGGGGTGAGGGGCACCTTTGGAAAAGCTAGACATATTTTTTATAATAAATTCATATTCGGTTTATAATGGCTCCAAAGTGGATTATTTAAATTATATGGTGGTTATGGATTGAAAACCACTCAAACAACAGAATTTATACAGGTTTTGGTCATTATATTAGCCTTATCATTAAATATTAACTCTTAGTTAATTAGTTTCACTTTTACAATGTCTCTTTGTAATTTTATATTATATGGTCAATAAACTTACAATATACATCCGGGATACCCCAAAGTGGTCCATTAATGATAAAAATATCATTATATAAGTCTCTTGGCCGACCCTTATATTTTTTGGAATTTAAAATCAATTAATAATATAATATTTATTTTTAAAAACTCTTTTATGTCAATTTTAACACTATTCAATAATTGATTTTTGTAAAACTCATAACAAACTTATTACTTATAAAAAAGATAATTAAATCAATCCTAACATTTCATATTAACCTATATAATTATTGGTATTTATATGAAGTTTCAAATTACATTTATTTGGGTATTTATAATATTAATTTCTTTAATTTTTCATTAATTTTGTAATTACTACATCACCATTGTGTCATAAATAAATTATATTATTTAATCTCTAAAAATTATAAAAAAAATACCATTATCTATAAAATATTTTTATATTTTTAATGAATATTTATAGTCTAAAATACAACATATATAACCCTATGTAAAAATTCTTTTTCTAAAAGATATATGCTTATGTCATTTTTGTATTTATTTTAACTTAATTGAAATAAAGTGTCCCTATCACCTACAAGTGGCTCCATGGGGTCCCAAAAATCGACCCAAAGATTTCCATGGTCGGACATGTATCCACCAATAAGTTTAGGACACGTTTAAGGGTAATTAATTATTATTTTAATATTATTTTTTAACCCTTATTTACAGGATTTACCCTTTAACCACGGTAAATAAAATATTTACCGAAATAATTATTCAAAATGTCTAAAAATAATAGTTACCTATTTGAAAAATTTGAAAATCCTAATTCAAAATATGGAATCCTTTTTTCCAAATTCAAAACACAGAAGTTGCAGGAATTAATTAATTCCCGTTGTTAAAACAAAAAGCGTGTTTTTAAGAGATAATAACTATCAAAATATTGACACTTGTTTATGTCCGGTTTAATTGTGAAATTATGTACAATGACCAAAATTGTATTAAATGGTAAAAATATATTCCAAATATACTATGAAACAACTCAAATTAATAATTTATCAATATAAATTTTTTCGATTAAAAAAGTTGTTTTTAATTAAAATTTAGTAAATTTCACTATTAATCAAAATATAAATGTTATCTGAAAAGTTCCAAAATTTCACCCTAGGATAAATTCGATATTCCGAATCCAAAAATGAAGTCCATTTTGAATGATAAAATTTATAAAATTTCAAAAAGTAGGTATTACTATTCATAATGGCTAGTTTGATTGGTTGTAGTGTGTGTTAGAACTCAGAGTTGCGTACAACACACGCTACTGTATTATTCAAAGAGAAGTGTACCGTGGAAGCTTGGGGAGTTACCTTGTAAATTTTTTATTTCCCCATTCTAAAGAATAAATTTATTTAGTCAAATTGAATATATAAATGTTTAAAACATTGGATAAAAAATGGATTCACTATTAAAAGTTAGAAAAAGTGCATTTTTTGAAAAATACTTCTTTTATCTAAAAAATGGATTTGTTCTTACATTATAACTAATAAACTCATAATATTGATTATAAAATTATAAGGATTGTATAAAGTTTAAAATATAGTTAATATTATTAATAACCTCTTTTGAACGACTAGTTTGGTAAGCCATGGTACGCATGAACTCAGTGTTGCGTGTAGTGCAAGTTATTGAATTATTTGGAAGAAATAACACACTATGAAATCATGAGGTGTTACATTCTCCCCTCCTTCAATAAATTGCGTCCTCGCAATTTGAAATTATTTTTCAAAAATAAAAGGTTGAAAATAGAAAATCTCTTTGTGGGAAAACCCACATCAGAAATTGGGTTACTAAAATTTAGTCTTAATATGAGGAAAAGGGAAATGAAAGGGTCACCACCAAATTATGATCACGATTAAGAGAACATTGGTGGAAATTAGATACATATAATTGGAGGAGAAACGTAAATATTTATAGGTAGTGATTGAGGTCATCAGTCACAAAAAATTGTAAAATTGATGGCATTAAATTCATCAATCTATGATTATTTAAAATACCATCGGTTCAGAAAAACATATGGTATTAGGATAACACATTTTTTTGTTTTCAGATCCCTTCACTAAAGTATAAGAATTAATTTCTTCATTGAATAAGAGAAGAAGAAAAATATATACTTGACAAGTAGGGTCTCATCTTTTAACTAAGTTCTACCACAAACTTATCTTTCACTCTAAAAGATAATAGAACTTAAAAATAATATTCTATTAATCCTAATCGTATAGGATTAAAAAAATGAATTTATAATTCATCTAATATAATGATTAAAAAAACAAAATTATTCAATCCAGGACATCATGTGGGTTAGTGGTAGGTGATACACCCTTGTCGCCCTTCGGTTGTGGGTTCAAGTCTCGCGGCCTTGCCGGACGCGACGTGTTGCCGCCCAACCTCTGGGTTGTCCTTTTATGGCAATCCAGAATAATCAAAACTAGAACTATCCAAAATACATCAGTCCAAAATTTATAAGGAAGGTAAACACAATGAAGATCCTTTTTGCCACGTAATAACATGTGAACACCTTCAAAATGTATTGTTTTAAAACGCTACATCATCATGAATTTCCATAAAACCTTATTAATTACATTCATGATCAATTATTCCTTAAATAATAATGGATATAATCCTTTAATCCAAAAATGTTGTAAACCCCAACAATGATGGAATATACAAATAATTAATCAGTTTTTAGGTAGTCAATAATATCCAATATAATTTATCCAAATTAATCATGTATTTTTCTAAAATCACTACCTCAGTATCAGAACCGTATTATGGTTTATCATTCTCTCAACCATATATTTTCCAAAAATTTAACCTGCTATTGAGTCACTTTTCATTGTTCCACACAATCTCAAGCCCTAAATGAAATAGTACTGTTGTACAATCATTATATACTCCATAATTATTATAACAAGTAAATTGTTGATACAAATCTCAAATGACATAATCAACATTAGAACTCTAATCATTCTTATTCATATGTAGTAGTATCATAACTTGATTATTATCCAATAGCATCCTTTGAGGCATAGTCTGATGATTGAAACATAGGTTCGCGTAATGTCCAATCTCCTTATAAATGAAGCATTGTACATTTGAAACCATTTTCTTACCCTTGAAGTCACGTACTTTGTGTCCTTTTTCTCTACACTTATAACATACTCCCATTCCCTTCAAGCATTTTCCAAGGTGATTCATTCCACAGTTATCACATATGGGAAAATCCTTATTTCCCTTCTTCCTTTTATCTGTCCTTCTCTCTACCATCCTTTCCTTCTATGGCTTCCCTTAAAAGCCAAAGGACTCCAAGAATTATTTACATATCTTATCAACACATGATACTATTTCTTCATATGATGATAATACATGGGAGACTATTTCCCTTCTAAATTCTGGATTAAGACCATGAAAGATATGATCCTCCTTACTCTATGGATCATGCGTATTGTTGGAGTTCTCATTACTTCTATTGGGCTCCATTTCTAAACAATGTCATAAACTAGATCAGTTTATGAATCAAAATAGATAATTCCATACTTGTAAAACACTTAACATAAATTGAAATATTTATGGCTATAATCCATAATCATAAAAATGTTTTCTTTGAGGAAGTATATAATCATTAACCCTTCATAATGTTTTGTAAAGAAATTGAGAATGATCCTAAGCATATCCCCCAGGAGTGTCGTAACCAAGAGTGCAGCAAGGTCCGTTGTTGTGCACCAGTTCCAATTCGAGTCTAGCTCAAAGCAGTGTTTTCGGCTTTTACCCCTAGGTACATCTGTTCTAGAGCCGCCTATACCTGCTTGTATCCATACAAGAATTTATTTCTCAGAAAACTCACAAAATCTCTACTATACCAAAATTTTAGGAATTTATTCTATACTAATCCTCAAATTCCATCTTAAATTTATGTGCTCTAATCAGAGTTTATCTAAATATAGCTTCCAATGATTGTACTAAACTTCCTCTGATACCAACTATAATTCCCCGACCCTAGATTCCCAGAGTAGGTGCATTATTACATAACATTGGCATGATCATAAGAAAGATCATGTCTCAAAAGACCGATTAGTTTAGTAGCCTTGGAATAACTAGATACATTAATAAAGTTTTCATTACATCATAAAATGAAAACTACAACAATATACTCTCCATAGTCCACACTCTTATCCCCTCATACTATCCCTGCAGGTCATTCACGAATTACTTTTTCACATCCTGGGAAAAATAAAACATAGAAAAGGGGTGAGATCAAATGCCCAGTAAGGATAACAATATAGCAGAAGCTTTCATAAATAATAATAAACATTTAAGGCAATGTATAACTGAAACAAAAGCCTTTTAAACTTGAACTTCAATATATTATGGAAAAAATAAAATGAAATGATTCCATTTACTTATTCACATGGATATTTTACTAATCGAATAATCACATGCAATATCAATAACCACTTTCATAATGATGGAATGCATAATGCCAGACTATCATAACCACATAGCCAAGGCCTCGTGCCAAGACTACAAATAAGATTTTGTCAAAGCCTTGTGCCAAGATAGTAGTTTGTCTCATGAGACCTACCGATGCCTCTGGGAGCTATAGCGGGCTCCAACCGTCACATACTAAGTCCAATTCATTCCTATATGAAATGGTTTAAACATAACATATACATTCATATTAAAACTAGCATACTAAATGTCAATACTTTCTCCATAAACCATGAATGGTATAAAAATAACACATCCACAGCAAAACATATCACAAAACTTTAAATACAAAACAAAAGTTTTGTATAATAATAAATAAACTTCAAATAAGCATGAAATCCATCAAAGGATGTTGACATAGATGAAATCGAAACTATTTGAGAGAAATAACTCTTTTCTCGAAATCATTGAAAAGTCACACGTTTATAACAGAAGTAATTTAAAAGAGATTTTTGAATCAAAGTGTCCCATACCACTTTGAAACATTTTAAAAGAAATATCAACTCAAAACATTCATGTCCATATAAATAAATCCTTAAAATCATTTTGAAAACATGGACATTAATTAATAATATTTAAAAAGATAAATCTTTTAAACATTTAAAATTATGATCTTGATAAAGAGTACCTTTCACAAATTCATAAAATATTCATTTTTAATTCATTTAAAAGTAAAATAATTACAAAATAAAACATTTAAATTTAAAATATTCTTATAATATTTTAAGGGAAGCTTCAGCGATTTTATAATGGCGGAAAATAACTGCACCCGCCATATAAGTTTTAGAAGACATTCTTACCTTAAATTTGTCGAAAAGGTTAAAAAGGACCTTGTTTGGAAAACAACGAAAAGATTCCTTTATAAACCACATATAAAAGTAAAAAAAGGTATAAATGACTTTAACCCATATTATAGTAAATAGTAAAAAGGTTTTGAAATAAATTTTTAAGAAACATGGATGTGGATGATAAAGAAATCCCAGTAGATTATTTTAAATAAACAACCTCGGATGATGAAGAGATTACGAAATAAACCCTTACCTTGTACTTTTCCTTGGTTGAGGGTTGGTTAACCTCATATATAATGGTGAAATAATTGTTATTAAATAATACAAGAATCATATACATTAATATGATATCATATATGATCTTTTAACATTTATTTGTTAACAATATCTTAGTGTTATCGTTGTTTCAGGTGTTAACTTACTTGTTTTATTTTATATGTTTTGTTATGTAAGATGTGTTTCTCATGGAAAGGTTGTATCTTAATCATATCCAGAATGATATCAAGTCTTTAGATAGTATTATTAATCATCAAATGAGAATTATACTTGAATGGATATGACGGAGAATGAATCTCATCGCGTTCATGGAGACGGTAGTCCGTACGTACTCACGAGCGACAATATCATTATTTTGATATTAAAATAATATATAATTGGATGTTATATCATATATAAAGAATAATTATCATTTTATACTTATTATTAACATGAATTACACATCATTATTATACCCATCTGAATAATAATTTATTGAATAACAATTACACCACGACGTGGAGACGGTAAGCCGTACATACGCACGTATGGTGACATGTCATTCAAAATATGGATAGAATACTGAATATGGTTGTACCATATTAATAATAATATTACAGTATATAGGAGATACTGGATTAAATATTTTAGAATGGAAATAACAAAGAATTAAGAATTTGATGAAGAAATGAATTTGAAAAAGGGTGGTGAAAACATTACGTATTCTTCGGGTTCTTCATTTTGATTTGATCAAAAGGGCTCCTTAGGTTGGCTTTCTGATCAAAATAAGGCCTCTAGAATCTAGTGGGGGATGTTCAGAGAGTACTTGGGAAGGGATTGGACGAACCAAAAGGCTTTGATGGTGTGAATTCATGAGTAGGGGGAGTTCCCTTTTATTAGAGGGGTGAGGGGCACCTTTGGAAAAGCTAGACATATTATTTTATAATAAATTCATATTCGGTTTCTAATGGATCCAAAGATGATTATTTAAATTTTTAGGTGTGTATTGGTCTAAAACCACTCAACCAATATAATTTAGACAGGTTTTTGTAATTATATTAACCTTTTCTTTAAGTATTAACTCTTAGTTAATTAGTTTCACTTTGACAATGTCTCTTTATATATTTATATTATATGGTTAATAAACTTAATATATACATCCAAGAGACCCCCAAGTGGTAAATTAATTAAACACCTATTATTATATAAGTCTCTTGGCCAAATATTAGATTTTTAGGAATTTAATATCAAGTAATAATATAATATTGTTTTTAAAAACTCTTTTATGTCAATTTTGACACTATTCAACAATTGATTTTTTTAAAACTCATAACAAAATGATTAATTCGAAAAAAGTTAATTAAATCAATCCTAACATGTCATATTAACCTAGAAAATTATTGTTATTTATAAAAAGTCTCAAATTACTTTTATCTGGGTATTTATAATAATAATTTCTCTAATTTTTTATTAATTAGGTAATTACTGCATCACCATTGTGTCATAAATAAATTAAATTACATAATGAATAAAAATTATAAATAAAATACCATTATGTATGAAATATTTTTATATTTTAAATTAATATTTATAGTCTAAAATCCAACATATATAACCCAATGTAAAAATTGTTTTTTCTAAAAGATATATGCTTTTGAATGTTTTGTATTTATTTTAATTTAATTGAAACAAAGTGTGCCTATCACCTACAAGTGGATCCATGGTGTCCCAAAAATCGACGCAAATATGCCCAGGGTCGGACATGTATCCACCAATAATGTTAGGACACGTTTTAGGATAATTTATTATTATTTTAATATTATTTTTTAACCCTTATTTACCGGATTTACCCTTTAACCACGATAAATAAAATATTTACCGAAGTAATTATTCAAAATTTCTAAAAATAAAAGTTTCCTATTTGCATAATTTGGAAATCCTGATTCAAAATATGGAATCCATTATTCCAAATTCAAAACACAGAAATGGCAGGAATGAATTAATTCTCGTTGTTAAAACAAAAAGCGTGTTTTAAAGAGATAATAACTATCAAAAGATTGACACTTGTTTATGTCTGGTTTAATTGGGAAATTATGTACAATGAACAAAATTATATTTAATTGTAAAAATATATTCCAAATAAACTTTAAAACCAATCAAATTCATAATTTATCACTATAAATTATTTCGATTTAAAAAGTTGCTTTTAATTAAAATTTAGTAATTTTCACTATTCATCAAAATATAAATGTTATCCGAAAAGTTCAAAAATTTCACCCTGGGCTAAATTCAATAATCCAAATCCAAAAATGAAGTCCATTTTGAGAGATGAAATTTATAAAATTTCAAAAAGTATGAATTACTATTCATAATGACTAGTTTGATTGGTTGTAGTGTGTGTTAGAACTCGAAGTTGCGTATAACACATGCTACAGTATTATTCAAAGAGAAGCGTACCTTGGAAGCTTGGGTTGTTTCCTTGTAAATTTATGATGTCCCAATTCTAAATAATAAATTTATTTAGTAAAATTTAATATATAAAAGTTTAAAATATTAGATTAAAAAAGGGTTTCACTATTAAAAGTTAGTAAAAGTGCATTTTTTGAAAAATAATTATTTTATCTGAAAAATGGAATTTCTTCTTTCATTATGTCTAAGAAACTCATTATATAAATTCTAAAATTATAAGGATTATATAAAGATTAAAATTTAGTTAATATTATTCATAACCTCTTTTGAATGGCTTGTTTGGTAAGTCATGGTGCACTTGGACTCGGTGTTGCGTGTATTGCATGTTATTGAATTATTTTGAAGAAATAACACACTATGAAATCATGGGGTGTTACAACATACAACAGAAGAATGATGAAATCATTACCATATAAACCCTTGAAATATGCACAAGGATCTGAATGAAGTCTGTTGTATCCAAGGCTCATGATATAGGAATCAAATCTCTTGTACCAACACCTCGGTGCCTATTTGAGACCGTATAGAGATTTTTTCATCATGCAAGCCAAGTTCTCTTTGCCTTCTTCTGAAAAACCTTCTGGTTGGAGCATATAGATATCTTCATCATGATCACCATGGAGAAAATCAGTTTCCACATATAACTGCTCTAGATGTAAGCTGTATGTGGCACACATCGGCAGAACTATTCGAACAGTCATCAGTCTAACAACAAGAGAAAATAATTCATTGAAATCAATACCTTCCTTCTGAGAAATTCCTTTGACCACCAATCTTTCATGATATCTTTCCACCTGGTATTTTACATCCCACTTGATCTTAAAGACCCATTTTTTTGGACAGCCTTCCTTCCATGAGGTAATGGACAAGATCTCATGTCTTGTTCCTGTGTAGGGATTCAAGTTCCTCTAACATCTCCGCCATACAAGAGGATACATCTGGACTCTGGGTCGCCTCCACAAAAGAAGATGGCTCTCCATCCTATTTCAATGAGAAATACACAATATTTCTTTCAGTGACATAGTTTGAGTGCCATACTAGATCTCTTTTCTCCCAAGTCGACCGTCATAGTCCAGACTCAACTGGTACATGATCATCGTGCTCTGGTAATGCTTCAAAGGGAACTAATTCCTCCTTGGACTTGTCCTCTATTTTGACTGTTCTGGTTTCTGTATTCTCCTTCTCCATGTCTTGATCAGTTGTCATTTTCACCTTTTCTTCTGCAAAAATGACATCTCTACTGATGTTAAATTTATGTGCAGTGGGATCCCACAAACGACACCCCTTCAAACCATCAGTGTACCCCAATAAAATACATTTCTTGGATATCGAATCCAACATCGATCATTCCTAGCCATTAAACATTGCATATGCAGGACTTCCAAAAGTATGCAACCGAGAATAGTCGGGGGGTTTACCAGTACACATCTGCATCGGTGTCTTCAGCTCAATCATCATTGAAAGTGATCAGTTGATCACATAACAGGAGGTATTCACTGCTTCTACCCAAAAAGTTTTGGCAATACCTGTCGTCTTCAGCGTCGCCCTTGTTCTATCCAACAGGGTTCTGTTCATCCGCTCCACCACTCCATTTTTCTGAGTAGTGTACACCACCGTGAACTGCATCTTGATCACTTCTTGTGGAAAAAAGTATCAAACTTCTTGCTTGTATATTCTCCACCATTTTATGTCCTCAGACACTTGATCTTATTTCCAGAGTCAAGCTCCTTCCATGCTTTGAATGTTTTGAAGACTTCAAAAACATATGCCTTCATCTTGATTGGGTACACCCAACATCTAATGGAATAATCATCAATGAATGATACAATGTACCTTGCTCCTCACAGGGATATAATCGGTGCTTGCCAAACATCAGAAAGGATCAAATCCAAGATCTCCAGACTTCTTGCTGTTGACATCCTGAACTTTAACTTGTGTTGCTTTCTCAAAACACAATGATCACAAAATGATAAGGATACCTTTTTCAGCCCTAGCAGAAACTTCTGATCCGGAAGAATCATCAGGCGTCGTTCTGACATACGGCCAAGCTTCTAATGCCATAATGTCATCAATGCTTTTTTCGAGGTAGTTGATGCAACAAAAATCTCCGCCTCCTGGTATGTTTCACCCATAAACATGTACATGTTCTTTGAGATCTTCTCCGCCTTCATTGCCACAAGCACACACTTCACGATTCTTATCACTCTATTCCTGGTGCGAGTCTTACATCTGATGTCATAAAATTTTCCCAAAGTCAATATGTTCTTCTTCAGGCCCTTCACATGACTTACTCCTTGGACGGTCTGAATAATACCATTATGCATCTTCAGTTTGATGGTACCGAATCCAACGATATACAGAGTGTGATCAATCCCCATGTACAAAAGTCCTTCTGGGATGGTTTAATATTGGTCAAACCATTCCTGTTGAGACGTCATGTTCCATTTTTCTCCTGAGTTGATAATCCCTGCATCGTCGAGATGCTACTAGATTCTAGTAGTCATCGCCGCTTCACTGAATAGTATATTTCCACTTCCAGAAGTACTCACCACATTCCCCTGAGAGCCCTTTTCAACACTCTTCTTATTCCAACAATCCTTCTTGATCTGCCCCTTCTTTCCACAATTGAAACATTTGACATTCTTCTTCTTACTCCTTGATTTAGACCTGCCATGATTTTGTCTCCCACTGAAACCACGCTCCATCATCCTTCTTCTCTCCATTGACAGAGAATCTTCTTGGTTCAAAGTTGTCTGTCTTTCCTATTTGTTATTGCCCTGACTTTCTTCTTCAAGAAGTATGGCTGAAACATCATTAAAGAGCAACATTTCCATCAGGATATTATTGGTGAGGTTGATGATGAGTTGGCCATATGAATCTGCCAGACTCTGGAGCAGAATAACTGCACGTTCAGTATCCACAATTTTATAGCCCAATGCCGTGAGCTGAGCGAACAGGTTATTGAGGTTTTGGATGTGGTCGGTCACCGATGATGACTCTGCCATCCATAGAGTGTACAATTTTCTCTTCAGAATGTTTTTTTGTGGAGTGACTTGGACTCATATAGCTTCGTCATAGTATCCCAGATTTCCTTTGTCGTCTTTTCCTCCCCAATGCTCGATAGGACCCCATCTACCTAATCCAAATGGATGTTGGCAATAGCATTCCCATCCATATCATTCCATTTCTCCTCTATCACACCTGTCGGCTTTTCGCCAATTGCCAGTAGGCAATTATCCTTCCGCAGCACTGCCTGCATTTTCATTTTCCACAAAGAAAAATTATTCCAGTTGAATTTTTCCATCTCAAATTTTGCCGCCCTCTGGACACGCTGTCAGTCCAGAACCTCCTCTGTTTCACAACGGTGTATTTGATAATCACAATAAATTTTTCTGATGTGAATGATCAACCGGAGTCGCAATCATAGAGCATACTCAAATTTACATGAATTATTAATACCCGAAAACGTGAACATCACTAGGCCAGAACAAAAACCTCTGATACCACTTGTTAGGACAGTAAATGATTTCCCACGGTGAAAAATTAATCACAAGATAAAAATAAAGTGCAAATACGGAAATAAATGGGACACCAGATGTAACGTGGAAAAACCCCCAAATGAAAGGGGTAAAAACCCACGGGCAAATATAAGGATCACTATGGGGTAAAAGTGGGTACACACTCCCTCACTATTACATGGAGAAAACCCTCATAAATATATATCTTGAATAAATGGATTAACCACCTCACTAAAACTGCTCTGCTATGGGATATGTTAGACTTGTGATGAGAACTGATGATGAGATGCTGAAGGGAGAGGATGCTTGTGCCTTTTATAGGAAACCCTCACCCCTTATCCTCCTTCTCCTGATGGAAAATTGGGTGGGGGTTTGTCCACCAAAAACCAACCCAACCCACCCCCTTTGACAACGTGGGGGGGGTGCTGTCCAGAGAAACTTCTGCCAATAATTCCCTCCTCAAATTTGGTGTGGTGACAACAGATCCTGGAGGAGGACAACTTCAGTCAGGGGTGATGGATGGATCTACTTGATATTTAATAGATCTGTGGGATTCGAGATCTGTAATGGATTTATAGAAGTTGAAATAAATTAATCTAAAAACCAATATCTAGTTTTAGTATAGTCTGGATCGATTCTGTATTGAAGGTATGGTTCATGATGGAGTGAATATGTCTATTTATATGATTCATGCCTTGGTTTCTTGTGAGAGTGGTAAAAGAAGCGAGGCAGGGAGGAAGAGGTGGTGTCGGTGAGTGATTTGGGGGTGGTGAGGCAGAGAATATGATAAGTTACATGGGGATGAAGCAATCAGTAAGTGGGTGAAACCAATAGATGGTTAGCATTGGTGATTCATTGACTCACACATGAAATTATCGAAGTAGGGGATCAAGGATATTGGTGTGTCACCATTAGTTAAATAAAATAACATGTGACCATTAGTTAAAAATAAAATAAATCATAATTCAACGATGAGAGAGTGTGAAACTGATGAATGGAAATGAATGGTGAGGAATTGACTCACCGATAACTATAAAAAATAAGTCACCATTAATTATAATAAAATATGAGACACTGATAGTTAAAAATGATAGATCGATGTGGTTTCATAGTAACTGATGAGTCACGACATTGGTGAGTTGCCGCAGATCGGTGAGTCATGACATTGGTGCCAGAACCATAAACCATCGGTGGCACCGATGGTTAGGAGGTTATCAGTGCATGGTGGGAGACCGTTAGAAGAAAAATATAAATTAAGACACCGAAAAAAAATAAAGACGAGTCCCTAATAATTAAAAACAAGAGACCAATGATGATGCATAAGAGAGATTGATGTTGTTTCAAAGTGATCGGGGAGTCAACTCATCGATAGTAAAAAATTAAATAATAATAATAATATTATTATTATTATTATTATGAAACAGATAATAAAATTAATAAAACATTAACTAATTAAAACAGAAGAAAAATTAACTACACTATTAAAGACTAATTAATAAATGTAATTTAAAATTAAAAAAATTGTTTAACAAACTAAAAATAAAAGTAACATAATTAATAACTAAAATTTTTAAAATTAAGAATATTTAATTAAATATCTAAATAAATGAAGAAACATACATAGAATTAACTGCAAATATGAAATTAAGATAATTAAAATTAACTAACGATTTTGAACAACCATGTTAAT
This sequence comes from Viscum album, assembly GCA_963277665.1. Classification (NCBI taxonomy): domain Eukaryota; kingdom Viridiplantae; phylum Streptophyta; class Magnoliopsida; order Santalales; family Viscaceae; genus Viscum; species Viscum album. The sequence goes on from OY728129.1 coordinate 1,072,983,014, forward strand.
AAATTATCTGGAAAAATGAAAACATAAATTTAAGAACACATTATTTTATTAAACATTACCTAAAATTTTTTAGTTATCTAAAAAAAGGTTGATTAGACTAGTTAATAAATAATGTTTATTTATATTAATAAATATAATTTAAAGTGTAAATGTATTATATGAAAAACAATATTAGATTAATGAAAATAACAATGCATGATTGATTATATAATAAAACACATAAATATTTTAAAATGTTAACTAGATTATGATTATTAAACTAGAATGTATGTTAATATAATTAGCATAATTAGAATGACTAAATTAACAATTTACAAGACAGAAAACACATATGCATTTATAAAAAATGATTAATTAATATATTTTGTGATAAAAATACAAAAGTGACATTACTTATTAAAAAATGTAATAATACGTAATTAAATTGTTAAAAATTAAATAAATGATGTGGAAAAACTCTTTAAAAATAAAGCCACAAAAAATTCCCCCACACTTGAGCATTGTTTGTCTTCAAAACATTTCATGAATTGTAATGTTTCAAAAATACATTTAAGTATTTATTATATTTCTAAAAATGTAACATGCCCAACAATTTTAAAATAGAGGACTAGAAATTGATTTTGCCTATTTGAAATTAATATTTTCAAATTATGTCTTTCCTAGATCAAATACTCAAAGGGTTATCAAGAAAAAAAGATCATCCATCAAAGAAGGGGTCATGCCACAAATGTGATACTACTTAATGACTCATTTTAATATGGGTTTTAGTCCAATGTCAAAGAGTGACAAATGGTAAAATATTAGTGGAATCAAAAAAATAACAGAGGAAACTTGTACTTTGACTCATCACCTACGTTTCAATAATAAATATTTTTCTTTGGAATCACTTTATTGATACAACCTATATGATTCCCATATACACAATTTGTCCCCTTCTTCATTCAGTGTTCATCATTCCCATCACTTTAATAAACTTGTTTTTGACCATAAAAAATTTATTTTATTTTTCTCAACACATGTATCTTGTTCTAAGTACTGTGTAGTGGACTTATTCATGGTGTAAAGTGGGCTTATAATAAACAAAAATGCACCCCACATCTAGGGTCTCAAGGACTCCCAATGAAATCCCAGATGCCCGAACTACTCTGGTTTCAAAATATTTTCATGAAAAATCATTTATGCTGGATTAATAAGATGATTAACTTATTTAATAAAATAAAAAGATTAATGAAACCCCCAAGATAGAGTCAAACATCTAGTTCCAACAGCTATGAACATAACTCCAAAAACATGTAACCCAAATCACATTCAATGGTTGTCCCTATACCAAAATATTTATCAACTCACAATGTTAAGATCACTCCTCAATCATTCGTCCTCATAAATATTAGATCCAAATATGTACTGAAATACAAATAAAGCATCACCCAATGGAATGACCCATTGGAGAAATGGTGTAAAGCCTAAAATGATGAGAGAATTTGGAAAATAATTTTCCATTTTTTGACAAGAAATTTTAAATTGTAGTGGGAATTGATGGACCATTTATTAAACAAAGTTTATCACAGTCATGAATTGACCCCCTCACCCACAATTAAAACCTAACTTTTTCCCCAAAGTTGACTTCCTAATATTGAGAAGAAAAAATTGGACAATTTACGTTCAAAAATATTTCTCAATTTAATAGATTGATGACATGTTAAAAGGTTCCATTTTACGTTCAAAAATATTGTTTTTCACAATGATTAATTTACATAAGGTTCTAAAAGTATTATGTTCATTAATAATTAAGTTTGATGACAAAAATTTTCCATTAAGGAACTAACATGGCATGTAACATGTGGGTGCATAGTGAATTAGGTGTAAAGAAATTCAGAAAATAATATATAATTGGATGTTCAATTAATTATAATGAATTCATTCCCAAAAACCCTTAACAAATCACATTCAACAAACTTTCTCAATATGTATGTACCCCCCTCCCACACGTATTTCAAGAAGTGAGTGATTTTAATAGCAATGAAATTTGGTTTCCAACAGTTATGTACATGAAGGTTTTATTTACAAAGTGTCGTAAAGTAGACATTCACTCCAATACAAGCTGAATTAAAACATATGCATAATTTTTATTTTAGTAGATTGACATGTAGCATAATTTCATACAGTTCAAGTCATGCAACAAAATTTTCTAAAACATGCATAATTTTTAACAACAGTAATAGAAATTTATGAAGTAATATTTACTATCTCACCCACAGTAATATCAATGATGCATCGCTGAGTCAATGCCTCACTAACAAAAATAACTGTATCTTAACAGTGAATTTTTATTAAAGTGAAAAGATAAGAAAAAATGAATACAGAAATTAAGACACTTCCCAAAATAGGTTTTTCATTAATCCTCCGCTTGGGAATTCCACGCCCTTAATGACAAAACACCAGCATATTATAACCCTGAAACAGAACAAAGTGACCAAGAAAAAGAAGAATAAAGGAATTACCAAAAATAGAGCACAGAAGAAGCACATTATTCATGGGAAAAAATGTTACATAGTAATGAAAAAAGGAACCTTGGGTTGCCTCCCATGCAGCGCTATGTTTTAAAATCATCATCCAGACATTATTCAATATCGTTTCTCTACCTCAATGAAGGATTCCAAGCCCATCAACTATCCCCCAAAATAATGTTTTACTCTCTGACCATTAACTAACATGGGATTTTTTTCTTCACCTATAATTTATATAGCTCCATTCTCCAGTACTCTCACAATAGTAAAAGGTCCAAACCACTTGGGCTTGTGTTTTCTAGGAAAGTGTTTCTGTCTAGTGTTAAAGAGGATTACCTTATGTCTATGTTTTAATTATTTGTTTTCTATGATGGAATCATGAAGGATTTTATCCCTCTCTTTATAAATCATTGAATTATCATAGCTATCTCTCATAATTTCATCTCGCTCACTTAGCTCAAGTAATCTCCTCTCAATAGCACTCTTAAAATCAATTTTTAGAGCCTTAACTGCCCAATAAGACTTGTGTTGCAACACTATAGGTAAATGGCCAAATTTTCCAAACAACAGCCTGTAAAGAGACATACCTATTTGGGTTTAGAAGAAATTATATATTCCCATAAAGATTCATCAATTTTAAGAGACCAGTCCTTCCTAAAATTCGACATAGTTTTATTAAGTATTTGTTTTAGTTCCCTATTTGAAATTTCGACCTATCCTCTGCACTGGGGATGAGAAGGAATGCCATTTTTATGAAAACATCCATATTTTTACATCAAATATTTAAACTTTTAACTCTTAATGTGTGTTCTATTATCAGTTATTCTGTCTTTTGGGACACTAAATCTAGAAAAGATGTTCTATTTGAAAAATTTTATTTCAGAGTTGGCTTGATTGTTTGCCAGTGCAACGGTCTCAACCAATTTTGACACGTAATCAACAAAAACAAGAATATAATCATTCAAATTTGATGATCGAAATGGAACAGTGAAATCTAAACCGCAGACATAAAAAATTTCTACTTCCAGAATTTTTTTTGTGGTAACTTATGTTTCCTACCAACATTTCCTAACATCTGACATCTATCACAACCAACTAAAATTCTCCTAGCATCATTAAAAAAAGTTGTCCAATATAAACTAGATTGTATGTCTTTTTTAGCAGTAATTTAACCACCATGGGGACCTCCCCAAGGAGAAGAGTGGTAACCCTATAAGACATGCATCATCGCTTCCTTAGGAACATATCTTTTAAGGATACCATCATTGCATCTCCTAAATAGTATGGGGTCATTCTAATGATAGTAATTATGCTCAAAAATGAATTTATTCTTTTGGTTATTGGATTTTTTTGGGAAAGAATCATTCTGTGAGGATGTTGGAAAAATATTCTTACCAAGATGATTATCGAATTGATACAGTGAACATATTTTCATTGTGGAAGAAAGAGTTTATCTCCCTAGGATATTTAGATTCACTAAAAGGAATCCTAGATATATAGTCCACAACTAAATTCTCATATACCTTCTTATACCTAATCTGTAATTTAATGCCATGTAGCAAAAAATGTATTTAATTGGCCTAGGATTAGTTTATTTCTTAGATAGAATGTACTTTAAGACAGAATGATCAGTGAAAATGATGACTTTTAAGCTTTAAAAATATTGTGTAAACCTTTATAGAGAAAAAAATAGCTAGAAATTATTTTTCAGTAGTGTTATAATACTTTTGGGCCACATATATCAGTATACTATCATAACACACCACATGTAACTTCTTATCTTTCCTCTGTCCAAGGACAACACCTAAAACCACGTCACTAGCATCACACATAAGTTAAAAAGGTAACTTCCAATCAGGTACAGTGATAATGGGTGATGTAGTGAGTTTTTATTTAAGAAGATTAAATGATTTTAAAAAGTTTTCATCAATGTTGAATGGTTCATCATTAACAAGAAAATAAAAAAGGGATTTGTTATTTTGGAAAATTCTTTTATGAACCTCTGGTTGAAATTTCCATGCCCAAGGAAACATCTAATAACTTTTTCATTTTAAGGAGGTGGTAGTTTTTGAATGACTTCCATCTTAGCAGTATCAACTTCCAAACCTATCTTGGACACCTTATGGCTAAGTACTATAACTTTTGTGAACATGAACATAGTTAGTTTTAATGCATCATTCCAGAACTGAATCATGATTTCCTAGACATGTATCAAAAGGATACCCACAATGGAGAAATCGTCTATGAGAACCAAAATAATTATTTCAATAATATCCAAAAATATAGCCATCATACACCTTTGAAAGGTTGTTGGAGAACCACAAAATCCAACAGGCATCCGCCTATAGGAAAATTTCCTAAATGGGCATGTGGATGTTGTCTTTTCCTAATCCTATAGAGAAACAGGTATCGGGTTGTAACCCGAATACCCATACATGAAATAGAAAAATTTATTTCTAGAAATCCTCTCAAGAATTTGATCAAATATATGTATTAAAAAATTATCCTTCCTAGTGGATTCATTCACCTTCCTATAATATATATATACACTGCATTTTGTGGCATTCCTAACTTGGATTTTTTCATCCTTTTAATTGTTTGCTATAGTAAAACCTCCCTTTCGGGGAAAACTTGTACAGGGCGAACACAAGAACTATCAGAAATGGTATATATGATTCTAGTGTCCAAAAAATTAATCACTTCCACTCTTACAACTTCTTTCATGTATGGGTTTAACCTTCTTTGACAATCTATTATAGGATTATGGTTAGGCTCCATAGGTATGTTATACATGTAGAATGAGGGAATAATACGCTTTATGTCATCTATGGTCCAGCTTATTGTATATTTAAATTTATTCAAAACATTAAACATTGGTTATTCTTGGATTTCATTCATCTCAGCAAAAATTATGATAGTCAAAGTGGAATTCTCACCAAGGAATGAATATTTTAGATGGACAGGGATTGGATTAAGTTCCAGAGTGGGTGATTCTACACTCAAAGGAAGACTCTTAGGCCTATAATGTAAAATATTTTTAACATATATTAGGTAAGGGGTATTGAATGATGAAATATTTTCAATTTCTAACTCATAATAAGAAATAACAGTGTTGTTTGTCCAAAGTGGGTAGCACACAATCCAAATTTTCTAAATCAGAATTCAATAAGTTTATCAAAGCCGAATCACCATGCTTTATAAAGAGTTATCCCTCACCATATTCAAAATTATTAGTAAGGTTTTGATAAACATATAACCCTAAAATTCCCTCAAAAGAACATATCTTTAGAAATAGAGGAATATTCTATAGCAGAAATTGGACAGTTGTCTAGTTGTTGAAAATTTTCTAGATTCAGTGGTTGAGAAAAATTTTCAACATCTAAGATACAAAAAACTGAATTTTTAGCTTCAAGATGAATTTATTCAATATAGTATTGTCTTTCAGATTCTTCAATGTGTTCAATATGATTTTTAAAATAATATTCAGCTTCAAGGAACTCAATTTACTAACAATTTTAAGAATAAGATGGTCCTTTAATGTTTTAAACACATTTAACTCTTCTTCTCATTATCCAATTTTGAATTTTTTTTTCCATTTGACACATTAGTAACATCACCACATGTGGCCAAGAAGGGCCTACCAAAAATGATAGGCACCTTTTGATCACACTCCATGTCTATGACGAGAATGTCAGTAGGTAAAAGCAACATCCCTACAACCACTAGCAAGTCATCTATCCTACCCACATGATCAGTGAAAGATCTATCCGCTAACCACAGTATGACTATGATAGGTTGAAGGTCACCCAACCTCAATTGTCGAAATAGTGAGTATGGGATCAAATTAATACCAACACCAAAATCAGACATTGTGTTGAGATGATCTTAATTTCCAAGTGTAATTAGAATGAAAAAGCTACCAGGGGATTTCGATTTAAGTGGGATTTTCTTTAGGATCACACACTCCACTATTTATGTGAGGCTGTAAGTGGAAAATTCTTTTAGATTATTTTTTTGAAACAAATTATTTAAGAGATTTCAAATAAAATGTGATTTCAATCAAGGATTTAATTAAATGAATGTTTACTTGAAGTTTGGAAAGGAGACGAAGTAACTGAAGAAGTTTAGCCTTGGTGTTACTTTGAGGTTTCAACTTCTTAGGGAAAGGGATTGGTGGTGAATATGATAAAGGATTGTGGGTATATCCCTCACCTATACATAAATTTTTTCATTTCATTTATTCTTTTCATTTTTAAATGAATTTGCAGCATGATCTTCTAGTGAAAAATTCGTATTCTCTTCATTTCAATATTTTTTCTGTTGATTTCCATCATGTGAATAGAGCATATTTTTGTTTCCATATTCAAGAGGATTTTAATTTTCGGCATTTTCAAGGCCTTTTTCTGCAAATTTTTGAGTATTCATCCCACTTATAGTTACATCCTCAATGAAATTCTATCTATGGATATGTTTAGTTGTTCTTGGATGTCTACCTTTTTCAATAAATAAAAAATCTCTAGAATGTTGGCGAAGTTGTGTTTCCATGTTCTTCATTCTAACATCATTATGAATTTTATCTGACTCATATAGATTCTAATGTTTGGTTAGATGAGTAATGTATAATTCTTCTTGAATGATTTTTTTTAATATTACATTAGGGTTAAAAGAAATTTTATTATCATTTATTCCTTGTGCATTTGAAGACTCACCCCATTGTAGATTTTGAATGTTTGATCATGGGTGGTTCAGATTGTTAGGGGCAGTGGATAGTTTAATTAGTACTAGATCATTGCAAGATAAGTTTGGATGGTTCCTATAGCCTTGGTTGTAATTATTTGAAAATGGATCTTCTTTAGGTGGTATTCTAGGACCAAAATTAACCAAATTAGATTTTTCTTGTTGTTGGGATATAATATAAAAATTTGGACAGAAGTTTTAAGTACTCCCAAACATACCACACTGGATACACGGTTCCCTTAAATATTTATTAATATTTTGGCATCCCAATTGATTAACAGTTTGTTTAGACTCTTGGTTCATTAAATATTTCAATTGGTTGGGGATTTCATCCAGTTGATCTTGAGTTTCATTTATTGAACCAGTGTTAAATTTAACATTTCTATTGATATTTTTCCTTTTTAACTTGTATGTTGTGAATTCAGTTCAAGATTATTAAAAAAATCACAGTTCTTCATCTGTCTTGTCTATGTAGTGACCCCCAGCATCTTGATCAATTAGATTCTATCTTGAGGATGACACCCCTTCATATAATATTCCCATGAGAAGGTGAGATGTGAGTTGATGATGGAGACACTACTAAGAAGGTCCTGTAATCTATCTGAAGCTTCGTGGAAAATTTCTCCATACTCTTTATAGACAATAGTTATCTTTGTTCTCAGTTCACCTTTTAGTCGTTGGAGATAAAACTTCATGATAAATAAGTTATACACTTGATCCCAATTTTTGATGATGTTCTCATCTAGGCTCAAAAACCAATTCCTAGAATTTCCTTTAAGGAAATAGGCAAATACTCTCAATCTCATCTCATTATTTGTGAGTCCTAGATGTGGTGAATGTTGTATAGTGTTATATAAGTCTCTAATGAAGGATACATAGTCCTCATTAGAAATCCCATTAAATGAAAGCATTAGTGAAATGTGTGATTATTTCAACTCATAATTTTCGGCTCAAGGACTAATTTTAATGAATGATGTACTGCATGAAACTTGAGGAAGTTAAAACTACATTATCCTAGGCATTTAATTTTCTCTTATGAGTTCTTGATGATTTTTGGAGTTTTTAGGATCAAGAACCCTATAACCTATGTTCCCTATTTTATATTTTTGTTTTTATCGTAAGAGTTGTAAGATATTTGTTTATTTATATGTTTGGTGGCTCTAGTATAACAAAAGAGTGTCTTGTGCTCATAAAAAGTATATCAATAATCAAGTATCCCTACATTAGAACTAAACAGGAGCCTAGAAATACAGATAATTGTATCAATTTAGTAGAAAATGATAAATATTTTTACAATTTTTAATTTTTCAATTTTTTTTTGATTTTTTTATATGTGATTATTTTTAGTTTTTCGTAGTGGTAAAGGATCATGCCTTCCCAGAAAATAGTTCCAAAAACATGACCTAGATGGTCATTGAAGTCAGTCAATGTTTAAAATTTATATTCCTACTAACTAATGTATATGTAATAAGTAGGGATGAACCCATAGAGAATGCGATTTGGACCAAAATTTTTCTAAAACTATTCAAAAAGACCCTACTATTGTTAGTAGTGTGGTAGATTTTATATTTTTTTGTGTTTTTATTAAGTAGTAACGTGACAAAAAATTTCAAATCTTCTATATAAACTAAATTGAATCCAGAAACAGTAGTAAACATAGAGAAACTGATATATAGAACACTGTTAAATGTACGATCAAGTATAACACCTGGGGAAAACTCTCCATTATACTGGTTAAAAAGTCTTCCAATTCACATATAAGTTATTACACCATAACACCATTAAAAGAATGACTTACCTCTCTAACCAAGAGTTATGGCACACAAGTCGATAGATTTAAGAGTTTTCCACTCCTAAATAAATCAAATTTAAAATTTTTTATTTGAAAATGACAACATGACGAACTCACTGTTTGTTCGGAAGTATTATGAGTCTATTATATTTTTGAAATATGTATCCATGATCAATATCACTGATTGTTTGTGGAGTTTTGAAATTAAGTTGTTGTGGTAAAAAAATTGAATGAATTCTATATTGATATCACTAACCAATACTGAGTACATCGAAATGATAAAGTGAAAAAGAAAATTAAAATCTAACCAGTGAAACTTATATTTCTCCCCAAATTTTAAGATTTAACCTAACATTATCTCTAATACATAAACTAAAATCTTTCAGTTACAAAAAATAAATTTGAATGAAAAAAGTGGATGATATCTCCCTGTGCAACCCTGAATCACTACTGCTCCTGGTCCTTGAATCTGATAGTAATGGCTCTCCTAGAAGTGTTCTGAGAATTTCCTCTTGTTGTCTCTCTTCATTGGATAGAACTAGATGATACCATCCTCATTTCTATTACTCTATTTTATTTTTAAATACTACTATCATAAGATGTATGTCACCCCTCTTTTCCACTAACTTCATGGTTCCCTTAATTAGCACCGTATATGTGTGTTTTTTCATGACCGACATGTTGCGCTAACTTTTCCCTTTTACCTAACCTCCAGTAAGTGTATTGAGTGAACCTGGACATTATGTTGACTCTGTTTCAAACATGAAAAGTTAAAACAAAATAAAATAGTTAAAACACAAAGAAATTTAAAAATTGTTATTTTTTAACGTCTAATGTTATAATACTTTTGAAACGTTAATAAAAATTAATCAATAAATAATTAATTGAAAATTATTATTCAATTAATTGAATATTATTTTAATGATTGTTAATTTAGTATTAAATCTTTAATTAAATAAAATTATTACAATTTTAATTTATTATTATTAATACTGTTTTTTATTAATATAATAATTATTAATAATTAGTTAATATAACATAATTATATTCATAAATTATATTAATATCAATTACCTTATTTTATTAAATATTTAGTTTTCTTTTATATATTAATGATTTTATAATATAAACTAAGTGTAATTAATTTTAATTAATAATTAATTTTATTTATAGGTTATTATTTTAGTGTTATAATATTTTCTTCAGTTAATTAGTCTTATAATTTATTTTTTTTATTATATAATAATTATTTAATAATATTATTAATATATTATTATTAAAATTATTATTATTTTTTATTATTTTTTATTTTTTAATTATAATTTTATTTTTAATTAAATTGTATCCCCCACATACTTCTCCATCGGCGCATAAGGGGGGTTTCATGTAGCTTCCTGCATAAGCTTGGTTGAGCTCATCGTCCTTCAATCGACTACTCATGCAGTACTTTCCATAGTGGCATCGACCAGATCCTAAACAACGACGATGGCTTCAGTACTTCTGCATCATAAGCAGTGTCGAACCGGCTCAACTCGGTATCTTGATAGTGTCGGATTTACCATAGGATCGGTAGTGGGTTGAGTCTGAGCTCCTCCCTCGGACTGGTGTGGCTTCATGCAGCACAAATCGTATCCTCCTCCAACAGCTGGGTGTCGGATTTCCACAGTAAATCACAAAAGCTCGTGACTGGTTCCTCAAGCGACCACACCTCTCGTCTAACACAGCTACAACCAAAGTCAGCGGCGGCCTTAGGTACATGGTTCGGGATCTAAAGCGTACAAACCCCAGCCTCGCCCCTCCTTCAAAGCAACAGTGACACGACCTCGGGTACCTTTGAACAGCAGTAAATGAGAATCATCAAACCAGTTCACAATGTATTCCCTCCTTAAATTCATTTCTATGATAGCAGATCCTGGTAGTGGCCAACTTCAGTTAGTGGAGATTGATGGCTCGACTTGTTATTTAATAGATCTATGGGATTTGATATCTGTAAAGGATTTGTAAAAGAAGAAATTGATGAATCTAAAAATCATGATCTAGTTTGAGTGTAGTCAGGACCGCTTATGTATTGAAGGTATGGAAACATTATATAGTGAATATGTCTATTGATTTTTTTGATACGTGTTTTTATTTTGAGAGTGGCAAATGAAGTGAGGATGGGAAGATGAGGTTTTGTCAGTGAGTGACTTAGCGGTGTCAAGGCAGATAATAAGATCAGTGACATAGGGTTAAAGCAATCAGTATGAGGGTGAAACTGATGGGGAGTAAAAATTGGGGTGATTCACCATTAGTTAAATAAAATAATAAGTCAACGTTAGTTAAAAATAAAATAAATAATAAGTCACTGATGTGATCATGAAACATCTGAATGGAAATGAATGGTGAGTTAACGACTCACTAATAATAATAAAGAACAATTCACCATTAATTAAAAAAAAGTCTAATCGTTGATAGTTAAAAATGAGAGACTGATGTTGCTTCAAAGTGATCGGTGATTTGCGACATCAGCATCGGTTCCAGAACCTTAATCCATTATGGAACCAATGTCTAGAAGGTTATTGGTGCAAGGTGTGAGACCATTAGAATAATATAATAAATGAAGTCACCAATAAATGAAAAATAATGAAAATTCCTCGATAGTTAAAAACACGGGTCCGATGCCGATGCGCAAGAGAGACCACACTTTTTCAAGGTGATCTCTGAGTTGACTCACCGATAATACAAATAGAAATACTAATAGAAATTAATATTAAACATATAATAAAATGAATAAATCAATAATTAATTAAACCAAAAGATAAAATAACTAAAATGTTAAAGACTAATTAATTAAATTCATTTAAAATTAACTAAATTATTTAACTGACTAAAAGAAGTAAATTAATTATTAACTAATATTTTAAATATTAATATTAATTAATTAAATATCTAAATAAATGAAAAACACATACAAAGAATTAATTGGGATCCTTAAATTAACTAATGATTAAAATTAAAAAAATGAATTTGAAAAACTAAGAAAATTAATTAAACAACAAAATGAAAACATAAAATTAAGAACACATTATTTTATTAAACCTTAACAAAAAATTTACATATCTAAAAAATGTATAATTACACTACGTAATAAATAAAGTTATTTTATTTTAATAAATATAATTTACAGTGTAAAAGTTTTAAATTAAAAACTAAATTAGATTAATTAAAATATCAATGAAAAATTAATTAAATAATAAACACTTAAAATTATTAAAATGTTAACCAGATTATGATTATTAAACTAGAATGTATTTTAATATAATTTGAATAATTAAAAAGACTAAATTAACAATTTATAAGTCTACAAAGGAATATTTATTTATACAAAATGATTAATTAATATATTTAGTTATCAAAAAGTGCCATTATTTACTAAGAAGTGTAAAAATACATTAATAAAATGTTAAAAAACAATTTAAAGATGTTGAAAAACATCGTAAAAATAGAGCCACATCAGAGAACCCATTTTATAAAATAAGAGTGCCTAGTTTAGAAAATATTGTTCTTCCATTAACCAACCTCAATGTGATGCAACTTCAAATATAATTTCAATAGGGGTTATCCAAATAGAATTTAAAAAAAATTAAAATAAAACCCTCATATAAACATACAAATCAAAACATTCATGGGAATGTTACTTCTTCCCTATATGGTAAGATAATCACTCAACCATAATAAGTATATTCCTTATGAATAAAAATAGAAGCTTCAAATTAAATAAATCAGACCATAATATTCATATTTTTGAAGGGGTAATCCAAATTTCATATTGTAGCGAATTTCATAAATATCCTTATATTTTTCTTTATTCAAAAAGATTATGTATAGGAATTTTCTCCACAATTTTTCGCATTCAACACCCAACTATTATGAATTAGTAGATTTATTTGGTAATAAGGTAGACGTAATTAAGATTCTTATATTGATATGTGGGGTTGATACTTGTTTCTTATTGTATAAAGATACTTTTTAGATGATGTGATAATTTTCTATAAGATCTTTAAATTTACTCCATTGATTTTTTGATTTTATTATTATATGGGAAGCATAGATTTATTTTCTTTTTGAATAAATTTCATAGAAAGAATGTAATTCTTTAATTTAGAAACTATATCAGTTATATTGAATTTAACTTAATATATCTACCTATACTCTTACATATGGGATTTCCATATGATAAAATACTCTTTATAGACATGTTGTGTCTTCTTCCTTACTGTAAAGTCATTTTTTGGAAATAATTATATAATTTTTTTCACACTGGTGGTTTCCCTTTAGTTTTGAATAATTGTTCGTATTGTTGAAGCCACATCATAAACATGTTAGTAATATGGCCTACCTTTATGCACCATCCACACACATTTTCATCCGTCTGTGGATTAACTTAATAGGGATCTTCTTAACCCCACCTTCTGGAGATTCAACAACTATATCAATCAAGCTATATTTAACTTGGATTGATTTCCTTTTGATTCCATCTAACTCACATAATTCTTATGTTTCAAGTAAGTCTCAATTGTATAATATGTTGCTTATACATCCATAGTAATCAAATATATTCATTATTGATACCTCTTTGAAATCATCATTCTTGACTATCTTTTTTAGAGTAGTTTGTCAATATACTTGTTCTACAATTTATTTTCCAAGGAATATTTATTAATATTTTTGACTAACTTTCATCACTAATATGTAATTTTATTTATGTGAGAATAATAATTATAATATATCGGTATATTCCAAAATTATTCATAAGAGTGGAACAAATTTCTTTAATACTAATAGATGTTTTATAGATAATGATTTATTTTATTTAATGAAAAATTCAATCTACTCTATTGGATTTTCATTCTTTTAGCATGTTCCTTTTGAACATCATGCCTTATCAATCATTCTCATATATTTATAAAACTTATTTATCAAGAAATATGTTTCTATAAATACATGGAACTATTTCAGAGCCTCTAGTTGAACAAATATCATCAAATTAATCATTTTTTTCTTGGGCATGTAATCTATCCAAATATTAATTATTATTGTCTTGGGGATGTAACCTCTTATTTTTGGGCACCTGTTTAGGGGAAAATTATCTAGAACATTATTGAATGCACCATTGATGATTGGACGTGTATCTTTTAATTTTAATTATTCAAAATTTGAATATAATTATCTTTTTGCATGTAATTATAAAAAAACATATTTTTAATACCAATTGGTTCAACTAGACTGTGGGATACCATTTTTTGTTAACTAGTTAAGGGTTGTTCTTAAGATTATTTCACATTATTATTTCCTCCAATATAAGTATTATTTTTTAAAATTATTAATTTTCTACCATTAATGGATGAATAGTTTCATTCTCAAATAGATTTTGAAGATTCTTATTGGGTACTTTCCATGTTTCAAAATTTTACTTATAATTCCAAATGTCACATTTTTGGGTTTATTTATGATATTGAAGAGATTTAGTTCTATATTTATTGTCTCTATTCAACTTATTCATTTGACCCTCATGGAATTGTCTTATCTCAATGAAATATTTTTAACATATTATATTTTCATAGACTTGACTTCTATCTGAGCATCATTTACACTCATACATAAATTATACAATTTATCTAAGGCATGGAAGGATTCCATAATAACAGTTTGAAATACATATTTCTCACATTATATGAATTTTAATTCTTCATCATTCATAGAGTCTCTTTTAGTAAAATGTATGTTATATTCCTACATGGATTCTACTTGTATTGTGAGAGTAAGACACCATTGAATCATATTAACTAAATCATTTTCCATAAATTGAGCCTCCTTATCATGCTATAATTTTTCATCATGTAATCCCATGATAACAATTTAATATAAAAATATTATCCTCATTTGGGAAATTATTCAGATAAACATTGACCTCAAGATAGACATCATCAACAGAGTCAATGAGAAAATTATAATAACATGAACTAGAATAACATTATGAATCATAATCAATGAATGTAATATATATAAACTCATTATTTTGATTATCTTAAAATTATGATGATTACTTCTTCATCATTGATACTTTTTAATTTTTATTTGAAACATTTTTATTTTTATTTTTATGTTCCTAACTATAACCACCAATTTTTTTATAAGGGTGGTATGATAATTTTATATTTGGGGCTTCTCTCAATATCTTATAATCTACACTCCAACATATAAGCTTAAAACAACTTGGAATAATATTTCTTAAACCATGTAGAGATTAAATTTTATTCTTATATAAGATTCAATATAACTATATAAATCCAATAAAAAATAACTTATGAACTTATTATAATTGAGGGACTTATAATGATCATATAGACGTAATTGAGTATGGGGTTTAATCAATTATTATCAAAAAATATTAAAAAATAAAAATTTTCATTTAAACACTTAAATCATTTATTCTATGGAACATATGTTTTCAATTATTACTCAAAATGATATAATTTTGATCAAACAACCCATATTCACCGCATATAATAAATCAATTTAAAATGTGGTTTTATATGGATAATCCAAGATGTGAGAAATAAACCCCTTACTATTCTCTTTGTTTTTAGAGCCAAAAAATCTCCACTAGAATATTTTAATAAATCACATGTTTAAGACGATCATTGTAATCCTAACCTACTACCATATCATATTACATAGTTGAGGGTGTTTATAATATTAATAATGTGAAAATATCACAATATTACACATGATATAAATACCTCTACAATATTATAAATGTGAAGATATCTTTATAATGTATACCACAATCATCTACATTGGTATTTATTCAGCTTATTCTTCCAATTATATCTCACTATATCAAGGATGTGACTAGATCACATATATTATCTTTTAACCTAGAAAATTTCTTGAAATGTCTATTTATCTTAAGGAAATAACCTAAAACATCATCTTTATTTTTATAATTAGTTTCACATTCTTTTAAACTTATTCATTATCTTATCAACACTACTTCAACTAACTCAGTTTTGTCTAAATCTTTAAATACATCACATTTCATCTTGTTATTATTCTTCTCCAAAAAAGAGAATATTTTTGGTTATTCACTAGTTTAAAAACACTTATAATTCATCATCTTACTAAAAATTATTTATTACATATATTGGATGACTCAGTTAAAAACACCACTACAAAAAATTACATCTTCTTTTCATATTTTTTTATTCTCTGATATTCCCATATTATCTTATAAGGTTGCAATAAATGTCTTCTAAATCTATAAATGGGATACGTGAAATACAATATATATTATAGTAAAATACCACATCATAAAATATTCAATTTTATAATTTTATGAAAACCTTTTTTTGTTCATGTCATATTATAAAATATAGTTATTTAAGTCATCTCACATAGCCAAATATATTTTTATTTTATTACACATTTAAGATCAACTTCATCTTATTCATTTAAATTAATTTTATTAACTCAATAATATTAGGAATACATGATTTAAATAGTACATAATGCCTTGAATTCTGAAACTATGAATTCATTGTTAGTTTCAGTGTATCTCTATAAAATATATATAAATACTTGTTAAATTTATACACATGATTTTTATATAATATTTCCCATCATTTCATTTATGTGTCCCAATTAATTTTTTATATTTAATCCTTAGAATAATGTAGATATGAATAATATAATTTTTTATTTTAAGATTTATGAATTGTAGAAATATGTTAATTCGATGATTGGATAACATTCAAGCCTCCCATTATAAGGACCCAGCCTTATGAAATCTATAAAATTTATTATTTATAGAAAAGTTTTTTTTATAGAATTCTTAATGATATCTTAGGTTTATTTGTTTTGATAATTAGGTCATCAAACTTAAATTAAAAAATATGATATCATTAGTAGGATACTTTCACTCAGTATTCATTCTTCGTACAATACACAACACCTAATATATAACATGTTTTATTTTCGTGATATATTATTAAAAAATTTATACTAACCTCATCCTTGTCCCTCTTCATACTCAAACCTCAATGGTTTTTTTAAATGATTAATAACAAAAAAAATTCATTAATTGATATATAAAATAAAATTAATCATGTATTTAATCAATACAATGATAATTCTTTTACCATTTCAATATTAAATTTGGAATGAAAATAAATATTTTATTACTGAATAAATATACATTACTACCTAATGATTTATACGAATAATTTCATAAGAAATATTAACAAAAACATAAATTTTTATTTTCAATCATGATAATCTCATGAAATGTTTATTTAAAAGTTATAAATTTCACCCTTAATTTGAATAATAAATTTCCCTTTAAATAGAATAAAATTAGTTTACCTTGTGAAACTATAATAATTTTGTAATGTCCTATAAAAGCATGGATAAATCATCTAGATTATATAGGATATAATTTCAAAATAAATATAACAATTACTTTAAAATGTAATAACATAGCTGGTAAATTCCTATAATCTTTTATGAGAAACATATTTTGTTAACATCATCCCTTTACAAAATTCACTGGAGAGATAAATTGTGGTCACACATCATCATGAGCTATACTAGGAGTACACATCATTTGGAGATATATCAGGCCAACCCATTATTGAAATAATTCCAAAGAACCATATCATAATCAAAACACATGAGAGAATATATTTCCATTATCAATAAATATTCTTTTCACCCATATGAAAAATGTTTGTAAATATACGAATAACTATTCCATTTAGAACACTTTTTAAAAATTCCTATAAAAACAAAAAGTGTTTTTTATTTTAAAATATAATGAAATATTTTAAGGTAATAAAAACATTAAACATTTCTTTTGATTTTGGGGAAAACCAATGACATCATATACATAAAAAATTAAGCATTCATTTTCCATTTTTTTCAAAACATTCAGTATGAAATATTAAAAAATATTCTTTTTGAAAGCCTTTGATAGAAATTTAAAAAGTGACATAAATTGACTTGTAAAACTAATTTATGTTGATATAAATATATTTAGAAAATAATTTTATCTATATATAAATGGGATTGAAAAATATTTAAAAAATACATATTTAAAACTTTCGAAACGAGGTTTTAATGGTAGTGTCCCATAACTTTAGTCTAACTTGACACATATATTTTTATACACTCTATAATAAAAATTGGTCAGTTATATAAATTTATAATATCCATTTCTGGTATTAATAACTTATCATTATAAAAAATTAATTTATTTCAATGACATAAACAATTAGATGATTGGTTAAGTACAAGTCGGGCGTTTTGATGATATTCAACTCATATGTCGAAAATAACAATGGTAGGTTTAATATGGTCAAATAGGTTATCATTAAATCGTATAAAAATAATAATCATTAAATATTATAATTTTGGGACATTGACTATAATGTTAAAATCAAAAATAAAATATGGTAATAATAAATGAATTATGTTATGATATAGGAGTTAGCATTCCATACATGGGAATGAGTAGTGTTACCATTTTCAATCGACCAGATGGAAAGAATGTAATAATTATTTTTTTGTTAAATAATCCTCATTATAAATAAATATCATATTTTATTCTTTAAAAAAACTTATATATATCAACATGTGCTCTTTTCTGAAAAAATTAATCACATTTCTTCATGGAGGTAGTAATCCACATGTGTGAAGGAATGATGTTATTGTTTTTAAATGAATGGAAAGGTATGAAAATTGGTGAAATATTATCTATATAAAATGTTAATAATTCCATTAATATAATATGTATATAATAAATCCATCATCATAACCATCTTTGAGAGATGGTGATGGAAACAAATTACATCAATTAGTGAGGATGTAGTTTGTATACACATGAATAATGGATTCATTTCGCAATTAATGGAAGAAATAGAAATATATAGGATATAGAGTCAACCTAAAAAAATTATTATATTTAACATTTTTTTCTATTATCTCAATATTTTTTAATAGTAATAAAATGATTTAGATAAAAATTAAACAAATATGATCGGTTAAAAAATATCTTTTATTCAGACAACCTCTTTAAATTTATACATAAATCCAACCTAGGATTTTTTTTTGACAAAACTAAATCCTCTACAAAAATATTTATGATATAAATAAGGTATTTGGTTATTAACATATTGATCCAAAAGGATATTTATGTGTTTATTGGAGATAAGATGGTTTGTCTCTTTATTAGTGGAAAGGAAAACACAGAGAATTTTTATAAAGATAATAATATATTATTGAATTCGTAAACAAATTAATAAAAATAGACAATTTGTGTATTTGGGATTATATAGTGCTGAAATATGTCCATAAAATAAAAATTTTACAAGTTTTTTGGCCATTTTATTCATTATCTCCATAGATTAACCCATTGCAATCTTCTTTTAACCATAAAATTTGTAATATATTATTATTATTATTATTATTATTATTATTCATTATGACCGAAAACTATGTTCCACATATTACATAATATTAATTATGTTTTTATAAATTTATAATTCATTACATTACTCTATATTCAAATAACATTCATAATATGATTTAAAATTAAACCCTTAAAAACTGATGAAAAACTATTTTTTAGAAAATTAAGTTTTTAATTCTACAAATGTTTTTATAACGAATTAATGTATAATGTTCATTATAATAAAATTTATTGTGTTATATTTAATAAAAATAAATAGATTAAATTTTAAAACTAATACAAAATATATTTTCACTTTTTTAATACATGAAAATGAAAGATAGAATTCAATATAAGTTCGTGATTTTACTATTTATCTAAAAATAATACTTTTTAAGAAATTATCTAAAACTCATCCTAAGATAAATTTGACACACTAAATTTAAAAAATAAGTTTATTTTTTCAAATTAAAATTGTATAATTTTGAAATATATATTTTAATTAAAAACATATATTGTATGGACAACTAATTTGTTTAGAAATAAATATTTTTTCCCTTTTTACTGAAACTTAAATAAATTTGTGATAATAAATATATATCTATAAAATATAATAAATGAAAATTAATAAGAAATGGAAATTATATGTCTTATTATTCACTGGGTTGCTACAACATTTCCCCCTTTTTGATATTGTTTCCTCCCAATTTTATTCATTAATTAATCAAATGGGGATAATCTCTCTTCAGAATAATTTTTCAATCCCTGCTAGCTTCGTTAACCATAAGGGTTTTTAAAAATAAAATAACTATGAAAATAAATTTATTCCTTATCAATCAATCTAAATGGTCAAGAATATTTTTTGGTTGTACCACATGAGAAATGTTTTTTCAAACTAAACTACATAAAGGGTCAAAACATGATATGTATGAGGAATAAATTTTCGTAATAATAAAATATGAAATACATAATGAAAATGAGATAAACACATATGAAAGGACAGACAATAATCAATAGATCAAATATTATCCAAAATCTTATATTTTCCAATGAATCAAGGACTTAAATTTCCCATTATTGAAAACCACATAAAAATTCTCCATGAAGATACATTATGAAAACCGTAATCTCCTACCTCAAAATAAATATCTTTTATTTGGTTATTAATATACCATTTGTACCTTCTCTAATCATTACCCATGTGCTAATAAATCATATTCATCATAAAAAGAATTTACTCTACCAATTCATATCCCATAAAAATTGTTTCACCTACCTTGTCCCAACATGATGGATTCTGACACAAATTTTCAAATAAAATGTAAAAATCTTCCCTCTGTATACTGTAATGAAAACTGTTATTATAAGAAAACTCAACTAAAATCAGATGTTGATACCTAATTCCTAGATATTCTATTTAATGATATCAAATATTATCTTTTGAAGTCTAAATATTTATTAATGAATGTCCAAAAAATTTAGAATGAATATTAATACTGAAATTTAAAATAGTAGACAATAACTTCTGAAATCTGTTTTTTAAATTTGACACGAATATGGGATCATGATTACTTATAATGGAAAGAGGAGATCCATGTAATATAATTATATAATTAACCTAATTTTTATAATGTTTATTAAAATTCATATTAACTCGATTAGGAATAAAATATTCATATCTTATTAATCAATCAATAATTACACAAATAAAATTCTGTAGATATGTATTATATAATCCCACAATGAAATTCATGAAAAAATTATCCCATTTCTATTTTAGAACTATAAATGGATGAAGCATCCTATTTTTTAATTTTAATTAAGTTTGAACCTGTTTATATGTCAACTATTTCTAAGTAAAACTAGCAAGATATTTTTTCAATCCTTCCCACGAAAAATGTCCCAGAAGGTCTATATACATATTTGTACTACCAGGATGAATAAAAAATGGAGAGCTATAATCCTTAACAAAAAATCTATTATTCAACAGTTGGTCAAAAAATAACATAATCTTTTTTGGAATCTCAAGCCATGTTGTTTTTCAATATTAAATTCTCTCATATTTCTTTTTAATCTAACTCCAAATTTTTATATAAAACACTAACATCCTTATAATCTTGATTAATCTTGTCTGAAAAATAGGATTATACTAAATGAACAATAAAATATGGAGAGATAAATTTTCAAGATTTTGTAATCCAACTTTCATAAAATCATTAACCAAATTATCATGTTTCAGAAAAAGTATTATTAATGTAGCATTATATTTCTTTTTGAAAGCATAAACTACTCTAATTTTCATTCCTAGTAGGTAAATAATTGGGAATTAATAATAATTTATCAATTTCATCCATCTCTTATGTATCATGTTCAACTCATTCGAAATGAATATATACTTCATACTTTTATGATGAGTATATATTTTATACTTTACTCTATATAAATGATGTCTCTATATTTTTAAATCAAACACTAAATCCAAAAATTCAGGGTCAGGTATTGGATTATTTTTCTCATGTGGTTTTTAATCGATGTCATGAATAAATAGTTACCTAATCGTTATATGTTAATACATATCCCCATACACTAATTAAGTATCATTATAGATTAAAAATTGCTATTTATTAATGGGAGATCCAAAAGAAGATCATTAACTAATATTATTTTTAATTATTTGAATCATTTATCATATTTATTTTCCAAGATGATCATATCCCCTTTTCATGTTAAATTATTTATAATGATAGATATTTTGAAATTTTTTCATCAAACCACCAATAATAGCATAATAATTGATGAAAAATAAAATTATTGATAAAATTTGTTGGTCCTGGCCATTCATTAACCAATTTGTTTAAGTTTGATCAAAAGTTATTCCATTTTCATTATAATATATACAAGGAAAAAAATATTCTATAAAAAGTAACATTAAATAAATATTCCTTATAACTTATTATATTTCAATGTTTCTAGAATAATTCTTATATATTTATTCCTGATCCACATAAATTTTTAAAAAACCAAATTATTATCAATAAAAAACCCATAAACATATTGAATTATTAATGGAAAAATCAACTCATATGATCCATGAATTAATCTGGATAATTCATCAACCCAGAAGGTCATAACCAAAATCTCATAATTCACATTCCTAATATGAAACATTATTAATGGGATGACATCATCCATCACCTTCATTTGATGGTACCAAATCCAAAGATCAGCTGTTAACAAATACTAAACTCCCTATAGCTGACCAAAAAATTCATCAATATGGGTAAACAAATACATGTGAAAAATTCAACAATGTGAAAAAATTCATTATTTTCAACAATATGAGAAAAATTGATTTCATTTACATTTTTTAGAAGCTTGTTTGATTGTTGACATGTTATCAAAGGTAATAAATGATACTTAAACTAAAACTCATTTCTAGAAATAACATCTCTAGATCTTAAATATTTCAT
Source organism: Viscum album (assembly GCA_963277665.1). Lineage (NCBI taxonomy): Eukaryota > Viridiplantae > Streptophyta > Magnoliopsida > Santalales > Viscaceae > Viscum > Viscum album. Next base: position 1,073,006,006 of record OY728129.1, read on the forward strand.
AGCCAAAAAATAAAAAACCAATTCCATACCAAAAATAATATCAAACTCTTTAATTGGAAGGAAAATAATATTTTAATAGAAAAACCATCCATAGATGACAGCAGGATTATAATTTTTTTTAATACCAACCCAATGTGTTTTCTAAAAGTCATTACATCATTTTGTGAGTTGAAATATTCATTTTACCATAAAATTTCTATGATATTACTTAATATTTAGCCATCCAATTAAGAAATTAATTATTATGTTATTAATAGAATTGTAATGTAATTTAAACACATATTTTTATGGCCCAATATATAATGATGTGTTAGAAAAAAAATTCAAAAAACGATTTAACTTATATTATTTTTACATCCCATCATATGTTTGCTTATTTATAAATGAATCCACATAATGATATATAATGTAACATTTAAAACAATTTATTTTAGGTTCATCAAAATTTGTCTTACCATTACCAAGATCATTTTATTTGTAGTCACTACTGTTATTCGAAAACTAACCACAATAGAAGTACTAACAAAATTTCAAAATACATTCCTCATGGCACTATTTACCAAGCATATCAAAAACTAATTTTTTTATACCTTAAGAATACATCAACGTATTCTTCAAATGTTTCTACCACATCAATCTATTTTTCTCCATACAGAAATTGAATAAATGTTTATCTAAAAACTCTATTTATAACTCCTCAAATTTAAAATGATGTTTCTCATTACATTTAAATTTTTGAGAGGCCAATAATTTTATATATCATTGCATCAATCTTGTGTATAATAAAAAAATTAATATCATGATCATGAATATAGTTTGGTGTGTAGATTGAAAATTGGATGAATTGTACATTATATATGGCAACTAAATCTTATCACTTCAGTGTTAATTCATTGAAATTTTTTCCGTCATATATCAAACAGCCTTAAGAAAATATTTATCAATGAAAAGATTCCTAAATGATTCCAATTATAGGGAGTCAACCACTTCTATATCTCTTGTATTCTTAATCATCATCCCAAAATGATTAGATTCACCTTAAATATGGTAAATATAAATAGTTTCATTTTGACGATCCAAATAACCCATGACGTTGAATATTTTTTTAGATCATTGTCCCATCACTTATTTATCTCTATGTTAGAAGGTCCACTGAATGATGGGGGTCATGTATCATAAAATGATCCACTAAATACATGTTCCTTTGTGGTGGATCTAGTTTTTTTATAATTGATGCCACCACCATTTGTATCATGTTTCAAATGATCCATAAGAATAAAAAACTATGTTCACATTCCATTCATTCCATGTTTTTTATTTATAGTTATATTGCCCTCTTGGTCCATTCCTGCTCCCGCTTTTATGTTTCCTCAGTTGAAAACTATTTTGAACATACATATTTTAGATGAAGAGACATGGTAATATCCAAAGTATTTATCATTCTAAAATAAATTAGACTCTAATAATGGTATTGAAATCTATTAACATAACCACATAAATTATATTTCCTTGGATTTAAACAATAAGTACCTGACCATAACAAAATTGTCAAATTGATTCAATGTACAAGAGTTAATTTTCTTACATTCCCAAATATAATTTAGGTTTACTGTTTTAATGAATTAGTCCATCATAATTTCATAAATAAATATTACATCTGAATGCGAACTCTTCCAATCAATATACATTTTCCCATAATATAAATTATTTAATATATATTATGTTTTATTCTTATTAAATATATTAAAATTTAATCTTGACCTATTCATTGTCCATAATAATCCTTGAAACATTATAGGAACACATTAAAACATGAAATAGGCACCAAAATCCAAATAATTGTTATATATAAATAATAAAATAAATATGTTAGTCCAAGAATACACATAAGACTTATCATTTTAAAAATATTTTTTTTCTTCAAGATAAACAGTTTCACACCCAAAGAAACATTTTCACTACTAGAAAATTTGGAAGAATTGATTTTATACTAAAAAATAAAGGTAAAATTAAAATAATATATTTTTATATAAAATTATGTGAATATGATGAAAAAAATTTAAAACATTTGTGCATTTAACCCTTAAGAATTATCATAGTTTTTTATTGAACATATGAAAATAAGTTTACAATGTGAAATTATAGAAATTTTATAAAACTAAATTACACAAAAAATGAATTATATAGTTAAATTATAACATCATTTCCATTTCACTCATATAATAACTCTTATAAATTAAATAACCAAACCAATAAATTTCAATAACCTCTTAGTATAAACCTAATGTGTTAACTTTTCCCTTTTCCAAATGTATTAAATAGCTATATCGAGATTATATCTCATCATCCACTATATCAAGATTACCCATAATAATAAGATATATTGGAAAAATATCATATAAGAAATTCCAAAGAATAATATATTAATCAAACACATCAGACCATTCATTTCCATAAAGATAAAATATTATTCATAGTTATAAGAAAAACATTTTTGGATATTGAAATATCCATTCAAAATAAAAATACATTAATAGAATACAAAGAAAAAAAGGAATTGAGGTTTTTCATTAAAGGAATCAATAAATATTTTATTGTAATACAAATATAAAATAACATTTAATGTAGTGGGAAAAAATATTGAGGATTCATGTGTTAAAATTTAATACTCATTTTTCCATTTTTTTCAAAAAAATATGTATAAAATACCGAGAAATATTTCATTTAAAAAAGTGAAAAAATATAAATTATGATTCATTTATAAACATTAAAATTCATCCATAACGAAATTTTAATAAATTTTACTTTGAGAAAAATTAATTAGAAAATGAATATTTAAATAATTTAAATAGCGATGGATAAGGTAAAGTGTCCCTTACATTAAGACCAACTTATCACACACATTATTTATATCCTATATAATCTAATTTTATTAATTGTTTAATTTAATAATAATATTTCAAAATATTAATACCTTACCATTATACCATTTATTTCAATGACATATTTAACAACTTAATCGGTGAAGTCCGCATCGAGTATTAGGATGATATTTGACTCATATGTTTATAATGACTTCAATGGGTTTACATTAGTCAAAGAGGAAATTATTAAATCACCCAAAAAATAGTGAAATAATTATCAAATTTATACAATAATTATAATGTTAAAATGAAATATAAAATCTGGTTATGGAAAACGAATTATGTTACAATCATGGAAATGGTGGGTCGTATGTACGCATGAGTAACATTTCCATTTTTCTATGAATATGATAAAAAAAGGTAACTTTTTTTATATTTCCATAATGATTATTATATAAAAATATATTATTATTTCTTTAAATAAATTAATATATATAATCCATTTTATGCGGTCATATCAAATGAATAACATTGCTTATTATAAGTGATAATACACACATACTTATGAACAAATTTATCAATTTTCAAAGAATGGAACGGTATGAAAGATGATGAAAAATTATCATTGAGAAAAGAAAATTATGCCAATGTTATCAAATTTTTATATTAAATCCATAATTATATCCATCCGTGATACGAATTTATGGAAAATGAATCACATTAGTCCATGAAGTTGTAGTCTTCCGTAGAGACGAATAATGGTTTCATTTTAAATTTTATAGAATAATGAGATAGATATAGGTCATTAGGTTAGAAAAGAATATATCAGTACATGGAATATAAATTTTTATTATTTTTGCATCATGGTTAAATTTGATTTTAAGGAGGTAGAAAAAGAAACATAATAAAGATACATGGTAAAGAACTATACACCCAATTTATAAAATCTCTTTAACATTATTCTTAAATATGTCATATAATATTTTTCTAATCAAACAATGGAATAAATAAAGTGGGTATGGATGTTAGAAAGGTGTTTGGGAAGGTATGTTATGAATTAAAATGGTCATTGATTGTGTATATGAGAATATTAGTTATATCTTTTTATAAGTGCATGAGGTGACACGATCATAATTTTTAAAAATATTTAAAAATATTACTATATTACATATGAATAATGGATAAAAAATGAACCATTTATAAATATAAAATTATATATGGATGATATATATATAATATTATTTATAAATGTTTCGAGGCAATTTAAATAATTATATATTTTATTTTACCCCTTGGTAAACCTGTTTTAAACATAAATCTGGTAACCGTTTTTTACGGTTCTCACTATTAACATTAAAAAAAACAAAAGCTATTATTATTTCCTAATATTATTTATTATGATTATAAATATTTATTTTAATTTTTAATACTCAATTCATATAATTTTCAGTAATAAAATTAAAATTAAACCCACAAAATGTGATGAAAAAATGGATTTTTAGAATGAAAATCATTTTTAAGTATAAAAATGATTTTATACCAAATAAAACTTTAATGTTAATTAAAAAACTATTTATTTAATAATTAAAACAAAATAGAAAAAAAAATATTTAAAACCAATGAAAATTTTAATTTTACATTGTAAATACTTGAAAATAAAATATAGTTTTTTATAGAGATCAAGATTTTTCAGCAGTCATCAATAAATATAATTTTTGAGAATTTTTAAAAAATTGATACAATAATATTTTTGGCATACATGACTAAAAATTGGAGATCATTTTTTTAAATTAAATTTTTTTAATTTATAAATAATTATTTTCTATAAAACCATATAATGCATGAAAACCTAATTTGGTTAGCATTAAAGCTTTTTCACCTTTTGAATAAAAAATTATATTATATTCTTTTAATGAATATGACTCTGTAAAATCTAATTAACTATTATGATTAATAAATAGTAACTTTTTATCTTCACATTACCTGGGTTGTTATATTTTTCACACGTAAGATAATTACCATCTCAAAATATTATTCATTACTTAAAAAAGTTGGTATATTTTTCTTTAATAGCCATTTATGATTCCCATGTTCATTCTTAAAATATAAAGGTATTCCACTAAACTATAACATCAAAAATTAGTTTATTGAAAAAAATCTTTATATAGTCAATAATATATACAAATTGTTCCACAAAATAATTTATTTATTCTTACTAAACTAATTTATGGATCAAACCATGAGTTTCATTTGGCACATAATTTCTCCAAAAACAAAACATAAGATATGTCATGTACCTATGAAAAACTCATAGGCTAAGCCAGTCAGAAAGAAACCCATCCAATATTCCCCAATAATTCATATGACTCAACGATCCATTGACTTAGTGTTCCATTTTTACCTAAATAAAAAATACATTTCAATTGAGATACATTAAGAAAAACATAACGGTATATATTAAAATAATTATAATTCCACAGATTATGTACATAAATTTTATACCTTCTATGAGTTGTATTCATGTTATACTAAATCATCTTCCCCTTCTTAACCATTTATTTTACCAATTATGGTCCTAAAAACATACTGTAACCTACGTTATCCAAATATGATAGAGTTCAACACTTCTTTCCATATAATGATTCAAAATATAACATCAGTATAATTGAATGAAAATTGTTATAAGAATGAAAATAAAATATTGTTAGAATTTTATATAAAATTCATAGATACTTTGTTGAACAAGATTATATAATATCTTCTTATTTTGGAATTGTTTTTCTATTTATCCATTAGATTGATAATTGATGGCTATACTAAAAATTTAATCTAACACCCAATGATTTCTAAAGTCATTTCTTTAAATTTTATGTGAATATGGGATCATGATATGATACAATGGAAATAGAGACTCCGTATAACCTATTTATCATATTTTAAAAAGTTGAAAATGGTAATCCAAAAATATATTACTTAGAATTGCATGAAAATGTTTATATTTAGTTAATTGTTCAATAATTACATTAATAGCATTATTAAATAATAATTGAATTTCTAATCCCACAATGAAATACATGGATATATTCTCTCATTTCCATTCTGGCACTATAAAAAGATAAATCGTACCCTTCAGTAATTATTATTCAGTTTTAACCTATTTGAATATTAAGAACTTCATAGTAAAATTTGAAAAATATTTTATCAGTCCTTCCAACTAGAAATGGTCTTGAATTCCTCTATTGATGTTTTTATTCCATGATGAATTTAAAATAGAGTGAAATGATCCTCACTCAATACCCCATTCATCAACAAGGGGGGCACATGAAATACCTAAATTTTTCTAAATCTTAACAGTCCTCCGTTATCAATATTCAATTATAGTAACATATATTTCTTAACCAATTATACCTTTTTATATAAAACATTTTTTTTAATTTATAATTTGTAATATTTTATAAAATATATGATTATACTTACACAGAAACTAAATTAAGGGAGTTACTTTATGTATAATTTCTACGAGAACATTTCCAAAATTATTAAACAAAATATCATGTTCATGATATAGCATTATTAATATAGAATTATCTTTTTGAATCAATTCATTTTTTACTCTTTAACTCTTTCATAGATGATATTCAATTGTATTGATGTAATGCTTCATCAATTCCATCCATATCCCTTAAATGATTTAATAATTTTTCTGAGTTAATTCAAACTTCCATGTTTTATGATCAGTTTATATTTCACATTTTACTCCATGTAAATTGTGTTTCCAATTTTTTTAATTAGTTACTACAGCCTCCCACATAAGGACATGTGTTGATTAATTTTTCACGTGAGGTTTTAATTGATATAAAAAATAATAAATTACCTAATAATTATACATTGAAAAAAACCCATTCTATTTAATAAAGAATCATTATAATTAACAAAGTTACAATTTTTTTATGGTAGAGACAACACTGAAGCATTCACTAATATTCATTTCAATTATAGAAAACCTTCCTCGTATTATATTTTCTTGTTAAAAAACTCATTATCATGCTGACTATGTTATTGTGATACATAAACGTGAAATTTTTATGACCATCTTCTAGTAATATCCTTTAAATCTATTAATACAATTAATCTCATTATCATTTATATTCCATACCCATTCATAAACAAAATTATTTTTAGAAAGATAAAAGGCTATTATATCTTAATTTATGATATGTATAAGGAATAAATATTATGTAAAAAACCACATTCACAATCTATTCCATATAAATTCATTTATTATACACGTCTTAGAATAATACATATATTTTTTCTTCATTGTCATATATTTATGAATAAACAAAAATATCTTCAATAAACACAACCAAAAACATATTTGTATTTTCATTAAAATTTGTATTAATAATATCTATGAATAAAATTGTAGATAATTAATAAACAGAAATAGAATAACAAAAAACGGATAATTCCCATACCTAGTATGAAATATTTTATTAGGGATGTTATCATTCTTTGACCTCAGCTGGTGGTACCTGGACCAGATATCAACTTTTGGAGAATTTTGATCTCACTAGAGCTGATAAAACACTTCAAAATGCGAGGAAACATATACTTTTTTAAAATAGTGATATTATTTAGTGATCAATAATCAATTAAAAGACTCTTGTAACATATTTCCTTTTAATGAATACAACAACAGAACCCAATGTTGATGTAATAGGGTGAATGAACCATTACAAAGAAACTACTAAGAATAATATTTTAATTCATTATATAATACATGAACTATTTTAAGGGTATTTGAAATTTAATTAGAATCATGAACTACTTTTATAATAAAATAAATATTACAATCAACTATAATATCACATAACTCGTTAGAAAAAAAATCCTGATATTCTTTACTAACAGGAAATGATTAATCCCAAAAAATTATTTAATTTAAATAATATGATAAAGAAAACATTATTTTAGATGTATTAAAAGTTATTAATCCTTAGGATATGTTATCTATGTTATGAATTGATTCTTATATAAAAAATAAATCTCATTTTGGAAAATAAATTTTTGGCTTTGTAATCTTTCGTAGAATGATAAACTGAAGGCTAAAGGACACACTGCGTAACATCAAACTATATAATGGGAGTAAAAACATGGTTTTTAGATAAATACGTTACGAAGATGATTAAAATAATATCTTTTTTAATTCTTGCTACCATAATAACACCACCTCAACTTTTTACTATAATAACTAAAATCAATTCTTGAGGTTAAATTTTTATTTTACCAGTAAATTTTTAAAAAATAAAAGAATTTCTATGGAATGATTTACAATAGAAATTAGAATTATATAATGAAACAAAAACTATATCAATTTCCACTTCATTCAATGACCCAACATGTTCTAAAGTAGTTTTAATTGATTTTTCGACACCCAAATACTTATAATCATGCTTCTCCAAATTACGAATCCTCTTCATTGAACACATATTTAAATAATGACCCATCTCATTACATTTAAAAAACTTTTCTCCATGTTAAAAAAATTATCTTTACCACTGCCAAGATATTTTTCTCTGCAATAATGATCGATACTCCCAAACATACCACATTAAAATCAAAAACCATATTTCATAAGGCATTGCCCGTGGTGTTTTTTTACCACACCTATCATAAAATGATAACTCAATGTAGTTTCTGTTATATTTATTGGATATATCCTTCCCATTTTCTAACCACCATGATCTATATTTATCCATGTTCTTAATGAATAAATGGTCATCATTAAACTCCATTTATAAATTCTAGGAATAGAAAAATGTTTTGTATACCTATTAAATTAACAAAGGACTAATTCAATTTTGAATGTTGTATTTAATCATGTGTTAAACCTATTAATTTTAATATCATGATCTCAAATAAAATTATTTGAATACCATTCCAATTAGTTGTTGTTTTATTTATATATGACCAATGAATATTCATAATTCGATCTCTATTTTAATAATATATTTTTAGTCTTATGTGGAACTCCATTAGGTAATGATTTCTCAGGGAAAATATTCTTAAATATATCCTAATCAATGGAATCTGTCTCATCCCTTTGTCTAGTATTCTTATCCATTGAACACATTTTATCAAATTCACTATAAAAAATATAAAATAAATATATTTACTTTGTGATGATATGAACAACCCATGGCATACGATATATTTTTGAAAGCATTAATCAATCCTCAAATTATTACCGAGTTAGAGGATTCATTGTATTCTACAGAGTGTTATCCAATAAAAAGATCCATTGTCAATATGTTCCACTAAGGAAGACATGGTTATTCTATGGAATAGATTCCATCATTATTTTTAGTATGTATTAATTGATTTATCATTACAAAAAAACTATTATTTTTCAATTCCAACCATTCTAGGTTGTGGATTTTGATGGAGATTGTTTTTTTATTTCCTTTATAGACTAGTTTCCCTATTCCATATATGAATTTTATTTTTGGAATGATATAGTTCAAATGAAGGAATATGGTAATAATAAAATTCTATATCATGATTACTATAGATTAGAATCTATAATGTTTATTAATTTCTATTATCTTAACCTCTAAAACTATCTAATCCTTTTCATTGTTACTTACTCTAGGGACCCAACTTTAATCAATCCTTCAAAAGTATTTTTTATAAACGAATTAATTTTCTTTCTCTCCTAGAGAACATTAACGTCTAGAGTTTAAGAGAATTATTTCATCACTATTATTTAGATAAATATTAAATCATTAAGTTGAAACTTCCACATAATATATATTTTTCTTATAGTAAAAATTTGTTGATATAATATTGTGTATTAGAATATCTTCACAATTTTCATCCTGGACTCGTAATTATCATTCCCCTTTCCTAAAACCTTTTGAAAAAATTTTAAAATGTGGGATGATAATAAAAATATTATAATTGGATATATAAATAGAATTAAATATTCATGTTATTCCTCGAATACTCTTCAAAAAAATTAATTTTCAAAATAATCATTGGACTCAAAGTAAATATTTTATTACAAAATAAATCAACTTCACAACCCAATGATATTTATAAAATATTTCATAATAATTATGTATAGGAAAAACAAATCTCATCAAAGATTCTCTAAAATCATCAAAATTTCATGAAAACCTTTTGAAAATGTTATACACTTCACCCATGAAAAGAGCATAAACATCTTTGTAAAAATTAGTTAATTTTCTTACCTTGTGTAATCATAATATTTTAATAAAAACTAAAATAAACTATATATTATTCATCTAGATAATTTTTTAAATAATTAATATATCACTATTATAATCACTATTGAAAATGTTATAATGAACGACATAAATTATAATAATTTCTTATGATAAATATAACTAGTAAACTCAGTCCCTCTATACAATTCATTGGATAACTATATTGGGTTCACCCATCATCAGGAGCTATATCAGTCTCATAATACATAATAAGCTACCTCAGGTTCCCCCATCATATAAAAAATACCTAAAACAATAATATAATCATAATATAAAAAATATTTCACCTGTATAAAAAAATATTATTTTCACCCATATGAAATTCATTTTCTGATATCAAAATTTATATTCCATTTAAAACACTTTTTGAAAATATCCAAAATAATATAAAATAGTGTTTTTCATGGAAATAAATCATGATATATTGTAAATTAATAAAGACATAAAATAATAGTTATTGTGTGGGGAAACCATTTATTTTATAAACATTAAAATAGAACATTCCTTTTTTTAGTTCCATAATGTAATGTATAAAATTTATAATACTATTCCTTTTAAAAAAATTGAAAGAAATTAAAAATTGATACAATATTTTCTTTATAATTCATTTATATCCATATAAACAATTCCATAGACTATTTTTAATAATATAGACATGGAAGAAACATATTTAGAATGTAAATCTTTAAAACATTAAAAATATTGTTTTTATTGTAATGTGTGTCTTACATTGAGTCAACTTGTCGCATAAGTTATTTATCTCATATATAATTAAAATTTTAAATTATATAATTTTTTAAGAACATTTTATATGTTTATTACATTATCATTAAAACATTTATTTCATTTATTTCGATGAAATTTTTAATTACATTGTTTGGTTAATTACAAATTTGTCATTTTGATGATATTTGATTCACAGGTACAAAATTATATTGGATGGTTTTCTATGGACAACGAAATATATATTACATAATATAAAAAATTATAATAATGTTATAATAATAATTTTTTGGAATTAATTATAATTTTATATTCAATAATGAAATTTTATTATGAATAACGAATTAAATTACAATCAAGGAGGCGGTAGTTGAGGCTATTTGTGTTTTTTAATTATTTTCTTATTTTGTTTGTCATTTTGGATCAAGAAAATGAATAATTTAATCATTATAACAAAATATATTTAAATAATTAATGATAGTTTGATAATATGGTCTTACAGAAACTATACATGATCTATGACTCAATTATTCGTGTACTATTTAAATACCATAAATTACCATATTTCACTATTCACCAAAAAATTCACCGACACCATTTCTAAACCTATGGAATTCAAAAATGGAATTCATTTTATTAAAATAATTTTATTAATATGATAAATTTAATTTCATTTTGAAGTTGTTATTTATTTAAAAAATCCAATTTTTAAAAGTATAACTGATTTTTAAAATTTTCAAAATTTAATTGATCTGTAATAAAATTTTATTATAACCTTAAGAAAACCAAATAATAATTTCTTAATAAATTTATTGAAAATAAATTTTCTATTAAATGATTATATTATTTATAAAAGGTTAATTAAATATAAATAACATGCAAAAATATAAAAACTTAATTTAATCATTTCTAAAACTGGTATTTATTTATATTAGGAAATAAATTTATCATGTTTTCATTCATATGCTAAATATTTTTTATTTATACATTTATAAGTGAGTTTATGATATTTTTGTCTATATTACTATTCTTAATGGCCAAATAACAATTACAATGGATGAGATACTATTTCATTTGTATTGGTTCATTAATTTCTGTAAATTAATCTTATTTTAGGAATTATTCATTTATAAGGTCTATTTTTTGTTATTTATTTGATTTTAAGTGATTTACTCTATATGAAATAATTATAATAAAGTGGTTTTCAATTGATTATATTTTTGTTAATAACATTCTCCCCCATTGTGAAATTTATCCCTCAAAAATTCTTTTAACATTCTATGGTGAAAAAAGTGAAGGTAGATATCATTCATCATTTCTTATAGTTCCTATATTGCCTCTTCATACATATGGTTCCTTTCCTCCATAGTAATTTGACTAGGTGAGTAGTCTTTTTTCATGAAACACTATCTCTATGTTTCAGGATCATCACTGTCTACTCCCCGTAAGATAGATCATTTTCCAAATATTCCACTAATTGATTTCAAACTATTGAGGGATCTGGTGCATATTTTTTTAAGATGGATACATGGAATTGATTATATACTTGAGGCATGGTTGGTGGAAGTGAAATTCAATAGGAAAAAGTTCTAAAACGATTATAAATTTCAATGGGTTTGATGTACATGGAACAATGTTTTACATTCCTCCAAAATCTCATGATCATCTTTTATAGAGATATGTAGAGGAATACCATGTCTCTATCCTTAAACTCTAGGTCCCATAAATGATTGTCTGCATAACACTTTTGTCAAAATTGGGCTTTCTTGATGTGTTGATGAATAGGATTCACCTTTTCTTCCATTTTTCTGACCATTTCAGGTACTACCAACTTATGTTCACAGAATCCATCCTCACATATTAGTTTTATACATCATCTCCCATCATGTTTTCTATATGGATTCATTTGAAAGCTTGAGTGGGAACTATTATTGTAGGAGAACTTGACAAGAGTATTATGTATTTCCCATACTTCTTTTATATCATGGAATACACTCATAATAAGTATTTTGGTTTCTAATTTTCTCGCTTAGATTGGCCATCAATTTGAGGATGATAAGACGTACTGAAGTTCATCTTAGTGTTCAAAGAATGTTAATGACTTTTCCCAAACATAGAGGTGAATCATGCATTCTAATAAAATACAATTGATAGGGGAAAACCATAAAGCCTAACCACTTCCTTGATGTGTAATTGTTATGGTTGATCAAGTGATAATTCCTATCAAATTGTGATAAATTTTTGTGTATTTATAATACAATGCACAATAATCCAAATAATATTTTTTCATTTGTATGTCTTTTTATGTCTGGTGAAAAAATCCATTTTGAATTTTTCAAACTTCATTGTTTTTTTCAGTATTGTTTGTAATATCATTTGAGACTTTTTCCTTTCAACATTCACATTCTCACATACTAGGTATATTTATGTATATTATTTGGTCTCCTTCTTTAAATTTTCCAACCAATAGTGATCATGGATATCTCAATAAATCATAGTGCTTTTTGGGGGAATAGAGAATGTTTAGCTATGTATTCTACTCATAATCTGTTTCTTTATCTCTTTATTGGATAGTACACATAGTTGTGACCAAAATATTAAAAATAATTCCTCATCAATTTTATACTCTGAAAATCACCACATTCTCTTGGCTACAACCTTCTTCGGAATTTACACATCATTTCTTTGGGAATCCTTTATTTACTCCATGATGAATAGTTGAAAAATAATTTGAGAATAGGTTGATGGTGTTTCTTCATTAATATTTCTGTGTAAAAGAATTTACAATATATGAATATTGGATCCTTTTCAATTATCATTATTGGTAATGTTATTGGATTCTTTCTACATGGAGAATCTTCCACTTTATTTTCTTTTCAAGGATGATAGTGGATTAAGAAGGCGTAATCCAAGATGAGATCTAACAATAATTGTTGGTTCATATTAAGAACCTTCTATGTGAATATATATTCAAACCTCTTACGATTAGTATACATTTCACACATCCCACCATAACGATAATTCGTCCAAACATTCAATAGGAAGATTAGAACATCCGTCCCCAAATCATGTGTACGATAGTTTTTCTCAGGATTGTTCCACTGCCTTGTGTTGTAGGATCTAACTATATAATTTTTTATTAGTACATAACCTTACACAATCATTTAAGCATCTCTATATACCAAAATAGTTCCTCAATTGTTTGAAGTGTGAGTAATAGTGTGGTGATAAGCAACTTTTTAAACTCTTTGAAGTATTATTCACATTTACAAGTCCAAAAAATATTTTCTCCCTTCTAATTTAACTTGTTTTGGGGTTTTTGAAACATTTTTAAAGTTCTTTAAAATTCATGGGTAATACATATCTAGAATAATGAAACTATGATTCTCCATTATGGATAATAGCATAGGCCACTGTTCAATTCTCTTTTGTAAGGTTTTTCCCATTGAAAAAGTCATTCGTATAGTTTTGAAATGCTCCTCATGTTACTTATTTCTTTTGTAGTATATCATAATATCATCAATAAAAACAACAACAAAATTTTCAAGGTAATCTCCAAATAAACTTTTTATTAAGTTCATAAATATTGTTGAAGAAATAGTGAGTCTGAAAGGAATCATTATGAACACATAGTGTTCATAACTTGTTCTAATGGTAGTCATGTGAATATATTCCTTCCTCACCTTTAATTGGTGATATCTCAACCAAAGGTCCACCATAGTGAAATACATGGTCCCAAATATCTAATCAATCTTTTCATATATCCATGGAAGGGGATATTATTTCTTGATCAGGATTTTTTTGAGATCATGATAATCAATGTCGAGGTTCATTAATATGTCCTTCTTCTTGAATAAGAGGACTAGAGCACACAATAGTGAAGCACACATGAAAATGGTACATTTTTTAGATTCTCTTAAAACATCATAATAAATTATTATAACTCAATAGTGTCTATTATATATGGTGTTTATGATATAGGATGGGATCTAGGGATAAGTATAATTGAGAAATAAACATCTCGTTTATAAGGAAGGCCTAAATTTTTTTCAGGTAATACATTATTATAGACCCTCATAATGGGCATGTCATCAAGAATGGTTTTCTCCATTGTCTCAATAATTTTAGATATATATTATTACTCATATGGAAATAAAATCAAAACATGAGATGATAATTCCTAAGGATATTCATCATCATCCTTAAACTTATACAGAATTAGAGGATGCCATGGAATGTGAAGAGTGATCTGAATTTCTCGATAGTGGATATTTTGTTTGTATAAAAATATCCAATCCATGCCCAATATATCATCAAAATTCACAAAGACAAGTAATAAAATATTTTATGGGAGGTTCATATCAAGAACATTAATTAGGGATTATTTATATACTGTTGATTTAAAAATATAATGATATATTTCTTAGGGATAACTCAACCTCCTTAAATTGAGGTCATGTTTGAATTATTATACTAAACATTCATGATATGAAATAATTCACAAAATTCAGATAAAATATCATGTTTGATATTTCTGATTGAATTTGTTAATACCCAAATATTTTCATGAATTGTTTAATTAGATGGGAATATTACGAGTCCTCCAAAATTAACGGTGCGTGATTCTGAGGCCCGATGTGCCCGGAATGAATTTCTTAACTTTTTTTAGGTAGGTTCAATAAATGCGGGAGCGAGATTTTGTAAATTTTGAAATGGTTCTTGGAATTGAAATCATAGGGCACCGTGGAACTCGCAACGCTGATATTCTCTTATGAGTACCTTCACATCGATCGTAGTTGGTCGAGGGTTAAAGTTAGTTTTCATGTTTTATGTGGAAATAAAAATAATATAAAGATCAAACATTTATTTTATTTTGGAAACCTATCTTTTAGAGTTATGGAGGTGGGGACCACCGAGGCTAGAAAAACCCTATTTTGAATCATGGTGGTGGGGACCACCCGAACCCCTCTTAATGGGGAAAACCTTTCAACTCTCTATTTAATTAATTGATCCTACTACAATTATCTAAATGTGTCAACATTAATTGTGCCAATCTGGAATTAAATTGATAAACCTATTTTAAATTATATTGGCTCTTATTTACCTTGGATTGGATATTTTGGAAAATGATATTGGAAGAGACCCTTGTAGAAAATTAGATAAACATTTCCTCGAAATGAAGAACACCCTCTCCAATGAAGAACATACACTGGAATTGAAGAATGAGAATGACAATTGAGATCAGATTGTAAGGATCTTATGGGAGCAATAGATGCCGACATCACGAAACCCAATAACATCGTATTCTTTCCCACAACATCTTTCAATGATCAAACAAGTTATTGATTTTTTTTAATACACCCTTATTGTTCTTGAAGTTCTTCTTGATTCAAGAATAAACAAGCCACTTGATACCATTCTAACGCAGAGGGTTCTGGCCAAACGAACAAGGCCCAACCCCTTTGATATATTTGTGAATTTTGATAGTCTTAAAACGATGGAGACATCCCGAGACAAGTGAGGAAGTCTTAAGAATGAAGAATGTGCCACCGTGGTGCACCTAGTGACTCAAGGAATGTTGCTAGAAACCCATACCGTCGACCGACACTAGTGGAACTCGGGAGCGGTGGCCGGCACTCCGGCCAGCCACGCAGAAAGTGGTGGCACAACCATGCTGCTGGAGGAGGGTTGTGGCCCGTCAGCCATGGAGGAGTGATGGCGGTGGCCGGTACACGCCCGACCACGTGACGGTGATGGTGGCATACGTCCGCACTGCCCCTTGTGCAGGTGTCACAACATAAGGATGTGGTGGTGACAGAGGGGCTGTCGGCTCGCTGTTGGCCATCGGTGATGGCGTGTAGCGCGACCACACCATGAGAAGAAGGTTGGCCCTCCAGCCTACTGGAGAGCCGAGTAGGCCCCAGCGTGGGCCGCCCATCATAGGTTGCACTTTGGGCTGCCTAGAGGGCCGCCCAATGGGTCGGGCGGAGCCGACGGGCCGTACCAAGCAGACCAGTTCGGACCCAGACTAGTTTCAAGCCATTCTAATCTTTTGTCCATATAAAAAGCCATGGGAGTCCATTTAATGAACCACATGTGGCACCAGAAAGATTGGATCGAGGCTATCCTTTCGGAATACCAAAATTGCGTTTTGGATATTGTTGTGGTATGGGCGAATTGGATCCGACAGGAATCCAACAGGTACCTTGGGACTAAAAGGCCAATATCGTATAGATAAGGTGTTTGATTGATGCATCGTCTATTGCGTTGACACCCCCTTTATGTGGAGGTCCTTTAGGATACTTATTCGTGGGACTTCATGGTAGCTGGAGTATCGACTTGTGTCTTGAGAAGCAGACCCTCCCAGAATCATGCGAGCATAGTGTGGGAACCCTGTAGCTAGCTGTAACATGAGAAATGGATCCTATGTGGGCATGTGCTTTTGGATCCTATGTGGGTCTACTCTTTGGGATCCTACGTGGGTATATGTTCGAGAGTCCCACATTGACCGCTCTAGGAAATCCATGTGGGACTACTCTAAGATCCTACATGGGTCTTCTATACTAGGATCTAATGTGGGTTTGATGATTTAGGATCCTATGTGGTTCTGCCTCATAATAAGAGTAAGATGATTCAGTAGTAACATTTAATAATATTTTCTACCATATCTATGTTATACCTGGTCTGAGATGAGTCATTACCTTTTTGGTAATCTTCTGTCTGGCGTACCTTTGTGGTACGTACCTTCATGGTGATACCTTTGTGGTATTCTTCTGTGTGGCGTACCGTTGTGGTACTTACCTTCATGGTGAAACCATTGTGGTGATGCCTTAGTGGTATTCTTCTGAGTGGCGTACATTTGTGGTACTTACCTTTGTGGTGATACTTCGTGCTATTCTTCTGTGTGGTGTTACCATTACGGTACTAAACCTTGTTTTGTTGCCTTTGTGGTATTTATTCATTCATGGAACAGTTGTACATTGGCTAAGAGTTGATCCTTCTGTTTCCTCATGATTGATAAGGGTATATTTTATCACTTAGGTATGTTTATGGGTATATAACTAAGTAGGTTTGACTTTTTTTTTCATGTATTTTGGTTTATCCATTTTGAATTTTTTGAGACCTTCGAGTGTCTCGGGGTCCCTACTATGTATCATTATACTGACCCATGAACGGGCTATGCCCTACCCTTGCGGTGTTTAGTGAAGATGACAGACAACACTGAATGAGGACTAGAGTACCAGGACTAAAGGTTGCTTGTATGAGGACATTAGACGAGGCGTACCATAGAGACAGTCATCCGGGAGCTATACCTACACTTCAGATACGATCATTAGAGGATGTTCACATGAGTTGCTTCATTTTTCTTGTACTTTTTAATTTTTTGTACTTTCTAGTTGGGCTTGTATTATGGTCCCTTTTTATTACTTTACACACTCTTTTTTACTATACAGTTTACTTGTGTTCGTATCCTGTTGTGTGCTTAGTTGCATGTGTTTACAGGTTATAAAGGAAATGCCTTCTTGGTTTTATGAAATATTCTTTTTGGTGATAGTCACCAACCCTGGGCCTATGAATGGTGGGCTTGGGGTGGTCAGGAAATAGGCCCCGAGGGACGAGTCGTGACAAATTGATATGAGAGGTGTTCTGTTCTACTGATGAACTTGAACATTGAACTTTTCTATGTGTCAATATTGTTAAGTGTTATTGGTGTGGTTTTCAGTTTGGAGAGTCCAATGTTTGTGAGGTGGCCAGTGTATTCATACACCAGGACCCTAAATTTTGATTTCTGACTCAGCACACAAAAACACTTATTGCATGTGTTTTGGAAAAGATTAAAATCTCTATGAGTCAACTAACAAGGTATAAACATAATGATCATGGTGCACCTATTTCTTTTTAGGATTCCTCCATGAAGGCAACCGTCCAGGATACTAGTTAGAGTATATGATGACAGCCCACTGAGTGAGGAGGCTTCGGTGCAGGCCCCCCTTACTGTAGTTCTACCACTAAGTTGTGTACCTGCAGCACCACTACCCATTGGGAAGCCGATGCCACCAGCCCTAGTAGTAGAGGGTACATGATGCTTGAGAACATTGCACGAGTTCTAGAGCTAGAGTTCACCAAGGTTATGGGGTGATATAGATCCATAGGCAGCTTAGGATTGGCTGGAGGTTGTGGTTAGATATGTCCAATTGGTAAGGACATTGGTTGATCTCATGGTGATCCTTACCGCCAGCCTTCTTTAAGAAGAAGCGGGAAGATGGTGGAGCTTGATGATCCAGGTTCACGATGAGGTCACTCTCATCTGGGTGAAATTCGAGTTCCTTTTCAGGGTAGAGTTCTTCCCACATATCCTATGATCAATGCATATACATGAGCTTCTCCACTTGAAGTAGGGTAGCATGATTGTGGCTCAGTATTCAGCGAGATTTGACGACCTCTCACGGTACTCCACTAACATAGTGTGTGGCCCTTTATGTAGAGCTTAGACCATCGAGCAGGGGCCCAGAAGAGTGATTAGAGCGTTGATGGTTTCACTCAAAATCCCAACATAAGCATGGGTGTTAGAGAGAGAATTGTTAGTGGAGAGTTTTATTTATGAGTAGTCCCTGATAGCAAGACCCACCACCAGAAGACACATAGTAGAGTCATTGGTAGCTGGCAGCAGACTGATGAAGCAGAGGTCCAAGTGGACTAGATCTAGAGGCATATGACCAAGGGATACAGGGTTTGTGGTGCGATACTCTCAAGGCAGAGTAGGACAGACAAGAGACACACAGTGTTACACGTACGACGGGTAGGGTCACATGGATTGTGACTTCCCAACCCACCATACTGATGACCAGAAGCAAGTCAAGAGACCACTGAGGCTAAGAAAATGGTTTGATCAAGGAGGTCTGCAGGCTAGAGGCGAATGTGGAAGAGGTTCATGCCATGTAGTAGGCTGTGGGTGACGTTTGGAGATTCTACCGCCACCACAACCAGGAGGTCCACGCCGAACACAGGGAGCAGGAGGACAAGGATGAGCTCAGCTCCAGGCAGCTGAAGCCTATAACCATTGTTATCTTGAGATTATTAGAGTTATTATCTATTTCTAATACACATTTGTTGAATTAGTTATATACATAGGTGATAGTCACTCATTTATTTTCATGACCCTCATTCAGAGCTCAGAGATTCCGATGTATCTGTTGGATCGATCCTTACAACTAGAGACTAATATGGGAGTGGATTCGATGATTAAGCACTGGTTCTGGTTGTTCGTTCTTACATTAGGAGGTGACATATTTTTCCTTGATCTCCTAGTAGCACCGTCGAGGCCTTACGATTTAATCTGGGGTATGGACTGATTATCCACAATCCATGCTCAAATTGACTATATTAGGCACAATGTGAGGTGTGTCCTCATAGATGGGACTATTTTTTCCTTCATCGGTTAGAAGGGGACCATTTTATTGTATGATAGACATACCTAGAGGAGGGTTCGTCCGATAACACATAAGTTGGATAGCATTACCCTTGGAGTGGTTGATGTTGAGAGTCCGAGCTATTCTGTAGTGGTGGACTAGTACGCTAATATTTTTCCGGATGATGTTTCGGTTCTACCTCCTCAAAGAGAGGTGGTATTTTACATTACATTGTACCACAGGACAACACCAATATCTACCATAGCATATCATATGGCACCCGCTGAGCTTCGAGAGCTTCGAGTACAACTAGAGGAATTACATGGCAAGGGGTTCATTTGGCCTAGTGTTTCTCCTTGGGAAACTCTGATTTTGTTCACAAATAAGGCGGATGGGAGTTTGAGACACTGTGTGGACTATAGGTTCCTGAACCAAGTGTCCGTGAAGAACATGTACCCACTTCCGAGCACTGACACCCTCTTTGATTAGCAGAAGGAAACACGATGTTTTTCGAAGATAGACCTATGATTAGGCTATCACCAGCTCAGGGTATGAGATGGGGATGTGCATAAGACGACCTTTAGATGTCGGTATAGCCATTATGTGTTATTGGTTATGCCTTTCTGTGTGACCAATGACCCAGAAGTGTTCATGGGTCTTATGAATAGGATCTCCCAGCCGTACCTCTATCGCTTTGTGGTAGTCTTCATCGACGACATCCTGATATACTCAGTGATGGTGGAGGGTCACACCTATCATTTATCGATAGTTCTGGACACAACCCGAGAGAACCAGCATTATGGTAAGCTTTCTAAGTTCCATTTTTTGATACGAGAGGTTCAATTTCTGGGACATTTCTTCTCACAGGTTAGAGTTGCAGTGGATCCAGCAAAGATTCAGGAGGTACTTTCTTGGGAGCTACCCATAATTGTAATAGAGGTATGGAGTTTCTTGGGTTTGTTCAGATACTATCAGAGGTTTGTTCCATATTTATCCAATGTTGCAGCACCTTTATCATTGTTGACAAAGAATGGGAAACCCTTCATGTTGTCAGAGAGATTCCAGCGCAATTTTTGTGAGCTGAGGTAGAGGCTGACTAGTGCCCCCATCTTGAGGCTTCTGGAAGAGGGAGTTGGGTACGTAGTCTACTGCGATGTATCAGGGACGAGACTCAGATGTGTTATGATGTATATGCGAGTAGTTATTTCATATGGTTCTTGAAAGCAGAGATAGCATGAGAAGAACTACACTACCCATGACTTGGTGTTAGCAGGAGTGGTCTTTCCTTTGATGATGTTACAACATTACTTCATTGGAGAACATTTTACAGTCTACTCTGATAACTAGAGTCTTAGATATATATTCTCTTAGAAGAAAATAAACATGAGGCAGTGACGTTGACTTGAGTTCCTCCAGGACTATGACTTCAAGATAGTCTGTACTCTTGGGAAAGGGAACGTTGTACCAGATGCACTCAGTAGGAGATCTGGTATAATGCTGCAAGGTGAGGCGACAGAGCGTCTGTCTGCTTTGCAGATATCCTTTATGGAATGAGATGGAGCTGTTTTTCTTCAGTCTCTTACATTCACCCCTAGACTTATTCAATGAGTCAGGGAGGCATAGTAAGGGGACTCTGACTACGAGGTTCGACGTGCTTATATATCCGCAGGACAACCACCTAATAGATTTTTTAAAGGTGGGAAGCACAACATACTCTTCAGAGGATGTATCATGGTACCCATGTTGCTTCGGGAGGAAGTATTGAGGGAGTTCCACCCATCCCCTCTAGCGGTACATCTGTGAGTGGCAATGATGTACTAGGACCTTCAATGACAACACTAGTGTCCAGGAATGAAGAAAGTAGTAGCAGAGTTTGTCACTCAGTGCCTCCCTTGTCTGCAAGTGATGGCAGAGCATCAGGTACCAGCAGGCTTAGTTCGATCATTAGAGGTCCCATAGAGGATGTGGGATGGGATATCAATGTACATCGCGATAGTACTTCCATGTACATATAGGGGTCATGATTTTATCTGGGTGATTTTTGAGAGACTCACCAAGTCGACCCACTTCCTTCTGATAAGAGAGCAAGGTTCAGTAGAGATATTGGGACACCTCTATATGCAAGAGATTGTGCGGCTATATGTATTACTCTTGATGATTTTCACCGATCGTGATTCAAGTTTCATGTCCCTGCTATGGAAGGGGTTTCATGAGGCTTTTGGGATGAAACTTCCTTTGAGAATTGTCGTCCATCCTCCGACGGATGGCCAGACTAAGCATACCATTCAAAATCTTGAGGTCATGTTGCGTGATTGCATCCTCGACTTCGGTCACAGATGGGAAGATCACTTTCCCTCAGTGGAGTTTGCATACAACAACAACCATCACTCCACCATTGGGATGGAACCTTTATGGGAATAGTATGGCCGACCATTCTGATCACCATTGTGTTGGACTGACCCAGGTGAGTGAGCACTCATGGGACCCGAGATAGTATAGGCTACCACAGATAAGGTTCAGATCATCTAGGTGTGAATGAAGACTACACATAGCAGGTATAAGTCTTATGCTGAAAGGAGATAGAAACCTCTGGAGTTTGAGGATGGTGACCATGTCTTCTGATGGGTCTCACCCTAACAAGGTTTGTAGATATTTGACCAGGGAAATATGTTATCTCCAAGGTTCATCGGACCCTTTCAGGTCCTTATCATAGTTGGCGAGGGGTTTTACTACCTAGAACCTCTCCCTCAGTTTAACTGGGTGCATGATGTTTTCCACGTATCCCAGCTGAGGAGATACGTGCATGACTCATCTCACTTTATCGACCACGGTGAGCTGGACATCGATGATTGGGCGATGTTTACGGAGCTTCCAATGGAGATTGAGGATCGACAGGAGCAGGTCCTTTATCAGAGGTCGATACCTTTAGTATGTGTATGATGAAATCATAGGAACCTCTAAGATATCATGTGGGAGGAGGAGGCTCAGATTCGTGCCCAGTACCCCCACTTGTTTTCCTAGTTTTTGTGATGTAGCTCTTGGGGTCACAATGCCCTGAGGTGGGAGAATGTAAAGACCCAAAAATTTCCATGTAATTTTTTAATTATATGGGAATATTAAGAGTCTATGAAAATTGAAGTTTCATGATTCTGAGGCTCGGTGTGCCCAGAATTAATTTCTTACCTTTTATTAGGTACGTTCAATAAACGTGCGAGCGGGTTTCTGAAACATTTGAATTGGTGCTTGATATTGGAATCTAATTGCATAGTTGAACTCATAGCGCCTATATTCGCATATGTGGACCTTCACCTCCATAATATTAGGTCGATGGTTAATGATAGTTTTTGTGTTTTTATGGATATAAAAACAAAATAAAGATAAAAATTTTATTTTATTTTTTAAAACACTATTTTATAGATATGGAGGTGGGGACCACCCAGGCTAGAAAACCCCCATTTTGAATCATGATGGTGGGGACCACCTAAACCCCTCTTAATGGGGGAAAACCTTTCAACTCTCTATTTAATTAATTGAGCCAACTACAATTAATAAATGTGTTAACTTTAATTATTCCATCGTCGAATTAAATTGATAAACCTATTTTATTTTATATTGGATCATCTTTACATTGGTGAGGATTGGATGGAAATAGAGAATTTGGAGAGAGACTTAGATAAATTTGGAGAAAATTTCCTCCAAATGAGGAATGACCTCTCCAATGAAGAACTTACTATGGAATCGAAGAACGAGGACGATTCTTGAGCCTGGATTGGATGTATCTTGTGGGAGCGATGAACACCAATGTCACCATCCCCAATGACATCTTCTTTTCCTTGATACATCATCCAATGAGAAATTTAGGTAGGGATTTTTGTTTTGAATACACTCTTACACATTCTTGACGTTCTTCTTGATTCAAGAATAAACAATCCGCTTGCTACCATTCTATCGTTGGGGGGTTCCGGCCGTACGAACATGACCCGACCCCTCTACAATCTTTGTGAATTTGGATGGTCTTGAAATGATGGTGACGTCCTGAGAAAAGTGATAAGGACTTAAAAATGAATAACGGGCCACCGAGGTGCGCCCGATGACCCAAGGAACGTCACCGGTGACATGTGCAAACGACCGACACCGGGGAAACTTGGTAGCGGTGGCCGACACTCCGGCCGACCGCGATGACTGTGCAAATGCAACCGCACCACCAGAAGAGGGTCGTGACCCATCTGCCATGGAGGAGTGAGGGCAATGGTCAGAGCATGGCTGAAAACATGACAGTGATGGCGGCGCGCGTCCACACCACCCGTCATGTAGGTGCCGCGACGCAAGGCCGCGCTGGCGGTGGAGGGACCGCCCAACGGGCTAGGCAGTGCCACCATGCCAGATTGGACCTAGCAGACTGTGTCAGACCTAGGGTTAGAACCAGGGTGAGGCTAGGTCAACATGAACTGGGTCGGGTCATCCCATGCCTGGTCAGACCAGACCCCGACCAGTTTCAACCCTTTCCACTATTTTGGCCATATCTTGTGCTACGAGCATCCATTTGACAAACATTGTACGGTGCCAGAATCCTTGGATCGAGATGGTTCTTTTGGTACACCCCACATATGTTTTTTATAATGTTTGGGTATGGATGTTTTGGATCAGTCATGAATCCAACTAGGACCTCAAGTCTAAAAGGCCAATAACATAGAGATCAAGAATCTGATTGACGCAATGACTATTGCATTGAGACCCTCTTTACATGGTGTTCCTTTGGTATTCCT
This sequence comes from Viscum album, assembly GCA_963277665.1. Taxonomy (NCBI): domain Eukaryota; kingdom Viridiplantae; phylum Streptophyta; class Magnoliopsida; order Santalales; family Viscaceae; genus Viscum; species Viscum album. The sequence continues at coordinate 1,073,031,061 of OY728129.1, forward strand.
CTTTGTGGGACATTAGGTTAGTTGGTGTATCGACCTGTGGTAAGAGGATCAGACCCTCCTAAGAATCAATAGAGCTTAGTGCAAGAACCCTACAACAAGCTGTATCATTAGAATGGGATCCTATGAGGGTATGCGCTTTGGGATCCTATGTGGGTCTATTCTTTGAAATCGTACGTGGGTCTATGATTGAGAGTCCCACTTGAAAATATCTAAGAAATCCACGTGGTAGTACTCTAGGATCGTACGTGGGTCTGTTATACTAGGATCCTACATGGGCCAGATGATTTAGGATCCTATGTGGGTCTACCTCTTAACAATAGTAAGATAATTTAGTAGTTACATCTAATCATCTTTCCTACTGTACCTATGTTTTACCTGGTGTGAGAAATTTCATTACCTTTGTGGTAATCTTCTTTGTGGCGTACATTTGTGGTACATACCTTTGTGATGAAACCTTTGTGGTATTCTTATGTGTGGTGTACCTTTGTATACCTTTGTGGTGAAACCATTATGGTGATACTTTAGTGGTATTATTTTGAGTGGCATAACTTTGTGCTACTTACCTTCTTGATGATACCTTCATTGTATTCTTTTGTCTAGAATTAAATTTGTGGTACTTACCCTTATGGTGTTTCCTTCATGGTATTCTTTCCTTCATGGAACAATTGTTCTTTGGCTAAGATTTGGGCCTTCTGTTTCCTCATGAATGAGATGTGTATACCTGATCACTTATGTATATGTATGGTAATATACCTAAGTAGGTTTGACTGTTGTTTCCATGAAATGTGGAATATCCTTTGAAGATTTTGTGAGACCTTATAGGGTCTCGGGTTCCCTACTGAGTATCGTTATACTCACCACTGCACGGCCTATACCCGCACATTGTTGTCTGTGGTGCTGACGATGAACAAAACTGACTAGGGACTAGAGTTCCAGGACTGGAGGTAGTTTGTAGGTGGAAATTAGATGAGGAGTACCATAGAGATGACTGTTTGATAGATGTACCTACAATTCAAGTAGGATCCTTGGCGGGTGTTCACATGAGTTCTTTCAGTTTAATTTTACTTTTTAGTTTCCTTGAACTTTCCAGTCGGGCTTGTACTCTGGCCCCTTTTACGTACTATACACACTTTCTTTACAATACTGTTTACTTGTGTTCATATCCTACGGTGTGCTTGGTTGTGTTTTTTTACAAGTTATATAGGCAACTCCTTATTGGTTTTAGGGAATAGCCCTTTCTATGCTTGTCGCCTGCCGTTGTCCAATGGAAAGTGGGCTTGGGGTAGTCACGGCACCAGCCCCAGGGGACGGGTCATGACAGAAGAACCATTGTACAAGTCACCCGATCATTCTCTAACTCCACCTTAGTAGTAATGGTAGAATACGATTTCCCTTTCACCTTTGTCTTTGTTGGTTTTTAATACAGATTACCCTCATGGACTTTGGATTTAGTGCACTACCTTACATAGTGGCCTTACTTCTACTTTTAAGGAACAGAACCGTGGTTAGTCCCCTATTTTACTCTACCACACTATCCTGGTTCCACATGTCTCTTTGACATTCAGGATCCTGGTGACCTTATCTCCCAAACATGAAGCATTTCATCATCTTTTTGAGGCAATTTCGGTGATTCTTCTTCCCAAAATTTTTACATGTGAGGGGTTGAGTTTTCATTTAAATGTTTTCTCGATTTGAAAACATGAAGATCCATCTTTATTTTATTATCTAAAAATCTATGGGTCCATTATACAAACATTATCTCCACTTTGAGATTAAATTTAACAACATCTTTATAGCTACCAAGTTATTAAAATGATATTGGTTTTCAAAGGTATGGTTTTACATAATTAAAGAATAACTCTACTTTTAAATCACCATTGAAAAAAATGAGGTGTAACCTGACAAGCTTGTGAATCACTCTTTATAAGAAGTGATAGATTCAGTTATTTCACCCAATGAATTATATCTCAAAATTTAAGTGAATATTTTGAAGTAAATACATATAGAGAAATATTTTCTTAATGTATTACCACTCTAACTATTTAATTCCATCCTTAATCATTGTTTTCTTAATCAACATCAACAATTGATCAGCCTCCCCATCTAAATGATAAATGGCCAAAGTCACCTTCCTTGTCATAGAGTAGCGATAATGAGAAAACATATTCTCTATTGATTTGACCTATAATTACTTGAATATTGGTTTGGAAGATCCACCAAATGTTGGTGGTCATTACGAAAAAATTACTAAATAACCAATTTATCCCTCTTAGATGAAGGGGGAAGTTTCACATTACTATTTCTAATGTATATACCTTGATACATATAGGTAATAATCACCATGAAATCTTGAATACCAAATCCAAATGAATTAGGTATGTCGTTCAGGCAATGGTTGAGTTATCGCACATGGATATATGGCCTAGTTTCTTTTCATTCCCACAACTTTCTATGATATAAAATGTATAAATAAAGCAAAAAACAAAAATTCATGAATAAATAACATAATTCCATTTTTAATTAAAATTAAAATCATATCTTAATGGATCACTATTTTTTCATTTTTCTAAAATAATGATTCTTTGGTGCTTTTATACACTTAGTCTCATTGTATGTTTTTTCAATAATGTTATCAAATCATAATTCCCAAATTAACAAAATTGGTCTCCGATACTAATTATAGAGTCATGGATTTTCTTACATGATTATTACAACATTTTAATAAAAAACATTATAATAGATTTCCAAAATTAGCATCAAAAGGTTTAGTTCCTATGAATAATTAAAACCATACTTATATTTTACACAAAATAAAACATAAATTTATTTAATTCATTCTTTATTATCATCTAAATATCTCTCATTTATTTCTTAGTACTTTTAATTAACTGATGATGTACATGAAATAATGGTGTGATCTAAATGTATGGTAAGGGGATATTGAAGGACATGAATCAATCAATCATGCGTGAGAATAAATATCATCATAATAACATAAGCATGGGATATTCACTATAATCATAGAAGGAAGAATTTTATAGTGTCATTGAATTTGAAAATTCTTATAAATGAGACATCAAGTCTTTTTGGTCAAATTCCAAACATATTTGTGAACAAAGATAAAACCATGTTCAAGTATAACATATGTGTATACCCACAACATCAAAACATTTAACAAATCTAGAATCATGTTCACACATATTTCACATTATCTCGTGAGACACATCACATTAACCAATTCATTAGAGAACTATTTAATTATGGGTGCACTCATCACATCATAAAAATTAATTAATCATGCTCTCCAATAGAATGTATATTAATCATGGACATAAAATAACCCATGGAAAATAATGGTATTAATTTTATAAACAAGAAATTCACAAATAAATGATTGGGGTTACCAAATTATAAATAGAATAACATACATGGTATTATATTTATCAGTATTTTGGGAAGAAGAAACAATCTCATGATAAGTAAAAGATGTGTTTGCTGAAAGAAATTTCTATTTGATTTTTTTTTGAATTTATAATTACATCTTATAAGAAACATTTATATCCCAAATAATAAATGGTTTGTAAAATGAAATTATATTTTAAAAATAATAAAATAACATCAACACTAAAATTTGGAATAAAAGTGGAAAACCCAGGGAAAATGATTTCAGTTTGAGAATCCTCTTACCTTATGTCTAAAATATTTCTTCACATTAATATCCTGAATAATAAAATAAGATTCATTAATTAAAAAAAATACTAAACCTATTAAATATTAATTTGATTTATTATAATGTTTTATGTTATTTATGTATTTTATGATGAGTTAAGGTGTTTAATTTCATCATTCATGAGTTTTCATTTTCTTGGTGTTCATGATCGGTTCACTTGTACACATGTTAGGATGATCATGTAATATGTGGGTATTTATCTAGTATTGAAATTACATGTTATTAATGAGATTATAGAATTTTAATTGGTATTATATATTAATTTTTCCAAATATGAGGATGAATCATTATATAAATTGTTAATGATAATTGTTTAGATTACGTTGTTAGTTTTTTATCACAACGAACCCATTTTGTTTTATTATTCAATATTATACTTATATGTCAGTTACATAACATTAAAAAGGTTATAAGATATATTTTAAAATATTGGGGACCATTATAGTGGTTTTTTACTAAAACTAAAGGTGTTAAAATAAAATAAAAATACATCAACCTCGATGGTAGTAAATCGACACACAAAAAATGATGATTACATTTTTTTTAAATAAAAGGAAGATGATAAGAGGTGTGATTTTGAATTATACCATTATAAAAATTAAATAATATTATATAGAGGAAAATTGAGATATAATTATATATGGATAAGTGTAGGTGATGAGTGAATAAAAAAACAAAATAAATTGAAAAGAAATTAAATGAATATGAAATAGGATTTTACCTCTCGAATTATTCTCCTTGAAAAACATCCATAGGAAGGCTTGTTTTGGTATTTTTATATGAAACAATTCTCCAATATGTGTGGGAATGTCTTGAATTTTTATTTTTCATAAATTTGGAAGGAATCTAGGCTTCGGAGGTGTGAGGGGGAAGGGTGGTGAGGGGTGGTTTTTATAGTGAAGGAGAGAGATGTTTCTTGATTATTTTATTCATTATTTTCTTATATTGGATCAAGAATATTAATAGATTGAACTGTATTTCTAAGTAAATTAAAATAATGATTGATTGTTTTAGATTACGGGATTAAATAATCCATAAATCATCTGTGACTCAATAATTCATTTAATTGTTAGATATTTTATATTATTATATTTCACTCTTCTCCAAAACTTAAACTATGTTAGAAAAATAAAAATAATTCAACATAAAATTATTTTGAAGTGTAAAATTAAAATAATGTACTTTTTTTATGAAAATAATTTTCTAAATATGAAAATATTAGTTTGTCATTAAAAGAATCAATTATTCGAAAAATACCAATTTTAATATTATAATAGATTTTATAACACTCTAAAAATTTAACAAATTCGACATAAAATAATCTTATAATCATAAGAAAAAATAATAATTTCTAAATGAAATTTAATAATATATGTTTTATTTTAAATCATTATATTAATGATAAATTATTATTAAATATTTATAACTCTTAAAAATATAGATACTTAATTTATCTTTTTTAAAATTTATATTTTCTTATACCATGAAATTAATATATCATATTTTCATTCATAAGATATGGAAAAATTATTTAAACTTTAATAGGTGAGGAGAATATTCTATTGTCTCGATTACGATTCCATATGGTCACATTAATACTCCAAAGGCCGAGTTACTATTCGATTGGTATAAGTTTTTTTATTTTTGAAAAATCTGCTTATTTTATTCATTCCTTATTTATAAAGATTGCTTTGAGTTATTTATGTGAGTTTTTGTGATTGACAATATATGAAATAATTATAATAAGTTAGTTTCCATTGATTTAATTTTTCTTTCTTTCAAATGTATTGAGGGTGACTTCTCATTATTAAGTAATTTCATGTATTTAAAAAAATACATCCTTTTTTCACTTATAAAACTGATCCCCTTCTCCTATTTTCTTCGCACATAAGAATTATTTTGGATAGAAAATTCCCCACCCAAATCCTTTACATAATTCCCCTACCTTGTCCTAAATAACATGTTATGTTTATAAAACCCTCATATGTATGTTTTTGGTGAAAACAAAAAAGGATTTCCAAATGAGATATATCAATCAAAATTGAGAATTTTTCTTTTATTTTTTCATTCACATCATTAAAATATTCGTAAAATATAGTTAATTAATAAAAAATTATCATATATATATATTAATATTTTATTAATTTAATTTAATAACATCTATTAATCGCTTCTTTCTTAAATGGGAAGGAAAACTGTCAATCTTATGTATTGTGGACTACCACCACACGAACTGATTTAATTATTTTCCCATCATCGCCTTTCATGGATTTAAATAAGGATTAATTTAATATATATATATATATATGATATTTATTATATAATAATATTTATTTAAATATAATATAACATTTACCTTATTACCATCCAATATGTTTGAAACTGATTATTTCACTTATGTGTACGTGTGGACTACCACCTCCACAATGAAATATGTTATTTTTATTGTTTTATAATGAAATGGATTTTATTAATAAAAGATTTAATTAATATATATGATATATATTATATAATAATTATTCTTAAATTGTCCTTAATATTTTCCTTTATTAGGTTCCATCTGTTGAGAAAATGAAAACAACAAGCATCCATACATACGTCCTCCCATCTCCTTGAAAAATGAAATTTATTTTTATTTATATATCATTTATGGGTTAAAATAAATATTTATAGAATTAATATATATGATATATATATATATAATTACTAAATTTACGGTGATAATTTAATCTTGATCAATTTACAATGACCAAAACTACTGAAGCAACACATATATGAAAAAATAATGAATTGTCACATGGAACTGATATTTTAATAAAGAATTGTTATTGAAGTGGTGATAAAAGGTTATAGATACATAATATATTGTATTATATATATGATTATAGTTTTTAAAAACTATTTTAATAAAACTATTTTCATTTTATGTTAGGTTTAAATGTTTATGAAGAAATTCGAGACTAGAGGTAAGGTATTTTCCTCTCACTTTTTTCTATGGGATGACAAATGTTACTTTTTATAGTCAATATACTTCCCCCAAATGACATTTATGATTATTTTCATTAATTTATGGAATATAAAAATATATATATGTTTATTTCTTTCTTTGGGATTACGAATCAAAATTTTACAATTGGTGGGGGTTTTATGATACGATATCTTTATTTATCAAGATTGATTATGATTATTCTTCAAATGATAAAATAATATGATCTACATATCATGAAAATCTAAAAAAAATTATCCTATAGTGATATATTAAAATCACATATTTCCCTTAATTTTCCTTTCTTTTTTGCATTCTATATCCTAAAATAATTTCTTTATGGAAAAACTAACATTTTATATCTCTTCATCAAAAAAATACATTATCTTCCATGTTAATGTTTTCTAAAAAAATTATCAAGAAAGTTGTGATGATATTGTGATGGAATTTATATTCATTAATGTTAAATTCCTCAGATTTTGTTTACGATTTATTGTGAATATTAAATAATGTTACCTCTTTATCTTTTATCTAGATGGTTTATTATTATGATGAAAATATATTTATGAAACCCATTAATTTTCCATTCATTATAATATAAAAAATTTATAAAACATTATGTAATGCATATCATTTCCAAGGACTATTCAGTGATTAAATGTTTATGAAAACTTTTTCATTTTTATTTGTTACGATATGATAGATGTTTTATGAAATTTTATTACACATCTATATCCTTTCTATTATATTATGGGTGGTAATGGAATTACATATCCCTATAATTCATTGATAAAATATGGACATATAGTGAGATAAATAGGGCTAAACATCGGAGTGACCCCAGTTCAGTAAGGGAATTTTTTCACTATAATAGTCATGGAATATAACCATGACTACTATGATAGATTAAAGATATAACATACTATAGAAAAGTTTTTTTAGTAATCTCTGACTAATAAGAACAATATAGTCTATGATTATGTGTATGCCAAAATATTGTGTCTTATTCTAATGTTATGATCTCTTGGCTCATGTTCTTTTATTACATTGTGATTCGTTTCTAATGAACATCCAATATATATTCTACGACTTATGATTATGGTATATGATATTGAGTGAATAGTTCGTAAATTTCACGTTCATATTATTATTACAATATGATCATGTTATGTTTATTTGATCATTGATATCACCCTTATTTACCCTTACAAATTTTTTAACCTAACCCTTTATTATGTTTCTTTTCCTCGTGTTATTATGAAAGGTGTTATATATGATATGTCTTATAATGTTTGTAGTTATGAATAACATAGTGAATAATTTTTTATTTATCCTATGAACTAGTGCTTTTTGTGTATTTATGTTTCTAATGATACTTGGCCTATGTTATATTTTCATAGATCATTATGTTGGGGAATGAATATTCATCGACTAAGATGTAATATATTTTTATGGAAATTATTGGTCTTTATAGTTGGTATTAGTGCAAGGTTTAGTTAACCATTCGATACTATGAATATAAATAATTACTGAGAACCTAGGGGATAACTCTATGTATTGGAAAATATATTGGATTTTTGGTGAAGGATATGGTGACTAGTTACAATGAAATAACATCATAGTCTCGATAAATAAATTTAGATGTGATTTTTGGAATAGTTTTTTCTAGGCCTAATAACATCAAAAAGGAAGGATTGGTATTTCAATTAATCCTAACCTGATGCACAAAAACATGCATTGAATTGAAATTATTTTGAAACTCTTGTAGTATATGATTGGGAAATTCATACAAACCTTATCGACCATTATAAAGTATCTAAATAGTTGAATAAAATTAATAAAAAAAGTATAAATATAAGGGTTCATATATTTAAAATAATATCACAGTATATATATATCCTATAATTTATTTTTTATTTTTATGTATTCTATCATTATGATTAACATTTCTCACACTTTGTTTTTTGGTTTTATTCAATTTATGGAAACAATAAGACTCATGTTAATGCAGAATTCAATAAAAAATGCAATGATTATCATTATGAGCAACAAAATGTTATAATAGATAGAATGAAATATATAATTTCAATTCTCACATGACCCTCCCAAGATTTGAATCATGATAAACATCAAAAAAATAAAAGGAGGGAACAAAATTTTTTTGAGTTATTCATGATGAAAAAACCCACCTTATTTTAGTGGTTTCACTGATTCACTAGTTACTGAGTAATAGATCAGCACCATGTAAAAGATTTTTTTCATTATCTATTGTTAAAAACATTTGAAGTTTATTTTTGTTTTCTATCATTTTGAATGTAAAGTGGACCAATGGTGAAACCTTTTCAAGAATATGAGGCCATAAAATGAAATAGACTCTATAGAGTGGGAAGAGTATAAATGTTTATTTTTAAAAAAGTATATCTCTCATATTCATAATTCCAAGATATATAAATTATTACTTGATCTAAATAATAATGATGATAAATCTGATGGTACCTATGTAGAACATTTTACATGACATGTGATGTATCCGTCTGGTATTATCATCCATCATAAAATTAAGAATTATCAATATTTAATGTATTGAAACATAATTTCTAAATGGAGTTATATAGATGGGACAAAATTTTATATAAAGAAATTGTTTGATGTGATATAAATGTGGAAATATTTATTAGATTTATCTATATATTATATGGTTTTGATATGAAATGAATTATGTAATTCGAAGGAAACTATAAAAACCATGTAGAGAAGGATATGTGCTTTCTCTTATACTAAAAATTTGGAAAGAATCATGGAGGGAATTTACTCAACGGTATTAGTATGTTTTTTTCATTTTTAAATAAATGACATCAAACAATATAATGTTGTTGTGATGGTACACATTTAGCTACTGATCCGAATAGAGATAAATTTCCATAGTATGCATCACCTATAATAAAATGTTTCTAATGGTAAGAGTAAAGGGATTCTTAAAAAAAGTGCTCAAGTATAATGGATAATGATAATGATCTTGTTTAGAAACCCAATAATTCTAGATAAAATGGGAAATTTCATGAAATCAAAAACAATTATCTGGGCTTTGATAATTATGTGATGAATGGTATTGTTCCCATCCACTCAAGAATTGATAATGACTTATTAAACTTTGTACCTACAAAATATTTAATATCTAAATAATTTTCTAGTGGTATCGAAACACCTATTTAGTGTATATATGATGAATTTTAACTGAAAACCCTTATTGGTATGATGATTAAGCCTCAATTCTATGAATCATGTACATTTGAAGTTGGTGGCAATGTGCTTCTTGAAAAAAACTTTATCCTCAATCTGGTTGAATTAGATGTTATCTTATGCATGGATATTATTTCACTATATAAATAACACATAAATTTATAATTATTTAATGCCATGTTTTATATTCCAAAACAACTTATTATAGTTTTTTATTATTTTGATAAATAATAAATTACAATGGATATCACATCCATTATATGGGTCTTGATTCTTATTAATAATAGGGTGTTTATCCTAGATTGTTTTGGGGAAACTAAATATCAATGACATTAATTGTTTGGGAGTTTTTTATGTCATAAAAAATATTTACATAGTATTTTTTTGAATCATGAAGTTCAGTTCTCAGTATTACTAAGAGCTTCTAAAAAACTATTTCAAAGACTCTTAATAAAATTTCCCTTATTGAATTATAGAAATTAAAATAGAAACTCAAAGGAAATATAAGAAAAAAATTTGTTAATCCAAGTATATCACCTTAGGATGAAAAATTTATTTATTTTAATAATAAAGATATATCAATGTGAAAAAATATTTATTACCTTGACCTGAACAAGATCCCAATCAAGAAAAAGTATCATCTGCCCTGTATTGATGACTTATTTGACCAACTATGTCGTGATAAATACTTTTAAAATATTGATTTTTTTGTATATCAACTATATATAATCATGGAGGATAAAACCAAGACATTATTTAATAAAAGTTTTGGACACTCTGAATCTATAGTGATTCAATTTGGTCTTAATAATTCCCCCAAAAGCATTGTAGATTTAATGAATCGTGTTTTTAGAGATTACATTTTGCATCTTGTGGTAGTATTTATAATGGATAATATTATGTATAAATGTTTAAATAAATATCATGAGGATCACTTGAAATTTTTTCTGAAGACCTCGATTAAGGATATTTTTATGAAAAATTTACCAACTGTGATTTTTTTCTATAGAAGTTTTAATTTTTTGGTCATATAATCTCAAGAGAGGTAATATCCATCGGTACATCAATGACCAAAGTTATTGAAAATAGATCAAAAAACCAATATGATTTAGATTAATTGTATATATAGATTAGTTGGATATTATAAACGTTTTTTTGAATAATTTATCGATATAATATAATTTTCTCAACATGTTAACTAAGAAGGGGTCCATGTTTTTTTGGGAAAATGAACATGACTAATATTCCATGTAACTGAAGAGAGGGTTATTTAGTGAAAATATTCTTAAATTAACATATAATTGAAAATGGATTCATATCTACAGTGATTCATTTAATTATAGGATTAGATACATCCCCATATATAATAATTGGTGATAACTAATTCCTCCTAAAAATTGATGAATTGTGAGAAAAACTTCCCAACAAAAAATTTAGTGTTAGATATAGTAATATTTGAAATAAAAATATGGAATAATTTTATTTATAGAGAAACATGTTACATATACATACAAATTATAAATATTTAATGTATATATACACATAGAAGTTTTTGGATATATTCTAATAAAGATGGTTGCAACTGATTAATGATTTTAACTACTCAATACATTACATCCATGGGAAAATGAAAAAGGTGATTGATGATTTACGTCAAAAGGATCATGATAGGTTATCTATGATTAGGATCACAAGAGATCCAAAATTTCTTGATTTTAAAATAATAGACTTGAAAATCATGGCGTAAGGGAAGAGATATTGGCTTTCTAAAAAGAGTGTTCAACTATTAATACATGTGAAGAATAAAGAGGTTTAAATGGAAGATATAGAGCTATAGAAGAATGTGAGACATGTTCCGGAGTTTAACTTTAAATATTTTTAAATTATATGGTTTAGTAATAGTTTATTGGTGAAGAACATACCATATTATAATAAGGGGATATTAGAGGTTTCATATAGTTCTTCATTCTCTATTCACCTGATATGTATAAATATGTATAGAGTTCTAAAACAACATTTTTATGGGAAAACATTATGATGTATATTATGGATTATGTATCATAGTTCTTTGTGTGTTAAAAAGTTAATTCTGTGAGATAAAATTCTAATGGGGTGTCCTAGCCATTACCCATACCATAAGTGATATGGGAAGACATCACAAACAATTTTTTCAATAGACTCCGAAAATTATTTAAAGGGTAAATTGCTATATGGGTTGTAGTTGATCACCTCAAGAATTCATCAAACACAATAAATATTATATAATACTTATCTATGGATTAAAATTACCTGATATACATTAATTAAATTTTAAGGTTCTATAGAGTAACATATTATATTATATCTGATCTAGTTTTAAGGTTTAACTCGATGTTCTGGAGAAGTCTCCAATTGGTTTTGGATATATAGTTAATGTGTAACACAAATTATTATCCATATTCAATTGTTTAGTCTAAAATAGAAATTAAATCCATAGATTATATTCTATGATATTACTATATGTATATTAAATGTGGCTAGTATCAACACCTCCCTCTATAAGTGTTTTCTTAAAATACAGCTTTTGCATGACAATTCATGTGGATCCTTATGAAATACCAAAAAAAAAATGTATAGAACTACATTGTGTTTTTATAAAGGCTGAGAAGGAATGATATTAAGAAAATATCTTACTAAGGTATTGAAATTGAATATTAGAACCATTAAACTACACATTAAGGCATCTTAGTGTAGAAATAATGTCATGATTACAATTTTTAGTGTGATCTAATGTTTGATGTTCGTAAGAAGGTTTTTCGATGAATTTATATATGGAATAATATTTAATATTTATGAATAAAGGAATGTTTTTCCTTATATATATTTTTCATTTCTGGATTATTGATTGACTATGGATGGTTTTTATTTCTTGGCGCTTCCTTCGATCCTCTCTCAAGTCCATGACGTGTTCTATGTATCACTCCCGAGAACGTACATACATAATAAATCACATGTAATGACCTCTGAGGTCATACCAATAGATCATTTTATTTAATAAAATGAAAAAATATTTATATTTTTACTCAAAAAGGGGAATTTTTGTAAAACCAGACCACTCAATTGGTTATTGTTTTGTGGTGAAACAACCAACTTATAGAAGCTATGTGTAAAAAGAATGAAATAATGTGGAAGATGTATCTATAGTGTTGGGAATCATTGTAATAATATTTAAATATAAAAAATAATTGTAATTGAATTTGATATTAATTTATTTTGTTTTAATTAAATATATTTGTTTCAAAAGAATTCAATCTATTTAATACATTTTGTTACATAGATCACTATATTTTATCAAACCACATCATACCATTAATTGTATTATTTAAATTTGATTGATAATACCCAACATTCTAACATGAACATATGAATACGAATAAACACGTTTTTAAATTTATTTATAATGGTTTTATAGAAGAAATATAGATTTATATATAATTACTTAATTTTTAGTAAATTCATCAAATGCTTAAAAACACTTTTCCCCTAAAACTTAGTTTTATTTTTTTAGGAAAAGAAAATTTTAATACCTGTATAAAATATATTTTAAACAACTAAAATAATTTTTAGAATCTAAATTCAAAAATTTTATAATAGTTAATTTTTGTGAATTTTTGGAAAATATTTATTTTTTCATTAATAATGAAAAATATTAATTTTTATAAAAATTTATCTTTTTTTAAAGAATTTAACAGTTAAATGTTGTTTTAATATTTCTTAAAAAAAATATTTCAATTATATTAGGATTAATCTAATATATATCATTGAAATTAATTTCATATTTTATTTTGATAAGAATACTTTCTATAATTAAAAAATCATTTTCTTTGGACAATTGATTTTTTTCGCATTTGGGGGTTTCATTTTAAATTAAATTATTTAAAATTCATGAATTGAATTTGATAAAATATATTAAATATTAGTAAAAATAATAATTTATATCACAAAAATTTTAACTTAATTTTCTTATAACGATTAGTAAAAAATAGTAAAAATTAATTACTGTATTTATAGTTAAAACGAGGTCTAGAAAAATACTTGTGCTTGTGTTAAAATTATCATTCCATTAATATAGGTTTTTTATTTGATAAATTTGATATCATATTTAATATAATTGGGTTATATTATCTATTAATCCTAATTTTATTTTTACTCTTAATGGATAAATTGACTATGTAAAAAAACTATGTAACATTGTGAAAAAAATGGTAAAAGTATGTAAACAAAGATATTATAGGAATACAAAGTTTTAAAAAATGGTTTTTTGTGATAAAGGGGATTATAATATATTTATTCTAAACAATACATTATTTATCAATTTTTGAGTCTCGTTTCTTAATAGAATCTTCCCATTATTTAATAGTTTTTGCTATTTACTAAAATACATCTTTTTCTTACTTATAAAATGGTACATCTTATGATCTATTATTTGCACATTACAATCATTTTGGTTAAAAAATAACTACAATAATCCATCCATTAGTTCTCCAACCATGTCTTATATTATATTTTTTATTAGAAAACACTCATAGGAAGGCATTTCATGAAATCCTAATGAGGCTTTCCAAAGAAGATGCATCGTTCTTAACTGAGCTTTTTTATTTATTATTACACCACCTTTAAATATTCTTAAAATATTATTAAATAATATAAAATAAACTTAATGATAATGATATGTTATTATTATAATATAATAAACTATATCCACCTTATCTTTTATAAATTGGGAAACAAAACCGTCAAGCATATGTATAGTGGACTACAGTCATGCAAACTAATGTACGTCATTTTCCTTCACTACCTCTCACCAATAGATAAAATTATTACTTTTATGATTATAAATAGTGTTTATGACATATTTATACATCCATGATTATTTTATTACATACACCTTCTTACCAACCAATCCGTTGAAAAATGGTAACATCGCCCATGTTTACGTCTAGACTACCTCTCCCAACAGGCATCATGATATGTTTTTTATTTTTTTATGATATATTTTGATAAGTATATATTTATTGAAAATATAGTATATATATGATAACAAAAATTATTTATTAAATATTAATCAACACTTACATGTATTTATATCTATATGTCGAGAAAATGGAATGAACATCCATGAATACGTACAACCTACCATCTCCATGAATGAGGTAATTCATTTTTCTCTCTATAACATTAATGTATGACTATAAATATGTATATAAATAATATCTCTATAATTTATATCATTATTTTAAAAAAATTGATGTAACCATAATTAAATTATACTGCCCATAATTACTAAACCAAAATATAAATGAAAAATGAAGTAATTATCACCCAGCATAGTGATTTTAATAAAGAAGTGTTCATCAATGGGTGCTAAATGTTTAATAGTAAATAATAAATGCTATGATATATATAATAATGGTTCTATAATAGATTTATAATATACCTATATTTATTAGACATGAGGTTCAAATGTCTGTGATAGAAGTCGAGACTCGTGCTTAGGGATCATCGTCTCACTTCTTTTTCAATGAGACACATGTCATATTCACCCTATGATTCCTTTTTGTGGTGTATATACTAAAAATGAATGTATTTTTTATTATTATCTCTAAAATTATTGGATATAAATATCCATATATGGTTTTTAACTTCATGGGGCATCTGATTCAAATTTTACAGACATGGGGAGGTTATTATAATATGATCTTCCTGTTTATTAGGATTTCTTTTGATTATTATTATAATAAATTAATATTATGTTATATATCTCACAAAAATAATTACATTAATTATAATCTAGTTATAATTATAAATTACATGTTTTCCTTTCATTTATTTTCATGATTTACATAAGATTTCAAAATAAATCTTTTAATGAAAACCCAATATTCTTTCTCTATTTGGTCGAATGTCCTTTATCATACATGTCCATGTTTTCTATAAAAATTATCATGACTGTTTTAATTATCTTTTCATTGTATTTATATTCAATAATGACACACACTCATGTTATTATGAGTATTTACAATGGATATTATCTAAATATATCATCCTTATCCTTTCACTAGATGGTTTATGACTATGATTACAAGATATTTATGAGCCATGTTTCTTCTTAATGGAATATTAATTGACAAATTGATTTATTTTTTATGAAACCCATTTTTCCATGCGTCATTCAATGATAAAAATTTTATTAAACCAATTACCTTTTAACATGGTATTATATGATGAATGTTTTATGATCTCATTGCACACATTTGTATGATTGCCATTATGTTATGCTTGGGCCCAAAATTAGATATCCACCCAATTAATTAGGTAAAAATGTATATTTCATGAGATAAACATGACTATCATTAAGGGTGAAACCATATTAGTAAGGATATATTTCCATGATGATAGTCTTGGTAGTTAACATTGACTATTATGATGATTTTGGGAGTAAAATCATTCCCCTATAACTGACTTGAAAGTAAGAATTGAGTACAGAGGATATAACCTTTTGTGATTATTTGTGTGATATAAATCTATGTATTATTAAAATTTTATGTTCTTAAGGATTATGTTATTTAAATTCTTTATAATTCATATATTATGAAACGCCATGGTTTATTCCATAACTCAAGATTATGATCTATGATATGAAGGTTATAGTTTGAAAATGTTTTACTCGTGTTATTGTAATAATGAACTAACATTAACAAAAGGTACATACCATTTAATTTTTAGTTAAATTATTTAAAATAGACTTAGTAATGAAGCCTAATAGGTTAAAGAGAAAAATGGTGTTTCTGAGGCTTGTTTGAATCATGATGCACCAGAAAAGGGGAAATAGAATAGGTCGCATGGTTTTTCTAAAACTGTAAGACACTAGGTGCATGGTCGTGTGAGTGATTCATATTTGGGGATACTGAGATTTTTCATGGTTTGAACATAATTAGTCCAACATTTCACCTAACCATATTAGGTTCCCTTTATAGTAGTGAATGGTGCGTAGTTGGTACAATGTTTTCCCAAACCCTGCAGCCAAACCATGAACTGTGTAAATTATGGCTGAAAAACCTATTTTCCCCATAGTGAATGTTTAAACCCAATTACTTATCCTCCTAAATTATTCTAGTGGGATTTTTATCTTTACTGCATGCATGGAGCCCCTTGTCCCCCTCCACGAGGTTTTTATCCTAATCTCTCATTTCTCTATTGAATCCTCCACTATCCAAAGCTATTGAACTATATTAAAATGTTATTCCTTCTTCACCCATATATTCATAGGATACTCATCTATATGATTCAATTTTTTATGGAATAAAATTCATCAATTTGCATAGTTTTGAAATATCTTTTATTTTTACCTGGCCTTCCAAGTAGTTCCATGGATATCAATCAAACTATATCTTTCTTACAAGCTATCAATATGGTTTACATCCATATTTTTTCACATAAATCTTTTTATGCCTAGTCTCCCAGGAACGTTATCCTTGGGGATCATCATAATCAATTTTTTTGTGTGTGGTGTTGTGATGGTTTTTATTCCAAATGGAGAGAAAGATCCAGAGTAGAGTGTGGAGGTGTTATTATCTATGGTTTCTAAGGATTAATGAAGTCATTTTTCACTTCATCATTACAAAAAATTGTCTAGAGTTTTGATGGAGAATATTGAAGTATATGTTTCATCATTGTGGGACAATCAGACATGATGGATAACATTACCATACTAACCTCTATTTGAGGTTTCTTCTTATTATATAATAATAACTTAGTGTAGTAAGATGTTAATATTTCATTAAATATTTTTTTTATCTCAACCTATATAATTTTGTATCCTTCTATGCATGTGATTATATTGACTATGTCTAGGATGTATGATTTCAATCTCAACAAGGTATATTTCACCACCTCTATCTATTCTAGTTAGATCTAATCCTCAGATAGTTTCTTTAAACCTTTACATATTTTATATCTTGTAATCTTGTTGTTTTATTTAAATAGTAATAAAGAATTTTAGTGGTTTTTTCATCATACACATAGGTCCATAGTGAACCAAAAAATGTTTTATATTAGTTTTTCTTAACTTTTCATGCACCGTATTCATCATGAATTTGTATTTACTTTTAATTATTGTTTATATAACTACCTATATAAATTAATGAACCCAATACCTAGATTAGTGTATTATTGGTTATTTTATTGAGACTAACACATAATCATATCCCCTAACAATTGGTATTATAGAAACAATATCATTAATAAGAGGATTGATAATGTTTTAAATAGAATCATTTAATGGGGATAATGAATTTATCTAATGAAAGATAAATATAAATGCATTTATAGACCATAAGAAGATCATTTATCCCATATTTAGTCCAAAAAAGATAATTTTCACTGTATACATCAATGGATTCTCCACTACCATAGATGTGAATTTCCCTATTGATTTTCTTAGAACGTTGTGTAGCTTAATACTTCTCTATTTAGGTGATAAGGTCCTTCATGAAGTATCTTATGATTCCATTTTTCCGAAAACATGTCTCAACATGAATATTTTTATATGTATAATACATTAGTTTTCTATATATAGAATAATATGTGATTTTAAACCATTTGAATGAATCCTAGAAATGAAATTGAGACCCAAATCAAAGAATTTAATATTTTTTTATTAATTTTTATAATATAGAAGTTATATTGGATGTTCAAGATATTTTATAAAACTTTTGAATTCATTAGATGACTCTTATAATTCCATCATATATTCAATGATGGGTGGTAGGGGTTTTATTAAACCTAGAACAAATTAATAATACTTATTTGACTAAATAAATTCAAAATAGGAATCCTAGTTTTGTTAAGTAAAAATATGAGTGGATTAATGTTAGAGGTAGGACTTAGTATAGGGGAATAAGGGAAGGAATGAGAAAGTTCAGGAGACAAATAGTATATAGGGGTACATAAATAAAAAAATTCATTAAAAAAAACATGGTCATATTAGAAGAAATTTTCCACAGATGACCTATTCTAGAAACACCAATAATAATGATCACTCGTTATTGATTCAATAATATTTTAAAAAAAATGAAGAAATAAATGTCTTTTTCTATTATATGAATGTTGAATGTGTCATGGATGGAGTATTTACATTTATTATTTATCCTAATGGTGAGTAATTCATTGACCTGAGAGAGATTGAGAGTGTTGAGGTTTACATAAGAAATAAAAAAAGTGGAATAATAGGTATAGATAATATCTTTCTAAAACTGTATGATGGGTTATATTAATCCATATAAGAGGTTAGGTGTGTATATAATTTGAAGAGAAGTCTTATTTCCCTATGTGTCATAGAAAATATTAATACTTATATTGGTATAATTCAAAGTATTAGAGGTTTTCTAAGAGGTCACTCATTGTTATGAGAGTAACATTTCCCAATAGCCTATATGTCCTAGATGGAAGGATTAATATGCAGTACTTAAATGAAACCCTTTCCCTTATTAAAAATTACACAGTGTTCTAGCCTAGATTTTGAGATCATGAAATATCAAATGGGATGAATGAACTAAGAAAGTAAGGAAATTAATATGATATAACCCAATAATATCCTATATTTTTATAAAGGTTATGTTTGTGGTCATTCCAAATGAGATAATTTTTAAAGGTATACATATAGATCTAAATAAACTTTAGAATATGTACATTGTGATTTTTTGGGTCGCATTAGTAATTCATTCAATATAAGTTACACTACTATGTGACCTTTATAGATAACTTTTCATCAAATACATGTATTTACATACTAAATAAAAAATCTAAATCTGTTTAAAACTTCAAAATCTGGAATACTAGTGAAAAAATTAAATACATAAAAAAATAAAATCACTTATGATAGACAATGGTCTGGAGTATTTATACAATGAATTTATATATTTTTAGAGATATAAATGTATTATTTAACACAAAACCATAGCGGATACACCACAATAGAATGTTCTACTAGAGAGGATGAATATGACTATTTTAGAATGGATACGGAAAATGAACACTTATTTTAGTCTTCATATATCCTTCTGGGTAGTCAATTTTCCTTCTAAAATATATCTGATAAATAGATTCTCTTCTATTTCCATTTATTTCAAACCCATAGAATATATGTAGAATGGTTCCCCATAGTTTACGGAATCATTGATTTTTTGGATGTACTATATATTATAATAATAGGGGTTATAAAATCAAACCCATGTACATGAAATTTTTATTTATAGGATACCCCCATGGGGTTAAAGGATATTTTCCGAGTGAATATAAACCTAATATTTCAAAATTTATAATTAATCAGGATATTATTTTCTATGTAAATTTTAAATTTAAATAAAGGCATCTGATCCTATCTAGTCTGATCTATACAACACTATATGTGTTGGGGGTTATATTAGAACATGAAATATATCTTAAACCTAGGTTTATATTCAATAATACACCCCAATAAACACACAATATACCAGACCCTATTAGTGAGTTCGATTCTATGTTTGTGGTTGAGATATATGGTGACTTGAGAGACTACCAGATGACACATGATAGGACTCTAAAAACCAAAAGGAATCTATCCTGGTTTACTAGAGTTATGTCATAACTTTTTCCCTTTACTATAGTATTCAACCTAGGGAGTGATATACCAAATTTTTTTAACAATCTCTTTAATCTCATGAATCGTTGGAGTCAATTTCTTCTATAAGAGCTAATATGGACTTAATTCCTAAAAACCAAACATGAATAATAGTTAAAAATCCCATAAAGGAAATTTTTTTATGATTTAAATATATTTTTAATGAGAAATAAGACAAAAATGGTGTAAATTAGGTAAAATAAAAACTAGAATTATTTAAAAGGTATTCAATCAACATTATGTAATTGGTTAAAACGATATTTTTTCACATATTTTAAATAATCCCATCATTATATTGTTTGTATACTTTTATACTTGAAAACATGTACATGTTAAATAATTGGATTTTAAAACTTACTCCATTCATGGTAAGGTATATAAATATCTTTATATGTTGAAACCTAATTAATTTTCAGGTTATTTAATAATTAATCATGTGTTCCTTTAGAAACATCGATATTTGGCCTTAATAAATCATCCAGACAAAGTTATATGTAATTTTATTTTTTTTCCTTACAAATAAATTTACTAGAAGTAAATATGATGATTGTGTTTACTTTAGGTCTATCAAACATGTCTCTATTTTTTTGATACTATATTTTAATTATATATTAATTTGAGAGAACATCAAATTAATAAATAAAATGAAATAAATATTGTATAATGTTTTTTTAGTAAAATATTTATGGAACGAAAATATAATTCTTGATATAAAAATAACTATCGATAAAGATGTTAGGTTGTTTTATTATCACAATCATATTTTATTAATATGTTGTGATGATTTCATTTTAAATAAAAAATAAAACTTTCTAGTTTGAATTTATGATAGAATTTTTATTTTTCTATATCAATTTATTTTGACATTGATTCTGGCATTGATTTAACGAGTAAAAACTCTTATGGAAACACATTTGGTAACCTCATGTTTTCCATGATATAATCATTGATATATATATATACAACTATTTTTGTTCCTTGAGAAGGTATATGGTATTTCATGGGATGAACAATTAGCATGTCTAAAAAGATACTTAGGTATGTGTCCATATCATCATATATGTGTATTTTTTGGTTATATTGATTCTTATAGTTTACATGTTTTGGGAATTGTTGATTCTGACTATGATGGAAATACAGAAATTAGAAAATTTGTTAATGGATATATATTCTTATATTGGGGTGGTCCAGCATAATGGAAATTTTATATTCCATCCATTTTTCCCTTTCCAGAAGTGAGGCCAATTATATAGTATTTTTTGAAGTAATAAAAATTTTATTTGAAAAAAGGATTAGTTAATAAATTTCTTTTATCATTTGATAATATTGTAGACATTTTTGATAGTTAGTCTGCATTGCATATCTTTAAAGGTAGTTTTTTCCATGTAAGCTAAAATTACATAAACGTTATTGTTCATTTTGTTCGGTATATCATTGAAATTTTGATTGTATATGCCACGAATTTTCTTACTTTGGAAAGTCTATACAATTGTTTTAAAAATGATTTTAAATTTTACAATATTATTCATTACTTAGGACTTAATAATGTTTTCCAATTTTAATTTCATAAGTTGTGATAACACCATTAGGTTTAATTATTTTATTTCAATTTTAGAGATTTGTGAATTTTCATGTATAAATTATTATTTTTCAATAAAATTAAATTAATATGAATTATTTTTGGTTCCTAATCTATATTTTATATTTCATGATTTACATTACACTTTTTTTTAATGGAATGTTAAATTTGTAATTTATTATATTGTAAATTTCTATTCGTTTATTTTCAATACCCCATTTCAAGATCTAATGTAATGGTAACTAATCTAATATGTCATGTTAGAAGCACGACAAATAATGTACATCCTTGAAAATTTTAATGTTTCATATATTCATGGTGTAAGGGAATGATAAGAATAAGGTTAAATCATAATACCATAAGGGTTTATCCTACTAATTTAAGGTTTCAACCTACTCATGGAAGGGTAAACCTTGGAACATGTAATGATAAACCCTCACTCATGTAATGGTAAAGACATACCACTTAAGGGTAAGATGATCTTTATTACATATAGGTAGTAAAAAAGATGATTCCAATTGGAAATCCATGTTGGGCCTCATTTATCCTCCAAAATATCCTTTTCATATGGTACTACCATGTCGTCTATATATAGATTTTATGCCTCACTCACTAATGACTCATATTCTTTAATAATTTCACCTTAATGAATTTCTTCATCAATTACATGTGTTATTATGGATGTTTTTTATTCTCACTGGAGGAAAATATCTAAATCATTTCATGGAGGAGTTTTAGTTAATGGTTATTGAGGTCCTACACATCCATTTTATCATCACCATTACCAAACCACGTCTTAGATTATGTTATAGAGTGTTGATGGTTCTCCAACCATTATTGCGGGATGATAATACATGATGGATAACATCAACATATTTTACTCTTTTTTAGATTCTTCTAAATACCTGTATTAGAACATTATACTATAATAAATTTATTATAATTTTTTTTATTTCTTTCTTCTTATGGGGAAACTCGTACAAGGGGAAATCCTAGTGTACTCCTATGCTTGGCCATATTGATGGGTATGAGAAATGTCTCCCCACCCACTCCCCCTCCATCATATAAAACTTATTTAATAATGCATAAACACCTTTGTGATTATATTCTCTGCATTTTCCCTCAGCCATAGACTCTATATATATATATATATATCCCTACCCATGTTTCCTTTAACTCTCTCATCTTTCACCAAACATTCCACTCTTTATTGATCCCATCGACTGTAGGAGGCCTTATATCTCACCTCACCCATTTTTTGGAGACCCTCATTCCCTCCTAAGGTGTGTAAAACCCTATTCCCCTCCCCACAACTATTTATAGATAGTCATCTCCCATGATAGTTTTACATCTTTTTTATTCTATTTTTTAATTTTCATTTTTATTTTATATTTATAAATTTTTCTAACAGTTCATTCAATGCCCAGAAATTATTTTAATTGTGAATTTACTATATCCTTGTATATAGGATCAATGATTTCTGATTTCAAACTTTCATATAGGTAATTAATTTAACATTTATATTTCCTTTATTTTATCACTAATTAATTTTAATATTATATTTTATTATCGGTTTATCAATTTTAAAAATAATTAATTTTGATTTATAAATTATTTAATCATTGCAATCATCCTTACTATTTAATTTTATATAAATTTTTTAATTTATTTTTTTATTAAATTAAAATTAAATAATTTTTTTAAATATGTGATTGTTATTTTTAAAATAATAGATTCTAATTATTTTAAAATATATATTGAACTATTTTTTTAATGAGTTTGGAATTTGCATTAGTATACAAGTTAGTTAATTTCTTCACATTCTATTATTCAAAACATTTATACTTATAATTTGGACATTATTGGGTTTCAATGATGCTTCCACTTGATTCATATTAATTTTTTCTACATAAATGTATGTGGGAATTGGTAATTATAATCTGATATTTACTAGAGGTAAGAATATTCTCAATGATTTTAATAGAAAAAATAACCATACTATTTCATTTGGGGATGATTTAAAAGTGTTTTAATAATTAATTGTTATGGATAGGATTTTAGGATTCGTAATGTATTTTGTTATAATTATTTTATATTTTATTTGGAATGGTACGAAGTAGTTTCTTGTAAGATTTGTAGACATTTATAAAATTGTTCGTCTAATTATTGGATATTTATTTTAGTATGTAGAAAGAGTCCAGATTTTATTTTTAATATAACAAACTATTTATTCTTATTCAGAAAATAGTTTTCAAAAAATAAAAATTGAAAATTTCAATCATTAAAATCATTTCTTCACAATGATTTAATTTAAATTTATATAAAATAATAATTTATTGATTTTAGGTGATTTAATTCTCTCAGTGAACTTATTAAAATGTATTATTAATTTATCAAATGTCTGATTTTAACAAATGTTAATTCCTTTTTTGATGGATTTGGAATTAGTTTGAAAGAATTGTACAATTTTTTTATTTTAGAAAAAAATATGTGTAAGATAAATTTACAAACATACACTATTATAGTTTTATACGATATAAAGTAATGATTGTAAAATTTACTTTATTCCTATCTAACACAATAATCCCGTTTATATAAAGGGAGTTTTTTTATAATTTGTATCATGAAACATGATTGATTAGTTATGTCTGTCCTATTGGGTGTTTCATCCTTCAATGCATGTATGTAGTGTGAGTTTTCCGAGGAAGTTGAATTTATATATCCATACTACAATTTTTTCCAAATTTATTAGGTTTAATTAGATCTCATTGTGGGATAGATTCTATAGTCATTTTATTGTTTCATGTCTTGTAATATTTCTATTTTGATTCATTAGGAATAATGTTTTTTAGTTGTGTCATTTTCCAACATCTAGGTCCCCAGTTGACAAAATTACATTATATATCGGTGTTATTTAATTTTCATGTGTGGTATTTATCATGAATTATTAATTACCCTATAATGTTATTTTTTAAAAATGACAATGAAAATTCATGAACTATGGACCTTGACTATTTGATTCATGGTTATTACATTGGGAAAAATACTCCAACCAATCCCCTAAAAGAGTTCATGTTTTCACAGATGATGGTGTATATGGGGTTTTTGTTCCACATTCATTTCCAATTGTGGTAATCCAATAGTCCACACTGATGGAGCCCAATCAAAATTTGGTTAATGGTATATTTTATAGGTAAAAACACAAATATTAAAGTAGATATATAGATCAATAGAGTTGATCGCAAAACCAAAAATTGAAATGGAATCAATTTTTATTGCGTAATAATGGAATTAAAATATTTCCCACAACACACAATATTTATAGGAATATAAAAACATGAAACTCGAAAAAAAAATTAAAAAAAATTAAGCCAATATATTTTTTGAGGAAGTTATCACCCAAACCTCCAACACCAAACACTTCATGTAATCTTTTTTTTAAGTTTTCCCAAACTTTATTATATACGTGAAGTTAGGTTCAATATAGATAAAAACATATTTATTCTTACAACAACCCCATAAGAATTTTTTCTTGTAACCAATAATTATTGACCATCTTTATTAACATATCCATGTAGTTGATCAACATGATCAATTAACCAAATTAAATGATTTTTTTTCCTATATCATTTGGTTCTATTGATGAAATGGATTCCATCATCTTTAACAATCCTCCATATTTCATTGTATTTAGATCCTCAAAGTTAAATATATTTTATATCACTGATTGAAAATATAAATTTACCTAATTATCTATTGGTTCTGTTCTCTCATATATATATAAAATTCATTGAAAATTTTATTGATGTAAATGAGATATTTATCCGTCATTTTATTTTGATTTAGTATTTTTTTTGACATTTTCATTAGTTCTAAAATTACCCAATCCCATATTAATAATTATACAATGTATTCTTATGCTACTAGAGTGAGATTCAGCACCCAAAAATCGTCATCATGATTATATATATAAGAATAATTTTCTTAAAACATTACATCAGTGCTAAAAATAATTATCTTGGTTATGGAATTATTCATGCGATATCCCATTTCCCAGTCTCCATATCCCAAAAAGTCACCATTCACTACTATTTCAATGAGCATTGTACATTTTTCTTCTAGGATCCTGAAATAGGAAATAGAACTAAAAACACTATGATTGACTACACTTTCCTTTTGAGTACCACATGTTTTATGGAGGGTAATTGGTTTAATTTTTTTAATTGGGCATCTATTGAGTATCCCACAGCTCAAAAATCTTCTTCAACGCGGAATGATGTGGGAATTTATTTTTATTTTTGCACACCTATTTCAATGATGTTAATTGTTTGATTTTTTACTTTGAACTACTCTATATAGTTTATGTGTGTAATAAAAAATTAGCTGGTTCTTAATTCTATTTAATTGATGTACTCTTGAAAACATAATGGGTTTAATCCCCTATATTTTGAGATCACAATGTCTTAGGTCATAGTTACATTGATTTTCTACAAGCACCATAACTTTTTGAGGACGTCGAACACTTTGAAGTTCATCTTGATAAAGTATAACCGTATTTTGATTCTATAATAATTATTAAATTTCAGAATGTCTATCATTTTTTCCATTACATGTTGAATATAGTTTACATCGCACATTTTAGAAAACTCTAGTCGATCAGCAGCTTTCCAATTGGTCTTCATTAGAAATTCATATCTATGATATTTACATAGAACCCAACTTCTATATATTTGATTCTAGTGTCCAATTATTGGATTAACATTACCCAGATTATTAATTATTATTAGTTAAAAACTTTTAAAGATTATATTCCCAATCCTAATATTGTATATCCATTCTTAATCATCAAGTACTATAATCAAATGTAACGGTACGTCCGGTTGGATCATAAGTTGAAACATGATGTTCTTCCCCATCAATACTTTTGTGACAATATTTCTTTTATCAACAAAAATAACTATTTTTTTTAATTGTCAGACCTATGTGAATGAAGTTTTCCACCAATTTTCCAATAATCAAGATATTGTTCTTTGGGGTAGGTATATAGTAGACATTAGAGATGAAGTCATGATTGTATTCCTTTTGCAAGATAAAAATTTCCCATCTTCCCACCAAAAATATTATTGAGAGATCACCAAATAAAATTTCTCCTTAACCCCACCCATATAGGTTCACAAAATAGTTCACATAATAAGTCGTGTGGTTTGTACCTCTAGAACTAAGATACCACGTACATTTATATGGTGTTAATTTTGGTGCCCTCAACACTTGGGAATATCCAAAAACAAATTCTTATTATGAAATATGATCCACATTGGTGTCATTATTCATGGGATTATTATTCTCTCATTCATTTATACAATGTCCATATTTGTAACTTTTATAGCACTTAAAATTTATATCTTCATTTTAGGGGATTTTAGAATGATCCCTTTATTTCATTTTCTCATTCTTAGGGATTATATTTATGAAATCCATGACCTCCTTGATTTAAGATTCTTTCACCTTGTCCTCCACTTCATTGATCATATTCTTTTCCATCAAATCCTCTATATAGACATCTTGGTAATTTCCTATCCCCCTTACTACATTTCATATTTTCTGAGATATAACTCTGATTGTAGGGCATGATACACTTCATTCATATCACTATTGAGTTTTAGCTTTTGTTTCATGGATTATAGAGATCCCATTAGTTTATTGAAAAAATAATATCAATGACTATTTTTTCTTTCAGGTAAACAACTATCTACCAAAATTGTGATCTAATTATCACAAAATTTACTCACACACTCACATGTCGGAAAAATTTTATGTTTTATTCACATTTTGTTCACCACTACCACTACACGATTATGATTCTCAAAAATGGATTCAGAAGACTTCAAATATAGGGATTGAAACTCACTTAGTAGATAACAAATCATATCTTCTTTATACTATCATCACCATTGGATTCATTTTGAATATTTTCACATATATGATTTTAATATTTTTATGAACTAATTATTTTGAAATTGGATTAATCAATTACTTGATAGATAATGGATTTAACCTTATAGTCTCACATTTATTTCACCCAAAAGAGTTTCCATTTGAATACCTAGTCATTCATCCTCCACTACTCCGGATTTTATCATAGTGTAACCATCAACCACGATGTCCATGACATATTGGGTTCCAAGGAGTACTTTAATTTTGATGCACCAATTATCATAGATGGTATTTATTATATTTTGGATAAAATAATTTCAAATATCCATCTCTATAGAGACTCAAAATTATTTTGATAGGATAATGATAGATGAAAATGTCCCTAATTTCAAAATGTTTTCTTTTTTTGGAATTCCATAAGTCCATTTTTTAGCTTACATGCTAATATTTTTTTTCAATAAATACATGATAATTGGTATTCATTAATGTGAAATTTAATCTATGAAATTAGTATTTTTAAATTTGAATGAAATAGAGGCATTAGGGGCATTATAAAATATGAGGTGGATTTTTTTTGACATGAAAAATGTACATAGAAGAGGGAGAGCATGTAAGCCCCACAATATCCAAACGGTAAATTGTTTTATGGAAGGAAAAATCATTGGAGTAAAAAAATGTGATATTCATAGAATCTTTGAATGAAATTTGGAGAAAACATCAATGGGAAACAAATAAAATTTGAATTACCAAAAAAGTGGCATTAAAATATGGGAAAACCACAAAAAACTCTATTAAATTAAAAAACTGTGGGAATGAATATAGCACATATGATTTAAAATATTATTATTTATTAATTATCTTTCTACATAACTTATTTAATTTAATTCTAGAAGATATCCTAGATCCTTCTCTCAACATACCTCACCATTAAACCATTTAACACAACTAAAATAGACTTCTCTTGGACAAACAAAATTTCATAAGAAGATTTACATATCACTATATGTGATCATAGGAAGAAACATTATCAGGGAAACACACTATACCTTATTTATTAAACTTTAAATAAAAATAATTCACATATGACCCAAAATTTATAGGGATACAAGAACATGAAAGACCCAATAATAAATTCAGATAGATACCTGATTGTTTATATTAGTTTGGAATGGTTCCTCCCAATTATCCATCACCAAACACTTCTGGTATCCTTTATATAAATCCCCAAACATAATTTTAGAATCAAATTTTTGTGTTGTATAGAGTAATATTCATTTATTTTTCTAACATTGATGTTTTAATAATTCATGGATTCTAGGAGGGATCTGGCATTGGGGGTGCTAGGTGGGGTGATATTTCTACAACGATATATGGGTGTAAACAAAATTCTAGGTTTAATGACTTCTTTTGGTGATATTTGTTTAGCTTTATTAGGTTATTGATCAATATTAATGGTAGTGGGGTTGAAAAAAATCATAAGGCAGATAAAGGAAAAAACAATTTTTAATCTTTTTGTTTTAATGGTATTCACTGTCCAAATTTTTTGGTCCACCTACAAGTTTTTGTGTAGGGTTATTAGAGGAAATTTACCTTGAAGATATCACCATTATTTTGTGAATTTCGGACAAAAAATTGGGGAACTCCTTTTTAGTGGATGTGAGGGTAATTTTTTATTGAGTTTTGGATTAGAGATATTGATCATATACAACAATCTCATCATCCACATACTTATATAAAATGTTTTTAAGAATTAAACTGATTTCATCTCACCAATTCTATCAAAATTTACATTAGTTTTATCAAATATAGATAACTCTTGGCTTGGGAACCTTTTTAGATTTAAAAAATTTGAAATCCAACAATTATAACTATTATTAGTAATTTTTATAAAATATTTTATTTCATTATTTATATATTTTTTATTTTTTAAATATTTATACACATTTTAATAAAAATATATATTTTTATAAAGTTAAAACCAGTTTGGAAAATTTTTAAGGTAATCCACAATTCCCAAAACCCTCTTTTTATAAGGGAGGATACTCTTTAATTTTACCCACATTTCCAAAGTGGGATCCCCAAATATTTGTCCAGTTCATCAATCACTACTACCAAATGGGTCCCCCAAGAATTATTTATTTATTTTTGGAATAGAAATTATAACAAATACAAACATTAAATTCTAAAATTTATTATTCTAATCAAAATTGAATAATTATATATAACATAGGAACGATTTGATTTAAAGAAGTACATAATGTCAATATCTAAAAATATTATCAAATTTAAAATATTTAAAAGCAATAAACTTGTTAATCATTTAGTTAAACATGAGATATATTACCTACAATGATATTTCCCTGAAATATCTCATTTTTAATAACTTTTTTGGTCATGTGAATATATCCTTTTCATGAACACTCAGAGGAGTAAATCCATAACTTCAGTAAGAAGCAGCACCACTTCTTTGTCCACAGATGAAATATTTGACAATGTGTTTCCATTATAATAACAAAAAATTCATTGAGTCAAAATATTTTATAAGAGTTTATAACTAAAACTCTATTCATAATAGATGTTATCAAAACCCAGTAGTTGGGGTTATAATTTTTAGTTCAACAATATTCTTTGCAATTCGTATTTTCCAATGAAACACTTTTATTTGGATCAACCTATATAATGTTGTGTGTTTACATTAAAAAATGATTTATTCCATGTGTTTTAAGCATATAAAGTGAATATTTTTACAAATAATATCTCATATATTTGATTTTATAAATGAATGATCAATATCTTTAAATAATTTCAAACAGATGATTGGTATTGTATTATCTTGTGACAGTTTTCTGATATAATAATTTCACAAGATTCTATGTCTGTACATTCTACTATAAAAGAGACCATATGTTATTGATAATGTTTATTCCCTAAAACAATTGGTTTAGATAGTACTCATTAATTTATTATAAAATTCAATATCAAATAATAGATACCAAATCCCTTCAACTTTCATTTAACATTTTTCTAATGTTTCAAACCTTGAATACATGGTTGAACTTGAAATACATGATTCTTTCTTTCACATCAATGAAAATCCAAAACCTACATGGGTAAAAACCCATATATATGCGTATTGGTTATCCTAGATACTAGTAAACCAACCTTCATCAGTATATCCTTATAATATTGTTGGATAATCATTGTTGAATAATGTAAAATATTTGTTCATTCTTAAGTATCCATATATACTTAGTATACATCTCCGATGACCCAAACTAGTATTTCTAGTATACATACTCATTTTATATAGATTTAAATATATATCTTGGCCTAGTTAAATTCTTTTTATACATTAACAATCCAATTTCACAAGAATATTCTAGTTGTGCTACGACTCTGCCCATGTTGACAAAAATATTAACACTATAATTAAATAGAGTATTAGAATCCTTGAAACCAAAATGATAATATTTATTCATAATTTTTTCTATGTAAGGAGAGTAACTCAATGATTAACCTACAAAATGTTTTCTAACATTAATATGATGTATAGTTTCAACTATTCCAATACCTTTCATTTTAAGTATAGAGGAAGAATAAATCTTTGTCTCATTTACACCAATCATATTGCTTCTAAAAAATAACATATAATTATTATATAGACACCCAATAAGTCCATATTATTTTTTAAATATTTAATAAATAAATTTTTTAAATTGTTATATAAAAAATACAGTATAAAAAATAATACAATTTAATTTTGCATGCCATTTCTACACAACTTTTTTAAGAGCATAAAAATATTTCACAAGTTTACATACATTCATTTCATTAGTTTTAAAACATACCGTTATGTTTTTTCCATTTAAATATATTCATTTAATTCAAAATTGAAATGAGAATTTTTTATAATTCATTTGGTGGATATAAAAATGATTAATTAAATCTCAAAAAAATTCCTATTGAAGTAATCCAAGATACAATAGTATAAGTATAAAAATAATCAACCCCTTCATTTTCTCTAAAATCATTGGAAACCGATCTAGATTTAGAATGTTAAATGTCACCATTAAACTCAGACTAATTTTTTAAAACCCATTTATAACCAATATGTTATGAACCTTTATGAAAATTCCATATTAACCCAGGAATTATTCCACATAGTGGAGTCCATTTCATCATTAGTTGCTTACTTCAATAAATAAATATATATAAAAGTCATAATTTCATTATTTGTCTTTGGGTCATCTTCCATAGTAAATACCATAGGATTCATATTCATAATATGGATGTGTGGATATCCCTCAATAAAAAAATAATGGAATTATGATAAATAAAATCTTCTTGTATATTTTTTCCTTCCTATGAATTGTAATCTATTTATGTTCTACTAAATAATAATCATTGTTTTCTACCATTGTATTTGAATTAGATAGAGAATAATATATAGGGGCATGAGGAATTAAATTTTCAACATCATATTTATATAATTTATTTTCAAAAACAAATCTACTTCCCTTGATTAAACAATCAAATTTTCTCCCAAATCCATAATTATCTATTATTTTATATTTCATCAATGTAGACCAAAACAACATAAATTGTTCTAAGAATAATTTTAATTTTTTTCTTTATATATATATAAAAATATTTTACTACAAATATATATTTTTAAAACCCTTTATAATATTTTGGTCAGAAATCTATATTTTTTATTAAAAAACAAAATAATCAAATCCCCTTTTTATATGAAAGTATCTTATAGAATTATAAATAGATTTACAGTGTAATATTACAAAAGTGTTTTCCACATCATCAATCATGACCACCAAATGTGTCCCACCAAAAGCTTCTGTTTATTTTATGAATAAAATTTATATTAGGTTTGTGGTGGTGAGGTTTTCAGTTATGCATTCGTCTCGTTCTATCTGGGCATGGTATTGAAAGAAAGATGGAAGGATTCAAAATTACCTTCAGGGATAAAAAATTTGTATATGAAATCACTTAATTGTATAGATATAAATATATATAGGGGAAGGAACATGTGTTCTGTTTATCCCATGTTGAGAACTAAACCTCTATTATTTAAATTATATATTATTATTAAGATATATTTGAATTACCTTTTAACCATTTTAAATCATTCTAAATAAACTTCTAACACCCCCTACCATTTTCACCCATTTACAGAAATTACTTATGTTTAAATTCTAAAAACAATGAATCTCACATTTTTAAGATAGATTTCTAGAAATTAAAGGCATGCCATTGTTTAAAATTTTAACCAGTGATGTATAATAATTATATATTGTTAATTTGATTATTTTAACCTAGTCTCTAATATAATTATTAGGTGTCATTATGCCATATCACTCCATAATCAAACTACATGAGGTGTATGTTTCACTAATATTTATATTTAATAGTTTTCCCCTACCCCATTTCCATTTAAGATAATCCAGAAAGGTATAATATAATATATATTTAAAATTATTTTATGAACATTCTATGTCATCTAGGGAATGAAAACTTTTTAATGTCTAGAATTGTTTTCATGATAAATTAATTGAATGTGTCGGTCAATATTTTTTAGAATATATATATGTGTGTGTGTTTGTTTCTCTATGTGTGTGTGTGGTAATCATGAGTTACATATTCTAAAACAATTTATTATATTTTTTGGCAATTTAAAGGTGCTTTTGTGGAGGCTTTTAAATTATTTTTGGTTTCAGGTTACTTAGGTGCAGCAGAGAGGCTAACCAAGGTCGTCTCTCAAAGGAGGAAGTAAATTGAACAACATATTAAAGATATTTTGAATATAAAATAAAAGGAAATAAGAATACTAATTAAAAGGATGGGGGTTATTTTTTTTAAATATAGAATATGTTTTCTAGAAGAAGATTGCATTTTTTTAATTTTGAAATGAAAGTTGATTAACAAAACAGATCGAGAAGGTGTTTTTTTGAAAACTATTGTTAGAATGTGTAATCTATCTAACCCTACCTCTTCATTTAATTATTAATAATTATAATTTAAATTAATATCCCCTTAATTATGATCCCCTAATTTTTTAACACTATAACCCTATGGGAGTTAACTTAACCACAAAGATGCAATTATTTAACACTTTGTTAGCTTTGGAACAGGAAATCACAACACCCTACTTTGATTATTGTTCTAAAGATAGATTATGGTCAGTGGTTAATTATAGAACATATCCAAACTCGAAATGAAGATTAATTGTGTTTAGGGATTATATTTTAACTCTACAAACCTATCTCATTCGGTCTTGTATTACGGATTAAGTTTGTTCTCTCAAAATTTAAACAAAATATCGACCTCGTGTGATTTGTGATTATTGTTAAATTTACTTCTTAGATTCATTTAAATTGAAAACTAAATTAATAGATCATATTAAGTGAATTACAGTATCTCATTGATTCAAAATAAATTAATGCTGAAGGTATGAGGTAGATCGATTACTAAAAGAACTACTCATACATGGGTAGAGTAGACATCGTAGAAACTGTTTTCATTTGAAAAGGTTTAGAAAGGCTAGAACCCAATATCAATTTGACTCATGAATTCCATCAAAAATAGGAAGTTAAAAGAAGAATAAAATTGACCAAAAAATAATAAAATAGGAGAAATAAAATAAGAACAAATAATTTTATTATGAAAATACAAACATTAAAACATGAGGAAGAAGAAGAGGGAAAAACGAAGGGATCCTTACTTCAAGGGATACACTTATTGAATTGCTTCGAAAATTTGATTGGAACCTCTTTTTCTATTCCCTCAACTTCCTAATTCACGTCCCAACCCTTAAAAATGAGAAAAATACATATTTATAGATTGGAGGTGAGTCTAGATTAAAAGTGGTACCAATTGTGAATGAGAAGATTCTGCCAAAAATTTTAATCCCACTTTCACCAACTTCATGACCACCAAAACTCATGAATTAGATGTCCCAACAGAATTATAATATGTGTGAAATTGGGTTTTGATCTTCTCTTTACATTTGAGCCCAATCCAAGCACGAATGTACATGTTATGAGCCAAATACCAAACCCATGTCCAATCTATAGAGTCCATCCCAACTTCGACTTCATAGCCCAATTACTCCATCCAAATGTACTCTTTAGATCTAGTGTCCTGAATAAATGTTATAAAAACATAAGTGAAGAAAACTGTTAAGAAATTTTATGTTTAAATATTTAATATTAAAATATTTATGTTCTAAATACTATTGTGCATTTTAAAAGGGTAAACTGGAATTTTCATCAAATTTTCAAGTGACTGATCAAATCCCAAATATTTTTTAAATGAACATATTTAGCACAATGTGAGGAAATTATGTGATTTATTATCAACAAAATATTCATCAAAATATTCTTTTCTCAACTCCCCCACTCTTACCCTTTTTCACTCCTGGGAAAACCCTCATATCAAGAAAACATCAATATCAAATGAAAACGAATTTTAAAACACATATCCTGGAGATACAACAATTCCACACCATGGAAAAAAAGAATTAATGCCTTTTAAAAAATATATTTTAAGTTCTACATTTATATCATTCAATATATTTCCACATCATTTATCCTCCCATGCACAAAACACTTACCTCACATGTATTTTCTCTTATCACACAAATGTCCATTTTTTAGCAATGTCTTTCTCATCCAAACTCATACAAGGGTCACCATAGGCATGATAAATTTCTACATCACCAACCGATGTGAGTCAAGGACATATTTTTATCATGATTATTTTTCTAGGTTGTTCTATGGATATTTTTTGGTAGGATTTAGATGTGAAAAATTCTGAGGTTGAATGAGGAGGGCCTGACTCTTTTTGAAGAAAAATTGCATTAATATAATTTCCACTTAAATATGGTCTCCTCATAAATCTCCCTAGAATAAATTAATCATAATCATCATGAAAAATAATGGAATGTTCACACTATTCAGAATTTCGAATACAAAAATGTCAATCTTCTCAAACATGATTTTCATGAAAGTTCTAGATAGGCACAAATTTCATTCTTCATCGGAAGCTCCAAAAAGGCACAACATCTTTTATCATGAATTCTCCAAAATGGAAAAACATTAAATACAATGATTTATTCAATAGAAAACAAACCTATTTTGAAATAGGTGCTTTAATACCAAACAAATGCCTCAATCATTTAAACATAATTACCTCAAACAATCATATTTTGACAAGAATAAATTATTTTTTAGTTTAAATAAAGCATGGTTTGGTTCTCTAAAAAAATAGGTAAATTTAAAGAATATGAAAATAATTTTATAGATGCCTCATAGAAAATTGATTTCAAGTATAATGATAGTTAGATGTGGCATGCATTTCAAAATTCAGAGTACTTTTCATGAAATTACTAATGATTTGAACTTGAAACAATGTTATTTTCAAAGTTACTTTATTCTCAGTTTCATTGGATACATTTTTTCACTTATTGATATGGATTTCAAAATGGTGATGAGAATCATTTCAGCTCAAAAGTTTCAAAAACACACAAAAATAGAAAAATAAATACACAAAATTTGAAAAACACACATTTTTTTAAAAAATATTTGAAAAACAGGAAAAAAAATAAAATTACTAAACTAAAAGGTTCCCTCCCCCACACTAAAGATATTGAATTTTCCTTAATGTGAACCCATGAGATGATATATTCACATTAAATTCACAATTTCGAATAGGACAAATAATATAAAAGTGAAAGGGTTACGAACAACCTGATATACTCAAGTGATGATGGGGTCATGTAGTGTGATGAAATCCACTACATCAGTAAGAAGTCCCTTATTGTATCTCTTCAAATGTTTCACATTGACAGTAAATCGCTTTATTGTATTCGGTTGTGTGATCACCATTGCACTATAAGGAAAATCATTAGTCACAACATAAGGACCTAACCATCTGGAACACAACTTACCAGGCATCAGCTTCAGTCGTGAACTATAGAGAAGGACATTCTCCTCAATATGAAACTCCCTTCGTTATATCATTTTTCATGATCTACTTTTGATTATTCCTTGTAGATCCTTGAGTTATCATATAAATACAGTGGAATCTCCCAAATCTCTTGAATTTGCATCTTCCTTTGAATTCCACCTTGGTCCAAATCCATGTTTCATTTCTTTAATGCCCAATAACCCCGATGCCCGACTTCCACATGGAGATAACAAAATTTCCCAGAAATAATCCGAAATGGAGATATACTAATGGGTGTATTTTATGATTTCCTATAATCCCACAATCCATCATCAATGTTCTTACTGTAATCCTTCCTTTTTTTCAACATGGTTTTCTACAAAATTTGTTTTAACTTCCTATTGGAAACATCAGACTGACCATTTGTTTGAGGGTGGTATGGAGTTGATGTATTTTTGTGTCACCCCATAAATATGAAGGAGGGAGACCAAATTCTGATTGCAGAAGTGTGTCACTTGGTCACTGATGATGGCCTTTGGTACTCTAAACCTACAAAAAATCTCTATCTTAACAAAGTCCACTAAAACATTAGAATCAACAATCCTGGAGGCCTTAGCCTCCACCCATTTACTCACATAATCCATAGAAACCAAAAAATAAAAAGACCAAAGGATATAGGAAAAGGACCCATAAAAGTGATGCCCCGTACATCATAAATCTCCCAAAAAAATATTGGTTGTTGATTATCTCATGTCTCATAGTAATGTCCCCAGTGTGTTGGCAATGACATCACGATATACAAAACACATGGGCATCATGGAATATGCTTGGCCAATATAATTCAGATTCTAATACTTTCATAGCTATCTATTGGGGTCCAATGTGTCCACCATAATCAAGTGTATGAAAAAGATGTAAAATATACTCAAACTCGTGATCAGGAACACACCTCTTAATAACTTGGTCACTACACATGCGCCAATGGTATGGATCATCCCATACATAATACCAAGACTCACTTTTTAATTTTTGGAATTTATGTTTCTATATATTTTCAGTTATTTTAGATGCAACTAGGTAGTTCACTAAATCAGCATACAATGGATATGTACCTGAGATGGAATGAAGATGCTCATCGGCGAAAGTTTCCCAAAGTGGTACCTGGTCCAAGGTGTCATCCTCTAGTTTGTGAGTAAGACTAATCATGTGGTCCGCAACCAGGTTTTCTGAACCCTACTTATCCTTTATCTCAATATCCAATTTTTGATAAAGGAGATTCCATCAGATAAGTCTGGGCATTGCATTTGGATTCTTCAAGAGGTTCCTGAGAGCTACATGGTTAGAAAAAACAACTACATTAGAGCCCAATAAATATGAACAGAATTAATCTAATGAAAATAGGATGACAAGAATCTCTTTTTTCCATGGTTGTGTAGTTTGATTGGGATGAATATAGTGTCCTCGATGCATAGGAAATCACATGTGAACACCTATCCACCCTTTGAGATAAGTCATCTCTAACAGAAATGTTGGAGGCGTCACAGATATGCTCAAAAGGAAGCTCCCACTACGGGGGATGTATGATCGGTGGAGTGGTCTGGCACTTCTTTAGTTCATCAAAGGATGTACTGAAAGAATTCTCAAACACAAAATCATAATCCAATTAAAGTAACCATGACCTCGAAAGATAAATCTTAATAAAATATTTGATTAAGAGCCGATAAAATCATACATTCCCTGGGAAAGATCCAAAATTATGCACACATGAAGTATATGATAAGGATGAAATAATATCTACCATAGATCTATCAACCTATATCCCATGTGTTGACACTACATGTCCTAAGACAATTCCATGTTCTACCTTAAAATGATAATTTTCAAATTTTAATACCATATTTTTCTCAATACAATGATTCAAAATATAACACCCCAGGATTTCATAGTATGTTATTTGTTCAATGTAATTCAATAACATTAACTACACACAACACTAAGTTCAAACACACCACGACTTACTAATCTAGCCATTCAGAAGTGGTAATGAATAGTACTTACTAAATTATGAATTTTATATAATCCTTATAATTTTAGAATCCATATTATGAGTTTCTTAGACACAATATAGGAACAAATTCTTTTTTCAGATAAAATAAGTATTTTTTTAAATGAAATTTTACCATCTTTTAATGGAGTACCATTTTTAAATCCAATATTTGAACCTTTTATATATTAAATTTGATAAAATAAACCTCTTCTTTTGAAGTGGGACCTAAAAAATTTAGTTTTGATAAATTTTTGTTGTTTTATGATAACTTTTATATTTTGGTGAATAGTGAAAAATACTAAATTTTATCTTAAAACAAATTTTTTAATCAATATAATTTATACTGATAAAATATTCATATGAATGGATTAGAAGTATTATTTGATTATATTTTTACCATTTAATCCTATTTTGTTCATTGGAAGTAATTTCACTTTGATATTGGACATAAACAAGTGTCAATCTTTTAGTAGTTATTATTTCTTAAAAATATGATTTTTGGTTTTGACAATAGGAATTAATTTTAAATTAATAAATGAAATTAATATGATTTTAATTTAGAAAAATAGACTTAATTTTTGGATTCAGAATATCTAAATTAGCATATGGTGAATTTTTTGTATTTTTCTGAAAAAAATCAATTTTTTATGAATTGTGAAAAACAATGAGTTATAGATTAAAAATGGCCTTTCATTTAAATAATTACTTACTTTATTTATATTTATTTTTGGTCAAAATAGATATATAATACCTATATATGTTTAATGTAATTCATTAGTGTAATTTTTTTATAATATTAGATATGTAAAAGTTTATTGCACTTTTCACAGTCTTTTACCCACCTCAAAGGAGCATTTTCAAATTTACATAAAACATAATTTTACCACTTCTGTGAGTTGAATTTACAAAATATGAGAGGCATTATTGATATTATTAAGTTAAATTTGGTTCAATAAGATAAAAATAATTTTTGGTGAATAGTAACTTTTTTCTTTTATTTACCACGGTTAAAAGTAAATAAGGTAATTAAGGGTAAAAATGATATTATTATTACCCTAAAATATGTTCTAAGTCTATTGGATAAGTTTAATTCGACCAAAAACAACCTAAGGTATAATATAGGACCCATTAGGTCCACATGGATTAGAATAGGTCATTTCTTATTATTTAATTCATAGAATAGTTAAAAGTGTTGATCTCAATGTTTTATAACTATACCATTTTTAATAGAAGATTACACATAAGATAAATTCAACAATAAATATTCATTATTAATATAATAATATTTCCTACCTAATGG
This sequence comes from Viscum album, assembly GCA_963277665.1. Lineage (NCBI taxonomy): Eukaryota > Viridiplantae > Streptophyta > Magnoliopsida > Santalales > Viscaceae > Viscum > Viscum album. The sequence goes on from OY728129.1 coordinate 1,073,071,537, forward strand.
TTTTTTATTTATATTATTTTGAAATTAAGTAATTAAATTTATTTATGACACAATGATGATACAGTAATTACTGTATTAATGAAAGATTAAAATAATTGATATTATAAATATCAAAATGAATTTAATTTGAGACTTTTTATGAATTAAAATAATTCTCTAGGTTAATATGACATGTTAGGTTCAGTTAGATAAATTCTTTTCTATGTAATAATGTAGTTATTAATTAAAAAACAAGAAACAAAATACTATCAAAATTGACATAATAGAGTTTTTAAAACAAATATTATATTATTAATTCATATTCAAATCATAAATATCTATGGTTCTTCAAAAGGTCATAAATAATATTATATATGTCATTAATTAACCACTTGATGATCTCTTGGATTTTTATAGTATGTTTATTAACTATATAATATAAAAATACAAAGAGACACGGTAATTGTCAAACTATTTAACTAAGAGTTAAATCTAAAATATAAAGATAAGAATGTGACCCAAACCTATATAAAACCTATTAGTTGAGTGATATTCAACCCATAAACACCTTATCTTTTAAATAGTTCATTTTGTAACCATTAGAAACTGAAAATGATTTTATTATAAAATAATATTTCTAACTTTTCCAATGGTGCCCCTCACCCCTCTTATAAAAGAGAACTTCCCCTTCCCGCTAATTCACATCTTCAAATCCATTTTTCTTGTCCAAACTCTTCCCAAATACCCTATCAAATATCCTCCTTCTATACTAGAGGCCTTCCTTTAGTTAGAAAGTCATCCTAATTATCCCTTTTGATTAAATCAAAATAAAGAACCCGAAGAAGAGGTTAATATTTCATCACCTCCTTTCTACTTCCACTTACTCTTTCTTTGTTGTTTCCATTCTAAAATAATAACTCCAGTATCTTCTAAATATTATGATTATATTATAAACATGGTATAACCATATTCATTATTCTATCAATCCTTTAAATGACATGTCACCATACATGCGTACGTACGACTTACCGTATCCACATCGTGGTGTAATTGTTATTCAACACATTATTATTTGGATGGGTATGAAAATGATGTGTAATTGATGTAAAAAATAAATATAACATGATAATGATTCATTATATATGATATAACATCCAATTATATATTATTTTATTATCAAAAGAATGATATTGTCCCTCGTGCATATGTATGTATTATCGTCTCCACGAATGCGATGCGATTCATTCCCCATCATAATCCATTCAAGACGAATTTTGATTATATGATTAAAAATAATGTTTAAAGAATTAAAATAATTCTAAACATGAATAAGATAAATTATATCCATAAAAACATTACTTACTTAACAAATAATTTATTGGTAAATGAATCAGTTAACACCCGAAACGATGATAATAATAAGATATTATTAACAAAGAAAAGTTAAAAGATCGTATATGATATCATATTAATGTATATGATTCTTTTTTAATTAGATAACTATTATTTCACCATTATACATGAGTTTATCCTACCCTCTTCCAAGGAAAATTACAAGGTAAGGGTTAATTTCACAATCTCTTATTATCCGAGATTGTTTTTATGTAAGTATCTATTGGGACCTCTTTATCATCCACATCCATGTTTCTTAAAATGTATTTCAAAACAATATTACTACTTACTAGACTATGTGATAAATTCACTTATACCCGTATTTGAATTTTTGTATAATGTTTTCAAAGGAATCTTTCTGACGTTTTCTAAACATGGTACATTATCACCTTTTCGACAAAATTAAGGTAAGAATGTTTATTAACTTATCCGGACGGTGTGGCTATTTTCCCCCATTATAACAACATAAATGTTTCCCTTAAAATATTATAAAAATATTTTTAAATTAAATTTTTTCTTTTATAATTATATGACATTTAAATGATTTCAAAATAGTATGAGATATTTCTCTTAAAAAAGGGTTTGATTTCATATATATCAACGTCCTTTGATGGATTTTAAGCTTATTTGAAGCTTATTTATTATGATACAAAATATCCATATTGTACTGAAGTTCATGTGATAATTTTGACTTTGGATGTGTTATTTTTATACCATTAGTGGTTTACGGATAAAGTATTGACATTTCATATGCTAGTTTTAATATGAACATTTATGTTATATTTAAACATTTTCATATGAGGAATGCATTGGACTTAGTAAGTAATGGGTGGATCCCGCTATAGCTCCTCGATGCATCGGTAGGTCTCATGAGACAAACTAGCATATTGTCACAATGCCTTGACAAAAATGTTATGTGTAGTCTTGGAACAAGTCCTTGACTATGTGGTTATGAAAGTCTGGCATTATGCATTCCATCATTATGAAAGTGGCTATTGATATTGAATGTCATTATTTGACTAGTATAATATCCATGTGAATAAGTAAATGAAATTATTTGATTTTATCTTTTCAATATTATGTGTAAGATCAAGATTAAAAGGCTTTTGTTTTAGTCTTATAAATTTTTTTAAATGTTTACTCATATTTAGCAATGTTTCAACTATATTGTTATCCTTACTGAGCTCTTGAGATCACCCCTTTCTACGTTTTATTTTTCCCATGATGTGAAGAAGTATATTATGACAGGCCTGCATGGATAGTATATGAGATCTCAGTGTTTTATATGGATTGAATGTTGTTTTAGTTTTCTATTTTATGATGTGATGTAATCCTTTTGAATGTATCCAGTACTTCCAAAGCTACTAAACTAATCGGCCTTTTGAGACAAGTTCTTTTGTGATCATGCCAATATTACATAATAATGCACCAACTCTGGGCTTCTGGGGCCGGGGTGTTACAATTGGTATCAGAGGATGTTTAATACAAACATGGAAAATATATTTAGATAAACTCTGATTATAGAGCACATCCCTAAGATAGACTTTGAAGATTTGTATAGGAGAACTTCCTAGAATTTTGGTACAATAGAGATTTTGTGAGTTTCCCAAGAAATACGTCCCTGTCTGGATACGAGTAGGTAGAGGTGGCTCTGGTATAGATGTACCTAGGGGTAAAACCTGAAGACTCCGCTTTGAGCTAGACTTGAACAAGAACTGGTGCACAACAACGGGCTTTACTGCACTCTTGTTTACGACACTCCTGGGGTATATTCTTAGGAAATTTTTCATTTTCATTACAAACCATTATGAAGGGTTTATGAGTATATACATCCTCTAAGAAAACATTTTTTATGATTATGGATTATATCCATGAATAGTTCAATTTATGTTAACTGTTTTACAAGTTTGGAATTATGCATTGCGATTTATAAAGTAACCTATTGTATGCCATTGTTTAGAAATGGCACCCAGTGGATGGAATGAGACCTCCTGTAATATGCATGATCTAAAGAGTAAGAAAGATCATATATTTCATTGTATTAATACAAAATTTAGAAAGGAAATAGCCTCCCACATATTATCATCATATGCATAAATGATATCCTGTGTTAACAAGATAAGTAAACAATTTTCTGAATCATATGGATCTGAAGAGAAGCCAGGGAAGAAAAGGATTGTAGAGAGAAAGATGGGTAAAAGGGAATAAGAGAAAGAAGGATTTTTCCAGTATGTGATAACTATGGAAAGAATCACCTTGGTAAATTCTTGATGGAATGGGAGTTTTTTATAAGTGTGGAAAAAAGGACACTATGTACGTAATTTCAAGGGTGAGAAAAAGGTTTCAAATGTACAATGCTTCATCTGCAAGGAGTTGGGACACTACACGAATCAATGTCCAAATAATTAGATATACCCTAAATGATGATATTGGATAATAATCAAGTTATGATACTACCATAGGTGATGAGAAATGATTAAGAGTTCTTATGTTGTTATTAAAGTATTGTGTCATTTGAGTGTTGTATTAATTATGTACATGTTATAATAATTATAGGGTATATGAGGATTGTAATGCAGTACTATTTCATTAAGTACTTGAGATTGTGTGTAAACAAGAAATGTGACTCAATGAAAATTTAAACATTTGGTAAAATTCATCGTTGAAGGAAAGACAAAACATTAATATGGTCCTGATACCAGTGAATTGATTTTGGAATAAGAGATGGTTGATTTGGATAAATTATATTGAATATTCTTGACTACCTAGAAACTGATTAATGGTTTGTTTACTTCATCATTGTTGAAGTATTCAATATGTTTGGATATAAGGAATATATCAAGTATTCTATAAGGAATAAAGGGAGGATAAATGTAATCAATAAGGTTTTATGGTAATTCAGGGTGTTACCGTCTTTTAAAAGAAAACATGATGATGGTATTCACTTGTTATTACGTAGAAAAAATGATCTTCACTATGTTTTAAATCTATATAAATTTAGGACTGTGATTTTGGAAAGATGTATTTTAGATAAGTTTAATGTTTGGAATGGATTAAGTTTGACATTGGATTCTATTGTTAAGGTAAAAAAATTTATTAAGAATGAATTTTTTTGGATTTTTTATAAAAGGACAACCCAGAGGTCGGGCGATAACCAGTCACGTCCGACAAGGCCACGAGACTTGAACCCACAACTGAAGGGAAAAAAAGGTGAAACACCTACCACTGGCCTACGTGATGTCCTATAATGTATAATGTAGATTTTTTAAAAGGTCTAATAGATGAATTATAAATTCATTTTTTAACCATATATGATTAGGATAAATAGAGTATTTTTATTATCTTTTATGTTGAAGGATGAAGTTTTTGTATAAATTAGTTAAAAGATGGAACTCTACTTATCAAGTATATTTTTTCACTTATTCAATGAATAAAATTAATTCTTAAAATTTATTTAAGGGTACTTAAAACCAAAAATTTGTTATCCTAATATCTTATGTTGAACTGATGATATTTTAAATCATCATAGATTGATGGATTTGAGACCTCAATTTTACACTTGTTTGCGATTGATGACCTCAATCACTCCTAATAATTATTTACTCATTTTTTCTAATTATGAGTCTTTAATTTCACAAATGTTCTCTTAATCAATATCATAATTTGGTGGTGAATTTTTCATTTCCCTTTCCCTCTTATTAAGACTAAATTTTATTAACCTAATTTCCGATGTGGGTTATCCACAAAGGTATTTTTATATTTTCAACCTTTTATTTTCGAAGAAAAATTTAAAATTGTGCGGGCACAATTAATTGAAGGAGGGGAGAATTTAAAACCCCAATATTTCATAGTACATTATTTCTTCTATGTAACTAAATAACATTAACTACACACAACATTGAGTTGAATCGCACCCCGAAATACCAAACTAGCAGTTCAAAAGAAGTAATGAATAATATTGACTGAATATTAAATTTTATACAATCCTTATAATTTTAGAATCCATATTATGAGATTCTTAGATGCAATATAAGAACAAATTCATTTTTTCATATAATAGAAGTATTTTTTTAATGCAATTTTACCTCCTTTTAATGGAAAACCCTTTTTAAATAAAATATTTGAAACTTTTATATATTAAATTTGACTAAATAAACTTCTTCTTTAGAATTAGGATATAAAAAGTTAATTATTATAAATATTTTGTGTCTTTCTGAAGGCTTTCATATTTGGGTGAATACTGAAAAATACTAAATTTTAACTGAAAACAACATTTTTAATCAAAATAATTTTTAGCGTTAAACTATTTATATGAATGGTTTGGAAGTATAATTAGATAATATTTTTACCATTTAATCCAATTCTTGCCATTGGAAGTAATTTAACTTTGAAATTGGACATAAACAAGTGTCAATCTTTTGGTAGTTATTATTTCTTAAAAATATGCCTTTTCGTTTTGACAACGAGAATTAATTTTAAATTATTAAATTAAATTTATATGTTTTGAATTTGGTAAAATAGACTTCATTTATGAATTCAGAATATCGAAATTATCTTAGGGTGAATTTTTTGTTTTTTTCGGAAAACATTCAATTTTTGATGAAAAGTGAAAAACACCAAGTTATTGTTTAAAACTGACTTCTTATTTAAATAATTATTTATTTTATTTAAATTTATTTTAGGAAAAATAGATACATAATACCTATATATGTTCAATGTAATTCATTAGAGTCATTTTTAATAATATAAGATATATAAAATGTTATTGAACATTTCACCGTCGTTTACCCAACTCCTTGGAGCATTTGAAAATTTACATAAAACATAATTTTACCTCTTCCGTGATTTGAATTTTAAATTTCCAAGATACACGGTTTATATTAATAAGTAAAATAAAGTCCAATAAGAAGAAAATAATTTTTGGTGAATAGTAACTTTTTACTTTTATTTACCATGCTAAAAATTAAATAAGTTAATTAAGGGTAAAAATGATATTATTATTACCCTAACACAGATCATAATTCTATTGGATATGTTTAATTAGACCAAAAAAACCTTAGGAATAAAATACGATCATTTTGGTCAACTTGGATTAGATTAGGACATTAATTATTATTTAATTAAAAGAAGATATAAAAGTGTTAAATTCAATGTTTAATAACTAAACCATTTTTAAAATAAGGATAAACATAAGTTAAATTCGACTATAAATATTCATTAAAAATCTAAAAATATTTCCCATATAATTTAATTTTATTTATAATTTTTATACATTAAATAACTAAATTTTTTTATGACACAATGATGATGCATTAATTACTATGTTAATGAAAGAATAAACAAATTGATATTATAAATATCCAAATAAATGTAATTGCAGACTTTTTATGAATTAAACGAATTTTATAGGTTAATATGACATGTTAGGGTTGGTTAGATTAATTTTTTCTGAGTTTATAATGATGTTATGAATTTAGAAAAAACAATGTACCAAAAAGTGTCAACATTGGCATAAAAGAGTCAATAAAACAAATATTATATTATTAATTGATATTATATTCCTAAAAATATAAGGTTCTAAAAACTGTCTTAAATAATATTATATAGTTCATTAATTAACCACTTTATGTTCTCTTGGATGTTTATTGTATGCTTATTAACCATATAATATAAAAATACAAAGAGACATGGTAAATGTCAAACTATTTAACTAAGAGTTAAATCTAAAAGATAAAGTTAATATAGTGACCCAAACCAGTATAAAACCTATTGGTTGAGTTTTTTTCGACCCATCCCCACCTTATACCTTTATATAATTAATTTTGGAGCCATTAGAAACCGAAAATGAATTTACTATAAAATAATATTTCTAGTTTTTCTTAAGGTTCCCCTCACCCCTCTTATAAAAGGGCACTTCCCCTTCTCTATAATTCACACATTCAAAGCCATTTGGTTTGGCCAAACTCTGACCAAATACCCTCTGAACTGTCCTCCCTTAATCATAGAGTCCTTACTTTATTCAGAAATCCAACCTAAAGAGCCCTTTTGATCAAATCAAAAAAAATAACCCGAAGAAGAGGTAAATATTTCATCACCTCCTTTCTTCTTCCACTTCCTCTTTATTTGTTGTTTCAATAATAAAATAATAAATACAGTATCATATATATATTATGATGCTATTATAAATATGGTACAACCATATTCAATATTCTATCCATCCTTTAAATGACATTTCACCATACGTGCGTACGTACGGCTTACCATCTCGACATCGTGGTGTAATTGTTATTCGATACATTATTATTTAGATGGTATAATAATGAAGTGTAATTGATGTAAATAATAAATATAACATAATAATGATTCTGTATATATTATATAACTTCCAATTATATATTATTTTAATATCAAAATAATGATATTGTGGCTGGCGCGTATGTACATATTACCGTCTCCATGAACGCGATGAGATTCATTCCCCATCATAATACATTCACAACTAATATTCATTAGATGATTAAAAATAATGTTTAAGGACTTAATATAATTATGAATATGAATAAGATACATCCTACACATAACATAAATTACTTACGTAACAATGAATTTAAAGTAAAACGAATTAGTTAACACCCAAAACGACGATAATACTAAGATATTATTAACAAAGAAATGATAAAAGATCATATATGATATAATATAATTGTATATAATTCTTGTATAATTTAATAAAAATGGTTTCATTATTATACAGGAGGTTACCCAACCCTCTACCAAGTAAAAGTACAATGTAAGGGTTAATTTCACAATCTCTTATTATCTGAGGTTGTTTTTACAAAAGTATCTACGAGGACCTCTTTATCATCCACATCCATGTATCATAAAATGTATTTCAAAACAGTTTTACTACTTACTAGACTATGGGTTAAAATAATTTATACCCTTATTTTACTTTTTATAATTTTTTAAAGGAATCATTTCATCATTTTTCAAACAAGGTAATTTATGACCTTTTCAAAAAGAATTAATGTAAGAATGTTTTTTTAACTTATACGGAGGGTGCGGCTATTTTCCACCATTATAAAAACATCGAACCTTACCTTACAGGATTATAAAAATATTTTCAAATTTTTATTTTCTTTTATAATTATATGAATTTTAAAGGATTTCAAAATATTAAGATATATTTCTCAAAAAAATCGTTTTGATTTCATCTATGTCAACATCCTTTGATGGATTTTAAGCTTATTTAAAGTTGATTTATTATGATAGAAAACTTCCATATTGTATTGAAGGTTTTATGATATGTTTGACTATAGATGTGTTATTATTGTACCATTCATGGTTTTTGGATAAAGTATTTACATTTCGTATGCTATTTTTAATACGAATGTTTATGTTATGATTAAACCTTTTCATACGAGGAATGCATTAGACATAGTAATTGATGGGTGGAGCCCGTTATAGCTCCTCTATGCATCGGTAGGACTAATGATACAAACTAGTGTCTTGGCACAAGGCCATGAAAAAAATATTATTTACATTCTTGGCATAAGGTCTTGACAATGTAGTTATGAAATTCTGGAATTAGGAATCCCGTCCTTATGAATTTGTCCATTGATATTTCATGTGATTATTCTTTTATTAGAATATCCATGTGAATAAGTAAATGGAATAATTTGATTTTATCTTTTCAATATTATACTGATGTTAATGTTTAAAATTATGTTTGTTTTAGTCTTATTCATTTCCTTAAATTTTTATTCTTATTTATGAAAGATTCCCCTATATTTATATCCTTACTGAGAATCTGATCTCACCCATTTTTATGTTTAATTTTTCCTATGATGTGAAGAAGTATATTATGACAGACCTGCAGGGATAGTCTATGGGATCTCAGTGTTGTATATGGAAACAATTTGGTTGTAGTTTTCCATTTTATGATGTAATGTAATCATTAGGAATGTATCTAGTACTTCTAAGGAAACTAAACTAACCGGTATTTCGAGACATGATCTTTTTTTTCATGCCAATGATACATATTAATGCACCGACTCTGGGCTTCTGGGGTCAGGGAATTACACAAAACCTTTCCCAAGTCAAGGATTCAATCATCAAATGAAGACCCATACACTGTAAAATCATTCATAAATACCTCCATGCAAGTCTCAATAAAATCAGAAAGAATACTCACCATACATCTCTAGAAGGTACCTAGACATTGCAATGTCTAAATGGCATACTCTAGTAGTCAAATGTACCGAATGGACAGGTTAATGTAGTCTTCTCAGGTCCTCCAGTGCTATAGGAACCTGAAAATATCTAGAAAATCCATCCAAGAAACAATAGTGTGTCTTCACAGCTAGTGTCTCACACAGTTGATCAATAAATGGGAGGGGAAACGATCTTTGTAGGTGGATTGATTTAGTTTCCTATAATAAATACACACATGCCAACTGTTTTGTACCCTCATTGGAACTAACTCAACTTTCTCATTTTTAACAACAGTTACACCACTTTTTTTGGCACAACCTAAATAGGACTCACCCACTAGGAATATTAAATGGGATTGATTGTACCTACCTCGAGAAATTTTTCAACCTCTTTTTTAACAACCTCCAAATGTGTAGGATTGACTCACCTTTTTACAGTCTATGTAAGCTCACTGGTCCAGCCAAGTCATACGGATAAGGACATGACCAATTGTAAAGGTCGGGTCACATACTGTGTGGACTCCAGTACACACTTTGTAAAGTTATCTGAATTTTCTTCCTAGAATATATCCTGGTCCGGGGCATGGATTATGACCTATGAGTAGCAAATCATGACTAGTATTCCATTTACAATGTGATGGTTGATTACATCATGGAATTTTTTAAATAGTATGTTGATGGTCATGTGTGAAACTATATTAGTGGTTCTAGGTAATGGGTGGAGATCGGGGTGGATCACTTGCATGATTTTGGGGTAGATAAAATTCTATGTTATCTTAGGAAGCAGGTTCCCCAGAATTTTAGGATGGTGGAGTGGTGATCCCCTTTCAAATTATATTATTGGCCTCCTACCCATTTCAGTGTTATGACGTGGCATGTGACAGGTGTTGGAGATCAATTATTTTATTATAGTGATTTAGGGTTAGGTACTACCATAACATATAATGGTGGTAGTTTCCCTTTCCTCTATGATTGGAAGAGAAGAAACTCTCCCATAGTGTGTGTGGGTCCTCTACAGACAAAATATTCCTCATGGGTTTAGAAATCCCCTACAAAATCAGGTATGATTCCCCCATGTTTTTCATGTAGTTGGAGATGGATCTCCCAAGTCGTATCTAGGTGTTGACCCTCTTTACTCATTATATAGATAGATTAGGTACTCATCACTCATACTAGGGGATGTGACCTCTATCCATGGAGTGGGTATTACCATATTTTCCTAGAGGATGGGGCATCAATATGTGTTTTATAGATAGACTTGGGACTCCACTTTTTAATGGGGTGTAGGTCCATTATCCTTCATGTCTGTAATCCCCTATTGTATCACGAAGGGGGTTATCCCTACATGATTTTCAAGTAGAGTTAGTAATCTATATCCTTAAAGGGTGTAGTTCCTCTATCATGAGGTTGTTACTCCACCATCATGTTAAGGTTTGGGTCTCAAATTTGGTGGTACAGGTAGAGATAGTACTCCCCTATATTCCCAGGGTATGGTTCATTTGTCTATCGATTTGTAATCCCAAATCATTGAAATGTGTAAATCCACTATTTATGGAGATTCAATTTCCCAAACATTGAGTAGTGGTGGTAAGCATGTCATCCTCATGAATTAGAGCTCCCTTATCCATTGAGAAGTTATGAGGAGTGGTCCCCTCCACTAATTAGGTGTGACGCCTAGTTAGAAGGTTGGTTTCCCTCGATGCAGTGAGGAGTGGGCCACTACATATGGGTGTTCTAGAGGGTTCACATGATGGTTAGGTGTTACTAATCCCTTGGCTATGTGATATCAATGAGGAGTGGGTTTCTCCGCTCTCTCTTTAGTGATGATGCACGTAGTACGTGGTCTAGAGAACTAATCCATTGAATATGTGTAGTGGAAATGGGAAGGCCTCTCCTCTTGGGTTCCGATGAGATTGTGCAAGGCACAAGACAGAAGTGATAGGACATCTGGTGTTGTATAATATAGTTACACCAAGATATTTATACCTAATGGTGTTTTTTCCCTCAAACATGCTATCATGGGTGGCATAGTTCTTTCCAATGAATTGTATCTCTCATATGAGTGCCAAATGGGATGAAAGGTCTTGTGGATTGGGTTACCTCTTGGACTAGAATTACCCTAGGCCTTGAGTAAAATCCTATGGTTAACTATGAGTTCACAAACTCATGATACATTTTTTCTAAGTTGTGTATATCTAGTTGATTTGGGGGGTCCTTATATTGTTAGGTATATTAGTTGGCAAGACATGTGGATTGAGATGACTAGTCTTGTATAGATGGTGTGTGGTTAAGATGGAGTCTCTATATGGTACGATTTCATACTAGCTTGGGTCAAGTAGACTATTTCATTTCAACTAACCACTTTTATTTTTGGTTTATGGGATGCCTACTAGTTATTTTTATACACACGCTTGCACAAACTTTTACAATACATTTCATTTCCTATGTCAATGAGAATACTTTTTATAGATCTCCACAAGGGCCCATATAAAGATTATATTAGGGGATATATAGACTGAAGTGTTTTTCTATCCATTGACAAGGATGTTCTCCCCATTTTCATTTGACAGTGATCCCATCTATTTCAACAGGTTTGGTGATTTTATAGTTCTTGGTGTTGTTGCATTTCTTCATTGTTTTACTTATATATTACATTCATTATGGGATAGATGTATGTATGAATTTTTATCTTTAGTATTATTATCACTTAACTATTTCATTGAGATTTATATGGGTTTGTGTGCATGTATCAAGGGATAAGACCTCCCATATGTGTGACATGCCTACGCTGCACTGGTCTCCATCCCTTGACCTATTAGATGTGGGATTGGGGAAGTTGTGGCTTGGGAATCAGTGGGTATGGTCATGAAATATTGGTATTAGAGGATTCATTATATCGTAATAGTTTCAATGAGATTGTTATGGGTTACATCATTAGAGTCTTAAGGAGTTCTGAGTTTAGATTTCATGATATGCTCTCCAACATTGGTGTGGCGGCTGATGTACTCATTCGCCAGGACTTTGATAACTCATTTGTTACCTCGGTATATTAAGGCATTGCTCTTAGGAAAATATCTATACATTTAACGTATAGAACTCGGTTGTGGATTCCATGTCCTTATTTGAGTGAGATCCCTAAATATACTATTTGACCATGACACATCTTGATTTCTATTTTTGGATTCCATCACGACAAAACCAGGATGGGTTCCATGGAAGGATTGTGATGTCGATCCACCGAGGTATGAGGCTTTGATATATGGAATTAGGCCGGAGGAAGTACCTAGGTATGGTTCACTATTTGAGATACAACGTTTTGGGCAGGATGTAATTAAAATAGACAAATATGATGATGGATGAAGGTTTAATGAACTGCATGAGTCCTAGTGGTAGCTACCTTTGAGGTATCAGTGTGAGGAAAACCCACAGGTAGTTGATAACTTGTGAGAGTTCAACATGCATGTTTTATAAATTTTTAGGAGACCTCCCAAATAAATGGTGGTCCTAGAGAAGAATCCTATACAAGGATCAGTCATGAAATGGTGGATTCTAGTGACACATAACCATTAGGAGGCAGAATTCGCTCGTGTAGGGTTAGAGAAGCTCATCAGGGAAGAGTTTAATATAGACACATTGAGATATGTGCATATCGTATATCTTATTCATCTTAAAAAGAGAAGAATATTTCTGCAACTATATTCCTCATGGATCTCATACCTTAAATTATACACCATGGATATGGTTTGGGATCCATTTTTTAGAATATGAACCTATGAGAAGGGCCGCCATGGGAGCATCTAAGAATGTGTGGTCTCCTTATTCCTTTCCTATTTTGTGAGGGTGTTGTAGCAATATTTGGTGATAAATATATTTCTAGAAGAGTTTCAGATGGATGTGTCTATCATTGGTGATCACAAGTCTTCTATGTCTATGAATATTGGGAGGCAGTAGTCAATGATACAATAGTACATGAGGCATAGCAGTTTGCAGACTCATACACATGGGTCTGTAGTGAAGGATTCTCATCAAGGATATAGTTATATACAAGAGAGGATGTGCTAAACTTATGATGGTTAGGGAAATGTTTCATGAGATTTTCGATCCCTATATTCAACTAATTGAGTTATAATTTATAGAAAATCTATGTAGAGGTAGTGTTTAGAGTAGTGAGTTTTTCATGATGGAAGACATGGTGGAGGAGTGGGGAGAGTAGTAGGAGGTGATAACCTATTCAATATGTTTCAACCAAAATCCCTAGTTGGTCCAAGACAAGCTCAAGGAGCTATGTGATACAGGCGAGGAAAGCTAATGTTCAAAGAGGCCTATGATTCAGAGGCTCAAATGGTTATTGGAAGTATTATTTTTTTACTTTATAATTATTCAATATCGTTATTATAAACTATTATAAGGTAATCTATTCATGCTTCTTATTTCATAATGATAATTGAAGGTGATGAAAGGTTTTAGTGTAACTCTATGTCGGTTCTTTTTAAAATAGTTTTGGATGCCCAAGGAAAAATTATTTTTCCACAACCAAGGTGTTTTTTATGAGACTAGAACAAAGAAGGGGTGTCATCTCCACAAAATTAATATATTTTCAAGTATTGGTTGTAATTGTCCATTTACTCTAGTTTTTGGTGAGGTGTTTTATGTTGGTGGTTTAAGGATACATGGCCTAGTAAGACTCAATGCAAGATCGTACGCTACTGTTTGTTTTTTATAAGTAGCCTTGTGTGCTTGGTGTCATAATGGTATGTGAGACACATGAGGATGCATTTGTGTAGATAATCTAGGGGTGGATGAGAATTATTGGGTTACACTAGAATCTATATCTGGTTAGTGAGGTGGTGTCCTGCTCGACCCTATGACTAAATAGGGACAAGGTGCTTGGGGTTTCCCATATGTTGTAGCTAAGGAGAAATGTTCCCACTTTGTTTCAAAATTTAAAATCATAAATATAGATTTTGGATGTGTTGAGACCTTTGAGATCCCTTCAGTGTGTGTTTATACATAGAATGGGAACCCCAAGTGAGTTTGCTGGCAAGGGAGTCCAAGTGGAGAGATGACTGATAGAATGAAAAGATAAATTATTGTTGAGATAAAAAGGGGTCAGAAGAATAGTTATTGAGGGAAAATGTGGTGAATCCCAAGGGTGCCCCCATCATAATGTGATTACAATATGATGTAAGAGATCCCATAGTAAAATACATAATGATATCTTCACTCTGGGACCCATTTCTAGCTAAGGAATCATCCAAAAAATTTCCTTCTCTCAATGTGTGTCCAACCTTCAAAATCGGCTCTAATTGGCTCCATTACTTTTCATTGAGACAGAACAAATTTCAAGGAGGTTATGTATTACCTTTTAGGAGGCCCATAATATCTTTAGAGTCCACTTCCACTACTTTTAATGTAATGTTGTATAATTTTCATTACTTCAACCCGATGAGAAAGGCCATCACATCTTCAATAAGAGAAGTACATGCACTATATAAGGCACTAAAATGTATAATTATAGAACCTATAACTTATCTAACTATCCCATAACCTCACATGGTTTTTTGTGAACATGATCCATCCACATTCAATTTCAAACCATTCGAGGGTGGATTCCATCAAAACCCATCATCCCCTGTTCATTTTGTTTCCCTTAGTTTTTCTCTTTAAGTCTAGGATTTCACTTTTTGGGGATGAAAATAATTATTTTTTGGATGATTTAAAGATTTGGTTTAGGACCTATATGACATGAGAATATTTCATTTAATTTTTTTCATGGAAGGCACAGAGTTGGTATGGTCTTCCAGGACCGAGAGAGCCTCGAAGTGGTGATATTAAATATATTAATTATATTTCATCATGTGCACAAAGATTATTTATGACCACAGAATAATCTAAACTACAATATTATAACATAAATTTTTTTTTTGTGTTTATGTTTATAATAATTCATTTTCCCTATGAGATATATAAATTTTATTGGCACATGGTGTTCGGTTGATGTCTTGCATTTGAGGGGTGTTGAGTGGAGGTTTCATCATTTACTGAAATAAAATGAATAACCCCACCCCAGTCAATGAACATGAAAAATAGGGGGAGGGCCTCACCACATGGGGTGATAGATGATATTTCGATAAATCATGGATTATAGGCACAACCATTCTCTGGTCTGGATGGCGATCACTCCCAGGTCATGGTGTCGATGCTTCAAAGTGTGTATCTAACCCCAAAGATTCATCATATCACCACGTGTAATAAATATTTGAGTTTTAAATATCCATGCCATTTTAATATTTTTTTAAAGTTATAGATCATTTTGAAAACATTTAGTGGACCTGGGGTGGCCGATCTATTGATTTTGAGGGAAACTAGTGCGTTCTTTCAAGCTCATAGAGAATTTCATTTTGGAATTCCCGATCAAACAATGTGTAGCACATAGTCACAAAATATTTGTTATTCCTTTTAAGGGAGATGAATTTTGGGTTCCAAACACAGTGTACTAAGTTTACACACCATGTAGTGGTCGCTGGTCATGTATTAATGGAATATGAGAATAAATTCTATTTCAAGGGACATTGTCGAATGAGAGTACATGGTAGATTACATAGATATAAGGTAAAATACATTGGAATAGGATGTGGAAACCACAATGTGCTTGGTAGATTTGAGATACACTGGGTAACCCTTGTACCTGTTGTGTTAGATCAAATGGTTATTTAAGACATGTGGTAGAGGACATGACCAGGTGTTCAGGTGGGGTCACAGACTGTGTGGACCCCAATACATGCCATGTATTGTTCATGGGATTTTCATCATCGAATATTTCATTATTTGGGGATCATATTTTGGACTATGAGTAGTCTATCAAAATTATTTTTTCAATTCAAGAGTAATGGTAGCCTCTATGGTCAATTTTGAGATACAGTGTCGTGATATTTTAGCATTATATTTCATTATCAGTAATTGATCATGGTTAGAGATCAAGGTGGGTCACATGTGTGATGTTAGGGTAGATACCCTTACCTCTCATCATAGGATGTGGTTCTCATATACTTTTTAGGATTATAAAGTGGTTCTCCCCTTTCATATTAGGGCACGGTTCCCCTACCCTTGGTAGTGTTGTAATGTGGCGTAAGACATATGCTCGAGATTAGTTAGTTAATCATAGAGATATAGGGTCTGGTACTCCCCTGATATATTAGTGAAAAAGTTACCCTTACCTATTACATTGGTAGACACCCATCTCCCCCATAGTGGGTGTGTGTCCTATACCCATGGAGTAGTTCTTCTGAGGTTTGAAATCCATTTCCAAAATAGGGTGTGCATCCCCCTTGTTGTTCATGTAGTTTGGGAAGGGGATCATTGGATGAATCTCAGCATGGTCCATACTTATTATTTTATAAATAGTCTATGTATTAATCTATCATACTAGTGTGTAGGTCCTCTATCTATGAAGTGGGTAATCTCCAGTATCCCTATCGTTTAGGTCCTTTATATGTTATGTATAGATATAGTGGGTACTCTCATATCATACTAGGGTGTGGGTCTTCTAATATTGGAGTTTGTAATCCCATATCATATAAGGGTGTGGGTCCTCCACACAATATGTTTAGGTGGATTCATTACCCCTATCTTCTGAGGATGTAGGTCCTCTATCCTGAGGTTAGTTTTCCCTTAATATGTCAGAGTACGGTTCCCCTAGAGTGGTAATTTAGGTAGATATATTACTCCCCTCTATTCAGATGGTGTGGGTCCTCTATCTATAGTGTTTTACTCCCCTTCCATGATACGGTGTAGTTACTCTCTTTACTACATTTTACTCCCCTATCATTAAGTAGTGGTAGGGAGAGGATCCTCCACGAGAGTGGGAGATACCTTAGATGATGATATTTTATGAGGAGTGGGCCCCTACACTTGTTATGTGTGACAATTGTTTAGGAGGTAGTTCTCCCTCGATGCAGTGAGGTGTGAGCCACTCCATATGAGTACTACATAGGGTTTTAATTTATATTTTGGAGTTATTAATCCCTATACTATGGGGAATTGATGAGTTGGTGTCCCATCTATGATATCTTTACAGAGGATCTTTGTGGGGTATGGTCTCGAGTATTACTCCCTTAACTATGTGTGTTGGTGTGGGTGGGCCATTCCACATGGGTTGTGAGGTGCATGCGCAGATCACAAGTCATGGTTAAAAGGACCTATGGTGTTGGAAACCATAGTTTGACCTGGATATATATTCTTGATAGATATTTTTCTCTCAGATGGTCCATTTTTTATGACAGTTTTTTTCTCAATGTAGTGTATTTCTCGAATGTGTGCCATTTGGGATGGAAGGGATCAGGGAGTGGGTTTTTTCCTTGATAAATGTTACCTTGAACATTGAGTTGAATATTATTTCAGGCTATGTGGTTGGGACTCCATGATACAGGGTGTATGAGCTATGTATATCTAGGTGATTATTGTTGTCCTTGTAGTGTTGTTCTATATAATAGTTTACAAACTATGAGGATATAATTTCATTATCATGTCATGTCCTTTTATATTTTATATATTATTATTATGATGTTTTTTCGTAATTTAAAAAAAATAGAAATTTTTTGTGGAGTTTTCAAGATTGAGTTTATTTCTATTATGTTTTCCCTATGGATTGGGTTGATCAAAAAATTTCTTCTCAGTTTGTCCATTTTATTTGGGGTTTTTGTGATGCCAACTGGTATTGTTATACTCACCACCACATGGTATTTTCCAAAACATGTCATGTCTTATGTAGATTAAATGTCTTTCAATGGAGTCCTAGAACAACCTAGAGTAAGCAAAGCATATTGGGCTAGACACACTGTGGTTTTTGTTGGTGATTGGCCTAGGAGATTTCTGATAGTTTCATTCGAAAAAGATCTCATCCATCTAATACATATGCATGATTTAACTGTCTATTCAGGGTATTTATGTTTTCCATTTATTATATTTATTTTACATTGATTATGGGATAGATGTATTAATTGATTTATGGTTTTATTTTCATTATCATTTCATTGTTTTAGGGAGATGTTTGTGGGTGCGATTATAAAAGTATTATAATATAAGTCATCCAATGTGTATGATACTCCATATTAGTGTTGGTTTCTATCCATTGGCCTCTAGGAGGGTGGTTTGGGTAGTTGTTACTCAGCCCCCGATGGGTTGGGTAATAATTGATAGATGTCCCAACAATATTATGAGAAACTTTGGTTCATGCTATAAATTTTTCATTGGAGTCATAGAAATTATTTTCAATGGGATTGATAATTCATGTGAGAAGAGAAATAGGGTTTGGAATTTCAAGCATGTTGTGAGAGGTGTTTGTAGTCTCATAAACAATTATTTTTTCTTCAGAGAGTCCCACTGTCGATAAATGATTTTAAATTTAATCAAAATATGATGTGCAAAGATGGATCACATAAATTTTTTTGAGTTCTCTAAATTTTTTGGACATCAATATAATTGGTTATCTATACATTTTTCGTTCTAGTAATTTTTAAGAGGATATTATAGATTTAGGTACGATGATTAATTTGGAATTAAGATTTATTTTTCATGGGGAAATATCATGTTTTTATAAGGGTTGAAATATTTTATCATCAAATTCACTGCTGAGATTGAAGGTTGGTTCAATAATAATAGGTTTTTAAAAAATTTGAGTTCTTTGTATATTATCATTTTCATTTATGGGATAAATGAGGTGATTGATTGGGTTCATAATTTTTATTTTAGAGATAAAATTTTACTTGATGTATATGTTTCCTCAATGTTAACAGAGGAACATTTCTCAATATTAGTGGAGATATCTTCTCAACATGAATGGGGGAAAAGGAATTATTACAGAAAAAGGTGAAGATATTGAATTGGTGTCAATAAAAATAGTTTTGGTGATATAAATTTTTTGTACAACAATAAATTTATTCCATAAATAACCAAGACTTGGAGTATTTATGGTTATAGAAGTGTTTGAATAAGAAAGTTTAGGAGTTTTTCAAGATATAGTGAACGAAAAAAGATTAAGGGAGCAATATAATTTTCAATATCATGTAAAAAATGTCACCAATGAGAATTTTTATGTTGGATGTAACCTATGTGGAATGTAGACAAGGGTTAAGAAAAATTCAAATGGTTGTTGAAGTTTGTGTGATGTGGTGGTATCATTATATGGTTTTAGTAGTTGCGTATAATTGAGAGTAACCCTGATATATTGACATCTGGGAGGGTGCATGTCATCAGGGCAATGCATGGACCCCTTGATTAATATATCAGGGATATTACATCAGAGAGACATCATAGATTTAAATAATTGATGATGAATGTTTGGAAAATTATCTTAAGGGCTGTTTTATTTTTCCATATATGGGTAACCTTTTTTCAAAAATGGATATGTGAGGATGGTTTATGTTAGATGGTGGTGGTGTTTCTCCTTAGGAAGATTTTTGGAGAGGCAATATAGGTGTATTAATGTTTTATTTCTTCATAGATTCTTTTAGAATGTCTTATAATTTTTTTTTATAAAATTATTTAAATATTAATCTATAGATTTATTAGTGTATTTTTTTTGTGATTTACCTATGGTTACTTAATCCTTCATATTGGAGTGTTTCCTCATTATAAAAAAATTACATGATATTATACTAGTTTTCGCTTCCATTATTTCATCTGGTTACTCACAAATCCTTCGCAACCAATTTTATTCCTAGCAGTAGGAATATCCAAATCATTTAGCTCTTAGTAATTTATAACTTTAATTCTAAAAATTTGTAAATTTTAGTATATTAATATATATATTAATATTCATTGTATATTAATTTAGACATATAATTGGTCTGAATAAATATTATATTATATTTAATGTTCATTAAATTTTATATTATTATCACACTTCAAGTGGTGTGTTGATGAAAAAATGGGATGTACTGTTATTGGAATGATGATTTCTGGTGATAATTGATTTATAGAGTATGTTGAGTTGATGAGAACCAAAACCAAGATACATAAGAAAATTATTATCAAAAGATGATTAGGGGATTAACCCCTACATTATACTTCCACAATACTATAAATGTGTAGTTCTATGTGAGAATGAGTTACTCAATTTATAAACTTTTTAAACACATGTAGGAGTTGATTAAACATATCACACAAAAAAGTTATCTACCATAAAATAGTGGTAGATATTATATTTATTTGTCAGAATGAGTAGTTACAAAAATCTTTTTGGTTAATGGTATTAATTAAATGTACAAAAAATTATTTTTACTTATAAATGTGTTTGATCATATTATATATTCAATACAAAAAAATTCTGATAATTAAATATTTTTTATATCAATATATATAAATTTTTTACCATTAAAAATATGAAATTATTAAGATTTATTATTACTAACATATATTATACCAGTTTTAAAAAATATTAAATATATAATTTTTTATCAATTAAACTGTTAAAAATAATTTTTTATATATTTATAAATAATTTAATAAAAAATAACTTCCATTAGAAATAAATTATTTCATATTGATTTATAAAGCGGTAATTTAATAGAACTTATAAAATTATTTTGGGTTTTGAAAGATATAAATATGGTTTTTATCGTTCCTAAAAAATCTGATATTTTGAGCAATAATGAATGGATATTGAAAAAAAATCGTGTTGATAATAGACCAAATATGGTAAATCAACACCCCAATGAAATTCCCAATTATTTTAGGATAATTTAGATTCAAACCCTTTCCCACTGGTTTGTTGGAAAACCCATACCACTCCCCAAAATGAATTTTAATATTATATAATGATATATTAATATATATATATATATATGAAGATGTACATGTATGTATGTATATAATTATATATTAAGATATAATTTTATTATTACATAGATATATTTATTTATTTTGATTATATATAAATATACTGACACCCCATTTCATCATTATTTATTTCTTTTATCACACCATGAGTTTTTTCAAGCCATATTAAACAGAATTTACAACATAATATGAAAAATTATATTAAAATAAACATATTTATATTTATTTTATTATATTAATGTAAATATACTTAAATAAATAAAAACCTTTTATAAAATTATTCAAATAAAATTTGAATATATAGTAATTACATATGCATTTTTAATGTACATAAATACATTACTATAAACTTTTTTGGATTAATAGATATCTTAGAATTTTTTGTTTTATAAATTATGAAAAAATTATTCTTAAGAAGTTTTTTTCAAAATATGATCTGAATTTAGAAATTATCATTTTATTTGGAAAATTATTATTATTTATTTATTTATATTTTTAATAACAGATTATCATATATATATAAATATATTAAAAAAAGAGATATATCATTATATATATGTGTGTGTATGTTTTTTAAATATTTTTGTATATTATTAAATATTTAAAAGGAATATATATATATATATATATTTAATTATGAACACTATAAAAATTATTTAAATATTTGATATCATAATATTTAATATACTTGTATATTATTTTAAATTGTTCATGTAACTATATCTCAAATTATATATATAATTATAAATATATATATATATATAAGTCTGAATTAGTATAAAAGAGTGAAAAAAAGTTTAAATAAATAAATTATGAATAAATTTTATTTATAAAAATATAAATATTTTTATAGAAATCATATTTTGGAATAAAAAATATGTATAAAAAATATTAGGTAACGAACCCTTATATGTGCTAAAAGAATCCATGGCCTAGGGTAAACTTTTATCTGTGCCTTTTTTAGTTTTGAAATTTTTTTCCATTTATTAGTCATTTATTAGCAATGATAAATGCAACATGATATTTAATTTTATAATTTTTAGTGTGGGTGTGTGTGTATAAATGTTGATTAAGGTGATGAGGAGTCAATGTGGCTTGAATGTGATAAATAAAATTTATAATGTGGCCACTATTTAAAAAATATGGTGTGATATATAAATTAAATTTTTTGAAATGGGTATTTAATGGGTAGGAAATGATCTTTTCATGGTTTATTGGAGTTGTAAGACATGTATGTCACCTAAGAGATTTTTTTTGAAGGGTAGTAGCTTCAAACCCTACATATAACTTAAGATCAATACTTGAAGAATCATTATTGAGTGTTTCATGTGAAGGAAGAATATCATAACACATATTTCCTGCATAAACAATTTTCTTTTAAAAAAAATGGACCTCATTTAAAAAAATTAGAATTTATTGGGACATAGGAACATGAGAAGAGACATTATTGAGAAGTTTAGATATGTTATTTATGAGACATTATTCAAGACTAACCAAGATTTAATTTAGAATTATTTTGATGAAGGCTTGCTTTTTCAATTGTATCTAAACATTATTGAAACATTTCATTGAGATACATATGATACCACACTTTTGGATGTTATGATGAAATTTCATCAAATAGAAGCCCATATTGTAGATGAGCTATATGCTATATTTTATAAAATATTGTGGCATATGATGTTATTGTATGAACAAAAATAAAAGCGAACTTATAATATGATTGGAATATTATAATTAAAAATTTTAATCATCCTTAAAAAATTTATTTTCTATATTTGGTAGAAATTACTTTTAACATAAAAACAACAAAACATAGGAAAAACAATTTTAGGAAAATACATTATTTAAGAGTGAATAATTTTACATTAAAATAATGTAATAAATTTATATACATGATTATTATTAAAAAGGTAAACTATTTATAGTTTTTATTACTTTTTATAAATCCAAAACCGAGTTTAATCTTTCAACCATCCCCTTTAATGAAATAACCCAAAAATAGTTTTAATTTGAATAAAATAGAACTTATCTTTTGAAAAGTCATGTTAGGGTTCCAAAATTTAAAATAACGATGTAAAATAAATTAATTAACTCATTAAGGATAAATTTTCAAAAAAATACTAATAAAATAGGATTAATTCATGTGTTATGATATATTAATGTTTCGACCCTTGGATTTAACATATGTTTAACACTTTTACCATAGAGAAATATATATTTCTTATAGTGTCTATTCATAACGAAAAAAATAATTTTCCACTATTAAATTATAATAGTTATGACTATTAAAAAATATGGAATTCATTTTATCAAATCCAATCCATAGAATTGGTATAATTTAATTTAAAATTAAACCATCAAATGTGTAAAAACATATATCTAGGATGAAAATCCTACTTATGTGAAATATAATTTAATACCAAAATCCAATATAAAAATTACTCCATTGAACATAAATTATATTATTCCGAATATAATTTGAATAATCATATTATTAAACCCATTTTAAAACAAAATGGAAAATTAAAATTCTTTAAGTGAAATGATAGTTTTCATTAAAAAATTGTATTTTCACTATTCATAAAAAAATATTTCTTTTTACAAAATTACTAAATATTAACTCTAGGATTATTTTTTAATTTTGATTTAAAAATTAACATTATTTTTTAAAATACATTTTATAAATTTTTTTATTATTTAATTGTTTTATTCTTACTCCAAAAAATAAAAAATGTTTTAAAAAAAATGTATTTTGAATCATATAATTGATAACATAATTATAACTATATTTTCATAGTATAAAGTAGTTTAAATATTTTTATAATTTTTTATTCCAAGTCTTACTTCTAATTTAAATAGTTAGGTTATAATAATTATTATTAAATAATGGTATTTTAGTAGTATATTGTTGTTTGTTTAAACTTGGTGTTACATGTAACACAAGCTATGAAAGAAATAAAATTTATTTAAATAGAAACATATTATAAAATATCATGTCTTTAAAATTAGTCATGCTAAACATATGTAGATATAGTTTGTGGTTTAACATATATGATTAGTGTTGTTTGGTCTTCAAATCGATACCCTCTTCTTGTTTGGTCATATTCAACTTGTTTGAAAATAAATTTATTGTAATCATCATAATTATTCAATATTTTAAGCCTAAATATCATATTAGTAATATTAAATTATTAATTAGTAGTTATATCAAAATAATCATCACTTTTTTGCATATTTCCTACATCTTCAATAATCTATTTTTTTCTGAAATCTTCTATAGTTCAACAACAATAATAACATCATATTAGTTATGAATCACTTCTATTAATATTAATTTTCAATTATTTTCTCATAAAATCTTTTTAAATAATTTTTTAATATTTTATTCCAAATTTTATAACCACTTCTAATTGAATGATATCCCTTAAAAATGACTTCTTCTACTTTTGGTTCAAAATTTTCCAGGATTTATTCCTTTTATATACATGCAACAAGGGATTATAAATACATTAAAGTTCTTCATATTCAGTTTTCTATTATACCACATCTAATTGGGTGTAATATGGTTATTTGTTGTTGAAAAAACCTATTTTTAATGTTTATTTAATGAAAATATATTCTATACAAAAAAATATAAATTTTATTCTCAGATAGCATAGTATATCCCATTTCAATGATGATCATGTTTTTCATTTCAACCGAACCATTTTTTGGGGGTTTATTGTTTTATATACCAATACTCTATCCCATTATTTTCCATATATATTCAAATAAATTTCCAATATATTCTCTTCCATTATCTGATATCACATTCATAATTTATTGTTCAGGATAATTTTCAACATGTTTTTCGAAGATTTAAAACATTTAAATTTATTTTCAATAAGACTAAGTTAATATTAATTTTTTCCTATTTGTGTAATCATAAATTTATTTTCTGATATATAGATCATACATTACTGAATTATTTCTATAGGACCATGAGGATATAAATGGAGGAGTTATAATGGTCTAGTTGACGACTTTCAGGGATCATCATACAATATTTGGAAGTGGAATAAACACCTTATATTTTGTAATCAATATTCAATGAAAAAGAATTAAATGTAAAAAAATAATAGATGAGACATTAAATTATTATAAAAATACATCAATATACTTCTATAATTTAGAATGTTTAATGGAAATAACCAAATTAAAAAAATTCAATCTTCATACATAAGTGTATATTACACTACCCTTTAGATCTAAAAACATTTTTTAAATATTCTAATACTCTGAAGGGATGATAAAAACATCATAGGAAGTAAAAAATCGAGTATCATGGATGATGAATATTTTAGACGGTCCAGAAAGTCACATGTAAATGTATCTTACAAAACAAGGTAGATGATATCACTTATATAGTTATCTAAGATTAATTTCATCAAATGGAGCACATTTTCCATATAAAAAAAATACATAACTTCTTATGGAAATATCCGTCATTCTAACTCAATGAGTTTATATTCAATATAAAATCCATTCATATTTTATTTTTTGAAAGATGAGTGGGAGTGGATATGGAATGTTCTTACATCATATGGATGAAATTGGTGATGTCAAATTTAAACCAGGACATCCCCAAGAACCACCATAGAATGGTTCTTCCCATTTTAGTTCTCACCAAACAATATACCACATTTACTAAAATTAAATAGGGGAATTATATTAAAATTTAATAACTTTTTACTAATCCATAAAAACTATTTCATATAGGGTAACAAAAATATCAATTATTTTTATAACAAACACATTACTAAAAATATAATTCATAAACAAAGGCCTAATTTTCTTATCATTCAAACCAAATAAAATTTGATTAAAACATATATATAATCCTTATTTCATAAATATAAGTGATGAGTGGCCTCTAGAAAATCATATGTTCCAATAAATCTATAAAGGGGCATAGTGTGATTTCTATCAAATATTATCATATCTCTATATGAAAATGTCCAACATAACATGTATCATATAAAACATATATAAAATTTATATAACCCATTTTTCCCTGACATCGAGTCACCACTACACATGGATCTTGTAAATCTAGTTATTTCAATATAATATTTTAATGACTATTTGAAATAGACTTTCCAAGATGATAATAACTTCACATGTCATCCATTTAATATATGATACATTACATTACCCTATTAAATGTAGCTGACCCCATAATATGTGAATTAAATAAAAATGATCATCCATTTACTCAATCTAATTCAATTGATGTCCATATTCCATTACTCATCATACAAGTGGAAAAATCGAATCTTTGTTGTGCTCCAACTAACAACAAGATTAACAACATAACCATCGACCTATGATTAACTATGTATATATTAACCTATGTAAGAAATATATAAATATATAAATCTGATAATAGTAAGTATCTCATCAACTTCATTTATTAAATATTTATATTAGGTATACACACCTATATATATCAATGAGTGAATTACATTCCTTGTGATAAACATTTTTGTGTCATTGAATATAACTAGTCAATAATTATGTCCCAATAATTCTACTATTCATATACCATATAAAACCCTTTTCTATAAATATAATATTCGATTCTTGATAATATTTACAAATCATCATAGCCCATACAATAACCTCATTTTCATTAAATGAGGGTAACTCGAAGATGTGCTTTGAGGGGACATAATCATTTGATTTTACATGTAATGTAACTCTCCACACACTTGAATGAATAATAAGTGGAGTTTTTTTTAATACATGATGCATTTAATGTCATTACATCAATATCTCATTTATCAAATACCAAAGGCTTGAACATGACCTTCATGTTGATTCAGAGGTAACAGAATCATCATTGGATACACTATATTATCTTACATATACACTCTTCAGATCTCAATGACACCCCTCTCAATGATCTCCACTACGAGATTTTATTTTTGAATTAATTTTTTTTTGTAAATTAGACATATTAGGGTTTATTTTCCTTATCAATTGATCCCTTATTTTCATTTTTAATCCTAATTTTTTCATTAAATTTTAGAACCACTACAGGTTTTTTATTGAACTTCATCATCCCAACATATTCCATAATGTTATCTGATTCAGTGATGTAGACTACCATTTTTGACTTATTAGGGTGGATTTTTTATTACTCTTTGAAGTGAATGATCCCACATTTACCCAAGAGAAAAATCATTTTCCCCTAAAACCCTCATTTTCAAATTTTAATAGCTCATATATCTAACCATTTGTAAATAATTCATCTTCATTAAGAACATATATTTGGTCCTTATGAAGTATATTAGGATACTATTAACAATAATCTATTGTCTTTCACAAGGATTATACAAATATCTACATGTAATCATAGAATAATAGAGACATTTTGTTGAGTAAACAAAATGGAATATATGATAGAACCAATGGATGATATATATGGAATTCTATCTATATTATATAACTCCTTTTAAGGATCCTAAATATTTATAATATTTCATATTACAATTTTAAATACCCCACTTTATGTTCTATAAGAAAAACAACTTCAGTACTTTACCAATGTATGAGTCATGAATATATCTAATAATCATATTTTAACTATCTATATAAGTCATTATAAACTGTATACAAAGTCATTTACATATTTCATTCATATAGAAGCATTTCATCTTCACTATTTTATGTATTGGGATTTCATATAATAAGTATTGTTTCATCAATATACAATATAGAAACACAAAAATACTCCCTCTAATTTTCTCATACACAAATTAGTCATTCTTGTTATTGATAAAACCAAACTCATTTATGACATTAAAAAATTAGACATTATGAATTTGAGAATCATAATTCAGTCCACAAATTGATTTCAGAAACGTTTATACATTAGTAGTTTCATTGATAACTTCAAAAAAATAATGACAAATCAAGTAAATATCCTAAAATAAATTACAATTATTTAAAGTATATTCTACATCCATTTTATATGACTAATAATCCTAATGAGATTTTACGGATACAAAATATAAATTTATCTTATCAAACCAACTGGTTAAAAGGTTTCCTCACACTCACTATGATATGTTTTTTATAACAGTTGACTACATTGTGAGATTTTTATGTAAAGACCCAAATTTTCTATTTAATGTTTTTTATTATATGAAATTATTACGAGTATGTGAAATTTTAAGATGCGTGATACCGAAAGCTCGGTGTGCCTGGAATGAATTTATGAAATTTTTTTAAGGAACATTCAGTAAACACATGAGTAGGGTTTTCTAGTTTTTGAACTAGTACTCAGATTAAATATCTGAGGGAAACGTTGAATTTGTAGTGTCCGGATTCACATAAGGGATGCTTCACATTGACTGCAATAGGTCTGGAGAAAATGCTAGATTTTAGACTTTTTTAAAAATAATAAATAAAATAACTCTGTTATTTTATTCTTTTTTACCTCCACCGGACAAGCAGAAGTGTGGGACTAGTGATGTGTCAAGCCATTAAGTGTCTAGGCATTTCAAATCCTATGTAATAGCAACGTTGGTAATTAAGAATGTTCCTAATAAAAGAACCCTCATAATTCCCTCTAGCGTTAGACACCCTCCCCCTCTCTTATTTAAATGGATCTTGGGGAGTGGTATCAGTAGTTCTTCACCATGAAATGAAGTGTAGATAAAGTGTCGTGATGAAAAACCCTTAGAGGACGAAGTCGGTTCTAGTGGGCAGCGATGGGTGACACCGAACCATGAATCGAAAGACAACGAACGAGCGGTGTCGTCAGAATCTTGTTGTGGGAAAGATGAACACTAACCCGCTTCCTCAATCGTTGGAGTTATCCAACATTCATGAGGAAGGGAGTGTATTTTGGTTTAATTCAATTGATTATTGAATACTTTAATCCTCTCACATGATTACAAGATAACGTGTTGGGTGTGGGCCTAACAAACCCGACATAGACCCACCTCTATCTTGATACCCTTGCTTTCTTCATGGAAGGCCACCGACCCAGTGGCATTGACTGACTACGATGGAGGCTGAATGTTGTTTCACACCACAAGAGGAGGTTACGATAGTAAACCGTGATGGTTGGTAGAGCGGTCGGCACCACCCAGTAGTGGAGTAGGTGTGGCGCGCCGTCGTGCACCGTCGGTGAAAAGGGGTCGTGGCCGAATCCGTGATAGAAAGAGAAGGTTTCCAACTCACTGAAAGGCCATGGAAGAGGATTCCAGCGTGACTAGCGTGCTACCGGAGGATGCGGGCCAAGGCTCATCAGCCGCAACAGACCAAAGGAGGGGGTCGATACACCACCCTGCTACGGGTGGTGGATCGGCACACCGTCGCACACCTCTAGAGTATATGATTTCCATCGGCCAGCCGTGACGGGAGGCAGGACCCACTCCATCAGGGCTCGTAAGCCACCTAATGGTACCATGTGGAACCACTACTTCGGAGGAAAATGAATGGCCCTCGCGGCCATTTAGGTAAACCGGGTGTCACTACCCCAGGTAGCAACTAGGGTGGGCCCTACCATAGCGGGTTTCTCCACCCATTCGTGGGCTGAGTGCATAGGGGGACAGGCCAGAGTGTGGCCTAGATGGCCGAGCCTACTACGAATTTCTCAACCAGGTCGTTCTGACTGTGTCGGACCGGACCCAGACCCCACCATGCCCAATTTCTCTTAAAAGGCCATAACAAAAAATTCAGGCATCCGCTTGACGTACCGTATATGGCGCTGAGACTCTTGGAGAGATAAAATTCTTTTGGTATAATCCATGTGATTATTGGAAAAATTTGGAGTAAAAACTGATTGGATCAATCCCAAATCCAACCGGGCCCTCATAACAAAAATGCTTATAACTCACAGATCGGGCCTCCGATTAATGCGTCATCTATCGCGTTGGAACCCTTACGACATGGCGGTCCCTTAGGTTACTCATTTTTGGAGATTATTGGCATTCGAGGTATGACTGATATCTTGAGGGGAAGATTCTATAGATCTCGAGCACACCAGGAGCAAGGAATCCTATGGCTGGATGTAACTTAAAGATGGAACATCGATCCTAAGAGGGTCAGCATCTATCGATCTTGTGTGGGTCAGCATCTATCAGATCTTGTGTGGGTCAACGCTTAGAAATCCTATGTGGGTCTGGGCATACCGATCCTATGTGGGGAAGATCCGGTGTGGGTCCCTGGTGGTTTTTACTTATTGATCCTGTGTGGGTTAGCAATAGTACCTCTTCATAGAATAAGATGATCTTTCTTACGACTAATCATATATACTTCTACACATAACCTATACCTGGGGTGAGCTGAGTCTTTACCTTCATGGTGTTATCTTCATGGTGTTACCTAGGTGGTACTTCTATATTTGTAGTGTTACCTGTGCGGTCCTTCTACCTTCATGTTGTATTCTTCATGGTGTTACCTGTGTGGTACTTATAACATCATGGTGTAACCTATGTAGTAATTCTACCATCGTGGTGTTGTCTTCATGGTGTTACCTATGTGTTACTTCGAACATCTTGGTGTTGTCTTCATGGTGTTACCTGTGTGGTAATTCTAACTTCATGGTGTTACCTATGTGGTACTTCTACCTTCATGGTGTTACCATTTTGGAATTCTTAACTCATTTATGGGATGAGTATATATTGAAGACTTAGGTATATTTATGTGCATACAACAAATTACAATTGATTTCTATCACTTTGTGCTTTGATTTGAGTACATGCTTTGTGTTTTTTTCTTTCTATAACTCTTGGAGACCTATGGGGGTCTTGGAGTCTCTACTGAGTATTGTCATATTCACCCCTGCATGGGTTATGCCAGAACCATTTTGTGTCTTGTGTAGAAGATGTACAATGTTGATCGAGGCTGATGGAGCCAAAACTACATGGTGCTTGGAGGTGGACCATTTGGAATGATGTGATGCAAGGACTAATAATCGTGAGCTATACCTACCCTTCAGGTAGGATCCTCAGTTGAGGATCCCAGAGGTGTTTTTCAATTTTCAAATGTACTTGTACATTTCAGTTGGGCTTATATTCCAACCCCCTTGACTTTCAACAATCCTTTTACTATGGTTGTTTTACTCATGGTTGCATCTTGTTGCATTCTTTTATCTATGTTGTGTAGGTTTGATGTCAATTCCTTACCTTTATATGGATGAGCCTTTTTGGTTCTAGTCACCAGCCCCTGGCCTATGGGAGGAGGGCTTGGGGTAGTCACCCCACAAGCCTCGGGGGATGGGTCATGACAAAGTGGTATCAAAGGATTTTTTTACCAAAGAACTAGAACTCTTATCGTTTCTATGTGGAAATAATATTATGTGTTACGAGTGTGTGTTTTAGTATGGGGAATCTAGTGTTGGTGTAATTGTTGACGTATCCATACACTAGGACCCCGAATTCTGATTTTTGACTCAGTGCATGGAAAACCTGATTGCGTATGTTTTTGAAAAGATATTTTTGGGATATATTTGAGTCATCTCACAAAGTATAACTTATTGACCGTGGCACACCTATTTTTATTCAGGATGTCACCACGTAGATAGCCATCTAGGATTCCTGAGAGAGTATGCAATGATGGTCACCCGAATGATGAGGCCTTAGTGAATGGCCCTCTAATAGAGTTAGCAACTTTGTGCTGTGTAACAGTAGTATCACTACCCATAGGGTAGCTGTTTCCACCAGCCCCACTAGTTGAGGATACACGCCCACTGAGTTCATTACATGTGTTCCAGTGGTGGAAACCCATGAGGTTCCATGTTGTGATGGATCTACAGGTAGCTAAGGATTGGCTAGAGGTTGTGGCCAGAGTTTTTCACTTAGTGGAGACACCAGTTGAACTGATGGTGATCCTTACTGTCAGTCTCTTCTAAGGAGCATATGGGAGATAGTGGAGTCTGACTCTTCAGATACACGATGAGGTGACCCTCATCTTGGCGGACTTTGAGAGCCTTTTCAATGTATATTTCATCCCAAAGAATATACACTCGATTTATATATAGAAGTGGTTTCACTTACAATAGGGTAGTATGACTGTGGCCCAGTACTCAGCGTGGTTCACGGATCTCTCCCGCAACTCCACCGACATGGTACGATACCCTTTTTTCAAGGGCCAGACCTTTCAACAGGGTCTCCAATGAGAGATCAATGTGTAGATGATATCTCTCAGCATTTTGACACAGGCTAGGGTACCAGAGCGAGCAAATTTGTTGGAGATCTTCCTAGCTGAGAAGGCACAAACAACAAGATCCACCACCAAACATTAGGTAGAAGAGTCATCTGTAGCAGGCAGTATGTGAATGACGCAGGGGCCCAAGCTGGTCAGACCTTCTTGTGGATGACTTTAGGATAAAGGGTTAGTGGTGCAAAGATCACGAGATAGAGGAGGGAAGATTAGTATCAGGCAGTGCTACTCATGCAGCGGGTAGGGTCACATGGAACATGACTACCCCGATCCACGATACGGACAACATGCAGATGATCGAGAGACCGCTAAGGGGAGGTAGAGATTCGATTGGGGAGGACTGTAGAAAAAAGGAGGAAAAGTTAGAGGAGCTAGTTATGCAGTAGCCAGGGGATGTCTATTCGAGAGTCTACCACTACCACCTCCAGGTGGTCCACCCCAACCACAAGGATCTCGTGGAAAAGGACAAGATTAACTCCAACCAGCTGAGGCCTATGAACATGGTTCTCCAGAGATGATTAGAGACATGATCTATGTACACTCCATCATAGTTTCAATACTTATAGATATATTTTCCTGTAACTCTATTATTGTCACGACCCTCATTCGGTGCTCATAGATTCTGGTGGATCCATTGGCTTGATCCTTACTTTTAGAGACTCGTTTGGGTGGGTATTCGATGGTTACAAACTGGTTCCGGCAATGTGATATTACTCTTGGAGGTGAGAGATTTGGTTGGGATATTCTAGGAGGGGCGTAGAGGTCATATGATTTCATCTTAGGTGTGGACTGGTTATCCAGATTCAATGCTCATATTGACTTTATTAGGCATAATGTGAGGTGTGCCTGCGATGATGTGACTCGGTTTTCCTTTATAGGGTAGAAGGGAACCTTTGCAGTATAGGATCAACTTTTATAGAGGAGGGCACAACCGATCACACATCAGTTGGCAAGCCTTACCCTCAGAGTAGTAGATGTTGATAGTATGGGCTATCCTGTAGTGGTGGACCTTTATGCGGATGTATTTTCTAATGATGTTCTGGGACTACCTTCATGCAGAGAGGAAGAATTTTACATCAACCCATACCCTGGGATGACAATGATATCTATCTTAGAATATAGGATGGGTCCCCTAGTGCTTTATGATTTACGAGTATAGTTAGAGGTCTTGCAGAGGAAGGGGTTCATAAGGCCCAGCATTTCTCCATGGGCAGCCTCAGTTTCGTTCACCGAGAAGGCATATGTGAGTTTGAGACTCTGTGTGGACGACCGGTGCCTGAACACGGTAACCGTGAAGACAAAGTATCCAAATATGAGGATTGATGATATTTTCAATCATCTGAAGGGATATCATTGGTTTTTGATTATATATCTCAGAGCAGGCTATCATCAGCTCAAGTTAAGAGATAAGTTTGTGCAGAAGAAAAACTATAGATGTTGGTATGTCCACTATGTGGTTTTGTTTATGCTATTAGGTGTGACCAATACACCAGTAGTCTTTATGGGATTCATTAACTAGATCTTACAGCCATACCTCAATCACATTATGGTGGTCTTCATCAACAACATCTTGATATAATCAGCAATGGGGGAGGATCATGCATTTCACCTGCAGATAGTTTTGGATACACTCTAAGAGAACCAGAATTATAGTAAGCTCTCAAAGATTCATTTCTGGATATGAGAGGTCCACTTTCTGGGGAATGTTATCTCAGAGGCCAGAGTTACAGTGGATCTGGGGAAGATAGAGGATGTGCATCTTTGGGAGCCACCCAAGTGTGTGGACGAGGTGCAAAGTTTCTTGGGGTTGTTTGGATACAACCAGAGGTTTGTTACTGAATTTTCCATAGTTTTGAGAACATTATCATATTTGACGAAGAAGGAACTGCCCTTCGTATAAACATAGAGATGCAGAAGTATTTTCAGGAGTTTAGGAAGAGACAGATGAGTGACTCCATCTTAAGGCTAACAGAAGAGGGAGTTTAGTTTGTATTTTAATGTGACACATCAGAAACCATACATAGATGTCTACGGATACAGGAGAAAGCAGTGATCACTTATGGTTCGTGATATCTTAGAAAACATGAGTAGAACTACATTACCCATGAATTGGAGTTAGTAGTAGTGGTCTTCACATTTAAGATATGGCGACATTACTTGATGGGTGAATATTTTATAGTCTACTCTGATCACAAGTATCTAAGGTATATCTTCCATCAGAAGGACCTAAAACTGAGACATCGGCGATGAATATAGTTCCTTTAAGACTATAAATTTGAGATATTCTATACTCCTTGGAAGGGGAATGGGGTAGCAGATTCACTCAGTAAGAGGTCTAGTCTGCAGTTGTTGAGTGGGGCGATAGAGTAACTAGCCATTTTGTGGATATCTTTCAGGGATAGAGATGGAGTAGCATACTTCTAGCATATGATAGTCACTCCCCACTCCTTCTTCGAGTCAGGGAGTCATAGCTTTGGGACATTTACTACGAGGCTCAACGTGCTTATATATGCTCACGACAAGCACCTGGTGGATTTTCTGAAGGTGGGGAGCACATCATCCTCTTCCAAGGATATACCATGGTACCGATGGTGCTATTGGAGGAGGTGTTGAGGGAGTTCCATACGACCTCTCTGGTTGTACATACTGGTGTTGCAATGATGTAACAGGACCTCTGAAGTCAGCACTGGTCGCCAGGGATAAAGAAAGCAGTGGTAGTGTTTGTTCCATGATGCCTCACTTGTCCACAAGTGAAGGCCAAACATACAGTTCCAGTAGGATTAGTGCATCCACTAGAGGTGTCATAGGGGATGTGGGGTGATATATATATGGTATTTGTGACAGGGATTCCATGTACCTCTGGTGGACATGATTCCATCTGGGTGATCGTTTATCGACTCACCATGTCGCCCCACTTTCTACCTATCTGAGAGTAGGGATTGGTAGTGGGCTTGGGACACCTCTATGTACAGGAGATGGTGTGACTTCATATGGTGAAATAGATGATTGTCTCTGACCAAGATGCATATTTTACTTATAGGTTATGGAATGGACTGCAGGAGGCGTTCGGGACTCAGCTATGTTTTATCCCTGCCTTTCATCCTCAGACGGATGGTCAGATGGTGCAGACCTTTCAATGGAAAGATAACATTCTTTGAACATGTGTCCAAGATTTTGTCCATAGTTGATTGGATCACTTTCCCTTGGTGGAGTTCACAAAAAATAATAGTTTCACTCTACTGTCTGTATGGCACCATTTGAGGCCTTGTACGATTGACCATGCAGATCACGTGTATGCTGGAGAGACCTTGTGGAGTCAATACATATGGTTCTAAAGTTAGTACGGGCCACCACTAAGAAGCCGCAGATCATTCAATAGTGGATGATGATTTCACAGAGCAGACAGAAGTCTTATGATAATAGGAGGCAGATAACTTTTGGGTTTGAGGAGGGAGACCATGTGTTCCTATAGCTCTAACCTCGACGACGTTTGCAGATATTTGGCCGAGGCGGAAAGTTATCACCATGGTTTATCAAAAAAAATTAGATACTATAGAGGATATGAAAGGTGGCATAATGCTTGTCACTCCAACCATAGTTGGAGAGGGTGCAAGACATATTGTACATATCACAGATGAGTACAGTAGGGCATGACCCATTCCACATCATCGAACACAGAGAGCTAGAATTTGATGTTTGGGGGACGTTTACGGAGGATCCAGTAGAGATTAAAGATCAAGAGGAGCGGGTCCTTTTTGGGTGGTCAATATCTCTATTATGTGTTCACTAGCAGCACATAAACCTCTAAGATAGCACTAGGGAGAGGGAGGCTATGATTTTTTCTCAATACCCCCATTTGTTTTCATAGTCTATATTGTGGTTTTTGGGGACAAAAATCCCAAAGGAGGGGAGAATGTAAAGACCCAGATTTTCCATGTAATTTTTTAATTATATGAAATTATTACGAGTCTACAAAAATTGTCGGCGTATGCTTTTGAGACCCAGTGTGCCAGTAATGAATTTATGATCCTTTTTTAATGTACGTTCAGTAAATGTGCGAGCGGCGTTTTCTAAATTTTTAACCGGTGCTCGAATTAAAAATATGAGGGAACCATTAAATCCCTTGTGCCCGGATTCTCCTAAGGGGGGAAATAGTTAGACCATAGTAGGTCTGGAGAAAAAGTTACATTTTGGACTTTTGTAATGAATAAATAAAATAACTTTGTTATTTTATTCTTTTTTTACATCCAACAATCAAGTGTCAGTATGGGACCAGCGACATGTCCTGCCATTAAATGGATTGAGCATTCAAATCCTAAGTAATAGAAACGTTGTGAATTAAGATGGTTCCTAACAAATGAACCCTCATAAATCTCACGTTCTTTAGAAACCCTCCCCCTCTCATATTTAAATAGATCCTGGGGAGAGGTATCATCCCTGATTCACCATGAAACGAAGTGTAGATAAAGTGTAACGATAGAAAAACCATAGAGGGAAGAGCTAGATCCAATGGGCAGTGATGGGTGATACTGAACCCCAAACTAAAGAATGAAGTATGAGCGACATAATTTGAAGCTTGTTTTCGGAAAGACGAACACCGACCCACTTCCTCAATTGTGGGAGTTCTCCATTTTTATTGATGTATAAATTTTATTTTTGTTTAATTCATGTGATTATTGAATCATTTGATCCTCCCTCATGATTATAAGCTAACAAATAGGGAAAGGGCCTAACAAACCTATCTCGGACCCTATACAACCTTGCTACACTTCGGTTCTCCATGGATGACCTCTGGTACGGTGGAACAAAAAAGCTACGATGGAGGCGGTGCGCCCTCACGCACCGCAAGAGGAGGTCGCAACACTATGCCATGATAGTTGGTCGAGTGCTGAAACGGGCTGGCCGTAGAGGAAGTGTGGCGCACTATCCTTGGACGTCTGTGAGAAAGGGGTCACTGTCGATGTTGCAACAGATGGAGGAGGAGACTGACACACCGGATGGCTATGGGTGGTGGAGCATCATGCCATCGCACGCCCCTGGAGATGGCGGTCAACATTAGTCGGTCGCGACGGTAGGTAGGACCTGCTCCAGTGGCTCCCGCATGCCGCTACTGAAGAGGAAACCGAAAATTCCTCACAGCCATTCGAGAAAAATGGGGGTCACTCCCCTGGGTAGCAGATAGGGTGGGACCCACCATAGTGGGCTACTCTACCCAGTAGTGGGATGCTCAAGATCCAACAAGGCCCTCAGAAATAAAATGATTATATCTCACAGACCAGGAGTCCGATTGATACACCGTCTATCGCATTTGAACCCATACGACATAGTCGTCCTGTTTGTTACTCTTTTTGGAGCTTAGTGGCAGTATATGTATGACTGATATCTCGATGGAAAGATTCTACAGAACTTGAACACACTGGGTGAGAGGAATTGTGTGGATGGTTGTAACATGAGGAAAAAAAATCGATCCTAATTGAGTATTCATCTATTGATTCTGTGTGGGTCAACACCTATTAGATCCTGTGTGGGTCACCGCTCAGCAATCCTATGTGGGTCTGTGCATACTGATCCTATGTGGGGATGACCCTGTGTGGGTCAGCAGGGGTTATTACCTATCGATCTTGTGTGGGTTTGAAACAATGTCTCATAATAGAATAAGATGATATAGCTTGAGATTCATCATATGTACTTCGGTACTTATCTTATACCTGGTGTGATTCGAGTCATTACCTTCATGGTGTTATCTTGGTGGTGTTACCTATGTGGTACTTCTATCATCGTGGTGTTACCTGTGTGGTACTTCTACCTTCATGGTGTTGTCTTCATGGTGTTACATGTGTGGTATATACAACTACATGGTGTTACCTTTATGGTACTTATACCTTCACGGGGTTTTATATGTGTTTTTACCTATGTGATACTTTTATCTTTGTTGTGATGTATTCATTGTGTTACCTATGTGGTACTTCTATCTTTTTGTATTACCTATGTGGTACTTCTACCTTCACGGTGTTACCTTTGTGGTTTTATTCCTTCATGTATGAGATGATTACATGTAGATAACATTGGTATATGTAGGGGCATATACCTATGTAGAATGGATGTCTATCGCTTCATGATTTGTGTTGAGTACTTGCTTTGTGGGTTTTACTTTGTGGAAATCTGGGAGACCTACAGTGGTCTCGGGGTCCCTACTAAGTATCATTATACTAAACCCGACACGGGCTATGACTTCACCTTGTTGTGTCTTCTGAAGATGATGTATAGCATTGATCAAGGTCAGGGATGCCAGGACTAGACGGTGCTTAGAGGTGCAACATTTGGCATGACATGACACTGGGACTACTGATCGTGTGTTCTACCTACCCTTCAGGTAGGATCCTCGGTGGACAATCAAGGACCTGTTTTCCACTATTCATTTGTACTTGTACTTTTCCGTTGGGCTTGTATCCCCCCCACCCCCTTAACATTGAGCACAATTTTTACTATAGAGTTTTTATTCATGGTTTAATCTTGTTGTGTTATAGTTTTTGTGTTGTATAGGTTTAAATGAAATGCCTTCATGTTTCAGGGATACACCATTCTGGTGCTAATCGCCATCCCCTGGCCTATAGATGGTGGGATTGGGGAATTCACGGCATGAGCCCTGGGGGAAGATTTGTTACATTGTAGGTATAAAATTTGTCATTGTAGTTTCTTTATAAATTCCACATGAATTCTATGGGTCACACCACTTAAGGTGAGTCGTGTAATTTTCAAGCATAGTTTGTGAACATGTACTCCATTATATATTCCATTTCATTTCATCATTTCATTGAAATAGAACTATTAATGTATTCATGGTTGAAAGTTGTTTGATCCCCGATTAATGTTGCATCATCATGATCTCACACAAGAAATCCCTATATCATTACTTATTGATGTATTCGTATAGAAAATTGATGTTCTTTAATAATCTGAGTATGTTTTATCCCATAAATTCCTTATAGAATCAAATCAACTTCCTTCTCAAGAAAATTATTAGATATTAATTATCATCCATGTGTTCTAAATTAATACCACTAAATAATGTTTTAATGATTTTCTCCTCAAGGGATACGGTAAACTAGTCCAAAAATACATTGTGCATAATAGTGTTATATAAATAATATTGCACATATTCTTTGGGATAACTAAGAAATAATCATTTTTAGATATTGGGTAATGTTTATCAAAAAATATTTCATATGTATGATTCATAAATAAAAATAAATTTAAAATAAATAACAATAAATTTTGATCCCATATCAAATATACTGTTTTTATCTATTTTTTAGATAAAACATTGTTTAATAATAATGCTGAAATTTCCCAATAATAACCCTATAATGAAATAAAATGGTCATATAAACACTTCAATGAATGAACCATGTAAAAACAAGGTTGGATCGAATCTCTCTTACATAGAATTCCATTATAGTGATCTATGAAACTTATATTACATAAGAATTATAAAATCTCTTAAATGATCAATGAATTGGTATTCCAAGAATTAACAACCTCGGTCTAATCAGATAATCTTAATACTCTATTCAATTTGTTTTTTTAATATTCCCCAAATGTCATTAAATTATTCAAAGGATTCCTATATGGGTTTTAGGAGAAACACACATCCATATTGACTAAATTCATAGCTATAATTTAGGATGTACATGGAAACATAACACACTTGTATGCTTATTGATCCATGTATATCACTATGTATGAGATCTCTAAATCCACTTGGAATTTCCCCATTCCTCTAAATAAGAAACATAGTTATTATTCCCAATAAAAATAATTCACAAGAATAAGAAAATACATACATGAATTATTTAAAAAAAATGCATCATTATAGTGTTTATGAATATGTTTCTCTTTTACATATCTAGTAAAGATATTCTATAACACCCTAAAAGTTATAAATGACTATATTTTACAAGATAGCAGGTAAGAAATGGAACACCAATAGTAGAAAAGAATATAAAACCTAAATAATTTATTATATATTAGAGAATTTTTGTAAATTTAATCCCTTCTATAGAATTAAATGCATGAAATACCGTGATATATTGAGCCTTCATTACATAGAAGCCAGATTTTTACAAAATAATAATATTATTATTATTTAAAATGAAAATTATATTCAAACTCTTAAATTGGAAGTTATAACTATAATTAAATATAATATTAAAATTTATAGATTAAAAAATATAAAATTAATTCATTTTTTACTAATTGATTAGAACTGATTATAAAAACCAATTGAAAAAGGGTTTTTTTGTATCAAAACTACTTTTATGCTCAGAAATGTGTTTTATCCGAAAAAATTGAAATAATTACTATTTATGAAGGAAATTAAATAATATTTAAATAAAATTTTCAATACAATATTTTTAGATTTCATAAAATATAATTTATAAGAATATTATAAGAAAACCCTTAATTTTATCGATAAATTAAATAGTTTTTATAATGGTAATTTTATCGTCTTTTAATGACGCACCTACTTTAAAACAAAATTTTGACATGTTTATAATTTATTTTTGAAAATATAGACTTCATTATTTAAATAGTAATTTAAAAATTAACTTTTTTGGAATTTTTGGTATTTTTTGAGAAGTTTGATTTTTTGATGAATAGTGAAAAATACTGAATTTTAATTCAAAACCACTTTTTATTAAAATTAAATTTTATGGTTAAATTTTATTTTTAATTTTTTTTCATATTAAAATTTATAAATTATACATCTTTAAATTCAATTTAAGTCATTGGAATAAATTTTAAAATTTAAATTGGATATAATAACATT
Source organism: Viscum album (assembly GCA_963277665.1). NCBI lineage: Eukaryota > Viridiplantae > Streptophyta > Magnoliopsida > Santalales > Viscaceae > Viscum > Viscum album. Next base: position 1,073,113,009 of record OY728129.1, read on the forward strand.
TTATTCTTTTGAACATTTTCTCTATGAAAACTCTCTTTGTCATCCTATTTGTATGACTAATTTTAAATTTATTTCTGCCACTTATGTTATTGGAATTTTGAAAAATAGATTCAAAATTTGTAATTAGAATAATTTATTATTTTTATTAAGGTAAAATTAATCTTTTACAAATAAATTATTCATCGTATGTAAAATTAGTTAGAGTAATTAAGAGAAAAACTAGTTTAATATGGGACTAAACCTTAAACATAAAGGAAAAAATGGCATAAAAATAAGTACAAAACCTATTTTCTATACATATTTCGACCATATACTCTCTTTTATCAAAACATATTCACCATTGGAAGAACATTACATTGAAAATCATTGCTCTAATTCCCTCTTCCAAAAATTTACTTGAATGCCACTCCTCATTCATTATAAAAAGGCACTCACTCACCTGAATTATTCACACCTCTCATGAAAATTATCTCACAAAAAATCAATCCATAAGGAATCTATAAATCCTTAAACTAATCATAGAATCCAAACTTTTGGATGATAAATAACTAATGAATACTTTTGGTATAAACCAAAAGTAGATTCCCGAAAGAGAGGTAACATTTTTCAACGATCACTTTTTTTCCATTTATTTATCTAACTATTAAAATTTTATTATATATTTCTTAAATTGTAAAATAAGTATAATAAATATACATAATTGTTTTTATTTAAAGATTATTACCTACACTCCAACACACTACGATCAAATGAGATATGCAATCATCATTCGTGTGTATGACAGACTACTGTATCATGAACATATGTTGTTTTTTCTTTCATTACCACCTTTAATGTTAGGTAATAATGATATATTTATATATTATGTATTATATATATGATATTTATAGTGTATTTATTATAATTTATTTCTTTTTTGACACATACTTTCATTCTTTACATTTTGTGGGAATATGATAACATCGTTTCAGGACGTGTGGACTACCACCTCCGAAAAGGGATGTGATTCGTTCACCATACAGGTGAAATGTATACAAATGGGTTTAATTAAAAATTCTTAATTATATGATATAAGTAATTTAATATAATTATAATATACATATATAATAATTACATTAAATTATTCATATATGAGAAGAAAATAAAAATAATGTTCAATTGTACGTATGACCTAACATCTCAAAGAATGGTACATTTCATTTATATCCCAAAATTTACTAATTTATTATAAATTAATATGTAATGAATATATATTATATTTCAATCATGATTTAAATTATGTATATTATGATATCATGATGGACATAAGTAGAGAAAATAAGTAACAAGGCTAAATATACTCAAGAAACAAGGAAATTAACACCCGAAATGATTAAAATTACGGAATATTATTAATGAAAGGGTTAAAATATGTTATAAAAGGACTATATATGATATCATATATATTAATATGGTTTTATTTTAAGTTAATAACATATATTAAATTAATATAAATTATTTAATAATTTGATCAACCAAAATGAAAAGCATGGTAAATGTTTATCTAGTCTAACATTTATTTCTGTGAGACTTGTGCCATACTCACCACTATTTTTTCATGGAATATATAATATGATATTTTATTTTAAATTATTAATTTAAATTAGTGATATTAAAAGATACAATTATTTTATTATTTCATGGATCTCATTATTTATAAGTTACTCAAGTAAAAATAGATTTTTTTTCAATTTTTTATCTGCTGAGACTTATATGTTATTATGCACAAATAAACTTTTATATGCTGTATATAATCACCTTTGACATATAATATCATGTATAATTTATTTTTCATCCTATTTTAATTTTTAATTTTAATTTTTTCATCCATGGGGATTTGATTTGAAAATTACCAAGTGATATATGTTTTTGAAAAATAACACTTTTTACTGTGATAGTCAACATTATCATGAAAAAATAATATTATTATAAAAATATTTAATTGGAAATTAAACTAATACTAAAATAAAATATTTTTAGCTTGTATATTTTCATTTCCTAAAACTATACCATTTTTTAATATTGTATTTATCTTGATATTTATTTGATTATCTGCGGATGTATTGTCAAATAAATATTCTTTACTCATTATGAATATTTGATATGAAACGTTTTTAATTGATTGAATTGTTTGTTTGATATATGTGGATTGATTTGGAAATTCAATGATGTGTAGATTATGCAATTCATGCCGCCCCAGTATAAATTTAAAGGTTACCATGAGGCAAAATAAGTTTGTGGAAAACCCTTCGAGTTTGTCTCCAATAAGAATCATACAGGTTTTTATCCAGCAAAATAAATTTCCTTAAGGATAGTTCTTTATGGTATATTAGTTCATATTCTAGATACCTGATTTTTAATAATTAAGAATGTATTTCAATAAAATTAATTTTTTATTATCTATGCAATTTTCACTATGAAAAAATATATGGGTCCATTTCAGTCTCAGTTTATTGGTAAAATGGAACGTATTTTTGGTTAATTACTTAACCATATATACTCTACCTTATTAATTAATCTAGTCATGTTATTTTAATGGAATATATTTTTAGTTATTTACCAATCCATATTATATATTCACTATCATCTCAATTTACTGATTACATTGCATGTGTTTTTCATTTATTACCTTTCCATGGTTCTTATGTTTATTGATTCATTTTTTATTATATTTTACATAACGATTAATAAGAATTTGATCTCAACATTATTTTTATCACATTACCCTGAATATGAAGATGAATTCTTGGAATGAGTTTCAAGGATTATTATCTTTTACATTATTTAAAATTTATATTATTTTCCCAATATAATATTGATAATGTGTATGTAATATGGTTTTATAAAAATAATAAACCAGTCATTCCTATCGGATTTGAATCTTTTATATATGCCAATGTAATAAAGTATGGCATCAACTCAAATACTCTCTATAGACAAGGTGTACAGTTGGTATCAATGTAATTTTAGAATCCAACATAGAAACTAGATTTATGAAAAAATATATTAGAAAAAAACCCTATAATATACATTGATTATAGGTATTGAAGAACATATTAATTCCTGGATAGATAAATATTATGTTGAGTTTCCAAGAAATACATCCATTTCTAGATACTACTAGTGGACATGGTTCTGGAACATATGTACCTAGGGGTAATTATCTCAAAAATGTTGTGTCATTCTTGACTCAAGTGTTACCTGGTACACGTTAATGGGATATACCGATCACCATGTTTGACACTTCATTGTGATATTCTTAGCATAAATCACATTATCATTATAAACCATTATGAAATAGTTTACTAGATAATTATAATGAAATACCTAGTTTAAACATTACCTTATTTTGATTTAAGATAATGTTTCTTGATATATAAATCCTATAAATGATATTATGATTAATAATATACTAATGAAGAACATGTTATAAAATAAAATGGATAATGTATTGGGATTCAATAATTCAATTTTGGAGCTGTTTATCTAAGTTTATTTTGGTTTCAAGAATCATGAAACAAATAATAATTATGTAAAATTTTAGAAGTTCATGTGTGTTCATTAATATAAGAGTTGTGGATACCATCAGGGTTTTGTGAGTTTAGGATTTGAATATATTCTCTTTGTCTTAAACATTACTTTGTACGTTTTTTGGGATGGGGTTCTAATGTTTTTATGTATATTTTGGAGAATTATTGCATGTATAAATTTTAATGGAAAATTACATTGAGTAATAAAATATTTATATTTATAGAAATAGGATTAAACTTATAAATAACATTTAGGGTTTATATTATCATTAATGAAATTTTAATAATTATGAAATATTATTTTTAAACATTGACAAAAAGAATAAGTTTTCTAGGAATCCCTATAAAAAATTATTGAATAACTAAATGTTGAGGGTGTATATTATATTTGTATTTATAGTTATATTATTATGGTTTTAAAAAATTTAGAACCCATAATTAGGGTGAAAACACATTGCATTTGTCGAGGTTGTGGGGATTGAACTCATTACAGAAGGATGATGAGGGGTTTATGACATGAACACTATCATTTTTATTGATTTTTTGAAACCCACAGAGAAAATGTAGAGACACATCATGGATGACTAAAATAGCGGTGTCCCAAAGCATTATTGACATCAATCTTAAATCCAGTAGGAGGAAATGAACCAATATTTAGGAATAGAGATATATATTCATTTGGATATGCCTGTGAGGGTAAGAAGTATGAAACCATATTCCCCTCTCTTCTTGTGTGAGGGACCATATTATGGGCATCCTAGATATTTTTTCACTTTAGAATGTGATATGCTATGTTCCAGGGGAAACTACCACTGCAGGTTAGCGTTTTGTAGAGTAATAATGAATCTATCTCCACAGCCTTCAGATTAATTTTTCTTTTCTCACATAATGCTAAAACTGTAACCATTGACTAGGCCTCATCCTGATGTATGTACCCTCTTCCATTATATGATGACAAATATGTGATGACTTACCCCCTCTGATACTTTATGTAGACTCTTCCTCTCATCTCCCCCAGGAGTTACCCGTTCGTATTGAGTTTGAGCCCACTACTTAAGGGAAACCAACGAACCCAATGCCCCTATTCTATCCTCTCATCCTGATTATACATATATTACATTAGTGGTCTTACCTATGAGGTTCCCTTGCATTCTGTACATATATTAATGTATTCCATAAAGGTATTATTCATTTTGAATTGGATACTAGTGTGAGAGACACTGTTTTTCTTGTGGTGAGCAACATTATTGGCTTTCCAAAGGGTCTAGCATCAGTCATTTGAATTAATGAACAACCATTCTTCTCGAGACCTTGATCACCAATGCCACTAAACCACTGACAGTAGAAGTTACCATGCATCCTGCCTTGGTCATTCAAACCTGCATTCCACATATGTCATTGTTTTTAACAAAACATATGATGAATAACTTTTAATTATGAACCAATATCGTTATATATTTCATTAAAGGTCAATGTAGTAAAAAGATTTGTAAAATATTTAGATATAGATAGAAATACTTTTCAGTAGTCAATATATCTTCAAATTCATTTAATGTAAATCTTATCACTTCAGGCATAAAAGTAATTTTTTATAATTTTATCCATATGTAAATGAATAATATTGTTAATTAATCAACGAAAACTCCAAAATATGAAGTTTCTTTTATTAAATAGAAACATTTAAATTATATTTCGTTATATTATTAGGTAGTAAAAAAATTACTCATCATTAGTCAAATGATCTTGATAAAATGGTATCCTCATAACTTAATTTTTGTGGAATTGGTGGTTATTAAAATTATCACATATTAATGATGTTTGGGACCTAAAATTTTCAATTATAATTAAATTATATATGATAAATGACATCAATCATTCCATATAATTATTTAAGTTTTTCTTTCAGGTCCATATCTTCACTTTCCACAAACGTTCTCTTACATGGAAACTTAGTAATGTGTTTCTCTATATGACCATGTTACATTCCATTATCTCTTTTCATGAGGGTTTTTTTAAAAAACCATAACATTATTAGGGACTTAAAGAAATAAAATATCAAAAAAATTATTATGATTATCAAGTTTAAATTTAAAGGATTCAATTTATTTATGGTTGGGAGAATGTAACACCCTAAAATGAAAAAATGAGTAAATTTTATTCGATAACATGTTTGAAACAGAAGGCCAAGTATATAAATGAATGTATCCTCTCAATAATTTTCGATATTTTAGTGAATTTATGTGAATTGTTTCTATTATATTGGATTCAATTCATGTTGTATTGTGTTATCTTGATCTTGCATTATACACAATACCCAGTTTTATTAAATACTATTAATATTATTATTTAAAATGCAAAGTATCTCCCAACCCTTAAATTATTAGTTATAAATAATAATAACATACATATAATGATATGTGTTTTACATAAATATAATGTTATCTCATTAATTAAAAATTGGTTATAAATGAATATAAAATCTGATTGAATATAAAAGAAATATTTGTATAAAAACTATTTTTATGCTCATAAAATCGTTTTATCATAATATGTTAATTTATTTACTAAAAGATATAGAAATTAATGAAATAATTATATTATATTTTCAATAAAATATTTTTTTACACTTATTTAATCGATTTTATAGTAATAAGATAAGAACAATCCAAACCTTATACATAAAAGGAAATATTTTTATAAAGGTGGTTAAAAAACTTTTTAATGGTGAACCTATTTTAAATATAAATTAAAAAATATTTTAAAATTTTATGTTAAAATATGAAATTCATTTTTGATAAAATAATGTCAAAATTATCTTAGGGGTTTTTTGGTTTTTTAGATGTTTCATTTTTTCCTGAATTGTGAAAAACATTGAATTTTAATTTCAAATGTCATTTTCATCTATATATTTAAAAGGTTAAGTTATATTTTCAATTAGTCTAAAAGTTAAATTAATATATATATATATATCCAATTTAGTTAACAATAATAAAATTAAAATTAAAATTGTATATAATAACATTTTAATCTTCTGAACAGTTTCACTTTAAGAAACCGCTCTTTCGTCCCGTCAGCATGAATAATTTTAAAAAAATTTCTACAACATCTATAATTTTAATTTGTAAAATGGATATAATATGTTGATGTATAATAATTTATGATTTAAATTAATGTATACATATTTTTTAGAAAAGATATTAGTTAATGAAATTATTATTAACTACAGTGATTATGAGAAAAACTAGCTTGTCAAGAGACTATGCCTTAAACACAGGGGAAACAATGTCCTAGAAACATATAAAAAACCAATTTTATGGAATCTTTTCTACCATGTAATATATTTTACATAATTTTTTAAAATTTTTTATACACTTTTTAATGGGAAAAATAATATAGGAATTCCATCTTTTAAAAATTTTCAAAAATGCCACTCCTCGTACACTATAAAAAAGAAACTCACCCTCACAATTATTCACACATGTAAGTCCATTTGGAACATAAAAAACTATAAAAAATCCACAAAAATAATTCATAACCTCATCATTATGCCTCAATTTGGGCATAAATCAATGAAAATAAGGTATTTGGTATAAAAAAATTGGAGTTAACCGATCAAGATGTAATATTGTTCAACGATCACATTTGATTCATATCATTATCCACCACTTGTATACATACTAGATATTTTCTATTTAATAACATTGTTATATTAAATACACTAATATGTTTTTATGAAAAGGGTATTACCTGATCTAAAACACACTTCAATAATTTGGGATAAACAATCATCAATTATGTGTACGACAGACTATCGCCCCGCGAACCAATGTCCTTCTTTCTTCATTTACCACATTTCACGGTTTGTAATAATGATGGATTTAAAGTTTATATATATATTAGATAATATATTTATATTTACTTTATTTTTATGTAATTATTTTAGGACACATTCCTTCATTCTTTCCATTTTGTAGGAATATGATAACATCATTTGAGTATGTGTGGAAAACTGCCTCCTCAAAGCGATGTGATTCCTTCACGATATACATGGAATGTATAACTGAAGGGTTTTTGAAAAAAACATGTGATATATATGATAAAAATATTATTCTATAATTATTATATAAAATTATACTACATAGTTTTTATTTTTTAATATGATATGAAAAAGAAAACAATGTTCTTGCATACGTACGCCCTATCATCTCCCTGAACGGTGCATTTTATTAATCTCTGAATTTTTTTCGGATTATTATTAATAAATATATATTAAATATATATAATATTTAAATCATTATTTAAATTATATATATGGTAAAATCATGATTGATGTAAGATGAACATGTAAATAACTAGTTAAAATATGCTAAAAAACAAGGTATTTAACACCCAAAATGATAAAAATAATGAAATGTTATTAATGAAAGGTTAATAATATGGTATTAAAGGACTATATATGATATAATAGATATAAATATTGTTTTAGTTTAGTTAATAACACGTTTTACACAAATATATATGATTTTAATTGTCAATAAACCAGATTGAAATGCAAGGTAAGTGGATTTCTTGTCTCACTTTTATTTCCATGAGACTCATGCCATATTCACCAAAAAATAATATTGTGTGGTTTATAAACTAGTATATGACATGTTTTTTCATTATATTAGTTCATTTAATGATATATAATGTTTCAATAGATTTTATTCTCTCAAGGATCTACTGATTCGAATGTTACGCATGTAGTGATGGATTTCATCTCGAATTATATTCCATTGATAACTATATGTCATATTATTCCAATTAACTTTTATGTGGTGTATATAGATCTCATTCGACATTTAATATCATGAATAATTTATTATTCATGTAATTTTATCTTTCTTTTTAAATTATCTCACCCAAAGGGATTTGATTTCGAAAATTACCATGTGATAGAAGTAATTCCAAAATCCAACTTTATTTTATTATTAGTAACTTTATCTTGAAAAAATAACATTATTTTAATAATTTCTCATTGGAAATAATATTCATCATTAATATAAATTTAATTATCATGGATATTCTATCTTTATTAAAAATATCACATTTTTAAACACATCATTTACCTTAACCTTGTTTTGATTATCATGGGAAATATTGATAAATTTGTATTATTTACTCAATACAGATATTTGATAGGAAGAGTTGTTTATAAATCAAATTGATTATTATTTATTTTATGTTTTTTTGGAAATAGAGTAATCAATGTGTCTTGGACATTATATATCCCCAAGTTTCCTTGAAAGGTTCTCATGAGATGAAATTAGTTGGCAACAAACCTTTCAAGTTTGCTTCTCCAAAGAATTCGACAATTTTCTACGAAAAAACATAAACTATCTTGGTGAAGGCTCTTGGTGTTACAGTTACTCATGTTTTAGATACCAAAAATCTAATATTTTAGAATTTCCTTCATTCAGATTCAATATTTATTATCCATAAATTGATTACTTTGAAAAAATGTATAGATGAATTCCACTCTATGATTATTGATTTCATGGGACATGGTTTATGTTAGTTACCTTTATATGTGTACTCATTCATGTTTGTTAATTCAGTAATGTTATTTAATGTCTTGTGGGTTCATTTATTTACCAATCAATATTGTTTACACAATTCTGTCTTAGTTTATTTATTACATGACGTTTTTGTTAAGATATTTATCATTCCGTAATTATTATTACCATTGATTAATTATTGCCTCATCTATACAAAACCCTTACTGAGCATTTGAGGTCACCCTTATTTTGTTTACTTTATCAATGATTACATGAAGTAAAATATGATATATAAGCAATGATACTAGAAAGTTTAGGGTACATCCCTTTTATTAAGAAGAATAAAATACATAAAGTAGAAGGCTATGGTAATACAAGCATAGTTTTCTTCATGCCAATTAAAAAATCATACTCATATTGATATAATTCATCATCAACATACCAATGAGAATCAAAATCAATAGGACCATGGGACCTAGTAACCCTAGTTAGCTTCTGGTAGGAGTAATCTTTTCTACATTGCTATTAATGTCGAAGGAAGGTGGGATTATAATCAACCCATACCTATATAATTTAAAATTTATAAACCAGATTATCCATTTCTTGAATATATAACATATATATTATTCTCAATTCAATAAAATTACTCATTATTATATATATAATAACATTTTTCTTAATAGTAAATGAAAATTCTATCATTTCCAAAAAATATACTGAAATAAAAGTTATATTTCAGGAGAAAACATAACAATTTTTATAAAATTCATAGATTAATCTCCTTAGTTAAGTCCAATCATATATACCTACCTCCAATCCAACAACATTACCTTGATTGTCAAAAATATGATCAATATTACCCCCTTTTAATTTCCTTGTATATATGAGATAATGTTTTTTAAAACATATGGGTAATTAAAAAACCAAATCTCATAAAAATGAGTCAGAGTTAGTGAAATTCATCATCATAACATTCACATTTAAATGCTCAAAATTCTTTTTTTGAGAACTACTCTTTACAGTAGAATCCAGTCTATGAATTTTTCATATGTTATACAAAATAGTGATCTCAATATGAGTATTTTTAACAATTCCAAATTCCTCAATAAATAATTATCAGTTGGTGAGTTTCATGTTTGATATCTTTTCTATAAGGGAATTTAATTGAAGCGTTTCTAGTAAAAATAATGACCCTATACATTATATTTAATTAGTTAGATAATATCTATATATCACAATGTAATGAGAGAAATTTGGAATTTTTATTATCACTTAATTATTTAGATGGGGAATCATCATAATTGTAAGAGTTATGATTCATGGGTAGTTGTGTAATAACTTATTTTATAAGACCAATCATATGAACAATCCAAATATTATTACTCTAGTATCATTCATAAGGGTTTCCAAGCTATGTGTCATGAAGAGAAAACACCTATAAAAGTCTAAAATACATTAATCTTGGGGAACCCATATCTGTACAAACCTATAGAAGGACGATTCAATGTAACAAAATACATACATTCCATATTAAAGATAATATAGGGGCACAATAAATTAGTGTAACCTAGAAGATTGTATGATTAGGTTATTGAAAAGCTCCATATTAGGATGAATATGAATCTTATTATTTAAAGGAGTTTTACTTATAAAATTATCCCCATATTAGTATATATTTTATACAGACTATATTTTATAAATGTTTTATCTCATCCATTCATTACCTTATTTGGTTTACCCTATTATTAAATATTATACATAATTTTTTATTTACATAAACCTTATTTAATCCCCAAAATTAAAGTTTTCACAAAAAATTAACCTGGAAATAATTACAGAACCCATAGTTCTTCTTACACACCCAAACATTAAATAAAATTATATCTGTACTTATCTATATGAATCATATTCATGGCTCTATATGGCTTTTGAGGCAATGTGAGCTCACTAGGACTGTTAAACCAACTCCAATTTTATTTATTAAACAAAAAAAGACCACAAGGGATAAATAAATCAGATCGAACTCGACTAACATAGGTGACATGACTCTGGTCACATTGTTTGATAGAAAGCCACCACACTCACAAGGAAAACATTAGGTTTCGAAAATTATAGCTCATTCTTACATATACTCGACCTAAGGAACAAGAATCAAAGGATAAATATCTGCTCTGATACCATTTTTTTCATGAACCAAGTCGAGTTTCCATCCAACCCAATGCCCAACCTAGTCTTTGGTACGGCCCAACGGGAATTCCCACTACATACAGGTAGGAAGAAGTGATTGGGTATCAAATAAAACAAGAGGGAACAATTTACCCGAATTTACCACATTAGAATCACTAATAAAAACAAATAATTCAGATCTGAAATTTCATTATAACCCCCCTATACAATTACTATATTTTATGATTAAAAACTAAAACAAACAAAAAAAGGAAAAACAATGACATCACCCCAAACCACTATGTATTAGGATTAGCTCATCTTCAGGACACCACCACCAAGATCCACCACAAGAGCCACTATAAACCCATCCTACCATCACTAAATGACTTATATTAACCTGAAACAAATTCAATATGGTCTGTATAATCCCAAATGTTTATATAGGGTGAGATAAAATTCACATTAGGATACCACTCAAAAAATATTACTTTCACTAAAAATTAAATGAAAGATAACTATGTAATAGTTACAATGAAAGAAATCCTAGAACAATTTTATGAAAAATTACTTTAATGAAAAACCATTGAATAAATAAAACTCTAAATTGAAATTTGTTTCAAATAATAAATCTTTATAGAAAATAGTTTCCAATAACTCCTCTTTAAATACAAGACACTTTATTTTAAAATTACCTACCCAACATACTGCATGTCGACAAAAAGCACAATATATTCATTGAACACAAGTCATGTGAAATACCCCTTGGAACTAGCTAACTGTGGGGCCATAAGAACCTTGTATATCTGTGGAATGTGGTATCAAAACCACAACCAACATCTTTATCGTGAACGAGCCACTAGAGAGGAGAAACATAAATAATTATAGTGGTCTACTATCATTATTCATATATAGTGGGTATTGTCCTCATCAATTCAGTGAAATGAAATCGGGAAAATTCACTTTTGAATCACTAGAATACTAGTCCTAGTCTACCCACCAAGATACCCTAGATTCCCTTTATTGTTCTTTATCATGATTCACATGCTTCATATCACATCACCTCCACATTACATCAACTAAACCAAGTATCACATTTCCCAAGCCTATATTTCACACCAAGAATCAAATTTTTAAACATATAAAGACCATAAACATTTCCCACATATTCTTTACACCTTTTAAATATTTTAATAAACCATTCTAATAATTTATAAAACAATATCATTAAACACTAAAATGATTTTACACCAAAATTGAACTCAAAACCCTATTTAAAAATTAACTGCATTTCAGTTATTTATCAAAACAGAATTTGTAACTCGCACATAGTTTAATAAACCAATAGCATGCTTTATGAAATGATATCATTTGGTACACATGGGGCATCCACCTAAAATATACACAATTTCATATAATAATACCTCTTTAAAAATTTAAATGCATTATCAATGATACCAAGAACCACTTTCACACCACACAAATATTTAATAAACCATTTTAACAATTGATAAAGAATTAAAAAATGGCGCAAACAATGTTTTCACAAAAAACACACCCAATTAAAAATAAAAATACAACTTTAAAACCAACTTCACATCAAAACCATACCAAAACAAGATTTTCACCATTATTAGAAATGAATAAATCAATTAATAATTTATAGAACAATTAAAATATTGATAATAAACATTACACACAAACTATGCCTACATTATCATGTAAAAATCATTATCAAACCAAATGTGCATCATGAATTTCAAAAAAACCATTCTCACACCTCACACATAAATTATAGATCATGAAAAAAAATATAAACAAGTATAATTAATTTGACAAAAAAAATTTATATAAGGAATTACCTACATTGAAATAAGAAGATTCATGAAAAAGGGTGATAAATCAATCCTCACCGTACCAGCACCCTAATTGCACCTCAATCACCTCACAAAAAACCAATAACAAAAAAAACATTACCCAACAGATCATGATCAACCCCCTAAAACCCGAACCCTAACCACTAGAAACCAAAACCCTAAATAAGGGAGATTAAAAACTTGCCTTGAGGTACTTAGAACCCATTAATAAGGGAGAAGTGGAGTGGTTAATGACCTTGGAGGTCGGCATCGCAAAGAGGGGTTCTTGTAGGGCGGTGCATGTGCTAGAGAAAACGGGGCACTAGTGAGGGGCGCACAAGGGAGCAGGGCACCTCTGAGGGGTGTGAATGATGGAGAGCGGGGAGACCAGAGGGTGTTCTCTTGAAGGGAGGGTGGCACACTAGCAGATGGAGTACAAGGGGATTGGTACGTGATATACAGGAAAGGGGAAGAAAGAGGCATGTAAAAGGGGGGGAGGAAAGTAAAGTCAAAAAAGAATTAAAATAAACATTAAAAAATAATATTCTTAATAATAGTAATAATATTAATAAAAATAATAATCCTGTTAATATTATTGGAACAAGTAATAATAATAATAATATAAACAATAATAATTATAGTAATATTATTAACACTAATAATAATCATAATATTCTCAACAATAATACTGTTATTATTATTATGATTATTAATTTTTTTAAAAAAAAATCATGCCACTAAATTTATTTTCATATAATTTCTTTAATTTATTATTTTTTTATGCTAGGAAACCATGTGATTACACTGAATGTATCATGCAACTATGCACAGACCATGTATTGTCTTTTACCCATTCTAAAAGCGAATTTATGGGTACTGAAGATGACCGAAAAACTATTGCTAATCGTGCGTTGTCTACGCACTAGGTTAAAACCCAATTTTATTTCAAAATATCAAGAATTTAAATTTTCCCTAGACATTATCATTAAAAAATTTATCTCAAAACATCAAACCCATCACACCTGGTTCCTAGAAAAAAAATCGACACTTGACCCGGGCAGGCACTGTGGCTAAATTCATTATTGCATAGTAGAACATGATGATTCAGGGCCAAAATAATACACAATCGTGATAATTCTTAATTTTCAAATATTAATAAGAATAAATATAATATTATTTTCATGTGATTATTTAATTATATAATAAAATCAAATCCACACTCATGAATTCCAAATTAATCATCAAAACATTCATCATGAGTAGAAATGACTTCACTTGAGTTATTTTTTATTCAGTTTCTCTCAGGGGTGTTATTTTTATTTATGATTTTGAAATAAAAACCCTTCATTACAAATTATTAATATTTTTTGATATTTAGTCCATGAAACTCTGTTCAAGAATTAACTGGTTTAAATTACCATGAAAAAATTACTTTTATAATTTTTTTCTTGTTCAAAAAGTCATGAAACTCATTATTACATGATATATTATGAAACTATTTCTTTAAAAACAACATAAAAATATATATTTCCTATAATGGGAAATATTGTATGAAAATAGTGTACATATTATACAGTCAAAATATCATTTATTGTCCAAAACCAACTAAAATTTGAACATTTCTTATTAGGATCCATCATCATAAGAAATAGGTATCTAATGAATTCTATGTATCTTATGGATACATGATATCTTATGTGATATCAACATATAAAAAATAGGTAGACACGTGTGCCATGGAAAGTATCTTATGAGTTACACACATCTTATAATCGAAACTACCTTAAAAAATTCCACATCTAAACAATATCATATATCATGTACACTATCTGATTCATCATTCATATTCAATGAAAAATAACGTATCCTTATTTGTAAAAAGAAATAATACTCCACATTTTTAACTATTCCATGAAGAACATCTAACATATATAAAAATCCTCATATGTTCCTAAAAATAAAAAAATATATTCATTTAAATATTTTTTGAATGCATAAAAATAATTGATGATCATTGTCAAAAAATTTAAAAAACAACAAACACATCGAAACAATTACAAACATACATATATCTTTTGGAAAAAAAATATTTATATTATTGAAGGTAAGATGCATTTTGGAGACAAATACTATGATAGAAAAATTCAATGGGGTTCATAAGAAGTACAAGGGGGTTGACAGTTAGAGGAAGTAGAAATTTCTTAAAGATATTAAAAGAGTTGGGAGGTAAAAATGGTGGTGGATGGTAGCTGGTTTAGATGATATTATTTATGTTTTTGATATGATCTTGATAAATTTAGGAAACAAATAAAATGGGAACATACTAGTTAAATAATGTACATGATTTATGGGAAATGATAGGGATTATAAGGAATGGATTGGGGAAAGAATAAAAAAGTGGGTTAGTGAGTTGGAATGTAAAATATATATCAAAATTAAGTAGTTATTGGTATTTTATTATCACCAAATACTAAATTAAATCTATATAAACTGTAGGTAGGTACATGAATTATCAAAATATTTTTTTATTAAAATGTTTATTAGTGAAGGAAAACAAAATATTTGATTTTGAGGTGTATTTTACTGTTATTTTAAGGGTTATTAATCATTATAATTATTATTCATGTGTAAAAATTATTTACTAAAAAAATATGGAGTTTCAATATTAATTTATTTAAATGTAGATATTATTTCCCCAAGGGTGAGAGTGTGTATTAGTATTTTTTAGTTCGTTTTATATGAGATCCATAGGAGATGGTTTTTTTATAAATAATTGTTATTGTTAAACATATTGTTTCAACGTCAATTGGAATGGATTGAGAGTCATAACATGTGGTATTAGATAATTAAGTTGCATATCAATTCAGGTATCACCCATGGGAGTTACTATAACATTGAATTAATTATATTATTAAATTTGCAGGACATGAATATAAGATATAAACAATGATACACATTTACTGCAAACTCTTGAGGCTAAGTAAAAAACCATGATTCCACAAATAAATCAAAGTCGAAGAAGCTAAATAATAAGATATTAGTCAAATTTTATAATGGACAGGTCCCAATATCTATCACTATATTCCTCAATAGACTATGGTATAAGAAATCTATATAAATGTGGAGAATATGTACCACTATTATATTGAATAAAATATGTTCCTTTTTTTAAATTTGCTAATAAATCCCCAATTCAATTATGAAATCTCTATAATTAAACAAACTAGTGAGATATAAATGAGATATTACCAAAATATCATGCAATGGGAAATATTGAAAAGTATGGCATGTGACTGAATAATGGTAGAATATTACTGAAATATAGGCAGAAAATATACCATCTATTAAGGTCTATAATAAGGATAGTTATGTTATAACATTCTGCTGACTTGATATGGAATTATATTGTTAAAGGGTACATTTTTGGAAATTCAATTTTTGTTATTTATAAGTGTTTAATTAGATAAAACATATGGGAGAGGCAATGAATTCATGTGAATGAGTAATTAGTAGGCCATAACGTTAACTCATATATTTTGAAATGTATGAGTTAATTTATATATGTTTGTTGACTTCTAAATAAAGAAGATAAAACCATCAAGATGTTGTGGGTTATTAGATTTCATATTTTATACTAATTGTCTAATACTTCAAGCTCTCTTATCCTTCCTATATTAGATAGTAAATTTATAAAATATCATAGATAGAATGAGATTTCCTATACAACATCTGGTAATTCACATTAACATATGGATACACCATGGAAAGGGGATTCCATTTTTCAGAAACATTTTATTTTTATCTATATATTATAATTAAAGGTGTTCAAGATCATAAATGAATGGTATATGCGGGGGTTTCTTTATTTTATATGTTCCTTGTTATCTCATTTTTTATTCATAGTGTTCTTAGTTTATCACATGTTATTACTTCTACTTCTTATATTATGTTTCAGTATGTCCTATGAAACCTTATAGCTATATAAAACCACTATCATGTTCTTTTATTCTCAATATATTTATTTAAATAAACAAAATACTATGTCATAGTGTACGTAATACACCACAACAAATCATAAAATATGATGGTCATTATTAATGTTATTCTTATAAAATAATCACTATTGTATATTGTGAAAGATAATACATAAAATTATACTATATTTTATGTATATCAATATAATGTTTTCCCTAGAAGAGTATTATTAATCGTATGGGGATACAAGTATTTGTGGGTATCGTGTAATTCCATTTAATCTAATATAGTTTCTTAATGCATTACATTAAAATAATTAATCATTGATAGCTAGATATATGGGGATAAACCTATATAGGTCACTACACTCTATATTATTCCTAGGCCATCTGTGATACCATAATCCAAAAACACTCGTGTATGATATGTAACCCAAGTAAGAGAAAACATGACACCTATAGAGAGATCTCAATTAGGTAATTTGATAAATAATTTCACTATCTATCATATGATTCAACATGGATATAAGGAATGAAAAAAAATATTATTTAACAAGAATTTTATTTAAAAATTTATTAAATAATTAATACGATGGTTATAAATAACAGAAACGTGTTTTTTAGATATTTATTTTATTTATAATGTGGTTTATGGATTTATTATATTTAAATTTTTTATAAATAATTAAATTTTTATGTATCATTTTTTTGTTAATATTAAATGATATTAATTTTTAATATTTAAATGTTCTCTTTTAAATAATATGTCATTAATTTTAATTTGGATATAAAATTTTTATATAAAAATTATATAGATTATTTTAAAAAAATATAAATTAAAAAATTATATACATATATATATAAATATATTAGTATGCATTTAATATTTTGAATATGATATAATTTGTTATTTTATTTGTTTAAAATGATTACGTTGTTTAAGAAATTATTTAAACCACATCAAAATGAATTTTGAAGATTGACACCGTCAAGCTAAATAATAAAAGTATATATGTTATATTTATAATATGTAATTTTTTTACAAAATACATTTGTAATGTAAAATATTTATTTTCCATTTAATATCATGTATTTGAACAAATTCGATATGAATTACATTAATAAGATCATATTTGGAATAAATATTAAATTATTATATTTATTATTATATATTTTCTGTAATGATATGATAAATTATAAGATAATTATAAGAAGATTATAAATATTTTTCACATGTTTAAATATATGAACTAGTTATTTATTTCATTGTTAATTTTTTTATTATTCCGAAATATAATAATAATATTATCAATTATTCAATACTTTGGTTTAAAATATTAAATCTATTCTTTAGATTATTATACAAATATAAAAATAATTACATCCAATGTTTCATAATGGATTTAGTTTCCTTCAACCACAACATTAGCATGTCCCTATGTTTTCTAAATATTTAATCCCTAATATAGTTTGAACATATTGGTTCATTGGAAGGAATATGATTCCAAACAAATTTCTATAAGTATGAATATATAAAATGTTAATACATGAGATCATATGGTGATATTAAATCCTATTTAAAAATACTACGATTTAAATTCCATTCAAAAAACACTTAGAAGGACATCAATCATTAAAAAGAATTGGTTGTTCCAAATTCAGGTACACCATGATTATAATCTATATGGAATAAAATTAATTAATAATTCAAATAATATTAGGTTCCCATTTTTTGAATTTTCTTTTGGTTACACATAATTGGGTGACCATAAATGGACTAACTTACTAAAGGAAGATATTTTATTTTCTCTATATGATGGATTGTATGAAGTGTTATCTAGCTTACAATAGATATCATATATATGATATTATTAGGTTAATTACCTACCAAAATAGATACATGATTGGAGAAATTCAATTTTTTTCAAAGCGTAGTGAAATATGGATCATAACCTACAAATGGATATGATGAGTTTAAATGTGCTCATCATTTTATTGGGAGAATATTTTAAAATAATAATTATTAAATGTATTTAAAATATTATAATCACATTATAAAATATTATAAATTATAGATAGTATCATAATTTTTCAACTTCCCATTGATCTGAATCTGTAAAAAAGATAAACATATTGAAATTAAATCATAAAATGAGTAACTGAAGAAAATATCTTTAGTAAGAGAAATTACATAAGTTAGAGAAGATTCTTAATAAATTAATTAAATATTTAATTTATGTAATTGGAAAATAATTATTCTTATAGGAAGAATATAGTATATCACCCAAGGTTTTGTTATGGATTATTATAGATGATAAATTAATTTTTTTCATTATTTGAAATTTTCATTAAATATGAATGCACACATGAAATGATTACCCTATTTTCAGAAAGATTTGAGAATAGATAAACCAACCCATGTAATTTTTCCTTTTTAGTGATATATTGATAGTATATGTGAATAAAATTTCAATCCAGAATTGAATTAGTTGGTGTAGAGTACATCTTTATTATATCTAGTAGCCAACCACGGTAATTAAAAGATAATTTTATCATAATGGAAGAATATTATTTTAATATATGAGTTATTTTGAAATAACTAAATGGGTTTTTAAACTCCTTGGTATGAACATGTTATCAAAAAGTGTTATGGAAATAAATTATTCGATTTTTAATAAAATATAGAATAGTTTATACATTAAAAATGATGTAAATATATTGGATTTAAAAATCAAGTGAAATATTGATACAGAATATAGTTTGTTTTCATATTGTAAAAAAAAATTTTATCAAATATTTGAATGTAAAGGAATATATTATACTCTGATAGATCGATATAAAGTATTTTTATCTTAATATCATTTCTATTGTTTGATAAGATATATTTTTTTACTAACAACAATTTGTTAGGACCATTGTTGGATATTAGATTCAACGCACTAGGTTAGTTATTTTTCATCTTCATTATCTTGTTTTGAGAATAAGAAAATGTTAAAAATGTTTTGTCTAGGATAAAAGGGTTTATTAGGTTTGTTAAAATTTAAACGGATTTATCCAAGAACCTCTACAAAGTAATTAGAAAGAATAATATTATTTTAAAAAACAATCTAAACATATGTAATACCATATATGAATTTAGTAAAATAGTATATTGTTTAAATATTCGAAAAAAATCTAATTTGGGTAATTTACTAAACACATAAGAGTTTTTCTTTATTTTCATTATGATCTATAGAGAATATAATTTTTCAATTGGCTAGTGTGGGAATGTTTGGACTTAGAGATGGTAAATTTTAACAAGTAAAAGATTATAAAAGTTATAAACATAAAGTTAAATATGAAATTAAAGGAATAAATTTGATGGATTGGGTTCCAATAAGGAAAAATATATAAAAATATTAGGTTCTTGGGGCTATACAATTACATTAAAAACACACCCCACACACACATGCCAGAAAGGAAGGCCATAGCCCCCCAAAGGATTACCCACCCATCAAGCCTTATTTATTCATTACATGGAGTAAAGGTCTAATGGTAATGAAACCAATTACACAGACCAAAGGACCAATGTTTCATTATTATTACATATATATATAAATATCTTAGGTTCTTGGGGTAGTACAATTGCATTAAAAACACACACACCACACACACATGTTAGAATGGAAGGCAATAGCCCCCCCTTGGGATAAAACAACCATCAAGCCTTATTTATTAATTACATTGACTAATGGAACAATGAGAATGAAACCCATTACATAGCCCAAAGGACCACTATTGTGTCATTACTACATCATACTACCTACATCATCAAGCATGTCCCATGTATGTGTCCCCACCTATCTGAATTATAGCCTTCCTCTGGAAATTCCCTCCCACCAGATTTGAACTCAGGTACAATGCAAGAATACATGGAGCCTTTACCACTCAGTTAACCCCACAAATATAGGATTTATAAGATGAAAATTTATGTTTATAACATCTTAACTTCTGATGTTTTAGAGTTATGGAGTTTTAACATAGTCAAATAATTTAAAATTATAAATTTTTTTTCTAAGGCTTAAGTTTATTCTAACTATCATATGTCATTAATATTAATTACTAGATAACATAGTGTGATGGTTTTTTATTTTATTATTATTATATATATATATATATACATAACTACATTAATATGTAATGAGTCTAAAAACCCCCCAAAATGTAGAAAAATAAGGCAAATATGGTAGTATATCATATATGATATTATAGATAGGTTTTTATTTATTATTATTTTATGTATTAAAAAATGAATATAATAATATAAACTTTTTCATGTTATATATATGGTAAACACTAATTTATCATTATTTTAGGTTTGATATATATATATATATATATATCTTTCATGAAGTGAAATTACAATTAACCATTAAATTTTAACATTGAGTTATCTATAATTTTTATTTTTCATTGATTGTTATGTGTTATTATGAAATGATATGGATAGAATCATTGAGATTATTCTATCAGGATTCAGATTATACCCATGAGGTACAAATGTAGAGTTTTCTATGATAACCCTTAATGTATATACCACGTAAAGTGTTTTACACTACGTGTTTGATATTCTAAGGTGCACAATTCCTATTAATATTCCCACCAACATTAGGCTGGTGATATAGCTAGCATGAGAAACATAATATTTTTATAATTTTAAAACACAAACCATTAATCTTTGATAACAATGTATCATTTCGGAATGTTTTTGATACTGTCATCGATTTCAGTTTAACCAGAATTTTATTTTTACTCTCATATAATGAGTATAAAATTATGGCCTTCAGTTAAGGTAGACTAAATAATTGTATGCTCATTAAAATATTATATATATGATTTTATTATAAATTCATGTGTAGGGAATATTATGTTATCATTCATAAATTTGATGGACATGTGATGTATTTCATGACCTCGTTAGTCTACAATGAGATAATTGAGAATATATGAGATAGATATATGAGATTCAAAAAATTCATATCCCATTATTAGTCTTTGTTTTTTTCAAAGGGATCATCTAATAATTTATTCTTCCATATGATGTTTCTAGAGTACACAAGTACACATATTCATGTGTTTTATATATATCATAGTTTAATACCACCAACACTTTGGTATATGTATCTATTAGTATAAAATTATGTATTCAATAATTAATTTCTCTTTTCAATTTTATAAATTCTATTCGGGTCATAATATGTGTTTTAATGAATGGGTAATTATTTTTACTCATATATATTCTTTAAAAAATTTATAGAGTTGATTCCAACATTTTTTTTCATATTCACAAGGGATAACATAACTTGTGATACAAGATTAAATTGATGATAACATTCCAATATCAATTATTGAAGTTTCCAGAATGTGATTTTATTTGGTTTTTAATGTTATTGTATTTCTTATAGTGTAAGGATAAATTACAAATAGTCTATGAGACTTTAGTGAAATTTGTTTTTTAAAAGAGACAGGCTACAAAACTTCTGCATTGAACCACATTTTATTTCAAAATTCATGTCGCTCATATATTATGACATGGATGAAATCTAAAAATATCATGTCCTTGTAATACATTATATAATAATTCTCTTTCTGTGAAAACATGACCCAAACTTGACTCGGTATGGAAATGTTAAGGGGATGGTGTTGGAAATATCTAATATCAAATTTTTTTAACTGTTCCATTATAGGAAACATATAGGATAAGATTTGAATTAATCATATTTATAAATAAATAGGTTATTTAATTATCCTGTTTGGTACAAAACATAAGACTTAATGCATTGTGTATGGATAAGGTATTTATAATAATGAAATCACCACCAAGATGGTGCATGTTTAAGCATGAATCTCTTTTTTTTATTTTCGAATACTTGATTAATTCAACCATTTCTTTTGTTTCATTTTCAAATACTCCCAGTTAATGGATATATTAATATTCCTAAACAAAAATTTGTTTTTTCACTTAACTTCTTGATTACACTATTTGGGAGGGATGTCCCTTAGATTTCACTTATGGAATTAATCATCCCCATATAATTGAAAAATATTTGTAAATTCATTAGTGTATGATAAATACAAAAATGTATTCAAATTAAATACAAATAATTATTTTTTATTAGGCATAATATTTTTATTTTATTTTTCTTACTTATATTAATTGTATTAATTATTAATATTTTTTATAATAACTGATTATTTCATATATTGGTTAATAAATTGGTTGTTGCTGGAAAGACTCATATTGATCAAGATCATGTGAACCATATAGTATGCACAAATCCTAATAGTTGGGATAAACATTGGTCTATCTCAGATACTATGTGCCCAGAGGTAATAATATGATGTAAATGGTAAATTATTCACTATTTTATGAGGGGTATAAAGTAAGTACATGAGTTATAACAAAACATATTCTATCTTTCTGTAGAAAAGATTTGTAAAACAAGGTGGTCGCTAATGAGAAAGATATAATTATTGATGTAACATAATAGGGTGGTATCTTGATGATAGGATTAAAATATATAGGTGAATCCATTATAGATAATTTTCATAAGAAACTACAAGGGATGGTTCATGGTAGTAATAAATAAAAATATAAAATGACTATTAAAAAGTTATGGAAATTAGTGAATTTTTTATTTTCTACCAAGATGAATAATATATATATATATATTTCCATTATTCCAAGAAATTTAATGTGTGATTAATACTGCATCACTATAGGACATTATTCAATATCAATAGTATTTCATCACTTACCAATTTGGTAAATTTGGTGTAGAAAATATAGGAAATATTATCTTTGAAAAGATCATTAAAATGTGCGAAATACATATCAAGATGAATAGAGGGAACACAATCACCCTGAATTATGTTGATAATGATCTAAATAATTGAATAAATATTTTTTTGAAATAATAACTAATAATATGAAAATATATATAAAAATAGTGCTTTGAAGATAATGAAGAGGAACAATGTGTGGAACATTGTATAAAATTATTGGGAAGATATGTATAGATAGCCTCAACATAGTGAAGAATGAGGAATATTCAACTATGTGGTATATGAAACGTTTACATACTAATAAAATAGGGTTATCCATAGTGATAAATTAAAAAAACATTATATTTAACAGTGATACATCATTATATCCATTTAACAAGTTATTTTATAATAAGTTACACCAATATCATTAAAAAAATCTATTGAGTAGTGTACCATTATCATGTCTAATAGGCTCTAATGCATGCATTTAAACAGTAGTGGAATCACAAGGAGGTAATAAATACTCATAACATTACCAATAATTCTTCACAAAATGTGTCTGTGTTCTTATTTTTAACAAAAATACTAAGGGCTATATTACATCAAACTGTTTCTATGATATAACATGAATCAAGGGGAAAACTAAACTATATTCACTTAAAATGGATGATAGTTTTCATCATGTAGTTCTATTTATATTATATTAGTTATGAAATTAAATGTGTTATGATTGGATCATGAACCCCATAAAAAATAATATTGTAGAATCGTTGAGCCAAACCATCATATAGACTGTTAGACGAATGATGAATTTATCTAAGTTACAAAAAAAAATTATATGGTGAACCTACTTGAGAAACATGTTAACTAATCATTAGAAAACACATAATCCCTTTGAACTTTGATATTATATAGAATAAATGGTTAGGTATCCATCCCCTATACATGAAACTATGATTATTTGGGTGCATATAATTTTTATATGTATCTAAAGAGCTTATAATAAGCTATATGTGGGATATCATATATGAATATACATAATTGATAGAGATGAATATTTTCTATAGAATATATGAGACATAATGGTGAATAATTTGATAATAAATAGAGATGTTATGTTCCATGAGAAAAATATGATCAAGGATATTTAAAATCATAGAATTTATCAAAGAAAATATGTCAATGAATAATTTGATAATTCAGCACCTATACAGGAATAACCCATTAATAGAGACGATAATATATAAAAAGACACATAAAATCATTCTAATAGGTATTCATGGTGATTATTGAGTAGATGAGGAAATATTCCTCTCCAATACAAATTGAAAAACCTTTATAAGTTCAAAGATATAGTGTTTCTATTGATCATAAGAATACATAATTTTGAAGTAATATATGATGAAATATTCCATCAATAAAATATTCAAAATCAATTTTTTTTTAAAATGTGGGAGATTTACGAAGATGTGAGTAAGTAGTGTCTCATCATAATAAAGTTGATTGTTTGTATATAAATGAAATTAGATGAGTCATTAACGCATATCCATATTCATGGAGTCATAAAACACCCCAATGGTGATAACGTATGAATAAACAAAGGTATTTTCAAGCTGAATAAATGTTATAGTGGGATTATGTTCAAGATAAAATCTTGATTGGTAATCAAATGATTTATTAATAAGAATGAGTAAACTTTCATGGGATTTTTTCAATGGTAGTAGATATTAATTGAAATTTAGTCATTTAATGACCAGTGTACAACATAATAATATAGGTTTGGTATTTTCATGTAAAGATAATATTTCATCATAGGGGATTCATTATTGATTTCTATATGAATATTTAAAAAATTTAACTGTTTTGAGATAACAAATCCTCATATAAACAATAATAAAAATGTTATATAGTATAAAAATGGCTCTCAGCCAGTGATACCGAAATTATGAATCATTCATAGTGAGTAATGGTTGTAAAAAGAAATAATGATATTTGGGTTTCTACATGTTGTGATTGCAAGAGAGTAAATTCCTTTCTTTATCAAATTAATATCATCAAGTGTTGTCTTATGGAATATATTATGTAGATTTCAATCAACAAAAAAATATCTAATTATTTTTATTTAATTGACCTTGGAGAAGGTAAATCTTTATTAGTGATCAAAATCATCTATGAAATATATAATATTTGTAAATAACTATATTAGGACAATTATATCGGATGTTCACTAATGAAAAGTAACATGGATATTTTTTGGACGATGATAAGTCATATTCATATATTTATGACGTTAAAAAATATTTAGCATCCTTCCAATAAAGAAGACATTAATTCTACGTAAATAATACCTTAAAAATATATGTTTAGTATATTTTTTTACACCATGGTTTTTATGGGGAAAACAATTTCTTATATTGTGGGGATTGTATGATTATTTCTCTCATTTTGAGTATAACAGCACCAGAAATATAATAAGTTGACATTGAGGATATTAAAGGTAAAAAAATATTTTATTATTCCTATAAGGTAAGTTGTAAAAATTTAAATGGAAATTATATTTAAATTATTGTTGTTTATATTTGGAACTACAAGTCAAAATCAAGATAAATTAATAAATTAATATTTTTTTTATCATTGATTTCATGTTTGTATAAGAGTGTCACATTATCCATGACCAATGAAAAGTATGTATCTATTGTAATGGTTGTAAATGTGATGTTGTGGTTAAAGAATGTTTTGTCAAAATATTTGGTTTAATTATAAAGAATATATGTTTCATAATTAAATTCAATGTGATTTAGTGTTGGGAAAGAATTCATATTCCATTTCTAAATAATGTATATTAAAATTTCATATTTTTTCTATCAGGTGTGAAGGATCAATAGAAACTGATTTTTTTTATCATTACAAATATTAATATATATGATGTGTTAAAATAGGCGGTATATTGGAAGATTTTATGCTACTACAAAATATATAGAGGATTGGTGGTGTAGGGGAAGAATTGATGAGGCTAAGATACCAAATTATTTCGATATTAATTAGTGGTATGAAATTTATTTACATTGTTTATTATAATTTCCATATTTTTTAATTTATGAGAAAAAAACATAGACCATGGGGTGTAATTTATTTATATTGGAATAATTGTTACATGAAAAAATATTATTCATAGGAAATAATTATTTTCCATCTGCACCAAAAGTATTAAATATTTTTATATACATGTAGTTATTATTTATGCATGCCTGAGAGGTGTATAATATTTAATTTTTGAGAGACTTGTGAGAAATACATGATAGACAGTCATTTTATGTATATATTTTTCTTTTGAAATAAATATTTCTCCCAATATTTTTATTTATCAAGGAATCTTAAGGGGATTTCAAGATGATGAGACAATGTCATGGTGATAATGACCATAGGCAAGAGAGGTTTGTATATAGATCTAGGAAGTAGGAGATACACTTAGGATAGACAAGTTGATTATAGGCATTGGGTATGTGAAATATATTAGGAGAGGGTAATCAAGAAAAATATAAGGAATCATTGGAAGGGGAAGATTGTGGATAAGAGGAGGCTAGGATAGTTAGAGATAGTGTGTGAAGATTAACATTTATATGCATTATATTACTTACTTTTAGATGTGATGTTAATAAATACCATATCATATATTTATTTTTGTTATACATGTCTTTAATTTGATGATGTCCTATAGTATATGTTTTATTGAAAATGTCATAAGAAATCCACACTATGATGATAAATTTGATAAGAAATGAAATATTTCTTAAATTTAGTTATATTGTCATATTAAATCATCTTGTGAGACATGTATTAGGCCGACTGTGAGGTGAGAGTACTCAGTAGTAGATGAGACTTCATCTCATGATCTTTTCAAATGGTAATATCATAATGGGATATTACAAGGACAGAACCACCAATAGAAATTTACAATTTTTTTTGATTCATTTGTTTCTAATGTCAATGATAACGAGTCATGATCTTTAAACATTAATCTTATTAATATTTCATAAAATCATTCATATAACTATATTTATTTCCATAAATCAAAATAAACTAATTTCTTGAATATTTTTGTTACATTTGGTGTGTCAAAAGTGATATGTTATGAATGATAGATATTAGGATGGATTTTATCCCTTAAATATTTATGGAAGATGATATATCATCGCATTGATTAAAAATAAATTATCACATTAAATTATGTGACAATAATGTATTGATAGATTCATTTTTGGATGTCAATAAAAGACATATCAATCATTTAGTTTGATAACATGAGAAAAAAATATTATTTATTATATCATGAAATTACACTAAAAGTTCTATTTAAGATTATTTAGACAGTTTTTAAATAATTATTTATCATTTTAGAAACATCCCATGTTTAACTATGTTTTTAATCAATTATAAGTATTTTTTCAAATTGGTATTTATTTCATAGATATATTTTAGTGGTATCTTAAACCATAAAAAAAATTATTAGAAATGTATATATTTTATTTTTTCAAATAATTTTTTTATTATTTACTTGTTAATTTAATATTTATATTTAATATTTAATATTTATCATTTATTATTTATTATTTATTTTCAATTGAATACTTTTTTTATTGCATATTATTTACATATTATTTATTTATCCTTTATTTATCATATATATATATATATATTAGTTTATTTTCATATAATTAAAACTAAACACACATACACCACACATTTATAGGCCAGAATGGTAGTTCAATGCCCCCCATAGATAACCTACCAATCAAGATCTTTTTTAGTTAGTACGTGGCTCATAAAACCAAAATTGGAAGACCTTAAAGCCCATTTATTTGATGGAACAATAACTCTTCTTGAATCAGCACATACATGGGTTCACACCACATTCCCACATCTTCCCTACATCACAACATTCCAACATCATGTCGGTGTTATAGCTCCCTATGTCAGTGCTTTTGTCAGTGCCTCCATCATAAATCCCTCGTGGGCCTTGTCGGGATTCGAACCCTAGTATTTTTGGATTTAGGACTATGGGGTTCACCACTCGAAGACCACCCAAATTCATCAATTTATTAAATTACTTGTATAATTAATTAATTATTTATTCTGTCATGTATAAATTTAGCATGTATATTTGTGTCGTGAGATTTTAACCACTACCATCATGGATAATATGAAAAGAATTTACCAATCTTGCAAGATAATCATATGGTGACTAAACTGACTTCAATATACATATACACACACACACTCACAGAGAGATAAATATATGAAAGTATTTAATACATAATAACTAAATAATAAATAAATGTTATGTAAATAATAAATCATATAAATCATAAATCATAATTCATAATTCATAATTCATAATTCATAAATGAAAAATTATTACAAAATAATAATTCATAATATAAATAATATACAAATGAATACTGAATAATAAGTTATAAATAAATAATAAATTTAAAATATATATAATAAATAATAAAATATAAATACTAACAACAAAATTCTAAATAAAGAATAAATCTAAATTATAATTTGTAAATGATAAATAAATAATATAAAACAATATATAAATAATAAATAACAATTAAATATTAAATATTAAATATTAAATATTAAATTAATAGTAAAGAAGTTCTAAATTCTAATTTTTATATAATAAAATTAATAAATAAAAAAAACATAATAAATTATCATTACTAATTCACATGTATATAGTTAAATTTCTTTATGTATTAATATATATATATACGTATATGTATATAAACATATGTAAATATATAGAGATACAAACACAGATATATAATAGAAATAACATATCAACTGAATATGAAAGACCTCTCTAATTAAAAACCCATTATACCAATGGGATTGTAAAGCCATTTAATAATATCACAGCCAATTGGCCAATCATAAGAATATCCTCTTAAATAATGTTCAAATTCCATTGAGTGTTCAAAAATTAGGGTATCAGAACAAAATATTTGGTGTTATAGGCTTTCAAAATCTTTTTTGACATTGAAAAAACAATTACCTTTCTTGCCCAAGGTTGGTTTGGGGTCACATATCTTAACAGCTTTGGATTTTACATCTTATGGAGTCTAAATAGACACCTGGATAAAAAGTGACGATTGTTTGAAGTTGAAGTTTCATTTACAACATCACTTAAGAACAGAAATGATTTTTATTAACTATTATCAAATTAATATATGGATTTGTTGAAGTTAAATTTATATGTATCGATTTGACATGCATCAAATCATATAAGGACACCCTGATTAGAATTTATTATTTTTTCATCATGAAGCCAAATTTTCAAATTCTTTTAGAAATTAGTAATGGAAAAAAATTTAACTATGGTATATATATATATATAAACACACACACACACACACATATATCTTTCTCTGTGTGTGTAAATTAACTATGTATTATGGATTATTAATAATAAATTATTAATATATAGTATTAAATTAGTTGTTAATACTATTTTTAATTAATTATATATAATATCAATTATTTATAATATATAATATTGTATAAAATAATTGTATTATAATTATTTAGAACTTTTTATAAAAAATTATTATATTTAGCAGTGTTTTTTATAAAAACAGTAACTCAAAATAATTTAATATTTTATATAAATAACTTTTTTGGTTTATCTATGATTTTAAAAAAAATCAAAACTAAAATTCATTAAAAAATAAAATTTATGACTTACTGGTGGTATAAACATCCCCTAAATTATGGAAGCATTTATAAAAACTATCATTGACTCTCACCGGTTAGAAAAAACTAAAAAAATTGAGAATAATTAGTGATTGTTTTGAAGAGAGTTGCTAAAAGATGATATTCGTGTAGTGAGAGATAAATGAATTATATTATAAAGAAGATGTTTCTATGTGGCCATGTAAAGATCCCAACTCTAGTAGCCCGATGCTGGTGTCTGTTATATTATATTGGCATGGATACAAGGAATTGCATCCTGAAACACTGCAAAAATGAGTAGTTTTGGAGATCCAAAATGCATATATGATACAAATTCAACAATGGAAAAAAAATAGTGCATTAAAAAAGTTAAAGGTTAGCACCCTTGATACTATAGGACACCGGGACACCCTGAGAGGGGAGGGGTGAATCAGGGTGTCATCTTTTTCTTTTAAAAACAAGGATCTTGTACCAACGTTGGTAGGAGCTAGTTAAACCTGTATGATGAATATGATCTGCATGGAAGCATTCATATGAAAAGATATGACACAACAATTTTTTACTCGGTTCACTACTAAGGGCTACGTCCAAGGAGCATACGCCGACAAGTTGTCGGTCATACCAAATTCCACTAAACTTCACTTGTTGCGGATTACAATGATTTGGGAACAGTCACTCTGTCCCAGGCTCACTGCCTTTACAAAATCTTAGGGATAGCTCACTGTGTCCCTCGGGTCACTCCCATTGACTCCCCCTGGCTCACTGCCCTTGGTGAAGTCATACTCAGTTTTTAGATGTGAAGGTCTCTTCAATAGATTTGCATTGATGTCTTTGTATCTGCTTAGAACGAGACTCTACATGCATCAATGTCTGGTATTTATACACTAGAATGCACAGAACCACTGAACCGAGTGACCAAAACATGTAGACAAGCTTCACAGACAATTGTGCGCAACACCAACCTTTTGCACGCAAACCCTTCCTGTTGCGCGCAAAATTTACTTTCCACGCATAAAAATATTTCGCGTAACAACACTCTTTTTTGTGAAACTGAATCTTTTATGCGCAACACCAATTTTTACATGTAGATCTTCCTTTTTCGCGCATCCTGGTATTTTCCGCGCAATCCAGAATATTTTGCGCAAACCCCTTTATGCGATCCTTTTTCACACATCAGACCTCGGATCTTCTCTAAGTATTCAAAACGTGAAGAATGAGGGGGGGGGGGTCACCTCTTATTTATAGGCGTTTGATACCCCTATGTGAAAACCCCCCTATGGCGCATCAAACATCTCATCTGGCCCGTAATATTTCGCGCTGGCATCATTTTTCGCACACATCACCCGATTTTTCACGCAGCCCATGCCTTTGGAATTTTTCAATGTTCTGATTCTGAAACACTAATTGCACGAAAACCCCCGATCCTCTTTTTTGTGGAACATGCTACTTTTCGCGCAAACCTACTGTTTTTCGCACCCATCTCAAATATTTGAGGCACAACCCTTATTTTTCTTTCAAAACTTCCTCTTTGTGTAGACATGATTTTACCAACAATCCATGTATTCATTTTCTGATTTTGAGGCCCAAAAAATTGGCAATCACAGGGAAATCGTGCCACCTTCAATATTGTTGTCTGCTAGAACTGTATGATCACTTTGCTTGTACACATTATGAACTTCCACTGAGGATTGACAACAAACACAAACCATACTCTAATTCATGGATATAATAGCCATGGTTCCAACAATCTCCCCTTTGGGTTCGTTGGGAATCATCAAATAAATTCAAAAGATCACAATCCACATGCAAACCAAAAAGGCAAGGATCAACTCAGCCAACACTCTAAGTCTACGTGAGAAATGCTTGGTGTAGAAAACAAGAGAGGAAGCTTGAATTGGGTTCACGTGTTTTGGAATTCTCAAAGACACCCATGAAAGAAATTTTCTTACAGTGTCCCAGAAGCATTACATGTCCACCAACAATCCTGAATTTATTCCTTTCTCCCCCACTGACAATAAACCTAAAGGCCAGTAATTTGATCATTGTTTAGCTCAAACCATACTCCCCCAGGATAGTATCTCCCCCAAAAACCAGCATCACATCTAAAAATAGATAAAAATAGTTATAAAAAACGGGGAGAGGGGGGTATTGTGAATCCTCCTTATGCACTGGGAGGTGGCTGAACACCGATGTTCAACCGGTGCTTCTCAAACACTGCCGATGACAGTGGCTTGGTCAGTATATCATCCACTTGCTCATCAGTTCCCACATGATCCATTCTAATCACCCCTATCTCATCTTTTTCTTTGATAAAGTGATACATAATTTCAATATGTTTTGTTTGAGAATGCCGAACAAGTTTATTTTTTAGATCAATTGCTCTCTTGTTGTCAAAATAAATTACCATTCATTGATTCACATCATCACCAATATTTGTTAGTTGTTTCTTCATCCATAGTAGTTGACTGCATGCCGTTGTGGAAGATATATACTCCGCTTCAGCAGTACTAAGAGAAGTACATTCCTATTTCTTGCTCAACCAGCCACACATTTCTGCCCAATATAGAAGGCTCCACCATAGGTGGACTTTCTGTTTACGACATCACCAGCCCAGTTAGCATTAGAAAATGATGATAATTCACTGTCCCCGCCTGCAACAAAATATAACCCAAAGTTATGTGTACCTTGAATGTACCTCATGATTCTTTTTACTGCCGCCATATGTTCCTCCATTGGATTACTCTAAAAGCGGGCCGCAAGACATGTGGAAAATAAAATATCTAGTTGTGTCACTATGAGGTATAGTAGGCTTCCAATGATACTCCTGTACATGGTGGGATCTACAGAGGTCCCATCTTTTTGTTTTCCAAGTATAGTTTCAACTGCAATCGGAGTTGACATTGGTTTGGAGTCTTGCATATTATATGTCTTCAGGAGATCTCTTGCATATTTTTCCTGAGAAATGAAAGTGTAATACTTCTTTTGAATCACCTGCATTCCCAATATATATGTGATCTCTCCAATCATAGACATTTCAAATTATGATTTCATGTGATTGGAAAATTCATCCACAAATTTCTGCCTGCTGCCACCAAATATGATATCAGCAACATAGACAAGAAGAATGAATTGATCGTTTGGGGAATTCTTCACATATAGATTGTGATCTACTCCTCATTTGAATTTCAGCTTCTTGAGATAAGACTCCATCCGGGAGTACCATGCCAGTGGTTCCTACTTCAAACCATAAAGATCATTCTTCAGTTTGCATACTTTTGTCTCATCTGTACAAAAAACAAAACCCACTGGTTTTTTAATGTAGACTTCTTCTTAGAGTACACCATTCAAGAATGCATTATTGACATGAATTTGATACTCTTTATATCCTCTTTAGAGTTCCATAGCAAGGAAAATCCCGATAGACTCCAGTCTAGCCAATGGATCAAAAGTTTCTTCAATATCAGTACCTTCAATCTGGGAATATCCCTTACAGAACAATCGAGCCTTGTTTCTAATAACAATTCCATGCTCACCCAACATGTCCTTAAATATCCATTTTGTACCAATCACATTGTGACCTTCGAGTCTCTAGACAAGATCCCAAGTTTGATTCTTGTCAATCTAATCTAACTCTTCATTCATGGTTTTCACCCATGATTCATCCTTTACAGCTTTATTCAATGAAAATGGCTCCACAACTAACAAAAATTCAGACTGCGTGTTATTTCTCATCCTCTTTATTTGTGTGGGTTCACTCCTATCCCCAATTATATTAGATGGATCAATCTTAGCTCTATGATTTATTCTGTGTGGTTCAGTTGCATTCTCTCCAACCACAATTTCTTCTTCAGATTCTTCTTTTGAGTCAACATCATGATGTGACTGCTGAGTGTTTTTTACAGCTTCCTCTATTTCTGTATTTATATTTTCTCTACGTTCACTTTCTTCCTCACTATCTATCACATCAGCATATGACGACCCTGAATCACTTGTTGTTTTCTCTTCAACTATATTAACATCACTTCTTACAACAATACTTCTTAGTCACATGTTAAAACAATTGTAGGCTTTGATTTTCATTGGATACCCTATAAAAATTCCTTCATCAGCATTTTCAGCAAACTTTCCATGATTTCATTCTTTATTCCGAATGAAACATTTACATCCGAACACATCAAATAATTTCAATGAAGGCTTACTTCCATGCCACAATTCATATGGTTTCTTTGTTTCTCCCATATAAATCCCTATTCGATTCTGAATGTGCACTGCTGCTTCAAATTCTTTATTCTAGTAATGGCAAGGGATAACACTCTCGATCAGCATAGTCCTGGCCATATTGTTGCCCTGCCGGGTTTGATGCTTAAAAACTCCATTTTGTTGTGGAGTTCTCATAGCAGCTACCTCATGCAGTATTCCATGTTTTCTAGGTAATTTTCAAACTCAATGGATGTGTATTCCCCTATATTTTCAGATTGCAGGACTTTTATTGTCTGTCCTATATCATTCTCAGCAATCCGACGATAATTTTTCATGAAATCAAGTACTTGTCACTTCCTATGAATCACCATTACACAAGACATTATACTATAATCATCAATGAAAAGGACGAAGTAAATTTCTCCATGGGTTCCAGAAAATTTTTGTGTGCCACATACGTCTGTATGAATGAGATCAAAAAGATGTTATTCCCTTTACTTCTTTGGCCAATATAAACTACAGACCAGATTCCCACGAATACAAGCATCACAAGACTTTTCCCGTTCACATTTTAGAATGTGAATATCCATGAATATCTTCATCTTAGATATCTTTTCCATGTGTTTTTGGTTAATGATCCACAAACTTCGATGCCACAAATTGTTTTATTCTTCAACAGACAAATAACATGAGTTCACTTTGCTGTCAACCTGATATAAGTTTTCATCTTTTTTACAGCCTTTCATAAAATAATTCCCTGTTTTTCCTTTTATAGTGCAGCCTTTCTGATTGAAGGTTACTATGAGCCTTGATTCATACATTTGACTTACACTGAGGAGATTGTGGCATAGACCGTCGACATAATGAACTTCAGTCTTCTTCAGCTTCCCTTTGGCGAGAGCAGCATTCCCACAGCCTTTAATCATCACAGAATGACCATTACCAAACTTTTCTGTTCCATCAACCTTCATTTCAATGTTATTCAAAAGGTCATCATTTCCTGCCATATGGTAAGAGCATCCACTATCAAGGATCCAGGTGCTAATGCTCTTTTTAGCTTTGAGGGCTACTTCTGCAAGATTAGATTTCTCGATCTTCTTCTTCTCTTTCTATGAGATGTTGGATTGAGAATTGGATACTAATGGCCTTTTCATACTTTCTTCCACATAATCTTATTCTTCACACCCATAATCTTCCTACAGAGGGGAAAAACTATTTTTGAGAACAACATCATCATGAGGATGAAAAAAGGGCAGTCTTTGAGTGTTGTATGAATTTCTCCAATCATACTGATGCCTGTAATACATAGCATTGTGGCCAATGATAGAACAATTAAAACAGTAACCATAGAAGCTATTTCTTCTATAATATAGAGGATATTAAACCAGTCTCCTTTTTTGACTTCCCAAATCTTCCCCATTCAAGTCTCTCCTTGCCTCTTCGCAGTATGACAAGGTATGGCCTAGATAACCACAGAACTGACACTTCATGGGAGGAAATGTCATTTCACATGAATTAATCCTCATGCCTTCTTCCTTGGGAGAATAGTTGAACTGCCTGTCATTTTTGAAATTTTGAGAATAATTTTCAGTACTTGTATTAGTTTGGATTGAGGGTTTCGTTTTCAGCATTTCAGGTAATGTTTTAGCATGTCCTACTTTCATCATGTCATGCTTTTGGTTCTCTTTACTTCCAGAAGTTGAAGTCTCAGATTCATAGCCAATTCTACTCTATCCCATGCAAGTGGGTCTTTGATCACTTAGGATTTTTCCAACCCCATCTGAACCACACTTGGCTCTTTCTAGAAATTATGCATCTGAGAATCTTCCGAAATGAATTTTCTTCTTTCCCTCATTTGTTGCTGATTGACATTCAATTTTACTTCTATGGGTAACAACTTCTTCATCAAGTCCCTCAAAAGTCTTGGACTTCTCTTCCAGTCTAGATGAAAGGCCATTTATGACCTTTTCTTGTTCTTCAATTTTAAGCTTTAGTTCCACAACATCATCTGTGGTTTCACGGACAGAAGATTGAACTCTCAGTAATTCTTCTAGTCATCTAATCTCTTCTTGAATCTCATCAACATATTCTGATGATTCTTCCACCCTTTACTTCCACTTATTACATCTATTACATTTATTCCAAAGATTGGAAAAAGAATCATTAATTTGAGTCTTTGAATCACCATTAGAAGTAATCTGATTATCTCTGTCTTTATTGATCAAGTGTTCTGACTTTTTAACCCTTGCCATCATGGAAGCAAGCTTTCCCATTTTAAATTCGGGTTCTACTTCTTCACAAAATTCAGTATCCTCGTCCTCCTCTTCCCAGAAAAAACTCTTCCTATGTATTTTCTTTCCATATTTGAAGTCTCTCTTTTTGAAAAATCTTTTTCGAGGCTTCTCGATGTTCTCATATTCACTATCTTCATCATTGATCTTTCTTAAACATTGAGAGTCAATGTTCCCAACTTACCACAATGAAAATATGTGAGAGGTAACTTCCCTTTGAATTTCCATTTTCCCTTCTGGAAATTATTTGTAATGAGAGAAATAATCTCTTTTTCTTCATCATCTTCCCCGATACTATCTTTTGAGATTTTCAGTTTTTCCAGGGCCTTGAACGCCATTTCCTTGCTCACACGAGTCGTAGAATCTTCTGGTGTGACTCTCATTTCGTATGCTACCAAGATGCTCAGTAGATCATCTAGAGAATGATTGGAAAGATCTCTTTCCTCAAGGGCGGACACCTTTTCATTGTATAGGGTTGGAGGTCTTCTTAATATTTTCATTACAATATCAATGTCTTTAATTTATTCACCTAGACCCCGAATTGCTCCAACCACTTCATTAATTCGATTGTAGAATGAGTCTTCATTCTCGTATGGGTGCATCTTCAGATCGTCAAACCGATTGTGCAGGACTTGTAATTTTTCCTCCTTCACTTTGCTATCTCCTGCATAAATATTTTCATGTTTTTCCCACATGGATTTTTCTGAGGTGAAACTCAACACCTTTAGATAGATCTTATCTGAAAGAGATGTGGTGAGTGCATTTTGTGCTTTAGCAACTGCATCAAGAATTTTCCTGTCTGCATTAGTCATAGACAGGCCTATTGGATCAGTGACATTTATACCTTGAACAGCGGAAAATAGAACATCCATTCCAAGGGATCTTAGATGAGATCTCATTCAGTTCTTCGAAATTTGAAAATTACTTCCATTGAAGATAGGGACTCCCCTGACATTGACTTCATTTTTGATGATGACAAAGGAGAGATTACACACCAGCAACCCCCTTTGATACCACTTGTAGGACCCCGGGACACCCTGAGTGGGGAGGGGTGAATCGGGTGTCAACTTTTTCTTTTAAAAACAAGGATCTTGTTCCCAGGTTGGTAGGAGCTATTTAAACCTATTTGATGAATATGAACAGCAATGAGGCATTCACATACAAAGAGATGACACAACAATTTTTTACTTGGTTCACCGCTATGGGCTACGTCCAAGGTGCATTTGCCAACAAGTTGTCGGTTGTACCAAATTCCACTAATCTTAACTAGTTGTGGATTACAAAGGTTCGGGAATAGTCACACTATCCCAGGCTCACTGCCTTTACAACAGCTTGGTGATAGCTCACTGTGTCCCTCAGGTCACTCCCGTTGACTCCCCCCAGCTCACTACCCTTGGTGAAGTCACACTCAGTTTATAGACATGAAGTTCTCTTCAATAGAATTTCATTGATGTCTTTGTCTCTGCTTAGCATGAGACTCTGCTTGAATCAATGTCTGGAATTCATGAACTAGAACACACAGAACCACTAAACCAGGTGACCAGAAGATTCATACAAGCTTCACTAACAATTGTGAACAACACCAACCCTTTTCGCTCAAAACCATCCTATTGCGCACAAAATTTACTTTCCGCGCGTAAAAATATTTAGCACAAAAACACTCTTTTTCACAAAACTGAATCTGTTATGCGCAACCCCAATTTTTCCGTGCTGATCTTCCTTTTTCGCACATCCTAGTATTTTCCACGCAATCCATAATATTTCACGCAAACCCCTTTATATGATCCTTTTTCACGCATCAGACCTCGGATCTTTTCTAAGTCTTCAAAACGTACAGAATGAGGAGGGTTACCTCATATTTATAGGAGTCTGAGATCCCCACATGCAAAACCCCCTCTGGCGCATAAAACATCTCATCTGGCGTGTAATTTTTCGTGCTGGTATCGTTTTTCGCGCACATCTCTAGATTTTTCTCACAACCCATGCCTTTGAAATTTTTCGACGTTCTGATTCCAAAACACTATTTGCATGAAAACCCACGATCCTCTATTTCGCAAACCACACTGATTTCGCACAAACCCACTGTTTTTCATGACCAGATCAAATATTTCGCGCACAGTCCTTATTTTTTGCACAAAACTTTCTCTTTTTGTGGACCAGCTTTAACCAACAAACCATGTATTCATTTTCCTATTTTGAGGTCCAAAAAATTGGAAAGCACAGGGAAATAGCTCCACCTTCAATACTGTTTTCTAGTTGAACTATATGATCACATTTCTAGTAAAATTCTGAACGTCCACTGAGGATTAAAAACAAACACAAACCATACTCCAATTCATGGATAGAATATCCATGGTTCCAACAGATACTCCTTCCATGAACTCATCTTCCTATCTGGGTGAATGGAATAAAAATAAGGCTGATATGAAATGCTCAGTAAGGTTTATTTATAATGGAACCTATCATGAATCAATAAGAATAATACACATGGAAAGGTATATAACTAGTCAAACATTCCATTTAGAAAACATTACTAACATGGTGATATATGTTTAAATCAACATGTAATGTTAAATAATAGAAAACAGATGCCATTTAATCAATAAACTAAGAATGAAATTCATCCATCGATAATTTCATTAAGAAAGTATCTTGTATATAAATAAAAACTGAATTTTAAATGAAGTAAATTCTTAATTATTATATTCCATGTTTCCTAGGTACATGATACCTTTGTTGATAACACTATTCACAAGGTGATATAAATCATATAGGGAAAACCCCCAACTATTTTTCCAAATGAATCATCTTTTGAGACTATCAATGCATCAACGGAAACATATATATAATCCCCAATAATTTCAAACCGATCAAAATAATTCCTCATATATCAAATATTTGATCTAATTAATAAAAATTCACCTTACAATAAAGTATCCACAATGAGTAAGTGGCACAGATTTACCAAAATTTCCCCAGTTAATTACATAAATTTCAAATTAAAAATCCATATATAAAAATGTTCTAATGTGTAGGTAATGATAATATCCCCATTCTTATAGAATTTAAATTTAATAGATACAAAATTTATAATGAAAAATTATTACAAGGAAGTGATTGTTTCAAAAGAAATTTAATAATCACAAAATCATTTGTGATATCACAATCAATTTTACCACTTTATAAATTTCATGAAAAATCCTCGTAGATGAAATAATTAAAATTAAAATATAAAATAGCATGAAGAATTAAGTAATCATGCTATAACATGTTATCAAGTGATTATATACACAATAAAAAATAAACTAGGTTCCTAATATTTCAATATGCCTCAATGAAATGAAATTGAGATGAAATCACTTACCTAAAACTTCATTTTTACATGATTTAACCTCCTATATAGTGATATAATAGTTGTTATTAACCAATAATAGATCCATATTAATTTTTATACTATCATACAAGATTATTTTATAACAACTTCTTAGTCATTTGATAAAAATCATTCATTAATTTAATTGATTAGAGTGTTAATTGCCTTTTTTATCTTGCATGTTTCGTCATGAATGGTAATATTCTTGTGCATAATAGATAGTTATATCATATCCAAAATATTATTAAGGACATAATTATAGAAAATTTTAAGTAAAATATAGTATTCTTATATATATCATCGACATGGTTTGGTGATGAAAAGGGAGTCACATCGCTTCATGAAGGTGGTAGTCCACACGTACATGAACGATGTTATGATCATTTTGTGAGTGAAAAGGATAGAATGTAAATGATATATATAATCTTTAAAATATGATAAATATTTCATTAATATCATAATTATGTCATGTTTATAAATTTAAATCATAAAATTTATCTTTATCAACATTAATGTGATGAATTAGTGAAAGACAAATCACATAGATTAATGAGACGGATGTCCTGAGTAGACATAAGATGCGTTATCATATCTACTACGAAATGGTAGGTTACAAGATATATATGACATAGTTACTATATATGTGAAACTATGTTATAAATATCATATATAGAAACATTATAACCATCATCATAACTATCCTTGAAAGGGGTAATGGAAGAATGAACAACATCGTTTCATTAGGCCATAGTATTTCGTACACATGAATGATGATGTAGTAACCCATTTTATGCAAGTGTAGATGGTTGTTGGACATTAACTTATTATAAAAAAATCTTATTATTTGAAATATTTTGGTTTTATAATATACTAAGTTTATAAAAAAATTTATGTTGGTAGAGAAAAATGTATAATAACGAATCTCATTAAAGAATAATACCACTTCTTCTTGAATCCTCTTTAGGATTGCAATAAAGGATTCCAAGGTTGTATTTATGCCCAAAATAAGGATTATAGGATGAATGGAGTGAATTTGGGAAGTGATTTGGTTAGTTATTTTCAAAACCAAATATGTATAATGTTTTGAAGAAGATAGAAGAGGATGATGCCTTTTATAATTGGGTGAGAGGACATACTTGGTATTTTTGAAATGAATTGATGGATCACATTATTATCATGTAGAAAAGGGGTCAAAAAATGGGGCACTATTGAACCTTATAGTTTTAATAGTTTAAATATAGATATAAAAATCATTTTATGAAAATTATGTTGACAATATTATAAATTATAAAATATGATGATTCCAAATATAAAATTCATTTTTCCATATTATATTCACAAAATAGAAAATTTTAATTTAATATTAGTTTGGCAGATTTGATGGGAATGTGGGGTTTAAAATACAATGTTTCAATTTTTATAATGTTTTTATATCAAATTTCAATATGAACATAACTCCAATGGCCTAAATTATATTTCATGATATAAAATTTGAGTAATTTTACATTAAAACTAATTAAATATATAATTTATCCCTATAAAATATTTAAATAAAAAAGGTATTTTTCCATTAAAATTCATTAATTTTCATTACTCATAAAAAAAGATCATCCCAAAATAATACCAAGATTTACAACATAGATAATTTTGGTATTGTGATTTTCAATGTAGCTGTTTATTTTTACAAATAATTTTTTAACTATTGTTAAAATTTAGTTTTAAATTTAAGTGCACAAATAATGACTAAATGATGCTCTATTCAAACATGGTGTTTCATATATTAAAATTTATTTAATAAATTAAATATATTCTTAAATAAATATATTTTAATGTCATGTTTTGTTACAATATTCCCACCAATACAAAACATCCATCTAAATTTCATGTATATTACCTTCAAAATAGATGAGGGTAGCTCTTATTCTTAATATTCTCAAGTTTCCATGATTCTTCCTCCAATTTTTTATTTCACCAAATTACTTTCACAAAATGATTTATCAAATTACACAGAAATTTAAGACTAGTATAGGGAATCTGGATGGGATCTTCATAGTATGATAGACCAGTTTCCAACTTTATTTCATCATAGGTGAGCACATGTGTTGGGTATGATATATACTTCAAAAAAATGGTTTGTGAAACACATATTTTACTTTTGAATTATTTGAAATAATTTCCAAATGATAAGAAAAAAGTATAATTTATTCAATGATTTTAATGTGACTGATACACCTAGAGACAATCTTCTCTTACTTAAATAAACTTATAATGAACTTCCAAAATATTATAATTCAAAACATTAGAAAAAATGTCATGGAATATCCCAAATGATCTTATCATTAACCTGTTTAAAACTAGATAGTAGAAAACAATTTAATTTATCGATAAAATCATCTCTTTATCCAGAGATCATTATCTCAACATTAGAAAAATATGTTGGGATATCGTTCCCTTAACCTTGAATTTTAAAAATAGTTCAACATTATACTAAATCACTTTTCTTGGTACCATTCAACATATCCTCTCAAATACATATTGAGTTGGTACTAAAATACAATTATTATATATTTCATAATTTTTATGAATATTTTATACTCAACAAAATACCTTAACATCATTTTTCATAGATCTGTATACAAATAATATTAATTATTCCGATTTCTTTCAATAACATAATATAACTTTGAATAGTTAACATATCCTATGGTATATTCCCTTGATGAATGGGTAATTACTTTTTATATCTCCCTATATCCTTATAGTTGATGCATTAAGAAATGTAAATATTTTTCTTTCTTGTGAAATCATGATATTGGTGACTTTTATCAACACACTAATAGTAATCTCCATATCCATTCAAGCATTTTCCTAGGTAACTCTTTCTATATTTATCATATGAGGGAAAATATTTCTTTCCCTTCTTCCCATTATCCATTATTTTCACTACCATAATCTTCTTCTATTTCATCCCTTTTATGACATTATAAATATATAATTATGTATATATACTTATATTATATAAGATTATTTCATCATAGAATGAAGCAATTGGAAATAACATCACCTTTTAGAGACATGGCTTAACCCCTTAAATTTAATTTTCAATATTGAACAACATTTTGAATTTGTAATTTGTAGAATATATTTCTAAATATATAATGGTATCTTCCTACTATGTAACAATTTATTCTTCATTTTTCATTAAGCTAAATAACATTATATTTATTTTATTTTTTTACTCACTTGGGAAATATTTGTTGAACATTTTCCCCATAAAATAATTTCATTCCATTAGTTCTATTTCAAATTATTCCTTATTATTATAGATCATCAACCACTATTTATCCACAACACCTTTGAGATAATAAGTTACATTTGTGACATTTTCCTTTTCAATAATCCCATTTCCATAAATATATATTTCCTATGACTTAATCCATTTCTCAACATCCATTAGATCAATAGTCCTGATAAATTTTGGAGATCTATGTCTCAAAAAAATATAAAGGAGAATATAAATATGAAATAGGTTTCCCTATCCAGGAATGGTTATTTTTTATAACATGATTAAGCCTCCCAAATTTATGAACAAAATTCCTAGTTCTTAGACCATCTTTATTGGCTTCTTCATTAGGGAAATCTATATATTATCCATGAGAATTTAATCCCTTCTTCCTTCCAGGTTCCATTTCTAATTAATATAATATAATAGATGAGATAGAAAATAAAAAATTTTAAATCATAATTTTTATTTAAAAATATTAGGCGACACTTTTCAAAAGTGAAAATTTATTCATTGTTAATCACAGAATCTTAAATGTGCTCTCATTGGAAATATATGTCTTTTGAAATCATTAATAATGTATTGTAATGAAAATGTAAATTATCCTATGTATATTTCCAGGTAGTGTCAAACTAGGTGTGCAGTAAGAATTGATTTTGTTCACAATGTGACAATAGGGTCTTGAAAAATGCATCCATTTTAGAGTTATTAACCCTAGTTACCTTTATTCCAGAACAAAAAACACTTGTAGTATCCTTAAAAATATGTATTTCTAGGAAAACCAACATAATATATTCCTTAAAAAACATTATGATGATTTTATATACTGTTCTCCAAGTTCATCATAGGGTTATTTTCCAGAATCTATGTTTTCTTAAATCTAGATCACATGGTTTCTACTGCACTACAT
Organism: Viscum album; assembly: GCA_963277665.1. Classification (NCBI taxonomy): domain Eukaryota; kingdom Viridiplantae; phylum Streptophyta; class Magnoliopsida; order Santalales; family Viscaceae; genus Viscum; species Viscum album. The sequence goes on from OY728129.1 coordinate 1,073,157,719, forward strand.
ATGGTACGTAGTGTAATGACCCTAACACAGTTTCCCAGAGCTATTGTGTGATTTATTAAATTATAATATATATAAGGAATCCCATACTAAAGAAAAAAACATTATATCAATTTTGGATAACCTAATAACACACATGATAGAATTTATACATTATTGAAATACAATAAATCATAAAAAATAAATAATCAACATCCTGGATACTAATTCAAAGAACTCATCTTCATATTCCTGGGAAAAGAAAAAAAAATAAGGGTGATATCAAAATCTAAGTAACTGTTATGTAAAACTATGGGTATCATGAATCAATAATCATAATAAACATTTCAATGTAGATAGCTGATAGTAAATGTTATTAAGATAACTTGACTACTTTTTTGAGATAAGGAAAAATAAATATGGTATTGAAAATAAAGGAATACAAAATCAATTTAATCATTAATGATTGAATGAAATACATCAATAGATAATTTCATAGTTAATATATCATGTATAATAATTATAATTTGATTCTCAATGAAGGAAATTTTTAATTATTAGATTCCATGTTTCCCAGGTACATAGTAATTTAATCATCAAGACCATTCACAGGACGGTTTAAAATATACTGTATAAAAACCCATCTGGTAGGATAAATAAATCATCTCCTTAGACAAATGATGCATCAAGGGATTATCTATCACTATTCCCCACCATTATCATACTTATCCAAATAATTATTCATATATTTAATAATAAATTTAATTAAAAAATGTTCCTTATCATCAACTATACATATTGACTTGATGGTACATATTTATCAACATCTCCCCTGTTAATCACATATCATTCAAAACAAACACATTTTGTAAAAATGGTATATTGTGTACTAAATAATAATATCCAACATTATAGATTATGGATATTTAATGTAGATTTAATTTATAATGAAAAATTATTACATGGAAGTGATTGTTTCAAGAGATGGTTAACAATCACAAAAGAAACTGAGATTAAACAATTACTTGTACTACATTTGAAATTTAAAGTAGCATCCCCTTAGATAATTTAATTCAAATTGAAACTAAATATTCCTGGAATAATTATTAATTCATGATATTACATGTCTAAGTGAAATTATATGAACTATATAAAATAAACTAGGTTCATAATAGTACATTATTCATCAATAAAAGGAAATTGAGACAAAATCACTTATCATATGCTTGATTTTGGTTATACATGATTTAAAAAATTTTATAGTCATTTTAAACATGTTATTAACATATAATAAAAACATATTAATATTTATAATATCATATATGATGATTTTATAACAACTTATCACACATTTGTTAATAAAAATTCATTATTTTCATTGTCTTGTGTGTCATTGCCCATATTTTCTCATGTGTTTTTTCATTAAGAAATATCAGTTTATTGCTCATATTACATAGTTATATCATAAAAATTACTATAAAAATTACATAATTATCATATTTTTACACCATTTGTACTTTTAAAACCATTCATGAATAACTATTAAGAAAATTTAAATATGTTATAGTCATGGAGATGGTAGACCAGACGTACGCATAAGTAACATTTCTATTTTTCATTAATCAGTATTAATAAGAACGTAATGTTATATTTCACCTTTGTATAATGATAATAATATAATTAATAAAACATTGTATAATTATACATATCATATATTTTCTATGGTTATGAAAATAGAGTCACATAGCTTCATAATGATGGTTGTCCACATGTAAATGAATGATGTTATCATCTTTATATGTGTGGAATGGAAATAAATAAAATGATATATATTAAAAAAATGATAAAATTTTCAGTAATATACTAATTATTTCATTTATATCACTTATAGTCAATAACATTATATATATCACCTTTTATGTAAAGCGTTAGTGAATGACGAATCACATCGCTTCCTATGGCGGTAGTCCGCCCAACACACGATCGATGTTGTCATATATCCAAGGAAATGGATGTCAATATAAGTATATATATATATTATATTATATTGACCATATAGGTAATAATGTGTTATAAATATCATATATATATATAATCTTTATCATCATACCCAATCTTGAAATTTTTTAATAAAAGAATGAACGACCTCAGTTTGCGAGGTTGTAGACATCCATGAACAAAAACGATGAATTCATATCCAATTTGATGGAGGTGGTGATGGTTTAATATCAAGAATTTAATATAACAACATCCTAGTAAATGGGTTATTTTTAGGATATTATGTAATAATGTTTTAATAAAAATAAAATGCAGTGGTAAAAGAAGTAAAATAAAGACACTCATTCAAAAACATTACATCTTCTTCAGGTATCCTCATTAAGAAAGCACTAAATCCTTCTAAGGTAGGATTAAAACCAAAAATAAGGCATATAAAATGTTTTTATGAAATTTGATATGTGATTTTGGAATCTATTTTCTAAACAAAAATGATTTGAAGGTGTGAACATAAAAGGAGAGGGGGCATTTATAAGTGGGGGAGAGGACATACCTGGTATTTTTGAAAGTAAATTAGTAATCCCACATTTTACAATTAGAAAAGGGTCTAAAATGGTATATTATCTAATCTTATAGGAATAATGGAATAAATATGTCCATATATATATTTTATACAAGTTTATATGCTATTTTTACCTGTATCATTTTAGTTTCACCAGCAGTAAACCCATATTTACGTTAACCATCATAATAAATTTTTATTTCATTAATTATTCATTTTGGTCAAAAAATATGTTGAACTTTTTATAAATTATAGATTAATATGATTCCAAATATGGAATATTTTTTCCTAATTCAATTCATATAGCTGGGAAATTTTAATTTAAAATTAATTTCTAATATGTGATAAGAAAGTTGGTTTTTAAAGTGTTAATTTTTCAATGCGTACAGTTGTTTTATATTAAAATTCAATAGAAAAATGTTTCAAGTGACCTAATATATATTAATTTATATAAAATTGAAATAAAATTACTTTATATAAATATAAAAATTTATCATAATAGTTTATTTAAATGAAAATGAAATTTTCAATTGAAATTCAACACTTTAATTATTTATCAAAATATTTAACATCTCTAAAAAATCCCAATAATTCACCCTAATATAATTATGATATCCTGATATCAAAAGTGAATTTTATTTTTTTTGTATAAATTTTCGATGGTGAAATTTAATGTTAATTTTATATGCATAAAGCATTAATAAATCATGTTTCATTTAAATCGGATGATATATGCATTGCAATATATTAAAAAAAATTAATTTTTTCTGTTAAAAAATCTCATTTATTTACCCCATGATTTCAACTCATGTAAAATAAATAATTATTATACTATTAATTTATATATGAGGTTCACATGGGACTAATACAAATATATTTAGACAATCTGATGTTATTTACTCTCCATCTTTTCATTATAAATACCTAGTTATATCATTTCCCTCTATTTGATATGATTATGAAAAAAAATCCAAATAGATATTCTTTAAACCATATGGTGAGAAATATCACTAATTATATAAATAACTAAGTGAAACAATCCACCATTCTCTACCTGTCATCAATTATAGAAAATGAATATATCCATCAATCTCAATGGATTTTGTAGTGATCGGAGAATATGATGCTAGGAAATTTATACCACCATGCTATAACCTAGAGTACCATTAGGTAAACACCATGATCAAAGGAGAACATGTGGATCACCACTAGAGGTATTATACTTTAGATCCTCTAGACGCAATAATGGTGTTACAAAATGTAGTTTCAAACAGCTGGCAACAAATCTGAAGAAATATCCCAAGACTGATGTAATTTAATGTTATAAAAGTAATTAGAAATTCAATCTGATATATCCACAGTATTTTTATGTTGATCATGGTTAATATTCATTGGATAAATTAATTGTTTTTTATTAATATCATCATGTACGTTGTGGATTATTCATTAAATATAACAATATCTGACATTGTAATAACCCAAATAGGAACATGTCTTATTCCTAGAACCATTAAGTGGTATTAATGTGGTCATGTTCTAGTTTATTGTTCTTTATAAAAAATATACTGATTTACACATATGATGTTAGCTTTTAATGTCAAAAAAATGTTTCTTAAATTAATATTTTATTAAATTCACTTCTCTACTTCTTAGGAACATCATATAATGAATAAAAGGATAAAATCGCATGACGAACATCTGAAAATAAATCTATATATGATACTGATTCTAGTCGAGTAACACAGGATTACATCGTATGTATCATGTAGATACATGTTTCATATCTTGAACCATTACACTAATAATAGACAAGAATTTACTTTAAAACATCATGAAATAAATAGCTCATTGAAATATTACATGTTTCTTTTCAATCTATCTTTTCAAGCACACAAATTTCTAGATTACAGTGTGGGTAGCATGTGTACATACAGTGTAGTCTATTTCTTAAGGTGGAAACAGTATGGTCAAAAAATTTCATTTGTTTATTACACAATAAATATTACATGAATTTGTACAACATATAATCCACATTTCACAAAACTAACTTATACACACTAAATAACAAAATAATGTCTATATTGTAATACATGCCCAATGCCTAGGTGCATATCATGGGAAAACATTAAACCAAAATACATGGAATGTGTCTATAATTCATATGTTGAGTATCCCCGACAAATTATTCTTGAAATCTAAATTAAGTAGTTACTCTTTTTAACATAATAATTATGTGTATTCGATCCACTCCAATGGCTGAAGGCCTTTATTTTTTATTTATTTTTGAGAATTCCCCTTTCAAGGGGTGATGTGGAACCTTTACAAGGCTCATTGGTGTATGTATTACATGGCACGTAGGCCTTAGAGGGATACATTGATGTAGGCTTCAAAAATTACATACAACCCAGATGAACTACTTGAAATTGCTTCTCCCCATCACCTTCATCGTGAAATTAGCCCTCCACTTTTTCATTGTTGTTTGGCTCGGCATTACCATGCATACACAGGCATGTCTCAATGGCAGGTGGCATAGCCTCTCATTCTTGAAATCCATTTAGCTTCTTCTTTGTTGAAATATCTTTGATCATCTTCCTTCTAAATCTTGTTCCTTATAGGTTGTCTTGTTTTCCTCTGCACTTAAGATGGCTCGAAGGCCTTAAGGTGGCTTGAAGTCCTTGAGGTGGCCCGAAAGCCTTAATAGACTCAGGGACCAAATATATGGCATGAAGGCCCAAACGGGGGAACACTCTCGGCTGCTACAGGGATTGGGAATCGTAAAGAATTTTTTTATGGGTATTATGATACATTTATTAATTAATTACTTAATATAATTCATTAATTCTATCATATTTTATATTTATTTTTTATGATTCAAATGAATAATATTTTTTTCAATGATCATAGATTGCATGAATATGACCCAACATGATCTTGATCATCAAATGTATGAATTTTATTGAATTTAATTGTTTGGGTTTTGTTGTTATTAAATTTAAATAAAGGGATGTATGTATTACATCCCATATATGTTATATAAGACCTATATTTCCATGATTTCGTTTATATAAACTCCTCATATATTCCATATTTTCCTTAAATACTTTTGAGTATAAACATATGTAATGTACTTGTCATTAAGGGGGAAGGTGGTTAAAAACTTGATTTGAGGTAAAATCAACCCATATGGTACAAATGTTGTTAGTGAAATACTAAAATCCAAACCAATATTGGTTCACAATGGTTATTCATTTTTTTCATATGATAATTTATTATTTTATTAACAAATTTACGATTAGAAATTCCATTATAAATTTTATTATTTATTTTATATCTATCTAATTTCATGGTAAATTATATGGATGTTATATCACAATTACATAAATTAATGAATTAATAAGAATGTAAGATATATTTAAAATAACATTGATTTTTCATAAATATATTTTAAAAAATATTTGGTTAATTAGTTATATATAATATAAATATATAAAAAATAATTGCTTAATATTAATTAACATATTCCCTTAATTAAATATTATGTTAGATTGGGCATTATTTTTCTGAGATAAGATAGTCCCACATTTAATTTATCTGTTGGGACCTTTTTCAATAGAATTTTTAATTATTATAATTTTTATGAAAATATGGTGTGTCAAGATAACCATGATTTTATGGGATTAATCATCCTTTTATCAATACTAATTTAATGGAAACTATTATAGAAATATGAGTTAGGGTTTTTTGATTTGGGACTTCATTCAATGTACTGATAGATACTAGAATATATTTTTTAAAAACAATATTACATAAATATAATAATTCTATTTATATGGAGTTTTTTAGGGTTATAAGAAGATAAATGTGGGTTATTCAATTGAATATTTTCTCAATATAATAAAATTTTATTCCTTGTGTGAGGGTTGTTGGGACAATATAAAATAGTGCAAGATTAATAATAAAATTATTTTCTTAACTAGAATATTTTTGTAATGAAGATGAATTGGTTATATATTCTTTAATTATATTATGTTTGATGTTGAATATTTTCAACCACACAATCCCTTTAATCAATTTAGTTGAAGCATATTATTCTCTCTCATAGTAACTTCCTAGAATTGTACACAATATTGTGCATTGTAATGTAACATAAATAGAAATCATAGGTTCTATAATCCTCAATTACTGAGCCACCAAATATGGATTCATGGGACGAATACATTATAGTCTAAGGGAAACTCATAGAAGATGTTCTAGACGTATGTTGTTCAATGCATTTATCTAATATTGATTAAATCGTGATGTATCATGAGGGAAAGGATACTTCTAGCATGATCATATATATATATTATTTTTTAAATATATCTATATAAGAACACATTGACTTCTATAATACATTATTTATAAGTATGATTGGAGAGGGAGAATTAACTGGACCATAAATAGTCAATATGATTAACTACATTGTGCATCTATAGATATTCGGGTTTCAACTGTCCAATTAATTATCTATTGATCTCATTTTTATTTCACTCCCACATAGATTCTCTAGATTTATTTTTAATTATTATATGAACGGTATTGCAAGGTCTCTTCCAGATCTCATCACTATGCATCTCCACGTTAATAACGAAATAAAAAAAAGAATTTTCATATAACGATGAACAAGAGTAATGTAATATTTATGATTCCTAAGACATATATTTATTATAATGAAACATCAGAATTTACTTCCAAGAGTATTAATATCATGATGTAAGAATATAAATGGGGTGTAATTTAATTTTTTGGGAAAAAATACCATAGGGTAACATTGAAGAATTTTTGGGTTCATTGTGTTTATTGGAAAAGTGGGTTTCCGTGGTCAATTATTGGGTTCGAGAGTTATTTCTGATAATCCATATTGACAAAGAACCATGAAAAGGTAATTGATGATCTATTGATGATATAGAATGAAATGATACAAGATGGTGTTGTTTTCTAGTGTTTTCGAAATTTTAGGGGTAAAAAATTCGGATTTTGGAGATCATTGAGAAATATTGTTTACTAGGGATTTCTCATCGAAATATAGTAGAGGTATGAGTTTCATTGATATGGGATTTATGAAGCGGTTTTTTCAATGGATCAATTGAAGTTGATGGTGATCTCTACAATTAAGATGAGATTGATGAATGAAAGAGGTGAAGAGAATTACATCAGTGAAAAGTTTTTATGGAAGCTCTACGATTACAGGAAAAGGACCATCATTGTGGAGAGAAGCATTAACAGAAGGCCTCATGATTACAATTAGAATTGCTAACTAAAAATTACTATTGAGACTCACAAAATATGGTGGATTGCGATAGAAAAATTAGAGCTATGTGAAATATTTATGACGTGGTTCTGATGTGGCCAAAAGGTTCTGGAGTTGGTGGGAAATTCCTAGAAATATATCTCTACACCTTTAAGCAAAGTATAAGGATTGAACAAAAATCTTATGGCTCTTGAATCACAATAGAGGCTCATGAAGGCAACGAGCTTCTCGGAAGTAAGGGAATTTGGAAAGGCTAATTGAGTTTTTCTAAAGGAAGGAACGCCAAGAAGTAGTATTGAGCTTTGTGAAATTGGTGTTCTTATTGAAGGCTATGTTAGCATCATGAAATGAAAAGATCTTCCTAAAGGATACTTTTAGCTCTCTAAAATAGTGAGCTTTGCAAGAGGATGTGTATTTTGTGAAAGTTGGTCTGAGCATCGAAAAAGAAAAAGCTTTACAAAGCAGTGATATTTGTAAAGGTTGATCAAAAGGGATTTCCTATTTTTCTGTGGTATAGTGATATTCATCCATAGATGAATGTGGGACATCAATAGATCATCTACATATAGTGGATTATTCATTCAGTATTGACAATGAAGAGACCTATAGGTTTATAAATAGTGAGTGGATCTATTGAATAAGTAGTGAGAACACATTAGTTGAGAGTGTAGTGAGATTTCAAATTATAATTTGGTGTAAACCAACATGTATAGTGAGTCCACTCAAAAAACTTTAAATAGAAGTGTTATTTTAGTGGATTTGGTACATTGACACATTTTTGTCGTATTCTCCTTGTACATTGTCTTATGAGGATGAACCAAGTAAAAATTGATGTCTATCGTTCAATTTTTTATTTCTATTCATAATTTTCTATGGGAAAGGAAGAGAAGGGTGATTTGTTTAACAATGAAACAAGATCAAAATGGGAAGTATTTTAATCTGTAAATCCCTGATTCACCCCTCTCTTAGGGTATTTGACCTAGTGGACCTAAAATTTTCTATTATAGGGAATGGTTAATATCATTCTTTCTATATCAATAGAGGTCATCAAACACAAAGGGATTATGATCTTTGATGGGAATAAATTTCCAATATGGAAGATTCAGATGCCACACTACTTATGATTTATTGGAATCGTTGTGTTTACAACATCTATGCATGGAATATCAGCTGATATCAATATTTGGGAATTATTATAATCTAAATTAATTGAATTGGACACTACTGTTAAAAAATCAATCCTTTTGGTGGATCCTTATCCAATGAAATATATACAATGGTTATGTCTTATAAAATATCACATGCCACATGGTAAAAGATGTTTAGTATATATGAAGGTGATTAAAATGTCAGAGAGGTAAAGATGTAGGTTCTGTTGAACAAGTATGAATATCTAATAATAAACCCAAATGAGTCTATTGAAGAATTCATTGATAGGGTAAATGTTTTATTGGAAGACATGTGAGGTCTTGGAGAAGTTATTTAATATATAAATATTGTGAAGTTTATCTTGAGGAGTTTTACACCTTAGTTCAATCTGAATGTTTCAGTATTGGATGATAATGATCTGAACAAGTTGATACTAGATAACTTTCATAATACCCTTATAGAATATGAAATGAGAAATGATGATAACGATGCAATGGAAAAGGTGAAATATAAAGATGTGGCATTCAAGGCCATGAAGATGCTCAATATTGTAGTATATTATAAAGAAGAATATTCATATGAAGTGATGTCATTCTTATCTTCAAATATACAAAGAGGGAATTAAATTTTTGAATAGAATACTCTAGTTTCTTTCTTTAGATGTGGAAAGGTTTTTTATCTTGTAGAAATGTTCCCCATGATGTTCCAAGAAGATGACGAGGATGAATTTTAAACCCCTATGAAGAAGTATTCATTCAATGTGAAAGGAAAAAAAATATTAAGAGACATTTCTTCAATAATTTTTTTTATTTAACACGAATGTGAATGATTTGATGAATCAGATGTCAAGCATTTTGAAGAGATGGAGAAATTTTAAGATGAAGAAAAAAAATTTGTGGTGGAAGTTTCCAGTAGTTCTCAGCAAAAAAGAATAAATAGAAATTAATGAACATGAGGTTGAAGGAAGAGTTGATATGGATAATAAATTAGGAGAAGCACTTGTGGAGATTGATGTTTGGATATCCAAAATGATGAAATCCAACATAGTGGTTCATGATGACATACACTACATGTAGTAGTAGGGTACATAAAATTTCTAATTAATATATGAAATTGAGAATCTCAAGTATTTATTACCAGTGGTCTCAGAAAGAGTTAGTGAGCACATACTCATGTTTGAAGAACTGAAAAGTGAGATCAATGGTTTGAACAACACAATTAATGATCAAACCAAACGTATTGAATACCTTGAAGAAGATGTCGTTGGCTTACCGAAAAAGGTTAATGATTAAGGATAAATCATAACTCCTGGTGTGATACCAGGAATTCAGATCACGCAGAAGATGATAAACCTAAAAGTGAAGTATAGAGGGAAATTTGAATAGATATAATAGTCATATATAAAAAATGAGGCTTGTATGGGGCTTGATCACCAGTATAAAATAATCATTATTGAAGTCTGTATGCAATCACCCATTTTGAGATTGATGTTTTTTTTAGTATAAAAGAGAATCTGAAAATTCAAAAAACCCATGGGACACCCAGTGGTACAGAAATAACATGCAGGGATGCACCCTACATCTGTTGCTATTTCATTGGAAAGATGGGACACTCACAAAATGTGTGTTCCATAACTAAGAGATATCTAAGAACATAATAACTACAATGAAATTCAAATAGAGCTCGATACTATTGAATATCTTTTGAGGGATATTGTTTTTTGTGAGGAGGATTTCAGAACATTTCCAAATAATGTAAATTGACCATGCAACAGATGTTCCAAAGAAGTACCAAAGTGTTCAGAAATAGAAAATAAATGAATTGATAGGTGAGATGAAAACCAAAAATTGATTTTCTACTCAGTCGGATGAATTCGGTCCATCATACACTATGGTAGATCAAACTTTCCAATCAATACCAAGTATGAATACAAAAACATGGATCATGAATAAGAGATATGAGAATGACGATGTTGAAGAAATTTCCCTTAAATAATCTTAATGTTATTGTGTATAGATAATTGAAAGCAGTTGCATATCCCATATGATAGGGAATATGGATTTTGTTATCGGCATAATTTATGATAAAAAATGAGTTGTAAAATTTTTAAATGATGAAGTCTGAAATATAATTGTTTTAGGGAATTCCAGGTTTTGGGGAAAATAAATTATACATGTTGATGTCTTTGTAGTAGAAGGTCTATGTTACAAATTTCTTAGCATCAGTCAACTATATGACTTAGAGAATTCCATAATAATTACTAAGAATATTTGTATGTTCAAAGGAAGAAATGTTATAGTTGTTCTAAATGGAAAAACGACAAAGGTAAATCTATATCATGTATGCGGGGAAGATGATATAAGAATTTTATCCAGAGAGAAAGAAAAATGTTATGGTATAAATGAAATGGCCATCTATTTCAACCATCCCTAGAAGATATGGTATATTGTGATTCATCTAGAGACCTCCCTATGAAATTTTGTGATCGTACTCATATGTTCAATTCATTTTAACAATATAATATCATCAGAAAGATGTATGAGGAAAGGGAATAGAAGTCAGCAAGAGTTCTTGAACTCATTCATGCTGATATTTGTGGACCTATATCACCATGATACATTGACAAGATGAGATATTACATTCATTTCATTGAAGATTATAGCATAATGGAATGAGTATGTTTTATTTCCCATAAGTTTGATGTGTTTAGTTGAATTAAATAGTATCAGAGGATATGTTAAAGGATTAATGGATAAACAATTCTGTGGCATCATACTGGTAATGGTAAGGAATTCATAAACAGTCACATGGAATACTATCTCAAGAAACATAGTATAAGACATCAAATTTCTTCAATGAGAAATCCTCAATAAAATAGAGTGGTTGAGAGGAGAAATCAGATCATCAATACCATGGTCAAAATGATGCTCATGAAAAAAGACCTATAAGAGAAATATTAGAAGGCAGCATTCAAGACATCCTTCTACATATCTAGCATGGCTCTGTTATGTTTTAAAGAAGAAAATACTATGAATGAAATGTGGTATGTAATGAATCCAATGTTAAAAGACTTCTAAATCTTAGGAAGTAAGTTCATTATTCTCAACAATGAAAACCATATGAAATTTGAGTAATGAGGGTATGAGGGGATATTCCATGGATCCTTAGGAATATTAAATCCATTAAATGATTTTATAAGAGGCTAGGAAAAGTAATTGATATCAATGATTTCACTATTGTAGAATATGAAGATATTATTGGATGACACAATGAACAATTTCCTGATGAAAGTGATGAAGAGGAAAGTGACATAGGGGTAGAAGAAGTAGATGATCCTAATACCGAAGAAGAAAATGATTAAGAGAAGGAGGAAGTCAAGTCTATGTCCATGAATAATCCAAAGAGTTGAGATGAAATTGATAGGAAAAATATCATTAGTGATCAGTTATGCCTATTCAAACAACAAGAATGAATTCGTTATAGCAGGAATCTTTCATATCTCAGGTAGAGCCTAAATGTTCTGATGATGCAACAAGAGATGAAAACTAGGTTCCAGTAATGAATGATGAGCTAGACTAGATTGAGAAGAACCCTACATGGGAGATTGTTTTGAGGCCAATTGAAAATAATTCCATCATGGCTAAATGTATCATTCACAATAATATGAAGGAATATTTTATGGTGATTCGAAACACAGAATGACTAGTGTGAAAATTTTGGTCCCAGATTTAGGGTATCGATGTTGATGAAACATTTTCACCTATTAAAAGGGTTGATACAATCATATTATTATTTCCATTATAGTGTAACAGATGTTCAATGTTTCCCAGATGGATTTTATTTCTGCATTTTTGAATGAGGTTCTACAAAAAGAGGTAAATATTGAGTAGGCAGATGGTATTCTCATTCGTGAATATTAGAAAAAAAATTGATTGAATAAGGTGCTATATGTGTTGAAGAAAGAACCAATTATAGGTTACTCGAGACTTAAACAGTATTTAAAGAATCATGGCTTTCCGCATGGTGGAGTTTATTATAATATATACATCAACAATGACAGTAATCAAGGATGATGCTTCTAGATTATGTCAAGGACATTGTATTTGGTGGATTAGTTGAAGCACAATGATGTCAACTTTCTGAATTCATGAAAAGTATGTTCAAAATGAAAATGATTGGTGAGATTACATTTTCCCTATTTTATAGGTGATGGAGGTTCCAGGAACAGCAGAAGGACATTGGTTGGTGTACACAACATTAATTTTAGTGTTAACAATGATCAATCCACGATTCATCACGATAACCAAACACCGGATTTTCAAAATAGAATGAATAATGAATAAGAAAAGATGAGAGTTCTGTAAACATATATTGGATCATAATATGTTGGTTATAATTAATTAAAATATTTGGCAAGAATTACAATGATGGAATTCTTTCTTTGTTGATGTTTTCAGTCACGATCTGATGTGATCTGTTGTTGCGTTGTAGAATCCATGTGTAGGATTCCTCTAGCATTGATCCACATGGCCTCCATGTCTCTCTGGACATCACCAAAGGGATCTTCGGGTGCTATCTCGGAAGATCCTTTTCTTGCGATTTTCACCGTCAATCACCTAGATCTGTTGGAGGAGGATATCTTCCTCATAGATTGAGAGAATTCATGGAAGAAAATGATTCTCTCTTGACTTGATATCATTCTTTATATTTGTTGTTCATAACCACAAAAAATGGATAGGCAAATGAAAATGTATAATTTGTTTTTTAAATTACATAGAATAATAAAATGAATTAATTACCCAAAAGCATTTATTCATTTCATTTAATTCTTAGTAATACCCCATGTCTAATAATAAATGTTGAATATTATTATTACTTGACATGTGCCCAATTAATTACACCTAATATTGAGTAATTTTAAACTAATATTATTCCACATAAATTCCCAAAAAAAATACACAACGTGTTTATTTATTATACAAGGCGTGTAATTTTGTTTTTCAATTTTTCTTTGTTTCCTCCAAAACATTTATTTGACCTTGAATAATGGATATTTATTTCTAAAATAAATATCACTCCATTACTCGTTAATTAATAAATTATGTCAGCAACAACATATTCTCTCAAATAACTAGTGTCGAAATAATTTTGATCAGGAATTCTAGAATAATTATTAAACCACATTCAGGAATAATATTTATTAATCTTGTTAAATTAAGATTTAACTAAGATACTTAGAAACACTTAGTGTGTGACCCTCTAGGCCTCTTTGTTAGAGGAATTAGGCATGGCCTTCCTAAAGTTAAAGGTTAGTGTCTAGAAACACACCAAGGAACCCATGGAAAATGAATTTAATGCTGCAACGATGTGTCACCTCCTACGAATGCTTACCGTATAATGTAATCCATTTGTATCAATATCTCGAAACAAGCGGGTTTCATGCTAGTGCCACCAACCCATGTGATCAATTATTCATTCTTTGATTTTCTGGAATTTAAATTTCCCATTCCTCACCATGGAAATTGATTTATTTAGGATATATTAATTCCAACAAAGGGATTGATATATCCAATTCCTTTATGAAATAGAAGGGGCAAATCCTTTCATGAATTATCTATTAATGCAATATCTCTCTTGAAGCACCCAACATATCCTACCTCTCTGCAAACAGTGTGTCAACATGGTTTTCATCAATACATCGCCGTGTGTGAGTTGTAATACCCATTAATAATAATCTTAAAGTCCAAGGACTAATACACATGTCTATAGATTGAAACAACCAGTGACACTATGAAATGTGGATTTCCTACTGGTGGGTCTCATTCTCATAGTATCCTCCAAGATATTACCAAGGGAGCACACCATGAGAAGGTGCCTCAATGTTCTATGAGTCCTCACCCCTAATGGAAATTTTTTTTTTCCTCAAATAACATCTTTTGTCCATAGAACATATATTCAACAACAGTTCTATGGAACATCTGGTTTCTCATCATAGCAAGGATTTGCTATGACCCTTTAATGAAATAGCTATCTTTAGGACATTTTCACATGCATTGTCAGGAATAAGAACAATAAAGACATTATAAGTTATTTATTAATTAATAAAGTACAAAGTGGTTGGTTCTAGGCCACAAACTCCAAAATACTCTCACTTGGACTAGTGCCAACTGCTAACCAATTTTAACCTATTATACCTCAAATGATATTCATGGTTCTACTATGATTGTCCTTTATTCAAGGGGTACTTCATGTTCTCTTCCATTGATACTATTCTCAATGAAACTTCACCCCTTTTATAGAAATCCCTCAATAGGATATACTTTAGGAGTATGTGATTTATCTGTTTATGTGACCATTGTTCTTTTGAAATTGGCAACACTGTAGTATTATGAAAATATAATGTGATAGGATCTTTACTGCTAGGAGCCACATCAAGATCATGGAAAAAAGTTCTGAATCAAGATAGCTTCTATGGTTGCATTATAAGCCACTATATATTTGTAATTCACCTTAGATTCGGTGAAAACTAGTTTCTATTACACTTTCAGCTAATAGATCCTCTATTGAGATAGAAAACAAATCCATATCGTGACTTCAAATCATTCTGATCTATCAAAAATCTATCATCAAAATACCCTCTGATGAAAAGATCCTTGTCTCCTCCACACTCTAGGAAAATATAAAGAGCTATTCTCAGATACTTATGGATATTCTTTATAGTAGTAAAATGTTGTTCTCATGGATCTGCTTGATATCATCCTACCATGCTCAGTGTATTGGCAACTTCAGTCCTGATACATAACATGGCATACATGATGGATCCTATATCTGAAGCATATGGGATATTACTCATTCTAACTTTCTCTTGTTATTTCCGAGGACACATTTTCTTAGAAAGATGTCGGCCATGTGACCCTAGAACAAATCCTATCTTGGATTTCTCTATAATAAATATCTTTAGTATCTGGTCAATATTTAAAAACTAACTTACTCCAAGCAGCCTCTTTTATCTATCCCGAATGATCTCAACCCCTTGAATGTAGGAAGCATCACCCAAGTCCTTCATGGAGAAACACTTGTTCAACCAGTCCTTAACTGACTGTAATACTGGTATATTATTTCCAATAATAAATATTTCATTAACATATACTACTAAGATAATGAACACATTCTCATTAAACCACTTATAAACACATGGCTCACTATCATTCTCAATGAAAAAAATTATTTTAAGGATTTATCCAATTGAATTTTCCATGACCTGGATGGTTTAATCCATAAATGGATTTCTATAACTTGAAAATCTGTTTGGCTTCACCTGGTGTAACAAACTGTTCTGGTTGTGTCCTGTAGAAATCTCCCTGAAGATTCACGTTATGAAATGATGTTTTGACATCCATTTTCCAAATATCATAGTCATGGTTAGTTACTATGTCAAATATGATTCTTATATATTTAAACATGGAATATGGAGAGAAGGATTAATCATAGTAAATTCCTTGACATTGTATGAATACATTAGCCACTAGCCTTGGTTTATAGGTGCCAACATGACCATTCATGTCCATTTTTCTCTTGAATACCCATTTTCATCCAATAGGATTTACAACAATTGGCTCATCTACTATGACCCAGACATGGTTTTTATACATGGATTCCATATTAGAATTCATAGCTTCTATCCATCTTGTATCTTCTGATCTTTTTACTGCATCCTTGTAAGAGATTAGTTCAGAATTGTCTAACAATAATGATTGACCATACTCGGTGACTATGAAACCAAATCTCTCTGGTTCCCTTACCTCTATTTATCTCATATGTAGTACTTGTGTATTTGTATCCTCTTCCATAGGGACATGTGGAACGTTTTTTATACCAACTATTATTTATCTTGAGCATCAACTTCTTCAATGTCTATCTTTCTCAGATTAATGTTTTTTTGGATGTGATCCCTCTCAAGAAATAAGGCTTTTTTGGTGACAATCACATTCTTTCCTAAAGGGATATATAGGTAATATACATTCATTTCCTTGGGATATCCTATAAAAATACACTTCGTACCCAGTGGTGCTATTTTTATGTCTAAGAATGCCTTAAAAATGCCTCGTATCCCCATACCCATGTGTGCCAAAAAATGGGTTTCTTTCTATTCCATAACTCGAAGGGAATTACATTTGACTCTTTCGATAGTACTCAGTTTAATGTGTATGTTTTAGTCTATAATGCATATCCCAAAAATGATAATGGAAGTTCTGCATTACTCATCATCGACCTCACCATGTCCAACAAGGCGTGTTTCCTCCTTTTACTAATGTCATTCCATTGTGGTGTATATGGAGGAGTGAGATGAGATAGAATACCAAACCACCGTAGAAGATCTATGAAATCTTGGGTCAGATATTACCCACCTCGATCTGATCAAAGCCTCTTTATATTCCTACCAAGCTGACTTTCTTATTTCAATGTTTAATTCCTTAAATTTTTATAAGGATTCTGATTTATACCTCATTAGGTAGACATAGGCATATCGACTCAAATCATCAGCAAAAGTAATGATGTAATAATATCCACCTCTAGATTCTAATGGAAATGGTCCACACACATATGTGCGCACCAATCCTAGAAGTTTTGTGTCCCTCTCACCCTATCCACCAAATGGTGGCTTGGTTATTTTACCTTGCAAACAAGTGTGACATCTATCAAGTTGTTTTAGCTCATTAGAGTCTATATAGACATCTTGGAAAATATTTTTCATGCACTTCTCATTTACATGACTGATACAGTGATTCCACAGCTGGTTGATCTATGAAACATGTGAGTCTGTTTGGTCATCGATTGTCAACACTTGGTTATCATAATTTAATACATACAACTTATTATTTTAATGTTCCATACCATAACATGTGTTGTTCTTATAAAAGAAGTAACCCTTATCTCCAAACATGAAAATAAATCCATCCATATCCAAAATTTATACAGAAATTATGTTTTTCATAACACAAGACACCTAATAACAGTTATGAAAACTCAAAATCATCCCAGTTGGCAATGAGAGGTGGTAAACGTTTATTGACAACGTAGCCAACCTCGCACCATTGGAAACTCAAAGATCCACCTCTCCTCTGGAAAACTTTCTAAATATATTTTGTTCCTGCATTTGAATATAGATATGACCCCCAAAAGTTTAATCTAATAGAAAATGTGCAGAAATGGAAAGATTACACTCAATAATGAAAATACCTCTAGCGTCCCCATGCTTCTGGGTGCAATTCCTCTTCTAGTGGACTCGCTTGCCACATGAAAAAAATTCCACCTCATGTTCCCTGACCTACCTTTAGATCTTCCCCTTCTAGGAAGGATGATTCTTAGGGGGATTCAGACCATTTATAATCCCTTGGACCCTTTTCTTTGTTATTCCTTTTCTTATTCATTATAAGGAATGTGAGATTTTCTTGCCCTATGTCCTTATCTACCTGGAGAATTAAGGTCAGAAGTTCCAATAGAATCGTCTCATTCTTTGTCATGTTATAGTTTACAATAATGCTAGAGAAGGTCTTGGTAGTGATGATAGGATGGGATCTGTGTGCAACTCGACTGGGAATTTAATCCCAAAGATGCTTGGTTGTTCAATGTAGCCAATAAGAATGACTATAAGAGGCTCAACCGGTGCAATCTATCCAAACATTGTTGTAAATGAAGCGTTGGTGATCACATATCTCCCATATCCCACCTTATCTTGGTAGTGATCCTTAAGTTGAGACATCATTCTATATGCGTCCATGCATTCATGTTGCTTCAAGAGCTCATTAGACATTGCTGATAGCATAAAACGCTGGACATTTTTGGAATCATCCATATGTTTCATATTGAGAGATAGTTTCAAATCCCTTTCCTCTTTCCGAGGTGCAACTAGAATAGGCTCTTCCATCACATACAATTTCCTCACATGGAGAATGATGATGCTTAAACGCCTCTGCCACTCTTGGAAATTGGTTCTGGTGATAAGGTTTTCCTTTTTGATTATGGTTCGCAATGATATTTTTGAATTCATTTTTCTTGTTGTTTCTTTAAATTAAGATGAGAACAGGTTTAGTAATTTAATATGATAAAACTGAAACAAATAAATAAATTAATACTTATTATCCGCCAACTATTTTATCAAAATCCAATAGCCCTCACCATTTACTTCAGAATATTCTATTGGATAAATATAATAGTGGAAAAGATCTATATTGACTTTCATATTTCCGTAACCAGGGTTGGTAAAGCAACTTGAAGGGTTTTAGGTAGGCATTCCGAATGCCAAATGCATTAACTCGCAGTTCCTTGATCTACTGAGTGGACTCCCCCATCCTAACCTCCTTTTATTTTGGATTTCCTCATCTTTTGCCTCTTGTTCACACCAAGTCCTATTGTGGGAGTCAACCCTTAAAGCAAACCAAGTCAATTCAACCAAAAACATTGAATTATAATTCCTCAATAACTGAAAGAACCCCAATTAAGGTTGGTCAAGAACTTTATTCTATGGTTTCATTCTAACCATGATTATGAAAGGTTATATCGACTTGATATTTTCTTTGAGGGATTTTATCCTAATACGTAAA
Source organism: Viscum album (assembly GCA_963277665.1). Lineage (NCBI taxonomy): Eukaryota > Viridiplantae > Streptophyta > Magnoliopsida > Santalales > Viscaceae > Viscum > Viscum album. Next base: position 1,073,177,295 of record OY728129.1, read on the forward strand.
TTGTCATTTTATTATATTTGATTAAATGATTTTTAATATGAAGTGGGATATAATTAAGTGATTAACCATGTTTGAGATAATATTTTATGCATAAGTCAGTCTTATTTTAGTTCCATCTTGCATGCTTGTTTACTTACATAATTGTGTGATCATGACAACACACCCAAAATAAATAAACCATGCAACTGATAGAAATAAAATAAATTGTATGATCATGATCTTTTATTATTGGTTAGTTTATCTAGTGGTTGATAAAGTAACCAAATACCTAGGGGAGGATCACCTTGAATATTTTGGGTACATGTTTATAGCTTTCAACTATTACACCTTTGTATCTCCTTGGAGTTGTTTCACCTTGGATCCTAACACGAGCGACCTCCACTAGCAAGGGAGCTCCATCCATTATGTATTCTTTTATCTCACACATAGGTGAGGGGTAAAATGGGGTTTTTCATAAAAACCATGGGCACGCAGGACCAACATATTAATGTGGAGAAGGATTGCAGGCCAAAAAAATAATATAAAAAAAATTAAAAGAAACCATTAAAATACAAAGGTCTTGGTCTAGATAATGAAAAAACATGCAAGAAATGATATTTATGCGTAAATGAAACTATCATTCAATTAATTAATTGTTAATGTTTAAGATAAATCATTCTCAAATCAATTAATTAACATTAATTAATCAATCCTTTTATCTTAAACCATATTTCAGAATTTCATTAATATTATCATCCATCATAATTTGAAACAAATAAATTAATTTAATATTATCTTTATACGTAACTTGTTCCTTAGAGGCAACCTATTGAATTCAAGTTCATAACTACCTAATGAGTATAAATGAACATTATGCGAATGTTAAATTAAACACATATATATAAAACACCTATAACGTGTTGTGCCTCAGCTTTACACCTGCAATATATGACACATATCATGGGTGTGTATAATATAATAATAAATTTTAAAAAATCTGCGTAATTTGGATGACTACATGGCGTGTAGTTCCAACTATGCGGTGTGTAATTTTGTTCACCATCCATCCAATGTACACACCCAGGGACATGGTGTGTAGTTTTAATTCGGAAATTTTTCATAGTACATGACATGTTTAGTGGGACACACACCATGTAGTGACCGAGTTACAAGTTTTCCAGCTGGGCAAGCCATATATGGGGTATATGGTCCAACCCTAACCTAAAGGAACTACACCTCGTGTTTAGTGGACCACACAGTGTGTAATCGGGAAACTGTTTTCCACCTGTTCCTCATCAACACACAATGTCATTTAAGTCATTGAAATACTTTAATGCATGGCCTAGTTTGGTGGACTAGTCCAATGAATTGAACCTAGACTACACGGCCTTTACTACCAAGTACACACTGTGTATTCTGGTGTTGTATGTCCAGGAACATTTGGCACCTCAAAATGATATCCTCTATATTATTTTAATCAAAATTAAAATAAAAATTCATTTCTATAAGGTGAATGAGAAACGATAGAGGAGGAACAGATCTCAAGATTTAGATTTAAAAAAATGATTAACTTGAATTAAATCAACTAATTATTAAATGTGTAAATCACCAATGAAAAACTAAATAATAATAATCAACGATATGACTGCTCTGATACCACCTGGAGGTTCCAGGAGCATTGGAAGCACGTTGGTGGGTGTACCCAACATTAATTATAGCATTAACATCGATCAATCTCAGATATGTCAAGATAATAAAATGTTGGATCTTCAAAATTGAATGAATAACGAAAAAGAAAAGAGGGGACTCCCAGAACCATAGATAGGATCATCATAATTTGGTTATAATTAAATTAATTAATTGATAAGAATTACCTTGATGGAATTATTTCTTCGTTGATGTTTTTAGTAAAAATATGATGTGATCTGTCATTGTGTCGTAGAGTCTCAGTGTAGGATTCCCCAAGTGGTGATCCAAATGTGCTCCACATATCTTTGGACGTTGTCTAAAGTATCTTCGGGTGCTTTCACAGAAGAGCCTTTTCTTTCTATGTATTCCCTCACTCGTCTTTCTCCAGTGGAAGAGGATATCTCTCTCGTAATTTGAGAGCATTATTTGATGAAAAGAACTCTATCTTAGTTTGAGATCTTTCTCTATATCGGTTTTACACAACCACAAAAAATGGATAGTCTAATGAGAAATATATAATTGGGATTTTTTAATTACATAGAGTAATAAAATGAATTAATTACCTGGAAGCATTTATTCATTTCATTTAAATTTTACTAATACCCCATGTCTAATAATAACAGTTGTCTATTATTATTGCCTGACATGTTCCTGGAGAATTACACCTAGTATTATTTAATTGAATAAATAATATTATTTCACATAAATTCCCAAAAAAATTACATGATGTGTTTATTTAATATACACGATGTGTACATTTTTCCATTTTTTATTTATTTCCACCAGTACATTTATTAGACCTTGAATAATTGCTTTTTTTATAATAAATATCACTACATTATTCACTAATAAATATATTATTTCTCCCATAATATATTCTCTTGAATATCTAGTGTTTAAATAAATGCAATTAGGAATTCTTGAAAAATTATAAAACCATAGTTGGGAATAATATTTATTCAACTTGTTAAATTAATATTTAACAGAGATACATAGACTCACTTAGTTTGTGAACTTCTAGGCCTCTTTCTCAGTGTCATTAGAAGGAGTCATCCTAAATTACAAGGATAGTGCATAGAAACATGCCAAGGAACCCATATGGATATAAGTTAATGCCGCAATGACGTGTCACCACTGACGAATGCTTACTGTGTAATGTAATCCCTTTGTCTTGATATCTCGAAACAAGCAGCTTGCATGCTAGTGCCATCAATCGATGTGCTCCATTTTTCTTTCTTTGTCTTTCCAGAATTGAACTTTCCCACTCCCCACCATGGACATGGATTTATTTAGGATATATAAATCCCCTAAAAATTCTATGATATCTACTTTTTTTATGGAACCAAATAGAAAAATCCTTTCTCAGATTATCTATTAATGACGTATCACTCGTGACACTCCCAACGTATCCTACCTCTCTGCGATCAGTGTTTCGTCACAGTTTTCATCAATAAGTCTAAGTGTGTGGGTTTTAATACCCATTAATAATAATTATAAAGTATGATAACCAATACACACATATGTAGATAGTAACATCCAATTACACTATGAAATGTGGATTTTCTACTGGCAGGTATCGTTCTTCTAATATCCTCTTGGATATTACCAATGGTGTATACTATGGGAAGGTGCCTCATTGTTTTATGATTCCTCGCCCGTAATGGCCTGTATTATTTGTTCTTCTCAAATAACATCATAAGGCCATAGAAATATAAGAAAGAACAATGTTATGGGACTTCTGGGTTCTCATCATTGCAGGGATCTGCTATGACCCTTTAATGCAACAGCTCTCCTTAGGACATTTTCACATGAATTGTCACACAAAAGAACAATCATGACGAGATAAGGTATTTATTAATAAATAAAGTAAAAATTAGTTGGTTCTAGGCCACCAACTCCAAAATCTGACATGAGGAAGGAATGGATCTTTTATTTCTCAATCGAAATATGCAATGAATATTCTGTAATAATTTGGAATGGAGGATTCCATATAGATGAAAACAATGGTTGTTACCAACATGAAAATATAAATTAGTTATGGTGCCAAGGTAGTTAATATAATAGAATATAGGAAAATAATTAGAAGTTTACTATACTTAATAGCGATAAGGCCTGTTATTGTTTTTGAAACATGCTAAGCAATAAGATATCAAATAAATACCAAGGAATTCTACTAGATTCTAGTAAAAAATAATACTTCAGTATATCAAGGAAACTATGGATTTCCGTTTGATCTATATTGAAAAATCCTATCCAAAGATATTGGGATATACAGATGCATATTATTCCAGTTTAGAAGATGATGCGAAATCAATGTCAGGAGGTGATTTCTATCTTGGTGAATTGTGTATTTATTGTATATGAAAGAAACAAAATTTAATTTAATTTACCACTATATATGCCTATTATATTGAATCCAATCAATGTTGCACACACTTATTGTTCATTAAACAACTGCTGGATGATATGGGAGTTGAACTGAAGTCTCTGATCATAATATAGAGTGATAATTCAAGTTATTTCAATCAAAGGAAAAAATATATTCCATCACTAAATGAAAAAGCACATTGAGGTCAAATATCATTATGTGAATGATAGAGTGGATCAGTGTTTTTTGAAATTTTAATATGTTCTTACTATTTTACAGGTTGTATAATTTTTTAAAAAGGCTATGCACAGAGAAGCATTTGAGAGGCATCGATTGTCTCTAGGAGTTCAGTTGAATCCCCACACTTGAAAATTATGGATGTCCGAACCCCCTTCTCATTATGTTATGATATGTTTTCACTAAATGTACTAATTTGTTTTCTTTACTCTATTGAAGACTGAAAAAGAGTGACCATTGGGATTTCTGAAAAACTAGGAGAAATTTTGGAACTATATGGGGAGAAATGAGGGAGAAAATGTCTTATGTCAAGACCTGGGGATAAGCTGACCTATATAACACTTAGATAGGGGAGTGAGAAGGAGGGAATATTAAATATGATGATGCTGGATGTGATTAATCAAAGGTTATATATCATGTATGCTGAGGTTCGTGATGAAAGATGGTGGGACACTTAGATAGGTGGAAAAGTGAGAAAGAGGGAGTATTAAATATGATGATGCTAGACGTTATTGATCAGTGGTTATATATAATGATAGTTGAGGTTCCTGTAGAAATAATTTATTTGGTTTCAATAATTGTTGTCTGGAATGAAGTGATTCATTGATGAAATTTTAATTATACTCTTGTTTCTCATATTTATCATTTCTAATGTGGGCTTAGAGTATTTTTTGAGTAATTATTTGATCGTTGTCTAAATTGGAATAGGTGAGTGGATGTTAATGATAGAGGGAGATTCAATAAAGTATAAAATTATGAATGTGTTTTCAACAAACTCAAAGGGGGAGATTGTTGGTAAAAAGTCTCTCAATATAAAATTGAATCATTTTTTGGGGTTGGATGTGTTTGTTAAAAAATTGGTTTTTAATAGTTAATTTTTTGTGTTCTAGAGATATTTTTTACAATACATGTTCAAAAAGAACCATGAAAAGTGAATGGAATATCTAGAGCCGTTACAAAAATAACTGATACCAGATGGTGTTGTTTTCTAGTGTTATCTAAATTTTTTGTCTCCAATATTTTTTGTTTGGATATCATTGAGAAATATGGATTTCCATGGAAATTACATCTAAATACAAAATATTCACGAGTTTAATGAATTTTAGAATTATAAATATGGTTTTAAAATGGATCAAATAAAGCTTATGGTGATATATACAATTTTGAAGTGAAGAGTACTGCACCACCATAGAGGTTTTGAAAAAAAACATAAAGATTATGATAAATGTGTCATTGCAGTGGTGAAAATAATTTAATAGAATTTTTTGTGGTTATGATGATAATTGAGACCATGAAATTTCCTAGACATTCACCAAAATTTGAGCATTTAAGTGGAAAATCAGAGCTCTCGGAAATGGTGGTAATGTGGCGCTGAAGTGGTTGGATGGTTCTGGAGTATGTGAAAATTCCTATAAGTAGGCATCTACCAGCATTAGAATTGTAGAGAGACTCAACAAAAACCATAATTCTATTAAACCTTGAAGGTATGTAGTTTCGCAAAAGTAAGGGAATTCGCAATGGCTAATTGTGCATTGTGAAAGGAAGGAACGTCATGAAGGCTAGTTGAGAGTTGCGAAAGTGGTGTTCTTCGTGAAGGCTAAGTGAGCATCAAAAAAATTGAAAGGGCATCCTGATGGATATCTTGATCTATAAAAAATAGTGAGCTTTGTGAAAGTAGGTTTATTATGTGAAGCCTTGTTTGAGCATTGTGAGACAAGGAGCATCATGAAGCAATGAGTTTTGTGAAGGTTGCTCATATGGGTTTTCCCAATGTTCTATGGTAATGTCATATTCATCAGAATATGTAAGTGGGACATCAATAAATAATCTACATATAGTGGAGCATGTATTTATTAGTGATAATAAAGAGACCTTCGAGTCTATAAATTATGAATGAATCTTCTAAAGAAGTAGTTATCACACATAAGTTGAGAGAGTAGTGAGATTTCAAATTGTGACTCATTGTAATCCATGGGGGACAATGGGTCCACTTCAAAATTTGTAAAATGTAGTGTGATTTTAGATGATTTGGTACATCTTTACATTGTTGTTTTATAATCCTAGATATATCCCAGTGAAGGTGAAACAATTAAAAATTGGTGTCTCTCATGCATGATTTAATTTCTATTCATGATTTTATATAGAAAAGTGATAGAATAGTGTTTTTATCAACAAAGAAACAAGATCTATAATGGTATGTTTTTCAACCTATCATACCCTAATTCACCCCTCCCTCTTAGGGAATTTGACTAACTAGACCTATCATATTTCACCTATAGTAATAAGTGGCATTTGAAGAAGAATAATAACACCACCATGAAACAAGTGGAATAATCATGTTCATTATTTAGTGAGTTAAATATATCAATTTAATCAAATCAGATTTTAGATAATGATTTTGGTTCTCACATTTTTATCCAATTATAGAAAACATATAATTTTCTAATGAATTCACAATGTGAGGTTGATTTTTGACTGGCTATAATAGCCTTGATTTCTGTAGAAGATATTAGATACCACCACCTCTTGTTTCCAACTATAATGGACTTTGTTTTAAGATAGTATTTTTGTGTTTCAAATGTTACCAACATCCATATTTCTATATCCAATATTGAGAAAAAAAATACTTATTTACTATTTTTTTTAAATGTTACTTTCCATACAATGATATAATATTTTATTCATTGAAACTTATTTATAATAGCATTTATGTCATTGCTTACAAAATCATTGTAAAGGAATTTGGTTGAATTACTCAACTCACACCCAAATATACCACCATTTTTTGGTCATGTTAATTAAAAATTATTGAATAAATTAAATAATGATGGATATTTATATTCATTTGAATGAAAATAACATGGTATATGTTACAATTATTTGAAATGAAAATTGAACAGATATCTATTTAGTGAAATATATGATAGGTCCATATATTTTCTTAAATTGGTACACACCAAGGCATTTGGACCTTTTCTAGTTGATTCATGAGGTGGAAACTCAAACATTATAACATTTACTGAATATTTTAGAAGATATATATTTATCCATATATTAGGGTATAAGATCGATTTATTAGATAAATTCAAGGAAATTGATAATGAATCATAGAAATAAATTTGTATGAAAATAAATTAACATTTCTAAAACTATGGGGGATAATATCATAAATAAGAATTTTGTTCTTATCATTGTAAATTTTGGATATTATACCATCCCACACAACCTTATACACCCAAAATTAATAATATAAGTAAATAAAGAACCATATCTTACTAGATATGATATGATCAATGATCAATCATTAAGTATTCAAATATAATTATGGGGATATATATTAAAGATAGAAACACACATAATAAAATATATACTAATTGAAGTGGAAAAGTGTATTCCAAGTGATATTTGGTGTGGAAGGGAATATGTGCTGTAAAGTTTATGAGTGCGTGGCTATAACGAATTAATTATGGCCTCCTTATAAAAAATTCACCCTATGGAAATAATTTTATATTTAAAAGATTCCCTTTGGAATCAATTGGATATTACTTATATGACCCCCCCCCCCAATAAGTAGAATTTTGTGGCCAACAGACAATCCACAATCTATGAAATGGGTCTTTAATCTAAATGAGATGGTGGGATAATGATAGAATTCAATAAACGCATAGATCAAGATATTCTTGAGTTAGAATAGGGACATGTTACACAATAAGTAATTGAAGATGTTGTTCCAGATACATAAGAACAATTTAGACATACAAGAGAAGTCAGTGAACCAGAAATATGTTCTTTTCTATTTACTAATTTTTTTACTAATTATTAATTGATAATAATGATCTTCAATCCTAAAACAAATAATTAATATTCACAGAAGATTCTAAAAGTAATGACTCCATGAAAAATGAAATGTATTCTATCAACAAAAACACTTTATTTATTTTGGTGGATCCTTTAGTGGATATTAATCTTTTTTGTTGCAGATGGGTATTCAAAATGAAACAATAAATGGATGGAAAAGTGAGTTCCTATAAATATAAATAAATTAAATGGATTTGAAATACTTCTATCCATAAACAATATTGAATGATTCTCACTACTATATTTTCTGAAATTCATAAAAAAAAAATTAAATTTCCAATGAATATTACAATGACTATGAGATTTGAAATGCGAAGTACCAAATAACATTCCATAATTAGATCATTTATTAATGTATATTTATGATTAAAAAAGTGGTTTTTGTAACTCCAAATAATTACAATATATTGTGAAAGATGGGAAGATCTATTTATTGGTTAATGTAAGCATCCATGTCATAGAACAAATTTTTTGATGAAGTCATAACATAATTTGGATTCATAAATATTTATTATGAACCATATGCCTAACAAAGGATTAGTTGTATTGAACTAAATATCATGATACTATATATTTATGAAATAATATTTATGGAAAATGAATTACAAATTTACATATAATTAAGAAATAGTTAAAGCTACTCGTATAATTTTAGGGCATATAAATTCACAAGAGACCAAATATATTCAAAATGAAAAAATAAAATAGATGATTTTTTCTATTTTTCCATGGAGTCATATTTCTAGAGAATTTTTCATTATTCATATAAAGATATAAAATGAATAGAAAGGATTCCATATGTATTAGTTGTTGGTTCAGTCATGTAAGTTATGAAATGTAATATATTAGATGTCTCTTATACCAAAATTGTGGTTGGTTAATATCAAATTGACTATGAGGTCATCATTGGATTGAATTCAACACATACGGTGACCCAAGATAATTTTACATAATTAATACAATTATTTCATTGTTTACTGAATACAATCAATAAAATTTTTTACAACCCATGGACTAAAAGGATATAAAATTTGATACTAGTTACACATAAATCTTATTTTAAAACCCATACAAATACTTCTCTATAAATATTCTCCACTAGAACCTCTTATACACATATCATATGAAATAATAATCTTCATCACATGGGGGAATAAAATATAAGAATTATTAATATAGAATACTCAATAAGGAATAATATCAACTAGTCATAATGGTTAAATCTTAACTATTAAGGATAACATGAGTAAGTGATTAATATCAAAAAAAATATACATATATTATAAGTGAAAAAATGATTGATCATTATGGATAATGTAATGGGAATATATTTCCAAATAAAGGTCACCAAAAACATAGACGAGAAACATACGGTGGACAAGTGATATATACCCGTGGGGGAATAATATCTTAAAATTTAGAATATCATAGACATTTGTAATGGTTTGAAAATAATGTTCATTTTATTGAAGTAATGTAATAAACATATGCATATTTCAACATTGGGAACAAACTCAAGGATTTCAACCATTTAATTTTATGAAAAACATCTATGTATGTAAACCATTTATTTTTGTGGAAAAATTCAAAAATTTACTCACATAAATACTTCATGAGATTTAAAACCTTAACAAATTCATTGGACGGTAATATAGGACTTCAACCATCATCATTCATATATATGTTTATACTAATTATATTCAAATCATTCATCTTATCATAAATAACATGTGGGAAGAAAAAATGGGTTTCATTGCATTTCCAAATGGTATCATATAAAGAGGTAATTTGGATCATTTAATAAAAAAAAGATCACCCAAAAATATAACATATCAGGTGATTTATGAACCACTACTTTATTATAATTTTATACTTTTAAAATGAAATAGAAATCAAAAAAAGAATTTTTGTAAATAAATTTACTTAATATCATCTAAAAATGATGTGGTTTTGAGTAAATTTCAAAAATATATTTAATAAAATTTAGTATAAAATACATAAAAAATATTTGAAAAAAATAAAAATAAAGTGAAATTGAAATAAAAAAACATATTTTGAAATGTGAGGTAGAAGGTAATAATATATGATCATTGAAAATAAAAACCTTCAAAATATTTACAAATGAATTTATTAAAAACCCCCATCATTAAAAGTATATTAAAACCTAGATTGTGAAATATAGATGAATATAAGGATCATTGGAGAAAAAACAAATAATATTTCTATAAGGGAAATTATTACATTTGTGGGATGTAAAATTGCAGATATGGATAAAAATTCCATTAAAAGAGATGAGATTTATTCTTAAAAAAATAATTTCGATAAAATAATAGATTCATCAAGGAAGAATAATTTGGTTTGGAAAATCATTTCCCCCAAATAGAAGGTTCAATTAAAACCTAACATTATCATAGTTTAGAAAGAATCAAACATAAATAGGTTTTACACACATAGAAGTGATGATGACCAAATGGAAGGATTTGGGTCAAGAACACACCATATGTCGTAAGAAAAATTCAATCCAAGACACCATAAAATGTATATAGTGAAAATAAAATTCCAATACCATGAATAAATGGTACTTGGTGATATATTATATCAAATGATATATATAATCATGAAATAAAAAATTATCAGTGCATAAATATGAACTATGTATCAATGAAGGGAAATGAGATAAGATCTCTCAACATTAGTCTATTTTAGTGAAATACACATTATCCAATTTTATAAAAAAATAAATATATTAATAAAATATTTCAGATCATCATTTATTTTTATAACCATTTATAAAATTAAATTATAGTTATTCAAAACATTTTTATTAGTTAGTTATAAAATATTTTAAAAATCGGGTGTTTGTAATCTCGAACATTTTGAACTAGTTTTGTAATGTATGTGTTGTTAGTAAATATTATCCAAATATTATTCATTACTAGATCATACTAGAAACTAGAAAATAATTTTTAAAATAATTTTTAAAATTTTAATTCCATTTATTATGTTTTTTGTGACATTTTGTGATGATGATATCAAATATAAGCTCGATTTGGTGATTTTAATGAATAAAAGGTTATATATAAATAACATCCTTAGAGAATAATATTATCATTAGAGAATAATTTATTCATACTGAGTAAAATATAGTTACATGAATTTTCCAGAATATGAAATTTTTTAGTCATCTTCTATATAAACATTACAACATAATTCATGAAGGTGGTAAAAATGACGTAAATAGGAGTAAGTTATAATGATTGAACGAGTAAGGGAATGTTATTGTATAATGTTGACATAATATTTTAGAATTTTTAAATTTTAATAAGTATAATATAACTAATATAAGATCATTAAAATAATCATCCTATATGGGTTGTTATGAAAAAATGAGATTCACTATTTGTGGAGATTGTAGTCCACACACAGACATGATTAATGATCGCATTTCCCAATGAATGGGCGAAAAACTTATGTCAAAAAATTGATCATTTCATATTTTTATTTTAGAAATATAAATAAATATTAGTCATAAAATCCATCTTTGATACACCCTAGGGATGTGATGATGAGAAAAATAGCATTGCATCATGGAAGCGGTAGTCCAGCCATTTTCATGATCAATGTAATTTTATTTTCTTAATGTATAGAAAGAATAGAACAGTTTTTGTTAAATTAATATAATAAAATTAAATTATAACTATTATAATAATTTTATTATATAAAATGGTAATAAATTACTTTATAGAGTAGTATAATAAAAGAAAATATTAAGAGAGGGTAATACTCATATTGGAAGCTTGATTTTTCTTCTAGAATACTCTTTATAAGTTAATATTTTATGAAAATACAAGGTTACCATAATCTTACGTAGCTGAGAAATGGTAAGTGGATTATAATATAAATTTTTTTTCAATGTGTAACACTAAGGTGAAGTGTATCTTTGTAGGGTATAACTTTTTTTATTTTATAAGTTTAGGAAGAAGAACGTTTGTAAACATGCATTATTTGTTAACAATGCCATAACACCTTCAGGGAAAAATGGATCTGAAGTGAAAAAGGTTGTGTGGGGAATGATAAGGTAAAACATACATTCATGAATTCATTTCATGACCTAGTAATAGATATTTATGGATTTTTTTAATTTTACCATTTTAGCAAAATTGTCTTTAACCATTTTAATTAATTTTTTTCCTAAGTAATTAACATCAATAACAAAAATTATTAAAAGATAATTTTAGATTGTTTAAAAATTTTCATTTAAAATTTGAAAATATTTTTAATGTATAGAATATATTATGTTTTGAAATATAGTTTCTACATAAACACAATTAATCATGTAAAAATTTTTTATGGAAGAAAACAATCAATTCTTTCAATTTATATATAAGATAAAATTATCTTGGATAGTAATTTTAAGGACATAAATTTTTTATTATTAAAAAATAATATTTAGGATTCATTTATGGTAATCTAAAAATAAATTTCAATAATTAAATAATTAATTAAAGAAGAAAATTGAACAATTTTTTATTAAAGAAACATTTCAATTTATTTTTAAAAATATTATTCATTGGATTATAAATTCAAAGAATATTTTAAATTTAGTATTTTTATTATTAAAGAAATATATTATTAATTAAATGGTTTTTAATCGTCATAGGTTATCTTACATAATGATAAAATTTCCAAAAAATTTATTTTCCCAGAACCTATATTTTTCTACTTCAAATCAACCTTTTTAGAACAAATTCAAAAATCCATAATAAGTAAATTTTGATTTGAAGAATTAAAAATGATTTCTTTATAACGTTTAAATTCAAATATTATTCAATTTATATTTTTTAAAAAATTATAAACATAAAGATAATGAATTTTTTTGAAAATAACATTTTGAATTTTAACTCAAAACATTTTTAATAACCATATAAATATTTAATGGTTTTCCATGTTAGTGGTTATAAAATATTTATTAACAATTATCTCTAAAAATTTTGTGGTTTTTTGTGGTTATGTGTAGCATGAAATGAGAGTTGTCGTACATAATATTATTTTCATAATGTATTATATTTAGATACTTTACATAATACCCCTTTAAACTGATATTTCCTAGATATTTTATTTCATATATGGAAACAAAAGTGGGTAGTTATCTATCATCATTTCCTCAGGTTCTTATATAGCTTCCTAAAAATTATGATTTATTCCTAGAAAATTGAAAATATTTATGGTAATGTTACATGATACCATATATCTTCAATATAATATATTTATGGGTTGTTCTTAATAAGAGGGGTAAAATTCCCATTACGTAATTTTTATTTTCCATAACCTTCCATAGAGAATGATGAGATATCTAAATCATTCGAATGATACTTATCTTGTTCTAGAATATATGGGATGTGTATCTTGGTTACAAACATTACAACTCATTATTTGTAAAATTTGAAGTCGATAATATTATATACCTTTTTCTAGATCTCTAGATCAACATTCTAGGATGCTTTGATCTTCACGTGAATGGATGGTTAAATATTCACATTGTAAAGATTTTATTTTTATCCTCCTATTATGACATCATGATTCATCCCATGCAGATCCCTATGTATTTAAACATTTTAAATCCTCATTATGGATAGATCCATCTCTTATTTTTCATTTGATGTTATATTTCAAGATCATGTGATTGGTGTACAAATAAAACATATCACCGTAAAGGTAATGAAACAATATTTTCAATGAAAATATCACCACTACTAATTCCAAATCACATGTCAGTTGATTTTTCTCATGATTTGTTAATTGGAAAGAGGAATAAGAAACTAATATTTTAGTTTTCATGATAAAATGTCACAATATTTTTATTGACGCTTCACTATATATTAAAAACCAATCACCACTATAGGGTAATGTAATCGCATTCATAGTAACCAATCTCTTTTGAACCTACCTGAATCATTCCTCACGTTCTGTTGTCTAGAGGATCATCACTCCATTTTTTAGTCAATATAGTTTTTTTAATAGATAATCATGATACGTTTCAACAAAAACATTTAAATTATATTTATTAGAAAATAAAAACATGGATTCAGTCACTGAGGATAGTTTTAAACATTTATCATTTACATCAATTTTTGATGGGTCCATATATAGAAACTCACTAGAAATAATATGACAAAATAAGGATACTATTTTCAACAAAAAATCTAACTTTCTAAACTTGCAGTATAGTTTCTCTTTTATATGGGTTTTATATATATTCTAAAATTATATTCATGTTATTCTATAATGTCTCATCTCAGGTTCCACACACTGATTCCTTGAGTCAAACCACCACATGACCTCAGGCGTGCCTCCCCATACACCATAGGCTACCAACTAGAACTGAGGGTCCATTAAGTCATTCATGGGGAGAAAATACCTAGTTTTATCATATTAAAACACTATAAGAAGTAAATAAGAAATAGACGAAGCATATATAATGAAGAACAATAGTAGTATCTCATGAAAAATAATTCAGTAACACACAATATGCAATAAAGATAAAAACAAGCTATCCTAATGTATGTGCCATGTTTCAATATAAAAACCTCCCAAAAAGTAATAAAGACCATGAAAACTCCCAAGAGGGGCCTGAACCATATCTAGTTTTCTCATCCATGCTCCACCCAACTCTGTATTCTAACTTAGGGAACATTCCATTATTAAAAAAATGTCTATTCATGTACCTATCATGCATCCCAAATAAGGTTTCAGTAAAACTCTCTAAGCCACCACCAACGACATCTAGAACAAATAGAGTAAATTAAATTTTATACAATTGATTAAATATCAAAATAAAATTACTAAGTGGATATTTTACATTTATTCAATAATCCCATATTTTAACTTATAAACCATTGGGTTACGGAGGACACCCAAACATCAATACCTACTTTAGATCATGTTAGAGTTTGATATATCCCAAAAAATTATCATAATCTTAAATGTTGAACTTACCATTAATAAAAAATATATATGTTTATCAAATGCTTAAAACATGTAAATCAGTCTCGTATAATTAACTTTCACTATAAGTTGTAACATCAAGGGTATACAATGTATAATAAGAAGCATAGAGTAAATGCTTCTGAGGAAAGATGGGAAATCTATCACAAACATTCCCCTAGAAGGCTCTCATTTGTCATCGAAATAATAATTAAATTCCGACACAGTCTTCATATATTATGGCTTACAAGGTCCTAATGTAAACAATATAGAATCTCTCTCGATCTTATTTCTATAAGGCTCACATGGAGATTATGTAAACAATATTAGAATCTCTCTCATTCATCACCCTTTAATTTTATTCTGACACCCTAGTTATCCTAGGTGCTACACAACTCCTAAATTATCACAACCATTTCCAATTTCATGAAGCATTCAATTAATTAATTCATAATTAATTAACTATATCATTCCCTTTAATTAATTCAATAATTAATTGAATATTCCATGTCTGTTAATTAATTAAAAAAATATTTAACTACCTAATATTCCATTAACTAATTAACCAATTATTTATTCACAACCAATTTCCATTAATTAATACAATAATTAATTAATCATGTCATTTTCATTACATCATTTCCATAATAAATTATTCATATCAAACTACTCAATAAATTCATCAATTAATTGTTCACTTAAACTATTTTCATTATTTTTAAAATTAATTAACAATATAAATTAAATTAATTAATTCAAAAATTAATTAATAATTTCATAAATCGACATCTAATAAATAATTTAATAATTAATTATTTATAATATATAATTCAATAATTCGATATTTATCTGAACAATTAATTATCCTCTAATTAAATCACTAATTCAACAAATTAGTTTTTTATATAAATAACATTTATGAAATCCAAAATTATTTAAAAAAATTAATACATTAATTAACTCATCAATTAATTAATCAATATACACAAACATGAAATCACATAATTAATTTTTCAATTAATTATCTCATATGAAATCTCAATACTTCAAAATTAGATCCAAAATTACTTAGATAAATTTTCAAATCTCAATGTATCATTATTAATTATAAATTAATTATAAAATTATATAAACTCAATCCCCTAGAAATCTATATTATTTTGTTCACTAATTAATTAATATAATACACTCGATTGAACCACCATAACAGTCCCCATTAATTTTTTCACAAACTATTTAATCTAACTCACTCAATTGTATCAACAAAACTATTTCAATTAATTAATTAAATAATTAATTAATCCTATCAATCTCCTTAATTAAGTCAACAATTAATTAATCCCCTCAATACTAATATTTAACTCGTCAATTAAATAATCACATATATACCATTAACTGTGTAACATCCCAGGTAAATAAAGAATATGAAATTTTCATATTTATTAATATTTGAAAATTAAATATTAATATTATATTAATTTGTATTGTATGTAAAATATCATACTCCACATGAAACAACGATTTTCTTTGAAATATTAAGTTGCACGCAACTTTGAGTTATATATAAAAATTATTTAATATTATTATTATTTTGAAATAGAAGATAATGCCTAGCCGTTATATTTTTGGAACTGAATAGAACTAACTGAAATATGTTAAACATGTTTGTTAAATGATTTTTAAATATTTACAATAATATTTAGTTTCTTAAAATGAGAATGATTCCATTTTTAAGCAGAAATACTCTAATATTTTTACAAAGTAGTTTTACAATCTTTTGATGGAGAACCCATTTTAAATATAGTTTTTTTACTATTATATGTTCCATTTGAAAAAATAAAATTCTTATTTAGAACCAGGACATCAAAATTTTCTCAGGGTAAAATTTTGGAATTTTTTTGATAAAGTTGATTTTTTAATGAATTGTCAAAAATACCGCATTTTAATTAAAAACTACCTTTTAATCTAATTTTTTTATATTGATAAATTGTACTTTTAATTGGTTTTAAAGTGTAATTAAATTATGTTTTTACCATTATATTCAATTTTTGTCATTGGAAGTAATATTACTTTAAAATTGGACATAAACACTTTTCAATATTTTGACAGTTATTATTTCATAATACCAAGCTTTTTGGTTTTGACAACGAGAATTAATGTTAAATTAATTTCCTCAAAATATTTGTTTTGAATTTTAAAAAAATGGATTCCATATTTTGAATCAAAAGTTACAAATTGTGTAAATAGGTAACTTTTATTTTTAGACATTATGTATAGTAACTTCAGTAAATATTTTTTTTAAATAGTTAAAGGGTAAATTTGGTAAATATGGGTTAAAAATAATATTATAATAATATTACATTACCCTAACATATGTTATAACCATTTTTTATGACACATGTCTGACCATCGTCTTCCTTGGGTTAACTTTGGGACCCCATGGATCCACTTGTATCTGAAAATGACATTTTATAAAAATTAATTTAATGTTAAGGAAAATGTAACATAAACATATATATTTTTGTAAAAAAATTAAATTGTGTTATATAAGATCTATTTTTGACTATAAATATTTATTAGAAAGCTAAAAATATTACTACATCATGATATTTTATTTATAATTTTTAGACGTCAAATAAATAATTTTATTTATGACACAATGATGATTTAGTGATTAACATATTAATAAATGATTTAAATAATTGAGACTATAAATATTAAAATAAATTTATTTTTAATTTTTATATGACATCAATAAATTTTAGATATTATTATGGAATTCTATTTTTTAGTTAATGAAGGTTATTTGAAAGAATTGAGTTGTTTTGGATTTTTTAAAAAGTCATGAGATGAATAGTATTAAAATCGACAAAATTCATATTTTAAAATATAAAATATATTATTAAATATTATAAAAAAAAAACTAATATTCGTCCAAATTATTTTAATAAGACTAAAATTTTATTATTGACACTTTAATTGGATATTTTCTATGTTTTTGTTACTCTTTTTATCCTCAAAGTGTTAAACACTTGATAAAATGGAAAGAGTAAAATGGGTTAAATAAAAACGATAAGGATTAAAAAATATGGAAAACCTATCCAATTAATATTTGATGATTCTATTTCCACTTATATTCATCTTATATTCTAATTTAATGATTTTTTGACCTTTTAAAATAGAAAATCGTTTTAAAAAAAAAATAATACTTTCAAACATTCCTGAAGAGTCCCTCCCCCTTATAAAAGGCCATCACCTCTAACCCTTTACCCACAAATCTCAAGAATCATGGATCATCCAACCTCTAATACAATAAGGACCTAAAATACCTCTATTACACCTAGATTCATTCCTCTTTGCATAATTCAATTAAATAAATCCTTTTAGTTCAAACGAAAGGGAGTTACCTGATTTAATGCTAACGTCTTCTCTCATGTTTTTTTTATTTTCCTTATCCACTCCCTATTCTCTTATTATTATATGATTTCATAAAAAATTTATCTCAAATATTCTATTTTTTTATGAAAATTATTTGAACTACAATACCACACACCCCCATACAATGGATACAAACATACTATTTCTGTGTACAGCGAACTACTACATCATGAAATGATGATTGTTTAATTTATTCCCTACCACCACTCATGGAGGACATTATTATGGAATAGTATTTATATGTGATATATATTATATTTTATATTGTTTCTATCCTTCTGTATTTTTAATTTATACCAAACATTTATGGTTTCCATAATGGGTAAATATAATAATTTCATTTGAGGAAGTGCAGACTACCTCCCCCTCAATGTGATATGACTCATTCATGTAATAAATTAGAAAATATAATGGATGGAGTTAATTTAATTAGGTAAAATATATAAAATATGATATTATAAATTATTTATAATATACCTATGTATCATTAAGTTTTCATTTCTTTAAATAAGAAGAAGAAATGAAAGTTGCTTTCATGTGTACGTACGACTTACTATCTCCATGAATGTTGCATTTGAATTATTATCTCCAAATGTTATATTCTATTATAAATAAATATAAATAATATATTTATATGATATTTAAATAATTAATATAATTATGGAGATAATGGACTTTTGACTACATGGGTAGTTTTTAATTATAACAAGATAATTTTTTACACAAGTTTCGAACAATGATAGAATGTCCGATATGAACAGAAATAATTAACTAATTGTTATAGAAATGTAATATGTGATATAAAAGGAATAATAAACTTGAAAAGGGATTTGAATAAATTATAAATTAACGTATTTTTATTATTTAGTAAGAACAACGAAGATATGAGGGAAGTTGGACTCAAGGTAAGGTAACCTTTCACTCTCAACTTTTAGTGAAAGAATTCTTTTAAGTTATGTGTTTTAAATTACATTTTATTATGTTGGGATATGTTATTATATATACTTATTACTGTAAATTGTATTTCAATGTGATGAGAGGCCTATTTCACTCTCATCAACTCATTTTCTGAATTTTTGAGTGATGACATTCGACTGCTGAGTTTTCGTGTAAGAACATCTTAATCCAATTCTTATTTTGTAGGTTGACCATCTACTTCATGATTATATAGTTCTATGATTATTTAAAAAATGAATTTTGATATCTTATCTAGTATTTAAACTTGAATTATTTGTATTTATACTAAATATTCATAATAAATCTATTTTGTTAACAAAATGATCTTTG
The DNA here is from genome assembly GCA_963277665.1 of Viscum album. NCBI lineage: Eukaryota > Viridiplantae > Streptophyta > Magnoliopsida > Santalales > Viscaceae > Viscum > Viscum album. Next base: position 1,073,197,135 of record OY728129.1, read on the forward strand.
TATGGGACTTAGTCTCAATCTCATTTAATTGAGGAATATTTTGATATACAAAATAATGGCTTTTATATAGTGTATAAATCCCTTTTACTTGTAATATTTTTCTAAGGTAATCTTTTTTGTTTGTAAAATTTTACTAAATGACAAAATGGAATGTTTCTTTTTAACGTACCCAGTGACAACTACCTTTCTACCACCATGATCATTATTTTATATTTGGATTTCACTACTAGACATAGTTTTTTTAAAGGAAACTTAACAACCATATACCCTTTTTTATTTATTTTGTTCTTTAAAATTGTTTTGATGATTTATTGATTCTTTCAATATAATGAACTAGTATCTTTTGATTGCAATGTGGAAATGTTATCCTTCCTTTATGTTGGTTCATGTGTTGATTATTTTATGGTTCATGGGCATTGTTTTCTTATATGGGTGGTTCCATGATAATCCTTGGGCAGATGATCTCGAGATAGCTCTCCAATGAATTGGGTAACGTAACGGAGGTAGAAGTTCATGTGTCTCCTATTATGGTTACTCCAAATATAACTCCATATGTAGATGTGAAAGTTACAATGTAAGTATGATTTGGATTCCACATGTTTCCTTTATGATTTATAATTTATATGTGTCATTAATAAATCTTATGATTTCATGAGGTATTTTAAAGAGCTTATGTTTTTTATGTATCTATGGAATAATGTTTTCCTTATTTATTTTATAACCCTTACTGATCTTTTTTATGGTCATCCCTTGTTTTTTAAATCTTTTTAATAAGAATAAACGAAGAGATGGGTCAAGGATGGGATCAAGGAAAATTCATATTGTTTCAAACATGGAACTAAAAATGTTTTTTATGAGTTTTTATTTTATGAAAAAAATTCATACTGAGTATAAGTGTCTACATGTAATATTCAATTTGTTATGAATATTTTATGGTCCAATTTTCTAATGCTCTAAACCTGAAAAGACAGCCAATTTTAATTATTAACACAATTTAATATTATTTAATGTTAAAGGCTAGAGCCCCATAGTTGGTATCAAGGGTCGGTTTAGATAAATTTAGAGGTTATTGTTTTATTTATGCATACGTGATGTAAACTTAATAGTTAGCATATTATAAAGATTCATAGTTATTTTAGAAAAATTTTATGAGTTTAAGATAACATGAATAAGTATATCAAAGGGTTTTTCCTCCTCATAAGATATTATATTGTTACTTTAATGATATACTCAAACTGATCTTTTTGGTTTTAGTAAAAGGCTGGATCTAGCAGGAACCAATGTTAGAATGGATATGAAATAAACTATGACATTTTTCTAAATAAGAAACCGAATGAAATGGGAGCTGTAATGAGAACTCTTGTTGTTATTCTCAACCAATTATTTTGAGTCCTGATTGACCACCTAAACCTTGGTGGTTTTTATAAGGCATCATATATTCAGGAAACTTATCCCTATGGAAGATCAGGTAATAATCATAAAGGTAATTATATTAAAAACCCATTGTGTCAAGGATGCGGAATGAAACAATTAGGAAAATTATTCAATGTGAAGGGAAGATGTTATAGATGTGGTACTAGTGGTCAGAAACAAATAACCTTCCATGGAAAAAGAAAGTGTCCAGTTGACTTCAGGAAAGGGAAAGAATTTCTTTTTGAATGATCAATTGAATGTTTTAAATGTGGTGTGCATGGTCATTATGAAAATATATGTACTAAAAAGAACATTTGAGAATGGGATCAGTAAGACTATACAAATATGTGTTTACCAGTACCTAATTCCATTCCTATTGAAGATGGGGAAACATAAAATGACCTATGAAAGTTATGGGTTATTTATTAGCTCATGTTTTGACATTAGTAAAACCTTAGGACATTATGCATGATTTTTTTGTAGGAAAGAAGTACAAAACAATATGTTTGAAAATAATTGTTAATAGAGCATCAAGAATGTTTAATGAGTAAGAAGTATACATATAAGGGATTAATGATTTATGGTAAATTTTAGTATGATTAAATTATTAAAAGAATTAAGACGATTTTAATGATAGGAATACATTTCCATGCTTTTTATAGTATTTTTAAATGTGAAAATTGATATGTGAAAATTTTATTCAAGGAAGAATTGTCATTCATTTTGTGTATATAGTTTAGAGAAAAATTTTGGTTTATATGATCCTTGAATTTGAGTAAATTACAAGTTATTACCTTTTGGTATGAAAATTTAAGGTAATATAAAATTTTTTTGGTAAAAACATGTTATGGTTATTTTTTAGAAATTTATCACTTTTTTGGAATGTTATAAAATTACATAATTTTTAAAAAAGGACAAAATGAAGACCGTGTGAGAACCAATAGCATCAGTTAAAGTTGTGGGAATCAAACCCACAACCAATGTGTGATTAGGATTTATCACCTACCACTAGAATAAGTGATGTACCAATTTAGTATGACTATTCATATTTAATTAAATGATTTTTTGGATCAATAATAAGTTGATTTTGGGAACTTATGTTTATCAAATGGATATCCTTGGTATAGGAAAATGATTTGGTGATAATGGTTATTTTGGAAGGCGTTTTCTCTTTTAGAAACTCTATATAACTAGGGAAAATAGAAACGTATGGAATTTCATTTGTGGAGTAGTGGTTGAAATTTTATTTTTGAAGAATAAATTTTTTTTGTGGATATATGGTGTTTAGGGTTATTAATGGGAATGATTAACCTTTCATAGAGAATATGTGATTAGGTTATTTACTTTTCAGTATGAGACTTTAGGAGTAGTATATGTTATTTGGAGATAAATTTTAAGATTTACTATGGAGGAATGTGTAATTAACTTATTCTATGTATTGGGTTTCAATATTCTTGTGGATTATATTGAATAATATTAAGGACAATTGTGTATTTAATGGTATTTTTTGAACTTTGGGTATTGTTTGATTAATTTTGGAAATTAAGAGTAGTATTTATTTTTATAAAATATTATCTTTTTAGAGACTATCTGATCATTTACTAACCATTTTGGTTTTGGTTAATGTCTAAATATAGGGAAAATATATCATTCATATTTTTTGGATCAGTTTTCTTTCATTTAATGTGGTAGTTTAGTTGACTCTTTTAGAATGTGGGCCTTTTAATGAAGCTTCTAAGCCCGATTCTAAAATTGCGATGATGTAATTCTCAAAAGGGGGGAAGGATGTAACATTCAAAATAAATAAAGAATATGAAATTTTCATATTTATTAATATTTTTTAAATAAATATTAATTCTATTTTAATGTGGATGTTATTTCTGACATGAGACTTAACACACAAACATCAGGTTTCATTAAAATCTTACATTCCACACAACTTTGAGTTATACCGAAAAATAATATAATAATATTATTATTTTAAATGGTAGTTAATGCCTAACTATTGTACTGAAGGGAATGAAAAAATAACTAATATATGAATAAAAATATTTTTTGAATGATTTTACATTTATCCAATAAAATTTAGAGGCTTAAAATGAGAAAGATTCAAATTTTGAGCATAAAAACTCTAATATTTTTAAAAATTATTTTTACCTCATTTTGATGAAGACCCCTTTTAAATCTGATATTTTCACTTTTATATGATTTATTTTACAAAATAGACTTCTTCTTTAGAATCTTGGTATCAAAATTTTCTTTGGGTAATTTTTTTTGTATTTTTCTGATAAAGTTAATTTTTTTAATTAATAGTGAAAAGGCCGCATTTTATTCAAAAATACCTTTTAATATAATTTATTTATATAGTTATATAGTCATTTTAACTGGTTTTAAAGTGTAATTATATTATATTTTAACCATTTAATTCAATTTTTGTTATTGGAAGTAATTTCACTTTGAAATTTGATATAAAAACATGTCAATATTTTGATAGTAATTATTTCATAAAAATACACTTTTTGGTTTTGACAAGAGGAATAAATTTTTTATTTAATTTCTGAAAAATTTTGATTTGAATTTGAAAAAAAGTATTCCAAATTTGGAATAATGATTTCCAAATTTTTCAAATATGTTACATTTATTTTTAGACATTATGAATAATAACTTCAGTAAAAATTTTATTTACCATGGCTAAAAGGTAAATCTAATAATGCAGGTAAAAAGTAATATTATAATAATATAGAACTACCATAACACATGTCCTAACCTAATTGTATGATACATGATTGACCATGTAAATCCTTGGGTAAATTTTAGAACCCCATGGCGCCACTTCTAATTGAAAATAGCATTTTAAAAAAATTAATTTAAAGTTAACAAAAATATAACATAAATATATATATTTTAGTAAAAAATTATATGGGCTTATATAATTTATATTTAAACTTAAAATATTTATTATAAATATAAAACATTTTCCCACATCATGTTATTTTATTTATAATTTTTTACATCAAATAAATAAATTTATTTATGAAATAATGATGACGTAGTGATTACCTTATTAAATAATTATTTAAATAAATGAGATTATAAATATTAAAATAAATTTATTTTTAATCTTTTTATGACATAAAACAATTTAAGAGATTACTATGACTTTTTATATTTGAATTAATGATTTTTTTCGTAATAATAAACTAGGTTTACATTTCTTAAAAAGTCATGATATGAATAGTGTCAAAATTTACATAATTCATATTTTAAAATATGATATATTTTATTAGATATTATAAAATTATAGAAAAATATAAGATTCAGCCAATAGGCTCCCAAAATCTTCCTATTCCTCCAACAATCCTTCCCTTAGGAATAAGAAAATTCAAGAAATCCTTTTAGTTCAAACCAAAGGGTGTGAAAAGATTTAAAGGTAACATCTTCTCTCGTGTTCTTTTGTTTTATTTTCCATCTCCACTCCATATGCTCTTATTATTATTTTCATTCACAAAAAAATTCATTATCCTCAATATAATAATACATTTTATGAGATTTATTCAAAATACACTTCCAGAAACCTCTAACTAACTGTTACGAACATATTGTTTCTGTGTACAATGAACTACTTCCTCACGAAATGATGATTGTTCGATTTTTCCCTACCACATATAATAGAGTCAATTATGATGAAAAATTATTTTTTATGTGATACTTATTATATTTATATTGTATTTTTCTTTTATATCGTACTGTTATGGTTTCCAAAATTGGTAAATACGATAATTTCATTTGGGGAAGTTCATAATACTTCCCCCTCAAAGTGATAGGAATCGTTCATGTCATACATGGAACTTATAAAGTATGGAGTTAATAAAATTATGTAAAATATATAACATATGATATTATAATATAATTTTAATATAATTTTGAATCATTATGTTTTCATTTATTTAAATATGATGAATAAATGATAGTTTCTTTCAAGCGTACGTACGGCTTACTATCTCTATGAACAGTACATTTAATTTTTTCTCTCAAAATGTTATGTAATATTATAAAAACATATAAATAATGTATTTATATGATATTTAAATCATCAATATAATTCTGGAGATAATGTAATTTTGAACACATGGACAATTTGTAATTATAACTAGTTCATTTTTTACTCAATTTTCGAACAACGACAAAATGCCCGATATGATCTCAGATAATTAACTAATTACTATAGAAAGGTAAAAAGTGATATTAAAGGAATATTAAACATAAAAAATGTTATTAATCAAGTTGAAATTAACTTATGTTTATTATTCAGCAAGAACAAGGAACATACGAGGCAATTCGGACTCAAGGTAACGGAACCTTTGCCCTCCACTTTAAGTCAAAGACTTCTTTCCTGTTATGTCTTTTAAATTCCATTTTCATATAATTGGACATGTTCTTCAGTATCCTTATTACTGTACATTTTTATTCAATGTGATGAGATAACCTTTTCACTCTCATCAACTCATTTTCTGAATTTTTGAGTGACGTTATTAGGCTACTGAGTTTTCGTAAGGGAACTTCATAACCCAATTTCTATTCGGTGGGTTGATCGTCTACTTCATGATTTTGTTGTTATATGATTATGTGGAAAATTAATTCTGATATATTATCTAGTATTTATACTTGATTAATGTGTATTTATACTGAATATACAAAATCTATATATTTTATTAACAATGAAATATTTGTAAGGGACTTCATCTCAATCTCCTTTCATTGAAGCATATTTTGATTTATACATGACTTTCTTTTATACGGTGTATAAACCCCTTTAACTTTTAGTTTATTTAAAATTTAATATATTTTCTACATATCATTTTAGAAAATGGTAAAGGGAATTTTTCTTATTAACCCACGCGGTGACAACGACCATTCCGCCACGGTAGACATTATTTGATTTTTGGCTCCCTCTATAAGTCATAGTTTTTTAAAAGGAAAATTAATTACCATATACCATTTTTAAAATATTTTGGTATTGAAAATGGTTTTGATAATGGATTTATTATGATAATATCTTTAACTAATATCTTGTGATTGTAATGTGGAAATGTTGTCTTTCCTTTATGCTTGTTCATGTGTTATGATTGTATTATGGTTCTTGCGTATTGTTAACATATATTGGTGGTTCTGTGATAAACCTAGGGCGGGTGAGCATAAGATATCTCTCCAATGCATTGGGTAACCTGACAGAGGTAAACTTTAATGTTTCTTCTAAGACATTTAGGTAATATACTAGGATGGGTATTTCAAACGTAACTCCCTATGCAGCTGTGAAAGCTACAATGTGAGTAAGATATGGATTGCACAAGTTGGCGTTATGATTTATGATTTCTATGTGTTATTAATAGATATTATGATTTCATGAGGTATGCTAAAGAGCTTATGTTTTGTATGTATCACTGGATTAATGTTATATTTATTTATTATATAACCCTTACTATGATTTTTATATGGATCCCATGTTTTTGAAATATTTTTCACAGGACATAAACTGGAGTAGGGTCATGGATGGGATCATGTAAAATTCAGGCTACAAAAAACATGGAACTAAAGATGTTTTTTAAGAGATTGTATTTTATGAAAAAATGGATACTGAGTAGACGTGTCCACATGTAATATTAAAGTTGTTATGTATAATTAATGACCTAATTCTCTAAATATGTAAAACAGAAAAGATCCTCAATGTGAATTATTAACATAATTAAAGATTAATTAATGTTTAATGCTGACGCCTTACAAATTAATTCATCTATTAATTCATTCATTTATTTAATTGTACAATTTAAGAACTCCCAATAATTGATTTTTCAATCAATTAATCCTTTTATTTAATTCAATAAATAAATAATATCATAACATCCATTAATTAATTCATCAATTAATTAATACCTTTATTTAATTCAACAATTAAATAATCAAATAACTCCCGTTAATTAATTTATTTATTAATTAATTTCATTATTTAATTTAATATTTAAATAATCACATAACTTATGTTAATTAATTCATCAATTAATTACTTTATCTATATCAACAAATAAATAATCAAATTGGTCTCATTAATTAATTAGTCAATTAATAAATCCGACTATTTAATTCAACAATTAAATAACCACATTGGTCACATTAAATAATTCTTTAATTAATTATTCTAATTTATTAAATTGAATTAAAAAACAATCCCCATTAATTAATTCAACAAATAATTAATCACATCAATCCTATTATTTAATTAACCAATTAAATAATTACATTTCTATTTATTAGTTATTTCATTAATTAATTAATACCATCAATCCATTTATTTAATACAACAATGAAATAATCTAAATACTAACTTTAATTAACTCATCAATTAATTAATTATTTCTATAAATATTCAATATCCCCATTTAAATCATCAATTATTTATTCTCTATGAGTTAATTTAATAAACCCAATTAACTGTTCAATTAATTGATCTATCTTCATTAATTCAATCACCACAATTGAATCTTCAATTAATGGTTCCATCTCCATCAATTTAAAATCATAGCAAACTCTAATAATTAAATCCTTCATTAATTATCCCTATAAAACAACATCAATATAACTATAATTAAAAAAATCTATTCCATAATCTAGATATCTCATAATTAATTTAATAATTAATTATTCTTGATCTAGAATCCCAATATCCCAATTCAACATTTTCTAAAATTAATAAATTTACCAGTTTCATTATTTTTATCAAGACCACAATTGTTAATCTTATAATAGAAATTCTACTATTACATACACATAATTGCAACCAAGACTATGGGACTTTAATTTTAGACCACCTACCTCAAGAATGGTGATGAACGCTTTCCAACAGATAATCCCAATTTGATACAGATCCATCCAGAATGTGACAAGGAACACAATCTATATCTAAATCATATATCCTTAGTTAAAAAAATAAGATCTCTTAAATATAGATCTAAATCCAACAATCTTATTTCAATATTGAACAAATATAGATCTAAAACTGGAAATCCCATATCAACATTCAACAAATATTTGTATAAAACTAAAAATAATATATATAGATTCAATAAAAAGTGATATATATCCAATATAAGATAAAAATATTTATTTAATCCAAGAAGTTGAGAGGAATAGAAACATAGATCAAAAAGAGAATAACACCCATATATAAGAGATGTGAAGATGGTCTTCTGTCAAAGACGGTGGTGGGTAGAGGGGATTCGGTCTAAGGAAAATTCTCATGGATGAGCTTCGATCCAAAATAGATGTGTGTTGATGAGTTAAAATCTAAGGATAAGGTGTGTAGAAGTCATTTAGTCCAAGATGGAGGTGCACAGAGGGGTCCTAGTCCAATGAGTAGGTGTGAGGAGGATTTTTGGCCCATTGCGGAGGTGTGAAAATGGGTTCTGTTCTAACATAGAGGTGTGTGGAGGCTCGATAGTGGAGATGATAGGTCTGAAAAAAGCCTTACAGTTGAGAAGATGGGAGTTTGGAAGATTATGTTCCACTAGAGTCTGGACATTAATATAATGGGTGTCATATTTAGATGACGTGGATTTTCATTTTAAATCATGTAAATGTATTGAATTAATTAACAATTTTTCAAAGAAATCTAAGCATACCCCTTTAGAAATAATAATAAAATTTTACACATGGTGTAGTATAATTTCATGAAATGTCTACATGTGCTGAAATATAGTTATAGGGGGCATAATCTACAATCATGACATGTTGACATGTGGTGAAAAATACCTTCATGACATGATGACATGATGTAAAAACAAATTATGAGACATGTCGACATGTTGTGAAAAATAACTACATGGGGTGTAAAATTTTGAATTTGTAAATTAATTAAACAGAGAATTAAATTAAAATAGTCTACCCGAAACAAATTACATCATGAATTGGGTCCATAATATGTATTTCATCTTCAGGCAGAAATAACCACTTAATCTTGTTACACCCCAGGAAAAGGAAGGATCTTACAATAGCTCCACCATATAATAGCTCATCCATGAGTTGTACTCCTAAGAATGTTTAAGAGATTCATCAAATAAGATCAGTACAGTAATACGATACATCAACTTCTCTATCCAAAATATTCTCCTGCGCATGCCGAGGTTTCCACAACATATGAACTAATTTCAAAATTTTTCCATTAACCCTTTTTCCATACTTCCCAACACACATATCAGATACTGATCAAAGAACGCATCGATCTGAAGATCAACTTCAAAAACATACTCAATGTTTTTTCCAACTCACTGTTCTCGACAACCGCATGAAATCATACAACACTGGAACTTATCCTTTTCATAAAAAAAATCTTCTAAAGGATGTACATTCAAGACCTTCATGGATCCCCGGCCTTTTCTCAAGGAATTTTAACTTGATCCTTATAGGTTTCTCATTTTACTTCTGATTTCACCACATAAAACCAATATTTTCTCTCCCAAAACCTACTATTGATATATCACTCCACACCATTAGAGATTTGTTAACACTGCTTCATCATGTAACTCAGCCACCATAGTTGTTATCGAACACTAGTCAATCTTGAGAACCTCATCTGTAAACTGTCAATGGCGTACCTTTCACCATCCATCTACATATATATCACTTTATGAGAAAAAACTATAAGGGTACCCACATAAAAAAACCCAATTAATATTCTAGGAGTAAATGAAGAGCATTCTCAGTGTAACCTAGATGTTGTAAAGTTATGGGACATGATTGTTAATAATTTAAAATGACATAAAGAAGTTTTAGGTGAATACCACCAAAAATCCTCCATTAACGATGTGTCCTCCCAATATATAAACACTTTATCTTTTCGAAAATCTCAGGCTTCCTTTCCTGACAACATCTCACTACACTAATCCAAAACCAAATAGTCCGTCCTAAAATCCACAAAGGAGATATCAAACTAGATAATTATCACTACCCAAACAACACACATGAAATGAAAATTAAATAATCAAATGATTATTAATTTTAAAAACTTTTATATTTAACATGAGGGATTTATAAAAAACCATATCAAGTCTTTCCCCCTTTTTTTCTATCACACTCTCAAATCTGAGGCACTATCTCTACCCTTAACCATCCAACACCTTGGTCTATGTTAACAAGGGTATACACATTATCATTATTCTTTTTTATCATTTTGACATCCAATTATTCACATATGGAATCATTTTATAATATACCAATTTCAAATTAGGAATAATTTTAATTTATATTTAAAAATCATGGAAAAATAGATTATGTTCAAAAACTTACCCAAAACCTGTTCTCATGTGTGTTCCAACATTGACACATGTCACAAAATAATCCTGAGTGCCAAGAATAATTCATGTAGAATATACTCTTGTTCAATTAAAGGCCATAAATTAATCTCAACGAATCTAAAAAACAATAATCAAATCACACAACATGTGTATCAACTGAGGTGAAATTACATTCAACTATAACTCAAACAATAATAACAACAATTCCACCCTAAGAACATGGGTTCTCCCCCATACATGGGGTAACTACTCCTATGCCTGATCTCAAAACCAAGCCCTGAATCTTTATAGTCTCCTATCTAACTTTCTTAAATAGTATTAAAAAACAAGAATAAAAGAAAACTGGACCTCTGATATCACATTGTAACATTTCATCCAGGGTGCCACACACTAGTTCCCCAATTCAGATAGACACATAAAATCAAGAATGCCTCCCCATACGCCAGGGGAGTCCGACTAGTAATGAAGTTTTATATGTCAGTCATGTGGACATTATACCCTCTTTTATCAAATTAATACACTAGTGGAAGTTGATAAGAAATAGAGGAAGAATATATAACAAATAACACTACCAATAACTGAAGATCAATAATACTGTGATAAACAATATCCAAAAAAGATAAAAACATTTTATGATAATGTATATGTTATGTGTCAATATGAAAAACCCCACAAAAATGAATAAAGACCCAGAAAACACCCTATGTAAACTCAGACAATATATGTTTCCCTTATCCATGCTCCATTCGAACATGGAAATATAACTCAATTCCATATCCAATAACCTGTATAGAAAAAAAAGTCTATTCGAGTACCAATCATCCAGGCCAAATTGGGTATGAGTCCAACTCAGAAGGCCACAGCCAATGACGTATAAAAAAATTTGTTAAATAATAGTGTACACATTGTTATACAGAATATAATACAGGTAATAAAGTTACTAGTTTACATTTATTCAATTATTATTAATTTAAACACATAAACCCCCCGGTTCATGAAGGACACATGAACCTCAATACCTGCTTTAGTTTTTTCTAGATTCTAAACTATCCCCAAGTGATATCATAATCTTGAATTTCCATGTTACTATTCATCATCACAAATCACAGTTCGTCAAATGCGTAAAACATGTGAATTAGTTTTGAATGAGTAAAATGCACTATAGGAACTAACCTCAATGGTCTATACTGTGTAATATAAAATGAAGAATAAATGTTGTGTAGGAAAAACCGGAAATCTCTCACAGTCTTTCCCCTTGAAGGCTCGCATGGTCCATCGAAAAAAATTAGAATCACAGCTAGTTTTCTTAACATAAGGCTGACACTATCATTAATTAAACAAAATTAGAATCTCTCTAGGTCTTCTTCCAATAAGAATCAAATGGTTCATATGTATACAATATTAGAATCTCTCTTAGCCTTTACATTTATTCTCATCCTCACTAACCAGTTATCCCTTGTTCTTTTCTGCCAACATTATCCCAACCATTTCCCATTTCACCAAAAATTGAATTAATTAATTAATAATTGATTAATCATATCAAACCCTTAAATGAATTCAATAATTAATTGTTCATTCCATCTCTATTAATTAATTTAGAAATTAATTAACTACCTTCATTTCTATTAATTAATTCACTAATAAATTAATCACAACCAATTAATTAATTAATATAATGATTAATTAATCACGTCAACTTCATTAATTAATTTCCACAATAAAATTATTCCATTCAAACCCTTTAATTAATTAAACAATAAATTGGTCACATTAACCCCGTTAAATAATTAAATAATAATTAAACATATAAATTCCATTAATTATTTCAATAATTAATCAATCATTTCACTACTCGACAACGAATAATTTATTCACCAATAAATTATTCACAATTTGTAACTCAACAATTAGATAATTATCTAAACAAATAATTATCCACCAATTCCATTACTAATACAATAATTATTTTATCATATAAATGACTTAAATTATTTCACAATTAATTAAGGACATCAATCCATTAATTAATTCATCAACTAATTAATCAATATTCAAAAACATGAAATCCCATCATTAATTTTGTAATTAATTATCTTATTAAAAATATCAATATTTTTAATGAAATACAAAATTATTTATATCAATTATAAAATATTCATATCTCCTAAATAAGCCGTCAATTAATTATCTAATTTTATCAACTCAATATCCCAAAAATCCACAAAAATTAATTAACCAAGTAATTAATCAAATTAATTTGATTTCACCTCCTCAAAAATCCCCATTAATTAATTTAACACTTAATTACTCTAAATTAATTGCATCAAATAAAAAATTCATGTTAACTAATTCAGTAATCAATTAATCCTTTCTGTTTCATTAATTAATTCCACAATTAATTAATCATGTCAATCCTATTATTTAATTCCTCAATTAATTAATTGCATAGCTCGTATTATTTAATTCATTAGTTGATTAATCCATTAATTTAATTCAACATTTAAATAACTCTCACTAATTAATTATTCAATTAATTAACTCCTATATATAATTAAATAATTAAATACTTGAATAACTCCCAATAATTAATCCTTTAATTAATTAATCAATTTAATTATTTCAAAAATTAAATAACCACATAACTCCCATTAAATATTTCATAAATTAACTAATATATATATATAATTTGATAACTAAAAAATTATATTATTTTTAAATTTTAATTAATAATTAATTAATGCCTTTATTTATTTTAAAACATAAATAATCACATTTGTGAAATTAATTAATTAAAAAATTAAATAATCACATTTCTCATGTTAATTATTTCTCCAATTAATTATTCTAATTCAGTCAATTCCATCAAAATAGAATTACGTAATAATTAATTCACTAATACATTAATCCCATCAATCCTATTATTTAATTCATTAATTAAATAATAACATTTTTTCTTATTAATTAATTCATCAATTAAATAATTCATTCAATCCCATGATTTAATTCAATAATTAAATAATCATAATATAACAATTAATTAATCCATAAATTAATTGACTATGTATCAAAGAATTCAATATCCCCAATTAAATTTTCAATTAATTAAATAACACCAATTAATTTATCAATTTATTTTTTAATCTCAATTTATGAAATAATCGCAATTGAGTTCTCGATTAATAATTTATTCTCCATAAATTTAATAATCATAAAAAACCCTATAATTAATTCCCCAATTAATTATCCATATTCAACAACATCAATATAATAATAATTAATAATTTCTATTCCATAATCTTGATGTCTCATAATTAATTTAACAATAGATTATTTATGACCTAAAATCCCAATATCCCAATTCAATATTTTTCATAATTAATTAATTCATGAAATTAATTATTTTTATCAAGAACACAATTTCTAGAAATCTATTATAAACTAAACAATTACATTCACATAATTTAAATCATGACTATTGGGCTTTAATTTTATACCACCTACCTCAAAGATGATGCTGAAAAATTTTGACAGGTAATCCCAATTTGAAGGTGATCCATCAAGAATGTGATAAAGAACATGATCTAAATTAGAATCATAAATTTATAGTGAAAATAATTAAGATATCTTATTTCTAGATCTAAATCCAACAAGCATCGATCTAGGTTCAATGAATTAAGATCTTGATCTAGCAAGCCCATATCAAGATTCAAAAAATCTTGAGCTAGATCTAATAGGACTACATCTAGATTCAATAAATCGTTATCCACATCCAATAACAGATAAATATTTTTATTTTATCCTGGAAGAGGAGCAGAATAGAAAGATAGATCTAAAATGGATGCAAAACCATACATAGGAGGTACGTAGATGAACTTTTTTCAAATGCAGTGGTGCGCGGAGGGGTTTTGTCTAATGTATATGCTCAAGAAGGAGATTCGCTCTGAGATGGAGGTGTGTTGGGGAGTTTCATTCAATGTTGAAGGTTCGTAGAGGAGTTTCATTCCATGATAGGGGTGTGTGGAGTGGTAATATTCCAAGGTATAGGTGTGTGGGGAGTTTTAATTCAAGATGGAGGTGCACTGAGGGGTTCCAGTACAAGGCATAGATGCACGAAGGATTGATAGTGGAGAGGATAGGTCCATGGGAGCCTTGTAGTGGAGAAGATTGGAGTTTGGAGGATTACATGACACTAGAGTCATGAAATTAATGTACTGTGTGATAGACCAACCTGCCATGAATTCTTATTTCATGTTGTGTAATGTTCATGAGATAATTCATAATATTTCAACAAAATACCACCACAACCTTATAAAAACAATAAAAAATGTTTACACGTGTTGTAGTATTCATTCTTGGCATGTCTACATGTGGTGAAAGATATTTATAGGGGGGAATAATTTACTTTTATGACATATTGACATGTGGTGAAAGATACATTCGAGACATGTCGACACATGGTGAAAAATACTTTCGGGACATGATGATATATCATGAAAAACAGTTATGGGTGTTGTACATTTTATAGTTTGTGAATTTATTCAATTTTATAATTAAATTTACTTGGTGTACCCACAACCATTATCTTCATGAATTGGGTACATGATATTTATTTTTTCATTATCCAGAACTAACCACTTAATCTTATTGCACCCCTACAATAAGAAGGGATGTACAATATTCCAACATTATAATAGATAATATCTGAGATTTACTACCATTAAAATCTATGATTCTGAGCCAAAATGATTAGGAAACTAAACACATACATTAACTTCTATATCCCATATTTCCTGCTGCACATGCCCATGTTTCCACAATACACAAACTAATAGTACAATATTTCCCAGAACCCCTTTTCAATACTTACCAACACACATATGAGATACCCCTCAAAGAACGAATTGGTTTCAAGATCAACTTCCACGTCCGATATTAATTTTTTCCCAAATCATTTTTCCCATCAATGACAAGAAACCATCCAACGTTGGTATTTATCCTGGTCATCAAAATATTCTAGGAGAAGGATGTACATTCACCACCACCATTTCTCCCCCATTAATTACTCAAGGAATTTAAACATGAACCTTTTCTTTTTCTCATTTTCTATATGATTCTACAATATAAAACCAATGGACCTTCTTCCTACACCTACTATTGACATATCACTCCCCACCATTGAAGCTTTGTTAAGACTACTTTCTCAAGAAACTAAGCCACCACAGTTTTTACCAACCTATATTCAATCTTGAGAATCTCATCTCTAAATTATTTATGGCCTAACCTCCACCATCCATATCTATATACATCGCATCATATAGGAAATCTCTAAGGGGCCCCACATCCAATGAAATACCATTTATATAGCTTGGTGTAAATCTGTAACTTTCTCAGCATACCCATGATGAAGTCACGTTATGCGACATGATTGTCACTAATTTAAAATTACAGTGATAAGACATCAGTGAATACCACCATAATCCTATATTAAAGATATTTCCTCCCAATACATAAACACCATATCTTGTCAAAAATATCTGGCTTCTTTTCCTACCAACATCTTACCGCAATAATCCAAAACAAAACGATCCCTCGCACAATCCACAACTGAGTTCTCAAACTAGGTAATTCTCACTATCGTCACTACCCACGTAAATGGAAATATAAAAAATTAAGGATTATAAATTAAAAAAACTATTATATTTTACATGATGTATTTACAAAAAACCATATCATGTCTTTCCACCTTTATCCCATCACAGGGTCAAAATCAAGGAACTCTCTCTACCCATTACCATCTTACACCTTGGTCCATGTTAACAAGGGATACATGTTATGATTATTCATTTTTATCAGTTAAACACCCAATTATTCACATATGGAATCATTTTATAATCATCCAATTTTATACTAGGAACTATTTTCATTTCAATCTCACATAGATTGAAAAATACATTATGTTCTACAACATACCTGAAACCTGTTTTCCCATGTGTGCCTATAATGATGCATGTTACAAAATAATCCTGAGTGTCATGAATGATGCATGCAGAATCAACTATCTTGTAATTCAAGGCCATGAGTCAATATCAAGAAAATCTCAAAAACAATAATCATATCATACAAAAAATGGGTCAACCAATGTGAATTAAAATTTGACTGTAGAAAATAAAAAACATTATCAACAATCCAACCCACAACCCTTGGGTTATCCCCCATAAATGGTGTAGCTAATCGGATAAATGATCTCAAAACCATTCCCCAAATATTCCTAGTCTACTATCTACCTTTCCAAAAAAAATAGCAAAAAATAATAACAAAATAATATTGGACCCCTGATACCACATTGTAACAGCCCATCCCTGGGTGCCACACACCAGTGCACCAAGTCGGATAGTCAAATTTCCTTAAGGGTACCTCTCTATATACTAGAGTCTATTTACTGGCAGTGAGGGTCTAGTATGTTAATTGAGTGGAGAATATAACCATCTTTATTAAATTATAAAATCAATGTAAGTGACTAATAAATAGTGAAAGCATATATAACAAATAATAATACCAATAACTCGTGATTAAAATTACAATGGAAAAAAATATCCAACAAAGATAAAAATGTGGTATACTATTATACACAGTATGTTTTAATTTGAAACACCTAAAAAGGTTATAAAGTCTCAGATTACTCCCATAAAGTTCCCCAACCATTTCGGTTTCCATCATTCATGATCCATCCAAACTCAACTATCCATCTCAAGGTATTTTCCCTTAACCTGTTTAAAAAGTACAAAGTCTATTCAGGAACTGATCAGCCATGTCGAATAGGGTGTGAGTAATACCTATAAGGCCACCACCAAAGGTTTCTAAACAATCCTTTCTGTAATAGTATATATTTTTGTATAATGAATAAAATACAAATAAAAAAGTAACTCGTTTTCATTTATTCTATTATCATTTATTTAACCTCGTAATCCCTCAGAATATTCATGACACCAGATCCTCAATACCTGCTTTATCTCTCATTAGAGTCTGAACAATACCAAAGGGATATCATAATCCTGAACTTCCAGGTTACCATTAATCACCACAAATAATATTTCATCAATTTCATAAAACTTGTAAATTAATCTAGCATGAGAAACATGCACTATGGGAACTAACCTCAAGGGTCTATAACATGTAACAAAAACCAATGTATAAATTCTTAGTAGGAAAATTTTGAAATCTCTCGTAGTCTTTCCCCTCGATGTCTCACACGATCCTTTGAAAAAAAAAGAATTTCGCGCATTTTTCCTCCATTAAGGTTCACATGGTCCTTAAGTGAAAAATATTATAATATCTCTAGGTCTTCTCCCTATTAGGTTCACATGGTCTTTAATTAAAAAATATTAGAATCTCTCTTGGTTTTATCACTTTAATCACATTCTCATAACCCAGACATCCCCTATGTTATTCCATGCCAACATTATCACAACAATTTCCCATTTCACCATACATTACATAAATTAATTACTAATTAATTAATCATATCTCACACTTATATTAATTTAAAAATTAATTGGCCATTCCATCTCCATTAATTAATTCAACAATTAGTTAACTTCCTCAATTTCCATTAATCAATTCACCAAAACATTAATCACAACTGATTTAATTTAATTAATCCAACAATTAATTAATCATGTCAATATCATTAATTAATTTCCATAATTATTTAATCATATCAAAACCATTAATTACTTCAACACTTAATTGGTCAATTTGACTCTATTAAATAATTCAACAACCAATTAACCATATAAATAAAATTAACTATTTAAATAATTAATCAATAATTTCACAACATGACATCCAATAATAAATTCAACAATAAATATTCACAATATAAAATTAAAAAATTCAACAGTTAACTCAACAATTAATTGTCATCAAATTTCCTTACTAATTCCATGATTAGTTTATCACATAAATACCTTTAATTAATTAACTAATTAATTAATGACATTAATAAATTAGTTAATTAATCAATTAATTAATCAATATCCATATATTTAAAATCCCATAATATATTCCATAATTTTTTACCTCATTCAAAATCTCAATACATCATAATTAATACCGCAATTAATTATATAAATTCTCAAAGCTCAATATCTCAAAATTAATTCATCAATTAATTAACCAATTCTATCAATTCAGTATCCCAAAAATCCACAATAAATAATTAACCAATTAAGTAATCCAATTCATTCGATTGCGCCACCACAACAATACCAATTAATTAATTAAAAAAATAATTAATCTAACTTACTCAATTAAATAGAACAAGAAAATTCGATTATTTAATTCAATAATCAATTAATCTTATAAATCTCATTAAATAATTCAATAATTAATTAAACATATAAATCATAGTTTTTAATTCATCTATTAAATAATCACATAACTCACAGTATTAAATTCATCAATTGATTAATCAATTTATTTAATTCAAAAATTATATATATGTTATTAATTAATTTCTCAATTAATTAATCCCTTTATTTAATTAAATAACTAAATTCTCACATAAATCCCATTAATTAATTCATTAGTAATTAATCCTTTTATTTAATTCCAAAATTAAATAATAAAATAAATCCTATTAAATTTTTCCCAAAAACAATTAATCCTTCTATTTAATTCGAAAATTAATTAATTACTCAACTCCAATTAATTAATTAATCAATTAATTAATGCCTTTATTTATTTCAACAATTAAATAATCACATTGGTCACATTAATTATGTCACAAATTAATTAATATCATTATTTAATTCAATAATTAAATAATCACATTTATTGCTTTAATTATTTCTCTAATTAATTAATTAAATTAATTAAATTATATCAACATAGTAATACCCAATAATTAATTGGGTAATTAATTAATCTCACCAATCCTATTATTTAATTAATCAAACAAATAATCACATTTCTCATTATTATTTAATTTATCAAATAATTAATTCCATCAATCTCATTATTCAATTGAATAATTAAATAATCACAATATAGTCATTAACTAATACACTAATTAATTAATTATATCTCAAAAAATATAATATCCTTAATTAAATTGTAAATTAATTGAATAACATCAACTAATTCATAAATTAATTGTTTTATCTCATTTAATTTAATCATTATATTTAATTTCTAAATTATTTATTCCTTCTTCTCCAATTTAATAACAATAACAAACACTAATAATTAATTATACATTTAATTATTTCTATTCATCAACATCAATATAAAAAAAATTATTTATCTCTATTTGATAATCATGATATCACATTATTAATTTAAAATTATTTATTCACGTTCTAAAATCCAAATATCCCAATTCAATATTTTCCTTTATTAATTAATTCACTAATTTAATTAATTTGATCAATAATACTATTCCTAAACATATAAAATAAATTATACTATTAAAAACACATAATTAAAATCTAGACTATGGGACTTGAATTTTAGACCACTGACCTCAATAATGGGGTCGAACGCTAGCCTTAGATAATCACAATTTGAAGAAGATCCATCAAGAATTTCATGAAGTACACTATCTATATATGAAACATAAATCAACAACAAAATGAAATAAGATCTCTTAAATCTATATCTAAATCCAACAATCCTAGATCTAGATACAACAAATCTAGATCTGGATCCATCAATCCCAGATCATGATTCTGAAATCTAGCTCAATATTTCACAAGACTAGATATAGATTCAATCAAATATAGATTTATATACAACATTGTATAAATGTATTTGTTTTATCAAGGAAGAGGATTATAAGATAAAGATAGATAAAAATAGAATACACCCATACATGGGAGGTGTTCAGATGGTCTTCAGTCAAAGACGGTTGTGGGAAGAGGGGTTCTGGTACAAGGAGGGGGTCTGCGGAGGGGCTTCAGTCAAAGATGGAGGCACACCGAAGAATTTCAGTATAAGGAAGATGTGCATGGAGGTGTTTTGGTCCAAGAAAGAGGTGCATGGAGGGATTCTAGTATAATGTGGAGGTGCGTGGAGGGGTTTTGGTCCAAGCAGGAGGTTCACAGTGGGGTTACAGTCAAAGGTGGAGGTGCATGGAGGCTTGAAAGCATAGAAGATAGGCCTGGAGGATCCTTGTAGTGGATAAGAAGGTAGTCTATAGGTTTGAATGAAACTATAGCCATGACTATAATATACTGGGAATCATGGTTTTGTGACATGAATTCCCATTTCACATTGTGTAAAAGTCATGGATTAATTCATGATTTTACCTAGAAATCACTTCACAGCCCTTTAAAAATAATTAAAAAAGATTACACATTGGGTATTCTGCTTCTTTGACCTATCGACATGTGGGGAAAGGTATTTAAATGGGTTGTAATCTACTTTCGTGACATGTCAACACGTGGTGAAAACTAATTTCATGACATATCAACACATTGAGAAAACCTCTTTCATGACAGGTCAAGATGTTTTGAAAAATAGTTATAGGGGGTTCCAATATTCAATGTTATGAATTAATTCATGTTGATAATTAAATTTAAATGGTCTACCCAAAAGTATTATTTTCATAAATTGGGTCCGAAAATATGTTTTTCTTTTATAGCCATAACTAACCAGTTAGTCCAGTTGCACCCTTGGAAAAGGTAGGATATTACATCTTTCTTTATCTTAGAATATATGATAATTTTATAAATAAAGACTACAAAAAATTTTTCAAGGTAATATATAAATCCAATCTTCCTAAAATCCATAAATATAAAAGGATTGTGTGTAAGAAAAATGTAATAACTATAAATTCATAGGGTCCTGACCATGTGTGGAAATCATTCGTGGTTATATCTTATCTCATAATTCTCAATTGAGGATATAATTATTGTATTCCAATATTTGATAAAAGGTTAAGTCTTCTGGGTTTATAAAATAGGTCAAAATATGCGGAATTTGATACTATTTTATTATGATATTATTTAGCATAGGGTAATCAATACAATGAGTCATATATCTATAATTTTTTTAAAGAAAAATTAGGACTAATGAACATCATAATGAAGAAATAGTGATTATAAAAACTTTTTCAATATTCTCTTTTAATTTTTTCATCATTTTACTTAATTCAATATAATGAATTATTTAAATTGCCTTTATGATTGGTTATAATATATGGATTGGTTCAATTGATAGTTCAATATCACTTTCTAGGTGAAGACTCTAATCATAGAAGAAATTACTCATTCATAATGAGGTTTTTATTACTTAATGATTCCCAAATATTCAATATAGATTATAAATGATTATTTACACACTATCATTTATTTAACCACACTAATTAATATGATAAAAACACATTATAATGGTTTATAAAAAATTGTTAATTAACATAACTGTATCCCCTGGGAGTGTCAACTCAGGTGTGTAGTCTTTGTCCCACTCATCATGAATTCAGGTGATAAACTAGTCTAATCTCAACCAATCCTTTCCATGGTGATTACCCATAGTTGAATCCCTTCCAGAACTAAATCATATTTTGAGTATCTATATACGTATTAGTTTCAAATAAAACTATATAATATCAAATTTACCAATACATCAGGATGTTATAAAAAACATAGACTCATTCCATGATTTATCACTAATTTTTAAATATATAATTTTTAAAATAACTATATTTTACTTTTAATACTATCCATTGAGATTCTAGAAATCATACATAAGTAATATATTTATTTTATGTTTTAATCAATAAATTTCAAAAAAAATATACCTAATCTAAGGATGGGAAGGATTATTTTTTTAGAGACTATCTACATAAATTTGTTATCTTAATATTTTTATATTTTCCCTTGACCGTGATCCACTAGACCCTTATATAGACATCTCGTATGATGTAGTCATCTTCATAATACCAGGAAATGAAATATAAGAATGGGTGACCTTGAATTCTCAGTCTTGGAAATATATCAACTAGTCATAATGGTTAGGTCTTGACCAGACCATAATCGAGACTCATGTTGTACCTACCAAAATCCTACATCCATAGGCCAAGGGGTGGTGACAATCACCAAAAGGAATATCCTAAATTGGATTTTGTTACCTAATGTACATGTATCCACACAATCATTCATCTAAATGAATATTTGTAGAGTAATAATAATAATAAAATGAAACAACTAGAATGTAAACATAGTAGAAAAAATTTATAGGGTATACCAGAGTATAGTAGTGTAAAATAAAAATTAAATAGGAAAAATACATTCCTAGGAAGTATGTTTTGACCTGAAAAAACTGGAATGCAAAAGTACAGAGAGATCAAATCTCCAAATCTCATAGCTCCATCCACCTTATGTGGCCTAATTCACAAAGTATCTATAAGCTTCTTTGTATTCACCACTGACTTTTAATCATTTTTATAAGAAAAGACACATGTGGGTAAACCCCATGTTTTATTGATTATATAGATACCTATTAGGATTCTCCAAAAGGTGAAGGGGGAAGTAAGGGAAACGATACTAATATATAGTAAATAAATCAACATACATAAATAAATTTAAAAAAATACAATTACATGGATTATATATATATGTGTGTGTGTGTGTGCTCAACCCAAATAAAAAAAACTAAGATAGAATGGAATCTCTATGTCATATCCCCTGAAATGAGTTCCAACTATTCCAAAAGTCCATCAACGATGACCAACATCCTGGGCATCTATCTATAATAAATAGTGTGTGGGCTCACTCCCTACCATTGTTCCTCACAATGATGGGGAGAATCTTTAAGTAGAAGACATGCACCATAGTGATTCAGGGTAATTTCACTCAATAATAATTGTTAGATGACTTGTTCTCTAATGTGCGAGGGGGATCCACTTTGTAGGCTAGAAAGTTGTGCCCTTGTGGATAAGGGGGTTTTACTCTTCAGTCATGGGGAACCACTTCCTATCTGATAAGAAAGTTCCACTAATCAGATAGATAACAAACATCCTAGTATTAAGGGAGCTTCCACTCTGGTTTCAGAAAAACTGGAACCCTATTTGATAGGGGGTTCTACTCCGTAGATAGAGGACTCATGCACTAGTACATTAAGGGGATAAACTATAGCGTCATAAGGACCCACTCACTATTTAAGAGGAAGGTCCATCTCTGTGGATAAAGTACATGCACTGAGTTTCTTTATGGGTATTATAATCTAGTTTATCTCGTTATCCTTTTCCTGATCACTATCATGGTTGAGCATTGGATAAATAATCATCAATCCCAAAATATCTCAAATTGGCCCTTAAAATCCACTATAGAGGCCACCATTGCATTTTTTATGAAACAATAGATAGGATATGTTACTCAAGGGAAACAATTCGAGTCCAAAATAAATTGATACGATACGATGAGGTTTCTCTACTAAGGAAGAAGGGGTACACGATGTCTGAGGGGGCTCACATGACATACAGTCCCACTCTATCTAAAGAAAATTTCCCAAGAGTTACTTGAATCACTACCCATGTAACTATACATGGTATATGGAGAGTTTACATGGCATGTCTATGCCACCTGATACCTTTCCTATTCTCTCTGGAAATGACTATGTATTTTTCCCATGTCTTTGTACTTTGGTACACAGTGTGTGCCTAGACGTTCCCAAGCCCGTGTACTCCTGGAGTACATTCCATTTGTCTAGCATAAGGTCAATTGGAATGTGTTGTCTCACATAGTGCGTCAAACTAATAATTCATTGAAATTCTATCCACTACATCCAGTGACCTAAACATAGTGTGTTATTCAGACTACATAATGTATAGTCACATTTTTTACCAAATATCATTTCTGAACTCCACGCTCTAGGTCCAATAATTCTACATTCAAATCCAACATTATATCATCCTAAATGTGGATAATCTATCGTAGAACATCATATTTCTCCATCCGATGAAAGGAAAATTTTCCCATTTTCTTTTTATAGAGCTTTTATGAACAACCCCACACCACACATGGGAACCTTCACCCACTATCCATGATCTTGATTCCATTTCAATAGATTTTCACATGAAACTCTCAACGACTCAGTTTCCATCCCTAATTTTCCATTATTTTCTTAATAAGCTATTGTATTTTGAATCTTGGGGTCCGATCAAGTTCGGTACCACCTAAAAACATTGAGCATGTCCCCAGAGATCAATGGAAAGAGTGGGAATAAATTTGGGGATAATGGAATAAAAATGTTTTAAGGGCTGCTTCTAAGAGGTTTTGGCCAATAATCTGGATGGGGGATAAAAAAGTACTTGAATCAAATGAATAGTCATATTAAATTTAGTATTCTTTTGAATTCAATTTCCCACAATTGGTCCAGACCAACGAAATGGATTGATCATGATAAATAATTTAATTAATAGAGGATGAATCCACAAATGGAGTGTCCAACATGGAAATTGGATCTTCATTTTTGAATAACATGGTCTTTAATGATTGAGATGATTGGTTCCTCTCACTGCACTCTAATCTTCTTCGATCCTAAATTTTGTTGTCTTTATATACACTTCCCCAAAAAAATGAGAGGGAAAACACTCTCACTTCTCCTGATGTATATTCAACTATCCCTGTAGAATTATAATATTTGTGTATTTATGGATAAAATGAAATTTTCTTAATATTTTAATTAATTAAATTGATTATTTAATTAACAAACTAAATGTACCTCTATCTTTTTATGATATCTGAGTACCCCATCCTAACATATTTGAGGTCTCACCTAAGGTTAATATTGAATTCTAGAATCAACTACGGTCTAGTATTTGTGATATGAGATTTTTTAATGATTTATCCCACTTTTTAGGAGAACATGAATTCACAATAAAAAAATATATTTAATATTTTTATAAAATTGATTTTTTGCACACCAGGCAATGGAATTTCATGTCTCATGAGCTCCTGTCGATGAATATATATATATATATATATTTAAATGAATTGCATAATAAAAAATAGTCATATACATCATTCCTTGCTTCAATTATTTCATCCATGAATGAAAAGATAAGAAAATATATTGGGATTTTTAGCTTACATCCAGATCTTCCACTCTTAAGAATTCACTTACATATTGTCTTGCTACCACAACATGTGAACTAAGGAAATGGTCTATACATTAATGTTCCTCTCATATTGATCATTGACCACCACCAGGTGATATGAAAAAATTTCCTCATCCTCGATGTATAACTATCCCAGTTAATAACATGTGTGGGGATATGCAGGTATCTCCTTAGCCTAGACACATGGAATATGATGTCCACCTCCACCAACTATGGGTTTATGGTGAGGATGTAATCATCCATGCTTAGACTCAGCCTAATCTCAAATTGCTTGATGAACCTAGAGGATAGCTTCCCACCCATGCTATATCTCTACAATCCTTTTCATGGGGATACATTCAATAAAAATTGTCTCTCTACTCAAACTCTAATTTCCTGAGATAGTTATCATTGTATGATTTATGTCTACTATGATCCATCCTCATCTGCTCATAAATGGCCCAGATCATCTATGTCATCGCATGCA
The DNA here is from genome assembly GCA_963277665.1 of Viscum album. NCBI lineage: Eukaryota > Viridiplantae > Streptophyta > Magnoliopsida > Santalales > Viscaceae > Viscum > Viscum album. The sequence continues at coordinate 1,073,223,479 of OY728129.1, forward strand.
CCAACTTTATACTCACATGATATGTATCAGCAATCTCTATCAATCATAAGGGTGACATAAAGGGTCTCCCATATGGTGCCTAAAAAGGTTTCAATGTTATAGTAGAGTGATATCTATTGTTTTATGAAAACTCTACCAGTGGAAAGTGATCCTCCATGTTTTGGATGGAGTCTATCATGTAATCCATCAGAATACCCTCTAACACCAGGATATTACCCTTAGTTAGTCAATCTATTTGGGGGTGACATGATTTTCTCATCCTCATATGTATCTAAATTTCCTCATGATGGACTCTCCACAATCATGATGTGATCCTCAATTAACAATCGGAGACAACAATCATGGGAACCCTATAAAGGTGAACGATCTATCATACATGCATATTCTCCAAAATATCCATTGAATGATACTCCCTTAGAGAAAGAAAGTGTTCCAAATATTTGAGTCAATCAAATATCACCTAGATGGTTTCATGGAACATCATTTTCCATGAAATATATATCACAAATTCCAAATATATTCCATCCCATTTCTACTTCAGTATCTCAAGGGGATGCAACAATCCTAGAACCTAGTGTTTATCCTTCACCAACTAAAGGTGTGGAACTGAGAGAAAAATTAATCCACGAATAATCTCTTTTAAGACCCTAAAACCTTATGATGAATGTTTATGTAAGTCTTTTACCACACTAGAATATAAAACCAAATGATAATAGTGGAATCTCACATCACTTAATCCCACTTCATGACTGGGACCATAGTTCATTATTGGAATATGTAACATAAATTCCTCTTTCAGGATATCCATTTGAGGAATACATTAAGGATATCTAGTCACAAAATATCTCAAATTTTATGTATCCCAACTAGGACATTGTCACTTGATGAAGGAGTGGGGGATTCAACACCATCGACTGAAGAAAATCTACACCCTCCTACAAAAATAGGGTTAGCTGAAAGGATGCCAACTGTTCAAAAGCATACTTCACCAATCAAGCCAAATACATACTTATAAGGGAATCTTATACTATGATTCCCTTTAATGGAGTATAAGCTATCTCAAAATCAATGTCCGGTAGAATCTTCCACAAATTTCTCTATCTCAGGTTCAAGTCCTTAATTGTGATGAAGTACCTAGGACTCCAATGGTCTATGTAAATGATAAAGTACTCTCCGAGAAGATAGTGCCTCCCCAAACAAAGAGTGAAGACAAAAACTGTCATATCTAGGTTATGAGTCACATAATCCTTCTGGGTCTGTCTTAACATCCTCAATTGATATGAAATCACTACCATCTTCAACATCAATATGTAGTTGAGACCAGCTCATGTGCCATTAGAATACAATACCTACTATATACCATCCCTCGATAGTATCAACCAAAGAGAACCCATCAAATTCATACTCAACAACTCAAAGGACCTCTATAACTATTCATCATAAGAAAAAAGAAATCACATTATTTGTTTGGGTAGATAGATAGGATTTAATCTATGAGAATTCTTTAGAAAACCTCTAATAGTGCCCTTATATGATACAAAACCTAAACACCCTTGAAATGTTCATGGTAAATCCCAAACAAGAACTCTATCAATAATTTCAAATTCCATGAATAAATAATGATCAGAAATTACATTCCCCATTAATTGAACCTCATGTATCCAAATATGAATATTTGATATTCTACCATAAAGATTGTTCTCTATTTGAAAATCACGGGTCATACTCAACTTCCCTGCATGATCCTCCTCTATTACAGAGTATACAAGTATGAAATCACTGAAGAAAACCAAAAACAGGTCAAGTACTGTTGGGATATCCAGTTCATCAAATCCCTAAAAATGGTAGGGGAACACATCACACAAAAAATGGAATCACCAATAACTCAGTGTATGTAGTGACATTGGAATGTCAGCTTCAAAATTTCATCCTTGAAAACTCTCAACCAGTGGATGATGGATTAGAGATCTATCTTCAAGAACCAAATCATTCCTTAAAGTAGGTGAAAATATTAATCAATTCATATCAATGGGTACTTATTATTTATTTTATTCAAGATTAGATAATGATAATCCATGAAAAACTCAAATATTCTATCCTCTAGTTTCATGAAAAATATTATAGATGCTTAGAAGGACACACTATGACTGATAAAATACTTCCATAGAAGTTCCTACCACTTACACCATAGCTCTCAAAGCTCAGTATGGTCAACCTAATATGATTCATAAGATATCAGTGTTTTCCAATTTAAATGATGATAATGAACTCCATCTCCCACCTCAAGGGTAGTCTCAGAACAACCTTGAAAAATATTTCAATTTAATCCTACAAAACTAAATGAATATATATGCCTAAAGAGCCTACTACACCAAGGAATATACTCATCCACTGATCAGTGATGGGATAAAACCTTGTACTCATAGATCACACTCTTCTCACCATGAGATATCTCTCACCTACAATGTTGAATCACATCCCATTATTGAGAAGGAATCAAAATAGTCTACAGGGACAATCAATCGATTCTCAAACCATGGATAACTAGTACATACCCAATATGATGTCATAGGGTTATATTGTGATGATCAAAAGTTCCCATGTGAACCTCTATCAACTAAGTGATATCTCTCTCTTCCAACATATTCTATATATAGAAAAAACATTCCTTTTTTGAACCATAAAGAAAATATTTTGTGGTAAATCCTCTATTGGGATCTCTATCTATCACTCCATGATTATTGATATAAAATAATTACGTGATCTTATAACTATTAATACTGAGTAAAGATTAAAATAAACATAGAACATACCTCAACTCATATCATGTGCTTCAAGTTCATAACTTCCATAGCCTACAAATGTTTTTACCCATGACCGCCATCTCCATGATCCTGAAATGGGATTCCTGGTGGTGGTTGTGGTGGAAGGATATCATAGTGTACTCCTCCTACTATATCTCCACATTATCCTCTTACACCTACACCTACCTTGGGGCCTCCCCACCCTCTCCTAGTAGATCATGGATCTTGACAATGTCTCTATTGTTGAGGTCCATTAGCTATTTTCCTACCCTCCTCATGCGTCACGTCAGGATATAATGCATCATGTGACCTCACCATTCATATGAATATAACCACCCCTCTATGGGATACCCTAGTCCTATGTTTCTTCTCTATGCCACATAACCATGTTCCAACATCTGATTATGGGGTGGTCTACTACGTCGAGATCCTATAGAACAACACATTTCTTCTATTATAAATGACATATCTCAAAAATACACAATGCTAGCTCCAAATGACATCAATATCTCTAGAAGCCAAGTATCTATCACCATTTCCTACTCCAACAATGTAGTATAGGTGGGAATACAAAAGGGCCCCAAGTTGACACATATCTATCGGTGGATTCCCTGGTCAAACTTTTGTACATGGAAGTAGTAATCCTCTATCATGTCAAGGAATACTGCTCAAGTTATTTGAAACTTGAGGGGTACTCAACCACTATGATCTCTACCTTCTAAATCTCAATAAGATATTGAATCTGAACAGAACACAAAAAAATGGTTGTTACTCGTCAAGACATAACTACTAGAATTTGGGTCACAAGATTATTGAATCATCATGAATCTCTGAAACAAGACTCCTCCAGTTCCTAGCTACTTCCTGAAAAAGGATAGCAGTTCAACCACATGATCCATCTCTATCCGAATAAGCCTAAAACACAAACCATTGTCTCTATCCAATCAACCACTTTCTAGGGATCTAGATCTCTAGAAAACTTTAGAGGCCTCTCTCTCTGGAACTCTGGGAGGGTGTTAAGCATATATACATTCTATTTTTACCCTGTTGGTATGATGTACTACTCAAAAGGTGGGGTGTACTGCCTATCCACCCCAAGGAATAATTTTTTGAGATAGAACCTAAAATGAGGCCTAATTGCTTTTAGTATCCTTATGAAGATCTAGAACTAGGATCCTATTAGGATATCACCTTGGAGAAATGCATAAAATTATCATGATGTACCACGGTAAGGTAGAAATATATATACAAATATATACAAAGGGGATATTATTCTTGAAGAAAAATCAAAACTCAATCCTATATAATACTTGAACAATTGATCTCTAAAACCAACATATCTAAATTTAGAGTTGAAAAGTAGGTAGAAATGGTCTTGATTAATGGATACATTGGCCACCCGTACCATCATTGGGTTCCCTAACCTATGATACACACTCAAAAAACGTTTACATTATTTCCCTAAATCACAACTGAATCATCCTAATGGGACTATATAATACACCGTCTCATGAAATGAACTCAAATGATTCCAATCTCTCATGAACATACCCTTATCAGAGCTAGAGTTTCCACTAACCTAGGATATCTTCCTTAGGATAGTGTTTCCAATAATAAATGAAAGTAATATCCTAAATGGGAGTACTTTTCCTATTACACTTCTACGCACACACCCAAACATTTCTGTGCATAAGTGAAGAGTACTAAGATTAAAAAGATACCACTGTTAGAATGTAAACCAAGTATGAGAATTCTATAGTGTGTATAAGAGTATGATAGTGAAAATTGAAAATTAGAGAGGATTATACATGAAAAACTTGAATGATGTCACGTCCTAAAAAAACTAGAATGTAAATGTGCCAAGAGATACCAACTCATGATCTCCAATCTTCGACCACAATATGTATTCTAATGCAACAGGTATCTCTAAGAGAATATTTAGTCACCTCTAAACTATTCATAATCTACATAAGACATGAAATGTGTAGGAAAATACAATGCATGGTTGGGTATATAGATATGGAGTGGTATTCTCTAAATGATGAGGGGGTAGTAAGAGACATTATAGGAATAGATAATAATTAGCTCAACCCAAATCAATATAGTAACAAAATCCCACTACATGTATTAAATAAATATATATTCTCAAGACAAAGAATCCAAAATGAGGTATATGGGGTATCTATCTCATATCTTATGAAAAGAGTGACAATAGTTCAAAAAATTTATTTGCGATGCCCAACATCTCGCGCGTCTATCATGAAGTAACATTTTATAGGCCAACTGCTTTCCAATTTGTTGCACAATCAATGGGGCACAATCTCTATGTAAAGGACCTACTACATAATGTGTTATGGGGTGAAATTAAATAAGTATTTGTGTAGGAACCACACCATAATGCATCAGGGGGTTCCAAAATGTAGGTTAAGGACCTACTCCCTCGTGTGTCAGGGGGTTCAACACTAGATTCATAAGTACCCACTCTATATCCAATAGGGGGTTCCACTTAGTAGATTGACGACTAATTACCTTGCCTATTGGGGATGGTTTTCCACTCTAATTTCGTGAATAACTGCACACTATATTATAAAGGGTTCCACTAAATAGATTGAGGACCCACAACCTGGTGATTAAGGGGGATCCACTCTGTGGTCACAAGGACTCGTGATCTATCTGAAAGGGGGTTCCACTTGGTATATAGGGGAACCACACCCAGGTCTTCCAAGGGGTACTAGTTTAGTGTATCTAATGATACTCTATCAAATCACATCATTTTATCAAGCATTGTGTAAATAACAATCACACTATGAACATCTCCTATCATACCTACAGGGCCAAAAAATCCCCCATCACACTCTATGTAGAAAGCACTAGGGATTTGCTACTCGTGTGCCAAAATAAAAGTCCTAATAAAGATGATACAAGAGATTGAATTTTTATCAGAAGACTATAAGGGGATCATAGAACATGAAGAGACCCACACAATTTGTGGTCCTGATGAATCACTTTGTCGTGTCCTTGTAGGTACATGGATCACTACCTATGTAACTATATATGGAATGTAGAGGGTTCACATGGTTTTTCCAAGCCACCCGGGGTTCTGCCTTTTCTCTCTGTTCATGTCCATATACCTTTTCCTTATAAGAGTTGGTGTCCTAGAACAAAGTGGTTTTATTTTGATTACATGGATATTTAATGTATTATTACATATTGTTCATTATTCTTCATGACTATAATGTCATAATGTCCTAGATTATTTTTTGCATTGATAAGGTCATGACAGTTTCCTGCTAGGTTGAGAACCCTGAAATGCTACAATAATATTCTTAAATATAGTTCTGAGGTTGGATGGAATGCTATAATGGGACACATTGCATTCAGACCATTAGGTGTGAGTACTCGTAAGAAGATGAGAATTCCTCTCATGATGTTCAGACTTGGTAATCTCCAAGATCGGAGATTATGAGAACATACTCTCTTCTAGTAATTCTGCATGTTTTGGTGTCATCAAATATTTCTATCTGTGAGCATGTGTAATGATATTAGATTTTAATAATATCATTAATATGTTTCATGACACACGCACATTGATTTACTGTCGAAAACCATCATGCAGAAAATTGCTGGGAATTAGGGTATGATGGGTGTGTCATGAGGGGCATGTTATTAATGGATAGGTCAAGGAAAGATTTTTTCATTTGATTTTTTTAGTTGATATCTCAGACCTTTGATTGAAATTGAACTATCACATTAAATTCCATGGCCATGGTGTAACAACTAGTTTATTTCAGGTAGTCAAAGAACGACGTATCAAGCATAAATTTTGATGACACAATCATGAAACCTGATTGATAATATATTGCAACAAAGGGATTATATTACACAGTGAGGGTTCATATGTGGATGTCCTTGTTGCAACTTTATGTTCTTTCTCTTGGGTACCTTGACATGTTTTTAGATATTACTCTTTGACTTTCAGAATTCCCACCTAATGCCAATAAGAAAAAATCCACGAGGTTCACACACTAAGTATTTTGTGTGGTATCAGTTAAATTCTATTTGAATTAAATAAATGAAATAAATATTATTCTCACAACCATGAAATAATTGTATTAAAGTTGTGATGATCGCATAAATTAATGAAAATATATTTATTTATTTTATTGAACATTTAATAAATATTTATTTTTTATTTTTTAAATAATATATTTCTATACGAGAATAAATTATTTATTTACATATTCAGGTGTTCAATAAATAGAAGTGGAGTTCGAGTGGACCAAGGTCGGTCAGGTAGTAAAATAATTATTTAACTAGTTGGCACAAATTAAAATAATGATTCTATTATTTTGTGATGAGGAATTTTATTTATAAATCCATTTTGTGCATGTTGTATCACTATAAATAATAACGTGGTATTATTATTAAATTCATGGGTTTTCTCTATGTTCATGAATGTATTTAATTTTTGCTATGTAATTAAATATTTTAACCGAAATTCCATGTATATAAATAGGCAATTACCCATTTTTTGAAAAAATCCACACCACACGCTGGGTGAATTGATAATTTTTTAGCCAAAAAATTTCTCTCTCAAATCCTCTTCTCTCCCCTCTCAAGAAAGACGGATTTTCTTCAAGGCCGAAGAACAATCGATCCAGAGAAACTGACAAAGGACAGTCGCTTTACCATACTAGCACCCGTAGAACAAGTTGTGTTGATCATAGGTCATCAGAGCACGTGTGGAAGACTGCCATAAGGATTCTAGTTTGAATCCTTATAACTGCAAGGAGAAAATATGAAATGGTCAATTTGTATGATCAATATCATCAATGAAAAAAATATCAAAGAAACAGGTATTATTTTTCTTTATGAAGCTAATTAAATTAATTATAAACATGATCTGCAAGATCCTCTCTAAAGGTTTCCGGCCTTTTTTTTCTTTATCTAAATATTTGATTATATTCTGTGGTGACTGGCGTTCATCATCATATTGATCCTAGAATAATCATTGATCATGGTAAAAATTAAAATTGGTTTCTATCCCAACCACACTTTAATGACCCATTCTATCCCACGATCATGATATTGTCTGCTTTGGGCCTAGCCCACACGGTTTTGTTTTCCCTGGGTTATGGCCCTCAGACACCCCCCAAGAAAATGCATCGTGATGGGAGAGGTATCCACACCACCTTATAAAGGTGTGATTTGTGATTCTCCCCCTTTGATGTGGTATAGAAATAATCCACCACCATAGAAGGGCCCAACGTCCTCACCGGTAATCCCATATTGAAGGAGGAGGAGCACGAAGCACCCCTTTATAAGTTGGTGTGGATACCTCTCCAATCATGAGGCCTTTTCATGGGGGTTTCCAGATAGGCAGAGCCCAGGGAAAGCAAGACCGTGCGGGATAGGCCCAAAGAGGGCAATATCATGATTGTGGGTAGACTTGACTGTTACAAATGGTATCAGAGATGGTGTCCATTTGATGTTCCAGCAAGGACGTTGGGCCCTTCTAGGGGGTGGGTTATGGAAATCCTACATCGTAGGAGGAGGATCTTGAAGAAAACCTTTATAAGGAGGTGTGGATACCTCTCCCATCATGAGTCCTTTTCCTGGGGGTTTCCTGATGGGCAGAGCCCAGGGAAAGAAAAACTATGTGGGCTAGGCCCAAAGCGGACAATATCATGATCGAGGGCTGGACTAGGTCATTACATATGCTTCTGTTGCGCCCAGAACCTTCAAGTGGTATCAGAGGGTTTATATCATAGATTATAGTTATTGAAATATTTCTATGATTAATTACACATTTAATAATTTAGTTGTTTCAATTCAAGTTAATATTTCTATAATTCTGAATCTTAAATCTTTTCCTCCTATTTTGTTTCTTGTTTACCTTACAGAAATGATATTTTATTTTAATATTTATTAAAATAAAATATTGGATCTCATCCGGAGGTTCCAAATCTTCATGTCCATACAACACAGGAACACATGGTGTGTATTCGGAAGTACACACAATGTAGTCAAGATTCAATGCATCAGACTGGTCCACCAAACCAAGCCATGTGTTGGAGTCTTTCTAAGTTATAAATGACTCGGCATGTTGACCAGAAACATGTGTCATTCTATTTCCAGATTACACGTCATGTATCCGAGTGGACAGGGCATGTATTCCCTTTGGGTTAGGGATGGACCATATACCCTATACATGGATTTCCCAGCTGGAGACTGTGTAATGAGGAATTACATGACATGTGTCCCACTAGACATGTCGTGTCCTCCGAAGACTTCTGAAGTACTCTCACATGTCATTTCCCCGGGACTGTACTTTGCATAGATGGTAAAAAATAGTACACGCTGTTTAGTTTGAACTACAAGTCTAGGACTCATCCAAATTATTCATATTTCTGAAAATTTATTATTAAATTATACAATCCCTTGATATGTGTACCATCGTTCTGGCATAAATATGAGGCAGAACATGTGATAGGTGTTTTATATATTTTTGTTAAATTTAACATTTTTTTAATTTTCATTTCTACTCATTGGGTAGTTATGAATAGGAATTAACCGGATTTCTTCTAAAGTACAAGTTACGTACAAAGATAATATTAAATGAATTTATTTGTTTAAAATTATTATGGATGAGAATATCAAGTAAATTCATAAACAGATTTAAGATAAAAGGATTGATTAAATAAATATGATAATAAATTGATTCAAGTGAGATTTATCATAAACAAGAACGATAAAATAATTGAATACTAGTTTTATTTATGCATAATCATTGTTGCATGTATGGATGATCATGAGCTAAACTGAGACCATTTTATGTGGATAGTTTTTTTAATTTACTTATTTAAATTAAATTGTTGTCATGTGAGCATTCTCCTCATTAATATGTAGGACATGCATGCCCAAGGTTTCTTTTATGTAAAACCCTTTTTAAACCTCACCTATATGTGAGTTAAAAAATACATATGTAATGGATGGAACTACCAAGCTAGTAGAGGTGGTTCCAGCTGAGCCGAGATGCAACCAATATCGAAAGATACAGATGTGGATAGGTGGAAGATGTAACCACAAACCCAAAAGGTTCAAGTTGTTTCTCCCCTAGGTTAGGGTTAGTTTATCAACCTCTAGATAAAATAGCCATTATAAAAGCTCATGATCATATTGTTTACTTCTAGCAGTTTCATGGTTTATTAGTATGGATGTTTTTTCATGATTACATAATTAATAAATTAAACATGCATGCAAGATGGAACAAAAATAAACTAGACTTATGCCTAAATATTATCAAGGAAAGATTGATCATTTAAGTAAGTTTCAGTTAATATTAACAAGCGCGTGATAATGATAATAATAAATTCATTCATAACAGTTAAAAAACTCTTAAATAAAATATTGAGTCAGAATAAGCCTTCTATTACTTTATTAAAAGGTAAAACTCAATAAAACTATGTGTTGGAATAACCCTTTTTGGGACACTTACTTTTATAAAGAAATCACTTATGAATGGTTTCAGGTTGACATAACATTATTACATCAAGAGGATTAGACCTTGCTAGACATGGAGTAATATTGGATGTAAGAGTTGCAGAAATCCAATGCCAAGATTTCAGGATTGGGGAGTCCACTCAACATATCAAGGAGCTGGAAGCCCACAGTTGGAAAAGACCTGCCTGCCTAAATACCTTTTAATAGCTTAACCAACCCTTTTTGGGGTTATGTGAATGGGAATATGGATCCTTTACACTATAATGTCATGGAAACTTGACATTATGAGTTAAATGGTGGATGCCATTGGGACTTGATAAAATACTGGGAGACTTAATAAAATTTATTATTTCTAATAAAAAGTAATCAAGAAAGTACTAATGATATGTTCTGTTAATTGTAGAATAAAAATTACAAGCATATCAACCACACTATCCCTATGATCTATTTTGGCTAAAGACAACATCCTCACCGGCAGTAACTTCCATTAATGGTTTAGATTCCTTCAGGTTATCCTATGTCATGAACAGAAGTCTTACGTGCTGGAGTCAGCATTACATGATCCACCTACTAAGGAAGCGAGTGATGAGGATTTCATGGTCTATGAGAAACATATGAACAGCGCGGTCGATGTTCAATGTTTGATGTTATCATCAATGTTTAGTGATCTCATGAAGTCTTATAAAAACATTTATACTTATAGAATGATCGATAAACTCTGTGGTATTTACCTTGATAGGTAAAGACATGAAAGGTTTGAGATCTATAAGGAACTCTTTCAGAGTAAGCTTGGAGAAGGTACCCCAGCTGGGCCTCATGTAGTCGATCTCATTGGATAAATTGAGCGCATAGAGGTTCTAGGGTTTAATATCCTTGAAGAACTGGGATCCTAACTCATTATTGCTTCACTTCATCATATAATATCTAAATATTTGGTCAATTTCCATTTGAAAATCATTGAGAAGTCTCCATATGATCTTTATATCCTCATTCACCAAGTGGAATAATATATGAAGCGAGAAAAGCCTTCTGTCATTTTGGTGAATAAGAAGATAGGGAATGCGGAGAGCATTAAGTCCAAAGATTCTTCATGGACTTCCAAGAAAAGGAAGATCAAAGGAGAGGAAAGGGAATAGGAGGCTGTTTGTTTTGCATGTGTCAAGAAGGGCCATTGGAAGAAGAACTGCACCCAGACTAAGAAGAAAGGGGAAGCTTAAAGTGCATTTGTTATCGAATTCAATCCATATATTTATAAAAATTGGGTTTTATATACAGCTTGTGGTTCTCACATATGTATCAAAATATATGAACCATGTAGATTCAAGAAGATTGATCGAGGGGAGGTATATCTACGAGAATCCAATTGAGCTAGACTTGTTGTTGTAATTGTTGGGGACTATCACATAACGTTTCTAAATAGGATGATATTGGTGTTAAATGGTAGTTTTTATGTGCCTTATGTATCCAAAAACATAATTTATGTATCCAGAATATATATAGGTGGATTTTTTTCAATTTTGTAAATGAATGTTTCTTATTTTATAAGGATATAATTTGTTTTTGTAAGGAACATTTATACAATGTCCTTTATGTGATGGATTACACAAACCATGTAATAGCAATTGATGACCAATATACTTCACATGAATCATACCACACACAACAATGGCATCATTGTCTAGGTCATGCAAATGAGAAACTCTTGACAATGTTACATCAAGATGGATATTTCGGTTTATTTGAACTAAAACCACTTGGCGTTTGTCATGCATGTTTACAAGGGAAAATGAAAAAATCCCCATTTGGTTGGAAAGGAGAAAGGGATAAAGAGATTCTGGAATTGGTTCATACCAATGTGTGTGGACTATTTCTAGTTGAAGAAAATCGTGGGTACTCATACTTCAAAACTTTTACTGATGATTTTAGTTGATATGGATATATCTACTTAATGAGGTATAGGTTGGATTCCTTTGATAAGTTCACGGAATGTAATAATGAAGTTGAAAACCAGATTGGTAAGAAGAATAAGAAACTCTACTCAGAGAGAGGTGGGTAATATCATAATTAGGACTTCATTGATTACTTACTAGACTTTGGGATCCTATCCCAACCCACTCCTCCTTACACACATCAATGAAATGGTGTATGTGAAAGGAGGAACCACACCTTGTTAGACATGGTGAGATCAATGATGAGTCCTGAATGTCTTCCGTTATCCTTTTGGTGATATGCGTTACAAACAACAACACACATACTAAACCATGTTCCAAATAAATCAATAAATGGAATTCCTTAAGAGTTCTGGAGTGTAATAAAATCCATGTTATCGTATTTACATTTGTGGGGTAGCGAAACATTTGTCAATGTTTCTTCATGTAATAAACTCGCACCCTAAGGCACAAAGAGTACATTTATAGGACACCCTAAGGAAACAACGGTATATTACCTATACAACCCCTTAGTCAAAAATGTTATAGTGGAAACAAATTCCATATTCCTTGAGAGGTAGCACATCGCCAAAATAGATAGTGGGAGAGATATAGACTTTGATGAAGTCGAGGCTCAAGGTTCACAAGAGTTTGTATAGGACAAGATTCGACAAAGCCCTGTGGAAGAAGAATGTGTTCTAGAGACACAACTACTATGTAGGAGTACAAGAGAGGTTAGAGAACTAGAATGGTATGGTTTTCTATTTACCAAGGATGGTGACTCGTTAGTAGTTGATTATAATGATCATCTAACCTATAATGAAGCAATATGTGGAACAAACATTGCCAAGTGGAAAGAAGACCGGAATTCTAAAATGGATTCCATGTACCAAAACCATGTCTATATTTTGGTAGACCTCTAGTTGATGTAAATCCTGTTGGTTTCAAATGGGTATTCAAGAAGAAACTATACATGGAAGGACAAGTAAGTACCTATAAGGCAGGACTGGTTGAAAAAAAATTTAAACAACATTAAGGAATTTACTATGATGAAACATTCTCACCAGTTGCAATGTGGAAATCCATCAAAATTCTACTTGCTATTGTGTCTTACCATGACTATGTGATTTGGAAAATGGATTTCAAAACATCATTCCTTAATGGGAACCTTCCGGAAGATGTCTACATGACCCAACCTGAAGTGTTTCTAACTCAAAATGATGTCTTTAAGGTATACATGTTACAGAAATCTATTTATGGATTAATTAAAGCATCCAGGAAATGGAACATTCATTTTGATAAAGCCATAAAAGAATCTGGTTTTATCAAAAATGAATGTGATCCTTCTGTCTACAAATGGTTTAGTGGGAGTGCAGTCATTTTCCTAATAGTGTGTGGTGATTACATATTACTCATTGGAAATGAGATACCAGTCCTGTAGTCTTTTTAGGCATGGTTGAATCCATGATTATCTTGGAAAGACTTGGGTAAGGCATCATCTATTATTAGGATCAAGATACATGATGATAGATCCAAGATATTGTTTGTCCAAAGTCAAAGTACATACATTGATAATATACTAAAGAGATTCAGTATGGAAAAATCTAAGAGGGGATTGTTTCCAACATCACATGGCATTAATCTTTCCAAGAAAATGTTTCCTCAGACACATGAGGAAAGAAAGATAATGGCAAGGACTCCAAACGCATTAGGGATTGGTTCAGTCATGTATTCCTTTCTTTGTACTAGGCTAGATTTCACCTATGAATTGAATTCGGCAAGCAGATATACAGCTAACACAGGTGACCACCATTGGATAGAATTCAATACTATTCTAAAGTATATGTGGCGTACTAAGGATATGTTACTGGTTTATGGAGTAGATGAGGAAATAGTAATCATAGGATATGTAGATTCTAGTTTCTAGACTGATCAAGAAGAAATGAAGTTGCACACAATATACATCTTCACTTTGAATGGAGGTGCAGTGAGTTGAAAGAGCTCAAAGTAGAGTGTGGTTGCAGATTATACAGTAGAGTCCGAGTATATCGCGGCTTTTGAGATAGATGTAGAAGTAGTTTGGATGCGAAGCTTCTTACAAGAGTTATATGTGATACCTAGAAGTAAAGATCCCATCACACTATATTTTGATAATACTGCAGTAGTGTCTCTCACGAAAAGACCCAAGGTAACTTCAGCGGATGAAGAACAAACTTCTGAAGTATCATATCTTGAGAGATTCTTCTCAGAGAGGTGAATTTTCATTGAGTAGTATTTCCACAGAAGACAACATGGTAGACCCCTTGACTATAGCTTTGACTCAGCAAAAACATGATCATCATGTGAGGTCTAGCTGGCTGAAAGTTGTAGGCAGTTGGCTCAAGTCCATGTGGGAGTTTGTAAGATTTGGTGTCTTAGAACCAAGTGGTTTTACTATGAATGCATGCATATTTAATGTATTATTATATTTTGATCATTGTTATACATGGCTATAATGTAATAATGTCCTTGAGTATTTGTTGCATTGATAAGGTCATGGTAGTTCCCCACTACGATGAGAAAATTGAAATGCTATAACAATATTATTGAAATATAGTTCAGCGGTTGGATGACATGTGATGATGGGACACATAGCATGCAGACTATCAGGTGTGAATACTCGTAAACAGATGAGAGTTCCTCTCATGAAGTTCACACATGGTAATCTCTTAAATTGGAGATTATGAGAGCATATCTTCTAGCGGTAATTCCACATGTTTTTGTGTATTTGTATATTTCTATCAACGAGCATGTGTAATTATCATTAAACTTTAATATTATCATAAATACATGTCAGGACTTATGCACTTTTATTTACTGATGAAAAATATCATGCAAATAGTTGGCAGGAAGTATGGTATGTTGGGTGCTTCACGAGTGGCATGTTATTAATGGATAAGTCGAGGAAATATTTATTCTTTTCATTTATGGAAGTTGATATCTAAGCCCATTGATTGAAAAAGATCTGTCACGTGAAATTCCATGGCCATGGTGTAATGATGAGTTTATTTTAGGTAGTGAATGAACAACACATCAAACATAAAAGTTCCTCAAACAGTAATGAAAAATTCTTGATGAGATATTGAAAAAAGGGATTATATTACACAGTGACAGTTTTCATGTGGATGTCATTGTTGTGACTTTATGTTCTTTTTATTGGGTTCCTTGACCCATTGATAGATAGTAATCTTGGTCTTTAGGTAAGCCAACATAATGCCAAAGAGAAATAATCTTAGAGAGTCACGCACTAAGTGTTTTTGGTGGTCTCAATTAAATTCTATTTGAATTTAATTAATGAAATAAATATTAATCTCAAAACCATGGAATAATTTTATTCAAGTTAAGATGATCACATAAATTAAATTAAATATGTTAATTTTTATTATTAAACATTAAATAAATATAAATTTACTAGTTTGTAAATAAAATATATATTTAAGATAATAAACTATTTATTTATTTATTTGGGTGTCCAATAAATAGATGTGGAGTTCATGTGCACCATGGTCGGTCCGATAGTAAAATAATTATTTTTAAGACAGTAAATATTTTTTTAACTAGTTGGCCCAAATTAAAATAACATAGATATTATTTTGTAACGCGGAATTTAATTTATAATTCCATTTTTCACAATTTGGTGAACTATAAATAATGACATGGTGTTATTATTAAATTCATGGGGTTTCTCTAAGTTCATGAATGTATTTAATTGTTACTATGAAATTAAATATTTTACCTGAAATTTCATGTATATAAATAAGAAAGTACCCCTATTTTACCAAAAACCACTCCACACTCCTGGTGAATTGGGAATTTTTGAGCCAAAAAATTTCTCTCTTGAATTATATTCTCTCTCCTATCAAGAAAGAGAAAAATTCTTTAAGGCTGAAGAACAAGTGATCAAGAACGACCGACACAAGACACTCGCTGCACCGCGCTAGCACCCGGATAACGAGCGGTGTCGATCAAAGGTCATCAGATCACATGTGGTTTACCACTAAAGGGATTCTATTTGGGATCCTTACAACTAAAATGTGATAATCTGAAAGGGTCAATCCGGATGATCAACATCATCAATGAATAAAAATTCCAAAGACACGTGTTTTTTTAATGAAATTAATTAAATTAATTATAATCATGATGTGCAATATCCTCTCTAATGGTTTCAAGACTCTTCTATATTTTTCTAAATATTGGATTATATTCCATGGATACAAACATTCATCTTCATATTGATCCCAGAATAATCATTGATCATGGTAAAAATCAAAATTGGGTGTCGTCCCAACCACGATTCCATTGTGCCCAGAACCGTCATTCTTAACCATTGTACTTTTCCACATGACATGTGCCTAGCCATTTCCATGGATATGTACCCATGGATTACACACTGAGTTTTTCAGAATGCATTCACATGGAATTTGGGGGTCCAACATGTCATGTGATACTTATAATTCCACATAACCCCATCCACTATAGACGGGGACATACACAACACGTGTTCTTCAGACTATACCACATGAAGTCTAGTTTTTCATAGAATCTCATATCCAAATCCATGCATCATATCTAATCATTACACCTTAGAATAAATTCTTTGGATCCTCCCAAATGTAGTGGATCATTCACCAACCTTCATTATTTTTCATCCATTGAATGGAAAATAGTTCCTCATCTCTTTATATAAAGCTCGTACGAACTGCCTCGTACCGTGAAAATAAACCATCACCCTCCATCTCTAATATGGATTCCATTTAAATTTATGTTTCCCCCATGAATAATAAATCCTTAATTTACATCCCTAATTTGGCATTCCATTCAACTCTTGTGATTATTATATGAATCGTGGGGTCCAATTGAGCTTGTTTCCACCCGACAACATCAAGCCATGCTCACATAGCTCATTGGAAGAGAAAAAGAATAAATGTTTTCATAAAATAATAAAAACAGTGGTGTATTGATCATTTTTAACCATTATTGGACAATATTCATGAATGGGGATTTCTGGGGTGAAAACAAAAGATTAATAAATTTAGTTTTTGTACCTGGGATAATTCATTTATCAAATATTTGAACAGGCCGAAGAAAGGGATTGATCATTCTCTAAGATTTAATAAAATTAGGATGAATAAAAAAAATTACAATTCCTACTTTTATATTGAATCATTTTTCATCAAAAAAATGATTTCTAATGATGGATAGGAGTTGTTTCATTTTTTTACTTCGATATGGTCTGATATGAAGTTTCTTCATCATTCTATGTGATTCACCAATAGAAGGAGAGGAAGAACACTCTCTGTTCACTATGGGTGAATTCATAAAACCCTAAATAATTAATATAGTGGTGTATTTAAGTGTAAAATCATATTAGGTTAATTATTTAATTAAAATAATTAATTGAATAAATAAAAAAAATTGTGTTGCCAATGGTTGTGATATATCAATGCCCCATACCAACATATTTTAGGTCAGGCTTATGATAAACATATTAATTTTGAATAAAATTTGATAACATATTTTTAATATGATATTTCATTCAATATTTATCCCATTTTATTTTAGAAACTTTGTGTATCAAATATCAAATATATTTAGTTTTTTTATAAAATTAATGTTGGGGACATGGGCATCAGAATCACATGGAGTATTAGTGCCTAGCTTTGAATATATGTATATATATATATATATCGATGTATTATATGAAAAAACTAGATATCTATTAATTTGATCATAATTATGATGGAAAACATGATTAAGGTTAATATTAGTTAAAAAGATCAGGAGATCATATCTGAAACAACTTGATTGATCAATAAGGATCACCACATTGGAACAAAATCTGAGTATAATATTATTAGAATAATGCACTCATAATATATAATATATATAAAATAAATACTTACTAAAGAATAATATATTTAGAACATACAATAACATACAGATCTGGAATATTTTGAAAATATGTTACATTTTAGAGAAATAGTGTCACAAACATAAGCATATGAAATAATTGTGAACAAATCCATGTATTTATACCATTAAATTTGGTTATAAAAATCAACTTATTTACATCATTTTTTTAAAAATAAATTTAAGAATATAAAAATATCATTATCTCATAATATATAAAACTATAACCAATGAATTGGGGGTGCTATAACACCCCATCCACTATCATCGATTCATATAAGATCCACTAAAAATACAATAACATATATTATCATAAATAACCCATGGGATGTAAAATGGATTTAAAGAATTTTAAAAACTGTATAAAAAAGGAATTAAACATGATCAACCAAAAAATAGAATATATTGGTTAATTTATGAACCATTACATTATTACAGAATAATGCTCTGAAAATGAAAGAGAAATCAGAAAAAAAAAATTCTAATTTTTTTTCTTGATATCACCATAAAAAGAGATGAATTTCATATCAAGTTAAAAATAATTTCATTTAAATAATAAGGAACATATCAAATAATTACATTTAATGAAATTTAATAAGTATACATTGAAATGATCTAAATCAATTTTCAAAATGTTATATACAAATGAGGAATATATTTTCATTTAATGGAAAATAATGTGAAATATTTTAAAAACATTAATTAAAATCTAAAATTTTTAAATGGATATTAAATCATTTTTTTAATAATTTGTAATATAAGGATCCAGGGATAAAAATACAATTTTAGTTTCCACTAAGTAATGTGGAACACTAGTAAGTAGTTAAAACACTGATATCGAAGAAAACTCATTAAAAGGTATAATAGTTTTTCATAATAAAATTTATTTTTCACTAAACCATAGATTCATAAAGGAAGAATAATTTGGTGTGAAAACTAATTTCCTTATAAAATAATGTTGAAATATAACAAAACATTATCATAGGTAAGATACGAGTATACATCAAAATGTTTTGATAAATAAAAATGATTATAATCTAAGGGAAAATTTTGAGTCTCAAAAACCCAATAAAACTAGAGAAAAAATTCAATAAAAGACAACATAAAAGGGAGAAAACATAACTAAACATTTGATTAAATGAATAACATATAATTATTTATATATTATATCAAATAGGATCTATACAGACCTTCTTGAATAATAATTGGTTCATAAATATGAACTAAATCTCCATGAAGGAAAATTGAGATGAAATCCATTATCTTTACTCCCATATAGTAAAATGTTATCCATCCTAATATCAAAAAATAAATATATTAATAAAAAAATAGAACATTAATAATTTTTATAAAATTTGATGAAATATATTTATAAATATTCAATAAATTTTTATTAGTTTATCATCATCTACTATCAAATTCTGGTGTCAAGAATCCAGATCATTTTGGACTAATTTTATAATGGTGGCATATGTATTACTTCTTATCCCAATGTTAATTATTCTTAAATATTATTAGGTAATAAAATAGATTTTTTTAAATAGCTTATAAATTTATAATTCGATTTATTTTGTGTTTTGGTAATGTTCTAGCGATGATGAAATCAAAGACGAGCTTGTTTTGGTGGGTTTAAAGAATTAAAGGTCATATATTAATTAGATCCTTAGCTAATAACAAAACAACTCTAGAATATTTTTAAATATTGAATGAATTTATAATATATGTTTTTACAATAATAGAAAATAATTAATCATCCATGACATTAACAATACAACATCAATAAAGTAGGTGGTAAAAGAAACCTAACAAGAGTGTTCTATAAAGATTGAATGAGTAATATAACATTATTATATAATGACAATATAAATGATAATTAAAATTAAAAATTTAATTATTATCATATATCTAAATTAAACACATTATTATACCCATACATGATGGGATATTGTGACACATGAAATTCATTGTTTGTAAAGGTGCTAGTCCATACATTTTCCTAGTCAACAATCACTTTTTCGAATGAATGAACATAATTATTGTATATCAAATACGATCATTTAAGAGTTATATTTATGACATGACATACCAATTTATTAGTAAAATCCATCTTTGATACCATCCTATAGAGGTTTTGATTGAAATGAAACCACATCACACTGGGGAGGCGGCAGTATAGACATCTTCACTATCGCTGTTTTTTTATTTTCTCAGTAGATGGAGGGAAAAAAAATTTGGTATAAATAATTATATGAAATTTAGGTAAATAATTTTATTATAGTCATTATATTAAATTTATTATAACTAATTTTGGGAAGTATTATAATAAAATAAATGATTCTGACAAGGTAATACTCTAATTAGAAGAATGAGTGTTCACTAGGACAAATCCTTTGAAGTGATTTCCTTAGTAAAACATAAGGAGACATAAAGATTTTTTAGATAGTTGAGGGTTATAAGAAGATAAAAATGTAATATATTAAAGGATTAATATTCAGGTTATGTTTACCTTTAAATTGTGAAATTTGTACCCTCTATAATAGGAGAAAATCCCTTTTTGAAACATGCATCATTTTTAATAATTAAAAATGACTATTCAAGGTTGAATAGACCAAAAGTGAACAAATAGCGGGTGTGGGACATGATAAGCTTGAAAACTCACTAAAACATTATTTCTGAGACATGGTTTATGCTATTTATTGATTTGTTTACTTCTAACCATATACAAAAATTAACTTATACATTGGTCATTAATTTTTAACATTTTTTATTTAAATTAATGGTAAAAAATATATTTGGCTCATTTTACCTATTTTGAAAAACTAGATTTATAATATGAAATCCATTTTAATACATTAATTCTCTAATTTTTTGAAAATTTAATTTTAAAATAAACACACTTATTCACAAAAAAATAGTAATATAAAAAAGAAATATCTTTTTAACATTTAAATTTATACATAACTTTAAATTGTCATGTAAATTTATTTTAAGGAAATAAATAGATTTATTTTATAATAAATAAATTTTAGGATACATTCAATGAAATAGCGAACAAAATTTTACTATATAAAAACATAATTCTAGAAAAAGATTGAAAAAAGGTATTTATATTAAAGTAACATTTAAATTCAGTTTAAAAAATATTGGACATATGATTAAATGTTCAAATAATATTTTAAAAATAATAATTTCATTCATTAAATTCTGATTTTATTAGATTAAATTTCATTAATTGTTTTAGGATAAGATATATAATGATAAAATACTAAAAGAAATTTATTTCACAAAACATTAATTTTTTACTGAAATACATATCTTTTTATAAAAAATTTAAAAAATAAGTATAAGTATATTTTTATGTGTGGAATTAAAAAATAAATTTAATGTTACAAAATTGAAAATATAAAATTTGAAAATGTATCTTTCAATTGAAAATAAATTATATAAATTGAATGTATTTTGTTGAAAACAAACCTTTAAATATTGAAACATATTAATTATTTATCTTCTAAATATATATTTCTTTAGTATATAAGTTCATTATATATTTATTAATTATTTTTTTAATAGGTTGTATTTTTTTGTAATTATATGTAGCAATTAACATAAGTTATCAAAAATAATATATGTTTTACAAAGCATTTAATTTTATGTCATTATATAAGTATCCTAAAGTACCTTAAAAATACAGAGGGTATGTTCATTATCTATAGAGGAGATAAAAACATAGTCATCAAGAGAAATATATATTATAGTTTGAAAAAAGATAAAGATGATTTGAAATCAGTATAAGGATAACTATTCACTCTCAATAGAGGTGATGTGAGATAGAAGATATGAAAACATGTTTTAATCATTGATTCTATCCTAGAGTCTTAGTATATTGTGGATTATAATGATTCTAATTAATTTATTTAGGTGTGAAACATTATCCATGATATTTACATTGTAAAAATATTTAAATACCCAATCAAACTATATCATGATTATATTATATTGGTGGCTATTGAAAAGGTGACACGGTCATATTAGTGAAAAAAGAACAAACATTAAAACTTTCATATCAAAATGTATTTTTCATAGATATGTCATATGAATGTAATAAGTGTTTTTATGGAAGATAATTTAGGGTTAATATTGACTAAATACCTATCAAAGCATAAAAATGTACATATTGTGAGTGTTTGTGGACTTAAATTTATTAGTTTTTGGATCTATTTCAATTGGGAGTCTACCAGATTTGGTTTCCTAGAAATAAATTTTTTGTCCATTTGATTACTTTTATTATCATAGAAAAAATATTCTTAAATACCTTATCACAATCTAATTTTTTCAATATTAATTTAATTTGATAATATTCCATATTATTTTTTATTTAAAATTTATATATAGTTTCCAAATATGATTGTAACCTCTCTATGAAATGAAAATATTCTTAAACATTGTCAAATGGTTATGTAACATCATATGATGGAAAATTGATGATATATACCATCAGGTTAGTGTACTCGTAAGAGGAAGAGACTTCACCACTTGATGTTTGCATCTTATCATATTTAAGATGATTTATGAAAATTATAGAACCACTTATAGATATTAAAAATGTATTACATATCAATGGATATTTATATATTGATGCATGTGTAATGATACTTAGAATTTACTTTTATTATTAATGCATACCATAAGTCACATAATTAAATTTATTATCTTAAACCATGACAACATATGTTTAAAGTGGATTTAGTTATGTTGGGCGCATCACGAGTGATATATTAGTATTATATAAATCTATGAAGTTTTTATTCCTTCCATGTTTTTTAAAATTGATATCACAATGATTTTATTTAATTTATAGTGTAACACAAAATTAAATGGATATGTTGTATTTAAGAGTTCATTTAAAAATGTTTTCGAATGATGTATCTAGTGTATAGGTTGATTCCAGAAGCATGCAATCTTCTTGATGAGATATTGTGAAAGAAAGGATTATATTATATAGTTTTTATTTATATATAGTATTCGATGTTGTGGAATAAACATATTAGTTTTATTTCATTTATATATCAATGAACACTGATATATTATTTTAAGAAAACCTACATATTTTCACAGAGTAAGAATCCTCGAGGGTCACATAGTTAGAGTTTCTATGGATATCATTTAAATTATTTTTGAATTTAATTACTATAATTAATATTATCATCATTAATGAAAATTTATTTCAATTTGTGATTTATTGGTCTCACATGTTCAGTAATAAATTTTTAGGAATGGAATGTTAAATAAATACTTATTCACCATACCGTTAATATTATAAAAATTTATTTATTTATTGCATGAATGGAATTTATTAGTTTTGGTTTTATAAATATTGAGGAGGAAATAACAACTAAGTTATCTAGTCTATTGTGGATGATATATTATATATCATTAAAATAAATATTGATTAATTTGTATAAATAAATGATATTTATTTTATTTGTTAGTTTAAAACAGGTCAGATAAGTAATATTGTTATTATAATTTTTAATCCGATGTTTTCGAGGGACTAATATAATAATAAATGAACTATATAGAACTATATATTTCCTATCCTTGTTATAAAAATTCCTATTTTTATTATTTCATTGGGTCCAATGTGGTTGTGCACATCACATTCATTATAGTGATGTTCTCTACATTGTAAGAAATATTACATTGAATTATCACAAAAGATTAAAATTCTATATTTAACCTCCTCACATAAATTATGTAATAATAATTAGTCCTTAAAACATGAAGGATTGGGTGGGGATCAAATGAAGTAATGAAATAGGATTGGTACATCTGCACTATCACCTAGAGTTCCATTGGTAATTATTTTAGTTCAAATGATCAGGTTGAGACCACCACTAAATTGATTCAAATTTGTATTTCACCAACACAAATATAGTTCTAGGAAATGAAAGTTCAAAATATGAATAGCTACATTATAGAAAGAACATAGGGCCAAGGTAATTTCTCATTATTAAATGATTTATGAATTTAACATAGATGATCCTCTCTATAGTTTTGGTGATCTTTGTCAATATTCTTTAGATAAATTTTTTTGGTTGTGACATTTCTTTTGATGTAAATTAAACATTATTCATTTAATCATACAAAATATGATTTCTTCTTATCCTAAATAAGAACTTAAACCATTCCACAAAACTTTTAGATGATTTTTGGTGATATAGTTATGTGGGAAATGAATGTAGGGGAAGAAACCATGAGGTGGGGGATGGAGATCTATTAAGGTTATAAAAACATTATTTTCATGGTTTTATTTTCCTTTTGATGTTATTAATCCAACTCAATTTTTTTTAATTTAATTATATATTTTATATTTATTATAAATTTTTCATGATTGATTTTACTGTATTGTTTTGTTATTAATATATTTGTAATTCATTAAATATAATTAGTTTTTTTAAATTTGAAAAATTATTAATTGGTGATGAATATTTTTTTCTATATATTATTTACATTTAGTCTGTAAATAATTAAAATTTACTGATTTTTTTATTTATCTAATAATAAAAATAAAGTATTTCTAAAATTAGAAATATATTTTGTTAATACACTAATAGTACCATTAACCACTATTTTTTTCTTTATATATTTACAAATGATGTGGTTTGTGCCACATGAATTTTTTATCATTTATAATAAAATATTTAAAATAAACCAATGTTCATTCATTATAAATATAATCTATAGAAAAAACAATATTGTTCCTTAACATGCATATAGAAATAAAAAACTAATACATCAAATACACCCTTAAATATGAAAATTATATGATAAAAATTATTTCTTTTTCCTATAATAAAAGTGAAATAACAATGATTAAATGTTGATGTTTCTACCCCAATATAATCTATAGATAACTTCCTATGATTTTGTGAAATTCAAGAAATAATAAGTTAATAAAATAAAGGATGTATATTCTAATACAAATAAAATATGGAAATAAAATATGTCATATTAAAAACTCACCCAAATTTTAACCTCTTTTGTTGTTAGGTTTGATTTGGGAATTGTTTTCTGGGTAAAGTCTTAAGAACATATAAAGGAAATATTATAGATTTATTCCTTCATAATATAGATAGATAATTACACCAATTCCATGGAATTTATGGAACCAAGAAAGTGGGACGATAAGAAATGGAAGGATCCAACTGGATGGAGTTTAGCAGATACAATTTGGGTGAAATGGATTTCACTAAAATGAGGTCATTTTAGCTGAATGATGTTATTTATAGAATAATATTCAATAAGGATCCATCAATCATGGATTAGTGATTGAGGCTGGATAAATTAAGGCTGAAAAAATCATAGAGGAGTCTGAGTAATAGAAGGTTTAGCTTCTAGAATGTTCTTAGATGCAGTGGTCTTGATATAGATGAATGTGGTAAAATGACCAAAAGTGGAATATTCTAAATGTTGAATGGATGTTTAGGAGGATTATCAAATAATTATTAGGTAAAATTTTCTCGGATGAGAAAACATTAATTATAAAGTTGTGTAATCACTCATTATAGATTTCATGATAGATATATTGTGTAGAATCATTAGTGAATTGATTAAATAGTGATTTTCACTATTCACTAGATGATGTTTATTTTAGCGGCAATTGTTACTAGAATTTTTAAGTAACCAAGGCAAATAGATGGTTTATCAAACATATCAATATGAATTTTTGACTGGATGACCAAGTGGGGACCTCTATATTATGGTCATTATACCACATGTGTACAAAATAACTTCCTATTGTTGAAAATTCCTAACAAAGTATGAGGTGGCTCTCCTTCCAAATATGAAATCCTAGGCACACATGAAGTTCCTATGGATCTAGATCTAAAGGAATAAATCAAATATTTTTAATGATTTGAAATAGAAAGATAGTATCAAAATAGAAAACGATTGAAGGTTTGAGTGGGACTTCATATAGTATTTTGTGTTTTTTTATTATGAGGTTTAATTATCCTCGTAACTCTATATTATTGAATGAATGATGTGATTCCATTTATCTAATCGATATAGGTTTCAATTCTAAACCACATTAATCCATGTTGTGAATTGATCTTCATTTTTTACATGCATTCATTCATGGATATCAAGTGATTAATCAGTATTGTTTTTGTTTTTATCATAATTACATGTTCTAGAAGAATATGTTTTTGTGGAATGATCTAGAATAATTTTCTACAATTGTGATTCTAATGGGGACTACATTTAATGGAAATTTTAAAACCATAAACTTCTTTTTTCACCTTAAAGTGATATCAGTGGAATTTGGTGTAGGGTTTCACTATTGAGAATATTGATATTGTTTTTTGGATGTAAACATATAAATGATTCGGTGGAAATTTTCACTGATGAAGTCAGTGATATGAATGTATATTTTTTTAGAAAAATACATCTTGATAAGGCAGAGCCTTTAGGTGAGTTTCATTATTATTGTGGCTATTTGAGATTGTATATATGAATGAGATATTTCTTGTACTAAGTGACCAATTATGATACATATAAGGACTTCATTGGAAGATGGGGTTTTTACCTGTTGTGATGTAAAATATTTAAAATCTTACATTGTATGTTTTTTGCGGTGTGTTCCATTAATTAAATGGTATTTTAGAAGGTGGTGGTAAACAATTGATGTTCCCGTGGATATCAATTATTATATTATGGTGGAGGATACTGATTTTTCTGAATTATAGTGTTATAAATATAGGTTTATTTTCAATTTTTATTAGATTTTGAAGATATTCGAAAGAGAGAGATTGAACTATAGTTCATGATAATAAGATAGGAATTATTATCAAAGTTGTAGTCTGAGTTTGTTTCATATTCATGGAAGGAGATGTTAGATAAATTTATAAGTATTAATTTGGTGGGTTTTAATTGATTCCTCTATCTAGTATGGTTTTTTCATATGTAAAGTGTGGCATCCCATAATTTTTAAAATAACTTTTCATTACATTTTACAAACGGAGGATCTTCAATGTCTAGTGTCTTGGAAAGTAGGAATGTAAAACATGAAAACATAAAACATTATTCTAATCCACTTTTAGGGCCTCATATTAAGTTCTTTCTAAGTAAAATTATTTATTTTCATAACCTGGAGACATATATCAAAGGAAAGAGTGACTAGAAGGCCTAGTAAG
Source organism: Viscum album (assembly GCA_963277665.1). NCBI lineage: Eukaryota > Viridiplantae > Streptophyta > Magnoliopsida > Santalales > Viscaceae > Viscum > Viscum album. The sequence continues at coordinate 1,073,250,857 of OY728129.1, forward strand.
GAAAGAAAGGGAATCAGTTTAATTGGAAAATCAATAAGAACTTGATGAAAAACATATAACATGAGAAATTGAAGTAGAGGCATTTCATAATGTAAATAAAATGAACTATAAAATGAATATATGGATACATAATTTAATTTATACATTCATTATCACATCACCAAGGTTTCATAAAATTTACCATGGTTATTCACCAATGTATTGTGAAACTTATCATCTCTAGAGATTAAATTATTTACCCAATACATTGGAGTGAAATATGGGTATACCATTAATATGTATTTACATTATTATGTTCCACACATATAATAATCAAATATTTCTTTAATAACCCAAATAGAATAAAATAAATGACTATCATTTCAAAATCATGACATTTTAAAAGTGCTTAAAAATAAGATCATTATGTCATCTATATCCCATGGAAAGAGAGTGAGGGTTATATATATGTAAATTAAAGAATAAAATATATCATTTCTATGTATTTATTAACACCCATAGAAACTAAAAAGTTCTCGGTATTCACATTAATAAACAAGACAATTTCATGAGAGAAAGAGAGAGAAATTTTGAGAAGAAATTTCTGCAGTATAACGGCTATATAACATGGATTTATGAAATGATGAAAAGAGAGGGGACAAGAGTCAACCACTCATAACGAACTCATAATACAGTATTGGTACATAATAAAAGAAAAAAGATCATGGTATGAATACTTTAAGGAAATACCTTATGAAAATGAAACTCGAAAGAAAAGAGAAGATGCGATTTCTTTTATAAAAATTTGGCAGCCTAACGGCTTCAATAAAAAATTCAGAAAATTGGTTGATGATAAAGGAAGAGGTCACCCATCAACTGGACATAAAATGGAAATTAATAATGATATATAATAACATACCCCAATATAAAATGATGGAATTTAGAAGACATAACATAAATAAAGTCATGACTTAAAAGAGGAGGGTGAAAGGTTCCCTTACATTGATGAGTAACTTCGATAGCTGCAGAACAAGACACTCAGCCTAGTAAGTTAGGACTTGCTAGGTGCATCCAAGAGACCTGATATCAAATCTGGGAGGAGGCATATTTCTGGTACTGTAGCAGTAATATAGCAGGCATTGTAGCAGTACTGTAGTAGGCACTGTTCCGTACTGTAGCAGCTAGAACTATTCATCCATCTGGGCCATTGGGCCATAGGTTTGGCCCTCGGGTCCTACAAGGCTTTCAATACACCCAAGTCCTTCGAGCCTGTTGATTCTCAAGGCCTTCAGGAAACCTTAAGGCCTTAGGGACACCCTAAGGCCTTCGGGCCACATGAATTGAGGCCCTGACACACTACATAAAATAGATAGTCTGGTTGAATTCCATAAGACCTTCGGGTCATGTAATACCCCAATCCTATAAGACATGTAATATCTGAGCCTACGGGCCTCGTAAGGGTTTCCCCTCATCCCTTGAAAGGGGGGTTATCAAAAATAAATAAATATTAAGGCCTTCGAGCCATTCAGGCAGACTTCGAATGCTGGAAGGGTGGGTCCTTCGGGAGTTTGAGGGAACCTTGGGAGGAATCTTTAAGAGTAAAATGACTAGAACATAGTTGAGAAGGATTTTTTAATTAAATTAATGAGGTAATGGATTTTTATGTATAAGGAAAGAGGGGGAATATTTAATTAATTTCTAAGTGACACCTCATCGGTGGTATTTGCAAAACCATGGGCTTTACCATTGTATTTTCCCATGGTATTGGCCACATGGTACACCTAATAACATATATTACTATTAACAAGTATATAAGATATATTACATCATGATTACATCATCAATGATGTCATTAAACACCTGAAACTCAAAACTGTATTTTTACTTTTCACTGAAAATTCAACTGTTTCAGAAAAAACACAAAATTTTACCCTAACCTAATATCTATGCTCTTAATTAAAAAATGATCCCTATTTTAGAAAAATAATTTACTAAATATTTTTAATTTAATTTATAAATAAAATCATTATTTATTCCAAAAAACAACTCTAAAACTAAAACTTATTCTGTAACACCATGAAAAAGTAATCAAAGTCCCATAAAATCATCATATACCTATAATACAAGAAAGTAACAATTTATGATTGACTTTGATGAAAATATATTTTTTTATTAAATTAATTATAAAATTTTAATTAAACTACTTATGACATACAAAAATAAAAATACTTATATTATGACCATTTTTTAAATTTTATGATGTCTAAATTATATTTATACGTTCATGGGTGAAGTTTCTATATTTTTTGATGATTTACAATTCATTATTATTCATAAGGGTATCTTACTACTCATAATTTACTATTCACTAAATATTAAGTTGATTTTATTAGATTCTAAATTTCATTCCAGTCACAATTCTAGAAGACCATTTTCTGAAATTTATTTCACATTATTAATTATATAATGTTTACAAAAATATTTTTAAATATAGTTTTTACAAAAATCATCAATAATATTCATCCTATATTTATCCAGACATTTGATAATCACAAATTTTACTAAAAGAAGAAATAAAAATTTTATTTCTTTAAAGGGATTAAAAAAGGTATCCAAGGCCTCGTTACATAGCCCCTTATAACACATGTATAGGACCATAGTGTAAGATTTGGTCTGGTGATAGAATCTTAGGGAGGCTCAGAAAACAATGTCAGAGTGGTGATTTTTATCCTCTTGAACTTATCTCTTAGGTGATTTCGTTCAAGCTTCACATGTTAAAGTTCATCATGGTCTTGGTCTAGAGAAAATCCCAGAGATACTACCTCATTCCCAATCTCTAACAGATGGGATTCGTACAACCTGAGTCGACTAGATGAGGCCACTAACTCTTCTTTATGTATTAGTTAACCAAGATCACTTGTATTTTTAAACAATAATTATAACGTTAAGTGTTTAGTTTCAAACATTCATATTGACCAACAATCATTTAACAATCGAAACCCAATGGTATCACTTCATTAAATAAAGGATATATTTTTGTGAAGTATAAAATGAAATAACACACAAATTTAGGAAACATATATTATTTAAAAGTTTGGGTCATAACATTTTTCCCTCTTATTAAATTTCATACCAAAAAATTTAAATCATTCCCTATGAAGAGAAAAGGTTTGGGTACTTCTGCCTCATAGACTCCTCTGGTTCCCACATAGCTTCTTCACATTTGAGGTTCCTCTACAAAATCTTAACATGTTGGGTAGTCTTGTTGTGTAGAACCTTGTCTCTACTATCTAATATCTCCACCGAATTCTCCTCATAAGAGAAGTCATGTTCCAGTTGTACCAACTTTGGATTTAATATATAATAAGGGTCAGGTATGTACTTCCTCAAGAGGTATACATGGAAGAAATCATGAACTTATGCTAGATTTGGAGGAAGTTCAAGATGATAGGTTACTGGTCCTACACGATCAAGGATTTCATAGGGGTCAAAGTACCTAGGGTTGAGCTTACATTTATTCCCAAACCTCATGAATCTCTTCCATGGTGAAATTTGAAGAAATACATTATCACCAAAATAAAACTCCATGTCCCTTTGATGGTTATTTTCATAGCTCTTTTTCTGACTCTCTGCCACCTTAATGTGTTTCTAGATGGGATGGGGTTTTTTTGTCATCTCCTGCACAAGGTCAGTCCCATGAAACTTTCTCTCACCAGCTTCATCCCAACAAGTAAGAGTTCTAAATATATTCCCATATTGAGATTCATGTGGTGACATTTGAATACTCGAGTGGAAGATATTGTTATAAGAGAACTCAACTAAAGGGAAATGTTTACCCCATCTACATTTAAATTCCATTGAGCCTATTCTTAGCATATCCTAGAGTGTTTGAATATTCCTTTCAGATTGGCCATTAGTAGGGTGGTCATAGGTTGTAATGAAATTCAATTCAGTGCTTAGATCATGATGAAGACTTCTCCATAATTTTGATGTGATATTTGGATCACGACTAGATACGATAGAAAGTAGAACTCTATGGAGCCATACCACTTCCTTATCGTAAATCATGGAATGATGACCAAGAGATAAATCTTCCTGAATAATGATAAAATAGGAATTCTTGGTGATATGGTCCATAATAACCCATATCACACTGTTTCCTTTGGAATTTCTTGAGAGACCAGTGACAAAGTCCATAGTGATATTATCCCACATCCAGGCTAGAATGGGTGGTGGTTGTAATACCCCTTTAGGAAGTTTTCAATCTACCTTCACTTGCGGACATTACAGGAACCATTAAGTGTAGTAAGAAATCTCTCCTTTCATATTATCCCACCAGTAATGATCATGAAGGTCCCTATACTTTTTTTCCTTCCAAGATGTATAGAGAAAGTTGATATTTGAGCTTCATCAATCAGCTCCTTCTTTTTTTCTGGAATAGATGGAACACATATTCTTGTACTAAATTTTGGTACACCTTCATGATCTATATTGAACTATGGAAACATCCTATCCTTCATAGATACAAACTTATTCTTTAAAAAATGATATTAATTCTGAGTATTTTTTATCTTCTCTAGTAATGACAGTTGAGAAATATTTGGGGTCAAGGTTGATGATGTCCCTTCCCATATAATCCCCATGTCCAACATTACAAGGTAATTTATCAAAGGATCTATTTGAATCCTCATAATGGAATGAAAAACTGAGTCTTTATTACTTAATGCATCAGTGGCATTGTTTGCCCTTCTGATATGGTAATGAATTGAACAATCACAGTCTTTGAGATGCTCCAACCAACTCATCGGTCTCATGTTCAATTCATTTTGTGTGAAAATGTAATTCAACCTTTGATGATCTATGTATATATCACATTTATCCCCATAAATATAGTTCCTCTTATCTTTAGAGAAAAAAAGACCACAATCATCTCTATATCATGCATAGGAAAGTTCTACTCATGAGTCTTCAACTGTAGAGATGCATAAGAAATTACTTTTTCATCTTTCATGAGGATACACCAAAGCCCTTTCAAAGATGAGTCGCTAAAAATAATGAATCATTCTTTACTTTAGGGCATAATTAACTCAAGTGTACTAACACATATTATCTTCATAATTTAGAATCATTCCTCACACACATTTATCCAGATGAATTCGACCCCTTTTTTAGTTAACATGTTTAATGGATTAGAATTTCGTGAAAATATATTCACAAAACTCCTATAATATCCCCCGAATCCATGGAAACTACAAATCTCAGTTATTTTTGTATGTTGAGGCCACTCCTTTACAACTTTTGTCTTTGTAGGGTCGAATATTATTCCTTCATTGGTAACAATTTTCCCATGAAAGAAACTTTTTGTAACCAGAATTCTCATTTTCTGAACTTCCCAAAAAGAATTTCTATTCATGGTGTTTCAAAAATACCCCTTAGATGATCATCATGCTTCTTGCATATTTTGGAATATATCAGAATATAATCAATAAAAACTACCAAAATGTTATCATGGTAGTCCTTAATGACTCTATTCATAAAATCCATAAAAAAGGTGCATTAGTCAGTCTGAAGGGCATAACTACAAACTCATAATTCCCATATTTTGATTGGAAGGATGTTTTCAGAATATCTTCTTTCCTTCCCCTCAATTTATGATAACCAGATCAAAGATCAATCATAGAGACTAATTGAGCCCCGCAATGTTTGTTAAATAAGTCATCAATTCTTGTAAGAGGGTATTTATTATTCATTGGGATCTCATTCAGTTCTCTATAATCAATGCATAGCCACATAGATACAGCCTTCTTCTTTTCAAGGAGAATATGTGCTCCCTAAGAAGACACACTCAGTCGAATAAACCCATTCTCTAAAATATCTTGGATTTGTTTCTTTAATTCATCTAGCTCCACATTTTCTATCCTATAGGGGGTCTTAGATACCGAATGAGACCCATGTACGAGTTTAATGGGTAACTCTACCTCTCTTTATGGGGGAGGTCCGGGTATCTCCTCATGAAATACATCAACGTATTCCTCGACTATTGGGACATTTTATATCTTCATACTCTCATTTCCTTCTTATTCTTCATTGATCAACTCCAAAATGAAAGATATAGAAGGTTATTCTAGACAAAGATCAGGTTGTGATATCTCTCCTTTGAATATAACTCTAGGTTTTTGATTCAATACAATTGAGGTTTCCATTCCTCTGTATTTGATCTTAGCATTATACTTATATAGCCAGTCCATCCCTATTATAATGTCAAATTCTACCATGGGAATGACTACTAGCTTTGCGATAAGATTGTGCTCACTAAATTAAATAATATAGTTTCAATACACTGGCGATTCTTGGATAATCACTCCATGCGTCTTGACTAATAACTCTAATTTTAGCAAATTGTGGGTTGATTCTAAATTTTTTTTAATCATGGAGGAAATAAAAGAATGTGAAGAACTAGAATCAAAAAAAGTACTTTCTATCTTTGAGAGAACAACTAGAGTACCTTCCACTACATTATTTTGTGCTTCAACATTAGCCATAGTGATTTCAAAAGAATGTCCTTTTTACCTTGGTCGTTGCTAAGGCTAATGTTGATTACCTTCAACTGCCCTCAGGTTTGGAAAGTGATTGGAAAAGTGACCATGTTTTACACACTTATAACATTGGACATTAGGTAGGGCCTAAACCATCTTTCCCTTGTCATTAGTGTTGGGAAGTTGTAGCTTCACCTCACTACGAAAATTCTGTGCAATGTGTCCATCTCTACCACACATGTAGAAATTCTCTCTACAATTTTTACGAACATTAAAATGATACACACCATATGTAACACATGGGAATATACATAGAGATATTTCTCCATCACATTGATGTTTCTAGAATCAAGACCCTAAGAGTTAATGTAATGTAATGTTCTAAAAATAAGGAGTTCAATGGACATACTATGGGAAAACGAGAGTTACCAAAGAGAGTTCTTTCCAAATGAATGTAGTGCCTTCTAAATAAACATTCTATAAAGATCCTTACAGTCCGGATTGGTGAATGAAGTTGAAAGGAGGTAGTTCAACATAAGATTTTTGCAGTCCATGAACCATAAGTGGAAACTTCTAGAATGAACATTAATGTAGCACTACAAATATAAGGGGTATTACATATGATAAAAGGATGTTTCATTGGATTTTTGATAAGTTGTTTTAAAAAAAACTCTGAATAGAAGAAAAAATATATAAATTGGTTGAAGAAAACTGTCACTATTATTAGAAGTCGATGTTATAATGAATTATCAGTGAGAATTTTAAAATGTCATGTTCACTATTCACTATAAGTTTTTGGTTGTGGTAGTTAAGTTAAATTATATTAGAACATTTAGATCCAACAAATGTAGGTCCTAAATAATTATATAGTAGTGGTGATTAGATGACCAAATAGGTTCAACGATATGTAATCCATTGGAAATCCTATGCATATAAGATTATTGATCATTGATGAGGCTGAAAAAGGTTAATGTGGATCCACTTCTATGGATTCCCAGTAGGGCACACATTGAGTGCCAAAAGCAAAAAATCTTAAGGGGGATATTAAATATCTAGAATGTTGAAAAAATAAAAAGAGATTATCATTAGATAAATAGGCTTTAGAATTGGTGGAACATATTCTAGTAGTTTGTGTAGAGTAACCTGAAGGTTTGATTAATATTATAACCATAACAACTCTTTGAATGATGGAAGTGGAGTCTTTTCCTATATGTATGTGGGGATCAACTCCGAACAACATTTATCAATATTATGAATTGTTATTATTATTTATAATTTCATTATTAGGTAGTTATGGGGTTCTTGTTCATTCTATTAAAGGGAAAACATAGAAGGATAATGACTAGATGTTGGGATGATTTAGTACAGTGGTAGGGGAGCCTGTAATTCTTATTTTTGGAAGTGGAAGTCATATGGTAATTACATAGAAGAATTTTCTTCAATTGTGCTTCTAGTGGTGACTGATTATGATAGGAAATATCATATTTAGGACCCTTTATTTATCCTTAAAATATGAGTCCTACGAGAATCCCTATGTAGAAAAATCATTTTATATAGAATCTAAAAAATTCCCAAATGAACGACACCAAAAAATACACACCAACTCATTCATCTTCAATGATTATTGAATCAACATTAAACTTAACAACTATCACTAGTATTATAGAAAAATTATCCTCATGAACATATAACCTACTACATATCGAAAAATTCACATGATTACAACAACTATTAATTAATCTAATGATGTTCTAAAGCCAAATATGATTAAAATTAATCTTTCCATTAATGAACAAATAATATTTCAATTACAAAGGCTAGATTCACCACTAAGAAGGGGTGAATTAGTGTTATTTTTATGAATTATTCTTTTTACTCAACCACCAAAACTTGTAAATGTTATGACCCCCTCAATATCTTCTATCATCCTCAACTTGTATGCAGAAAATATAAAGAGAATGCATTACACTGGTATTTATAATGTTCATTAGTAAATATTACTCTTTTTCATTATTTGTTACATTCCCTAATAATTTAATATTTACTATATAAAAAATGGTTATAACTCCATGGACTATCATGACTCTATCAATATAGGTTCACACATTATTCACGATCATAGTTCACATAAGAGAGTCTATACATTCAGACATCTTACAATGATGTATTGATATAAACTATAATGATCTGCTTATTATCTTGGTTACCTCTAAACCACTTGAGATGATCTTTCTCAATGAGTAAACATGAAAAAATTGTAGATCCATTTATAATATCTTTAATAACTTCTATATCCGATAATATTTATAATCGATGTTGGCATCAAAACACCCTCTAAAGCATGAATGATCTAAGGCTTTATCACTACTCTAAATATGTGGGTAGATGGTCTTCTTCTTTAGAAAAATATTTCTCCCTTTCATAATCATCATTTCACTTTGATAATGAACTGTACTGGGATATCAATTCTTCAAAATTATTATAATAAAACATTTCAAAAGTTCTCTCAAACCACTTCAGTACATCATTCATTTAGTTTGACATATTTATATCCATAAAATAAAATCATTTATGATATTAGTTTATAAAATGTAATTTTGGAATATATTTTTTTCATTTGACTATATTACAGTTTTCCATTTTCTAATCACTCAAATAAAATCCTGATTTTATTTCTACTTCTAACCTATTCGAGTCCTAGTGAAATATTCCTTTTTATTTTTTCAAATACACTTCATTTATTTTTATTTAAATGATCAAATATCACATCATCATTTTCACAAAAATATTCTTCTTTAAATCATTTGAAATATCCATGTTCATGGTTTCATCCATCATTTTCCCATAGAATAACCATAATTCAAGGCAGAACACCTTTTCATTTATTTTTTATCTTCAGTTGTGATCATTCGGTTAATCATTATATTTTGAATCCATAAACTATGTAGCATGATCATCTTCATATTTTTTTGTCCTTCAAATTTTAAAATTATGAAAATTCTTATAATTTATCCATGTAAAATATTTTAGGTGATATCCTAAAATGACATATGAAATTAAAGATATGAGTATCATAACTCTTAAATTATGATAAAATTTCTTACATTATGTTCAACTCACTCATACATATATAAATTCTCTTACATGATATCCACATATTTTATGTCTTGATGACTCCCTTTTTTCATTTTCCAAAATTGTTTACGTCCCTTAAATACCATAGGCACTAGCTGAAATAGTTTTTGTATTGTATAATTTATTTTTTCATTTCTTCAAGAATCACATATTTTTATGAAATTTTTTACACATAATATAAATTCCCCTTTTAAAAACATCATCTATTGATGTGTGATAAAAAAATTTCTTAAAATCTATTTGGAATCTTGAAACTTGTTATCAAGGAATTTTTAATTATCAAAGCTCCTCAAAAATATCATAATCATTTAATAATATGTTTTTTCACCTATTCTTAATATCTATAACCCCAACATTATTCTGGTGATTTCTAAATTATTTTGGATAATCTCCTCATTCTAAATCATTTCCTTCATTCTTCACATCTGTTTAGATCTTAAAATAACCAAAACATATTGAAAAAAAACTCTTTCCCAATTAGAACTTTTCTATAACGTGAAGAACAAAACATCAATAAAAACATTCAAATTACTATAAAATTTAAGTATCTTTTTTTACTTCACATGTTATTTAATGAATCTTTTTCATGAACCATCTCATTTTGGGATCTCAATAATTAATTTAAATGACAATTTACCCTTAAGATTCATATAGAAATTATTTCTAAACAACACTATAAAAATCAACACATTACATTAAAAAAATATTTACATACTAACAAAATAATACAATACAACACTTAAGAACTTCAATCTCCCTATTTGTGTTGTTTTAAATATCACCAGCCACTTCTCCTTCCAATATGTATTCTTATTTATGTCCTCAAAATTAAAAGTAAATAAGAATGAAACATGCAGTTACCTTCTAAACTTGTCTTCTTTATTAAAATATTTTAAAATCATAATCCTCTCTCCCTATCATTTAGAGTAGCATCTTGGTACCCATTTAAGAAAATAATGGAACCACACTCTTTTCTCTACAATGAACTTTTATTTATATATCTATAAATCTATATTGGAAAATTGGTGTAAAAAAATAAACCATTTATCTGAGGTTTACTATGATCTCAATAATTTCACATACCTAAGATTACATTCTCAAAACTCATTCAAAGGTATTCTCAACTAGATTTAACTAGGGAAATTTAGAAAAGAATCTAAACAACCTAAGAAAATATTTCATGTGAATTAAATATATCCACCACTTTTTTCATCATCTTTTCACTAACCAATTAACCCTCGCATTATTACGTCTGATATAAAGAAAAATAAGGGTTGTAATACTGATTGAGATACAAGAATATTCTAATTTCATATAGTTTTCCATAAAATCATGATTTTCATAGATCTTTTAATTTTAAAGACCCATCCTTAATATTTAACCCCCCCTAAGGGATGAACTCAACTCTTCCTCTTTAGGATATTTATGATATATCACAATGTAAAACATTATTATTTTCTAATGTGTAAAAAACACAATTGTTTCCTTAAATTCTGAAAATATTAATGAACGAATAAAATAAAATTTAATAGAGAATAATTTTTTCTTCCACATAAGTCGGACAAATGATGATATTTTTTCTGAACAAAAACATCTCATTTCATCTAATCTTAGAATGTGATTTTGTTTTCTTATGGTTCTAAACAACAACTATTTTTTATATTTTCTTTCAACAAATGAAATGTTTATTATTGTAGAGATTTTTTACCCTAATTTGGATGAAAATAAAATTGATTTCCTTGTTCTTTCTTATATAATTACATTAATTATTATTTTTCTATAAAAATTTTCATAAAATTATTCATTTAATGCTTAGTTTTTTCACAAATCTCACATAAACATGTATTATCCTTCTATTTTGTATATATAGAAAAATTCTTGTCATACTCAGCCTTCTCACATGATATAAATTTTTTCCCATTCGTATTTGCATAAATGTGTGGTTTTTTCATTTGTTTAAATATTTAAAATTGGATTCTTTAAATAGTCAACAATTTATTCTTGACATGATTAGTTATAATGAGATTTTTATTTTATATCTTTTGATCTATTATATTCAGATTTTTATTCCCTTTAAAATCATAGGCAATATCTCTTCATAAATTATCCATACGTACCACAATATTTTGAAATTCATGTCTGTATTTTCTATAAAAATAATCAAAAATCATAATGTCACAAACCATCCCTCATGTCCAATATCGTGACTACCCCAAGACCGCCTTCCCTAGGCCAAGGACTAGCGAGTAGCACCAAAGGCGTAATTCCCTAAAAACTGGGAAGGCATTGCCTTTATAAAATACAAACACACACAACCAGATTACAAGCGGAAGAAAACACTAAGTAAAAACCATGTGACAAGAATTCTGAAAGTAAAGGGGGCTAGAAATATAAGCCTAATAGTAAAGTACAAGGAAAGGACAAATAGGTACAACTAAAAAAGACATACAGATGGAAGGTGTCTAGTAGCTCCTGGATCATCCACCATGGATCCTACCTGAAGGGTAGGTACAGATACCCTCCTCAGTGCTCCACATCCATCCGTCTCCTCTGGGTACCGACTCATCGTGAGGTCCACCTACGGGTACCGTCCAGTCATCATACACTCTACCTCGGGCAGCATTGTCTATGATCTACATCCAACGCAATGAGGTATGGGAATAACCCGTGCAAGGGTGAGTATAATGATACTCAATAGGGACCCTGAGACCCCCAAGGTCTCAAAAAATCCAACAAGGATAAACCAAAAAGTATGAAATCAACGGATAACCATTAATAAGGTATATTCCCACACATATACTTAAGTAATAAAATAACCCATCTCAATCATGATAAAAACACAAAGGTCTTTGAATCAACTCAAATCAGGATTTTTCATTATCAAAACCACGAATGTTGGAGAAATCCTCCTCTTTCAAGAATAGTGGGACTGTCGCGACACCAAGGTGCTTCCCACTAACCTTGGACCGCTAAGGTACTCCTCCTATCGAGTATGACAGGTCTCCTGCCAACTACCAGAAACTCCGTCTGCTATGGGTCTACCGCCAGATACCGGACACTCCCCCTATATCCTACATAGGTACTCCTCCTGTCCAGTATCACAGGTCTGATTCCAAATACAAGGCGCTCCATCCACCATGTGTCTTCTACCAAATACTGGGTGATCCCCACTGGGTTAGTCGAGTCTCTCTGAGTCGAATCGGTCAAGCAGTCATCGGATCTACAACTACTAGGTCTCTGCACTCTGTCTGCTCATCGCCGGAAGGATCCGCTCCATGATCTACTGTTCAATACTCAAAGTGTCACAAAGCCTCACGTAGAAGTATCTCAAGAACCACCACGTCATTGGGGTCTCAACACAACAGACGGCGCATCAATCAGACGCCCGGTATGTGAGTTTTTAGCATTTTAGTCCTGGGGGCCCGGTTGGATTCGTGTACGAACCAACCTGACCATGACCCAACTATACCCCCAAAACTAGTGGGGTATACTCCAAGGGACGACTATACTCCATGAATACCGTCGCCACTGGCGGTCGTTGAACGGACGTTCGGTGCCAAAGAAATAGCCCAAGAAGGTAATAGGTCAGAAATGGGCTCGGGTCTGGTCCGACCTGGTCAGACCTTCTCGGACCAACACAGTCTGAGCCGACCCGGTCTGGGTCAACCCAGCTAGACACGATGGGTATGACCTCGCCCATTGGGTGGGTCAACTTGCAATGTTTTGACTCGGTCCGCTGGGCTCAACCAAGCGGACCGCGAGGGTGGTTCGGCCCAATAGTCTCCACATAGGCGGTTTGGTAACTCGGCCAAAGTGACCGGGCCGGTTCGGCCAGTGACACCGCGGAATATGTTGCAGGTCGGCTCGGGAGGCTGGTGGTTGGGAGGCTAGCAGGTAGGCTGTGCAGTGCTCGGGCAGGCCGTCTGGTCACCAGCAGGCCACTGGTACACCGGGCAGTGTGTTGGGCAGGGCACTGGGGTGCCGGGCAGGCTGCCGACAGGGGCCGGACGGGCCGCCAGTGGGGCACGGTGGCATCGGGTAGGCCTCCAGCGGGGTGAGGGGGTGCCGGGGAGGCCACCTGCGGGGTGCAGGGCTGCCGGGCAGGCCACTAGAGGGGTGCTGGGGGCGCCCGACAGCGCGCCGGTGCGGCGTGAAGGTACGGGGGCACGGGGGCTTGGGGTAACGTGCCGGAGGGGCACGGGGGCCTCAGGTAGTGTGCTGGTGGCGGCACAGGGGCGCCGGGCAGCACGCCGGCGGGTCGCAGGTTTTCCGGGCAGCACGCCGGCGAGGTGCGGGGGCGCCGGGTAGCGTGCCATCGGGGTGCGGGTAGCACGATGTGGTGCCATGAGGGTGGAACAGTTCATGGAGGTGGTGGGTAGCGTGGCCCTTGTTCGCCGCCTTCATCGCTGGCACCTCTTTGCCAAGACACCACCATCGAAAAAGAACAAACAAGGGGAGGGTCGAACCATGTTTGTGCATCCCGAGCCCTCCTCATTTTGGTGATAGAAATTGGAGATTCTCATAAAATAACTTTTTTTGATGAAGAGTGAGGTTTATATTATAAATATAAAAGAATACAAATCTTCTTATGTTTTATTTTTCAGTATTCATTCGTTGACGTCGCGGAAGAATGGCTGTCAATTTACCAAAGTCAGAGGATGAAGAGCTCGAAGAAAATGAGTTGAGATGACGTCATTAGCGTTCTTCATGGGTTTTAGTTCTTCATTGAAGGAATAATTCTCTAAGGGTTGGGAATCGCGTCTCCTTTCCAGTGTTTCTACGCAGGAAGAAGCTTTCCCAAAACCTTCCCCCAAGCTACCTTTTTATAGGAGAGGGAGGGATTCTCTAAAATTACATTAGCACGTAATTCAAAGTTGGTGAATTAAAAGAGGGGGCCTACCAAATTAAATTCGTGATAGGTGTCAAATTTAATTAGGTGGATTGGCAAGAGGCTCTCCCTCAATAAAGAGGGTAAGGTGGGTGGTTTTATCCTCCACCATTAATAAGGGTCGGGTGGTCCCCAACCCTATCTTTTAATAGAGAGGTTATGGGTCTCGGGTGGTCCCCACATCGTAACATCTGGCGGGAGGTTATGTGCGGGTGGGACCCACCACCATAACCTCCCATGGGAGGTTAGGGTGTGGTGGCCCCCACTTAGAACCTCCCCTTGGAGGTTTTAACCACCCGATTAAAATAAATTTAAAACTGTATTTTATTCAATTTAATTAAAAGCCCAAAAACTAACTTCCAAACTCATCAGAACGCAACTACGTCGAAGGTCTCCCAAAAAAATTACCAATGCTGTGAGTTCAATGGTGCCCTTGGATTTCAATTCTGAGCACCGGTTCAAAAGATATAAAAAACCGCTCGTATGTTTACTGAACATACATGAAAAAAACGTCAGAAATTGATTTCAGGCACACCAGGCCTCGGAATCAAGTGCCATCAGAAACTGCAGACTCGTAAAATTCCCATTCATTGTAAAAAACATTCCATAAGAATTCTGGGTCTTTTCACATAAATATTCTTATTGATGATATATTACTATAATTTATTGTTACAAAATGTTTCAAATGAGAATTTATCCTTTTTTCAATGTATACCAACCCATTCATTCATTCACATTTCTTGGTAAAGATAAACTGAACCAAAAATAGTATTATTTATGTCTATACCATCAAAAACACAAGAAAAAGACATGAAATATTATTATCTCAAAAATATATGATTAATTTCATTATTGTTTTCTTCCATAAAGAGGATACTTATTTTAACTACATGGTATAGGTCTTCTTGGAACACTTTTATCTTATATTAATGTTGAATAATGCATCCCATTTTTCACTATTCAGACTATATTAGATTTTATTTTTGTAAAATTCTGTCCAAAATCATTGGTTTAGAGCCAGGATGTTGCATGACCATAGGCATGACTCTCTATATACTAGAAAATATTAAATAGTATCCAGGGTCAAAAGTGGAATCATGGGAAGACTATAACTTCCATAAATGTTCATAATAAAAAATAAATAACCAAAACATTTAACAATATAATAATATATTAAACTAATACTAATAAAAATATCACATGTTTTGAAAAAATAATGAAATAATAGACAATAGCCATAAAGGAATATAAAACATTGATCACCCACCAGGATGATCATTGGTGTATTAGAAAGATAAAAAATAAAGAGGATCCACAAATCCACCCCCACCTAATCGTAGTATACATACTCATAATGAGGTATCCCATTTTATTTCCATGCATTAGCCTCATCCTAACTATTAGCTTCAACAAGTGAGCGGTGATTGGGTACCTAAGTGTCATGGATTTCCATAACACGTGTGAGTATAACTAAGTATGAAAGAGACAGCATGGTCATATCCCAAATTTGTAAATGTAGCAAACATGTATTTAATAATCACATAAAAAATTAAATATGTAATAAATTATTATGAAATCCTAGAATAAAGTCACTAATGAGAAAATCAAACAACACACATATGTCGAGTGATCATGAACTTACCAAGCCACCATGAGCCCATGTTTTTTCCTACTTTGGCTCTATATTGTAATATATTCATAATGGGCATTTCTAGGACTAAAGATTTATTCAAAGGGTAAAGGATTATTTATCTAGGTATTAGAAAGGAATTGAGTAAACATGTCACACAATATCCTCAATGAATAAAAAATTTATGTCATTAAGTATCAAAAAAGCATATAGGTAACATGTCACTCAGTGTCCATAAGTTCTATAGAAAATATTTCACTCAAAAAACATTGGGTACCATGTTATCATGTCATTTGGAATCCACAAGGTCTTTAAAACCTCAAAGTTATTTCCATGGGCTTAGAATCAGGGTCATCAATTCGTTACATAATTCCTAGGTCCGTCGTTATTATCATCGAATGCATTTTGAACTTCCCCTCTATGGGATAAACATATCAAGATTGTCCACATGATCTAAGAACCAAATCAACACCTCAAAATGGATGTTATAACAAAAAACAAAGAAGAGCATATGATGGTCAAAATGGGATTTCGTCATTATAATTTATTAGGAATATATAAATACATTTTATCATCATTAAACATGTTATAAAAAGATAAATAAGAATACTCATAGAATCGTGTATCATGTAATGATCTAGTGGGATACACATGAACCCACATGTGATCAAGGAATAAGGAATGTTCTCATTGGATAGAACACACGCACACACACATGGTTTTATCAACACATAAAAAAATGTCTTATAGAATACACATTCACACACATGTGATCAATGCATTAATCATGAATCATGAGCTACATACAAGCATGTGATCAAAGAAACCATCATGGTATCATGGGAAACACACATACATAGATGTGATAGAAGAATCAAACATGGTGTCAAAAGATACAAACACATACACATCTAGTCAAATCATCAAAAAATGGTCGCACGGGAAATACATTCACATGATAAAAGCATCAATCATGGTGTCACAAGATTCACATGCACACGCATATTATAAATATTATGTCTCACATGATTTATGAATTGTGTAAATAAAACACACATTAAATAGAGTCCATATTATCTAAGCCACATGTCAGTGATCAAGACTCGACCACTGTTGGACTACATCAAGCCAGTGCATAAGTGTCAATCATGTACCTTGGATCCTTTTCCAATTATATTTAGTACAATTCATTTAATTAATTAAGACATAAAGATAATTAATTAATTAAGAATTACTTTTTATTAATAACACATTATGAATTCAAGGGTCATTCACCCAATGTGGAAAACCACTTATTAGATTCCAATAAACTATGCATAATTCCATAGGGGACCATATAAGGGACCTCATACCTCAAACAAAGTCAACTACAAATTAAGAAAATCTTAGTAGCTTTGTTTGAGTTTCCATGACCATTCAGCCTCCATCGATAACCATAAGGTTCCACCCATGCACAAGTATTCCAAAATAATTAAATTTAAATAAATTTAAAATTAAATAAATCATTTTAAAAAATTAACAACCAAATGAAATTGTTATACATGTAGAACTATTTACCAGATATCAATAATTGGACAGAACATGACCAAACTCAGAAGAAACATCCAAAAAATAATTTTTACAAATTTCATGGAAACTCCCTATTTCAAAACAAGAAATAAAAGGATAAATTTCGTAAATTTAAGTTGGAAAATTTAGAAAAAAAATAGAAATGGATGCACCTTATTCGTAACATTTTCCAACAGAGTTTAGAAACCCTCCATGTACTCTCAATTCTAATATGTGAAAAAAAAAACAAAATAAATTATGCAGTCTAATGGATGATTAAACTAAATTTGATAAGAAAACTCTAAATAGATCTCCATGGGACATATATTCAATTATACATCCATCAACAACATACATTCATCATTACTGGACTTCCTCAAGCGATGTGGGTAAAAAGCCCCATCATTACTGAAAAATTCAGTCAATATTGGTTGGAATTGACACATATTCTATAATCAATATACCAATAATGACTAAATTATGATCATTATCATCAAGAGTAATTTTGTTTGAAGTTTATTGAGAAAAAAGGTTTAAAAGGGCCACCAAAAACTATGAGGATTCATCAATGATGAAAAATATTATAGTCTACACCACATAAGAACGAAAGGAGAAAATAATAAAGAAAAATGGATGATATCACCGAGATTTACCAATATATCTTAGTTAGATCCACCATGATTTAAGTGGAGCACATTAAGGGTTGACAAGACTGATGAAAACTCGGATAGGCCTCAGAAATTGGATATAATGATGTAAAAAATATGGGGCACTTGATGGAAATAACACCAAACGTATAGTAAAACACTCTCTGACATGACCCACTAACTCGATCAGCCATGATCCCTAGCTAGATGGTGATCTCTCCTCGATTGAAGGAAATTAATTTCTCCCTCCAGATAACTAGTATAAAATCACTGGTTATCCGTTATAACTAGTTGGGTAGCAGGGCCAGTGCCTACTCAACTGGTTAGGCAGTGGTTATTGCAATATCCCACGTTGTTCTAAGCTCCACCCATAAATCTCATGAGCCTTGAATCAAACAATGAACATTTTATAAATCCCAGAATCACCTCTTCAAGCTATTCAAATAGATAGTATCTTGCTTCCACACAAAGTTCTCCAAAATATCCATCCACCAGATGAAAACATCAAGCATACTCTAAAAATCAAAACCTATATCAATGTGGGTCATTATAATATATTGACCATAGCACTTCTCACAGTCAATAAGTTATTGTAACAGAAAATTAATTCCTCTTTAAAAACATTGATCACCATATATAATGAGGTTTCCACATTCATGCCTCAAAAAACAACTAATCACCTCAAGGACATACTCATACCTGAACACCCATCATGATCCTACTATGTGACACCAAAAATCAACACTAGATGTCGAGAAAATTGATTTTTTCCTAAAATATTGAGACCGTGATCACCACAACTATTGAACCCAATATGTTGAGGTGTCTTCAACAGATTCATTCTTAAGAATAATTTTTATTCTATATCATATAATTGTTCATATATAATTATATTCTGATATTCTATTGACACAATTGATGAGGTTCAGTTCCATCGTGCTTGATCAAACACTATACATGGGTAAAAGTGGTTATCAAAACCTCATTCCCAGTCCTAAGTCAAATCAATAAGTCTGAACCAAAAAAAATATAAATAGATCACACCAACCATTCGAGAACGTCCCAATATTATTCTTAAAAACATTCACAATAGCCAACTAGAAGGTCTTGATTTGGTCTCAACTCGTAATATTTATTCAGGTGGAATCACCAATTGGTACTCACCCATCTAGCTACAAATATGAGTATTCCACCTGAACATTAGAAACACCAAGAAGACACTAATTATGATACCTTAAACCCTGAATCCATCATCTAATTATCGTAAAACTTTACTGAAGTATTAATTGAATTTGTTGGAATTCCTCCTATTTTTTCACCAATGAATTTCACCAACACACCAATGATCTAAATCTCTCCAAATTATAAATTATTATTCCCTTATAATAATGATCACATATAGTCTCCACTTAGTGAAGCATATGCATCAAACATCATACATTCATTAGAGAGCTAAATACTCTCTATTTAATATCACATATGTATTCCAGAGTCTCTAAGGTCATTAAATAAATTGTATTACGCAAGACCACAAACCTTCCCACTAGAAATTTCATGTCAAACATGATTAGGAATATGCTTTCCACCATAGGTCTACCTTAATTTTTCCACATTGTACTTACATTATTTTATCTAGCCCCTGATTATTCCATCACCAAATTAAATGACTAAACATGATGGTCCGTTCATACCATATTTTCAAGAAAATTACTAATCACTAAACACACCAGGATTACACAAAAAAAAATTTAATATATCCAATGAGATATCAACTACATTTTAATAAGGATTTAACTAAATATTAGAGTTTTCGACACAATTTATAGGGTTTTATCACAATCATTGACACATTTTTATGTTACCCATGTACTGATTCCTGATAGAAGGAAAATAAGAAAGACTCTAATACCATTTTATAATATCATGACCTGAATCACCAAGCCCATTACAGAATTCCACATGTCCTCAAGGATGCCTTTTTATATTTTAGAGGCTATCATCTTGTATTGATATTATAAAGTGAAATCATGGTGAGGACTTATCAACTATGAGATTGAATAGTAATCAATAAATAACCAAATAATATAAAAATATAAAAAATAGTGTGATGATTCCAAAAACATTATCATATTTAATGAATAAATGAAGAAACAATAGAATGAATAGTTATAAAAAACCCCTGACACTATTTACTAATTGGTTCAATCATAGATAGAACAGAAAGAGGAAAAATATAAAGAGGCTATGTAACTCAATTACTTGCCTCATTTAATTATCCAAACTCCTAATGATCTATACAACTCGATGTTCAAACCCAATCATCATCCAAACATATAGCTAAAAAAAGTGTGAGATTCATGCGTAACAAATTTACATGGCCTCCTTAGTAGGGTGTGAGTATAACTTATTAGAAAACCACTAATATGGTCCAATACCCAATTGGTAAAAAGAGATTGCATCCACATGATAATCTTAGTATAAAGTAAAATACAAAAACATAACTGAGAGGAAATAGTATACAATCACCAATGCACAAATAGAAAAACAACACCCAAATGTCAAGTGGTAATTCAATTACCAAAACATCGGGATCCTCAGATATACCTTGTTCATCTCCATGTTATAATTTAGTCATAAAAGATTCTGTGAATAGTCAAGAGCTGTTTATATGGGTGATTTACATGTTACTCAGTATCTTCAAGGTTTCCTGTCAACATGTCACTTTATATCCTTAAAGAATGAGGACAAAATTTCACTTGACATCTGTAGGGAATATAGGCAGCATATCATTCGGTATCCATAGGTAATTGAGACAATATTTCACTCATCATCATTATGGAATCGAGTGAACATTTCATTCTACATCCATAAGGTTGTTGTAACTCCAAAACTATTACCATTGGGCTTAAATCAAGGTTGTCATTCCACTACCTTTGCCCCAATTCCATTTTCGTCATCATCAAAATTATGGTGTATTACCCTTCTAAGGGATAACTATATTAAGATGGTCCACCTATACTTGGTACTAAATTAATTCCTCTAAATGAAATTTTATAACACACAATAGGGAGGAACATATAAAGGAATAATATGAAATTCCATCAAGGGAATTTAGATGTGACATAAATAAACAGTTGATCATTATCTAACATGGAATAACAAGCTATATAAGAAAAATCATGTAATCAAGCATCACATAAGGGTATCATGGGATATACCGACACCCACTTGTGATCATGGAAAAAATCACGGTATTATAGGATACACACATGTCTAAGAACATACCATCAAACTCATTATCATGGGATATACACACACATGTGATCAAATCATCAAAAATGGTCTCATGGGAAATACACAAACCCACATGTGATCATTGAATAAAATCTGGTATCATGAGCTACACATGAACACACTTGTCATCAAAAAATCAAACATGGTCTCACAATATACACATAAACTCACATTAAATAAAATAATAATACATGGTATCATGAAATACACCCAAACCAACATGTGATCAAATCATGAAATCATGACTCTCAATCATTACAGACACACACACATGTGATCAAGTATGGTTCTTATGGGATATAGGTCTAATGTACCACCACTACACATCAAAGAGGGTCCAGTGATCTATGAAACAAATTAGTGATCAAGCCTTTTTCATTGGTGGTTATCAGAGAGCTCACGCATTAGGGTCTATCATGGCCTTTGGCAATATTTCCAATTACATTCGCCATGGTTCCATTAACTATTTAATAATTAATGATAAATAATTTACTAAGAATTACTTTTTATTCATAAAAAATATTTAATTTAAGGGTTATTCTCCCATGTTTTAGAATCTCATATCAAATTACAATAAATTTTCCATAATATCATATTGTAGAATACTTGAGAACATTATCCTTAAATAGAGTCAACTCCAAACCATGGAAATTCCAACATCTTTTTCTGAGTCACCAATTACATTCTGCCTCCATCAATTTCCATGAGTGTGAATCCATTATTATGTGTTAAAAATTAATTATTTATATCTAAATTAAAAGTAATCTGATGGTTCAATAGATCTTTAAACCCATTGTGATTGTCATACTTCTGGAAGGACTTGTCAAATACCCCAACTAAGATGAAACAAGTCCAAAATAAAAAGGGAGGTCTGTAACATAATCCTAATATCATCCATGTAAATTTACATATCAAGAAAAAATAAGAACAATGCAAATTTAATGTAACTAAATTAAATACTCTACATAAAATTAACCAAGTAACACACCATATGTGCATTATCATCTAATAGAGTTTAGCCGCTCCCTATTCACTTCAAATTCTATGATGGGAAAAATCCCCTAATCAATTACATTGATAAATGGATGATTCTACTCAATTTAACTAAAAATCACAAAATAGAACATCACAATATATACCTTAAACAAAACATCAATCAACGACATGTGTTCATCATCGCATTGCATCTCCTATCAATGTCGATCCAAAACCACATTGTTTTCGAAAATTTTCATCATTATTTGATAAAATTTTCACCAATACACAATTTAATATAATGAAAATAATCAATATATTATAAAGAAGATGAAATGTGATTGGTCTGGAAAATAATTGAGAAAAAAAGGATAACATGGGATGATACATAACAAGATGATTCGTGCATGTTGAAACGTCCAATGATCCACCACCACATGAGTTAAAAGGGGGATAGTATTGGAGGGGAATGGGGGATCTCACAATGATTTTATAAAACATCTAATGTAGAGTACTTCCAGTTCATGGGGAACTCATGGAAGGAGGATATAATAGGTTTATTTTTGAATTACTCTAAATAAATCATGACAAATAGATAAAACCTTAGGGGGAATCGATATTTTAAATTACTAAAATGGCCACGTTTAACCATGACCCATCATAACCTATTCAGTGGGGCATCATCCACTTGGTATTGGGTTCCTAGATGGATTGTGATCCTATTAAGAAATAGGCATTCATCCTTCCACTCATTAACCACCTTATGTTGGCTTTTGGATAGTCAGGGAGTCTTTTGGGAAGTATAGCTGCTTCCCACCCCACTGGCTAGCTAGTGGCTTCTTTACTAGCCCAATATATACTGACCTTCCCCCACTAATATCTAAATCCTCTAGTAAACCATATATCATTCCCTCAAGCCTAATAATAAATATTTAATATGATAAAATACAAATCATATCAGTTTTACACATGGTACTCGAAAATAGACATCAACCTAAATAAATGTTCAAACTTTATCTAAAATCACATCCCACAATAATATGGGTCATTACATGTTTAGGATATATAGTACTAGAAATAGTTGATAAATTTTGAGACTAATTAGCTTAATTTTTAACTTATTTAATTAGAATTTTCTTTTAACTATATTGATAATATTCACCTATCATCTCAACAAACCAATTAAAGTCTTTATCGAACATTTTTAACTCACTTATCACTAAAATTTACATGGAACATGTCATAGATAAATTTTCCTATTTTATAGCTAATTTTTCTTCATGATCATCCATTATCATTTCATATTCATAAATATTAATATTTTTTCTCTTATTCTAATAAATTTATGTATCTTATTTCCTGAAATATTCCTCTATAGTAAAAATACTTTTATTATTATAATTTTATAATATTATATTCTTCTCTTAAGTTGTGTATTATTCTCAATAGATGTAATCTAATTATTTTTAATATACATTATAATTCTAACAGTTTTCATTATCATCACCACTTGGGGAATAAAATCCTTCCTCTTCATGGGATAAAAATACAATTCCATCATATCATTTGTTTCTTGATGATGATGATGATGAGTCTTCCCTCACCAATTTTTTTCATTTTATTTTTCTTTCTCAAAATAAACTTCTTATGTTTCCCTGAATTTGGATTTTGGGCCTCCTTAACCTCTTTATCTGGTTTTTTGTTAGAACCCTTTTTCTATGGACAATGATAATAAATTTTTCATATACCATTAACATTGTATCACCATGATTCATGTTTTACTTTTCATTTCCACTTTCCATTACTAATTCCCTTAAAATCAAGCAAAAAAATCTGGTTGATATATTCTTCATCATTATCCATATTATAATAAATTGATTTTTCATTTCCATCTTCTTTGAGTTTTCTATTTCATATGGACTCAAAATCCACTTCATCGTTTAACTTCTTCTTAAAATTTTGAGACATTCTCAGATCATATTCAATGACACTATTGTGATGTTCATCCAATAAAAAAATCATCTCAATCTTTTATGGATACATTGTTTAGTAAAATATATTTAGAAAATTTTATATAGGTTTTTCTTATAATTGTGTATTCTTATAGATTCTCATCAAATTTAAATATATTAATCATAATATCATTGGATCTTGTGAAATAGTAATCAATGTTTTCATAATTAACCATTTTATATCATCAAATTTTTTCTCTAAACTTTTATTTTTGATTTGTTGACTATGATATTACCATCGTAACTATAATGTAATTTTTCCTAAATCTCCTTCATTGGTTGAAGTGAAATGACTTCTATATATAAATTATGTGAGAGAGATATCAATATATAATTTTTGTGAATTACCATAAATCCTTATATTTCACTTGTCAATAGGTTTCATAGGATAACCATCAATAATGGGTGGATATCCAAATATTTAGAATCTATTAATTTTTGGACAAGTTATAAGAGTTAAGGATGAATCAAATTCATCTAATTATTATAGTTATTGTATTTAAAATTGGTAACATAATTTCTAGTCACATTATTGATATTTTTAATAGTTAATAACTAAATGTTTCTTAAGATGAAACCTAAATATTCTATGACAGAACTTGTGATGCAACTGTCTGGATCGAACTTTGAGAGTGGGAGTGAATTAGTGGTCATATTTTATGAATTTTTCTTTTGAAGTGAAAATTTTGAACATTGTAATGTTATGATACAATAAATATCTTCTATTAAAATTACATCATATATAATATATATAAATATAAAAAAATACATAAGGATTTACAATGTTAATTGTTAAAGTTTAATCCTTTTCATTATTGGTTAGGTGAAAAAATCATAGATTCTACCAATATACACTAGTGGTTACAACATCATGGACCATCACAATATTATCAATATAGATTCAAATGATGTTATAGATCTTGATAAAAATATAATATTATGTAGCTTCACACCCTATACTATAATGTATTGATCCATTCGTGAAAAATATCATTATACTAATGGTTTCTTCTACACCACTTGAAATGGCCTTCCCCCATGAGTGAAAAAGATCAAATAGTACACCCATGTACAACACCCCAAGAATATAAAAAACTAACAATGATGATCAACAGTGCTAGGATTGGTACAAAATCTAGATCATGAATGATCTAAGTCATTTTATTCCTTTTGAATACTCAAAAAGTATGTCTTCTTCATCACCAAAAGATCTCTTTGGATTTAAAATCTTTATCTCTCTTTGATACTGGAATATTTCGGTCTATCAATTATTTAAAATTCTCACACTCAAAAATTTTATGATCTCTCAAAAACCAAATATATTTTTAATTCCTTGATTTTTTTTATATTTATAACAGCCAAATAATATCTTAATTAGTATCATATTACATAATTGAATTTTTGAAAATCATTAATCTTCATTGGTGGTAGTGATCCCAATTTTTAAATTGTTCAAATAGAATTCTCACTTTTATTTATATTTATAATGAATTTGATTCTTTTTAAAATATTCCTTTTAAATTTTTTAAGGCCCATAATGTTCTTTTTTCATGAGTTCAAATATATCATATTTTATTTCTATAATATCTATTCATTTAAATCATTCAAAAACACCAAATTCACAATATCTTTCATTTATTCCATATGGAATATCCATATTGTAATGTTAATAATATTTTCTAAATATTTTACCTTTGATTATAATAAATCAATTGATTATAATATATTTAATCAATTGATCCTGTAGTAGCCATATTGATTGATTTTCCCCCTTCAAGTTATATATTCTTCAAAAAATTTATCATTTATCAAAGTAAAGTAAATTACAAGAGATCCCCATATGTAATATAAGAAAACATCAAATAAGGGAAATAATTCTCTTATATATAAATGACGTTTCCTAAAAACTATCCAATTCAATTCAATACACCTTTCTCAGTTTTCTAAAATTAATGAAATAGGTCAAATAACATACATGGTGGAAAAAATACTCTGTGTGGGATAAATCCTTTTAAATTTATTCAATATTTATCATCATAGATTAAATTGCTTTCATGTAGGATACATCCCTTCAGGTTTTACCCAAAAAATTGTACCTAAAGTTTGATTTTGGGGTTTTAAGTGTAGTTTCACAATCGTTCTTGTCAGGTATTCCTTTTTCATAACACCCACACAAGATGGGACGGGTACCAATGGTGGTGTTTTGTGGAACTAGTAATTCCCAATGGATCTCACATCCATGATAGATCATGAGTCAAGTTTCTAAAGGAAATAAGTCATTGGAGATCATAAAAAATGATACTTAGGAACTCACATTAGTTGAGAGTATGGGAGGTTGGGCTCATCACACCCTTTTGTGGGGAACTATTGCCTACCACATGACTCTATTATTGGTTTAAGAAATATTCATTAATCCATTTAAATTTCCAAAATTGAAATAAATCCCTCCAATGTACTAACATTAAATTATTTTAATGAGTTTATCAGAAACCATTGGTATATATATGAGTATA
Organism: Viscum album; assembly: GCA_963277665.1. Classification (NCBI taxonomy): domain Eukaryota; kingdom Viridiplantae; phylum Streptophyta; class Magnoliopsida; order Santalales; family Viscaceae; genus Viscum; species Viscum album. Next base: position 1,073,278,014 of record OY728129.1, read on the forward strand.
TCCATAGAATGAATCATTTGTACATGTGTTAGGTTCTCCACAATGTAACTATATTTATTAAATTATTTGTTTTGTGATGCTAGTTTTATGTCACTCTATCATGTGATCTGGGATTTATATTCATACGAGGATATGAGAGTTTTTTTGATGTTTGGATGAGGCCCTAGACATGGGATTACAAAATATCCCCAGGACATGAATCAGATCCAATGTAGTTTGGTGCCACTTAACGGGAAACATCATACCTTTAATGGTCATGTGACATGGACTAGACCATGCAGTTTAGCGATATGTAGTAGTGACATCTAGGTGAAAGGGTGCTAGTAAAATTTGGTGTGGGGAATTACGTCGAAACATCTTGAGGGAACTGGAACGAATATATCCTCCATGTATGGATATGACCCCATTAGAAATATATCCCAATAAAGATGGTGAAAGAGGGATCCAAAAATAATATGGCCCTCAGTTATGGATAATACCCCACTCAATACATGGAAAAGGGAAAATTATAGTGATTTTCATGTGTTAGGTTTTAACCTAATGGAGTATTCCTACCTATTTCATTTGGATATGAATCAAATATAACTTAGTTCTAAATGTTTGGTATTTTACCGAGTGGGAGGCCCAATATAAATTCATTAGGAATATATCCCATTAAAGTTATGTCTCATAAAAAATAGGTCCCTTTGATGTGGTGATAATATGGTTGGGAAAAATACAAAATAACATTACAAGTGGTGAATATTTGATCATTATGATGACTTGATCATTAATAACCTCTAATCATATGTGAGTCATACTCGATGTGAGAAACAAGAAGAAGTGGGAGATCTATCAATCCATGCAATATCTTTCATATGTTGTTGGATGAGTATTAGGGAATGGATGGTTGGGGAATTAAATTAAAAAATGAATAGGTTCTTACTATATGATGGATTCCAGGTTTATAATCTCCCTACCATACCCTTTTGACTATTCAAATAGTGGAAGAGTGTTGTACTATAGGCAATAAATGTCCTAGCCCAAACTAATAACACATTAGATACTATCCTTATGTATGGGATCCTCATTAACATGGTTTTGTATGATTGGTGACACTTTGAGGATCTTACCCATTAGTTAGGATAAATGTGGGACTTCTATTACTAATTGAATGTATGATTGATAGGACCCACTGGTGTTCTCTATGTTTATATAATGCATATCTATAAGATTTTGAGGTGGTCTTGGTTTTGTCCCCCTCAAATGAGGGACCCAGGGAAAGAGGTTCCTTACCATTGGTGAAATTAAATAGTGCTCAAATTTAGTATTTATCTTTGTGATTAATTGGAGAGATAGATCCTACTTTAAGATAGTGAAACATGGGTGAGTTTGATACTACTACACAAAGTTGATACCTAGGAGAGTTAGTGGCTACCATAAATAGATGATAAAAAGGTGGCATAATGAATACTTATTCAAAGAGATACCTAGGTGAACTTGGGAAAAGAAAATTTTTGGAAACCAATCATGTGTGTATTGTTCTAATATCTAAGGGTCTCTTAAGGTTCCTCTAGAAGGTCCTCTCATAGGTTTTAGTTTCACAAAAATACTTTTGGACAAGGATTTACTAGATTATCTTCAAATTCATTAATATTTTTTCACTTAGTGGAACTATAATCCTTCAATTTTTTTCATTCCCTCTTCTTTTAGTGATTAGAGAACTACCAAGGATTTTGAGGACCTGGGTGAATGACATGGGATATAAGAGATTCATGAAGTTTCCTCAATATCTTTTTTATTTAAAATGAGGACCCCAATGGTCCTATTTGTTGGAAATATTGGGGCTTTGTGTGAAGGAGGTTTTCCATGAAATTACCTTATGGTGGTGGTTCACATAGACTGATCCACATAGGTTATTCACATAGGTGGATTGTGTAAGGTATTTTCACAGGAAGGTCAATGTATGTTAGTTCTCATAGGATATTCTGTATGGGTTATTCTATATTATATGATCCACAAAGATTATTTTTGAATTTGGGACTTTTGTGATGTTGTAGAAATTGTTTTTAGAAGGATTTGTGCAAGATCTAGACTTCCTTCATTAATATTCCTACCTTCCCACATCCATAAAATTTCATTTTTAAAATTTTTTGGGCTCCACAACTAGTCAAATAAAATTATTTTATGAAAAACAATGTATCTCTGTTATGGTGTATAAACCATTTATATATATTTCTAATGCCAAAAAGATCCTAGTATACAATTAAAATATTATTTTAAGGTGTAGAAGCCTTTTTATCTACAATTTCTAAGATCCAAATTGTACTCTCAGAGAATGGTTCTCACCACCAAGACACCAGATAGGGTAATGTTTCAGAGGAAACTTATTTATTTAGTATTTTAATTTTCTTTAAGAAAATGGAAATCTGCTTTTAATATAATTACATCATGGGGACACATTTATAATCATACTCTAAATTTTTTTTCTAAGTGAGTATAGTATAATGGTCCATAAAAAAATTTGCATCTCATGCATTTTTCAATGAAAAAAATTCCAAACCCCACCACAGAATATGATTCCTTGAAAATGAAATTATTCTAATTCGAAGTTAAATGTAGTAAAATTTTAATCGTTTATAAATAATCGATTAGGATATTTTATTTTTCTCAACACTAGGAGGGAACTGTAAATTTTTACATGGCCATATGACCTAGTGAGCATAGTTTTCTATTACTATAACTGCAAGATTCACCCAAAAAAAATTTTGTATTTATCAACATCACCTTAATTTTTTTCTAAATTTGTCATAAAGTTGAATTATTTAGTTATATTTGGATTTTTTGGGATTCTCTTTAATTTTTTTAACCAAATATGCTTTATATATTTTTAATATAAACCAGTTATTTTTTCCTAGACCATGTAGAGTGAATGACTAGTAATGTGGGATTCTAATATTTCCCAGGGTTCCTTTTTTGGTAATAATCATGCCAAGTTTTATGGGTCATTGATTTTTTTAAGGTTTTAAAAGCTAGCCCAATTCAACTGGAGTTTTATGTTGAAAAACATTGACCATATGTTTTGGAGATAATGATCTATATAGGAATTATAGGAAAATAATTATCCAACACCTCTTGAACATGGGGAGGGAAATATATTTTTTATGATCTTGGAATTTTTTGACCTGAAGAGATGAAATGGGACAAGTATGCAAGGAATGATCACATACCATTTTAATAATGTGTCTCACATTGGGTCATTATTAAGTAATATTGAGATAAGATTATTTTTCTATTATGAATGAAAGTGCCTTTGATTTATAGGTCATATTTAGATTCATATTATGAAAATTCGTGTTTTTAGTGTATTATGTATATTGAAAACAAATATGTCCCTCGGATTTGGACTCTCTTATTATTGAAGTCCATAGGAGGTTTGTGATGGTTTGGGTTTTTCAAAACCACGAAACATGTTTAATGAAAGGAATGCATCCAGGGATGGATGAAATATTTCTTTTTCATATTTCCCATGTAAAAACGGAGGTCATTTTACTCAAATCATAATTTTTTTACTAAACAGACTAATACTAAATTTCGTAACATATATTTGGACCACATGTTGGAGATATGGTATATAAATTTTATAATGGGGGTTGTGTTATCAATGAGAGATATATGTGTCACTATGTATCACACTGGAATGAGAATCATGCCACATATAATTCTGACATAATGGCGTAACAGGTGACTAAAAATGAGAATGATGGTCCTCTATGGAAAGGGCCACAAAAATGAAAATTGTTAAACAAAATAGTAGGGACATGAACCATGTTTTCTTTCTTATTATTTTGAAGAAACTTCACTATAGATTAATATCATGTTACAAGTAAATTCATTGTTCCTTTTAAGGTCATACATCCAGGACAAGACATTTAATTCTTATCCAGTGAAGAATGCTCAAACATTTTTTGGGTGTGGAGTGTGAAGGGTGAAATATGTGGCCCTGGGATTCAGGTATTTGAAGGAGTGGGATGGGGAAAAAATTTATGGTATGACTGTGTACCATGATTTTATGTTTGTTTCCATTAATATGTTTCCATGTATTACATAGATAAGAGGATTTTATCTAGATAAATAATTTCTCGATGTCTGACGCAATCCTGTTATAGGGAATGGAAAAACAATTATTTTCTAAGATAAAATTTAGTAATGTGGTTGACCTAGGATGTTTCCCGATGAAGAGTGCACAAAAAAAATTCACATATAAAAGAGGGTAAAAAAGGGTTTGTTTGATAGGAAAATAATGGAATTGAAATCAAAATTCAAATCATTTAAAACTATGATATTAAAAGGGTGATCAGATTGGGGTTGGATTCTGAATTTTAAATAAATTCTAGGTCAATTCAATTCAAACCTCCTATTCTATGTTGATTAATATGATTTTTCACAATTTTTTCATCTCACTTCCTTGGTGAAATTATGATGGTGAGAGAAAACCATACCAAGATCTTGGTTTGATCAACTCTCCTTTCATGTTCAAAATAGTTGTACTGAATATCCTCAATTGACATGGGAAATTACAGATCCAGTCTGGTTAATCCCAAAAAATCAAGAACATTCATTACTTCTTTTATACATTCTAATGATGGTTGATTACTATAAAACTAATCCCTGGTCTATTTCATCATATGTAAACCAGAAATCAGTGGTGGAAGATAATGATTATTTTTTCAAGGAAAAAATAAATAAAAGAATTAAAATTTAAGAACAATTTCAATTGAAAATAAAATCCTCTATATGAAATTTAAAACAACTTTGAAAAGAAAGAAAATTCATTTAATTTTGTCCAATAACTCAAGCATTACAAAATAGATAACCAACCCTTCCCCAATCACTCAAAATGGTTACCCCACCATGGTAGGGATAATATAGATAAATGGGGAAGAAAATAGCATTATAAATCTATGGAAAAGAAAAGAAATAAAATGGAGAAATCCAAAAATTTATTCTCCTCGGTGTCCCAAAAAGAATGGGATGCAATGAGAGATGCTCTGAGAGGGAGAAACTCTCCTCCTTTTGTAGCTAGAATTTTTCCCAGGAATGTTGACACATTGTATCCCAATTAAATTAAATCATCACGCATTTCACCCTTCTTGAATTATGTTCATAATTATCTTGGGATTTTCCCCAAAACAATTCATCGGCATTGGACAAGTATTGTGAGAGTTATGCTTGTTTCACTCTAACCATTTATTTTGTCTAGTCTGACTCTCCAAATCAAAAACCTCTAGATTAGGATTATTTAATGACCCATTAAACTGCCAATTCACGTGTCCCCTCCTTCATAGAAGTTGATAAAAAACATCTTGTGCTTCCACCCACTGAATTTTAGATCATGTGGTCCCACCATGAACAACATATGGACCCCACACCAAAACATAGAAGATATGTACACTATTTTCTTCTTCCAAATTTTGAGCTTCACTTGAGCTTCCATATGGTCGATTTAGCTTTTGTTTCAAAAGTATGAAATGAAGCACCGGCTCTATAGAATCTAGAAAAGATATAATTTGTCAATATGTATTAGTTTAGAATATTTTATAGCTAAAATACATAAATTCTATAAAATAGTTAAAAATATGAAATAAGCCATTTTTACTGTTCAGTTCAAAATAACACCAATATTATAAAAATGTAGAAATTCATCTTAAAATAACACTATTTGGTTTTAAAATAATTAAATTCATTGTAAATTTAATTTAAAATATTTTCTCTATCAATTCCCCCACACTTAGCACTTGGAATCCTGGATAAGTAAAAATCAAATTCAAATCAAATAAAATCCAAAACACATTCCAATGATATATACCAAATCCATTCTAAGAAACGAAAATATATCATGACTCGTCAAAAAACAATTATTTCAAGTTATCCATTTTAGATTATATAATATATTTCTACTTCATTTCTTATCCCATGCACACAAAACACCTACCTCACATGAATTTTTTTCTCATCTCACAAATATAAATGTTCAACAAGGATATTCACATACAAACTCACACAAGAGTTACCATAGGAAAGATAAATTACTAATTATATACCTGATGTTTGTTAAGGACATTTGTTTCTCATGAGGACCTTTCATGGTTGTTCTGGGGATTTTGGTTGGTATGATTTAGTTTTTAAAAATTCTGGGGCCAAAAAGGTGGGGGTGGCTCTATTTGAAGAAAAATTGTATGATTCTAATTATCACTCAAGTATGGTCTCCTTATCTTCCCCATTGTAGAAAATCAGCTATCATCATGATAACTCAAAGAATTTTTAGGCTATTTATCATTTTAAGAGAAAAATTTCTTCACATACATTTTATTTTCATGGAAGCTCTAGATAGGCACAACATTATTTTTACATGTTAAGCTCTATAAAGGCAAATCTTCTTTTATAAATAATTTTCCAGAAAAGGAACATCTTTTCAACATTTATTTTTCCACTCAATGTTATAAAAAATGAGGTAGTACACCACAAGGAATCTTCCCACACACTTAAGTTCAACCAGAACATGCATTTTCAAGTCATGATCATGTTGGATAGGGAAAATTAGCTTGTACTATAACTAATCTAATAGGTTATTCATGGATTCTAAGGGATACAAGGACTAATGTATATGTTAGGCCTTAATAAAAATGATTATTTTAAAAATAGGGTGTAATCCAAATAAATGGCACAATCATATAAAACAAAAGTACCTTGAACCCTCAAGTTTTGAAAAGAAATAATTAAAATTTTAATTAAAGAAATAATGGTCTGATCCTCCCAAGAAATGAGGTGAATTTAAAGAATATGACCAAAAATAGTAAAGAATCCTCACAAGAATGTGATTTCATAAGTAAATAAACTAATATGTATCATGGGATTTAAAAATCAGAGTTCTTTTCATGAAATTCCAAAATATTTGAACTTGAAACAAAAAAATTTCTGCATTCATTTAAGACCAGTTTCTTGGAATAGATTGGTTGACACGTTGACATAGGTTTCAATAATAGAAAATATAATCATCTTAGATCAAAAGTTTTTAAAACACATTGCATTTTAAAAATAAACATTCTAATATCTGGAAAACAATTTTTTTTATAAAAATAGTAAACCAAATAAGAAATGAAAATCCTAAACTGAAAAGGTTCTCTCCCCCAAATGTAAATGATGTTGTGTCATTGGTGAATTCAAATGGATTTAAATTGTTAGAATATTTTAAAATGAATCACATCAAGAAATAATTAGTAATGAAAAGGTACAACCTATCTTTTTGGCAATGTAATGTTGAGATAGGCTTTTAATTGTTTCTCTTTAAAAATAAATAAAGGTAAAATGATAATAATAGAAATTTATTAAATGAAATGAAAATTTAATTTGAATTTGAAAATAAGGATAAATATTGGTTTAATCCCCCTTGTGGGATCTGCGTTTTGACTGCCTCCAGAGGGGCAGTTCAAATTGGTTATACCCGATCTGATGGTGGGTGAGGTTTCTTGTACATGAACCAATAAGAATTATTATTTCCAGTATGAACTTGTTCCTTATTGTTGATGAATCCATTTATATAGCATACCAAGTCCACCCCCATTGTAATGAGATACAACATGCATGGTGGGGTTAGTACAATGAATGAGTCTTCCAATTTCTTAGTTTCCACTTATACAATTTCTTCTTCATTCACGACTGTGTTCTCGGGGTATGTTATATCAATGGAATAATCAAATTGAATTTCAGATTTTAATTCTATTTGAAAAAAATTAAATCATGAAGATTCAATATCAAATTCATCCATTTCAGAGTAAGAAACTTGTCTCTCATTTTCCTCTAGAAAATCATCTTTATTTCTCTCATAGACTCCATCTAATAAATTTTCAATAGGTTTTTGGATCTCTATATGTTCCTCATTATATGAATCTTCTTTTTCATCATCTTCCTCCATGTAAATACACATTTTGGATGAATTTTAAAAATTAAAATAAGTGGAGGTAATAAACTATGCAGTTTCAGCAAAATAAAAAGATAATGAGTTCATGAAAAGATTATCTCCATGTTTTTGTTCACCTTAAATTTATTCTTCAATGGTAGGTTCCACTTGTAGTTGAATTTCCCTAAATTAAGGTATATAGTTAGACTCATCAATTTTCTCTGAAAATTCCCCTGCTAGTGTGGTTTCTTTCTTCAGTATTTCTATATCTTTGACATTATAAGGAATTTTTCGATCAAGTAGTTCCTCCCCCTCATTCTTGAAAATTTCCAAAACATTTTTATCTCCCATATGTATTTAATTAGATAAATATTCTTCATCAATCTCCTCTAACATTGATTGAGATGGGCTCAATGGATCTTATTTTAATTTCATCAAGGCCTCTATGGGTTCTTCAACTTGAAGGATTTATGGGGAAACTTCTTGCATCAATTTTTATTGTTCAGGTTCTTGTCCTGGCTCTAATTTTTTATCCTAGGATGTGTGTACTTTTCATTTATCCACTCTATTATGGTGTCTAGGTTTTTAATTGTTTGATCAATTCGTTAAAATTTTTCTTCAAGATCCTTATGTAATTTTTCTTCTTGGTGTTTCACTAGTGAAATCTCATTTTCAACCTCAACCATTTCTTGATAAATTTCGTTAAAATACTAAAGCAGTTCAATTAATTCTATGGAAAAACCCTCGTAAATTTTTTATTCGAGGTTCAGATTAATGTTTTGAATGATATCTATGAATTCATCCCCATTTATGACTTGGATGTGATCTCATAGAATTTTGTTTATCATTTAAAGAAACTATATACTCTATAGACCAAAGTGATTCAATAATTTTTTCTTTCACTTGTGGGTAATTTTTCCATGAATTAAAGAAATAATAATTTGAAAACATCAAGGTAATATATTTTTTTTAATTTTAATTAATTTGGAAACAACTCAAATATTTACAAATAACATGTGGCACTGCCTCCCGGACAATTGTGAAAATTTTGAAGCACGGCTGTCATAGGCATTGTTAAAAAAATTATTTCCTAAGATAAAATAAAGTAATTTGGTTGACCTAGGATGTCTCCTAAAGAGGAGTGCATAAAAAATAGTTTTTCAGTTCTATACAAGGGTAAAAAGGGTTTGTTTGATAAGAAAATTATTTAATAGAAATTCAAATTCAAATGATTGAAAAACTATGATATTAAAAGGGTGATCAGGTTGGGTTCAGTTTCTCAATTATAATTCGATCCTAGTTAAAATAAATTTAAACCTTTTATTCTATGTAGACTAAAGTGAGTTATTAAAATCGTTTCATCTCACTTCCTTTTTGATGTTATGATGGTGAGATAAAACCATGCCCAGATCTCGGTTTGGTCAACTCTCCCTACATATGAAAAATAGTTGTATTGAATATCCTAATTAAATGGTAAATACCCAATTGGTTATTGTTTATCCCATAAAATCAATAACAGTCATTACTCCTTTTTCACGCACTTATGATCGTCGAGTACTTCACAACTAATCCCTAGTCTATTCCATCACATATAAACTTGAAATCAGTGGAGGAAGATAAGGATTATTTTACCATGGAAAAAATTAATAATGGAATTAATATTCCAGAACTATCTCACTTTATAATAAAATCTACTATATGAAATAGAAAACAACGTTGAAGAAGAAAGAAATTTCATTCAATTTTGTCCATGAACTCAATCATTACAAAATAGAAAACCAACCCTTCCCCAATCAGTCCAGAGTTTTACCCCACCATGGTATGGGTAATCACGTTAAAAGGGGAAGAAAAAAAATTAAAAATCTATAGAAAAGATAATAAATAAAATATGGAAAGCTGAAAATTTCTTCTCCTTGGGGTCCCAGAAGTAATGGGATGGAATGATAGATTCATTGAGAGGGAGGAGCTCTCCTCCTATTATAGATATAAATTTTCCTCCGAATTTTGACGCATTTTAGCCCCATTAAATAATATCTTAACTCCTTGAACCCTTCTTTAATGTTGTTCATTATTATCTTGGGTGTTTACCCTCAAACTCTCAGAGGATTTTGACAAGTATTTAGAGAGTTATGTTTGTTTTACTCTGACCATTTACTCTATCTACTCAGACTGTTCAAATAAAAAGCCTCCGGATTAGTATGCTTTAATGACCCCATAAATGGCCAATGCATGCATCCTGTCCTTCATGAAAGTCATTAAAACACATCTTGTGCATCCACCCACCAAATTTCAAAGAATGTGGGCCCACCATTAATGACTTATGGAACCCCACACAAAAACATGACAGATGTATAAAATTTTTTCTTAGTCCAACTCGTGAGCTTCTTTTGAGCTTCCATATAGTCGATTCACCTTTTGGTCGAAAAGAATGAAATGAATCACTGGATCAGTTGAATCTGGAAGAGAAAGAATATTTCAATATGAATTTGTGTAGAAAATATTATTTCAAAAAGACAGAAATAATTTAAAACAGTTAAAAATCTGAAATGGGCCATTTTTACTATTCAACTCAAAATAACACCAACATCATAAATATGAATCAATTCATATAAAAGTAACAATTTGGTGGGTTTAAAACAATTAAATTAAAAGTAAATTCAATTGAAATTTTTTTTTATCCGTGTCTTTATGTATCCTTGGGAAATAAGAATCATGCTATACGTAGTTATGAGATATATATTTCCTATAGTAATCTAACTAATAAGAAAGAGATGGGGAATGATTCATCATATTACAGTTAGTCTAGGATATGAGATATAGGCATAATTTTATATCAGATAAGAGAGAGAATATATCTACATTTATTTCTTAGTATTATATGTAGTTTAACATCATTCATAAAGGACGTATGTGACATTGACTGATTTATACAATGGTATGTGGGGATTATGAATTAAAATATTTCCATTAGTTCAGGTATATCATCTCTTAAGAAGATACATATCATTCTTATCACATGATGAATCATAGGCTCTTCACTCTGGTCATCATATGCTTGGGGAATAGGGTATGACAATATTTTAACATTATGTTTTGAAGAAGTTATCATATAATTTAATAAATTTTGATTATTATTATATGGATCATGCCTTTTAGGGTCTTCTAATAAAGACAACTCCGTCCAGCTTAATGTTGTACATCAAGGAAAAATGTGTAGGGTTTTTTCTGGTATATAAGTTCTTTCCCATGTATCATTGTATTCCTAACGACCAAAACCATTTCACCTTGAATTCTTGAACTAATGTGGTGTTTCTTATTGAAACATGAACTATATAATTTTGATGAACCTATAAATGATGAAAAGTTCACATTATCTTCTAATCAACCCATTGTAATTCATATAAACACGTTTGGGACTTCTCATATGTGGAAAAAAGATAAAAATGGCGATGTAAAATGAATGAAATAAGAATTTAATGGGAAGAACTTCTTTTGTAATATATTCCAGTGAATATGAGGACCTTTATGTCATAGTATATCTTTTGTTATGGTTTTACCACAACAAAATTACGACATTTTTTGTCTAATTTTTCTCTATATTTTATACTATTTTCTATGGTAAGTTTGATAGAGTTTTGTTAAAAGCCTATAACTATCCTTTTTTTTTTGAATGAGAGTAGTATAATTGAATGTAATCAATGATATATTATTGTAAAAACCTATTAAACTAGATAGAACATATGTTATTGTTCTTTACTTCAATTTTGTATTTGGGGAAACAAACCTAGTGATGATTTCCATCTTCATGAAATTGATAATTCTTTTTGTCCCAAATTCATTTAGTGGTATTTGTTTGGTCTATTTAGAGAATAATTCAGTATTAGTGATGATTTATTTAAAATTCTTGGATTTAGGTGGTGGGTATGGTCCCAAAAATTCCATTCCCCCTACCAAAAATAGCCATGGGTATTAATCAGTGTCAAATAACACATGGGGTTGATGGATGAAATTGGAATTCACTTTATATAGATGACACTTTTTGTTGAATTGTGTAAAATCCTAGATTATCATTGTCTGCAAATATTTGTGCTTTCTTATTTGATGAGAAAGCTTAGTTACTAACTGATGAGAACCAAATTCATTGTTATGAACTTCCCACATAATGGTGACACTCTCTTCTACATCATGGAATTTGTGGAGGATTCTGACAAAGCCTCACTTATAGAGGAAATTATGATCCATTTGGATCTCATTGATGATGAGATTAATTGCTTGACATCGTATCAAATAATTTATATCTTTTTCCAAAGGAAGATACCAAATTTTGTGATTTTCCAAGATGATAATCATCCAAATACTCTCAGGGTTATCTGGTTTAGGGGTATAATTTACCTCATTAATATCTTACATGCTACTCGGAATAAACATAAATATAATTCTACAAAGTGAATTCTTGATCACTATTTCATCAATATATGGATCAACTGATGTTGTTGTCAAATTTTCAATGCATAAAAATGAGAATTTTGTGATCATACAATATTAGGCATTGTTTTCTTTCAAGATAATTCATCCATAAATCCTTGGACACCACCATGAAAGATAATTATCTATTCATTTATAAGAGTGAAATAACCATTTAATTATTTGATTATGAAATTTGAATAACCATTGATTCTAAAAAAATTAATTATAATTCATAGCATGAGTTCAAAGCCAATAATGAGGGCCTATTACTCTGGCTCATTAGTAGTGCAGCCTTCAAACAACAGGAAGATATAAGTAAATACTTCCTTTTACGGCGGGATAAGAGAATCCCTAATCATGAATCTGATAATTCTATGGTCATCCAACCTATTTCCATTTAAAATTTTGGTTGAACCATCAATATATATCTTTCATGTTCTCAATTATTCACGGGTATAGAAAATTTATTCTTTTATAGGTTCAGTATTCATAGCCCTTTCTTCAAAATAAGGGAGAAACGTTAGGATATATTTCGAATCATTCCCTTTTATTTCCTTCCTTAGTATGAATAAGATGTCAATCTAATATAAGATGATTTTCCACCATGCTAAATGTTTAGTCAACTTAGGGGTTTGAGGATATACATGAGCGGGTTAGTTTAAGAGAACAAATTTAAATCATGACGCTTCATGTATTGCACCAATTATTGAGCCACAAATATGAGCCCCATACATTTTTTATTGAAACCTAAATAATGTGTCTCAGCATCAATCGTGGATCTAATGAGATAATAGATATTGTTTCATTTTTTCCATTATTCTTTTGTGTAAGGAAGAAACCTGGGGGTCACTCCAAATTTATCATATAAAACTCTCTAACTTCCTTTGACATGTAATATTAGTAATGGTGAAACCAGTATGATATTATTGAAAATATTTAATTCTTATTGATATTTATTTTTCTTCTAATATGTAACCCATTTCTTCATCAACTTGTTGAAGGTCAATAACTATATAGAAAGGGTATATTTAAATCATAAAATATAGGAAATAGATCCTTATAATAATTTCAAATCACTATGGTTTCTATGAGGAAACATGTCAAAGATAGATATTGAATTCTTCAGATTGGACTAAATTCTATGATGAAATACTTGAAATAAAATATTCATTCCCAAGGTAACACCCAAATCAAACTTCATGGGGTTCATTTTTAGGATTTGATGTTGAATCTAGTTGAAATAGTCTCAAGGGAAGTAATATGGCCATAAAATTGCTGAGATTTCAACACCAGATCATCAATGTGGCACTCAATTGACAATCACAGAAAGGGTCTAAATATGCACTGCATGGAACATCGAAATGTAGTTACAAGATTTTTCATGACGAAGGGAATTGACTGATACCAATATAATAATGGTGGATACCTAGAGGATGTGTGTTATTTATCTTCAAGGTAATTTGGATTTTTTATACCATTAATATCCATACATGGGGGACATGGATTGATATCTAGATATTACATAAATCAGATGTTCAATAATCGGAATAGGGAAGTCATCTTTTGTAAGGTTCAATTTGAAATCTATGAAATGGATGAAAACACTAATTTTACTATTTTTATTATTTAATGGGGTTATATTGGAGATCAATTTTGATTATTGGACATAATAAAAATCGTTGGATTTCAAAATATTGTCAACTTTTATGTCACCTTGGGAATAATTGGTTGTATGTTTTCTTCTCCCTTCCTGCTTGTAAACGGGATGATTTTTTGGCAGCCCCAGGTGGTGGGTGGCCTTCTCAATATTGAGCAATGTAAAAAGGGGTATATTCTTATTAATATTCAATACTAATAGTTTTACAAACTATTTTTGGTCACATGTCTTCATTGATGCCAAAATTCAATGTCAGAATTCATCAATAGGAGTAGACACACCTTACTAAAAAGATAGAGTAACATATTTGATGTTATCTTCCTCTTACTCTACTAATACCTCTTCCATTTACTCTTCCCCTTACTCTTCCAATTCCACTTCTACTGCTCCTCATTTCATTTTCATCATGGGATGGATGAGTGGTAAAGGTGAATCATTAGAGTTAAAAAAAGAATGATATCATAAGATTCATAGTTAACAATATCTCCTTCCCTCATTGGTGATGTGATAATCCCAACATATTTAGTTGTTGTTTTTTTGGGTCTTTTGAATTTTGGGTGATAAAGAGGGGTACTTTTCCCCTATATCATCATTATTGATAGGAGGATCGATGACATATTTAGTATGTTCAGGTTCAACTCAAATTATTAATAACATGTGTATTAGTGATAACATTCCCAATTTTTATGGGTATCACATATTCATCACTATGCTCCTTGAATCTGTTGTATGAAGTCAATTCTAGACCATTTTGGGGTGTAACCCAATTAATATCCTCAATAATGTATTTCTAACCTTCTCTACAATAAAATAATATATCAATGTATTAATCCTCATACAATTCAAAGAGATTTTATTACCATATAATGTCCCACATTTACATTGATATTGTAAATTATAAATTTGTGATATGATGAAGTTATTTTTGCATGTTTCTGATTCCAAGGCCTTCCAAACAAAACTTTGAATGTTGTATCTATTCATACAAAAAATAATTCAAAATTGTACATTATGTCCCTTAATTTAATTTTAGCATGATATGGCCAATCATCTCTTTTTCACTATTTTCATATCCACTAAGTGTCAGAAGAGGATGAGATAGTAAAAATTCACTATAACCTAGACTATGAAGCGTTATAATCAATATAACATTGTCCTTTATGCATTTTTATTGAATTCTTATCTAACATAAATGTTATATATTCTTCCCAAATCATACAAGGGACTAATGTCCCCCAATATCCTAGTATTCGTATTCTCTTAATAAAAGAGAGGAGAACATGAAATTCCATAGTGTCATTCTTTGTATGGTATACCTCAACAGTAATGGCCTCAACATTGAACACATGTGGGATTAGAATATCCTCTATAAGTTTTTCCTGTTGATTTTTAAATGTTTTAGGTTATCAATAATTTAAAGTTACACAAGATATATAACCTATTAATGTAGGTTTTCATACTTTAGAGTAAACTTACTACACCTTGTCGTAAGGAGATATAACCTAGAAATTAAATTATATTTTGATGTTCTTATAGTAAGAAATTTGTATCGTTATGTAGATGTTGAGGGACCTTTGAAGCTATTGTATTAGGCCAACTTGGTCTACCTACCTTCCTGGCTAATGATGCCATTATAACCCTTCTAATTGATCATTGAAAATAATTTGTAAATGAATACTATTAATGAATTTATATGGATTTTCATGTTCTTCATAGACTCTCTAAAGGTTCTTTCAACTAGTCTCTATAAAGTACTAACTATGATCAATGAGTCACTAAAGGGGGTATGGGGTGAATCAGTTATGTCTTTTTCTTTTATATCTTCTTTATATTATAAAAACATTCACCTCATATTAAAGATCCATAAATTTTATAATAACAAAACAATGAAATGTACATAAGAATATAATTATTTTCAAGGTTCACTACTCAATAAGTGTAGCTATTTCCTATGCATGGTATAGAGAAAATCTAAGACTACACAATTCATTAGAAATAAATTCTTTTGTGTGGATACAACAAGTATGGTATATTATTACACATGCATTTCAGTATGATTAATAAAATAGTGAAATTATTTAAAAAATAGTATAAAAGATAAGAAAACATCACCAGTTGGTTAAAAATATTTTACTATTTTTTTATCAACTTCCTCATATTTAATTATCCAAAACACAAATCCTTAGTTCCATACCCAGCTAAAGGTAAGAAAACCCCTTTTGGAATTCGTATAAAACTCATTTGGATGGTTCAATCGTATTCCTCTATATAATAAATTAGTCTAGAAAATTAATTAAAAATAATACTGAAGACGCAATTAGGAACCACTTCAAACTTTCCCTATAAATCTATGTTAGATGACTCTATATGATCTGGTAACACTTTCCTTCTTGTTATTCGTTCTAGAAAACATATAAAACAGAACATTTTATGGAATCTTCTTCTCTATTTCAAATTTTATAGTGCTCTATATATATATTTTTTAGTTTAATTATACAGATATCATAAAGAACATATTACTACCTAAAATTTATAGGTATTGCAAAAGTGGTTTGGGTGAGAATCTGAAAAGTCATCAGACTCAACTGAATTTCCCATCGATTTGGATATACCCTTTCACTCGTGTAGCATTATGAAACCATACCACTACTATGACTATACCCTCTTATCAATAATATGGTAATATAATTTACATTTACCAACTCATGTTACCTTAAAATATTTTCAATTCAATATATTTATTCAATCGAAATTCAATTCTTCAATTCCTTACCCAAAAAAAGGTAATAACCTACTAGACATTGTTATGAAAAATCAGTTTTATTTTCCTGGGTCAGAATCTCCTAGTATAATTCCTATAAGTATGATTCTCCCCAAAAAAAGTCTTTCAATCCAATATTCTAATATAATATAATAGAAATAATTGAGCCCCACTTTAATCCTAGGGTAAGATAAAACCCAGTAAAATTCTTCCTCAGTCTGAGAAACCGAATACGGAAATCCTGAAGCTGATTAATCCATCCCGATACATTGGTCAGTCCAATATAAATTCAATTATCTGTCAAAACCTCTTCAACAAAATATTCATATAAAGATATATTCTTCTCTCTAGAAAATCAAATCTTCTCTATCAACTATAGTGAATAGTACACTATCATCATAAAAGTACCATAATCTTTCATCCTTTTATAGGTGATTGAAAATAGGTTTGGGTGGGAGTCCCAAAAACATTCCCTCTCACCAATATTCACAAAAATTTTAATTTACCAATAAATATATAAGAAATTATAAATTTTTTAATGATTCTCAATGATTCATGATTTTTATTCAAACTATATCTCCGTCTTCAGACAATCATTTGAATCATCAATACTATTTCAATAAATTAGTCTGTTTTTTCTTAATCTAATTTCATCAATACAAATATCTTTAATAATTAAAAAAAATCTATAAAGAAAGAGATACTATTCCTATTTTATGAATATGATTATCAAAACTTATTTGTATCGAAATATATCATTTGAATGTATAGCTCCCACTTGACAATTCATTCAGAAATCTTCTTCTCCTATTTTTTTCATGGACAATTTGATATTCAAAACAACATATTATCCTCTTCAAATGATCCATTTGGAAACCTAAAATGTAATTAAGTGCTTTTTAAATTTCTTTCTACATTTTTGATCTCATGTTATCCTTCTCTTCTCTAGACCAACTTAAATAGTACTTCTTCTTCTCCTATGTTCATAAACCACATAGAAAAAACATCATAACATTCACTTCATTCTTTTTACTCACTTTATAATTCACTTAATTAATATAAATATGGTTGTATCATGATATCCTTCATGAATTTTAATTCATTTGATAATAGATTTAGTATCCTCCAACTCTGATTGCAATGTATCATATCTTTCAATCCATCCTAGCTTCTTTGTTTTTTTCTCAACCCGAGTATGATCTTTTCTAACTACTAGTGGTTTGAGAATGATCTTTTCTGAATATTATTGGCCTGAGTACAATCTTCCTGGTTATAATAATTTCTGGTAAATATATTTTTTGGTTACAAAAAGTATATACCTATTTGATGGATTAGTCGAATGATAAAGAAAATCAATACCACCTATTTTACCATGATATGATTGTTTTTAAAAACAATCAATATCACTTATTTCTCTCTTCCACCATGATATGATAAATCTATTTATAATCTCATTCTCATCATTATCTTCTGTTTCACTCAGCACCACATATCAAATCGATATATTCACTTCAATTGAAAAAAACTTTTAATCATCACCAAATTTTCAATTGGAAACTTCTCT
Source organism: Viscum album (assembly GCA_963277665.1). Classification (NCBI taxonomy): domain Eukaryota; kingdom Viridiplantae; phylum Streptophyta; class Magnoliopsida; order Santalales; family Viscaceae; genus Viscum; species Viscum album. The sequence goes on from OY728129.1 coordinate 1,073,296,402, forward strand.
TCCATCAGCACCACCATTCCATTCACTCCCACCATCTTCGATCAATTATTCATTACAATTTATCAATTAAAAATATTTTTTTATGAAATAGAAATTGGAAAAAAATCACAATTAAATCATCATAGTCATAGAGACTCTGATTATTAATCAAATCAATTACATCATTCATATAAAATTCAGAGTGAATCCAATAAAAATAAATTCTTCATTATGATCTATTCCCATTACAGACCCATGGAATGTCGGATCAAAAACATTTTCTTCCAATAAAACTTCTTTCTCGTTATGATGGACATTCATGATGAGTATGATTGTTTTGAAAACATGAGTCCGATTATTTTAAAAATATGGATTGATTCTTTGTAAAACATAGACTTGGTTATTTTGAAAAATAAATAGTCAATACTATTTTTTCTATAAAAAGATAGGGGATTTAAAAAAAGTTTCCTTGACAACAAAATACAACACTTGAATGAAAAAAATCTTTATAATTTGTATGGTCCTTACAATGTACCCCTTTGGATTTTGTTATCAACCAAGTTTTATAAACATCTTACCATCTTATCATTAATAAATAGATAATAGTTAACAATTATAATACTATGTGAGATAACTCATTGTAGGAAAAAAAGAACCATTGATATCAATGCAATACTGTCCAAAAGTATTGATTATGAAAACATCTTCATCTTTTCCCATCCCGAACTCTTCTTCAACCTCATCTTTTCTTTATGCTTCCTGGAATAAAAAATGATTCTTTCCTATAACCACTCCAACAAATAGTTAGAATATTTCACTCACAAAAAATGATTAATTCATAGCATTCCTATTACTCTATATTTTATACAATATATTTATGAAATAATACAATTGCCCCCTTGAAAATACAATCCATAGGTAAGATGACAGATTTGATAGAAACACACACTTCATCCTTGATCAGAAATAGATTAGACACCTATATTAAACCTCAATTTATAAAATTATTCCTTTAGAAAAGGATGTGTGTGTATATCAGTAAATTTTTCTGATTTTGACACATATTCCAGCTTCAATTCATTCTTCTCTACATGATATTTGGTGAAATAAAATTTTATGTCAATATGTTTTGAAAGATATTTTTGGACTAGATTCTTGGTGATATTGATTTTTCTTTGATTATTACAACAAAATAGAAATGTTTAATTCACATCAACAAGTAAAGATTCTAATTGAGTTTTCATCCACAAGAGTTGAGTATGAGTTTGAGTGGAAGAAACATACTCAGTTTTATCCATATTGATGATTATTGAATTCTGTTTATTTGAGTGTCAACTAACACAATTATTCCCTAGAATGAATACTACACCATATGTGTATCTCTTATCATCAACATTTCATTCCCAATATACATCTAAATACCCAAAATAATTCAATACTATAAGACCTGAAATACCTAATTCATAATTTTTTGTGCCATTGATGAATCTGAGAATTCTTTTTCTATAAATAATATGTGATTATTTTGGATTATTCCAAAAAGATACACATAAGGTAAAAACATAAAAAACATTGGTTCTTTTGGCAGTCAATACAATTGGCTTCCAATTAGGTTCTGATACTATTTATGATCACATTATTTTCCATCACCATCATTGGAAAACTTTATCCCCATTAAAATTGGTGTGGAAATAGGTTTTTAATTTTCTATCTAGATCCAATTAAGAAGATCTTTATTGTACTTTTCATGGGAAATAAAATTGTAAATCTTCTTTTTCAATATTTTTAACCTAAGAAATTATTTCATTTACCCTATCAAAGAAATTTCAAAAACTTTATTCAACTCTTCATCATATCTTTTACAACTTCTTTGATCATTCACAGCAAAGATAACATCATAAACATATACAATTACAATGAGCAAATACTCTTGAATTTCATTCATATAGAGATTGGTATCCACCATACCTTTCTTGAAATTTATCGTACTTAATCATGTATCAAATTTAGAATATCATTCCCTTAGATATAGTTTTTTCCCAAACAATGTCTTCTTTCAATATGCACATACAGCTTTTGTCTTTTCCAATAAAAAACCAACTAGGTTGTTCAATATAAACCGCTTCCTTAAGATTAATATTTGGGAATGAGGATTTAACATTCATTTGAATGATCATGTAGCCTCATTTTGCAGAAATAGCATGAAATATTAGAATAATTTCAATTCAATCCACCTAAGAAAAGTAATCATCAAAGTAAATACCCTCAATTTGTGAATACCCTTTATAATCCAATCTGTATTTTTTTTCTTCTAACCTCATCTTCTTCATTCATATTATTCCAAAAAACCCATTTGGTGTGAATGATTTTTTTTAGGATTTGGTATGATTTCCAATGTATTTTTCTTTTAATTTTGATCAAATTCCTCATTAATGGGTTAAACCCATTCTAGATGATCAAAATATTTATTCAAATCATTTCATTAAACTTTTGAAAATAATGAAGTATGTGTGATAGAATTTTTTTCATCTAGTTTGAACTTTTTGATGTTGATCACCAATTATTTTTTGAGCTACCACTAGTTTTCCCATCTTGGAATAGATTTTTCTAGAATCATCTCCCTCAATTGAAATAGCTAAGTCTAATTCTTTTTCATAATAAGGAATAAAATTGTTTGTATCCTTATCATAGTTTTGTTATTCAACTTTCTCAACATCCTTGTCTACTAGAACATGTTTATCTTCCTTCCCCTTTTCAATTAACTTCACATCAATGTAATAAATAATTTTTTGTTGTTGTTAATGAATATGTATCCTATACCTTCTGAACCACAACAATGAATGAGTCCATCTTCCCCTTTCTGCACAATGTTTCCATTGTTTCCACCATTCTTCTTTATAACACAGGGACTTCTGAAAACCTTTGAGTGTTTGAAACATAGAGTTTTTACATAAAACAATTCATATGGAGTCATTCCAGATTAAGGCCTATAAAAACATTGGTTCTAAATATAAATATTTATACTCATGGATTTCCTCTAGATGTAATCATAATGTCCATGTTCAATTAACATGGTTCTTCCCATTTCAACCAGGATTTTGTTATTTATTTTTTAAACCCCATTTTGTTGGGGAGTGTATGGGTAACTATGATCATGCTGAATTCAATGCTTCTTGATATAGTCTTAAAATTATTTACCTCTATACAGACCATTATTATCTTTTCTCAAATTCTTTACTAAATAATCTCATTTCTTTTCAAATTTTCTTCTGAAACTTTTAAAAAAATTTAAGGCATCTGATTTTTTATTCATATTCATGACACTAGTAATGCATGAAAAATAATTAATGAAAGTAATGTTTTACTTAAATCAATTTTATCACTATTTTCTCATTGTCCCATATGTATCTGAATGAATTATCTCCATGGGTTATTTTAATCAAATATCATCTTTCTTAAGAACAAATTTTGTAATCTTTCCTTTCTAACAGATAGTAAAACACCAAAATCATCTTCTTGTAAAACCAAGAATGTCTAGAACACTATCTATTATGAATAACATTCTCATTTTTCTTGGAATCATGTGTCTTAGAACTTAATTCCATAATTCATTTTCCCCCACTATACTTATGTAGTATGAGTTTTCTATTTTACAGACCTAAAAAAAGATATTGTACATTGGCCTCTTGTGGAAATCTTTATATATTCTTCTCTTTTCAAAAAAAACCCTATACTTCCTAAATATATCTTTTTTAACCCAACCACACAATTGAGAAACACTTAGAAATTTGAGTTTCACCACATCAACATAGAACGTTTTCTTGGATTATATCTTTTGTTTTCCAATGATGCTTGATCTAATACCTTTAATTTTCAGTGATTCATCATTTCCAAATGGAACTGTGCTATATTTATAATCTTACACATTTTTCAATAGCTTTATGTCGCTTTTCATATGAGTCAAACACCCACTATCAAGTATCTTTGGTCATTCTCCTTTTGTGGCATTAAATATATTTTAAAAAACAAGATCTTTTTATCTCTTCTTTTCATTCTTTACATCTGGATTGTGAGAATTGTTAAGAATCTTCTGATGTATAGGTGACAAATAAAATTCATCAATTTGAATGGAGGCCCAATTGTTCAAATTTTCAAAAGTAGTTACCATGGTTTGGAAACTATTTTCAATCTTTACTTAATTATTTTCATATTTCGTTATAATAACCATCTCATCCATATTTATTTGAGGAGAATGACTCCCCCTCAATCTCTAGCTTTCATATCTAGTGGGACAATATAAATTTTGTTGGTTAAACCAATAAATACTTGTCATATGTCATAATCTCCCCACAATACCAACAATATCAATTCAATAAATATTTGTCTACAAAACCTCCATAATAATCAGAATTTTCAATGAGTTTATCCACATCCTTATTTTCATTTTCAATATGATTTTTCTTCTTCATTTCATCCTTAATATAATTAGAAGTATTTGAATATTTTCTAATTCTAGATAAAACTTTTTTGGACTCAGGAAGTTTTGTAAATTATGTATTCTTTACTCTGGCCACATAAATAACATTTCTATAATTATTCTATAAAAAATCAATTATTTTTATCACCCTTTGAATGTAACATTAGTTGATCTTTCTTTGGTTTCTCAACATGATAGCATAAAAAAACTTCATTTATAGTGTTTTGGAAACATGTACTTTTCTCTTCAGTGTTAGAATGTTTTTGTTAGACCAGTTATAACTCCTTTTAATTTGAATTCAATTTGCCTTCTATATTTTTATTATAGTTCTTTTATTATTCAATTGATTCCATAATATCATCAATATTTTTCACAAGATTTTCTTTTTCATCAGAAAAAAATTCTTTATTTCTCCTTGAATACCACTCATCTACCAATATTTGGTTTTTGTTTTAATGCCTTCTGATATTTATTAGATATAATTTCAATTATTGTTTAAAATTTATTTAATGTTGATTTTATTCTACTTTAGAAAACTTTCTTCCTAATTATTCATCTTTCACTATGTAAATAAAACTATTTTCAATACCATACTCAACTAATTTTTCCGATTCAGCATCACTAACTTCTTCTTATTCCTCTTTTGATAAGAATATTCTTCTTTTCGATATGATGAATTTCCTTTCATTCTCTAAGGATTTCAATTTTTATTTGTCACTTTATTTCTTCTAAGATCTTCATGACATTATTTCATTATCTTCATTATCCTATTAATTCTTAATTTGAGGAAAATTTGTTGGATATTGCCTCATGCCTTCACATTAGAAACAATTCAAGAGAATTTTCTCTTTTTATTTCACTTTACAACTTCTCACATTGTTATAAAACAATGATAAAATATCATTAATATATTTACATATCTCACTTTCAGTGTCAGAATCCCCATATTTCTCTTAAATAACAATCTTCTTCGATTTTTATTTCATTCCATCCATGAAATAAATTTCTCAATAAACGTTTTTTGGAGTTTCTTATCTTTCTATCTAATAATTTCATAAGTAATATGAGCACAATAAAAATCATCAAAATATAATATTTCATGATCTATGTCTTATAATGAAGAAAATTTTTGCATCAAATTTGTCATGTAGGATTCAAAATATCTTTTCAACAACTATAGAGTCATCTAATTATTCCCCAAGACATTTGATAGTATTCACTATAACATTCAACCTGGTAAATAAGTCCCCAAAAGATTCATGCTCACCCATATTCATTTCTTCATACTTCAATGTCTATATTTGACTTTTTTCTTTCTTGACCTTTGTATTGCCTTCATATATGTTTTTCAATTTTTCTGATATACCATTGGATATTGAAAATCCTTTCACTCTTAAGAATTCACTATCCAAAATTGATGATAATATTTCATTCTTGGCCATATAACCATTCTCCTTATTCTTTTCATCAACCGATCTAAGAGGGGAATTATCATCAATTGATGGAATCAAAACTGTTGTAGCTTTAAGAAAATCATATCTGATAGACATAATATACAGTTTCATTCTATCCTTCCACAATGATAATTAGTGATATCCAAACTAGAATACCTTTATTGATCTCATAGTTCAAATTCTCCATCAACAAAGAATAGTGAAAGGAACCTGCACACTGATTCCACTTGAAAGTGCCTAGTGAGGATCATTGTATCGTTGAGAAGGGGATAGGTTAAATCAGTGAAACTATTTTTCTTTTATGTTTCATTTTAATTGAAAAAAAATTCTCCTCATTTGAAATATTTAACTACCTGATGAAAACAAATAAACCACGCATCTATAGGAACATAAATATTTATAGGGATCATTATTCAATAATAATGCATACGTCCTTGGTATGGTTTGGAAATGAAAAAAAACCATAAAATCCACTAGAAAATAATCTTGGGATTAAAAAGAGTATGATATATCCAATCAATCATGTATCACTATGAAATAATCCACTAGTGTTTGTGCGCCCTCTTAGCACAAATAGGGTAATACAATTGTTTTCTAACAACTCATGTTGCCTATGCTTATTTTCAAAACAATAAGTATATTAAATTATTCTAAAATTAATCAATTCCTTTACCATACAAAAGGTAAGAACCTCCTAGAATTTATTATGATAACTCAGTCTGATATTCCTAGGTTCGATTCTCCAATCTAATTCCCCCAATTCTAATTCTCCATAATAAATTTATTTCAATTTGATTTTTAGATAAAAAATAATAGATATAAATCTTCACCACATTAATCCATAAGCATTGTAAGACCCAATACAATTATTCATCAATCTGAAAAACCAAATATGGAAATCCTGATGTTAATTAATCATGCCCGATACGATGATCAGCAGAATACAAATTCACTTATCCATCAAAACGACTTCGATAAAATATCAGTATAAATACTTCTTATTCTTTCTGTAAAATCATATATTCTCTCTAAACTATAATGAATAATACTCCATTATGAAAAAATTACCATGTACTTTTTACTTTTTATAGGTGATCCAAAACACGTTTGGGCACTAATCCCATTAACATTCTCTCTCACCTAAATTCACACAAATATAAATTTCCCCTAAAATCGAGGTGAAATTATGACTTTTCCTACACTTATTAAAGATTATCAATTCTTCTCCAAACAACCCCTCATTCATCATAAATTCATTTGAATCATCATTAAAATTTCAATACATGAGTCTGATTTTTCATAATTTGATTTCTTCAATACAATGCTCTGTATTAATTAAAAAATTGTATAAAGAGATTGATACCATTCTAATTTGCTAAATATGATTCTTAGAAACAATTTTAATCTAAATATTTCATTTCAACATACAACTCCCCATTGAAAATTCATTAAGAAATATCCTTCTCTTCCATTATCTTCTTAACCCACATGATAATTGGAACTTCATATTCTCCTCTGATATTGACCAATTTGGAACCCCATAAATTAATTCAACCATTTGGAAATGGTTGACTACATTATTGATCTCATTTTCTAATTATCTTCTCTATACCCACATAAATAAAAAATATTCTTCTCTTATTTTCATGAACCACTTGGAAAATACATGATCTCTATAATTTATTTATTTTGACTCACTGGACAATTCACTTCATTCACATACATGTTCAGGTATCACAACTTCCTTCATGACATTGAATTCATTTGACATTATCTTTAGCATTGTGAGACCTCGATTGGAATGTATCATAATAATCCATTCATTCCATATTATTTCTTTTATTCTAAACCCAAGTATGATATTTTCTAAATAAAATTGGCCTGAGTATGATATTTTTTTTAATACGATTGACTTGACTAAGATCAACTTATGTACAATCATTTTTGGGTATGATCTTTTTTGGGTACGATATGTTAATCACATATCTGATGGATTAGTCAGATATAATAGTAAACTTTTACTGCCACTTTTACCTGGACACAATTTCTTTGTAAACAAATTGGTATAAAATATTTATCTCTGCTACCTAGATATAATAAATCTGGGTAATATCTCTTTCTGATCATTAGAGTTTATTTCACTCATCCACACATTTCCAATTGATAGATTCTCTTCAATCAGCACCACATTTTAATCAGCACCACCATTCCATTCACTCCCATATTCATCCATCAATCTTGGATCAGAAGTTATCAACTCCACTTATAATTTATATGAAAAAAAAATGATCATAGAATCATCATTATTAATTAATCATAGTAACAAAAACTTAGATTCTTCACCAAAATAATTGCTTCTTTCCTATGAAATTTAGAGTGAATATGATGAATATAAATTCCTCATTGTAGACATTTACTATTCTAGAGCCAAGGAATATCTGATAAGAAAACATTTCTTCCAAAATAGATTCCTCTCAATATGATGGACTTTTACCATGAGTATTATTATTTTTAAAACACAAGTCTGATTATTTTCCAAACGTGGATCTGATTCATTTAAAAATGTGGATACGATAATTTTGAAACATAATCCGCAAAATGATTTTTTCGAAAAAAAGTGATATTATTTCCCAAAAGAAATACATAAAAACAAAAGAAAACGCTTGAATAAAAAACATCGTCATCAACAGATTGGTTCTAACACACATGTTCTGACAATCAGATTCATGGAGCACTTCATGAACCTGTGAAATGTTGGCGGTTTCATCATGAATGTAACTCTCAGACTCACAGATCCATTCCCTTTAGTGAATACATAAGACTTATTGGAGACCTTCAATATTACTGAATTCTTTTTCCAACAAACAAACCCCTCATTCCATCATTATGAGGAGAAAAACAGTTTTATATTTGACATCACGATTTATACTTGGAATGCTCCATAGCATCATGATGTACTTGTCCTCAAAGCCCAAAGCATCATGAAACTCCCACACATAGGTTCTTGTGAGATTCTAATTGATGTGAAAATTCATTTCATGAATGCCAAAACCCTTCATGATGGTTTAATTCAATTTGAGGAACTTAACGATTTGTGAAACTTTTAGACTTTGTGAATCACTGCCTCTCTGAATCAAGATATCGCTTAGAGGTTGGGGAACCTTGTTTCTTGAAGCCCCTTCTTGAGACCCTGAGCTCTGTAACAACCCTTCACGGGACATTTTGCTTTATGAATCCCCTTTTTTGACCATGTTCTCCTGGAAACCCCTTCTTGGCCCCCTGTACTCTATGAAGCCCCATGAAAATAGAGAGTGACAACATGAAATTTTTATGTATGGTCGATATCATTTTGGGTTTTTCTCTTATGCGGCTTCAAAATCCACCAATGGTATATTGGTATTATAGATACTCCTCTATAGTCCCTAAAATACCCTGAGGAAAACTACTCCTTTTGGTCCATTTCCAATGTCACATGTTGAGATTATCATTTTGGATTCCATATATATCATGATTCGTTCTATTCCTAAAGAAACACCCAAAACCCTGTCATATAACCCAAAGTCTATGTTGAACTAGAAAGGTCCATTATTGTGTAAGTATCATAATAGATGTTACTAGGTTTCATCCACCTAGTAGTCCGAACTACATGAATTTATGTTGTTGCATACAATATCAGTCAAGAGTTGGATGACTTATGCCCCAAACATTAGTTTTATTATTATTGGATGATGAGAATATATTATATATTCACCACAACATGAATTTAAACTGTATCATACTCTATCACTCAATAATAGGATGCCTTTTGTGTCAATAGTAAGATTCATCATACCATCATCTTGATAATACATTCTATAACCCCCACTACTAGACTCTGAACTACAGTATACCCCATAAATTGGTAATAGGATGATGTATGTGTCATGTATAATATGCCTCATGATATGGTCATGAGAGTATATTTTATAGTCCACACTATAATAAATCAAACTATAGAATACCCTATCACTCTTGAATAGGATGCCTTATGTGACATGCATAAGGTGCATCATGCCATGATCACGATAAGACATTATATTCTCCTAACTACATGACTTTAAAATATAGCATACCATATCACTCATGAATCATGAAAAATATGCATCATTCCATGATCATGAATGGAAATTCTATAGTCTTCACTACATGAATTTAAATTAAAAAAACCCTATATGAAATGTATACGATATTTCCTATAAAAAACATGAGATTTTATATGCATCAAGAATAAGATGACTCAGGTAACAATCATGAGATGACCAACAAATAAAATCCATGGGATTCCTCATCATGGGTAATATCCAATCATATCCCTTAACCCATCAGTATAATGAGATTCCATAACGTCCTAATGTGATAATGATAAATGGGAAGATCAATGTGTAATCCCCATATACTTCATCCTTCCACATGATGTTAAATTTTAATATTACATCATGCAATGGACATAGGATCCCCTCATGACCTGACATGAGGAATCTAGAAGGATAATCTTAATTCATAAGCCCCCCACACTACATCCTCCCACATGATGTTAAACATTAATCTTACCACATGAAATGGACATGGGTTTCCCTCATGACATGAAATGAGGTATCTTTAATGGGAAGATCAAAAAATAATACCCATAGGCCACACCCTTCCACATGACATTAAACATTAATATTACCTCATCTAATGGGCATGGGATGCCTTCATGACCTTAAATGAGGATGCCTGGATGGCCAGCTCAATGCATGATCTCCACATATTATGTCGTTCCATATTACATTAAACAGTAATATTACCTATTGAAACAGACATGGGATTACCTAATTACCTAATTTAAGGATTCCTAAATGATAATCTCAAAGAGTATTCTCCACATACCACATCTTTCATCAAAACATTAAAATGTAACTTTACCTCATCGATCAGGCATGGGATACACTTATTACCTGACATGAGGAATAAAAATTGGGACCCTGAATACATATTCCCAACATACTACATCCATTCCCATGATGTTAAATAATAATAATATCGTGTGCAATAGACATGGTATTCTATAGTGACCTGACACGAGGGAACATGAATGGAAATATTAGTGCATAATCCCCATATACCTTGTACTTACACATGACATTAAACATTAATTTTACTTCATAGATCAGGTATTCCATCATGACCTAAAATTAGTATGACTAAATGTGAATATAAATGCATAATCCCCGCATACTACACCCTTAATACATGACATTAAATGTTATGAATTTTTCATATCTCACAACAATAAAATAAGGCATCAAACTGCATCAGTTTTGATCCCTGAATTATAAAAAACAGTTTATAGGATACCTCTGTGGGATTTTATCTTGATAACTGGTAAACATAGGTTTTCCCTAAAATGGACATATCATACTACTTATTACTAATAGAGAAATGAAATCTAACCTCTCATATCCACCTCTAAATGGATTTCTGATCTATCTATCTAGGGTTCACCTCAAGGGGAATTCTTAGAAACCTTCAATGTGTGACATCTTCCTTTTATGGGACACATCACACTGTTTTATATTAAGTGGAATTTTAATCACTGTATATGTTTTTAAAATATGTAATTAATATTCCCACCATGTTACCACAAGATATTAAACTTATTCCCATATCCAAAAGACATTAAACTCATGCCTCGATCTATCAAAAGGTATGATCTGATCATGGTGTGGCACTTTGCCTTTTGTGGAGATGCCTTCTTGATCCTCCTCCTTGAGAAATTTTTAGAAAAATTATCCAATCTCCCCATGATATTAATCTTTTGACATAATCCCAAGTACATACCTCAAGAAAAACATTGGATTCGTGAGGTAAAATCCTTGTAAGATATGAACACACAACATCAATTACATAATGAAAAACATAGTATTCCTGATGTGAAAATCCTAGGAAGAATCATGCCCATGGAATTGATACCTTGTTATTGAAACAATATTCCTTGTGTCCATGACTAATAGGCCTCACATAAGATACCCTATCGTGTGGAAGAATATAGGTTCCCAATGAACAGAGAGTCAGGAGATTCCCAAACACGCTCGACATTACCATATTCTTTTAAAAAAGTATATTTCTCTTCCATAAAGAAGAAACATAATTTACCAAAATCTAAAAAGAGTTGGCATAGTAAATGATTTTCATGAACACAACCCAAATTAATGAGAGAGACCTAGACTAGTTGATTATCTCTAAGGGAAAATCCACACAAGTAGAAACTAACGACCCATCATCACATTTTGATCAAGGATCCAAAATCTCCATCAATATTTATAGAGTCTGAAAAACATTGGAATGAAAGAATATCATGGAAATATATTTCTATCATAACAATAGGGTGAACCACATATGTAATAGCATCCAAAATAAAATTGTGGACCCAAAGTGAATCTATTCTCCTTCAATTGTGAGAAAATAAAATTTGACATGTATGTTCAAATTGCGGCATATAATTTTCGAATCCCCTCTCTTTTATATATGAGGAGATGAATAAAATTGGTTTTGTGAAGACCAAAGTGAATCAGTACCTTGGCGATACTGCCACCCTCTTGGGCCACGTTGGGGGAAACAACCGCCCCACTCCATCGACTCCAAATTGACATTGTCTCCCTCTTTGGATGCATAGAGGGAAAATGAAACCCCACTCCATCTACTCATCACTGAAACTTCATCCCTCATGGTTTGTGTTTGGGGAACTTCAACCCCACTCCATTTTCTCCTCGTCGAAACTTCCTCCCTTGTGGGATGTGCAGGGGAAAACCACTTCCAAACTACATCAGATTCACATCCACATTTCCGCCCTCATTAGACACATGAGGGGAAAATCAATGCCCCACTACATCAGCTCCTCTCCAACACTCCTACCCTCATATTCCACTCTAGGGGAAAACATCCCCCATTCCAATGAAAAATTACATTGGGAATCTCTCCCCTAGGCATTCTGAAAGATCACTCACCTCCACCATTGTGTTTTGGGATGTTCGAGCCCTACCTAAAGTGGTCACTACTGAAGAGCCACCAATGATGGCTCCTACCATACCCTACCACTTACATCACTAACCATTTAAATAGGCCAATGAGCGGATAAATCCTTCCATGCTCTGTCGATCCTTGTCCAAAACACCCAATGCAGAAATTAGGTGAATACATAGAACATCACCTACAACAAAAATCTTCTACAGATCTTCTGGCCCCTCCCTCCACTATCATATCCCATCATATCCTTGTATAATTTTATGGAAACAACAATAGCCATTACAATCCAACTATTATTGTCTAGAAATATAGAAGCAGCCTTCCATGTTCCATCAATAGACCAGATGAAGGTCTTCCTCATGCTGCTACCAATCATAGGAGAGGTTCACCCTACTCCATCAATTACAAGCATAGAGGTCATCCCCATACCTCTACCAATATGAGCGGAGGTCCTCACCACATCATCAACATTCAGTATAGAGTTCCTCCCTAAAACACTAACGATCATAGTGTAGGTCCTTCCTTGTCCATTAATAGCCAGCATATAGGACCACCTCATGCCGTTACCAGTCAAAACAGATGTCCTCTATAATCCATTAAAATATAGAACAAAATACCACCCAATTAATAATACAATAATACAAAAATAGGTTTATATAGTTCTATGAATTTGACCGCGCTAGCTAAAAGAATTGTTAAAGATCCACTATCTCTGTTCTAGAAAAAATAACTGCTAAAGAGGGTCTTTAATAGTTCTTTTTTAGCATTATTAAGGAGGTGTTAAACAACACTAAAGAAGAATTATTATAGGGTACCCTTATCAGTTCTAGTAAAAAAGAATGGATAAGTCCCCCCTTATTAGTGCTACTAAAAAAATTGTTGACAATGGGAAAAAAATTATCAACAATAGTAAAAAACACTTATAAAGGGAGGACTTTTATTAACACTTGTAAGAAATTGATGATAATGGGGGGTATTTATTAGCTCCTTTTCAAAAGCGCTGATAAAGACCCCCCATTTATCAGGGTTTTTACTAGCACTGATGAAGTGTATATTTAAGAAAAATATCTTCCATTAAAAAATATATATATTATTTATATTGATATAAATCGAATACATATTTTTAGAATATGTTCTAGATAAGGCTAAATAAGAATTTACTTTTAAAATATAATATATTTAGTTAAAATGGCTTATAAAATAATTTCAAATTTATTAATAATTATAAATTTGATAATTATTATCATTTAATATTCATTTTATAACAATTTGAATTTAAAAATATCAAAAAATTAAAAACAAATCTAAAATTAGTTGAAAAATAATCTTGAACTTCAAACAGCCTTAACATTAGATCTAGGTTTTTTTTTGGGCTCTACCACCAAACAAATAGAATACAGTAATGAATTATATGCCATAGTGGTTGAGGGGAACTATAGTCACATGTTTCTAGGCTAGAAAAGGCCCATAAGGCCTCTAAAACTGACTCTATAGTCGGGGTACACCAATATTTTAACATTCGTTGGATTTTTTTCCTCGTTTAACAGGATATTATTATATTTTTTAGTAAATATGGAATTTATTCAAATATCATACATTCATTTTGATATTATGGTTTTTATATTATATAATATTTTATATTGTATTGTTATTTATAATAGTATATAAAAATTTATACATGTTTTCTATTTATTCATACAAGAAATTTGAATTTTAAAAATAAATAATTAAACGTATATACATATAAAATATATTTCTCAATATAAAAAACTTTTCTAAATATAAACTAATATCAATTTATTTGAAAAACATATGTATGAATATTTTTATACAAATTCAGTTAATTTGTATATAATGTTTATATGTGTGTGTGTGTTTATCGAAAAAAATTGATATATATTTATCTATATATTTGAATATATGAATATAGATATTAAGTTGTTGGGGGATTAACTAAGAGTTAAAGGCTCCAAGTAATTTTGTATCGGACCCGAGTTCAAATCTAGGTGGGCACATGTACTATTACAGTACTTCAATGGCATTGACGCATTCATGATGCATTTAAGTGGTGATACAAGCATGAAGTAGGCCTAGTGAAATAGGTAAGATGATTTAGGAATAATGCTAAAATGGTTTTTCAGGATAGGTTATGGGCTTCATGACCACGGTATTTCATGCCATGTTCCAAATAAATAAAAGGTCTTAATAGGTTGGCTATCCCCTTCAATGGTTATGGTCTTCTTTTCCAGCCTGTGTGTGTAGTGTATGTGTGTATTTAAATGTAATTGTACCATAAAACCCCTAATGTATATTTATAAATAGTAATATATAATATATGAAAATAAATATAAATTTGTATTCTTATATTTATGGATTAACATATATATATATAAATAAATGTTTGTATGTATGTATTTATAAATACACATTAAAAATATTCTATATATGTATGTAAAAAACTATATATATATATAATCATATATATAAATATAGGGAAAAATGTAATGATATATATAAAATTATATAGATACATCATCCAATGGAAAACAAAACAATATAGTGGAGTGGAAAAGGCGTGGGATTATGTGTTGTAGGTTTGAGGTTTGAAACAGATTGGAAATAGGGGTGCGCGTGGGAGGAAGGAATTATCTAAATAATTGATAAAGGTGGGTATGAGCACCCATGTGAGTTGGTGATAATCATTGATAATTATGAGGTAGGGAGTTTTAATAAAATATGGTTTGAAAAAATAACCATTTGTCTCTATTTATCATTGGGTCCATTATCATCCCTTTTTTCTGCTGAAAATGGCCTTTAACAGTGATAAAAAAGTGATGGTAATGGTGTAATTTTACAGTGATAAAAAAACTTTTCATAAAGGCCCCTTTTTCAGCACTAAAAAAAGAACTGATAATGCCACTCTTTATGAACACTATTTTTGTGCACTGTTAAAGGGGGCCTTTATCAGTGAATTTTATAAGCATTGTTAAAGGATTCCATTTAACATCGCTTGAATTATCAGTTCTATTGAAGCACTGATAAAACCCTTTTTAATAGAGCAGTTTAATCCTTAATTTTCCGTATTGTAACATCCATAGAAGAGATCTTCCCCACTCCATCAATATCTAACATGGAGGTCCTCTCCATACCACTACCAACCATAGTAGAGGTCATGCATCTTCCATCAACAGCCATCACAGAGCTCTTCCCAATAATATTACCAATCCATGTACAATTCCTCCCCACACTAACATCAACCCATATATACTTCCTCACCATGTAACTTCTTATGCATGTGAAGGTCCTCCACGCACCACCATCAACCAGCATAGAGGCACTCCACATGCCACTACCAATCGATGTAGTGGTCCTCTCTACACTGACATGATCCAAAATGGAGGACCTCCACATTACAATACCAATTCGTGAGGGGTTACTCCACATATCAATATTAACTAGAATATAGGTACTCCCCATGACACTACTAATCATTGGGGAGGTACTCCCCACCCCAACATCAACTTATATGGAGTTACTTCTCATAAAGTTTCCCATCGGTGTAGAGGTCATCTTTGCACTACCACCATTCATCATAGAATTACTCCCCATGCTGAATACTTCCCTTAATCTAAGGATACAACTTGGGGTAGGACGTCTTCTATCCATCCACACCGACAATGTTGATCGAGGTAAGGATGATTGTATCCCTGCTTCAGTTTCTCTCATCCAAACACTTCAGTTCCAACCCTGGGAAAAGGTCGATCATATAAATTCCCTAATTTCTCTACTTCATAAGATGAAACTACAAAAGGCTTCCATGCCTCAAATACTCCATCGTCTTTTTATACCAATGATATAGGCGTCCATGCCACTTGGTCACCATCACCCAATTGTACTGATGTTCTAAACATCCTCGCTCGCAGTCACCATCAACCCATTGTACCGTCGTTATAAGATTCAATGGCTCTTAATCTCCATCACCTCATTATATTGACAATCTAAGAATTCTTGCCTCTCGGGCACCATCACACCATCATACTGACATTCGATCTTTCTATACCTCCAAGGTTCCATCACCCTATCTCCTAGAAATTCCAGGATCAAACGCCTTCAAGGAACCATCAACTCGTTGTACCGATATTCAAGGATTCCAAAACTCCAGGGTTCCATCACCCAATCATAACAATGATTGAGGCATTCATGCCTCTACAGACTCATCACCCTATCATACTGTTGTTCAAGGATTCCTCGCCTCTACGGTTCAATTTCCATGTTGTACTAATGATCCATGATTCAATACCTCTTAGTAACCATCTCTCCATCATATCTACCTTTTGGGATTCCACACCAATAAGACCCCATCACCTCATCATACTGACAGTCCAAGATTCCACACATCTAAGGCTCCATAAATAATGAGACAGAGTTGAAATATATGGATATTAAATTATTTTTTGTGATTATACAGCACATTGAAAAAGAAAATTCCCAAGGACTTTAATAGTTTTGTGTCATTGGAATGTTGGAAAAAATATTCAAACATATTGAAAGATCTAGAATGTTTCCAAAAAATCCCCTTTATTACGTATACGTAAATTCTTTATCTATTAGAAATGGAAAGGAAACAAAATAAAGGGTGAGCTCATAAGTTAAGTAAGGGTTAATAAAAGATATAAATAAGAATATCATTAGCATATTAGTATGATAAAATGAGAAAAACATTTGAATATCATACCCAGCATATCAAAGATCATATACATGAATCATGGAATAAATATTTGTAACTCTTAAGACATGAATAGTAAGGGAATGAAGAGCATAATCCTTGGGATCATAATAGAGGAATAAGACATAAAATATGTGGTAGACGCATAAAAATTTAAAATGATTTATATAGTAGTCAAGTATTAATGACAAGGAAATATTAGTGGAATGGGTTCACTCTCCAAACCATCTTGGTAGTCATGGTTCACACCAACAACTACCTTAGTAGTCAAGGTTCAATCCCAAGACCATATTAGAAAAAACAAATTACTTAACTGAGTTCACTCCCCATTACTGCCATGTCTATCTCATTAGATATAAATCATTACCTGATTCATTGGACAGAGATATAGGTACCATCAATATCATAATGAAATCATGCATATTTGTCCCACTATATCATAAACATTCATTATATCATATCCCATGAAATGAATTGGGTTTCATAAACATGTTATAATATCATAACCATTGTACAATAGATTATTTTAATAATCATTTATTCTAAGAATAACCCATTAAAATAAGTGGATTTCATAAGTATATAAACCGTGAAACTGAAATGGGTTTCATAGACATATCACTTATGAAATAGAAACGAGTTTTATTAACATATATCTCATGAAAGAGAAACAGGTTTCATAAACATCATGCCGACAAATCATAAGGATTCAGAAAAATAATATGAATTTAACCCTTATATCATATCCCTAATAAGGCATGAGTAACACCAATGGATTCTATACTATATGGAACATGATTGTTGAGAAATATTTTAAAATAATTTCTTGATGAAATTATCATTTATTCTTTGAAAAAACGACTTTTTAAACATAAAATATTTTGAAAACCGTTTTCATTGAAACAAATACTGAAAATTTATAAATTAAGAATTAAAAAATTTAAAAAACCATTTTCCTTGAAATAAAAAAAAGTATTCTTGGAAACGTTTTAAAAACCATTTTACCAGAAAACATATTAATGAAGCTTGAATGGTTTTTTATCCCTTTTCCTTGAAAACATATAAAAGAAGTGTGCATACATTTTAAAATCAGTTTTTCTTTAAAACATATAAAATTATATTAAATACATTTTTAAAACCTTTTTTATTGAGAACATATAAAATAATCTTCAAAACATTTTGGAAAATTGTTTTCTACAAAACATATAATAGATGCTTGAAAATATATTAAAATCATTTTTCCATGAAATCTTATAAAAGAAACATGAAGACCTTTGGAAATATTTTCTCAATTAAAACATATAATGTAAGCCTTAAAATATTTTGAAAACATTTTTTATTGAAAACTTATAAAATAATATGGAAAACAATTTGAAAACATTATTCCTTGAAATGTTATAAATGAATATTGGAAAAAAATTGAAAACATATTTCCTTCAAAAATTTATAAAAGAAGGTTGAAAACATTTTTATAACATTCTACCATTAAAACATATAAAATATTATTGAAAATATTTTAAAAAAATTACATGAAAACATAATAATGAAGATTGAAAACATTTTGATAACCATTTTCTTTGAGAACAACATTAATAATATTAAATGTCCATAATATTAGGAAACAAAATTCAAAAAAATAATTTTTCAAAACATGAAAGGAAATCATTAAATAAAATATATTCATGATGGTTTATAAATCCATACATTCCAAACATTCATTTTTACCACAAAATGTTTAGACAATTATATCGATTGGAAAATAACATGAATATTCATTTTTTGAAACACTTTTTTTAGAAGGAAAAACATGGGTAAAAATTTCTTTTAAGGGTCATTAGAAAATAGTTTATAATTTATTCAAAACATTTTTAAGAAACATTTTTTTCAATGAATATATATTTAGGATTGATGATATATATAAAGTAGGATTTTCTTAAAAACACCCTCTTAATGAGATTATGTACCATAGAGTGAACAAATAGAACCATTACATGAAGATATCATGATTAAATAAAGGAGGCAAGAATTAATGATATTTCTAGTGATATGGATAACAATATTTCATCAATAAAAGAATTTTAATAATCAAACTCTGTAAATGATGAGAATAAAGTAATGAATGGTTACCACATTGGTAACATTAAATTGCAATCCCCATGAAATAATAACATTAAATGAATATTAAAATATAATTAAAATATATAGATTCATGATATAACATTTAAAAGGGTATTTTATACACCGATTAGTAGAATATATATGTATAACATTGAATATGTCTTAAAGAAGGTAAATTGAGGCAAAATTACATTACAGATTTGAAAATTTTCAATCAATAAACCTCATGGAAGGAAGACCATAAAATCGATATCAAAATATCCGTAAATTTAATTATATTAATCATATAATAAATTAATATTAATTATATACACCACACAAAAGTAACAGGTTGTGAATAAGTCATAAATCTCATCTAAAATATTGAGACTAAAAAACCCTTACTTTAAGTATTGACTTTCTTTGTACATGTTAAAACGCATATATATTAAATATATGTTAATTATAAATATAGGATAGAAATTTATTATTATATATAATACCACATATAATTTTATTGGGTCTTTATATTACCCATTTATTAACATGCCAAGATTAGTTTATGTTTCGGGTAATATTATCTTTGTTTTTCTTATATGATTAGACTTTTTATTCTTGGTCCTATTACTTAGATCATGATTTACATGTTTAAATAATTTAAAACATGTTATAAATATCATATATATTCATTATATATATATTTATGATAATATATTCAATATATAATAATGAAATCAAACACATCGTACACAGAGATGGTATGATGAACGAACGAATGGATGTTATTTCCGTCTTCTTTTCATATTAAAAAAGAGAGTGTAAATTAAGTATATGTATAAGTATATATATATTTATATATTATAAATATAGTATCAATATTATTCCATATATATCATATAAATTTACTGAACCCATCATTAATACATTCCATTTTATGGGGCTGTGAAAAAAATGAAACAAATGATCTTGTGGAAGGATGTTACCTCTTATTTAGGTAACTACTTTTGGTTTGCACAAATGATATTCCTTTTTTAGATTTATGTCAAAACTGAGGACTATATGATGAATTCAGATAGGTTTTTAGGAGATATGGGAATATTTTTTCCAATCCAAATGGGATTTATAGGTTTTTATAAGTGGGGTTTTACATTCCTTTTATAATGGATGTGGTGTGGAATTCTTATAAATATAAACAGGTGAACACTATTGAGGGGTATATCTAACATAATGTGCATAAAATAATTTTTTATTATCTAAAAAAATGGTAATTGGTCTAAATATGGCAATACAAACTCTTTTGGGAAATTCTTTAGGTCATTTTCCCATTAATATTAATGATTAACCATTAAGGAAACACATTTTTACCTTAATCACTATAATTATTTGTAATTAATTTCACTAACCACTTTAGTAAAAAAATTTGTTAACATTATTAACCAATTTTTTTTATTCAAAATATGGAATCCATTTTTTCAAATTCTAATCATTTAAGTTGTAGAAATTAATTTAATATTAATCTCATCGATGGGAGGAGATGAATGGTCTTTAAAGTGAAAAGGTCCAAAAGTTGGAAATGTTTTTATATACAATTTCAATGTGAAATTGGGAAAAATTACCAAAATATGATTAATATATTTATAATTGATCTGATGATAATTTAAAGAAAAATTAAAATACAACCATATTATATGAATAAGTTAGATGAAAAAACAATTTTGAATTAAAATTCAGTGTTTTTAACTATTCATCACAAAATCAAAATTCATAAGAAAATACCAAAACATCACATAAAAAAATATTGGTATTAATCTAAAAAAATTAGTTCATTTCTCTAAATAAATAATAAAAAACTTCAAAAAAATTTAAAATGTCTTCTAAATTAAAAGGAATTAAAATTACATTTTAAAAAAAATACAACTTTTTATTCATAAAATTGGATTTATTTTTATCATATAATTATCAGATAAATTGGACAAGTTAAATTATTTATTGAATATATAATATATAAATTTTATTAAAAAAATTCATAAAAAGTGGGTTGTTTAATTTATTGAGATAAAATTGTGTTTGTACATAGTAAAATATTTTTTTATAAGAGTAATTTCTATATTATCAAATATATATTAATTCATTTATAACATGTTAATAAAGAAAGTATTCATTTTATATACATTTTTAGATCATATTTTTACAATACAGTTAATCTTATTCATATCTACCATTCCAATTTCCATGTGAAAACTATAATAATATTTTTACAATAAGATTAATAGTATATTGTAGTTTGGTAAAACTAGGTCTTGTGTGTCACACTAGTTATCAATAGAACTCAACATTTTTTATGACATAAGATAAACATAGTGTCGTGTGTATCTCAAATAATATATGTTTTTCATTTAGTGCAAGATTGACTTTGTGTTGTATACAAATAAATAATAAATTGGTTCTCTCATATAACAAAATCTATATTAACTATAGTGTGAAATGAAAATTATTAAAAAGAAATAAAATAAATTGAAAAAATATCATTGACAATAAATCAGGGTGTTACATTCTACCTCAATTAAAATGAATTTCCAACTAAAAATTTTTATGGGGTACCAAATGTTAAATACGTTAAATATCTATTCATAAAACCCCACAACATTAAAATTGTTAATAAAAATTCTTTTAAAAAGGGAATGTTTGAGATGTAATTGTTACAAAAAGTAACTCATAAATATATTTCAACATTGGGGAACAAAGGATAGAAAATGAAAACATAAAAATGTGAGAGAAACCTAACTATCATGTTCTGATGGAGAGTGACAGAGAACAAGGATATAATAATGTTATCTATTGAAAATCTATATATAAAATAGGCTTGAAAACAATCATTCATATAATCAAAAATAATGATAATGGGACCACATTTTATTTCAATAAGCATATCCTAAAATTGAATAAATTTCCTGCGAAAATGTAATTACTTCATATCATTCCATTTCATATGCACAATCTTACACTTTTTTCCCTTGACAAATTTCCACTTTATCTCTTATTCAAAGAAAAAAATTGAAATTTTCATTAATAAAGAATTAGAAGATCATGAGATCCATTAATATAATTATAGGTCATTCAAAATGTATTTATGAAAAATTATAAGGATATTACAAGTTATATAATATACATAAATCCCCATATGGACAGATAATACATTAATCACTAAAACCTTATCCACGGGTTTACATAAACCATTCCATAAATTCTTAACCTTATAATATTTTATAAAGATTAAAGTACAAAAGTTTATAAATAAGGGCACTAAATTTACCAAAAATATCTTATTAGTGTTCTCCAATATATCTTATATAATCTCCGATTTATCAAAAACCAAATATGCTAATAACTTCATCATTATTTCTGTGAAAACATATTAATAACCATAATTACCACACATACATATTTATAACATGAATGCTTCCTTACTCTAACTTCTATTAGATATATTACTTATATCCACAAATGTTCTAAACTTCACAAATGATTATATAAATAACTTTTCAAAAAAATCCATAATTAGTTCCAATGTAATCAGTACCATCCAATATACTTATTCATATCCAACATATCTTCAAACATACATCATTATCTTAACATAAGTAACATATTAATGGTTATCCTCCATTAGTCAAAATTTCACATGTCACCTTTACATTGAATCACTTTTCAAGACCATCAAAATAATTCAATATATTCATTTATATCCTTAGAAAAAAAACATAAACTAAAAAATACTTATATAACTCCCCATTCATAATTCTTTAATCCAATTACATAAGTACTTAATTTATTCTACATAATTTTTAATGCATAACAAGGATTCCTGTTCATATTAATTAATACCTATTTCCATTAACATCTCCCCTATATTATCATTATCATCAATAATATAACCATTATTTGTACCACCTTACCGATTCCATCACAAGCATTCCACTTGGGTCGTCGATTTTCAAAATGACCATTCATTCCACACATAAAGAATTTAACCATCATTGATGTCTTAGGGAGGCCTATATTCTCATCCATTGAGTAAAACAAACTCTTCATTTTTCTGTTACATTAACATTATTTGTGTCCTTGTTTTTCAAAGTAAAAAAATCATCTTGTTCCATTGAGACATTCACTTGGGTAATTTTTTCATAATCTTGACACAAAGAAAATTGAATCTTTTTTCCTATATGGTCACCATTACCCAACCTCTCACCAAAATCATTCATATTATTCATTGGTGAGTTTTCCAGTTGGATAAGGTACACATTTTTAAAAATTCTCTTTGAAAACTGATTAGGAATGATCACAACATTCTTAATTTTAGTGACCATCACTATTGAATGCCTATTATCAAATTTTACATCACATTCCACATTAACCTAGTTCTTTATAGTTCCCACCATTGTCTAAAACTTGAAATAAAAGTGTAATAATCACTTATCATAGTCTAAAACCACATTATCATGAAAGTATCTTTTAGGATGTATAAATTAGTACAAATTCTTTTAAATATATGACACACCAGTCCTATCATTAGGGAAATCCCTATGAAATATAATTATAAATATACATAGGGATCTAAAAAAAGTTTTCTCAACCATGATTATAAATTTTGAATAAACCATTACTTTGAAACCAGGTACACCCACCAAGACATAACATACATGGATATGTCATCATTTTTTATGAATATTAATCACATCACAAAAGTATATACTCTTGGACCATAATAGTTATCTATTTTTGGAAACATTGATGAAAATCATAAAACATTGTGAAATATCTTCATTAATTCCCACACCTATAACCCCCTTATTCGTTACATGGGTAAAGGAAACATAAGAAAGGTTGACAACAGATTCTCAATAAGGGTAAATTAATGAGATATGTAAGAATAACATGAGCATTAGCTTATGGGAACCTGATAATAAAATTTTAATATCATTCCTTACATATTAAAGATCACATAAATGAGTCATGTAATAAATATTGGTAGTTCATAAAAAATGAACCATATGGGAACAAAGAGCATAAGTAGTGAGATCATAACATATGAATAATACATAGAATTTTTTGCAGACACATAAGAATATAAAAATAATTTACATCATAGTCCAATATTAATTACAAGTCTATCTTATTAGAATAGGGACACTCCAAATACCATATTTGTAATCATGGTTCACTCCCATTACCATATTACCAGTCTAGGTTCACACTGAATACCAAATTTGTGGAAATATTCTTTTAATGAACCGAGTTTACTCCCCAATAAAACCATTTCATTCAAATGATATAAAAATATTTACCTAATAAATTAGAGGGATATATAGGTCCCTATAATCTCATAATGAAACCATATATATGTGTTCCACTAGACCATAAACATTAACTATATCATAACCCATGAAATTAAATGGGTATCATAAACTTGTAATCAGAGCATAACCTATGGAAAAGAGACAGGTTTCAAAAATCAATTCATCAAACCATAACTTGGAAACGAAAGTGGGTTTCATAAGTATATAACCCGTAAATTTAAAATGGGTTTCATGAATGTATAACCCATGAAATAGAAACAGGTTTTATAAACAAAAAACCTACGAATGAGAAATGATTTTCATAAACATCATGCCTTAAAAACATAAACCATTCAAATAAATAATCTGAATTAAACCCATGGATAATATCATCATATTTCTTGAGTAACACGAAAATATTTCATCCTAAAAGGAAAATAATTTTTTTAAATATTTTAAAATCATTTATTTAGAAAAACATTCCCTCTTCATTGAAAAAAATATATTTTAAAACATTAAAAATTTTGAAAAATAATTTTCTAAAATAACATTAAAATATTATAAATAAATCATGAAAAAAATTTGAAAACCATTTTCCTTGAAACCATATAAAAGAAGATTGAAAAAATATGGAAAACTATTTTCCCGTTAAACCTAAAAAATAATCATTAAAACATTTTCAAAAAATATTTCCCAGAAAATTTATTAAATTATCATAAAAAAATCATAAATACAATTTTCCTCGAAAAAAAATAAAAGAAGCTTCAATATATTTTGAAAACCTTTTTCCCTATAAATTTATAAACGAAGCATGAAAACATTTGGAATACATTTTTTCCTTGAAAATATATAAAATATACTTGAAAAAATTTTAAAACCCATTTTCCTTGAAAACATGTAAACTAATATTGAAATCTTTTTTAAATCACTTTGAAATCATTTTGAAATCATTTTTCATTGGAGACTTATAAAGTAATCATAAAAATAATTTAAATAATTTCACATTAAAAACCTATAAAATAATATTGAAATCATTTTGAAATCATTTTCCATTAAAATTTATAAAAGATTATTGAAAACAAATTCACGAAATTTTTCCTTGAATAAATATAAATGAAGAATGAATACATTTTGAAACTTTTTTTCCTATAAAACTTATAAAAGTTAAATGAAAATATTTTGATAACCATTTTCCTTAAAATTTATATAAAAAACCTAAAACCATTTTAAAAACATTTTTCATTGAAAAAACTTAAAAAAAATAAATATATAGAATATTAGGGAAAACAATTTCATAAAAATTTGAAACAATATTAACATGAAAAGGAAGATTCCAAGAAATCTCTATCATGATGTTTGATAAATTTGTGCGTGTTGAACATTCCTTTTTCCTAGATTTTTTAAGCACTTACTCGATTCCAAAACATCAAGAAGATTCATTTTTAAAAACACTTTTGTTTAAAAATTAAACCTTGGGTAAAAATATATTTTAAATATAATAGGTTAATGTTAGAATATTTTTTTAAATATTTCGAAAAACATGGTTTTTAAATACTATGTTTTTTCAATCGAAGAGATAGATAAAGTCATATTTTCATAAAAACAATTTCCTAATTATCTAAGGGAAAAATAGTGGGAAATGGTTCTATAAAATTAAGATATCATAAAAACAAGAGGAAATAAAATTTTTGATATTTCATGAGATATAGATCATATGATTTCCTAAATGGATGCATAATCATAAATAGTTCTGATAAATGATGATATTGTAGAAATAAAATGCTATGAAGTTGGTAACATTGATCATAATCCCTATGAAATAATTACATTACATTATGCTTAAAATACTAGTAAAATATATTGATTCAATATATAACTTTTCTATGGGAATTTTTACACCTCATAGAATAATATAGGTTCATAACATGGCATGTGTCTCAAAGAATGAAAATTGAGACAAACATATTCTATCAATATTGTTACAATTGTACAATAATACACGTGAAAAGGAGGTCATAAAATGGATGTTTAAGTGCCAATAAATTTAATTACAAGAATAATATAATATAATCACCATAAATAAATGAACCAATTAATTATTAATGAATAAGGTATAAATCTCATTGAAATAAAAAAGAGATGAGAGAACCCTTACGTTGAGTCATGATTTTATTTATACATGTTCAAACATTCTGTATAATAAATATATGATAATTGTACATATATAATATAAAAAATTATTATATATCATATGATATATGATTATATTGGTACCTTTTATTACCAATTTATTATCAATTCCATGTCAATTTTATGTTTCGGGTAATAACTATTGTAACACCCCCAAATAATAAAGCGTTAAATGAATAAATGATATGGCTCATGTCAACAATGTGCACCTTCCATTTCAAGAGTCTGTCTGATTAGAACTCCATATTTATGTCTGTTGGGCCTGAAGTAGTGATTAGGATGGGTGACCTTCTGGGAAGTTTCCCAGGGTGTGTGCGAGGGAGGACAAAGAACACTAGAAAGGACATGTGTTGACCTATGGGGTCATTCATTAGTCAGAAGACTCATCCAGGCATGTGGGTGGGCCCCATGGTGGGGACCACATTTCTGTGGGGAAAATGGGGTTCCTAGTGGGCTGGTACCAGATGAAAAAGTTATGGGGGGGTGTTTGTGATGTCACTGAGACCTAGTTGTTACATTTGGTATCGTTGGTGGTACCCAGCCTTAAGTGCAGCGCACTGCCTGGGTTGAGATGTAAGACCCACAATGAGGAAATTTTTCTCTAAAGAGGGGAGTGTGAGATTTGTGTTCTAGTGACAGCACAAACACCCCACCTTAACATGGTCATCGGGTCTCGAACCACTACGTACCCTAGTTCCCCTGCAGAAAAGTAGTCCCCACCTTGTGGACCACCCATGTGCTAGAATGGGTCATCTGAATAATGATTGTCCTCACAGGTCAACACATATCCTTTACTGTGTGTTTTTTTTCTCACTCTCACAGACCCTGAGAAACTTCCCAGAAGGTCACCCATCCTAATCACTACTCCAGGCTAAGCACACTTAACTATTGACATTTAATCAGAGAGGCTCCCAAAAAGGAAGGTTCCCCTTGTTGATATGAGCCATATCATTTAGTTCTTTAACCATTTATTATTTGGGGGTGTTACAATCACCCCCCCCCTAGAGCACAAAGCCCTTATTTTGGACCCTACATCTCAACCCAGGTAGTGTAATACACCTAAGGCAGGGTACCACCTCGGATACCAAATGTGACAACTCGGTCTCGATGACATCATAGACACCCCACCTTAACAATGCTGACAGTTCTTGGCCCGCCACATACCACCAGTTACCCCACAGACACGTGTTCCCCACCCTGGATCCCACCCATGTGCCCGAATGAGTCATCTGAATAATGATAGTCCCCACAAACCAACACAAGTCTTTTCTAGTGTGCTTTTTCTAACTCACACACACCCTGGGTAACTTCCCAGAAGGTCACCCATCCTGATCACTACTCCAGGCCAAGCTTGCTCAACAAGGTGCACCTTCCTTTTTCGGAGCCTGTTTGATTAGAACTCCATAGTTAAGTTTTCTTGGCCTGGAGTAGTGATTAGGATGGGTGACCTTCTGAGAAGTTTCCCAGGGTGTGTGCAAGTGAGTACAAAGCACACTGGAAAGGACATTTTTTGACATATGGGGACAATAATTAGTCATATGACCCATTTGGGAACCTGGGTGGGCCCCATGGTGGGGACCATGTGTCTACAGGGCAACTGGGGTACCTGGTGGGCCGAGACCCGACAACCATGTTACGGAAGGTTGTTTGTGCTGTCACCGAGATGCATTTGTTACATTTGGTATTTGAGGTGGTTCCCAACCTTAAGTGTCGTGCACTGTCCGGGATGAGATGTAGGGCCCACAACAATGATGTTGTGCTCTAACGGTGCGGGTGGAGATTTAAACACCCCCAAATGATAAAGGGTTAAAATTATTAATTAATATAACTCATGTCAACAAAGTACACCTTTCTTTTCGGGAGGCTATCTGATTAGAACTTCACAGTTAAGCGTGCTTGGCCTAGAGTAGTGATCAGGATGGGTGATCTTATGGGAAGTTCCTAGGGTGTGTGTGAGTGAGGAAAAGGCACACTACAAAGGACTTGTGTTGGCTTGTGGGGACTATAATCTTTTAGATGACTTGTTCGGGCATGTGGGTGGGCCCCAGGGTGGGGATCACATGTCTACAGGGCAACTGTTGGTACCTGGCGGGCCCAGACCCGACGTCCTTGTTAAGGGGGGGTGTTTGTGCTGTCACCATGACTCAGTTGTCGCATTTGGTATCAGAGATGGTACCCAGCCTTAAGTGCAACGCACTGATGTGTTGATATATAAGGCCCAGAACGAGGATGTTGTGCTCTAAAGTGGGGGGTGATTGTAACACCCCCAAATAATAAACGGTTAAATGTCTAAATGATAGCGCTAATGTCAATAAGGTTCACCCTGCTTTTCAGAAGCCTGTTGGATTAGAACTCCATAGTTAAGCGTGTTTTTCCTTGAGTAGTGATTAGGATATGTGACCTTCTGGGAAGTTTCCCATGGTGTGTGAGAGTGAGCACAAAGCGCACTGGAAAGGACGTGTGTTGACCTATGGGGACAATCATTAGTCAGATGACCCATTCGGGCATGTGTTACGCATGATTCATCCGGAGTAGTGATTAGGATAAGTGACTTTATGGGAAGTTTCCCATGGTGTGTGTGAGTCAGGACAAAGAACACTAAAAAGGACATGTGTTAACCTGTGGGGACATTAATTAGTCAGATGACCTGTTCGGTCACGTGGGTGGGAAACTAGGTGGGGACCACGTGTCTGTGGGGCAACTAGGGTACCTGGAGGGCGGGGACCTAACAGACATGTTAAGGCGGCGGGGTGTTTGTGTTGTCACCAAGACCCAGGTTTTACAATCGTTTAGTTTTTCATACATGATTTGACTTTTTTTTCATAGTCCTATTACTTTGATCATCATTTCATTTTTTGGAAATATAAAACATCGTATAAGTATCCTATATATTCATTAGTCAGATGACCCATGGTTACAGTCATTAGTCAGATGACCCGTTCGGGCATATGTTAAGTGTGGTTGGCCTGGAGTAGTTATTAAGATGGGTGACCTTCTGGGAAGTTTCCCAGGGTGTGTGCGAGTGAGGACAAAGCACACTAAAAACGACATGTGTTAACCTGTGGGGACAATCATTAGTCAGATGACCCGTTCGGGCAGGTTGGTGGGCACCAGTGTGGGGACTATGTGTCTGCAGGGCAACTAAGTTACCTAGCAGGTTGGGACCTGATGACCATGTTAAGGCGGGGTGTTTTTGTTGTCACCGGGACCCAGTTGTTACAACCGTTTTGTTTTTCATACAAGATTTGTCTTGTATTTCATAGTCCTATTACTTTGATCATGATTTAATATTTTAGAAAATATAAAACATGGTATAAGTATCCTATATATTAATTATATATTTATTCATAATAATATATAAAATATATTAATAAGAAATGAAATATATCATTCATGGATATAGTAGGCCTAACGTACGCAAGAATGTTGTTTCTATTTTTTTATTAAAGTGATTAAATGAAATTAAATGGTGTGTATGTACATATATATATATATGTTTTATCATTAAAATAGAATTATTATTCTATATATATGATATATATTTACTATATGCATCATTAATACATTCCATGTAAACTATGAATAAATTGCATCGCACTGAGAAACATATAGTCCATACATCCACCAATGATGTTATCATGTTTACAAAATATGGAAATAATCATGGTATTTGAAATATAATTATTCCAGCCGAATATATAAATCATAAATATCATATATATATATATATATATATATAATATGAAAACCTACTTTCCAACATTATTCCAAACCATGAATAGTGGTAGTGGAAGAATGAATAACACCAGTTCATGAGGTGGACGTCCATTGTACACAGAAATGATGATTTCATATCCTATATGATTGAAGTGTGTGAGAGTGTATCTCTAATACCATAAATGGAAACGTATAATTATAGTAATGATACTTATGTTATTATATAATAATGTGATAAGAATAATATATGTGGTGGAGAAAGAAATAAAACAAAATTTCTTTAGGAAGTATGTTCTCTCTTCTCTGGGTAACTCATTTTGGTTTTCCCCAAAGTGATCCCTTGGATGGAATTAATCACAAATTTATTCATCCAATATTATCATAGGGAAATTTTATGTGATTTTTTCAGGGTTTGTCTAAAAATTGCTCTTTATTGGCGTGAATAATTGAGGGGGTTGAATTCCCTTTTAATTGGAGGAGTGGCATTCTTGTAAATATAAAAAGTTACACACTATTGATATCTCTACCTTAAATATTGTGCATTAAATAATATTAAATTTTATATATATTCTATTAATTTTATTAAATATATCTAAAAAATTTATTTCTAACATGTTTTTTTTCATTTTCCCCATAAGATTAATGTTTAACCATTATGTAAACTCATTTTTACCTTAATCACTATAATTAATTAAAATAATTTCTCCAAATAATTTTTTTAAAAAAATAATGTTGAAAATATTATAAATTATAAATTATTATGATTTAAATATATAGTCCATTAATCAAATTATAATCATCTATGAGACATATATTTAATTTAGAATGAATCTCGTAGAAAGGATAGGATGATGAGTTTTTAAAGCGAAAAGGACCAAACATTTAAAATGTCTTTATATCCAATTTCAATATGAAATTATTTTAAATGAAAAAATTTTGATTAATTGATGTAAAATTTATCTAATTATACCTTAAATCCAAGTTATAATGTAATTTAACTATATAAATAAATTAGATGGAGATAATGTTTTGAATTAAATTTCAATGCTTTCACTACTCATCCAATAATGAAAATTTTCACAATAATATTGAAACTACCAACATTTTAAATTTTTAGATAAATATTTCAAAAGGAAAATTAACATTTTAAACTAAAAACTTTAATTTTTTCCAAAAAATTGATTTAAAATGTGTTCTTTATTAAATGGATATAAAATTACCTTTTTTAAAAACATGCCTTTTTATTCAAAAAAATGAATTTATTCTTATCTTATACCTATCAAATATACTAGATGAGTAAAATTTTTTATTGAATATTTAATATATAAATATTAATTAAAAAATTTATCAAATGTTTTTGTTTAATCTATTGAGATAAAATTGTGTTTGTACCTAGAAAAAAAGTTTTCCAAGAAAAGTAATTTAGTTTATTTTTAAATAGTTATTGCATTCATTTCTAACTTACTTATAACCAAAGGATTAATTTTATATACATGTGTAGATCATATTTTCACATTTTATTAAATCTTAATCATAATATCCATTCTAATTTCTATGTGTTAACTTTAATAATAATTTAATATTATTATTAATAATATATTATAGTTTGGTAAAACTAGATCTTGCATGTCACTCATGTTATAGAAAGAACATGGTTTTATTTGTCACACAAGAAAAAAAACGTGTTAAGTGCACAGTAATCTAATATATTTTTTAGATAATTATTTATTTAGTGTTTCATACAAGTAAAGAATAACTTGATGATTTAACATAAAACAATCTATGTAAAATGTTGTATGAAATGAAAAATATCAGAGCGATAAAATTAATTTAAAAAAATTTCCACAGTCATAGGGTGTTACATCATTTCTCTGTCATACCGATTATCCAGGTTTCCATGCCACTCAGATAGTATCACCTCATTGTACCAATGTTATAGGATTCCACACCACTGGGCTCAATCGCCCCATCATATTGATGATCTAGGATTCTATCTCTCTCAGGCACCACCACCTTGTTGTACCAATATTCTAGGCTTCCATGCCTCTAGGGATCAATCACCTCAATATACCAAATATCCATAATTACACACATTAAGGTCTCCATCACTCTATCATACTGACATTCCAACATTAGATTCCTTGAGGGCTCCATCACTCTATCCTATATATGTTCAACGCATCCACGCCTTCAGGGCACCATAACCCCATCGTACCAACATTTGAGGAAACAAGACCATCCAGGATCCATCGCAGCATCTTACTGAAAATATAGGATTCCGTGGATCTATGGTCTATCACCCCGTTGTACCGATGATTCATTCTTTGATATCTCTTGGACACCATCGCCCCATCGTACCGACATTCTCGGATTCCACACAACCAGGAATCATCACCCCATCGTAACAATGTTCTATACTTTCACAACTCCATGGTGTTATCTCCCCATTGTACTAATGTATTAGGATTCCACTCCTCTAGGGCTCCATCACCATGTCATATGGACACTCCAGGCTTTAATCTCTCCAAGGTTCCATCACCCCATCACACTAGCATTCAAAATTCGATGCCCCAATGAATCCATTGCCATGTCGTACCAATGATCTAGGCTTCCACACAGATCAAGCACCATCGCCTTGTCATACTGATGTTTTAGGCTTCCACGACTCTAGGGATCCATTTCCCCATCATCTCACCATTCCTTGAATCCATGCCATTAGGGTGCCATCGCCCCATCCTACCAATCTTTGATGAATTCACACCTCAATGGATCCATCACCCCACCATACCAAAGTTCCAGGATTCCATGCCTCCAGGGGCCCATAACACCATCATACTAAATATCCAGGATTCCATGCCTCTTGGGAAACAACACCATGTCATACCAATTCTCTATTATTCGGCACCTCTAGGTCATCACCATCGTATCATACCAACATTCCTGGATTCCATGTCTCTTGGGATTCAATGCCCCGTCATACCGATGATCTAGGCTTCCACAACTCTAGGTCTTTATGACTTCATCATATCGATATTACAAGATTAAAAAGCATCAAGGCTCTATTTCCCCATTGTATCAATGTTCCAGGATTCCATGCCTCTAGGGGTCCATCTCCCCATCATACTAATGATCCATGATTTCATTTTTCTCGGGTGCCATTTCATTATCTTACCGATGATCCAGGCCTTTATACCTCCCTGGCTCAGTCGCCCAATCAAACATGTGTTCTAGGATCCCATCCACTCTATATCCATTTCCCCATCAATATGGTCTTCTAAGATTCAATTCCTCATAGAAAATGTCTCCCCATCCATCTAGTGAGGATTAAACATTCTCTATGCACCAAACCAGTACTAGGGTCAACCTATCAACCATTCTCTAGTCGACTTCTCTATAATAGATCATGTGGAACATTCCACCCATGGGAAACTCCATCAAAGCCCAATAACTGCGGGGATAGTTGTGCTCATATAACTGATATAAAGACCACAACTTCCTATTATGCATATTAAGTTAAATCATTGTACAACATATTCTAGTAGAAACCATAGAGGTCTTCCCTGCAACCCCGACATGAGCCCATGGAATATTCTCCGTTACAATGAGCATCCCAATAATAGAGGACACCTATTCATACACTGGGGTTATTTTAGGGTAATACAATTTTATGGATTCCCCCTAACACCTATAGACCCCAAAGCATTGTAATGGGGTGGATATGACCATCCAACTACAACAACATTCCTTGTAGTTAAGAGTCCTAGTTTCAAGACATTAAAATTCACAAAAACTATCTTCCCAATCACATGAAATTAAAAGGAGGGAAAATTTATTGGTCACGTGATGCTAAATTTTATGATAATTGTCTCAAATATTCATAACCTAAAATCAATGAAACCATGGTAAAATATATGGACATTAAATTAAATCCACCACCAGTCCTAATAACATGACGTTAAACTGGGTGATGAAACATTCTTATGATATTATGTTAAACTCTGTGTCCATTTTCCTTATAATGTGGCATTAAAATGTATCATTAACCTGTATGAAGAACATAAGATTACTCAGATGAAATTTATGATACTATTACACATCCCCATCAGATGATATCAAAATTTCATAATTCCATGATCCATATATAAGAGATCACTCTACATTCTGTACCGGTCTACATCCATGACACATTCAAGAACTACCTCTAGATCCCCATCCTTGGTAAGGGGTTCGAATACCTCTATTTGATATCCCCAATGACGTTCTCAAATTAACTATGTCGTAGAACCTATAGTGCATGATTCTATATAGATGTTCTCCCATTCAATTTCTACGCTTCGTGTGTCCCTTATTTAGATCCTCATCCTTCAACACATCTGAAGGGACCCCAAATGTCATGGTTCCGGGGGGAATTAGCTCAACTACCATACTAGTCCAATTCCCTTGAAGATTTTGGATAAGATTATGAAATTAGTCCATTATTTCAAACATGGTTGGTGGTCAAACCTCTTTTCTTTCCACCCATCCCATGTAACACTATATGTATGTCGTGTTTAAAATAATGACATCATTTATCCTCCATCATTATTCCACCATCATTGTGTTCTAGATATTACATTTCGTGATTCACACATTCCACCTTCTCATATTTAGGTATAAATCCAACACTATTGGTGTTTTGTATTCATGAATCCATAAGTCTTGTATAAGTAAGTTAGTTTTGTTGGGAAATTCTCAACCCAAGTTCTTAGTGCCCCTATTGTGTGGTTCCATATGTCTGGAAAATAATCACTAATCCTTATTTCTCACACTGAGAAGGACTCGTGTGGTCTTAAGAGTCTTGGAAGAATGTGTACCCATTTAATCAAGATGCACAAATATTTAGTCTAGGATTTGTGATAATAAATTGATTTACATGGTATGATAATATGACTATAAACATGGATCCCAAGTCCCTGCATCATGACATTAAACTGTGTGAGGGTCTTCCCTAGGAGTGTGTTGTGCTTCATGTGCCTTATAGGCCCTCATTCACATCATTTTGTTCCTATCACACCATGTTTATTAATTTTTAATACTCACACATTGGTCCAAAATCAATGAATTTAATCTAAGACACTCATAGGTTAAATCTCCATAAAATTATACAGAGTGTTGTATAAGAATAATGACCATAAAAATGTAGGGAATATCTCTTAAGAATGTGTTATGTGGTGTTGGTTCTCTTTTTCACTCCTTTCAAATCTATTTTATCACTCTGACACACAACACATATTTGTTTGAGAAACTAGACCCATGGTTTTAGCTCTATGAACTTCAACTAAGAACTCCATCTATGATCTCTTGGACTTCAAACTATGTACCCCTATTTCAAACTATAAGACCCAAAACGAAATGCCCATGTCCAAGTGTCATGACATTAAACTATGTGTAAGTATTACATGGGAGTGTATTGTGATACATGAGATTTTTTGGCCTCTATTCACATTAGGATGTACCTTTCTTTCTATAAAATTCATTTCTAAAGACATTACCCCATGTTTCTTTAATATAAAACCATCAACTATTAGTTTCGTATAAGCTTCATTACCTTCAACAATATGCATGTCCCCTCAGGAATATGTGGTGTGGTCATGGTCCTCCTTCAATGGGGTTTTTAGTCCACCATGATACATATTTTTGAATGTATTCAGTAAAGGATGATAAAATGTAACAACAACCAGAATAATTTTTGGTTGCCTCATATAATAAACACTGTATGAAATAACATTTTAAACACATGATGATAGACTACAATCTCGAACTAGATAAATTCAGGATGCCTCTTAAATACATAACAGAGTATGTTGACCCTTCCATGAATTAGGATACCTCATCAGATAAGTATGTGATGGTTAATTATCATTACCTCATTCTACAAACATGTGATGCCTCAAGATAACTGTGGGATTTTTAAAATCCCAATTCATATAGGATCACCCTCACTGGCATAGAAGTTTTACCATGATATGTTTCAAAATAATGCTTGGTTTGATTCTCATCCTTATGGGATATGTAGGGATGCTAAAAATTATAATTTATGGGCCCACCCACAAATTCATTAACCATTTATCACCTTTTATAGTCCATGAATTATGACCTTAAATTGTATGGATTTCGCCTTATTGTGTGTATTCAGTATAGGGGACTTTTTCTAAAATTCACATCAGGTGTGGCCTATTGTGTTTCGTGTATGTATCCTTGGAGTAAAAATATCTGATATTAGTCCAAGAATAATGACTTTAAGATGTTTTCCTTGGTATATAATGTATGACCTTAAAGTTTGTATTCCACTTTCAAAACTATGTTTGGATTGATTCATATCATCATGGAATATGTTGGGAGGCCCAGAAATACCATCACTATGATCAGCCAAGAATTCTTCAAATAATTTTTCCGCTTGGTCTAATCAATGGTGAAAACACTATGAACATAAACTATGAAATCATGGATTGATCATTAAGATCATAAACTAATATCCATGGTCATTTTGGTATAACCATAAAATATTTTCACTACCCAGGTTTGAATTCTACTTTCTGTTATGCCCCATTAGCATTCTCAAATGCATTATGGTGTGTGAC
Source organism: Viscum album (assembly GCA_963277665.1). Lineage (NCBI taxonomy): Eukaryota > Viridiplantae > Streptophyta > Magnoliopsida > Santalales > Viscaceae > Viscum > Viscum album. The sequence continues at coordinate 1,073,334,042 of OY728129.1, forward strand.
CTAGTGTATTGAATCTCTCCAAGATATTCCCTCATTCCATTTCCAAACATCAACTCATTCCCTATTCAGATTTCAATCATCCTTGAAATCCAAACGGGGACCCTAATGGTGATGTTGTCTGGACATGGCTCACCACCCAATTAGGCCATCACCTAGATCGATCTCTGAAAACCAATAACAGATCCCGTATTTTGAACATTGTAAAAAGGTGATCCTTCAGTTTCTCACCCCACTCTTGACTGATGTGGTTATTTATACTATGTTTCAATCATGTTCACCAGTAAATCCCAACCCATTAATAACGCCCTTCTCCAAGATCATTAAAGTCTTAATTTACCTCCTTTCAACCTCCCAATATCTTGGTGGAATTATACCACCCGTTTTGTCAAACCTCTGTGCATCGATTCACATCATGTAGTCATTTCTGTATCAGAAAGAAATTCTCATCTAGGTATCTCCTCACACCTACTATTCACTTCTAGGTGTTAGGGAAACCCCATAACCATTCCCTATTTCCCACACAAATCATGAATCACATGGGCTTTGAACTTATTTTTCTGGAGTGTAACAGTGTGGTTGAGATGCACAAAAAGCCAACGGTCTGAACTCTATGACCATAAACTATCAATTAATGTCTAATCATCACTACATTAAACAATATGCATGTATTTTTAGGAATATTTGGTATGGCGTCAAGCCACCTTGGCCCCCATTCACATCTGGTTTTTTAATCTGTCATACAACACATATCTATTATGGAAGAAACCTATATGAACTTAACCAAAGAGCTTATAGTCAACCCATAATGTCTTTGAACTATAATATAATCTTCTTTGTAATATTTTTTTAGTGTTAGGTGTCCTCAATATTGATTTACATCTGGTTTTTAATACTACCACACTGCAAATACACATTTGATACATCGACTGTATGGTCCAAACTCTATGGTATTAAACTAATATTCCTTCAAGGTCTACGAAATATGACATTAAACTATTTTCTTCCCCCTGTAGTCAGTGCTATATGACATTAAAATACAAATCCTAACTTCTTAAACTCATGATGTAAAACATCATAGTCGCCCTATATAAGACCAGGATGCCTCTCAATTAGAGATGATCATTAACATATTTGAATATAGAATTACTCATAAAATAATTATGGTATTTTCAAAAAACCTTACCAATTTCTCTAAACATGAGATTCACCACATAAAACATGGGAGGGATCAAACAATCCAATAATTAAGACCATAAACTATATACATTTCATCTCCTGTTGTATGTCTAGTACATGATCTACTTCAGTCTTATTCATGTTGGGTTATACCACATTCATTCCACACATATTCCCTTGAAACCACCCTTCCCCTTAGTTGAAGCATCATGAATTTAAACTATTTTCCTTATAGCCATGGTCCAAGAATCAAAACCAAAAACTATGTGATGTTTGTTCCCTGGGGTTTGTGTAGTAACTGAGCCTATGAGTCTCTTTCACTTTGGCCTTATCTCTTTAATTCAACATTATTACCTTTGGAAATATAATTTCTCATGTCCATGCATCATGAAACTAAACAGATTTCCCAAAGTCCAAGCATCATGACTTTAAATTATTTTCCTTATAGACAAAGTCCAAGAATTACAACTTTAACTATGTGTTGTTTGTTCACTGGTGTTTGTGTTTCCATAATTCCTCTCTGGAAAATACATTATGGTCTTATCTCTTCCCTGACACATGAGTACCATTCAAATAAACCTTTATCCAGTAGACACATCAATACATTAAACTGAATTCCAAAATTCAATGCAACGTGACTCTAAAATATTTATCATAGTTCATACCATATGACCTTAAACTGTGTACATCACCACAAAACGAAATGTTTTTTATTTCAATCCTTATGGTACAAATAGTGATTCCTAGAATATCTATCTCTAGGCCCAACAGCTGATACAACGTGATATCATCTGTCATTGTGTTGTGATCGCCCAATAATGACCCCTATGAATTTTTACTATTATAATACCCATTAGATTACCTTAATCAATATGTGGGTTGGGATTCCCTAATAAGAAGATATGAGGATGGAACTACCTTGGTTTATGATGTTAAACTATATTCTTACCTCGACAAAGTTTGGTATCATTATAAACAATGGATGATTTTACATTGTGAATAACTAGGATGCCCCATGTGAAAAAGGGACGAATAACCACTAACATCATTAAAAAATGATGAAAACTATATCCTTACATGTTATATATTCAGTATTCCTATTATCAATGTATGATAAGATTCAATACTCTCCTCTGAGAGGGTAGCCTCTTAAGGCATTAGTGTTTTACAACATCCTGTATCATAGTTGGATCCACATAACGTAAAAAAGTGTAAAAGTTGTCCAAGTAGTGTTTTCTTTAGCATTAGGTGGCCTCATAATCCCTTTTATTGACATTGGGTAACCTTTTAAGTTTCACGCACATTCTTCCAGGACACACCACCATGGCCAATGCATTATCACTATAAACTATTTGTTTTCGGATTGTATTTATTCACATTAATTATTTACGTCCTATTTTTCATGATGAAAACCCATGATTCTACCTAGTGAAATGATCATGATATTCCCTATTGACCTGAAATGATGGTATTCTTAGTTCATAAAACCGAGGAAATATGTCCTGATCACATGATGTTAAAATGTTTCATGAAACAACCTCGTCATGTTATCTTAAACTTCATGATCAACATCTTCACTGTACAATGTAAAACATGGTGTTTACTATCTTAATTGTATGAAATAAAAGTACAAGGAATCATAGACCCAATGCTTGAGAGGTTATCTACTTTGGTGCATTTCATTTACCACAACATTCATGTTCTTTAACTATCAGTCAGCATTTTATATGACACTTCACAGGGATGACATGTTCAATTTGTTTCCTGATCGATGTACCCACTCCAATTTTATCTAAACTGTGGTTGTGTAATTACAAGATTGTTGGATTATATTTTATGATTACATAACATAATTTTCATGCTTCACATGAAACTAATTTGGAACTCAATCTCCTTCCCCCCATGAAGGTACCCTCGGATAGCATGAATTCTAGAGAAGGCTCACATACAGTCTTAGTCAAATGTTCTAGAGGACATTGGATGACATATTGAGATAGGTTTATTGTTATTAACATGGTCAATGATCAAAAATCTTCTGATTTTCCCAATATATAGTTAATAAATAGGGATACTATGTCTCAAACATGCTGATTAGTTGTCCAATATCGTGACATCACCCCCATTGTGTTCCATGATTTGTAAATTGTGATTCATGGTCTGCATTTCCCTCCATTTGGGTAGAATTCAGTGTTCTTGGAATTATCCCATTTGTGCAGTAGCTCACATAGTAGAATAATGTCATACATATAGAATTTCACTTTCCAACAAGTTTATTCATCGTCTAGATGCTCCATTTGGTGATTGATGTCCCATTATGATCCCAGAACATTTACCAATATTTAGTACTCTCATACTGTTGAATGATCTTCTATTATCTCTTATTTCCCACAATGAACAAGACTCATAACAGATTGGGTATTTTTGGTGGGTTGTTTTCTTGATCTGATTGTGATGCATTGGGCCCCATGGTAGGTGTTTTCCTCAATGATATCCTCAGATAATAATTTGTCTCACCCTACTCATCCTCATTGAAAATCATTTTGATAGGAGTATTTTTTTTACAATAATAATGCATCCAATAATATATATGGTGCTAACTATCTTGATCCAAGATCTAATATAATTTCAAAAGCTTTTATTGGACTAGTCATAGATCCCACATAGAGTTAAAAATTAGATGTTAGGGTCTATCAAAGTCATATTTCCAAAAGTGTTTTTCTGAGGTTCTTGCACAGAGGTCCCATTCAGGAATGTCCCATTCAAAAAGTTATCATTCAATAAGCTCCCTTTGTGAGCACGTGATTTTATTATGGTAAATCTCCAAGTAACAACATTCAGATTCATGGATCACTTCATGAATGTGTGAAATGTTCATGGTTTTATTTCTAATGGAACTCTCAGACTCATGGAGCCACACCCGTTCAAGAATCACTTATTTCATTATGGAGACTCTAATCTTCCCAAAACCCTCTGCTTATAAACTCCCCATCAGTACATCATTACAAGGAGAAAAAAATACCAAGCTGTGACATCGTGGTCTCAACTCACGAAGCACCATTGCTTTATAAAAAACCCTTCTATGAAGCCTAATGCTTTGCAATCCCCCCTCTTATAGTTTCTTGAGAGGCTCCACACCGTCTATAGATTCCTTTCATGAAGGAATATTCCCATCATAAAGGAAGAAGGCCCTCTAAGGCACTTGATTCTTTATGAAACATTCATTCATTGAGAATCTCTCCCTCTCTGAATCATTGTTGTAAAAGTGGGTTCCCTAGACCCAAATGTATCAGGGAATGTGATTACCATACCATGTGTATAGTGTGCTATTCCTAATGTAAACTTACCTTTATAGTTTTTATAGTTTTAGGCACTATTTTATGGTAATATCAATATTTTAGTCATCATATCAAAAGCCTATAGTTGATGACATGATATAAAGAGAACCTTAATATAATATGACATTAATCCTAAATATATTTCTTATGGTCTATATACATCATAATGACTAGACATAGTTGATGTCAAACAATTAGGTTTTGGGGGATCATAATCATTGAGACTCATTCTCATGAAATTATCACATAGTGATATTCGGTATGTGAAATCATGGGGATTGACCCCATAATAGTAACACCATATGTTTTGGGTGTCATTTTTTGTTTCTATCTATGGACACATGTTTTGGTCTCTGGACTTGAGATCATTATCAAAATGTGTCATTTGACCACACACATTGATGTGGAGTGAAATCCATGCAAATGAATTTCGAGAAAGGTAGTTTTTGTTGGTTGTATCATTGGGGGTATGACATTCATTGAATGATAAAGACCAAGTTTTCTTCTTTAGAGTTTAGGAGGTGATATCTTGGGGTAATTAGATCAGGATGGTAGTACTTTCATTAAATCCATGGTCATGGTAGTCTAAGGTATGTACATCCAGTTAGATAAAAAAATCCAAGTATGATGACACAAGTGTCAATCCTTTTTTATTGAGATATTGTATGAAAAAATTATTATATTACAGAGTTTCTATATGTAGGTTTATTATCATTGCTACAAATACTACTTGTCTCTTTAGGGTCCATGGTGGGTTTTTTGATTCCTTTATTGGCCTGTCAAAATTACTCACTACTATTTGGATAAGGGTCTACAGGGTAACATAAAATAATTTTTTCATGATTCTTCCATATTATGATGAATAGGTATAAAGGATATTGTGGGACCCTCCGTGGAGTCTGAGTGTTGTCTATGATTTATCGATCACTGATAAATAAAAAAATTAATTATTATTTGACAATATAATATTTGAGTTGAATTTATTTAATAAAAGTATTTAAATGTGGTTTTGTAAAATACATGAATAGTATAATATGAATGAATATCATATTTAATATTAAAGATTTATTTAATATTAGAAGGAATTATGATTCAATTTAATGACTTGGATTCATCATATTATATATTTAATATATATTATAAGTATGTGATAAAATATAAATAATATAAATGGCATAGTTAGTTCCTCGTGATTATTTATTCCTTACTTATTTAAGTGGAAGAAATGTATATGGGGGTTGTGAAACCTAACCATCTATTTTTCATATCTACTATATAAGTGCATGAAGAGATCATTTCTTGTCTGAAAGAGAATTAATTTTCCAAGATATTGTTGTCTCCTCTATCCTCCTTCTGCATCCTTCAGAGGGAAATACAATATTCAATTAATCGATCCAAGTTCTTTTCATGGATCGTAGGAACGAAGTTGTGTTTATCATGGATACATCAAAGGAATTTTCAGAGCTCCATGTTAGCAATTATAGTTCTATGAGCGGTGTTTGCATATTTTTTGAAGTGTCTGTGGATGATATTGATGGGTTCTTCTTTGGATACTTCAAGCAACGACCATTAACGACAAGCTAGAGATGAGCATTCTAAATAAAAAAAGATACATTTTTTATTTATATTTTTCTTATTAAGTTAACATGGTATCATTAGACCTCTCACTACTACAAAATACCCCATTAAGAACACTGATAATTATCAGCGCTATAACAAAATGTGGATAAATGGCATATTAATCAGTGCTAAATAATGCGCTGCTAAATTTTACCTTTTATCGGTGTGTCTTTTTTAGTACCAATAAAAAAACCCATTATTAGTGCTTTATTTTTAGAACTTATAAAATAATTCTTTATTAGCACATTATTTTTAGTACTCATAAATGGTATCCTTTATCAGTGCTTTATTTTTATCATGGATACAGGGTATCCTTTATCAACGCATTAATTTTAGCACTCAAAAACAGAATCTTTAATCACCGCCTTATTTTTAGTACTGATTAATATTTATATAAATAAAATGAAATAATTAAATAAATAAAAAATAAAAATATTTTTATTAAAAAAAATATTACAATTTTTTAATCATATAATTAATGATAAAAATAAAGGGATTGATTATACATTATTAATTATTAATCATTTTACTAATTATATAATTGTGATAATGAATATTATTAAATTTTATATATTAAATATATAGCAAAGTATTATTATATATATATATATATGTCTGTGTGATTTTTATATTACAAAATATTTATGTTCTTTATATTAAATAGTGATATGTTTATTGAATAATAGTTTATAATGAAAAATAAAATTTGAATTACAAATATTGACTATAGTTACATAGTAGTCAACATATAACTGAAGGTTGTTTGTTTTTTCAATTTAACATTGATCAAATGTGTGATATATTAATTTTACATATACCTAATTAATGCATTTTTATATACAATTCACCAACAAAGAACTTATCCATTTTTTTAATATTGATAATGTGTACTTATTCTTCATTTATTCAATTTCACTCAATTTAAACATAGATGCATGAAATTAAAAGGATATATTCATTTATAATTTTAAAAATATATTTGTAGAAAATTATTTATAATGAAATATTTTTATAAATGTACAATAAATATATTTATACAATATTATATTTATAATTATAAATAAATAAATATTTTTTAAAAAATCATTTATATTTTTATAAATAAATAATTATTTATATTCAAATAATTTCCAAATTTATAATAAATTTAAATAATAAAGGAATATATTTACTATATTTATATTTATATATATCTATTGATGATATATGTATAAATCTATAAATATATATAATGATATAAATAATTTTTTTTTAAAATATTTCAATAATTAGAAATATAACATTATAAAATTATAATAAATTTATTTAAAAAGAAATGTATTTACCATGTTGATATTCAGATATATTTATTAGGTAATTATATATTTTTATAATTTTTTTATACATATTTATAATTATAAATCATTTAACAGCGCTTCATAAATAGTCGATGATAAAAGAATCTTTATAAGTACTTCATCCAAGTTGATAAAGATGAGGAGTTATCAGTCCTAAATACAGAGCCAATAAAATGAATATGTTTCAATGCTCTAATTATATCTATGATAAAAGTTTTATTTATCATCGCTTATGTGTACGCACTCATAAAAGTTTCACGATCTATTTGAAAAACCCTAAGCATTTTCTATCTTGCCGCAATATTAAGAGAATTTTTCCAAATCCACCAAATACTATTGCTCCTCCTCAGTGAATCAAATCACTAATCGCACCACTCGACTATTGATAGCGCTCCAGTTGCAAAAAAAAATTATCTAATAGCTGGTTCTCGATTGCGGTTGTGATTCAAGAGGAATTTTTCATCACTTTAAAACAATTTCTCTGCCTGTGGAAGGTGCTTCGATTCCCTATCAATTTTAGAGAATTTAATTTTCTCGCTTGTTTAATTTTCTCATTCTCTATAGACTATATTGGTGGTATAGACATGTTTTGGAAATTATTTTACACGAATTTGATTTGAAAAGAAAATTTCTAATGAAAATTTTTTATGTTTCTATACAGACATTATTGTGAAAAAATCATTGGAAGTGTTTAATTAATTGTTTTGGGTTTTACAATAGAAAGTGGAAATGATTTGTTTTAATGTTTTAGTGTGGTGTTTAGTGGAAGGATATTATGGGTTGTTTTAAAGGTGAAAATCATTTTTTCAAAGGTTCATACAAGAGGATAGGTTTGGAAGTATGTTCCTAAAGTAAATTGACATACTTTTCCATGTTGAACAAGTTTTACATTTTTTAATATGAATTGTGAATTGTTTTAATAGATGGAAGAAAATTTTTTAAACTGATTTTATGTTTTGTACAAATTGGAAAAAAACAGAATTTCAATAGAATTTATTTATAATTGTTGTAAACTATGGTTTTGTAAATTTGAGGTGTTATATAAATTAGTTAATATATTTATTAAATTCTATTAGTGTTTCAAATTATGTTTGATTCGGTTATGCAGTGTGTTTGAATTTAAAAGTATCATTTTCAGGGGAATGTGTGTGTGTTTTTGTTGTAAATAATTTAGATGCCTCCGAGGGTTAATTTAGAAAACTTTTTAAATGAATTTTTAACATACAAAATATGTGTTAGGAATGTTTGTGAAATGATTTGGTGAGCATATGTTTTCATATAGTGTTCAGGTGTGCATGTAGTGACACACTATGTGTACATTGTTTTTCATGAATTGTGATTGTAAATGTATTATGTTAGTGACATGTTAATGTGAAACATTATTGAGAAAAAATAAAATGGAATCATGGGTAACATTGTAACATAATTATGATGTGTTAGGGAATCTTGATGTTTTCCCAGAAAAATAATTTTCCATAAAATTAATGTATTATTCTATATTTATGTTTAATTTAATTATTTTTAGTATTAATCACATAATATTTGTTTTCTTATATAGTTGGATTCATTTTTTCGAGTTGGGGTGGTCTTTCCAACATTCATGCTTCTTCCCCCTTAAAATGTTTTTACCTATGCAGTGGTGCATTTATCACTTTCTTTAATGTTACTCCAATTCCCTTTCAAGAAGAGAAACGACGTTTTCTCTGCTCAATCACAGAGGTAATATTTTTGTTTTCATAGTAAAATCATTTTCCATATAATTCATAATTTTTTTCATATTTATGTTTAATTCATTTCCATTTATTATTACTCACATAATAATATTTTTCTTGTACATGTGGATTATTTTGTTCGAGTTGGGTTGATCTGTCCAACTTTTATGCCCCATCTCCATTAAAATATTTTCACTCATGCAATGGTGCATTTGATACTTATTTCAAGGCACCATTACTGCATTTTCAATAAGAGGAATGATTCTACCATTGCTGAATCACATAGGTAATCTTGAGGTTTACACAGTAAAATTGTTTTCCATTAAATGAATGTATTGTTTCATATTTATGTTTAATTCATTTCATTTTTGTATTACACACATAATAAATTTTTCCTTATATAGGTGAATAATTTTTTTTAAGTTCGGGTGTTATTTCCAACATTAATGCTTCTTCTACATTAAAATATTTTCACCCATCCAGTGGTGCACTTATCACTTTTTTCAAGTTACCTCTTATTCCATTACGGGAAGAGAAACAATGCTGCCTCTTCTCAATTATAGATGTAATCTTCATGTATTCATAGATAAATTAATTTCCATATAATTAATGTATTGTTTCATATTTATGTTTAATTTATCTATACTTATTATTACTCAAATAATAATTGTTTTATTATATATTTGGATTCTTTTCATTGAGTTGATGTGGATTGTTCAAAGATTCACATGCAATGTTGGGATTTCGATAAAGAAAGTAAATGGAAATCATTATGACATTTTCTATTAGGATTTTATAATGTATTTAACAATTTGTATTTATGTAATTATATAACTAAAATGATTCAAATTTATAAAATATAATGTTCTTTGTGGTATTTTTTTGTAAATTTAATTTCATTAAAATTATGTATTGGGGCATATTTTTGTTGATATATCTGGTGTGTTTCTAGTGCGTCTAGTGCTTCTGGTGTTGTGGTGTGTTGTAACAGCACACTATAGTGGTGTTGTACAATGCTGTTATAGCATACTTCCGTATGAGAGGGTATGACCCATGCCATTGGGACAAGCCTATGCATGCATGGGAAATCCTATCTGAACTTTCATTCGAAGGTGGAGAGATGATTTCATGATGAAGATACTAGGGAGGAGCAGTTCCAAGGGGTTAGTCTGGGTTGTATTTAATATTTGAAGCCTATGGGTAATGAATTCCACTAAGGCCTACAGGTCATGTAATACTTACGCCTACGGGCCTGGTAAGGGATCCACCTCATCATTTGAAAGGTTTATTATCAAAAATCAATAAAATGAGGGCCTTCAGGCCATTGGAGGTGGAGTATGGATTTCTATCACTACTTTTGAAAGCATTGATAAAGAACTCATTTATAAATGATTCTACAGTGCGGATAAATAATTATTTTCTATTGTGTATTAAGAAGCATTGATAAATGTGTTCTTTATAAGTACTTTTTAAAGTGCTAATAAAATTATGGGGATTTTAACATTGCTCACACTATGAGTGATTTTCTAGTGCTTATAAAAGCCATTTCTTGTGATATTAAAGGCCTGTTTTTTAGTACTGTGTATTGGGGATTGGATCACTAGAGATGATGAATTTTAGTCACTCCATTGATGAAAATATTAAAACATCCAACCCCATAGCATCTATTGTGAAACCTGGTACCTTTAATTTTTATCAGAACAATTGTGGATATTTTTTAAGTCGTAGAAAAATTAATATACAATAAATTATTTAGAGAGCTTCAAAACAGTCTAATAAAATAGACCGCACATCAATATAATTCCGGATGACACAGTTATGGTTATCCAATGTTTTTTCTAGGAATTAAAAATTGGATGTTGGGAGTTAAAATTAAATATAAATATATTAATATATTTTTTCATCTTATGATTTTGAGGTTAATATCAAGTAATTTTTAATTTCTATTCTGGTTCTGACCAGAATCTGATGGTCGATACTAAACAAGCCAGATCAATTTTTCCTGATGAGGGATTTCATCCCTTAGAAACATAAAAAAAATAAGAAACCTATTGTCCAACAATATTTTCCTCTCATGGAATCATAAAACAAAAAATTCAAATTAATATTTTAATTAAAAAATGAATGAAAATTTTATTGTTGTTTTTTGGAGGGAGAGGAATATCTTCTAGAGAAAGCCAAGGTAAAAAAAATTACTAACTACTTGCTTCCAAAAAAGGCATCCAATAGTCCTCTTACCTTTTAGGGATGTGACACTGGCCTCCCTTCCTGTGGCCAAGCTATGGTTGATGTCCTTCCTACCTACACATTATATGTTCTCCTCCAATATCCTTTTGATGTTTCCTAGGCCTGACCTCTATGGGACAACCTTAACTGGCCTACTCCTCCTAGTTCATTGGACACAACCCCAACCATCAAGAGCACTTACTCTTCCATTCAAGGCTAGATTGGCCAAATTATAACCCTCATACTATAAGTCTCCACTCAATCAACATATTTTAGGCCACCCTAATCCACCGGTGCTTCCTCACGCATCCCGCACTACCCCACAACGTTCACCATATCCTGGTTGTATATCCACCAAAATTTGGTTCCTAGTTTACACCAACATCCTTTTCATAGATTTCGAACACCATGGAGAAGACAAGCCCAACCTACAACATCCTCTAGAGATATCTCTACTAGTCAATAGATCCCACTAGTGTTTCTCGTGCCACTGGTCAGTTTGTATCATTGATATCATCTGGTGAAGCCCCTTCCTCACCATGTCATCCACCGTCGACGGTGGACCACCCGATGAATATGACCACCAGAACCCCCCCCCCCCCCACTAATGACTCCCAATATATTTGAAATCCTTCGTCCTACCATGGTTGTTTTTGGGTGAAAAATTGATTGGACCACTGGTGCAATGATAATCACGACATAAACTGAAGTAAAAAATGCAGAAATAAAAGAACACAAGATGTAACGTGGAAAACCCCCCAAATGGAAGGGCTGAAAAATCATATGGAAAATATAAGGATCATTGTGGATAAATGTTTTTACACACTCCCTCGCTGTTAGAAGCAGAAAAATCTCTTAAATATATCTCTTCAATAGTGGAGAAACCACCTCACTAAATATCACTCAATGTGATGAACTATCAGTGATGAGAAGGTGATGTTGATCTGTATGAGATACTAAAAACTTTGGGGGATCCCCTTTTATAGGATGAACCTCCCTCCTCATTTTTCCTTCTCTCACTGGAGGCTTGGTGTGATTTGGCCACTAACCACCTACCCAGGTGCCAGCCACACCTACCCTCCCTTGAGAAATCAAGGTGGCGACACCATCTGAAAAATTATCTGCAAACACATACAACACTTGGAGACTTATTGAAAACCAATAATAACTCCACAAATCCTTTGTATCTACCAAACATACTATTGATTTACCTGTAAGGCCATTCTAGGATCTACACAATCGTAACATATCATATTAGACTGTCGTCATCATGAAAACTACTAGATTTTCTTTATTGTTAATTTTTGCAAGTGCACACTTCCTTCCTCCACCACATCTCAGAAAAAGTGATATTGTACCCCATTGTTTTTTGTCCTGAAATGAAAATATGTATTCCATGCAATGTGAAAGGTGCTCAAATTTTCACAAAATTATGTAATCTTTTCATGTCTATGCCTAAGCTCCTCCAATAACCTTATCATCCAAATTGCCTCTTTACAAGCATGTGTAGCCACCATTTTGTCTAATTACATCATGGATAAAGCCAAAAGTGACATTAACATTGAAAAAAAACTCACAACTCCTCGTTCAAGAGTAAACACATAACCAGAACTGGATTCCCTATGATCAAAATCACTAGGAAAATATGATTCAACATATCATCTGAGAGTGAAATCTAATCCTCCATAACATAATGAAGTATCTGAGGTCTCGTTGATGTATCTCAGGATCCTCTTTATTGTTCTCCAATTCTCCCATCCAAGATTCATCATGTATTGACTAATTTCTCCCACTACATGGCAATTTATGGTATAGTACAAACCAAAGAGAACATAAAATACTTCCCACTATTGATTCATACAATACTTGAGACATCTCTATCCTCTCTCCTTCATTTCCATGACTCATTATGGATGATAACATTATATTAATGGGAATAGGGGTATAGATTGAATTATAGAATTTCATATTGAATCACTCCATGAATCATCATAAGTAATTATTCTTTGATAGCCCAATATCCCAATTATTTATGTCTCAGTAAATTTGCATCCCATTAAAATTGTTTGTTGGTCCCAAGTCCTTTATATCAAACTCCTTAAAAAATGTGCCTTCCTCTCTTTGATTTGATCATTTTTGAGTCCTACAAACAACCTGTCATCCCAATATAATAGAAGTATCATGAAATATTTAAAATTCAGAACCCTTAAATATTCACAAAGATGTGTATTATGTATGTTGTATCGACAACTCATGAAATAGGAATCAAATATCATGCACCAACACCTCAGCACCTACTTGGGATGATACATAGATTTTTTTAACTGTAAAAAAATTTGTCCTTTCATTCTTCTATAAAACCATATAGGTGGAGCATATAGATCTCTTCAATAAGATCACCATGGAGAAAAGTTGTCTCCACGTCTATTTTATCTATATGTAAGGTGTACATATCCCACACCACTAGGACTAACCAAACATTTCTTAGTCTAACAACAAGAGAAATGTAATTCATTGAAATCAATACCTTCCTTCTGATAATGTCCTTTGACCACAATTCATGAACAATATCTTTCCACATGGTATTTTTTATCCTTCTTGATATTAAAGACCCATTTCTTTTTTATAGCCTTCATTCGCAATGGAACAAGATCCCAAGTCTTGTTCTTATGTAGGGTTTCATGTTCCTCCTGCATTACAACGATAAATTAGGATACATCTGGACTCTAGGTAACATCCACAATGTAAGATGGATCTCCATCCTCTGTTAATAATATGTACACAATATTTCTCTCTGTCACATAGTATGAGTTCCATATTGGTGAGAATTTCTTCTAAGTTGACCATCATGTTCAATACTCAACTCATACTTGATCATCCTGTTCTAGTAATGCCTTAGAGGAAACTAGTTCTTCCTTGTATTTTTTTCTACATCGACTATTGATGTTTCTATATTCAACAAGTTAGTGTCTCAATTAGTTGTCATTTCACCTTCTATTCTAAAAATAATGAAACCTCTACTAGTGATAAGTTTTTGTGCATTGGGGTCCCATAAACAATAACCCTTAACACCATCATCATAACCTAAGAAGATTCATTTCATGTATCTCAAATCCAACTTTGATCTTTTTTGGTCATTAGAGAATTCATATATAGGAGATCTAAAAGTATGTAACTGGGAATAGTCAGTGGGTTTACTAGTACACATCTCCATTGGTGTCTTCAAATATATATCCATTAAAGGTGATCAGTTGATCACATAATAGACGGTATTCACAGGTTCTGCCAAAAATGTCTTAAAAATACATATAGAATTCAACATCACCATTGTACTGTACTATAGGATTTTTTTCATCCACTATGCCACTCAATTATTCTAAGGAGTGTATTCTATCATAATCTATCTCTTGATTACTTCATGTTGGCAAAATTATCAAACTTCTCACTTGAATATTCTCCACCATTTTTAGTCCTCAAACACGTTTTCTTCTTTCCATATTCAAGATCCTTCCTCTCTTTTAATATTTAAAAGACATAAAAAACATAATCTTTCTGATTTATTAGGTACACCCCAAATCACTTGGAATAATAATAAATGAATGATATAGATTACCATGCTCTTACAAAGGATATAACTAGTGCATTCAAACATCAGAATGGATCAACTCCAAGATCTCCTAACATCATTTTGTTTACATCACAAAATTTAATGTGTGTTTCTTGTTCGAAACACAATGCTCAAAAAATATTAATAATACCTTTTTTATCCTAGTAAGAAACATCTAATCAGCAAGAATATTTAAGCCTCTTCCTGATATATAGCTAAGCTTCTGATTCCATAACATTGTCAATGATTCGGTTGAGTTAGTTGATGCGACATCTATATCTGTCTCCCTGTATCTTTTACCCATAAGAACATATTGGTTCTTTGATATATTATCCTCCTTCATTACTACATGCATTTCCTTTACAATTGTCACCACTCCATTATCAGTGTGAGTCTTGCAGCTGATGTCATAAAATTATCCCAAAGACAAATTTTTTTCTTTAGGCCATTCACCTGGAATACTCCTTGGATGTTTATAACAATACTATAACATCCGACCTTTTTATCACATTAACTTTCATTACATTTTACCAAACCGAGGATCTTTATGGTTTAGTGTCTTGGAAACCAGGAACTCAAAACATGTAAACATAAAACATACTTCATAAAAACTTGAAAGGATTCTCTTTATGTTTATCCTAGGTTCATTACTGCATCTCATAACCTGGGAACATACATCAAAATAATGGATGAGAAGAAGTCCATGTAAGGGAAACAAGGGGAAACATTTTACATGTGAACTTGAGATACATCAAAAAAGTTATGAAAAAAGAACTTTAAGGCATGAGAAAGAAATCATGAGAAATATCATAATAAAAATAACGTATTTCATAACATGAAGAGGTGGCTACAAAATTTAACTTAGACAATCATGAACATATCACCAAGTTCCATCCCCAAGGTTTCATTTGAAATTACCAAGGTTATTCACCAAGGTATCGTTAAAATTGTAATCTCTAGTGGTTACATCATTACCCAATGCATTGAAGCGCTATCGGGGAACACCCTTAAATTTGTCTGCATCGTCATGTGAGCCACATATATAATCATCAAATATTTAATAAATAACCCATATAGAATAAAAGAAATGGGTTTCATTTCATAAACATAATGTTTTAAAAACTACTTTTAAGAGATGATCTTTATGTCATTTTAAACCCACGTAAAAAGGAAAGTGGGATTCATGTATGTAAGTCCCAGAATTGAAATAGAAAATTTTGATATAAATGTGAATAACCCTATAGAATAATGATCTTTGAGTATTCACTTAATAAAATAAAATAATTTGAGAAAAATATAGAGACATTTTGACACGAGAATTATGCAGTATAACGGCTATGTTACAGGGTTTTAGAAAATATTGAAACGAGACGGGACATGGGTCACCCACTCATAAATGATCCATAAAATAGTATAGGGATATAATATAAAGGATATAATAACATGTTACTGAAATTTTAAAGACATACCATATGAAATGAAAAACATGGAAGGAAGTCAAAAATAATACTTCTATTATGAAAATTCGGCAGTCTAATGACGTCACTTAAAACATCAAAAAATGAATTGATGAGATCAAATAGGGTCTGTCATCATATAAAAATTAAAGAATAGTATGATAGATATTGAGATCATGCCCCAACATAATAAAAAGTAACTTGAAATACTTGACATGTAAATAGAACTTTAAAATGAGAAGGGTGAATGAATCCCTTACAAAAATTCGGCACCCTAACGATGCCACTTAAACATTCATAAAATGAAATGATGAGAGAAAGAGGGGGTATCTCATCATATGAACATAAAGTGTAAAGTAATATGAATATAAAAGAACACCACCATCATAAGAAAATGGGGCATAAAAGAAATGACATAAATGATAGTACTTGAAAAGAAAGAGAGATGTATGATCCCTTACCTTGAAGTGTAACTTCAAAATCATAAAGTTTGAGAACTTGAGAGGATTTAGGGCACCTTGGGAGGAATCCATGAGAGGTAATAAGAATAGAACATCGTTGAGGAGAAATTTTTAATGGAAATGATGAGAGAATGGCTTTGTATTTATAGGGTAAGTGAGGGGACAAGGCATTAATGGCCATGGGACACCTCATTGGTGGTATTGAAAAAACCATGGGCTTAACCATGGTATTTTCCCATTGAATTGGTCACTTGGGGAATCTCATACCTTATATTACTATTCATAAGTCGACCAAAATTATTGAATAATTAATACATCTTTAATGATGTCATTAAACACCCGGAACTCAAAAACAGTATTTTTAATTAAAAATCACTATTCACCTAAAAATACTAATACTTGACTAATAATTTCTGAAATGGTTATTTACCTATTTTATTGAGTCACATTACTTAATCAAGTTACCTATATTGTATTAATACATTCATTAAGTGAGATTACTAATCCATTTGGTCACATTACAAATCCTAAGCGTAAAATCACTATTCATAAATTACTATTCTTCAAAAATTAAGTTGATCTTATTAGATTCCAAATTTGTTACTGAACACATTTGCTGCAGACCATTTTTTGAAAATCATTACGCATCATTATTTATTTATGGTTTACAAAAATATTTTAAAAATATTATTTTTCTAAAATTCATCAATAATATGCATCCTACATTTATCCGGACATTTGAAAATTTACAAACTTCACCATAAGAAGAAAACACTATTTTATTTATCTAAAAGGATTACGCAAAGTAGTTATGGTCTCCGTAGATAACCCCTTATAACCCCAACATAGGACCTAAGTGTAAGGTGTGCTATGGTTAGAGAATCTGAGGGAGGCTCAGCCGACATTGCACGAGTAGTAATTTCTATCAGTTTGAACTTCTCGTGAAGGAGATTTCATTCTAGCTTCACACGATGAAGTTCAGCGTGGGTTTGGTCTAGAGAAAATACTAGTGGTGATACCTCCTTCACATGTTCTGTTAGATGGGATTCGATTGGCCTGAGACTACTGGATGAGGCCATCGAATCATATATCTATATTAATTAACCAAGATCACTTGTATTTAGAGACAATAATTGCAACATTTAGTTTCCAACAGTCATATTGACTAATCGTCATATAACAGTCGAAACCCAATGATCCCATTTTAATTATACTCATGTTATCAAATTAAATAGTTTTGTTGAGTATAAAAATAAAATAACACGCAAAATTAGAAAACAAGATTAATTCAAAATTTCAGGTCGTTAAAATCTTCCCCCCAAAATAAATTTCGTCCTCGCAATTTTTAAAATTGGTCTCGGAAATTTCATTGAAAGTCCCTCATCGGAAAAAGGAGTCAGTAAAACTATTAATTTAAAAGAAAGAAGGGAAGCACAAAGGTCACCTGAGTTAACCCATACTAGGATTCCGTGTAGGGAAACATGGATCTGGAAGAGAAAACAAAGGGTCATGTTCTGATGAAGAGTGATAGAAAACATGATTAGGAGAAAGTTAACCACAAGAAAATAACAAACATAGGATGTGTATAAACGTTCTTTGATTACCCAGTAGGAAACGTAGACCAAAAAAGTTTTTGTTTTACGTTCTATTTCATAATTTTGAGGAATTCATTTACTATATGGAATAAAAACATAAGGAAATATACATACCTTCAAGTAGAGTTTCATCCTTTAATAAGTTTCTACAAAAACTAATATTTTTTCCAAATGATGAGTATTCAAAAACACTTGGTCTCATAAATAGCACATAAATCATCTTCTAGAGAATCACATAATCCAAAAAAGATTAACTACCTATTTCTTCTATCTTTAAACATTATCCCAAAAACAGAAAGGTTAAAAACAACTCTTCAATAAGAAAGAACCCCATAGAAAGGGATACTACTTTTAAATCTTCAAAAATTCAACGGTATTACCCAAAGTTCATCATATACCATTCTATAAATAATTGTCCTTAAAATTTCTCAAAACAAACCAAACTAATATTAAAACCCAAATATAAGAGGGATTTGATAACATAGTCTTCCAAGATAAACTTTATCATTCATCTCCAAACAACATCAACCACTACTAACATCTTATAACAAAAGTAACTAACCTAAACAAATATTCCCCAAGATAGATTAATCATTTCCATAAGTATACTAAATTACTACAAGTTCACCTTAAATTCGTCGATTCTTAAAAATATAAGTCAAACTTTACTCCTCCAAGAAAATACCATAATAATATTTTTACCTCGATCATATAGGGTTCCCAAAATAGTAAATGTCTTCCAAAACAATAATCATCTTTTAATCCCCTAATCAACTTTTTCTTCAAGAAGAACAGATTCACAAAATCAACATGTGGTACATAACAATAGATGTTTTCCTTAATGATATAAAACCATCTTAGGTAGTGACTCAATGTTCTTAGAAAACATTAAGGATATTCTCATAGAGAAAAAACTAAAATACAACATGACATAGACAATTATTGCGAAGAAGTTGCATATACATTTTTCATCATGATCTGTCTTAGCATTGGACGTGCATTGTTACCTAGACCCTGAAGATTGTTGATCCTCATCATGCTTCTCGTCCTTTCTAAGAGAGCATTGCCTTGTATAATGTCCAAATTCTCCACATTAGCGATATTGAAAAGTATAAGGTACATTAGATCGAACCTTATATCTATTCATCACATTATCCATTTTTTGAAGCAATAGGCTACTTTATACCCTATAACCCCACACTTAAAACATCTCCCGGTTCCATTGAGACATTCTCCTTAGTACCCCTTTCCACACTTTTTTCACATAGGAAATAGGTTCTTCTTTCCCTTATCAACTTTATCAGATAAACAGCCTTGAGACTTCGTCTTCTTCTTTCTTGATGAATTAGATCACTCAACAAGGTACCAATTATTAATTGTGATTTTTGATAGATGGTTTGTCATAATCACAATATGTTCAACTTGATCTCTCGTCATCTCTGTCACATTAATAGAGAAATCATCACATTTCCTATCACATTGATTGTTGGGACATGTTCTTCTATTTCCTGCCATTAACTAAGAAATGAAAGTATAATTAGGGTCTTAAATACTTATACAATAATCATGAAAAGGAAACTTTAAGCATAGAAGGAAAAACTTGTAGAAGAAAAGTATATCCTAACTTGTGATCCCATAGGTTTCAACCTAGGTTATCCATGATCATATATTCTTATGTGAATATTTATTTTATTTTATCTTTGTTCCTTTAATAATGGTTCATACTAAGCTTATGAATTTACCAAAACATATCCCCCAAAAGTTTCATTACCAAGAGTACAACAAGGCTCGTTGTCGTCTACCAGTTCTCATTCGAGTATAGCTCAAGCAGTGTTTTTGGGTTTTACCCATATGTACATCTGTGCCAGATCCACCTCTACCTGCTCGTATCCAGACAAGGATTTATTTTCATCATAAACCACTTACTCAATACTCACTAAAATACCAAGAAGATTTCCTATATTTATACTTCTCTATAGGGTTATTATGAATGTTTTTGTAAAGACTCGAAAATTCCAAGGAATTTTTTTTTCTTAATTTTCTTTAGAATTTTACAAGAATGCAGTTTCTGACGGCACCTGATTTCGAGGCCCGGTGTGCCCGGAATCATTTTCCGAAGTTTGGCTCGGGTACGTTCAGTGAACGGACGAGCGGGTTTTTCTAACTTTTGAACCGGTGCTCGGAATCGAATTCTGAGGGCACCGATGAAATCGCAGTGCCAGTTTTTGCTTAGAAACACCTCTTTCGGAGTTGCGTTTTCTCAGTTGTTCTTTTTAATTTTTGGGGTTTAAGTTAAGAAATAAAATAAAATTGTATGACAATTTTATTTTATTTCACTTAAAGCCGCTTAAAGACAACTTAAAAACTGCTTAAGCTGGGTTGAAGCGGATAGGGAGCAATTCAAAATATCCTACCCACTTGGTAGGATATTTGTGAGGTGGGCCCGCACGAGCCCCATCGTTTCTTTTCTTCTTAAGTAACGCACCCGCGCCCCCCCCCCCCCCATTAAAAGAAGTCAACCGTGCATTTTTCTGGTTAAGAAACGCCCCAATTTAATTGGGCAGTTAAGATTTACAATTAATTCTTTGAATTAATTGTTCGTTTCTTATCTTTAATTTTTCGAATTCTTAAGTTGATAATAAAATAAGTTGAGGACTTATTTTATTTTTGGTTGAGGGGTTTGTGTTGTGTAAAACCTTTGGGAGAGCAGAGGGAGAATTCTTCGTTCTTTGACGAAGAACGCGAAGAATGCGAAGAACGCGAAGAACGTGCCACCTTTGACGAAGAACGCTCGTTTTCCTTCCACGGAATTTCTCCCCTTCCGCAGTGAGACTCTTCAACAGATCTTCTTCTTCCCCTTCATCGTCAACGGATCGACGAACAAGATCGGAAGCGGAATCGGGTAGCAAGCGGCGACGGCTTCGCCTTCCCTCAATTCGGACGAACGCCGACGTCCCCCTTCGACGTCTTCATCCTCGCGACGCCATACCGTGACAAACCTCGAACGACGACGCCTCCTTCGGATCGGCTTATACCCAAGGTAGGGGTTTGTATTCAATTATTTATAATTTGTTCGTGAATACCAACTTGATGATGATCGTGGATTAAAACCATTTGTTATCGAATAACGCGGGGGGGTCAGACCACACAAACACGGCCGACCCTCCTCCTTATTTTCATGTTGGTTTCTTATGGTTGGTATGAGAAAGCGTGGTGCCGTCGCACCATACGGTTTCATGCGGAAGATATGCGTGGCGCCGTCGCGCCGCGCAGTGAAAGGAAGAACAAGCACGCGACGCCATCGTGCCGCGTCGAGGAAACCCAAAGATATCCGTGGACGGAGTCGGGCCACAACGAAGGGGCGCGGTGCTAGCACGCCGTTCCAGAGAACCGCGGAGACGGCACGTTTCGTTTTGACGTGCGGATTGACGGGAAACGACAAACGAAGCCTCAAGGGCGTTTTGAGAGCCTCGCAGTGAAGATCGGGTCCCGGGAGGACCACTGGAGAAGACCGCACACAAAACGGACCACCGGAGCGCGTCCGGTGGCCCGCGGAAACTCCCGCCGGCGCGCCACGCCCGCGCAGCGGCGTCGGCGGTCGGAGGCGGCGGCTGGCAACGGCCGGCCGCCAAGCGGCGGCGGCGCCCGGCGCGCTGCCGGCAAAACCCGCCGCGGCTGAAGCCGCGGCGGCGACGCGGTTCCGCGGCCGCGCGGAACCGGTGGAGGGACGCGTCCCAGCCGCCGCGTCCGGTTGACTCGGGGCGGCCCCACGAGGGGCCGCGCTTCTCATCCGCGGGGGCAGCACGCCCCCCGCCCACGGCTCGGCCGTAGCCGCCGAGCCGACCCGCAGGTTCGGTCGGGTCGCGCCCTGGCCGGGCCGCGCCGCGCCGGCCGGGCCGGTCCAGCTGGGTCGGACCCGGGTCGGGCTGACCCGGTTCGGGCCGACCCAGGGGGGGTCGGACCGGGTCGACCCGGCCCCAACCCCCCGTTTCCGGACCGTTTTCGGTCAAATGCTTGTAACTTGAGCTACGGGCCTCCGAACGACGCGCCGTCAGTGGAAATGCAATCCCTGGATCGAGGCGGTCATTTCGGTATATCGCACTCAAGGTTTTGGATTACATTGGGTTCAGCCGGGATGGTTCGGATACGAAACCAACCGGGCCCTCAGAGCGGAAACGCTTATATCATAAGCTCCGGATGTCCGATTGACGTACCGTCGACTTTGATGGATTCCTCTAAGTGGGACGGATCTTTTGGCTTGCTCCGCTCGAGGTTTGAATGTCGTCGGAGTGCGGTCGGGTTGGTTCGCTCACGAAACCAACCGGGCCCCTGGAACGAAAAGGCCAATAACTCACAGACCGGGCGTCTGATTGATGCGCCGTCTGTCTCGTTGCGTTCCTGTTGAAGATACAGAACTTTTGGCATCCTCCGCCCGAGTTTTGGATGCAGTTGGATAGTGGACGGGATGGATCGCACCCAAAATCCAACCGGGCCCCTGGACCGGAAAAGCTGATATCTTTCAGACAGGACGTTCGTTTGACGAACCGTCAGCGTCGTTGTTGATCTCGTCGAGAAACGGTCCCTATGAGTATACCCTGTGGGAGTTCTGGGTACAGTTGAGATACGGCCGGGTTGGTTCTCTTGCGAAACCAATCTGGCCCCTGGGACGAAAAGGCTAATAACTCACAGACCGGGCGTCCGTTTGACGCGCCGTCTGTTGCGTTGAGACCTCAATGACGAGGCTGTCCTTTGAGATACTTCTTCGTGGGACTTTGAGATTCTTGGAGTATCAACTTGTAGCTCGTGGAGTGGACCCTCCTAGAGACGAGCATACGGAGTATGGAGACCGTATAACCGGAAGAGACCTGATGACAGCTTGTCCGATTCGATTCGGAGTGACTTACGTTGCCCAGTGGGGAGCACTACTTTGTGAGGTGGAAGACCCACATCGGAGGAGCACTACTATGTGAGGTGGCAGACCCGCGGTACTCGACAGGAGGAGTACCTCTCTAGACTATGAGGGGGGAGCACTACTGTGTTGGGTGGCATACCCCGGCGGGAAGCACTAATGTGTGAGGTGGTAGGCCGGCAGTACTCGACAGGAGGAGTACCTCAGCAGTCTTAGGTTAGTGAGTAGTACCTCGGAGTCGTGACAGGACCACTATACACTCTAGAGACGGAGCTCTTCACCAGTTATGGTTTCGATGATGAAAAATCATGGTTGAGTTGAATCTTTGACCTTTGTGTTTACCTCATAAATGAGATGGGTCACTTGATAACTTAGGTATATGAATGGGCATATACCTGGGTAGCGGTTATCCGTTGATTTCATAATCCTTATGCTTCCACATGATTGAGATGGGTTACTTGATAACTTAGGTATATGTATTGGCATATACCGAAGTATAGGTTATCTGTTGAGATCTTCTTTGTGGTTGACCTTGTTGGTTTTAGTGAGACCTTGAGGGTCTCGGGGTCCCTAGTGAGTATCGTTATACTCACCCTTGCAAGGGCTATGCCCGCACCTCGTTGTGTTGGTTGCAGACGACAGGCAGTGCTGACGGAGGCCGAGTGTTCGAGGATTGGTCAGTACCCGGAGGTGGACTACACGACGTGATGACTCACAGAGGAGGTTGACGGACGAGAGCGTGGAGGAGGCTATCTATACCTACCATTCAGGTAGGATCCGTGGTGGACGACCAGGAGCTGCGCTATCTGTACCTAGCCTTCAGGTAGAATCTGAGGAGGACGACCCAGGATCTGCTTCATTCTTCCAGCTGTTTGTCTTTTTGCTGTTGTACCTTGTTCAGTTGTAGTTGTACTTTCTTTTGGGTTTGTATTCTGGCCCATTTAATTTTCATCTTTTCTTTTGTACTTAGTGTTTTTCTTCCTCTTGTACTCTGTGGTGCTTGTTTTCTTTTATAAAGGCAACTCCTTCCTAGTTATCAAGATTTTACGCCTTTGGTGCTAGTCGCCAGCCCCTGGCCTATAGAAGGCGGGCTTGGGGTAGTCACGGCATGGGCCCCGAGGACGGGTCATGAAAAATTGGTATCAGAGGAGTTCGGTTCTAATGCAGAACTTATAACTCTGATATTTCTTTCTATGAAGCAATAGTGTTAAGAGTACCGAGTGTGGTTTTTCAGTTCAGGGAGTCCAGTGTTGGTGCGGGCGGCCGACGTATCCATACACCAGGGCCCTGACAACTGATTTCCGACTTTGTGCATGAAAACACTGATTGCCTGTGTGTTTTCCAGAAGTTTTATTTAAATGTCAGCTCAAACCAGGTCAGCTCACCAGGTATAATCTTTTGACCGTGTCACGTTGTTTCTTTCAGGATGCCTCCCTGTGGACGACCAGGTAGAGCCCCGAGAGTGATGCGTACTGACAGCCCGCCGAGCGACGAGGCCTCAGTACAGGCCCTATCCCAGTTGAGGCACCAGTGGAGGCACCAACGGTACTACTACCCGTTGGGCCACCGATGCCACCAGCCCGAGCAGCAGAGGATGCACGTCGCCTGAGCGCACTGCATGAGTTCCAGCGCCAGAGGCCACTCAGGTTTCAGGGAGGGACGGACCAGCAGGCGGCTGAGGATTGGCTGGAGGCTGTGGTGAGAGTCTTCATGCTAGTGGGGACGCCAACAGATTTCATGGTGATCCTTGCTACCATCCTTCTTCAGGCAGCAGCAGGTAGGTGGTGGAGCCTGATGATTCAGATGAATGACGAGGCAACACTTCTATGGGCCGACTTCGAGAGCCTGTTCCGGGCAGAGTTTGTACCAGCCACCCTTCGAGCGGTGCGTATACAGGAGCTACTTCAGCTGTGGTAGGGCAGCATGTCAGTGGCGCAGTACTCAGTGAGATTCACAGACCTCTCGCGCTACTCCACAGATATGGTACGGGACCCGTTCTTCAGGGCCCGAACCTTCGAGCAGGGGCTCAGGCGGGAGATCATAGCTTCGGTTGTATCGCACAACATTCTGACGCAGACATGAGTGTTGGAGCGAGCCCTCTTAGTAGAGAGTTTCCTTACTGAGCAGTCTCCAGCAGCAGGACCCACCACTAGCCGGCATGCGGCAGAGTCTTCTGTAGCGGGAAGTAGACAGATGACGCAGGGGTCCAAGAGGACCAGACCTACAGGTGGTCGACCGCGTGACTCAGGGTCGGTAGTGCGAGGCACCAAGGGAAGTGATAGAGCTAGACCGGCCATGAAGTGTTACTCCTGCGGCGGAATTGGTCACATAGCACGTGACTGTCCGACCCGCCATGCAGATGACCAGCAGTTAAATGGAGAACCTCCAAGGTAGAGGCAGAGGTTCGATCAGGGTGGACCACAAGGAGCAGGAGGCTATGGAAGAGGAGATGGCCGTGCAGCTAGAGGTGGACGACGCTTCGGGATATTGCCACCACCACCAGGAGGCCCACCCCGACCGCAGGGGACAGGATGACATGGGAGAGCTCAGCTTCAGGCAGCTGAGGCCTATGGTCATGGAGCTCCAGAAGCAGATGGACAGGAGCGGGACTAGCTTCCGACCTGGAGGCTATTAATCCTGTTGCTTCTAGTTTTGCTGATGTTTGGCTGTAGTTGCTTTGTGTCCTTGTTCAATGAGCTTCAATAATAAAAAGACACTTATCTTTGTTTGATTTCCAATCCTTTTGTTTGGTTGATACTGAGTGGTCCCGGTTAAGACTGTTGACTTGACCCTCACTTTCTAGTTTTCTATTGGAGGAGACCCAGTGAACTCATACTGATGCCGACAGTGTGACTTGACCCATGGAGGCGAGAGTGACATTTGGATCTCTTGGTAGTTACGTCGAGGCCTTACGACGTCATCCATGGCATGAATGCATCATTCATATTAGGATTGACTGTATTAGGCAACGAATGTGGTTCATCTAAAAGATGAGACTAGATTTCTCTTGTCGGCAAAGAAGAAATTATAGCAGCTCTTGTGAGACTAAAGAAGGTCCAAGTCATCCAATAGCGAATGAAGACTGCACAGTGCAGTAAGAAACAGGAAATCGATGCCAGTCTTAGAGACTTAGGCGTGTTACATGTTTCAAGAAGTGGAAGCTTTAAGGATAGATGAGTCTGCGAAGCAGCAGACGTGGAGGCAGAGCTAGGAGAGCAGTATGAGGTGGTGTACATCTTAACATGTTACAACCACCGGCCTTAGTTATCCCCGCCAGGCTCAGGGAGCTGGAGGGCGGTGGAAGAGTTTGGCTGCTTGCGGTCAAGGAGTGTGAACCAATGGCTCTAGAAATGATTCAAGGGACAGTCTGTGTCCACTACTAGCTGCTGTAGTAACGGACGTCGATATGAATCATTCCTTTCTTTTACAAATCTTGTTCCAGACCTAGAGTTTCCGGAAAGTCGTGGACTTGACCCTCACGTCTGGAGATACCTTGGGAGGAGGCTCGATAATCACACTTACGCCGACGGTGTGGTCAGATCCTCGAGGCGAGAGTTTCGGTTGGAATCTCTTGGTGGCAGCATCGAGGCCTTACGACGTTGGTTTGAGTATGGACTGGGCAATCACAGTTCATACACAAATTGACGGTATTAGGCAAAAAGTTTGTGGTTTAACCACGACGTCGGGATGGGTTTTCCTTGGTCGGCGGCAAGGAAACCCCAGGCAGCACAGGATAAACTCATGCACAGGAGGGTGCGACTAATCACTCTTGAGTCGGTCAAATTTACCCTCATTGCAGCAGTCGTTTTGAGTTTCAGTTCTAACAGAAAATGGAGACCTCTGGAGTTCGAGGATGACGATCACGTCCTTATACGGGTCTCACCTCGATAAGGTTTGCAGAGATGTGGCCAGGGAGGCAATTTATCTCCAAGGTTCAACGGACCTTTCTAGGTCCTCAGCTAGGTAGGTGAGGTGGTTTACCGCTTGACCCATCCACTCCAGTTGCACTAGGTGCACAAAGTTTTCCACGTATTCCAACTAAGGAGATACATGCTTGACCCTTCGCATATCATCGTCCATGAGGAGCTGGACGGTGGCGATGAGGTGACTTCTACGGAGGTTCCTGTGGGGATCGAGGATCGTCAGGACCGGATCCTAGGAGGACGGTTGATTCCTCTTGTGCACCTACATTGGTAGCACAGGAACCTCTAGGTGAGCACATGGGAGCGGAAGGCTCAGATGCGTGCTCAGTACCGCCTTTGTATCCCTAGGTTTGTGGTGAAGCTTTACGGGGACGTAAAGCCCTGCGGTGGGAGTAATGTAAAGACCCGTAAATTCCAAGGATTTTTTTTTTCTTAATTTTCTTTGAAATTTTACAAGAACGCAGTTTCTGACGGCACCTGATTCTGAGGCCCGGTGTGCCCGGAATCATTTTCCGAAGTTTGTCTCGGGTACGTTCAGTGAACGGACGAGCGGGTTTTTCTAACTTTTGAACCGGTGCTCGGAATCAAATTCTGAGGGCACCGATGAAATCGCAGCGCCGGTTTTTTCTTAGAAACACCTCTTTCGGAGTTTTGTTTGCTTGGTTGTGCTTTTTAATTTTTGGGGTTTAAGTTATGAAATAAAATAAAAGTGTATGACAATTTTATTTTATTTCACTTAAAGCCGCTTAAAGACCACTTAAAAGCTGCTTAAGCTGGGTTGAAGCGGATAGGGTGCAATTCAAAATACCCTACCCACTTGGTAGGATATTGGTGAGGTGGGGCCCGCACGAGC
Organism: Viscum album; assembly: GCA_963277665.1. Classification (NCBI taxonomy): domain Eukaryota; kingdom Viridiplantae; phylum Streptophyta; class Magnoliopsida; order Santalales; family Viscaceae; genus Viscum; species Viscum album. The sequence continues at coordinate 1,073,362,253 of OY728129.1, forward strand.
CCCACCATTTCTTTTCTTCTTAAGTAACGCACCCGCACCCCCCCCCCCTATTAAAAGAAGTCAACCATGCATTTTTCTGGTTAAGAAACGACCCAATTTAATTGGGCAGTTAAGTTTTACAATTAATTCTTCGAATTAATTGTTCGTTTCTTATCTTTCGTTTTTCGAATTCTTAAGTTGATAATAAAATATGTTGAGGACTTATTTTATTTTTGGTTGAGGGGTTTGTGTTGTGTAAAACCTTTGGGAGAGCAGAGGGAAAATTCTTCGTTCTTCAACGAAGAACGCGAAGAATGCGAAGAACGCGAAGAACGTGAAGAACGCACAACCTTTGACGGAGAACGCTCGTTTTCCTTCCACGGGATTTCTCCCCTTCCGCAACGAGACTCTTCAATGGATCTTCTTCTTCCCCTTCATCGTCAACGGATTGACGAACAAGCTTGGAAGCGGAATCGGGTAGCAAGCGACGACGGCTTCGCCTTCCCTCGATTCGAACGAACGCCGACGTCCCCCTTCGACGTCGTCATCCTCGCGACGCCATACCGCGACAAACCTCGAACGACAACGCCTCCTTCCGATCGTCTTATACCCAAGGTAGGGGTTTGTATTCAATTATTTATAATTTGTTCGTGAATACCAACTTGATGATGATCGTGGATTAAAACCATTTGTTATCGAATAACGCGAGGGGGTCAGACCGCACAAACACGACCGACCTTCCTCCTTATTTTCGTGTTGGTTTTTTACGGTTGGTACAAGAAAGCGTGGTGCCGTCGCACCATACGGTTTCATACGGAAGATGTGTGTGGCGCCGTCGCGCCGTGCCATGAAAGGAAGAACAAGCACACGACGCCATCGCATCGCGTCGAAGAAACCCGAAGATATCCGCGGACGGAGTTAGGCCACGATGAAGGGGCGCGGCGCCAGCACGCCGTGCCAGAGAACAGTGAAGTCGGCACGTTTCGTTTTGACGTGCAGATTGACGGGCAACGAAAAACGATGCCGCAAGGGCGTTTTGAGAGCCTTGCAGTGAAGATCGGGTCCCGGGAGGACCACTGGCGATGACCGCACACAAAACGGACCACCGAAGCGCGTTCGGTGGCCCGCGGAAACTCCCGCCGGTGCGCCGCGCCGGCGCGGCAGCGACGCGGTTCCGCGGCCGCGCGGAACCGGTTGAGGGATGTGGCTCGGCCGCCACGTCCGGTTGACTCGGGGCGGCCCCACGAGGGGCTGCGCTTCTCATCCGCGGGGGCAGCACACCCCCCGCCCTCAGCTCGGCCGTAGCCGCCGAGCCGACCCGCCGGTTCGGCCGGGTCGCGCCCTGGCCGGGCCAGGCCGCGCCGGGCAGGCCGGTCCAGTTGGGTCGGACCCGGTTCGGGTCGACCCGGGCCTAGAGCCCCCGTTTCCGGACTGTTTTCGGTCAAATGCTCGTAACTTGATCTACGGGCATCTGAACGATGCGCCATCAGTGGCAACACGATCCTTGGATCGAGGCGGTCGTTTCGGTATATTGCACTCAAGGTTTCAGATTACTTTGGGTTCGGCCGGGTTGGTTCGGATACGAAACCAACCGGGCCCTCGGAGCGGAAACGCTTATATCTTATGCTCCGGACGTCCGATTGACGTACCGTCGACTTTGATTGATTCCTCTAAGTGGGATGGATCTTTTGGCTTGCTCCGCTCGAGGTTTGAATGCCGTTGGAGTGCGGTCGGGTTGGTTCGCTCACAAAACCAACCGGGCCCCTGGAACGAAAAAGCCAATAACTCACAGACCGGGCGTCTGATTGATGCGCCGTCTGTCTCGTTGCGGTCCTGTTGACGATACGGAACTTTTGGCATCCTCCGCCCGAGTTTGGGATGCAGTTGGATAGTGGCCGGGTTGGATCGCACCCGAAATCCAACCGGGCCCCTGGAACGGAAAAGCTGATATCTTTCAGACAGGACGTCTGTTTGACGAACCGTCAACGGCGTTGTTGATCTCGTCGAGAAACGATCCCTATGAGTATACCCTATGGGAGTTCGGGGTACAGTTGAGATATGGCTGGGTTGGTTCGCTTACGAAACCAATCGGGCCCCTGGGGCGAAAAGGCTAATAACTCACAGACCGAGCCTCCGTTTGACGCGCCGTCTGTTGCGTTGAGACCCCTATGACGAGGCGGTCCTTTGAGATACTTCTGCGTGGGACTTTGAGATACTTGGAGTATCGACTTGTAGCTCGTGGAGCGGACCCTCCTTGAGACGAGCATACAGAGTACGGAGACCGTATAGCCGGCAGAGACCTGAAGACTGCTTGTCCGATTCGATTCAGAGTGACTTACGTAGCCTAGTGGGGAGCACTACTTTGTGAGGTGGCAGACCCACAACGGAGGAGCACTACTATGTGAGGTGGCAGACCCGCGGTACTCGACAGGAGGAGTACCTCTATAGGCTATGAGGGGGGAGCACTACTGTGTTGGGTGGCAGACCCTGGCGGGAAGCACTACTGTGTGAGGTGGTAGGCCCGCGGTACTCGACAGAAGGAGTACCTCAGCAGTCTTAGGTTAGTGAGCAGTACCTCGGAGTCGTGACAGGACCACTGTACACTCCAGAGATGGAGCTCTTCAGCAGTAACGGTTTTGATGATGAAAAATCCTGGTTGAGCTGAATCTTTGACCTTTGTGTTTACCTCATGAATGAGATGGGTCACTTGATAACTTAGGTATATGTATGGGCATATACCTGGGTAGCGGTTATCCGTTGATTTCATAATCCTTGTGCTTCCTCATGATTGAGATGGGTTACTTGATAACTTAGGTATATGTATGGGCATATACCTAAGTAGAGGTTATCTATTGAGATCTTCTTTGTGGTTGACCTTGTTGGTTTTAGTGATACCTTGAGGGTCTCGGGGTCCCTACTAAGTATCGTTATACTCACCCCTGCATGGGCTATGCCCGCACCTCGTTGTGTTGGTTTCAGACGACAGGCAGTGATGACAGAGGCCGAGTGTTCGAGGATTGGTCAGTACCCGGAGGTGGACTACACGACGAGTCAGTACCCGGAGGTGGACTACATGACGTGATGACTCACAGAGGAGGTTGACGGATGAGAGCATAGAGGAGGCTATCTGTACCTACCCTTCAGGTAGGATCCGTGGTGGACGACCAGGAGCTGCGCTATCTGTACCTACCCTTCACGTAGGATCCGAGGAGGATGACCCAGTAGCTGCTTCCTTCTTCCAGCTGTTTTCCATTTTTATGTTGTACCTTGATCAGTTGTAGTTTTACTTTCTTTTGGGTTTGTATTCTGGCCCATTTACTTTTCATCTTTTCTTTTGTACTTAGTGTTTTGCTTCCTCTTGTACTCTGTGGTGCTTGTTTTCTTTTATAAAGGCAACGCCTTCCCAGTTATCGAGATTTTACGCCTTTGGTTCTAGTTTCCAGCCCCTGGCATATGGAAGGCAGGCTTGGGATAGTCCCGCCACGGGCCCCGAGTACGGGTCGTGACAGTTTTCATATCCTAATTTCCACAAATAACTAAACCATCCTTTGATACAAACTATAGCATCCCTCCTTTTTATCACATTAACATTCATTACATTTTACCAAACCGAGGATCTTTAAGGTTTAGTGTCTTGGAAACCAGGAACATAAAACATGAAAACCTAAAAACATAAAACATTGTTCTTAAACACGTGAAAGGCTTCTCCTTATGTTCATCCTAGGTTAATTATTGCATCTCATAACCTGGGGACATACATCAAAAGAAAGGGTGAGCAGATGGCCTAGTAAGGGAAACAAGGGGAAACATTTAACATATAAACTTGAGATACATCAATAAAGTCATGAAAAAAGAACTTTAAGGCATGAGAAAGAAATCGTGAGGCATATCATAATAAAAATTACATATTTCATAACATGAATATATTGCTACAACATTTAACTTAGACAATCATGAAAATATCACCACGGTCCATCCCCAAGGTTTCATTTGAAATTACCATGGTTATTCACCAAGGTATCGTTAAAATTGTAATCTCTAGTGGTTACATCATTACCCAATGAATTGGAGCGCTATCAGGGCGCACACTTAAATTTTTTTTTTCATCACGTGAGCCACATGTATAATCAGCAAACATTTAATAAATAACCCATATAGCATAAAATAAATGGGTTTAATTTCATAACCATAACGTTTTAAAAACTGGTTTTAAGACATGATAATTATGTCATTTTAAACCCACAAAAAAAGGAAAGTGGGTATCATGTATGTAAGTCCTAAAATGAAAATAGAACATTTTGATATAAACGTGAATACCCCTGTAGAATAAATATCTTTGAGTATTCACTTAATAAAATTAAATAATTTGAGAAAAATAGGGAGGCATTTTGAGATGAAAATTCTGCAGCATAACGGCTATGTTACAAGGTTTTAGAAAACATTGAAAAGAGAGGGGGCATGGGTCACCCACACTTAAATGATCCATAAAACAGTAGAGGGATATGATATAAAGGATATAAGAACATGGTAATGAAATTTTAAAGACATACCATATGAAATGAAAAAAATGGAAGGAAGTCAAAAATAAGATTCTCTTATGAAAATTCGGCAACCTAACAGGGTCACTTGAAACATCAAAAAATGAATTGATGAGATAAAATAGGGTCTCTCATCATAAGAACATAAAAGAAAAGTATTATGGATATAGTGATCATACCACAAAATAATAAAAAGTAACTTGAAATACTTGACATGAAAATAGAACTTTAAAATGAGAAGGGTGAAAGAATCCTATACAAAAATTTGGCAGCCTAACAACGCCACTTAAACATTCATAAAATGAAATGATGAGTGAAAGAGTGGGTCTCTCATCATATGAACATAAAGAGGACAGTAATATGTATATAAAATAACACCCCCAACATAATAACATGGGGCTTAAAAGTAATGACATAAACGAGAGTAGTTGAAAAGAAAGAGAGAGGTAGGATCCCTTACCTTGAAGTGTAACTTCAAAATCATGATGTTTGGGATCTTGGGAGTCTTGAGGGAACCTTGAGAGGACTCCTGGGGAGGTAACGAGACCAGAAATTCGTTGATGAGAATTTTTTAATGGAAAAGATGAGATAATGTCTTGGTATTTATAGTGTAAGTGAGGGGGCAAGGCATTAATGGCCAAGGGACACCTCATTGGTGGTATTGGAAAAACCATGGGCTTGCCCATGGTATTTTCCCATGGTATTGGCCACTTGGGACACCTAATACCTTATTTTACTATTCAAAAGTCGTCCAGAATTATTGAATAATTAATAAATCCTTAATGATGTCATTAAACACCTGAAACTCAAAAATTGTATTTTCACTATTCACTGAAAATTCCACTTTCTCAGAAAAATCCCAAAAATTTACCTTAACATAATATCAATGCTCTGAATTCAAATATAAACTTCATTTTAGGAAAATAATTATCTAAATATTTGTAATATAATTTTTATATAAAAAACTATTCACCGAAAATTCAATTTTTTCAGAAAAATCCCCAAAAATTACCTTAACGTAATATCGATGTTCTGAATTCAAAAATAAAGCCCATTTTATAAAAATAACTTTCTATATATTTTAATTTAATTTTTAATTAAAAAATACAATTCACCCAAAAAAACTAATACTTGAAAAATAATTTCTAAAATAGTTATTTACCTATTTTATTGAATAACATTACTTAATCAAGGTGCCTATATTATATTAATACATTATTTAAGTGATATTACTAATCCATTTGGTCACACTACTATTCCTAAGTGTAAAATCACTATTCATAAATTGTTATTCACAAAAAATTAAGTTCATCTTATTAGACTCCAAATTTCATACTGAACACATTTGTAGAAGACCATTTTTTGAAAATCATTACAAATCATTAATTATTTAAGGTTTAAAAACATATTTTAAAAATATCTTTTTTCTAAAATTCATCAATAATATACATCCTACATTTATCTGGACATTTGAAAATTTACAAACTTCATCATAAGAAGAAAAAACAATTTTATTTATCTCAAACGATTACACAAAGACATTACGGTCTCCTTACATAGACCCTTATAACCCCAACATAGGACCAAAGTGTAAGGTGTGATAAGGTGAAAGAATCCGAGGGTGGGTCGGCCAACATTGCACAAGTAGTAATTTCTATCAGTTTGAACTTCTCACGAAGTCGATTCCTTTCTAGCTTCACACGATGATGTTTGGCTTGGGTTTGTTCCAGAGAAAATCCCAGTGGTGATACCTCCTTCCCATGTTCTGTTAGATGGGATTCGATTAGCCTGAGACTACTGGATGAGGCCATCAAATCTTCTTTCTATATTAATTAACCAAGATCACCTGTATTTAGAGACAATAATCGCAACATTTAGTTTCCAACAGTAATATTGACTAATGGTCATATAACAGTCAAAACCCAACGGTCACATTTTACTTATTCTCATATTATCAAATGAGACAGTTTTGTTGAGTATAAAAATAAAATAACATACAATATTAGAACAATAGATTTATTCAAAATTTCGGGTCATTAAAAATACCTTCCCGAATCTTCAATTTGGTGGCACTAACTCCAGTAATCATCAAGGATTGATCATTCCCCATGTACAGAATTCCTTCCGTGATGGTTTTATACTGATTGAACCATTCCCATACAGACATCATGTCCAATGTTTCTCCTGATGCAATTATCCATGCATCGTTTAGATGCTTCATGATTCTAGAAGTCATAGCCGCTTTGCAAAATAGTATATCTACATTTAAAAAAGTACTCACCACATTTCCACCCATGTCATGATTCCTAAATCTGACTGGAACCATGATTCATCATCACATATATCGGTCTTTCTCAATTTGTTGGTCAACAATTATCCTTTGGCAGAACTGCCTACATCTTCATTATCCATAGTGATAAATTATTCCAATTTTATTTTTTCATATCGAATATCTTCAACATATGAACATACCATATTTCCATACCATCCTATATTTTCAAAGGTTTATTTAATCATATCAATAAATTTTTTATGATGTGAATGATCAATAGAAGTCACAATCACAAATCATAATCAAATTTATGAAAAAATTTAATATCTGAAAATATGAACAATAACGAGCTAAAACCATCCCTCTAATACCACTTGTTGGAACCAAAAAATGATTATCCCACCAGTGCAGTGATAATCCCAAGATAAATTGAAGTGAAATATTTGGAAATAAATAGACATCAGATGTAACATGGAAAACCCAAAAAATACAAGTTGTTAAAAAGCATGGTCAAAATAGAAGGATCGCTATGGGTAAATGCGGGTAAAAACACCCTCACTAATTCAAGGAGAAAATTCTCTAAAATATCTCTCTTGAATAGTGGATAAACTACCTCACTAAATACCACTCAATGGGATTAACCATTGGTGATGAGAATCTTAAGCTGATTAGGATGAGATGCTAAAAACATTGAGGGAGATTCCATTTTATAGGCTGCATCTCCCTCCTCATGTTTCCTTCTCCTGATAGAGGCTTCATAGGGAATTTCAACCAATCAACTACCCAAATTCCATCCACACCTACCCTCCCTTATCAAATCAGGGGTTATACACCATCCAAAAAATGATCTTCTGACAATTTGGCCAGCCCTTTCTAGATCAACGTGTTAGGATCCTTTCCCATGACTAAAAGGATACCACACATTCAAACTGACCCATAATGAATTAAAACGGGTCTCCCCCAAACTAGAACCACCTTTTATAGGGGACTGGATAACCCATGAAGTCCTTGGGTAGGTTCTACCCTACCCAAAATGAGACGGCATGTGTTTTTCCTGAATCTCAACTGGTTTTGGTGGGATTTGTTTTTTCCCAGAATATATATATTATTTTTTATTAAACCTAAAATTTTTTATACTGAAAATTTATTTTTATTATTAAATTAAATTATTTAAATATTATTTTATTGGTTAAAATATAATATTCATTTTATTATTTAAAATATTCGATTTAATTTTGATACTAAATTAAATTAATTGATTAATTTAATTTTGTAGTATAAAATTTAATGAATTTATGGACCAATGAAAGTAAATTATTTTAGTAGCTGAATTAATTAATTAATATTCTCTTAACTTTAAATTTGTAACATTTTTTCGTGAATTTAACTTAATTACTTACTGTTCTTGAGAAATAGACAGAACCTATGTCCATCTAGTTAGTTTCGTTTAATTAATTATTACTACCTATAAAGTTTTTAATAAGTAGTTAAACTAAGATGGTCAATGCATCATCATTTTCAATTCAATATGAATAAGGTCCTACACTTCCAATTTTTCCATTGTATATTATGATCCTGATACCCCGTCTCCTACATGTGACTACTCTTGTACATTTGGTGATGATGCTGTAAGAAGTGGACCCCACAAAGTTGATGCGACATCCAGACAAGATGTGGACCACACTAGGATGAGGCACAACCTTATAAGAGACATAGACACAATGGACCATGGGAAGTGATGCATCATGATTCAATCATTGACTCGATATATGATAAACATATTTTACATTGATCCATAGAGTTAAATAGACTATCCATTATTAGTTTCTCATACCCAGACGAGTATGTTATTTCCTTTAGTAACAGTTTATTATTTTATAGATATGATCATTTCCTATGATATCACCTAAAATAATATACATATAAAATTAATAAATAAGTGATGACTTTTTTATTAATGTTTACATGAGAGGGTGACAACATAGTATAAACATATTAATAAAAATGAATTACATTAATAAAAATATATAAAATTCTTGAAGAAATATTGAGTCTCAAACGCCTTCCATAATTTGAATTTGAATGAAATCGGGTGTATGGGGCCTCTTTTGCCAATGTTGAGGGAACCTCTTACTACATGGTAGTTCATATTATACTGATGGGTTTACTTACATAAATTTGGTAGAAAATAAGTAGTCAAATCAATCTTGCTTCAACATTAGAGGAATGTATTGGGTAACTCAGAAATTTGATTTTTTAATCTGAGACTTTACTTAACAAGTCAATAATCTACGAGATAATTTTGTTGTCAAGTGAAACTCGTACCTTGAATTATATGAGTAGTGGTGTAGACAAATCTTGTAGACTTGGATGTGAGTCAAAAAGATCCTTTCTATTATAATCTTCAAGTGATTATGTATTCCAATTATTGTAGAGAGAGTTTCTAGAGTTCGATAAAATAGTGGGAGAAATTTAATACTTTAATAAATCAATAGTGGAAAATTCGTAATCAAGATTAGTGATCCAATATTATATTTTTTAATTTTTAATAAAATTAATGAAATACCACAATACATACTGATATATCTTTTAGACAAATTAAATGTCTTATCTAACACTAATTTACAAAGATTAGTATCGGCAATTGCATAATGTACTACGAAATTGTAAATTCAAGGTGGTCTCATCCCTTATAAATGTTAATTAATCTTAGAAATCATCAATGTTAAAAATACTTACAAGAGACTCATGTACGATTCATATAATGGTTATGTCGTAATTTTATCATCCTCATTTCATGTGATTTGTGGATACTACATCAGTAAATTGATGATATTACATATAGTCTCATCTATGATAAGCGTACAAGGTGTAAGTGAATCAATATATGAATAAGGTGACGATTAAACCTAATACATGTAAATATTAATGAATTATCATAATCATTCAGTAAATACCATTCTTATATCTATATCACATATATACTACAGATTCATTTAAGATAAAAAATGAAGAGGATGGACTAAACACTTTGTTACCCTTTGGGTAATGTTCAATAAGTAAATAATAATATAAAATAAAATTTAATCATTAATTCTTATAGTGAATAATATGAAAGAAAAATCAATAACTATATTGTAAAGACCAAAACAAAATGAACCACCACAATTTCCTTCAAAACGATATAGTAAACAAGGGGTTATTTTCTTCTAAAATCATTAGATAAATCTATGAAAGATTAAATGGAATGAACAAAATTAAAGAATCAAGTAATCACTTCTTCATAAGTGTATATTCATAATTTTTTTTATTTTTTATGTTGTATATATTCGGTATGAAATAAAATATTTTCTTCCCATATGTGAATCAAAATAAAATAACCATGTAAGAAATGAAATATTGCAATATGTAATGTGTGGCCTCCAAGAGGGTAAAAATGTATTTTATTATATTACTGGTGATAATTTCTTGAATTCTTAATTTCCATGTGATGTATTCTCATTGAACATGTATTAAGGATAACCAAACCATTTATCTCACATGTCATTCAGACACAAGGATACATTACTCTAGGTATAAGATTGAATCTTCTTATGGGGTCTAATGATCAATCAATAGTTCAATGACACTTGAATTTTTGACAATATCTGATGAATATAAAATTTATGGCTTATATATCCAGTTGTGGAAAGAAAATACATTTTCAATAGAAACTATGTATTTTTCAAGTATAAAACTAGTAATGTTTTAGGCTCTTCAGAGCTAAAGATCATCGGTATTATCGACATACTAATGTAATTAGTTTTGGAAAAACAAAATATTAGAAATAAAGGTAATAAAAAATCATTTAGAATTATTAATTCTAGAGAGGATGACTTATTCCATGTGTAATCTAGTGGTATATAAACATTATAATGTTCATCTAAGTAATTAAAGAATGGTATGATGAATTATGATATATGCATAGTCATAATATATGGTTTGTTTTGGGTTAGAATAAAGAAGAATAACTTGACCAATCATTCATAAATCATGATATTATATCCTAGAGTAATTTCTAAATGCACTTTACCTTATCTAAATCATGATAATGATGGTTATCAGCAAGATTCAGGTTGAGTCTTACATTATAACACAGTTAAAAAAATTAGCATGGTGGAATTCTTAAATTCACATTTCATACATTAGAGTCATGATGTAAGTAGTATCAATGTTGTGACATTAAGAAACAACCATTATATTTAAAGATGTGATTTTAAAATAATGGAGATATTTCATAACGATTTTCCAACTATCATGACAAATGGATATCATAACAGTTGTATTTTGCTGGAAATCCATTTTTAAAAGAACATGTGTTTAGATACAAAGAGTTTGTTAGAATATAAACAAATATGAATCAAGAAAAACACATTGGGAATCTAATTAATTGTCCTAATAATTTCATAGGATATTAATGAAATCCCTAAGAGAAAAAATCGTAAACAAGTGATAGACTGCTTTTCTATATAAGGGTTCATATATTTAATAAACTTAGTGGGAGTTAGATTGACATGGGTTTAGACATTCTAGAGATGAAAATGTAGTTGGAATGGGAACTAGTTATACAAGTGCATGTGGAACATGATTATTCCAAAGACGCATACTATGTATGATGGTTAAAATTGTAGTGATGGTTTTATTTTCACCATGGTTGATGATACATTGTTTACAAATAAAAATAAATCCTACATGTAGTATATGAAAATTATCTTAAATTGACAAGATAAATTATAATTCAATAATTGATTCCATGAATCAATGGATATGGTCTTATCATATTTAATATTGTGGTGGGTATTCAAGTGACACTATACATAGATGGTACAATCCTAGTACCAATCAGTCAAGTTTGGGAATACCAACTCGTTAGTCCTAAATCAATTAGAATTTTACTTGTCGTATGAAATTTCTATTATAACATTATTGTGAATTGTATGTCAAGACAAACATTCATGGAAGGTGTCTATATGATTCCAATAGAAAGGGTTGGTGACATCATGGAATACCAATAAGGGGTGAAATTCATTAAAATATGGTTTACAAATAAATTAAAAAAATAAGATCATAGAATATTTATTTGGAATTCAAATTTTCCTTATATCTACCAGATTTTATTGGGAGAAACATAGTTTTCTTTGTAAAATATGTTGGATAACATATGGGAAATAATATTGGTCTTATAGTTAATTAGGGCCAGAATAAAATTAATACTGTAGAAATTGACTAAAAGTAACTACCTATGTTCTAGGGAATGAGATATTCTGAGGTAGATCAAATGGTATCTTAGACCTAGATAATTGTACATATACTAACAAGGTTTTAAAAGATAAAAATTGGAACAATTAAAAAATGAATTACCACTATCGCATGACATAAATGTCTCTAAGAAGACATGTATGACACGTAGGAATTGAATAATATGGATGTTGTGTTCCATATTAATCTGTGATGTATCAATCACATGTGTTATGATATGTCAATGAAATGATATTTACAATATATATACATATGGTAGTAAAATATAAGAAATATCCAAGGTAACTACATGGGATGCATTCAAACCTATCCAATTGTAAGACATAATGTACAGAAGATATATATATACATGGTATGTGGTGATGAAGGAATACTAGTTTTAAGGAGTAAATATAGTATTCTTTTGATCAATATGATCTAAAATCATGTTCAGGCTAATCAGATGAGAAATACACACTCATAAAATCCACCATATTCCATATCTGCAAATTCTCAGTGTGTTGCAACATCAACTGTAGATAAAAATCCATATGTAATATGGAATGATTTGTTTTATTTATTGTAATTGTATTTAACGAGTAATGTTTTATCATTATATAGATTGTGATAATTATACAGCTAGTACTATCTAAGAATTCATGTTTTGATAGAAGACAAAAACCATATACTTGTGTATAACATTTAACGAGAAGTTTTAGTCTATGAAGTTAGGTCATACACATCATAATTTCTATGTAGCGGAGACATGTAAGACCCAGCAACTAAAGTTGTGACTCAGCTGAAACTTGATCATAATCTTGTGAGAGATAATAAGTAAAGTTAGAAAGTTCGAACTAGTGAAAGTGGGAGTGTGGAAAATGTGGGTTTTCCAGTCCCTTCATTATCAGTAACATTGATTACTATACCATGTGTATAGTGTGTTCGGAATGATGTACACTTACCATTGTAGTATTGACATTTCTATTTCCACCATTTTATGGTAATTCCCATAGATTAGTTATCATATTAAAGGGTTAAAGCATATACCTGAATATAATGAGAACCTTAAGATACTATGACATTAATTTTAATACATGTTCTATGGTCTAGATACATCATACTAACTAGGCACATTAGATGTTAGGATATCTGGTTCTAGGAACTAAAAAACATTGAGAATTATCCTAAAAATGTTCTCGCATTGGAATCTCAAGCAACTGAGATCATGAGTATATACCTGCTAATAAGAACACCAAATGTTTTGGGTGTCATTGGTTGTTCCCTTCTACAAACATCTATATTGGTCTCCTGAAATGAGATCGTTATCAATGTTTTCTATTTTATCATGTACTTTTATTAAATGAAAAAACCATGGCAATTAAATCATGGAGAGGTAGTTTGTGTTGGGTGCATCATTTGTGGTATGACATTACATGAATGATCAAGATGGAATTTTTCCTTTTTGAGTTGGGGAACTGATATATTGTTCTAAAATGATCAGGATAGTGGTACCTTCATTAAATCCATGGACATGGTAGTCGAAGGTAACTGATCCCATTTATATCCAGAAATAATAAATCAATCCAAGGATGATGACAAAAGTGTGTGTCCATCATTATTGAGATATCATATGATAAAGAGATTATATTACAAAGTGCATGTACATAGGTTGATTATCTTTGATGTGACATATCTTTGTCTTTTAGGGTCCAATATGGTTTTTAGATTCTCTCTTTGTATACGAATATTATTCACTTATCTTGAGATATGGTCATAGAGGGTCACACACAATTTCACATTAAAGATTATTCAATATTCTAATTAATAGGTATATAAGACATGGTGGGCCCCAACATCGGGTCTGATTGTATTCTATGATTTATTGATCCCAATAAAGAAATGAACACATTAAGATAAGAGTATTCAATAATGGAGTTGAAATTATTTAATAAAATTATTTACAAGTTTTTAAGTAGAAACGTCGAATAATATGATATGAATGAATATTATTTTTAATATTTAAGGTTAATTTAATATTAGTGAGAATTATGAGTCAATTTTATGACTAGGATTTATGAACGAACGTATTTAATATATATTACATGCAGGTGATAAAATATAAATAATATAAATGATGCATTTTGTTGATCAAGATTATTTATTCATTACTTATTCTAGTGGGTGATAGATATATAGGGGTCGTGAACCCTAACGCAGTATTTTTCACATTCCCTATATAAGTATATGTGGATCACATTTCAAGAGTCTAGGAGAATTGTATTTCTAATTGATTGAGACCTCATATCTCATCCTCCCGCATCCTTGAGAGTGAAATAAATTGTTAAAGAAATCAATTTAAAGACGTCTTTTCCAATTGTAGGAAAAAAATCAAGGTGATCTTCACGATGTCAAAGGAATTGGAAGAGCTCCATGATATCACTAAAAAATATATAATTGGTGTTCTCATAGATTCATGAATCATGTGTGGACGATCTAGATGGGGTTGGCTTCAAATCCTTTAGTAAATGATCCCAAATGAAAAGTTACAGTTGAACGCAACCAATAAAAAAGGTACATGTTTGATTGTATATTTTGTTATTATTAAACTCACACGAGATCCCCATATCTATATCAGGGCTTAGATCACTGAAGATTATGAAGTTACGTCACTCTGATGACGGAATGTTTAAAATTCTCAGACCATCGTATTTCACTTCGCACCCTGTTACATTCAATCAGGACATCACTCCATGGCAGGATAACCCTGTCTCACGAAGCCCCTTTTCAAGACAATGAGCTCCTCCATGCTCCTTCACATGACCCTATTCTCTTCCAGTCCCCTTCATGAGACCCCATGCTCCATGAATTCTCATAATTCACAAGACCTTATGCTATGTGAATCCCAATCATTTGCAATACCCTATTTTCTGAAGCCCTAACCATCGCAAGTCCTTGAGCTTTGTGAAGCCCCATCATTCACAAGACACCTTGGTGAAGATCCTTCCCCCCATGATCAATGGACTCTGTCATATGGGATGTTCCCTCACACCGCCTCTCTATATTAGTACCAAGTTGCTGCCATGGGCCTCCATCCCTGTCCATTTTCTACTATTAATGACCCACATGAAAAATGGACAGTCGCAGTGTGACCCTTTCGGCACGAGTGGATGGAATTTTGAGTTGCACCCTTTTACGACCACAAAATCCACCCCAAAATACCATGATTCAAGACAATCCTATATATTTACTGAAATTCCTTTTGTTGACCTACTCCTCTTGGCCCCTTTCCCATGTCAGAAGTTGAGATTCTCATCTAGGATTTCCTGATTACATTGAGTGAATCCATTTCTCATGGAACTCCGGAAACCACATCACCTGACTCCTATGATAGGTTGAACTAGAAAGGAATGCTATCTCATAAGTACCACACTACAAATTTATTGGTTTCTTCAACATAGTAGTCCCCATAAAATTAATTTTAACTGTATCATACCATTTCACTCATGAAAAGGATGCATTCTATGTTATGAATATGATTCCTCATGCCATGATTATGAGAATACATCTTATAGTCCTCACAACCTGACTTTAAAATGTAGAATACCTTATATGAGATGTGTAGGAATCCCCTTTTGACAAAAAAAGAGATGCCTTATGCATCAAGAAAAGTTGCCTCATGTAATAATCAAGGGATGATCACCAGACAGTAACTATGGGACACCTCATTCAGACTAATACCCAATCATATCCCTCAACCCATTAGCAGTCTCATATGCCCTCATGGTCTAGTGATAGGTTAATAAATATGAAGCTCAATGCATATCCGTCAATACCACATCCTTCTATATGAAATTAAACTGTAATCTTACCTCATTCAACGGACTTAGGATGCCCTCATTACTTGACATGAGGATGCATGAATGGGAAGATCAATACTTCAGCCCCACATACTGCATCGTTCCACATGACGATAAATTGTAATATTACCTCCTGAAAAAGACATGGGATTCCTTCATGACATGACATAAGGAATCTTGAATGGTAAGCTAAATGAATAATCCCCACATATCACATACTTCCATATGATGTTAAACAGTAATCATACCTTATAAAATGGACATGGGATGCCCTCATGACCTAACCTGAGAAAGAATTAATGGTCAGATCAATGCAAAATACCAACATACCACATCATTTAACATGATGTCAAATAGTAAGATTCCCTCCTGACATGACATGAGGAAGCCATAATGAGAAGCTCAATGCATAATCCCCAAATTCTACATCCATCCACATGATGATAAACTATAATCTTACCTTAGGAAACAGACATGGAATTCCCTCATGACTCGACATTAAGAATCCTGAATGGGTAGCTCAATGCATAAGCCCCACATAGCACATCATTATATATGAAATTAAATAGTAATCTTACTTCATTGATGAACATGGTATGCCCCCATGACCTAACATGAGAAATATTCAACGGGAAGCTCGATGCATAAATCCCACCTATCGTTTCCTTCCACAAGTTGTTAAACTAGAATGCTACATATTGCAACATACATTGGCTTCCCTCATGAGCTGACGTGAGGAAGCCGGAATGGGAATCTCAATGTATAATCTCTACATACTCCATCCTTCCACATGACATTAAAATGTAATCTGACCTCATGTAATAGACATGAGATCCCCTCATGATGAGACATGATGAATCCTGAATGGGAATCTCAATGAATAAGCCCCATATATTGCATCCTTACCGAATGACGTTAAACTAAATTGGCATATCCTATCACATGACCTTAAACTAATTCATTAAATAACGTTGGTATTGATTATTATCTACTAATCAGGGTACATAGGATGCCACTCTGAGGTTAAATCCAGATTAATGGTGAACTTTGGTGCTCTATCTAAGCGATGTACCATCCTTTTTCCACCTCCATCGGGCATCAGATCCAACCTCCTAGATCTACCACTTTGGGGTGTTATGATCTACACATTCATAGTTTGCCTCAAGGGTCGTTCTTAAAAACCTTCATGGTGTGACATCTTCCATTTATGGGGAAACCCCCATTGATATACCTGAATGGGCATTTTGATCACTCACCATATTCTAGAAAAAAGTTAATTATAGACCCCCCACATTCACACAAGACATTAACCCTATACCAACAACCACAAGACATTAAAAATCATGCCTTGATCTATATTAAGGGATGTTCGGATCATGGTGTGGTATATTCCCTCCTAGAGAAACACCTTCTTGATCAACCTCTATGGAACATTCTGATCAACCATCTCTTGTATCCAAAAGGCGTTAAAATCATGACTTAATACCTCGTAAGATCCTCATCCAAAACATGGGATGCATGAGGTGAAAGAATTTGAAGATATGCACCCAAAATGTCAGTAACCTCATAAAAAACATGGGATACATGAGGAAAAATCCTATGTGGTTTCAGGCCCCCCAGGAATGCAACCATGTTATCATCAATAGATGGCTTGGGTTCTGCACTAATGATGTCACACACAAGATTCCCACCCAAAAAAAGAATTCGGATTCCCCACACACCCAACATCAAGAGATTCCAAAACAGGCTCGATGTTATCATCTCCTCTGATGAAAGGTTGTTTCCCTACCAAACAGAAGCAACATACTTAATCAGCATCAAAAAATAAATGGAACTCGGAATGAGATTCAGTAACATGACTCAAATTTATGACGGATACCCAAACTAGGAAACGCTCACCGAAGAGTAATCCATGGAAGGCTGACCTAACATCCCATCATCCAATTTTGATCAGGGGGCCAACATCACCATTGACGGAGGTAGAGTCTGCTCGCCTTTGGTATGCCTGAAAGTGGGTCAAGAAACATGCATTGTTGTGATGATTCACACCCCCTCCATGAAAGAATCTAAAATAATAAACTTCATTTCCTTCTCTATTTTTAGTCAACATGGTTCCCACTAAAATTGGTGTGGAAAATGGTTTCAAAGATCAAATTCCAAAAATATTAAGAAGTTATTTAGCTTATATTTCTTGAGAAATAAATTTTTTCATCTTAAATTTTGATATTTATATCCAAATGTTGTATTTCATTTCACCATGCATAGAGATTTCAGACAATCTCATCATATCTTCAAAAAAACCTTTCACAAGACATTTCATTATTCTCGATAAAGATAATTTCATCAACGTATATAATAAAAAAATGGAGATCTCTTTACTTTCATGTATATATAGATTACTATCGGCCCTTCTTTCTTGATGTTTAGATTCCTTAAGTAAGAACCCAATTCAGAATACCATGTTCTTGGAATTTTCTTCAATCCATACAAGGCTTTCTTGAACATACACACGCACCTTTCATCCTTTCCAATAACAAAAAACATGTGGTTGTTCAACAAAAATTGCTTTATCACGTTCTCCATTCCAGAAGGTGGAATTTACATCCATATGAAATATTTTGTAACTTAATGATGCAATAATTGAAAGAATAATTCAAATTATCTCTAACCTTTCCACTGGAAAAATGTTTTATTAAAATTAATACCAATAATCTTTGAGTAACCTTTTCCCACCAATCTTTCTTTGTTTCCTATCACATCACAACCATCATTCAACATGTTATAGAACACCTACTTTGTACTGATAAATTTTTTCATTTTTTTAGGATTGGGTTTCAAAGTATCATTCATTTAAATTTGATTGAACTCATCATTCATAGCCTAGATTCATTTAAGATGCTCAAAAGCTTCATTCACATCTTTCGGATAATTTTTTGAATACAACTAATTATGTTAAATAAATTTTTATGTTCTTCTAGTTTGAACATTTCATGTTGATCACCTATTATGTTTTAAGCTTCCACATGCTTCCACAACCTAGGACGATATCTTTGAATTTCTTACTCGACCCTAGAAATAGTTGAGTTGGATTCATCCAGCTGTCTTCCATCGCTTTTGTTATTATCTTTTTAATGATTCTTTTTTGACAATTCTTTCATCCTCTTAATCTTCCTCACATGCATTTTGATATGGCCTTTAATTGACATTTTATCCAACATCTTTTAATTATATTCTTGTTATTCTAACTAACTAATTGTTCCTTTTTTGAATATTTTCATTTTTTGATGTTATATAGTTAATTATATTAATTAATCATTTTTTATATTTAATTATGAATTTTCACATTTTTAAATCATATTGTGTGTTTTACTTATTTTACCCTTTATTATTTTTATTAATTAAGAAAATTTTCATTATGTATTCATTTAATTAACACTAACATTAGCTTGATTTTTTAAACTTTTGTTTTTCTATTCTTAGAGTAATTTATATTTAATTTAAAAATCATGTTTTTAAATTGTTTTCAATAATTAATTTAAATATTTTAGGTATAATGTTTTCTTCTAGTTTAATATTTGAGTTTCAATTTATTTAATTTCTCTTTTATTTTAATTATAATTTTGAATTTATTTTTAGATTTTAATTTTTAATGATCTATTTTTTAATTTAATTACATATTCATTAGTTTTATAATTTTTATTAATTCAAATCATTGTTCAAATTTCATTTTAATAATTAATTTTATTCATTTTTTTCCTTGGATTCTAGTGTCTTCATTATAATTGTTAATATTTTATGTTTCCCATCATGTGCAGCAAAACACTAATGGGGAGTCACCATCAGGAGAAATTTAATGGCCACTAGGGAAATTTGTCTCCTCCATCATTCTGTTTCTAAATTTCTCTCACCCAACATTGTTTGCTAGTAACTACGGTCGCCCTAACCCTTTGTAAAAAAAAAACACTCACAGTTGGAAATCATCCAACGGTGAATCCCTCGGTACCTTTTATAGATCTCTACCAACGGACAACTGTGAGTCCCAGACTCACCTTTGCACCACTTCACTCGCCATCCACTGACCTCACTCTCTAATGCAACAACTAACCACCTTGAGGTTCCTTTTCCGCCATCAATTCTAACCCACTTCCAGCTTCACCAAAATGAATCATCGTTGCAGCACTTGCCTCTTATCACCGCCACAGAACCAGTACACACAATTCCCCATCGAATCGCCTCCACACCTACCAATCCACCTTCCACCGCCAGATCGTGAGTCCCCACCATGAAGATCCTATGCGGTGGATCAGTACACTCAACCCGCAGATCGGAACCAACTTCGCAAAGCTGATACAGTGGAATTCAACAAAAATCCACATTTGGAGTTTTACCAGTAGATGTCATGAAATTGAGCCTCCACAGATCCCAAGGCCGAGCCGCCATGTGATGTTCGAGCCTCGGTTCACGCCGATGAAGGACGATTCCACCATCGTTAATGTCGCGCCCGACGGTCGGGAAGACGAGAGGCCGCTGACACCATCTGAGTGACGCCCTGACCATTCACTGTTTCCAGTCATTGACAGCGCCACCGC
Source organism: Viscum album (assembly GCA_963277665.1). Taxonomy (NCBI): domain Eukaryota; kingdom Viridiplantae; phylum Streptophyta; class Magnoliopsida; order Santalales; family Viscaceae; genus Viscum; species Viscum album. The sequence goes on from OY728129.1 coordinate 1,073,382,765, forward strand.
AATCCGAGGACCTGATCTCGAAGGAGTCGCAGTCCACTGGTGGAAGCCAAAGCTTCTCGAGGAAGAAGAACCACCACCCTCGCGGCTCTACTCATGGGATACGGAAAAAGAAGAGAAATAATAAATGCATAAATAAAATGAAAATAAAATCAATAAAATATATAAAATAATAATAAAAAAGACTAATAATAAGATATTAATAAATAAATAAATTAATTAAAATAAGTTAAAAAAATAATTTAATCGAATAAAAAAATAAACTAATAAAAATAATAATTTTATATTTTTATCAATAAAATAATAAGAATTATAAATAAACTAAGAAAATAAATTCATAATAGTAATAATAATAATAATATTTAATATAATAAATAGTTTTAAATTATTTAATGAAATAAAAACATTCAATAATAGTTTAAATATGATAAAAATAATTATCTTTTTATAAATTTATAAAACTATTAACATTAATATTGTTAAAAAAAATAATTTAAGTAGTAATAATTAAATACAATTTTCATTAAACTAATGAATAGTAATAATTATAAGTAATTGGTAAAATTACAGTATATAATATTTATTTAATCTAATAATATGAAGACTGATAATTTTGATTAATGATTTTTAAAATATATTATTATATTATTAATAATAAAAAATTTAATAATTGTTTTTGTAAATATATTTATTAAGACAATTAACTAAAAATAATTAATATAGTTAACTATTATTAATTTAATATATAATGATTTATAAAATTATAACTTTACATTCTCTTAAACCCCGATTCTATCTCAATTTATTTTCGTTATTTTAACATAGTAGATTCAAGAGAGACCCAAATGTATGTTCAGTTATATTACCAATTACAAGCTTTGTTCGTTTAGAAGAGCAGTGATAATGTCACATACAATGAAATCAAGTTAGAGCACTTCAATAGGTGTTAAAAAATGGTAGAACAATGAGTTAAGTTGGTTAAAGGTTGTTTATGACGAAGTAAAAGATGACAGAGGGCTTAAAAATCAGAAGTACACATCTTATGATCGGGGATTACATCTTTCATTCAACAATCAGGAGACTCAAAGTGTAGGAATAGGAGATAGGGGAGGGAGAATGAGAGAGCAGGAATAGAAGTCAAAGGAGGGAGATTGATAGAAACACTATTTACAATCAATGCCAAGAAGATTAATTTCTCCCCCGCTTTCATTTCTATTCATTATCATGTAATTGAAATTTTAATTCCAGTATTTGTTATGATAATTTGTAAATTACCTTTGTGGTTAGAGGATTTTAATTCTGTGGGTAAATATTTTTCTATCACATCAGATTTTTTTTAGATTTGGAATTGATTGATGAGATCAGTTCCAGAACATGAATCCTAGTTGTTTTTGGTTTATTGTTCTTCCAATTCAAAACATCAAGATCAATCAGAGAGTTTGATCTTGAATACATTTCCTTAAATTTAAAATGTTGGAATATTTTGGTGAAATTCACTCCTACAGTAATTCTTTAAAAAAAACAATTGCAGTTTAATGTTTCTTGGAGCGACGAACTCCATGATTCCTTAATCTGCCTGATTAATCTATTGCGGGGGGGGGGGGGGGGGTAGATTAATCAATATTTTTAAGGTTATGAATACAAAAACATTTCAATGAAGAAGTTATCCATTCAACATATATTATTATTACTCCTTGAGTATTGTCCTTGACCAACTTTTACTCAATCCCTATTCATATTGCTGAAACAATTTTCATGTATTTCTATTTGTTCAACACATCACATTTTTCATTTTGTTCTATAGAAAAATCATTATTTCATCATTACCTATTTCGTCAAAACTTTTTAAAAATGTAAATTGTTAAAAATTAATTTAGTCCAAGGTTTATAGTGATTCTTTTAAACATTTGTTTCTCAAACCTTTTTTGCCTTCCACGTGTTTTCGACCCTACAAAACACACTACACAATAGATAACATGGTATATAAATAATTGAACTTCGATTTTTTTCAAAAATGAACATGTCATGTGTGTTCTTATAGTATCTTACTTAGCATTCTCAAGAACATTTACATTAATGGATTCGTCAAATCTTCTTATTTCACCATTAAAATATCTACATCCTATTCCCTTCAGATAATATCAAAGAAAGATTCCATCTCACATCTCTGATAAAATTTTCAATGTTTTGCACCATTGTCCAATATGATGCCTTCTGAAAAACTCATAAGAGTTTCAAACCTGGAGTCATATCATAAAACATTTCATACAGAGTCATATCAGAACATGGCCTGTAGAAACACCGGTTTTGAATATAAAAAGTCATCCACATAGTCAGCCTCTATAATTAATGATAATGACCATTTTCAATAAACATAGTACATTCCAATTCAACCAAAATTATATTACTCCTTTCAGAAACACCACTTTATTGATATATATATATATATATATATATATATATCATGTACTGAAATCTTGCTGAATTCTATGGTTATCAACATAAATTTTGAACTCTTCATTCTTATACTCACCACCGCTATCAGTACTCAACTTCATCACAGAATACCCACATTCCTTATCCACTTCTCTACTAAACCCTTTAATCAACTTTAGTGCATATGAATTATGTTTTAAATACATAACACAATTAATTTGAATAAAGTCGTTAATGAAATAAATGATGTAGTTATCTCTGAATATGGATGATTTTCTCATCAACCAACAATAATCAGAATATATAAGTTTGATGTTTCATGTTGAATAAATATAAACATTATTATGAATATATTTTGTTTTCTTTCATTATTGACATATAAAACAATACCAATCACTTCTTCTTGACATAATATAAATATCTCAGACACCTTCATTCTTTTATAACTTTCTCATGATTATCTGACACATATGTCTCAACCATTTCTCCCACAACTGGTTTTTTAAATAAGTCTTATGCAACGAGTGTTTTTTACATCATCATCTTGGAAAATGTTTCATTTTTTCATTGACATCATCTAACATCTTTTACATCTTCTTCTATTTACACAATAAAACCACCTTTTCTAAGAACAACATTATTTCCTTCATCATAAAGTTGAGAAACACTAAACAATTTGTTATTCAGCCCATCAACAAACAATTATTTTTTGGATTTCAACTTTTATTCCCCAATAATAACGGATCCAAGACCTTTTATTCTGAGAGATTTGTCATTTCTAAATGTCAATTTCCTGTCTTTAAAATATTTGACAATATTAAACAATTTCAAATAACATGTCATATGAGAAGAACACCACTATCAATGATCTATGGTTTTTTTCATTTTCAGCATTGAGAGTAATTTCAAGAAAAAGATATTTCACATTCCCCTGATCTTTTATCATATCCAGATTTTGGGAATTGTTATAAAAAATTTGTTATGTTGGTAACAAAAGAAGACCCCATTTTTTAAAGATGTCCTGGTTGTTCACTTCTTCGACAAATAGTTTCTTATGGTTGGAATCTAATTTTAAATTTTAGAATATCCTTCTCGTGTTTCTTGAAAACATAATTATTAGATTTCTTCCTTTGAGATGATGGAATCCTACTCAACATTTAACTTCTATAATTCAATAAATAGTTTTAACATTTTATGTTAAACCAACACCTATTTTCCATGCTCATAAATTTACTAGAATATCAGTAATAGCCATAGAAAGAGTACTTTCCCCTAAAACATCCATAGTGTTTGGAATTCTAACCATGTTTCTCATTAACGTTATTAACTTTCACATAAAAACTTTTTTGGTACCCATAGTTTCTAGTATTAGCTGGAATATTCATATTAAATTCAGGTCTCTTCAAAAAAGTATCTATACTAGAAGTAGTAACAATTTTTTTAAATCTGGTTTTTTAAAAACATCGGAATTTTCTACTTTTTCAATTTTGGCCACATACAAAATTTTCATATATTTCTTATTCTTATGAAAAAATTCAACCATATTTTAAACCATTGAATGTAAAATTTGAATATCATTCTTAGTTACACCCCATCCATAACTTTTACAAACTTCATAGATAGAGTTCATGATACTTGTAACTCTAACAATAGCTTTAAAACGTTTTTGTTGGATATGTTCCAAGACTTCTCCCTTTTCCTTCATCATTATAGGATGATTTCAATTCTAATTTGAGTCCTTATAAATATATTTATTTAGATGATAAACCACTTAAAGTATCGTATCATTATCTTTCGGCATAAATTCCTTATTGTTTACTATATGAGTTTCCTTTTTCATTTTATTGATTTATTTTGAAGTCTTACAATCATTCAACAAAATTCTTTCAATTTTATCTTTATACAAAATTCTTTCAATTTTATCTTTATACAAAATTCATGCTCATTCTCTTCTTCTATAGAAATACCACATTCTAACTCTTCTATATTAACTATTGAAATGATTGTATTTTCTCCAGAAATCTCTATTAAAATTTTATATTTAGCTTCATTATCTTATTCATCATCATCTATTGCTAATAGTCATTTCCTTTTGTATTTGAATAAATTTCTATCATTTAACCTAGAATATGATTTTGGTTTATCAACCTCTTTCTTCCAAGATCCCCATTTTATTCTTTATTCTTTATCTATAACATCTTATTTTTTTAATTGAGTATAATTCGAAAAAAAGTTCCCAATAACTCCACAATCAAAAAATTTCCCGGGATGTTTCCCTTTATACTTTGTTGTACCTCTATTCACATTTTTAGAAAACATAGATAAACATTCATCAAGATTTTTACATACCTATTTTTCATATTCAAAATCACCAACTTATTCTTCTTCATGAATCTTCTTAGGATTTTTATTCATTTCAACCTTCAAAGACATTTCATAATCAAAATATTCTTTTTTATTCATAAATTTCATCCTTCTCATTTCATAAGTGATGAGAGTACTAAGAAAATCATCCAAAGATAGAGTTTCAGGATCTCATTATTCCAATGATGAAACTATTTTATTATTCTTATCTCGGAGAATTCTCAATATCTTTTCAACAATAATTGAGTTTTCCTACTTCTCACAAACACATCTTATGGTGCTAACAATTTCATTCAACCTAGTAATGAAATCACCAAAATATTTATACTCACCCATTTTAAGAACATCATATTTCAGCCTATAGATTTGTAACTTGTATTTCATAATCATTATATTTCTTCCATAATTGTTCTTTAACTTCCCCCAGGTACCTTTGGTAGTAGAAACACCTTCCACTACAATATACTCACTTTTAGAAAGTGATGAGATTATATAAATTTTTTATTCCATGATTCTCTAAATTCTTCTTATACAAAAATTTTAGAGGATTTTTTTCATCATGAAGAAGAATTACATCTATATATTCCTCTATAACATCATACCCAAGATACATTAGATAAGGTAACATTATATATTTATAGATATGAAAATCCTTTATATAAAATACTGGAATCCCATTACTGTTTACACAATTCAGATTCACAATAAAAAAATCAATTAAAAAATACTTAAGAAAAGAGTAGAAAAATGGAACCCTCTCTCATATTCTATTATTAAGGCCAAACCCGAATCAATGAATCACATATAGGGGGGTCTGAATCAGTGATGTATTTTTATTTTGTATCGTCTTTCTATTATAAAATACTTCTCCTCCTATTAATGATCTTTATATTTCTATAAACAAAAAATTCATACATCTATAGGAAAACATGGATTTACAAGGTTCACTACTCATTAAGTGAAACTACATCCTTGGATTTATTTTGGAATTAACCAAGACCACTAATCAACTAGAGAAAAATCCATTTATATAGATTTAAAAAGTAGGATATACCCTTATAGTTGCGCAACACTATGATTAATACAATAGTGTTTGTGCCACACCCATCATGAATGTTGTACAACATGTTTGTGTAAAGAAATTATAAAAGAATCACCATTTATTTAAAAACATGCTATTGTGTTGACTTATATACTACCAAGTACGTATTTCTTAAAAACAAAAATCCTCACTTTCTTACCAAGCAGTAGGTGAGAACTTCACTTTCGGAAATCGAACAAAACTCAGTGTAATGGATAAGTTCAATTCCTATATCGGACACCTTAGTCCAGAAAATAGATATGAAATAATACCCTTAAAAAATTTTGCACCACATAAATATTTCCCTAAAAATCAGCATCTGATGGCTCAGTCTGGTTCAGTAACACTTTTATTGTTCTTCTTCAATCAAGAAAACATCGCTTGGAAAGCTCTATCCAAAAACCTCTTCTCTCTTCCAAAACACCCATCACTCTATCTCTATGTTCACATGTTAATCGTAAAAATGTAAAAAAGTTCAATGTATATCTAACTGTTTAAAGTTGTGGAAATATTTTTTTGTGTGGGAATACAAAAAGTTTTCCATGTCAACCAAATTTCCCAAAAATAAAATTTAACCTTCATTTCGGCTCCAACATTGAATCCTTCAACTCTTATTGATTCTTCATGAATATTTTTGAATATTATCAAAACATAATCCTTCTACGTACTTTCTAACACTTCTTCAACATCATACATTTTGGAATTTCCATTCTATCTTGATTACAATGGAAACATATGGTCAGTCCAATTTTCTTGACACATTTGAAAAAAAATCCGAACTAAAGACTAGTCATTGTGATTCTTTATACCATATTTAAGATATTATTATTCTAACTATCCATACCAAAATAAAACGAACAAACACATGTCTTATAATATCAATTATCCATTCCAATTTATACATTAAAAGTATTCAACCATAAAAATCGCTGCATCTTCTGTAGGAAGCAACACCCTCTCAAAAAAACATTGAAAAAATTCTTCAAAACATTTATTCTTTTCATTAGTTGTTCAAATATTCCTAAGAACAGGTCCGAAGAAGTCCATATTTCGATGATTTATCAGTGAAAATGTACATTGGATGAATCATTCTCTACTACACTCTTGTGGGTTTCCCTCACTCATTTTCTAATGACTCATGAACCATTTAGTAAACATAATGGAGTTATTTTTAAATTGAACCAATTTAATATAACCAACATATATTTTGTTTTATAAAAATGTTTGACTACAATATTGATTGATCTTGGATCCTACTTTTCATTGGAACCAAAAACATCTTGTTTTCTTATTTATTAATCCCAAAAATCCCATATTCTAATATTTTTTAACAAAAATATATACCTTTAATTGCCTTTTTAAACCATCACTATATCTAATGGATCAATTTTTGTTTTCCTCTAATGGATTAATGACACACAGTTTCCAATGGATCAGTTTCATCCACGACTTATTTTTTTCATACATCCCAATTAAAGAATGATTATGTGAGATGTTTCATTCAAATAATTGGAAAAACAAATGAAATGAAAATCTATATGGATTAGTACATCAGTTATTCAGAAAAACAACATCTTCTATAACAAAAATATACCCATAAATTATTCCTCTATATGTATCTACTTATAATATGACTTTTTTATGGCTTTGGGAACATAAATATCGACATAGAATCATCTAACTTACACCTTCTCCCCTATTATTTCAAAAATCTTGCAAAAAAATTATTTCATATATCTTATGATATTTGAGAATTAGTTGAACTGAATTTAATAATTATATTTATTATCTATTAATTATAACTATAATAAAACATATTATACGGATTGATAAATTCATTTTAAACCCAATGTGGGTCCAAAAACCTCCTCAATAAGAGAACATAATCACAAACCGATGGAATTTCTTATGAATTTTACCCTTGTTATTCTGAGTATGGTACGTCATTCATCTAATACCAATGCTTAAAAAGTAATGTGATTTATCCTATTTACATAAAGTGAAAAAACATTCAAAACAAACATCTTTCATCATCTAAAGAAATATCTAGAAAATATGGTCCCAATAGTCTCAACAACATAAATAGCTCTAGTGGGGATGTGGCCAGAATGTTCTACTTAGCCATGACTACATCTTCCCCAAACTATTTGGAATATATGGAATCTACCATTGGATCCCTAATTTATCGTAGTTTAATCAGGTGTGTATTATTTCATATAATTATGGAAGTCATCCATTTAATAAATGAAATTAATGACACAAAATATCAAATATTCATTTGATGGTAATTTCTTTTGGTGGGACCATTCCTGGGGAACTGTTTTGTGCAATGGAACCCGTGGTATTATTAGAGCCATAAAATATTAAAGGGTAAGAACTTATTTTTGTCTTAGTTAAGGATTTAATTCATTTCCTTATTTTTTTCACTTCTCACTATACAACTTTGTGGAAGATTTTATTTTGGAACACTACAATTTTATTAAAACTTGTTTAGTTTCTACATAATATACAAGGGGAACAGTTATGTGGTTTAACTATGCCATAAAGATATCATGAGTTAAATTTATTATTTCTCTATTAACCTAATCACTTAAATTCATTCCACCCTTGTAACTTATTTCCATTCACTTTCATCCTAGGGAGTGGCAGTGAAAATAGATTCCACTTATCCTTGTTGTTTTACCAAATTCACATTCCAAGAGTTACCCATATTCTACAAGATGTCATTAATTTTTTTTTGAATGGTGTTCCCCAATTCCCAAATGATAGGATAAATAATGGATATGTCCATTAATAAAATATGATAATGTATTTTAGGATTTAGTATACTATATAATTTTTTTCTATGGTTGTTGTAAAGTATCATGGAATGAGACCATCTCAAAAGGAGTATACTTAGTTCTTCTTGTACACAAATTGGGAATGTTTAAGTTCCCTCTGATCATACTAATGAGGGTATTTTTGATGTCATTATCATTAAAAAGGTTGTTCCACATTAAGAGGTGTTGGATTTAGAGATATAGCTAGTGTAGATGATGGTTTTATGGTGACAATTGTGGATTCCACCATACATTATCTCTTTACATGGGTTATTAGTAATGGATGCAAATTTTCCCCAGTTCTCAAAATAGAATAATTTAAAAATTATTATCCTAAAAAATATCTTAAAATACCCCTATAGACTTTAATGAAATGAGTGACATTCATTGTTCTTTCTTGAGGTTCTCAATGAAAATACCCAAAAAATCCATATAAGGATTCTTTAAATTCATTTAGTAAGTGAAACTATTCTACCTAAAAATAAAATCGGAAATCCTGTCATTTTTTCAATATATAAACATCTTCACATTGATATATAAAGGGCCATTTTCTTATAAAATTTAGGAATTAATTGGATGAGGAATTTCCATTGAAGATCTTCCCAACTTTCAACTGATCTTGTTGGTATATTGTTTTACTAGGTGAAGGATGGTCCCTCTAAATTCTATATAAAACAACTAATTTTAGATTAATATTTCTATTCGGGGGTTCCCATCAAGGGATATCATTTATAAATGAAGTGAATAAAATTATATACTAGATTCCCTATTAAATTTAATGTTTTGAATGAATGATAACCATAGTTTGGTACGGGTAGAGTCACATCCACCATTATAGGGTATGTATTCATTTTTAGTTTTACTGTTGCATGTCATCCTTCTATAAATCCAAATAAAGCTACCAATAACTCAATATTTTCAATGATTTGGGGAGGAATTACCAATTGGACAGGAGACTGATGTGGGGGAACAATAGGATAAGCGGGTTGTGGTAGTACTTCATATACTCATTATGGGTAATGTTCAAGGGATGGTCTATAAAGAAGCATCTTATCTTGATCTAGTTTCATACCTAATGTAGTGAACTCCTGATATATTTCCATGGTGGGGTCCATATATATATTGGTTTTTAGTATCCCATATTGAGAAAATGAACTGACTCTACTTTGGTTGTTACAATGATTCCCCTTTGATGAGGTACATTAGCTAGCTATGTGAGTTGAGACTTTTCATAAAAAATATTTCTAGTCTAGATGTTTCCATATAGTAGTTCTATATTTATTTTTCTTCAATCCATAATCTCTTCCTCAAACCAAGAAATTATTCCTTCAAGTGTGTGTGGTTCAACCACACCAGTTATCATCTAAGATATACCCAAACGATTACCCTTTCATTGGAAGATGCTCACCAAGGAGGTGATAGAAGATAAATTAATGGCATCCTACAATTCATAGAAAGACTATTTTTTCAAGTTTGCACTCCTTAATTAGTCATTTCTATATAGACCATATTTTATATGGATATATCCTCGTCACTTTACCTTATATCAGACTCATGATATGTATCATCTACAGGGGTGGCACTAATGATGTTCATTGATGCATAATGCATTACTAGTGACACAAATGCATTAGAATGATAAGAGTGCCATTTTCTTTGAGAATATATTCTAAACGAATTATAATATTTTATATCGATTTTACCCATATTAAATAACTCTTGTTTATTACTTATTAGATTCATTATCCACCCCTTCAATGATCTACTTAGATCCATTCATAATAGGTTGATTCGAAGGGAGTCTCTGGATATTTTCACCATGCATGTTCTGGTCAAGGAAGTCAGGTAATTAAATGGTAAAAATTAATAGGTTTCTCCTTCAGGTAGACCTCTTAATTAGAAAATTACTGACATTTGTTAAGGATTAAGATGATGTAAAAAGTCCCCAATAATAAAAGATATTGTTTTTCTATATCTACTACAGCTAAAACATTTCAGACTAGATTTTTTGGCCTTTTGATGGTATGCTAGGTTAAAAATTCATCCATCCCTACAGTTTATGGTTTCTCCTATATCACTATAGCTATAGTTATATCATATTCACTGTTGATCTTTTAGATCTTTTTTCAAGAATGAAGATGGTGTATCATATGGTATTTCAATGAGATACATTATTTTTAACAATTTTTTTTTGGAAATCGGTCATCCTTAAACATGATTTTTGCTCAAAGTATTTTATTCCTTATGTAATTGTCTTTACATGGATTATTCATAAAAGACCTGATTCTTTTGATATTTTTTCGGGATATATACCTATTGAGTGTTCCATATATTTATAGTATAGTTTACTTCTATAATATTGCTAGAACTAATGATGTCCTGTGACCTTACATCTTTTTGGACCGGATAATCATGGAGTGTGGTAAAACAAAATGCTATTTGTTCTCCCTATCCCCAACTTCGGATATCAACTAGGGAATTAGAGACATTAAAGAATATTTTTTTATAATGTTTTAGAAAATTTCCATTTGAGAGCCTCATATTTCCCCCCATATCTCAAGCATCACATAGTCGGAAAGGAAACTAATTCATGTTGAGGATATTTTTATTTGGCTACCACAAAAAGATATTTATATCCATTATAAAAAAATAATATATATATTTGGTGGAAAAGAGCCTTCCAAATGATTAAGCTAATATATGACCCACATTATATTAATAATGTTTATAGAATTTCATTTTGAGGATTGGCTAAGGGTCAAAACATTACTAGTATATTTTCTTCAACCAATTGATTCCTCATAAGCAATATATCTACTTCATCTTCTGTAGAAGATTCCTCCACTATGTATGATAAAATTGGGTGATTCCTAGATACTTTTTCATAATAAGTGGGGTTATGAGGAATTGCCTCTACAATGTTGTTGGATATGAAATACAAGGGTGTTTTGTAGATAAACCTTTTCCATAGGTTTATTTCAGTTGATATGGCATATCACTTGTTAATGATATGATGTCTGTAATGATAAGACTTATCTTCTCAACCGCCTAACTATAAGAGGGATTTATCAAAATTGATTTGGTATGGGAAGTAACATCTTCTTCAGATTAAATATAACTATGGGGATGACGCTAATAGAAAATACCATGATTGGGATAACTACTATAAATAATTAACACCAAACCATAAGAGGAGTTCCTGCACTATAAACCCTAGGGAGGGCCTTCAAGGTGGGTGATCACAAGGGGAGAAACTTCTTACTATATTACCTCATATCCATAAGGATGGATTTCATGGTGATCAATAAGAGATGTGTTCTCATCATTAAACAATTGGAAACCATAAAGAATACCATCATGGTAGATATTATGGGGAGGATGTCAAGAGTTGTTGGTATCAATATTATGAGGAGGACCTTCATAACTATAGTAGTTAATTCTTTAATTTTATAAAAAAATCAATGGGTGTTTAGGACACCATTGATAGATTTTTTATTTCCTCAATATCTCTTGAATTATTTTGAGCAAGATCATTAACCTTATCTTGGTTTTTAATTTTCCATTGCTGAGACTTTTTCTTAAGTGTCCTCCTTTTCAAAGTTGATGTCACATGCTATGGTTAGATAATTAAAAAAGGATCCTTTAAAAGTGATTTTTGTGGGTTTCTTTGGATTTTTAAAAATTATTTTCGAATTTTAGAAGGGATATATGTCTTACCTAGAGTGGCCACTAGGATGGACCCTTGATCTCCAATAGGAATGAGGATGTATGTATGTTCCTATTAATAATTTATAAAGGAATTTTGTTTAAAACCATATGGGACTGGATCAATGATATGTGTCTACTACTGAGTGGAAATCATATTATACCAATGTGGAACATTGATTATGGATACAAAGTCTCATGCCCTACTCTTGGCCAATCTTTCATTCGTCAGTATGTCTTGAGAGTTTTTTTGAATGCGAGAAGTTGCTGATTCCTATCCTTCTAGTATCTTCAAGATGTACTATATGTATTGTTCAGCTCTAATGGGAATATATCCCCATTCTATGGTTGGATTATAGATATATACCCTCTCCTATTCTATTTTCCATTCTGGGATATATTATAAATTATCATATGTGGGAGTAGAGAAATGGGTGCAACCCTTTTTTATTGCATGGGCGTGTATGAATGTTTCTCTAATTACTTCCAAACTTCATTGGGAGTGTTGATGTGTGTGAGAAGATATATTAAACATCTCATATAGTGATTCAATATATTTTGGGTGATCTTCTTGAGTAAGAATAAGAATGTGACCATGTTCCTGGCTATTTGATTATCTCTCTTTTTGGGTTTTCCGAGAGGCTCATGTAGGGGTGACCTTAGTCGGAGCTCACATGCATACATCATAAGCATGCTAAGGACATGGAATAGTGTGGTGGTGGTATAAATGTTTGTAGAAAGAAGCCATATATCAAGACCAATATTCTATTATTATGAGTCTATCAACGAACTCTATGTCTTGTTCCCAATGGTAACATAAAATCCGGATGCTTCATTCCAATGAAAGGCTCCTAAAACAGTTTAATATGGTGATGGGTTAGGATTAATGCCTTGTATGGATCCACATTCAGCCTCAAAGGTTGGGATATAACCATTGAGATGGTATTCCCAATCAGACATATTTGAAACTATTGTTGATGGTGGTGGGATAGAAATGGGGTCCTACGGTTAGATGAGGATCCAACCTATTCAACAACCGACGCATGCATTTTTTTCATTTGGTTGAATTCTGTTTTATTATATAGAGAAATAATAATAGTTTCCAACAGTTTTATATAAAAAACCTAAACAAGATAAATGAGAAATGAAGCATAAAAATAATAAAACACATGGGAAATTAATTTTTTTATGAGATCCATGTTTATACCTATTTATCTTCATTGTAGTATGAAAGGGGACTAATTTGTTAGTGATGTAGTTATTTTGTATAATTGAAAGATTCATGATGGCTTCAAAATTTTTGTTTCTGACAAAAATTATTTCTGGTGATTGATTCTGGGGTGTTATTTATTGTTTCAAAATATTCCTCATTGGGTTCACTATTTATGATTCCCACCCACTACTAACAGTTAAATATACAATGAGGTTGGTTTGTGGAATTGAAAAAACAAAATGGCTCCCACATCCATGGTGGCCCATGGTACTTCATTCCAAAAGAAATTGATCACTGGGGAAATTGACCATTGACAATTAAAGAACTCACATTCGTCGATATGATGGGAGGTCGATCTCATTAGACCCTTTTTGGGGGATAATTACCTACACCGAAAATATCTTATATTTTTATGTGATATTGATGAATCCCTTTGAAATTATAAATATGTAACAAGTCATCCCTATTTCATTAAAATAATTTATAGGAAGTGCAATTAAAAACCCAAATGTTTGTATATGAGTTTTTCTATTCATGGAATCATCATTATGTATATATGGTTCTCCATCAATGGAACCATCTTTGATATTTTTTCTGTTTTTTTATGCTAGTTTTATGTTAAATAGTCATTCAATCTAAAATTTATAGTTATATATGGATAAGGTAGTTGTTTCATTATTGGGATCAGGCCCATGAAAAGGGATTCATATGTATCCTCATGAGAGAAATTAAATCCCACATAGATTAGTTACACTCAATAAGACAAATCATACCTTTTAATGTAATTTGACAAGGACCATACCATGGGGATTATGTCATTCATTAAGGAAATACAGGAAAAGGGGGACTAGAAAAGTATGGTGTGGGGAATTACATCAAAAAAGACCAAGAGACCTTGGAAGAGTACAACCCTCTAGTTTGGAGATAACCCATTTGGGAGTATGGACCAATATAAATGGTGATGGAGGGACATGGAAGGAATACAAAAATCTGGGATTGATATTACCCCAATGGGAATAGGACATTGATAAAATTATGGTGTGTTTGGGGTGAGATGTTTGAACCTCCTGGAGACTTCCTAGATATCGTATTTTGATAGGAATCAAATCCCACGTAGTTCTAAATGGGTGGAGATTATTCTGAGTAGTAGACCCAATGTGCTTCATCGGGAATATATCCCTTTGAAGGTTTCTCTCATAGGGGATAGGGTCCTTTTAAGTTGTGAAAACATGGTTGGGGATTATACTGAATATGAGTACCATGTGATGAATATTTGATCATGTTGATGACATGATCATCAATATCATCTAAACCCATGTTCGTCATGCTCGGTGTGAGAAACAAGTAGAAGTGGAATATCTTGAGATTTGTATAATCTCTTTCATCTGCTGGTGGATAAGGAAGAGGATATTGAAGGTGGATTAATTTCCAACAATTATGACTTGGGGATTGCTCCAGGAAGGATTCCATAATTAATATCTCCCCTACCATCCCCTTTTAGCCGACGCAAGAGTGGAAAAGGGCATACCTATGTGCATCAAATGTCGAAGCTTGAACCTAAAATATATCCACCAATATCCCTATGGTTGGGATGTTTGTTAACAAAATAATGTATAAATAAGATTTTTTTTTCCGATTAGGCCAGTTAGGTAGGATAATTGTAGGACCTCCATTACCAAGATAATGTATGATTGTGAGGGAATTCTAGTCTACATGAGGTTTATATAATACATGTTTGAATTATTTTTAATAGGTATTGGATTCACCCCCCGTGGATGAGGGGCCCAAGGAAAGAAGTTCCCTACCACTTGTGATATGAAAGAGGGATCAAATGGAGGATTATCCCATGTGATTCCTAAGTGATAAGCCTATAGATTTTCATAGGTGGTACCAGGGTAAGTATGAGGCTTCCTTGTATAGGTTATACATGGGTGTGTTGGAGGATGCCTCAAATAGCTGAAACTTGGGAGAGTAATAGGGTACCTCACACAAGCGAAACATCAGATAATGTTAAAAAAGAACATCCTTGGAAACAAAACTTGAGTGGAACCTTGATCAGGCCTCCATTGGTATCCTATAGTGACTTTATAAGGGTCTTGTATAATAATGAGAAACTGAAGGGGAATACAACCTAGTACTTTTGGATCAGGATAGAGTGTCTTCTCAAAAACGGTTTTAACATTTTAGTCCTTATAAGAACTCTAAAACTTATACTCTTGTTTATTACCTATTATTTTATAGACTAGAGAACTAACTGGGGGTTTTGATGACCTAGGTGAAGGAACAGGGTGAGTAGAGCATCAAAATTTTTTTCTAGATTTTAATCATAAATAAATGAAGAGACAAGGGGTAATATTTATTGGAAACATTAGGACCCTTAGTGAAGGAGGTTTTCCATGAAATTCCCCCATATAGGTGGTTAGTACAAGATGGTCCATACAGGTTATACGTGCAGGTGGATGACATATGTGGTTCATGTAGGATGGCCCACACATGATGGTCTGCATAGGTAGGTCCATAAAGATTTTTCTATGTAGGATGATCTATGGAATAACTTTATGTATGGGGTACTTTTGAAATATGGGTGGGGGATTTACATGAATGATCTTTGAGAGGTCTTGAATTTATTAATAAAAATACCATACATCAAAGAATAAAATCTTTTGATTTGAAAGTTCATTTGTTCTCCCCGACCAATCAAATCAATGTTTGGGAAGAAAAATAAAACATTTTACAATGGTGTTTACAAAATATAAGAGAATTTTCCAATGAAAAAAATTTACCAGAAGACCCTAAAAATGAGTTTTATGGCAGAAAAAAATTTCTATTTAAAAATTTTGAAATCCAAATAATACTATTGGAGGGAGTTTACCAAAACCATTCTACAAGATTAGGTAATGATTCTGAGAAATCTTGCTACCTCACATGTGAATAGTCTTGAGGTACATGGAAATCTAATAATATTCTTATTCCGTTAGGGAGACACATTTCTACTAAAACATGAAAGATTTTTTCTAAGTGATGATGCTGTCATGGCTCATGAACACAATTTCATAACATGAAATTTTTTATGAAAATAAAATGCCCACTTTAAACCTGATTCATTAGGAATGAAAAAAATCTGATTCTATAGTAAATTTATGGATCACTAGTTCATTCTAAAATCATCTATTGAGATCTAGAGTTTTTTCAATAGTGATAGGATACACTAAATTACTCATAATGCATGGGACCCAAAGAGTAGTTTTACTATTTCTAGAACCAAATGACATACCATACAAAATTTTTCTATTTTACAATATTTCCCTAATTTTTACCTAAGTTAGATTTAAAGATAAATTAGAAAGAGAGACTTAGATTTCTCTTAGGCTTCCCTTTATGTGTTTATGATGTAAAAAGTTTTGTGACTTTTTAATTTCAATCCATTGATTTTTTCAAGACCATTCGGTGTGTATGACTAGTGAGCTATGACACAAATTTTTTATAGGGTTCCCATTATAGTTTTTCATCCTTCCATGTTTTGTGTCTCTTTTATTGGTAGTTTAAGGTCTTACAATTAAGACAAATAAAATTATGGTTTTAGGTCAAATAGATTTGAACATATGTTATGTAAATAATGACCTACGTATGAAATTCTGTCCATCACTAATCCAACACCTCCCAGACATGATGAGGGAAATGTATAAGCCCTATCATAGGAATTTTAATACTTAAAGAGATATCATAGGATAAGTATGCATGGAATAATTATATAACATGTTCATTAAGTGTCTCCCATTACAATCTTATTTGCGGTATACATGGATAAGAGGATTTTCTCCTGGGAAAAAATTTTCCTTGATTTACATGCCATATATGGGTGTATACTTTGAAATGGCATGCTTGAGGCCTATTAAACATATTCAAAACAAATGCATCCCTTAGAGTTGGATACTATTTTTATCAATGGATATAGGAGGTTTGGGATGGTTAGAGTTTCCCAATACAATGAAGTGTGGTTTTGAAAGGAATATATATAGGGATGAATGAAATTTTTTGATTAGAATTTTCCATGGTCGATAGGAGGACAACTGTAATTCCTCGAACTTAGTTACCCAATGTTGGTGCATTATTACATAACATTAACATGATCACAAGATATCAAGTCCTGAAAGACCGTTTATTTTAGTATCCTTGGAAGTACCCGATACATACATAAGTTTTAGATTAAATTATGAAATAAAAAACAACAACATTGTGTCTCCTTTGAAAACTCTCATATCCGTTATCCTATCCCTATAGTTCTATCATAATACAGTTCTTCGCATCCTAGAAAAAACAAAACATAAGAAAGGGGTGAGATTAGTTGCTCAGTAAGGATAACAATATAGTGTAAACTTTTATAAATAAGCATAAAATTTTAAGGTAATTTATAAGACAAAAATAAAAGCCTTTTAAACATAAAAATTAGCATAACATGACAAAGATAAATAAAATAATATCAATTAATAACTCACATAGATATTCTACTAGTCAAATAATCACATGTAATATCAACAACTAATTTCGTAATGATGGAATGCATAATGTCGAAAATCATAAGTACATAATCAAGGCCTCGTCCAAGACAAAAAAAATATTGTCAGGGCCTTATTCCAAGACACTAGTCTGTCTTATGAGACATGCCGACACATCTAGGGGCTATAACGGGCCTTTCCCTTCACATACTACGTCCAATGCATCCCTCACATGAAATGGATGAAACATAACATAAACACTCATATTAAAAATACTATACGAAATGTATATAATTAAACATAAACCATGAATGGTACAAAAATAATACATCAACAGTCAAAAATATCACAAAAAATTCAATACAATATGGAAGATTTTATCATAATAAATCAACTTCAGACAAGCGTAAAATACCACAAAGGATGTTCTCATAGATGAAATCAGTACAAAAACTATTTGAGTAAAATATCTCTTTCCTCATTGAAATCATATAAAAGTAAAGAAAAAATTTATCTGGTAAATATTCTTATAATTTTGTAAGGGAATATTCGAAGGTGTTATAACACTGGAAAAATCTTCACCTTCTATATAAGTTAAAAAAACATTATTCCATTAATTAGTCAAAACGGTTATAAAGTACCATTTTGAAAAACGAAGGAAAGATTTCTTTCACTTTTTTTTATAAAAATTCATAACATGGTATAAATGACTTTAAACCATAGTCGATGAAATAGAAAAAATGTTTTGAAATAAAATTTTAAGAAACATGGATGTGGATAATAAATAGGTCCCAGTAGATACTCACGTATAAACAACGTCAGATAATAAAGGGATTGTAAAATTAACCCTTACCATGTACTTTTAATTAGTTAAGGGTATGTCAACCACATATATTATGGTTACATAATTTTTATTAAATTATAAAAGAACCACATACATAAATATGATATCATATATGATCCTTTAATATTTCTTTTTTAATATTATTTTAGTAGTATCATTGTTTCAGGTGTTAACTGATTAATTTTCCTTCATATGTTTCGTTACGTAAGTCATGTTCGTTATGGATATGATTTATCTGATTCATATAAAGAATAATTTTATGTTCTTAAATTTTATTTTTTATCCTAAAATGAAAATTATGCTTGAATGGCTAGGATGGGGAATAAAATCATATCGCATCGTGGAGACGACAAGCTATACAAATGCACGAGCAAAACCATAATTATTTTGATGGTGAAATAGTATGTAATTGGATGTTATATTATATATATATAATAATTATCAATTTATATTTACTATTTACATCAATTATACTCATTATTATACCCATCTAAATAATTAAGTGTTGAATAACAAACTACAAAACGATATGGAGACGGTAAGGCGTACGTACGCACGTCTAGTTACTTTGTCATTCATCAGATAGGTAGAATAATGAATATGGTTGTACCATATTTATAATAAAATCTCAGTATGTATAAGGAAATGTAGTTATTATTTTCCTATAGAAACAAAAATTAATGATGATGTCGAAGAAGAAGAAAAGGACATTGAAATCAGTGATGAAATAATTACCTCCTCTTCCAGTGCTTCCTTTTGATTTGAACAGAAGGGCTCTTTAGGTTGGATTTATGATCAAATTAAGGCCTCCAGGGTTAAGTGAGGGTAGTTGGGAGGGGATTAGGGAAGTTTTTGGCCGATCCAAATGTCTTTGGAGGTGTGAATTTGAGAGAAGGGGAAGAACCCTTTTATAAGAGAGGAGGGGGGTACTTTAGGAAGAGGGAAATATAAATTTATTATAAAATAATTTTCAGTTTCTAATAGATACAAATGGATTTATTTCTAGGATAATGTAGGGATGGGTCGAAATACTCTCAAACAATATGTTTTAGAGAAGTTTATGTCACCATATTAACCTTATCCTTTAGATTTAACTCTTAGTTAAATAGATTAACCTTTACCATGTCTTCATCTATTTTTATATTACATGGTTAATATAGTAACAATAAAATGATAAAAGAACCTCAAGTGGTACATTAATGAAATATATAACCTTATAAAAGTCATTTTTCGGAATATTACATTTTTAAAAATATTATATAATTTAATAAAATAGTATTTTTTTAAAATAATCATTTTTGTCAATTTTGACACTACTTAATATTTGATTTTGGAGAAAGTTATGAAAACATTATTACTTCAAATTTTTTTTTTAATAAACCCTAAAATGTCATATCAGAATAGAAAATTCTTGTATTGCATCAATAGATTGAATCTATATTTATGTTAATATTTAAAACATCAATTATTTTAATCTTTGATTAATAAGGTAATTACTGCATCATCATTGTGTCATAAATAAATATAGTTATTTAATATATAAAATTATAATTAAAATGCCATGATGTAGGAAATATTTTTATATTTCTAATGAATATTTATTACCGAATTTATCTAATTTGTAACCATATATTAAAAATGGTTTAGTTATTAAACATTGAATTTAACACTTTTAACTCTTCTTTAAAAAAGATATAATAAATGTCCTAATATAATCCAAGTTGATCAAAAGGATCGTATTTTTTTCCTAAGGTTGATTTTTTAAGAAAATACTTATCCAATAGAATTATGACATGTGTTGGGGTAATTATAATATTATTTTTTCCTTTAATTACACAATTTTCATTCAACCGTGCAAAATAAAATTTAAAAGTTACTATTGACCAAAAATTATTTTCATCCAATTGATTTTTTTTACTTACTGATGAAAACCATATCTATCAGATTTTTGAAATTCAACTCACATAAGTGGTAAAATGACGTTTTATGTAAATTTGAAAAGGTGCCTACAGGTGAGTAAAAAACGTTAAAAGTTCAATAAAATTTTCTATATATAATATTTTTATTAAATTACTACAAAAAATTACATTGGATTAATATAAGTATTATGTATATATTTTGACATTAAAACAAATTTAGATTTTAAAAAATAATTATTTAAATAAAAAATCAGTTTTTAATCAATACCCCAGTGTTTTTACTATTCATCAAAAATTGAATGTTTTCATAAAAATAAAAAAAATTCAAGCTAATCTAATTTAGATATTCCAAATCCAAAAATGATGTCCATTTAGAAAAAAATATAACATTTCAAAAAGTGGGTATTACTAATCATAAATACTTTTTAAACAGATAGTTTGATTAGTCGGGATGTGCTAGAATTCAGAGATACGTAGAATGAAAGCTATTTTATTATTCAAAGATAAGTGTACCATGGTAGCTTGGGGTGTTACAAAGAACTTATACTAATCAGAAGTTTTTTTAATGAGGGGACTTGTGCTAGAATTCCAATCACAAAATAGGACCATGTGTAAGAGATAGAGGTATGGAATATTTTCTATAGAGGCTTGTCCTGGAATGAGAGATATAGTGATCCATATATACCCCATTAGAATGGTAATAATTCCTTTCATAGTTATGACATAATGGAGTGATATTATACAAACACCTTGAATAGTCATACTCTCATTCGATGTCTATAATAATATATAGTTTTAAATCATATGATACGGATGTCAACCATATAGTTAAATGTTATATGGAAATGAAGTTTCCCTATAGGTTAACATCATGTGACAAGGAAATTTGGTGTTTCTTTTAATGTCTTACTGCTAGGGAAATCCATTTCATAGTGATCTAATGAATAATGCTAGAACATTATTTGGTAGTACATAGGGAAGGTTGTAAGTTAGGGACCTGGGGTTCCTGGATCTTGAGGAGTTAGATGGGATTTGAATGTAGTGTATTTTGGTAAAACATGTCTGAAAAGTGGTTTACATTTTAATGTTTTGAAGTCATACTTAGATAAAAGTACTTTCTACTAATATAGAAGCTGTAAGAATCTCTACATATCAATTTGACATAAGAATAAAGCAATAGGTTGTTCTGATATATATATTCCCTAAACTAATATGAGTGATAAGAAGGTAATGGGGATGCATTTATCGTATTACAATTGGGCAACGATTGGGGATCTAGGTTTCAATACGTATATCATTACAGAGAAATCAAGACACACTTAGTTCTTAGAATTCAAGAAGTTGAACATCATGAAATAAAGATATAGGTTCTATATAAGGAGTGAAAAAATGTATATGGGGTTCATAAAATTAAAATACTCAAAGGTATTTGGGTAAATCAACTCACTAGAAGTGGTATCCCATGATCATCATATGAGTCTTCCTAGGCTTGTTTCCTAGGATATCCTATGCTTGGTTGATAGGGTAAGTCATGTCCTGATGAAATTTTTGTATAATTTATGAACTTGTGAATATTAATATACGGTTCATTCCTTTTAGGTTCATGTTACAAAGACAACTCCATATAGAATAACTTTATGGGGAAATAGAGATTAGTGTCTTGTAGTTTCTGACTACATGACTAGAGCCATGTGTCCTTAATCACATGAAATATTTAATTATAAATCTTGAATTTGTAAGTTGAATCATATGCTCATCTCCAATGTATCCAATGAATATGTTCCATTGTACTGGATATTATGTATGGAAAATATCCATTCCAATGATAGTTCCATCTTCAAAGGCTTCTTCCCAAGAATCATCAGGGCAATAAGGACCAAAACCTGTTCCTCTTATATGAGTGAATTTGGATTGAATTTATTATTGAATTATTGAGCTATTAGGTTTTGGTAAACCTCTATATAATTCAATGTGTGCATTATCTTCTCATAGAGTCATTCTAATTTGTAAAAAAGTATCTTGGATTGCTCATCTATTGATAACTAAGAATAAATTGGAATGTGTAGTGAAATAAATTAGACATTAATGGGAAATATGCTTCTATAATATAAACTAGTGAATAAGGGTTTCAAGTTTAGTAGTATAGGTTATGGATTGATAGGATCACAAGTCATATTGAAGCTTTTTGGATCAATATTTCTTGACATTCCCACCATTTTCTTGATTATGTTCAATTGTGATTTTCTTTAAAACAACTATGTTTTCATTTTTTGTTGCATGATAATGGGTTGAATGGTTGGAAAAAATGTTATATTCTTGGAAAAACATTTTAACACATAATAAAAAATGTTAGTTCCATTGTCTATCAATATTTAATGTGGTACTCCAAACCTGGTGATGATATTAGACTTCAAGAAATTGATAATTCATTTTTCCCTGACTTTCATGAGTGGAATTGCTTCATCCAATTCGAGAATAAGTCCATATAAGTAGGGATTTATTAAAACTAATTGTTTTAAAATGGAGTTCATTTTCACACAACATCCATCCCCCATATGGATAATGACCATGATTATTTGGTAGTGTGAAACAACTCTAAGGGTTAATGGATGAAATTATAATTCAATTAATAGGGGTGAAACTCTTTGGAGAATTGTATACAATATAAAATCATCCATGTCCATAAATATATGATCTTTATGATTTGGTGGTAAATCATGGTTACCAGATGATTAGCACCATAGTGGCTGATATGGACATCTCACATAATGGTGATAGTCTGCTATGTGTTAATGAATCCAAGGAGAAATTCATCCAAGCCTCATATATAAAGGACATTTTGATGTCCCAGCCTATTATTTCTGATTAAATTAACATCACACTATCATATATTATATATTTTATATTTTTATTGAAGAGCCCCACATTGCAGATAATCCCAAATTGGTGTCATCAAACCACTCAACGGATTATTCGGTTCATGGGTTAAATTAATGTTGTTGATATCTTTCACGATACTTTGAAAAAATGGTGATACCATTATATGATGTATAACGATGATGACTATTTCATACCTCTCTATATCAACCAATGTTCTAGATACATTTTCTAGTGTATCTATTGAATCATTTGGTAAGCGTGAAATATGATTATATGTTTTATAAGAGGGGAATTCATTCATCAGTCCTTGTACATAGTCAAGTAAGGGGAGTAGAAATTATTTTCAAATTAAATAATCACAATTTAAATAATTGATTACAATTTTTAATCCTCTTCTGTGATCAGATGGGTGATCAAAATTTGTAGTGTGAGTTCTAAGCCTCTAATATGGGCCTGATACTCTGCCTCATTATTGGTGTATAATTTTGAAATTAAAAAGGAATAATGAATGGTTCTCTTTTCTATAAAGAATATAATAACAAACAAACCAGATCTGTTTATCATGTAGTCTTCCATCATATTTACCATTGGGATTTTATATGTTCGGTTAATGTTTTCTCTAATTTTCTGAGGGAGTCTTGGTAAGATAATATTTCTTCATCTGATAGTTCTGTATTCATAGGATTTTATTCAAAAGAAGGGTGACCTTGGAAGAAATATACAAAAGATTTCCTATAAATTTATTTTTGTTGTATGAACTGGATGACAAAATATAATAATATAAACACTCATAATTCTAAATATCTAGTCCACATAGGGATATTGATCATATACATGAGTATATCAGTTCCAGAGACTAAATTGAAATCATGATGATGAAAGTAGTTCCTCAATTTTTAACTGAACATATTCACAATAGATAATTATTCATGATATATGAATAATGATTGATGGTATATATCAAGCTTCTACAGAGATAAAAGAGATAGTTTCTTTTTTAAATTTTTTTTTTTGATAAAATCATCTAGTTATTGCTCAAAATATGTCACATATCAATTTGGAGGATTTCCTTCATCCGGTGTAATTATCACCAGTGGACTCAACAATACTTTTTGATATGATCAAATGCTTCTTCAGAGTCATTATTTCACTCATACATGGCCCCTTTATTTATCAACATAGTGAAGGTAGCCATTTTCTATCAAGGTTTTCTTTGAAGAATTGAATGTAGGAAATGCTTCTATATAGTACTCTCATCACTTTTAGGTTTCCATGTGTTAAAATGTCTAGGATATCCTTTTTATTCTTGGGACTGATCTCTATTCCATGACCACATACATTGACGTCATGAAAATTACCCAAGGTAACACCAAAAGAACAATTCAAGGGGTTCTTTTTCATGATATGTTGTTGAAGTTTTAAAAAATTTTCACAATGCCAAGAATATGGACATATTATTGCCAACATTTCACAACCATGACATCAACATAGTACCTAATAGAAATTCCACGAAAGTGTTTGATGATGAAGTACATGGAACATTGGTATATAGAACTTAAATTTTTTTTTCTGAAGAGAATCACGTAGAAGAAATATACACCTTGGGGTACCCTAATGGTCATGGTTTTTTCATCTTAAGGGGATATTTATATTTTTTTATACCCTGAATATCCGTCTATGAAGGTGAAGTATTTATAGCTAGCCCTCACAACAATAAAGTATCGATAATTGGTAATGGGAATTCATCTTTTTCACAGCTCCAACTGGGATCTATGAAATCAATGAAAACTCTAATTTTACATTTTTTTTATGGAAATAGATTATATTAGTGAGAGATTTTAGGTTTTAACCGATATGATTTTTTTCTTCAATTAACATATCAACATCAGATTTACCCTTCGGAGTAAGGATGGGATGTGTTCTTCTAGCTGCCTTCTTATAACCACGATCATATTTTGGAAGAACCAGGTGGTTAAAGACCATGATAGGATCGAGGGATGAAATTTCTATGTAATTATAGGTGAACAAATATTGATTCATATTTAATAAAAGGGTATCAAATATTTTTATTAAATAGTAATAGTCTCACTATTCAGTGTAAGAAGAGAATCATATTTTGTTCGATAATATACGTTTCAATGTTAATTAAATGTTCTAGAGACACATTCCTCTGATAACGGAGGAGTTCCTTTGAGGTTTTATTCCTTTAACATTTCCCCTTACTCTTACTCTTCCTCATCCTATTCATATTCAACTCATCCTCCTTTCATTCCCATGTTGAGGGCGATGAGCGGTGAAGAGGAATTTTTAGAGCTAAAAGAAATATTGATATCATGAATTTTATAGGTAATGGTATCTCTATTACCTAGATTTGATGTGGTAATATCATCAGATTCAGGTGATGTTTTTGGGGTATAATTAATTCCTATGGATAAAGAGAGGGAATTTTAACCTAAAGTATTACTGTCAGTTAGAGCATCATGGACCTATTAAGTATGGTTTCAGTCAACTGTTATAATTTATTTCACGAGGGTATGAAAGCAAATTCCCATTCCTGAATTGAAATCTTCAATCTAGAAGATGGGTCATAAATATTTATCCATAATACCCTTTAATGGGATGAATGAGTTTTTTTATAGACTAATTGGAGTAGTAACCCAAGAAACATCATCGATCAAGGGTTTCTTCCATTCTCTCTAATAAAATCATGCATCAATTTATTGGGCATCACAAGAATCAAATGGAGATTAATCCTCGTATAATTTTTCTATTTTATTATTGATGTATTACTTTAGTAATTAGTGATATAATCATGGGATTTTTGCATGTTGTTCCTACCAAATAAATCCTATAAAAACATTGAAATCTATAACTTTTTGGATGACTAGTAATTGAAAATTAGACATTATGCTCAAAATTGTGTTCTAATATTGATATGGACATGTGGATTTCATTTACTCTTATTATATCCTTGGAGTTTAACGGGAGGAGATAGTTTAACTTCACTATAACCCAAATGAATAATCATTTAGATCAAAATGAGACATACCCTTAATCCGTTATCAGTGAAAGAATTTCTGAAATCAATTTCATATAATTTTCATGACTCATACAAGAGAAAACTATTCCCCTATATCAAAACATCATTTTTATATTCATTAAAAGATATGAAAACATGAAATTCCATAGGGTCAATAATTTTTTAGTATACCTCAACAGTAGTGACCTAAACTTCAAACACTTAAAGGATTAGTAGAGCCTTTATAAGTGCTTCTCAGATATCATTTGATAGGTTAAGGGAATCCAGAATTGATGGTTTCATTGGAATATCAATAAACTTCCTTAGGATGTCATAATTATTTCTCAAAGGCTTAAAATTTCCTAGTACTATTGGATTATGCTGGCCAGGCCTGGATACCTAACTTGGCTGATGAGACCACTGCATCCCTTCTAGTCAATCATCCAAAATAATCCATATTGGAATACTTTTAGTAAATGTAGGGATGTTTTTATATTATTCCTTATCAAAATGAAAGGATATTCTATGAGTCTTAATATCTTAAATAAACCTAGCAGGGATGTAGCCAGTATATTGAGCTTATCCATGACTATGTCCTCCCCATCCTCTTTGGCCTATATGACATCTACCTCTGTTTCCATTATTTTTTATAGGTAACATGGGTTTTTAATATTTCATGTCATTGGATTATTTATCCATTATATTAATGTAATTAATGGAACAAATGAAAAAATATTAATAACATGGGAATTTCTCCTTCCTGGACAATTCATGTGATGTTGTTTGGTTAGACATAATCAGTGGTATTATTGGAGGAATGAAATCTAAAAAGGGTCAAAACTTATTTTTATCTTAGTTTAGGTTCATATTACTATGTTTTTTAATATTATATTTATTCCACTTTTTGGAATATTGTATTTTGGAAGACTGTAGTGTTACTGTAACTGGTTGAGCCACAACATGAGAGAAAAATGGCACATTTAATTGGTTTAATTATGACATAAGTATAACATGATTTAAATTTATTTATTTTTTTGTTACCCAATCATTGATATTTTTTTACCCTTACTCATAAACTCATTCCATTCACCTTCTTCTTCAAGAGTGGTGGAAGGACTACATGCCACATCTCCTTGTGGATTTCCCAACATCACTAACCCAAAGTGAACCAACTTTTATAAGATTTCATTAAAAAATGTTTTTCATGGTGTTCTAAATTTTTTTATGATACGATCAATAATTCCAGAAGTCATCAATACCAACCTTATTAGGACTATTTGGCTATGATATCCCTAAAATATTATTTTCTATGGTTATTATAAAGTATCCAAAAAATGTCTCATCTTGGAAGGATAAAACATTATTCTTCCCATCATCAAATTGGGAATGTTTATATTCCATAATCTCTTCTTAATGGGTTTATTTTTTATAACATTGTCATTAAATAGGTGGGGCCACATAAGGAGGTGTGGGATTTGGATTTTGAGTTGGCGTAGAGGCCAACTTTATAGTGACCATTGCGGATTCCACCCTATATGTTATCATTCCTTGGGCTTCTAGTACTGTAAGAGAATTATTCATGGTTTACATAATATAATATTCTAAAACTTATGATACTATAAAATGATCATGAAATCAACCTAGATACTTTAACATAATGAGTTTCATTCACACATCATCAAAAAAGTTCCCAAAGAAAATACCCAAAAAATCGAGTTGAGGAAGATGAAAAATTCAAATATTATGTCAGACTATTCCAACTAGAAATAAAAGTTAAAACCCTATAATTTTCATATTAATGAACATAGAGAGATTTAGAAATATTATCATCTACAATTTAGAGATAAATTGTTGGAGATATATTTTTTGAAGATATTACAACCATTTAATTTATCTAATTGATATATAGGTGTCACAGGTAAAGGATGATCATTCTAAGGCTTGTAAAAAACTCATAATTTTAGTTTCCTTTTGTTGTTATAGGATTTAAATCATGGGAAAAAAACAACAAATTATGTTTTTCAAATTATATTCCAGTTCCTATGAACCATTGAATTTTGGGAATATAGGATTCTCAATGTTTGGCGGGGGAAGGGTCGTTTCAACCCATTTAGGTTATGGATTCCTTTATTTTTGTACTATTTAACATTATCTTTAAATAGATTCCAACCAATATACCAGTGATTAATATTGTGTTTGTGATGGGGAGTAATATTACACTAGGTAGAAGCCTAAAAATTGGGAATAATAGTTTGATCCAAGTTTGGCAATTCATCCAGTACTCATGATGTGTAATGTGTAAGGTCTATCCTGTGAGGATTTATTTGACATATATATAGTTTCATGCCCAATAAGTAAAAATCCTAACATCTCACAATCATGGGGTCTATGTATATTGTTTTTCAATGTCCCATATTGATCAGATGTTCTAAATCGACTATAGTTTTTGTGTCTAATCCCATTTTCTAAGGTACATATGCTAAGTGTGTGATGTTATACTCTTCTTGATGAAAAAATATATCATAGATGTTTCATTAGAGTATTTCCTCATTGAATTTTCTTAAATCCATCATCTCTTTTTCATATTGAGTAATTATTTTATCATGTGTGGGTGGTTTAACCACTTTTAGAAGTGACTGAGATACAACCACACCTTTACCATTTTCCATGAAAGATATTCACTGAGGAGGTGGTTGTAGAGCATTTTAGGGAGTCCCTAAATTTATATAAATCCTATGGTTCCTGGTATACACTCCATCATGATTATTTTCCAAATGGTCTATATTTTGGATTGATACATTCTCCTACTTTTACACTATATAATCTTCATATTCGGTATCATCCATAGGGGTGGAAATATTGACAAACACTAATGCATAATGAATGAAAATTGTCACATTAGCATTGGAATTATACTATTGTTGGTTGTTTCAAGAATATATATTGAAAGTAATGTGACCTTCAAGAGTGGTTACACCCATGATAAATCACCATTGGTAATAACTTCTATGGGACTTTGTTTCAACCTTTAACTATCCCCTTGGAGACTTTGGGAGAAGGGTGGTCTAAAGGGAATCCATCAATAGTTTGTTCTTTCATGTTCCGATCATTTAATATGGTTTATGAAATGAGTAAAACTTAGAGGCGCATTGTTTATGAATTCCATTTAATCAAGAAATGTATTTCATCTATTGGGGATGACGATGAAGTAAAAATTACCCAATACCGATAGGATGGGGTTGTACCATCTCTACTATAACATTTCATACTTGATTTTCCAGCCTTATGGGGAATGTTAGGTTAAAAATGTCCCCATTCTTACAGGTTGGGGATTCTAATGTATTGCTACAACTATTGATGTAATGTATTCATTATTGATCATACATATCCCTGATCGATCATGATTCACATGAATCGTATGGACTTCCGAAGATATTTTTTCAATTTACGGAAAAATATTTTTTGGATATTGGCCTTTCATAAATGAGAAACATAATCCACCTTCTCAGATTCCTCATGTAAGTGTATTTCAATGGATCATTATCATTAGACCCAAATATTCCGGGATTTTTTTGGGCTAATTCCGTTTAAGAATTATATCTATTGTGAGTGTAGTTTTTTTATGAGAGATGGATAGATGAAATGAAATTCCATGATGTTACTTTAGGTGGGACATGCTGATCGGGAAGTAGGGTAAGAAAAAATGGCCCATGTTTACCCCATCCCATTATTCATAAACTGATTGGGGGAATTAGAGATCTATGGGCATAACTTTTGTAACACATTAATACATGCATGTTGAAGACCCACCATTTGTTTCTTTAATTTTTCACATTGCAGAGTTGGAAGGGAATAGAATTAAATATGACTACATATTTTTTTTATTACGTCAACATGATCTTTATATTTTTCAAAAGGAAAGACATTATTCCTCATGTGTTGAATAGTTTTCCATATTTTTAACAAAAATTCATGCAAACATTTATCTTAAATAGTTTATGGAATGACATATTGAGGATGGGCCATGGGATAAACATGACTGATATATTGCCATCATCCAAATTTTTCAACATAATAAATGAGTCTTCTTTGTCATATGTACTAAATTTCTCCTACTATTCTAACGAGAGAGAGTGTTTACCAATGGTTTTTCTATTAGTAGTGTGGTTATTAGGAACCTCCAATGCTATATTGGAGGGAAGGTGATCCAAAGGTGGATAAGATAGTGAACGATTAGTTAGGTTATATTTCAATTGATAAATAATATCAGTTGTCAATGATAAATCATCATGCATGATTGGAATCATCTTTTTATGTACCTCGTGATATGATGGATTTCTTATAATTGATTCGGAAAGGGGAGGAACTTATTTTCAAGATGAAATATTTCCACGGGGAGGAAACATATTCAGAATTACATGATGGGGAGAACCAGTGTCATGGAATAACTTCCAACTATAAGAGGAGTAATTATGGAGTATACCCTTGGGAAGACCATCCGGGATGACCAGGGTAAATCGAGAGACTTTTAAACCTATGGATGGATTTCGTGGGGATCATCAAGATATGGGTTCTGATGATTAGTCATTTTGAAACCATGAAGGATGAATTCATGGTAGATATTATGGTGAAGTCCACCAGAGAAGATGGTAGCAATATCATGAGGGGGATCGTCAGAAATACGATTTTTTCCTCTATAATTTTGTAATAGATAAGTATGATCCTATTATATAATTTATAGATATTTGATGACCTTAATAATAAAATCCTTATATTGTACTAGACCCTAGACTTTATTTTCATTTTAAATTTTCATTTTGTGATACTCTCCCTTAAGTGCTCCTCTTCAGGCTTCTAGAATAACATTCCGTGGGTAGGGAATTTTATACATATGATCCTATCTAATCGATTGTTGTGATTCAGATGATATATTCCAACAGAGGTTTTTAGATTTTGGAATAGATATAGTTCTACCCTAGAGTGTCCACTAGGATGGACCTATTACCTCAATTTGGAAAGGGGTTGTTTACACGAAAAAACTATCCATTTATGATGAAATTTTTTGAATGACCCTCCTAGAAGGTAGTGTGGATATATGTCCACTCTTGAGTGAACATCATATAATATTTATGGTAAAATTTTATTGTGGAGGTGGGGTTGTATTCATGACTCCTAACAAAAACTTATGTGGTTTTTATTTCATGATTATTTTGAAGAAATGTGGGTAGTGACTGATGTCTATCCTTATAGTATTTACAAGATGTACTAAGTGAATTATTATGTTTGAATTGAAATATATTACCTTTTATTGTTTCAATCAAGGATATATATCTAGTCCTTCAATCCATTACATGATGCTATATACCAATAATAATTATATACAGGGGCTGATACATGTGTGTTCACTGTTTTTTATTCCAGAAGGGCCATGAGGTTTCTCTGATTGATGACTAATTGAATTGTGTGAGATTGGGTTTATGGTTATTCTCATAGGTTGTACACATGTATTTCTTCAAATTTTCTTTGATTGGAATTGGAATGTTACCCCATTAAAATATGTTTGATCATAACCCTTGGTAGGCTATCCTAGAAACTCTGGTCTAGGAGACTTAACCTAGAGCCCGTAGGGAAACATCCTAATCATGTTAAGGAATTGTCTCTATGTAGAATTAGTAGTGTTATTAGTTGGTAGGGACCCTATGGTGTGACCCATGTGCTATTTTTATGTGGTCATCATTGACCTCTTAGTATGCTTCCCTAAAGTAAGGGTGGATGTTTTTGTTGAGTTACAAAGAAGAAAAATACTTTAATTGACTGAGATGGTTACAGATTCCATTTAAATTTATCACCGCAATAATCTATATGTAGATGGTTTGGGGGGATTAATGTCTTCTAGGGATTCATATATATCTTATATGGCCAGGATAACACAACTGAGGTGGTATAATAGAATAAACACATTAGAAAATTATAATTTATGATGTTAGGGTGGTGAAATGGTCCACTTGTTAGATGAGGATTCAACCAAAGGAGAAGATGATGGGTACATTTGTGTCAGTTGGTATAATGAATCTATATTGTAAATATATCCAATAAAAGTGTTGGGGGTTAATGTAAGTAAAAAAAAAAGATAAATGAACAAGCCAGTATCACCATAGGTGAACCCACATGAAACTAATAGTCTTATTAGATGCATGTTTGTCCCTATTTCAATTATAATATTATAAAACAATTCCTAAAAAGCGGGGGAAATAGTTTTTTTGGTCAATGGAAGTATTCAATTTAGGTTAACCATTTTTGCATCTGATAAAAATTGGGCCAAGTGATTTGTTGTGGGGGTCAAGTATAGATGTTAAAATATTTCACATTGGGTTCACTGTTTATGTTTTTAACTTAATCTTGACAGATCGGTTTCTAATGAGGTTTTTTATGGAATAAATAATTTCAAATGACTCTCACATCCATTTTGTTTCATGATTCGACTTTCCAAAGTTAGGTACTCATTGGTGAACTAATAAAATGACACTTAATTACTCTTCTCGGATGAGAGGTTGGGTGGAAAAAATCATCCCACCCTTTTGGAGGAAATAATTTCGAACTATTGGACTTTTATATAGATTTACAACATATTCATGAATCCTATTAAAATTAAAAATATAGAATAGAACCCCAATATGTTCTAATAATCATTTATTGGAATACATTGATAGGAAACCATAAATATTTATCTGAGATTCTCCATATATGGAATCATCTGTATGTATATGAGGTTCTTCACCAATGTAACCATCATGGTTATGTTCATTATTTAATTTTGTTCGTTTTAATCCATTTAGATTGGTTCTATTTCATTTGTACTCATATAGGGATATGTGAGTTATTTATATATTAGTATTAGGACCATTATAAAAGATTCAAACATATCCTCATGATAGGAACCAGAATCCACATAATTCAGTGCCACTTAACGGGACACATCATACCTTTTATGATCATGTGATAAGGACCAAACCATGCATTTTATCTTCATGAAACAATCTTGTGTAGGTGAAGGGGCATAGAAAAAATGGTGTGGGAACTTATGTCAAAATAGACAAAGGGACCTAGAAGGAATATTTCCTCCCATGTTTAAAATCAACCTACATGGAAAATGGCCCAATAGGAATGGTGTTGGAGGTTTTAATAAGGAATAAAAACCTTTGGATTGGATAGAGGACATATAGAAATATGGGCTAGAGAATACTATGATCGGTGTGGGGTGTTGGGTATAAACCTCAGGGAGGATTCTTACATGTCTTGTATGGATAAGAATTAAATCCCTTATAGTTAGGAATAGTTGAGGGTTATAGTGAGTTGGAGGCCCAACATTACTTCGTTTGAAATATGTCCCATTGATGGTTTGTCTCATAAGGAATTTGGGGCTTTGAGGTGGTGATAGAATGTTTTGGGATTATAATGAATATTAGGTCAAAGTGTTGAATATATGATCATGTAGATGACATGATAGCCAATATCCACTAATCCCACATGTTTCATGGTCTATGTGATAAACAAGTGTAAGTGGAAGAATTGGAGATATGTACAATATCCTTCATCCACTAGTAATTGAGGATGAGGGAATGAAAGCTGTGGTAATTTCTTATAATAAATTCTAGGGTATTACTCTATGAGGGATTCCTTATTTAAGATCCCCTTAACTTGCTCTTTTGACTTGTAGAAGAGAGGAGGATGATGGGCCTATGGGAAACATTTGTTTTAGAATGGCCCTAGAATCCATATACTACAATTCATAAGGTTAGGAATATTGTGAGTATGGGAATTTATAATTGAGTACATTATGAGGAACCATCTTATAAGGTATTATAAATGTATTATTTCCATTTCCACATGATTTTAATATTAGGAGGGCATGTTGTCATGTCCTTGAATTAGATCATGAATGTTTGGATGCTTTAGAGGAGGTATTGAATTGGATACCCTTGAATGAGGGACACATGTAAATAATCTCCCAACTATTATTGATATGAAATAGGGACCAAAGGGAGTCTTTTCCCATGTGATTTATTGTAGAGATCATAGCAACTTCATGCAGTTGATATCTTGGTGACTTTGGGGCTTCATTGTGTAGGTAAAACATAAGTGAGTTAGAGGATGCATTTCATACGTGATACATGGATGAGTTATAACAGAACTCATGGAAGTTATATCTTGTAATTTTTTCTTGAAAAATTTCATGGGTAACCAAACATTTCCTAGACCTTTTTCAGACCTCCAGGGTTCTCCTCAGGTGCCTCAATAAGGTTCCCACATAGGTTTGAGCTTTGTAAGGTGATTTCACCCAAGTAGTTTTGGACTATAAGGAATTATATTCTCATGAAATTACATGATGTTTTAGGAAATGTACGAAGTATAATATTTTTACTTTTATTCATTCAGTATTCTTTTTGGGATTTGATAACTACCTTGGGATTTTACTGATTTGGGAAATGGACGGGGGTGAGTAGAGGTTCAAGATGCTTCCTCCCGATTTTAGTTATCATATATGAGGATCCCAGGGGTCCCATTTATAAAAAATATTGGGACACTGTGTGAAGAAGGTTTTATGTGAAAGGAAGTTGTAAAGGTGGTTCATGCAGGCTGGTCCACACAATTTCTCCACATAGTAGGATCACTAGGTGGTTCGCACATGCTAGTCCTCATAGGTAGGTCCATTCAAGTTGGTCTATAAAGGTTGGTTCACAAAACTTCTATGAGTATCTGGGATATGATTAATATGGGAAAAAGGAGCTGTGTCATGTTGACACAAGAGAACTCTACATCCTTTATAAAAACAGCTTCATTATTACAACTATTGATTTTGATTCATTAATTCAATTATACTTCAGGGCTAGTCAAATCGAATACTAAGAAGTGAACTATCCCCCCTTGATATGGTGTATACACCCTATATGGTTTATTTATAATGCTAGAAACGTCCCAAAATACAAAAAAAAAATATTTTTAATGCATTGAATCCACTATAGTTTCAATTTATGAAAACAAAAGTTTACTCCTAGGGAGAGGTTCTCACCACCAAGACACGAGATTGGGTAAAGGAAGCATGAAAACTCAACATGTGAATAAACATGACACACACGAAATCCAATCACCATCTCCTTTCATCATGGAGAAAAAATTCGACTCAATATGTAAATGTTTTGTATATGTGATGATAGTATCATGGGTCAGTTGGTAAATTGCATGACATTAATGATTCAATACCAAAAAATGACCCCTAGAATTGGATTCATTATGAATGAATTGAATACGATTCTAATGTAAATATAGTGAACATTAATAAATTCCAAAACCATCAATTCATATATAAAGTTTTCTTACTAGTGGGAGGATAATCTAAAATTTTTATAGGCCATGGGACCTAGGGAGAATAGTTTTACTATTGCCGTAGCCACATGAAATACCCTATAAATATCAAAAAAATTGTCATCATAAGCGTAATTTTTACCTATTTTCGATATAAATATGACTTAGAGATATAGAATTGGATTTTTATTATGAATTAAATTATATGTTTTTTACCTAAAAAGTTTTGTTTCTTTTTAATTTCAATCACTCGATTTTTCCAAGACCATATAGTTGCATTCCATGTGAGCTGAGAATCAAATTTTTCCAA
This sequence comes from Viscum album, assembly GCA_963277665.1. NCBI lineage: Eukaryota > Viridiplantae > Streptophyta > Magnoliopsida > Santalales > Viscaceae > Viscum > Viscum album. Next base: position 1,073,419,211 of record OY728129.1, read on the forward strand.
TGGTGCCTATTATAGGATTTCATACTATAGAGAATTGGGTCTCATTTATTGGTACGTTATGGTTTATAAAGTTATACCAATTCAACTAAAATTTTATGTAGTAAAACATTGACCATCATTTATGTGGATAAATACCCCATGTAATAATTCCATGACACGAAATCTCTAACACCTATTGGACAATAAACAGTATATTTTTATCTTATTATCTGGAAATTTTATGACCTGATGAAATTACATGGGACATGTATGAAATGGATAATCATTGACCCTGTTTGAAAAGCACTCCCGCTTTTAATTTTGTTGGGGCTTAAAGAGACAATAGGATTTTCTATATGGTATGAAAATTACTTTGATTGACAATGAATATTTGGAGGGATATAATGAAGAGTCATGTTTGATATTTTTCATGCATAATAAAGAAAGGTGTCCCTCAGAGTTGGAAAGTATTTTTTTTGATGTCCATAGTAGGTTCATGATGGTTTGAGTTTCCCAAAACCACAATGTGTCTTTTCTTAACAGAGTGCACCCAGGGATGAAGGAAAAATTTAGTTCAACCCTGATCATGGATGAGGGGTGGTAATTTAAGTCCAATCCCAGGTTTTTCTATAATGGGAATCAGGATTGGATTCCCATCATGGATTATGGACATTTGTGTGTGAGAGAGAGAGGGTATAAATTTTAACTAGGAAAATTGGGCCTAGAAATATTGATCTAGGCATCACTATATATCCCACTAGAATAAGAATCTTTCCCAACATAAATTAGAAATAAAGGTGTGATTGGATAAAGACAACTTGAATTTTGGTCCTCTCATAAGATTTGCACAATAATGTTTATTTATATATAATAATATAGGGATGTGAACCATGGTGTTTAAAATCACACATCTATGATTTTTACCTAAAGTTTAACATCATGTGACAAGGATATCTAGTATTCCATTTATAGTCTTTCATCTAGGAAAATCTATTTCACGGTGATCCGAAAATTAATTATACAATATTCTTTGTGCATAGAGAGGGATAATTATAAGTTGTTGACTTGGGATTACAAATATTAATGAGAAGGATGGGTCATGAATATAAGTTATTATTGTAGACCATGTTTAAAAATTAGTTTCCATTAAAACATTTTAAAGTTGTATATAAATAATATTATTTTATCATAGGGATGAAAATTCCATTGATTGAAATTCCATATTTATAGGCGTATTATGAATAGATGTGTTTGAGGCTTATTATGCGTAGTCAGAATAAAGGTGGACATTGATGTTTTAATCTATAATTTTTCATATGAAAAGTAATTTTACAGGGATATTAGTCTACCAAGACACAATACGTTATTTTTGAAAGGAATGTTCCAGATTATTAAGGACTCATTTATATTGGAATTGACCTTGATTAGGTAGTATGTTCCCTACATACGACTAAATGATATACAATGAAGTGAACATTTTCTATTAGGGTCATGATTATATATATGGGTGTCACTACATATCTTATGGTAATAGAAATCAATATACATGTAGTTCTATATAAAGATCTATGAATAGCTCTGGTCCATATGTATGGAGGGTTTCTTTGATTATTGGTTCATGAATGGTGTGAGATCCCACAAAAGACTCAATCATTAATATCTATCTCATAAAATGGAGAGTAGGGGAATTTTTTTTAGATTATATAGGATATGGGATATAGGAGTCACAACATACCACTTTCATATGATTATCAAATTCACACATAGCTCTAAGATAAATTCCCCACACTGATCTAGTTCTCATGTGGGGAGGGGAAATTTTATCATTTTATGGATATGAAATAATGTTGAAAATGGGAATGAATATGTATCCTGTGGTAAAAGAATTCAAGAAATATTTTGTTCTAAGATAAATCTATGCTTGGGAACCAAAACAAGAAATGGTGGATCTATCATAAGATTGGTACAATAATGGAAAATTTAATTTCACATGAAAAGGAATTCAAACATTAAGTATAATTCAATGGGTAAATCATATAATATACCTAACGTGAAGAGGTTTTATGGAGTCCTTTTTCACATATACACATTTGAAATGATTTACACATAGTTTAAAGTCATGGTGTTTATATAGGAAGGTGACCTGACCTTGCGAGGAGGCCCTTACCACGATTCCTAAGACTATGTGTACTATGCTCGGTGTGATAAATAAGTATTTTTGTGGGTTTTCCTTTATTAATGTGGGAATTTTGTGAAATATGGTGAATAAAATAATCAACACCAGTGAGTATGGAGTGTTTTCATTATCTAGTAAAGAATAATTTGACATGAATAAATGACATGGAGTCAAACACTGACAAATACTATCGTAGTAGTTTTCGGAAATTATGGTTGGTGATGAGACAGAAGGTCTAGGTGTTGTTATTTATCATGTGGAAATATTAATTAATTTTAATGCTTTCCTAAAATATAGAATATATACACTAGTATTCTATATATGCCGGAAATTCAAAAACATTTATAGTATTGTAGTTGGGATTCCATATGGTATCTGAGTGTCACTTTGTATCTTATCAAAGTGAGAATCAAACCACATTTACTCTTCATAATTCCATTCATTTTAACATAATGTGGTAATTATTTTGGTACCATAAAAGGAGTGAAAATATTTTATGTGTGGATTATTCCTTAAAACCTTCCCTGGTGTCCAGGGAAATCATTTCATTAGAAGAGGCATGTCGTGCTCATTGCACGATGCTTCGTAGGTTTTTCGGCTAACCCATCCTTTGATTGGTGAATAGAGAAATAATATATTTTAACATCATATTAGGAATAAATTTTTCAATAATTTAATTTCTTATAACTATAATGATATGGGTATCTCCTTTTCGGGTCATGCAATAAAGATTCCTCCATGTAGTTTAGCATAGTGTGGAATGGATGAATGGTGTCTCCTGTTTTGGGCCATATGACTAGGACAATATGTCATTAATAAAATGAAATATTTCTTGATAAATTTTTAATTTTTATGGTTTGTAATAAAATCTTCATCCATGGTGATCAATTAATATTATCCATTTGAATAGACCTTAGGGATGGAAAAAGGCCCTTCCCATTTTGGTTCTAGTTTTAGAGACTTCTTCCCACGTATCGTCGGTGTCCTTAGGAAGAAAACAAATTCACCATGTAGAAATGAATGATGGCGAACATTATTGTTTAAGGCTCCTGAAATTATATTTTTATAAACCTCTAAATGATGAAAGGTTTATTTTATATTCTCCTCAAGGCATTCCAATTCATCCAATCACTTTTTTGAAAACAAGTCTATGGAAAACTCATCAGAAATGGTAAACCACAGTGAATGAAATAAATATATAATGGGAAAATTACTTACATATTGTATACCCGTGAATACAGGGTTATATTCATATGAGTTTGGGTTACGGTATGGTATGTACACAAGGAATGTATGATATTTTCAAAAAAATAATTAATTTCGTTGTTCACCTTTTTCTATAGTATGCCTGCTATTTTTTTAAATCCAATATCTATCTATTTCTCGATTCATAATAGTGGGATGAATGGTTAGAACCAATTTTATATTACTAGTGAAACCTCTTGAACTCCAAAGAACAATAGTTATTTTCATTGTCCAAAAATATTGTATGAGGTACACCAAACTAGTCGATGATGATGGAATTCCTGAAAATGATAATTATTTTTCTTATAGACTTCATTGAGTTTTATTGCATCAACCCATTTGGAAAATAAATAATTAACATTGAGGATGTAATTAAACTGCTCGGATAAAGGAGAAGGGTAAGGTCCCACACCATCAATTCCATGTTTTGAGAATGCCAAGGAGTATTTTATAGTGTAAAAAACTCTGAAGGGTTTATATATAAAATTGGAATGACCATTATAGGGAAGGAAATTTTTTGGGGAATTTTGTATAATCCATTATCATCAATTTATAGAAATATCCAAGCCTTCAAATTTGGTGACAAATTTTTTTCCTGGATGATGAGTTCCACAGTCCCCTATATTGGATTCCCAAATAATAGAGATATTATCTTATTCATGAATACATATGTATAGGACTCCATCAAAAATAATAACATATCAAGGATCTTTTGATGTCCCAGGAAATCATAGAATATGTAATTAACTTCTCACCATTAGATCGTCTCTTTTCTATCTTTGTATGATGGAATTGTCTCCCTTTTTAGATAGTCCAATATGGTTTTTATTCAACCACCCATAGGATTATCTGGTTTTGGTGTAGAATTGACCCCATTTATCTTTTCCATTTTATTCTTAATAAAGAGCGATTCAATTATATGATTTGAAATTCTTATGATTGGTTCATTCATATTCGAATCCACCAAATATGAAGATTCATCTTCCATGGAATCTACCTGAGCATTTTGTGAGTGGGTAATATGATTTTATGTTTTCCTTGATGAGAATTCATCCATAAATCATTGGACATAGTAATGTAATGGGAATATCTCTTCTTTTCTGACCGTGTAATCAGCATTAACTTGTATGATTACTTTGTTTTAATCAATTGTGATGTTTTTATGGGTTATGAAAATTTGTAGTGCAAGTTATAAGGTTGTAATGAAGGCAAGATACTTTTTTTCATTATTTTTGTAGCCTAATTATGACATGATGCAATAGGGAAGGATTTATTTTACTGGAGAGATAAAAATAATCCCAAAAATGACTATGTTGATCCCAGGGTTTTTCATCCTCTTTCATGTTGGTATTTTGGATGCACTATCAAAATAAATCTCCCATTTTCTGATGGATACTTGGAAATAGAATATTTTTTATTTGATAGTTTTTTAGTTATAAGAATTTATTCGAAAGGAGGATAATATATGAGAAAATCTACCAAATCAGTCCCCTTTATTTCCATCCATGGTATGAACTCGATGTAAAAATTCTATAAGATGACCTCCAACCCTACCAAACAACTAGTCAACATAGGTCTGTTGATGATGTACTTCAGTGGGTTAGTTTGAGCGACCTAAACGACCTTGTGATGCTACAATTAGTGCCTAAATTTCCAGAATAAAAATATTAACACTATAAATTTGTTCTGAATATCTTAATAATGAGTCTTTATACTCATAATTTTACTTCTATGATAATAAATAAAATTTAATTTTTTGGCATCATTCTTTTGTGGGATGAAATCGCAAAGATATTGATATATTTTTTAATATAAAAAATGAGTGTATTTACTTCTATATATGGAATTATCATTGCTAAAATAAGTATGTAATTAATGATACTATTAATCAATTATTTATAGTCATCATCCCAATGATACATGGCCCCATTCTTCATCTACTTGGTAAAGGGAATTGACATACCATCAAGGTTTTCTATAAATCATTGAATATAGTCAAGTAGTATTTATAGTAGTATCAACTCATCAATGTTTCTTGGGGGTAAAATTTCAAGGATATCCTTTATATTTTTTTGTTATACCTCAATTACACCATGGTGTAATACAGATATGGGAGGATTTCCCAAGGTAAAAACAAAATCATACAGTAATGAGTTCATTTTTAAGAAATACTATGAAATCTTGTTGAAAAAGTTCTCTAGTTCAGCAGGATGGCCATTTATTCGCCAATATTTCACCACCATATCATCAATATAATACCAAATATACATTCCTATAGAGGTTTTAATGATTTATTGCATAGAATAATGTTTTATAATGCCAAAATATTTCAGGGAAAAGAGAATCACCTAGAGTATAATTATACTCTATAGGGTTCATTAAATGTTGAGGATTATTCATCTCTTAGGGCCATTAGAATTTGGTAATACCTTTAATAGGAATTACTTAAGGATATTACATGATATCAAGTCATCACATCAATCAAAGTTTCCATAATTGGAACTGGGAAGTCATCTTTTGGATAGTGCTAGTTGAGATCTCTAAAATCGATATAAAATCTAATTTGACCATTTTTCTTCTTAAATGTGATTATATTTGTGACCTACATAATATATTGAACTGAATTCATGAATTTATATTTTATGATCTTATCAACATCATATACAACTTATTATGTATGGGTCAGATGTGTTCTTTTCACTGCATTCGTATAGCTATGATGATCTTTTGGAAAACACACATGGTGGGAGGCCATGTCAGGATCAAGGACTAGAATTTATATTTAATTCATGGAAATTAAATCATTATTTTTCCTTAATTAAATGGTATATACTTATTTTTAAATTATAATTGAATAACTAATCAGTGTATGTATTAGATTTTTTTTTGTGCCCATATTTACCTATTAGAGTTCATCGACTGTAGTAGAGATACCTTCCTCAAATGATAGAGGAGAATATTTGAGGATACATTACTCTTACACTTCCTATTTGTATTCCTCTTCCTCTTTGTCTTCCACTTCATCTTATACTTCTCATTTTTGTGTCTGTTTTGGGACGGATGAATGGGGAAGGGGAGTATTTAGAGTTAGCAGAATGATTTATATAATGAGATACACAGGTAATGATATCTCTATTTCCCCTTAGTGATTCAATAATTTCATCAGGTTCAGATGATGATGATATTATATATTTAATTCCTAGTGAAAAAGTGAGAACATTATAAACATAAGCATCAATACCAATAGAAGGATCATATACCTCTTTATTAGGATGAGTTCAACTATCATGATTGATATAAGGATGGGTGGAGGGAACATTCCCAATTTTGAACTAACATCTTCGATTGGGTTGATTGGTAGAATATATTCATCAATGATCTCATTTTATTGGTTGTTCAATGTTGATTCTAGACTATTTAGTGTGATAACCCAATCTACATCATCAATAATGGGTTTCTTCCTTTCCCTCCATTAAAGTCCTTTATCTATGTGTTGTTCCTCACAAGATTCAAATAGGGATTTATCACCATATAACGTCCCACATTTCCAATTGACATAGTAATATATATATTGTTGATATTATGAAGTGATTGATGAATGTTGGTGCATTCAAGTGCTTCCAAGCATAACATTGAAAGCTATATATTATTGAATGACCATGTATTTAGAATTGGACATTAGGTACCCAAATTGAGTTCAGTGATTGATCTACCACATGGGACTTTGTCCACTCTGTTCATATCCATGGAGTTTTATAATAGAAAGATACATTTTACCTTCACTATAACTCAAACGACGAAGAATTAAGATCATAATGATATTGATCTATAATCCAGAATCAGTAAAGGATAATCTAATGTTAATGTCATCTAGTCTTCCTGACACAAACAAGGTATTATTGTGCCGCTATGTCATAGTATTATTGTGATGTTCTAAAAAATAAATGAAACATGAAATTTTATGTGGTTTATATTTTCATTATATACCTTAGTAGACGTGACCTATGATTCACACTCTTTATGTCTTACTAAATATTCTAAATGTGCTTCTCGAAGATCATATAATAGTTTAAGGGCATATAGAATTAATATCTTCAATAAAACTATAAACAAATTCATTAATAATGAATACTTCTGAGTCAAAGGCCTTTGACTTATAGTATAGACCTATTCTATAGAAGTATCTTTTGAGGTTGATGTGCCTAGGGTAGGTGCGTAAGGTGTTTGAGAAAATGATGAGGGAACATTTACTACACTTGGATAAGGACAACTTGGATGCCTACCTTCCTAGGATGATGATACCACAAAACCCCTTCCATTTTATTTTTAAAAATAATCAATACATGAAAATTTTTAGTAAATTTAGGTTCATTTTATTATTCATTCTGTACTAACTGAAGGGATATTCCAGGAGTCATTATATCATAAACATCACTGGTGGGAATGCGGCCAAAATTTAGCGCTCTACCACAACTACATCTTCCTGGGAGTCTTTCTATTTTACAATGTCTAACTATAGTTACCTAATTTTACATAGTGAAATTTGGGTTATAAACTTATAATTCATCAATTAATGGATCTATTAAATGAATTAAATTAATAGAACCAGTGATAAAATATTCATCTGATGAAAATTTCTCATCGTGGGGTAATTCATGTGGTTCCATTTGTGGGGACGATTCCCATGGTATTACTAGATACCTAAAGTATAAAAGTTTCAAAACTTCTTTTTATCTCAGTGTAGGTTCATCTATTGATGGTTGTTTTTTACACTTCCAGTTATTCCACTATTTGGAATATTGTAGTGTTACTAAAACTACTTAATCAACAACATGAAATAACAAGGGTGTAGTTGATTGGTTTAATTGTGACATAAGGGTAACTTGAGTACAATTTAATATTTCATTGGTCACTCGATCATTGAAATTTTTTGAAGACATACTCACAACATTTTTCAATTCGAATTCTTCATTGGGAGTGGATACAGAGACACACACCACATGTGATGGTGAGTTTTTCAACTTCACATGCCTGGAGTCAATCATCCTCTACCAAATTTCATTAAAAAACAATTTTGGATGGTGTTCCCCAATGTTGGATGATAACTAAAATATTATTAGTTTTTATCAATAACAACTCGATGAGGCCTCTTGGGCCTTGGAATCATCAACATGTTTTACATGTATATTATAAATTATCCTTGAACATGCTCATCTATGAATATTTAAAATTTATTCTTCTGGTACTCAAATTGGGAACTCTAAAGTCCCCTCATCTCATCCTGATGAGGGTATCATTGCTGATGTTTTAATTCAATAGGTGGTTCCATGTGAGTAAGTGTGGGATTTTTAGTTGGAGATAACATCGAGGCTAGTTTTAAGGTGACTATTATGGTATCCACCATAATTGTTCTCTTTCTTTGGGATTTTTGTACAAGAGGAGAATTTCCCCTGGTTCTCAAAATAAAATATTTTCACCATTGTGTAATTATAAAAAGAGCTCGAAATCCACCTGGATACTTTATTTTAATGATTTTAATTCATAGTTAAACACAATGGTTCTCAATTAAAAGACCAAAAAAATCTTTCTGAGGAAGCTACAAATTCTAATGAGTAATTAAAAATCCTCCACCTAGAAATAAAATATTATACCCCAATCATTTTCTCATTGTCCTAACATTGAGATATCTATGTGAATATTCTTCTACAATGTAGATATAAATTTATAGAGGATTTTTTGTCAAATATTTTCTCACCCTTTAATTGATCTAGGTGGTTGACGAGTGTACTAGGTTATTTCTAGTCCATCTAAGTTCTATAAAAAACACCTAATTTTAGCAGCCTATTATTATTCAAGGGTTTCCATAATGGGAACCACACTGAGAAATGAACCATGTTAGATTCTCTTCTAGATCCCATAATCCATTGAATGTTAAGAATATAGGAATTCCAATGTTTTCAAGGGGAATATTTTCATCAACCCATTCTGTGCATGACTTTATTTTTGTTTTTACAAGTGAACATCATCCTTCTATATCATTTGATCATGCTTCTAGTGATCCAAAAGTGTTGATGAGCTGGTGAGGGATGGACAACTAGGAAATAGATGAAGAGGGGGAAAACAAGATAATCCAGTTATAGAGGTTTATCCAATACTCATGATGGGTAACTTGCAGGGGTGACTTGTAAGGATATGTTGGACCTTTCTCTATTTTTTCCCCAATATATGGAACTCATGATATCTCTCCATCTCGGGGTCCAATTATATAGGTTTTTAGTATCCCATATTAAAAGGATGTTATGACTTTACATCAGTTGTTTCAATGGATCACCTTTTTAGAGGTACATGGACTAACTTTTTGAGATGTAACTCTGCATGAAGAACATTTCTCGTAGAGATGTTACCTCATAGTAGTTCATCATTGAGTTTTGTCAAATCTATTATCTCTTCCTCTTACTAATTAGATATTTCTAGATGTATGGGTGGTTCAATCACTTTAGGATTTAGCAGGCATACAACCGAACCATTACCCTTTTCCTTGGAATATTACCATCAAGGAGGTGGTAGTGGTGCATTTGAGGATGTCTCGAAAATCATAGAAGGACTCTAGTTCTAGGTATTCATACCTTATTCAGTCATTTCCATATGGAATATATTTTGGATATATACATTCTCCTCCTTTTTCCCTGATTGGCCTCATGTTCTGTATTTTTTAGAGGGGTGGTGATAATAACATTCACTAATGTGTAATGAATTCCTATATAACATTATCATTGGAATGAAAATATTTAATTTTATAGGATAATATATACTGAAATAACTATGATCATTAAGAGAATGTTAACCCTTGAGAAATAAATCTTGTTTATGTCATATATAAGGACTTTTCTTCTCATTCAATGATGCCCTTGGAGATTTCTGGTGAAGGGTGATCTGAATGAAATCTCCAGAAATTTGTTTCATTTGTGTTCTAGTTGAGAATGTTGGGTCATGAAATGGGAAAAATTAGGAGGATTATTCTTTGACTGTTCCTCCTAATAATGAAAAGGATGACCTCTATTGGGGAGAAGGATTCAGAAAAATTATCCTTGAATGGTGGCCAGGATAATTCTAGATTTACTACTGAAAACTTTTAGACTGGATTTTGAGACTTGTGAAAGTATGTTAGGTTAATATTTCCACATACCTGCCGGTTAGGGATGCTTCTATATTTTTATAACTACATCAATCATGGAAAATATATCAATCATTCAAAACAATGTTTGACCAGGAGATGTGTGTGTAATATGTTTTTAATTTGACCTAATTTCATTCAACAAAATTATTTTTTTGGTGATTGGAATTTTATAAATGATTATCTTGCTCATCCTTCTTAGATTCCTTATATAAGTGTATTTCAATGGGTTTTTCTCAATAGACCTAACACTTATAGTATTTTTTTCTGGGACGATTCCTACAGATCAGGCTATCTATTGCAAGCATATATGGAATATGACATCTGATTAGAAGTAATAAAATTTAATGATGTAACTTCTATGAGGGCCTCCTGATTGGGGAATGAGGTAAAATGAAATTCTATACATTCACACCATCACATGATTTAGACACTAGTTAGGGAATTGGAAATTAGGTGGAATAATTATCAAGATGCATTAATACATGTGTATTGGAGACCATCCCAATATTTCCACAATTTTGAGCATCACATATATGAAAGAGAAAACTAATTCAATTTCATGATATAGGTCATATATTTATTTTATAGGATTTTTATATTTTTTCATAACAGAATTATTTATCCCTTAGGAGAATAATATTCATCCATATGTTAAATAGAATTTCTTGTAGACATTATTCCTGATTTTTTTTTCAAAATTCCATGTTTTGTTTTGGGTATGGTCCAAAACATGAATGATATATTTTTTTAAACCAACTATTTCCTCATAAATAATGTGTCTAGTTCAAATTATAAATAACATTCCTTAATCTGGTCTAACAAAAGCGGTTGTTTCATGTTTTCTTTTATTTAATCAGTGGGGTTACAAGGAATCTATTATGCAATGTTGGATGGACGATAATCCTAGGGTACTTCAGAGAGTGTCTATTTACAGGGGTTTTCTTCTTGTTGAAGAATTATATCACATGTCAATAATATGACATCGTACATGACTGAAATCATCTTCTCAAGTACCCCATGATATTACTAAGTTCTGAAAATTTATTAATAAATGGGATAAATTTATTTATGAATGAAATATTACCACTAGGAGGACTTTCACAAAAACTTCAATGATGAGTAAGACTACAATTATTGCCTAACAATGAACGAAAAGATGGGTTCTTGCATTATATACCTCAGGGAAGGCCTTGATGATAGATGATGGAAAGGAGAAGACCTAATTTTATTATGACTATCATAGAATTAGTATGCACTCTATGGTGATCATCAAGTGATGAGTTCTCATGATAAATAATTTCGAAAACATAAAGGTGGCCTTCATGGTTGATATTCTTGGGAAGACACTTAGAGCTTCTAGATGAAATATTTTGAGGAGGGCCTTCACAACAATGGCTAATTATTTTTATAATTTATATGATATCAGTACGATCCTATGGCACAATTGATATAAGATATATATCCTTAATAAAAAAAATCCTTATGTAGATTAGGATCATTGACCTTCTCTATGTATTCAATTTTTATTTGGTGAGACTCTTTCATAAGTGTTCTCCTTTGGGTTACTAGAGTCGCATGTTGTGGGTTGTAAATTTTATACACATGCTCATATTTAAGTGACTATTTTTTTACCACCATGATTTTTCAAAAGTATTTTGGATGTATGTAATGATATATGTTTACTCATGATTAGGAATTGGGATCAACCAATGACATTCAGTTTGAACAAGGATGTATTCCTAATACTGTTATCTGCTTTACTTTTAATTTTTTCAAAGAACCTTCAGTATGGAAGCAATGATATGTGTTCTATCTTGAGAGAAAATTGTACTATAATTATGGGAAACATTTATTATAGTGGTGGGTTTTAAAACATGACTCCTAACCACAACTGACATCATCAATATAACATGATAGGTTTTCTGAATGTGGGCAGTGACTACTGCCTATCCATCCAGTATTTTAAAGATATAATTAACTGTTTATTCAAATAGAATGGAAATTTATTCTAATTACGTGGTTGAATTTGGGATACATATGATAAAATCCTATATTCCTTGTCGAGATATGATGAAACTCATCAAATTATGGGGAAGAGAAATGGGTGTTCCCCTAGTTTTTTGTTGGTAAATGACTATAGGTTTCTCTGAATACTGCTAAAATTCAATGGCCATTTGATATACAAGAATAGGTATATGGGCCTTCTCATAGGATTCTTACTCATCTTGTTTCTGGGACACTATTAGAGGAATAAGAATGTGACCATGTTCTGGGTTATTTGATTGTTACCCTCAATGGACTATCCTGGATGCTCAGGTCTGGGTGACCTTTGCTAGAGCCCATAGGAAAATATCATAATTGAAGGTACCAAGGCATGCATCAAAATATATTGTGATATAAATTTTAAAATTTTATTATCGGTGTGATGAAAAATTTCATCTCTAGTAATCCAAGCCCTGATATAAGCTGTGGATCTTTATGATTTATTTAATGCACCAAAATAAATATGAATACATACCTTGTTTGAAATGAATCACACCCAACTGCATCTAGTTTCAAATGATGGTTTCATGAAGGATCAAAAGATTAAACGCTATATATTTTTTACACATGAACCAATATTTTATGAACTGGCAGTTCATTGAATTTCGAGGTCTAGCACGGAGCTCCGATAAATCCTTCAACGCCATGAATATCACCTCAATCTTATTTCATTGATTCATAGAAGGGGTTCTTGGATCATCATGTGGGGAGAGGATCACTCTCTTTAAGGTAGTGGGATGAGATGCTCTCACTTGTTTGGAAGGAACAACAACATGGAAATGATCATCTCTCTTACTTATAAGGTGGGATTCTTAAAATACCTGAAAGGGTCCCCTGATCCCTGAAAATAGAACACCATTAAATAAGTAATAAATAATTAAGATGAAAAAATGTGTCATAAATATTACTTATATTTTAGAACATACATTTAATAAATATTAAATATATTACAATATAAAACCTTGTCATTTAACATGTCTTGTAATTCCTATTAACATAAAATAAACCTAGAATATTAATATATATTTGTTCGTATAATTTTGTTTTCATGTATTCAGAAAATCAATTTTAAAAAATTTTACGAAATAAATTCAACCCAATTACTCTTCATTTGAATTATAATTAATTTTTATGTATTGGTGATTAATAACCTAGACAAATTTCATACCCTATAGTCGGGCCCACCATGGCATATATACATATTCTCTTGAATAAATAGGATTCTTGAATACACTATTATGTGTGACCATATAGGCCACTATCTCAATAGTAGGGAATATTATACATAGAATAAGAGTACATGCTATCAACCAATTAAGGAACAAAAAGTGATAAGGAATAATCATAGCAATTACATCCAACCTATGAACATGCATTGTAAAATATACTCTTTTTGTATTTAGATATCTTATAAAGTTCTAGGCACACTTGTGACATCACCATTCCATTTTTAATATTTGTTTGACATAAATTTATGGATTTACACTCGACTATCTTGGATAATGACTTATTAAGGAAATACCATCCATATCAAACAAGCCCTTTATATTACTCTTTTAAATTAGATGCAACAAATCCAATATTTATTATTCAACCGATGACATACCAATAACGATGATACCAACACTAGCTACATTGCCATGATTTCATTATCTTGGTTTTTTATTGCATTAATTTACACTTTCAAATGACACACATTGATATTGATCTATAGTCCGAATACTAGTACATATGTCTATATATAGGAACAAACAATAACACCTATAACATGTTGTGTTTTTATTGGTAGGTTTGTTCTAATGATCTCACCCACAAAAGACCATTCTGTGTGAAATTCATGAGAAGAAGTGTAAATGATTTTGATTCTCTAACCCCAGATAGTGATAAATCATCTATGCCCAATCAGAATGATTTTTCGAGTCCATAAGACATTAATTTAAGAATAATTCTACAGCATCTCAAGGTTCTAATTACATCATGGGATCTTCTATAACATTTTCATATAAAAATTAATCTATGGAAATAATTATTTAAATAGTGTATTCAGAAATGTCAACACTATAATGTATGGTGTACATCATTCATACCTCACTGTATATATGAAATGGTTATTGGAAAGAATTGTTTAGTTGAGTCTAGAGCACCCACTATTATAAGACTCCCACTTTCACTATATCTAACTTTATAACTATATTTTTTAGACATCACATGATTAAGATCATTTTTCAACATTGTTATTGATTTAGTTACTGGGTTCTCCATGTATTTTGTTCAATGATATTCAACTATCTGCACCTTCATCTCCTTGAGTAAAAAAACTCAAGTGATGTTTTCCAAATTATATTTATTTTTCCACTATTATAACATGAAATCTGGTCTAGTATTGGATATATAATTATCATAATATTAATATGTCACATACTAGGTAAAATTACATGGACAAGAAAAAATTAGTGTGTTTCATAGCTTCTTAGCTGCATAAAAATCTGCATCTTATACGGTATTTATAGGTATGATTTCCACTTTCTTGTATGAGCTTGTCTCAATCATTCCCTTATAATGAGTGTGATATTGTATTATATTGATATATGAAATATTACTTGGATTCTGCTAAAAAATTAATATCCCATCTTCTCCACCTACCAGGTACATGTCTTTTGTACATGACCATGTAAAACTAGATAGTTTTGACTGCTTCCCTTGTAGTAATCCTAGATTTAACTGGTATTTGTCTAATATGATGTATATGATGGAAATACAATTTCATGTAAATTTCATGGAATATATGATTAATCCATATTAAACATGTATGGAGCTCAAATCACTACTTTAATAACCGCCTATTGTTATGCATGCATATTTGGATAGACTTATTCTATGTTACATTGGTAAAAATTATCTCTCAAATTGTTATAGATTGAATTTTTAAATACCATTTCAGTATATTTACAATATACTATGTCTAAGAAACCCTTAGATCTATTAGAGTTGATCATATCTCTAGAACTTATGTTTCTACTATAATTCAATCAATAGAGAATTAATTTTATCCACATCTTAGATAACTGAATTAAAAATAGTTGTTATCCATATGTTATCAAACATATTTTTATCGATAAACTATGGAACTTAGACTAACCTATTATAGTCCCAAGGTAATGATTCATTCCAAACGAATATTCCGTGATCTTATTTCTTACTTCAATCCTAAATAATATTTTTTTAACATTCACCCTTAATTGGGGGTTCTTAATATCCCCATCCCTTTATTATTGCATTTTACAGACACCATCCATGATTTGTGGTATTTATGTCCAATGATCAAAAATATCTTCATAGATATTATCTATAACAATTATATTTCTAATGGATTTTGGAATAAGGACTTGGTAAAACAAATAGATCCTTACTGGTACCATGTTTGTACCATTCACGTATCGTTTCACTTGAATATCCACCGCATTATTCAAAATAATAAGACCCTAATACATTGATATATGGAATCCAATATTTTATTTTTAATTGACCATGTTAATTTTAGTTAATTACAATACACTAAATACTTGTTGGAATTTTATTTTTCAATGAATTATTTATCACCAAACATGAGTTAGTATAAAACCATTACAATGGTTTTAACCTTCTTAGGTATTATGTGTCTTTGAAACATTCTCTTCCACACCACATGTGGAACCCATTTCCATGAAAACTATTTGTGTATATTTATCATTGACCTAACCCAAGTTCATATTTCTCCCACTATCTCAATAGATATATGGACCCATTTATTGAAAAATTTTCAATAAAATGACTTTCAGTTTTATATATTTGTCTTTTTTGTAATATCATTTGAAACTTCTAGGATAATTACATTATATTCACATTGTATTTCACTTGTTGAAATTAAGTTATTATCTTACATAACTATTTGCATCTAAAAAATGTTCTTATGAAAATGAATTTAAATTATATCAATTTTATTATAATTTTTTTTATTGTTGGGATATTTTTTTAATATAATTATTTTATTTGAGATTCATGTCTTGAAAAATAATTGAAGTCACTATTGGGAATATATGTATCAACATAGATTCTACTTTACATACATAATTTCAATGATGTGTATACGGAATTCTATTTTTAGGAATTACTCCACACTCTATTTTATATAATTGTTAATATGTTAGAATTATCATTTCTCCTCTTTATTAGAATCATGGATATGATTTTGATAAGATAATGTATATTCAAGAATTACTCCAGGGTATATTATAATGATCGATGAATACATGGTTAAGATATTCATTGACATTCCATCCAGATGAAAATGATATCATCTAACCCTGAATATACCATAATTCACTATCATATTCTTTATTAAATATATTAAGGATTTAAATTATGTATATTTACCAAAATATTATCCTTGGAGTAGTTCATTCCCACAAAACAAACTAGCTCTAAATACTTTGGGTCATACCTTTATATATAAATATTTTTTTATCCAAAACTACATATGTTGATAGTAACTATAGACTTTAACTCCAAATATTTTAAATACTATATTAGGCATACCATTGAAATTCACATAGTTTTTCATGACAATGTATTTTCCTTCCATGAATGGGTATATAAGCCTTACCTATTATTTTCATGATATTTTTCTTATGATTCAAGTGTCACTAAAATATTGATTGAATATTTTACACAATAGCCAATATTAATTATAAAATTGGAATAATATCTCAATATTTCTAAAAAATGGGAGATACGTGTTTTTTTAACTGAGGAAATATTGAAGTTGTGTACTTCTCAATGATAACTGAGAAACCACTATTTCTCAACCACTTGGAAAACATACCATACTTTATGTAACATTTCTATACATAGTAGGTTACTGTATTTTGATACACATATTTTAAAATCATAGTGTTTTAATACATAATAAGTATAATAGAAACAATAAATATTCTTAATGAATATATCTAATTAAGAAGAGATTAATTTTTTCCTTAATTCAGTTTATAGTATTTAAACTTCCATAGATTTTATTTCATGATATGCAAAGAAAATAACCTCGTGTTTAATAACGAACCTTATTTTATTGAAGGAAGTTTCAAATTTACCTTTGGGATTACATTTTCCATTGTACTTTTCACCTTTTCTTTCAAAATATCCATCATAATAACTATAGATTAGACTTTATTTAATGTTAATGTTTCATTGGGAACATTACCTAGAAGCTAAAGAAGGGTTTTCTCTATAATATAATTTTTTTTAAATGAAACTGAAGTAAATAGGGGAAAAAGATATATGAATTTTATGTGTTCAAATATCATGATCCTCCTTTAATATTTACATGAAATTACTATAATTATCACCAATTCATATATCACTTCACTTTTACATCATAATCTACTCAGAGATGTGAAAACATGCAATATCATTCATTCCATGATGTAGTTTCCAGAACTCAAATTAGTCATTCATGAAAACATTATAATATATACATCATATGTGTAACATGTGAGTCTCTTGTAAGCAATTTTACACCCTTAATTCCAATAGTGTCTTAATAGATATTTAGGACGCCAACAACTTCTGTTTACGATATTGTTGTATTGTTTAAAAGTTCTTTTACTATTAATTGGAAATATGTGATGGATAATATATTGAATTTTTCTAATAAATATTTATGTATGTCTTATGGTATCACTTTTCATTTTATATAAAAAAATAAAATCTACAGGATTATAAATTGTATATTGATCACTAATTTATAAATTACTGGTTATTAAATAATTAAATATATCCAACTGTTTTAGTAAATTCTTGGAACCCAATATACTAAATCAAAATATTTTTTTCTCATAATTATTATAGTGATAAGGATCATTTAATCTCCGGTCATACTTTATAACCTATGGCTATTCCACTACTTGAAGAGTTTTAGGTAGTCTTTTGAATCGCTAACTACATTAACATGTGTTCCATTAATATGTTGATTGGAGTCCCAGCTTCTAAATTAATTAATATAATTTATTCAATTCTCTCCTATAATGTTCCATCAATCTAGCTACGACTACCCCTTTTCTTCCATCTTTTGTTAAATCAACACATTATTCTCATAAGAACTCCCAAATAGTAAGACACACCCTCAACTATGGCCAACCAAACACCCTGAACACCTAGTTCTGTTAGAATTCGAACAATAGAAGGAATTTTCAACTTATTATTTCTATGAATATTTTGAATATTATTATAGATGTATGAAATCATTTTCTTTACAATATGGATGTTCTATGTGATATTACTCACAAATGACTATTCCATAAATAGAAAAATAGTCATCATGTCTTAAATTGATTAATTTATGAATTTTTTATGTTTATTAATTTATGTGATTGGGTAAACTTGAATATTCAATAAAATAATGAACAATGCATAAATTAAATATATTGTCTGACAGATCTTGAGAATATTTTATTGGTCGATCCATTGAAACTGAATAGAAAAACCATGACATAAGGGTATAATACATGAGTCAAGACAAGACTCATTTTGCAGCTCATACACCAACCTAATGTGTCATCATCTCTTTAGGAATAAAACCTCATCTCATTGTGGTCTAGGTTTTACTATTCCTTCATCATAATACATACATTCATACTCACACAAAAGAGAGGAGGTTAGGAAAATTCATATTACATAGAAAAGAAACACTCGTGGATTTGCATTCCCTAATACATATTAAATTAAAAAAAGAAAAAATTCATAGACTTTCTTTTAATTTATTACATTCATCACACACAATTAGGATATATAATTAAATAAATTATAATTCAGATAAACATTGGTTGGCCTGTCCTCAAGATCAGTTGGTGCTCAATTAAAAAATAAATTGTTATAAATGTAATTTATGATTGAAATTCAAAAAAAAAAATAATTTATTGAAATATATTATTATTATTCATTAGAAATATGAATTTAATATAAATATAAAACATTAAATTAGTTATTTATTTAAATTTAATACCTCAATTAACTAAATTTTCTATTTGGTTATTTAAAAAATATATTTTAAATCACAAATATATATTTATTTTAATATAATTTAATTCTAAATTAAATTTATTTTGATTAAACTGGGCCACAATAACACACTCATGGATAATTTTGGTCACAACAGACACAGAAATAACCATTTGGTCCATTTAAAGCCCATGCAGATCCAATTTTGGTTAGGTATGTACACTTAAGAAAATTCTGGGATGGGTGGACCCTTCCAAGCCTAGGCAATACCGTAATGGGAGGCAACACATGCAGGTAGACTAACCAAGAAAATTAAAATTGGGGTAAGGATTACCAAAGAATATATAGATACCCTATCCTTTACATATAATATTACATTAATATAAGCATAATTAAACATAAAATTACAAGAAAAGGATCGTAATTTCACATGTCATGGAAGACTAGGAACATAATCAAACATTAGAAAAACAACTTTTTATTTAATCTCTATAATGAGATCCTATCATCTATTATGCTCATAAATATTCATTGGATAACCTAGGGGTGACATGAAAAAAGGGATGAGCTAAATGATCAGTAAGGGAAAAATCATATTATTAAAATAAAAGCTCAGTAATGGAAAAATTAAAGTAATAAAGCTTTAGCACATGGATTAGAAGGCATGGCATAATGATATAAAAATGCATGTATCATATGGAATAAAAACTTATAAACATGGGATCTTATAAAAATGGGGTCTTAATAATGTGGTAGAAACATAAAATATGACTTTAGCATTATTCAAGGCTCGTTTCACATAGAGGAACACAAGTCAAGGTTAACCACCAAGACCGTTGCACATGGTAGCGTGAGTAAAGGATAACCACCAGGACCGTTGCACATAACATCTCATGAGAACAAAAATTACCCAATTAATTGGAGAACTATCTGGGTACAACCATATTAACATTTTCATGAATATTCATTCCGCATAAATAATCATACATAATCAATCTTACTTGAATGTAAGGGTACCCATAGAATGAAATGGGCATCGTAATCAAGTTAGGACTCATAATTTAATGGGTGTATCATACAAGTGTCCATGAAAAAAAATAATTAGATCATGAATGTAAATTAATAAGCTATAATAGGAATATATCATAATAATTTATGCCCAGTTTTTGTGATAACAGATAAAATAGTTTCTAATAAATATTAAAATTAAAACATTTTAGTGCAATCTAATAAAAATATCAAAGATAATTTAAGAACAAAAATTTCATAATCTTTCATATAAAATATAAGTGAACCCATAAGGTTTTCATGATAATAAAATTGGTTTTATAAATATAATGGTTGCTTAAAAATAGGTCATATAAGGTACATGAAATTGGGTAAGAAATTATGAATTTACCTCAAAATGGGTTTGTCTATCGAGAAGTATTGGGGAGGGAATCATTAAAAAACATGAATATCCTAGAAATATAATGAGGGAAGGATCATGAAACATGAGTTTTGAGAATATTAATAGTATTTAGTAGTTGTAAATAAAAATAAAATAGAATTTAATTTGTATAAAAAGAAATCTAGTGAAACCCAATAGAATGTAGGAGGTTCGAGTAGAATCTCGTACCGAATATCGGCATTTTATTGAGTGTACTTAGGAGAGATTAATGAGAGATAAAGAGTTTTTTATTATTTTATGAATAATTAGAATAATAAGTGGGAGATGAGAAATCATACCCCATCATTAGTAACTACACATGAAAGGATATAACATAGAGGAGATTCATGAATAAATTTGAGAAAGAGAGGATCTGTTACTATATGTTCGATGATGATGTTTGATTGATTTAATTGACTTTAATAATCAAATTAGGTTCATTAATTAATAATTCCATGACTTAGACTAAAATTTATTGATTATTTATAAATTTATTATGTTCTTCCATGTCCTTTTTTTTGAGTTAAGAGGTTGAACTTCAATGTTTGTGAGTGTTTTCTTCCATGGTTTTCATGACTGGTTACCATATATACATGTTCGGATAAACATATATGATGAGAATGGTTTTACAAAAATTAACACATATAAAATTAGTGAACGTTAAGAAGATCACATGGTAATAAAGTTCATTTGGTTATTTAGAGTAAAGGTAAATCAATATATAAAACATTAATGTTAAATGATTGGATTAATTTGGAAATATTTCTTTTGATTAAATTCTTATTTTTTATTATTTTACATCATCTGTGAAAAAGGATTCTGGAAAATAACATAAAATAAAACAAATATTTTATATTCTGGTTCAACCATAAAAATGTTTTCATGACCATAATTGAATATGGAAATATAAATTGATAACCCGTCATCGTTGAATGTGATAAATTAATACATATCAGACAATGTTTTCATTTCATTCATATAAAAGAAGGGGAATGGAGAGATGATAATGAATAATAACATCAGCATAAAAAAATAATGTACATTTATGGTATTGTATTTTTCATACCATTTGGATTAGGATAGGTTATTAAAGAAAATAGAACAAAGGAACATGAAGAGAAAATGGAAGAAAATAAATTGAAATTTATCTCTTGATTTAATCATCCTTGAGAGCCTGTAAAGGGGAGAGGATTTGGTCTTTTGAGGAGACTAAGAGATGATAGACGTTGGGGAGGATCTTGGAAAGAGAATTGGAAAAAATTTAGGGAAGGATCAAGGCTCGATATGAGTGAATAGAAGAGGGGAGTGTGGGTGTTTTAGATAGTGGAGGGGATTGGAATTTTTTTTAATATTTTAATCATTAGTTTATTATTTTTTCCACAAGAAAATCAATAGTATTGATTATTATGACAAAAAATAGTAATATGTGAATGTGAGTTCTAACCCATGGTTTTTACATTATCCATGACTCATTACATAATGTATATAACATATAATGTATATTTAGGTAAATTACCGTATTTTACTATTCATAATACATTAAAGTATTTTTGAAAAATAACAAAAATTCACCCTAAAAATTTTCCAATGTGGATAATAAAAAAATGATATTTATTTTTCAAAATTAATTTTATAAATATGATTAATTTAATTTTTAATTAAAATCAAAATTTACTTGAACATTACGGATTTTAAAACTATAACCGATTTTATAATGCCTTCAAAAAATTACATAACGTCTAATAAAAGAATGATAAAAATATAAGACATAAAATTGATAATTAAAGAACAAATTTTAGTAAAACATTTTTTATTTTAAATTAATTAATTATAATTAATTATTTATGACTTACAAAAATACCAATACTTTTATTATGGTCATATTCTCACTTATAAGATGCCTAAATTTTATTTATTCATTCTATAGGGATTTTACTATTATTTTTGATGATGTATTATTCATAAGTGTCATATTACTATTCAAAATGGTAGGTTACTATTCATAAGAGTAGGTGACTATGCACCAAAATATTATGTTTGCCTCATTAGACTCCAAAAATCATACTGATCGCAACTATGTATGTCATATTTTCAAAAGTCAATTCACAGAAGTGACAATAATATGTTTAAAGGTCACATAGCCCTTAGTAGTTCATTATGTTGTGATTTCATGTGATTATATTTCATAATTCTAAGAAGGTAATTTTCATGGATAAAACATTAGGTTGTTACATTATTCCCCCCTTATGAAATTTTTCCCTTGAAATTTTATTTTACATTCTAATCTATAAACAGATGGTGGTAATTTGTGTTCATTGCTTATTCCAATTCCCATGTTTTCTTTTCATACTTATGGTTCCGCCAAAGCACATTAATCAGGTGAGTAGCCACGTTGCGTAGAATATCGTCTCTATGATCTAAGATCATTACTGTGTGCTCCTCGTAATAATGATCATTTTACAATTGTACCACCTCTGAAGGTAGTACATGTGAAGGATCTAGTATATACTCTCTTAAGAGAGATACATGGAAGAAATTGTGTACATTAGATATGGTAGGTGGAAGTTCCAGTCGATATGCCATATCCCCAACATGATCGAGAATCATAAAGTGGTCGATGAACCTAGGACTTAACATTCCTTTCTCCCTAAACCTCATGATCTTCCTCCATGGAGATATGCGTAGAAATACCCTGTCTCCAACTTTGAACTGAAGTTATCATCGACGAAAGTCAGCATAACTCATTTTTCAACTTTGGACTACCTTTATGTGTTGTTGAATGGTTTTCACCTCCTCTACCATTTCTTAGACCATTTTAGTTCATAGCAGCTTATGCTCACCGACTTCATCCCAACAAACCAGTGTTCTATACCCTTTCCCATAAAGGGCTTCATGTGGTTCCATTTGGAGGCTCGAGTGGAAAAAGTTGTGCTTGGAGAATTCAACCAATTTAAGATGTTTGCCCCATCCTATTTTAAAGTCCATAGAACATTGAATCAATATATCTTCTTTTTTCTAAATAGTTTTCTTAGATTGGCCATCAGTTTGAGGATGATTGGAAGTACTGATGTTTAGTTCAGTTCTTATAGAATATTAGAGAATTTTCTAAAAAAGCTGGTGAATATAAGATCTCGATCAGATACAATAGATAGTGTTAATCCATCCAGACATTCCACTTCTTTGATATATATATCTGGAAGTTTATATAATGGTAAGTACCCTCAAATCACGATATTGTGAGCCATCTTTATAAGACGATCCACAATGACCCATATAACATTGTTTCTTCTGGATGTCCTTAGAAGTCCAGTGATGAATACCTTGGTGATTTTCTCCCACTTCCTTATTGGTATGGGTAGTGGTTGCATCATCCCTATAAGCTTCTATCTTTTAGACTTCAGTTGTTTATATACTAGACACTTTTATGTATACTCAATAATCCCCTACTTCATAATATCCCACCAAAAGTTTTCTCAGAGATCTCGACATATCTTTTTGGTACCTGGGTGAATAGAAAAGGATGAGTTATATGAATAATTCAAAAGATCATTATTTATCTATAGATCAAATGGTACACATAATCGTGATCCAAAACATAGTACTCCTTCCTCATCAATCTTGAACTCAGAGGATTTCACATTTCTAATGGCTTCCACCCGTTTCTGAATTTCTACATCTTTTCTTTGAGAAATATTTATTTTCTCCATGTAGTGTGGTTAATAAATAATTTGAGAAATGATTGATTATGTTCCACAGTTAATTATTCCCATGTACATACTCTACAAATTTATGATGATTGGATCCATTTCAATTATCATCATTGATAAAAATGCATGATCCTCACTACTTAGAGAATCTGCCACCTTTTTTTCCTTACTGCGATGGTAGTGGATTAAGTATTAATAATCCTTGATGAGATCTAACCTTATTCGTTGGAGGACATTATGTCCTTTCTGAGTGAATATATATTTAATGATCTTGTGATCAATATATATCTTACACTTCCCTCTATAAGGATAATGGTGAAATATTATTAAAGCAAAACTCACACCTACCAGCTCTATATTGTGTGTAGAATAGTGTTACTCATTGATTTTAAGATTACTTGATCTATAGGCTATAACATTATAATTTTTCATTACCACACCATATAATCCCTTCTTTGAAGAATAATTGTACACCACAAAGATTTCTCCACTTGTTGGGAGTGTGAGTATTACTGTAGTGGTTATACTTTTTTTGACATCATAAAGAAATATTCAGATTCTTGAGTCTAAAATAATTTCACTCCCTTCTTTGTCAACATGGTTATTGGGTTGACAAAAATTATAAGTTATTCACAAATTATCGATAATACCCAACTAGTCATAGAAAGCTGTGGATCTTTGTTACAGATATTGGCAGGCGACTCTCTTAAATTGCCTTTGTCTTGGAAGGGTCCATAGATATCCCTTTATTGTTGATAACATGCCCCAAAAATGATAATTCCTCTATCTAGAACTCACATTTAATATAATATGCATAAAAATTTCCCCTCCTCAAAGCCTTTAGCGATATAGTGAAATTCTCCATCTGTTCCTCCTTCCTCTTAGAGTATATCTGAATATCATCAATAAGGACTATCTCAATTTTTTAAGGTAATTTATAAAGACTATATTCATTTAATCCATGAAAATTTCTTGAACATTAGAAATAATATAGGGCTTCAATATGAACTCATAGTGTCCATACCTCATTTGAAAGGAATCCTTGGGAATATCTTCGTTCCTCACCTTTAATTGGTGATATCCTGACTGTAGGTCACCTTAGAGAAATAACTGGCCCTACAAAGGTGATCAAACAAGTCATCTATCTGTGGTAGGGGAAACTTTTTAATTAACATGATTTTATTTAGATCGCGATAATCAATGAATAGGTGCATTTATCTATCATTCTTCTTGATGAAGAGAACTAGTGAAACCCATGGTGAAACACTTAGGCATATAAAAACCTTCTCCATATTCTCTTATAATTGCTTCTTTAGGTCGTCCAGCTCTACGACGACAATTCTATAAGATGTCATTGATATAGGTAGGGATCTAGGTATATGTTCAATTGAGAAATAAACCTATCTATTAAGAGGGGAACCATGAAACACTTCAGGGAATACATTAGTGTAACCGCTCATGATGGGAATGTGTTCAAGAATGATTCACTCCTTTTCTCAATCACTTGTGATAGACATAGTTTCTCATAAGAAATTAATATCCACACTTGAGATAATTTTTCTAATGTAGATCCATCTTCCTCCTTGAAATTGTAAAGAACTGGAGGATTCTTCGGTATGTGAAGAGTGGTCCCCCTTTCCCAGCAGTTGATGTTGCCTTTGTATAAATATATCAAATCCATGACCAAGAGAACATAAAAATCCACTAAAAGAGATTTGAAAAGATTTTCTATGAGGTTCATCCCACAATCATTTTATGGGGAGGAGTTATAATCTTTGGATGCAATAATTTCCCCTTCACTATTCTCATAGATAATATATACTCTAAATTCTGTGGTGGTGTTTTTATAGTTCTACTAAACTTAAAAGAAAGGAATTAAAGTGTAGAACCAAAATCAAATATTACATTCACTATTCTTGAATGAATAACTAGAATACATGTCACCACATCATTTTTTTGGCTCCACCATAGTAGCAGTGATGGAATAATCCCTTCCTTGTTTCCTTGGATGTTTTTGTTGATTGCCTCTGATAATCCTAGGATGTGGGAAATTGTTCACATAAAGCCCCTCCTTGTAGTTGTAACACTACACTACAGGCTATGTTTAGATTTGAACCTTCCATTATTCATCCACATTTGTGGACTTTTTCATATCCCTTCGACAATTTTTATGTAGATGTTCCATTTTTCCACATTTGAAACAATTCTTGGTTCCCATTAGATAGTTCCCTGGATGTTTCTTCCATTAATTTTTACATGTGGCATGAGCGGGTTTCATTCCATCCTGTAATTTATTTGTGGAACCACCCACATTGGATTCCATTTTACTATTTTTTTCGTCGATCCGACGATACCACTGAGAGTCTTTGATCTCCATTTCAACCTTATGGGAACAAGGGACAATCTCTTCATAGCTATCGGAGTCTCAAATCTCCAATTTTTTTGTCCACTCTTCTTTAGTCTACCTAAGAAGTGATCCAACATGATTTCAATGTTCATGGAAAAGACAAGAGTGTTCCTTGCATGTCTTGTAAATATTTCTTCATACACATCAATTGACTCATCTTCCTTCTACATGAGACTGGAGAACTCAATTTCCATCTTGAAATGAAGGTTTTGGGGAAAATATTAATTGAAAAACAGTCTCTTGAATTCCCCTCAATCCATGGAATCAATTTCTTCTTAGGGATTTGTATTCTTGATTAGGGTCCACCACTGATAATATTCCCATCAAAATGATCGACCACCATCACAACATTCCATTCTTCTAAGAACTGGTGGAAAATAATATATTTTCAATGGAGTTAATCCACTATACCACAAGGAGGGGATCAAGAGCTCCACTAAACATGATATGATTTTCCATATGAAGGATTCTATGGAAACATGCTTTTTCCTTAGGGAAGGAGGGTATTCCACATGTTCAGGTTATTATTAACAACTGGATCCAGTTAAGAAAGTACTATCATGATGTTTTGAGCACCCGTTCCCATAATATTTGGCATATCATTAGGGAAATAATCACATTATATATCACATTGATTGTTGGAACGTGTTCTTCTATTTCCTACCATTAACTGATAAAAAAACATACAATGAGAGGTATTGAATACTTAGCTATTAAGAATAATTGGGAAACATTGTACATAAAAGGATAAACATGTAAAAGAGAAGTATATCCTAAATTGTGATTCCCTATGTTTCAATCTAGGTTATCCTTGATTTGTACTAATCTCATGAATTTACTAAAGAATATCACATCGGAGTGTCAAACCAAGAGTGTAGTAAGGCTCGTTGTGATGCAACCGTTCCTGTTCGAGTATATCTCAAAGCGGTGTTTTTGGGTTTTACCCCTAGATACATATGTGATAGAGCCACCTCTACCTCTTTTTATCCAAAATTGGATGTATTTTCTTGATATACCACTTACTCTGTACATAGAAAAATTTATGGATGTTTTATTAGACTTAGTCTCATCCTTAAGGTTCTTGCTAATGATCTCTATTCACAATCTCCAAAAATATCTATACCATGATCTGATACCAACTATAGAGACCCTATCCTTTTACAGATAACGGTACATGATTTTATGTAAAATTAAACATTAAAATGAAATACAAGGATCATAAAATCTAGTGTCTTGGACGACAAGTTATATAATCAAAATTTTTAAAAACAACTCTTTACTTAATCTCTATAATGAGCTCATGCCTTCCATTATGCTCATACAACTACATAGGATAACCAATGCATAACATGAAAAAGGGATGATCTAACAGATTATTAAGGGAAACAGAATTGTAATAAACTAAAATCTTAGTAAGGGAAAATTCATAGTAATAATGCTTTAGCACATGGGTTAGAAAACATGACATAATGATATAAAAAGGAATAGAACATGTGAAATAATAACATATAAACATGGGATCATATAATCATGGAGTCATAATAATGTATAAACAACAAAAACATGAATTTATCATGATTCAAGGCTCGTTTCACATAGAGGATCACGAGCCAAGTCTAACCACCAGGACTGTTTCACATGGTAGCACGAGTCAGTGCTAATATCCAAGGCTGTTGCATAAAACCTCTCATGGGACTCAAATTTACCCAATGAATTAGTGTGATATCTGGGCACACGTATCTTAACATGTTCATGAGTATGATTTCCACATAAATAATCATACATAATCAATCATACAAAGACATAAGGGTACCCATGAAATGAAATGGGTATTGTAATCAAGCCATAAAGCATAATTTAATGGGTGTATATTACAAGTGTCCCGAAAAAAAAATGAATCTGATCAAGAATGAACATTTATAAAAATTATAGTCATATATCATAATTAGTGATTCCAAATTGAAGTCAGAACATGTAAAATAGTTTTTAAGAAATGTTAAAATTACACCATTTTAGTACGATATAATGAAAATATCAATGATCATTTGAAATTTAAAAGTGAATAATATTTTATATAAAACCAGAAGTTAACCAAAAATGGTTTTATGATAAAAAAAGTGTTTTTATAAAAATAATTGTTTCTTAAAAATCGATTTTATTAATTACTTGAAATTGTGTAAGAATTCATGGACTTCCCTTAAAACCGGTTTGTTTATTGGGATGTATTGGGGAAGGAATCATCTAAAACATGTATATCCCAGAAAGACAATGAGGGATGGATCATGAAACATAATTTGGGAGAATATAAATAGTAATTATATGTTTTATATAAAATGAAAAGATAAATTCATTTGGATAAAAATAATTATAGAGAAACCTGAAGTAATTTAGGATGTTCGGGTAGAATCCCTTATAGAATATCGGCATGGTACTAAGTGTACTTACGAGGGATTATTTAGAGAGAATGGTGTTTATATTCTATTATAAATAATTGTGAATATATGGGGGGGTGAAATAATACCCCATCATTAGTAACTACACATAAAAGGACATAACATAGAGGATATTCTTGAATAAATGTGATAAAAAGAGGATCCATTACCTTAAGTCCAATGGTGATCTTCACTTGATATAAATGACCTGAATAATAAAATTTGGTTCATTAATTTATAATTATAAAACACCCAATACATGTTGTTGATTTATTATAACCTTATTATGTCTATCCTTGTCCTTTTTGATGAGTTAAGAAGTTTAAGTTAATTGTTTGGGAGCCTTTTCTTCCTTGGTTATAATGATGGGTTCACTTAAATTTATGTTCAAATAAACATTTATGATTTGAATGGTTCAACAGAATTGAAGTCATATAAAATTAGTTCACATAAATAAGATCACATGGTTATAAAACTCATTTGGTAATTTGGAGTGAAATAGAATCATTATATAAAACATTAATGATAAAAGATTGGATTAATTTTGCGATTTTTCACATATTAACTTGCTTTGTATTATTATTCTACATCATGTGTGAAAAAGGATTACAGAACATCAAATAAGATAAAATACATATTTAATAGTCTAGTTCACCCATAAAAATGGTTTCATGACCAGGATTGAATATGGTAATAGAAATTCATAACCTGTTGTCATTGAATGTGATGAATTAACACATATTGAACAGTGTTTTTGTATCATTCGTATAATAGAAGGGGAATGGAGAGATGATAATTAATTATCAAATTAGCACAACAAAATTATAGTACATGTAATGTACTATATTTTTCATACCATTTGGATGAAGAGAGGTTAGGGAAGAAAAGAGAATAATGGAACCTGAAATGGAACTGAAATAAAAGAAAATAAGAATTTTCTTATTGATTTAATCTTCCTTAGGAGCCTCGTAAAATGGAAGGATTCAGACTTTTTAGGTGCCCAAGGGATGATGGATGTGTAAGATGATCTCAGGGATAGACTTTTGTTACATCCCAGGTAAATGAAGAATATAAAATTATTATATTTATTAATTTTTGTAAATTATTTATTTATTTTACTTTAAATGGGATGTTTTGTTCGATGGTGTACCCGATACAGAAGAACGAGTTTCTTTGAAATATTAAGTTTCACACAACGTTAAGTTGTACAGAAGAATACTATAATATTATTATTATTTTAAATGGGATTAAATGAATAGACATTTTAATGGTAGGAATGAACAGAACTAACTACAAAATTATTATACATGTTTGTTAAATTTTTTACATTTATCCAATAAATTTTAGAGGCTTAAAATAAGAAGGAATATGATTTTATGTATAAATACTCTAATATTATTTAAAAGGTCAATTTACCTCCTTTTAATAGAGAACCCTCTTTAAATATAGTTTTGGTCACTTTTATGTATTTTATTTGACAAAATAAAAATTTTCATTAGAATGGGGACATCAAAATTTAATTTGGGTATTTTTTTTTATGATAAAATTCAATTTTTATTGAATAGTGAAAAATAATGTATTTTAATTCAACTCTAAATTTTAATATAAATTTATTTATATGTTTATATTATGTTTTTAATTTGTTTTAAAGTGTAATTAGATTATATATTTATCATTAAATCCAATGTTGGTCATTGGAAGAAATTTCACTACTGGAAATGCAGGATTTACCAACGGTTCTAAACCATTGGGAAAGGTTGCAGAACTGTTGGTATATATTATACTAACGGTTCTACAAACCATATGGAAGTAAGCCGTTGGGAAAGCTTTTCCCAATATTTTACACTACACCATTGGGATAGGTTAGAAAAAATGAACCTATCCCAACGATTGTGCCAACCCATTGGGATAGTTTTTCCCAATGGTTTTTCTTGAACCATTGGGAAAACCAAGAAGACAGAATATTTACCAACAATTCATAGGACTATTGGTAAAAAAATTAGAGAGGCTATGCCAACGGTTTCAAACCGTTGGCATAGCCTATGCTATGAAAAGTTAACAGTAGCCTGCAATTTACAAAGTATCGAACCTCTCATTTTTGTGCAATTTGCACAACATCCAGTCCGTTCCCTCTAATTTTCAAATTTTTTTAATTATTATTCCTGCAATAAACTAAAACATACATATAAAATTATTGTACCTGCAATAACCAACTAACACATAAATATTGAGAACAAATTCATACACATTTAACATATAATGCATCGTGGAACTATGCACATCTAGAACTAAATCAGAATTCATAACATAATTATAAACATACAAAATTCATTTATAATTCAATATAAGATTTAGATCACAATTATATGTGGAATCCGGAATTCAATTCATAATTTGTTCAGTTTTTTGTATACCATATGTTTTTATCAGAAATGATGTCCATTGAAAACAAAATACATACACCTAGAGTGATACCGGCCACACCGTGCCTCGGATTGAGGCGAGGTTAACTCGTACACATCACAAATGACCCATGGATCGTTGTCCTAATGTATTAACATATTCCAAAAGCATTTGGTTGGTTTTCTATATGTTAGTTGTTGTTTTCACTTAAAATTAAGTGATTTTTAAATAAAAGAGAGACACATTGAGTGGTGAAAACCACACCATGCCTCGTATTGAAGCGGGGTTGACTCTTACACATCACAAATGACCCATGGATCATTGTGCTAAAATATCAACACAATCAGAATCTGTTTGGTCGGTTATCCGTATTTACTTAAAATGTTGTCCATTTTAAACATAAGAGAGACACTTTGGGTGGTCCCGGACACACCATGACTTGGATTGGGGCACGATTGACTCGTACACGTAACATATGACCCATGGATCACTGTCCTAAAGTTTCAACAGATTCTGAATGTGTTTGGCCGGTTTTTCGTATGCCTGTTGTTTTTTTCACATATAATCTCATCCATTTTAAACAAAAGAGACATAGTTAGAGTGGTGCCGGCCACACCACGTCTCATATTTAGATGGGGTTGACTTGTACACGTCTAAAATGACCCATGGATCATTGTACTAATGTATGAACACAATCCGAATGAGTTTGGTTGGTTTTCTGTATGTTAGTTGATGTTTTCACTTAAAATGATGTCTTTTGAAATAAAAGACAGAAACTTTCAGTTGTCCCGGCCACACCGCGTCTCAAATATAGGTGGGGTTGATTTTTACACGTCATATATGACCCATGGATCGTTGTGCTAAAGTATCAACACAGTCAAAATCTGTTTGGTCCGTTTTCCGTATGTACTTAAAATGTTGTCCATTTTAAACAAAAGAAAGACACTTAGAGTGCTCCCAGCCACACCGTTCCTCAGATTGAGGTGGGGTTGACTCGTACACATCACATATGACCCATGGATTGTTTTCCTAAATCATCAACACATTTCGAATGTGTTTGGTCAGTTTTTCGTATGTCAGTTGTTGTTTTCACTTAAAATGATGTCCATTTTAAACAAAAGAGAGACACTATGAATGGTGTCAGCCACACTGCATCTCTGATTGAGGCAGGTTATACTAATACAAGTCACATATGACCCATGTATCGTTGTTCTAAAGTATCGACACAATCAGAATTTGTTTGGTCGGTTTTCTGTATTCTAGTTGTTGTTTTTCACTTAAAATGAAGTCCATTTTAAACAAAAGAGAGACACTTTGAGTGGTGTTGGCCACACCACGCCTTGGATTTAGGCGAGACTGACTCATACACGTCAAATATGAACCATGGATCGTTCTCCTAATGTTTAAAAGGAAACCGAATGTGTTTGGTCGGTTTTCGGTATGTACATAAAATGTTGTCCATTTTGAACAAAACAGAGACACTTAGAGTGATCCATGCCACACTGCGACTCTTATTGAGCCCAGGTTGGCTCGTACATGTCACATATGACACATGGATCATTGTGATAAATTATCAACAGAATCCGAATGCGTTTGGTCAGTTTTTCGCATGCCAGTTGTTCTTTTCGCTTATAATCCTGTCCATTTTAAACAAAAGAGACAGAGTTAGAGTGGTACCGGCCACACAGTGCCTCATATTTAGATGGGGCTGACTCATACACGTCTCAAGTTACCTATGGATAATTTTCCTAAAGTATCAACACAATACAAATGTGTTTGGTCTGTTTTCCGTATGCCAGTTGATGTTTTCACATAAAATGATATCCTTTTGAAACAAAAGAGAGACACTTAGAGTGGTGCTGGACACACCATGCCCCGGATGGAGTTGAGGTTGACTCTTAAACATCACATATGACCCATGGATCATTTTACTAAATCACTAACACATTTCGAATGCGTTTGGTCAGTTTTTTGTATGTTAGTTGTTGTTTTCACTTAAAATGATTCCCATTTTAAACAAAAGAGAGACACTATGAATGCTGTCGGCCACACCGTGCCTCGGATTGAGGTGGGGTTGACTCATACACGTCACATATGACCCATGGATCGTTGTGCTAAAGTATCGACATAATAAGAATCCATTTGGTCTGTTTTTCGTATGCTACTTGTTGTTTTCACTAAAAATGAAGTCCATTTTAAACAAAACAGAGACACTTTGAGTGGAGTCGGCCACACCATGCCTCTGATTGAGGCGAGGTTGACTCTTACACGTCACATATGACCCATGGATCGTTATCCTAAAATTTCAACAGAAACCGAATGTGTTTGGTCGGCTTTCTGTATGTACTTAAAATGTTGTCCATTTTAAACAATATAGAGACACTTAGAGTGATGCCCCAACCCCAGTTTCCCAAGGTCGGTGCATTATTACATAACATTGGCATGATCACAAGAAATATCAAGTCTCTAAAGACCAATTAGTTTAGTAGACTTGGAATAACTAGATACATTCATAAAGTTTACATTACAACATAAAGTGAAAACTACTACAACAACATATTGTCTTTATATCCCCTCACATTATCCCCATAGGTCATTCATATATTATTTCTTCACATCCTGGAAAAAAAACATTGAAAGGGGTGAGTTCAGATGCTCATTAAGGATAACAATATAGCAGAAACATTCATAAATAAGCATAAACATTTAAGGCAATGTATAGCTAAAACAAAAGCCTTGTAAACATGAACTTCA
The DNA here is from genome assembly GCA_963277665.1 of Viscum album. Classification (NCBI taxonomy): domain Eukaryota; kingdom Viridiplantae; phylum Streptophyta; class Magnoliopsida; order Santalales; family Viscaceae; genus Viscum; species Viscum album. The sequence continues at coordinate 1,073,453,995 of OY728129.1, forward strand.
ACATAATATGGAAAAGATAAAATGAAATAATGCGATTTACTTATTCACGTGGACATTCTACTAGTCAAATAATCACATGAAATATCAATAACCACTTTCATAATTATGGAATTCATAATTCTAGACTATCATAACCACATAGCCAAGGCCTCCTCATATGAATAGGATTCAACATACCATAAACATTAATATTAAAACTAGCATACGAAATGTCAATACTTTCACTATAAACCATGTATGGTATAAATATAACACATCCACTGTCAAACATATCACAAAACCTTTAATACAATATGGAAGTTTTGTATCATAATAAATCACCTTCAAATAAGCTTAAAATCCATCAAAGGATGTTGACATAGATGAAATCAAAACTATTTGAGTGAAATATCTATTTTTTGAAATCATTTAAATGTCACATAATTATAAAATAAAACATTGACTTTGAAAATATCCTTATAAGCTTGTAAGTGAAGCTTATAATATTTTATAACAACGGAAAATATCCGCACCCTCCGTATGAGTTAAAAAAACATTCTTACCTTAATTCTGTCGGAAAGGTTAAAAAGGACCATATTTGGATAAGGACGGAAATATTCCTTTATAAACCTCTTATAAAAAGTCATACAAGGGTATAAATGACATTAACCAATATTATGTAAAATAGAAATAATTTATTGAAATAAATTTTTAAGAAACATGGATGTGGATGATAAAGAGGTCCCAGTAGATAATTTCGTATAAACAACCTCAGATAATGAAGAGATTATGAAAGAACCCTTACATTTTACTTTTCCTTAGTTGATGGTATGTTTAACTCATGTATAATAGTTGAAACATTGTTATTAAATTATAAAATAACCATATACATAATTATGATATCATATATAATCTTCTAATAATGCTTTGTTAATAATACTTTAGTATTATCGTCATTTGGGGTGTTAACTTACTCGTTTTCTTTTATATGTTTTCTTACATAAGTTGTGATTGTTATGGATTGGTTGTATCTTATTAATATACATAATGATATAATGTTATTAAGAATTACTTTTAATCATCAAATGAGAATTATTCCTCAATGGATATGATGGTGAATGAATCTCATCATGTTTGTGGAGACTGTAGTCCGTACGTACGCACGAGCGACAATATCTTTATTTTGATATCAAAAAAATATATAATTGGATGGTATATCATATATAAAGAATAATTATCATGTTATATTTGTTATTTAAATGAATTAAACATCATTATTATACCCATCCAAATAATAATATATTGAATAACTATTACACCATGACGTGGAGACGGTAAGCCATACATACGCACGTATGGTGACATGTCATTCAAAGGATGGATAGAATAATGAATATGGTTGTACCATATTTATAATAATATCAAAGTATATAGGAGATAATGGAGTTATTATTTTAGAATGGGAATAACAAATAAAGATGAAGTTGAAGTAGAAATGAACTTGAACAAGGGTGGTGAAAACATTACCTCTTCTTCGAGTTCTTCCTTTTGATCTGATCAAAAGGGATCCTTAAGATGGATTTCTGATAAAACTATGGCCTCTATATTGATGTGAGGGAAGTTGAGATAGTATTTGTTCCGGGTTTGGTTGAGCCAAAATTCTTTGAATGTGTGAATTAGTGAGAAGGGGGAGTGCCCTTTTATAAGAGGGGTGAGGGGCACCTTTGGAAAATCTAGAAATGTTATTTTAAAATACATTCATATTCCGTTTATAATGGCTTAAAAGGGGATTATTTAAAGTTTATGGCGGGGATGGGTCGACAACCACTCAACTAATAGGTTTTAGTGAGGTTTGGGTCACTAAATTAACCTTATCCTTTAATTTAAACTCTTAGTTAATTAGTTTGACATTTACCATTTTACTTTGTATTTTTATATCATATAGTTAATAAACATACTATATTCATCCAAGAGACACCCAGGAGGTCCATTAATGATACAACTATCATGATACAAGTCCTTTTTACAATACTTAGATTTTTAAGAATAGAATATAAATTAATAATATAATATTTGTTTTAAAAACTCTTTTATGTCAATTTTGAAACTATTGGGTATTTTGTTTTTGATAAATTCTTAGCAGCATTAATACTTGAAACAAAATTTATATAAAAAATAAAAATATGTCATTTTAACCTATAAAATTAGTGGAATGCATAAAAAGTCTCAAATTACATTTATTTTGATATTTATAATATCAATTATTTTAGTATTTCATTAATTAAGTAATTACTACATCACCATTGTGTCATAAATAAATTAATTTATTTAATGTCCTAATATTATAAACAAAATACCATTATGTAGTAATTCTATTTATCTTTCTAATTAATATTTACAATCGAATTTATCTTATGTATTAACCTATATTAAAAAAGTTTTAGTTATTAAACATTTATTTAAAATATTTTAACTCTTCTTTGAATTAAATAAGAATTAATGTCCTAATCTAATCCAAGTGGACCTAAATGATAATATTTTATTCCTAAGATTGTTTTTGGTCGAGATGCACTTGTAAAATAAAATTAGGACATGTGTTAGGGTAATATTAATATCATTTTTACCCTCAATTACCCTATTTATTTTTAACCGTGGTAAATAAAAGTAAAAAGTTACTATTCACCAAAACATATTTTCATCTCATTGAAACACATTTTACTCCTTGATATTAACCGTGTCTCTCGGATTTTGGAAATTCTACTCACAGAAGTGGTAAAATTATGTTTTATGTGAATTTCCAAATTATCCTAGGAGGTGGGTAAAAGACGGTGAAAAAGTTCAATAAAATTTTTATATATCTAAAATTATTCTAAACTCACTCCAATGAATTAAATTGAACTTTAATTGGTATTATTTAACTATTTTGACATTAATTAAATTTAAATAAAATAAAAAATATTTAAATAAAAATTCGGTTTTAAACTATAACTCAGTGATTTTTCACTTTTCATCAAAAATTGAATGTTTTCTGAAAAATACCAAAATTTCACCCTTGGCTAATCTAGATATTCCAAATCCAAAAATGATGTCCATTTTGAAAGATAAAATTTATAAAATTTCAAAAAGTGGGTATTACTATTCATAACGGATAGTTTGATTGTTTGTGGTGTGGGTTAGAACTCGAAGTTGTGTACAACACATGCTATTTTATTATTCAAAGAGAAGCGTACTATGGAAGCTTGGGGTGTTACATTCTCCCCTACTTTAAATAATTTTGTCCTCAAAATATCAAGAATACTACCGCATGAAAATACCCGGGTGGTTCATCATCATAAGTTCCCCGGGTTCCCACGTTTCTTCTTCCATCTAATGGTTTCTTCACAAAACATTAACCAGACGAGTCGTTCAGTTTCTCAGTACTTGTTCTCTCGTATCAAGAATCATGACAGTCTATTCGCAATAAGACAGATTGGGTTCCAGTTCTAATTCCTCATAGGTGAGTACATGCATTGGATCAGGCATGTATTTCCTCAATAGTGATACGTGGAACACATCGTGACCTTTAGAGAGACTTGGAGGCATTTCCAAATGGTAAGCTACAACCCCAATTCGTTCTAGAATTTCGAAAGGACCGATGTACCTAGGACTCAATTTTCCTTTCTTTCCAAAATGTATAACTCCCTTCCATGGAGATACCTTCAAGAAAACATGATCTCCAACCTGAAATTCCAAATCCTTTCTTTGGTTGTCAGTATAGCTCTTCTGCCTACTTTGAGCTACTTTGAGGTGGTTTTGGATTACCTTCACCTTTGCCATCGTTTCCTCCACCAGCTCTGGGCCTAAAAGGTTTCTTTCGCCAACGTCATCCCGACAGGTTTGTTTGCGACATCTATTTCCATATAATGCTTCTTATGGTGCCATCCGAATACTTTAATGGAAGATATTGTTATAGGAAAATTCTACTAGAGGTAAATATTGATCCCACATTCCCTGAATGTCAAGTGAGAAAGATCTCAACATGTCTTCTAAGGTTTGAATAGTCCGTTCTGATTGTCCGTCTGTTTGAGGGTGGTAAGCAGTGCTCAAATGATGTTCAGTATCCAAGGACTTCTGAAGACTCTTCCAGAATCATAAAGTAAAATGGGGATCTCAATCCGAAACAATCGATAGGGGTACTCCATGAAGTCTCACCACTTCATTAATATATAGTCTTGCTAGATGTTCAAGTGGTAAATCTTCCCTTATAGCAAGAAAATGTGCTGACTTGGTAAGACGATCAACAACGACCCATATTGCATCATTACTTCTCAGAGTCTTTTGTAGTCCCATGACAATGTCCATAGTGATATTATCCCATTTCCACTCAGGTATGGGAAGAGGTTGCATGACTCCTTCAAGCCATTGCCTTCCATCTTTCACTTGTTGACAAACCATACATCTTGACACAAAATCAGCAATATCCCTCTTCATGTTGTCCCACCAAAAATGTTCCTTTAAATCTCTATAAATTTTGGTGCTCCCCGGGTGTATAGAGAAATTGGAGCTATGAGAATCGTCTAACAATTCCCTTTTTAAATCAGGTATATCGGGAACACAAAGTCTCGTCCCAAATTTAAAAATTTCTTCTTCATACACAAAATATCTCAATCTCCCATCATTCACAACTTTAATATTCTTTTGAAATTCTTCATCATCAGTCTGAGAACTCTTAATCCTTTCTAGTAAAGATGGTTTGGCAACCATTTGAAAAACCACTGATGTTTCACCTTCCATGTTTATTCCCATGTCCATCGTCCCTAGATCCATGAAAATTGGATCCCTTTCAATTCTCATATTGTTCAATAATCCATGATATTCTCTGCTCAAAGCATCTGCCACCTTATTTTCCTTCCCCGGGTGGTTGTGTATCGTACAATTATAATCCTTGAGTAATTCAAATCATCTCTTTTTCCTCTTGTTGAAATATTTTTGTGAGAAAATATAATTCAAACTCTTATGATCAGTATAAATCTCACAATTTTCACCATAGAGACAGTGTCTCCATATCTTCAAAACAAAGATCAAAACTGCTAACTCGAGATCATGAGTAGGATAGTTTTGCTCATGAATTTTCAACATTCATGATGCATAGGCAATAACCCTATCATTCTGCATAAGGAAATAAACAAGACCTTTCTTCGATGCATCACTATAAATAACGAACCCATCATTCCCGGATGGTAGATTCAATATAAGAGCATTGACTAATATTATCTTGAGATCTTTAAAACATTCTTCACACTCTTTTTTCTAAACAAATTTAACCTCATTACATGTGATCTTTATTAACAGGTTAAACAATCGGGCAAAATTCTGGACAAAAAGTCTATAATATCCTGCTAAACCAATAAAACTGCATACCTCAGTTATACTCGTAGGTTCTGGCCATTCGTGGATTTCCTTGGTCTTATAAGGATCAATATATATTCCATATTTAGAGACAATATGGTCAAGAAAAGAAATCTCCTGAAGCCAGAATTCACACTTTCTAGACTTCCCATATAATTCTTGACTTCTCAGAGTTTTTAGGATAATGCGCAAGTGATTTTCATGATCTTCGTATCTTTTGGAGTATAACAAGATATCATCAATAAATACCACCACAAAATCATCGAGATATTCCTGGAAAACTCCATTCATTAGATCTATGAATACATAGGGTGCATTAGTCAGCCCAAAAGGCATTACTGTAAACTCGTAATGCCCGTACCTAGTTCGAAATGCTGTCTTCAGAATGTCTTCCTTCTTCATACACAACTGATTGTATCCATATTGAAGGTCAATCATAAAAAAGTATTGAGATCCATGTAGTTGGTTAAATAAATCATCAATACGAGGTAGGGGATACTTTTTCTTTATTTTTATATCATTCATTTCCCTGTAGTCGATACATAACCTCATAGATCCATCTTTCGTTTTTAACAAAAAGAACAGGGGATCTCCATGGAGAAACACTAGGGTGAATAAATCCCTTATTACTCAATTAATCTAGTTGTTTCTTTAGTTCCACAAATTATACAGTGGCCATTCTATAAGGGGTCTTCGATATAGTCCTTGATCCAGGAATTAAATCAATGAAAAAATCAACTTCTCGTTCTGGAGGATGTCCAGGTAAATCTTTTAGAAACAAATCTACATATTCTCTCACAATAGTTACATCCTCTAATTGAACATTTCTTTTCCTCACCCATAGTTATTTCATTATCTTCCCCCCCTAATAATTGAATTTAGTTATGCTACTGGGGGTGGATCTAGATAAGAATTAGGTTTTGATGATTCTGCTCTAAAGATAAGGTTTTCCTTATCATCATCATCAAAAATCATAACCTCCTTCTTCTGACAATAAATCTTCACATCATAGTCTGAAAGCCAATCCATACTGAGGATTATATGAAACTCAATCATAGTTATGACAATGAGATCAGAGGATAAAGAACATCTATGTGCTCTAATGGGGACTGATTCAAAAAACATTGTTGCAAGGATACTTCCCTTTGGAGTTTTAACTGACAACTCCTTTGTCAAATCAAATTGGAAATATCTACTTTTTATAGAAAACTGGGAAGATATGAAACAATGCGATGATCTAGAATCAAATAAATTTTTTTCTAAACTTGAGGAAACCATTAAATTACCTACCACCAAGTCTTTCAGAGCTTCTACCTCAGCAGTAGTGATAGCATAAGCATATCCTTGATCCCTTGGTATTTTCTGAGGAAAGTTCCCCTGAAGATTAGGAAATTCATTTTCATAATTTCCCATCTCTCTAGAATTATGGCATTCCACTTTGACAACAAATGTCTTTCCCTTGCAATCAACAACTCGGTGGCCTTTTTCACCACACTTGTAACCGACTCCCATTCCTTTTAAGCAAGTACCAGGGTGTTTCATCCCACACTTACTGTAGGATGGATTTTCACCTTTTCCCTTCTTCCCCTTATTTTCATTTCTAGATTGATCAACCGATCTCTTCTTCTATTGCTTTTCTTTAAAGTCATCAGACTTAGAGAATTCTTTTTCTATTTTGATAGCACATGAGACAATGTCTTCGTACGACGAGAAGGATTGTGAGACTAATGCTCGATGAAGAAATGGTTTTAAACCATCAATGAAATGATCAATCTTACTTCTTGTGTTATATATATAATCTCCAGCATACCTTTATATCCTTGTAAAGATATCCTCATACTTTGCGACATTCTCATCCTCCTTTTGCCTCAGACTCAGAAATTTCCTTTCCATATCTACTCGATGGTCACGAGGAAGGTATGTTTCTAAAAATATATCTTTGGACTCCCTCCATTCCATGTTTAATACATCATCTTCTTCCTTCATGTTTTGAATCAGTGACCACCATTGATCAACATCTCTAGTGAGGCGGTAAACTGCCATGATAACGTTTTCCCTTTCACTACTTCACAATGCCTGAAATATTTTCTCTAGGGAACTTATCCATTGCTCCGCCACCAATAGACATGTACTCCCATTGAATATTGGTGGTTTTTTCCTCATGAAGTGGTCTAACATTGATCCTCCACGTTGTGGATCAGGGTTCTCCATTTGAGTAAGGTTATTATTCATAACCTAATATAGTTTTCCCAGTATGGTGATAAGATGATATGCACCAGTTACATCACTAGATCTACTATAATTATCTTGAGCATGAGGGAAATCCCTACATGAAGTGTGTGCATTTATAAAGTTTCCATTTCTTCCACTAGGTTCCATTTCTAATCAATTACATAAACTAGATCAGTTTATGAATCAAAATACAAAATTCCATACTTGTAAAACACTTAACATAAATTGAACAGTTTATGGATATAATCCATAATCATAAAAAAAAAAAATTCATTGATGAAGTATATACTCATAAACCCTTCGTAATGGTTTGTAAAGAAAATGAGAATTATCCTAAGCATATCCCCCCGGGAGTGTCTAACCAAGAGTACAGCAAGTCCCATTGTCGTGCACGAGTTCCCGTTCGAGTCTATCTCAAAGCATTGCTTTAGGGTTTTACCCCTAGGTAAATCTGTGCCAGATCCCCCTATACCTGCTTGTATCCAGTCATGGATGTATTTCTTGTAAAACTCATAAAATCTCTACAATACCAAAATTTTAGGAAGTTCTAATATACTTATCCTCAATGTCCATCTTAGATCTATGTGCTCTAATCAGAGTTCATCTAAATCTAGATTCCAAGGTTTTTACTAAACTTCATCTGATACCAACTATAATGCCCCAACCCCAGTTGCCCAGAGTCGGTGCATTATTACATAACATTGACATGATCACAGGAAAGATCATGTCTTGAAAGACCGATTAGTTTAGTAGCTTTGGAATAACTAGATACATTCATAATGTTTACATTACATCATAAAGTGAAAACTACTAAAACAACATCTTGTCTTCATATACCCTCATATTATCCCTATAGGTCATTCATAAATTAATTCTTCACATCCTAGAAAAAATAAATCATTGAAAGGGGGGAGCTCAGATGCTCATTAAGTATAACAATATTGCGGAAACATTCATAAATAAGCATAAACATTTAAGGCAATGTATAGATAAAAAAAACCTTTTAATCTTGAAATTAAGCATAATATGGAAAAGATAAAATGAAATAATTCCATTTACTTATTCACATGGATATTATACTATTCAAATAATCACATGCAATATCAGTAACCACTTTCATAATGATTGAATCCATAATGCCAGACTATCATAACCACATAGCCAAGGTCTTGTGCCAAGACTACAAATAAGATTTTGTCAAGGCCTCAAGCCAAGACACAAGTTTCTCTCATGAGACCTACCGATGCATCGAGGAGCTGTAGAAGGCTCCACCAGTGAATTATTAAGTCCAATGCATTCCTCATATGAATAGGTTTCAACATAACATTAATATTCGTTTTAAAACTAGCATACGAAATGTCAATTCTTTAACCATAAACCATGAATGGTATACAAATAAAACATCCACAATCAAACATATCACAAAACCTTATATAAAATATGAATGTTTTTTATCATAATAAATCAACATCAAATAAGCTTAAAATCCATCAAAGGATGTTGACATAGATGAAATCAAAACTATTTGAGAGAAAAATCTACTTTTTGAAATAATTTCAATGTCACATAATTATTAAATAAAACATTTATTCTGAAAATTTCCTTATAAGCTTTTAAGGTAATCTTGTAAGATTTTATAATGGTGGAAAATTGGCACACCCACCGTATGAGTTAAAAAACATTCTTACCTTAATTCTATCGAAAAGGTTAAAAAGGACCTTATTTGGAAAACGACGGAAAGATTCCATTATAAAACTCTTATAAAAAATAATACAAGGGTATAAATGAATTTAACCCATATTCTGTAAAATAGTAAGAATGTTTTGAAATATATTTTTATGAAACATGGACGTGGATGATAAAGAGTTCCCAGTAGATAATTTCGTATAAACAACCTCGGATAATGAAGAGATTGTGCAATAACCCTTACCTTGTACTTTTACTTAGTCAATGGTATGTGAAACTTCTATATAATAGTTAATAAATTGTCATTAAATTATACAAGAACCATATACATAATTATGATATCATATATGATTTTATAATAATGATTCGTTAATAATACTTTAGTATTATTGTCGTTTCGGGTGTTAACTTACTCGTTTTATTTTATATGGTTTTTCACATAAGTCGTGTTTGTTATGGATAGGTAGTATCTTATTAATATCCATAATGATATAATGTTCTTAAAAATTACTTTTAATCATCAAATAATAATTAGTCTTTAATGGATACGATGGGGAATGAATCTCATCGTGTTCGTGGAGACAGTAGTCCGTACGAACGCATGAGCGACAATATCATTATTTTGATATTAAAATAATATATAATTGGATGTTATATCATATATAAAAAATAATTATCATTTTATATTTATTATTTACATGAATTAGACATCATTATTATACTCATCCAAATAATAATATAATGAATAACAATTACACCACGATGTGGAGATGGTAAGTCCTACGTATGCACGTATGGTGACATGTCATTCAAAGGATGGATAGAATACTGAATATGGTTGTCAAATTTTTATAATAATATCACAATATATAAGAGATACTGGAGTTATTATTTTAGAATGAGAATAACAAAGAAATAAGAAGTTTAAGAAGAAGTGAACTTGAAAAAGGGTGGTGAAAACATTACCTCTTCTTCAGGTTCTTCCTTTTGATTTGATCAAAAGGAATCCTTAGGATGGATTTATAATCAAAATAAGACCTATATATTTAATTTAGAGATGTTTATAGAGTATTTGGGAAGGGGTTGGCCGAGCCAAAAGTCTTTGAAGGAGTGAATTAGTGAGAAGGGTGAGTGCCCTTTTATATGAGGGGTGAAGGGAACCTTTGGAGAAGCTAGAAATATTATTTTATAATAAATTCATATTCGATTTATGAAGGCTAAAAATTGGATTATTTATAGGTTAATGTGGGTATGGGTCGAAGACCACTCAACCAATAGGTTTTAGATAGGTTTGGGTCACTAAATTAACCTTATCATTTATTTTTAACTCTTAGTTAATTAGTTTGACATTTACCATGTCACATTGTATTTCTATATTATATAATAAATAAAAAAACAATATACATACAAGAGATGCCCAAGTGGTCCATTAATGATACACCTATCTTGATACAAGTCATTCGGCCAAACCTTATAATTTTAGGAATAGAATATAAATTAATAATATAATATTTGTTTTAAAAACTCTTTTATGTCAATTTTGACACTATTGGGTATTTTGTTTTTGATAATTTCATAACAACATTATTACTTAGAAAAAAATTTATATAACTAATAATAATATGTAATATGAACCTCTAAAATTAGTGTAATGCATAAAAAATCTCAAATTTCATTTATTTTGATATTTATAATATCAATTATTTTAATATTTCATTAATTAGGTAATTACTACATCACCATTCTGTCTTAAATAAATTATATCATTTAATGTCTAAAAATTATAAATAAAATACCATTATGTAGAAAATAGTTTTACCTTTCTAATGAATATTTACAATCGAAATTATCTTATGTATATCCCTATATTAAAAAATTTTAGTTATTAAACATCGATTTTAACTCTTTTAACTCTACTTTGAATTAAATAATAATTAATGTCCTAATCTAATCCAAGTGGACATAAATGAGAATATTTTTTTCCTAAGGTTGTTTTCAGTCGAGATAAACTTATCCAATTGATTTTAATATCATTTTTACCCTTAATTACCCTATTTACTTTTAACCGTGGTAAATAAAAGTAAAAAGTTACAATTCACCAAAAATTATTTTCATCACATTGAACCACATTTTAATCCTTGATATTAAGAGTTTCTCTCATATTTTTGAAATTACACTCATAGAAGTGGTAAAATTAAGTTTTATGTGAATTTCTAAATTATCCTAGATGGTGGGTAAAAGACGGCGAAAAGTTCAATAAAATTTTTATATATCTATAATTATTCTAAACTAACTCCAATGAATTACATTGAAATTATATAGGTATTATGTAACTATTTTGAGCTTAATTAATTTTAAATAAAATAAATAATTATTTAAATAAATATTCGGTTTTAAACTAAAACTCATTGTTTTTTCACTATTCATCCAAAAATAGAAGGTTTTCTGAAAAATACCAAAATTTTACCCTAGGATAATTTTGATATTCCAAATCCAAAAATGAAGTCCATTTTGAAGGATGAAATATATAAAATTTACAAAAGTGGGTATTTCTATTCATAACGGCTAGTTTGATGGGTTGTGGTGTGTGTTAGAACTCGAAGCTGCGTACAACATATGCTACTGTATTATTCAAAGATAAGCGTACCGTGGAAGCATGGGGTGTTACACATTGTGACATGGATTGAGCCTGGTTGGATCATACACATCAAATATGACCCATGGATTGTTGTGATAAATTATCAAAAGAATCTGAATGCGTTTGGTCGGTTTTCCGTATGTCAATTGTTCTTTTCACTTATAATCCTACCCATTTTAAACAAAAGTGACAGAGTTAGAGTGGTACCGGCCACACCACACCTAAAATTTAGACCGGGTTGACTTTGACACGTCTCAAATGACCCATGGATCATTTTCCTAATGGATCCACACAATAAAAATGCATTTGGTCAGTTTTCCGTATGCCAGTTGAAGTTTTCACTTTAAATGATATCCTTTTGAAACAAAAAGGAGACACATAGAGTGGTGCCGGCAACACCACGCCTCAGATTGAGATGGGGTTGACTCTTACACATCACATATGACCCATGGATCATTCTCCTAAATAACTAACACATTTCGAATGCGGTTGGTTAGTTTTTCATATGTCAGTTATTGTTTTCACTTAAAATGATGTCCATTTTAAACAATAGAGAGAGAATATGAATGGTGTCGGCCACACCGTGCCTCATATTGAGACCGGGTTGAATCTTATATGTCACATATGACCCATGGATTGTTGTGCTAAATTATCAACACAATCAGAATCTGTTTGGTTGGTTTTCCGTATGCTAGTTTTTTTTCACATAAATTGAAGTCCATTTTAAACAAAAGAGAGACACTTTGAGTGGTGTTAGCCACACCACACCTCGGATTGATGAGAGCTTGACTCGTACACGTCACATATGACCCATGGATCGTTATCCTAATGTTTAAACGTAAACCTAATACGTTTGGTTAGTTTTTTGTATGTACTTAATATGTTGTCCATTTTAAACAAAAGAGAGACACTTAGAGTGATCCCGGCCACACCGTGTAATGCCCTGACCCCAGTTGCCCAGAGTTGGTGCATTATTACATAACATTGGAATAATCAAAAGAAAGATCAAGTCTCAAAAGACCGATTAGTTTAGTAGACTTGGAATAACTAGATGCATTCATGAAGTATACATTACATCATAAAGTGAAAGCTACTACAACAACATCTTGTCTTCATATCCCCTAATATTATCCCTGCAGGTCATTCATAAATTATTTCTACACATGTTCATGAGTATGATTTCCCCATAAATAATCATACATACTCAATCATACAAAGACATAAGGGTACACATGTAATGAAATGGGTATTGTAATCGAGCCATAAAGCATAATTTAATGGGTTTATAATACAAGTGTCCCTGAAAAAAAATGAATTAGATCAAGAACAAACATTTATAGCAAATTATAGTCATATATCATAATTAGTGATTCGAAATTGAAGTCATAACTTGTAAAATAGTTTTTACAAAATGTAAAAATTAAACCATTTTAGTACGATATAATGAAAATATCAAAGATAATTTAAAATAGAATAGTGAATAATATTTTATATAAAACCATAAGTTATCCAAAAATGGTTTTATGATAAAAATATTGTTTTTATAAAAATAATGGTTTCTTAAAAATCGATATTATAAATTACATGAAATTCTGTAAGAATTCAGGGATTTCCCTTAAAACTGGTTTGTTTATTCGAAAGTAGTGGGGATGGAATCATCTAAAACATGTATATCCCAGAAAGACAATGAGGGATGAATCATGAAACATGAGTTGGGAGAATATAAATAGTATTTATATGTTTTATATAAAATTAAAATATAACATCATTTGGATAAAAATAATTATAGAGAAACTCGATGTAATTTAGGATGTTCGGCTAGAATCCCTTATGGAATATCGGCATGGTACTGAGTGTACTTAAGAGGGATTATTTAGAGAGAATGGGGTTTATATTCTATTATACATAATTATGAATATATGGGGGGGGGGGAATCATACCCCATCATTAGTAACTACACATAAAAGGATATAACATAAAGGAAATTATTGAATAAATGTGAGAAAGAGAGGATCGATTACCTTAAGTCCAATATTGATCATCACTTGATTTAAATGACCTGAATAATAAAATTAGGTTCATTAATTTATAATTCAAAAACACCCAATACATGTTATTGATGTAGTATAACCTTATTAAGTCCATCCGTGTCCTTTTTGATGAGTTAATAAGTATAATTTAATTGTTTGGAAGACTTTTCTTCCTTGGTTATAATGATGGGTTCACTTAAATTTATGTTCAAATAAACATGTATGATTTGAATGGTTCATCAGAATGGAAGTCATATAAAATTAGTTAACATCAAAAATATCACATGGTTATAAAACTCATTTGGTAATTTGGAGTGAAAGAGAATCATTATATAAAACATTAATGATAAACGATTGCATTAATTTTGCAATTTTCACATATTAACTTACTTTGTATGATTATTTTACATCATGTGTGAAAAAGGATTACAGAACATCAAATAAAATAAAATACATATTTAATAGTCTATTTTACACATAAAAATGGTTTCATGACCAGGATTTAATACGGTAATAGAAATTGATAACCTGTTGTCCTTGAATGTGATAAATTAACACATCTCGAACTCTGTTTTTGTTTCAATATTATAATAGAAGTGGAAAGGAGAGATGATAATGAATTATCACATTATCGCAACAAAATTATAGTACATGTATAGTACTATATTTTTCATACCATTTCGATGAAGAGATGTTAGGAAAGAAAAGAGAACAAAGGAACATGAAATGAAACTGAAAGAAAAGATAATAAGAATTTACCTATTGATTTAATCTTCCTTGGGAGCCTCTTAAAAGGAGAGGATTCGGTCTTCTGAGGAGACCAAGGGATGATGGATGTGTCAGAGGATCCTAGGGACAGATTTTTTTAACATCCCAGGTAAAAAAAGAATATGAAATTTTTATATTTATTAATATTTTTAAATTAAATATTAATTTTACTTTAAATTGGATGTTATGTTCGATGGTGTACCTGATACACAAGAACGAGTTTCATTTAAAATTTATGTTTCACAAAATGTTGAGTTGTACTGAAAATTAATATATTATTATTATTATTATGAATGGAATTAAATGTCTAGATGTTTTAATGGCAGTAATTAACAGAACTAACTACAAAATTATTATACATGTTTGTTAATTTTTTTACATTAATCTAATAAATTTTAGAGGCTTAAAATAAGAAGGAATATGATTTTATGTATAAATAATATAATATTATTTAAAAGGTTGATTTACCACCTTTTAATAGAGAACCCTATATAAATATAGTTTTGGTCACTTTTATTTATTTTATTTGACAAAAGAAAAGTTTTCATTAGAATTGGGACATCAATATTTAATTTGTGTAATTTTTTATTATTTTTCTGATAAAATTCAATTTTTATTGAATAATGAAAAATACTATATTTTAATTCAATTCTACCTTTTAATATAAATTTATTTATATGGTTATATTATGTTTTTAATTGGTTTTAATGCGTAATTAGAATATATATTTATCATTAAATCCAATGTTGGTCATTGGATGAAATTTCACTACTAGAAATGCAGGATTTACCAACAGTTCTGAACTGTTGGGAAAGGTTGTAGAACTGTTGGTATATATTATACAAACGGTTCTTCAAACCATATGGAAGTAAGCCGTTGGGAAAGCCTTTCCCAATAGTTTACACTAAACTGTTGCGATAGGTTAGAAAAAATGAACATATCCCAACGGTTGTGCCAAACCATTGGGATAGTTTTTCCCATTGGTTTTGCATGAACCGTTTGGAAAAAAAGAAGACGACTTCTTTACCAACGATTCATAGAACCGTTGGTAAAAAAACTGATAGAGGCTATGCCAACGGTTTCAAACCATTGGCATAGCCTATGCTGTGCAAATTGCACAGCAGTCTGCAATTTGCTATGTAGGGACCCTCTCATTTTTGTGCAATTTTCACAGCAGCCAGTCCATTCCCTCTCATTTTCAATCATTTCTAATAATTGTACCTGCAATAAACTAACACATACATATAAAATTATTATACCTGCAATAACCAACTAACACATACATATAGAGAACAAATTCATACACATTTAACATATGTTTCATCCTATAACTATACACATCCAGAATTAAATCAGAATTCATAACTTAATTATAATCATATATAATTCATTTAGAATTCAATTTAAAATTTAGATCACAATTATATCTTGAATCAGGAATTCAATTCATAATTTGTTCAGTTTTTTGTATACCATATGTTTTTTCTAGAAATGATGTCCATTTTAAACAAAATACATACACCTGGAGTGATACCGGCCACACCGTGCCTCAGATTGAGGTGAGGTTTACTCGTACATGTCACAAATGACCCATGGATCGTTGTCCTAATGTATTAACATATTCCAAAAGCGTTTGGTCGGTTTTCCGTATGTCAGTTGTTATTTTCACTTAAAATAAAGTTCTTTTTAAATAAAAGAGAGACAATTTGAGTGGTGACAACCACACCGTGCCTCGTATTGAGGAGAGTTTAACTCGTACACATCACAAATGACCCATGGATCGTTGTTCTAAAATATCAACACAATCAGAATCCGTTTGGTCGGTTTTCCGTATGTACTTAAAATGTTGTCCATTTTAAACCTAAGAGAGACACTTTGGGTGTTCCCGGACACACCACAACTTTGATTGTGGCGCGGTTGACTTGTACACGTAACATATGACCCGTGGATCATTGTCCTAAAGTTTCAATAGATTTTGAATGCGTTTGGTCGGTTTTTCGTAAGCCAGTTGTTCTTTTCACATATAATCCAGTACATTTTAAACCAAAGAGACAAATTTAGAGTGGTACCAGCCACACCGCATCTCGGATTTAGATGGGGTTGACTCATACATGTCTCAAATGACCCATGGATCATTTTCCTAAAGTATGAACACAATCCGAATGAGTTTGTTTGGTTTTCCGTATGTCAGTTGATGTTTTCATTTAAAATGATGTCCTTTTGAAACAAAAGATAGACACATTCAGTGGTTTCAGCCACACCGTGTCTCAAATTCAGGTGGGGTTGATTTTTACATGTCATATATGACCCATGGATCATTGTGCTAATGTATCAACACATTCATAATCCTTTTGGTCCGTTTTCTATATGTACTTAAAATGTTGTCCATTTTAAACAAAAGAAAGACACTTAGTGTGCTCCCGGCCACACCGTTCCTCGGATTGAGGTGGGGTTGACTCGTACACATCACATATGACCCATGGATCGTTTTTCTAAAGCATCAATACATTTCGAATGCGTTTGGTCAGTTTTTCGTATGTCAGTTGTTGTTTTCACTTAAAATGATGTCCATTTTAAACAAAAGAGAGACACTATGAATGGTGTCAGCCACACCGCACCTCAGATTGTGGCGGGGTTGACTCATACACGTCACATATGACCCACATATATGTTTTCTAATGTATCAACACAATCAGAATCCGTTTGGTCGGTTTTTCTTATGCTATTTGTTGTTTTCACTTAAAATGAAGTCCATTTTAAACAAAGGAGAGACACTTTGAGTGGTGTCGGCCACACCACACCTCGGATTGAGGCAAGGTTGACTCATACACGTCACATATGACCCATGGATCATTCTCCTAATGTTTCAACGGAAACCGAATTTGTTTTTCAAGATTTTTGTATGTACATAAAATGTTGTCGATTTTAGACAAAAGAGAGACATGTAGTGTGATCCCTACAACACCGCGACTCAGATTATGCCCGGATTGTCTCGTACATGTCACATATGACCCATGGATCTTTGTGATAAATTATCAACAGAATCCGAATGCATTTGGTTGTTTTTCCGTATGCAAATTGTTCTTTTCACTTATAATCCTGTCCATTTTAAACAAAAGAGACGAAATTAGAGTGGTACCGGCCACACCACGCCTCAGATTTAGATGGGGTTGACTCATACACATCTCAAGTGACCCAAAAATCATTTTTGTAAAGTATCAACACAATACGAATGTGTTTGGTCAGTTCTCCATATGCCAGTTGATGTTTTCACATAAAATGATATCCTTTCAAAACAAAAGAGAGACACTTAGAGTGGTTCCGGCCACACCACGCCTCAGATTGAGGCGGGGTTGACTCGTACACATCACATATGACCCATGAATCGTTTTACTAAATCACTAACACATTTCGAATGCGTTTGGATATTTTTTCGTATGTTAGTTGTTGTTTTAAATTAAAATTATGTCCATTTTAAACAAAAGAGAGATATTATGAATGATTTCTGCCACAACGAGCCTCGGATTGAGGCAGGGTTGACTTGTACACATCACATATGACCCATGGATCGTTGTTCTAGAGTGTCGACACAATCATAATCGGTTTGGTTATTTTTTCGCATGCTAGGTTGTTTTCACTTCCAATAAAGTCCATTTTAAACAAAAGAGAGACACTTTGAGTGGTGTCGGCCACACTACGCCTCGAATTGAGGAAAGGTTGACTCTTACACGTCACATATGACCAATTGATCGTTATCCTAATGTTTCAACAGAAACCCAATGCTCTTGGTCGGTTTTCCATATATACTTAAAATTTTGTCCATTTTAAACAAAAGAGACACACTTAGAGTGATCCCCGCCACACCTTGTAACGCCCTGACCCCAGTTTCCCAGAGTCGGTGCATTATTACATAACATTGGCATGATCACAAGAATGATCAAGTCTCTAAATACCAATTAGTTTAGTAGACTTGGAATAACTAGATACATTTATATAGTTTACATTACATTATAAAGTGAAAACTACTACACCAACATCTTGTCTTTTTATCCAGTCATATTATCCCTGCAGGTCATTCATAAATTATTTTTTCACATCCTGTGAAAAATAATACATTTAATGGGGTTAGCTCAGATGCTCAGTAAGGATAAAAATATAGTGAAAACATTCATAAATAATCATAAAAAGTTAAGGAAATGTATAGCTAAAACAAAAGTCTTTTAAACTTGAACTTCATCATAATATGGGAAAGATAAAATGAAATAATTCCATTTACTTATTCACATGGATATTCTACTAGTCGAATAATCACATCCAATATCAATAACCACTTTCATAAAGATGGAATTTATAATGCCAGACTATCATAACCACGTAGCCAAGGCCTCGTGCCAAGACTAAAAATAAGATTTGGTCAAGGCCTCGTGCCAAGACACTAGTTTGTCTCATGAGACCTACCGATTCATCAAGGAGCTATAGCGGGCTGTACCCGTTAATTATTTAGTCTAATTAATTCCTCATATGAATAAGTTTTAACATAACATAAACATTCGTATTAAAATTAGAATACAAAATGTCAATACTTTCACTATAAACCATGAATGGTATAAAAATAACACATCCACAGACAAACATATCACAAAACCTTCAATACAATATGGAAGTTTTGTCTCATAATAAATCAACTTCAAATAAGCTTAAAATCCATCAAAGGATGTTGACGTAGATGAAATCAATAATATTTGAGAGAAATATCTATTTTTTGAAATCAATTAAAAGTTACATAATTATAAAATAAAACATTTAATTTGAAAATATCCTTATAATCTTGTAAGGGAAGCTTCTAAGATTTTATAATGGCAGAAAATAGTAGCACCCACCGTATGAGTTAAAAAAACATTATTACCTTAATTCTGTCGAAAAGGTTAAAAGGACCTTGTTTGGAAACGACAGAAAGATTCCTTTATAAACCTCTTATAAAAAGTCAAACAAGGGTATAAATGACTTTAACCTATATTCTGTAAAATAGAAAGAATGTATTGAAATACATTTTTAAGAAACATTGATGTGTATGATAAATAGGTCCTTGTAGATAATTTCGTATAAACAACCTCGGATAATGAAGAGATTGTGAAATAAACCTTACCTTGTACTTTTTCATAGTTTACAGTATGTTAACCTCATTTATAATAGTTAAAAACATTGTTATTAAATTATAAAAGAACCATATACATAATTATGATGTCATATATGATCTTCTAATAATGCTTTGTTAATACTACTTTAGTATTATCGTCGTTTTGGGTGTTAACTTACCCATTTTCTTTTATATGATTTGTTACATAAGTTGTATTTATTATGGATAGGTTGTATATTATTCATATTCAGAATGATATAAAGTTATTAAACATTACTTTTAATCATCAAATGAGAATTAGTCCTGAATGGATACGATGGGGAATTAATCTCATCGTGTTCATGGAGACGGTAGTCCGTACGTACGCACGAGCGACAATATCAATTTTTTGATATTAAAATAATATATAATTAGATGGTATATCATATATACAGAATCATTATCATGTTATTTTTATTATTTACATGAATTACACATCATTATTATACCCATCCAAATAACAATATATTGAATAACAATTACACCATGACGTGGAGACGGTAAGTCGTACGTACTCATGTATGGTGACATGTCATTCAAAGGATGGATAGAATACTGAATATGGTTGTACCATAATTATAATAATATCACTGTATATTGGAGATAATGGAGTTATTATTTTATAATGGTAATGACAAAGAAATAATAAGTTGAAGAAGAAATGAACTTGAAAAAGGGTGGTGAAAACATTACCTCTTCTTCGGGTTCTTCCATTTGATTTGATCAAAAGGGCTCCTTATGTTGGCTTTCTGATAAAACTAAGGCATCTATATTTAATTTAGGGAAGTTGAGAGAGTATTTGGGCAGGGTTTGGCTGATCCAAAAGGCTTTTAATGTGTTAATTAGTGAGAAAGGGGAGTGCCCTTTTATAATAGGGGTGAGGGGCACATTTGGAAAATCTAGAAATATTATTTATAATAAATTCATATTCGGTTTATAATGGCTAAAAAGTGGATTATTTAATGTTTAAGGTAGGTATGGGTCGAAAACAACTCAATAAATTGGTTTTAGACAGGGTTGGGTCACTAAATTAACCTTATCTTTTAGTTTTAACTCTTAGTTAATTAGTTTGACATTTACCATGTCACTTTGTATTTGTATATTATATAGTTAATAAACATACTATATACATCCAAGCGACCCCAAGTGGTCCTTTAATGATACACTTCTCATGATACAAGTCCTTTGGACAAAGATTATATTTTTGGGAATAGAATATAAATTAATAATATAATATTTGTTTTAAAAACTGTTTTATGTCAGTTTTGACACTATTGGCTATTTTGTTTTTGATAATTTCATAACAGAATTATTACTTCGAAAATAATTTATATAAATAATCCTAATATGTCATATTAACCTATAAAATAATTGTAATGCATATAAAGTATCAAATTACATTTATTTTGATATTTATAATATCAAATATTTTAATATTTCATTAATTAAGTAATTACTCCATCACCATTGTGTCATAAATAAATTAAATTATTTAATGTATAAAAATTATAAATAAAATAAGATTATGTAGGAAATATTTTTATCTTTCTAATGAATATTTACAATAGAAATTATCTTTTGTATAACCCTATATTAAAAATGTTTTAGTTATTAAACATTGATTATAACTCTTTTAACTCTTCTTTGAATTAAATAATAATTAATGTTCTAATCTAATTCACGTGGAAATAAATGATAATATTTTATTAATAAGGTTTTTTTGGTCGATATACACTTGTACAATAGAATTAGTACATCTGTTAGGGTAATATTAATATCATTTTTACCCTTAATTATCCTATTTACTTTTAACCGTGGTAAATAAAAGTAAAAAGTTACTATTCACCAAAAATTATTTTCATCTCAGTGAAACACATTTTACTCCTTGATATTAATAGTGTCTCTCAGATTTTATAAATTCCACTCACAGAAGCAGTAAAATAATGTTTTATGTGAATTTCCAAATTCTCCTAGGAGGTGGGTAAAAAACGGTGAAAAGTTCAATAGAATTTTTATATATCTAAAATTATACTAAACTAATTCCAATGAATTACATTGAAATTATATCGGTATTATGTATCTATTTTTACCTTAATTAAATTTATATAAAATAAATAATTATTTAAAAAAAATTCGGTTTTAAACTATAACTCACTGTTTTTTCACTATTTATAAAAAATTGAATGTTTTCAGAAAAATACCAAAATTTCACCCTATGCTAATTTCGATATTCCGAATCCAAAAATGATGTCCATTTTGAAAGATAAAATTTATACAATTTCCAAAAGTGGGTATTACTATTCATAACGGCTAATTTGATTGGTTGCGGTGTGTGTTTGAACTCGAAGTTGCGTACAACACACCCTTGTGTATTATTTAAAGAGAAGTGTATCGTGGAAGCTTGGAGTGTTACATTCTCCCCTCCTTCAAATAATTTCATCCTCGAAATTTCTAGAATACTACCGCATGAAAAGACTCTTGTGGTTCTTCATCATAAGTTCCTCAGGTTCCCACAATGCTTCTTCCATCTTATAGTTTCTCCACAAACCTTTTACCAGACAAGTCATCCGGTTTCTCAGTACTTGTTCTCTCGTATCAAGAATCATAACGGTCTATTCGCAATAAGACATATGGGTTTCTAGTTATAATTCATCACAGGTGAGTACATGCGTTGGGTCAGGCATGTATCTCCTCAATAGTGATACGTGGAAAACATCGTGAACTTTGGAGAGACTTGGAGGCATTATCAAACGGTAAGATACAACCCCAATTTGTTCTAGAATTTCGAATGGACCGATGTACCTGGGACTCAATTTACCTTTCTTTCCAAAACATATAACTCCCTTCCATGGAGATACCTTTAAGAAAACATGATCTTCCACCTGAAATTCCAAATCCTTTCGTCGGTTGTCAGCATAGATATTCTGCCTACATTGAGCTTCTTTGATGTGGTTTTAGATTACCTTCACCTTTTCCATCTTTTCCTCCACCTGTTCTGGGCCTACAAGTTTTCTTTCACCAACATCATCACAACAGGTTGGTGTGCGACATCTCTTTCCATATAACACTTCATAGGGTGCCATCCGAATACTTGAATGGAAGCTATTGTTATAGGAAAATTCTACCAGAGGTAAATATTGATCCCACGTTCCCAGAAAGTCAAGTGAGAAAGATCTCAACATGTCTTCTAAGGATTGAATAGTTCGTTCCGATTGTCCATCTGTTTGAGGGTGGTAAGCAGTGCTCAAATGAAGTTCAGTATCCAAGTGCTTCTGAAGACTCTTCTAGAATCATGAAGTAAAACGGGGATCTCGATCTGAAACAATCGATAGGGGTACTCCATGAAGTCTCACAACTTCATTAATATATATTCCTTCTAGATGTTCAAGTGGTAAATCTTCCATTATAGCAAGAAAATTTTCTGAATTGGTAAGATGATCACCAACGACCCATATTGCATCGTTCCTTCTCGGAGTCTTTGGTAGTCCCATGACAATGTCCATAGTGATATTATCCCATTTCCACTCAGGTATGGGAAGAGGTTGCATGACTCCTCCAGGCTGTTGCCTTCCATCTTTCACTTGTTGACAAACCATACTTCTTGACACAAAATCACCAATCTCCCTCTTCAGGTTGTCACACAAAAAATGTTCCTTTAAATATCTATACATTTTGGTGCTCCTAAGGTGTATAGAGAAATTGGAACTATGAGCATCGTCTAACAATTCCCTTTTTAAATCAGGTATATCAGGAACACAAAGTCTCTTCCCGAATTTCAAAATTCCTTCTTCATACACCAAATATCTCAATCTCCCATCATTCACAGCTTTAATATTCTTTTGAAATTCTTCATCATCGGTCTGAAAACTCATAATCCATTCTAGTAAAGATGGATTGAAACCATTTGAAAAAGACCTAATGTTTCACCTTCCATGGTTATTCCCTTGTCCATATTCACTAGATCCATGAAAATTGGATCCCTTTAAATTATTATATTGTTCAAAAATCCATGATCTTTTCTGATCAAAGCATCTACCACCTAATTTTCCTACCCCGGGTGGTAGTGTATCGAACAATCATAATCCTTGAGTAATTGAAACCATCTCTTTTGCCTCATGTTGAGATATTTTTGTGAGAAAATATACATTAAACTCGTGTGATCAGTATAAATCTCACATTTTTTACCATAGAGGCAGTGTCTCCATATATTCAAAGCAATGATCACAACTGCTAACTCAAGATCATGAGTAGGATTGTTTTTCTCATGAATTTCCAACTTTAGTGATGCATAGGAAATAACCCTATCATTCTGCATAATGAAACAACCAAGTCATTTCTTCGATGCATCACTATAAATAACGAACCCATTATTCCCTGATGGTAGAGTCAATATAGGAGCATTGACTAATATTCTCTTCAGTTCTTCAAAAAATTCTTCAAACTCTTTTTTCCAAACAAATTTAACCACTTTACATGTAAGCTTTGTTAATGGGTTAGCCAATCGGGAAAAATTTTGGACGAAACATCGATAATAACCTGCTAAACCAATAAAACGGCATACCTTAGTTACACTCGTAGGTGCTGGCCATTCTAGGATTGTCTTGGTCTTACAAGGATCAATAGAGTTTCCATATTTAGATACAATATGACCAAAAAAAG
Source organism: Viscum album (assembly GCA_963277665.1). NCBI lineage: Eukaryota > Viridiplantae > Streptophyta > Magnoliopsida > Santalales > Viscaceae > Viscum > Viscum album. The sequence goes on from OY728129.1 coordinate 1,073,478,551, forward strand.
AAATCTCATGAAGGCATAATTCACACTTGATAACTTCGCATATAATTCATGTCTTCTCAGAGTGTTCAGGATAATGCGCAAGTGATTTTCATGATCATCGTAGATTTTGGAGTATAACAAAATATCATCAATAAATTCAACCACAAAATCATCGAGATATTCCTTGAAAACTCTATTCAATAGATCCATGAATACAAAGGGTGAATTAGTCAGCCCAAAAGGCATTATTGTAAACTCGTAATGCCCGCACCTGGTTCGAAATGCTGTCTTCGGAATGTATTCCTTCTTCATACACAACTGATGGTATCCAGATCGAAGGTCAATCTTAGAAAATTATTGAGATCCATGTAGTTGGTCAAATAAATCATCAATGTGAGGTAGGGGATACTTGTTCTTTATTTTTATAGCATTTATTTCCCTGTAGTCGATACGTAACCTCATAGATCCATCTTTCTTTTTAACAAAAAGAACAAGGGATCTCCATAGAGAAACACTAGGGGGAATAAATCCCTTATTACTAAATTCATCTAGTTGTTTATTTAGTTCCAAAAATTCTATAGTGGACATTCTATAAGGGGTCTTTGAAATAATCCTTGATCCAGGAATTAAATCAATGGAAAACTCAACTTCTCATTCTGGAGGATGTCCAGGTAAATCTTCCAGAAACACATCTACATATTCTCTCACAATAGGAACATCCTCTATTTGAACATTCCATTCCTCACCCACAGTTATTTCATTCTCTTCCTCCCCGATAATTGAATTTTGTTGAGCTACTAGGGGTGGATCTGGATAAGAATTAGGTGGTGGTGATTCTTCTCTAATGATAAGGTGTTCCTTATCACCATCATCAAAAATCATAACCTCCTTATACTTACAATAAATCATCGCATCATGGTCCGAAAGCCAATCCATACAGAGGATTATATCAAACTAAATCATAGGTATGACAATGAGATCAGAGGATAAAAAACATTTATGTGCTATAATGGGGACTTATTCACAAAACATTGTTGCAATGATACTTCCCTTTGGAGTTTTAACTGACAACTCCTTTGTTAAATCAAATTGGAAATATCTAATTTTCTTAGAAAACTGGGAATAAATGAAAAAATGTGATGATATAGAATCAAATAAAGCATTTACTAAACTTGAGGAAACCATTAAATTACCTACCACCACGACTTTCAGAGTTTCTACCTCAGCAGTAGTGATACCATAAGCTCAGCCTTGATCCCTTGGCCTTTTCTGAGGGAAGTTCCCCTGACGCTTAGGGCATTCATTTTCATAATATCCCATCTCTCTAGAATTATAGAATTCCACGTTGACAGAAACTCTATTTACCTTGCAATCATGAGCTTGGTGGCCTTTTTCACCACACTTGTAACAGACTCCCATTACTTTTAAGCAAGTATCAGGGTGCTTCTTCCCACACTTACTACAGGATGGATTTTCAACTTTTCCCTTATTCCCCTTAATTCCATTTCCAGATTGATCACCAGATCTCTTCTTATCTTTCTTTTCTTGAAATTCATAAGACTTATATAATTATTTTTCTGTTTTGATAGAACATGAGACAATGTCGTCGTACGACGAGAAGTATTGTTAGACTAATGCTCGAACGAAGAAATGGTTTTAACCCATCAAATAAATGAAAAATCTTACTTCTTGGGTTATTTATATAATCTCCATCATACCTTGATAACCTTGTAATTTTAGCCTCATACTTTGCGACATTCTCATCCTCCTTTTTCCTTAGAATCAGAAATTGCCTTTCCATATCTGCTCGATGGTCACAAGGAAAATATTTTTCTAAAAACAGATCTTTGAACTCCCTCTATTCCAAATTTGATACTTCATCTTCTTCCTTCATGTTTTGAATCAATGACCACCATTTATTAGCATCTCCAGTAAGGTGGTAAACTGCCATGATAACGTCTTCCCTTTCACTACTCCCCAAATCATGAAATATTTTCTCTAGGGAACTTATCCATTGCTCCACAACCAATGGATTTTTACTCCCATTGAATGTTGGTGGTTGTTTCCTCGTAAAGCGATCTAACATTGATCCTCCATGTTGTGGATCAGGGTTCTCCATATGGCTAAGGTTATTATTCATTCCTGAGTGAGTTGTCCCAGTATGGTGATAAAATGATCAGCACCAATTACATCAGCATCTCCACTATAATATATTAAATAACAATTACACCACGATGTGGAGACGGTAAGCCGTACGTCCGCACGTATGTTGACATGTCATTCTAAGGATGGATAGAATACTGAATATGGTTGTACCATATTTATAGTAATATCACAATATATATGAGATACTAAAGATATTATTTTAGAATGGGAATAACAAAAAATAAGAAGTTGAAGAAGAAATTTTCTTGAATAAGGGTGGTGAAAACATTACCTCTTCTTCGGGTTCTTCCTTTCGATTTGATCAAAAGGGACCCTTAGGTTGGATTTCTAATCAATCTAAGACCTCTAGATTGAATTGAGGGAAGTTTAGACAGTATTTGAGCAGGGTTTGGCCGAGCCAAAAGGCTTTGAATGTGTGAATTAGTGAGAAGGGTGAGTTCCCTTTTATAAGAGGGGTGAGGGGTACCTTTGGAAAAGCAAGAAATATTATTTTATAATAAATTCATATTCGATTTCTAATGGCTCAAAAGTGGATTATTTAAAGGTTAGGGTGGGGATTGGTCGAAAACCACTCAACCAATAGGTTTTAGACACGGTTGGGTCACTAAATTAACCTTATCTTTTAGTTTTAACTCTTAGTTAATTAGTCTGACATTTACCATATCACTTTGTATTTGTCTATCATATAGTTAATATACATACTATATACATTCAAGCGACCACCATGTGGTCCATTAATGATACACCTATCCTGATACAAGTCCTTTGGCCAAACCTTATATTTTTAGGAATAGAATATAAATTAATAAGAGAATATTTGTTTTGAAAACTCTTTTATGTCAATTTTGACACTATTGGGTATTTTGTTTTTTGATAATTTAATAACTGCATTATTACTTAAAATCAAATTTATATTACTAATCCTAATATGTAATATTAACCTATAAAATCAGTGGAATGCATAAAAAGTCTAAAATTTTATTTATTTTGATATTTATGATATCAATTATTTTAATATTTCATTAATTAGGCAATTACTACATCACCATTGTGTCATAAATAAATTAAATTATTTAATGTCTAAAAATTAAAAATAAAATAACATTATGTAGGAAATGTTTTTTAGCTTTCTAATGGCTCAAAAGTGGATTATTTAAAGGTTAAGGTGGGTATGGGTCGAAAACCACTCAGCCAATAGGTTTTAGACAGGTTTGGGTCACTAAATTAAACTTCTCTTTTAGTTTTAACTATTAGTTAATTAGTTTGACATTTACTATGTCACTTTGTATTTTTATATTATATAGTTAATAAACTTACAATATACATCAAAGAGACCCCCATGTGGTCCATTAATGATACTCCTATCATGATACATGTCCTTTGGCCGATCCTTAGATTTTTAGAAATAGAATATAAATTTATAATATAATATTTGTTTTAAAAACACTTTTATGTCAATTTTGGCACTATTGGGTATTTTGTTTTTGATAATTTCATAAAAGAATTATTACATAGAAAAAAATTTATATAACTAATCCTAACATGTAATAATAACCTAGAAAATTAGTGGAATTCATAAAAAGTCTCAAATTTCATTTAATTTGATATTTATAATATCAATTATTTTAATATTTTATTAATTAGGTAATTACTGCATCACCATTGTGTCATTAATAAATTAAATTATTTAATGTCTAAAAATTATAAATAAAATAACATTATGTAGATAATATATTTATATTTCTAATGAATATTTACAATCAAATTTATCTTATGTATAACCCTATATTAAATTTTTTTAAGTTATTAAACATTGATTTTATCTCTTTTAACTCTTCTTTGAATTAAATAATAATTAATGTCCTAATCTAATCCAAGTGGACCTAAATGATAATATTTTATTTATAAGGTTGTCTTTGGTCAAGATACATTTTAACAATAGAATTAGGACATGTGTTATGGTAATATTAATATCATTTTTACCCTTAATTATCCTATTTACTTTTAGCCGTGGTAAATAAAAGTAAAAAGTTACAATTCAAAAAAAATTATTTTCATATCATTGAAACACATTTTACTCCTTGATATTAACCATGTATCTCGGGTTTTACAAATTCCACTCATAGAAGCAGTAAAATTATGTTTTATGTGAATTTCCAAATTATCCTAGATGGTGGGAAAAAGATGGTGAAAAGTTCAATAAAATTTTTATATATCTAAAATTATTCTAAACTAACTCCAATGAATTACATTGAACTTATATAGGTATTATGTATCTATTTTGACCTTAAATAAATTTAAATAAATTAAATAATTATTTAAATAGAAATTCGGTTTTAAACTATAACTTAGTGTTTTTTCACTATTCATGAAAAATAGAATGTTTTCAGAAAAATAAAAAAAATTTAACCATAGGCCTATTTCGATATTCCGAATAAAAAAATGAAGTCCATTTTGAAAGAAAAAATTTATAAAATTTAAAAATTTGGATATTACTATTCATAACGGCTTGTTTGATTGGTTGTGGAGTGTGTTAGAACTTGAAGTTGCGTACAACACACGCTACTGTATTATTCAAAGAGAAGCGTACCCTGGAAGCTTGGGCTGTTACACACCATGACTCGGATTGAGACCGGGTTGGCTCGTACACATCACATATGACCCATGGATTGTTGTGATAAATTATCAACCGAATCTGAATGCGTTTTGTCGGTTTTCCGTATGTCCGTTGTTCTTTTCACATATAGTGGTACCGACCACCCCACGCCTCAGATTTAGATGGGGTTGATTTGTACATGTCTCAAATGACCCATGGATCATTTTCCTAAAGTATTAACACAATACGAATGTGTTTGGTCAGTTTTCCATATGCCAGTTGATGTTTTCACATTAAATGACATCCTTTTGAAACAAAAGATAGAGACTTAGAGTGGTGTCGGACACACTGCACCTCAGATTGAAGTGGGGTTGACTCGTTCACATCACATATGCCCCATGGATCGTTCTCCTAAAAAACTAACACATTTTGAATGTGTTTGGTTAGTTTTTCATATGTCAGTTGTTTTTTTCAATTAAAATGATGTCCATTTTAAACAAAAGAGAGACACTATGAATGGTGTTGGCCACACCGCGTCTCAGATTAAGACGGGGTTGACTCTTACTCATCACATATGACCCATGGATCGCTGTGATAAAGTATCAACACAATCAGAATCTATTTGGTCTGTTTTCCATATTCTAGTTTTTGTTTTCACTTAAAATGAAGTCCAATTTAAACAAAAGAGAGAAACATTGAGTGGTGTCGGCCACACCGCACCTCGAAATGAGGCGAGGTTGACTCGTAAACGTCACATATGACCCATGGATCGTTATCCTAAAGTTTAAACGGAAACCGATTGTGTTTGATCAGTTTTATGTATGTACATAAAATGTTGTCCATTTTAAACAAAAGAGAGACAGTTAGAGTGATCCCGGCCACACCATGACTCGGATTGAGCTTGGGTTGGATCTTGCACGTCACATATGAGCCATGGATCGTTTTGATAAATTATTAACAGAATCCAAATGCTTTAGATCGGTTTTCCGTATGCGAGTTGTTTTTTTCACTTATAATCCTATCCATTTAAAAAAAAGAGATAGAGTTACAGTGGTATCGGCCACACCACGCCTCGGATTTAGACGTGGTTGACTCATACACGTCTCAAATGACCCATGGATCATTTTCCTAAAGTATCAACACAATCTGAAAGCGTTTAGTTTGTTTTCCATATTATAGTTGATGTTTTCAATTAAAATGATATCCTTTTGAAACAAAAGAGAGATACTTAGAGTGGTGCCGACCACACTGTGCCTCGGATTGAGGCAGGGTTGACTCGTACACGTCACATATGACCAATGGATCATTTTACTAAAGTATCAACACATTTAGAATGCGTTTGGACCATTTTTTGTATGTCACTTGTTGTTTTCACTTACATTGATGTCCATTTTAAACAAAAGAGAGACACTATGAATGGTGTCGGCGACAACGTGCCTCTGATTGAGGCAGGGTTGACTCGTACACGTCACATATTACCCATGGATCATTGTGCTTATGTATCGACACAATCAAGATCCATTTGGTTTGATTTCCGTATGCTAGTTTTTGTTTTCACTTAAAATTAAGTCCATTTTAAACAAAAGAGAGACACTTTGAGTGATTCCGCCCACACCGGGCCTCGGATTGAAGCAGTTTTCTTTATGCTAGTTGTTTTTTTCACTTAATAATATTACAAAGACATTCATATATTTCAATACCTACAGTAATGGAATAATCCTAAATAACATTTCGTGATAATAGAAGTAAAAAAAGCATGTGAAATCACGGAGGGTGGGGGGGTGCTATCTGGGGGTCCAGGGAGGACGGTGGGGGGCTGTCCGTGGGGGGGGGGAGGGTGTCAAGGGGGCTGTCTGGGGGGTGTTCGGGGGGCTGTTCGAGGTCCAAGGAGGAGGGTGGCGGGGTTGTCTAGGGGGCTGTCCGAGGGGCTGTCTGGGGGGGGGGGTGTCCGGGGTCCAGGGAGGAGGGTGGGGGGCTGTCCGGGGGGGGGGGGGGGGGGGGGGGCTATCCGGGGGCTATCTGTGGGGTTGTCCGGGTGGCTGTCCGGGGGGAAATCCGGGATCCAAATAGGGTGGTGGGGTGTTGGCCGGGGTCAATGAAGGAGGGGGACTGTCCAGGGAGATCCCAAACACACAAAACTCTATAAACATGCTCAAGATAAACCACAACCTCTAAAAGACAACAACATCCATGAAAACAGACAATATATAAAATTAAATCAACTCCAATACTACATTACGGGTCTAGATAAAACCAACAACTGGAATAGATTAAACATCAAATCTCAGGAATATTAGTAGAAAATGTAATATGTCAATTTTTCTGACATCACCATCAACATAATCACCATCATCATCACCCTCGTCCTCGTCCCCATCATCGTCCTTGCCCTCCTTAGCACCCTCCTCCTTGCCCTCGCCCTCCTCCTCTCCCTGGCCATCCGCCTTTCCCTCCTTCTCTCCCTCCTCTTCCACGTCAGACTCCTCACCATCATCATCATCAGGCTAGACATCATCTTGACCACCACTAGAACTGCCACCTGGTGCACCATATATAGAACGTATCGACGACAAATATTCCGAAAAAGATGGTCTGGCCTCTGGTGGAAGCGTTGGATGTAGAACTTCAATAAATTTCATAAATGCATTGTTTTCCGTAGTTGACTGTTCTAATGTCTCTTTGGCCATTTTCTCAACCTGTTCTGGTTGTGCCCTTACTTTCTGCAGCTCAGTGGCACTACAACTCATACCTAAGGAGGGCCAATACCTTTTCGGGGCTATCCTAGGTCGGCAGCGTACTCTTCCAGGATGCTCCTCTCACAACACCTGATGTAAGTGATCAGTGGGCCCAAAAATGTCTGGTTCTTGGGTATTGAGGGCCCCTAAAGAATCCTCTTACTAATATAAATATATTATTAAGTTACAAAATATATATTAAAATATAAAATAAATAGATTAAAACTTAAAATCTGCGGGTGAGTCTCTTTGTTGACGACACTTCTATCCTTTTTTCCATTTACTCGAGAAAAACAGTTTTTCTTGAGGCACACATCCTTCAAAATTCTGTATTTTCCTCTAGAATGACATTTAAAACTAATGCTATATGAAAAAATTAGCAAAATATTAAATAATTGTAGAGACAAAAGAATGTTTATGTTGTAATAATAACTTATAAAAAATTGTCATACCTGCTTCCTCTCATGATCTGGAATCATAGTACGTCCTAGTGTGTGGAGGTATTTTTGGAATCAATTTTTCTTTTATTTTTTTAGATGATTCGTAAATAAAATTCTATAATGATAATATTAATGCAAAACATGAAAGTTATTATTTAAATACCTCAAATGTAATTCATACTTTAAACTGGGTAGTCGTCTAATAAGTAATCATCTGAAAATACTACTCTATAGGAAAATCATCCATGACTGGTACCACCTATAACTCAGGGCCAACTCTAGCACGCCGGCCAATATACAACTCATTCTTGTAGCCACTATAAAGCTTGCCTAAATCCTTTAGACGTTCCGGTCGTGCACCCTCACCATCAAGAAAATTAAATTGAAGCTATCATCAAAATATTAATCCATATAAATACAAAAATATTTCATGGAATTAAATACAACATATTTTTTAACCCATATCTATGCCCAAGCTCTATCCTTGACCTCATGTGGAAAATGTCTCCATGATACCTGGATGATTGGAATGATGTCGGAGTATTTGGAAAGTGTCGCCAAAAAACACTGACATTGCTACTCTGTTTTCTTAACAATTTGTTTGTCTTCATTGTAATCCACCATAACTTATGTATGGAGGTTCCACAACGAACTCATGCGTGTACGCCCCCGCCCCCGCTTCCTATCAGTAGATTTATTTTTCATGAAAGAAAATAAAATATTCTATCAAAACATGTTATAATGAAAATAAATATTGCTATAATTTTTTTTAGGGTTTTATAAATATACCTACGCCAATCTGATTTCTGAGCACCGCTGGATCCACAGAAACTGATGGAACACCCTATGGTGGAATAGGAGTTGAAGATGATGGAATATAGAAGCTCGGAGAGATAGAAGTACATGGAAATGAAGATGGGAAAACTGTATGACTGGATTCTGACTGGGGAGTGGGAATCATCATGAGATATGAAAATGATGGGCCAGAAGATGCAAAAGGTGGCAAAAATATAGGAGGCCTTAATATCCCATGTGTCTCTAAAGACACACTGAAATCAGAATGTGTGAAGGTTGACATGTCAGTGGGAGGGGCATGGTCTATTTGGGTACGCGAAGCATCTCGTCCACCTCTAGTACGAACCCTCCTCGTACCACCGTCCTGAGTACTAGGAATAGTACTAGGCTCCATGTCGAATAACTGTCGACGTATAGGTGGATCCTACAAAAATGATTACAAAAAATTAATCACATGAAATTATATATTCTTTAAAAATATATACATGAAATAAATTACTCACTGTAGGCACTAATGGGGGAATTCCCATCTCCTCCATTCAACCTTTGTTCTCCATCATTTTTTTCCTTCGTTTCTCTTCAATTGGATGCATTTCCTACTTTTGAAAACAAATATGTAATTAATTAGAAAAAGGAAACTAATTTGTAACCCAAATAACTAAATATATGAGGGAATATGGGGATTCATTGGTAATTTAGCTTTTAATTGTTTTATAAGAGCTTGAATGGATTTAATAAATCATACATGTTGTAATGTTCACCATGTTTCAAATATTGTTTGACTAGGTTTGAATATAGTTCAATTCCAAATTAGAAAATGAAATTCAAATGAAACTGTAACCAATAAACATTGAAAATTCACATAACAGTCCAGTTAGATAAAAAATATTTGTGATCAATACTAAATCAATTTGAATATTACCGACCTTAACAAACCTACTCGAGGTAAACAAAAATAATTGAGAACATGGATGAATGATTCTGTATATTTTCAACCACAACTTCAGGTTCACAATCAAATATGACAATTGAGCTATTGGATTCATCAATAAAAATAAATGGATCAGTTCCAATGGCACTAGGGACAGTGTCAATTCCATCATCACCATCATCAAAAATATGTCTTGGAATTATTTCAACTATGACACCAAATTCAGGTTGAAGTTGATCTTTGACATAAAAAACATGTTTAGCCATTGATTCCAACACATATGGTTTTTCGGTAGAAAGAGTGCAAGTCATATTAATTTCTTGAAATCCATAATCATCAATAAATGTGCCTTGTCTCGTCATTGAATCAAACAAATTTCATTTCATCATTGTCACTCGTCCATGAGAGTGATAATCCAGTATTATAATTTTCTCAATGACTCCATAATAACCCACACTTTTAAATCGCAGTCTACAATATGATGCACAAGAATAACAATCTGTTGTGGCAGTAACCATAACACCATCATGTTGTGTTCTCATGTTATTTTCTCATTCAGTGACAATAAATTTGTACCCATTGATAACAATTGATTTATAGTCACGAACCACGGTATTAGGACCAAATGCCAAAGCTCTTATTTCCTCAGAGATAGAGTTAGCAGAAAAATGCAATACCTGAAATATAAATGAATATTAAACTTAATTAAATATTTATATAATTATTTTAAACGGTAATATTTTTACCTTCAATTTTAACCAAGAGGAAAACAATTTTCTATGAAAAGTCTCTATCCTTCTCAAAGACAAAGAAGGATGCTTCCTGTTTATCATTGTTTTATGTTCCCTATTGATAAAAAATATGAATAGTTTAATATATTTATTTTTTAGATATAAATATTCAATTTAGTTACCTGATGTAGTCATCGAAAGAATCACAGTTAAACAAAACTGTGCGATGTGCCATCTCCCACTCTTCATGGCTTAATGTCTTCAATGTATATAATCCAAGAATTCCTATTGATTGAATAAGTGATGGAAAACTAGTTTCTATTTGGTCATACTATTCTTATTAATTTCTAATTGGTCTATACATTCTTGTAGTAACATTAGAAAAATACATTGAGAAGAAATCCATACATTCTTTAGCCATGTAACCATTCACGATAGAACCTTTGAGATGACTCCTGTTTCGGACATAAGAAATTAATGTGTACATATTTCGTTCAGTTGGATACATCCAACGAAAAGAAATAGGTCCTCCGAGAAGTATTTTAGTGGGAATATGGACAGTCAGATGCAGCATGCATGCGAAAAATGATGGAGGAAATATTTTCTCCAACTCACACAAAATTAATGGGGCATCTGTCAACATTTTTTGCAAGAAAGACTTGGACAACTTCTTAGCACAAAGTTCTCTAAACAAATGGCAAAACCGAATAATAGACACCCTTAATTTATTGGAAAAATGATAACAGATTTCTATTGGAAGCAACTCATGTAGTAGAACGTGATAATCATGGGTCTTCAAAGATTTTAGCTTCAACTCTCTTCTATTGACCCGTTTATATGTGTTTCTTGAATAGCCATCAAGAACATTAATAGTCTCTAATGCTTCCAGAAATTGTTTTTTTCCGTAGGTGTCATAAAATAAGAATCGCATGAATGCTTCCATTTATTTTCACTGATACGCATAGGATGCAATTCTGGTATGGTGCCCCAATCCACCATGTCACGCCGATATCTTAAATCATCTTTTGTCTTCCCCTGTACATTTAGAAGAATTGAACCCAAAATTTATTATATATTCTTTTCAATATGAATTATGTCTAAGAAATGACGTAACAAATTGGTTGACCAATATGGAAAATAAAAAAAGTTACTCCTCTTCCTCAAATTGTAGCAGGTTTCAGTGGAAACATTCTTTCTCTTTCCAGATTTCATTTGACCCTTCCCGAAGGAAAAACTGAAATTTTCAATTCATTAAGCATATCAGTTCTAGACATATGCTGAGGTGGATCATCAGTCTCTATGGTATTATCAAATCTTCGACGATTCATTCTATATCGATGATCATTTAGCAATAATCATCGATGTCCCATAAAACTGAAATTACAGAGATGTTTCAGACTTCTGGATCGTGTATTCTTCATACAAAATGGGAATGAAATTTTCCCTTTGTGCTCCATCCAAACATCATTGCATAAGCCAGAAAATCATTGATCATCCAAATAAGCGCAACACACATTTGAAACATGTCTTTCGAACATGCATCATATTTGCGCACACCCACATCCCAAAGAAGATTCAACTGTTTAATTAAAGGTTGCATGTATACATCAATATAAATTTCGGGATCAGAAGGACCAGATATGAGTATACTCATGATAGTGAAAGGTTTTTTCATACATAACCAAGGGGGAATATTATAAATGTGTATAAAAACTAGCCATGTGTTGTGTGAAGTAAGAATATTCCCAAAAGGATTAAAACCATCGCATGAAAGACCCATCCTCACATTATGCACATCAGCTGCAAAATCAGGATGTCGAGCATCAAATCTCTTCCATGCAAATCCATCTGCAGGATGAACCAAATCATCATTAGTCTTCTTTATTTCGGTATCAAGCCATCTAATTTTTATTGATATGTCATCAGACATAAAAAGAGACTGAAGTATGGAGATCAATGGAAAGTGCCACATTACTTTCTGTGGAACACGGGATGATGTTCCATCAGATTTAGACTTCCAATGGGATGCACCATATTTTATACAATCATTTCGTTCAGCAATTTCCTTCCAGAATAAATTTCAATATTTCGGGCAAGGATGAATTTTTTTTCTTGAAAATTCAAGTTCCTCAACTAACTTCCATGCCATATAGAGGTTTGAGGGAATATCTGCATCATCTGGAAGTAAATCCTTCAACAGGGTAAGAATGTAATCGATTGCTGCATTAGAAATCCCATACATAATTTTCCCATGAAACAATCAGATTAAAAATTCCAGCTTTTTTGTTTTATCGCATTGTCGATATACTGGAGTCGTGGCAGCATTATCCTTTTTTTACCCTATGAATATCATCATTTTCACTAGAAGCATCAGCTGTTCTCATATCGAAGTCGTCGTGAGTCGAAATCCATTATTTTTCATGATGATAAATAAATGGAAACCGATCATCTAACAAATTCTCCATTGCAGTCCTTTAATTTCGATCATCACCAATTTGAGATTTCATTTTCATTCCATTGTGATACCACAAAACGTAGTTTACTTGAAAACCATATTTGGATATGTGGTAGATAACTTCTTCACGACTCAACCATGGTCTACCAACACAATTGGAACATGGGCAGTGTATGCGACCACTATTTGATGCATTGTGAAATGAAAAATCTATAAAGATGACCAAATTCTTTGGAAAATCACTTGAGATCTGATCGGTTTCATACATCCAACTTCTGTCCTTTCTGTAAAAAGAATTTATATAAGTCATTTTGTCGTAAACAATTCAATAGGATTGAACATTCATAGAAAATAAATTTATGTAAACGATAAAGGAAGAAGTTTATAGTCGATGTAGTGAACTATTAAAATAATGCAAAGAACAAGTACTCATAAACTAAATTTATTTTTTTATATTCATTTTCATTAGGTCTATAGGAGGCACATTCCTCAGGTCCCATTATGTGTTATAGGCATCCCAAATCATTCAATCATGTTCAATAACTCATTATTGGCGCCTCTATGGCCATACCTTTCATTACCCAATTACTTCCCCAAGTCAAGCGCACCCCATTGGTGAATAAATTTTAGGCTTCTACACTAATAGGTAGTCCATGGATTGTAAAAAGATTTATTTTCATTATGTATAGACAAAAACATTTATTCTTAAATTTGAGATTAATAATAAAGTATGTCAATGATAAAAACATTACTAAATTAAACTTGGGACTTATGTGACATTTTTATGGATGTCTACACATGCTGGCATGGGTAGTGAAAAGCACCCCACCCTCATAAAAGTGAGTATTGGCCATGAAGGACACATAATATACAACGTACAATGAGAACAATATTTAATTGAACCTAAAGTTATATTAGTACAATCATCTTGTGGGAAAGAGAATTTTTGATCCTGGTTAAGTGATGAATTCAAAAGCTCGTATTCCATATGTTGGATAGTATCTAAGGAAAGAAATCATGTGAGGATGGGTTGACATCATTAAATTTCTTTCATGCTGGTGAGAATGAAGGATTAAATTAATGACTTGAGTTCACTGATTAAATGAGGGTAGAGGTTTCATAGGCTGTGTAAACAGAACGATTAAATAAGGTAGAGGTTTCATACCCTATGCATGGTGGGAGAGTCTCAGACAATTTGGAAACTAAAATAAATTGCCGTCATAGGTATCAATAAGAAACATCAGCATCAAAAGAAACTCCAAATAATAAAGAACTAAAAACACCAAACATTTCAAGAATTCACTACTATGCATGGTTTATCCACATGTTTAGCAGTAATTATAAGACTTAATCGTTAACCACCTCTACAGATCCCAGTTTTCACTAATAAACATAAGGTAAATATCTCAAAATATCTTTAAAACAACTCATTAATAGGCTCAAAACGTAAATATAATCTTGAACCAACCATGGAATCTCTTTCACAACACATTCTCACACACCAGTTTTCTCATGTGTTACTAAATACCAAACATAGTCACATAGTGTACTATTACAAATTACATTACCCAAGCCTTATTTAAAAAAATTTCATTTTAATAAAACACTTTCCTCAAAATTTTTTAAGGAAAACATTCATAAAAACATTGCTAAAAATTAATTAACACAAATAAATAAATTTCAAAGTAACAGTTAATTAAAAGATGATGAAAAATCATAAAACCACCTTCTTAGAAAATCTAGAATCCAACCGCAATGAATTTGAGATGGTTCTTCTTCGATGAAGGGTTAATGATTTATTTAATTAAATGGATTGGAATAGATAATGTCTAGATTAAATCAAAACACAAAAAAATGATATACACATCAAAATCAAAACATAAAACTAAAATATGAGATAAATAACAATAAAAAATAGGTATAACTTAAATATTTTATGTGTATAAAGAATAAAATTCCCGATTTGAGATGAATCGGATGGATTTTCAGCGGTTCGGATGGGGGAAGTCGCGAGAGGAGTCGAGCCCTTGAGAGATTTAGGATTCTGTCGCGAATGAGGGAGAGGAGCGGTGACCGACTGTATTTGTGGTAAACATTTACAACTGGTTTTTAAAAATCATTGGTAAAGGGGTGTTCAAGGCACCCTTTCCCAATGGTTCAGTAGAACCGTTGGAAAAGGGGAACCATTTCCCAACGGTTTACTTGAACTATTCGAAAAGGGATCCTTGGACACCCCTTTTCCAATAGTTCTAATGAACCGTTGGAAAAGGGCGTCCTGGCCCTTCTTTACCAACAGTTTAAGAAAACCATTGGTATAGAATCATTGGGAAAGCCTCCATTCCATGTAGTGTTTCACTTTGAAATTGGGCATAAACAAGTATCAATTTATTGATAGTTATTATTTTTTTAAAACACGCTTTTTGTTTTGACAACAGAAATTAATTTTAAATTAATTAATTCAAATTATATTTTTTGAATTTTCTAAAATAAAAAAAAAATTGAATTTAGAATATCAAATATATATTAGGCTGAATTTTTTGTATTTTTCTAAAAACATCAATTTTTGATGAATAGTAAAACCACTAAGTTGTAGTTAAAAATAAGACGTTTTCATTTAAAAGAAAATTTACCTCTTCTGTGAATTGAATTTTGAAAATCCAACATACATGGTTGTTATTAGTATGTAAAATATGGTTCAATAAGTTGAAAATAATATTTGGTGGATAGTCACATTTGACTTTTATTTAATGCGATTAAAGATATATAAGGCAATTCAAGGTAAAAATGAATCATATAATAATACAGAATTACCTTAACACTTCTCCTAACCTTATTTGAAGAGTCATGGCCCACCATGGGAATCCTTGGGTCAATTTTGGGACCCCATGGAGCCACTTAAGAGTGATAATGTCACTTAATTTTAATTAACTTAAAGTAAAGGAAAAAATGACAAAATCAAATAGTTTTTATTAAATAAATTATTACATGGGGTCATATAAGTTTTATTTTCGACTATAAATATAATTTATAAATCTAAAATTATTTCCCACATTATGGTATTTTTTTTATAATTTTTAGACATAAAATAAATAAAATTATTTAAGATACAATAATGATGTAGTGTTTACGTCATTAAAAAATGTTTTAAATAAGTTAGATGATAAAGATTAAAAAAATATAAAAAACCAATCCAATTCTTATTGTATGATTTTTCTTACACCCCGAGTCTTCTTATCTTCGACTTTAATGAGTTTTGGATCTTTAGAAAACGAAAATCATTATATAATAAAATAATATTTTCACAATTATCTAAAGAGACTATACCCCCTTATAAAAGGAAACCTCTTCTATCCCATTACTCACACCTCTCAAGCCCCTTGGGTTGTCCAAACCCTGCCCAAATAAGCTCTCAAGATCCCTCTATTACACTTATAGTCCTTACCTTAGGCATAAGGCACTTTAAGTAAACATTTTGGTTCAATCCAAAGGGAGATACCCAATTTAAAGGTAACATCTTCTCTTAAGTCCTTTTGTTTTATTTTACGTTTGAAACCCCCTAAAATCTTTTTATTACTTCCTTTTATAAAAAAACAAATATCCTCAATATACTAGGGTGTTTTTAAGATAAGGATTAGAACTAAAATTACACACACCCTCATCTAATGGGTTAAGAACATACTGTTTCTGTGGATGGTGAACTACTTCCTCACGAAACGATGATTGTTTAAATAGATCATACCGCCTATCATGGTGGCCATTATGACGGATATATAGTTATATATGATATATATATATATATATTATGTTTAGGGTTTCTTTATGATTATTATCTTTTTTCATTTATAAAATACCTTTATGGTTTCCATTATGGTTAAATGCGAAAATTTCATTTGAGGAAGTGTGGACTACCGCCCCCTAAAAGTGATATGACCTGTTCATGCCATACATTGGATGTATAAATGATAGAGTTAATGAAATTATATATTGTATTATACTAGAATTAAAATATACATATTTATCATTATCTTTTAATTCTGTTAAATACAAAATAGAAATGAAAGTATTGTTCATGCATACGTATGGCATACCATCTCTAGGAACGATCCATTTTTTTCTTACCTATAAATGTTATGTAAAATTATAAATACATATATATACTGGATATATATGATATATATGATATATAAATCATGAATATAATTATATAGATAATATATTCTTGACCACATGGACAACATGAAATTATAAGTTGTTCATTTTTTACTGAAGTACGAAATATCGACAAAACCACCAATATTAACTTAAATGATAACATAATATTTATAACATGATAATAAGTGATATAACAGGGATAATAAACTTGAAAAAGGTTATTAATAAAGTATATATTAACTCAATTTTATTATTCAGGAAGAACAAGGAAAAAAAGTCAAGTTGGCCACGAGGTAAGGGGTTTCTTATCTCTCTTTTAATTCCTTGAGATTTCTATTGTTCACCACATATTTATTGCATGTGGTGTATTTTGTACTTACATTTGATATATATTATCATTATTCTATTTATATTAATGGTATTTTGTAATTCAATTGGTTGTTATTAACTTTTTCTGAAACGACTCGATTGATTACAACGCGGTAAGGGTTTTTAATCTCACATTTTATTCCCACGAAATTCATGCTATATTAGCCACTATTTAAATTTTTTGTGGTGTATGTACTAACCATGATTGTATTGTTAGTGTAATATAATTTAATTTATGGTTATTTACATCATCATTATATGATCCTTCTTTCATGTGGTGTACGTTTTGTAAGTTACCAAAACAGTAAGGGAACGTTTTAACCCAATTTCTATTCCTTGTGTTAATATTCTAATTCATAATTATGTAATGATATGATTAAGTGTGGAATCACTGTTTATTTATTTCTTTTGTAATTTCCACTCCCCTTTGTGTGGATATAATTTGGATACACATAATCACTCAATTGATAAATTCTCAAGTCATCGATATGAGCTTGATAATAGTAATTTTAACTCAATTTCCATTCATTGAGTTAAACATCCAAGTCATTGGTGTTGTTTTTACAAAAATATGGGTGAATTTTCTCAGATTTATTTACACTGAATATCCAATCATATTTAGTGTAGTTATATATGTCACACATTATTATTTAATTTATTTATCTTTAGTTTAAGGATATAGTTTTTATAAGGGATTTAGTCACAATTTACATTCCATTGAGACTTCATTGTTGTTATGCACCAATTCACTCTTTTATGGTGTATATAATGTCCTTTGGAAGATTATATCACTAATCCCTTTATTATCATATTATTATAAGCTTTGATTAATGTTATTCCTCATTTATTTTAATTCAATCATCTCTCATTTTGTTAAAAACTCTTTAACCAAAGTATCGTTTTAAATGTTTAAAAGATTTATTCTTTAAATATTTATCTTTAATGTCCATGTTTGAAAATCGGTTTTAGATTTTATTTATATTTACATTAATGTTTTCAAATGATAATTACATTAAAAGTTTCAATGTGGTATGATACACTTTGATTCAAAAATATCTCTATTAAATGTTTTAAATGGTTTTGAAAGTGGTTTGATAAAGCATTTTTTATTTCAATATATTGAAATGATATATTGTTATTGGAATGTGGAAATTTCATATTCTATTATTCTTGAGTTATTTGTTATGATTAGGTTCTGGTTATTGGGCATTGTTTACATATATGAGTGGTTCCGTGATAAACCTATGGTGGGTGAGACCGTGATAGCTCTCTAATGCATTGACTAAAGTGGCAGAGGTAAACGTTAATGAATCTCCTAAGATATTTAGAGAATATACTATGATGGGTATTCCAACATAACTCTATAAATAGCTGTGAGAGACACAATTTAAGTTTTTTTTGTATGCAATATGTTACCTTTATGATTTATTATTTTTGTGTGTTATTGATAAATTTTATGATTTCATAAGGTATGTTATGATAGAAAATTATGGTTTTATTGTTTTGTATTTATTGACGGGATAATGTTTTCATTCCTTATTTTATATCCTTTACTGAGCATTTTATGCTAATCCTAGTTTTTGAAATGTTTTCCACATGAATTAATGATGAATAAGGGTCAAGGATGATATCAAGGAAAGGTCATGCTGTTTAAAACATAGAACTAGACATATTTATTTTTTATTTTATGAAAAAATGGATAATTAGTAGTAGTTTCTACTTGTAATATTCAAGTTGAAATTTAATAGTTATGTCCTAATTCTCTAAAAATATAAAACTAAAAAGATCCTTAATGAGAATTATCCATTAATTTAAGGATTATGTAATGTTTTAAGAATGTGTCCTTATAGTTGGTATCATAGGTTGGTTTAGATAACTTTATAGGTTAGGGGTTTCTTTAAGAATAAGTGAAATTACCGTAATGGTTAGGATTTTTGAAAAATTCATAGTTATTTTAGATTATGTTAATGAGTTTAAGAATACATGAATAAGTATATCTTAGTATTTACCCTCCTCATATGATATTATATGATGATTTTACGGATATACCCACACTTACCTTTTTGGTAATAGTAAAAGGCTGAATCTAGCATGCACCAAAGTAACAGTGGATGTGAAGAAAACTGTGATGGTTTTATGAATGAGTAACTGAATTAAATGAGAGATACAATGAGAAATCTCGTGGTTATTCTCAAAAAACTATATGGAGTCATGATTGACCACCTGAACCTTGGTGATTTTTATAATGCATTGTATATGTGAGAATCAAATAGCCACGAAAGTTCAGGTAATATTCATAAATGTATGTATATTCAAAATCCTATGTATCAAGGATGTGGAAAGAAACACATAGAAAAATGTTTCAAAGGGACATTAATATGCTCTAGATGTGGAAGTGAAGGTCAGAAATCAAGAACCTACCATGGAAATAAGAAGTATCCAGTTGACTCTAGGGAAGGGAAACAAGTTATTTTGGAGAGATCAATTGAATGCTTTAAATGTGGGATTCATGGTCATTATACAAATAAATTTCCTAGGAAGAAGGTTTGTGAATGGGATCACTAGGATCATACAAATATATGTTTACCCATACCTAAGGAGATTCCAATTGAGTATGAGGAAACTAAAAATGAATGATGAAAGGTATGGATTATTTCTTAACTAATGTTTAGACATTAATAAATTTTATGATATGATTTATGATTTTTTTTGTAAGAAATAATTATTTCAGAATAAGTTGTAAAGGAATGTTTAATGGACCATGAAGAACGTTGAATGACTAAGAAGTCAACATATAAGGTATTCATGTGTTATGGTATATTTTAGGATGGTGAAATTATTAAAAGTATTAAGGATCTTTTTATGATGGGATTAAATTAAAATAATTTTTATAGTATGTGTAACCCTGATGTTTGATATATTAAAATTTTATTCAATGTATAATTATCTTTTCTTTTGTCTATATAGTTATAAAGAACCATTTGGGTTTATATGATACTTAAATTTGAGGTAATTACAGGTTAATACTTTTTGGGATTCATAATGAAAGTTATTAGATAACCTTTGTGGTTAAAATATGTTATAGTTATTTTTGATGAATTTATATCTTTTTTGGAATGTTATAAAATTATATAATTTTTGAAAAAGGACAACACACAAACCGCGTGACAACCCGTCATGTGGGACAAAGCTATAGGAATCAAACCCACAACCAGAGTGCAACTGGGATTTATTGCCTACCACTGGACTATGTGATGTCCCTGATTAGTACAAATAATTATTTTTATTTAGATGATTTTATAAATCATGAATAAGTTGATTTTGGGTTATATATGTAAATTATTAAACTATCATGGAGAATATGTGATTATGTTTATTAATTTTGAATATGAGACTTTAAGAGTAACTGATGTTATTTGGAGATAAATGTTAAGATTTATATTGGAAGACTATGTGATTAAATATTTCTGAGATTGGGGTTTCAATATAAGTTTTTATTACTTTTAATAATTTTATGGAAATTTTTTTATTGAATGCTCTTTGTTGAACTTTGGGTATTGTTTTAAAAATTTTCGAGATTAAGTGTAGTTTTTCTTATCCTTTTTGGGGATTATCTGATTTTATACTAACCATTTTTGTTTTGGTTAATGTCTTAAGACATCAGAAAAATATTGTTCATCTTTTGTGGATTATTTTATTTTCTAGAAGTTGATTATAGCACTTTCAATGTTAACAAGTCGTCTTGAATACTCTTCGTTTGAAGAAAAAATGAATTTGTGGTAGGAATTTAGTAAATGATGAAAGTCTACATGACAAGAATGTTTCCTTATGTTTTTAGTTAAGCTCATAAAAAAATTAATCAACTTTATGAAAAGTAACATAAAAAAAACTTTTCTGTTAACTTTTGCAACTGGGGAATCAATGACCGTTTACCCCATCACAAGTTTAGGATTTTCTAGTGGTTAAATTTCTCCAAATCCTGTTTTCTATTACTCTCCATCAGAATATGATGGTTTGTTTTCTCCTCCATATCCATGTTTTCAAGGAAACCTATTATTGTTTATCTTGGGTGACCTTTGTACTTATATTACTTTATTTTAAAGTGATAGATTTATTGACTCTTTTTCCGATGTGGGACTTTCAATGAAGTTTCCAAGGCCAATTTTAAAACTGCGAGGATGAAATTCCCAAAAGGGAGGAAAGATGTAACATCCCAGGTAAATAATGAAAATGAAATTTTCATATTTATTAATTTTTTTAAATTAATTATTAATTTTAATTTAATTGGGTTGCTATGTTCGATGGTGTACCCGATACACAATAACGTGTCTATTTCAAATCTTACGTTGCAAACAATGTTGAGTTGTACTGAAAAATAATATATTATTATTATTATTTTAAATGGTATTTAATTCCGAGATATTTTAATGGCAGGAATGAATATAACTAACTAAAAAATTATTATACATGTTTGTTAAATATTTTTACACTTATCTAATAAATTTTAGTGGCTTAAAATAAGAAA
Source organism: Viscum album (assembly GCA_963277665.1). NCBI lineage: Eukaryota > Viridiplantae > Streptophyta > Magnoliopsida > Santalales > Viscaceae > Viscum > Viscum album. Next base: position 1,073,500,425 of record OY728129.1, read on the forward strand.
GAATCTGATTTTAAGTATAAATACTCAAATATTCTATAAAGGTTGATTTACCGCCTCTTGATGGAGAACCCTATTTAAATCTAGTTTTGGTTAATTTTATATGTTCTATTTGGAAAAATAAAATTTTTGTTTATAACAGGGACATCAAAATTTACTTTGGGTATTTTTTTTGGTATTTTCCTTATAAAATTCAATTGTTAATGAATAGTGAAAAATACTTTATTTTAATTCAAAAATACCTTTAATATAATATATTTATAGAGTTATATATTCTTTTTATTTGGTTTTAAAGTGTAATTAGATTATATTTTAATCATTAAATCAAATTTTTGTCATTAGAAGAAATTTCACTATGAAATTGGGCATAAACAAGTGACAATCTATTGATAGTTATTATTTCGTAAAAACACGCTTTTTGTTTTGACAACAAGAACTAATTTTTAATTAATTAATCAAACAAATATTTTTTTAATTTTGTAAAATAGAAATCATTTTTCAATTTGGAATATCATGTGTATCTTAGGCTGAATTTTTTGTATTTTTCTAAAAAACATCAAATTTTGATGAATTGTGAACCACTAAGTAGTAGTTAAAAATCTGACTATTCTTTTGATTTAAATTTTACCACTTTTGTGAATTGAATTTCGAAAATCTGACATAAATTGTTTGTATTAGTAATTAAAATGTGATTCAATAAGATGAAAATAATTTTTGGTGAATAGCAACTTTTGACTTTTATTTAGCGTAGTTAAAGTTAAATAGTGTAATTCAAGGTAAAAAGAATATTATAATAATAAAAAATTACCTTAACAGTTGTCATAACTTTATTGGAAGATCATGGCCGACCCTGGGCATAATTGGGTAGATTTTGGGACCCCACAGAGCCACTTAAGAGTGATAATGTCAATTTATTTTAATTAACATAAAGTAAAGACAAAAATGACATAAAAAATAGTTTTGTGTAAATAAATTTTTACGTAGAATTATATAAGTTATATTTTCGACTATAAATATTATTTTTGAAGAAAAAATTATTCCCCAAATCATGGTATTTTTATAAATTTTAGACATAAATAAAAGAAATTATTTATGAGACAATAGTGATGTAGTGTTTACCTTATTAATAAATGATATAAATAAATTAGAAAATATATATTTAAAAAATAACAAAAACCCATCCAATTATTATTAGATGATTTTATTTCATCCACACGTCATATAATATTCTAATTTAATGTGTTTTGGATCTTTAGAAACCTAAAATCGTTATATAATAAAATAAAATTTTCACACATTCCTAAAGACCCCATCCCCCCCCTTTATAAAAGGAAACCACTTCTAACATATTCATAACACCTCTCAACCCACTTGAATTGTCCAAAACCTGTACAAATAAGCTCTAAAGATCCCTATTTTACACCTAGAAGCCTTACCTTAGGCTTAATACACTTCATGTAATATTTTTGTTTCAATCCAAATGGAGATACCCAATTTAAATGTAACATGTTATCTTAATTTCTTTTGCTTTATTTTAAATCTACACCCCCTAAACTCTTTTTATTTCATTCTTTTATAACAAAAATAGTATCCTCAATAAACTAGGTTGTTGTTATGAGATGTATTTAAACTACACTTACACACACCTCCATCTAATGGGTAAAGAAATTACTGTTTCTGCGGATGGCGAACTACTACCTCACAAAACGATGATTGTTCAAATATCTCCTACTGCCTATCATGGTGGAAATTATGATGGAACTGTATTTATAAATTATATATATTATGTTTATTTTTTCATTATGATTATATATTTTTTCATTTATAACACACCTTTATGGTTTCCATTATGGTAAAAAGTGATAATTTCATTTGAGGAAGTGCGGACTACCACCCCCTCAAAGTGATATGACTCGTTCATGCCATACGTGGGAAATATAAATGATGGAGTTAATGAAATTATATATTATATTATACTTGAATTATAATATACCTATGTATCATTATATTTTAATTCCTTTAAATACAAAATATAAATTAATATAGCATTCATGCATACTTACAACTTTCCATCCATATGAAGGGTGCATTTCTTTTATTACTTATATATGTTATGAAATATTATAAATAAATATATATACTAGATATATATGGTATATATGATATTTAAATCATGAATATCATTTTGGAGGTAGTGGAATTTTGACCACATGGACAACTTGTAATTTTAAGGTGTTCAGCTTTGACTCAAGTACCAAATATTGACAAAAACCACCATTATTAACATAAATGATTACATATGTTTATAAAATGGTAATAAGTGATATAAATGGGGTAATAAATATGAAAAATGTTCTTAATTAAGTATAATTTAAAGTAATTTTATTACTTAGGAAGAATACGGAACAAACAAGTCAAGTCGGACACGAGGTAAGGGGTTTCTTATCTCACTTTTAATTCCGTGAGATTTCCATTGTTCACAACTTATTTATTGCATGTGGTGTATGGTTAAATTCAATTTGATATATATTATCATGATTAACTTTATATTCATGGTATTTTATTATTAAATTTGTGTTTATTAACTTTTTTTCATACAACTCGATTGATTACAATGTGGTAAGGGTTTTTAATATAACTTTTTATTCCCATGATATTCATGCTATATTAGCCACTATTTTATCTTTTTATGGTGTATGTACTATCAATGATTGTGTTATTGGTTTAATATAATTTAATTTATGGGTATTTAAATCTTCATTTTATGATTCTTCTTTCAGGTGGTGTACGTTTCGTATTTTACCAAATCTGTAAGGGGACTTTTTGACCCAATTTCCACTCCATGGGTTAATCTTCTAATTCTTAATTATGTCATGTTATGATTATGTGTGGAATCACTGTTTATTTATTTATGTTTTAATTTCCACTCCTCTTTGTGTGGATATACTTTTGATACAGATAATTACTCCATTGATAAATTCTCAAGTCATCTATATGAACTTGATAAGAGTAATTTTAACTCAATTTCCATTTATTGAGTTAAAATTCCAAGTGATTGTCATTGTTTTTACAAAAATATGTGTGAAGGTTCTATGAATTATTTACACAAAGTATCCAATAATATTGAGTGTACTTATATTTTTCATACATTATTATGTAATTTATTTATCCTTAATCTAAGGATATAGTTTTAGTAAGGGATGTCGTCTCAATTTACATTTCATTGAGACTTCATTGTTGTCATGAAAAAATTCACTCTTATATGATGTATATACTATACTTTGGAATATTATATCATGAATCCATTTATTCTAAAGATATTATATGCTTTGATTAATGTTATTCCTCAATTATTTGTATTCAATCATCTCTCATTTTGTTAAAAACTCTTAAACTAAAATATTGTTTTAAATGTTTTAAAGATTTATTATTATAAATATTTATCATTAATGTATATGTCTCAAAATGGGTTTTAGAATTTTTATTAGAAATGTTGGGGGCAAACCCCTTTATTAAAAAGAAAAGAACACAGAAACTCTCTCATGGGAAAAGCGAGAACCCGAAATCCCTTGTCAAGCCAGTAGGCTTAAAGGCTTGAAACCATAAAATACAGTGGCTCAAGAGACCAGTGAGACATAACCAATTACAAAACAAAAACCCCATCCAAATCCAATGTAAAAGAAGCGATGTCTCCACCATTTACGCATCACCATCGTCACTGGACAGAGGAAAACGCCATCCCCAAGACCATCGATCCATGCCTTCAGGAACTGAAGGCCATAAAAGGCTGCAAAGACCTGATTTCGACTCATCGCCGCTGTCCCGACAGATCCCACACGTGACCGCCACTGAAACCTCGCAAAACACCGAGGCCCGATCAAGCGTCCACCACCACCACCGAGAAAGCCGGATCACCGTCGCATCTAGCTCACCTCCGCGTTTCCATCAACGCCACCCCCAGAAACGTCACCAGGGTTTCAGGACCTTCGGTAAACCACCAAGGCCACCAGATCTGAAGATCTGTTCAAATCCGGCTACCAAAAAGATGCACTATAACCAGATATGAGCCAACAAGACACAAATCCACCACATCCATCATTTCGTGCCATCACCACCGACGTCAATTTCCTCCGCTGCAACCAAGCCAGACCGAGGATCCATGGGGGTGAAGATGTCTTTGAAGCAGAAACTTTAATTCAAAAATCTATTAATTAAATGTTTTAAATGTTTTTGAAATGGATTGACAAAGCATTTTTATTTCAATATCATGATATGATATATTGTGATTTGAATGTAGAAATTCTATATTTCATTTCATCTTGTGTTATGTGGTATGATTATGTTATGGTTATTGGGAATTGTTTACGTATATGGGTGGTTATGTGATAAACATAGGGTGGGTGAGCCTGAGATTGCTCTCCAATTCATGGGGTAACATGATAGAGGCAAACCTTAATGTTCCTCCTAAGAAATTTAGGGAATATACTGTAATGGGTATTCCATTGTAACTCTCTATGTTGTTATGATATCTACTATGTATGTATTTTATGTATGCCATAAGTTACCTTTATGATTTAGGATTTCTGTGTGTCATTGACAAATCTTATAATTTCGTAAGGTATGTTATGATTGAAATGTATGGTTTCATTGTTTTCTATTTATTGATGAGATAATGTTTTCATTCTTTATTTTATATCTTTTAATGATATGTTTATGCTCATCCCATGTTTTTGAAATGTTTTCCAGGTGAATTATAGATGAATAAGGGTCAAGGATGAGGTAATGGAAAAGTCATGCTGTCTAAAACATGGAACTTGACATATTTATTTTTTATTTTATGAAAATATTGATAATGAGTTGTAGTGTCTACTTGTAATATTCAATTTGATATGTAATAGTTATGGCATAATTCTCTAAAACTCTAATCCTAAAAAGATCCTTAATGTGAATTACCCATTTATTTCATGATTATGTAATGTTTTAAGGCCGAGTCCTTATTATTTTGGTGTAATTTAGAAATTTAAAAGGCTTTAGAGGAATGAAGAGAAGAGAAGTGTGTGAGTGGTTTTTATAGTGGGGAGGAGGGTTTTTATAATATTTTAATCATTAGATTATTAATTTTCAATAAGAAAATCAATAGTAATTATTATTGTGACTGAAAATAGTTATATGGGCATGGGAGTCCAAAACCAAGGTGCTCACATTAACCATGACTCAATAAATATTGTATTTGACATATAATGTATATATATGGTAAATTACCGTATTTTACTATTCATAAAAAATTCATGTATTTTAGAAATATAAAAAAAAACATCCTGATCATTTTTTGATGTGTAGAATCCTAAAATGAAATAAATTTTTCAAAAATATTTTTCTAAATGTGATTAATTTAATTTTCAATTAAATTCAAAATTTTCTTGAAAAATTCAGATTTTAAAACTATAACAAAATTTTTAATGAATTAAAAAATTACATAAGGTCTTATAAAATTATCTTAAAACTAGAAAACATAAATTTTTTAATTTATGAATGCCTTTTAGGAAAATTAATTTTCTTTTAAATAAATAAATAATTGTAATTAATAATTCATGACTTACAAATATACCAATACTTTTTATGGTCATATTATCACTTATAAGATGCATAAATTAAATTTATACATTCTAGGGGGATGAAAATATTCTATTGGATGATTTACTATTCATAACGGTCATATTAATATTCATAAGGGTAGGTTACTATTCATAAGGGTATGTTACTATTTACCAAAAAAACATGTTTTTTATCGAACACCAAACATCTTGCTAATCACAACCATTTATGCCAGATTTTTGAAATTGAAATCACATAAGTGAAAATATTATGTTTAAAGGTCACGTGGTACTTATTAATTCTTTGTGTTGGGATTTCATGCAATTATAGTACATAATTAAAAGGATGTAATTTCCATTGATAAAACATTCGGTCGTTATAGGATAGGGTTGTACAAAATTGGATGAATTTGACTAAGAAGGGGATGGATGGTGATTGAAAGGTGTTGTTGATCCCAACAGTGGTTTTTAGTGGTTTTACAAACACAATTTTCTCATTGCTGGTCCGCAATGATGGTGTGGTGAGGTCACTGGTTCCTCGATCAGTTGCACGTATCATATAGCGATTGGTCCTGCTATGGATAGGAAATTTCTCTCCTTTATTTAGGAAATTTCTCTCCTTCATTCATCCTAGTGGAGGAGATGATGGCTAGTCAACAATAGAGGCCAGACTATATGTCGATGGATGGATCCCACTATAGGTGGAAGAGTGGAATCCCGTGTTCTGAATGGATGACCATGGGTGGCAGGGAGCCAACTACATTAGTGGGCTTTAGCTGTAGATGGAAATGTCCACACTAGGTGGTTGTAGTGTTTTGGATAGCCATGGGGGAGGGTGTGGATATGGGGTAAACCTCACATGGGAGAGGTGGAGGAGGTGTTAGTTATTCAATCTATGGGGAGGAGGACAAAGACTTGTTCCTTGTCATGTGCGGCTGTCCATAGGGGAGCTTGGCTAGATGAAGCAACCGTGTTGTGTCTCAGTAGGAGGTGGCATGCCAGAAAACATGGTATGGAAAGAGGATTATAGTTTTCAGAGGGAGACTAAGGATTCAAATGGTTTTAGTGGCTAGCTTGGAGGATGTTGGTTCCCTCAGTAAGGAAATCAATTGTCAGAAAGGTGGTGGTGGCTGACCCTCCCACCTTTTTCCATTTAAAAAGTTGTTTTTTTTGTTTCTTGACCCTCCAGTTTATCTAATTTTTATTCACCATTTTTATTTTTCCTTTATCTGAAAAAGGATATATTAATCACGCTTAAATTTTTATGGACTTATTCACATAGAAAAATGATTACAATTAATCAATTATTAGAGTAATATAATATTTTATTTTTCCGTATACTGATGACAAAATGGATACTTGAAGGAGGATCTACGGTGGTTGAATTTTGGCTGATACATTGACGAAATTGAATAGGATAACCATAATTTATTTTTATTGTTATTAAAGAATATATTAACAATAAAAAATATTATCATCATGATTTAATAATAAAAACGTTCACAAATGATTTATATCAAAAAATTTGGTTGGCCATCACCTTGTCATTCAAAATTAGATCGAAACATAGTCTATTCCATTGGGGATTTTTTAAACCCCTCTTGTTAAATTTGTAGGTAATTTATTTTTCTTACTTAAAAAAATTCATATTGTTTCTTTGATAATAATTGAAGGTATTGTGACATGAAATATGTGCATATAGATAAGATATTTTAATATTTTATCACAAGAGAAACGAAATATATTTCCTCTAGTTATTCGAGCCCTAAAATAATCTAAGAATCTCAAGTGAATTAATCAATGAAAAAAATTATAAAGAATACATAACATATTTAAAATGAATCATACTCGAATTATTCTAGTCACCTATTATTATTTAGTGAAGGATCCAAAGTCTAAGACCTATTTATTTTTCAGATATTCTCCAAGAATTGGTGTGCTCACCACTCATCAAATTCTGGGTTCAAGCATATATTTTTGATGAATACTTCAGTGTAATAATGACCACCTCGATCACATGCCTTTGAACCATAAATACGTGTTCTTATATTAGTAATGAAAGATAAAATATCTATCTCACTAGAAGGTAAGATGAAAGAGAGGATCTCACTTACTTGGAAGGAACATAAACCTAGAAATGATCCTCTCTTCTTCTTATATTGAGGGACACACAAAATACTGGAAATCATTCCTCGACACTAAGAAATAAAAAATTGACTAAATAAATAATAAATAATTATTACAAATTAAACCATTTCATAATTATTTATCCTATTTTATCACATACCTGTAATATATATTAAATATATTACATGATAAAACCAAGTCAATTAACTCAACTCATAATTCCCTCTAATATTAATCATACATGGAATATTTTTTTTTTAATAATGTTTTTCCTATATTTTTGAAATACGTTGTGAATACTTCTAAAAAATAAATTCAACCCATTTCTTCTTTAATATAATAATTTTTAAATTATTAGTGATGGATAACAAGGAATACTCTCAAAACCCATAGTGGTAACACCATGTCCTATAAAGATCTTCACCTATTATGGATAAATATTGAATACTTTATTATGTGTGACCCTTTCATCCCTTATATCAGTAGTAGTGAATAGTATTCACCACCCAAGAGTGGATTCTAGAAAATAATTAGGCCCCTTGAAGAGGTAAGGAATAGTCAGAGAAATTGCAGCCAACCATCCAAAATTCAATGTGTAATATAATCTCATTGTCTATAGATATCTCATAAATGATGACTTATACTTATTTGATCATCCTTTATCACTTTAAAATTTGTTGATCTAACTGGACATATTTAACCTCCACTAACTTGGCTAAGGACTTATGATGGAACAACCATCCTTAACAATAGGGCCTGAGATATTACTTCCTCAACTCAGAAAAGAAAATTCCTATATTAATGATTCAACCAATTCTATACCACTAATAACTCTCCTAACCCATGCTACATCACTAATATTTTTTTAACATTGTTTTTTTCCTTCCATTAATGTATGAATTCAAATGGTAGAGATTGATAATGATCTCATTTTTGGAGACCAATAAACATGTTAGTATATAGTAACAACCAATAATACATGAAACAAGTGGTGTTCTTTTTGGTGGGTTTGTCCTCATGATCTCACATACCAAAGATCACTATGTGTGAACTTCATGAGAAAATTTATCAACGATTACGAGCCTTTATCTCTTGATATCCATATATCATATATGTCTAGTCATAATTATGTATCTAGACCATAGAATATTTAATTAATATTAATGTCATAGTATCTCAAGGTTTATATTATAGATTGGGATCTACTATAAACTTTTTTTACGACATTACATTTTTTGAAATTACCACTTAAATAGTTGATGAAAAAAATAAACACTATTTTTATATGTTTACATCATGACAAATCATAGTATACATGAACCGTTAACAAAACGTCACCAATTAGTTGGGTTTAGGCACCCAATATTACAATAGTAATCAAGGTAAGTACTTGGTGTTGTGTGGTTTTAGAAACAATGGTTGTAAGAAGGGGCCCTATAGAGTGAAGAATGTGCAGTTGTGATGAGGATATCACTAAAATAATAGGCTAATTTTTGAACAAAAGATGAAACATGTGGGTATGTTTTGTAGAAATTCTCCCAAAATAGGTTGAGATCGTGATGGGTGCTATCTAATTATTGGCCACCAGTCACCAATGAGTTGACTATTGGTCGATCTTTATATCTTGTAGGGATCTGTGTGTATTATCCAATGTAAAGACAATATCATTGAGTTGGAATTATCAATCCAAATCATTTAAAAATCATCTCTATTGATGATGGGTTGGGGATGGAGTCCTTTAGATAGATAATGTTTCATCTTGTGCATCATATTATGTGTATGTTTATGTCAGTCAGTGGACTACCATTAGATTAAAGAGAGCTATGAAGAAAGTGTTTGGGAGGATAACATGAACAAAAAGATAACTAGGAAAAAATACAAAAATAGGGGAACACACAATAAATTGGTTGTCTTAGGAGATCCATGTTTGTCCATTTTTGAAAATATATGAGTAGAAAAGGGGCCTAACTTGTGTGTGACATAGTTATTTTGGTTTATGGAAGGATTTACATTAGGTTAACCATTCTGTATCTAATAAAGATTAGGACCAATGATTGATTTATATATTTAAATGTAGTTTCAAAATATTTCTTGTTTGGTTCACCATTTTTTCTCACCCATTCATGATGGTGCAGTTTCCAATTAGGATTTCTCATTGAACCGAAAATACCCAATGACTCTCATATGTCTGATGGTTCATGTGAATTCTTTCCAATGTCAGGTTATCATTTTGGAGCATAAACAAAAACACTTTTGAACTCACATTACTCGAAAGGATGGTAGGTTTTGTTCATTACACCCTTTTGGGGGGAATTATTTCCTACATTGGGATACTCTTACTGATTTAGGTCATATTCATGAATCCATTCCATGTTTGAAATATGAAACTGGTCACCCTTATGTACAAATAATTATTTTTATGAATGTGTAAATGGTAACCCATATACATGTATATGAGGTTCTCATGAGTCATGATTGGTGTAAGAAACAAGAGGAAGTAAAATATATGGCAATATTCACAATATCCTTAATTGCTTGGTTTATGAGGATGATGGAATGAAAGGAAGGGAATTTACCACAAGAATGACTATGGGTTTACTCCAAAAGGGGTTTCTTTATTTAAGACCCCCTCCCCTCTCCTTTTGACTTGTTCAAGAGAGGAGTAGGTTGGTCCTATGGGAAATAGATATTGTGGCCTATACCAAGAATACTTTATCGACAAGACCTAAGGTTTGGATCGTCATTACCATAATAATATATAGTTGAGGACATTTCAAGGATCTAAAAAATTAGGTAGGATAAATTCAATAATTCCATTGCCATGATAATTTTTGATTGATAGGTTGTGATGGTGTTCCCTAGGTTCATATCATGCATATATAGAAGAATAAGAGGATGTCATGGCTTGGCCCCACTCAAATGAGGTACCTAAGTGAAGAATTTCCCTACCATTTGATGATATGAAAGAGGGATAAAAGGGATGCCTCCTCCAGGTTATTCCTAGGTGATATTGATCTTTATTTCAATAGGTGATACCTATGTGTGTTTGAGGCTACCTCACATAGGTGATACCTACGTGAGTTAGAGGCTTCCTCACACAGGTGATACCTCAGTGAGTTGGAGGCAAACTTATACAAGTGATACTTGGTATAAAATCTAGAAGAACAATATGGGAAAGAAAACATCAGTGGGAACTTGTTCAGACCTATAAGGGTCTCCTCGGGTGCCTATGTAAGGCTCTCCTGTATATTTGATATTGGGAAGGGAACCTCACCATAGTACCTTTTGACTAAGAGGGAGGGTATTCCCATATATTTATTTGATGTTTTAGGCCTTTCAAGAACTCCAAAAAATAGATTCCATTTCATTCCATATTATGTTAAGTATTAGAGAACTAAATTGGGGGTTTGAGGACCTTGGTGAAAGAAAAGGGTGAATATAGATTCATGTGGATCCTTTGGATTTGATTCAACTCCAATGACGAGCCTAATATTCCTATTTATTAGAAATATTTGGACCCTGGGTAAAGGAGGTTCTATTCACATGTTCCTCAAAAAGGTTATTCATGCATGCAAGAAATAATTGGTTCTCCACACAGGTAGATGGTGTATATGGTTTATGTAGGCTGGTCCACAATGGCTACTCCACACATGCAGGCCCTCGTTGGTTATTTATTATGGGATAGTATGTGAAAATGCTCAGTGTATATGGGACTTTTTTTGAAATGGGCGAATGAGTTGTGAGAAGGAGCTCTATGAGATCTCAAATTCCTTCATTAAAATTATAACCTTCCTGTAACTATTAATTTTGATTCATATGTTCATTTGGGCCCTATGACATATAAAAATGAATCTTGGAAAGTAAACTACCACCAATATTATTGTGTATACTACCAAGATAGTATTTTTTTTAATTCTATATAGTGTCGTAATGCCCTCAATTGTTTTTAAAGGTGTTGAAACAATTTTATCTACAATTTATGAAATAAAAAGTTAACTCTTTGAGGTTTGTTATCATAGTTAATGAATATATTATGTTTTGTTTCTAGGGAGTCTAGTTTCCTTGGTTTTTGAATATTTCTGAGGAATATAAAAATATAATATTATTCTTTATCAAATCATGGAGACACATTTATACTCAAAGCCAATGTGAGTTCTTTATGTGAGGATAATTGTAACATCCCAGGTAAATGAAGAATAAGACATATTTCATATTTATTAAATTTTTGAATTAAATATTAATTTTACTTTAAAAGGGTTGCTATGTTCGATAGCGTACCCGATACGCAACAACGAGTTTCTTTGAAATCTTACGCAGCACACGAATAATGTAATATTATTATTTTAAATATTAGTTAAATCCTAGATGTTGTATTGGCGTGAATGAACAAAACAATCTGAAATATGATTATACATTATTGCTAAATGTATTTACATTATACAATAAAAAGTTAGATGCTTAAAATGCGAATGAATCTAATTTTAAGCATAATTTAAGTTAAAAGGCCAATTTATCGCCTTTTAATGGGGAACCCTTTTTAAATATATTTTTGGTCACCTTAATACATTATATATGACCAAATAAATTCCTTATTTAGAATGGGGACATCAAAATTTTCTTCGTGTAAATTTTGGGAATTTTTTCGATAATGTTCATTTTTTAATGAATAGTGAAAAATATTGTATTTTAATTCAAAGCTATGTTTTAATCTAATTTATTTTTATGGTTATATTATCTTATAAATTAGTTTTAAAGTGTAATTAGAATATATTTTTACCATTTAATCCAATTTTTGTCATTTTAATTAATTTCTCTTTTAAATTGGACATAAATAAGTATCAATATTTTGATAGTTATTGTTTCATGAAAACACGCTATTTGTTTTGATAACGGGATTTAATTTTGAAATTAATTAATGCCACATATATGTTTTGAATAAGGAAAAATATACATAATTTTTTAATTCAGAATATCAAATATATCTTAGGCTGAATTTTTGGTATTTTTCTGAAAAACATCAATTTTTGATGAATAGTGAAACCACTTAGTGGTAGTTAAAAAAACTGAATTTTTCATTTAAATTAAATTTTACCACATCTGGGAATTGAATATCAAAAACCAGAAATACATGGTTATTATGAAGAAGTAAAATGTTGTTCATTAAGATGAAAATAAATTTTGGTGAATAGTAACTTTTGACTTTTATTTACCGCGGTTAAAGGTAAATAGGGTAATTCAAGGTTAAAAGAATATTATAATAATTCACAATAACCTTAAAACTAGTCAAAACCTTATTGGTTGAGTTATTTATGACAATGGGAATCGTTTCGTAGATTTTATGAACCCATTGATCCACGTGGGAGTGATAATGACAATTTAGATTAATTAACTTAATGTAAAGGCAAAAATGACAAAAGCAAATATGTTTTAGTAAATTAGTTTTTAAAAATAGTTATATAAATTATCATTTAGTCTATAAATATTAATTATAAATATAAAAAGATTTCCTACCTCATGGTATTTCTTTTATAATTTTTAGACATCAAATAAAGTAAATTATTTATGACACAATAATGATGCAGTATTTACTTTATTAATAAATGATTTAAATAACTAAGATTATAATGATTAAAATTTTATCTAAAACATGTCCAATTTTGATTGGATGATTTTATTTCGAATATGAGTCATCTTATCTTCGACTATTATAATTTATGGACATTTATAAACCGAATTTCATTATATAATAATATAATATTTTCACACTTTCCTAAAGTCCCCCTTCTCTCCCTTATAAAAGAAGACCATTTCTATCCAATTTGCACACCTCACAAGCCTTTTGGATCATCAAAACTCTGCCCAATTAAGCACCATACATCCCTCTCATCCACCTAGAATCCTTTCCTTAGGCATAATGCACTTCAAGAAGTCCTTTGGTTCAAACCAAAGGGAGTTACCCAAATTAAAGGTAACCGTTTCTCTAAAATTGTTTTCTTTTATTTTTCTTCTACCACCCCTAAACTATTTTTATTCCTTTATTTTGTAACAAAACCAGTATACTAAATATATTAGGATGTTTATACGAGAAGTATTCGAACTACACTTACACACACCTCCATCTAATGGGTGAATAACATAATGTTTCTGTGGAAGGAAAACTAACGCCTCACGAGACGATGATTATTCAATTACCTCTTACTGCCTCTCGTGGTGGGCATTATTATGGAACTGTATTTATTTATGATATATATATTATGTTTATTATTTACTTTGGCTTATGTACTTCCCATTTATATCACACCTTTTTGTTTCCATAGTGGGTAAATACGATAATCTCATTTGGGGAAGTGCAGTCTACCACCCCCTCAAAGTGATGTGACTCGTTAATTCCTTATGTTGGATGTATAAAGGACGGAGTTGATGATATTATATAAGATATTATACTTTAATTATAATATAACTATGTTTAACTATGTTTTAAGTCTTTTAAAATAATAAATTTAAATGAAAGTAGCATTCATGCATACGTAAGGGATTACCGTCTCCATGAACGGTGCATTTCGTTTCTTACCTCCAAATGTTATGTACTATTATAAATACATGTATATACTAGATATATATGATATCCAAATCATGAATATAATTCTAGATATAATGAATCATTGACCACATGATCAACATGTGATTATAAGAAGTCCATTTTTGAATCAAGTATCAAATATCGACAAAATGGACGTTATTAACTTAAATAATTACATAATGATTATAACAAGGAAATAAGTGATATAAAAGAAATAATAAACTTGAAAAAGGTTCTTATGAAGTATAAATTAACTTTATTTTATTATTCAGGAGATTAAAGAATGACCGAGTCAAGTCGGACACAAGGTAAGGGATCTGACCTCTCTCTTTCTTTTCAAGTACTCTCTTTTATGTCATTTTTTATAGCCCATGTTCTTATGTTGGATGATGTTATTTTATATTCACCATATAGGAATTTGCATTTTAATATGATGAGAGACCCCCTCTTACTCTCATCAATTCATTTTTAGAATTTTTAATTGGCGTCGGCATGCTCCCGATTTTTTATAAGGTATTTTCTTATCTCACTTTTAATTCTATGAGATTTCCATTGTTCGCCACTTATTCATTACATGTGATGTAATGTTTACTGAAATTTGATATATATTATCATGATTGAATTTATATTCATGGTGTTCTATGATTCAGTTGATGGTTTGTCACGACCCTTCCTCGGGGCTCATGCCGTGACTACCCCAAGCCCGCCTTCAATAGGCCAGGGGCTAGCGACTAGCACCTAAGGTGTAAATCCCGTTAACTGGGAAGGCATTTCCTTTATAAAACAGAAACACATCTAATCAGATTACAAGTAGAAGTAATACACTAAGTACAAAAGAGAGTGGTGAAAAGTAAATGGGCCAGAATACAAACCCAACTGAAAAGTACTGCTACAACTGAACGATAGTACAACAGAAAAGACAAACAGCTAAAAGATAGAAGCAGCTCATGGGTCGTCCATCTCGGATCCTACCTGAAGGGTAGGTACATATAGCCTCCTCAAAGCTCTCACCTTCCAACTTCCTCCGAGTATTATCTCTTCGTGAATTCCACCTCCGGGTACTGACTCGTCGTGAGGTCCACCTCTGGGTACCATCCAGTCCTCGTACACTCGGTCCCTGTCAGCGTTGTCCGTCGTCTACATCCAACACAACATGGTGCAGGCATAGCCCATTCAGGGGTGAGTATGCGATACTCAGTAGGGACCTCGAGACCCTCAAGGTTTCAATAAATCCAACATGGACAACCATAAAAAAGGATCTCAACAGATAACCCTTACTTAAGTATAATCCCATACTTATACTGAAGTTATCAAGTATCCCATATCAATCATGAGAAAACACAAAGGTTATGAAATAAACGGATTACCACTACTTAGGTATATGCATATACAACTATACCTAAGATATCAAGAGACCCATCTCAATCCTGAGGTAAACACAAAGGTCAAAGACTCAGCTCAAACCAAGATTTTCATTATCGAAACCACAACTGCTGGAGAACTCCTCCTCTGTCGAGTACAGTGGACCTGTCACGACTCCGAGGTGCTACTCACTATCCTTAGACAGCTGAGGTACTCATCTTGTCTAGTACCACAAGTCTTCTGGAAAACATCGGGCACTCCGTCCGATGTGGGTCTGCCGCCAAATAACGGGTGATCCCCCAAATATCCTACAGAGGTAATCCTCCTGTTGAGTACCACGAGTATGCTGCCAAATACCAGGCACTCCGTCCGCCGTGGGTCTGCCGCCAAATATCGGGCGCTCCATCCACTGGGCTAATCGAATCAGTCCGAGTCGAATCAGTCAAGCAGTCACCAGGTCTATAGCTACTTGGTCTCTACACTCCGTACGCTCATATCTAGGAGGTTCTGCTCCACGAGCTACTGGTTGTTACTTTAAAGTGTCATGAAGTCCCACTTATAAGTATCACAAAGGACTGACTCATCATAGGGGTCTCAACACAACAGACGGCGCATCAACCGGACGCCCAGTCTGTGAGTTATTAGCCTTTTTGTCCTGGGGGCCCGGTTGGTTCCGTGTATGAACCAACCTGACTGTATCTCACCTGTACCCTGAAATATAATATAGTATACTCAATGTAACCGTTTCTCAATGATATTACCAACGCCGCTGACGGTTCGTCAAAGGGACGTCCGGTCTGAAAGTTATCACCTTTTCCGTTCCAGGGTCCAGGTTGGATTTTAATATAAAACCAACCCAACCATACTCCAACTACATCCAAGCCTCAGGTGAAGTATTAAAAAACATCCTTCTCCCCAAAAAGACTCCAACATAGTCGACGGTACGTCAATCAGACGTCCGGAGCTCAAGTTACAAGCGTTTCCGCTCATAGGGCCTGGTTGGTTTTGGGTTCGAACCAACCCGGCCGTAACCAAACATTTCCGAAACCTTGAGTGTAATATACTGAAACCACTATATCAATCCAAGTATCCATAAGAAATTGACGGTGAGTCGATATGAGGTCTGTAGCCCATGTTATAGGTGTTTGAACGAACCTGGTCCGAAAATAGGGGGTTTGGGCCCGGTCTGACCTGGCCCAATACCCCCTGGGTCGGCCCAAACCGGATCGAAATGACTCGGGTCCGGGTCCACCCTGGTTGGGCGCAGCCCAGCCCGGCTGGTGCGGCCCAGCCCGACGTTGGTGGCCCGGCTGGCGCGACCGGCCTAGCCCGTGCAGCCTGCAGCCAGGATCATAAGTCGGTCGCGGCTCGACGCTGGCCGAGCGTGATGCAAGGGGAGCGGCCCCCTTTTCCTGAAATGGGGAACCTAGTTGGGTCCGCCCTAGTAGTAGGTCGGGGGGTTACACCCCCCCAGATTTTTAGGTAATGGCCGGCCATTACGGCCGACCAGTTTGTGAGGTGCCACGGGGCCCAGAGGGGGTCTCGCCTACTGGGGTCTTCGGTAGACGGCTTGGCTGGCCACCCCTGCTGGTCCGCCACAGTCTTAGGTCATGGCTTGTCTCACCAGCATGGCATGATGGCTCCGCACCCCTCCACCACGGCCGGCTCCTGGCCGTGGCCCGCTCCAGCCACGATCCTCTTTGTCTCCGCACGGTGCAACGACACCGTGCCACATTCACCGCGGCCTTGCATGGCCGCCGTTCCCTTCCAGTCATCGTATGGTGCAACGACACCGTGCGCCTTCGCTTAAAACTAAAACAAAGATCATCAAAGAAGAGTGGAGGAGAATCTTCCATGTTCGTGCGGTCCAATCTCCTCCTGTTATGATGATATCATGTGGCCAATTCATTAAGCAATGAAGAACGATGATAATCATTGAACAGGAAAAATATCCCCTACCTCGTGACATTATCACTCAATGGATCTGTGGAGAGGTAGTGCCATTCGTTGACGTCAGAAGGTGGCATCGTTTGCGAAAATTTCAGCAGCGGTGTCTCCTCCCTTGATGGAGAAAGATATTAAAATCCGAACAGAAAAACCCCTACCTCATGGTTCACCATTCGTTGACGATATCGCGAGAGGGTGGACGTTGGCTCGTTGATGTCGTCGCAAGTTAGGAGATGAAGGTGACGACGATCGTTGGCACTTGTCGCTTCCGAAAACCTTAGATCCGGGCTCTAGTGTCGTTTGTTGGAGATCCAGCAGAAGAAGAAATATTCTTTGTGATGATAACGTTTGAGTTGTTCTTCGTGGATGAAGGAAACTCTCCTCTAATTCTCCCAAAGTATTTGTGAAACAATATTTCTTTAAGTCTCTTTGTTTTGAAAGATCCCAAGAAATTCAAAATAAGTAAAAGGGGTGTGACAAAAATAATTAATAAGGTTAATAATTATCTTAGTTGGCTCCATTAAGCTTGGGAGGTAGAGTTGTCATAAATTAATCAAGGGTGAGTGGTGGGGAGGTCAAGGCGGTTATGGGGGAGGTGAGGGGTTAGGGTCCATTGTGGGCCCCACCACACTAAAATCTCTCATTGTAGGTTAGGTGGGTGTGGGCCACAAATCTAACTCCCTCTTTGTTGAAAATAACCACCTTCCATGAATAAAATTTGTACATAACAAATTTTATTTACATTAATCTAATACGAAAATATTAAACCTCAACCCGCTCAAAACGAAACTATGGTAAAGGTCTCCTTAAGTAATTACTGGGGCTGCGTGTTCATCCGTGCCCTGAGATTTCAATTCCATGAACCAGTTGAAAAGATAGAAAACCCCGCTCGTTCGTTTTCTGAACGTACCCGATCTAAACTTCATAAATTGATTCCGGGCACACTGGGCCTCAGATTCAGGTGCCGTTAAAAGCCATAGACTCATAAAATTCAAAAGAAATTATGAAATAAATTTCATTGAAATTTCTGGGTCTTTACATTACTCCAACCTCATAGATTTACGTCCCCGTAAAGATACAACACAAACTAGGGAAACTAAAGGAGGTACCAAGCATGAATCTGAGCCTCCCGGTCCCTTCTGCTCTCTTGGAGGTTTCCCTGATGCCAGAAAAAGCGCACAAGAGGAATCGACCATCCTCGTAGGACCTACTCATGTCGATCGTCAACCTCAACTGGAACCCCATGAATGTTGCCCCATCATTGATGTCTAGCTCCCAATGGTCGATGATGAAAGACAGGACGTGAACACATCTCCTCAGCTGAGATAAATGGATGGCATTGTGCACCCAGTGCAACTGAGGTGGAAAGGCCAGATGAACCTCGGAGATATCTTTCCACCTTGCCCACATCTCTGTATTCTTCGTCGAGGTGAGACCCTTATAAAGGAGTGGTCGTCACCCTTAAACTTCAGTGGTCTCGTCTCCTATCAGCATATGACATCTATCCACTCCATGCAGTCTTCATCTACTCCTGGATGATATGCACCTTATCCGTCATAGCCTAAACCATTTCTGGTTTTACACATGTTGACTTCATCACAATCCACAAAGTATATCTAAAACGCAGCCAGCTGCTGTCTCGCCACTCCTAACAGCTAAATGCCCGATCTCCTACTAAGATCATCTGCTGCAAAGTTCCCCTCCCCAAGAGTATAAACTATCTTGAAGTTATATTCCTAGATGAATTCAAGCCAAAACTGATGTCTCAGTTTCATGTCCTTCTAAGAGAAGATACAACTGAGACTATTGAGTTGGAGTGAATCATAAACAATTCTCTCAACGAACAATGGGTGAGACTTTCCAATTTTAAGAACTCATATCCACCATTCTTCGTCTACGTTCGACCAAAGAGCTGCTGAGATTTCTCCTCTGCCAAAAAGTTCAATCTGGTCTCATCCCTTGGATAAACCACGTTCTATTCCTAATAAATTCAATCCTGACATGAATGATACAATTAATGTCTTGAATGACGTCATAAGGACACGATGCTACTACTAAGAGATCTAACTATGACTCTCCCCTACAAGGGTTGAGTCACACTGTTGGCATCAGTGCGTGATTACTGTGTCTCCTCCAGTAGGAATCTCATAAGTGAAGGTCAAGTCAACAGATTTAATCGGAACCTCTTAGTATCAACTATACAAAAAAGACAAGAAAGTAAACGTCACAAAGAAAGGTGTATTTTATTACTGCATATCAAAGTACAAAGACAAATAAAACCAAAAAAACAACAAAAAGGAAGATAGAAGAACCAATAACCAAGGCCCCTTGCATGGAACTAGTCCCGATCCTATCCACCTGCTTCTGGAGCTCCACTTCCTTGTCCACCGCTCGGCTGCTGGTCAAGCTTTCACCGCTGCTTCTGTCTCGGTGGCTCCTCCAATGCTAGCAGATCAACTGTTTGGGGAGCCGGAAAGTCACGTGCCTTGTGACCCTAGTTGCTGCACGAATAGAACTTCCTGCTCCTCATATGGCTTGCTTGGTTCATTTCCCTCGAACATTCGAACCTAAAACCCAAGGTCGTCCACCTGTTGGCCTGGTCCTCTTGGACCTATGCATCACCCATCTCCTACCTACAGATGACTCAGCTACAGACGAAAACCATGTGACAAGGGCAGCAGCTCCCAAACATGCTCAGAGTGTAGAGTCACTAGTATAAACTCCACCCTGAATAAGGTCTCGAAGTCTCCCTAGGTGAAGGTCATCCCATCGCAAAACTGGAACATGTGGCTCCACCAGCTCTCAGCTGATCCATGGAAGAGGCTAACAGGTAGGTACACCATCAAGTCTGCTGGTGTCCCAGCTATGTGGAAATCTCGTGCTATAAACTTTAGCCCGTGCCCAGCCATCTGAAAATCAGACTCGCCTCGAAACGTCAGAGGGATCTGATGCTTGAACTCATGCATCGTGCTCAAGCAGCGTGCACTCTCTGTAGGTGTCTGATCTAGAAGAGGGCCATGTACTGAGGCCTCGTCACTCAATGGCATGTCCGCACGTACAACTGTCGGGGCTCTAGCTGATTGTCTGTGGGGAGGCATCCCGAAAGAACCGATGCAACACGGTCAAAAGACAATACCTGGTGAGATGACCTGTTTGAGCTGAATTAAAAGAAACTTATGAAAACACACACGCGATCAGTTTTTTCATGCACTAAGTTGGAAATCAGAAGTCAGGGTCCTGGTTTATGGATACGTCGGCCACCCGCACCAACACTAGACTCCCTGAACTGAAAACCACACTTAGTACCCTTAAAACTATTGTTTCACATTGAGAAAAAAATATTAGAATCCTAAGTTCTGAGGTAGAACCGACTCCTCTGATACCAATTTGTCACGACCCGTCCTCAGGGCCCATGCCGTGACTACCCCTAGCCTGCCTTCCATTGGCCAGGGGCTGGCGACTAGCACCTATGGTGTGATTCCCATTAACTAGGAAGGAATTTACTTTATAAAACATGAACACATCTAATCAGAGTACAAGAGGAAGTAATCCACTATGTAAAAAAAGAGAGTTCTGAAAAGTAAATGGGCCAGAAAACAAACCCAATTGAAAAGTACAACTACAACAGAACGAAAGTACAACAAAAAAGACGAACAACTGGAAGATAGAAGCAGCTCCTGGGTCATACACCTCAAATCCTACCTGAAGGGTAGGTATAGATAACATCCTCAACGCTCTCACCCACCAACCTCCTTTGAGTACTGTCTCATCGTGAAGTCCACCTCCGGGTACTGACTCATCGTGAGGTCCACATCCGGGTACCGTCCAGTCCTCGTACACTCAGTCTCTGTCAGTGCTGTCCAGCGTCTACATCCAACAAAACAAGGTGCGGGAATCGCCTATGCAGGGGCGAGTATGTGATACTTAGTAGGGACCCCGAGACCCTCAAGGTCTCACTAAATATAACATGGAAAACCATAGAGAAGGATCTCAACAGATAAACCTTACTTAAGTATAATCCCATACTTATACCTATGTTATCAAGTAACCCATCTCAATCATGAGGAAACAAAAATCTTATGAAATCAATGGATATCAACTACTTAGGTATATGCACATACATATACCTAGGTTATTAAGAGACCCATATAAATCATGAGGTAAACACAAAGGTCAAAGTCTCAGCTCAAACCCTGATTTTCATTATCGAAACCAGAACTGCTGGAAAACTCTTCCTTTGTCAAGTACAATGGCCCGGTCACGACTCCGAGGCACTACTCACTAACCTTAGAGTGCTGAGGTACTCCTCCTGTCGAGTACCGCGGGTCTGCTACCATATACCGGGCACTCCGTCCGCTGTGGGTCTGCCGCCAAATACCGGGCACTGCCCCTAATAGCCTGCAGAGGTACTCCTCCTGTCGAGTACCGTGGGTCTGCTTACAACTACCAGGTGCTCCGTCTGCGGTGGGTCTGCCGCCAAATACTGGGCGCTCCGTCCAATGGGCTAATCGAATCTCTCCAAGTTGAATCGATCAAGAAATCATCAGGTCTACAGCTACTAGGTCTCCGCACTCTGTATGCTCGTCTCCGGGAGGGTCCTCTCCACGAGCTACTGGTTGTTACTTCCATGTGTCACGAAGTCTCACGTAGAAGTATCACAAAGGACCGCCTCGTCATAGGGGTCTCAACACAATAGATGGCGCGTCAACTAGACGCCCTGTCTGTGAGTTATTAGCCTTTTAGTCACGGGGGCCCGGTCGGTTTTGTGTACGAACCAACCTGAATGTTTCTCAACTATTCCCCGAACTCTCATAGGGTATACTCAAAGGTACCGTTTCTCAAGGAGATTACCAATGCCACTGACGGTTCGTCAAACAAACGTCCGGTCTGAAAGTTATCGGCTTTTCCATTCTAGGGTCTCGGTTTGTTTCGAAGATAAAACCAACCCGAACTTACTCCAATTGCATCCAAACCTCAATTTAGGTATTAAAAATGATATATCTCATCAATATGATTCCAACATAGTTGACGGCATGTCAATCAGACGTCCAGATCTCAAGTTACAAGCGTTTCTGCTACGAGGGCCCGATTGGTTTTGGGTTCGAACCAACCCGACCATACCCAAACTTTTCCGAAAGCTTGAGTTTAATATACCAAAAGGCCCGTCTCAATCCAAGGATCCCTATGCAAATTAAGGTGTGTCGTTCAGAGGTGCGTAGCTCAAGTTATAGGAGTTTGAATGAACTTGGTCCGAAAATAGGGGGTTTGGGCCCGATCTGACTCGGCCCAATACCCCCGGGTTGGCCCGAACCGGGTTGACCCAACCCAGGTCTGGGTCCAGACTGGTCGGGTGCGGCCCGACCCAGCTGGCACGGCCCGAACCGACCCAGCCCGTGCAACCTGCGTCGCTGCTCGGCATTGGCTCGATGCTGGCCGAGCAGGACGCAAGGGGCATGACCCCCTTTTTGGAAATGGCGGACCCAGTCGGTTCTGCCCTAGCAGAAGATCGAGGGGGGGGGGGTTACACCCCCTTGGTTTTCTGGGTAACAGCTGACCTGTTTTTGAGGCGCCGCGGGACCCAGAGGGGGTCACACCTCCTGGAGTCGCAGGCGGACGGCTCGGTCGGCCGCCCCTACTGGTCAGCCGCGACATGAGGTCATGGCTTGTCTCACCAGCGCGGCGTGTTGGCGATGCGCCCCTCCGCCGTGGCCCACTCCTGGCCGCGGCCTTCTTCGGCCTTTCCGGCGTGGTGCGACGACGCCGCGCACCACCGCCGCGGCCCGCTCCGGCCGCGGTCCTCTTCGTCTCCGCACGATGCAATAGCACCGCGCCAGCTTCGCCGTGACGTTGCGTGGCCGTGGTTCCCTGCCGATCACCGTATGGTGCAACAGCACCATGTGCCTGCGCTTACAACTTCAACGAAGATCAACAAAGAAGAGTTGAGGAGAATCAACCATGTTTGTGTGGTTTGATCTCCTCCCATTATGATGATATCATGCGGACAATTCCTTAAGCAATGAAGAAAGATGATAAGTCTTGAACATGAAAAATAAACCTTACCTCGTGATGTGATCACTTGACAGATCTGCGAAGAGGTAGCATCGTTCGTTGATGTCGGAAGGTGACGTCGTTTGAGAAAATTCCCACGGCGGTGTCTCCTCCCTTGATGGAGAACAGTATTAAAACCCGAACATAAAAACCATACCTCATGGTTCTCCATTTGTTGACGATGTCACGAGTGGGTAGAAGTCAGCTCATTGATGTCATTGCAAGATAGGAGATGAAGGTGACGATGATCGTTGGTTCTCGTCACATTCGAAGGCCATCGATCCCGGCTCTAGTGTAGTTCATTGGAGATCTGGGGGAAGAAGAACTGTTCTTTGTGAAGAGAACTTCAGAGTTGTTCTTCGTGGATGAAGGAAACTCTCATCTAATTCTACCAAAATATTTTCCAAACTATATTTCATTAAGTCTATTTTTTTAAAAGATCCCAAACAATTCAGAAGAAGTCAAAGAGGTGTGACAAAAATAATTAATAAGGTTATTAATTATCTTAGTTGGCTTCATTAATCTTGGGAAGTGGAGTTGTCATGAATTAATCAAGGGGTGATTTATGGGGATTTCAAGGGGGTTATGGGGGAGGTGAGGAGTTAGGGTCTCGTGTGGGCCTCGCCACATTAAACTCTCCCATGGAAGGTTAGGTGGGTGTGGGCCCCACCTGCAACTCCCTCTTTTTTGAATATAACCACCTTCCTTGAATAAAATTTGTACACAATAAATTTTACTTACTTTAATCTAATCCTGAAATATTAAACCTCAATCTGCTCAAAATTAAACTAGAAAAAAGGTATCCTTATGCAATTATCAGTGCTGAATGTTCATCGGTGCCCTCAGATTTCAATTCTGAGCACCAGTTCAAAAGATTGAAAACCCGCTCGTTCATTTACTGAATGTACCCGAGCTAAACTTTAGAAATTGATTTAGGGAACATCGGGGCTCGGATTCAGGTTCCATCAGAAGCCACAGACTCGTAAAATTCTAAAGAAATTAAGAAAAAAATTTCCATGAAATTTCTTGGTCTTTACATGGTTATTAAATTTTCATCAAGCGACTCATTTGATAACAACTCACTAAAGGGTTTCATCTCACTTTTTATTCCAGTGAGATTCATGCAATACTTTCCACATTTTTTTTGTGTGGTGTATGTACTTACCATGATTGTGCTATTTGTGTAATATAATTTTATTTATGAGTATTTAAATCTTTATTGTATTATCCTACTTTCATGTGGCATATGTTTTGTAAGTTACCAAATCAGTAAGTGAATCTTTTACCCTCCTCTTTTTAAAAAACTTCTTTTTGTTACATCTTATTATGTTGGGATATGTTCTTCTATATCCTTATTGATGTAAAATTTATGTCTAAGTGAATAGATAACATTTATATCTCATCAACTCATTTTATAAATTTTAATGTGACATCATTAGGCTATTGAATTTTTGCCAGGGAACCTTTTAACCCAATTTCAATTCTTTGGGTTCAACTTGTAATTATTTAATATGTTATCCTATTAATATGTGTGAATGACCTCTGATTTTTTTAAACTAAATATCCACTAATATTGGGTGTATTATTATTTTTCACACATTATTATGTAAATGATTTATCCTTAATCTAAGGATACATTTTTTATAAGGTATTTCGTCTCAACTTACGTTCCATTGAGACTTCATTGTTCTTGTGCACCAATTCACTCTTATATGGTGTATATACTGTACTTTGACATATTATATCATGAATACATTTATTCCCATTATATAATAATGTTCTGATTAAATGTTATTCCTCAATTATTTTTATTCAAGTGTCTCTATTTTTGTTAAAAAAACTCTTTAACTAAAATATCATTTTAAATGTTTTAAAGATTTATTCTTCCAAATATTTCTCATTAATGTCCATGTTTTCAAAATGGTTCTTAGTATTTATTTATATCAACATTAATTTTTTCAAATGATAATTCATTTATAAGCTTCAAAGTGGTATGGGACACTTTTATTCAAAAATCTCTTTTTAAATGGGTTTGAAAATGATTTGATAAAGCATTGTTTATTTCAATATCATGATTTGATATATTGGAATGTGGAAATGTTATCTTTCCTTTATACATGTGTTTTAAGTTATGATTATGTAATTGTTATTGGGTATTGTTTACGTATATGGGTGGTTCTGTGATAAACCTAGGGAGGGTGAGCCCGAGATAGCTCTCCAATGCATTAGGTAACGTGATGGAGGTAAACGTGATGTTTCTACTAATATATTTAGAGAATATACTGTGATGGGTATTACAAGTGTAACTCCCTACGTAGCTGTGATAGCTACAATGTATGTATTATATGGATGCCATAAGTAACCTTTATGATTTATGATTTGTGTGTGTTAGTCATAAATCTTATGATTTCATAAGGTATGTTATGATTGAGAATTATGGTTTCATGGATTTGTTTTTATTTATGGGCTACTGTTTTCCTTCCTTATTTTATAACCCTTACTAAGATTTTTATGCTCATCCCATGTTTTTTAAATGTTTTCCAGAGGACATAAAGATGAATATGATCAAGGATGGGATCAAGGAAAAGTCATGCTGTCTAAAACATGGAACTAGACAAGTTTATTTTTAAGAGTTTTTGTTTTATGAAAAAAATGGACACCGAGTAGTACTGTATACATGTAATATTCAAGTTGTTATGTTATAGTTATGGCCTAATTCTCTAAAACTATAAACCTGAAATGATCCTCAATGTGAATTATTCATTTAATTCATGATTATGTAATGTTTCAGGCCGGGTAATTATAATAATATCATTAGTCCTGATGTAAAATAGAGTGAAATTAATATTTTTTTTTTCTGAAAACCTTTTTTAAAAACATCATTCATAGAATAGGGATGCCAAAATTTATTCAAATCAATATAATAACTCTTTTTTTCATCTGAAGGAATTAGCAGTGATAAATATTCATTTAAAACAATATCAGAAGCATTGTCTAATATGTTTCATTCACTATTTAATGGAATCTTTAGTATTCGTATATATTTTTGTGATTTCATTAATATGAAATCTAGAATCCTAATTTTAAATACTTTCTATTAATCTTGTAATCTAGATAGATCTTCAAAAAAAGTAAAATATGTTTCATAAGGCACTCTCCACACTATCACAATTTATTGATAGAAAGATCAATAAATCAATCATCCCATGAGAAATGTTTCACATTCCAATGGAGTTGAATCTATTTACACAATTACTTTTTAGTTTCAACCTCAATAACCATATCAATTTGTGCTATTGATTTTTTTATAAATCATGATATCCATTTCCAAATCACCATTGTTAGTATTATATGAATGAATCCATAGAAATCCAACATACATCACCTCTTTCCTTTATTAAACACATATAAATATATTGAAAACAAATACAATCCAACACTTAAGAACTTGACATTTTTTCACATCCAAATGAACAATAAAATTCAATTGATTTCATGGAAACTCATAGAATTAAATGTGTTAGACCACTATACAACCACCCATAATGGAGGCTACCTTAACCAATCACAATGAAATTTCCTTCTACTATTTATCACTCATTTTATTACCTATCAGGAAAAGGAATATTGAATAAAAAATTTTTTAGATGATTTATTGTTAAGAGGATAAAATATTTTATAGCAACATATATTTTTCAAAAAACAAATTTATCAAGACAATAATAGCCATAAGTTCCCTCTAAAAATAAGAATATTTATAAATATTTCTGTCAATGAAATCATCTACCAAAACACATCAGATCCAATATTATTGACATATATTTCACTTAGATACCCTAGGTTCACTATATAAATAATATCATAAATAAATTTCTAATAAAACCCCAATATGATCCTCCATTTATAAACAAGAATGATTATCATCCCACTTTTTTCCACTTATTTAGAAAACCTATTAATTTTATCAAAACACTGACTAAAAAAATCATCTCTAAAATGTCATGAACTATACAATCTACCAAAATTGAATCAAATATCTTATATAATAAATATAATATCCAACAACCAAGGGTCCCTCAAAATATTTACATGTAATATAATATAAATTCACCAAGAAACTTCATCCATCAAAATTTCCTTATTTCCCAACATATTACATCAATGAAAAAATAAACAATAGAGAATGATTTGATTGAACAAAATCATAAATTATAATATTACAAAGTATAAATCAATATGGTTATGGAATGATAAATAACCAAAAACTACAATCACTTTGTAGTGAGGATGGTTTTATTTTAAAAAAACCATATGTATAAACCAATAATACCATCCTCTTTCAGAATACCTATCACATATCTAGAACAGAAATTCATTCTACACATTCTATCCACTATGACCTCCAATAAATTTGAAAAAATTGAATTAATCTATAAAATGTGACCATTTATAAGCTTAAAGAGGTATATAACATAAGTTTGAATAACATTTTCTACTGATTTAATTAAAAAATATTAATTCTCTTTACTAATAATTTCCCCATCCACCAATTATTTTGTTTACATACTCTATCTATGTATTATGAAAACCATTCCTTTTATGACCATACAATAAAAAATGAATCCCAAAGTATTTGTTTTTATTATTAAGTGGTTTAACAAAAATCATTCAAAACAATTAACTATTTCCATAATGAAAAACACAATTAATAAATGAATCCACTAATTTATAGAAGTTAAAAATTTGCATGATACTTAATAATAAATATAAATAAGGTTAGAAATATAGTAAAATTACACTCTAGAGGCCCTAAAGGATAATAAAAAATAATTTTTCAAAAAGATATATTTAATAAATAGACCATTCTTCTTGACTTAATATTAAAAATATTACCATATGAAACATAATTAGACCTTAATATATATATAACATCACATATAATTATATAATGATAAGGAAAAATATGATATCCTCATCAAAAACCACACAAAGGAAAATTAGAATACGTGATATCACTATTAACATTATTATTATAGGTAAACATTGATACAAATCTCTTGATATTATAAAGTAATAACAAATGAAAATAATAGTTAATCATAAATTTATTCTGAATCTATACTCCACTCACTGTAATAAAAATTATTTTTAACAATACAATTTCAACTACACACTTATGTGGATGTTGTTAAAAGTTACATTTAACAGTATGAAAAATATGATTTTTGTTAAAAAAATGATTAAAAACACATATTATAATTTTTCTAAATTTTAATAAATTTACAAAAAATATGTAAATTCATATATTCATGTTGTAATATATAAAAATTAACCACACAGAAGGTTTCATTAATATGATAACATATTCAATGTGTAGTCATGACATTTTTCTAGTCCCTTTCGAAGTGAACCCACTATTTACCAAAGACTATCTACCCTCACCCATCACCTCATTTCATACACTAGAAAAAACTATCCCCTAAACCTAAAACTTCATAGAATCCAATAAAAAATACACTCCACCTCTTATATTCTAAATTAATGTCACCCCACTCCCCCTTTTGAGAGATTTCACCCCTCCCCCTTTACCCCCTCCCAATTTTTTTTACTTCTCTATACATAAAAATTTATTGTTGTGAAGAATCTTTATTAATTTGTATGGCTCCATTATCTATATTATATTACTCATTTCAATATGTTTTATTCAATATATATTATATTTATATTATGTTACATTTCACCATGTCCTATGAGTATCAGTCTAGATGTTATGATTATAAGGAGCATTAAAAAAAATATAGCACCATGATCCATTGTTGTTGCTTTAGTTTTTTTTCTTTAGGTTTTATTCCCATATCAACCCATAAACCAAATGTGTACTTGTTTATTCTATCCAACTAGATCTTACCACATCTATCAATCTACCTTTAATTTTTTTTACCAAAAAACACAATTAAATATTTTAATACCCCAACTCTAGTAAACTAGAGATATAAAAGATTTCATTTCATTTATTTAAAATAAAAATAGAAAATAATCCTTCTGTTTAGTGGTATCATGAACTTGATATGTTAGATAACATTAAATTACATTGATAACTGGAGATAAACCATAAGAAAACATGAAACCATTATTTTTTATTCTTGAAAATCTATGTTTAACATGCATTAATTATATTTATTTTTAATATAAATAGAAAAAATAGAAATTAGTGAGATCATGTTCTTATTAATGGGTAACACATAACAAAATATATCATATATAAGCATGTAATCAATCATAAATTAGGAATAGAAAAAATTGAAACAAAATAATATATCCATGGATCACAAAAATGTAAACAAATGAATGGATACGAATAAATGATCTCATAGTGATGGATAACCTAATTACATACATCTTGAACATACCATCAGGGCCTTATTACTAGAAATCGTAAATAAAATAGTAAGTATTATACAAAATACCCAACTTTTTTATTTGATGAGACCAACAAATGCATTGATAAGTTACATAATTTTGTGCCCCACTCATAAAATAATAATTCCAACGCTTAAATCGAATGAAGATAATGGATAAAAAATAAATATCATAATGTTCTCTAGTGAACCACATACATAATCATTAATATTTAATCAATATTAATCCATAAATGAATAATTTATATATGGAATATCAATAGTTACCCATTCAATCGAAAAAATATTTATGTTTAGGATAATTTCCCTCAATCAACGTAAAAACAATAAGATATGCAAAGTGAAATGTAAATTTCCATTATAAAAGAAATGTAACAATGTGTAACAAAAGAGTAAATTCATCATATAAGTTTATTGGTATGAAATAATCATTCATTATAGTTTTTCTAGAGTTCATGAATTATCCAGTGAAAATAACATGGGTGTGTCAAACAAGGTGTATGGTAAGATATACTACTCATACATTAAGATAAGGTTTAGTTAAAACCCAAACAAACTATATAGAGTTTCTACCCCATGGTGAAATATATTTAGTTCCTTTATCCACATATTTCTATATAGATATAGATTTCAATTGGGGGAAACCACACCCTCTTTACATTACCAACATTTCTGTATATTTAATGGGTTTGAGGGTGTTTCAATATTACAAAAACTATTTAATATAATATGATTAGTTGGATTCGTGGTCATAAGTTTAAAATATAATTTTAAATTTATAATAATTAATATTAATAACATTTCTTATTTAAATGAAAAAAATAAGTAATGTGTGAAAAAATAACGAAGGATGAGGTTATGAACTCTTTATTTGTAAAGTATCTTCTCAAAGCTTCTATAGGTCACTATAAAACCCCAAAAATCCCTTGGATTTTTTATTGAGATTGGAAATGAGTATAAAAACTTATGATTTTGATAGTCTGATATTACAAGTTTTATATGGGTATTCAAAACATTACACAAACACATTATTGAGGACTATAATAGTTTTGTGGCTTTGGAAACTTGGAACACAATCATCTAACTTGGATAAATATATTAAATCCCCCATAAATATATTCCAATTTAGTACAACTAATTAAATCTTTTATTCATAACATAGGGAATGTAAATATAAGAAATGGTGAGCCCAAATGATCAGTATAGTTAAATAATGGTGACACGTAAGTATAACATGAACATAAGTGTATGATAACTTAAGAATAACATTTGAAGATCATACCCTATATATAATATGTTATACACACGAGTCATTTCATAAATGTTGGAATATCAAATGACATGAATCGTAAGGGAATCAAGATCATAATATATGAGGTAATAATATAGGAATAATACATGCAATTGTGGAGAACATAGAAACAAATGAATTGATTTCCATAGTATATAAGGATAACTTCTGTGGATATATTTGTTGAATGGGTTCACTCCCAAACCATCTTAGTAGTCTAGGTTAGCTCCCAAGACCAACTTATTACTCAATGTTCAATCCCAAGACCATCATAGAAGTCAAGGTTCACTCCAAAGACCATATTAATGGATAAATACCATTATCAAACTAGGTTCACTTCCCATTTTAGCCAGGTCTATCTCATGATATATAAATCATTACCAAATGAATTGGAGTTATATATAGGTTCCAACCATCACGTAATAAAATCAAGCATATGTATTCCCAAAGATAATATAACATTTAACATATCATGTGATATTTAAAGTGTTGGGTTTCATTTACAAAATATCATAACCCATAAAATAAAATGGGTATCAAAAACATATAATCATATCCCAACTTGTGGAAAATAGATAGGTTTCATAATTATTTCACAAAGAATCACATGTGAAATGAAGCGGGTATCAAAATCATTTTACCATGGTAGAACCTATGGAAGAGTAATGGGTTTCCAAAATAACATATCGTATTAAACATAAACCATTAAAAGGGTGAATATGTATTGATTCCTTGGATATTTCCCCTAGTAAATAATAAAGTATATCAAAGGACGTCATCTCATATAGAAGAAGGATTTTTCAATGCCTCTTGAAGTATTTCTTATAAAAAATATCTATTATGTGAAAATCATTTTTTGAGACATAAAAAATTTTCAAAATAATTTTATATGATTTTTTTTAAATATATGAAGTAATATTTAAAAATAATTTAAAATGAATCTTGATGAGAATAACATTTCCTCTTTTAAAACTTTTTTTAAATCCTTAAACATTTTTGAATCCTTCTTAATCGAAAATAATATTAAAAACCATTAAAGGAATCTTTGAATACCATTTTAAAAAAATTATAAAACCTAAAATATTTTTAAAAACCATTTCCAAGAAAATGAACATAAAATACCAGGTAAAAACATTTTCAAAACATATATAGAAAAAATTGTTTTGTAATAACATATATTTTTATCCGAATAGAGAAATAATGTGGGATTTAGATAAAAGATTGTTAATTATTTAATGTAATAATGAATGAAAAAATGATAACATTAATTAAATATATCATTAATAACCAAAGGCTAATAAAATTCATGATTAGTTTTGATATATGGATCATAATATTTCATCAATGGAATCATAATCATAAAAAATATCTATAAACAATGAAACCATATAAATAATATCTTACCACATTGGTAACTTTGAATCAAAATTCACACTAAATAATATGTGTATATGAAGCTTAAAATATCATTAAAATAAATATATTAATGATATAAAATTTTAAAGGGAAAGTATATACAGCTCGTGAAATAATATTGTTTTATAACAAAACAAGTGTATCAAAGAAGGAAAATTGAGACAAAATTCTATAATCAGTTTGGTATCTTATGAAACTGTAACTCTATGAAAAATAAATACCAAAAATTTTATTGAAATATAAAAAATAGTTTTTATAATAGTCCAATATTAAATTTATTTTTCTTTTGTACACCACATTGAATAAAGATGTGGTGAATATAGAATGTGTCTCACAAAAGTATAAAGTGCGATGTAAATCCCTTACCCTTAGTCCCAAATCTCTTTTTACTCATTAAAACCAAATTAATAATTAATATAAGTTTATTATAAATATAAAAAAACCATATTAAAATATATAATACCAAATATTATCTAAATATTTCATTATATTACTCCATAATTAACAATTCCATGGTAAAGTTATTTTTCATGTAATAACGACTTTGTTTTTCCTCGATGTTTTGACTTATTATTCATATTATTCTTACATAGATAATGATTTCAACATATCCATATTGATAAAAATGTTTCAAATATAATATATATTTATTATATATGTATTTATAGTAACTCATAAAATATAATGATAGGAAACAAAATACACTATTCATGGAGGCAGTAGGTTTTATGTATGCATGATGGTTGTTTAGGTTTTTTATCATCATGAAAGAAATAAGGTAATATATATACGTTATAATTAAAGTAAAAATATTATTTAATGTATAACACATGTTTTTATAAATTATTCTTTAAAACACTATGTTTAATTTTTGAACGAATCACTTCACATTGCGATGCGGTGGTCCGTTGTACACACGAAAGACGTTATCATATTCCCAAAAAATGGAAAGCATGAAGGTATGTGTGATATAATAATCCAGAATCATAAAAAAATCATAATTATCATAAATTAACTATAAATACATCCTTATTAACATCATTTAAAGGATGTGATAGTAGAACAAACGACATCGGTTCATGAGGCAGTAGACTGTCACACACAAAAATTATGATTGCATATCCCATTTGATTTAAATTTGTGATTTTTTTGGTATAAAACATACCATAAAACATATAAGTATAAATAATATACTGATTTTATAATATAATCATCATATAAATATAATTTATGGGTTTGGAGGAAGAAATAAAACAGAAAAGTTTGTTTATGATATTTACCTCTTCTTCATGTATCTCTTTTTGGATTGCAGCAAAGGACTTCATCGATTTTAATTATAAAAAATTAGTTATTCTATGATAAATTTAGGGTTGTTGGTAAGATATTTGGATATGTATTTTCCATAAAAGGGCTTGAGAGTTGTGAATAAAGTGGAAGAGGGTGTTGCCTTTTGTAAGGGAGGTGAGTTTAAAACTTGTAAGCTTTTGAAAGGGAGAATTCATACCACATTTTCAATATAGATATATTATCCAAAAATGATTCTCATTAGACATAATAATGTCTAAATATATCCAAAAATGGATTTTTTTCATGTTTTGGGTCATTTTTACAGCATATATTTAGATGTTTAACTACTAAATAATATTATTTTATGTTAAATGATGTAATTTAATATTAATTACTTTCACTAATAAATTAGGGAAAAAAATATGTTAATTATTTTAGAAATTATAAATTATTTTAATTGATTACGTTGTATTTATTTTTCCAAATTCAATTCACAGAAGTGGCCAAAATTAATTTAAAAATAATAACGTCGACGTGTCAAAAAATATGACTTTAAAGAGAGCATTTTCAAACGATCCGAATTTTTTTATATTCAATTTAAAAATGAAATAGATTAAATTTATTTTGTTAATATATTTATTATTTAACTAAATATAATATAATACCAATTTTAATTAAATTTTTTATATATAATTATATTAAATTATAATGTTATTTTTTAATTATAATTTTGTATTTGTAACTATTCACCAAAAATTCAATCTTTTCTAAATAATACCAAAAATTAATCCTAAGATAATTTTGGAGTCATGATTTAAATAAATGTTTATTTAGTCACGTAGAATTTATAATATTGTAAATTAGTATTTTTCAAATATGCGTTTCATTAAAATTCAATAAAACTACCCCTTAGAAAAATACATCTTTTTATGAATATAATTGAATATATTATTATCTATTGTCTAGAAATCACAAAATATAATTTTCAATAGTTTATTGATATATATATATATATATATCATTACATTCATTCATAAAAAGTAGTTGTTTAATTTATTCAGATAAAATTTGTTTTTGCATTGAAAAAATAGTTTTTTGAAAATGAATTTCATTATTTTCAAATAGTAGTTACATTAAATTTTAATTAATTGGATACCAAATAATTAATTTTATAAATTCTTATAACACATTATTTCATTCTTTAGTTAATAATTTTTGTACTCACCATTTCAATGGCTAGGTGATACAAATAATATTATAAAATCATATTAATAGTATATTGTTGTTCGATAAAACTCATTATTATATGTAATGAATGTTATTGAATGAACATGATATTATATGAAACATAAGTTAAAATTATTTTTCTTTATACCAAAAGCTAATATCAGTGTTTCATGTATTGAAGTTTTTCCTTGGTGTTGCGTATAATGAAACAGTAACCTGATGTAGTGTGAAATGCAATCCATCAATGATTTTTAATTCACTTGAAAAAAATAATTCATAAAACTCTAGGTTTTACAATGAGAATAAATTTATTTTTAGCGAAATTGGAGTGGATATAAATGGTATAATGGGTGAGAATTTATAATTGAAGAGGACA
This sequence comes from Viscum album, assembly GCA_963277665.1. Lineage (NCBI taxonomy): Eukaryota > Viridiplantae > Streptophyta > Magnoliopsida > Santalales > Viscaceae > Viscum > Viscum album. The sequence continues at coordinate 1,073,536,096 of OY728129.1, forward strand.
CATTTCTAGGTTAAGATATTGATTTATTTATTTAAGCCAACATCTTTTGGGTGGTATTGGTTCACCCAAAATTTTTTGGATTCTTATTTAAAATGCAGTATTAGTTTTTATTTTAATTAATCAAAAATTAAGTTCAACCATCCTATAAATTTATTAAATTTAAAAATATAAATTTTTTATTAGGTTAAATTGTTATTTCAATTCCAAAATTAAAAATATAATTTTTTATATTAAAAAAATTAAATTTTTTTATTTTACTCCCACAGTAATATTTTTACAAATCGTTTTATATATTTTTAAGTCATTATAAACTCTTAATTAGATTATATATTTCATGATATTGATAAAAAATATATGTTTTTACTAATCACAAAAAATTTCATTTTCTGAAAAATATCAAAATTCATACCAAGAAAATGTTGATATTATAAATCCAAATGTGAATTTTTTTTATCATATTAAATTAATAAAATTCATGTATAAAATTTTTATATAAAATTATATATTAAATGGAAAATAATTTTATTTAGATTAATATAATTTATAATGGGTTCTACTTACTTTGGAAAGATTGTCCCCTCATGCCTCTTTTTTTTTGATTTTTTCAATCATTGTTGTCGAGCCCCTACTAGTTTCCTTTGAGGTTCAACCTACTCCTCCTCTTGTTCTTTCAGATTCTATTAGAGATAATTTTATGATGCTTTCATCTATCTCATATCTTTCCCAGGGGGTGGTTGGAGCATTGGGAGTTAGTTCATAAAAAGATGTTCTCATGAGTTTGTCGGGTTCAGTCATATCGCAATTTTATATCTATATTTTTGTGTGTTTTTATATTATTTTAATCGGAGTTTTTATATATTTAATAAGACATGCTAGCCTAATTTTGATTTTTTGTGTATTCTTATATAGGACCATCACATAGAGCATATGATGGAAAATATGAGAATTAATGAACATAAAGGAACTTCACACTGAGCCAATTCATAGCTCAACGCAATAAAAGAAATTGAAAATTGAAGCCAAGAATGATGATGGAGTACAAGGAGACCAAAATGTCCCTTAAATGAAGGGTTCCAATGATGTTAGATGATTAGGTGGGTCTTGAAGACTTAAAACCAATGTTCCATGTAAAAACAGAGTTTTCGATGTTGAAACCATATTTTACATTTCATTTAATATCACTATAGGATGTGAAGCTTCAAACCATGAACCATTTACAAGTCATGAAGAATAAGAAATTTACATACTTAGAAACATTCAATACCCGCACATTATATGATGTGAAATCATCAGATTGGATCAAAATGGATACTTTTTTCTTATCCTTGTAGGGGAAGATTGTCCTTGAGCTATTAACCATCCTTTATTGATTTATTCTACCCTGTGATGCCTATGTATGACTTAAATTATTATTTATATGGGTTTAGACCAAGGTATAGGTCTTCCATTCCATGTTGTATATGATAAACTACTTGGAGGCTTCCATATTATTGTAGCTTTGATTTCATCATATAATTGTTTTTTCTATTCCTTTCCATTTCTAGTTATGAGATACTATTGGGTATCTCGTTTTCCTATTTATATAATATTTTTTTCATTATTTATCATTATTTATATTATATAATATCTTCTATGAGTTATTATATATTCATCATTGCTGGTCACCCAACGTTGATCAACTAAATTCATAGTGGTTGGCAGTTGGGGTTTTTTGAATATAGGGATTTGTAAAATCATACATGGTATCCCTATGGATAGAAACATTGATTAAAAAATTTCAATCTCGTTTGATTTCACATAACCTTACCATCATAAGAGTAATTTAACAACCATGGACTTATTTGAGTTAATAGGCATACGACCAATAGCTTGTGATTCTTTCTACCTAGAAGCCAAGCCTCATATACATAGATTACCAATTACTCTCAACCACAAATTATTTTCCATCATCGGTTTGTCCAATTGGTTCGACTATGGTTAATTGTCATTTTTCCACTTTTCATCCTATTACATAGGTTTATCCAATGTTATATGTAGGATTAACTTTTTCCTATTACATGAAATTGCACATTTCATTTTTTTTAATACAAATTAAATCCCAAAAATGCTTATTAAATAAAATAAATTGAAATCAGGATGTCCCAAACCGTTTTCAAGAGTTTCTGTTGCTATGTTCCCCGCTCTAATTAAGATTAACCATGTTCTTCCACTATATTAATCATTATTAGTTAGTTTTGTTTTTCGTGTTTCATATAAATTTTTAATTTTATCATGCTCGGAGGATTTAACATCAATTTCTAGATACAACAATATGCACTTATAAATCTAATCCCCTATATTATATGTATTTATGTTATTACCAGATGCTTGGTCCATGTTGACGGTTTACCCATGGTGTATATATCGATGGTGGATCATGGTGAAGAAGAATATTTGAATGGTTGGTCCATGGTGGTGATGTATAGTTGGAATAGTACAATGTTCCCCATCAGATATTTTGTTAGTATTTTGGGTCTCAAATATCATCCAACAGATTCATCAATATTGGAGAGTTTTTTTATATCCATGAATTATATAGGATAAAATTCATGAGGGAATTTTCTATAAGGGTTTGGGTATTTGGTTCTTTTAGATTTTATATTTTTTGTAGACATTGGATGTGTATGTTAGGAGATATAAGATATGTGCAGCTATGTGGGTGATGATTATCTAAATTCATATTATGATTCGCAATATGTCTATCCTCCATATTTTTCTGATGAACTTGGTGTATTTTCATGAGAATATGAGGATACCTGAAAATTAAAGTCCTCATCAGTGGCTTGTATTTGGGTGGAGGTGGTCCTTTTCAAAACCCTATTAGGGAATTATCTTCTTAGGAAAAGTGAGTGATTTTCTAGTTGGAAACTTATCTTCTTCTAGGATACTCATTTGTTCTAATAGTATTTCAATATCTATGGCCATTAGACTATTGTTCATAGTTATAGGTTGATAGAAAAATAGAAGTGATATGTGAATGAGGTTCTTTTATGTGAGGTCTCTTCAGTCATAGAAGAAAAGATGGTTATTTCCATGATGGCTCCCCCTCATCCACAATGATAAGAAGTGTTTCATTTGATGGGCCATCATTACAACCTCATATCGGGTCTTCCCTCTTTGGGATCTCATATTCTCCACCAATAAAAAATGGTATCTTTATAGGGATCCCCCAGCTGAGATCTTGATCATCTAGGGGTCAATAGGGGACCATAACGATCAAATAAGTGAAGCTTTTAGAGATTGTCGTGATAAAGTCTATTCCAACTTCATTGATTTATATGCTGATAAATTATTGATGTCAATTTTTATTTTATGGGTAATCCCATTTTGCCCTTGGGAAAATAAAGGTGGATCATGTTGTCATGGGATCTGGACGGGGTAGTCTTCCGGAGGGGGTTGATCCGACAACACTAATCTATATTATTTTCATCCAAAAAAAATTGTGCATCCCCTGTGGATTTTAATGTTTACTATAAGATCTTGTGATGCCTCTTTCTTGGAAATAATTTTTCCTGAAACAATTGGAGTCTATGGCTATTGGAGGTAGAATAACTCTTTCGAAGCTCAAAGTGGTTTCTTCCACAATGTGCTTGAATTTTCTCCCACACAATTTTCATAGATGCAAGGATGATGGTTGTAGAAGATAGGATACGTGAGAAGGAAAAACACATCACAAAAGAATTACATTCAGGATTTCTTTTCTCACATTATGAATAGAATAAAATTTCTCCCTATTCATCGAATTTTCCCATAAATGTGAAAAGACACCAAAACACTATATGGGCATGTAATTAATTACATAAACAATATTCAAAGAATATAAACAATAAATATCCATCATAAGAAATTCAAATCTATACATAGAGGAGAGAAAATGAAATATTGGGAAGATTTGAGCTAAGCTTCTAGAAGATTCCTCCTATTTTCATAATCTAACCAAAAGGTTTGGTTTTCAATTCCAACACTCCCCTTCAAACCAAAATCTACATCTTTCTGATCATAATTCTTATTTGTTTGAATGAATGTATCTGTAATGGATTTCAGATGATATCAAACACCTATTCCATAATATTCTAATTTTTTAATTTTATCATTTTCTGTTACAAATGATTTCATAGAAAATGATATGAGGGATCAATATGTTTAGTTTTTCCATGTCACACATTATTTTTGGCTAGTTTGATTTGTGAATTATTATCCGAATATATGACTGTGGATCCACCCTATAGATGCTTCAGTTCCTTTATTAGATTTAGAATCCAAATTCCTTACCAATATTGGAAGATGATTCTACATACTCTACTTCACATGGGGATTGGGTGACCACACTACACTTCATTGAATTCCATGTCAATGAAGTTTCTACAAAAAAATACATATCTAGTGGTTCTTTTTCATTCTACTTGGTCACCTTTCAAATCATTGTCTTAGTATCCATATAGCATTGCATCGTCATTTTACGGATAGAAAAGATCAAATTATAATATTTTATTGACATACCACATATTTTTTTGTTACTATACAATGTGATTCTTATGCTGCTTTATATGTATCTTCTTGGAAGCCAAACACTATAGAAGATATTTAGCCTCATGATTGTGAGGTATCATAGGCCTCCAATAAGACACATAAACATAATCAAGTCAACACTTCTTCCTTTTTCTTCTTTATTTAGTTTTCATTCTATTTCTACATTCCTGTTTATGGAATTGAAATTTCCATCTTGAACTTTTCAAAAACTTCATTTTCATACATCTTCTGAGATATCTAGATGCCACCATGTTGTTGTTTTACTTATATTCCAAGACATAAAGACACAAGACCTCATTTGTTCATCTCAGATAACTTTGAACATGGCCCTATAAATTCTTCCAACATCGACCAGTTTTTACCTATAAACAAAAAATCATTAATGTTCAAGAATTATATAAGTGTACCTGCCTAATAATTATTCATGACATAAACTACACGCTCATATAGAAATTGGGAGAAGCCATTCTTTTGAAGATATTTTTTTATGTGTAAATTCCATGAAAGTGGAGATTACTTCAACTCATATAGGTATTTAATCTATTGATACACCTTGTGTTCATCCCTTAACATAACAAAGCCTTCAGGCTGGTCAAAATATACCACTTCTTGTAGAATTAAATATATGAATGTAGATTTCACATCCCATTGGTAGATCATCAAACTATGATAGACAATAAGGGAAATAATCTTCCTCACAGGGTCATGGATAGAAATAACAGTGAACAATTCTTCATATTCCAACCATTATTTCTCTATATGTCCCTTTTTTATGAGCATTTCGTTTTTCAAATCGATCTTTCAATTAACATTTCTCTTGGTATTGTACACACATTTGATTTTAATGGGGTTTTCACTATTAGGATGTGTCATCACCTCTTATGTGTCATTTTTCTATATGTAATTAATTTCATATTTCATAGAGATTCACCAATATTATTCGACTATGGGTTTTGGAAACATCATAGGCTCTTGATATTTATAGAAGACGAAAAGAGTGACCTATTCGGTTTTCTCATATATGTCACTAAAACATTTTAGTTTTATAGGTTCCATGGATGAGAATTATCTATAATAACTTTGACATGATGGAGTGATTTCAGGAGTGATGTAATGTACACATGGATTTCTATGTATTGATGATGTGGGTGAAGAAGGTGTAACATGCATTTATTTTCATACGGTCATGCCATTCTTCATGTTCTCCTATTTCAAATAGAATATATTTGTTTAATTAATTGTAATTACATGTTAAATCATCATCCTCACTAAAGATCACATCTCTACTCACCATTACATTATTAGTTATTGGATTATAGATATTGTAGGCTTTAGATGCTTCTTTATAGACAATTAAGATGTATTTTTTTACATGACCATCAAGATTTATTCTTCTTTATTTTTTACCATGATAATATGTGAAACAACATAATTTTCATAGTTGTTCCATTATTGGTTTGTAGCTGCTGCATGCCTCTTGTGGTTTCAAATTTCCAACACTTGTGGTTGGAAACCGATTGAGCAGGTAGACAGTACATGTAAATTTCTCTAACTAGAAGACCTTTGAAAGACCTTTCCAGTCCAACATGGTCTTAATCACGTTGAGGATGGTTCAATTCATTTGTTAAGAAATTACTATTTTTAATGGTGTATAGGAAGTAATGTATTTCTTCTTGACCCCTTTTTCCATGCCAAAATAAGGAAATTCACTTGAGGTGTATTCTCCACATCTATCATATATAATTAAATTTATTTTGTTACCAATTTTAAAATCAACACAGGCATTGGAAATTATAAATATATTACAATTAGAAGATTTTTCATTGATATAATACAACCAATGTTTTATTGCGATTTAATCAGTGAAGGCACTAATATATTTATTACATCGACGTGAGGGTGTTTCAAGTGGTCTAAAAATATCAGTGTGAACCAATGGAAGTGGTTCCATTCCACTTATGGAAAATCCACTTAGGATTGAATTTATTTGTTTCTTATCGTGTGTACATGCCCCACACACATGTTTCGGAACATCAATTTTCAGAAATCTATGCACCATTATTGATGAGGATAAAAGTTTAAGGCTACTGAAATGGAGATTTCCAAAGTGACGATTCTGTCTAGATGAGTCATTCTTCATGAGGCCAAAGAGATTCTTCTCAATATTTGGTTTAATATAGAGAAAACATATTCAATTATTTTCCATTTGGATATATGCCACAAGTCTAATGTGATCATCTATTATAGAGAGAGAATAGATATCCATGTGTACGACTTACCACTTCTCAAGGAGTTGGTTGATACTGAGGAAATTATTTTTCATGTTTGGTATGTAATACACATTATATGATTAATTTGGATAACCATTCTTCTGAAAGATTTCAATTTTTCCTTTTCGAATCATTGGTACCATTGAAGAGTTCCAAAAACGTACATCACAATGAACTCCTTCTATGAGTTCATCGAATAGTTTTTTGTTACAAATCATATGGTTTCTTGCACCCATGTCAATATTCCATACATATAGACATTCACACTCCTTTTCATGTGAGAGGATATGTGTGGTGACTTCTTGTTCGTGGTGAGATGCTTCATCATAGTTGGATCATTCATCTTGACCAAATTTCCTCCAACCGTCAAAGGCATAATGGAAGACATTAAATAAATCATGGCATTGAATATTCTTTTTATTTCCATTACCATGGATGCATCAGCCTATATTATTTCCACTTCTTTGGAACTTAGTAAAATTTAATTTCTTGGATGATATCCATGCCCTCTACCTATTGCATGTTTACATGATCCAAGAAGGAAAACATGTGTATAGACATTCTTTATTTCATATAACTTCAACTTATATTCTAAGTAATTTTCAACCATCAAACCCACATTATTTTTAATTTTTCAATCATGCAATTATAACAATCACATAAATTCATGAATGGAATGTTTTTAAAATTCCATAGATTCTTTTATTTCCACAACCACAAGTGGAAACATGGTATTTATAGAAAATAGTTTCATTTTAATGATGTGAATTTATCCAACATTTTTACTATTTAATTTTAAATTGATAAAAAAATTAAACATTATTAGTAGTCATAGATACACTCATATTTCTTTATGTGTGGAACATTCAACTACTCTTTAAGTGTTTGAAGATGAACCTAGTTCACTCGATCAAAACCCTTGAAGATAGGGAAAGAGTATCACAAGCTTTCATTCTTGATGTTTCTTCTCTAATATATTCAATGGTTTATTCGTCTAACCCTTGATAGTGGAGTAACAATGCCATGCTATCTTTATTCCTTTAATTTGTGAGAGAATTGTTTTCAGCATTTGTGAATGTGGATTATTTTCTTATAGTGGGTACTATATACCCATCAGTGAAAATATCTAATAGTTCTTATGATCTGAACAACAACCTCCTTTGGATGAACCACATTTCATAATTGTCATCAGAAAACATAGGAACTTGTGGCTAGATATTGGTGGCCCACATTTGATGAAAAACATAGATATTGGAGGATTCTTTTGTTATTGGATTTGATACCAGTTTGATGGTCATACAAGCTTGGACACCTGAGAAGGAAGAAAATTTCATAATAAAATTCATTCAAGACTTCTTTTATAACAATAAAAGACTACAATTTATCCATATTTATAGACTTTTCCCACAAATGTGAAAAGAAAACTAAAACACTATAGGGGAATATAATTAATAGTATAAGACAAATTAAAAAAGTGAAAAATTAAATATATTTTAAAATTAATTGAAAAATACGCATAGACTGGAGAATAATCTGCATGGGGAACATGCGAGGGAGGCTATTGGAAGCTTCCTTATGTTTTGATAATTCAATTGACAGATTTGGTTTTCATTTGAAACAAATACCCCCTCTCACCTTTCCAATGACTTCCATAATTACATGGAATTATAACTGTTAGGGGGAACTAGAAAAGTGCTTATTCATCATGTTCTGGGCCAAAAAATATTAGGCACCCCATCCTGTTAATACTGGAACCTATGAAATACATGAAGCTCATATATTTATTTTATAATAGGATTGAATTTTTTGAAATAATGCATGGATTCCCAGGAAATAACCAAGCCAAGTTTTTAAGGAAATAAAAATTTATAGTTAACTCGTTGGAGAACACTCTGAAATATATTATAACCAATGTTTCCTCAACATGGATCAACTACCTATTGTATTTTTTACACTAAATCATACAGTATCAAAATGAAGGACCTATGGAAGAAACTATTGAAATTACAACCAAGGAACCATGGATGGTTTAATAGAGGGTATTTCAAAAACATTAAATATATACCTAAAATTAATATTTGTTTAGTGTATTCCTCACGAACTATAAAACTCTTCTAAGAATTTTTTTCTTTTAACCAGATTATAGAAATGGAATATTTGGGGTATCCATAAACTTATTACAAAATAAAAACGGGGAATGGTAGAATCTGCAGTTGTATAGACTGATACATGGACAATATACAAGTCATATAATTCTTTCCCCAAGTGGTTTTAACTCATCATCCATGAGTTCTCTCCAACCACTCTCCATTCCGGATTCACTTTAAAAGGGATAATTGTAGGAATTACTGCTTATTCTATTCAGCAAGATAGGCATATTGTAATAGTTTCTTTCAGAAAATGAATAATTATATGGATGAAAAAATATGTGGAAAGGCATTGGTTGGAATAAGTGATAATATTAAATGATTATAAAATAACAAAATATATTGGAACATCAATCATCCATGAAGTGACTCTGTTCAAGATGTGATAAAATAAAATATTGACAATTTTTATGGAATTCTTCAGATGAGCTGTGGTTATGATATCTTTACTACAATGGTAACTAAATAATGAATTTTTTCAGGGAAATAATGGTTATTGATTGGTTATTGAGGGTGAATTATAATTCATTGTGCCTTAGGGAGGTGTATAGAAACATTTGATTTTTTCATGCATAGGTTAGATAAATTAAGTATCTATAAATAATTAAATTTTTTTTGGAGAATTGATTTTACCAAGAGTATATAGAGGTTGTTGGATAAAATAATGAAAAATACTTTTAGGAACAACATTAAGGAGAACCAAAACCCATATGGGAGTAGAAATTTAGGTGGGTGTTGAGAGGAAATTATATTTTTCAATATGTTATAATGTTAGAGGATGAAAAAGAAAATTAAAGTATGAGGGTCATTATGGTATAAAAACATTTCAATGATTCAGTGATCTCCTTGAATTACAGAAGAACACCAGGTCCAGATAGCATTCTTGGTTTCTTTTATATTTTTTCATGGGAGGTCTTTAATCCTCAAGCGATCGAAGTAGTTCATTTCTTCTTTTAAGGTGGTAAACTCACAGTTTTGGTCTATGATTTAAACCTAATTTTCATTTCTAATGTCAAGGAACCAAGAAAAAATGGACAATGAAAACTGATTTTCCACTTTAACTTCTCATACAATATCAGAACTAATCACATTAACAGATGGTTGTAAAGAGTGCATCCCGAGATCATCATAGACACAAAACACGGGTTCATTTTGGGCCAAAAAATCCTTTACGAGATTATCATTGTAAAAGTGATGGTGGAAAAGTCAAAAATACGTTTCTCATCTATAATATAATTTCATATATTGATATCGATAAGGAATATGATCTGATGGAGTAAGGAAAATTTGTGAAGATAATGAGATAATTTAACTTCACTGAGTGGGTTTATGATCATGAATTCAAGTGTTATGTTTCTCTATATCCCCCATTTTCACAAATGAAAAAAGTAATTATTTCTTCAAATCTGTGCATATCATATAGAAAGGTGATCAGTTATCACACATTTTATTTATAAATGTTTGGGGGGCTCTCAACAAGAATATAAAATGTGATTTAATGAGGGGTAATAGCCTCTACTTTTAAAATAGGGTATGGATCAACATTATCTCTCACATGATGTATGATGATGATATTTTGTTATTCATTAGTAATAAGAGTATATTTATTGGTAAATTAAATTAAATTAAGATGACATATTCAAATTGGAGTAGGTAGTGGGTTATTCATACTAAGATAAGTTTCTAAATTTCTAAAGTCTTGTCGTATCTTTGTGATAAATCAATCTATGGTCATTTGTGTATTCAAAGAAGAAATATCTTCATGAATTCTTTAAGAGCTCTCATATATGATGGGACAATCAATAAGGTACACTTTAAAAAATTGGATCATAGACCAAGTTTGTAATAGGAATTTTCATTTTCTATTGTTTATTTAAATTTTTAATTTGGTTAATAGCCTTCTTACACCCATTCTATTGCACATGTTTTTAGTCATTGAGTCACCCAATGGTACCATCTCTAAAATAGATAAAATAATAAATATCAGCATCTCGGAAAAATGAAATGAGGGAAGTTCTATTGGGCCTCTTAGAATAGTATGGTGAATCTGGTTGTTGATGTAGGTGTTAGTATAATAAGAATAATGGAGACTATGCAAAGCATTCAAGCAAAGATTTCGTGCATCGTATTCTACAGAAATTACATCTATGAATCGTTTATGTAAGAAAAATTGGTGCAGGATTAGGGAAGTTTGGAAGAGATTATTGGATTTAATTCAAGCTTATAACTTTTCAACAAAGGAGGCTTCAAGATGTGGAAATAAAAAGTGCAATGGATTTTTGGATGTGGTATTATCATGTTTTGGAAGGATAAATGGGATGAAGATACTCTATATTTCCTATGATTCATAGTATTAGAAATATATTTAAATCAGCTGAGAATGCACCTAGATCTAGATAATTCCTCCCATAGCGAATTGTATACGATCCTTCAAGCTAGTATCCACCTAGATGATGAACTTTATAGGAATATTTTATTGTTGTTAGCGTCATTTCTCTTTAGTATGATGATATTTATCTTTTTTGTGGATTTAATAAAAGAGACTAATGAGTGTGTGAGTATAATATGGCGTAAGGAGATTAGTACAAATATTAATTTCTCTATCAATATATTTTGAAACAATGGTATTCTAAATGATGATAATATTCAATATAAGGGTATACTCTTGGCATCACATATTTGTGTTGCGAGGTTCCCAAAATAGAGTCAACTTGAAATGTTTTCCTCAAATGAACCAGAGAATTATTTATATGGACACTCATCAACCAAAAACATGGCATTATAGTGTAGTAAGGATCCATCATTAGTTTTATAGAATCTTTATTCAAGGGAGCATAAAATCATCATAATAATGTCAAGTATCACATAATGGGGTTTTTGCAGTGTGCATGGTTCTTAAAAAATCCATGAATAAGTGTAATAAAGGGAAAAACTAATATATTTTATTAATAAAACTTAATATGTTTTCTATAGTGATAATCATGGAATTAATTTTTAGGTGGAGGCCCCACTACATCATATAGGGGCTTAATTCCCATATGCTCAATTATTACAGATAGTTCCTATAGGGATTTCCAAGGGAGTTGGGTTAAATATTGTTCACCCTAAACTTGTATAAATCTTAATATTGATGGATACAACATTGAGAGGGTTATAAGAGGTAGTATCCAATTTCACATTTGAAAATGTTCAGACATATTTATTTTTAATGTGTTTTACAGGGAAGGAAATTCCCTTGGGGAGGAGAAAAGATCTATGTATAATGGTTTCTCTTTGTCTAGTATCTACAATATTGGAATTGGAGTGGTGGAATAAGATTCCAAATAACTCATTGGATTTCTCCGAGATATCACAAATGTACTATTTTATTTTTTCTATCTCATCTAAAAATACATGCTTGTCATTGGTTATGAAATAGATTTATATTACACATGGAGGTAGGGAGACATTGTGTATGACATCCATGATAGAATGTGGTAATCTAGTGATAAAATTAATCTTTATAATTTATGAGTTCTCTACCACAATATCATAACCATGTTTTTAGTGGAGTTGAATTATCCCTCAACCACTTTAGACGTCCATAAGATGAAAGGATTTTTTCTTAATAAAAGGTTCTTTAGGAGTCAGAATAATGATTATTTATTTTATTATGATTGATTTTATATATCATTTTCATTTCCTATAAATTACTATATGATTGATAATTTATTCTCTATACCTGTAAAATATTTATATTTTATGAAATTATTATTATAAATTTGTAACATTTTTATATTAAATATAAATTTGAGGAAATAGATATAGTGAATCAACCATTAAACATCATGATCACATTGATATTTCAATTTTATTTTAACTTTTATAAAATCTAACAAATTAAAGAATGTAACAACCCGATATTTTATGATAATTATTCTTTTCAATTTATTTTATGTCATGTGTTTTATACTACAACAAGATTATCTTGTGCAATACACATCACCATATTAGCTTGCAGTATACACAACACTATTCTTAGATTGTGTTACACACAATATCAAGTTCGTTTGATAATAGTCATTCTATGCAACATTGAGTGTGTATATATATATATATATATTCAATGTATAGATGAAATATGGTTGGATTCTGTTATATGAAACAACAAAGGAGTCTTTCACAACACGCAACCCTAACTTGGCTTTCATTACACGCAATCGCGACCTTCCTCAATAGCGTGTGTTGTGCGCAATACCGGGTTTTACTAAACAACGGTATATTATTATAATATTATTATGAACTAGCCGTTATGAATAATATTAACTAAATTTTTATTTTTATAACATTATTATTCATCTTACTCATTTTCTAGAACATGGTATAAGAACAAAATAAATTTTTCGGGTAAAATAAGTATTTAAAAAAAAATGCAGTTTTGCCGCCTTTTGATGGCGCACCCACTTTAAATCTAGTTATTGACACGTTTATAAGTTCAATTTTACAAAATAAAATCCTTCTTTTGAATAAGGATATACAAATTTACACTGGATAATGTTTTTATATTATTCTGATAACTTTCATATTTTAATGAATAGTAAAAACACGCTATATTTTAATTAAAAACAACTTTTTTCATCGTAATAACTTATGTGGTTAAATTATAACATTTAATGGTTTTAATGTATAAATATAATATATTTTTACCATTTAATATAATTTATGTCATCAACATTGATTTTACATTGAATTCGTATGTTCAATCAATTCAATCTTTTGCAATGTTTTAATCAAAAACTCATTTTCATTCGACAACAAGATTAATTTTAATTTAATTTATGCTACTTATGTGTATTGAATTTGAAAAAATGGATTCCATATTTGGAATAATTGGGTCCAAATTATGTTAATAGGCTACTTTTTTTTGGGAATTATGACTAGTAACTACGGTAAATTTTATTTACAATAGTTAAAGGTAAATCAAATAATTAAGGGTAAATATAAGATTATATAAATACCCTAAGACCTGCCTAAATTTTATTGGATGACTAAATGTCCACCCATATCACCTAAGTGTCAGATTAGAATCATTTAATGGACTTTGGTCCATGAAAATAACTTAATTATTATTAAAACCAAAGAAAGTGACAACATGTCACTCTCTTAAATCTTATAAGTATATTAATTTTAATTTAGTGATAAACTTCATGAAAATTAGAACATGAATAGTCTCCAGAAATCTAATGAAATTATCTACATCATATGAATTTATTTATAATTTTTAGGGATTAAATAATTATCATTAATATTGACACAATAGTGATGCTGAAATTGTTTATCTAGTGAAAAATCAAGAATATAGTTTTTATTAAACTAATAGTGACTATAAAAGGCCAAAACCCCTGACCAAAACTTATTGGTCATGTAAAGTTAAACCATAATCATACAATGGTCGAATATTTTTCCATTTGGATTCTTATAAAAGCGATTATGACACTTATATTATTTTATTTTAAATGATGCCAAAGTTATCACCTTCATAATTTAATAAATATTACAATTTAAATATTGTGATTTTAAGATGATAAATTCAAGTAAAATTATTATTATAAAATGTAATAGATTTATATTCATCATAGTATTTTAGTTTTAATTGTTATGAAACAAATAATTATATTAAATTATTATACAAAAATGTTGTAGTAATTATTTTACTAAGACATAAACCATATAAATAGTTTTAAAAATAATAAAATAAATATTATATGAACTATTTAATGTGCTCCACTGATTTTATAGATACATATGACCTTTTATGAATCTATTGATTCTTTTAGTTCGAACATATCTTCTGTATTTATTTTATTTAAATTCAAATTAATGAATAGTTTCAAAATTGACACTATTGTTATTTTATAAAAATAACATATTATAAAATTGTTTAAAATCACAAAAATATTTACAAATTATAAATTACAATTTATATGGTCTAAAATGTTATTAATTATCCAATTATGGAAAATTCACAACATATATGTAATTATTTGTTATAATTTAAAATTTAGTATTTTATTACAATAAATAAAATTAAATTGATTAAATAAGGATAAATCAAGTTGATAATGTTTAAAATAAATTCCTAACAAGTCTAAATTTTATTGGTTTAAGATATTACAGCCCTATATTATCTAATATTAGAATATGAGTCATTTTTGGAGGTTTTTAAGTGGGGTTCGATTTATTATAAATTAATATTTTTAAGATTTCCAAAGGTGCCCCTCTCCTCCCTTATAAAAGGGCACCTACTCCCTCTCTTCCTCACACTAATTTGAGTCTTTAATCTCGGCCAAATTCAGCCCATATTCCTTCTAAACTTTCCTAGAAACATCCTAGAGGTCCGGGTCTTCTTCAAAGACCAATTTTAGTACCCTAAGAGGAGGATTCAAAGAGTCATGTCAAAGAAGAGGTAATATCTGTTACCGATTCTTTCAATTTTCTTTCTTCTTCAACTTCTTCTTATTTAGTGGTTTCATTATGAAGTAATAACATCAGTATCCCTCATATACTGATATGTTATTATAAATATTAAATAAACATATTTCTCCTTCTATCCATCCTACGGAAAACAAAATCATCGCGCGTGCGTACGTATGAAATACCGTCTCCACGACGTGGTGTAATCTGTTTTTCCACCAACACCTTACATGGATGGGTATAATGGTCTAAAGAATAACTATATATGGTTATTATAACATCATAAGGATTCTGATATATTATACCATCCACTCCAATTCTATAATTATGGGAACTATATCATCGCTCGTGCGTACGTACGGACTACCGTCTCTATGACGTGATGAGATTAATTCTCCATGATTAACCATACATGAATGATCATAAAGTATATATAATGAATAATAATGAAATATATGAAATAATAATTCTACTTGATTTATGTATATATATATATGTATGTCATCTATTTAGTTTCATTCAATTCAATAAGGAAACGAAAATAGCGTTCATGCGTACGTACAGACTACCGTCTCCATGAATGGGGTATTTCTTTCAATTTATCGATCTATTATATATATGTATATTATGAATATATATTATATATAAATCATGTTTTAAATTCTGAATTTAAGTAACCATGTTTTAAGTAATCATATGAATAACTACAAGTTAAAACACGAACGACAAATGAAACGACTTTACCCAAAACGCTACTCTAACATTAATTTACAAAAGAATAGGTAATATAAAGTAATAAGTGAACCATATATGATATCATAACAATGAATATGATTCTGTAATAAGTCAATGACATTATTTAAATCATTATACAGGAGGTTCGGATCCTTACGAAGCATATCGGACCTAAGGTAAGGGATAATTATTCCAATCTCATTCTAATCCGAGATTGTTTACTCGTAAGTATTTACTGGGGGTTATGTTTATTATCCATGTCGATATGCTCTCAAAATGTTTTCATAAAATTTTTACTTTAATTACATGTATGTTTAAGACATTTTTACCCTATTCTTACATTTACCACATCGTATGGAAGGAATCTTTCTTCTGTTTACCATACGAGGTACTTTTTGACTTTTCTGACAAAAGTACGAGGAAATTGTTATTTGTTTATACGGTGTGAACGGATTTTTAAGGTCTCATAATGCCTCATTTTTATGTAGCTTCCTCTACAATATTTTATGATTATTTTCAACAAAATCCTTTCCTTTTAAAATTTAATGGCATTTTATGAATAGAAAATGATTTTGAAGGAGAAAGGAAAGTTTCCTCAAGAATTCATTTCAAGTGTTTTATCAAAACCATTTTCCATATAAGATGAAATTATTTCATATGTGTATGTTTCAAGTATTATGTCTCTATTATTTACATGCTTTCACTTTTCTTATGATGAAATATCCATTTTTTTTATATGGATTATGTGATGATGATATGATGTTTATGAAACCCATTTTATTCTTTGGGTTATGATGAATGTTTTAAGTTTATGTTGTGGAAAAAGTAAGAATGATTTCATTTTGAGATGGTTGGGACCTATATCTCCCTCCAATTAATTGGGTAAATATTTATATCTCATGAGATAGACATGGCTAGAACAGTAAGTTAATCCGGTTCAGTGTTACATGACTGAAATGAAGAGTGAACTCGATTCCGAAAGGGACCTTGTCCACTAAGATGGTAATGGTAGTAATGCCTTGGCTACTATGGAAATCATTATGTGTGCTTAATGGATTCCACAATTACATGATTTATTCCTATGCTATTTTATCATGATTTATGATCCATTATGATCTATGCCTTACGTACTGCAATGTTTTATGTCATTGCTCAAGATTTTTATGTTTAAATATTATGTTCATGTTTTTAAGTTCAAATGTATATGGTTTGTTTTATTTTCTCCATGCTTACCCTTACTAAGCATTTGAGCTCACCATTTTTATGTTTTCTTTTCCTCCAGGATTAAAAGAAAGGTTTTAGGTAAGGAAACAAAAAGGGGAGGATCGTTATGGGAGATGTTGAAGATCTTTCAACATGATTAGAAGTTTATATTCCAAGTTTCCAAAGACACTAAAATATTATGGTCCTTGTGTGTTTGTTTTTGGTTATGTATTAGATATTCCGCAAAAGTACTATAATGTCCATGAACTTCAAGATTTGGGTCTCTATAGTTGGTATCAGAGGAAAGGTTTAATCAACCATTGGAAACTAGGATGTGAAAACATTAGTGAGATCCCTAGAGATATTTTTAAGGTATGTCTAGGGATATCCCTAAGGACAAGTATACTTGTAGGATATAGTCCTTGAACTACTGCAATGATAATAGAATTTAACCTAAGATGTTAGATATTGAGGGTACCCCCCCTTTACTATGTTGTTTTCCCTAGCATGATTTTTCCTCTCTCACTATTCTTTTTGGGTTTTTAAAAATGGCTGGAAACAGGTCGATTCACGATAATGGAGGATATAACGGACAATGGAATGATATTCTTCATGAGCAACCAAATGAAATGGGATTTGGAAGTCCAAACATAATTATTATTCCTAATCAGAAATCTCATAATATGATCAATAATCTAAACTTTGGTAAGTATCCCGACTCAGATAATAAGAGAAAGATGGAGATTCATGATGATCATAGAGGAAAGAAAGTTCAATTTCCCTCATGTAGATCATGTGGGAAGAGGCATCAGGGAGATTGATTCAAAGGAACTGGAAGATGCTTTGGGTGTGGAAAAGAAGGACACAAAGCCAGTAAGTGTAAAGGAAAAGGTTCAGTTGACACCACAGATAAGGATAATGGTATTGCTACAACATCAACACTGATTAGATGTTTTAAATGTGGAATGTATGGGCATTATGCAAAACACTACCCTAAGGTAAAATATCATGAAGAGAATCAGCATGGTCATATGGGTAGTATTTATTTGGATGATGATGAAGAGACTACAAATGAAATATGAGATGAAATAAATGAGGAATCTCAGCTAGTGGTTTAAGATGTTAGTGGAATGATTGTATGTTTATAAATAATAATGTATGGTACTATAGAATAAAGAATCATCTAAGGATTGTTACACTATTGTTTTTCCTAAGGTATATGAAAGTATATGTTGAATGGTAACGGTAACCATGGAAGGTTATTCACATATTTTTGGAACGTAGATGATATGCGCATAATGAAGGGATAAGAAGATAATGAGATGTTTGATTGTATTCCTGAGCTCATGACTGATACAAGGACTAAGTGATATTATGGTTTTATTATATAGATTTTTTGGGATTTTGGTATGTGGAAAGAGTTACCTTTTGACAGTATTCATGTTTTCACTATGGTTCTATGGTAATTTATGTTTCAAGAGAATATATGACTAAGTTATTCATGTGTTTGGAATGCAACCAATAAGATATATCTTATGATATATGTGGGATAAATGCTTGTATTCACATTCTTGGTAGACAACCTTTCTAGTAATTGTTTTCTTTATACTAAGAGTTTGGAACGAAGTATTTTAGATAAGCCTAAAGATTGGAATGTATCATGTTGGACAAAAGTTAGTATTGTTTAAGGATAGGACTTTTTTTCGATAATATTGATGGGATGTTATAGTAATGTAGTTTTAGAAAAAGGACAACCAGAAGGACGGGCGACAACCCATCGTGTCGGACAAGGCTGTGGAAATCGAACCCACAACCGAAGTGCGATAGGCCTTTATCGCCTACCACTGGCCTACAGGAATTCCCTGGTTAGTATAAACTATTTTTATTTTATTAATAGGTATGATATATGATGTATAAGTTCATTTTTGGAACCATATACGATTAATCTAACCATAAGATGGACTTATAACTTTTGATAAACTTTTGTTTGAAACAGATGGAATGACCCATCATTCTATCACATGGTCTGCTAACACTTCACGAATAACAAATTCAACTTCATTTCTTTAAGAGATGAAGTGGAAATTGTTCAAATAAAGAACAACAGTGATATTATACCAAAATCAAGAAAGTATTTCTTCTAATTCAAATTCTTCAACTTTTGGGAAATGATCCTGAAAACCAAAAATGTTGTCCAAGTGCCCTTATATCCAATGAATCATTCGGTACCTTAGATAATCAAAAATATATGGCTTTGTGATTGTTTTCTTTTTCAAAACCATGTTCTATACCACTCTCCATCAGAACATTATGGTTAGATTTATCTTCCATATCCATATTTTTACCTATGATCTCATACATGGAAACCCAGTGATGAGTTAATTTGGGTAACCATTATGTTTCATACTTTAGTTCTGAAAGTTAAGTTTTGGTATTTCATTTTACGATGTGGGTTTTAATTAAAGAAACTTTCAAGTATAAAACCATGCATAACCCCGAAGAATTTCGAGGGAGAATTCATTTTAAGGGGGGTAGAATGTAACAACCCGATAATTTATGATAAGTATTCTTTTTAATTTATTTGTTTTCATGTGTTTTATGCGACAACAAGATTATATTGTGATATACGCAACACCGTATTAGCTTGCAGTATACGTAACACTATTCTTTGATTGTGTTCCACAAAATTTCAAGTTCGTTTGATAATAGTCATTCTACGCAACATTGAGTGTATATATATATATTCAATGTATAAATGAAATATGGTTGGATTCTGTTATATGAAACAACAAATGAGTCTTGCACAACATGCAACGCTAACTTGGCTTTCATTACACGCAATCACGACCTTCCTCAATAGCGTGTGTTGTACACAATACCGGGTTTTACTAAACAAATTTATATTATTATAATATTATTATGAACTAGCCGTTATGAAAAGTATTAACTAAAATTTTAATTTTATAACATTATTATTCATCTTAAACATTTTCTAGAACAAGGTATAAGAACAAAATAAATTTTTCGGGTAAAATAAGTTTTTAAAAAAAAATGCAGTTTTGCCGCCTTTTGATGGTGAACCAACATTAAATCTATTTGTTGACATGTTTATAAGTTCAATTTGACAAAATAAAATTCTTCTTTTGAATCAGGATATAAAAATTTACATTGGATAAAGTTTTGATATTATTCTGATAACTTTCATATTTTAATGAATAGTAAAAACACACTATATTTTAATTAAAAACAACTTTTTTCATCGTAATAGATTATGTGGTTAAATTATAATATTGAATGGTTTTAAAGTATAAATAGAATATATTTTTACCATTTAATATAATTTATGTCATTAGCATTGGTTTTACATTGAATTCGTAGGTTAAATCAATTCAATCTTTTGCAATGTTTTAATCAAAAAACCGTTTTCATTCGACAACGAGATTGATTTTAATTTAATTTCTGCAACTTCTGTGTATTGAATTTGAAAAAATGGATTCCATATATGGAATAAGTGGGTCCAAATTATGTAATATGCTACTTTTTATTTTTTGGAATTATGAATATTAACTACGGTAAATTTTATTTACCATAGTTAAAGGTAAATCTGGTAATTAAGGGTAAATATAAGATTATAAAATTACCCTAACACCTGTCAAAATCATATTGGATGACTAAAAGTCGAACCATATCACCTAAGGGTCGGAATAGAATCATTTAATGGACTTTTGTCCATGAAAATAACTTAATTATTATTAAAACCAAAGAAGGTGACAACATGTCACTCTCTTAAATCTTATAAGTATATTAATTTTAATTTAGTGATAAACATCATGAAACTTCGAACATGAATAGTCTCCAAAAATCTAATGAAAGTATCTAAATCATATTAATTTATTTATAATTTTTAGGGACTAAATAATTATCATTAATTGTGACACAATAGTGATGCAAAAATTGTTTATCTAGTGAAATATCAACAATATAGTTTTTATTAAACTAATTGTGACCATAGAAGGCACAAACACCTGACCAAAACTTATTGGTCATGTACATTTAAACCATATTTATCCAATGGTGGAATATATGACCATTTGGAGCCTTATAAAAGCTATTATGACACTTATATTATTTTATTTTAAATGATGTCATAGATGTCACCTTCATAATTTAATAAATATAAAAATTTAAATATTGTGATTTAAAGATGATAAATTAGAGTAAAAGTATTATTATGAAAGGTAATAAATTTATCTTCATCATCATATTTTAGTTTTAATTTTTATGCAACAAATTTGTATATTAAATAATTATACAAAAATGATGTAGTAATTATTTTATTAAGAGATAAACCAAATAAATGGTTTTAAAAATAATAAAATAAATATTATATGAACTATTTAATGTTCTCCACTAATTTTCTAGATACATATGACCTTTTATTAATCTATTAATGCTTTTATTTCGAACATATCTTCTGTATTTATTTTATTTAAATTCAAATAAATGAATTGTTTCAAAATTGACAGTATTGTTATTTTATAAAACAAACATATTATAAAATTGTTTAAAAATCACAAAAATATTTAAAAATTATAAATTTAAATTTATATGGTCCAAAATGTTATTAATTATTTAATTGTGGAAAATTCACAACAAATAAGTAATTATTTGTTATAATTTAAAATTTATAATTTTATTACCATAAATAAAATAAAATTGATTAAATAAGGATAAATCAAGTTGATAATGTTTAAAATAAATTCCTAACATTTCTAAATTTTATTGGTTGATGATATTACAACACTATATTATCTAATATTCTAATATGAGTCATTTTTTGAGGTTTTTAAGTGGGGTTAGATTTATTATAAATTAATATTTTTAAGATTTCCAAAGGTGCCCCTCTCCTCCCTTATAAAAGGGCACCTACTCCCTCTCTTCCTCACACTAATTTTAGCCATTAATCTCGGACAAACCCTGAACATTTCCATTATCAACTTCCCCATAAACATCCTAGAGGTCCGGGTATTCTTCAAAGACCAAATTTAGTACCCTAAGAGGAGGATTTAAAGAGGCGTGTCAAAGAAGAGGTAATATCTGTTACCGATTATTTCAATTTTCTTTCTTCTTAAACTTCTTCTTATTTAGTTGTTTCATTATGAAGTAATAACATATGTATCCCTCATATACTGATATGTTATTATAAATATGAAACAACCCTATTTCACCTTCTATCCATCCTACGGAAAACAAAATCACCGCGCGTGCGTACGTAAGGAATACCGTCTCCACGCCGTGGTGTAATCTGTTTTTCCACCAACACCTTACATGGTTGGGTATAATGGTGTAAATAATAAATATATATGGTATTATAACATCATAATGATTCTGATATATTATACCATCCACTCCAATTCTATAATTATGGGAACGATATCATCGCTCGTGCGTACGTACGGACTACCGTCTCCACGACGCGATGAGATTTATTCTCCATGATTAACCATACATGAATGATCATAAAGTTTATATAATGAATAATAATGAAATATATGAAATAATAATGCTAATGTATTTATGTATATATATATGTATGTCATCTATTTAGTTTCATTCAATTCAATAAAGAAAAGAAAATAGCGTTCATGCGTACGTACGACCTACCATCTCCATGAACGGTGTATTTCATTCCATTTATCGATCTATTTTATATATGTATATTATGAATATATATCATATATAAATCATGTTTTACACTATGAATGTAATAAACCATGATATAAGTAATCATATGAATAATTACAAGTTAAAACATGAACGGAAAATGAAACGATTTTACCCAAAACTATACTCTAACATTAATTTACAAAATAATAGGTAATATAAAGTTATAAGTGAACCATATATGATATCATAACAATGAATATTATTCTGTAATAAGTCAATGACATTATTTAAATCATTATACAGGAGGTTCATATCTTAATGAATCATATCAGACCTAAGGTAAGGGATAATTATTGCAATCTCATTCTTATCTGAGATTGTCTACTCGTAAGTATTTACAGGGGTTATGTTTATTATCCATGTCAATATAATCTCAAAATGTTTTCATAAAATGTTTACTTTACTTCCTTGTATGTTTAAGAAATTTTTAACGTTTTCTTACTTTTACAACATCGTATGGAAGGAATATTTATTTTGTTTACCATACGAGGTACTTTTTGACTTTTCCGACAAAAGTACGAGAAAATTGTTATTTTTTATATGGTGTGAACGGATTTTTACGGTTTCATAATACCTCATTTTCATGAAGCTTCCTCTAAAAGATTTTATGATTATTTTCAACAATATCCTTTCCTTTTAAAATTGAATGGCATTATATGAAAAGAAAATGATTTTGAAGGAGAAAGGATATTTTCCTCAAGAATTCATTTCAACTGTTTTATCAAAACCATTTTCCATCTAAGATGAAATTATTTCATATGTGTATGTTTCAAGTATAATGTCTCTATGATTTACATGATTTCACTTTTCTTAAGATGAAATATCCATTTGTTTTATATGGATTATGTGATGATGATATGATGTTTATGAAACCCATTTTATTCTTTGGGTTATGATGAATGTTTTAAGTTTTTGTGGTGGAACAAGTAAGAATGATTTAATTATGAGATGGGTGGGACCTATATCTCCCTCCAATGTGTTGGGTAAAAATTTATATCTCATGAGATAGACATGGATAGAATGGTAAGTTAATCCGGTTCAGTGTTACAGGACTGAAATGAGGAGTGAACTCGATTCAGAAAGGGACCTTGTCCACTAAGATGGTCATGGCAGTAATTCCTTGGCTACTATGGAAATCATTATATGTTCTTAATGGATTCCACTATTAAATTATTTATTCCTATTATATTTTATCATGATTGATGATCTATTATGATCTATGCCTTACATACTGCCATGTTTTATGTCATTGCTCAATATTTTGATGTTTAAATATTATGTTCATGTTTTTAAGTTCAAATGTATATGGTTTGTTTTATTTTCTCCATGCATACCCTTAATGAGAATTTGAGGTCACCCTTTTTATGTTTTCTTTTCCCCCATGATTAAAATAATGGTTTTAGGTAAGGAAACAAAAAGTGGAGGATCGTTATGGGAGATGTTTAAGATCATTCAACATGATTAGAAGTTTATATTCCATGTTTCCAAAGACACTAAACTATTACGGTCCTTGTGTGTATGTTTTTGTTATGAATTAAATATTCCAAAAAGTAACGTAATGTCCATGAACGTCAAGCTTCAGATCTCTACAAAGAATTAAAAATATTTATTGAAATTTTTTTATTAATATTAGGAATAGTATATTAAAATAATATGTCATAATTTTATTTGATTTATAATACATGTTATGAAATGTTTTAAAAGGGATTTTTTCACTATTGAAATATCTTCAAAGAATAGATTAAAAAAATTATGAAATTAAATGACTATTAATTTAAATAAAGCTAAATTATAAGGAAATATTAATTTTAAATATAATATTAAATCCTTCATTATGATTTTCACAAAAAAAAAATTAGAGGAAATTACATTCAATATGTTATAGCATTGTAACATGGAAATGTGTATCATATTATGTTAATCATTAGATTATAATGACTTCATTACTATAGTGATATAAAAATAAAACATTGAATTAATAAAACTATATGTGTAAAAGTATTCTTGATTATAGTGAGATAGCTTTATGAATTTATACAAAACAATTAGATGATATGTGTGTTAAACAACACACATACTAGTGGTAGGTGTTGTGACCTTGTTTCCCATCACTAAACAGACATAGCCCTATAACCTCATAAGATATGATGGGTGGTCTCCCAGGTTTTGGGAAACCTATTTTACAAACACATTTTTATGGTGTATTAAGTAATTTATGATTATAAATAATGTGAATAATATATACATAAATACAAGGTTAATATTATTAAATACAAAACAAATAATTCAATTAAACATTTGGATTACATATTTTTGAATGAAATTAATAAAAATATTAATTATAAATATTGGATATTACATTATACACCATAAAAATGCATCCTCGTGATTTCAATTTATACGTAACATAATTAATGTATCTCAATAAACATAAAATCTCATATATAGGTTTTATATTGATAATAATTTTTAGGTTTTTACAAGGAATTTTATTATTTCTTACTTAAATATTAATATGAAAATGTATATATCATAACCGGATTCATTCTGGTAAAAAGGTATCAATAGGAATAACCTAATATATTAGAGATTTGTTTCCACATAATAGTCTATACATAAATTATTTTCTTACTTGATATTGAGATACTATTTTACCATCAAGATAGAGGATATGAGAAAATCTACATATTTGAATTATTTTCCCCATCTGATATTAATTTAATCTATTTCTTGTGTTTTAATATATTTCCCACCACTTATCCCGGATAAATTATTATTGATCAAAAATCATGAGGAATTTATCATTCTATAAGCCTGAAAATAAACTTTTAGTGGATCATAAAATCTAAAAAACAATGAATAGTTATTCTTCTTATCTCTATCCATTTACTATAATATAAATGGTGAGGGTGATTTAAATACAGTATCCAATGATAAAAAATAATGAAGTTAACATAAAATACTTTATTATAACAAAACCACTAGTAAATAGTAAATTATTTTATACTTAATATAACAACTCATTAATCCTCAAAATTAATGAAACACAAAAAAATTTTTGGATTATATAACAGTTAACCGTATTCATAAAAACCATAGTGAAACTTTGGAATATATATTTATATTAACATAGACAAAATGATGTATTATCATTGAAACCAAACACTCACAAGGATCCATTATTGATATATTCTTCCTTGAAGTGTCGAAAAATGAATCAATGTATATGAAATGTACAAAATATTATTTATATATATAATAACTCATTTTCTAACATTGGGTTTATGATCAAAAGAAACTAATATAACATCCTTAGTGGATTCAACTTTTGTTGTAATAATTAAAAAAATTCTTTATAACCCTAAGAAATTTCGTTGGTGAATTTCCATGTTTATTGAAGCGTTGATTCAAACAATGTCCCATCTCCTTCCAGTTGAAGAACAAGATATAGGAAGAATCATTTTTGCCTTTAAATTCATTATCCTTATGGCCTTTATCTCTGCACTTGATGAAAACCTCATCCATTTAAATAATATTCAAGGGTTTTTAATTCCAAAATCAATATATTTTTAAAAAAAATACTCTACCAATTTATTTTTTGACATAATTACTTTGACTTAGAGATAATACATCTTCTATTTCTATTCCACCCCATTGAAAATATAAAAATTTCATAATTCATTCTTTACATGTAAGGACCTGGATATAGTATCTTTATATGTAGAATATTTTTTGATATTGTGTCACCCTTTAATATATTTTATTTATCCCATAAATGAATCAATAAATACTGATTTTTAGAATATTTATTTAGCCCAAATTATGTATTGGGAACTCTATAAAGTTATCCACATACATAGAAAAATCATCATATTCCCTTTTTTAAATTGTAAAATCAATATACCAAATAAATTTATTTATCATAAGAAATATAATTTTGAATGAATAATTTCATAAAATTATCTAATTTTATATGCAACATTTTACTCACCTCTTTAATATCTAGAATTAATGAACACCATTTATTAGTATCCTCAATAGGATAATAATCCTCCATGTTAACCATTTACCTTTCCCATCTTCTCAAATTTAGAGATACTTTTTTGAGGGACTTGATCTACTGTTCATATATTAATGGATTATTAGTCCCATTAAATAATAGAGGTTTTTATCCTAATGAAGAGATATAACATTATTCCACCATGTTCTGGATCAACTGGATACTCTACAAATTCTTGGTTATTAATCACAGCTTTCACTAATATGTTTTTAATATACTAAGCTCAAACTTTATACTTATTAACATTATTATAAGATATATATATATATATAGTTTATGGTTGTTCTACTGATTTATGTTCCTCCCAATGGGATACATTTTTTATACAATGGACTATTATAAATTATTTCATGAATAAAACTATTAATTATAAATAACAATATATAATTACTTATAATTTATTATAAATTTATGTGATTTATGTAACACCCCTCATATTTTATGGTTCATTAAAGTTTAATTGGCATCCTAATACTATGTATTAAACTTGTTTATGACTGTTACAGAAGTTAGGGCTACTAGAGTGCTGAACTACGAAGAACATTGTAGACCTGAAACTAATCTTTAGCTACAATAAGTATTTAATGGTGTAAAATGGTATTGAAACTATAAATATGTTGATCTATAACCTTGGGAGTTTGTCTAAAGTGGTCTAAAATGAGATCCATATGTTTGTTGCTTAAAAGTGATCCTATGTAGTTTTTGGGGTTAGTAGTGTAAATTCCCTATAAAATTAAGTTATTATTCCCCATTTCATCCATTAAATCCATTATAGGATTTTGGATAGATGAATCTTCTCCATAAAAAAATTGACTCCCTTTTCCCTATTCTATTTGAAATATTTTTCATTACAGTGGTATTCTATCAGTAAATATAATTTTTTCTTAACCAATGATCCTTGTTCATTCTGGTTTCATAATATTAACCTTTTATAGAAACCTAATGCAAGGTTTTGGAAATTATTTTAGTTATTTGTTCCAAAGGGACTAATTTGGGTGGATGTTCATAATTATTTACCTTCTTCATTTTATAGGTAAGAAGTCCTTACAACTTCATTTATTTTATATGATGTTATATATATTTTGTTTCATGTGGGGGCATGTGTAGCCCACTAAGACAAGTTCCTATGGTATTGAAGTTACCAATTAGGTCTATATTGACCTTATATACCCCTGACACTAGGAGTGACAATCATTTTCTAGTTAAAGTGGAAACTCCACTTCGATTATTGAGTGATGTAGAAAATATTTACACATGAAATTTTAAATTAAGAGAGTTGTTTTTTTTACTTTGTTATATATTGTATGGAATATATAAATGATAGAAAGTAGAGGTGGTGTTTCCCTTTATTTTTATTGAACTATGATAAATATTATTTCAAAACGATTATAATATTATGTGACATCACTTTAGTCTACATGGATGGGTCATTGTGTTGCAGTAACCTGTCTAGAGTATATATGGATGATAGAATGTGTTGAGTTGACCTCCATACCAATCAAATTGGTTGGTCAATGTGCTAATGTTACCATTAATTATTTATTATGGATGATTTAGAGTGCATGAAAAGGATGTGACATATGAGATATGGTATAGGCAGTGTGATACCTCTTCTTTTGAGGTTGAAATAATCCTTCCTTTCGGTATGGAAGTAAAGCATGTAATCCTAAGTTTCATTGAATATGGGTTAGTGCATCCTGACCCGAATGTTTAGTTTATTTTTTAATTTATTTTTCATTGATGAAACAACATTTTTATGCTTTTTATATCTATACTGAGGGACTTTTGGTTGGTTCTTGATATCTTTATTCTCACACCATACATGAGAATATTGATTCACGTGAAAAATTCATGACAAGTGATATATCCATGAAAAATGTCCTTGTGAAAAATTACTATATAGGTTTTGGTGGACTAGGATATATGGGATATTGGGACACACTCTGGGAACATTTGTTATATTTCATCTTTTATTATTGTTTTTTTCTTTTTTTAAAATAAACTACAACATATGGGTATATATTTTAATTTTATATACTAAATTATATATTCCATTTTTGTATAGCATCTAATGATATAAATATTTATTTAATTTTTTATTGTAAATAATTTTTTTATTTCTTTTCTATATGTGTTACTATAATGTACACAAAATTCTAACTAAATTTTATCCCCATGATTCCATGTATGACCTCACTATTCATGAAAATCCTATTATATATGTAGAGGCATGGATGAGGCCATTTACCTACTAAACCAATACTCAGTGATTTGGTTCATGGTTTTACATAATAGTACACAATCCAATATTCTTTTAATTTCTATATATTATTTGGGTATTAGTAGAATATATATAGGGTGGATTTAAATTTAGTAGGGGAGATAATCATGTTCTTTTCCCATATCGATATAGTGAATTGTCATGTATCTGGGGATGTGGGATTGTTTTTTATTGTGGTGATACTATAGTTTCATGTTTTTCTTGAGTGTGCATGTGTGGTTATGGTTGTGTAATCCCTCTTAGACCGATAAGTAAGGGTTAACAAGTTCATTCATCTTGTTTAGGATTTTTTTTTCACACGGAATTCACCACATTGTCTTTAAATGATATCAGTTTTGACAATTTAAATGTAAAAAAATATATTTAGTTTTTCTTCCAAATACTTTATTTCTGACATTTAATTAATTTATCCAGTACATGTATATTTTTTTATGTATATGTGATTATGAATAATTTACATATAAACTAATATGGGATAAGGCTATTAATTAATTATATAGTGATATGTCTCATGGTTGTGGGAAACTATAGGTTGTGTTTCCTATGATCACTATGTGTGTGAATACTATTTAGTTTTTTATTTATTGTGTATATTTATGTTGAAAAAGGTATGTGCGGGTTTTCTTTTGGATTTTTTGACAATATTTCTTCATGGATGTCTTGTTTGTACATTAAAAGAAAAGGGTGAGGACACTCACATAGCAAGAAATGTTTAAATTATACCTCTATATATTCAGGATGGGTAGTCTGTGAATTCCTCAGATACTAATTATACATTTAATTTTGTATAACGGCATTTACTTTGTGTTTTACACATAAATTTGGATGGATTTATACATTCCCACAAAGGAGGTGCTACAATGGTGACATTCATTATGAATTTCAAGATATAAAACCCCCTATAATTTAAAGGATTGGGTGGTTCTTAGAATGTAAAATACTAATTAGATACCATTTAAAGTAACTTTATCTTTTTATACACCCATTATTGTCATTTCATGAAGTTTATATCATTTTTTTATAAGTACCTCTTAGGAGGTGTTGGGGAATAATGGACCGGGCATTGAGTCTTGAGGTTCTAATGTGGTAATACTCTAGGGAAATTATTTTTTATAGAAATTATATCCAAAATAATTAGGGATAAATTGATATTGAATGTTTATAGAGCTTCAGTAGGGGATGATATTGGTTACTGACTATATATAACATTTTGGAATTTTGATCCATTATGATACTATTATGGGTAGAAATAAGGTCTAGGAATCCAGAATTTTTGAGATTGCCTTTCTTCTTGAGATGATGTGACACATACATACATTTTATATAACCTTATATGTAGATGGGTTATGTAAGTTGGTCACTATTGAGTTTCCCTTTGTAGAGGATATTGTAGTATGGATTCCTAAATCCTATAGTGGTGTCCCAATGAGTTTTCGTGTGTGATAATTCTAGAAATAGGAATATGAGTTCTGAGGAGATGTGAAAAAGTGGTGATATAAAGATGATAAATGGTAGGAGTTCAACTAATCGAGTATTAAAAAGGAATCATCCCCTATGTTTCCAGTGTGGAAAACTAGAATTTATCATAGTACTTGTACTAGTCAGGTGATGGTGTTATATTCTTACAATATAATGGTGTATCTCCAATTATTGTGTTCAATATTCTCAAAGTCAGATACAGATTTAGATTCAGGGAAGGCATAGTCCTTGGAATCTCAGTCTAGCGATCCCTATTTGGATAACAACAATTTTTTTGGGATGTATTCATGTGTAGAAGTTAGAGGACTCTAGGAGAAGCTTTTTCTAGTTCTATTAGGTTAAGTTTCTATAGAGAACCATTGATCAGGGTGGTAGGGTAATGGATCCGAGTCTAGAACTGTGTTTGTATTTTATTAGGATCAAGAATATAGTAGAGGGAAACCTTTTATTTTTTAGGTATGGTTTTGGTTATGTTTATTCTTAGTATTATTTTTTTGATATAGGGGAACCACATTTTTTTCCTCCCAAGAGGTTTCTTATTAATATTTTCTAATGACAATTTTCTTATATTTTTATCCATTTACACACCTCTCAATGAGCTGGTAGACCATAATTTGAGTTACTAAAAGTTTTTATAGAATTTAAAAGCTATGAACATCAATGATATTTTCTAGTTCATTAGGTAACCATGTTTTGATAAAAAATTTTTGCATGGATTGGTTGATGTGTTTCCGATCACACAATGGTTGTTATCAGATAAGGCTAAATTTTACATTCCCTAAGAGATATGAGTAAACTATTATCATGGAATGGAACCTAAAGGATGGTAGTGTATGATCATACCTTATACATATTTGGGACACTATAGCATAGGTGATAGGTTATATTCTCTTAGAGAATCTAGTGACAGTTCTAATGAATATTTCTTCTATGGTGGTTCATTACCAAGATATAATTGTTGAATATTTCCTATAGTTGCTAACATAAATTTTTTGAGTGGGATTAAGGTGCATATTGATGAAGAAATGGTGAAGGGATTTATTTACATAATAACTTCTTCATGGGGTGACCCAATCTTATTATGAAAATGTTTGATGGAATCCATGGAATATACATGTCTCTCGAAAAAAAATCATTTCATGATGAAAATAATGTATCAACTAGATAGGATTGATGATTTGTATATCTGTTGCAAGATTCTCGATGGATCTCTAAAATTGATCTATAATCGGGCTATTTTCTAAAATAGATTATGTACAGTGTTATTCCAAATATTTTATTCAAGAGTAGGTATGGGTTTTTTGAGTATCTCATGATTTCATTATATATAAGAATTTGTTAAGAGTGTTTATGGAAATCATGAATGAAGTACATCACCATTACATGGAATCATACATCATAAAATTTATTAATGATACAATGATGTAATAACTGAAGATATAATTACGTCCTAGGAATATTGATGTTATCTAGAGAACACAAAGAGTGCATCTGGTTTATGAGAAATTTTTAATTATCTACTTATAGATCAAAGAGGTATGCATCCTTGGGCATGTGGTTTCGAAGGTGGAAATGAATATTTATCTAGAGATTGTATAGATAGTTATGTCATATAATTATCCTAGGAATGTGTTTGAAATATGATGTTTACCCAGGCTGACTGAGTATTAATGGTGTTTCATACATGTAATTTATGATTTGGAAACTCCTATGAGGAGTATAAAAAAAAGGAAGTGATGTTCATATGGATGGATAAGTTTGAGAATTAATTCCTAGAGTTTAAGTGGAGGATGGAATTCCACAATATTTTAATTAGATCATAAATAAGGATTAATAGTAATCTTTAATATAAAAAATTATGCGTAGTTTTAGGGGTTATCTTGATATAACTATTTTGGGATGTAACATATGGGTCTCATCATCTATGATCCCATGAGATGAAAAACCCTACCCATGACCTAGAATTATAAACAATGGTCCAACAATCAATGTTTTGGTTTCATTATCTCTTAAATGAATGAATTTTCATCAACATTGACTAAAAGAGATTATAATATACAATTTATTATTAATACTAGAACTTATAGTTGAGATGATTAGTTTATTACTTGTTAACATTTGATTTTAAGGTATCATATACACTATGGCAGGGGAATGCCATTATTGTTTCAATTAGTATGAAATTATATCAACTAGGGAAATAGAAATCAGAGGTGAATTTATTGTTATGAGATCAATATAAAATTTAAAATTTGGTGTATTTGAGGATTATGGGATGTTGAACTATGTTCCAAAAATCATTACTTCATCTTCAGTGGATTGATTAATGTCCTTATTAGATTCTCATTTAGATTTAAAGGTTATGAAAGAATAGTTGATGGGAGTAGGTCTTGTTTGGATATGGTCCTTTGATAGGAATGGCATGATATATTATAATGGGATGGAGAGGGTTCACATATCTATGAGTGATTAGATTTTGAAAGAATCCAATGACTCATTATTGGTGGAACATATAGGGTTGACAATGTTTTAACATGATATTAATCACCATTTTTTTGGTCGGTAATGAAGGGGGATGTTGTACGATTTTTTACTCATTTCTTTACCTATTATAGTGTAATGGAAAATAACCATCTACTAGGTAGAATAATTAAGACACTTTTGGTTCCAATATGAAAAGATAATTTCATGACGGAAACATTTATCATAGGACTATTGAGGACTCTAAGGAGTTGAGATAATATGGGGGTAAGGTCGATCAGTTGATGAAAGTTGAATGATTCATACCGATTTAGGTGACTCAATTTGTGTATGATTTGGGAAGAAATTAGGTGTGGGAAATATTATAGTTTTGTGGTTTTTCTATGTCTATCATGTGAGGTTGGGATGCATGTTTCTCATCAAGATTTTTTCAAGGCCTACAAAATTGTTTACGATCATAGTGATATATTTTCTCAACATATCACTTATAGAGAGACAACTATTCAAAAAATTTTATTTGAGTCTACGATTATTTTCATAAATAATTTTTGTTCATTTTTAGTTTTTCATGGGCTAACTGAATGTTTGTTGAACAATTCCATACAACAACAGATTAGGGGCTTTTATTTATATGTTTCATTTTGAAGATCCTAGTAGTCAACTGTGTAGTTCATTTTTATATTGAATTGAGCTAGGTGACTCAGTGTTGATCTGACCAACCCTACTATAAGATAGATTTGATCCAATGTGGTTGGAAAATAATTAGTTGGATACCACTTATATTAGTAAATTTTATTATTATTATTGGATGTGATGACCCTTAGCTTTCATCATGAAGGGTTCAGAAATTTTTTGGGCCGCACCATGGTTGGGGTGTTGCAGTTTGAGGAAATAGGGGAAAGTAAAACCACACATTATGGGTTAGTTCAATATTTTGAAATATGTTGGGATATTTTCATACCAGATAGATCTTTCTATATGAAATTGTGATATATATTATATTTCCTTTGTGTTGCATCTGTATAGCTATGATCCAAATATTACGCACATCATTTATGGTGGCAGTTTTGAGTTAAAGTAAAATTATTCATTTAAGGAATGTCAAATGTGAATCATATACCGAAGTATGATGGAACTGTGAGGGATGAAAGTGACTGTTATTCATGTTTTGAGGAAACATGAATGTATCAATGGGGAATATTTTGGAAAGAGTCAAATATCTAAGTGTAATGACCATTGATTCTTTGAAGAGACCCTTGGAGACATTTTTAGAGAATTAGAACTTCATATAGGGAGATTATTTTAACTGAAACAATTTTTTAGATGTTTCATGGTTTAACATTTAGAAATATCATGTGAATTATACTTTTTAGGTTTTTTTGTTGTCAAGGTAGCATAGGAGTGGGTTCTGGAGGAACAAGTCATTCATACAACTAATATAGAGCTAAAAATTGGATTTAATTATCTGAAACTAGTGGAACCCCACGAATAAATCATTATTGAAACCCATGGATTCTAAATTATATGGATCATATTGTATAAAATTTCATTATGTTATTAAAGTTAAACTAATTAGTTTTTGCTGGGTTATATTTGTAACTTCTCCCTAATATCAATTCACTTTACACCTCCATTCCTTAAGACTGTTATGTTATTTTTTTCTTTGTGAATATTCTACATAAAATTATTTGGATCCCTTATCAATTTTTATTTAATGTTTTAAGAGTCATTCATTAGTATGGAATCCTCTTTGTAAATTGAACATCCTCTTAGCACTATATCCTTGATTCATCATGTTAATTTTTACTCTTTTTATTAGACCCTAATAATGAATATGGGATTTTATATTTGATATTCGGTGTGTTGGGATTGATTCGGGTTGTGATTCATAGAAATTTAAATTAATCACACTTGTGGTGATAATCCATATCCATTTTATACAGTTAGAATAGTTAACCATGTGCACAACTAACCACTTCTCAAGGAGTTGGATGATACTGAGGAAATTATTTTTTATCTTTGGTATGTAATACACATTAGATGTGTAATTTGGATAAACTTTCTTCTTATAGATTTTAATTTTTCTTTTTTGAATCATTGGTACCTTTGATGAGTTCCCAAAACGTACATCACAATGAACTCTTTCAATGAGTTCATCGAATAGTTCTTTTTTACCAATCATATGGTTTCTTGCACCCATGTCAATATTCCATACATATAAACATTCACACTCCTTTTCATGTGAGAGGTTATGTGTGGTGACTACTTGTTCATGGTAGGATGATTCATCATAGTTGGATCATTCATCTTGATCAAATTTTCTCCAACACTCAAAGGCATAATGCCTAACATTAAACAAATTATGGAATTGAAAGTTCTTTTTATTTTGATGACCATGCGTCAATCATCCTATATTATTTCCACTTCCATGGAATCTAGTAAAAGTTTTAGGTATTGGATTATATCCATGCCCTCTACCTCTTGCATGATTTCAAGTTCCATGAAGAAAAATTTATGTATAGACATTCTTTATTTCATATAAAGTCAAATTATACTCTAAGAAATGTTCATGAATCGAACCCACATTATTTTTAATTTTTTGATCATGCAATTATAAAAATCCCATAAATTCATCAATGGATTGTTTTTTCAATTCCATTAATTCATTGATTACCACAACCACATGCTGAAACATTGTAGTGAGAGAGAATAGTTTATTTTTAATGACATGAATTTGTTTAACTTTTTCACTATTTAATTTGAAGTTGATAATAATAAAAATTAAACATTATTAGTAGTCATAGATACACTCATATTCCATTATGTGTGGATCATTGAACTATGATCTATGTGTTGGAATATGAACCTAGTTCACCCGATCAAAACCCTTGAATATGGGGAAAATAGTATTACAAGATTTCATTATTGATGTTGCTTATCTAATCTATTCAAATGTTTATTAATCTAACCCTTGATAGTAGAGTAACAATGAATTTCTACATTTATTCCATTAATTTTTGAGATAATTTCTTTCTTCATTTGTGAAGGTTGGTTCTTTTCCTATAGTGGGTACTATATACCCATCTGTGAAAATCTCCAATATTTCTTATGATATTAACAACAACCACATTTTGATACACCACATTTCATAGTTGTCCTATGAAAATTTAAGAACTTGTGGCTAGATATTGGAGGCCCTCTTTTGAATAAAAACATAGATCTTATAAGATTACTTGGTTATTGGATTTGATACCAGTTTGATAGTTTTACAATCCTGGACACCTAATAAGGAATGAAATTTCTCAAAAAAATAATTCAGGACTTATTTTATAACAATAAAAGATGACACTTTATCCCTATTTAGAGAATTTTTCCACAAATGTGATAAGAAAAACAAATCACTATAGGGGAATATAATTGATAGTATAAAACAAATTAAAAAAGAGAAAAATTAAATATATTCTAAAATTAATTGAAAAATATTCATAGATGAGAGAACAACCATCATGGGGAACACGCAAGGTAGGCTGTTGGAAGCTTCCTTATGTTTTGAGAATTCAGTCGACAAATTTGGTTTTCTTTTCCAACAAAGGCCCCCTCTCACCTTTCCAATTACATCCATAATTACATGGAATTATAAATATTATGGGGAATTGGAAAAGTGATTCTTCATCCTGTTCTAGGCCAAGAAACATTAGGCACCCCATCTTGGTAATCCTGGAACCTAAGAAATACATGAAGCTCATATCATTAGATTATAATAGGATTTAATTTTTTGAAATAATGCATGGATTGAAATGAAATAATCAAGCCTAGTTTTTAAGGAATAAAAAATTTATAGTTACCAAGGAAGGTGGCCAGAGGCAAACCCCTGACTATTTATTAAAATAAACAAAAAGTGAATAAAGAGCGCACCACAAAGTAAAAGTCATCACATGTCATACATATCAAACCCATTCCCACCTCCCGGATAGACATCCTCCGCCGTGGCTGATTCCCATTCTGAACTTTCATATTGCTTGAGGATCTTGGCATACTTCCTTCGGAGATTCAGCTTCTCCAACGAGATCAGCTCTTTTGGCGATTGCTTTAAAGGGGACCGAGTAGATATTGGCTTCGGCAGCGTGGAGTAATCCTTCCTCGGCTTTCGACTTGGAGTGACAGGGATCACCTGTCCACGCTTTCCCTTCCCATCTTTTAGAACATCACTATATGACAGCATGCACTTCCCATTTTCTTTATCACTTTCCAAAGGATCAACCCAATTCCCAGACACCACACCATAAGAGCCAACAACAACCTCCCGAGCAGCATTCACACTGTTACAGTCCACCATCTCCAAGCAGTGCGGCTGTCCCTCAAAGACTTGTTCATCATTTACAGCCTTTTCTATATCAACCGGGACAATTTGCATCTCCTGACTAGCATCCAGTGTGATCTCCCCATTCAAATCCTCTTCATTCGCCATGACTTGGAACCTGTTATCAGTCTGAACCTCATTTGGAGGAACAGCAGCATGCAATTGCCTCCTGGACTCTATAGGAGAGAGAACATCATTGGATTGCTTCCGGCCCTCTGAGCCCAACCTCCTCCCATCCTCCTTCATGCTGTCAATCACCCCTGCAGCACTTACAGCATATACAGCCTCCATCGGAAAATCAGTAGCCTTGACAGCAATAGCAGCTCTCGGGCTGATTCTGCTCCCCTCAATCCCAATGTTGGAGGCACCCACATCACGCATCACTGCAGAATGAAGGCTCACCCCACTTTCAGAAGGACCGGCTGTATGAGCACAGACTTGAGAAAGAACCACTGAAGGATTCGCCCGCACTCCACCCATGCCATCACCGGCACTATTCACCTCACGAGCACAGTCCTGATGAGGCCCCACTGCATGTCGCGGCCCTACATCACCCACGCCATCGTGAGAAGCACCAGTCCTCCTCCCATTTCCAGCATCCTTACCACTGCACCCCATCAGCCCTGAAACAACACCACCATGACACTGCCCATCCCGATGACCCAGCCGCTGGCACCCTGGACAGAAATCCTCCCATGACTCAAAGACCACCGCTTTCTTCCATCGGAGTTCCTCACAGATCGTGATCCAAATCCACTCAACAGGCGGTTTAGATACGTCCACCTCCACACAGATCCGCGGATTGACCGGGTGACATACCGAAGACGTTCGTGCGTCCGAGCAGAGGAACCGCCCAACCAAATTCCCAAGCATACGTATAATGGATGGGTTTTCAAATGGCAGCGGGAGATGAGGAAGACTAACCCACAACGCAGCTGAAGGTGAATCATGATTCAAACACAGATCAAACGTCCATCGAAGCAGAAAGAAGCGACATCCACCACATCGACGCGGAGCCCGCGACCAAGCGCAAACAAGATCTTCCTCCGAGGCAAAACGAATCATCAGTTGATTCTTGTCCAGCAACCCCACGACGGCACGATCCTGCAAATCCCACTTACTGAACACGAACCTGTCAAATTCGTCAACCGATGGTCTTCGGTGATGAAAACGAGCCACCAGAGTAAGGTTAAGGAGATTCGATGCCGTCGAGAACTCCGGGAGAGAAATAGATACTTGAGGAATCCCAAGATGTAAATCTGGGACCTTTGGACTCAAGGAAATCGGAGGGAAATCAGGCAGAAAGTTAGGGTTAGAGAAGGGTACAAAATTCTCTCGCTTGTTCGTGAAACGGGGAAGAACATCCTCCCCCCGCCCACTGCCAGGGAGGGGGGGGGGGGAAATCAACAGCGTTCATGCGCTAGGGTTTGGAACCCGAGCTCCATCGTCGTCGCCGTCGTCTCGCCTCGCGCTCGCCATCTCTGGACATGTAGTTGGACGATCATGGAGTGTCAATAAAAAATTTATAGTTAACTCATTGGGGAACACTCTAAAATATATTATATCTAATGTTTCCTCAACATGGATCACCTACCAAATCTATTTTTTACACTAAATCTGACAGTGTCAAAATAAAGGACCTATGGAAGAAACTAATGAAATTACAACCGAGGAACCATGCATGGTTTATTAGATGGTATTTCAACAACATTATATATATATATCTAAAATGATTACATGTGTAGTTTATTACACAAGATCTATGAAACTATTCTAGTATTTTTTTCTTTTAACAGGATTATATACATGGAATATTTGGGGGATCCATACAATTATTACACAATAAAAAGGTCGAATGATATAATATGCCATTGGATAGACTGATACATGGACAATATACAAGCCATATAATTATTTCCCCAAGTGGTTGAAAGTCATAATCCATGAGTTATCTCCTACAACACTCTATTGTAGATTCAATTTAAGAGGGATAATTGTAGGAATTATTTCTTATTCTATTATGCAAGATACGCATGTTGTGATAGTTTCATTCAGACAATAAAGAACTCAATAGATGAACCAATATGTGGAGAGGCATTGGTGGGAATAAGTGATAATATTAAATGATTATAAAATAAAAAAATGTATCAGAACTTCAATTATCCACGAAGTGAATCTGTTCTGGATGTGAAAAAAATAAAATAGTGAAAATTTTAAAGGAATTCTTCGGATGAGCTGGGGTGAGGATATCTTTAATACAATGGTAACTAAATAATTAATTTTTTCAGGGAAATAATGGTTAGTGATAGGTTTTTGAGGGATAATTCTAAGGCCTTGTTCCTTAGGGAGGGGTATAAAAACATTCTATTTTTTCAAGTATTCCTTAGGGAAATTAAGGATCTAATAAGAATTAAAATTTTATGGGAGAATTGATTTTACAAATAGGATATAGAGGTTGTTGGAAAAAAGAATGAAAAATACTTTTAGGAACCACATTCAGGAGCACTGAACCCAGATGGTAGTAGGAATTTAAGGGGGTGTCCAGAGGAAATTATATTTTTCAATATTTTCTAATGTTAGTGGATGAAAAATAAAATGAAAGTATGAGAGTCATTATTGTAACGACCCAAACTTTTTAAATAGTATATTAACTTACTCTTAATGATTTAATAGAGATATTAATGGTTAATGCAGAAAGAGGAGTCGATGTCTTCATCCAGTAGACTCGAACCTTATGAAGCCCACTTATCAGAGCTTGGGAAGGAGGTAGCATCTGTGGGCTTCTCTTTGGACCAAGCCCAAGACGAACTCCAGTGTGTCAAGCTTCAACGGAAACGCCTACGGGAGAAGTTCAAGTTAGTAGAGATTACTACTAGGGAAATGTTATCTAAGCCTCCCTCAGATTCTCCCACCATAGCACAACTTACACTTAGGTCATATGCCGGTGTTATAAGGGGATATGTGACGAGACCCTAGCTTCTTTGTGTAATACATTGGGATGAATGAATTGAGATTTCTTCCTTTAGTGATGTTTGTGAAATTTCAAATGTCTAGATAATTTTAGAATGTATTTTATTGATGAATTTTGATAAAAGGATATTTTAAAATATTTATGAAAACCCTAAATAACTAATGATGTGTAATGATTCTCAAAAAATGGTCTGCTACAAAAGTGTTCAGTAAGGAATTTGGAGTCTAATGATATCAACTTAATTTTTGATTAATAGTAAATTATGAATAGTGATTTTACGCTTAGGATTAGTAATGTGACCAAATGGATTAGTAATTTCACTCAATGAAAGTTTTAATATAATTTAGACACCTAGATTAAGAAATTTGATTCAATAAAATGGGTAAATAACAGTTTCATAAATTATTAATCAAGTATTAGTTTTTTTTTCGGGTGAATAGTGTTTTTAATTAAAAATTTAATTAAAAATAATTAGATAATTATTATTATAAAAAGGGCTTTATTTTTGAACTCAGAGCATCGATATTGTGGTATGGTAATTTTTGGGGATTTTTCTAAAAAAAAACGAATTTTCGATGAATAGTGCTTTTATTTAAAAATTAAATTTAAAATATTTAGAAAATTATTTTTATAAAATGGAGTTCATAAATGTACTTAGAGCATTGACAATTGGTTAAGGTGAAATTTTGGTATTTTTCTGAGAAAGTTGAATTTTCAGTGAATAGTAAAAATACAGTTTTAGGGTTTCGATATGTTTAATGACATCATAGCTGTGTCATGATGATGTAATGAGATATTTTAAGGGTTGTCCGGCCAAGGGTGAAGAATTATTGTTTTGGGGGCTCCATGTGGCCTAAATTTATGGAAAATATCATGAGAGAGCCCATGGGTTTGAGAAAAGCACTTGTGAGGTGTCCCTTGGCCATTAATGCCTTGTCCCCTCACTTTCCCTATAAATACCCACCCTTTCCTCCTTTAGTTTTCACTCCCTACTCTTCCCCAATGAAGTTCTGGTCTCATTACCTCCCAAGGAGTCCTCACAAGGTACCCCCAATCCCTCAAGGTCCAAACCTTTGAGTTTCAAAGTCACGTTTTAAGGTAAGAGATCCGACCCCTCTCTTTCTTTTCAAGTGATCTCTTTAATGTCATTCCTTTTATGCTCCATGTACTTATGTGAGAGGATGTTATTTTATATTTCTATTACTTCCCTTTTCATGTTTTTATGATGAGTGATCCCCTCTTACTCTCATCATTTCGTTTTATGAAAGTTTAAGTGACGCCGTTAGGCTGCCGAATTTTTAAGGGATTCTTTCACCCTTCTCTTTTTTAGTTCTATTTTCATGTCAAGTCTTTCAAGTTCCTTTTTATTATGTTGGGGTATGATCTCTATATCTATCATACTGATCTCTTATGATCATATGATGAGAGACCCTATTTTGATCTTGTCTAATCTTTTTATTAAATTTTAAGTGGCGTCGTTAGGCTGCCGAATTTTCATAAAAGAAATCTTATTTTTGTCTCACTTCCATGTGTTTCATTTCATATGGTATATCTTTAAAATTTCATTACCATGTTCTTAAATCCCTTATATTCTGCCCCCTACTGTTTTATGGATCATTTATGAGTGGGTGACCCATGTCCCATATCTTTTCAATGTTTTCTAAAACCTTGTAACATAGCCGTTATGCTGCAGAATTTTCGTCTCAAAATGTCTCGCTCTTTTCTCAAAATTATTTTATGTTATAAAGTGAATACTCAAGGCTCTTATTTCTACAGGGGTATTCAAATATATATCAAAATGTTCTATTTTAAATTCTGGGATTTTCATACATGAAACCCTCTCTCCCTTTCCATGGGTTTAAAGTGACATAAAGATCATGTCTTTAAAGCAGTTTTTAAAACATTATGATTATGAAATGAAACCCATTTATTTTATGCTATATGGGTTATTTATGAAATTTTTTATGAAGATATATGTGGCTCACATGATAATAAAGGCAAATTTAAGGGTGCGCCCTGATAGCGCCCCATTGCATTGGATAATGATGTAACTACAATAGATTACAGTTTAAGGGTGCGCCCAGATAGTGCTCTAATGCATTGGGTAAAGACTTAATCTCA
Organism: Viscum album; assembly: GCA_963277665.1. Classification (NCBI taxonomy): domain Eukaryota; kingdom Viridiplantae; phylum Streptophyta; class Magnoliopsida; order Santalales; family Viscaceae; genus Viscum; species Viscum album. The sequence continues at coordinate 1,073,578,953 of OY728129.1, forward strand.
AGAGATGACTTTTTAGACGGATACCTTGGTGAATAACCTTGGTAATTTTAATGACACCTTGGGGATGGACCTTGGTGAAACGAAATGATTTTCAATATTGAATGATGTAGCCACATCTTCAAGTTATGAAAAAAGTTATTTTTATTATAATGCATCTCATGATTTCTTTCTCATGCCTTAAAGTTCTTTTCATGTCCTTATTGAAGTATCTCAAGTTCACATGTAAAATGTTTCTCTTGTTTCCCTTACTGGGCCTTCTGCTCACCCTTTCTTTTGATGTATTTCCCCAGGTTATGAGATGCAGTAATGAACCTAGGATGAACTTAAGGAGAAGCCTTTCAAGTGTTTAAGAAGAATGTTTTATGTTCTTTTCATGTATTATGTTCGTTGTTTCCAAGACACTAAACATTAAAGATCCTCAGTTCCATGTAATGAAATGAAATTTTATGTTATAAAAAGACGGGATGTTATAGTTGGTATCAAAGGATGGTTTAGTTATTTGTGGAAATTAGGATATAAAAACTTTAGGAAGAGCCCTATAGAAAAGTTTAAATATAGGAAAATTTCCTGGTATTTTGGTATGTATTGAGTAAGTGGTTTATCAAACAGATACATCCCTGTCTGGATACGAGCAGGTAGAGGCGGCTCTGGCATAGATGTACATAGGGGTAAAACCCGAAAACCCCATTTTGAGCTAGAATCGAACGAGAACTGGGGCACGATAACGGGCCTTGCTGCACTCTTGGTTACGACACTCCCGGGGGATATGTTTGGTTAATCATGAGATTTTTATGAATCATTATGAAGGAATTATAGAGAAGTGTAATTGTCTAAGCATGAAGTCTTAGTTAAAAGATTCATAAATGAAATAAGTTTCTCACTAAGGTTTTATTCTTTTAGAAAATGGCGGGAAATAGGAGAAACCGTGCCGATGGTGACCGCAATGCACCATGTGCTGACGGCCCTCCGATGGAAGCTGGAATGGAAACATTTATGCGAATGGTGAACCAACTGACTCAAGTTATGAGTAATAACCTGAATCAAGCTGAGAGGCCGATCTCACCATGAAGGGAGAAACTTTCTGTTGAGTCCTTTATGTGTCAACGACCGCAACATTCAGTGGATCTACTGACCCATTGGTTGCAGAACAATGGATAAGCTCCATTGAAAAGATCTTTTCTGTACTTCATTGTTCGGAACAAGAAAAAGTCACCCTTGCTGTTTACCTCCTAGAGGGAGAAGCTGATCAGTGGTGGTCACTGATCACAAACACGAAGCCACGAGGAGAGATGGAAGCTATGGAGTGGGAAGAATTCTGGGGAATATTCTTTAACAAGTATTTCCCTCATTCCATGAGAACGAGAATGGAGAAAGAGTTTCTCGAGCTGAAGCAGAAGGAGAATGAATCTGTCGGAAGCTATGAGATGAACTTTACAAGGCTTTCTCGTTATACCTCATGCTTTGTCATGGACCCTAATGGGAAGGTTGATAGATTCTTTGGTGGACTACGACCTCATCTACGGAAGAATCTAGCCAACAGGGACTATGATAGCAATGAAGAAATAGTTCGAAGTGCTATGAAAGTCGAGCTAGAGTTTGGTGAGACACAAAGGTCTCATAAATCCAATGAAAAGAAGAGATCATTGGAGCCCAGTTTAGGGAAGACTTTTGATCAGGGAAGAGGTGGAAAGAAAATGCAACTTACCACATGCAATAAATGTGGGAAGAAGCATCCGGGGAACTGCTTGAATGGAAGTGGCAAGTTCTACAAGTGTGGAAGAGGGGGCCATATTGCTCGGAATTGTCATAGTGAGGTGAAGCCTCAGCTTACCAACACTAACGACAGAGGAAAGATGGTTCTAGCCCTACCCGAAGTCACATTCTTCAAGTGTGGACAGCTTGGGCACTTTGCTAATCAATGTCCAAATCAGAGGGTGATGGAGGGGAATCACTATCAACCTCAGCATAGGCCAAGGGGGCAAGGTCATGCTTTCTCTATCACAACAACTGAAGTTGAAGTTCCAAATGATGTGGTAGCAGGTACTCTTGTTGTCCTCTCAAAACTAGCAAGTGCTTTATTTGATTTTGGTTCGACGCATTCCATTATTTCTTCCAAGTTTGCAAAGAATACAGAATCAATCCCCGAATTTCATGAGGTAGAGTTGTCAGTCAAGACTCCAAGTGGGATTATCCATGAATCAACAGTGTTTAGAGACTCTAGTGTTTACTTTAGTGAGCAAAATCTTATCTCAAATCTAGTAGTCATTCCCATGTTGGAATTCGACGTTATACTAGGGATGGACTGGCTCTCAAAGTTTAATGCTAAGATCAAATGCATAAGTAAGGAAATCTCAGTAGTCTTGAATAAACGACCTACAGTTATTTTCCAAGGAGAGATATCCCGAACTGATCCCTATATAGAAGCACCTCCCATAGCTTTCTTTATGGAGTTAATCGGTGATGATGAAGAAGGGAAAGGGAGCATACAAATTGAAGATGTTCCGATTGTTCAGGAATACATGGATGTATTTCCTGAGGAGTTACCTGGACCTCCCCCAGAAAGAGAGGTAGAGTTCTCCATTGAACTTGTACCTGGGTCTCAACAGATATCAAAGACTCCGTATAGAATGGAAAATGTGGAGCTAGAAGAGTTAAAGAAACAACTCCAAGACATGTTGGAGAAGGGGTTTATCCGACCGAGTGTGTCTCTTTGGGGGAACCAGTTCTCTTTGTGATGAAGAAGGATGGATAAATGCGGCTATGCATTGATTATAGAGAACTGAACGGGATCACAGTGAAGAACAGATACCCTCTTCCAAGAATTGATGATTTATTTGACAAACTTCGTGGGGCTCAATTCTTCTCTAAGATTGACCTTCGATCTGGTTATCATCAACTGAGGGTGAAGAAGGAAGATATTCCAATGAATGCCTTCCGATCAATATATGGGCATTATGAGTTTAATGTTATGCCTTTCGGCTTGACTAATGCTCCTGCTATTTTCATGGATTTGATGAATAGAGTCTTTAAGGACTACCATGATAACTTTGTGGTAGTTTTTATTGATGATATGTTGATATATTCAAAAAGTCGTGAGGAGCATGAAGATCATCTGAGGATTATTTTGAAAACTCTACGGAAGGAGTGGATCTTTGGGAAGTTCAGCAAGTGTGTGTTTTGGTTACAACAAGTGGATTTCTTGGGGCACATCGTATCCCATGAAGGAATCTCGGTTGACCCTTCAAAGACAATGGTTGTGGAGGAGTGGCCTCAACCCACAACAGTAACTGAGATTCGTAGTTTCCTTGGTTTAGCGGGATATTATAAAAGGTTTGTGAAAAACCTTTCAATACATTCTAATCCACTAACCAAGTTGACTCGAAAAGGGGTTAAGTTCATCTGGAAAAGGAATACGAGGAAAGTTTCCAAGAGCTGAAGAAGAGATAGGTTATTTCACCTTTTTAACAACACCCTCTATTGGAGAAGGATTCTTTATTTTTAGCGATGCATCTCTGAAAGGGCATGTGTGTGTCCTCATGAAAAATGACAAGGTAATTGCTTATGCATCTCGACAGTTGACGATTCATGAGAAGAATTATCCTACGCATGATCTAGAGCTGGCGGTAGTTGTTTTTGCTCTAAAGATATGGAGGCATTATCTTTATGGGGAGAAATGTGATATATACACTGACCACTAAAGTCTAAAGTATATTTTCACACAGAAATAATTGAACATGAGACAAAGGAGATGGTTGGAGCTTATTAAAGACTATGATTGTTCAATACATTATCACCCTAGAAGAGCAAACAAAGTCGCAGATGCGTTAAGCAGGAAAGATCCTGTTGTTCTGGCAACAATGAGGATCTTAGGAGATCCCTTGATTAAAGATCTAGTAAAACTGGACATGGGAATTATAAGGAAAGGGACATCATCAACCCTATCCCAAATGATTTCTCAAACTTCATTACTAGAGAAGATCAAGAAGGCTCAAAAAGAAGATCCTTTACTGCCGGAGAAGATCGAGGCTATAAAGGATGGGAAGTTCCCTGATTTCAATATTGATCAAGAAGGTGTATTGAAATTTAGTACAAGACTATGTGTTCCATTTATTCCGGAGATAAAGAAAGAACTGATGGATGAAGCTCATATCTCTACTTTCTCTATACATCAGGGAAGCACTAAGATGTATAGAGACCTTCGTGATCATTATTGGTGGGATAACATGAAGAGGGAGATTGCTGATTACACTACAAGGTGCCTGGTGTGTCAGCAAGTAAAGGTAGAACGAGAACTTCATAAGGGGGTATTACAACCGCTACCCATACCAGTATGGAAGTGGGATAATATCACTATGGACTTTGTAACTGGTCCCCTGAAAACATCCAAAGGAAACAATGCGTTATGGGTTATTGTGGACCGTCTCACCAAGACATCCCATTTTATCTCTATTCGGGAAGATTTCACTCTGGATCAGCTTGCCAAGATATACGTGAAGGAAGTGGTAAGGTTGCATGGGGTACCACTATCCATCGTATCTGATCATGACCCATGATTCACATCAAAATTCTGGAGAAGTCTTCAACATGCTCTGAATACTAAATTGAATTTTAGTATGGCCTATCATCCTCAAACTGATGGCCAATCTGAAAGGACTATTCAGACACTCGAAGACATGTTGAGATTATGCTCAATGGAATTTAAAGGTGGATGGGATCAACACCTCCCATTAGTGGAGTTCTCCTATAACAACAACTTCCATGCGAGTATTCTGATGGCACCCTATGAAGCTCTGTATGGAAAGCAGTGTAGAACTCCTACTTGTTGGGATGAAACTGGTGAGAGGAAGCTTCTTGGGCCTGATCTCGTGTAAGAGATGACGGAACAAGTTCATGCCATCCAACAACACATAAAGGCATCTCAGAGTCGGCAGAAGAGCTATGCTGACAATCGTCGAAGGGACTTGGAGTTTGGTGTTGGTGACAATGTCTTCCTTCGAATCTCTCCATGGAAGAGAGTCATGCGGTCTGGGAGGAAAGGGAAGCATAGCCCTAGGGACATTGGACCCTATGAAATCCTTGATCGCATAGGAGCAGTGGACTATCTTCTAGCACCTCCACCGAACCTATCTCAAGTTCAGAATGTCTTCCATGTATCTCTCTTGAGGAAGTACATACCCGACCCTTCGCATGTACTGAAACCAGAGGTGGTACAACTGGAACATGACCTCTCTTATGAGGAGCAGCCAGTGGAGATCTTGGACCGTAGAGATAAGGTTCTACAAAACAAGACAACCCACCTTGTGAAAATGTTGTGCAGGAATCATAAGTACGAAGAAGCGACATGGGAGCCTGAGGAAACGATGAAGCAAAAGTACCCTCACCTTTTCGACTAGGCCTCAAGTATAAATTTCAGGGACGAAAATTTTTAAGGGGGGAAGAATGTAACGACCCAAACTATTTAAATAGTATATTAACTTATCTTAATGATTTAATAGAGATATTAATGGTTAATAAAGAAAGAGGAGTCGATGGCTTCATCCAGTAGACTCGAACCTTATGAAGCCCACTTATCAGAGCTTGGGAAGGAGGTAGCATCTGTGGGCTTCGCTTTGGACCAAGCCCAAGCCGAACTCCAGCATGCCATGCTTGAACGGAAACGCCTACGGGAGAAGTTCAAGTTAGTAGAGATTACTACTAGGGAAATGTTATCTGAGCCTCCCTCAGATTCTCTCACCATAGCACACCTTACACTTAGGTCATATGCCGGTGTTATAAGTGGCTATGGGACGAGACCCTAGCTTCTTTGTGTAATCCTTTGGGATGAATGAATTGAGATTTCTTCCTTTAGTGATGTTTGTGAAATTTCAAATGTCCAGATAATTTTAGAATGTATTTTATTGATGAATTTTGAAAAAAGGATATTTTAAAATATTTATGACAACCCTAAATAACTAATGATGTGTAATGATTTTCAAAAAATGGTCGTCTACAAAAGTGTTCAGTAAGGAATTTGGAGTCTAATAAGATCAACTTAATGTTTGATGAATAGTAAATTATGAATAGTGATTTTAAGCTTAGGATTAGTAATGTGACCAAATGGATTAGTAATTTCACTCAAAGAAAGTTTTAATATAATTTAGACACCTAGATTAAGTAATGTGATTCAATAAAATGGGTAAATAACAGTTTCATAAATGATTAATCAAGTATTAGTTTTTTTCGGGTGAATAGTGTTTTTTAATTAAAAATTTAATTAAAAATAATTAGATAATTATATTTATAAAAAGGACTTTATTTTTGAACTCAGAGCATTGATATTGTGGTATGGTAATTTTTGGGGATTTTTCTGAAAAAAATGAATTTTTGATGAATAGTGCTTTTATTTAAAAATTAAATTAAAAATATTTAGAAAATTATTTTTATAAAATGGAGTTCATAAATGTACTTAGAGCATCAATAATTTGTTATGGTGAAATTTTGGTATTTTTCTGAGAAAGTTGAATTTTCAGTGAATAGTAAAAATACAGTTTTAGTGTTTCGGTATGTTTAATGACATCATAGCTGTGCCATGATGATGTCATGAGATATTTTAAGGGTTGGCCGGCCAAGGGTGAAGAATTATTGTTTTGGGTGCCCCATTTGGCCTAACTGTATGGAAAATATAATGAGAGAGCACATGGGTTTGAGAAAAGCACTTGTGAGGTGTTCCTTGGCCATTAATGCCTTGTCCCCTCAGTTTCCCTGTAAATACCCACCCTTTCCTCCTTTAGTTTTCACTCCCAACTCTCCCCCAACGAAGTTCTGGTCTCCTTACCTCCCAAGGAGTCCTACCAAGGTGTCCCCAAGCCCTCAAGGTCCAAACCTTTGTGTTTCAAGAGTCACGTTTTAAGGTAAGGGATCTGACCCCTCTCTTTCTTTTCAAGTGATCTCTTTTATGTCATTCCTTTTATGATACATGTTCTTATGTGAGAGGATGTTCTTTTATATTCCTCTTACTGCCCATTTCATGTTTTTATGATGAGAGATCCCCTATTACTCTCATCATTTCGTTTTATTGTTGTTTAAGTGACGTCGTTAGGCTGCCGAATTTTTAAGGGATTCATTCACCCTTCTCTTTTTTTAGTTCTATTTTCATGTCATGTATTTCAAGTTCCTTTTTATTATGTTGGGGGTATGATCTCTATATCTATCATACTGATATCTTATGATCATATGATGAGATACCCTATTTTGATCTTGTCTAATATTTTTATTAAAGTTTATGTGACGTCGTTAGGCTGCCGAATTTTCATAAAAGAAATCTTATTTTTGTCTCACTTCCATGTGTTTCATTTCATATAGTATATATTTAAAATTTAATTATCATGTTCTTAAATCCCTTATATTCTGTCCCCCTACTGTTTTATGGATCATTTATGAGTGGGTAACCCATGTCCCATCTCTTTTCAATGTTTTCTAAAACCTTGTAACATAGCCGTTATGCTGCAGAATTTTCGTCTCAAAATGTCTCACTCTTTTCTCAAAATTATTTTATGTTATAAAGTGAATACTCAAAGCTCTTATTTCTACAGGGGTATTCACATATAAATCAAAATTTTATATTTTAAATTCTTGGATTTTCATACATGAAACCCTATTTCCCTTTCTGTGGGTTTAAAGTGACATAAAGATCATGTCTTTAAAGCATTTTTTAAAACATTATGATTATGAAATGAAACCCATTTATTTTATGCTATATGGGTTATTTATGAAATGTTTGATGATGATATATGTGACTCAAATGATAATAAAGGAAAATTTAAGGGTTCACCCTGATAGCGCCCCATTGCATTGGATAATAATGTAACCACAATAGATTACAGTTTAAGGGTGCGCCCAGATAGCGCTCTAATGCATTGGGTAAAGACTTAATCTCAAGAGATGACATTTTAGACTGTTACCTTGGTGAATAACCTTGGTAATTTTAATGACACCTTGGAGATGGACCTTGGTGAAACGAAATGATTGTCAATATTGAATGTTGCAGCCACATCTTCAAGTTATGAAAAATGTTATTTTTATTATGATGTATCTCATGATTTCATTCTCTTGCCTTAAAGTTATTTTCATGTCCTTATTGAAGTATCTCAAGTTCACATGTAAAATGTTTCTCTTGTTTCCCTTACTGGGCCTTCTTCTCACCCTTTCATTTGATGTATGTCCCCAGGTTATGAGATGTAGTAATGAACCTAAGATGAACTTAAGGAGAAGCCTTTCAAGTGTTTAAGAAGAATGTTTTATGTTCTTTTCATGTATTATGTTCCTTGTTTCCAAGACACTAAACATTAAAGATCCTCAGTTCCGTGTAATGAAATGAAATTTTATGTTATAAAAAGACGGGATGCTATAATTATGGTATAAAAACATGTCAACGATTCATTGATCTCATTGAATCACAAAAGAACACCAGGTCCAGATAGATTTCTCGGTTTCTTTTATATTTTTCATGGGATGTCTTTAATCCTCAAGTGATCTAAGTAGTTCGTTTCTTATTTCAAGGTTGTAAACTCACAATGCTGGTCTATGATTTAATCCTCATCTTATTTCTAATGTCAAGGATCCAATCAAAAATGGACAACGAAAACTGATTTTCCACTTTAACTTCTCATACAAGATCCTTACTAATCACATTAACAGTTGGTTTGAAAGAGTGCTTCCCGAGATCATATTAGACAACAAACATGGGTTAATTTTGGGCCACAAAATCAATGAGGTGATTATAACTGTAAAAGTGATGGTGGAAAAGAAAAAAAATACGTTTCTCATTTATAATATAATTTATAATATTGATATGTATAAGGAATTTGATCTGATGGAGTAAGGAAAATTTGTGAAGATAATGAGATAATTAATCTTCACTAAGTGGGTTTATGATCTCAAATTCAATTTTTATGTGTATATATGGACCCCAATTTCACAAATGAGAAAATTTCATTATTTCATCAAATCGGTTATCAAATAGAAAGGTGATCCATTATCACACATTTTATTTATAATATTTTGAGGGGATATCAAAAAGAATATAAAATGTGATTTTAAGAGGGGTAAGAACCTCCAATTAGGATATAGTACATAGATCAACATTATCTCTCACATCATGTATGATGAAGTTATTTTTTTATTCATTAATAATTAGAGTATACATATTGGTAAATTGAATTAAATAAAGAATACTTATGCAAACTGGAGTAGGTAGTGGGTTAATCATACTAAGATAAGTTTCTAAATTTTTAACATCTTGTCATATCTTTGTGATAAATTCATCTATCATTAGCTGTGATTTCAAAGGAGAAATATCGTGATATATTCTTTAAGAGATCACATATATAATGGGAAAATCAATAAGGTTTACTTTAAAAAAATATCAACAGGATAATAAATCATATTTGTAATAGTAATTGTCATTTTCTCTTGTTTATGTAACGACTTAATTTGGTTAATATCCTTCTTACACCCATTCTATTGCACATGTTTTTAGTCATCGAGTCACCCAAAGGTACCGACTCTAAAATAGATAAAATAATAAATATCAGCATCTAGGACAAATAAAATGAGGGAAGTTCCCCTACGCCTCTTAGAAGAGTATAGTGAATCTGTTTGTTGAATTTGGTGTTAGTATAATAAGAATAATGGAGACTATACAAAGAATTCAAACAAAGATTTTAGCATCGTATTACAAGGAAATTATATCTATGCGTCGTTTATGTAGGAAACATTGGTGCAGGATTAGGGATGTTTGGAAGAGATTATTGGATGTTATTCAAGCTTATAACTTTTCAACAATGGAGGCGTCAAGATGATGAAATACAAAGAGCAATGGATTTTTGGATGATGCATTATCATGTTTTGGAAGGATTAATGGGATGAAGATACTCTATATTTCCTAGGATTCCTAGAATTAGAAATCTATTTAAATCAGGTGAGAATGCACCTAGATCTGGATAATTCCTCCCATAGTGAATTGTAGATGATCATTCAAGATAGTATCCACATAGATGATGAACATGATAGGAATATTTTATCTGAGTTAGCATCATTTATATTCAGTATGATGAGATTTATCTTTTTTATGGATTTAATAAAAGAGAATATTGAGTGTGTGAGTATAATATTGTGTAAAGAGATCAGTACATATATTAACTTCTCTATCTATAGATTTTGGATCAATTCTATTCTAAATGATGATAATATTCCAAATAAGGGTATCCACTTGGAATCACATATTTTTGTTGTGAGGTTCCTAAAATAGATTCAACTTGGAATGTTTTCCTCAAATGAAACAAAGAATTATTTATATGGACACTCATCAACCTAAAACTAGGAATTCTAGTTTAGAAAGGATCCATCATTAATTATATAGAATATTTATTCAAGGGAGCATAAAATCATCATAATGATATCAAGTATCATATAATGGGGATTTTTTCAGGGTGCATAGTTCTTCAAGAATCCATGAATGAGTGTAATAAACGAAAAAACTACTACATTTTATTAATAAACCATAATGTGTTTTCTATAGTGATAGATCATGGAAGTATTTTTTAGGTTGACGAACCACTACCACATATAGGGTTTAATTCCAGGATGCTCAATTATCACAGATAGTTCTTATAGAGATTTGGAAGGGAGGTAGGTTAACTATAGTTCACACTAAACTTGTATGAATATTAATACTAATGGATACAACATTGAGAGAGTTATAAGAGGTAGTATCATATTTTACATTTGAAAATGTTCAGATATTTTTAGTTTTAATGTGTTTTACAGGGAGGGAAATTCCATTGGGAAGTAGAGAAGAGCTATGTATAATTGTTTCCCTATGTCTAGTATCTACAATATTGGAATTGGAGTGGTGTAATATGATTCCAAACTTCTCATTAGATTCTTCCAAGATATCAAAAATGTACTATTTTATCTCTTCTATCTGATATAAAAATAAATGCTTGTCATTTTTTATGAAATAGATATATTTTACACTTGGAGGGAGGGAGACATTGTGGCTAACATCTAGGATAGAAAGGGAGTACTCTAGTGATAATCATAATCTTTTTAATTTATGAGTTCTCTACAAAAATATTATAACCATGTTGTCAGTGGAGTTGAATTATCCATCAACCACTTTATACATCCATAATATTAAAGGATTTTTTGAATAAAAAGTTATTTAGGAGTGATAACAATGATTATTTATTTTGTTATGAGTGATTTTATTTATCATTTTTATTACTAATAAATTATTATATGATTGATATTTTTTCCCTATACCTGTAAAATTTTTACATTTAATGAAATTATTCTTATAATTATGTAACATTTTTATTTTAAATATAAATTTGAGGAAATCAATATAGTGAATCAGTAATTATACATCATGATCACAATGATATTTCAATTTAATTTTAACTTTTATAAAATCTAAAAAATTAGAGAATTAAACAATTTTAGTGTAAAAAAATTATTAATATTAGGAATAATATATTAAAATCATATTTCATAATTTTATTTTATTTATAATACATGTTATGAAATGTTTTAAAAGGTAATTTTTCACTATTAATTTTTTTAAAGAATAGATTAAAAAAATTATGAAATTAAATGATCCTTAATGTAAATAAATATAAATTATAAGGAACTATTAATTGTAAATTTGATATTAAATCCTTCATTGTGAATTTCAAAAAAAAAATTTAGAGAAAATTACATTCAATATGTTATAACATTATATCATGGAAATGTGTATCTTATTATGTTAATAATTATATTATAATGACTTCATTACTATAGTGATATAAAAATAAAACATTGAATTAATAAAAATATATGTGTAAAATTAATCATGATTATAGTAAGATATATTTTTGAATTTATATAAAAGTATAGAATACAGGAGTTAAACATCACGCAGATTAGTGGTAGGTGTTGCGACCTTGTTGACCATCATTAAACAGACTGAGCCCTATAACCTCATAGGATCTGATGGGTGGTCTCCCAGATTTTGGGAAACCTATTTTACTAACACATTTTTATGGTGTATGAAATAAATAATGTTAATATCTAATGTGAATAATATATACACATAAATTCTTATTTAATATTATAATATACAAAACAAAGAATTCAATTATTCATTTAGATTACATATTTATAACTGAAATTAATAAAAAAATCATTGTAAATCCTGGATGTTACATTATACCCTTAAAAAATACATCCTCGTGATTTCAATTGATACTTACCATAATGAATGTATCTTAATAAACATATAATATCAAATATAGGTTATATATTGATAATATTTCGTATGTTTTTACTTGGAATTTGGTTTTTTCTCACTTAGCTATTAATACGAAAATGTATATATCATAATAGGATTCATACTGGTGAAAAATTATCAAGAGCCATAACCAAATATATTAGTGATTATTCCGCAAAATAGTCTAAATATATATATTATTTTATTACATGATATTGAGATATTATTTTACCATCAAGATAAAGGATATGAGAAAATCTACTTATTTGAGTTATTTTCAGCATATAATATTAATTTAATCTACTTCTTGTGTTTAAATCTGTTTCCTACAACATAACCATGTTATATTCTTAATAATGAATAACCATGATGAACTTATCCTTCTAGAAGCATTAAAATAAACTTTTAATGGATTATAAAATCTAAAAAATAATGAATAATTATTCTTCTTATCTCTATACATTTACTGTAATATAATGGGTGAGGGTGTGTTAAAAACAACATCCAATGACATAAAATTATGAATTAAAAATAAAATACATTATTATAAACAAAACCTCTATAAAATTGTAAATTATTTTATTATTAATATAATAATTCTTTAATCCTCAAAATTAATTAAACACAAAAAATAATGGGTTATATAATAGTTAACAATATTCATAATAACCACAATGAAACTTAGTAATATATATTCATATTAACATAGACAGAATGATATATTATCATTGAAACTAGATACTCACCAGTATCCTTTATTGATATATTCTTGCTTGGAGTATCTACAGATGAATCAATGTCCATGAAATGTACAAAATATTATATATATCTATAATAACTAATTTTCTAACATTGTGTTTACGATCAAATAAATTAATATAACATCCTTAGTGGATTCAACTTTTATTGTGATAATTAAAAAATTTCATTATAAACCAAAGAAATTTCTATGGTGAATTTCCTTGATTATTAAATCATTAATTCAAAAAATTTCCAATCTCCATCCAGTTGAATAACTAGATATAGGCAGATTCGTTCCGGCCTTAAAATTCATGATCCTTATGGCCTTTATCTTTGTACTTGAAGAAAACCTCATCCATTTAAATAATATTCAACGGTGTTTATTTCCAAAATAAATATATTTTTTTAAAAATAATCTACCACATTATACTTCGACACAATTACCTTGACATAGAGATAATAAATCTCTTATTACTATTCCATCCCATTGAAAATATAAAAATTTCATAATTCCTACTTTACATATAAGTCACTGGATACTATATCTTTATATGTAGAATATTTTTTATATTGTATCACCCTTTAATATATTTTATTTGTCCCATAAATTAATCAATAAATACTTATTTTTAGATTATATATATAGCCCATATGATGTTTTGGGAAATCTATAATGTTCTCTACATACATAAAAAAAATCATCATATTCCCTTTTTAAAATTTTAAAATTAATATTCCAAAAAAATTTATTTCTCATAGGAAATATAATTTTTAATGAATAATTCCAAAAAATTATCTAATTCCATACCCTAAATTTTATTCGCCTCTATAATATCTTGAAATAATGAACACCATTTATTAGTATCCTCATTAAGATAATAAACCTCTATGTTAACCATTTACCTTTCCCAACTTGTCAATGTAAGAAATATTTTATTGACGAAACTGATCTACAGTTCATATATTAATGGATTATTAGTCCCATTAAAGAATAAAGGTTTTTATCCTAATTAAGAGATATACCATTATTTCACTATGTTCTGGATCAACTGGATACTCTACATATTCTTGGTTATTAGTCATAGCTTTCACTAATATGTTTGTAATCTACTAATCTCAAACTCTATCTTTATTAACATTCTTATAAGATATATATATAGTTTATGGCTATTGAACAGATTTATGTTCCTTCCAATGAGATCTATTTTGTATAAAATGGAATATTATAAATTATTTTCAGAATAAAACTATGAATTATAAATAAAAATATATAATTACATATAATTTATTATAAATTTATGTGATTTATGTAACACCCATCATATTTTTTGGTGCATTAAAGTTAAATTGGAATCCTAATCATGTGTATTATACATTTCATTCAATGTTCCAAGAGTTGGGGATACTAGAGTGTTGTACTAAAAAGAATATTATAGACCTGAAACTAATCTACAGCTACAGGAAGTATTTACTGGTGTGAAATGGTATTGAAACTATGAATATGTTTATCTAGAACCTTGGGGGTTTTTCTAAAGTGGTTTAAAATGGGATCCATATAGTTTTTCCAAAAAAGTGATCCTATAGAGTTTTTAGGGTTAGTTGGGTTAATTCCTTATAAAATGAATTTATTATTCCCCCTTTTATCCATTAAAACCATTATAGGATTTTGGATACATGAATATTCTCCATAAATAAATTGACTTTTTTCCCTATTCTATTTAAAGTATTGTTCATTACGGTGGTATTATATCAGTAAATATAATTTTATCATAGAACAAGATCCCTGTTTATTCTTGTTTCATAATATTTATCCTTTTATAGAAACCTAATACCAGGTTTTGGATATTATTTTAGGTATTTGTTCCAAAGGGTCCAATATGGGTGGAAATTCATAATGATTTTCCATCATCATTTTTGAGGTAAGATGTCCTTAAAATTTTATTGATTTTATATGTAGTTGTATATATTTTGTTTCATGTAGGGGAATGTGTATCCCACTAAGACAAGTACCTAGGGTATTGAAGTTACCAGTTAGGTCCATTTTGACATTATATACCCCTTACACTAGCAATGACAATCATTTTCTAGTTAAAGTGGCAATTCCACTTTGATTATTGAGTAATTTAGCAGATATTTACACATGAAATGTTAAATACGGAGGGTTGTTTTTACATTGTTATATATTGTATCGAATAGATAAATGATAGAAGGTAGAGGTGGGGTTTCCCATTATTTTCATTAAACGTTGATAAATATTATTGCATAACGACTATAACCTTATGCGACCTCACTTTAGTCTATATGGATGGGTCATTGTGTTGTAGTAACCTGTATAGATTATATATGGATGATATAATGTGTTTAGGTGATCTCCATACCAATAAAATTGGTTGTTCAATGTGCTAATGTTACTATTATTTATTTATTATGGATGATTCAGAGTGCATGAAAAGGATACAACATATGTGATACAGTATAGAAAGTGTGATACCTCTTCTTTTGAGGTAGAAATGAAACTTCCTTTCAGTATGGATATAAATAATGTTATCATGAGTTTCATGGTATATGGGTTAGTGAATCCTAACCCGAAGGGTTGTTTCTTTATTTTTGAATTTATTTTTCATTGATGAAACCACATTTTTACACTTTTTATATCTTTACTAAGGGCCATTTGGTTGGTTCTTAATAGCTTTATTCTCAAACCATACATGAGAATATTGATTCATGAGAAAAATTCATTACAAGTGATATATCCATGAAAAATGTCCTTGTTAAAAATTACTATATAGGTTTTGGTGGACTATGATAAATGCGATATTGGGACACACTCTGGGAAGATTTGCAATATTTCATCTTTTATTATTATTTTTTATTTTTTTTCCTTTTTTATAAAAAACTACAACATATAGGGATCTATTTTAATTTTATATACTTAATTTTATATGCCATTTTGGTATATCATCTAATTATATAAAAAATTATTTCATTTTTTATTGTTGATACTTCATTTTTTTCGTTATGTGTTACTGTAATGTACACCAAATTATAACTAAATTGTATCCACCTGATTCCATTTATGACCCCACTAATCATCCAAATACTATTATATATGTAGAGTCATGCATGAGGCCATTTACGTACTAAACCTAGACTAGGTGATTTGGTTCATGATTTTACATAATGGTACAAAATCCTGTATTCTTTTCATTTCTATTTATTATTTGGGTATTAATATATAGGAGGGATATGACTTTGGTAGGGGAGATAATCATGTTCTTGTCCCATAACAATGTAGTGAAGTTTCATGAATCTGGGGAAGTGGGATTGTTTTTTATTTTTTTTGATATTATAGTTTCATGTATTTCATAGGCGTGGATGTGTGGTTATGGTTGTGGGATACCTCCTAGCCCAATAGGAAAGGGTGAAAGGGTTCATGCATCTTGTTTAGGAATTTTTTTTCCCGTGAAATATGCCACATTGTCTTTAATTGATATCATTTTAGACTAATTGATGTAAAAATATATATTTAGTTTTTTCCAAATACATGATTTGAGAAATTTAATTAATTTATCTAGGGAATTTACATATTTTGTTATGTATATGTGATAATGAATAATTTAAATATAAACTAATATGGGATAGGGCTATTTATTAATTATATAGTGATATGTCTCATGGTTGTGGGAAACTATAAGTTGTGTTTTCTATGATCATTGTGAGTGTGAATTCCTTTTAGTTTATTATTTATTTTGTATATTTATGTTGAAAAAGGTATGTGCGAATTCCCCAGATAATACTTATACATTTAATTTTGTAGAACCACATTACCTTTGTGTTTTACACATCTATTTGGATGGATTTATATGTTCCCACCAACGAGGTGCTAAAATGGTGACATTTATTATGAATTTCAAGATAGAATACCCTATATTATTTCAAGGATTGGGTGGTTCATAGGATGTAAAATACTAATTAGATTCCATTGAAGGTAGAATTATGTTTTTATAGGCCCATTATGATCATTTCTTGAAATTTGTATCATTTTTTATAAGGACCTCTTAGGAGGTGGTAGGGAATAATGGCCCGAGCATTGAGTCTTTAGGGTATAATCTGGTAATATTCCATGGAAATTATTTTTTATAGAAATTATTTCCAAAATAATTTGGGATAAATTGATCTCAGGAGTTCATAGAGCTCCAGTAGGGGATGATATTGGTTACTGATTATATGAACCATTTTGGAATGTTGATCCATTACAATACTATTTTGGGTAGAAAGGAGGCCTAGGAATCTAGAATATTTTAGACTTTCCTTATTCTTGATATGCGGTGACACATCAATACATTTTACATAACCTTATATGCAGATGTGTTATGGAAGGTGGTCACTATTGAGATGCCCTTTGTAGAGGATATTGTATTATGGAATCCTCAATCCTATAGTGATGTCCTTATGAGTTTTTTTTGTATGATTCTTCCAGAAATAGGAATAGGAGTTCTGAAGAGATGTGAAAAAGTGGTGATATAAAGATGATAAATGGTAGAAGTTCAACTAATCGAGCTTTAAAAAAGAATCATCCCCTATTTTTCCAGTGTGGAAGACTAGACTTTATCATAATACATGTACTAGTCAGCTGATGGTATTGTTTTCTAACAATATAATGGTGTATCTCCAATGATTGTGTTCAATATTCTCAAAGTTAGATATGGGTACAGATTTAAGGAAGGCATGGTCCTTGGAATCCCAGTCTAGTGAACCCTATTTGGTTAACAAAGAATTTTTTGGGATGTATTCTTTTGTAGAAGTCAAGGGATTCTAGAAGAAGTTATTTCTTGTTCCCTTAGGTTATGTTTCTCTTGTAAACCATTGATCATGGTCGTTGGGTAATGGATCCGAGTTTAGAAGGGTGTTTGTATTTGATTAGGATCAAGAATATAGCAGAGAGAAACCATTTATTTATATGGTATGGTTTTGGTTATCTCTATTCTCAGTACTATTTTTTTGATATAGGGGAATCACATTTTTTTTCCTCCCAAGAGGTTTCTTAATAAGAATTTCTAATGAAAAATTTCCTATATATTCATCCATTTATACACCTCTCAATGACATGGTAGACGATAATTAGAGTCAAAATTTTTTTTATAGAATTTAAAAGCTATGAACATAATTGATATTTTATAATTTTTTTGGTAACCATGTTTTTATTTACTTTTTGGCATGTATTGGTCGATGTGTTTTCGATTACACAATGGCTGTTATTATATAAGTGTAAATTTGACATTCCCTAACAGATATGAGTAAACTATTATCATGGAATGGAACTAAAAGGATTGTTGAGTATGACCATACATTATACATATTGGGGCCACTATAGCATAGGTGGTAGGTTATATTCTCATAGAGAATATAGTGTTGGTTCTTGTCCATATTTCCCTTATGGTGGTATATTACCAAGATATAATTGTAGAATATTTCCTAGACTTCCCGACATAATTTTATTGAGAGGGATTAATGTGCATATTGTTGAACAAAAGGTGAAGGGATTTATTTACAGAATAAATTTTTCATGGGGCGACCCAATATTATTGAGAAAATGTTTTATGGAATTATTGGAATATACATGTATCTGGAAAAAAAATCTATTCATGATGAAAATAATTTATCAACTACTTAGGATTGATGATTTTCTTTTATTAGTTGCAAGATGATCGATGGTTCTCAAAAATTGATCTATAATCGGGTTATCTTCTAATATAGTTCATGTACAATGCTATACCAAATATTTCATTCAAGAGTAGGTATGGGTTTTTTGAGTATCTCATTATTTAATTATATATAGGGAATTTTTTAAGTGTGTTTATGGTAATCGTGAATCAAGTACTTCACCGTTACATGGACACCTACATCATGGACTTTTTTTATGATACCATGATGTAATCACTGACCATATAATTACATACTAAGTATATTGATGTTATCTAGAGAACGCATAGAGTGCATCTAGTTTATGAACATTTTACAATTATTTACTTATAGATCAAGGAGGTATGCTTCCTTGGGCATGTGGTTACTAAGGTGGAAATGACTATTTATCTTGAGATTTCAAAGATAGTTATGTCATATACTTAAACTAGGAATATGTTTGAAATATGATGTTTACTCAGGTTGACTGAGTATTAATGGTGTTTCATCCAATTCATTTCTTATTTCAAAACTCTTATGACTAGTATAACAAAAAAAGCAGTGATGTTCATATGGGTGGATATGTGTGAGAATTAATGCATAGAGTTGAAGTGGAGGATAACATCCCACAATATTCTAATTCAATCAATACTAAGGATTAATAGTAATCATTAATATAAAAAAATATGTGTTGATTTAGGGGTTATCTCTATATAAGTATATTTGGAGGTAACATATGGGTCTCATCATCTATGATCCCATGAGAAGAAAACCCCTACTCATGACCTAGAATTATCTACAATGGTCCAAAAATCAGTGTTTTGGTGTCATTATCTCCTAAATTAATGAATTTTCATCAACAAAGACCATAAGATATTATAATATATAGTTTATTATTGATACTATAACCTGTAGTAGAGATGATTCGTTGATTACTTGCAAACATATGATTTTAAGGTATCATATACACTATGATATGGGAATGTTATCATTGTCTAAATTAGTAGTAAATTATGTGAACTAGGGATATAGAAATCAGAGGTTAATTTATAGTTTTGACATCACTATAAAATTTTAATGTTGGTGTATTTGAGTATTAGGTGATGTTGAACCATGTTCATACAATCATTAATTCATCTTCAGTGGATTGTGTAATGTCCTTATAATATTATCATTTAGATTTAAAGGGTATGAAAGAAGAGTTGATGGGATTTGATCTTGTTTTGTTATTCTCCTTTGATAGGAATGACATGATATATGTTCTTGGGATGGAGAGAGTTCACATATCTATGTGGTATTAGATTCTGAAAGAATCCCATGACTCATAGTTGGTGGAACATCTAGGGTTGAAAATGATTTAACATGATATTAAACAACATTTTTGTTAGTCGGTAATGAAGGGGGGTGTTGCATGATTTTTTACTCATTCCCTTACCTATTATTGGGAAAATGAAAATAACCATATGCTAGGTGGATTTATTAAGACTCTCATGGTTCCAATATTAAATGATAATGTCATGATGGGAAAATTTATCATTGGACTATTGAGGACTCTGACGAGTTGAGATAATATAAGGGTAAGGTCGATCAATTGATTAAGGTTGAATGATTCATACCGATTCAGGTGACTCAATTTTTGTATGATTTGGGAAGAAATTATGTGTGGGAAATAATTAAGTTATGTGGTTTTTCTATGTCTATCATGTGAGGGTGGGATGCATGTTTCTCATCCAAATTTTTCAAGGCCTACTAAATTGATTAGGATCATAGTGATAGATTTTCTCAACATATCACTTATAGAGAGACATATATTCAGTAAGTTTGATTCAAGTCTTAGATTATTTTCAAAATGATTTTTTGTTCATTTTTTGTTTTTCATGGACTGACCGAATATTTGTGGAAAAATTCCATACAACAACATATTAAGGGCATCGATTCATATGTTTTTATTTTGAGGCTCCTTGTGGTCAACTGTGTAGTTCATTGTCATATTGAATTGAGGTAGGTGAGTCAGTGTTGATATGACCAACCCTAGTGTAAGATATATTTGATCAAATGTTGTTGACAAAAAATTAGTTGGATACTACTCATAGTAGGAAATTTTATTATACTTATTGGATTTGAAGACCCTTAGATTTCATCATGAATGATTCATAATTTTTTTGGGCCACACCATGGTTGGGGTATTGATGTTTGAGGAAATAGGGGAAACTAGAAGCAAATTTTATTGGTTAGTTCAATATTTTGAAATAGGTTGGGATATTTTCACACCAAATAGATATTTCTACATGAAATTGTGATATACATTACATGTTCTATGTGTTGCATTTGTGTCGGTATGATCCAAATCCTATGCACATCATTTATGGTGGAAGTTTTGAGTTAAAGTCTAATTATTCATTTGAGGAATGTCAAATGTGGATCATAGACCGAAGAATGATGGTACTGTGAGGGATGAAAGTGACTCTTATTCTTATTTTGAGGAAATGTGAAGGTATAAATGAGGAATATTTGGGGCAAGAGTAAAATATCTAAGTGTAATGACCATGGATTCTTAGTGGAGACCCCTAGAGACATTTTTAGGGAATTAGAAATTCATATAGGGATATTTTGTTAACACACATCATATTTTAGATGTTTCATGGTTTAATATTCAGAAATATCATGTGAATTATACATTTTTAGCTTTTTTGGTGTCAAGGTAGCATAAGTGTGGGTTCAGGAGGAGCGATTCATACATACAATTGATATAGAGATAAAAATAGGATTTAATTATATGAAACAAGTGGAATACCATGAATAAATCATTATTGAACCCCATGGGTTCTATTTTATGTGGATTATAGTGTATAAAAATTGTTCATGTTATTAATGTTAAACAAAGTAGTTTTTGTTTGGTTGTATTGGTAACTTCTCCCTAATATTTATTCACATTACCCTTCCATTCTGTAACACTCCTATGGTATTTTTTCTTTGTGAACATTCTCCTTAAATTATTTGGATCCCTTATACATTTTACCTTAATGTTTTAAGAGTCATTCATTATAATGGTATCCTATTTGTAAATCTAATATCCTCTTAGCACTATATCCTTGATTCGTCATGTTAATATTTTCTCTTTTTATTGGACCTTAATAATGAATTTGGGATTTTATATTTGATATTCTATGTGTTGGGATTGATTCGGGTTGTGATTCTTAGCAATTTAAATTAATCAATCTTGTGGTGACAATCCATCTCCATTTTAAAACTTTCATTTGATGTTTGTTATTGTTTTTTCATGCAGTTGTGTGTGTAGCCTTGTGATACTTATAAAAAAGGAATAAAAGTTATAATATTTCTACGTAAATATTTTTTAGCCCCATTTAGGTGGAGTAAAAAGAAAAAGTCAAGATTTACTAGTGATTCAACATGGAATCTTGTGTAATATATGGGATTTCCACCTTGGAATTATGACATTGTAAGAGTCATTTGGAATAAATTTTGGATAATATGGCATAATTAAATTATATATGGGTTTATATGGACTTTGGCATTATTTTTCTGACCTTTATAGATATTGTTTCATGATTCCTACTACCTTATGATACTTCCCAAGAGTCTGAATGGATTTCTTAGTGTGTTGATGTACCATAAATAAAGTTAGTAGAGAAGGGTCAGAGTACTGGGACAACCTTTTTAGCGCCTTTCATGATTATATTGTGTGCTAACTTTACCTCCCTTTAATGATTATGGATAGTTAATGGTTGTCGGAATTACCATGAACTATGTCATAAAGCACATTCTATGATTTTATTTTTCATTAAATAATTCAATAAATATACATTTCATCATATATCCAAATCATTATTGGCCGAGATTTATGGAAGCTTTCTTTGGACATGATAACTTGGTATGTTGTGTCACCATTTATGTATTTATTTTATATTGATTCATCTATCTTTATACAAATTCCAAATTTATACTAATGGACAATTGGTGGATCTTTACTAGGTTTTTTTTTTCTCCATCCACTAGAATATTAATATGACAACAAAAATCATGATCATCAATCTTGATAATGTAAATGGACCTATGATATACTTATATGTATGTTCTGGTTTACTGGGTTAAATGCAATGTTTGAACATACTTTGGGGTCTTTTGCAGTTCTTCTCCATTTAATATTTTCTTCTTTTGTTAATACTAGTATATTGATATGAATTATTTGGGGATATATATTAATTATATGTACTATAATGTGGAACAATCCAATTATAACTTAATTAGTTACCCGATTTATGTAATATATGTCATAAGTATTTACACAAATGAAGTACATAAAGGATTGTAGTCATATAGATTATGTACACAATCATTTTATTCTAAAATAATTGTGGGATTTTCTCTATTATAGAACTCATATAGAACCCTTTCTAGACATATCTCATGGTACTATCATCTTCATATCATAGGGAATAGAAACATAATAAATAGTTGAGATGAGATTCTAATCTAGGGAAAATATGATCGTAATTTATCATTTCAAAAACATGATAGAGAATACGAGGTGATGATAAATATATTTTTAAAAGATTATGAGACAACATATGATAATCATAAATCATGTTTTAGTAACATGATATCATTAATATATCACTATGAAATTCTAAATGTTATGAAATGGATCAAAATACATCTCAATAATCATAAATCATGTGATCATGACATAAGAGTGGGGAATATTTCAAAAATATAGCTTAACATAAATGAAGGAATATCTTGAAAATGAAATTAATCATGGAAAATTTTGTAAATAGATAAATTCATAGAGATATGGAAGAAAGATGAGAATAGTAAAACCCTCTTATGGATACTCATTATTCACATGCATATGTAAACAAGTTAATTTTTTCCACACCTGAAAATATGAGAAATTTCATTATACCCACTCCTGTATAAAAAATAAAACTATGTCTACAATTGACTCTTTCATAATATATAAACATTATCCAATGTATTGGATGGTGATATAGGACCCAACATGTCATCATCAATGTATATGTGGGCCACATAAATTCCATCATCATCGCGTCTTATGAAACCCATTAAAAAAATATTGGGTATGAAATTTTCGAAAACATCATATAACAAGATCATAAGAAATCAAAGGATATAAGAAATCTCACTTTCCAAAACTAATCATACAATATTATATATATATATTTTTTCAAAAACTTCACATTATTGGAGATAAACCTTTTTTAAAAAATATAAGATAATCAAAAACCCTTTTAATAATTATTAAAAATGATGATGTGAAAATTAATTTAAGAAACGTTTTTTAGAAATCAAAGGTAGTAAATTTTAATACAAATTATAGGTATTTTTGAATAAATAATCAAAAAAATAAAAAATATTAATCTAATAAATCTATAGTGTTAAACAATGAAAGGAAAATCATCTATTATGTTTCTAGGATTTTTTAAATAAAAACCAACATTAGATAAGTGTTGAAAGTGTATCACTTCTTAAAATAGGTAATGTAAAATATATATAATAAAACATAAAAAAATTATTTTATTATTTAAGACTATTATTATAGGAAAACCACGAACATAGAAGAAAATTATTCATTTCAAATAATGAAAATTATTCATAGAAACATTATACTTCTATTATGTAAAATACTTCATCGAAGAAGAAGTTATCTGTTGTGAGAGGTTATTTACCCCGATAAAAATATAAATTACTATATAAAATATGCGATTTTAAGGATTTAATAAATCACGAAAAGTATGTTCTATTAAGAAATACTATGGTTGAATTAATTGTTAATTGAGTCAATGATACCCTTACCTTGAATTCCATATTCTATTAAAAAACTCTAACCTATTATAATGTTATATAACAATATTAATTTAATATTTAAGTACCTTATTCATATATATTTTCTTCTATATACTTCTCTTTTAACCATTTAAAGAAAATATATTAGTGATTTATGGATTATCTTATACACTAGTCCTAGAAAATTTTGTTTGTTTCACACATCTTTTATAATACTGATTATAAAAAAATTCATTGATATAAATATAATAATTCATAAATAATTTAAGTTACTAGAATAAATTTTTTACATTTATTTATAATTTTTTGTCCCATTACATATGAATTTTATTTACGTTATGTGTAAATGAAATTAGTGAAAATATTTTTTGGGTAATTATAAACAAATGAAGGGTGATGTATTAATAATGGGCTAAATATAAATATCACCATTGTAAATATATGAAAAAATAATATTTATTAATAAATATTCAATAAAAATAATATTTATGTTCCAATTGTCATCCATGATATTATTTTATAATATCATTAATGTAGGTTGTCAAACCCAACCAAATAGGAACATACTATTATTTGATGGGTTAATGTGGTTAAGAAATAGTTTATTTTTACATACTAACGTCATAAAAAAAGAAAAATGATATTATTCCTAAATATTTAATTTCATCGAATTATATTTTAAGATCTTTTCATAAGGTATAAATATATGTCTTAAAAACAAAAAATAGATCATTATTTAATAGTGGAAAAAATTTTCACATAGTCATGATAAATTACAATTTTTTTATAAGTGGATGGAAAGGAATAAATAATTGTTTAAAATTTATATTATAAATTTCATCCCATTAATAATACATAATTATTTATATTAGAATATATGCGGGTTTTGTTAAAATAAGAGTATATTGAAATATATCCAAGGAGAGGCATGACCCTTACGTAAAAAATGATTTTCTCTTGAAAACCACCAGGATTTTTATGGGGAATGGGAATTTTTAATAATAAAAAAGTTACAAGTCACTCTCAAATATGTGTATTAATAATCACTAAAAACATATGGTGATCATACCTTTTCAATTGATTGTATTTTATTATTTATGTTTGAGCATGATGGAATATTGTCAATAGAAAAAATATTGACCTAAAATTAGATGAATAAGAACAAGGGATGATCTCCCATTGTATTATCTCACCAGATACCTAATGGGTGTCACTATCTAGTCATATATACTAATAGAGACATCTAAGACACTAGAAGTCCACTAACTACTCATTAGAGACTCCTAAAATATATGGTTACACTGGAAAGAGCCTACAGATCTATTTGTTACTTACTAACATCCTCGTTTAAGAAAGAATATATCTATTGGGGTCTATATTATCCTAGAAATTCTATAGAATTCATAACATTAGGATAGTAGAGTCAGGTTTTCAAGAAAGTGGTTCTGATTCAACATGTTAAAGGATACATTTAGAGTGGTTTTCAACCACTCCCTTGACCCATTGACACCAAAAAATCTACCCGTAGATCACCTGAGTCTATGAAGATAACCCTTTATAATCGTATTTATAAACTAAAATTTTTATATTTTAATTTCAATGATATATTGAAATCAACAACAAGTGAAAAAATCTTTGGTTATGAAATTACTTCTTCTTGAGATTTTTTTGTATTATTTCTATTATTTTTTTAATCTTCTATATTTATCTTTCCATTGATTTCAATTACATTTTATATTTCAAACTATAAAATAAATGCATTTCATTCAGCGGGATTACATATATGAAAATATACATTTTCTCTCTCTTTTGGGGATCTTGGTAAACCGCTAATACCAACAGATCCTTCACTTTGAGCTCATATAAAAACTGAAAATTTATGTTTCCTTTCATTGATTATTGACTACTACTAAATTCAAGGTATTGGGTACTTTATGGATTTCATGGATATCCCTAAATTTATGGTTTATATAAATTTAATAATAATCAATCCATTGATGTGGAAGATTTAGGGTCTTGTATTGATCTATTACCAAACTTCCCGAACATATTTTATAACTTATTCACTTTCAACATTTTTGTTAATATATTTCATTCAACTAATCAATCAATCATTAAATTCATTAATATTTTAATATTTTAAAATCTATATTTATCATAATATTTTAATTTTTCTGAATACACTCACACTTATCAATTTGAAAACTCTTATCATTCAATTATCATTAATTTCATTATTTTTTGTTATCATTCAATTTCATATTTATATTTTCACTACTATTTTAAATTATAGAAGGAAATGAACCCCCACACCTTGATATTGTACTCAAACCAATAATTGGAATAAAATTAGATATTATATTCAAAATGAATATTTATATCTTGTTTTTAATTTTTTTATATATTATAGTGTTAAAAAAATTATATATTGTTTTCTAAATTATATTAAGACCTTATTTTAAAAAAATAAACCTCTTTTTTAGTTTTTTGTTTTTATATATTTGTGTATTTCATTAAATAATATTTAAGAAAACTTCCTTATCCAATAACATCTAGGGTTATCTCAAATGATACTGAATGGGGTGTTCCCATTTCCATGAAGAAACAAACTATAGCTCTTAGAAAATTCACTTATAGAACATTCTAGGAATAATAAGTAATTATATCTAAAAAATTTTCATTCATTGTTACAAAACCACTCAGGAATAGAAATAAATGTATATTCTTGATGAAAGTACCACTTTTAAACATTATAATAAATCCAAAACTAGTCTCTATTCAGGTTAATATAGAAATGAATTAAAATGTGTACCCGCCTATAAATTCTAAGAAATTAGTATATTATTTGATTTTACCCTTCATGGAACTAAAAAAATTAAATATACAGGAATTAACATGTATATACTAGATTATTAATGTTTTATTCTTTATTATAATGAATCAAACATTGTTACTTTTACTCACATAAATGATAATTTCTAAGGATTTTTTTTTTAAAATGATGATATTTCAACAACATCTCTTATCAAGAAGATATGTTAGGTTTTCCCATTTTCCTAAGCACTGTATGTAATAGTGATTGAATAATTGAATTTAATTAAGAAAATACTGGTTTGATGACTTATTGATTCTCTCATTACATATTAGATTACCAAGATGTAACATGATAAAAAATAAGAAAATGAAGTTATGGAAAATTTGATAATTTTTGGAAAATAAATCGATTACTACACTTTTGGAAGTGAGTCTGATGCAAACAATTTAACCAGGATAGTTAAAAAAAATGATAAAGTAGAAATCTATTAACCATTATAAAATTTACTATAATGACCTAGCCTTAAACATTACATATTCTTGAATTAGGTTAATAATTCTCATTTAGGATCTTTTCATGTATAGATATTAGGAGAATTCGGTCATATCATATAAATAATACCTTGAATATTTAATACATCTATCCAATTTCCATTTTTTCTAAAAATAATAATTTTATAAGAAAACAGTAATGTTGAGTTCCATGTTTTAGACAACATGACTTTTCCTTGATCTCATCCTTGAACTTATTCCACTTTATGTCCTGTGAAAAACATTTCAAAAACTTGGGATGAGCATAAAAAGCCCAGTAAGGGATACAGAAAGAAGGAAAACTGTTAGTTTATCAAAACAAAAATTAAAACATAAATTCTTTATCATAAGTAATACTTTTCACCTTTATGAAGTAGTAAATAATCTTCAATGAATAAAATATAGTTTCTTTCAATTGTGCAACCAAAAGATTAAAATAAAACCCATATAAAGAACACATAACATATAAAGGTAACTTGGGACATAAACATACTTAAATGGAATAACCATATAGTTGACTTCCACACGTATCACTAAATAGAATAGCCATATGACTGACTTCCATACCCAATTTAGTGGAGTTTATAACATAAACACTTATATTGGTTTATCACGGAACTACCCGTCATTTGGTTTATCACGTAACCACCCACCAAATGTCCAAATACCATTATACAATTATAACACAAACAAAAAATATAAAGGAATGAAAATATTTCCACATTTAAATCACAACATATCAGTTAAATATATTAACATTACAAATCCTTTATCAAAACCATTTTCAATATCAAAATACATAAAAGAGTATATGGTATTTATTTTCCTTTTAAAAAAATTACGGCATGTTAAGGAAGCCAAAGATAAAATAATACTCACGGTGGTGGAAGGTTGTTGTCACAGCTTACGTTAAAAGAGGAATTTTTTTTAATTTAGTAAAATGATTTATAGAAAAAGATTCTCTTTTAATGAAATGAAAAGTCAAATGTGTTTATATATTATATAAAATAAATTTTTGTATTAAAACAAAATATGCCTGAATGAAAGGAGATTGAGATGAAGTCCCTTACCTCGTGTTTGACTTGACCCATTCATTATTTAATCTCCTGAATACTAAACTAAAGTTAGTTTATAATTTTTTATAACCTTTTTCAAGTTTATTATTACTTTTAAATAATTTATTACCATGTTATAAACATTATTTAATCATTTAAGTTAATAATGGCCATTTTGTTGATATTTGGTCATTGAGTCAAAAATTGACTTCTTATAATTACAAGTTGTTCACGTGGTCAAAAGTTAATTATATACATAATGATACTCATTATTTAGATATCATATATATCATATATATCCAGTATATAAATGTATTAATAATAGTACATAACATTTGGAGATAAGAAATGAAATGCACCATTTATTGAGACTGTAAGTCGTACGTACACATACACGCTACTTCCATTTATATTTCTTATAGTAATGGAATGAAAAAATAATTATACATAATGATATTATTATTATTCAATTATTATATGATATATAATTTCCTTAACTTTACCTTTTATAAATTCCTCATAAGGCATGAATGAGTCATATTAGTTTGAGGGGGCGGTAGTTCGCACTTCCTCAAATGAGATTATCGTATTTACCAACTATAGAATCCATAATGGTATTATATAAATGAAAAATACAGAAGAATAGAAACAATATAAATATAATATATATAATATATAAATATAATTCGATCATAATTTCCACCATGAGAGGTGGTTTGAGATATTTGAACAATCATCATTTCATGAGGTAGCAGTTCGTCGTCCACGGAAACAGTATGTTCTTTACCCAACAGACAGAGGTGTGTGTAAGTCTAGTTCGAATCCCTCTCATAAAAACTTAGTATATTTATAATACTGGTTCTGTTATAATATAAAGTAATAAAAAGAGTTTATGGGGTTGGATAAGTAAAATATAATAAAATAAAACAAAAGAATTTAAGATAAACTCTTACCTTTAATTCAGGTAACTCCCTTTTGTTCGAACCAAAATTACTCATTGAAGTTCCTTCTACCTAAGGTAAGGCTTCTAGGTGGAATATATGGATATTGAGAGCTTATATTGGCATGTATTCAATGAGCCATGGCTCTTGAGAGGTGTGAGTAATGAGTTAGAGGTGAGGGTTTTTTATATGGGGGAGGAGGGGCTCTTTATGAAAGTGTGAAAATATTATTTTATTATATAATTATTTTTTATTTATAAAGGTTGAAAACTTATTAAAGTATAAGATATGATGACTCATGGTCGAAATAAAATCATCCAATGATATTTGTACTGGTATTGGATATTATTTTAATCTTTAAAATCTTATTAATTTAAATCATTTTCTAATGAGGTAAACCCTGCATCTATATTGTGTCATACATAATTTTATTTATCGGATGTATAAATATTATAAGAAAATAAAATGATGTAGAAAATATTTTTATATTCCCAATTTTATATTTATAGTATAAAAGATAACTTATATAACCCCATGTAAAAATCAATTTACATAAATTATTTGTTTACGACATTTTCCCTTTACTTTTAGGTTAATTAAATTAAATTGTCAATATCACTCCCATGTGGCCCCATGGGGTCCCAAAATTGACCTAAAGATTCCCATGGTAGGATTTGTATCAACCAATAGGATTAGAACACAGTTTGGGTAATTTTATATTATTTTAATAATATTTTTTACCCTTATTTACCAGATTTACCCTTTAAACATGGTAAATAAAATATTACTGAAGTAAATATTCATAATGTCTAAAAATAAAATATACCTATTTACAAAATTTAGACCTCATGATTCCAGATATGGAATCCTTTTTTCCAAACTAAAAACACAGAAGTGGTATAAATTAATTTAAAATTAATTCCCACTGTCAAAATAAAAGGCGTGTTTTTAAGAAATATTAACAATCATAAGATTGACACTTGTTTATGACCAATTTCAAAGTGAAATTAATTACACTAAAAAAAACTAGATAAAATGGAAAAAATATAATATAATTAAACTTTATAAAAATTTAATAAAATCTAACCATATAATATAAATAGATTAAAAAGTATTTTTGAATTAAAATACAGTAGGTTCCTTATTCAATAAAAAAAACTTTATCAGAAAAATAACAAAATTTTATCCAAATTATATTTTTATTTCCTGATTATAAAGAATAAATTATTTTGAAAAATAAATCATAGAATAGTTACAGAAAAAATATTTAAAAAGGGTTTTCCATCAAAAGGCGGTAAATCGACCTTTTAAAAAATATTAGAGTATTTTTGCTTAAAATTGGATTTATTCACATTATAAGCCTCTAAATTTTATTTTCTAATTATAAAAACATTTAAAAAATACGTATAATCATATGGTTGTTAGTTCTGTTCATTCCTACCGATACAAAATCTAGCCATAAACTACCATTTAAAATGATAATATTATATTGTTAGTGTGCAAAATAAGATTTCAAAGAATCATGTTGTTTTGTATCAGGTATGCCATCAATCATAGAAACCCCTTTAAGGTAAAATTAATATTTAATTCACAAATATTACTAAATATGAAAATTTCATATTTATTTATTTACCTGGGATTTTACATCCTTCCCCCCTTTAGGAAATTGTGTCCTCGAAATTTTATTCATTTATAAAATAAATGGGGGTATTTATCACATATAGTATTTTTATATTCCCATGTTGCCTCTTCAACCATATGGTTTTTCCATAAAACCATTACCTGGAGTATTACCTTATTCTACAACACTTTCTCTCTATGGTCTAGAATTTGGACTGACTATACCACATAAGAGAGATTCTTTTCCAAATGAACTATCTCTCTGATCAAACCATGAGATGGTTCTGGCATATACTTTCTCAACATTGAAATATGAAAAACATTGTGTACCTGGGATAAAATTGACGGTAAAGACACTATGTACCCAACTGATCCAACTATCTCCAAAATTTCATATTGTCCAATGAACCTCAGACTCAACTTTCCATTCATACCAAAAAGAATTACACATTTCCATGGAGAAACGTTAGGAAAGACCTGATCACCTACCAAAAAATAAATATCCTTCCTCCGGTTATTCGCATAACTTTTCTGCCTACTTTGATTTGTTCAAATGTGCTTCTGAATCAACTAAACTTTTTCTTCCATCTATTCTACCAATTCTGGTCCCATCATATTCTTTTAACCTACTTTATCCCAAAAGCTTGAGTTCGACACCACTTCCAATAAAATTCCTCAAATGGAGACATTTGTATTATGTAATGAATACTATTATTATATGAAAATTCAACCAAAGAAAGATGTTGGTCCCAGCTTCCCTGGTAATCCATCGGGCACGCACATAGCATATCCTCTACGGTCTGAATTGTTTGTTCTAACTGCCCATCTGATTGTGGATGAAAAGATTTACCAAAATCTAATTCATTACCCAAAGACTTCAAAAGGCCTTTCCAAAATTTATAATTAAACCTAGAATGACGATCACATACAATGGAGAGGGGAACACCATGCCACCAGATTATCTCTCTAACATACAACCGAGAAAGTTGATCTATAGAAAAAGTACCTATAATAGGAAATAAATGAGTTGATTTAGTCAATCGATCAACAATAACCCAGATTGCATTGTTAACTTGAGATATATTTGGTAATCCCACAACGAACTCCATGGATATATTTTCCCATTTCCAGTCTGGCACCGATAAAGACTGAAGCCTCCATGTCAGTAACTGCCGCTCTACTTTAACCTACTGACAAGTTAAAATCAACAATATATCTTTTAATTCCATCCCACCAGTAATACTCCCAATGATCTCTATAGATCTTCGTACTTCCATGATTAACTGAAAACGAGGAACTATGAGCTTCACATAATAAATCATTCTTCAACTGTGAATCCCATGGTAGACATAATTTATTTCTAAATCTGAAAACACAATCACTATCAAAGATAAACGAATGAAACTTACCCTTCTGAACCAACCCTACTTTTCTCTGCAACTCAATATCTTCCTTCAATGATTGCTTAATTTTGTTTGATAGAGATGATATCACTGACACCTGAAACAATAAAGAAGATTTTCCTACACCAGCAACTTCTATTCCAAATTTCATCAAATCAAAAACCAAAGGATCTCATTCCAAACATAACATGGTTAATAAAGCATTATTTTTTTTTGACTCAAAGCATCAACCACATTATTTGATTTTCCCAGATGGCAAAGGGTCGTGCAATCATAATCCTTGATTAATTCCAACCATACCCTCTTTCTCATGTTCAGTTCTTTTTGAGTGAATATATAATTTAAACTTTTGTGATCGGAATATATTTTACACTTTAATCTATAAAAATGATGCCTCCAATTTTATAAAGAAACAAACAACAAAATATTATTCCAAATCATGTGTAGGGTAATTTAACTCATGAGGTTTCAACTGACATGAAGCCTAAGAAATTACTTGATCATTCCGCATAATGACACAACCAAGTCATTTCAATAAAACCCCACAATAATTAACAAGCTCACCATTTTTAGAAGGAAATGCAAAAACTAGAGCATTCACCAATGTTCTTTTCAATTCTTGAAAACAATCATCACATTTGTTTCCAAATGAACTTTACACCTTTTCATGTTAACATAGTCATTGGACTAGATAACCATGCAAAAATTTCAAAAAAACTCTAGTAATAACCTGCCAAACCAAGAAAACTATAGATATAGGTTATATTTATGGGTCTTGGCCATTTTACAACAAATTTTGTTTTAGGAGGATCCATATTTATGCCATTTTTTAAACAATATGACCATAGAAAGAAATTTGTTATAACCAGGACTCACACTTCAAGAATTTTATAAACAGTTTCTTTTCTTTTATGATTTGAAAGACAACTCTTAAATTACTTTGACTTTCCTCATTTCTTTTAGAATGAACCAAAATACCATCAATGAACACAACCACAAATTTATCAATGAACTCATAGAAAATTCTATTCATATGATCCATGAATACAGAAGGTGCATTGGTTAACCCAAAAGGTATAAATACAAATTCATAATGGCCATATATAGTGCAAAATGTGGTATTCAGAATGTCTGCTTCCTTTACTTTCAACTGACGGTACCCTGAACTCAAGTCAATCTTCGAAAAATACTGAGCTCCCTAGAGCTGATCAAACAAATCATCGATATGAGGAAATGGATACTTGTTCTTAACAGTGATGTTATTCAATGCTTTATAATCAATGGAAAGTCTCACTAAACCATCATTATTTTTAACAAAAAGATAATAGAACCCCATGGTGATGTGCTAGGTCGAATTCAATCTTTATCTAATAATTCCTGCAATTGCTTCTTTAACTCTAAAAGTTCAATTTGAACTACTTGATAAGGGGGTTTTGAAATTGTCTTAGCATTAAAAACTATGTCAACATTAAATTCAACTTCTGGATTATGTAGAATACAAGGAAACTCATCCGAAAAAACATCATGATACTCATTTACCATTGGAACATCATTAATTTGAATTGTTTCTTTTTTTCAATAATATGTGTGAGGTAACATTCATTTACATATTTTATGAGTTTCACAAATTTTTGATTTGTTATCAAAAGTAAGGGTTCATTTTTGTACACAAACTAAAAATATTTCTGAAAATAAACCGGCTTATCTCTACAGTCAATCATAACATGATAAATAGACAACCAATCCATTCCCAAAATAACATCAAACTCTACTAGAGGAAAAAAATATGGTTTTCAGGTATACTATTTCCACACTCAAGGACATGAAGATTCTTATAATTTTTTTTTCAAGATTTTGTCTAGGTGTTTTTACCATAAGCTCAGGATTCATATCTTGATATAGAATTCACAATATACTCTAAAACGTCTTAGAAATTATTGAATATGTAGACCATGAATCAAACAACACATTGTCATAATCTGAACAAACAAACAGTGTACATGATACTAATTCATTTGATGGGCCAACATCTACTAAAGTAGTTACAAATGAATACAACACCCCTTTCTACTTGTAGTCTGGTTGCTTTCCCTCGTTTAGTTCTTCACTGGACACTCGTTTTCATAATTAACCATTTCATTTCACTTAAAATATCTTACCACTGGATTTTTATTGCATGCTTTATCATCTTCCTTAATGTTACGAGAAATATGACCAGACTTACCACACTAGAAGCACATTCCATATTTTGATTAACATTCTCCAGGGTTATTTTTACTACACATCTCACATGTTGGATATTTAGTTTTCTTATCTCCAGGCTTCTTTGATGAATTCTTCCCCTTTCCTACCAAGTGGACCTCTTATTCTGTTGTTTTTTAAAGAACACCTGATCGTCGAAAAACTCCATTTCCACCTTCTCCACACCCAGAACAAGTTTATCATAACATTTATAATTGATGAGAGCCTAATTCTATTCGATATCACGGCTTTAGTCCTGAGTAAAATCATTTTATCCTAATATCATGATCTCAGATGAAATTTGGAGCATACCTTTCCAGTCGAGTGAATATTCCTTCATAAACAGCCACTGAGTCATCCTCCTTCCTTAATTACAAGAATTGTTTTTCCATCCTAAACCGAACCTTCTTATGAATATATTTCTCGAGAAACATAAATTTGAATTCATCCCAATCAAGAGCATAAATATCCACACTATCCCTACTATTTTTCACCACTGACCACCAATTATCAGCTTCAACTTCAAAATGGTAAATAGCGAGACTATCCTTTCGATGTTCTAAACACCCCATGACATCAAAATTTTCTCCAATACTTTAATCCTCCATTCATCTACCACATGGTCATATGATTATCTAAATGATGGGGGATGTTACCTCATGAAATTCTTCACTACTGACATGTTCCTCTATGGATGATCTAGCTAATCTCATGCATGGATACCACCACCATATATAGCCTGCGTCAACTATACCATCACTGTAACAAACTGTTCAGTTTCGATTCCGAAAATCTCAGGTTTCTAATTTGGAAGGTTGTCTTCCTCCTGATTTCGTCCTAACATAACCGACCTATCTCCTCTATGGAAAACCATTCTAAACACAAAAATATCATAGGCGAATCAACATGGTAAATTGTAAATGCTATCATTTCAATATTAACATAAATAAATTTATGGATATTAATTTAACAATACCCTAACTCTTAATGTTATCTAAAACGACCTTTGATACCAACTATAATAACCCAACCTTTAATATTTCATATTCTTGAATTAAGTTAATAATTCACATTGAGGATATTTTTAGGTTTAGAAATTTTGAGAATTAGGTCATAACATATACCTAACAACTTGAATATTACATACATCTACCGAATTTACATTTTTTCCTCAAAAAACAATCTAAAAAAATATTCAGGTCTAGTTCCATCTATTTAACAACATGAATTTTCCTTAATATCATCCTTGTCCCCATTCCACTTTATGTCCTATGAAAAACATTTCAAAAACATGGGATAAGCACAAAAAGCTTAGTATGAGATACATAAAGAAGGAACATTTTTAGTTTTTCATAACAACAAGTAAACCATGAAAACATTATCATAAGTAATAATTTTCACCTTTATGAAGTAGTAAATACTCTTCACAGAATAAAAGATCATTTCTTACCCTTTTATAACCAAAATATTACCATAAAACCAATATAAAGAACACATAACAAATAAAGGTAATTTGGGACATAAACATACTTAAATAGAATAACCATATGGTCGACTTCCACACATATCACTAAATGGAATATCCATACGACTAACTTCCATACCCAATGCATTGGAGGTTATATTGTAACAACCCATCCTAGTCTATCACGACACCACCCGTCTTTTGGTTTATCACGTAACAACCCATCAAATGCCCATGTACCATTATACAATCATAACACATACAATAACTATAAGGGAATGATAAAAATTACACATTTCAATCACACTAAATCGCTTAAAAATATAGACATAAAAAATCCTTTATCAAAACCATTTTCAATACCAAAATACATAAAATACTATATGAAATTTATTTTCCTTTTAAAAAAATTATTGGTTGTTAAAGAAGCCATAGATAAAATAATACTCAGGGTGGTTGAAGGGAGTTGTCACAAATTACGTTAAAAGAATCGATATTTTTTTATCCTTCAGTAAAACGCTTGATAGGAAAATATTACCTTTTAATGAATTGAAATTTCAATAGTGTTTATACAGATTATGAATTAAAGTCATGTACTAAAATAAAATATTCCTCAATGAAACGAGATTGAGACGAAGTCCCTTACCTCATGTCCGACTTGACATGTTTGTTGTTTAATCCGATGAATAATAAACTAAAGTTAATTTCTACGTGATTAATATTATTTTTGAAGTTTATTATTCCTTTTTTATCAATTATTACCATGTTATAAACATTATTTAATAATTTAAGTTAATAATGTTCATTTTGTCGATATTTGGTTCATGAGTCAAAAAATAGGCTTCTTAGAATTATAAGTTGTTCATGTGGTCAAAATTTTATTATATCTATAATGATATTCATGATTTAGATATCATAAATATCATATATATTCTGTATATACATGTATTTATAATATTAAAAAATATTTGGAGATAAAAAATGAAATGCACCGTTCCTGGAGACGGTAAGCCATACGTACGCATGAACGCTACTTACATTTCTATTTCATAATGTAAAACATTGAAAACATAATGATAAATAAGTATATTATAATTCCAGTAAAATATCATATATAATTTCATTAACTATACCCTTTATACGTTCCACATAAGGTATGATCCAGTCATATCACTTTGAGGGGGCGGTAGTCCACACTTTTTCAAATGAGATTATCATATTTACCCACTATGGAAACCATAAAGGTATTATATAAATGAAAAATAATGAACCATAGAAACAATATAAATATAATATATATCATATATAAATATAGTTCCATCATAAAGTCCTATATGAGAGATGGTTTTAGATATTTGAACAATCATCATTTCGTGAGGCAGTAGTCCACCATCAAGAGAAACAATATGTTCTTTACCCATTAGACAGAGGTGTGTGTAATTGTAGTTAGAATAATTCTCATAACAACAACTTAGTTTATTTAGTATACTAGGTTTGTTATAAAATAATGGAATAAAAAGACTTTAGGGGGTTGGAGAAGTAAAATAAAAAAAATAAAACAAAATAAAACAAAATAATTTAAGAGAAACCGTTACCTTTAATTCGGGTAACTCCCTTTGGTTTGAACCTAAAGGACTTCTTGAAGTGCCTTATGCCTAAGTTAAGGCTTCAATGTGTAAGATAGGGATCTTGAGATCTTATTTGCGCAGGGTTTGGACAATCCAAGGGGCTTGATAGGTGTGAGGAATGAGTTAGAGGTGAGGGCTTTTTATAAGGGAGAGGAGGGGCTCTTTAGAAAAGTGTGAAAATATTATTTTATTATATAATTATTTTCGGTTTATAAAGGTCCAAAACATATTAAAGTAGACGATAAGATGATTCATGGTCAGAATAAAATCTTCCAATACTAATTGGATTGGTATTGGCTATTATTTAAATCTTTATAATCTTATTTATTTAAATTATTTATTAATGAGGTAAACACTGCATCATTATTGTGTCATAAATAATTTTATGTAGTAAATTTCTAAAAATTATAAAAAAATATCTTGATTTATTAAATCATGTTAAATTTCAAATGATTATTTATTCTTGAAAGTATTACTTATAAAACCCCATGTAAAAAGTAATTTACTAAAAGATATTTGTTTAGTCCACTTTTTCCTTTACTTTAAGTTAATTAAAATAAAGTGTCATTATCAATCCCATGTGGCCCCATGGGGTCCCAAAATCTACACAATGATTCCCATGGTCGGATATGTACCAAAAAATAGGATTAGGACACATGTTAAGTTAATTTTATATTATTATAATAATATTTCTTTACCCTTATTTACCAGATTTAGGATTTAACCCTGATAAATAAATTTTTTAATGAAGTAAATATTCATAATGTCTTAAAATAAAAGGTACCTCTTTACAAAATTTGGACATCCTGATTCCAAATATGGAATCCATTTATCCAAATTCAAAACACAGAAGTGGTAGAAATTAATTTAAAATTATTTCCCACTTTCAAAATAGAAGGTGCATTTTTAAGAAATATTAACAATCAAAAGATTTACTGTTGTTTATGTCCAATTTCAAAGTAAAATTAATCACAATTCCCAAAATCAGATTAAATGGTAGAAATATTATCTGATTACACATTAAAACCAATTAAAAATATAATCTAACAATATAAATAATTTAGATTAAATTGTATTTTTGAATTAAAATACAGTATTTTCACTATTCATTAAAAAATGAACTTCCTTAGAAAAATACCAAAATGAGATAAAAATAATATTTTTATGTCCTGATTCTAAAGAATAATATTTTTTTTGTCAAATATAACATTTAAAAGTGACAAAAACTAGATTTCAAAATGGTTCTCCATCAAAAGGCATTAAATCAACCTTTTAAAAAATATTAGAGTATTTGTGCTTAAAATTGGATTCTTTCACATTTTAAGCCTATAGATATTATTTGATAAATGTAAAATCATTTAACAAACATTTATAATCATATTTTAGTTAGTTCAATTCATTCTTTCTAATACAACAACATAGCATTAAAAACCAATTAAAATAATAATATTATATTGTTAGTGTCCAACGTAAGATTTCAAAGAAACCCTTTGTTGTGTGTCAGGTACGCTATTGATCATAGCAACCCCTTTAAGGTAAAATTAATATTTAATTAAAAAATATTAATAATTATGAAAATTTCATTTTTCTTTATTTACCTTGGAAGTTACATTGACAATAAAAAAAGATTCCAAAGTAAGTTGTTATCATTGAAATAAAAAGGGACACATAAAGATGGATTCACCCATTTACAAAAATGAAAATAAGATAATTAATAAAGACCTAAAAGTTTATACTTTGAGTGTAAGTGATGATTCTATCTCCTCATCAAACTAAAATGATGGAAATAAAAATTTTCACATAGACAAAACTGATGTAGGTGATAAAGTTAATTTCCCCAGTTATTTCTTTTCCATGTATTATTAATCTTCATTTTATTTAACCCAATTTTATTTTAAATTACTTTCAAAATTCATTTTATTCAACACACGACAAATTCAAATTAACAAATTTGAATTTTAATTGAGTTAATTTTCAAAAGAATTAAAATAATAATTAAAATTTAGATTCATATTTAAAATTAAAAAAGAAACCTAATATAGAGAAACTTTAATAAACTATTAAGAATCCATGGTTTATCTTGTTAAATTCCCCAATTGCTATTAAAAACAAAATATAATTCTAGGTTCTAAAAAAATATAAAAATAAAATTTGTTTCTAGTTTTAAAAATCAATTTATCACCTCTAAAAATAATATAAATTTCATAAAATGATACTCAATTTTTTTTCAAGTATTATGAAAAAACAAGGAATATTATTCATGAATTCGATTTCCAAAAAGGCTTGTTATGGATGACATAATTCAATTAATCACTCTTCTAATATAGTTTTTATAAATTTTTATAGAAAATAATTTACTAAACAGGTATAGATTTCAAAAAATTTCATAGATAACATTAGTTTACACATATTTTGGGTTTAAAAAATCATTTATCTCAGAATTTGTTTCGTATGAAAAGTGACTAATGGGAAGAAACCGAGGAGCTATATAACAACCAAATATTTTTTGTTATATAATTTTTTAATATAAATTTCATCGATAGTTTTAAATACATGGAACCTTGAGTACAAATAAACAATAATGTAATATTCTATTATAACCTATACATTAATTTTGTTTTTTTGAATAGGAATAAAAGAAATTTAAAGAAAGTATATGTGTTTTAGATGAAGAAAATACATAAGTACTCAATTATTAAAAAAATTCATTATATGTTTTAAAAATAATGTTTCCTCAAAAAAAATTTTCTATGAGAAAATAATATAATTAATTTACTAAAATGAAAAATAATTTATATGATTTTTTTTTCATTTTTGAAATCAATAAGTAAAAATTACCTGGAATTGATTTTTTGAGAACATTCCATAAAGTTTATTTTTTTATTAATAGTGAGATTTACTGATAATTAATGAAAAATATTTTTTCATTTATAGAATTACATAGTTAAATGTTTTTAAAAAAGTCATTAAAAATAAAATTAGTTCATTTAAATTATTAATAATCCTAGTTTCTTCATTTTAATGTATTATATATGTATTTTTGTGTAGAATGGTTTTATAAATAAGAAAATATTTTTTTGGTTTCATCTTGAGAGTTCATTTTGAAACAAATATATGTGAATTTTGGAGGCTGAATTTTATAAAATAGATTACATATCTAAAATCATTATACAAATTTTTAATGATGCCACTATAATTCATGGTCATAATTAATTGTAAAAATTTGAAAAATTTGTCACTATGGTTAAGGTTAAATTGGGTTTATCTAGTGTTAAACCAAGATATAAGAGTAAATTTTCCAATCAGAGTATTCTAAATTCTATTAAATGGAAACATTCTGAACTCATCCTACCCAAAATTATTATATCTATATATTTTGAATAATTTTTCAAAATAATGATATTTTATATTTTATTCACATAAAAATATTTATGTGTGTCCTCTCCCCCACTTATAAAAAGACACCCCTACTATAATTTATTTACACCACAATTAGAATTATAGCTATGAAATAAATATAAAAATAAATTATATACATCTATATATTTGAATTAAAATTTATTTTATTCTTAAATGACTGTTAATATGGTCCTTGAAAAATTATCTACGGGAGGCCAATAGAAGGAGATGTAATCATCTTACCTGACCTCGTTCAATTTTTTTTATTATTCATCTAAATAAATTCTATAAAAATTAAAACAAATAATTTAGTATGCTAAATATATTTAAATGCTATTAAAATCCTGAAATCACCATTATCCACCCTCTTTCCATAAAAAGGGAAGTTAATGTATCGCTTGTGTGTACGTGTGGACTACCACCTCCACGCTGCGATATAATTAAATATCCATTATCATTTTTCATGGATATTAATTTTGATGTATCTAAAGTTTTTATATTATATTTATGATACGAATATTTTTCTATAATTAAAATATCATATTTACCTTCCTAACTTCTAATATTTTGGAAAACAAGAATAGCGCTCATGCATATGTGTGGACTACCACCTCCACAAATCGATATGATTCACTTTTACATTAAAGTTTACATGAATAAAAATTAGGATATATTTAATGAATATATATGATATATATGATATTATTATTATTAAATATTGAATTATTTCTTACCTTTATTTTATTCCATCCTTTAAAATATGAAAACAATTTTCATGCGTACGTACGACCTACTATCTCTATGAATTGTGTAATTTATTTTTCGATCTCTATCCTTTATGAATGAAAATAAATAAATAAATAAATATATATAAACAAACGCACACACACACACACACACATATATAAATAATAAATATTTTATTTATAACATGATTTATATTCTTTATGTTATGGAAACATTATCAAAGTACCCGGATTGAATCTTTTGACCTGAAATTATCAAGACAAATGAACCATTTGACACCCAAAAAAAATTTAATACAGAATTATTAATAAGTGGGTGATGAATGGCCATAATGGGATGATACAAGATATTATAAGTATTTATATGATTTTGTTATATGATTATAATATATTTAAATATCTTATACATGAGGTTAGTGCACTTTAAAATAATTTTGAACTTGATGTAACAAAAATATATTAAAATCTCAATGTTAATCAAGATTGTTTTTCTCCTAAGTTCGATGATGAAATTTCAAGAAGCACACCTAAAAAATCTTATGAATTTTCTTCTTTTATGGATACTTATAGAGAATACATGTTTAACATTTTTTTTTCTACTATTTAATAACTCAAGACACAGAATGAATTATTTTAATAATAAGTATCTTTATCTGTGTATTCTATAAAAAATAATTTTCCTTCCATGTCCATGTGTTCACTAAAATAATTTAATTAATGTTTTACTATTATTATATTGATTTTTAAATATATTAATTCCATTTTTTTACTAAATGGTTTAAAAGGATTATAATTTCCATTTTTCAACCGATGTACTTTTTTATTATTTACTAAAAATGATAAAGGGAACTTTATTTCAATGAACACGACTATAAAAGAACACCCCCATCATGGTTACTCAATTATTTTAACAATTAATTACCATATTATATTTTTTCTTTTCAAATAAAATATTTTCTTCTTATTTGGGGTATTTTTTATTATGAATAAATAATTTCAAAATAAAAAACTAATTTTCCTCAAGAAATATTTAATATATCTTCTAAATGCATTTTCTACTAAGATGACATCCTCTGGTGTTAAGTATACATTAACTGGTATATAATTTAATTATACTATCAAATAGTATACTTGGGATGGCTCATGATCTTGATGCATTAATGAAAATTCTATGAAACTCATTTCTTGTCCATGGGTTAATTAAGTTATGAAACCCATTTCTTTTCAATGGGTTATACTAGGTTGAAATGATGAAATATTTATGAAATAAATTTCAATTTCATAGTATATGATATGATGAATGATTTATGATCTTATGGAACACATATATGCTATTTTCATTATTTGATGGGTGTGACCATAATTATATAAGCCCCTAAATCATGTCGTAAAGATGGACATAAAATGGGATAATATGGATTATAATGGAGATCTAACCATGTTTAGTAAGAAAATTTATTCACTATGATAGTCATGGGAGTATTACATGACTAATTATTGAGTTTTTAGTGTGAACCTAATACACTGTGATAGTATTTCAAGTGATCCTTGACTTATTAGGAAATTATTTTGTATTATTATGTGTATTATAAAAATAGATAACTTATGTGTATATTAAAAACTCATGGATAATATTATATGATTAATTTATTATTCATGTTTTATGGATTGTATAGATTTATTTTATGATAGAATAATATAATCTATGATAAGAATAGTATAATTTTAAAATGTTATGCTCATTTTATCATACCCTTATACTCATGTTATGTCTGATAAATCATTAATATATAACTTATTTACCATTACAAAGAAATATATATCACCCTTAACTATATTTCCATTACATTGTTTATAATGAAATGTATTATGAATGATATGTATAATAGGGGTTCTAGTTATTATGAAATTAGAGGGAGTGGATGTAGTTTTCTTTTGATATAGTTTTTTATGTATCATAATTTCCATATATACTAGACCTATTCAATTTTGGCATGGATGTTAATGTTTTGTATTGATTATCTATTTAGTAAGATATGATTTTTATGTATGAAATGAATAGGTCACTGTAGTTGGTATCAAATCAAGGATTTGATACCTTTGTAAACATGGGATGAGATAAATTTAGTTATAACCATTAGGATAATCCTAAGTATGAAATAAATTCGCATGTTACGGTTATGAAATAAGTACAATTTTATTAGAAAAAAATCGATATCTTGATAATAATATTGGATTTGGTTTTGTTATATATACATATAGGGGTAATAACGTTGGAAGGAGTTACTCAAGTATATCTTGATAATAATTGGGGTGAATGGTTTGTATTCCTTTATTGGGAACATAGTTTGATACTCCCAAGGGATATACCTAGTTTAATTAACATATTATTAATTAACCATATTGAAAGAGTTGAAAATATTATTATCATGGACGACTAAGGTTAAACAAAATGTTTCATTATTTTAAAATGAGGTATCATGGTTTAAAAATTCAATATATTATTTTTCATTATTAGGTTGTCTCTTAATAGTACTATTATTTCCCACACTATGATTATTAA
Organism: Viscum album; assembly: GCA_963277665.1. Taxonomy (NCBI): domain Eukaryota; kingdom Viridiplantae; phylum Streptophyta; class Magnoliopsida; order Santalales; family Viscaceae; genus Viscum; species Viscum album. The sequence goes on from OY728129.1 coordinate 1,073,623,903, forward strand.
TCTAATTCAATAGTTAGAACCTAGGTTAATCATGTTAATGTTTAATTTGATGGAAAAAGTAATAATTTTTATCCTAAAAAACCTAATGTTATGAGAATATTAATGAAAAATAATGTTTTCATGCTTACACAACCTTCTCATGTTATAAATAATAATCAGTCTCTAAATGAGAAATGGAGGGAAAAAATTATAATAATTCCTTCATGAGGGTAAATAAACCTTTTTTAGAGGGTGAATAATATTAATAGTAGACTCAAACTAATAACATGAGACCATGTGAAGAAATATAATCCATCAATTAATATGATTTTAAGAGGTTATTTTTCAAAAATTACATTCATAATATTATTTATATGAAAATGGAGAATGAATTAATTGAGAAAAAAAAACAATAATGATGAAACTTTTAGTACCTATGAGGAAAATTTATCAATGCTTCTGATGTATACTTATTATATTATCATCCAAATATATAGCAAGGTTGACCAATTCATGAGTAGATTAAAACCAATTCACTAAAGGGTGTTATCCATAGGATACTTCAGTAGCTATAATGAAGTTGTTCCATTTGTACTTGGAAATGGAGATTGGAGTTCCCCTTAAATATCATGGGTTTTCAAATAAAATAATTAATAATATATAATGAAACAATAAAAACCTTGGATAAAATAAGATTATATTTCATTTATACTTGATGTACGGAAAAATACATGGAGGAAATTATCTTATGGGGATTGGTAAATGATTTTACTGTGGAACGGAAGGTCACCTGAGAAATGGATATTGATGTGATGAGAATAATTAGTCATATTATGATTGTGAAAATTATGCACATAATGAACCCCCTATACTCTAATGTTTTAAATGAAAGGATTATAGGAATTATGTTAACCAGTTCTAAAATAAGAATATTAATAATCATGATTGATGTCAGCAACCTCTAATGCCTGGAGAAAAAGAGAAATCTCATGTGTTTTCTCTTACTAATGTGGAAAATGTAGTTTTTATAGTTGTAAATACCATATACTCTAAAACTTCTAGTCTCTTATTAGATTTTTGATTTACCCAATCTATCATATCTATAGATTTTTAAGGGTATCACAATACATTCTCAATGATTATATATTCAATTAGATGTGAAAACCCCAAATGGTATGATGATCATATATCATGTCTAATATTTTAATATAGTTTATGTATATGGGAATATGTTTCCAATATATATTTGTATTTTCTCTAGTTGAATTTGATGTTATCATATGTGTGTATAGGATTTATATAAATAAGTTTTAGATTAATTATAGAATAAGGAATGTCATGTTTGATGTTCCCTACCATCCTCTGATATATTATCATTATGAAAATAAATATGAACATCCAATATACATCAGACACATTATATGGGTCTTGATTATGATTAAAAATGGGTATTTATATCATATGTATGGGGATAACTAAACTTCAATGATATGCCTATTTTGTGGGAGTTTGTGAATATTTTATAATTGAGTTTCATAGTATTCCACCGAATTGTAACGTTATTTTTTCAATAAAACACATTTTTTGTGCGCAAAATATTTCAAAAAATCTATAAGGAAAAGAAAAAATTGAGATGAAGGAATTAAATAAGAAACTAGATGATAATAATGAAAAGGGATTAATTTGTTCATCTGTGACACCATGGGGTGCAATAATTCTTTTCTTTCAGAATAATGACAGATCAATGTAAATATGGATTGATTATCCGAAATACAACAATGTAAAAATCAAAAATAAATATGATTTTCCTTGATTGATGACATGTTTGACAACATTGCAGAGCCCAATAATTTTTTAGATCTTTTTACTAGATGTTGTCAATTAAAGGTAAAAAAGGAGGATATACCCTAGAAAAAATTTCATTTATGGTATGGAGACTATGAATTTATAGTGATGTTTATTGTGATTACTAATCTCCCATATATCTTCATAGATTTAAAGTACATAGTCATCATTGATTACCATGATAATTTTTTGGTAGTATTTATAAATGATATTCATATATATTCAAATGGAAAGGGAGATCATTAATATCACGTGTGGATTGTACTAATGAGTCTAAATATGATAATTTTATGAAACATTTACAAATTATGAATTTTGGCTACATAAATTTTCATTTTTTGGAAATATAATCTTAAGAGATGGTTTAATAGTAGATCTGTCAAATACTTAAGAAATTGAACATTATCCTCAACCTAACATGGTTTGTGAGATATATATTTTTCTTGTATTATAAGGATATTATTGATTCTATATAGAGAATTTCTGATGGATGTTTAATATAATCACCATGATAAATTGGAAGCAATACATGATGCTTTGGATAGATTAATGTGAAATGTTTTTAAAGGAATTGAATAGAAGGTTAGTCAGTGACATTATTATTACACTAACCTATAGTGGATATGTGGTTTTTGATCATTAGTGGTGCTTTGTAATAGATATTGGGATTAATTTTTTGGGACCATGTTGTTTATAAGTTATTTTTTTAATCTTGAAAGAGATTTTAATGGAAGTGTTTTATTTTATTATAAAATAAGAAAAAATATTATTGTGTAAAATATTGATATTAGAATGAACAACATATTTAGGATTTCAGAATCAAAGTGTTTAAGAATTTCCATTAGATTGAGAAGATGTTTTCTAAATGAAAAGACACATCAGTATCACATTGGGCCTGTAATGAGGTTTTAATTATAATGAGGAAGAGAATCATATTTTTCATGGATCTGATGTAAATATGAAGTTGTGCTTTCCTTTAGTTCTAAAAAACAATAAGATGTTAGGAAAACATAAAGTGATATATTGATTAAAGAAATGAGTTTTCATCTAATTGTTTTCTAACTAGTTGTTTTCAAGTTCATTTTGGAATAAAAAAAGATACTTGAAGAAATGGGAATATACAATACATTCCAATGAAATTCATACAATGTTGTAGCTGATCATAGATACATTCATTGTGAAAATGTATGTCCTTAAACTATTAAATGATTTTTGAAGAAGGATGTTTCTAATGTTGAATATTTTTAGTCTCAGTCCATCGGAATGATAAAATCAGATTCATTAATGTATTTTGGCTATGAAGGTTGATCCAAAGGTGATGTTATGGAGATACTAGTTTTTAGTCATACTGAAAATATATTAAAAACAATATATTATATAAATATTTTGTGAGAATCATATTCAGTGAAGGAATGAATTTTATGATGTCAAAGTTATTAGAATCGGTCCTCCAAACATAGAGTTCCATTTATCTAATATAATTGATTTTGATAATGATTCTTATTATTGGTATATTTTCAAAATAAGATGACTTTTTTTCATTAGAGGTAGAATTTTGTGTGTGGATTTCTTTATAACAACTAAATATAGAGAAGATTATATGATAGTGGAGAAAAATACAAGGAAGAAAATCAGAGATCAATCAACAATATTGTTAAATATTTTTATCAAGATTTATTGTTGGTTGAAGTGTTTTGTTTCTTGAATTTTGTATCAAGTGGGTCATAAAAAATATAAATTTCATTAAAAAATGTATTAAGAGAAATTGAACTGGATCTGACCATGACTGTTAGAAGTATGTAGAGAATGTTTCATTAGGTGTAGGGTGACAATGATATCTCATCAGATGCAGAATCATTGGTATAATTAAATTTCGAAGAAGAATCGTTCTTTGAGATTTTTGGAAACACTATCAAAGGTTATGTGAATATTTCATTAAGAGTTGGAAGAGGAATATGTTTGATTTTATCAGTTCTTATGGAGAATTGTAATGGGAAGAAATATATTTTTCTTTTTCACATTTTATATGGATCAATTTGTTGAAGAAACTGTTTCATTAATCATAATGAATAAATTATAAAGGGTAGTCTTTTCATTCATTTGGTATAGATAAAACCAATTTAATCATCATACTAAGACACTATCTTTTTCTCCATATATTTAACTAGTATGTAGAATCATAATGAAGAAATCATAATGGAAAATGAGAATTATAAATATAAATTCTTAGAATTTTGAAGTAAGCTAAAGTAGTGAGAAGATTCTATAATGTTCAAGGAGAGATGAGAAACATTGATGAAGTCGTAAATGTATCATGAGTTTTTGGTAAATAGAGATTTGGGGTAATATTACTGAGTGGGAAATGATTTTTTAATACCTCCCAAATTATTTTGGTCTTCCTATAAACGTATAAAACATGGTTTACTTTTTGACCTTGATGTATTGTTGAGAAAGGAAGAGAGAGAATATCTGAAATTCTGGGGAGAAGATGTTTCCAGATTGTTCTTACCTAAGAATATTTTCCATTCTATAGAAGGAAATGTGATAATATAATATCATATTTAAAAGTTTATCATATTGGTCTTGATAATAATACTAGGAAAATTGTATTTAGATATTTGGAAAGATGAAGAAGAAGTTCAGAATTTTTGCGGTGGTATTCTCAAAGATCAATATTATTGTATTGAGAAAATGAGATATGAATATCAGACTGAGTATCATTACAAAGTCTAGAGGATTTTCTTTCCTATTATACAATTAGAGAGTAAAGAACTTTTTTTGAATAAAATATTTTTGAATGTTGATCAATAAGAAATATAACATGTTTGGTACAAAAACTATCTTACATAATTTCATTCCACATGAAGCACATGTGGTGTTTTTTTAAAAATTGTGTTACATTAGTGCAAGGGATTATCCTACTATTTTTATTCCACAGAAGGATTATTTTCTTATTGATTGTTATGTATTGAATTGTTTACAAACCATACAACAGACATAACTTCTCTTATTGAGTTGCGAACCTTTTAAATTCTTATGTTCCTATGGTTTTGTGTTAGGTTTTCTTACAGTAAGAAACAAACTCATTAACATGAAGAAATTGTTATTTCAAAAAGGGAAAACCTAAAAATAAAAAATATTCCACTAATTCACTACCTCCCCTATTAGTGGTTCATTGATCCTAGTTGGAAAATCTCAATTGGTATTAGAGAAGAATATTGTCTTCTTCTTATCTTTACTAATATTTTAAAGAGAAGTTGATGGGGAAACTACATTATTTCAATAGTAATGGTATTATGGTCTTTTATGGAACGAAATATCAAATCTAGAAATATACAATGTTTCATAATCTTATGTATCATGGATATAATTCTTTAGAAGCTGCAATAGATGGATTTTATCCTATTGATGATAATGTTCTTCCTACATCTGCAGATAAAAAGAATCATGGAAGTGATTGAAGAGATAAAAATGTTTTTCTCTCATCACATTCTGAACTTGTGTTTTTTATAGTGGTGGGTGTTTCCACTTCCAATGATAAATGGGATATATTGAAAAACATATACAAAGGAAATAAAAATTTGAAAAATGAAAAAATAACAAATCTGGAGGCTAAAGTATGAGTATCTAAAAATTGGTGAGTAAAAATCTATTGGGGACTAATTTACCAGAGTAAATGAAATATTAAACAATACATATTTCTTAGTGATAATTTAGAGGAATCTATAGTTGTTGAAAATATTTCAACTGTTATTCCATCATGTTTGATGCAAAAGTCTTTTCATTAGAAGATAAAGACACTGAAAATACATCTTTGGGAAATCTTTATAGTAGTATCATTACACATGAAATGATAAGGTAAATATTTATGAAGTGAAAATAATTTTATATTAAAATGTATTTAATATTGAGAAAAAAAGAAAATATTATGAATTTTACATAGGAATATTATGTTTCTGACTATGAATAAATTCAATAGGTATGTTAAAATATTGATTAAATGTTTTCTATGTGTTCTAAAAATGTGGGAAGAGTTATAGATAAATACAATGAGAAAATTAACATGATGTTTATTGAATGTATATCTATTGTACAATTTGTGGTTTATTTTACTTGATGAATGAAATAAGAGGATAATTACAATGAAGAAATAAGGATAAGATGTTTATGGAAGAAAGAGGGCGATAATAAAATTCTTCCTCCATAGGCATTGATAAAAAGATCTCTAAATCCAGAGGAATAAATTTTTTATCTATAGATGACGATGAAGAAGGCAGTGAAGCTGAATGTGAATATACTAATGAGAATGATGGTGAAAAAACTATTATTTTAATAGTGAACAATAAATATTTTAGAATTTGTAATTCCAAATATAAATAAACACATTTATAATTTCATCATAATGAATAATTGAAAGAATATATGAGGAATTTTGGAAGCCAAGATAAAAAAACAGAAATTTTAAAGGGAAGGTTCCTCAAAAAATATTTTCCTAATGGGAATGTCAAGCCGTTAGATGAGATTGATGACTTGAAATAATATCTTTAGATATAAATTAATCATAATGATCATCTGAAAATAAAATGGAATACAAAATTAGAAGATTTAGTGTATATTCAACAAAAAAATTCTAAGGATGAATAGAGAGGTACATTTATCAAAAACACTATTATTGATAATGGTGAATATTTTAACATGGGTGAACCTAAAAATTATCAACAAAAGTTATATTAAATGGTTGATAAGAAATAATTAGTTGTTACTAATAATAATATTATTGTAAATTTTTATAAATATGATAAAGATATGAATATTAGAAACTTGGACAAGACAAAAACATTCATAATGTTAGATGTTTCTACAAATTATGATTTTGAATCTTTTTCTATTACTTCTTGTTTTGATAAGGCTTATAAAACTAGGCTATAAATGTATCATATAGTTGATGAAAAAATGGTTGGTGGTTAACTATGTTTTGATAATAAAGATAAAATGTTTACTGAAAAACTTGTTCACAACTTTGGTAAATATGGATGTCTTAGAAGAAAATATTCTTTCTATGATATTGGTGGTATTTTGATGGAGTTAGACATATGTATAATATTTTTCTGGTTCAACCAATAAAACTAGTACTATTTAAAAAATTATTGATGGAAAATATATAGGGTTAGTAAATACCACTGAAGGAAGAAGTCTAAGAGGGATGTTATGATGAAACCATAGAAGGTCGGTGTGAAAATTGAAAACAGATTCCAACACGTCTAAACTATTTGTTAATTTTTTCATCAACCTGGACAACTTAAAAAAGGATTTTGTGATTTTTTACCATCATAACAAATGTTTTTTTACTATTTATCGGAAGTTGTATGTTTAGAAAGATAACAGGAAAGAAAAATATATTATTATTGAAAATAACCTCAATGAAACAAAATGAGAATCATTTTGTATTGTGGATAGTTGGTGTTCTTATCATATGATCATATAAATAAATTTTTAAAGCATTTATAATACATAATTAAAGGAATGTTGACAATTGGAAATGATAAATAACTTATAATAAATGGTGTTGGATATACCATCCTTGGGAAATAAAATTTAAAATATAAGAAATATTTGTATATTGATTTCTTGAAACAAAAATTGCTATGTTTTTTAAAAACTTTTTATTATGTAGACAATTTTTATAGAAAATATTGGTTTTCTATGAAATGTGAGGAAGACATGATGATTGTTACATGAGTATAATGCAAAAAAATGAAACTCTTTTTATGTTGGTGAAATATAAATTTATTGTTACTTGGGTATGGTGTAATAGAATCTGTTGCAGCGTAAAATTATGGGGAACTTGTGCCAAAATTTCAAGTGAAAGTTATCAATATGATACAATGCCCTTGTAATTCTTGATATGTCATGAAAAAGATATTGGTGTTGTACTATTTTTTAGGAAAATAAATTCAAATTTTGTGAATAAGAAAGCTGAAATTTGTTCAAAACGGCTTCAAGAACATATACATTCTTATATATGTGTTCTAATGAGAAATCAATCAACTCTTGGAGATAAGTCATTCATCACATTCATTGATGAATTTAATCTCATTATTTGAGTTATTTATAATAAATATTAGTCAGACGCAATGAAAATGTATAAAAGTATCTGGAGGAATGCTGATAAATATTGTGATTATTTAGTGAAAAATTTGAGAACTGATAATAGTGGTGAATACAAAAATGAATAATTTTAAAATTAGCTTGAGAATCATGGAATTTTTCATGAGTTCAAGTCACAATAAAATCCTCTCTAAAATGGGGTTTTCAAAAATAATAATAGATGTTTTGAGGAAATAGGGAGAATGATGTTACTTGAACATGGCCTTTCTCATTAGTTTTTGAGGCAATCCCTCGGTACTTCTATGTATATCCAAAACTAAAGTTTCAAAAGTTAATGTACAGACATGAATCTATATGAATTTTTTTATGATAAAACCAAATATTTGAAACACTTAAGATTTTTTGGGATCTCAATCATCATAAAGAAAAAATAGGGGAAACTTTAGAATGTTCTAGGAAAGATATTAAGATGGAGTGTTTGTTGGATATTAATTGAGAGGAAGTGGGTAATGATGTTTAAAAAAGAGTCATGAAGGTTAGTTTACTCAATTAATGTGAATGTTGATGAAAAAAATGAAGAATACAAACAAACTAATGTAGTTAATTAAGAGAAATAGGATGAAATAACTTCTATTAAGGATTATGATATGGTTGAAAATAATTATAATCCTACTCTAGAAGAATGAAACTCAGTTTTTTCATGTGATAAACATAAAACTCTAAAATCTCATCCAAGGATGAGGAAGAAAGTGGAGTTATAGGACATTATTGGTGATAAACTTCAAAAGTTTCAAAAAATAATAACATAAACAATTATTACACATAATTCAATGTAATAAAATGTGTAGATGAAAGATTTGGATAATTATTTTGAGAATCTATAATGGGTTCAAGCTATGAATAATGATCTTTCTTAGACAGAAAATAATGATACTTGGAAACCTGTACATAAGACAAATAAAAAAATTCTTATTTGTACAAAATAGATTTTCATGAACAATATAAATGAATAAGGCGATGTTATAATGAGAAAAGAATGATTAGTGTGAAAAGTTACTCTGGGATAGATTGAATTGACTTGGAAAAGAATATTTCTATTATAGAAAAGTTAGAAACAATTAGAATCATTCATACTATTACTGTGGAATGATGTTACAAAAATTATCATATTGATGTGAAATATACATTTTTGAATAGAGATATTTATAAGTTTATATTGAACAACATTGTGTCTATAATTTTGGGAAAGAAAAATGTTATGTGTTTATAATGAAGAAATCCTTTTATGGGATAATAAATGTATTGAGGGAATGGTATTCCAAATTGGATAAATTTTTGGGGCAGATGATTTCTATGAAAGGAATTTGTGTTAGAAATGTTGACATCAAATAATGTCATGAGTATTCCCATATTATAATTTATTATGTTGACAAAATTATCTTTACCAGGGATGATAAAATAACATCTATAATATTTACTAAAATAATGAAAATGTTTTTTTTATTTCCATTCTATTTAAAATGATATACTTTTGTGGGTTGAAAATTTTTCTAAATAATAAACACAATTTTATTTCTCATGAAAATTATTTTTGAATTTCATAAGAGTTTCATCATGGAAAATCATAAACAGTTTCCAAATTGAATTCAGTGGGAACCAAGATTAGAAAATATTGAGAAGGTAGGGATGTTGATCAAAAATTATTTTAGAAGCTTATTAGAAGGTTGTTAATTTTGACATCCTTAACACCTGAAAGTATTTCTGTTGTTACCTTATCTATATGAATTGACATTCATTCTAAATAAAATGTACATTCTAGAAACATAATTCCCAAATGTTTCAATGGCATAACCAATTTCAGAATCATGTATGATATTACAGAATGTATTGACTTGTTAGAGTATTATGATGCTAATTGGGGATGAAATATTGATGATTGATGATCTACATAAAGGGGAGTTTTATTTGTGAGGAAAAATTGTTTTATTTGTAAAAAAAAATACATTAACTCTGTGTATAGAAAATCCAAAGTAGGTTTTGGCCACTCAAGACCCTAGCCAAATTATTTGAATAAAGACTAAAATAGAAAACATGCTTAGGGACGTGAAGTTACCCCCACTATTGGGTTTTGATAATCAAATTGTAGTCATCCTTTTGAGGTATCTTTTGAAACATTATCCTTTAAAATATATTAATATAAAATACCATTTCATAAAAAATTATGCAGAAAATAATGATTCAAATATAGAGTATGATCCAACATCAGAACAAGTTGTAGAAATTTTCTCAAAACAAATATCAAAGAATGATTTTTATAAATTTATGTTGAACATGGGAGTCTAGCCACTTTCCCACCAGGGTTGAGATATATGTTATTCTCCCCAATCCCATATTTCCTTTGGATAGTGTTTTCTAAGGGGTAAAATTGTTTCATAAATCTAAACATTATATATGTGAAAAACCTATTAAGGAATAATGTATAAAGGGGTAGTAGTGGGTAAGTTGTGATCTCATCATGTATGTTTGTGAACAGTTACAAATTTTTTTGGAGTGTTTATAAGAGTATATTGTTTATAAGAAATTTGAATATGAAAAAATGTTTTGATGAAAATCTGAGGAAGTTTCATCTGTCTATATTTTTGGATAGCAAGGATATGTTGTCAATAATTATGGTTTTTATAATAAATTATAACATATATTCTTACAATTATTGACAAGTAATCCATGATTTTAGGTTATAAACTACATTCATTTATGAATTATGGTTGACAAAAAATTCTATAACTGGTTATTGGCAAGAACATGTTTCCTGGAAGATGTTTTTTTAAGTTGAAATGATTTTTTAATTAATTATTTTGATTTTTGTAAAAGAAATAAAGAAATAAATTCTATTTTTAAAAGGAAAATATTATTATCCCCATTTTATTAAGTACTTCATAATCAAAATGTTCATGAAATTCCATCAGAATGAGAATATTATATTTTTGGAATAAAAAGCTCATTGGGATCTCCTTGGGTCTGGAATAAGGTTGTGATCATAATAACGAAGATAATTGGATTCTACATTCACCTGATATAAATCTATCAATGGTTTTCAATTCCGTAATTCTCACTAGTCAGAAGTTATTTTCAAAACATGTGGCACTATCTTGAATAAATAAAGGGGTGTATTGATAATTATATTCAAACCAATCATATTCAAGATCAGATTTGAAGAAGAAAAATATACTTAAAGAAATGGAATGTTATAATGATTTTAAATGAATATAAGAAGATGCTGAATCTTATTTCAAAATATTCAAAGTCATGAATGAATTGAAGATACTATCTAATATTTACAGAAGAATGATGTTTCTATTTTTAAAGATTTCTACTCTCAGTCCATCAGAATGATATCACTGGATGAAAAAATGTTTGTTTGCTGAGAAGGTTGATCAAAAATTAATGATATGAATATATTCATTTTCAATGAGACTAAAAATTCATGAGAAATTAATCTATAGAGAATGAAGCTATGCGAATAGTATTCAATAAAGGAAATTATTTTGTAATGTCAATTCTACAAGAGATGGTTCATCGGACACAATGTGCCACTCATTCATCACAATGGATTCTAAAACTGATTCATATTATTGGTATCTTTTGTATATTGGATACTTGTTTTTTATCAAAGAGGTAGAATTATTTTTTGCAGATGTTTTTGGAACCACTAAATATTGAATAGAAAGTAAATTACTTACGACCAATACAATGATAAATATAAATTATCAATCAATACTGTAGCTAATCATTTTAATTATGAATTTTTTAGGGATGAAATGTTTTATTTCTAAAATTTAATATCAAGTTGTTAAACAGAAAGAAAAATTTCCTTAAAAAATTTGTAAAGAACTATCATACTCGAGATTACATCGAATTTTTGTATGATGTCAAGACCAATTCATAAAATAATGGTTGACATCGATATCTCATCATACACAAGATCAACTATCTAAATAAATGAAGAAGTTGATTATTTCATTAAATTTTTTGGATGTTCTGTCAATGGTGATGTGAAGCATTCTAGAAGTGTTTGAAGAAAAATATGATTTCATTCATCAGCTGGTACAAAGAATCATAATGGGAAGACATATGATTTAAAATTTTCCAATTTGGGATGGGGTAATTTATTGAAGAATCTGAAATCTTCCTCGTATTAATGAAATAGGATTAGGAAAATTAGTATTTCATTCTTTTTCAGGTAAACATGGTATAAATATAATTTATAGAAGTTTTCCATTTCTTTATATATGAAATTGGAATGGAGAGTCAGACCAATGAAATCAACATGATAAATTGGAATCGTACTGAATGATTATATGAAGTTGTAATCATGATGAAATTTTGAGAACACTCGAAATGGTTCAAGAGGATTTGGGAACCATTGATGCAGTCAAGAATGCATCCAGAATTATTGGGAAATAGTGATTTTAGAGAATTTGGATGAGAGGGAAAATATTTGGGAATCTAAATCAAACATTTTGGGCTGCAAATAAAATGATAAAGGACCTTTTTTACTTTCTATCATTGATGTACATTTTACAATGGAATAGAGAGAGAAGCTCTGAAATTCTAGGGGGAAGAAGCTTCTAGATTCTACTTACCTGAGGATGTTTTCTGAATAGAAGAAGAAAGTGAGAAGAGACAAGTTCTTATTCAGTTGGTTATTATATTGGGCTTGATAATAAAACTATGAAAATTGTATTGATATTTCTATAATGAGGGAGATGAAGTTAATAATTGTTTTTGTGGTATTCAGACAGAGTAATATTATCATATTTGGAAATCAAACTTTCGAATAAGACTGAGAAATCAGAATGTGTCCTATTAATAAGTCCATAAGAAGTAATTGCATGATTCTAGGAAAGAATGTGAGGAATATTTTTTGAGGATTTTTTTTAATATTATATAGAATCAATTTAACATGTTTGTTAAAAACATATCTTACATCATTTCTCACTACTTGAAGAAAATTTATTATTTTATTGAACATAGTGCTACACGAGTGTAATGGAATATCCTACACATTTTATTACACATAATAGGAATATTTTCTAGTAGATTGTGGGACATTGGATTGTTTGCAAACCATTATAAGGACTTAGATAATCTTTCATAATAGTGAACCCTACATATGCTTTTGTTCTTGGGTTTGTGTGCTTGGTTTTTCTTTCACCAAGATAACAACTACTTAACATGATGTGAAGGTTATTTCAAAAAGGGAAACATAAAATGGAAAAGATACCACTGATTCACCTCCTCCTCCTTGTAGTGGTTCATTTATCTTGGTGGGAAATACTAGCATTCCATGTATAATGATATAGTGATATATTATGCTTCATTATAATTTAAGGTTCATGAGAAAAAATACCCAAATCATAATTTACAAATTCCTATAATTAAGTTTTTATTTTGATATGGAATCATTATATTTATGGGGAATTTTGTGATATATATGCTTATTATAATTGTTTTAAATATATAATCCCTTAGAGAGAGTTGAATATGTGCCAAAGAAGTTGGTTGGAGTGGAATAAATATTACAACTACTCAATAAATTATAAGAATGGAAATATGAACAAGCTGGCCAATGATTTGAGTCAAAAGGATAATTCTAGATTATCTATAATGAGGATTAAAAAAGATCTTCTAATTATATATTTTAAAAATATGGACTTTGAAAGATTTATGAGATTTGTAAAATATTATCTTACTCAAATTATTGTTCAACTCTCTATCAATGTGACGATTAATGAGGAATAAAATAAGATGTGGAACTGTATAAGAAGTTCACTAATTTTCGTAAATCAACACTGATTATGATTGAATAATAATTTTTAAGAACTATATATGTGTCCTATAAATTACATACATGAGGAAAAATCTATTGGATAAAGTTAACATTTAATAATTATCTATTCATCATGGAAGTAAAAAAGATATATAGATATTTGAATGTGTATTTATGTTATGATGACTTAAAGGTAGATATTCTGGTTTAGGTATCTTGGTTATTAGTATGTCATAAATCCATGACTAAGAGACATAATTCTATGTGGATTTTACATCCATTACCCATATAATAATGGAAATGGGATGTAATCACCCCAGATTTTTTTACTAGACTCCACTAAATGTCTGTGGGATATAATTTTATTTAAATTTTAATTGATCTCCCTAAATATTTATCACTCTTAATTTTATTAGAGGATATATATACATTTTACAAATTTTCCTAAATAAAATTAAGAATGTGGTAAGGTTTCAAGGAGTTCCACATTTTATTGTATCATATTGGGACCATAGGTTTACCTTGAAGACCTGGTGAAGTCTTCAATATGCTATTGTTACATATTAGAGTTTTAGTATTGTGTATCATCCTCGTACCAATTTTTAATTTGATAAAACCATTCAAACACTAGAGGATATGTTGGTATACTATTCTATAGATTTCTTAAGTGGCTGGTATCAACACCTTCTTCTAGTTGATTTTTCTTAAAAATATTACATTCACTTATGAAATCAGATAGTTCATTATAAATCATTATATAGAAAGTAGTGTATAACTGCAATGTGAAGGGATACAGTTGTGGAATGAAAAATATCGGGACATGAACTTGCTGAGTAAATAGAAGAGAATTTCATATCCATTCAATATCACATCAAGGTAGCTCAGAGTCAATAGAAACCTTTTGTAGAAAATCATTAGTGACATTTATAATTAATTATTAATTATATGGTATTCCTATGGATTACTACATGAATGAATGTTTTTAGATTCTAAAATTAGGGAATGTTAATCCTTAGGTATACAAATCCATTTAAAATCATGATCTAGTAGAGATGGTAGCTTATCAATTGGTGTTTCCACTGAACCTATCTCTTGTTCAAAATATGTTCCATGTACCTCTCCTAAAAAAGTACATATCTTTTATTTAACATATACAAAACAAGATGTTGTATACTCAGTGTTTGATTTTTAAAATGAATAACAACTAGTATAAATCTTAGATTATAGAGATAATGTGTTATAGAAAAAGATAAGTCACTTGAAAAAAGATCCCATGAGGTATCAGAAATTCGAAGAAGCTGTTGGGAAAATGATAATTTTATAAAATTGATGTATCCTTATTTTTGATATAAATGTTGGGGAATTTAAAGAAAAAAAATAATTTTAAGGGAGTTATAATTTAACACCTCTATATTTTATGATAGGTTTTATTTAATTTGGATTTATATAATGTCGTATAATACATGCAACCCCTAGTCTAAATATACCATAATATGATATATAATTGTAACACATTAATTATTTAGTTTTATGGATAGTAATTAACATATATTAAAATATTTATAATTTTTTTTGGATTAATAAAAATCATAATTACTAATTTTTTAATAAATTAATTATATATTTTAAAAATACATTTTCCTCAATTTTTTTTGAAAATAATTTAATAATTTTTATCTTTTATTATAATTTTATTGATAAAATAAAAAATATTTATCAAATAAAAATGTCGAAATTAGAGTAGAGAGACTTTTTGGGAACTTTATAAAAATACTATTTTTTAAATGAATATTAAAAAATGTTTATCTTTATTCAAAATTATCTTTTCATTTATAACACTTATAATTTTATATATTGTTATAAAATGGTTTTAAATGTAAAATTAGTAAGTTTATATTTTTAATACTAAAATTATTGTTATTGGAATTTATTTTTTATGGATTTTAGTATAAAATCATTGTATAATTAAGAAAACAGTTTTCTCGAAAACTATATTTCATCACGTTTTTGTGTTTATTTTAAAAAGGGTATACAAGGGTTTAAACTAATCGATAATGGTAAATGTCCCAATTATTTTTTATAAATCCTATTTTTTAGAAATATTTATACCACAACCTATCCCACCTTAAAATTTCATAACAATAAGAAGAATTTTTATTGAGAATGAGATTGTAATATTGTATTGTTTTAAAAAATTACATGTGTGTCCTCTCCCACACTTATAAAGGAATCCCCGTCCTTTCCCATATTTACATATCATTTAGACATCTAGATAAACCAATAACAATGACTTTTTTCATGAATTCCTCATACCATAATTGGATGTTATGGTCTTATTAAATGACCATTCCAAGTGTCTTTAATAAAGGATCTATGACAGAGTAACCAAAGGAGAGGTAATCATCTCACCTTACCTCTTTCAATTTTTTATTCTTATACATCAGCTAAATATGTGTTATTAATAATAAAATAATAACATCAGTATACTAAATATATATAAACGTTTTAATGATCATGAAAATATCATTATCCACCAATTTTTGGTGAAATGGGAAGTGAAAGTATCATCCATTCATTCGTGTGGACTACCCCCACCACATACAGTTATAATTCATCTACAAACTCCATACATAATCGATGGTTATTATGAATGGATTAATGTTTATAAATGATATTTTATATAAATATTATTTTAGAATTATAATATCATATCTACCTTCTTACCTTCCAAATCATTGGAAAAGTATAATGTCACTCGTGCGTATGTACGGTCTATCACCTCCTTGATGTTATAAGATTCATTTTTTCAGAAAACTTTACACATATGAAAATAATGATAGATTTAATGAATATATATATGATATATATTATATAATAATGAATTTTTAAATGTTAATTAATATTTAACTTTCTTTTCTACGTCCATTGAAAAGTGAGAACATTGTTCATGTGTGCGTACGACCTAGCATCTTTATGAGTTGTATAATTCATATATATATATATATCATGATTGAATATATCTCTTTATATATATAAATATGATGTATTTATATGAACTTTTTATCATTTTTATCATTATAGATATTATGAAACTGTAATCATTGTTCATGGACCTTAGCTATAGATGTGAAATTCTCATGAGAAATTAAACAACTAACACTGAGAAACAATGATTTTAATTAGAGTTTTTAATAAGTGGGTGTTGGATGTTTATAATGAGATAATATATTTTATTATTATAATTTAAATTATTTTATTATATTATTATAATAAATTACTATTTATTATAAAATAGGTGAGTGAGACTTCGATGAACGTCAAACTTGAGGTAAGGGATTTCTGTTGCGATTTCACTGTTTACCTAGACATTTTAATTTTTTATATTTCTTATGATGATGAAATTTAATGATATACCTCCCAATAACTTCATAAATTTTATTATCCTATTTTTATTTAATTATGAAACTTATTTTGAAATTATTTTCTTCCCCTTAATAACTAATGATATTCAAATTATGTATTTATTGAAAATCGACTTTATTTCTCTCTTTTTTCAAAATTTCAGTTTCTTCTATGTTCATTTTTTCACTAATTTTGTATAGAATTTATTACTATTATTATATGATTTTAAAATTATTTTTTACCAATGATTTATTTTTTACAAAAAAATATAAATGTGATATTCATTTTAATTTCCAAAGATATTATTTTGGAATTTTTAATGAGAAATGGGAATATAATGTTTGTTTTAACATACAAACCCTGAACAAAACATCCCCTAACCATGAAAACATAAATATTAGTAGAATAATTTAAAATTTTAAAACTTTATTTTTAAATAAATGTTTTTCTGTTTTATTTCATAAATTTTTAGATTTTAAGGATGTTATATCACATATAAGGACATTAACCCTATATATATTGATCTTTTTAGACCAACCTATGTTTAATGTATGGGTGGTAAATATTGTAATTTTATAATTATATATGAATATACTATGATTTCATGTATTTATTTATTATATAATAAAAACGAGTCTTTAATATAATTTATAACACATTGAATGAAATTCTAAAATGAAAAAGGCTTAAAGATTATATCCATTCTGAGTGATCATAGGGATGTGTTTGATAATTAATTTTATGATTAAATTTGATCTTAAAAAAGTTTTAATATTTGTATTATGTCTCTTGTAACTACATGTCTTAATGGGTTTATTGAGAGATGGAATCAAATTATTCATGAAATTGCCAGAACGATCATAATTCTATATAATTTCAATCAAAGCTTTTAGGGCCAATTTGTTTATCACTTCTTGTTATACCTTGAAACATGTTCTCATAACACCCTTAATAAAATATCCTTTAAATTTTCGAAAAAATTATTCCTAAAGTCATCATTTTAATTTTTACAGATATAAATTTTATATTCCTATCAATAAAGATAAACTAGGATGGGTTATCACCAAATTCTATAAAGGTACTTTTGTTTAGGAATAAAACTTATATAATTTATTCAAACTCTTCAATAAAATTTCCTTGACAGTAAAAGAATAAATTACCATCTAATTTGATGACAATTTATCACACCAAATGGATTCTATTGAGGTTGACCATGAAATAATAACCATCAAAAATCTACCTACTTCTAAATAAATAAAGGTTCTATAGGAACCAACATTTATCCCCTTTCAAAATAAATGGAAAAATCTAAAGACCATTACTTAAAAAATTATATCTATGATTTTTAATATAGTACTCATATTAGATGGTTTGATTTAAATGAGGTTGAACTTAGTGATTTTTTCACACTTATAACACAAAAATATTGATAATCTGAATAATAATGAAAATAGGATACTCTCAACTAAATAAAAATCAAACTATTTCAAATAGAATAAAGATCATAATTTTTTTAAAGACTAAATAATAATCTAATTATTGGTGTTAAATGGGTTTTTTTTTAAATAAATCAAATGAACAAGGAAAGAACAGTCATAAAAAATATACACATATAAAAAAACTATAATCAAGTAGAATTTATTGATTAATGTGAGACCTTCACAACCACTTTTATTCTTGAATACATTAGAATGATATTATAATTTAACAATTATTTATATTTTTTTCTTTTTGAAATGTATGTTAATAGTTTTTTTAAATTTTGTATTTCAAATTTGTTTCTCGAAAACACCCTAATTTTTAATATAAAAAATTTCCATTTTTTTTAATTTAATGAAATCTATTTCTTGATTAAGAAATACCCTTGTGATTTGAATGAAAGGATGACTAGATTTATTTTATAAATTTATTTTAAAATGTGGAAATACAATTCAACTTTATTTTAAAAATATATTTCTGAAAATTTCTTAATTAATAAAATTTATATTGTTGATTATATTTTCAGTACTACTAAAAATACATTCATAATGACTTTTTTATTTAATATATATTTTTATAATTATATTTTTAGAGAACTTATGTTTTTATTTTATTTTCAAACTTTTCAAAATTCAGATGGATTTTTACTATGTATATAAAATACCAAAATTATATTTTTTAATATTTAATCATGGATATAGTAACATAAATATTTATACATATGAGTACTTCTTGTATTCTAACATCGGGTGATGGTGGTAAATTAGCCAATGATAAATGTTATAGAGTTATAATTGGGATCCACTTCACTTATATTGACTTGAATGGGAATTATGTATAACGTATGACTATGTTCTCATTTTTAATGAATTATAAAATAGTTTTATTGAAAATCACATAAAATAATTGGTTTGGTATTTATATGTTTCTAAAAATATATGGTTTTTATTCAAAAGACCCCTATTTTGTACTGAAATTATTTTTCAATATCACTTTTTGAGGATCACTAATAGATTAGAAAAGTAAATGTGGGACTTGAAACAAGATCCATTATTATTAATAAAAATCATATTCAACACTCATAGAATAAACAAATTGACCTTAGACATAAATCTTTGAGACATCACTTCAAAAAAGAAGATTTATTTCTTGAGTTCATTTGAATAAATTATTAATTATCTGATCTCTTTATAAAGACACTATTACATGATTGTTTTAACCTTGTTCTTGGTGATTTATGTATGGTAATCATGTGACACTTATTTTTTCAAATTTGGAAGGGTTTATTTGTTTAAAATATTTTTAATATTTTAATATTTTTATAAACATAGTTTAGAAAATCGTAATATTTTCAAAAATTATAACCATTATTTTTATTAAATTAAGGTCATTGTAATATTATGATAAAATAAATCTATGTTTTGAAATAAACATTTTTATTTGGTTCCAGAATAGAAAAACCAACAAGTTATAAAATTGAAAATTGATGTTTGTATTTTTATTCTAATATTCACCTAGAGAATGTGTAGTGTTTCATTAATCTATAACTTCTTCGACTATCCCATGGAATATTATTTGGATAATTAACACAATATTTACGAATGATAATGACATATTGATGTCATTTTATTGACCTATAATTTTTTTGTTTTTAATTTACCTCTTTAATTTTATTATTTAATGAATTCCTATACATTTATTTGATAAATTAAGGGAAATTTTATCTTGTTGAGACTGAAATTTTCATATTTTAGGGAACATATTTCAATCATGAACTTATTTTTAAAAACAAAAAACTATTATATTTCAATAAAAATAATATTAAAAATGTAGTTTGAACAAAATATTATTGTACATCAAGAATGTAGTAGTTAATCTGTTTACAAAATTAAAATACTTAAATTTTTTAAAAACGATTTATATTTTAAAAAATATTCTTTTTATCTCTAAAAGGAACATTAATCATGATATTTTTTTTTATTTTTTTTTTGTTTTTAATTTTCAATATATATATTCTCCTTTGATAATAAGAAATGTGGAGAAATTAAAAATTTTAATATCATTTAAATTTCAGTGACAAATAAAGAGATTATGATATAAAAATGTTTTTCCTTGTTATAAATATTTTTCAAATAGATATTTTGAACCATTGTTGTGTTCAATCCTTTTAAAATATAGTTTTTTTAATTACTGATTTTTTTATCATATCATTTAAATTTCATTATGAAATAATGAATTGCATTATAAATTTTATATAGCATATTAAAATTTTATTTTATAATAAAAATTTATTCGTTATTGTACTTCATTCTCTTAGATCTGTTTTGATGATCAAAAAAACATTCTTTTGTTCAAACCATTTTAATTGAGAGTATTTTATTATATATGTTATAGAATAAAGATTTGTTTTAAATGGAACAAATGAAGGACTCAAATTGGATAAAGATGAGCATGTTAGCATCTACCATAGTTTACTCACACCATAAACATGTTGGGGTTTCAATAGAAATTTGGTGACAATTATAGAAGCACCAAGTCCATTAGATGTCTGTTAGCTACCCGGTTGAGTGTCACCATCCTTCCAGTGTCAAAGAGGGGAACCTCTAAATCTAAAAGTATCTTAAAAATTACCCAATAGTATCATGAAGCTACAAAGTGGAGTCTTTAGTGTCCTAGTATGTATATATCATGACTGTATTCATGTAGATGAAATCATACTACTATTCAATTTTATTTAATTAGAAAGTTAAGGAATACATTTCTAGTGGTCTTCAACAGATCCCTTGATCCATTTTCACTTCCAGATCTACCCATGGACACTGAGATTCTATAAATATAAGCCTTGGTAGTATTGGAATGAAACTATGATAAATTGTGAGAATAATTATTCCATAGTAGTGTTTAGTTAGTTTTATATAAAAATTGATTCCTTTTAATATATCATTGTACTTCCTTCATCATCATCATCGAGTATATTTTTATTAATAATACACCACCAAGGGACCAAAAGCCCCAATAATCCTCATGGAGTCCTAAAATAATGAAGGCCAATGGAGTCCCCTATAATCAAATTGACCCCCTTGGGTTTGAGGGATGAAACATTATGAAGGAATAAAGGATTAGGATAAAGAACATCGATGTACGCAAGGTGGTATGCAACTTGATTACCCTCATTCCATGAGTGAACCACTTTCTGGGTATTGATATGATGTCTCCATCACTTTTTGATTGTATAGGTGATTGACTAGGGGGAGGAACATAGGCTGTTGAGGATGTTTAAAAGTATCTTGGAGTAAGTTTTAGCTTCTAAAATATCTAATTTTTCTTGGTTACATAGGATTTTACCCTAAAGGAGGACCCTTACTTCATCCTGAAGGAATGATCCACTACCCACGCTGGCAGAAAAGACCATGATCACCTACCACTTGTAATATCGTACAATGCCTCTGATGCACCTGACCCCCGTGATGTAGGAAACATCAGGGTTAATTTTAAGACCACTGGAAGGGGGTTTCTAATAGACCTAGTGGCCTCTGGTAATGTTATTATCATTCTGGGAAGAATTAGAGTCTCTACAAAGGTGGTTGAGGGAGGGAGTCTCCCACCATTTTCTGAGAAGTGGCGTGAGGTCCATAAGAAGGTTTTTCTAATCCTAATTATGATGGACATGCTGGAGGAGAGGACGCCGTCGTGCCTCTCTTTTTTTTATAGCTTGTTATATGCTCCAGAAGTCTGCGTGAAGAATCATGGTGAATGCCCCATTCTCTAGACCCATATATCCTACGCCGTGAAACCATCTCTGAATGAAAGGGAGGCCTGCCATGCTACTATCCCCAATGACAAAAAACTCACAGAGAGTGATCCACACATAACTCACCCAGTCACCCCAAAAGAAAATGTGATAAAGAGATTTTTCCTTACTACTCTTACAGTAGGGACATCACAAAAATAAATATATCTCACATCGTTTTTTATTTTTTTCCAATAGAATTGATCTGTTTCTGATGTTACACAATAGGAAAATTTACATCGAGGGTAGTGACATTGGCTAAAGTATCTCATTCCAACTGTCAGAGATGTCTAGGGTGCTTAGGGTACGATGAAAATCTCAAGAGTTGAAAGACCCTTTAGATGCTGGTGTGAAAAAAATTGGTCGAGGTTTGAGGAAAAATCAGTCAGGTTGAAGAGGGCCCTTTGTTCTTCATTCAACACCGTGTAAATGATTTCAGGGTAGCAACTAGCCTCTCTAAAGTATATGGAAGGATATGGGCATCCCATAAAGATGATAGCCTCCCTAGCCCAGTTGTGCTTCCAGAAAAGGTTATCTGCATTCACCACCATCCACCGAGAGTGAGGTTGTAGATGAAGGATGAGGGGATGAACACTTGACTAGAGCTTAGAGCCCTATATCATCCTCTATGAAGGGTCATCAATGTGAGGGGAGTGCATGGTTCTACCCCAGAGCAGATGCTTTTCCCGGACATCCCATACGATCATCACATGCATGTAGCTGATGGTGGCCTCATGTCCATGGACGTTGATGCCGCCTTCCCTTACCGACCTCACCACCCTATTCCATGATTCCCAATAACGTTTACCTTCCATGGTAGTGTCCCAGATGATGATCGAAAAGATCTTTTAAATGTTTTGAATCACCCATGAAGAAAATTGATGGAAGAGAGGGCATGAACCAAGGTAGAGAGTAGAACACTATTGATAAGGGCATTATGGCCATCCAAAGAAATGTATTTATTCTTCCAATTAATGATATGTTCAGTTATCTTCTGGGAGAGGAAATCACATTATTTGATCTGAAGACTTCTAGGGGGGATGGGAGCCCCGAGATGTTCTATGGGGAACTCTCCACTGTTCTTGTTGAGGTTCTAGTGGATAGAAACAGCTCAGCTAGAAATGCATCTGTTGGAAATGTATAATGTTCTCTTGTTCTTATTAATCACTTGAATACTCTAGTGGGAGTTTTCTTGAAGCACCTTCATGAGACATATTAGTGATTTTATGTGAGCATTCATGAATACAATTGTATCATATGCAAACATCAGATGGGTGATAGAATGGGTTCACATGCTCCCTTTGAAAGGGACCAGCTCATCGATGTTGAACTGATTATTGATGGAGTGGATTAGAACATCTTGGGAAATAATGAACAGGCTAGGGGAGTGTGGATCGCCTTGCTGGATCCCACTAGTAGACTTCATGAAACTGAATTTCATCCCCAAAAATGCGATCTCCAACCAAGAGGATCTATAACTTCTAAAAAGTATATCAATGTTTTGATGGTCGAGACCCATACCTTCTAAGACCTTGTTGATAAATCCCCACTCCACACGATCATACACTTTTTTTATTCCAAAATGATGGCCACATAGGAACCACAGGTATTGAGGTTGATGTCATTGATCAACTCCTATGTAAGGGAAATGGATCCTTTGATCTTCTGAGACCCAACGATGAAGGTTCATTGACATTCATGTGTTGATGAAATTGGCCCGTATTTTGTACAAGAAGTTATAGAGGCTCACTAAGAGGTAATAAAAAAAAGAGGTGGGGTTCCTGGACTTCAGAAAGAGAAAATGGGTTGTAGCGCAGGTAATTCATGGAATGATTCCCCCTCAGAATAAGTCTTGGATGGCCTTCACAACATCCTCCTTCACAACCTCCCACGAGGCCTTGCAGAAGGATCCTAGAAAGCCGTTAGGGCCTGTGGTGCTGTCCGGTTTAAGTCCCATCATAGAACTATAGATTCCCTCTTCATCAGTAAAATCCCTCATCACCTCATTGTACTGGACAGAGAACATATAAGGGTTATCCTAGAAGAACCCTATGTCTATTCCCATGTATCCATTGGGACTCATTGGATTAGATCCAGTGAGAAAATATTAGAAGAAGGTTAGGGCTTGACCAACCACCACATCTCTATCATCCATGTAAGAGCCATCTTTTATCAAGAAGTTGGGTTTGATTGGATAATTTCTACCTTCGATGCACACATGGAAGAACACAGTGTTACCATCTCTCTATTTGATCCACTTGACCCTAGAAGAATCTATGGCCATGCAATCTTATTTCAGAACCAATTCCTCCAGGAGATCTTACTTTCTTGCGATATCCTAAAATGCATGATCATCCAAGTTCTCCTCCAACATTCCCTCTAGTCTTTCAACTTGATAAATGGTACACTCAACAACAGTGTCAATGAAGAGATGGTACTTCCACCACACCTGCATGTGATCCTTGAGCCATTTGAGTTTTTTGTGAATGAAGACGAACATATCTCCCTGGTAAGGATCATTCCAGGTATCAGTAACTCAGAATTGATATCCTGGTGTAGTGGTCCACTGGTGGAGGAATCAAAACCCCCATGAGGTACCCTTTCTAGAGAATAGGATCACAAAGAGGGGAGAGTGATTTGATAGGCTCCGAACCATGTGAAAAACTGTTTCATTGGAGAAAAGGGTGGTGGCTTGGATGTGGGCCAGGCACCTATCCAAGAGGCTCCATGAATGAGGGGTACCCCTTTGGTCATTGCACTAGGAAAAAAGGTCCTATGTAAATCCTATATCAGTGAGACCTTTCCCAATCAGAAATTGAAAAAAATCCAAGCATTCTTTTCTCTTGAAGGGACCCACTTTTTTGTTTTTCTATGGGGAGGTAGTAATGATGATGTTTCCCCCAAAACCCATGGAAAATTACCTAGATAAAATATGTTGAGATCACTCCATTTCTCCGCTATTCTGTGGTGGTCGCAACATCCATAAATGAAGGACATGAAGAAGAAGATGTCCCCCTTGATCACCTTGGATATGATGTATTGGTTACTATCCTAAACCAATACAACAGAAATGATCTTATTCTAAAATATCCATATATGGCAGTTGGAGGGGTTAGCATGCAAGGAACCATGCATTCTGATATTCCTTCTATAATTGCTGATCATAGAGTTTCTTTTCTTGTGCTCGAGGATTACAACAATTGCAATCTTCTATATACTAACGTCTTTCGCATGGAAATCCATCATAACCCTGGCCCCAAGGCCACATGTGTTTCATATTAGGATTCATATAATTGAAAAGAAAGGTCTCTGGAACATTCTCCAGAGTAGTTGGCCTTTGTGAAGTGGGGGGACAAAATCTACTATTGGTTCCATGATCTTCAATGGGTACACACTCCCATAGTTTTGGATAGATTCCTAAGGGAGGGAGTGTATGAGACTTTGGGTGAGCATATGGAATGATTCCATATGTCAAATTATAGATCTTAATGAGGTTCTGGGTCGATGAGGCTATGGGGCGTGGCGGCCTCCCAGGGGGCTATGCATGACCCGAAGATATGAGGCTGAATGGGGAGCCCACCCTAGGAAAGACACACAGAAAGTGAGGATCAACATAAGATGGGATCTGGACCTATGAGGGGGCTCTATGATAGGAAGAAAAAGGGGAGGGGGTAGGGACATGACTCATACTAAAGGTGGCATAGGAAGAAGATAATGTTCCTCTGAGGTGGAGGCTCATGACTACAAGGGGACGATAAAGTGGGGAACAATCAAGTGAGACTGGAGGAAGGATAAGAACCTGAAGATATAGGGGAAGTACATGACCATCCAGACGACATCAGGGAGTGGCAGAGGCCATGCCAGGGCCTAGTTTATAGGGGTAATAGAGGCTTCCTTTGACACAAATTCCTTCAACTAATCCTATGAATTTCACATATTATTTTAAATATTAAATGGCAAATCACCCCCACAACTCCATTTTACTATACCAACACAATGTTATCAAGAAAATTGGATATGGTTATAGTGGTATTAAAATAAAATATATGAATGAATAATTTTTAAGAGATTGGTTTGGAATTATGTGGTTAAAGTGTTTCCCTTTTTTATGTTATGAAAACAGAACTTTTGTGAGTAAGAATTATTTTTAAACGATGGAAGGAAATAATTCAAGGGTCAATATGTTTATGGGAAATAAATAATAAATTACGGGGTGACATAAGGTCTATAAATACCTTATACATCATCTGAAAAACTTATTTTAAAACTTTTTCAGGCCTTTTACCACTTGATTCTGAAATTTTACCATTTTGGGATTTATTTTGGTCAATGATTATCAAATAATGAATTTTTAATTTTTAAAATATAAGATATTCCCACTTACCAAATAGGGATTTTATGATCATAAAGAAAACACCATTATAATCTAATTTAATTTATATATAATAAAAAAAACTTTTATATTAAAACATTAAATATATAGAAATTTGTTTTTGTAGATAAATATTGTTTCAATATTAAGTGTTTTAATAATATTTAGAGTTCATTATCAAGTGAATATTTTTGACATAAATATATTTAGGTTTAAAATTTACATTTGATTTATTATTTATAAGATATTAATTATTTATAATTGGTAAAAAATTACAAAGTGGTAATAAAAAATTCATTAAAAGTTATATTTTAACTACTGTCACAGTAATCATCATTAATCCATGTAATCAAATTTTTATGCCAAAAAATAATGGTGGCATAATTAAATAATATTGAAATACTGATATAAAATATCATATACATTTTATTGGAATATATTTAAATAATTTATGGAAAATAATTTTAATATAAGATAACAAGAACCATTTTCCTAGAGTAAAATATTGCTCAAACATCTATAATTTTAATCATACATTTAATAAATTCAACATATATTTTTAAATTATTTTAATTACTTATTAAATATATATCACACACACACACACAGATATATATATATATATATATCATAACCATTTTTCTTAATCATGCTTTAAGATAATTCAATAAAAGTGTCACTTATTACCCGACTCGTTTCTTTCAAGATTTTTCTAAAAATAGATTAATATTGATAAATGTAAAAAATAACATTAATATAATATTTACATGAATAATTAAATAAGTATTTTATTTTATAAAAATAATTTTATATATTTTTTAAACATATCATTAAAAATGAAAAATAAGGGAAAACCTATTTTTATTAGAAAATAATGTTTTTATTTATTTAAAAGTAAAAATATGACATGGGTAAAATAAATGTTATGAATACATTGTTATATTAATAATATCATGACTATATCATCCTAATTTTTAGTTTTATTTCCCCATATTACTTTCACATACACTCCTAGTACAATGCATTCTCTAGTGCCAGTCATTGGTGGTGAAATAAATACAATAGATCTCATGGAAATTTTCTGGATATTGAATTTCAATCGTATGTCATTTCAATCATACAATAACTATTTGATTAAGACCTATCATTTTTCTAGATCTAATCATAGTAAAGGTACCTTCTTCCTAATCTTAGATAAATGAGCTTCATAATGGAGACTTCTGGTACGATGATCTATTTCTTTTTTATTTTCTTCATATATTTTTTAATATAGTTACTTATTTTTATACCTATTAATTTAATATCTATATTATAATAATAATTAATTATTTTTTCTTGTTATGAATTTTTTATTTTGGTTTCTCATGTATAAAACACTATTAAAAAATATTTATTCAAGGAAAATATGTTGTGAATTTTCGAGTTGTTGTATTGTAAAAACTTTAAATAATTTATGTCCACAAAATTCTAATTATTACAAACTAATGATAGAGTTAAGGGTGTCTATAATATGCACATGATTATTAATTTAATTTGTAATGAGGTTTCATTATTACTATCCTCACTATGAATAGCGAAATAATATTTTACCTCATTATAGGAATATAATTAAGGTTGGGTTTTTCTTTAATAATTTTTATTAAATACACCAATACAACATTATTGTCTTTTCATAAGGAGTTTATAATAATCCTGGTATTAGTAAATGATCATGTGTATATTCTTCTATATTATTTTCCTATATTGGGCATTATCGTTTTCAAAATATCCCATCGATGATTAATGTCACATAAAAAATTTGAGTCAAAATTATTACTTTATACTTTAACATTACTTAGTTATGGAAATCCCTAACAATTCTATAAGACATTAATTTATTAAATTTATATAACCCATCTATTTTAGTATATTTTATTAAAAAACCTATTTTTATATCGAACATATAAATGGTTCTAATGTAAAATGTATATAAAATTTTATTACTCGAATATTTCCATTAGGCTAATGATTTGTCCAAAACATCTAATCAACTACTATTAAGACTAGTGGTTAGAATAAAAAATTTAAAATCCATTGAAATAAAATTAGTATTTATACGTCAGATATATCTTTATTTAGTATATTTGATTTACTAAATAAATTGAACTCCATCAAACTATCCAAATTTTATATTTGTATTATTTAGAATTATTTATATTAGATGGAATTTTGAATAACATTAAAATAATTCTAATTGTGTTGTTGGAAAATGATGTACAACTCATGATTAGATATCAGTTTTAGGATCCATAGATCTAATTGAAATATTTATGAGGATGTTGAAAACCACTCCAAATTATCACTATTTAATGTTTTCCAAAAAGTAGGATGTCATTTTATTATAATAAAGATAATGATTTGCTAACTCAACACATCTGAATATCACTTTTTGAAAATATAATTCCTATGTTTTTAATCATTTAGATATTTTTTGTTCTGTGGAATACATTTGATGATTTTAAATTACATATATCCATTTGATTTTTTATTTTTTCCATCTGATCATGGTTATTATTTATAGCTTTTGGGGATTGTAACATAAGAGAATCTGATCCAATATATTAAGGGATTCTAGGGGATTGGAATACAATGAAACAAATATCATCAAATCGAGGATTTTTTGTTTATGAAAGAAATAGATGATACTGATCTATTGTATTAAGAGATTATATGGGATTGGAATACACAAACATTTCATTATCTTATAAAGGACTTTCCGTTTAAGAAATTATAAAACTTTATAGTATATATTGAGATTATGGTTATCTAATTTCAGGATATCAAAAATCCTTAATTCATAAGGATAAATGGTAGTATTACATTTTATATAATGTTCATGTCATTCTTAATGTTATAATATTTTATTACTTGTTTCAATAATTATAATATTACATTTATCAATTACATTAGAAAGAAATTCCTATATATATTTTTATAAGAAAATGATTTATCTGTGTGTTTTTGAATCCAATAAAAAGTATGATTTATCAAATGACTTTGGGATACAATTAAATCACATAGATCATCAGATGAATTCTGAGTATAATATTTTTGACTAAAAGGGGGTTTAATTTTTCTATAATTATAAATGACAATTCACCACCCCTTATAGCCATAACATGGTCTAATAATCAAATAATTGGTCTAAGAGAAAGTTATACTTCAAGAATTGGTGAGTATTTGTTTCTTATAAAATAATTTTTACATAATTTTTTTAAAAAATATTGTTTATAAATTATTGATACTCTAACATGTCTTGTAGAAAACTACTTTTTTTAAGAATATAGATGGTTTGAATATTTCTTCTCTTGAAAATATAAATTAAAGTAGAAAAACTATTTTATATTTGAATGATGATGAATAATAGATAGATCAAATGATGAATTTTATTATCAATACCGACAAGGATAAATCTGTGATGATAATTAGATATTATAATATTATAGAGAAGGTTGTCACAAATTATATGAATCAAGAAATTCAGGATTAATAATTTAATTATTGAGTAATGAATACTCTACTTTGTTCAATGATAATATGTATCTCTATTAAATTTTTTTAATTTGAATAATTTTATAGTATATAAAAAAGAAATATAGGTAACTCATTTTATAACTTCAAATGATATTGAAACAACATGAGCTATGTAGACAGACAACTATCCAGATGATTATTTGTTACCTAGAGATTAAGTTGACATAATGCATCAAAGATTCATGAAATTTTTTAATACTTTATATTCCCTTGGATTGAAAGAACTAATGGATTAAATTTTAGTGTGAAAGATTATAAAGATATGACCTAATGCATATTTATCCAAAAGTATATATTTTGATGATATAAGGATTAAAAATCCAACTCTTGAGGATCATATTAGAAACCTTATGAATTACAAGGGAATAATGAAAAATGATACATAAATGTTAAAAAATAATAATTGAGGAGTTTCTTTTGAAACTACATATAAGTTTCCTTATAAGGCTTAATACAATAAGAAACAAGTAAAATATGTTAAAAATAAGAAACTGATAATTGATCCCAATAATAGATCGTTAGTAATGTTTGGGAATTATTTGGGTAATTATTCTTTAAGGATGAAAAAAGTAATGGGGGAGAATGGTTTTCAGTTTAGATATAAGAAATGATATAAAGATAAAGGATAAAATATTGATTCTTATAAAGTGATATATCATGAGTGTATGAATGTGGGGAATATAAAACTAGATTAACCTAAGCGGAATCAAATGGATAATATGGAAGAGAATTCTGTTATAAATTCTAAAATTTTTTACAGGCATAAATTTAGGAAAATTTTGATTGATTTAGAGAAATGGAGTGCTAGTTGAGGTAATAGTTTTTATTTTAATTATT
The DNA here is from genome assembly GCA_963277665.1 of Viscum album. Lineage (NCBI taxonomy): Eukaryota > Viridiplantae > Streptophyta > Magnoliopsida > Santalales > Viscaceae > Viscum > Viscum album. The sequence goes on from OY728129.1 coordinate 1,073,655,118, forward strand.
TATACAATGAGATTTATAAACTAGAATAATATTGTTTTATTATCAAAAATATCAATCGTGAACAAATGTACAATAAATGAGGTCACAATTTCTAAATCACTTAATACTTTTTAATTGAATTAAAATTATTCTACTAGTAATGAAGAAAATAATTATAAATATTCCAATGAAAAATATTCTTAAACTGACGAGGAATAATATAATTTCACTCTTTTAAAGAATTTTATAGATTTTATAAACTCCTTGAAATTGAAACTTGTAAAATTTCAAAAAAATGATAATTACAACGAAAACAAATCCAAAGTAAAATTCAAGAATATATACTTCTATAATCTAAATATCATATATTACAATTGATCTTAATAATTATAATTTTGAAAAATTTAGCCTTTTAGAAGACAATAAGAAAAATATTTTGGAGAAAACAATTGAAAAAAGTTAGTTAGTAAATCATAGTTGAAATAACAGTTCTAGAAAGGATAAATATATAGTTGTTAAAAAAATAAGAAATTTCTATTCTGAAGAAATTTTTTTGTAATTTATCTTATAAAATGTAAAAATTTTCAAAAAATTATAAATACAATATACATAAAAGAGATATTTTTGGAATGGGTTTTGCTAAAAAATATTTTTATTAATAATATTTCTTTTCTAAAAAGTGCTCTATTTTTTACAAAATGTCATTGTACTGGACATTGTAAGAATGCTAGTTCTTTAAAAATAGTAAAATTGGTAGGTTTTTAGAAAACATGCTTTCCAAATAAATTACCTTTACTCAATATAGTAATGTTTGAAAGATATGGATATGCAATACTTTATTTTTTTACATTAATGGACCCAATAAGATTTTTGCTCCCAAAAAATAATGTTTTGGTTTTCATGAATAGATACAATTTAGCAAAAACTCATTTAGTACACGGATAATGATATTTCTAGACATATTACTAAAAATAGATATTTTTTAAGAAGATAATATATATGTATATATAAGGTGTAACATTAACTTATGTAGATAAACACCCATAGAGAAATTATTGGCATGAGTAACATTGTTCTTCTAAGAAACAAAATACATTGAATTATTATATTTATTATTGAAATAAAGAAAAAACTAATTATCATAAGTAAATTAGGTTATGATGTTTATTTTATGATCTTCATGAATTATAAATATACTGATCATAGTTAAAAATATATATTTATTCATTTTGTTAATCGATTTAAGAATATTTACACATTAAACATAGCATTAATTAGAGCTAGGATCTAACTTTCTTTAGTGTAATAGAATACCAATCATGGTTATTCCATAGAAGATTAATATACTATTATATATAAAAATAGCTATTATATTTAGGAAAGTAATCATAAATGACCAACTAGAAATATGGTTTGAAACATCTATATTCTGTGATCCTTATAAATTTGGTAAGAAACATATGTTATTCTTTAAGTATATTAGTGAAGTGTGAAAATCTGATGATTTATAGTTTGTGATCATGGATTCATTTTTTCTTACACAAAATGTATGTATTTTCAGAATATATAATGTTTATTTTTAGTTGATTATTACACTAGATATACATGGTTATATTTTCTAAAGAAAAATTTGGAAGCCTTTAGTTGTAATTAAATTTTTTGTCTCCATAGTTAAAAACGAGGTTTTTATCTCCTTGATAACAATTCATAGTGTAACTAGTGGAGAATTATTAGATTAAAGTTTTATAAATATTTATAGTAAACCAATTAATATACATAACATTTTTACATATATAACTCCATAAAAATGGTAGAGTTTAAAGAAGAAATATAATTCTTCAAAATATTACTATAACCTTGTCGAGTGAATTCTAAGTTGCTAATCCTTTAGGGAATTAATAAGTTAGTACGTACAATTATACTATAAATATTTTTTTTATTATACCTTTTATTAATTAATCTCTTAATAAGTCATGGAATAAATGGAAACCAAAACATTCCTACTTGAATGTATTTGGATAAAAAGTACTCATATTTAATACTAATGATAACTTATTTAAATTTTCGCTAATATCCAATGATGTAATATTTTTTGGTTATAACTAGTAATTCATATAAAGTATTGAAAAAATGTTTTTAGGGTAACAATAAATGTTAAATATTTTGAAACCGAACCTTTTGAAATCAAATGACCTGAATATACATCATTGGATTTAAATTATAAAAATAATTTTCCAATAATGTTAGAATGTACCCTTCACGAGAGGATAAAAGAATAACATATTTATTAATATTTAATTTAAGATGTTTTGTAAATTATTTTTTATCATTTTTTTTAAAATTCATAAATTCAGTAGTTTTTTATCTATTATCTAGGTGATAATATCATATGTTTTGTAGATGAAGAGATTAGAACTAGAAGTTCTTTGAGAAATGAAATTTAACATATATCATTTTTTAACAGTTCAATCCTAAGAATCCTGAAGAGGATTTCGGAGATGAGGATTGGAAAATAGAAATAAAAGATGAATTAAAATAGTTTAAAAGGAACTATGTTTTTTATTTGGTTAAATTATCTAACAGTACATCTATAATTAGAGTAAAATTTTCCTTTTAGAACTGGTGTCATGAAAATTTAATAATAGTAAAAAAAATTACTTTTTGTTAAGGGATATAATCAACAAGAAAGAATATACTGTGAATAAACATATTCAATAGTATCTATACTTGAAGCTATCATATAGTTATAGCTTATGAACCATTATGAAATTATAAAATTTTTAAATTCAATTATGTAATCCCCTAGGGTTTTGTTTGATATGTTAACATTATTTTTTATCAAAATAAATTTGTTAAAGGAGATGTATATACAACTCTATTTTGAAAATAATTTAATAAATATATTATCATTGAAAAAAATTATGTTGATGACATTATATTTGATTCAAATAAATATTCTTTACCATATTCTAGTGTAGATCATATGATGTCTAAGTTCAAAATGACTATGATGGGTAAGTTTACATACATTATAGGATTTTAAATTTCATAAAAATAATATGGAAATTTTATATGTCAACATATGTATTTAAATGACCATCTTCATCTCCATAAATTAAATGTTCACAATAGAAAATATAGTAGTACTCTTATTGAAACCTAAAATATTACCAACATTGATGAAGCATAGAAACTAGTTGATCAAAAAACAAATAGAGGTATGATTAGTTGTTCACATTAATTAATATCTATTCATTCACATTTAATTTTTTCATTATGAAAATGTACTAGATAATAAGAAAATCCAAAATAATACCATTTTAAATCTATTAAACAATATTTTCATTAGTTTAATGAGACTATGGTTTTATAATTATTCTATTATTCTAGATATAATTTTGAGTTAAGAAAAATTCAGATGTGGACTTTGGTGGATTTATGATGGAATGGAAATGTACAAGTGGAGCATGTCTTTTATTAAGAGAATATAATGTTATATGGTCTTGTAAGGAAAAAAGTAAAAAATTCCACTCCTGAATCCGAATATGTGGCATATGTAAGATCTTGTACTCATGTGTTGTCGATGGAACACACACCCATTGACTATGTAATGATTTTTACTATAACTCAAATAGTATGTGATAATTAAAGTACCGTTTTTATATAAAATATTTGCACATCAGTCATGATCTAAACACATAGACATAAGACACCATTACCTTAATGATCAAAAAAAGAGATATAATATTACAATTCATAAAAATGAAAGAATTTTTTTATTGTTTTTACTAAGTATATTAGTTATGATATATTTGAATATATTATATAGAATCTTGGAATGATCAATATCAAATGTTTGTTCATGTTTAATTTCAGTTTTCCTATATACTTACTTTTATTATATAATTCCCAATTAGGGAATTGAAATTTTTTTTCTTATAAAACAATTTTTTTCTAAACATTTAATAAATATTTTTTTTCTAAAATATTATATTTTTGGAGTCAATATTTATAACAAATATTTATAAGGAATTTTTTTAATAAAAGGTATTCAGAATAAAAAAATATTTATAATTTTTCAGTAAAATACATTTATTATATATTTTTCATAATCGGGTTTTTCATTACCAAAAATAAGAAGAACATATAACTCATCCCATAGATACAATTCGACTCCAAAAGGTACACTTCAGATCTTTATGTTGGTGTAATTATCCATCAATTTTGTTTATCATTTTTGATTGTATGCATTTTTTTTACATCTATTAAATTTGTTTTAAAACATTTCAATGAACATATAGTTATAAAATATTATAGGATGATGAATAGTTTTATGAAAAAAATTTCATAATTATTTATAAATATTTCATAGATGAAATATCAATTGATGGATCCAAACAAGGGATTATAATATTATCCATTGGTTTCTATGTAATTTGAACTATCAAATATTTTCCAAAATATATTATTGAGGTACCTATTTCAGAAATTGGTCGTCCAAAAATTTTCTCATGAATCTGATCACATTATTTATGGCTTATTTGAATTATTTTTACATATGTCTGATCAAATTTTAGTCCAGTTACTCGCATCAAATTCAGAAAAATAGAAAAAATGAAAAATTTTGATAAAATAAATGTCAACAGAGAAAGGATAATCAAAATATCACGATATGATAAATATGATTCATTTCATAAAACTTTTATTACTTTTCAAGGATGAGATATAATTTATGTCGAAAAGAGGATTATTGTTAACATCATGATAAAATTGTAACAACATGTAATAGATCTGTATAGATTCATTCAGAAGATGATATTGAATATATTAATTTTTATTTTTTGGTGAAAATTTTAATATTTGTTTCAATAAATTGTAGGCCATATTGATATTCCCATATAATGAGAATATTATCTCATTTATCACAAGAATTCATAAAATATTGGATATTTTAAAATTAAATGGTAGAAGTATATTTATTCACTTCTATTTATAAATTCAGGAAAGTTTCACATCTTACACTAGATGTAAGGGTTTTAACCTTATGGACAAATTTTTATTAATACCAAATAAGGGTTGTATGGATTCCCTAAAATTAATTTAAACATTTATCTTTTAAATTTTTATTAACATGATGATAATAAATGTAGTGATGTATTTTTTTCTAACATTTAAATAATGCAGGAAATATTTAATGAAATTAAACATTCTCATGATTCAATATTTCATAAACAAAATTATAGTGAAATACATGGATGTTTTCTGAAATAAGAATCCAACCCATTCTATATGAGAGATGATTTAACTTATTTATTTAATAGACTAGGGCTTTGATGAAACCAGTGTCTAATTAAAAGTAAAATAAATTTTTACAGATGATGAGAAAAAATGTGATCATATATGGACTAGTTAAGGAAAAATATGTAGGAAAACAAATGACAAAAGTAGATTCATTACCAGGAAAAATTTTATAAAAACAAAAAAAATTACTAATGAAGATTTTAAAAATATTATGGATCATAATGAACAAAAGTAATTTGGGGACCTTTTTTTCAGGATTAATAAGGCTGAGACATTAGATTTATAATTTTAAACAATATATGATGTAAAGGAGGACAATAAAAGAAATAATCAAAAGAAATAATTTATATAGAAAAAATAGGATGGAGTGTTAGTTATAGGGATTTGATCAAGAATCTATAGATAAACTAATTTCACTATCACCCTTATCTTTTGTTCAAATAGATCATAATTTCAAAACAATACCTCATTCCGACCAAAAAAATCTAGCTACTTATATATAGTTTTTAGAAACATAAATATTTCCATCAACTGAACCAATAATATAAGATAAAAGAAAATTATAAGATATTGAAAAAGAAGTATTTATTAAATCCCAGTCTAATAATATAGTTACAGAATTTGTTTCAATTTCAAAATAAAAGAAAACTAAAAAGGTAGAACCATAATAAATTAAGATAGTCGGTAATGGTGTTCTTAGGACTACAAGAATGTGGAAAACGGAATTATAAGAATAAATAGAAGAATAAGAAAAATAATAAGTAGTATAAATGGAAAATAAAAAATAATAATGGGAAGATGAAATTTCGTCGGATTCGTATTGTATGTTATGTAAACAACCATATTAGTTAGACAAGAATCTTGATAAAGTTGTTTTTGTGGAAGCTCATTTATCATCTAAAGAGGAAGTTAAATCATTATCATAAGGAGGGGAAGAATATTAAAATTCTCACACTAATGTATAATAAAAGGCCGAAACCAATAAAGATGATTATATTATAAAAGATTAAATTGATGATTAGGATGAAAAAAGGAAAATCAGAAATTTTACCATCCAGAACACAATATTCATAGGTACAATACAAGTCATCAGAGTCAGTGACCATAGAAGAACAAAAATACATTGATTACATTTTTAATACCCTAAATAAACTTCATAATCAATTTTTTTTATCTAAAAAATATATAAGCCATATATAAACAGATTTAAATCCATCAATTATAATGTTTAATAAGATAGTCATCTAGAATGAGGTAGAAATCAAAACCATCAAATGTAAATCAATGGTTGACAAGAAAACATTTAAATAAATCGTAATATCTTCTAGACTATTTGATTATGATTTAAAGTATGACGATTATCATATTATAGAAAATAATAAATTCACATTTTTATTTTATATACAACTTTTAATAAATTATCATATCATGTATAAGCTATGGTTGGGTTTGTATAATAATTTATAGAACTAGTGGATAATCAGAAAGAGGATGTCATAATTATAAAACAAAGGTTTAGAAGTTGTAAGGAGAAAACTGAAAGATCTTATCTTGTGAATAAGACATATACATATTGACAGAATAGAGTATGAAGTTTATTGAGGATTTTGAGATGTTTCATAAAGACAATCAATGATTATGAGTCATGGAGAAAAGGATGTTAAAGATTGAGAAATCTATTTATAAAACTGATAAAGAACATTAATAATATAAAAAATGAATGTAATAGTGAGGAAACTATATTATAAATAATTTTTTTATTTTACTAAAATTTTTATGTAATTGTAATCATTTTAATTGAAATTGATTTTGATTAAATTTCTTATAATTTTTTTTATTTTCTATGGTTCTGCTGGATAAATGTTACATTCATAATATTTTGGTTAAATAGTTAACTTAAATAAAATTGAATCATTTTTTATTTTTTCTATCATTTCATGAAATTATAAGTCTTTCTATAGGCGTTTTTGTAAATAAAAAAGGCGGATAATTTTGGATGATTTTGTATAAGTGGGGGAGTTGTTTTAAGAATGAAAGGAAGTTTCCCATGTGTAATTTTATATAAAATGATTGAATATTTATAAGGAAATTTTTTCATTAGGGGGGAATCCAATGTGTTACATAATATTAGATCATAATGAATGGATAGACATGGTGGTAGATAGGGTATCCAAGGAAACATTTCTTATAAAAACTGTTTTTTAATTTCATAAAAGAACAAGTATTGTTTTTATTTATGTGTTATAGTTTTTATTATTAAGTGTTGTGTTTTTTAATTTTATAAAATGGGGATATTATTGAGTCAAAAGTAATAATTTATAATTTTCCATTTATCAAATGTTGAAATCAAAAACAATTTATTAAAAATCTATTTTACTAATAGTATATATCCTCATTATTGCATTATTTTTTATATTGAAACCTATTATAAAGAATATTGAAATGGTTGTAATAAAAAATTAATATAATAATTTATTATTCAAACCAATACATCATACTAATGGTGCATCCACAATAGCAGATAAATTACTCTTATGACCAGTGGTTAGACTAGTGTTTTTTCTATCATACTGAATGAAGTCAAAACTATGAAACTAAAATTAGAATGAATACATTAGATTAACCATTATATATTTTATTAGATTGACTAACAATAGTGAAGTCCATTAGACTGTCCAAAGATAATATTTGTATTGTTTATAATTGTATCTATTAGATATAATCTTTGAAATAATTATAATGGTTAAAAATTAAATAACATTGTACAATAAAGTGTAGTTCATTTATGGTAATCCGAATCATAATCCAAATTATTATGAGATTTCATTTTGGAAAGAAGTCCAAGGTTATTAAAACAAACACCTAAATTTAACCATTAATGATTTTATTATAAATATGAGGTCATTTGAAGAGCTGGGAGCTGATGGATTTTCAACTTAGCATGTATAATAATATATCTATATGAACATCTCATTTCTAATAACAGCAATCCTTGAGAGCGTTGTATTTCTATGGAATCCATGTGAGGATAATAAATATTTTAGATCCATTTTATATTGTATTTTTGTGTGTCCTATCATGGTATTGATCAGGGGATTCTTGGTATAGTAATATAGTGGAATATAATCCATATTATCAAGAGATTTTAGTGGATTAGAATATAGAGACGTTCTAATCATCGTATCAAGGGAATTATGGTTTAAGAAATAAAAAACTGATACCAATCTATTATATTAAGGGATTACTAGGAATTAGAATGTTCGTAAATCTTGATCATCATATTGGGGGATTTCTTTTTAAGAAATATAGGCCTTTATAATAAGAATTGAAATTTTGGTTATCTTATGTTATGATTTTTGACTTCCCTAACAGGTAACGTTAAAGAGTAGTGTTACTGTTTATAAATTGTGTATGTCATTTTTATAGTTAATTTTTTTATCTTTTCTCTATAAGATTAATATTCCTTTGTGAATTTCAAATGAAAATAAAGTTATGTACTTATTATTTTAATGTAGTATTTTATTATCATGTCTAAAATACTGATAATAAATCTGTTATATCAGATGAATTATGAATCCTATTTAAATACTCTGTTCATCTAATGAATTTTGAATAATTTATTTTTGAATAAATATCTTTTAACTTTTTTTTATAAATTTTATCTACAGATCACCCACCCCTTGTAGCCATATTATAATCTTATGATCAAAAACAAACATGAAAAAGGATGTGTGTTTCGATATTATAAGAAGCATATTAGTTTAAACATTTAATAGAGATAAATTTATACATTGGATATAATTATCGTACGACTAAAATTATTTATTAATAATTAATTATCTTTTCATTAGTGTGTTTATTTTATGCTTTTAGTAGTGATTCTAAATATAAAAGAGTATGTTGAGAATGAAAAAAAGTCACGAATCATGGCTCTATAGTGGGAAATCAATGTTCCTCATTCAAAATTCTTATGATAATCCACAGTTACAGTTGTGGTTTCATAGGCATTACCTTGTCTTGGATGTTTAAAGTTTCTATAATCCTTATTATCAATAAGATTAGGGAATTGGCATGGATAATGTCTTTGTTTTACCCATTTAATTTAGTGAACTATTATGTGTACCTCTAGGAGAACTATATTTCCATTCACCGTGTCCAATAATCTCTCTACTATTTCTTGTAAATAACATTCTCTATTCCCTCATTTTCTGAAAATAAAACATTTTGTAGTTCATTTAAAGATTTTCATGGGGTAATTATTACTAAATCATTGACATTGATGAAAACGAATATTATTTTATTTATCGTTTTCCCCATCAAAATTTACATGATAAATCATCCTTCTATTAATTGTTGTTTTTTGGAGCTCAATCATATACACATTATTAATCATAATTTTTGATAGATAATTTAACACAATCAAAATACTTTTTACTTAACATATTATCACATTAGGTTACTGATGATAAAATCTTTACAATGTCCATGGAGTCTATTTTTATAATGATTCCATTAAATTTTAGACATCATAAAATCCAAAAATATCTAATATGAATTATAAATACCATAATAGAATTATTTTATGATAATTAAATGAATATTATAAATAGATATTTCAATCCTTAAAATTAATACATTATATTTCAGTTCATCTTAAATCACTCTTGGTTTTATCTAGTCTTTTTTAGGTTGGGTTCAGTCATATTAATAAACTTACTTCCTTAACCTGATTATTGTTTTATAATGTATTTAAAAGACAATGTGATTGTCCAAAGAATACCACTAAGGAGTAACTTGCCACATGTATAGTCTTATATCCACTCATTAAAAACTAGAATGAATATTGAGATAATACTCAACCATAAATATTTATGGTGATTATCTCTAGATGAATCTACACTATATCCACTTCAAATTTTTAGTTTCTGTATAGGGATATAATTTATAGGAGGACCGTAGATTCTCCAATTTATCCAAAAGTTATGATATTATCCTATACATATACTTATCCTAAGGGACATCACTAATTTTATATAGTAATATTTCCAAAATAACTAATCTAATCCAAAAAAATCTTTGTACCCCACTCTGATTCCATCTAAAACTACCAAAGAAAATCCTAACATAAATAATACATTATTTTGATGATTTAATAATTAAATTTCACAAAGAGTCTTAGAACCCAAGGAACTAAATGATTAGTGTCTTGGAAAATAGGTACATAAGAATCGTCTTATATAATACATGTGAAAAATTATCTATAATCACAATCAGATAGAACCTTTTATACAAATAGAATATGGTATAAGAATCTTAAAATAATTATTAATGGAATCATATGTAAGGGGTGAGATCAGATGATTAATTACGGAAAACATATCAAAAATATATCAGATCATAAACATGAAGGACAACCTAAAATGATGATAAATATATTATTAAAATATAATGAGACCATAAATTATAATTTAAAACATTGTTCAAAAATAAAATATCCTGAAAATTTCATTAATAAAGTATAAAAGTTGTGACATGGTTTGAAATACATCTCAATAATCTCAAAACATGTGCGCATGACATAAGTGTGTGTACTATTTTTAAAATATGGAATAAAAGAAAGATAAAATTTATTTAAAATGAAAATAACATAATCAATGTCTCACAACTGTATAAAAAACTAGAAAATTTTTCATAACCATAATCATTGGAAAACCATTATGAGAAAAGTCATTATACCAACAACAATTTGACCAAACTCACAATGTACATGCCAAGAAATTACATTATGCCCATAATTTTGGGAATAAATGGATTATTTTCAAACCTAAATTTATCATCAGATATCAACATAAACTAATGAATTTTATGATGATATATGACTCCACCTATCATCATCCTCATATATGTGTGCCACTTAAATCCAATCATCATCATATCTTAAGGAACACAAGAAAAACAAAATGGGTTTCTTAAAATTTTCAAAATGCATCAGATATCATGAACATAAGAAATATTATGATGTCATTTTTTTTTAAAAAAAAGGAACCATATTATAAAATATATAAGGTGATCAAACTATCACTTCATTAAAGTTAATCCTGAGGGAAAAAACATATGTAATTTTTTTAAATTGTTTTAAAAAATAGTTCTAAATTATAATGTGATAATTACTTTAAAAAATAATTTTTGGAAGGGAATGATAATATATTTTGGAATATAATTATTAATATTCATAAATAAATTATTCTTGAAAATAAAAAAATAAATCAAAAAAATATATTTCTTATGGTAACTATGGAAATGAAATAATTTAATTACTATTTGAAGGATTTTTTAAAGAAAACCCCACATCATAGAGTTATCGAGAGTATTTAATTTTTTGAAATTTGTAAAGGAAAATATTGGGAATGGGAAAACAATATTTGGATTTCATTTATTAAATCTTTTTTATGGGATATAAATTTTCAGCTAAAAAAATATTCATCAGTTATAATTTGTGTTATTCTAATGAATGTTATGGTTTCATTTTAGAAACAATTCAACAATGATGTGTCTATTGATGCAAATAAGTGATTTACCCCTATAAAATTATTGATTATAATATAAAATATGATATTTTGATGATCACACAAAGAATGAAAAGTATATTAATGTAACAAGAAATACGAATAAATGAAATGGAAATTCAGTTGCTGAAACCATTCCTTGAATTCATACTTTGTTGATCACAGTCTAACTACATATAAAACAAACATAATTTTTGTAATTTAATTTTTAATTTCCTTATTCATATAAATTTTCATCTACAAACTTCTCTTATAAATAATTTAGGCAAATATATTATTTAATTGTCAACTCTATTTACCATTGTGTGTTAGTCATTTTTTATTGTTTCAAACACATTTTATAATCATGATATTGATACTTGTTTATTAATTTTAATGTTATCATTTATACATAAATTAAAATAACATAATATATATTTTAAAATGAATTACAATGTTAATATATTATTCCATGAGAGTTTTAAATACATTATGTGAAAACAAAATTGATTAAAATCATGTTTTGGTAATTATTATCAAATGATTGCTTTAGTATTAATAAAAACATAAATATTATTATGATTTTTATAAAACCATAAAAGGGTATTTATTCATTATTAAATTATAAAATAATTAGTAAATATTTTATAGTATTTCATTATAATATTTTGTAGCATCGATCATGTAGGTGGTTAAATTCAACCAAACAAAAAACGGTGTATAATTTCTTATGTGAGTATGGTTAAAGAATTTTTTAATTTATACATAATATCAATATAATAGAAGCATATTTATATTATTTAGAATTTATTAATTTTTATTAATTTTTTTTATTTAATTTGGATAATGAAAGAAATTTTATTTGGGAAATGAAAAAAAAAATTTATTCATCAGGTGGAAGTCTGCACGTAAGCACGATCAATGTTATTTTGGTTTTATTAGTTGGTAGAAAAAAATAAATAACTGTTAATCCAGAAATATAAAAAAACATCATTATAGTATTAAAACATAAATAATTATATTAGTATGGATTTAGGTGGTTGTTAAATACGATGGAATATAAAAATAACTAAATATATGAAAGATACTCACGTAGAAGAAATTAATCATCTCTTGGAAGAAAATATGATATTGAAGGGATTTGGGAAATATTTAGGACCCAAGGGTGAATGATCATGAGATAGGGTTCTATTGGGAGTAGAATGGTATATTTTCAAGAATAATTTATAAGGGATTGTTTTGAAAAGATGTGATGGAATTATTTTCCTTTTATAAGTGAAAAAATGGAACCTTTATGAATACCAATTATTATTCAATAACAGAATGACACTATTCCATTGTAAATGGATATAGACGTGATAAATAATATTTTAGGTGTGATATAAGGTCAATATATCCTCTAAACCAAATTTTATCTCTTTTTATAATCAGGTATCAAGCATTTTGCCACTTTTTCAATATTTTACCATTTTGGTTTATCTTTGGAAAATTGTTTTTGACTTTGTTATATTTGTTTTATTAAAAAAATAGATAATTCATGTAACTGGATTTGGATGTTTTAATAATATATTCCAGATATATATATTATAATTAAATTTTTAACTAAGATAAAATTATCATTCCAAATATGACTATTAATATATATAAAAATTGTTTTATAGAAAAGTGTGCTTTTAACCATGAAGTGTTCTTAATATTATATAGAATTAAGTAAATATTTAATGAGTTTTTATATATTTATATATAGGTATAAAAATTATATTATATTCAATTTTTGTAATATATTAATTCATTTTATTAGATAATAAAATATACCACTTCAATAAAATAATTCTTTGAAAATATTAATTTTTCGATTATCACGAAAATTAAAATTTTCCTTGTAAATATACTTTTTCACATGGAGATGAATTTTAAATTAATAAAAATTATTAAAATTATGATTAAAAATATTAAATACATTTATTTATATTTAATTTCTATAATTTATAGATGATAACATTTAATATTATTGAATAATAATAGCTTTTTTAGAATAAAATACTATCAAGTTTCCAAAAAACAAAAGATGAATTTTATAAATTCAATATAGTAGTTTATTAAAATTAATTATTTATACTATAATACATATTTTTCATTGAAATAATGTTTCAAAACATTTATTTCATTCTTTTCATAAAAACATGTCAATAAAGTGATTTTTTAATCAAAATCGATACTTTCACTATTCACCTCAAAATCCATTTTTAAATAAAAATATCAAAATTTTGATCTAAAATTATTATAAAATGAATAATTTCAAAATTAAGTTCATTTAAAAAAATTAAAATTATATAATTTATATATTTATATTTACAATATATATTATTTTTAAATTCTAAAATTATAGAAAAATAAACATTATATTTCATTAAAAATAAAAATGTAAATTATGTATAATAAATATGAATATTCTCATACAAGATTAATAAATGTAATATCATAATAATTTTATTATTCATATTTCTAGATAAATATAATATATTTTATTTTTTAAGATATATAGTACATCGAGCTTAAACAAACTCCAAAGTAATATTATTTTTATAAGGTTATTATAAACTAGTAATTAAATATTTGGTTGTGAATTAAATTAAATATATTATAAAAAATATGAACTTAATATTCTATAAAAATTTATTTATTCTTAATGAATAAACCAATAATTTTTCGTAAAGTCATTTTACTCTTCAAACATTTGTTTTCCTCATAAAGTTATTTTTATTTCTTTCTATGAAAAATAAATATAGTTTTTTTCAAAACATTTATAATTTATTTGATAAAATTACGATAATTTTTGGATTTATCATTGTAAATATATTTTAGGATTACATGTTGATAATTTTCTTAATGGTTTATTTTTTTTATGAATAGTTAAATATTAATAATTTTTATAAAACAAAAATTTTATTTATAAATAAAATTAATTTTCTTATTTTAAATAGATCTCATATTAAATTAAGTAATTTATATTTAGATGAAATATAATTAATTAAATTTAAGTAATATTTATGCATTATTTTTTATAAGTACATTTTTAGGCATAAATACACAATTTTCTATAAAAAGCTATTTTTTCAATGTGTTTTGACGGTTTAATTTCAAAAGTAATTTTTCAAATTAAATATTAATAATTTTTAGAAATTAATTCCATATTAAGAATAAGGAGTGAAAAATTATGTTAAAATTTCATTTTTTTTGGCATAAAAAAGTGTCAGTGGTAAAAATAGTTTTACCACAGTATAGGTAAAATAATGCAGTGAGTTACTGTTTAAAGGTAAAACAATAAAATACCTTAATTACAACCTTAAATGGGTTTTTGTGGGCTTATAGACAATACAAATCCTTTAAAACATTAATTATTATCCAAATTTATTTTAATTAATGCCACCCAAATCTGGTAGGATTAAATATAAAATAATCATGATTTAATCACTTTTAACCACCCCTTTTCAAGTGTATGTAAAATTTATCCCCACCGCCTTTCTCAAAAAAATTAAAGGAAATAATAATATATATTAAAAAAATCTCTTACCCAATATCCCAACATACATGTTCTACTGGTCTCATCCAAATACCAATTTCTTCTTCCCAAAGGTGTCTTTCAAGGATGTGGTATTCAAGAGAAAACTTTCTCAAAAAAAATATCTTAATTTATTTAATTTTCATATCATATTTTCACCACTATCACCAATAAAATCATAATAAATCTAGTATCATGTATATACTATGGTTTTATACTTATAATGTAATATATTCTATCCACCCCTTTTCTGATATCCTCTTATTTCTTTAAATGAGGCTGATGTCCACATTATAGAAGTTATCCACCTCGGTGGATAAGAAATTTTCATTTTCCATTATCACCATGAATACTTTTCATAAGAGTATTATTATAGTTGAAAATTATTTTATTAGTGATATTATATACTATTTATATTTTGGGAAATAATATCTATACATAATATTAAATAAAGTGAAACATGATTGTGATGGTCAAACAAAAGATGAAATAAACTAAACATTTATATCTGACATGTTCTCAAATGAATTGTCCCAATGGAAGAAATAAAAAAATTATATGGTAACTTTTAATTTTTTTAATTCGAATGAATAAAATTTTATTTCACTTCTCTATTTTTATTTTCAATTTACTAAAAAACACACAATTATACACAAATTAACTAACCATAAAACCATGAAATAATCAAACCCAAAAGAAATAAAAAAAATAAAATATTATTAATGAAAGTGGGCTAATATTTTTAAAAATTATTATATAATGTATTATAAATATTATTTTCCTTATAGAATTATTTAAAAAAGTTATATAATCATTATAAATGAGGTTAAACTATGAAAATGTAATGTAAATTTTGAGGTAAGGGTTTTTCATCTCACTTTTACATTTGTGACATATATCTCTTATGCACGACTTATTTATTTTATGTGGTGTATATATTTCATTTTAATATATAAAATAATTAATCTCATTATATTCATTTTATTAAATGTTTATTTGATAAATATTAATTTCATAAGTCAAACTATTTAATTAATTACACGTGGTAATGGATTTCTTAACTCAATTTCCTTTCATTGGGTTAAACTAAAAATTTATATATTTTTCCATGACAATATTATATTTGAGAAGAATTTTGATTATATTATGTTGTCTTGAAACTTTTGTTTTTTGGATCTGTGGCATGTTCAAATAATATATTTATTTTATTAATTCTCACTTCAATGTTATGTTGTTTACAAGAGACATTAATTTAAAAGTTATCATATTAATGATTCCCTAAATACTATATTTCTCCTCCATTCCCATGTTTTATCAAATGTGGGTTTTTATGACATTTTTAAAAGAAAACATAACGAATGTTTTCATAACTTATATTCCACAATTGGATTTTCCCACTATCATGATTATATAATTATTTAATGATTTCTATATGACATTAAATATTTATTTTCAATGAATGGGTTTTCTTTTATAATTATGTGTCTTAAAAATTGAAATGATTTTAAAAAGGAAATGTTATTTTTTCAGGAGTTATTTTATGTGATCGTACAAAATTATATTATATCTAAGATAAAATGATTTGATGTTACATATTTTTTACTAGGAATGTTATTATATTATAATATCATTTCTTATATTTATGGTCTTTTTATGTTTATAATGGAATGCCATTTATGAAACCCATTTCTTTTTCACATGTAATGTTGTAATGAAATGTTTATAAAAACCATTTGTTTTCATCGGTTCTTATATTATGATTGATTTATTCTCTTTAGGTAATAATATATATGTATTTCATTATGTGATATGTGTGACCTATATATCCCAAAAATTCATTATTTAATGCTTCATATCTCATTATATAAGAATGAAAAATAATCTCATGGGATTGACCAACTTTGAGAAATAGGTGCGTCTTAATAAACTATGTGTAACAAGCGTGTCCGGATCCACTATATTGATGGTATTGGTATCCAATATTAGCATATTATATAGTGTTATATATTTATTATGATTTTACACATTTATGACATTATTTTATAGATCTCTATTTATTTTTGATGATTTATCTTTTAGGGCCCATGTTTTATGAAATGATAATGATTATGTCATTTATCATGTTTATGATATATGAGAGGATAGGTGTGAGCCTCAAAAATTATTATCATGATCAGATATATTTATTCTTATCTTATACTTTCATATGATATTGGATTGATATCTTCTATTTTTATCCTTATTGAGTATATTATATCACCCTTTCTTTTATTTCCTTCCCTAGGTGATGAAGAAAGGTTTAGTGACGCTATACATAATAAGAGTATTATGTGAGAAGATATTTGTGGGATATTTTTATGATCATTCATAAAATAACAAAAATATTTATCTAATAACGAAATACTTAAAACCTTTTTGATCATAATGTGGATAGTATTATTTTTGTTGAATATTCATCAAAATTGACGCCATATTTACATATGAAAATATTAGGTTATTATAGTTAGTAGTAGATATTGGTTGAGATAATCAATGGAGATTAGGGTTAGAAACCATACATGAAAACCCTAGGTATAGGAACATGAGTAAGATAAAATAAAAATGTTTTGTTAATGATCATGAATGACATAGGTGAAACATAAGGTTTAACAGAATAAGTGTCAAAATTAAGACGTTATATAGATTATTTTTTAGAGTTATTTGGTTTTCCACTATGATTAGTGTTTATAATTCTATCATTTTAGTTTTTAGTCAGTGGATAGAACCTGATAGAATTATGTTAATGCTAATAGTGATGGAAAATGTAATTATTGTAATCCTATGTGACCAAATGTTATTAGAGTTGGAATGAAGAATCAAGCTGCTATTCTCTTTAATAAATCTTATGATTTGAATCATGTCATGTTTCCAAATGATCAATGGATACACAAATGTACTACTAAATCTTTTATGAGGAAATATCCCCTTAATTTTAGTGGTTCTTCTGATCAACTAGTGACCGAGCAATGGATCAGCAACATTGAAAAAATATTTTCTGTTCTTCTATGCTCGAGACAAGAAAATTTTTCCCCAGTTATTTATCATATAGAAGGAGAAATAGATCAATATTAGATTATTATAATGAATATGAGTAATGTGGATGAGATTCTATCCCGGGATTATGATGAGATTAAGGGAATATTCATGAATAATTAATTTTCTCTTATTTTTTGTTTAAATATTGATAATAAATCTCTTGGATGAAGAAAATGGATGATTAATCCATTGGAACCTTTGAGTAATATTTATAAAAGTTTTCAAGTTATGACTTTAGATTAATTATTATCCTTTAAAACAAAATTGGTTGATTCATTGGTAGCCTAAAACCATGTTTCTAAATTCCATAGATATAAGAGACTGTAATAGCTATGATGGAATCATTCTATGTTCAGTAAAAGTAAAAATGGAATTATAGATTACCACTATTTCCATGGTTCACATATGAAAATTGAGATTGAGTCTCATTAAAACTCAAATAAATCGCATGGGGAAAATAAATAATAGTTATCTATATATCATAAATCAGAAAAGGTAGGACATTTAATGACCTAAAAATTTATAAAAAAGCACATTCTTTTAATTAATTGTCTTATGGTTATAGATAACATGTGCACATATTTTATTACATCCAATTGGATTTAAATGACTATGAAGTATCGTTAACATTGATAATATTGAATTTGAACAGCGATCACCTGACTAGTATAAATATATGGTTTTAACAAATCCTTTTGGAACTAACAAAAGAAGTGATGGCCTCAACAAGTACAATCATTCGCTGTGAGGTCCATTTATCAGAGCTTCTGTGGGAGATAGAATTTTGATATTTTAGCAAGACTGATCACAATGTTAAATCTAACAACATAGTTATGAGTGAAACTATTAAAAAGAGAAGTTCAAGCTGATCGAGATCATGTCCAAACCGTGTTCACTGAATGGACCGCTAAAATCCCCAACATCAAAAACCTTACTCATAGAGCATATTTTTGTGTAAGAAAAAGATATGAAACATTACCATAGTATTATAATTATGAAAAATATTTTTTTATATAAAAATAAATATACTTTTATTCCATTATTGTTACATTGTAAATTGATTTTATAGTACATATAGTTTTTGGTTAATATTAGAATTAAATTAAGATATATATTTTAATAAATAATTGAATTTTTGAAATAAATAACATTATAATAAAATATAATTCTTAAATTCAATTTATTTAATATAAATGATCATATAGTTTTTGTGATGTTAAAAGTAAATTTAATGAAGGCTTAAAAACACTTTTTGTCAAAACCGATCAATTTTCAATAAATTTCATGTTTTATTTTAAAAGTCACTATTATAATATTTAGATATTAATTTAGATAAAATTAATATTATTATTGGAATTATGATGTCAAAATTATACAACAGTTTATTTTTCATAGTATTCTGAGATAATTGAATTTTTGGTTAAAAATTAAATATCGTATAAATATACGATGTGTTTTATGACATCGAAATAGCAAAATAATTATTTAATAAAGACTTTAAAAGGTATATTCAACCAAATATATGTTTTACATTTAAAATATTCTAATTTTATGTTTATTTAATTTATTCTAAAAATACATAGTGATTCTTCCAAAACATATAATATATTTTATGATTTTAATATAATTTTCTAGAATGTATGACTCGCCTCCAAATAAGAAAATAATATATTTAAATAATATTGTCCCTAAAATTTATAAAATAATGTATACCACTAACCTTTAATATAAATAATGGGAAAAACCGTGGGATGGTTTGTCATTTTGAATATTTTATTATTTAGTGTTCAAAACCAAAATAATAAATCAACCCCCTCCTTTAATATATAATCCCACCCAAGATCCCATTTCATGTCACTCAAAATATTTGATGCTTTACACCCCTCTAAACCGACTCCCTAGTGTACTCCAAAGGTGTACCAAATTTCCTAGGAGCCACTCCCAATCTATTTGGTGTCACACATCCTTCTAAAGGATCTTCCACTCCCCTCTTTTGTCAAGAACTACTTTTGTGATAAGCCATTCAATTTCAATTTTCATATTTTGGGATATGTTCATACATACTCTACTTACCATTATTTTGATTTATAAATAATGAGATATTTCTTCCACTCTTATTAATCCATCCAATATACTTTATATACACCTATTACCATGCTGATATTGCATAATGGGGTTATCTATCCTCATTATCGTTCAAGAACATCATTTATATTATACATCTTAATTTTACTTTCATGTGTTTTGGTGTAATTTTACAAGATCCCATTACTATAAATTTTATGTATAAATTATGATATACCCTTAAATCTCTAATCATACTATTCTGGGAATTTCTATTTGACTCCACTATGTTGTCAAAATTGTACCATGAATCTCCATAATATATTGAATACCAGACCTGTTTCGCTGTGAATGGTATTCAACTTTATGATTATATACATATTTATTGGTGGATTACATGTTTTTATTTGAAATTCCTTGATCATGTCAAATCCTTTGATGTTTAATGATTCCATTTTATATGATTTATGTGGCACACTTATTCATGAGATTAAATGATTATGAAGGGTGCACCCTGATAGCATTTAAATGCATTAGGTAATTTTTATTATCATGATACATCATGTGCAATGAGGATTTAGTCATGATAATAAATGTGAAATGAGATTTTTCTAAATCTAATTCATTTTAAATGAGGGTTTACTCATGCTAATCCATGTTCAATGAGCCTTGAATCGTACTATTATAATGCCGTATGTTATTTCCACATTTACAGGTTACACATTATGACACCATGCCATGGCTTTATGTTCATGTTTATTTTACGCTCCGCTAATATGACTAATGGGTAACATTTATTGTCTTCCTCATTTAATTTCATTTAAATTCCCTTACTAGGATTTATAGCTCCCATTTTTCTTATGTATCTCCTTAGGTTATCCCATACACTGTTAAGTATGAAGGAATGTTATGGTCATGTAATAGATTTTTCAATAACGATGTTTTATTTTATGTTTTAAGTAGTTATGTAATGTTCTTAATCCACAAATACACTATACCACTCAATCATATGAGTTTTATTATGTGGAAATTATATAATAATAATGTTTTAGTGTGAAATAAAGAGAAATGTTGTTACAATTGGTATTTGATGATAGGTCTACTTATTTTTGGGAGTAGGATTAGGAAACCATTTTGGAAAACCTTATGGGTAAGACTAGGTATAAGAAAAACATCCCTAAATTTTGGTGAGTAAAGATTAAGTGGTTTACTAAGAAAATACATCCCTCTTTGGATATGAACATGTGGATGTGGCTCCGATATAGATGTATCTAGTAGTATAACATGAAAAAATTGATTTGAGCTATACTCGAACGAGAAGTGGTGTACGATAATTGGCCTTGTTGCACTCCTAGTTTGACACTCTTAAGGGATATGCATTGGTAAATTTATAATCGCACTACAAAACATTATTAAGGGAACAAAAAAATTCCCATAAAAAATATGTTAGGATGTAGATCATCGATAACAAAAACTAAATCTTAAAAACTCATAAGTTAATGAGATAAATTTAATTTATATATTTTCCCATTAATGACATTATATTTCCCTTTATGTGTTTAATATTTTAAAATTAGTCATCAATACATTGATATTGGAAAAATTAGAACCGTAATAAACAATTGAAGGGTTGGGTTATCATCTATGGTTCTACACGGTCTTTTAAATCCCTATGTTTTGTAGAATAATCCAAACACCAAAAAAATAATTGAAGTAGATATGTAGATGAAAATGGAAAATGTGGAAATTAATGAATCCCATTATTATAACATCTCCCATGTCAAAATTTTGAGATAAATATCCCAATGAACCTGGTCATACATCCCTTTGTAGAATTTGATGCAATTATGGGCATGAATTGGATTTCCCTATACAGATCAAACATAAATTTCCTCATGAGGGAAATCACTCTCCATAGGATAAATCGACCCCCGATTATATATAAGTGCAAGGGGTAGGATAAATATTCATCATCAATATCATCATAGGAGTGGATATTTCATCCTATGTCCATGCGTATATTACTCAGATGATTGATTCCATGGAAGGAACCATCCTAGAAGACATGCTTATCTTGAAGGAATTCCCTATTGTGTTTTCTGAGGAATTGTATACTCTTCCTCATAGATTAGAGGTTGATTTTTGTATTGAAATTATACCTGGGGAATTTTTAATATCCATGACTCCATATATGAAGGATATTGTGGAACTTGAGGAACTAAAGAAAAAAATATAGAAGAATCTAGATAAAGGGTTTATATGCCCATGTTCTTCACCATGGGGTGCACCAGCCAACTTTGTCAAGAAGAATGATGGTTCAATATTCATTTTAATTGACTATCACGAGCTCAACAAAATAAAAAGAAAGAACAAGTATCCTTCACCCTAAATTGATAAATTTTCAGATCAAATATGTTGACAAAAATACTTCTCCAAGGGGGATATGTGGTCGGGATATTACCAAGTAAGGGGGAACAATGTGTATATTCTCGAGAATGTTTTTTGTAGAAGGTACAAGCATTAGGTGTTCATAGTGATGCCATTAATTATCACTAATTCTATAGAAATATTTTTTGACATGATGAATATTATATTTTGATATTACATTTATTTTTTTGGGGAAGCCTTTATAGATGATATTCTAATATACTCCAAAACATAGGATAAGCATGAGGAGCATCTGAGCATTGTGATAAAGACCTTTCAAAAGGGGTAGTTTTATGTAATGTTTATCAAGTGAGAGTTTTGGTTGAAATAAGTCTCGTTCTTGGGGAATATCATCACAAGAAATTAGATATTTATGGATCCTTCCATGATAATAATAATTGAGCGATAGATGAGGCAAATATTTCTGACGAATATTTGTAGTATCTTTGGGTTAGTTGGATATTATCACTGATTTGTGATAAATTTAATATAATTATCAATCCACCTACCAAGATAAATTGAAAGGGAGTCATGTTTTCATGTAATGATGAATGTGATGAAATAATCATGAAGTTAAAAAAGAGGCTTATTAATTCCTTTATCGTCATACCGCCCCCAACTGGGACAATTTCCCTAATTTTCAAAAATTATTCAAAAATATTATTGATATTTGTGTTGATGAAAGATGAAAACGTCATTGTCTACGCCTCAAGGCAGTTGATATATCATGAGAAAAAACATTCTGGCACATGATCTACAATTAGTAACTGTGATCTTGGTATTAATAATATAGTGGAATTATCTCTTTTTGAAGAAGTTTGAAATATATACAGATCACAAATGTTTCAAATATATATTAACATAGAAATATATAAATATGTGCCAAAAAAGATGGTAAAAGATAATAAATTATTATTAATACTCAATCCACTACTATCTTGGTAAAGTAAACCAGGAAGAGGTTGCTCTATGTAGAAAAGAACCATCAATTCTATCATTTATGATAAATAAAAAAGATCTAGCCTTCTTATAATTGATGAAGTTGTACATGGGAATAATAATAAAGGTAACATCATCAGTCCTTTCATAAATGATTTCTCAACCGTCTCTTTTGGAATTATTTGTGGATGATGAAAAGGTTGATGAGAGGATTTAGTAGAATGTGGAAACAATGCGAAAAGGGAAACCCACATAGATCAGTGTCAATGGAGACAAAATTGTGAGATTTGGGTCGAGACTACATGATTCATCAAATCTTGAGTTAAAGAATGAACTTTTGGATGATTCACATAGTTCAAATTTATCTATTCATCTAGGAAACCACAATATGCATTGAGATCTCTGTGAGAACTATTAACAGGAAAACATGAATTTGAAGATCACTGAATATACATCAAAGCGCCTAATATGTTATAAATTTAAGGTTGAGCGGCCAAAATATAAGGTAATTATGCAACCATTACCCATACCAACATGGAAAGGGTAAGAAATCACTATAGACATTGTCATCGGACTTCTGATGACATCTAATGGAAGATATGCCTTCTGGGTTTTTTTGGATCAACATACAATGATTGTACCCTTCATTGCATTTTGAGAGGATTTTTCAATGGATCAACTGGCATGGATAATAATTAGATAAGTGGAAATTCATCATAGAGTACAACCATCGATTGTGTGTGATTGAGATCCAAGATTCACCTCTATGTTTTGGAAAAGTCTTCAGTATGCTCAAAACACATAGATGAATTTTACTATAGCTTATCACCCTCCATATAATGTCTAATCATAGTAGACTATCCCAACACTTGAGGACATGTTCAGAGTTTTCTCAATGTAATTAAAAATAAGATGGGACCAACAACATCCTTTGTTGGAGTTCTATTACAACAAAAGTTTCCACTCAAGCATCCAATTGGATTCTTTTGAAGCCCTTTATAGGAAGAGATTCAAAACACCATCATGTAGGGATAAAGATGTGGAATAAAAAATTCTAGGTCCAAAAATGTATGGAGAATTTATGGAGAATTTTAAGACCATACAACTGGACATCAATTCTAGTTAGAGTCGAAAAAAGATCTATGCTGAATTTTTTTCATGAGACATAGAGTTTGATGTTGGAGACATGTTTTTTTCGTATATCTCTAAATGATTAGTCTGTGAAATATTGACACTTTTCAGATCCTTGATTGCATTGGAGCAGTGGCCTATTGACTAGCACTCCCACTAAACCTCTCTCAAGTACTAGATATATTCTAGCTATCCCTATTAAAGTAGTGCATCTAACACCCATAACATGTAGTCAATACAGATGTGGTACAAATATAGAATGAACTTTCCAAATAGGATCATCCAATGAAGATCAAAAATTGTAGAGAAAAAAGGTCAACAAAATAAGACATTTCCCCCCATCATGGTTTTGTGGAGAAACCAAAATTTTGAATAAGCAACATGGGAACTAGAAGGGGTGAGGAATTTAGAGTTACCCCTATATGTTTTAGTGTGGGAAAAGAAACTTTTGAGGAAAAAATTTCATATTGGGGAAGGTTTTAACAACCTGAATATTTATGAAAAACATTGAATTTCTATAAATTAAATGTGTTATTATTATAGAAAACATGTTCAATTATTTATTTATAACCAATTGGATATAAATGGCCATTAATTATCATTACCATTAATAATATTGGCAGTAAATATTGATCATATGACTAGTATAAATATTTCATTATGAAAAATCCTTCTCACATAAAAAGGATGTGATGGACCAAACCAATAGGATAATTCCCTATATAGCCCATTTATCAGAGCTGTTGAGGGATATGTTGTTTTTGATATTTTCCCTAGACTAATACAAAGACGAGATCCAATAACATATTAGTGAGTGAAATTATTTATATGTAATGTTCAAGCTCATCGAGATCACGACCCAAATCGTGTTCATCGAACAACCCCATGACATCCCGACAATTGAAAAAATTACTCTTCAGGCGTATGCTGGTGTAACAATGGGTTATTTAACAACAACCAAGCATTATTAATTTTAACATTATTTTTTATTTAATAATGAATATACTTTATTCTATTATTGTTAAATTGTATATGATTTTAAACCAAAAATAATATTTTTGGTTAATATTAAAATTCAATAAAAACATCTATTTTATAGAATTAATGATTTTGTGAAATAAATAATATTCTTATGATATATTATTATCATATTAATTTTATCAAATACAAATGATTATTTAATTTTTATAAAGTCAATCATAATTTTATTATGATTTAAAATCATTTTTTATCAAAACCAGTCAATTTCCAATAAAAGTCTGTTTTTATTTTAATAGTGAAAATTCCCATATTTAGAAAATTATTTAGGTAAAATTAATATCATTTTTGTAATCAGTTTTTCAAAATTATATAACATTTGATTATTGTTTTCTGTGAAAGCCAAAAGTTTGGGTAAAGATTAAATATTTTATAAATATATGGGGTGTTTTATAACATCATAATGAACCAATTATGATGTAATAAATATTATATAAATAATATTCTTCCAATTATATGTTTTTACTTTAAAATAATTTTGTTTTATATTTATTTATTATATTTTTTTAATCAATAGTGAATCCTCCAAAACATATAATATCTTCTATGATTTTAAATATTTTTTTTGAAATTATGACCTGCCCAACAAATGAAAAGATAATATTTTAATATAGTAGGACCATATCCTTATAAAATAATTTATAATAATTTCACTTTATAGAATCCATGAGAAAAAACCATGGGATTTTTTTGGGTTTTTAATAGTTTATTATGTTTTGTCCAAAAACAATATAAAAAAATCCCCCTCTTTTGCTATAGAATCCCACCCAAGATCCCATTTCCCTTCAATAAAACATTTTTTGATCATCCAACCTCTACCCCTACTCCTTAGGGTCCACCCAATGTTCCCTAAATCTCTTAATAAGCCTCTACCAAGACTTTGGTGTCAAACATCCATGTAAGTGATCTTCCACTGCAGTCTTTTATCAAGAACTCCTTTTGGGATATGCCTTTTAATTTCAATTTTACAATGTTTTGTAATGCTCATACATACTATTATTACTTACCAATTGATTTTTAAATAATTATATATTCCTTCCACTCTTGTTAATTAATCCATGATCCTTTATATACACCGATTACCATGTAGAAATTCTGTAAGGGATTTCTCTCTCCACATTCCCATTCTAGAACTTCTTTTTTTATTATGAATCATAAATTCCACTTAATGTGCTAGTGTATAATATTAAATGAACACATTAATTTATATTTTAGGTAAAAGTTATTATATAACCATTTTCTCTCATCATCCAATTCTGTGAATTTCTAGTTGACGTCACTATGTTGCTGAAATTGCGCTATGAATTTCCATAATGTAGTGAATACCAAACCTATTCCTCTACCATGTGTATTCCCCTCTATGATCATATACATATTTTTTGGGGACATAAATATATTTATTCCACATTCCTTTATCAAGTAATAACTTATTATGTTTATTGATTCAATGTTGTATGATCTATGTGGCACACTTATAAATAAATGAAATGTTTATGAAGGGTTATCCTAGATAGAACCCTAATGCATTTGGTAATGTTTAGTTTCATGATATATTATATGAAATTAGGGTTTAAAATTTATAATTCATGTGAAATGATGGTTTATTCATTAC
The DNA here is from genome assembly GCA_963277665.1 of Viscum album. NCBI lineage: Eukaryota > Viridiplantae > Streptophyta > Magnoliopsida > Santalales > Viscaceae > Viscum > Viscum album. Next base: position 1,073,682,791 of record OY728129.1, read on the forward strand.
AATTAATGTTCTATGAGGGTTTACTCATACTAATCCATGTGCAATGAGAATTGAATTATTATAATATCATGTTGTATATTATTGCCACATTTCCATGTTATGATTATCAAACTATGTCATTCCTTTATGATTCTGTTCCTTTAATTCTCTATTTATAGGCATAATGATTAAAATATATTTCCTTCTTCATGTTATTCCATTTTTTATTCCCTTATTTGGATTTATATCTCCCCCATTTCTTATGTATGTATGTAGGTTATCTCATATAGTGTTATGTTTGAAGGAATATTTTGGTCATGTAATAGATGTTTTGAAAAATGATGTTGTATTTTATTTTCTATTTTTTATGTATTGTTATTAATCCATAAAGACACTATACATATCAATATTATGAGTTTTATAATGTGAATATTATGTAATAAATCATGTTAAAATGTGAATCAAAGGGAAGGGTCATTATAGTTGGTATCAGAGGATATGATTATTTATTTTTGGGATTTGGATTTGAAAACCCTAGTGAAAACCCCTAGGATATAAATAATTATAATAAAAACATCCCAAATATTGGTTAGTATACGGTATGTTTTCTACCATGAAAATGTATCCATGTCTAGATAAGAATAAGTGGATGTGGGTATTTCACATATGTATTAAGGGATAAAACCAAAACACACCATGTTCATATATAATCTAACTGAAATGGGTGCACGTTAATGGGCCTTACCACAATCACATTTTGACACTCCTATGGGATATTCTTTAGTGAATTCATCAAATTATAATGAAATATTATTATAATAACACAAAAAATAAATCCTCATAAAAATATATGTTAGGATGCCAATCATGGTTATCTTATAATGGATCCGATAAACTCATAAGTTAAAGAGATAAATTTAATTTATAAATTATCCATTTAATTACAGTGGATTCCCCTTAATGTGTTTAAAATTTTAAAGTACTCATCACTATGTCGATATTGGATAAATTAGAACCAGAATCAATATTTCAAGGGTGGGGTTTTCATACATGGTTCTACACATTATTATATATATAAAAAGTTTAGTAGAACAATCCAAACACCAAAAAAATTAATGGAAGTAGTGATTTTGGGGGAAAAAGTGGATAAATTATTTATTCCCAATAATATAACTCATCCATTGTCAAAATCTATGGATTGAAATTCCTAGAGATTCTATTCATACCCCCTTTAGTGGAATTTGATGTAATTTTTGGAATGGATTGGATTACCCTATATAGAGCCAAAATAAATTACTCTGGGAGGGAAATCACTCTCCATATGACGAATAGACCCCCCTTTTTTAACAAGTGCAAGGAGGAGGAATAATATTACTCAGAACCACTATCCCAAGCATGGATATTACTACAAAATGAGAATGATTATGTTTTTCATAAGATTGAGTCTATGGAAAGAACCAACCTCTAAGACATGGTTATCATTAGAGAAATCAATGATATATTTCCTAATGAAGTGCCATTTCTCCCCCTAACCAAGAGGTTGAATTTTCGATTGATCATATACATAGGGAGGTAAAAATATCTAAAAATATTTATAGGATAACTATTGAGGAACATGAGGAAATGAAGAAAAAAGTATAGGAGAATCTGGAAAAAGGTTTTACATACCTATCTTCTTCAAAATGGGGTGCACCAATCCTCTTTGTTAAGAAGAAGGATGGGTAAATAGTACTTTCCATTGATTATCATGATAACCCGAAAATTACGATAAAGAAGAAGTATACTTTTCCATGAATTAATGAAATTTTCGATCAACTACATGGAGCACAATAATTCTCTAGGGTGGATCTTTGGTTAGGATGTTACCAATTAATAGTGTAGAAGGATGATATTCCCGATACTACTTTTCAGTCATGGATTGGAAATTATGAGTTCATAGTGATGTTATTCGGTCTCACTAATGCTCCATAAATATTCAAGGACTTCATTAATATAGTATATAGAGATTACCATGAAATATTTGTGGTATTATTTATAGATTATATTCTAATATACTCAAAAAAACAAGTAGGAGCATGAGAAGCATCGAAGCACTGTGCTAAAGAACATCCGATTGGAGAACCTATATGAAAAGTATAGGAAAAGTGATTTATGTTTTAAAGAAGTCTTATTCTTGGGGAATAACATCATAAGTAGTGGGATATATATAGATCCTTTGATGAAAAAATAAATTAAGGGATGGACGATGTCAACATTTCTTATGGATATCCATATTTTCTTTGGGTTTGATGGATATAATCGCTGAATTGTGGGGAATTTCTCACAATTTTCAAACCCTATTTCTAAGATAACTCATAATGTGGACTTGTTTTCTTATAATTGTAAATGTTAATAATGCCTCATGGATATTAAAAATAGGCTTATCAAATCCTATGTGCTCACATTACCCTCAAGTGGGGAGTTTTCTTAATTTTTAGTAATGCATCAAAGAAGGGATTTGGATGTGTTTTAATGAAAAATGACAATGTCATATCCTATGCCTCGAGGATGTAGAATGTTAATGAGAAGAAATATCCCACACATGATCTGGAGTTAGAATCTATGATATTCTCTTTATAAATCTAATGGCATTATCTATTTGGTGAGAAGTGTGAAATATATACTGAAAAAAAATTCTAAATATATATTCACAAAGAAAGAGCTGAATATGTACCAATGAATATTGTTAGAGCCTATCAAAGATTTCAATAGTACAATACACTACCATCTTGGGAAAGAGAACCTGGTGATGGATTCCTTAAATACAATGGACTGAGAAATTATTATCATTGAGGAGAATTAAAAATGATCCAATCATTATATATTTTATGAAGATGGATATGAGATTCATAATGTAATGAATATCATAAATCCATTAAAAATGATTGCTCAATATTATCTTTTTTAAGATTAAAAGATGATCAAAACAATGATGAGAGAATTCAAAAGAATGTGGAAGCTACCGGAAAATAGAAATATTAGGAGTTAATTGTCAATGAAGAAGGAATTGTGAGATTTGGATCAGGACTATGTGTTCCACAAAAAACTGAGTTAATAAAATAAATTTTGGATGATGCAGATTGTTCAAATTTATCCATTCAACCAGGAAACCCAAATATGTATTGATATCTCTGGCATCAATATTGGTGGGATTATAGGATGTAGGATATCCCTGAATATACATTAATTCTCATATGTATGTCAACATGTGAAGGCTGAGAGGCATATTTTTAAGGGGATAATACAATCATTAGCCAAACCAATATGGAAATGGAAAGACACCACCATGGAATATTTCAATGTAATTCCAAGTAAATCTAAAAGAAATAACACTATATTGGTTGATGTGGATAAACATACAAATTCTATTAAATTTATTGGGATTTTAGAGGATTTATCACTACATCAACTAGCACAGATATACATACGAGAAGTGGTAAGGATTCCTGGTGTAATACTATTGACTGTGTTTGATCGAGATCCAAGATTCACCTATATGTTTTGGAAAAGACTCCCGCCTGCTCTAAACCCTAATCTAAATTTCATTATGGAATATCACCCTCAAAATGATGGCCAATATGAGTTGACTACACAATAACTTGAGGAAAAGTTGAGAGCATGCTCAGTGGAATTAAAAGGAAGATGGGACCAACATCATCCTTTAGTGGATTTCATTTACAACAATAGTTTCCACTCAAGCATCCATATGGAACCTTATGAAGCCCTTTATGGGAAGAGTTAAAGAACACCAGCATGTCATAATGATGTTGGGGAACAAAAACATCTATGCCTAAAAATGGTCAAATAAATAGTGGAGAAGGTTAAGAACATACAAAAAAACATCAAAACTACTTAGAGTTGATTAAAGAGCTATGCTAAAAATCGTCAAAGATAGGTAGAGTTTGATGTTGTAGACATGGGTTTACTCTTAATATGTCCAAGGAAAGTAGTTATGTGATTTGGGTATAAAGGAAATTATATTCCATGTTATATCAGCACTTTTGAGATCCTTGATTGCATCAAAGTTGTGGCTTATTTACATGCACCCCCACCGAACCTATATTAAGTACATGATATATTCCATGAATCCCTCTTAAGGATATATATCCAAGACCCATCACATGTAATCAATCCAGAGGTAGTACCATTGGGAAATATTCTTTAATTTGAGGAGTAGCCAGTGAAAATCATATAATGTAGAAAAAATGTTTAACAAAATAAGACAATTCCCCCCATAGAGGTGTTGTAGAGAAACCACATGTTTGAAAAGGAAGTGTGGGAACCAGAGGAGGTGATGAAGCAGAGTTTCCCCCATCTATTTTAGTGTGAAAAAATGAATTTTTTAGCATGAAATTTCTTAAGGGGTGAATGTTATAACGACCCAAACATTTATGAATAAAATTCCTTTTCTTTTTAATAGAAGGTCTTATTGTTATAGAAGACATGTTCAATTATTTTATTATATTCAATTATATTTAAATTATTGTTATGTATCATTACCATTGATAATATATCCATTTAATATTGATCACATGACTAGTATAAATATAGGATTTTAACAAATCCTTTTGACATAGACAAAGGAAGTGATGGTCTTAACAAGTAGGATTATTCCCTATGAAGCTCATTTATTACATCATTAATGGGAGATAACATTTTTTTTCCCAAGACCAATCCCAATCCTAGATCAAAAATATTTAACATTATTGAAACCATTTATGGGATATGTTCAAGCCCATAGAGATCTCATTCCAAACCGCGTTCACTGAACGCCCCCATGAAAACCTCACCATCACACAACATACTCTTAGGTGTTTTTTTGTGTAATAAAAGGATATGTAACAAAAAATTAGCTTTATGATTATGAATTTTATTTTATTATAGAAAAATAAATATAATTTTATTATTTTATTGATACTCGGTTACTGATTTTTAAAGCAAAAATAGTATTTTTGGTTAATATTCAAACTCAATTAAGATATATATTCTAATGAATTAATATATTTTTGAAATAAATAATATTCTAAAAAAATTACTATTAAATTAATTTCATTGAATATAAAATATCATATACTTTTATGATATCAAAAGTTATTTTTATTGAGGTTTAAAAACTATTTTTGTCAAAACCCATAAATTTCAAATAAACATTGGTTTCTATTTTAAAAGTGAAAATTCACATACTTAGAAAGAATATTATATAAAATTAATATTATTTTTGGAATTAGGATATATAAATTATGAAATGGTGATTTTTAATTATTTTTTTGAGAGATTTGAATTTTTGAGTAAAAAATAAATATTATATAAATATACAGGGTGTTTTGTGACATCATAATGGATGAATAATGATGTAATAAATTCTATGAATGTTATACTCAAACTAATATATGTTATTAGTTTAAAATAATTCAATTTTAATTTTATTTAATTTTTTTATAAATCCTTAGTGAATCGTCCAAAACAAATATTACATTTTATGATTTTAAAATAATTTAATTGAAAGTATGACTCACCCCCACAGAGAAAGGGAAATATTTTCATATATTTGGTCCTTAACCATATAAAATAATTTTTACAAGTCCCCATTTCTAGAATCCGAGTGAAAAAACTGTGGGATGGTTTATGGTATTGAAAATTTTATTATGCAGTGTCCAAAATCTAAATAATAATGAAATCCCCCTCCATTCCTCAATAAATCCACCCATAATCCCATTATTCTACTGTAAAACTCTCTTAAGGACGACCCTCGTATGCTCTGTATTCCCTAGAGTCCTCCAAATTCTCCCCAAATCTCCTAAAAACCCTCTCCCAAGCCTCTGGAGTCACACATCGAAGTAAGTGATCTTTCACTCCCCTCTTTTATCAAGCACTCCATTTATGACATGACTTTTAATTTCAATTTTAATATGTATGGATATGTTCACACATAACCCCTTACTATAAATTGTATTTATATATAATTATGTATTCCTTAAACTCTTAGTAATCCATCACAGATCCTTTATATACACCCATTACAATACTGAATCTCCATTGGGAATTTCTCTCTCCTCATTCCCATAGAAGAATTTATTTTATATTTTGCATCTTAAATTACATTTCATGTGTTGTTGAATAACATTACATGATAAACTTAATTTATATTTCATGTATTATTTATTAAAGGCTCATCTCTATCTCATCAACCTATTTTTTTAATTTCTATTTGATGCCTCTATGCTACTGAAATTTCACTACAAATATCCATAATGTAGTGAATATAAAACCTGTTTGTCTACCATGGGTATTCAAATTTATGATCAGATATATCCTTATTTGAGACATACATGTATTTAATCCACATTACTTAAGTGATTAATAACTTATGATGATGAATTATTCTATGTTATATAATCTATATGGAACACTTTTTCAAGAAATTAATTTCTTATGAAGGGTGTGCCTTGATAATTCTCCAATGGTTTGTGTAATGTTTAGTATCATGATACATCATGTGAAATGAGGTTTTACTAATGATAATTCATAAGAAATTAGTCTTTAATCATACTAATTCATGTTCATTTATGTTTTACTCATGCTAAATCATGTGCAATGAGCGATGGCTAATGCTAATATCATGTTCTATATTGTTGCCACGTTTCCATGTTATGATTTTCATGAAATGTCCATCCTTTATGTTCATGTTTATTTTGTGCTCCATTTATATACCTATTGACTAATATTTATTGTCTTCAAAATGTTATTCCATGTTTATTCCCTTATTGGGATTTATACCTCACCTTTTTCCTATGTATATCCACAGGCTATCCCATTCAGTGTTAAGTATGATGGAATATTTTGGTCATGTAAAAGATGTTTTCAATAAAGATGTTATATGTTATGTTTTATGTTGATATGTAATGTTACTAATCTCCAATTAAACTACACATATTGATATTTTTTGCTGTAATAAGTTAATATTATGTAATAACTCATATTTATATGTCAAATTAATAGAATGGTTGTTATAGGTCCAAAAGCCAATGAATATTAAAATGTGATAAATGGGATTTTTATTTCAATGAAGGAATATATAAAAAAACTTATACCCCACCCACAATCTAGTGTTTCATGTTCTTGGTGTTTGGGAATTATAATATGAATTCCCCAAAATAAGAACTAATGTGGATGAAAATCCATAAAACTCTCTGATGACATAGGACAAAGGGAAACCATATTCAATCTCATAGGATGAAATGAATAATGAAAATTAAGGAAACCTTATTCTCCACTCATTAAATGGGGTTTTCACGTTTTGTTCTATATGAATATATTTCTATTTAAAATTTATTGAATTTTTATATAAATATCTACTTTTTCAAGGACTCAACAATAATGAGAATTTCAGTTTATATTATATCAACAAAAGTAAGAACCAATGTTTTAATTTCAGCATATATTATTATATAAGAGATTATATGAAGAATAATTCTCGAATTATCTTTTGGAAGTTCATTTTTATCCAAACGAGTTATGGATACTATCATGGTTTTAAGTTTGGACACCCATTTTGAGGTTTTCATGTGATGAGATTTTATAATTATTATGAAAAAATAAATTGAAATACTACCATTTTATATTTTATATATGAAAAATACATTAAACCATGAAAACCTTTAAACATGTTGGACATAACATTATAATTATTGGTAAAATTTAGTGTTTATCTTAATTTATATGTCGATGTAATTATGGGTTATAATTAATCACATTCTAAATTTGGTAAACATCATTCAATAAAGATTTCTCAATTGATATACCTTATAAAAAATTTATAATTTAATTTGTAAAGTTTCATGTATTACCATATTCAGTTGTTTTTTATTGATATATGAGGTTTAACTTGATGTATTGGTAATGTCTTTAGCATGCTCTTGATACACAGTTCAGTTTGAGCTCTATGTATCATCTTCATGAAGATGGCCTGTCTGGGAGAATAGTTAAAACTCTATAGGATATAATAAAATATTCTTATATGGATTTAAAATTTCATTTGGAACAACACCTCCCTCTACTTAGGTTTTCATGCCATAATATATTTCAATAAAACATTCAGATGGCTCTTGTGAATAAATTTATGGATAGAAGTTTAAAACTCTAATGTACTAGAAAGGATTTGCGGAACACATGTTTTTTGGACCTGAATAATATGATTGGATGAGAGTGATTGTCAGAGTAACTTAACCATATTTAAGGAAAAAATGGTTGAAAGAAATATTAATCTGATAATATTGAATTCAATCTAGACTTTGATGTTAGTAAGAAGGTATTTATATAAATCTCCCTATGGGATAAATAAGGGAAAATGAAACACCAAGTATATTAGTCCCTTTAAAAAACATGATCGTATCGAGATTTTATCTTATCATTTGGGTCTTTGACAAAATATCCCTTAGGATCATGATGTATTACATGAGTCTCTCTAGAGGAATTACATACATGATCATTCACATGTACTAAACTCTGAGTACATACCATTAGATAAAAATATTTACTATAAATAATAACATGTAAAGATTGTCGACCACAATGATGTTGTTATCTAAAATAAGTAAACTCCCATAGTTAATGTTTTATGATGAATCAACTAATTTAAAGAAGCTACATGTGAACCATGGATGTGAAGAGAAAGATATATCATTAACTTCTTGTATGTAAATGATGAATGTGTAGGGTGGAACTCATTTTAGTGGATGTATAATGTGACACACTAGGTTCTTTGGTTTGAATCTTTAAATAAATTAAATATCTTCAATATCTTCTGTATCACAAAACACTAATCTTCAATGAATTCTAAAATTATTATCATTTTAACACGACTAATATAAACAAGATATTAAATTGGAGGTGTTAATATAACTAAATATATTATAAAAAATATGAGCTTCATGATAGAAAAAAATTATGTATTCATAGTAATTAAAAACATAAATTTTAGCAGAGTTATTTTATTCTTATAATATATTTTTTCTTCAAATTTTTTTTATTATTTTCAATGATAAAATAATTATAATTAATTTTTTAAAATTCCAAAAAATTTATTTGATAAAATGAAAATCATTTTTTGAATTAGTATGTCAAAATTACCATAGTATGATTTTTTAAGAATTTCTATAAATGTTTAAATCATCAGTGAGTAATAAAAAATATATATTTTTATAAAACCCTCATTCTCAAAATATTTTAAACTTATTTTACAATTTTAAATTGATATCAAAGTAACTAATGAAATTCATAGTTATATATAATATAATAAATCAAAGGAAAATAATATTTTCACCTTAATTTTTTATAAGTAAATTTTTTCCTTAAAAGTACATTTTTTCATAAATAGAATTTTTTTCTTAAACACACATTATTTTCCAAAAAAACGTTTTTTATTTGTGTTTTGATGGGTTAATTTCATTTTTTTTTGAAAATTATTATTTTTTAATATTTAAATATTTTTTAAATTTTTTTAATTAAGAGTTTAAAATTAGGTTACAAGGTCATTTTTATTTTTAGGAATAAAATATATATCGTAATAAACAATATATTTAACTCAATATTTGTAAAATAATAAAAAGGTAAAAGTAAAAAGTTATATGTTTAAAATAACTAAAAACTATAACATTTATTCAATGATTTTGGTGTCTCTTAGAGTTAATAATACTTTACAACATTAATTCCCTACTTTATTCATTTGAATTAATTCCACCCAAATGTGGTTGGATTTAAATATAAAATATTCAATATTTAGTCCCATAAATCCACCCCTCCTCATGTATAAATAACACTCATCACCACACCCATTCTTATAAAAACCCCTAATTTTTGTAAATATCTTATAAGACGAATCCTAACCACTCTATCTACTTCCATGTGATGTTTTTGTCACTAAAATACCAATTCCAGGTTCCTTAAGGGGTATTTCAAAGATTTGTTATTCAAGAGGTAACTTTCTCAATAAACCTCTATTAATTTATTTTCTTTTAATACATTATCTTAAAATCATTTATCAATAAAATCATAATAAATTATATAACATTTATATACTCAAATTTATTTTTGTAGTGTAATATATTCTATCCACCCCTTTTCTTATCTCTTCTTATTCAATGTAATGGAAAACATTGTCCTGATTTTGGTGGTTAAACATCACCATGAATAATGATTTATCATTTTCCATTACCACATTTAAGGATGGACATTAAATTATTTTTATGAATAAATTAAATTTTAATATTTATAATATATCCAATTTTATGTTCTGTAACAAATAAACATATATAAATTTTAAATAAAACTAAACTAGTTCATGATAGTCAAAAAAACCACCGAAACAAACTAAACATTTATCACTAACATTTTATCGAATGAATCATCCACATGTCAGAAACAAAAATGATATATGGGAAAATTTTAAATTATTTTTGTTCATTAATACCATATAATTTTTCTACTACTGTTTAATTTACATATTACATAATACTATGTGATTATACATAATTGAACCGTCCATGATACCATGAGAGAATTACACTTGAAACAATGAAAATAATAAAATATAGTTAATTAATGGGGGTAATATGTTAAAAATTATCATATATGGTAATATAATTATAATATTATTTTTATGAGTAAATAACTTTACTTAAAAGTTTATAAAGGATTTTAAATTATAAAAAAATTAATGGGAAGCATGAGGTATGGGTTTGTCATTACAAATTTAATTCTATGAGATACATGAAATATTCACCAATTATTTATTTTATGTTCTTTATATATTTACATTTAATATATAAAATCATGAAAATAATTTTAATAATTCTATTAAATGTTTCATTTGATAAATATTACTTCTATGGGTAATATTATTCAACTGATTACATAGTGTCAAGTATTTCTTAACACAATTTCCATTCATTCGGTTAAAATTCTACTTCATTGATTTATTAATTTTAAGATTATGTTTGAGATGAATTTTTAGAGTATTATGATTTATTTACACATTTTATTAGTATATAAATTAAATATACATAATCTATTGATTTTATTAATTCCCACATTAGTGATATGATATTTATATGGTACATTGTTTTGAAAACTATCATTTTAATGTTTCCCTTAAAACATAAATTTCCCTCTTTGCCTATATTTTCTATTTTTTTGGAAAAATGGTATTTTAAAATTTTATTATAATTTTACAAATTCATTCTTACACATTTTTTAACTTTTTAAACAAAGGATTAAAATGTATTTTTGGTTGTTTTCTAAATGTTGTTCTCTGTGTCTTTTCTGAAAAAATACACAAGGAATGTTTTTTAAAATTATACACCATGAGAGAAATTTACCTAACATCATTACAATGTAATGATTTTTAATTTCCTTTAAAATAATACATGTTCATTTTCTAAGAAATTTTTTCCCTTATAATTTCATGACTCTATAAAATGAAATTATTTGAAAATGTAAATTTTATTTTCTTTAGGAATTATTTTTAATAATCTTTAAAAACATTATCCCATATTATTTTACATTGTTTTATGTTACTTATTCTTTTCTTGTTTTGTTATTCAAGGATAATTTAATTATTCTCTTCAATTTTAATTTATCTTCTGGATTCCATGATACTTATAAAACCCATTTCTTTTCATGGTTTCTGATATGTTGAGTGATTTATGTTATTAAAGAACACATATGTATGATTTTAGTTATGTGATTGGTGGGACCAATATCTCCCCCTAAAGCATTGGGTAAAGTCTTATATCTCATGAGACAACAGATATAAACATGTATATGGGATTTATCCACTATGGGAATCATGTTTATCCCGATCTACTAAGGGAATTATGTTTTTCTTTATCGACTATGTGGATGTTATTGGATGTTGATGTTGAAATATGATATTATTCTCTATATTTATGAAGGATCTACACAATTATGACATGATTTTTTAGATAACAATTTATTTATGAAGATATATCACTCTTATAGTACATGTTCTATAAAATGATAATATTTATGTAGTGGATAGTTTTTATGATCTATGACTTATTGGGTATGAACATGGTAAGTTGAAATCATTATCACATAAAGTTATTCATTTATTTTTATTTTATATGATCATGGATTGATATATCATATGCTTATCTTTTCTGAGAATCTGAGCTCACCCTTTATTATGTCTCCTTCTCCAGGTGATGAAGAAAGGTTTAGGTAGGGTATGAATAAAATGAGTACTATGTGAAAATATCTTTTTGGGAGTATTTGATGATAATTAACAAAATAATAAGTCCGAATATCTAATTTTTAATGACTCTAATCCCTTATGGTTATGGTAGGGATTATAATGTCAGGAAATGAATATTCATATAAATAAATTAAACAATTGTGTATGAAAACCTTCGACTTCTATAATAGTTACCTAAATATATAATCTCAATTTTTATTTATATATACCTCAATATAGCAATGAATGATATATGTATAAATTATGGTCTGGTGGTAATCAAGGATAGTGTTCCCATAACATATATACCATAATGATTTCCATGGGCTTAAATTTATCTCGCATATGATTTCACTCATACCATAATTAAAAGAGTCTATTTTCATATTATTTTAATGAAAACCCTAGACAAGATACCTCCTTCCCGTACTCATATAAACTATCTTCATAAGGGCTGATTGCCACTAACCAGTGTAATTTTTTCATTTTTCTTTATATATTTCACAACATGGCAAATTTAATTTATATTCATGAAATTAATGGCTATAATATAATGACGAACATGTATTTTAGTATATCATGGTTTGATTTTAGTCTAATTATTATGTATAGAATAAGCATGTAACATAATATTTTTTAAAGGAAAATATGTTTTCAAATTTTGAGTTTTTGCAAACAGGATACTATATTCCATTTTGGTATAAAATGTGTTGATATTTTAATTGCTTCCCATTTGTTTTTGATATTTATTATAGTTATATTACTATAGGAGTTCCACTAATAGGTACCCAATAATGGGAGAATAATGTCACCATTAAGTCATTTATTCCCACACTTTAAGTCAGTAGTTTCTTCAATTAACCCAACATTAATAACCAAAAAATGTTATCTTACATTATTAAATTAGATTACGAAACATGAATCACATCATGATGGACCATATAGTTTAGTAGTGTTGGTTAACTAGATATATACATGAATCCATTATTATATTTAAATACTACAATTACAACAAAATTGTGTTTATTAATATTATTTTTCCCTCTAGAATATCATTGAATGTCATTCGTCGTACTCTTCCTAGATTCCTAGGAAATTAAATAAAATAATTGGGGGGTGCAAATGCTTAGTAAAAGTTAAATACAAATCAAGATGTGATGAATAGTTATGAGTAATTATGATAATGTAAATAAGTAAACACAAATTCTATTTAAATAATTTGACTTTAATAATAAATATATAAATGTATATAATGGAAACCACATTACATTTAATCAATAACATTAATATTTTAAATGGATAAGGAATAATCAAGATGTATAGTTAAATAAAGGAAAAAACATTCCACTTATTCAATATACTAAGAATAAAATTAATCGAGAGATAATATCATTTTGAACATATCATGGATGATAATAACGAAATTCTCCATGATTTAAATTCTTAATCATTTGTAATCATGACTTTAAGTATCATGATACCTCTACTTTCATGATATTTCACCGATTAATATAAAACTAATGGGTAGATATACATTATAAACCACTTTAACTAAGGCAATAAAACTGATTCATCTCATGAGACTATGAACACATCGATGTTCTATTTATTACCAGGACACATCATATCTACATTTCCAAATTATTCCTCATATATATAATAATAAATTTAATTCATGAATAATATTATTTATTATAAATTTTCTACATCGATTAAAGAATACGATTTATAAAAAATTTCCCAAGAAAATAAATTTATTTTTATAAGAAAATATTAATTGTATATATGATATCCGGTATAATCAATTGTAACATCCATCGTAAATAATATAGATATATTAGGGAATATAATTTCAAATTATCATTGAGAAAATAATAATTTAGGGGAAAGTAAATGACTACAAAAAGGAATCAAGTGAATATCAATACTAACCTTGATGAAAATAATCATAAACCATATAGAGGAATTATAAGAATAGTGTCAACATAATATATCTTTTGTAGAGTATATATAAAATAAAGGAATATTTTTTTGAAGGGAAATTTTATAAAAAGGACATTGAAAACATTATTGGGTAAAATATCCATTTTATTTTGAAAATAATCTTTTTAAATTAAATGGTCAAAAATCATTTTGAGAATATATTTCATTGAAACTGACATTATTAAATTATAAATGAATCTATGAAACATTTAGTGGTTATAATGGAGAGAAATTTATTAAATGTATTATTCATCAAAACAAATATTCTTTTCATATTTATAGTAAAAGAAAAAATCATTATATTTGGAAAAATATTTTATTATTAATTTAAACTAAAATTTTAATGAGTAAAAATTTTAATATTTATTTAATAAATAAATTTTAAAATGTAAAAAACATTTTTGAATTTATTTTCTAGAATAATATGATTGGATGAAAACGTATTTTTGATATAATATTTGAATAATGTTTGATTTTGTTTAAAACATTTGCTAAATAATTTATGTATCATAGAGTTGGAAAATGGTATGGATATATAACAATTTCATGAAATTATATAGGATAACAAAATTAATGGGTTTATTAAGAAATGATCAAATAATTTCTATCAATTGAAATTTCAACATAAATAATCCAGATTAAGTTGATATTAAGAAACACCCCTTTCAAAGATCATAAAATTGATTTGAGAATAATTCAATGAAATGATTTTGTGTATAAAATTTAAATCCAGAGAAAAAATAGGAAATAAAACATATGATAGTAAAAATTCATTACAAACATAATATTATAATTCATTATATAATGAAGTTGTAATATAACACAATGAAAAAAAAATTGAGTTATGAAATTATTTACCA
Organism: Viscum album; assembly: GCA_963277665.1. Classification (NCBI taxonomy): domain Eukaryota; kingdom Viridiplantae; phylum Streptophyta; class Magnoliopsida; order Santalales; family Viscaceae; genus Viscum; species Viscum album. Next base: position 1,073,697,905 of record OY728129.1, read on the forward strand.
CTTGGTACCATTTTAAATCAAAATAATTTCAGGTGAAATAATTCAAATTTGAAATATCATTTCCATTAACTGTTAATTAATAATTATAATTACATGTAAAATTGATACTATATAGACCATATATATTTAAATTAGGTTATTAACAGTACAATATGCCTCATTTAAATGAAATTGAGATAAACCACTTACCTCGTCGTTATTTTAAATTAAACATGACATAAAGTCATGTATAATGGTTTTATGAATTTTATTAATCTATTAAAGAACCATTTTCATAATTGTAATTTCATATATGATCCTATTATAACTTTTTACAACTCGATGGTTAATAATATTTCATTATTTTTATTCTTTTAAGTGTTAATTATATCGGTTAATCCTGAGTGTTTTGTCTTGGAATTTTTAGTTCTCGAGTATGTTATATAGTTAAATAATAATTATAGTTATATTAATGTTATAAATATATTATTTTTAATTATATACATCTTCATAATCATTATTGAAATTGAATATAGAGAATAGATCAAAGCAGTTCCTTGATATGGTAGGCAATATGCAGGCATGAATGATACCATCATTTAATTAAAAGTGTGCAAGGGTAAGGATGTAAATTATAAAATAATTATAAAGAATAAATATAATTTCATTTATATCAAATTTATTAATTAAATGCAAACTTATTACAATACTTGTAAAGAAAAAGTTATGAATTAATCCCATCGCTATGTGAGGTTGTAGATCGTCGTACACACAAGCGAAGCTATCAAAATTTAAACAGAATGGATTGTGAGAACATATACGACACATTAAAATTATTTAAGTTTTGTAATATAATAAATATCATATTTTTTTAAAAACATAATTATGTCTATTCTGGGATTTTGGTGTTGGAAAATGAATTGAATCCATTTGCAAGGTGGTAATCAACCACACACATGATCAATAGTTTTGTTTCACATTTGTTGGAGGAGAAGATCGATATAGGTTCATAAATTATCATAATATCATAAAAGTAAATTGTATATATTTATTTAATGATATTATAATTTGAATAATAATTTATTGAGGTTGAAAAATTAATAAAATAAAAATTCTTGTTTAAGAGCATTACTACTTCTTCTGGGAGCATATTTTGGTTTTCACCAAAATCCTTCGTAGGATTTTTTGTTCTTATAAAAATTAGACCCAGGATATTGGTATGGGATTAAGTTAGTGAGTTGGATATGGATTTTATGAATTAAATGGATTTTAGTTTTTGTTTAGGGGAGGAGATGGGTGTCCATTTAAAATAGGAACGACAACACACATATTGTTTTTTAGAATTTTCAGTTGCACTCACATTTATAAATTTCTATGGGACTAAAAAACGGGTCCTTAATGACCATTATATGATATATGGTTAAAATATTTAAATAGAATGTGTTTTGAAAAAAAAATTAGGTAATATTTAACCCATATGTTTTTAGTTTAACCCCTTGATATACCTATTTTTACCATAACAATAATAATTAATTTTTTCAACTTTTACTACTCATTATCATCAAAAATCATGTTGATATTATTATATAATATAAATATTTTAATTCCAAATATTTTATAATTTTTTAAAAAATTAAATCATATAATTTTATGAATGTAACATAAATTTATACTCCCAAACATGATGAAAAAGTTCATTTTCAAAAGGAAAATTCTTATAAAGAGAGAAGGTTAAAATATCAATATTAAATATTTAATTTATTTAAAGGACCTATAATATTTAAATTTTAATAAAATTTAACAATTTTACACTTCAACCAATTTGAAATGTAATTTAACCAGGTGAAATATTTATATCAAAAGAAAATTGTAAATAAAAATTATTATTTTTAAATATTCACTGAAATATGAATCATATAAAAAAAGTCAAAAACCATCACCCGACAATAAGTTTTATATTATTATTTAAAAAATGTTAAAGTTATAAAAAATTATAAAGGTGTTAAAAATTAACTGTAGGTAATGGTTGTAAATTGTGATGAAACTGCCTTTAAGAAAAAATATAGTGTTTGAAAAAAAATATTTTAATATTTTAATATTTTATTTATAATCATTAGATAACAAAAAAAATTAAAAATTTGTTTCAACTATTAATACCCACCAATTTATTATTTAGTCTGTCACATTATACTATATTATAGATTATTTAGACTAGAGTTTTTGTGTTCCACAAGCTGTCCAATAGATTAAATTTAACGAATTATATTTCTTGGGTTGTTTAAGCTCTGTGGTTCATATCACAAAAGCTATCAAATAAAATGCTCTTATTTTATAATTTTTAGGTGTTACATTATACCGAAATGAAATAAATTACATCCTCATAATTTTACAATGATCTCAAAAAGCATTTTTTTATTGTAAAATTTCATTATTGAAAATCCACATAAAAAGGGTTAATAAAACATCATCTCAATAGAAGACAAAGGGAGGTAATCATCATATTGTATAATACATAACTGGGTTTCTAGGTAGGTTAAAATTTATTTCAATTGTAGAAATGAACATTGATGAAAATTTTAAAAAACTATATAGTGAGACATCCTTCATTGATCATAATAAATTTAATGATCAATCGAAACATAAGGACCTCAAAACCGTAAATCTGTAATGATTTAAATGATAATTTATTTCATAATATATTAATATAAAATAATATATTCTATTTATAATATCCTTTTCCTAAAGATGATGAATTATTTTTCTTTTTTTGAATTTAAAAAAAATATACTTACTTAATACATTACAAATTTTAAGCACTATTTCATCCTTTATTTCTGTTTTGATCAATTTTCAATTCATCTCTTACTCCATGAAACGAATATCCAAAAATGAATTTTTTATTTTTTAATCACTAAAATTCACTTTTAACAGATTGTAATATCCATAAAATGGTGACAATTTATTCCTTTATTCTTGAACTATTTTCCAAAAAAATATATTCAGCACAAGTTATTCAATATAATACATTAAAATCTATACCTCAATAGTAACATCACTATTTCATAATTAATATTTATTATCAAATAATATAAATAAAAACAATTACATATTAACCAATAAATCACATAGGCCAGTGGAGTTCAATAAAACCTTGTCATCCTTGTTGACACTCCATTCCGTAAAAGATTCCAAAAACAGAAAAGGGAGTCTCTTTTGAATGAAAAGTGGGAAACACTTGAAGAAAATAAATATTTTCAAAGGAATGAGTATTGGGTCGCCTTAGTCAGACCAAAAGAGTATAGGGACGTAGCCTACTTGTGCGCCCTAAAATGTCACGCATCATACTTGTGCGCCCAATTACTTTGGCCCAAGGTCTCATATTATCCAATAAATAAACCCTTGGGGCCTTCATTTGAGATGGAATAATTACAAAGAAGCACAATTACAACTCTAGTCACCCTAGTGCTTCGTCCAAGTTGTCAGGAGATTTCAAGGTAGTTATTCAACATCTTGATAGGAGGATTTAAATGTGGATCATTGGACTGAAGTCCTTTTAGTGTTTGAAAACCATAACACTTGCATGCCTAAAGTTCCCAACCTCTATAAATTATAATCATGTTCTAGCTACCTATTCTTTCCATAGGAACATGATTTCCCCACTTCTGGTATTACCAATGAATACTCCAGAAGGATTGAACCAAGTATCTCCCATGGATTACCATACAGGTTGTTCATCACTTAAGTGAATATCAAGTCCATCATGGCTACAGGCACTCCCATACTTGCATGACCTTATCTACTTGAGTGACCCTTTTTTATGCACTTACTCTATTTAGTTTACAAGCCATCATGCCTTCATCAAATCTATTCATGATAAGGATTATTTTTCCTTAAATCCTTTCTCTGAAAGGAATTCTTTTGAGACCTCCAACGAAACCTCTTGACTTATCAAACCATTGGGAAAGGCACATCATCATGTCTCTTATTTTTGTTTGTATTTCCACAGTCAAAGGATTCCCACATTTGTTTCATTATGGAGTTAGGATACATGGAATGTCTGTGGGTTTGAATATCCACAGTCACATAGACCATTCTCCCAGGAACAATGTTGGGATGTTACAAGTTTGGAAGAGGGTTTGGGTCCTAACCTCTCCCTTCTCAAAGAGACAACCTGATACCTCATATCTCTTGTAGGGAATGTATGGTTCACACATTATTTTCCTTTTAAGCAAAGGAAATGTCGTCCTCCCCTACTGGGATCAAATTTTGGGAATCCATCCAGGCGTATGCCCCAAGCTTTTGTTGGAGGAGGTAGCATAATTTCTTCGCCTTTCTTCTTTCGTGCCATAGATTAGAGGAGAGATGGGAATATAGACTTTTGTAACCCTTTACCTCTCCTGTTGGGCTTTGTCACCATGGAAATCCATCCTAGTGTAAGCCCATAACCTTCATCACTTCCTCCTTACATTGGAACCTTGTCAAATGTAAATAGAATAGATGGAAGTCATGTCACCTTGCCATCTTCCATGATCACCACTCCCTCATCCACTCTCGCCACCAGAGGTGTACCCCCTTCTGTTAGTGGAAGAAGAAAACTGTTGATTCATTTGTTTAATCTTTTACATTATTTTGTTTCTCACACCAAGCATGACTCGTGTGGGTTTAGATATTATTCATGGTCACAACATTTTCAAAATTGAATGAACTTCAAGAACTATAATTCCCATGATAATCGGGGTACGTAGGATGCCTTCTTAGGGCCGGAGCTCACTAGATGTACTCTTTAGGAATCAAACCCAAATTCCCTTAATTTGGGCATCCTCCTTTTTAATAAGCGCCAAATTAAATACTCAAATCACCATGAAATCCTTTTTAAAATTAATCCCAAACTCATTTCTTTCAAAAGACTATACTCCCCTATGAGACATATAAAATTACATGGGCTTTGATTCCCATCTATATGGGATACATAGGAATCATCTTTTAGGTTCAAACCCAATTCCATAAATCAACCCTTTTCTCCATGGGCCATATTCCCATCATGGTCTGATATTACTTGGAAACCCATATCATTTCTATGTTCCGTGGGTTGCTTCAGCATAAGTCCCCCCTATGTATTGACTAAGAACATTTTTCTTAGATGTCCATACCACATTAAGTTAATCTCTACGACAAGGTGCTTATCATATAACCTTAAAATGTATGGTGTGTCCCATTTAGTGGCACAAAACTTCGAGGATTATGAGTATATTTTCAATGATACAAAGGTACCCATTTTATGGGCAAAATCTTAAGATCAAACAAAACCATCATCTCCCTGGATGACAATAAATTATAGAGTGACCCACTAAGTGGATTAAAAACTTGTATCATCATAACTATGATTAAAATAATCTCTATGTATTATATGATAGGATACCATTGATGGAGAACCTTTAATACATACAGATATTCTATTAATGAAGAACCTCGAATACATACGGATTATTTTAAACTTTTCAAAATCTAAATAAGTTAATTGAATATTACAATGGATATATATGATATACATGGTCAATTAATAAGGATTCATGAAAATATCTAAAATTATATAGAGATTCCTGGAGTAGACGGTAATTCCCCCCAAAAGGGTGTGATGACTCTGAACTCCCATCCTCTCAACCAATTCACGTTCTTAAGTATCATGAATTTCTAACAAAACGAATGACTACCTTTTGAAAGTAGGTTCTATTTGGATAAATAACTTTTGGATGTTTCCGGTTCCATAAATAAATCCAATGGAAATTGCTTGGAAGTAGTGATTAAAAAAACTAGAATCCACATTTCAAAGAACTACGAATCGAAAATGGTGAACCCAACGTGAATCCTTAACAAAGTTAATAATGGTACCCACCTATTAGGCCCCTATAAAATGATAATGGAAGGCCATAAAAAGGAATCAATCACACACATATCCATTTAAAAAGTTGTTTCTTTAATGGATTTTTTTGTTGTTTCATGTTTTTCTAAGAATTCACTTCACTCCAAAATGGAATTCTTCAATACAACATCTGTAAAATTACCGACCACTCCTAAAGCTAGATCCCATCCATAGGAAGGAAATCATGACCAACCAGTGTCTTCAACACTAGGTCTACAATGTGTGGGAGAAGCAATATCACTAACATAGTACAATCACTAACTTGGAGGCTTTTTGTTAGGCCCTCCAGATCAATAACAAGCCTCAATCATCTATCCAACGATGACTAATGATCAAGAAGTAGACGGTGCCAAAAACATTATTCAACTATTTCATGTCCTTATCCTTGGAACACCAAAATAAATCCCTCTTGTAATACAGAGGGGATGACCAAGTGGACACTCAAGTCCTCAATTCAAGAATACAGGAGTCCTTCTTGAGGAATCCCACTAGCAAACGATGCCATCAAAATCACTCAGTTGTGAACCCCCAACATTATTGGGGTTTTTCCTTGCACATTTGGCCCAGGTCTCTCAGACCTGAACACACAAGAAAAACCACAAGGGACAATTTCTAGTCAATAGGGAGCATGTTATTTCCCCAACCCCCTTTGGAGAAGCCCATCAACCTAACCTGATGGAATACAACGAACGAGGAAATACACTTGTCTGTCCTAATTTTTCTTTACAGCAGACTCATCTAGTAGCAACCCACCTATTCCTCCAGATAAACCTGATGGAGTACCTTGAACTGGCACATACACCTTCTTACCAGTTATCAACAATTTAGTAGGCTCGTCTGACAGTATTAAAAGAATTCCACTAATCTAATGTGGTGGCAACATGAAAACAAGAACATATCACTTTTTAGAACCACAAATTATTTCCAAAGTCCCATCTGCCAGTATTGAAAGAATATTTTCAACTATACATGGTGGGAAATATACACCTTGCACATACAACTACCAATGTTCATCATGTCTTCCAATAGTATCGTTTGGTAGCACCAAGAGAAGTCATTCGGAAAGCCTCGATGAAAAATTTGGGGCAGACCCAGTTCTATTCCCCCATACATGAGTACCGCCAGTATCTGTTGATAGGAAAAAGAGGACAGGAGAATGCACATACACATACGCTATATAATTAATGGACGTATATTCTTGTTCCAGCCGCTGAATTCACCAAACACATCTTATCAATGGTGAATGTGAAAACACTAATCCTTGCCCATATTCTGGAATCATGATAGGATATTATAACAACCACTTCTATTGTATCGGGGAAACAAACACATAACTTTTTCCCCACCCATGGTATGACACATTGGTATGCTATACTAGAACAGATACACACCTCTGATTCAGTCCAGGAGTGTCATGGGGCTTACTCCCCCATATCATACTGACAATAGGATCGGGAACATACACCCTTTCTAATTGAACGTAATAGGTCCATTCAGGTATCCAATCCAAGGTAGGAACATAAACATTCCCATTATAACCAATTTTTCTAGAACGTGGACCCAACTATATATAAGAGAACATTCAAAAAGAAATATCTCCAAGAACTGTTATAAAGTCAAGACTAAAGCTGCGATTTGGATCCTTTTAATGCTGGAGTTCTTGAATCCCTCAAACATTTATTTGTTGCAGCTCAAGATCATATCTTCTCATTACCAAATTATGGGAGTGTTAGTAGTAGTTATGATGTTTTTCATCATACACATCATCATGAAGGCTTTCATCATGAAAATTTGGCCAATCAAGTGTACCTATGTCTATACGAAAGCCACAACAATCCTCTGTGTGGCCAGAAGACCAAGGAAAAAGAAGATGTATACCTTGCTGTAATGCACCATGGTGATCCTCCCTATGACGGAATTCGCTGTGAAAGGTTTATCTATAGTATTATTTTTGATTTTTAGGACAATTCTATAATTGACAATGTAGCGTTGAGAAAGCCCTCCTATCTTGAGGCACTTTAAAACAAAATTCCAGTCTTTTCTGATGCCTTTTCATTAACATGTGAAACACTTTCTCAACCAGAAGACATCTTAAGGGAATAGTCATTATCTGAACCTCCCTTGGGTCATTTTTCTTCTAATACAGTGCATCAACTTTGGTCAGAATAAGTGGAGAAACCTCTAGTGAAATTCGATGAATATGTGTTAAACATGAGGAAACAATTTTCTAAGAGAGAAGTATCTTTCATGATCTGGTTATTGGAAAATTACCTGTATAACAATGTAGAACTGATTTCATAAGATTGCATTCATGAAATCCTCCTAGACCTATTGATGAAACTTCTTCATTTGAAACCCAAATTATTACCATATGATGTAAATGAAAATCATGTAAAGGTAATATAAGTGTTGCAATACCAAATTGACTTGGTGCCCCTCTCAGTTTTCCAAAATCTAAAGGATGAAAAACAGAAGTTAATCTTTTAGCATCCATGAATCAATGATTTAAAGATTCTACATCAGTTAATTTCTGATTCCCCATCAATTTTTCGTATCAATGGATGGGGTGCACTTGGTGCATTGCATTTCACTTCCCTCCAAAATTAGCAGCATTTGACAAAAGTGGTCTCATGAAATGTTATTGTGCACAATTAGACAGTATCAATATATTTTATATTTAATCTAATGTACAATTAAGAACATGCCTCAAATATATCTCATCAAAGTTAGACCCAAAGAAAAGAAGTTCTTGGGTTACATTTACATCAAGAATGTGAGAATCTTGAGTAGGCATCCCACTTAGAAGATATCAGTTTTCATTGAATGAAAATATCTAAAATAGTAAATCAGTATTCTGAAATAGGTGATTTGAGTGGTTTTTAGATAATGCACCCATCTAATGTATGAACCAAAATTCACAAAATTAGAAAAGGAGTTGCATGAATTTCATCCATTGCAGTTCAAGAATCACCCCCATTGCAAGGATCAGTGGTCATTTAATTCAAACATAATATAAAGTAAACAATGTTCAATGATTTTAAGAAGAAGAACAAGAACAACCCTAGCCTTCAGGGATGGGGGATTTTTCACATCTACAATCCCCTCCTCAACAAAAGTCAGTTTCCCAAAATTATGGAAGAAGACACAAGGAGAGAATATAACTAAACTATATGGGGATTCCTCTCAGGTTACTTTATACCAGAAAATTCTTTAGAATTCAAAACATATGATAAGATAGTCTCATGGAAGATACGAAGGGAGGCGATCTTCCAAAAATATAGATAGAATTCCCCCAACACATTGTGAATCAGTGAATTTCATTAACACCACCAAAAAAATTCCTCCAGAAAATGAGTCCAGTTCAGAGGAATCAGAAGATTATTTTCTTTTCCATAATATAATACACACTAAGGAAAATGAAAAAGGTTTGCATACCTAAAATCGAAGGCTTAACCAAAATCTAGGTATGCCTTCAAATAACCAAATCCCACCCCTCTGAAAGGAATCTAACAAGGGGAATGAAAAAATTCAGATTGCATCTCACTTTTCCACTATAGAAGGATAATATTTTTCACTTTAAAAATTACTTTCACTATAAGAAGAGGAAATGAAGTAGTTGAAAAGACTCAATAATGAGTTTCTTTGAAGTAGAATTTCTGCCAGACGTACTCCCCAGGTGGGTCCTGAACATGGAAATCTAATAGGATATCCTCATAAAAGTGAATTTTTTGTAACTATAGATGTGGATAATGAATTCCCTCCACTGGTTACACAATTAAGGGATGATTAGACACATCCTGATGTGCCTGTTCCTGTGGGTTATCCACAACAAATATCAGTACCACCATCAGTGGTTTTGACAGTCGTTGGACTATCTCAAGCTTCAGTTGTTATACCTGCATAGTTTCTAGCTCATCCAAATATTTACCACATGATTATGAACACAATTGAGGTATTAACGACTCGATTGGAAGCTATTGAGGAATGACGTGCACCTATTCAGTCGGAAAAGAGATCTTAATCTGAATGGGTGGATGAAATTCATCCCCCACTAAATTTTTTTAATACCACATTCCCATTCATTAATGGTTTAGGAGATCCGGAACAATATATATGAAATTTTGTTTCACATAGTGATCCAATGATGGGAACTCCTCAATAACAAAAATATGTAAAGCTTAGATGTTTTGTGTAGTCATTACATAGACCAGCTTTTTTTGGTTATACAAGTTTACAATCTCGATCAATTACTGGATGGGAAAATCTTCATCATATATTCCTTCTTCAATTTTTTTAAAAACTACCGAAGATGATAGTTTTTGATCATACCAATAATATACAAAGGGAGAATGAAAGAGTTTCAGATTTCATTAAGAGATGGAAATAATTGACATATTCTTTATGTCTAGCACTCCCTCTTGAAGAATTGCTGAAAATTTGTGTGGAAAATATATGTGATCTGTTACACACACCATTGATCCCTATGAAATAGACCAGATGGTTTCGAGACATTACTTCAATTGCTCAGTAGGTAGAAGAATCTATTATAGAAACAAAGTATAAACATGTGTAACTGAATCAGCTCTAATGTGGAGGATATGAATGGTAAAAGCTACTATAGTTACACTCAATCAGGCACCTGCACCTGCTTCAACTTGAAGACCTTCATCTTACCGAAGGGATCTTCTTGATGAGCATGAATACCAATGAACACATCTTCAAGATGGTTAAATATATCAAAGGCATAAAGATATTGGGGAATTAAAGAACAATGTTTATTCTTTCCGGAATGAACATGTTTTTGGTTACTTCATCTCAGCTATGGTAAACAATTTTGTTCAGTTTCCAAGGCCGAAGAAACAAATTAATGAAGGAGATGAAGATATTTAGAATTATTTTCCCTTTCAACATATTCTAGAGAATACCATCCAAGATTTATTTTTTTTCATAGACCTATTGAAAAAGATAGAAGATTCTAGACAATTCAAACTGAAAAGTTCATCAGCTCATATAACATGTGTTAGCGCTACTGATCAAGAGGAAGAAAGCGAATGGTAGGAATTCAAAAGTAAAAAATATGTAGAAATATGATGATTGGATGATCAAGAAAATTATCAACCACACTCATTCCATTTTACCAAAACAGTTGAAATAATCGATTGAGTTTTATTCCACTCTTCCCATAGCAAAACCACCTTTATCAAAAGTTCGTTCCTCAATGAAGCGAAGTGATCATGAGAACAAAGAGCAGTAAAAGAAATACGATCTCATGTTAATTCCAAAGTTGGCCTTGACCCTGGAATATTTCTCTCCATAAGTTTCAAAAGCACGGGCACCACCCTACCAAATGGCACAATCTGAATTAACATGTCCGGCAGAATCTCTATCAGATGACGAATTTTTTTCTTGTTCTGTCAACATTATCAATTTAACGGATCCTTATCCCAATGGTGATTCTGATTACAATGATCCATAATTCCATATACCTAATTTGGGAACCATACGAAGAGGACAGGGTTGAGGAAACATGGTAAGACATGGGAATTATAGAAACCACCATTTTAACTCTACGGCATATCGAACCATATATAAATTAGAAACATGAGGAAGAGACCATCGGCAGGCTCAAAAAGAACATGGAGTTTCTTTCAGGAAAAATATGTTCGGTTCTGACATGATTATTGTGGAGGACTATTTAGAAGTCACTCTATCTTCCTCTCATTATGTTAATAGAACAAGTCAGTCTAATCTACAAAATATAGGAGTATTTACAACTTATGCTCTGACACATGGTACGTCAACATAAAAAGCATCAAATTCCAAAACACCTACAAAAATCCATCTTCAAGCCGGAATATGAAGTCCTTTGGACCAAAAGTATGATGTCTTTAAAAAAATTCACATGTACCATCCAAGTTATCAATTATGGATTCTTTGAATCTGCCAAAAGATATTCAAGAAGAACTCACTAAGGCTTTGTCAAGTCCTCAAGAGTTTGAAACCAAAGTTGCTGCTACTAGTGTTTACTGTATAGAAAATGATCCTGTAGAATTTCATGTAGTAATATCTTTTATAGATGAAGATGAAGATAATGATGGTGTTTTACATGGACATATTAAACCCGTGTATTTTTCTGCTAATGTAAATGATTTAGACATCAGACGAGCCATCATTGATAATGGATCTAGAGTTAGCCTCGTTCCTACTCATACACTTCATTGATTGGGTCTAACTGAATCTGACTTATCTCCATCAAATTTAACGATTCAAGGATATGAAAAGAATGAGCAAGAACCTCCAGGTGAGGTTACACTCAGAACACAGTTTGGATTTCTTGTGTCTAATTCATATTTCATGGTTTTTCATCATGACACAATATCAATATTTTTCATGGAAGTCCATGGCTGCATCAACAAGCATCCATACCTTTATCATACCACCAATGTCTTAAGTACTATTTCAATTGTCAAATCAGGACATTGATTGGTGATAAGGCTACATTCAGAACAAGTTAATCTCAATAAATTGAGGCTGAGTTTAATTATACAAAAGAAACTATGTCCATGAAAAAAGATATAACCAGAGTTAATGCTCCAAATGGGATGGAAAAAGATATTAGGAAATCCATTCATTCATTTTAGTACAGATTATGTGCTACCCATCAGTAAAATTGAATGTGTCAATCCAAATCCAATAACTCATCCAATAACATCTATAATTTCAACTGTGGTAACTGATATTGAAAATGTGGGAGATATTGGTGATTCACCAAGTAGTAATTGATGCCTAAATGGATATGTTTTCATTTCATCTGTTGAACTACAAAATGCCTCTACTTCATCAATCAGAGTAGAAGAAATTGTTAAAAATATAGAGGATGAAAAATATGTTGATACTCAATCCATCATCTACTCTTTATTACCATAGGAATACCCTTCGTCATTAGTAGGGTTAGATATGGTGTCCTCTTCGTCAGAATGTTCAAATACTGACTCCCCCTCTAACTCTAGGAGTTTTCCCTCATTATCTACTATTTAAGTGGAAACAAAAGAGGTAACACATAATGAAGAGGAAGAGGATGATCTTGGGGATGCTCCCCCAGTATTTGAGGAAGGTGTCTCTACCACCATGGAAGATCATAATGAAATAAATCTAGGTACAAAATAAGATCTACACCCTACTCTAATTAGTGAATCCATAACCTATAAAGAGAAAGATGTTTATTCTTCATTCATAAAACAACATCGAGATATATTTTCTTGAAATTATACAGAAATGCTTGGACATAATCCTAATATATCCACACATCATTTGGGGTTTCCAGATGATCATTGTGGATTCAAGAAAGCTGCAAAAAGAAAACACACAAAACATTCATCTAAAATTGAATCTGATGTGGATAATCTTGTAAAGGCTAACTTTTTTAGGGAAGTTAAATATCCCAAATGGCTGGCCAAAATTGTCCCAGTGAAAAAGAATAATTGGAAAAGTAAAGTTTCAATTGATTATGAGATCTTCACCGGAATTGTCATAAAGATGATTTTCCAGTTCCTATTACCGAGATTTTAATTGATGAAACGAATGGATATGAATCTCTTTCCTCCATGAATGGTTACTCTGTGTATAATCCAATCATTAAGGCCCCAGAGGATGAAGAATCTACAATCTTCATATCCCCTCAAGGTGTGTTTTGTTATCAGATAACACCCTTTTGTTTAATGAATGAATGTGCAACATACAAACATGTAATTCAACGTATCTTCAAGCCCTCCTTAGGTAAATATGTTGAATGTTATGTGGATTACTTGGTGGTAAAATCCAAACAACATTCGAATAACTTGGATGATTTGTAGACCATGTTCCATTAACTTCATAAACATAGTTTAAAGGTGAACCCCTTGAAATGTGCTTTCAGGGTAACCTCGGGAATGTTTCTAGGAATCGTTGTACACCACTGTGGTGTCGATGTTGATCCTGATAAAACCAAATCAATCCTTGGTTTGTCACCTCCAAAAAAATTTAATGATTTAATAGTACACCAAGGAAACATTTCCTATATTCAGTGCTTTATCAGTAATTTGGAAGCATCTGTTAAACCTTAACCTGAATAATGAAGAAGGGAGTCACCTACAATTGGAGTGAAGACTGTCAAGAAGCATTTGATACCCTCAAGAAATATCTATTGAGTCCACTGGTATTAATGCCTCCTATTTAATGAAGGCCTTTTATTCTTTATGTGACATCTTTTGAGCGATCATTGGGTGCCTCCCTTGCTCAAAAGAATGATGTTGGTTATAAAAACAGCCTTTACGACCTAAGTCAAACTATGCTTGTGGCAGAAACCTGATATTCAAGTATTGAAAAGTGTTTCCTTTCATTAATCATTGTAGTTTAGAAATTGGGGCACAACCTACAAAATCATGGGGTCCAATTGGTATCTCTAAAAAACCTACTCAAATATATCCTCACTCTTCCTATGCTTACAGGTTTTCTGGAACGATGGGAAGTTATTTTGTAGCAATTTGATATCCAATTTATGCCTGAAAAGGCAATAACAGGCCATGCTCTAGATGAATTATTAGCTGAGTATCAATCTAAAAAAGATACATCATTAAATATAGAACTTCTTCTTGAAGAGGTCTTCTTTATTCAGGATAATTCTCAAACATGGGAAATGTATTTTGATGGTGCTTCTAGAAGTCCAATAGGAAATATAATGGAAAACCCAATACACAACAAATTTGGTTAGGAATTTCCCTTATCTACATAGAAAAGGATGTATATACTTATTCCTTCCTATTATTGGAAGACATAACCAACACTGATGCATAGTGTCAAGCTCTCATAGCAGGTTAGGAAATGGAACTTTAGGTGAAAATGAATCACTTGAAGGGAAAAAGTGATTCTGAATTCATAATCAAGAAAATAAAGGGAGAATATTCTATCTCAAAAGAAGATTTTATCCCTTTTTTTGATTTTGTTAGAGGGTTAATGGATGAATTTACCTTTTAGAAGACATCTTCATATGTCTCACGCTAACAAAATTCCCTTGCATATGAACTGGCTAATGTGGAAATAGCCTAGACAGATCTAAATCGTGATGAGATAGTCATTAGCATAGCCCATCATCGTGTGGTCTCACATTTTCTTCAATCCATAATAGAGGAAATTAATGTAATTAGTCCTATTTCTAATCCATATGGTCATAAAATGGGATGGAGAACATCCATCATGGAATATCTTCTAAATGGAGTGCATCCACCAAATAGGGATAAAAAAGAATAGATCTGGTGATGAGAAGCCAATTTTACTCATCATGATAGTCTAGACCACCAAAAGATCCTCTACAAGAAAGGATTGGATAGAATAATTTTTAGATGTATTGATGGGGAAGATACGAAAAATTTATTGAATAAAGTACATTCAGGAGCTTATGGTGCCCACTAGTCTGAGCATTTACTCTCTGATTAGATCAGAATGCTTGGATACTTTTGGCCTCCAATGACACAAGATTGCATAGATTCCACTATGAAATGTCATCCCTGCCAATTTAATTCCAACTTCATTCATCAACCCCAATATTGCTACATGAAGCTAAATACTCATGGCCATTTTCCACATGGGTAATGGATGTAATATGGACTTATCATCCTAATACACCTAAGAAGTTCAAGTATATCCTTACTACTACTGTCTTCTTTTCAAAATGAGCCGAGACAGTACCTCTCAAAGAAGTCAGATCCAAAATCCTTGTTAGTTTTGATAAAACTAACATCATCAGCAGATTCGGTGTCCCTCATACTATATTGATAGAAAATGGCATCATGTTTTGTTCAATTGAGGTAAAGAAGTTTTATTAGAAGCATAATATCAAATCCAACCATTTATCTCACTATCATGTGGAAGCTAATGGAAAGATAGATGCCTTTAAAAAGACCCTATCAAATATACTCCATAATATGGTGGATAAAGATAATAAATCATGGATTGAAAAACTTTTGAATTCTTTATGGACTTATCAGACAACTACTAATACTGCCACCCAAGAAACTCTTTATTCATTGTTATATAAAACAGAAGCAGTGTTTCCAATTGAAATGTAATTGCCATAAAAAATAGTAGAAATCTGTGATTTGTTGTCTATAGATGAGAGGTCTCAAAAAGGGTTCAATGGGCTCGATCAATTATATAATAAAATATTGGATAGTTATTATCATTTAGAAGTCTATCAGAATTGAATAGCATGAGATTTTAACAAGATAGATCACCTTGATTCATTCCATCAAGGAGAATTGGTATTAATCCTTAGGAATCCAATAATAAAAGGGATGAAAACTTCAACGATTGAGCCAATATGGGAAGGACCTTGTTCCATATATAAGGTCTATTCAAATGGAGTTTATGGATTAATATCAATGGATGTAGAGCTTATTACAACTCCAACCTATGTGAGATTCTTAAAACAATTCGTTGTGTTGTTGTAAATATCGTCCTCACTACAAGACTAAAAAATACATAGCCCCCACGTCCTTACTGTAAGATTAAAAACTGCAAAACCCCCATGTCCTCGCTACAAGACTAAAAACTACACAACCCTCATGTCCTCACTACATAAATGAAAAATTCACAGTACAACTTCCTAGTTGCATGAAATTAAACTACATAACATCCATAAGAGACCATGTTGGATGAACTTAAATTTCATAGAATATTTATCCTTGTCACATCATGTTAAACTATATAACATCATATTCCTTGTTGCATGACATCAAATTATATGACTAACAATTTCCCTATTTAATGATAGAAGATTATATAAGAAAACATCATTGACATCATCGATACTCCTTAGTTGCACTTGAGTCCCTCTATTTCCTATGTTTCAGTCAGATCTGCATAGAGAGCTTATTTCAAGAACTACATATGGATTGATTCTCATTTTCAATTAGATATATAGAGACATCTAAATCAAAAATTTTGGGCCCAGCCGCAATCACAAAATCTTCTTATTTTCTTTTCTCTTATTGTATATGAATCAGATCTATTCAGAGTTTTTCCTTAAGATATATGATTTGGTCCTTATATCATTTTATGACTTAATATTTATCGTTATCTCAGAATGTGTCAAAATCCCCCATTCATCATGTCAAACTCGATTGACGTGAGGAATGATTGTTTAAAGAGCTACGTACGGCTTGGTTCTCAACTATTTGAGATATATAGAGACACATAGATCTCATATATTGGGCCCAACCACAACAAAAATACCCTTTAATCCTTATATATGAATCAATACAAAATAAGTAATTTTATAGGAAATATGTATGACTTGATTTTTTCCTTCATCAAGACATATAGTGAAAATTGGGTCTTATACCTAGTTTAGTGACAATATTTATTTCTATTTTACATCGGTTCATCTTCTTCCTTACCACATGACATTAAGACTACATGGGACTTTAACAACCCCATTCTACACCTGTTTCACCTTTTATTATAGAAGAATCCATTAATACTCCTTGTTTCTCACCCAAATCATAGCTCATGTCGGATTAGGAATTGGGTAAAATGATTCTTTATATAAATGAGGTGTTTTAATTTTTTATGGGGCTGAAAATGTCCTCACTACATGATATAAAACTGCACATCATAATATTAATTCAATAGAAACAATGAAATTATCCATTTTACATATGAGATTGATCTATGTAAAAGATGTCAAAATTATGTCTAATATTGATTCAAATATTTCTCATGTGCATTGAGAAAAACCCCCTTCCATATTTCACACTCTTAATTTTAAATATTTACAGATCTTCATACTCTTTCTTACAGTTTCTGGTGACAAAGATTCTAATATTTAAGAACTCTTTTTCATGACTATGCTGCACGTGACCTTAGGTGGCCTTGGATTAGTCTCCTACATAACGGGCCTGACAGTCAGAAGATGCAACTTTTTGGCTATGCAACATATTCCCTAGCTGAACATGCATAATACAACCCCCACAATAGGGTTTTCAAATAATGATAATTTTCTGCTCATTTATAGTGTCTTTGTCTCATTCTATATTAGATGGCTATATACATGAATCAGTATTAAAATAGTCATTCATGTAAATTTTCCCCATTATCTTTCTATCGATATGAAAGTATTCAAGATTATGGTTTACACATTTTTCTCTCCATGTGTTCAATTCAATATGAAATAAACTTTTAACCACTTAGCCACATATCACATACCATTTCCATTCCTGGTCTATGTTTTATGACCTAATACTTCATACACCACACCTCCAATGTTTGGGTCATATATTCGTATAATTAATATTCCTAATATTCATTGGAAATACTTGTTGGAAATACCCTTCAATTATTTAGGTAACTTTATCCATAATCCAAACTCTTTGATTCAAAAAATATGAATCTCCATAAACATTCTTCATCTTTTAACAGTAGAATGTCATATTTTTTAGATCTATTTTTCTTGTCTATGAAGCACGTTCCATTAAGTGGCCCTGTATAAGTTACTGACAAAACAAGTCTATAAGTAAAAAAGATTCCAATATTTGGCTATGTAGCATATTCCCTAGTTGGCCCTGCATAATACAACACCCATAATGAGTTTTTTAAATAATGGTAACTTCATTCTTGAAAATAAAAAGACTTCTTCTAATGCTTTCAGACCTTTTTCCATATCATCCTTTGTATTCATAAATTCGTAAATCATGGTTTATGATTATCCATACCGTACCTGGATATAGTAGTATATTTCTAATCACGTTATCATGAAATTGAGAGTGTCTCATGCCTTTGGTCAAAGCTAAAGACTATAAATTAAAGCCACATAATTTCCTCACTGCATCACTAAAAATAGAACAATACCAATGTCCTCAATGCATGAATTCAAACTATACAATATGATATCAGATATTACCATTCATGATAAATTTTTACAATTCCTCAGACACCAAATTTTTAGAGAATTGGCTTTCCTATTAATGACGTATGTCTCTATAAAACAACCCTTTCATTCATAAAATTACATTCCTTCAAAAAACCACCCACAGTGGTCTTGAGTCACCCAAATCTTATATTCCCATATCTATCAGTACACAAATGTTAAATTCCTAATGATATTGTTTTTGATTATGTAGTACATGCCCTTATGTGGCCTTGCATATGTTCCCTATATAACGGGCATGTGAGTCAGAAGATGCAACTATTTGGCTATGCAGCATATGCCGTAGTTGGAAATTTTTAATACTACCACCATAATGGGTTTCTCAAAAATAATGGTAACTTATTTCTTGGAGGGGATTCCCCTTATGTCGAAACAAGTTCTATATTTGGTGACAATAAAAATAATGACTCAAGATTTTCATTGAAATATTTAAATAAAATGAAAGTAATTATTATAAAGATAGTCTTTTTTGGGATCTAATTTCAAAATTTATAGTGAAATATATTCATCATTAAATACTATGCCTTTTTAGTATAACATTCTTGACTCTAAATTTCCAACAACAAGAGGCATGATTCACACTAGATTGAGAACCTGCAAAGTGAAATCTGAAAAAAAGTCTACTCCCAACTCACTAAACGTACATTTTTGTATGATTTAGCTAATATTGAGAAATATAAAGTCAAGAGATATAAATTATGTGGAGGTTTCCATTTAACCCTAGAAAAAATAAATCTATTCTTACTAGGAAAAATGGCTTATTTAAAACAAAATCAGTTTGCGAAATTGATAACACAAATGATTGAAGACAACATAATTTTCATTTATGAAAATTTTTCACAGAGGAGAATCCACAAATTTGAGTCTCTCCCTTGTAAAAAATCATAAAATTATAAATATATATCTAGGTAATTCTTAATTTGTTTGACAGCCTCTTGAACCCCATCAGCTACCTGTTGAAGCTAATTTATTTGACCAGCCTCGCTATCTCCAACATGATGAAGTGTTTCTTTAGCATATGAAATGGATTTTTCACCATCATTAGGTACATATCCAAATTATCCATGAAGCTGGTCAAGTTCCCCTCTAATAATATCTAAATATAGTTGAAGGAAAAGCTACAGAATAGTTATTTATTTAATTTTCTACTTGAATCCCTTCAACATTGTAGTATGATCAGCCTCAGCCATGGACATCGCTACTTGGAACTCTTCAATATTGATTGATAGATTGGATTTTATAAAGTGATGTGAATGTTTTTTTTCTTTCTCAATCCTCCGAAAAATCTCTTTCACCGATGTATGAATTTCATTGTATTAAAAACTGCCAAATCCTAGAGTGATAAACATAGATGAATGTTGTGGAATTCATGAAATATGTTCTTTAAGGGGAGTCTCAAATATTATCTTCTAGATGTTTTTACATGCCTTGTGCCATGAAAGAGGAAGTGCCTTTTTTAGTTCTGGTCCCGATTCAGAATCCATGCCATAAGGATAGCTATATTCTAGGATTAATTCACATAAAGAAGTTCCCTGTTCTATTCCAACCCAAACGATGGATGCTCCACATTCCAATTTTGTTTGGGCTAATGTAGAGGCTTTACCTCTAGATCTAGCCATTGATGTTGATATCCCATTATGGTAAATAAAGAAGTATGGTTATGGTTATATTCATGAAATAAAAAAGCGAAGGCAATAAAAATATCAGTATCTGTTAACTAATGGTAGGTCACCAACTTGAGATGAATCCTCCCCAATATTCTATGTTTCAAAAAAAAATTTATGTCTTTGGATGAGGAGTGATATCTTTAATATGCTTAGGATCTTCAAACTGAATCTCAGGAATATTGGTTATCTCATGTTCCACCTAAGCCAAAGTATTAGAAATTGTGGGGTTGACATTAATAGCAATACTTCCTTAAGGTGTCATTGTGGAAGTAGTTTCATTAGATGGAACTGCATATTTCAACCAACCATGTTTAGAAGGTTAATCATAAGAAGATTAACAATACAAATAATGATAACTCACATCCAGTTGATTCTATAAAAGGAACTCCAAAATATATATAAGCATTTGATATATTAATATGTTCAAATAGTTCTTCAATACACATGCTATGTTTCATCATTTCATCTAGTTATATCTCAGATCCCAGGTTAGTCTCACCCAAAGGGGCACAATGCGTGTTTTCACTGCAACCTTCCTCTGACATCCTTTGACCCCGAATAGCTTCCTCAGAAATAGTTGTTGGGTCAAAATCATTTGTTACCAAATGTTCTGGTGCATCTAATGAACCTAAAAGAATCATAAAATGGAAGATAGTTTTGGTTACATTTGATGACTTATGATGTATTTTTGATTTACCAGAGGCCTCCTCTCCCTAGATAGCAGAAAGAAGATCAGTACTGGAAACATATGCTGATTTTTTTGGATTTAATACCTCTTTAGAAACTACTAGATTTGAAAGAATTTGTGCATGCTCAGCAACACCCTCTATGGTTCCTTGAACCTTACCGACAATTTATTTCAAAGAAGCTATCGAAAAAACCCCTGTAATCCTTAGAATTTTAAACACTTATTTCATGAATAAGGACTAAAATTAATGTGCTAAAAGGAATATAACCATGAATCTCTTTCTTCAGTGATTTTTCTTCTTCCCCTTCTTATGAGGGCTTGCATCATCGTCTCCAATCACAGGTATTGGAGATTCCAATAACCTTTATATTTCCTCCTCTATGGCCTGTTGGCCCGGAGATATTTCTCCCAATTAATGGGGTGATCCGGTAGCTCCAAGAGTAGTGACTCCATGTCTATACTATTGTCATAGAACGTCAGTTGTCTTTCCATTACCCATCTATATGTTAAGATGATATTTCTCTTAATTAACAATGTTTTGAATAAATTCAATGTTTAAAAAATTGAAGAGAATGTGAGTTAAAGGAAACATACATCCCCATGATCTAAAATGTCACGCCAATATTCATATAATTAACGATTAATCCATTCCTTGGTACAAGATATATCATTTCCTTCACCCGAAATATGGTAGTAATTGAATCATCAGTGAAATAAATGATCATTTTTAGCTCTCAAATGTTTGTCCTCACCTCATTAAGATTATAATTAAAAATAATTTCAAAATAATCCTACAAATCCCCTACTCCTAGAATATGCAGTTCTTCACATAGATCCATCTACCTGGTTTCAGCATGATAGTATAGACTCTTCTATGTTTAAACAACATCTGGTCATATATATTTAGTATGTATGTCTAGGGGTTGTGAAGAGAATCCTGCAACCCTAGATTTGAGTTTCTTCCACACACCCACAGTAACAGATGTGGGATTTTAAAATGGAACTCACTGCTCTTCAGAATGATGGTGGCTAGATCGACTCAATACTACTCCGTTAGTGATTTATGGAAGAGTCTTTTAATTCTGGAAGGAGTGTTATATATGGAACGAGGGATATTTGGTGAATTTGGAGCATTATCACCTCCACCCTTTGATTTTGGAGAGTCATCCCCTTATGATGAATAATTATCTTCCAAATGAAGGGGTTTCCTAATGCTACATCTCTTCACCCCCACTTGAGGGATGACATGATTTAATAACCCTTCAGGGTAAGGTAAAATGCAGTTTTTGTCAACCAGGTAGTCAATCTTCTTACTGAATCTGCAACGAGTAAATTAAATACTTCCCCAATCTTCTTCACAATTGTCAACAACCATAGTTTTTTTTAAACCATTGGGTGTTACTCTAATATGACATCCCCATGAGGGGATACCATATTCTATTGTAGACATTGAAATTGACGTGACAATATATAAGGGGAATTGGCCTTGCATATGATTTCTTCATTGTTCATGGTGGCCAACACTCTATCTCTATACGATAGAACATATACTCTTAATTCCAAACTAGGAATCAAATCTCTAATAAATTTCCCCGTAGGTGGATTCCAATAAGGAAACAAATGGAACACTTTATTCATGCTCAATCTACCCTTGATGGCGTTTTCATTCAAAGAGAATGGTGAAATACTAGAAAAAGACTAAAAATATGGTCAAATAACATCCAAAAACATGTACTCCACTTTGTATATCATAGGTTTTGAAGTGAGTAGTGATCCATCACAACAACACTTGGAATAGTCCCATTATTTTAAAGAGAGACATCACTTTGTAAATGTTATGAAAACTCCTATGAATCTTGGCTAAATCAGGAGTGGCCTACCCTAACATCCTTTTTTCCACTAGCTTTTCCACAATAACAAAGGTTTTTTTCCTTATTCCTTTTTTGGAGTCTCAGACTGTTAATAAATACACGTTGAGCCACAATGATAAGAAACTCGCCCAACATGTCCTTGCTGGAATTTTTATGTCAAATTCATATAATTGTTTATCAAAATCTCCTTTCTCCAATATTGGCCAAAAACTATCAGGGGTACCTCTCTTCTCTTCCTTTGGACAACTAGTCAGGTGGGTGTAAGTGGGACCCTATTTGTTCATCATTATCAAAAAAATATTTCCATCCATTCTTGTGGATGAATATCCCTCCTAGTGTGAGATTAAATGGAGGTCGTGTTCTTGAGTTAACTAATTTCATCAACTCACAAACCAAAGTCAGTGTCTTTTCAGAGTCATTCCATGTCACCTTGGGTTAAATAAACTCGTTATACATGTGTCCAAGTACCGGAGCTCTTGAAATCTTGTAAAAGTCCCACAAGCTGAGGCCTTCCTATCCATGTGTTAAATGGAAGGAATAAATCTCTGGGCTCCATTGGATTAAAAATTCCAACACAAAATCATCATTCATATATATATATATATATGTCTTTCCAACCCAGACGGCCTCATAAATACTGATGCCCATCGATTCGTGTTTAAATTATGCACAGGTCTAACAATCTCAGTATGCCCTGTGTGGAAGTCTCATGTTTTCTTTCATCCCTTGGTCTGATCTATATGGGAATCCTGAAATATGGAAGTGTAATAGTGTGGATGAAGTTTGGGTATGTCTTCCTTAAAATCTAGAGAACATGGGCTATGATGCATAATATGATATTTCTCTACTATCCCAACATTAAAAAATGATCCGCCAACAGAAACATTGGCTGATGAAAGGTTGGTATAATCTTGAAATAAAAAATGTGGGACATAGTTATTTGGATTTGGAAAATTAATATCCTAAAATGGCCATATATATACAAAGGTAGATAGGTTTTTTGGGGAAAGTTGAAATAATACTTCTTCAAATATTTTTCTTTTTCTAGAAGGGTGGTGTCGCAAAGGTCATCGTAATCATGACCAAATACCATCATCATGTCATAAATATGCTTTTTGGAAATATCATCAGCAGTTCCAATTCATTTGGGAGCCATTTAACCTGAAAAAATAGAAATCATCTTTTAATGTAAGTTCATTTTTTGTGTTTTTCAAAAAAATTCTGCAAAGGAATTAAGGCAGACAAGTATAAACATAGCGTGCAAGTATAAGTCAACATGAAAGTATGGTTCCCAACTTATTGCGCGCAACTAGAAAAAATATAGTAGAAGTGAGAAGAAATGGAAGCATATGAGTTAAAGAATAATTGCGCACCAAGAGATGAAATTTTGGAAGTCTCGATGCTTTTTATGGATATGAAGCTCTTATATACAGGAAACACATGTCACCCTACACGCCAGATTCGTGCACACTTAAAACTTGAGCGACCAGTTACTCAACATGTAGAACACTTGCACGCCCCAATACTCCTTTCTTTCTCCTTCATTAATTTACCTCGGTATAAGATCCTCATTTCAGTTCAGATCCAATTATGAGGGGGGAAATTTTTGACACACCATTCCTTCAATGATTCTAAAAAATTAAAAAGGGAATATCCTTCAAAAGAAGTGGGGAGAATACATGAAGAAAATCAAGATTTTCAAAGGCATGATTTTGGGTCGCCTTAGTCAGAAGAAAAGTGTTTTGGCGTGCAACCTATTTGTGCGCCCAAAAATGTCATGCAACCTACTTGAATTCCCAAATTACTTTCGCCAATGGTACTATATATTCCTATAAAGTGACCCTTGAGGCCTCCATTTGAGACAGGAAAATTTCCATGAAGCCCAATTGCTGCTCTTGTTTCCTTAGAGCTTCACCCAAGTCTTCTTAAACATTCAGGGTAGTTCTTCAACACCTTGAGTGGAGTATTTAAATGAGGATCATTGGACATAAGTCCTTTTAGTGTTTGAAAACCATAACACTTGCATAACTAAATCTAACAACCTTCATAAATCAGAATCACTTGTGTGCCACATATTCCATTCATTGGAACTTGAGCACCCCACTTCTGGGATTACCTGTGAATACTCTTGAAGGCTTAAGCCAAGTCTCTCACAGGTATTTCCATATATGTTGTTAATTAGTTATGTTAATATCAAGGGGCTCAAGTCTACTTGCACACCCATACGTTCACACCCGTATCTACCCGAGTTCCCCATTTTGATTCACTTTCCTTATTCAGTTTACAAGCCATCAAGCCTTAATAAAAGGAATTAATGGAAAGGCTTATTCTTCCTTGGATACCTTGTACGAATGGGATTCTGTTGAGACCTCCACTGAAACCTCCTAACATATCTAACCTTTTTGAAAGGTGCATTTTCATGTCTTTTATTTGGGTTTGCATTTCCACATTCAGCGGTTTCCCAAATTTCTTTTATAAGGGAGTTAGGATACATGGAATGTATGTAGGTTTTTATATCCACAGTCACATGGAAGTATCTCCTAGGAATAGTGTTAGGAATTTCTTGTATTGGAGGAGGGTTTGGGACCTAACATATCCCATCTCAAAAAGACAACCCAGAACACCAAGTATCTAGTAGAGAAGGTATGGTTCACACTTGCTTTTCCATTTAAGAAAAGGATAATCCTCCCTTCCTTTCCAGGATCAATTTATGGGATTCCATACTGGAATTAGCCCCTACATTTTCTTAAAATAGGAAGCATGATTCCTCCCCCATTCTTCTTTGGTTCCAAAGATCAGAGGGGAGATGGGAAAAGGGAATTATGTTACCATTTCCCACTCTCATTGGGATTCGTCACCATGGGCATCCCTCATGGTGTAATCCCCCAACCTTCATCACTTCCTCCTTAAATTGGACCCTTTTCCAATGTAAATAGAATAAAGGGAAGGCTTGTCACCATTCCCTCTTCCATGGTCACCTTGTCCTTTTCCACTCTTGCTGCAATAGGTGCGCCCTATTCCATTATTGGAAGAGGAAACATGTGAATTCTTTTGATACATTTTGGAAATTATCTTGTTTCTCACACTGAGCATGACTCATGTGGGATTAGATATTTTTCATGGTCACACAATTTTCACAATTGAATGAACTAAAAGAACTCTTATTCCAACCATAATCGGGATGGGTAGGAAGCCTTATCAGGGCCCAAGATTACTGAACGTCCTCTTCTGGAATCCAACACTAATTACCCTATTTTGGGAATCCTACTTAGGAATAATCCTTAAATTAAATCCCCAAATAATTAGGGAATCCTTTTTAAGATGTATTCCCATACACATTTCTCTCAAAGGACTATGCTCTACTATGAGACTTATCAAACTGCATGGGATTTGATGCCCATATATATGAGATAGGTAGGAAGCCTCCTTGAGGTTTAAACCCAATACCTTAAATCAACCCTATTATCCATGGTCCATATTCCCAATAGGGTATGATCCATCTTGGAAACTCGTATCCTTTACATGTTCCTTGGGATGGTTTATCATAAGTCCCACACTATGTTTTGACTAAGAATAATCGTTTTAGATTTCCATAACACATGACATTAAACTATGTAGATATGTCGTTATCACATGAACATAAAAGATATGATGTTTCCTATTTATTGGCACCGAAATACGAGGGATATGATTCCTTTTACTAGGATATGTAGGTAGACCATTTTATTGGCATGATCCCAAGATCAAACAAATCCTTCATCTCTGAATAAGGAGAGAAATTCCAAAGTGCCCCACTTAGTGGATTAAAATCTAGTGTCATCATAACAATGATTAAAAGAATTTATATGTAGTATATGGGAGGATACCATTAATGGAGAACCTCAAATACATACAGATATCTCTATGAATTAAGAACCTCGAATACATACAAATGATTTTAAACTTTCCACATGCTAAATAGGTGAATTGAAAATTTAAAGGGATAATTGTGATATACATGGTTAATTAATAAAGATTCACAAAAATATATTAAATTATAATTAGAGTCCTGGAGTAGACAATAATTCCCCAAAAAAAGGGTGTGATGAGTCTGACCTCCCATCCTCTAAACCAATGCCCATTTTTAGGTGTCATGATGTTCAAACATAACGAACCCCTGACTTTGGAAAGAATGTTATCATTGGATAAAGAACCTTTGGAGGCTTTTGATTCCATAAATAAATCTAATGAAAACTTCTTGAAAGCAGTGATACTAAAAAATAGAATACATGTTTCAAGGAACTACGAAACAATCCTTCCATGGTGTATTCATGCCCCAGGCCTTGTGAGACGTAATGAGTTGTTAATTGTTATGTGTTTAGTCACTTTCCTTAAAATATATTAATATAATTCATTAAAAATTTACTAAATTTTTAAGACCCATAATTCATACATCATGGTATATAATTTAATACATAATGGTTACCAATAACCTTAATCTTATGTCCAAAAAATGTAAATACATTATTTTTCAAAAAAATATTTCATATATAAAACCAATTTCATGCACCAGGTGACGATTGAGTCAAGAATAATGAACACTTTAGAAGTAATTAACCTTATGAACAACTTTATGAGAACTATATACACTTATAGTATCAAGAGAGGGATATATCATTGGCAATAAATCCAATAATATCTACCTTAAAAAAATTAGATGTTACTCTACATTTATCATCATAGAATATCATATGTTTATGTTCTCCAATATATCTTTTCCTAATTCTAGTTTGGAAGGTTTATACTAAAATTATTCTCATACAAACTATAATGACCCCAACTCATATAACTAAGAGTTGACATATAACCTTTTCACATTAGAATAATATAAAAGGAATCACAACCCTAAGGACTATATAGTTTAGTTTTCCTCATAAACTAAATATATACATGACTCCTAGATTATATATCATTAAAAATGTGACAACATTTTTTAGAGAATATCATTATTCTCTCTAGGATATACTTCTATACCATTCATATTAATCTTCTTGTATTCCTAGTAAATTTAAAAAATAAGGCTTATCTAAAATTATAGATAAGGTTTAAGTACAACAAGATATATCATGAATCAATAAGAATAATCATGGTATGGTAAATAACTAAACACAAATTATTTTTTAAATAATTTGAGTTGAATAACCAATATAACAATGTAAATAATATAAAAAAAATCTCCTTTTAATCCATAAACTAAGAAAGAAATGCATACAGAGATAATATCAATTTGAAACTCATATGATTAAAAATAAAAAATTAATTCCCAATCATTCAAATCATATCTTTAAGAATTAATAATCTAGAGCATCATAATACCTCTACTATAAAGACTATTCTCAAGAGATTTTAAAACTAATGGGTAGGTACAGACCATAAACACATCTAACTAATGAAATCTAACTTATTTTTTTCATTATACTACTAAAATTTCATGGGAATATATATAATAAGGCCCAAAACATATCTACAAGTCCAAATAATTTCCCACATATCAAATTATTTTTTTAATTTAGTAACTGTATGAAGTTTTTACAAAATTTTCTTATCATGTAAAGAATATTAATTAACAATAAATTCCCTATTAAAAAAGATAATTTTAAAATTGAAATACCATTTTTTTTTAAAAAGTATATGGTTTATATAATAAAAATATCCATGGTAAATAATTCGGATATTTAGGGAAAATTAAAAATTAAATGATCACATGAATGTGCATAATTTGAGGGAAAGATAAAGACTATAAAAATCAATAATGGAAGTGTATTTGAATAATATACACTGTAAATATAATCATAACCAATTAAGAGGAAGAATAAAGATGGAATCAATAGAATAAACACCAATTTTATTATTGGCACGATAAAGGGCTATTGTCATTAAAGAAAATAAATACTATAAAAAGTACTATAAAAAAATTCTTGAGGAAGATATCATTTTCATTTTGAAATAAATAATTAAAACTAAAATATCACATAATATTTTGAAAATACATATTTTTAAAAATAATCTTATAAATTTATAAATTCTAACTTAAAAAATTAATTGGTTATTATGGAGATTCATTTTTTTTCATGTGATACATATTTAAATAACGATTCTTTTAACATTTACGGTAAAACCCAAATGAGCCTCGTTTGGAAAACGACATGAATATTCCTTTATTTTATTAAAAAAATTAGTTTTGTTTTGTAAATTTTTATTCAATAAATCATTTTCATAATGATAAAATCATTTTGGATTTTTTTTAAAACATGGGTTTTGAATATAGATTATTTCCGACATAAAAGTTAAATGAATTAATATTTAATTAAAAAAAATTCTCTCAATAATTTTATGTACAAAAGAGTGTATAATTTTTAGTAATAATTAAAAAATCATGAATAACCAAAGGATAATAAATGTAATAGATTTTATTATCTAGTGATAATATATTTTCCAATAATTGAAGAAATCATAAAAAATCTTGATTAAAATGAGACTGCGAAATAAAACCATATAAAGATCATAATGATGATATAAGAAAAAATCCATGCATCAATTATGTGTATCAAATGTAAAAGCACATCAAACATGTAAAAAAATAATATGGTAAAAGGTATTTAAAGAAATAATACATGGATTTCGTAGACAATGAGTAAAGTGATACATCCCAATGAAAATAAATTGAGTAATAAAATTATTTACCAATTGATAAATTTTTAATTCAAAGGCCCTTTGGATTATATTATTGAAACTGAAACTTTAAACACCATTAATTATTATTGAATCAGGATATTACATATTAAATTGGTAGTATATACATTATATAACATAAATTAAGTGCATAAATATAACATCACATTATTTTTTTCGGAAATCCTATGTAATATAACTTATAAAATACGCTACATAATCCTTTAACGAACAATTTAATGTTGTTATTTAAATGTAACCATTAATAATATACAGTTAAAATGGTGTGTATAAACCTAATTAGATGAATTATGAAAATATGTTTGACCCATTCATTTATAATTAATTCATCGGTGACCAATTAATTATAAAATAAAATTGATCCTTTTTAAATAAAAGGAAATGTTATTACGAAAAACTATTTAAATAAGCACAAGTATGTTTTATAAAAATGAAAAAAATTCATATTTTTGTATTATATTAATAAAATTTATATATAATATGTCTAATATAATTTTATGAATTCATCCCTATGTGTTTTTTATAAATGATATAAAAAAATCCAATTTTTTTAATAAAAGATCTATTTATCTAAAAAGGTAGTTTTATCACATGGTAATAAAAGACGTATTTTGAAAAAAAAATATGAAAACCTTTATTAATTATATTTTATTACATTTAATTTAAATTTGAAATCATACTTTAAAATTTTATGTTGGTTTATTTTTTGGAATTTTTCAGATAGGTTTCATTATTCGATAAATAGTAAAAAGCTACAGTATTATAATTGAAAGCTGGTTTTTTTTAAAACTTTTTATATTATTAGATTATATTATATATTGGTTAAAAATTATAAAGATATAAAATATACCTTAATAAATACAATTATGATTATTTGAATCAATTTAAAATTGAAATTGGATATAAAACTATTTCAAAATTTAGAATATTATTACATTCAAAAAATATTTTTTCAACCCATCCACAAGATTAAATTTTAATTAATTTCTAAAAATTTGATGAATTTAATTTTTAAAAATGTATTCCATATTTTAAATCATATGTTTTAAATTTCTAAATAGAGTTATTTTATTTTTGGACATTATGAAAATTAACTTTGGAAAATTTTATTGCCATGGATAACTGTAAATCTGTTAATTAGGGGTAAAAAGAGTATCATAAATATTATCAAATTACCCTACCAAATGCCTAAATTTTATTGGATGAGTAATTTTCAACCCAAATTATTAATGGTACAATTTTATTAACTATTTGTGTTACTTTGAAAACATTATTCCATTTATAGTATTTTATTTTAAAGAAAAGTCAAATATCACATATATATGTTTTTATTAAATATGAAAACTTTAATTTAATTTTATTTTGATGATACCGTATAATATAAATTTTATTATGTAATATTAAATATTTATCTACATAATAATAAACTATTTATAAATTTTAATTGATAAAATAGTTTCTTTTAATTCTGACACCATGATTATAAATGGATTGTTTATTTAATGGATATATAAAATTAATGATATTAAATATATTAAATCAAACCTCATTAAAAATAATTAATTTAATAAATCAATTTTATAATATAATTTCACACCTCTGTGATTTTTTAGAATATTTTTATAAATTTTTGTTATCCTTAATATGTTTTTAAAATTTCTAGTAATGAATTTTATCAAAAGAATCATTAATGATATTTTAAAGTAAATAATATTTTATTAAATTATATAAAATTCATAAAAATAATATATTCTTCCATATTATTTTTATAAGGTCTAAATTTTCAATAAGGATTAATTTAGAAGAATTTTATTATTTTTCAGTAACTATATTAATTTTTAAAATGAATAAATACATGTTTTCACGGTAAGAATTAAAGTTGTTAAGTAAGGGTTAATGCCAAAAGATAAGGATTAAAAAATAATCACAAAATATCTAAATTTAATGGGATAAAGTTATTTAAAATAAATCATCTCATATTATTGATAATTCAATTTGAATCAATTTGAGAAATAAAGATAATTTATATCAAATTAATATTTTGATAAATTTTAAGAGTTTCCATCTCCTCTCTAATAAAAGGGAACTCGTACTTTAAATTTATACAAAATAAGAAAAATATTTTTGTAAAATTATCTACCCAAATTCCTTCATATTATCCCTTCCCATTTTATAAAAGGAATTATTTTTTCGAGAAAACTCAACTAATATTTCTTAAGGTGTTAATCAATGTATATTTATCAAAGAATATGTTTCATTCTTTTATTAAGCATTTCTGTTTTATTTCATCTTCCACATCCTTCAAATATTATTAAATAATGATAAAATAATAAATACATTACCCTAAATTTACTAATATGTTATTAAATTTTTTAATGACTTATATTTATCACTTTTTAGTACAAAAGAAATATAATTAATCTTCTGTGTGTACAACGGGAAACCATCTCACTAACTGATTTAATTTGAATCCATCACCGCAACTCTAGACTAGTTTTAAGGATGGAATTAATGGTTATATATTATAATAATTATGTATTTATAATTATTAAAATTTAATATATCACTTATATTCTTACATTTCTATGCACATAAATATGATAACATCGTTCAGGCATACGTGTTAATTATCACCATCATAAAGCGATGTGATTCATTTGTTCCATCACCACGTAACATGGATGATATATATACATATATTTAAATTATAAATATGATAATAATGATATAATTTTCATTATTTAAAGATCAATTGATACTTTCCCTCTATCCATAACGATCATGAAAAAATGGAAATGTTACTCAAGCATACGTATGACATACCATCTCTATGAATGTAAATAAGTTAATTTTTCAGATCAGTATTGAATGTTTGGATTTAAAAGAATTATTTTTGTATAAAAATAATAATTTTTATATGATTTTTATTTTGGAGGTAATTAACCATTGACCAAATTGACTATAAATATCAATCCAAAGTCAATTTGGACTCATGTACTCAATATCATCAAAGAATCTTACGTGAACATAAATAACCAAGTAGTTGTTTTAATAATATAATAAGTGATAATAATGGAATATGAGCCTTGAGAAGTTTTTCTAAATCCTTATATGATTATTATTCATGAATGTGAATCTTTTAAAAAATGATTCTGACTCTATTTAATATTTTTTTCTCATGTCACGTTTATTATTATGAGATATATGCCATATTCCCCACTTATTTTTGTTGTTTAGTGTATATAATTCCCATGAATGGTAAATCTCATTTAGTGGTATGTGGATTAAAATATACCAAAACATTAATGGATTCTTGTAACAATTTCACCTTCTTTGATAATTATGTTGGGTTATGAACCTATATTCCATTATGAGGGGAATATTCATCCCCTTTTCCAAGTAATATAATAAATTTACATATTATATGATATTAAATAAAGTTTTTGAAATTATTTCATGGGGTTTACGGTTTCAATGACGGCAATGTGGTTAGACTTCCATGTTCTAGTCTATTTATTTATATTTTTTTGTTAACCCTCCAATGTTAAAATATTATCATCTTCATATAAATATTACTCAACACATTTAGTATCCTCTATTTTGGACATGAGAATAAATGTTTCCGAATTTATATGCTCAAGTGTTCAAAATAATATTTTTAAGAAAAATAATTTTTTCCATTAAAACCCATATTTTTTGACCAAATCTTTGTTTTCTAAAAATGTTTTCAAAAAATAATATCATACGATGTTTCTAAATCCAAATGGATATTTTCATCCAGAACATTTTTCAAATGTTTTTACAAGATTACTTTAATATAATTCATTGTTATTTTCAAATAAAAATTATTTTTAAGTGTTTTATTCATGGAAACATTTTTTATTGAAAAGGTTAAATCCATTATAATGTATTAAATGATCTTTTATTGGAGTTTGCGTTCATAAATGTCAAGAGAAATTGTTGTTACTTATGGACCAGTGGTGATATTTTTCAATGATGTTATCCTAATTCATTCTATGGATTGATAAAGATTGTCTCAAAGATATTGTTATGAAACCTGTTTATTTTACATGGGTAAATAATATTTTGAAAAAAATTAAGGTTGTTTAAATGTTTCATGGTGAAAGGATATTTCTATTTTATTTATTCAATATTCAGTTCTTGGATATTATTTATGAATATTTTATCCCCCTTATAGCTTATGGTCTGGCCCATTATAGATTAAATGATGGGTTCACCCAGATAGTGCTCCAATTCATTGTTTAGTAATTACATTCTCTAAAACATTATACTGGAAGTCACCAATATGGTCATTCCAATATGTTCTATATATTCCTTCAATCTCAATATAATGTTTCATTGGATCATGATTGATATATCATGGTAGGTAAATTTTGAATATTGTGACTATTATAATTTGTAAATTATATATTCCTTGTTTTCATGTATGCTGATACATGTATTGATGGTTATGAATATTAATATGTTATATTCATGAACATTGAATATGTCATGAAAACGTTATGATCTTCTTATTGTCATTAATTAATTTCAATTAGTATTTTTTTTGTTTACCCTTAATGATCAATTAATATCACGCCTCTTATGTTTCCTTTTCCATAGTTTATAAAGAATAATGTTGAACAATGTATTTCTAAAAAGGATTTAAAATGGATAATTTTGATGACCTAACATCGAAGAAGAAGGGAAATATTGAATGATGACATAATCAATGTGCATGAGTATAATATAATAATATTAATACCCAACAATACATGGTATATAAAACATTAAAACATGTCATAGGGAATTAAAAAAAGTAAAAGTTATAACTCTCTAAAACATTAAAACAAAAAAGTCCCTAAAGAACACTCATTTGATGACCCATGAATTGATTATTAAATATATTTTATTTCAATTCTCTATAACATTAAATGAAAATTTTCCTTGATAATGTAAGTGGTGCATGTTTCTGTTTTGATTTTTTTTAGGATTTGATGAAAAAATTTGGGTCACAATTATTGGAATCATATTTGAAAACGTAATGTTTATTTTTTTTAGAATATGATCCGTGAGTGTGGGTTCTATGACATTATAGATGGTATCAATGATGGTTTAGGATACTTTAAGGATAATGAATTTTTATGATTTTTGGATATCATCATGGGTTTACAATTTTTAGATTGATCATAAGTTTAGTGTATTATAAACCATTTTGGGATTTATGTTATAAAAATTTAAAGTGACTACTGATATTTTTAGAGACATTCATTTTTGAGGTAAATCCGGATGATTAAATATTGGGATGTAAAATGTAATGTATGATATAATATTTGAGGTTAAAAAATTTTAGTGTTTTTATTTAGGATGTTATTCGCTTTTCTGGTAATGTAATAATAATTTTCCTTATTTTAAAAAAAGGACAATCCATTGGTCGAGTGAAAACTTATCATGTTTGGAAAAGACATGAGAATTAAACACACAACTCAACGGTGATAAGGGTGCATCTATTACCTCTTTCATTTGTGATATCACTGTTAGTATTAATTTGTTCAGTTAAAAAAATATTATGTATGAAGAATAATATTTTTTTTAGAGAAAATGATTTATCCAATAGATATCTTGTGTATTGGAATATGATACAGTGATAAAGTAACTAACTGAAAATTCAATTTTTATTTTATTTTCAAAGACCACTTAATGGTTTAGAGGTAACCACACATTAGGAACAAAAATCAATAGAAACCAAAATTAAATATTTAAATTACAATATATCATAGAAAACAAGAAACTATTTATTTTTATTCACTACATCAACCAAAGTCAAATCACCACACATTTTCATCATGATTAAACACTGTCAGCATCACCATCCATCTCCATCATGTTCATCACCATCTGGCCACCTCACTTTTCAGCTGTCATAGATTGTTGATTCCAATGTATAATGTCAGACCATGTACTCATCATCCCCAGTTAACATGAAATAACAAAATCATCAAACCAGAACGATCTCACCATATTGAAAGCATAATCCATTGAAATTGGTCCATCAAGAGGACTGATGCCCATGCCATAACTAAAAAAATATATATCCAAAATAGAACTATAAATCATAACACCACTAGTTAGGAATCAAATAGGTCAACCAACGAAAAGAAGAACAAAACTAAACATAAAACATGGGGAATAAATCAGTCGTACGAAAATCTATATCTACTGGAGCACACCTAAAATACTGATGTCCAAAACATTACATCCCAAAACTTCTTAGTGACAATCGATCCAGATCAGACCAAGATGATGAATAAGTTACTAATGTTATTTTAGAAGATATTGCCTATTTTTAGAACATTATATGTTAAATTTAAATAAAATATTGTTTGATTTTATTGGAAAAATTAAGGATGAATTATCTTTTCTAGGAAAATATGATTTTATGGTTATTGTGGTTATTTACAGAAATTGATATCATATTTAGAGATTATATGATTTGGTCATATACATTATCGATTGATACATTAAGAGTAATTGATGTTATTTGGAGATAAATTTCTAAATACTAACTTGGAAGTATATTTGTAAAATACTTATGATTTTTGGGTTCAAATAAAAATATAGAATATTTTTTAGTAATTCTAATTATTTTTTTATAATGATCAATGTTGAAAATTGGGTATTACTATTTAGTTTTGGTATATTAACATTGTTTTTCTTCATAAAAGGTTTATTTGTTTTTTAGAACTATCTTATATTATCTTATACTTACCAAATTTCATTTTGGTTAATTTCAAAAGCCAATAAGAATATATTTTTATACTTTTTTAGATTCACTTACCATAAAACATTATTACTATGCTAATGCAATAAGAAATCATCTTAAATACTCAACGTATGGAGAAAATTATGTGTTTGAGTGGAAAATGATTAAAGGATGAAACTATAATTTTCAAGAAAGTATGTTCTTTTATATTCTTATTTTAGGTAGTAATAAAATTCCTCAACACTATAAAAAAATCTTAATACAAAAATGTTATCGGTCTAATATTCTTACTATGAAATAAATAATATTTTAGCAAACCAAAGATTTATGGTTTTGTGATAGATAACAATATAATGATCATGTTCTCTATCACACTCTATCATAACTTGGTAGTTCTCTTTAACATGTCCATGTTTTCTTATATGGAAATATTCAGTGTGTTATCTCTGTAGACCTTGATACAATCCGTTATCAGTTTTCAAATGGATATTTTATAGACATTTTTCAACTGTGGGATTTAAAAAATGAAATTTGAAAATTAAAACTCTTTTTTAAATGTTTGATTTAAAATTTTGAGGATGAAATGTATTAAATGGATGGATAATTTAACATTGTCGGTTTTAAAAAAAAATTATGATTGATACAATACACAATATGCTTCATCATGTTTAAACAAATAATTAAATATTGTTATTTAAATGTTACCAATATAACATAGTTGTTATAATGCCAGGTAAGAACAAGATTGAATGGATTATAAATATATAGGTTACCCATGTATATAAAATTAATTCTTTGGTTTCTAATAATTATAAATGAAAATATACGGATTTGAAAATAAAAGGTAATGTTATTCAAGAAAAAATATTTAAATGTGGAAAATTGTGTTTTGTACAAATAAATAATAAAAATCACTATATTATATTTCATTAATGAAATTTATATATAATATATTCAATATAATGCTTAAAACTCATTCTAAGTTTTTTCTAGACATGATATAAGAATAAATCCAATTTTATTCATAAAAGATTTATTTTTCTAAAAGGCAGTTTTTCAACCATTTAATAGAAGACATATTTTCAAAATAAATTTCGAATCTTTTATTAGTTTTATTTTATAACATAAATTTATTTTTGAAATGATAATATAAAAATTTACTTCGATTGATTATTTGGTATTTTTTGGATAACTTTTATTTATTGATTAATATTGAATAGATAATATATTTTAATTGGAAACATCTTTTTCATCAAATATATTTGGATTTTTATATTAAATTTTATATTGGTTTTAATGTATCTATACAAAAACTATAAATCTATAATTCCAATTTGGGTCCTTATAATCAATTTCACGTTGGAATTGAATATTAAAACATTTTTGACATTTGAACATTCTTATTTTGAAACATATTGTTTCATATCATCTCTAGGAATAATTTCTAATGATTTTTTACAAATAATTTCAATTTATTTTATAAAAATATATTCCAAATTTTTAATCAGAAAGTAAAATTTATTTAATATATTCCATTTAATTTTTAACAATTTGAATAGAACCTAGTAATTGTTTTTACCACATAAAAGGGTAAATCTTGTAATTAAGGGTAAAAATAATGTTCTAAATATTATAAAATCACCGCAACACTTTTCCTAATTTTTTTAATTTATTTTTTGTCAATAATGAATAACATAAAGTGAATGATGCTGACAATATTGATTAATGAAAAACCTATGGATTAATGACAATACCATTTTTAATATATGGTTATTCAAAAGATATCATCAACTATAAATATTCATTTAAAAGATAATAATTTATTTAAATTATGGTAATTTATTCAAAATATTTATTTAAGAAAATAAATAACATAAATTATGAAATAATAATGATGTAGTAATTTCTTAATTAATAGAATTATGAAATAAATGATTTTAAATTATTAAAATATATAAAATTTGAAATAAATAATGTAATCCAAAAATTTTATAGAATAATTTTACTTTTTAATGATGAGTCAGAAGATTTTTTTCATATTTATATTATTGTTGTGGTAATTATTAAGAATCATGTAATGAATAGTGTCAAAATTGATGTTAATTATATTCTAAAATAAATAATATTTAATTAACTGATATAAAATTAATAAAAATATAAAATATGGTCTTATGATTAGGATATTGATTAAAATTTCATACAAGATTCATTTATGTGTAGTTTGGAATTCTATTGGAAATCTATTAACCGAAAATGTATAAAGATACATGTTGTAATGGTAAGAATTAATGAGGATAAATAAGGGTCAATGACAATGGATAAGGATTTTTAAATAGAAAAAATAATTTTTTTTATTTAATTAGATGAATTAAAATGGAAAAATAATAATTTATTCGAAATAAGTCATTTTGGAGTCATTTGTAAAAATAAATTAATTTATATTATATTATTATTGTGACAAATTCCAAGAGTACCTCTCCCTTGTCCTATAAAAGGGAACCTCTTATTATAATTTAAATACAATTCAAAACCATTTTTGATAAACTAATATCTGAAAATAATCCTTCCATATATATGTCCCCATTTTTATAGGATTTAATTTAGGTAGAATTTCCACCTTAGAGGTGTTGCAGTGTAGATAATCAGAGATTGTTCAATGAAGACATACCATTTTTAATTAATTTTCCTGTTTTATTTCATATTCCAGTTCAATAAATTATTTACCTACCATAATAAAATAATAACTGCAATATAATAAATAAACATATATGTTATTATTCTAGGGTAATTACTCACATTCATATCATTTCCATCAAATGGAAAAAGAATTCATCATCTGTGTGTATGGTGGACTACCACCTCGCTCATTGATGTAATTCATTTTTCATCGTAGTATATATATACATGTTTAATTTATGGAACTAATGAATATATATTATATTAATGAAAAATTTTCATTATGAAGTGATAATATTTTATTTATGTTCTTACCTTTCAATGAACAAAAAATCATATCCTTATTCATGCGTATTTGTGGATTATCACCTCTACAAAGCGATGCGATTATTTTTTTTATTCACTATATCACATGGATGATACAAAAAATAATGTTTAAATGATTAATATGATAATAATGATATTATGGCCATTTTTAAATATAAACTTATACTTACATTCTTTCTATATTGATCATATAAAAATGGAAACATTACTCATGCATATGTATGACTTTTCGTCTTTATGACTATAACTAAGTTCATTTTTAAAATCAATATTTTATTGATATATTTGAAATAATAATTGATATATGAAAATTAAAATTATTTCATTATTATTATTCTTTAAATTAATGACTAATGGACACTTTGACTATAGTCATCAAACTAATGTCAATTTGGACTCAAGTTCCAAATATCTTCTAAACATCAAGCTTGAAAATAAATAAATAAGTAATTTTTATAACATTATAGTAAGTGATATATAAAATAAATAACAAAATAATAAAATTTTATTATGAAATTTTAATTATACATTAATATTAATATTTCACGTGACGAGTCAGACTCAAGCTAATGGTTTTTCTCATATCACTTTTATTTATATGAGATATATGACATATTCCTCATATATTTTAGTTTTGTGGATTATATAATTCCAAGTAATGTATTGTAACCATATTATAATTAAATTTATGGTTACATTCATATCAATATTAGGATCTCTATTTTAGGGGTCTTATATATTCAATGATATAAAAACTATAATGGATTTTTGTCCCAATATATCCTTCTTTTAGACTTATGTTGTGTTATGAACATATGTTCCATTATAAGGTGTATATACATCCCCTTAACAATGAAATATCTATAATTCATTTATACTCAGGATATTTTTTGTTTCTTTGAAATTGTTTCATGGGGATTATAGTTTCAATGAAACAAATTTTGTAATAGTTTCATGTTACAGTCTCATCATTAATTAGTATTTTTAGTGATTAATCTTGCAATGTTTGAATATTAGGATATTCCTCAAAATAATTATCTAGAATTTTATTCCCAATTATTTAGGTCATGAGAATAAATTTTTCCCCTCTTTATGTTCTCTAGATATGAATGACATATTTTTATCAACAATTGTTTTTAGTCAAAAACTCTTTTTCTCCCAAAAATATGTTTTAAAAAAATGGTTTTCAAAAGTGGTTTTCAATGGAAAGAGGACATATTCCCGAAGATATGTTTTAAATTATTTTTAAAAATATTTCTTTGTAATATTTAAATATTTTTTTCAAATAACTAATATTAAAAATTTATTATGTTTTAAAAAATAATTTTCAAAATGAAAGGGGAATTTCCCTCATAATGTGTGAAATTATATTTTAATGGTATTTAAATTTATCAAAATCAATAAACCTTATTTTTACTTATGCACCAACGAGGCTATATTTCAATGACACCATCCTAATTCATTTTATGGAATGATTAAAAAAAATTTAAAGATATTTTTTGGAAACATATTTTTTAACAAGGGTAAATTATGTTATAAAAATAATAATGCTTATTCAAATTTGTTATGGTGAATTGAATTCACTATTTAATTTATGCATTATTTGGTTATTAGAAATTATTTAAAAAGGGCTGAGCACCATCATAGATTACATATGAGCTCATTATAGCTTAAACAATGGGTGCACCCAGATTGCACTCTAATGCATTGGGTAATGATTATATTCTCGAGAGAATTGTATTGGAACCCAGTTTTATGGTTATTAAAATTTGTAAAGGTTCTATAAGGGGTCAATAATATATTTATGAGAATATTTTCTAAGATACCAATTTATTTAATATATTATTTCTATGGGATTATAATATTTTATTTTATCAAGATTCAGATAATATGCCCCATTGTTGATGATTCTTATGACTTTTTTCCTTTGTTAATACATTATTACATGTTTTATGTTGTATGATCCAGGAATTGGTGGGAATAAATACTCTTATGTTATGCTAATGTACTATGATTATTTCATCATTTGGTTATTAACATCTTATTTTCATCAAAGACATTCAATTGATAATGCTTATTTTTACCCTTATAGACTATTTGAGCTCTCCCTTCTTATTTTTCCTTTTCCCTATGCTTTAAAGACCTATTTGGAAAATAATAATTATATAAATTATTTCAAACTATTATTTTGAGAATTAATATTTAATAAGAAATGATCTGTTATATGGTTTAAATTCTTATTCAACTATTTGTGATTTTTTAGTAGGATCATTCCCTAATTCTCTAAAATTCTAAACCTAAAAGTCCACAAAGGATGTAAGTGATTAATGATTTCATTTTGATATAGTATAGTTTGGATGGAAAAAATATAGGCATCATTTCTAAAAACATAATGTTCATGTTTTCAGCACAAAATCCATGAGTCCATGTTCTGGGCCAATTTAG
This sequence comes from Viscum album, assembly GCA_963277665.1. Lineage (NCBI taxonomy): Eukaryota > Viridiplantae > Streptophyta > Magnoliopsida > Santalales > Viscaceae > Viscum > Viscum album. The sequence continues at coordinate 1,073,739,934 of OY728129.1, forward strand.
TAACAATACAATATGCCTCAACAAAATAAAATTGATAAATAATTACAATCCTCCAAATCCCATTTCGTTCATCATTATATAACATACATAATTTTTTTTTAATAATTTAATTAATTTATAAAAGAAAAATATTCATAATTATAATGTAATATATTATCCTATTATAACATTCTACCACCTGATTTTTAATAATTTTTCATTATTTTCATTGTTTATGTCGTAAATTTGCTTGTTTTCTCTTATATGGTTTTCGTGAATGATGTTATTCTTGAGAAATTTATATAGCTACATAATCTCTATATTGATATAAATTTTGTAATTTTATAATTATATTATATGTTTATAATCATTATTGAAATTGAACATATACAATGGATCACATCACATCATAGAGAATATAGGCAGTATAAAGGCACAAGTGACATTATCGCATCCTTAATGAGTGAATGGATAAGGAATTAAGTGAAATAGTTATTGTAGAGAATAAATATAATATTATATATATAATATATATTTATAATATTTAACCTTACTACACCCCATCTAATGTTAATGTTAAAAACTAATCGTATTTGTTCGCGAGGCAGTATCCCGATGTACACATGACCTATGATATTAGAATTAGAGAAAAATAAAAATTAAGAATTAATATGTGATAATAAGATTTTATAAGTATAATAATGTTATAAATATCATATTATTTTTCTAAATTCATCATTATATCCATCCTTGAAATGTGGTGATGGAAAACAAATTACTTCGGTTCGTAAGGTGATAGTCAACCAAACACGTGATTGACAAGTTCATTTACCATTTAAAGGAATAGGATATAGATATAGGATATTAAATTAAAAATTATAACACCTAAATATATATTAAGTATTTTTTTATTTCATATTATAATGATTAAATAATATTTTAGGAAGGTGGAAGAACAAATGAGATGAAAAAAGACATTTAAGAACATTTACTCTTCCTCAGAGAACTTGTATTATTTTTCATAAAAATCATTCTTAAGATAGTATTATTATTAAAAAAAGGGATCTATTATATTGTTGGGAGATTAAATATGTGATTTGGTCATGTATTTTTCGAACCTAATGGATTTTGATGTGTAAATATGGGAAGATAATGTTTTTCTTCTATAAGTGGAATGAGAAGACAGACATGGAATTTTTTCAATGATTTTATTACACCCACTTTTTATCATGGATAAGTATCTAAATGAGTCATTATCAACTGTTATAGGTAATATGGATTAAATATGTCCATAAAATGTGTTTTGGAGTTGTTTTGGGTCATCTTTAGCACATATTGTTTTAGTTTAATCACCCAATTATCTTGTTTTTTTCCTTAACAATTATAATTACTTTTAACTTCTTTTAATATTCATAAATGGTAAAAATTTATATTAACATATTATAGTATATAAATTATGATTTTTATAAATATAGAAAACATATTTCCAAAACCAGTTCACTTGAGTGGAAGAATCTAATTAAAAATTGGACCCCAGATGTGACAAAAATGAATATTTTCAATGGGCGGAATTAACATACGTATAAATGGTTTTTATATCAAAAATAAATATATAATTGATCTATATAATCTAGAATATGAACTTTTAAAATATTTTAATAGTTTTTTAATTTAAAAAAAAATTAAATTTTAATTTTTTCATGTGAATTATTTAAACAAAAAGGCAGTTTTCAAGAAAATATGCCTTTTTCCCTATTAATCTAAAAATTAAACATTTTGGAAAATTCACAAAAATAAACCCTAAAATAGTAGTTATATTATGCTTTCATAAATTATGTTAATTTAATATAATAAATTTTCTAAAAATGTTAAAATAAACATTATATTATGTGTACAATTTGAGACAAAACTATTTTTTTAATTATAGTTTTCTATAAAATATTTCAATTTTATTTTAAATGATACATATTTTTTATAATCAATATATAAAAAAATTTAATAATATAATTATTATTATTCATAACTTCTAATTTCATGGAATGTTTATAATAGTTTAATTCATCAACATTAAAATAGACTCGAGATTGCGTATTCTGAAAGCTATCAAAGAGATTAAATTTAATGAAATATATTTCCTATATTTTTTATTCTTGATGTTTCATGTCCCATATCATATATAATTTGATGTTAGTATTTTTCAATTTTTGGATGTTATAGAGTCTTACATTTGAGGATGTGTACATATAGTGATGTACCACATTAGACTGTATTGAGTGGCTCAATTTAAGTGTTATAATATAATATAAAAAATTATATTTTGGTACAACTGTCAATAGTATCTCATTCATACTACAAAGAAATTGTATGGAAATCTACTATCCCAGGGACATGACCCCACGACCATGCCCCAAACCCCAACCCCCCATACCAGCCCAGTCGACCATGGGGTGCATATAATATAGAATAACTTATTTAATATAAAACATGTTTTCCCTAACGTTTATTTTTTAAAATACTATGTTCTCCAAAAACAAGTTGTTATGATTTTTAATACAATTTATTTGATCATAATTGTAAAAATCATACTATGATAACCTTAACTCATAGTTTATTTTTATACATTATGAAAAAACTCATAAATCATATAATTCAGTAGTTTAGTAGTATTAGGAACTATAGACCTTTCGGAATATTTCATATATTTGAAAACTAAATCTATATTAAATTAAAACATGAATGTTTTACTAGTTTCATAATGAAAATATTGTATCACATGTAATATTCCACTTATTTTCCTCAATAAATGGAAAAATTATAAAGGGGAGTCTTCAGATGCTAAGTAAGGGGTAGATTATAGTGGAATATATCATACATAATCATGGAATCAAAAATATTTCACGTAAAAACAACTTACATAAAAAATAATATATCCATGGATTAAATAATAGAAAATAAATCATTAGATTAGAGAAAATGATATCATATTACTATATTATAGAATGCCATACATCATAACTATTCTACTAAGGCATTGTGCAAAGACATCCTTCAAAAATGAGTATCTATTACAAAAAATACCCAACTAGATTATGTCATGGGACCTATTGATGTATCAAGGGAATATATATTTTCTGGTTCCACCCATCACATAATAACTCCAATGCTTCCATCATATGAATGGAATTTCTAAACAATTACCTATCATAATGTCACTTGAGGAACCTCATACACAATCATTAAAAATTAATCAATAATTTTTCACTTAGGAAAAATTTATATGAAGAATATCATTATTTTGGATTTCAATAGAACAATTTAGATACCTAGGTGAATATCCCATAATCAACATAAAATGATAGGATATTATTAATGAAATATAAATTGATCCTATCAATGAAATATTAACACGGTAGATTTTTAGAGTAATTTTATTATGTAGGGATATCAATAAGAAATATTCTTTCATTATGGTTCATAAAGAGGCCATAAATTATCAAAATCATATCCACTGGGATTGTGAAAACAATTTTATAGCTTTAATATCTTCTCAAGAACCATTCAAATGTCATATTAATACCCAAAGATACTTTTGTAAATTTATTACCCCATAGTGTTGTGGAACTAGAGGAATCATCTTTTTTTGTGTCTAGAAAAGGATTTTATTGATCAGAAACAAAACCCACATTACATTCACAAAAAATTAAATGTTCTATTGATACTAGGGTGTTTTAGAATTTAAAAAACATATAAATTTAGTACAATTATACTTAACCATGTTATCTCATTGAAAATATTATAAAAAATTTATATTAATAAATAATAATTGCATTTCTCATTGTAATGAAATGGAAATTGAAGGATTAAAAAAAGAGGGAAGAGGTTAAGAACCCTTACCATGAAAAGTAATAGCTCCACAAATAAAAATAGATCCTTATCTAATAACCAAAGTAATTTTAATTTTATATCAATTTAATGTCTTATTAGTATCCTATATTTTACTTTATATGGTCATATATCCCCTATAATAATTTTATGTAATTTTTCAATTGAATAAAAAAATATTTGTATTCCGAATAAATTGTTTTTATTTAAAAATATTATTTTATTTAAAATATAAATTTGAAAAATTTTAATTCTAATATGAATTATTTACATTCTAGTTTTCCAATAATCATACAATGTGGTTGATATCTTGGTGTATGCATGATTTATCTACAGAGAGTTTTTACATTTCATAATTTGGGACATGGAAATTTTTGCTTGTGTATAGGTACATTGATAAATTCATCCCATTTGTGGGATATTATTTCTAAGCGCTACTGTCCAGCCCCTAGTCTATTGAAGGAGGGCCTAGGGTAGTCCCAGCCTAGACATTTCTAGGACAGTTTGAGACATCATGAATGTAAATAAATGAGAAATTATAATAGGTAGAACACTGATGATAAGAGAAAAGTAAAATGTTTAAATTAAAAGGCTACATGAATTATACTTATATATGTGAGAATAAAATCTTGAAACATAGAAATGATCAATATTGTATGAACGAGGATGTGAAAAAAGTAATATTTTACCACCTCGTTGAATGTTATTCCATTAAAGGAAGTAGTGATAGATACATTTCTAATTTACTCTAATTATTCTAATGGGTTGTTTGATTTATGATTTTTCAATAAATTTATTTCTAATAAATTTAACCACAAATTTGAAATAACAAATCATGAAATGAAGATTTAAATATTTGTAAAAACTATGAGTAGTAATATTAAAGAATCAAAGATTTACGGGAGCCTTTCTATTGTCATCAATTATATTTTTTACATAAATTATTATTTTCTTACCCCTAGTAGAGTTTGATGATAATCTATTTGAGGATTTTATTTTAGTTTATATTATATAACTAATGAATTCTTATTCAATTGTATTAGTGAGTTTACATTTATATATAAGAATGTGTTTGTACCTATGATAACATATAAAAAATCTAATACATCCTTTAATGACTCGGTGAATGTTATATATCACATGTCATTGAAAATAAAGAATTAATATGGAATATTGATTCACATATGGTAAATGAATATTTTGTAATATTTCAAAAGGATTTTAATTATTTTATTCCTAATATAACAGTTGTATATATTTTTACATGGTGTTTAGTGGTATGATATAGTTAGAATATCTTTATCTCATGGATCAAATAGAGATATTGGAGTTAAAAAATAAATTAACAGAATTGTATCATAATGGTTTTATTAACCCAATACATTCACCCTGGGGAGATACTAGATTATTTTTATTTAAAAATGTATAATTCATTTGGGATTTATATTGATTATAAACATCCTAATAATATTACTCTTAAGAATTTGTATTTTTGGACTCATATTAATGGCTTGTTTAATCATCTCCAGAATGCTCATTATTTTTTAATGATTTTCCTCTGGTTTATGTATTATTAACTGAATATAAATGAATAATATGGTGTTTAATTAATGTATTTTGTATCCGCTAAATAATTAAGGTTATTTTTCCCTTTATAAAAAATTAATGTTACTGATAAATTGTTTTACTTACAACATCTAACTTAAATGAATGATGATATAATAATAAAATATTATGATTTAATTTGACATTAATTGTATAGATGTTAGATTAGTTTGTATAAATAATACTAACTAAATTATGAAAAATTATGAATAAAACATTTTCATTAAAAAATATTCTTGACTAAGACTTTGGAAATAGTTACCTAATTTAAAATGGTTATAATAATATCATTTAATGTTAAAGGATCATTTCTTATTGTATTGTATTTTTTTATATATGTTATGTTTCTATAGAAACAGTGAGACATTACTTTTATTAAATTTATTGACAGTCAAAAAATAAAAATAAAAAATATTTATACATTTATTATTAATTTGTTATAAATGAATATAAAATTGTTTATAATGTTCAATTTTTTTTTCATAAAACAATTTTGATTGTGTGCATTATATTTTATAATAAAAATTGAAATGATATTTATTTTTGAAGTTTTTTACTGATTCATTGAAACAAAATAATCAATAAAATATAATAACATTTATTTAGTGGTTTTTATTCTTCATTTTATTTGAAAAAATTAAGCATTATTCTTTAAAATTTATATTCATAAAAATGGGTTTCCTTTAATTTGGTTTACATGTTTTAAAAATAAATGATTCTTATTATAAAAATAGATTATATTAAAATGGATTAAATAATTTTAATCCTAATAATTAATATTAGGTTATAATATTAACATAATTTTTTTCATAATGAATAGTAACCGTGGTAAGATTTAATTACAACAATTTAGGTTAAAATGATATACCAGGGTTAAAATAAATAAATAAGTGTTAAAATAACCTAAACAATTGTCAATATTATATTGGCTAATTTGATTTCAAACCAACCGTATCATATATTTCATTTTTGGTTTCATTGGTGCTCCATTCCAATGTTAGTGGATTTATTAAATTTCAAAATTCTTCATAATTACAAGTATACCACTCCCCTCACTTATAAAACGGAACCACATCTACTCTCTTATTCAAGCCACCTGATCCCTATAACTCCAAAAATATCTCACAATATATGCGATAAATATTACTTCCATCAACCTAGAGGTTTTTTATTCATAAAATATAACTTCATGAAGGCCAAAGTGGTAACACAAATGAAGATTATTAAAGAATAAGTACATGTATTTACTAAAAATATTCATGTTTCCTTCAGCATAAAACATTTTAAATTATTATATAACCATATTAACATGATGGGACAATTATATTTACTATATTGAGATGTTTTTATTTTTAAATTACAGTCACTTTATATCATTCACTATAAGGCCCCGGCCTTAAACCTTACTTAATCTTTTGTTATTATAAGATTACACATTGAGGATCTTTTCGGGTTTAGAGTTTTAGAAAATTAGATCATTAAACTTGCATTACATTCCACATATAAACAAAGTGGTTACATAAAGATAGTATTCTTCATTCCCATCAATGGAAACATATTTAAAATAAAACATGGATTCTTTCTTGACACTCCCTTGACATTATCATCATATCATGTACCTTTCCTTGACCTGTGAAAATCATTTCAAAAAAACTTGGGATTAGCATAAAAAGCTCAGTAAGGGATATACAAATATATGGAAATGAAACATGGGTACATATATACATAAGAATGAGATCATACTTTACCTATAGAACATAAGAGCTTTAACATACCTCATCAAATCATGAATAAATCATAGAAATCATAAGACATAAAGGTTACTTGAGGCATTCATAACATTCTTACGTAGGGAGTAACCCTCTCGGTTACGTTTGGAATACCAATCACAGTATATTCCCTAAATCTATTCGGAGAAAAATTAACCTTTCACTCCTTCGCGTTACCCAATTCATTGGAGAGCTATATTGGGCTCACCCGCCCTTAGTTTATCACAGGACCACCTGTATTCATAATAATACCCAAGAACCTCAAAATAATCGTATCACATAAAACATGCAAAAAGGAAACATAACATTTCCACCTTTCAATCACAAGATATCAATACAACAGAATGATATAAAAACATTATGAAAACCATTTTCAATACCAAAATAAAAGAAAAGTAAAACATGGTATTTATTTTTCTTTTAGAAAAAAGGTATGGCTTGTAGAGGAAGCCGAAACTCAAATAATGGCCATAGCGGAAGAGAAGTCGTTGTCGCCGCATACGTGCGACAAAAACATTTCCTTTTGTCGTTTAGTAAACGCTTCATATAAAAAAAATTCTTTTTGAATAAATGTAAATGTCAAAGGGGTTTATACAACTTATAAAAGAAGGTTGTGTATAAAACAAAATATGCCACAATGAAAGGAGATTGAGACGAAGTCCCATACCTCGGGTCCGACTTGACTCGATCGTTCTTTAATGTCCTGAATAATAAACTTGAGTTAATTTCTACTTGCTTAAGAAACTTTTTCTAGTTCATTATTCCTTTTATATCACTTATTTCCATGTCATGAACACTATGTAATTATTTATGTTAATAACGGTCGTTTTAAAAATCATTGGTACTTAACTCAAAAATAAACCCTTTATAATTACAAGTTGTTCATGTATCCATTATATCCAGAATTATAATCATGATGTATATATCCTATATATCTAGTACATGCATGGATTTATAATATTACATAATCATTTATATGTAATAAATGAAATGCACCGTTCATGGAGACGATAAGCAGTACGTACGCATGAACGCTACTTTAATTTCTATTTCGTATTTTATAGAATGGAATCATAATGATATAAATTTATATTATATTTACAGTATAATATCATATATAATATCATAGTTCCATCCTTTATACGTCCCACATATGGTATTTAATAAATCAAATCATTTTGAGGGGGTGGTAGTCCGCACTTCCTTAAATAAAGATATCGCGTTTACCCATAATGGAAACCACAAAGGTATGACCAAAATGAAAAATAAATAAGCTTAAGGAAAATATAAACATATTATATATCATATATAAATATAGTTAATCTTAATGGCCACCTTTTAAGGTGTTAAAAGAATGTTGAACAATCATCGTTTCGGGAGGCATAAATTCACCATCCACAGAAACAGTATGTCCTTTAACATTAGATGTAGGTGTGTGTTAGTGAGCTCGAATTCTTCTTATAACAACATACTAGTATATTGAAGATACTTGAGTTGTTACAAAATAATTTAATAAAAAGATTTTAGGGTGTTGGAGAAGCAAAAAAAAAACAAAAGGACTCAAGTGAAGACATTACCTTAAAATCGGGTAACTTCCTTTGGTTTGAGCTCAAAGGCTTCCTTGGGAAAACTTCTGACCAATGTGAGGCTTCAAGGAGTAAGAGAGAGATGTGGAGAGACACAATGGTCAGGGGTTGGCCGAGCCAAAGGCTTTGGGAGTGTGGGTAAGGAGGTAGAGGTGGGAGCCTTTTATAAGAGGAGAGGAGGGGCACTCCTGGAAAGTAAAGAAATGTTACTTTATTTGAAAATGATTTTCGGATTCAAAAAATCCCAAATTGATATAATTCTAGGTTAAGGTGATACAGGTTCTAAATCCACCCATCCAATAGGTTTTGGACATGTTTAGGTCATAGATTTTACATTATCATTTCATTTTATTGAAATCCTTTATTAATGATGTAATCGCTGCATCATCATGATGTCATAAATAATTTAACATATTTAAAGTCTAAAAATTATTAAAAAAAATATCACGATGTAGGAAATCTTTTTATCTTTCCAATGACTATTTATAATCAAAATTCTGATTTGTATAACCCCATGTAAAAATTGTTTTAGTAAAACAACTCATGTTTGTGTTATTTTTTACTTTAACATTAAATAAAATGTTATTTATGTCATTTCCCAACCAAAGTGGCTCCATGGGGTCCCAAAGTTGACCCATGGATTGTCATGGTCGGCCATGAAACATCCAATGTGGGTAGGACATGTGTCAAGCTCATCTCATATAATTAAAACATTATTTTTACCTTAAACTACACTAATTATCTCTAATCGCGATTAAGAACTTAAAAGTTACTATTCACCAAAAAATTATTTTAATCTCATTGAACCACATTTTACTTATTAATGACAACCATGTATTTTGGATTTTTTAAAATCAAATTAAAGAAGTGGCAAAGTTTAATTTAAATGAAAAATCAGTTTCTTTAACTTCCACTTAGTGGTTTCACTATTCATCAAAAATTGATGTCTTTCAGAAAAATTCCAAAACTTCACCCTAAGCAATATTTGATATTCCGAATTCAAAAATGATGTCTATTTTAAAAAATTCAAAACATATAAGATGCATTAATTAATTTAATAATTAATTTCCGCTGTCATGACAAATAGCATGTTTTTATGAAACAATAAGTATCAAAAGATTGACACTAGTTTAAGTCCAATTTCAAAGTGAAATTGATTCCAATGACCACCATTGGATTAAATGGTAAAAATATATTCTAATTTCACTTTAAAACCAATTAAAAAGATAATATAATCATATTAATAAATTAGATCAAAAAGAGGTTTAGAATTAAAATACAACATTCTTCACTATTCATTAAAAATGAACATTGTCAGAAAAATACCAAAAATTCAGAAAAAGTAAATTTTGATGCCCCAATCATAATTAATAAGTTTATTTTGACAAACATAGCATATAAAATTGTCAAAATATAGATTTAAAAATGGTTTTCCATTAAAAGTCAATAAAACAATCTTTTAAAAATATTAGTGTATTCCATTCTTAAGATTGGATTTATTTTCCTTTTAAACCTCTAAAACACTATCTAATTCATTAATAGACATAGATAAAAAATATATATTATTCATTACTTACTTGGGATTTTACATCCATCCCCCCTTTAGAAAATTGCTTCCCCGCAATTTATTTACTTATCGAATAAATGGAGGTACTTATACCTCATTGCATTTTCAGATTCCCATGTTCCCTCTTCTATCATATAGTTTTTCCACAAAACCATTACCTGATTAATCACCTTATTTCGTAACACTTGCTCCCTGTGGTCAAGAATTTGGACCGGTTGTTCCTCATAAGATAGGTTCCCTTCCAGCTGAACTACCTCTAGACTCAAAACATGAGATGGATCTGGCATATACTTTCTCAGCATCGAAACATGAAAAACATTGTGTACCTGAGATAAACTCGGAGGTAAAGCCACCCTGTATGCAACTGATCCAACTCTCCCCAGAATTTTATATTGTCCAATGAACCCTTAACTCAGCTTTCCTTTCTTACCAAATCGCATCACACTTTTCCATGGTGAGACTTTGAGAAAACATGATACCCTACCTCAAAAGTTAGATCCTTCCTCCTGTTGTCCGCATAACTCGTCTGCCTGCTCTGAGCTGTTCTCATGTGTTTCTGTATCAGCTGAACTTTTTCTGCCAACTCTTCTACCAATTATGGTCCCATCAACTTCCTTTCACCCACTTCATCCTAGAAAGCTGGTGTTCGACACCGCTTCCCATATAACGCCTCAAATGGTTCCATCTGTATACTGGAATGAAAACTGTTATTATATGAAAATTCAACCAAAGAAAGATGTTGGTCCCAAATTCCCTGATAATCTATCGAACAAGCTCGTAGCATATCCTCCAAGGTCTGAATTGTTCGTTCTGACTGCCCATCTGATTGAGGATGAAAAGTTGTACTAAAATTTAATTCAGTACCCAACAACTTCTGAAGGCCTTTCCAAAAGTTAAAAGTAAAATTGGGATCACGATCAGATACAATGGAGAGAGGAACTCCATGTAACCTAACTATCTCTTTACGATACAAATGGGAAAGTTGATCTAGGGAAAAAGTATCTCGTATAGCAAGGAAATGAGAAGATTTAGTCAAGTGATCAACAATAACCCAGATTGCATTATTACCTCGAGATGTCTTCAGTAATCCCATAACAAAGTCCATGGATATATTCTCTAATTTCCACTCTGGCACTGGTAAAGGCTGAAGCATTCCTTTCGGTAACTGCTGCTCTGCTTTAACCTATTGACATGTCAAACACTTCACAGTAAAATCAGCAATATCTCTTTTCATTCCATCCCACCAGTAATACTCCAGCAGATCTCTGTACATCTTAGTACTTCTAGGATGAGCTGAAAACGGAGAACTATGAGCTTCACATAACAACTCTCTCTTCAACTGTGAATCACAAGGCACACACAATCTCTTCCCAAGTCTCAAAACACAATCATTATCAATGTTGAATGCAGGCAACTTACCTTTCTGAACCAGCTCTACCTTTTTCTGAAACTCACTGTCTTGCTTCTGTGCTTGCTTGATTCTATCTGATAGAGATGATCTCACTGATACCTGAAATAAAACAGAAGAATATCCTACGCCAAAAACATCTATGCCAAAGTTCATCAAATCCTTAACCAAAGGATCACGTTCCAAACGCAACATTGTTAAAGAAGAATTACTTTTTCGACTCAAAGCATCATCCACTTTATTTGCTTTTCCCTGATGGTAATGAATTGTACAATCATAATCCTTGATTAATTCGAGCCATCTCCTCTGTCTCATATTTAACTCTTTCTGAGTGAATATACACTTTAAACTTTTGCGATCAGTATATATTTCACACTTTACTCCATACAAAAGATGTCTCTAAATTTTCAAAGAGAAAAAAACAGCAGCTAATTCCAAATCATGTGTAGGTTAATTTACCTCATGAGTTTTCAACTGTCTTGAAGCATAAGAAATTACCTGATAATTCTGCATTAGGACGCAACCAAGTCCTTTCAATGAAGTATCACTGTATATAACAAACTCACCAATCCTAGAAGGTAATGCCAAAACTGGAGCATTTACCAATATTCTTTTCAATTCCTGAAAACAATCATCACATTCTTTTGTCTAGATAAACTTAACACCCTTCCGAGTTACCTTAGTCATTGGACTAGATAACCGTGAAAAATTTCTAACAAACCTTCGGTAATAGCCTGCCAAACCAAGGAAGCAGCGAATCTCAGTTATATTTGTGGGTCTTGGCTAGTCTTCCACAACTTTTGTTTTTGCAGGATCAACAGTTATCCCATCTTTAGAAACAATGTGACCAAGGAATGAAATTTGTTGCAACAAAAACTCACACCTGCTAAATTTTCCATACAGTTTATTTTCTTTTATGGTTTGCAAGATAACCCTTAAATGTCATTCATGATGTCACGACCCGTCCTCGGGGCCCGTGCCGTGACTACCCCAAGCCCGCCTTCCATAGGCCAGGGGCTGGCGACTAGCACCAAAGGCGTAAATCCCGATAACAGGGAAGGCATTGCCTTTATAAGTAACAACCACCACAGAGTCAGCAAGCGGAAAGTAACTACAAGTGCAGAAAAGTAAAGGGGGCCGGAAATACAAGCCCAACTGTAAAGTACAACTCGAAAGGGAAAAACAGCAGCTGGAAGAATGAAGCGGCTCCTGGGTCGTCCGCCTCGATTCCTACCTGAAGGGTAGGTACAGATGGCTCAGCTCCTGGATCGTCCACCACGGATCCTACCTGAAGGGTAGGTACAGATAGCTCCTCTACTCCACAGGTCCTGTCGTCTACTCCGGGTACGTCCGCCCAGTGGTCCACCTCCGGGTACCGACCTGCTCCGCAAGTCTCAACTGCGATCTGCGCTGTCCGTCGTCTGCAACCAACACAACGAGGTGCGGGCATAGCCCGTGCAGGGGTGAGTATAAGCTACTCAGTAGGGACCCCGAGACCCTTAAGGTCTCACCAAATCCAACATGGATATCCACAAAGTAAAGGCAGCAATCACGAAGTAACATCAGACTCTACTTAGGTATACGCCCATACATATACCTAAGTCATCAAGTAACCCATCCAATCTCAAGGATACACAAAAATCATGAAATCAACGGATAACCATCACCCAGGTATATGCCCATACATGTACCTAAGTTATCAAGCGACCCATCTCAATCATGAGGAAACACAAAGGTCAAAGGTCTCAGCTCAAACCAGGATTTTCATTATCGAAACCGTAACTGCTGAAGAGCCCCGTCTCTGAAGTGTGTAGTAGTCCTATCACGACTCCGAGGTACTGCTCGCTAACCTAAGACTGCTGAGGTACTCCTCCTGTCGAGTACTGCGGGTTTGCGGCCAACTACCGGGCGCTCCGTCCGCTGAGGGTCTGTCGCCAAATACCGGGCGCTACCCAGATAGCCTGCTGAGGTACTCCTCCCGTCGAGTACCGCGGGTCTGCTGCCAACTACCAGGCGCTCCGTCCGCCGTGGGTCTGCCGCCAAGTACCGGGCGCTCCGTCCACTGGGCTAGTCGACTCACTCCAAGTCGAGTCGGTCAAGCAGTCGTCAGGTCTCAGCCGGCTACACGGTCTCCGTACTCTGCACGCACGTCTCCACCGTCGTGGGTCTGTCGCTACAACCAAGCGCACACACTCCGTAGAGTAACGCGGGTCCGCCGCTACAACCAAGCGCTCCACCGTCAAGGGTCTGCTGCTGCATCCAAGCGTACACACTCCGTAGAGTAACGCGGGTCCGCCGCTACAACCAAGCGCTCCACCGTCAAGGGTCTGCTGCTGCATCCAAGCGCACCACCACTGTCAAGTACCACGGGTCCGCTCCACGAGCTACTGGTCGATACTCCAAGTATCACAAGGTCCCGCGAAGAAGTGTCTCAAAGGTCCGTCTCGTCACAGGGGTCTCAACGCAACAGACGGCGCGTCGATCGGACGCCCGGTCTGTGAGTTATTAGCCTTTTCGTCCCAGGGGACCGGTTGGTTTCGTGAGCGAAACCAAACCCGGCCGTATCTCAACTGTACCCCGAACTCCCATAGGGTAAACTCAAAGGGACCGTTACTCAACGTAACCATCAACGCCGCTGACGGCTCGTCAAGCGGACGTCCTGTCTGAAAGATATCAGCTTTCCCGTTCCAGGGGCCCGGTTGGATTTCGGGTACAATCCAACCCGGCCATACTCCGACTGTATCCAAAACTCGGGCGGAGTATGTCAAAAGTTCCGTCTCATCAAGAGGAAGTCAACGAAACAGACGGCGCGTCAATCGGATGCCCGGTCTGTGAGTTATTGGCATTTTCGTCTCCGGGGCCCGGTTGGTTTTTAAGGGAAAACCAACCCGACCGTACTCCACCTGCGTCCAAACCTCGGGCGGAGTATGCCAAAAGATCCGATTCACTAAGAGGAACACAACGCGACTGACGGCGCGTCAATCGGACGTTCGTGGCTCAAGATATGAGCGTTTCCGCTCCGAAGGCCCGGTTGGTTTCGTGAACGAACCAACCCGGCCGAACTCAAAGTAACCCGAAACCTTGAGTGCGATATACCGAAACGACCGTCTCGATCCAAGGATCGCGTAGCCGCTGACGGTTCGTCAATCGGAGGTCCCAGGCCCAAGATATGGGCGAAAGACCGAAGAGGGCCCGAAACGGGGGTACTGGGCCCGGGGCGACCCGGCCCGAACCCCCCCCTGGGGTCGGCCGAACCGGGTCGGCCCGAACCGGGTCGGCCCGACCCGGCCCGAACCGGGTCGGCCGGGTCCGGTCCGGCCTGGGCGCGGCCCGGCCGACCGGACCGGCTCGGCTTCGGCCGAGCGGCCGAAGCGCTGCCGCCGCGGGTCAAACCCGCGGCTTGGAGAAAACGCGGCCCGCGCGGGCCGCGTGCTGGAAGGCCGGACCGCGGACGCGGTCCGGCGGCTCGCCGCCGCCGCGGCTCGGCCGCGGCGGACTCCTCCGGCGGCGCGCCGGGCGCCGCCGCCCCCGGTCGCCGGCGCCGCCGCGCCGGCGACCCGCGCCGCCGCCTCCTTCCGCGGGCCGCCGGAGATGCTCCGGTGGCCCGATTTGCCTCCCGTCTGCGCCGTTGTTCCTCCCGGGATGCGTCCTTCACTGCGGAATCAACATATGGCCCTTGCGTCGCGCTTTTGCCGTCGCTCGCCAAATCCGCACACAAAGGAAGATCGACGGAGGGTTGCCGGGTCTTGTTCGTTAGACCCGCACCCTCCGCGTTAGTCATAATCAACGGGAGAAACAGGAAAGAAACCAATCAACAATTTTAAATAAATTAAAATTGTTTCGTGATCGGGTTCTATATTTCAAAAGAATAAACACGGGATTTTAAAAAGAATTCCAACATCCCTTACTTTGTCGTTGCCGAACGGGGGATCGTCGCGGGATTTGCTCGTCGCGGAAGATGGAGATCGCCGCGTCGTCGCGGAATCGCTCGTCGCGTTGCCAATCTCCGGATCAAGATCAACGGATTTAATTAGTTTAAATCCGTTGATATTGAAATTAAAAAGGGAGAAGAAAAGATCCGATTCTCACCTTTGTTGCCGAACGAGGATCGGCCGCGGAAGAAAGACGTCGCCGAAGAACGTCGCGGGTAGGTCTCGTCGACGTCGCAGATCTTGGTGTGCGTCGTCGAATTCCGGTCGCCGGCGTTCTTCGCGTTCTTCGCGTTCTTCGCGTTCTTCGCGTTCTTCGCGTTCTTCGCGTTCTTCGCGGAGAGGGTGGAGGAACGAAGATTATCTCAAATCCTTTCCAAGGATTTTTATGTTGGTCTTATTTTATAAACATGCCAACACGAAACCGGTTAAGAAACGATCCATCAATTCGTTGAATTAATTCAACGAAAGAAACGACCCATTTAATTCACGAAGAAACAGTCCATTTAATTCACGAAATAAACCGCCCAATTAAATGGTCTGTTAAGAATTAAAGAAAACGCGTCGGTTGACTTTTCAGTTACTTTGACGGGTTTTCGCGGGTGCGTTACTTAGCGAAAGAAACGGCGGGGCTCGTGCGGGTCCCACCGCACAAATATCCTACCAAGGGGTAGGATATTTCTGGATAGCATCCTATCCAGTTCAACTCAGTTCAAGCCGTCTTTAAGTGACTTCAAGTGGCTTCCAAGCAGCTTAAGTGAAATAAAATAAAGTTGTCGCACAAACTTTATTTTATTTCTGACTTAAAGCCGCAAAATTTAAAAAAACCACGTCTGAGCAAACGCAACTCCGGAAGAGGCGTTTCTAAGCAAATACCGGCGCTGCGATTTCATCGGTGCCCTCAGAATTCGATTCCGGGCACCGGTTCAAAAGATAGAAAAACCCGCTCGTCCGTTCACTGAACGTACCCGAGCCAAAACTTCGGCAAATGATTCCGGGCACACCGGGCCTCGGAATCAGGTGCCGTCAGAAACTGCGTTCTTGTAAAATTCCAAAGAAAATTAAAAAAAAAAAATTTCCTTGAAATTTTCGGGTCTTTACATTACTCCCACCACAGGGCTTTACGTCCCCGTAAAGCTTCACCACAACCTTAGGGAAACAAAGCGGTACTGACCACGCATCAGAGCCTTCCGATCCCATGTGCTCACCTGGAGATTCCCGTGCCGCCATCTGTTGCGCACAAGAGGAATCGATCGCCCATGTAGGACCCGCTCCTGTCGATCCTCTATCTCCACCGGGACCTCCGTATAAGACACTCATCGCCACTGTCTAGCTCCTCATGGTCGATGATACGCGAGGGGGTTGAGCACGTATCTCCTCAGCTGGGATACGTGGAAGACGTCGTGCACCCGGTGCAACAGAGGTGGCAGAGCCAGGCGATAAGCCACCTCGCCAACTCTGCTGAGGACCTGGAAAGGCCCGATGAAGCGGGGAGACAACTTGCCGCCTTGGCCAAAACTCTGTTTACCACGTCGAGGTGAGACCCGCAAGAAGACGTGGTCACCCTCCTCGAACTCTAGTGGCCTCCGCCTCCTGTCAGTGTAAGACTTCTGCCGGCTCTGTGTTGTCCTCATCCGCTCCTGGATGACGTGGACCTCTTCTGACGTGGCCCGGACCATCTCTGGTCCCACATGAGCTGCGAGATTTCTTCTTTGCCGAAAAGAGAAACCTGGTCTCATCCCCTGGATGAACCACATTCTTTGCCTAAAACAGTCAATCCTAACATGGATGATACTAATCCATACCAAGGATTGACGTCGTAAGGCCTCGACGCTACTACTAAGAGATCCAACCGTTACTCTCGCCTCCAAGGGTTGAGTCACACTGTCGGCATCAGTGTGTGGTAACTGGTCTCCTCCAGTAGATGTCTCACAAGTGAGGGTCAAGTCAACAGTCAACTGGAACCTCTTAGTAACATCACAAAAGAGGACAGGAATGAAAACATCTCAAAGGATGCGTCTTTTATTATTGCAGCTCATAATACAAGACGCTACACAAAAGCAACATCAACAAGGAACTAGAAGTACAAGAGACGTATCCACTAGTTCTGCTCCTGTCCACCTGCTCCAAGAGTTCTACTGTTGCTCAAGCATTTGTCGTCGCCTCTTTCTCGGTGGCTCCCTCAAAGCCTGCGGATCGGGAGTCGGACAGTCACGTGCCAGATGACCCTTTCCGCGACATGAGTAACACAACCTACTCCTTGCACGGCTAGCTCCGTTCCCACTCCGGGTGCCCTGCACCACCGGTCGTAAAACCCGAGACCGTCTAACTGCTGGTCTGGTCTTTCTGGGCCTCAGCATCATCTGTCTACTGCCCACAGATGACTCGGCTTCTGATCGAGAAACACGTGGCAAAGGCAGCAGCTCCTGATCACGCTCAGGGTGTAGAGCTACTGGCACAAACTCCACCCTGAAGAAGGTCTCGAAGTCTTCCCATGCGAAGTCCATCTCATCGCAAAACTGAAACAAGTGGCTCCACCACCTACCTGCTGCTGCCTGAAGGAGGCTGGTAGCAAAAATCACCATGAAGTCTGCCGGCGTCCCCACTAGCCTGAAGACTCCCACCACGGCCTCCAGCCAATCCTCAGCCGCCTGCGGGTCCATCTCTCCCCCGAACCTGGGTGGCCTCTGGCGCTGGAACTCATGCAGTGCGCGCAAGTAGCGGGCATCGCCTACTGCTGGGGCTGGTGGCATCGGTGGCCCAACGTATGGTAGTACCGCTGGTGCCTCCGCTGGTGCCTCAACTGCAAGAGGGCCCTGTACCGAAGCCTCGTCGCTCGTCAGACTGTCAGCACGCTCATCCCTCCGGGCTCTAGCTGGTCGTCCGAGAAAAGACATCCTGAAAGAAACAACGTAACACGATCAAACGATTATACCTGGTGAGCTGACCTGGTTTGAGCTGTTTTAAGGGGGGAAACCTTTGAAAACACACACGCAATCAGTGTTTTCGCGCACAAAGTCGGAAATCAGTTGTCAGGGTCCTGGTGTATGGATACGTCGGCCGCCCGCACCAACACTGGACTCCCTGAACTGAAAACCACACTCGGTACCCTTAACACTATTGCTTCACATAGAAAGAAAAGACGATCAGAGTCTGCGGTAGAACCGACCGCCTCTGATACCAATTTGTCACGACCCGTCCTCGGGGCCCGTGCCGTGACTACCCCAAGCCCGCCTTCCATAGGCCAGGGGCTGGCGACTAGCACCAAAGGCGTAAATCCCGATAACAGGGAAGGCATTGCCTTTATAAGTAACAACCACCACAGAGTCAGCAAGCGGAAAGTAACTACAAGTGCAGAAAAGTAAAGGGGGCCGGAAATACAAGCCCAACTGTAAAGTACAACTCGAAAGGGAAAAACAGCAGCTGGAAGAATGAAGCGGCTCCTGGGTCGTCCGCCTCGATTCCTACCTGAAGGGTAGGTACAGATGGCTCAGCTCCTGGATCGTCCACCACGGATCCTACCTGAAGGGTAGGTACAGATAGCTCCTCTACTCCACAGGTCCTGTCGTCTACTCCGGGTACGTCCGCCCAGTGGTCCACCTCCGGGTACCGACCTGCTCCGCAAGTCTCAACTGCGATCTGCGCTGTCCGTCGTCTGCAACCAACACAACGAGGTGCGGGCATAGCCCGTGCAGGGGTGAGTATAAGCTACTCAGTAGGGACCCCGAGACCCTTAAGGTCTCACCAAATCCAACATGGATATCCACAAAGTAAAGGCAGCAATCACGAAGTAACATCAGACTCTACTTAGGTATACGCCCATACATATACCTAAGTCATCAAGTAACCCATCCAATCTCAAGGATACACAAAAATCATGAAATCAACGGATAACCATCACCCAGGTATATGCCCATACATGTACCTAAGTTATCAAGCGACCCATCTCAATCATGAGGAAACACAAAGGTCAAAGGTCTCAGCTCAAACCAGGATTTTCATTATCGAAACCGTAACTGCTGAAGAGCCCCGTCTCTGAAGTGTGTAGTAGTCCTATCACGACTCCGAGGTACTGCTCGCTAACCTAAGACTGCTGAGGTACTCCTCCTGTCGAGTACTGCGGGTTTGCGGCCAACTACCGGGCGCTCCGTCCGCTGAGGGTCTGTCGCCAAATACCGGGCGCTACCCAGATAGCCTGCTGAGGTACTCCTCCCGTCGAGTACCGCGGGTCTGCTGCCAACTACCAGGCGCTCCGTCCGCCGTGGGTCTGCCGCCAAGTACCGGGCGCTCCGTCCACTGGGCTAGTCGACTCACTCCAAGTCGAGTCGGTCAAGCAGTCGTCAGGTCTCAGCCGGCTACACGGTCTCCGTACTCTGCACGCACGTCTCCACCGTCGCGGGTCTGTCGCTACAACCAAGCGCACACACTCCGTAGAGTAACGCGGGTCCGCCGCTACAACCAAGCGCTCCACCGTCAAGGGTCTGCTGCTGCATCCAAGCGTACACACTCCGTAGAGTAACGCGGGTCCGCCGCTACAACCAAGCGCTCCACCGTCAAGGGTCTGCTGCTGCATCCAAGCGCACCACCACTGTCAAGTACCACGGGTCCGCTCCACGAGCTACTGGTCGATACTCCAAGTATCACAAGGTCCCGCGAAGAAGTGTCTCAAAGGTCCGTCTCGTCACAGGGGTCTCAACGCAACAGACGGCGCGTCGATCGGACGCCCGGTCTGTGAGTTATTAGCCTTTTCGTCCCAGGGGACCGGTTGGTTTCGTGAGCGAAACCAAACCCGGCCGTATCTCAACTGTACCCCGAACTCCCATAGGGTAAACTCAAAGGGACCGTTACTCAACGTAACCATCAACGCCGCTGACGGCTCGTCAAGCGGACGTCCTGTCTGAAAGATATCAGCTTTCCCGTTCCAGGGGCCCGGTTGGATTTCGGGTACAATCCAACCCGGCCATACTCCGACTGTATCCAAAACTCGGGCGGAGTATGTCAAAAGTTCCGTCTCATCAAGAGGAAGTCAACGAAACAGACGGCGCGTCAATCGGATGCCCGGTCTGTGAGTTATTGGCATTTTCGTCTCCGGGGCCCGGTTGGTTTTTAAGGGAAAACCAACCCGACCGTACTCCACCTGCGTCCAAACCTCGGGCGGAGTATGCCAAAAGATCCGATTCACTAAGAGGAACACAACGCGACTGACGGCGCGTCAATCGGACGTTCGTGGCTCAAGATATGAGCGTTTCCGCTCCGAAGGCCCGGTTGGTTTCGTGAACGAACCAACCCGGCCGAACTCAAAGTAACCCGAAACCTTGAGTGCGATATACCGAAACGACCGTCTCGATCCAAGGATCGCGTAGCCGCTGACGGTTCGTCAATCGGAGGTCCCAGGCCCAAGATATGGGCGAAAGACCGAAGAGGGCCCGAAACGGGGGTACTGGGCCCGGGGCGACCCGGCCCGAACCCCCCCCTGGGGTCGGCCGAACCGGGTCGGCCCGAACCGGGTCGGCCCGACCCGGCCCGAACCGGGTCGGCCGGGTCCGGTCCGGCCTGGGCGCGGCCCGGCCGACCGGACCGGCTCGGCTTCGGCCGAGCGGCCGAAGCGCTGCCGCCGCGGGTCAAACCCGCGGCTTGGAGAAAACGCGGCCCGCGCGGGCCGCGTGCTGGAAGGCCGGACCGCGGACGCGGTCCGGCGGCTCGCCGCCGCCGCGGCTCGGCCGCGGCGGACTCCTCCGGCGGCGCGCCGGGCGCCGCCGCCCCCGGTCGCCGGCGCCGCCGCGCCGGCGACCCGCGCCGCCGCCTCCTTCCGCGGGCCGCCGGAGATGCTCCGGTGGCCCGATTTGCCTCCCGTCTGCGCCGTTGTTCCTCCCGGGATGCGTCCTTCACTGCGGAATCAACATATGGCCCTTGCGTCGCGCTTTTGCCGTCGCTCGCCAAATCCGCACACAAAGGAAGATCGACGGAGGGTTGCCGGGTCTTGTTCGTTAGACCCGCACCCTCCGCGTTAGTCATAATCAACGGGAGAAACAGGAAAGAAACCAATCAACAATTTTAAATAAATTAAAATTGTTTCGTGATCGGGTTCTATATTTCAAAAGAATAAACACGGGATTTTAAAAAGAATTCCAACATCCCTTACTTTGTCGTTGCCGAACGGGGGATCGTCGCGGGATTTGCTCGTCGCGGAAGATGGAGATCGCCGCGTCGTCGCGGAATCGCTCGTCGCGTTGCCAATCTCCGGATCAAGATCAACGGATTTAATTAGTTTAAATCCGTTGATATTGAAATTAAAAAGGGAGAAGAAAAGATCCGATTCTCACCTTTGTTGCCGAACGAGGATCGGCCGCGGAAGAAAGACGTCGCCGAAGAACGTCGCGGGTAGGTCTCGTCGACGTCGCAGATCTTGGTGTGCGTCGTCGAATTCCGGTCGCCGGCGTTCTTCGCGTTCTTCGCGTTCTTCGCGTTCTTCGCGT
Source organism: Viscum album (assembly GCA_963277665.1). Classification (NCBI taxonomy): domain Eukaryota; kingdom Viridiplantae; phylum Streptophyta; class Magnoliopsida; order Santalales; family Viscaceae; genus Viscum; species Viscum album. The sequence continues at coordinate 1,073,762,135 of OY728129.1, forward strand.
TCTTCGCGTTCTTCGCGTTCTTCGCGGAGAGGGTGGAGGAACGAAGATTATCTCAAATCCTTTCCAAGGATTTTTATGTTGGTCTTATTTTATAAACATGCCAACACGAAACCGGTTAAGAAACGATCCATCAATTCGTTGAATTAATTCAACGAAAGAAACGACCCATTTAATTCACGAAGAAACAGTCCATTTAATTCACGAAATAAACCGCCCAATTAAATGGTCTGTTAAGAATTAAAGAAAACGCGTCGGTTGACTTTTCAGTTACTTTGACGGGTTTTCGCGGGTGCGTTACTTAGCGAAAGAAACGGCGGGGCTCGTGCGGGTCCCACCGCACAAATATCCTACCAAGGGGTAGGATATTTCTGGATAGCATCCTATCCAGTTCAACTCAGTTCAAGCCGTCTTTAAGTGACTTCAAGTGGCTTCCAAGCAGCTTAAGTGAAATAAAATAAAGTTGTCGCACAAACTTTATTTTATTTCTGACTTAAAGCCGCAAAATTTAAAAAAACCACGTCTGAGCAAACGCAACTCCGGAAGAGGCGTTTCTAAGCAAATACCGGCGCTGCGATTTCATCGGTGCCCTCAGAATTCGATTCCGGGCACCGGTTCAAAAGATAGAAAAACCCGCTCGTCCGTTCACTGAACGTACCCGAGCCAAAACTTCGGCAAATGATTCCGGGCACACCGGGCCTCGGAATCAGGTGCCGTCAGAAACTGCGTTCTTGTAAAATTCCAAAGAAAATTAAAAAAAAAAAATTTCCTTGAAATTTTCGGGTCTTTACACATGATCCTCTTTACTTTTAGAAAACACCAAAATATCATCAATGAAAACCACAAGAAAATTATCCAAGAACTCATGGAAAATTCTATTCATTAAGTCCATGAATACAGCAGGTGCATTGGTTAGCCCAAAAGGCATTACTACAAATTCATAATGGCCATATCTTGTACGGAACGCGGTCTTCAGAACATCTGCTTCCTTTACCTTCAGCTGATGGTACCCCGATCTCAAGTCAAACATAAAAAAATACTGAGCTCCCTGGAGCTGATCAAACAAATCATTGATGTGAGGAAAAGGATATTTGTTCTTAATAGTGATGTTATTCAAGGCTCTATAATCAATGAAAAGTCTCATTGAACCATCTTTCATTTTAACAAATAAAACAGGAGCACCCCATGGTGATGTGCTAGGTCGAATGAAACCATTATCTAATAAATCTTGCAATTGCTCCATCAACTATAAATGTTCAATTTGAGGCATTCGATAAGGGGGTTTTGAAATTGGCTTAGCATCAGGAACTAAGTCAACAATAAACTCAACTTCCCGATCTGGTATTATTCCAGGCAACTCTTCAGGAAAAACATCAGGATACTCATTTAACACCGGCACATCATTAATCTGAACAGTTCCTTTATTTTCAATGATGTGTGCAAGGTAACATTCATTTCCATATTTTACAAGTTACTTGGCCTCTTGATAAGTTATCAATAGTAAGGGTTCATTCTTGTACACATACTGAAAGTCTTTCTGAAAAGAAACTTATTTAGCTCTACAGTCAATCTTAGCATGGTAAATAGAGAGCCAATCCATACCCAGGATAACATCAAACTCTACTAGAGGTAGAACAGTAAGGTTTGCAAGTAGGTTCCTTCCACATATAAGGATAGGAAGATTCTTATAAATTCTTTTTGCATCAACATTTCCCCCAGGTGTTTTTACCAAAAGGACAGGAGTCATTTATTGAGATGGTATTCCCATTTTACTAGAAAAGTTTTCAGAGATGAAATAATGTGTAGACCCCGAATTAGACAACACACTAGAATAATCTGAAAAAACAAACAAATTACCTGATACAACTTCATTTGATGGCCCGACATCTGCTGAAGTAGTTGCAAAGGATTTCACCACCCCTTTCTGCTTGTAGTCTAACTGCTTCCCATCACTCAAGCTCTTTGTCGGACACTCGTTTGCATAGTGACCCATCTCATTGCACTTATAACATTTCACTAATTGTAAATCAAATTTGGTCTTACCTTCACCTTGATCTTTTTCAGTGAAATCACGAGCCTTATGTCCCATCTTACCACATCGGTAGCACTTTCCAGAATTCAGAAGACATTCCCCAGCATTGTTTTTGACACATTTATCACAAACTGGAAACATAGATTTCTTACCATCATACTTTTATGAAGAATTCTTCCCTTTCTCCTGCCACCTTGGTCTCTTCTTCTGCTGGTTGTTATAGAACACTTGATCATCGACAAACTCCATTTCCACCTTCTCAGCACATCGAACAAGCTTTTCATGACTTTTAAACTCACGAGAAGCTAAAGCCCTATGATATTTTGGCATTAATACTGAGTAAAAACGATTGATTTTACTATCAAGGTTTCGGATAAAATTTGGAGCATACCTTTCCAATCGAGTGAACCTTTCTTCATAGGTAGCCACTGAGTCTTCCTCTTGCATCAATTCCAAGAATTGTTTTTCCATCTTTAGTTGAACAGCCTTAAGAAAATACTTTTCAAGAAACATACCTTTGAATTCATCCTAGTCAAGAGAATCAATCTCATCAGTGTCCCTGATATTTTTAACCATCGACCACCACTGATCTTCCTCACCCTCCAACCGGTAAATAGGAAGACTAACCTTTTGATTGTCTGAACACCCCATGACATCAAAAATCTTCTCCATTGATTTAATCCACCCTTCACCTAACACAGGGTCAGATGATTCTCTAAATGATGGGGGATGTTGCCTCATGAAATGTTCCACCACTGACATGTTCCTCAGTGGTTGATCTGGCTAATCTCATGCATGGATACCACCACCATTTATCGCTTGAGTCAACTGCGCCATTACTGCAACAAACTGTTCAGTTCCAATTCCGACCATCTCAGGATGCTGATTCGGAAGGTTATTTCCTTCTGTATGCCTTCCTAGCACTGCTGCCCAGTTTCCTCTGTGGAAAACCATTTTGAACAAACATGTCTTAGATGAAGCAACATGGTAATCTTCAAATACTATATCACTTCAATCTGTCCAATAATAAAAATATATTTTTTGATAATAATTTAATAGAATTCTAACTCCTAATGTTATCTAAACCGACCTATGATACCAACTATAAGACCCCGGCCTTAAACCTTATTTAATCTTGAGTTATTACAAGATTACACATTGAGGATCTTTTCGGTTTTAGAGTTTTAGAGAATTAGATCATAAAACTCGCATTACATTCCACATATAAACAAAGTGGTTATATAAAGATAGTATTCTTCTTTCCCATCAATGGAAACATATTTAAAATAAAACATGGATTCTTTCTTGACACTCCCTTGACATTATCATCATATCATGTACCTTTCCCTTGACCTTTGAAAAAAATTTCAAAAAAACTTGGGATGAGCATAAAAATCTCAGTAAGGGATATAAAAATATATGGAAAGGAAACATGGGTACATATATACATTAGAATGAAATCATACTTTACCCATAAAACATAAGCACTTTAACATACCTCATCAAATCATGAATAAATCATAGAAATCATAACACCTAAAGGTAACTTGAGGCATTTATAACATTATTACGTAGGGAGTAACCCTCTTGGTTACGTTTGGAATACCCATCACATTATATTCCCTAAATATCTTCGGAGAAACCTTAACGTTTCACTCCTTCGTGTTACCCAATGCATTGAAGGGCTATATTGGTCTCACCCGCCCTTAGTTTATCATGGAACCACCCGTCTTCATAATAATTCCCAAGAACCTCAATATAATCGTATTACATAAAACATGCATAAAGGAAACATAACATTTCCACCTTTCAATAACAAGATATCAATACAACAAATTGATATAAAAACATTATGAAAACCATTTTCAATACTAAAATAAAAGAAAAGTAAAACATTGTTTTTATTTTTCTTTTAAAAAAAGTTATGGATTGTAGAGGAAGCCGAAACTCAAATAATGGCCATAGCTGCAGAGAAGTCGTTGTCGTCTCATACGTACGACAAAAACATTTCCTTTTGTCGTTTAGTAAACGCTTCATATAAAAAAATTCTTTTTGAATAAACGTAAGTGTCAAAGGGGTTTATACACCATATAAAAAAAGGTTGTGTATAAAACAAAATATGCCACAATGAAAGGAGATTGAGACGAAGTCCCATACCTCGGGTCCGACTTGACTCGATCGTTCTTTAATGTCCTGAATAATAAACATGAGTTAATTTCTACTTACTTAAGAAACTTTTTCTAGTTCATTATTCCTTTTATATCACTTATTTCCATGTCACGAACACTATGTAATTATTTAAGTTAATAATGGTCGTTTTAACAATCATTGGTACTTAAGTCAAAAATAAACCCTTTATAATTACAAGTTGTTCATGTATCCATTATATCCATAATTATAATCATGATGTATATATCATATATATCCAGTACATGCATATATTTATAATATTACATAATCATTTAGAGGTATGAAATGAAATGCACCGTTCATGGAGACGGTAAGCCGTACGTACGCATGAACGCTACTTTCATATCTATTTCATATTTTATAGAATGGAATCATAATTATATAAAGGTATATTATATTTTCAGTATAATATCATAAATAATATCATAGTTCCATCCTTTATACGTCCCACATATGGTATTTAAACAATCAAATCACTTTGAGGGGGCGGTAGTCCGCACTTCCTTAAATGAAGATATCACGTTTACCCATAATGGAAACCATAAAGGTATGCCCAAAATGAAAAATACATAAGCTTAAAGATAACATAAACATATTATATATCATATATAAATATAGTGACATCTTAATTTCCACCTTTGAAGGTGTTAAAAGAATGATGACCAATCATTGTTTTGGGAGGCATAAATTCACCATCCACGGAAACAGTATGTTCTTTAACCATTAGATGTAGGTGTGTGTAAGTGTAGCTCGAATATTTATTATAAAAACATCCTAGTATATTGAAGATAATGGATTTTTTACAAAAGAAATGAATAAAAAGAGTTTAGGGGGTTGGAGAAGCAAAATAAAACAAAAGGACTCAAGTGAAGACATTAACTTAAAATCGGGTAACTCCCTTTGGTTTGACCTCAAAGACTTCCTTGGGAAAACTTCTGCCCAAAGTGAGGCTTCAAGGAGTAAGAGAGGGATGTGGAGAGACAAAATGGGCGGGGTTTGGCCGAGCCAAAGGCTTTGGGAGTTTGGGTATGGAGGTAGAGGTGGGGGCCTTTTATAAGAGGAGAGGAGGGGCACTCTTGGAAAGTAAAGAAATGTTACTTTTTTTGAAAATGATTTTCGGATTCAAAAGGTCCCACATTTATATAGTTCGATGGTAAGGTTATAAGGGTTCTATATACACCCATCCAATAGGTTTTGGACATGTTGAGGTCATAGATTTTACATTATCATTTCATTTTATTTAAATCCTTTATTAATGAGGTAATCGTTTCATCATCATGATGTCATAAATAATTTAATATATTTAAAGTCTAAAAATTATAAAAAAATATATCAAGATGTAGGAAATATTTTTAGCTTTCCAATGACTATTTGTAATAAAAAATCTGACTTGTTTAACCCCATATAAAAATTGTTTTATTAAAACAACTCATGTTTGTGTTATTTTTACTTTAACATTAAAGAAAATGTTATTTATGTCATTTCCCAACCAAAGTGGATCCATGGGGTCCTAAAGTTCACCCATGGATTGTCTTGGTCGGCCATGACACATCCAATGAGGGTAGGACATGTGTCAAGCTCATATAATATTATTAAAACATTATTTTTACCTTAAACTACACTAATTACCTCTAATCGCGATTAAGAACTTAAAAGTTACTATTCACCAAAAAAATATTTTTATCTCATTGAACCACATTTTACTTCTTAATGACAACCATGTATGTCAGATTTTTGAAAATCAAATCACAGAAGTGGAAATGTTTAATTTAAACGAAAAATCAGTTTCTTTAACTACCACTTAGTGGTTTCACTATTCATAAGAAATTGAAGTTTTTCAGAAAAATTCCAAAACATCACCCTAAGATATATTCGATATTCTGAATTCAAAAATTATGTCTATTTTACAAAATTCAAAACATATAAGATGCATTAATTGATTTAATAATTAATTCCCACTGTCATGACAAATAGCATGTTTTTATGAAATAATTAGTATCAAAAGATTGACACTAGTTTATGTCCAATTTCAAAGTGAAATTGATTCCAATGACCACCATTGGATTAAATGGTAAAAATATATTCTAATTTCACTTTAAAACCAATTCAAAAGATAATGTAATCATATAAATAAATTAGATTAAAAAGAGGCTTAGAATTAAAATACAACATTCTTCACTATTCATTAAAAAATGAACTTTGTTAGAAAAATACCAAAAATTCACACAAAGTAAATTTTGATGTCCCAATCATAATTAATAAGTTTATTTTGACAAACATAGCTTATGAAATTGTCAAAAGATAAATTTAAAAATGGTTTTCCATTAAAAGGCAATAAAACAATCTTTTAAAAATATTAGTGTATTCCATGCTTAAGATTGGATTTACTTTCCTTTTAAGCCTCTAAAACACTATCTAATTCATTAATAGACATAGATAAAAAATATCTTTTATTCATTACTTACTTGGGATGTTAAATTCACATCCATTGTATAGTGACTATTTTTTTCATGCAATATGTGGACTACCACATCTTGGAAGAAATGTGATTCGATTTTCATTTACTATATAAATAGATGTTCAAAAGGATTTATTTTATGAATAGAGATTATATATATTTTATAATTATTATTCTTTAAATATGAATTATTGTTTATATTTTTACCATTACACCCATTAAAAGATGAAAGAATCACATGTTCGTTTGTATGAACTACCTTCTCTACAATGTGATGCAAGTAATTTTTCATCACCACCTTATATAAATAGTTATGAATGTATATATAGTTAATTAATTTAATAATTATAAAATGGTTATAATTTTAATATTATTAAAAACATACCATGGTTCATGGACCAAAATCACCAAACTGAATCATGCATGGAAAACGAATGAGTTTTCACTAAAATGTTTATTTTAATGAAACATTATTAAGAATACGGAAACAGTAAATTTTTAGGTAGTGATATATTGTATGATTTATATGAATATGATACAATAATGGATTCATAATAAATTTATATTTATAATTTAGATGTTTTGAACTCATATAAACCATGACATAACTTCAGGCTAGGTTGTTATTACAATAACATTTCTTTTTGGTATTTTTTTGTTAGATTTATATAAAAAGAAGTTATATTATCACTATAAATTATACCCAATATAGTTACATTCACACTAAGAATTTATTTATTTTTCTATTATTTTTACAATTTTCCAGTCAATATCAATGAAAATGAACGATAATATCATTTTAAGAACATCCTCCATTGTTTCTTCTATATAGGCTAGTAATATTTATCTTTCATATCCATTTACATAAAAAAAAATTTATGGGTATTTTTATCTATAGATCAAATTATTTGAATTGGTAATTTTTAATACATATTTAATTAATTTTAATGTTTCTAAAGGAATCTTCAAATAATTCATATCATTTTTTAAAACATTTTACAATAAAATGATATGAATGTTCTCTTTTAACATCTACAACATTAATGGATCCTCATTTCTTCATGGCCATTTTTTTATTTCAAGATTCATATAAATATTTCCATGGTTCTGTTTAAATAAAACTGGATTCTTAGTATTTTGGGATTTTTTATTTTTTAAACATATCCATTGTAAAGTATATTTTTCCAATTTTAAAAAACATATTCAAATGATTTTTAAAGGTATTTTTAAACTCTTTAAACTTATTTCAAGGACCATTATGCTTTAATAGGGATATGATATTATGATACCATCAATATTATTTCTCTGTATGGATTATGATGATTATTTTTAAGGATGATTTAATGAAATGTTATTATTTCCCATGGGTTAATCAAGATATGACGAAATGTTGATCATTTTATGATATAATCCACTTTTCGTCTATGAATGGACTATGATAATTAGATGATTAAATATCCCTAAAACCTATTTCTTTAACAAGGTTTTATCTCTATTTTAGTGATGAAATTTTTTTATGATCATTTAAAATAGTTATGTATGGTTTTCATTATATGATGGGTGGCCCCATAATTAAATAGACAAACAAATCATTCTGAAAAATAATGATATCTAATGAGATAATATATGCAAAATTGGGGTTTAAACCTAGTTCAGTCAGAGACTATAACTAATATAATAGTCTTATAAGGGAACCATGACTATGGAAAATATGGAAGAAGATGTGAATACAATACACTATGTGAATTTCGACACTATGTTAGTTTTATAATTTGTCATTGGTTATTGAAATGATATTCTAGACTTATGGGAAAGACACAAATTTATGACTTATGATTATGTTATGTTTTAATATCCCATGACAGATTCTTATGTATTTCATGAAAAGTAATTACTCCAAGTCATATGTTTAATGCTCTTTGACATATTATGTATAAATTCTACAAGTTATGATCAGGGAGTCAAACCATAATTCCTTTATTATATTAACTTATGATTATTGATTGATATGTCCTATGATTAAGCATAAAAATCATCAAATGTCACCCTTTATTATGTTTATATTTCCCTCGGTTATGAATAATGGTTTTAAATAGTGTATATATAAGAATGGTTAAATGTGCGAATAACATTGCAGAAGATATTAAATATTATCATGAAATAAGTGTTTTATGTATCTAGTATCTAAAGAAACTAAACCATTATCATTCTTAGATATGAATTATTATGGGATAAATTGAATATTTATCTAAAAATATGTAATATTTATTTAGGAATATTATTTATATAATCAGTTCATGAAATTTTGGGTTGTTTTATTTTCAAATATTAGGATTAGAAAAATTTGGTGATAACCTTGATAAATGTCTAATTATAGAATAATATGATGAATTTTTATAAAATTACAGACTGTTTGGTTTCATAAATATGAAAAAATATCAATGATAAAAACAAGTGGATAAATTATTCAGTATAAATACACCTAGGGGTATAAACCTTGAAAAGGCTGGTTGAGTATTAACTTAGTGTTCACCTAGTGAAAGGAAAATAGGCCTAATGTAACACATGTTTTGATAATCATGAGGGGATATACTTTGTATAATTCACATTCACCTTTTAAAATATTATGATGTGTGAGAGGATATAATCCATGCCAACCTATGATAAGCTATATTGATATAAGATTAATAAAATGTGTCACCAGTTGATAAGAATGATTCATAATTTAGGAAATCATTAGAATTAATTTAATAATCATGTGGTTGTTTAATTTTATATTTGATACTCACAATAATATTTTATTATATTATTAAATGGATGAAACCAAAAGTAACCATGCTAATAATGTGTGCGAGTTAAAATGTGCTAGTTTTCTAGATGAAAAACTAATGGTGATAAAATATAGAGTGAAAAATATTTTTTGTTATTCTTAACAAGATATATTTAGTTATAATTAAAAATATAATCCTAGGTGCGTTTCACGATACACCGAATTAGTGAAAATGTATTTTCATGTTAGTTAATGAGGTGAATCTCCTAGACTAATGAATATTTAATTTCCTATATCCCAATAATACATGAGTATTATGTAACACCCTAAGATTTCATAGTAAGTTATCTCATTAATGTAATTCAATAGCTTGTGTTATACGCAACACCGAGTTCGAGCGCACCATAACTAAAATATCTAGTCGTTCAAAAAGAAGTTATGAATCGTATTTACTTAATTTTGAATAATATATAATATATATAATTTTAACATCCATATAATTTTTTTCTTATATATATTATAATAAAAAAATTATTTTTTCAGATAAAAGAAGTATTTTTCAAAAAATGAAACTCTGCCGCTTTTAATGGAGAACCCTTTTTAAAACCAATATTTGACAGTTTTATATATTCAATTTAATGAAATTAAATTATTATTTCGAAATATGACATAAAATTTTAGTTAGGAAATTTGATTTCTACTTTTCAGATAACATTCATATTTTGACGAATTTTGAAAAATACTATGTTTTAATTGAAAACAACTTTTTTTAATCGACATTATTTATTGTGTTAAATTATGAATTTTAAAGGTTTTGAGTAATAATTAGATTTTATTTTTATTATTTAATACAATAGGTTCCTTATAAGTAATTTCACATTTAAATTTGTCATAAACACATGTTAATCTTTCGATAGTTTTTAATTTTTTAAAACCCAATTTTTGGTTTTGACTATGGAAATCAATTTTAAATTAACAAATGAAAACTATGTGTTTTGAATTTGTTAAAATAGACTTCATTTTTGGATTCATAATATCAAAATTATCATTGGGGCAATTTTTGGTATTTTTATGAAAACATTAATTTTTTGATGAATAGTGACAAACATTCCGTTATTATTTAAAACTGACTATTTATTTAAATAATTATTTATTTTATTTTAATTTATTTTAACTAAAAATGGAAATATAATATCTATATATGATCAATTTAATTCATTGAGGTCATTTTATAATAAAATTAGATGTATTAAATTTTTTTGGGCGTTTTAACCTCTATTACCCACCTCCTAGGAGTATTTGCAAATTTGAATAACATAATTTTACTATTTATATGAGATGAATTTAAAAATTCCAAGAGATATAGTTAATATTAGTATGTAAAATTTGGTTCAATAAGATGAAAATAATTTGTTGTGAATAATAACTTTTGACTTTTATTTACCATAGTTAAATGTAAATATAGTAATTAAGGGTAAAAATGATATCATAATTACACTAAAACATGTTCTAATTCTAATGGATAAGTAAAATCTACCAAAAACAACCTTATCAATAAAATATGACCCTCTTAGGTCCACATGGATTATATTAAGACATTTATTTTTCTTTAAAGAAGTGTTAAAATAGTTAAATTGAATGTTTAATAACTAAACCATTGTTAACATAGGGTTAAACATAAAATAAATTAGACTATAAATATTCATTATAAATATACGTAAAATTCCTACATATTGGTATCTTATTTATAATTTATATACATTATATAATTTAATTTATTTATGACACAGTGGTGATGCAGTAATTACATTATTAATGAAATATTAACATAATTGATTTTATAAATATCCAAATAAATGTAAATTGATACTTTTGATTAATTTTACTAATTTTATAGGTTAATATTACTTTTTAGAGTTGGTAATATAACATTTATTATTATTTTTAAAGTCATTATGACTTCCAAAAAATCCTAATACTAAATAGTGTCAAAATTTACATAATTGAGTTTTTAAAACAAATAAAATATTATTAGTTGATATAATTTTGCTAAAAATTATAAGGTTCAGTCAAAGGACTTAGATAAGGATATATATATTAATAGTGAACCACATTGGGTTCTCTTGTCTTGTTATAGTATGTTTATTAAACATATAATATAAAAATACATAGTCACGTGATAAATGAAAAACAATTTAACTAAAAGTTAAATCTAAATGACAAGGTTATTATGATGAACCAAACCGGTATAAACATTTTGGTTGAAAGGTTCTAGACCCATAAACACTGTATCCTCTAAAGAATTATTTTTGGATCCATTAGAAACCGAAAATTATTTTATTATAAAATAATATTTCAAGCTTTTCTAAATGTGACCCTCACCTCTCTTATAAAAGGGGACTTCCCCTTCCCTTAAATTCACACCTCCAAAGCCATTTGGCTAGGCAAAACCCTGACAAATTATCATTAATACTTCCCTCAAATAAAATTAAAGTCCTTAATTTGATCAGAAATCCAACCTATGGAGCCTTATTGATCAAATCAAAAGGGAACACCTGAATAAGAGGTAATAATTTCACCACCATCTTTCATGTTTTTTTCTTTTTCAACATCCTCTTTCTTTGTTTTTTCCATACCAAAATAATAAATCCAGTACCTATTACATAATTTGATGTTATTATAAATATGGTACAACCATATCCGTTATTATATCCATCATATAAATGACAAAGTCACCAAACGTACGTACGTACGGCTTACCGTCTCCACGTCATGGTGTAGTTTATTATTCGAACAATTAATTATTTGGATGGGTATAAAAATGAGTATAACTTATTTAAATAATAAATATAACATGTTAATTATTCTTTATATATGATATACCTTCCAATTACATACTATTTTACTATCAATATAATGATACTGTTCCTCGTGCGTACGTACGAATTACCATCTCCAAGCCGCAATGAGATTCATTCGCACATTCACCACTCAAAGATGATTATAAATATATATATTATTAATAAGTATGTAATATATGACATAATAATTCTACTAGAAATATATATATATATATATATATATTTACTTACATATATCTTATTCACATTTTTCCATTCAATACGATCTGAAAACAAAAACAGTGCTTATGGGTACGTACGACCTACCATCTCAATAAACAGTGTTTTCCATTTCATATATCTATTTATTATACATATTTATATTCTAAATATATATTATATATAAGTAATGTTTTATATTCAGGATGTATTTAAATCATGATATGAATGATATGATCCAGAATAACATGTTAAAACATATACGATAAAGAAAGCGATTATTAACCAAAATGTTAATTTAACATGGAAATAATTATTAAATGGGTAGTATAAAGTCATAAATGAATAATGAATGATATAATAAATATAAATATAGTTCTATTATAATTTAATAAAATACTATGGTCATTATACATGAGGTTAAACATACCCTCGACCAAAGGAAAGTGTAATGTAAGGGTTAATTTCTCAATCTCTTTATTATCTGAAGATGTATTTACATAAGTATCTACTAGGATATATTTATAATCCATGTCTATATATCATAATATAGTTTAAAAATGGATTATTGTTTAGGAACTCTTTTACTAAAATAACATTTTAAATGTTTTAATGATTTATTATTCTAAACTTTTATCATTAATTTCCATGTTTTAAAAATATTTTTAAGGATTTATATATATGGAGATGATTATTTTAAAATTAAAATTCCTTTTAAAAGTTTCAAAGTAGTGAGGTAAACATTGATTTAAAACTATCTTTTAAACGAATTACTTTATAAATTATTTTACTTTTAAATGATTTCATGAAAAAGGGATATTTCTTTCAATGATTTTAACTAATCATTTTCAACTATGTCTATATCCTTTATGGGATATTATTCTTGTCTGAGGATGATTTTTTATAAAATCTTCAATTTTTTTGAATGAGTTATGATATTATTTACTCTGTATGTTCTATTTTTATACCATTCTTTGTTTCATGTTATTTTATGAACATTTTCTCATTCTATTTTTAATACGAATGTTTATGTTATGATTCAACTTTTTCATATGAGGAATGTATTGGACATTGTAAGTGACAGTTGGAGCCTGCTATAGCTCCTCGGTGCATCGATAGGTCTCATGAGACAATTAGACATGTAATTGGCTGAGGACATTCCCAATATGATACATGGTTTTGGTCGTGTCCTTAATCATTTTATGACATCTTGGATGAGGCCTTGATTTTTTTTCAGAATGTCTGACATTATACATTCCCTCATTATGAAAATAATATTGATGGTTCATGTGGTTATTCGACTAGTATAATACCCATTACTATGGTTTATTATGACATTATTTACTCAGATCATATTCCTACAATAAAGTGTTCATGTTTATTATTTTTAAAGGCATGTGTTTTCAATTAGTCATCATGACCAATTTTTATGTTATCTTTTACTGTATTGGTTACCCTTACTAAGTGTTTGATCTCACCCCTTTCTTATGTTTACTTTTCCCATGATTCCAAGAAGTTTATTATGATTGATAAGTAGGGTTATTCTAGAGGATTAATGGCATTCTAAAAGGATCATTTATGTTGTGTTTTATTTTCTAATGTGTAATGTAACATTAATGTATGTAATATATTTTCCAAGATTGCTAAACTGATCGGTCATTCGGGACATAGTTCCATGTAATCAAACCAATATATTGAAATAATACACAGACTCTAGGTAATTGGGGTTGGGGTCTTACAGCTGGTATCAGATAATTTTTAGAAACAATATTAGAAATAGGTTTTGATAAACTTTAATTAGTAAACATTACCCTAAGATAGACTATGAGGATTAGTATAAAATAACTACCTAGAATTTTGGTAATGAATAGATTTTTGTGTATTTTCTAAGTAATATATCTCTATCCGGATACGATCAGGTAGAGGCGACTCTGGTACAGATGTACCAAGGAGTGAAAACTTTGAAAAAGAGTTTCGGGCTTGACCCGGGGTATCATGGTACATGACAATGGGCTTTGCTGCACTCTTGGTTACAACACTCTCAGGGGATATGTTTAGGATAATTCAAATTTTCATTACAAGCCTTTATGAAAGATTTACGAGTAAATTATTCATCTAAGAAAAAATTTATGATTATAGATTATATGTATAATCATTTCAATTAACATAAGGTATTTTAAATGTTTGGAATTATGCATTGCAATTCATAAACTAACCTAGTGTATTCCATTGTTTAGAAATGTTGCCTAGTAGAAGGAATAAGAAATCTAACAATATGCATGATCAAAAGATTAAGAATGATCATATCATTCATGGAATTAAGACAACATTTAAAAGGAAACTATTCCACGTATTCTCATCATTTGAATAAACAGAATCATATGATAATAAGGTAAGTAAATAATTCTATTAGTCCTATGGATTTGAAGCGAAGAAATAGAAGAAAAGTATGGAAGAGAGAAAAAAGGATAAAGGGAGGTGGGGAACGAAGGATTTTCCCATATGTGATAAGTGTGGAAAGAATTACCTTGTAAAATACTTTAAAGGAATGGGAGTTTGTTATAAGTGTAGATAAGAAGGACACCACGTACATGATTGCAATGGTAAGATAAAGGTTTCAAATGTATAATGCTTCGTCTACAAGGATTTGGGATACTAAAAGAAGAAACGTCAAAATCATCAGAGTATACTACCAATGCTTCTATTGGATAATAATCAAGTTATGATACGACTGAAGATGACGAAGAATGATTATATTTCTTATGTTGTATTTAATGTATTATTTCAGTTGAATCTTGTATTAATGATGTACATTTTATTATAATTATAGAGTATAAAAGGATTTTATTGCAATACTATTTCATTAAGGACTTGAGATCGTGTGGAACCAACAAAAGTGACTCAATAGCTGGTTATATTTTTTGGAAAATATATGGTTGGGAGAATGATAAACCATAATATTGTTCTGATATTGAGGTAATGATTTTGGAATAATATATGATTGATTTGGATAAATTATATTGGATATTGTTGACTACCTTGAAACAGATTAATGATTTGTATATTCCATCATTGTTGGAATTTAAATCATTTTGGGATAGAAAGAGTGTATCCATTATTTAATAAGGAATAAGGGAGAATGAATTCAATTAATAAGGTTTTATGGTAATTTAGGGTTTTATAGTGTTTTAAAAGAATACTTGATGAAGGTATTCACATGTTATTACATGAAAAAAGGATCTTTATTTTGTTCACCTTTCTTATAAAGTTTGGAATGTTTTTTTAGACAGATGTATTTTAGATAAGTCAAAAGGTTAGAATCAATTATGTTTTTTTGAGGTTAAATAATTTCTTGAGATTAATTTAGAATTTTCATAAAAAGGACAACTTGTAAGTCAGGCGACAACCCATCGTGTCGGGCAAGGCCAAGAGACTTGAACCCACAACTGAAGGTCGACAAGTGTGGAGCACCTACCACTGGCATACATGTTGTCCTAGTTTTTATAATGTATAATTTTTAAATAGTCTGAAAAATGAATTATAAATTCATTATTTTTGTAACCCTATTCAATTAGGATAAATAGAATATTATTTTTAATTCTATTATCTCTTGAAGTGAAATATGAGTTTATGGAAGGAATTAGTTGAAGGATGAAACTGTACTTGTCAAGTATATTTTTTTCTTCTAATTCTATGAATAAATTAATTCTTAAACATTAAATAAGGGATTTTAAAACCAAAAAAAGTGTTATCCTAACACCTTATGCTTTTATGAACTAATGATATTTTAAATCACCATAGATTGATGGATTTGGGGACCCCAATTTTACACTGTTTGTGATTAATGACCTCAATCACTCCCTATAAATATTTACATTTTCCCACCAATTATGCTTATCTAATTTCCACCAATGTCCTCATAGTCGATATCACAATTTGGTGGTAGCTTTTTCATTCCATTTCACTTTTATTAAGAGTAAATTTTATTTATCCAATTTCCGATGTGGGTTTTCCACAAATGTATTTTTCAATTTTTACCTTTTATTTTTTATGTACAATTTCCAATTGTGAAGATGTAATTTATTGAAGGTGGGTATAATGTAGCACCCCATGATATCATAGTAAGTTATCTCATTAAATTAATTCAATAACATGCGCAATACGCAACATCGTGGTCGATCGCACCACAACTTACCAAACTATCCATTCAAAAAGTTTTTAAGAATATTCGTAACTGCATTTTGAATCTTATACACTCTATATAATTTTAACGTCCTTATTATGTGTCTCTTAGACATAATATAAGAACTAATTCATTTTTCAGATAAAATATGGATTTTTAAAAAAATTTAACATTATCGCCTTTTAATGGAGAACCCATTTTAAAACCAATATTTGAAACTTTTATATTTTTAATTTATTGAAATTAATTTTCTCATTAGAATAGGTACATAAAAATTAAGTTTGGATAAATTTTTGGTACTTTTCTGATAACATTCATATTTTTTTGAATAGTGAAAAATACTATGTTTTAATTGAAAACTACTTTTAATAATTGAAATAGTTTGTAGTGTTAAATTTTGTATTTGAATGATTTAGAAGTATAATTAAGCTATATTTTTGTTATTTAATACAATTTAGGTCATAGTAAGTAAATTCACATTTAAATTTGACATAAACACATGTCAATCTTTTGAATGTTTGTACTTTTTAAAAACCCACTTTTTTGTTTTGACAGGAGGAATTAATTTTAAATTAATAAATAACACTTCTAGTTTTTTTAATTTGGTAAAGTAAACTTAATTTTTGAATTATGAATATCAAAATTATCTTTGGTTGTATTTTTGGTATTTTTCTGAAAACGTTCAGTTTTTGATGAATATTGAAAAACAATGCGTTATTATTTAAAGCCGACTTTTTATTTAAATAAATGTTTATTTTATTAAAATTTATTTTAAGTAAAAATAGATATATAGTACCTTTAAAAGTTCAATTTAATTCATTGGAGTCATTTTATAATAAAATTAGATGTATTAAATTTTACGGAACCACCTCTATTACCCACCTCATAGGAGTATTGGAAAATTAGCATAAAACATAATTTCACCATTTTTGTGAGTTGAATTTCAAAAATCCAAGAGACATAGTTAATATCAGTAAGTAAAATTTGGTTCAATAAGATGAAAATAGTTTTTGGTGAATAGTATCTTCTGACTTTTATTTACCATGGTTAAAAGAAAATAACCTTATTAATGGTTAAAATGATATTATAATTACCCTAAAACTTGTCATAATTCAATTGTACAAGAATAATTAGACAATAAACATCCTTAGGAATAAAATATGATCCTCTTTGGTCAACTTAAATTTTCTTAGGACATTTATTATTATTTTATTTTATAAACTCTTAAAAGAGTTAAATTCAATGTTTAATAACTGATATATTTTTAATAAATGGTCAGACATAGAATAAATTCAACTATAAATATTAATTATATAGATAAAAATATTCCTACATAACTTTATTTTATTTATAATTTTTATACATTATATTATTTATTTTATTTATGATACAATTATGATGCAGTGATTACCTTATTAATAAAATATTAAAATAAATGATATTATAAATTTAAAAATAAATATAAAATGATAATTTAGATTAATTCCACTAATTTTATAAGTTTATATGACAT
The DNA here is from genome assembly GCA_963277665.1 of Viscum album. Classification (NCBI taxonomy): domain Eukaryota; kingdom Viridiplantae; phylum Streptophyta; class Magnoliopsida; order Santalales; family Viscaceae; genus Viscum; species Viscum album. The sequence goes on from OY728129.1 coordinate 1,073,780,337, forward strand.
TTTAGGGTTTTTAAAATTAATTTTATTCGTATTGATAAAGTTGTTATGACTTTAAAAAATAATCAAATACTAAATTGTGTCCAAATAGACATAACTGAGTTTTTAAAACAAATATTATATTATTTATTAATATAATATTCTAATAAATCTCAGGATAGGAAAAATGACTTAGATAAGGTTATATATATATAATGAATCACATGGGGTTCCCTTTGACTGTTATAGTGTGTTTATTTACTATATAATGTAAAAATAACTAGAGAAATGGTAAATACCAAACTATTTAACTAAAAGATAAATCTAAAAGATAAGGTTTGTATGATGAACTAAACCCGTCTAAAACCTATTAGTTGAGAGGTTTTAGACCACTCACAACCTTATCCTTTAATGAATTTATTTTTGATCCATTATAAACTGAAAATTATTTTATTATAAAATAAAATTTCATGATTTTCTTACAGTGACCCTCACCTCTATTATAAAAGGTCACTACCCCTTCACTTTATTTCACAACTCCAAATCCATTTTTATCAACAAAAACCTTCCCAAATTTCTTAAAAATGTCCCTCACATCAACCTAGAGTCCTTAATTTGATCAGATACCCTACCTATAAAGCCATTTTTATCAACTTCAATAGAAACATCGGATGACGAGGTAATAATTTCACCACCCTTTTTGAAGTTCTTTTCTTCTTCCACGTCCTATTTCCTTGTTTTTTTCCATAGAAAAACAATAACTCCGGTACCTCCTACATACTGTGATGTAATTAAAAATATGGTACAACCATATTAGTTATTCTATCCATCCTATAAAAGACAAAGTCACCAAACTTGCGTACATGCGGCTTACGTTCTCCACGTTGTGGTGTAATTTGTTATTAAAACACATTATCATTTGGATTTGTATAATAATGAGTATAATTGAGGTAAATAATAAATAAAACTTGTTAGATATATTTTATAAGTGACATACCATCCAATTACATATGATTTCACCATTAGTATAATGATACTGTTGCTCTAGTGTACGTACGGATTACCGTCTCCAAGACGCGGTGAGATTCAATCCCACATTCACCACTCAATGATGATTATAAAAATATATATTATTATCAAGTATGTAATATATGACAAAATAATTCTACGGGATATATTTATATATATGTATATACTTACATATATCTAATTCACTTACTTCTATTCAATTCGATATGAAAACAGAAACAGTGATTATGCGTACACACAACCTACCGTCTCCATAAACGTTGTTTTCCATTTCATATATCTATATGTTATACATATTTATATTATAAATATATATGATATATAAGTCATGTGTCTTATTCTGGATTTATTTAAATCATTATCTAAATGATACGATCAAGAATAACAAGTTAAAACACATACGTTAAAGAAAGTGATTATTACATGAAATGCTAATTTAACACAGAAATCATTATTAAATGGTTAGTACAATGTCATAAAAAAATAATGTATGATATAATAATTATTAATATGGTTCTGGTATAATTTAATAACATGCTATGGTAATTATATATGAGGTTAAACATACCCTTGTCCAATGGAATGTGCAAGGTAAGGGTTAATTTCACAATTTCATTATTATCCAAGGTTGTTTTTACATAAGTATCTACTAGGATATATCTATTATCCATGTCCATGTTTCATAAAAGGGTATTAAAAGGGATTATTTTAAAGGGAAACCATTACTAAAACATCATTTTATTTATTTTAATGATTTATTATTTTAAACCATTGTCATTAATGTCCATGTTTTGAAAAAAGTTTTAATGATTTATTTATATGGACATGAATGATTTAAAATTAAAATTACATTTAAATGTTTCAATGTTGAATGGGTCATTTTGATTAAAAAATATATTTTAAATGACATACTTTATAGATTATGGAACTCTTAAATGATTTCATGAAAAGTGATATTTTTATCAATTATTTTTACTAATCATTTTTAACTATGTCAAAATCCTTTACGGGATATTTTGCTTGATCGAGGTTGATTTATTATGAAATATTATATGTTGTTTTGAACGAGTTATAATTTTTTACTATATATGTGATATTTTTATTCCATTTTTGGTTCGTTTTTAATTTATTAACAATTTCGTATTCAAGTTTTAATATGAATGTTTTTGTTATGTTTCAATATTTTCATATGAGGAATGTATTGGACATAGTAAGTGATGGGTGGAGCCCGCTATAGCTCCTCAGTACATCGGTAGGTCTCATGAGACAATTAGATGTGGATTTAGCAGAGGCCTTTCCCAAATTGATATATGGTTTTGGTTGAGGCCTTACTCATTTTTAGATGACTTGGACGAGGCCTGGACAAAATGTTTCTAAATGTTCGACATTATACATTCCCCCATTATAAAAATAATATTTATAGTTCATGTGGTTATTAGACTAGTAGAATACACAAGACTATGTTTTATAGTGGGATTATTTACTCAACTCATATTCTGGCCATAATATGTTCATTTTTATTATTTCTAAACGCATGTGTTTTCAATTATTCACCATGCCTAATTTTAATGTTATCTTATACTGTATTGCATACTCTTACTGAGTGTTTCAGCTCACCCATTTCTTGTGTTTCATTTTTCTAGGATACCATGAAGTGTATTATGATTGATAATTCGGGTTAATCTAGGGGATTAATTGTGTTCTCAAATGATCATTTATTTTGTGTTTTATTTACTAATGTGTAATGTATCATTCATGTATGTATTCTATTTTCAAGACTACTAAACTGATAATTCTTTTGGGAAATGATTCCTTGTAATCATGCTAATGCATTAAAATAATTCACCGACTCTAGGTAACTAGGGTTGGGTCATTATAGAATACCCTTGGAAAATCCCTCGAGGGAACAATAATATGTTTTATTAATGGAAATTAAATTAAAAAAAACTAATTAGTATAGAATAATGCATATTTAAATATATTTAAATATTTTTCATTATAAGGAACCAATAATATATTAATATCTAATATTTGTGTAACATGAGCATAATCTGATTCAATGTCCTCATTAAAGGGATATATATAAGACCAAGGGATTAAGGAAAGGATTATGTAATCTGAATCACTGAAGTGAATCATAAAAAATAAGGAACACTTATACTTCAATATAGCGTAGGGGATTTCATTTATATGTTTTTCAGATTAATTTCCATGAAAATTTATTATTCTTCATTTAGTTGATTTTTGGGTTTTGGGAAAGGGTTTTTTCTCTTTTTATAGAGCCTATATCAAATACATTGGAAGGGAAGTTATATTTTATATTATAAATCAATATATTACTATTTTTTGTGTTATGGTGTGCATGAACCTATAATGGAATGTAATTATATTTTAGGGTATTTATATTGATTCATGAGGAATATTTATGTCAAATTGTTGGGGAATCTAAATACAGATGATACACATGTTGTTTTATAGTACATCAATGTATTTCATAATGAATTTACTATTCTTCCCCAAATTCATGTTGTTACAAATATTTCAAAGATTCCATATATAATTTCTGTAATTGAGTTATAGGAATTAGAGAATAAACTCCAAGAGAATTTAACAAGATATTTATAATCCTTATTTTTTATGAATAAGGATGGGTAATTATTTCTCTTCATTATTTATAAATAATGTAACATGGTCACTATTAACAATATCTATCATTACCATTTATCAATGAGATCTTTTATCATTTAGAAGGACCTCATCATTCTTCTAAAATTGATCTTCAATCCAGATATCATTATTTTGTGGTCAAAACGAGCACATAACCAATATAACATTCATTATGTGGTATAGTCATTTTATATTTATAGTGATTTCATTTGGACATACTAATTCCCATGTTATCTTTATATATATAATGAATAGATTTTTTTTAGATATTTCCTTGATTAGTTTTTGGTAGTCTTAATAAATAATATTATAATATATTCTAAGTGGAATAATGGGGATTCATATATTTTGAGGATATTGTTAGAGGGTATTAGGAAGGAGATGTTGTGTTACATATTTATAATGTTTTATTTACAATTATTTAATGCATCATTATTGGGTTATATTATCTCAAGTAATGGTTTATTAGTGAATCCATTAAAGATAGAAGTTATAGATTAATTTCACATTCTAAACATGGTGACCGATATATATATTTTTATTGGTTTCGATGGGTATTTTCCATGTATTTTGAAAAATTCCTCAGGGATATCATGTTCATTAACTACGTTGAATCAAAATTGGTCAATGTTCCATCAAAAATACGATTATTTGGAAAATTCTATTGATTAAGATAGATGGTTGGTCAATGATCATATGATAATACTACCCTATAGTAATGAATGGATGGAGATTTATATGGATGCACCAAATAAGGTATTGAGATTCATCAACATATAACATTATATATGGATAGATTATGCCATGTTCTAATTAAAAATTAATCTGAAATGCTATCCAACTCACAATTTTGTGATGTAATCGGTAATGTTTTCATTAAAATTAGAGTGGAATTATCTATATATTGAAATTTTTTACAAATATACTGATAATATATATATATATATATATTAATACGAGAAAAAGGATGTGGTTATATTTTATTAATTATTATAAATACTCAAGAAATTAAAACCATTTGATTGAGAACTAGGTAGATGATGCCCTGAGTCAAAACGATCACGCATGATTATCCATGATGATTATTTAAAGAGATAAAAAACTTATTGATTTATAGAATATAGATCTTGAAATATATAGTGAAGGGAATATATCCTATATTTCTCAGCTTAATTTTCAACCATCTATCAAGGTGAGGATTAAAGTAGCATTGAAATGGGATATTTAACTATAGTATAACGTGATAAATATTCATGTGTTCAACAATTTTATGATAGAATGATAATGTTTATGACCTAATTATGTTTCGCATCAATAATTGATAAGAGGAAGGATCTATTGGTAGAAGTTAATTATTCATAATTCACTATTTATCCTATAAGTACAATTTTATAAAAATTATTCATAGATTATTTCTTGTTAGAAAACATGAAAATTGATATTGAAAAGTTTATATCTCGTTAATTGGAACACTAAAAAGTATATGATAAGAAAAATAATTTTAATGGGATATTAAGAACATTGACCATTAGAGAATTTAAATTGGAAAACATCAACATGGATATTTTCCCAGGGGTCCCTAAAATATCTAAAGGGCAAAGCGTTATTTGGGTTGTAGTAAATCACCTTATGAAGTTAGAATATATCATTGTTATCATAGAATATGTCAATTCTCATTATCAATATAGTGCATTCATAAAATAATTATTAAGTTTAAATGGGGTTCTAAATTATATTGTATCTAATTAGGACCCAAGGTGTACCTCAATGTTTTTTATATCTTTAGAAATATTTAAATATAGAGTTGAACATTTTCATAGTATATCATCCTCATAAATACAGCTAAACTAAGAGGACAGTTAAATCCATAGATGAAATGCTGAGATCTTTACTATGGATTCCAAAGGTGTTTGGGATGAATATTATTGTCTTCTTTATTTTTTAATAATAGTAGATTTCAAAAGTTTATTTGGATAGCTCCTTATATGGAAAATTCGGAAAGAAATATATAAATCTAATGTGTTTGGACAAATTTGTAAAATGTATGATATCCAAACATTAGCTAACAATGTAAAGGTAATAAAATTTTTAATCTATTTAGCAGTACAACATGTCCATTTAGAGTCAACAAAAAAGTTATATTGATAATCATCAGTGTGGTCTGGAGTTCGTATATGGTTTTAAGGTGTTTCTTTATATATCTCACTGTTGGAATGTTATAATATTTTTTAATTAATTTAATTTGAGTTATAGATATATCAAAGTCTTCGATATTATTCATCATATTTGGACATTATCATTCCTCTTGGGACTCCACCAAACCATTACCATGATTAAAATGTGTTACATGTATATCTTTTGAGGAAGTACATATATGATACATCACATATGATATACTTATAGTTATACCACTACAGAATGATCAATGTTATGAGGGATAAATTAAGGATATTCAAAATTGATTATTGAAATTTCTAATGAATAAGACCTCTCATTTGGTCAAATTCTTATAGGGAAACCAATAATTTGAAGAAGCTATATGGGATGTTTTAGATGTAATGAAACTAAAGTATCATAATTATTTATCTAAGTAAGAAAAATTATGGAGAATTTTTTTATATTATAAATTGTAAAAAACTATAAATTTATGATATATTTTTCTATAAATAAATATTATGTGTTTGATAGCATACTTTTCCAACAAAAGAGATATTAAAAGAACAATAATATTCTATTAAAATAATATTATTAAATGTCACAATTATATTATATTCATTCGATTAGAGGGTATGAAATTGAAAAAAAAATTATTAAATGTTGGTATAAATTTAACTCTTCATGAAAAATTATTAATTAATTCTTATGAAATAAACAAAAAAAATTTAATTTTTAAAAATAATATTGTCTTCTGTTAAAAAAGAAAAATATCAAAGTAATATATATTTCAATATATTATTTGTATTGGAAAATATGGGACTATATTTATTGAAATATATATACTATAAAAAAAATAAAAAGTATTCATACATTTATTTCTAACTGGTTTGAAATGAAGATAAAATCATTTGAATGTAAAAAATAGGTATTTTATAAAATATATATTTTATTTTGTGAAATGTAATTTATCCTAATAAATTGAATAAAATAGTATTAATTAATTAATTTAATTTTTTTGACAATAGATTAAATAAAATATATTAACATTACTATTATAGTTTCTTAATTGTATAGGAATAAGAACGAACTCGGGTTTATGCTTCCAAGTAATTTTTTTTTCTAAGAATGGTTTTTATTCTTTTTAAACATTTATTTTAATATTAATTTCTATCACTTATAAAAATTTAATATAGTAAAATTGGATTCATATTTCTAATCATAATAATTAATATAATGTAATATGGACATCTTAATGATTTTCACAATGAACAGTAATAGCGGTAGAAATTCAATTTTATGTTAATTTCTAAATGGTTTTAAGAGATTTAAAATAAAGAGATAGGGTTAAATTAACAAAATAATTTTATAAGACCAAATAGTTATTTTTATTTAGTACCAAAAAAATATTCTATCTTAATTATAGTTTCATTTTATACAATTTCCTTTAATAGTGACTTTGATATATTTAAATATTATTAATAATTACAAGTGTCTCACTCCCTTCACTTATAAAAGGGAACCACCTCTCTACTATTCTCTACACCACATAATCCATTTGGATAAATTTTTATCTACCCAAACTATCTCCCAAACTTGCTTAACTTTTCCTAGAGGGTTTCTTATTCATAAAAGACCATATTAAAAAGGTTTATGGTTTAAGCCGAAGGATGTTTTTTACAAGAAATGTTCTTTTATAAATTTATCATGTATTTTCTCATCAAAACTCCTAAAAACAGTCTATATCCATATTAACACGATATTATAAGTATATTTAATATAAATATATGTATTTTTAATATTTTAATATATATTTTATATCTCTTTACCACTATTTATAAATTGATATCATCAATGCTGAGTATGCATGTAATACCACATCCCTGAAGTGATGTTATTCATTTTTCACTTATTATTTATATTTTTGGTCATAAATATATATTTAAAATATGTATATAATTTTGTATATATTTATTATTTTATAAATTTTATCTATTATATACATTTCTTCTCTTACATACATTGAAAAGTGAAATGCCCACTCGTATGTACGTATGAACAATTGTATCCAAGACATGACATCAGTCATTTTTTATTACCACCTTATATTAAATGATATAAAAGTATATATATTTATTAAATAATATAAATATAAAATTATTAATATTATCTAGATAATGAAACCACATACAAGGTGCATTTATCAAAAATTTCAAACTGAAAAATTCCATGAAAACATATCAGTATTGAAAAAAATGTTCATTTTAATTTTGAATAGTAAAAGAGAGAGTTATAGTAAATTATAAGGGAATGATATATAGTAATATATATGTAAATATTTGTAAAAAATATTTTGATATATATATTTATAATGAATGTTTTAATGTATATGAAACCAGATGGAACCTGAGGTAATGGTTTATATTATAATGTCATTTCTTTTTAATAATGTATATGTAAAAATTTCCATTAAGTGAATTTATATGAAACTTAGATTTAAAGATGATATAGATTCCTATAAAATTATTAATTAAGTAATTTTAAATTATTATTAATATTTCCCTCTCTTTGAGTTTTAAAATGATAGAGAATGTGTTTCAATTAAAATCAATCTGTAATTATTCTTTTCGAGTCAAGAATATTTTTCTTATATATCTTTATTAATAAATTTTTTTTGGATGATTTTTTCGTATTAATGAAATGTTATAAAATTTTCATTTTAACCACATTTGACTTTATTTAGAAATTTTTAGAAGGAATATTTTTAATATAATTCTAAAAAAGATGTATTTATATTTTTTTAAAAAGTAATAACAAAATGTTCTCTTTTAGCATATATGGATTTAATAGATATTACAACCATAATGGGTAGTATGTTTTTAAGTATCCTTTAAAAAATTTGATTTTTATTTTCAAAAAAATTAATTTTCTCAATACTCATATAATTTTTATAATTTAATGAAATCAAACGAAATGGATAGTTTTAATATTTTCAAATAAACATTCAAATACACTTTTGATATTAATTTTCATCTAGGTCAACTTATTTTGAATATTGTTGTTATTTATTTACTATATAATCTTATTAAACCATTAAATTTGTTTATATGGATGACTTATTATGATAATTTATTAATGATTATTTAATGAAAACTATTTATTTCCCATGGGTTAATCGGTTAATTATGAAATAAAGAATGTTTTTATGACACCATCTAGTTCATTTCCCTCGATTTATTATGATTTTGTGATGATGAAATGTTTCAAAAAATGATTTAATTTCCATGGTGTATGATTTTATGAAATGAGTAATACATACCTAAATGTGAAGAACACTTGTTTATTATTTTCATTATGTGATTGGTGGGCATGAAATTATATTCCCCATAATTCATTTAGTAATTTTATCAACTCGTGAGATAATATAGGCTCAAATAGGGAGTGAATACAGTTCAATAAGGGACAATATCCACTATATTAGTCTTTAAATATTCCTTAAATAAGAAAATTTTGGAATATGGTATGATCCCAATCCACTATTGGAGTTTTTCTACTATGATAGTTTTGATAGAAAATCTTTACTAAGGAAATGATATCCTATGATTAAGTGTTTTCAAATCATTAATGTCTTTTGATTACGATATTTTTTCATGGATTGTGATTTATTATTGATGATTCCATACTATTATGAGTTATGATTTTTCTATGAAATATAATTATTACATGAAACCTTATTAATGATCTTGGACTTATTATGTATGAAGATTGAATGTTTTATCATGTTTTTTAAATTTATGCTTATTTTATTCTCAATAATGATCATTGATTGGGATCTCTTATAGTTACCATTACTAAGAATATGGTATCACCGATTATTATGGAATCGTATGCCTATTTTATTAGAATTCATTTAAATATAGTACGTCTAGAATGGTTTATATTGTGAAGATCATTGTGTAAGATATTGAATATGTGTCCTGAAAAAGTGGTTTACATATCTAGTCTCCAAAAACCTAAAAATTTATTTTTCGTGGGAATCTATGATTATGTAAAGTGTTTAAAAATCCTTTAAGATGATGTAATATTTATGTATGAAATTATTAAGTCACCTTAGTATGGTCATTATTTATTTTTTTTCTATTTTGGGTTAAGAAAAATAGATTTTTTTATTTATGAATCTTTTGAATGGAGTTTTTCTCTAGAAGTTGGATGAATTTTTGGTAGAATCTATTAATGACAATATTTCACGTACTAAATTCTCTTCTGAACATGATATAATTATATGTATTTCTTTACATGGCTTAAAATAAATTATGTTATATATTAAAATTATCAAATGTGAAATTTGGTTAGGTAAGATTTATTTACTTGGGAATATTTTTTCTAAAGTTGTATTGATTGTTGGTCATAATAAATCTAAATTTGTTTATGTGTAAACAAGAACTAAAAATATCATGATTATTCAATGTATTCATATATTAAGATTTTACAACTTTTTTTGAAACAATTTCTCAATTATCTATCCCACTAACCAAGATAACTCAAAAGGGATATAAATTAATGTTTATAAAGTAATGTGATGATTGTTTTTGGAACTTTCAAATAATATTGGTTAATTTACTTGTATGATCCATTCCATCTATAAATTATGAGTTCATTACTTAAAAAATGATGTATTTTAGGGACATTGTTGTGTATTTATTAAATATGATCATGTAATTCACAATGAAGAATGTCAACTAAAACTCAATGAGAAGAATTATCTTATTTATGATATTGGTCTTTCATTAGTGGGTTTTATTTAAAAAATTTGAGGAAACATTTATATTTGGAGAAATATAAAACATATATTTTTCATAAATACTTGAAATATATATTGACTCAAAATAATATTAAAATAAGAAAAAGAAGATAATATAATTGATTATGTATTTTGATTTATAAATTCATAATTACCTATGTAATGTAAACATGGTAGTTAATACCTTGTGTAAAAATTATATTACATCATTAACCATGTTAGTTTTGTTGCATGATCGATTATTTAATTATTTAATAAATTTTACAGTAGAGGCTGTGTAAATGGAAAAAATTTATTTTCATATTTAATTTAACATGAATTCTTATTTGTTATATATAATCCAGAATGCACAAAAGTAATATTTTTTCCACAACATGATATAATTGGTTAAGAAACATATTTTCATGAGTTTAATATTAATAATGATGGTCATTTATGGTAATAAGTGTTTATATGTTCTTATTAATTTTCAATTGAATAAAGAATTATTCGATGAAGCTCATATCTCTCTATTTTTTGTTCATCATATTAGTGATGAAATGTATAGTGACTATCATAAGATTTCTATGTGATAATTGATGAAGAAATACATTACATATTTTACTTAAAAATTTATTAATAATCAATAGGTAATGTTTGAAGGGAAAATACTGAAGTGGATTTCTAAACCATTTCCAAATCCTAATTCTAAATATTGTAATATATCCATAGATTTCATGGTGTATTTAACAAATAAATATCATGATAATAATGTTATTTGAGTAATTAATGATCATTTGAAAAAATTTGTTTCTTTTATTCGTATTCAAGATACTATGTCTTTAGGTAAATATATTGGAAAAAATCATTAAAATATAATAATGTTGAATGGAGTTACTATATCTATTTTATCTGTCCATAATCCCATTTTTGTATTTAATTTTTTAAAAGGTCATAAAAATCTATTCGGCACTGAGTTAAGTTTCAATATATTTTACTATAAGATACGATGGATAGTAATTTAAGATAATTAAAAAATTGGAAGATATGATATATGATTGAAAATTATATTATCATGAAATCTAGGATCAACATCTTTCATTAGAGAAATTATCATATTATAAAAATTTTATTCCTGTATATAAATCATACCATTTGAGGAATTAAAAGGAAAGAGGTTTCAAATTCTATTATATTAGAAAGAAGTCTTAGATAAATGTTATTGTGAATAGAATTGGAAGAATATATAACATAAAAATTAAAAATTAAATATCACAATTTTAAGTAATATTAGAGTGGAAAAAATAGTTATTAATATTATTTAAGGAAATATGTATCACTTGATATAGGAGACCATATTTTCTTAATGTATCTACGTTGAATGATGATATTTTTTTTAAGATATGGAAAATTTATCCCATTGTTTTTTCGCCTATATAAAATTCACGATATAGTTGGATTATTTTCTTTTTGATTATTCTTACATATATTTTTTTAGATGCATGATATATTAAATGTCTCAATATCAATGAAATATATACCTGAGTAATCTCATGTTTTTAGCCCTGGTGTAATTTAGTTTGAGGATAAAATTTATTATAAGGAAAATATTTTACAGATTTATGATTGTAAAGAATAGAAATTGAAAAATAATTTATCAAACATGTTTAGGAATTTATCGTATAACTATATGATACAATAAAAAATATGAGAATCTGAAGAGTCTATGCGGGAAAATTATTCTCACATGTATATGTAATGAATAAATTGAGAGGACACAAATTATTTAAAACTTGAAGAATGTGAAATCCCATGTTATTATAACAATGAATCAATTTCTTGTCTTTTTAATATACATGAATAGATTTTATACATTAATATTCTCTATAATAATTTGAAGTTACTTCTCAAATGAAAAAGAAATAATTTTCATCCAACCAAATGACTTTCAATGAATTCAAAGATTTTCCATAAAATATAAATTACAAAATTTTAAAATTTAATTCTTATTAAATGGAATTAGTTTTTTATATCATCTTGTCAAAATTATGTTAGTGTGACTTTTTGGGATTTTGCTGAAAATATATCTTTATTTAGTGAATAGTAAATCATATAGATATTAGAAGTAACATTAAATTAATATATTAGTTTGATATAAGAATGAATTTAAAATATATAAAAATATATATACTTACTGAATATTTAAAGAGTAAAATAAAACATTTAAAATTATTATGAATAATTTTGAAACCCATTCATGAATTTTAGAAACCTATGTTTTGTTTTTAATATAAAATATTATTTTTAGGTTATTGTATTTAATGATGTGGTTGGAATGTGAAATTAAGTCTTATCATGGATCTAATTTCAAAAAACCCTCATTTATTTTATAATAAATTAATAAAGTCATTGTAAGACCCACTACACAACAGTATTTAGCCTAAATAATTATAAATTATTTTTGAACATTAAAAAGATAGTTTTTTAAAAATTGGTTGTATTTATTATGTTAGAATATATTTTAATTAATTTCATAGAACATTGGAAATTGCATATTAAAAAATGGATTATATATTTAGAATGATTATCTTCAAATTATTTTTAATGGTATATTTCTTTTTTATATTTAATGTAAGGTTACCATAGTAGAAATGTTACCAATTATTGGAAGGATTAAAAGGGTTAATGCAGGGGTTAATCTAAGAGATAAAACAAAGAATTTCAATTATATATGACTAAATTTGATTTAATGAGTGGATTTAGAAATTAAATTTTCTTATTTTTTATATTATACTAAATTGGAGAGACATTACTTTGGAAGTACATTTATTATATTTAATATATCTTAATATTAATATGGGTTCCACTCCTCTCACTTATAAAGGTCACCTCCTCTCATCACTTATCTATAAAAATTTAGTATATTAGATAAACTAAGATCATCCATAATCCCTTATAAACAGTAATACAAAGTTCATATAGGAAATTTGTCCCCAAAATACAAATCCATGAAGGCTTAATGTATAGGGAAATGAAAGATATCCATGGAGTATGTATCACTCCTAACCACAATGATTGAAGATTATTTCACCTTCTAAATCATTAATATACATTCAAAATATCCTAATATAATGACATAAATTTATGTACATCATGTTATTTATAATTTGTAGAGACCCAAAGCTTAACGTACATGGACATTACATTACTTATGCAGAATACTTAGTACATTAAAAAAAACACACACATAAGGACCGTAATAGTTTAGTGTCTTTTGAAACTCAGAATATAATATTCTAATCGTGGTAAATGATCTTCAACATCTCCCATAAAGATCATCCTTTTTTGTCTTACCTAAAACCTTTCATTATATCCTGGGGAAAAGAAAACATAAAAGGGTGAGCTCAAATGCTCAGTAAGGGTAAACAAAATAAATATCAATCACATCATATTCATAAGAACATATCTTTTGGAAATCTTATCCTGCAAAAGAGATCATAATTTCATAACATGGGATAAATCATAGTAGTGAAATGTAATCCCAATAATCATAACTTAAAACATGAAACTTTGTGGCATACACAGATAATCATAGAGAATCATTTATTGTTATTCCAGACTCATTTCTAAGAATATCTTAGTGGACAAAGTCCCTTTCTGAACCGAGTCACCCTCGTTTCAGTCCTGTTTCACTGAACCGGTATAACCTACCATTTCAGCCATGTCTATCTCATGAGATATAAAATCATTACCCAATGAATTGGAGGGAGATATAGGTCCCACCCATATCTTAATGATACCATTCTTATGTGTGCCAAAAAATCATAAACCATACATCATTTCATAACCCATGTAATAAAAATGGGAATCTTAAACATCATAACATCATAAAACAATTCATATACGATAAAGGAATTCAAAAAAATAATTCCACTACAACATAATCAAATCAATGTAATAAAAGGGATAAAAATATAACCCTTTATTATCTTAGATGGAAAATAAATTTGATAAATCACTTGAACTTCATTCTTGAGGAAAATATCCTTTCTACTTCAAAAACACTTTTCCTTTCTTAACATGTCATGCAATTTTAAACTAAAAGAAGTTGATTAAAAATAAACATGGAAACTTGTAAAGGAAGCTTCTTGGAAATAATGTTTTAAAAATCCATTCATGCCGTATAAGTTAAAAAAACATTCTTTGTTCTTTTGTCGGAAAAGTCAAAAAAGTACCTCATATGAAAAACGACAAAAGATTCCTGTCATATCTTTTACTAAAAACTCACCGAAGGGTAAAATAGGATTTAAACAATTGTAGGTGAATGGAAATAATATTACATAATGAGGAAACATGGATGTGGATTATTAAATAAACCCCAGTAAATACTAAAGTATAAAAAATCTCGGATAAAAATGAGATTGTGATATTTCCCTTACCTTTGGTCCGATATGCTTCGTAAGTATCCGAAACTCCTCTTCTTTGAAGCGCCTTTTTGAGACCTCCTCTTAGGGCACTAAAATTGGTTTTTGAGGAAGACCAGAACCTTTAGTATGTTTCTAGGGAAGTGGAGAAGAGAATTTGGCAGGGGTTGGCCGAGATTGAAGGCTCAAAGTTGTGTGATGAGAGAGGGAGGAGGTTCCCTTTTATAAGGGAGGAGAGGGGCACCTTTGGAATTCTTAAAATTATTAATTTATAATAAATCTTACCCCACATAAAAACCTGAACAAATGACTCATATTCGAAGATTAGATGATATAGGGTTGTAATCTCATCAACCAATCAAATTTATACATGTTTGGATCTTATTTTAAACCTTATCATTTTGATTTATCCTTATTTAATCTATTTAGGTTTATTTGTGGTAATAAAATTCTAAATTTTCAATTATAACAAATAATTACTTATTTGTTGTGAATTTTGCATAATTTTTTACTTTATAACATTATAGACCATATAAATTTAAATTTATAATTTTTAAATATTTTTGTGATTTTTAAACAATTTTATAATATGTTATTTTTATAAAATAACAGTACTGTCAATTTTGACACTATTCATTTATTTGAATTTAAATAAAATATATACAGAAGATATGTTCAAACTAAAAGCTTTAATATATTAATAAAAGGTCATATGTATCTATAAAATTATTGGATCACATTAAATAGTTCATACAATATTTATTTTATTATTTTTAAAACCATTTATTTGGTCTATCTCTTAATAAAATAATTACTACATCTTTTTTGTATAATTATTTAATATACTTATTTGTTGAATAAAAATTTAAAATAAAATCCTATGATGAAGATACATATATTACCTTTCACAATAATACTTTTACTCTAATTTATCATCTTAAAATCACAATATTTAAATTGTTATATTTATTAAATTATGAAGGTGACAACATTGGCATCATTGGAAATAAAATAATATAAATGTAATAATTGCTTGTATAAGACTCAAAATAGTCAAATATTAGACCATTGGATTATTATAGTTTTAATTTACATGAAAAATAAGTTTTGGTCAGGGTTTTGTGCCTTTTATGGTCACTATTAGTTTACTAAAAACCATATTCTTGATTTTTCACTAGATAAATAATTTCTGCATCACAATTGTGTCACAATTAATGATAATTATTTAATCCCAAAAAATTATAAATAAATTCTCATGATGTAGATAATTTTGTTATCTTTCTGGATATTATTCATGTTTGATGTTTTATGATGTTTATCACTAAGTTAAAATTATTATACTTATAAGATTTAAGAGAGTGACATGTTGTCACTTTCTTTGGTTTTAATAATAATTAAATTATGTTCATGGTCAAAAGTCCATAAAATGAATCTAATCCGACCCTTAGTTGATATGGGCTTACTTTTAGCCATCAAATAGAATTTTGGCATGTGTTAGGGTAATTTTATAATATTATAATTACCCTTAATTACCCGATTTACCTTTAACTATGGTAAATAAAATTTACCGAAGTTACTATTCATAACTCCCAAAAATAAAAAGTAGCCTATTAACATAATTTGGATCCACTTATTCCAAATATGGAATCCATTTTTTAAAATTCAATACACAGAAGTTGCAGAAATTAAATTAAAATTAACCCTAATGTCGAATAAAAACGGGTTTTTGTTTAAAACATTGCAAAAGATTGAGTTGATTTAACCTACGAATTCAAGGTAAAATCAATGCTAATGACATACATTATATTAAATGGTAAAAATATATTCTATTTATACTTTAAAACCATTCAATATTATAATTTAACCACATAAGATATTATGATGAAAAAAGTTTTTTTTAATTAAAATATAGCGTGTTTTTACTATTCATTAATATATGAAAGTTATCGGAAAAGTATCAAAACTTTATCTAATGTAAATTTTTACATCCAGATTCAAAAGAAGAATTTTATTTTGTCAAATTTAACATATAAACATGTGAAAAACTAGATTTAATGTGGGTGCGCCATCAAAAGGCGGCAAAACTGTATTTTTTGAAAAATACTTATTTTACCCGAAAAATTTATTTTGTTATTATACCATGTTCTAGAAAATGTGTAAGATGAATAATAATGTTATAAAATTCAAAATTTAGTTAACACTATTCATAACAGCTAGTTCATGACAATATTATAATAATATATCATTGTTTATTAAAACCCGATATTGCAAACAACACACGCTGTCAAGGAAGGTCGTGATTGCGTGTAATGCAAGCCAAGTTAGGGTTGCATGTTGTGAAAGAATCCTTCGTTGTTTTTTATAACAGTATCCAACCACATTTAATTTATATATTTAATATATATATATATATATATATACTCAATGTTGCGTAGAATGACTATTATCAAAATTGTGTGTAACACGGTCCAAGACTAGTGTTGCGTATACTGCAAGCTAATACGGTGTTGCGTATAGCGCAAGGTAATCTTGGTGTAGAATACAACAAAAGACATTAATGAAATTAAAATAATATTTTTCATAAATTCTCAGGGTGTTACATTCTACCCCCCTTAAAAAGAATTTCGCCCTCGAAATTTGTCGGGGTTATAAATGGTTTACTATTCGAAAGTTTCTTTAATAGAAACCCACATCGTAAAAAGGAATACCAAAACCAATCATTAAAAACAAAAGTATGAAACGTAACGGTTACCCAAATAAACTAATCACTGGGTTTCCACATATATTAAAATATGGATATGGAAGAGAAATCTAACCATCATGTTCTGATGAAGAGTGGTAGAGGACATGGCTATGAAAAAGCCAACAATCACAATGCCATAAATTTGTGATGATCTAGGGTAACATCTGATTCATCGGATATAATATCACTAGGAAAACATTTTTGGTTTTCAATATCATTTCCCCAAGGTTGAAAATTTTGAATTAGAAGAAATACTTACTTGATTTTGGTACAATCTCATTGTTGTTCCTGCTTTGAACAATTTCCACTTCATCTCTTAATAAAATGAAGTGTTAAAAGATCATGTGATAGAATGATGGGTCATTCCATCTGTTTCAAACAAAAGGTTAGCAATAGTTATCAAATATTCATAAGTCCGTCTTTTGTGAGGTTGAAGTTATACTTCATATATCATACCTCTTAATAAAATAAAACTAGTATCTACTAACCAGGGACTTCATGTAGGCTAGTGGTAGGTGATAAAGGCCAGTCGCACTTCGGTTGTGGGTTCGATTCCCACAGCCTTGTCCGACGCGATGGGTTGTCGGCCATCCTGAATGTTGTCCTTTTCTAAAACTACATTACTATAACATCCCATCAACAATATCAAAAAAAAGTTCTATCCGTAAACAACACTAACTTATGTCCAACATAATCCATTCCAATCTTTAGGATTATCTAAAATACTTTGGTCCACTCTGATAACATAGTGAAAACGATTACTAGAGATTTAATACCATCATTGATCCCCATATATCGTAATACTGCATTCCTATCTTGTTGGTCACATTCCAATCATTTGAAGGCCTTAATCATGTATTCCATTGAACCTTAGTGAAAACATGAATGCAGTTAAAATTTAACACTTTCCACAAACCAAAATCCTCAAAATTCTTTATAATCAAACCATGATATCATTTAGTCCTTATATCAATCATGAGCTTATGAATACTGTCAAACATTTCATTTTCTCTTTATCAGTTCATTATGCGCATATCATCCACATTCCAAAAAAATATCTGAATAACCTTTCTTTGTTACTCATACCATTCATCATAAACTTTCAAAACATAAGGAAAGACAACAGTGTAACAATCCTTAGATGTCTTTTTATTCTATAGTACAACATTACACTTGATAAACATGTAATCATTCCACTACCTTCTTAAACAATTGACCGAGCTTCAACAATTCTTCATCTCACATATCATTTGTAGTCTCTTCATCATTATCAACAAAAATACTACCCATACGACCATACCGATTCTCTTCATGAGACATTCCCTTAGGGCATTGGTTTGCATAATGCCCGTACATTCCACATTTAAAACATTTAACAATTGTTGATGTCGTAGCAATACCATTAACCTCATCCATGGTGTTAACTGAAACTTTTCCATTGCACTTACTGGCTTTGTGTCCTTCTTTTCCACACCTAAAGCATCTTCCAGTTCCTTTGAAACATTCTCCTTGATGCCTCTTCCCACATGATTTACATAGGGGAAATTGAACATTCTTTCCTCTATGATCATCATGAAACTCTATCTTTCTCTTATTAGTCGAGTTAGGAAACTTACCAAATTTTACTTTATTGATCATATTATGAGATTGCTGATTCGGCATAATAATGATGTTTGGACTTCCAAATCCCATTTCATTTGATTTCTTATGAATAATATCATTCCATTGTCCATCATATCCTCTATTATAGTGAATTATCTTGTTTCCAGCCATTTTCTAAAACCCAAAAAGAATAGTGTGAGATGCAAAAATCATAATAAAGGGGGAGTAACTTCAATATCTATCATCTTAGGTTAAATTCTAAGATCGTTACCATAGTTCTAGGACTATATCCTATATGTATAGTTATCCTTAGGGACATCCCTAGACATACCTTAGAAATATCTCTAGGGATCTCACTAACGTTTTCGCGTCCTAGTTTCCAAAGGTTGACTAATCCTTTCCTCTGATACCAATTGTAGAGACCCGAAGCTTAAAGTACAGGGACATTAAATTACTTTTGCGAAATACTTAGTACATTACAAAAACACACACATGAGGACCGTAATAGTTTAATGTCTTTGGAAACTCGGAATATAATCTTCTAATCGGGGTAAAAGATCTTCAACATCTCCCATATTGATCTTCCTTTTTATTCTTACCTAAAACCTTTCATTATATCCTGGGTTAAAGAAAACATAATAGGGTGAGCTCAAATGCTCAGTAATGGTAAACAAAATAAATATCAATCACATCATATTAATAAGAACATATCTTTTGGAAATCTTAACCTGCAAAAGAGATCATAATTTCATAACATGGGATAAATCATAGTAGTGAAATATAATCCCAATAATCATAACATAAAACATGAAACTTTGTGGCATACACACATAATCATAGATAATCATTTCTTGTTAGTCCAGACTCATTTCCAAGACTATCTTAGTGGACAAAGTCTCTTTCTGAACTCAGTCACCCTCGTTTCAGTCTTGTTTCACTGAACCGGTATAACCTACCATTCCGGCTATGTCCATCTCATGAGATATAAAATCATTACCCAATGCATTGGAGGGAGATATAGGTCCCACCCATCTCTTAATGATACCATTCTTATGTGTGCCACAAAATCATAAACCATACATCATTTCATAACCCATGTAATAAAAATGGGAATCTTAAACATCATGACATCATAAAACAATTCATATACGTTAAAGGAATTCATAAAAATAATCCAATCACAACATAATAAAATCAATGTAATAATAGGGATAAAAACAGAACCCCTTATTATTTTATATGGAAAATAATTTTGATAAAACACTTGAACTTCATTCTTGAGGAAAATATCCTTTCTACTTCAAAAAAACTTTTCCTTTCTTAACATGTCATACAATTTTAAAGTAAAATAAGTTGATTAAAAATAAGCTTGAAAACTTGTAAAGGAAGCTTCTTGGAAATAATGTTTTTCAAATCCATTCATGCCGTATAAATTAAAAAAATAATTCTTTGTACTTTTTTCGGAAAAGTCAAAAAAGTACCTCGTATGAAAAACGACAAAAGATTCCTTTCATATCTTCTACTAAAAACTCACCGAAGGATAAAATAGGATTAAAACAATTTTAGGTGAATGGATATAATATTACATATTGAGGAAACATGGACGTGGATGAAAAAATACACCCCAGTAAATACTAATGTAAAACAAATCTCGGATAAAAATGAGATTGTGATATTTCCCTTACCTTAGGTCTGATTTTATTCGTAAGTGTCCGAATCTCCTCTTCTTTGAAGCGCCTTTTTGAGACCTCCTTTCAGGGCACTAAAATTGGTCTTTGAGGAAGACCAGAACCTCTAAGATGTTTCTAGGGAAGTGGAGAAGAGAATTTGGCAGGGGTTGGCCGAGCATGAAGGCTCAAAGTAGTGTGAGGAAGAGAGGGAGGAGGTTCCCTTTTATAAGGGAGGAGAGGGGCACCTTTGGAATTCTGAAAAATACTAATTCATAATAAATCTAACCCCACATAAAACCCTCCAAAAATGATTCATATTTGAAGATTAGATGACATAGGGTTGTAATCGCCTCAACCAATCAAAGTTAAACATGTTAGGATATTATTTTAAACCTTATCATTTTGATTTATCCTTATTTAATCTATTTAAGTTTATTTATTGTAATAAAATTCTAAATTTTAAATTATAAAAAATAATTACTTATTTGTTGTGAATTTTCCATAATTGTTTACTTTATAACATTATAGACCATATAAATTTAAATTTATAATTTTTAAATATTTTTGTGATTTTTAAACAATTTTATAATATGTTATTTTTATAAAATAACAATAGTGTCAATTTTGACACTATTCATTTATTTGAATTTAAATAAAATATATACAGAATATATGTTCAAACTAAAAGCTTTAATATATTAATAAAAGGTCATATGTATCTATAAAATTAGTGCATCACATTAAATAGTTCATATAATATTTATTTTATTATTATTAAAACCATTTATTTGGTTTATCTCTTAATAAAATAATTACTACATCGTTTTTGTATAATTATTTAATATACTTATTTGTTGCATAAAAATTTAAAATAAACTCCTATGATGAAGATAAATATATTACCTTTTACAATAATACTTTTACTTGAATATATCATCTTAAAATCACAATATTTAAATTGTTATATTTATTATATTATGAAGGTGACAACTTTGGCATCATTTAAAATAAAATAATATAAGTGTCATAATTTCTTGTAAAAGACTCCAAATAGTCAAATATTCGACCATTGTATGATTATAGTTTACATTTACATTAACAATAAGTTTTGTTCAGGGTTTTGTGCCTTTTATGGTCACTATTAGTTTACTAAAAACTATATTCTTGATTTTTCACTAGATAAATAATTTCTGCATCACTATTGTGTCACAATTAATGATAATTATATAATCCCAAAAAATTATAAATAAATTCTAATGATGTAGATAATTTTGTTATAATTCTGGAGATTATTCATGTTCGAAGGTTTATGATTTTTATCACTAAGTTAAAATTATTATACTTATAAGATTTAAGAGAGTGACATGTTGTCACTTTCTTTGGTTTTAATAATAATTAAATTATGTTCATGGTCAAAAGTCCATAAAATGAATCTAATCCGACCCTTAGTTGATATGGGCTTACTTTTAGCCATCAAATTGAATTTTGGCATGTGTTAGGGTAATTTTATAATATTATATTTACCCTTAATTACCCGATTTACCTTTAACTATGGTAAATAAAATTTACCGAAGTTACTATTCATAACTCCCAAAAATAAAAAGTAGCCTATTAACATAATTTGGACCCACTGATTCCAAATATGGAATCCATTTTTTAAAATTCAATACACAGAAGTTTCAGAAATTAAATTAAAATTAACCCCGTTGTCGAATAAAAATGGGTTTTTGTTTAAAACATTGCAAAAGATTGAATTGATTTAACCTACGAATTCAAGGTAAAATAAATGCTAATGACATACATTATATTAAATGGTAAAAATATATTCTATTTATACTTTAAAACCATTCAATATTATAATTTAACCACATAATATATTATGATGAAAAAAGTTGTTTTTAATTAAAATATAGCGTGTTTTTACTATTCATTAAAATATGAAAGTTATCGGAAAAGTATCAAAACATTATCTAATGTAAATTTTTACATCCCGATTAAAAAGAAGAATTTTATTTTGTCAAATTGAAC
This sequence comes from Viscum album, assembly GCA_963277665.1. Taxonomy (NCBI): domain Eukaryota; kingdom Viridiplantae; phylum Streptophyta; class Magnoliopsida; order Santalales; family Viscaceae; genus Viscum; species Viscum album. Next base: position 1,073,803,410 of record OY728129.1, read on the forward strand.
ATATAAACATGTCAAAAACTAGATTTAATGTGGGTGCGCCATCAAAAGGCGGCAAAACATCATTTTTTGAAAAATACTTATTTTACATGAAAAAATTATTTTGTTCTTATACCATGTTCTATAAAATGTGTAAGATGAATAATAATGTTATAAAATTCAAAATTTAGATAATACTATTCATAACGGCTAGTTCATGACAATATTATAATAATATATCATTGTTTATTAAAACCCGGTATTGCGTACAACACACGCTATCGAGGAAGGTCGCGATTGCGTGTAATGCAAGCTGAGTCAGGGTTGCGTGTTGTGAAAGAATCCTTAGTTGTTTTGTATAACAGTATCCAACCACATTTAATTTATACATTTAATATATATATATATATATACTAAATGTTGCGTAGAATAACTATTATCAAAATTGTGTGTAACACGGTCCAAGACTAGTGTTGCGTATACTTCAAGCTAATACTGTGTTTATGTATATGGCAAGCTAACATTGTTGTAGAATACAACACAAGACATTAATGAAATTAAAATAATATTTTTCATAAAATCTTGGGGTGTTACATTCTACCCCCCTTAAAATGAATTTCTCCCTCGAAATTCGTCGGGGTTATAAATGGTTTACTATTCGAAAGTTTCTTTAATAGAAACCCACATCGTAAAAAGGAATACCAAAACCATTCTTTAAAAACAAAAGTATGAAACGTAACGGTTACCCAAATAAACTAATCACTGGGTTTCCACATATGTTAAAATATGGATATGGAAGAGAAATCTAACCATCATGTTCTGATGAAGAGTGGTAGAGGACATGTCTATGAAAAATCCATCAATCACAAAGCCATAAATTTGTGATGATCTAGGGTACCATCTGATTCATCGGATATAAGATCACTAGGACAACATTTTTGGTTTTCAATATCATTTCCCTAAAGTTGAAAATTTTGAATTAGAATAAATACTTACTTGATTTTGGTACAATCTCACTGTTGTTCATGCATTGAACATTTTCCACTTCATCTCTTAAAGAAATGAAGTGTTAAAAGATCATGTGATAGAATGATGGGTCATTCCATCTGTTTCAAAGAAAAGGTTAGCAATAGTTATCAAATATTCATAAGTCCATAATTTGTGAGGTTGAACTTATACTTCATATATCATACCTCTTAATAAAATAAAACTGGTTTCTACTAACCAGGGACTTCCTGTAGGCCAGTGGTAGGCGATAAAGGCCAGTCGCAATTCGGTTGTGGGTTCGATTCCCACAGCCTTGTCCGACGCGATGGGTTGTCGGCCATCCTGCAGGTTGTCCTTTTTCTAAAACTACATTACTATAACATCCCATCAATAATATCAAAAAAAAGTTCTATCCTTAAACAAAACTAACTTATGTCCAACATAATCCAATCCAATCTTTAGGATTATCTAAAATACTTTGGTCCACTCTCATAACATAGTGAAAACGATTAACAGAGATTTAATACCATCGTTGATCCCCATATATCGTAATACTGCATTCTTATCTTGTTGGTCACATTCCAATCATTCAAAGGCCTTAATAATGTATTCCATTGAACCTTAGTGAAAACATGAATGCAGTTAAAAGTTAACACTTTCCAGAAACCAAAATCCTCAAAATTCTTCATAATCAAACCATGATATCACTTAGTCCTTATATCAATCATGAGTTTATGAATACTGTCAAACATTTCATTTTCTCTTTATCACATCATTATGGGCATATCATCCACTTTCCAAAAAAATATCTGAATAACCTTTCATTGTTACTCATACCATTCATTATAAACTTTCAAAACATAAGGAAAGACAACAGTGTTACAATCCTTAGATGTCTTTTTATTCTATAGTACAAAATTACACTTGATAAACATGTAATCATTCCACTACCTTCTTAAACCATTGACCGAGCTTCAACAATTCTTTCATCTCACATATCATTTGTATTCTCTTCATCATTATCAACAAAAATACTATCCATACGACCATACTAATTCTCTTGATGACACATTACCTTATGGAATTGGTTTGCATAATTCCCGTACATTCCACATTTAAAACATTTAACCATTGTTGATGCCGTAGCAATACCATTAACCTCATCCATGGTGTTAACTGAAACATTCCCATTGCACTTACTGGATTTGTGTCCTTCTTTTCCACACCCAAAGCATCTTCCAGTTCCTTTGAAACATTCTCCTTGATGCCTCTTCCCACATGATTTACATAGGGGAAATGGAACTTTCTTTCCTCTATGATCATCATGAAACTCCATCTTTCTCTTATTAGTCGAGTCAGGAAACTTACCAAATTTTACTTTATTGATCATATTATGAGATTGCTGATTCAGCATAATAATGATGTTTGGACTTCCAAATCCCATTTCATTTTATTGCTTATGATGAATATCATTCCATTGTCCATCATATCCTCAATTATCGTGAATCATCTTGTTTCCAGCAATTTTCTAAAACCCAAAAAGAATAGTGTGAGATGCAAAAATCATAATAAAGGGGGAGTAACTTCAATATCTATCATCTTAGGTTAAATTCTAATATCATTACCATAGTTCTATGACTATATCCTATATGTATAGTTATCCTTAGGGACATCCATAGACATACCTTAGAAATATCTCTAGGGATCTCACCAACGTTTTCGCGTCCTAGTTTCCAATGGTTGACTAAACCTTTCCTCTGATACCAACTGTATAGACCCGAAGCTTAATGTACATGGAAATTACATTACTTTTTCGGAATACTTAGTACATTACAAAAACACACACATAAGGACCGTAATAGTTTAGTGTCTTTGGAAACTCGGAATATAATCTTCTAATCGGGGTAAAAGATCTTCAACATCTCCCATATTGATCTTCCTTTTTTTTCTTACCTAAAACCATTCTTTATATCCTGGGGAAAAGAAAACATAATAGGGTGAGCTCAAATGCTCAGTAAGGGTAAACAAAATAAATATCAATCACATCATATTCATAAGAACATATCTTTTGGAAATCTTAACCAGCAAAAGAGATCATAATTTCATAACATGGGATAAATCATAGTAGTGAAATATAATCTCAATAATCATAACTTAAAACATGAAACTTTGTGGCATACACACATAATCATAGAGAATCATTTCTTGTTAGTCCATACTCATTGGAAAGACTATCTTAGTGGACAAAGTCCCTTTCTGAACTGAGTCACCCTCGTTTCAGTCCTGTTTCACTGAACCGGTATAACCTACCATTCCAGCCATGTCCATATCATGAGATATAAAATCTTTACCCAATGCATTGGAGGGAGATATAGGTCCCACCCATCTCTTAATGATACCATTCTTATGTGTTCCACAAAATCATAAGCCATACATCATTTCATAACCCATGTAATAAAAATGGGGATCTTAAACATCATGACATCATAAAACAATTCATATACGATAAAGGAATTAATAAAAATAATTCCATCACAACATAATCAAATCAATGTAATAATAGGGATAAAAAAAGAACCCTTTATTATCTTAGATGGAAAATAATTTTGATAAACACTTGAACTTCATTCTTGAGGAAAATATCTTTTCTACTTCAAAAACACTTTTCCTTTTTTAACATGTCATACAATTTTAATCTAAAAGAAGTTGATTAAAAATAAACTTGAAAACTTGTAAAGGAAGCTTCATGGAAATAATGTTTTAAAAATCCATTCATGCCGTATAAATTAAAAAAACATTCATTGTACTTTTTTCAGAAAAGTCAAAAAAGTACCTCGTATGAAAAATGTCAAAACATTCCTTTCATATCTTTTACTAAAAACTCGCCGAAGGGTAAAAGAGGATTTAAACAATTGTAGGTGAATGGAAATAATATGACATATTGAGGAAACATGGATGTGGATGATAAAATACACCCCAGTAAATACTAATGTATAAACAATCTCGGATAAAAACGAGATTGTGATATTTCCCTTACCTTAGGTCTGATTTGCTTCGTAAGTGTCCGAACCTCCTCTTCTTTGAAGCGCCTTTTTGAGACCTCCTTTCAGGGCACTAAAATTGGTATTTGAGGAAGACCAGAACCTCTAGGATGTTTCTAGGGAAGTGTAGAAGAGAATTTGGCAGGGGTTGGCCGAGCTTGAAGGCTCAAAGTTGTGTGAGAAAGAGAGAGAGGAGGTGCCCTTTTATAAGGGAGGAGAGGGGCACATTTGGAATTCTTAAAAATATTAATTTATAATAAATATAACCCCACTTAAAAACCTCCAAAAATGACTCATATTCGAAGTTTAGATGACATAGGGTTGTAATATCATCAACCAATCAAATTTAAACATTTTAGGATCTTATTTTAAACCTTATCATTTTGATTTATCCTTATTTAATCTATTTAAGTTTATTTGTGGTAATAAAAATCTAAATTTTAAATTATAACAAATAATTACTTATTTGTTGTGAATTTTCCATATTTGTTTAATTTATAACATTATAGACCATATAAATATAAATTTTTAATTTTTAATTATTTTTGTGATTTTTAAACAATTTTATAATATGTTATTTTTATAAAATAACAATAGTGTCAATTTTGACACTATTCATTTATTTGAATTTAAATAAAATATATACAGAAGATATGTTCAAAATAAAAGCTTTAATATATTAATAAAATGTCATATGTATCTATAAAATTAGTGTATCACATTAAATAGTTCATATAATATTTATTTTATTATTTTTAAAACCATTTATTTGGTTTATCTCTTAATAAAATAATTACTACATTGTTTTTGTATAATTATTTAATATACTTATTTGTTGCATAAAAATTTAAAATAAAATCCTATGATGAAGATAAATATATTACCTTCCACAATAATACTTTTAATCTAATTTATAATCTTAAAATCACAATATTTAAATTGTTATATTTATGAAATTATGAAGGTGACAACTTTGGAATCATTTAAAATAAAATAATATAAGTGTCATAATTGCTTGTATAAGACTCACAATAGTCAAATATTCGACCATTGGATGATTATAGTTTACATTTACATGAAAAATAAGTTTTGGTCAGGGTTTTGTGCCTTTTATGGTCACTATTAGTTTACTAAAAACTATATTCTTGATTTTTCACAAGATAAATAATTTCTGCATGACTATTGTGTCACAATTAATGATAATTATTTAATCCCAAAAAATTATAAATAAATTCTCATGATGTAGATAGTTTGGTTAGCATTATGGAGATTATTCATGTTCTAAGTTTTATGATGTTTATCAATAAGTTAAAATTATTATACTTATAAGATTTAAGAGAGTGACATGTTGTCACTTTCTTTGGTTATAATAATAATTAAATTATGTTCATGGTCAATAGTCCATAAAATGAATCTAATCCGACTTTTAGTAGATATGGGATTACTTTTAGCCATAAAATATAATTCTGGCATGTGTTAGGGTAATTTTATAATATTATATTTACCCTTAATTACCCGATTTTCCTTTAAATATGGTAAATAAAATTTACCGTAGTTACTATTCATAACTCCCAAAAATAAAAAGTATCCTATTAACATAATTTGGACCCACTGATTACAAATATGGAATCCATTTTTTAAAATTCAATACACAGAAGTTTCAGAAATTAAATTAAAATTAATCCTGTTGTCGAATAAAAACGGGTTTTTGTTTGAAACATTGGAAAAGATTGAATTGATTTAACCTACGAATTCAAGGTAAAATCAATGCTAATGACATACATTATATTAAATGGTAAAAATATATTTTATTTATACTTTAAAACCATTCAATATTATAATTTAACCACATAAGATATTATGATGAAAAAAGTTGTTTTTAATTAAAATATAGCGTGTTTTTACTATTCATTAAAATATGAAAGTTATCGGAAAAGTATCAAAACATTATCTAATGTAAATTTTTACATCCTGATTCAAAAGAAGAATTTTGTTTTGTCAAATTGAACATATAAACATGTCAAAAACTATATTTAAAGTGTGTGCGCCATCAAAAGGCGGCAAAACTGCATTTTTTGAAAAATACTTATTTTACCCGAAAAATTTATTTTTTTCATATACCATGTTCTAGAAAATGTGTAACATGAATAATAATGTTATAAAATTCAAAATTTAGTTAATACTATTCATAACGGCTAGTTCATTACAATATTATAATAATATATCATTGTTTATTAAAACCCAGTATTGCGTACAACACACGCTATCAAGGAAGGTCGCGATTGCGTGTAATGCAAGCCAAGTCAGGGTTGCGTGTTGTGAAAGAATCCTTCGTTGTTTTGTATAAAAGTATCCAACCACATTTCATTTATACATTTAATATATATATATATATATATATATACTCAATGTTAAGTAGAATAACTATTATCAACATTGTGTGTAACACGGTCTAAGACTAGTGTTGCGTATACTGCAAGCTAATACGGTGTTGTGTATAGCGCAAGGTAATCTTGGTGTAGAATACAACACAAGACATTAATGAAATTAAAATAATATTTTTTATAAAATCTCGGGGTGTTACATAATTCGTGTATGTGAATACTGTTTTTTATATCTATTTCATCCAATGTAAAATTAAAATACAATACCACCTCCATATAGCGATGTATTTCATTTTTCATCTAAAAAACATATAGATTTTCATAAGGATAGAATTAATATGATAATATAATAGTTAACCTATTATTTATAATCTATAAGTATTAATTTTTAGGTATTCTATTTTCATTTTATGAATTAAAATGATTAATGTGTCCCTTTGGTACATGTAGACTACAACCATAATGAAATGACATGTGTCATTTTTTATTAAAATATTGCACGGGTTCTTTTAAAAATATGTTGAATTTAAAAAAATAAAAATTATAACATATTTATAATTATATAGATTAAGCAACCATGAAAACATTGACCATAGTCAACACACCAACACTATTTTGGACAAAATTATCACAAAAATATTTGTACAAAAATAAATGAATTAGTAACAAAATTGAAAGAATTAGTAAATGATACTAAAGTAATGATAATATAAGAATGAAAATGAAAATGGATCTGATGATTGTAAATTATTAATATAAGTGTTTTTTAATAGTGTAAAATATTTAAAAGGTGTGTCAGGATTCGAGCTAAGGTATTTTCCATTAAAATGTTATTTCAAATATTTTAAATTTATTTTCCTCCATATACATGTTCTTTTAGAAATTAGAAGAATGTTTTAATTTATAAATAATATATTTTTAATGGTAATTTTTACTATATTTTACTTTATAATGTTTTTTTGAAATCAAAATTTTCTATTTATTGTATGGATTATGTTGACCCTCTTTAGAAAATAAAAAAAAATAAAATTTTTTATGTTTTGTTTCATTAATGACTTTTACTTCCATCGTAGTCATTATTACTTATCAATATTAATGTTTATTTTTCCATATTTTTTATTTGATGATCATATGTCAATTATTTTGGGAATTTGAAACAATTGTTAAAATAAATTGGCATTTTTCATCTCATTTGATGAGATAATTGAAATTTGATTTCTTATGGGCATAAGGGGTATATTAAATTAGTACGTGAAAAAAATTTAATTATTTTACTTTTTTATCTCATGATAAAAAAATTTAATGTTTATTTGATGATGTGTGGGTCTGAAATAACCCTCTAATGAATTTTGTAATGATATTGTATTTAAGATGACATGAAATATAATTAAACACAAGGGTTGTTAATTTTCTATGGGTGATTTTAATAGTGATATAAGATGATTTTATAGGTCCCGACATACTTTTCCATTCCTGAATATGGGTTTTTATGAAAATATTTTGTTTTAATAACATAACCAAATGATATTATCATTAATGGAATAATTATAGACATCTAAAAGTAAAATGGTTGTTTTAAATGAAATATTTTAATTTTTTTCAATGAACCCTATTGAATTATGTTTTTTTATATATGTATTCTCAATAATATTTTTTTAAATACATTTTGAAATAATGTAAGTTTCATGATTGGTTATGTTATTAATTTATCTCAAAGTTATATTTTATAAATGAAATACATTATTATGGATTTTGAAGTTCATAAAATATAATTAATTGTTTTTCATTCCTTTTATAACCCTTCTTATGTATTCTCTCACATATTATATTTTCAAATGTTTCTCATAGGGCCTTTGTAAATATATAACTATAGAAAGGAAAATGGTGGCACGTCTTAAATGGATAAAAATTATCATGAGTGAAAAATAAGTGTAATCATAATAGCCTATTTTTTGTAGAAACAATGAACACTATATTGAAGTGAACAATTTCTTGTGTAATGTTTTTACTAATTATTTAAAAATATAAACCAAAAATATATTGTAATCATATGAAATTGATCCTTTTTATATAAATCATGTAATTATGGGATGACAATGTAATGGGGTGTAATTCCATAAAACTAAATAAAATTCATGGATAGACTATTCAGAAGGGAAAGGATAAGGAATTGGTGATTAATTTTTTTGGAGTGGAGATGAACAAGATAATGTTAGGGTATTTAAGCTTGAGGACGAAGGGATTTATGGGTTAAAATATTGATTATATTTTTATTTATGCCAATTATATATGGGTGGAATTTATTTCCACAAAATTTGTTAGATGTTATTAAACATAAGAGACTTAATATCAATTTAAATTAAACGATAATCAAATGATCCTTCAAAAAACAAGATGTAATGAAACTAAATTGAAATAGTTTTTAATATGATAAATTCTAATTTTGGTTCAGAAATAAAAAATATAATTTTAAAAATTCAAAATAATACTTTTAAATTCATTATTTTACACTTTAAATAGACTTTTGGTTAAAATTTTATACATACTTATGTCAATTTTACATAACAATTTTTTCATCAAAATTCATTATATTCCTAGAAACTATATATTTTTATTATTCACCACAAAATAAACATCACAAATATCTAAAAATTTCATGTGGAACTAATTTAGATATTCAACACCCAAAAAAGAACTCATTTTTTCAAATTCATTTTCTAATATTAATAAATTTGTCTTATAATTAAAATAAAGTAATACTTTAAAAAATAATTTATTTAAAATAATGACTATTTTTTATGGTAGAGTTCATTTATTTATCGTTTTCATTATATATTAACAATTATATTATTTATATATATTTATTTATAAAAAAATATTTAAATTTTATGAAATTATTTTTTTATGTTGTTTGAGTTTATATTCTAAATACATAATTGAGAAAATAGTTATAATTCACCAATAATTTTACACCATGATCATAACATTTTTTATGTCATATTCAACATTTTTTAGAAACTACCTAACAAAAATTTTACCACTATTTTGTGTTAGAATAAATTTTTAAGAGGAAATATATTTTTTCATTAATATTTTATATTTTTATTTTATTAAAATTAATGTTAGCTAATGTTTTAAAAGACATCATTTAAATAATAATATATGTTCACAAAATATATTAAAAATAATTTAAAAACTACATGAAACATAATGTTACTAAAAATAAATTAAATGGTATTATTTTTATATAGTAATGACATTTAACCATTAATTATATGTTTTAAAAAAAATTATATGAAATTAATTTCAATGTGTTGGTACTTATTGACTTGAAAACATTTATCTTTTTATGTTAACCATTAGATTATAATGGTTTTATTTCCATGAAGATATGAAAAAACATGATTTTAATTAGAATAAACTTGTTAAAGGAATCATGATTATTATATAATCAATATATGTATTTATATAATAAATATAAAATATCAGAGCATGACAACATGTAGGATAGTTTTAGTAATTGTTCACTTGTGACCCTTCAATAATGGGTTTGATCCTCCTTGCATTGTCAAACATTAAGGGATATCGCTCAGTTGGTGGGGTGCGATGTTGAATAAAACATCTTTAACAAGTAAAAAATTAAAATTGGAACACATATTAGATGTTAAATATTTACATAAATTTTCAGTTAATATTACTTCAAAAAATAAAGTCATTCAATATTTTATACATTATTTTATAATAAAATTAATAAAATTTTAAATTATAAATATAAGGTGTTAGAAATTCATTTTTTATTGATGTATTAAAATTTATGTCAAGATTACATCCATTATCCATCAATGTAATTATTTATCTATTAATGAATTTTATCCGGATAATCATATGGAATTTATATTTCATTATTTCAAGACCAAATATTCATTATTCTAACTTCAAAATATTATTTTACATCATGATATATAATCAATCGCATTCATATAATATGTTCATGGAAATCATCATGACTTGCCGTGAAAGACTATTCTCCCATGTAAAATTTTTATGGATTTTATAATAGAAGCTTATTATTTTTTATGATTTAATTTAATTGAAGTATATGAATTAATGGAGTTTTTATTTATGTTTTATCCCATTTTAAATTTATTTTTTTATTGTTTAAATTTACTAGATAGGTTTGAGGTCTAATTCTATTTTATAATTATTTTTTTGAAATTAATTTTTCTTATATGTGACATTTATTATTATATTCATAACATGGTTTTCATATTATCCTTATATGTGTTATAGATTTTAGAGGCTATGTGTTATTTGAATTTTAATGTTTAGGTCATACCTTATTAATTTCTTAGTCTAATGGACCATCAGTATTAAAGAATGTTTATACATTGTTTTTATATTATTAAGAATCTATTTGGGATGAAACAAAAAAAATTATTTTCAAAATTCCTACACTGTTAAAGATATAATACAATAAACTATGTCATTGATGTAACTCAAATTTGGATTTAAAACTCCATGTAATGGAATTTATAATACTCTAAACAATTCATTGCCTATGTGAATACACTAAAAAGAATCCATATATAAGAAAACCATATATACAAACCTATATTCTTTTTCAAGGAATAAAAAAGAATGTTTTATATCATTTCTATTTTTAATGTAACAATACATTGGTTTTTGGAATCAAAACATGATATGCCACATTTATACAAATCTTCATGAATTTATATTTAATGGGGTTGTTTCAAAAAAATTCAAAACATATAAGAAAATTATATTAATTTATAAAATTCATTTTAAATGGTATCATGGATTCACTCATTCAATTTAGGATGATTTTAGAAGGAATGTTGCATGATATATATGTTTTATTATTATTAAGGGATCTCAAATGTATTAATAAGTTTATCGATATCTTACATTATATTTTATAATATAAGTGATTACATGTATTTATTAAATACATAACCCTTGAGTGCGTATTTTATAGATAAATATTCCACATCTTCTATCATAGATTAATATGAGTTAACTCCAAATCCATATTTTTTCCTCTATTTTTCATATAAATCAAATATTTAAATAATAATCCAAAAAAATTTATATTAAAATTATTAAATATTACACTATCTTATTTCTTTATATATTAAAAATATCTTTACACATAAAATTCACAATAAATATCAATTATATTATCCCTTGTATATGAAATAATTTTTATGAATCAAGTATCTCATTATATAGGGGTCTCTATATCAATTTTTAAGAAACACATTTAGCATATGATCATTACAAAAGGATCTCATGATCCAAAAAACACAAAATAAGAAAATTTTAGAATATTAATATCAAAATAATCCAAGAAATTATTCAGCTCATACAGTAAGATCTCCACTTTAATTAAAATCATCTGGATTTACACATTTTTGGTTAATTTATTATTATTCATGAATCACTATTTTCCAATATTATTGCATGTGTACCGTAAACTAAATAATAATTCACTAAAGTCCATCAAAAAATGATAATTTTTTCTCAAAATTTAATTAAACGTGTTTATCATTTACCATAGTTAACAAAGTTGAATTTTAAAAAATTCATATATATATATATATGTGTTATCATTAATAAAATTCAGAAAATTTGACTTTAGGAAATCACTCATAATAACTTATCCAGTATACACCTAATTGATTTATTCACTTGTATTTAGAATATAATTCTGTACGTCAATTAATTAATTATAGATGGAAAATTTCATATATAGTCTTGGTAGGTAGATATACTAGGATATGATCACATTAAACCCTTTATATGGTTGGATATCCCCTCTATACGTGTGACTTTACCCTTATGTATGGTTGATCATGTATTAAAATAAACACATCATCATTACTTGTTTGTATCATTTTATCTATATTATCTAGTCAACATAACATTATAAGATAAATTATAACATAAAATATTTACACTCTCTAATTATATTATTATAGATGAGAACTATTTAAAGGTCTAGCGGGACCCTAGTTAAAAAATTTTGGATATAAGAGAGGGGGGCCCCATGATAAGAAATTATCAGAAGAACATCATTATGAAATATCAAAAAATATTATGCTCTTTCATGAAATATCAACGATCTCTAACTCTTTGTATCTAAAAATAATATATTTAATATATGATATAATATAAACAATTATATATAGATAATCATAAAAATATATATAGGAATGAATTTAAAGGAAATTAATTTAGTTTTTCATTATATAATTAAATGTTCTTTTCAGTGAGGAAAAGATTTATTTATTCTAAATAGTGTTTAGAGAGCTCTTGTAAATTGATCGGAATAATTATTTCTATTAATACATTATAATATTTACTAAATACCTCCCAAAAAGAATCAAAGTATCAGTTTCTTCAGGAAGTGGGTATGACCTTGTTTGTTTAAGGATCAATTTTTCCAATCGGTTTCTAACTGGTTTATTCATAGAACCGGAATCATCCAATGAATCTATATCCATTTGGACCGACTTTCCAATGGTAGGTTCCCATTAGTTATAGACCAATGAGGCTTAATAATTTTCATTGGTCAAGAGGATGGGAGGTCAGACTCATCACACCTTTTTGGGGGGAATTATTGTCTACTCTGGGACTCTCTGATAGAATTAAGTTATGTTCACAAATCGTTATTTATTTACCACGTATGAAAATGAGTTTTTCCTTCAATATTCTCAATCAATGATTGATATGTATGGGATTTCGAGAATATTTTATATGTATTGGAAGTTATTCATCAATAGAAAATCATCCATATGAATTCGTTATTATTAGTCAATGGTATCCTCAAAAAAATTATACAGAACTCTCATGGTCATTATGATGACCATACTGGTTTTAAAGCCACTCAGTGGGGCAATTGATGTTTATTTTAATTTAGAAAGACATATATTATTTTAGAATTGGCATCGTACCCTCTATTAGAAACCTACATATCCTTATTAACGAATGAATCAGAACCCACGTCATTCGATACGAAGGATGTAGTTTAACTTCATACGTGATAGAAAATAATTAATGATAGATGGGATTCAACCTTACAAAGGCATCCTACGTACTTTACTTTTAAGTTAGAGATCAATGTCCACATAGTTCGATTGATGAAGTATGAGGTTTATGCATGATTAATGGCCCAAAAAGATATGTCATTATAACTTTTACACTCTAAGCCTTAGTGAGTCATGCTCGGTGTGAGAAAAAAGAGGTATCAGTAAATATGACGATTGTTCCATGAAAGATGCAGTCATAAGAAATAATGTGGGGAATAAAAATGAATGAAATCCCGAGTAAATGGTGATCAAGACATAGTTTAGGAAAGAATCCCAAGAGCAGGGTCCATAAAGGTATTTGTGCTTTATAAAGATTTTTAATTTTAACTTGGGACTTATGAATGGGTTTTATTCCTGAGAAGGAGGCCCAAAGTTAATGGAAATTATTATTGGGACTTACTCTAGAGAAGGAGGCCCAATTTAAGGATTCTTGTAAATGGGACTTACTCCTGAGATGGAGGGTGAAAGTTAATGGAAATTATGATTGGGACTAACTCTTTAGAAGGAGGTGCAATTTAAGGATCTTGGGGATTACTTTTAAGGAGGATACCCATGAACAGGAAACATGGGGATTACTTCTAAAGAGGATGCCCATGAATATGGAACATGGGGCTTACTCCTAAAGAGGATGCCCGATTTAAAGATCTCCTCATCATAAAGTATAAGGAAAAATTAAGGAAATATCTAACCTTAATAACATAATGTTTTTTAAGTCATGGGGTTTTGAGAAATGTTCCATATAATTCCTTTTAGATAAGGAATCCTACAAAATAACCGTGCCGCAAATGGATTTGAAAAGGTTTTGAGGGATGTCTATAAAGAGGAATCACGGATTTGAGGAAAGGTAGTGACTAGGAAGGAGGCACACAAGATTTTTTCTAGAACGCAAGTCCTGTTCATGAAAGTATACTTGCACGGCATGATTCATCATGGGCGACGAAGAATACATAGAGTAATACTTTGGAGACTTTGAACTCACGCCCTTAGTATCATCCTTAGATACTTTCAGAAGGGTGACGCGCAAGTTTCATTGAGAGGTAAAGGTTTCACGCAAGTGTCTTCACTTCCCTTAAGGGCTGGACACTTAGGCGCGCATGTATTGAAGAGTTCTAATACATAGTCCATATTCTTCCTCTTAGGATCATCCCTTCTAGGTAAAGAATTACATTATATGTGATCGGAAGATGTTAGTAAAAGACTTGGGTGACCAAGGCTTGAATATGCATTTTGGAAAATTCATCCCCTCAAATGGGGGGCCTACATGGGTATTTATAGGCCACCTGAGCTTGGGTAAAAAACTACTTTGGGCACACAGGTGACCAATGTTACCATGACTGGTGAGCATGTGACCTGCGCGCCTTAATGCCTTTGTGAAATTCATGATGTTCTTCCATTTTTTTCTAGAGGTACTTTATTTTTTCCATTAGTTAGAATTTGTGACGGAAAGGAGGATCAGAAAAAGTCCCCCCTTAGATACAAAAAGGGAAAAGGGATTTTACTCTCACAAAATGATGTAACCAAGATCAAGAAGCGCATAGGTATGAGGCACACAGGATGCAGCACACAAGTTTCTAGATCACCTATAAATATAGGTGTCACCTCACGCAAAGCATCCATCTTTCAAACACTTCTCTCTCTCATCACGCAACTGAGTTATCATTGTGAAAGTGAGATCTCATCGCGTGGGTGCCTTGCCTTTTCGCTTTTCCGCACTTCATCAGTCTATTCCTGACTTGCGCGCCAGTACTCATGCGGTACAACTTGTGCGACCGACATAGACTTGTGTGTCAAGATTAGACTTGCGCACCTTAATACCTTAGAAATTTTTTTGATTTCTTCACAAATTTTATGAAAACCCATCTTATTTAAATGTTAATTATTTGATCTTTGGGAAGATTCAATGGCTCCAAGGAATATTGGATCAGGTGATGAGATTTCTAGAAAGCGGATTGATGACATGATGAACATCGTTGTCCATGATTACAATGACATCTGCGCCAACACCCTCCCATATTTGGCCATGTACTTGAAGAAGAATCATGTCAATTTCCCACCAAGCATTTATTTTACTTTATATGTCCATGGTCATCTGCAAGGAGTCAATGTTCGAGATGCAAATAACTATCTCATATATTCTTGGTTTCATACTTACACCAATTTTTCTTCAGGAAATGTTCCAGTTGTAAGATCATTTGTCAATGCTGGGACAGTGGAGAAGGCATTCATAATGCATCATGGCCCATGTGATCTAGATTTGAATCCTCACAAGTCTAAGTTGTAGCCATATTTCTATCCCTCTATTTTGGTTATGTTGTCCATTAAGAGAAGCAACAATGGTGTGAAAATTCAAATTTTTCCTTCATGCCATTTCCCTGCAGATATGAAAATAGAAAACCCATGGGATGAAATTTTTTCTGTTTCCGGATGGTGGAGAAAAGAATATCATTTCATTAGAACAATAATTTAAAAGAGTACTCTCTCCAAATTGATCTTTACTTCCAATGATCCATTCTGAAATCAATGTATCCTTTTCCAAGTCTCTTGGACAGAAACAGAGTCATTGTTTGATCAGCAGAAAACATTCTCAAACCGCACTCAAGAACATTATTTTACAATTTTTCCAAGAAGAGATGGTATCACTGCATTTCTTATTGTATCCAGTTGAATAAATGAATTCCAGGTTGCTGCTGATGAATCTTGGAATGCCATAAATCAAATGGACAGTTATGTTGAAATCCTGTTGAAATTCTTGAAAAAGAGAAGAGACTCCAATTTGTGGATGTTCTTCTAATCTTGTGCATCACTGAAAACAAATTCATCTTCAATCATTTATGTATGCATTATCCAGCTACTTTCTTATATATATATTTTTTACCCAAGCCAATGGGCCTAGTAAAATCATAGTTTGATTTTTTCTTGGATTATAAAAACAAAGCAATAAACTTTGCATGTTTTTTTGCTCAATATTTCCAAAATCATACAATATGTAGGTTTAGCGAGATGGGACTCGACTTTTGTTCAGAGTTCCTTTTAGGAGTTCCCAATTTAATGAGTACCCTGTCTTTTGTTGGATGTTTAAAGTCATGCATGTCGGATATAAAAAAGGATAATGTTTAAGGTCGAATAGCTTTCACCGGATGGATTAATGTTGACTCAATTCCTTGATAAATTGTTTGAAAACATATTATCACATTCAAGTATGGGGGAAAACATGTAATCTATGACTTAAGATATTTTGAATCAGAGGAATGATATGAAAAAGGGATAAAAGTCCCAAGAAGAAGTATTTCTTAAGAGTGAAGTTACCAATATTTAACAAACTCGTTAAGGGGTTGAATTATGCAGTTCCACATAAGAGCATTGGTTGTATAGTCAAACAATAGAATATTTTGGCTGACAGGTCCATTATGTAGATTTCTTATACAAGGCCACCTACGGGCATGTGCTTCATAGTTAGGAAAAAGATCTCTCAGAAATTTTACTTATCTATTGCTAAAATCCAGTGAATGTCTATGGAGATTAAAATTTTCCAAAGCATGGAGTTTTCTATATGGAGTGGGTTACTTAAATATAGAGAGGATATTCCCAATCATGCTTGTAAACGAATTAGATGAATTTCACTTCTGCGATGGTCTGACACAAACATAGGGTAGTGAAATATAATTCATAGAAGAAAATACTTTTATATCTTGAAAAAGAGTATGGTATAGATATTTTAAGGATGGATATTTTTGGGGATCCTTACACATTGTCTTTAAGACAAATAAGGACAAAAGAGTTTTTTCTCCCAAGAATGAAATTAACACTACTTAACAAACCCGTTAGGGGGTTGAAATATGTAGGTCCACATAAGGGAATTGAATGTATAGTCAAATAATAGCATCTTTTGGCTGACATTTCTGTTATATAGACTACTTATGCAAGGCCGCCTAAGGGAACATGCTGCATAGTCAGACAAAATAATTCCTACGTATCAGAAATTTTGTAACCAAAATTCAAAAAAGGGTTATGAAGATTTGGAAGTATTTAAGTTTAGGAGTTTGATACATCAAAATGGGAATTTTCCAATGAATGAAAGAGATACACAAACCAATTATAACCATAATCATGTTGTGGATTGGTCTTGAATTATGATGGTGGAATTCACTAAGTATTCCATAAGGATGGGAATCAAGCCATACATAGTTCTTGAAATACAGTTAAATGTCATATGGGATGAGAGTGTAGGAGATCTTATTTTAGGTTCATAGAGCTCAGACCATAATGAGAAATACACATTGTGTGTTTTATAAACCTGATGTGAATGAAGATAAGGGTTTTCATACCACGTTCATGTTTTCACAGGAGGACTTTTCATCCAACGTACTAATATTAGAATATGGGGTTAGGCCCAAGGACATGGGGCTAGATTCTAAGGATACTCAAAAAATCTTAAGTATCCCATAAATATGGGAATCAATCCATGCGTAGTTCTTGAAATATCCTCTCTACAGATTTGGTTCGTACATGTGACTGGTGAAAGGGAACTTTAATGCAATGATGGTTGGATCTGATATTAATGGTTTGGGAATTGCCATGTATGCACATAGTCTTTGGAATATAACATGATTGGAGATAAATGTCAATAATGATTCCCTCTTAGGTGAGGGTGACAAAGACTGTGGTAGTTTATTGTCATACATGACAAAAGTACGAATAGTTTAGAGTCATATGCATGGGCAGGTGCTACATCATTTAGCATCGTGTAGCTAAGATGTATTGATATGAAGTTTAATGTCATGCAATAAGGACAATGGAGGACTGTATTGTTCAACGTCATATATCAAGGATGATGGTGAACCAATATAATGATATTGGTTTGAGGGGGGGTTAGAGATCAACATCGAATGAGATGGAGGTAAAATGAGATGAATATGTTGGTTTTGAGCTTGATCCCCAGGAGGTTTCCTACGTACCCATCCTAGAAGGAAAGGATCAAAGTCTATGTAGTTCTATTGAAGAATGAATTGGTGATAGAGTTGTACTTGTGGACAACGTCCCAATGTTGTTGTTGGGACTAATTCGTGGTTAGCGGCCTAGAGAAGATGTTATGACTAAAGCTTACTCTAAGCTCACGTGAGTCATGCTCGGTGTGAGAAAGAAGAGGTAGCAACAACCCTAACGATGCACAGTTTAATGTCATGTAAACTTATAAGGGACTATTTCACAGTTTAAATGACATGTATCACAGACATGGGGTGCTTCGTAGTTTAAAATCTCGCAGCTCGGAGGAATAGATTAAAATCATATTGGACGATAGAGGGGAAATGGAGTTTTAAGTCATGAAGTAAGGACAAAAGGGACCATGCAATTTAAAGTCTTGCAGTAAGGACTAAAGTAGTTTGAGGAAATATGCATGTACCAGTGTTGCAAAATTTAGCATCATGTAGCTAGGACAATGAATACATTTGTGTTATATAAAATACTTCATTAAGAATAATACATTGGTTGGAGTTGTAATGAGTTCTCCATCTATTGAGATTAAAGTATAAACTCCATTTGAGTAGACCGTATGTATTGAATAAGGTCCATCCCACATTGGCACAAGCTTTGAAGGCTTCTTCCCTAGTATCATTGGAGTTATAAGGAACAATACCAATTCTCCTTGAATGAATGAATGAATAAGAACTTTTTTGTCGAAATCTCGTGCTATTAGATTCTAAAAGACTTCCAAGTGGTGTTGGGTGCACAATCTATTTTCATCCAATCATTCCATTTCATCCAATATCTTTTGAGATTGTTCATCTGTAGATGAATAATAAAAAATGGCTACTCCGAGTGAATGTAATTGAACCTCAATGGGAAAGACTACTTCTCTTCTATATCCCAATGAATATGGAGTTGACCGCGTAGCAGTGCGGGTGGTGGTCCGATAATCCCATAAAGCATGAAAAAGTTTATCAGGGTAGGATTTATTATCTTTATCCACCATATTTTGTAGTTTCTTTGAAAGAGTCTTATTGACGGCTTCTATTTGGCCATTGGACGCTGCATGATACAGAGATGGATGGTTGGATTTGATGTTGAATTATTAATACAACTTCTTTACCTCGAATGAACAGAAATTGGTGCCATTGTCCGTCAATATGGTATGAGGGACACCAAATATGGTAATAATGTTAGACTTGATGAAGCTAACAATTCTTTTAGAACTAACTTCTTTGAGATGAATTGCCTCCTCCCATTTGGAAAATATGTTAGTAGGAGTAACATTATAGTTAAACTTCATTGATGTAGTCGAAGGGTAAGGTCATACTACATCCACTCCCCATATGGAAAATGGAATTGACTATTTATCTATATGGACAAAAGCTGGGGGTTGATGAATGAAATTTTAATATACATGGAAAGAATGACACTTCTTATTGAAATCAACACAATTTTATATCATTGAAGACCGCAAGTATCCAAGCCTTCAAATTTGATCAGACTCATTTTGTCCATAATGGTGGGCACCACAAACTCCTACATGTACTTCATTCATGACATCCATTGTCTCTTCACCATCAATACATTTAAAGAGAATTACATCAAAACCTCTCTTGTAGAGAATTTTTTCTCGGTGATCTGGGCAATCATAAAGCGTAAAATTGACAACATGTCACCATACTTGTTCTTTCCCGGATCTATTAGGTGGGAGTGTTCCATTTATAAGGTATTCCGTGATATGCTACATCCATCCTATATTATTACAACATGGTTAAAAATGGGACTGATTTCATTTATTTCCTCTATTCTAATTGGAAACAAGGTGAAAATACACGCCGGTGGGAAATACTGATGATTGTTTCGTCCTGAATTGGATATTCCAGAGCTGTGGCTACATGAGACAATGTATCAGCTTAAAAATATTGTGATGACAGGACATACGAAAACGTTTGTTTTAAATGAAATTACATCACTAACTCTCTAACATAATCACACAAATGGATTAACTCTTCTTTTTTGATTGCATAATCCCCATTGACTTGTTTGATTACCATATCTGAATCACCTTTTACCTTTAAGTTATTCACCTATGCCTGAAGTTCCAATTTCAAGCCTACAATGAGGGATTGCTATTCTGCTTCATTATTTTTACTGCCTCCAAACAATAAAAAGGGATAGAGTATCACTTCCTTTTCTGTGGAAATAATTACAATTCCTAACCCAACATTATTGAATTTAGGACCTTAAAATTTCTTCCCTATTGGATTTCAGGAAGCACCATCAAAGTACATTTCCCATGATTGAGGATTATCATGAATGGAGAATACTTCCTCATCATAAGGTTCAATAATTATAGATGTATATTCTACTTATGGGTGTTTAGAAAGGAAATATGCTAGATCATGGAACTTTATTGCCTTTTGAGACACATTATGGATATCAAACTTCTGCAAAATAACTACCCATCTTTCCAGACGTCCTCTAAGAATGGACGACTAAGGATAAATTAGAGCAGGTTATTGAGAAATAATTGTTGAACCTCATGTTGTTTCTAGTAGTGTCTCTATTTCTGAACTGCAAATATTAATTCTAGGAAGCGCTTTTCAATACATGAATATCGATTTTGTACCTCAAGAATAGTCATAAAAATATATTAAATACTATTTTCATTCCCAACATCATTCTTTTGGGCAATGAAGGCACCCAATAATTTCTCTTAAGCTGTCACATAGAGAATAAGTGATCTTCCTTCAACAGGTGGCATTAATGCTGGTGGAATCAAGAGATATCCCTTGATAATATCTAATGCCTCTTGTCATTCTTCAGTCCACTGGTAGGTGACTCCCTTATTCATTAATTTGGTGAAGGGTAAACATTTTCCTGCCAAATTGGCAATAAAACGCCGAATATAGGCCATGTGACCTTGAAGTCCTCTTAATTATTTCAAATTGTGAGGAGGTGACATACCAAAGACTAATTTTTTCTTCTCACGTTCAACTTCTTTACCATATTGGCATACAAAAATGCTGAGAAATTTTCATGAGGATACCCCAAAAGCACATTTCAAGGGGTTCATCTTCAAATTGTGTTGTTGAAGTTTGTAGAAGATGATTTCCATATCAGCCATGTGATCAGAATGTTGTATGGATTTATCCACCAAATCATCCACATAAAATTCAAAACATTTCCCTAAAATGGGCTTGAAGATATGGTGCATGGCACGTTGATTCATTGCACCTGCATATTTCAGGCCAAAGGGCATTACCCGATAGAAAAACAAACCTTGAGGTGCTCTAAAGGCCGTATATTCTTCATCTTCTGGAGCCATTTGGATTTTATTATACCCGGAATATCCATCCATAAAAGAAAGATCTTCGTATCCAGCTGTTGCATCAATTAAGAGTTCTGTGATCGGAACTGGAAAATCATCCTTCAGACAATGCCGATTAAGATCTCTAAAATAAATGAAAACTCTAATTTGTCTATTCTTCTTTTTCACAGGGAAAATATTAGCCAACCATTTGAGATATTGAACTTCTCTGAAGAACTTATCCATGATTATCATATCCATATCGACTTCAATTTTGGAGGCATATGTTGGGTATGTTCTTCTTGCGACTTTCTTGAATCCTCGATGTTCTTCTGGAAAACTCAAACAATGAGTAGCAATATCAAGATCAAGACCTAGATTGTTTGTATAATTCCAAGAAAATAAATCTTGATTTTTCTATAGAAATGAAATATACATTTCTTTCTCTTCAAAAGTCATGGCCTCACTAATTAAAATGGGTCATGGATCTTCTTTTGTACCTAAATTTATTTCTCTTAGTTCATCCATAGTGGTAGAGATACCTTTTCAAATGCTGGAGGAGAATTTTTGAGATCTTCCTCCTCTGCTTCAGTATGTTTTATTTCTTCTTTTTCTACTTTCACTGTAGATGACTAAGTAGAATTCCAATGGTCATGAGAGAAGATAAATCTTGATCATTTTTAAGAAGGGGCTTCCATTTCTGACCCTATTGACGATGAAGGATCTTCCATGGGTACTAAAGAGGAGATGATGGATTTAGAATCGACATAATTTTTCACCACTAACATTTATATAGCTTCTTCTATCCTTTTTGATGAAGTTTAGAATTTCTTTATTTTAGTGGATGAGATGAATACATCTCCATTTGTGCTTTCATTATTGCCTGGGGAATCAACAGATTCTACCATGCTGTATGGATTGGGGTCCGTAATTGACATTATGGATGTTTCCATAAGAGTATTTGGATTAGGTTCTATCCTATCAGTTTGACTAATTGGCAACACATAATCTATACTCACATGTATGAATGGTTTTACTGGAATATTTTCAACACCATATGTAGCATTTATTTTGGTAACCTCCATTGTTGTGGATTTCGTCTTTCCCTTCATGTGATAGAATTCTGCCTCAATGTATTGAGGTTCATATGTTTTTAATGGGGATTTATCACCATAAAATGTCCCAATTTGACCCGTGAAACAATATTTGAGACATTGATGGCATGATGAAGGTATAACCGCATCTTTATTTAGCCAAGGTATTCCATGTAAAATGTTGAAGGCCTTGGCTACATCAAGATGCTGCTATACCTTAATCATATAATCAATGTTGTGCATGGACATATTATACCTCTGTATCCTAGACCTATGTCTCTTCCTCTAATTCCTCTGTTTGATATAGGGAACTCATGCACATCAAGATCAAAATTGTGACTAGCATACAGACATGTTAAGTGAATCATGTTAACAGAACCAAAGATCGACTCTTCATCTAATGAAGACTCTGTCTGATTAGCCAGTTCAGTCTATGCCATTTGGTGGGGTGGTGCCCGTGATTTTGAAGTAGATGGCATAAAATCTGCCAAAGTCAAAGACAACTTAGGCTTTGACACGAACTAATATTCTTCTAACTACCCTTCCTTCTTTGAATTATGCCGCCTCTTTGAAGATTTTCCTTCTGATGAATGTGGTATTGCTGTGGAATTCATAGCAGAAGAAACAATTGGTTTCTTCAATTGACTTTGTAAAATGGCATGAGTTCAGTTGACCATTTTCCTGACCATCCAATCATCATATTTCTGTGGATTTTTTCTTTTCACTTCATGCCACTCTCCTTCTTCTTATGGATCAGTAGTAGTAACACATGCTACCTGGGCTGAAGAACATTTCAGTTTTACATGTCCAGAGTCCACCATCTTATTTAAGAGGTATTTTAAGATAAAACACTCCTCAATGGTATTCCCCAACATCTGATGAAATGGTAAATAATGGGGTAGTTCTTCATCACCTTCCTTGTTCGGCCTTTTAGGCCTTGGAAACTAAACCAAATTGTTTTCCAGTGTGGAGATGAACGAACCAAGAACTTGTTCATTCCTGAAAGAATAATGTTTATTCTCTAAATCATCAAAATGTTTCCACCTTTGATCTCTTTGATCATCAGGACGAGGCGTCCATTGTTGTTGATGCTTAGGAGGTGGAGCCCTTCGATATGATGATGGTTTTGAAGTGGAAGTAGTTACTGGTGCCTGTATAAGTATAACTGTAGCAGTCTCTACTTTTCCCATTAACCTTACTAGAAAGGATGATATTACACGAGTTTTAGCTTTAGTCTTTGTAAGGGAGCCTTCGATCTGCTGAGCGATTGAAGTAAGGTCCTGAAACCCTCATGTATTTTTCACAGGGATTAACGGTTTGCATAATATATCACCCAAATTTTCCACATAGATTGGCAATAATTCTTCTTGAGGGAGTTCTAAATTTAATGAATATGTTAATCCCTTCCATAAATCAATGAAATATGAACGAATTTCCTCTTATTTTTGCATAAAATTTGTAAGATAAAAAACTGATGTCTTTGGAAATGTTGAGAAAAATTGAAGAATAAATCCATGAGGATGATCTTCCCACCCGGTAAATGACCAATATTGTAAACTTGTATACCAGACAAAAGCAGGCCCTTGTAATGACCGAAAAAAAACATCAAAGCTAAACTGCTTCTTGTTTATTAGGAGTTCCCATCATTGGATCACAATGAGAAACATAAAGTGTCAAGTGTTGTTCTGGATGTCCCGAACCATTAAACATTTGGAAGGTTGTATTCAAAAAAATTGATGGGGGAGGAATTACATCAACACATTCAGGGTAAGCTTTCTTTTCTGGTTGAACATGTGTATGTTTTCCCTCTATAACATCCAACAAAGCTATTAATGACTCAATGGTAGTTATTAACTTTTTAGAAACATCTCATTGAGCTTGGAACTGAGCAGGGGAAATAACTGGAGTTTGGATTGGCGTGGTGACTGGTACTACAACTGACAGTAGTACCACCAGTTGCTGTCACGTAAAAACCATAGGATTAGAACTGTGAGGGTGTAATTTTAATGGAGGATATTCTTGATCCATAACAATAGATACACAAAATTCCCTTGACTGAATAACTCCATAATGAATAAGAGGAAGACTACAATGAAGTAGTTCTTCATTCAACCTCCTAAACTCCTTCATTTCATCCTCTTGTTGTGAGAACATTTCCTCTAATGAGAGTGATTGGCCTTCTCTAGAGGTAGGGTTGGATGTAACCTGACGTTTACCATTTTCCTTGGAATGTGCCTTTCTATAGTATATAAGTGCATTACCCGAAGGAATATCTTGCCTCTGGACAGCCCTTTGGCTTCTGGTACGCACACCTTCTTCATTAATTTCTTTGTGTATAGCCTCATGAATATGAACTTCTTCATCTGATTCCTTTGGGTGAACCACACGTTCTGGGGGATCAGTGACAACTACATTGATGACATTTATCGATGCATAATACATTGCATCCCTTCTGTCAACATTTCTATGATATATTCTTCTTCTATGTCCTTAATGAGACATTTCCTTTTGTTTAGTTGATCCCATAGGAACTTCTTAATGAACTCTAATTTGGAGGGAATCTCCTGATAATTCAACTCTACATTCCTCATGTGGATTCTTCCCTAATCGAGAGAAGACTGACTTTCGCTGAGGAAGAGATTGCGAATTTGAAAAAGTCCCATGTCTGGTGGACTAGGGTTGTTCCTGCTGTTCCTGATCAACTCCTTGAATCCTATCTGTTGATCCCGAAGGTTGAATTAAAATATTCCCCAGTCTGGAAAGATGAGGTGGATCTTGAGCTACTACATCAGAGAATTTCTTAAAAGATCTATTTATTTTGCGGACTTTAGTCTGGAAATTGGCCGGATGCATCATCCGACATCCACTCAAATCACCTAGCTCAGATGACCGTTGGATGATTTCTGACAGTTATGTCACCTGATGATGCGCATGCTCTAAAGGAGAAGCCTGTTCAATATTCTCATTTGCTTGATGCCAGAGTAATTCAACAACTTTTTCTTTGTATGCCTCAATTTAGGAAAACTATTTGAGGCATGTTCTTAAGCAAGCCTTTGATTATTCAAAAAACCCATCTTGATGTGGCCAACCATGAGAAATTACATTCCATGATACCACCTTTGATGGGATTTTTTTATTGGAGAGTACAATGAAATGCAGTGCTCCATGAACACCCCATCCCCTGATATGAATACCAGACGAGGCATTGGTAATTAACTGGTGCATCCTTTTTAACGTTCCAAAGCATTAAAGCTGAAGGGCTCTCTGCTTCTTTTCAACCTCTGGATGTCAGGAAACTGAGAGAGATGCAAAATTAATTTGTCATTGTAACCCTTCTATTATCTTGAAATGATTTTCAAATTCATCATAATATTATATTTTCTCTTTTAAGTGACAAAGAGTTTTACATATGTTGAGAGGAATATCGTGAATACAATCTTCCGTCAACATTTCTGGAATATCATTCTGAGAGTCGGCAAAAGGCCAAAACATGCCTGGTACTTCACCTTTTGCGAGTTTTTTTCTCATATTCAACACTTCCTCCATATCATTCGATAAATATTATTCTACTTGATTAGACCAAAACTGGTGCTTCTTTGTTGATTTATCATATTCAACAAGATTGGTAGGGAATTCATTTATCATATTAGAAGATGAATGACCCAAGGGTGGTTTGAAGAAGGACCTACATCCCAGACTATCTTTTTATTGAAAATGTATTTCACCGACTAGTGGTAGAGCATCAGACATGACTGGCTTCACATTTTCAAGTGCCTCAAGATAAGAGGGATTTCTCGTTATTGTATTATCCTTTGAAGAATTTTTCTGGAAATGAGAATTACTACTTTAGAGAGGATGTTCATAGCAAAATTCATCATCATGTAGGGGAAAACCATGATGGGTTACAACAAAAGATGAAACTTCTATCTCCTTGGCATTCTGGCCGCACAGAGGGTTATTGTGGCCCTCATTTGAAGATGATACTTCGATATCAACTGAATTGTTATGAAATAGGCCTTCATGAGGATGTTTCTGATGAAGACCTTCATAATTATTGTTGTTATTTCGGGAATCTGGAAATGAGAGAGTAGAATCTTGAGTTCTAACAGACAATTGTCTAAGTGCATCAAGAACTCCAACTTTGAGTAAGGCCTTATTGCAGATTGGCTCTTGATTTCTCGACTGTGCTAGATGGGTCTTTTTCTTAGATGCCTTATTAATCACTTTTGAAACCATTTGTTGATGAAAGTGGTTATTATGAGCAGGTGTATATGTATCCTCAGGAGAAATGGTCAGGTTAGGCTGACCATCTCCATTCCAATCGGGTGTATGTGCCTAACTTGATTGTCGGCATGACATGGGGGAGTATGCCCCATGACCCTCTTGGACTGGAATCAAGGTTCTTATCTTCTCCAGAGTGATATGTTGATGAGTCACTCCACTGATAGGGACAAATTTGTGATTTTTTCCCTGTGATGCTGCTGAAGTATTTATAATATTCTGATAGGTATCCAGAATATGGGCTGTGATTTTCTTCTTCTCTTTCACCATTTTCAGAATGTGCTTGGTGACTTCAGCTACCGGAATGGGAATATACATCCATTCTGTGTCTGGACTATGTGTATGTGCCTACTCATGTCCTCCTTTTCCAATCAATTGATATTGACAGTACCTATGCGTGGGGGTAGAGAGTTGAGTCTGCTCCGAATTTGTCGTCAGATCTTTTCGACTGACTTCTCTGTGTGCTACCAAATGAGACTGTTGGTAGACATGATGAACTCTGGCAGGTGTATGTGTCTACTGGATATTCCCCATCAAGTATGGTTGACGGATTTCCATAAATACTGGAAGACGATACTGCTGACAGAATTGGTGATTGTAAGCAGGTGTATATGCATGTTTACAGGTTGTCACCATATTTGGTTGGCGAGCTTCTTTGGATGTAGTCAGATGATCCTGCTGACTGGCTGGTAAATTATAAATGGGTGTATGTTCCAGCCTTTATTACTCCGTCGTAATTTCCTGACGGGATTGGTGGGTTTCTTCCAGATGAGTCTGCTAGAAATTTGTATTAGAACGGACGTGTGTGTGTGCATGCTCGTTGCCTGTCATAATGTTAGGTTGATAAACTTCTTCGGAGGTGGAAGAGGTAATAACCTACTCTTTGTTGGCTGAATTTCTCCTATGAAGATTTTTCTTGCGTGCTCTGGTCTGAGGAACACGATCTGAACACCTAAAGGTGATACCCTTATCATGATGAGGGTGCACTACTGCACGAGTCTGGCAGTGATTGTTGATGGGGGCCCTCAGAAAGGAGTCATGAATTTTTTAACCGAGGCCTTGAGTGACATCTTCATTCACTTACCTGTAATATTGGAAGGACTAGTTCTTGTATTTCGGGGATAATGACCCAAAACGGTTGGAAATGGTGGTTGGAACCGCCTACTTTTTGACCACTAGTCACCGCTGTCCGGACAACCAGGGTGAATTATTAACTTGGAGGGCTTGTCAAGTGGCCTCCAGAGTCAGGATGGTACCATTATGATGGTATTCCCTCACTGATTCATTTGAGACCCAGTGTTGATGATGCTGAGTATGTGATTTTTTCCTCAGAGCGGATGAGGATCCAGAAGGTGTAGTAGGCGAGGTACTCACTGGTTTGAATTTTAAAAATTCCATTTCTATAATGCAAGGAGATCTTAGAAAAGAGTGCTTAATTGTTATAACAGATATAATCAAGATAAGATTAGACAGGCTAAATTTTTTGGATGAGCACACATGTTATTGATTGCTCTATTGGCCCACACATGGAGTTAAATATGGGCCTAACAAATAAGTAAAACATCATTTAACATTGTTAAGAATTCCCATTGGGTTCACCATTTTTTGTTTCTTCTGGAAATAGGGATGAAATTTTTTCTTAAAGTTTCATACATTCCAATTGGTTTCTAACAATTTCATTCATATAACTGGAAACATCCAATGATTTTATATCCATTTGAACCTATATTCCAATGGTAGGTGCCCATTAGTTATGGACCGATGAGTGTTAAGAATTTTAATTGGTCAAGAGGATCGGAGGTCAGACTCATGACACCTTTTTGGGGGGAATGATTGTATACTCAGTGACTCTCTTATAGATTTATGTTATGTTCACGAATCCTTATTAATTTACCAAGAATGACAGTGAGTTTTTCCTTTAGACATAGCAATCAATTATTGATATGTATTGGATTTAGAGAATATTTTATATGTATTTGATGATCATCATTAGTAGGGAATCATCCATATGAATTAGTGATTCTTAGTGAATGGTATCCTTCAATACGTTATATAGAACTCCCTTGGTCATTATGATGACCAAACTGGTTATAAACCCACTCAGTGGGGCTCTAAAAGTTTATTATAATTTATAAAGATAGATATTATTTTAGAGTTGGGATCGTACCCGCGGATGGGCTACTTACATATCCTTATTAAAGAAGGAATCGGAACCCACATAGTTCGATAGGAAGGATATAGTATAATTTCATATGGTATGGAAAAGAATGAATGAATGATGGGCTTGAACCATAGAAAGTCTTCCTATATACTCTACTTTTAAGGCAGAGAACAAAGTCCATATAGTTTGAGTGAATAAGTATGGGGTTTATGCATTTTTAATGGCCCAAAAAGATATGTCGTAATGACTTTTACACTCTATTCATACGTGAGTAATGCTCGGTGTGAGAAACCAGAGGTATCAGTAAATATGATGATTGTTCCATGAAAGATGCTGTCATAAGAAATGATGTGGTGATTAAGTATGTATCACGACCCACGTAAAAGAAGATCAGGACATAGTTTAGGAAAGAAGCCCAGGAGAAGGGTCCATAAAGGTATTTGTGCTTTATGGGGATTTGGAAGTTTAACATGGGACATATGATTGGTTTTTATTCCTTAGAAGGAGGACCAAAATTAATGCAAATTATGATTGGAATTACTCTTGAGAAGGAGGCTCAATTTAATGCGACTTGTAAATTCAGACGTACCCCTGAGAAGGAGGCCCAAAGTTAAAGGAAATTATTATTGGGACTTACTCCTAAAAGGAGGCTCAATTTAAGGAACATGGGGCTTGCTCCAAAGGAGGATGACCAATAAAAAGAAAATTGTAGCTTAATCCTAAGGAGTATTCCTATGAACAGGGATCTTGGGGCTTACTCCTATGGAGGATGCCAAGTTTATAGATCTTCTCATCTTAATAGATGAGGATAAATTAGGGAAATCACTAACCTTAATGACATAAAGTTATGTGAATCACGAGGTTTTGAGAGATTTTCCACATAATTTCTTTTAGATAAGGAATCCCACAAAGGAATAATTCCGAAAATGTCATTGAAGAGGGTTTTAAGGTCTTCCATTGTAGAGGAAAGGTGGATTTGAGGAAAGGATGTGACTTGGAAGGAGGACCCCAAGTTTTGTTCTGGCGCGCAAGTCCTGGTCGCAAAAGTATACTTGCACGACATGAGTCAACTTTAGAAACAAATAATCCATAGGGTAATACTTGGGAGACTTTGAACTCAAGCACTTAGTATCATCCCTAGATACTTTGAGAAGGGCGGCGCACAAGTTTCATTGAGATGTAAAGGCGGCATGCAAGTGTCTTCTCTTCCC
Organism: Viscum album; assembly: GCA_963277665.1. Lineage (NCBI taxonomy): Eukaryota > Viridiplantae > Streptophyta > Magnoliopsida > Santalales > Viscaceae > Viscum > Viscum album. The sequence continues at coordinate 1,073,833,932 of OY728129.1, forward strand.
TTATGGACTAGACACTTAGGCGTTCTTGTATTGATGAGTTCTAATACATAGGCCTTATTCACCCTCCTTAGAGCTTCCATTATAGGTAAATAATTACCTTAGATGTGATCGTAAGATGTCAGGAAAAGTCTTCAGCAACCATACTGTGAATCTGAGTTTTGGAAAATTCATCCTATTAAATGGGGTTCCCACAGGGGGTATTTATAGGCCACCTGAGTTTGGATGACAAACTACTTTGGGCACGCATGTGACCTGTGTGCCCATGGTAGGCGCACACATGACCTGCGAACCCAAGGTTTCCACGCAAGTATACGTGCGTGCCTTAATGACTTTGTGAAATTCTTGATTTTCATCCCTTTTTTTCCTTGAGGTACTTCCCCTTTTCCATTCGTTAGACTCTGTGACTGAAAGGAATGTCATCAGTATCCTTTTATTTTGGGGTAGAAATGTAAGGGAAACTGGTCATCAAGTTTGGATTATAAGACCATATCATTTAAAGGATTCACCATAAATTTATGTGGTGCAAATATTCTCTCTACATGAATTTTTAATTTCCTAAATGTTGATAAGTTTTCCTTAATTTATCTAATTTTTATACATATGGGAAATGTAAAACCATTAGAATCAATTATAACAGACTTTCATATTCTTAAAAATCTATAGAAGAATTGTTTTATATAAATCACTTCTTCAAATTTTAATGGTTTCTTGAGGTACTGATCATTCTCTATGGTAGTAGTTGATCCTTATGAAATAAGATAATAATATTTACCTTGTAATCTAATAGAATCTATCTCTAAAAATAATTGAATTTATTAGATGTAACATTACTTATTATTCAACTAATTTAATACTTATGAGTGTCCATTACATATGGTTCACAAAATGTTTATAGTGACCTAAGACTTTTATACATATTATTATCTGATTTTTACATAAATATCCATTAAATGAAACAAAAGGATCAAAAGGAAAAGTTTCATTGGAAGAAAATGTATATAACACAACAATATGACACTTAAATTAATCTAGTTTATTTTAATAACCATAATTATCTCATGTGTTTTAATAAGATGACCTAGCCAATACATAAAATATTTGGATGATCAATAAATGCATGTAAGGGAATACACATGATAATGAATAATTTCATATTAGTAAAAAAGAATAAAATGATTTCATAAATAACAAATTATTATGAATAATCATATGTAATCATAAAATAAGTATTATGGAATCGTCAAATCATGTAATTATTGAAATTTTATGGAAACATAAAACATGACATAAGCATTATTAAAGGCTAAATGCCACGACAACATAACATGGTTGAAGTTGTCTCATCATTTATTAGATTTTCTACCTAATCCCATACATAATATCTCATGATAAAAAACAATACCCAATGAATTGATGTCCTATATAAGAGCACCCATCATAACATATATATTATTATGTGTGCAAAAAATGGAAACACATACATGGAATAAACATATACATTAATAAAATAACATAATAAATATATTACCCCATCCATGTAACAGATAATAAACTAGATATATATGTAATAGGAAAATATATATAATTTATAATAATTCTATTATATAAAATAGAGTGGGAATGTGAGTTAGGTAGAGATAGTTCATAACTTAAATAAAATGGGTAGTTCGAAGAGATTGTGTACCTTATGTTCTAGAATCATTTTGGAATTATGCTTAATTCCATTAATAATAAAATTAAATTTCCTGATTATTAAATTCAACAATTTTTTTATATTTTATTTATTATAATTATATCATGATTATTTATAAAAAATTTAATGAGATATAATGTTTTATATCATTGTTATGTTGATGTTAATTTCATGGTTTGAAGGATGGATCACTTGTGGATAATTATTTAAATACATATAAAATGGGAATAAAAATCTGCAACTGCAATGAAATGTTATTGATGGAATTCCATAAATTTAAATGGACCCAATTATCTATCAATGTTATGAGATATGGTCAATTAATTATGTTAAAATTGTAATGTTTTATGATTAGTTTATTTTTTTCAGTCTTAACAACCATCATGAACTAGTTTCATTTCATTTTGTATTTTTGACATATATTTATTCTAGAATGTAAAAACATATTTAATATAAAAATATAGGTTATTTTAAATAGTTATAATTCAACTTAAACCTACCATGCAGGTCGTAATGGGGAATAAAAAATCATTGTCCATAAAGGCGATGATGTTACATAATACGAATAATAATTTTATTTTTAGAATAAGAGGAGAATATAAGATGATGGATGATATATATTTCATTAATATTATAAAATCCCATAATATATAAAATAATGTAATTATTAGTCCATGTTTAATTTTGTTTTTAGGATATGGATCTTCAGAAAAAATAAATGAATAGGTTATGGTATTACTCTATCCTTTAGATGTCTCCCCTTCTTATTCAACTTAAGACACCTTGTACTATTTTTTTGTATTATACCAAAAACACTATGAAATGGGGTAGATTATTATGAATATAATTGGTTGTAATTTTGTAAATATTATGGTCTTAGACAGTGCGATGAAAATGAGTTGTGAGGGGTAGTATTTATAATGAGATGATAGTAGTGGTTTGAATATTATAATCGTTGGTTTATTATTCGTGCTCATGAGTATAACTATTAATGATTATTGTTAATATATATATTAATTAGTTCATTTTTTTGGAATTATTGGTTTCATACAACATCCTGAACTCAAATATTTATATTTTTTTTCTTATAATGTAATATGTTATATTTTACTATATATCAGTATTCAAAAAAATATCAAATATTTTATAAAATCCAAAAAAAAATTATCCCTAACCATTATTCATCATTTATATTTATCAAATAATTTCCATTTTATGAAAATAATTTTTTAATAATTATAAATTAATTTTCTTTTAAAAATCCTGACTTGTTTGAACTATATCAATGTTAATTTAATGATCAAATTGTTAACCCGTAGAAAAACTACCAAAGGATTAGTAAATTTAAATTATCATTAAAATAGAATATAATATTCATTCATAAAACCATATTTTGAAAACTAATATTCTTTTAAATCATTATATTTATTAGAAATTTTTATTTAAAACATTTATGATTTTTAAAAAATAAAAACCTTTAATTTGTCACTGTTTAAAACATTTATTCACGTGTTTCGTGATATAAATATTCCTTTTTCATTTAATAATATACCAAAATATTATTTTAATCCTATATAGGTGAGTGTACTATTCTAACATTCAGGTTTCTTTACCTAACATTCATATTACTATTCTAACTATGATGTTACTATTCTAATGGTCATATTACTAATCCAAAAATCATATTTATAATGGTTACATAGGATCACACATTAATATAAATATGCATTTCCCATTAATTTATCATTAAATTGAATTTTCCCTAATGTTTATATATATTTTCATATCCAAAAATCATATTTCATTTCTAATATTCAACTTTATTTTTATAGTGTTCATTGTGAGTGTGACTATTCTCGGGGATCTAGAAGATCAATTTTTTATATTAATATTAGTGTCTAATTATTTTCCCATTATAATTCTTACAATTATTATACCCATGTTTATTCTCTAAATATAATTTTCAAGTAATTATAATTTTTTTGGTTCAATCAAGTGGTTTTGGTGAATTATTTAAGATTATAATACTAACTATGATATAATTATATATTCAGATGGGAAGTTCGATTGATGAAATGTTTGGTCGTTGCATTCTTCCCCTCTTAATAAATTTTACCCTCGAAATTTTGTTTTATTTAATAAAGGGAAGGGGGGGTACATAATCTTCATGGATTCCTCTCGGTCATTTGTCATGTTCTCATACTTATGGTTTCACCATATTAATATGACTAGGTGTGTCGTATTATTGAATAAAATTTTTTCTCTTTGATCCATGATATTTATTGATTTCTTGTAATAATTTGGATTATTTTCTAGTTATAACACCTCTTAATTATATGCATGTCTGAGATTGGGTTTGTACTTCCTCGATAGGGATACATGAGATATGTGATATACCAGAGAAAGGGATTGTGGGAGGTAAAGTCAGTAGGACACAACTATGATGTGATCAAGAATCTCAAAGAGGTTAATGTACAAGGGGCTTATCTTACGCTTCATTCCACATATTATGACAATCATCTATGTATATATTTTTAGGTACACCTTATCTCTGTCATCCAAATCCATTTCTCAAAAAAAATTTAGTATATATATTCTATCAACTTTGAGCATCCCTAATGAGTTGTTGAATACACATGACATTATTTATGTTTTAATTTATTCTTTTATTACCCACTAGACTAGGTTTGGAAAAATAAACCACACATGTTGGTGTTATATATATCATCCCATATGGTTCTTCATATAAATCAATTGGGATAATTTAGTGGGAACTATTATTTTACGAAAAATCAACCAGAGTAAGATGTGGATCCCTTCCTCCATCAAAGAACACAAATAATGAACTAAAAATGTATTGAATTTTGATAGTATAATCATTATGCACTTCAATTTTTATGTGATAACCCATAATTAAATTCATTTCAGTTTTTTGATTACATTGTAAACATTTCATTAATAAATAGGCAAACCGTAGATCTTGGTCAAATAAAATCAATTGTAGTGTTGTATGCAGCCTCACCACCTCTCTAATGTATATACATGAAAATATAATGAGTTATAAGTCTTATAGAATTATAATAAATTCATCAACCTTTTTAGGAGTAATCATCATGTACCATATAGTATTTTTTATTCTTCATGTATTTGGAAGATTATTGTAATGGTATATGTTGATGTTTCATCTTTCCATAAAGGATTATGTAATGGTTGAATCATCACCTAAGAATTTTTTATTTCATATTTCACTTGCTCACATACCAATAACACTGATGCATATTTTTTATCTCCTTAATTTGTTATGACCAATAGTTTTCTGAAATATCTTGATAAAACTTCACACTCTCTATGTGGATGAAGAAGGTTGATCAATTTGAATCATTTAAAAAATAAATGTTTATCTCAAGATTTTATGTTATACATAGCCATGAATCAAATATAACTACTCCATATTCATAAATTATAAATTCTGTGACATCCCCATTTCATATAAAATTCAACGTTTTATATCCACATCATCTCATTGAACATTAGTTGTTTTCTCTAAAAGTTATATTGGAGAAATCATTTGAGAAATGAGCAATTATTTTCATTACATTATGATTCCCATTCTCGTTCATTGAATGTATATTAAGATTATATCCTTCTCAATTATCATCATTGATAAGGTTGATAGATCATTTCTGTATAGATGATCTTACTCATTTTTTTATTTCCAAGGCTGGTAGTTGATTGAACAATCATATTCCATGACTATATCTAAACATCTTCATTTGTGAATATTATACTTCTCCTATATGAACATATATTTGATTCTCCTACGATCTATATTTATTTCATACTTCTCCCCATATAGATAATTCTTATGAGATTTTCAATGTGAATGTCACTATATTCAACAATAGTTATTTCATTGAAATTTCATTCTCCGGGTCTTTTAACTACCTTGAGGTTAAATATATCACTTTATTGTTTAGTATTAGTACACAACCCAGGAACTTATTTGAAGAATATCTATATAAAAAATGGTCCCCAATTGAGGGAGGCATGAGGGATGGTGTTGTGATATTATTAATTTTCATTTCCCAGATCTCCCTCCCCACTAAATAGTCCATAAAAATTTACGTATTTTTTATTCATCTTGGTTAGAAGGTTTTAAAATCATGGGCGGTTTCCCACAAATAATTAGAAATACCTATTAGTTGATGGAAACTACAGATCTCCATTTCATATGTGGGTGTAGGTGAATCCTTGGAATCATTTTTCATAGAAGGGTCCACATATATCCCTTTATTAGAGATTGCATGCCTTGTGATTGATATTTCATCCATATAGAACTCACATTTACTATATTTTTCATATATATAATCCTTTTTCATAGTCACTAACATAATATTCAAATTATCTTAATTTATGTTGGAGTATATCGGAATATAACACACAAAGACTAACAATTTTATTGAGGTAATCTCTAAAGACTCTGTTAATTAATTCTTTCATGATTTATAGAGTATTAGTGAGTCTGGTGGCCATCAATATGAACTCATAATGTCTAAACCTTTTTTTAATTGGAGTCATGTGAATATTATCTTTCTTTACATTTAATCAGGGATATCCTGATCGAAGTAACATCTTAATAAAATACCAGGACACGCATATTTTATTGAACATGTATTTTTTTGGGGAAGGGGATACATTATCTTTTTCATGATTTTTTATGAGTTCATGATAATGTATAAAGTGGTGCATTGACTGATATGTCTTTTGGGAAAAAAGGTCCACTGCACCCCATAGTGAAACTCTCATGCATATAAACCCCATTTATATATTCTCTTATATTTTTTTTCATTTCTTCCAATTTAATGGTGGATATTCTTTACTAGTTTCCTAATATGGGTAGATATTTGGGTATATGATTAATTGATAACTCAACCAATTGATCAAAAGAAAGACCAAAACATTTTTTAGAGAATACATTAGTATAATCCCTCATAATAGAAACGTATTTAAGACTGATTCTGGATTTAATCACAATATTTTGAGATATATATGATTTCTTGAGACACCAAAATATTTGGAGAATTATTTTTTATTTCAAATTAATGTATTTTTCAATAAATATCATTTCAGAAGACATTGGAAATTGTTCATTATATATATATTTCATGAATTCAAACGTTCCTTTGACACACAATACCATCCTGGCTTGCACTACACACAATACCAACTTGTATTGCACAGTAAAAAACATCGACATGGCATACTATGGGTGCGACACAGAGTTTCTATGAAACACAGACACACATATATATAATTAATTAATTAATTAAATGAGATAATTATAACCAAAACATTAAATATAGTTATAGGAATATTAAAAACTACATTTCATATATTTTATTGTAATTTTTATATATAAATAAAAACATATAGATAATTAAGGATGAGGTTTTTGGTAATGTCCTTTTATGTTAAAAATACAGTTTTCTTGAATGGACCAATTTTTAACAATAAATTTATTTTTAGGCACATATAGAAATTGAATTAGATAAAAAACCTCTGGTTTTAATTCATAACATTAAAAATAGACTAAGGAAAATGTTTGTGATGTTTCTGAGAATGTTAATTTTTTGATTAATAGTGATAAAATATTACTGTTTAGTTAAAAAAAATTATTTTACTGATTAATTATTAATTATTAATGATATTATAAATTGGTTTTAAGGTTATATATATAAATATTACATGTATGAGTTCAATTACATTCATTATAATCAATTTCACTTTTAAACCAAATATAAAATCATAACAAACATTTGGACATTTCCTACATAAAAACCTTGTTATTTTGATCCATCTATGGGCTTAAAAATAATCCTAAATTGGCCGGTTCTGTGAATTTAATTTAAATAATATTAAATAAAAAAATTTATTCAGTAAAATATTTAGATTCTAATAATACCATGTTAATTTTTTACCAAAATGAATAGTAAAAGTGATTAAAATTAATCAAAATAGTTATGGCAAAATTAAGATTAGTTATGGACTAATCCTTAAAATTAAGGGCCCAGATGACATAGAAACTTGTCTAACACCCATTGGATATCCATATTTGATTCATAAACATTATATAATTGTGTTTATTTTGATTTTATAGGGATTTTTTAGGTTAACATGTGCAGGCATTAATTATTTCTAGATATTCTAAATAAGGCCTTTTCCTTCCCTATAAAGGGCCACCACCATAGCTTATTCATCACACCTCTCAACCCATTTGGGTCCATCCACGATTTTCCCAGAAATCCCACATTATGCCTGGAATCCTCCATTTGGTCACAAATATTCTCAAGTATTCTTTTTGGAACAAACCAATAAGAGTTACCCAATTCAGTGGTAATTTCTTCTCTATAGATCATTCACTTTATTTTTCTTCTCCACCACTCAACTATCTTTATTCAATTATTTTGTGAAAACACTCTTGTCGTCTATATAATTGGATTTTTTTATTCAATGTTTATGATCTATAATTACACATACATCCATCTAACTGATGTTAATCATATTGTTTCTATGTACATTTAACTACAACCTCACAAAACAGTAGCTATTCATTTCTCATTCACCACCAATCATGGATGCCATTACGATAGAAAATATTTATAAATATGTCTTATATTATATTTTACTTTTATTTAAGCTTATTTATTCCTTTTATAACACAGATATCTTTACATTCCATTTGGTGTTAATACGATAGTCTGGTTTGAGGAAGTGTGGACTACTGCCCTCTCAAAGCGGTGTGATTTGTTCACACATCACATGGAATGTATTAAGGATGGTTTTGATGAACTTATATGATATATATTACATATTAATTATATTTTCATAATGATATATATTCATACTTACATACATACATACATACATACATACATACATACATACATACATATATATATATATATATATATTTTTCATTTACATACATTCTTTCAATACGATAATAAATACAGAAATATCATTCATGCATACGTACGACATACCTTCTCCATGAATGGTGTATTCCATTTCATACTCCTATATCATATAATTTATTATAATACACATATAATTTATATAATTTATATTAATATCATGATTTACATTTTTCAATCTTGATAGAAGTATAAATACTAAATAGGAAACAAATTAAGACCTATGTAAAGAACAAAGTGAATTTTACCCGAAGTGAAACTTTAACATATGATCATTAAAAAGAGTGTAATATTACGTCATAATAAAAAATATAGTTTATTTATAATAATATGATTATATAAAATATTTATAATAAATTTATATTTATTAAATATGAATCTTATATGAGTACGAATAGTGTTAGGACACTATGTAAGGGGATTTATAATCACTTTTAATTCTTATGAGATACAAGAAATGATTTCCACTATTTAATTTTTTGTCATGTATTTAATACCTATGTACGTATTATATACATCTATTACATAAATTTATGGGTATTATCTTTCCCATTTTATGATCATCTTTTCATGGGTTTTTCATTTCAATGGTTACCAATTCAGTAAAAAATTCCATCAATTTGCCTTCACTAAGACTCCCGTTTTTTATGGACCAACAATATTATTAGAGATGAATATACATCCATTTTAAATGACATATAATGAATCAAAATCTTTTTATGATATTGTATTCTTCATTTAATTTTCATTCCTTACAAGGAGATCATGTTCTTAAGATAGTAATATATAAGAGTTTATTGGGATAATCTCATTTCTCTTGGAGATTGTTTATGTTTATTCTTCCTTTGATGAAATATTATGATCCATATCTAAATAATATTCATGATTCTAAATATCCTATTTTATTTCATGATATAATCATGTATTGGTATCATTTTATATGCTCTGGTACATAATATAGTTAGGAGAGTTTTTAGGAAAGCCCAACATTACCCTCTCTTCGGTCAGAAATCTATGTTTTCTAAAAATAGTTTCAAACAATATTTTACCATTCAACTTTTATATCTAAAATATAGGTTTAGATTTTTTTTTATTTTACCAATATCTTATATGGAAAATTATTTCCTCTTTCAAAACATGACATTTTTCTATCCTTTTTATTATGTAAATGGAATGTTCTTTTTTCCTTATATGACATGTACAAATTTACCCACCATCATTTATTCAATGCTCTCGTTTCATTGTTAAAATAGATAATCATTAAGAAAAGTTTTAAAAAAAGTTCATGGAAAATTGTTTTCAAAATTGTTTTAACCTTATTTTATATACTTCCATGAAAAAATATTTTTAAAATGTTTTCAATTCCTATTTATATATCTTAGAAGTGATTTCAATGAAAGCAATTTTCAATACATTTTCTTGATTATTTAATAAGATTTCAAGATAATTTTTTGTCAATATTTTTTTTCAATATTTCATTATATGTTTAAAAATTATTTTTATTGAAATGTATTTCAAAACATTTTATGTATTTATTTAAAAAAATTCCACTATTTTTCAAGAAAAATGATTTTATTTATTTTGAAGATTAATTTAAAATTTTTCAAGGAAAATGGTTTTCTAAATTATTTCTTATATTATTTATAATTTTTCAAGATATTTTATAAGAAAATTATTTTCAAATGGTTTTATATATTAAAAATATTATTTTAAACAACAATTTATATTTAATCAAGAAATTGTTTTATAGTATATTTCAACATTATTTTACATAGATGATTATGTCTATTGATGCCAATCATTCCATCTAGAAATCGATCTAATGAATCCATTCATATCCTTTCTATTAATGAGTTATTATTAATTTCATGGTCTTTATAAACCACATTTGTGCTTCATTGAAAATATGTTTATGAAACCAGTTTCTCTTTCATGAGTTGTATTCTTTTCCAACCTGCTTCTATTCATTGGTTATGTTTATGATGAAATGATTATGAAACCTTTATCTATCCACATGTTATGAAATCGTTACATGTTTATGATTCTCATTTCATTTTTAGCGTTAGGATATATTCATTTATGATCATGACGAACATGTGTGTATGATTTTATTATGTGACGGGTAGAACCTATATCTCCCTACAATGCATTGGATAAAATTTATATATCATGAGACAGACATGTCTGTAAGGAGGGTTCACACGGCTCAGTAATACATTTATAGAAAGAGGATTTACCATGTTCAGTAATATAGGGAAGGTATGAGGGTTTACTCAGTTCATTATTACGTGGCTAGAATGGGGGTCCACCCAGTTTAGTGGAGGAAATTTTCCATTATGATGGTCTTGGATGTGATACCATGTCTATTATGGAAGTTATTATATGTTCACATGTTTCCATAATTTCATATCTTATTTCTATGTTATTTTTTCATGGGCTATACTACTTATTTAATTGTGATTCATATATTATTTACTTTTAATCTTTATTCCATGATCTTAATTATGATCTTTGAAATAAAAGGTATTATAAGTCCCAAACCTTAAGCCTTACTTAATCTTGAGTTATTACAAGATTACACATTGTGGATATTTTCAGGTTTAGAGTTTTAGAGAATTAGATCGTTAAACTTTCATTACATTCCACATTTAAACAAAGTGGTTACATAAAAGATATTATTCATTCATCCCATCAATGGAAACATATTTAAAATAAAACACGGATTCTTTCTTAACACATCATTGACACTATCATCACATCATGTACTCTTCCCTTGACCTGTAAAAAACATTTCAAAAACATGGGATGAGCATAAAAAGCTCAGTAAGGGATATAAAAATATGGAAAGGAACATGAGTACGTGTATACATAAGAATGAAATCATAATTTACAGATAAAACATAAGAACTTTAATATACCTCATAAAATCATGAATAAATCATAGAAATCATAAGACATAAAAGGTAACTTGAGGCATTCAAATCATTCTTACGTAGGGAGTAACCCTCTTGGTTACATTTGGAATACCCATCACAGTATATTCCCTAAATCTCTTCGGAGAAACCTTAACGTTTCACTCCTTCGCGTTACCCATTGCATTGGAGAGCTATATCGGGCTCACCCGCCCTTTGTTTATCACGGAACCACCCGTCTTCATAACAATGCCCAAGAACCATAACATAATCTTATCACATAAAACATGCATAAAGGAAACATAACATTTCCACCTTTCAGTAACAAGATATCAATACAACACATTGATATAAATACATTATGAAAAACATTTTCAATACCAAAATAAAATAAAAGTAAAACATGGTATTTATTTTTCTTTTAAAAAGATGGTATGGCTTGTAGAGGAAGTCGAAACACAAATAATGGTCACGGCAGCGAAGAAGTCATTGTCACCGCATACGTACGACAAAAACATTCCCTTTTGTCGTTTAGTAAAATGATTAATATAAAAAGATTACTTTTGGATAAACATAAAAGTCAAAGGGGTTTATACACCGTATAAAAGAAAGTTGTGTATAAAACAAAATATGCCTCAATGAAAGGAGATTGAGACGAAGTCCCATACAAAGACGGTATCCTTGGATTAAGGATAAATCAGTTACATAACTATGTGTGACAAACGAATACACGAAATATAAGTGGGTATTAGGTGTAAAAAAAATCAGAGTACATTCACACATAATCATAGAACGACATATTCAAGGTGTACAAGTTTATCCCAAATAGTCGAAATTTGGTTAAGAAGTTCCCTTGCAATAATTAGACAGCCTAACGGCGTCACTTCAAAATTCAGAAAAAGAGTTGGTGAGAGATAAAAAGGGTATCTCATCACTTGGACATAAAATTTACATCAATATGGATATAGAAGAAAATATCCCAAAATAATATTATGTGAATTAAAAGACATAACAAAATAAGTCTTTTAAAAAGTGGAGGGTGAAAGGTTCCCTTACCGACATGGGTATCTTTCGAAACATACGCCCCGTGAAAGAAGGACAATAAAACGTTGATGTAAATAATCATAAATGATAGAATATTACACAATGAGTAAAATAATGGTCAGTACATACACCACTCAATGGAAATTGTGGCAAATGCAGCATAAATCTCACGGGAATAAAAGTGAGATGAAAAATCCCTTACGAAAATTCAGCAGCCTTACGACGCCACTTAAAACTTCCAAAAATGGATTGATGAGATCAAATAGGGTATCTCATCACATTAAAATAAAATTTACAGAAAGAGGAATATAAAAGAACAACCCCCATCATAACAAAGAGGAGCTTAAAAGAAGTGACATAAAGGAGAGTACTTAAAGAGAAAGAGAGAGGTTAGATCTCTTACGAAAATTCGGCAGCCTAACGGCGCCACTCAAAACATCCAAAATGGATTGATGAGAGAGAATATGGTCTCTCATCATATGAACATAAAAATTACAGTAATAGTAATATAATAGAATATCCCAATAACAAGGAAGATGAGCTTAGAAGGAATGACATAAAAGAGTGTACTTAAACAGAAAGAGAGGAGTAGGATCCCTTACCTCGGGTCTGACTTGACTCGATCGTTCTTTAACATCCTGAATAATAAACATGAGTTAATTTCAACTTTATTAATAACCTTTTTCTAGTTCATTATTCCTTTTATATCACTTATTTCCATGTTATAATAAATATGTAATCATTTAAGTTAATAATGTTTTTTTTGTTGATATTTGGTTCTTAAGTCAAAAGTGAACTTCTTACAATTACATGTTGTTTGTGTGGTCAAATGTTCATTTTATCCAGAATTATATTAATTATTTGGATATCATATATATCATATATATCCATAATATACATGTATTTATAATAGTACATTATATTTGGGGATAAGAAATGAAATGCACCGTTCATGGAGACGGTAAGTCGTACGTACGCATGAATGCTAATTTCATTTCTATTTCATACTTTTATGGAATGGAATAATAATGATATAGAGTTATATTATAATTCCAGTATAACATCATATATAATAACTTTAAATCCATCCTTTATACGTCCCACATTAGGCATTAACGAATCACATCACTTTGAGGGGCGGTAGTCCGCACTTCCTTAAATAAACATATCGCGTTTACCCATAATGGAAACCATAAAGGTATGCCCAAAATGAAAAATACAGATTATTAAGGAAAAAATAAACATATTATATATCATATATAAATATAGTTTCTTCTTAATGGCCACCTTTGAAGGTGTTAGAAGAATGTTGAACAATCATCATTTCGGGAGGCAGAAATTCGCCATCCACGGAAACAGTATGTTCTTTAACCATTAGATGTAGGTGTGTATAAGTTTATCTCGAAATCTTATTATGAAAACATCCTAGTATATTTATGATACTGTAGTTGTTACAAAATAAATTAATAAAAAGAGTTTAGGGGTGGAGAAGAGAAATAAACCAAAAGGACACAAGTGAAGACATTACCTTAAAATCGGGTAACTCCCTTTAGATTGAGCTCAAAGGCTTCCTTGGGAAGACTTCTGCCCAAAGTGAGGCTTCAAGGAGTAAGAGAGGGAATTGGAGAGACAAAATGGGAAGAGGTTGGCCGAGCCAAAGGCTTTGGGAGTGTGGGTAAGGAGGTAGATGTGGGATACTTTTGTAAGAGGAGAGGAGGGGCACTCTTGTAAAGTTACAAAATGTTACGTTATTTTCAAAAGAGTTTCGGATTTTAAAGGTCCCACATTAATGTATTTAGAGTATAAGGTGATAAGGGTTCAAAATACACTCATCCAATAGGTTTTGGACATGTGTAGGTCTTAGATATTACATTATCTTTCCATATTATTTAAATCGTTAAATAATGAGGTCATCGCTGCATCATCATGATGTCATAAATAATTTCTTTTATTTAATGTCTAAAAATTATAAAAAAAATACTATGTTGTAGGAAATATTTTTATCTTTCCAATGACTATTTATAGTCAAACATATGATCTGTATAAACCCATTTAAAAATTGTTTTAGTAAAACATTTCATGTTTGTGTCAGTTTTACATTAACATTAAATAAAAGGATATTTATGTAATTTCCCAACCAAAGTGGCTCCATGGGGTCCCTAAGTTGACCCATGAATTTTCTTGGTCTAAAATTACACATCCAATGAGGGTAGGACATGTTTCTAGTTCATTTAATTTTATTAAAACATTATTCTTACCATAAACTACACTAATTACCTCTAATCGCAATTAAAAACTTAATAAGTTACTATTCACCAAAAAATTATTTTTATCCCATTGAACCACATTTTACTTCTTAATGACAATAATATATGTCGGATTTTTGAAATTCAAAACCCAAAGATGGAAAAATTTCATTTAAACGGAAAAATCAGTTTTTATAAGTACCACTTAGTGGTTTCACTATTCATCAAAAATTGAAGTTTTTTAGAAAAATCCCAAAAATTCACCCTAAGCTATATTTGATATTCTGAAATCAAAAATGAAGTCTATTTTACAAAATTAAAAACATATAAGTCACATTAATTAATTTAATAATTAATTCCCGCTGTCAGAGCAAATAGCGTGTTTTTATGAAACAATAAGTATCAAAAGATTGACACTTGTTTAATGCTGATTTCAAAGTGAAATTAATTCCAACGACCACTATTGGATTTAATGGTAAAAATATATTCTAATTTCACTTTAAAACCAATTCAAAATATAATCTAATCATATAAATAAATTAGATTAAAAAGAGGTTTTGAATTAAAATACAACATTTTACACTATTCATTAAAAAATGAACTTTATCGGAAAGATACCAAAAATTTACACAAAGTAAATTTTGATGTCCCAATTCTTAAGAAGAGTTTTATTTGGTCCAATAGAATTTATAAGAGTGAACAAAATTTTATTTAATGAAGGTTCTCCATCAAAAGGCGATAAGTGAACCTTTAGTGAAAACTAGGTCATATACACCTAAAATTGAATTCATTCCGTATTTTAAGACTTTATCTTTTATTGGACAAATGTAAAAACATTTAAAAACATATATAATCATATTTTAGTTATTTCTATCCATTCCCGCCAATAAAATGGCTACATGTTAACTACCATTTAAAATAATATTATTTTATTATTAGAGTGCAACGTAAGATTCCCAAGAAACTTGTTGTTGCGTGTTGGGTACGCCATCGAGCATAGCGTCCCCTTTAAAGTCATATTAATATTTTATTCAAAAATATGGATAAATATGAAAATGTCATATTCTTTATTTACCTGGTGTGTTACATCCTTCCCCCCTTTTGGGAATTGCATCCTCGCAATTTTTAAAATTGAGGTTGGAAACATCCTTGAAAGTCCCACATCGGAACAAGAGTCGGTAAAATAATCACTTTAAAATAAAGGAAGATAAGTACAGAGGTCACCCGAGTTAACCCATATGTAGAAAAATATGGACATGGAAGAAAAAGAAAAGGGTCATGTTCTTGAGGGAGAGTGATAGTAAACATGTCTAGGAGAGAGTTAACCATAAGAAAATCACAAACTTGTGATGGGTTAAAAGGTATTCGGTTCCCCGGTAGGAAAAGATAATAGACAACATTTTTGTTTTAAGTTACATTTTATTGAGGAATTTATTCATAAGGAAACATAATCACTTATCATATTGACTTTCAACTTTTACTAGATTCCTTAATCAAACTCATATTTTTTTTCCAAAAGACGAGTATTTAGGGAGACTTGTTCGCATTAAGAGTACTATATTCAACTTCTAGAGAGTCACCTAATCCACAAAAGAGAACTATATACCTCCCATGTCATTAGAATTTAACCAAAACCAAAACCAAAAAGGTTAGTACAAGATCAGATAATCCAGAATATGATAACCCTTTATATAAAGAAAATCTATTCTTAATCTCCAAAATTTGTCTAACAAAACCCAAAGTTCAACGAGGACAATTCTAAAATCAATTTTTCCATAAAATTATTCAAAGTAAACCAAACTATGATTGAAACCCAAATATTTGAAGGATTTAGTCACATAGTCTCCCAAGTTAAATCGTAACATTTATCTCCAAACAACATCAGTTGCTCTTAATGTCTCGTATTGAAATGTAATTAACCTAATCACATATCCTCTATGATAGGTTAATAATTTTCATAAATAACCCAAAATAAACTTACTCTTAATTAATAAAATCATCTAACTAAAAAGAATAAGTTAAACTAACTAGGGACTTCACGTATTCCAGTGGTAGGCGATAAATACCAGTCGCACTTTGGTTGTGGGTTCGATTTCCGCAGCTTTGTCCGATGCGACGGGTAGTCACACCGTCTGTGTTTTGTCCTTTTTCCAAAACTATACAATTCTCAAATAATTCCCCCAAAAAGGGATAAAATCATAAAAAATATCTATAACATAATTTAACCTCAATTTTATCTCATGCCATTCACTTCAATCATAACATATAGTAACCCATAATTACCTCAAAAGTAAGGATCATATAAACCCAAATAGTTCTTTATAACTATGTCCACAAAAGAAAAGATAACTATTCCTTGAATAAAATTTGCATATATTAAAAATCAGGGATACACATAATATAAAAAGTCTTCTAATGTAACCCCGTCATCAAAAGAGACTTAATACTCTTATGAATTTCACCATAACTCTTGATGCCCTTATATGTTGACATCTTACACATTCAACATTCTTCATGATCCCTTAACCATTCCTTTACAACTTATTCCGAAATACCTCTTTCCTACAATCAAAATCATGAATCATATCCTATGATTCCAAAATAGGAAAACAATAGTCATGAAATAATACATACCTTTGATTGGTCATTGTCAGTTTCTTCATCCTCAATCGGAATGGCATTAGGTATTGGTAAACGAACATTTGTACACTCTTGGTGATCCCATTCACGAAACATCTTCATAGGAAATGTGTTTACATAATGACCATGCACACCACATTTAAAACATTCAATTGATCACTCAAAAAGAACTTCTTTCCCTTTCCTCGAGTCAACTGGATGCTTCCTTTTTCCATGGAAGGTTATTGCTTTATGACATTCATTTCCACATCTATAGCATATTTCTGTCCCTTTGAAACATTTTCCTAGGTGTTTCTTTCCACATCTTTGACACATATGTTTCTGAACACACTTTCCTTTATGATTATTACCAGTACTTCCGTAGGGATTTGTTTCTCGCATATATGATGCCTTAGATAAATCACCAAGGTTTAGGTGGTCAATCATGACTCCATATAGTTGGTTGAGGATAATCACAAGAGTTCTCATTACAGCTCCCATATCATTCAGTTTCATGCTCAAAAAACTGTCACAGTTTCCTTCACATCCACTGTTACTTTGGTGCCTGCTAGATCCAGCCATTTACTAAAACCAAAAAGGTCAGTGTGAGTATATCAACAAAACCATCATGTACTAAATGAGGAAGATAAACCCTAAGATATACTTACTCATTCACTTTATCTAAAACTAGGACTCTTTCCAAAATCTTAACCCTTATGGTAATGTCACTTATGCTTAAAGAATACCCTAACCTCTAAAGTTATCTGAACCGACCATTGATACCAACTATAAGGCCCCAGCCTTAAACCTTACTTAATATTGAGTTATAACAAGATTACAGTTGAGGATCTTTTCAGGTATAGAGTTTTAGAGAATTATATCATGAAACTTGCATTACATTCCACATTTAAACAAAGTGGTTACATAAAAGACAGAATTCATTCTTCCCATTAATGGAAACATATTTAAAATAAAACATGGATTCTTTCTTGACACATCCATGACACTATCATCACATCATGTACCCTTCTCTTGGCCTGTGAAAAACATTTCAAAAACTTGGGATGAGCATAAAAAGCTCAGTAAGGGATATAAAAATATGGAAAAGAACATGAGTACATGTATACATAAGAATGAAATCATACTTTACCCATAAAACATAAGAACTTTAACATACCTCATAAAATCATGAATAAATCATTGAAATCATAAGACATAAAAGGTAACTTGAGGCATTCATAACATTCTTACGTAGGGAGTAACCCTCTTGGTTATGTTTGGAATACCCATCACAGTATATTCCCTAAATCTCTTCAGAGAAACCTTAACGTTTCACTACGTCACATTACCAAATGAATTGGAGAGCTATATCGGGCTCACCCGCCCTTTTTTTATCACGGAACCACCCGTCTTCATAACAATGCCCATGAACCATAACATAATCTTATCACATAAAAAATGCATAAAGGAAACATAACATTTCCACCTTTCAATAACAAGATATCAATACAACACATTGATATAAATACATTATGAAAACCATTTTAAATACCAAAATAAAAGAAAAGTAAAACATGGTATTTATTTTTCTTTTAAAAAGAAGGTATGGCTTGTAGAGGAAGCCGAAACTCAAATAATGGTCACGGCGGCAGAGAAGTCGTTGTCGCCACATACGTACGACAAAAAAATTCCCTTTTTTCATTTAGTAAAATGCTTCGTATAAAAAGATTCCTTTTGGATAAACGTAAAAGTCAAAGGGTTTTATACATTGTATAAAATAATGTTGTGTATAAAACAAAATATGCCTCAATGAAAGGAGATTGAGACGAAGTCCCATACAAAGACGATATCCTTGGATTAAGGATAAATTAGTTACATAACTATGTGTGACAAACGGATACAAAAAATATAAGTGGGTATTAGGTGTAAAACAATCCGAGGACATTCACACATAATCATAGAACGACATCTTCATGGTGTACAAGTTTATCCCAAATAATCGAAATTAGGTTAAGAAGTTCCCTTGCAATAAATAGACAGCCTAACAGCGTCACTTCAAAATTCAGAAAAAGAGTTGATGAGAGATAAAAAGGGTATCTCATCACGTGGACATAAAATTTATATCAATAAGGATATAGAATAATATATCCCAAAATAATATTATGTGAATTAAAAGACATAACAAAATAAGTCTTTTAAAAAGAGGAGGGTGAATGGTTCCCTTACCGACATGAGTATCTTTCGAAACATACACCCCGTGAAAGAAGGACAATACAAAATTGATGTAAATACTCATAAATGATATAATATTACACAATGAGTAAAATAATGGTCAGTACATACACCACTCAAAGGAAATTGTGGAAAATTTAGCATAAATCTCATGGGAATAAAAGTGATGAAAAATCCCTTATGAAAATTCGGCAGCCTAACGACGCCACATAAAACTTCCAAAAATGGATTTATGAGATCAAATAGGGTATCTCATCCCATTAAAATAAAATTTACAGCATGAGGAATATAAAATAACATCCCACATCATAACAAATAAGAGCTTAAAAGAAGTGACATTAAAGAGAGTACATAAAGAGAAATAGAGAGGTTAGATCTCTTACGAAAATTCGGCAGCCTAACGGTGCCACTCAAAACTTCCAAAATGGATTGATGAGAGAGAATAGGGTCTCTCATCATATGAACATAAAAATTACAGTAAGATTAATATAAAATAAAATCCCAAAAACAAGAAATATGAGCTTAGATCTAATGACATAAAAGAGTGTACTTAAAAAGAAAGAGAGGAGTAGGATCCCTTACCTCGGGTCCGACTTGACTCGATCGTTCTTTAACGTCCTGAATAATAAACTTCAGTTAATTTACACTTTATTAAGAACCTTTTTCTAGTTCATTATTCCTTTTATATCACTTATTTCCATGTTATAAACATCATGTAATCATTTAAGTTAATAATGTTTGTTTTGTCGATATTTGGTTCTTAAGTCGAAAGTGAAGTTCTTACAATTACTTGTTGTTCGTGTGTTCAAATGTTCATTATATCCAGAATTATATTCATGATTTGGATATCATATATATCATATATATCCAGAATATACATGTATTTATAATAGTACATTACATTTGGGGATAAGAAATGAAATGCACCGTTCATGGAGACATTAAGCCGTACGTACGCATGAACGCTACATTCATTTTTATTTCATATTTTTATGGAATGGAATAATAATGATATATAGGAATATTATAATTCCACTATAACATCATATATAATAACTTTTAATCCATCCTTTATACATCCCACATATGGCATTAACGAATCACATCACTTTGTGGGGGTGGTAGTCCGCATTTCCTTAAATGAAGATATCGCGTTTACCCATAATGGAAACAATAAAGGTATTCACAAAATGAAAAATACAGAAGCTTAAGGAAAACATAAACACATTATATATCATATATAAATATAGTGTCATCTTAATTTCCACCTTTTAAGGTGTTAGAAGAATGTTGAACAATCATCGTTTCGGGAGGCAGAAATTCGCCATCCACGGAAACAGTATGTTCTTTAACCATTAGATGTAGGTGTGTTTAAGTGTAGCTCGAATCCTTCTTATAACAACATCATAGTATATGTATGATACTGGATTTGTTACAAAAGAATTGAATAAAAAGAGTTTAGGGGGTTGGAGTAGAAAAATAACACAAAAGGACACAAGTGAAGACATTACCTGAAAATCGGGTAACTCCCATTGGTTTGAGCTCAAAGGCTTCATTGGGAAGACTTCTGCCCAAAGTGAGGCTTCAAGGAGTAATATAGGGAAGTGTAGAGACAAAATGGGCAGCGGTTGGCCGAGCCAAAGGCTTTGGGTGTGTGGGTAAGGAGGTAGAGGTGGGGGCCTTTTATAAGAGGAGAGGAGGGGCACTCTTGTAAAGTTACAAAATGTTACTTTATTTTCAAATGAGTTTCGGATTTTAAAGGTCCCAAATTAATTTATTTCGAGGATAAGGTGATAAGGGCTCGAAATACACTCATCCAATATGTTTTGGACATGTTTAGGTCTTAGATATTACATTATATTTCCATTTTATTTAAATCGTTAAATAATGAGGTCATCGCTGCATCATCATGATGTCATAAATACTTTATTTTATATAATGTGTAAAAATTATAAAACAAAAACTATGATGTAGGAACTCCTTTGAGCTTTCCAATGACAATTTATATTCAAACATATGACTTGTATAACCCCATGTAAAATTTTTTTTAGTAAAACATCTCATGTTTGTGTCATTTTTACATTAACATTAAATAAAAAGATATTTATGTCATTTCCCAACCAAAGTGGCTCCATGGGGTCCCCATGTTGACCCATGGATTGTATTGGTCGGCCATGACACATCCAATGAGGGTAGGACATGTGTCTAGGTCATTTAGTTTTATTAAAACATTATTCTTACCATAAACTACACTAATTATCTCTAATCGCGGTTAAAATCTTAATAAGTTACTATTCACCAAAAAAATATTTTTATCCCATTGAACCACAGTTTACTTCCTAATGACAACCATGTATGTCGGATTTTTGAAATTCAAAACACAAAGATGGAAAAATTTCATTTAAATGGAAAAGTAATTTTTTTATGTACCACTTAGTGGTTTCACTATTCAACAAAAATTGATGTTTTTCAAAAAAATCCCAAAAATTCACCCTAAGCTATATTTGATATTCCGAATTCAAAAATGAAGTCTATTTTAAAAAATTCAAAACATATAAGTGACATTAATTAATTTAATAATTAATTCCCGCTGTTAGAGCAAATAGCGTGTTTTTACGAAACAATAAGTATCAAAAGAGTAACACTAGTTTAAGTCTGATTTCAAAGTGAAATTAATTCCAACGGCCACTATTGTATTTAATGGTAAAAAAATATTCTAATTTCTGTTTAAATATTCAAAAGATAATATAATAATATAAATAAGTTATATTAAAAAGAGGTTTTGAATTAAAAGACAACATTTTACACTATTCATTAAAAAATGAACTTTATCGGAAAGATATCAAAAATTTACACAAAGTAAATTTTGATGTCCCAATTATTAAGAAGAGTTTTATTTGGTCCAATAGAATGTATAAGAGTGAAAAAAATTATATTTAATGATGGTTCGCCATCAAAAGACGATAAGTGAACCTTTAGTGAAAACTAGGTCATATATGCCTAAAATTGAATTCTTTCCGTATTTTAAGCCTTTATCTTTTATTGGATATATGTTAAAACATTTAAAAACATATATAATCATATTTTAGTTATTTCTATCCATTCCCGCCAATACAATGGATACATGTTAACTACCATTTAAAATAAGAATATTTTATTATTAGAGTGCAACGTAGGATTCCCAAGAAACTCGTTGTTGCGTGTTGGGTACACCATCGAGCATAGCGTCCCCTTTAAAGTCATATTAATATTTTATTCACAAATATGGATAAATATGATAATGTCATATTCTTTATTTACCTGGGGTGTTACATGTATGATCTTCTATCATCTTGATCATAAAATCATACCCTTACTCTAATTATTTTGCATACATGTCTCTCTTGGATACCATTACTAATCATTTGAGCTGACCCCTTTTTATGTTTACCTACCTATGTTGTGAATATATGTATTATTTTTTATGTGACTAGGAAGTGTTTGAGCTAATAAAAACCCAGTGAGAGATAATTTAGTTCATATATGCACTAGTGTTTATGTATCTATGTTTCCAAAGCCACCAGACTAATATTTTCTTTTTTTTCATCTGTTTTATAATGTTTACTTATTATTCAAATGATATGTAATGTTAATTTTTGTAAAGATAGTGTATCGTTAGATTGGATCAGAGGAAATATTTACTTAACCATGGGAAACTGGGATGATAAAACCTTAGTGATAACACTAAGGACATGTCTAGTGAAAATAATAGGGATGATTCAATGTATATAAACACGACCAAGAATTTTATTGAATGATAGAGTGAGTGGTTTCCTAGAAATAAATCTGTTTCCAGATACAAAAAGTGTATGTGGATCTGGTATAGATTTACCTTGAGGTTACAACTCTAACGATATGTCTCGAGTTTGACTTGGTGTAATCTGACACACGACAATGGGCCATACTGCACACCTGGTATGACAGTCCTGAGAGACATGATTTGGGAGTTCACAAACACTTCATTAACTATCATGATGTAATTTAATTTATCAATGAATAACCTAAGACAAGCCCAATGTGTCTTAGAAAATAGATGGTGTCATGATTTTGACATCCTATAAGTAAAACTTTTCATGACTATGTGGTTTTATTCTATGACATGTAATGGTAAAACTATTCATCTGGTTTTAGAATATGGCAGGAACTAGAAGGCACTGGATTAATGTTGAATGTGATGGAGTATGTTTTGATTAGAAATAAAGTGGTATGTTCTCTGGAGTGAATGAATCCATGATCATGCCTATTCATTATTCATGGAACAAGATTGAAAATGTTTACAGTAACTAACTCTCAAACTCACCAGGTATGATAAAGAAGGATTTTTTTAGTGTTAGGGTAATTAAGACCACAGAGGAACGAACATTAAATTTCTGTTGTTTCAAGAATGTGGAAATAATCACCTAAGTGGATGTATTAGAGGAAACAACTGGGTTTTGTGTTTTGAAAATAATGACACAACTAAAGTGAGTATAGGGGAATAAAGAAAAGTTCAGTTAACAAAATAGAATGGAATTTTTCTCCCAATGTATTGAGTAAAGGTTAAGTGTATTATATGTGGAGAAAATATGCACTACAAAACCCTATTTCACAATAGAAAAGTTCATGAAGAGAGTCAGTAAGTAGGTGCGATTAATGGTTACATTGTATATGATGATGAGAATTTGGATGAAATGTTAATGGAAATATGTATTATTGTTAATGGATTAATGATGAAGTAATCGAAGTATTTGGGTATTTTTATTCAAATGTAATAAATGATGAAATATACAAGGATTTTTCTACTTATGTTTTTTTCACACAGTATATACATGGTTATGTTGGACATGTAATGTTATTTAATGAAATGATGATATTTTGCCTAAAGGAAGGTATCCTTTAATTTGTTAATTATTCTAAGATAATGTAATATGGATAATGATACATGGGATATGGATAATTAAATTTGACTATATTGATTACCTTGGTTCTAAGAAAGGAATTGGTTATAGGGGGTTTTTCTACAACAAATTATGTTTACAACATTTTTATATTGAAGGAGTAAAAACAAGATACATGGAAATTAGGAATCAGGAATGTTTTCAAAAATTATTTATGGTAAGTCAAGTCAATACCATGTTTTAACCTAATATATAATGAGTGTATTTTAATGTATGTAATGTTAAAAATATGAGCTATTTTTTATATATAGGGGAATCGATTATAATCTAATTTTGGGACTATCATTCTAATGTTTTGGATTTTCACCTTTTAGAAGGGTTATAAAGTTAACTATTCAGGAAAATTTTAATTTAAGCTTCAATGGATGTATTTGTGCATTAATTTTATGTTAAAAATAATGTTTAAAATGTAATCATTGATTAATCTATTTTCAATCATGTACATATTTTATAGTTTTGAAAAAAGGACATCATGTATGTCGTGTGAATATCAATCATGTTTGGTATGGACATTTGTCTTAACCCTACAACACAAGGACGATAAGGGTTTCATGCCTACCACTAGCCTAAACGATTTCCTAGTTATTGTATTTTTATTTTTGATGAATAATTATTTATGAACCAGTAGTGTGATGTTTTATTTTTAGTGTATATTTTTTAAGATACACATAGTTAGACTTTTTATTCTTTAAGGGGCCTTAAGATCCATTAAAAGCATATTTTAGTGATTTAGATATTAATGTAATTTTTAGACATTCATTCGATGAGGGAATTGAAAAATAAGAAATTTTTATTGCACAACCCAATAATAAAATTTTGTTTATGGAAAGTTATCAAGAATTACACAATGTTATAATAGTAATACAAAAAAATATTTTCCTAATAAAATATATTATATTAAATAAATGGATTCTGGAATCATCACAGGTTCATGAATTTGAAGCCCTCAACATTATGTCTACCATTCAATTGTTTCATATTGATGACCCCAATAAGTCTATATTAATATTTATGAATTTCTTCCATGTACAATTATCACCACCAACCAATGTTCTCCTAGGAGTAAACCTTATTATATGTTACTTTGGGTAACAGTTATGGTTCCAAATTTCAATTTTCAATGGATGTTTTAGTATTCATTTTTATAATGTGGGTTTCTATGAAGTATAGTTTAATGTATTAAATCTTAGATAACAAATACAAATTTCATGGGAAAATTTCATTTTAGGGGGGTAGAATGTAACACTGTGATATTTTGAGAATTATTATTTTTAGATTTAATTTAACTTTTTAATATATTTCATTTCACATAACAGTATAAATCGTTATATATATATATATTTATATTTAATACTAATTCAATAATTTATTTCACATGAAATATCAACTTGTATAGCACTATACGCAATACCAACTTGTCTTACACTACAAGCCACATCAACTTGCTGTATGATTCATGCAACACATAGTTTCTATGAAACACACACAAACACACAGAATTAAATAATATAATAATAACATAACCAATAAATATAGTAATATGATGTTTAATTACCAATTTTAAAACATTTTTATATTTTTTGTAGATAAATTAAACTTATTGATAATGAAGGATTAGATTTTTGGTAGAGTCCTTTCTTTATTAAAAATACTATTTTATTGAATGGACCATTTTTTAATCATAAAATTAAATTTAGTCACACATAAAAATATAATTGTTTAAAAAAAGATCATTTTTGGAATTCATAACATCAAATTTATCCTATAGTGAATTTTTGGGATTTTTCTAAGAAACATCATTTTTTGATTAATTGTGAAAAATAATGCTTTTTAAAAAAAATGCATATTTGTATAATTAATTATTAATGATTAATGATATTATAAAATGTGTTTAAGGTAAAATTAGATAAATAATAAATCTACTATTAAAATTAAATTCAGTATAATTAATTTCACTTGGAACAGAATATAAAATCTTAATAAACCTTTGAATGTTTTTCAACTTTAAAACCCCGTTATTTCATTCCATCTATAGGATTAACAGTGATTATAACGTTTTCACTTCTATGAAGTGAATTTAAATAATATTAAATACACAATTTTATTATGTCTAATATTTATAATTTAATAATACTATGATGATTTTTGAGAAAACGATTATTAAAAGTGATTACAATTAATCAAAGTAGTTAAGTCAAAATTAAGATTAACTAGGGATGAAACCATAGAATTTGGGGTCCAAATGACCTAGAATCAAGTAAATATCAACCTTTATTTCCATATTTCGGACATAAACCTTAAATTATTGTTTTTGGATGGTTTTTAAGACTTTCAATAAGTTAGAACATGTGCACACCTAACTTTTTTCAAGAAATTCCAAATGAGTCATTTTCCTTTGCTACAAAAGGACTCCACCTATACCCACTCATCCCACATATAAATACTCTTAAGATCATAAATAATCTTCTCATGTATACTTCTAACAATCATACCTTATACTGTGAATCCTACCATTTTTTAGAAAGCTTCTCAGGGAATCCTTTTGGCATAAAACAACTAGAGTTACCCGACATAGAGGCAATGTCTTCTCTAAAGATTCATAGATTTATTTTCCTTCTCCTACCCCAAAATTTCTTAATTAACATCATGTCTGAAAAAAATTTCATTAATATCCTAGTATATTTTTATTAATGGGGCATTACCTATACTTACAAACACCTTCGTCTAATGGATTTTGAACATTCTATTTCTCTATATGTTGAACTACTGCCTCATGAAATGATTATTGTGAATTCATTCATTACCACCAATAATGGTTGAAATTATGATAGAAAATATATTTATATATGTGATATTATTTATATTTTATATTTATTTATTCTTCTTTATTACTTTAATAACACACATCTCTTTACCGTACATTTATTTTGAATACAATAATCATGTTTGAGGATGTGTGGACTACTGCCCCCTCAAAGTGATGTGATTTGTTCAAAAAAAACATTGAATGTATTAAGTATGGTTTTAATTAAATTATATGATATATATGATAT
Organism: Viscum album; assembly: GCA_963277665.1. NCBI lineage: Eukaryota > Viridiplantae > Streptophyta > Magnoliopsida > Santalales > Viscaceae > Viscum > Viscum album. The sequence continues at coordinate 1,073,861,681 of OY728129.1, forward strand.
ATTAATTATGCTGTAATAATTATATATATATATATATCATTTACAACAATTCTTTCAATACAACAATAAATACGGAAACAACATTCCTGTGTACGTATGACATACCATTTTCATGAACGATGTGTTCCACGTCATAATCTAATATTATATCAATTATTATAATAAAAATATAATTTATATAACTGATAATTACATTATTTTTAATTTCTTTGATCTTGATATATATACAAGTATGAAATATGTAACATGTTATGGAACATGAGAAGAAAAAAGGGAATTTTACCCGAAGTAAAACATTAACATAAGATCATTAACAAGATGGTAATATAATCTCATATTAAAACCATATATTTTATTATGTATAATAATGTTATTATTAAAAAATATTTATAAAAAACTCATATTTATTATAAAAAAAAACTTTTCTGAGTACGAATAGAGTCGAGACCAAATGTAAGGGGATTTCATCTCACTTTTAATTTCAGTGTGATACAAGATATGACTGACACTCATTCGATTTTTGTGGTGTTTGTAGTAATTAATATTGTATTCTATGTATCTTTTATATATATTTATGGTCATTAATATTCCCATTTTATGATCCCTCATTCATGGGGTTTACGTTTCAATGGTTACCAAATCTGTAAAAATGTTTAAACTCAATTTTCCTTCATTGAGACTCATGTTTTTTATGCATGCAAAGTATTTTATGAGGTGCATATACATACATTTTACATTCCATATAATAAATCCCAACATTTTCAAGATATTTGATGGTTGTTGTAATTTAATTTCCTTACTTAGAGATCATGATTCCATGATAGTTAATTATTATAGATTATTGAGGTAGTCTCATTTCTTTTTGAGATTATTTATGATTATGATTCCTTTAATGAAATCTAATGATACATCTCTATATAATATTTATGAGATTATTTAACCTCTATTATATCATTATATACTCATGTATTGGTACCATTTTCTACTATTTGTTACATAATATAGTTAAGGATGTGTTTTTATGAAATTATTACTTTATCCACTCTTCGGTTGAAAATCTATGTTTTATAAAAATAATTTCCATGAATATTATACAATTAAATTATAATATCTAAAAAATATTACCAGTTTATTATTTTAAAAATATCTTAAAATGAATCTTTTTTTCTCTTACTGGAAATGGAACATTTCATTTCTTTTTACCGTGAAAATGGTGTGTTCTTTTGACCTCATACTACATGTACATATTTACCATCCATCATTTCAATGACGCTCCCATTGCATTTTTAAAAAGGATAATCATTAGGAAAATGTTTTTAAAATAAATATTCAACGAAAATTTCTTTATAAATGGTTTTAAACTTATTTTATACGTTTTCATGGAAAAATATTTTTAAATGTTTTTCAATTCTTATTTTATGGTTTTCAAAATACCTAAAAATAAATGGTATTTCAAAATGATTTTATGATTTTTTTATAAGCATTCACGAAAAATAATTTTCATTACATTTTATATAATTATTTATACGTTTTTTAATTATTTAATATTAAATTACTTCCAAATGTTTTTTAATATTTCTTTTAATGTATTCAATTGTTTTAAAAGAAAACGGCTTTTATAACGTATTGATACTTATTTCAAAATATTTCATGGAAAAAGTTTTTAAAAATTATTTAATGTATTATTTATATGTTTTAAAGTTATTTTCTTAGAAAATTATTTTCAAATGGTTATATGTATTAAAAAATAATTTTAAAACAAAAAAGGATATGTAACCCAAGAAATGTAATTATGGGATATTTCAAAATTATTTTCCATATAAGATGACATATATTGAATTTATTCAAACTTTCTAGTAAATTATCTAATGGATCCATTAATATTCTCTATATTAATGATTAATTCTTAATATCAGGGTCTTTATGAAATCCATTTCATCGTCATGGGTAATATTGTTATGAAATGTGTTTCTCCTTCACAGGTTATATTCTTTTGAATCCCAATTATTTTCATGGGTTATTTATTGGATGAAATTATTTTGAAACCTATATCCTTATATGGGTTATGAAATATTTACAAGATTATGATACCCATTATATATAATGGTTTATTATTTGTTTATTTATGATCTTGTGTAACTTTTATGTATGATTTCATTATGTTATGTTTGGGTCCGATATCTTCCTCTAATTCATTTGGTAAATATTTATATATCATGGGATAGACAGGGATGGAATGGGGTTCACATATTTCAGTAATACAGGGTTAGAATGATGCTTTACTTGGTTCAGTAATACATGGATGAAATGAGGGTTTATTCGGTTTAATAATACATGGCTATAATGGGGGTTCACCCAGTTAAGTAATGTACTTTTTCCACTAATTTGGTCATGGACGTGATGCCTTGTCTACTATGGAAATAATTATATACATATGTTTTTCCAAAATTCCATGTCTTATTCCTATGTTATTATTTCATGAACTATATTCTTTATTTCATTTTGATTCATGTATTATGAACTACTAATATTTATTCCATTATATCTTTTATGATCTTTGAAATTAATGGTATGATCTTTTATCTTGATGTTAACGTTCTCATACCCCTAAGATCTAGATTATGCTTACATGTCTCCTTAGTTTATCCTTACTAATCATTTGAGGTCCACCTTTTTATAATTCCATCCAGAGGTTCTATAGATATGTATTATGTTTTCTGTGTCTAAGAAGGATTATAGTATTGAGAAACCTAGTGGGAGAAACTGTAGCTCATTTATATAGTAGTTTTTATGTATCTATATTCAAAATACACTAGACTAGAAAAATGTTCTTATGTCTAATTATATAATGTTAATGTATTCCGGAAAAGATATATTATGATAATATTTCCAATGGGGGTCACTATATTTTTCATAGGGAAATAATTTACTCATTTGAAAAGAATATTCCAAAAATAGATTCAACTACCTCAATACATATATACAGAATTAGAGTATGACTCAATATTTGAAGAGTGATCCTACACAACTAATAGTTCATTTTGTTTTATAAGAGGATAACTAATCCATTACCAATATAGAATTAAACTCTATTTAGGTAAGAAATAAAATATTTTCTAAAATGTTAAATACAAAAAATTTATTTTGGACGAGTTATATACATTTGATAGAATAATTTTTCCACTCGTTGTACTCACATATAGATCAACCCCCCATGTTTAAGGTGATTTTTGAATAGTTCTAATAATCATGAAAGATGTTACATAATGTTTTGAACCAAAATAAAATATTATGTTTTTTGTTCTTCACCTTCCACCACATCATTTTTGAGATCCACCTTAGAAATAGTTATAGAATATAAACATCCTTGACCTAAGGGAATTTGAGTTCTTTTATTGATGACCTATAACAACCCTTGTCTTATGGATATTATTCACCTAATAATTATGTTCCTTAAAATTGAAAAACATTACCGTAGGGTGAGGTTTTATTTAATCCCCCATTTATTCCATCAAATTTTTGGGATTCTTTATATCCACTCTACATTGATTTCTATGATGCCCCTATTTTACACAACTACAGTGTATCCTAGTTTCTTGAAATAGTTTCCTATATTCATCTTCCAATATTTTTAATGTTTAAGATGTTGGGGTTTCTTTCTTCAATGATATTTATCTACTAATCCTCCATTCATAGACATCATATTATTATTTTTATCTATATTACCCAGAGACGATAGAGATTCACCAATATTAATATCAACCATATGGTAATAATAGATAATCTCTTCATAGATATGAATTTATTGATCCCAAAATATTTTCATATACTTGTTTTTATCCAACAAATGAAACGGTCCACCTTAAATTCAGTGTTAATGAAAAGATATAGGCATACCATGAAATTATAGTGATGTTTTCTTTATATGACTGAATTATATGTTTTTCATTTCTCTTCATTCTATTGAACCCCATGTAACACCCCAAGATTTCAGAGTACCTTATTTCTTCAATGTAATTCAATAAATTTCGCTTCTCACATCACTGAGTTCAAGTGTACCATGACATACCAAACTAGCCATTTGAAACAGTTATGAATAATATTAACTGAATTTTTAATTTTATATAATCCTTATTATTTTAGAATCCATATTATGATATTGTTAGACATAATATAAGAACAAATTCATTTTTTCAGATAAAAGAAGTGGTTTTTTAAAATCCAATTTTATAGCCTTTTAATAGAAACACATTTTTAAATCCAATATTTGAAACTTTTATATATTAAATTTGAAAAAATAAACTTCTTATTTAGAATCAAGACATAAAAATTTAGTTTTGATTTTTTTTTTGTGTTTTTCTTATAACTTTCATATTTGGGTGAATAGTTAAAAATTCAAAATTTGATCTGAAAACAACTTTTCTAATCAAAATAATTTATAGTGTTCAACTATAAAATTGAGAGGTTTAGAAGTATAATTAAATTATATTTTTACCATTTAATCCATTGTTTATAATTGGATGTAATTTCACATTGAAATTGGAAATAAACAAGTGTCAATCTTTTTGTAGTTCTTCTTTCTAAAAAGTACACTTTTTGGTTTTGACAACTGGAATTAATTTTAAATTAATAAAAAAATTTATATGTTTTGAATTTGGTATAATAGAATTTATTTTATAATTCATAATATCAAAATAATCTTAGGGTGAAATTTTGATATGTTTCTGAAAACATTCATTTTTTTGATGAATAGTGAAAAACACTGTGTTATTGGTTAAAACTGACATTTTATTTAAATAATTAGATATTTAATTTTATTTTATTTTAGGTAAAAATAATACATAATACATATATATGTTAAAATTAATTCATTGGAGTCATTTTATAATTATTTTAGATATGTAAAATTTTATCGAACTATTTAATGTCTTTTACCCACCTCCTAGGAACATTTTCAAATTTGAATAAAACATAATTTTACCACTTCTGTGAATTGAATTTCAAAACTCCAAAAGACACGGTTGATATCAATAAGTAATATTTGGTTCAATAAGATGAAAATAACTTCTGGTGTATAGTATCTTTTTACTTTTATTTAACACGGTTAAAAGTAAATAGGGTAATTAACGGTAAAAATGATGTTATTATTACCCTAAAACATATCCTAATTCTATTGGATAAGTGTAATTCAACCAAAAATATCCTTATGAATAAAATATGATCCTTTAGGTCCACTTTTAATAGATTAGGACATTTATTATTATTTAATTCAAAGAAGACTTAAAAGTGTAAAATTCAAAGATTAATAAGTAATACATTTTTAATATAGGGTTATAAATAAGATAAATTTGACTATAAACATTAATTAAAAACTAAAAATATTTTATACATAAATGATATTTTATTTATAATTTTTAGACATCAATTAATTAAATTTATTTAGAACACAATGATGATGAAGTAATTACCTAATTAATGAAATATTAAAATAATTTATATTATGAATATCAAAATAAATGCAATTAGATATTTTTTTAATTACACTAATTTTCTAGGTTAATATGACATTTTAAATATTTTTAGATGATTTTCTTTTGTTGAAATAATACTTTTATAAATTTATAAAATAGAAAATACCAAATAGCGTCAAAATTTACAAAAAAGAGTTTTTTAAAAAATATTATATAATTAATTGATATTCTATTTTTAAAAATCTAACATTATACCAAAATACTTATATAATTATATGTGTATTTATAATGATCCACTGGGGGTTCTATTTGAATTTTATTTTATTTTTATTAAAAATATAATATAAAAATACAAAGAGAGATGGTAAATGTCAAACTATTTATCTAAAAGTTAAATCTAAAAGATAAAGTAAATATAGATATACAAACCTGTCTAAAACATATTCGTTTAGTGTTTTTAGACCCATAACCACCATATCCTTTAAATAATTAATTTTAGAGCCATTATAAATATAAAATGTTTTTATTATAAAATAATATTTCTAGCTTTTCCTAAGGTTCCCATCACCGCTCTTATAAAAGGGAACCCCCCTTCTCTCTAATTAACACCTTCAATGCCATTTGGATCAGCCAACCCATGCCCAAATACCCTCTCACCTATCATTCCATTATCCTAGAGGCCTTTGTTTTGTCAGAAATCGAACCTATAGAGTCATTTTGTTCAAATCAAAAGGAAGAACCCGAAGAAGAGGTAGATATTTCTTCACCTCTTTCATGTTCTTTTCTTCTTTCACTTCCTTTTTCTTTGTTGATTCCATTCTAAAATAATAACCCAAGTATCTTATATATACTATTATGTTTTTATAAATATGCTACAACCATATCATTATTCTATCTATCCTTTGAATGACATTTCACCATACATGCGTACGTATGGTTTACCGTCTCCACATCCTCGTGTAATAATTATTCAATAAATTATTATTTGGATGGGTATAATAATGATGTGTAATTGATGTTGATAATAAATATTACATGATATTGATTTTTTACATATGATATACTATCTAATTATATATTATATTAATATCAAAATAATGATATTGTCGCTCGTGCATACGTACGGATTACCTTCTCCACGAACGCGATGAGATTAATTCCCCATCATAGTCCATTCAAGACTAATTTTCATTATATGATTAAAAATAATTTTTAAAGACTTAATATAATTCATACTATTAATAATATACATCTTATCATAACAAACATTACTTACATAACAAAGAAAATAATGGAAAACAAATCAGTTAACACCCGAAACAATGATAATACAAAGATATTATAAACAAAGCAATGTTAAAAGATCATATATGATATTATATTCATGTATATGACTCTAATATAATTTAAAAACAATTATTCTACGATTATACAGAAGTATAACCTACCCTCAAAGAATGAAAAGTACACGGTAAGGGTAAATTCTACAACCTCTTCGCTATTCAAGGTTCTTTATATGTAATTATCTAATGAGAGCCCTTTTATCATCCACACCCCTTTTTCTTAAAAATGTATTTCAAAACATTTTTACTCTTTAGTACACAATCATTTAAAGTAATTTATACCCTTATTTAACCATATATGTTTTGAAAACAATATTTTGGTTTTTTCCAAATAAGGTACTTTATGACCTTTTCAACAATATTAAGGTAAGAATGTTTTTTTAACTTATATGGAGGGTGAAACTATATTCCACCATTATAACATTATCGAAGCTTCCATTAAAATCTTATAAAAATATTTAAAAAATAAATTTTTATTTTTAATTATGTGACTCTTACAATATTATAAAATAGAAAGATATATTTCTCTAAAAAAGGTTTTGATTTCATCTATGTCAACATCCTATAATGCATTTAAGCTTATTTGAAGTTGATTTATATTGATAAAAAAATTCCATATCGTATTGAAGGTTTTGTGATATGGTTGAATATGGATGTGTTATTTTTACCCCATTCGTGTTTTATGGATAATGTAATTACATTTCATATGATAGTTTTAATAAGAATAATTATGTTGTGTTTAATCCATTTCATATGGCGAATGCATTGAACTTATTAAGTGATGGGGGGAGCCTGCAATAGCTCCTCGATGCGTCGGTTGCTCTCATGATACAAACTAGTGTCTTGGAAAAAGTCCTTGAGCAAATATTTTTCGTAGTCTTGGAACAAGGCCTTGATTATGTGGTTATGAATGTTTCACATTATGTATTCCATGATTATGAAAGTGGCTATTGATATTGCATGTGATTATTTGACTAGTAGAATATCCATGTGAATATGTATATGGAATTATTTGATTTTATCATTGCCATATTATTCTGAAGTTCATGTTTAGAATGATTTTGTGTCAGTCTATTAAATTACCTTAAATGTTTGTGCTTATTTATGAATGTTTCTGCAATATTTTTATCCTAACTATGCATCTGAGCTCACCCCTTTCTATGTTATATTTTTTCCAGGATGAGAAGAAGTATATTATGACTGACCTACAAGGATAGTCTATGGGATCTCAGTGAAGTCTATGGAAATAATTTTTTTGTCTTTTTCCATTTACTTAGGCAATTAAAACCTTAGGATTGTATCTTTTACTTTCAAAGCTTCTAAACTAATCGGTATTTAGTGAATTGATCTTTTGTGATCATGCCAATGATACATAATAATGCACCGAATTTGGGCTTCTGGGGTCGGGGTGTAACAATTGATATCAGAGTAAGTTTAGTACAATCCTTGGAAACTAGATTTAGGTAAAATCAATTTAGGACACATAGCTCTAAGATATACTTTGAGGATTAAAATAGAAGAACTTCCTAAAATTTTGGTATTGTAGTGATTTTTTGAGTTTTCTAATCAATAAATACTTTTCTGGATACGAGCAGGTAGAGGTTACTCTGGGACAGATGTACTGAGGGGTAAAACCTGAAAGCACCGATTTGATCTAGACTCGAATGGGAACTGGTGCACGATAATGGACCTTGCTGCACTCTTGGTTATGAAACTCCTGGGGGAAATGATTAGGATAATTCTATTTTTCATTACAAATCATTATAAAGGGTTTATGAGTGTATAAGTATTTAAGGAAAACATTTTTTATGATTATGGATTATATCCATAAACTGTTCAATTTATGTTAGGTATTTTACAAATTTGGAATTATTCATTGCAATTCATAAACTGGCCTAGTGTGTGCCATTCTATAGAAATGGCGTCCAGTAGAAGGAATGTGAACTCCAAAAATACGTATCATCCAAAGAGTAAGAAGGATCATATCTTTCATGGTATTAAGACAAAATTTAGAAGGTAAATATTCTCCTATGTACTCCCAAAATATTACGAAATAATATCATCTATTAATAAGATAAGTAAATAATTACCTGAGTCTTATGGCTTCGAAGGGAAGGAAGGGAAAGAACAGATGGAAGAGATAAGGATGGATAAAGGGAATAAGAGAAAGAAGGATTTTGCCAAATGTGACAACTGTGGAAAAAATAAACTTGGTAAATGATTGAAGGGAATGTGAGTTTTTTATAATTTTAGAGGAAAAGGACACCAAGTAAGTGATTTCAAGGGTGAGAAAAATGTTTTAAATGTAAAATACTTCACCCGTAAAGAGTTGGGACACTACGCGTATCATTGTCTAGATCATCCGACTGTACCCCAAATGCTGTTATTGGATAACAATCAAGTTATGATACAACTGAAGATGTAGAGGAATGATTAAGAGTTATTATTTTGTTATTAAATTACTATGTCATTTGATTATTGTATTAATAATTTATTAGTTAAAATAATTATAGAGTATATAAGGATTGTACTACAATACTATCTCATTAATGACTTGAGATTAGTAGAACCATGAAATGTGACTCAATGGAAAGTTAAATTTTTTGGAAAATACATTTTTGAAGGAAAGATAAAACTTTAATATGGTCTTGATACTAAGGTATTGATATTTGGAATAAGAGATGACTCATTTCGATAAATTTTATTGGATAATATTGAATACCTTTGAATAGATTAATGGTTTGTTATTAATTCATTGTTGGAGTATTAAAATTATTTTGATATAAGCAATATATCTATTATTTATAAGGAATAAGAGAGAATGAATGTAATAAAGATGTTTTTATGGTAAATTAGGTTGTTACCGTCTTCTAAATGAATACATGATGATGGTATTCAAATGTTATTACGTAGAAAAAGGACTTAATTGTGTTTTACATCTTTATAAATCTTGTACTGTGAGTTTGGAAAGATGAATTTTGGATAAGTATAATGGTTGGAATGGATTATGTTTGACATTGGATTCTATTTCTAAGGTAAAACCATTTATTAAAATTATTTTTGGTTTTTTTATAAAAGGATAACCCAATGGTCGGGCGACAACCAGTCGCGTTTGGCAAGGCAACAAGACTAGAATCCAAAACCGAAGGTTGACAAAGGTGAATCACCTACAACTAGCCAACGTGATTTCATGGATTGTATAATGTATTTTTTTTAAAGGTCTGATAGATGAATTATAAATTAATTTTTTTGAACCACATACGATTAGGATTAATAGTGTATTTTTATGTTCTATTATCTTTCATAGTGATAGATGTGTTTGTGGTAGAAATTAGTTAGTGGATGGAACTCTACGTGTTAAGTATATTTTTTTCTCATAATCTATAAAGAAATTAATTCTAAATCATTATTTAAGGGTTCTTAAAACCAAAAAAATGTTAACCTAATACCATATGTTTTATTGAACTGATGATATTTTAAATCATCATAGATTGATGGCTTTGAGCCCTTAATTTTACACATGTTTGTGATTGATGACCTGAATCACTTTCAATAAATATTTATGTTTTTTCTCCAATTATGTGACTCTAATTGCCCCCAATTTCCTCTTAATCGAGATTATAATTTGATGGTGACATTTTCATTTCTTTTCTATTTTATTACGACTAAATTTTATTAACCCAATTTCTGATTTGGGTTCTCCACAAAGGTATTTTTCTATTATTAACATTTTATTTTTCAAAGAACAATTTCAAATTGTGAGGAAGCAATATATTTAATGGGGGAGAATGTAACACCCATAGATTTCTTAGTATGTTATTTCTTCAATGTAATTCAATAACTTTCACTACGCACAACACTGACTTCAAGTGCACTACCACTTACCAAACTAGCTGTTCAAAAGCGGGTATGAATAGTGTTAAATGAAATTTTAATTTTATACAATATTATAATTTTAGAATCCATATTAACATTTTCTTTGACAAAATATAAGAACAAATTCATTTTTTTAGATAAAAGATGTATTTTATTTAAAATTCAGTTTTACCCTCTTTTAATGGAGAAATCTTTTTTAAATACAATATTGGAAACTTTTATATATTATATTTGACAAAATAAACTTCTTCTTTAGAATTAAGACATAAAACATTACTTTTTATAATTTTTTTTGTGTTTTTTGATAACTTTTATATTTCGGTGAATAGTAAAATATACTAAATTTTAACTGAAAACAACTTTTTTAATCATAATAATTTATAGTGTTCACCTATACATTTTAATGGTTTGGAAGTATAACTAAATTTTATTTTTACCATTTAATCCAATTTTGGTCATTGGATGTAATTTCACTTTGAAATTGGACATAAACCAGTGTCAATCTTTTGGTAGTTATTATTTCTTAAAAATATGCTTTTTGGTTTTGACCATGAGAATTAAATTTAAATTAATAAATTCAATTTACATGTTTTGAATTTGGTAAAATATACTTAATTTTTGAATTCGTAATATCAAAATAAGCTTAGGGTGAATTTTTGGTGTGTTTGTGAAAACTTTCAATTTTTGATAAATAGTGAAAAATAATGCGTTATTGGTTAAAACAGACTTTTTATTTAAATAATTAGTTATTTTATTTTAGTTTATTTCAGGTCAAAATAGATATATAATACATATATATGTTCAACATAATTTATTAGTGTTATTTTATAATAATTTTTTATACATAAAATTTTATTGAACAATTTACCGTCTTTTACTCACCTCCTAGGAGCGTTGGAAAATTTGAATAAAATATACTTTTACCACTTCTATGAATTGAATTTAAAAAGTCCGAGAGACAAGGTTGATAACAATAAGTAAAATGTTGTTCAATATGATGAAAATAATTTATGGTGAATAATGATTATTTAATTTTATTTACCATGGTTAAAAGTAAATAAGGTAATTAAGGGTAAAATAGTTATTATTATTACTCTAACACATGTCCCCATTCTATTGGATAAGTGAAATTCGACCAAAAAACCTTATGAATAAAATATGATCCTTTTGGTCCACTTGGATTATATTTGGACATATAATATTATTTAAATCAAAGAAGAGTAAAAAGTGTAAAATTCATTGTTTAATAACTAAAAAAATTATAATATAAGGTTATACATAAGATATATTATACTAAAATATTCATTAGAAAACTAAATAGATTTCCTACATAATGGTATTTTATTTATAATATTTATACATTAAATAAGTAAAATTATTTTAGACATAATAATGATGCAACACTTACCTACTTAATGAAATATTAAAATAATCGATATAATAAATATCCAAATAAATGTAATATTAGAATTTTTATTAATTAAACTAATATTCTAGTTTAATATGACATGTTAGGTTTGTTTAGATGAATTTTTTCTAATTAATAATGCTGTTATAAATTTAGAATAAACAAAATACAAATTAGTGTCAAAATTGACATAAAAGAGTTTTTAACAAATATAATATTATTAGTTGATATTCTATTCCTAAAAATCTAATGTTCTTCCAAAGGACTAATATAATGATATTTGAATCATTAATTATCCACTTCAGGTTCTATTGTATGTTTATACTATGTTTATTAACCAGATAATATAAAAATACAAAGAGACATAGTAAATGTCAAACTATTTAACTAAGAGTTAAATCTAAAAGATAAAGTTAATATAGTGACACAAATCTTTATAAAACCTATTTTATGAGTGTTTTTAGACTCCTACCCACCTTATCCTTTAAATAATTTATTTTTAATCCATTATAAATCGAAAATAATTTTATTATTAAATAATATTTCTATCATTTTCTAAGGTTTCCCTCACCCCTCTAATAAAAGGGAACTCCCCCTTCTCTGTAATTAACGCCTACAAAGCCATTTGGATCGGCCAACCCCATCCCAAATACCATAAAAATCTCCCTCCCTTTATCCTAGAAGAATTTATTTAGTCATAAATCCAACCTAAGGATCCCTTTTGATCAAATCAAAATGATGGGCCCGAAGAAGAGGTAAATATTTCATCACCTCTTTCAAGTTCTTTTCTTCTTCCACATCCACTTTTTTTCTTGTTTACATTTTAAAATAATATCTCCAGTATATCCAAAATATTGTGGTTTTATTAGAAATATGGTACAACTATATTCATTATTCTATTCATCGTTTGAATGACATGTCACCATACATGCGTACATACGACTTACCATTTCCCCATCGTGGTGTAATTTTTATTCAATAAATTATTATTTGGATGGGTATAATAATGATGCGTTATTTATGTAAATAATAAATATAACATGATAATTATTCTTTATATATGATAAACCATCCAATTATATATTATTTTAATATCTCAAAAATGATATTGTCGCTCGTGCGTACGTATGGATTATTGTCTCCACAAACGCGATGAGATTCCTTCCCCATCGTAATCCATTCAAGAAAAATTTTCATTTGATGATTAAAAATAATGTTTCAAGAATTAATATCATCGTGAATATGAATATGATACATCTTATCCATAATAATAATTACATATGTAACAAAGTATATAATAGAAAACGAATCAGTTGACACCCAAAACGATGATAATACTAAGATATTATTCACAAAGTAATGTTAAAAGATCATATATGATTTAATATTAATATACATGATTCTAGTATAATTTAAGAACAATTATTTCTCTAATATGCAACAGATTATTCTACCCTCGACCAAGGACAAGTAAAAGGTAATTGTTAATTCTAATACCTCTTCCTTGTTCAAGGTTGTTTATATGTAATAATCTATTAGGATCTCTTTATCATCCACATGCATGCTTCTTAAAAATGTATTTCAAAACAGTTTAACTATTCACTAGTCAATGGTTTAAATTAATCTATACCCTTATTTGAAATTATATTTTTTGAAAGGAATCATTCCTTCATTTTCCAAACAATTTACTTTATGAATTTTTAGGCAAAATTAAGGTAAGAATGTTTTTTAACTTATATGGCGGGTACGACTATTTTATACCGTCATAACATCGTCGAAGCTTCCCTTACAAACATATAATAATATTTTCAAAAAAATGTTTGATTTATATTTATGTGACTCTTAAAATATTTTAAAATATAAAGAGATATTTCTCTAAATTTTTTTTTTGATTTCTTCTTTCTCATCATCCTTTGATGGATTTTAATCTTATTTGGAGTTGAATTATTATGATACAAAACTTCAAATCGTATTGATGTTTTTGTGATATGTTTGACTGGGGATGTGTTATTTTTACACCATTCAGGGTTTATGGGTAAAGTATTGACATTTATTATTCTATTTTTAATGTTAATATTTATGTTATATTTAAACTGTTTCATATGAGGAATGCATTGGACTTAGTAAGTGATGGGTGGAGCCCACTATAGCTCATCGATGCGTCGGTAGGTATCATTAGACAAACTAGTGTCTTGGCACAAGGCCTTGACAAAATCTTATCTGTAGTCTTGTCACCAGGCCTTGACTATGTGTTTCTGAATGTCTAGCAGTATGCATTCCATCATTATAGAAGTGGCTATTGATATTTCATGTGATTATTCGACTAGAAGAATATCCATGTGAATTAGTAAATGGAATTATTTGATTTTATCTTTTCCGTATGATTCTGAAGTTCAAGTTTAAAAGGATTTTGGTTTAGTCTTATACATTTCCTTAAAAGTTTGTGATTATTTTTAAATTTTTTCGCTATTTTTTAATCCTTACTAAGCATCTGACCACAACCCATTCTGTGTTTTATTTTTCCTAGGATGTGAAGAAGTATATTATGACTGACCTGCATGGATATTATATGGGATCTCAGTGCTGTATATGGAAACTATTTTATATTATTTTTCAATTTTAATTTGTAATGTAAACATTATGAATTTATCTAGTACTTCAAAGGCTGATAAACTAATCGGTCTTTAGGGAAATGATCTTTTGTGATCATTCCAATGATACGTAATGATGCACCGACTTTGGGATTCGGGGGTCGGGGCGTTACACCCCATCTATTGTTTAATATGGAGAGACAAATAAAACCTTTTTTATCAATGTTTTCTTGAATCCTTCACATTCCATTGAATAAATTACCTCCATTGGCTTCATGTTCTAGGTTACTGTCAACCATTGATCAAGTTCCCCTTAAAGTGGGTAAATATCCATTATGAATTTATCCAATTCTAAAATTTAGAGTTAAATAATATATTCTAAATGGATTTAATAAATTTTTCTCTGATTAGTGGATCATAAAATACCCTATAGGAATTAAGTCTTTATGACATTAAGGATTCAACCAAAACATTCTCTTTTTTAGGAATATAAGGTCATTCAACATGATTCAAGTTATTATTCATATTATCAGTCAAGAAGATCTAGTAATTATATGATGTTCCAAGATCCTTCTCCAAAAAGGTTAGGTATATCATTAGTTAAATCACTACATTTCCTATAATATTAATTTCTCTCATGGTTCGTCATATTTACCATCATTAACTAAAATTAAGGAATAATGGGATATGAATATTATAACTTATATAAATAAAAAAGGTAAATTATGCAATTAGGTATAATAACATAAAAATTAAATGAAAATCCTAAATTATGAGTCACTATGTTTCAATCTTTTTTATCCTTTGTAATTTACTTATTATGTTTTCCAACATAACAATCTACTTAAGTTCATTATAATGGTTCGCTAAGAGTTTATGAATTTTCCAAAGCATACCCCTAAGAGTTGCAAACCACGTGTGCAATAAGTCCTTATTTTATTTCTCTAGGTGATTATCATGTTATTATCCAATACAACTTGTTGGGGTTATTACACGTAAGTATAACTATTCCATAAACCCATCTACATCTAATATACAGATATGGATGTAATTTCATCGAAATTAATCACTCTATACAAGAAAATCCTTCAACAATATTAACGTATTCTATTAATTATCCCTATGGTTATCTATATTTTATTTCTGTATTAATTCTAAAAAAGTATCTAGACCATCCTATAATACCAACAATAATGACCCAACCATTTTACAAATATTATTAGATGTTTTTAAACAAAATCCATTAAAGAAAACTGCAATATTGAAAGGCCTTGTTTCTTTGATATATAAGGTACATAAAAAAACATGAAACTAAAAAAATATTCATTAATTTGGTCTCTATAATGAGGTCATAAACCCCTTTGATATCATAAAACTATATAAGATAACATGAAGATTACAAATAAGAAAGAGAGAGTTATAAATTCTAGTAAGGGAATAAACATGATAGAGAAGAATAACATATAAATAAAACATTTTAAAATCATATCCTAAAAAATAAAGGGTATTGAATAATTATGTGGAATTATAACATAAATATCATTTAATCGTGAGATCTTGGCATCATAGGGATATTATAGTAATATAGAAAATGAGAAAATCATAATTTGAGGATAAAACCCACGAAAAAATCACATTATGATTAGAGTCCCATCATGGATTATGTTCACTCCATAATACCAAAAATAATGTATCATTATGGAAAACATTTCCAATATATTATAGTTCTCTCTAGATGAACCAAATATAACATGTACATTCTGATGTGTTCCATAATAAGGAATCCATTAGAATGAATTTCAAAAAATAACTTAAGGCATGTATTACACCCTTAAATGAAAGGAAATATGATAGGTATATATGTGAGATATAGATATAAATTTATAATTTATAAGAAATTTTATAATATAAAATATAGAGGGAATATGAGTTAGATAGATAGCATTCAAAGACCAAATAGAAGATTTATTCGAAGAGGTCGCTTACCCTGTATTACATTATCATTCTTATCTTATGCTTAATTTCATAAACAATCAAATTAAATTAATCAATTATATACTTAATATCCTTTTTAAAATATACTTTATTTATTATAATTTTATTATGGTTATTTATATCTATTTTGATGAGATATAATGTTTTCATTAATTGTAATGAGAGTGTTCGTTTCATGTTCTCAAAGATGAATCACTTGTGGATGATTATTATTGTTCTTTTCCCGTGGAACTATAACTCTATAAGTGAAATAGAAAAGGTATTAATAAAATTTTATAAATTTTAATGGTTTCATAAAGCTACCTGTGTTCTAACAATTGGATAATTTACTTAGTACAACTTTCATGTTATATGGTTCATTTATTTTAGTGGTTATTCAGACCATCATGAATTAGTTTTGTTTAAATTAAAATTATTTTCATATATATATTCATGAAAGTGAAATATTATATAATATAAACATTTAATCCATTTTAAATAATTATATGTAAATTTAAACCATCGGAGAATGTGGTAATAGGAAATGAAAATTTGTCATCCACGAAGGTGGTGAATTGACATAATACAGATGATGTTGTCATTTTTAGAATAACTAGAGAATGAAAGATTATGTATATTAGATATTTCATTAACTAAGTAACATTCATGACTAAATATCAACATATATTTATTAGGCCTTGTTTAATGGAATTGATTTTGAGGATAAGGTGTAAGATGAAAAGAAAATACTTGGATCATGGAATTACCTTATCATTTGTATGTCTCCTCTGGTTATTACACATAAGAAAACATGGATTATAATTTTCTTATACATATAGAATTATGAAATCAGAGATATTATTTGGAATACAATAGGGATGAATTACAGCAAGATCCAATGTATAGAGGGTGTGAGGAGAATGGGTTGTGATTGTTGGTATTTATAAGGAGAGGAGAGGGTTGGTTTGAATATTATAATCATTAGTGTATGATTCTAGCTAAAAAAATTTAATTATAATGATCATTAATAATATATATAGTATCTAGTGAATGTGAGTATGAACTAATGGGTTCTTACATCATCCACGACTTAATAATTAATCTAATTAATTTATAATGTTAAATATGTTTTTACCGTATTTCACAATTCACCAAAAATTCAACTAATTTAGAACAATTAAAAAACATAATCCTAATCATTTTTAGACATTTAGATTCCATAAATTAAATCCATTTTATGAAAAAAAAAATTATAAATGTGATATATTAAATTATTAAATAAAATCCCTATTTATCTGAATAATATAGATCTTAAAAATATGATCAATTTTAAGACCTTTTGAAAAATGATCTACCATCTCAAAAATTATATTATCACTATAATAAAAAATAATATTAATTTATAAACACATTTTATAAAAATAAAATTTATATTAATTCATTATATTTATTATAAAAGTTTAATTTAACATTTATATTTTAAGAAATTTTAAATGAATATTTTATCATTCTAAAAAACATATATTTACCTGTATCATGATATAAATATAACCTACTTTCATTTCATCTATATTAGTTTCTTAGAAGAAAATTAAATTAAACCCACTCACACTGGATGTAAAGGAAGGCCATAACTCCCCTTGGGATAGCCCCCCATTAAGCCTTATTTATTCAGTACGCATCCCGAAGGATCAATGGGCATGAAACCCAATACATTTCTAAAAGGACCACTAATGGACCTAAAGGCCCATTGCATCATCATTCTGACATCATATTTCCTACATCTCCATGGTCGTGTCATGAACGTTTCATCATCTTCCTTCATCATGAATCATTCAGGCATCACGACGTGGATGCATCATTGTCTACTACAGTACAATAAATGTACCTTAAATAATTCAATATGATCTAGATTGGAACCTGAGACTAATATTGGATTATTGGGTGCCTCGTCCACTTTGTTAATCCCCCATATTCATAATTTCATTTTATAAGATACCTATATAGTAAATTAAAATTAAATAGGTGAGGATACTATTCTAACAGTCCTGTTACTATTCCAAATGGTTAGATTACTATTCCAACACTCATTTTAATATTCTAAATTTTATATTAATATACCTACTATCATATTTTTAATAGTCATATAGGTTCCCCAACTAGTATAAATACCCCATTTTTGTCATTATTCATTCTCTTTGATTATACCACATGGTTATTTATATTTTCACTTTAGAAAAACATATTTCATTACTAATATTCTACTTCATTTCTACAGGGTTGTTTATGAGTCCAATTATTCTCAGCGATCGAGAAGATCTGATTTTTTTCTATTATTATTTTCTATTATTATATTTTTTATTTTCCCTGTTATAAAAAATTCAATTATTATGGCCATTTTTATTCTCTAAATTTTGATCTAAAATTATTATATTAAATTTTTATAGTGTTCTATATTGGATTGATTTTGAATTTTATGTTATTATATATACAAATATAACATGATTATATATTTATAAGGTAAATTATACCGATGAAATTATTGGATGTTACATGGATATTTTTTTATTGTAAATAGAGTAGTGTTATCATAACCACTACCTCTAAAAATAAATAGAGTCTCATCTTTGGAATGAAATTTACAGAGTAACAACATTCTACTAGTAATATAATGGGTATGATTCACCAAAATATCCTCAACAATAAAAAAATAAGTTACAATGTAGAAATTCCATGTTCTACCAATCCAATATAAAAGGAAACAATTGTTTCCATTTATAGATATGTTTTTGGTGTAACATTATCCTTTTAAGGATGTGATCTCTATTCATAGGTGGATTTATCAACTACACACCCTAAATCACCTTTTTCGCAAAGTTCATTTCTTATGTATTTAAATATGTCTATTTCTAGGTGTTCAATACACTTGTGGAAGGATTTCTTCTTTAAAATTATTATGAATCTATTTAATCAGTCCACACCCACTAATAATAAAAGCTAGATCCATGAATTTCAAATGGCTGGATCCCAATATCTAAATAGTGGGCCCCAAAATCTATATCGTTTTTCCTTACTCATTTATAACTAATTATGGTACACCCATATCTACATTATTTACCTCCCTTAAATTGACCTTTAGAGAAAAAATTTATATAGTGTGAGGATATTTCACATCCTCGGTATCAAAACATGGATCAAAATACTCAATCTGTATGATATCCTTCTTATCCATGATGAAAATTTAGAACATTAAGAACATAAAATCATGGATAACTAGATAATGTAGTAATAATTAAATTGACAGATTATTTTTAATAATTAGAATAGGAAATGTTCTAGGTCTAAATTCTATGATTTTAACATACATATACAAAATATTAACATTGATCCATATAACCATCAGTGGATGATAAAGGAGAAACAGTTTCAAGACTCCTAGTAAAAATACAATGGTTTGAGGGAAGAAATATACCATTAAACATTCCAAATATATACATTATAACTAGATTTTTTAATAGTGTAAGATGAATATGAATCCAGATCTATACCATAGAATTGCATGAGCCCCTAATTATATAATGATCAACAGACCAAAAATGAGATGAAAAAAGGAACTTATTGATCAAGTCTTGTTTTATATTAAATCCACTAAATAATTTATAGGTGAAAACTATAAAATAATTTGGAACACATCAATATAAATTTTCATAATAACCCTCTAAATACTACATGACTCATTTATATGGATGTTAAATAAATTGACTGTTGATCGAAAAAATATTTCCATCTAGTTATGTGATAAAAAATTTAATTTTTCCATATATACATGGATCTAAAACTCCCTATGGCATGTATCGGATTCGCTCATCTATTTCATACCAAAATTGAAGATCTCTTGGGTCGAGTTAAAATGTGAGAGATATTACTCAAACTATATTATTAAATGGAGAGAGTGAGTCATTATTAAATTGAGGAAAGTGAATTTTTAGGTAGAACTGATTTTCAACACACAGTGTCGATCAAGTTAGTGAAATCAAAACCATGGGATGAAAGAAAAATAATGTAGGGACCTTTAGAAAAAATATTATACTATTAAAATATAGGTAAAATTAAATTTTAATTTTAGAAATAAAACATCAATCCTTACAATAAGTACGCTAATCAGAGTTTGCATAATATGTAGATTGACCCTTCCCCCTAAGATTTTATGGGGACTCATGCTTCACCATATATTAATAGATAATAACCATTGAAGACCATTAATGTGATTACTATGATCATATCCACTTAAATAATTTACATTAGGAAATATAATACAAAACAATGTCGTCTGAATATTTTTTTTATATTTATTGGCTAAAAAATACCATCTTATAATTTCTTCATAAAATTAAATCACTATTAAAAAATGAAATACTATGCATCGAGATCCCAAAAAGATAAAAACTCTACTTGAATGGGATCAACAAAACACCTCAATCCTCACTATCAAAAAAATTTATACTCCCTAATAGACTAATGGGTCTAGTTGATAATCATGTGATCCTTGTATATGGAAGAAAACTAAAATATTGTTTGATATGTATTTATGTAATTAATCACCAAGAATAAATAATGGACATAGTATAATTAAAATGGTTTTACAATAACAATTGAAACATTCTTTAATGAAGGAAATTTAATAATGATCCCAAAAGTGGTAACAATGTACACCTTCCTATAAGACGATTACACAATACTTTAGATCCCAGATCATTTATTTAGGATCCTAGTACATCGAAAAGGTGTTATTTCTATCATATGTATTAATAAACTTAGTGGAAAGGATAAATGTTTTATAGGTATGTTATGAAACACATACATTAGTGGCACTAACATAATAGGAAGAATTATATCCCATATATATATATATATTTGATGTGTTTTATCAAATTAAATGCATTTGGCATATGCAAGGTATCAACATAACTTAATTTACATCGAATATATATATATTACTCTTTAAATGATAAATAATTTCATATTAAATCGATAATAATGGATTTCTAGGTAATAAAAAATAACTTGGAGTAAGAATGGCTGGTTCATGTATTTTATGCATGAAAATAGTGATATTGGCTATCTTTCATGGAATCCTTAATCACAGAGACGATTTAGTGATTAATTTTTAAGGAACACCCAAAAGTAAAAACAATGTAAATAAATTGAGTTCATGAGAATCAAATATTTGGCAACTCAGATGAAATATTTTGAATGAAACTATTCTAAGACAAATTGAGTTACAAGATATGTAGAAAAAAAAATTTTATTTAAATTATTAAAGAAAAAAATAAATCATCATAAAAACATGAATTAACCATCAATATTATACCCCTACATAAATATAAGACTTTATCATGTATTTAAAAAATAAAATATATTATATAAAATTTATTATTTTGGAAAATATAAATGAAACATACTATTTCAAGATAAAAATTCACATATCATTTCCAATATAAATAATGGTAAATATCTATTAGTTTAATATATTATATTGGTATTGCATTAAAATACATTATGAATATGTACAATACACATAACACGAAGTCCATGAATCATTGTTAATTTAAATAACAATATACTATAACTCATATATTTCTGATTTTGTATGTTCTATACTCATTGTTTTTTTAAATTACCCACTTTCATCTCACTATTATGGTAGCTTTGGGTGGGGTTGAATTAATGTCTTACAAAATATAAAATATTTACATCTTTTGTAAAATTAAATTGTTGAATATTAGATGCTCCAATGCTATTAGAGAGATAGTAAATAAAAAGAGAAGAAATAAATGAAACCTATGATAGATACTATTTGTATAAAATACATGAAAATAAAAATAGTATAATATAAATAACAAAAACTAAAGTAAGAAAATTATTTGGTTCTAGAAGGGAATTCATAAACTACTAAAAAGGTATTTATAAAGGGAAGTATATTAAGGTTCTTGTCCCCATATCCTCTTCTATTTTACCCCTAATTGGTAAAATGATCTATCGTATTATATAAAGGCACCATGTTTTTGAACAAGACACCTCTATATGAATGATTAGAAATAGTATACTATATCTGTAGAGACCCGAAGCCTGACGTACATGGACATTACATTACTTTTGCGAAATACATAGTACATAACCAAAACACACACATAAGGATCGTAATAGTTTAGTGTCTTTGGAAACTCGGAACGTAATCTCCTAATCATGGTGACAGATCTTCAACATCTCCCATAAAGATCTTCCTTTTTTTACCTAAAAACCTTTCTTTATATCCTGGGGAAAAGAAAACATAAAAGGGTGAGCTCAAATGCTCAGTAAGGGTAAACAAATGAAATATCAATCACATCATATTCATAAGAACATAACATTTTTGAAATCATAACCTGCAAAAAAGAGAAAATTTCATAACATGGGATAAATCATGGCAGTGAAATGTAATCACAATAATCATAACTTAAAACATGAAACTTTGTGGAAATCACACATAATAATAGAGAATCATTTCTTTTTTGTCAAGACTCATTTCCAAGACTATCTTAATGGACAAAGTCCCTTTCTAAATCGAGTAACCCTCGTTTCAGTCCTGTTTCATTGAACTGGTATAACCTACCATTCCAGCCATGTCTATCTCATGAGATATAAAATCTTTACCCAATGCATTGGAGCGAGATATAGGTCCCACCCATCTTATAATGAATCATTTCTTATGTGTGCTTCAAAATCATAAATCATACATCATTGCATAACCCATGTAATACAAATGGGAATCTTAAACATCATGACATCATAAATCAATTCATATAAGATAAAGGAATTCATAAAAATAATTCCATCACAACATGATCAAATCAATGTAATAATTGGGATAAGAACAGAACCCTTTATTATCTTAGATGGGAAATAATTTTGATAAAACACTTGAACTCCATTCTTGAGGAAAATATCATTTCTACTTCAAAAACACTTTTCCTTTCCTAACATGTCATACAACTTTAAACTAAAAGAAGTTGATTAAAAATAAACTTGAAAACTTGTAAAGGAATCTTTTTGGAAATAATTTTTCAAAAATCCATTCATGCCGTATAAGTTAAAAAAAACATTCTTCGTACTTTTGTCGGAAAAGTCAAAAAGCACCTCGTATGAAAAACGTCAAAAGATTCCTTTCATATTTTTTTACTAAAAACTCACTAAAGGGTAAAATTGGATTTAAACAATTGTAGTTGGATGGAAATAATATTACATATTGAGGAAACATGGATGTGGATGATAAAATACACCCCAGTAATTACTTACGAATAAACAATCTCGGATAAAAATGAGATTGTGAAATTCCCCTTACCTTAGATCCGAATTTGCTTCGTATGTGTCCGAACCTCCTGTATAATGATTTAAATAATGTCATTGACTTATTACAGAATAATATTCATTGTTATGATATCATATATGGTTCACTTATGACATTATATTACCCGTTCTTTTGTAAATTCCATGTTAAAAAGCGTTTTGGGTAAAATCATTTCGTTTGTCGTAGGTGTTTTGACTTTTTGTTCATGACATTATTATTACATATATCATGATTTAATTACTTCCAGAATATAAAATATGATTTATATATCATATATATTCAGTATATATATATACATAATATATAGAAAAATGAAATGAAAAACACCGTTCATGGAGACGGTAGTCCGTACGTACGCATGAACGCTGTTTTCCTTTCCATATTGTCTTGAATGGAAGTAAGTATATGACATATATATATATATATACATAAATACAGTAGCTTTATAATGTCATATATTTCATTATTATTTCTTATATATACTTTATAATCATTCTTAAATGGTTAACATGGAGAATGAATCTCATCGCGTCGTGGAGACGGTAGTCCGTACGTACGCACGAGCGATGATATCATTTCCATAAATATTGAATTGAATTGGAGTGGATTATACAATATATAATAATCAATATGATGTTGTAATAACTATGTATAGTTATTCTTTACACCATTATATCCATCCATGTAAGGTGGTGGTGGAAAATAGATTACACCACGGCGTGGAGACGGTATTCCGTACATACGCACGCACGGTGATTTCATTTTCCGTAGGATGGATAGATGGTAAAATAGGGTTGTTTCATACTTATAATAACATATCAGTATATTAGTGATACTGATGTTATTACTTCATAATGAAACAACCTAAGAAGAAGAAGTGGAAGAAGAAATAGAGATGAAAGAATTGGTAACGGTAATTACCTCTTCTTTGAAGCGCCTCTTTGAGACCTCCTCTTAGGGTACTAAAATTGGTCTTTGAGGAAGACCAGAACCTCTAGGATGTTTCTAGGGAAGTGGAGAAGAGATTTTGGAAGGGGTTGGCCGAGCTTGAGTGCTCAAATTGGTGTGAGGAGGTGGGGGAGGAGGTGTCCTTTTATAAGGGAGGAGAGGGGCACCTTAGGAATACCTCAAAATATTATTTTATATTAATGTCAAAGTCGGTTTATAATGGTTCCAAAGGGTCTTATTTTGAAGCTAAAGTGTGGATGGGTCTAAATACTATCAACCAATAAGATTTAGACAAGTTTAGGGTATTATTGTAACCTAATCAATTAGATTTAACTCTAAGTTAAATAATTTAACATTTACCGTGTCTTTTTGTTTTCTTTCAATATATGGTTAATACACATACTATAACATACCAAACGAACCCCAAATTGTTTATTATTAATACATATATCCTTATCTAAGTCATTTGGCCGATACTTAAATTTTTAGGAATAAAATAACAATTAATAATATAATATTTGATTTAAAAACTATTTTGTGTCAATTTTGACACTATTTGATATATGATTTTTGTAAAAGTCATAACAGAATTATATGTTCTAACCAAGTTGATTAAATCAACACTAATATATCATAGTAACCTAGAAAATTATTGTAATTCATAAAAAGTCTCAAATTACATTCATTTGAGCATTTATAACATCAATTATGTTAATATTTCCTTAAAAGGGTAATTACTGCATCATTGTTGTGTCATAAATAAATTAACTTATTTAAAGTCTAAAAATTATAAATAAAATATCATTATGTAGGAAATATTTTTAGCTTTCTAATGAATATTTATAGTCGAATTTATCTTATGTATAACCCCATATTAAAAATGTTTTAGTTATTAAACTTTGATTTTAACTATTTTAACTATTCATTAAATAAAATAATATTAAATGTCATAATCTAATCCAAGTGGACCTAAATGGTCATATTATATTCATAAGGTTGTTTTTGGTCGAATTACACTTATCCAATAGAATTAGGACATGTGTTAGGGTAATAGTAATATCAAATTTACCCTTAGTTACCCTATTTACTATTAACCGCGGTAAAAAAAGTAAAAAGATACTATTCACCAAAAAATTATTTTTATCTCATTGAACCACATTTTACTTACTGATATCAACCGTGTCTGTCGGATTTTCGAAATTCCATTCACAGAAGTGGTAAAATTAAGTTTTATGCAAAATTCAGTTTTTAACCTACCACTTAGTGGTTTCACTATTCATCAAAAATTGATGTTTTTCAGAAAAATGCCCAAATTTCACCCTAAGCTATAATTGATATTCCGAATTCAAAAATGATTTCTATTTCACATAATTACCAACATATAAGTTTCATTAATTAATTTTATAATTAATTTCCGCTGTCACAACAAATAGCGTGTTTTTAAGAGATAATAACTATCAAAAGATTAACACTTGTTTATGTCTGGTGTAAATGTGAAATTACATCCAATGACCAACATTGTATTGAATTGTAAAAATATATTCTAAATATAATTTAAAACCACTCAAATTAATAATTTATCACTATTAATTATTTCGATTAAAAAATTTGTTTTTAATTATAATTTAGTAATTTTCACTATTCATCAGAATATGAAAGTTATCCGAAAAGTACCAAAATTTCACCTTAGGCTAAATTCGATACTCCTAACCCAAAAAAGAATTCCATTTTGAGAGCTAAAATTTCTAAAATTTAAAAAGTGGTTATTACTATTCATAACGGCTAGTTTTAATAATATAGTATTGCGTACTACACACGCTATCAAGGAAGGTTGTGAATGCGTGTAATGCAAGGCAAGCCAAGGATGCGTATTGTGCAAGATCCTTTTGATGTAGCGTAAAACACAAGACATTAATAAAATTAAAAAGAATATATTTCATAAAATCTCAGGCTGTTACATTCTACCCCCCTTAAAATGAATTTCGCCCTCGAAATTCGTCGGGGTTATAAATGGTTTATTATTCGAAAGTTTCATTAATAGAAACCCACATCGTAAAAAGGAATATCAAAACCAATCTTTAAAAACAAAAGTATGAAACGTAACGGTTACCCAAATAAACTAGTCACTGGGTTTCCACATAGGTGAAAATATGGATATGGAAGAGAAATCTAACCATCATGTTCTGATGGAGAGTGGTAGAGAACATGGCTATGGAAAAGCCAGCAATCACAAAGCCATAAATTTGTGATGATCTAAGGTACCATCTAATTCATCAGATTAAAGATCACTAGGACAACATTTTTGGTTTTCAAGATCGTTTCCCTAATGTTAAAGAATTTGAATTAGAATAAATACTTACTTTATTTTGGTACAATGTCACTGTTGTTCGTGCCTTTAACAATTTCCACTTCATCTCTTAAATAAATGAAGTTGAATTTGTTATTCGTGAAGTGTTAGCAGATCATGTGATAGAATGACGGGTCATTCCATCTGTCTCAAACAAAAGGTTAGCCAAAAAAATTATATACATAAGTCGATCTATAGTGAGGTTAATCATATATGGTTCCTAAAATGGACTTATTCTTCATATATCATACTGCTTAATATAATAAAACTAGTTTCTACTAAACAGGGACTTCCTGTAGGCCAGTGGTAGGCGATAAAGGCCAGTCGCACTTTGGTTGTGGGTTCGATTCCCACAGCCTTGTCCGAAGCGATGGGCTGTCGCCCGTCCTGCAGGTTGTCCTTTTTCTAAAATTACATTACTATAACATACCATCAATAATATCGAAAATATTCTATCCTTAAACTAACTTATATCCAACATAATCCATTCTAATCTTTAAGCTTATCCATAATACTACAGTCCACTCTCATAATATAGTGAAAACGATTACTAGAGATTTAATACTGTCGTTAATCCCCATATATCATAAGATATGTCTTGTTGGTCACCTTCCAAACATTCAAAGGCTTAATCATGTATTCTCTTGAATACCCATTGAACCTTAGTGAAAACATGAATGCATTTAAAAGTTAACTCTTTCCACATACCAAAATCTAAAAATTCTATATACTCAAACCATGATATAACCTTCTCCTTATATCAGTCATGAGCTCATGAATAAAATCAAACACCTCATTATCTTATTATTCCTTCATTATGCGCATATCATCTAAATTCCAAAAATATCTGAATAACCTTTCATGGATAGTTGTACCATTAATCAAACACTTTCATAACTCAAGGAAAGACAACAGTATAACAATCCTTAGATGTCTCTTTATTCCCTAGTACCATGATATTTCTTATACAACATTACACATGATAAACATGTAATCATTCCACTTCATTCTTAAACCATTGACCGAGCTTCAAAAATTCTTTCAACTCACATATCATTTGTAATCTCTTCATCATCATCAACATAAATACTTCCCATATGACCATACTGATTATCTTCATGAGACATTCCCTTAGGGCATTGGTTTTCATAATTCCTGTACATTCCACAATTAAAACATTTAACCATTGTTGATGTCGTAGCAATACCATTATCCTCATCCATGGTGTTAACTGTACCTTTTCCTTTGCACTTACATGCTTTGTGTCCTTCTTTTCCACACCCAAATAATCTTCCAGTTCCTTTGAAATATTCTCCTTGATGCCTCTTCCCACATGATTTACATAGGGGAAATTGAACTTTCTTTCCTCTATGATAATCATGAAACTCCATCTTTCTCTTATTAGCCGAGTCAGGAAAATTACCAAATTTTACTTTATTGATCATATTATGAGATTGCTGATTCGGCATAATAATGATTTTTGGACTTCCAAATCCCATTTCATTATGAAGAATATCATTCCATTGTCCATCATATCCTCCATTATCATGAAACATCTTGTTTCCATCCATTTTCTAAAACCCAAAAAAAAGAATAGTGTGAGAGGCAAAAATCATGCTATGGAAAACAACATAATAAAGGTGGAGTATCCTCGATATCTAACATCTTAGGTTAAATTCTATGATCGTTACCATAGTTCTAGGACTGTATCCTATACGTATACTTATCCTTAGGGACATCCCTAGACATACCTTATAAATATCTCTAGGGATCTCACTAAAGTTCTCGCATCCTAGTTTCCAAAGGTTGACTAAATCTTTCCTCTGATACCAACTGTAGAGACCCGAAGCCTGACATACATGGACATTACATTACATTTGCGGAATACATAGTACATAACAAAAACAAACACATAAGGATCGTAATAGTTTAGTGTCTTTGGAAACTCGGAACGCAATCTCCTAATCATGGTGAAAGATCTTTAACATCTACCATAAAGATCTTCCTTTTTTTACCTAAAAACCTTTCTTTATATCCTGGGGAAAAGAAAACATAAAAGGGTGATCTCAAATTCTCAGTAAGGGTAAACAAAAGAAATATCAATCACATCATATTCATAAGAACATAACATTTTGGAAATCATAACCTGCAAAAGAGAGCAAATTTCATAACATGGGATAAATCATGGCAGTGAAATGTAATCACAATAATCATAACTTAAACCATGAAACTTTGTGGCAATCACACATAATCATAGAGAATCATTTCTTGTTAGTCAAGACTCATTTCCAAGACTATCTTAGAGGACAAAGTCCCTTTCTATATCGAGTAACCCTCGTTTCAGTCCTGTTTCACTGAACTGGTATAACCTACCATTCCAGCCATGTCTATCTCATGAGATATAAAATCTTTACCCAATGCATTGGAGGGAGATATAGGTCCCACCCATCTTATAATGAATCATTTATTATGTGTGCCACAAAATCATAAATCATACATCATTGCATAACCCATGTAATACAAATGGGAATCTTAAACATCATGATATCATAAATCAATTCATATAAGATAAAGGAATTCATAAAAATAATTCCATCACAACATGATCAAATCAATGTAATAATAGGGATAAAAACAGAACCCTTTATTATCTTATATGGGAAATAATTTTGATAAAACACTTAAACTCCATTCTTGAGGAAAATATCCTTTCTGCTTCAAAAACACTTTTCCTTTCTTAACATGTCATAAAACTTTAAACTAAAATAAGTTGATTAAAAATAAACTTGAAAACTTGTAAAGGAATCCTTTTGGAAATAATTTTTCAAAAATCCAATCATGCCGTATAAGTTAAAAAAAACATTCTTCGTACTTTTGTCAGAAAAGTCAAAAAGAACCTCGTATGAAAAACGTCAAAAGATTCCTTTCATATTTTTTTACTAAAAACTCACCTAAGGGTAAAATTGGATTTAAACAATTGTAGTTGGATGGAAATAATATTACATATTGAGGAAACATGGATGTGGATGATAAAATACACCCCAGTAATTACTTACGAATAAACAATCTCGGATAAAAATGAGATTGTGAAATTCCCCTTACCTTAGGTCCGATTTGCTTCGTATGTGTCCGAACCTCCTGTATAATGATTTAAATAATGTCATTGACTTATTACAGAATCATATCCATTGTTATGATATCATATATGGTTCACTTATGACATTATATTACCCGTTCTTTTGTAAATTCCATGTTAAAGAAGCGTTTTGGGTAAAATCATTTCGTTTATCGTAGGTGTTTTGACTTGTTGTTCTTGCCATTATTATTACTTATATCATGATTTAATTACTTCCAGAATATAAAATATGATTTATATATCATATATATTCAGTATATATATATACATAATATATAGATAAATGAAATGAAAAACACCGTTCATGGAGACGGTAGTCCGTACGTACGCATGAACGCTGTTTTCCTTTCCTTATTGTCTTGAATGGAAGTAAGTAGATGACATATATATATATATACATAAATCCAGTAGCTTTATAATGTCATATATTTTATTATTATTTCTTATATATACTTTATAATCATTCTTAAATGGTTAACAGGGAGAATGAATCTCATCGCGTCGTGGAGACTGTAGTCCGTACGTACGCACGAGCGATGATATCATTTCCATAAATATTGAATTGAATTGGAGTGGATTATACAATATATCAGAATCAATATGATGTTTTAATAACTATGTATATTTATTCTTTAAACCATTTTACCCATCCATGTAAGGTGGTGGTGGAAAATAGATTACACCACGGCGTGGAGACAGTATTCCGTACGTACGCACGCGCGGTGATTTCTTTTTCCGTAGGATGGATAGATGGTGAAATAGGGTTGTTTCATACTTATAATAAAATATCATTATATGAGTGATACTGATATTATTACTTCATAATGAAACAAACTAAGAAGAAGAAGTCGAAGAAGAAATAAAGATGAAAGAATTGGTAACGGTAATTACCTCTTCTTTGAAGCGCCTCTTTGAGACCTCCTCTTAGGGCACTCAAATTGGTCTTTGAGGAAACCAGAACCTCTAGGATGTTTATAGGGAAGTGGAGAAGAGATTTTGGCAGGTTTTGGCCGAGCTTGAGTGGTCAAATTGGTATGAGGAGGAGGGGGAGGAGGTGTCCTTTTATAAGGGAGGAGAGGGGCACGTTAGGAATACCTCAAAATATTATTTTATATTAATGTCAAAATCGGTTTATAATGGTTCCAAAGGGTCTTACTTCGAAGCTAAAGTGGGGATGGGTATAAATCATATCAACCAATAAGATTTAGACAAGTTTAGGGTATTATTTTAACCTTATCAATTAGATTTAACTCTAAGTTAAATAATTTAACTTTTACCGTGTCTTTTTGTTTTCTTTCACTATATGGTTAATACACTTACTATAACATGCCAAACGAACCCCAAATTGTTTATTATTAATACATATATCCTTATCTAAGTCATTTGGCCGATCCTTAAATTTTTAGGAATAAAATAACAATTAATAATATAATATTTGATTTAAAAACTATTTTGTGTCAATTTTGACACTATTTGATATATGATTTTTGTAAAAGTCATAACAGAATTATATGTTCTAAAAAAGTTGATTAAATCAACACTAATATATCATAGTAACCTAGAAAATTATTGTAATTCATAAAAAGTCTCAAATTACATTCATTTGAGCATTTATAACATCAATTATGTTAATATTTCCTTAAAAGGGTAATTACTGCATCATTGTTGTGTCATAAATAAATTAACTTATTTAAAGTCTAAAAATTATAAATAAAATATCATTATGTAGGAAATTTTTTTAGCTTTCCATTGAATATTTATAGTCGAATTTATCTTATGTATAACCCCATATTAAAAATGTTTTAGTTATTAAACATTGATTTTAACTATTTTAACTATTCATTAAATAAAATAATATTAAATGTCATAATCTAATCCAAGTGGACCTAAATGGTCATATTATATTCATAAGGTTGTTTTTGGTCGAATTACACTTATCCAATAGAATTAGGACATGTGTTAGGGTATTAGTAATATCATATTTACCCTTAGTTACCCTATTTACTATTAACCGCGGTAAAAAAAGTAAAAAGTTACTATTCACCAAAAAATTATTTTTATCACATTGAACCACATTTTACTTACTGATATCAACCGTGTCTGTCGGATTTTTGAAATTCCATTCACAGAAGCGGTAAAATTTAGTTCTATGCAAAATTCTGTTTTTAACCTAACACTTAGTGGTTTCACTATTCATCAAAAATTGATGTTTTTCAGAAAAATGCCCAAATTTCACCCTAAGCTATAATTGATATTCCGAATTCAAAAATGATTTCTATTTTACAAAATTCCCAACATATAAGTTTCAATAATTAATTTTATAATTAATTTCTGCTGTCACAACAAATAGCGTATTTTTAAGAGATAATAACTATCAAAAGATTAACACTTGTTTATGTCTGGTGTAAATGTGAAATTACATCCAATGACCAACATTGTATTGATTTGTAAAAATATATTCTAAATATAATTTAAAACAACTCAAATTAATAATTTATCACTATTAATTATTTCGATTAAAAAAGTTGTTTTTAATTATAATTTAGTAATTTTCACTATTCATCAGAATATGAAAGTTATCTGAAAAGTACCAAAATTTCACCTTAGGCTAAATTCGATACTCCTAACCCAAAAATGAATTCCATTTTGAGAGCTAAAATTTCTAAAATTTAAAAAGTGGTTATTAATATTCATAACGGCTAGTTTTAATAATATAGTATTGCGTACTACACACGCTATCAAGGAAGGTTGCGAATGCATGTAATGTAAGGAAAGTCAAGGATGCGTGTTGTGCAAGCTCCTTTTGATGTAGCGTAAAACAAAAGACATTAATAAAATTAAAAAGAATATTTTTCATAAAATCTCGGGCTGTTACAATATCCATATATATATATATATAATTAATAATCAGAAGAATATGATATTACACTAAAGGTAAATTAATCCCAAAGGTAAACAACAATATGTACTTATACCTATGAATTATTCAATAGTTTGTATTATAAAATAATTAATATAATAATTAAATAGTTTTCTTTTAAATATATTTATTAAAATATTTAATCACTTATATTATGCTAAAAAATTAAATATCGTCAATCACATAGGTTGTTATCCTATCTTGAATGTTAACAATTCATTATTTTATACATGAATCCTATTTTAGGTATTCATATATATTTACAAAAAAACCTCCAATATAATTGGGATGAATATTAATCCATATAACATTGTTAGATATGCTTTATCATGTTATTCCATATCTGTTATGGTTTAGGTGATTCTACGGGATATTACAAAACCTAAATTTTTTGTTTAAAAAATTGTGATCAAAATGTGAAAATCTATAACAAAATTCTTAACCATGTTAATATTTAGTAAAAAAAAATTATTGTGATTTATCAAAATAAAAATATCAGAGATTCCATTTTTTTAGAAAGAATTCATAAATCACCCTATTTTTGATAATCATATGAAAAATTATATAACTCCATTGAAAATAATTAATGTGAATAAAAACATTCATTAATTCCAAAAACAAATCCCTTTTACCCCTATAATATTTAAGATTTCCATAAATAAATTTCTCTTCCCATGAGTATTATTTCCAAAAATTTGGGATTTAAAAAAACATGGATAATTTGAAGATTATAAAAAAGTATTGTAGAATAAAAAAAATAAAAGTTATCCTAAATTCATCAAAAACATTGTAATAATAATGTTCCTGATTGATATTTTTTATAGATAACATTTGAGTCTTTTTCTTGGATTACACATACTTTATTCTGGATCTTTAATTTTTTCTTAAGTGATATATTACTTGACAAATGTTGTGGGATTTGGACCTCTTACACTTGAATTTATTATACTAAACTTTCCATATTTTATAAGTACCAAAAATATTCAAATTTAAGCCTAAGAATATTCGAATATAATATATACATATTTATGCTTAACTTAATTTTTATACTGATGATTTTGAGAACCCATACTCATATTTTACTTAATAGTCATCCGCATATTGAACATAAAACGTAAGAAAAGAGTCCACATCATTTTAATTATAAGAGTTTAACACGAATGAAACAGTTCCTTGAGTAAATGTAATATCGATAAAACATCTAGAGTGAAAATTTATTTAAAATATCCTTGTACATATTCTATTATATTCATTAATGAATCATCCTTAAAAAAATTTTAAATCCATCAAAACACATAGTA
Organism: Viscum album; assembly: GCA_963277665.1. Classification (NCBI taxonomy): domain Eukaryota; kingdom Viridiplantae; phylum Streptophyta; class Magnoliopsida; order Santalales; family Viscaceae; genus Viscum; species Viscum album. The sequence goes on from OY728129.1 coordinate 1,073,896,383, forward strand.
TTATGAATATGATAAGATATCATTTTCTTATAGTGTACCTTCGAAATAATATTTCATTCCGGAATTAATTTTATAAATTCCAACAACAATGTAGTACTATTCATATTATTTTTCTTTTTTCTCATAATATCATTTATTTGTTCTACATAAAATAAAATATATCGTACTTTCACATTTTTTGAAGGAATTTAATATTATAAACATCATAAATATTGATATCTCTAAATTTCATACTTATTTTCAAGGAATTAATATCTGTTTTATATGAATATTTTTTTAATATGAGATACATGCTTGATATTATTTTTTATATTTTTTATTGAAGGTTTTATATTTGGAATTATTAATATGAAATCGTAGAATTATGGTATGATGAAGAAATATAGCCCCACAATGAAAATAGGGAAATCATGTCACCAGGAAAATAAAGTATAAGTTGAGATGAAGATGATAAGAGTGAAAATATAGTCTATAAAGCATCAAAAAAACAATGAAATAGTAGCCTCAAGAAATGAACCTAAGGAAGAGATGTATAAATCTAGGAATTGATTGATTAAAATTGTTAATATAATTCATGGGGTAAACATACCAATCAGACATATTCCATATTTCAGGTTATTATTTCATTCATTGAGGAAGAGTAATACACACATTTGATATGCTAAAAAGAATAGACCCGTGTTTTAAATCCAATTCAAATTATGAGTTTATCTAGAATAACTAATAATCCATGCAAAATCATGACTTTAAATGGGACCAATACTTGATATGTCAGGGGAAATATATTTCCAAATCCAAAACTATCATATTTAAAATTTCCAAAATCCATTAATGTCTTGAACACGAGTTCATTAGCTAATTTTAATCCACCAAGCCAAAAATATGAATGGATTTATAATAAAACCTAAAAAATAGTTGATGTTAATTATATTATTATTTTAAATCAATCAGATACAGTGCATACAAGGAATGAATTACTTTACCTGCAGCATGATATGATATCTTGAATTCCAATGTATGTTTGGATCAGTCCATTCACCTCACGAATGAGATTCATGATTTGAATCATCAAATGGAAAAATTTCTACACCTCTTATATAGAATCATTTCTCGAGGATTCTGGTTTGTGGATTGGTTGATTCTTAATAGTATCCCTTTACATTAATCATGAAAACACCTTGTCTTTATCCTTATTTTTCTAACGTCTCACCATGGTAAAATGTTTCTACATCTTCCCATAATTCCACGTTTTTCAAAAAAAAATTCTAAATGTTATTCATATAACATAAAATTAAAAAAAAATCATTAATAACATATTAAATTAGTAAATATTAAATTAAAACCATTTTAAAAACATTTAAATATATATACAATTAGGAGATATCAAATCCCAATAATGCTTTTATCTCCCCCTAATGGATGTAAAAATCCTTAAACCCATCAATAAATTATTTTATATTGTTGATCATGATATACCATATTGAATATTGTATCTTTCATATAGAAGAAATTTTCATGCATCGTTTCTTCAGTATGATTTATGGAAACTACTGAAATCTTCTATGATGCATAAAAATATTCACCCTTTAGTGGTAAACCTCCTACATCCACAAATGATTTCTAGGATATAACGAAATCATTTCTTTGAATGGTAAATTTAATTATATATTTTTATTAATAAATTTAAAACGATATAATGGGATAAAATTATTTTATAATAAATTGTTAAAAAAATGTAATTCGTTGTTTTGAAGATAAATGTATTCACTTCCATGAAATTAAAAATCCTTTTTGAATAACAACTCGATATTATTATACATTTTAATGTCTATAAATCTTCATTGTGGAATTTAACTAGATTTTATATCTCAAAATGGTTTCATTTGGTGAAATTGAATAAAAAAATTAAATGGTATTATAAATAAAAAATTTAAAATATAAATGTATTTCTATGAGCATAAAAACCAATGACTATTAAATAGGTTTTTGGTATCAATAAGATGTTATATAAAATACCCTAATTTTTTTTGATATTGAGTTCTAATTTTGGAATTTTTATATGGGTTTTCATTTCAAAATATAGTTAAACACTTATAATTAAATTTAAATTCAAATATTTATTTTTAGGATAGAAACAAATATTTTTTAAAAATATAAACAAAACAAATATTAGTGGGATATTATAAAAAATGATACCATATTTTTTATCTATATAAATTTTTTTATAATTATTTTCATTTACTTGGAGATATATTCCAATATCATCACAATATAGTGGTTTTATGGGGTCTAAAAATTATATCATTTTTTTGAAAATATTACGGAATATATGTTATAATTTAATAAAGGGTTTCTCAAATTATTTATAATAAATATCATCCCCATTTATCAATGATTTTTACCAAAAAAAAATTATTTTTCACTAGATGTTTTGGCCATCAGTATCTAATAAATTCCTCTAGAACTAAAATAATAATATCGGTACACACATATTCGTGGATCTAGAAATAATAAATCTATGTGGAAAAGTTTTACATAATATACTATGTCGAATAGAATAAAGTTCCTTATAAATATAATATCTAGATTTTTTTAATGTTTTCTTCTTCCATAATGAGAATTTACTCTTCTAATGATCTCCCATTTTAAATTTAGTATAAAACTGGCGAATTATAAGAACAAAATACACTAAATAAAATTTAAATTGGGAGTATAAGAATGTACAATAACTAATTAATCCCTAGTTATTCTATATTAATCTAAAAAAATATCAAATTTATCGCTTCCAAAATTAAAAATTGATGGTAACAAATTTACATGATTGATTTAATTTTTTTTATGAAAAATCATTCCTCTCCTAATTTGAAAATTGATATAGATTATTTTGTCTTTAAAATTAGAAGCATGACTTGAAATAATCTAATTATCACTATAAATATCATCCTTAAAATGGATATACATTATCAAAATAGTATTATATGTTTTATCTAGATTGTTCACATAATATCATATTTTTTCAATTGAAAATGAATAATATTCTTGACCAGCTGGTGAAAAAATAGAAATTATCACCACTATTTGAGACACTCTAAAATTGGGTCATCAATAATACACTATTATTCATTGTATTTGAGTACATTCATCCCTTATCAATTTTTAAATCATATTTAATCTTAATATTTTCAACATATACTATGTAATCTATGATTTTTATGTTTAGAATTATTAAATTCATAGATGTAATTTCATAGAATAATTTTAATAATACCTTCTTATAGTTTATCATACCTATACATTCAGTGTATTTCGTGGTATTATTGTAAAAATTATTCCTTAAAACATTATAATAACATAATTTGGCAACTAAGAAAATTAATCATTATAAAATTCTATATCATGATAACATATATGTTTATTTAAATAATTATTTTATGTAGATGTATTTGAAGTAATAATTGATGATGAAACTCCATTATTATATTTTTCTTTCTCTGTATCACTCTTCAGTATATTGTCATACTACATAAAAATTCCATGAATATCCTAAATAATTACTCTTATAATAGTAATAGTGTCATCAACAACTATCCTTTTCAGATACCAATATTTTTTTAGAATGGTGTTGATATTTCAATGTTACTAATTTTTATTAATATATTTTTCTCTGAATGATTATAAACTATTCACTACATTCACAAATAATTAATAAATTTGAGATATATATTACCATATAAGTGAGTGAATTTTTTTTAGTCTTCTTGAAATATTTCTATCTTATTTTTTAAAACATTTGACGTTAAAAATTGATTAATTTCATGTTTCTTCTAGATTTCGATTTCTGAGTCACATGATCAAATCTATCTGTAGATACTTTAATCCACAGAATATACATTTTTATTATAGACATAGTAATTATATTAACATTCTATCTTCCCTTATCTTGTGATTTTTATAATTTTATTTTGTAGAATATTGTAATTTATAACAATTAAATTAGAATTATCAACTCCAACACAATAAAAATTGTCTCCTTTTTATCTCTCCAATATTCATAGTTATCTCTATAAAATATTGTTGGCTGATTTGGATTCAGATTCTATGAAATTCTTACTAGTATATAGATTCCCATAGAAAATATATTTATCTACTTATATGATTCAATAAAAATCAATATATTTAAATACTTCTTGAAATCCAAATTTTTTCCTATTATAGAATCATTAATAAATAGACTAGATTAATGGTTTTTCCAACATCAAAAGTTACCCTCTTTTATAAAATTAATATTTATAATATTAAATTTCATAGATTTATTGAATAAAAAAGGTTTTAATATAGTGGAAATAATATATTTCTAATTGAATAAACATCATAAATATATAAGTGCATATACTAATGTATAATGAAAATAGCTAAATAGAATGTAAAAAAATAATCATGTTTCTGATTATATTCTATAAACCCATAATATAATATCAATTATATTATGTGGATGTGAGTTCTCATTCACATATGATATTTAATATTAACCCAAAGAGCTTGGATTACATAAAAAAAATCTATAAACACACTAGGTTCTATAAAAAAACCTATATTACCTAAAAGATAATACACATAAAATCATATCCTTAGACTTCATCAATTAATTTCTCAAAGAACAATCTCTTACCCTAGTGATTCTTCAATTTAAATGAGTAGAAGTAGGGATTTTTTATCCCCTAGAATTATTTCTTAAAATAAGATCAATAGTAAAATCATTACAGTAGGAAAACTAAATTCTATTATATGATGTATTCATAATGAAAATATCACTTAGGTGAAACAAATTAAAAACAAATGAAAGCTCAATAATAATAATGGTTTTTACCAGATTCTAAATTTTGGGACACCATCATTTGATCATTCAATCATAAGTCATCTATATATAGATACTAATTTAATATATTATTGATATATTTTAAAATAATAACTATTAGTCAAACAAATTAAGACTTCCCCCATCATGTTATTCAATTTTTGTAAGGATCCTGTTGTTTCTCTAAAACATTTTGAAAAAAATAATATCTATAATTGTTGTATTTATAAAATATGAATCTTATATTAAAAAATTGCATAAATAGATTAGTGTTAATTAAAAATGTAAAGTATACTATAATTTCTCAAAATTAAATTTAAACAATTAAATTGTTTTAAATGATTCAATATAATCAATGATATGTTATTTAATTTTAATGAAATGAATTTCTATATAAATAATAACTATTACCCCACTAAATATCAAATTAACTTAGGTATTTTACATCTACCATTGTTTGAATGTATTTTTCATATTATGATATATTTTATATTATAACATATTTCATAGAATTACAACCCCTATATAAATATCATTCAAAATTTATAATTTATCACCTTCTTTATCATCCTGATAAGTAGAAATATCCCTAAAAATAGTGAATATATCAATAATGTTGTCATAATTAATACATTAATTTTTATTAAATGGATGGACTATTTACTTGTGTTTGATAATAGAATACTACTCATGATAAAATAAAAGTTCACTAAACACCCAAAAATAAATCAATAATAATGTATAAAATGATTTATATGTTTATAAATATGATAATATAAATATTATAGTTTATATTAAATTTACAGGTCCCCAATAAATAATATTACTTTTTCCTAGTAGAATTATACTTCTTCTATAAATATTATTATCATTCTAGTTTAATAGGTGGATGGAAAAAATTTTCATCATAAAAACATATTATAAATGACTATATTTTAATATATTTCTTTTATTATTTTTCATTATTCATGTTGTTATTATTAGTGTACATTAAACACATGGCATTGTTTCTTTAAAACATTGTGTTCTTATTATTGGTTCCGTGTTTTCTCACTCAGGTTCATTTTTCATAAGGTATTATTTCTTGATGACACCATAATGGATGGAGAATATAATTATTTTGTTTCTAAATTTTTCATCATTATATTTATATACTTATGAGAGGTAGGTTTATTATAGTTTTTTATAAAAAATAAAACAAAAATATATTAGAAAACAACTATTAATATAATATTTTATTATATAATATCATGAAACTATATTTAATGGAATTTATAACATGGATACATTATATTTTAAGGTTCATCATGAAAGATAATGTTATAATTATTTACCACATGTCCAGAATAAATTTTATAAATCCTTTTATTTACCAAGTTTTGAATGTTTCATATTAACATTGTTCTCTATATAGAGATTTATCCATTGGAATTTTTAATATAATTTGAGTGATAAATTCTAATGGTGAATAATTTCATTTTAAATTAGTTTTATTGATACCCAAAATCCTATATAATTCGTTATAAATGGGAGTTATTATCTTATAATATTATCCAATTTTGCATTTTATTGTTTTCTTATATGATTATTATGTCATTTATTATTCTATTTTGAACAGTTCTATAATAAATATGGAATATTTTTAAATTATTTATCTACTACCATAATTATATTCTAGATATATTAATTGTATTTTGATTAACTCATAAATAAAATAATTAAAAAATTTATTAGAAAAAATCTGTTCTACTAACTATATATTTAACAACGTAAAACTGGGTATCTTATATGGGCTTAAAAACATCACTTCTATCCTCATATTTGAAAGATATCATAGTAAATATATGATTTAATGGTCTCCTTAATTTAAATTTTTTTTATATTTTTGTGTGTGTTTCTATATTCATTTCTAAAATAAATTATTTATAAATACTTTTTTAATGTTCTTGTTTTAATTTCACACATTCAATGTTACTGGAAAATATTATTCTTTTCAATTCCGTTTTAATATTCAAATAATTTTATCATGAATATATCTTCCATACAAAATTATTTTACTATATATTCTATTTTCATAAAATGAATTTATTATTTTTTTTATAATGTTATTAAAAAATATTTTCTATGTCCATAAATTTTTTCTAGGTATGGGAACCAACTAAATATTTTTTGGTATTGTTTCTATTGGTTTATTTCCTTACCAAATTTCATAGTGGGCTTGAAATATCAACCCTACTATATTTTTTAGAAATAATAGAAAATGTTCGTGTATATTATCATACTTTTAAATTTTTTTACTATAATTCATATTGGTTTTTTCTAGAAAAAATGTAATATTATTATTCTTTAAATAATTTTTTTCTTCATAATAGTGTTTCACATAAACGTGTTAATAATTTGAAGTTCATTCTAATTTCATTATATTATACTGTACCTTATTTCTCTAAAATGTGGTGTGGATCCAGTATATGGGTTTTAAAATTTATTTATGGTTGTTATGTGCTTGAAAATTTTGATTATTACTGAATGAAATTTGATATGAATAAAAATTTTAATAACCTTAAATTATACTATTTATGTTGATGTTTATACAATTTCTTTTCAGTGACTATTTTTTAATGTCCCCTTGATTATATAAATTCTCAAATTTGAAATGTGATATTAGGGTTTTGTTTGATTTCATATGAATTTGCATTTCCATTTTATTAAAAAATATCTTGTCTTATTAAAAATATATTTCATCAAAAATTTTTAAGGGAAATTTTTTTTAATAGTGTGTTTCACCATTTATAAAAACTTTCTTAATAGTCCACTTATAGATATGGATTCATTTTGTCTTTTTAATTTATAAAAATGATTTTGGCTTGAAGTTTGAATTTTTATTGTCTTAATTTCTCTTCATTTTATTTTTATTATTAAAGAAAATTATTAGGTATATAGTTCCAATTACTGTTTCCCATCATCATTGGTTCAATATTTGTACTTAAAATTTATATTTTTTCCACTATTGGACACTCCTGAGACATGAACACTTGTGTATGGTTATAAAATCACATTCATTAAAGAGAGGTTTGTTAAAAAAATGATATATAATTATCTTTATTTTACAGAAATTGTCTACATTAACTATTATAACATATAAATCAACTCAGAATTCATATAATGGAAGGTATATAATATTTGAGGTCCAGTTACATATCTAACATATTTTATGAAAAATGTGAACATTTCCCAACTATAGAACCAATCTAGAATTCCGTATAAACTTCTCATAATTTATGATTATCTAAATAAGATCCTAAAGGGAGACATAATATGGGGGTAATACCTAATTCTCAACCTGTAAATGATTATAAATATTTAATTAAGGGTTATATCAAAAAAATAAAAGAGAAGACGTGGAGGGGAGACATGTCTTATTAAATAAACATTGAACAATAAAAGTTTTCATATATCATGAATGAAGGATATATAATCTTAAATTAAAAAAACAGGTACCCTTTAAATGGATTTTGATATCATTAAATTATAATCAATATATTTATAGAATAATAATATTTATTAAGATGATTCATTTCATGAAAACAAATCTAAAAAGATATATAATTAACGTAGGTGTATAAAGAAAAAATTTGTTGAGGTGGAATCACTACCTATTACTCATAACATGGTGGAATAAGAATTAATACTCAATACCCATTATGGAACAAGAATAACGACCTAATTATAATAAATATAGTGGAGTTGGAATCACTACCAGATTCCCATAACATAGTGGACCATGAATCACTTCCAAATTCCCATGACATAGTAGAGAAAGACTCACTTTTGGATTATGATAATGGAGATATAATTGATACTTAATTATCATAATTATCTTATGATATAAAAATAATTATTAAATAGGATAAAGGGAAATATTATACCCAATATTTCATATAACAATCATCAATTCATATAAGTACCACAATAACATGAAAAAATTAAAACATCAAAAAACACTTAAAAAAATCAGGGAAAAGTGATTAGTTCCCTGAAAACCCTTACTATAACATTCCAAAAGACATATTGATAAATAAATAGAATTTTGGTATAAAAATCCTACTAGTTTAACATAAAAATAATTATAAATGTTTTCATAGATGAAAAATAGCTTCTCAAAATATTTTGATAAATAACATAAAAATTAAGATGGAATACCCATTTATGAATGTCTTCAATACTATTTAGAAAATAAAACTAAAGTAAAATTCGCGATCCAGTTAAATCATATAATATAATTACCAATATATAAAAATATGGTTTTCATATAAAATATTAATAAGATAAATATGGTTAGAAAAACATTCGTTCAGAATATATAAAATTACATGACAAAATAATTCGTAAAAAACTGTCCTTTAACATCCGTCATAAATCCTATAATTCTCATCAATAATTAAACATTTAATTGGAAATAAATAAAATAATATTTAATTTTCCATAGAAAATATTCATGTTTTAAAATCATTTGTAAAAAAATTTAAAAATATTGAAAATTATCTAAAGATAATTACTTGGGTGGATACGAATTATTATTATTAATGTCATACTTCAATGGGTAAGCAATTAATCATAGAATAATATTTGAATCAATAATATCAATTTAACAAGAGATAAATATAATCTTCAATAAAAATATTACGGAATAAGAGTCAAACAATTGATGAATTAAGTTCAATTCCTTGTTTTATAACTCAATGAAATAAGAATTTAGTTTTCAAAATATCCTACGGATTTAGTAACACAAGAATAAAAACCCTTTGAAAAGGGATATATAGAATAATTTTTTAAGCCTCCATATTAAAATATAAATGATGCTAAAATTAATCATTGGAATATATATATATACACCAAAAATATAAAACAATAGGTGATTACTCATCATATCACAATAAAGAAAAAAATGAGAAGCAAAAACCCTAACAACCTTGATATCCTTTAAAAACAATTATCATCAAATAATAACATATGTAAATTAAAACTACATAAATTGAAAAATATGATAAAATATATTTATTAGGTATTAATAACATCATATCAATTTTATTACAGTGCATAATTTGAAAAATGTATCATGAAATTAATTTTTTTGACAAAGAACCACTTATATTAAATCCTACATTGTAGAACATTCTTTAAATTTTTTTAAAATGATTAAAACTATACCAATAAAAAATTATTGGATCCTAATTAAAATATATTACCTTTTATAGACATAATTTACAACCATATATCATAAATAAATTACGTAGTTATAGATTTTTTCTTCACTAGATATTTATGTTTTTTCAATTAATTGTTGTGCATATGTTATGCAGTGACATGGTAGATTTTCAATTTTTGGTCAAACTTTTATAACTAATATATTATTAATGATATGAAAATATTTAATTCAATTATTATTTATATTCTAGTTCTTTATGCGAAATGCATGGATATGGTAAGTGAAAAAGTAAATTAAAATGAAATATTTTAGCTGTATTTAAAGATAGAAATGTGGTATATTATAAAAAATATTAAATATTAATAAAACATTTATATAATTTTTAAAAGAAATTAAATACATTATTAATACATGATATTACTATTATATAACATTACTTAATCATCCCTGATAAAAACATTAAAATAGTGTTTATATAAGTGGTAAAACAGACAAAAAATTGATCATGTAAAAATGATTTAATGATTAAGGTAATAATTTTATATAATATTAATAAGAATTTTAAGAAGACTGAATGTTTCATAAATTATTTTGAATTTATTAAATTAATTTAAATATCTATACTTTTATGGATATGATGAAAAATGAAATTCTACCTTCATGGAGGTGGTAGTACACACAAACACATGATAAATGATTATTTTATCAATGAATGGATTGGAATGAAGTTAAATGATAAATTATAATTTTTGAATTATAATTTCTAAATATTAACCATTTTAGTTTATTAAATCTATCATTGTTACCATCCATTTAATCTGGTGATGAAAAACAACCACATCACTTCTTAGAGGCGGTCTTCTTTATGTTCTCCTAATCGATGTTGTTTTATTTTTCATTGTTGATGGAATGCATTAAATAATGATTTAAAATATATTATAATAATATTTAATAATATTATTATTAATTACATAAAAATATATTTGAACTATAAAATGTTTTTATGTGGATGATAAATAAGAAACACTAATGAGTATGAAATATCCATTTAGAGAAATTATAATTTCTAATAGAAATCTCCCAGGAAATTTAAACAATAGGATATCTAATTTTGTAATTTTTTTTATAAAAATGATATAAAATTTTATAAAGAGAATAATTTACGTGTTTCATGACTAATTTAAAATTCATATGTGTAAAATGAACTAGTGTAAGTAATCCACTTATAAAACTGAATAGAAACATAATTTTGGAAGTACCCCTTACATTTTAATAATGGTAAGTCACTATTAGATGTTAAAAGGTATGAAAGTGATAAATAATGGTTTGAGATAGGTTTATATGAGCCCCATAACATCCATACATTTATTTTCATGTTTTTGTAAAAAAATTACGCCTTTTCCACTTAGTAAAACTCAATTTACCATTTTTATTTTTACCATGGAAGCTAATATTTTTTACAAAGTAATTTATTTTTATGGAAATAATTTAAATTTTATTTATTTAAAAATTAAAATATTATTATTAATAATACTGGTATTATTTTATAAAACAATTTTTTATGTTATATAAAAGTTAATTTCATAATTAATGCAAGTGACGCGTAAAAACAATTTTTAGAAAAAATGTGCTTTTACAAATAAATTTTTTGTGTAAGGTAAAATAATAAATTTTATTTAAAAATGAAGTAAATAAGTTTATTTAAATACAAATAAATATATTATTTAATTAAAAAAAATTAAAAACTCAGTTTTACCACAAAAAAGTTCAATTAAAAGAGAAAACCTAAAACTATTATTAAATTTGAATAAAATATTATACATGTTCTAAAATTTAAATAACAATTTTCTAAGAGTTGAATAATATTTTATATACTGAAATTTATACCTTATAATTATATTTTATAAATTAAAATGTTTAATAAATTTATATTTCTTTCATTTATAATGATAATGTCTTATAATTTACACTTTGGTAAAAATTAATGTTTTTTCATTATTCACAAAAAAATCTATTATTGTATAAAAAATATAAAAAATTAATATTAGGATGATTTTAATATTATTAATGTAAAAAATAATATTCATTTAAAAAAATTAATAATTTAGAAGTTATAAATTTAACCTTTTAATGTATATATAATTTATAAAGAAAAACAACATTAAATGAAAATTTTATTTTAAAAACATTATGTGTTTTTTGCCCTATTTTGTATGAATTAATATTTATTATCACATTTTTATTTTCTAGTGATTTTATAATTATTGATTTTTATAAATAATATTAATCTTATATGACATGGATCATTAAAGTTTGGTGTCTTATAAGAAAAAACATATAAAACATAAACTCATTTTAGAGATAATTATATTCCAAAATCTAGTTGTGTTACATTCTCTAACCCTATATAAATCACACCATCAAAATTTTATTTTATCTTATTTTAATGAATGTATATAAGAGTATATAAAATGTATATATAACTCAAGATATAAATTTTGGAGATATAATCTTTACCAAATCTGAAAATATAAAAACTTCCCTCAAAGTAGGTCTATTTGAATACTGGGGTTTTCCCACCCCATTTTAGTTAAACATCCCTCGTGATTAAGAATCATAAATATTATTCTATAATGAGTATTAAAAGAGATATCATATACATCCTTGCACTAATAGATAATCATGGATATTTTTAGAAATTTTATTTCCCTATATAATTACATTGTGAAGATATAAAATCCATTTTAAAAGTAACATCAAATTCATCTAAATGAAGTCTTACCCTGCCTTGGGTAAAGAATAATCCCATGAAAACCAAAATGATATAAAAATTCTAAAAATCTGGAGTAATGACCATCAAGAACAACTTAATCATCACTATCTACTTAAATAGTATAATTTTCTTAAGATTGTCTATTTCGTTGTATTATTGGAGGTTTATGATATCAATATCCATCATAATCCCTTGGACTAGTGCATTAGTTTACATAGACCCCAAATTAATAAAATCTAAACATCTAATTTCTAGTGGAATCTTATAAATAACAATACTTTTCTCTATCATGTTATCTATGCTCTTCATCTTTAATTGTAACATTGTTCCCCATTTCCCTCCATTAAAATAGATAAAACATCATCTCGTACTATTGAGGAAATCCTCGGGGATTCTCTTCTATCATTTTGTCCACATAATAAATTTAATTTTTGTACCTTTATGGTATCCATCCCCAATGATATGATGAAACTTCATAATTTAATTCTTTTTCATGTTTAAGCTATTTTTATAGTTTCAACTATTAATCATAACTCATGATATTTGGGTAAACATGGCAAAAAATATCCTAGATCAATTGTTTAACCCATATATTTTCTTATTAGCTGAATCATTGCACTATCAATGGAATCATTCAATAATTTCATTTATTCAGACACTAATCCTTACAAATGCTAAATTATTTAACTTTTGGGGTGATAATTTAACACAAAAATAAACATATAGTAACATAATTACATGGAAAATTCATCCTCATAATGTATTACCCTTTATCAGTGACATTTGTTTTAATTCGATCTTGATTTAATCTCAACTTATTTAGGTCGGATTTCCTCATAGTTATTATATGAATTACATAACAAAATGAATTCATCATAATTCAATCTAAAGGGGATGTGGTCATCCAAAACATAACCATTGATATGGTATATATTGTTATGAAAACATAGGATAACACATTGTGAACCATAGTTATATAGACTCGTAATTTTTTTGTAATTTGTTTTAATTAAATGGGAATTTTACGAGTCTGTGAAAATTGACGGTGCGTGATTCTGAGGCCTATTGTTCCCTAAATGAATTTCTGAACATTTTTTCAGGTATTTTCAGTAAAAGTGCGAGCAGGTTTTTGTAAATTTTGTGCCGGTGCTCGGAATTTAAATCTAAGTGCACTGCTGAACTCGCAACGCTGATATTCACTTATGGGGACCTTCATGTCGACTGCAGTTGGTCGAAGGAGAAAAGTAGAATTTGAGTTTTTATAAAAGAATTAAAATTAAATAATATTGTGTAACATTTTAGTTTATTTGGAACTCCCGTGTGGATTTTGAGAGGTGTCGACCACCAAAACTAAACCTACCATGTGAGGATATGGAGGTGGGCACAACCATAATTAACCTCCCATGTGGGTTATGGTGTTGGGGACCACCCATGATTAAAAACCCCATGAACTTCCCACTTTGTGGGAGAAAAACCTCTTAATGTCGCCCACTTTATTTTTGCTACCCTCAAAATTAATCATACCAACTCATCAATTAATTAATTAAGCAATTTTTAAATTATGCCAATAAACATAATAGATATATTAAACTATTATTTTGGGCTACCTTTTCATTTTGGAGGAATTGGGAGAGAGAAGCTTTGGAGGATTATTCTCTCCAACTAAGAACACCCCTATAAAGAAGAACACCGATGAACGGATTCAATTTCTTCCCTAAGACATCATCCAATGGTGGAAATATATACCAATTAAGAACAACCTCCATCAAAGAGAATTTATCCGACGAACGATCTCGGGGTCAGATGCGTGTGGCGGGCACGACGAACATCGACAACTTTGACTTCTCTCATCATCATAAAAAATCAAACGATGTTGGGGCGTGTTTTAATTTGATCAATGTTAAGTGCCCCCTCACATTGAATCATCTCCCTTCAGCCGTATTCTATTGCCTTTACGTGGAGGGTATGGACCAAACAAACATGGACCAACCCCTTAGGAAATTTTGTGGCAATTTTTTTGATCTTCGCGATGGTGTCAGTGACCGGTACCGACAGTTGGCACCGGGGCAACTCAAGAACCGTGATGAAGGAGAGGAATGAAAGATGGATGGTCAGTCTTTCCACCTATAAAAACACGAGGTCGCACCGCCATGCGGCCACCGCTGCCCCGCAGCCAGCCCCGGTGGACCGCTACCCCACGACCCTGCAGCGCCACCGACGGCTCCACCTCGCCACTGCCCCGCAGCACCACTGTGCCCCCTCCAGCTCCGCCTCACCACTCGCAGCCTGGCTATGCTGGCCACAGCCCCGCTGCATCGCCCCACGGGTCCGCCGCCCCACGACCCAATCGCACCGACCCACTGCCCAGCATCGGCATCAATGGCGGCGCCGCCCTCGCGGACCCGCACCGCCTCGCTATGCCACCTCGCGTGGGCTGGACCTACTAGTGGGTCGGGCCTGACCCAGTGGTTCAGGCTGGGTCAGCCCAAATTTTGTCAGCCCAGGCCGAGTTGGGCCGGGTGGGCCCGACCGGGTCAGATCAAACCCGAAGCCACTATGACTCATTTACGGTCTTTTGGCCATAACATGGGAACTGCACGTTTGTTTGATGAAACATCATTAGATCATGAATCATTGGAGCGAGAAGGTCCCTTGAGTATACCCCACTAGTGTTTTTGGTAAATTTTGGGAATGGTCAGGTTGGATCAATAACAAATCCAACTGGGCCCTAGAGACAAAAAGGCTAATAACTTACAGACAGGGCATCCAATTGATGCGTCGTCTGTTATGTTGAGATCAATATGACATAGCAGTCCTTTAAGATACATTTTTTGGGACTTCATAGATGTTGGAGTACCGACTAGTGGCTTGAGGAACGGACCCTCCCAGAGATGAGAAAGCCTAGTGCGAAAACCCATTAGATGGATGTGACGTGAAGAATGAAGAGCGATCCTTGTGGGTCATCAATGAGAAATCCTGTCTAGGACAGCACCCTGTGATTATTTTTGGGATATTACCAAGCTATTTGGTGTTCCTAAACACTGAGCGATCTAGTGTGGGTCAGCACCTAGCGATCTTGTGTGGGTCAGTACGAAGCGATCCTGTGCGGGTTAGCACCTAGCGATCTTGTGTGGGTCAGCACCTAGTGATCATATGTCGGTCATCACCAAGCGATCTCATGTGGCTCAGCATCGAGCTATACTATGAGGGTCAGCACCAAGTGATCTTGGGTGGGTTTTCATCTTAACAGAGTAAGACGGTTTAGTATTACATCTTATCATCTCTACTATTGTACATAAGTTATACCTGGTGTGAGATGAGTCTGTACATGTGTGGTAGTTTCCATCATGGTAATACCTTGGTGGTATTCTTCTTTGTGGAGTAAGTATGTGGTACTTTCCATTGTGTCATTTCATCCTTTGTGGAATAGTTGAGTTTGGGGCTTTGGAGTTGGGCTCTATTTTTTCCTTATGATTGAGATTGGATTACTTGATAACTTAGGTATATGTGTGGGCATATACCTGAGTATGGTTATTAGTTGTTTGCTTCCCTTTAGGATTATCCTTTGTAGATTTTTTTAGACCTTTAGGGTCTCGGGGTCCCTACTGAGTATCATTATACTCACCTCTACATGGGTTATGCCTTCACTTCATTGTGTTTGGTGTAGATGATAGACATCGCTAACTCAGGATAATGGTACCAGGACTGGAGGTAGCTCAGAGGTTTAAATTAGACGAGGAGAACCAAAGAGATGTCCATTCGTGAGATATACCTACCCAACAGGTATGATCCGTGGTGGGCGATCGGGGAGGTTCATTTCACCTATCAGTTGTCTTGTAATTTCCTATTTTCCTTGTACTTTCCAGTTGGGCTTGTATTCTGGCCCCTTTTTTACTTATTTTACTCACTCTATTTACTAATTAGTTTACATGAGTTCATATCTAATTCTGTGTTTGGTTTTGTGTCTTACAGGTTAAAAAAGAAAGGCCTTTCCTGTTTTAGGGAACACATCATTGGTGCTAGTTGCCAGCCCTTGGTCTATGGAAGGTGGGCTTGGGGTAGTCACGGAACGGGCCCTAGGGGATAGGTCATTAAAAATTGGTATCATATAACTAGGTTATACTGTATAACATATGACTTGTTTATTTTAAATGGAAATATTTTTAATTTTAGGTAGTGTAGTTTTCAGTTTAGGGAATCTCGTGTTGGTGCGACAACTAACGTATCCATACACCAGGACCATGACTTTTGATTTCTGACTCAATGCATGAAAATACTTATTGCATGTGTGTTTTGAAGAGTTTTCTTTGTGATATATTTGAGTCATCTCACCAGGTATAAATTTTGGAATTTGTCACAAATGTTTCATTTCAGGATGCCTCCATGAAGACAACCATCTAGGGTTATGAGTGTTGTATGAACTAATAGCCCACTGAGAGATTATGCCTCATTGCAGGGCCCACTTCTAGTAGAGGAATCAGTGGTAGCATTACCTATTGGGCCATTGATGCCACCTGCTCCAGTAGCAGAGAGTGCACACCACATGAGCGCTTTGCATGAGTTCCAATGCCAGAGGTCACCCATGATCAGGGGAGAGATAGACCAACAGGCAACTGAGGATTGGTTAGAGGTCGTGGTGAGAGTTTTCTGACTGGTAGTGACACAAGCTGATCTCATGGTGATCCTTTCTGCCATCCTTCTACAGGCCGCAGAAGGATGAGAGTGGAGCATGATGCTCCGATTTCACGATGAGGTGACACTTTTTTGGGAAGACTTTAAGAGCCGATTTCAGGAAGAGTTTGTTCCGGCGACTCTTCGTGTTGTACGCATTCAAGAGGTACTTCATCTACAACAAGGAAACATGTATGTGGCATAGTACTCCTTGAGGTTTAGTATCCTCTCATGCTACTTCACTGATATGGTGTGAGACCCATTCTCCAGGGTCTGAACCTTTGAGCAGGGACTCTTACAGAAGATTATGGATTCAATGATTTCCCATAGTATCCTGACGCAGAAGGAGGAGTTAGAGAGAGACCTCTTGGTGGAGAGTTTCCTTGCTGATAAGTCTCTAACTGCGAGACCCACCACCAGTCATCATGTGGAGGAGTATTCTGCAGCTGGCAGTAGGCAGATGAAACAGAGGTCCAAGGGGGCCAGACCTACAGCTGGATGACCACATGACTCTTGATTGGTTATGCGGGGTACCAGATATTGAGATAGTCCTGCAAGTAACATGAAGCATTACACATGTGGTGGGAATGGTCACATGGATCACGACTGTCTGACCTATCGTACATATGATTAGCTAACGGTCGAGGGACAACCTAGGCATATATAGAGGTTTGATCGAGGTGGTCCGTAGGGAGCTGGAGGACGTGGAAGAGGAGTTGGTGGTGCAGCTGGTGATGGATGACAATTTGAGATCTTACAGCCACCACCAACAAGAGGTCTACCCAAACCAAATGGGAGTAGGTGGATATGGGAGTGCCCAGCTCCACGCAGCTATGTCTTACGATCACAGTACTTCTATGATGATATGAGGTACTATCGGTGTCTATTCCACCTTAGTTGTAGTAATTATAGGGACAAGTGACACTCATTCTTTTATTTCCACTTCACTCGTTCGGAGATTAGAGATTCTGACGTAGACATTGGCTCGATCCTTATAGCTAAAAACTCCTACTCGAGGGGATTCGATGATTACGCACTAGTTCAAGTAGTGTGAGCTTACACTAGGAGGCTATAGCTTCAACTGGGATCTCTTAGTAGCAGCGTCGAGGCCTTACGATGCCATATTGTGTATGGAATGGTTACCCACAATTCATGCTCATATTGACTATATTAGGTGAAATGTGCTATGTGTCTGCACGGATGCGACCAGGTTTACCTTCACCGACGAGAAGGGAGCCTTTGTAGCTCAGGAATGACTTAAATGGAAGAGAGTATAGTTGATCACCAATCAGTTGGCTTTCCTTACCCTCGAAGTAGTGGATGTAGAGAGTCCGAGCTATTCTGTAGTGGTGGACCGGTATGCAGATGTATTCCCTGATGATGTTCTTGGACTACCTCCTAGCAGATAAGTGGAATTCTACATTGAATTGTACCCCGATAGGGCCCCAATATCTACACCAGTGTATCAGATGGCTCCTGTGGAGCTTCGTGAGCTATGGATACAACTAGAGGACTTTCTGGGGAAGGGATTCTTTTAGCCTAATGTATCTCCTTGGGCAGCCCTGATTTTGTTCGCCAAGAAGGAGGATGGGAGCTTGAGGATTTGTGTTGACTATTGCTTTCTGAACTAAGTGACTATGAATAACATGTACACACTCCCATGGATTAAAGACCTATTTTATCAGCTGAAAGATGCATAATGGTTCTTGAAGATAGACCTCGGATCCGGCTATCACCAATTCAGAGTATGAGATGAGGATGTGCATAAGACGACATTCAAATGTCAGTACGACCACTACAGGTTCTGGGGTAGGCCATTCAACATGACCAATGCTCCGGAAGTGTTAATGGGACTCATGAACATGATCTTTCAGCCATACCTTGATCTCTTTGTATTATTCTTCATTGACGACATTTGGATATACTCAACAAATTAGGAGGAGCATGCGCATATTTGTAAGTAGTACTTGACACACTTTGAGATCCCCAGATTTCTGATAATATCTACATGTTCCAGTTCAGGATCCGAGATGTTCACTTTCAGGGACATGTTATATTGGTGGATGCAGTTTTAGTAGATTTAGCGAATATTGAGGCGATACTTTCTTGGGAGACACCAAAGAGTGTGATAGAGGTATGAAGTTTCCGGGGTTTGGCCGATTACTATTAGATATTTATTCCATATTTCTCCATAGTTTCAGCACCACTTTCAGCGTTGATGAAGAAGGGGGATCCTTTATTGTGGACGAAGAGATGCCAGTAGAGTTTTCAGGAGTTGTGGCATAGTCTGACTAGTGCCCCAATCTTGTGGCTTCTAGAGGAGGGATTGAGGTATGTAGTCTACTGCGATGCATCCAGGACCGGGATTGGATGTGTTATGATGTAGGAGAGAGCAATGATAACATATTGTTATTGAAAGTTAATAAAACATGATAAAAATTACACTACCCAGGACATGGAGTTAACAGTAGTGGTCTTCTCCTTGAATATGTGGTGACATTACATGATAGGATAGCGTTGTACAGTGTAATATGATCACAAAAGCCTCTAGTATATCCTCTCTCAAAAGGACCAAAACCAGAGACATTGAATTTGGCTGGAGTTCCTCCAGTACTAGGACATTGATATATGCTATACTTTTGGGAAGGGGAATGTTGTAGTGGATGCAGTTAGTTCAAGATCTAAGAAACACCTGCTTGGCCAGGAGACGGAGCAGCTGGCCGCTTTGCAGATATCCTTTGTGGATAGAGACGAAGCATATTTTCTTAAGTCTCTTATAGTCTCTCCCCCACTTCTTCAGAGATTCAGGGAGGCGTAGTATGGGGATGCTGACTGCCAGAGACAACTGATCATATATCCATGGGATAGGCACCATGTGGATTTTCTGAAGGTGTGGATCATTTCATTCTCTTCAGAAGACGTACCATGGTACAAATATCGCTTCAGGAAGAATTTTTGAGGGTGTTCCACATATCCCCTCTATCAGTACATCCTCGAGTGGAAAAGATGTCCTATCATATCTGACGATAGAACTGGTGGCCGGGAATGAAGAAAGTAGTAGCAGAGTTTGTCTCTCAGTGCCTCATTTTTCAGAAAGTGAAGGTGGAGCATCAGGTACCAACATGCTTGGATCATCCTTTTGAGGTCCCAGAGTGGAAGTGGGATGGGATATCCATGGACATCGTGATAGGACTTTAACGTACATCCGGAGGTCATGATTCTATCTGGGTGATCATCGAACGACTCACCAAGTCAACCCACTTCTTACCAACTAGAGCTCATGGTTCAGTAGGGAGCTTCTTTTTCCTCTGATTACAGGAGATTGTGTGGTTACATGGATTAACCTTGATTATTATCTATGATCGTGATGCATGTTTTACATCCTGGCTATAGAAGGGGTTGTAGGTGGATTTTCGGATGCAACATCATTTGAGAACCCCCTTCTATCGTCCAAAAGATGGCCAGACTGAGCGGACAATACTGACCCTTGAGGACATTCCGCATGCTTTGGTCCTCGACATCAATCATAGCTGGGAGGATCACCTTCCTTTGGTGTATTTTTCAATAAACAACAGTTATCACTCCACCATTGGGATGGCACCGTTTTATGCATTGTACGAGAGACCTTGCAGATCCTCTTTGTACCGGACTGACCCAGGGGAGTCGCACTAGTGGGACTAGAGATGGTACGGGCGACCACAGAGAATGTTCATATCATCAAAGCGGAGATGGGGTCTACATAGATCATGAAGAAGTCTTATTCCGATAGGAGACAGAGACCTCTGGGGTTCGAGGATGGTGAAAACATCTTTCTTCAGGTCACACTGTCATGAGGCTTATAGAGTTTTGGCTAGTGTGGTATGTTATCTCCGAGTTTCATCGGACCTTTTCATGTCTTCAGCATAGTTGGAAAGGTGGATTACCACCTAGAACTTCCCCCTCAATTGCACCGGGTGCATGATGTCTTCCATGTATCCCAGCTGAGGAGATATGTGCATAACCCTTCTCCCATCATCGAGCACGGAGAGATGGACATCGAAGATGGGGAGAATTTTCTGGAGGTTCAAGTAGTGATTGAGGATTGATAGGAGTTGTTCCTTTGTGGGTTGTAGATACCTCTAGTGAACGTTCGATGGTAGCACGAGAACCTCCATAAGAGCACATGGGATGGGGAGGCTCAGAGATGTGCTCAGTACCCCCAACTAGTTTACCTAGTTTTGGGTCATGACTTATGGGGACGTAAATCACTGAGGTGGGGAGAATGTAAGGACCCAGAATTTCCATGTAATGTTTTTAATTAAATGGGAATTTTACGAGTCCTCAAAAATTGACATTTTGTTATTCTGAGGCCTTGTGTGTGAAAAATGAATTTTCTAACTTTTTTTTCGGGTACGTTCAGTAAACATGCGAATGATTTTTTGCTACTTTTGTACCGGTGCTCGGAATTGAATTTTGAGGGAACCATTGAACTCGTCGTGCTGGTATTCGCTTAAGGGGACCTTCACGTTGACCGTATTAGGTCAAGGGTGAATGGTATAATTTGGGTTTTCTTGAAAGAATTAAAATAAAATAAAATTAGGTAATGATTTATTTTATTTGGAACTCCCATGTGGATGTTGAGATGTGGGGACCACCAGAAGTAAACCTCCCAAGTGAGGTTATGGAGGTGGGGACCCACATAATTAACATCCCATGTGGGTTATAGTGGTGGGTACCACCGGAGATTAAAACCACAGTGAACTCCCCTTTGTGTGGAAGAAAATCCTCTTGAACTCCCCCCACATTATTTGTGCCACCCCTTTAATTAATTATACAGACTCATCAATTAATTAATTATGATATTTTGAAATTATTCCAACATAAATAATAGATATCATAAACTACTATTTTGGGATACCTTTTCATTTTGGTGGAGTTGGGAGGGAGAATATTTGGAGGATTAATATCTCCAACGAAGAAAACAACTCAAACAAAGAACACCGATTTAGGACTTCAAATTATTCCTATGTACATCCTCCAACAGTGTTCATCTTCAACAACGAAGAACCATCTCCATCAAAGAGAGTTTATCCAATGAAAGATCTTGGGATTGGAGGAGTGTGGAGGGTGAGACAAACGTAGAAAATGTTGACTTCTCTCATCTATGTCAATAATCAAACAGGGTAAGAATGTGTTTTAATTTGATCAATGTTAAATTTCCTATCACATTGAATAATCTCTCTTGATCTGTATACTGCCGCCCTAACACTGAGGGTATGGTCCAAACAACCATGGGCCAACCCGTCTGCAAATTTAGTGAATTTTTTTTTCTGATCATCGTGATGGTGTCAGTGACCGGTGCCGACGGCTGGAACTGGTGGAAGTCGAGAACCACAATGAAGGTGAAGAATGAAGGGCGTCCAGTCACGCCGGCTGCCAACAATGGCACGACGTCGCGCTTCCTGCGACCTCCGTCACCCAGTGACCCTACCGTGCCACCCCGTAACTTCGACGCCCACGCGGGTCCGCGACCTCTGCGCTGCCAGCGTGTGCCGGGCTGGACCAGTGGGCTGGTCCGGACCCAATTTGTAGGGCTAGGTTTACCCAAACTGAATTGTCCTTGGCCGTGTTGGGAAGGTTCTGTCTGATCAGGTCGGACTTTACCCAGATCCACTATGACTAATTTACGCTCTTTTAGTCATAACATTGGCACCAAACGTCTATTTGATGAACTGAAAGTGATGCTAGAAACCTCGAAGCGAGATGGTCCCTTTAGTATACCCACCTAGAGTTTTGGGTAAATTTTGAGTATTGTTAGGTTGGATCAATCACACATCCATCTAGGCCCTCAGGAAAAAGCTAATAACTTACAGACGGGGCATCCAATTGATCTTCCAACTATTACGTTGACACCCCTATGATGTGGAGGTCCTTTGAGATACTATTTTTCATGGGTCTTTGTGGTATTGGGAGTCTCAATTAATTGATTTAGGATAATATCCTCTTAAAGATGAGAAATCATTGTGCGGAAACCCAGTAGATGGTTGTGATGTGAAGAATGAAGAGCAATCCGGTGTGGGTCAGCACCTAGGGATCATGTGTGGGTCAGCACCGAGCGATCCAATGTGGGTCAGCACCGAGAGATCTTGTGTGGGTTACCACCTAATGATCCTATGTGGGTCACCACCGAGCGATCCTATGGGAATCAGCACCTAGCGATCCAATGTGGGTCAGCACCTAGCGACCCTGTGTGGGTAAACACCATTTGATCTAGTGTGGGTCAACACTGAGGAATCATATGTGGGTCAACAGTGAGAAATTGTGTGTGGTTCAGCACCTAGCAATCATATGTGGGTCAACACCAAGTGATCTTGTGTGGGTCATCACCTATCAAACCTGTGTGGGTCACCACCTAGCGATCCTGTGTGGGTCATCACCTAGTGATCTTGTGTGGGTTATCACCGAGTGATCCTATGTGCATCTGCACCAAGCTATCCTATGTGGGTCTTGATATTAACAGAGTAAAATGATTCCATAGTTACATAAAATCATATATACTACTGTACACATGTTATACCTGGTGTGAGATGAGTCTGTACCTGTGTGGTACTTTGCTTCATGGTAATACCTTGGTGGTATTCTTCTTTGTGGAGTACCTGTGTGGTACTTCCCTTTATGGTATTTTTTTCATCTGTGGGACAATTGATCATGGGGATTTGGAGTTGGACTCTATGTTTTCCTCATGATTGAGATGGCTTTAATTTATTACATAGGTATATGTATGGGCATATACATAAGTAGGGTTATCATTTGTTTCCTTCCTTTTTGGTTTATCCTTTGTATATTTTGTGTGACCTTGAGGGTCTCAGGGTCCCTACTGAGTATCTTTATACTCACCATACATGGTATATGCCCACACTTCATTTTGTTTGGTGCAGACGACAGACAACGCTGACTGAGGATGAGGGTACTAGGACTGGATGTAGCTCAGAGGTGGATGTTAGATGAGGCAGACCCTAGAGATGGTCGTTCATGAGTTGTACCTACCCTTTAGGTAGGATCCATGGAGGACGATCCGTGATCTTCTTTTCACCTATATGTTATCATGTACTTTCTAGTTTTCCTTGTACATTCCAGTTGGTCTTGTATTCTGGCACCTTTTTACTTGTTGTACTCACTCTATTTACTATTTAGTTTACTTGAGTTCATATCGTGTGGTGAACTTTGTTGTGTGTGTTACATGTTATAAAGGAAACACCTTACCAGTTTTTGGGAACACGCCTTCTGTGCTAGTCGCCAGCCCCAGGCCTATGGAAGGCGGGATTGGGGTAGTCATGACATGGGCCCAGAGGGACGTGTCGTGACAAGATTAATGATTAAGTTGACACTCAACTAGATTTTTTTGGGTGTTTAAATATAAATAAATTTATTCATAAATAGAATCCACATTCCTATATTAATACATTGATTTAATTTCTAGGAAATAAGATAATTTTTTTCCAGGAATTTCCATATTAAGGCATAAGAGGTGGTGAATTTATTTCGCTACATTCTTCTTCACAATGAAAAACCAATCTATTTAGTTTATGACTAATTTATAATCTATTATTTAACAGGGAATAAAATAAATATAAAATCATTATGAATAGAAATAAACATAAAAAATTATATTGTTTTGGGGAATATATGACCCCTAGCCCACTCCACCACCACTTCTCTCCACAAGTGGGAAGAGTTTTAAAAGACCAATCCTTCTACTATAGACAACCTATAATTTTCTAGGGACTATACATATCAGTGAAAGTATTAAACACTTGGTAAAACCACATGAACATTCATCCAAGCTCTTTAAATGTGTTATAATCAACAATATCCAAAATTTATTTATCTAGTAACCTTTATAATTAAATATAATCAATAGATTGTTTACAGATTTCATCTCTTAGATAAAAAATACAATTGATTGAAATGAATAACCTTCAAGAGATATGATCTTAAGGGTAACTAGCTCTAAGAGAGTCTTATAAACTCATAAAGATATTTTGATAATAATATTCAATCAAATGATACTTCTTCTTTATTATTTACTTAGAAAAACATTTATTTTTTATGGTTTTTGGATTTGCGTTTCCTATATTTTCTTGTACACTTTGGGACTTCTTTTTGAAAACCACATTAAAAATTTACGCACTAGGAAATGATGAAACTACTTATAATTTAAATGAAAAACACATGATCTAATGAATTTGTGATCAGTTACATATAATTTAGCCTTGAAATACCATAACAATAGTCAATAAAAACAAACCATTCTTTTTATCGTATTTGGCCTTTGTACTGGTCTCTTATAATAATCAACATTACCTTAAATATGTAATCAAGAATTTAGGATTGTAAAATAGTTTTAAAAAACACTCAATTGTCTAATTGCTAATAAAAACCATAATTCATTATATCCTAGATTATATATAGTATTGATTCCACATAGCTGATTTTCATTACTTAGTTTATTTTTAATCACATTGAAATATTGATGTAGATTGTAATTTTACTCACATTTAAAAAAATGATGTAGCTGATTGTATTGGTGTATTCGATTCATGTAACTAATTACAACACATAACCATTTTAAATATCTAAATGATCATGTATGCTATTTCTCACATAGGTGATCTGGTTGACAAAATTAATTTCTACATAGGTGATTCTGCAATGTAGTCAATTGATGTATCTAATTCCTTTTTGTAGGTTATTGATATATATGATTGATCGACGAAATCATTTTCACCATGTATACAAAAATGTAATGTAACCATTTTGAAAAACATATAAAAATATCTTCTAAAATCATCTTCAAATCATACATAATAAAATTAACCACTAAACACATGGATAATTTTTTTTAAACACACATAGAAACAAGATCATAATAAAATTATGAAGGGTATTTTAGATCCTCAAAACATTAATTAAATATGATATTCCAGATCAAAATTAATAGTCCAATAATCTCACCATTTTTATGATCCAATACCTATGAGTCATTCTAGTAGGTATCAAACATGAAATTTTAATAGGGTTTAAAAAATATTAAATATAGAAGATACATAGTTTTTAAAATATAGTGTTTCTATCCCTTTGTTCTCAAATTTATAAATGGTAGAATCTTCTCCCCATTTGGTAAGGTAGAAAAATTCTCCCCATTTTTTTTCATTTTAAAGGATGCAAAATAGAGGTAAAATATAGTTCAATGTTAAACTTCAGAGTGGAGAAGTATTTAAATATTATGATAAGTCTATATATAGAATTATAGAAAGTATGAGTTTCATTAAAATAAAATAAAAAATGTAGATATTATAAAATGATACAATCATTAAGAAACACATTATAAATGAATAAATAATGAAGGGTTTCATTAATTTCATAGATGTAAATATATAAATCTACTACTCCCAATTACAATATATTGACTACGTAACCAAGGTATTAAAATAGGGTAAAATGAATATATTGTTTTGGGTGAAGGCAATTATAGGGTTGGATTGGTTTTGGAGGTATATGGAGTTTCCATTGATGGAATTAAAGAATCATAACCACCTTCTATTCTCTACCTAGATTTATGAGAAGTACTATAAAGATCCAGACCAAGAAGACATATTCTTATCATTTGAAATAATTTTTCATCACACATGTAGATCCTTGATAAAACATTTTTCTTTAAAAATTTAGGAATCAAAAGAGATGATTATTTTAAATATTTCTAATAATGAAAATCCATTACTAATAAATGTCAAAGTATTTTCACCTGACAGGAAGAGAAACTTGTAAACTCAATAATTAAATGAGGATCAAGTAGAGGGGAATTGTACATAAGAAATAAACCATAAGTAATATCCATGGAAATATTATTTATATTTATATTCATAGATGCATACACATTAATTATCCTACCAGCCACTGACTACTCTTTTTGATTCATGCATTCAAATTTCTCAAGAAGTCTTTTAGAAAAAGGCTTAAAATGATTTTGATATGATTAAAAAGATGAAACAATAAAAGTTTTCTTGGGTTAATATGACCATGGAACTATATGAAAGGAATAATTAGTTTCATTGAAGGAACTATCCTTAGTGGTTATTAAATAAGCAACTCCCTTCCCATATTCGGAATTGGAACCTAACTAGCTTCTTCTGAATATAAATTTGAATATTTCTCTTCATACATATCTATAATATATTGAACGATCTCATTTTATAAAAATCAAAATAAGCTTAGTGTTTTTATTAATAGGTCAAATGAACCATGATATTTATTTCTCTTACTTACATTAAAACACCCAAATTTTAATCTATCATATCTCCAAAATATTTCTCAATATTACCAACATGGTTATTTTTGCATATATATATATATATAACCCAATAAAAATATTATTAATATCATCATGTGAATCATAAAATTGAAAAAAAATAATTTTGGACACATTAAACATGATAGTAGAAAGAAGATGAGCTTAGAGATAATTGATCTAAGAAGAACCAAAACTCAACTCAGACTTCATTTGGAAAACTCTATTATAGAAATATGTAAGAACATGATATTTTGATAGAGCATCTAGAGATGGTTGGAATGTATTTATAAATTCAAACTAAATCAACGTTTAAATTTTCATAGTGTGCAGTGTCTCATTCTCATAAACTCTAGATGTTTGGATCTCTCCAATTACTTTTTGAGATAAACCTGATTTCATTGAAGTTCGATTCTGAAGAATATCTATTTGATATAAAATCGAAGAACCAAACTGACTAAAATAAAAATTTATAGGGAAATTGTCTTCAAACCACTTATTAATGATTTACATTCCTCATGTATGTTCAAACATATATTAGAACTATTTTTTTCATAATTGTATCATTCTAAATAATATTAATAATCAATTTTTGGGAATCCACCATCTTAATTAACTTATTAAATTCATACTTGGAGACCAAAGGCTCTTTAATTTATCTAATATATTCCTTAATTGGGAATATATATTCTTTTAAATAAAAAATTATACTCTCATATTGCCAAGCTCTATCATTCCTTAATTAGGATCCATTTCATTTTCTTAGAATTCTAAACATTGGATTACTAAAGGAGCTACTCCATGAGATTTTGAATATGATGATGGTAAATGGTCTATGAGAAAGATGTTTTAGATCTAAAAACTATAACATGATACATTATAATTAATGTAGGTGACCCAATATGAAATTTATAATCTTCTCCATGATATTCTTATAAATCTAATCTCCTCTAAAATTTAGAACATATAGGAAAAGCAATAGATGTATTATCATTAGGGAACACAAATTTTTTCTCGATAATAATCTAAAAATACAGATATTACTTAGTGAACACAACAAATTCTTTAGAATCATGATACTAAGAAGCCACGATATGTGAAATCTAGGTCGTCTCACCAATATCATAACTAATAACTAGTAATCATGCCTTAATTATTCTAAATATTGTCTCACATGATCTCGTAGAAGAAACCATCTTGATAGGTGTTGTACCACGAGGTATTGATGTCTAAGATGACTCTCCCAATGTCACAAATTCCTGACCAACTACAATTAATGATCATGAAGAAAAGTTTTAATAATATACAATCCCCTTTAAGAGAACTGAAGATATGGTATTAATTTTATTATATTTAACTTTATTACCTTCCTTTAAATATAATTATTTACTCTTTAAAACTAAATAAATTAATCCACCCTAAATATAATAGTTTAATTTTCCATTTAATTTTCAAAATAAATGCATGATCCATGTTATGTAAGTTGTAAAAATAACATTTAAATATTTTATTAAGGTGTACATAAAATATATATCCTAAACAATAACATTCTCTATTTATCCATCTTTTTGTACCATACCCTCCTACACAAATGTACATAGAAACACACATTCATCAAGAATCTGTTTAATAGGGTTCTTTTCAAAAGCATAGGTTCTAAAACACATGAACACTTTTATTAGACCTACTGATCTTTTCGCATTATTCATATGATTAAAATAAAATTTCACCTCATACAGAAAATTAATGATATCATCTATTTCAAAAAAATAAACTATAACTTCCATTCCATTAAATTTTAATGATATTTTTTCTTATATTGGATTTTTTGAATTTCAACAATCATTTAAAACGCATTAATTTATTCCTAAAAAAGAAAACACAAATTATTCTCATTAAAAAATATCCCATCCCTGAATCTCAATCTATTTATTTAATAGCATTTTAGTTGTCTTCAATGACCCCATATTAAATACATTTCATGCAATAATTTTTCATCTACACCCTCTGGATTTATAAGATTAACCTAATCATCCATTATCCAGAGTATTGAATTTCTTATTTAGAATAAGTTGGTTGATGTTTAAAAAGGTATTTTAGGGATAGATATAATGATTATGCGGTAATGGAAGTCTATGTATATGAATGAAAAAATGGTAGAGCATTGGATTTACAATTGGTCTCATACCCCAGTCCAATTTTTCATATATACCCAATTGCATTTTATTGTTACATTCTAATAAATAAAATATAAATACAAACTCAAGGGAAGAAAATAATTTAGTAATTCAATATTAAAATAAATAAATAATAAATATAAGAGTAATTTTAATATATCATTACACTAGATGTCATTATAAAAAACTCACATTAAATTTGAAAATTAATAAATTGAATACATTTATGAAATTTGAATAAATGAAATGCTTTAAATTTATTTAAAAATGAATTAACCAAATTATCTTTTTATAAAATTAAAGTGCTCAAATTTAATGGTTATAATCAAAATATCTGCTAACTAATTCTCTATATAGATACATTAAAGATAAATATCACCTTTTTGTGTGTGATCTCATAAAAAATTATATATTGTGTTTATATGTATTGTTCATTAATTATATATTGGATTGTTCAAAATGTTGATAATAATATTATTATTACATTTAATTTATAAATGATTATAAATGATTCCAAATTCAATTAAGGTGTGATTAACCCATGAAACATGTGCAATGAAACTACTATAATCATTATATTATGCTTTTATAGTAGATAATACGACTGAATATTGATTCTTACTAGAATATGATACCTAGTATTTACCTTAGAAATGGATGGTACCTAAAGTAATTATCTTATATATTATAAAACCACTAAATTTGGAATCTAAAAATGATATAACATTAAAATAAGATGATATTGCAAAATTCAAGGAAAAAAAATTGTTCCTCCTAAATATTTTAATATATTTTAATAATCATTTTAATGTGATTCTTTAATATTGTCTTGAAATCGGGCATAATGTCAAACTGAACACAAAATATTAAGTCCAATAGTTGGAAAATATGGTAAACATCCAATTATTCCTCTATTAAGATTGACATCAATTGGTTTCCGAACTATTTCCATGTCAAATTTTTGAATAAAACTTATACGGTTTGTATGTAATTTAAAAAATTCAAGTATAAAACATTTATGTATGTCATTTTTTTATTTTAATAGATTATGTACATACACAAATTATTTTTCATAAATTTAAAAACCATTAAAATAATTTAACTCACCCATATTTCTCATTTTAAATTATTGTTTCATGTGTCTTGATAATTAATAAAATAAAATTTTATTTTTAGATCCATTTTTTACATCATAAATATGTATTTTCACAAAAAATTCTGAAGATAAGGTTTTCTTATATTATGTATGATCTTCCTTTCTAAGTAAATATATTTTACAAAAATTAGGAACATAAAAATTCACACAATGCTCTAGATGTGTATTTTAGTCCATATAATTATTTTTTATGTTTAAAAAAAATTGCATTATAAGGATTTCTAAAATGATATGGTTTTTCAACATATACTTCCTATATTACAAATCCATTTAAAAAAGTTTATTATATATACATGATGTTATTTAAAATTCATATATGATGCATAGGATAAAATATTCCCAAAGGATTCTAATATATCTATTGGGGTAAAGGTATCCACATATTTTGTACCTTCTTATTAATTACACACTGAAAAACTTGAATTTTTTTAGTCATAGTTATCACACCATGATCTTCTGAGTTATTCATTAAAACAATTTTTAATTCAATAATATGATAGTCAGAGAATTTATTAATAAATTTCCATATAATTTACCCCTTTTACTATATTAATTCCTTCAGCACAACTACAACGAAAATTTCATCTACTAAGTCATAATCTATAATCATTGGTTCTATCTAAGATAAAAATGTATAAAAATCTACAAGTATTTGTGCACTTCTTATAGTAAAAATTATTTCGTCTAAACTCTTTATAAAATTTTCTAAATGACATTTCTTAAGGGATATAGGATTTATAAAAATTACACATTCTAGTTCACTGGCATCCAACGTTTCAGGATAACATTATAGAAAATTATGTTCCAACTCTACATCCTTTTTGTCATCCAAAATTGGTGTTGATCTCATTTTTTTTAAAATAGTCAGTGAGTTCATCAATTTGAATTATTTTTTGGTCAAAAGTATAACTTTTATTACATTTTAAATGAGTTTATTCTTCAAATATATAAGATTGTTTATTGATAAATAAATATTATTTTGAATTAGTATAAAAACATAGGAAGATTCATTCATCTTATTTTGGATCAAAGTTTCCAAGATTATCCTTTTAGTTTAGAATATAAACCTTATATCAACATACCATGAAGAATAAAACATTTACATTCTTGTTATTACATAGCTCATATGGTATTTGATTTTAAATATTTATAATTAAAAAACATTTTATGATATAACATGTTATATTCATAGCTTCATCCAAGAAATTATTATGTATTTTATACTCACATAACAAATTTCAAGATACTTATTGTTTATTATGGTTCTTTCTGTCAAAGTATCCATTATGTTGAGGTTTCCTCGGGACGTAAAATTTGTGTTTGATACTATGTTTTTAATAATAGTAATTGAAATCATGATTTAAATTTTTTTCTCCATGGTCACATATTGATGCAATAAATTTTAAATAATTCTATATTTGAACTAATTTGAGAAAACTTATAAAAATAAAACTAGAAAAACTTTTAACAATAAATAAGAGTACCTAGATAAATCATCTGATAAAGGAGAAACAAATTTTGTTTTCTATTTTAAAGGATTCATTAGATGTACCTGAAAAATCCAAATGTATAAGTTATATTATTCTAGAAGAATAAACCTCTTTAATTGGTTGAAAATATTAATTCTATAGATTATCCATTTTGATTGCATCAAATAGATTTTATTTATTCAAGTTTATTTTTGGTAAATATACAACTACATTCCGTTTGGACAATTTCCTAAATGAATAAGCTGGAAGATGTCCCAATATTCAATGCCATATCTAAGACACATTTTTTAATATTTAAGTTATTCTCCCTTGTCAAATTAAATAACTAACATCTATAGCATAAATATTATTTATTTGTTGTTTTATAAATGTAATAATTTTATCTTTAAATATAGAAAAAAATTATTAGAAAAATAATCAAATATACTATATCACCAATTTGATATATATATATATATATATATGTTTAAGTTTTAATCCTTCCACATAAAGAACATTTTTTATATAGAAAAAATATGGATTTCCAACAGATCAAAATCCCATAATTTTTCACTTTTAATTTTAATCAAATGTGACTTGACCTCCATCTATTTGGTATAAGGGGTAAAAATTTGTGAAATATTTACTTGTATAAATTTATAATCCGCAATCAAAATTCCGTATCTCATTTTTGATCATGGAATTTTATAGCTATAAAGAAAAATTATGCATGAAATTTCTTTTTTACCCAATTAATCTTGGGTCTACTGAGGTATGAAACTAAATATTTTGGAGCACAAATCTATTTTCCTTTTCAAAACATTTTACACTAATATTTGAAAAACATTTAATGAAAAATTAATTTTTAACTCTATATGTCTATAGGATTCTTAATCTGTAGGTATTTTTATAGTTTCTTAGTTCCCCACAATAGAAAAAAAGTGATTTTTGAAAGATTTATATTCATTTAATTAGGTAGAATTTTTTTTTCAGAACTCTCAATTATCACCATGACATCCTATTCAAAATTTATTTTTATGTGTGTAATTGTTTCGCAGAATTTGATTTAAATAATTTTCTCCCATTGTAAATACCCTAGTCGCAACATTCAATGATAGAAATTGTTTTTATAATTCATCAATTTCATTTCCATTTTCAATACATAATGCATCATAATTTTCGATTATGTTTTTTAAAACTCAATTTTTTTGTTAATTACCTTTCAGTATTTAATGATCACATCATAGGGTTTTTTAGAGTTTTATTTTCTTTTTTAAATATTCAAAGATTTTTATAATATGTAATAATATTCGTTAAGTTACACAAATGATAAATTTCCATTTTTTCGTATAGTTTCATGCCAAAAAGAATAGACTGAATTTACCTCAATAGTATGTTCCGTGAAACACATGTTTTCTTTTAGATTAGAATTCTCAACTTATGATTCTAAAGATGAAACATTTCTGGAGACCTCAAAAGTACTCCATGATTCCTCCATGGATTTCTCAGACTTCTTATTGTATCCAACTTTCTTGAAATACATATTTTATGACTATTTGTCATCTTAATGTTTTTTAGAATCGGGATTGATATCTACAAGCTTCTTATATTCATAACATATTACTTTCTTATAGTTTCTATCCGTCTTGTTATACATGGTGAACTGTTTCTTAAAAACCCATATCAATTTCTGAAACATCATTAATTTTCTAGAAATGTAAAGAGGATCACAACTTGAATATAAACTACTTGAAGATTTTTCATCCAATGAATCATATATTTAAACTTATTTACATTTATTACCTACCATTGATGATGATAGTTTTAAATAATTGTTCTCATTCTTATCTAACCTATGTTATGACTTCCCACATTCAAGATATACCTTGTACTTTATCAAAGTACCGATAAGTGATTTTTTTATGTTTTTGAAAAAATTTATTGTTATATTGTTACCTAAATATCACTCCACCATGGTGGTAGTATTCTAAGAACATTCATAGAATAATTTGGTTTAGTAATTGGTTTCCCTAAAGAAGAAAAATTATTTATAATTTCTATGAGTTTTATATTTACATGTTTGATACTCTATCCATCAATCATTATTAAAGTTTCAAAATTTATTTTAGTAGAATTATTTATTAGATATAACATGTTACATGTTCCTATATAAGCCATTGAAATTATTTCCCACATTTCATTGGTTGTTTGATGTTAAGATTTTTGTTGAACTGATTTGTTCTTAATCCCTATATTATGTCATTCATAGATTTATAAATCAAATTAAAGATTTATTCTATATACACATCCTAGGTTTTCTTATAAGTCTTTAGAATGTTATAATGCTTCAAAACATTGAGATAAAACATTAAAATTTGGTTATTTGGATATATCATCATATGTTCCTTAAAATAAGCATAATTGTCACCCTTAAAATATTTTTTTCTAACACAAGACATACATTGTCTTCTATTAGTAATAACAACCATTGTTGATGAGATCATTATATTCCAGCATTTTACACCTTATAATTCAAGAATCACCACCCCATGATACCCAATTTTGTCAGATATTGACCTTATTAAGACTCAAGAGGGGGTGAATTGAGTTCTATAAATTTTTATTCATAATAGAAAACCACACTCATTACTTTATGACTGTTTTGAGATCTATTCTTTAATAAAGACTATTGTTTAAATAATAACATAATGAATAGAAAATGAATCAGAAGTTGGTATTATTTTTGTGAATATAAGTACCCTAGTACACTCCGCCAATACGCTTCTCCACAAGTGTGATGAGGTAAACTAGACTAGTCCTTTTTCTAGATACTAGTAGACCTTTTTCCAGGGACTTCACAAATGAGTGAACGAATTCAAAACCTAGTAAAAATCATAGGATCATTCAACCAGGTTCTATAAATGATTTAAAATCAATATCCTTTAATGATTTGTTTTTTGGGAACATTTACACAGCTATATAATTAAAATGTATTTTTATAGATTTTAGGTCATCACTATAAGTTGAAACTTAACAAAAATAAATGTCTCCAAGAGAGCTGGTCTAAAGGATATCCATCTCATGGAGTGTTTTCTGAGCTCAACAGAAACGTTAAATAATCATAGATTAAAAAATGAGACTTATTATCCCATATTTACATAGAAAAAAAATTTGTGTTTACTGTTTTTTGAGAAATCATTCACTACATTTATTATATAGTTCAACTCTTCATATTAAAAAAATTCACATGAAAATTGTTTTAACTAGGATATGAATGACCTAAATCTTATATTTTTTATAGTACGTGATCCATTGAATAAATAATCAATGAACTGACCATTTTCCTTCAAATACCTCAGTTACTATACATGAAAATAAACTATTATTATCATTATATTCTATCATGGTAGTTGGATATTATTATAATCAATTTTACTTTAATCAAATAATCAAACATTAAGTGATTTTAAAAAAGAATTAAAATCTCACTTATGTGATTCAATGGTATTAAATACAATCTCCCATCATTACATAATATATTAATAGGATTGAATCCACATCGATGACCTTTGTTTCACATAACTGATTTTATTTCATGTAGAAATATTGAATAATGTAGGATTTTTACTCACGTAGTCAAAATAAACACAATAAATTGAAATGAAATATCCTATTTTCTACATATATGTGATTCATGTCACTGATTACTCCACATAACCATTTTATGCAATTAAATAATCACGCAGTAGATCATATAAAAATAACAAATTTCAAATATGTGATTCCACAATAGAGAATATAGATTTAGATAATTCCATTATGCATGTGAGTTATGTATCATATTGATTAATTTATCACTTTTCACCACGAATCCAAAAATTTCACATAGCTGATTTACAAAATATAGGTAGATTTCAACTAAAATTGTCTCAAATGAACAGTAAATGAAATTAACCACCGAACACATTAGAAAAAGATAAAACCTAATGAACACAATTAAAAGAAAGATAATTAGAAAAGAATTAATGGTATTTATGATAATCAAAACCTAATGTGAATGGGATTTGTTGGAATAACATTATTAGTCCAACAATAATCACTACATTACCAAATCGCCAGGATGCTTTCCTATATATAGAATTATTAACAGTGTTCTTACAAATTTCATCTCATCTAATTATATAAAAATAACCAATATTATCCCTAAAAATATATAAACATTTCTGTGATACCAACTAAAAAACCCAAACATGCACTCCTAAATTTCATGCCAGAATAGAATCTTTAAACATTTCCTAACACCCAAATTGAGATGAACCCTTCAATATTTTATAACATTTATATATGCTAAGCAATAAAACAAAAAATTCATTTTTGAATTCCATGAACCGATGGTTTTATTTCTATGAGGACATATTACGTAGGTATCCTAATTTTCAATACATTTGAG
Source organism: Viscum album (assembly GCA_963277665.1). Lineage (NCBI taxonomy): Eukaryota > Viridiplantae > Streptophyta > Magnoliopsida > Santalales > Viscaceae > Viscum > Viscum album. The sequence goes on from OY728129.1 coordinate 1,073,933,467, forward strand.
TAATTTAATATTTTGAAACCACTATAGACTCCCTTCCAGAAAACTCGAAAGATATACTCATCATCATAAACAGGGGAAGGGAACCATAAGAAAGGGGTTATCTCACAGGGTAAAAAAAGAAATATTTTCGACATTTACTTAAGGGTTTAATAATAAATATATGAGGAAACATACTAAATAGGTAAATATCTTATCAAAATAAACATTTATCAATAAAAATTTTCTATAAGTCATGAATGAAGTTTATGTAATCTCAAATGAAAAAACATACGCCACTGAAAAAATACGTGTAATCAAGAGATAATAATAATGAGAGTTGTAATATAATAATATACATTAATATATTTTTTTGGAAATGATGTATAATAGTTATCAATAGAAGTAACATAGGTATATAACTCATAAAATAGAAATCCAAGAACCACCACCCATTTCCCATAACATAGGGGATGAGGCATCAATACCTGATTTTCATAGTGGTGCAAGAATCACTACATTGTTATCCTCATAATATTAGAGAAAGAATCACTACATAATCATGATAACATATTTGATCAGTAATCACTTCATTATTCCCCTAAAAATGTGAAAAAGGCATCACATCCTGATTCCCCTAGCATTGTTTATCAGGCATCACATCCCGATCTCATAGTAGGGAGAGATTCAATATTAAATCTTCAAAATTATCACATGTTTTATTAATCCTCGTCCAAAGAATTGAATGGTGATATAAGACCACAACCACAACATAATAATCATACATACAAATATGGTTCATTAGAATAGAAAAATATTCATACTTCAAGCATTATTTAATTAACCTAAGTAAAAGTGTTGGGTTTCATGCAAACCATTCCTATAATTTTACATAATAAATCCATTATAAAATGTTGGACTGTGGGTTAAAAATGTCTCCATTATGAAATAATTATAATTAATGATGCCTTTATAGATAAATAATAAACGTTTTATATCTTTTGATAAATCACATGAAAATAATATGGACTACCATTTTAGAGGCTTGAAAACAACTTCAATGCATTTTTATTTGAAAAAATACAAGATTATGATAAGAAATTTAAAAAATATACTTTATAAACAAAATATGTTTTTTAGAAAATTAAATTTATAATATAAATATGATTCAAAAAACATTATTTGATAACATATAGTAATATATAACAAATGGTTTTATAAAACATAATCCATTATAACCACTTTTAAAATCATTAATTCATATTTTAAATGAAAAAGTTTGTTTCAATAAAATATAATAATATTTCCTTTTCAAATAAAAAAATCATGATTTAATATAATTTGTAAAAATATTTTAGAATGTGAAAATGAGTACAATGCGTATTCTTCGAAATGATGATAATTATTCTTAATAGTGTCATAGTTTTATGTGGAAAAAATCACTGAGGTGGAATATTTGAATCAAAAGTGTTATTTTTATCAAATATAAATACAATGTTTAATATAATATATTAGGGTAGCATAAACCAAGAAAATTATAATGATGTTTAAGAAGTGGTGAAATAACATAAAGAATGATTATTTGAGATTATAAAATACATTACGACATCAGTAATAATGGAATTATAAACCCTAGAAAAGGGATATAGTGCTAGATAAATCCCATATATTTCATAGAACCATATGATAAAATAAATACATGGAATATATTTATATATATATACACCACATTATAGATACATGTGGTGAATACGCATTATAACTCAAGGAGGTAAAATTGAGATGTAAAGGCGCTGGAAAGCTAGACATACATTGATTAGCAACACATTTAAGGAATTAAAATGATATGAATCTTTAGAACCTATGAATTAAATGAATTTAAAAAAATAAACCATTATGTATTTATCACTCCATATCAAATAGGATATGGTGAACAATATGAAAAATGACTCAAGAAATTAAATTAGAGACCAAAAATTCCATACCTTAAATCCCACTTAGTTTAAAAGTCTATAACATCATGTACCATTTACATAACTATCTTAATCACTATGTTTAATTCACTATTCCAATATAATATCTTTTATTAAAAAAAATTAAGCATATATCACAAACATTATTCCATGTTATAGTATATTTTCATCATTATATGTTATGATTTGTTTTGATTGTTTATTGTGTAAAAGTTTCACTATAACAAGGTTTATTCTCACTTACATGTACACCGTTCATTCATCAAAATTTAATAATTATAGAATATTAATTATTTAATTTATTATTTTTGTCTCATTTTATTAATTGAAATACATGAATTTGGTTCTTGAAAAAGGAAAATGTGATAAACTAGTTTTAGTATGTTTAATTATATAAAGGCGCAGTATTAGTATATATATATATATTAAATAATAGAAACATCCATCCGAAATACTGAAAAAATATTAAATAAATTATTGTTACATGATATTTCTATTATATTATATTGCATCATCATTCATGGTTTAAATATTTTAACACCATTAAAATATGTGGTAAAATGACACAAACTAGAGTGTGTTAGAATTATTTAATGAGTAAGGAAATATTTTTATATAATGGTAAATTAACATTTAATTAATCATAAATTGGTCATAAATATAATTTATCTTTGTTAAGTTAATTATTTGATCCATCCTTGCTGGTTGGTGATAATAAATAAAATTCATTATTCACAGTGTTGGTAGTCTATATGGATACATGATTAATGATTCCATTTCTTAGTGAATAAGATGTAATGAAGGAATATGATATATTTTAATTTTAGATTTATATTATTAAAATATTATACATTTCAATTCATGAAATCCATATTTTTTACAATCTATGAATGACTATGGTGAAAAACGAACCACTTGGATTTGTAGAGCTGATATTCTTAACATACACACAATCAATGTTGTTTTTTTCTTTTTGGATGGAAATGATTTAATATTTATTGATCCATTAATATAATAATATGGTAATATATTAACATTAATTATTTAATTATATTATTGTAGATAAATAAATTTTATAATAGTTTAAATGGGATGGGAAGACTAATGAGTGAGAAACACTTATATTGAGAAAATTTTATTTATCTGGGAAATTTCAATAAAAATAAATGAATTATGATAACTAATGGAGACTATAGTATAATCAACATGATAGAGGATTATATAAGGATATTATGGAATAATATTAATATTAATTTATAATTTTTAGGTGTATCATGAAGTTGTTTATGTGATCCCCTTTCATAGGTGAAGATAATGATAAACTTGGATGTTCCCATTACATTTCAATAATTCATTGCAACTATTCATGTATTAAAGGATACAGAAGTGTAAAATAATGTATTTGAGGGGTGGGGTGAGGGGTTATGATCCACAACTCATCAATACACATTTATTCATATATTTTATACTCTTTATGTCTTTTACACTTAAAAAAAATAAATTCAGCTTTTATACTTTTACCATTAACAAGTTTTTTTAATCTCAGTAATTAATTTCAAGGAAAAAATTATAAATTACTTATTGAATAATTTTAACATTGTTATTTCAGACATGAATTTTTTTAAATTAATATAACAATGTTTTAATATCCTAATTAAACAATTAACAAACATAATTATTAAAAACAATTTATTGAAAAAGTGTGTTTTTATGTATAAAACTTTTGTGTGATTTAAAATTATATTTGTTATTAGTTTTCATGATATAAATTTTTCTATTTTGAAAAATGTAATTTTTTTGATATTTTATGTCAACCAGAAAATAAAATTTGAAATAAAATTTTTAATTAATGTAAGTAGTGGGATGGAATTGATATGTTTCTCAATATGTTGGTGTTTTCACAATTTAATTTCTTGAGATGAATTATTTGTGATGAAAATTTTTAATAGATTATGTTGTTGAATGATTCCATTGTATATATATTATAATTTATATGTTTTAATGTTTTTATGAATAAAATACTATTTTTTTCTTTTTTGTATATGATGTATGATGCACATTGGAAATATTTTTTATACTAAATATATGAGAATATTTTTTTTAAACACTTGTAATTAATTATTAAGAGATATTATAATATGTTGCTAAAAAGTCCCTCATGTTATAAGTGAAGCATTTCTAAGGTGATGGTGTTTTTTGACCAAGAAGGTGATTGTAATATTGAACCTCAGGCATGTTCCAAGATCATCACATAAAAATATGATAAAGGAAATAAAGTGGTGTGCAAGTGATAAAGTGGGTCCCAAGTGAAGAAGGGGCCCAAAATTCATTGAGGGGCCTAAAAGAAAAAAATTAGTATAAATGTAAATAAGGAGAAATTAGTTCATATTTTAATTTCATAACTAAAAAATATTAAAATGGAATAAATGTGTTGTAGAATTAAACAAGTTTCATTCAATTAATTAATTGGGGCTCAAGTCATGAAGTGGCACACAAGTTACAGAGCAGTGCACAAGTCATGAAGTGGGGCTGAAGGTGAGTTTTTTACCTGACACACAGGTTCTCCAAAGTTCCTATAATGATATGGCTACACTTCATGTTTTTAATTAGTTCAACACTGAGGAAAAATCTGTGCTTTTATAGCACAGGTAGAAGTGGTGTGCATGTTATGAGTGGCATGAAAGTAGTGGTTTTCATGTTCTAGGTGGCATGAAAGCAGTGTGTTTTATAGTCAGTGGAGTGCATGTAGTTCCATTTAAGTGTTGGCACACAAGTAGTGCACCCATGTTGTGTCACATGAACAGTGGTGCACTAGTAGTGGTGCGCAAGTAGTGGCACCCAAGCAGTGGCACACAAGCAGTGGGGTGCAAGCAGTAGCGCACAAGCAGTGGCATGAAAGCAGTGGAGTGTAATTATAAATGCTGTTTAAGTATAAAATTTGTGTGAAAGTTTGTTTTAATACAACAATGTAAGATTCATTGTACTAGTTAAATGGGCAGACAATTTACCCTAGGGTTTCTTGAAAGATGGATATTGCCCAGTACACCTGCAGTAACAGGGTATTCATCATTCGATGTAAATTGGAATTCATCAGAAAATCTACTTACAGTTGAGAAGTTATTCATTAGTGATAATGAAAGAATATACATTTCATGAAAGTATGAGTTGATTATCTGATGATGTAGTGAGATTTTTTTAGTTGAGAGAGTAGTGCGCTTTCAAATTGTGATTGGTAGTAAACTAGGAGGGAAAGCGAGTCTGCTACAAACATCAGAAAAAATAGTGCACTTTTAGTGGATTTGGAACATTTCCATATTATTGTTGTATGCTCCATGGATGTATCCCAGTGAGGGTCAACTGAGTAATTTTTTTTCCTTTTCATTCTTTAATAATTGTTCATATACTGCAATTGGAAGGAGAGAGAAAATATTTTTGTCTAACATATAAAAAAATATCAACAGTGGAAGTTTTTTTATTCGGTCATAACCTGATTCACCCACCCTATCAGGGTATTGAACCAAGTATAACTAAAAATTAGTATCATAGGGAATGTATGATATCGCTGATTCTTTATCAATGGATCCAATCAATCATAAACATATTATGACTATCCACATGAAAAACAATTTTTTATGGAAGAATCAGATGCAACACTCCTTCTGATCTTTTGGAATGAATGTGTTTAGAGTGGTGATTTATGGTTTCTCAACCGACAAAAATAGTGGGGTGTTATTAGAGAATGAAATAAGGGAACTAGATGCTGACGCTATGAGAATCAATTCTTTCAGGGAAGACCTAACCAATTCAATCTATATGAAAGTGATGACATGAAAAACATTACATGCTATGTTGGAAAAGATATTGTATATATGTGAAGGGGATACAAGGTTCAGATATGTAATGCCACATGTTATGTGGAAAAAGTATGATGATCTGAAAATGAACCCGAATGAGTCTGTTGATGGATTAATTGACAGGGTAAATATCATCGTGGAAGACGTGAGAGGTATTGGAGAAGTTATTGAAGGAAAAAATAATTTTGAAGCATATCTTGGGGAAACATCCCCCTCTGTTTAATCCTAATGTTTTAGTTTTGGAAGATAAGGAACCAAAATAGATGACATTAGATAACCTGCGCAACATCCTTAATGAATATGGAATGAGGAATGATGATAGATATTTTGTTGAAAAGGGAAAAACAAAAGAGGTGTAATTCAAGGAAATGATAACGCTCATCATTGAATATTCTTAGGAAGATGAAGAAATATAAGAGGTAATATCAATCCTTCCCTCAAACCTACAATGAGAAAAAGGAAAGTTGAAAGGGAAACTTCCACTATCATGTTTATATGTGTAAAAGATTGGAAATCATGCGGTAAGGTTCCCCCAAGAGGTTCCAATAAGATTATGAGGGTAAAGATGAAATTCCCAAGAGAAATCATTGAGAGTATATCAAAGGAAAAAAATAGGTGAACATAAATTTAATTAAAACAATTACTCTTCATTCACATTAATGTGACAGTATAGGTGATTCTGAGCTTAATGTGGTTGAATATATAGGGAATTGTAAATATTGTGTAGAAAATTCTATGATTGATGATATCAGATGTTAATAAAAAAGAAAGAAAACAAAAAAAATTAAGAAGAAAATGAAGTTGAAGGAAGAGTTTTTATGGAATCTTATTTAGAAGTATCTCTTGATAAGATTTATTATTGGTTTGAAAAAATGAAGAAATCCAATAAATTGGTATGTGATTCCAAAATCTATATGCAACCGTATGAAGAACAAAAGTCAATCCTGGTAAAAGAAATTGAATATACTATGTCCTCTAAGCCAAAGAGATTAGAAAAGGTTAATAAACCTAAAATCAAGGTTGGATAAGAGAAACATGTAGTCAATGGATTGAATAACATAGTGAAAGACCAAATAAAGCATATCAAAGAACTCTGAGAAGAATTTTTCATCCTATGAAGAAAAGTAAATGATCAAGAAAAACTCTTGACTCCTAGTACAATACCAGCAATGAAAATCGTTCAGAATACCAAAAAGTTGAACGAGAATAATAGTTACCATGAATAAAATATGAAAAAATTGTGTTCATGCGTTAAAGATAATGTGGGGCTAGATAAAAAATAGAAATCTGTGAAATTTGATGTCAGACAGAAAGAATCCACTTCGAAATTGAAGATTGATTTGGTTAATATGAAAAATAAAAAGTTTCATAGAACCCAAGGAAAAATTAGAGGTGCAGAAGTGACAGACAAGAATACTCCATACATTAGGTGTTATTTTTGTTGGAAGATGGGACATTCGTAGAATGTATCTTCCATATCCACGATACACTGAAGGTCACAAGAGAAATAGTGGCATCCAAATAGAGGAAAAATTTTAGAACATATTTTGGCGGATGTTGTATTTGGTGTGTAGGATTTAGGAATAAGGATAAATATTATACATCAATCATCCAGAGGAATGTGCCAAAACATATCATGAGTGGTTGCAAGTAGAAAATCATAGAATCATGAAGTGATCAGAAAACAAAAAATAGATTTTCACCTCTGTAGGATACCACTAGACCATCATACTCAGAGGAATCTAATGATATTCAATCTATTCGGTGTATGATTTCAAAAACATGGATCAAGAAGAAAAATGATGAGAAGTAAGTGGTTGCCTAAATTGACCTTAAAGAATCATACTGTTCTGGAGTATGGTTCCTTGAAAGCAGTTTCACATCGTATATGATAAGTAATAAGGATGTTGTAATAGGAATATAATATGACAATGAAAGAGATTTCATGTTTGTAATTGATAAAGTCTAAAATATTATTTTTATCAAGAATTTCTAGGTTTGGGGGTGAAGAAATAAGATGTGATAATGTCTTAGTAGTAGAAGGTATCATTCACAATTGTTTTAGTGTCAGTAAATTTTGTTACTCATGGAATTCTATAAGGTTTATTATGAAGATGTGTCTCATCAGAGGAAGAGATGGTGTAGTGATTATATAGAAAGAAAATACAAATGATAAATCTTTACCTTTTATGTGGTGCTGAATGTGTTTGCTTTTTATCCAGAGAGGAGAAAAACAAGTTTTGGAATAAATAACTTGGCCATCTATGACAACCTACCATGGATGATCTACTAATGTTTGATGCATCTAGAGATATCCAAAATCTATCACGTGATAATACACATACATCTGATGCTTTTCAATAGGGAAAGATCCTCAGAAAGACGTACAAATAGAAGGAAAATAAGTCAATAAGAGGGATTGAATTGGTGCATACTGATGTTTTTGGACCTATCACACCAAGAGATCTTGACAGAAAGAGATATTAAATTCTGTTCATTTATTATTATATCATAATGGAAATAGTATTCTTCATTTTTCATAAGTATTATGTGTTTAGTTTCCTAAAATAGTGTCAAAGTGAATCTGAAAGGATGCTTGGGAAAATAATTATAATGTTTTTAACTGACAAAGGTACATAGAAATCATATCATCAACAGTATAACCAAAATGATTATTATAGAACAATACCTACCAAAAAAATGTTGGAATGAAGAAGTATTGAAATTTTTCTACATTTCAAATAGGTCACTTTTTTTTCTAAAGGATGGAAATTCTCTGTATGAGATGTGGTACAGAAATAATACAACAATGAAATACATTCGAATATTTTGAAGTATGTGCTTAATTCTCAACAATCAAAGGCATAAGTCGTTTGAGTCACATTGAGATGAGCATATATTACTTTTCTAATTAAGAAAAATAAAATCATACTAATTCTTTCACAAGAGGCTGGGAAATGTAGTTGAGAGCAATGATGCCACTATTGTGGAAAATGAAGAGAATAATCAATAGTTCTATGAACAATTTCTTGATGAATGTGATGAACAAGAAAGTAACACATGGGCGTAGAAGTAGAATATATTTACTGAGAAAAATATACTAATGATGAAAAAGAAAAATACAAGTATGTATATAAAAAAGAATCCAAAGATTTGAGCTGACATTGACATGCATAATATCATTGGTGGTCAGAATGATCTTGTTCAAACTAAAATAATTAACTCACTGCCCCATTCATCTCTCTTATCTTATGTTGTACCTAAATGTTTTGTGGATGAAGCTAATGATGAATATTGTGATCAATCGATTAATGAATAACTAGACCAGATTGAGAATAATTATACTTGAGATGTTTTCTCGAGGCCAACAGATAATAATTTCATCGTGAAAAAACGGGTATTTCATAATAAAAATAATGATGCTGGTGTTTTTATCTGAAACAAAGCATGTCTTGTGTGAATTGGATAATCCCATATAAAGTGAATTGATGTTAATGGGAAATTTGGAGCTATGTCAAGGCTGGGGACAATCAGATTATTATTGGCCATTACAGTGCAATGAAAATTCAAAGTGTTTCAAATGGATGTCAAGTAATAATTTTTTAATAGGGTTCTAGAAGAAGAAGTTTATATTGAGGCTCCAGATGGGATTCTCAATAATGAAGTATATAAAATGGTGTTTCAGATGATGAAGGCTTCAAATGGGTTGAAGCAAGCCCAAAGATCATGGTATTCATTACTACATTAATTTTTTAAGAAGTTCAGTTTTCAACATGGTGTAGTTGATTACATGTTTTATGTGAACAATGATAGTAACAAAAGAATTATGGTGATTTTAAATGTTTTTGATAAATTATTTGGAGGATAAGATGTCAAATATGAAAAAAACAATTTTCTAAATTCATGAAACAAGTGTTTTAAATTTCTATGATCGGAGATCTGATGATTTTATTTAGATTACAAGTAACACAATGAAGGAATGACACATTTATATCTCAATCCATATATGACAATAAGGTTATGAGGAGATATGGGATGGAAAATTACAAGGAAAAGAAGACTCTGGTTGTTACCCAGATGAAAATGTCAAAAGATGATGAAGGAAAGGTCGTTAATATCATATAATATTGTCCAATTATTGGATGTTTACTATACATGTCTGTGATAAGGCCTAAAATTGTATTCACCAGATTCCAAGCAGTGAGATGTCAAACTAATCACCAGTAAATCCACCTGCATTAAAATAATAGAATAATTCGTTATATGAAGGGAATGATTGAATTCGAAAAGTATAATGGAAAATCAAAATAAGAGATTTTGGGATATATAGATGTATATTGGGCTAGTTCAGTAGATGATATGAAATCAATTTCAGGAGGTTCTATTTATCTTGGTGGATTGTGTATTTCTTGGTTGAGCTAGAAAAAAGATTGAATTTCAATGATCACCATAGAATCTGAGTATATTGCAACCACACAAGAATGCATGTATTTATTTTGGATGATGTAGTTTCTTGATGGCATGGGAATGACATTGTAATCTCTTATACGAATTCAGTGTGATAACTCAAGTTCCATAAATCTTAGAAAAATTCCATTCATCATTCAAGGACCAAGCACACTGAAATTAATATCATTTTATTGAAGAGAAGGTGGTTCATAGTGCTAGTAAATTTGGAATATCTTCCTCTATAGTGATAGGTTGTTGATATTATGATTAAGGCCTTACCCAAGGATGCATTTGGGAAGCACTGACTGGCTCTGGGAGTTCGTTCAACCCATACACATGAAACAGTGTGGATATGGAACCGCCCTCTCCTTGAGGTATGGTTTTATTTTCACTAATGTACTAATCATTACTCTTTACTATGTTTTAGACCTCAAAGGGGTGACCTTTCGGTTCATTTATAACGTAGGAGAAAAAGTGAATCCTAAAGGGGGAGAAACTATGGATTTTTTTGGGAGAAATGACTTAGTAAAAGTCACATGGATATGCTGATAGGTGGAGTAGTGATATAGGGGGAGAAACAAGATTGGGGGAATATGATTTTTAAATCTAACAATGCATTAAGTGATTGATCAAAGATTTTATATCACAATAGATATGGTTCGTGATGAAAGTAGAAGAGTGGTGTTAGAATGGTATCAAAAATTGGTGTTCAAAATGAAGTGATTTGTTGATGAATTTTTCATTATACTCTTGTTTCTAATGTTGATCATTTATCAAGTGGGATTAGAGTATGTGTTGTGTAAATCATTTATGTATATGAGAATCGTAAGAGGTGAATGGTGGTTCGTCATGGAAGAAAAATTAATGATGTATCGAATTAAGAAAGTGTTGTGAAAAAACCCAAAGTGGGATATTGTTGGAAAAAATTCCCTCAAGGTATCATTTATTCATTTTGAGGTGATTTTTCTGGTTGAAAAAGCAGGCGATTGGAATATTTTGCACAAAACATGTTTCAATATCATCACATAAATATATGAAAAATGAATGAAATTGGTGCTCAGGTCATAAAGTGGAACGCAAGTGAAGAAGGGGCACACATGTCATTAAGGGGTGCATATGTTAAGAATTTACGTGCAATTGAAGAAGGGAGAACAAGTCATATTACAATTTCATAACACCAAAATATGAAAAAAGAAAAAAACTAAGTTCTCATGTTATCAAATGTCATGAAATTCATTAATGGGCACACATATCATGAACTAGTGAGCATGTTACGGAGCGACTCATAAGTCATGATGTGGCGTGAAAGGTGAGTTGTCCACCTCATGCACATTGTATTTATAATTACTATTAATATATGGCTATCCTACTCCATTTTCAGTATCTAAACACTTATTTAAAATACATTCTCTGATCACACATGTTGATGTGGTGCAAAATTTCTGAGTTGCACGCAAGAAATGAGTTGCGTAGTCAGTGGAACACAACTAGTGGCATGCAATTAGTGGTGCGCAAGGAGTGGCATGCATGTAGTGGTGTTATAGCTGTGGCACACAAGTAGTATAACACAATTATATTGTGGTGTGAAAGTCTAAAATTTGATCAAAAGTTAGTTTTCCAACAACAAGGGCATATGCTTCCCACTAGTTAATTGGGTACAGAAGTCACCCTAGGGTTGCGTGAAAGATGGATGTTTGTCCGTACACCTGCAGTAATGTGGTATTGATCAGTGGATAAATATTGGACTTCACTAGGGCATCTACATATAGTGGCGGATGTATTAATTAGATAATTAAAGTACCTACATGACTTTAAATTTTGGTTGGATCGTTTAAAAAAGCACTAAGCTATATTATGTTGAGAGAGTAGTGAGATTTCAAATTGTGATTGGTTTTAATCAAGGATGGAATGTGAGTCTGCTCTATACATTGTAAATCATAGTATGATTTTAGTGGATTTGGTATATTGACACATTGTTGGTGATTTCTCCTTGGATGTAGCCCAGTGTGGGTGAACAAAGTAAAAATGGTGCGTCCTATGATTTATTTATGATTTGTTCATAATCTAAAATAGAAAGGATACGGAAAAGATTTTTGTTTAACAATGAAACAACGTCAATAGGGGTAGTTGTTTTTATCTATTCTACATTGACTCACCCCCCCCCCACTCAGGGCATCCAACCTTGTGTACCTTACATAATATATAGTTTTAATTTTTTAAAAATCATTCTTTCTAACAACAAATTAAAAATCATGAAAAATAATTTATAATGATATGAAACATAAGTTTAAAAATATTATTTTATATCTATGTGTTTTTTAAATCACATGATATTTTTAGGAAAAAATATTTGAAAACAAAAAATGTATGAGGTTAGAACATGACAACTTTTAGCCACATGGATTTCCAAAATTATTAAGGGTGTATTTACAATTACATTTGACTCAAAATGAGTGGAGTTAATGTAAAAACCCACCTCATTTGAGGTGAAATGTTGTTTAATTTTTTTGTTAACTTCTTGTGTTGTCAATGTTAAAGTACATTAAAGTAGGTTTAAGTGCTCTGGAAGGTATCAAAGTTCCTCAAGAGGTTTTTAGGGCACTCACCCTTAAGGCTACAATACCATCATATAGACATAAATATTTATATAGTCATGTAGAACCTCTTGAAACCCATAGTATTGTTTGTGGGGTTTGAAAAATTTTTCTCAAGGGTTTTTTAGTCTTCTTCTCATTATTTATCCCCATAAGATTACCTGATTTTCTCGCTGCCCATTCATACAACATCTGCACCCAGAAGCCTCTACTCAACACATATTTCTTCCTAAAATATATTCTTCATTGGATATCAGTTTTTTGACTATTTAGTACATCTAGTACCTATTGGTAAATCTATAACCCTTCTCTCATATATTCATGTTATTTGTCACATCCTTTTGTATTCCTTCATGTATATATTATATACCCTATTTTCAATGTATTTCTATACTAAATCAATATTTTCCATTCTATGATGAATATAATTCCAATATATAATTTTTGGCCCTTACTGTACCCATAATAGGTGTTTCCAACATATTTTTCTATATTCTTGTTCTATTTTCTTAGGAGTTAGTGATATGTCTCGTGTTGGTTTGGCTGCTTATCATTATTTTTTCACAAAACCTTAATCCTTGTCAACGGAAAGCAATACAAACCCATTGAAATTTCATTATTTTCAAAGTAAAAATTGTATGTTAATGGGGTCTCTTATTTGGGAATTTACATTCTGGACTATGGCCTTGAAATTAGAAACATTAATTAAGTTGGTGATTATTTTTGATAATGGAACATGGTTTTTGGAAATATGATTTATGGTACCATTTTTTTATGTGTATTTTAATGGGGGTTTATTTAAAAAAATGAAATTTAGAATTTATATATTAATATGAAAATGGAATCTAATACTTATTCTTTTAAATTATTTATTAAATTAGGGAAATCATGAGTCATACTGAGAATCATATTATGTCTGTCGTGTTGCAATATATAGATCCTCAACATTAAACCCATGGATAAACCAGAACTCATGTAGACATAAGTGTCATCGAGGATAAGAATATAACTAGTGGATTTTTTTTTGGGATTTTGGAGGAGTATCTTATCCTAGACAGGGAGTGGTTCTAGGTTAGAATTGTCCCCATGATGTGCTTAGAGATATAGAAATTTGGCCAAATCTAGTGGTTTAATCATAAGGGGTTACCATGGAGCCCAAGTTTAGAGTATTCTGTATTTATTCATATCTATAGTAATATAAATTGTCTATAAATGGTTCCATGAAATGAATTTAATATATAAATTTGATAATTTTGGAGATGTCATTGGTGGTGAACTACTGAGTAATTCTCAGACCCTACATCTGATGTTTTTTGTCACCCGAGCATAATCTATGGATATTGGTTGGGAAAATGAAAATCACCTTATGAACAATGCATGATTTTATTCTAGGATTGAGCTGCAGATAGGATCTAGGTAAGGGATAGAACATATTTTCAAAGTCATTATATTTTTTAAAATTACCATTTTGTACTATTTTGTTCCATCTTTTTATGGTTGATGATTTGCAGTTCTCTTAAATATCATGTAGAATCATTCAAAATTTTTTAGGGATTATATTTAATTCACGACTCCATATCATTTTTCACCATTGGTGGGGTGTGATATATTTCATTTTCCTTATTTATCATTGTCATTTAAAAATGAAAAAAGGTTATAGTGTCACCAATAAATATTATTGGGACATCGCCACTAGTCAGTAGTCCCATGCATATAGGGATGCATTCCTGAGGTATAGTTGTGATAACTAGTCTAGGCAGCAATTAGTGGTCATGGGTGGTGGATCCTTAAAAAGTGATGTCGAATGACCCTTTTCTTTTGTATGAAAATTTTAGAAGGATATAGGAGAATACGATGATTCATTTATTGGTAATGAACGTGTTCCGTGGAATAGTTAAACCATATATGGGGAAAAACCAGGTCATGACGGTGGGATCATTATTCTACTATTCATTTGTACAGTTTATTTATTTACTCCTTCGATGGAACACTTTTTAATTATTGATTTTATTTTTTTGGGTTTTATCAATTGGGTCATTATGAATAAAACATTAGTTTTTGGAATATATAGTGCTAGTTTTTATAAATACAAGGGAAATGAACTGGTAAATATTATATTTATCTCTGCTAAAAAAGATGTGATAAATGGTCCCTTTTATCCATGATAAATAATGAACTCATAAAATGAATCATTTATCATGGATTTTTTAGAGATTATAATAGTGTACCTTTATCATAACTTTTTTGTAGCACTAGTGAAGGGTAACCATTACGAGTTCATTTATTAGTGTCAGTAAGGTTAAAATTTATCAGTGCTACATTAAGCATTGATAATACTAATTCATGAGTCCCTCATTAAAAATGTGGATGGTCAGCCACTAGTTTATATATCATTTCAGAGCATCCAGAATTCAAAATCCTACAAGGGATATCAGCTCCAACCTACACTTTCATCACACACCTATATAAGCCCATTCCAAAACGCACGGACCTGCATTGTCCATGGACCACCTAATTCGCTCAGTGATCTTTATCCCACCCTCTATTCAGTAGGCCTTCTATATTAGACGGACTAAATGGCTGACCATTCAGGTTACGGTCCTGCTGACTTAATAACCTTTTTAATTAAATTCTTATTTCATTTATAAAAAATTATATTTACATATATTAAATATTGTTATATATATATATATTATATCATATTATTAAATAATCCTACAATTATTTGATTATACATATATATTAATATTTAATATATTCAAATATATATATATATATATATATTTTACTATTATTTTAATAAAATTTATTAATTTTTAATATTTGTTTATATATGTTAATTTATTTATAATAAAATTATTATTTTGTATATAAAAATATAAATTGATATATATATATACACACACATATATAGATATATATATATATATATTAAATTTATATATATATTATTATATATATATTAGTATATATATATATATATATTGTTATATATTAGTAAAGAGTCTATTAATATTTTTAAAAAAAATTGTTAAATTTGAAAAATATTATATATAATTAAATAAGTAATACACTAGTTATAATTAATAAAAAGGAAGTTATTTATTAAATTCAAAATATTATACTTAGATAATAATATGCTATCTATTACGGTGTATAAATATTAATATCTATTATTTCTAATAAAAGGGTTGTTGACCCCAAACTATTATGTATATAAGTATATATTAAATTTATTCATTTTAATTAATAAATTATTATCAGTTAATGGTTTTAATGTTGCTATAATTTTTATATTTTTTAAAAATATATATCTTTATTTAAACAGATATTCAATCAGTTTCATGGGATAGACCAGGGTAACCAATAAATTTTTTATAATTAAATTAAATTTATAATGTAATTAATTTTATACTGATTATATATATATATAATTAATCTATAGTATATAATTAATATAAATGATGAAGATAATTAAAAACTTCATGTACTATTTAAATCAATAATATATTATTTATTGGCATATACTAAATAATCCTTATTATACTAATTAAATAATTTATATACAATTTATTAAGACATATATTCTATTTATTATTTTCATATTAATTTTTTTTATTTAATATAAAATGTATAGTAATTTTTTAATTACGCGTGTAGAATTAAATTTCATTCATTTTTAACATGAGTTCATTTAATATATTTATAATGTTCTGGATCTGAGCGTGCTCGGTCAAAAACAATTGTTAATGAAAATAATTTGCAAACAGAAAGGGGATAGATGGAGTCAAATAAAGATGAATTAACTCATCTATTATAAGAATACTAAAAACCAAGATAAGAGTTACATACATAATCATGATCTAATTAATCATTTTCGTCATTGGTTTCCCACTCTGACTGTGAGTTCCTCTTTTTAAAGATCATAGAGTATTTTTCCTTGATCTTTTCCAGTTCTAGAATGGGTATATTAGAAGCCCCGCACCCACATTCATAATAATATTCATCTTGATCATGCCCACTTATAGAAACCCATTCATCATGACCACACCATCTTCCCTGAGTTTTTGGATGAAGTCCCTATCTTTATGACTTGTCTTATTAACATATCCTTTCTAGAACCTCTATTGCATCTGATTCCAGAATTCCTTTCCCTATATCCATCAACGGTGTCTCATTCTGCTTCACATTATCAACATCTAGAGAGTCTTCAACAAATCCATTATTCTCAGGAACCTTAGCCATCACAATTTTTTTAACCGGAGTTTGAGGATCCATGGATTTCATAGCATGATGTCCAGCATCATCCAACAATTTTGTCTTCCCTTTTTTCATTGAAACATGGTTTTCCTATTGTCTCAAATTATCATCAAAATATCTCTAAACCATCACCCCAAAATAATATTTCTCAAATAATGGATTTCTCTCATGAAATTAAATCTCCCCCTCAGCAGCATCAACCCACAAGACCCTCTGGTCATATTGACCACCAAACGTTTCAACATGCCTCTAACCCCTATAATCATTCATGAAATTTTGAGAGAGGGAATTCTTAGTAATCCATTCCAATTTTTCATCAATAGACCTTCAAAAACTATCATTCTACCTAAGAACATCTTTTATGTGGATCTTTCCTATATGGGGCCCACTATATTAAAAATCATCACATTTAACCTTCCACGTTTGAGTCTGCAATTCCCAGATACATGACCAACCATCTTAAAATATATTCAATTCATGTTTCTCCAACATTTTTTAGACAGATTCACAATGAATTTTCATGGAGGAAAAATTTTTTATACCTTTCATATTCCACAAAATGTTCAATATGATGCCCTATAGTAATCTGAATTATCAATTGAATCTATGTGATCTGGAATTTAACCTCAACATTCATTTAATATAATTTATCATTGATAATGTTAATGGTGTGCATATGTTTTTTATAATGTGTTGATTTTAAATATTTTTTATTTTATTATTTTTTATAATTTATTTACTTTAAATATTTTTAAACATAATTATTTTCTAATATATTTAATTTTTTATATTTATTCATTTAATAATTATTATTCAATATTTTTGTAATTTTACCCATTTTCTAATATTTATTTATTCTTATTTTATTAATTTTTTTTAATATTTTTTCAATTTAGACAGTTCATATTTATTCCTTTCAGTTTTACTTTATATAAATATTCATTTAAATTTCATTAAATTGTTTGTATAATTAATAACAGTTATACAATTTTGTAAATTTAATCATTATTATTCTTATTTTTTTCATTAATATACCCTATATATTATATAATTTCATTATTAAATTTAACATATATCAAACCAGTATATATATACACACACACATATTAATATCACAGACACAAATATTTTCATAATTACTAAAATCTTATATAAAAACACCTACACATAATAGTTATGTAATTTATTTAATTTTTAATGATAATTTTAGAATTTCATTTTATGATATAATATAGTTGTTATATTATGTTTTTAATTGGAATATATTATTTACATATTATTATTATTATATTAGATAGAATTATTTATCCATTTTTTATATTTATATTTTATTTTTTGGAACATAAATATTTTCTAATTTCATTGTACATATATATTTACTGTGTTTTATGTTTTTCAATCTTTATTCATATGTATTTCATTATATATCAATATTTTCAACAATTTGTCAAAATTTTAGAACATATCCATTTTTTTATATAATTCATGTATACTCCCCTTTAATTATTAAATTTCACTCATTTTTAATATTCATTATTTTAAGATTAAATATTCATTAATAATTATAAAATCACATTTGAAAATAAATATTTATAAATTTATAAATTTATAAATTTTATATATTTATAGAATATATATATTATTATTATAAATAAAAAAATAAAAAAATATTTATATAATTATAAATGAATAATTATATATTTAAATAATTTTAAAATTATAATACAAATTTTTATGTAATGTATATATTTACTGTATTTATATTTATATTTTTTATGTATTTATTAAATATATATAATTATAAATATAGACTAAATAATATATTTATATTATTAATATTATACAAATATTTGTAAATATATTTATATTTTTTAAGTAATTATAATTATAATTATATTTATAAATACATATTTATAAATATATATTTATATATTTATATATTTTTTTATAATTATGTACATTTAAACTTTTTAATTATATTATTTATAGTATTAGAATTAATTACACAATCCTTTAACAATAACTTTTTAGATCAAATAATGATTTATCTATATGTAAACATATTATTTTAACATTGATAAAACCCATCATTATTATAACTTTTTGGGAAATGCTGATAAAATCCTCCCTAATCTTTAAAAAATAACCCTAACCATGTTGATTTCTCTAACAATACTCAAGAACTATTTGATGTTGATATCTCCTGCACTTCCCCTCAACCATATCTTGGATGAACCTACCATCATATATATGGTTTGATATTTTTTCTCATCCTCTATCATTTATCAGTACTATTGATCATCTATATTAATAATGTAAACTCAGTCGTAGTGTGAACTAAATATCACATGTATTAAGGATCCCTCCTTCCCTCTCTATAATTAATAAACTAAGATGATGACCCCTCTAAATAATATATGAGTTGAAGAATAAGTGTTGTATCTTATGGTCTTGCCTTCACCTGGCGTAAAATTTAGACAATTCACAATCGGCAAACAAAGTTGATTGGGGTTATATACACTGTCTAATATGAGTTGGTCATGTTGGCCATGTCGAGTGAGCCTCACTTATATGTCTTATATATATGATTATCTTATAAATAGTGGTGGTTCCCATATCACTAGAGAGTGGATAATCAAAATTCTTATCATTGAAATTGTTAAATGTTCTATTTATTGTTTGGTTTTGAATTGATTTTTATTACTCATTTTTTCTAATGGTTTAGTATTATGTATTCATTTTTCCTATTTGATTTTGTTTTTTTATAAAAAATTTAAAAGTATTTTAAATATAATTTAATTTATTTTATAATTTCTTTATTTTATTATTTATTTTCATTTTTTATGTATGAATTTATAGTTGGGATGTTGTTTGATTTTGTAGAATAATGTGAAAATTTTTATTTAAACATTTTTATATAATTATTGACTATATTAGATTTGTTTAGGGATCATATATGTAACACCCCAAAATTTAAGGATAATGTATCATTTTAGTTTTATTGATGTCTTACGTTATACACAACCATAAAGGAATCTTTCATGTAACACTTAGTTGGCTTACGTTACATGAAAAAGTGACCTTCTTCGATGGCTTGCGTCGTACGCAATACTGTGTTTCACTAAAAACAATATATTATTATCATGGACTTGCCATTATGAATAGTATTAACCACATTTTGAATTTTATAACATGATAATTCATCTTACACATTTTTTAGAACATGGTATGATAACAAAATCAAATTTTCGTATTAAGGAAGTATTTTAAAAAAAATGCAGTTTTACAGCATTTTGATAATGGACCCATTTTAAATCTAATTTTTTACGAGTTTATAAGTTCAATTTTACAAAATTTTCAAATTATTTTGAATCATGATATAAAAATTTACTTTGGATAATTTTTTCATATTTTTATGATAACTTTCATATTTTGATGAATAGTAAAAATACTCTAAATTTTACATACAAGAAACATTTTTCAAAGAGATAATTTATATTGTTAACTTACAATATTTAATGGTTTAAATTTACAAATATAATAAATTTTTACCACTTATATAATGTATGTAATTAGAATTAATTTTACATTGAATTCATAGGTAAAATCATTTCAATCTTTTGCAATATTTTAACTTTTAAAACCCATTTTCTCAATTGAAGGAATAATTTTAAATCACTTTTTGAAACATCTCTATTTTTAGTTTTGAAAAATAGATTCCATATTTGGAATCTATAGATCCAAATTGTGTAACTAGTTAGCTTTTATTTTTAGACATTATTAATAGTAATTACGGTAAATTTTATTTACCAAAGTTAATGTTAAATCATGTAATTAAGGGTAAAAATAATAAAATGAAATTTCCCTAAAACATATCTTAATATAATTATATGATTCTATTTCTCCCTAAAAAAATTGGGTCAAAATGGTTTCTTTTGGAACACACTTGTATGTGATTAAGACATTTATTTTATTTTATTTATAGAAATGTTAAATGTGTCTTTCTCAAACTTTAATAATTAAAATATTTTTAATATAAGGTAATACTAAAAATAAATTCGATTAAAAAAACTCATTTGAAATCTAAAATTATGTTCATTATCATGGTATTTTATTAGTAATTTTTATGAAATATATAATTACTTTAATATCTTATACTATAATGATGATGAAATTATTTATTTAGTGAAGAAATAATAATATTGTTCTCATGAAAATAATAATAACCATAAAAAGGCCCAACACGTGCCTAAAACATATTGGTAGTTTATATCTACTCCATAATAATCCATGTTTCTACTTTTGGACCATTTGGGGCCTTATTAAATATATTATAACATTTATTTTATTTTATTTTAAATGATGTCAAAGTTGTCATCTTCATGATTTAATAAACATAACATTTTAACAGTTAGGTGTTTTATAAGTTAAATTCTACTAAAAGATTTATTATGAAAAATATTATATTTATATTCATCATAGTATTTTATTATTAATTTTTATGCAATAAATAAGTATATTAAATAATTATAAAAAAATGTTGTAGTAAATATTTTATTAAGTGAAATATAAAATAAATAGTTTTTAAAATATTAAAATAAATATTATAGGAAATAATTAATCTGCTCCATGAATTTTTTAGAATAACAATACATGTTAGGAATATATTAAATATTTTGGGTTAAATATATCATCTGTGATGATTTTTTTAAAATTCAAATAAATAAATATTTTTAAAATTGTTACGATTGATATTTTATAAAAATTACAAATTGAAAATTATATGGTCTGCAATTTCCTAACATATCCAAATATGGAAAATCAAAAACACATAAGTATGTATTTATAACCTTTTAAAATTTATAATAGTATTACCACAAATAAAATAAAAAATATTAAATAAGGATAAATCACAATGATAAGGTTTACAATAAACTCTAAACATGTATTAATTTTATTGGATTATGATATTACAACCTTATCTCATCTCGTAATCGAATTTGAGTCATTTTAGAAGGTTTATATGTGGGGTAGGTGTTTATTATAAATTAACATTTTGGTGGTTTCCAAAAGCACCCCTCCCCTCTCTTATAAAAGTGCATCTCCTCCCTATCCTCTTCACTCCATTTTTAGAATTCAAACACTGCCAAAACATACCCATTTCACTTCTCAAATTCCCTTTAAACATATAAGTGGTCTTGTTAGTCTTCAAAGACCATCTTTAGTGCCCTATGTGGCGGGTTAGAAGAGGCACGTCGATAAAGGGGCAATATCCTTTACCAAAACATTCAAAATTATTTCCTCTTCTACTTCCTATATATGTGTTTTTTCATTGTTAAGAAATAAATCCAGTATCACTTGTATACTGATATTTTATTAGGAATATGAAACAACCATATTCCATCTTCTATTAATCCTATGAAAAATGAAGTCACCACGCGTGCGTGCGTATGGCCAACTGTCTCCACACCGTGGCATAATCAGTTTTTCATCACCAAACACTTCAATAAAATTCCACAATCATAGGAATGATATTATCGCACGTGCATATGTACTGATTACCATCTCCACAACACGATGAGATTAATTCTCCATGTTAACTATTCAAGAATGATTATAATGTTATCTACTATAAAATCATGAGATATATGACATAATAACTCTATGTGATTTATGTATATATATATATATGTCATTTTCTTTAGTAATGAAATGAAAACAGCATTCATGCATATATATGGCCTACCGTCTCCATGAAAAGTGTATTTCATTCCATTTATCGATTGATTATGTATATTAATAAATTGAATATATATGATATTCATATCATGTTTTACATTCTTGAAGTAATTAATAATGATCTATGTAATCATATGAAAAACAATTATAATTCAAAAAACATAAAATAAATCAAACGATTTTACCCTAAATGCTACTTTAACATGGAATTGACAAATAAATGGGAACTATAAAGTAATAGTGAATCATATATGATATCATAATTCTTATTATGGTCTGTTACAAGTTTATATTATGTTTAAACCCAATATACCGAAGTTTCAGACACGTACAAAAGAAATTTGACCTAAGGTAAGGCATTATTTCCACTCACTTTTATTTCTATGAGACATATTTCTTAATGAGCATATATTTCTATTATATGGTGTATATTATTTCCATGAATGATTAGTTATTTTTATTATGAAGGATATGATATTTACATATGCATATAATTTTGTTTTTTTTATGACATGTATGATTCTACCAATTATAAATGATAAGGGATACTTTTGCAATCTAATTTCATCCTGAGATTGAATATACCTAAGTATTTAATGGGGTTATAATTATCATCCATGACCATGATATCTAAAAATGTTTAATTAATTGTTTACTATTATTCCATGTATATTTAAATTCTTTTTTACCCTTTGTTGATTTTTTCCACATTGTTTGGAAGGAATCTTTCTTTTGTTTACCATGCAATGTACTTTTTGAATTTTCCAGAAAAAGTATTTGTAGAATGTTTTTTTAACTTATATGGAATGAAAAGATTAAAATAGATTCATAAATCCTTATTTCCATGAAGCTTACTTGACATAATTTCATGATTATTTTCAACAAAATTCTTTTTTAAAAAAATTGCACGTCATTTTGATAAAAGAAAATGATTAAAAAGAAGAAAGGATATTTTCATCAATAATTCAATTCATGTGTTTAATCAATACTATTTTCAATCTATGATGACATTATTGAATATGGTTATGTCTCAAGTATAATGTATCTATTATTTACATGGATTTATATTGATTATGTAATTATGGGTTGATGTTTATGAATCCCATTTTATTCATTTGGTTATGATGAATGATTTACATTTATGTTGTGGCACCTGAAAGAATGGTTTCATTATGTGATTGGTGATACATATATCTCCCTTAAATGAATTGGTTAATAATTTATATCTCATGAGATAGACAGGGACTGAATGACAAGTAAATATGGTTCAGTAATATATGTCTAGAACGGTAGGTAAACTTGGTTCAGTAATGTACTATGTCCACTATGATGGTCTTGGAAGAAATTCCTTGGATACTATGGAAATCATATCATGTTCTTAATGGTATGCCATAATTATATGTTTTATTCCCATGATATTTTATCATGATTTATGTTCCATTATGATCTATTCCTTATGTACTTCCAAGATTTATTTCATAACTCAAAATTTTGGTGTTTAATCTTTATGTTCATGTTTTTAGGCTCAATTTTATATGGTTTGTTTTATTTTCTCCATGGATACCCTCACACAGAATATGAGCTCACCCTTTTTTTGTTTTCTTTTCCCTAATATATAAATAAATGTTTTAGTTAAGAAAACAATAGGGGGAGATATTAATGGGATATATTGAAGATCATTCACCATGATTAGAAGATTATGTCCCGAGTTTCCAAAGACACAAAACTATTATGATCCTTGGGTGTCTCTTTTTGTTATGAATTATCTATTCCTCAAAATTAATGTAATTTCCACGTACGTCCCTCTTGGGACTCTAATGTTGGTATCAGAGGGAGGGTTTAGACAACATTTTGAAACTAGGATGCGAAAACATTAGTGAGATCCCTAGAGATATTTCTATGGTATGTCTAGGGATGTCTCCAAGGGTAAGTAGAAAGTATAGGTTACAATCTTACAATTGTGATAATGATCATGAATAACCAAGAAATTAATCTAATATGTTAGATATTTAACGTACTACCCCTTGATTATGTTGTTTTCCTAGTATCAATTTTTCCTCACATTTGTTTTTTGAGTTTTAGATATTGGATGGAACCTAAAAAAACCATGTTAATGATAAATGCACTGGGAAATTTAATGATTGTCCTCCTGGACAACAAAATGTTATGGGAAAAGGAGTAAAAAATATTATATATATACTTACAGAAGTTATGAATCATTCTGGACTTCCAAATGATCAGAGAAGGGAACAATATTCTATTGAGTTCCTCATGATGCAACATTCACCTTCTTTCAGTGGGTCTTAAGATCAAATTGTTGCTGAACAATTGATCAGTACCATTGAAAATATATTTTATATACTTCACTGTTCAGAACATGAAAAATTCATTCTAGCTGTTTACCATTTAGAAGGTGAAGCAGTTCAGTGGTGGACTCTTATTATGAATACAAGGCCCCAAGATGAAATTGAATTAATGTAATGGGATGAGTTCAAGAACATATTTTTCAATAAGTAATTTCCTCGTATTTTTTGAACGAAGATTGAAAATAAGTACCTTAACCTTAAGAAAATGGATGATGAATTGGTTGGATATATGAAGCTAATTTTACAAGGCTTGAGAGGTATGCATCTGGATTTATCATCCAACCTGAATGTAAAGTTGTTCGATTATTCAGTGGCTTAAAACCAAGTCTTTGAAAGTAATTAACTATAAGAGACTTCAGAAGCTAAGAAGATATTGTGCGATGTGATATCAAGGTAGAAATGGAAGTTGGTTTTACATATCCATCTCATGGTTTTGACATGAAATGATATATGGAGTTTAAGGAAAACTCTCAAAACTATGGTGAAAAGAAGGCAAATGTTTCGTTATTCTCAATGTGTGGAAAAAAGAATTGTGGTTATTGTCTTAAAGGGACTACAAAATGTTTTACGTGTGGAAAAGAATGTCATTGAGTTGCTGAGTGCATATATAATATGAAAAATGTAACTAATGATGTGAATATAGTACAGACTATAGAGAACACACATCCAACACTTCAATGCTACATGTGAATGGAAATGGGGCATTATCCTAACCCATTACCTAATAAAAGGGTTATTGATGATCGACATCAACAACCTCTTAAGGCAAAGGACAAATGGAAGTCACATGTGATCACTATTGGTGATGCTGAATATGAAAACGAAGTGGTGGAATACTTATGTGTTTATGTAACAGAATTCCAAAACAGTTATGTGGAATATCATTTATAGTATTGTGGAATATTGGAATATATATTTATTGGTTTATTGTGGTTTTCAATAATTATATGGTACCAATAACCATGAAAAGTGATTTAAATATTTTTGGAAAGAAGTTAATATGTGCATAATGAAGGGATAAAGAGAAAATAATATGTTGGATGTTATTAACCATCTCATCAATGATATAAGGACAATGTGATGTCATGATTTGAGTATATAGAATATTTGGGATTTGTTATGTGAAAATAGTTAACTTTTGAACACATTCATCTTTTCGCTAAGGTTTGTGGTAATTTATTTTTCAAGAATACCTGATTAAGGTATTAACATGTTTCAAATGTGACCAACAAGATATATATTATGTTATATGGGGTATAAATGATGGTATTCACATGCTTGTTATATACCCTTTATAGTAATCATTTTCATTATACTGTGAGTTTGGACAGAATTAGTTTGAATAAGAATAAAGGTTGGAATGGATTAAGTTGGACATCAGATAGTATTGTTTATTTTTAAAAATATCATTCGATATTATTTCTAAAATGTTAAAATGGTGTAGTTTTCGAAAAAATACAATCCACAGGATGAGAGAGAACTCGTCATGTTAGACAGGGTTGCGAGAATCAAACCCACAACCGAAGTGTGACTGGCCTTTATCGCCTACCATTGTCCTATAAGTTGTCCCTTGTAATTATAATTTAGATTTATTTTATTAATTTGTTTTATAGATGTAGTATAAGTCCATTTTTGGAACCATATATGATTAATATAACAATATATGGACTTTTGTATATTTAAAAACTATTGATAACCCTTTTCATGAGACAGATGGAATGAACCATCATTCTATCACACGATCGACTAACACATCATGAATGAAAAATTCATATTCATTTCATTAAATAAGAGATGAATTAGAAATTTTTCATTGAATGACCAATGATGATATTACACTGAAATCAAGTAAGTATTTCTCCTTATGAAAAAATTCATCAACAATATGGAAATGATATTGAAAACCAAAAATGTTGTCCTAGTACCCTAATATTTGATGAATTGGATGGTACCTAAGATCATCAAAAATTTATGGCATTGTGATTGTGGGATTTTTCATATCCATGTTCTCTACCACTCTCCATCAGAACATGATGGTTAGATTTCTCTTCCATATCAATGTTTTCACCTATTCTCTCCTATGTGGAAACTCAGTGATGAGTTAATTTGAGTAACCATTATGTTTTATACATTAGTATTAAAAATTAAGTTTAATTATTCCTTTTTACAATGTGGGTTTCTATAAAAGAAACATTCAGGTAGTAAACCATTTATAACCTCGACGAATTTCGAGGATGAAATTCATTTTAAGGGGGATAGAATGTAACACACCAAAATTTAATGATAAATATTATTTTTAATTTTATTGTTGTCCTATATTATACGCAACACTAAAGGAATCTTTCATGAAAAAGTGACTTGGCTTGCGTTGCAGGCAACATCGACCTTCCTTGATGGCTTCCATTGTACGCAATACCGAGTTTCACTAAACAATAATATATTAATATCACGAACTGGCCATTATGAATATTATTTACCAATATTTTTATTTTTTAACATTATAACTCATCTTACACATTTTCTATAACATGGCATAAGAACAAAATTAAATTTTCATGTAAAAGAAGTATTTTAAAAAAATGTAGTTTTGCATCTTTTTGATGATGCACACATTTTAAATATAATTTTTTACATGTTTATAAGATCAATTTGAAAATATGACTAATTATTTTGAATCATGATATAAAAATTTACCTTGGGTAGATTTTTCATATTTTTATGATAACATTGATATTTTTATGAATAGTAAAAATACGCTAAATTTTACTAAAAAGAACCATTTTTCATCAAGATAATTTATATGGTTAAATTATAATATTTAATTGTTTTAAATTATTAATAGAATATTTGTTTACAAATTAATATAATTTATGTAATTAGAATTAATTTTACATTGAATTCATAATTAAAATCATTTCAATCTTTTGCAATATTTTAACTTTTTAAATCCATTTTTTCAACAATGGGATTACTTTTAAATTAATTAATACTACTTATGAGTTTTGAATTTAGAAAAATGGATTCAATATTTGTATTCAGGAGGTCCAAAAATTGTGAATAATGATATTGTATTTTTGGACATTATGAATAATTACAATGTAAATTTTATTTACCACCGTTAAAGGTAAATCAAGTAAATAAGGGTAAAAATAATATGATAAAATATATTTAACACTTTTCATAATATAATTTGAAGATAATATTTCTCCCTAAAACATAATTTTGACGCAATGGTTTCTTTTGGAACCCACTTGTTTGTTATTAAGACTTTTATTTTATTTTATTTAATGAAAAGTGAAATGTGTCTCACTCAATCATTAATAATTAAATTATTTTTAATATAAAGTTATAATAAATATAAATTTATTTAGAAAAACTAATTGGAAGGATAAAATGATTTTTTTATCATGGTAAATTATTTTTAATTTTTACGAGATATATAATTACCCTAATAGCTTATACAGTAATGACGTAGAAGTTATTTATTTAGTGAAGAAGCAATAATATTGTGATCATTAAAATAATCATACACATAAAAAGACCCAAACACTTGATCCATTCTTATTGGTCGAGTATATCTACACCATAATCATCCAATTTTTGACTTGTGGACCATTCAGTGCCTTATGAAACAGATTATAACATTTCTATTATTTAATTTTAAATGATGTCAATGTTGTCACCTTCATAATTTAATAAAAATCACCTATTAAAAGTAGAGTGTTTTAGAATAAAAAATAGACTAAAAGTATTATTATAAAATATATTAGATTTATATTCATCATAGTATTTTATTTTTAATTTTTATGCAAAAAATAAGTACATTAAATAAATATTCAAAAATGTTATAGTAAATATTTTATTAAGAGAAATATCAAATTATTGGTTTCAAATATATTAAAATAAAAATTATATGAACTAATTAATGTTGTCCCCGAATTTTATAGATGAATAATACATTTTAATAATCTATTAAATATTTTGGTTCGAATATATCTTGTTTGTGGAGTTTTTTTAAATTCAAATAAATAAATAGTTGTAAAATTGACACTATTGATATTTTACAAAAATAACATAGTATTGAATTGTTTTAAAATCAAAACATAATTACAAATTACAAATTGGAAATTATATGGTCTCCAATGTCATAAAGTGTCCTAATATATACAATTAATAACACATAATTAAATATTTATAATAGTTTAAAATTTCGAATATTATTACCACAAATAAAATTAAATAGATTAAATAAGGATAAATCAAAATGATATAGTTTAAAATAAATTCAAAACATTCGTAAATTTTACTGGTTTATGATATTACAACCTTATATCATTTCATATTCGAATTTCAGTCATTTTCGGAGGTTTATAAGTGAGTTTTGAGATTACTATAAATTAATATTTTGGAGGTTTCCAATAGTGCCTCTCTCCTATCTTATAAAAGGGCACCTCGTCCCACTCCTCTTCACTTCATATTGAGATTTAAAACATGTCCAAACCCTACCCATTTCTCTTCTCAATATCCCTATCAACTTTATAGAGGTTTGGGTCTTCTTCAAAGTCCGTTATTAGTTCCCAAGGAGGAGGTTTATAAGAGGCACATCGAATAAGAGGTAATATCCTTTACCTAATCATTCATACTTATTTTTTCTTCTACTTACTCTATATGAGTTGTTTCATTATTAAGTAATATATCCAGTATCACATGTATATGATATGTTATTTTTAATTAGAAATAATTATATTCCCTCTTCTATCCGTCCTATGAAAATTGAAGTTACCACGCGTGCTTATGTACATAATACCGTCTCCACGCCGTGGTGTAATCTGTTTTTCATCACCAACCTACTTTTCTTGGTTTAATAATAGTTGAAAAAATTATATATTTTTATTTTAAAGTGATATTTATTATAAAATATCATACAATTCAATACACTTCCACAATCATGGGAATGATATTGTCGCCCATGCGTACATACGACTTACTGTCACCACGACGCGATGAGATTAATTCTCCATATTTACCATTCAAGAATTATTATAAAGGATATCTAAACAATAATCATGAGATATATTACATAATATCTCTACTAGATTTATGTGTATATATATATGTCATTTACTATAATAAGGAAACAAAAACATCATTTCTGCGTATGTACGGCCTACCGTCTCCATGAATGGTGTATTTCATTCAATTTATTGATCGATTTAATTTATTAATATATTAAATATATATATGAAACATAAATCATGTTTTATATTCTGGATGTAATTATTATTGATCTATTTAATCATATGAAAAACAATTACATGTCAAAACACATCTGATAAATGAAACAACTTTACCCAAAACGATGCTTTAACATTGAATTGACAAATAAATGAAAAATATAAATTCATAGTGAATCATATATGATATCATAAATATTATTATGGTTTTTTTACAAGTTTATAATATATTCAAACCCACTATAAAATAGTTTCATACACGTACAGAATAAATTGGACATAAGGTAAGGGATTATTCTGTCTTACTTTTATTTCTGTAAATCAAATGCCTTAATCACTATCTATTTCTTTTGTATGGTATTTAGGCTTACCAAGAATGATTTATGATTTTTATTATTAATGATAGGATATTTATGTATTCATTTAATTTTCATTATTTAATGACATGTATGATTCCCCCAATTATAAATGGTAAGGGATAATTTGGAAATCTCATTTTTACATGAGATTGCGTATACAAAAGTATTTAAGGGAGTTGTAATTATCATAAATGTCCAAGTTTTCTAAAAATGTTTTCATAAAATTTTTAATATTCTTCCATGTGTGTTTAATTCCTTATTTATACCTCATAAAAAAATATTAAACGAATTTTATATCGTTTAAAATTAATTATTGATTAATTAGAAGCATGAAACATGTCATATTAATCATTTTTCTGCACATAAAAATCAAAAATAAATCAAAAATTATTTTGACATGATTTAAAATAAACATTAGTTAGTTTTCTAAGTTGTTGACCAATAAAATCCTGTTTTTTCTTATAAAACACTAAAAATGAATCTATAGAAATCTGAAAGAAACAATAACTCAGATTGAGTTTTTTCAGTTCCAATATTTCAAAAATAATACCACTAATAATTCTATTTGATTTCATATCCATCTAATGTTATTATCCATGATTTGACCCCTCGACACACATTTTAAATCCTTTGTAATCTTTTAAAACATTTCATTGAGTATTTATAAAATCATTTTAAATCCAATGTATGTTTTTTTAGATGTAAACTTGATAAATAATTCAAGGGGTTTTCCCAATATTTCCATTCTGGTCTAAGGTTTTTTATGGGGCTCACCATTACATGCATGTTTTACTAATTTAAAATAGAAAACAAATTATATGAATAAGAGTAAAATCATAAATTGGAATAACTAATATTAGGTTTCCAAAATTTCACAACTCAATATTCAATCATTTTACTATGATTTCACATCCATCTAAAGTTTTTTCTGGGTTTTACCCCCTAACCCACAATTTCAAAGGCTTTTATATCATTTAAAACTATTTATTGAGTTATTCTGATCACATAAAATGTTAAATAGTAGTTTTATCTATGTGTACACAAAAAAATAATTTAAATGTAGTTTTTCCATGATTTCACATTAATCTGAGGTCATTTTTTGTGGTTTTTAATGTTACATGAAGATTTTAGTGTTTAAAAACACTAATAACACGTTTATTGGCATCCCTAGAAAACTATAACTCAGATTAATGAGGAAATGGTACTTAAAATTCATAAAATAATATCTTATAATTTTATAATGTTTTCATGGACAAGAACAAAATAAGTTGGGGATATAAATCAATTTGTCTGTTATGATTATAAAAGTGTCATTTCATCTTTTAAAACACCTAGAAATTGACCCAAAAAAGTAAACTATCTCATATTGTTTTCAAAATATAGAAAAGAAATCCATAATTAATTTTGGATATTTAGGAATTGATTACATGTTAATATGAACGATGATATCATCATTTTGACTCAAATTATATTTTTCTAATATTAATGATTCATTCTAGGTGAAAGTGTATATCATATTATTAATGTAATGAAAACAAGATGAAATTTGTTTTAAAAAAAAAATATGAAAATGATCAACAATTCATTTATGATGTGCTTGAATTGACCATAACAAAATATGACACATAAAGTTATAGGTATGAATCTAAGTGAAAGTTTTCTATATAATGGTTCTTTTACCTTAGAACACCTATCACATAGTCAAAACCAATAAAATGAGCTTGTATTTTTTCATATATTAGCACAAATATCTATAATTAATTTCTGACCAGTAAGAATCAATAATTGATTAATATAACATACTATGTGGTTTTTATGAATCAAAGTGTGTGTTTTCAATATAAAATTTTAATTTATGTTTTACTCATGGTAGGTTTATGTGTTTTTTTCAAAATTATCAATGATTTATAGTGTTTAGTATTTTCCTTGGATGGATGGGATACAAGGCTGGTAATTTCTTCAAAGATCATTCATGTTATCAATTTAAATATAGAAACTATTTAATTTTCTATTTTTGACATCCACTAATATTCTATTTTCATCTAATATTGATGTTATTGGATTTTTATCTTTAAACTAGAAATGTAAGTTTGTGTCTCCTGATCAAAAACACTACTCGATCCCACAATGGTTAAAAAAGCAGATGATTTTAACAACCTACCAAATACAAAAGATAAATTAGGGCCTGAAACCATCCCCTATACATGATTGTGATGCTACATCCCTAAAATTATTTCAACTTCATCGTTCCAGGGTACCGATAACAATTCTGAAAGGTTCTAATCCCCTGAATATTTAATTTTAAACTACTAATACAAAAAATAGAAACATTATTTTTTTGAATTATATTACCTTTATAATATTATATAATTTATGAATTTTTCATAACTTTTTAATTTTATTTTATTACTATAAAAACATATTAATCAAAAATAAATTATAACAAAAGACCAGTCATAATACCAATAAATTAGGCAGGTAAGATGAATCAATCTGATTGAATATATCAAACTAGAGTTGTTAGATCTATGTAGTCATTCCCATTTAATTACGGTTATGTTTTGTGGGTTTTAATAATTTATTTATCATTATTATTATTTTATATTTATTAAATATCACTGAAAATTAATGTGTAGTAATTACTCCAATATCTATTGTATTTTCATTAACAAAACTACCATTGAGATTCATTTGAGATTTAATACACATATATATTTATACAATAATGTTAACTAATTCATTATTATATAATATATATATATATAAGTTGTGGAAATACATTAACATGTGATAAAATAATATAAATAACAATGGATAATGTACAACCAAGATTTTTGTTTTTCATGAAAAAATATGAGACCCAACGATATGCGGAATGAATTTTGTCTCGTGATTTAATGTATTTTTAAAATAAAAACAATAAAAACTAAACACTAAAAAATATTCTTCATTATGTTATTATGAAACTTTAAAATATGTAATTACCACATGATATGCATCTCTATTAATATCAAAAAACATATTTCACTACTAACATGATACACCATAAAAAACTTTTCATACATTTTTCATAACCTATATGTTATTTCATTAAACTAATTTCTCAATATATATTTAATATTTCTCCATTTATTAAACAAAATTTTCAAATTCCAAGGGTTTCATATGAATTCAGATACATCAAAATAAAAAAAAAATCATGAAATAAAAATAACCACACTTTATAAGTATATTAATAATTTTACTCGTGTACTTTAATGTATTTATCAATGAATATTAAATTTATATTATCATTAATTCGTTATAATGTCATCATTTTTAATTTATGTGTGGATATACCCCCCTAATTTATAATTAATTCAGAATGACACCATCTTGTAAGCAACCTTCAAAATAATCTGTATAACGATTCTGGAAGCATCACAGGTAAGAACCCTAAACTAATAAAAAGGAAAAATAATCATGAATTATTTTAGGTCTCATACATATTTCATGTTCATATTTATATCTATTCATTATTATTCATTATCTATGATAAAAATGAATTAAAAAAATATATATAATGTCAAATTATAGACATTATTGTAAGGGTATATTTCAAAAACCGCCCATGATGGTGGGGTGATCAATAGCTCTATCACCGAAGGTTCACGAAATGGTGGACTATCAGCAACATCTAGGGAACCAAATTTCTCATTAGATGTCTCTACAATAGTTGAATCACTTGGATCTACTAAAGCAGATAATGGTGGTGGTGTGATATGATATGTTGATTGACTAGTGTCTCACAAAAAATTGTCATTCATATATTGGAAATGTTTCAGAATATATTAATTTTATAAAACAATCATGAAATATTTTTGTAAAAAATAAGAACAATGAAAATATGTAAGAATAAATTATAAAAGAGAAATTATAATATTGTTTCTTTAAATATTTATACATTAAATTATCTTTAACCCCATTTTCATTATTTTCATAATCATACATTGAGGATACTACTTCATTTTCACCTTCACTTTCATGTTCTATTGTTTCAATATTATTGGTAAAAAAATATTGAAAGAATTTGTGTTTGATGATGATCATGGTCACAAAGAACCAATTGATATTCATCACCCATATCATATAATTCTATCTTATTTAATTGTAAAAAACACTCCATCATTCATGTATTTAGTCATCTAAATAATAAACCATCTTCATTTCTGAGTCCACTATAAATGGATCATTATCTAAACTATCATTAGTATAGATCAAGTGAGATATTTGATTAAAGATTAATGTAATTAATATTTCATTACAAAATTATCGTTTCAAACCCACTTGTATTTGAATAAGACAACTAAAAATTAACCATGATAATTTTATTTCAATATATCAATCATATTTAAATAATATGCCACCCTAGAAAGTGAAAATACACCAATATATTGATTTTTCAATTCATCATCAGGATAAATTGTATGAAATATGAAGCAATTAATATTATAAGAATCAAATCTCTTAGCCATTATTAGAGTGAATCTATCCAAAAACATCAATTCATTTAAGATTTCAACTCGATTATCAATGATCATTATCATGACAAGGATGTATAAAGTGTTACTTTTAACATAGAAAAAATAACTACATATCCATAATATGAATATGAGCAATTACATACATAATGGGATTTCAAAAATATCCTTATTTTAAATTTTAGATCATTTTGACAATGTCCCCTTAGTCACCAATTTTTTTAAAATATAAATTTCCCAATAAATGGACTTACAATAAGACTATTGAGTAACACATATCTACAAAATTAAATTAACTCCAATTTAGTGATTGTAAAATTTATCCCATTTCTAATAGGTTGTCCAATAGTAGGAAATATTGATGATTAGTTTTTATAATGACAATTAGTTGAAATATCATCAACACAACTATAATGATTGAATCTATTCTCAATTCCATCCAAATTCCTAGAACATAATTTCAATAACTATTCAACTATGCATCCTCCAATAATACAACGTTTTGGTTGATATTTATTCCCCATATATTATTTTAAATGAACTATGTACCTCATTAAAAAAATAAGAAAAATATTAAAAAATGCTCATTGATATGACAAAATTGAATTCATTAATGAAAATAAAAATAATATTATTGTACCTCACATTTTAATGAATCCATAAATAGTGTACTAATCCACGAAATTTAGCTTCAAAAACCAAGTGAATAATGAAATAAATCATAACCGTGAAGAATAAATCAGACATCACATCTCCAAATCAAATTGTCAAAAAAATTATTTCTTGATGTTCATCATGATCAGTTGGATATATAGTTTTTTCTAGAAATATCTCTAAAAAAGGTACACAAATCAACAAGAAAAATAATTATTTTTTAACGTATTGTATTGCACAATGATAATGATAAAACTACTACATCAGAATATTCAATTCATGACTTTTCAATCCATATAAATGTTCATGTTTTAAGTCAACACACCTTCAAATTTTCTTTAATATCCATTTGGAACCTTTACATTCATTATTGTTCAATGGAATACATCATTATTGTGAATTTTCATTGAAAAATAATCCAATGATATGTTATAATCTCATGTCCCCAAAATAAAATATTTATATTCAATTATTCCAAATCCTTATAATAATAAAATTGTTTCTTCTATTTACCATTCCCGTTTAGAAATGTAAAAATTTCATTGTCACAAAATTTATTCTCAATATTCATAAAATCCTTATTATGACAGATAAAATTAAACACCCAATAAATAATTTTGAAAAATATATTCATTTTTTTCACTGTTGTGTTCCATCTTCATCAAATACTATACTTCATACTTGTCTCCCTCCTTTAAAATGATTAAATTTTCCATATTTTATTTTGATATACATTAAAATTCTATTGATTTATGATAAAATTTACACCATTAGTGGATTTATCTATTCAATATCTACACTGAACTGTGTCTTGCTAAACCTAAATTTATGAGAAACATCAATAAATCTATAATGACAAAAAAACCCACTTTATATAATGGGGTAATAGTTGAGGTTCAAAATCGATATTATAAACTAGACAATATAAAGAACTATGTGTGTTATAACTCTATATGTTTCCTAGTTAATGAAATTTAATAATTTACCACATTGAAGTTGTGTGAATTTTTAATGGTTTTCTCGTAGAATCATCATATGTTTCCATTCCATCATCTCATAATTTTCATAATTTTTTGATTATATGATGAAAGTACACATAAATTTAATTTTCATGAATTTTATTTCCATGAATATTAATCAAATTAATGAAATATATATTCTTTAATCAAATCCATAAACATAGATTAATGGGGATCAACATTTTTTTCTAATCCTATAAATTGTACTTAAAGTACCGAAAGGATTAAATCAATCAAAGGAAAATCAAAAAAATATATTCTTCAGATCTAAACAAATATATGTATATAATGAGTCAAATTTCATCCATGATGTTGAATATTTTGGATATCCTATCCGTTAATTAATTTTACTATCACAAGCTTTCCACTTGGTGTCTCATGTTGTCATATATTACATTAATAAAATATTTAGGCATGGTTTTAGATAAATGTGACACAATAAATTTGTTATATTTTTCTTCTTTTATTTCGTCCTAGAATTACAATGATTTTTTCCGTCATTATTGATCATTGAGTCCCATGAACTTTTATATAATCTTAGGAATTATTCTTTATCAGATTGATATCCCTATTAAATCACGTGATAATTATGGAATTAAGGTATCTTTACACTACTGGAAATCGGATCTTTCCCAACACTTATATACACCCTTTCCCAACGGTTCTCCCAAACCCTTGGGAAAGGGGGGGTCTTTCCCAACGGTTTGGGAGAACCGTTGGGAAAGGGGCCTCAAAACACCCCTTTCCCAACGGTTCTCTCAAACCGTTGGGAAAGACCCCCCCTTTCCCAACGGGTTGGGAGAACCGTTGGGAAAGGGGTGTTTTGAGGCCCCTTTCCCAACGGTTCTCCCAAACCGTTGGGAAAGACCCCCACATTCCCAACGGGTTTAGAGAACCGTTGGGGAAGGGGTGTTTTGAGGCCCCTTTCCGAACGGTTCTCCCAAACCGTTGGGAAAGACCCCCCCTTTCCCAACGGGTTGAGAGAACCGTTGGGAAAACTCAGCCCCAAATTCAACATTCACCCCTGGAAATTTCCAGCTATCCCAACAGTTTTGAGAACCGTTGGGATAGGTCTATCCCAATGGTTTTGAGAACCGTTGGGATAGATTCTTCCATTTCTTCCAGGTCTGCTACCCGAGAACATTATATAAATCTAAATTTTAAATAATTATGATAATACATATATATATTTATGAAATTATGTTTACAAAAGTGATGTTAGCTTAGTGGTTAAGTCGTTCAATTATAAACAAGGGGTCGTGGGATCAAATCCCAGCACATGTTTTTTTTTGAAATACATTTACCAACGGTTTTATATCCGTTGGAATAGATTTTCATATTACTTATACCAACGGTTTTGTAAACCCTTGGGATAGGTCTATACCAACGGTTTTGGGAAAACCGTTGGTATAGACCTATCCCAACGGCTTACTTCGCAACGGTTCTCCAAACCGTTGGGAAAGACCCCCCCTTTCCCAACAGGTAGAGAGAACCGTTGGGGAAGGGGTGTTTTGAGGCCCCTTTCCCAACGGTTCTCCCAAACCGTTGGGAAATACCCCCCCCCCCTTTCCCAACGGGTTGAGAGAACCGTTGGGAAAACTCAGCCCCAAATTCAACATTCACCCCTGGAAATTTCCAGCTATCCCAACAGTTTTGAGAACCGTTGGGATAGGTCTATCCCAACGGTTTTGAGAACAGTTGGGATAGATTCTTCCATTTCTTACAGGTCTGCTACCCGAGAACATTATATAAATCTAAATTTTAAATAATTATGATAATATATATATATATTTATGAAATTATGTTTACAAAAGTGATGTTATCTTAGTGGTTAAGTCGTTCGATTATAAACAAGGGGTCGTGGGATCAAATCCCAGCACATGTTTTTTTTTTAAATACATTTACCAACGGCTTTATATCCGTTGGAATAGATTTTCATATTACTTATACCAACGGTTTTGTAAACCCTTGGGATAGGTCTATACCAACGGTTTTGTGAAAACCGTTGGTATAGACCTATCCCAACGGCTTACTTCGCAACGGTTCTCCAAACCGTTGGTATAGGCTATACCAACAGTTTGGAGGCCTATACCAACGGTTCCAAACCGTTGGTATAGGTTAGTATTCTACTACTGTTATATAATCATTTCTAAGTTTATTGATGGTTTTATTGATCTCATAGAATGATGTAAGGATATTAGATTTACTAAATAAACCATTATGACACTTTAAGATCATTGTAATTTCATTTTATGTAATTACATATAAATTATTGATATGATATAACCTTTATATAAAGTAAAACATTGAATTCATGGAACATCCATTATATAGTTCATGATGTCTATCTAATTCATAAAACTCATTTTTTGTCACTGTATTTTTGATAATGGTTAACCGGCTCAGATTCATATCCCCCCACCATATAGATTTCTGTCCGAGGAATGTAGAAAACTAGTGCTGCTTGAAAATAGTTCTCTCCAATACTCTTTAATTTCTTTATCAAACCACCAAGTATCTTCTTGAATCTAACCATGTTTCCAAAAAATCCCACACTAGTCTGACACTCATCCCATGTATGAATTTTCTTGCCAATCCAAAATTTGCACTAGCATATATACCAACAAATAATCTAGCTCTATGATAATGTGATCTCATCTAGTCACATGTTCACGATTAGTCTGATCTGTTTTAAACAAAGATATTTGAAACACATTATTCACCAAATAAAACCATGTGGGAAAGGAAAAATGATATGCCACTTATCCTACCCATTACAGTATCTCAATAGAGCCTATGTAAGATAACATGAATTACTTCCCAAAATTATAATGTACAAGCCCTAGATAAATCCACAAGATCACATGATCACTCGCTGAAAAGTACAATGACCATCTATAATGATTCACATAAGACATCTGTTGTTTTTTGAGACATCTCCATTCTATTTCAGGTCAATTGAATATTCTTCGTTGTTTCTTTGACAAGGATTATCCCAACTACTGAACTCTCTCCTTTTTCCACCAAACATAGTGGAGAATAAAAAAGGAACCCAAAAAACACTTCATGTAGATCTATGTGTATCATGGAATGATAGTTGTTGTTATATAAGAACACCACTATGGGTATATTCTCTTCCCATGAGCCAAAATATCTATTACGCAAGACCATAACATGTCATCCATTGTGTGTATCTTCCTTTCAGATTTTCAATCCATCTGAGGATGATAAACCATACTCACAGTCAACTGTGTCCCAAGTGATTTCCGTTAGAATTTACAAAAATAAAAAGTGAACCTCATATTTCTATACAACACAGTTAAAATAATTTTTCGATGTCTCTTTACCACTTCTTGGATTTTGATTTTGGACAGATCATCCACCATACGAGTTTCATGAATATGTATGAAATGGTCCGATTTTGTGTGTTGATCCACTATCAACCATATAGAATCATGTTTTCACACCACTCTTGGGATACCCATAACTAAATCCATTGTTATGTGCTCCAATTTCCACATTGGAATAGGTAAAGACTGCAACATACCCACGAGTATCTATTTCTCTTCCTTATCATGTTGACAAGTTAGGTACTGTCAAACAGATTATACCACATTCCATTTAATGTTTCTCCACCAAAAATATTCCTTCAATTCATTATACATATAATATATACCTAGATAAATATAACATCTCAAATAGTGGTAAACCTGTATAAGTTTATCTTAACAAGCCATCGGCACAACCTTCCTATTTCTGAACCACAAAAATGAACTCCCATATAGTTTTTAACCCACAATGGTCTCCACACCATTTTGTTTTAAACTCAGGTCCTCTCATTCTACATTATATTTTTATTCCTCCTTTACTATCATTACCAAATAATGATCAAGAGTGGATTAAAAGAGAACTTTTACATCACATTGATGTTTACATTCCATAATCATGTCAACTAGAACTGACATCAACCACCATTAATCTAAATATTCTTTCTATAACTGAGCATAAAACTATCAATTAACGCATCTAACATCAATTTTCATTTACCTGGATTATACATTAAGCAAAATTCATAATTTTTAAGATACTACATCCATCTATCTTTCCTCGTATTCAAATATTTATGTGAGAAAATAGGTTTCAAAATCTTGTGTTCTATGAATTATGGTGCCAAAATGTGGGAAGAAGAAAAAAGAAACATAAGTCCTACAAAGGCTACCTCACGAAGATCATTCGTGGATCCCTAGTAGCCCCACGCCCACTATGAAGCTAGGAGGTGGGATGCTCCCTGAACACATTTGACATTCATGAGCATGCTGCGAAGCATGGAGGCGAGACGCTCCATGAACGCAATTGATGTTCGCGAGGCCACCACGAACCAAGGAGGTGGTATGCTTAGCAAACACATTTCACATTCGCGAGCCTGCTATGAAGCAAGAAGGAAGGATGCTCCACAAACACATTTGACATTCGTGAGCCCACCACGAAGTTAGAAGGAAGGATACTCCGTGAATGAATTTGGCCTTCGTGCACCCACATCGAAACAAAAAAGTCCCTCTTCGTGCCGTGTGAGCTCTGAATCACGACACCTCTCTTCTATAAATACTGACCCCCCAAGTTCTTGATGTAGACAATCCAACCTTTCAACTTTCTAGCTCCCAAATCACAAAGCATCTTCTGCTCTACGAACCTTGAGCTGTGCGAGGTACTTCTTCTCTACGAAGTGCCTCCCCATTGCCATGTTTTGATCACCTATTTTTGGGAGGGATGCCTTCTGCAGAACCTAAGGGATTCTGCGATGGAAGGGGATCACCAAGGGGACCCAGGTCATCGTGGAGTGTTTATGCTTCGCGAAACACCCTTCATGTACACATGATCCACATGCCAAGGCAGGGTCACTATACTTCGTGAAGCACATTGCATTACAACACCTTGCATAACAAGTCCCCGTTTATCTGAAATGCAGTTCTCTATAAATGCATTTCCACATCGCAAAGAACCTCCCATATTCACCGCTTCCCTATTCTTAGGTTGAGGTTCCCCACTTCGCGAAGCACACCCCTTTGCAAGCACCTTCTTCCACACGGAGCAGCAGAGCATCACAAGGCCGCTGCCTATGAATCCCACTATTTCATAATTTCTTTTCACATGTGACCCTCTAGGTTTGCATGATGTGATTTCAGAGTCCCTTGGACAACAATTCTCGTTTCTTTGTTCGCCTCATGCTTTTTTTTCATAGGCACACTAATGGATATTACTTTTTCGCATAGCCACTCTAACATATACCCCTCGATGGTTCGCTCCATAACACCCCTTCACCAAGGAATTTGTTGTCCCCTCTCTTCACCAAGGAAAATAGGGTACCGGTTATGTAATTACTAGGGGTGCGGAGAAAACCTACCTCGTCCGAGCTATAGGATGTTAAATAACCAAGAACCATCATATTCGGCACATGAAGTTAAAATGTGTCCTCACCCAGTTCCTCGCACGCGGGCTGTTGTTACCTTGGTCATTCTCCATGCCCACTAGTCTCTAAAAGGATGATATCTTCCCTCACAAGATATGATATTCTCCTCTTCAGAGTGGCATTTGTCTGCAGGGAAAGGGTGACCATCTCAGTGTAAGCCCTTAGCTTTATTTTAGAAGGCAGCATCCCTACTCTTTGTTTCCTATTTTGTCCCAAGGACCAAGGGGCGGGGGGGAGGGGGGATGGACTCCAAACCCATCCTTTATTCAGTGCCAAATCCCACTCCCTCGGGGATTTTTTTCCACTAGGCCTACATCCCAAAGAAAGCCCCAACCTCTTCGTGCTGCTAACTACGCATAAGCCCCACATCACTTCTCACGAACAGACATTTTGCGACGTGATCATCAAGTCTCTTCTATATTCTATTTATCACATCGCACATGACTCTAGTAGTCTTAGTGTGAGAACCGACCCTGACATCTTCCATGGTCTGCCTCAGAGCATAAGCCCCAAATGCCACATCACCACCTGAACTATAAGGTCTTTGATCCTTTCCAAGGAAGGGTACATAGGAGGCCTCCACAAGGTTCAAGACCAACACCCAATCATTCCAACCCCATTTACATCGGTTCACCACACCACCTGAACTAAGAGTTATACGATCCATTCCAAGGCAGTGTACGTAGGAAGCCTCCATAGGGTTCAACCCCAACACCTGTTCATTCCGACCCCACTCACGTCGGTTCACCACATCAACCTGAACTACATGTTCTTTGATCCTTGTTAAGGCAGGGTACGTTGTAAGCCTCCTAGAGGTTCAAGACCATCACCGTCCATTGGTCGTGACCATCATCTTTTCGGTGCACTAAGCCCCCATATCCTGAACTATGTGTTCTTTGATCCTTATTAAGGAAAGGTACATAAGAAGCCACCAAGAGGTTCAATCCACCACCCATTGGACCATAGGTCCACCTTCACATCGGTTCACTAACCCACCTGAACTATGAGTTCATTGATCCTTGCTAAGGTAAGGTACGTAGGAAGCCTCCCTAAGGCTGAAGCCCACCACCCATCGGTTGTTCTGAACGCCTTCATGTTGGTTCACCAACATCATGGGAAGCCTAGAGTGTAAGCCCCATACCCATTCCTAACTATGGGGAGATTGATCCTTGCCAAGAAAAGGTACGTAGTAAGCCTCCCTGAGGTTCAACCTTTCCATCTATCTGGGGCCCAAGTCTTCTTTTCACATTGGTTCACCCTCGTCTTGAATGACGTTAAACTATGGACCCCATTCAGTGGTAAGTTGTTTTTACATCATTTGGCAGTAAGCCATTGTCAACCTCATTCGTCGGTAAGCCGTTGAAGTCACAAATAGATGGTATGATGTCTTTAGATGAACTACGCGAACTTTGATTCCCCACCATGGGGATATGTAAGACACCTCCATGAGGTTCAAGCCCAACGCCCATGTATCATCCTCCTTTATCACTAGATCCCATGTGTTCCATGAAGATTATGCCCCAACCCGGAGGTTCCACTTCACCAAGGTCCCATCCATGCATCCATTCCCATGGGCCACC
This sequence comes from Viscum album, assembly GCA_963277665.1. NCBI lineage: Eukaryota > Viridiplantae > Streptophyta > Magnoliopsida > Santalales > Viscaceae > Viscum > Viscum album. The sequence goes on from OY728129.1 coordinate 1,073,977,511, forward strand.
TCCTCAGGTGTCCCATCGTCCCACCGAACTCCAAGGAATTTGATTCCACGCCATGGGGAAACAAAGCAAGTTTCTTCAAGGCTCAATCCCAACATCACTGTCGTCCTCACGTCGGTTCCATCTAGCCCCCCCTCCACTGCATTCAACTCTCCATCATCCATCCTGATTCTTACCTTGGCCACCACATCCTGGTGGGATCATGCCACCTCATACCCCATTCCCCTCAACAGTAACCAGGATTTTAACCACATGTTGACCCCAACATCAGTGTTCCCTCCGGGGGTTGAACCCATTTGTTCCACTTTAGTCCGTGTTCTGATCAGTCTGATCCATCTCTGATGGGCATTAAACTTGTGGCATACCCTGCGTTAATCATGGAAAGCTGAGGAAACCCTTAGTTACATGCCCGTGGCATTTGATTGCCTGCATTCAAAGTGGGATTCCTTGGGATTTCGCGCCACCAAAAAGCTCTATAATAACTTACATAAGACTGAAACATCAATCCCCCAACATTCCGACACGCTAGTGATTCCCAATGTGACCACTCTAACCGAAGGTTGCTGCCGTGACCAGACCCCATGGAATGTCCTGAAAAAAGAAGTGTAATTAATTGGAATCCATGATGATATGGCAGCAGGAAGAGTTTCGCGATCAACATATTAAGTATATAAAGGATACCCAGACAATGTGACGAGTTTTGAGAGTAATCAATGGAAGGAAGAACTGACATCCCACCATCTAGTTTCGATCAAGGAGAAATGTCCGTAAACAAGGAACAGATGTTTCCCGCCTTTGGAAAGTAGGAATGTGGGTCCACACTTCGTGTCCTCCATAGATGGAAGCACTCTCCATAGAAAAAGCGTCAGAAATAGAAATGGTAAACCCGAATAGAAATTATTCTCTTCAATATGGATATTTGTAGAACTCAGGGAATCAATGGATTGACGTGTCACCAGATCCAGTTTCCCGGTACCGGCTCCCAGATAGAAAATTTTGGGACTGGCCTGAAACTCACCAACATTTGAGGCAACATAATGTTGGATGTCCCATTCTGTGATGTTTTCATCATGGATCCCTCTTACCAGCCATGGACGACGGGGGGTGTTGGGGCATTGGTCATCGATTCTTTTATTCCTTTTAGCACTGATGAGTTAATATCCTTGCTCTCAAGAATCAGGTTGATGCATGAGTAACATGATCACCTCCTACAAACCAGCACTGGGATAAGGGCATCACTAATGCAGTAGTCCAACGTGGTTCCATCACTTCTGCAACGACCTCTACACCCATGTCCCTAGGGTGTCCACGCCCCCTCTCCCCATTTGAGGTTATTAAATGGAGTGTAATCAATGACCTCATGTGACCATATGATGAAGATGGAATAACACCGACCTAGGATATGGCCTACCTGGATCTGGAGGCTTCAACGCCTCGTCGCCAAAGCCATCCCCGAGGGATGCATAGGGATCCGCTGCTCCCCACGGTGACGTACAATCATTTCTAGAGCCTCCCCCAAGAATTCTTTGAGGATTTCCTACCTTACGCGAACAAGGTAGCTGACATCCGACCCATCCCAGTTATTTTTCCATTCCAGGGTCTCCCATAGAGGGCTCCCACTAGTCTGTGTCAGCGCCACCACCCGGTCTTGCTGGAAGAGGAGCAGGTAAGTTACGTACCTGCACCAACGGCCCCAGTTCGTCCGACTTGATGCCAGTATTGGGCGCAATATGAGGAGGATTCCCGCCAGGGGGCATCAACGTCAAAGACTACTATGGCCCGAGCCACTGCCAACAACTATCCTTAGTTCCCTGCATACACTGAGTAGGGGAACATATACGCCTGTCTAGGATCGAGGCCCCAAACGCCCCACTGGTAGGCTGGGTCGAGTTTCTTGGTCGTCGGCATGAACAGTGGCACCTGCGAGCTAATAAACAGAATTTCCACTCCATATGGAGGTCCTCCCCACACCACCATCATGAAAAGCACGAGAATTCCCCGCTTCGAGGCACGACATAGAGGTCTGCCCCGTGCCACCCTTAATCTAAATGAGGGTCTTCTGCACCGCAGTGATGCTCAGTGCGAGGGTCTCTCATGTGCCCACTACATTTGGGCATGGATTCATTCCTCCCACCACCGACCTTCAGTGTCGGGACATCTCCCATCTGGTCCCTCTTCAGATTTGGGATCCTCGACACTCCCTTTCAGTAGCTGGTGCGGGTCCTCCTCACCTCATCAACCAGAGGGATGACAGTCAACCACGCTCCACCTGTGCCCAGCACGAGAGGTCATACTCATGTTCAGCTAGCTCAGTACAAGGACCCTACTCAAACTAAGGCCACTAGGGTAAACAAACCAGGAGGTCCTTCCCATGATCCTGACAGTTCTAGCGTATATCTTGCCTTCTCCAGTGCTATCAATGGAGGCCCTCCCCATGCCCCCTTCAAAATTTGTCCCATTACTCCTCGCACACCGGCTTTCTCTAGTGGAAACCCTCTTCTCCCTAGAACCAGTGCGGGCAAAGGACCTTCTGTCAAAAATCATCCCTCTCCAAAAGAGCCACCTAGGGGTAAGAAGGCAGTCATCGCCTCCATAAGAAGAATTTTGGGAAGGTCCGGACATAGATCAATCCGGTCGGCTTCTCAGACTCTGAAGCGGAGTCCGACGTAGCTTGGGATTCCTCCCCTAACTCATCCATGTCAAGAGATGGGGTAGGGACAAGGTGCATTAGAATAGTTCTCCAAGAATGTGAGGCCCATCATTTTCATGCCTCCTTTTGCAGGTATATCCATGAGGATGAAAATCTGGCAACCCTGCATGTTACGATCGTGCAATCACTATCGTCGTCACCATAAGCAATATCTACCTCCACAAGAGATCACATAGAGCTATTCTGGGGACCAATGGCGAGCGAGAAGCATCGCGGCCATCCACCAGTGGCCCTAGACCCTAATCCAGGCATGGAGACCATCAGCCTATCATATCACGACATGGCGGGAAGGTCGCTACACTATTCGGAGGACAGCTCGGGAATAAGCGGCCAGTCAGCCTGTTCGTCATACTCTCCACCGATGAGCCTGTCATCCGAACATTCCACCTCTCTACCGTTTTTAGTTCCTTTACCACTCCCAGTTGACGAGTGGGTCAATCAGGGGCCAGACCATGAATATAAACTGAGGAGCTTCTGGAACATCCTCGTAGTTGAACACATCTCCGAGATGTTCTAGCCCATGGAAGAACCGAATATCCACAAACTGGAATCCCTCAACCTAGAGGAAGTTGAGTGATTTTTCCACACCCTCTAGGGAACACATTTTAGTCTTTGTATTCGGTGAATGGTTTATCCTAGGAGCCAATCCCATTTTGAAGACATCTGCTAGAAATGTCATTTGCTCGATTTGGTCGCACTACCCGTGGCCCAGCGCCCCATGTCACCAGGTCACCGTGAGGCCGTCCAGCGGCAATGCATTCAGAGTATCAAGGTACTCTGCAAAAATAATCAAGGAGGCTACCCCCACATGAAAATCTGTGGTTTTGGGTAGTATGTTGCCCTCCTCTTCAGTCCTATCCAACGAAAATCCGACTAGTTGGGAGATATCAAAGAAATTCTCATGGGAAGGGTCGCGGTCAACATGGCTGACACGGTGGATGGGGAGGATGAGATGGAGGTTCTCGATGGAGACTTACCCCCTGAGGGAATTCCACCACTATTGGACCCATCAGGGAGGATTAATTGTATGTAGAGAAACCTACTAGGTCCCCCTACGCCCACCAAGGAATTGGTACTCAGCCGGAATTCCGATAATGGAAAATAGCACATCGGAGCTGTCAAACAATCCGAGCCATCCACCTAATGCAGAAGATGGAAGATGACCCCAAGAAGGCCACATTGCGCCAACAAAATGCTGTGCAGAAGACATTGGTCGATGAACTCTTGGAAGAACGTGTTGCAAGGTGACAACTCGACTATGATAATCCTAGGATAGTATAGCAGGGGTAGAAGCAACTTCCCCTCAGCGAGTTGCCCCTAGGAAACCCTGATCATGCTGCTCCCACAGACAGGGTTGATGTCGGAGCTCACAACAATAGGGCATGGTATGCCACACTAAACCCTCTTGATCGGCGCGACAATCCATGGAATCTAGCTCAGGTTCCCCCAGCTGCCCCACATGCCGCCCCACCAGCAACTCCACGAGCCGCTGAGCCTGTCTACCGTATTGAAGAACTCGACAACACGCTCATATTTTGGGATGCCCATCAAGATAAGGAACCCCACCTAGATGACCCAATGGCGGAACTCATAGCCCGCCTAGAGGCATGGGAAACCTGACAGGTGGAAATCCCACCTGATGGGAAGCCATATCCGGCATGGGTGGATGATATGTCGGTACCTCTGGGTTTCACGAATCCCACTTTCTCCCCATTTAATGGGATGGGGGACCTGCTGTAGAACCTAGCCCACTTCAACTATAGCTTTGGGCCCATATGAGGGACTCCAGCATAGTAGGAGGCTGCCAAGTTCCACTAGTTTTTTTCCGACATTTGATGTGCCGACATTCGTCTGGTACAACCAGCTCCCCCTTGGATCTGTAACTAGTTGGGAAGAACGTTGTAGCCAATTCATCTACCAATTAGTCTCTACCACCCAGAAAACTAGAATCATAGACCTCATCAAGTGTAGTCAATGTCCTGATGAGTGAGTTTCAGACTTTATCGCCCGATATAAGGGACTCGAATACTCCCTTGACATGCAACTGACTTAAGATAAAGTATTGATGAGGTGCGTGGGGAACGTCAAGACAGAACTGGTTCTTTTTATGATCTCCCAAAACTACCATGGAGGGTTCCAAGACTTCTCCAATATGGCTTAGAGCCTGGAAGAAGCCCCTGAATAGGCCATACAGGAACATTTTTTCCCCCTGTAATACCAAGAAAATGGCTGCCAGAGCCGAGCCCGCCATGGTGGACCAAATAGAAGCCCCCAAGAAACTATAATTTCTAATAGTGGAACCATCCCCTTAGCCTCATAGATGTCCTACACCTCAGTGGTAGCCTCCGGCTCAGCATCCCCCACCTCATAATCGAGAGGTATCACCGCGAAATGCACCACCACCATTACCGAGGCGGGGCAATTAGTTTTCGCCTCCTCAACAAGCTCCTCCAGATCCTCGTCAAGGCTAGACTACAAGGCCCCCTTCTGGGAAAAAATGAATGAGACATATTCTTTCAATGATAATCTGCTCCCGGGTTACTTCCGTAGAACATTAGAGTAGGGGATTGAATGCTTGCTTGATTATAGAATGCCGGAAGAGGCGAATCACACTGATCTCCCCAACTACTGCCCCAATCATTGAATTCTAGAGCACACCTGCAAGTAGTGATATGTTTTCAAATATTGGAATCAAGACCAGGTTGATAAAAACATTTTCAGGCTTGGTCCGGCCCTGATAGAAGTGGAACATGTCTTCGTAAGCCCAGATAGTGAAAGCGATGACGAAGGTGAATGGAAGAAGGTTTCCAACCGTGAGTCGCAGATGTATGATGACTGGAAGGCTCGCAAAATAGTTTCTCATGCCATGGTATCATTCAGGCACACTTGAATCTTCCGGATCCCTTAGAATCTGTGGCCATCACTTTTGCATTATCATCCCAGCCAGCCTCTTCCCAAAAGAGAAAGCATCGAAGATGAAAGGGAAAGCAACATGCCCCGCTAGTGCCATTGTCTTCACGTACTCTCAGTGACTTCAGGCCCTCGTAGATGGGTATTCTCACAAAATCCTCATAGTGATGGATGAATATTCATGTGATAGACAAGGGTACACTTCATTTAATACTGTGTACTTAGTAAATCCTTATATGGCTCCCGACGATGGGGAGCACAAGGCGAACCTCCCCAATGTCTGCAGCTGATGTAAATGTTGGTGGAGCCGTGGCCCTATGGGTCATCAAGGTACATCAGATGGAATCTCCAATGAAGACATGCATTCTACTGAGACCAGACAGTAGGCCCAGCACAGAACTCAGCTAGCTCAACCTCTTCATCCGGTGTCGTCGGGCCCGTCTCTACTGCTGTTAGTGCTATTGGATCAGGCGGAGCTACATTGACCATGCTGAAACCTGCCTCACACTGGGTATGGACACTCTCAATCATCCAATCCTCATCCAAATGATACTATTCGGGCTTTGACTAGTGAGCAACGTGATAGGCCCAACACAAGTCAGCCGCCGACCCAGCCAGCAAGGCCCATCATGCCTCCCATCACGGAGCAGTCTCCTACAAGCAGAAGATCGTGCCTAGCGCAAAAATGTGATGTTATGAAGAACCTTTTTAGCAACCCAGTGAGGCATTCAATCCTCAAGGCCTTTATCATATCGTCAGATATGCGTGAGGCCCTTGCGGAGGCTTTAAGAAGCCCCCTCAATTTTGAGATGGAGGAAGCAACTCTAGAAGCCATTCATGGCGAATACGTCGAGAACGCTGAATGTTAGGCCATCATTTCATTTTCTGAAGAAGATGAAAGCACTACCATATAGGGAACATCTGCCCACTGTACGTCACCGGAAAATTTAACGGTATGGAGGTTCATCACTGTCTTGTTTACACTAGTTCTAGGATTAACCTTATCCCTCCAAGGACACTCCAGATGATCAGATTATCCGAAGATGGCTAGAGTCCCTCAAATTTAAGAATCCAAGGATATGATAGGAAAAAGAAGAGCCCAATCAGTATGATTTGTTTGAATTCACATTTTGGCAGGCTAGTTTCCAGCAATTAGTTTATGGTTGTCTCCCAGTACATCGCGTACAACGCAATGATGGGAAGACCATGGAACCACCTTCATGCGGCGGTCCCCTCATCATATCACTAGTGCCTCAAGTACTCCCTCAATGGTCGAGTAGGTACTCCAAGGAGATGCGTCTCCTTTTGAATCTTGTGAATCCTACTACTTGGACACCTACTGTTGCAAGATCAAGGTTAAACAGATTTAGGCAAGTGAGGATTAACCTACCACCATTACAACTGACCCGGGGGAAGGTCTTGATGATGCCTATGTATTTCTGATCCACCGATTGGAGGCCACAACCTCTAACATGGGGAAATGTTTTGTAGTCTCTCGTACCAGAGGGAAGAATATTCCCAATTCCAAGAGATGATGGGAAATCACCTCGTACTCTTAAATGAACAAGGATCAGGTAATCCCAGAGCCTCATACCCCCGTAGGGTATCAGGATGTTCGCCCCATGGAAACAACAGTATGTCATACGTGTATGTTTCGCCAGGATGGAATTAGCCTGCTCAAACTAACTCAATACTAATTCATAGATATCATCATGTTTGGCCCCTTGGGCCGAAGACTTGATGGGATCAGATCGACTGCCTTTGTTGCTATGGTTTCAACAGCACTTGAATCTCCTGATATGCTATCCACCATAGTCTAAGATGGTACCTGCCACCCATCAAGATATGCTGACCCATTGGAAGCTTCTATCACTAGGAATCCCACCTCCTCCAGTAATGAAGAGGATCCGGAGGATGCTACTCCTACCTTTGAAGAATGTGTTTACACCACGGTCGATGAACTGGTACAGGTGAACCTTGGTAGCGAGGCAGATCCGAGAACCATATTGATATGTGCTGCCATGAACCCCAGAGAGTTGAAGCAGTACATGGACATCATTAAATAGCAACGTGATGTGTTTTCCTGGAGTTAAGATTAGATTCCAGGACTAGATCCTTATGTAACAGTTCACTTCCTTAGTCTACCGACAAACCATCGCGAGTTCAAGCATCCTCCCATGAATATTCACCCTTCTCATGGTGCCATAGTCAAGGCCAAAGTTGACAAGCTTATCAGAGCCACCTTCATTATGTAGGTCCAGTACTGATGGTGTCTAGACAACATTGTTCCATTCAGGAAGAAGTATTAACATATCAGAGTCTACATCAACTTCCAAGATCTCAATTGTCACTGTCTGAAGGATGATATTCCCCTTCCGGTGACATAATTTTTGATCAACACTACAGATAGGTTCCAAGCCCTCTCTTTCATTGATGGTTACTCCAAATAAAAGCAGATCAAAATGGCCCCCGAGGATGAGGAGTCCACATCTTTTTGGATGGACAAGGTACTTTATGTTACTAGGGTATGCCCTTAGGATTAAAGAATGTAGGTTCCACCTATCAGGGGGACATGCACCGCATATTCAAGTAAATCCTCAGGAAATTGGTGGAATGCTATGTGGATTTCCTAGTGGTCAAATCTCTCCAGTTCTAGGACCATCTCAAGGACCATTAGAAAGTGTTCGGCTTCCTCTGTTCCCGCCACCTAAAGATGAACCTGTTGAAGTGTGCTTTCGGGGTCACCTTTGGGAAGTTTCAATGCTTTTTCATCAGGTACCGGAGCATCGAGATCGATCTAGGGAAGATCAAAGCCATCGTCCAAATTCATCTACCAAGAAATATTCGAGAGTATCAAGGTATCCAAGGCCACATAGCATACATATGACGATTCATCGTGACTCTGGATGACAAGTGGAATCCCTTTTCTCGACTCATGAATAAAGGATCTGCCTATGGATGGGATGAAGAGTTCCAGACCACGTTTGAGAAAATTAAGTAGTTGCTGCTCCAACCTTCAGTCTTGATGCCACCCGCCCCTGGGAAACCACTGATTCTATACGTGACTACACTAGAACAATCTCTTGGTGCCCTTCTCGCCCAGAAGAACAATGAATTAACAGAGTACAATATCTACTACCTCAGTTGTATGCTCATACATATGGAGACTCGATACTCCCCAATCAAAAATAGTTTCTTACGCTGGTATTAGTACTATAGAAGTTGTGACATTACCTGCAGCACTACGTTGTATAGCTGGTGTCTTAGGTAGACCCACTGAGATACATTCCGAATTGCCCCATATTGAAAGGCCATCTAGCACGATGGGAAGTAATCCTCCAGTTGTTCGACATCAAGATGGTGCCTCAGAAGGCTATCAAGGGACAAACATTGGTAGATTTTCAAGCTGCACATTAGAACCCCACGAACCAGTCCCAGGACCTAGATTTTCCCGACAAAGCAATCCTCTTGGTAGATCCATCCCTCCCATGATGGTAGATTCACTTCGATGGTGCCTCCCAGAGCCCCACTGGCTGGAGACTCAATGATCCTAGGCTCAATAGAGTAGGCCTATGTATTTTATTTATTACTCCAGTACAAGAGGTTCTGCCGTATTCATTCCTACTGTTGGAAGGCTGCACCAACACCGAGGCAGAGTATCATGCTCTTATCACTAGACTTGAACTGGCCCTCGAGATCGATGTGCCCCATTTACATGTGAAAGGGGATTCTGAACTAGACATCAAGAAAATCAACGTTGGCTATGACATCAAAAATCCAGATATCATACCATAGTTGGAGTGCACCCTCTAACTAATGGACCACATTCCAACTTGGTCAGATGTTACTCATGACCCTCAATCATAGAATGGTCGAGCCGATGACTTGCTCGGCATAGCTTCATCACTTTCAGAACTCGAGTAGGATGATCTGATTATACACGTGGCACATTGGAGAGTCATTTCTCCCTTCACCTATGAGGACTCTGATGACCTACGAGTAATACATCATACAACTAAAGCCTCCACCTTAGGACCCTTTTGTCCCTCAGATATAGTGGTTGAAGTGACCCCCGACTGGAGACCCCCCTTTGTCTATTATCTTTAAAATTGTTACCTCCCAGCAGATCGGCTTGAGCACGAGCAAAATGACTTGAGAAGGCCCTCTACAAGCATGGGTTCGATGGTGTTCTCCTTTGTTTCATCCAAGATCCATGATTTCTAATGCCATGTTGGAGGTTCATGCCAATTCCTATGAGGCTCACTAGATTAGGATGAAGCTGTCTGATTAGATCTGAAAGCAGGGGTACTTTTGGCCCTCCATCATTAAAGACTACATCGTGTTCCCAAAATTATGTCATGCATTCCAAATTCATGAAAACATCTTGCATCGGCCACCAAAACCTCTCTATTACACCAAGTATTCTTGGCTATTCGTCGAATGAGGACTCAATATCCATGGACTATATCCATCGGTGACAGCTCGCCAGTGTAAGTTCATCCGGACCGCCACAGATTTCCTTGCTATGTGGGAAGAATCTGTTCCGTTCAAAGAGGTCCAGACCCGTTCTATCATTAAATTCATGAGCTCCAATATCATCTACCAGTTTGGAGTCCCATACCCCATCCTCACCGATAAAGACACCATCTTCCGAGCAGCCAAGATGAAGAAATTGTAAGACAAGTACAACATCTATTTGAACCAAACCTCCCGCTATCATGCGCAGGAAATTAGGAAGATTGAGGCGTTCAAAAAAACCTCTTTAACATCTTACATAAAATGGTTGTTCAGAACAATAATCTTTGGACGAACAAGCACCCTAATACCCTCTGGTCTTATTAGACGACGACTCTTAATTCCACCTAGGTGACCCAGTATTCCCTGCTGTATAGATCTAAGGTCTTCCTGCCTATCGAGATCCAATTGCCTTCGTTACGCATAACAGTCTATGACCAGAAGTCTTTCGATAAGTTAACTGATATTCATATTTATTAATTGGAAGCACTTGACAAAAATAGTCTTCGTGACCTGCACAATTTGAAAAGGAACCTAAAAAGTTAGCTAGATACTTCACCAAAATGGTTTTCCTTTGCTCATTCCTGTAATGTGACTTTGTATTGGCCCTCTAGGCACCAATGACCCCTGACATGAAAACACCCACGTTGGAGCCCAAATGGGAAGAACAATACATAACTCACAGGGTTTACCCCAATGATGGATACTCCCTGCTGACCATGGATGGTGGTCGTGTAACTCCTCCCACCAATGCCATGTTTCCCAAGAAATACTTTTCCTGAGCCAGTAGGACTGACATAACCCTAAACTGTCAGGTCCAGCATGACCCTAAACTGTTTGGTCATACATGACCATAAACTATTCAGTCCAGCATGACCTTGAACTATTCAGTCGTACATGCATTTAAACTATGCATCATCCCTCATGATGTTAAATGGTGCCATTATAATGTCATATGGCTTGATTCCCATAGGAATGGGATAGGTAGGAACACACAAGTATTTTGTCTTGAGACCAGCCCCAACTATTCTCTTTGACTAGCCCCATGGGTATAGTTCTCATAGAGGATCCTTGCATGATATGGTCTAGGCTTCCATAGCCCCACTCATTCCAAGATTATAATAGTCGCACCATGTTCCTGCTCTCCATTCTTCTATCCTCCCACTTCCCCACAACACGGCATTCAACTGTATGGCCATCAAGAACTGTGTATGGCTTGATTCCAATCCTTATGGGATATGTAGGAAGGCTCATACATTTTCCCTATTGGCCTAGCCCAAACGACAGAACCTCCCCTCAAGTCATGATATATGGTGTGGTGTAGGTTCATACCTCAAGGAAAGTTGATATCATCTCGATTGCTCTGTATGTCCCACTCCCGGTGGGTGTCTGCCTCTTTCATCGCCCTGGTTGATTTTGAAATGTAAGGGTAAAGTTGTCCTTCACCCACTCCATTGATTGGGACTCCATCATCCTTCCCATCCAGAAGGTCCCCCAAACGGCATGGATACTAGGCCTAAGGGATCTCCTACCATTTTGGGCCAACGCCCTCTAGGATGTTGAGGATCAAATTGATACAACTCTGGCATTGCGAATATGGTCAGTGGTTAATGCTCATTTGTTGTTCCCATTCTAGGTCACAATAATGATGTTGTGTTTAGAAAATTTTCAATAGCTATCCTTTGTCACTATATCTACACCATGATGTCCCAAACATTGTTTACAATGGTTCATTCTACCCCATTTTATATCCATGCAATGAACTCCCCTAAGGCGATGCCAGCTACTGGACCACTGTATGAAAGAAGGAGCTGAATCCGGCTCCTTGTTTCCCACACCGAGCACTGCCCATGTGGGCTTATGATATGTTATGAGGCGGTGATCACACAATATGTGGTATGTCTACCATTGGTCGAGACGCCAAGCCTCAGGCCCCTTGGCCCTTTCTGGCCCCTTGGCTCATTCTGGCCTCTTGGCCATTCTTGTCCCCTGGCCTATGTTCACATTTAGGTTTGTATGATGTGGTATGAGATTATTTCCTCATTTACATCGGGTTACTCGCCATTCCGTACACATACTCGGATGAGATACCTTATCATCTCTTCGTCCTCACAGCAAGACATGAAACTGCAAACTGGTCGGGCCTTTCCGACCGAGGCCCAGCCTCAGGCCCCTGGTCTTTTCCTCCCCCTTGGCCTTCTTGGGCCCCATCCCAAGTTATTAAAAGGAATTGTATGGTGTGGTATGGGATTATGTACTCATTCATGTCAGGTTATTTTTCATTCCATACACCCCCTTGTTAGGGTATCTTACCCTTATGTGTGCTTCTAGAACTATGTGTGGCTTGATTCCTATCTTGATGGGTTACGTAGGACCGCCCAAGCAGCTTATCTTCAGGTCCAGCACCATCATGACCCCTTGGCACACAATCCCCCAGAGAGAGAAATGTATGGTGTGATATGGAATTATTCTCTCACTAATGTTGGGTGGTATAACAACCATACCATTTACCTCCTCCTCCTTATTGTTTTCCATCCCCTTCTACTATCCTTTTCTTTCCAAACCAGTCGCTCTCAAGATGAGATCCTAGACCCTCTTCAGCAATTCACCACTATGCCTAAGGGTACTCAGGTTTAGTACATGGAATTTCCGACTCTACTCGGACATTCCTCCACCCATTTTTCAGGCATCGTGTTCTCCCACATTAGGGCTTCGATAACCTTTCACATCCAAAGGGACCCCCGAATGGCATGGATGCTTGGACCAAGGGCCCTTCTACCATTATGGGACAATGTCCTAGAGGGTTTCAGACAAGAAATTGATAAAATTTTCACGTTTCAAATTTGGTCAGTGACCAATGCTCATTTTTTGTCCTCGTTTCAGGCTGACGCGGTATGGATGCTATGTTTCAAACACGGTCAACAGTCATCCTCCATTGTCACACCAACCCCATTATGCATGAAATGTCAGTTAAATGATTCAAATCCTTCTCCACCTCGTCATGTCCTTGTAGATATTAGAAATTTATGGTACTATTTCTCAGTGTGCACCAACATGTTAGGAGGGAAAAGATATGATAAGGAAATCACTCGGGGCTCCACCGATTTCCCATTTACATAAATTCCACGTATTGAATATACATTATCAGCCCTTGTTTCTTATAACGTGTTTGACTCATGTAGGCTTATGGAGTGGGTTACAGTTCACTTTTACTTGGGATAGTCCCTTATCCATGGTCCAAGTTCTAAGACCTTAAACTAAGATCTTTTTGTATTTCCCCTTTGTAGAACTACCTGCGGCTTGATTCCAATCCTTATGGGATACATAGGACTGCATGAACATCTAGAATTCATGTCCATCCCCATTTCACAGAAATCTCCATTTCCCATTGGCCCCTTGGCCTACCCTCTCCCTCCTAGGAGATCTCTATCCATGTATTCTATACTCGTCCCTTAAAATTGGATGCTGTCAAAATGATCCCCTCGGCCTTCGTCGGCGATGCACCAATCTGTATAAGAGTACTCTGGTTCAGCGTTTGGAGTATAATATTTTTCGTAGACATGATTTATTAAATTTTTCAGGCTTTTTGTCCCCCTTCATTTGGGCTTCCATAATCTTCCACATCCAAATGGATCCCCAAATGGCATAGATGCTCGACCTAAGGGACGTCCTACAATAATGGACCAACGTCCTAGAGGGTTTCAGACAACAAATTGATATATGTCACTTGTTGCGAATTTTTTCACCAGCCAATGCTCATTTTGTTTCCTCATTTCAGGCTAACATGATATGGGTGCTGTGTTTCGAACATGATCAAATGTCATCATCCATCGTCATGCCATCCCCTTTATGCCTTGAATATTGGTTACATGATTCACATCATTGTCCACCCCATCATGTCTATGTGAAATTTTGTCACTCCTATCACTATCCCTCAGTGCACATTTGCGGGTTAAGAGGACAAACCCGTAGTAAATGCATCATTCGAGGCTTTTTGATGACTTTCCTTCTATATGGTCCAAGCTCTAAGACCATTAAACTATGATCTCTTTTAGAATTACGTGTTGCTTGATAACAATCCTCATGGGATATGTAAGAGCACCCATGCATCTCATTATCGGGTCTAGCTCAATTGGGATCTAGTTTCTCATGCCCCTTACCCTCTTACCTCAATCTTGGCCCCATGGCCCATGGATTATTTCATGGAATTACGTACGGTGTGGAATGAGATTATGTCATCATTCATGTCGGGTATGTTTTATTGCACCGTGCACATTACCCCTTTACCCTCGTCCCTACTACGTCTGTGCTGCAAGACATTGAAATGCATTCCAGGTCCCATCACATGACCCTAAACTGTGACATTATTGTCCTAGCCGCACAACGAAAAATGACACTGCATTGTGATGTCGAAACTCAAGGGGACACCATGTTTGGTATCAGTCACATTCCCTACCATTTTTCAACTCTAAAATACAGCATGATTCTTGTTGCGATGTTGAGACATTCTATCCTAGCATATCTCTTTATAAAAAACCCATTCACCTTAAATTACAAACAAGATACATCGAATACTGCTTCTATTGGTGTGAGGGACACACAAGCACCTCCCTTTTATCCGTGGTAATGGTACCTTACCATGCCACCCCTTAGAACTACGTATCGCTTGATTCACATTCTCATGAGATATGTAGGAACACATGAGCGCTTCCCGCATGGGTCCATCATAACTATAGTTTCCAGTCCCTCGACATAAATCCATTCAAAAGAACGTGTGGTAATATGGGACTATGTCCTCATTCACGTTGGGTTTCATAATAACTTTACCATGTGTCATGTGAACTCTTTACTGATCCATGGTCTGAGCTCTATGACCATATACTAAGACCACTCTGCATCCTTGGTGTAAGATGTTAAACTGAACAACAACTTTCAGAACTATGTATGGATTGATTCCAATCCTCATGGGACACGTAATGACACCTAGGAATTTCACCATGGATCCAGCCACATGAATCATAAATCCTATTCCTCCTTAGTTCCGGCCACCTGGCATGACCCATTGTGGGGAACTATGTATTTTTAGCTTTTCCCTGAACAATTTCGGGATGTGCCACGATGACATTTGGAAGCGACAGTTCCATCGCGAGAGAGGTCACGTCTAAAAAAAGAATGATCCACGATCAAACCAATGCACCTATTTAATGTACTTCCATAATGGTGGTGTAATTTTAAGTGTTGGATTATGTTTGAAAAAATCATCACTCCACATTACACGCTTGGTGTGCCACTTATTCAGAACTTTGTCCTCTTTCATGTCTAAGGGAACCCCCTAATAGTATAGATGCTCGACCCATGGCCTGCCTATTGTCTTGAACCAACATTCCGGAAGAATAAAAGATGAAAATTTTAGTCAGGACCCGTGTTTCAAACATGGTCAGCAGTCGGCCCTCATTTTCTGTCACCATTACAGGGAAAAAAAATAAGTATATTGTGTTTCGAATGTTGTCAATAGTTATTATTTATTGTCGTTCCACCCCCAAAGTGTTCTAAATCCTAGGTATCTTGATTCAAAACTTCTGTTCCCATTAGTTCGGATTGATTTCAGTGCCCTTGAAGTTACCCTGTTCTTTCACAAGAACACACTGGGAAAATGATAACTCTACTGTTTCGAGTTCTTCATTCTCCAGTAAGGTCTCTCCCATTTCCTCCCAAAAATCTGGGTCGGTTGTTTAAACCCCGAATTCCTGAATCATGGTTTTCACTTTTACATTTGTATTGGGTGATAAGGTGGTCATTCCTTTTTTCTCAAATCTGGCCTGACCCAAATGATATTAGGGAAGGATCGCTAGACGCTCCATGAATATCATGAGAATGCAATAAAACAATGTAACAACGGAACTCATGCATGTTATGGAATCAAATAATCAAATCATGAAAATATGTTTGAGAGTTTACTGATCATTATAGTACACAAGGGTCGTTTCCCCACATGGATGGGTTAACATCGTCAATAGAGAGTTGTTGCACTTCCACCCTCTGGTTGGTGACGTCTATGAGTTTTTTCCACCTGTTCAACTCCCGCTCCTCCTCAAAAGTGACGTGGCACAATTCATCAGCCGAAATATAGGCCCTCTTGACATCAATCTGAATGACGGTCACCTCCTTGGATGCCCGCATCATGCCATCTTCGGCCACCACCAGCCGGGATTTCAGCCGTGAGATGAGCTCTGATTTCACACCAAAGGAAGTGGAATGCACATCTGCCCAGGCCAACAACCATTGAACCTCATCTTCAGCCTCCTGAAGCCTCTATATGTTTACCATTTTATTTCTCTCCCATTCCACACCAGGGACACTGTAATAATACCAAATATTTTCTTCCATAATATCTTGGACGAGCTTGTGAGGACGCTGGGAATCCACTCCCCTTGCACACAGTTCGCATAGTCATAACGGGTGTCTGTCCATGTCATCCATACGTAGTGCTTGGGGGTGTCATTAATGAAGCACGTGATTATCTTCCATGATCGGTGATAGAATATCTTGATATCCTCCTTGTCATAGGCCATCTCATCCTAGTCAACCCGATTGGCAGGCTCATACATGGGGAATGCCCCCATGAACTCTTCAGCTGGGTCCACATCTGGTGTTTGATCGGGAATGTCAATACCAATGCTATGTGACCAATCCTCATCATCGTATCCTACTTCAATGATCTCAGGTCCAGCCCCACTGACGGTTCCACCAGTGAACGGGAGCACCACCGCTCGGACGTTTTGGTGCTCCGCCTCCACGATTGTCGGAACTCCCATAGGAATGATGTTGTAAAAAGCCCAAACCAACCTTGCCAAGGAGACCCAATCCATTTGTAGAACTAGACGCGCCAAAAAGGGACATGGACGTCAGTAAATATTGTCAGGAAATGGCAGTTATAAAATTTGTAGAAGGAACTTACAGAGATTGAATCCTTGGTCTCGCTCTTGGGTTTATGTCATCGACACCACAAAGCATGGACCCCTGTATATGATCGGAGGGTCTGAAAGCGTCAGAGGGGTCGCCTTTTGTATCTTAGCCCCATTGGAGGTTGCATCAAATGCGACAATAGGAAAGATCTCGAGGGCCCCGTATCTGCTTCCACAAATATATGATAATGAGTTTTGTGTATAAGACTCTCCTGCATGGTTCAGATGTTAGCAAGGAGCCCAGAATGACCTCAAAGAAAGTCTCGGAGAAGGGGATTTTAGATTGTTACCTCTAGGGACTCTGTGAACTCTTCATGATCCATGTCTTGATCACCAACTTCTCCCTCCTCCAACGGGATCCATCTCTCGACCTCTTCTCCACATGAGGACTCTTCTGATTTGTCTGGCAGTGGGAAGCGCTCTCTCAAATCAGCAGCCGACAACTGCGAGGGAGTCGTGCGATCAAGCAATATCTTGACTCGATTTTCATTGGAAACAGAGCACCCCAGGAGTGCATGAGGTCCTCCAGCTCTGTCAGATATAGTTCTCTTTTAGATTGGGACACTGCAAAGCTAGCCCTGGTCAGGCCTATTTCTAGGAAATCCATCCCGAGACGGTTCATGTGCTTCCATAATTTGGCGGGGCCAAGGAATTTCCTATTGACTTCCCAGATGTCCCAGGGCTCTGAGAAGATAGGTTTCTCTGGTATGTCAATATGGCACAACCGCATCCTCGATTCCTGGGTGGGTAACTTGTGGAATCCCTTTGGCGGACTACCCTCTAGATAACTCAACTCTTCAGGAATCATCGGGTCAGCTACCACTACCGGATACGCTACCACTGCTTACCCCCCAACTAGTGCGGGCCTCACGGCCATGGCTTCCCCGCCACTATGGGATACACATAATGCCTTCTTTCCCTGGCCCTAAGGTTGGGGAATCTCACCATCACCAACTCGAGTTGTTGGCTGCTTCAGCATCTCACTCAGGTAGGCTTCCTCCCTGCTCTGGGCATATTCCTTTACCAGCCCAAGGTTGGCGGTCAGCGGAGGCAACTCATTCCACATTTTCCCATCTTCCCCCCAAAACATGAGAAACATCTTCCTCATCACGCATGGGTTTTCATCATAGTGCACCTCCAGATAGACCTGTGGGGTTAGTCGCTACAAACACCATAATTTCCATGCAAACCGATGTGGTGTATACGGCTCGCAGAGGGACTCACAGTCCACCCTCTCCATCCGGACTCCACCTCGAAAGGGCAGGAGACATGCCTGGTGCTCTTCTATCCCCAAAACATCATCAGAAAATACCCCTGTCGGCAATGAGAATATATGTAAATTGAATTAATCCACCCTCCTCACCCTGTTAAGAACCTTCAGTGGGGTCATCATTTCTATAAATCTCCTCGCGACATATAGGATCGATGGGAAGATGTTCGAGCACGAAGGAGAGATATGTATCAGGTATTTGTAAACCCCCCCTGATATGTGCTCTTATACAACCATACATGCAGTGGAATGGCCCACATACCCTCTACGACCTTTTCCCCTCGCTGATATGCCACAACACCTTATGTAGCTTAGCGAGCATCAGGATTCCAAGATCGACCCGCCCTCCTGTCGCTAATGTCGATGCCATGATAAATGTGCTCACGGCGTACTCCCATGTAAGCATCCCTCACTGGATGGAGTAGACCATTGATAAGAGTCGTGATGAATGTTGTCATCCGGACTATTGGTTGTTTCTTGGTGCTGACACTAAATACCCACATCTTCCTTTAACTATTCACCAAAAGCCACCAATATGAGCACTCCTTACTTTGATCCCCTTAGGTCAGGTCCGAGGCCCCTCCAGAAACTGCCTGTTTTTCGGGAAGTTCACGAATAGTTTGAACCTCTTCTTAAAGTTGACTTCCCTTACTACTTCTGTGTCCTCCCCGGGCACGAGCTCCTCTAACATCATTGCTATCCGTGACAATTTCTCTGGATCCTCCCATGCACTAATTACGGGGATGAATTCGTCATACATCACACCTAGTATCAGGACCCCTGAGATCTGGTGGACATCCCACAAGCTGATACCAACCTCCCCATTGGGTAAGTGGAAGGTATTGGTCCTCGATGACCATCTTCTCAACAACTCTAGAATCTGTTGTTTCAGTTGATTTATGTGGTATTGGGAGGCCCATGCCGCCTCATACAAACCCACTCTCCACCGATCTTCCCCAAACTCCTCACAAGAGGATTCTACCCAATAGGCCCAGGACCAATTATCTATGACGTTGCCGCCCTGGTGCAGGTCACATTCCTCAGACTACCCCTTCCTCAGGTTCCTCAGAGATGCCTTCAAAATCCTGTGGTACAGAGGAGGAGATGTCTCCCGCAATAATTCCTTCTCGTCGACATTATTTAGGTGGTTGTATAATCAATCAGCAAGGACTGGTGTGAAATCCTCTCAGGCATGGCCGTCAACTGCAATGATCCATCGGCGCTAGCCCGACATGCTCCTGAACCAGTAAGCAGGTTCGTCTGTACTTCCTTCTGAGATAAAGATGTCATCCCTCATCCCGAATCCATATAGAAGGACCCTCTTTCATAGCGGTTTGTTCTTCTGGCTCTCCGACAACAGCTGCACTAGCGAATCACAATCGGAGTGGATCCGTACAAACTCCGCCAGACCCAGAATGTTCGCCTTCTAGTCCCTCTGGGCAGCATCCACAAGGACCCCCCCCCCGGGAAGCTTCTTGATGAGCCATTCAGTATTTAAATTTGGGAGCTTTTCGGGTTGGTTCACAAAGTATGTTCATGGAGTATGCTCCTGGAGAACGTTCAAAAATCCTATTCGATGATCCTTGCATCTTCCTTTAGGTGTACAGTCGCGAAGCGTTGAGACGTGTAGTCAAAGACCTTCTTAAGTGCTGTGAAGTAGAGGGTCTCATTCGAAGGGAGAAGTTGCGGAGTATGTTGAGCATCGCGAATCGAGAGCGCTAAAGTCAAAAATCACAGAGAGGAGAAAATAAAAAATAGTGTTTAGGTCCCCTATTTATAGGTGACGACCTCCAAAGCTTCGCGGTGTGTCCAATTTGCGTTGTGCTTCATGACGTGATCAGCCTGCGTGTCCCCTGTCTGCCTCGTGAGCACTCTTCACGACATAGCTTCGTGAACTACTGAGGATTTTTGTGATTGACCCTCAGACGTCGAAACATTAGTTCTCTGTGTCTCCAAGTCTAAGGGGGGAATTTGTTGGCACCAAAATTCGTGAAGAAGAAAAAAGAAACGGAATGCCTCCAAAGGCTGCCTTGTGAAGACCATTCATGGAGCCACGGTAGCCTCGCGCCCGCCGCGAAGCAAGGTGGCAGGATTCTCCATGAACACATTTGATTTCTGTGAGCCCACCACGAAGCAAGGTGGTAGGATGCTCTGCTAACGCATTTTAAGTTCACGAGCCCCCCGAGAAGTGAGGAGGAAGAACGCTCCATGAACGCATTTGACGCTCGTGAGCCCGCCGCGAAGAAAGAAGGAGGGACTCTCCACAAACACATTTTAAATTCGCGAGCCCTCCACGAATTAAGAAGGATGGATGCTCTGCGAACACATTTGATGTTCAAGATCCCACCGCAAAGCAAACAAGTCCCTCTTCACACCGCGTGAGCTCTACTTGGTAGCACCTCTACCTAATAAATACCAACCTCCCCCCAATTCTAGGATGCGAACAATCTGACCATTCAACTTCGTAGCTCCCGAATCGTGAAGCAACTTTTGCTCTGCGAACCATGAGTTGTGCAAGGTACTTATTCTCTGTGAAGTGCCTCCCCTTTTCCTTGTTTTGATGCTCTCTTTTGAGTGGGATGCCTTTCTCAGAGACTAAGGGATTAAGTAAAGGAAGGGGATCCACAAGGGGACCTGGGTCATCCCAGAGCATTTATGCTTCGCGAAACACCCTTCATGTACACATGATCAACATGACAAGGAAGGGTCACTATACTTCGTGAAGCACATTGTATCACTATACCATGCTTCGTGAGGCACCTTTGCTTAGCAAGGAAGTGCTCCTCTAATGCCTTTACACTTTTCGAAGCACATCCCGTATGCACCTCTACACTATGCTTAGGCTGAGGTGCCCTAATTCACAATGCACACCCATTCGCAAGCACCCTCCACCACGCAAAGCAGCAGAGCTTCATAAGGCCCCTTCCTATGAATCCCTCTGTTTTTCAATTCCTTTTCCCGTGAGACCCTCCAGGTTGGTATGATTTGATTTCAAAGTCCCTTGGATAATACTTACTATTTCATTTCTTCGCCTCATGCTTCTTCACATAGGCATGATAATGGATATTTCTTTTTTACATAGCCACGTTAACGTGGACCCCTCGATGGTTTTATCTTATATAACACACCTTCACCATGGTGTTTCAAGTCCCCTCTCTTCCCCAAGGAGAATAGGGTACCGGTTATGTCATAACTAGCGGTGCGGAGCAAACAAACCTCGTTAGAGTTACATGACATTAAACTACCAAGAACCATCATCCTCAACACATGACTTTAAACTGTGACCTCGTCCCATGCCTTGCACACAGGGTGCCCCTACCTTGGACATTCTCTGCGCCCACTGGTCTCCACAAGGATGAGATCTTCCCTCATAGGAGATGATATCCTCATATTCGGAGTGGCATTTGTCCGCGGGTAAAGGGTGATCATCTCGGTGTAAGCCCCTAGCTTTCTTGTAGGAGGTAACATCCCTCCTCCCCCTTTCTTCTTTGGTCCCAAAGACTAGGGGGAAATGGACACTAAAACCTTCCTTTCATTGGTGCCAAATCCCTCTCCTGTTGGGATTTTTCTCCATCGGGCCTCCATCCTAGAGTAATTCCTAACCTATTCGGGCTGCTAACTACACTTAATCCCCACTTCACTTCTATTATACGCTACTTTCGCGACGTGATCGTCAGGTCTCTTCTATCTCTTGTTTCTCACATCGTTCATGACTCACGTGGGCTTAATGTGAGCACCGACCATGACATCTTCAATGGTCCGCCTCAGAGAGTAAGCCCAAATGCCACATCACCCCCTGAACTATGAGGTCTTTGATCTTTTCCAAGGTTGGGTACATAAGAAGCCTTCAGTAGGATCAAGCCAAACACCCGGTCATTCCGACCACATTCACGTCAGTTCACCACACCACTTAAACTATGAGGTGTTTGATCTTTTCCGAGGTAGGGTACATAGGAATCATCCACAAGGTTCAAGCCCAACAACCGGTCGTTCAGACCCCATTCATGCCAGTTCACCACATCAACCTGAACAATGTGGTCTTTGATCCATGTTAAGGTAGGGTATGTAGGAATCCTCCCCGAGGGTCAAGCCCACCACCATCCATTGGTCTCGATGATATTCACATCAGTGCACCAAGCCCCCATATCATGAACTACATGGTCTTTGATCCGTGTTAAGCCAAGGTACATATGAAGCCTCTACAAGGTTCAAGCCCACCACCCATTAGAACCTATGTCCTCCTTTACGTCGGTTCACTAATTCACATAAACTATGAGTTATTTGATCCTTGCTAAGGTCAGTTATATAAGAAGCCTCTCTAAGGCTCAATCCAACCTCCCACCAGTCATTCTGACCGCCTTCAAATCAGTACACCAACACCATGGGTTGCCTAGAGTCTAATCACCTCAACCATTCCCAACTATGGAGACTTTCATCCTTGCCAAGGAAAGGTAGGTTGGAAGCCTCCCAGAAGTTCAACGCTTCCATCTATCTAGACCCCAGGTCCCCTTTTCACGTCGGTTCACCCTCATCCTACATGACGTTAAACTATGGACCCCATTCAGCGGTAAGCCGTTGTTCACCCATTCAACGGTAAGACATTGTCAACCACATTCAGTGGTAAGCCGTTGATGTTCCCAAATGATGGTAAGCTTTCGTCAGATGAACAACGCAAACATTGATTCCCTTCCACGGGGATAAATCAGAAGCCTCCATGAGGTTCAAGTCCAGCGCCCATGTATCATCCTAGTCTATCCCTCGATCCCATGCGTTCTGAGAAGATCATGCCCCAACCTAGAGGTTCCACATCCTCCAGGTCCCATCCATGCACCCATTCTCACAGGGCAACTCCTCAGGAGTCCCATCATCCCACCGAACTACGAGGACATTGATTCCCCGCCATGAGGATACATAGGATGTCTCTTCAAGGATCAAGCCCAACATCACCATCATCCTCACATTGGTTTCATCTCGTCCCCCCCCCCCCCTCACTACATTCAACTCTCCTTCATCCATCCTGATTCTTACTCGGGCCGCCACATCCTGGTGGGATCGTGCCACCTCATAACCCATTCCCCTCAACAGCAACTTGGAAGTCAACCACGTATTGGCTCCAACATGAGTGTTCCCTCAGGGGTTTCCCCCATATGATCCACTCTAGTCAATGTTTTGATTAGTCTGATCCATCTTCGATGGAAGTTAAACTTAAGGCATACCCCGTGTTAAACATGGGATGCCAAGGAAAAACATAGATACATGCCCAAGGAATATGATTCCCCGCGTTTGTTGTGGGATGCCTCAGGCTTCTATTCCCATGATAATCCCTATAATAAGAGAGAGAAAAATGACACACCAATCCTCCAGCATCCAGACACGCTAGTGATTCCCAATGTGACAACACCCCAAACAGAAGGTTTTTTCCCAGACCGGACCTCGATAATGTCTTAACTGATGTAGTGTAATTAACTGGCTTCTATGAAGATATAACGCCAGGAAGAGTTTCAAGAACAACGTCTTATGTCTATAAGGTGGAACCCGACTTGATGATGAGTTCCGAGGAGGAATCCATGGAAAAGGATCCAACATCACATCATCTTGTTTCGATCAGGGAGAAAATGTCCCTGAACAAGGAATAGATTTCGCCCGCCCATGGAAAGAGGGAATGCAGGGCCATAGCTGCGCGTCCTCCATAGACGGATGACTGTGCCCCGGCGAAAGCATCAGAAATAGTGAACACAATGAATGACTCACCAAATAGATAATAATGCCAAGTCTTCAAAACATGTACAAATACAACTAACTCGAATTCATCTGTTGGTTAATTCCTCCAATGAACCCTCAAATGCATTAATCCATAACCTATGACATGATCTTCTTGGGTGGGAATGCATCCTATCAATGACCTCAAAACATCACTATACACCAGGTATTGTTGTCCTTATTCTGGAAAAACGAAGATAGGTGTGGATATAAGGTGGATTTTCCTCTCTCAAAACGATTTCTAAAATTCCTCGTTTCAATGGAATAGAACATTATTTTTTGTCGATGTTGTCATAGTAAAAGATATCCATCAAAATTTAGCCATAATGCGTCGGTAATATCTAGATAGACCTGAGAATCTCTGTATCTCAAAGATGATATTTGGTGGTTTCCCTGATTTAACAACTTCTATATTTTCTGAATGCACTGAAACACCATTTCAAAAAACTAAATGTCTAAGGAAACTACCCTCTTTTATCCAAAAATCAGACTATGACAGTTAGGTATTCAAAATATGATCTCTTAAGAGTTCCAACACTATCTCCAATTATTTCTCAGGCTAATCATTTGTCCATTAATATAAAAATATTTCATCCATGATCACTATGAAATAGGAATCTAGATGTCACTAGATTATTTGATTCATCTAATCCATAAAGACAACTTGGCCATTCATAAGATAAAAGGACAATACCGTATATGGATAATGGCCATATCTTCTTCAAAAAGTTGTTTTCAGAATATCGTCCTTCCAAACTCACAATTAGAGATACAGATCTCAATTCAGTTATAGAGAACAATTTATCTCCCCTAAATTGACCTAATAGATAATCAATTCCTGGTGCTGGATACAAATTCGTTATAATAAATTGTTTTTTCACATGATATTAAATGCATAGACATATAGTTCCTCTTGAATTATTCATTAAAAAAGATAGGTGCTTCCCATGGAGACATGATCGGCTGAATGAAACCATTGATTTCTACCACTTATAACTACACTGTTAGTTACCCTAACATTATTGGTGCGATCTTATAAGATTAAAAGTAAATAGGAATTGTCCTCAAGAGAAGATCCATCATAAAATCCACTTCCATTAGATGTGGGAACTCTACGAATTTCGTTAAAAAACATTTATAAATAGATGCATTACTACATGAATACTATTTTCATGCTCTCTTCTATCGATTCCAAATTCAACACAAGAACTAGTGATACATTTCAACCACTAATAGTGAATTGAAGTTAATTGCACCTACCTTAACAATCATTTCCCATTTAAAGAGATGGTCAAGGTCGTCATCATTCACAAAAGTAATTTTCCTTCTATAATATTTTATGTGAGACTTGAAAAATTTCAACCAACCCATACCCAGGATTACATCATTGAAATCCATCTCCAGCATCAGGAAGACCAATTTTGGTTCATCTCTACCAAATGTTATAGAGCATGATCCCTACAGGAAGACTCTAAATTCACATTCCCTGAGAGGAGTTTGATGTTTTAACATATTGGGAATCATTTTGACTTTTAATGATAGTAAATCAATAGAATATTTAGAAACGAATGAATTAGATACACCAATATCAAGAAACCCTTGCATAAGGGAAGAATTGAAAATAATTGTACATGTCCCCATAGATGTTCCAGCCTAATCATCCACAATTATATGCTCATCTTTATATAACTACTTCATCACTAAACTCCACACCTTATTACATTGATGAGATATCCCTGCAGAGGAGACATGATATTCTTATAATCACCGTGTATAACTATTCCATATTGACAAAACTAATTATTTATTCCTCCCATGTTCGAAGCATATGATGCCTACGACCCCTGAGAAATGTCTCGAGCACCTCACATCGGAGCCCTATGACAATAGTACATAATATGTCCCATATTTTTACAATTATATAACGATCTTGTTGGTGTTTTACACTCCCTCTTAATGTGGTCAAAGTATCCACATTGGAAACATCCTTCCATTTCATGGGTGTCAGAGGAATATTTATAGATCCAACCATATAATCTGATTTCCACTCCCACCCTTGAAATATGTGTCCCTTTTCTGATTTCTCTCAGCATTAGACTTCACACCAGTTCCCGTGGTCATCATAATACCTCCTCCTCCCAATAGCTAAGGGGTTGTCTCTGTCTTCCACCATTTCTCTGTTGACCATCTTCGTATAGTCAGTAATAATGGTCATGACTATCATCGAACAGATCTATTGTCTTCTCCCCAATTCGATGAAACGTAACTCTAAAGCATCACTAGTCGCATCCTTGGGTGAAAGGTTTACTAAATTATTGAATTTTTACAAATAATATATGGAAAATATATCTTCCTACTTCAAGATGAAATAATTTGTTGTTCTCTAGATCTAGAACTAGTGAGGATAGAATTTTTTGTTCAACAATTCTTCAAAATACTCTCAATTACGGCATTGATCTACATTAGCATGAAACAAAAGTTCCCACCACTAGAGTTCAAGATCCTTGAGAATATAAATCTTTTGCTTTAATATGAGATCTGCTGGTGTTACTATGAATTAAAATATTTGATTCATCCTATTAAGATAGTATTCTTCCCGTTTTGGTTCAGAATTACCCCTAAATATTTGTGGATTCTGTTTCTGGAATAGGATAGAATGGTACTCTTGTCATGGATCATCCCACCTGATCCTAGTGTCCATATATTATAATTCATGGATGATACTCTGAAGTAGATGTTGGTTCACCTATGGTTTAGGTGGAACCACATTCTCTACAGCTTATTCTGGTGGGATTCTAGGATGCCTACTAAGTGCTTTTTTCTAAACCAACAACTACTCTACAACACAAACAATGTAGAAATTTAAGTAATAGGATTTCAAATTATTTAACATCCAATATCACAAAATTTGTTAGCAAATCAATTTTTTCCTTGTTTAATTATTTTTGAATTTTTTTGCAATTGAAAATAAACCCATTTTTATAATCTACCAACCACGCTATCTTCAAAATAATTCATTTTAAAACAATGTTAACATTTTTCAAAAATTAAGAAAATTCATCAAATCATGTATCATTTTTGAAAAATAAAATATTAAATCCTAGTGGCAATTCATTCCCCAAAGCATATCATGCTGGTCTAATTCATTATACATTGGACAATGAGATTCTCAAAATCTTATAAGCATGTCCAAAAAAACTATGTATCCAACTCCATGGTAATTATAAGATATTAATAAATAGTTAGATATGACTTTTTATGATCAACATTTCATGTCCTAATAATGATACTCATTTTTAAGATTCCATCCCATGGAATTGATAATAGTAATTCAACTCCAATACTAAGAAACCAAAGATAACATTCTATGCATGTACCATACAAGATGATACCATTAAAAACATTCCTCCTTCTTCACATTTTCTTGAGAGGGTGGGAGGAATGCTATATATCCATAAGAGACATCCCAATACACCAAAGGCAAGAAATAAATGCTGAAGGGTTTCAACAAATTTGGGGGGATTAAATTTACCTTTAATAATAAAACAAAAAATAAACAATACATAACAAAACATAACACTATATGATTGATGATATCCTTGAAATACAACTCAACATTTCATATACCAAAATCATACATAAATCATGTTTGACAGTGAAAGATGATGAAATCAATGTAAAAATTGTAAGATAAGCTAAATAAACTCCAAGATAAATAGAAGTCTTCATGCTCTATAGGCACCATGTTACAACATCACTGAACAACCAAAGAATCATGAATTAGTAATAAACATGAGATACATACCCTTTTCCCATGTCCAGGTAGATGAATTATATATAAGAACCAATGAATCCTTGTATGGGTTTGTATTAAAACTCAATAGGATTTCCCCTAATGACATCCATACTCATGCCACTAGGATCAAAGTGTTAGAAAAATTTATATAAAATATTTTAAATAAAAATATTTCCACAACAGTTTATAACAAAATATAAACGAATTATAAAACAGTTTATGTAACACACTTCCAAAACAATTTATAACTAAATATAAAATAATTCCAATGAAACACCATTTTTTATAAAATCTATTTTCATGAAAACAACAAAGCAAAACATTGAATCTATTTCTCATTTTATATTTGGCGTAATTATTCCATTACAAATATCCACATTACCAACTAGATATGCTTCATTATAATAGTTACATACTCATGAGAGGTTTATTATCAATATAACATGTAATCACAAGGTAATTATATACCAGGTTCCATTAAAAAATTGGTACAGAGAACAAGTTTAGATTTCAACTGAGCATAAAAAATAAAATATAAGCACACACACATAGAATGTCAAAAAACATTGAAAACCCCATTTAAATAAAATGACCATTTTGTTGAAATTTTTATTTCCATAAATATATTTCAATCAAATACCATTTTTTAAACCATTTTTGCAAAAAATCATTTTAGTATTTCAAGAAAAAAACATATTTTATCATAACTAGTTTAAAATCAACAAGTTCTTCCACATTGCACAAAAATTCACAAAAATTACACAATTCCATCAAAACCATAAATCATAAAAAAAAAAATTATTCCAGGATTTTCACAATAATTTAATAAAAAAATTATTGTAATTAAATGAATTTGAATCATATACAATCAATTCTAGTAAGGGGTGAAGAGTGAATCTATCTTTCATGAGCCCTTTGACAAAAACATTAAATGGATGAAGAACACTCATGAAACCAGGTATGAATTCCATGAAACTACCTTAGATTCCTTCCACATCAACAACAAATTAAAATATTATTATATTTGGAATCCATAATCTTGTACCTTGCCATAATAGAGGTAGATCTGAGAATCCAAGAGAATATGAGAAGTAGATCTATATAGATCTAAGAAAATATGACATGAAAGGTGAATAACGAGAACTTTCAAAAAAAAGAAAGTGTTTATAATTAGAACTTCTTTTTGAATAATTTATAAATGCATCAATTTTTAGTATATAAATAAATTGTTTATTTAATATATTTCCTTAATATTAAATTTTATTTCATAGATAATTAATTTAAATTTGTATAAATTAAAGGGGATTTATTTGGATATTATTTAAGCCACGTAATAATATTTTTGGATAATTGATATGATCTAGGATTAAAATAATTAATTAAATGATCGTTATAATATATAAAAGTTTTAAATATTATATATTGAGTTTATATTGTTTATAATTCATAAAATAATATATATTGAAATGGAGAATCCAATATTTTGATGAATATAAAATAATTAAAATCAAAATGAATATAATTATTTCACAATCAAAATTATGGAATTACTATGATCTTTAAGGAGGTAATATAAAATGGTTTATACTTTTATTTTAATGAAATTTATCAAAAATAATTAATCTGATGTTCAAATATTATAATTATTCAATTTTTAATAGATATTCCAAGTTTTATTCATGGTAATACATGTTTTATGATATGATTAATTTTTTAAAAAAGTTGTATGACAATTTTATTCTATGATAGATCCTATAATATCTATCTAAAGTTGATATTAGAAAATAAAGTTTTCATATGCCTTGACATTGGTTTGTAGTTTGAGTTATGAGTTTGAGAGTAGTGGTTGGGAATAATTTTTGCATATTAATGTTTTAGTTTTCATGAATTGAATACTCTATTGAGTAAAATATCCCTTTGTAAATGAACTTTATTACAGGACACCGACATTCCTAGAGGCTTTCCTTGCATGATAAAGTGGATGGGGTTGGTTATCTATCAATTCGGGCTTACTCGTGTTTTGTTTTTCTATATCATATAATAATATGAATTTACAGAAGTATTCAAATACTTTAAGAGTATTATTCATTTGGGAATAAATTTATATACATGACATGTTTTTTGTAACAAAGTCTTGTTGGTTGTGTAAAGCATAATACATTAATATGGGGTGAACATAATAAAGTTTTTCTTAGAATAGGGATTCCAAATACAAAATCAATAGAAGTGTTCATGACCATAAAGGGAATAATACATGTGAAGAAAATTATTTTATTTCATATAATAATTGTGAATTTATTATGGATATGAAGTATATTAAACAAATTATACCTTAAATGATAACATCATAAATACTCAGAATGATACTACTTTTTTGGAAACACCAATAAACACCTCTATCATTCAAACAAGTAAGATATTACTTCAATGGGTGACCCTAAATTATATTGTGTATGGAAATAATGTAATGTGTAATATTAGATCATACTTGTGTAGGTTCTTCCTTCACTGGGTGCAACATGATTATCCATTTCAATCTATTTTTACATTTTCTTTTGGATACACATCACCAGGAAACCCTTTGGAAGGTTACTAAAGGGATAATGTTGAGTGAATCAATTTGATGGATTTGGATAAAGTGTTATCTGATCAACTTATCAAGAGTCACAACTTTTGAGGGTAGGATTTTTCCCTACCTAAATAATTATCAAATTATAGAAATTATCTAGAAAAATATTTTCTTAATTATATATGGGATTTTTTCTCATTTGATTGATATGATGTCTAGGGTCATCGGTTTTAGTAGGATCACTATAATTGAAATTACATAATGAATATATATAAGACATGATTTACATCTGCTAAAACGTTTTTTGTAGTGAAATGAATTATCAACATCAAACTAAACATTATATTATTCCTTGAATTAGAAATCATAAAATAATAAAATCATGAGACTGATAACATAAGAAAACATCTTGAGAAAGTAAACTATTCAATGTGTTGGAACTATTCCTTCCTAAGTAAACAACTATTGAAATTGATGAAAAACATAATCTTCATCCTTTATGAAGCATGGAAGGATTAATTTATGGTTTCCATGACATTAGGTGTGAATGCTCAAAGATATATCATTATATACCCATGTATTCATTAAGATTGGGGGCATCAATGATTTTAGGCTCATATACTCAACATGATTTCATATTTTAAAGGATATTCAATATAATTGAATATATTAATGAAATCATGAGACTAAAATAATATTTAATGATTTATTAGTTATATAAATGAATTATATTTTTATGATATATATATATCATATGAAAATTAGTTTTTAAAAAATGTTTTAAATATATATATGGTCATAAAGATGAAAAGAATTGAATATTGAAATTTATTTTCATTTAATGGAGTGAACGGGTTTCTATATTGATAACATGGTTTCTATAAGCTTAGATAAACTCGCCATAACATGTCTATTTTTTCTCATTTATCTATTTTAATTATATTGTAATAATAGTTTTTAAAATAATATGATATTGGTTTTGTTACCAATGTTTTATGAGATGTTTAGTTCTATAACATGACTTTAAGGGGAGACTAAATGTTCTTGTTCTGGGTCAGTAATTTATTACATTTTCATTTATGAAATTTTTTTACACTATTATGGAATTTAATTAAAATATTGAAATGAGATTCATAAAGTTTGTAAAATTGATGAATTAGGAATATTATATCTGGATTATGGTACTATATGAACAACACAAGTGGGTAAAATGTCAAACCGTAAGAGTAAAAGGTAGTTAAAAATTTAAATATTTCATTATGATGAAAATAGAGGTCATTGAAACATATGGATGTTAGGAATGGAATACTACTAATTAAATGTGAATGGATTGTTTAAAGATATATCTAATGATGTTTAAGATCATCAGGTAATTCCCATGTTAGGTATTTTTGTTATAAGAATTAATTCCTCGGTTTTGAAGAATATGTGATACTTAGTTGATTTTTAAAAACTATTGTAATTAAAAATATTTTCAAAATCAAAGGAAAAAATGATTGAACTTATATTTTTCATACAATAGATTAATTAAATAGTTACTACATTAATTATTTTTATGTAATAAAGTTTATAAATATTAAAAAAAAATCATTTAATTTATCTTATTTGATAATAAAATATTTTGATTAAAAGAGTTTTTATTTGATGATTAAACATAGACAAATAGTTTACAATTCATTGTACTTCTCTAATATGATTTGAAATGATGATTTTGATAAAAGGTTTTTCAAGGATAAAACTGTTTATCTAGATATTTCATATAATATGTTGGAATGTGTTATCACCATCAATATATCATATATTTTTAAAAAAAATTGTATTTTCCAAAGAAAAGGTTTCAAACACATAGAATACCACATATTTTATGGAAATAATTGTTTTTTAACCTTCCTATTAAATAGAAAAAAATGTTATTTCCAAATAAAGAAAGTAATTTTTGTTGAGTACAAGAAATATTTTCCTATGTGGACAAAATTTTCAAGAGGATACTATGAGTACGATTATAATTATATAACGTCAAGGGTAACAAAAACTATATTGTACCTAATATAATCTTATTGAATATATGCTTTTTCTCCTAAATAGATAAGATTTGTATCCATGAAGAAAATTGTAAATAGTTACATTTATTTACTATGATAATGTACATGTTAATATTAACTAAATGATGACACTAGTCTAATATTATAATGATTCTTCACTAAATTTCATAATATTTTTAGGATATATGATGATAATGAAATATAGAGTTATATTTAGTTATTGCAAGAAAGTGAATTATAGTTGATATGATAAAATAATTTTTAGGATATAGTATTGATGAAAAATGTAAATAATTACATTAGTTACTATAAGAATGTGATATTCACTTCATATAGAAAAAGTGTTAAGGATATTATTGTAATGGAAAATGTAAAGGGTTACATTTATTAATCATAACACGTGAAAGTCCCTCATTGATAAATTATTATTCCAATTAGTAATCAATGTATTACACTTTATATCCTAAAAGTGATTAGGATGTGCCGGTATAGTGATAATATACAAAATTATATCATTTAAAATATATTTCAAGGAAAAATTTTGATTGAAACGGGTCCAGGGATGATGAATATGTACTTAGAAAGAGTTTATTGTAAACAACATTAAACCATTATTACATTTGATGTTATGATGTTGGTGATTTGAATATAAGTTCAATGAGTTGAAATTGCAGTGTATAGTTCCTAATTATCACCATTATTTCATACATTACTTCTTAATAAATATTAATAACTAAGAGGTTAGTGGGGTTATTTTATCTGATTATGACATAGCGATGTGATATGAATTACATTTGGATGCAACGTTAAAAATCCATTACTACAACAACCACATTAATGTCATCTATAATCGCTTTAGATATTGGATGTAATTTTTTTAAATATATAATGATATTTTAATAAATTTAATCTTTATATATCATTCATTATTGTGTTCTATAATATATTTCACATGAATGGTGGAATGATACATTTCCCTTCTAAGTACAAACATTGAGTTTTCCATAACTGATGATCATCTTTGAGTAAAATGTATTGTGATGTCTTTTAAAGGTAAGATTGAATGAATTTTTACATGTAATATAATGGTATGTGTACGATATCATGAAGAATATATTATTTTGGTGATAATTAAAGACATAATACATAGACTAATCTAGTAATGTTGATCTCATGGAATTTCATATGGTCATAGATATACTTAGTGTTTTATTCTAATTTTCAAACTACATTACATGGGGATGGAAAAATACCTAAAATAAAAACCATCATACATTGATACCCAAATTACACAGGCTAACATATGAAAATAACAAATACATGGGTGGTTGGGTTTGTTGATGATCATGTCATCTGTTGGAATGTAATGAATTTTGGATTTTCCACTTTTATGAAAAGAAAATAAATCTACCCCTTTATTGAATTAGAATGTGGACTACATGGATAAGATTATTTTTTCCACACATGACCTGGTTTAATCCATGTATAAGTTACATATAATGTTCTTCTTATATAGATTAGTGACATGTGTTGTATTCATCCACTTGACCAATGTTTTTCAAAGAATCAACAAAAAATGATGTGAATCCAATATTTGACTGACATTTTGTATGTATAGTGGTCACAAGATTAAATGGGAAAAGGGATTATATAATATACATATGATATTTATGATACATCTTGTGTTGGAAATGTTAATATATAGATATGAATATGTTTAATGGATATCATACCAGAACCCTTGGTATCTTGAGTGACATTGATTTTTGGATAGATGTCACTCGTTGATTACACCAATGAATTATGAATTTTATAGTTTTTTTTCAATGATACTAAATACTATAGGGTAATACAAATACACCATTGGATACATATACTATTATGAATTTTTTTTCTTCAAAATGAATATACTTTGATGATAAATTTTATCCAAAAGTGTTCTTTATTCACAAAGGGTTTTGAAAGATATGAATACATTTATACTGGGATATTAGTACATTTGGGTGAGTTTTATATATATAGTAACATAAATATACATAAAATGATATTATATATATATAATTTATATATAAATAACTAGAATAATATATAAGTATATATATTTTTTATATATATTTATTATCCCAGAATGGTTTTATTATCAGTTACAATTCATTTGAATGACTTAATTTTCATGACCACTCATTGAACGTAACTCAATGAGATATGGTAATAAATTTAAATACTAAAAATATTACCTTAAATCGAGTAAAAATGTCTATTAATAGCGCTAAAAATGAGATGTTATCCTGCAAACTATTAATGTCCCCCCTTTATCGGTGCTAAAAAATCACAGATAAAAGGGGACTTTTACAATTCATTAATAAATGTGTTGATAAAGAGAACCCATTATCATTGGATTTTTAATAATAATATATTCACCCTCATTAGAACTATTTATAGATTGGATAAAGGCCATGGCTACTTTAGTGTCCTCTTTATATAACATAACACCCAACAAAACATGTAACCTGTATATAAAAAATAGACAATTTCATGAAATTTTTTTAAATCATGATTAAAAATAAAACACAACTATATACATTACAAAAAAAATTATACCCAAACAATTACAATTATAAAAAATTTTAAAAACATTAATGTTTCATCTTTTGGCACTTGCAATCCCCTCTCAAAAATATCTTATCCTGGTATCAGTTGCTGAAAAACTAATCTCAACCTGATAAAAGTATTCCAAATATATATTAAAACAAATATTATGTTTGTAAGACCATAAGGAAATAAATTAACCATTAATATGAAATAATACATTAATAAAATATCAATTTATATAAAAATTCACACTTGACGTTTTACCTATCACGCCGTGCATCATATTGTGGCGTGGATGATTAATACATGTCATAATTGTGTTATGAATCATTATACTAATGTATCAAAAGAATACAAATTGTTTTTTTAGTTTTGAGTATGTCACTTTTTTCTTTTTAAATCAATTAATGTCCTTTTTAAATAATGACACACTATGAGTTATACCAGTCACACAGTTCATCAGATTGAGGAGAAAACAATTTATACCCATCATAAATTACTTATTGATCGTGGTCCTAATGAATCAAAATGCTATGAATTCATTTTCTCTATTTTTAGTATGTCGGATTTTTTTATAACAAGTCAATTCAAATAGGAAACATTCACTTTGAGTCATACCAGTCACATCGTGTGTCCTTTTTTCGAGAAACTACTTCATAAACATCAACAATGTATTATGAATAATTTTCATAAATTATCGAGACAAAAGGAGCACAATTCATTTGTTTTCAGTGAGTAACACACATTTTGCACTAAGATTTAAATTTTAAAATATAATGGATAGTTTAATTCATATTGGTCACACCGTAGGTTGGATTGAGTTTTTGTTGATTCCTAATGATGTGAAATGACTCATAAATCATTTAAATAAAGAACAAGAATAAAAAATTTATTCTTTTTTTTCATTGTGTCACTTGTTCTTTTTACTAAATTATTGTAATTATATTATAAAAAGACACAAATAGAGTCTTATCAGTCACACCGTGCATCATATTTTGTTGAGGTTGACTCCTTAAAAAAGGAGTTGTGTATCTTTTTACTAAATATTTAAAATAATATGATTTTTTTACATGTTTCCAGTATGTCACTTGTTGTTTTTAATAAAATTAATGTCATTTTTCAATAAAATGAGGCACTACGTGTTATACCTATCTCAATGTTCATTATATTGTTGTGTGGTTGATATATACCTGTTAAAAATGACTTCTGGATAAATTTATTAATGTATAAAAACAATCCAAATCAGTTTTCTTATCTTTCAGTATGTCGCTTATTCTTTTTACAATTGTATATTTCAATATAAAATAAAAAGACAAATATGGAGTAATATCGATCACATTGTAAATAAAATTGAGATGATGTTGATTCTCATATGTTATAAATGTCTTATGAATCATTTTAAAAATGTATCAAAACAATATAAATGGGTTTGATCGGTTTCCATTATGTCACTTGTGGTTTTTAGTAATGTCAATGTCTATCATAAATAAATAGGCACACATAGATTATACCTCTCACAATATACATTATATTGGGTTGAGGATAATTCTTAAATATCCAATATGATTTATGAACAATTTTCCTAAAGTAAAAAAACAATCCAAATTATGTTTCTCGTTTTCATTAGGTCACTTCTGTTTTCCATTAAAATGTCATTAGAATCCGGAAACGAACACTTTGAGTCATAAAAATCACATCATGTGTCATTTTTACTCGAGATTACTTCTTTCATGTCAAAAATGAATTATGAATAATTTTCCATAATTAGTAAGACAATACATGTGTGTTTTCATGGTTTTTAGTAAGTGTAACATTTTAAACATAAATACCAATTTTAAACTGATAAAAAAACTCTTTGAGTCATATTAGGCAAATTATGTATCAGATTGAGGTAAAAATGATTCCTACCAATATGAAAATATTTTTGAAACATTTTAATAATGTAACAAATCAATAGAAATGTGTTATATTAGTTTAGAGTAGTTCAATTTTCCTTTTTCTGAAATTAATTTCATATTTAATAAAAATATATAGTTGGAGTAATATCTGTCACACAGTGCATTAAAGCGAGGTGTGGATGACTACTACACATCCTATATGACTTACACTTCATTTTACCGAAGTAAAAAAACAAATTTTTAATGTTTTCTTCGTTATTATTATGTCACTTTTGTTATATAATAATCTGTTTTTTTTATTCAAATGGAAACACACACATTGAGTCATTTCAATCACTTCATGGGTCGGTTTTACATGAGACCAATTACTATATTCCAAAAATTACATAAAAATAAACTTCCTAAACTAACAGAACAATACGAGTGAATTTTATTAGGTTTTAGTGACTGTCACTTCTTGAAATAAAATATCAATTTTAAAATGATGATAGGAAATGTGTGTCTTACTAGGAATATCATGTATTAGATTGATATTTGAATGATTTCTAAATTATAAAAATGACTTAAAGATCATTTTCATAAATCATTTTATAATCTGAATGTGTTTTCCTAGACTTGAGTAGGTCTATTTTCCTTTTTAATAAAATTGATATAAATTTTAATGAATAATACACACTTGGAGTCACACCGGTCACGCCATGAATCAGATAGAGGTGAAACATATTTCTACATGTTTGAAACGACTTATTGATTATTTTATATAATTATTAAAACAATAAAAATTAATTTTATTGGTTTTCATTGTCACTATGTTTTAGTAAAATATCATCTTAAAATGGAAACACCCACTTTGACTCATACTGATGACTTTGTGTTTCGGTTTGACGAGAGACTGATTTCTATATACAAAAATTACATATGAATCATTTTATAAAATTATCAAGAAAATCTGATCATGTTTTCATGGTTTTTATTGAGTGATTTTATGAAAGAAAATATATATTTTAAATTAATAATGGACACATTGAGTCATACTGGGATCATCAGGTATCAAATTAAGGTGAGGGTAAATCTTACTTGTCGAAAATGACATATTTACCAGTATTTGAATGTATCTGAAGTGCACTGTGTTGAATTTGTTTTCAATAAGGTATGTTGTTGATCAGAAGAGGTCAAAGAATGAATGGATGTCAAGGAGAGTCAATATGTGAATGAAAAAGGATGTGATGGTGATGGTGATGAAGGATAATGGCCATGAAACTAAGATGCATGTCACTTAGGAGATTCACTAAGTGACATAGGAGATGTGGTTGAAACATTCTCCATGAAAATCAGACGATTGATGAGCTGTTCTTAAAGTTCTAAGAACTTGTATCAACTGGATACAAAGTCACAACAATGATAGAAGACCATGCATTGTTAAGACAATGCTTGAGGAGATGAATATGATCCATCCAAACCTCCTAAGTGGATGAAGTGAGCTGAAGAAGTCCATGCACTATCACTTAGTGCATGAGAATTAGATGAAGATCCAAAGATCCAATTGATATCTGATTAGATCAATGAAGCACATTGAAGAATTTAAGTGATTCAGGAGTTCGGTTGAAGAAGAAGAACCTTCAGGAATTCCATTCCTAAGTAATGATTAAATGTTGAGGACATTTGTGGAATTCATAAGAAGAAGAGAAGAGAAGAAATGAAGAAGGTAGAAGTGGCATTTGGCATATTACACTTGGTACTTTGTTTTTATACAAAGTTACTTTGTGTTTTACACTAGCAAAAAATTCGCCAGCCGAGGACACCTTGAGGGTTCAACCCCAAGGCATGGGCGCTAGGCACCACACACATGGGGGAACCCGTGGGGCGAGCCCAGGGCGGCAGGATGCACCCAAGACACCGCATAGGCATCTGGGGCATGCCCGGAGGAGAGCGGTAGGGGTGCATGAGCGCACCCGCGAGTGTCAGGCAGTGCATAGTGGGCGCTAGAGCGCGCCCGCAGGAGGCGTGAGTGGGGCGCAGAGCGCGCCCACTGGGAGAACTCGGTGCGGGGTGACACCGAGAGGGGAGAAGTGCAACTGAAGGGAGGCCGGCAGCGCTTGGTTGTTATACCGCGGAAATTCTGCGAGGCGTTTCGATGTGGGACGCGGAAAAATTCATCGGGAGCGCATCCTGGCCGTCCGAGTGATCGCGCGGCAGATCTCGGCCGCCCGATGCATCGCGCCATTCGCGATCTGATCCAGGCTGTCCAAGGTTATTTGATCGCCTGATCCGACGGCTCCCCGTCCGTCTCCTTCCTCGAGCTCAGCCGAAGGCCACCCGCGCATTCCCGCAGCCTCCGTTCGAACCAGAGGCATCCCGACGATGGATTTTGAGTTCTCGGTTGTCTCTCTCGAAGCCGAAGGCACCCTCGTGCTCATCTAGCCAAACCAAACCCATCCATGCATAAAAATATACTTGCATGCAACAAATGAGAAAATTCGACGAAGTGCCGAGGCCTCGGTGTGTTCGTGATTTGCATGGATTGGAAGAGAAGAGGCCGTGCATGCGTTCTAAGTCGCATGCACGTAGAGAAAAATAAAAAGAGAAGAACCCGCGGAGAACTAAGGAGAAAGTTCAAGATTTGAAAAAATATTGAAGATCCGAATACTTCGGGGATTTGAGATTTATTCCATGCGGATGTTTTGAGGTATTCCTTTGCCTATAAAAAGAGAGCCCGAGCCCTCTTAGAAGCTTGCTGATGCGCTGAAAAACTTGGAAGACCCGCGAGAGCTCCTGTGCCTCGTGAAGTAGAAGCCCCACGAAAATTACTTGTGCGGCTGTTGTCCCGAAGCCACCTGAGGCTTTGACGGTGTTCCTTGTGTGCTACCTCTTTGCGCGACAAGAAGAAGGAGGAGGAGGAGATCCCCTGCGCTCCTACTCCTTGCGCTGCAGGAAGTACCCGGGGTAGTAGCACTTGCGCGCCCCGTGGTTGAGGTGCCTTGCACCCGAGGCCTTGCGCGGCCCTTGTTCCCTTGCACCTGCGCGCCCCTGATTGCACCTTGTGTGCCTTCATATTGTAAGGAGCTCAATTGAAGAGGATTCCACACCTCTAGTGTGTGTGAAGTGAAGAAGTGAAGGCCGAGACATGCATGCCTTGTGTGAAAAGTGAAGACCCTATGGTATTGTGTGTGCAAGGAGAACCCGAGGCCATATCTTGTGTGTGTTCCAAGTGGAGAAGAGGACCCGAGGCTTTCATGCCTTGTGTGTGCACCAAGTGAAGACACATTTTGTGTGTGAAAAATTGAAGAACAACCTACGGGTTAAGGGTGTGCAACAAGAAGTGGGAAGAGGCCCAAGTCAAGTGTGTGCAAAACAAAGAACAATTTATGTGTACTTGAACAAGTAACAAAGAAGGCCTAACCTAGGTGTGTATAAAGTGTACGCATTTAGAAGATGAAGGAAGAGGACATCCACACTAATGTATAACACACATTACGTGTGTGAACAAATTGAAAAAAGTGTTTGAGTGAAGAACGTGTGTGCTTAAAGGATTATACCCTTTGTGGGTTTATTGCACCAAGAGAAGAAAGAGGGAAGTGCATGCTTGCATGCATGCACGTGCACACATGAATAAGTCTGAATCTTCTTGTGTTCATTTGAGGAGTCCAAGACCAAGAGATCTTGAAGATATTGTGATGCCATGCATTCAGTGCATGAAGTTGATGTGAAGTGAGACTGAGCCAGACTGAAGTGAATGATATTGTTTTTCTGAGTTTTTCAGTAATTGAGAAGACCCTGATCAACAGAAGTGATCAGAAGCTGTGAGCAAGACCAGCAGACCTTATCAGAGGATGTTGAAGATTCTTGAAGATAGAAGCCAGGTCATCCTTAGAAGAAGGAGATAAAGCCTGAGCAAGACGAGAAGACCTGTTCATCACAAGTGAGCAGAGGTATAGAGCAAGGCCAGCAGTCTTTATCCCAGAATGCTGAAGATTCTTGAAGAAGCATAATGAGAAGAGGAGCTACTCGTGTGACTCAAGGAGCCAGGAGAAGCCCCCTGTGAGACTCAGGGTGGAAGAAGTCTTCAGTGGGATTCTGGAGCAGGCCAGTGGGACTCTGGTAACACTGTGGGACGCAGTATAAAGACCCTCCTGTGGGACTCAGGTGAGATACAGTGGGATGCTGTATCGACCATTGTAATACTAACAGATTATAATGGAAGAAACCATGTTGGGGTGTATAACCAACATGGCAAGGACGTAGGACTTTGGTGCCGAACCTTGTAAATCCTTGTGTCCAGTGCCTTTACATTTACTGCATCATTCGTGGAAAGGTGAGAGATACAAGAAGTGTGGATCGAGGCTTTAACCAACCATAGAGGTTTAATTGATAAAGAATCAATTAGTAAAAAGTTTTAAGGGATCACTAATTCACCCCCTCCCCCTCTCAGTGATTCACACTGATCTGGGCACTTCAATTGGTATCAGAGAGAATGTTACATCTAAAAGATCCAAGAGAGTCTTTATGAAGTGCATATTTGAGGAAATGAGAAACCAGCCTCAAATGGAGATATATGCCAAGACTCAGAAAAATAGAAAGAATAAACAGGACAAGAAGATGAAGAAAGCCTGTCCTAGCTGTGATGAAGTTGGAATAATGAATGATCTTCAAAATGCAATCGAATATCTTCAGAAGACAGTCCCCAAGGAAGTGGAAATGTGTATAGCTACAGGCATCCTTGATCTTCAAGAAAAAAAATCACAGTTAGAAGAAGAAGCCAATGCAATGGAAGATCAATTGGCTAAAAGGGTTGGCATAACCAACACTCTCAGAAAGCTGGTGAAGGCTAAAGATGAAACCGTTTCTCTTTGCAATGAAAGATATGAAGACACTGCTGAAGAATTGCAAAGAAGCCTTTCTGAGAAAGAGATCTTTATGATAATGATCAAAGAAGTTTTCCATGCACTGGAAAAGAGGCACAAAGTGTCAATGAATTTCAGAGATGCTCAACTCGAAGACAAAGTCAAAATGGTGAAGGAGCTTGACAATTCATTGATAGAATTGAAGAAGGTGCATGAAGACTAGTTAGAACAGCTGAAAGAAAATTGGGAAGGAAGGCTAAGAACTGTTGAGGATGAGAAGAACTCCCTTAACATGAAATGCTTAGAACTAGAGGTGATATTGAAAAATCTGCAATCACCCAAAGCTGAATCCTCCCAATCAGCTGAAAGTAGAAATGTTGCTACACAAGTGTGCTTTGAAGAGGATGATGCTAAAAGAAAGACATCCTCTAATAAAAGGGCAACATATTCTAGAATGATGGTACCATCCATACCATCTTGTATTGATGCTTCTAATTGTGTTTCCACAAAAAGTGCAGGATGGAAAAATAATTCCAAACAAGTATGGATGAAGAAAATGAAGAAGCAGAGCTCTCCTGAAACAACACAGCAGCTCCAGAAAAGTACCCTAAAATCAGAAGGACTGAAGAAGTCAAGATTTTTGGGTCAATGTTGGTGTTGTAACAAGTATGGGAATTGTGCAAAGGATTGTTGGTACAATCCACTGAATGCCAAAGCACAGAGGAAGCCCATGCCTAGGGGGAGCAATCCAGAAGGAAAGAAGAAGCATCCACAGGTCCAGAGACATCTGTTTACTGCAAATAGATTTGGATTACTTGACAACATCTGGGATGATTGCAAAAGTGGTCAAAAAGATACATGTCAATCTCCAACTGTATCGAGAGCTAAAAAGAAGAAAAGATCACAGAACCTGGCTCAGAAAGAATCCTTGGAAAGCAAGCATAAGAAAGTTGAAGATGCTCCCAAGAAGATTATGAAAAATGAAGATAAGACCTTGGATTCTAAATCCAAGAAGGGTGATGCATCCAGAAGGACCACCAAGAAGAAATGCTTCTACTGTGGAAAGAAAGGACATATCATGGATCTTTGTAAAGAAGCCATGAAATTAAATAGAAGAAGACTGGAATAAAAAAGACAATCAATCCAGAAGAAGAAGAAGGGATTGATTGAAAACAAGTTGCCTAAGAGAGGTAGCTTGACAGCATCAGAGGAACCATGTGAAACTTCCAGAACTGAGGCAACACTTCCAAATGACTTGTTAATCATATGGCCAAATCAGTTGCAACTTTCCAAAGATCTGCAGAGAGCTGAAGATGAAGTTCTGGCAATTGCTAAGGCAAAAGGGAAGAAGAAGATTTCACATGAAGATGTGTTGAGATCCACACCAGCACAAACATCATTGAAGATCAAATGTGAAAGTGTGTAGAATGGTGAAAATGGGACATCTCGGTTGAGAGAATATTCTCAACCTTGTTGTTCACATTGATGAACCAAGGAGGTTCCATCTTATTCCCTAATCACTTGTATTTACATGTGCTAACATTTCAAGGAATTGAAGATGATGATCATTCTCATCTGGAGAGTGGTTTGGACAGAATGGAGTGCACCCCTTGAGGGGGAGCCAATCTGAAGAAGATGGGATTCTGAGATTAATACCATCTTGAGAAAAGTGAAGGTATTCCAATCATACTTTCATCCCTTGTTTCTTAATTGAGTTTATATTGTCAATTAAGGGGGAGTATGGATTGAAGACAAATGGATGAAATGGGGAGCTTTATCTTTGCACCTGAACTTTCTAATGAGTTTTGTGAAGTATGTGCAGGATTTAGAAATTCATTGTTATATCTGAAAAATTTCAAACCCCTGAAGCACAATTTCACATGTACAGTGATTTTGGACAGCATTGAGTTCCTTGGTTACATCACTCTTGTTTTCTACACCGGGTTAGCCCAAGTAGACATAGAGCTGATTTACTAAAGGTTCTTTGCTAAAGAGAACATGTGACATCATCCCTCTATCAGTGTTTTTCAAGAAAATTCTTTTATAAGGGAGGAAGTGATTTTTGAAAGTGAACCACACCACACCTTTGCATTTGATTGCCAATAAGGGGGAGAAATATTGGCACACATATTGACCCATTCATATGTGCTCTAGTGTATTGCCAACAAATAAAAAGGGGGAGATTGAAGTGCACTGTGTTGCATTTGTTGTCAATAAGGTATGTTGTTGATCAGAAGATGTCAAAGAATGAATGGATGTCAAGGAGAGTCAATATGTGAATGACAAAGTATGTGATGGTGATGGTGATGAAGGAGAATGGCCATGGTACTAAGATGCATGTCACATAGGAGATTCACTAAGTGACATAGGAGATGTGGTTGAAACATTCTCCATGAAAATCAGACGATTGATGAGCTGTTCTTAAAGTTCTAAGAACTTGTATCAACTCGATACAAAGTCACAACAATGATAGAAGACCATGCATTGTTAAGACAATGCATGAGGAGATGAAGATGATCCATCCACACCTCCTAAGTGGATGAAGTGAGCTGAAGAAGTCCATGCACTATCACTTAGTGCATGAGAATTAGAAGAAGATCCAAAGATCCAATTGATCTCTGATTAGATCAATGAAGAACATTGAAGAATTTAAGTGATTCAGGAGTTCGGTTGAAGAAGAAGAACCTTCGGGAATTCCATTCCTAAGTAATGATTAAATGATGAGGACATTTGTGGAATTCTTAAGAAGAAGAGAAGAGAAGAAATGAAGAAGGGAGAAGTGGCATTTGG
This sequence comes from Viscum album, assembly GCA_963277665.1. Classification (NCBI taxonomy): domain Eukaryota; kingdom Viridiplantae; phylum Streptophyta; class Magnoliopsida; order Santalales; family Viscaceae; genus Viscum; species Viscum album. Next base: position 1,074,022,166 of record OY728129.1, read on the forward strand.
CATATAACACTTGGTACTTTGTTTTTATACAAAGTTAATTTGTGTTTTACACTAGCAAAAAATTGGCCAGCCAAGGACACCTTGAGGGTTCAACCCCAAGGCATGGGCGCTAGGCACCACACACATGGAGGAACCCGTGGGGCGAGCCCAGGGTGGCAGGACGCACCCAAGACACCGCATAGGCGTCTGGGGCACGCCCAGAGGAGCGCGGTAGGGGCGCATGAGCGCACCCGCGAGTGTCAGGCAGTGCATAGTGGGCGCTAGAGCGCGCCCGCAGGAGGCGTGAGTGGGGCGCAGAGCGCGCCCGCAGGGAGAACTCGGTGTGGGGCGGCACCGAGAGGGGAGAAGTGCAACTGAAGGGAGGCCGACATCTCTTGGTTGTTATACCGCAGAAATTCCGCGAGGCGTTTCGATGTGGGACGCGGAAAAATTCACCGGGAGCGCATCCTGGCCGTCCGAGTGATCGCGCGGCAGATCTCGGCCGCCCGATGCATCGCGCCATTCGCGATCTTATCTAGGCCGTCCAAGGTTATTTGATTGCCTGATCCGATGGATCCCCGTCCGTCTCCTTCCTTGAGCTCAGCCGAAGGCCACCCGCGCATTCCCGCAGCCTCCGTTCGAACCAGAGGCATCTCGACGATGGATTTTGAGTTCTCGGTTGTCTCTCTCGAAGCCGAAGGCACCCTCGTGCTCGTCTGGCCAAACCAAACCCATCCATGCATAAAAATATACTTTCATGCAACAAATGAGAAAATTAGACGAAGTTCCGAGGCCTCGGTGTGTTCGTGATTTGCATGGATTGGAAGAGAAGAGGCCGTGCATGCGTTCTAAGTCGCATGCACGTAGAGAAAAATAAAAAGAGCAGAACCCGCGGAGAACCGAGGAGTAAGTTCAAGATTTGAAAAAATCTTGAAGATCCGAATACTTCGGGGATTTGAGATTTATCCCACACGGATGTTTTGAGGAATTCTTTTGCCTATAAAAAGAGAGCCCGAGCCCTCTTAGAAGCTTGCTGATGCGCTGAAAAACATAGAAGACCCGCGAGAGCTCCCGTGCCTCGTGAAGTAGAAGCCCCGCGCAAATTACTTGCGCGGCTGTTGTCCTGAAGCCAACCGAGGCTTTGAAGGTGTTCCTTGTGTGCTACCCCTTTGCGCGACAAGAAGAAGGAGGAGGAGGAGATCCCCTGCGCGCCTACTCCTTGCGCGGCAGGAAGTACCCGGGGCAGTAGCACTTGCGCGCCCCGTGGTTGAGGTGCCTTGCACCCGAGGCCTTGCGCGGCCCTTGTGCCCTTGCACCTGCGCGCCCCTGATTTCACCTTGTGTGCCTTCATATTGGAAGGAGCTCAAGTTAAGAGGATTCCACACCTCTTGTGTGTGTGAAGTGAAGAAGTGAAGGCCGAGACTTGCATGCCTTGTGTGCAAAGTGAAGACCCTACGGTATTGTGTGTGCAAGGAGAACCCGAGGCCATATCTTGTGTGTGTGCCTTGTGGAGAAGAGGACCCGAGGCTTTCATGCCTTGTGTGTGCACCAAGTGAAGACACATTTTGTGTGTGCAAAATTGAAGAACAACCTACGGGTTAAGCGTGTACAACAAGAAGTCGGAAGAGGCCCAAGTCAAGTGTGTGCAAAACAAAGAACAATTTATGTGTACTTGAACAAGTAACAAAGAAGGCCGAACCTAGGTGTGTACAAAGTTTACGCATTTAGAAGTTGAAGGAAGAGGACATACACACTAAAGTATAACACACATTACATGTGTGAACAAATTGAACAAAGTGTGTGAGTGAAGAAGGTGTGTGCTTAAAGGATTATACCCTTTGTGGGTTTATTGCTCCAAGAGAAGAAAGAGGGAAGTGCATGCTTGCATGAATGCACATGAACACGTGAATAAGTCTGAATCTGCTTGTGTGCATTTGAGGAGTCCAAGACCAAGAGATCTTGAAGATATTGTGATGCCATGCATTCAGTGCATGAAGTTGATGTGAAGTGAGACTGAGCCAGACTGAAGTGAATGATATTGTTTGTCTGAGTTTTTCAGTAATTGAGAAGACCCTGATCAACAGAAGTGATCAGAAGTTGTGAGCAAGACCAGCAGACCTTATCAGAGGCTGTTGAAGATTCTTGAAGAGAGAAGCCAGGTCATCCTTAGAAGAAGGAGATAAAGCCTGAGCAAGACGAGAAGACATGTTCATCACAAGTGAGCAGAGGTACAGAGCAAGGCCAGCAGTCTTTATGCCAGACTGCTGAAGATACTTGAAGAAGCTTAAAGAGAAGAAGAGCTACTCGTGTGACTCGAGGAGCCAGGAGAAGCCCCCTGTGAGACTCAGGGTGGAAGAAGTCTTCAGTGGGATTCTAGAGAAGGCCAGTGGGACTCTGGTAACACTGTGGGACGCAGTATAAAGACCCTCCTGTGGGACTCAGGAGAGATACAATGGGATGTTGTATCGACCATTGTAATACTAACAGATTATAATGGAAGAAACCATGTTGTGGTGTATAACCAACATGGCAAGGACGTAGGCCTTTGGTGCCGAACCTTGTAAATCCTTGTGTCCAGTGCCTTTACATTTACTGCATCATTCGTGGAAAGGTGAGAGATACAAGAAGAGTGGATCGAGGCTTTAACCAGCCATAGAGGTTTAATTGATAAAGAATCAATTAGTAAAAAGTTTTAAGGGATCACTGATTCACCCCCTCCCCCTCTCAGTGATTCACACTGATCTGGGCACTTCAGTATCAAAACAATATGAATTGCTTTTCTCATTTTTTTTTGTTTTAGTTGATTTTTTTAATAATGTTCATGCTAATTTTATATATAAATAAACACTTGGAGTAATACCAGCCACACTGCATATCAGATTTAGTTGGGGCTCATTTCTACATATCTAAATGTATCAAAATAATAAAAAAATCGAATGTTATCATGAATTTCATTATCTTTCATTTTCTAAGTGCATCATTATATATTAACAAAATGTTATTAGATGAAAATCCTTTCTCATTGTTGGAAGATAGGAGTGTATAAGGAGCTCATGAACCCATTATATCATCAGAAGTCACCAAAATTAGAACATGATATTCTTGTGATCTTTTGGATTTCCAGGATGATGTTGTTTCAACTAATAACATCGACTCAATATTAAATGATGGAATCTCAACAAAAAAAATAAAAACAAATTGTAATGATCTATAAAAAACAATATATTTATTAGATAAAAATTACAAAGAAATTAAATTTCAAATTGTAAATAGAATTATGAAAAAATTGATTAAATATGTAGTAGTAATTCACCACTTCATGATGTTTGTATATATTCTTGACCTATTTCTTTATTTTCATTTTCTTAATTGAATCCTCGAAGTCAAATCTATCACGATCATGTGAAGGTTTGAACAATCCACCCCAACTCTATCAATCAAATCCACCAATATTTGAAAAAAAACTTATATGAGTAATACTAAAAACAAATTAATTAAACAAAATATGAAATAATCTATTACATCTATGGACATCTTATCTTCATGTTATTCAGGTACATTCTCCCATTATGTATGTTGTACATGAGTCTCTATGAAAATATATATCATCTAATAAATACAATTTTTTATAGTCATAGTACTACTGGAAGAATTTAAATACATAAAATATTAATAAATATTTGAAATGTTATTTTAATTATCAAAAAAACATCTTTGGGGGTCCTAGTTTATTGATAGAGTATGATATCTATCATAAATTTACAAACATAATAACCTCATTATTTCCCATTTTTGTTACAAAAACTATAGAAACATTGAGAAGAATAATAATTTTTTGGATATGTGTTTGGATAGTGAAATATTATTATATATATCCTAATAAATTTCCATTTGTATAACTTTTCAGGGTCCTTGTTCACATTGGTTCTGCACATGCAATGATTTTTACAAAATTTATATATTGGCCTATCATTACTAAAATCTTATTAAAACAAAATAAAAATCATATAACATGTAGTTTTTTTTATAAAACATTGGATGTAGTGTATTAAAAAATGATAAACATCATCATATGTGCTCGGTTTGAATATTTTCCATGCATTGAATTTAGGGAAACAATTCATTATAATATCCAAATTCATTGCAATGAGCATCCAAACATTCCTAAAAACAAAAAAAGTATTAAATAATGAAATAAATTAAAATATATTTGATATTATTAAATAATAGATTTTTACCCACCAATCATTTTTATAATGAAGCGTCTATGATACACATGTTTTATTTCAAATGATTTGGATATGTCTTTTACAATTTGATACATTTTTTATTCCATTTATTTTTGATCTATATAGGCGATGGGAGGAATAATGAGTCAATAGAAAATTCATTGGATAATCACTTCAATTAGTATTGATATATATTCCTAAAAAAATATGTAATTTATTTTGTAATAATTATTATTTTATATAAGATTTTGGAATAAAATAATTAAAACATTTATCATTTATTCATTTACAACTGAGGATCCTAACCATACACGGTTGAGGATTTCATTTACATTCTCAAGAGAAATGTAGTTTGTACCTTCCTCTCCATAAAATTTTGCATCAAAATAAAAAAATTATCTATGACCATTTTGTATCTTTGTATCTACATGAACCTACATATTTTAGTGAATTATGATATTGAATTGGCAGGGTAAAGGTTCTTTTAGAAGAACATTTTGATCAGTTGGTTGATCCATTAGACAGTATTGAGTCTACCTTTCAATTCACCCCTTCCATTTTCCATCTATAATGACATTCAACATTTTAGACCTTTTCTCCTTAATTTTTATAGTTTTATAATGGAAAATAAATTTTAAATGAATACCTCCCTATCAACAAGTATTTTTATATGATCTTATGACCATACAATAAATATACGAACATCTTGGTTGATCATAAGAATATCTTTGTCATCAAATTGAACAAGTATCTTGCTGCATGAAAAATTAGCTATTATAATCATCACTCTTAGATGACATATTTAAAGTGGTAATTTGTGAATCCATTCATTTTAGATATTGAACACTGTATCCCCAGCTATAAGGAAAATGGTGGGTTTTGATAGAAATAAATCAAATCCATTTTAACCATATTGAATATCAGTATAGGAAAGGTATTAGTGTTTTTTATTAACATTTCAAATAAATAATTACTAGAATATTTATTACCTCAACTAAAATAATTCATTGAGTGGAATGGATTACCTCAAAACATGTGTGGGGTTTACGAGTTTGTTATAAAATGGATTTTCTTGAGTTGTTTCTTCTCTTTTATTCCCCCCATATAAGATTCTATAAATTCAGCATTCCAATGAAATTTTTATTCAAGGGAAGATATTCATTCATTCATCTCTTCCATAACTTTATATTTATCCTCTAGTGGTTGTTTTTCTCAAAATATGTTCATGGTGTCTCTCCAAAACCCGCACATCTAATACGACTGTACTATTTTGACTACTTCAAGGCCATCGATATTGTGCGTTAATCTGGTATAGTTGTTGATGATTTTTCTGACTATGTTATAGAAGAAATATAATAAAATATGTAATCATTGTTATGTAATAGTGATTTAATGAAAAAAATTATTGTCTCAAACAGAAATGTTTTTCCAAAAATTATTGTGTGTATTCTTCTATTAGTATCCCATATTAATTTACATGTTCCAGTATACATAACACATAGTGTGTGGGGGAAGTGTCTTTAGATTACTATTCCTCAATATTCAAATAATAATATTAAAATAATTACTTTTTTTCTTCATATCACATAATATTATTACAGTATATTGAAAATATGATCAATTTTTTTTAGTGAGGTGTACCCCATCCATTATTTATAGTAATGCAATGTTTGTTTTTCTACCTTTTCCTTATTTTTAGAACTCATTTATTATTAAAAAAATCAAAATTAAAGTGGTTAATACATGAATTATAAATCAATTTATTACCATACACAATGTAGTAGAAAAGAAATCTCTACATGTAGGCAATTAAGTGCATCCCATGTTTCCTGGTATATCAGAAGTGCATAAATAAATAGTCTCTATTGGTTTATTTTCCCTTCAATTTCTCTTGGATGATATCCTATAATAATTGTAAAAAATCATCTGTGAATCCTTCCAATAATAATTAATATCCATTTCTCATTGGATTAATCTATTACAAATTCACATTGTAAGATATAATGCAGAATAAGGAAATATTTCATTATTTAATTTTGTTGTAAAATAAAATAATGATATCATAATGTTACCACAATCACTTCCCACATCAGTTTCATATGTTTGGGATCAATATGGTTCCATATATTTACATCTATCACCATTTTATTCTTACTGATGATCCTAGTATGACTATTGAAATTGATTTGTTCATTTAACATATTGGCCCTGCATATTCCATCTAACCTCAAATTGTATTCCATTAATTTTACCCTTAATGATTTTTTCTTACACCATTAAAATGACGTTCTTCTATTTTTACTACATCATCAGTCCTTCATAACCTACCATTTCTTCAGAATCAACATCATAAATATGTTTTTCCATTGGATTTTTAGAAAGGTCATATGAAGAAGTACATTGTACCTATACCCTGGGAGTAGTAATAGGATCAGAAACATATTCTTCCTCGTAACTGAGACCACCAACACGTGTTGAAGGTAGTTGTTCCTCTACCCTAGGATCAGAATCATGTTGAGAGAATGGTTTTTCCTCATTATTGGGAGCACCATCATATGAAAAATCTATTATCTAATGAATAATATTAACATTTAATTTAGATAACATATTTTTCCCATGATCATATAACAACATGTGGTGATACAATTTGTATTACAAGAAATATAACATGATTATTATACTCAATTTTTCTAGAGGATGATGGGATTTATCCCCTACATTGAGTATATAAATCCCATCATTATAACCTCCTATGAAATAAATCCTTCCATCTATATTGGGATTACTGTGAAATGATTCTGACAGTCCAACTGAAAGTCCATCGTTAGTTGAATTTTCATCTAAAACCTCACCAGCTTTGGTCAATAATATAATAGTTCATAACATTTAGATTCTTGGTTCTAGAACAAAAATACTTAAACTATCTGCAATTTCATTATAAATGTTTTTTCTTTGTACCCTTCCTTACAAGAATCCACTTTCAAGAATGTAAATTCAGCTATTTTAACAACACTCCTACTATCAATCTACATGATTTAAAAAATAGGAACATGAAATTTTTTATAATCAAACTACCATATTGAATTGACAGTGCCAAATAATAATATATTAGCATAAACTGGATTTCATTCCTAAGTACCAGGAACATAAATTTATGTATCCATAAATGTATCTGTATTATTTTTATGATGCTTCCTTCATCAAGTTAATTTTTATAGAACATATATTCATTATTGACATAACCTTTATAGGATAATACATACACAATTTTTCCTCCAGATATCCACTGAAGTCATTCTAAAATTGAATCTGGGTTTTCATGTGACTCCATAAAAATATGGTCTCAAAACCATCCTATAAAATATTCATTACATGTATTTTATATCAACATTTCATCCTGTGATGGATTTAAATTCCTATTAAAATAATTATGGTTTTTAAAATATAGGGAAACCCCAAAACTATTATCCAAAAATTGAATGTGGGAATGATCATAATCAATAATATTTATTATGAAATCATCTTTTCCACAAAATCATTCACCTAGAAAAATTATATTGGGAAGAGATTTTGGTAGAACAATGCTACCCACACCTGATAGGTAGTCGGTCTAGAATTCAATGGATTCCAAAATAATATATTTCTCTTCCATACAACCCTCTTTCAGAAATTTATTATTAGAATACCGTTTAAAAATCATCAGATACCACTCAATTAGGTACATTCATCTATAGTGTTTAGGACAGCATAGTTAAATTTCCCACACCAAATGAACAACTATGTGAACATTTATATCAAATGCTATTGTTAAGAAGAATACATCCTATTAATATAATATTATGTAAATTTATATTTCCATATTCTGTATTTCCTCTGGTTCTATAACATTTATGCAGATGTATTTGAGAAATAAAAAATTTATTTTAATTTATGATGGGAATTATTGTAAAAAATACAATGTAAATATGCTAGAATTTGATCTTTCAACAAACATGGAATTAATGTGATTTCAAACCATTTAACATTAAATCATCCATTGACATGATATTCATAATATTTTTTGGATACCCATCTAGAAAAATTACATTACTCAAGAAGATAAAAAACTGATATGCCTCTTTCCTAGAATGAGTGTAACCATCTAGAAAAAGAAATGTTCATTTTTCACCATTTACATGCACGAAATATTCCTACATAACCATGTAAACCATGTACATACATTCCATAATTATATCCCTTTTTTCAATGTTTATTTAGTAACATTAAAATTACACAATCTCATTAAATTATCAACATTCATAATACCCCAAAATGTTCTGACATATAGAAAATTACAGTATGATAATTCCGAAAAAAAGATCGATTATTCAAACTAATTTTCATATGATTTTCCGAAAATGGATTACCAAAATCTATGTCCACATATTTTACTTTATCAATAAGTTTTTCACAAGTTATTGGAGATGGTGTTGTAAAATTTTCTAAAATTCCATCAAAGGATGTCATCTTATATCGATACTTATGTCATCTGGTAGAAATCTGTGATGAAAAAGAAAAAAAATCATTGATGAATTTTTCAATATAATTTATTGTAATCCTTTTTCTCAATTGAAAAACTTTTGATTTAATTTAATTTTTATATCCTATCAAATTTCGATAAGAAAGAATTCTTTTTAATTTCCCATACAACATGGCACTTAATGTGAAATATTTATTTCTATAAGCATCAAACAATGTAGCATCTGAATTTAATAATAATTTCAATTCCTAGATTAATGTATCCATTTAATAATAATTATCATTATCAAATTGTTTTCTTCCTGATATAAACATAGATAACATGATGAATATTTATTACATTCATAACCATGGTGGAATGTTTTAATTAACCCACATAAATATCCATGTACTATAAGTTGTTCTTTCAAAAACAAATGGACTCACTCCATCATTAGATAATGCATGATGAAGGACTCTTGGATTCTTTGAAAATTCAGGATAGTCATGACCAATTTTATTACATTGAGGAGAGTCTAATAGGTGATGTAGTTTACTACTTGTTCCATGTATCTGTGTGCCATAGAAATTGACATGTAGTCACCTCATATCCTTATAGGTGACTTAACTGCGGAATTATTATAAGAACCACAAACATCCTTCATATTACCAGATACATATTTCTTATATCGAGAAAAACCACACTATGGGAAGTTATTGAGTGATTTGTGATCCTAGATAAATAGTATACAGTAATTTTTTAAGGCATGTATATTTTCTGAGATCGTACCAAACAAACATTGCATTTTTGGGAGTCGTATATTTGTCTAGGGATATTATCATATCATGGGAGACAATCCTTCAAGATATAAATCATTTTAATAAAAAGGTAATCATTGAATCTATTTCCAACTTTTATATTATACAATTTTATTTTATCTGAAAATGTAAATTTTTCATGAAACCATTATACAATGGTATTAATGGGAAATTATTTATCATCCCAAAGGAATTTGTGAAATGAAAATGATCATCATAAAGTATTCTTATCATCTGGTCAATATGAACATCATTGTCATTCACAACTGTAATAACATCATCAATAAGATATTCTTCATTTTCAGCACATAAAATAAAATAATATGATATATAAAAAATTCTGTATCCCATTTAGTAAAAACATTCTATTTTCCCGAATATTATTTCAACATTTTTAACATCAATGAATTATATAACATATCAAGTGTTCTTCCAACTCTACTAGAGTAATTATTCCTGAATAACAATTGATTAAACACGGAAAGGAGATATGAGAATTTTCATATTCCTAATATTTTTCCAACATGATGAACTCTTTCACTTTATATTCATACTATTTTCCCCCAAGATTGGAATCCAAACATTATTTATTCTTATAGATTCTATTTTATAATGTAATATTAATATTTTTGAAAATAAATAAAAATGATATTCAATTGAATATGGATACCAAAAATTTATTGAAAGAAAATGGAAAGATTGAAAATTTGTTTATAACCTCATATTATAAAAAACAAAGACTTATTGAAGTAAATTTATAAGTACAACTATTGAATATCATAATTGAAATATAAAAAAGAAAAATTTGTATTACATGAAAAAAAATTTCCTAATAGAAAATATGGCTATTGATTACAATAATTGTTTTTTAAATTATAAAAATAAATTATTTTGTTTTTTAAAACAACAATTTTTACATTTTAGAAAATCATGTTCGTTACATGAGACCCAAGATATTGAATACATCAATGTGAATAATTTTTTTAAATGGCCAATGTGACTTGATTTAAAATGTAATGTGTGAACAAGAATATGAAATTTAAGATGGGTTTTGAATTGAAATATCAAATGGATAAAAATAATTATCTTACTCTTTTAGGAAGTTAAATTTTAATTTGTTGGTTTTGGATAAATCTTGGGAAATATTTTTTTTAAAAAAATAAGGGATATAAACCGAAACATTTATATAGGTGTACATTACTAAAAAACACATGGGAGGATTTTTTTGGAAAAACATATGATATAAGTGTATTTTTATAATACCATATAGAATATTCTCGACGTAAAATATAAATATTAAATTCATGATGATGTAACATTCCCAAGCAATGATCTATATCGATATTCAACTAGGGTTACCACCATTATTAATCATTTTTACCCCATGTTATTATCTAAGTTATTATCATAGTTCTTTTATTTTTGTATTACATTTTAATGGTTTTACTAATGTCACCATTTAGGTTTCCTCATATAATTATTTACTTATTAGTCCAATGAATTCTATTATTAGTGTCTATATGAAACATACATCACCCTTCATGTTTCCTAGTATAATTACAATCTTATTAGGGATTAATTCCCTTAGTTATTATTTCCAGCCTATAGAGATCGAGAATGTATTTCCAACCTTCTGGTAAATAGTCTCGGTTTACATGGTATGTTGACCTAATTTGGTTCATTACTTTAATTTTTCAGTTTTGTTTTTCATAACAGAAATGAGATAAAAGAACATATATTTTACAATGTATAATATAATGAAATGTTTTTTATAGTTAAATATATAGTGTTACACTATCCATGTGATTTTCTTTTTAAAAATTAAAAAGCATGAAAACCATGAATTCCATTGTAACATTATTAATGCCTAAAAGTATCTAATTATGGGGTGTTTTGACTATTAGATTAATATGAATTAGTCCAATTCATCTATATTTAATGTATCATTAACCAAATCATCACACATAAGAAAATTAACTAAGGACCCACCCAAATGAACAATATATCACTTATCTAAATCAAAATCAAACATCAATTTTTGAAAATCCATGGATAATTTTATTTTTTTATCATTACAAATCTAGTGTGCCCTAACATACAATTCCTCCTACACATACTAATCATTTAAAACCATGATTAGAAGAATTCACATATACCATTGTTTTACTATAATAATATATAATCCCTTACTAAATCAAAAATAGATAATATATTATCCGAACACTTCCCAAAAAATTCCAATTAATTCTCTTCCCCACCTCTATCTGTAAAAGAATCTGAAATACCATCATTACTATATTAATAATACAACTCATTCCTATAAAAACATTTATACTAAAATATCATTATTTATACCCAAAACATTAAATACAATATTTTGTAGATCACATTCCTCGCAACTAAATAAATCGTTTTCAAGCCAAATTTATCATTATATAATAGACCAATATAAATTTACTAAAATTATATTTAACATCCAAAAAACTATGACCGTAAATAGAGCCACAAAAAATTTAAAAAAGAATAACATATAGGGGGTTCCATAGAAAATAATTTTGAGAATAAAAAAAGTAAACCATTAATTCAATCGGTTGATAAATTCATATGAAATAATATTTGAATAGAATACCTTTAGGTGTGAGGTTCTTTATTATTTGAAATTTTTTTGCAGAGTCACTAATATAGATGCACTAAATGTTGGGTTCGATAAGATGGTATTGGGGTTCGTTCAAGAAAATGATGGATGAGATATTGGGGTTTGGTGAGGTGGTAATGGGGTTTCATGAGAGAGAAAACACATGGAATATATTTTGGTGAGATTTATAGTATGATTGGACTAGTGTGGTTTCATGAGAGTGACAACATTGAGATAGTAGGGTTTGGTAAGAGTAGTGGCATGACAACTGTTGGATACCACGAGAGCATGGAAGTGTGCGAGAAAATGCAACCAATTAGGGTTCTATATGAAAAGGATAATTTTTTTATCATCTCTTTCAAAAAAATTGCTAATAATGAGAAGTTTTATTAGCACCAAAATCGAAAAGACTGATAAAACACCTCTTTATCAGTTTTTTGATCACTAATAATGGGATATCATTATCAACAATTAAAAATATTGATAAAACATTTCATTATCTACACTAAAATTATAGGGTTGATAATGAATAATATTATCTACATTTTCGTTGCACAAATGGCATTAAAATGGTTTTATATAGAAAATAAAATGAAATGATACATGGAATGAGAATTCCATCTCTGTTGAAACTCTCTATCTATAATGATTTTAATATATATTATCTAATAAAATATATCAATTGTTTACTTGAAACTATTGTTACTTATATGACATCCCAACAAGGAAATAATCCATCATTAAATTCACATAATCCATGCGAGTGCAACATGGGAAAGATATAGAGTGAGCTACATGAGCCCTCTGAGCATGTTATTTTTGCAGCGGGGAATCAATACATCACTCCTAATGTTCCTGAATAATATGAAGAATAAAAAGGTGATGATGCTAATTTGGAAAGATCACTATTTCATATAGATTAGACCCAAATTGAGAATGACTTTTATGAAAAGGATTAGGACAAGTCAGAAGGGACTGAGAAACAACCCAGGTCTTGGAAACAGGGATGTCACCCAAACTATTGTGGAAGAAGACGATGTTGTGATTATTTTACTACCTGAGGGAATAGGCGAAATTAGTTTATAAGGTCTTCTTCACTGAGTATCTATGCTAGCTCACATTAGAGTAAAAATGATCACAAAGAAAAACTTTGTGATATTCAATCAAAGGAACTCATAATGAGTGTGGAAAACTATTGAAAATGATATTGAATATATCCATGAATTCGTGAATAACCATGTTCATGAATTTTTATTTTCCATTATGTATGAGGGCATACCTTTTTATTTGAGCATCTCCATCCTCTTTTTGTCTCATTGTTAACTTTATTTTTCTAATAAATTTTTAGCAGTGGGATTTCCTGTCTCCCAAACCTTTTTTAGTATAACTATAAATAAATAAATATTTATTTATAATTATTAAATTATATTAAATGTATTTATTATAATTATATTTTTATAATAATATATAAGAAGGATATTTATTAAAATTTTATAAATATTTAAATATGAATATATATATAAACTAATTATAAACTTATTAATTCAAAATTTATAATTATTTAAATATATTTGTATTACATATAATTCTAATTATAAATAAATATATTTAAAAAGTATCTATATATTATTATAAATAAATATTTATAAATATAACAAATATATTTATAATTTAAATATATTTATTGTAATTTTATATGTATTTATTGTAACATAATATGTTATTGGGAATAACATGAATGAATTATACCTAATAAGGTGTAGATTATAAAAAATGAATCATCACATATATATGGAAAGAATGATTAATAAGGGTTTGAATATATAAATGAAAATTCATGAGTCATGAATACATATCATATGCCTAAATCATCATAATACAGGTAATCATAACATTTGGAACATATCATCCCACAATCATGGGCACAAATAAATTTATGATCATATAAAGTCAATTATACATAATCATGAATCAATGCATGAAAATGAATAACATCAATACAATCAATGAATATCATCATTATCTCTTGATATATATTATATATTGATCAAATTCATCGAAGACATATATTAGTTTAAATATATATATAATTATAATTATAATTATATGTAATTATTTTTTAAAAAGTATTTATAAAAAAAGTATAAATATATATTTATAAATATAAATATAATATTTATTATTTTAAAATTTTTAAAATTTTGAAATTATATAAATATAAATATATTTATATTTATAATCTTAATAATATATTTTCAAAACAATATATATATATATATAATTGAATTTTTAAAAAATATTTGTTGATTATAAACATGCGTTTTTAATTATTGTATATAAGTAAACATTATTTTTAATAAAATTAAAATAATTATAAATATTTGTTAATAAATTTTTTTATTAAAAAATATTATCAGCGATAAGAATATAACTGTTAAATATATTTTTTTTCAGCGTTTTCTTATCATTGATAAAATTGTGGATTATATCAGTTCATTCTGCATAGTGATGTTAAATATCAGTGCATCCCTTTCCATGATTTGTATTAGTGTGTATATGGGTAAAACATTTTGGCTGATGCATTTTATTTAATGAAGCATTTCATGAATGAATATATAGTGGGATTTTACTCCTCATATTGTGAAAACACAATTATGAACAAGCATTATCAATTCATTGTTCCTCAGATACTATTATTCATCATATAAGATGAAGGTTCTAGCACTCATTCATCATTCAGGTATCCTTGTGATATGATCGAGGATACATTGGTCCGTGCATCCCCCTCGGAGGAAGAGTGATTTTTTCACTAAATTGCTATCTTCATTAAGAATTCTTTACAAAAAAGAATAAAAACCATTTCATTGAAAATTTCTAGGAAAACAATTTAAATAATTTATTTATATATTTATTCTTGAACATATATCTTCTTATCTATGAGTAATACATCACTGCATATTATCATATTATCTTACAAAACGCACCAGTAATTTATATATATATATAAAAACCACATAGAATACCACACAAATTCCCTGAACCCACCCACCCCAACATAGTTCTATTCCGAACACCCCAGTATACAATTTTGGTGTAAATTATTCTATCATCACCCAACTACACTCTTCATTCTACTCCATACCAACAGTTCATGTCCTTGGGCCATTTTCCCAAAATGATAACTCCCTACCAGTCTCTTGTGAATCTTCCCCTCAACCCTCCCAAGTCCATTCCCGATGACCCCTATTTCATCAAACTTCCCATATTCCATTTGATAATATAGATTTAAATTGTTCCAAATTATTTGAACATTGAATTATATTTTATAATCATTTTTTAGTTTTAAATTTCTATAGATTTTTGTTCGGTATGTTGATTATTTCTATATATCTTGTATTTCAATGAATAAAATTAATTTGAGAATATTAATTTTTTAGTAATATTCATCCTATTTACATAACATTGCCTAGTTTAATTTTATTCCCCATAATTATGAACTATTTGGATTCGATTTTAAATCATCGTGTGTTTCCCTAGTTGGTGTATAAATTTCTTATTATGTAAGAAATCATTATATCATTGACATGTGTTATCTTCTCATGACATTGGGTTTTTCAGGTGGCCCATGGACCACCCTTCATTCTTCTTTCACCATCACCAACCCTTGATAGAAAAATGTTATTAAAGCTAGTTATGTTGTGTGTATAAAATTATATTGGAATGTTTTTTGAAATTTATTGATATAATTCACCAATTAAATATATAATTTACACTAGTTTGAATATATTTATTTAATATTACTTATAGGAATCACCACCTCTGCATAAACACATTAAAAACCAATAAGTATTATTAGTTATAATTGATAAAGAGATTACCTTTATCAATTATTAATGTGATTCAATATATTATTTTATGGATTTCATTGAAAATTTTAGTGTTTTTTGAAAAAATCACTCTCCTAACACTATTATTTTCAGATTGATTATTTTTGTTTGTTTTTAAAAAATGATTATTAATGTTAAAATTTTTTCAACATGTAAATGGATATATTTATTTCATCCTAACATCTCTCCATTATTGTGAATATATAAAAAACTATTGGCCAATTAAAATTTTATGTAGCTATTTATTTGATTCATTATCAGTTTATAGGATGGACTTATTAGTTGGATTATAACAGAACATTTCACTAACAATTCGGATACACATTGATGTATTGGTGATGATATTATTTTATTTGGGATCATTGATATTTTCTATCTATAGGGATACTATTTGTGATTTGATGTGACATATAATCCATTACTATAATATTATAATATTTAAGGTAGCTTTTCCCATTTTGAATTTCAAAATCCACATAATTATTTTTTTTATATTCTTTTCATAATAATAAGTAATTTTTTTTATTGTAAATAGAAAAGTTTGTTGTCATGGAAGGGTGATGTAATAGCAGCTAAAAATAGATAAAATAATGTATATCTTGGTTAAAGTCTAATGAAAACAAGTTTTTCATGGAAAAATGTCATGATTTCATTAGTATTCTTTCCATGATAAATATCACATTTATAAATTTTGTAATATTATCCAAATTTTATTTATCATTTGCATTAATTTTTCATATGTTTTAAATTAAATAAATTATAATTATTTTATTGTTAATATGAATCTGATTAACTACTTCTTTTTTTCTCACTTTTTGATCAATTCCAGCCTCAAATTATTTTATCTAAAATAATTCCTTAATTGGGATCAATGATTTTGAAGTATAACCCTCTTAAACATATTTTTTAATATTTTTTATAATGATATTATTTGTCCATGGAAAATTCTAGATCCAATGCGAAGAGTGATTACAATCTATGGTTAGGGTATAATTGATCATTACAAAACCATTATCTTTGCTTATTATTTTTTAATAGTATATATTGTCTTTCTCAATTTGGACATATATATTTTAATTTTTTTTATTTCAAACATTTATTTTAGATTTCAAATTTTATAAATGTTTATTGTAAATTTCTTATTAGTTCTGATGAAAAAAAATATTTAGGAATTTAATACAAATCAATCTATGATGTAACTCCAAATGTTTTAAAGTCTACACTATTCAGAAGATCAAAATATTGATGATCTTGCATGCAGTTTGAAAATTTTCAAGACATTAAGTTTAGTAATAGATATATTTTTATTCAATAATCAACAGGTTCTAATTTCCATGATACGAGGTGTAATTACAATAAAATTATGTATAAGAAACAAAAAATATGGGACTCTAGTTTCATAATTTTCCCCCTATCACATGCCACTTTACCCCTACCCCTCGATTCATTGTCTCCGACCACTACATTGTATCATTTTTGACCTATTCTCCCCTATTGTAGCTATTCTTTAGTGTAACCCCTCCCCAACTATCGATCTCTACCATTACATAGGGGATCCGTAAACTAATCATCGATTATTTCATAATAATTGTGTTTCTTTCAAAGACTTCATATATCTAGGGGAATTTCTTTAATGTTTTTAACCCTTATAAATTTTTTTTATCAATTTTTTTATTCTAAATTTTTATATTTTCTAAATTTTTTTTGGCGTTGTTCATATAATTTTATGAAAATTGTTGAATATATTTTTTATATAAGAATGATGTTTTATTATTTTTGTTCATATTTGAAGAATCTTCTTTCTATATAAATATTATAATATTAATATAATTTTATATTAAATTTTATTTCGTTACCAAAGAATTTTAATTACCATTTTTTTATAATTATTTTCTTAAAGGTTTATATGTTGTTAAAATTTCTGACTATATTAAAAAACTAGAAATTTTTATTGGGTTTATAGTTTTTCATTTAAAAATTATAATTTTGTTTGATAAATTTTACACATTTTTATAATATAGTATATTGGTGTAGATATTATTATATATGTAATATGATTATTTAAGTGCTCATGGACTACTAAGATCATTATTATATTTTATTATATTTAAATTATAGTGGTATTTTTTGATTAAAACCCTCCCTCAACACATATTAAAAGTAAATAATTTTGTTTTCAATTAACTCAAGGATTTAAAAAAATAAATATTATTATTAACTATAAAGTCATATTTATTTATTTCACTTCATGGTTCACTAATTCTGGATCATTATCCAACATTTTTTAAAATATCAGATTAATATTATTAGCAATTTTTATCCATTTTTTCATAATATGATGTTGATACTTTTAAAAATATTATGTTAAATATTTTATTGGAATAATAAAGATATGAATAAGAGTTATATTGGTTATATGAATATATTATCTAGAAAATATTTCGAGAACGTAACACCCTCACCTAGGGTGGTTATGTTTATGTAATAACTAGAAAGGCTTAATTTATGTCTTGAAACATGTTGTTGTAAATTATTTAGTCCATAATTCATAGATGTGGATTTTGAATCTTTATTTTGGTTTTGGGGATCACAGTATCAAAAATGGATAACACCATGCGTTGGTGAAATCCATGTTGGTCGATGTTTTTCTCTTTGTAAAATTGAGAATGGGGAAATGATGTGGTCATGAAACGGTGGATAAGAGGGGTCTTTTTAATCCATTACTTGGGAAACCCATATAGAGTATGATAATTTTCTTGTATAGATATCAAATTTTAATTGATTAATATTAATTAAATAACATAATTATCCCCGACAGAATAATAAAGGTCTTGTTCCCTTGTAAATTTGGACATTTAAACAACAAGTTCATAGTAGATATGCATTGTATCACTTTATGTTATTCATAAATATTACCCATATTAGACATATCCTAGCTATTTCCATTATTCATAACTTAGGGAAAGGAAACTAAAGAAAAAGAGATCTGAGATTCTCAATAACGGTAAATAAGGTAGATATCAATGACCACTATATTATAACATGTACATAATGTTATGAGAACAGGAGAAAATCATTTTATAAAATCACCTTGTATATTATAGATCGCAATTTTAATTCAATGGATAAATCATATCATTTCATAAGGCATGAATCCTGAAGATATCAATTAAATAAATACATTATAACATAAAATTTATATATTATATACGTTTGTGGCATAAACATAAACAAATAAAGTCATTTCCTATGTAGTTAAGGATCATTTCCAAGACTAACGTAGTAGAATGAGGTCACACCACAAATAATCATTGAAGTCAAGGTTAACTCCAAAAACTATCATAAGGGAAGAATCCCCAAATAGAATTGGGATCACTCCCAATTCCAGTACTATTTAATTTTTGGGAAACAAATCTTTACCCACTACATTATAGGGATATATATGTATAAATTGTCTTTCATTATAACATGATAACCAAACATGGTTATAATGTAACTATTGTCCTAAGTTATAACATTACTGTCATCCTTGGTTGTGAGGTAACCACTATCTCATAATGAAAACCTTATGTATGTCTTCCACGATGTCATAATAAATCAACATATATGAACCCGTGAAATTAAAAGAGTTTCATAAACATGTCATTATAGAATAAACTATATAAAATGAATGTGTTTCATAAAAAGATTCTCACTTCATCATAGATGAACCCATAGTAATGGAATGTGTTGCATACATATTTCATCAAAAAAATACAGTACATTTAAGGAGTAAGAATAGTATCAATTGATCATATCTCCAGAAAAGAATGAATACAATTAAATGAGGTTATCATATATGAAAACTCATTTAAAATATCATTATAAATTTTCATAATATAAATTAACTTTTATTTTATAAAATCACATTTTAAATATAATAACTTCAAAAATATCATGGAATTGATTTCAAAAATATTATTAGAAGCTTGTAAAAGAATATTCTGAACATTAAGTTGTCATGATGATAAGAACTCATGTTATTGCCGTCTAAGTTAAAAGAAAATATTTATTTCACATTTTTAGTAAAAAGTAAAAATGTTCCTTAGTTATAAAAAGACAGGAACATTAATTTTAAAATAGTCTATAAAAATAAAAAATGTGTTAAATTACCTTAAAAATCATAGGATTACAGTAATAATTTTTTTAAAACATTTTAAATAAAACATGAATATTGGAGAAAACGTTTTTTTACCAAGGTTTTATCTGAAATCCATTTTCCTTAAAATATTATCCATATCCCTTGATTATTTTAGGTGGGAAAAATTATGGAAAAATACTTTATTTTAATGTAATAAATTATTTTGAATAAAATTCATGAGTTTATATAGAAATATATTATAATATTTCATCATCATAACTTATCCATAAACAATTTAGATAAATAATATTATTTTAATGTAAAACTCTTAACACATTTGTTATATTTGAATCATAATTACCAATAAATAACTAAATATTGATTAATATGTGTATCCAGCAATTTTCATGATAATAATAATATAATACATTCTGGGGAAGTTTATACACCACACAAAACAAACAGGGGGTGACCTTGGCATGTGTCCCACCAAAATAAAAGTGTTACAAAATTCCCTTAACCTAGGTCCACCTTCAATCATATGTGTTGGATCCTACATTATAATAAATGTATAATATTTATACATATATTATAGATCCATACTAATATATATCATGAAATATATTATTTAATTATAATATTTTGAAAACCATTTGATAACACACATATATTAAAATAACTATTCCAGGTGATATCACTTACGTTTTTCATGTATGTATAATTTTAAGTATTTATGGTCAATCAATTTTGATTATGGTTGTATTATATCTATAATTTTAGTAATTATATAAATATAATATAAATAAATTAAATTAATATTTTATATTAATTCTTAAAATACAGAGATAGAAAATTGAATTGCACCATTCACGGAGATGATAAGCCATATGTATGCTTGAACTCTAATTTCCTTTTTTGAAAGATGTAACAAAATAGAGGAAAATAATAACACAAAATTCACAAATAATTATTTTATTATATATATTCATTAAACACATCTTTATTACCATACAACTATAACAAAAGAAAAAAAACCACATCGCTTCGTAGAGTTTGTAGTCCCTATATACACAATATCGATGCTATCGTTTACCATGATTTTGGAAGGTAAGACAGAATATATGATATTATAATTATAAAATAATAATATTTTAATTGTAATGATATATAATCATTAAACCCATTATAATACCAATCTATAATATATGGCAATATGAAATAGATTTTATCGGTATTTGGTGATGATAATATGTACATATGCAAGAGAGTTATTTTTACTTCCCATTTGATGAAAATTGTGTGAATAAAGATGTTTTCGTAAGAATAATTGCATTTATTTATATTTTTTATACTTAATTTATTATTTTATAAATAATATATTTTATTTATAAAAGGTAAAATAATAATTAAAATGAACTTGATCAAGTAAGATGACAACCTTATATTTAAAATAACTCCTTTATATATCCCCTTAAGGGCTCTAGGGATGGTTTTTTGGGAAGAATAACACCTCAATAATTTGTATAAGGTAGTCGATAATGGATTTATTAACAGGATGATTGAGATAGAGGACTCAATATGGTGTGATTATGAGAATGGGGGGGGTTCCCTTTTATAATTGTAGGGAGGGGTATTGTTGAATTGAATAAAAATTATTAAATTATTATAAATTAATTTTGTTATCCATATTGACCAAAATTAATAATATTATAATCAAAGTCTATTATTAATTGAAATTATCCCATAAAATAAAATCATAAATAATTTGTATCACCTTTTTACCCTTATAGTTTTGTTTATTCCATCATTAACCCATTTGATAATTACTATAATATTAATGTTTTATTCCATTAAAGTGTAATTAGTGTTACTAGATAATTCAAAATGACCCATAAATGGGTCATTAATGAATTTGAAAACCATATCCTAATCAGGTTTCAATATCTATAATTTGTATGAATTTTATTTTGTTAAATAAATTTGTATTTATTATAAATATCATTAATGTCACTTTTAACAATATTAATTTAATTCCTCTTTAAATACATCAATAAAAATGATTAATTAGAATCTAATGATTCTAATCCTCCATAGTATTTCATATATATCAAGAAAATTAATGTTACACATAATTTTTTATCGCATTTAATATTTTTAAAATAATTTATTTTATTATGGAATTAAATGATTAAATAATGTATCTACATTGCACAAACATTTAAGTTCATCATGTAATTTAAAAAATTTATAAACAACTTTATATAATGGAAATATTTTCAGTAATCATAAAATAGAAACTTAGACACATTGATATTATTATCTTTTCCTTATGTGTGCATATAATATATATTTAAAACTATGAGAGTGAAATGTTTTATGGTAAATTGATTTAAATATTATATAGGTTATTTTCATGAACATTTGTCTAATAAAAAACTATATTACAATCCTAAAGTGAATTTTTTCTTGTTAAATTCTTCTAAAAATAAATATGAAAAAAATATAGCATGGTAACTTATTTTTAACATTCATAATGTAACACTTAAAAATTTTATGAGAAATATTCTTTTTATTTTTTATTGATGTCTTATGTTATACGCAACACCAATGGAATCTTTCACACAACACTTAGTTGGCTTGCATTACATGCAAAAGCGACCATCCTTGATGGCATGCATTGTACGCAATACCAAGTTTCACTAAACAATAAAATATTATTATCATTAACTAGCCATTATGAATATAATTTACTTAATTTTGAATTTTATAACATTATAAGTCATCTTACCCATTTTCTAGAACATGGTATGAGAACAAAATGAGTTTTTTGTATAAAGGATGCATTTTAAAAAAATGCAGTTTTCCGGCCTTTTGATGAAACACCCATTTTAAATATAATTTTTGATGAGTGTGGAAGTTAAATTTGACAAAATAAACTAATTAATTTGAATCAATATATAAAAATTTACTTTGGATAAATTTTTCATATTTTTATGATAACATTCAAATTTTGATGAATAATAAAATCACGGTAAATATAACATAAAAGAATCATTTTTCATCGAGATAGATTATATTTTTAAATTAAAATATTTAATGTATTTAAATTATAAATATAATATATTTTTAACATTTAATATAATTTATCTAATTAGAATTAATTTTACATTGAATTTATAGGTAAAATTATTTCAAACTTTTGCAATATTTTAACTTTTAAAAACCGTTTTCTCAACAATGGGATAAATTGTAAATTAATTACTTAAAATTATTTCTTTTGAATTTGACAAAATTGATTCCATATTTGGAATCAAGAGGTCTAAATAGTGTAAATAGGAAAATTTTATTTTTAGACATTATGAATAGTAACTATGGTAAATGTTTTTTACCATAGTTAAAGGTAAATCAATTAATTAAGGGTAAAAATAATATTATAGAATTTCCCTAACACATGTATTAATATAATTGGTTGATTATATTTTTCCCTATAACATAATTGAGTCTAAATGGTTTCTTTTGGAACCCACTTGTATATGATTAATACATTTATTTTATTTTATTTAAAGAAATGTTTATTAGTTCTCACTCAATCTTTAATAATTTAATTATTTTTAATATAAGGTTATATTGAATATAGATTCAATTATGAATACCTATTTGAAAGATAAATTTTTTTATTCATCATGTTAATTTATTAGTAATTTTTAATAAATATATAATTAACTTAATAGCTAATACAGTAACGATGTAGAAATTATTTATTTAGTGAAAAAGAACAGATATTGTTTTTATTAAAATAACAATACCCATATAAGGGCACAAAAACATGCCCATAACTAATTGTACGAGTATATCTAAACCTTAATCATCCTAGCGTCGACTTTTGTACCATTTGGAGCCGAGTGACACATATTATGACATTTATATTACTTTATTTTAAATGATGTCATAGTTGTCACCTTCATAATTTAATAATCATATCATTTTAAAAGTGGCATTTTTGAGAAGATAAATTCGACAAAAAGTATTATTATAAAATATATTAGATTTATATTTACCATAGTATTTTATTTTTAATTTTTATGAAACAAATATGTATATAAAAAAATTATACAAAAATGATGTAGTAATTTTTTTATTAAGAGAAATATCAAATAAATGGATTTAGAAATATTAAAATAAATATTATATGAACTAATTAATGATGTCCATGAATTTTCTAAATTAATAAGTCATGATATTAATCTATAAAATATTTTTTTTGAATATATCTTATGTGTGGATTTTATTTAAAATCAAATAAATAAATGTCCTCTAAATTGACAGTATTGATATTTAAAAAAAAACATATTGTAAATTTTTTTGAAAATCACAAAAATATTTAAAAATTAAAAATTAAAAATTATATGGTCTCCAATGTAATAAAGTATCCAAATATGGACCATTAATAACACATAAGTATGTATTCATTACTTTTTTAAATTATGAATATTATTACCACAAATAAAATTAAATAGATTAAATAAAGATAAATCAAAATTATATGGTTTAAAATAAATTCCAAAAATGTATAAATTTTATTGTTTAGTGATATTACAACCATATATAATCTCATTTTTTAATATGAGTCATTTTTGGCGGTTTTTATATGGGGTTTATTTTATTATAAATTAATATTTTGTTTGTTTCCAAAAGTGCCCTTCACCTCTCTTGTAAAAGGGCACCTCCTACTTCTCCTCTTCACTCCATTTTCAGTTTTCAAACACATTCAAACCCTACCAATTTCCATTATGAACTTCTCTATCAACATACTAGAGGTTCGGGTCTTCTTCAAAGGCCAACTTCAGTGCCATAAGAGGAGGTTTAGAAGAGGCACGTCGAAGAATAGGTAATATCCTTTAACCGAATCTTTCAAACTTATTTCTTCTTCTACTTCCTCTATATTAGATGTTTAATTATGAAGTAATAAATCCAGTATAACTTGAATATTTATATGTTATTATGAATGTAAAAGAACCATATTCCATCTTTTATCCATCCTATGAAAAATGAAGTCACCATGCGTGTGTACATACGACCTACCGTCTCCACACCGTGGTGTAATTGATTATTAATCACCAACATTCATTGATGGGTATAACAATGGAAGAAATAAGTATATATGAAAATTGTAAAATTATATTTATTATGAAATATTATACACCATACACTTCAATACAATTCCACAATCATGGGAATGATATTGTTTCCCGTGCGTACGTACGGCTTACCGTCTCCACGACACGATGAGATTCAATCTCTATGATAACCATTCAAGATTGATTATAAAGAATATATAATAAAAAATATTTAGATATGTGACATAATAATTCTATTTGATTTATGTATATATATATATATATGTCATTTAATTTAATAAGGAAACAAAAACAATGTTCATGCATACGTACGACCTACAGTCTCCATGAATGGTGTATTTCATGCCATTTATCGATAGATTATACATATTAATATATTGAATATAGATTATATAAATATCATGTTTTACATTATTGAATTAATTAATCATGATCTAACTAATCATATGAAAAATAGTTACATGATAAAACGCATACGATAAATGAAAATATTTTACCCTAAACGCTACTTTAACATTGAATTGACAAATAAACGAGAAATATAAAGTCATAGTGAATCATATATGATATCATAAAAAATATTATGGTTTTGTTACAAGTTTATAATATGTTAAAAACCTACTATACAAGATTTTAGGACACGTACGGAAAAAATTGGACCTAAGGTAAGGGATAATTTCATCTCACTTTTATTTGTGAGACATATGCCATAATCCCCATCTATTTCTTTGTACGGTATTGATTTTTCCCATAGATGTTTTATGATTTTTATTATGAATGATATGATATTTAAAAAAGAATTTAATTTTCATTATTTTATGACACATTTGATTTAACCAATGATAAATGGTAATGTATAATTTTTCAATTTCAATTTACTTGAGATTTCTTATACGTATGTATTTAATGGGGTTATTATTGTCATCGATATCCATGTTTTTTAAAAGTGCTTTCATAAAATTATTACTAACCTTCTATGTATGTTTGATGTCAATTTTACCATTTGTTGACTTTTACCACATTGTATGGAAGGAATCTTTTTTTTTTACTATAACAGGTACATTTTTTATTATTCTGGCAAAAGTACGAGGATAATGTTTCTTAGCATATATGTCATGAACATATTATTACATTTTCAAAATTCCTTATTTCCATTGATAATCCTTTATAATATATCATGATTATTTTCAAAAAAAAATATTTTTTCTAATTCTGAGGTCATTTTGAGAAAAGAAAATGATTTGAAAGAAGAAATGATATTTTCCTCAGGAATGTACTTCAAGTGTTTTATCAAAATACATTAAAACTATGATGACATTATTTAATATGGTTATGTTTCAATTATAATGTCTCTATTATTAACATGGTTTTTTTAGGATTGTTTTATGATGGGATAATGTTTATGAAACCCATTTTATTCATTGGGTTATGATGAATAATTTATGTTTATTTTGTCATACATGAAATAATGATTTAATTATAAGATGGGTGGGACATATATCTCTCTCCAATTCATTAGGTAATGATATATATATCATGAGATATATGTTTCTGGAATGGCAAGTAAATCTGATTCAGTAATACATGGCTTGAATGGCAAGTAAACCCAGTTCAGTAATGGACTTTGTCCACTATGATGGTCTTGGAAGCAATGCCTTGGATACTATGAAATTCATATCATGTGCTTATTAGTATTGAACAATTAATTTTTTTATTCCCTTACTATTTTATCATTATTTATGTTCCGTTATGATCTATGCCTTACGTACTACCACGATTTATTTCAGAACTCAAGATATTGATGTTTAAACATTATGTTCATGTTAGAAGTTCAAATATATATGGTTTGTTTAATTTTTTCCGTGCTTACCCTTAATGATCATTTGAGCTCACCCATTTTATGTTTTCTTTTCCCCGAGATATTAAAAAAGGTTTTATGTATGAAAAAAGGGGGAAGATATTTATAGGGGATGTTGAATATCTTTCACCACGATTAGAAGATTATATCTCAAGTTTCCAAAGACACTAAACTATTATGGTCCTTGGATGTGTGTTTTGGTAATGTATTATCTATTCCTCAAAAGTAAATTAATTTCTATGTATTTCATTCTTGGGTCTTTATAGTTCGTATCAGAGGGAAGGTTTAGATATCTTTCAAAAACTAGGATGCAAAAACTTTATTGTGATACCTAGAAATATATTAAGGTATGTATAGGGATGTACATAAGGTTAAGTATAATTTATAGGTTTCAATCCTAGAATTATTATAATTACCATGAATAACCTATGATTAAAACTAAGATGTTAGAGATTGAACGTACCACCTTGATTATGTTTTTTTCCTAATATGATTTTTTCTTCTCAATATATTCTTTTTGGGTTTTAGAAAATGGATGGAACCCGAATGAAATGTGTTAAAGATCAATGCATTGTGCAATGCAATGATTTCCCTCTTGAAAAAAAATGTTATGGTAAATGGAGTGAAAAATCTTATTTCTATACTTACATAAGCAATAAATCATTCTGGACATCCAAATGACTAGATAAGGAAACAATCTTATATTGAGTCCTTCATGAGGCTACGTCCACCTTCTTTCAATGGGTCTTCGAATATACTTATTGCTAAAAAATGGACTAGTACCATTGAAAAGATTTTTTCCATACATTACTATTCGGAACAAAACAATGCCATTCTGGATGTTTATCATTTATAAGTTGAAGTAGACTTGTGGTGGACTATAATTAAGAATGCAAGGCCCTATGATGAAATTGAATTTATTGCATGGGATGAGTTCTAAAATTTATTTTTTAGTAAGTACATTCCTATTATTCTCAAACGAAGTTGTAAAAGGAGTTCCTTGAGCTTAATAAAAAGGATGATGAATTTGTTGGTATATATGAAGAAAATTTTACTAGGATTTCTAGGTATGCATCTGGATTTATCATCCATCCTAAAAGTAAACTTGATCGATTCTTCAGTGGATTAAAACCAAGTCTTCCAAATTAATTAGGTATAATAGACTTTAGTAGCTATGAAGAGATTGTGAGTTGTGATATCATGGTAGAACCAGAAGTTGGTGTTATTTATCCATATTGTGGTTTTGAAAAGAAACAAGACATGGAGTTCAAGGAGAAATCTCAAAAACTATGGTGAAAAGAAGTAAAATTTTTTGTTATGCTCATAGTGTGGAAAACAGAAAGGTGGAGATTGTCTTAAAGGGACTAGAAAAATTTTAAGTATGCAAAAGAAGTTCATTGAGCAACGGAGTTCCGAAGTAATAGAAAAAATGTACCTAATGATGTGAATAGATAAAAGACTATAGAGAATGCACCACCAAAACATTATTTCTATATGTGCTAGGAAATGGGAAATTATGATAACCAATTCTCAAATCCAAGGGTTAAGGTTGACCGAAATAAACACCATCTTAAGGAAAAGGACAAAGGGAAGTTATACGCGATCACTATTTGTGATGTTGAATATGACAATGAAGCAGTGGAATGATTAAGTGTTTATGTAACATAATTCTAAAATACTGTTGTAGAATATCATTTATAGTATCCTGGAATATTAGAATATCTATGTATTAGTTTATTGTGGTTTTAAATAATTATATGGTACCAGTAACCATGAAAGTGATTGAAATATTTTTGGAATGTACATGATATGCACATAAGGTATGGATAAGGAGAAAATAGTATGTTGGATATTATTAATGGGCTCATGATTGATATAAGGAAAATGTGATATCATGATTTGAGTATCTAGATTTTTTTGGATTTTTGGTATGTGGAAAGATTTAGCTTTTGACAACACTCATGTTTTCACTAAGATTCTATGGTCATTTATGTTTCATTAATACATGATTAATGTATTCACATGTTTCAAATGTGACCAAAAAGATATATCTTTTGATATATGGGGAATAAATGATGGTATTCACATGCTTGTTATATGACCTTTCTAGTAATTTTTCTCTTTATACTGTGAGTTTGGACAGAAGTATTTTAGATAAGAATAAAGGATTGAATGGATTATGTTAGACATTAGATATTTTTTTACATCTAGAACTTTTATCGATATTATTTTTTGAATGTTATATTGATGTAGTTTTCGAAAAAATAGAACCTGCAGGACGGGCGACAACCCATCGCGTCAGAAAAGGCTGCAAGAATCGAACAACAACCCAAGTGAGAATGGCCTTTATCACCTACCACTGGCCTACAAGAAGTCCCTTGTTTAGTAAAAATTAGTTTTATTTTATTAAGTGGTATTATATATGATGTGTAAGTCCATACTTGGAACCATATATGATTAATATCACAATATATGGACTTATGTATACTTAATAGCTTTTGCTAACATTTTTTTTGAGACAGTTGGAATGACCCATCATTCTATCACATGATCTGATAGCACCTCAATAATGAAAAATTAAACGTCATTTATTTAAATAAGATATGAAGCGGAAATTGTTCATGGAATGACCAATGATGATATTACAGTAAAATCAAGTATGTATTTCTCCTTATTAAAAAATCATCATCTTTAGGGAAATGATCATGAAAACCATAAATGTTGTCCTAGTACCATCATATATGATGAATTAGATGGTACATTATATCATCACAAATTAATGGATTTGTGATTGTTGGATTTTTCATAGCCATGTTCACTACCACTCTCCATCAGTACTTGATGGTTAGATTTCTCTTCCATATCCTTGTTTTCACCTATGTTATCCTACATGGATACTCAGTGATGATTTAATTTGGGTAACCATTAAATTTCATACGTATTTATTTAAAATTAATTTTTTGTATTCCATTTTATGATGTGGGTTTCTATGAATGAAACTTTCGATTAGTAAACCATTTATTACCTCGATGAATTTTGAGGGGGAAATTCATTTTAAGGGGGGTAAAATTTTACACCCCAAAATTTTATAAGAAAGATTATTATTAATTTTATTGATTTCTTATGTTATATGAAACACCAAAGGACTATTTCACGCAGCACTAACTTGGCTTGCGTTACATGAAAAAGAAACCTTGCCCGATGGCTTTCGTTGTACGCAATACCGAGTTTCACTCAACAACAATAAATTATTATCACAAGCTAGATGTTATGAATATTATTAAAACAAGTTTGATTTTTAAAACATTATAATTCATCTTACACATTTTCTAGAACATGGTATGAGATAAAAATTGATTTTTCGTATAAAAGAAGTATTTAAAAAAAAACTAACGTTTTGCCGCCTTTTGATGACGCAGCTATTTTAAATCTAATTTTAAATATGTTTATAATTTTAATTTTACAAGCTAAACTAATTATTTTGAATAATGATAAAAAAAATTACTTTGGAATTTTTTTTCAAATTTTATGAAAACTTTCATATTTTGATGAATAGTAAAAATACGGTAAGTTTTACATAAAAGAAACAATTTTCCTCGAGATAATTTATAAGGTAAAATTATAAAATTGAGTAGATTAACATTATAAATGAGATATATTTTTACCATTTAATATTATGTATGTAATAAGAAATAGTTTTACATTGAATTATTAGGTAAAATCATTTAAATCTTTTGCAATATTTTATCTTTGAAAACCTGTTTTCTCAATAATGAGATTAATTTTAAATTAATTACTGCAACTTATGTATTTTGAATTTGAAAAAATGGATTCTTTATTTGGAATTAGGAGGTCCAAAATGTGTAAATTGGTATATTTTATTTATAGACATTATGAATAGTAAATATGGTAAATTTTATTTTTAGACATTATGAATAATAACTATGATAAATTTTATTTACCACAGTTATAGATAAATCAAGTAATTAAAAGTAAAAATAATATTATAAAATTGCCTTAACACCTTTCTTAATATAAATGGATTATTATATTTCTCCCTAAAACATAATTGGGTCAAAATTGTTTCTTTTGGAACACAGTTGTGTGTGATAAAGACATTTATTTTATTTTATTTAAAGAAAAGTTAAATATGTCTCACTCAAACAATAATAATTAAATTATTTTAAATATAAGGATATACAGAATATAAATTATATTATAAGTACACATTTTAAATCTAATTGTTTTTATTCATCCCGGTATTTTTTTTAATTGTTAAGAAATATATAATTACCTTAATAGGATATACTATAATGATGTAGGAATTTTTTATTTAGTGAAAAAGGAATAATATTGTGTTTATTAAAATAATAATACCCATAAAAATTCCAAAAAACTTGACCAAAACATATTGGTGAAGTATCTCTACACCATAATCAGCCATGTGTCGACTTGAGGACCATTTAGAGCCTTATAAAAAATTTTACAACCTTTATATTATTTTATTTTAAATGATGTCAAAATTGTCACCTTCGTAATTTAATAAACATTACATTTTAAAAGATGGGTGTTTTGGAATATAAATTTCACTAAAAGTATTCATATAAAATATAGTATATTTATATTCATCATAGTATTTTATTTTTAATTTTTATGAAACCAATATGTATATTAAAAAATTATTCGAAAATGTTGTAGTAATTATTTTATTAAGAGAAATAACAAATAAATGTTTTTAAAATTATTAAAATAAATATTATATGAACTAATTAATGTTCTCCTAGAATTTTATAGATGAATAAGACATGTTACGAATCTATTAAATATTTTTTTCCGAATATATCTTCTATGTGGATTTTATTTAAATTCACATAAATAAATTGTGTTAAAATTGACACTAATGATATTTTATAATAAATACATATTACTAAATTGTTTAAGTATCACAAAAAATATTTAAAAATTACAAATTTCAAATTATATGGTCTCCAAAGTCATAATGTATCCAAATATGGAAAATTAATAACACATAAGTATGTATTTATAACCGTTTAAAATTTAGAATATTATTTCCACAAATAAAATTAAATAGATTAAACAATTATAAATCAAAATGATATTGTTTAAAATAAATTCCAAACATGTCTAAAGTTTATTTTATTATGATATTACAACCTTATATCATCTCAAATTCTAATCTGAGTCATTATTTGATGTTTTTATGTGGTGTTTGAGTTTATTATAAATTAATATTTTGGAGGTTTCCAAATGTGCCCCTCTCCTCTCTTATAAATAGGAACATCCTCCCTCTCATATTCACTCTATTTTGAGATTTAAACAACTCCAAACCCTACCCACTTCCCTTATCAACTTCCCTATCAACATTCTATAGGTTCTGATCTTCCTCAAGGCCCATCTTTAGTGCCCTAATATGAGGTTTAGAAGAGGCACGTTGAAGAAAAGGTAATATCATTTACCGAATCATTCAAACTTATTTCTTTTCCAAGTTCCTCTATATAAGTTGTTTATTTGTTAATTAATAACTCAATTATCACATGTGTAATAATATTTTATTATTAATATGAAACAACAATATTCAATCTTCTATCCATCCTATGAAAAATGATGTCACCACACGTGCGTACGTACGACCTACCGTCTCCATGCATCGTGGTGTAATATGTTTTTCATCACCAACCTACATTGTTTGGTATAATAAGGGAATAAATAATTATATATTATTATTTTAAAGTGATATTTATGTTGAAATATGATGCACCATTAACATCAATACAATTCCACAATCATGGGAATGATATTGTCGCTCGGGCGTACGTGCGACTTATCATCTCTTCGACGCGATGAGATTAATTCTCCTTGTTAACCATTAAAAAATGAATATAAATTATATCTAATAAATAATCATGAGATATATGACATAGTAATGACACTGTATTTATGTATATATATATGTGGGTAATTTACTTTAATAGGGAATGGAAAACAATGTTCATGCGTATGTACGGTCTACTGTATCCATGAACGGTGTATTTCATTCCATTTATCGATCAATTATATATATTAATATATTGAATATATATGATATATAAATCATGTTTTAAATTCTTGAAGTAATTAATCATGATCTATGTAATCATATGAAAAAAAATTAAAAGTCAAAAAAAATACGATAAATGAAACGATTTTACCCAAAATGCTACTTTAGCATGTAATTGACAAATAAATGGGAAATATAAAGTCATAGTGAATCATATATGATATCATAAATATTATTATGCTTCTGTTAGAAGTTTATAATATGTTTTATCCCAACATACATGAGTTTCGTACACATATGGAAGAAATTGGACCTAAGTTAAGAGATTATTTCATCTCACTTTTATCTCTATGAGACATATGCCTTAATCACCATCTATTTATTTTGTATGGGGTTTATGTTTCCCCTGAATTTTTTAAGAATTTTATTATGAAGGATATTATATTTAAATTTTCATGTAATTTTCAATATTATATGACATGTATGATTCGAAAAATTATAAATGGTAAGGAATAATTTTGCAATCTCAATTTTACATAAGATTGATTATACGTAAGTATTTACTGGGGTTATAATTATCATCAATGTCCATGTATTATAAAAATGTTTTCATAAAAGGAATAATATTTTTACATGCATGTTTAAAGTCATTTTAACCTATTGTTGACTTTTACCACATTGTATAGAGAGAATCTTTCTTTTGTTTACTATGCAAGGTACTTTTTTGACTTTTCTGGAAAAAGTACGAGGATAAAGTCTTTTTTACTTATACGGAATGAAAATATTTTTACAATTTCATAACTCCATATTTCCATGATGATTCCACTATAATATTTCTTGATTATTTTCAACAAAATACATTTTTTTAAAAAAATTCACGTCTTTTTTAAATAAGAAAATGATTTGAAAGATGATAAGATATTTTCATCAAGAATTCATTTCAAATGTTTTGTCAAAAATATTCTCCATCCATGATCAAATTATTTAATATGGTTATGTTTCATGTAAAATTCCTCTATTATTTAAATTGATTTATATATATTATGTTATGATGGAATTATGTTTATAAAACTCATTTTATTCATTTGGTTATGATGAATGATTTATGTTTTAGTTTGTGGAAAATGAAACGATAATTTACTTATGAGATGGGTGAGACCTATATCTCTCTCCAATGAATTGGGTAATTATTTTTATCTCATGTGATATACATGGAAGGAATGACAAGTAAATCTGATTCGGTAATACACGGCCAGAATGGCAGGTAAACCAGGTTCAGTAATGGACTTTGTCCACTGTGATGGTCTTGGTAGCAATTCCTTGGCTACTATGAAAATAATATCATGTGCGTAATGGTATGTGAAAATTACATGTTTTATTCCCATGATATTTTATCTTGATTGATCTTTTATTATGATCTATGTCTTATTTACTACCAAGATTTATTTCACAACTCATATTTCTAATGTTTAAACATTATGTTCATGTTTTATGTTCAAATTTATATGGTTTGTTTTATTTTCTCCAATATTACCCTTATAGAGCATTTGATCTCACCCTTTTTATGTATTCTTTTCCCTAGGATATAAATCAAGGTTTTAGGAAAGAAAAAATGGGGAAGATATTTATGGGAGATGTCGATGATTTTCACCATGATTAGAAGATTGTGTCCCAAGTTTCCAATTCACTAAACTATTAGGGTCCTTGGGTGTTTGTTTTTGTTATGTATTAAGTATTACTAAAAATTAATGTAATTTCCATGTACATCACGCATGGTTCTCTACACATAAACCTGATTTACCCATTACTAAGGAGATAAATTTTAGCACGATTTCTTTTCATATGTACCAAAAATAAAATTGGCCTATTTACCAAATTTAAGCATCTTAATACCAAATATAAAATTTATTTTATAAATGTCCATACTTATAAGTGGAATCAATTAATTTTAAAAAAGTTTTTAAAAATGGGATGAGAACTGCTTTTTTGAAAAATATATTCTATGCTTAAAATCAGATAAATTCATATATCATGCCTATAAATACAATATATTAATATTAAAAAAGTTTTATTGATTATGTAATCAATAAATGTACATAAAATAATTCACCAATAGCGTTCATTATAATTATTAAGTTAAAAACACATTGTGTACATAAAATTATCTTTTTTAGGATAATGAATTCTTTACATATAATAATGTCTTTTTACTAAATATAAAATAATTGATTCCAGAAGAATTAATTGGATTATCTAAAGTATAAGAAATCTGGTTTTACATTTAATAATTTTTTAGGAAAATTATAACTCTTTACATAATGTTTCAATTAATGTATGCATTTCTTACTATTCACTATAAAATCTATCTTTTTATAAAATTGTCAATACTCCAACCGAATATAATTTTAATATGATTTTATGAAAAATTATTTTTATTTTATTAAATATATTTTTTAAAATATCTATGAATTATTCATAATATTTTCTACTAAAATAAAAAAATAATATTTTATGAAATCATGTTTTAGAAGAATAAAATGGCATTGTTAAAAATTTATTGATTATTTCCCAATAATTAATCATTAAATATATATTGATTATGAAAATTATATATATTTAAAAATGTATTAAAGATTATTGTACACTCTAATTTAATTAATAGTTTATAACTATAATAAATAATAATATTTTCTAAATTCTCAGTTTGTTATATTCTTACCCCTTTATTAAATTACATCATCATAATTTGAACTTTTTCGGGGTAACCAAGGGGATGATATATGGAAATTAATTGGTTGAAAATCCATATCACAAAAAGGTATAGTAAAACATCATATTTATAAGAGAGAAAATGAAATAAAAAGGTCAACTGGAAAAACACAAAATTAGGTCTCTGAATAAGAATAAATTATTATGAAGTGAAAAACATTATATGAATATAAAAAATGGTTCCCAAGTACTAAAATATAGAGATAGTGAACATGTAGTGGAGAAAGTAAAAAACCTCAAATCAGAAAATATGTAATGGGTGAAAACCCATTAATCTAATAGAAATAACGGTAATAAAAAATCATGATCTTTTCCTAATATTTGAGGAATACTCTTACCATCTAGAATAATAACATAAAGAATATACATACTAGAAAAATAAAATGACATTCTTTAATCAATGTTCACCATAGTTTAATTTGTTTCTCCCAAACGATGAGTATTTGAGAAGAATTTTTTTATTAATGAAGCACTAAAATGAAATCACAATAGATCACAAATAAATATAAATATATTACCCATAAATTAGGAGATTAATAAAAACTAAAAATGTTTAGAAAAATGAAGGATAATTCCTATAATGTATAATCCTTAATATGATGAAATACATCATTAATCTCCAAATTCGTAATAATAACACACAATGATTGTCACAACAAAAAATCCTATATACCAAATTAACTCAATAAAATCATAAGTAAATAATGGTTTAACCTCTAAGAATATTTCGTAGCCATTAACTTAGTTCATCAAAAAATTAATTACATTCATCCTAAAAAATTGTTCATGTTATATCAATTTTTAAACCTGAACCCAATGATACGTATCTCAGATTGGTATTAATCATCATGATAAACCAATATATAATCATATATTAAATTTTAATTTAGCAAAAATACCGTGAGTCAAATTTATATACTAAACTAAAAGGTTATTCTTATCATGGAAATAAATACCTCTAAAAATATTTTATTTTCAATTATTCACTTTCAAACTGCCACAATTATTTATATCTCCCTATCTAATAGATAGTAATTAACATAACAAAAAATAATATACAAACCAGGGTGTTAGTTCAACATCAATATATTATTCAATCTTAAAATATTCAAATCACCATGAAATACCATCACTGAAACATCAGAAGGGTGTGTTTATGATTGTGTATTTATGATAATGTAAAAAATATAAACCGTTAATGGTGTCCATGACAATTAATTTATCTTCTCCATAAAAAAACAAAATACTTATTCCTAAAATTAGTTCACAAAATATTTAGAATATTAAATAAATCAGGAAATTGAATTACCATCATCAAATATGACCCATATCACTTTATCTTAAACTAATGAATTTAAATGTCACCAACACTATCCTAAAAATTACAATAATACCATTTTTTTCAACTACACATAAGTTGTCAAATTATACTGTGGAATAATCCTTAGATGTTTTATGATCATTGTATGCCAAATATCTTTTATATAACACTTCAAAAACCTATATCTAGAATCATAATGAATAAACACTTAAATCCTTTCACATCGTAGATAATTCCATCATATAATAGTAAAACCTCAGGTTTTGGCATTGGATTTAAAAATTCTAATACTCCCAACACATAAAATAATTATCAAAAAAATTTACTGTAAGAATATCATTAATTGCATCCACTGAACTCATCAATTTTCCTTATAAATGACATGATCCATGCCCTTTATTTCACCATTGAAAACATCTTCTTATTCCTATGAGACATTCACTTGAGTGATTATCTTAAAAATCTATATATATAGAATGATTAATATTATTTCCTTCACATTGTCTATCAAATGTGTTCCCAAGGTACTCTATCCTTCTCTACATTGTTGAGAATGAGAGTTGGTTAAGGTTAATTATCTTAAGTATATATTTTCATAACTCAATAGTTATTATCAAATGTTTTCAGATTAAAAATCTTATTTTTTTGAGTTTCTAGGTGGACAGTTTTTAAATTTCTTTCCAATGCTTATAAGAATCCTCTGGATCCCATCCATTGACAAATGCCAAAAATCATTGTTTGAGAAACAATAGTCATAATGATGAATTATGAAGAATTATTTCTAATAAGTCTAAATCAAGGCACCAAATTAAAAATCTACGATACATTATACTTTTTCTTGGTAATCCATGATTATTAACAAAACATTAGGATGTTATCTTATACATAGACATATCCCTAGGGTTCTCCATATTGTTTTCTCATTATAGTGTCCAAAGGTTAAGATAAACCTTTTATGATACCAAATATAGAGACCAAAACTTTTCATACATATGTATAACATATTAGTTTGTGAATATTAATTTTATAATATAACACCCCATTCTAGGATCATATCGATTTTCTTCATTTGGAAAAATGGAATCATAAACAACATTTTTCATAAAATAACTACATTGTGTCCCACTAAATTATTCCTTATTAGAACCATTGTTACACATATCATTCTTAGTAGACATTTTCATAACCATGTGAATGGTAGAATAAAAAATAGTGCGGTTAGATTCTCTATAATTTTTATCAAGGGATATATAAAGGTACACTAAATTATAACATGATCATAAGGGTATTATAATCAAAGTATAAAATTTGTAAATCATACTCTACATATCGTAGATCATAATTGTGAGTCATATCATAAATAATTGTCGGAGCTTGAACTCTCTTATTATAAATATAAAATAATTAAAATATATTAATTAACCATACACATATATATCACGCCATATATTGTATACTTATAACCTTTTATCACCCGTTTGTCAACAATTCCTTATTAAAATCACTATTTCAAGTGATATCTTCTTTGTTTTTCCTGTTTGTTTTGGTTTGGTAGTTGTGTTCCTTATTTTTTATCATGGTTATATAATATATAGATTTTTATAATTATATTCATATCATATTTATTAATTATATACATGAAAATATTTAGACATAAAAGATAGAGATTGAAAAATGAAGTACATCATTCATGGAGATTGAAGGTTGTACATACACATGATCATTGTTTTTATTTTTATTACAGATGGAAAAGATAAAGGTAAATAATAAAACCCCTTTATAGAATAATTATTATATCATATATATTAATTACATCCACCATTATTACCATCTTAGTAAAATATAAATGGAAAAACTCAAATCACTTCATAGAGATCGTAGTCCAATCCTGTGTATGATTGCCACTATCATTTTACAATAG
This sequence comes from Viscum album, assembly GCA_963277665.1. Classification (NCBI taxonomy): domain Eukaryota; kingdom Viridiplantae; phylum Streptophyta; class Magnoliopsida; order Santalales; family Viscaceae; genus Viscum; species Viscum album. Next base: position 1,074,061,397 of record OY728129.1, read on the forward strand.
TTTGGAAGTTAAAAATATAGATATGATATTATAATTAATGAATTATAATTATTTCATAATTATGATATATACAAATTAAAACTCTCATAATAACCAGCCAAAAAAACTGTGTTGAGAAATGAAATGGATCTTTACATGGATATGGTAAACTATAAGTATACACAAGTGGTATTTTCACTTTTCCATCGATGGAAAGAGAGTGAATAAAGATTTTTTGATAATAGTAATAGCATTTTAGTATATTAAGTATACAGATTATATTATTTTCTGAATAATATAATCTATTTTTTGGATATAAATATTAATGAAAAAGAAATAGACTACTAAAGGTGATTACATCTTCTTTGAAATAACTCATTTAGATACACTACTAACTACTATAATGTTGGAAATTTTTTTAATAAAATCACATCTATAATGTGAATAGTGATATCTACAGTGTATTTTCTAAGGGTATGATCATTATAGATTTGTCTTGGTGGTGAGAGGAGGAAAAAGGAGATGTTCCCTTTTATAATTGAGGAGTGGTGTACTCAATCAATTTCATAAATTATAAAATTAACATAAATTATTTTTTAGTCTTAAATGGAGATAAATTGATAAATTGATAATATAATATTATAATTAGTGGAAAAAATATTTTACAATAAAAATTCTGAAGTTTGGTTTACCGTAATACCCTTACATGTTGATTTGAACACCTAGTTAACCCTTTTGACTATAACATTAATATTTAGGTCTTCTTCGATTTTTTGGCTATAATATAAATATAAAATGAAAAAAGAAAAAGAAAATGTAAAGTTTTTATGTTAAAACCCATATAATATTTATTTTTCATAATTTAATATTTTTATGAATTTTATATCATTTAATAAAATATAATTTATTATAAAATATAAATAATATTAGTTTTTACACTATTGATTCAATTTTTTAACATATTTGTCAATAAAAATGTTGAATTAAAATATAATAATTCATAAATTCCACAGCATGTCATATAGATGTATGAAATTATTGGTACACATTAAATAATTCAAATTATATCAATTAATGTATTTTTATAACCACTTATTTTATTTTTCTCTTAATTGAATAAATATCATATTAGTATTTCACAACAATTTGAGGACATTTTATAATTTTTTAAATTATTACTAAATATATATCCTAAAAATAATTTCATTATTCATAAAAACTACCCTTATATTCATTAATAAAATAAATTTTCCTGGTTTTCTCATATAAGAGATACTTAAAAACAAAGAGAGTGAAATTCCAAAAAAATCATCAATTTAAATTCTATATATTTCATTTTCTAGGAAAATTATACATTAAAAACATATTTTATATACCAGTTTGATAAAATTTGAATTTTATTTATCTAATATTAATTAATATGGAAAACAATGCACAATATCACTTAGTTTTAGTAGATATTAAGTAGATTTACTCTTTACTAATGTAATAAATTTTAGCACTGTTACTGTTCATATTGACCATGAATAAAAGTGGCCTATTTAGAAAATATTAACCACATGATTTAACATATGGAATCAATTTTATTAAATTTAATTCCTATATGTGGTAGAAATTATGTTTTAAATATGCTCACAAAATGTGATGAAAACGTCTTTTTAGAAGAAAACACTTTTTAAGCAAAAAAATTAAATTGACACGTATCCCATGCCTCAAAAATTTGCAGAAGAATGAAAAAATATTTTAATGTGTATATAATATATTATTTTAATTAAAATAATTCAATTATAGTCATAAATTTTATATATTAAGATAAAAAAACAAATTATGCATATAATATATTTTTAGAAAAATTATTTTCACTTAAAATATATATTTATAATACATTAAAATTTTTTATTCCAAGTGAAATAATTGGATTATTTAAATTAAAATTAAAAATTTAACTTGATATAATTTTTAAAAATGGAACTTTAATCGTACTATATTGAAAAAAATCATCATTTTTTCTATTAACTAGAAAATTAATACTTTCAAAAAAATCAGAAAACAACATCCTAAGTAAATTTTGATATGTTGATTTAATAAAGGATAATAACATTATAGAATAAAATTTCAGAAACTTATATAAATTAATCATTATATTTACAAACAAAATAAATAAAAAAATTTCTGAAGAAAACATATTTTTAATGTATAAAATGAATTTACTTTAAAGTGGCTGATTATTTAAATTTCATTTATATATAGATTTATATTGAGTAGGATATTTATTTATATTTCATAATGTAATTAGTGATATTAATATTTTCCAATTTAATGTTTGGTTATAACTTTTACAAATAATAATAATTTAATAGTTTTTGTGGTTTTTTTAAACATGTTGTTTCATGTAACACATAAAATCACAAAAATAAAATTAAATTAAAGAGAAATATTTTCTATAATATGAGGGTGTTACAACACCACAAAAAATATTTTAAGGGGAACTGTTTTGAAAAATTGATATGGTCTTGGGTAGCATGCTATATGAGAAGTAATTTTCAGAGGCATGTTCAAGGGCTCCATGGTCAAGACATGGTTATGGTGTAGGGTGTGGATAATGTTTTCTATCCTTATAACGGATGGAATTATAAAATTTTCCAAAATATATCCCGAAATGAGTCATGTCTAGTCATAAAATAGATTTTGATCATTTTGGGAGTGTCATTAATACACATCCCAGTCTTTTTCCCTAGATTTAACCAATTGATTTATATCTCCATTAAAACATTGACGATTTCTTGGGGCAGTTTGACATAAGTTCAAGTGATGCTTTAATTTTTTTGAGAGATAATTTATTCCTTCACTGTAATGATCTTGAGTTTCTGTTGATTGATTTATGGCCTCAATTCTTTTCCTTCTTTGTTACTTCTAGTTCTAGGTGTTTCATTTGATAGTTCTAGTGAGCTATTAATTTTCTAGTTGAGACCTCTCTTTCACCTTAAATGATCAATGAATGAAGATTTTATGGTTATGGATATGATAAGGAATGTAACATAAAAATTATTTTATCAATGCTAAGAGTACAATATATTTTCATGGGGCTATTTGGGAATTTTCCGACATCTTTTTGTGAACTTCTTAAAGAATTTATCCTATGTGAGTCTTATACATTTTAGTTTTGGTTATCCTATAATGGAATACCCATTCTTGAACTCACATGTGATTTTGATGATGCCTCTTAGGGTCTAGGGTGTGAGATTTTTTTCTGACCGCAATCTGGTAAATCCATGAAATTGACATATATAATCATATAATAAGAGGTTCAATACTATAAAGGTCATTTTACATGACATTTTGGTAAAATGTTTGTTTATTCATGATAATCCTTAATTAACATGTGATTTTCTATGCATGATTGAGTTAACGCCCATGATTGAAATGTGATCATATGGTTTTGATGTATTCCCTTGAGAACTATGTTATGAATGTTCTATCTCAGTAAAATTATATTAATTTTATTGAATTTGATGCTCCGAAATACCCTTGTTTTTTTATTAATGAAATTAATTTATTTTTTTCAGGAATATATTTTATAAATGGTTTATATTATTTATGGGTTACAACATTTTACTAAGTTTTCTAGACTTGTATGGATGTTCTCTAGAAACACTATTTATACCCAACAATTTTATATATAACATATCATTTGGAAACCCTACATTTTTAACAAAATGTATGGATCATATACCCTAGGATGTTGAAAATAATGAATCATCAACCCTACATTTAAAATAAACCATAACTTTACTGAATAAACTTATTTTTCATCAACATTAATTTTGTGAATAATAATATTTTTTCCAAAAAATTATTAATGTTTTTTATGTGTAGGGAACCTATGTTTGATTATTCATTTACATAGTTTTTAATTCAATGAAATATTTTTTGATTTCTAAAATTGTATCAACGGATGTAAATATATTTATAACGATATTTGATAAAAAATTCCACGTATTGTATAAAACAGATTAAATAATTATCAATTTAATGGATGATATGACTCTCATGAATAATTTAAATTAAAATGATAGTTATTTTCAAGAGATATTATTGAATCAACTCAACCAAATGTGATGAAATTTTATCTTTATAAATAGTAAGAGTATTTTCACATTCTGTATTGTTTCATGAGTATGATATATTCCTAAATAAAGAGATATTTCAAATGAATAAATGTTGATCATCTATGTTATTCAAAATAAAAAAGTATTATGATATAGAGAACTATTGGGAAACAACTAACACTGGTATTCATACGTTGGTTTCTAATTTGAGATCATTCTTATACATGATTTCTTCAAAGATGTTCTTTGGTGAACACTTTAATTGTTAAATAATATGATATATTTTATGTCATTTTATACAGAAAATGTGAGAAATAATCTATTTATTCATCAAATCAATATCTATTAGTTTATTAGTGGTTTGCAAACTTGGACTCAACCACTGGTGGAATATCAACTTCTCTGTCGAAACTGTGGATTACCCGATTCCTTGTAAAAGAAATATAACTATTTTTAAAAGTTTTATTGTAAATTTTTCAACAGCCTGCACTCATTTTTTGATGTCTTTTGATAAGAGGACATGTTCTGTGGAAATAATAAATCTCAAACAGAAGGCTTTGGTGGAGTTGACAAGGTGATCATTTTTTACTGAACCACAGTAAAAGTTAGTGTGTTCTTCTTTACTATTTACCTTATGAAGAACTTATCTATGTAATGGATGAATATAAATCTATATAATTAAAAAAGATTGATAAAAGTCACAATTTGTTAAGATTATTGAAAACACACAATTCACACAATTCTTCTATATCTTTCCATTATTCTGAACGATGAATTAGTATCAAAGTGGTTATTTTTGAAGAACATAGATAAGTTATTTGCAAGATCTATTTAAAAGGTCTATATAATGGAAAATTTTAATGAATGATCTTAGAGATGGTATGTCGATGAACTGTGATCCTTACTTCAATGTAGATTATTATGGATGTTAGAATATCACATAATTATATATATAAAAATCATTCATTCAATGTATACATGAATATTGTCACTCTGTATGTGATCCCAAAAAAACAGAAATAGGGAATAATTCCAAAGAAATTAACTAGGATATATATTCAATATCAATGAACACTATTGTGTGTAAAAAATTTCAAGAATAAATTATTTGAGTATCTCATTTTCGTAATGCATTTATAATGTGAAATACAATTTTTACGGAATATGAAGTAACTAAAAATCTCATACAATTAGGATATTCTACTATAAAATTTATGTTTGACACTTTCTGAATGTATGATGGCGAAAGAATCCCCCATATGAATAAAATATTGAAAAAAAAATCCAATGATGTTGGAATCTTAGGAACATCATTTTCACAACAAGATCTGAGACCTAAATTACTTAGATTACTACCACCTCAATTTAATTTAATATCATCTACAATCATACAGTAATCACAATTGAACGATCTACCAATGAACAAATTAATTAAATATAAGTTGTTTTATGCAGAAGATATGAAAAATGAAGTTGAAGTTTATAATATAGTAATAAGTTAAAATAATTCCCTTAGAGTTACATCTTAGAATAATGAATATAAATAAAAATAAGATGGAAATGGTTCACAATTTTTAGATCCATAAATAGAGCTAGCTCAATATGGTGTGTGATTTAGAAAAAATTGCGTGTAGAAGAGAGGCTTCGTAAACACATTTAAAAAAGATGAAAATTTGTCTAAAGAAGTTATATTCTATGACTCAAAAAAAATGGGAGATAACAATTAATATTTTCCATAGATAAAAGTAAAAAATAGAATCATAGAGAATAAATAAAATAAAAATAAAATGTGTGCTAATTATGAATAAAAATTAAATAAAGATATGAAGAATACTTGGAGTGTATATGAAGACTCTAGAAGACCTTTTAAATATGACATAGTATAAGAGACAATATATAAAATAAATCATGATATTTATGGCTAAGGAAGAAAATGGTGATACAACCCTATTATTCTTAAAATTCTGATCCTGAAAGCTTTTTTACTAGAAAATTAGCTTCTTATTGGTTAAGGGTTGAAAAAATATTTGATTTTTTCGTAAAAAATCATAATTAACTAAATAATAGTTACAATTTATTTTATATAAAAATTATTCTAAGATACAAAAACATCACGAATTATAGAAAAATTTAATAAATCTACATCAAACTATATAGGTCATGAAAACAAAATAAAATGATGACATGATGAAGTAGAGTAATTCAAAAGTGAAACAAGCATTTTAATCATGAAAATTATATATAAATAATATTCAGGGAAACAAATTTAAAAAGTAAAAATGTAGAATATTAAAAAAATGATAAAATTAAAAATTAAATAAAAATTATTTCAAGAAATTTTCTAATAATACTATTTTTTTCCATAGTGGAATCAAAACACATTATTTTAATAACTATTATTTAAGAAATATCCATATAATTGATATTAATAAGGATCTTATTTCCTATAATTTGTTTGAATAATTTATTATAATATTTTTTAATATAAAGAAAAAATTATTACATAAATCCATGGTTGAAGACATGGTCAATCTGAAGAAATTATTGAGCCAAAAATAAACTCTTTTTTATATGGATGGATATAAATAAATCCAAGTGATAAAAAATGAAATATGCCTTATGGACAGTGGATTATCAATACATTTTAGCAGAGACTCCTCAAATTTTAATAAACATGAAAAACTAGATGGGGATCAAGTTACCATAGAGACAATGATAAAGGGAAGATTGTTGGAGTTGGATCATTTATAGATCCCAAAATAAATATCTATTATTAATGTTATATATGTTTAAGGCATAATGAATTTTCTAATAAGTATTTCTCAAAACAATGATAATGGATTTTATATTTATTTATCTAACAATTATTTTTCACTTTTTAAATATATATTGCTTAAATTTAGAGTACCCAAAAATAAAAATGTTTATACCTTGGATTTTAATTCCATATGATAAAAAAGTGAACTTTTATCTAGGGAGACAAATGAATCTTGGATATGGTATAAAGGACTTTTAAATTTAAATGTACGTTCTTTATATAAATTTTCTATGAAATACTTTGTTTTTATTTTCCTTCTCATAAATTTGTTAATGATAAATTATGAGATTCATTCCAAATTAGTATATAGCACAAGTAATCTTTCAAATCTATTAGCAATGTTTCTATATCCAAACCACATGAAAAAATACATATATAATTGTTATGTCCATTGAGAGTAGTAATTTTTAATAGAAATCTATATAATTATGTGTATGTTAATCATTTTCTGATATTTACATGAGTATATTTTCTAAATCTTAAAAGTGACCTTTTTACTTTTTATGAATGTTTTTTAAAAAACATTCAAAATTAAAATTATTTTAAAATACTATAATTAACAAGTGATCAAGGTGTATAAATTGAGAATCATGAATTGATTTCTTTTTTCTGATACTTAGGTATTAAGAAAACCTTCTCAGCACCAATAAAATCACAATAAAATGTAATTATATAAAGAAAAAAAGGAATATTCAATAAATGGAAGTAAATATATTAAATGAATATATTTTATTACTTATTTTTTTCAGAATCTATAAACATATCTTGTTATATCATGTATAGAGTTTTAATTATACATATTATTACAATGACACCAAATAAAATATAGAATAAAAAACATAAAGTCAGAACCATAAAATAGTTTTTATGCAAGATTTATATATTTAATAGTAAGAAAAACCATGGTAAATTTGATCCAAATAATTATGAATGAATAATTTTAGGAAGCTATTCTACTTTTGAATTATATAGATTATATAATAAATATTCACAGGTTGTTAAAGAATCTGTTCATATGAATTTTGATGAAGGATACCCTTTTTATAAGTGGAGAGACCTAAGAAATGAAATCATTGACTTAATAGACAACATACGATATAAATAATATAACATTGACATAGAAAATAAGATAATTGAAATTAATTTTAGTTCAAAAGAATATGGAACAGATGAATCAGAAGGTTTATTAGTCAGACAATAAAATAAAGTATTACCCTTTAGAAAATGATACATGAGATCTAGATATCATTTTTAGAACTAGATCAAATGATTCATCTTAGTTAAAATTTATTCTTTACTGTAAAACAAAAAACCTAAGACTAGTTTATTATCATTTTAAGATTAAATGGGGTTAATATATAAAAATGATGATTTTAACAAATTGAATATAAATAAATTTTTGGAATTAGTTAATAGACCAAACAATTATCTTATAATAGGATCTAAATTGGTCAATATAAATAAACAAGATGATCATGTAATAACAACTATAAATAATTATAGATTATTATCCAAAGGATAAAAACATAAAAAACAGATAGACTATGATGAAATTTTTTCACTAGTTTCTGGATTAGATTATATTAGAATTATCTAGATTTTGAATCACATATGAATTATAAATTATATTAGAGGCATGTAAAACTAGATTTTAATATCTATATTTAATGTATGATGTTTATATTGATCCACAACCATGTTTAGAAAATCCTCATTTACAAAATCTAGTTTTCAAACTTACAAAAACACTTTTTATCCTTATAAATTAACATGAGATTCGTATGAAATATTAATTTTTTTTTAGAAAATTGATTATCTCTCGTTTTAGAATATACTATTAATTTAATAAAAGTATTTATTCAAATATTTTATTAGAAAAAATTCAGGTTTATTTTGATATTTTAGGCTCAAAAAATAAAAAATATTTTAATTATTTTTTAACCTTATATAAAAATAATTTGAAATATTTGTGATGGGGGAATTAAAATAATTTCATGGATTTAATATATATCAAAAATATTTTGGAAATGTTTTAAATCAATTTAAATACATTATTTATTTTTTAATTTTTTACAATAAAATAGAAATACTTATACAAATCTTATGTTTACTAATGTTAAACAAGTTTTGGATGATATTGAAATTCCCATTAAAAACATTTTATATAGAAGAATTATTAGAAGTTTATTATATCTTACTACTACTAGACAATTAATACTGTTTTATATTTTTCAATGTGATAGGTTTTAATCAAATTCAAAAAAATTTCGTCTCATTATTTTCAAATTAATTTTTTAGATATTTAAATGGAAATGTTATTCAATATCTACTCTATCAGATTTAGTTTAGATTTTAACTTAATTTAATATTCATATGATTATTTTGGGGGATGAAAATTAGATAGAATATGTACATTAGGAAATATCACTTTTGAGGAAAATCATTGGATTCATGGTCATGTAAGAAACAAAAACTAGTTTCTCTATCAATATATCTGGAAAAATCTATATCTTCTAGTAGTTTTTGGGAAAATGTGTCATGGATGAAACACACATTACTCACATTGGACATAATTTTTATAATATAAATATTTTATGTGATAATATATGTTTAAAAAATATTTCAAAAAATCTTGTAATTCATTCAACAACCATGAATATTGATATATGACCTCACTTTATAATAGATCATGTATTAAAATAGATATATTTTAAGAATTTATAAATATTTGAATATCAACATGTAGATATTTTTACAAAATCACAATCTAATCCTAGTCTTGATTTTATTATGTCTAATTTAGGTACATTTAATTTCAAATAAGTTTTTTAATTTATATTTTAAAGTACTAACATTAGTTGTTTATTTAAACTATTTATTATTAATTTAGAAGTTGTTTAAATAAATAATGATTTAGTATTTGTTTTGGAACAAGTGAAATGTCTCATAAATTAATTAATTAATACACAGATTAGTTGGATTGACAAACTAGAATTGGTGTCAGAAAACTGACAAAAAACCCTCTCTCTTGCTCTCACTCTTAGCCTTAGTATTCAAACCCATTTAAATTCCAAATCCCTCATTTTCCTTTAATAACCCTAGAATTTGAACATCTAAACATTATATTCTCATAAATTTTACCATCAAGAGGATATAAGATGTCAAAAATGTAATTTAAGTGAAAACATGTCACCTATAGAAAACTTATTCATGGAATGGTCATTGAATTCAGATGTTTGAACTAAAAAAATATATTTTTTAGGAAATATATAGCCATTCAAGATTTTGAATTTCATTTTAATGTAGAATACACCCCATTTTTTAATTGAGTTTTTTAGAAATGTTCTATTAATTTCCAAATATATAAAAGTAATTATTATATCAAGAGTAAATAATACTAAGTGTATAATATATTCTATATAAATTGAATTGTTTTTTAGTGTCCTCTATAATGAGTTTTTAATTTTTATATTTGATCGATTAGAAATCAAGAACATATATATGAGGATATTATGTCATTTCCTTTTGGTTGATCCTTGTTAAAAAATTGTTTTCCGAATATATTAATCTTAACCAAAAAATTCTTCTAAAATTTATTCAGTCAGATAAACATCTAAGATTTTATCAATATGATAAAATTATTTATCCTAACACGTATATAATTTTTTTCTGATGATTTATTTCAAGCTTACCTTCCCTAAATACTTTATTTTTATTTTACACCATTCATTCCAATAAAAAATAATAATGAATTTTTATCATTATAAAAATATAATCTATCTTAATTTTTATAATTAAAAATTAATTATTGATGTATTGATCAACACTAACAATCATCACAAAAACATTTGAAATGTCATAACATAAATAAAATCAGGTTTAATCTAGAGAATAGTAAAAAGAATGTTGATTCCTGGTAGTGCAGAAGACCAACAAGAATATATTCCAATTTATAATGGAGTGAAAGGATGTTTGCAATATGTTATTTAAATTAATTTTTTAGAAGTTGAAGTTAAAAACCCTAGAATAGATGTTGTAAATCTAGAAAAGAGATACAGAATCAGATATCATGTACTTGATTATTAGATTACAAGAGATGTTCCAAAATCTAATGAATAAAATTTAGAAAAATAGAATAATGAGCCCAGGTTTACCAATTAAAGAGAAGGTGATAATACTATAGACCAGTCTCTTGTAGTTTAAGAATCAGAATTTGTGTCTGTTACAAATGGATATGCTCAACCGCAAATGTTTCTAGTTGTCCCGGTTACTTTGGATTAACAAAAACTAGAAAACAAGAAAAAATAAGAGGCTCCTTCTAAAATTCAAACTATGTATAGTCAATATCAAGATTATCATGAAAAAAATTTGAATCAAATAGATAATGTTGAAGAGTTGGTTTAAGATAATCCTCATGTAAATGTTCAATAACCACAAGTAGTATCAAACACTACTAGTATATTTGGGAATCAATAAATTTTTTAGTCCCTGATTTATTTAAACATGATATTTTTGAACCTATTGAGAATATAGAAGTTCATGAAATTTAAAATTGTTCCTTTAGTGATAATGGTTATGAAAACAACATAGACATAGTTCAAAGATGAAATCCATATTGTTATCAATAATAATAATGTTCTGATGATTTTAGTAATAAAATTAATGAATTTTTTTCATGTTTAATAAGTTGTGGAGGAAAATTAAAATCCACAAAATGAGATGAAGGTTATTGGGTAATATTTGGAATATATAGTAAGTAAAACTATTCCGTGATACTAATAATACATATTTTAAGCTAAAATTTATAATATTAGGGAAAATTCAATATCCAAAATAGATTTTGAGGCCCTTAAAAGAGAAATTCCCGACCTGTTTGGAAAACTGTGAGAAGAATCTATTTCAAAAAATTATTTTTGTGATTTGAAAAGGTATTTAGGGATTTAGTTTCTATCAATAATATGTTGTTTTAATTTTTACAGAGTGTCTATATCTTCACCTTGAGATTCTACAGATTTAGATAAAATTGTTGCATAAATTACTATTGTAATGTATATTTTCAAAGATCATATTCATTACATCCAATTTTATATTGAATTATTAAATGTTGTTTTGACAAAAATATATATATCTCATTGAGAAATTAAATTTTGGAGAACCTAGTATTGGACATCTTAATCATTTTGGATGCATGATCTCTTAAATTTTTCTGTAAGAGGAAAAACTTAATAAGTTTTTTAATGTTAATTTTTTTGAATGGTTAAAGGTATGAATGGATTCTATGATTTTGATGCAACATTTGGATCAAATATTAAAAAACTTTTAAGAGGAAAGATGGAGGAGTTGTAGTTAGCTCTCTAGGTTATCAAAGCTTCAAAATATTTTGAAACAACTTTTGAACCTTTTCTATCAAACTCATTCAGTCCTTATTTTTTTAAAACTCCAAGATAAAATGAATCATGTAATTGGTAAAAAAAATTAATAATGTTATTTTGTTTAATATAATTTTATATATTTATTGAAAATATTTTTTTCTGTTTCTATTACTAGTAAATGTACCATTTTATGTTAATAATAATATAACATTCATTTATAGTTATGCGCTACGTTGAATCTATTCCAAAACACTTTATAGTATTTTATTTTTGATATCCCAAAAGGGGGGTGAAATTGGGTAAACAAAATAATACCAATTACAATATTGTTACATAGTTTTTACAAGAATGGAAAATTAAATGTTTATCATACAAATCAATAACAAATATAAACTATATTTTTTGTTATATTTACTTAAAATAATTTTTATTTACATTTACAATATTTTCTATATGTTATGTTATGGGTTTTTTTATCATCAAATAGGGGGGTTTTTTGGGATTTATTCTGTATATAATACCATATGAATATTGTTTATTTTGATTCTAAAAAATACCCTTTATTTATTTACAAATGAAGAAAATTTATTTATTTTTTTGGGAATGAATTTTTGGAATAGTTTTAGTTATTTATGTGTTTACAAATTTTATTATGTATTATGGTTGTATTTGAAACTATTCAGGAAACATTATTCATACCAAAAACTTTTAATCATGATGTATGGTTTGACTAATGACTAATTTTAATAAAACATATAGATCATATAACCTATACTATTGAAAAATTATGAATCAAAAATCCAATGTTGGATGAAAACATATTTTTATGGAAACAATTTATTTTTCATAACCCTTCATTTTGTAAACAACGATAGATATCCAAACTTTTGGAGTTTTATCATTACATGATGTAACCCTATGTTTGAAAATTCAATGATCTATTAATTAACTCAAATATATTTTATATGATATTTGTAGAACCTCTCTAGAGAAAAATAATATTTTAACGATATTTTGAAAATGATTAAAGGGTTCATATTGAACATATTATATCATTCCTATTTCTAATGGAAATAAAAACTCTATTCAATTAATTAAATTCAAATGATCATATTTTATTAAGAGATATTAACAGATCTACACAATAGAAAGGAAGTAAAAAATTCTCTTTGTAATTAAAATATTATTTTATCTTTCTCTATTGTATAATATGTATGATTTCTTTTATAATAAAATAATATTACGAAACAAAAATTATTGATCATCCCTATTATTCAAAATAACTTCAATATTAAGATGCATAAAATTAATAAGTAACTACTTCTGCTATTAGTCATTTGTTGTTATATTATTTAAGATCATCTGAAACCATTTTCTCTTCAAATATGTTCTCTATTTATGAATTTAATCAGAAAATAAGAAGATATATTTTCAATTAGATTCTACATCAACCATGAAAAATACATTATTTTTTAAAAATGTATCTCTAGGGTTGGAGTCTCGGTTACTCAGACTTAGAAATTTTTAGATTATTAGAATTTTATAAGAATATTTAAATAATTCAATTAATTCTAGAAGAAATAGAAGGATTTCTAAAATTATTACTATAAAGGAGTAACTTGCTTTCACTTAGTTGTTGAGGAATTTTGATAATAGGGTCTCTTTATGAGAATCAACAATATCGCGGAGATAATGTTTTTGGGGGTGGAATAGGTGATCATATTTATGTCCAAAACAACAATATAAATTTATGTGTTATTCTTATCTATTTAACCACTGTATAAATTATCTAAACAATAGAATACTACATATATTCATAAATTGAAATGAATGAAAAAACTGAAAATCTATCTCTATTATCGAAAAATAATTCACCCCCTCTTGTGTATCTTTTTATAATTACAAACTAACAATCTCTTCTTGATATTAAATGAAATTATTTTCTATGATATGGGTTTTTGGTTATATTGAAAATCTAATGGATTCATTCATTAGGTATATGAATGATTTGGTGACCCTATTTCTGTTAGGCGACCCCTTGGAGTGGGTGTGATGACATGAATATGCCTATGGTCCACGACTCATTAGGGGGTATGAGATAGATAATTGTTATGTTTGATGATGATGTAGTATATCATGCATGGGATCTAAGAATAATTTAATTACATATCGAAGTAGGAGAATTAAATATATGGGTTGTGTAGTTATCTAATTATGCTAGACATATTAGACGGGATATACCATCCTTCGAGAATAATGACCACCACTTGGATAGGGCATTCTGTGTTCTTGATGATGAGAACTACAGGGAGGAGTCTTGTAGTGTTTTCTTAAAACTAGAACTTAGGATAATAGACATAATTTTCAAACCAATTCTAGTACATGTTTCATGTATTTTGGTTAGTGGTTATAAACAATGACATAATTATCACCATCACCCTGATATAGGTTGGATCAAGGTTCATTGAGGATTTGTTACCACCTGATTACTCAATGAATGTGTGGTTGTATGTATTCTTATATTGTGTAATTAATTTATCCTGTTATTCAATTTTGAATATTCTTGTGCACATATGTTAAGGATTCATTGATTATATTCTATTATGTTTATACTCACTCCCTTTATGGGCATGTCGATGTGCTTCCCTAATCCATGGCCATGGATATAAGAAATTTCAATGCCTCAGAAATAGGATGTTTGGATATGGATCATGGTGTCTGTAGGTGATATTAAAACACACTCCGAAAGGATGTCACAATATATTATTATCTTTCTTATTTTTATCAAAAAAATTTACCTTCCACTCAGTGGTTCTAAGGTTAGTTTTTAGTATTGACTTGATATATTTCTAAGTATTATGTTATTTAATTTCTCATTTAATCTAAAATGTTGATTTTTATTTTAATTTATTAGTTTTAGAATTTATAAAAAGGGTATTGTCTTCCAACTAGAAGCAGTTACACCAACCCTATTAGCTGAACACCTCTTATGTCAGTGTAGGAACACATGATTCATTTTGTCCCTCCATCTCATAATAGGTGGTTCAGGAGGTGGAATTACAATTTGGTATTAGTGTATATATTTTCATCTTCTTTTAAACTATGATTTGGGGAAAGGTAATGTAGAGTTCTGTTATGTGGTAACGTTGGTATGGGTGTCACATGAATGTATGACCATAACATTTGTAACATACTTTGAGTTATAGTTGTTACAAATGTGGTCTTATCATTTCATGAAGATCAGGATTATATTTTGTTGTCAATATTTATGAGGTTTGGGTGCTTTCATGCTTCATGACTGGGAACATAAGGCCACATGTCAAATATATTTATATACATATACATTTATATATTTTTGTGTGTGCAAATTTTCTAAAGTAATTTTTTAATTAAATTCCTTGTTTTTCCTATCTATTATGGATACACCTATAATATTTATTATGTGATATATCATTGTTTTTTTTGATATCTAGGATTTGGAATTAATAAACTTATCATTAGTATGATGCTATTATATATAAATATATATATTATTATGAATAAAATGCAGCTTTCAAGAACATGAAATATACTATGGTTAGTTATTGGAGGGGCATATATTAGGTTATGGGCAGCCTCTTAAAAATAATATATTCCTAACCCCATCTACTAGTTAGGATATTTCATGAACTAAATGCATCAATCATCGCAATATTTCTTTAAGAAAACATGAAATTTCAATGTAATGAGGTTTTTTGGGATAATCGGTTGATTAATCCAAGGATTGTTATGTTATATATGATATACTGTTACCACTACCAGGGGTATAAGAGGATATAACCTATAATATTTATAAAACGTTTCAATTTATTCAATCTAAATATCAAATACAATCAGGAACTTGTTGGATTGTAGCAGTTCAAGGAGGAATCATTCAAATGACCCTGACTGATCATTCTTGGGACATTAAAATCCATCATCAAATAAATTTTTCATGTTATATAATGCTCATATGATATAGAAAAATTGTAAGATATTTTCAAGATAATTATTTCAATGTTCTAGACTCATGGATGGGTGAATGGTGCTAAAAACCATTTTATTCTAGGGTCCTTTAATAATATTCTGTACAACATATAATTAGGATAGAATATATGAGGTTCGTACAAGGAAAATTTTCATGGAGATATTACTAGAGTTATGTTTTCTATGTGAGATTATGTCATTGTATGCTCCAGAGTTCATGGAGTTTCATCCAACATCAATGTCTATCTTTCTATATTCTTCATGTTTCTTAGATATTATAATCATCTTCCCTCTTCTACCGAGAGACAAGGCCCAAAAGACTTGGAAGTTCTTGATAATCCTAATTCATATGAAAAAATCATCGGCAGGGAGATTTTATATGAAATTTTACCCCGAGGTGTTATGCAAGGCATTAAACATTGTAAATGGTCTAGTGGAAGAGAGGGTTGGAGACAAACATAAAGTTCCTAAGAGACCGATGACTAAGATTTCTCACATTAATACAATTTACATTTCTAATAGTAGGATTAGTAAAACTAATTATTAGAAGTAGGAATGTAGTATAATAATATAGGGTATGGATTATTTAGTGTCCTCTAAGGAAGTGTATTATACCAAGTGATTTGATAGTGGGAAAAGGGGTCACTTCAACAATTCATATAAGAATCCACATGTGGAGTTCCAAAAATGTTGAAATAATGTACTTTTTTGGTGTTATTTTGAGTGATTCTTAAATGGTTTTTGGGAAATAATGGAAATATTGGGGTATGAGACCATAGTAAATAATGACGACTCATGATACTTTGACCACTTGAGGGAAATGGGATGGTGATCAGGAATGATTAGTTTTTTTCATAGATCAGGCTCAAGTTGATATTGTTGAGGGACTATCTTTGGTTCTAGAAATAGTATTAATCATGTATATTAAATCTATAATTTTTTATGATAATAAAAATTCATATTATTTTTCACAATTAAAAGTTTTAAGTGGAGTAGATTTTCTAGTTAGAATATCCCTATATATGATTTCCTTTTCCACACCCTTTGGGACTAATGTAGACCACATTCAGAAGTGTCTAAGGTTTTTTAGTTATCACTACGAAGGGGACTTTTTTCACATTAGTAACCTATAGATGAGTATCATTAATTTGATCTTTGGAACATACAAGTTTTGGAGTTATCATGCATGCGTTTAATAATTTTAGACTTGTTTATCATTTATATCCCATTAAGGGGAAATGTTTGTAATGATATATGAGTGGGAATTCAGCTCAAATAGACTGGAAGAATATTTGAGTCATATTAGAGGTCATATGGTGGAGGTTGTGGACTGGACACTTTCTACAAGATCAATGTTATCGCCCCTTTAATTTTCCCTTTTGTTTTTAATCTTTATTAAGAGGTGTTTCTATGTTAATTATACACTCTAACTATTAATATTGAAATTTATTTCTATATAAAACTCATGATTGTGGGGAATCTTATTTTGATACCTCTTTATCGAGTGGTTTCATTTGATATAAAGGAAACAAATTCTCAACTTTATGAAATGGAACATAGGGAATTTATCAAAAAAATCCCATATTCAAGGGGTGATCGAGTGTTGTTCTCAAAAAAAGTGGACATTAATCTTCAAATCTATGTGGATTATAGAAAATTGAACCAATAATGGGAATTGTTTCGATGGATTAGAGATATATTTGATTATTTATGATTAAATCATTGGTTTTATTAGATAAACATGTATCCAGGTTATCATCATCTTTTGGTCAAGATAGTAGACATACCAAAAAATGGGGTTTATGTGTTTCTATGTGATATTTGATTTTATGGTGAGTTTATATTTCGTGTAATGTTTTTCCAATTATTGTTCATGGACTTCATGAAGAAAATATTTCATAGATTTTTGGATCCATTTTTCATGGATTTAATTAGTGAAAACCCCAGTTATTCATGAATCTCAAGGAAACAGTCCTTGATAATTTAGACAATCTTCAGTATAGGTCAAGCACATCAACATTATTCCAATATATCATAGTGTTAATTTTCGAGTTAGATGGTGCAATTCTTATAGAATGTAGTGTTAGAAGATTATTTTTACAAGAAGATAAAGAACGGGGAGTTGGTGAAAACTTAGACTCAACCTAGGTATGAATTCAAGATCATATTGTTTCTTATATTATATCGGTAATACTAATTATTCATCTTGTATTTCATATCATTGTGAATCCCACAAGAAATCTATGACCAAAAAGGGATGAGGTTTGACTAGTTGGAGCAGTGTGAGGAATATTCTCTTATGATAAATAGAATGTTTAATATAGATTTACTTCTCACATTTACCGAAACAAGGATGAGATATTTGGTCTTTGGTGATATCTTATAATTTAGATTAATAATTTTGAAGATGTTGGAATATTGGGTGGTATCTTATGGGTTTTTCCAACTGTGACCCAATGAGAAGAATAATACTACCATTAATAAGGTGTTAGAAACTATTTTCCATTGTATGAATTTTTTGTGACACTATCTATATAAGGATAGGTTTTTTGTTTAAATGGAGCATAAGATCCTATAATATATCTTCTCATATTTATATCTAATTATTAGGTTGACAAATTGGGTAGAGTATATATAGATATTTTACTTTTAGATGTCTTATTTACTAGGAAATCATAATGTTATTACATATAAACTCAGCTAGAAGACAAAAAAATTGTATGTACTTATATATAATCCTTCAAAAGAATAATTGAAGTTGATGTGTTTCTTTGATAGTTTGAGGATTTATGTTACTGAAGAGAGAGGGGTATTGACATTTTCACCTCTGGTTATTAGATCAATTATAACAACCCCGACCCCAGTAAAAGAGATTTGATCCCTTAGTTTATAACATTTTCATTAGGTAAAAATAATCACATCCCAAATGACCAAATATATTTTTTCATCTTGGGAAACTAGATACATACTGTGAATCCATATTATATTTAAAAACATAAAATAAAAAAATGAGTTTCATTGAGTATAAGGTTTTTACTTCCTTTTGGAACCATACATATCAGTCATAATATACTTCCTAGAATCATGATGAGAAATGAATCATATGAAAGGAGTGAGCTTTGATTCCATGTATAGGTAATCTTACAGTGGATTCTAGGAGTGAATATGTAAAATGAAATATGGAAAGGTAAATAACTGAAATACCTATCATCTATGTAATCATAAAAATCCATGAAAAATACCCATTGAAATTATACTAGTTGAATAATCAAATGGAATACCAACAGAATAATTCATAATAATGGAATTCATAATGAAACACTTCTCAAAAATATCACCAGGGCCTCGAACATGAAATTTCAAAATAAATGGGTATGGATTTAGGAAAATCCAAATATTATTTATCACAGGAGACCTACCGATGCATCGAGGGGTTATATTAGGTGGCACTAATAACATAACAATTCCAATGAATTATTTATTTTAATGAGGTGAAACATAAACAATTTGCACATATGAAATTTTAAAAACATCACACATTCAATAAATTTAATAACAAACCATTATGAGTAATATAGTGAATGATATCAAAATAACACATCCATAACCAAACTAATCAAAACCCTTTTAATAAAATATTGTATATGATATCAAACGAGATCAAAAAAAAATTATTCAAAATATTCAACATAGGGTGTTGATATAGAATAAAGTGATATAAAAAAACAATAGAAAAATTATTGAGGAAAAACAATTTTTAAAAAAATCTAGTTTGTATATAAAATAAATTTCTTATTTAAAAATAACCATGTTCATTATCAAATATCCGAAAAAATAATTGAATAAGGGATTTGATTTAAAATAATATACATTATATCAATTTAATCATGAAATAAAATAAAATTCATGATGATGGGAATGTTATTTTTATCGTATATGTTATGAATTGAACATTCCTTTTGTCTATTTTCAAAAAATTCCATATCAAAAACAAAAATAATACTTTTCAAAAAAATTGAATGAAAATAACATTATATATAAAATTTCTTTTATAATCATATATATATCCATGTATATATAATATTTAAAATAATGAAAAGAATATTGACATGGAGAAAAATATTTTATAATTAAATAATTAAACTCTCAAGGTGTCCCATATAACATTGAAAATTAAAATCATTAGGCCCATTAATATTTTTTAAAAAAATAATTAAATAAAATGATCATAAAAAAATTATTGACATGAAAAGGCAAAGGGATAATACGAACAACTCAAAAAAGAAGGTGTGCTTATAACATCAAACTATAACTCAAATAAAAGGTGATTGAGATTAAGTCCCATAACCAATATTTTATTTTTTTGAACATTCATTAACCATATTTCTAAGGTGTTAATGAATATAATTAATATTTTTGAGAAAAGAGGAAGTCGTTTCCTCTTTTATTGGAAAATCAAAAACAAACATTAAACCAAAGAGGGTGTAGGAAAACAACGAAAACTACCCAAAGAATAAGAGCAATCTACCTATCATTTTCATCAATCATGGACTAAGTTTCCTTTCTTCCTGTTGATTTGCATCCCATTCATTTCTTCCATGTACTCATCCCTGACCTCTAGGTCTCCCCTTGTTGTTAGAGAGAGCTCTAATATTTTCTAGAAGGGTCTCAGCATCAGTGTTATCTGAGTCCGAACTATCCATCTGTGTCTTCTAGATTTTTACAGGGGAGGTGTCCCTTGACTTCATCATCCCCTCACCCTTTACTGAACCCACAAAATCATGAGGCGGATTTCAAGAATACATAGAAATACCCTACATCTTAATGACACAATCATTTTTTTGGTCATGTGAACAATTGGGATTACCTTCTGTTGGTTGCTCAACCACCGTATGGGGATCAACAATAAGTATTGACATTTTGTATATAACTAGTTGGATACCCTCATTATCCACAATAGACTTTGATGAAGAAAGGTGAATTTTAGTAGTGATTGGGAAATTAAATTCTAAATTTTTCTTAACCTTTTTATTACCTATGGTTTGGGGGAGAGTTTGCAGTAATTCATCAATTTTTTCATTTTTAAGAGTATTATCATATATGGAATTCTCCTCTTTCGAGAAGATGGCCACCCGAGTTTTCTTCTTGTTTTCAGAATTAGAGGCATTAGCATCCAATGACCCCTTTTCATTAGGCTCTGGAGAGTCAGAAATTAAAAAAACCACAACATTGAGAACCATCTCTTTAGGGGGATCTCCCTCAGGAACAGTAGGTTTTAGCATGTTCACCTATGTTATCTTAGACCTTCAATAGAGATTTCTAGGGTGACCTCTAATCCCACATATCTCACAAGAAATATTTTTCCAACATAGCACTAAGGAGTACCCAACAGCAATATATTCATTGATGAAAAGTTGTTTTCTTTCATATTCAACATCAATTTAAATGTTATCAGAAGGAGTTGAAAATGTTACCTTGTCAATTAGGGTGGAGCTAACATCAATTTCCACCATCATTCTAGAAAAGTGTCCAATCCAATCATTCTCAGTCTCATTATCGAGACGTATAGGAGTCCCAATTGCCAAGACATTGTCGTGCAGAATTTTCGGGTTCCATAGTACCCAATTAAGTCTATGTAGACGAATCTAGGCCTGAAAAAAGGCATTCTGAGCTCATGATACACTAATGTCTGAAGACCATTCGTGTAGATGAATCCATCCAGGTTTCAAAATTATGGATCCAGTGCCATATGCTCGAAGCTTCATATCACCTGAAGGAAACAAACAATTAAAAAAACCTCGTCCAATAGAGATGCATTTCTAGTTAGAGTAACCCCACAAAATTGTTATCCTATGAACCATGGAATCCATCTTACAATGTTTTTAACCTTTTGATAGAACAAGGCATGCCGTTAGAGAATTGTTCCCAATTGCCATTATCTACGGGAAATCCATAGTGTTGGATTCAATGTGGGTGGAAGAACCCTTATGAATAATTTTACTAGGACATGAATCCTTTAGCAAAGCCATAGGTCTAGAACCCAATGCCAACCATGAAGATGATTATTCTTTCACTGCATCTGCGTAAGAGCCTCCTGATTCAAAGATATTCTGGGTATCCCGCCTCATCGCATACAAGGGAGGGTTCATCGCTGATTCATCCATGCATCTAGAGGGCTATTCAGTGATATATTTCAGGACTATAATCCATGATATGATTTCAGTTCCGGTGACCATACTAATATCCAGTGCTGATGCACAGGCCATGTCTATCATGTTCATTATTTCCATGATGTCATGAGAAGTGGTAGAGTCACGCAAGGCATGAACATTTTCTAATAGGGATGCAGGAGCCCACGATGAAGGTCCACTGAAAGTAGGAAGAATATTGAAGCTGAGATAATGCCGAATCAGCATGGGTAGTCGGAAACACTCTATGTCATTGTTTCATCGGGCGGAAGACCTTTTGCCGGTCCGCATCTCATCTATCTTTAAACACTTTTATATTCATAAAAAATATAATTTATTTATTCTATAATAATAGAAATATTTTTTATATAATATTTAATCCTCATATATATGTTTTAATTAATATTTCATTATTACACACATTTTGGCTGTTAACTGCTTCATTTACCCAGCACATCTTGTCATGTAAGTCATGTTTCTTATTAATATTATATATTTATTTCACATATATAATGATATTAAGTTCTTATATATCATATTTATTAATTATATGGATTTTTATAATCATTATTTAATGCTCTCGTGAGTGTACCTGCTCTGAATCCTCTTATGGGGCTGCTTCTATTTTTGTAGTGTGTATAGCGCAACTCTATGTGGCCATAAGGCCTTGAGGTGGCATGAAGGCCTTAAAGGTGGCCCTAATTCCCAGCTGACCTAAAGGCATGGGTGGCCCAAAGCCTTAAGGACCCAAGCCCAAACAAGTGACCAAAGGTGAATAGTTCCAGCTACAACAGTACCGAACAATACCTACTTTAGTACCTGCTACAGTACCTGGTACAATACCGAAAAGTGTACAATTCTGCTATATTACCTGAATAGCGTACAGTACTGCGACATTACTGATACCGTACCCAGAAATATTCCTCTACCGTATTTTGAACCTGGGTCTTGTGGATGCACTTACAGAAAGGAATTGAATGCTATATTAATAATACCAAATCAATATAATGTCATTATTAACATATATATCCATTTTTTCATCATTATACCCATCCATTTAAAGTGGTTATGAAAATAATATTACACCATAGTGTGGACATAATAAGTCGTACGTACACACGTGTTGTGTATATGTGTTTTATCGATAAGAAGTGTAATGTAGTTGTAGTACAATCTTAGAAAAATATCATAATATGGATGATTTACTAGTAATTTTTTTATCATAAAAAATCATATTAAAAGGTGGTATAATGAGAAATAAACTAGAATGAATTATAAAAAACAATTACCTCTACTTTGGTGGTTTTCGTTTTGATATGTTCTTATGAGATCTATGATTGGTATTTTTGGATAACCCAGACCTCCATAACTTGTATAAGGATGTTTGGAAGATAAATAGGTAGTTTTTGTTAATATATAAGGCTTAATGTTTTCTGTTTAAATGAGAGAGGCGGTACACTATTTTAGTTAATTTGGGGAACATTTCGAAACACTAAAAATATTAAATCTGTATATATTAATTTTCAATTAAAATTAGATCAAAAGAAATTTTTTTAGAATATAATATTATCTTGGGTCTAATTAAACTCAATAATTGTCTATATACTATTTTTGGTCACATTCATACCCTAATCATTTTTCTTTAACCCTTACTTAAACCTGTTAACTCTTACCGGGACAACATGTATTTTTAATATTTAATGGTTAATATAGTTTCTATAAATTTAAAAGAGAACAAAAAACGTGTAATTTAAAACATTTTAAGAATTATAATAATAATTTGGATGATCTTATATATTTTTAAAAAATTTAAAATTAAATAAAATTTTATTTACCTCAAAATATCATTAATATCAATTTTGGTACTATGTATTACTTACAATCTTAAAAATATCAACACACAAGACAACATCTAAAAAACAATTAAAGAATCCCTAATATGTTTAAATAATCTATCAAATTAGTTGATTAAATTAATTACATCAAATTATATTTTTTAATATTTTTAATAACATCTATTTGATATGTCCATTAATTAAATAATAACTGCATTATCATTATGAATGACATTATTTTAATTATTTCTTATCTAAAATTTTAAAAAAAAATTATCATGGTGAATATAAATCTTATAAATTTCAAATATATATTTATATTTACTGATATATTCTGAATAAACATATATAAAAATTGTAATACTTATCGAAAACATTAGTCAAATATATTATACTTTTTATAAAATAAAATATTATGAAAGTTATATTCTCATCCAGGTGACCATAAAAATACAAAAACCCGATCCTTTAATTATTCGGCACGAATAATAATCATCCCATAAAATTTTTAATAGTTTTTGGTCATTTTATAATATTTAAAATATTATGCCTACCCTTAATTTATTGATTTACCTTAACCCTGTTAATAAAATTTACCAAAGTTACAATTTATATTCTCAAACATACAAGGTTACTATTTACTTATATTTAACATTTTTATTCCAAATATTGACTCCATTTTTTCAAAATTCAAAACACCTAATTGGATAAAAAATAATTTACAATTAATCTCATTTATGGTTCAATAAAATGATTTTTTAACATTAAAACATTCCAAGGATTTAAATGCTTTTATTTAAAAATTCATTCTGAAATTGATTCCAATGACCTCAAATGGATTAAATGATAAAAATATCTAATTTTACTTTAAACAAAATTAAAAATATTATTTAAAAATATATCTTATTTAGAAGAATATGATATTTTAAATTAAAATAAAGTATTTTATCACTATTAATCTAAACATGAAACTTATCAAAAAATACCAAAAAAATCATCCGAAGTAAATTTTTATTTTTTGGTTTAAAATAAATAATTTATTTTATAAAATATAATTTATTGATGTTTTAAAAACTACATTTATCGATACTATGTCAGTAAAATGTGGTATAACTATCTTTTTTATAAATATATATCTTTTATACGTAAAAGTCTATTTTTTCATATATCATGTCTATAAAACACATAGTAAAATTATTAAACATTAAATTTAATATATACATATATTTATATATCATTAATAAAACATAAAAAGTTTTATTTATTAATTTTATTGGTATGAAACACAGTTTTATTTATTTTAATAGTATTTATAAATAAATTAATATATATTTAATTTTTTTTATATTTATATAAAAATAATTGGTAACAAGGGAATTCAATAATATTATTTTATAAGTTATTTAATCCAATTCATAAAAACTAATATAATAGATATGAGATAATTTTATTTTCAACTATAATATTAATTGTATATCATGATTTATTTAAGCTTGGTGTTACGTGAAACATAATCTATAGAAAAAGATTAATTTAAAAATATATATAACATAAAATCATGGTGTGTTACATTCTACCATATTTAAATAAATTGGTCCCTCACATTGTGAACTCAGGACTGGAAACCTGGGGTTTGAATTTTCAAAATTAAAATGATGAAATCACACATCTGAAAAATAATCAATGAACTATCTACTATAAAATAATGAAAGGTAGGTACAAAGTTCAATAAAGATAATAGATACTAGGGTTACATATAAAAACGCATGTACATGGAAGATAAAAATAAATATCAAGTCATGATGGAGAGTGGTATAAAACATTAGTAGTAAAATTTTAATAAACATAAAACCATAAGTCATGTGATTGGTTAAAACATCATTTATTTCATTGTAAGAAATGTAAATAAATAGTTTTTTTGTTTAAAAAATCAATTTTATAGATTTGAGGAATTCATTTTCTAAATTGATAAATACCACCATAAAACTTACTTGATTTATTTCCATGGAATAATCTCATACTTGATTTATGATTTTATATATTTCTTATTTATTTCTAATAACAAGAGTTGGATATTCGGGAATAATTTTATTCCTGAAACAACATAATCAAAATAACCACATGTCATTAATTTGACCTTTAAATATTATCAAAAACAAACTTGTTATCCATGTTATATAATAATATAAATCATAATTTAACATCAAACAATAATATATAATGTTAAACCTAATGAATTATATAAGTAGTTTCTTTATGAATCATCCAAAATATATCATTCCTAGCAAACAATTTAAAAAAAGTTCTTTAAATTTCCAAAAATAGTCTTAACAATAGATTCATAAAACCACATAATTTATCTTTTAATGTCACATACTAAAAATATGATTACCTCGATTAACATAAAAACATTAATGAAAACGTTCATGCTTCCTTGTACGTTACTAAGATGCCATGAAATGAAATCCATATATATATATCAAGATTATTATAACTAGGTCACCATTGATGAAAAAATTATTTAATCCAAATAAAAAAGAACATTAAAATTTCAACTGGATTATTAAACCATTAAATATTCCTCATAATATTATTCCTTAATACATTTTTACTTTCATTTGTGACAAAAACTAAACATAATGATATAGTCCAAAAGAATCATTTATAAGATGTCTAAATAGTGAAATATTCTTATAAATCAATGAGGCCAACATTTTTACCTTGTTTATCATTGGTATTAACAAATATATAAGAAATTATTATATACTTAGACTTATCCTCAAAGTATATCATATAGTTATGTATTAAAATGAATAATTTTCTAACCCTAGTTTCCAAGGGTTCAACTAAACATGCTCTGATACCAACTGTAACGACTGATTCTCCAATATCCTGGAGTCGATGCCTTAATTTATTACAATTTCATAAGATACAAGGAATATCATCCTAAATACCTAATAGTTTATTTGTCTTGGTAAACTGGATACATAATTGAAATACACATTCTATTTTAAAATATAAAATACAAAAAAATTGTTTCATTGAGTCTTCCATTAGTGTCCTTTTTTGTAAACATTCACATCATTAGTAATATACTTAAAGTAATATTAAATAAAAAATGAAACATATGATAGGGTGAGTTTAAATTCTCAATAATGGTAAGGGTATAATGGCATCTATTAGTAAATATGGAATAAATAATATAATAATGTAAAAAATTGAAACACATGACATTTAAGTAATCAAATTTTCCCAGAATCTAAACCATGTATAATATACTAATAGATTAGTCACATAAAATATCAATAAATAATTTCATAATGAAGTAATGAATAAGGCTAGACATGAGAACCATATTTTCATGGCCTCTGTTAAGACATCTACCAATAAATGGTTATGACCTCATCCAAATCCCAACATGTTTTTTCTCATTGGACCTACCAATTCATCGAGAGTCGATATGAGGCCCGAACCATCACATAAAAATACCAATTAATTCCTCCCATGAATGAGGTAAAAAATAATCAATAAATATATATTAAATATAAATAGTTTTTCTTAATTTGTTAACATAATAAAAACCATTCTGGGTAATATGGTGTATGGTATCAAAATAACACATCCATAGTCAAACATATCATAAAAAATTTAACAAAATATTGTAGATAAACTAATAAGCGATCATCCAAAATTAATTATTAGTTTAAACAAAGGTTTTTGACAAAGGTTAAAATAATAAAATAAATTCATTAAAAACTTATTCAGGAAAAACAATTATTGAACCCATATGAAACTAACGTTCAATTTAAAATACTATTTTCATTAAAAACATTTTCAATAACAAATTTCCAAAAAAATAATGGAAGAGGGTTTTCATTTATGAAAATATTTAATCATTCAAAGTATTGTATAAATTAAATAATAGTCATGGTGGTGAAAAATTCATAGTCATTGGGTATGTTAATAATTGAACATTCATTTTCTCTTTTGAAAAAATATTCTATATAAAAAATTTAGAAATATTCATCTTGAAAAAATTTAACATCAATTAAAATTATACATAAAATGTTATATATAATCCTTTATATCCATATAAATTAATATGTAAAATAATATCACAAATATTGATATAGATAAAAATATTTGATAATTAAAAATTTAAGAATTCAGGGTGTACCAAACAACTTTGAACATTTAAATAATAAGACACATGAAAGAATAAAATTAAAAAAATGTTAAATAATAATATAATTAAAAAATTAATTACATGATAAGTCATATGGGTTGTATATACTCCTCATAAACTAATGTGGTTGTATAACATCAATATATGCATCAAAGAAATAAGATTGAAATGAAGTCACTTCTGTTACACCTTCATTTAATTGGACAAGATTTAACCTCATGTATTATGTTTTAGATATTGTTATTAATTTATTAAAAAACCATATACAAGTTTTTTATAACATAAATGATCATATTATATGATTTTGTTAATAATATTTTATTATTACCGTTGTTTTGTGTGTTAACTACTTCATTTTCCAATGCATGCTTTATTATGTAAGTCTCATTTCTTATAAATATGATATATAAATTTCATAACAAGAATTTTATTAATATCATTGATATCATATTTATTAATTTTATATTTTTCTATAATTATTAATTAATTAATCACGTGGAAAATGAATCACATCATATCATGGAGACGGTAAGCCATACATATGCACAAGAAATAGTATCATTCCATTAATTGTGAAGGGGTAAGGAATTGTATGTTATATTAATTATATCTAATTAATATCTTGTTATAATTTCCATATATATCTTTTATTTTTATCAAAATAACCATACACCAAAAGTGGTGAGGAAAAATAGATTACATCATGTCGTGGAGATAGTAAGTCATAAGTACACATGTGCGGTGTTTATATTTTTTGTAGGATGGATAATATGTGGAATATTGTTTTCACACCATCATTGAAAATGTCAACATATATATGATTTTTTATTTGTTAATTTATCATTGAAACAACACATGAAGAGAAAGTATAATAAGAAATGAACATGAATGGATTATCAAAAATGATTACTTCTTTATCAGTGGACTTCCTTTGGATCTCCACATAGGGGATCTAGATATGGTCTTTT
The DNA here is from genome assembly GCA_963277665.1 of Viscum album. Taxonomy (NCBI): domain Eukaryota; kingdom Viridiplantae; phylum Streptophyta; class Magnoliopsida; order Santalales; family Viscaceae; genus Viscum; species Viscum album. The sequence continues at coordinate 1,074,090,857 of OY728129.1, forward strand.
TGGATTTCAAAAAACCACTAAAACCTATATAAGGATTATTTAAAATAAAAGTTATATGATTTGTTCAAGATATAAGGTTGAATGTTTATTAAATAAGTTAGTGATGAGGTTCCTTTTTATAATTGAATTAATGGGAACTTTTGGAATCACTCAAAAATATTAAATCAATATAGATTACATTTCAATAAAAAATATATCTATAATGGGTGATATATAATATCATATGATTATTTGTTTGAATAATATAATAAATATATTAGGCATGTTTAGGTCACATTTTTACCCTTATCATTTCAATTTTACCCTTAGTTAAACCATTTGACTCTTACAATTACTACATTACATTTTTACTCATTAATTGTTTATATAGTTTCAATAACGTTCAAAAAGAATAGTAAATGAGCCGAGGAAGAAATTTTTATCCTTACCCAATTATTTTATGAATTTTATAATTTTATATATTTTATATCATTTAATAAAATATTTTTTCCAAATATCATTAATATCAATTTTGGTAACATAAATTACATGAAATTTTTATTAATATTAATAAAAAAGAAAACTTCAAACCAAAACCTTTAATGCATCCATATTATGTGAAATGCATAAAAAAATTACTTTATGTCATTATTTATATCTAAGTATATTTATTTTAACAAGTTTATTAACATTTATTTTATTTTTCCATTAATTAAATAATTACTACACAATCATAATGAAAGCCATTAGTTTAATTATTTATCAACTAAAAATTGAAGATAAATTATAATGAAAATGATAATTATTTTAGATTTAACTTTTTATATTATAATATACCTTCTTAATAAGAAATTATAGAAAATTTATAATTATCTAGAACATGATTATGAATTATATGACATTCATTGGAATAAAATTTTATAAGAGTTATAATCTCAAGAAAATGCACTTAAATACTAAAATAACCAATATTTTAATTCTTCCAAACAAAAAATACTCATAAATTAACATTGGTTCATGTTTTAGGGTCATTATATAATATTTATAATTCCATTTTCACCATTAATAAATCGATTTACCCTTATTTTTGGTAATAAACATTGTTGATGTTACAATTCATATTGTCCATGAATAAAAGGGTGTTATTAAATAAATTTATAAAATTTGATTCCAAATAGGGAATCCATTTAATAAAACTAAAAATATGTATTTGGGTGAAATTAATTTAAAATTAATCTCGTTGATGGATTAAGAAAATGAGTAATTAAAGTGAAAATGTTTAAAAGAATAAAATGATTTTATATACAAATTCAATGAGAAATTGATTCTAATGAAATAATTTATATTAAATGAAAAAATTTGAACTAATTTTACTTTAAAACATATTAAAAATAATATTTTACATAATAAATTACGTATAAGAAAATTTATTTTTTAATTAAAATTAAATATTGTACCACTATTCATTAGAACATGAAACTTATCATAAAAATACCAACAATTCAACCAAAATAATATTTTATATTATAATTTAAAATAATAAGTATATTTTATAAAATATAATTTATAAAATTATATAAAAGTATATTTAAAATAAGTGTCCCGTCAAGGGGTGGTAAAACTGCATGTTTATACAAATATATCTTTTACAAGTAAAATTGGATTTTTTCATAAATCATTTCTAGAAGAATCATAAGATGAATGATAAACATTAAGTAGAATATTATATAAAAATTTAATTGAAGTAATCTAAAAAGTGTTATTTTTTAATATAATTGGTATAAATCACACTCGTGTGCATTTAAATTGTTTTTATAAAAACATTTTATTTTTATTAATTATTTTTTATAATTATATATAAATAATTTTTAACCAATTTATTCAATAATAAATTTTCATAAGTTAGTAAATTTTATTTATAACCTTCAAATAAATACCTTTTATATTATTTCATTTTAAATAATAATTTCAAAATTATATCAATGTTAATTTATGCTTGGTGTTGCATGCAACTTAAGATATCATAAAAGTTAAATATAAAAAAATACTTACCATAAAATATATTGGAGTTACATAATATTTAATATATTTTGTGATAGAAATCCATGATTGTGTTGTCCATTTTTTTAATGTGATAAGGGTTGGTGTGAGATAATATTTTACCTGATTGGTCCATTGATGACAATGATGTTAATTGGTTTTATATAGGGGTGTAGTTCATTCTTTAATAATGGAAGATCTTATGATATAGTCATGTTCCTCCAGTTGGATAGTGCATTACAGGTCATTGAAGATGTACCATGATATCAACTGATTGTTTTGATGGATAAGTATATATAGGGATGTCTCTGGATTGGTTTTTTGATATCATACCTTCTAGACAGTAAATATGGAGAATTAGAATCCCAATGGTTTATTCTAGCCACTTATTGAAACCATGTGAAAATAGGAGGATATACTGGTGGATTTTGTGATAGCGATACTAAGTATGTCATGGAATCAGTATGTTGTATGAGTGATAGAGGATCACCTGATTAATGTATCCCATTTCCCACAAATCTATGATAATATTTTTGTAGAGGATTTGTGAAAGATATATGATGGTGAAATTATACTTCACCATAGAGTTATGTTTAGAATTTTATTAGAAAAATATTCATATTTTATGTCTCAATTTTGAATGGGATTATAGATAGATATTGGCAGTCACCATAAATTGTGAATGGAATATCACCCATAGAGAGATGGACATACTGAGGGGAAGATATATATAATCTTGAGGATATGCTTTTAATTTGATTATAAGAATTTGGAGAATTATGCGATGATCATATAACTTATGAGGAGTTTGTTTATATTAAAAACTATCCAGGATCTATATTGATATATCCCTATGAGTCTCTCCATGGTTTAATTATTTGGTCACCAATATACTAGAATGAGGTGGGTGAGGTAACAGTTGTGGGTCCTAGCCTAGTGAAAGTGACACAAGATATAGTATATCAAATTCAGAAGTTTTTTGTCAATATTCAGAGTAGAAAAATATCATATTCTGACCATATTATGAGACAATTATAGTTAACTATGGGGGATCATGTTTTTTTAAAGGTGGCTCCTCGGTTTGGGAAACAAAATCTTCATAAGAAATGAATATTGGATCATAGGTTTATTGGACCATTTATGATCATCGAGTGTATATGGAAAATGGATTACTATTTCTGACTTGCTCAGTATTACTGAGGTATTCATACTGTTCCACATGTCTCAGATTTAAAAATACATGCTTGATTCTATGAATGTTATACACTATGAGTATATTGATTTGAAACCAGATGAATATTTTGTGGGGTGCCATGTGTGGATGGAGGACATGATTGCAAGTGTTTTATAGGGAAAAGTAATGCCACTCTTTTAGATTTATGGAGGAATGGACAAGTCTCTGAGAAAACATTGGTGAAAGAGTTTGATGAGCATGTAAAATGGAATGATTTATTAAAGGTCATCTCAATAGGTGCTTCTTTGAGAAGCGAAGTCCCTAGAGGGGGAGAATTGTAACACCCTCATCTTTGGTGGTTATGTTAATATAATAATTGTCATGAATTAATTGGCATTTTTAACATTATAGTTTTTGAATATTGGGGCTGGAATTCTTGGGGGAGGTTTTTGATGTGTTGGGATAATTTTTTTTTGAATTATAGAGATCACATTTTATAAAGTGGTTGACACCTTACCTGCATGAAAGCAGTTTTGGTTCTTGTTTTTCAATGTATATATTTGGAAAGGGGGAAAATGTTTTTCCCAAGACATGTCCAATTCATGGTTCAGGAGGGGGTATATGTTAACACACATCCGGGGTTACTCCACCATAGATGTTATAGAGTGATTATTGAGAGGAAAATAAAATGTTATTTTCATGAAATTTGTAGGGGAGTTTATTTTAGGTTGAATGTTTAGGGACACCATAATGAAGACTAGGACATGGTGTATGAAATAGAGATATCATTGCCTCCTTATAATGGTTTGAATACTGACCTTCACTCTAGAAACTCTATCATTGTGTCATTTGATGGCCATTAACCCATATTTTATCCTTGTGGGGAGTGATTAATACCATTATAACTTGTTCTCCCTAGATTAAACCTCTTAAATATTCACATATTTTGACAATTTATGATTTTTAGGATTATTCTGATTGAAGTATGGGTTTCTCTATACACTTATTATGAGCTTATATTTCTTTATTTTTAATCAATAAATTCTTCATTTGGATTAATATATGGCCTATCTTCGTCCTCCTTTATTGGTGCTTCCAGTTCATGGTGTTTTGGTGGAGTGTTTTGGTGAGTTATTTTTAGTCCACCCAAGTTTTATCATCCTTATTAAATATACATAGAATAGTTAAATTATGGATATGTTAATAAAATTTCATGTAATATATCAAATATTTTATCAACTATAATACTAAAACATATTTTATTAATAATCCATAGCATTATTCAATCTCTCTGTGTTGAAATTCATAGCCAATTCATCTAAGAAGAGTCCCTTTTATTATAGTTGTAGCATTCCAATTTTTGAATCCCGATTCTTGAAATATCAAGTGATTTTGAAGATGGGTTTTAGGTTCTTGGATGTGTTCTTGTTTTGGATATCTACCTACATAAAAATACTTGATGTTGACATCTATGATCTTATGATTGGATGTTCCATACTATATAGTTACTTTTATATGATATTGTATTGATATATTTTTTTATGATTGATAACCCATGTTCTATATGTTTTTTTAAGTGGGTGGATGTTTAGACCTTAAGATACATGATTAATATGCGACGACCTGCTTTTTGGGTAGCCCCTTGAGAATTGGTCTTAATAATACATATTTTCCCTTTATATGATTCCTATTTTTTGTTGTATATATTACCTCATCAACCTTTTATTATCGTATCAGGATGATCACATTTTTTTTACTTTATATAGAGTGTTATGTAAAGGGGAATGTGATGTCTTTATTAGGGATTCAAACTTGGGATGTTTCGATGGAATGAGTTACTTGATAGATATGTCTATTGACATGTTATGGTAAGTGAGATTCCATAAGTTATAGGAAAAAGTTATAGAATTCCATATATGGGTTATGTTTTTATCCAATTAGTTTAAAATGTCAGGTGGGGCATACCATCATCAGGGGATAACAAACACTTTCAAGTAGTGGTGTGTAGTGATCCTCTATTTAACCACCATCACAGTGGGGCATTCAATGTATCCTTAAAGGTTTAACATGAAAAAATAGAAGAAGGGATCCAACTAACAGGGGGATTGTATCACATCTTGTGACATGTTCTTATATAAATTGAATTCCTCACCGAAATGATGTTAAAGAAACTATGGTTAGGGGTCACGGAATCTTGTCTCACATTCCATTACTTTATGAATGTGTGTCAATATGTTTTACTATCTTTTGTATTTACTTTATCATTCTATATATTGTCAAATATTCATCTGAACTTATGTTAAGGACACATTGGGGATTTCGTACAAGGTTTATAATCAAATATATCATGGGAATCGTGATCCAGATTCATACTTAATGATTTGGGAGATAGTTATGGGTGAGTCTCCAACCATAATAATCTAGTAGACAAATCATGGTTTTCAGAGAATATACTAGAAAAAAACCATAGAGGTGTGCCTCAATATTTTCTTTTCTTTTTTATCTTGCTCATACTTTTATAAAACCTTCCTCATTGGGGGTCTCTAGTTATTTTTTTGTGTTGAATTGATATATCACTACATAAAATATTATATCATTTCTTATATATTCTTATATGACTTTTTATTTATTCTATTCATAAATGAAACTGAAGGTATTGTCTCCTCATTGATGGTACTCATACCCTTACTTTTATTCAGTAAATTCCTATATATGGGGTGGGGCGCGTGAGTTCATAGGGGAATCTAGATCAGACCTGGTGACTCTTGATGGGTTGTTACTAATTGAGTTATGTATCTTATTGATTTCAGTAGATTATTGATCTTCCTCTTGATGTTTGGACTTTTACATAGACTTGTTACTCATCACATGTCAGAAATTTGACACAATTTATTTATCTCTTTCATTTTATATTCATATTTTAATGTGTTTTCCATAAAAATATAACTTTTATTTTTATTAAATAATGACAATTGGGTGAACTAATTTATATATTGTCAATGTGAATAATGACGTAGTATCACAATGATCATGAGGTCACAGCTCATATAGAATTTTGTTTTACTATTTTAACTATGAAAGTTATCTATTATGATAGTAATTAATAATTTTAATTAATTACCTACACACACACATAAATATATATATATTTACTTATATTGTAACATCCCAAGTAAGTAATGAATAATAGATATTTTTATATAGGTCTATTAATGAATTATATAGTGTTTTAGAGGCTTAAAATGAAAATAAATCCAATCTTAAGCATGAAATACACTAATATTTTTAAAAGATTGTTTTACTGCCTTTTGATGGAAAACCATTTTTAAAGCTATATTTTGAAAATTTTATAATCTATTTTTGTCAAAATAAACTTATTATTTATGAATGGGACATCAAAATTTACTTTGTGTGAATTTTTGGTATTTTTCATACAATGTTCATTTTTTAATGAATAGTGAAAAATACTGCATTTTACATCAAAACTGCTTTTTAATATAATTTATTAATATTATTAGATTGTCTTTTGAATTGGTTTTGAAGTTGATTTAGAATATATTTTTACCATTTAATCCAATGGTGGTCATTAGGATTAATTTCACTTTGGAATTGGTCATAAACTAATGCCAAACATTACGTAGATATTGTTTCAAAAAAACCCGCTATTTGTCATGACAGCGGGAATTGATTACTAAATTAATTAATGTAACTTATATGATTTGATTTTTGTAAAATAGACATCATTTTTGAATTCAGAATATCAAATATATCTTAGGTTGAAGTTTTGGTATCTTTCTGAAAAACTTCAATTTTTGATGAATAGTGAAACCACTAAGTGGTAGTTAAAGAAACTGATTTTTCGTTTAAATGAAACTTTTCCACTTATGTGATTTTATTTTCAAAAATCCGACATACATGGTTGTCATTAAGAAGTAAAATGTGGTTCAATGGGATTAAAATAATTTTTTGGTTAATAGTAACTTATTAAGTTCTTAATCGCGATTAGTGGTAATTAGTGTAGATTAAGGTAAAAATAATGTTTTAATAGTATGAGATGAGCTTGACACACGTCCTACCATCATTGGATGTGTCATGGCCGACCGGGAAAAGCCATGGGTCAACTTGGGGACCCCATGGAGCCACATTGGTTGGGAAATGACATAAATAACTTTTTATTTAATGTTAAAGTAAAAATGACACAAACATGAGTTATGTTACTAAAACAATTTTTATATGGGGTAAAAAAAGTCAGATTTTTGACTATAAATATTAATTAGAAATATAAAAAGATTTCCTACATCATAGTATTTTTTTTATAATTTTTAGACATTAAATAAATTAAATTATTTATGACATCATGATGATGCAGCGTTGACCACATTATTTAACGATTTAAATAAAATGGAAAGTTAATGTAAAATCTAAAACCTACACATGGAAAAAACCAATTGGATGAGTGGATTTAGAACCCTTATCACCTTATCCTAGAATTATATCAATGTGGGACCTTTTTAATCCGAAACGTTTTTTAAAATAAAGTAACTTATCTTTACTTTCCAAGAGTGCCCCTCCTCTCCTCTTATAAAAGGCCCCCACCTCTACCTCCTTAACCACACTCCCAAAGCCTTTGGCTCGGCCAACCGCTGCCCATTTTGTCTCTCCACTTCCCTCTCTTACTCCGTGGAACCTCACTTCGGGCAGAAGTCTTCCCAAGGAAGCCTTTGATCTCAAACCAAAGGGAGTTACCCGATTTTAATGTAATGTCTTCTTTTGAGTCCTTTTGTTTTATTTTGCTTCTCCAACCCCCTAAACTTTTTTTATTCTTTTATTTTGTAAGAACATCAGTATCCTAAATATACTAGGATGTTGTTATAATAAGGATTCGAGCTACACTTACACAAACCTACATCTAATGGTTAACGAACATACTGTTTCCGTGGATGGTGAATTTATGCCTCCCGAGACAATGATTGTTCAACATTCCTTTAACACCTTCAAAAGTGTCCATAAAGATGTCAATATATTTATATATGATATATAATATGTTTATGTTTTCCTTAAGCTTCTGTTTTTTTTCTTTTTGGTCATACCTTTATGATTTCCATTATGGGTAAACGCAATATCTTCATTTAAGGAAGTGCGGACTACCGCCCCCTCAAAGTGATTTGATTCGCTAAATAGCATATGTGGGACGTATAAAGGATGGAACTATGATATTATATATGATATTATACTGGAATTATAATACACCATTATATCATTATGATACCATTCTATAAAATACGAAATAGAAATGAAAGTAGCGTTCATGCGTACGTACGGCTTACCGTCTCCATGAACGGTGCATTTCATTTCTCACCTCTAAATGATTATGTAATATTATAAATGCATGTATATACTGGATATATATGATATATACATAATTATTATAATTCTGGATATAATGGATACATGAACAACATGCAATTATAAAGGGTTTATTTTTGACTCAAGTACCAATGATCGTTAAAATGACCGTTATTAACTTAAATAATTACATAGTGTTCATGACATGGCAATAAGTGATATAAAAGTAATAATGAACTTGAAAAAGGTTCTTAAAGAAGTAGAAATTAACTCAAGTTTATTATTCAGGACATTAAAGAACGATCAAGTCAAGTCGGACCCGAGGTATGGGACTTCGTCTCAATCTCCTTTCATTGGGGCATATTTTGTTTTATACACAACCTTCTTTTATACGTTGTATAAATCTCTTTTACTTTTAAGTTTATCCAAAAGGAATCTTTTTTATACTAAGCATTTTACTAAACAACAAAAGGGAATGTTTTTGTCGTACGTATGCGGCGACAATGACTTCTCCGCCGCCGTGACCATTATTTGAGTTTCGGATTCCCCTACAAGCCATACATTTTTTTAAAAGAAAAATAAATACCATGTTTTACTTTTATTTTATTTTGATATTGAAAATGTTTTTCATAATGTTTTTATATAAATGTGTTGTATTGATATCTTGTGATTGAAAGGTGGAAATGTTATGTTTCCTTTATGCATGTTTTATGTGATACGATTATGTTGAGGTTCTTGGGCATTATTATGAAGACGGGTGGTTCCGTGATAAACTAAGGGCAGTTGAGCCCGATATAGCTCTTCAATGCATTGGGTAACGCGGAGTAATGAAACGTTAAGGTTTCTCCGAAGATATTTAGGGAATATACTCTAATGGGTATTCCAAACGTAACCAAGTTGGTTACTCCCTACGTAAGGATGTTGTGAATGCCTCAAGTTACCTTTATGTCTTATGATTTCTATGATTTATTCATGATTTGATAAGGTATATTAATGTGCTTCTGTTTTATGGGTAATGTATGATTTCATTCTTATGTATATATGTACCCATGTTTCCTGTCCATATTTTTATATCCCTTACTAAGCTTTTTATGCTCATCCCATGTTTTTTTTTGAAATGTTTTTCACAGGTCAAGGGAAAGGTACATGATATGATGATAGTGTCAAGGAAGTGTCAAGAAAGAATCCATGTTTTATTTTAAATATGTTTCCATTGATGGGAAAGAAGAATACTATCTTTATGTAACCACTTTGTTTATTTGTGGAATGTAATGCAAGTTTTATGATCTAATTCTCTAAAAATCTAAACCTGAAAAGATCCCCAATGTGTAATCTTGTAATAACTCAAGATTAAGTAAGGTTTAAGGCTGGGGCCTTATAGTTGGTATTATAGGTCGGTTTAGATAACTTTAGGAGTTATAATTATATTAAATGATTATCCAAAAATATTTTTTTGAAATGATATAGCATTTGAAGATTACCATGTTTCTTCATCTAAGATATGTTTGTTCAGAATGGTTTTCCGCAGAGGAAACAGGGAAGCAGTGCTTGGAAGGCATACAGAAGGAAATAACCTTCCGAATCAGCATCCTGGGATGGTCGGAATTAGAACTGAACAGTTTGTTGCAGTAATGGCGCAGTTGAATCAAGCGATAAATGGCGGTGGTATCCATACACGAGATCAGCCAGATCAACCGCATAGGAACATGTGAGTGGTGGAACATTTCATGAGGCAACATCCCCCATCATTCAGAGGATCATCTGACCCTGTGCTAGCTGAAGGGTGGATTAAAGCACTGGAGAATATTTTTGATGTCATGGGGTGTTCAGACAATCAAAAGGTTATTCTTGCTATTTAACTTTTGGAGGGTGAGGCAGATCAGTGGTGGTCTATGGTTAAAAATATCAGGGACTCCGAAGAGATTGATGCTCTTGATAGGGATGAATTCAAAGATATGTTTCTTGAGAAGTATTTTCCTAAAGCTGTTCGACTTAGGATGGAAAATAAATTCTTGTAATTGAGTCAAGAGGAAGACCCAGTGGAAACCTATGAAGAAAGGTTCACTCGATTGGCAAGGTATGCTCAAAATTTTATCCGAGACCTTGATAGTAAAATCAATCGTTTTTACTCAGGATTAAAGTGAAAATATCGAAGGGAATTGGATTATCGTGAGTTTAAAAGTTATGAAAAGCTTGTTCGATGTGATGAGATGGTGGAAATGGAGTTTTCCGATGATCAAGTGTTCTATAACAACCAACATAGGAAGAGATCGAGGTGGCAGGAGAAAGGTAATAATTCTTCAAAAAAGTCTGATGGTAAGAAAACTGAGTTTCCAGTTTGTGATAAATGTGGCAAAAGGCATGCTGGGGAATGTCTTCTGAATTCGGGAATGTGCTACCGATGTGGTAATATGGGACATAAGGCTCGTGATTGCACTAAAAAGGATCAAGGTGAAGGTAAGACCAAATTTGATTTACGGTTATTGAAATGTTATAAGTGCAATGAGATGGGTCACTATGCAAACGAGTGTCCGACAAAGAGCTTGAGTGATGGGAAGCAGTTAGACTACAAGTAGAAAGGGGTGGTGAAATCTTTTGCAACTACTTCAGCAGATGTCGGGCCATCAAATGAAGTTGTATCAGGTACTTTTTTTTGTTTTTTCAGATTATGCCAGTGTGTTTTTTGATTCGGGTTCTACACATTCTTTCATCTCTGAAACCATTTCTAGTAAAATGTAAATACCATCTCAAAAAATGACTCCTGAACTTTTGGTAAAAACACCTGGGGGGAATGTTGAGGAAAAATGAAATTATAATAATCTTACTATCCTTATCTGTGGAAAGAACCTACTTGCAAACATTATTTTTCTACCTCTTGTAGAGTTTGATGTTATCCTGTGTATGGATTGGCTCTCTATTTACCATGCTAAGATTGAATGTAGAGCTAAATAAGTTTCTTTTCAAAAAGAATTTCAGTTTGTGTACAAGAATGAACCCTTACTGTTGATAACTTATCAAGAAGACAAGAAACTTGTAAAAGTTGGAAATGAATGTTACCTTGCACACATCATTGAGAATAATGGAACTGTTCAGATTAATGATGTGCCAGTGGTAAATGAGTATCCTGATGTTTTTCCTGATGAGTTGCCTGGAATAATTCCAGATCAGGAAGTTGAATTTACTGTTGACTTAGTTCCCGATGCTAATCCAATTTCAAACCCCCCTTATCGAATGGCTCAAATTGAACTTTTAGAGTTGAAGGAGCAATTGCAATATTTATTAGAGAAAGGTTTCATTCGACCTAGCACATCACCATGGGGTGCTCCTGTCTTGTTTGTTAAAAATAAAGATGGTTCAATGAGACTTTGCATTGATTATAGAGCCTTGAATAATATCACTATTAAGAACAAATATCATTTACCTCATATTGATTATTTGTTTGATCAGCTCTAGGGAGCTCAGTATTTTTCAAAGATTGACTTGAGATCGGGGTACCATCAGCTGAAGGTAAAGGAAGAAGATGTTCCAAAGACCACGTTCCGTACAAGATATGACCACTATGAATTTGTAGTAATGCCTTTTGGGCTAACAAATGCACCTGTTGTATTCATGGACATAATGAATAGAATTTTCCATGAGTTCTTGGATAAGTTTGTGGTGGTTTTTATTGATGATATTTTGGTGTTTTCTAAAAGTAAAGAAGAGAATGGAAGACATTTGAGGGTTATCTTGCAAACCTTAAAAGAAAATAAATTGTATGGAAAATTCAGCAAGTGTGAGTTTTGGTTGCAACAAATATCTTTCCTTGGTCACATTGTTTCTAAAGATGGGATAACTGTTGATCTTGCAAAAACCAAAGTTGTGGAAGACTGGACAAGACCCACAAATGTAACTGAGATTCGTAGCTTCCTTGGTTTGGAAGTCTATTACCGAAGGTTTGTTAGAAATTTTTCACGGTTATCTAGTCCAATGACTAAGCTAACTCGGAAGGGTGTTAATTTTATCTGGACGAAAGAATGTGATGATTGTTTTCAAGAATTGAAAAGAAGATTCGTGAATGCTCCAATTTTGGCACTACCTTCCAGGAATGGTGAGTTTGTTATATACAGTGATGCTTCATTGAAAGGACTTGGTTGCGTCCTAATGCAGAATGATCAGGTAATTGCTTATGCTTCACGACAGTTGAAAACTCATGAGGTAAATTACCCTACACATGACTTGGAATTAGCTGATGTTGTTTTTTCTTTAAAAATTTGGAGGCATCATTTGTATGGAGTAAAGTGTGAAATATATACCGATCACAAAGGTTTAAAGTATATATTCAATCAGAAATAATTGAACACGAGACAAAGGAGAAGGCTAGAATTCATCAAGGATTATTATTGTACAATTCATTACCATCAGGGAAAAGCAAATAAAGTGGCTGATGCTTTGAGTTAAAAAAGTAATGCTTCATTAGCAATGTTGTGTTTGGAACGTGATCCTTTGGTTAAGGATTTGATGAAATTTGGCCTATAAGTTGTTGGTGCAAGAAGTTATTTTGGTTTGTTTCAGGTATCTGTGAGATCATCTCTATCAGATAGAATCAAGCAAGCACAGAAGCGAGACAATGAGTTGCAGAAAAGGTAGAGCTGGTTCAGAATGGTAAGTTGCCTGAATTCAACATTGATAATGATTGCATTTTGAGATTTGGGAAGAGATTGTGTGTGCCTTGTGATTCACATTTGAAGAGATAGTTGTTATATAAAGCTCATAGTTCTCCGTTTTCAGTTTATCCTTGAAGTACAAATATGTACAGATATCTGTCGGAGTATTACTGGTGGGATGGAATGAAAAAAGATATTTCTGATTTTACTGTGAAGTGTTTGACTTTTCACCAGGTTAAAGTAGAGCGGAAGTTACCAAAAGGGATGCTTCAGCCTTTACCAGTGCCAGAGTGGAAATGGGAGAATATAACCATGGACTTTGTTGTGGGATTACCGAAAACATATCGAGGTAATAATGCAATCTGGGTTATTGTTGATCGCTTGACCAAATCTGCTCATTTCCTTGCTATACGAGATACTTTTTCCCTAGATCAACCTTCCCGTTTGTATCTTAAAGAGATAGTCATGTTACATTGAGTTCCTCTCTCCATTGTATCTGATCGTGATCCCAGGATCACTTCTAACTTTTGGAAAGGCCTTCAAGTGTCATTGGTTACTGATTTAAATTTTAGTACAGCATTTCATCCTCAATCAGATGGGCAGTCAGAATGAACAATTCAGACATTGGAGGATATGCTACGTTCTTCCTCTATGGATTATCAGGGAAGTTGGGACCAACATCTTTCTTTGGTTGAAATTTCATATAATAACAGTTTTCATTCCAGTATACAGATGGCACTATTTCAGGCATTATATGGGAAGCGGTGTCGAACTCCAGCTTTCTGGGATGAAGTCGGTGAAAGGAAGTTGATGGGACCATAATTGGTAGAAGAGATGGCAGAAAAAGTTCAGCTGATTCAGAAGCACATGAGAATAGCTCAGAGCAGGCAGAAGTGTTATGTGGATAACCAGAGGAAGGATCTATCTTTTGAGGTAGGTGATCATGTTTTTCTCAAGGTTTCTCCTTGGAAATGTGCGATGAGATTTGGTAAGAAAGGAAAGTTGAGTCCAAGGTTCATTGGACCATATGAAATTCTGGAGATGGTTGGATCAGTTGCATACCGAGTGGCTTTACCTCTGAGTTTATCTCAGGTACACAATTTTTTTCACGTTTCGATGTTGAGAATGTATATGCCAGATCCATCTCATGTTTTGAGTCCAGAGATATTTCAGCTGGAAGAGAACCTATCTTATGAGGAACAACCAGTCCAGATTCTTGACCACAGGGAGCACATGTTACGAAATAATGTGATTAAGTAGGTAAAGGTTTTGTGGAAAAACCACATGATGGAATAGGCAACATGGGAATCTTAAAATGCAATGAGGGATAAGTACCCCCATTTATTTGATAAGTAAATAAATTGCGGGGACGCAATGTTTTAAAGGGGGGAAGGATGTAACATCCCAAGTAAGTAATTAACAATAGATATTTTTATCTATGTCTATTAATGAATTATATATTGTTTTAGAGGCTTAAAATGAAAATAAATCCAATCTTAAGCATGGAATACACTAATATTTTTAAAAGATTGTTTTACTGCCTTTTGATGGAAAACCATTTTTAAAGCTATATTTTGACAATTTTATAAGATATGTTTGTCAATATAAACTTATTCTTTATGATTGGGACATAAAAATTTACTTTGTGTGAATTTTTGGTATTTTTCAGACAATGTTCATTTTTTAATGAATAGTGAAAAATACTACATTTTACATCGAAACTGCTTTTTAATCTAATTAATTTATATGATTAGATTATCTTTTGAATTGGTTTTGAAGTGGATTTAGAATATATTTTTACCATTTAATCCAATGGTGGTCATTAGGATTAATTTCACTTTGGAATTGGTCATAAACTAATGCCAAACTTTTCATAGATATTGTTTCAAAAAAAACCCCCGCTATTTGTCATGACAGCGGGAATTGATTATTAAATTAATTAATGTAACTTATATTATTTGAATTTTTCAAAATAGACATAATTTTTGAATTCAGAATATCAAATATAGCTTAGGGTGATGTTTTGGTATCTTTCTGAAAAACTTCATTTTTTGATGAATAGTGAAACCACTAAGTGGTAGTTAAAGAAACTGATTTTTCTTTTAAATGAAACTTTGCCACTTCTGTGATTTTATTTTCAAATATCCGACATACATGGTTGTCATTACGAAGTAAAATGTGGTTCAATGGGATTAAAATAATTTTTTGGTGAATAGTAACTTATTTAGTTCTTAATCGTGATTAGTTGTAATTAGTGTAGTTTAAGGTAAAAATAATGTTTTAATAGTATGAGATGATCTTGAAAAATGTCCTAGCCTAATTGGATGTGTCATGGCCGACCAAGAAAAGCCATGGGTAAACATGGGGACCCCATGGATCCACTTTGGTTGGGTAATGACATAAATAACTTTTTATTTAATGTTAAAGTAAAAATTACACAAATATGAGTTATGTTACTAAAACAATTTTTATATGGGGTTATACAAGTCCGAGTTTTGACTATAAATATTCATTAGAAAGATAAAAATATTTCATACATAACATTATTTTTTTTATAATTTTTAGACATTAAATAAATTAAATTATTTATGACATCATGATGATGCAGCGATGACCTCATTATTTAACAATTTAAATAATATGGAATGTTAATGTAAAATCTAAAACCGACACATGGCCAAAACCAATTGGATGAGTATATTTCGAACCCTTATCACCTTATCCTAGAATTATATCAATGTAGGACCTTTTCAATCCAAAACGTTTTTTAAAATAATGTATCTTATCTTTACTTTCCAAGAGTGCCCCTCCTCTCCTCTTATAAAAGGCCCCCACCTATACCTCCTTACCCACACTCCCAAGGCCTTTGGATCAGCCAACCCCTACCCATTGTGTCTCTCCACTTCCGTCTCTTACTCCTTGAAGCATCACTTTGGGCAGAAGTCTTTCCAAGGAAGACTTTGAGCTCAAACCAAAGGGAGTTACCCGATTTTAAGGTAATGTCTTCTTTTGAGTCCTTTTGTTTTATTTTGCTTCTCCAGCCCCCTAAACTCTTTTTATTCTTTTCTTTTGTAATAACTCCAGTATCCTCAATATACTAGGATGTTGTTATAATAAGTATTTGAGATACACTTACACACACCTTCATCTAATGGTTAACGAACATACTGTTTCCATGGATAGTTAATTTATGCCTCCCGAAACGATGATTGTTCAACATTATTTTAACACCTTCAAAGGTGGTCATTAAGATGTAACTATATTTATATATGATATATAATATGTTTATTTTTTCCTTAAGCTTCTGTTTTTTTTCTTTTTGGTCATACCTTTATGATTTCCATTATGGGTAAACGCTATATCTTCATTTAAGGAAGTGCGGACTACCGCCCCCTCGAAGTGATTTGATTCGTTAAATATCATATGTGGGACGTATAAAGGATGGAACTATGATATTATATATGATATTATACTGGAATTATAATATACCATTATATCATTATGATTCCATTCTATAAAATACGAAATAGAAATGAAAGTAGCGTTCATGCGTACGTACGGCTTACCGTCTCTATGAACGGTGCATTTCATTTCTTACCTCTAAATGATTATGTAATATTATAAATGCATGTATATACTGGATATATATGATATATACATAATGATTATAATTCTTGATATAATGTATACATGAACAACATGTAATTATAATGGGTTTATTTTTGACTCAAGTACCAATGATCGTTAAAACGACTGTTATTAACTTAAAAAATTACATAGTGTTCATGACATGGAAATAAGTGATATAAAATGAATAATGAACTTGAAAAAGGTTCTCAAAGAAGTAGAAATTAACTCAAGTTTATTATTCAGGACATTAAAGAACGATCGAGTCAAGTCGGACCCGAGGTATGGGACTTCCTCTCAATCTCCTTTCATTGAGTCATATTTTGTTTTATACACAACCTTCTTTTATACGTTGTATAAACCCCTTTTACTTTTATGTTTATCAAAAAGGAATATTTTTTATACGAAGTGTTTTACTAAACAGAAAAAGGGAATGTTTTTGTCGTACGTATGCGGCGACAATGACTTCTCCGCCGCTGTGACCATTATTTGAGTTTCGGCTTCCCCTACAAGCCATACCTTTTTTTAAAAGAAAAATAAATACCATGTTTTACTTTTCTTTTATTTTGGAATTGAATATGGTTTTCATAATGTTTTTATATAAATGTGTTGTATTGATATCTTGTGATTGAAAGGTGGAAATTTTATGTTTCCTTTATGCATGTTTTATGTGATATGATTATGTTGAGGTTCTTGGGCATTATTATGAAGACGGGTGGTTCCGTGATAAACTAAGGGCGGGTGAGCCCGATATAGCTCTCCAATGCATTGGGTAACGCGAAGGAGTGAAACGTTAAGGTTTCACCGAAGAGATTTAGGGAATATACTGTGATGGTTATTCCAAACGTAACCAAGATGGTTACTCCCTACGCAAGGATGTTGTGAATGCCTCACATTACCTTTTTGTCTTATGATTTATATGATTTATTCATGATTTGATAAGGTATGTTAGAGTGCTTATGTTTTATGGGTAAATTATGATTTTATTCTTATGTATATATATGTACCCATGTTTCCTTTCCATATTTTTATATCCCTTACTGAGCTTTTTATGCTCATCCCATGGTTTTTTTAAATATTTTTCACAGGTCAAGGGAAAGGTATATGATATGATGATAGTGTCAAGGAAGTGTCAAGAAAGAATCCATGTTTTATTTTAAATATATTTCCATTGATGGGAAAGAAGAATACTATCTTTATGTAACAACTGTGTTTATTTGTGGAATGTAATGTATGTTTTATGATCTAATTCTCTAAAACTCTAAACCCGAAAAGATCCTCAATGTGTAATCTTGTAATAACTCAAGATTAAGTAAGGTTTAAGGCTAGGGCCTTATATATATCACATGGTCTCCATTTGAGTATTATTTTTTACAACTTCTGGAGGACCAATGATTCATTTCCATGCATATGGGTAACATATTCTAGTGCATCATTAGTTAAGAAATGAAAAAAATATAATGTCACATCTTCTAAGGGGATTATGCATCTATTATATTCACGTTTAATGTTTTTGGAACTAGTAATTATATGGATTTCATAGTAGATGGAAAATTTTAAGGAATTGGTGAGTTCATTTGAAGATAAAAATGTGATACTATTAGGTGAATCAATGGAAATGAGCGATTATATATGCTAGGGTGATGATTTAGAAGATCTATAGAAATAGGGTTAAAAATGTATTATTTATCATTGTATATGAAATTAATTATTATAACCCAATTAATTTCTATTTTTAGGGACCAAACACATTAGAAAAAGTAAAATCCCTGGGTATACATGATGCATCTAAGGGAGTAGTTTTTTTAACTTTTATATCATAAAATTTTAGTTCACGCCAAATATATCATTTAGTATTTATATTTTGAGTAAATTCATAGGTCACTTGGATTGGTGTAAAATACATAAATGACTGGTAGTCAAGTATTTTATGATACATAGGAATAAATTGAGTGTCAATATGAGGATTGATTTAGTTGTTATGATAGAAATTGTGTTATGGAATTTTTATTTGTATTAAATTATAAATCCATTTAAATTCAATAAAAACTGAGTAAATATGTTTGGATTCATGTTGGGATTTAAGATTATGATAATAGAGTAATTAATGATCTATCATATTCAATCATGCATTAATCGGAAGATCAAATTTCCTATTATAATCCTATATAGAATTAGACCATTATGCTTTCATTAAAATGAAACATCATAGTTAAGGGAGTTAAAACTAAGATAACACATTATTAATATTGTGAAATAATTGGATAAATAATGTGATTTCATTTATTATATGTAAGAGTCAACCACTGATCAATTCGATTCTTATATTTCATGGTATCACCAAAAACACCCTTCAAAATTTTATTCATTTGTTATTATGATATATTGTCTATCAGTGTGTCCAAATTGGGGAAACAATTTTTGAATGTGGTTAAGATCATTATAAATTATCCTAGAATCATTTTTATGTTACTTAACATATTGAACATCATGTTGATTACTGTATTGATCATAATAATAGAAAATAAGATTTTAAATTATTAATATATGTTGATGAAGAAAAAAACACTTTGATTACGGGTAAAAAACAAAAACATGATCTTAAATTAGTGTTAAAATATTGTAGAAAAAATATTTTTGTTATTAATTACATTAATGAATCAATTTAACATCAATATGATACCTTATTTTTTTGTATTTTAGAATGTTTTCTTATGGTATCCATATTTCTATTAGCATTAAAATCATATAAAAGTGGTCAATAATAATAAAACACCTTCATTTTCGTGTAAAAAATATAGTAAAATAGTTATATTGTAATATTTAATTTTTTGGAGACAATATTGCTTTAATAATATTGTCATATTTTTCAATATGATCAAATTGTGCATTTCACCTTTATTTTTCCATTAAAATGACAAATCACCCATTATGGGGGTCCAAACTAATAATACACATTAAGATTAGTTTAAAAATATGGTATAATGATCATTAATTCATTTATGTTATATTATATTTGGAAACATGATAAAATAATCTATTGAAACCTTGGTATGATAAGGAAAAATATTAACCATTAGTACATTTATTAATATGATATAACTCTTTCAAGGGGGATAGAACATAGAAAATGAGTTGAAAATGATGTGAAAATGTAAATAATATATCCAATAATAGTTTTCTGTCTATAATAATTAATCATATCTCATTATTATACTTATTTATTAGTATAATTGAATATATGAGTTTATACTACTAAGACTAGGGAATAAAAGAAAAATCACCCATGTTTATAATAAATTGAAGTAAAAAATAATTGGTGTATTATGCGAACATTGTAAATTGATAATTTAGTAATTTATAATCTATAAGAATAAACCATATATCAATATAATTTTTTATTTTATTAGTATTGTTTAAAGTTTCATGGGGCATTCACATTTTTGTTAATGGGATAATTCCAGAAAAATGCCATTATACTACGAAATTGAACTTGAATTACTATGAAGATTTAGGATTGGTATCACTAAATAATTTATTATATATATAAAATAACCATGAATCAATAATATCCTATTATTTCTTATTATGATTTAAAGTATCATTTTTCCTTTTTGATTTCATTAAAATGTCATATAACGCATTACGTGTTCAAAACATATCAAATATATTGAGCGCAATTTTAAAATAGGGGAAAATTATCATTGAGTAATTTAAGATCTTTTGGAGACAACCACACATAACCATGATTGATGGGTTTGTCAATATGATATTAATAATATTTTAACTATTTATTCACCAATTAATATGAAGTATCTTCCAAAGGGTTTCAGAGACATGAAATTGAAATTTATATTAAAATTAGTGAATGTAGTCATTGAATCATTTTTTATTCATACCAATCAACTCTTCCAAATATTGATTCTCATATTGATTTTTATTATTGAAAGTATTATTTTACATAATTAACACTTTCTACTTAAATAAAAATCACCAAATTAGGGGTCACATGTATAAATAAATATAGAAAATATCTGGAAACCTTAAGACAATGATCTTTAAATCAATTCTGATATATAGTAATCAATTCAACATAAATTTAATGATTGGTTTTCCTAGTTTGATAGAAATTGTCGTGTGGCCTTCGCAATTTTATTAAATGGATAAATAACATAAAAGGGTTTAAAAATGATCAATGAATATTTGTTTAAATTGAAAACATCAGATATTGATCATTGAGTAATTTATGTTATGTTGGGACCAACCGCATTCCAATCAGATGCTTGGATTGTGCAATATGATCTAAAAAATCATTAAACAATATGAATCAATTATAATTATATATAACCCATAATGGTGTAAAAACCTTAAAAATAATTTCTATTAGTATTTAAACTTAATATGATGACCCCAAGTAATATATGTTCATTTGAATTCAAATTCACATCAATTAGACAATCGAATTTCTCAGTAGGTTTAAAGACATTATTTAACCTTTTATATATTTCAAATATGAAATATATCAATATAGGGGTTCAAAACCACGAAAATGTCTTGAAAATGTTTTTGAGTTCTATGAAAATGGTCCTCAATTTATTTTTGATTTTTCGAAATCAAATCTTCCTCAAACCAATGTATAGATGGATCAGTAAAATGAAAAGTATGATTTAATATTATTAAATCTTATTTATAAAACATAAATCACCCAATAAGGTGGTCAAAACATGGAAATAATCATGTATTAGGGAGAAAAATTGAATAAATATAACACTATAGTATTTTTAAAAACATTATTTTAGAAATTGTATTTGACATGCAACACTGAGTTTTAATGAAATGTAATATACTAATAAAATATTATTTTTTAAAGAAGAAAATTATAACCTATAAACGAAATTTGGTACTATGAATAAAAATAACCAATTTTTTAAAATGAATTACAATCTATATGTATAAAAAAGTAATTAATTTTTTTAATATATTCTTAGGCTTCATAAATACTTTTTTTATAAGAAATTATTTTTCTTGATTTCGGTGAAAAATTAAAAAAATAAATTTGTTCTAAATTTAGAAATATTATTTTATAAATTTATCCTAATTTGTGTAATATACATTTAATTATTATCTTCTGATAATTGTTTACATATGTTGACTTTTCTAAATGAATAGTTAAAATACTGGTTTTTTATTGAAAACATCTTTTTTGTTTCAACGATTTAAAGTTTTATTTTTTATTTTAAAAATTTATAAAAGTGTAATTAGTTAAATTATTTAATTATTAATACAATTTAGGTTATTTTAATAAATTTCATAATTTAATTTTTAAATAAAAACTTTTTTACTTTTGAAAACCTCTACTTTGGTAAATTATTTTTTTCATCGTGTATGTCGGTTTAATTTTAAATTAAAATCATTCAATTCTATGAATTAGATTTAAAAAAATTTATTCCAAAAATATAATATTAATAGATTTTATTATATAATAAGTCCCACTAAATTTTTTTCTCAATGAATAACAATAATTCTAAAAAATATTTCTCACAATTATGTTTAAAAAAGATTTATCGAGTGTTAAACAAAAACGATATGGGTTATAATAAGCTAAAAAATTATTCCAATCATAATTTATGGTATATTTATACCTTATATCATCTCATATTATATAATTATCAATTATGGAGCCATTTAGAAAGTGTAAAATGGGGGTATAATGATTCCTTTTCAAAAATTCCAAGTGTGTCTTTAACCCCACTTATAAAATAGAACCTCTCTCCTCATATTTTTACACATAAAAATCATTTTGGTTTAAGAAATACCTTCACAAATATCATCCTTACTTTCCTACCCAAATCCTTGCATCGCGTTTTGGATCATAAATTTAATTTTGGGAGGTTTTATGTACAATCATAGAGATATTCTAAAGAAGAGGTATGATTCTTAACCATGCATATTTAATTTATTTCTTCCTCCACCTCATTTAAATAATACTCAATCATTATGATATGATACAATAACTATTACCTTTATAATAATATGTTATTATATCAATTTAACAAATTAAATATATATCCATTTCTATCAAATGGGAAACAAAACTATCATTCATGTGTGCAATGGACTACCACCTCGCAAATCGAGTAAAGTTGTTTACCATCATAACCTATCATGATTAATTATGATAATTGGTTAAATATTTATATATGATATTCATGAAATATTAATAATTATTTATGTTTAAAATTACATATATTTAACACCACAAGATATTTTGATATATCTTTTTATAAATTTTATCTCTTCGATATCCTAAGTTACACATTACATTGAGCTTAAATAAATTACTAAATATTATTATCTCATTATTATCATTATCACCTACGAATTTAAATAGAGATAAATAATTGTATTAAATAAATTAATAAAATATATTTTACACATTTTTATATTATTAATTTTTAGTGACCAATTAATTATATAAATAAAAATAAATACTAAATAAATATAAAAGATTTTTTTATGAAAAAAATTATTTTACACTAAAGATTACATTTTATCTTAATAAATTAAATTAATCAATATTACTAAAGATTATTAATGAAATTTATAGGCTATATATTCAATAATGAGATTTTAAATTCATCCAATAATTTTTCCTACCCGATGATAAGAATATATCAAATTATAAGGAAAAAAGCTAAAATTTTTCAAAATTAAATTTTCATAACATTTAGTAGATTAACTATTTTAAATATAAATTTTTAAACCATAATAAATTTTATTTGAAAAAAATATACATTTTAAAATCTTGTTATAAAAACTAGATTTGTGCGAATTTTTGGTATTTTTCTAATAAGTAACATTTTTAGATGCAAAGTTTAAATATTGTATTTTAATTGAAAAGAAAATTTTAATATAAATGATTTATAATGGTAGGTTATATTTTATTTTTCTTTAATTATATGTATTTAAATTATAAATCATTATATATAATTTATCTCATTTTAATAAATTTTACATAAAATGTGGACATAAAAACATTTCAAGATTGTGGACTTGTCCACTTTAAAAACTTATTTTCATGTTTCGTGTATAAGATTAAAAGTAAATATATTTTTTAAATTTATTTGAATTTAATTTTTCTGAATGGATTTAATTTTTTAATCATATGTTATAAATTATTTTGTAATTTAATTTTTTGTTTTAGAAAATAAAATCTTACTCAGGTAATAAAATTATTTAGAGGAGTCTAAATAAAATAATGAATTTGGATGATTTTCAAAGCTATTGTGTTAAAATATATAATAATTACAAAAATAAATGAATTTTTAATGTATTTATTGAACCTTAACATAATTTACAATATTAATAATCATATAAATTCAGGTAAATCAATGCCACCTCAATGTAGTTGCATTTAAATATAAAATAATCATTATTTAATTATTTAAACCCACCTCTCCCCATGTATAAATACTACCCCATTTCGACTCAAAATCCATTAAGATCCTATAATATCTTCCAAAACCTTTGATACTTACTCTCCACATGTCCTAGTATGTATGGTCTCTCAAAAATACCGAATTTGAGGTCCTTAAGAGGACTACTATGAATGGGATATTCAAGAGGTAATTTTCTCAAACTGCATATCTTATTTCATTTTTTTGTTTTAAATTCTCTTCAAAACCATTTTATATAAATTAAATATATCTCTTGAATCAATTACATGATATAATATTATATTTATAATCTAATATCTTATATCTACCCATTTTATTACATCCACTTACTCAATAAAGTGAGATTGTTGTCCAATATAGGCCTATTAATAGACTATATGATTAATGCTTTTCCATTTCACATTATGAAAATCATGGATGGTCATAAAAAATTTATTATGGGAAAATAAGATTGTAATAGTTATATTATAACCTATTATGTAACTAATATATACTCATAATAGTAAATAATATTAAACTATTCTGTGGTGTTCAAAATAAACTGCCAAAATATACTAAACATTTATCTTTAACATTTAATCAAATGAATCATCATAATGAAATAAAAAACGATATGTTGGAAAATATAAACACCTAGAATGGAATTAAAAATACTTCCTTCCACTTGTAATGTTTCAATCAAATTTCATAATAAAATCTAAAATTTTACACCAATGAACCGATCATGATTCCACGAAATGACCTGATCTGAAACAAAAAAAATAATGAAATATTGTTAATGAATAGTTTATAAGATGTTTCATGATTATAAAATATGGTATTGTAAATAATAATACTATTCTATAATTATTTAATAAAATTCATTAAATCATTATACATAAGGTCTAATTATGCACCACTAAAGGGATGGGCGAGGTACGTGTTTTCTCACCCAAATTTTTCTTTTGCTAGATATATTTCTTAATTACCACATATTTATTTTTTGTTGTGTATATAAATAAATTTGGTTTATAATATCAAGAATCGAATTATATTCACAGAAATTAATGTTTCATTTTATAATTTTTACATTTACGGGGAATACGATTCAACTGATTGCATGTGATATGGGATTTCATAACCCAATTTTCATTTATTGGGTTAAACCTCTATTGAATTAATTATTTCATGGTATTGTTATGTTATAAATTACTTATAATTATCTCATATTTTTTATATTTGATATTTTTTGATCTAAATTGATTACACATAATCGATTAATTCGATTAATGAAATGATCTTTGTATGGGACTTCATTTCATATTCACTTCATTGAGGTATATTTTATTATTATGCACCAAATTTATTATGTATGGGATATATATTTCCATATGATTTTATTAATCATTATAATGAATCAAAAAATTAATTTCTAAAAAATATCCATATTTATTTTATCATTTATATGATAATATCTAATGTAATATACATTTATTATATACCATATTTACATTGAATGATATTTGATTAACTATAGGTGTAATGATAAATATCCTTGTCATCAGTAGACTCATGATATGAATAATGTGGAAAAATTAAATATGTTTTTACCCATAAATATTAAATTATATTGTGAAAGGTATTGATGTTAGTGGTTCATGTAATATACACATAATGTCCAATAATTAAAATTTTCATTATAAATTCAGTTATTTTTATACATTATGTTCTCTCTATTATATTATCAGTTGATTAAGATTATGAAAAATTAATTTATTAAATGGAATGTCTATTTTTAGATATTTTACATTTCAATATTCATTATTATAAATTATTCATTATTTCTTCTGGTAAATTTAACACTTACTAATAATTTTAGATCACCCTAATTTTCTTCCATATCCCATATGTTATGAAGAAAATTAATTTTAAAGAGTTGTTTTACATGTAACTCAGATTCCATTATTATCCTCAATATATAATTAACAATAAAATAAGGGAACCATTTGTGTATATAGTTTATTAAGACTACTAAACGTTTCAGTCCTTCTAGATTTGAATCTTGTATCTTTATCAATGTAATAAATAGTGGAATTGGATTTCGGATTTTGGGTTCTGGGACTTTATAATTGTTACCAGATCATATTTAGTAGAAACATTGGGATAAAGATTTAGTAAAACATATATTTAGCAATATAACCCTAAGATGGGCTCTATGGATAAGCATAGAAGAACATATGAAATAAACCATGTTTATGATTATGAGTTCATAAATGAATAATGTTTTCAATTTATGCTCATTATTTCACTAATTTTGGGATTATACATTATGTTTCATAATAATATGATCTCATCTGGGGAAGGTAATCAACTAAAAATGGTGCATAGAAAACATAATTTGATCTTCATTATTAAACATGATCTAAATCATAAAAATTATTATGTATTTCATTACCTTTAGAAAATATTTATATGGGATGTATTCACCCAAATATTCCCTTATTTTGAGGAAATAATATCATGTTATAATAGGATAGAGATAAAACAACCCATGAATTATGGATTTAAATGGAATATAGAGATGAGTATTATTGTTTAGAAAAATATGGATAAAGGGAAGAAGGAAATTAAGTATTTTCCTAAACTTGGTAATTATGAGAACAAAAACTCTTGTAGGTGATTGAAGGTATTATAACTATTTTTTATGTCTAGATATAAGGGTATCTCGGTAAAAGAATCAAAGATGAAGTATAAAGGATTATATAAAAATTTTACAACTATAAGGATATGTGACACTATGAAAACCAATTATTAAATTCTTAAGATAATATAATTTAGAAGAATATATGGGATTGATGTCAAGATTATGATATTGATATAGATGAAGTCTAATGATTAATTTATTAATTTCTTTGGACCATTGGATATTATTATAGAACTGAGCAATAAATCTTTTTTTTATTAGAAATAGGAAGTGTATGTTTTTCAGTATCGATTACCAGTGATTTAGTGGAATGTTGAATTTCTTGGAATAAACATTACTGAGTTAAAGATAACCAAATATATGATATTGATATTGAGATAATAATTTTGTGATAGGGAGATGATTGATATTGATAATATAAATTGGATATTATGAAATTCCTTAGAACTGGTTAATGATTTTAGGTTTATGTTGTCTTTGTTCAAGTTAACAACACAATAGGATTTAAAGAATACATAAAATAATCATGGAATTATTCGAATAATAAGGATGATTTAATGATTTTAATAATTTTTTAAGGTAATTAAATTTATTACCATGTATCAATGGAATATATGATGAAGCAATTCAAATATTTTGTATGTGAAGTCTTAGAGAAACTTTATGTTGTTTGATAAATTAATGATATGTTGATTTTGAAAATGTAACAACCATCTTTATGATTTATTGAATTTTAATTTGTTGGAATGTTCATAATGGTAAAAATTATTGGAAAATATATTTATAAATTATTTATATGATTAATTTTTAATTTTTTATGCATATTGGATAATGTTTTCCAACCATATTGGGTTTGGTAAGTAATTAATATTAAAGGAAATAATTTTTCTCATTAACATACTTTCAATCCATTCAAAGTGTATTTTATTGATTCTGGCATAAAAAACTAATTTTCTAGATATTCATTTCGTTGAGTAAGGGATTAAAATACTATGGACATTAACACAGATTTAACAACGACTTTAATAAAGAATAATGCATTATAGGAATGAAAAAAATGTATGGAAAAACCATTGGTGATAAAACACATACTTAATGATGAATATAATTAGCTTAATATTTGAATGTTGTAAGTATTCTATTAATATTTTTTTAGAAAAAAAAAATCTACTGGTAGGAAAAAAACTCGTCACACCTAGTATGGTCATTAAACTAGAACCCACAACTAAAGGGAAACATGGGTACATCTCCAACCACTAACCTATGTGATGTCCTTATAGTATGAAATAGTTTTTATTTTTTTAAATGATATCATATAGATTAACATGGTAATAAAAATTTAATTTATGATATAAGATATATGTTTTTTAAAAATATGCTCAAAATTATTGGAATCATATACCATTATGTTAAATATAATATTATTTAATGACTGAATGTTGAATTTTATATTGGATAAAAGGGTGAGTTTGTGGTGTAAATTGTTGAAATCATAAATATCCACCTATCAAGTAATTATAATCCAATATGTTATTAGTTTCGGTAGTAAATGGTTTTTTCAATGTTATATAATGTATTTTAGAATAAAAATCTCTTCATTTTATTTTCTTACTGATAAATAAATGGCCCCTTTAACCCATCACATATTTATGGTTTTGAGATAGTAGATGTTCTGAGGACCAAGTACTATATCACTATCAATCATAACATGATTGGTTATTTTCCCTTCTACATCTATAATTTCACATCACTCTAATTTCCACATTTTCAAATGCATAATTTTGTGTTGACCTTAACAATTCCCTTTCCGACTTATTAAGGGGGTGTTTTATTAACCCTATATATGAAGTGGGTTTCCAAAAAATGTTTTTCCAACTATTAACCATTGATTATAGAAGTGATATTTAACATTTTTAAGACAAAATATATTTATGGAGTGGAAAATATATCACCCCAATATTTTATTTTATGTCTATTTTTAAATTTAATGTCTTGGATAGCTAATGATACACATAACATCATGTTTAAATGGCATAATCTTTTCATTGATATGTCTGTAGTTTCTTTTGTTGCATGAACTAGTTTGTTGTGTGTGTTCTCACTTCCCCCTTGAAAGTGTTTTAATAATAAAAAAGTAACTTGGGAGGAGATAATGTTACACATAACAACATGTTTAAACAAATGACTAAATGTTATTGTTTAATTGTGAAAGGCATTACCTAGTCATTTTAATGGATAAAATTAATGATATTAACTAAATAATGAAATTATTGTATACACATGTTTATAAAATTAATTCATTGGCAACCAATTAGTAATAAATTAAAATAAAAATTGATTGAATATAAAGGATGTGTTTTTATAAAAACAATAATGTATTCTAATTACGAATTTTTTTCTTAACAAATTAAATTAATCTATTTTATTAATGTATATTAATGAAATTTATATGTTTTATACTAAAAAATGATTTTAAATTAATAAAATATATTTTCATTACTTAATGTCTGAATAAATCCAATTAAAATCATTGAAAACTATTTTTTCCAATAAGGAAATTTTGTCTCCTTTTAATTACACCAATATTTTAAATATACGTGTAAACACCTTTAAATTTTCTATTTAAAAAAATAAAATTTATTTATAAAATCACTTTAACTGAATTATCATAGAGTCAATTTTAGGTATTTTTTTGATAAGACTCATTTCTTTAATGAAATGTTAAAATACCACATTTTAATTGAAAACTGAATTTTCATTTAAATAAATTCTAATGTTAAATTAAATTTAATATTGTTTTTTAATTATAAATAGTTAAATTATAAAAAATTTATTCTAATTTGTTTTATATTAATCAATTTTACTTGGAAATTTAATTTAAAAAAATTTCATACTTTTCAACATTTTCACATTAATAGCTCGTTTTCCAGTTGTGTTTGTGGGATTAATTTTAAAAATATTTTTTCAAATATGATAATTGAATATTGTAAAATGGATTAAATATTTTTAATAATAATTAATAAATAAGGTTGTATGGTTAATTTTTATTTTTATACATAATGAAGTTACCAATATAAACAAATTATTTGCAGCAGTATAGGTAAAACAATGAAAATGGTTAATATTAAATTGTGAAGGATTAAAATACCTAAACATTACAACATTAAATTGGGTGCTCATGTATTTATAAAACATAAAAATCTTTTACAACATTAATTATCATCAAAATTCTATGAAACTAATTCCACCTCATTGTGTTTGGCGTTAAACCTTAAATAATCATTATTTAATCTCTTAAACCAATCTCTCCTCACATATAAATACCACTTATCACCACTCAATTTTAAGTTAAAATCATTTTATCTCTTAAAATACTTCTCAAAACCTATCATCTTAACTCTCACCATGTCCATGTTTCTATTGTTTCACCATGGACCAAATCCAAATTCTTTAAGGGGTCCTCCAAGGAGGTGATATTAAAGATGTATTATTCTCCAACAACTTATCCTCTATTATTTTTATCTTCAACATTCTCATCACCTTATTTATACATCACGTAACTAGATGGAAATATTTATTAATATCCTATAATTCTATGTTTCTAATGTAATATCAAATATCTACCCCATTTTTTACATCCTCTTGTTAAAAAAACAGAAATATTTTTTCAATTATACCAGTTAGTCTTCTCCCTAAATAATTATTTTGTTCATTTTATATTATCTCAATCATATTTAGTCATAAAATAATTATTATGGTAAAATAATTTTTTAAAATATTTAATATAACCTATTATAGAACTAATATATACTAGGAATGTGTAGCCAGAGGCAGAACCCCTGACCATTTATTAAAATAAAAGAAAAGAGAAGGAAACAAGCATCATAGACTTAACACAACCATTACAAATCCTAAAAGTCACACCCCTCGCCACCTCCATGATAAACGAACTCTTTCTCAGTCGCTGATTCCCACACCGAACTCTTATAGTGTGTTTGAACCTTATCATACTTCCTCCTCATATTCAACCACTCTAGCGCAGTAAACATAGTGGAAGAGTGCATACTCCTAAAAATAGATTTGGTAGGCATCAGCTATGTCAAATGAGAGTAGTCCATCCTCATCCTTCCCTGCGAACAGGAAATCATATTGTCCTGAGTCACCGGTCGCGCCATGTTCCCCACTTGTACAATATCACTGTATGATGGCCTAATCTTGTCCCCATCATTTTCTTTATCATTGTCAGCAAGATCCCCCCATTTCCAATGGTACTGCATCCCTTGATACTTCACTAACTAGTCTCGCTGAAACTGGTTATTCGTATCAATCATAGCCAAACAGTGGGGTTTTTCCACCACTGCCTGATCAGTGACTATCCCATCTTTACACACTGCAGCATCCTCCTTTGAGTCATTCTGCATGTTTCCACAACCAAATAATGGAGGTGTCTCATCCCCAGTTGCAGTGTCTAACCCTTGAAAATGATTCCATGTGGGTATTTTAATCATCACACCACTAACAGCATTACCCTGACCATTGCAGCTACCAACAACTTCCACAATTATATTATCCTTACATCCACCAGATTCCCGCTTCTTCACAGTAGGAGAAAACCCCTGCATGTGTTCCATTTCAGAGTTCCAAGCAGACCCATGCCTACCCTTACACACAACACCACTAATACTCCCCTACCTCTGATTAGCCACTGCAGCATCAGATCGACTGATTTCAACATGGAAACCTTTCTCATGCATGGTAGAGGCCTCTGTCTCCTGCTGATGGTCTGCAATCGTGGTTTCATCTAAAGGGTGTGCCACACCACCACCACCAGTACCATTGGGATCAATTTTCTTCAGTTCATACCCCATATTAAAATCCTTGCTGAGCCGATAGAACATAGCAGACACCAGCGGGATTGGAGGAGCTCCCGTGGAGTGTCAACAGACATTGTGCCACGAGGTCCCAGATTGCTTGTCGCATGATCAACCACAGTGGGCCTCATGTTCTCTCTTAAGGAGCTCGGTTTTGGTGGCCTCCTGCTCTGTATTTCAGCATGACATCTCGAATAGGAGTGGCCCAATCTCTTGTAGTTTAAGCAATAATCAACCCAGGATTCGTAAATAACAAATTTCTTCCATCTGAATTCCTCCCCGACTAAGATCCAAACCCATTCCACCGGTGGTCTATAAATATCCACCTCAACACAGCACCGAGGACTGATCAAGTGCATAGATTAGACGTATGCACATCATATCATAAGAACCGACCTATCATGTTCCCAAGCATACAAAAAATAGCTGGATTTTGAAAGGGTACGAGAAGATTGGGGAGACTTACCAAAATCAAAATGGATGTAGGATCTGGGTTCATATAGAATACAATCGTCCACCGAAATAGAAAAAATTTGCAACTGTTGCAACGTCGGGGAGTGTTGGACCATGCACGAACCATGTCTTCATCGGAGGCAAATTGGATCATCAAATGACGATTATCATGAAGACCAAAAACTGCTCGATCCCGCAATTCCAATTAGCGAAATAACACCTGATTGAAGTCATCAACGGATGACCTTCAGGAGTTGGAACGATCCACCAGGGTCATATCAAGGTGTTTCGTCGCTTCAGAGAACTGCAACACTGAGATCAGAAGATGAGGTTTTCCAAGATGAAGATCAGGCACCTTCATGTTTAAGGTAATCGATGGAAAATCTGGAAGATAATTAGGGATATTAAAAGGCACAAAGGGAATCTGGGGCTTCAAAGGTTTTAGAACCAGATCATCCTCCCCCCTCCAGCTGCCAGGAAGGGTGGGGAAGCATCATTCAGCATATTCTAGGGTTCAAGCATTGTGAGCTCCGAGCAGAGAGACACTGCCATTAATCCTTATTGAACTAATATATACTCTTAAAAGAAAATAATTTGAAACTATAGTATAGTGTTCAAAAAACCTTCCAGAAAAACTAAACATTTATCATTAACATATAATAAAATGAATCATCCTCATACAAGAAATTAATATGATATTTGGAGTCATATATACTTATTTATGTGAATTTTAACTATTTAACATCACTTTTTGAGTTTTAAAACCTTTTTATGAGAACATATATAATTTTATACAAATGAACAGATCATGAATCACTAAAACAAATGCACCTGAAATGAGGAAAATAATTAATAAATATTAATTAAAGGGTCATAAGATGTTATAAAATCACATAATTAGTTATTATAAATATTAATATGGTTATTTAATTAATTAATAACATTATTTATACCATTATACATTATTTTATTTATATAACCACTAATTATAACTATGAGAAAATGGTTTTATCATCCCACTTTTACATTTATGTGATGTTTGACTAAATCACCAAATATTTCATTTATGTGGTTTTTATAATTCCATTTTATATGTAATATCATTAGTCAAATTACATTAATTGTATTAAATGTTTCACTTTTGATATAGCATCTCTTAACTCAATTTTCATTCAGTTGGATAAAATTTTGTTTCATTGAGTATGTCATTCTACAGATATGTGTGAAATAACTTTTTATTGTCACATGTTATATTTACACATTATTTATGTGGATTTACAGATAGTACACACTATCTATTTATTTCTTGATGATATGATTTTTATAATGGACTTCTTATCTATTTCACACCACTGAGGTAAATTTTCTTATTATTCACCTAATTTTTTTTATGATGTATATACATACCCTTGGTTTTATTTATCACCATAATTCACTAAATATTTTACATCACATCATGTTCCATTTTTCTTAGGGTATATATACTATTATTTAATAATTCAAATACCATAAATATATATGGTGATTAATTTGAATGTTATATGATTAACTGAGAAAAATAATGATAAATTGGTAGTTTATTCTCAATAAGGATATTTTATATTAATTAATATTGATTGATAAATTTTCAGATATATAATTAATGATTTGGACATGAAATATTGGGTGGGACCATATACTGAAAATTCACTCGATGTATTAGTAGTCAAATGAGATAATTAAGGTGGCCAAATTAAATTGGTTTTTACTTATAAATATTAAACAATCCAATAAAATACATGATGTTATTGGTTTATGTTCCATATACATGAAATATAATATTTAATAATTTTATTCAGTTTCATTTTTTTAATCTAAGAGAGTTTTAGTGTGATATTATCCATAGATTCAGATTGTAAAAATGTTTTTGGTTAAATGGAATTTTGTTTTCAGTTATTCATCTTCTCATATTAATTATGCCTATTGATTCATTATATATTCCGCTCTTTTTAACCATTAAAAAATTTAAATCACCCGTATTTTTTTCCAATCACCAACATATGAAGAATATAATTTTGAATGAGTTTTTGAAGATTATGTTAATTTCTATTGTTATGTTTTATGTTTAATTTCCAATCTAATTGGAGAACTATTTATATATCTAGATCTTAATGGGTAATAAAATAATTTACACTTTGTATTTGTATATTGTATATATGAAAATTTAATAAATAAATTCAACACCTACAAAATACTAGGGTTCGATTCTCTATAATACAACTTTTTTATTTTCCATCCTTTGAAATATTATTACATCATTTGTGTGTATGATGGATTACCACAACATAATGTGATGTGATAAATTTATTTATAACCGCATAAAATGGATGGTATATGTAAGTTTATTTAATGAATTAATATCATATTTATTATATAATTAGTATTCTAGAAAGATAAAATAATGGTCACTATCCTCTTAATCATGGTTATTGGAAAATTGAAACAAACTTCAATCATATGCAAGGCCTGTCATCTCTATGAAAGCAACATAGATATTTTTTCATAAAAATATATAATATTTTACTTGAAAATTATAATTTATTTTAAAATATGTAATTATTTCAGTATTATTATACAAAAAACAATGTTATAATGACCCCTTGACCAATTTTAGCACACTGATGCTATTTGGAAATTCTGAATTGAGTGTTCTCAAAACACCCATCATGGAAATAACTAAATAAGTAATTAAATATTTAATTAAAATAAATTATTTAGATTGTTTAATTATAATTCATTGAACCTATAAAAGTTTCTTATGAAACCCAATAATTGATATATTTTTAATATATCAGAAATAACATATATATATGAAAAATATGGACTTTTGGTTAGGTGTTTCTCATCTAACATTTAATTTTATGAGACATATGTCATATACATCACTTAATTATATTTGGTGGATTATATATATAACATATTAGTTTTATATCATGAATATATTTATATTAATTGTATTTAAACATTCAGTTGTTTTTACTTATTTTATGGGGGTTAGGATTCAATTATTACCAAAGGGTAAAGTCTTATTTAACAATATCATCATTATTCAATATTATTTATTTTTAATACTCCCTTTAAGTATGTATTGGATAATTATATATTATATTAAATCACTTTTATTATGATCTATTTATTTATGAAATTTTGATGTAATTGTGTAATTTTTCTCTCTTTGGTAATTAAAATGATAACGAATAAGGTTTTAAATAATATTGTCTTCATTTCTACATTCGATCAAAAATAATTTTCCTTCAACATCCATGTTTTACAAATTTATTTTCAAAATTTATTTTAATATTATAAAATTTAATTATTTAAAAAATTACATATGTTTTAATTTTTACAAATATCTTCATACAAATATTTTTTTCGTTTTCCCAATGAAATACTTTTTATGGTATTTGCAACAGCATGAAAATATTGTTTTTTAACTTATACAGATTTTACAATGTTATATATCATCATGACCAAGGAATAATTTTAATATTAAATTATAATTTTCTAGGTTTTGTTTTTAAATTAAAATTTTCTAATTTTTTTATAATTTTTATTTTGAATAAGTGATTTAATTGAGAAAATAGTTTTTTTCTAAAGAAACATTTCTGCTAAACATTTAAAGAAATTATCATCAATGAATACAACCATTTTTGTAAGGGATATCTTTTAAATTATGTATATATATATATTACATATAGATAAATTTCTCATTGTCTCTTACTTTAATGGGGTAATAGATGCTTTATATTCATCTTTCCAATTATTTCATTATATATTTTCCTTTGATTATGATTTGTGAGAGCATTGTGAAACCCATTTTATAACATTGTGAAATTATTATTTTTTATCCCTTATGATTGATTTTACATTTTTGAAACAAAAAAACATGAACACGTCATGATGGGTAAACATAGATAACTCTAAAATTTGTTGGGTAAAATAATAGTCTAATAAGGCATCAATTAAGAGAGTATGGAGTAAACCTAATCTAATATAGGGATTTTACCACAATGTAATATTTTCCAAAATGTTAGGCTTATCAAATTTTTATGCCATGTAATATATCACTTCAATATTTCTCATTATTCCTTGATCTTATGATAACATTATATTTATGTTATAATCTCATATTCTTACACATGAGCCTTTACTTTTTTGATATCATATTATACTTTTGGCTCACATGTTTTTTTATATCATTTATATTCCCTTCCTTGAATTTTAGATCACCCATTTCATTATGTATTTTCATATGTTATCCTATAAAATTCTTAGTGATGAAATTTATTTTGTATATCACTAAGGAGAATAAAAAATTCATGCCTTATTTTTCATTCGATTCATTATGAGCCTTGTCTTATAAATAAACTAGGCCTTTTTCCATCAATATTTTTAAATTAATGGATATTTATATTAAAAATAATATGATAAAATGTGTAAAATACATTGGTTTCTATGGTCGATGTTAGATAATTGTTTGGTTATTTTTTATTATAATTAGTATAATTTATTGAGCGCCCAAAAAATTATAAGGATGAGTATGCATGTAAAAAAATATCCTAGAATTTTGTTGATGTTTATATAAATTGGTTTCTAGGAAATCACATTAGTGTCTAAATATTATAAGTAGATGTGGCTTGGGAAGTTATAAATGGGGTTAATTACTCAAAAAATGTTGTATTGTTCTTTGAATCAATCATCACTTCTTGTACGATAATGGGCCATATTGGACACAAAGTTTCATTCTCTCAAGGGATATATTTTGGAAATTCATAGGATCTTTACAGACTACCATGAAGGGTAATAATAAATGATAATCACGGAAGACATAGGTTATACCTAAAGTGTCTTGGGTTTAAAAGTTCAAAGTTTATATTAATATTAATGGAATAAATAAAACATTTGATGTTTAAATTTATGGATGTCTAATATGATTAAGAGTATATTAGGGGATATTTAGGGAAATATAACCATCTAATTTAGTATGGGTATTAGTAAATAATGTTATTTGAGGAACAATAACATTATATTCTGGGAAAGAAAGTTTAATGTTATTATTAACCACTAGGGTTTATCCTATACTTGATGTCCAATGAATAATATTCCATTAATATTATCATATTTTGTTGAAAAAATATGTTTTAAACAAAACCTCTGTGACTACAATCAAATTTAATGAATAATATTAATTCGAGGATGTTCGTCGTATTATGGGAATGTTAAGGTATGTATATTAAGAAATTTTATAAATAATTAATATCCATAGTTTGTGTGATATCTCGTCATATAGAACCAGGTCGTGTGGATCTAACCCACAACTAAAGGCTGACAAGGGTGTAGAACCTGCCACTAGCCTATATAATGCACTGGTTAGTATTAAATTTTTTTGATTTAACAATTTTTTATATTAAAATTATGTTGATTCTCAAAAAAAATATTCTAGGATAAATTCTTCTTTAGTTTTTAGTATTTTGTGGTGGTTATGGATAATTTAGGAAAGGTTTCATTGAGATAAGACATATATAACCCCTATGTATGAGATGGGATTTAACATGAATGATTTGTTTGGAAGAATACACTTAATGTTTTTAATGTTTATGTTCTTTGTCATGTATGGTTATGGAATTATTTATATTGAAAATTGTATTTGGATATTACAATTAAATGTATATTCATGTTGGATATTATCTTACATTGTTCTAACCATTTTTTGTTTTTGGATCATATTTAAATATTTGAGGAATTTTATTATATCAATTTTTGGAATCATGTGATCCATTAAAAGTTATATTTGGATATCCAAGTATGAAATATTAATCTTGAATACTCATATTTTGGAGAAATTGATGATATTGTGGTGAAAATTTACTTGATTATGGAATTATAATTGATAAATAAGTATATTTCATTATTATGGTAAAAGGATCCCTCTATGTTATGAAAAGGATATTGAAATAGAAAATTAATGTTGTTTGTGATAAATCAATGGAATCTTATCTTTAAAAATAGTATAATGTTTTCTTTTAAATTGATCTTATTTCCAAATACATTTTTTCACATTCCAACCATGATCTCCTTTGTGGAAAGGTGGATTATCAAAAATCAATAAAAAATGAAGGCCTTTGGGCCATTGGAGAAAAGTGGAATATTTAAGAACCATTTTTATGTTGTTTGTTTTTCACAATGGAATTTTTTAATGTAAATTTAATTATTAATAAAATAAATTTAACTTACGGTGAAGTAAATAATTTAATGATGTGTAATTTAGAAACATAAAATTTTAAAAGAACACTTTGTTCAAATAAACAATGGTATACTGTTAAAATATATTATTTTAATAGTAATTTTATAACCTATCCATTAAATTTAGCGGTTTAAATAAGACTAAACTCAAAATAAATATTATTTATAAAGGATAATGAGAATATTTTTAAAAATATTGTCTTAATTATTTGTTATATTTTAACATTCTTTGAAAATAATTTTCTCAAAAAATTATTTTATTTCTTTTATTGAATTTTTTTTAATTTTTTTCCATTATTAGATACTTTATTTGAAAATTTTAGTATCATTTTTTGAATAAAAACTTCATAATTATATTAGGATGATGTTGTTGTATTTTTCTAAAAATATTAATTTTTTAATGAATTATAAAAAATACAAATTTTTATTGAAAATTTCTATTTTTTTATTTAAATTAAAAGGTTATGTTTTTTATAAAATGATTATAATCTAAAATCGGTTCAGTTATTTAATTATTAATATTCTTTTGTTCAATGGAATCAATTATTTTTTGAATTTTGATATATAAACATTTTATATTTATGGAAAATTCAACTTTTGAAAACCATTTTTTATAAAATCATTGGGTTTAATTTTATGCTAAATTATTTAAATTTTAATTAATTGAATTTGAGAAAATATATTAATATTTTAAATCATTATAATTAATATTATATTGTAATTTTAACTTAATATTTGTTCATAATAAATCGTAAAATCATTAAAAATTAATAACTTCACTTAATGATAAAATGGGTTTACCAGGGCTTAGAAAAAAATATTATTATTAAAATAACCTATGTACTGGTAAAAATCATATTTTCTACACTTATTTACACAATATATCATCTAAGGTTCTGGAATGATTAATTTTTTAGCCTTGTGTAATGTGAAAAAAATGTGTTTAATTTTTTCTTTTAAAAAAATAAAATTTTGTCCCCTCCCCCACCTTTAAATTGAACAACATATACTTATCTATTTACACTTCAAAATACATGGGTTTCAGTCAAGACATTCTTGGATAACTTCTATAATTTCTTCCTTACATCATACACACTTTTTTTACTGAGAATTT
This sequence comes from Viscum album, assembly GCA_963277665.1. Taxonomy (NCBI): domain Eukaryota; kingdom Viridiplantae; phylum Streptophyta; class Magnoliopsida; order Santalales; family Viscaceae; genus Viscum; species Viscum album. Next base: position 1,074,130,529 of record OY728129.1, read on the forward strand.
AATATCAAGAGGTTTTAGGTATAATCGTAATGTAGTGGTCCGAAGAAGTCGTATCATTATTTACTGAATATATTTATTTTATTTATTATTGAAACTCTTTATAATGATAATAAATAATAAATAAATAATAAAATAAGTACCTCCGAAATATTAAATTTTTATTTTTTTAATGGTATAGCTTAAAATTGTCTCAACATCCATTAAATTGGAAACGAAACCATCATTCAAGTGTTTGAGAGACTACCGCCTCACAAACTGATGGACATAATTTTCTATAGTTTCCTATCATAACTAATTATGATGATGTATTTAATATGTAAATATTATATTCATGACATATTAATAATTCTATAAAATAAATATAGCATATTCATTGTTACCTTACCATCCATTGATAATTGATAATGTAATTTGTGTGTTCAGTGGGCTATTTCCAAAAAAAGAGATGTGATTAATTTTTTACCAGATCAAAATGATTATATATGTATGTATACACTACTGGAAACATGATCTTTCCCAACACTTCTATACCAACGGTTTGTAAAAACCGTTGGTATAGCTACCATTTCTCAACGGTTCACCAAAACCGTTGGGAAAGGGCCTAAAAACACACCCTTTCCCAATGGTTTTGGCGAACCGTTGGGAAAGAGTGACCTTTCCCAACGGTTCCCCAAAACCGTTGGGAAAGGGTGTGTTTTTAGGCCCTTTCTCAACGGTTTTGGTGAACCGTTGGGAAAGGTTACTCTTTCCCAACGGTTCTCAAGAACCGTTGGGAAAAAGAGGAAAAAAATCCAGCATTCACCCAAATAAAAATACAACCACCCAGAACCTATCCCAACGGTTCTGAAAACTGTTGGGATAGGTCTATCCCAATAGTTTTGACAACCGTTGGGATATGTTCATTGATTTTTTTCCAGATCTACTAACCGAGAACATTATATAAACCAAAATTTTAAATAATTATGATAATACATATATATATTTATGAAATTATGTTTCTAAAAGTGATGTTAGCTTAGTGGTTAAGTTGTTCGATTATAAACGAGGGGTCCTGGGATCAAATCCCAGTGGATGTTTTATTTTTGGAATTTATATACCAACGGTTCCATTACCGCTGGTATAGATTTCATATTACCTATTCCAACGGTTTCCAAAAACGTTGGTATAGACCTATCACAACGGCTTACTTGGCTACGGTTCTCCAAACCGTTGGTATAGGCTATACCAACGGTATGGATGCCTATACCAACGGTTCCAAACCATTGTTAAGTGTTAGTTTTCCAGTAGTGATATTTTAACCTATAAAATATTCTTCATAAAAATATAGATTTCTGTATTTTATTAACGAGATAAAAGACATTTTTGAAAATTAAGGATATTAGGTTAGAGATTTCCCATCTCACTTTTACTTCTATGAGACGTTTGTCATATTCACCACTGGTATATTTTTTGTGGTGTATACAATACCACTTTTAATGTTATATAAGGAATAAATTTTTATCCACGTTATTTTTTATCTCATTTTATGATTCTTTTTAGGGGGGTTATGATTCAAATTTTACCTAATTGTAAATGGTTTATTTTAGAATCTCATCATTATTTAGGACTACTTATGTTCAAACCTCCCTTGGAGGTATTGTTAGAGATTTTTATATTAAACTCAATAAAATTTTATACCATTGTTATTAATTTAATTTTTAATTAATTTGGCCATTTTAACCTATTTGTAACATAAAGCTATAGGGAAAATGTTTTTAAGATAAGATAATTTTATTTGTCACACTGGTCGAAAATTATTTTTATTTCATATATATGTTTTTAAAACGTAATTTGACTAATTTTTTTTACATTATTAAAATTATATATTAAATACATTTTTACCCATGGTTGAATTTTTTAAAAATTGTTTTAAATTAATCTTCTAGTTGATTTCCCAATTATGTTCATTTTAATATTTTATAATATTGTGAGAGGTGTGTTTTTTAACTTATATAACATGTAAAAAATTTCCAATTATTATGAAAACTCAATTAAATTAATATTTCTCTATAATTGTTCATTTTTATTTTAAAATAAAATGTTTTATATAATATATATATATAAATTTGTACATTTAATAAGTTACTCCAGTGTAAAAAAAATGTATTTTTATCATGAAATATTTCATATAATATTTGTTGCACATTTTCATTAATGAGGAAAACCTATGAAGTTATGGATTGCTTCTAAATTATATATATGTGTATCTCAAAGATATAACAAGATTATTCTACATTAATTTAATAAATAAATTCATTCCTTATGTTCATATAAAAAATATATTCAATATGAAATTTCCATTAATTAGGATATCAGACAACGTTATGCCACTCATTTTCTCTCATTGATTAAATATTAGGTTTATGAATTATGATTTATTTCATTTTTTTGGAACACATAAATCATAAACATGTATTGATGGGTACACCCATATATCTCTACAATCCATTTCATAAAAATTTAGTCTCATAAAGAATCTTATATGATAAAATGGAGTAAACATTATCCCTAATGGGTCTTTGTCCACCGTATGATATTATATAGGTTGTTATCCTAGACTCAGGATTATGTAACTTTATATATTGTTTTCATACTTCCTTTGATGACAAGATCTTATGATACAATGTATACTATGTTATTCCCCCTTATGGTTACTCGTGATCCTTCAATTTTATGATATTGTGTTATACTAATAACTCAAATTTAATATTTTCTTATAATGTTTAATCCCATACTAGTATTTGTATCTCACCAAATTATTTATTTTTTTACAAGGTATTCTAATGATGTTTTAGGTGCATAAATGGATTTAGGGGATCTCTAAAGAGAATAATTGTTATTTTTTTAGTTTCCTCTGGATGTGTTATGAACCTAGTTTTCTAAATAAACTATGAATTTTATATCCTTATTTTGTAATTAATAGATATTTATCATAAAATTCATGTGATAATAGGTTTAAAAGGAATGGGTCATTATAAACATGGTCTTTGGGTTAACTAATAATTAAATCAATCAAAACCATGTTAATGTAAATATTGGATTTCTAATTATGATAGAAACTGTTGTGTTGTCATTGATTTTTTATTAAAGTGGAAAATAAAGTAAAAGAAACCAGAATTGTTTGAACACAACTGTATTGGTGTTAAAACCAGAGAAAATGATTATTGATTCATTTATAATATATACAATTTATCTACATTACAATCAAATTCCTGTATTTATTGTTATGATCCAGAGTAGTATTTAACCATTTTATTTTTATTAATATTAAATATTTCTATAATGGGGTCAAAATATAGAAAATTAATTCTTATCTGTGTGTTAAAACATTAAATAATTATCATGGATTCAGTTATGATATGTAGGATTCAATGAAACAATAAATATAATTCTCTTAAAACATGGCATGATGGAAAACATTATTCATGATTTTATACATTTATTAATATAACATATATATTGTGAGGGGGTAAAAAATGAGAAAATGAGTACAGAAGGATGTGAAAATCTAGTACAATGACCCAAAATATATTTTATTTGTAGAATCAACAAAACAATAAAATGATTACCATATTAGTCATTATAATTTATATTATTTTTCTAAATTACTAAAACATTTTAATTATTTATATTTCACTTAGGTAGTGTTCAAAACCGAGAAAATTATCTCGAGTTAGTATTAGACTTTCACAAAAAAATAACTTTGAGTCATTTATGATCTGGAAGAATCAACTATGCCATAATTCCATTCATAGTTTTATTATTATGATAGAAAGTGTTGTGTGGACTTTTGTTTTGTATAAAATTGAAAAAAATAAAATAATTTTGGTCAAAACATATAAAACACACAAGTATTAGTTTAAAAAATAAGATAATGATCCCCATATCATTTATGAGATGTAGGAATCAATTTTTCATCAATTGGATGCTTGTATTTCTTGGTATGATTCAATGTATAATATCACCAGTATGATTTCATTTATATAACATACAATATTTATGATAAAACTAACATAACATTGTAGGATTGGTTTTAAAACATAGTATAATGATCATTTAGTCATTTATTATATGTTAGAGTCAACCATGAATCAATATGACATTATGATTTCTCGATACGATCAAAAACCATATTTATGTTATTATATATTTATTAATATAAGATATATCCCATTATGGGAAACTTTTTTGTTGAATATTATTTTAAAATATAAAACAATGATCCTTGAATCATTAGTGATCTATAAGAATCAACTAATCCGGAATCAAATTCCTGTATAGATCATTAAAATGGAAAATTTATTTTATAATATAAATATTTATTAATAAAAGTTAAAACAACCATTTGAGGGTATAAAACATATTAAAAAATATTGATGTAGCTGGAGAACATAATAAAACTATTTTTATTCATTTGAAATCTTTTGGAATCAATTGGGTGTTAATATAAGCCCAAGTTTTCTTGAATTAATGTGACCAATAACATAAAAGTGGTAAAAATAGTGAAAATACATGTTTATATGTTTTAAATATTATGATTACAGAAAAAAAAATTATGATATATATAAATTAACGTTATATCAGTCAGATGCTCGAATATTTTAGAACGATCTAATGTAGCATTTCACCTTTATTATTTCAATAAAATGAAATATCATCCATTAAGGTGTCAAAAGAGAGAAAACCCATTTGGATCAAATTCCAAACATAAGAGAATGTTAATTGAATCATTTATGATCCATAGTATTCCACGACACAGAAATGTTATGCTCAAATTACTTAGTATGATCAAGAACCCATTTTAATCATTTATATGTGTATTAATTTGACATATCTCACTTTATAGCATCAAAACTATGAAAACGAGTTGTGAATGATGTAAAAATATAAAGCAATGATACTAAAATAATTTTTATATATATGAATAAATTGTGTCTAAAAATAATACCATAATTTATCATTATAAAGGATTGTTTGAATTCTTATTATATACATATGTTAACTAAAGGATGATCACCAGCGTAACAGCGAAAACTGAGAAAATAAACTCACATTAGCATGAAAACATAATATCATGATCATTGTGTCAATTAAAATTTGTAGGAATAAACTATTTATCAATATAATGTATATTTTTTCAGTATTATTAAATGTTTCATGCATCATTTTTATTTTTATTAATGTGATAAATCTTGTAAAGGGGGTAAAATCAAAGAAAACTCACTTGAACTAGTCTAAAAACATATGATAAACATCATAAATTTATTTATTATTTTTTAGAATCAATAATTGGGTAATTATAATATAATATTCCTTGGTATTCACTAACATTTATTTCACCTTTATAATTTTATTAATAAAACATATCACCTTTCTAAGTGGGTCAAAACTATGAACATGATTTTAAATTCTTGATAAAAAAAATTATAATGAACATTGGGACATTAATAGTTTATATGAGAAAATAAATAATTAATTTGGAGCTCATATTACACTGTGTTTTTGAAAAAACTATTTAATGTTATTTATATTTATTAGAATGACATATCTCCCATCATGGGGTCAAAATTGAGAAAATTGGATGCGAATGATTTGAAAATGTTATATAATGGTCCTAGAATCCTTTTTAATATGGTTAAATCATCATCTACTCACCCTGATTATTGAATTGATCAGAATAATGGATAATATGATTTCAAATTATTAACACTTATTAGAAAAAGATAAATCACTTAGATAATGGTCAAAATTAAGTAAATGAGACCTAATTTTTATAAACCCTTATTAAAATGATCATTGAGTAATTTTTAATCAATAGTAAATGACCACACATCCATCTAATGCTTATACTTCTCAATAAAATTGAATTTTCCATGTTTCTATTATTGTATTAATGTGAAAAACCATGTGAAAGAGGATAAACTGGGAAAACACACATGGATTATTATTAAAATATAAAAAATTTATTCATTTAGGATTTATTGGAGTCAACCACAAAAAAAATCAATTTCTCAAATTTCTCAGTATGTTCAATGTATCATTTCACCTTATTTTTTCACGAAGAGGACATATAGAACTATGAGAGGTCAAAAATGAGAATATAAATTTTAATTAGTGTCAAATTATAAGAGAGTGATCATCAAGACAGTTGTGATTTATAGGATTCAACAGAGTATCATCCTAATACTCATATTTCCTCGAATGCCCAAAAAATCAATTTATCTATTTATAATTTTTTTTAATATAATATATAAATATTTCAAGGGGGATAACCAGGAGAATGAGTTTAGAATGTTGTGAAGGTCTATAAACTATTCCCAAAATCTTTTTTGATCCATGTGAATAATGTATGGATAGTTCCAATGCTAATTTTGATCTGTATATTAGATTGTAGGATTTAAAATTATTAATTATTATTAATAACAGAGTAATCACCCGATTGGGGGTCAAAATTCTAAAAATGAACTCTCATTAATGTGAAATCAAAGTAAAATAATTGTAGATTGATTTCTTAAATTTGGGTACTAATTCATCTTATCATTTAGTTGGGATGTATAAAAAATAGTATTAGTGATTTATAACACAAGAATGTGACTCGAATGATCAAAACCATTGAAATTTACATTTTATAGACGTGAAATCATCTGAAAAAATGTTAATAAAATATTGATGATGTGTCTAAGAAGAAAAGAAAACAATCATACATGTGGTTTGAATGAAATGATATAATAAGATGTTATTAAATATTATAATTATTTAAAAACATTCTCTATTGGGTACAAACCATCAAAATGTCCAAAAAATTGGATGATTTCATAATAACCCAATAATAGATTTATTTTTAGAATATAGGGAATCAAAAATTACCAAATGGTTTTTTGTTAGCTTGGATATCCAATAATTCATTTTAGTGTTTGAAAACACTTAAGGGTGAATGTTGTAGTAAACCCTATATAACATTACTTAATATAATGTCAAATCATAGGAAATATATTTTTTAAATTATTTGAGACATGTAAGAGTAGATAATTCATCAATCCAATGTTAAATGTGATCATAAATACTAAATAAGAAGTTATTAAACCATTGAAAATCATTAAAAACATGTGTTGGGGTTTATAACCATGAAAAAGTCCTCGGATTATTATGAACGTATTAGAAAACAAATGTACATATATATATGAAATATGATAACATATTTTTCAACAAAATTAGTTATTGTTTTCCCAAGATGATAGAAAACACCTTTTTAATTTCTTAAAACACTAAAACACTAGAGATGTCATCAAAACAATGAAAATAGATTATATATGGATGTAAAATCTATGTAAAACTATCTCTAAATTATTGGTCACATGTACGAGTATAATTATGGTGAACGTGATGTAAAGTGTAGTCAAATCGCCGTAAGAGATTAAAAATTGAAAATCATAAAAAATGTTATAATATGATGGAAATCATAAAACCCTTTAATTTCTATAAAATAATAAGAAAATAGAAACATATTTACCATTAAACTGTATGATGATATTGTATCATCCACATTAACCCTATGATCGATATTAAATAAAGACCATATCCTCACTAAAAGTAACATACAATGGTTATTTGAATGCCTTTTGGTTATGATGCACTATGAATAGATATCTTAGAAGAAAAAATCCTCAATGCTTGATTTTCCTTCCAAGGAGGTGACTGATAAAGCTTTCATTGTCTATGAATATTTTTTAATGATTTCAATGTCCCATGTCTGATTATTTCATCTATGTATTGTGAAATCATAAAGTCTCAAAAATCATGGATTCTTATAGAAGGATCTAGAATCATTGTGTTCTATACCATGAGATTGAATAATATTAACTATTTGATTAATCCAAATCACTCATTCAGAGTAACCTTGTGGAGGGTGTGGTAGTTGGGCCATATGTAGTTATGATCATTGTGTATATTGAGTTCTTATGGGCTGTAAGTTTTAATCAAATACACATTAATATCATTCATACATTACTTTTCCATATATTCTCTATGTTTGTTGCAAATTTTATTATAAAAAATTGAGAGGTCTCTTCATGTTCTTCTGAATCTTTTTCTGAAAGTATATAAGGATATAAAGTGTGAAGAGCCTTACATCTTAGTGGTTATCAAATGGAAATTAAAGGTGAAGATATCAAATGACGGATTTTATCCATACCCTTAAAAAAATAGAAAAATCAAGAAGGACATTATAAAAGAAGGATGTTTTTTGTTTTACTTGTGAAATGAAGGGACACTAGAAGAAAAAAAGATTTATTAGCCAAAGAAACAAGGGGAAGATTCTGGTTAATTTTTTATCAAGAAAATTTTATTTTCTTTAATGAATTTGTTATTAGATAATGCTCACGATTATCACATACGTATTCAAATCTAAGACCCATGTTGATTCATAATAATAAACTGTGGTGAGGTAGAAACACAAGCATCCAATGGAGATAAAAATTTTCATTTAGCTAGTAGGGATTATCACCTCATGTTTCTAACTTAGATGATCTTGGATTTTCAATATTGTTATTTTGAGTCAGCCATTACAAAAAAATTATTTCTATATCCATACATGATTTGGATGGATTTATTGTCAAATTTTAGAATAAATACTTTTTCTTTTGTATAGATAATATTTTTACTTTCAAGGAACACATAAATAAAAATCTTTTTGGGTTAGACTACATAGATCATGTAATAGAAACTGATATTGAAATGAAATCACATGACACATCTATACAAAATATTGGGATCACTAGCTAGGTCATGCGAACAAAATACATTTGAATAAATTTGACCAATATCGATATTTAAATTTATTTTAACAATAATAAAATTGTTTATGTCATCAATGTTTACAAGGTAATATAATTTAATCCTCATTTAGTGAGAGAGGTGAAAGGGAAAAGGATCTTCTTGAATTAGTTCATGATGGCATATGTGGACCATTTCCTATTGAATCATGGGGTGGGTAGTCATAATTCATGAAATTTAATAATGATTTTAGTAGAGATGGATATGTATAGATAATGAGGATTATGTCAGAATCCTTTGAAAAATCAAGTAATATATGAAATGTAGTTGAGAAAATTCTTTTTAAGAAAATTATTAACAATACAAGGATCATGATAATGAATATCGTAATCAATACATAAATTATTATTTATAATACTTTGGGACCGCTTCTATACTCACTCATCACTATACACATCAATGGAATGGTGTAAGTGAAAGGAAGAACCACACCTAACTAGACATGGTGATATCAATGATGAGTCATTAAAGAAATTAATTATCCTTTTGGGGATACAAGTTATACACAATATCACACTTAATAGACCTTGTTTTAACTAAATTTATAAATGGAATTCTATATAATATTTTGAGTAGAAGAAAACCCATGTTACACAATTTACATGTATGGGGAAGCGAAGCATTTTGAAAGGACTCTTTAGGTATTAAACTTACACCCTACGAAACAATGTGTACCTTTATAGGATTCATCAAGGAATCCATATGATATTATATATACAGGATCACTCAAAAAATGTAATAGGGAAAATACAAAACATATTCCCTTTGAAGGATCACAACTCTAATAGATATTGTTGGAGAAATATAAACATTGATGAAGTCCAGGATCAAGGTACACCAGAGTTGTTATAGGAAGTAATTCCAAAATTTGTCATAGACAAATAAATTCTTCGGATAGAAATACTACATAGGAGTTCAAAATATGTTAGATAATGAAAATATTATTATTTTATAGACATGGAGTATGGTGACTCATTATCAGTTGATAATAATGATCCTATAACATAAACACAATTATTTTGTGGAACAAATGTATCAATGATTAAAGAATCCATGAGTTCAAAAATATATTTCATATACTAAAACAATATATAGATATTGATATATCCTTAAGTGTAAGTAAATCTCTTTAATGTAAATTTTTTGTCAAGAAGAAATTGGACATGGATGGTAAATTTTGTACGTAAAAGGTATGACTGGCTGTAAAAGAGTTTAGAAAGTGTCATGGCGTGAAATATAGTGTATCCATTTCACCAGTTACAATGATACAATCCATTATAATCTAACTTTCCATTATATCCTTCCATAAATATGTGATTTCCCAAATAGATTACAAAATTTTCTGTTGAGTCAATAAGGTTTCCTTATAAATTTTCCATTCTTTCATGATTGTGGAGATTGTTGAGTCAACAAGGTTTTCTTATGACTTTACCATTACTTATTATTTTGAAAATCACAAAACACCTTATCTTAAGGAAAATTTCATTCTACCATATGATTCAATTTCATATGGAAAATTTTCCTTCCCTAAAGAAATTTTATCCTTACCATGTTTTTCATTGTTCATTTTTCTCTATGTATAAAATTCAGTTTTCTATCCAAATCCTCCTAATTATTTAATACTTAGAAATAGAGAATTATATTTCCAAGATACGAATTCGGGTTCCGAACTCTCTAAATTTAGACTTCGAACTCTTCTGAGTTCTGACTCTAAGTTTTCTGAATTCAGACTCCAAAAATTGCCATTTCAGACTCCGAATTCTTATGAATTTTGACTCCAAACATTGTAATTTCAAACTCTGAATTCTTATGAATTCAGACTTTAATCTTTGTAAATTCAGGCTCCGAACTCTTTTGAGTCCTGTCTCTGAGTTCTCTGAATTCAGACTTCAAACACTCTGAATTCAGACTCTGAACTCTTCTGAGTTCAGACTCTAAATTCTTATGAATCTAGATTCCAAATTTCCATAAAATTTAAACTTCGAAATACAATTGAATTCAGGCTCCGATTTCCTTGGAAAACAGAATCTGAATATTCATGTATTATATACTTAGATGTGTTTTTGGTTAGACTCCAAACATTTATTTTTGTTTACACTATGTAAAATGAATTTTATTAAGTAACGATATTTTTGCATACACATGCTTTTTTTATAAAACAATGTCGTGAATTTAGTTACTAAATAACCATTGTTTAAGTGTCACATGTATAGGTCCCAACATAATTCAAGGAAAAATATGACGGCTGGCGGAGGGTGCCAACTGTTGAAGCCATGCCTTTAAATACAAGATCATTTGAACGAGCTCAGAACACACATTACTTCTGGCAGAATTCGGTTACATGAAATTAAAGTGATTTCTTGAAAGAGTGGCTCTTATAAACTCTAAAACGTCGTGAAAAAGGTTTTAACGGCTTGTTCAAACTTTTCTTCATACAGAATTGCTTTCTGCAGAGGAGAAATTTCATTAAAATCAGAGAGTTTGGGTTGTGAAGTCATAGGTTCTGATTCCCATTAAAATCGAGGGCTTGCAAGGATAGAAAGACAGGTACCAATCATCAGATTGAGGGGTTACCTGGGTTTGTGTAACACATAATTTCTTGAAATCATAATTCAAGGGAACTTTATCAAAGTTTGTTGGATACCCATATCTTTGGGTTAAAAGATTTTCTACTTGTTACTTGTAGTGTTTCAATTTTGTTTTATGCTGTAATTTTTGTTGTTGAGGAATGTGTATCTATCTTATACTTCCTTGTAATTTTTGTCTGATTAAATAGGATTCTATATGCTTTAAGATAAAATCTTTGTTTTTGCAAACTTTTAGTCAGTTTCATTTCCGAAATCACATTTTCGGAATCATGTATGTTATTAGTATATAGAGGTGTTTTGAATTTTGTTTGTACATAATTTCCTTAAGGAATTTTTGAAGTATACAATTCACCCCCTAGTATATTGACGATATACACCATGGTTGATACTACAACCAGTATCATACCTATCATACAATCGATCCAACAATTGGAATCATAGGAGGTAACCTTGAACCCTGAATCAATTCAATAATTGGTTTTAGTGGTTTGGTTAAATCTGAATTAATCTCACTATTAGATTAAGAGGATAAATCTTCTTCTTCACTTTTTCAGAACCAGATTTTAGGACACAAAAGGTTTGGATTCATATTTGTATTAGAGATGCTCAAGTTCTATTTTCCGTACATAGGATATTTTCTTTTGATTAAAAACATATATTACTAACAAGTTTGTGTGGAAGGATTTTCCATGTGATGGCAGGTTCAAATGTTGGTTCTATCGACAATCTAAATCCAACCAGACCTTCTATTATTGATGTAAATGATTATGAGTACCGGATGGATAAGATGAATACTTTTGTTATTAAAACTGGATTTGATAACTACTTGATGCGGACAGGATTATATAAGATTCCTAATAAGGAATTGAGAATTTTACTTATCAGGAGAAATTTGAATATCATGCAAATTTCAGAGTCAGAAATACATTGATATAATCCATTAATAGGAATATCTATAGTAAAATATCTTCATGTGAAGCTGAAAACTATATCTAGAAGAATCATGAAGTTACAAATTTTGGTACTTATATATTTATAGATACAAGAAGAGAAATGTTGAGAGTGGAATACTATGGCTATAACATTCCTTACGGATAACCTATAAGCAAAGATCAGCAAAGGATTATGACTATAGTGAATATATTGTTGTTTATAAGAGAAAAAATCTTGGTAGATGAGGTACTTGTAGATAAGATCATCGAAATTATTCCAAATGAGTGGGAATCCAAGAGGAAAATAATTGATGAGAATAGAAAAGTCACCCAAATTTACTTAGATGAGCTGTTTGGAACTCTCCTTCAGCATGAGACTATAATGAAGAGAGATGATGATAATTTTAAAGAGAAGAATTGGAATAGAGGAGTTTCTTTTACAAATACTTAAAAATATATTAAATCCAATACTCCAGAATGAATAACTAGATCAATGTCATAGAAAGTTACTAATAAATCAGAATCTAGTGACACCGAAATGATTGAGAATTAATTAGCTAATCTTTCATAGAGAATGAACAAGATAGTTGCTCAGAAGAATTATCAAAATAAGTTCAAGAAGAGAGATTATAAAGAGAAGAAATATGTAGAAGTTAATTTTTATGAATATAGAAGAATAAGTTATATTTTACCTGATTTCCCTCTATTGAAAAACAAGGAAACGAATGGATGTAATTCAGAAAGAACAAGAAGAAGTTCTGTCATTCGAAGCACAGGAAAAGTCATAATGAAAATGATAATTGTGGTGGTAGCTGTAATGAATCATTGGTAAGTGAATCTTCTTAATATAAATCATCAGCATAGAAAAATATTGGATTCATTGATACTTCTTCTTTCCAAAATACATGTATTATGGTCAAAGTACGCTCTACCGAGGCATTAACAAATTTATCTCTTGATACGAATTACCATTATGGAGATACTACTTCTAATGAAGATACTTAATTTTTAGAAAACTATGAAATAACTTCTTATGATATATTATCTAAATTATTTAATCTGTTAGAAGCAAAAAATTGTAAAATTTCTATGAAATTAAACAAAGAAAATACTAGAGAAGAAGTTCTTACAAAAGATATTTTATACCACTCCAGAGATCTTTATGTTAAGTATGGGCTTCTAGAAAATCATTCTAAAGACCATAAGGAAGTGAATTATGAAAAGGAAAAAACTTTGTAAAGATCTTAAGAATACTATTATAAAAATACATGTTTTTAAGGAAAAAACTATCTCTAAGAAAATAATTCCCGAGGATAGGAATTTAGTAATAAGACTAAAATCTGAAATATACACTCTTAAAAAACTTCTTAAAAACATTACTTCTAGTAATGAAAATTTTGACATGATGTATTCTCAAATCAAACCCCAAGGAAATACTAATGGAGTTGGTTATAATCAAAGAAAACCTGTTTTCAAAAACAACTATTTTATTCCATCCAGAGCCCCTTTTGTACTAAATGTCATAGTGGTGGGAATTGGAAGAAAAAAATTTCTTTGAATAATGTTCAATCTATTCAGTTCCATAAAGCATATTTTTCTAAAAAAATATCGATACCAAAAATTTTACTGTCTAACAATTCCTGATCGAAGAATGTTTGGATTCTGAAACTCTAATATTCTTATCTTCATGAAAATAAATATTTTAACATCAATAATACTTGGTAAATGGATTGTGGATGTTCCCAGAATCTAACTAGTAACAAAAAAAATTTGAAAAGATTATCAAGACGAAAGGAGGAAAAGTAATTTTCATAGATATGTCTAAGGGAGAAATTATAGGTATAGGTATCATCGATCTTCTTGGAAAATTTTTTATTTCAAATGTTTTATTTGTTAATGGTATTAAGCATAACCTCATTATCATATATCAATTATGTGATTATGGTTACCTTGTGAATTTTAGGAATGACATGTGATTAGTACACAATTCCAAGGAAGAGTTTATTCTTTCTGCCAATAGGTATGATAATGTTTTCACACTTTACTTAGAAGACGTTACGAACGAAGACATACATAGCCTTAGTGAAATGAACGATCAATCTTGGATGTGGTATAAAAGTCTAGGACACTATAACCTTATGAACCTATGTAAACTCTCTATGAAAAGAATTCATAAGGATCTACCAGAGCAAAGATTTGATTTATCAAAAGATTATGATGCATGTAAATTTGGTAAGCAACATAAATCATGTTTTCAATCAGTGGGTGATGTATAAACCATTAATGCATTACAGTTTGTGCATATTGATCTTTTTGGCCCAACTCAAACAGGAAGCATTAATGGAATATAATATGTATTTTTCCTATTTTATGATTACACTATATTTACGTGGGCCTATTTTCTAGGAATGAAATCTGAAGCATTTTCTTATTTCAAAAGTATTATATCCCAATTTATAAATGATAAAAGCCTTCATTTTATAACTATTTATAGTGATCCTGGAGGAGAATTTCAGAATTCTGATTTTTAAACATTGTATAGTACAAAAGGCATTACTCATATCGTGTCAACACCTAGAACATCTCAACAAAATGGTGTTATTGAAAGAAGAAATAAAAAATCTTCAAGATATAACAAGAAACATGTTGAGTGAATATTCTATATCCAATCATTTTTGGGATAAAGTTATAAGTACTACTTTTTATACGATAAATCGTGTTTTGATAAGACCTTTTCTTAATAAAACTCCTTTTGAGTTATGGAATGGAAGTAAACCTAGACTTTCATTCTTCACAGTTTTTTAGGAAAGGTATTTATTTTGAATACTAATGATAACTTACACAAATTAGCACCAAAATATGATGAAGGAATTTTCTTAGTCTACTCCACAACTTTTAAGGCTTATAGTGTTTTCAATAAAAACACTTGCACTGTTGAAGAGACGGTATATGTCAAATTTGATGAAACTAATCTGTTTGTTTTTAAACATCCCAAACCTACATCTTAGGTTGTGTTTTCAAAAACTAATTTTCAACCTTTGTTAGAAGATCCTTCTGATAAAGACAATGTCCAAGAAGATGTTTCTAATGCATTTACCCTAGAATACTTTCTATCATATATTGATGAACAGGTTTGACAAAACCCAAATCAGTAGTTTCTAATGATTCATCCTAGTGATAGTATCATTGGTGAGGTAAATAAACCTGTAAGGACTAGAAGTTCCTTAAGAAATGAAGTAGAACATCTAGCATTCCATTCCTAATTAGAAACAAAAAACACTGATGATGCTTTAGGTGATGATGATTTGATAAAATCTATGAATGATGAACTGAATGAATTTGGATGGAATAAAGTCTAAATCATACTTGAAAGACCTAAGGAAACTTCTTTTATAGGGGTAAAATGGGTCTTCAGAAATAATTGGGATGAAAAAGGAATCATAGTATGAAATAAAGCTAGATTGGACGCTAAAGGCAATAAGCAACATAAAGAAATAGACTATGAAGAAACATATGCTCCAGTAGCTAGACAGGAATTTATTCATAATTTCCTTACCTTTACAACGTTCTTCAACATCAAACTTTTTCAAATGGATGTGAAATGTTCTTTCCTTAGTGGTTTTTTACAAGTGGATGTCTTTTTTGAACATCCTCATTGTTTTGAAGATACAAAACATATTGAACATGTTTATAAACATACCAAATCATTGTATGGACTTAAAAAAACCCTCTCGTGCATTGTATGATAGGCTTACAAATTTTTTGCTTCAAAATAATTATGTTATGGGAAATTCAGATCCATCCCATTTTTTAAATAAAGATAAGAATTTTTTTTTGATTGTTCAAATTTATGCTGATGACATTATATTGGTTAAACTCAACAATGTTTAACTAATTACTTTTCGAATCTAATGAAATATTAGTATGAAATGAGTATGATGGGTGAGTTAACATTTTTCCTTGGTTTTCAAATTTCTCAAAAACTCGAATGAATGATATCCTAAAAAATTATGGATATGACAACACTAAAAGTATTAGTACTCCCATTGGTAGCTCAAAAACACATGATCTTGTTGAACCCGAGAAACCAGTAGATCAAACATCCATTAGAGTTATGATAGGAATATTAACTTAAAAGACAGCTAGTCGTCCAGACATAATGTTTTTAGTATACTTATGTGCACGATATCAATCCAATCCTAAGGAATCTCTTTTAAAGGCAGTGAAAAGTGTTTTTTCTACTTAAATAGAACCATGGATTTAAGACTCTTTTATACTTATAGAAATGATTTTAATTTAAATATTTTTTTGGATGGTGACATTGGTGGATGTAGAATGGATAGAAATAGTACATCAGGAACATTTCATTTCATAGGAGATTCATTAGTTTCTTGGTCAGGCATGAAGCAACACTCAGTAGCACTTTCCACTACTGAAGTAGGATATGTAGCTGTTGGAAGTTGTTGTGCTCATGTGTTGTGGATACAGCACACACTCATAGACTATGGTATGAGTTTTACCAAAACACAAATTTTTTGTGATAATACTAGTGTTATTTCTCTATGAAAAAATCTTTCACATCACTGTCATGCAAAAAATTAGATATTAGGCATCACTTTCATAGAGATCACACACAGAAAGGGGATATCATTTTTCAATTTATCAGAACACAAGATCAACTTGCTGATATTTTCAAAAAATCAATACCCTCTGATAGATTTGAATACAATAAACAGAAGGTAGGAATGATAATCGTCAGGTAATCTTCTTTGTTAACCTTCTGTTGAAACAAATATCCATATAGTAATGAACTTTTTTTCATAGGGGGAGTACATTTGTTTTTTAGTTTAAAAATCTTTCATAATAAAAATTTTGAAAGTCTTATTTTTCAAATTTTTCGTAATGAAAATTTCCACAGTCATATTTATCAAATATTTCGTAATGGAAATTTTTGTAGTTAGATTTTTCAAATCTTTCGTAATGGAATTATTTGTAGTAAGATTTTATAAAAAATTTCGTAGTCATTAAATTTTCATAATGAAGAATATCGTACTCAAAATTTTTGTAATGATGATTTTCATACTCAAATTTTTCGTAATGACAATTTTCGTACACAAAATTTTCATAATAAATATTTTTTTTACTCACAATTATCATATTGAAGATTTTCGTACTCAAAATTATCGTGTTAAATATTTTTGTACACAAAATTTTCGTAATGACGATTTTTGTACTAAAAATTTTCATAATAGAGATTTCTGCAATAAAAATTTTGGTAAAGAATATTTTAAAACTCAAAAATTTTGTAATGACGCTTTTCATAAACAAAATTTTCATAATGAATATTTTTGTTCTCAAAATTTTCATAATGAAGATTTTTGTACTCAAGATTTTCATTATGAAGATTTTTGTTTTCATGTTTTTCCGTAATCAAACTTTTTTGAAATCTAATATACTATAAGAAATTTTTTTCCTCAATACGAATTCTCTACCTACCAATCCAAAAGTTATATTTCCATTCTAGATATTTCATAATCATCCATTATTTTATAGTAGTTTCTTTTGTTTTAAAATTTTTCTGAATCTCTTTTCCTTAAATCCAGATGTTTTTATTAAAAACCTCGAGAGATCATATTCTACCAAGTTTTCCTTGAAGGTATCATATCAGCCGTCAAATCTGATCAGAAGGATTTTGAGCCATTTTATTGAGTCTGGAAGCTGAACCATCACATCAAACGCCAATATAATGGACCCGCCGATGTTTTTCCAATGGCAATTCTCAAGCTATCACTTGGTGAATTTTTTCCTTTCAATATAAGATCATTCCAGATTATCAAGGGTTTCTCCATTCTGAATGTTTGTAGAATAATCCTCTGAGAATGATATGACAACTTTCAAGACAATCTCGAAGTGGCAGGTATATAGAGAAAGTTTGGTGCATTTAGACTTATTCAACAAGTATGATTCAATAATCACAAAAAAAACATTAAGCTGAATGGATGTGAGAGTGTATGCATATCAAAGCCAGTGGCGCAAGATTTGGTGTATCTAGATCTCCTATTTGAGTTTTATGAATCAGAAAGTTTCTTTATGGATTAAAGAAGAGATAAGTTTTCATTCAAGAGCTATAAAAAGACTTGTGCCCTTTTATATACAAAGGCAGCTAGTTTGGTTTGTATTCCATATGAAGGGGAAGCTGAGTTCTGTTCTCATATGTTTCCAGATGACAAAGCAAGCTATGTTAAGGTGAAATATATGGAGTGTCTCAGACATATATATTTCAAGATTCATAATATTTCTCATCTCACTACAAATTATTGGATTCTAGAATAATGGGTTCAAGGTTTTATAATTCCGAGAAAAGGTGACAAGGACACATTTAAGAAAAGTGATATGTATATTTTGGATTTTCTGGTGAACCTGAGGAAGATCAATTTGGTTATTCATATTCTCACTAAGATTGAGAATATTAAGAATGGATACTTGAAGGGCCAGATAATCATGTATGCAGCCATTCATTCAAAGTTAATTGTTCGGTGCATAGAATCCTTTAAAAAAATTTATAGTTGGAAGACAAGGGGTTGCAAAGTCATGCTAGTCCGTGACGATATTATGAAAAGGATGAACATTGGATTTTCTACAGATTCATGAAATTTTTTTGACCTACCTGAAGAAGAAGCTGAAGATATTCCGAAGAAATATGATGTGGATGAACCATTGAAAAAAGTTAGAAAGATGTGGAAATTGATGGAAGTAGAAGAGGAAGAAGAAATCCCAAAAGCTAACGAAGCCCAATCCACACCTCCAAAACCTAAGAAGTAAAAATGAATATCTAGATGAGTTAGTAGCTAAGTGGATGGAAGAAAAGGAAAAAAAAGGAAAGCAGGGGAGCCTAGTTTCGGATTGGATCCTGCTGAAGAAAAATCCTTAAGAGAAACGACTGCTAATGAGCTTGAGAAGCAAGAAAAAGTAAAGAAGAAAAAAAATAATTTCTCTAAAAAAGAGATCGTGAAATCTCTTATGATGGATAATGAAAAAGATTCCGAACAAATTCTGGTACCATAATCCTTCATGGTAGAAGCTTTACATGAAACTACAGGGATGAATTTTGTCACTCCAGAAAAATTCAAAGTAGTAAAAGAAGTGGAAGGAGTTGAAGAAGCTGAAATCAGTGGTGATACTGAAGATTTGATTAAGTAAGTGTAAGAGATTAATGAGAAAGAGAGTCCATCTGATAAACTCTCAATCTGAACATCTGAAGATGAATCATCAAAGATGGCTACACCTGGGAAAGAGGGAAAAAGATAAGATGAGAAGGCAGAAAAAGAAGTGAACAAGATTTCTGAGGAATAATGTTTCAATCATCATTTCATACACCCAAAGGATGATGAAGCAGGAGTTCAGAAAGAATACATAGATGAAAATTAAGCTTTTTAGATTTCTGATAGTGAACATGAATCTCCGTATGAGGAATTATTTCTGAAAGACGATAAGGGTGAACATGTGGTTGTTTATACACCTACTAATGATTTTATAAAGAAAAATCAATCCATTAAATTTTCAATGCGGAAACATGCTATGGTAGAGAAATTTCCCTTACCTAGAAATGTTTCAGATTCAGAATCATCATCCGTTGGACATGATTTTGTTGTTCAGTCGTTGAATATTCTTGTTGGGATCCTTCCGATTTTTATATACCTAGACATTAGATTCCATATGCTTCGACACAAACTAAATCAGAAATATTCAGTATCCATGGTGATGGATAAGTCTGTAATGCATAAGGCTGATTTAAATAATTTTTTCATTAACTACGATGCCCAAAAAAGATCTTATAAGACAATGGTTGGCTGGTCAATGAAGACATTTGAGGATTTGAGAGAACTTGATGAGTTACAAGATGGTGTCAAGGAGGCTTTTGAAATTGAAGATGGTAAGATCAAGGATCTCACAAGTAGCTTTGAGAAAAAGCTAACTCTTGAGTAGAATACTTCGATCAAAGAAGTAAAATATCTTAATGGAAAGATATACGCATTTTCCAAATGTTGGAAGAGAGAAAGAGATCTTCGGATTGAGATAGATGAAAATATTTTCAAACAAGAAGATGTCCTGAAGGCTCATGCTGAGGCTCTAAAGGCTACGGAAGATAGAATAAAAGCTATAGAAAAAAAAAGTTGAGGATCATGATTAGATTCTAAAGAGAGCTATGTAAGATCACAAGGAGCTCAAAACATGGAAACCCATTGTGAAAATGTTGATTCCCAAGGGTAAGGAAGGATGTTAGATCACATTCGATCTTTTGATGAATTTTCATTCCTTGTATAAATTGTTTTCCTATCATAATGAAATATTTGGTTTCATTTCTTTTTGATGTT
The DNA here is from genome assembly GCA_963277665.1 of Viscum album. Lineage (NCBI taxonomy): Eukaryota > Viridiplantae > Streptophyta > Magnoliopsida > Santalales > Viscaceae > Viscum > Viscum album. The sequence goes on from OY728129.1 coordinate 1,074,151,295, forward strand.
CGGTACTAATCTTTCAGGTATAATAATTTCATTTATATTCCATCATATTCCTTTTTGAATAAAATAGGAATAAGGAAAAATAATTCTATGAAAAGAAAAAATGTCCCTATGTAAGGGGGAGTTTATCTAATTGGGCTTTTCATTAAAAATATTTCCATATTCAGGAAAATAAAAATGTCATTCTGAAAATCTAGAATAAGATCCTTAGTGTTCCAAATCCTACAGGGGAGTTAGTCGTATTCATCATTGCTCATGCGCTAAGGGATATATGTTTTATTTTCCATGTCTAGAAAAGCATTTTCTATGTCCTTATATTCTTTTTTTAAGGATGTTTGTGATTTCCAAAAAGAGGGAATTGTTGATTCAATAAGGTTTCCTTATGACTTTTCCATTCATTCATGATGGGGTAGATTGTTGAGTCAATAAGGATTCCTTATGACATAACCATTCGTTCTTGTTTTGTAAATCACAAACACCTTATCTTAAGGAAAATTTCATTCTAACCTATATTTCACATTCATAATGAAAATTTTCCTTCCCCATGGAAATTTAGCCTTACAATGTTATTAATTGTTCATTTATTATCTAAGAATAAAATTAAATTTCCTATCCAAAACTTTGGAATCATATAATACTTAGATATAGAGCATTCTGTTTTCAGGATCTGAATTCAGGTTTTGAACTCTCTAAATTCAGACTCTCAACTCTTCTGAGTTCTGACTCCGAGTTCTTTGAATTTGGACTTTGAACTTTTTAAGATAATACTCCAAATTCATATGAATTCAGACTCCCAATTTTGTATGTTCAGACTCTAAACTCTTATGAATTAAGACTCCAATATTTTTAAATTCAGACTCTAAATTCTTCTGAGTCATGACTATGAGTTCTCTGAATTCAGACTCTGAACTCTCTGAATTTAGACTCTGAACACTTCAAAGTCTAGACTCCAAATTCTTGTGAATCCTGACTCCGAATATCATTAAAATTCAGACTCTAGAATTCTATAGAATTTATTTACAAAATTCCTTGGAAAATAGAATCGGAATATTCATGTATTATAGACACCGAATAGTTTTTTGTTAGACTGTGAACTTTTATTTTTTCTTAGACTATGAAAAATGTATTTCCCTAACTAACCATATTTTTTCTTCCACATTATTATGTTATAAAATTATTTCTTGCATTCAATTACTAAATAATTATTGTTTATGTTACACGTGTACAAGTTCCTCTGAAATTAAAATAAATATATGACCATTGGCAGAGGGAGCTAACCGTTGAATCCATGCCTATAAATAGAAGCTCATTTGAATGAGCTCATAACACACTTTACTTTTTGTAGAACATGATTACATGTTGTTACAATGATTTCTTGAGAGAGGCTCTTATAAACTCTTGAGATTCATGTAGAAAGTTTTAATGGATTGTTCAATTTTCTGTTCATGCAGAATTTCTTTGTGCAGAGGTGTGATTTTCTTAAAATCAGAGACATCGGGTTGCGAAGTCAGAGAAGTAGATTTCTTTACATATCGAGGGCTTGACAGGATAGAAAGATAGATACCAGTATTCTTATTGAGGGAATACTTGGGTTTGGTTAAGTAAAACATTCCTAAAAGTATAAATCATGGGACGTTTATCCATGGTTGTTGGATACCCTTCTCTTTGGGTTAAAAGATTTACTAATTGTTAATTTTAGTGTTTCAATTTTTTTCCCGCCGTAATTTATGTTGTTGAGGAAAGTATAACTATCTTATACTTTTTTATACCTGTAATCTGGTTAAATTAAATTCTATATTCTTTAAGGTAGAATCATTGTTGTTGTAAACTATTGTTATGTTTCATTTTCGGAATCACATTTTTGGAATCAAGCATGTTATTAGAACATAGAGGTGTTGTCAATTTTATTTGTACAAAATTTCCTTAAGGAATTTCTAAAGTATAAAATTCACCCCACTCTTCTATATTTAGACTCTACACCACAGTTTGATACTACAATCATTATTATACCTATCACACTATCAATCCAGCATTTTCTTCCATATTGGGAGGATTTAAGAAGATGTATCTATGATGAAAACAAAACTCATTGAGCCTCCAAAGGATTCAAAAAAATATTATAAATTAAAAATATTTATTTATTGATTAATTAAAGCATATAGTCCATAATACATTCAATTTTATGTGTCAATAATTGAGTTTCGTTTTATAAAGGTTGAATTCGTTCCTTTTTTCTATTACAGGTTTAGTGAGAGGGTGGTAATTTTCAGTATATTTTATCTCATTGAAGTATTACTTATTGGAAATAAAATACAATTTTTTAAATCTATTAAATAATTGTTGACAAAATTCTTCTCCATGAATGAATTGGGTGAGGAAACAGATATTTTTGTGATCAATATCCATCATGGATGGCCCAACAGACAAATCAGACTGTGTCGAGGAGATTAAAATAACAAGACACTAAAGAGGTTCATTATAGAAAAATATGAGTGGGAATTGTTTCTAATGTCACATGGAATTCATATTTCCTATAATATATTCCCTCAATCACATGAGGAAAGAAACATAATGGAAAAAATTCTATATGCATCGATGAGTGGATCAGTCATGTATGATTTTATATATACTAAACTAGATGTCACCTACACCAAAAGAGTTGTGGGGAGTTATTAAATTGACCAAGGTGAACACCATTAGATAATGGTAAAGACCAGCCATCGGTATCTAAGGCATACTAAGTATATATTCCTGGTGATATTATAGGTTATTTAGATTTTATTTTCCAAATAGATAAAGACTGTATGAAATAAAAAATATATATATATTCACTTTAAATTGTGGTTTTGTGAGATAGAAGAGCTCAAATAAAGATGTCGTCAAAAATTCTACAACAAATTATATTTATATTGTAGCTTTTATGTTTTCTAAATAAGAAATATGTATACAAAACTCCATTCATGATATAAATGTTGTACATACTATTGATGATATTATTAGAATCCATTTTGATATTACTATAGTAGTGGCCCTTGCCAAGGATCCAAGGTCTCACTCATGGATGAAGCATATACTTGGGAAGTATCATATCTTGAGATATTTTTCTCAAATAGGTGAAGTTACAGTGGGTAATATTTCCACATAAGACAACAAAGAGGGACCCTTGAATAAATAATTGACTTAAAATAATAATGATGGTCATTTGACTTTAAGAGGATGGAATTACATAGGTAGTTGGGTCAGGTCCAAGTGTGGGATTTTTACAGTTGGATTCCTAGGACCAAATGATTTTACTTTGATTAAATGTATATTTAATAAATTTAATATTAAAAAAATATAATTATATATTTTTCACTATTCTACATGACATTAATGTAACTATTTTAATGGATACCTATCACAAGGATAATGTCTTAGTAGTTCTATTCTATGATGAGAACCTTAAATTTATATTATGATATTCATAAATATAATTCTATCCTTAGATAATGTACTATGTTAAGATACATAGTATACAAACTATTTAGTGAAATTACACATTGGTGGGTGATCATTATTCTCATGAAGTTCATTGTTCATAATCTCTGAGATACGAGATTATGGGAATAGACCTTCCAGAAATAATTTTTCAGGTTTCAGTGTCATCTGATAATCCTATCTGTGAGTATGTGTAATGGTACATAGACTGTATGATTATAATTAATTAATATCATGAACCACATACTCTGATTAACCAACCAAAACAATCACACTATAACATGGATTGAATTAGTGTATGATGGGTGTGTCCTGAATGAAATTTTATTAATGTATACGAAAAGGAAGGGTTAATCCCTTCCATCCTTATAGAATATTATATCATTTCTTTTTTATTGGTGTTAAACTATCATATTATTTTCCATGGGCATAGTGTAATGATGTGTTTATTTTGATTGTTAAAGAAATACATATCAACGGTATATTGTGATGTCACATATGTGAATCCTCTTTGATGAGATATCAATATTATTAGATTATAATACAAAACAAGAATTTATAAGTGGATTTCAATGTTGCATATATAGGTTTTTTAACTTGGGTGCATTGACCCATTGTTAAATAGTAATATTTTACATTAGGAAATCTTGCACAATTCAAATTTGAATGAATCCTAGAGGTTACAACACTAATTGTTTAATTTTACTTGAATATATTCATTTTGAATTTAATTATTAGAATAAATATTATTCTCAAGACATGAGAATAATTTTATATGAGTTTTATCAATTTTAAATATCTATTGATCCGCAAAAGAGTTACATAAATATTTATTTAGGTATACAATAAATTAAAAAGAGTGTAAAAGTTCCAATACCATATCTAGTGATAAATATTAATTTTCAAGTTCATAAAATATTATTTACTATTACGCAAGTTAGCTCCCAAAACATAAAATAATAATATTATTTTTAATAAGTCGCACGGGGTTTAATAAAGACTATAATATTATTTAAGGGTTTGTATGAATCTAAATAAAATTTTATCCTAAAACATAGCTCTGTAAGTGGATGGATATATCTATTGTTTGGGGTTAATACGAAAATTAGTGTAGAGACACTTTGTGCATTGTGGATTGCTCTCTTTATCTCTAAAATATTTCATCACATATGTTCAAGAATCATAATAACTCCTCCATGATTGATGGATCATATATCAAAAAATTCAGCAATGAAATAATATTTATTCATTATGCTAGAACCTATAAGGAATTTTTTTATTCTGAGATAATAGGAAATGATGTGAATAACTGATAGAGGGAGTCTATAATTGAATCATTATAGCACAATGAAGGTAATATGAAAGGGTTTTGTAATATCAACAATTTCATCTTATAAATGATCCAAATATGTAGTAATTTTTTATTCAGATCTAAATAATTCAATTATAAAGTTAACATGAAAGATCCTACCTCGAGGTTTTAGGAAACACTATGTGAAATGATATTTTAATATAACACACACCAAAGGTTCTCCCAGTGCACCAAGAACCATCATGAAACAAATATTATTTTCAAAATAAAAATTGAAATATAAAATATTATTTAAAAACGTTACAATAAAATTATTATACCTAATATTAAAACCTTGAATGTTGAAAATATTTATCTTATAGGACTCCGGGGGAAAGGAGAAAAAAGGGTATGATCAATTTCTCATTATGGAATATCATAAAGTATAAGCTATCAAATAATAAGAGTTTCATAAATAGAATAACAAAAATAAATGTTCAAAATAAAGACAAAATCATAAGGAATTGAGGGAATATTATATCATGTATTATAAATAGAAACAAGGATAGAAATAACTAATCACATTCATATGGAATATATAATATCAGACATTATAAACATGTCTTTATGTCCTTGTTCCAATACATCATATGTAAACAGGTAAGGCGCATTCTAATACCCTATATAGTTTTTCTAATGATACCTACTAATGCACCAAGGGGATATCTATACCAGGTTCCACTCATCACTAATTATGTCCAATGCATTCATCATATGAGTGAATAATACATTCCATAATATAGACTTACTAACCAATTACTTAATCATGTATTAATTAAAAATGGTTATCCATATAATGAAATAATGAAAAATTAATATTTAACCATTAAATGAAAGAATTTATCTATCTATTAGAATATCCCAACATCAATTTAGAGACTACGGAGAATTTTTAATATAATTAAATTACCCATAACAAATAAATAAAGATAATGTAGTGGGTTGAGTAATTTAAATGTGTTGGGTTAATAATATAATATAGTAATTTTGTTCAATATACTACAATGATTACAAAACAATTTATTAAGGTTTATAAATAGCATGTGAATTATCAAAATCATTTCCCCAGGAGTTTTTATTTATGTTTATTGTATTAGGGATACTCATCATGTATTGAGTAAAGATTGTGATTATATTCAAACAATTATTTTCAATATGACTACCCTATGACGAATTTATCCCATACCCACATCCCCTTTCCAGTATCCAAATAGGTATTTAAAATAGTGGAGAAATGATCATTAATGTTTTATTTTTAATGTTGGTTCTTCAAGAAAAATTGTTAAAATATTAATAATATCATTTCTTAATAAACCAACGTTATACCAACTAATTACAATATTGTATTAGGTTAATAAGATTTTATTTGACAATTCAAGGAGTTAAAATAGAATTATGAATCTAAATTTATCTTCATTGGATATTAGACATCCCTCAAAATATTGATGACCACTAATTTTTATTCAAAAGTAATTTTAGCTCCATGACTTGCTAAATTGAAGCCTGAGAGAATAAATGTTCTCCAATATTTCAGATTATTTAAGAGGTTTTATTTTTAGAAATTATTTTTTAAATATTATGAAAATTATCTTCAATTGTGGATTTTAATATAACTGATATCAAATACATTTTATAAAATATTTCTAACATTGATTTTTTTCAAATGAAATTATATGTGAAATATTTTTATTCTTTTTAACATTGGATTTCTAATTAAATGATTTCAAATTGTGTATTTTTAAGTGTTGGTTAAAAGAATAACTAATATTAAATATTAAATATCAAAATTCTTGGAAGTGGGATTTAATTTTTTTCATAACACACATTTAATTTTTATTTTCCTACATAAAATTTACAATTCAGTAGTATAAAAATTAATTAACATATATAACACTTAATTTTACCAATTTCTATATTTCCAATATACTCTTAATTCATACACATAATAATTTAATTTTTTCATCATTAAATAAATCAAACAGGGTAATTATATTTATCCTCTGTTCATTTTTTAATTTAATTATTGGTTTCTTCATCAATATGCATTTTAATGAATTTTATTCTTTTAAAAAACAAGACATAATCCCTTCAAGTTGTGATGAAAAAACATCCATATAAAATTTACTAGTTGGAATTTAGTATTAATCACCAACCATATAATTTTATATTGGAAATCATAGTAACAATCATATAATTTTATGAAATTGTTCTTTTTTACTTTGGTTATCAGAATAACCGATGATGAAAGTATCATAAATAATAATTTTAACGTCTGTTTGTATAACTGAAAAAAACAATACTGCATACAAAATCATCTTAAACTACATCATATGTAAAATTGATGTTTATTTTTTTTAGAAAAATTTGTGGTAAAAGGTATTTTCTACTATTTTTAATTACTAAGAAAACCATACACATACACAAACATTACATTCCAAAATTTTGTATTTTTGGGTACAATGACATCTTAGGTAACAAAATAATACAAAACCCTTTAAAATAAATAGAAAGTAATTTAATAGTATATATTGTAACTAACTAATAATTAATGATCCAATTAATCAACTACACAATATATACACCATATAATTGAAATTGGTTTTATGATTCAAAACATGTCAGAAGGGAAATGAATTTCAGTCAAAAGGTATGTTACCAATATTAGTTTTAATGCAATATACTATAACCAATTGAATAAAATATAACTATATTATTAACCAATTTTAGAAACATATTCATAATTATAACATTTTATCAGATTCATAAATATCCAATCATTAAAAATATATTAGTTAGATATATTTTTTTCATCATCAAATTTTATTATCATTGAAAGTTTGTTTACTACTATTTTCATAATGGAGGTGTTCATTATGGTTTATAGAATCAAATTTCATCATTAAAATATCATTTTATTTACTACAATATATGTTTTATTACAATTTATAAAATTATATTATCGCCTTTTATATATATTTAGCCATGACTCTTAAAGGTGATATTTATAATGAGCTTATTTCAATAGTTTTGGAAAATAAATGGTGGTATTTTAATAATAAGTTATTTAGTAGTATAACCCTTCGAGAAAAATAATAAAATTTTATTCTCACATTAATTTATAAAAAAACCTGTACTTATGTATCCAAATAATTCCATGATAAAAATTTATAGCACTATTCATGTTGGTTCTGAAAATGAAAAAAACTATAATATGCTATAATCTATTTTCGATTATTGTTAATAAAGTAATTATTTTGGGATAATATAATTACTATAGAAATATAATGATATTATTAATATGACAACCCCGATCTTTTATTACACAATTAAATATTATTTATTACATAAATATCACTTGATACAACATAGAAGATAGAGATGTCTAGTGTCTTTGAGGATTATGATCATTACAAAACAACTTAAAACATGAAATACAACATCTTTATTGAAAACGTCCTTTTCATGAACACTACATTCCCTCGTACTTATAATTTCATGGGATAACCTAAGGACATTCATATGAAAAGGGTGAGCTATAAAGCTCAGTAAGGGAATATTCATGGAATAACATGAAGAATACAATACATGTTATGAAATGAACATATCAATAGAGGAAAATATAAGAATAAACAAAAATTCATGATAAAGCATGATAATCATAACATTGAAATGTGGATACAAAACTTAACATGGAATTAGCATGAGCCAAGACTCATTGAACATGGAGCATGAGTAAACCCTCATTGCACATGAAGCAAGAGTAAACCCTCGTTTCATGTGAATTATCATGAATAAACCCCCATTTCACATGATGTATCATGATACTATACATTATCCAATGCATTGGAGTGCTGTGAGGGCGTAACCTTCTTAAACATTTCATTTCATTCATAACGGTGCCACATAGATCATAAGACATTGAATCATTCAACATAATCAATTATTCCACAATAAACAAGTGTGGAATACAAACATGAAACAATTTAAACAATAATTAAATTTTCATAAATTTAGATACCCTTGATAGAGAAATGGGCATGATATTCACTACACAGTGAATTTGGCTTGGAAAAGTACAGTGCAATTTCGACATCATAACAGCGTGACATAAGAACTCATAAAAATGGTTGATGAGAGAGAAATGGGGGTATCATCATATTTAAATGACATGGAAAGTAAGGGGGTCATATAGATACATTTTCCAATAAATGTAATGGAATTTAGATTCATGATACAAAAAATTACTTAAATGTAAATGAAGAGAGATAAATTCCTTTCGGAAGTTAGGCATAGTAACAAGCGTACATGGGAGGCATTTAATGAGAGGGAAAGGTGTCTCCCATCATTCAAACATTAATAATTAATTATGGGGGAGATTCTAAACCATACCCTAACATTTATAAATTAAATTAAAAGGGAATAAAAATTTAATGAATATTGGACAAAAATGAGAATGGAAGAAAATCCCTTAATTGGATGTGTGCTGCCAAAGGATTGAGAGAGGCTTGAGAGAGGCTTCTTGGGAGCTTGGGTAACCTTTGGAGGATTCTATATATAGGAGTTTAGAGGTTTTACGATCTCAAAAGGCTTCAAGTGGGGAGGAAGTGGCAGCTTGGGTGGGTTTATATAGGAATGTTGAGGGAATTCTTTATTATTTAGGTTTGGGACACCTCAAATTAATCTAATCCAAAACACAAACCATAACATGGTTATTGCCCATGGATTTTAGAAAACGAATGTGGGAAAAAATATTTTATAATGCCAAAGTTAGGTATTCTTAAAATAATTTGGTTGCTTATGTGGAGGTGAGTTACACTCTAAAGGAAAACAATTTAAATATGCAAAATGTTTATCAAGTCATGAAGGGTCCACTAAAGCTTTCTAAAATAAATAAAAAACCCAAAATAACATTATTTTAATGCTAAAACATATATTGGCTGATCATAAAGTGTATATTATTTTATTACATCACTATTTGTCCATTATGATTTCATAAAACACAATATATATTTAAATGGTATTAAATTTTTAGTTAAAAAATTGTCTGTCTCAGAAAATTATGAAAAATTCACCATTGGATAATTTCAACATCATGAATCTAGAAATAATATTCATTTTATCTAAATAATTTTATATGAAAATTTTTACATTTAATATAAAAACATGAATTTATCGAAAATTCATGGGATTTGAAAAAAATGTCTTTCAAACATAAAAAAAATTACAATTGCATTCATAAAATTATACAATCATTTACATTTAATAAAAATTTATTTAATAATAATAATAATATTTTATAAAAATATTATTTAATTAAAAAAATACAATAATTCATCAAAATATATTTCTTAGTTGAACATTAACTAAAAATACTATTTTTGGTTTTCAATCTATTCCCAAGGTACCAATAATAAAATGAAAGTATATTCACTATTATATACAAAAATAATGTATGTAACTATAGAGATGAGGTCTTGTCACATAACACCAGCATAAGACTACCGAGTAAGATGTGCGGTGGTGAAAGACTGTTGAGGTGGCTCAGATAACATTGCCCGGTTGGTAATCTCTATCAACTTCCACTTTTCTCTTAGGTGGTCCTACTTGAGTTTAACATATTCAAGCTCGAATAGGGATTTCCCAGGAGAAAATCCCAAAGATGAAACCTCCATTCTGAGCTCTGAAAAATGTGATTCGTGTGAGGAATGTCTATTGTATGAGTACATTGCTTCCTTTTCCTGGGTAAATTGGATTGGTTACAACTCTATATTTATACTAATCGTGTGGTCACTATTCAACAGTTATATTAGAAATGGTGACAATTATTAAAAGTATTTTAAAATAAAAACACATAAAAATAAATAAGTTTATATTTTATATAAACATTTTACATAAAGAGATATTTAATTAGATCAATAGGTATTTCCATTAATAAAATTTTGGGTCGTTACAATCTTCCCCCCTTCTGAATTTTTTCCCTCAAAATTTCCTTTTCCCACACTAAAACAAATGTGGGTAACTATGATTCATCATTTCCTCGGATTCCCATGTGACTTATTTAAACATCTGGTTTTTCCAAAACACCTAGATGAGGGGAATTTTCTTATTTCATATAACGTTTTTTCTAGATATAATATATTCACTTCTTTATCCTCATAAGAAAGATCATCCACTAACTATACCACCTATGAAGGGAGTACATGTGAAGGGTCTGATATCTTCTTCTTTGAGAGGTGTAAATGAGAGACATCATGTACATTGGCCATGGTGGGAAGAAGTTCCAGTCTATAGGCCACAGCACCGACATGATCAAGAATCTAGAAGGGGATAATGTACCTTGGACTTAACATCCATTTAATTCCAAACCTCATAACCTTCTTCCATAGAGATATGAATTGAAATACCATGTCTCCAACTCTAAACTCAATGTCTCGTTGATGGTTATCTGCATAACTCTTCTTGTAGAATCCTGACTACCTTGATATGATGCTAAATGGTTTTCACCTACTCCACAATTTCTTCGACCATTTCTGGTCCAAGATGCTTACACTCACCACCCCAATCGCAACACGCCTATGTTCTGCACCTTTTCCCATAAAGGGTTTCATATGGTGCCATTTGGATGCTAGAGTGGAAACTGTTATTATAAGAGAACTCAACCAGAGGAAGATGTTGATCTGATCCTCCTTTATAAATTACATTGAGCACACTCTCAAAATGTCGTCATGTGTTGGGATAGTTTACTCTGATTGGATATCACTTTGAGGATGATAGGTTGTACTGATGTTCAGTTCAGTATTCATAACATGTTGAAGACTCTTCCAAAACATAGAGGTGAATATTGGATCTCGATCGGACACAATAGATGGTGGTACTCCATGCAGCCTTACCACTTCCGTCATATATATATATATGTTCCATTCGATCCAATGACAAATCCTCCTGAATATCAATGTAGTGTGTAGCGTTTGTAAGACAAACCACAACATCATAGATTGCATTATTTCCTTTGGATGTCTTCAGATGCAGGTGACAAAGTCCAGGGGGATGTTCTCCCATTTAAATTATGGTATTGAAAATGGTTGCATCATCCCATTATACTTTTGCCTCTCTTCCTTCACTTGATGACACACTAGAAACGTTGATGTATATTCAGAAATATCCTTCTTTGTTTTATCCCACCAATAATTCTCTCGGAGATCTCGATACATCTTTGGGTTTCAAAGGTGAATAGAGAAATTTGAACTATGTACATCATCCAAAAGATCCTTCATCAGCTCCGGACTTTATGGAACACCTAGTCTGTTCCCAAATATCACAATTCATTCTTCATTAACATTAAACTCTGAGTATTACCCATTTCTGAAAGCTTCCTCTTTACCCTAAATTCCCACGTCATCCTTTTGAGCATCCTTTAACCTTTCCTAAAGTGAAGGTTGAGAAATCAGTTATGAAAGTATTGATGACATTACATTCTTTATGATTCACATGTCTATGTTCATCAAATCTAAGATGATTGGATCCTTTTCAATTCATATCAGTGATAGAATCGTTGGGTCCTTTCTACTTAGGTCACCTTCCACCTTGTTCGCTTTCCTAGGGTGGTAATGGATTGAGCAGTCATTTTCCTTGATCATCTCTAACTATCTTCATTGGCGCATGTGCAAATTTTTCTGCGTGAATATATACTTGAGGCTTTTGTGGTCCTTACATATTTCAAACTTCTCCCCAAAGAGATAATGCCTCCAAATTTTAAAGTGAATATCACTAATTCCAACTCAAGGTCATGTGTTAGATAGTTCTGTTCATGAACATTCAATTGCCTTGAATCATAGGAAAATACATTGTCATTTTGCATCAGGACACATCCCAGACCCTTCTTTGAAGCATCACTGAATACCATAAAAATTTCTCCAGGTGTGGGAAATATGAGAACCGGCACCGTGATAAGACTCCTATTTAGCTCCATTAAACATTCTTCACATTCATCACAACAAGAAAACTTTACTCCCTTTTGAGTTATCTTGGTATGTGGGTTCGACAATCGTGAGAAATTTCTAACAAATCAATGATAATATCCTGATAACCCCAACAAGCTACGTAAATCCACTACTGATGTTGGCCTCAACTATCCCCTAATTTCATCTATTTTGGAGGGGTCCATAGATATCCCATTGTGTGTGATGATATAGCCCAAGAATGAGACCTCATTCAACCAGAACTCACACTTGATGTACTTTTCATAGAACTTATCCTTCCAAAAGGTCTCTAGTCCATTTCATAGATGCTCCTCATGATCCTCTTTCGTTTTGGAGTATATTAGAATATCATCTATAACGACTACCACAAACTTGTTGTGGTAATCTCTAAAGACTATATTCATCAATTCCATGTCTATTGTTAAAGAATTAGTGAGTATGAAAGGCATTACTATGAATTCATAGTTTTCGTATCTTTTACGAAGAGTAGTCTTGGGGTTATCTTCCTTCTTTGCCCTTACATGATAATATCCGGACCGCAAATCCCCCTTGAAGAAGTATTGTGCTCCACATAGCTAATTGAACAAGTCATAAATTCATGGGAGATGTAACTTGTTCTTTATCGTGAATTTGTTGAGCTCATGATAATTAATGCAAAGGGGCATTGACCCATCCTTCTTCTGGATGAAGAGGACTAGTGCACCCCATGGTGATGAACATTGGAGGATAAACACTTTATCTAGATTCTCATGTTGTTGTTTCTTTAGCTCCTCAAGTTTGACAACAACCCTTCTATATGGAGTCTTGGATATTACCAATGCCCTAGGTATAAGATCAATTGTGAATTTAACATATCTTCTAGGAGAAAGACCATGCAATTCTTCGGGAAACACTTCAGTGAATTACCTCACAATAAGCATGTCTTCTTGGATGATTTCCCCCTTAGACTCAATAATCTAATCTAGATACACATGCTCATAGAGAATTAATTTCCATGCTTGAGATGATGGAGCTAAGGAAGATCCATCTTCCCCCTTGCACTTGTAAAGAATCAGGGGTTGATTCTCCACATGGGGAGTGACTTCCATCTCATGGATATTTTTGTTGGATATATATAAGGAAATCCAGTTCATGCCAAGAATTGCATTAAATTACATTAGAGGTAGTATGATGAGGTTCCCCAGGATGTTCAATCCACTGATTATCACAAGGGAGGAGTTATAATCATGGGATTCAATGATTTCCCCATTTTCCTTACTCGCCGACATCTTCACTTCCATAATTATTCATGGTGATGGGATTGTTCTACTAAAAATTCAAGATATAAAATAATGTGTAGAACCTGAATCGAAAATTAAATTTTATATTATTGATTGAATAAGTGGAGTACCTATCACCACTACGTTTTCAGGGATCACTTTGGCAGTAGTGATTGAAAAAGCTCACCCTTGTTGCCTTGCATGTTGTTTACTACGGAAAAATGGGTATTTGCGACGGGGGAATTGACCCGTCGCAAATAACTACTTATTTGCGATGGGTTAGCTTCCCCCGTCGGAAAAAGACTGGGGCGCTTTGCACGCCAAATCGCGGGAAAGTTATTTGCGACGGGCGGTTACCGCCTGTCGCAAATATGCGGTGGCGGTAAAAGATATTTGCGACGGGAATCTACCCCGTCGCAAATAACAGGCGTCGGTAAAAGCTATTTGTGACGGGAATCTACCCCCGTCGCAAATAGTATGCCGACAGGTTATTATTCGTGATGGGACCCGTCGTGAATAACTATTTAACCGTTGACCATAATAAATGACGGCTAAGGTATTTGCGACGGTACCCGTCAAAAATAATACTATTTCCGATGGGATACCCGTCACAAATAGACCCATCGCAAATGATCTAACCTATAAATACCCCCCATCTGTTTTTTTTTTCATTCATCCTCAAACTCAATCTTCTCCTTCTCTCAAAATTCTATTTTTAGATTTCAGTGTTTCTTCAGTTTAATTTTTTTTCCGGAGTTGATATTGAAGTTTTCAACAACGATCAGGGATCAACCTCAGATCAATTTTAAAGGTATTTATGTTATTTTTAATTTAATATTTATTTTAAAATTTTTTATTAGTTTCAATTATTCTTAATTAGTTGTAATTTAATTATGTTTACATTGTTTTGTTACTTAATAAATTTAAATTATTATTATTCTTTGTTCATAGTTAATGGTACTTAGGAATAATTAGTAATAATTTCCAATAATTAAGAATAAATGCTAATAATTAGTAATAAATATCAATTATTAGGAATAATTAGTAATAATTACCAATAATTATCAATAATTAGTAATAATTACCAATAATTACCAATAATTAGTAATAATTACCAATAATTACCAATAATTAGTAATAATTAGTAATAATTACAATAATTAGTAATAATTTCCAATAATTACCAATAATTAGTAATAATTTCCAATAATTACCAATAATTAGTAATAATTAGTAATAACTACCAATAATTAGGAATAATTAGTAATAATTAGTTATAATTAGTAATAATTAGTAATAATTAGTAATAATTAGTAATAATTAGTAATAATTAGTAATAATTAGTAATAATTAGTAATAATTAGTAATAATCAGTAATAATTACTAATAATTACGAATAATCAGTAATAATTACCAATAATTACCAATAATTTGCAATAATTAGAAATAATTACCAATAATTAATAATAATTTTAAATAATTATCAATAATTAGTAATAATTACAAATAATTATTAATAATTAGTATTAATTACCAATAATTGTCCGTAATTAGTAATAATTAACAATAATTACCAAGAATTACCAATAATTAGTAATAATTACTAATGATTTAACAATAATTAGCAATAATTACCAATAATTAGTAATAATTCGTAATAATTACCAATAATTATCAATAATTGGTAATAATTACCAATAATTAGTAATAATTACAAATAATTACCAATAATTACCAATAATTACAAATAATTAGTAATAATTAGTAATAATTATCAATAATTAGCAAAAATTAGTAATAATTACCAATAATTAGTAATAATTAAAAATAATTATCAATAATTAGTAATAATTAATAATAATTACCAATAATTAGCAATAATTAGTAATAATTACCAATAATTAGTAATAATTACAAATAATTATCAATAATTAGTAATAAATATAAATAATTATCCACAATTAGTAATAATTACCGATAATTAGTAATAATTACCGATAATTAGTAATAATTAGTAATAATTACACATAATTAGTAATATTTACCAATAATTACCAATAATTACCAATAATTAGTAATAATTGGTGATAATTAGTAATAATTACCAATAATTACCACTAATTAGTAATAATTAATAATAAATACCAATAATTATTAATAATTAAAAATAATTACCAATAATACGTAATAATTAGTAATAATTACCAATAATTAGTAATAATTAGTAATAATTAGTATTAATTACCAATAATTAGTAATAATTACCAATAATTAGTAATAATTACCAATAATTAGTAATAATTACCAATAATTAATAATAATTACCAATAATTACCATTAGTTAGAAATAATTACCAATAATTATCCATAATTAGTAATAATTTCTGATAATTATCGATAATAAGTGACTTCCCGGCTTATGGGATGTTATCTGGCTGGAGTACACATGGTCAGAAATCATGTCCTTACTGTATGGGAGAGAACAAAGAATTTATGCTCATTCATGGAAAGAAACATTGTTATTTTGACTGTCATCGTAGATTTGTTCCAACTGATCATCCTTTTCGCAGAAACAGATCTCATTTCAGAAAAGGAACAGTTGAAAGGGATGGACCTCGAAAAATGCAATCAGGTTCGGAGTTAAAATCAGTTGTATTTTCATTACCTCCCATCACTTTTGGTCCCACAATAAACCAACAGAAAATTTCTGGTTTTGGGAATGAATACAATTGGATTAAACGTAGCATATTTTTAGATTTGCCATATTGGTCTGATTTGTTGGTCCGACACATGTTAGATGTCATGCACATTGAGAAGAACTGTTTTTATAATTTTTTTCATACAGTTTTGTATACGCCAGGAAAGAGAAAAGACAATGTAAATGCACGTTTACATCTTGCCCAAATTTTCAGGCGTCCAGAACTGGAACTGTTTGAGAATGTCGGAATAGAAAGGTTACTGAAACCAAAAGCAGCTTATACACTTTCTAAAGAAAATCCTTTATTATTATGTCAGTGGATTGCAGATTTGAGACTTCCAGATGGTTCTGCTTCCAATTTGGGTAGATGTGTAAAGAATGGTCATATTACTGGATTAAAAAGTCTTGATTGTCATGTTATAATGGAAATACTTCTATCCATTGGATTAAGAGGTCTGTTGAATTATGTGATTTGGGATTCTATAACATACATGTCACATTTTTTTTGGCGAAATTTGTGCGGCTACAGCAGATTATGATGCTCTATGCAAACTTGAAGAAGATGTTGTTGTAATTATATGTAAACTGGAGAAAATATTTCCGCTGTCTTTCTTCGAATCAATGGAACATTTGATGTTACATTTTCTATATGAATCCAAATGTGGAGGTCCAGTACAGTTTTGATGGATGTACCCATTTGAAAGATGCATGCAAAAATTGAAAAGAAAAGTACGTTACAAAGCATTTGTTGAAGGATCTATTGTAGAAGATTATTTTCAAGTGGAAATATCTTTTTTCTGCTCCCATTATTTTGAATCTGAGTATCCTTCAAAACACAACCGAATGGGACTGAACGAGAGGAATATTGATGAAATCGACAATCAATTGTCTATTTTCAACCAGCCAAAGCTTGGTTTTTGTGGAGTTTATGAACGCTGGCTTTCGGATGATGAACATCACAGAGCTCATACGTATGTTCTGCTCAACTGTGAATAGATGACATCAATTGTACTGTAAGTGTTTATATCACTTATTCTATCATTTATGTTACAATAAATAACATTGGTTTTTATAGGTTGTATGATAATCATATCAAAAAAAACAAATTCCACAAATTACAGCAGCTGCTCTCAAAGAACGCCGACTGAAAAATTTCTCTCAGTGGTTTCAAAAACTGGAAACATAAATTCTTTATCTATTAGAAACTCATTCAATGTATAATTTACTATATTGATAATTATTTCACAAATTTTCAGGTGTCTCGACATGCTGATAAAATTGACAAACGGCTGTGTATATTGAGTAACCAACCTTCCAAACATGTTAAAACTTATAATGCATATGTGGTGAATGGATTTCGATTTCACACACATGCATATGGGGAATCGAAAAAAACAACGAACAGTGGAGTTATCTTGAGAGGATCTCATCATCGAGAAAATGAAGTTAACTTTTATGGAATACTTGATGAAATCATTGAACTCTGTTATCTTGGACAACATTACATAACCATGTTCAAATGTCAGTGGTTGGATACAGAGAGAGGCGTGCGTGTTCATCCGACTCATGGAATCATCGATATTAAATGTAAAAGTGTTATCGCAGTAAATGAAATATTCTTATTGTCTCAACAGGAACATCAAGTTTATTATGAAAAGTAATGTGCTACATCAAGAGACTTGACTGATTGGTGGAGTGTAATAAAAATCAAAGTTTGAGACAATCAGTTTAGTCAAAGTGAATGTGCTTTCACTAATGTGCAAAGAATTGAAGTTTTTCAAGAGAGTCATCAAAATCAATCTTTTTTACAAAGAGACATGAGTATCGATGACGACACCCCACATTTAAGAGTCATTGATGATGATGATGGTAATGATGTCACATATGAATTTGAAATGGTAAGAGATTAAGAAACTGGAACTCTAATGGATATCGATGATGTTGAGGAGGAATATGAAGATGACCTTGACATATATGAAGATGATGATGAAGATGAACACTGATAGAATTCTATGGTAGTTATATACAATCATAATATATATATGTATATATAATAGTAATTATCAATTATTTTCTAACAACATTAACATTTTCTGTTTCAGATGGACGACGAGACATTTCGTGAGTTGGCGGATGCTGCCCTACCTTTCGATGCGGATGAGTTGCTAGCAGATGACCCTCAGCTTGCAGGCGCTCTAGGAAGTACGCGGAGGGGGCGCGGTCTTGCATGATTGATGATTCCTGACCCCGTCCCCGAGCGACGTCCACATCTTGGGTTTGATCCACGCACACGGAGGTGTGATAACCTGTGTGATAATCTGTGGATTTGACTAAGATTTCATTAATCTATTCACATAATAAATGTTTATTATTTTTACAGTTTTCCACATATAGCAGTCGGACATAGAAGCGCTATTTTGCGCAACTATTTATATCAGTCGTGGACCACATGGGAGCAGATTCCCATTGATGTGCTGCAGGCCATGTTCAGCCATTGGTTGGTACGTACGTAAATAAATAATTTTTCTTTTGAAAATTATTTCATTTCTAACATAATATTTTAATTTATTTGTAGGGTTTATGGTATCCGATCGAGGATACCATGCGCGACGCCATGCGCAAGGCATGGGAGGTGGCCATGCGTGATCGCTTTCGTCAGTTTTTGCATAATTTAAGAAAAGCTGCCACGAAAAAAGCTGGAGTATCCGATTTTGACGAGTCATGTAGAGCACACCGACCAGAGTACATTTCATCCCATGTATGGGATGGATTATGTGCACACTGGTTGAGTGGTGCCTTTTAGTGGAGATCATCGGTGGGGAGGCAGAACCGGGGGAGACAGGAGGTGACTCATCGAGCTGGGAGTCGTTCTTTCAGTACTCATAGATAGCATCTGGTACGTACATTATTTATAAATATTTTATATAACTATAAATATTAACAGTTTATTTTTTATTCTTATAGGCTGTCGAGCACCCCGATATTACGAAGTACGACGTATATTAGAGGATGTATAGTGATCCCGCTACTAGGGAGCCCAGAGGTGATCGCCAGCATCACATCGTGGTCAGTATTATTTGTTTTCAAGTTTAAAAATTAACTGCATATAATATATTCACAATTTTAATTTTAAATTGCAACTACAAGAGTCATATGAGGCCACAACGTCACAAACCCGGCCTGAGAGTCAGGCCGCGTCATCAGATCAGACCACTGGCCATCAGTTTGATGAGGCGGCATGGATGCATGCCACCCATTATGCCTTCGAGAAGGGCCGGGTAGTTGGTATTAGCTCTCAACTGACTCCCGGAGATTATTATGGCAGTGCTGCGATGTCGGCGTCCAGCTCGAGAGGAGCTCATGTATCTTCTTCTGCTACATAGTATGAGGATCAGTTGCGATCTCAGACTACACTGATAGAGAGTCTCCGATAAGAGCAGGAGCAGATGCGTCAGTAGTAGCAGCAGCATGAGGAGGAGCGTCGACGCCAGCAGGAGCTGTACGAGGAGCAGATGAGTCGGTGGCAGCAGCAGCACCAGGAGCAGATGGAGGACATGAGCCGACTCACTCATGCTTTAGGGATGGATTTTCGTCCACCAGCGTCTGCAGATCCCCCCCTCCCCCCTCCTTCAGATTATAGTTTTTTTTATGTTATAAAGTTTGTTAAATCAAAATATGAATTTTTTCTATTCGTAGATTCTGTCTCATTATAAAATATTAATAATATTATATTTTGAAATAAAAATATTAATATGAATAATAATATTATTTATATTTTATAATATTAAATTTTATATATATATTAAATTTTTTTAATATTATAATTTAATTATATTTTTTTTGTAATATTTGAATTATTTTAATATTTGAATGTAAAATAATTCAATTATTTTTATATTAATTAAAATAACTTATTAATATATTTTTATTTATGAATTATAATTATAATATTATTATATTAATTAAATAATTTATTAATATTCTATTATTTTTTATTTTTGAATTATAATTCTATTATTATTATATAAATTAAAATCATTTATTAATAATTTAATATTTTTATATTTGAATTATAATTCTATTATTATTATATAAATTAAAATCATTTATTAATAATTTATTATTTTTATTTGTGAATTATAATTCTATTATTATATTAATTAAAATAATTTATTAATATTTTATTATTGTTTATTTTTGAATTATAATTGGATTATTATTATAGTAATTAAAATAATTTATTAATAATTTAATTTTTTTTGTTTTTTTATAGTATTTGTGACGTGATACTATGGCCATCACAAATAGTAATCTTATATCCATAAAAATAATTTAATAATAGTTTTTAATTTTTTTTTAAAAAAACGTAATTGCGACGGGGCCCGTCGCAATTCGTATTTGTGACGGGCCCGACGTAATTACTATTTTAAATGTTTTTATAGATATACGGAGTAATATTTGTGACGGGAAGGATCCCCGTCGCAAATAATATCTATAGCGACGGGCCCGTCGCAATTAATTGTTGTTGCGATGACGTTTTCTGCAACGGGCGATTTGCGACGGACCCCCGTCGCAAATGACCCGTCACAAATACCTGTTTTTCTAGTATTGGTTGGTTGCCTCTGAAAACCCTTGACTTAGGAAACTAATTTGCAAGATGCCCTGGATCTTAGAAGTTGTAGCAATGAACCAAGCGTTGAGGTTCGAACAATGTTTTTTTGTACTCTGTCATAGGCGTTGGTCTTTCTTGTCGACACATAATATCTAATAACCCTTCTCTTCCATACCTATAGCATTTCCTTGTCCCCTTCAGGAAATTTTCGGGTTTCTTCTCTCCACACCTTTGTCAAGTGGGGTACTGGATCTTCCTAGAACTGTTGGATTTTTCCATCAGACCGCCAATATTAAATTCCACCTTCTACTTCATAGCCCCATGATACCCCTGAGATTCTCTGCTCTCCATTTCTACCTTGAGGGCACATCAGCCAATTTTTTTATAGCTGTCGAAGTCATGGATCGCCAGTGCTTTCCATAGGATAGGTTTCATCCCACCAAAGAAGTGCTCAGCCTTGAAATCATGGGTAACGACAATGCCGGAGGCATTTAATGCAAGCCTAGAGATGTTTTCCTCATATGCTTTGATAGATTCGTTGTCTTTTTTCTTGAGGTCAAGGAAGTCCCTTTTCATCTTAATCTAGAGGGTGTGCGGATAAATTTTTTCAAAAAATATCTTCCAAAAATCCTTCCATTCCAATGCCTCAATATCCTCTTCAGGCATCGTATTTTTGATCAACATCCACTGTTGATCAGCTTCACCCTCCGTATGATAAGTAGCCCAAAAAACCATCTCTTATTTAGAACATTTAAGTATGGAGAAGATCTTTTCAATGGAGTTGATCCATTGTTCATCTATTGAGGGATCAAATGATACCTTTAAAGTTGGAGGCCTTTATCTCATGAATCTCTTGATAGAGACTTGTTCTTTAATGGGGGGGAGGGGGGGTTGAACATTCTTCTTGTCCCATGTTTCTACTCAAAGCTTTTGTTATATATAAGAGAAGTGTGAAAATGTTTTTGATTCCTACTCCCATTGTATTGGGAATATCATTAGTACAGTCATCACATTGATCTTCACATTGGTTGTTAGACCAAGTCCCCCTATTATCGGCCATTGGATTGAATAAATGAAAAGTTAGGGATTACACATAAAGGGTAATACAAGGACAAAACTAATGACTCATAGATAACTTTTATTTCTTTAACATATGTATCTATTGGATTCTTTCTTTGATATCCATGATCTAATTTCTAACATATAGTCATAGGGAATTTTTTAGTCCCTTAATAATGGATCATACTAAGCTTGTTAATTTACTAAAGAAAATCCCCTAGGAGTGTTGTAACCAAGATTCCATCAAGGCCAATTGTCGTGCACCAGTTCCAGTTTGATTCTAGCTCAAAGCAGTTTTTTTTTGTTCTTTACCCCTAGGATACATCTGTGCCAGAGCCGCCTCTACCTTCTTGTATGCATAAATGGATGTATTTTCTTGATAAAACACTTACTCAACACTCAAAAAAACATAGGTATGTTTTTATTTTACATATTCATGTGTCTGAGGCTTTATAAGGGTTTTCTAATCCTAATCCCAAAAATATCTAAACCTATCCTCTGATACCAACTATGATAACTCTGATCATTTATTACAGAAGTAAACATAATTTATTACATAAACATCACTTGTACAACATAGAATATTGATAGGTGTATTTTCTTTGGGGCATAGGATCATTACATAACAACATAAAACATGAAATACAATATCTTTATTGAAAACATCCTTTACATGACCACTACATTCCCTAGTACATATCATTTCATAGGATAACATGAGGACATGAATAGGAAAAGGGTGATCTATAAAGACAAATAAGGGAATAATAAAGGAATAACATAAGGAATACAATAAATGTTAGAAAATAGGCATATCAATAGATCACAAAAGAATCATAAACAGAAAGGCATGATAAAGAATCATAATCATAACATGGAAATGTAGAAACAACCCTTAACTTAGAATTAGCATGTGCCAAGACTCATAGCACATGGAGCATGAGTAAACACCTATTTCACATGAAGGATGAGTAACCCATCATTTCACTTGAATTAGCATGAGTAAACATCCATTTCACATGATGTATCATGACACAATACATTATCAAATGCACTGGAGAGCTATTAGGGTGCCCCCTTTATAAACATTTCATTTCATGAATAAGTGTTCCACATGGATCATAAAACATTGAATCATTGAACATAATAAATTATTCCATAATAAATGAATGTGAAATACACACATGAAACACATTAAAAAATAAGTAAATGTTCATAAAGGTGAATACCCTTGATAGAGAAATGGTTATGCTATTCACTACACAATGACTTTGGCTTGGAAAAGCATGGTGCAATTTTGGCAGCATAACCGCATGACATAAGAACTGAGAAAAATAGTAGATGAGAAATAAATGGGGTGTCTCATAATATTTACATGAAATGGAAAGTAAGGGGTCATATATATACATTTCCAATCAAATGTAATGGAATTTAGATTCATGATAAAAAATAAATGATTGAATATAAATAAAGAGAGAGAAATTCCTTTTGGAATTTCAGCATAGTAACAGGTGTACATGGGAGGCATTTAATAGGAGATAAAGGGGTCACCCATAATTCAAACATAAAGAGGGAATTATGGGGGAGGTGTGAAACCCTACCCAAACATTTATTATACAAATTAAAAGGGAATAATAACTTAATGAATATTGTAAAAAATGAGAATGGAAGAAAAAACCATATGTGGAAGTGTGCTTCCAATGGCTTGAGAGAGGCTTGAGAGAGGCTTCGTGGGAGCTTGGGGCACCTTGATAGGATTCTAAAGACATGAGGAAAGAGGTTGGATGAACCCCAATGGCTTTGAAGGAGGAGGAAGTTGGAGCATGATTGGGTTTATATAGAAAAGGTGAGGTAATTCCTTATTATTTAGGTTTGGGACAACTCACATTAAACAAATCCAACCCACAAACCAGACCTATGTTTTTTACCATTGCATTTGGAAAAGGGTGGTGGAGAAAAATATTTTATAAGGCCAAAGTTTGATCATCTTAAAATAATGGGGTTGCTTTTGTGAGGTGAGTCACAATTCCAAGGAAAACAATTTAAAAATGAAAAATGTATAACAAGTCCTGAAGGGTCAATTAAGGCTTTGTAAAATAAATCAAACAAACCAAAAATCATATTATTTTAAAATAAAAACTAACATTTATAAAAAATCATGGGTTTTTACAAAAATGTCTTTCAAACCTTAATAAAAATTACAATTGCATTCATAAAATTATAAAAGCATTTATATTTGATAAAAATTAATTTAATAATAATTATATTATTTTATTAAAATATTAGTTAATTCAAAAATCAATTAAATCATCAATATAGATTTCTTAGTTAAAAATTAACTAAAAAGAGTGTTTCTGCTTTAAAAACTATATACAAGGTATCAAAAATAAAATGAATGTATATTCATTATTATATAAAAAAATAATGTATATAAAAATAGTGTTAAGGTCTTGTAACATAACCCCTTTTTAGACCCACACAAGACCGAAGAGTATGGTTGGTGATGGTGACAAACTCTTGGGGTGGATAAGATAACATTTCTCGGGTGGTAATCTCTATCAACTTCCACTTCTCTCGTAGGTGGTCCTGCTCGAGCTTAACATATTCAAGCTCGGTTTGGGCTTGGTCAAGAGCGAAGCCCAATGACGCATCCTCCTTTCTCAGCTCTGACAAATGGTCTTCATATAGGACACATCTACCAGATGAGGCTATTTATTCCTTTGTCTGGGTAAATTTTATTTGTTAAAACCCTATATTTATACTAATTAACTGATCACTATTCAAGGACTATATTTTCAAGGGTCGCAATTCTTAATAATATTTTAAAATCCAAAAACAAAAAACCAACGAAGTTGACATTTTATATAAAAATTTACATAAAGATACATTTAATTAGATCAAGAGGGATTTCCCTTGTCGAATGTTTGGGTCGTTAAAATTAAAATATTTTACAATTTTAAATTATTTTTTAAGAAATGATAATAAATAATAATAAAAACATGATAAAAATGAGATATGCTTATTTTTGGAAGTGATTGTATGCACAACAACATGAATTATGTTTTAATTTTTCTTATTGGAAATGTTGAAAAGAAGTTAATTGTTATTATAAGAATATATAAATAATAATTAAATTATAAAAATTAATTAGTAGTACAATACAACAAAAACTAAATTTGAAGTGGAAAAATTAGTACCTATGTTGAGAAAATCAGTTTTCCATTGGCCAAATCCTTGAAAATAGACGAATTAGGACAAAATATTTTGTTTATTTGATTAAGGAAGTTAAATTGGATTATTGGGTGAGTAAATATGGTATATTTTTATTATTAAATATAAATTTGGGAGTGATATTGAGAAGTTTTTGAGTGACCTATTTTATAAGTGGTGAGAATGACATTTTTGTAAATATTACATTTAAATAAAAAAGAGAAGGTGTTTCAAATGCCAGTAAGAATAAAAAATAGATAATAATGGATTTTAGATAATTATAGTTTGATTTACATTTTGATTACTCAATTTTTTTTTAAAGTAGGTTTTTCACTTTTATTAACCCATTTTAACCCCTTTTGGCTTTTACAATGCACAATAGATTTTATCCATGTAGTCTATATTTTATGAAAAAAATATAGGGTAACCCTTATTAAATAAATTTTATGTTATGAACCAAAATAAAAAACAATTCTAAAACAATTATTTTTAAAAATTATGAAAATTTATATTTTAAATTTAAAATTTAATATATTGAAAATCTATTTTTTTGGGAAAAAACGTTTTATCGTTAAGTGTTCATAGTCATATTTATTATTGTTTATGAATTTTATGGGTGATAAAATATTTATATATTGGTTTAAACCATATATTAGATTTATTTTTAATAGGATATCAATATTTGTTATTAGATAAAAATTACAAAATGTTAATAAAACAGTTCACTAAAAATAATTTTTTTATCTTTATTTTGGTAATAAAGATTAATTCGAGAAAAATTATTTTTACTAATGAATAAAACTGAAAATATTATAATATTTGGAAATTAAGATCTAAATTTTGAAAATATTATTTTTTATTTAATTCCTATATGTTATGGGAAATAATTTTTAATATAAGTGAATCAAAATAAATTTTAGACTAAAATATTATACAAACATAAAAAACGTAAACATTGGAATTTTTAATTCAATGTAGTGTTCATGAAAAAATAATTATACTCTTTAAATAAAAAAATTAATAATTTTTTTAGGATTTTAATTTATAATTAAATCATGATAGGATCATAAATGCTATGATTCTACTAAAAAATGTAATTTTTACTACTCACCAAAAAATCAATTACTTTAAAAAAAATCCAAAAAATACACTAAGACAATTTTTATATGATCAATACAAATATGGTATACTTTTATAAAATATTAATTTTATAAATTTATAAATTTGTCATTTTTATGTAATCAAGATAAAAGGATCTCTATAGTGTATACTATGTAATAATTTTTGGGTGTACTATTCACCTGATATAGTAGGGTATACCGTATTATAGTCTCCCCCGGAAAAATAATTCAACATCAAAATTTGGATATATTTTTTAGTTTATTGTA
This sequence comes from Viscum album, assembly GCA_963277665.1. Lineage (NCBI taxonomy): Eukaryota > Viridiplantae > Streptophyta > Magnoliopsida > Santalales > Viscaceae > Viscum > Viscum album. The sequence goes on from OY728129.1 coordinate 1,074,178,325, forward strand.
TTTGGGAATTATTTCATCATATATTTTTTAGCCTCACATGTTTTCTCCATATGTTTTTATTTCTATAATATAATTTCATGGGTTGAGTTTTTCCATTTTGAATCATTTGATCTCTAGTGTTATGGATCTATACAAGCTCTTCATTAGAATAAATATTGCATTAAAATACTATTCCCTAATAAATGAATAAATTCATGGGGTATTTCATGTATTAAAAAATTAAATAAATATTAGATATTGAAAGATATAGTGTTATGGATCTATACCAGATCTTCATTATTCTATACATTACTATTTTTCCTTCACATGTTTTGGAACAAATAACATCATTCCTCCAACTTCTTCCCATATTGTTATAGTATAAAATATCTTCCAAAATATTTCTTATTATATTTATATTTAGATTAATTAATAGATCATATTATTGTACAAAAATTCCACAATTGATAGATAATGATGACATATTACTTGAAAGTAAATATAACATGATCTTATCAAGTATTAAAATGTAAAATATTTTCTTTAATATATATATCAGTTTTGACTTGATAAGGGGAGCATAAATATACACGAAATTCCATAACATTAAAAATAACATTCTAGAATTTCTTTGTGAACTGGGGGGGGGGGGTCAGAGTCATATGCAATTGGTAGTGGTACCCCATAAAGTCTTATGGATTCATTGATATAAATACGATCGGGGTGCTCATGGGGAAGGCCATCCCTTACTACTATGAAATGATAAAACACACCAAGGAAATCAATGAAGACCAATCTATAATTATTATTACATGGATTATTTAGAATACTAATTAAAAATTCTATTATAATATTTTCCTGATTCAATATAGGAAATGTTATAGGTTTCATGACTACAATAGGGTGTTTACATCAATCAATTACCAATAGGAATGCAATTTTGTTTGACACATAATCCACATTTTCACTATTAATTCTTTCCCAAAAAAATATTCTCTGAAATCCATATACATTTTTTGGATACGATCTTGTATATAAAATTTCGATTTATTCACTTCGTCAATTAGTTTCCTCTAAATATCTATTTCAGATGGCACACATAAAATCATTCCAAAATTTAACACTTAGTATTTATAGATAATTTCTCAAAAATTCCCATCATTCACTGCATTAATCATCCTTTCTAAATACATATTATCATACCATGACATCGCTATATTTTCAAATTAATATGGGTAATAAATATCTTATAAATAGAATGATGGATACCATTTCATAAAAATTACCATATCATTCAACTCAAGAGACCTCAATATAAGACCCTAATTTATAATCATCATGATAAAAATACTATAGTCTCTCATTCCAAATGAATCAGTTTCTATATTTTCTTTCCTAGGGTTGTAGTTTTTCATGAAATAGTTGTCCTTAATTTGTTACACCTATCTTATTTGCCCCATGTTATCTATTTCTAATGGTAAACATATTTCAAAATTTGTTGGTCCTTGTATATTTAATATCATTCACCATAATGATAGTTCCCCCATGTCAATAAAGAAAAATATTACTACATCCAATAAAAGTTCATGTATTGTATAGTTCCATTCATGGATCTTCAATTTCTATTTTGTATAAACAAGAAAACTATCATTATTCATAAGTATACAACTTACTCTATTATTTAAATCATCATTATATTTTTCAAATCCATCCATTCCAAATGGTAAAGTAAATACTAGTTCATTAATAAAAGTTTTATTTGTCTCTTCAAAAAACTCATCACATTCACTTTACTATGAAAATTTAAACCATTTACATGTAAACTTGGTTAAATGGTTGGACAATATGTATTTTGTTTAAAAACCTAATAGTGGCCTACTAAACAAAAGAAAACTATATATATCACTTAAATAGTTTAGATTAATGCATTCTTGGACTACCTTTTTCATTAAAGGATCAATAAATATTCCACCCTTTGATATAATTTTACAATTGAAATAAACATCATATACCCACAATATAAACATACTAGGTTTTCCATGAAATTATTTTTATCTAATGGTATTATGAATTTCATGTAGGCAAATCCCATTATATTAATTTATTTTAGATTACAACCAGATATTATCAATTAATACCACTAAAAATTATAAAACATGTTCCTTGAATACTTTATACAGTATATTTATAAAAAAGGTTTAAGTTGACATCAAAAAATCCATTCCATGATATTTTCCCTAGAACTCATGATTTTATCCTCACTAACAAAAAATGAATTTTTTTAGTATAAATGAATCATTATTTAAAAAAATGGAGAATATTAGATTTCCATGAATGAAAATAATTCTCACACACTAGAAGATGTATATATCTAAAAAAATTATACAATATAAATAAATTGTGGTCAGAACCTCCTTCTGAAAGAAGGGTGTGGATTTATAATGAGAAGTGGGTTTTATGTGATTCAAAGAAGAATACACTCTTCGCATCAATAAAATCTTTATGTGTGACTTTTCATTGATCATTGGCTAAATTATGGAGGAGGATGGATCAATAGTAATCCTTGGTTGGGGTGTGGGTGTGTAGTCCCCATCTTATAGACTACTTGGATCACCGAGTTGGTTCACATAGGTGGGGATTACCTGGGTAGGGTCTCACCGAAGTTTTTATATATGTGCATCGACTGTATACCAAGAGGTTCATACAGACTCCTTCTACATGGTCTGTATAGATTATCCACCCCTTCCAAGACACTTGTGTGTGGAACCTATCGGATAAAACTACAAAGACAACCCATTTTACCTAGGGTTCCATGTTGGAATATAAATAGGACCCTTAAGTTCATCATTTGAATAAAACCCCAATGAAGTGTGGAATATCTTCCTCCCCATGTGCTTTTCCTAGGCCCAAGAAAACACTATTTTTGCTCTACAAAACCTAAGGTGAGATGGAATTAATAGGGATACTGGTGTCAATATACCAGCAGTGTGTCATATATAATGAATATATGGAAGGATCCACTCCCCTCTAATCAATAAGAACTTGAGTTAAGGTCCCCTCTTAAATTTGGGACCTCACTGATCCCACTATTCGGATACTAGAAGAAACCCAAGGAAAATAAATCAAGGCCTCACCCATGTGATATTTACCTAGTTTTGCATCATATTGAATCCATCCCTATTTCACATAGTTCTACCCCATCAGATGAACAACTGATCTATATGTGCCTAACCGTACGCAATACCACTATAACTCACCCATCTTCCACCTATATGATACTATTTCTACTCTCCCAATCCATATATATGTGAGCCTTCTTTAAACGGTCTCTTGAATTCACCAATGGTAGAGCACCTCCATAAATGGGACACTAATATAAGGGACAATAATACAATGTCTCCAACAAATAATGTAAACAAGAATATCTATGGTGAGATGCACACCATCAGGTCTCCCAATTGGTTATTCGTTCATTTGGTTAGAGGTGTTCTACACTAGTCCTACCCAATGTGCAGGGTCCTTGTGGTGTTTGTAGTTATTCAACCATTTGGTCGTGGGAAATAAGGGTTATTATAAGGACCTATTAGTTTTAGAAACAAGGGTCTGGGTTTTCTCCTTCCCACATATACTTTCAGAGATGAGGGCATGGGTAATGTCCATAAATCATCACCACTGATACTAAGGACCTCCAATTTATGTATCATAGGGGGGATCACACTTTATTTTCCCTTTCTGTTCTACAGATTCATCATCACCACTTCTCATGAAATTTTGAGACAATTTATTCCACCAAGAGTAAGACTTTGGCCTTTCTTATGGGTAATAGTTAGAAGGGCAGTACGATGTGACTATCCTAGTTATGAAATCAGTGAGGGGAATAGTAAATAAAATCCATTTCATATTCTCACATCACCCCACCATTGTCCACACGAACATGACTGATATTATGTGGGTTTTAAAAATCTAATGTTTCCCCGTGTTTCATATAGTGAGAATGACTCATTTGGTATTGGAGACTAGTTATGATCAGTACATGTGCACTATCTTATGCATGTCTCGGTAGAGAATTGTATTTCTGATCTTCCTCTTGCCTCCATTTATATAGCCTTCATAAGAATGGGTACTCAAAAACATGTATCCAATCAAATTAATAATCTTAATTATTGTAATCCCCAACTATACCTATCCAATATGACATCCACCAAGGTGTAATCCCCAACAAAACTTCCAAACCTCCATGAGTCGAGAATTTCATCATGGACCCACTAAAATGAAATCATTTGTATTATAATCCCCGACAATAGTGTCACCATAATAAAAGTTCTTATCCCTTGTGAAAATAAACATCATAGGTCCACCATAGGCATGGGTTCTCAAACCAATAAAACTACATGGTTTTCAAATCCCGTTCAAATGGGATACATACAAAACCTCCTTGATTTCCATCCCAGGACCCCAAATCAACAACAATATCTCCTAGTCCACATTCCTAGTAAGTTCATATAAAAACTGGGATCACACGTCCATTACAGGTTCCTTGGGCCACATTAGTATAATTCCCACACCCAACATTAAATATGAACAATTATCTGAGATGCACATGTGACAAGATGTTAAACAAAACATTTTGTTCTGCATCACATGACCTTAAGAGGTATGATGTTTCCCATTTAGAGTCACTGAACTAATAGTTTTAAAATTCAATTTACAAGGATACAAAATAATACCATTTCATAGGTCCTATAATAACAACTGTGCAAGTTACATCCCCTTTGACGACATCAAATTCCAAATTTCCCCTGTTGTGTGCCTCAAAATAAACATCATGATAATAAATGACAAATGAATATATAATCCATCCATAAATGGGAGTAATTCATAGTGGATCCCAGATACATATAAATATATCCATTGGTGAAGATCCTTGGATACATATAGATTATTTTAAAATTCAAACATGATAATAGTTTATTTTTATTTCATGGGTGGCTCCTGTGATAATTAAGGATTAATAAAGGATTCACGGTCTTATCTTAAATCTTTATGGTGTCTCGGATTAAAATGTAACTCCCCCCTAATGGATGTGACGATCATGACCTCCCATTCTCTAATCCAATGTGGGTCCTAAATTTTGATTGAACCCATTTTCCAATGAACAACTTACTTTGTAAATTTGGTTCATGGAACTTATTGAATAAGGGAACTGTTAGGTGTTTCAAACTCCATTAACAAAACCGCTTGAAATATGTTCAACTGTGGTGAACCTGATGCGATTAATTGTGAAAATTTTAAACACCCCCCAATCTATTAATCGAGTGAAAAATAGGAAAAACATTATTTTCTTCTAAAATAGTGCATAGATAAATCTAAAGTAAACTAAATTAAACTCTTAATATATATACCTCATTCAAAATTTTATTTTGATATATTATCCTTCTTCATCCATGAATGATGAAAACCCAATAAATATATGACATTGAAAAATAATTATCTCTTTGAAGATGATAAAATATTTCATAAATATGTTGTAGAGTGAACATATTATTTATACTAATGGAGTTTGTATCCCTATAATTGATAGAAAATATCAAATACCCATAATTTTTTATATATAGAAAATAAGGGATCCCCATGGTAAAACACAAGTGCATATAATTCCACTGTTATGAAGCTATTATAGTTATATCTTCAACTCTTCTAAGTTCAATTCTGAAATTATATAGGGATTTTTAGATATGGGTCATGTAATAGTAATGAGTTCAATGAAAAACTCAACTTCACACTCAGGTAGATGACCACGTAATTCCTCTTAAAATAAATCTATTTATTTTTTTAAAATGTATAGATCCTCTATCCATAGGATGTCATTCCTATTTTTTATAGTATTTTTCCCTACCCTTATACCACAATTTCCTTAACGTGAGATAATATATTTTAGTCTAGAAAATTATTTGGAGATTAAGTCCCCCTTAAAAATAATGGATTTTATACCCCCTTTAGAAATATTATTCTCCTCTACTATAAAATAATTTTTTATATTATTAATTTATAACCCATTCATTCCAAAAAATTATATTAATATATACCATAGGTATATCCATCATATTTACCACTATATTATTTAACAACATGTTAATAGATAATTTTTAATACATTTCTAGTGTATAAGGATTCTCATTAGGGGTTAGGACTAGGAAGTTATTCTTTAAATTATTATTATATTATTCAATTATGTTTTATAATATTCAATACATAATTGATTTATTGAACTAGAATCAAATTAATCACTATATGACATTGAGTTCATAATTAATGTACCCCTATAACATTATTTGGGACTTAAACCTCAGATTTTGTGATCAATTTAGGTTTTTATTTCTTAGTCAACATTATCTATGGAATATTAAGTTGAAATTTGGGGAATTAATTTTTATAGTTCCATAAATCTGTAACGTTAAATAATTTAACACAATCAACCCAGGCCTTGAATTTTCATTCATAATCAAGATGGCTTTTTTCACACTAGAAAAAGACTCAAATTCCCTTAAATCAATTCCTCCAGTGTTTCTTTAAACAAAAATTACTGGTGGATAATTCAACCCTTACTTTATAGCCCTTAAATATAATTTTTATTATATGGTTCTCAAACAATACCTTACTCTATATAATTACATTCAAGAAATTAGTCTTAGATAACTCCACTTCTATCTAAATTTAACCTGAGACTATATCCTCTTACACTAAAAATATATGGTATAATTATTTTCTATTAATTATGATATATTTCCCATTAATAAATGTTTAATATTTATTTGAATAATATATACATAGTATAAAAATTCTCTAGATAACCGTATAATCTTATCCTCATACTTAGAAGCATTTTCATTTTCCTTCAATTTATGATTGAGGAATAAGATTATGTTTCATCTCTTTCCTCATGAGGAATTAATTTATCTTAAAGTATCACCTAAAACATCTCAATTACCTGTTTTATATATTTGAATCATCTTTAGTGTTATTAATTGGTGACCCACATTGATTGGCATCACCCTTAAATTAATATACTACTATAACATCATTTTCCTTTTTTACATCTTTCTAAAGGGAGAAAAATATTTTCTTAGTACCTGATCCATTTATAAACTACAAATTTTTTTGTAGTTACATTTATTTATGTATTTTGGTGTTATATAAACTGTTCTAATATATTTCCACCAAATTTTGGATCTTCTGGATTTACAATGTGGGCATAGTTTTTTGTCATAACCTGGATCACCTACTCTAATATGGTTATTAACTAATCAACAAAAAATACATCCTCATTAACATTTTTAGGTTAAATATATGCACACTGACTATATGTATTGATATGGTTTCCATTCTGTCAACTACTATCCATTTGTAGAAAATGGAATGCATGCAATTAACATATAATTTTGAAATTAAAATTATGATTCCATTAAGTGTTTTTAGAAAATACTTATAAAATCATAAGGGGTTTTCATAATATTTGTTAAATATAAATAGTTTCCTCTAAATATAGTCCCCTATGGTTTTACTAAGGATACTATAACACCAACTATTACTACCCAAACTCTAGAAACATATATCTAATTATAATATGACATTATTTATACAAAATTAAAGAGTTCGTATATTATCCAAAAACATAAAAGTCTTTGAAGACACAATGCATACATAATTTTACAATACAAATGAAATAATTATATACAACATAAAAAATAATTGAAACCATTATTATTAATCATATAACATCCAATAAATTTACTCATAGTTATCTTCTTTTTCTTATTGGGAATTAAAATGGTAAGGGTGATATAATGGGATCAGAAAGAAAAAGCCTATTGTTGAATATATCACAACATAGGCATGAACTAAATAGTATGGTTGAAATAAATTATTAGAATAATTTCATAGTCAAATGAAACATAGGTAATAATATGTTTTTATAAAAATTAAAAATTTAGATAAAAAATTAATAATCTCATTCTGATGGAATTCATAATGTCAGACATCATAAAAATTTATTCCTGGCCTTGTACCAAAATGTCATATGTAAATTGAAAATGTACATGTCAATACAATAGCTAGTGTTTCCCAGGTGACACACCGATGCATCAAGGGGATATCTAAAATGGGATCAGTTTGTCTCTAATTATGTACAATGCATTCATCATAGGAGTCAAAAATCAATTTCATAACATTCCCTAAGGAACATATTACAAAAACATAGTTAAATAAAACAATGGATATCAAATTAATGGAAATAAAAAATTTATTACTTCACTATTTAATTTAATAATGTGGTTACCAATAAGAATATGCTAACATCACTATAGAATCTTTAGGGTATATTTATTGTAATAAGAAGTACCCTTATTAAGTAAATAATTATATGATAATTTATAGGGTATGATAAAAGTGTTAGACTATTAATATAATATTGTAATTAAGTTGAGTAGTTTGAAATGGAACGATATCAAATAAATTGTATAAAATTCATTCATTAATACTCCAAATAGAATATGAATTATCCAAATAATGCCCCTAAGGTGTTGCAAGTCAGGAGTGTTGTGTTAGGCCCACTCATCATGCACCAAGTAAAGAATAGGTTGATAATCAACCATCCTTTTTTATTATGATTAACCCGTGGTACATCTGCCCAATAGCTATACGAACTATTATTATCCAAATAGGGATTTAATTTATAGGAAAAACATAGTCATTCTTTAATTTTTTTAATTTTTGTTTTTTGGGAATCATTATGTTTAGGGTATCATTTCAATAAAAAAACTATTTAAAATACAAATCCTATAAGGAACATAAAACAATATTCAAAAAATATAATTTATTCCTTAATAAATCCATTCAACATTATATACAAGTTAAATTTTGTATTTTGTTCTAAATAAAAAACTTGTCTAGGGTAAAAGGAATTTGAGATGAAAATACAATTATCATTAATATCACTTATCAAAATGTGGTCAAAACTATTTTATAATTAAAATAACTATCTTAATCACATATTTATGAGAATTATTCATACATATAAATTTTACCAAATTCATTTAGAACCATTAATTACAAATATATTAGTATGTTATATTTTATTTTCATCAGCATATTTTATTAGCATTGATTGATTATTTAATATTAGTTTTGTAATTTTGGTGTTGAATATTTTATATTTATTTGAATTTATTCATTACAATATCATTATAGGTACAAGAATTATATTTAATTATAATTTAACAGTTTCTAATTTTTACCTATAATATTTTTAGTCTTGACGCCTCAAGGTAAAATTTATAATTAATATTTTTTTGACAGATTTGATGAATAAATGGTAGTATATTAATAATAATTTTAATATAATTATAACTATTACAAAACAATAGAATAGAAATTATATTCTTATTCATATCTAATTACACTATTTTTTTTCCATTTTCATCCGTGATATAAATATATAGCATTGTTTATATAGGAGGTTAAAACAAACCCAAATAAAAATACTCTAAACATTATTTGTGAGTCTAGTTATAGAAGTGATTATTTAAGAATGATAACATTATTAAATATGAATTATTATATTATCATATTTTTAATTTTTTTTAATTGTTTTGTGATTTTAATAAATTAGAATAAAACTATATAAAAAATGAAAATGTCTAAATCATGGAGGTGGTAGTCTGCACAAACACAAGATTGACAATTTCATTTTTCATAAATAAAAAGAGGGAATGTAGTTTATATTAATTACGGTAATATGAAAACATTAAATATACTATTAAAACAAATTTCATCAAATAATTTTGGTAAAAATATATTTTAATGGTAATGATAGAGAAGAATCAATTTTAGTTAAAAGTTAGTACTTATATTAAGAACATGAGTTTACTTAGAGGACTCTTTGAAATGTAAAAAATCAAAAAAAAATTGTGTCTATAATTTTATCTAAGTGGAACTAGATTATAGTGAAAGTAAAGTGGGTAGTTGATTAATTTTAAACCAAAATTATAGAGTCTTATAGAAGGGATGATCGTAGACCCCTTTCATAGGTGGTGAGAATGACATTATTGTTATTTCATATTAATATAATGAGATAAGATTTCTAGAAGGAAAAAATTGGAAAGTAGTAGAGTGGATATTGGTTCAAATCGACCCACACATCAAAAAAATAAATTTGGAATAATTTTTTAAAATGTAAGGCTTTATACAACTTTTGTTAACCCTTTTTACCCCATCCAGATTTTTTAATGTTAACTAGTTTTTACCTAAGTAATTTGCATTTTGTTAATAAATATAAGTTATCTATTCATACCAATTTATGATTTTATAAACAAACATTTATGCTATATACAATATAATTTAAATTCTAAATAAATAAATATTACATTTAAATTACAACAATTTATACTAAAAAAACTATTTTCTTGAAAATTTGTTGTTTTGTAAATATTATTTATAATTTATTACCAATTTAATTTGTGTTAATATATTTATATATTTGTTTAAAAATTATATTAAATTATTTTTTTAAAATATATTATTTTAATTTTTGAGATAATGATTACTAAATTTTAATAAAAAAATATTTTTATACAACACTTTTACTATTATCATATTAATTAACATTAATCATAGTAATCATATTTCTCCCCAATAATAAAATTGATATTATTACCTAATATGATCATTGTAATATAAAATATGAAATCAATTTTCTTATAAAATTTAATGAATATATGTTTTTAGAAATATTTTTTAATATAATGGAATAAAAACAATTTGTAGCTTAAAATATTTAATAAATGTACAGAATGTTAAATATGGGTTTTATAAATTAAATATTTAATTTTTAAATTAATAATTTTAAACCATAAATAAATTTTTATCATAATGTTGTTTTCTACTTTTTACATTATACTCACCTCTTGATATAATCATGAAGGCATTATTCTAGTAAAAATCGGATTTTTCATGATTCTCTTTGAAAATTATTTTATAAAATAAAAAAAAACACCATTAAAATTTTGACCTGATTAATCTAAATATATAATAATTTTATAAAATATAAATTATTTAATTTTATAAATTTTTTATTTACGTATAATCATGAATGAAGGATATTTAGATTGAACATTGTATACCAGTTTTGAGGAATAGTTCTCACCTACTATAGTAGGGTCTTGGGTATTACAATGTTCTCAAAATGATCAAATAATCAATCCATAAATAATTGAATGTAATTAAAAATATGATCCAAGGTGTCAAAAAAATAAAAAACACTAATTCCATTGAAATAAAAGGACACCAATAATAGAATGAGTTTTTAATTGAGGGGAATAAATTTGTGGCTCTATGAGTTATCATTTTCCCAGGATGACCAAAAATGGATTTTTAGTTTTTTAAATCAATAAAATGTTCATGTAATGATAAATACCATAGAAAAAAACTGAGTTTAAAGTGAAATCATGGGAATGGTATATTTGATTTATTTTAGATTTATACAAGTAAAATCCAGCTCAATACAATTTGTGGTGTTCTCAAATTAAATAAATGTTCATTTTGAATGAATTGAGAGTCTCTAAAAACATACATTATGGGGTTAAACCCAAGAAAATTACATCTCATTTCTATAAAATAAAAGTAGAATAATCATATATCTAATTTTGAAACTCCTTGAATGAAATTTTTTCCACAAAAATTTTCATATGACTAGGATTATTGAAATTCTTTTATGGTATTAAAAATATAAATCATACTTGTAATGGTAAAAAAAGAAAATGGACTCATATTGATGTGAAATCTTGAGAAAAATACCATTGAAATATTTTTTATTTGTATCAAGAGAGGATATGTCAATCATTCATATCATGTAGTCGAACTAAATGAATAAGTAGTAATTACAGAATTAATAGTCTTTAAAAGAATGTCCTAATGGAAAAACAAATGGTTTATTACCATACATGTCCATAAAATAATAAGAAAAAAATATATTTACTTTTAAAATTTATGGAATGAAATCATGTCAATATTACTTTTTGTTTGTCCGATATGATCAAAAATTTAGTTTATTTTTTTTAAAAAAAATGTATATGTAATTGTCAAAAAATTGAAAAATATGTTGTGTTGATGAGATATCATAGTGAAACTATATTACTATTTTTTTATATGTACAACAAGATTCGATGTCTAGTGTACTATAATGGGCCTAATAAATGATTCTTATAGAATTAATATTCTATAAAAACATGTGACATATGGTCCAAAGTACACAGACGACCTCTGATTTCTATGGTATCAAAGGAAAATAACCATATATAGATTTGTGAGATGGGAAAAACACATCATGTCAGTATAAGTTATCATTATCCTAAGATAACCATAAAAATAGTTTATATTTTTATACCACTAAAACATTTAGGTAATGGTCAAAACCATGGGAAACGAGATCATATTAACATCATATAATAGGAAAAATATATATGAAGTATTTTTTATGTGTACAAATAGATTAGATGTTAATATGAATTGCAATGCACTCTAAATGACTGAATGAGATTTAATTAAATAATAACATTTATTTATAAACATTCACTAGAGAATCAAAATAATTAATATTACCTTATACTATTGTGAAATAAAAGTAGTAAAATTTCAAATTTATTTTTGAAATATATGATCTATGAGTGAATCTGTCATAGTTTTTGTTTGATCAAGATGAAAAAAATCACATTTATAGTGTTTTAATAAGCTAAAATGCGAATGTAATGATCTAAAACGTAGAAAATGACAAAATTTTTTGTGAAATTATAGGGAAATATGTTAATTATGTGTGACATGTAAAATAATAATTCAATTAAATAAGAAGTTTAGTGTGCTTAAATGAATAAATACGTAGTTATAATTTACCAAAAATATTAAAAACATATAATATGTGGAAAATAATATGACTGCTAACTATTTAATGAACTAATTTTTAATTTAATTAATGAAGTGATGAATGATGCAAGAAAATGGGTGGATTGAATCCCTATAATCAAATGGAACCTAGATTATTGGATGTGGATGGAGGATCACACTGCGACTTTGAATATCCAGAAGGAGTAGTCAAAATATATCATTCATTATTTGATCTAGATAGAGATGTCCCTATGGATAAAAAATAACAACTGAGGATGTTATGAAAAATAATAGAGTCTATATTAATGGTTTCCCATCTCAAGACAATTCTATAATAATCATCATTGTGGTGAAACAGTGTTTGACATTCAATATTGGTGTTACTAGTGACAACAACACCATTGAACAATGTTCTATCAAGAGTGAACATGATCCAAATTTATCATATTTTAATGACACGTATCTTGGGGCTCGTGCAATGACGACCCCATGCATTCATTCCATAGACTAGGGGCTGAAGACTAGCACCAGAAAGGTTCATCCCTAAAACTAGAAGGCATTTCCTATCTACCCTCTACAGACACACAGTCCAATAACACAACAAGAAGCAACCACGAAGTAAACCGCTGTAGCAAAAGTGTGATAAATGTAATGGGGCCAGAATACAAGCACAACTAAAAAGTACAAGTACAACTAAAAATTAAAAATACAAATGAAAAGTACAAAACAACTCATGGATTGTCCACTGAGGATCCTTCCTGAGGGTAGGTACAACCCACGAATACTAGTCCCGGTGTCACGTCCTGTCAAATGGTCCAACTCAGAGTACCATCCAGTCCTGGCTCCCTCAGCCAAGATCAATGTTGTCTGTCATATCCACAAGACACATCAAGGTGCAAGCGTAGCCCATGCATGGGTGAATTTGATGATACTCAGTAGAGACCCCAAGACCCTCATAGGTCTCCTAGAGTTCCATGAAGGAAAAACCGTAAACAAAGACTTCATCATTACTTAGGTATATTCCCATACATATACCTCGGTTATCAAGATATAATCATATCATACATGATAGATAAATATCACAAAGGTAACACCCACAAAGATGAAATACCACATCGGTAACCCATTGAGATAGATGTACCACACAGGTAAAACCACAATGAAAAATCCACCAAGGTAGAAGCACCTCACAGGTAACACCACGAAGATAGATGTACCACACAGGTAACACCATGAAGATAGATGGTCCACCTAGGTAGAAGTACCACATAGGTAACACCACTATGACAACACCACAAAAGTAGAAGTAAAAATCAATTAACTACACGAAGATAAAAGATACACATCTCGAAATCAGGTATAACTTATGTACAAAAATACATATGATTTGTCTTAAGCTAGATCATCTTATTATGTTAAAATACATTTCTACTGACCCACACAAGATTGATATGTACTAACCACCACTGACCCACACAGGATCGGTATGCTCTAACCCACATAGGATCACTGAGAACTAATCCACACAAGATCTGATATATGATAACCGACACAAGATCAATAGATGCTGACCCACAAAGGATCGATAGATGCTGACCCATACTGAATCAAGGTTTTTTATTCAGGTTACATCCAGTCATAGGATTCCTCGCAATTGGTGCGCTCGAGATCTATAGAATCTGCCCCTCATGATACCATTGGTACATCAGCTTCCATTATACTCAAAAAATGAGTAACCCAAAGGACCTCTATGTTGTAAGGGTTCCCACAAGATAGAAGGTGCATCAATCGGACGCTTGGTATGTGGGTTATATGTGTTTTACATCCTAGGTCCCAGTTGGGCTTGGGTTCAATCCATCCCATCCACACTCCATCCTTATAAAAAACACATGTGTTGTATTCCAAAAGTACCATCTCGATCCAAGGACCCCAACACCGCATATGGTTCATCAAATGGAAATCTGGTTCTCATGATATGGCCCTTTAAGTGTTTCTAGATCCAGTTGGTCTCGGGTCTGGTCTGACCCGGTTGGACAGACCTGAACCGACCCGGTCTGAGCTGAGGTCTGGCCCATCTTGAAATGGGGGAGCGGCCCAACCCGAATGGGGTGACCCGGCCTGCATGGGTGCACGACCATCTGGTCACGTGGCCCAGACGCATGAAGTGCGGCTCGCAGGGGCAGGCGGCCCGCTCTTCCGGTGGCCTACTATGCAGGTTTCCCACTGCGCGAGTGGCTCTAAAATGTGAGGAATGGCCCGCGGGGGGCAGGTCCCGCTCTCTTCTCGAGTAAGTAAGGTGGTGGGCGAGTCCCCCGGCATTTCGAACAGGCCAGAGGATTCTCATCTTTTGAAACGACGGTGCCAATTTGGTGATTCCTGGTCACTGTGGAACCTGTTCAGCAGGTTCCTCCTCCACGGGGGCATTGACCATGGCCTCTTTCCCAATGGCGTTGCACTGGTTATGCCAAATTCTTCTTCTACGGCCAGCCGATGTGTCGACCGCCTCCTCTGACCAGAGTGGTTGACAAGCCACAACCCCTTTCTCACCAACGGCATGTGATGGTGCACTATGCCTCATCCAAAGGGTCGGCCATTTCTTGCAGCTCCGTAGACCGATATTTCTTAGTTTCACAACCTCCTCAAGCAGCCTGTGATGGCACACCACCTCCATCATAGCTGGTTGGTGCTGTCGTGCCGACGATCTTCCACAGAAGCGCAAGGGTAGCAGGATAGTAGAGGGTGTGGGCCGAGTTCATTAGGTCAACACCCTCCGAGTTACCTTTTAATAAGGCAGGCTTAAATGGTTCAAAAAAAAAACTTAAATTAAACAAAAATCAAACCTGTACCTCATGAACGATAGAGAATGCCCACGATTACGGAGGGGGGTCAGTGTTCGTCGTCCCCACAACTAGCCTCAAACAACGTCTCTTGATTGTCGGTCTCCAGTTTGGGGTTTCAGTATCTCTCATCACCACTTGCCAGAATCGTCTCTGTCCTCCACAAGTTTGGCATCGTGGCACATTATCATCACTCCGTTTCTTGGTGAAGTTGTGCCGATACCCCTCCTTAAGCACCCTATAAATAGGATGGGGGGAAGGTAGGTAATGATGTTTTGAATTAATGGGGGTGAATTAATTAATAACCTTCCTAATTCCTCAATGTTGTTGTTACTTAGGATTTACGTTGAATCCATTTATTGGATTGACATGGCACTGATCCCATGTTACTGCTTTTCCATTAGAGGAAAATAATGGATATTAAATAAAAATGTAATTTTATATTTCTTTTAAAAAGCCCCAAAAAATAACTTTTTCTCTAGAACTATTGTGGTCAAAGTGAAGCCTCCCTTAAACGATTCTCAGAACTGTGGACTCAAAGATTCCCTTAAATTTTTAATCCAACCACCAGTTCAAATGCTTGAAAACGTCAATCCCACATTTACAGAACATACCTCAGTTCAGAAATTTATTTCAGGAACATCGGGCCTCAGAAACACACGCCGTCAATTTCGCAAACCTATAATAATTCAATATTATAATAAAACTATTGAAATCTCCAGGTCTTTACATTCTCCCTACCATAGTGCTTTTCATCCCAAAAAACCACAACATAGACTATAAAAAATGTGGGTACTGAGAAAAAAACTGAGCCTCCCACTCCCATGTTCTCTCTAAGAGGTTCTCATGCTTCCAGTGAACGTGCACCAGATTTATTGACCACCAATGAAGGAATCACTACTATTAATCCACAATCTCTACTGAAACCTCTATAATCATCTCCCCATCATCAATTTTGAGATCTCCGTGGTTGATGATGTGAGATGGGTCATGCATGTATCTCCTTAGATGGGATACGTGGAAGACGTTGTGCACCCTCTACAACTACGGTGGATGTGCCAAGAAATATGTCACCTCACCTATAATTAGATGTATCAGAAATGGGCCAATAAATCCCGATGATATCTTGTCACCTATTCCAAATCTCCTTAAACCTCATCAAAGAGAGACTCGCAAGAATACGTCCCCCCCCCACTCCTAGAACTCCAATAGTTTATGTCTTTTGGCAGCATAAGACTTCTGTCTGCTCTGTGCATTCATTATCTATTTCTATATGATCTGCACCTTCTCAGTGGTAACACATAGAAACTCTAGACCCATAAGTGCTGACTATCCTGGGTTTTCCTAGAATAGAGATGATATGAATGGTTGACCTTTTAGGGCCTCAAATAGTGTGATATAGATGGGGGATTGATAACTGTTGTTTTATGCGAAATCCACCAAGGTAAATTGATCCTCCCAACTACGGAAAAAACCTAGGATACAAGCCCAAATCATGTCCTCCAGTGTCTGAATGGTTTGATTTGTCTTACCATCTGTCTGAGGAAGAAGAGCGGTGCTCAAAATTAACTGATTCTCGAATGCCTCAAACAATCCCTTCGACAACTTGGAACATAAAAGGGTTTCATGGTCAGAGACGATCGTCAATGGAACCACATGAATTAACACAATCTCTTATATGTAAGGGAATCAGATGACCTCTACATATCGTTTCTATCATATGGGTTAGAAGAGGGTCGACTTGGTTTTTCGGCCAACGATCACCCATATAGAATCATGTCCCCTGGACATAAGTGGAATCCATGTCACAAATTCCATGGACATTCCACCCAACATCCACTCTGGCACCACTAGTGATTCTGGTAATCCTATTTGAACCTGATGCTCAATATTCACTTCCTGACACGTGAGGCATCGAGAAACAAACTTTTCCACTACATTCTCAAACCCTTGCCACATGTGCTAATGCTGGATGACCTGGTATATCTTCACCACACTTGGACGCACCACTAGAGGGTACATATAGAACTCCCTCAACACCTCCTCTCGTAGCTCCCCTTGTACAATGGTGTGTCCTATGAAGAGGATGATGTGCTCCCTACCTTCAAGAAATCATTCTGGTGCTTGTACTAAGGATATCAAAGCACAGCAAGCCTCACAATAAATGTCCCCAAGCTATGCCTCCTTGACTCGCTGATGGAGTGGACGAGTGACAATAATAAATTGGATGTATTCTGCTTCATATCTATCAATGAAGGATACCAACAATGTGGCTAATTTCATTGTCGCCTCACTCAGCAATTTCAGTCCAGACCTTCTATAGAGTGCATCTAATACCATGTTCACGTTACTTGAAGTATAGACTTTCTAAAATTCATAGTCCTAGAAGAGATATATCCATCGCCACTATCTCATGTTCATGTCCTTCTGTGTGAAAACAGACATGAGACTCTTCTGAACAGATTATACTATAAAATGATCCCCCATTATGTAATGCAGAAACATCTTTAAGGCGATGAACATTTATTCTTACTCCACTGCATGTGTATTGATGTTCTGCTCATGTTGTCTCATCTGTCGTGAACCAAAAGTGATAACTGCTCACTCGTGCATTAGGACACATTCATTTCTAATACCCGACGCGTCGTAGTAGACTACATACCTAATGGCTACTTTTGGTAGTCTCAAGATGGGGACACTCGTCAGTATCTGCCTTAGATCTTGAAATCTCTAGGGGCATCTCTCCATCCACACGAAGGGTTATCTCTTCTATGTCAATGCTGAAAAGGGTGCCTAAAATCTGGAAAAGTCTAGCACGAATCACTGGTAGTATCCCGCAAACCCCAGCAAACTCCACCCCTCGGTTGTAGTCCCAGGTGGCTACCTAGTAAGTTCAACCTCTATCATTGATGGATCCAATGCAACTCTAGCAACTGAGATAACATATCCCAAAAATTGGACCTATTATATCCATAACTGGAACTTTGATAGCATACCATAAAGTCGGTGCTCTCAGAGTGTATGCAGTACTATCTGCAGATGATACCCATGCTCCTCCTCTCACGCCATGTATATCAATATGTCATTGATTAAGAACACCAAAAAGAGATCGAGTTATCACTTGATGGTCTTGTTCTTGAGTCCCATGAACACTGCTGGGGCGTTGGTCACCCGAAATGGCATAACTAAGAACTCATAGTGGGCAGACCAACATCTAAAGACTATCATCTTCACATCCTCATCTCATACTCTATGATGATGATAGCTTGTTTTAAAGTCTATCTTTTAAAACCAGTGAGCTCCCTTAAGCTAATAAAAAATAACATCAATCCTTGTAAGTTGATACTTGTTCTTCACGGTCACATTATTTATGTTCCAACAGTTCATATAGAGTCTCAAACTCCCATATTCCTTCTTGGAAAACAAAATTTGGGTTTCCCATGGAGAAACGATGGGCCTTAGGAACCCCTTTCTCTACTAGTCCTCCAACTATACCTGTAACTCATGAATCTCTATTGGAGACATCTATTATACTGGTGTAGATATCGGTGTTTTCCCAAAGAACATGTTAATGTAAAATTCTACCTCCTTGCATGAAGGTAATCAAGAAATATTATCTGGAATGACATCAGAATATTGGTCCACCACTACAGGATAGCTCAGACTCTCAACATCTACTACTTCGAGGGTAAGGCTAGCCAACTGGTGTGTGATCAGATACACCCTCCTCTGGGTCAGTCCATCATATAATAAAAAGGTTCCCTTCTTTATAATGAATTAAAACATGGTCCCATCCTCACAAAAAGGATGCACATTTCACCCAATATAGTCAATCTCGACATGGAATGTGGATAACTAGTCAATACCCATGATGACGTTGTAAGGCCTCGACGCCGCCTGGAGTAAACTCACACTGCAGGAATCAATGTAAAATCATTGAATCATCTCATGTAAGAGTCTCTAGAAGTAAGGATCAAGTTCACAACTCCACCAGAATCACTGAACTCTGAATGAGGGCAGTGGAAATAAAATAATGATTGACACTTGTGTTTATAAGTACTTAAACTATGTTGGATTAGAAAAAGATCATAATCTAATCATATCTGGATTATCATGGTCATAGGCCTCAGCTTTCTAGAGATGAGCTTGTCCTAGACCTCCTGCTCCCTGTGGTCAGGGTAGACCACCAGGAGGGGGTGGTGGTAGAACCTCGAATCACTTCCCACTGCCTGCTACATGGCCAAATCCATCACCACGTCCAATTTCTTCCTACAGACCTCCTCGATCGAATATATTCCTTTCCTCATTGGTCCCTCGATTGTCTGCTAGTCATCTATAGGGTGGGTCGGGAATTCGTGATCCATGTGTCCCTACCCACCGCACGAGTCACACTACCTTCTCCTTAGTTTTCCTCATCTATCCTATGAGGCCCACTCCACCGACCCTGTATCCTGAGGTTCTCCACCAGAAGGACTTGCCCACTTGGGCCTCAGCGTCATCTACCTACTACCTACTGCAAATAACTCTACCACCTGATGTTTGGTGGTGGCTCTCACTATATGTACCTACTCATCTAGGAAGCTATCCACCAACAGTGCTCACTATATCACCCCATCCTGCTTTGGAATTCCTAGTGATATCATCGATGCTCTGATCTCTTGTTAGAGACCCTTCTTAATGGTCTGGGACCTAATGAAATGGTATCGTACCATGTTAGTGTAGTAGCGGGAGAGATCATGGGACCTAGTCGAGTACTATTCCATAGTCATGATGCCCTACATTAAGTGCAACAGCTCATGTATATGCACAGAGTGTATGGTCTCTAGGTCAAATTCTTCCCTAAAAATTCTCTCAAAGTCCACCCAGATAACGGTATCCTCATTATATATCCTGAGAACCATGGTCCACCATCTCTCTATTGTGTCTTGAAAAAGAATGGCTTGTAGGATCACCATAAGTTTAGCTTGTGTCCCAACCTAGTGTAAAACTCTAACTAGAGCATCTAGTCAGTCCTAAACTGCATGTCGGTCCATCTCACCTCAGAACCTCGGAGGCCTCTTCCACTGAAAATCGTGCAATGTGCTTAGTCAATGTGGATCCTCTGCTGGTGGGGCTAGTGGAAACCACCACCCAATGGGTATTTGTGCTGCTGGTACATCACCTGAAGGTGCTAACACCATAAGAGGGCCCTGTACTGAGGTCATAACGTTTGGTTGGTAGTTATCACGTACTCTCTCTGGAATCTTGGATGGCTATCTATGTGGCATCATCCTAAAAGGAAAAAGGTGTGCCACAATCAATAAGTTATACTTGGTGAGTTGACTCAAGGAGGTCACAATAAAAAACATTTCAAAAAACACACGCAATCAGTGTTTCCATGCACTGAGTTAGAAATAATAATCCAGGGTCCTGGTGTAGGAATATGTCGGCTGTCACACCAATACTGGATTCCCCAAACAGAAAAATTAACTCTTAACACATACAACTATTTCCACATAGAAAAGATCAGAGTCTTACTTTTTTGGTAGAACCGACTCCTCTAATACATCATTCTCACAATCCGTCACATGGGGCCCGTGTCGTGAAAACCCAAAGCCCACCTTCCATTGGCCAGGGGAAAGGGACTAGAACTAGAAATGAATGTCCTTAAAATGGGAAGGCATTGCATTTATAACTTGTATAGACCCACAGTCCAAAAACACAACAAGAAGCAACCATGGAATAAACTATTCTAGTAAAAGTCTATTGAATGTAAAGGGATCAGAATACAAAACCCACTGAAAAGCACATGTACAACTGAAATGTACAAATAAATGAAAAGTACAAAAAAATACTAGATTATCCACCACAGAACCTACATGAAGGGTAGGAACTGCTCAGGAATAGTTTTCCCTACATCATGTCATGCCAAAGGGTCCACCTCCATGTACCGTCCAGTCCTAGATCCCTAATCCTTAATCAATGATGTTCATCATCTGCACAAGATGCTACTGGTGAAGGCATAGACCATGTAGGGGTGACTATAATGATACTCAGTAAGGACCCATAACCCCTGTAGGTCACTAAGAGTTTGTTGATGTAAAATCCGCAATGAAATAATTCAAAATTACATAATTATATGCAAACACATATACCAATGTTATCAATATATACTCATCTCATACATGAGGGAAGAATATCATGAAGGTAACACCATGAAGGTAGAGATACCACACATGTTACACCACTGAGATAAAATTAAAACAATGGTAACACCACGAAGAAAAGTTCATAAAGGTTGAAGTACCACACATGTAACACCAAGAAGATAGACCTACCACATAGGTAACACTAGAAAGATAGAAGTTCCACATTGGTAGAAGTTCAACATAGATATCACCACTTAGACAACACCACAAAGGTAGAAGTACCACACATTTAACACCCCAATGATAGAAGAGACTTAGATCACAATCTGGTATAAAATTAGTATAGAAATATAGATGTTTAGTCGTAAGATATATTATCTTATTTTGTTAAAAGGCACTGCTACTAACCCACATAGGATAGATAGGTACTAACCCCCACTATCCCCCATAGGATTTAACCCACACAGGATCGTTATGCTCTAACACGTATAGGATCACTAAGCGCTAACCCAAACCAGATTTGATAGATGCTAGCCCACAAAGGATTGATAGATGCATACCCACACTAGATCGATAGATGATGACTCACAAAGGATCAATGTCCTTTCTTCATGTTACATCCAGCCACAAGATTCATTGCACTGGGTATGCTCAAGATTCATAGATTCTGCCCCTGGAGATATCAGTCATACCTCAACTACCACTATTATCTAAAAATAAGTAACCCAAAAGACCGCTATTTCATAAGGGTTCCAATGTGATAGATGGTGCGTCAATCGGACGCCCAGTCAGTGAGTTATAAGTGTTTTTCGTTCCGAGGGTCGGGTTGGATTTGGGTTTGATCCAATTTGAAAGTACTATAACAATCTCCAAAACCCATCTGAGTATACCAAAATGGCATCCTTGATCTAAGGATACCAACTACTATGATGGTTTTTCAAACTGATGCCTGCTTCTAATGATATGGCCCTTTAGGTGTTTCTAGGTCCGGTTGGGCCCGAGTTCGGTCCGACCAGGTCAGGTAGACCTGTCCCGACCCGGTCTAGGCTGATATCCGGACCGGGACTCAAGTGGTAGCTTGACCTAAAATGGTGTGTGGTCCGCTGGGTGCGTGTCCCACTGGCCAGGCGGCCCGGCTGCATGAGGCGTGTCCCGTTGGGCAGGCGGTCGGTTGGGTAGGTGGCCTGGCTGCGTGAGGTGCAGGCCGTAGGTGGTGTTTCCCACTATCTACCTAAGATGGAAGGGTCCAAGAGGAGGTGTTATGAGTCCCCCTATATTCCGAACAGCCCGGAGGCCATTCGGCTTGTGAAACGGCATCACAACGTGGGCACTTTGCGGAGGAACCTGAACGACGGGTTCCTCAACTAATATGTCTTTGGTCGCGGCCACTTTCCCACCGATGGCATTATGGTCATTTCATCCTCCCTTTATAATGCTGGCTGATGTGTCGGCCGCCTCCTCCAACCACCGCAGCTGACGAGCTGTGGCCCCTTGCTCTACAGCGGCCCTCAACGGTGTGCCACACCTCCTCCATGGTCTGCCAGTGTTGTCCAATCCACTGACACTCATGGATTAGTGTCACTTCCCCCTCTTGTGGCGTGCAATGGTGTACTGCCTCCATCGTATCTAGTCGGTGTCATCGTGCTGATGGTCTTCCACGAAGGCACAAGGGTAGAAAGATAGCAGAGGGTCTGAGTGATGTTCGTTAGGACCACATCCTCTCTGTTATCTTGTAATCATGAGGGATGATTAAAGGGATCAAAAAAACATATGAATTAAACAAAAATAAAAACCCTACCACAAAACAATGGAGAACACCCACAATTGAGGAAGTGGGTTGGTGTTCGCCATCCCCAAAACTACCCTCCATCAATGTTGCTTGATTGTCGATTTCTGGTTCAGGGATTCGGTGTCGCTCGTCACCGCTCCCCGAAACCTACTCCTTCCTTTAAGGGTTTGGTGTCACGAAACATTATGAGAACTTCTTTTCTTGGTGAAGTTGTGTTGATACCCCTCCCCAATATCCATATAAATTGGAGAGGTGGATGGTAAGTAACAATGTTGAGAATTAATGGGGGCTCATTAATTAAGAACCTTCTTAATTCCCCAACATTGCTGTTACTTAGGATTGAAAGGACATGGAATTAATTGTCATGACACGTCACTGGTCACATGTTTCCACTTGTCCATTGGAGGAAAAGAATGAAAATAAAATAACAAAGTTGTTTTATTTTTTCATTTAAAAAGTCCTAAAAATTTGATTTTTCTCTTGTCCTACTGTGGTCGAAGTGAAGCCTCCATTAAGAGAATCTTAGAACTGCATATTCAACAGTTCCCTCATATTTTTAATCTGAGCACCGGTTCAATGTTTGAAAATTCCACTTGTGAGTTTAATGGATGTAACATAAAAAACATTCATAAATTCATTCTGGGTACACTGAGGTTTTGAATCATGCACCATAATTTTTTGAGGTCTCTTAGTAATTCCATAAAATCAAAAAACTTACATGAAAATTCTGGGGTTTTACACATATTTTCAAGAAGAAATTATTATAAATATGAAGATATAATATGTGATAAAATAATGGAATATTGCACTCCTCGCATATAAAGAATCGTGATAAATCAAAAGGGTGGTTTGAAGTCCATTCAAAATATAAAATATTTAAAACATAAAATTAATTCCAAGACACTTTTAGGAAAGGTTGTATTACCTTCTGATCTTCCTACTTTAAAATATTTTTACAAGATAGAGTAGGGGGCTACACTTGATAATTGTATTTTTATTCCATTAAATACATTATATTTCTCTCATAAACAAAATGATGGTGACTCTTTTATTTTGAAGACACCACAAAATGTTTCAAAAACAATATTGAAAAAGGTCACCATGAATTCTCAATCCAAATATGGTCCACCTGAAGGGATCCCCCTTGATAGAAATCATCTCCATGATGATTTTTTATAGTAATTCCTTTATGAATATTTCTATTGATTCTCCTACTATGGGTAGTGTAATATCGCCAGACCATGGCTCTCCCCCCTTGAAAGCTTTAGTAGCTGATCAAAATTAGAATAACTATACTAAAGAAATAGGTATTGTGATCTCATTCCATATTTATATTTTTGTGGATGAAGACGACAGACATTGGGAGGCCCATTACCCTAACATTTTTACAAGTACTATTGATTTATATACGGTTTCCTTGGAAGTTTCCTGTGAGACCCAAAGTGTAGAGTATACCCCCCATTCTAGTATGTATAAAACTGGTGAAGCAATAGAATCAATGAAGCGACAGTACCAAACAATTCCCCCCCCCCCCGTAATATTTGGTAGATGAGATTCACTGGTAGTGTGGTTAGAGAACATCCCAACTTTTTTAGTCAGAATCTCACTCTCAATCTTGGAAAAAGAATATGTTTATAATGCTTGAAAATCTGAATAGATCATGTAGTAGGGATTAAATTATGGAAGAATGTGACAATGCCTATGGAATAGGTTCTAATGTAGAAATATATACTCATGTATTTGAGGATTCCTCCCCACCTGATGATAATGCTAGTTCTCAAGTTGATGTTTTCAAAACATGGAAAAGGACAAAATCATGGAGGGGGTCATCACCTGATAGGTTATTGTTATAGAAGATAATAATTCTTATTCACCTGGCTTGGGATGGATCCTCTTTATAATTGGATTATTGTTTGGATAATTTTTCTTGAATTTTTATTGTTCTGGGCTTTACATTATGTCTAATTTTCATCCCCTTTATAACACTTCTTTTAATTCAATAAAGGATCCATGGGTTTTGGTTCCCTAACTCATAATCATTAAGATATATTAGATTATAATACATACAAATATATGTATATATATGTATATATATATATACATATCACTTATATATATTCATGTATATTAAGCAATTCCATTTATTAGAATTTAAAAAACAATGATATTTGGGAGACTTTTACAAGTGCTAGCTAAAATAACAGATGAATTTTACCTCTATAATAACATAATAAATTATTATAAAAGGTTACCATTTATGAGTCATTTTTTCTGTTGATAAATGTACCTCAATATCAACACTTTTCATAGAACATATAAATATTTTCACTTCATAAGTGCAAAATCACTTTCTTTTACTACGGATAAATTGGGAAATTTATAAAAAAATAATATAAGAATCACATTTTTAGATATAAATAAATTTTTATAGATTTAAATACAGTATATTTTCTTAAATATGATTTCTATAATAATAAATATTTATTTAAAAATAATATATTAATAAATATAATGATAAATAGATTATAATATAATTAATAATTAATTTCTATTCATATTTAACTAATTTGGATTGTGTGATAAAAAAATAATAACAATTAAATGATATAAAACAATATTAAATTAAATATCTTTTAATATAAGTTGAAAAATGTACTTGAACTTCAAGGGACCATAGATTTTGATCACAGTTTCCATTTGGGCTCTAAATGATGTTATATCTATGATTTAGGGACAATTTTCATCATTTTGACCAGGGTGACCATGATCCTTATTTGTTATCATCCAAGAAAGGCCCTAAGGACCTTTAAATATTTCTTTTTATTTGGTATGCCCTAATTATTTATCCTTAATTGGAATATCAACATTGTTTAAGAGGGTCTAGTTATCACTTTTTGGTGGAGGATAAATTTATTCCCCAATATCATAATCATATGGATATTATAATGTCATAATTTAATTGTTTTTCACATTTTAGTGTTATTTAAAAATTTAAAAATATATATTTATAATAGTAATTGTTGTTTTATTTATCCTTCCCTTAATATTTCATTTTCTAATAGTAATTGTTGTTTTAGTTTTTTCTATTCTCATATTTAATTTTTAGATACATTTTATTACCACTTATTCTTTCTTCACAAAATATTTTCTCTTCAATAAAAAAATTTCAATGCCGAACTTGATTATATGATTTTCCCACATTTTTAATTTAGTTTTTGGTTTTATTATTCATTATCATAAAAATTGATTAAAAAAATACTATGAATCAAATCCTATGAAATTGTATGGGTGAAACTCGTTTATTATATATTAATAGTAAAAAAACATTTTTTATTATAAAAATCAAATTTAAGAAATTATATTATATTTAAATATGTATATATATATACTAAAATATAATATTTTCTTTCTATAAGGCCTATTTATTTCTAAATTATATCAATTATCAATGATAAAAAATGAATTCTAGTGGTAATAAATGATTATCTAAATTTATCTGGGCTGAAAATGCTGACAATGGGTTCCCTTTTATAACTGATTTTCATAGTGCTTATAATGGTCACCTTTATCATGTACATAAATAGGAATAATATTATAGTGTACATGTATAGATATTTATAATATACTTTATATATATATATATACATAATTATATATATATATATATTTAAATGCTTATATGTATTATGTAATTCCAATTGAAAAGGTCAAACAATGATATACCTTTATTTTAAAAAAAAATATATCATTAAATAGTGATATTATTTATATTTAAAATTGAGGAAATTTTTTTTTTAAAAGAGGTTAAAATGGAAGTGGTTGTTATATTTTTTATCATTCATTTAAGCAGGATACATGTGGGGTTTTATATAATTTTTTGAAGAAAAATTAGAATGGGGTATAGGTTTTATTTTTCCAAATAAACATTGTTTTAAATGTTTTAAGGTCCTTAATTTATTTTCTTGAGGAAAAGGTATCACATGACCGAATACCTTTTCCAAAAATATTGAGTTGAAGTTGTTAGAGGGCCTAATGACTTATGATTAAGGAAATAATAAAACATTTTCTTAATTGTATCATTTTTATTTTAGTTTTTTAATTTTTTATATTTAATTTATATTATATTTTCTTTATTTATATACATATAACAGCTTTTTTATAAGAATTTAACTATTATTTTATCCAAAATTACCTCTATTAATGAAAAATGAAAATATAATTAAAACTCTCACTTAAGGTTACCTTTTATATGATAGGGTACCCTAAAAATACTTATAAATTTCCATTGTGCGATTTGACTTCGGATTTTCCAGAACTCAATTAATAATATAGTATTATTAATAAAACATTATTAACAATTACTAATTAATTTATAATTCGGAATTAATTGTTAGAAACTAATTAATATTTACTAACTAATTAATATTTATTTACTAATTAAAATTAATTAATATTTATATATTCTTTGGTATTAATCGCTAATGATTAATTGCATTTCAACCATTTCACCACAATGTGGTAAATAAAAGAAAGGCATATAGCCACCAAGATTAAAGGACACACAAGCCTCTCTGAATAATGGACTCATTCCTGCTTTGCTCTCCCATGGAACATGCACTACCCACCCCACATCGTTACTTTCACACATTCTTGGTGTTCATTGTACATAGATCCAAGGATATCTACACAACACTATTCACCTAGATAAAATAGGTCCTCGGGAAACCAAAAATGGAGTCTAACTTCACAGAACCATCCATGATCTCTTGATAAAGAGAGAAATTATATCTAGTGCCCATGTCAAGTAGGATTTTATCTTCACCACCACCCATGAATTGCCTCCACTATCGTATGGGGGAATTCCATCCATTTCCTTCAGTAACCTGTCATGTGATTCTTCCAACACAAAAACATATGTCCTTCTTCTTCTTGATATTCCCAAGATCTCTGTTGACCCCTTGTACAGGTCTAGGTTTGTCATCTCCACTAGTATAACCATCACAGATGGATTACCCATTATTGGGGACCTTACCCCCCATCAAAAACTACATGAAGCTTGAATTGAAATATTTAAATGATTACCTTCATTTTGTGAAACCAAAACTCACCAAACACCATGGTAGTTGGTATTTTAATACAGCACATCATGGACTTCCTCTTCCTAATGAATTTGAGATCATCATCAATCCATTCACAAGGTTAGGGTTTAACTTTACTACTTCACATAGCCTACCGCATGGTGGGTTTTCCATCATTGTTAATAATAAATCATAATTATTAATTATTTTCAATTAATAAGTTGATAATTAATATATATAATTATTGATTTGGGGTTCAATATGAAAAATTTGGGGAGTGTAATATCCCATCCTAGGTGCAAATACATGTTCCTCAATCCAGTTCGCTACATGACCTCATTCACAACTCATCATATTCCGGAGGCTTCTAACTAGTCAAGAGGGTCGAATATGTGTTTTGGGTGAATATAACTTATTTTTTAATGAAAGAAAATAGTGGAAATAAATATACAAATTAACTAAGATAATAAAAAAATCGGTCACCAACAATGGACAAGAATCACATAATGAATCCAAAAATTGTAAAATGAGCATAAACCAAATGAGTAGCTATTTCATTCCATATAACCATCAAGATTCCAATGAATCCACCAAATAAAGACACACTAACTACTCCCACATGGTTCTTGAAATATTGTATGGTTCTCTCATCCATGCAACATCCCAAATAGAAACTTATCTATATAACATTTGGATCTTTACATTATCATGACCATTATATATGAATTCTATTTTGGTAATAAGAATTGACATGAGTAGGGTTTTAGTACAACTCAATATGCCTTCGTAAATGGAATCTAATGAAATTTAAATTCTATAATAATACATGCTGATGTATAAATAATAAATGAAAAAATGACCAAAGTAAATAAGATGTAAATTTATTATTCTTTATTCACCCACATTGGCCCTCAGGTTCAAGGTGACACCTATGAAAAGCATACAATCTTCAAAACAAGTTAGTGTATGATCCATACCCCCTTGGGATTTTCAATTCATTCATTCTTTAGTATTTCATGATTAAATTAAATTACAATTTCATTCTAATATGTTCTAGCATCAATCGGTGCACAGTTATTATGGAGTCATGAAGTTTTAGTCTAATATAATGATCTTGGGTTATTGGATTATTGGTTTAGTTCCAATATCACATGTGCATAGAGAATCAATATAACACCAAAAATATGGGCAATTTGACCATTATTCTGTCACCAATTCAAATGAATTCATTTGGGGTCTTGAGAAACATTCTAGTTACCAATGGTAACTTGGAGCATAAATCCTCTACCCACACCACATTATTCTCATATATATATATCAAGGTTAACCATCAATGACCTTATTATAAGTCACCATCCACATGGTGTTCCATTTCATTTATCAAACACAACCATATATCTTTATTTTATCAAAAGGTACTATTTGATAAATTTCCCATTAATATATTAATCAATAATTATTACACCACTCATTAACCCTTCAATTTTATTACAATAATCTGATTAAATACTATCATTAAACCATGAAAAAATGATGTAGTTTAATCCCATAAACCTGCAATCTCATTTTTTAACATTTGTTATGTAATCATATTAAAGATATTGTCACACCCCATGGATAAACACATGTATGAATGATTCTCCAATTGCAGACTCTCGATTCATTTGCCTTAATGGATATCCATAGAGAAACCATGGTTTGTGTGGGACCGTTCAATTCAGGGTGCAATCGTCTTAGAGCAAGAAATGATTTGGGATATCAACACTAGGCCTCATTTCTCAAAATTGGAGATCAAATTAGATATGAACAAATCTTATGATCTAATTGAATTGGGATTTATCAAAAAGGCCCTCTCATATATGGGATTTCTCTACCTTGTTTTCCGACTTCATTTTCTGTTGCTTCAGTTATTCAGGGATTGTTTTCAATCTCATGGGGATCTACCACAATTTCTTCAAGGATTCTATGGGTTTATGATAGGGAGACCCCATATCCCCAAGCCTTTTCATTATATGAAAATATATCCTCATGTTCCTCATACAATAAATCATTAACAATGGAATTATCCTTCCATGTAAGAGAAAGTGGAATTCCCCTCTATATCCCATCCCATGTTATCGATGACACCATTGATTCCATGAATGGTAATAGTCAATCAATATGCATCATTATCATGGTTTTTTATGAATATTTTTATTGGAGTGGGAAAGTCACAAACAATAGTAAAAGAAGATTATTCTTTTCGATACATTTTTCACACAATAGGGAG
Source organism: Viscum album (assembly GCA_963277665.1). Taxonomy (NCBI): domain Eukaryota; kingdom Viridiplantae; phylum Streptophyta; class Magnoliopsida; order Santalales; family Viscaceae; genus Viscum; species Viscum album. Next base: position 1,074,209,338 of record OY728129.1, read on the forward strand.
GTTTCTATATATATCCTTCTCGACATCCAAAGTGGTAGTGGGCTGATTAACTATTTGGGGGATCATATATCTCTATGTCACCTCCATATCAATGACTTTGATCATATTATCAACCACATCACCGATAAAATTCTGAATTTGAAAAACATTTTTCACTCATTTGGAGGCCATATTTCCTATGTAAATATTCTCCTTCTTTCCACCCCAGTCCATGAAATCTCAGGTGTTAATGTCCCCAAAGGCTTGATCTCTAAAATTAACAATATCATCACTCGTTTTATATCGAATTCCAAGGCTGAGGGTAAGTGATTATGATTTTCATGGGGGAGTATGGAGAAGCCTATTAAAGAATGCGGGATCAATGTTCACAGTCTGGCTGATATCCACCTATACATGCATTGAAAACTATATTGGGAGATGATCTAACATCAGACTCTATGGTGTATCTCTATGGGTAGAACTTCATTCGGAAGTTCATTGTTGTATAAATCACACATTTCTTCTCTTATTTCCACTCTTTTACCTTTGTACTCATCTTTCCATCCCCAAGCTTGGTGGATAATTAGAGCAGGGAAAGTACCCTTCTCGCATGTCAACTAGTTAGGTTACATTCTCCATTTTTCAGGGAGTCATTCTTAAAACATCTCATATGAGGAGGCTAGTAGATACCATCCATTTATCATGTAAGCGATGTCCAATGAACATAAATATGTCTCTTATCTTATTGAAATTAATATGGAACCTTACAAGTACATTTTCCACTTCATTGATGGGAATATAATCTTCCAAGGACTATCGCTGAGTTATGGTGACCCAAATGCAGCAGGACAAGTAGAATGAGATCATTTGGATCAAGTGCATAACTAAAAAGTACAACTTCATGAATTGGTGTATTATATCCAATGACATGGACACTAATAAAAACATCATAAAATGTGGTATATGCATGGCCTCCCACTACCCTTGTTGTATAGAACATAAAGAGGAAAGCGTGTTGCACATTTTATTTGAAGGGAAGTGGGCATGCGATGACTGGTACACCTTAAATAGTTTTACTGTAGTCCATAATAATCCTCTAATGGAATCCTTGTAACATTTTTGATGAATTCAGAGCTCTGGTAGGAGGGGTGTGTAACGCACGACCAGAGACTTAATCATTCATTCTATTATTTGGTGTCTATGGAAGGTAGAGAAAAAGTTAAATATGAGGGGATTGGTTCATCCAGAAATGAAATATTAGTTTCTTCTCAAACATGGAATCTAGATATGATTAGATGAATTAAAACCTGGCAGGATTCCCCCTCCCAACATCTACTCCTTTCATCCACTCAAGTCAATCTAGCTTCTTGTCCACGCAACAATGTGTCTATTGGAAGTAGCCATCATTAGGCTCGAAACATAATACAGACATTTCTTGCATTGCATAAGACTTGAGGTGTGGTGGGTAAGAATATTGAGGAAGAAAAAACTGACAAATTGATTCTTTTAAACTCATTTTAGTGCTCTAGTCATGTCCCCTAGTCTATATCACCCCCCATCATGAAGTGTTGTGATATCCTCTCTAATAAGTTCCTTCTAAGATATATCCGACACAAAGGAAATAAAGAGGATGACCATATGGAATAATAGTCATCCCATAGGTCTGGTACCTCCTAGTGGTATATCATACTCCAACTAAAAAATGATGGGGTTAGCACTATTAGATAGGATTCCCTTGGGTTGCATTTCTTCAACCCCATGGGACTCTTGTTTTTTGTTTCTGCCCCTATTGTACTCTTATAATTTTCAATAATTAATTCATAAATTGTATGATAATGGCACACCCCATGAGTTTCCATTAATACTTGGCTATTAATATCCAATGTTTTCAATGGGATATGTGAAGGGTCACACAAGTTGAATAGGGTGTAATTTATTTTTATCTATAAATAAAATTCACAACTCAAAAACACAATGGAACAATTACCAACAAGAGAATATTATCATGACTATGGGGAATATAATTTATAATACATAATTTAGGGGTTTTAATGAATTATATTCTAACATTATCCCTTAATTTGTTGTATAACACATAAAAATGATGAATTCAGTTATGGTCCTCAAAATCGTGGATTGGTTCTCTTTTCCTACAATTGATCAAACCATAAACATCAAAATTCTCTCTACTGATCATGGATCTATCTATTGAAAATTAGATCTATGGATTTGAGAATGATAGGAAGAATTGATATTGGATGAATTATCATGAAAGGAAACTTAGTAGTGAATATGGATCTCAAATGATATTTGAATCTCATAAATTATTCCACAGGACTGAAGGGAATCACCTCTCAAGCCTTGTCAGAAAAATGGATTTGTAAGTCATATATATTAGGAAATAATGAGGCCTTTATACATTAATTATGATTACATACTTAAATTTCATGCTTCCAAATATATGTCTCATGGTTTGGATGAAAATTTTTCAAAACTTTATTCCAACCATGTGTTGATACTACCTCAAGAAAAAAACATTCAAAGATGGAACACAAAATTAGAAAACTATACATCAATCGCGAGTTTCCCCTCTATTCGAGGGCTCATGGTTTTGGGGGATTCTACATGGTTTAGTCAAAATGTTCACCCCGCCCATTTTGGTGCCTCAAAATGGGGTGCATGGTTTGAAGGTAAAAAACCAATGGGTTATCTAGGTATTAAAAAATTCATCAAATTCACTTGGAATGACCCACATGAAAGGCGAAACCAATGAATGACAGAAAATGGGAAAAAATAATACATAAAAATTATTTTGGGATTTCTCCATATAAGTCAATATCATGAAATCTCCCTAGATTATATCAGTACATCCTCAACCTACCCTACCAATAATCACCAAGATCCAAATGTTAAAAGGTTGGGATACTGTGACCACACATCTACTCACATTTCCCATGTTTCCTCTTGAACACATCCATGATACCACAAGACACATACCAATGAAATAGTCATTCCCTTAAAACATTCACACTATGATCGTCAATATGAATCATATTATCCTCAATGTACTCATCATCCTACAGCACAACATCATCAAAATATGTCACATTAGAAGGGTCAAGCTGATATTTCTGAATATATAACATAAGTTAGATAGTGTGAATATAATTGTACCTATATGGAATACCCAATCGATATGCCACCAGTTTGATCCTCTCCACAATCCTAAATGGTCCAAAAAACCATGGCCCCAACTTTCCATGCTATTGAATCTGTCAAGGATCTAATCTTAGTGACACCTAAAGTAATACATTACCACCCACTATAAAACCAAGAGTTAAATTATTTTGATCAGCATAATACTTTTATCTAATTTTTCCCTATAGCCATACATTTCTCCATTAATTAAACATGGTTTGATGTCTCAATAATTAGACTGGGCCCCAATAACTATGACTCACCCACCTCTATCTAAAAAATGATCTACATGGCCAACCATAATGTTCCTCAAATGGTTCCATCTGAATATCCAACTAATTGCTATTTCTATATATGAACTCAACCACTTTTTGGTTCTTATCCCATGATAAACCGAAATCTAGGATGTCTACCACCACTGAGTCCTCGATTACTAGAATAGGAAATTTAAATTTTCAATTTTGTTTTTGGTGAAATTATGTACTTAGAGACACATGAGTACTATAATCCACTTTTATTACTTTCCAAAAAACCGAGGTAAAACATGGATCATGATTTAAAACAATACTATGTAGAACCTAAAGAAATTATACTGTCTCCCAAACAAACAAATCTAACAAATGATCAACATTTTATATTCTTGAATATTAAAGAATTGGTCAAACATCATAAACTATTACACAATCACCCGTATCACATCATTCTTCTAAAGGATCATCTGGATACCTATTAAAATTACAATGTAACATCATCCCATAACTATTTTAGTATAGGAAATTGTTGTAATAGACTAGAAGGATGTGGATGACAATCCATAACTTGCAAAAAGGTGTAGAATTATGTCAAAAAATGTATAATCTACTTATTATTTCTTAACGATTAATATTTCCTATGATATTTCGGGGACCTTTGGGTTAACCCAAGGTTCACCACACTCTTAAATAGATTAATGTCATGTATTAACATCTATCCCTTTAACATAGGGTAATTAACACAACTATAAATGTTGATGATCATATCCACTTTTATAGTTCAATTGAAATTTGACTCTCACCCTTCAAGGCATTCACTCAAGGACGAACACTCTAGATCCTCATACTACCTATCCTTAATTTCTCTCAATAATGAAGACCCCACTAATAAGGACATTATGGTTATATACTCCTAGAAATCATGAACCATCATATATATCTAATACAAATAAGACTTCATTTGAAACATAGAACTGAACTATTGCACTCCCTACCTCAATGTCATCTAGTTAAAGGTTTCAAAAACATTATTCCATTCCCTTTGTGTATAGGACAATTAAAGGTCAAATGAATTACTAAACTCTAACAAGTTACACTATCAGAGATCCAAATCACAATGTCTAGATATGTACTATAATTGATTTGGGTTAATATATAAAACAAACTATTCACCAAACATGTTATTTTGTAAGAGCATTAAGGAATAAACTACCATATCAAACTTGAGATCATGCATAAGATATTTTGTTCATGTGGACTAATCTATCACGATTCATACACCATTATTCGATCAATATACATTATAGCTGAACCAATTCCACTCCCATATGCATCACCAAAACAACGTATACTCCTCCCCCACATTGAGTCTCGAAAAAATTGGTATAACCATCAAATTCATCTTTAAATCCAAGTATATAGTCTCACAAGTTATAGAACATTAAAATTTTATACCTTTCATGGATATGCCTCTAATTAGTGTTTCTATGTGATAAATTTTTCTGATGAAGCTAAAATAATTGCTCACTAAACCCATGAAAATTTAAATATAAAAAGAAGTTTATGGTATAATTCGAATAAAAAACATTCAAAACATTCTATGAGTCCACTAACACACCTTCCAAAGTCATGATGTGGAGAAAAAAATGTACTATGTAAATCCAAAATTTACACATACATAACATAAAATATAGCATATTATTTCTCACTATACTTATAACGATTTCAAGATTTTTTTAATGATGGTCATTTGTCTTGGTGTAACCATATTTTTTATCAACAAAAAACCAAAATGTTGTCCAAAACTGGTGGACCATTACATTTATTAGAGCCATAAACACAGTTGGAGTGTTTTCAAATCTAAAAAAAATTAAAAATAACTCATATAGGTCATATATAATCGTAAAATAAGTATGTGGCATATCAAGAGGTCTCAATCTCAACTTATGATACCTTAAAATCAAATTGATCTTTGAGCACACATAATCACTCATTATCCAGACAAAGATATCATTGATATGTCGAAGAGTATACTTATTCATAAATTCTATCTTATTTAACTACCTATAACAGATACAAAAGAGAAACATTCAATTATCCTTCTTGGAAAATATCGAGAACCCCGTGTTCATGTACTAAAATAGATAAACCCATTACACCTCAATTCATCAAGCTACGTCTTAAGATCATGATGGTATATGGGATTTATTAAATAAGGAAGAATTGGAAATGGTTCAGCTCTATAAATCAACATTACTGTAAACTAGAAATCTCACACAGGTGGAATCCCAATAAGTATTCATGAAATATTCCATGAATCTGATCCACACTGGATGTAAAGACACTATGATTTACATATCCATAATCTAAAAGAATACTCACAACATGGTAAGTGATCTCCCATTTTTATGTTGAAATTTCCTCACATTGCCGACTTGGATATTTTATTCTCTAGGGTGACCAGATCAGTCACCCTAATGAGATGTGAAAGTGATTCTCTTATGATAAAAATCTATATGGAATCACTATGATTCCAGCCAGAACATACCCAAAATAAATTCAAAACCTACCATCTCAAGTATGTACATGTCCCAAAGAAATCAGTACTCACCAAACTCAAGCTATCACACCTTGTATGAATATATTTCCTTTAATTTTACACAAAAATGGCCTATAGACCTTGATAATACTATACATAAAATCCACTTACAAACTAAAAATACTTACAAGTAGAGAACATATACAATAATATGAGTATCATGTATCAAGTAAAACTAAATAAAGTGTAAAATCTACATGAAATGAACCTCTTACTATCAATAACTCATACTCTATATAAAATAATTTTAGGAAGAATTGCCTAAATCTAAAATTCCCTCTACCCTATGGTCCAATTAGAGACCCTGTGCTAAACTTCTCTACTAATACTGGTTCTTTAGCTAGCATATACCAGGAACACTATCCCAACTGATGTAGGTACATGAACATAGAATTCATGATTGTTATTGGGTAAAAGACCCCCTTCTAGTACTATGGTTTGGGCTATATCGTCCACCACTACCCAATTGTTGAGGGTTCTTGAAATACCTATGCAATTAACCATTCTTATATCACAGTTGGTACTACACTAGTGGTTAGGGAAACTGAATACATATATGACCTAAGCAACTAAAATGATGAAAAAACACTCAATTACTAACTTTAGTAAATGATTCTTTCCGTTGGATAATCTTTTTTCCACTAATCTAGTGAAAATATCAAAATGGAACTTCTTAGACATTTAATACATACCTTTTAGTCATCTAAAAAAAACTATATTTCCTTCACTGGAGGCCTCATTTAGGTTACCCTCATAAATGATTTCCCGATTCACAACCTCAAAATATTCATTTAATAAGAAGATATTAAACTAATACTTAATATATCATTTAATTACATTAATAAAATATATCACCATAGCTACCTCATCCAATACACGTGATGGAATAATGAACTACATGTCATTGAAGTGACCAACACAGTCCATCACAGACAAGATTCCCTCGGTTAATCACATAAACAAGGTTCCCTCTCCTATCTTAGTGACTCTAATAAAAGTGTTCTATGAACTTATCTTGGATTTCTATACATAAAATCCCCTCTAACTACAAATCCTAGGCCTGAATATCATACCATTTCTTTACTAGTTCTCATAACATATTTGAATCAAACATTAAACTTATCTATAGTGGAGTCTCTAAATGGTCAATAATATTCTCGATGGACACTATCCAAAACTCATCTACCATAGGTCCACCCTCCCTGATGAATGTTAGAGGTTTTTTACCCTTGGAAATTCCAAGTCAAATCGTATATACTCTATACATCCCATCATGGGTCTCTTTCTAGGTATTTTATAAAGAGAGAAAAGTTGTCACAGAATTTCTCTTCATCCCTATCACCTAGAACTGTCATTTCATAATTTCCCACATCCATAGATGCATTGCCAGGAATGTCCACCTTACATCCTACCAAATAATATTATCATGATGAAATGGATCTATAATTCTTAGAACACTAATTAGAGAACATAACACTTCGTTAACCTATTTAAATAAAATAGATTCACATATGGTCATACTATGTCATCCCTCATACACTTACCCATGATCAAATCTCTAGTATTGTCACTAACCTCAACCACAAAAAACTTAGGTTATGGATAAAATACGGAATGAAACTATTCATTTTTTAAAAGTCTCAATTCGAAACCATTTTTAAACCATTTAAATTTCATTACTAGGAACCTTTTTTAAATTAGGAAAATATGGAAAATAATTTTCATTTCCCATAAGCTACTCATAGATTTATTTTATGTGTGTTCAAAATATAATGCATGTCAAAAAAATTCAATACTTCCTAGAATGATGTATATACACGCTATTATTGTTCCATACTAGGACATGAGTATAATATAAGAAAACAATAACATCACACAACAATTGATCGACCAAGTTGAAATAACATTTAACTACAACAAAAAACATCAAGATCAAAAATCCTTCCATCGGTACTTCGATGTTCCCCCACACATGTGTTAGATACTCAAATAAATGATTACATGACCAATCATTGACTCATCCTAGTATCCATTATTGATTTTCAAAACAATAAGACAACTAAAAAAATAAATCATCAGTAGTACAAATGTGTTTCTTTGAGATATAGGTACCAAAAACTAGTGTCCTGATACTATTAATTACACGACCTCAAGCAAGACTCCCCATTAAGTAGAAGCTAGTGACTAAAAACAAGGGTATAATATGTCATTGGGGAGACTATAACCTCCTTATCATTGGAATAAAATTTAAAAAATCTTTTCAAAAATAACCAAGATAATATAAAAATCAATAACCAAAAAATATAAAGCATCACATGAGGATTATAAAAATATGGAAAATGACCATAAACTAAAGAAATATATATATCATTATATATAAGTGTTCATTGTCAAATGAAATCCCAAAATAAAGAATCATTGAAAACTCCAAATTAGATCTTGAAATCTTGTCTAGATTCCACATCCAATATCAATCTTGAATCCCAACTCAGTCATCTAACACAGGTCTCATTCCATTATATAGAACTACAATCAAGAAGGCTATTATAGTCCCAAACAGTAACTCGAGTAGGGTGAGAGTAAAACTAAGTTAGTCACCACCAACAGTGTCTAAAATAATATATGACCTATAATAATGTATTTAGATGTGAAAATATTAAAATAAATAAATGAAAAACGTAAACATGTTTGACATTAATTATTCTTTATTTAGCTATATTAGTCCTCAGGATCAGAGTGACACCAATCCTATCATATTTTATTTATAAAATTCCAGATTATGAACAAGACAACATAGGAATTTAAAATTCATTCATTCATTCATTTTTATTTAATTATTCAATTAAATTTTACTTTAGTTTTAGTACATTGTTGTATCTTTCTATGTTCCATTATCAAAAATAATTAGAGAGATAGTCCCATGTCATTATCTCGGGTGCTTTTAGTGTTTGTACATCACCAATATCATGGTTACAAAGAGCATCATCCTAGAACCATAATCTCGTGTACTTGGATCATCAGTCAAGTACCAATTCACTTGAATGTATTTGTGGAATAGATTATCTGTATTTCCACCCATGGGAACATGGATTATCAATCTAGCACCAGAACCACATTTTTCATATATATATATATATATATATCAAGGTTCAACATCCATGAAATTATTATAATCAGTAACAATATATTTCCCATATCACTTATCAAACTCAATCATGGTTCTTCACTTTTATCATAGGAAAAAACATGGAAAATCACAAATTAGTAAAATTAATAATTTTATTATAAAACTCATTGACCCTTCAAATTTAAGCCAATAAACCCTTTAAATGACATTATTGAACCACACAAAAATGATTTAGTTCAATTCCTTAAACCCACTATTTCAATTTTATGCATTATATAATTCATCATTTCAAGGATATAGACAGAACCCATGTGCTCCCATCAAGCATGATCTCATAATCTCAAATGGGTCCAATGGGATCCATGATGGGTCTCAAAATTTTAATAGGGTTCAATTCACTTTAATTAACAAAAAAGTATTTGCGCTACTAAAAAACACAATAGAATATTTATATACATTAGGAAGGAATAAATAATATGTAAAATAGAGGGTAGAGAATCTACCATAGGGTTATTGATGAACACTTTTCATCCATTAGACCATAATTTGAGGAATAATATCCTAAAAATAACAACATAACTCTGATCCTTAATATATAGACTTGGATCTACTTTCCTGTAATGGATCAAACTATAAAGAATCACAATTACCATTAAAGAATGCTTAATTATTCTCAATTGATTAGATCTATGCTTCTAGGAAATATAAGAATATGAAATCTATGAATTAAATCCATCTAATGAGAAATAAAGGTTAAATTGGATCTCTAAAAGGCCTTGAATCACCTAAAACATTCCACTGATTGAAAAGGAATACCTCTAAATAATTGATTGAAAAATAAATTCAAATATCTCATATATTAGAGGGAAATAATAATTTATACATTAATTCATATTTGATCAACAAATTTTGGGCTACGAACTGTATTCCACATGGTTTTGATAAATGGTTTTGAAACACGTGCACTAATCGTACAGTGATACTGTCTCAAGATAAATCACATACTATTGGATAGTATGGTTAGAAAAATTGTGTTCCAGTTATGATTTTGCCCTCTGTTAAAGGTCACACCATTTGGTGGCATGGTTTGGTCAATCCATTCCCCCTTTTAAATGATCAAAATGTGGAACACGATCTCTAGAAACAAAGGGCATGTCTTTCCCTAACCATGAAAAATCCCATGAGCTTCAAAATTGTGTAAATTTACCTAAAATGACCCCTAAGAAAGTTTTAACCAAAGTATGACCAAACAATGAAACACTAATTCCTAAAAAGAATTATATAATATCTTGTGAAAGTTTGGGATCTTATATGGAGGGTTGGTGTTCTGGCAGTGGATTCAGGTGATCGACATGGTTATTTCAGTGATAGTGGTGGGATAAATGGTGGTCAATTTTCATTGGGATGTAAGTGGCCATAAATTGCAAAAATATTGATGAAAGGTCTATATGGTGGCCAAATGTTTGGCAGATTCTGGTTTCACCATGTGTGTTTGGTCACATCTGCGACAATAGTATTGATGTCGCTCATGTACTGGTGAACAGAGGAAAGCTTGCACAGTTGGGGGCATGTTAAGAATACCTACATGTAGGGCCTTAATACTTTGTATCATTAGGCCAACATTCAATATAATGTCCTCTTTTGGGAATGTGACTTCTAGGAAGTTCTAAAAAGACTTATTTTCCCTAGGCCTATGAGATTTGTAATGGGTTTACCTCTTCAAGAAAAAGGGGTTCCCTATGCTTATTAACAAATTTGTATACCCTACCTTTAAAAAAATAATTACAAAAAATAATTAGTTTATAAATTTTAGTTAAATATGAATTTTTATTAATTAGTTTTTTTGGGAGTTGTGATGGTTCATGACATTCTCTTTCTAATAAATAATTGTGAATAGGGTTACTGATTTTGGGGAACATTTACCTAGACTGGTATATCAATTATTTATAGGTTTTTATTATCCCTGGGAATAAGGACAATGATTTCATTGATTCTAAAAATGGGATTCCAATATCCCATTTAATATTAATGTTGTGGTGGTGGGAATTAATATTAAAGGTTCAAATGAAAGGAAATTAGTGAATTCTGTTATCTTCACTAATGTTAGGAATTATCCCTATAAATGAATCATAAAGAACAACTCTTTATCATTTTTTAGGGGGGATCAAAATATTTTTGAATAGTGAATTCATGAATAAATGCTCTTTATCATCAGTCAGCTAATTTTTTACGCAAAATGGAACCCTTGGAAATTTGATAATTTAATGGTTCATCTTTAAATGATATTAGGTTTTGAAGTATGGGGGATGAATTTACATGGAAATGGGTTCCAACACATAATCATCCCATATATAGAAATGTAATATATATCTTAGTGGAATGAGTTTAATTTCACTTAAGCCTAAAATTCAATGAATGTGGGACTCAGATAAAATTTTCAATAAAAAATTGGTAATTTATTCTCTTACAAAATTTTGGATTCGAATATTTTATCGTAACATGGTGTTCTGGAATCCCTAAATAAGTTGGGATATTTCCTACTTAGTGGGAGTTCTAATTATATTTGATAGAGAGACCTATGGAGATATATTTGTCTACATTGCAAGAATTATTTTGGAGATTGACATCTCCATTCCTCTGATTGAGAAGGTTATATTTTCTATCACTGATGACATAATGGATTAATTTGGTGAACCTAATACTTTTTTTATGAACTACCATTCTATTGATCATTATATAGAAAATTATCATAGGAACTTGTTATGTGAAATATAAATGAATACGTAACACTTTATTTCTCAATGATAGTCTGAAGTCCCTATCTCAAAGGAATATCGTGGGAAGCCTATAAATTCTACTGGTTTTTCTCCTGATTACAAGTGAAATTTTATTGAGAATATTATTACGCATAAGTATTTTTATTGTGGTGGTTATGGGTGACATCCCCTATGTTTTTTTTCTGGACATGACCTCTCCTACTACGAATCTCTCCTTGGATAAAGATATCGGAATGATCATGGAAGCAACCAGATTTTTCCCTATTGATAATATAATTCAACCAAAACTAATCAAAGGTTTCTATTCAAATGTGATAGATGACCATGTCCCTACTATCCCTAATTTTATCACCCCAGTTGATGGAATGGGTGGGTGTGTATTCTAATTGTGGGATAACATGGATATCTCCTGGAATTTCAATCAATAAGAATCTACTGAAGTGCGGATGTTAAATTTGATCTTCTTTATAAATATTGTTCCTTAAAATATTTAAATATTAATGGTATGAATTTTAATGCCTTAGAATGACCTTCTTTACCTACTCAATAAAAGCGGAATGAATGTTTGGTATTGGGAATGTGGTCTTATTATTAACCTAAAGAGATAAGTTCATCTGGGAAGGGACATAAAATCATATATGTGGATTAAGACCAACTTATTGTGAGTAAAGAACATTTATTAGTGGTCATTGAGGAAACTTCAGAACCTAGAAATGTTTCAAAGGATAGGACACTGTATGTGATCTTTCTAAATAAGATCAAGAGGTGAAGTATATTGCAACTGCTATAAAGGCTGGAACCACATAGAGAATATCATGGAATCCATGTAACATTAGGATGACTCCCATTGGCACCATTTTGACTGAGGAACAGAAGAATTCAGAATAAAATTATGGGGTGGTTGGATTCCAATCATTTATTTATGTGTCTTATGTTACGAATGTTCACATGGGTGTAACTAAAGCATCGGCTAAGCCTATAGCTGCACAAACCAATCTTGGGGCTAGAGTATACTCATGTTTAGGAAAGTGGGATTATTTAGCTATGAAATGAAATCCTACAAATGACTCTCCCATGATCCATGTTTAAACAAGGATAAGGGATCCTTTAGTTATTCTTATTGAAATTTCAAATAGATCCAATAGAATAGATGATTCCCTTATAAAATTAAAAAATTACCATGGAATAATTTGATTCGAAGGTTCCCTAGGCACTGAGACACTAAATGCACGGGGAATTTCTGATCTGAAGGTGTTATCAGAGGGTTTAAGTCTAGTTGGGGAACAAGATGCTCATTATTTTGAGGATCCCACACAACACTATGATAACATTAACCCTTTATTTAATGATGAAAATATTTTTAAAAAGGCCAAATCATGTTGGGGGGATTTTGATATGAGAGGTATGGGTGGTGGCTGATCTCAGTCCACAAGATAAATTTTTCTCTCTCTTTTCTTCGAAATTCTTCTACATTACATTGTGGTAGTGGTTTGTCACTATTTTTCACATGTGATATTTATTTTTCATTGCATTTGATTTATTTTTATTAAATTTCAAGATCATTGGATATAGCACATGGTTTGTTTTATAAAAATTATTTAATTTATAATAATTAAATATTATTAATTAATTAATATTAATTAATAATAAATAATTAGTTACAAATGATAATTAATAACTTGTAATTTTTTTCACTCAAAGTGTTCAACCATTCGAAAAATCCATTGAACCTAAATTTTATTAATAAAAATAAACAAACAAGGGAAAAAAGATGCAATTCAAACAAGACAGAGATTCCCACATCAATGAAGGAAGAATTCAATGTAAGATAAATTCTCTTCTCTTTTTTCAATCTCCCATTTCTCAAGGGTATCTACATCTACCCATTTGATAGGGACATATCCACTATGACATTACCCATTGTATTGCTTCACAATCCTCATATGATGATGACTCATATGAGACCACCATACTGGAGAAGATTATGAATTTCCTAGATAAATTATGAAAGACCATTAATAGACCAGCTCGGATCACATGTTCAATGATAATGGAAAACAACTTATGCTCTTCCATATTTCCATTGAAGATAAAGACACTCAGCTTCATCATAGAAAATGTAACTTCAAGTTGCAAGAAATACCGATTTTTCTACCTTCTTATTGATGCTCATAATGGGTCTTTCACCTTCCTAGTATGTTGGGGCTATAACCCAAGAATTTGTTTCCATGTACTAATACATTCATTACACGAGCCCTTTCTAAAAGTATTATATACATTTCTCATTATCTCAGTAAAATGAGGTGGGTAAGCCTACTCCACATTGTCAATATTGTCATCATTGTCATTGTTTCCAACATGGATTAGAGGAGAAGAGTGATTTTTGGTTACACCTACCAATGTATATGTCACATCCATCTTAGTCTAGTCATCTTTCTGGACATTAGTGTCAATTTCAATATCCTACCCTTCTTGAAAACTCCCAACCGTGGACATACCACGATTTAAGGGATGTAAAGTGGATCCTAACCTCAAAATGATAAGATGTAGTCCCTCTTCATCCCTAGATATATTTTTAAACATTAAAACAATCCACTTAATTATATGTTAATAAATAAAAATAATTAGTACATAATTAATAATAATTACTATTTTATGAATTTTAATTCGTAATCATAATCATTTATTCTATTTTAGTTATTAATTATTTATTAATTAGTAATTAATCAATAGTATTTAATATTTATCAATTATTTAACAATAATAACAAATTCTTAAATAAAAAATATTATTTAATAATTAACAATTAATTAATAATTAGTATCTAATTAATTGTTATGAACTAATTACTACTTTTTTGTTATTGTTAGTAAAAAATAATAATTATTTATTATTAAATAAAAAATAAAGAATAGTTATCATTTATTAATTATGAATTTACAAATAATTTTATATATTTATAATTAATTAATTAATTTCTATAATTAAATATTATCTGACCTTACCTTAGAGGGTTCGATGATGAATTTCCTAAATGATTCAAACATCAATCTTGACGAAGAACTAATTGGTCTTCTGTCTATCCTAGGCTTTCAAATTTTGTCAATACGTATGGGAAGAAGGTGGGGTCCAATTATAAGATTGATGTTGGGAGTTTTCTAGAATAATTTTTAGATTTATCGATGGGATGGATCTGTATGAATGGATCCACATCGCATGGTGCAATGGACATGGAAGTTATTTTAGAGTTATTGGACCATTATATGTTCTCGTTCATTGTGGGGATTATACTAAAAAAAGGCACATATCCATAAGTTCTTGATGAACTGGTTGCTATAGTTACCAATATTTAGGGTTTTATGTATTTGAGGTGTGTTTCTCATGGTCATGGATTTTTCCATTGCCAATTTCAGTCAGATGATCAAAGGAAGAGGGGATTGAGCTTTATTTATCTCTTCTATAAACCATGCTCTCTCTAATTTCATGAATGAATGTGGTACATTGTATAGGGGATTTGGAAGACCTAAGAGATGAAAAACACATAAATAGACAAGACAAAAGGGGTGATTACCAATGATTTACATGCGTTAACAATATTTCCTATTTCTACAGGATAAGATGAATTATATTTCCTTTCTCCAGATAAAATGTCGGAGGATGTATAGATTTATAATGCAGTATTCCTTAAATTTTTTTAGGATTCAATCCCATTCTATAGTTAAATAATTCAATTATATAAAATGTTGTTTTGGGGTAGTTCATCATCCCTTGAAAATATCCCATCATCAATTGGTTAATTGTTGGATGCATCAACATTATTTGCATCATAAGTTGGTTTCATCTAGATTAAACATGGAAAGTTGATAGCAGAATCATGATAATCTCTCCCAAAATTGGTAGAGGCCCCAAAAATTCTCCACCTCAATAAAAATTTGGGATATAAGATATTATTATAGGCAAGTAACATCTCTTTTGGTAGAACATTCATCATTATGTCTTCCTAATTATCATTGGCATAGATTTTCTCAACATTCAACAATCATTATTTTTACACATTAAAGATCTAGAGATATAATATGTAAATGTGTTTGGACCTTGAATGAAATAATGAATTCGTAGTAATATGAACAGGTCTCTGAATATAATAATTGACAATGTAATTCTACTAACTCTGTCACATTCCCTATATAAAATTATTCATCCACAAAATCATCTTGAACCCTTATTTGGAAGTGATATAAATTTCTACTATTGTAGAAATGAAACACTCTTCTAACGTCATGAGCTCCAAGATAAATAACCCATACATATGATATTAAGTTCCATATAATGGATTTACTTATGCAGATATGTACATTCATATATTCATCTATGTATGCTTCCAAAATAGGTTTACATTTTCTCAAAATATAAAAAATGACTAGATATACCTTAGTGATACCTAAATATCCATTTGACAATTGTGAAATGACCAATTCCAATATCTTATATGAATATACTCACAACCACAATCATGTAATAAATATCATTTTTAGTAAAGATCATATTATACATACATCTACCAAATTCTTACTAATATGTAACATTTTCCATTTCAACTATCTCCTCCGTAGTTTGTGGATTCAGTCATGACATATGTCTGATGTAACTCCCAAGTGGAGTAACAATTGGTTTTTTCCTTTCACATGTTGAACCTTTCAAGAACTATCTCAATCTACTACTACTAATATATCAAAATATTATGACTCAACTTTTAATGATTAATTACCATACCAATAACTTTACTAGTGTCTCCTAAGCCATTCTTTTCAAAATGTGGGTTTAACTCCTTCATCATCCCATCAATATTGATTATATATCATCCAATAATAATCTTATTATTAACATAAATCAACAAGATAATAAAATAACTATCAAAAAATAGTATAATGAAAACACAAAGATATGTAACCATCTTTATATGCTCATTTTCCTCCATGAAAGAGCTGAATTTCCAATACTATTTCACTAGTTATTATTTCAAACCATATACAATTTTCATGAGTTTGAATACTATGTTTTATTTATATTTCACCTGATCTACCTAGGTCGGTCTATATAAATATCCTCATCAATATATACATGTAAGAATACTATCATCATATCCAGTTGTTAAACCTCCATGTTTAGACTAGCAATCAATCCGTGAAAAACTTTTACAGAATACATTTTTCCAAAAGAGGAAAAACATAATCATTCTTAATACCTATAATCTCATTGAATCACTCCGCAAGCCTCCTAAATTATTTTTGTAGCTATTAGATTCCATTTTCTCCTTTGATTATATACACCATCATTTTCTTATGTTCTTTATTTCTATGTGGTAACTCCACTAAATCAAATTTATAGTTCTTTTACAAGGATTTCATCTCCTCTTGCTTGAAATTTGTCCATTCCAATCCAGATTGCATCTTCAAAACTATCTAGATATACACTTTCAATGAGCATCACATATTTGGGTAGTGAGTTTCTACATCCTAGTTTTCATTATTTTGTTGGTCTCTTCAACTATGAATTGAGAGAAATCAATTCTAGAGTACTATATGATGAATAAATGTCATCATATAGAGAAATAATACGTGGTAATGATATATCATCATTTTGACATATCTATCTTAACCTCGACAAGTTGATTAGGGTTATATTTTTACTTATTTATTTAAATTTGCTCATACTGCAACTTCTCTACATTTTTGAGCTTCTAAAATCCTCAATATTGTGATCCTAAAAAAACACCACATCTCAACTCCTAACGATCCTTATATTTATTGGATCTTGTAGTTTGTATCCATATTATTTATGAGAAAATCCCAAAAATATACACTATTCATTTTCCATCCATCTTCACCCTCTCATATTTTGGACGTGAACAAATTCCATGTAGTCAAAAAATATATAGTGTTTGTATGAAACATCAATATCCATCCAAACCCTTTCTATAATTTCGTAGTTCAGTGAAACTAGTGGTGAAAGGTTTATAAGATCAAATCTAGTTTTTATCCTCCCCCCCACAAAGGTGTTTAACATCATTTAATTTGGTACCACCCATCTTACTCTCTCAAAGATTTCTTTTTTTCCTTTCTATCAATAAAAGAGTTTTGTAGAAGCATCTTCGGTACTAATATTTCTAGAATGATTCCAAAACTCCAACAGTACTCCCCAAATAGACCTCAATATTCCCCCATATTTTCTTTTAAAACCCAATTTAATAATCTTTAAGATTCAATATATACATTCATGTGAAACGTCTTGAAAACAACCTACAATTGATTCTTATTATTCAATGAAAATTCCAAGGCTATTCCAGAATGATAATTTATCCAGATTTAAAAAGAAACAGCATCACTTATCCACTTATTTCTCATTATGAAAACTCTAGTTTGAATAAAATATTAAACATGTTATATTATTGATGGTAAATAAACACAAAATTATACACTATGTTGCTTTCACATGAAGTAATCAACATAATTATAATAATGTGTTCCATTTATTACTAAAAAGGGATCTATGATGGATATAATTTTTATTCCACTATTTATCATGTGACCTATCATCGTGTTCCCAACTTATGTAGGAACATAGTTTCTGAATAATTTGTGTTATTGTAACACACCGAGATTTTATGAAAAATATTCTTTTTAGTTTCATTAATGTCTTGTGTTGTATGCTACAACAAAAGGAGCTTGCTCAACACACATCCTTGAATTGCCTTGCATTACATGCAATTGCGACCTTCCTCGATAACGTGTGTAGTACACAATACCGAGTTTCACTAAACAACGATATGCTATTAAAATATTATTAAAACTAGCCGTTATGAATAGTAATAACCACCTTTTAAATTTTTTGGAATTTTATCTCTCAAAATGGACTTCATTTTTGTATTCGGAGTATCTAATTTAGCCTAAGGTGATATTTTGGTACTTTTCGGATAACTTTCATATTCTGATGAATAGTGAAAATTAGTAAATTATAATTAAAAACAAATTTTTTAATCGAAATAATTAATAGTGATAAATAATTAATTTTAGTGGTTTTAAAGTATATTTAGAATATATTTTT
This sequence comes from Viscum album, assembly GCA_963277665.1. Taxonomy (NCBI): domain Eukaryota; kingdom Viridiplantae; phylum Streptophyta; class Magnoliopsida; order Santalales; family Viscaceae; genus Viscum; species Viscum album. The sequence continues at coordinate 1,074,228,373 of OY728129.1, forward strand.
ACAATTCAATACAATGTTGGTCATTGGATGTAATTTCACATTTAAACCAGTCATAAACAAGTGTCAATCTTTTGATAATTATTATTTCTTAAGAACACGCTATTTGTTTTGGCGACGGGAATTAATTTATAAATAAATTAATGCAACTGATATGTTTTGAATTTTATAAAATAGACATAATTTTTTAATTCATAATATCAAATATATCTTAGATCTAGTTTTTGGAATTTTTCTGGAAACTTTCATTTTTCGATGAATAGTGAAACCACTAAGTGGTAGTTAAAAAACTGAATTTTTCATAAAACATAATTTTACCGCTTCTGTTAGTGGAATTTCGAAAACTCGAGAGACATGGTTAATATGAAGGACTAAAATGTGGTTCAATGAGATGAAAATAATTTTTGGTGAATAGTAACTTTTTACTTTTTTTTACCACGGTTAAAAGTAAATAGGGTAATTAATGGTAAAAATGATATTATTATTACCCTAACACATGTCCTAATTCTATTGGTTAAGTGTAATTCGACCAAAAACAACCTTATTAATAAAATATGACCATTTAGGCTGACTTGGATTAGATTCGGACATTTATTATTAGTTTATTTAAAGAAGGGTTTAAATAGTTAAAATCAAAGTTTAATAAGTAAATAATTTGTAATATGGGGTTATAAAAAAGATAAATTCGACTATAAATATTCATTAGAAATATACAAAGATTTCCTACATAATGGTATTTTATTTGTAATTTTTAGACACTATATAATGTAATTTATTTATGACACAACGATGATGCAGTAATTATCTTATTAATGAAACATTGACATAATTGATGTTATAAATACCCAAATAAATATAATTTGAGACTTTTTATGAATTACACTAATTTTCTAGGTTAATATGACATGTTAGTATTGATTTAATTAACGTTTTTCTAACTTATCATTCTGTTATGATTTTTACAAAAATAAATTACTAAATAGTGTCAAAATTGTAATAAAATTGTTTTTTAAAAAAATATTATATTATTAATTGTTATTTTATTCCTAAAAATCTAATGTTTGGCCAAATGACATAGATAAGGTTATATATATTATTAATAAATAACTTGCGGTTCCTTTGGCTTGATATAGTAGGTTTATTAACCTTATAGTATAAGAACACAAGAAGACACGGTAAAAGTAAAATTATTTAACTTAATGTTAAATCTAAATGATAAGGTTAAAATAGTAACCTAAACTTGTCTAAATTCTATTGGCTGAGAGGATTTCGACCCATCCCCACCTTATCCTAGAAATAAATCCATTTGGAGCTATTTAAAACCGAACTTGACTTTATAATAAAATAATATTTTTTGTTATTCCAAAGGTGCCCCTCTCCTCCCTTATAAAAGGGCACCTCCTCCCTCTCTTCCTCACACCACTTTGAGCCTTTAAGCTCGTCCAAACCCTACCAATTTCTTCTCTGAACTTCCCTATAAACATCCTAGAGGTCCCGCTTTTCTTTAAAGACCAATTTTAGTGCCCTAAAAGGAGGTCTCAAAAAAGCGCTTCAAAGAAGAGGTAATGCCTGTTACCGATTCTTTCATCTTTATTTCTTCTTCCACTTCTTCTTATTTAGTTGTTTCATTATTAAGTAATAAAATAATTATCACTCATATACTGATATGTTATTATAAGTATGAAACAACCCTATTTCACCATCTATCCATCCTACGGAAAATGAAATCACCGCGCGTGCGTACATACGGAATACCGTCTCCACGCCGTGGTGTAATCTATTTTCCACCACCACCTTACTTGGATGGGTATAATGGTGTATATAATAACTATATATGATTATTGTAAATTGATATTTATTATGATATAGTATACATACACTCCAATACAATTCCATGATCATGAGAATGGTATCATCGCTCGTGCGTACGTACGGACTACCGTCTCCACGATGCGATGAGATTCATTCTCCACGTTAACCATTCATGAATGATTATAAAGTTTACATAATAAGTAATCATGAAATATGTGACATAACAATGATACTGGATTTATGTGTATATATATGTATTTAATCTACTTAATTTCATTCAATTCAATAAGGAAACAAAAACAGCGTTCATGCGTACGTACGGCCTACCGTCTCCATGAACGGTGTATTTCTTTCCATTTATCGATCCATTATATATATGTATATTCTGAATATTTATTATATATAAATAATTTTTTACATTATGGATTTATGTAATCATGATCTATGTAACCATATGAATAATTACAAGTCAAAACACGGACGACAAATAAAACGATTTTACCCAAAATGCTCTTTAACATGGAATTTACAAAAGAATGGGTGAAATAAAGTCATAAATGAACTATATATGATATAATAACAATGAGTATGATTCTGGAATAAGTCAATGACATTATTTAAATCATTATACAGGAGGTTCAGACACTTACGAAGCCAATCGGACCTATGGTAAGGGAAAATATCAAAATCTCATTTTTATCTGACATTGTTTATTCTTTGGTATTTACTGGGGTGTATTTTATCATCCACATCCATGTATCCTCAATATGTAATATTATTTCCATCCACCTAAAATTGTTTAAATCCAATTTTACCCTTCGGTGAGTTTTTAGTAAAAGATATGAAAGGAATCTTTTGTCATTTTTCGTACGGGGTACTTTTTGACTTTTCCGACAATAGTATGAGAAGAATGTTTTTTTAACTTATACGGCATGAATGGATTTTTAAAAAATTATTTCCAAGAAGCTTCCTTTACAAGTTTTTAAGTTTAGTTTTAATCAACTTTTCTTAGTTTAAAATTTAATGACATGTTAAGAAGGGAAAATGTTTTTTAAGTAGAAAGGATATTTTCCTCAAGAATGGAGTTCAAATGTTTTATCAATATTATTTTCCATATAAGATAATATAGGGTTATGTTTCTATCCCTATTGTTACATTGATTTGATTATGTTGTGATGGAATTATTTTTATTAATTCCTTTATCTTATATGAATTGTTTTATGATGTCATGTTGTTTAAGAATCCCATTTTTATTACATGGGTTATGCAATGATGTATGATTTATAATTTTGTGGCACACATAAGAATGGTATCATTATGATATGGGTGGGACCTATATCTCCCTCCAATGCATTGGGTAAAGATTTTATATCTCATGAGATAGTCATGGCTGGAACGGTAGGTTATACCGGTTCAGTGAAACAGGACTGAAACGAGGAGTGAACTAGGTTCAGAAATGGAATTTGTCCACTAAGATAGTATTGGCAATGAGTCTTGACTAATAAGAAATTATTCTCTATGATTATGTGTGTACTCCACAATGTTTTGTGTTTTATGTTATGATTATTGGGATTACATTTCACTATTATGGTTTATCCCATGTTATGAAATTATGCTCTCTTTTGCAGGTTAAGATTTCCAAAATGTTATGTTCTTATGAAAATGTTGTGATTGATATTTCTTTTGTTTACCCTTACTGAGTATTTGAGCTCACCATTTTTTTTTCTTTTCCCCAGGATATAAAGAAAGGTTTTAGGTTAATAAAAGGAAGATCTTTATGGGAGATGTTGAAGATCTTTAACCACGATTCGAAGATTATATTCCAAGTTTCCAAAGACACTAAACTATTACGATCCTTGTGTGTGTGTTTTTGTTATGTACTAAGTAATCCGCAAAAGTAATGTAATGTCCATGTACGTCAAGCTTTGGGTCTCTACAGTTGGTATCAGAGGAAAGGTTTAGTCAACCTTTGGAAAATAGGATGCGAAAATGTTAGTGAGATCCCTAGAGGTATTTCTAAGGTATTTCTAGGGATGTCCCTAAGGTTAAGTATATGTATAAGTTATAGAACTAGAATTACGCTAACGATCATAGAATTAAACCTAAGATGTTAGATATTGAAGCTACTCCCCCTTTATTATGTTGTTTTCCCTAGCATGTTTTTTGCCTCTCACACTATTCTTTTTGGGTTTTAGAAAATGGCTGGAAACAAGATGATTCACGATAATGGAGGATATGATGGACAATGGAATGATATTATTCATGAGCAACCAAATGAAATAGGATTTGGAAGTCCAAACATCATTATTATGCTGAATCAGTAATCTCGTAATATGATCAATAAAGTGAAATTTGGTAAGTTTCCTGACTCAGATAATAAGAGAAAGATGGAGTTTCATGATGATCATAGAGGAAAGAAAGTTCAATTTCCCCTATGTAAATAATGTCGGAAGAGGCATCAAGGATAATGTTTCAAAGGAACTGGAAGATGCTTCGGGTGCGGAAAAGAAGGACACAAAGCCAGTAAGTGCAAAGGAAAAGGTTCAGTTAACACCAGGGATGAGGATAATGGTATTGCTACGACATCAACAATGGTTAAATGTTTTAAAAGTGGAATGTACGGGCATTATGCAAACCAATTCCCTAAGGGAACGTCTCATGCAGAGAATCAGAATGGTCGTATGGGTAGTATTTATGTGGATGATGATGAAGAGACTACAAATGATATTTGAGATGAAAGAATTGTTGAAGCTCGGTCAATGGTTTAAGAATGTAGTGGAATGATTACATGTTTATCATGTGTAATGTTGTATAAGTAATCTCATGGTACTATGGAATAAAGGGACATCTAAGGATTGTTACACTGTTTTCTTTCCTTGAGTTTTGAAAGTGTATGATTAATGTTACCAGTATCAATGAAAGGTTATTCAGATATTTTTGGAATGTAGATGATATGCGCAAATTGAAGGGATAAGGAGAAAATTAAATGTTTGATAGTATTCATGAGCTCATTACTGATATAAGGAGAAGGTTATATCATGGTTTGAGTATATAGAATTTTTCAATTTTTGTATGTGGAGAGAGTTAACTTTTGACTGCATTCATGTTTTCACTATGGTTTAATGGGTATTCATTTTTCAAGAGAATACATCATTAAGGTATTCACATGATTGGAATGTGACCAACAAGATATATGGGGGATAAATGATGGTATTCACATGCTTGTTTGACGACATTTCATGTTATCGTATTCATTATACTATGAGCTTGGACCGAAGTATTTTAGATAAGCCTAATGATTGGAAGGGATTATGTTAACCATAAGTTAGTATTGTTTAAGGATATAATTTTTTTTATATTATTTATGTGATGTTATAGTACTGTAGTTTTAGAAAAAGGACAACCTGCAGGACGGGCGACCGCCCATCGCGTCGGACAAGGATGTGGGAATCGAACCCACAACCGAAGTGCAACTGGCCTATATCGCCTACCACTGGCCTACAGGAAGTCCCTGTTTTTTTTAAACTAGTTTTATTATATTAAGCAGTATGATATATGAAGTATAAGTCCATTTTAGGAACTATATATGATTAATCTCACTATAGATGGACTTATGTATTTTTTGATATCTTTTCTAACCTTTTGATTGAGACAGATGGAATGAACCATCATTCTATCACATGATCTGCTAACACATCACAAATGACAAATTCAACTTATTTCTTTAATAGATGAAGTGGAAATTGTCCAAAGAATGACAAACGTTGAGACTATACCAAAATCAAAAAAGTATTTCTTCCAATTTCATCAAATTTAAGGAAATGTTCTTAAAAACCAAAAATGTTGTCCTAGTGATCTTATATTTGATGAATCAGATGGTACCTTAGATCATCACAAATTTATGGATTTGTGATTTCTGGCTTTTCCATAGCCATGTTCTCTACCACTCTCCATCAGAACATGATGGTTATATTTCTCTTCCATATACATATTTTCACCTATGTGGAAACCCAGTGATTAATTTATTTGGGTAACCGTTACGTTTCATACTTTTTTTTAAGATTTGTTTTGGTATTCCTTTTTACGATGTGGGTTTCTATTAAATAAACTTTCGAATAGTAAACCATTTATAATCGCGACGAATTTCGAGGGCGAAATTCATTTTAAGGGGGGTAAAATGTAACACCCTGAGATTTTATGAAAAATATTCTTTTTAATTTCATTAATGTCTTGTGTTTTATGCTACACCAAAAGGATCTTGATCAACACACATCCTTGACATGCCTTTCATTACACGCAATCGCGACCTTCCTCGATAGCATGTGTAGTACGCACTACCGAGTTTCACTAAACAACAATATGCTATTAAATTATTATTAAAACTAGCTGTTATGAATAGTAATAACAAACTTTTAAAATTTTATAAATTTTATCTCTCAAAATGGACTTCATTTTTGGATTCGTAGGATCGAATTTAGCCTAAGGTGAAATTTTGGTACTTTTCGGATAACTTTCATATTCTGATGAATAGTGAAAATTACTAAATTATAATTAAAAACAACTTTTTTTATAGAAATAATTAATAGTGATAAATTATTAATTTGAGTGGGTTTAAAGTATATTTAGAATATATTTTTACAATTTAATACAATGTTTTTCATTGGATGTAATTTCACATTTAAACCAGTCATAAACAAGTGTCAATCTTTTGATAGTTATTATCTCTTAAGAACACGCTATTTGTTTTGACGACGGGAATTAATTTTTAAATTAATTAATGAAAATGATATGTTTTTAATTTGATAAAATAGACATCATTTTGGAATTCATAACATCAAATATAGATTAGATCTAATTTTTGGTATTTTTCTGGAAACTTTCATTTTTCGATTAATAATGAAACCACTAAGTGGTAGTTAAAAAACTGAAGTTTTCATAAAACTTAATTTTACCGCTTCTGTGAGTAAAATTTCGAAAATCTGAGAGACACGGTTAATATCATGGACTAAAATGTGGTTCAATGAGATGAAAATAATTTTTGGTGAATAGTAACTTTTTACTATTTTTACCGCAGTTAAAAGTAAATAGGGTAATTAAGGGTAAAAATGATATTATTATTACCCTAACACATGTCATAATTCTATTGGATAAGAGTAATTCGACCAAAAACAACCTTAGGGATAAAATATGACCATTTAGGCCCACTTGGATTAGATTCGGACATTTATTATTAATTTATATAAATAAGGGTTAAAATAGTTAAAATCAATGTTTTATAAGTAAATAATTTTTAATATGGGGTTATACATAAGATAAATTAGACTATAAATATTCATTAGAAATATAAAAAGATTTCCTATATAATAGTATTTTATTTTTAATTTATAGACATTAAATAATTAAATTTATTTACACCACAACGATGATGCAGTAATTATCATATTAATGAAATATTGACATAATTGATGTTATAAATACCCAAATAAATATAATTTGATCCTTTTTATGAATTAAACTAATTTTTTAGGTTAATAGGACAAGTTATTATTGATTTAATTAACTTTTTTCGAACTTATAATTCTGTTATGATTTTCACAAAAATCAATTACTAAATAGTGTCAAAATTGACATAAAATAGTTTTTAAAACAAATATTATATTATTAATTGTTACTTTATTCCTAAAGATCTAATGTTCGGCCAAATGACTTAGATAAGGTTATATATATTAATAATAAATAACTTGGGGTTCTTTTGGCTTGATATAGTAGGTTTATTAACCTTATAGTATAAGAACACAAGAAGACACGGTAAAAGTAAAATTATTTAACTTAATGTTTAATCTAAATGATAAGGTTAAAATAGGAACCTAAACTTGTCTAAATTCTATTGGCTGAGAGTATTTCGACCCATCCCCACCTTATCCTAGAAATAAATCAATTTGGAGCTATTTAAAACCGAACTTGACTTTATAATAAAATAATATTTTTTGTTATTCCAAAGGTGCCCCTCTCCTCCCTTATAAAAGGGAACCTCCTCCCTCTCTTCCTCACACCACTTTGAGCCTTTAAGCTCGTCCAACCCCTGAAAATATCTTCTATCAACTTCCCTATAAACATCCTAGATGTCCTGGTCTTCTTCAAAGACCAATTTTAGTGCCCTAAAAGGAGGTCTCAAAGAAGCGCTTCAAAGAAGAGTTAATGTTCGTTACCGATTCTTTCATCTTTATTTCTTCTTCCACTTCTTATTAATTAGTTGTTTCATTGTGAAGTAATAAAATAAGTATCACTCATATACTGATATGTTATTATAAGTATGAAAGAACCCTATTTCACCATCTATCCATCCTACGTAAAATGAAATCACTGCGCGTGCGTACGTACGGAATACCGTCTCCACGCCGTGGTGTAATCTATTTTCCACCACCACCTTACTTGCATGGGTATAATGGTGTACATAATAACTATATATGATTATTTTAAAGCTATATTGATACTGATATAGTATACATACACTCCAATACAATTCCATGATCATGATAATGATATCATCGCTCGTGCGTACGTACGGACTTCCGTCTCCACGACGCGATGAGATTCATTCTCCACGTTAACCATTCATGAATGATTATAAAGTTTATATAATAAGTAATCATGAAATATGTGAAATAATAATGATACTGAATTTATGTGTATATATATGTATTTAATCTACTTAATTCCATTCAACTCAATAAGGAAACGAAAACAGCATTCATGCGTACGTACGGCTTACCATCTCCATGAACGGTGTATTTCTTTCCATTTATCGATCCATTATATATATGTATATTCTTAATATATATTATATATAAATAATTTTTTACATTATGTATTTAAGTAATCATGATCTAAGTAACCATATGAATAATTACAAGTCAAAACACGGATGACAAATAAAACGAATTTAACCAAAATGCTCTTTAACATCGAATTTACAAAAGAACGGGTGAAATAAAGTCATAAGTGAACCATATATGATATAATAACAATGATTATGATTATGGAATAAGTCAATGACATTATTTAAATCATTATACAGGAGGTTCGGACACTTACGAAGCAAATCGGACCTAAGGTAAGGGAAAATATCACAATCTCATTCTTATCCGAGATTGTTTATACTTTGGTATTTACTGGGGTGTATTTTATCATCCATATCCATGTTTCCTAAATATGTAATATTATTTCCATCCACCTACAATTTTTTAAATCCAATTTTACCCTTCTGTGAGTTTTTAGTAAAAGATATGAAAGGAATCTTTTGTCATTTTTCGTACGAGGTACTTTTTGACATTTCCGACAAAAGTACGAGAAGAATGTTATTTTAACTTATACGGAATGAATGGATTTTTAAAACATTATTTCCAAGAAGATTACGTTACAAGTTTTCAAGTTTAGTTTTAATAAACTTCTCTTAGTTTAAAATTTTATGACATGTTAAGAAAGGAAAATGTTTTTGAAGTAGAAAGGATATTTTCCTCAAGAATGGAGTTCAAGTGTTTTATCAAAATTATTTTCCATATAAGATAATATAGGGTTCTGTTTATATCCATATTGTTACATTGATTTGATTTTGTTGTGATGGAATTATTTTTATGAATTCTTCTAACTTATATGAATTGTTTTATGATGTCAGGTTGTTTAAGAATCTCATTTTTATTACATGGGTTATGCAATGACGTATGATTTATAATTTTGTGGCACACATAAGAATGGTATCATTATGAGATGGGTGGGACCTATATATCCCTCCAATGCATTGGGTAATGATTTTATATCTCATGAGATAGACATGGCTGGAAGGGTAGGTTATACCGGTTCATTGAAACAGGACTGAAATGAGGAGTGAACTCGGTTCAGAAATGGACTTTGTCCACTAAGATAGTCTTGGAAATGAGTCTTGACAAATAAGAAATGATTATATATGATTATGTTTGTACTCCACAAAGTTTAATGTTTTAATTTATGACTATTGTGATTACATTTCACTACTATGATTTATCCCATGTTATAAAAATATGCTCTCTTTTTCAGGTTAGGATTTCCAAAATGTTATGTTCTTATGAAAATGATGTGATTGATATTTCTTTTGTTTACCCTTACTGATCATTTGAGCTCACCCTTTTATGTTTTCTTTTCCCAAGGATATAAAGAAAGGTTTTAGGTTAAAAAAAGGAAGATCATTATGGGAGATGTTGAAGATCTTTCACCACGATTAGATGATTATATTCTGAGTTTCCAAAGACACTAAACTATTACGATCCTTGTGTGTGTGTTTTTGTTATGTACTAAGTAATCCGAAAAAGTAATGTAATTTCCATGTACGTCAAGCTTCGGGTCTCTACAGTTGGTATTAGAGGAAAGATTTAGTCAAATTTTGGAAATTAGGATGCGAAAACGTTAGTGAGATCCCTAGATATATTTCTAAGGTATCTATAGGGATATCACTAAGGTTAAGTATACGTATAGGTTGTAGTAATAGAATTATGCTAACGATCATAGAATTAAACCTAAGATGTTAGATATTGAAGGCACTCCCCCTTTATTATGTTGTTTTCCCTAGCATGATTTTTGCCTCTCACATTATTCTTTTTGGGTTTTAGAAAATGGATTGAAACAAGATGATTCACGATAATTGAGGATATGATGGACAATGGAATGATATTCTTCATGAGCAACCAAATGAAATAGGATATGGAAGTCCAAACATCATTATTATGCCGAATCAGTAATCTCATAATATGATCAATAAAGTAAAATTTGGTAAGTTTCCTGACTCGGCTAATAAGAGAAAGATGGATTTTCATGATGATCATAGGGGAAAGAAAGTTCAATTTTCCCTATGTAAATCATGTGGGAAGAGGCGTAAATGATAATGTTTCAAAGGAACTGGAAGATGCTTTGGGTGCGGAAAAGAAGGACACAAAGCCAGTAAGTGCAAAGGAAAAGGTTCAGTTAACACCAGGGATGTGGATAATGGTATTTCTACGACATCAACAATGGTTAAATGTTTTAAATGTGGAATGTATGGGAATTATGAAAACCAATTCCCTAAGGGAAAGTCTCATGAATAGAATCAGTATGGTTGTATGGGTAGTTTTTATGTGGATGATGATGAAGAGACTACAAATGATATGTGAGATGAAAGAATTGTTGAAGCTCGGTCAGTGGTTTAAGAATGTAGTGGAATGATTACATGTTTATCATGTGTAATATTGTATAAGTAATCTCATGGTACTATGGAATAAAGAGACATCTATGGATTGTTACACTGTTGGCTTTCCTTGAGATTTGAAAGTGTATTATTAATGTTACCAGTATCCATGAAAGGTTATTCTAATATTTTTGGAATGTAGATGATATGCGCATAATGAAGGGATAAGGAGAAAATTTAATGTTTGATAGTATTCATGAGCTCATGACTGATATAAGGAGAAGGTTATATCATGGTTTGAGTATATAGAATTTTTGGATTTTTGTATGTGGAAAGAGTTAACTTTTGACAGCATTCATGTTTTCACTAAGGTTTAATGGGTATTCATTTTTCAAGAGAATACATCATTAAGGTATTCACATGATTGGAATGTGACCAACAAGATATATGGGAGATAAATGATGGTATTCACATGCTTGGTAGACGACATTTCAGGTTATCGTTTTCTTTATACTATGATCTTGGACTGAAGTATTTTATATAAGCCTAAAGATTGGAATGGATTATGTTAACCATAAGTTAGTATTGTTTAAGGATATAATTTTTTTGATATTATTTATGTGATGTTATAGTAATGTAGTTTTAGAAAAAGTACGACCTGCAAGACGGGCGACAGCCCATCGCGTCGGACAAGGCTGTGGGAATCAAACCCACAACCGAAGTGCGACTGGCCTTTATCGCCTACCACTGGCCTACAGGAAGTCCATGTTTAGTAGAAACTAGTCTTATTATATTAAGCTGTATGATATATGAATTATAAGTCCATTTTAGGAACTATATATGATTAATATTACTATAGATGGACTTATGTATTTTTTGATAACTTTTCTAACCTTCTGTTTGAGACAGATGGAATGATCCATCATTCTATCACATGATCTGCTAACACATCACGAATGACAAATTCAACTTCATTTATTTAATAGATTATGTGGAAATTGTCCAAAGAATGACAAACGGTGAGACTATACCAAAATCACGAAATTATTTCTTCTAATTTCATCAAATTTAGGGAAATGATCTTAAAAACCAAAATGTTGTCCTAGTGCTCTTATATCTGATGAATCAGATGGTACCTTAGATCGTCACAAATTTATGGATTTGTGATTGATGGCTTTTCCATAGCCATGTTCTCTACCACTCTCCATCAGAACACGATGGTAATATTTCTCTTCCGTATCCATATTTTCACCTATGTGGAAACCCAGTGATTAGTTTATTTGGGTAACCGTTACGTTTCATACTTTTGTTTTTAAAGATTGGTTTTGGTATTTCTTTTTATTATGTGGGTTTCTATTAAAGAAACTTTCTAATAGTAAACCATTTATAACCCCGACGAATTTCAAGGGTGAAATTCATTTTAAGGGGGGTAGAATGTAACACCCCGAGATTTTATGAAAAATATTCTTTTTAATTTCATTAATTTCTTGTGTTGTACGCTACACCAAAAGGATATTTCTCAACACGCATCCTTGACTTTCCTTGCATTACACGCAATCATGACCTTCCTCGATAGCTTGTGTAGTACGCAATACCGAGTTTCACTAAACAACGATATGCTATTAAAATATTATTAAAACTAGCCGTTATGAATAGTAATAACCACCTTTTAAAATTTTAGAAAATTTAGCTCTCAAAATGGACTTCATTATTGGATTTGGAGTATCGATTTTAGCCTAAGGTGAAATTTTGGTACTTTTCGGATAACTTTCATATTCCGATGAATAGTGAAAATTACTAAATTATAATTAAAAACAAATTTTTTAATAGAAATAATTAATAGTGATAAATTATTAATTTGAGTGGTTTTAAAGTATATTTAGAATATATTTTTACAATTTAATACAATGTTGGTAATTAGATGTAATTTTACATTTAAACCAGTCATAAACAAGTGTCAATCTTTTGATAGTTATTATCTCTTAAGAACACGCTATTTGTTTTGACGACGGGAATTAATTTTTAAATTAATTAATTCCACTGATATGTTTTAAATTTGATAAAATAGACATCATTTTTGAATTCATAATATCAAATATTTCTTAGATCTAATTTTTTGTATTTTTTTGGAAACTTTCATTTTTCAATGAATAGTGAAACCACTAAGTGGTAGTTAAAAAACTGAATATTTCATAAAACATAATTTTACCGCTTCTGTGAGTGGAATTTCGAAAATCCGAGATACACGGTTAATATCATGGACTAAAATTTGGTTTAATGATATGAAAATAATTTTTGGTGAATAGTATGTTTTTACTTTTTTTAACACGGTTAAAAGTAAATAGCGTAATTAAAGGTAAAAATGATATTATTATTAGCCTAACACATGTCCTAATTATATTGGATAAGTGTAAATCGACCTAAAACAACCTTAGGAATAACATATGACCATTTAGGCCCACTTGGATTAGATTCGGACATTTATTATTAATTTATTTAAAGAAGGGTTAAAATAGTCAAAATCAATGTTTAATAAGTAAATCATTTTTAATATTGGGTTATACATAAGATAAATTCGACTATAAATATTCATTAGAAATATAAAAATATTTCCTACATAATGGTATTTTATTTGTAATTTTTAGACATTAAATAATTTAATTTATTTATGACACAACGATGATGCAGTAATTATATTATTAATGAAATATTGACATAATTGATGTTATAAATACACAAATAAATATAATTTGAGACTTTTTATGAATTAAACTAATTTCTAGGTTAATATGACATGTTATTATTGATTTTATTAACGTTTTGTGTACTTATAATTCTGTTATTATTTTCACAAAAATCAATTACTAAATAGTGTCAAAATTGACATAAAATAGTTTTTAAAACAAATATTATATTATTAATTATTATTTTATTCCTAAAAATCTAACGTTCGGATAAATGAAATAGATAAGGTTATATATATTAATAATAAATAACTTGGGGTTCTTTTGGCTTGATATAGTAGGTTTATTAACCTTATAGTATAAGAACACAAGAAGACACGGTAAAAGTAAAATTATTTAACTTAATGTTAAATCTAAATGATAAGGTTAAAATAGGAACCTAAAATTGACTAAATTATATTGGATAAGAGGATTTCGGCCCATCCCAACCTTATCCTCGAAATAAATCAATTTGGAGCTATTTAAAATCTAACTTGACTTTATAATAAAATAATATATTTACTTATTCCAAAGGTGCCCCTCTCCTCCCTTACAAAAGGGCACCTCATCCCTCTCTTCCTCACACCACTTTGAGCCTTTAATCTCGGCCAACCCTTGAAAATTTCTTCTCTCCACTTCCCTAGAGACATCCTAGAGGTCCTTCTATTTTTCAAAGACCAATTTTAGTACCCTAAATGGAGGTCTCAAAGAAGCGCTTCAAAGAAGAGGTAATGTCCGTTACCGATTCTTTCATCTTTATTTCTTCTTACACTTCTTCTTCTTTACTTGTTTCATTATGAAGTAATAACATTAGTATTACTCATATACTGATATGTTATTATACGAATGAAACAACCCTATTTCACCATCTATCCATCCTACGGAAAATGAAATCACCACGCGTGTGTACGTACGGAATACCGTCTCCACGCCGTGGTGTAATCTATTTTCCACCACCACCTTACTTGCATGGTTATAATGGTGTACATAATAACTATATATGATTATTTTAAAGATATATTGATTCTGATATAGTATACATACACTCCAATACAATTCCATGATCATGAGAACGATATCATCGCTCGTGCGTAAGTACGGACTACCGTCTCCATGACGCGATGAGATTCATTCTCCACGTAAACCATTCATGAATGATTATAAAGTATATATAATAAGTAATCATGAAATATGTGACATAATAATGATACTGGATTTATGTTTATATATATGTATTTCATCTTCTTAATTCCATTCAACTCAATAAGGAAACGAAAACAGCGTTCATGCGTACGTACGGCCTACCGTCTCCATGAACGGTGTATTTCTTTCCATTTATCGATCCATTATATATATGTATATTCTGAATATATATTATATATAATAATTTTTTACATTATAGATTTAAATAATCATGATCTAAGTAACCATATGAATAATTACAAGTCAAAACACGGACGACAAATAAAACGATTTTACCCAAAATGCTCTTTAACGTGGAATTTACAAAATAACGGGTGAAATAAAGTCATAAGTGAACCATATATGATATAATAACTATGAGTATGATTCTGGAATAAGTCAATGACATTATTTAAATCATTATACAGGAGGTTCGGACACTTACGAAGCAAATCAGACCTAAGGTAAGGGAAAATATCACAATCTCATTTTTATCCGAGATTGTTTATACATTGGTATTTATTGGGGTGTATTTTATCATCCACATCCATGTTTCCTAAATATGTAATATTATTTCCATACACCTACAATTGTTTAAATCCAATTTTACCCTTCGGTGAGTTTTTAGTAAAATATATGAAAGGAATCTTTTGTCGTTTTTCGTACGAGGTACTTTTTGACTTTTCCGACAAAAGTACGAGAAGAATGTTTTTTTAAATTATACGGAATGAATGGATTTTTAAAACATTATTTACAAGAACCATCCTTTACATGTTTTTATGTTTAGTTTTAATCAACTTCTCTTAGTTTAAAATTTAATGACATGTTAAGAATGGAAAATGTTTTTGAATTAGAAAGGATATTTTCCTCAAGAATGGAGTTCTAGTGTTTTATCAAAATTATTTTCCATATAAGATAATATAGGGTTTTGTTTCTATCCCTATTGTTACATTGATTTGATTATGTTGTGATGGAATTATTTTTATGAATTCCTTTATCTTATATTAATTGTTTAATGATGTCATGTTGTTTAAGAATCCCATTTTTATTACATGGGTTATGCAATGATGTATGATTTATAATTTTGTGGCACACATAAGAATGGTATAATTATGAGATGGGTGGGACCTATATCTCCCTCCAATGCATTGGGTAAATATTTTATATCTCATGAGATAGACATGGCTGGAATGGTAGGTTATACTGGTTCAGTGAAACAGGAATGAAACGAGGAGTGAACTCGGTTCAGAAATAGACTTTGTCCACTAAGATAGTCTTGGCAATGAGTTTTGACTAATAAGAAATGATTCTCTATGATTATGTGTGTACTCCACAAAGTTTCATGTTTTAAGTTATTATTATTGTGATTACATTTCACTACTATGATTTATCCCATGTTATGAAATTATGCTCTCTTTTGCAGGTTAAGATTTCCAAAATGTTATGTTCTTATGAAAATGATGTGATTGATATTTCTTTTGTTTACACTTACTGAGCATTTGAGCTAACCCTTTTATGTTTTCTTTTCCCCAGGATATAAAGAAAGGTTTTAGGTTAAAAAAAGGAAGATCTTTATGGAAGATGTTGAAGATCTTTCACCACGATTAGAAGATTATATTTCGAGTTTCCAAAGACACTAAACTATTACGATCCTTGTGTGTTTGTTTTTCTTATATACTATGTAATCCGCAAAAGTAATGTAATGTCCATGTACGTCAAGCTTCGGGTCTCTACAGTTGGTATCAGAGGAAAGGTTTAGTCAACCTTTGGAAACTAGGATGTGAAAACGTTAGTGAGATCCCTAGAGATATTTCTTAGGTATGTCTAGGGATATCCCTAAGGATATGTATATGTATAGGTTTTAGTACTAGAATTACGCTAACGATCATAGAATTAAACCTAAGATG
Source organism: Viscum album (assembly GCA_963277665.1). NCBI lineage: Eukaryota > Viridiplantae > Streptophyta > Magnoliopsida > Santalales > Viscaceae > Viscum > Viscum album. The sequence goes on from OY728129.1 coordinate 1,074,245,187, forward strand.
TTAGATATTGAAGGTACTCCCCCTTTATTATTTTGTTTTCCGTAGAATGATTTTTGCCTCTCACACTATTCTTTTTGGGTTTTAGGAAATTGCTGGAAACAAGATGATTCACGATAATGGAGGATATGATGGACAATGGAATGATATTCTTCATGAGCAACCAAATGAAATAGGATTTGGAAGTCCAAACATAATTATTATGCTGAATCAGTAATCTCATAATATGATCAATAAAGTAAAATTTGGTAAGTCTCTTGACTCGGCTAATAAGAGAAAGATGGAGTTTCCTGATGATCATAGAGGAAAGAAAGTTAAATTTCCCCTATGTAAATCATGTCGGAAGAGGCATCAAGGTTAATGTTTCAAAGGAACTAGAAGATGCTTTGGGTAAGGAAAAGAAGGACAAAAGCCAGTAAGTGCAAAGGAAAAGGTTCAGTTAACACCAGGGATGAGGATAATGCTATTGCTACGACACAACAATGGTTAAATGTTTTAAATGTGTAATGTACGGGCATTATGCAAACCAATTCCCTAAGGGAAAGTATCATGAAGAGAATCAGTATGGTCGTATGGGTAGTATTTATGTGGATGATGATGAAAAGACTACAAATGATATGTGAGATGATAGAATTGTTGAAGCTCGGTCAATGGTTTAAGAATGTAGTGGAATGATTACATGTTTATCGTGTGTAATGTTGTATAAGTAATCTCATGGTACTATGGAATAAAGAGAAATCTAAGGATTGTTACACTGTTGTCTTTCCTTGAGTTTTGAAAGTGTATGATTAATGTTACCAGTATCCATGAAAGGTTATTCAGATATTTTTGGAATGTAGATGATATGCACATAATGAAGGGATAAGGAGAAAATTAAATGTTTGATAGTATTCATGAGCTCATGACTGATATAAGGATAAGGTTATATCATGGTTTGAGTATGTAGAATTTTTGGATTTTTGTATGTGGAAAGAGTTAACTTTTGACGGCATTCATGTTTTCACTAAGGTTTAATGGGTATTCATTTTTCAAGAGAATACATCATTAAGGTATTCATATGATTGAAATGTGACCAACAAGATGTATAGGGGATAAATGATGGTATTCACATGCTTGGTTGACAACATTTCAAGTTATCGTTTTCTTTATACTATGAGCATGGACTGAAGTATTTTAGATAAGCCTAAAGATTGGAATGGATTATGTTAACCATAAGTTAGTATTGTTTAATGATAGAATTTTTTTTGATATTATTTATGTGATGTTATAGTAATGTAGTTTTATAAAAAGGACAACCTGCAGGACGAGCGACAGCCCATCGCGTCGGACAAGGCTGTGGGAATCGAACCCACAACAGAAGTGCGACTGGCCTTTATCGCCTACCAGTGGCCTACAGGAAGTCCCTGATTAGTAGAAACTAGATTTATTATATTAAGCAGTATGATATATGAAGTATAAGTCCATTTCAGGAACTATATATGATTAATCTCACTATAGATGGACTTATGTATTTTTTGATAACTTTTCTAACCTTTTGTTTGAGATAGATGGAATTAACCATTATTCTATCACATGATCTGCTAACACATCACGAATGACAAATTCAACTTCATTTCTTTAAGTGATGAAGTGGAAATTGTCCAAAGAATGAAAAACGGTGAGACTATACCAAAATCACAAAAGTATTTCTTCTAATTTCATCAAATTTAGGAAAATGATCTTAAAACCCAAAAATGTTGTCCTAGTGCTCTTATATCTGATGAATCAGATGGTACCTTAGATCGTCACAAATTTATGGATTTGTGATTGCTGGCTTTTCCATAGCCATGTTCTCTACCACTCTCCATCAGAACATGATGGTTATATTTCTCTTCCATATCCATATTTTCACCTTTGTGGAAACCCAGTGATTAGTTTATTTGGGTAATCGTTACGTTTCATACTTTTGTTTTTAAAGATTGGTTTTGGTATTCCTTTTTATGATGTGGGTTTCTATTAAAAAAAAATTCGAATAGTAAACCATTTATAACCCCGATGAATTTCGAGGGCGAAATTCATTTTAAGGGGGGTAGAATGTAACACCCCGAGATTTTATGAAAAATATTCTTTTTAATTTCATTAATGTCTTGTGTTGTACGCTACACCAAAAGTAGCTTACTCAACAAGCATCCTTGACTTGCCTTGCATTACACGCAATCGCGACCTTTCTCGATAGCGTGTGTAGTAAGCGATACCGAGATTCACTATACAATGATATGCTATTAAAATATTATTAAAACTAGTGGTTATGAATAGTAATAACCACCTTTTAAAATTTTAGAAATTTTAGATCTCAAAATGGACTTCATTTTTGGATTCGGAGTATCGAATTTAGCCTAAGGTGAAATTTTGGTACTTTTCGGATAACTTTCATATTCTGATGAATAGTGAAAATTACTAAATTATAATTAAAAACAACTTTTTTAATAGAAATAATTAATAGTGATAAATTATTAATTTGAGTGGTTTTAAAGTATATTTATAATATATTTTTACAATTTAATACAATGTTGGTCATTGGATGTAATTTCACATTTAAACCAGTCATAAACAAGTGCCAATCTTTTGATAGTTATTATCTCTTAAGAACACGCTATTTGTTTTGACGACGAGAATTAATTTTTAAATTAATTAATGAAACTGATATGTTTTGAATTTGATAAAATAGTCATCATTTTTGAATTCATAATATCAAATATAGCTTAGATCTAATTTTTGGTATTTTTCTGGAAACTTTCATTTTTCGATGAATAGTGAAACCACTAAGTGGTAGTTAAAAAACTGAATTTTTCATAAAACTGAATTTTACCACTTCTATGAGTAGAATTTCGAAAATACGAGAGACATGGTTAATATCATGGACTAAAATGTGGTTCAATGAGATGAAAATAATTTTTGGTGAATAGTAACTTTTTACTTTTTTTACCATGGTTAAAAGTTAATAAGGTAATTAAGGGTAAAAATGATATTATTATTACCCTAACACATGTCCTAATTCTATTGGATAAGTGTAATTCGACCAAAAACAACTTTAGGAATAAAATATGACTATTTAGGCCCCCTTGGATTAGATTCGGACATTTATTATTAATTTATTTATAGAAGGGTTAAAATTGTTAAAATCAAAGTTTAATAAGTAAATCATTTTTAATATGGGGTTATAAATAAAATAAATTCGACTATAAATATTAATTAGAAATATAAAACTATTTCCTACATAATGTTATTTTATTTGTAATTTTTAGACATTAAATAATTTAATTTATTTATGACGCAACGATGATGCAGTAATTATCTTATTAATGAAATATTGACATAATGGATGTTATAAATACCCAAATAAATATAATATGAGACTTTTTATGAATTACACTAATTTTCTAGGATAATATGACATGTTAGTATTGATTTAATTAACTTTTTTCGAACATATCATTCTGTTATGATTTTCACAAAAATCAATTACTAAATAGTGTCAAAATTGACATAAAATAGTTTTTAAAAACAATATTATATTATTAATTGTTATTTTATTCCTAAAAATATAAGGTTCGGCCAAATGACTTATATAAGGTTATATATATTAATAATAAATAACTTGGGGTTCTTTTGGCTTGATATAGTAGGTTTATTGACCTTATAGTATAAGAACACAAGAAGACAAGGTAAAAGTAACATTATTTAACTTAATGTTAAATGTAAATGATAAGGTTTAAATAGGAACCTAAACATGTCTAAATTCTATTGGATGAGAGGATTTCGACCCATCACCACCTTATCCTCGAAATAAATCAATTTGGAGCTATTTAAAACCGAACATGACTTTATAATAAAATAATATATTTTTTGTTATTCCAAAGGTGCCCCTCTCCTCCCTTATAAAAGGGCACCTCCTCCCTCTCTTCCTCACACCACATTGATCCTTTAAGATCGGCCAACCCCTTCGAATTTATTCTCTCCACTTCCCTAGAGACATCCTAGAGGTCCGGGTCTTCTTCAAAGACCAATTATAGTGCCCTAAAAGGAGGTCTCAAAGAAGCGCTTCAAAGAAGAGGTAATGTCCGCTACCGATTCTTTCATCTTTATTTCTTCTTCCACTTCTTATTATTTAGTTGTTTCATTATGAAGTAATAATATCAGTATCACTCATATACTGATATGTTATTATAAGTATAAAAGAACCCTATTTCACCATCAATCCATCCTACGGAAAATGAAATCACCGCGCGTGCGTACGTACGGAATACCATCTCCACGCCCTGGGGTAATCTATTTTCCACCACCACCTTACTTGGATGGGTATAATGGTGTAAATAATAGCTATATATGATTATTGTAAAGTGATATTGATTCTGATATAGTATACATACACTCCAATACAATTCCATGATCATGAGAACGATATCATCGCTCGTGCGTACGTACGGACTACCGTCTCCACGATGCGATGAGATTCATTCTCCACGTTAACCATTCATGAATGATTATAAAGTATATATAATAAGTAATCATGAAATATGTGACATAATAATGATACTGGATTTATGTTTATATATATGTATTTCATCTACATAATTCCATTTAACTCAATAAGGAAACGAAAGCAGCGTTCATGCGTACGTACGACCTACCGTCTCCATGAACGGTGTATTTCATTCCATTTATCGATCCATTATATATATGTATATTCTGAATATATATTATATATAAATAATATTTTACATTATGGATTTAAGTAATCATGATCAAGTAACCATATGAATAATTACAAGTCAAAACACGGACGACAAATAAAACGATTTTACCCAAAATGCTCTTTAACATGGAATTTATAAAAGAACGGGTGAAATAAAGTCATAAGTGAACCATATATGATATAATAACAATCAGTATGATTCTGGAATAATTAAATGACATTATTTAAATCATTATATAGGAGGTTCAGACACTTACGAAGCAAATCAGACCTAAGGTAAGGGAAAATATCACAATTTCATTTTTATCCGAGATTGTTTATACTTTGGTATTTACTGTGGTGTATTTTATCATCCACATCCATGTTTCCTCAATATGTAATATTATTTCCATCCACCTACAATTGTTTAAATCCAATCTTACCCTTCAGTGAGTTTTTAGTAAATGATATGAAAAGAATCTTTTGTCGTTTTTCGTACGAGGTACTTTTTGACTTTTCCGACAAAAGTACGAGAAGAATGTTTTTTCTAAATTATATGGCATTAATGGATTTTTAAAACATTATTTCCAAGAATCTTCCTTTACAAGTTTTCATATTTAGTTTTAATCAACTTCTCTTAGTTTAAAATTTAATGAGATGTTAAGAAAGGAAAATGTTTTTGAAGTTGAAAGGATATTTTCCTCAAGAATGGAGTTCAAGTGTTTTATCAAAATTATTTTCCATCTAAGATAATATAGGGGCTTGTTTCTATCCCTATTGTTACATTGATTTGATTATGATGTGATGGAATTATTTTTATGAATTCCTTTATCTTATATGAACTGTTTTATGATGTCATGTTGTTTAAGAATCCCATTTTTATTAAATGGGTTATGCAATGATGTATGATTTATAATTTTGTGGCACACATAAGAATGGTATCATTATGAGATGGGTGGGACCTATATCTCCCTCCAATGCATTGGGTAAAGATTTTCTATCTTATGAGATAGACATGGCTGGAACGGTAGGTTATACCGGTTCAGTGAAACATGACTAAAACGAGGAGTGAACTCGGTTCAGAAATGTACTTTGTCCACTAAGATAGTCTTGGAAATGAGTCTTGACTAATAAGAAATGATTCTCTATGATTATGTGTGTACGCCGCAAAGTTTCATGTTTTAAGTTATGATTATTTTGATTACATTTCACTACTATGATTTATCCAATGTTATGAAATTATGCTCTCTTTTGCAGGTTAAAATTTCCAAAATGTTATGTTCTTATGAAAATGATGTGATTGATATTTCTTTTGTTTACCCTTACTGAGCATTTGAGCTTACCCTTTTATGTTTTCTTTTCCCCAGGATATAAATAAAGGTTCTAGGTTAAAAAAAGGAAGATCTTAATGGGAGATGTTGAAGATCTTTCACCACGATTAGAAGATTATATTCTGAGTTTCCAAAGACACTAAACTATTACGATCCTTGTGTGTGTGTTTTTGTTATGTACTAAGTAATCCGCAAAAGTAATTTATTGTCCATGTACGTCAAGCTTTGGGTATCTACAGTTATAATCCATATATTTTATTATATGTGAGATAAATAGATGTATATATATTTTATTTTGAAATTACCATGCCACCATTGGTAGTAATCCATTTCCCATCACCGAAGGAACTAATATATCCATCATTTTCTAGCATTCCATTTGATATCAGATTGAGGAAAATATCAGGAACATCCCTCAAAACTTTTAATATTCACCTTTACTGAATAATAGTATCTAAAAAAAATTAAAAATACATATGATTTTGGATATACAATCATTTCCCACCATCACATTCCCAAACCTCCATAAAAAGTTAGATGAGAAAAATAGATTCTAGAGGTGACATGGTAGGATGTACCTGAATCAATAACCCTTATCATGTCGTAGTATGTAATAATTACCTGATTATCATACATAAATGTGTTTATATATTCATCAACAACTACTGCATCATTATTTTGGGTGTCACCTTCATGATTCCTCTTCTCCTCCTCCATCATTCTACACACCTAGATGATTTGTCGGGGTTTCCCATAGTTTTGTAACTTTATGTAATATATTGACTGATATTTTTATCACTTATTCATTTTTAGAACATGGTAATGTGGTTTTCTTATTTATTTCCCCTTCCATTCTTTCTTTCATTTACTCTTACTGACAAGTGCCTATGATTCGAGTGTTCATCCCCAATAATTCCTTCAATAATATTCATTCAACAATATGTATTTTAACATCTTTATGGAGAGGGTTCCATCTGGAGTTGAATTTATAGTTGTAAAAACTAGTGTTTCCCACATATTTGGTAAATAAATAAAGATAAAAAATTCCTACAACTAATTTAGAATCATCATTTTCATATAATTAAACTGATGAATAATATAATTGAACTCAGTCATGGGCTTGAATGGATGGCCCCATATCTGTACTTCATGTTGATTAGTTGGTGGATTATGGATTTCTTTATAATTTTCCTTAATACATATTTTATGAAAATTTCTATATAACGAAAGAATCATGTTCGTTGGAAAAATCCTAAAATATACTCATGTAGACATACTATTTGATTTGGGAATTACACTTTATTTTTAGAGCGACCCTCTAAACATCAATTGGATTTGTTTTTTTTAACTTCTTCTCAATGGATTGACTTATTGAGAAATAATCATAATATTTCACTACAATGGGATTACTATCGTCCTCTATTGGTTTCAAAAAATCATTAATATTCAAAAGAACATCCATTTTGGGTATCTATATGGAATAATTAAAATCTGTAAGTTTAGTCTTGTTACTATTATTTTCCTCCATTGATTATATGAGTATTTTTAAAATTTACCTACATATATAGTTCTAGAGTGGTTAAAATAGCTAGAATCAGATCATGGATCTCTAAAAATAGATACCTTATTACCATGATATAGCCAAAATAGTTTAAATAGTCTATATTGACTGATAAGGTGGGGATGATGTGGCTTAATGGAATAGTTTCTAAAAAGATGTCAAAAAATTTCCCATAGCATTAATAGTTTCTTCTTCATCAGAGTGGGGGTATAGTTGTACCATTATGATAACTAAAACATTGAATGCCTAATAAGACTTATTTTTGGCTACATTTTTACATTGTTTGTGTTGTTTGGATCATCTTAATGAGTTTTTCATGTATATAGATTGAAAAATAGATTACTTTCCATTTTATAATCAGAATAAACCCTTATGGACCATCACCATTTTGACCCTTGTGCCTCTGAAACAATTTGTTAATGTAGTGAAATAACATGGTTATAAAAAACCCAATCCTCTGAGAAAAAATGAATGAATACAATGGATTTATGTGATTAATCATGATTTTCTACCTTGATTAGAGAATGGGGCCATTCTATTTCTTCTCTTTGGGTCATACATCACTTGATTAATAAAGTTAGAACATGTTTTCATTATTTAAAATTATTTGTATTTGATCTTGTTTTATAGACTATTTAATTAAAAATAGAAAAAATTTCTTTTGGGTGGTTCATAATCCCTTGAAAATATCTTACACCATTATAAGCTTCAATAGTTTGTGTCACTGGGGTAGGATAGATCCATAGAAAACCCATCCCACTGACAAAAGACTCTTGATAATATCTCCAAAAAATGGAAGTGTCCATTTGTAGACCCCGGAAAACGCATCCCCAAAATTTTCCAAATGGTTCCATACATGATCCAATATCGTAGTAAATTTATCAAGATTCTATTTGGTAGGTCGCAGGGCCCGAACGGAGCTACTTATTAGGAGTTATGGACATTTGAAGTTGGACTGGAAATCTGGTTCGCGAAGACCATTCGCGAAGCCCCCTTCATGATCGCGGAGCGCCGCCGTGAAGCAATGTGGCGGGAAGCTCCATGAACCTGTTTGACATTCATGATGTGCCACGAAGACCCACCTCAAATCATAGGAGGTGGGATGCTCCGCGAACTAATTTGATGTCCGTGAACCCACCACGAAGCAAATGAGGCGGGACGGCTCCGCGAAGTGCTTTGATGTTCGCGACGCGCCGCGAAGATCCGCCGCGGAGCAAGCTCTGTCTTCACGCCGAGCGAGATTTGCTTCGCGGCGCCCCTGCCTGTAAATACCTAGCTCACCCCCCTCTCAACGGATGGCCACAGCCACTTCTCCCCCTTGGGCAACCGAGCGGAGCTCCGTATTGCGTCTCCGCGAGGCCATGCTCCCCGAGCAGCTTCCTTCGGGTTGCTGCTCCGTGAGCCAAGGCTCTGTGAATCCATGCTCCGCGAGCCCATGCTCTGCGATGATGCTCTGTGAGACCATACTCCGTCAGTGCATTCTCAGCGAGAAAATGCTCCACGATGCTGCTCCGCGAGACCATGCTCCACGAGACCATACTCCGTGAGTCCATGCTCAACGAGCCAATGCTCCGCGATGCTGCTCCGCGAGACCAAGCTCTGCAAGGCCCCTTTGCTCCGCGAGAGACCATTGCTCTACGGGGCCATTCTCCGCGAAGCTACTTTGCGAAGACCTATCCTTTGCGAGGATCCTACATTCACGCCCACCGGTTCCTTCACAACTTTCACAGACCCCCATGAAAAATGGAGAGTCTCACAACGAACTTTTCAGGCCGAGACGTCGGGATTATCCATTGCACCCTTATGTGAACCCACCTTCCACCTATGGAACACCATGATTTGAGACACTCCTCCACACACCATGAAACACCTTGAGTTAATGTATTCCTCTTGGTTGGTTTCCAATGTCGTGAGTTTAGGTTCTCATCATCAATTCCCCGAGTACCATGAGTCGAACCATTTCTCAGGAAACTCCTCCTAACCCTATCACTGGGATCCTATGCCAGGTTGAACCACAAAGGTCCGCCCTTGCGTAAGTCCCAAAACCAACCATTTCTTGGCACCTTTTGCCGAATAGTCCTTTCTACATGACTCTAAACTGTAGTAATCCCTATCTAACAAATGGTAGTATGCCTCTGGTTCCAAACAAGAGATGCCTTATGCTCCTAGTATAAGAAGCCAACAGTCCAATCTACATGACTATAAACTATAGTTCCCCTGTCTAACAAATGATAGGATGCCTCTTGCTCCTAACAAGAGATGCCTCATGCTCCTAGCATGAGACGCCAACAATCCTACCTACATGACTCTAAACTGTAGTATTCTCCCTATGTTCCAAACATATGATGCCTCCTGTGCTATACGAGAGATTCCTTATTCTCCAAGCATGAGACGCTAACAGTCCTATCTACATGAAATTAAACTGTAGTAATCCCTATGTTCCAAACATAGGATGCCTCTGGCTCTAAACAAGAGATTCCTTATGCAACAAGCATAAGACGCCTAATTCCATGATTACAGTGGCATAATTCCAACACCCCTTGGCATTATCCGACTTGTGCACTAGCGCATAGGTGTAGAATCATAAGCCTCAACCCACCAGTGAGTCGGGATGCCCTCATGGCCAGACATGAGGAAGACATTACGGGCAGCTTCCTAGCATAAGCCCCATTCACCAATGCCGCTCCTTAGCGGCACCCGGGTAGCATCATAACGTAAGCCCAATTCACCAGTGCCGCTCCTTAGCGGCACCCGGGCAGGTTCCTAGCATAAGCCCCATTCACTAGTGCCGCTCCATAGCGGCACCCAGGAAGCTTCCTAGCGTAAGCCCCATTCATCATTTCCGCTCCTTAGTGGCACCTGGGTAGCTTCCTTGCGTAAGACCCATTCACCATTGCCGCTCCATAGCGGCATCTGGGCAGCTTCCCTATGTAAGGCCCATTCACCAGTTCTGCTCCATAGCGGCACCCAGGCAGCTTCATAGAATAAGCCCCATTCACCATTACCGCTCCATAGCGGCATCCGGGCAGCTTTCTAGCGTAAGCCCCATTCACTAGTGCTGCTCCATAGAAGCACTAGGGCATCTTCCTAGCGTAATCCCTATTCACTATTTCCGCTCTACAGCGGCATCCGTGAAGCTTCCCTACGTAAGTCCCATTCACTAGTGTCGCTCCATAGCGACACCCGAACAGCTTTATTTCGTAAGCCCCATTCACCATTGCCGCTCCATAGCGGCATCCGGGAAGCTTCCAAGCGTAAGCCCCGTCCACCATTTCTGCTCCTTAGAGGCACACCAGGAATCTTCCTAGCGTACGCCCCATTCACTATTGTCGCTCCATAGCGGAACCCGGGCAGCTTCTTAGCGTAAGCCCCATCCATGATTTCTGCTCCTTAGCGGCATCCGGGTAGCTTCCTAGCGTAAGCCCCATCCACCATTGCTGCTCCTTAGCGGCACACCGGGAAGCTTCCTAGCGTAAGCCCCATTCACTATTGTCGCTCCATAGCGGCACCCGAGCAGCTTCCTAGCATAAGACCCATTCACGATTGCCGCTCCTTTGCGACATCTGGGCAGCTTGCTAGCGTAATCCCCATCCACCATTGCCGCTCCATAGCGGCACCCGGGCAGCTTCCTTGCATAAGTCACATCCACTATTGTCACTCCACTTCAGTGGTAAGCCGTTGACAACCCTATGCAGCGATAATCCATTGAAATCCTTATCCAGTGGTAAGCCATTGTGATCCTTATACAGTGGTAATCCATTGTGATCCTTATCCAGTGGTAATCCATTGTGATCCTTATCCAGCGGTAAGTCGTTGCGATCCTTATCCAGCGGTAAGCCATTGTGATCCTTATCCAGCGGTAAGACGTTGAAATCCTTTTCCAGTGGTAAGCCGTTGTGACCCAATCCAGCGGTAAGCCGTTGCGACCCCATGCAGCGGTAAGCCGTTGCATCTTTATTCAGAGGTAAGTCGTTGTGACCCCATTCAACGGTAAGTTGTTCACATCCCCATCCAGCGGTAAGCCATTGTGACCTATCCAACGATAATCCATTGTGATTCCATCCAGAGGTAAGCCGTTGTGACCTATCCAGCGGTAAGCCATTGTGATTCCATCCAGCGGTAAGCCGTTGTGACCCATCCAGGGGTAGGTTGTTGTGATCCCATCCAGCGGTAAGCCGTTGTGACCCATCCAGCAGTAAGCCATTGTGATCCCATCCAGCGGTAAGCCGTTGTGACCCATCCAGCGGTAAGCCATTGTGATCCTTATCCAGTGGTAATCCATTGTGACTCAATCCAACGGTAAGCCGTTGAAACAAATCAATCGGCGGTAAGCCATCATCAAGAGAACTACGTGGTCTTTGATTCCCTTCCACGGGGATACGTTGGAAGCCTATTCAAGGCCCAAGCCCGAAACCATCGTCATCCTTTTCTTCGGGCCTCCATCCTGAAGTAAGTCCCAGCACCATGGGCGGCCTAATGCGTAAGCCCCTCTTCGCTTCTCACGGACGCAACCTTCTCGATGTGATTGTCAGGTCTGTGCTGCCTCTTGTTTCTCACACCGAGCATTACTCACGTGGGCTTAGAGTAAGCATCGGCAATGGAAATTCCATCGTCTAGCATGACGTTAAAATGTATTCCCTCGTCCAGCATGACGTTAAACAGTATTCTCTTGTCCAGCATGACGTTAAACTGTATGCCTTTGTCCCACATGACATTAAACTGCACACCCATTTGAACTATAAGGATTTTGATCCATGTCAAGGCACGGTACGTAGGAAGCCTCCACGAGGTTCAAGCCCACCTGTCATTTCTTCACGTCGAGTTGATCCTTGTCCTGCAAGACGTTAAACTGCATCACAGTCCGATGGAAAACCGTTGTGACTCACCCATTTGAACTACGAGGTCTTTGATTAATGTCAAGGCATGGTACGTAGGAAGCCCCCCCGGAGGTTCAAGCCCACCACCCATCAGACCAAGGTATAACTTCATGTCAGTTCACCGAAGAAGCACCCATTGAACTACGAGGACTTTCATCCATGTCAAGGAATTGTACGTAGGAAGCCTCCCTGAGGTTCAAGGCCATCTCCCATCAGACCAAGGTCCCTTCCTCACGTCGGTTCACTGACACCCACCCTCCGAACTACGAAGACTTTGTTCCATGTCAAGGCATGGTATGTAGGAATCCTTCATAAGGATCAAGCCCACCACTAGTGGACCCCTGGGTCTACTTTCACGTTAGTTCACTGATGAAACCATTTGAACTATGAGGTCTTTGATCCATGTCAAGGCATGGTACATAGGAAGCCTCCCCGAGGTTCAAGCCCATCTCTCATTGGACCAAGGTCCACCTTCACGTCAGTTCACTGAAGACTTCCATAATTTGAACTATGTGGTCTTTGATCCATGTCAAGGCATGGTACGTAGGAAGCATTCTTGAGGTTCAAGCCCACCACCCATCAGACCAAGGTCCACCTTCACGTCGGTTCGCCGACGAAGCCCCCTCTGAACTACGAGGACTTTGATCCATGTCAAGTCATGGTACGTAGGAAGCTTCTACGAGGCTCAAGCCCACCTCTCGTCGTTTATTCACATCAGGGTTCATCTTCGTACCGCACGACGCTAAACTACATTCCGGTCCAGCAGAATGTCATTGTGACCAACCTGAACTACGTGGTCTTTGATCCGTGCTAAGGCATGGTACGTAGGAAGCCTCCACGAGGTCCAAGCCCACCACCAGTAGGACCCCTCTGGTCCTCCTCATTCACGTCGGCCTTCCGGTGTCCAACCTGAACTATGTGGTCATTGATCCATGTCACAGCATGGTACGTAGGAAGCCTCTCAAAGGTTCAAGCCCACCACCTGTTGGTCACTCCGACCATCTTCACGTCGGTTCATCAACACCCGGGCAGCCTAGTGTGTAAGCCCCACACCATCTGGACCAAGGTCCATGCTCGCGTCGGTTCACCGGCACACCATTTGAACTACCGGGACTTTGATCCATGTCAAGGCATGGTACGTATGAAGCCTCCATAAGGTTCAATCCCATCACCCGGTTGTTCCGACCTCACTCACATCGGTTCACCCCCGTCCCGCATGACGTTAAACTGTATTCCACATTCCATATGAACTACGGGGACTTTGATCCATGTCATGTCATGGTACGTAGGAAGCCTTCACGAGGTTCATGCCCACCACTGGTGGACCCCCAGGTTCACCTTCAGGTCGGTTCGCTGACGATGTCCATCGTACCAAGTTCCACCTTCACATCGGTCCGTTGAAGACACCCATCGGACCAAGGTCTACATTCACATCAGTCCTCCGGCGCACCAACCCGAACTAAGAGGACTTTGATCCATGTCAAGGCATGGTACGTAGGAAACCTCATGAGGTCCAAGCCCTACATCCATCGGGCCAAGGTCCACCTTCATGCCGGCTCGCCGGCACCATCCTGAACTACGCAGACATTGATTCCCTGCCACGGGGATACGTAGGAGGTCTCTTCGAGGCTCAAGCCCAACTTCACCATCTCCCTTGTGATGGTCCCATTTCATGCCCCTCCACTTCATTTATCCTTCAACCATCCGCCCTGATTCTTAACCGGGCTGCCACATCCCGGTGGGATCATGCCATCCACTTCCTCGCTGCTCCAAGCTGTACATGGGCCGCTATCCACGCGTAAGCCCCAACATGTCTCAGGGTTATTATCCTCTGTGTACACCCCGATTCATCACCCCTTTGAACTACGTGGGTTTTGATCCCTGTTGTCAACACAGGGTACGTGGGAAACCTCTCTAAGGATCAATCCCAGCCAATGGAAAACCTTGGTGTTTCCCCATTCTAGGGTGCACACTCCCTACTCCGCCCTCAGTGGTTTCCAGATCAGCTTTCACTGTGTGTCATCTCCCCTCTACGGGGCACACCACCACCGATCCGTCTCTATGGGACATTCTGATAACCCTTATTTTGTCTCCACAAGTTGTTAAACTCGCGGCCTACCCTATGATAAACATGGGAAGCTGAGGAAAACCTCAGATGCATGCCTATGGCATATTATTCCCCATATTCGACGTGGGATGCCTTGGGTTATGCACCCTTGAGATGCCCTCTTATGAGGAAGAATATAGGTCCCCAAATTTCCATGCACCAAGAGATGCCTCGACATGCCTGATGTTGCCGTCTACTCCGACCGAAGGTCGCTACCATGTCAAGACCCCCTGGAATGTCTTGACAGAAGTAGTGTAATTAACTCGTGTCCATGAATATATGGAACCGGGAATGAGATTCACGAACAACATATTAAATCAATGAGGGAGAACCGGACTAGGTGATGAGTTTTGAGGAGGAATCCATAGAAAGAAGAACTGACATCCCATCATCATGTTTCGATCAAGGAGCAAACATAGCTGAACAAGGAACAAATGCCGCCCGCCTTTGGAAAGCGGGAATGCGGGGCAACATCAGTGCGTCCTCCACAGGCGGATGAACGCGCCCCGGCGAAAGCGTCGGAAACACCAATACACTTTTTTCTCTGTTCCATTAAGAGAAAATTTATGTATTTGTGGATCAAAATACAAGAGTTTAACTTTGTTCATGAACATCCTAAAATTATATATGAAATTTTATATAATATTAGAGTTCATGGATAAGGAGACCAAGTCTGTTTGGTTTGATCACTTTTCCTGAGTATTTAGGGAATTTTATATCGTTTTTAGCTTAATTTATAAATAAATTTTATCCACTAATAATAATTACATTTATTTTTATTTTAATATTATATTCCTACCAAATTTTGTGTGTACTACATGCTTACTAGATATTCAATAGATTAGTTCTAGAAGAGAATGTTTTGTGGGAGATGTTCTTATAATGGTCATGTTGAGATAGATATTAATAGGAATAATCACACCTATCATTTTAAGAGTGTAATGATCATGTCGAGGGTGGACTAAATGGGATTTTGGAGGTTGAAACCTCTTTAGCATGGGCAGATTTAGATTTTACACAATAGTTTTGGATTATTGAGAATCCAATTACTTGAAATAATTTTCAGCATATATATGGGGAAAGGATATTATTCCCATAATAAATTCCACTAGATGTTGAATATAAGGAATTCATTGATCATAAATATTCTCATTGTCATGGATACATTGTAATGATACCCTTATTTGACCACATATAAGGGTTGGTCATGGCCAGATTCCAATACATGCATAAATGGAGAAGGAAATCCTTCAGGGATGAGCACACAGATAGAGTATAGTTAGAGATTTTTGGAGAACAGTATTGATGTTGAAATAAAATGGAAGATGAGACTTAAGGAAGATTATTTTAAAAAACTTATTCAATGGGAATAGTATATGTTAAAATTGAGGTTGTTTATGGTTAGCATAATGTGAAAGAAATTGATCAGGCTTATTTTGACTAGGAATAATTCTAGGAAAAGAAAAAATCTACTAAAAAGAAAATTCGAGACAAAATTGATTGTTGGAATTTAAAATAATCTCAAATTTTAATGGTTGTTCTTCCAATAGACATGACAATGTGAACCTTGGTCACACTAGATATTCAGATGTCCCACTAAATTTAGGTCTCTCTAGTACCAATACGGTACTAATCAATGTACCAATGACTGAATCATTTTATTTATTGAATATATCTGCTGAAAATCCACACATAGGTTATCACGAGTTAGATAATGATTCTGAACATGGATTCGTGGTTTTTATACACAAATATGTATACTCTACTCACCATCATATAACAATGACATCTATGAAATTACCAGGAAAGTGTAGGGTTCAGATGCACTTGCCCTAAAAATATTTTTTCAGTAAAAAATAATGAAAAAAATCAATCATTACAAGGGGATTTACAAAGGATGGAGTTAACCACATCCATCATGTCTGCATCCACTAGTGGTGAATAGTATCAAGGAGTTCTAAAGGACAATATATTACTCATTTCAATGGTTTTCCTCTTTGAAACTGAATCTCCAAAGAGATTTTGTTCCCTAAATAAATTTGAATATGTTTAATTAATATTCATGACATGATCAAGGCATTAGATCCACTGTAGGAAGATTCGCCATGGAACATTCTTGTTTCATGATATGGGAGAATTAATTAAGAGATTAGAGTCTAATTAAATCCAGATCAAATTCCATCCTTGATAGAAAACATATTTAATGGAATAAATAATTTCCCATATTTTTTATTCATATTCTATGTTGAGTCCAATAATGTTATGAAAACAACCATTGACAAAACCATAGTGAGTACGTAATAATTCTCTACACCTTGAGTATCTTGACATTCCAATGGCTTCTCCATCGACATTTTCTTTGATCCTCGATGAGATATGATGGATTCATCTAGTATTATTGAGAATGAGAGGTTTTCTAGTCCTGTCTAAGATTTACAATATATAAAGAACACTGAGTTCTTTAGAGCTATTATCTATTTCACTAACCTATTTCACCAAAGAAGAAATCATATCTCTAAATACATACAGTGGGCCTAAATGAAAATATAGAGGTGTATTATCTATCAGTGAGGTGTTCCAAGGTTCATGGGGTGATAGGAAGAATCCAACACTTCCCTAGAATAATGAAGTCTATTTATAACAATTTTATAAAATACATCGTTAATGAATGTGAGGTGGAAAAATAGTTAATTTTGAAATATAAATTCTTCTAAGGTATCTTGATATTGACTTGTCACCTTAAGGCCTTTGTATAGAAACAGACCAATTTAATGAATTACAGGTCAAGGTAATTTTTTTGTAAAATTAGATCCCAAAAAATTTAGTATTCCAAATTACTATGAAATTATAAAGTTTTTATCTTTTAACGAAGATGATACAATTATTTTAAATCAATATTTAGATATTTATGACCTATCACAAAAATGATGTCCATGGATCAGGGATGTAGAGGCCAAATTTGGAATATTTAGTATCTCATCCATAGATGAAGAAAAAAATATATGATCGAAATCAAATGTATAAAAATATTACTACAAAAGGGGGTCAATTGTTGTTAAAAAACAACTAATTTTTTTCCTCTCCCACACTAGATAGAATTATCTGAATTTAAGAAAACTGATAAGACCCAAAAAAATGTATTAGTATTAAAAATAAATAATAACACCACATGAAAAATTCTTTGTGATAAAGATTAAGAATTAAATTATTAAATTACCAATCAACATAATATAAATTGTGATATTGTAAAACAATTGGGTTATTATTAATTGAAAACTAGATAAAGAGATTAAAATAGAATAAATAAAAACTATATATTATATATTTACCAATAATATAACCTATTTTTGTATAAAATTATAACTTTTAAACCAAAGTGAATGGTCCATATGTAGAACTAACCTGAGGTATCCTTAACTATAATTGGTAAAAATGTATATTGTTCTTAAATCCTAATGCTTGGATCTACTCTCCTTCCACTAGAAGACCAGGACTAGCTCAATTGTAATTTCCTTTCCACTATAACTAGTGTCTTGGTGTCATCCATTACTTTGATTGGAAGCTTCGTTCTTCTTCTAATCTAACTTATAGCTCACTATTCCCAATTCTTTACTATTAGATAGTTTTTCCTACTACATAACATGATGTTTAGTTAAATAAATACCACAATATATTATATATTCTTTCACAAGGAATGAATCATGAGAAGAAGATATATTAACACACTAATAAAAAACCATTGAATATATATTAATTGGAATGTAGTTGAATAAATTAGGTAATTGTATCTCTCAAAATTTTCTTGTTGTCACTTGTCCTTATTTTCATCCATGAGGTGCGACACTATTTAAAAAAAATCGTTAAGTGGATTGATTCTAAAAAACAGTTTTTCAATTAAAATGATATTTATAGAATATTTTTATTTAACTTCTGATGGAAATAACATTATTCCATTTGTAATGATGAATTGTTTCAACACTGCTACAGTTCATTAGTTGGACAGTTGAGAGTAATATATATTTTAGATTCAAGATAACTTCTTTACCATGATGACCATAAAATTTTGGAACCAAATAATTCCTTAGGTTATATTATTTTAATTAAATAAGTACCATCTATAATTTAAAAAATTTAATTATATATATAATTCATTAAACATTATTATATATATTGAAATAATAAAAGTTAAAAAAATGATTGAAAGAAAATATTTAATGGAATCATTTATGGTTTTCAAAATAAGTAGATAGATCCAATGACTCAACAATATCCCCTTTTTGAAAAATAAAATCACTAAAAAAATCAAAATGATATGAATATTATTCCATGTAAATCATTATATGTAGATACCTAATCTATATTCAATTGATAAGATTTCCCCTTCTGAAAAAATATCTCTTATTCTGAAGCGTATATTTTTTTAAAAAATTTGGCTCGATACACTTATTTGTATTTATCAAGGAAAAAACCTCTTTCGTTATGTGTTTAGGGGAACTCATTACATGTCTCATATGCCCATATGGATAATGGAAAAGGAAACATGGAATTAGGGGCCCAAATACTAACCCAATTTCTGATGGACCTTATGCCCTATTACCACCCATGTAAGGACCTAACCAAAATTCACCCTTGTCAATATGAGGCCTCATACTCATGCTCCACCATGGAATGTTTCCAGGAAAATCCCACACACATTAGCCACTCAATCCAGCCCCACCATTGTTCAGGGGTCCCTATCACCATTGAAAACTCCACCATTAGTGCGTTTTCACCCATGAAACCTCATTAAATACCATTATCTATTACTCCCCTATCATTTCCCATGCACCAAATCCATTGAACCACTATCTCCCATAACCTTATGTGATAGATCACTAAAGCCTATCACCCCCAATATCAATCCAAGTAATGGTTTCGAAGAGACATCATCCCCCATAATGTGTTTGCCCACACATGGGAAATAAATCCCTTCCCCGTAATTTTTGATTAGGGGAAATGCCACTCGTGGATGCGAATGAAACCCCATCTAAAAGAGGATTATCTTGAAGTGGCACATCTAACCGAGTTAGGTCTCATGTGTGATTCAAAATCATAACACACCCTTTTGAAAAGTAGAAGGACCACCCCTATTCCATTTAAATAAAAATTTTCTTTCATGGGAATGAAAAAAATTCTCCCCCATTTCCATATTTTGATATTTATTATGGAAACGTTCTTTCAAATAATGAATGAATTAAATTGTTAATTAAATTATACCCCGTTATGGTTTACAAAAATATGGGAAAATAATGTATTTTTCCAGTTTATAAATTTGAAAACAACATTTTTCCATATAAATAAATATGGTTAAAATGTTTTTTATATATATTTTAAATGAAATAAATCATTCACATGATGGTAAAAGGAAATAAAAGTTTACAAATATCATAATTAAATACATGTAAATATAAAATCAACATAAATAATATTGTATGATGTTTTCCAAGATAGGGCTTATGGTTACAAGAAATAATAAAATTAGCTAAAATAATCCTTTTTAATTGAATTTTCAAGTAGGTGTTTTAGATTAATTTTTTATTTCTATTACACAACAATAATTTACTCTTACATCTTGATCTTTTTTTCAAACTGAAAAACATTCTATAAAAATATTCTTTCTCCTTCTTTTAGCTTGTGGTCTTGTTTTTCTTTTTTGTTCTCTTATGATTATTATCTTCAGAGTATAATATTCGTAATTTCAATTCAACATAATGATCATAAGATTATTTTATTCTATATTTTTATTATTATGTACCATAAAATACTTTTTTCCTTAATAAATAATATTTTTCACCCACATTTATTTCTATCTCTACTAGAATATCACCAGGAACTATCAGACATTCATATAGACTATAATTATTCTATTGGAGAGTAATAGTGTTCTCACCAAAATGATTTTTATATTTAACCTGTGATCTAATTGATTTTATGAAATTATTATATTTCTGATAAAATAGATCTATTTTATATTTTAAATCCTTCATATTTGTTTTGAATTTTTTATTGAATTTGATGTTTAAAGGAATATTTGGATGAATGAGAGGGGAGGGTGAATTAGTTTTTTTATTTTATAATATATTTTATCTAGATATTATCTTATGTAAATTTTTATAGTTTATATAATTTTAAAAAATATATTTCACCCCCACACATACGAAAAGATAGAATAGTAATATTGGGAACACAAAATTAACTTGGTCTACCCATTGTGTGGGTCACTATTTTCCTACTGATATGATTCCCATTTGTCCAAATATTTCACTATGATAATAAGTGAATAAAATTGGGCAAACTCCCAATATGCTCGTGCTTCATCGAACGATGTAATTATATTGACTCCCATTAGGTAAATTGTTTTTTATTATAATGATAAACAAAAGATAAGTAACTATTGAAACCATATAAAAAAAACCCTATTCAAAAGAACATTGATTTCTACACTCAGAAACCCTATTTGATAAGTCTCATTATGGGGTTTCTCCATCAATTATACCTCATTCAACCACACCTATGTCTGATGCACCATTTATTTTACCGGATATACTTATATCTGGTAAGCCTTCGTCTAATACCTCAATTGGTTTGACTTTTAGATATTATACCTTTTTCTGGAACAATTGTATACAACACTCCCTTTTCGTGTGCCCCTTCCCCGACCACGTGTCACCTTTGTTACAAAATAATAATACTCCAATAAAAAAAATATTTATTACATTGGTTATCTTCTGAATTTAAATAGTGTACGTTTTTCTATAAATTAACTCATTTATATAGTCACACATACAATATAATGGGAGAGCTAAAATAATACGAAATTCTAATTTCCTCAGCCAACTCAATTTTTTAGGATACCTCTAAAATATTCTAGAAATTTTTAATGTTAATTTAAAACTTATAAATTATTAAATTTATTAAAATGAATAATATAATGATCTATGAATGAAAAATATAGGATCTTCATTGTTAATGAATTTTAAAAAATTATATAATTCTCCTTGAATAAAATTTTATTAAAAAAAATGATAGTTTCATTTTTATTAGAATATCAAGTCTTGTATGGTTCAGTCTAGTCTAAATTTCCTAGTTGTATTAGTCTAGTACAATCAGATCTCTCTATCAAACAATCTTTAGTTTCCTCCTCTATCTGATTGGCTTCAAAAGAGTGTATCTAAATTTCCCTATCCAGGGAATCTGAAAATATCATTCCAATTAAAAATCCATACACTCAAACATGATATAGAAATTGGTAGATATGACTCTATATAATATAACAACATAAATAAACCCATGATGTGAAATTATAATTCTATATCTGAGGATCATTCATTTTTTGACCATTAGAATCTAGTCGAGTCGAACTTATGGATAATTTCAGCTGATAAAAAAGGTTATCAATATTAGATATGACTCTATAGCTTCCTATATCTAATAAAATTTGTATTTCTTCATCACAATTCATTTAATTATGTACTTATAAAATAGTTATCTATAGGAACTCTGTATTTCATCATCCACAACATCAAATTATACAGTGATCTTCATATATATCTATTTGATGAAACATTTCACCATCAAGTCCAGTAACCTTTTGACATAAATATTCATCTAGTAATAAATACATGACTTCATAAAATAAAAAATCATACATATTGAAACATCATTACATTGTAATTATAATTTTATAAATACTATTTGATAAAAATGTTCATATTCCACTATCTAGTAGACTCAATATTTGAAACTTTATATTAACTGATTCATTCATTAGTTACTACTCAACCATATTTTGGATTAATCATTGCAAAACCTACAACTTAATCATGGTCAATAAACCAACATATCCACCTTTATACTAACTCATAAAAACTCAGATAAGATCATGAATATATTCATGATGTTACGAACATGATGATCAGTAAGGAAATGTATAACTAAATGTCGAGGATAAAATAAACCTGATAAGAAAACTTTTTTAAACACCTTAAGTAGTATCATGTAATAAAATTTTATTAAACGTCTCTAACAACACATTATTACCCTAAACAATGAAATATTCAAAAATAAGATACTAAAAACAAATAAAAAACTCATTACAATAACAACCCAATAGATCTTAAATATTATCCTTTTGATTTATTTGAAACAATCATAACAAAAAAATCATTATTTTAAAATAGTCATCAATACATTTACTTTAACATATAGAATGTCTTAACATAATACTATCAGTGTTGGTAAATTATTAATGAAATTTCATCCCTCATTGAAAGTAAATATTATTTCCTTGATTAGATAATCACACCCTCAATATTTTAATCCCCCTTTTCGTTATAATAATATCATCATATTAAAAAATATAGATTATATTGTTTTTTATGATCGTTATTCGAAAATAAATCCAAAGAACTGTGGGGGGTTTGTGATCTTTTTGAGGTCATTTGTGGAGGATGAACATATATTTTCAACCATAATTAATCAAATATTTACCACGGTACAAATTTTCTTAAAACATAATAATTTGATATTTTTTGATATATAATCAAGAATAACATCCCCAATAGAAGATTTATCCTTAAATGAATGTAATTTAATATCATTGGTATTTGATTTGGATTTTTTATAAGATTTTTAGGGTTATAAATGGATCTTTGGTTATCAAAAATAATGATTAATTTCTTTATGAAAATCACTCTAAAATATTCTAAAAAAACTCTCATCCACATCATTTACATACATGATCTAGTGGTGGGAACAATTTTTTTTCTGCTCAATGTAAACAATCTTTATGTCTTACAATCCTAGATTACACAACTTCAACCCAAGAATAATGTTCATCCAGGTTTTTTTTTCTATCAACACAATCTCTATCCCCGTCAGCATTTGTGAAACCCAAAATGGTTATCTCATAATGTCTATATATCATGAAATAGTTTTTTGTTCCATTAGCATGCCTATGTGTTTTGTTAGCAACTAGCTTGTGCAATTAATTAGGATCTCTCAGATATCTAACTCAAAAAGTTACAATATATAAAATTTCTTGTCCTGAGGTGGTAAGATAATGAAAAATATATATCAACATCCATAAGTCCTCACACATTACACAACATTATCATTAAACATCATTAGGGAAATATAAATTTGTCTAAAATAATATCTTGACTTTTTTATGAAAAAAATAAACTCTTTAAAAAACTTTTCTGTTGATTTAATGATGTATCTTCCCTTATAATGAACATTTAATCCTATAAATTAAGTTAACTCTCCATGAATATACATATCTACGTTCTTTTTAATTTTAGTAATAAAATATTTATATTTTTTGTATTTTTTATGATGAAAAAAATATATTATTAATATAAAAAATTAAAATTAGGGAACCTGATCTTATTTAAATCACTTATAAGTTTTTATCAACAGTTCCATTATAAAAGTAAATAATTCTAGAAAATACAAAGTTATGAATACCAAGAATGCATGGAATGTTTCAATAAATATAATTATTTCTTTACATTAGAAACTATGGTTCCATCTTTGTCAAATATAAACTTACTAGGTTGGTTGATAAAAGATAATTCATTAAGTTATCTATTTAAGAAACTGAATTAACATTCTATTATTAGAATTTTTAATTTTGATCAGAAAAAACATCCAAGAACATTCTTATATTTTCTATTCCAGGAATATGGGAAATTTTTTCTTTAATATTGACACCTTCCTCCTATGAGTTACCTTTATTAATAAGTCATGCTTCATTTACTAAAATCTCCCCTTGTTTATTATGAAAAACTCTGAAAACCAATTTTTTCCATAAAACATTATTTACTACTAGACCTAAAACAATATACTAGGTTTCAATATTTAAAATTTGATATAAATCTTCGTTCATATCATTTAAATATTCATTATGTTCAACTGCATCTGAAACTATAACTCCTAGAGTTTATATGGGATACTATTTTTCTTTGAAAAAAGTTTAATTTATTTATTGGATTGCATTTAACACTATGAGATGATACAATTTCTTTATACAAAAATCCATGTTATGATTTAATAACATATAAATCATAGATTATATTTTGGTACCCACAAAACTATGTTTGCCTTGTGTTAAACACAATGTTGAGTTTCTTTTATAGCTTTCATTACAAACAAGACTGAGTTTTAACCAACAACATTGTACTATGAATATTATTATGATAGTGGTCACAAATCCATTAGAATGGAGAGTATTAATAGTATTGAAAGAATTATGAAAATAATATTTTCATAAATAATTCATTGGTTACCAATTATTTAATAATGATATTGAAAACTATTTTAAAATAATGAAATTAATTTTTTGGAAAACTATTTATCAATGTACAAACATGTTTTACATAAATATATAAAAAATCACTATAGATGTATGAATTTAATTATATATGGTAATATTATACTCAATAAACTATTTAACAATCATCTTATCTCTTATAAATACAATAGATATGAATAAAAACAATTTTTTATATAAAGTGATATACTTTTTTAAATGGTTAGTTTAGAACATTTTAATGGTGCACCTATTTTAAATATAAATTTTTTACACTAATATAATTAATTCTTTAAAAAATAATCTTCAATTTAAAATAATAAATTCAATTTATCTTAATATAAGTTTATGGTTTTTTTAAAAGATTCATTTCTTAATGATTAGTGAGAACACAAAATTGAAATTGAAAAATACATTTTTAAATAAATTATTTATATTTATAAATTATATTGTAAATTGGTATTATAGTGTAATAATTTTTAATACATAATTAAATCATATTTTGTTTATTGGAATCAATTTCACTTTGAAATTTGATATAAAAACATTTTGTACTTTAAAACTTATTACTTAAAAATGTCGTTGTTTCGTCCCATCTATGAGATTAATTTAAAATTAAATGATTCCACTTATGTGATTATACTTTGGAAAAATTTATTCCATATTTTTATACCTCATAATTTATAATTTCTAGTAAGTTAGAGTTATTTTCTTATGAAAAATATTTTTTAAACAAATTTACATTAATTATAGTTATTAAGATGAATTCAAATTTACTTATTGGGTAACCATTAATATTAAGGGGTAAAATAACTTATAAAATTTAAAAAAATTGATGAAAATATTCCATAGATAAAAAAAATTATTCTAAACATGGTTAATTATTTTACATGCATGATGTAATGGATACATCCCAACAGTGTTTTCATTTTTTTAGATTTACAAGTTTTCCACTCACCTGCATTATAAAAGGAAACCACCTCTCCCCCTGTCATCACACCTCTTGAGAATTTTGGATCATCCAAACCCTTCAAAAATTTACTCCCAAAATCCCTCCACTCACACAAGAATCATCAATTTGATAGTAAGGAATACCAGTGATGTCCATTGATGAAAACCAAAAGGAGTTACCCAAAGAGGGTGTATTGTTCTTCAACAAGAACTTTGTTTTATTTCATTCTCCACCCATTAAATTATTTTTATATCATTATTATATAAAAAATAAGTATCTTAAATATAATTATAGTTTTTTATATTATGTTTATTACCTCCAAATTTAGATACTTCCATCAGATAAGATACGTAATCATCATTCGTGTGTCTGACGGACTACCACCTCTCAAACTGATGTCATTTCTTCTTCAATTACCACTTCAAAAGGATGGGAATAATGATATACATACTATTTTTATATGATATTTGATATAGATATTAAATTTTAATGAATTTTTATTCAGTAAATATCCCATTACTTCATGATTTACATTTTTGACATATGATGACATCATTTGTAGATGTATGGACTGCCACCTCCTCAAAGAAATGTGATTCATTCACACATTTATTAGAATTTATTAAGAATGTATTTTTTAAAAATGTTTTATATTTATGGAATAATTATTATACTATAATGATAATTTATATATATATATTTGTGTGTATTTATCATGTTCATTTATTATTTTCAATATGATAATAAAATGGATACAACATTCAAGAGTACATACGACCCTTTATCTCCATGAATGGTTTAATTAATTAATTATTTATATATTGTATATATTATTATAAATACCCTTATACTAAATTTATATGATATATATATATATCATGGTTTAAATTATATAATTTAATAAATCATGATAAAATCTCTTGAACCAACAATATAAAGTCAAAACATATACAAAAGACCAAGAAGTTATTAATTGAAATGTAACATTAACATTGAACAGTAAATAAATGGCTAATATAATGTAATAATGAAATATTAGATGGTATTCTATATATGTTTATGGTTATTTGATAGATTTATAATAATCTTATATTTATTATACATGAGGATTGTACTAGTATAGAGGAAGTTGAGACTTAAGGTAATGGGACTTCAGGTCTCACTTTTAATTATATGAGACATAAGCCATATTCACAATTGGTTTATTTTTTATTGGTGTATATATCACCCTAGGAGATATCATATCATGAATTACCTTATTTAATTATATGAAAAATTTTCATTGAGTTTATTATTTCATGGACCTCGTGATTTTAAAGCCATACAACTAATATGGGATTTCTTTCACACTTTTTACGTCTATGAGACACATGTCATATTCGCCACATATTTTTTAAGTGGTATTCTTAATACCCATGAATATATTTTATGATTCGTATGCTTATAATATTATTCAAATGTCCATTTTAGGATCTATCTTTCATGGGGTTAGATTTTCAAAGTAACTAATGCAGTAAGGAAATCTTGTTTAAATTATACTTCTTTAAGACACGTGTTATGTTATGCACTGATATTATTTTATGAGGGGTCTATACTGCACTTGTAGAGACCCGTATCTTGACGTACATTGACATTACATTACTTTTTCGGAATACTTAGTACATTACAAAAACACACACACAAGGACCGTAATAGTTTAGTGTCTTTGGAAACTCGGACTATAATCTTCTAATCGTGGTGAAAGATCTTCAACATCTCCCATAAAGATCTTCTTCTTTTTTTTATTTACCTAAAACCTTTCTTTATATCCTGGGGAAAAGAAAACATAAATGGGTGAGCTCAAATGCTCAGTAAGGGTAAACAAAAGAAATATCAATCACATCATATTCATAAGAACATAATATTTTGGAAATCATAACCTGCAAAAGAGAGCATAATTTCATAACATGGGATAAATCATGGTAGTGAAATGTAATCACAATAATCATAACTTAAAACATGAAACTTTGTGGCATTCACACATAATCATAGAGAATCATTTCTTGTTAGTCAATACTCATTGCCAAGACTATCTTAGTGGACAAAGTCACTTTCTGAATCGAGTAACCCTCGTTTCAGTCCTGTTTCACTGAACCGGTATAACCTACCATTCCAGCCATTTCTATCTCATGAGATATAAAATCTTTACCCAATACATTGGAGGGAGATATAGGTCCCACCCATCTTATAATGAATCCTTTCTTATGTGTGCCACATAATCATAAATCATACATCATCGCATAACCCATGTAATAAATATGGGATTCTTTAACAACATGACATCATAAAACAATTCATATAAGATAAAGGAATTCATAAAAATGTTTCCATCACAACATAATCAAATCCATGTACTAATAGGGATAAAAACAGAACCCTTTTATTATCTTATATGGAAAATAATTTTGATAAAATACTTGAACTTCATTCTTGAGGAAAATATCCTTTCTACTTCAAAAACACTTTTCCTTTCTTAACATGTCATACAATTTTAAAATAAAAGAAGTTGATTAAAAATAAACTTGAATACTTGTAAATGAAGCTTCTTGGAAATAATTTTGTATAAATCCATTCATGCCGTATAAGTTAAAAAAAACATTCTTCGTACTTTTGTCGGAAAAGTCATAAAGTACCTCGTACGAAAAACGACAAAAGATTTCTTTCATACATATTACTAAAAACTCAACGAAGGGTAAAAATGGATTTAAAAAATTGTAGGTGGATGGAAATAATATTACATATTGATGAAACATGGATGTGGATAATAAAATACACCCCAGTAAATACTTACGAATAAACAATCTCGGATAAAAATGAGATTGTGATATTTCCCTTACCTTAGGTCCGATTTGCTTTGTTCGTGTTCGAAGCTCCTGTATAATGGTTTAAATAATGTTATTGACTTATTCCAGAATCATACATATTGATATGATATCATATATGGTCATATTATTAGCTTCTTGTTAGTAATATTTCATTGTTACTTGTTACTCGGGTCTTTATAACTTTTTGTTCTTATGCGTGTTTTGTCGAATAAATTCTTATTCTTATCTTTAGGTTATAGATAATTCATTTACAGAATGGTATTAGTGTAGTATATACCATATTCATTCATTCAATTCATTTATATAATCATTATGAAATTAAGATCATGTAGAACGAGTCATATCACATCGTGGAGACGGTATTCCGTACGTACGCACGAGTGATGATATCGTTCCTATGATCGTGGAATTGTATTGGAGTATATATATATATATATTATTTCAGTATCAATATTACTTCATAATAATCATATATAGTTACTCATTACACCATTATACCCATCCTGGTAAGGTGATGGTGAAAAAATAGATTACACCACGGCGTGGAGACGGTATTCCGTACGTACGCACGCGCGGTGATTTCATTTTTCCGTAGGATGGATAGAAGGTGAATTAGGGTTGTTTCATATTTATAATAACATATCAGTATGTAAGTAATACTTATGTTATTACTTTATCATGAAACAACTAAAGAAGAAGAAGTTGAAGAAGAAAGAAATTGAAAAGATCGGTAATGGATATTACCTCTTCTTTGGAACGCCTCTTTGAATCCTCCACTTAAGGAACTAAGATTGGTCTTTGGAGAAGCCCAGGACCTCTAGGATTATTCTAGGGAAGTGGAGAAGAGAAAATGGTAGGGGTTGGCCGAGCATGAGTGCTCAAATTGGTGTGAGGAGGAGGGGGAGGAGGTGCCCTTTTATAAGGGAGGAGAGGGCACCTTAGGAATATCTCAAAATATTATTTTATATTAAAGTCAAAATCGGTTTATAATGGTTCCAAAGGGTCTTATTTCGAAGCTAAAGTGGGGATTGGACGAATTCCTATCAACCAATAGGATTTAGACAAGTTTAGGGTATTATTTTAACCTTATCAATTAGATTTAACTCTAAGTTAATTAATTTAACTTTTACCGTGTCTTTTTGTTTTCTTTCACTATATGGTTAATACACTTACTATAACATGCCAAACGAACCCCAAATTGTTTATTATTAATATATATATCCTTATCTAAGTCATTTGGCCGAACCTTATATTTTTAGGAATAAAATAACAATTAATAATATAATATTTTATTTAAAAACTATTTTGTGTCAATTTTGACACTATTTGATATATGATTTTTGTGAAAGTTATAACAGAATTATATGTTCGAACCAAGTTTATTAAATCAACATTAATATATCATAGTAACTTAGAAAATTAGTTTAATTCATAAAAAGTCTCAAATTATATTTATTTTGGTGTTTATAACATCAATTATGTCAATATTTCCTTAAAAGGGTAATTACTGCATCATTGTTGTGTCATAAATAAATTAAATTATTTAAAGTATAAAAATTATAAATAAAATACCATCATGTAGTAAATCGTTTTAGCTTTCTAATGAATATTTACAATCGAATTTATCTTATGTATAACCCCATATTAAAAATGATTTACTTATTAAACATTGATTTTAACTATTTTAACCCTTCTTTAAATAAATTAATAATAAATGTCCTAATCTAATCCAAGTGGGCCTAAATGGTCATATTTTATTCCTAAGTTTGTTTTTGGTCGAATTAAACTTGTCCAATAGAATTAGGACATGTGTTAGGGTAATATTGATATCATATTTACCCTTAGTTACCCTATTTACTATTAACCGCGGTTAAAAAAAGTAAAAAGTTACTATTCACCAAAAATTATTTTCATCTCATTGAACCACATTTTACTTACTGACATCAACAGTGTCTCTCGGATTTTTGAAATTCCATTCACAGAAGTGGTAACATTAAGTTTTATGAAAAATTCAGTTTTTTTAACTACCACTTAGTAGTTTCACTATTCATCAAAATTGATGTTTTTCAGAACAGTGCCAAAATTTCATCCCAAGCTATATTTCATATTCCGAATTCAAAAATGAAGTCTATTTTACCAAATTCATTTCATAAAAGTTGCAATAATTTATTTTATAATTAAATCCCGCTGTTAAAACAAATAGCGTGTTTTTAAGAAACAAAATCTATCAAAAGATTGACACTAGATTATGTCTGGTTTAAATGTGAAATTACATCCAATGACCAACATTGTATTAAATTGTAAAAATATATTCTAAATATACTTTAAAACCACTCAAATTAATGATTTATCACTATTAATTATTTCGATTAAAAAAGTTGTTTTTAATTATAATTTAGTAATTTTCACTATTCATCAGAATATGAAAGTTATCCGAAAAGTACCAAAATTTCACCTTAGGCTAAATTCGATACTCCGAATCCAAAAATGAAGATCATTTTGAAAAATAAGATTTACAGAGTTTTAAAAAGTGGTTATTACTATTCATAACGGCTAGTTTTAATAATATTTTAATAGCATATCGTTGTTTAGTGAAACTCGGTATTGCGTATTACACACGCTATCGAGGAAGGTCGTGATTGCGTGTAATGCAAGGCAAGTCAAGGATGCGTGTTGTGCAAGCTCCTTTTGGTGTAGCGTACAACACAAGACTTTAATAAAATTAAAAAGAATATTTTTTTATAAAATCTTGGGCTGTTACATTCTACCCCCCTTAAAATGACTTTCGCCCTCGAAATTCGTCGGGGTTATAAATGGTTTACTATTCGAAAGTTTCTTTAATAGAAACCCACATCGTAAAAAGGAATATCAAAACCAATCTTTAAAAACAAAAGTATGAAACGTAACGGTTACCCAAATAAACTAATCATTGGGTTTCCACATAGGTGAAAATATGGATATGGAAGAGAAATCTAACCATCATGTTCTGATGGAGAGTGGTAGAGAACATGGCTATGGAAAAGCCAGCAATCACAAAGCCATAAATTTGTGACGATCTAAGGTACCATCCGATTCATCAGGTATAAGATCACTTAGGACAACATTTTTGGTTTTCAAGATCATTTCCCTAAAGTTGAAAATTTGAATTAGAATAAATACTTACTTTATTTTGGTACAATCTCACTGTTGTTCGTGCCTTGAACAATTTCCACTTCATCTCTTAAATAAATGAAGTTGAATTTGTTATTCGTGATGTGTTAGCAGATCATGTGATAGAATGACGGGTCATTCCATCTGTCTCAAACAAAAGGTAAGCAAAAGTTATTAAATATACATAAGTCATTCTATAGTGAGATTAATCATATATAGTTCCTAAAATGGACTTATACTTCATATATCATACTGCTTAATATAATAAAACTAGCTTCTACTAAACAGGGACTTCCTGTAGGTCAGTGGTAGGCAAGAAAGGCCAGTCGCACTTCGGTTGTGGGTTTGATTCCTACAGCCTTGTCCGAAGTGATGGGCTGTCGCCCGTCCTGCAGGTTGTCTTTTTTCTAAAACTACGTTACTATTACATCCCATCAATAATATCGAAAATCTTCTATCCTTAAACAATACTATCTTATGTCCAACATAATCCAGTCTAATCTTTAGGCTTATACATAATACTGCAGTCCACTCTCATAATATAGTGACAACGATTACCAGAGATTTAATACTGTCGTTGATCCCCACATATCATAAGATATGTCTTGTTGGTCACATTCCAAACATTCAAAGTCCTTAATCGTGTATTCTCTTGAATACCTTAGAGAAAACATGAATGCAGTTAAAAGTTAACACTTTCCACATACCAAAATCCTCCAAATTCTATATACTCAAACCATGATATCACTTAGTCCTTATATAAATCATGAGCTCATGGATACTATCAAACATTTAATTTTCTCCTTATCCCTTCATTATGCGCATATCATCTACATTCCAAAAATATCTGAATAACCTTTCATGGATACTGGTAACATTAATCATACACTTTCAAAACACAGGGAAAGACAACAGTGTAACATTTCATAGATGTCTCTTTATTCCAAAATTACACATGATAAACATGTAATCATTCCACTACATTCTCAAACCATTGACCGAGCTTCAAAAATTCTTTCATCTCACATATCATTTGTAGTCTCTTCATCATCATCCACATAAATACTACCCATATGACCATACTGATTCTCTTCATGAGTCTTTCCCTTAGGGAATTTGTTTGCATAATGCCCATACATTCCACATTTAAAACACTTAACCATTTTTGATGTCGTAGCAATACCATTATCCTCATCCATGGTGTTAACCGACCCTTTTCCTTTGCACTTACTTGCTTTGTGTCCTTCTTTTCCACACCCAAAGCATCTTCCAGTTCCCTTGAAACATTCTCCTTGATGCCTCTTCCCACATGATTTACATAGGGGAAATTGAACTTTCTTTCCTCTATGATCATCATGGAACTCCATCTTTCTCTTATTAGTCGAGTCAGGAAACATACCAAATTTTACTTTATTGATCATGTTGTGAGATTGCTGATTCGTCATAATAATGATGTTTGGACATCCAAATCCCATTTCATTTGGTTGCTCATGATGAATATCATTCCATTGTCCATCACATCCTCCATTATTGTGAATCATCTTGTTTCCAGCCATTTTCTAAAACCCAAACAGAATAGTGTTAGATGCAAAAATCATAATAAAGGGGGAGTAACTTAAATATCTATCATCTTTGGTTTAATCTAATATCGTTACCATAGTTCTAGGACTATATCCTATACGTATACTTATCCTTATGGGCATCCCTAGACATACCTTAGAAATATCTCTAGGGATCTCACTAACGTTTTCGCATCCTAGTTTCCAAAGGATGACTAAACCTTTCCTCTGATACCAACTGTAGAGACCCGTATCTTGACGTACATTGACATTACATTACTTTTTCGGAATACTTAGTACATTACAAAAACACACACACAAGGACCGTAATAGTTTAGTGTCTTTGGAAACTCGGACTATAATCTTCTAATCGTGGTGAAAGATCTTCAACATCTCCCATAAAGATCTTATTCTTTTTTTTATTTACCTAAAACCTTTCTTTATATCCTGGGGAAAAGAAAACATAAAAGGGTGAGCTCAAATGCTCAGTAAGGGTAAACAAAAGAAATATCAATCACATCATATTCATAAGAACATAACATTTTGGAAATCATAACCTGCAAAAGAGAGCATAATTTCATAACATGGGATAAATCATGGTAGTGAAATGTAATCACAATAATCATAACATAAAACATGAAACATTTGGCATTCACACATAATCATAGAGAATCATTTCTTGTTATTCAAGACTCATTTCCAAGACTATCTTAGTGGACAAAGTCCCTTTCTGAATCGAGTAACCCTCGTTTCAGTCCTGTTTCACTGAACCGGTATAACCTACCATTCCAGCCATGTCTATCTCATGAGATATAAAATCTTTACCCAATGCATTGGAGGTAGATATAGGTCCCACCCATCTTATAATGAATCCTTTCTTATGTGTGCCACATAATCATAAATCATACATCATCGCATAACCCATGTAATAAATATGGGATTCTTAAACAACATGACATCATAAAACAATTCATATAAGATAAAGGAATTCATAAAAATGTTTCCATCACAACATAATCAAATCCATGTAATAATAGGGATAAAAACAGAACCCTTTTATTATCTTATATGGAAAATAATTTTGATAAAATACTTGAACTTCATTCTTGAGGAAAATATCCTTTCTACTTCAAAAACACTTTTCCTTTCTTAACATGTCATACAATTTTAAAATAAAAGAAGTTGATTAAAAATAAACATGAATACTTGTAAATGAAGCTTCTTGGAAATAATTTTTTAGAAATCCATTCATGCCGTATAAGTTAAAAAAACATTCTTCGAACTTTTGTCGGAAAAGTCAAAAAGTACCTCGTACGAAAAACGACAAAAGATTCCTTTCATACATATTACTAAAAACTCAACGAAGGGTAAAAATGGATTTAAACAATTGTAGGTGGATGGAAATAATATTACATATTGATGAAACATGGATGTGGATAATAAAATACACCCCAGTAAATACTTACGAATAAACAATCTCGGATAAAAATGAGATTGTGATATTTCCCTTACCTTAGGTCCGATTTGCTTTGTTCGTGTCCGAAGCTCCTGTATAATGGTTTTAATAATGTTATTGACTTATTACAGAATAATACATATTGATATGATATCATATATGGTCATATTATTAGCATCTTGTTAGTAATATTTCATTGTTACTTGTTACTCGGGTCTTTATAACTTTTTGTTCTTATGCGTGTTTTGTCGAATAAATTCTTATTCTTATCTTTAGGTTATAGATAATTCATTTACAGAATGGTATTAGTGTAGTATATACCATATTCATTCATTCAATTCATTTATATAATCATTATGAAATGAAGATCATATAGAACGAGTCGCATCACATCGTGGAGACGGTATTCCGTACGTACGCACGAGTGATGATATCGTTCCTATGATCGTGGAATTGTATTGGAGTATATATATATATTATTTCAGTATCAATATTACTTCATAATAATCATATATAGTTACTCATTACACCATTATACCCATCCTTGTAAGGTGATGGTGGAAAAATAGATTACACCACGGCGTGGAGACGGTATTCCGTACGTACGCACGCGCGGTGATTTCATTTTTCCGTAGGATGGATAGAAGGTGAATTAGGGTTGTTT
Source organism: Viscum album (assembly GCA_963277665.1). Taxonomy (NCBI): domain Eukaryota; kingdom Viridiplantae; phylum Streptophyta; class Magnoliopsida; order Santalales; family Viscaceae; genus Viscum; species Viscum album. The sequence goes on from OY728129.1 coordinate 1,074,280,770, forward strand.
CATATTTATAATAACATATCAGTATGTAAGTAATACTGATGTTATTACATTATCATGAAACAACTAAAGAAGAAGAAGTTGAAGAAGAATGAAATTGAAAAGATCGGTAATGGATATTACCTCTTCTTTGGAACGCCTCTTTGAATCCTCCACTTAAGGAACTATGATTGGTCTTTGGAGAAGACCAGGACCTCTAGTATTATTCTAGGGAAGTGGAGAGGAGAAAATGGCAGGGGTTGGCCGAGCTTGAGCGCTCAAACCGGTGTGAGGAGGAGGGGGAGGAGGTGCCCTTTTATAAGGGAGGAGAGGGGCACCTTAGGAATATCTCAAAATATTATTTTATATTAAAGTCAAAATCGGTTTATAATGGTTCCAAAGGGTCTTATTTCGAAGCTAAAGTGGGGATGGGTCGAAATCCTATCAACCAATAGGATTTAGACAAGTTTAGGGTATTATTTTAACCTTATCAATTAGATTTAACTCTAAGTTAATTAATTTAACTTTTACCGTGTCTTTTTGTTTTCTTTCACTATATGGTTAATACACTTACTATAACATGCCAAAAGAACCCCAAATTGTTTATAATTAATATATATATCCTTATCTAAGTCATTTGGACGATCCTTAGATTATTAGGAATAAAATAACAATTAATAATATAATATTTTATTTAAAAACTATTTTGTGTCAATTTTGACACTATTTGATATATGATTTTTGTGAAAGTCATAAAATAATTATATGTTCGAACCAAGTTGATTAAATCAACATTAATATATCATAGTAACCTAGAAAAGTAGTGTAATTCATAAAAAGTCTCAAATTATATTTATTTTGGTGTTTATAACATCAATTATGTCAATATTTCCTTAAAAAGGTAATTACTGCATCATTGTTGTGTCATAAATAAATTAAGTTATTTGAAGTCTAAAAATTATAAATAAAATACCATCATGTAGTAAATATTTGTATCTTTCTAGTGAATATTTACAATCGAATTTATCTTATGTATAACCCCATATTAAAAATGATTTACTTATTAAACTTTGATTTTAACTATTTTAACCCTTCTTTAAATAAATTAATAATAAATGTTCTAATCTAATCCAAGTGGGCCTAAATGGTCATATTTTATTCCTAAGTTTGTTTTTGGTCGAATTACACTTGTCTAATAGAATTAGGACATGTGTTAGGGTAATATTGATATCATATTTACCCTTAGTTACCCTATTTACTATTAACCGCGGTAAAAAAAAGTAAAAAGTTACTATTCACCAAAAATTATTTTCATCTCATTGAACCACATTTTACTTACTGACATCAATCGTGTCTCTCGGATTTTTGAAATTCCATTCACAGAAGCGGTAAAATTAAGTTTTATGAAAAATTCAGTTTTTTTAACTACCACTTAGTAGTTTCACTATTCATCAAAAATTGATGTTTTTCAGAACAGTGCCAAAATCTCATCCCAAGCTATATTTCATATTCCGAATTCAAAAATGAAGTCTATTTTACCAAATTCATTACATAAAAGTTGCATTAATTAATTTTATAATTAAATCCCGCTGTTAAAACAAATAGCGTGTTTTTAAGAAACAATATCTATCAAAAGATTGACACTTGATTATGTCTGGTTTAAATGTGAAATTACATCCAATGACCAACATTGTATTAAATTGTAAAAATATATTCTAAATATACTTTAAAACCACTCAAATTAATGATTTATCACTATTAATTATTTCGATTAAAAAAGTTGTTTTTAATTATAATTTAGTAATTTTCACTATTCATCAGAATATGAAAGTTATCCGAAAAGTACCAAAATTTCACCTTAGGCTAAATTCGATACTCCGAATCCAAAAATGATGTTCATTTTGAAAAATAAGATTTACAGAGTTTTAAAAAGTTGTTATTACTATTCATAACGGCTAGTTTTAATAATATTTTAATAGCATATCGTTGTTTAGTGAAACTCGGTATTGCGTATTACACACGCTATCGAGGAAGGTCGTGATTGCGTGTAATGCAAGGAAAGTCAAGGATGCGTGTTGTGCAAGCTCCTTTTGGTGTAGCGTACAACACAAGACATTAATAAAATTAGAAAGAATATTTTTTTATAAAATCTTGGGCTGTTACAGCACTATTGAGATATTATTTCAAGAATATATTTATTTATATGATATTTTAATCATTATGTAATGTAATTCTTTTAATGGGATTTTTATTCCATGTTACAAAAGTGGAAATATATTTTTTCTAGAGACTCTTCGTTTATCTAGATTGTTTATGATTATAAATCCATTGATGAAATAATATGATTAATATCTCAATAACTATCATTAATTTTCTCTAAATATGGATATTAATGATATATTCACGTAATTTTACCATTTTAAACTCTTCAATAATTTATAAAATTAAGAAAATATTTTAAATAATATTCATCCATATTTATCTCTTTAGTCAGAAATCGATTTTATAAAAAAATAATTTTTTCAATGATTTTAAAATAAATAAATTTTAATTTAATTTTATCCAAGATAAAAGTTTTTGAAAATATTTAATTTTTTAATAGTTTTTTAATATTGTTTTCGATGTTTACTTTAAAATATTTCATGTTTATTATCAAAGATAAAGGTTTTCTAAATGATTTATAATTTAAACGAGAATTTTGTAAAGTGGTAAGTTAATTTTTATTAAGAAATGTTTTCAAAAATTCTATGTATTACATTATATGTTTTCATTTTAGTCTCGAAATAAAAGTATTTGGAAAATGATTTTTGTTTTAAAAAGTTATTTTCATTGGAAGGCTATTTTCCATAAGAAATGCTCCAAGTGTTCTTTTGAAATCATTCTTCTTCTAAGATGAAATCTTTTGATATATTTCAGTATTTATTGTAACACCTCCAGCTTCTATGGTACACTTCTCTTTGAATAATATAGTAGCATGTGTTGTACGCAACTTCGAGTTCTAACACACACCACGACCAATCCAAGTAGCCGATATGAATAGTAATACCTACTTTTTAAAATTGTAGAAATTTAATCTCTCAAAATGGACTTCATTTTTCTGTTTTGAGTATTGAATTTATCCTAAGGTGAAATTTTGGTACTTTTCGGATAACTTTAATCTTTTGATGAATAGTGAAAATTACTATATTTTAATTAAAAACAACTTTTTTAATCAAAATAATTACTAGTGATAAATTATGAATTTGAGTGGTTTTAAAGTATATTTAGAATATATTATTACCATTTAATACAATGTTGGTCATTCATCATAATTTCACAATTAAACTGGACATAAACAAGTATCAATCTTTTGATAGTTGTTATATCTTAAAAACACACTTTTTGTTTTGACAACGGGAATTACTTTTAAATTAATTTCTGCCAATTCTGTGTTTTGAATTTGTTAAAATGTATTCCATATTTGGAATCAGGATGTTCAAATTGTGTAAATAGGTAACTTTAATTTTTAGACATTTTGAATAATTACTTCAGTAAATATTTTATTTACCATGGTTAAAGGGTAAACCTGGTAAATAAGGGTTAAAAATAATATTATAATAATAGTAAATTACCCTAAAACGTGTCATAACATTATTGGTTGATACATGTCCGACCATGGGCATATTTGGGTCGATTTGTGGACCCCATGGAGCCACTGGTAAGTGATAATGACACTTTATATTAATTAAGTTAAAATAAATACAAAAATGACATAATCATATATCTTTTAGAATAACAATTTTTACATAGGGTTATATATGGTGTATTTTAAATTGTGAATATTCATTAGAAATATAAAAATATTTCCTACACAATGGTATTTTTTTTATAATTTTTATACATTAAATAATGTAATTTATTTATGACACAATGGTGATGCAGTAATTAAAATAATAGTGAAAAAATAAAATAATTGATATTATAAATACCCAAATAAATATAATTTGAGACTTTTAAGGAATTAAACTAATTTTATATGATACTAAGAAATATTAGAAATAATTTAATTAACTTTTTTTGAAGTAATAATTCTATTATTATTTTTACAAAAGTCAATTATTGAATAGTGTTAAAATTGACATAAAAGTGTTTTTTAAACAAATATTATATTATTAATTGATATTAAATTTCTAAAAATCTAAGGTTAGGCCAAGAGACTTATATCATGATTGTTGTATCATTAATAGACCACTTGGGGTTCTCTTGGATATATATTGTATGTTTATTAACTATATAATATATAAATACAAAGTGACATGGTAAGTGTCAAACTAATTAACTAAGTGTTAAAAATAAACGATAAGGTTAATATAAGGACCCAAACCTGTCTAAATTCTATTTGTTGAGTATTTTGCGACCAATACCCACCTTAAACATTAAATGATCCACTTTTGAGCCATTATTAACCAATATGAATTTATTATAAAATAATATTTCTAGCTTTTCCAAAGGTGCCCCTCACCCCTCTTATAAAAGCACACTCACTCTTCTCATTAATTCAGACCTTAAAAGCCTTTTGGTTCGGCCAACCCCTTCCCAAATACTCTCTCAACTTCCCTCACTTCATCCTAAAGGCCTTCATTTAGTCATAAAGCCATCCTGAGGATCCCTTTTGATCAAATCAAAAAGAAGAACCCGAAGAAGACGTAATGATTTCACCACCCTTTTTCAAGTTCCTTTCTTCTTCCACTTCTTATTTCATTGTTATTAACATTATAAAATAATGAATCCATTATATCCTATATACTGTAATATTATTATAAATATGGTACAACCATATTCAGTATTCTATCCATCCTTTGAATGACATGTCACCATACCTGCGTACGTACGGCTTACCGTCTCCACGTCGTGGTGTAATTGTTATTCAACATATTATTATTTGGATGGATATAATAATGAATTGTAATTCATGTAAAAAATAAATATAACATGATAATGATTCTGTATATATGATATACCATCCAATTATATATTATTTTAATATAAAAAATAATGATATTTTCTCTTGTTTGTACGTACGGATTACCGTCCCCACGACGCGATGAGATTCATTTCCAAGTTCACCATTCATCGTCGATTATAAAAATATATATTACTAATAAGTATGTAATATATGAAATAATAATGATACTGGAGATATATATATATATAAGGATTTATGTACTTTCATATATCTTATTCACTTACTTCCGTTCAATACTATATGAAAACAGAAACAGCGTTTATGCGTACGTACGGACTACCGTCTCCATAAATGATGTTTTACATTTCATATATATGTCTATTATAGATATTTATATTCTAAATATATATGATATATTTATCATGTTTTATATTCTAAATTTATTTAAAACATGATCTAAGTGATACAACCAAGAGTGACAAGTTAAAACACGTACGATAAAGAAAGTGATTATTACCCGAAATGTTTAATTAACAAGGAAATTAATATGAAATGGGTAATATAAAGTCATAAATTAATCATGTGTGATATCATAAATATTAATATTGTTCTGGTATAATTTAATAACATACAAAGATTGTTGTATAAGAGGTTAAACGTACCCTCGACTAAAGGAAAGTGCAAGGTAAGGGGTTTTCATCTCACTTCTTTTTCCAGTGAGATTCATGCCATATTGCCACCATTACCTTTTGTGTGGTGTATGTACTACCCATAATTATATTCTTTGTGTAATACACTTTAATTTATGTGTATTTACATTTTAATTGTATGATACCTCTTTCATGGGTTGTACGTTTCGTAAGTTACCAAATTGGTAAGGGTTTATTTCGCAATCTCTTCATTATCTGAGGTTGTATATACGTAATAATCTACTGGGATCTCTTTATCATCCACATCCATGTTTCTTAAAAATGTATTTCAAAACATTTTTACTATTTACAAGAATATGGTTTAAAGACATTTATACCCTTGTTTGAATTTTTATAAGAGGTTTATAAAGGAATCTTTCTATCGTTTTCAAACAATGTCCTTTTTAACCTTTTGACAAAATTATGGTATGAATGTATTTTTTTAACTTATACGGTAGGTGCGGTTATTATCTACTGTTATTACACATTTGAATCTTCCTTCACAATCTAATAATGATATTTTCAAAATAAAGGTTTTCTCTATAATTATGCGACTTTTAAATGATTTAAAAAAATAGATATTTCTCTCAAATAGTATTGATTTCATCTATGTCAACATACATTGATAAATTTTAAACTTTTATCAAGTTGATTTATTAGGATACAAATAATCCATATTGTATTTAAGGTTTTGTGATATTTTTTACTATGGATGAGTTATTTTTATGCCATTCATGGTTTATGATGATAGTTTTGACATTTTGTATGTTAGTTTTAATATGAATGTTTATGTTATATTTCATCCTCTTCTTAAGATGAATGTGTTGGACTAGTATGTTCCGGGTTAGGGACCGGTAAAATTAAGCCCTCCGGGATGGTGTCTGGTTATTAGAGGCACTCCGGGTTGGTGTCCGGTTATTAGAGCCCCTCTGGGTTGGTGTCTGGTTATTAGAGCCACTACGGGATGGAGTCCGGTTATAGAGGCTCTCTGGGTTGGGTTGCGGTTACAGTTATCCCTTAGGTCTTGGCACGAGGCCTCGACATAGAAATTAAAGTTTGGCATCATGCATCCATCATTATGAAAGTGTATAGTGATATTGCATGCGATTATTCGATTATTAGAATATCCACGTGAATAAGTAAATGGAATTATTTCATTTTATTTCTGCCATATTTTGCTGATGTTCAAGTTTAAAAGGCTTTTGATTTAGTTTTATACATTTCCACAAATGTTTATGCTTATTTTTGAAAGTTTCTGCAGTATTGATTACCCTTACTGAGCATTTGAGCTCACCCCATTCTATGTTTTATTTATCCCAGGATTCAATGAAGTGTAATGTGATTGATATGAAGGGTTAAGCCAATGAAATAATGTCTCTCATAAAGATTATTTATGTTGTTTTGTACGTCAGAAAGTGAAAATGTAAAATTCCTCTTTGTGATCTATTTTTCCAAGACTACTAAACTGATTTGTCCTTTGGGACTTGATTCCTCGTAATCATGCCAATGTATTAAAATAATGCACTGACTCTGGGTAACTGGGTTCGGGGAGTTACATTTATTGAGGATATGATCTAAAGAAACAATTAATATTATTCATTTTAATGGTTTATTTTTATTATGACAAGTTGTTTATGAAACGTTTTTCTCTTCCATGGGCAATACCATGTAAATATACTTATGAAACCTACTTCTTTTCACAAGTTACATTGTGATGAATTTATTATATGACCTATCTATTCCCATAGGATATGATAAGATGAAATTTTTATGATACCCATTCCATTTCATGGGTTTTTTATATTATGATTTTTTAATTATCTTGTTGAACATGTCTGTATCGCTTCATTATATGTTGGGTGGGACCTACATCTCCCACCAATTAATTGTTTAAATATTTATATATCATTGGATCTCCAGTACTGGAATGGAGAGTGAATCTGATTTAGTTATATACGGTTGGAACAGGAAGTGAGCCTAGTTTATTAATACAAATCTAGAGTGGGATATGATCCCAATTCAGAAATACATGGTTGGAATATGAATTCTTCCTGGTTGAGTAATACAAGTATGGAACTATAAGTGAATCTTATTCAGTTGTACATGGGTGAGATGGTATGTGAACCCAATTTTGTAATCTAGGGTTAGAAAGAGAAGTGAAACCATTTCATAAATATAGTGATGTAATGGTAAGTGAACATGGTTCAATAATACAGTTTTGGAATGGGAAGTGAACCTGATTTAGTAATATAGATCTAAAACATGAAGTGAAAATGATTTATTAATACAAGGATGGAATGGAAAGTGAACTTTTTTCAGTAATACATTGCAAGAACAAGGAGTTAACTCTTGTTATTTAATGAATTTGTCTTCTAATATGATATTGGGAGTGATCCTTGACTAAAAATATGGTTTATAGAATGAACTCATTCACATAATGTGGACTTGGTAGCAGTCCTTGAAAACTATAGAAATCATTTTATATGTTTTTTCATCTTCACCAATTCCATCTATTATTACTATGTTATGATTTTATGGCTTATAGAATTGATTCCCTTGTGATTCTTGCGTTATACACTAACAATATTTTAAAAATTACTCTTTAATATGATCTTTGATATGAATTTTATGATATTATAATGGTATTCTCACATTCTGGCACCATAATTCTAATGTATCCCCTTTATTTACCATTATTGGGAATTTTATCTCACCCTTTATTATGTTTGTATTCCCTATTTTATGAAGAATGGTTTTATGTGGATGTACTAAATGGGGCTATATTTTTGGGAGTAATTGATTATATTTCCCCAAGTTAGAATATTGTGTTTCTTGTATAAAAAGATATTATACTATTATGGTCCTTGGGCATGTACATATTCAATGTGATGAATACACAACCAAAATGATGTAATATCCTTGTATGTTAAGATAAGGATTCTATATGTGGGTTGAAAGGTAATGTTAAGTCTACCATTGGAAGCATGGATGAAAAAACAATTGTGAGATCCCTAGGGATATTTTTAAAGATATGAATATTATTTATCTATGTATAAGTCTATAAATGATTCAAAGTTTAGGAAAGTATTCTAGTGTTTAGGTAAATAATTAAGGGAGTAATTTCCATGAAATTAAATACAATTCTGTCTACTACAAGTGGATATGGATATGGCATATATATATACATGGGTAACAGCCTCGAAAACACAAAATTGATCTAGAATCAATCATGAAATGGTGCATAACAACTAGCCTTGTATGAAAAGCTCGATATACATTTTTGAGGGATATTCTTTTGGAATTAACAACCATTTTATGAACCATCATTATGGATTTAAATATAATATGGAAATTAATGACCTATGACGATTTTAAGATGTCCAAAATTTTTGAATTTGTCATAATTTATACATAATATAATTGATTAGTCACGATTATGTGATTTTACACTATGATAGGTGTTTCTCTCACTATGATTTCTGGATTAACTGAATTGTGGGAACCAGATGGAATATGGATAACCCTGAATATGAAAAAAAATCACGAGGAGTCAAATGGGATGATCACTAGAGTTAAGGATTTAATGATCACTTCTAATCCACTTTAACCGGGCATGATTAACATTGTGTCCCTCAATAAACTCTCATAATCTACAAGGATTATAGTGGGATAGTTAACTATGAATTTTGGTAATTGAGACCATAGTGGAAAGAATGTTTAGTTTCATCAATTTCAATAATGGGGGAAGGAACACCCAAGTAAATGTTTAGAGGAATGGAATGTTTTTTAACTATGGAAATGAAGGGAACAAAGAATGTAAGTCCAAATGAAAAATGAAATTTTCAGTTAATACAGTGGATGTGAATAATTTTCTCATTATGGTATTATCAATTATTGAATAAATTAAAAGTGAAATATATAGGCATTATAAAAATTCATGTCCTGTGTGGAAAGGTCAAGAAGATAAATAGGAATCTGGTATGATTAATGGTTATATTTTTTACGATGAAGATAATATGAATGAATTATAACAGAGAAGTAGTATTATTGAATTAGATGATGAAACCTAGTTAATGTATTAATAAAAAGACTGAATGATCTAATTATTTATTTTCATAAATTCAAGTAATATATTATAAGAATTATTAAATATATTAGTATTTTTTCTAGAAGTTTTACATTAATTATTTTAAATGAAATGTTCAATGGTATTGGTGGACTAGAATAATTGATTTAATATAAAGGTCTTATATTATGGTGAAAACATGAGTATGGTAAGGAATTCATTAATATGTTCCAAAAGTCGATAAAATTATGTTTTGTATGGAGGAATATATTATTTATATGGATAAAGTAAATAGGATGGTATTTATTAACATGGAACTGATTAATGATTTCTTAACAATGTGATTTATTCTATCATTGATGTAGTATACATAATTTTTAGATTTAATGAATAGATCTAAAAATATGTGTTTTATGTATGTAAAGAGGATGCATGTATATATTTAATACGTTTTTATGTTAATTTTGGATATTACCATGTTTTAAAAAAAGACATGATGAAGTTATTAACATGTTTTTTTGTGTGACAACCAAGTGTTGTTGATGATATATGGGTGGTCAATGTTAAGGGTATTTTGAGAAATTTAGTGACATTCTTGATAAAGTTTTGGATTCTCATATTTCTGATGGGTAACAAGGTTATCCATTTATTTAATGCTTTAATATAAACATGAGATGAGGTTTTATAGAGTAATGTATTATCTCACCATATGAGGATTTAATATCATTGGATAATCTATTCTAACCATTTTGGTTTGAGGATAACTAAATATAGATAGAATGACTTACCATTCAATTTATGAATCTCATGATCTGTATGTGATTTAGTAATAACAAATTAACAATAATTTCTTTGAGTAAGATAGAATGTGTGAATTTATCAAGGTATAATGAAAGGGTGATATTAAGCTTACAAAAAGTAATATAATTAATAAAATATTTATTATCATGAAAATTTATCAACATTATGAAAAGGATCTTGGAATAAAATGTGGTATTGTTATAATAACTATTTATGAGATCAATGAATTTGTTTCACACCTATTTCCTTTATCGAATTTGTTTTTTTAACGATCTCTACATCACCCACTTCTACTGATCAATGTTCTATATCACTCTGTATATGTATTTTAGTGTTAGTTTTCTCATCCATGTCCATGTTTTACCTTCCCACCTATGTTCTTCAATGATAAAAACTAGATACATGTAACATTAGGTAACCGTTATGTTTCTAACATATCATTTTTAAGGTAATCATTATTATTCAACATTATAGTGTGGTTATATATGAAATTAACATTTATGTATTAAACCTATGATGAAATGGAGGAACTTTGTTTTTAAAATTATTTTTATAGGGGTAGAATATTACACATTGTGTTTTTATGATTTTTTTTTATGTAAATAAGATTTCATTGATGGAATGAATTTCATAATACACCATGTTATGTTTAATTTATATAATACAACACGTTAATACTTTACTAGAATAAAAACATTTATTATATTTCAGTATATGCAACACTATGTTTGGAATTTATTACACATAATTTCATGTTCATTAGATAACTTATGTTACATGCATGACCATGTTTAACCAAAAAAAATATTTTTTTAATATTATTATGATAATTGACAACAAGCCAGTGGAATGGGGAGTATGAATAGGATTAACTAAATTATGAAAATATTTTTTACATAATGAATTTTTTTTATACCAATTTATTACGAATGAGAGTAATAGGTATTTTAAAATAAATAAATTTCTTTTCTAAAAAAACTATTTTTCTATCTACAAAAACATTTTATCACAAAAAATTTATCTAAAAACTATTTATGAATGATTTTGAGGATATATATATATATATATATATATATTATTCCATTAACAATTTAACATTCATCTTATTTGTTTCTAGACAAATGATATGTTTAAATTCAAATTTACGCACTACGAGATATATTTTTCTAAAAGGAAATTTTACTAACTATTTATGGTGTATCTATTTTAAATATAATTTTTAAAATTTTATGAAATATATTTGAAAAAAATAAACTTTTTACTAAATTATAATAATGATATTATCTCAGTGTTTCATTTGGGTATTTTTCTGAGTAGTTTTATTTTTTATGAATAGTGAAAAAAACATTGAATTTTAGTCAAAAACTACATTTTTGTGTTTTTTATTTATATAGTTAGATTATATTTTAAATTGGTATTAAATTATAACCAGTTAAATAATATGTAAACTTATTTAAAATTTTCATTTTAATCAATATGACAATAAAATTTGATATAAAAAATTTCCAAAAGTTTGAACATTTCACTATAAAAACATGTTCTTCTGTCTCGTATATATGATTAATTTTAAAATAAACTCTAAAAATTCTCTTATTAGATTATGGGAAATGGATGAAATATTTTTAATAGGATTAATTTAAAATTTATATTATAGTAAAAATTGTTTTTGACCATATATATTCTTAAATCTAATGAAAAATAAATAAATCGAATGAGGTAAAAATGAGTTCATTTATTATCTAAAAATTAAACATAAGAGGAAAATGACTTAGATAAATATCAAAAACAAATTAGATTGGATTATTTATACCATATATCATATTTCACTAATATTGTTTTATTATTTTATGCACATGTTGTAATGTATACCACCAATTCTGTTTACCATTTTGATAATTACATGTTTTCTATCACCTCTCTTATAAAAGGCCTCTATCACCCCCCAAATAATTACACCTCTAATGATTTTTGCCTCATCTAAAAAGTTCAAAAATAAACACCAAAATTCATTTATAACAACTTAAAAGATCAAATTTGGGATGAAAGGAGACCATGGGATTCCATTTGTGCAAACCAAATAGAGTTACCCGATGAAGTGGTAACATTCTTCAACAAGGACTTTTGTTTTATTTCATTTTTCACCCATTGAATTAATTTATATAATTATTAAAAAATATAATTAGTATATTAAATATATATATATATATATTTATGTTAATTTTATTACCTAAAAAATTTTCACACATCTATCAAATAGGATACACAATCTTCGTTCGTGTGTATGGTGGACTACCGCCTTATGAACCAATGTCGTCTGTTTTTTCCATTACCACATCTAAATGTTATGAATAATGATGTAAATAATATTTATATATGATATATTTCTTATTTAAGATGTATTTACACCACTTTAATTATTATATAATATATACCTTCATGATTTCTTTTTTGTGGAAATACGATAACATCATTTGTGGATCTGTGGACTACCACCTCCTCAGGGGGATGTCATTCATTCACACTGTATGTGGATTGATAATAAAAAACACCCATCTCACTCTCAAAATTTCATCTGAAACATTTTAACTATTCTACAGAAAATTATGTATGTGGATTGATAATAAAAATGATCAATTAAGTAATATTATATATTAAATTAATAAATTTCAAATAAAAATATTTTTATTGATGTCTTTTCATCCCACAAAGATTTGACTGAATGAGTTTAGGTGTTCTAGTGGACCAAATTTCAAAATTATTATGTCTTCCATTATTTATACTTCCTTTCTAGAATTTTCTCAAACAACATAATATTTTTTATATTTTTTGGTAATTACCCATCCATATCATCCTTTAAAACTTTTTTCATGCATTTATGTCCAATATTCCCAAGTCTCCAGTTCTATAAATTATTTTAATATACAATTCATAGAGAATAGAATTACAAGGGTCTCCAATATCATAATGTTTTCCATTAGTTCCTTATATCATAATAACAATTATGACATCATTAATACATCAGATAATATTGAAATATTTTCTAATTATTAAATCTATACCATCATAAAAATTTTGGATAACACTTGATAAGTTGTGTTTAATCCCATCAAAAAACATGACTTCAAGTAAATTCAGTTTCAAAGATTTAAAATCAATCATTATAGTTTCACTTATTTTTATCAAAATATAATTTATATAATTAACTAATATTCCCTCATGATCTAATATTTATTTCAAGATATTTTAATCCCCTATAATATGTGAACAATAACCACCAATAATAATCCTTGGTTTTTTCCTTTTTCAATCTATTAACCAGTCTCAACAATAACATATTTTTCTTAAATTCCTACCTTTATATCACCATTTTATTTAGTAGATTCTGAATTTCATCAAGAAATTTTTTTCATAATTTTTTTTCTATAGTTAACATAGTAGTCACACCTTCTACAGTAGTCTTAAGGTTAGTCAAGTAAATTTTTTCATGAGACATTTTTATCTTTTGATGACATTAATTTTTTTCACCCTGAAACATTTGAATGTTTCTTTATTTACATGCAGTATTGCCCACCCATGGTTTATTCCAACACACTGGGTGACTGATGTTGTTAAAACAGTCATATGTAATATTCCCATATATACTAAAACAACAATAATATTTATTGAACCTTGATCTTAAATCAAAATATTGTTTTCCCAATATTGAGTGTTTTGATTTTCTTTACAACTTTCTACCAGTGATTTCCCTTAGCACGGGGAAACATTATTCTAGATTATATATTTTTCTTTTATTGATGTCATGTGTATCTCATATCCTTTTTTAACACAAATTTTTACTATTTTTATAAATTATAACTAAATTATTAGAATAATTTGATGGAATTTTATATTTGGTGGACGTAGATGTCAACTAATTCTTGGTAAAATATCTTTTAGGTGCCTAATATGTATTGAGTTTAATATAAAAAGATTTTATGAAATTATCATCATGTTTCTTTGCAAAAAAATTGGTCTATATAAATATTGATTTAATATTACATATCTATTCTTTGGTAATAGTATGATTTTCATCAAGAACATTCACAATGTTTTGTTCTTCTATAGATTTCAACAATTATTTAATAATCTATTAAATGTACCCATGTTTTTTAGGAAATATTAATTTCCATTATCTGTCTTCTCAATTTATATATTTAATATTATTTATTCCTTATTGGGTATTATTTCTCAAGACATGCAAAAGGTTCAAATCTCCACTGATAATTTATATATGTTTCTTCAACTATCACTCCGTTATTTGAAGAATCATCCATTAATTAAACATTAGCATAGAATGTTCCAAAAAAATTTAAATTAACAATATAATGAATTGTTATTGAAATATTTACACTAATATTTATTACTCAACATAATTTTTTTTTCAGTGAACCTTTTCCTTTTCCAAGTGGAATTAAAATCTTCCTTGAATGTTTTTATCCAATTCATACACCATCAAATTTCATAAAAATCAATATTTTAGACTCCAACATTATTTTTCATACAATTCATAAAAATGACCAATTCAATACACTAATAATAATTATGTTGGAGTCTTCCATTGTACATGCCTCTATGGTTTTGATAATTTTTGGGATATGGGACATAATTATATCATTTGTTTCAGTATCATATTATTTATCATTGGAATCGCTATGAGTCACAACCTCTTATTCATTATCTCTAATTTTCATTTTCTGTATATCTTCAAAAAAAAATATTCATAAATTCTCACTAGTTTTTTAGTAATGATAGAATATTTAGATACATCTCTAAATTATGTACTGATACAAATTATTTCATTAACTCATGTGAACGAGTAATCGATTTTTTCATCTTCTTCTAACCTAGTGTATTTGAACCGACTTCACCAGATTTTATTTTTTTCTTTATTCGCTTTTATATTTATTTCAAAGATGATTTCATGTTTTTCCCATGTTCCATGGGATATATAAAGACCCAACACCTTCATAACAAGTTTTATTGATCTGTAAATAAGAATTGAATTTTTATATTTCCCATTAATATTAGGATTTATTTTTTGATTGAATGTCATAATAGCATCTTTCTTAATGGGTTGGAACCCAACTCTAATTGCATCGATCACCTCAAAGAAAAAGATACAGAATATAGAGAATCATTCTATATTGCTATCTATGAAAAAATTCATCAAAGATATAAATACAAATATTATTAATTGGGATATCATTATCAATGATAATAAAATTATTAATCTTGTAAAGGGAACCTGTAGGCTCTGATATAACATAATGTTCCAAAGGATTTTAGGACTACCTAGAGGGGGTTGGATCTGTGGTGATATTTTCAAAATTAATTTCACATAAAATTACAGTTGTATATTGTTAAAGTTTATATTCATTTTAACTTTATATCTATTCCCTAATTAGTTGAAAATATAGGAAAGTAAATTATGGAACACAAAATTTATATGGTTCTCTCCAAATGACGGTGATTGCATCTATTCCATGGTGACTCGTGTTGGTCATTAGAAATTCACTATGATAAGAAGTGAATATAATTATGACAGCTCATATGAATCTTACTCTATATCCGAAAATATAATTATAATGAATCCAATCAATAAAAATGTTTCTTATATTACTTATCTGAATCATGATAAGAGGCTTTTCAACCCAGCTCACAAATCATTTTCAAGAAGAAATCTATCTGGTACACATAGAAACTATACCTAACAATTCTCCATCTTATTTCCTATATCAACTGCACCTTATTCTTATATACACCAAATTCAATCATGTATACCTTTTTCTATTACACTTTAATCTAGTGCCTATATCTGGTAGATTTTTTTCTATTATACCATTATTTAGTGCACTTGTGAAGGAGACACTTCTGCCTGGTGACACTTCTACAACCATGTGTTTCCTTGGTCATAACGTAATGTTTTTACACTAATGAAGTGTTCATAACATTTTATCTCTCTCATGGATAAACAATGTAAATTCATATTGTAATTTCAACCCTTTATAGAGGTTCACTTCCAGAAGAAATGTTTGGTTCCCAAATCTCAAAATTATAATTTTTCCACTCAACTATATTTCATTAGATTCATCTCAGGTATTTTAGAATTTTATAGGAGTTTCTTCAAAAATAATCCGTTCTCTACATTCTTAGTCTTGAAATGATAATTAACATTGAAACAAAATGATATCACCATCATTGTTAAATACATCAAATTGATTATATAATGCTCATAGAAAATTTATAAAATGATTTTTTGGAGCCTCTTTATAAGAACATATATTTTAGTATTTTTACGAAGAAAATCAGGAGACATGCGAGCCTACTACATTGAACTTTATTAAAAAAGGGTAAAGGTACAAGAAAATCCAGTAAAGAATTTTACAAATACGTGTAAAAACATTACCACGTAAATTAGCCTGAACAAATATATCAAAATATTCAGGAGAAACAAAGGACCAACATGAACCTACCTCAAGAATCATTCGTTTACAAAGGGCTTCTGTGACTTGATTCACCTCATGATAAACATGAAGAACTTCAACAGAGATGGAATCTGCAAACCGAAGGAATTCCACCAACGCTGAATGCATCCTCCATGGCACAATTTGGGGCTGATATCAAAGAATTTGAAGAGCATTAGATGAGTTAGATTAAATACAAATGTCATTCCATCCATGGAAAATAGCATACCTGATAGCTTTAATAATTTCCCACAACTCCGCCTCTAGAGAAAAAACATTACAAATGTTGTGAAAAAATCATCCTTTGAAAAATAACATATGGGTACAGAAGACACCTCCGCAACTAGCCAGATCGGGTGCTCCAGATGCTACACCATCAATGTTAACCTTTAGCCAACATTAAATAGGAGGGATCCATCTAACATGCTTCACCATTAAAGGCTTCCTCTCCCTGCCATTGATACAAATAGACCTGAGCTGGGTTTTGTCAGAGACATCATTTTTTATTGACCCGGTTAGAATACATGAAGCAGTCTTCACTGCCAAATGAATCGCCAAGACACCACCATGAAAGGAGGGGACACAGTTATTGAAAATGAGATCATTTCTGGACTTCCAGATTAAAGAAAACAGACTGGCCACCACTGTATATAGCAGCGAATGAATCTGCTCACTACATTATGCATTGTGCAGTGAGAAGAATAGGTCATAAATTGAATTCATTGAGAGGATGAAATTGAAGGTTTCTTGCAAATAGTTCCATATTTTAGCAGCAAACTTGCTTGTAAGAAAAATGTGCTCATCGGATTCAACCTCATGTAGACAGAAAAAGAAAAATGAGGCTAAATTAATTCCAATCTACTACAAATAAGATTGAAGAGGGAGCCATTTTCTCTATAACATCCATATGAGCAATGTAGAATCTGGAGGAATGAAGGGCTTATGGAAAGCAATAACCAAAGGTGGGGGCTGCAAAGAATAACCAAATAAACTTCTATACCAGTCTCTATTATTGAAATTCCCATTCAAATTTGACATCCAGATGAGAAGATCAGAGTCATGAAAGGAGTACCTATCAATTTCACAAACATCCTAACTAGGGAGATTACAAATAATAGAATAATTACTTTGATTGTCAACAATATTCAAATCCCTTAACGGAGTAGGGACGCACATATAATCACAAATAGGCTTTGAAATCCAGTGATTGGACTAGAAATTAAGAGCAGAAATTTTGGAAACCATCCATTTAGAGGAAAACAGCAAGTCAGAATAATATTTCTTGAGTGCAGGACAAATATATGAGAAAAGATAAGTTGAATGCCCTTTATGGAGATTGTCAGTAATTCTGCATTGAAGAAAATTCATAGAATTATTAGGAAAAGAAATTATGTTCCAAGTGAACTTATTTATCATTGTTTCATTGAAGAGATGAATATCTTTAACACCCATTCCTCCCATCTGAATAGGCTTAATGTGGTATTTCCGGGCTACGATGATCAACTTTCTCTCATGGATAGAAGCAATCAAGATGAAACTTATGATTTTACCAGAAATATCTTTAATCAAAGCCATGGGCCAATGATAAATTGAAATGGAATAGACTAACATAGATGTTATCACAGAATTAACTAAATAGATTATCCCTTCTTGAGACAAGTTTTTCCCTTTCCAATTGGATAGTTAAGTCATATTATTCAGATCAATATTCTCCAGAAATCCTCTCTTGACTCGAATTACTCTGTTTTCTTCTCTTCACATGAAACTTTTATCTAATGGATTTCATGAACGTTTATCTAGATTACTGTATCTAATAAATTGGTATATCTCTGTCAAGTTCATTCCTTATACACTCAAACATCATATAGGAATTAGTTCATAAGACTAGTAATTTTTTATCATCAGGGTAACGTATTTCCAATGACATTGTAATTCTCTATTTTATCCTCATCTATCTATTAATCCTTCTAGATCTTAACTGGTCAAAATTAAGAAAAATATTGTTGGATAGAAATTGATCTCACTATCTGATTAAACTCCATTTAATAATCTATTTTATATCCTTCTAATTCCTTCATCATACTTCTTGTTCATATGTAATTTTTTAACATATTGACAATAAAACACATTCTAGAATCATCTAAAACATCATAATGTATCATGAACTACAAACACTACTTTCTAATGAATATTTTCACCTGTATACTAGGTTCCATTTAGAGAACAACATTTATATAGTAGCAAACTCATGAATTCATAAATTTAAATTTTTATATAGAATTCATATTTAAAACATTACAATTGGACCATCGTAAAACTATTTGAAGAAAAACATCATATGCCACTTTCTGTTAGACCTTTTCCTTTAGAATTTATATTTCATTGTCCATTCACAGGTTACTACACAACGATATCTAGGAATAAACTTTCTGAAGCTTGTAACATAATCATTATTTGGGGAAAACATATTTATCTATTTAAAGTCTCTTATAAACATAGAAAGGGTCATGAATATATCAATTATATTAGGAACAAGAACATTAAAAATTCATCATCTAACTAAATAATGAGAATTTTGTAAACACCTTTATTAGAAATGCATAATGAAGGTATTATATCCATCTCTTATAAAACGCACTTACAAGAGACACAAAAACGTTCATGGACAATACATTGACAAAAATAAAAATCTCATTACAATAATAATTCCATGAATATTCAAAATATATAAATTAAATTTGATCTTTAGGATTATGAACATGTTTCATTCCAATATGAATTACTCCCATTATTGAAATATATACATGAATCATAATAAATCTTTGAATCATTATCATTTTCATAATATGGAAGCTAGATAAATTTTTTCAATGGATTGAGAAATTGTTAATGTTTCTGTTTTCGATTAAATTTTCTTTTAATTATTTTATTCATTAGATATAATAAAATATGAATTCAATTATTAAGGATTTCCAAAATAGGAATCCATAATATTAATTGAATAATGATTAAATGAATTTTATTTATCAATACATTTTCATAGATAAACTAAATTTGGAATTACTTTAGCTTGATCATTCTTCTGATGAGATTGACATATGTTTATTTTTATTGGATGGTCGAGATGTAACTAGAATAAACGTGTTTAATGAATTGTTAAGAGGGGACAAATATTGTTCTATAATTTTATTCAATTACACTTCTCCATTAAGTTAAATTAAATTTTAATATTAATTATCATCATCAAATCAACATCAAGATCAAAATCTTCTTAAATATAGAAATTATTTAACAACTAATTTTTTAACATTAATTTGATATTCAACAGGAGATCCAGTTATCCTAATTGGTGAAAATAGAGAGGATGTATTCTTGGACACATTAAGGTAAATAATATTTCATTATCCTTTGAATTCAATATTTATCATGAATTAAATTTAGGAAATATAATTTTCTTTAATAGTTACTCATATATTTTTTATTTATAAATATATATTTTCATTAGCTTCAAAGAGTAATATTTCTACTTATTTTATTCTACTGGCATCTATTCAAAGTCTCTTATTTATTTTTCTTCTATAAATTTCTTTTCTTTATTTATCTTTAAACATTAGGATCCCATTATGGGTATCAATATAATTCAGTATATGATAATATAAATTTATTTTCATCCTTAAATGTTATTATTTATAATGATATTTTGATTCATCTATCATTTCGTTCTCATTCTCAATCGAAACATCTGACAATTTCTAACCAGTTTTTGGATTATTCATATGAGCATTATATGAAATTAAAATTGCACATTTTTTTCTCTTAGTTGTAATATCAATATTTAATTCATCTATTCTTTTAATTTCTAAAGAAATAAATATATTAGGTTTCTCTAAAAAAATTTGTACCATTTCATCATATATTAAACTCATTATCTAGGTTATTTACATATTAATAGTTTTCAATTTATAACTTTTGAGTGTGTTTCATTTTCTACATCTTCCTTTTTTAGTGACTTCACTAAAATTGATTTTTGTGTCTTCAATAGAATAGTTTTTTAACATAATTTTTCTGTTTCAGATAGCATTGATATACGGCCAAAATAATTTTTGAAATTAAATTTTCTGAAACTCCCTATACAATCCGATAGATAAAAAACCTGGATATTTATATTCTATGTTTCTCATTTTAATTGTAAAATAAATGAATGAAATTAACATAAATACAATCCTATTATTTGGTAGTAGGTTTTTAGTCTGATTTAATTTTTTCATTGATATGGAAATATTATTCCTAGATTCAAATTTAATAAATTCTTGATAAATTTCATGAAGTTAGTGGAAAAAACAAAAAAAAACTATAAAATAGTTCATTAAATAATATTGAAAATATATCCAATGTCATAATAAACATAAAGATAATAAGGTAAAGCTATACTTTCTGAATGTATCATTCATTATAAACTTTTATGAACCATTAAACTATCTGATTGACAAAGAATTGTACAAATCATGATCTTCGGTATTTGAAACCACTTTACACCGACCAGGAAAATTAATTATATCTTTCAACCTGAATTTATATTTATCCATTATATTAGAATTTATTAACTGTTCTAGAGAAACTTACCTTGACTTGAGTTCTCTAGTTGATCTTATTTTCAAATCAGAAGATGGAAAAAAATTTGAATATAGACAAAAATCTCTACAAAATACATAATGGATTCACATTCATTCGTAATAAATCTATCCCTCCAACTCTAGTTACACATGTTTATAAATTTTTTTGTACAATATGAATGTTCATTATAGATTTTCTTGGTCAAGTAGTTAACATTGAATCATTCCCAAAAGAATTCATGTCGTATATGTTTTTAAGTATTTATTTAATATTTTTTATAAATCTGATGCTTTAGAAGTTTTAAGTGGACTTTTTAAAAAACAATGTAAATAAATAATATATAAAAATTCATATTATCTTTGAAATTAAGGGAAATATCAACAATTTTGAAAATTTTATCATTATATAACTCTTATTTAAAAAAATGATGAACAAAAAATGTGGTCATAACATATTTAGAATGTATCTTCTGTTGAAAAACTATTGTAACAGTTGGCACCCTATACCCAAATTAAACAGTTGTTTCATTTACCATATCATGTATATCGTGGGTTAAGAATGATGTACATTTACCATAATAGTGTTGATATTTCTACATGAATTATTTAAAAAGTAATTTATATACATTATTTTTCATATCAAAAGGTTTTTGCAGTTTGTAGGCTATAATGAGAACCGCGAGATACCATTACAGTAGTATATAAAATATGTCATATAACATAGATACATCATACTAAATGATCATAGATGATTAATGACTATCTAGTTCTAGGGCCAGATAAGAATTGAGACTTCTTCTCATGATGTTTACACTTATTGGGCTCGAATAGATGTGATAATAATGACTGACCCGCCAATAAGAAGACCATATGATTCTAAGTTCATTGGTAGTTCCTCTCTACGAACATGGGAAATGTTAACTAGGATTGATATTATTATCAGTGAATATGATTTGATAATTTACATTCATACAAGGAAAAAATGTATAGCATTGATGTCCTAGTGATGTAGCTTCTTTTGGGTGTGTCATTGGAGGTATATAATTGATTGAATAATCTAGATAGAATTTGAATCTTGCGAAAGGAAGCTATATATCATTCCTAGTAGCCTGAACATATAGTACCCTTACTAAATCCATAGAGCTGGTATAATAATGTAACTTTTTCATATCAGTTCTGTGAATAATATATAATGAAAATGATGATGACATGAATTGTGCATCCTAATTATTCATATATCATGAGATGTAGATATTATATTACATGATGTGTGTTCATAGGAATGGTTTTCACTACTACATATTTTTTTTTCTCTATAGGGACCTTTATGGGTTGTTGAAATTTTCTCCAGGTCTATGAATAATATTCGGTAATATTAATATAAGGTCCTTGATGTTCTCACCATAGGAGTATTCAAATGTATGTCCTATTCTAGTGAATATTAGTTTACGATTTGGTGAGGACCACCATATGGTCTATGATGTTTCCATGTATATATGATCACCACGGAATAAATAAATTCCTATTAATTGATTTTGGATAATTTTTTCCTATAATAATTAAATTTATTAAAAAAATTATATTAAATATATAGAAAAATATTACATAAAAAATAATATTTTAATATTCATGGATCTTTTAATATAAGCATGAAAATTTATTTGAGTTGATGGATCATTTCCTTAATGTAATATACTTATTATATTATAAGAAATCTTTGAAAATGTAAATAAAATTTATAACTCGGATAGTTTTTCGTAAACTATATTTTATGTATTCTTTAGAGGGTAATAAATATTTTGAGGGTTGGGATATATTTTCAAGTATTTAGCACCATGTTATATAGTTATGAGAGGGATAAGATATTAGGTAATATTCTTTCTACGAATTTGAGAGATTATTTCTCTATTATCCCACTTCCTAGAGAGAAAATATCCCAATCCAGGTCATTGATCAAGATTAATCTATAAAGATCAAATGATTGACATAGAGGTTATCATCCGGATGTCGATGTTTTTGTAGGATCTCCGCACTAGTAACATGAATTAGATGATCAACAATACCTAAAGTTCTCAAATGATTTTGTGAAAATCTAAAATGAAACATATTCAATTCCATTGATAATGTTTCACCGTTGATGAACAATTAAAAAACACATATTCATGTTAATGATATAATCATTGATTTATTTTTTTATTAAATAAATTCATGTCGGATCCTTGGGGATTCATATCAGTCTATTATTTTCCCCCAATGACACAGTTACATAAATCATCATTGTATAAAATGAAATCCTCAGCCTATCTATTTATGTTTTGTAGCTTAGTACCAAAAATTGGTATCTGAGAGATCATGAAAATTTTATGAGCCAATAAAAATTAAATTTTCATTAAATTAAGTATATTTATTAATTTTAGTCTTAATAGATCTGACCACACTTTGATCTAATCTTGAACATAGAGGTTACTACCATTGATTTTTTTTGTTTATATGGAACATGATTTTTAAGTGTAAAAAAATTAGAGAACCCATTTTTTAGATATGTTTTCTCTTTTACCAGATATTGATTGCTTGTGGAAATTTTGATCACCGTCCATATTTTTGCTAGGTTTTATTCATATTCTAGTGGTCGGAACATTTCCTGATGATGGGTAGTGATTCCAAACAGTTGTGGAATCGTTGGAAAAAATAAATCCTCATAATATTAGTCTTTTGAAAATAGTGGATAATTGTGGGTGAAGCTCTTCCTGGGGTAAAAAAAACCAACACAAATTATTTAAAAGTGATCTAGGGGAATATTGGTTACATGTACATAAATAAACAAACATAGAAATGAAGAAAAAATTGGGTATTATTAGTTGGGGATTCCTATGAAATAATTATTTAATGAAATTTTATTTTAATTATAGACTAAAAAAGGGATCATATTTAGTCATCTCCCCACAACATCTACATGTGATAACATCATATTGGATTCCTCTTGTTAGTGTATACTCCCACTTGTCGACTCCCATAACCCACACAGCCTACTTGCAACCACCACTAGGGCATACCCAGCACCGACCAACCACTATCCAGAATAAGGAACCTCAGGCAACAACCAGAGCCTCCCAACTAATATTTTTTTCCTCCTAACTTTCCAGAATCCTAAGGAAGCACCACCATCATGACCTTCATAGAATATACATCTTCCATGGCCTCACAATCATCATCCTCTTATTCTAGATCCATCATAGTGGTCATCCAACTTGATTCCTAGCTTTGGCCTTAGCCTCCCCAGAATCATTGGCCTTGACAGACCCTTCCAGAAAAATTCTATTACACTCAACCTCTTTCGTACTTTACGGTGAGTTGGCATACACAACCTCCTACCCCAATATGGTGCCCCACCATCCTCTTATGGGTCCACATAACCTATAACCACCCTGCATGGGTTTACTCAACCCTATATCTCCTTCTATGGGTCTTCCTAACCAAGAACGAACCACAACAGATTCCACCTGAACTAGAATGGTCTTTGGTGGTGACAGACTAACACACATTGGGCCTAGGTGGTGTTCAGGGTTCCTTGTAAAATTATCAATCTTTAGATAATTAATTTATTATTTTTTGGAATTGAAAAATTATGTTTATTTTGGAATAAATAAAAATTAAATTCATGACTGAATGAAATATTATTATTTTAATTTTAATCGTACATTTAATTAATTTCATTGAAGTTAAAATAAAATTTCATTCAATTTAATTTTTTCATGCATCTATTTTATATTTCAACTATTATTGAGCATTGATTGACCAATTTTGGTATCAGTACATTTAAATTTATTTAATTATTACAACTATGTTTGATGATTGAAATATTAAAATTATTTTTTTGGGTATGTAAATCATCTTTCTTCATTAAATATATACAATGGACCACACATCCATCATCTTTATTCTATAATTATTTTTTACATCCCAAGACCTCATCTCTGGTACATGATTATATTTTTATTATGATGATGATGTGAGATTTAGATAACACAAATTCAATGTAGTATCATAGAGGATATATGGAAATATTTTACTGGGGAGTGGTCTTCAATTACATTAGGGACCCGAATCTGGTATTATACTACTATAGACATGGGTTTTCCATGGATTTTAAAGGGATGGATCAATAAGAATTTCTCAAGATATTCTGGGTATTTTATTAATTTAATTCATTTTTATTTTTATTTTTCATTATCAAGATTGTGAGATCACATAATATAATAAACCAAAATACATAGATTAATTCAATTTTGGATGAGATGAATTTTTTTATTAAATGCATATTAAATGGGGAGTCTGATCATATTGTACATTCATATTAGATATAAAATTATTTCATTCAATTGGAAATAATTGAAATCTATAAAATAATGATTATATCATAACACCATCCATGTTATGAATTTGAAAAAATTTGTTAGGGGTAGTGCTCATTATACCTAGTTAAGGGTACTCCCAACTACAGGGGAATTATTATGAGAATGATGGGTTTACATAATTAATTATGGCAGTAAATAAGTATCCATATTTTGATATATAATCTTTATAGTAAATCACTGAGTAAATCAATTTTTTATTTTTTATAATCAAGGAAATAACTAAATATTTCGAGGATCCTTGAGTTAATGCAGTTAACTAGTCACACACAAACCTTAAAAACTCTCGGAGAAGTGGCATATCCATATTGTGGACAATGATGTGAGGTTTTAAAGGACATTTCCAATGGATTAATCTAGAGACTGATTATAAAAAATATTTTAGTGAGGGATAATAGTGTTCGATAAAATATTTTTAGTCATTATTGACATAATGAATAGGTAATGTCTAATCTTTAATTAAAATAAAATTATTAATCTATTAGAATATATTTTTATTGAAACTGACATGTAATACCACAAGTTAACTCTAATTAGTTTTGGACAAACAACATGCCCTTACTAGCATGGGTTCTCAAAAATTGATAATGAACATTGTGTAAAGTACCATGATATAGAAAATTCATGGTTCTAGAGTCCACACTAACTAATGAGCTACCTCAAGAATAAATGGTGTGAAAATGATTACAGAAGAATCCAATAGGTGGCATGTGATGTTTAAATCATAATTCTATCACCAATGTCAAATTATTTGTGAAAAAAACATCACAAAATTGGTGATGTCACATGTTTTCTCCTCTCTGAGATGCTTATAAAGATAAAGTCAATCAATATATGAACAAGGTGATGATTATTAAAAATAATTGTAAATAGAAATATGAATCACTAGCATTCATCACATATTGTTATTATATATTTATATCCAACTTACATTAGTATAATTTAATATTACAATTTGATTAGTATTGAGAAAATACTTTATTACCATTTTTTAATGTCGATCATGTTGATAAGAACATGAAGAAATATTTATCCTTAATTATTATGGTGACATATTGATATAAAAGGTGATATGGATAGTGGAATGTGGTATTCAAAATACTCCTTCAAACCAACATCAAAGAATAGAGGTATATCATTACACATGAAGCTTTTATCTTCAGATGTTATCAGATAAGCCCATTGAAGAATAAATTTATATGAATTAAATTAAAGAATAAATTACTCTCTTATTTTTTAGGTATATTAATCAATTTTATTTAAAATTTATATTATACTTATTGGGTATTAAATACAATATTTCTATCGTAAATGGGTTTCAAAATATATTAACCAATTAAAAATGAAAATTATACAAGAAGTATGGTAATTTATCTAAGAGATTGAGAGAATGTTATTCCTAAGTAAATGGTGAGAACTACTGAACTTATAATTGAATGAAATATGAATTTTTTTGACAAAATGAGTAAGTCATATAGATAACTAGAACGAAATTATGGGTCCTAAAACAAGTAAATTGATAGTATTACATTGGAATCCACCAATAAAGAGTCACAAATCCCATTAGAGGATAATAAATCAAAAATAAATAAACCTCTATAATAATGAACGACTTATTCATACCTCACAATTCTCATAATGCACAATCCATAAATATTAATCTAAAATCCCATGACAGGAGTGTTTCTATTGATCGAGAAAATAATGAGATGCTCACAATACGGAGAAAGGGACACCCATATGGGAAGGAGAAAATTGATTTAGGAGCCTTATCCCAATGGATCTACGAATGAAACATATCTAGACTAAGAATCATAACTCAGAAGATAATAGAAAATGAAGAACACATCGTGCCCTCAAACCTTTCTTTGTTTTTTTATTTCCATATAATCCAGATGCCTGGTTCTATTAAGATAATTATTTTTCAGGAAAATCCAAAACAGTATCTAAGACATAACCAATATGTTTTTAGACTCTTTTGTGTTAAAATACCAGAGGTATTATATAAAAATATAGTTTTTTTGTTTTTGATGATGAAACATTTAGAAATAAGGTTTAGATATATGTAATTTTTAATTTTTTTATCTAGAGAACATGAACTATTCCAAAGGTAAGGTAGTGGAAAATATATTCTTAAAATGATTCCATTATGTGTTCTAGAGAATCTAATAGTAAAGTACAAAATGTTATTAATCAGAAGATATAAATATATTTGGGCCTATTTTTTTAAGAATATTTTAACCAAGAATTCTTAAATAATATAATTTAGAGTGGATTTATTCCTAACCTCACATTTCCTTATAAACATCTATTATATTATTTTAGAAAGGTGGATCAATGATTAGACTTACATAAAAAATGATAAATAAAATATATTGTGTATTAATTCTTAATCACAAGTTTCCTTATGCACATAAAAGTCACAATGTATGTATAAAGAGTATAACAACCCCGACTATAGTAGCTGAGAGTCTATGGTAAATTTGTTACACTATCATAGATTAAATAGATCACATCACTGAGGATTGATCTGTTTAGTAGTATTTGAGAAACTAGATACATAAATGGTCCCCTTATTACATTAGTGATTTAACCTAGAACATTAAAAAATTTAATAAATTTATTATTATCACTTATTTGAAGATTTCATATTCACAGCCAAGGGAAAGAAAAAACTAGAAAGATCCAATGCTCAGTAGGGGATTCATGAATTAATAATAAGTGAAGAAATTTTAATAAGGCATAATAATAATGGCATGGTAAATAAATGAAAAAAAAACAATCCATCAATAAGAAAAAAATTAAATGCATCTATATATTTTATCAAAGTGAAAATATAATGGAATATAATAACTCAACACTGAATGATGAGAAGGTTTTGTCATTGGAAGTCATGTATCTTGAAACTGAACCATTATATCATCAAGAGAGTTTATTTCTTGGGTAAAACCCCATATAATTATTATTGGAAACAATCTTGAAGTGTTTTTCACCAACAGAATTGTCTCATGGGACCAGTGGATGCATTTAGGGGTTATCTATAACTGAGCCCCCCCATCCCTGCAAGTCCAAAGTATTCATGGTATATAGATTGAATTCAATAAAAACATTCAAACAAAACAGAATATGTAAAATGGTATACTATTAATACAATAATTATATACATGATACAATAAATATCTATATTTAATGACATCATCAATGAATGATGATCATAAATAAAGGGAAGTATATATACACCACACACAAGGAATTAGTAGTCCAAAGGAATATTGGTTGCTATGGAAGAATGGATTCAAATAATACTTATACATTCATAATGGAAAATAATAATATATCATAACCAATTATTTCCAAATGAAGTTACAACATTCAAATATCATGTTTGTGAAACCTTAGACGTAAAATATTTTATTGCGGTTATATGAAAATTTTAAGGAACATTATATAATGAAAAGGAATAATATTGTTTATAAAAACATAAATGAATCAAGATAGATTTTCTATAAAAAAATATTTATTTTAGCAGAATAATGGGGCTGAAAAATTATTATGAATCATACTTGAATAGGGGTATGAAATTGGGAAGTTCCATTTAATCAGGCTTCCTTATCAGGAGGAATTAAAAATAGAACCATACAATAATGTATCTCCCCATCAAGGAAATATGAAATGATCTACATGAATGATTTTTTAACATATAAATATTATTTAAACACATTAGGTTAAAATAAAAAAAATTAAATTGGAGGTAAATAGAGAGAAAGTATAACATGAATGTAAAATGGATATTTGGGGAGATTCCCTTACCATAAGTTCGAAAATTGTTTGAAATTTGCACATAATGTCCTAGATAATGAAATCAGATTTATTAATAATTTTATTAATACAATAATTTACATTTATTTTATTTATTATACTTTTTAAAGTTCATTTATGGTTTTTTAATTAGTCATAATATTTAATTTCTTAGTTATGGAGTGTATGTTTCCTTAGTTTTCATGATTGGTTAACATGTATACATGTGTGAAGGATCATGTAAAATGGTAATTGCTTTGAAAAATTAAAATTACATGTTATTAATGAAATTAAATATCATAAAATTTTATAATGTATAATTTTGTTACCAGATATAAGGACGAATCATTAGATAATCTCTTAATGATTTTCGATTAGATTATATATGCGATATTAGATAATCACGCACTAATTTTGTTTTATTAATTAATATTATGTATATATACTTGTTCAAAAGAACTAAATAAGTTATAATATAAATTTGACATTCTATTTCAACCATTATAATAGATCTATGACCACAATTTATGAATTTAATGGAAAATGAAAAGGCATCACTGATTATGATGGAAAATCGACACATTACAATTGATATTTACATTTTTAGAATAAAAGGGTGATAAGAAGGGGATTGATGAAGGATTATCCATCAAAATAATAAAATTTAAATATATATGAGATACTGGAATTATCGTCTATTTTTTGATAGAGGATGTGAGGGTAGGATATGAAAATAAATGAAATAGAATGAAATTTAAAGATAATGATTAGTGGTTTTGCCTCTTTAATTCTTCTCCTTGAGAAGCTCTTTAGGGAACTTGGTTTTTGGTCTTTTATTGAGATAAAATAATCATTGAAATTGGGGAGTGACTTGGGAAGCGAAATGGGCTGAAATTGGGAATGATTCAAGAATTTGTAAGTGTGAGGAGAATAGGCGATGAGGGGAGGTATTTATATTGGAGGAGAGAGGTGTTTTTTATTATTTTATTAATTTTATTATTATTAGGGAATAAGAAAATGAATAGTTTGAATCATATTAATAAATATTTTTCAAAAGTGTTGGATATTTTAAGACTACAATCTTACATAATCAAAACATCATCTATGACTCAATAATTCATGTATTTATCTTATATTGAAAATGAATATATTTCACTATTCACAAAAAATTCACCTATTTTAGAAAAATACAAAAAATATTCCATAAACAATTTTCAAGGTGTAGAATTCAAAAATGAACTCAATAATGTTAAAATGAATTTCTAAATATGGGAAATTTAATATCTAATTAAAATTATCTATTACTCTAAATATACAATTTCTAAAAATATCACTGATTTTATAACACATTTAAAAAATAATTAAGAACTCATAATATTATCTTATAATAATAATACAATAAAATATTAATTTATTATCCTATTTTACGAAATTGAATTTTCTTTTAATACATTATATTAATTATAAAATTTTAAATAATCATTTACATTCTATATAAATACCAACACCTAAATTACCACTTTCATAATATTTTTAACATATACTATGATTTAATTATATATTATATTAACTTATAATGTGCTTCAATTTTATTTATTAACCGATAGTTGTGGGTACCATTTTATTAGATGGATTACATTTTTTGAGGGTCACAATACTATTCCATAGTTTATGTAACTATTTTCTTGGTATATGTTCCTTAATTTCTAAAAATTATACTTTTTTCATTCATTCTTAATGAAAAAAGATTGTTTTGTGTTCTATATGTTATTTTTGTTAAATTTTCTCTATCAAATAAAGTGATTTTATTTTAGAGGATACATACTGTAAAATATTGGTGTGTTATATTCTTCCCTCCTTCATAAATTTCATCATCAATAGTTTTCATTATAATTTCCCTCTAAAGAGATGTGGGTGATTCTTCTTCATAACATCCTAAGGTTCCCACATTACTTCCTATATTTAATGGTTTTAGAAAAAAAATATTTACTAATCGAGTCAATAGATTTCTCAACACTTATTGGGTCTTCAACGGAGGAAAAATCATGCACGAGTTCTACTGTTAATAGATGAGTACATGAGTTGGGTATGGAATGTATTTATTTAATAATTATATGTGGAACACATCATGAACATTGAAGAGACTTAACAGTATTCACAATCGGAAAAATACAACTCCAATTATTTGAATAATTTATAATTTTATGGTGTTCCTAGGGCTCAGTTACCCTTTTTAAAAAAATCATAAGACACCCTTCAGTAGTGATACATTCAGAATGACATGATCTACAGAATATAAATCCATATACTTTCTCTAGTTTCCAGCATTCCTCTTTTTACTACTATGATTTGCTTTAATATTATCGTTAATAGTCTGTTCCTTTTTCATTTTCTCTTCAATATGTTCTTGGACAATAAGTTTCCTCTCAAAAAATTCATCCCAAAAACCTGAAGCATGACATCTCTTTTTCTATAATGCTTTATATGGAACCATTTGAATACAAAAATGGAAACTATTTTTATAAGGACCCGGCTTTAAACATTACTTAATCTTGAATTAATTTGAATAATTCACATTGAGGATCTTTTCAGGATTATATTTTTAGAGAATTAGGACATAACTATTACATCTCAATGATTAAAAAGTAGAAAAATCTACTCAGTTGCCATTTTTTCCACAAAATAAAAACTCTTTAACAAAATAGTGATGTCTAGTTCTTTGTTTTAGATAGCCTGACTTTTCCATGATCCCACCCTTGAACCTATTCAAATTTATGTCCTGTGAAATCATTTCAAAAAACATGGGATGAGCATAAAAATCTCAGTAAGGGTTATTACAGTACGTAAAGAAAACATTAGTCCATGTATACATAAGAATACAAGAAATCATACTTTACTCATAAAACATAAACAATTTAACATACCTCATGATATCATAAGATTTATGCATAACTCAATAGAAATAAGAAGACATAAAGGTAACTTGAGGAATTCATAATATTCTTACGTAGGGAGTAACCCACATGGTTATGTTTGGAATTCCCATCACAGTATATTCCCTAAATCTCTTTAGATAAACCTTAACGTTTAACTCATTCGCATTACCCAATGCATTGGAGAGCTATATCAGGATCAACCGCCCTTAGTTTATCACAGAACCACCCATAACATAATCGTATCAAATAAAACATGTATAAAGGAAACATAACATTCCCACATTTCAATAACAATATAACATTTTAATATATTGAAATAATGAATCATTCTAAAAACCATTTTCAAAACCATTTAAAACATTTAATAAAGATATTTTTTGAATCAAAGTGTCCCATAACACATTGAAACTTTAAAAATTTTAAACCATTAATATCCATATAAATAAATCCTTAAAACCACTTTTAAGACATGGATATCAATGAGAAATATTTATAAGAACAAATCATTAAAACATTTAAAATGGTATTTTAGTTTAAGGGTTTTTAAAAAAATGAGAGACACTTGAATACAATAATTGAGGAATAAATTTTAATCAGAACGTTATAATATAATGAGAATAAAGTTATTCATCATATAATATTCCAAAGGACAGTATATACATCATATAAGAGTGAATTGGTGCATATCAACAATGAATTCTCAATAGAAATGTAAAATGACATGAAATCCCTTGTAAAGAAGGTATCCTTAAATTAAGGATAAATCAATCTCATAATTATGTGTGACAAATATAAATACACCAAATATAAGTGGATATTATGTGTAAAACAATCAAAGTTCATTCAAACATATTAAAAGGATGACATATTCAATAACTACATGTTGAACCCAAAGAAATCGAAATTGGGTTATGAAGTTCCCTTGGTAAAATTTGAAAGCCTAACATCGTCACTTTAAAATTCATAAAATTAGTTGATGAGAGAGAAAAAGGGGTCTCATCACTTGGACATAAAATTTACATTAATAATAAAATATAATAACTTATCCCAAAATAAAAATATATAAATTAAAATACATAACAAAATATGTCTTTAAAAAAAGAGGAGTGTGAAAGGTTCCCTTACCGATTTGGGAAACTTTCGAAATATACACCCCATGAAAGTAGGGTCATACAATGAAGATGTCAATACACATAAATGAGAGTATATTATATAAATAGTAAAATAATGGGAAGTACATACACCACACAAAAGGAAATAGTGGCCAATGTAGCATTAATCTCACGGTAATAAAAAGTGAGATGAAAATATCCTTATGAAAATTCGGCAGCCTAACGGCACCACATAAAACATCCAAAAATGGATTGATGAGATCAAATAGGTTCTATCTTCATATTAACATAAAATTTACAGCAAGATGAATATATAATAACATCCCCCAACATAATAAAGAGAAGCTTAAAATAAGTTACATAAAAGAGTGTACTTTAAAAGAAAGAGAGAGGTTGGATCCCTTACCTCAAGTCTGACTTGTCTTGTTCGTTTCTTTATATTCCTGAATAATAAACATTGTTCAATTTCTAATTAATTAATTACCTCATTTAAAGATTATTATTCAGTTCATATCACAAATTATAAATTTATTATAATCGATTAATAATGTGAGTTCATATCAGACGTTTTTGTCGATGTTTGGTACATGAGTCAAAAAGAACTTGATTGAAAAGAAGCGTCCATGTAGTTATACGTAAATCATCTCCATAATAGTATTAATTATTGAAAAATCATATATATCCAGTACATATTCATTTTATACTATTCCATAACATTTGGAGATACAAAGATATGAAATGCGCCGTTCATTGAGACGGTTGGCCGTACGTACGCATGAACGCTACATTCATTTCTTTGTCATATTAATGGAAATAAAAATAATTGAGAGATATATATATTATAATTCCATTATAATATAAATGTTATATATGTCACATAAGTTCATTAATTTCATTATTTATACATTCCTTGTATTGCATGAACGAGTCACATCACCTGAGGGGGTGGTAGTCTGCACTTCCTCATATGAAATTATCGCATTTCCGCAACATGCAATGAATAAAGGTATGTCTTAAATATATAATACAGAAGCATATATAAAACATAAATACCATATATATCATATATAAAATTAAGTGACATCATAATGTCCACATTTAAATGTGTTAAAAGAATATTGAACAATCATCGTTTCGTGAGGCAGTAATTCGCCATCCACAGAAACAGTATGTTCATTAACAATTAGACGGATGTGTGTGTAAGTGTATCTCAGATCCTTCTTATAAAAACATCCTAGTATATTGAAGATACTTTTTTGTTACAAAATAAAGGAATAAAAAGGGTTTATGGGGTTGGATAAGCAAAATAAAACAAAAGAACATAAGAGAAGACATTACCTTTAAATCGGGTAACTCCCTTTGGTTTGAACCAAAACGGTTTCTTGAAGAGATTTCTGCCTAAGGTGAGGCTTCAATGATGAAGAGAGGGGTGTGTAGAGATGAAATGGGCAGGGTTTGGCCGAGCCAAAGTATAGAGAGGTGTGGGTAAGGAGGTAGAGGTGGGGGCCTTTTATAAGAGGAGAGGAGTGGAACTCGTGGAAAGTCAAGAAATGTTAATTTATTTTAAAAAGAGTTTCGGATTTTAAAGGTAACACATTGAAATATTTCTAGTATAATGTGATAAGGGTTCGAAATATACTCATCCAATAGGTTTTTTCCCAGTGTAAGTCTTAGATTTTACATTATCTTTTCATTTTATTTAAATCGTTCATTAATGAGGTAATCGCTGCCTCATCATGATGTCATAAATAATTTAATTTATTTAATGTCTAAAAATTTAAAAACAAATACTATGATTTTGGAAATATTTTTATATTTCCATTTAATATTTATAGTCTAAGATATCATTTACACATACAAAACTAACATGGTTTTACTTGGGTGATACATACTTTTGTTATATTTTCTTTTCTTTAAAAAATAAAATGATAAAGTGTAACTATAACACAAAAGTGATTCCATGGGGTCCCAATGTTTAGCACAAGGCACACCATGGTCGGAAATGACACAAACAATATCATTAAGACACATTTTAGGGTAATTTGTTATTATTATGATATTATTTTATTATCCTTACCAACATGATTACTAATTAATCACAATAATTAATGATAATTACCATCGTTACTATTCATAATGTCCAAAAACAAAAGAGTCTTAATTACATAATTTGGACCTTATTATTCCAAATATTTAATCGATTTTTACAAATTCCAATCACAAAAATTGTAATAATTAATTTAAAAATATTTCTCATTGTCCAAACAAATAGAGGTTTTTTTTGAAGCAATATCTATGAAAAGTTTGGCACTTGTTTATGTCCATTTTCAAAGTGAAATTAATTATAATGACCACCATTGAATTAAATGGTAAAACTATATTCTAATTAAAATTTGAAAACAATTAAAAATATAATCAAACCATATATCTAAATTAGATTAAAAAGTTGTTTTGTTTTAAAATACTGTTTTTTTCACTATTCATTAAAAAAATGATCAATGTTAGAAACATACCAAAAATTTAACCAAAGTAAATTTCAATTTCCCAATCATAAAGAATAAGTTTATATTGGAAAATATAGCTTATAAAATAGTTAAAGGTTAGATTTCAAAAAGGTTCTCCCGTAAAAGGTGGTAAAACAATCTTTTAAAATTATTATAATGTTTATTCTTACAAATGGATTCATTTGGATTTTAAGCGTCTAATATTTATTGAATAAATGTAAAAATATTTAACAAACATATGTAATCATTTTGTAGTTATTTCTGTTCATTGCCGCCATTCCAACAGCTAGGCGTTAACTATTATAATATTATTATATTATTAGTGTGCAATGTAAGATTTCAAAGAAACTCATTGTTGCGTATTGGGTATGCCATTGATCATAGCATTCCCGTTAAAGTAATATTAACATTTTATTCACAAAAATTGATAATACTTAGAATGTAATATTATTTATTTACCTGGGATGTTAAATTTTTTTGGAAAATTACACCAAAGGTATATATTGGTCTCATATACTTATAATGTCAAGTGAACATGATCTCAACATGTCTTCTAATGTTTTAATAGTCCTTTCAGACTATTCATCGATTTGAGGGTGGTAATCTGTACACATATGAAGTTTAATTTATAAAGCCTTCAGAATAATCTTCTAGAATATTGATGTGAAATTGAGATCTCAATTTGACAGAATTGATAGTCTTTCACCATCAAGTCATAAGTCTTCATTAATATATAGTTTTTTAGGTAATCCTGAATAAAAGCCTTCCTAATATTGAATAAATGTGTTATTTTTGTAGTTAGATCATAAACTAACCATATAGTATCATTCTTTCATGTATTATTTGGTAATCCAGTGAAGAGGTCCATAGTAATGGCATCCCATATCAACATAGTAATATTTATAGGTTTCATGAATATTCTATAATTTTATCTCTTAGCCATCACTTGTTGAAAAACAAGGCATCTTATAAAATAGTCATCAATTTCCCACTTCATATTATCCATGAAACAATGTTCCTTTAGATCGATACATTTTTTTACTACTATGGTGTATTGTGAATTTTGAGCTATGAAAATTATCTTACAATTCAATTTTTAGCTCATGTATTGATGAAACACATAACCTCTTTCAAAATTTTAGAATTCTATCCCCATATATGACATCTTCCAATCTTCCATCCTTAATATCATTAATTTTATTTTTAAAATTATCATCATCAGATTGAGAAAAAATTTTATTCTCCTTTAAATATGGTCTAGTAGTCATTTCAATAAAGAGCCAGGTTTCCTCATCCATATCAACTACCATATCAATATTTAATATATCCATGAACAGAAGATCTTTCACAATCCCAATTTGGTTAAAATTATATGATCATTCCTACTTAATTCATGTACTACCTTATTTAGCTTTCATGGGTGATAGTTTATTGAGAAATAATAATTTATTAGTAACTCATGCCATAATCTTTGCCTCATGTTGAGATATTTATTTTTTATTTTTTATTTCAAACTCAAGTAATCAGTATATATCTAACATATTTAACCATAAATATATTGTCTACATATCTTTAGAGAAATTATTAATCCTCCTAACAAATGATCATGAGTGGAATAATTTTTTTCACGAGTGTCTAGCAACCTTGATATATATGAAATAACTTTATCATTTTTCATACAGAAACAACCAAATCCTTTCTTCAATGTATCACGATATATCAGTAACCCATTGTATCCTGATGTATTGTCAAAATCCTCGAATTTACTAATTATCTCTTCAATTTGTCAAAACAGTTTTCACATTATTTTTTCCATATAAACATAACCCCTTTATATGTGATCTTGGTTAACGGGTTAGGAAATTATGAAAAATTCTGAACAAAACATTAATAGTAACCTGTTATACCAATTAGGATAGGTAGATCAATATTGATTGTAGGACTAGGCCATTCTTGGATTAACTTTTTCATCAAAAGATCAATTGGGATTATATACTCAAAGATAATATTGCCAAGAAAAGAATTTCCATGGTGATAGAATTCACACGTTCTAAATTTACAAAATAACTCTTTACTTGGGAGAGTCTCAAGAATAACATCTAAGTAATTATCATGGTATTAAAAGATTTTAGAATACACCAAAATAACATCATTAAATACTATAAAAAATAGTCAAGATATTCCATGTCACAACCCATCCCCCGAGGCCCGTGCCACTACTACCCCAAGCCTGCCTTCCATAGGCCAGTGGGTGGTGACTATCACAAAAGGCATAAGCCATTAAAATTGGGAAGGTATTGACTTTATATCCTGTAATAAAACACACATGCATGCACACTGCTGGATACAAAACCCATGTAAACTATATAACAAAAGAGTGTTGAATGTAAAAAAGGGGCCAGAATACAAGCACAACTGGAAAGTACATGTACAACTGAAGAAAAAGAAGAGACAGCTACTGGATTTTTCTCTGAGGTTCCTACCTCAAGGGTAGGTATAGATCACCTTTTCAACACTCCACATCCACCCGTCTTCTCTATGTAACAACTCGGTGTATGGTTCACTTCTAGGTACCGTCTAGTCCTGGTACTCTCTGCCTCAGTCAGTTCTATCTGTTGTCTGCATCCAACACAACAGGGTACAGGCATTGCCCATGCATGGGTGAGTATAACGATACTAATTAGGGACCCCGAGACCCTCTAGGTTTCACAAAATCCAACAAGGATAAAACACAGAGTATGAAATCAAAAGATAACCTTAATTAGGTATATTCCCATACATATAACTATGTTATCATATAATCCATCTCAATCGTGAGGAAACATAGCGGTTTGGACTTAGCTTACACCAATATCTATTTTATGGGTAGTAACAAGTAACATTTCGAGTTACATCTTTGAGAACCTCGACTGCTTGAAAACTCCTCCTCTATCGAGTACATAGGGAATTCCTCATCACACATAGGTTCTTACCACTAACCTTGGATTTCTGAGGTACTCCTCCAATCGAGTAATGTGTGTCTGTCGCGTCCCATAGAGGCGCTCCCTACCGTGGGCATGTCGCGTCACACAAAGGTTCTCCCCCTCAAGAACTACTGAGGTACTCCTCCTGTCGAGTACCGTGGGTCTTCCATGTCACTAGGGATCTCCCCATCATTGGTCTTCTTCCTCCCCAAAGCGCAACCAACTGTGCATGTGAGTCACTCTGATTCGATGTCAGAAGTCGTCATGACTATTCTAGCCATTTATTCTCTAGACAATGTTCACTCGTCTCCCGGAGGATCCTCTCCATAATCTACTGGTTGATATTCCAGCTACCACAAATTATTAGGAAGTGGTATCTCAAATGTTCACCACATCATGGGGGTCTCAAAGTACTAGACTGTGCATCAAACGGATGCCCGTTTTTTGAGTTATTAACCTTTTATTCACGAGGGTCCTGGTTGGATTCATGCTCGATCCAACCAAACTGTTCCCCATATTAATCCAAAACATAGTGTGGTATCAATCAAAGGGGTCCTATCTCTCCAATATTTCTAGCACCGCTGACGGTTCGTCAAACAGACGTCTGATGCCAAAGTTATGGACAAAAGAAAGTAACTGAGTTGTATTGGGCCCAAGTCCGGTCCGACCCAACTAGACCGACCCGGCCCGACCCGGCCTGGGCCGACCTAGTTCGGGCCGAACTAGCCCGACCCATACAGTCTCGGCTTGCCCTCTAGTCGGACCGGCATCCAAGAGGGGTGTTTGGAGGTGGCACATCCTCAGAGGGTGCTGTGATGGTAGCTAGGCCACGAAATGGCTCAGCTTTGGGTGGCTCGCAAGGCTGCGATGAGGATGGCTTGGGTGGCTCCGAGGGCCATGGCGGCGTCTCATCTCATCCCGGAAAGCAGTTTGGTTCGACGAACAGTGATGTGTCTTGGTGGACGGTGGCGGCTCGGCGGCTCGGCATGGTGGTTGGGCAAGGTAATGGCACGGTGGGTCGTCATGGCAGCAGCACGTTGACTTGGCATAGTGGTAGTGGGGTGAGGGGGCTCGGCTCAGTGTGGCACAACGGCGAGGTTTGTCCGTAGGTGGATCAGCTAGTGTGGGGCCGGTTCAGTAGGGAGGGTGAAGCGCTGTGGGGCAGTGCAGGTCATGAAGGCCTCGGGTAGCAGTGTCTTTGCCTTCGTCACCTTCAACGCCTTCCTCTATTTTGAAGAACATGTCAATGAAGAATGGCGGACGGGTAGGGCCATGTTGTTTTTTTCCCGCACCCTCTGCGTTTAGAGTGATAGAAAGCGGTTCACAAGGAACGAAGCATGAAAATGTATGGAAGGTATTTTAAAACATCATTTCTTAG
Organism: Viscum album; assembly: GCA_963277665.1. Taxonomy (NCBI): domain Eukaryota; kingdom Viridiplantae; phylum Streptophyta; class Magnoliopsida; order Santalales; family Viscaceae; genus Viscum; species Viscum album. The sequence continues at coordinate 1,074,321,466 of OY728129.1, forward strand.
AACCCAAGTCAATCTCTATTCCCAATCAACAAAATAATTAGAAGGGGGAACATGGAAAGAGGTAGTCAAATAGAAATAAACCTCTACTTCATTTTCATGATGACGTTGGCTCAATAAGGTAGTATAGTAATAAATTCTCCATAGATAAGGATGTCCCACGTCAGAAAAAGTCCCGAGGAAGAAGGTTGAAGGAGGTCGACATTCTTCATTGGATGAGGGTTCTTCGTCAGTGGAGCATTCTTCGTGGAAAAATGTGTTCTTCGTTGAAGATCATTCTCCCAAGATCTCCTTCCTCCTAATTCCACCAAAGATGCCTTGGATAATATATTAAGTTCTATATTTACTTCCTTGGCACAAACTCAAATTAGCCGAATCAATTAACAAGTTTGGCATATCAAAGGTATGTGCTTTTTCACAATTAATGTGGAGGAAGTCAAGAGTATCCTCTACTTAATGAGGGGGGGGGGGGGTTGAAAGATTTTTATCCATAATGAGTGGAGTTCAAGAGGATTTGACCTCGGTTGGTCCCCACCACCAAAACCTCTCATGGGAGGCTTGGTTCGGGTGGTCCCCACCACCATAACCCATCATGGGAGGTTAAGGTCTTGTGGACCCCACTTATCAACTTCCAAAGGGAGGTTTAGTTCTGATGGACCCCACCTCCCAACACCCACATGGGTGATGAAAAAAAACTGTCACACACATTTATTTTTATGTTATTCTTACACAAAAAACCCAAATTCTATCATTAACCCTCGAACATCTCTCATCGAGGTGAATGTCTCTCTATGAGAATATCGATGATGCGAGTTCAAAGGTGTCCTAGATTTTAAATTTTGAGAATTAGTTCAAAATTTATAAAAACCTGCTTGCAAGTTTACTAAACGTACCCGAACAAAAGTTTGGAAATTCATTTCGGGCACTCTGTTACACGGAATCATGCACCGTCAATTTTCTTAGACTCGTAAACTTTTAATTTATTAAAGAAATTACATGGAAATTATGGGTCCTTACATTCTCCCAACCTCAGGGCTCGATGTCCCCGTAAGCCACAACTCAATGTAGGAAAACATTTGGGGGGTACTGAGAATTCATCTGAGCCTTCGAATCCCATGTTATCTCTTGGAGGATCCCGTACTGCCAGTGAATGTGCAGCAGAGGTATTGACCATCCACAAAGGACTCGCTCCTATAGATCCTGAGTCTCTACTGGAACCTCCGTAAAAGTCACCCCATTGTCGACGTCCATCTCACCATGGTTGATGACGTGATAAGGGTCGTGCATGTATCTTCTCAGCTGGGGTACATGTAATATGTCTTGCACTCGTTGAAACTGAGGTGCAAGAGCTAAGCGGTATACCACATTCCCAACTCTACTAGGAACCTGAAAAGGTCTGATGAACCTTTGATATAACTTGCTACCATGGCCAAATCTCCATAGACCTCGTTGGGGTGAGACCCGTAGAAAGGCATGGTCTCTATCCTTGAACTTCAAAGGTCTTCATCTTATGTTAGAAAATGACTTATGCGTCTCTGTATAGTCTTCATCCGCTTTTGTATGATCATCACATTCTCTATGGCAGCCCGTACCATCTCTGGTCCCATGAGTACTGACTCTCATGGGTCAGTCCATCACAAAGATGATATGCAAGGCCACCCGTATAACGGATAAAAAGGTGCCATCCAAATAGTGGATTGATAGCTATTGTTGTTTGAAAACTCCACCAAAGGTAAGTGATCCTACCATCTGCGACTGAAGTTGAGGACACAAGCACGTAGCATGTGCTTGAGGGTCTTAATGTTCTGCTCAGTTTGGCCATCCGTCTGACGATGGAAGGTGGTTCTCCAACGAAGTTGCATCACAAAAACCTCCTGCAACCCCTTCCATGGCTAGGAAGTAAAACGTGCAGCATGATCGAAGACAATAATCAGTGGTACTCCATGTAGCCCCAAAATATCTTGCATATAGAGGCATCCAAAGCTCTCTACTGAACCATGCTCTCAGATTGGATGGAAGTGGTTCGACATGGCGATTCGGTCGATGATCACCCAGATAGATTCATGTCCCCTAGATGTACATGGAATTCCTATCATGAAGACCATGTATATTTCATCCCACTTCCACTCTAGGACCTCAAAAGGTTGAACCAGGCTTGTTGTTACCTGATGCTCTTCCTTCACATGATGACAAGTGAGGCACCGAGAAACAAACACTGTAATAGATTTATTAATTCCCGGCCACTATTGTTGTCTTCAGTGATCCTGGTACATCTTCGAGACTCCTGTATGTACCGCTATATGGGATGTGTGGGACCCTCTCAACACTTCCTCCTAAAGTGACACTGGTAACATGGTACATTCTCTGAAGAGGATGGCATGCTCCGCACCTTCAAAAAACCCGTTTGGTGCCTGTCCTGTGGATATCTGAGCACGTTGTGTCTCACAGTCAGTGTCCACATGGTGCACCTACCAAACTCACTGATGAAGTGGGGTAGTGACTGAAAGATTCTGAAGGAATTCTACTCCATCTCTATCCACAAATGATATTTGTAAAGTGGCCATATGCTTCGTCGCCTCACCTAGAAGTTGTATACCAGAAATATTACCGAGTGCATCTTCTCTATCATTCTCCTTTCCATGATTATAGACTATATCAAAGTCATAGTCTTGGAGGAACTCAATACAACATCACTGTCTCAGGTCCATGTCCATCTGAGAGAAGATATACCTGAGACAATTGTGATCAAAGTATATGGTAAAATTCTTTCCCATCAGATAGTGTCACCACATCTTCATGGTGAAGACCACTGCTGCTAACTCCAGGTAATGGGTAACATTGTTCTGCTCATGTTGTCTCAGCTGTAGAGAAAAATATGTGATCACTACTCGCTCCTGCATCAGGACACATCTGAGCTCGGTCCCTGATGCGTAACAGAAGACAACGTACCCAACACCATCCTCTTGAAGCCTCAAGATGGGGGCACTAGCCATCCTCTTCCTCATCTCATGAAAACTATGTTAGAATCTCTCCAACCACATGAAGGGTTTCCCCATCTTTGTCAACGCTTAATGTGGTGATACAACTCTGGAGAAGTCTCGCATGAACCTCTAGTAATATTTGGCCAACCCCAGGAATCTATGTACCTCCATCTCACTTTGTGGTGTCTCCCAAGCAAGTACCATCTCAATCATCACTGGATCTACTTCAACTCCAGCCTCTGATATGACATTTCCTAGAAAGCGATCATCTCGGATCCAAAACTGGCACTTCAGGAGAATACCAAAAAGATGGTGCTCTCAGACAGTGTCAAGTAATACCTACATATGATAGGCTTTCTCCTCCTCAGTAGTCGAGTAGATCAGATTGTAGTTGATGATGACTACTACAAAACGATCAAGGTATTGAAGAAAGACCTACTCATGAGTCCCATGAACACTATTGGAGAGTTGGTCACACCGAATGGAATTACCAAGAACTCATAATGCTCATACAAGCATCTGAAGGTCGTATTCTGCACATCCTTATCTCGAAATCTGATATGGTTATAGCCTGATCTGAGGTCTATGTCCGAGAACAACTGTGCTCCCTTCAGCCGATCAAAGATATTGTCAATCCTCGGTAGTGGGTACTTTTTCACCATGATCACTTTGATCAGGTGCCGATAGCCAACACAAACCCTCAAAGTCCCATCCGCCTTCTTGGCGAACAGAATCGGGGATGCCGAGGGATAAACACAGGGCCGAATGAAACCCTTTCCCCTCCAAGCCCTCAAGTTATACCTGCAGCTCACGAAGCTACCCTGGAGCAATCCGATATGCTGGTGTAGATATCAGTGACGTCCCAGGGTACAAGTCAATGTAAAAGTATTACTATCTTTGAGGATGTGGACCCATAACATATTCATGGAAAACATAAAACATACTTGTACCGTTCCACCAATGCAAGATAATTTAAACTCTCCACATCAACCTCTCCTTAGCCAAATGATGACTAGTCAGCTTCCCTCTCCTATGGGTAAGTCCATCATGTGCTGCAAAGGATCCTCTCTCACCGGTGAAGGTAAACCTGGTCCAATCGTTGCGGACACACCGCACCTTGCGCCTAATACAGTCTATATGAGCGTGGATTGTAGACAACTAGTCTATACCCAAGATGACGTCCTAAGGCCTCGACCCTGCTACTAGGAGATCCCAACTGAAGCTCTCACCTCCTAGAGTAAGCTCACATGGCCGGCACCAGTGTATAATCATAAAATCCTCTACAGTTGCAGTCTCTAGCCATAAGGATCGAGCCAACAGCTCCATCAGAATCTATGAGCTCCGAACAAAGGAACTGTCAATAAAAGAATGAATGGAACCTATGCCTATAAGTACTACAGCTATGGTGGAGTAGACACAAATCTTACCTCATTTCATCTCCAGAGCACCATGATCATAGGCCTCTGCTTCCTGGAGCTGAGCTCGCTTTTGTCCAACCTCTCCATGTGGTCAGGGTGGACCACCGGGTGGAGGTGTCAAAAACGCCTTGAATCGTTGCCCACCATAAGCTGCACGTCCATCCCCACTTCCACGTCCACCTTCTCTCTTCAGATCTCATTGGTTGAATCTTCATCTCTGTCTGGGAAATATTTCGACCATCTATTGATCATCTGAATGGTGGGTCAGATAGTCGTGAGCCATGTGACCCTACCTTCCGCATGTGTAACAATGCTCGCTCTTGGCATGACTGGCTCTGAATCAGGTTCCCTACACAACAGATTCTGAGTCATGCAATCGTCCACATATAGGTCTGGTCCTCTTGGAATTTCTGCATCATCAATCTGTATCCAACTGCAAAAGACTCTACTACGTGATGAATGGCAGTGGGTCTCGCTGCTGGTGAATACTTAGCAAGGAAACTCTCTACCAAGGGGGCTCTCTTTAACACCCCCTCTTGTGTCTGGATGCTGAGTGAGATCACTAAAGCCCCGATCTCCCGCTTGATTCCCTCATCAAAGGTCCAGTCCATGAGGAAAGGGTCTCTCACCATATCTTTGGAGTAGTGTGAGAGGTTAGTTAACATTGCTAAGTACTGAGCCAAAGTCATGTTGTCCTAATGCAGATGAAGAAGCTCATGTATGGGCACCAGTAAAAGAGTTTATGGGATAAAATCTGTCTAAAATAGGCTTTCGATGTTTTCCTAGAGATTTGTCACCTAATCGTGAACCTATAGAATAAAGCACTCTTATTTGCCTACTGCTGCATATAGAATGATGGCGGAAAAGATCACCATGAGATTGGACGGTTTCCCTATGAATCAGAAGACTCTAACCATAGCCTCCAGATAATACTCAGTTGCCTATGGGTCTGTCTCTCCCCGGAACATGGGTGACCTCTGGCACTGGAACTCGTGCAATGCGCTCAAATGGTGTGAACCGTCTGCTATTGGGGCTGGTGACATCGGTATCCCAACAGGGTGTGGAACTGCTGGTGCCTCTGCCAAAAAAGGTCCCTTCACCGAGGCCTTATCTCTCAGTGGGCTATCAGTGCCTCAGAATCTCGGAATTGTAGGTGGCCATTTGTGTGGAGGCATCCAAAAAATAGGTGTGACACTGTATAAAAGTCAGACATGGGGAGCTGAATGATATACATGGTTAGCTTACTCAAAAGATCAAATTTTTTTTAAAACATAGACACAATCACTATTTTCATGCACTGAGTGAGAAATTATAAGTAAGGGTCCTAGAGTATGAATACGTCATCCACTGCACCGACACTGGACTCCATGAACAGAAAAAAACACTCATTACCCTTAACTCTATTACTTCACAGAAAAGATCGGATTCATAGTTCTGTGGTAGAACTGAATCCTCTGATACCAATTTGTCATGACCCAGCCCCCTGGGCCCATTCCATGACTACCCCAAGCCCAACTTCCATAGGCCAGGGTCTAGAGACCTGTACCAAAGGGGTAATTCCCAAAAACTGAGAAGGCGTTACCTTTATAACCTATAATCACACACACAAGCAATCACAAAGCTGGATATGAAACCCCAAGTAACGTGTATAACAAAATAGTGATGAATGTAAAAAGGGGAGAGAATACAAGCCTAACTGTAAAGTTCAAGTACAATTGAATAATAAGAAAAGACAGCTACTAGTTTGTCCTCCGATGATCCTACATGTAGGGTAGGTACATATCTCTTCCTCAAAACTCCACATCCACCCATCTCTTCTACGTACTGACATGCCATATGGTCCACCTCCAGGTACAATCCAGTACTTGTACTCTCAGCCTCAGTCAGTGTTTTTCATTGTCTACATCCAACACAACATGGTGTGGGCATAGCCCGTGCAGGGGGGAGTTTAATGATACTCAGTAGGGACCCCAAGACCCTCTAGTTATTACATAATCCAACAAGGATAAAACACAAAGTATGAAATCAATTGATAAACATACTTAGGTATATTCCCATAAATATAACTATTTTATCATGTAATCCATATCAATCATGAGGGAAACACTGATATTCTTACTCATGTCACACTTGGATTTATTCTAGGTGGTAATAACAAGTATAATTTTGAGTCAAAATGTCGAAAACCTTGGCTACTGGATAACTCCTCCTTTATAAAGTATAGTGGGCATTCAACATCACAGAGAGGCGCTTCCCACTAACCTTGGACTACTAAGGTACTCCTCCAATCGAGTACAGTGGGTCTGCCACATCACACAGAGGCACTCCCCACTGTGGGTCTGCTGCGTCACACAGAGGTGCTTCACCTCAAGGCATGATGAGGTAATCCTCATATTGAGTACTTGTTGTCTGCTGTGTCACCAAGGAACTCCCTACCGTGGGTCTGTCGCGTCACCAACGTACACCCTACTTGGCCATTCGAGTCACTCCAAGTCGAAACAGTCAGCAGTCGTCGAGTCTCAGCCAGTCACTAGGTCTCCGCACTATGCTCACTCGCCTCCGACAGGATCCCCTCCACAAGCTATTGGTCGATACTCCATCATTCAAGAATTCCCAAAAAGAAGTATCTCAAAGTTCCACCATTTCATAGCGGTCTTAATATAATATATGATGCGTCAATCGGACACCCATTTTGTGAGTTTTTAGCATTTTAGTCACAGTGGCCCTTTTGGATTCATGCTCTATCCAACCCGACCATTCCCTATATTAATCCAAAACATAGTGGGGTATCGTTGATAGAGACCATATCTCTCCATGATTTACAGTGCCATTGATAGTTCTTCAAATGGACATCTGGTGCCAATGTCATGGCCAAAAGAAATTAATTGCATCGTAGTGGGCCCAGGTCCAGTCTAACCCAGTCAGACCAACCCAGCCCGACCTGGCCTGGGCTGACTTAGTTCGGGTCGACCCAGACCACTGGGTGGCATGGACCGTTGGTTTTGGACCAATGGCTTCAAGGGGCCTGCAAAAGCGGATCATCCTCAGATGGCGCCACAAGGGTGGCTCGGCCACGGAACGACTCGGCTACAGGTTGGCTGGGCTCAGGGCAGTGTGCAAGGAAATGGTGAGGGCACCTCGGGCATCTCAATGGGCCACGAAAAAGGAACAGTGGTAGCAGCAGCTCAGCTTAGACACAATAGTGGCGCAGTTTGGCGGACGGTGTCGTAGCTCATCGGACGGCGATGGTGCGACAGCTTGGCACGGCGGCGGCGCGACGGCTCACCGCAGTGGCGTCCTGGCTTGGGAGTTTGGCCCGGGAGAGCACAGAGGCTCGGTTCAGCTGTGGGTGGCTCAGCCGATGCAGGTCCAGCTCGGCTGGGGGGCAAAGCACCACAGGGCGGTGCAGGTGGCAGTGATGTTGCCTTCATCACCTTCCTCAATTTCAAAGAACATATCAATGTAGAATGGCAGAGGGGTTAAGCCATGTTCATTTAGCCCGCACACTCCGTGTATAGTGTGATAGAAAGTGGTTCACAATGAAAGAAGCATGAACGTTTATAGAAGGTATTTTAAAACAACATTACCCCCATCCCACGTCAATCTCTATTCCCAATCTGTAAAATAATTAGAATGGGAAAAATGGAAAGTGATAATCAGATATAAATAAACCCCTACCTCATTCTCTTGATGAAGTTGGCGCAAGAAGGTTGTACGGTTGTCGATTCTACACACATGAGGATGTCCCACGTCAGAAGAATTCCCAAGGAAGAATGTCAAATAGGGTCGGCGTTCGTCGTTGGCAGAGCGTTCTTCGTTGGTGGAGCGTTCTTCATAGAAGAATGTGTTCTTCATTGAAGAGATTTCTCCCAAGATCTCCTTCCTCCCACTTCCACCAATTATACCAAGGATAATATATTAAGTTCTCTATTTATTTCCGAGGCACAAATTCAAATTAACCTAATCAATTAACTAGTTTGGGATATTAATGGTATGTTCGTTAGCACAATTAATGTGGTCGAAGTCAAGAGGGTCCTCCACATTAATGAGGGGGGTTGAGATGTTATTCTCCATAATGATGTGAGTTCAAGAGGATTAGGGCTTGGGTGGTCCCCACCACTATAACCTCTCTTGTGAGGTTAGCTTCAGGTGGTCCCCTCCACCATATCCTCTCAAGGGAGGTTAAGGTATGGTGGTCCCCACTTCTCATCTTCTAAAAATAGGTTTAGTTTTGGTGTACCCCACCTCCCAACACCCACATGTGTGTTTCAAATAAAAATAAAATGTCACAAACCTTTATTTTTATATTATTCATACACGAAAAACCAAAATAATACCTTTCACCCTCGACCGTATTCCATCGAGGTGATAGTCTCTTTAAGTTAATATCGGCACTGCGAGTTCAATGGTGTCGTCAGATTTCAATTTCTAAAACCGGTTCAAAAGTTATAAAATCTTTCTCACATACGTACTAAATGTACCAGAAAAAAAGTTCATAAATTCGTTACGGGCACTCTAGGCCTCGGAATCACATGTCGTCAATTTTCGCGGACTTGTAAAATTCCCAATTATTTAAAAACAATTACATTGAAATTCAGGGTATTTACATTCCAAGAATACTATTTTCATTAGATAAATGAAAATAATGGTTATATTTTTTAATACAAATGGAATTACTATGAACTCATAATGTATATATCTCATATAAAAAGATTTTTTTTGGAATATCTTCCAACATTGCTCATAAGTGACAATATCCAGAACAAATCCCATTCATCGAAAAATATTGATCTCCATGAAACTGATAAATAAAATCATTAATTTGAGGTAGAGTATACTTTTTATTTATTGTAATATCATTGATTTCTCTATAGTAAATGAATAGTATCAAGGATCTATCATTCTTCTTATGAAAATGAATAGTGGTTCCCCATTGAGAAACACTTGGGAAAATAAATACCTTATTAATAAAATACTCTACATTTTTCATCAGCTCCACTAATTCTACATTATATATTCCTTAATGAGTCTTTTATATTTTTTTATCATCGAATAGATCAATAATGATTTCAACATCACACTTTGGGGGGTTTATAGGTAATTAATCATGCAATAAATCAATGTATTCCCATTGAAATGGAACATTATCAACTACAATATGACATCCCTCATCCATAGATGTAATTTTTTTTCCAAAAAAAATATTTTCATTCATTAGATCAACTGGGTGTGGATCTAGATAAGAATCATATGAGAACATTTTTTCTCTAAAGATAAGGGTTCTACATCTACCTCAAAATTCATAATTTCCTTTTTCTTTAAATAAATTCTTGCATAATATTTTTAAATATAGGATATAAGGATAATTATATCACATTTAACCATAAGTATCATGACAAGTTTATTAAATAAGTCCCATTTATATTCCATAATGGAAACATCCCAACACATTTTTGTTTCAATTTGACTTCCTTTCAAATTTTTAACTGAAAACCCCTTTTTAAATGAAAAAGACAATATCTAATTTTATTATAAGATCATGTAGATATAAAAGAGTGGGATAATACTTACTCAAATAATGATTTGTCTAAATTGGAACATAGGATTATTGAACCTATCACCACATCTTTAATGAAATTTATCTTCCGTTTTGGTGATCTCATAAGCTTTTCCATCTCCCCTAGGCCTCTTCTTTAGTAAATTCCATTGACACTTGAGACATTGATTTGAGTAATTTCCTACATAATTTAATTTAATAACATGATCATAATTTATTAGTTTCATAACATTATATTAATTTTTTCTTTGACCCTTTTCCATGCACTTATACCAAACTCCAATGCCTTTCAAGAATTTCCCTGAATGATTATTTTCAAAATTTTAACATAATTGAATTTTTTTTCCTTATTATTATTTGATGCATCAACCATTCCATGGTTATAAAAATAATTATTATACTATTCATTTTCATTGAATATATAAGATCTAGAAAATTAAATCTCCATTTTGATGGCACTTTATAATATATCATCATATGCTAAAAAATATTAGAAGCTAGTAGCCATTAGTTACTAGGATTAAGACATTAAAATAAATGATCAATATTTTCTTCTAAATCGTGTATGTTATATATAGCATACCAGTATAGTATTCTGTAGGTATCCTAGTGTTGTGAAACATTTTCTTCTTCCCTTTTCATTAAGCTATGTAATATTCTATTTATTATAATTCATTTCTCATGAGGTAAGTATTTGTTGAAGAATGTTTTATTAAAATTTTCCCACTCCATGTCTTATATTTTATCATCCTTCTTAGTATTATAGTATAATTTTTATAATCGATCCGCATCTACCTTACAGATATAATATTCTAGTATAACCCCTTTTTTTCCATTGTATCAGAATTCTGGAAGTGTTTTTTCAAGGGTCATGATTTTCTATTCTTCTACCACTGGATTAGTAGTCCAAATAAATTATGGGGGCTTCTTTGGAATGAAACAATCCAAAATGGGTGTGGTATGGTTATTATCCATAACATATGTTGGGTTTCCTAATTCTTTCATGATATAATTAGCTCTGACACTATCCTTGTTGACTTTCCCATAAAGGGAATCCATACATTGTTTGTTGATATTGATTCTTTTCCTTCCATTTGGTGCCATCAATATATATTTTCACACACTATGTTTTCTCATAATAATTATGAGTATTTAGCCAAAATTACCTACAATGAGTTATTATAATTCACAGTTTTATTAAACATCTATATCCAATGGTTTCTACTAAACATTATACGATACATAATGTAAAACCCATAGCCCTATACCCTATAGTTGGTGGTCATTTTATTACAATGAAATTGAAAAAAGAGACCACATTAACAAGGATTTATAAGATTAATAGTATTTTATAAACTATAAATATACATGGTTCCCATGTTACATTGTTAATTTTTCATAGATCACAACAAAATAAAATAATCTACCTGTTTCCCATTATCCAAATATTTAATCTTCACAACCAGGGAATAAAAAATAAAATAAAAGGGTGAGCTCAAATTCCCAGAAATGGTTGTATGAATCAATAATAAGTAAAGAAAATTTAATAAGGAATAATAATTATGGAATTGTAAATAACTAAAAAACACATTCCATTAACAAAATGTGAATGAAAATGAATCCATATATTATATCATATTGAAGATATTGTGTAAAGTAATAATTTTATATAGAATAGAGGGAATGATTAATAATTGTATGTCATGTATCTAGAACATGATCTATTATACCATAATGTTAGTTTAAATATGTGGGTGAAAACACGTCTAACTCATCTTATAAATAAACATGAAAGGTTTATGACCAACTATTGTCTCCCCTGATACTTGTTGATGCATTGTGGGGCGATCTATAACAGGTCCCCACCCGTCACTACAAGTACAAATAAATCATTGTAAATAGATTAAATTAAATTAAAACATTCAAAATAAACATCATGTGTCAAAATGGTATAGGGATAATATAATTATAATATCTAATCTATAAGAAATTTTGATATATAATGAAATATTTAGTGAATGATGGTCATGAATAAAATGGAAGTATACATACACCACGCACAATAAATATGTAATCAAATTGAATAATGGTTTCCAAGGAATAATACATTCAAAACATACCTAGAAATTCATAATGGAAAATAGGCATTTACCTTGATAAATTATGTTCAACAAAATTTAAAACATTCGAAAATAATTTTTATGAAACCTTAGAGTGGAAACATTTTATTTCTGTTTCAGGAAAATATTAAGTAATATTTAATGCAGAAAATTGAAATATATTTTACATAAAACCCAAAATAACAAAGATATATTTTCATGATAAGATGATTTATTTTAGAATGATAATTAGGGATTAAAAAAATTAGGGATGGTACATGTAAATGGGTAAGAAATTGATAATTTCCCATTAATAAGACATTCTTATCACGATGAATTGAAAAGAAAACCTTATAAGACATGTATTTCCCCATCAAAGAAATATGAAATAATCTAGTAACATGATTTTGAAACATATAAATATAATGTGAAAGAATTATATAAATATAATTAATAATTTTATTTGGATAATCATTGAGAATGTTAAACCCAAATAAAAAATGGTGATTCAGGGAGAATCCCTTACATTATGTCTGAAAGAGTTATACACATACAATTATTGTAATGGATAATGAAGTTGGATTTAGTAAAAATTTAATTTAGAACCTATTTAGCTTGTATTTGATTTATTATAATTGTATTATGTTTATTTATGTCCTTTTTTATGAGGTATATGATTCAATTTCACTGTTTGGTAGTGTTCATTTTTATTAATTTCATGATTGGTTCACTTATATAAATGTATGAAAGATCATCTAAAAAGGGAATAATTATCCAGAATAGAAATTATATGTTAGTAATGAAATTATATAATAATAAATGGTCTTATATATCATTTTTTTAATATATTAGGATGATTAATTTGTTAAATGTTTAATGATAACTGTTTAGATTGTTTGGCAAATATTTTTATCATCGTGCACTTGTTTTGTATTATTAATTAATATAATGTATATATACGGGTTCTAGAGATCAAAATATATCTTAATATAAATATAAAATTATTTTTTAACCATTATAATTTTTTATGACCATCTGTGAAGATGGTAATGGAAACTGAACATGTATCGTGCATTATGGAAATATATCAACACATCACGGGCGTTGTTTTCATTTTTAGTTTAAAAGGGAGAGGAGAATGGGATTTATGATAAATTTATTATTTAAATAATACAATTATAGTATATATTAGATATTTTACTTATAAATCAATTTTTATATAGTATTTGAGTGAAGGATAAGAAAACAAATGAAATTGAACGAAATTGAAGGATAAGGATTAAGGGTTTACCCGTTGAATTATTCTCTTTAAGAACCTCCTTATAGAACATGTTTTTTGTATTTTATTGCGAAAAATTGATATTGTAAGTGGTTAATAGACTTGGGATGAGTATTGGGAAGAAATGTAACAATATTTAAGTATTTGGAGGTGTAAGGAGAAGAGGAGGTGATGGATTATATTTATAGTGGAGGAGAGGGGTGTTTTTTGGTTATATTATTCATTAATTTTTTATTTTTTGCTTAATTATATGAATAGTTTGAAACTTATCACTAAATATATTAATATAATGAATAATATTTAGATATTATGGGCTCACATCATCCCTAAATCTTATTTGACTCAATAATTAATGTATTTAGCTTATACCATATATAATCGTATATCACTATTCACCAAAAATCCATCTATTTTAGAAAAATACAAAAAATTAATCTTATTTCTTTACCTATATAATTCAATAATTAACTCCATTTTATGAAAATAATTTTATAAATATGATAAATTTAATTCATAATTAAAACCACCATTTCCATGAAAAATTCCAATTTAAATTTTATAACTAATTTTATGACACTTTGAAAACACAATAAAGGTCTAATAAAATTATATTATAATCATAAGAAAAAGAGATATCAATTTATGGATCTTTTTTATGAAAATAAATTTAATTATAAATCATTATATTAATTTTAATATTATAAATAAATATTTATGTTCTATAAATATACCAACACTTAATTTATCATTTTTAAAATAGTAATTTACTTATAATATGGTATAATTATATCATATTTTCATTTAGAGGATTCATAAATTTTATTTATACTTTTATAGGTGATGTTACTATTATATTGGTTGAATTTCTATTCCTAAGGGTCGCATTTCTATTCCAAAGGTCAACTAACTATTTCATTCGTATATATTCATTAACTTCTAGAAAAAGCCTCTTATTTCATTAATTATTCATTTATAATTTCTTTTATGTTATATATGTGATTATATATGATATATATTAATTGAAAAAAAATTGTGAAATGTATGCTATCTAATTAATTGAATTTATTTAAGAGGATGCATACTGTAAAATCATGGGGTGTTATAAAGAGTATCAATGATGAAACTATTCTTCATTATAAAAAACATCCATTGTTTTTTTATATGATTTTCATATAGTTATTTTATCCCATAGTCGTATGCCAAAAATTTTGAAGACTGGTGTCTTAAGATTTATAGTATGGTATTAATCCATTATTTCATAACAACATGTATTTGGATGTAATGAGTTTATTATGGATACATCCAAACATGAATAAAGTACAAAAAATATGAATCTAAAGTAATTATCTGATAGGTTTCAAATGATTTTAAAAAAAACTATGAAATAAAATTTATAATCAAGTAATAGACTATATTTATATAAAATAGTGAACATTTATTTTTTATTTTTTTGGTGCAAGATTGACTTCAATTTAGTCAGTGCATAAGATATACAAGTGGTCAGAATAGTAAAAAGTTCAAAAAAAGCCTATAGAATGTGAATATTCAAGAGACACATACCACATAAGATGGATAAAACAATGGTGGTGGTTTTACATTCACCAAAGATTGTAATAATTTACTCATTTAATGTTAGGACTCCTACATGTAATCTGAATATGACAACAGGATAATACAAACAATGTTAATTAAAAATCAATAATGGATTACATGAATCTATGTATTGGTTCTTATTCTTTTGAATACTATGATGGGTATTCTAGTGATACTATAGATGGGTTGTAAAAACATGATACCAATAATTCATTATTCTCATACCAATTCATAATCCCTAAATCCATTAGAATTCAACTTTTCCTAGCTACTTTCAATGAACATTTAAATTGGTCTCTAAATGTCAGGAACACCAATATTAGAAAATTTCTATATGACACAATTTAAAATACTGGGTCACACCACAGACTATTAATATTGGATTAAAGTTACTAAAATCTACCTTTTCAATTGAATTAAGAAATAAACATAATATATTACTCATTTAAATTGATTTTATTCATGTTTCGACAACATTTTAGTGGAAGAATAATAGATTTACATATAAAATATGTTTGATAGCATATGGAAAATAGTTATTGGCATTAAACATGTTTATGAAAATAATAAAATAAACACCATTTATAATGACATAATGTAACACCCCGACCCCATATACCCATATTCGGTGCATTATTACGTATCATTGACATGATCACAAAAGATCAAGTCTGAAAAGATAGATTAGTTTAGTAGCCTTGGAAGTGCTAGACACATTCATAAGGATTACATTACATCATAAAATGGAAAACAACAACAACATTGTTTCCATAGACAACACTAATAACCCATAGACTATCCTTTTATGTTAGTCATAATATACTTCTTTGCATCCTGGGAAAAATAAAACATAGAAAGGGGTGAGCTCAAATGCTTTGTAAGGATAACAATAAAGCAGAAACTTTTATAAATAATCATAAACATTAAAGGAAATGTATAAGACTAAAACAAAAGAATTTGAAACTTGAACTTCAGAATAATATGGAAAAAATTAAATCAAATAATTCCATTTACTTATTCACATAGATATTCTACCAGTTGAATAATCACATGCAATATCAATATCCACATTCATAATGATGGAATTCATAATTCCAGACTTCATAACCACATAGTCAAGTCCTTGTGCAAAGACTACATATAAGATTTCGTCAAGGCCTTGTGCCAAGACAATAGTTTGTCTCATGATACATACTGATTCCTCAGGGAGCTATAGTGGGATCCACCCATCACTTACTATGTCCAATGCATTCCATATATGAAAAGGTTGAAACATAACATAAACATTCGTATTATAACTAGTATACGAAATGACAATACTTTATCCACAAACCATGAATTGTATAAAATAGAACATCTACATTCAATTATAACACATAAAATACAATATAAAAGATTTTATTGTAATATATTATCCACAATAAAGAATGAAGAAGGATATTTACATAGAAGAAAATAATCATCAAAACTATTTGAGGGAAACTTCCCCATTTTTGTTGAAAACATTTAAAAGTGACACTATTTTTCAAGAAGTCATTTAAAAATAGATTTTTTAATCAATGTTTCTCATACCACATTTAATCTTTTAAAAGTAATTTTAATTTTAAAACATTAATGTTTATATAAATAAAACTGTAAAACCTTTTTTAAAACATGGACATTGATGAGAATGATTTAGAAGAATAAATTTTTAAAACATTAAATTTGTATTTTAGTTAGAGTTACTGTCCAAATGGAAGAAGCTTGAATAAAAAAAACTGAGGTAATCAAAACATTATAATACCAGGAGAATAAATGCTTTCATTATAAACTATATAAAAGGAAATTATATACACCATATAAAAGTGAATTGCTGCATAACAACAAAGAAGTCTCAAAGAAATGTAAATTGAGATGAAATTTCTTATAATGACATCATCCCTAGGTAAAGGATAAATCAATGACCAAATGATGTGTGAAAAATATAAATACTCTCAATATGATTGTATATTTAGTGTAAATCAATAATAGTACATTCACACATATTCTTGTAAAAACAACACCAATGAATTTGGTGTTTAACTCCATGAATGGAGATTGACATAAAATTATTCTTATAATGTTCATACTGATGACATTTAAATTTTTCCATGGAGTGATTATGTGTTTCAAAATTATATCCACACAAAGGGTAGTGGAAATTACAACATAAGTAAATAAATAATGATTTCACACATAATCTTGGAGTAAATTAATCAATGATGCTTGCGTAAAACCGAATTAGTGGGAATTGAAATTTGAAATAACCTTACCAATTTGGTAACATACAAAACATACACCCCATGAATGAATAATCTTCCAATGACGATGTAAATACCCATAAATTAAAGTATATAATGCAATCCATACAATCATGGGTTCAATATACACCACACAAAAGGTAATAGTGGAAAATATAGCATGAATCTAACGAGAATAAAAGTGAGATGAAAACCCATTACATTGAACTTTTCCATGGTCTAGGGTACATTAATTTCATGTATAATGGTAAAGTAATTTTTATTAATTTACAAAATAACCATATACATTAATATGATATCATATATGATCTTCTAATATTGATATTT
Source organism: Viscum album (assembly GCA_963277665.1). Lineage (NCBI taxonomy): Eukaryota > Viridiplantae > Streptophyta > Magnoliopsida > Santalales > Viscaceae > Viscum > Viscum album. Next base: position 1,074,338,996 of record OY728129.1, read on the forward strand.
TAGTATTATTGTCATTTTAGGTGTTAAATGATTTGTTCTCCTTTATATGCAGGGTTACGTAAGTCATGTTTGTTGTGGATGGGATTTATCTAATTAATATTCAGAATGTTATTAAGTCTTTAAAAATTATTTTTATTCATAAAATGAAAATTATTTTTGAGTGATACGATGGGGAATGAATCTCATCGCGTTCGTGGGACTGTAATCTGTAAGTATGCACGATCGAAAATATCATTATTTTGATATTAAAATCATATATAATTTGATGTTATATCATATATACAGAATCATTATCATGTTATATTTAATATTTACACCAATTATAAATCATTATTATACCCATACAAATAATAATGTATTGAATGACAACTACACCATGACGTGGTGACGGTAAGTCGTACGTACACACATATGGTGACATGCCATTCAAAGGATGTATATAATAATGAATATGGTTGTACCATATTTATAATAACATCACAGTATATATATGATAATTGAGTTATTATTTTATAATAGAATCAACAATGAAATAGGAAGTGGAAGATGAAAGAAACTAGAAAGAGGTGATGAAATATTTACCTCTTCTTCAGGTTGTTCTTTTTGATTTGAGAAAAAGAACTCCATAGGATGGATTTATGACTAAAGTGAGGCACCTATGATGAATATAGGAGAGTGGGGAGGATATTTGGGCTAGTTATGGCCAAGACTAATGGGTTTTAATGTGCGAATTAGAGATAATGGGGAGTTCCCTACTATAAGAGGGGTGAGGGGCACCTTAAGAAAATCTAGAAATATTATTTTATTATAAAACCATTTTCGGTTACTAATTGCTGAAAAATGAACTATTTAACGTATAAGGTGAGGGTGGGTCGATAACCAATCAACCAATAGGTTTTAGAAAGGTTTGGGACACTATATCAACTTTATCTTTTAATTTTAACTCTTAGTTAAATTGTTTGACATTTACCATGTCTCTTTGTATATTTATATAATATGGTTAATAAACTTCATATAAACTTCCACGATAACCTCAAGTGGTTTATTAAGGATACCCATATCATTTTATATGTCTTTTTACCGATACTTAGATTTTCAGGAATATAATATCAATTAATAATATAATATTTGTTTTAAAAATCATTTATGTCAATTTTGACACTATTTGGTATTTTGTTTTTTAAAAATTAATTATAGCATTATTACGTCGAAAAAAATTCATCTAACCAACCCTTAAATGTCATATTAACCTATAAAATTACTATAATTCATAAAAATTCTCAAATTACATTATTTAATTATTTATAGTATCAATTATTTAAATATTTCATTAATTATGTAATTACTGCATCATCATTGTGTCAAAAATAAATTTAATTATTTAATGTCTAAAATTTATAAATAAAATTACATTATGTAGGAAATAATTTTATATTTCATATTTAAATTTATAGTCAAATTTATCTTATGTATAACCCTATATTAAAAATGGTTTACACATAAAAGTCTAAATTTAGCACTTTTAACTCTTCTTTGAATTAAAAAATAACAATTTTCATAATCTAATAAAAGTGGATATAAAGGATCATATTTTATTCCTAAAGTTGTTTTTTGGTCGAATTACAATTATCCAATAGAATTAGAACATGTGTTAGGGTAATAATAATTCAATTTTCATCCTTATTTACCCAATTTACTTTTAACCATTGTAAATAATAGTAAAAAGTTAATGTTCACCAAAAATTATTTTAAACTTTTTGAACCACATTTTACTTACTGATATCAACTGTGTCTCTTAGATTTTTGAAATTTAACTAACAGAAGCAGTAAAATTAAATTCTATATAAATTTTTAAATTCTCATAGAAGGTTGGTAAAAGACGGTAAAAAGATCAACTAAAATTTTATACATCGAATTTTATTAAAAAATGATTCAAATGAATTATATTGAACTTATATAGGTATTATATATCTATTTTGACATAAAATAAATTTAATTTAAATAAATATTTACTTAAATAAAAATTCGGTTTTAAACAATAACGCATTGTTTTTTCACTATTAATCAAAAATTAAAAGTTTTTAGAAAAATACCAAAAATTCAGCCTAAGCTATATCTGGTAATAAAAATTATAAAATGATGTCTATTTTACCAAATTAAAAACATAGAAGTTTTATTAATTAAATTAAAATTAATTTCCATTGTCAAAATAAATATCGTGTTTCTAAGAAACAATAACTATCAAAATGTTGACACTTTTTTATGTATAATTTCAATGTGAAATTAATTCTAATGACCAATATTGGATTAAATGGGAAAAATATAATCTAATTATACTTTCAAACCATTAAAATGTATAATTTAACACTATAAATTATTCATATTAAAAATGTTGTTTTCAATTAAAATTTAGTATTTTTCACTATTCACCCAAATAAGAAAGTTATCAGAAAAACACCAAATATTAATCAAAAATAAATTTTTATGTCCTGATTCTAAATAAAAATTTTATATTGTCAAATTTAATATATAAAAGTTTCAAATATTATATTTAAATGGTTTCTCCATTAAAAGGTGGAAAAATTTCATTTTTGAAAAATAATTCTTTTATATAAAAAATTGAATTTGTTCATATATTATGTAATAAAACGCATAATATAGATTCGAAAATTATATGGAGTACATAAAATTGAAAATTCAGTTAATATTATTCATAAATTATTTTTAACGGCTAGTTTAGAAAGTCGTGGTATGCTCGAACTCGTTGTTGCGTGTAGCACAAGCTATTGAATAAAATAAAATAATTTACTATGAAATATTGGGGTGAAACATTCTTCCCCTCTTTTAGAAATTACATCCTAGAAATTTTTAAAATTGTTCTAGGGAACTTCATTGAATGTCCCACATCAGAAAAAGAGTCAATAAAACTATCACTTTAAATGAATGAAACAGAAGTGCAAAGGTCACCCGAGATAACCCATACTAGTTTTCCAAGTAGGAAAACATGGATATTCATGATAAACGAAGTGTCAAGTAATGATGAAGAGGGATAGAAAACATGATTCGGAGAATGTTAACAACAAGAAAATAACAGTCTTGTGATGAGATAAACATTCATTAGTTTTCTAGTATCAAAGGTAAATGGATAACATTTTTTGTTTTAAGTTCCATTTCATAAATTTGAGGAATTTATTTATGAGATTGACTAAAAATATAAAGTTATATACTTACTTTTTTAGTACAGTTTCATTCATTAATAAATTTCTACCACTTACAGATCTTTTTTTTCAAACGATGAGTATTCAAGATGACTTGGTCTCACCTTAAGTGCTAGAATCAACTTATTTAGAATCATAAAATCCATGAAGGGTAAACTATATATATTTACCTTGTCATTAGTGATTAACCAAAACCAAAATGGTTAGTATAAGATTAAATGATCCCCAAAAAAGATAATCCTTTACAGAAATAAGTACTTATCTTAATTTCTAAAATTAAGGTATCAAAACCTGAAGTTCAATAAATACCATTCAATAAAAAATTGTCCTTAAAATCCATAAATATAATCCAAAAAATTATGGAATACCAAAACAAAGAAGAATTTGATTACGCAGTCTTCCATGTTAAATTGTATATCTAAATAACATCGACTACTCTTAAAGTCACATACTTCAAAGTAATTAAACTAATCAAATATTATCTATGATAGGATAATCATTTCCATAAATAATAAAAATCTATATAAATGCACAATAAAAATATAGATAAAAATCCACCATTACTACTCAAAAGAAATATCATTGTATTCTATTTTTTTAGGCATATAGTATTTCCAACAGAGAGAATGTATTCCGTAATTACATTTATCACATATTCCCTAAATCATTTTCCTATACTATAGATATCCATTTGATAAGACATAAGATCCCAAATAAACTTATTATTGATTAATAAAATCATCTAACTAAAAACAATTAGCCACACTAACATGGGACTTCACATAGAACAATGGTAGGAGATAAATCTCAATCGCACTATGGTTGTGGGTTTGATTCCTGCAGCATTGTCCAACATGACGGGTTTTCACATGGTCTGTTTATTGTACTTTAAAAAAATACAATATTTTATAATGTTACAAAATGAGATAAAATGCTCAATATAACTATAAGATAATTTCACCAAAAATGTTACCTCATACCTCTCATTTTGTCCCAAAATTTAATAACATGTAATTGTGTCAAATTCAAGGATCATATAAATCAAAATGGTTATTTATATGTATATCAACATTAGAAAACACATTTCTTCGTATAATATCATTTTCATATAATAAATTGTAGGGTTACATATAATAGAAAAGTTTTCCAAAGTACTCTCATAAAAAAGATCAATAATACAACTAAACATTTGACCATCCATTTATTTATACATAGGTTCTTCCTTGACCAAGGGGTTATCCTATAGAATAGGGCATTCACTCGTGTAATTACCATGTCCCCTACATTTACAGAAAATGACTGAAAATCGATTATTGGGATCATTTTTATTTTCTTCCATAGTACTCTTCATTTTTCCTCATAAATGTTTACATTAGGTTCTTCTATCCCACACATAAACAATTCTTTATTCCATTAAGAAACTTCCCTAGGTGTGTCCTTCTACATTTCCTACATGATGGAAATTGAGCTTTATTTTCTCCATGGTATCCACTGCTAGAGCTCTTATAATTCACCGCATTTCCCTTATTTTTTGAGCCCATGAGTTGGTAAATATATATATCGATTTCAATATTTTTGGAAAACGGATGCGGCATGAAAAATATATATTTTACACCTATCAATATACCATTTTTTTCTGATTTCCTCCGCCATGCCCACCTTGTACATCATGTTCAATGTTACTAGGACTTCCTTGGAATCCAACCATGGTCTATCTCAAGAAATCATAGTGTGAGTCATAAAATCATTTAGAGAACTTCATAACACCTTATTTTCAATCTAAAACACCTTAGGATTAAAAATGGTTATTTATTATCATCTTATATTAAAATCATACAAACAAGTTTGTAAAGATAATGTGAGTTATCCTAAGAATATCCATTGGGTGTGTCGTAACCAAGAGTGTAGCAAGGCCCGTTGTCGTGTAACAAGATGCCCCGGGTAAATCCCAAAACTCTTTGTCAGAGTTTTCACATCTTGGTATATCTATGCCAGATCTTCCTCCACCTACTAGTACCTAGATAGGGATGTACTATCTATAAAACCCACATAATCTCTACAATAACAAAATTATAGAAAGTTCATCTATACTAATCCTCAAATTCTCTCATTGGGTAATGTGCTCTCATTAGAGTTTATCTAAATCTAGATTCCAAGGTTTGTACCAAACTTCCACTTATACCAACTATAACACCCGACCCAAGAACCCCAGAGTTAGTGCATTATTACGTATCACTGACTTGATAAAAAAAGATCAAGTCTCGAAAGACTAATTACTTTAGTATCCTTGGAGGTGCTAGATACATTAATAAGGTTAACATTACATCATAAAATGGAAAACTACAACAACATTGTTTTCATAGAAAACACTGATATCCCATAGAATATCCCTATAGTCATTTCATAATATACTTATTTACATCATAGGAAAAATAAAACAAAGAATGGGGTGAGATCAGATGCTAAGTAAGGATATAAATAAACCAGAAACATTCATAAATAAGCATGATCATTTAAGTTAATGTATATGACTAAAAAAACATTTTAACCTTGAACTTCAGTGTACTATGGAAAATATAAAATCAAATAATGTCATTTATTTATTCACATGGATATTCTAATAGTCGAATAATCACATGAAATATCAACATCCACTTTCATTATGATGGAATTCATAATGCCAGACTTTATAACCACATTGTCAAGGCCTTGTGCCAAGACTACAAATAAGTTTTTGTCAGGGCCTTGTGCCGAGACACTAGTTTTTCTCATGAGACGTACCAATGCACCGAGGAGCTATAGAAGGCTCCACATGTCACTTACTAAGTCCAATGCATTCCTTATATGAAAAGGTTGAAACATAACATAAACATTCATATTAAAATTAGAATACAAAATGTCGATACTTTATCCACGAACCATGAATGGTATAAAAATAGCACATCCACAGTCAAACCTAACTCATTCAATAAATGATGGATGATTATATTGCAAATTATTAACCTCAATTTATAATAATGAAGGATATTAACATAGATGAAAATTATCATCAAAACTATTTGAGAGAAATATCACCCATTTTGTTCAAAACATTTAAAAGTCACTATATTTTTCAAGAAGTCTTCCAAAATTTATTTTTGAATCAAAGGGTCCCATACCACTTTTAAGCTTTTACAAAAATTAATTTTATAACATTAATGTTCATATAAATAAGAAATTTAAAACATTTTTAAAACACGAACATTAATGAGAATGATTTAGAAGAATAAATTTTTAAAATATTTAAAATGGAATTTAGGTTAGAGATACTATCCATATGGGAGATGCATGTGTACAAACAATTAAGGTAATAAAAACTTTATAATACCATGATAATAAAGGATTTAATTATATACTATGTAAAAATATAGTATATACACCATATAAAAGTGAATTAGTGTGTAACAACAATGTACTCTGAAATGAATGTAAATTAAGAAGAAATCCCTTATAAAGACAGATTACTTAGTAAAAGGACAAATCAATGACATAATTATGAATGAAAAATATAAATACACTCATTATTATTGGATATTAAGTGTAATTAAATCAGAGGACTTTCACACATATTCTTGTAAAAACAACGCTAGTGAATTGAATGTTTAACTCAATGAATGGAGATTGAGTTAAAATTATTCTGATCATGTTCATACCGATGACTTGACAATTTATCAATTGAGTGATTATGTGTATCAAAAGTATATCCACTCCAAGGGTAGTGTAAATTACTAAATAAGTAAATAAATAGTGATTCCACACATAATCTTGGAGTAAAGTAATCAATGAAGTTTGCGTAAAACTGACTGACTAGAAATTGAAATTTGAAATTCCCTTACCGATTTGGTAACATACAAAACATACACCCCATGAAATAAGGATCATCAAATGATGATTTAAATACCCCAAAATTAATGTATATTACGCAATCCATACAATCATTGGCAGTAGATACACCACACAAAAGGTAATTGTGGAAAGTATTGCATGAATCTCACGGGAATAAAGTGAGATTAAAACCCCTTTACTTGTACACTTCCTTGGTCAAGGGTACGTTAATCTCCTTTATAATGGTGAAATAATTATTATTAAATTATTCAACAACCATATACATTAATATGATATCATATATGATCTTCAAATATTGATATTTTAGTATTATTGTCGTTTTGGGTGTTAACTGATTTGTTCTCCATTATATGATTGGTTATGTAAGCCATGTTTGTTATGGATAGGATGTATCTTATTAATATTCATAATGATATTAAGTCTATAAAAATTATTTATAATCATCAAATGAAAATTATTCTTCAATGGATATGATGGGGAATGAATCTCATCACGTTCATGGAGAGGGTAATTCGTCTGTACACACGAGCGACAATATCATTCTTTTGATATTAAAATAAAATATAATTGGATGGTATATCATATATACAGAATCATTATCATGTTATATTTATTATTTCCATGAATTATACATCGTTATTATACCCATCCAAATTATAATGTATAGAATAACAACTACACCACGACTTGGAGACTGTAAGTCATACGTACGCACGTATGGTGACATGTCATTCAATGGATGAATAGAATAATGAATATGGTTGTATCATATTTATAATAACATCAATGTATATAGAATATACTAGATTTATTATTTTATAATTAAAACAATAAATAAAGAGGAAGTGGAACAAGAAAATAACTTGGAAGAGTTGATGAAATATTTACCTCTTCTTCGGGTTCTTCCTTTTGATTTGATCACAATGGATCCATAAGATGGATTTTTGAATAAATTAAGGCCACTAGGGTTAAGGTAAGAGAGTTGGGAGGATATTTGGGTTGGGTTTGGCCAAGAATAATGGATTTTAAGGTCTGAATTATAGAGAATGGGGAGTACCGATTTATAAGAGGGTGAGGGGCACCTTAGGAAAAGCTAGAAATGTTATTTTATAATAAAATCGTGTTTTGTATAATATGGCTCCAAAATGAATTATTTAAAGGATATGTAAGGGATGGGTCAAAACCCACTCAACAAAGAGGTTTTAGATAGTTTTGGGTCACTATATTAACTTTATCTTTATAAGTCAACTCTTAGTTAAATAGTTTGTCATTTCCCATGTCTCATTGTATTTTTATATTATATGGTAAATAAACATACTATAAACTTCCGTGTGAACCCCATGTAGTTCATTAAAAATAAAGCTATCATTATATAAGTCTTTTGACCAGTCCTTAGAATTTTTTGAATTGGATATCAATTAATAATATAATATTTGTTGTAAAAACTCTTATGTCAATTTTCAAACTATTTGGTATTTTGTTTTTTCTAAATTAATAACAACATTATTACTTCGAAAAAAATTCATCTAACCAACCATAACATGTCAAATTAATCTATAAAATTAGTGGAATTCATAAAAACTGTCAAATTACATTTATTTGGATATTTATAATATCAATTATTTTAATATTTCATTAATTAGTTAATTACTGCATCATCATTGTGTCATAAATAAATTTAATTATATAAAGTCTAAAAATAATGAATAAAATAAAATTATGTTGGAAATTTGTTTATATTTCTAATGAATATTTATAGTCGAATTTTTCTTTTGTGTAACCCTATATTAACAATGGTTTAGTTATAAAACAATGAATATAACACTTTTATATCTTATTTGAATTAAATAATAATAAATGTCCTAATCTAATACATGTGGACCTAAATGATCATATTTTATTCCTAAGGTTTTTATGTTCTAATTACACATATCCAATAGAATTAGGACATGTTTTTGGATAATAATAATATCACTTTTACCAATAATTACCCTATTTACTTTTAACCGTGGTAAGTAAAAGTAAAAACATACTAATCACCAAAAATTATTTTCATCTTATTGAACCACATTTTACACATATCAACCGTGTCTCTCAGATTTTTGAAATTCAACTCACATAATTTTTAAAATTAAGTGTTATGTAAATTTACAATTTCTCTAATGAGATGGGTAAAAGACGAAAAAAAGTTCAATAAAATTGTATAAATCAAATTTTATTATAAAATAACTAAATTGAATTAAATTGAACTTATATAAGTATTATATATCTAATATTACTGAAAATAAATTTAAATAAAATAAATAATTATTTCAATAAAAAGTCGGTTTTAAACTATAACGCAGGGTTTTTTCACTATTCATCAAAAATTGACTGTTTTCAGAAACAAAAATCAGCCAAATCTATATTTGATATTCCAAATTCAAAAATGATGTTCATTTTACCTAATTTAAAACATATAATTTGTATTAATTTATTTAAAATTATTTACTATTGTCAAATCATATAGCTTGTTTTTAAGAAACAATAAATATCAAAAGATTGACACTTTTTTATGTATATTTTCAAAGTGAAATTAATACCAATGGCCGAAATTGGATTAAATGGTAAAAATATCATCAAATTATACTTCCAAACCATTCAAATGTATAATTGAACACTATAAATTATTCTGATTGAAAAATTTGTTTTCAATTAAAATTTAGTATTTTTCACTATTCACCCAAATATGAAAGTTATTAGAAAAACACAAAAAAATTATCAAAACTAAATTTTTATGTCTCGATTTTAAATAAGAAGATTATTTTTGTCAAATTGATAATACAACAGTGTCAAATATTATATTTAAAATGGTTCTCCGTTAAAAGGCGGTAAAATTCCATTTTTGAAAAATACATCTTTTATCTGAAAAATTGAATTTCTTCTTATATTATGTAAAAACACATAATATGGATTCTAAAATTATATGGATTATATAAAATTCAAAATTCAGTTAATACTATTCATAACAGCTTTTGAACAGCTAGTTTGGTAAGTCGTTGTACGCTCGAACTTGGTGTTGCGTTTAGCACAAGATATTGAATTAAATAAAATAACATACTATGTAATATTGGGGTGTTACATTCTTCCCCCTTTTGGAAATTTCATCCTTAATATTTTTAATATTTGACTTGGTAAAATCATTGAAAGTCCCACATCAGAAAAAGAGTCAATAAAACTATCACATTAAAATAAAGAAAGAGAAGCACAAAGGTCACCTGATATAACCCATACTAGGATTCCATGTAGGAAAACATGGATACGGATGATAAAATAAGTGTCATGTTCAGATAGAGAGGGATAGAAAACATGATTACAAGAAAGTTAACAATAATAAAACCACAAACATCTGATGAGATAAACATCCATTAGTTTCGAAATAAAAAAAGAAATGGATAATGTTTTTTGTTTAACGTTCAATTTATAAAATTTGAGGAATTAATTAATGAGATTTCCTAAGAACATAAAGAGATATACTTACTTTTTATGTAGAGTTTAATTCTGTAATAAATTTATACCACTAACTCATCTCTTTTTTCAAATGATGAGTATTCATGATGACTTGGTCACACCTGATGCTCTGGAATCATCTTTTAGAGAATCACATAATCCACAAAGGATAAACAATATATATTTATCTTGTCATTAGAGATGAACCAAAACAAAAATGGTTTATACAAGATCATATGATCCCCAGAAAGGATATTCCATTAGAGAAATAAGTACTTATCTTGATTTCTAAAATTAAACCAAAAATATCCAAATTTAAATAAATACCATTCAATTAACAAATGTCCTTAAAATCCATCAATATGATCCAAACTAATATTTAAAAACAAAACATATAAGAATATGATTACGCAGTCTTCCACGTTATATTTTATTTCTAAATAACTTTGACTACTCTTAAAGTCACATAATTAAAAGTAACTAACCTAATCACTTATTTTGTATGATAGGATAATCATTTCCATAAATAACCGAAATCTATATAAATCCAAATTAAAAAAATAGATAAAAATATACCAATAATCCACAAATGAAATTCCATAGTATTCCATTTTCCTAGAAAATATAGTATACCCAACAGAGTGAATGTATTCCAAAATAACATTTATCACTTAATCCCTAAATCATTTTCTTATACTAAAGATATCCATTTGATAAGACGTAAGATCCCAAATCAACTTATTATTGATCAATAAAATAATTAAATTAAAATAATTAGTCACACTAACCAGGGACTTCATGTAGTCTAGTGGTAGGTGATAAATCCCAATCTCACTAAGGTAGTGGGTTCGATTCTTGCAGCTTTGTCCGATGTGACATGTTGTCACACAGACTTCATGTTTTCCTTTTTCAAGATTAAAATATATTTTATAACTTTCCCAAAATAAGATAAATTCCTCAAAATAACTATAACATAATTTCACCACAAACGTTTTCTCATACCTCTTATTTTCATCCCAAAATTTAATAACGTGTAATTGCCTCAAATTCAAGGATTATATAAACCTAAATGGTTATTTATAATTATATCAACAATAGAAAACACAATTCCTCCTAAAATTGCATTTTCACATAATAAACTATAGGTTTACACATTATAGGAATGTTATCCAAAGCAATCCCATCAACAAAGAGCACTAATAAATTTAAACATTTGAACAACCATTTGTTTAGACGTTGGTTTTTCCTTAAATAAGGGGTTATCCAATATAATAGGATATTCACTCAGGTAATTCCCAGGTCCCCTGCATTTACAGAAAATGACTGTAAATTTATTCTTCGGATCATTTTTATTTTCTTCCATAGTACTCTTCATTTTTCCTCACAAATTCTTTATTTTATGTCCATATTTCCCACACATAAATCATTTATTTGTTCCATTAAGACACTTACCTAGGTGTCTCCTTCCACATCTCCTGTATGATGGAAATTGAGATTTCTTTTATCCATGGTGTCCACTGCTAGAGGTCTTATCATTCACCGCATTTCTCTAATTTTTTGTGTCCAAGAGTTGGTTAATATATAGGTTGTTTATCATATTTTTGAAAAACTGATTTGGCATGAACACGATATCTTTTACACAAATCAATATTTTATTATGTTGCTCATTTCAACCAATGTTCCCACCATGTACATCATGCTCAATGTTACTATGACTTCCTTGGAATCCTTCCATAGACTAACTCATGAAATCACTGTGCGAGTCCTAAAATCAGTTAGAGAATTTCATAACACCTTATTTTAAATCTAAAACACCGTAGGATTAACGACGCTTATTTATTCTCATCCTAAATTAAAATTCTTCAAATCAGTTTGTAAAGAAAAAGGTAATTATCCTTGGAATATCCCACATGAGTGTCGTAACCAAGAGTACAACAAGGACAGTTGTCGTGTACCAAGATACCCCAGGTCAAAACCAATAATCTTTGTCAATGATTTCACTCCTAGGTACATCTGTGCCAGAGCCACCTCTACCTGCTCGCATTTAGACAGATATGTATTGTTTAGAAAACCAACATAATATCTACAATCCAAAATTCTAGGAAGTTCTTCTATACTAATCCTCAAACTCAATACTAGGGTAATGTGCCCTGATTAGAGTTTATCTAAATCTAGATTCCATGGTATATACTAGACTTCTTCTAATACCAAGTGTAATGCCCCTACCCCAGAAGCCTGGAGTCAGTGCATTATTACATATCATTGACTTGATCCCAAAAGATCAAGTCTTGAATGTCCGATTAGTTTTGTATCCTTGTAAATTCTAGATAAATTCATAAGGATTACATTAAATCATAAAATAGAAAACTACAAAAACATTTTTTCCATATAAAACATTGATATGCCAGAGACTATCCCTGCAGTTCAACCATAATATACTTTTTTGCATCCTGGGAGAAGTGGAACATAAAAAGGGGTGATCTCAGATACTTAGTAAGGATAACAATAAAGTAGAAACATTCATAAATAAACATAAACATTTAAGGAAATGTATAAAAATAAAACAAAAGCCTTTTAAACTTGAACTTCAACATAATATGGAAAAGATAAAATAAAATAATTCCATTTATTTATTCACATGGATATTTTACTGGGCTTATAATCACATGAAATATCAATAGCCACTTTCACAATGATGGAATGAATAATGCCAGACTTCATAACAACATAGTCATGGCCTACTGCCAAGACAACAAATATGATTTAGTCAAGGTCTGGTGCCAAGACACTAATTTGTCTCATGAGACCTACTGATGCATCAGGGAGTTGTAGCGGGCTCCAAATGTCACTTACTATGTCCAATGCATTCCTCATATTAAAAGGTTGAGACATAACACAAACATTTGTATTAAAACTAGAATACGAAATGTCAATACATTATCCAAAAACCAAGAAGGGTATAAAAATAGGACATCCATAGTCAAACATAACTCATTCAATACAATATGGAAGATTGTATTGTAATATATTAACCTCAATCGAGAATACTGATGGATATTTTCATATATGAAAATAATCATCAAAACTATTTGAGAGAAATATCCCCCTTTTTGTTGAAAACATTTAAAAGTCACACTATTTGTCAAGAAGTCATTTAAAATTGAATTTTTTATCAAACTTTCATATACCACATTGAAACTTTTAAGAGAAATTTTAATTTTAAAACATGAAATCTCATATAAATAAATCATTAAAACCATTTTTAAAACATGGACATTAATGAGAAATATTTAGAAGAATAAAATTTTAAAACATTTAAAATGGTATTTTAGTTAGAGATACTATACAAATGATAGACGCTTGAATAAAAACAATTCTGGTCATCAAAACATTATAATACCATGAGAATAAAATATTTCACTATATACTATGTCAAAGGATAGTATATAAACCCTATAAAAGTGAATTGGTGTATAACAACAAAAAAGTATCAAAGGAATGTAAATGGAGATAAATTCACTTATAAAGAATGTATTGTTAGGTAATGAATAAATAAATGAAATAATTATGGGTGACAAATATAAATACACTCAATATGATTGTAAAGTCGGTGTAAATCAATTAGAGGTCATTCACATCTATTCTTGTAAAAACAACACTAATTAATTGGATATTTAACTCAACGAATGGAGATTGAGTTAAAATTGTTCTTATCATGTTAATACTGATGACTTGAGAATTTATTAATGGAGTGACTATGTGTATCAAAAGTATATCCACACAAAGCGGAGTGGAAATTTCAACATAAGTAAATAAATATTTATTTCACACATAATCGTAGAGTAAAGTATTAAATGAAGTATGTGTAAAACCGAATGAGTGGAAATTGAAATTTGAAATTCCATTAATGATTTGATAACATAAGAAACATACACCCCATTAATGAAGGATAATAAAATGATGATTTAAATACCCATAAATTAATGTATATTATGAAAACCATACAATCGTGGGCAGTACATACACCACACAAGAGGTAATAGTGGAAAATATAGCATGAATCTCACGGGAATAAAAGTGAGATGAAAACCCCATACCTTGTAATTTTCTTACTCAGGGGTACGTTAATCTCCTGTATAATTTTGAAATAATTGTCATTAAATTATAAAATAAGCATATACATTAATATTATATCATATAAGATATTCTAATAATGATATTTTAGTATTATCGTCATTTTGGTTGTTAACTCGTTCATTGTCCTTTATATGATTGGTTTAGTAATCCATGTTTGTTATGGATGGGATGTATCTTATTAACATTAAGAATTATATTATGTCTTTAATCATTTTTTAATAATCAAATTAAAATTATTCTTGAATGGATACGATGGGGTAATGAATCTCATCGCATTCGTGGAGACGGTAATATGTACGTACGCACGAGAGACAATATCATTATTTTGATATTTAAATAAGATATAATAGGATGTTATATCATATATACTGAATAATTATCATTTTATATTTATTATTTACACCAATTTTAAATCAATATCATGCCCATCCATATAATAATGTATTGAATAACAACTACACCACGGCTTGGAGATGGTAATCCGTACATACGAACGTCTGGTGACATGTCATTCAAAATAAATATAGAATAATGAATATGGTTGTACCATATTTATAATAACATCACAATATATAGAAGATACTGGAGTTATTATTTTTCAAATGAAACAACAAAAAAAGAGAATGTGGAAGAAGAAAGGATCTTGGAAGAGGTGATGAAATATTTACCTCTTCTTCGGGTTCTTTCTTTTGATATGATAAAAAGGGACTCATAGGATGAATTTATGACTAATTTAAGGCCACTGGGATAAAGGTAGGAGAGTCTGGAGGAGAGTTGGGTAGGGTTTGGATGAGCCTAATGGCTTTGATTGAGTGAAATATAGAAAAGGTGGAGTGCCCTTTTATTAGTGGGGTAAGCGGAACCTTAAGAAAAGCTAGAAATATTATTTTATAATAAAATCATTTTCAGTTTCTAATAGATCCAAAATTAATTATTTAAATTATATGATGAGTATGGGTCGAAAACCACTCAAACAATAGGGTTTAGACAGGTTTGGATTACTATATTAACTTTATAAATAAGATTTAAATCTTAGTTAAATAGTTTGACATTTACCATGTCTCTTTGTATTTTTATATTATATGGTTAATAAACATACTATAAACATTCAAGAGAACCCCAAGTGTTTCATTAATGATACGCCATTAATTATATAAGTCTTTTGGCCAATGCATGTATTTTTATGAATTTAATATCAATTAATAATATAATATTTGTTTTAAAAACTCTTTTATGTCAATTTTGACACTATTTGGTATTATTTTTCTGATAAATTGATAACATCATTTTTACTTCAACATAAATTCCCCTAAACAACCCTAAAATGTCATATTTACCAATAAAATTAATGTAATTCCTAAAAAGTCTAAAATTAACTTTATTTGGATATTTTTAATATCAATTATTTTAATATTTCATTAATTAGGTAATTACTGCATCATCATTGTGTCATAAATAAATTTAATTATTTAAAGTATAAAAATTTTAAATAAAATACCATTATTTAAGAAATATTCTTAGATTACTAATTAAAATTTATATTCGAATTTATCTTATGTGTATCCTGATATTAAAAATTGTTTAGTTATAAAACATTGAATTTAACACTTTTAACTCTTCTTTGAATTAAATAATAATAAATGTCCTAATATAATAAATTTGGACATAAAGGATAATATTTTATTTATAATGTTGTTCTCGGTCAAATTAAACATATCCAATAAGATTATGACATGTGTTAGGGTAATAATAATATCATTTTTACCCTTAATTACACTATTTACTTTTAACTGTGGTAAATAAAAGAAAAACATTACTATTCACAAATAATTATTTTCATCTTAATGAACCAAATTTTACTTACTTATATCAACTATTTCTCTCATACTTTTTAAATTCAACTCACAAAAGCAGTAAAATTATGTTTTTTGTAAATTTACAAATCCTCCTAAGAGGTTGGTAAAATACGGTAAGAAGTTCAATAAAATTTTATACATCAAATATTATTATAAAATGTCTCAAATTAATTATATGGAACTTATTTATGTATTATATATATATTTTAAATTAAAATTAATTTAAATAAAATAAATAATTATTTAAATAAAATGTTGGTTTTAAACTATAACGGGGTGTTTTTTCACTATTCATAAAAAATTGAAATTTTTCAGAAAAATACCAAAAATACAGCCTAAGATAAATTTGATATTCCAAATTCAAAAATGATGTCTATTTTACCAAATTAAAAATATAGAAGTTGTATTAATTAATTCTAAATTATTTCTCATTGTCAAAACAAATAGCGTGTTTTTAAGAAATAATAACTATCAAAAGATGGACACTTTTTTATGTATAATTTCAATGTAAAATTAATTCAAATTACCAAAAATTGATTAAATGGTAAAAATATGATCTAATTTGACATTCATACCATTCAAATATATAATTTATCACTATAAATTATTCTGATTAAAAATGTTGTTTCAATTAAAATTTAGTATTTTCACTATCCACCCAAATATGAATGTTATCAGAAAAACACCAAAATTTTATCAAAACTATATTTTGATGTCCAGATTCTAGATAATGAGCTTATTTTTTAGAATTGAATATATAAAAGTGTCAAATATTATATTTTAAATGGTTCACCATTAAATGGCGGTAAAATTACATTTTTCTAAAAAATAATTCTTTTATCTGAAAAATTCAATATGTTCTTATATTATGTAAAAAACACATAATATAGATTCTGAAATTATATGGAGTATATAAAATACAAAATTCAGTTAATAATTTTCATAACTTCTTTTTAACAGCTAGTTTGGTAAGTCGTGGTAAGCTCGAACTCAGTGTTGCGTGTAGCGTAAACTATTGAATTAAATAAAATAAGCTATTATTAAATATTGTTGTGTTACATATAATGTACCTACTAATGTTCTTGTGAAAAAGATAAACTGAGTTATATATAATAATTTCTTAGAGAAATGAACTAGTACATATAATAAAAATGTACTAAAATGTACAAGTTAGATAAGTTATAGAGAGAAGTACTACTAGTGTCAGATGATGTAAATCTCTCCAGTAATACATGCATGGGAAATTATATGAGGTTAATTTTGTGAGTTTAATTTTTTACACTTATGTGATGGATCAATTACATATTTTAGGAAATATACGATAAGGGATATTTCCAATATATATTTTTTGGTAGGGTATTTTTTTTATTTCTAGGAGAACTACAAGGGAACAAGTCAAAACTATCCAATTGTACATGAGATTGTACAAAAGTTAAATTTATTGTATTTAGAGAGAAATATAAACTAGTTTAAAGGGGGTAGAAACTAGTCTTCCTTTAGATAAATATGGTGTAATATCAGAGTTAGGCTAAATTAATGAGTAAGATAAGCTAAATTATTCTATTTGGAATCTATATATATAAATAATAAGTTCTTTGTAGCTTTTAATTCAAATAAATATATTGTGTGAAATATGTTATAGTTTTTTCGAGCTCTTAGGACCACACATAGTGAGTAATGTTTGATCATAACATAAATTATGAAAACTCTACTACTTTTACTAGCCATGATTTCATGTTTAGAATGCGTAAAAAATAAATATTCTCTATTATAATATATCTTAAGGAGTATTATTCAAGGATTTGAGGTCATATATAGTATAATAGTATAAGATACTTGGAGGGTCCAATTAATAAATTCACAACTCACCAGATGTACTATTTTATAATATGAGATCTTACAAGGTTCATTTTTATGTCAGGTCTAGATTATGTCAGATTATTGTAATACTGTATTTCCTATACCCAAATTAAATAATAATTTTGGATTATAATAGTAGTTATACAGTGGATTATTCATGATGTACCCTTAACAAAATAGTGTTTATATTTCTATGTATAATATTTTAATGTTAATGTTCATATATTACATATCATATCAAAATATTATAGTAGTTCCCCGGATATATGGATAACCAATAGAAACTACTACCGTAATCATAAATATATGTCATATGGTGTAGATACATCTTACTGTCTAGACACAAGATGATGTCTGACTATCAATTTCTTGGTGCTCAAAAACATTGATACTTCATCTCGTGATGCTTTCACTTGCTGATCTTCATTTGATAAGACCATGAGGACTAACCTACCAATAGAAATGCAACATGTTTTAGGAATCATTGTTATTTCCAATCTTTGAACACATGTAGCGGTCTACTGACTTTAGATTATTATCCATGTATATCATGTGTCCAAAACATGTATATAAGGAAAAAACTATGGAATTTAAGTCATAGAGAGGTTGATTGGGTTGGTGTGTCATTGGTGGTACGTTATTGATTGAATAAGATGAAGATAATTTTTCACTTCTAAACAGAAGTAATATCTTAGGAATAGTTGATTAGGATGGTAGTACATTCCCTAAATTCATGTCCATGGAAGAAAAATGAATGTTTATCGAATTAGTTGATTAATAATAATGTAGTAAAAAATTATGACATGAACTATGCATCCTTTTTTATGAGATATCCAATGAAAAGATATTATATTACATGGAATCTGATTGTATGAAATTTTTTCCTTTCTTTGATTTTTTCTGATCTCATTAGAGGACATGATGGGTTGGAAGACATTATGCACCATTATGAATAGTTTTAACTGATATTGATATAAGGTCATAGAGGGTCACACACTAAGAATATTTAGATCCCTATCCTATCATGATGAATTTGAGTATAGGACATTGTAGGAGGCACCCATTTGTCAGAGATATGCCTAATGATATACAATAGCCAAGGTAAAAATAAATTAATTATATTTATGTTTAGAATTATTATTATTGAAATTATTTATTACAAATATTTACAAGTATTAAAATAAATACATGGGAAAATATTATATTAAAGAACATTATTTTAAAATTCTGAGTTTTTTTAAATATATTTGGGATTATCAATCCAAATTTGTGGAACTATTTTATCACCTAATCTATTTATTAAATTATAATAAAGAGATAAAAATGAAAATTTTAATTATTACACATTTTTTTTCATAACAGGTAGTTTTTTTATTGTTTAATATGTAATAAATACCTGGGGGATCAAGAAACAATTTCTAGGTATTTAAAACCTATATTTATAAGTTGTAGAGAGATATCATGTTATTTACTATTCATCCTACAAAATTTGGGTGCTTGTATTTCTTATTTCCCACTTCATAGATAGACAATATCCCAATCCAAGTCTTCAATAGATGATTTTCATCATAGGTCAAAGAATTGGGGATGTGGTGAGCATCATGAAATCAATTGTTTCACTATATCTTTGTGATATAACCTTGAATTTGATGATCTATTTTCCTAATAATTTTCAACAAGAGTATAGATGCTCTAGTGGGATATAGAATTAGTTATTTTGAGTAATTTTTGATTGTGATGAACAATTTATAAATACAGCTTCATATCAAATGATGTAATCATCAATTTACATTTGTATATAAATAAATTCATATGGGATCATTGGGGCTCTACACTAAGATTAAATTGACAAGTGACTACATAGTAACATCGAATTTTATTGAAAAATTTTAAAAATATAACCCATCTCTTTTGGTTTCTCACCTTGATATATTCAATAATATCTTGACATTCATCATTCAACGGTATATCCAAATATTTTATGATGTAAAGTTAAATTTTATTATGAAATTTAATATTAATAAAAAATTTCGACCAAAAATTGAAAAATACTCCCCCTAAATAAATGGAAAAAAATCCACAAAAAATAAGAAATATGTTTTTTAAGTAATATATTTACAAAAATGTAAATTTTAAATACCAAGGTGTATTAGTTATAGGTTTCTAGTTATTGATGCAAAAAATATATTCATTATAATTTATTTAGAAAATATAATTCTTTTGGTTTTGATTTATTTGAAAATGAAATATTTAGCACCCATAATTTTATATATATTTTATGTTTGTATGGAGCATCATATTATGATATAAAATCTCTTTGTTTTCCAAAAGATTAATCTTTTTTAAGGAAAGTTTTTTTCTACCAATTTATTCTCTATTAGAATTGTATTATTATTTCTCATGGAAAAAAATATATTGACTTGTAGATTGAATTTCAATTAGTTTTATAACATAATATAGATACAGTTAGGTTCAATGTTATCTATTTGTATATACTTTCAAAGTTAATTCTTCCTAAGGTAAACATTGTCAATAGATTCATAAAACATTAAATATCAAAATTTAGTTTGAAAATATCAGGCTTATGTTGATAAGAAAACCATTTTTTAGTTTTATTTTATATTATTTTGATTATTTGACAAGGGATATTTAAATTCTATAACTTTATCTTTTTATTTCATATCAACCCTTTATTTTAAATTTTTTATTCTAGATTCTGAAATTCTAAAAAATGATTCTTATGTTTCTTTTATTATTTTAGTAAGCATCTATTAAACTTTTCAGATGATATATGTTATTTTATAATATTCTCTTTTATGTTAAGTGAATTTTATATAAAACTTTTTTTATATAGTTTCACATTATAAAATATAAGCTCTCATTTATTAATGAATTTCTGTACCTCTTTCCTCTTCATCTGAATTTTTTGGGACCAATATTGATAAATTAGCATGGAAGAAGTGGGGAAATGTTAGGATGGTATTTTATTTATTTTACAATAAAAATAAAATTACATTTTCATGTTCTCAAAAATGTTGATCGGCTGAAAAATATCATCTTGAGTTTTATGGACTGATTCTATCAGATAGAGGTTATCAGAAAATGATTTATATAGACTATATGTTATATGATTCTTATATGTTTTATTAGATATAGTGTTTGATAAAATTATTATTTTGATTTACATTATTCTAAATTTTTCTAGAACCATGAGTAATTAAATGCCTCGTGATCCAAGCATTAGCCGAATCGAGATAAATTCATTTGTATATGCAATGTCAATACAACAACATTATAAAAATTTTACTTGATAAATTTTATCAAAACTTATTTTATATGATAATATTGTGTACTATGTTTTTAAAGTGATGCATATGTGATTCTTGTCATTCAATATAATGGTAAAACATATCTCATGTGCACTATATAAATGTATATTAGTATGATGTGAATTAGTATCACCTAATTTCCAAATAATCTTTTAGGATTCATGCATTTATATGATGTTTGTATTTGTGGTTTATGAAGTATTGTGGATATAATATTGAAATTTATTTTAAGGGGGATGATTTTGAGTAATTTCATCAAATGATGACCAATTGGACGAAGTCTGTCAGGCGAACTCTATTAATATCGTCGGTTGGAGTCTATCAGATGAACCCTTTAAAAAATTATATTACATATACCTGAATGAATTTCATAAGAGATGCTTTTATATAAATATTGGACATAAGTCTCCAGGTAATTATACAAATTATTATGGTTGAATACATTGGTTGTAGTTGAAACTATAAATTTATACTAGTAATAAAAATGGTGTAATGTTTTACCAGTGTGATGTACTTTCTAAGGCTTTTATAATGATATAAAATTCCAAAATATTGAGTGAATAATTCATTGTTTTTGAAACGTGAAGGAGGATTGTGGTTCATTCCAAGTGTTTTGAAATTTTGATAAAGCCCCTTAGTAATGAGTTTAGTAGTGGTTTAGGAAATTTTATGTTATTGAGTTTTCAAAAAGCATCAAGAATAGTTTTGAATTATTCAGAATAATATTGTGAGTTTTTTAGTAGAATAATTGGAATTTGTGTTTTTGACTAGAAAAAAATAAATTTGAATTCCAACCTATTATTTTCTAGCACACCTTGTTAAAAGGTTATTCAAACAACCCTTGTAATGCACTACTCATGCACCAAGAGGTTATCTAAAGTGTTCAAGAATTAGAAATATGACTATATCGACTTTATGAAGATACGTCAGACATAAATATACATGAAAAATATTTCATATTAGTTTGAAATAGATAGATGAAATATAAAAGTGATCAGATGAAGAAGTTTTAGTGGAAACTATCGATTTATTATAATTTTCATCAGTCAATGGATAACAAACAATGTTTTCATATCATGTTGTATTATACTAGAATAATGGATTCTCGAGGGGAAGAACTACTCTTTATAAAATTCATTCTACACAAATTAACTAAAAGGACATTACCAGAATTACATTAGATGGATTTTTCTTGTTGAACAGATGATATGTATAACCAAGGGACTGAAGAATGTTCCTTTCTACTTCTAGGACAGAATTTGTAGAAGATGTACTTATAATAAAAAGTGTTATGAATTTTAATATTCACAATGGAAATATATTAAATCCTTTTTGAGAAATATTCTAATAGTTTTTACAAAACAAATGTTACATATTATGTAACATCTCTGCCAGGAAGCCACAGAATGGTTCCTCGAGCTGGTGGGTCTCATGGAATCAAGCACACCTCCCTATATGTAGTAGGTTTTGAAACAGTAGTAACCATATTAGATGGTGTAGTGGGGAGGTTATACCCTCATTATCAAATACTATCATGGAAATGTAATCAGAACAATCAATAGAAGAATCATATCATATAACGGAATAGTAGTAAAGAAACATTCAAATGAATATATTAATAATAAATCACGACAAAAGAATTTTCCAATCCAAATGCTTGTGTCATGTATATATACAAAAATGTAGTAAAAACATAGGGAAATACATCCAACTCATTAAATGTATAAAAATACAAAAGACCAAAAACATGATCTCCAGAGAGAATCACAAGCCACATCTCTGTCTGGTTCTCCCCTTCTCATAAGCAATGAATAATCTAGAAACAAATAGAGGGATCTTTCCTATGTATTTTTATGCATCCATGAATTATTTCTGGGTACCAAACTGTTCCTTTAACATGGTGTGAGATAAAACATATAATAACAATATCAAGGGTGTATATATCAAGTTTACTTTGATTATTTACATTGAGATGAGTGCAATATAGAAAAGTAATAGAAATAAAGAATTAGGAGTGATACATGTATAAGTAATAATGTCTATCATACCATGGATTCAAAAAAATTGGAAATCCCAATTAAGGTCTATTTGTAAATAAATGTAAAAAATTTAATGTGGCCTATATGGATTAATCCACTTTTAGACCCAATGGGTTAGTGCCAAGGTAAGATATAACCAAGGAATCTTCAACAGACTATACTGTGTAATAATGATTCAAACCCACTGTTAGAACCTGAGGAGTAGTAATGTCCAAATAATCAAATATAATATTGATTCCTAAAAAACATTACTTGGAATACTATATAACATAGAATACAAGGAGTGGAACTGTTCATTGAATTCGACGGAGTAATGAATCGAATGAGTCAAAATGTACATGGAATTCATTGAAAACGTAACCTTCTCATTAATCATTTGAATATCCACTTCGAAGTCATAAAAAAATTTGATTTCATCCTACGAATTGCTCATTTTCATTTAAACCATTCAATTATTTAAATAACAAGGGGTCACATGAAAATGATATGTAAACCTTGTCCTGATATCTAATTTAATTCATTATAGATTTTACTAGGATGGATAGAACACAAAATCACCCAACATGGTGCTAAATCATGGCACAAATATGTAAATACACCTCATGGGTGGTTTGGGTTGTGGTTGAAAAACACTAACTCTCATATGGTGCCATGTGGAAAACCAAACAAGGTTCCATCAATTTAATCAACAAATTCAATTAATTTTAATGGAAACACTGAAAGTTTCAGTGTGGAGAACATTATAAACAATATATAAAAAACTAGACTTTGTTGTAAAATGTCTAAACCACCAACCAATAATCCATGGTAGAACACTCACCTAGCATCTACTCCTAACATTACCCAAATTGGACGAAAATAGAATAATATAAAAACCTTGTGAAAATAAATAATGTCATATTGCACAAAATTTACTCAATTTAATTGAATAAAAATAAAGAATGTTGTTATAATAATGTATAGATGTCCAATGCTAATTGAAAAAGATGATTAGCTATAGAATCAGAGGTTAGATGAAAAAATTATATTAAATCATATCTTAATGAATTAGAAAAATCTTAAATGTATGTGATAGATATCTACTAGAAATAAGAAGAAATTGAAATAGGTTATAATATATTTTATTGGAAAA
Organism: Viscum album; assembly: GCA_963277665.1. NCBI lineage: Eukaryota > Viridiplantae > Streptophyta > Magnoliopsida > Santalales > Viscaceae > Viscum > Viscum album. The sequence goes on from OY728129.1 coordinate 1,074,363,941, forward strand.
TGGTCATTTTACCCAAAAACAGCGGGGCTCAATATTTGGCCACAATATTTTCTTAATAGTGCACTAACTGTGCACCTTTCAATGTCCATGGAGGGAAATTACATAGTTCATGAGAACGGTTTGGGAAATAGTGTGAATAAAATATTTTTTCCTCTATTAATAATTGAATGTGGTCTGCATAGTTGTTCGACTCTATCTACATGGTTTCATCAAACCATGTGGACTTTTTCTTATATCTAAAATTCCCCACATGATATGTAGTGACCATGCATTCAAGGCTGGAAAATTTCTACAAACCATGTGAACAAACATAATTTACCCACAACCAATCCTATAGCCTCTAAAAAAGCCATGTAAAATCACATTTATTCCAAAGAATCACAATGAGTCCAAATTAGAATGAATTTCTGTAATTCTAATTGAATCCTAGATGATAGGAACCCCATAGAAAAACCAGAGATCTTAAAATCTTCCCCTATTAAAAAAAATCATCCTCATGTTTCTCTTCTGAGGGTGGAAATACATATAAAACTGGATCTGGAATGAGTTCATGCACATCTTTCCTTCTCTACCATGTCTTATCTTGCACACAACCATGATTCCATATCACCCAATATAAATGAAATGTTCGACCTTGTAGGTATTTACATCTTTGATCAATGATACATATATGATTCTACTTGAACGATGCATCTACCTATAGCTCAACCTCATATTTCTGAAGAGTGTGACATATGTCTGAATGATAATTACATATCTGTGATACATGGATGATTTCATGAATGGATCAATACCACTATGATAACTACAACAAATAGGCTACCATCGTGACTCACTATAGAATCTCAATTGACCTAACATATCACTATGAATTCTTACACTGTCTCAGAATCAATCTACTCAAAAAAATCTTTGAGATACATAAAGGTCATGATCCCTAAACATGATATTCATAGGTTTTTAAGGTTATCGCCATAATATTTCTTTCTACATAGTGTATTCACCATCTAATTTCTAGTTAAATTGATATTCTCAAAAGTCACCTACCCAAGATGTGGTCCAAGTAGTGCTCCCTATCCTACATCCGACCATCATAATTGTGATCAACATGGAATATCATAAAAAGCCTCATAAGGATACATATATATAGTCTCATGATAGATATTTTTGGGGAATAATTACATGAGGGGTATTTCACTATACCAAGAACCCCAAAAATTGAGGTCACGTGATCTAATCATGTAATCTAGAACCTATATTGTGTGTTATGACTATCCTTCAGTCTAAAGATGGTATGTGGTTCTCAAAATCACCAATATACCCAATATCCTTAGTAATAAAATCCAGAAATGTGATGAATTCCAGGCATCCATGTCTGAAAAAGTTGTATGGGAAACCCCATGAGGTGCACAATCTCATGGATATAACGTCTCCCAATATGATATACTCAGATGGTTACCCAGACTACTAGTTTATGGGGATCCATAATGTGCATATCTACAAAAACCCACATTGAATCGTGACGTTGAGGTGATATCAACAACCTGGTCAAAAAATCCATATCAACATAATCCCGTTTTCACTTGTGAATTCAAATCTTCTGGAAGAGTATGGTTGGTCACTAGTGTTCCACCATCACCTGAAGATAGTTGGATTACCATGTGATAAATCCTAATATTCCCAATTTCATCATTGGACACCAATATTGGAAACATAAATAATAATACATTATGGTTATTCCTAGATGTACATCCCTAACTGAGGCATGAAACTCATGTATCAACTCCTTTAATATGAATTATGCAACCCAAATGAGGACATGTATGCAAAGAATCTCATCCTCACCAATGGATCAACCATGAGGTGTGTCCTCACCTTCCCCACTCTCTATTAGGACTAGGATATCATAATATGACAATTTTCCCATCAAAATCATATCTATATGATTTGAGGTCACATCTACAGATGAAATTATAGTTTATCTGGTACTATCATAAACTTATACGTGTATCTATGAAAACAAATGAAAAATCTTCCACTCAATACTGGCCTCCTAATATATCAGTATATGAACCCTTCTAGTTTTTTCATTGATAATTTCATTTCTATTTCATGTTGTATAGGCATTCATAGAGTCAAAAAATATAGTTAATCAACCAACCATTACTTCCTAATATTAAATTCACACAATGTAAATATATAATTGAGGATTTGTTGGTCGCTGTACAACAAAAAATTCACTCCTGGTATGTAATGCCTCCAACATCAAAAGGAGTGAACAACAGTAGGAAACTCAAGACCATGAATTGGGTGATTCCTCTCATGTGGACTAATGAGAATCATATGTTATAAATTAATCTCCCTGCATTATTACTATTCCAAGATCAATACCTAATGAATCATAATATATTTTATACCACTCCTAGATCTAGAATAATTAGCATTGACACTAATGTTTTTCTCTATTTTATAACCTTGAAGGATGTCTCACAAGCATCTAACTCTATTAACATCACTCCCTTCTTAGACAAGCCCATCAAAGGTACTACTCAGAGTGAGATGTTCTGTATGAAATGCCTATAGTGACCATATATCCCTAAGTAACAACATATATTAAACTTGTTCTTGGTATAATCCAATAAAAATATGAGTGTTTCATTCTCTATTTCATGTTTTGCACTTTTATTTGAGATAATATGACCCAGTAAGTAAAACTAATCAATCAAGATCATTTATTTTTCGATATTTTCATAAATCATGTGCTATCATAGTATATCCAAAATTATCTCATGATATTTTGAATGGTTATTTCGATACTGACAATACACCAAGATATCATCGATGAATACCAATGTAAACAAATCAAGGTAAGGATGGAAACCGCGATTCATTAGTTCAATTAAAACTTTGGTGCTTTCTTAAGATATAGTGATATAACCAATTACTCATAATGGTAAAAACTGCAAAAAAACATTGTAAAAGTTATAACCATTGTAATAACAAGTACTTGATGATAAACTGACCTAATATAAACTTTTTAGAAAATCGTAGCTCCTTATATGTGGTCAATGTGGTCGTCAAAATGAGGTAAAGAATTCTAATTCTTCACTATCACCTAATTCAATTTTTTGGAATCCATACATATACCCATATTTTTCACTACCCTTTTCACTAATAATACTGGAAAACCCCATGCATTAGTTTGGGATCATATAAAACATTTTTATTTTAGACACTCAAGCTATATATTGATGTCATGTAACTCAGTAGTGGCCATCTTATTAGGAGTAATGAATACCATTGTAACTCCTAGAACTAGATCAATATAGAACTCCACATCTATCCCATGAGTTAAACCAAAATGTTCATCCTAGAAGAAATATCTGTAAGGATTTTATAATAAAGAGAATTAATCCTCATGTTTTTCTAATCAACTAGATAGAGGGTATAAATGTGCCTTGTTACACCACATAATCTATGAAGCTCTGTTATAACACAACACGGCGGGACATCTCACTCAACCCTATGGATATTCATACCATCGTATAATTTTTTGAAGTATACCATGATATCATATAAATCAATATGGACCTGATAAGGAACAAACCAATCCATTCTGAGTTTTAAATCATAGCCCATCATCTCGAGAAAAAATACATTACATAAAAAGTGATACCCTAATATATCTAGATAGAATTCCCTAAACAATATTACATTTTCTGATCATGTCCCCAATGATGTATCAAGTGTCATAATGTAATTAGAACACTCCAAATGTGCCCATGGCACTATAGAACTGGTAAGTATATAGAATAATGGGATGAACCTATATCAAAAATGGAAAACACTAGATTAGAAGATACTAAGCTTGTACCTCTCACTATAGATATACTGACGCTCTAATTATAACACCCCAAGATTCAACGGTACGTTTCCCTTTAAATAATGCAATAGCATGTGTTGTATGCACCTTCGAGTTCTAACACACACCACAACCAATCAAACTAGCTGTTATGAATAGTAATACCAACTTTTTGAAATTTTATAAATTCTACCTTTCAAAATGGACTTCATTTTTTGGATTCGGAATATCGAAATTAGCTTAGGGTGAATTTTTGGTATTTTTCTAAAAACATTCAATTTTTGATGAATAGTGAAAAACACTGAGTTATAATTTATAAAAAATATTTAAATAAATATTTATTTTAATTAAATTTAATTAAGGTAAAAATATATACATAATAGATATATACGTTCAATTTTATTCATTGGAGTTAGTTTAGAATAATTTTTAGATATATAAAAATTTTATGAAACTTTTCACCGTCTTTTACCCACCTCCTAGGAGAATTTGGAAATTCATGTAAAACATAATTTTACCGCTTTTGTGAGTGGAATTTGGAAACTCATAAGGACACGGTTATTGTAAAGGATTAAAAATTTTTTCCATAAGATAAAAATAATTTTTGGTGAATAGTAACTTTTTTCTTTTATTTACCACAGTTAAAAGTAAATAGGTTAATTAAGGGTAAAAATGATATTACTATTACCCTAACACAGGTCCTAATTCTATTTGACAAGTGTATCTCGACCAAAAACAACCTTTGGAATAAAATATTATCATTTAGGTTAAATTGAATTAGATTAGAAGATTTATTTTTATTTAATTTAAAGAAGACTTAAAAAAGTAAAAATCAATGTTTAATTAGTGAAACATTGTTAATATAGGGTTATACATAAGATAAATTCGATTGTAAATATTAATTATAAAGATAAAAATATTTCCCGTATAATGGTAATTTATTTATAATTTTTAAACACTAAAAATGTAATTTATTTTTGACACAATGGTGATAAAGTAATTTTCGAATTAATGAAATATTAAAATAATTGATATTAAAAATATCCAAATAAATTTAATTTGATACTTTTTATGAATTACAATAATTTTTTAGGTTAATATGACATATTATTATTGGTTATATGTATTTTATTCAAAGTAATAAGTCTGTTATGAATGTATCAAAAACAAAATACTCAATACTGTCAAATTTGACATAAAAGAGTTTTTAAAACAAATATTATATTATTAATTGATATTACATTCCTAAAAATCTAAGGATATGAAAAAGGACTTTTATAATGATAGTTTTATCATTAATGGACAACTTGGGGGTATCTTGGAAGTATATAGTAAGTCTATTAACTATATAATATAAAAATACCAAGAGACATGGTAAATGTCAAACTATTTAACTAAGAGTTAAATCTTAACGATAAGGTTACAATAGTGAGCAAAACAAGTCTAAAATATATAGGTTTGGTGGTTTTAGAACCATAACCCCCATATACATTTAATAATCCACTTTGGAGCCATTAGAAACCGAATATTAATTAATTATAAATTAATTCTTTATATTTTTCCTAAAGACCCCCCCCTCTTATAAAAGGACATCACTTATAACCAATTCCTTACACCTATCAAGCCTTTTGGCTCGGCCAAACCCTACCCAAATATCGTCCCAACTTCCCTAACTTCAACCTAGAGGCATTATTTTGATCGGAAAGCCAATTTAAAGATCCCTTTTGATCAAATCAAAAGGAAGAACCTGAAGAAGAGGTAATGTTTTCTCCACCCTTTTTCAAGTTCCTTTCTTCATCAACATTTTATTTCTTTGTCATTTCCATTATAAAATAATAAATCTAGTTTTTTATATATACTGTGATGTCATTATAAATATGGTACAACCATATTCTATATTATATTGATCCTTTGAATAACATGTCACCATAACTGCGTACGTACGGCTTACCGTCTCCACGTCGTGGTGTAATTGTTATTCAAAACATTATTATTTGTATGGGAATGATAATGATTTTTAATTGATGTAAATAATAAATATAAAATGATATTGATTCTGTATATATGATATACCATCCAATTATATATTATTTTAATTTAAAAATAATGATATTTTCGCTCGTGCGTACGTACAGACTAACGTCTCCACGAACGCGATGAGATTCATTCCCCATCGTGTCCATTCAAGAATAATTTCCATTTGATGGTTAAAAATAATTTTTAAGGACTTGATATCATTCTGTATATGAATATAATTCAACCTACCCATAACAAACACGACTTATGTAACAAAACTTATAAAAAACAAGTACATTGAAACCCAAAACGACTATAATAATAAGATATTATTAACAAAGAAATGTTAAAAGATCATATATGATATCCTATTAATATATATGATTGTTGTATAATTTAAAAAAAACTATTTCATCAATATAGATGAGGTTAACCTACCCTCGACCAAGGAAAAAAGTACAATGTAAGGGGTTTCATATCTCACTTTTTATTTCGTTAGATTTCCATTGTTCACCACTTATTTATTGCATGTGTTGTGTGTACTACCCATGATTGTATTCATTATGTAATATAAATTAATTTCTGGATATTTACATCATAATTTTATTATCCTTATTTCATGGGTTCATGTTTCATAGGTTACTGAATCGATAAGGGCATTTGAAATTTCAATTTCCACTCATTCAGCTTTACGCATACTTCATTGATTATTTTACTCCAAGATTATGTGTGGAATCACTATTCATTTCATTATGTCATAATTTCCACTCCCCTTTCTGTGGATATACTTTTTATACACATAATCACTCCATTGATAAATTCTCATGTCATCGGTATGAACATGATAAGAGTAATTTTTACTCAATCTTGATTTGTTGAGTTAAACATCAAATTCATTAGTGTTTTTTTACAAGAATATGTGTGAATGTCCTCTGATTGATTTACAGTGAATATCCAATCATATTGAGTGTATTTATATTTATCACACATAATTAGGTCGTGGATTTATCCTTAACCTAAGGATATGGTCTTTATAAGATATTTCATGTCAATTTACATTCTATTCAGACTCCTTTGTTGTTATACACCAAGTAACTTTTATATAATGTATATAATGTACTTTGACATAGTATATCATGAATCCCTTTATTCTCATGATATTACAAAGATTTTATTACCTCGATTATTTTTAATCAAGTGTATCTCATTTGGTTAGGAACTCTAACTAAAATATCATTTTAAAATGTTTTAAAGATTTATTATTCTAAATCATTCTCCTTAATGTCCATGTTTTAAAAAAATTAAAGATTTATTTATATGGAAATTAACGTTTTTAAATTATAACTCCTTTTAAAATTTTCAAAGTGGTATGGGACACTTTGATTAAAAATCTATTTAAAATGTGTTCTCGACAAATAGTGTGACTTTTGAATGTTTTCAAGAAAAAGGGGGATATTTCACTCAATTTTTTTATGATTATTTTAATCTAAGTCAATATCCTTCATTATTCTCAATTGAGGTTAATATGATACAATACAATCTTCCATATTGTATCGAATGAGTTATGTTTGACTATGGATGTGCTATTTTTATATGATTCATGGTTTTTGGTTAAAAGTATTGACATTCTGGATGCTAGTTTTAATACGAATGTTTATGTTATGTTTCAATCTTTTCATATGAGGAATGAATTGGACTTAGTAAGTGACGGGTGAAGCCCTCTATAGCTCCTCGATGCATCGGTAGGTCTCATGAGACAAACATGTGTCTTGGAACAAGGCCTTGACAAAATATTATTTGTATTCTTGGCACGAGGCCTTCACTATGGGGTTATGATAGTCTGACACTATGCATTCCATCATATGAAAGTGGATATTGATATTGCATTTAGTTATTCGACTAGTCGAATATCCATTTAAATAAGTAAATGGCATTATTTAATTTTATCTTTTCCATATTATGCTGATGTTAAAGTTTAGAAGGATTTTGTTTTAGTTATACATTGCCTTAAATGTTTATGCTTATCTTTGAAAGTTTACGCTATATTGTTATCCTTACTGAGCATCTGAGCTCACCCCATTCAATGTTTTATTTTTCCCAGGATGTGAAGATGTAATTTATGAATGACTTGCATGGATAGTATGAGGGGATATGAAGACAAGATGTTGTTGTAGTTTTTTTACTTTATGATGTAATGTAAGACTTATTAATATATCTAGTGTTTCCAAGACTACTAAACTAATCAGTCTTTCGAGACTTGATCTTTTGTGATCATGTCAATGTTATGTAATAATGAACCAACTCTGGGTTACTGGGGTCGGGGAGTTATAGTTGGTATCGGAGAAAGTTTAGTAAAAACCATGGAAATTAGATTTAGATAAACTCTTATTAGAGCACATAGCCCTATGATAGACTTTGAGGATTAATATTGAATAACTTCCTAAAATTTTGGTATTGTATAGGTTTTGTATGTTTTCCAAGCAATACATCCATGTTTGGATATGAGAAGGTAGAGGTGGCTCTGGCACAGATATACCTAGGGGTAAAACACGAAAACACCTCTTTGATCTAGACTCGAACGGTAACTGGTGCACGACAAAGGGCCTTGCTGCACTCTTGGTTACGACACTTCTGTGGGATGTGCTTAGGATAATTTACATTTTCATTACAAACCAATTTGAAGTATTTTAATATAATATGAGAATAAATGAAAATGGTTAATCATAAGGTGTTTCAAATTCAGAATATTGTGTCATGATATTCTCCAAATGACTTTATGAATACTGTTACTCACAAAATGATTTCTGGTTTTAGTCAATGGATAGAGTCCAAGGAAGTCATAGTAACTTTGAGGATGATGTACAAGGTTGGAATAGTGGTGGAAATGAGAAACAAAATGGAATGTTGATAGGAATAAAAGATATCGTGTTCATGCCAAATCAGTTTTCCAAAAATATGATCATCAACATATATATTAACTAACTCTCGGACTCAATAAAGAAGATAAAGGTGATGAATGATAAGAGCTCCATCAGTGGAGACCATGGAGAATAGAATCCCAAATTTCCATCATGCAGGAAATGTGGAAGGAGACACACTGGAAAGTGTCTCAATGGAACAAAGAAATTCTTTACGTGCTGGAAAGAAGGACATAAAGTGAATAATTGACGAGGAAAAATGAAGAGTATTATGGAAGAAAATAAAAATGGTACCAAGAATCCATTTACAGTCGTTTTCCAAAACTGTAGGAGACCTGGCCATTACCCAAGTGAATGCCCTATTCTATAGGATATTTTCTCGGTCGAAGAAAAATATATGTGGAAATAAATGGTTGGAGAAATGTTTAAATGTATTAGTGCTCCTTGTTTATGGGATTACTTTGGAATAATTTTCTCTTGTATTTTTAACCCCATAGTTTTCCATATGAGAATGATATTTGAGAAAGTCCTATTTTTACCTTGTGGATATAGTTATAAATAACGATTTGGTTTTATATGATCATTGGGTTTGAGGAAATTACAAGTTATTATATTTTTGGATTAAATACAAGGTATGAGATAAAATTTCTGGTTAAAATTATGTTATGGTTATTTTGAGAAATTTATCTCATTTTGGTAATGTTATAAAATATTGTTTTTGAAAAAGTACAACACACAGACCGTGTGACAACCCATCGTGTCGAACAAAGCTGTGGGAATCGAACCCACAACCAATGTGCGTTAGGGATTTATTATATACCACTAGACTACGTGAAGTATCTGGTTAGTGTGACTAATTATTTTTAGTTAAATGATTTTATTGATCAGTAATAAGTTGATTTGGGATACTATTTCTTATCAAGTTAATAACCTTAGTATAGAAAAATGATTTGGTGATTAAGTGATAAATGTTATTTTGGAAGATGTTCTCTTTGTTAGGAACACTATATGCCCAAGGAAAATAGAATACTATGGGATTTCATTTGAGGAGTAATGGTGGATTTTTATCTATGATTCTATTGTGGATTTATAGTAATTTGTGTTATTTATGGTAATGATTAACCCATAATATAGAATATGTGATTAGGTTAATTACTTTTAAGTATGTGAATTTAAGAGTATTTGATGTCATTTGGAGATACAATTTGATGTTGAAGACTACATAACCAAATTCTTCTATGTTTTGGGTTTCAATATTACTTTGGATTATATTGAAGGATTTTAAAGAAAATTGTTTATTAAATGGTATTTATTTATCTTTGGGGTATTGTTGGTTTAATTTTAGAAATTAAGATTATTGTTTCATTCTCTAATGGAATATCCTTTTGGGGATCGTCAGATCTTATAATAACCTTTTTGGTTTTGATTAATCTCTAAATACAAGGTAAATATATAGTTTATCCTTCATGGATCACGTAATTCTATAAGAAGTTTATTCTATCTCTTCTAGTGTGAACAAGTCTTCTTGAATACTCATCGTTTAAACATGATTTTGTAGTAGGAATATATTAATGAATGAAACTCTACTCAAAAAGTATGTATATCTAATTATGTTCATAGTCAATCTCAAAAATGAATTCCTCATATATTATGCAATGTATCTTAAAACAAAAAAAATGTTGTAAGTTTACTTTTCCTACTGAGAAGCTAATGACCGTTTTTCCCATCACAAGTTTGTGGTTTTATTGTTGTTAACTTTTTTCTGATCATGTTCTCTATCCCTCTCCATCAGAACATGACACTTATATTATCATCCATATCCATGTTTTTCTACATGGAATCCTAGTATAGGTTATCTCGGGTAACCTTTTTTACTTCTCTTTCTTTCTTTTAAAGTGATAGTTTTATTGACTCTTTTTCTGATGTGGGACTTTCCATTATATTCCCAATCCCAATTTTAAAAATTTTGAGGACACAATTTTTTTAAGGAGGGGAGAATTTAACACCCCAAGCTTCAATGATATGTTTCCCTTTGAATAATGCAATAGCGTGTGTTTTACGCAACTTCGAATTCTAACACACACCACAACCAATCAAACTATCCATTATGAATAGTAATACCCACTTCATTAAATTTTATAAATTTTATCATTCAAAATGAACTTCATTTTCGGATTCGGAATATCGAAATTAGCTTCGGGTGAATTTTTGGTATTTTTCTGAAAACTTTCAATTTTTGATGAATAGTGAAAATACACTGAGTTATAATTTAAAAACTAATTTTTATTTAAATAATTATTTATTTTAATTAAATTTAATTAAGGTCAATATATACATAATACCTATATATGTTCAATGTAATTTATTGGAGTTAGTTTAGAATAATTTTAGATATATAAATATTTTATGGAACTTTTCACCGTCTTTTACCCACCTCCTAGGAGAATTTGGAAATTCACGTAAAACGTAATTTTACCGCTTATGTGAGTGGAATTTCGAAAATCCAAGAGACACGGTTAATATCAAGGAGTAAAATGTTGTTCAATAAGATAATAATAATGTTTGGTGAATAGTAACTTTTTTTTTATTTGCCACAGTTAAAAGTAAATAGGGTAATTAAGGGTAAAAATGATATTAATATTATCCTAACACATTTCATAATACTATTGGAAAATATTATCTCGACCAAAAACAACTTTAGGATTAAATATTATCATTTAGGTCCACATGGATTAGATTTGGACATTTAGTTTTATTTAATTTAATGAAGAGTTAAAAAAGTTAAAATTAATGTTTAATTACTAAAACATTTTTAATATAGGGTTATACATAAGATAAATTCGATTGTAAATATTTATTATGAGGATAAAACGATTTCCTATATAATGGTGATTTATTAATAATTTTTAGACATTAAATAATTTAATTTATTTATGACACAATGGTGATGTAGTAATTACCGAATTAATGAAATATTAAAATAAGTGATATTATAAATATCCAAATAAATGTAATTTGAGAATTTTTATGAATTAAAATAATAATTTAGGTTAATATGACATATTTTTATTGGTTATATAAATTTTATTCGAAGTAATAATGCTGTTATAAATTTAGCAAAAACAAAATACCAAATAGTGTCAAAATTAACACAAAAGTATTTTTAAAACAAATATTATATTATTAGTTGATATTATATTCCTAAAAATATAAGGCTCTGAAAAAGGACTTATATAATAATATTTTAATCATTAATGGGACACTTGGGGGTCTCTTGGAAGTATATAGTATGTTTATTAACTATAAAATATAAAAATACCAAGAGACATGGTAAATGTCAAACTATTTAACTAAGAGTTAAATCTAAAAGATAAGGTTACTATAGTGACCCAAACCTGTGTAAAATCTATTGGTTGGGTATTTTTCGACCCATAATCACCTTATAAATTAAATAATAAACTTTGGAGCCATTAGAAACCGAATATTAATTTATTATAAATTAATACATTATGTTTTTTCTAAAGAGCCCATTCCCCCACTTATAAAATGACACCATTTATAACCAATTCCTCACACCTCTCAAGACTTTTGGCTCAACGAACCTCTGCCCAAATATCCTCCCAACTTCCCTCACTTTAACATAGAGTCATTAGTTTTATCAGAGCGACAATTTGATAAGAACATTTGATAAAATCAAAATGAAGAACCCGAAGAAGAGGTACTGTTTTGACCAACCTTTTTCAAGTTCCTATCTTCTTCAACATCTTATTTATTTATTATTTCCATTCTAAAATAATAAATCTGGTATCATTTATATATTTTGATGTTATTATAAATATGGTACTACCATATTCAGTATTATATCGATCCTTTGAATAACATGTCTCCATACGTGCGTACGAACGGCATACCGTCTCCACGTCGTGGTGTAATTGTTATTCAAAACATTATTACTTGGATGGGAATTATAATGATGCATATTTGATTTAAATAATAAACATAACATGATAATGATTCTGTATATATGATATACCATCCAATTATATATTATTTTAATATCAAAATAATGATATTGTCGCTCGTGCGTGCGTACGGACTACCGTCTCCACGAACACGATGAGATTCATTCCCCATCATATCCATTCATGAATAATTTTCATTTGATGGTTAAAAATAATGTTTAAGGACTTTATATCATTATATATATGAATAAGATTAATCCTACCCATAACAAACTTGACTTTTGTAACAAAACATATAAAACAACGAGTAAGTTAACACCCGAAACAACAACAATAATAAGATATTATTGACAAAAAAACTTTTAAAAGATCGTATATGATATCATATTAATGTATATGATTCATGTATTATTTAATAACAACTATTTCATAATTATAAAGGAGTTTAACCCACCCTCTACCAAGTAAAAACTACAATGTATGGGGTTTCTTTTCTCACTTTTAATTTCATGAGATTTCCATTGTTCACCACTTATTTATTGCATGTGGTCTGTGTACTGACCAGAATTATATTCATTGTGTAATATACTTTAATTTATGGATATTTACATCATCATTTCATTATCATTCTTTCATGGGTTCATGTTTCATAAGTTACCAATTCAATAAGGGAATTTGAAATTTCAATTTCCACTCATCCAACTTTACACATACTTCATTGATTATTTTACTCCAAGATTATGTTTGGAATAACTATTAATTTTATTATGTCATAATTTCCACTCCCCTTTATATGGATATAATTTTTATTCACATAATCACTCCATTTATAAATTCCCACGTTATCAGTATGAGCTTGATAAGGGTAATTTTCACTCAATCTCGATTTGTTGAGTTAAACATCCAATTCATTGGTAATGTTTTTACTAGAATATTTGTGAATGTCCTCTGATTGATTTACAGTGAATATCCAATCATATTGAGTGTATTTATATTTATCACACATAATTATTTCATTGATTTATCCTTAACCTAAGGATATGGTCTTTATAAGATATTTCATCTCAATTTACATTCTATTGAGACTCCTTTGTTGTTATACACCAAATCACTTTTATATGGTGTATATAATGTTCTTTGACATCGTATATCATGAATCCCTTTATTCTTATGATATTAAATAGTTTTTATTACCTCAATTAGTTGTATTCAAGTGTCTCCCTTTTGGTTAGTAACTCTAACTAAAATATCATTTTAAAATGTTTTATTGATTTATTATTCTAAATATTTGTCATTAATTTCCATGTTTTGAAAATGGTTTTAAAGATTTATTTATATGAACATTAAAGTTTTAAAATTAGAAATCGGTTTAAAAGTTTCAAAGTGGTATGGGACACTTTTATTTAAAAATATATTTTAAATGGTTTCTTGAAAAATAGTGTAACTTTTAAATGTTTTCAAGAAAAAGGGGGATATTTATCTCAATATTTTGATGATTATTTTAATCTATGTCAATATTCCTCATTATTCTCGATTGAGGTTAATCAGATACAATACAATATTCCATATTGTATCAAATGAGTTATGTTTGACTATGGATGTGCTATTTTTATACCATTCATGGTCAGTGGTTAAAAGTATTGACATTCTGTATGCTAGTTTTAATATGAATGCTTATGTTAGGTTTCATACTTTTCATATGAGGAATGAATTGGACTTAGTATGTGACGGGTGGATCCCACTATAGCTCCTTGATGCATATGTATGTATCATAAGACAAACTTGTTTCTTGGCACAAGGCCTTGACAAAATCTTATTTGTAGTCTTGGCACGAGGCCTTGACTATGTGGTTATGATAATCTGGAATTATGCTTTCCATCATTATGAAATTTGTTATTGATATTGGATGTGGTTATTCGAATAGTATAATTTCCATGTGAATAAGTAAATTGCATTATTTAATTTTATCTTTTTCATATTATGATGATGTTAAAGTTTAAAAGGCTTTTGTTTTATTTATACATTGCCTTAAATGTTTATTCATATCTAGGAATTCTTCTGCTATATTGTTATCCTTACTAAGCATATGAGCTCATCCCTTTCAATGTTTTATTTTTTCCAGGATGTGAAGAACTAATTTATGAATGACCTACAAAGATAGTATGAGCGGTTATTAAGACAAGATGTTGTTGTTTTTTTACTTTATGATGTAATGTGAGACTTATTAATATATCTAGTGTTTCTAAGACTACTAAACTAATTGGTCTTTCGAGACTTGATTTATTGGGATCATGCCAATGTTATGTAATAATGCACCGAATCTGGGTAACTGGGGTCAGGGAATTACACTAATCCTAAAGTATTTGTTGTACTAAATATATATGGATGAAAATGAGGACCTTTGAAATAGCTTGAATTTCCCTAAAAG
Source organism: Viscum album (assembly GCA_963277665.1). Classification (NCBI taxonomy): domain Eukaryota; kingdom Viridiplantae; phylum Streptophyta; class Magnoliopsida; order Santalales; family Viscaceae; genus Viscum; species Viscum album. The sequence goes on from OY728129.1 coordinate 1,074,379,127, forward strand.
GGCCAAATCTAATCCCAAGGGGAAACTATTTTTTGGAACCCTTGACCACAACAACCATATTGTATTTAAGAACCAGTAATACTCCATCTATCAGGCTAACACAGAGTTTGAATCCCACTCCTAAATCTAGAATGGGGTTTTACCCCTATTAAGGTCTATTTGAGGAAAGTTCTTGAAAAACATCAGTAGATTGGCACCCCTTATGTATTATCGGTACTCGACTAGGTCTATATCACATTGTCTCCTAACATTTCCACTCCTTTCGCAGCAATGATAGAAGAAATAACGAAAAACACTCACACCTTGTCTGGTATTTCCATCTTGATATGTATTAGAATATTACTACCTAGAAGTTGAAATAAAACCACCTTATTGAAAGGATTCACTACTCTTCTATGGGCCACAAAATTCCTATAGGATGCATTTTGTTATAAGTGCTTGATTTACAATCACAGATATAATGGTCAACTAAAATAAGTTCTCCTATGATAGAAAGGTATTCTTTTGACCTTTCTCAATGTGTCTCATCCTAAAAGGATTATATGAAAGATATACATGTGTAAAGAGATAAAGATCCATAATGAGGGTTAAGTAATCAATATTGGTTATTGCATCCCACTCTAGATGCATAAAATCACTAGCAAGTTCATCTCTCAGAGTCATAGGAAAGATGTATTTATAAAACATGGATTGTAAATACCTCCAATCCTTATCTTAAATCATATCATCCTAGTTTATAATACCCCACAAGAACATAGATGATCCCTGAATTATATACATCAAAATCTTGCCTCTCGACTATGTAAGAGTTTCCATGTGCTTGAAGATCTAAGTGATAGTCTCAAGACACAACTCAACCGCCTATGGGATACCATACCCCAAAAAGTGGGTGGATTTTGTTTCTAGAACCCAAATGTCAACACTTCAGTACACAAAGAAGGATGTTAGGCTCCTAAAATTTCCTGCATAAAGAACACGAAACTCTATCAAAAATTAGCATAAACACCCAAATTAAAAAAGTATGTGGTTCTACTAGTGTCACTACATAAGGATGAATTGGTGGAAGAGGTTCCACTGCCTCTATAGAATGGTCATCACCACCCTCTTAGAACATGATAGGGGTCTTTGTTGGGAAATATCTCTACAAATTCCAATCACAGGCCATAATCAAGGGTTGATAACTACATGATCAAATATATAAATAAAGGACATTTTCATGCCTTCTTATATCCAACCACACTTCTCTTACTACCCCTAAAAAAAGACTTGGTAAAAAGAACAATGTTAATGAACACAAGAGACACTACCTACTTCCTACTACTATAGTCATGTCTGGGTGAATCAATCTATTTAATTACACAGGTCCCAAAATATGGATCTTCAATTGAAATTTATAGAAGAAACACCCATTATGATTAAATTGAAAACTCCATTTAATAAAGATCTTTTAGATTTATAATTCAACTTCATTTCATTTCTTTTTTGTTTATATAATGTTTCTATAATATATTTATATTTTATGGATTATCATTTCCAATTTATAAGGGAACTTATACAATATGAACTGAATGTGGAATCCATTTAATCCCAACCATAACACCTTCCAGCCCATGTGACCAAGGGCACATTACTCTAACGTTCATAATTGAATTATTAAGGTGATTTTTGTATCTTATACAAGGAAAAAATAACTAGGTCATGGAAGGAACTTTAAGTACCAGTTAGGTTTCTCTATATATTGAAAAAAAATAGTTTAATGACATTTCTATCACAAAATTCATAGATAATAATCCCATGCAGGCAATACTTTCATCAAATATGGAATGGAATATTCATGAAAAGCGAGTAATGTAAGTTGACTAAAATACTCATGATCATTTCTTCCTTACATTATCAGGCTAACGATAAAAATTAAATTTCTCAATCAAAGAAACAATAACATAAAATATCATATCCATCACCCAATAGAGTAATCAAATCAACTATAACATGAACAATACAAAACATATTATCCCATCCCATACAATTTGGCTTTTCCTATATGTGGGTTAGCTACCCTCATGAACATCTCTTCAACAAAGTTTGACACATTACGAATCTCCTATCTAGAATTCCTAAAAAGTAAGATGAAAGGATTAACGAAATTTTTCTATACTACTTTGTAATGTCCCATCCCCAAATACAGTTAAGGGTTCCCTGATTCAGTTGGTCACAAGGCCTCAAGTTCACCTCCCCATATTCCAGAGGCTACTGACCAGCGGTGGGTGTCTAAGATGGTAAATTTGGGAGACAATACCCTAATTAATATAGTGTATCATGAGGGTGTAATATCATTAATCAATAGTGAAATCACATCAAATAATTGAGTATCAAAACATAAACATTCAAATTATGGTAGTAATAATAATGAATCTAAAGTCAATATGATAAAATAAATTATATATCATGTCCCTATAGAAGTATTTTGGAAATAAATTCTCACTAACTTCCAATTATATACGTGTCTCAAGATAAAAAGAGAAAAAAATATCTATCTCTAGATATTATCATGATCTATATCTCAGTAATGTTCTCCCCTTTTCTAATGCAATGTACAATCAATCATCATATTTCTTGAACATTCTCTAGTCTATTTTTGCATACATGATTTTATTCAGGGTACCAAATGGTGTCCTGAATAGGATGTGAGATAATACTCAAATGGACACCACCAATGATGTCAATAACATGTATATTTAGTATATATATGTTGGTCAATGTGAAATATATAATTTTAATATAAATCAATATGTTTGATTGTTACATTTAAAAATATTACATTTCATCTTACCAATACACACCATTAACCAGAAACTATAAATAAGGTCCATCTATAAATAATGGAAATATATATATTTAATTATATGATGAGTAATCTAGTGCCACACAAAAAAGGATGGATCAAAGCAATAACATGACCAATGTATCCTCAATGACATATGTCATGTAATCAGGATTCATAACCCGAGGACATATCCAAGGAGTACAAATGTGTAAGGCATACTATATAATCTCGATATATGGTGTACAAATGTCCATGGAATCATATATAATTCTGAATCTATAGAGATGAAATGTCCATGGAATTTGATGAATTTCTGAATCCATAGAGTATAAATTTCTATTGTGTTCAATATAATACTAACCATATCATTAATCACTTAACAACCCATTACATAGTCATACACATGCCATGATTTTATCCAACTAAATAAAAATTTCAATTTAAACCATTCAATCATTAAAAACGTAATAACATGGTAACGAGGTATAAACCCTCTCCAAATATCTCATTTAATGCATTATAGCTCCCACAGTTGTGGTGATCTATCACACACACACACAATGTGGTGTTAACTAAAGGGGAAGATATGTAAACACACCTCTTGGGTTGTCCATGTTGAGGTTAATAGCCATTAACACTAACATGGTGCTAATTTGGCTACCTAACAAGGTTACAACAATTTAATCAAGTAATTATATTAATTTTTTGGGAAACACTGGAAGGTTCGGCATTAGGCACAATAAAAAATAGTTATAAAATAACTAGACATTGTGGGAAAAGGTATATATGATGTATCATAGTTCAATGGTAAAACAATAATCTAGATTCTACTCTTAAATCAAACCATATTTAAAGAATACAAAAAAAGGATGAACGACAGAAAAATATGGCATATTATGTTGCACCATATTAGCTCCATCGATATGAAGGCCAACGATGAAGGTCATAAGAGAAACAAATAACATACTGGTGTAGATCTAAGGATATGAATAGATCTTGAATAATAGTTCATATATGAAAATGTATAACATCCAAGATCAATTATTAATTAATTTTTCAAAGGGGATCTCAAAGATTCAATCTAAAATGAAGAGGAAAATGAAATAAGTTTTCAATATTATCATATAAAAATAGTCTTTTTATAAAAAATCATTGGGTCTGACATTTTGTCTATACGAGTGTCCAACCTATGCGCTAACTATGTAACCTTCACTATCCAAGAGGGACATCACACGATTCATGTTCCTGGTTTGGGAAACTATGAACAAGTCATTATTTTCACCTATGTTAAATATTTTAGGTGGTGAATATGGGTTTGAGGTTCTGCCTACATGCTTTCATCAAAACGTATGACCCTACCATTCACTATAAAACTACATGCGTGGATAGAAGTAAATATTTGTCCATGAATCAATGGATTCTACTAACTATGGGGCCTAGATTAGTTTCCAACAAAATGGATCCTACGGGGTCTAAACCCACCCCAAAACCCCCTATTCTTCCATATACTCACTTGGAAACCACATTAGGATGAATTTAAGGAATTAAATAAAAACGCAAAATATATATAACTTGTATTAAAAATTGGTATCTTACATATTATATTTGGGAGGAGACAACATGTACCATTATTCAATAATAATGAAATTCTAGTTTATTTATAACCCATGATTTTTAACTGCATTCAAAGGATTGTTTTATAGTGGATTATTTGGTATTGTATTATTTCCTAACCATTCAATAGACTGGAAACTCATGATGAGTAGTGAACCTTTTACATCTTTATGTCACTATGGTTGTGCTTATGATTTTGTTTTAGGAAAATTCATATAACATTTAAAATAGTAAAATGTTGTTTCATAAGAAATTTAATACAAAAAATATCACTAATTCACCCCTACCCCACTAATTTATCACATGAATCCTAATTGGTTCTTTTAACTGGTATCCCTTAAATGGTTCTCTTTACTGACTCTTTGGTGAAGCTTGAAGAAAATATAAACTTCCATGAGTTCATATAATTTTTTGACCAATAATTTGCTTCCTATTTTTTGTTAAGAGATATCATATATGGAAATCTAGTATTATTTCTTATCTTATATAAATTATCTATGATGTTCTTAAGGCTACTATAGATCATTTACCACCTTGTGCTAACGTAGTTCACCCAATAGTTTCTAACAATAAGAATTTTTAGATTGAAGGGATATATAAAAATTATATACATTACTCACTCTATAAATGTGAGATTCATAGAGTTAAATGATTTAGAGAAGCTGGAGGAATTTTGGAAAAGATGAAAAAAATGAAGGGAATAAAAATTTCATTAAGGAAATAATTTAAATCTAGAGACTGATGTATGAAGATATTATGATGGGTGATTATTAATATATTTTTTATTTCATTAAAAGGATGAATGAAATTGTAAGAACTATAATATTTCTTAGTGAGAATACATAGGATTCAACCATTGTTGATAATATCTTAATAATTATTCATGATAAATTTGATGCAAAAGTTTCATCATTGAAAGACAATGATCCTGAAACTATAACTATTGAAAATCTATATAGAACTCTCATTACTTATGAAATAATATGAGAAAAATTTATAAATAAAATATATACGTTTTTTAATGAAATTATTTTCAATGCTATAAAAAATAAATTCTATGATAATTATTGAAGAAAAAAAATTATTATGACACTCAGTATGATCATAGTAACTTTTTTAATGAATTTATGTCATCTCTTCTAAAAATTTGAAAATAATAACAAATAATTGTAAAGTGATGTAATAGATTAATTCTCTTCGAATTATGAGTTAATATAAATTTTATGAAATAAATTACTGGTGGAAGGAAATTAAAGGAAGTGTTGAATATGATATAATTGTATATAGGTCCATAAAAATGTATAATAATTCATGTCATATTCTAAGTGAAAAGATAATAAGTTCCCCAACCAAAAAAAAGTCAAAATTGGTCTATGTGTGATGATGATAATGAAAATCAAGAAAAGGATGATAACCTTAATGACTACGTTGTTGAAGAACATATTATTTAAAATATGAATGTCGAAAATTTTCCAAGTGATGAATGAAGTGTCTCTTGAGAAGAATAAAAAGAAGAAAAATCGCATATGGAGTTTACACTAAAGAGGGAGTTTAAATAATTTCTTGTAGAGATTTTATGTAATGATTGGGAGAAAAATATATTGAACAAAGAAAATATTTCTTTAAAAAATCAATAATTTTATCTTAAATAAAAATCCATGTTTATAAATAATATTTATGATCAAAAAAGTTACATTATTTAAATAAAAACCTTCATAAAAATATTGAAGAAAAATATAAGGCACGTGACGAAGAGTATAATGTTTTTCAATAAAAATTTGTAAAAGATCATCCACGAATTACTTATTTAAAAAACCCAGTTATAAATGTTGTTGAAAATTATAATAAGTGTAAATATTAGGCGGATCAAAATAAAATTTCCTCAGAGAATAGTTTTAAGGATGTAAATGTGAATGTGAATAATATAAATTAAAACACCATGATTCGAGCCAAAAAATTAGATCATAATATATAATATATCATTGTTTTTAAATTCTAAACAGAAATATGAAACTACTTGATATTTTTTTTGAATATAATAATTAAATAAAAAATTGGAAGATAATAATGTTTATAAAAATTAGGATTAATTCTTTGAAAAATTTGTATGTTAAATAGAAAATACATAATTTTATGCAAACTACTAGAATTTTAGATTATTTAGTTATAAAATAGATGTGTTTCTTTAATCACTTATGTTTTAGTAAATCCAAGAGAAACCAAATATGAATTTAGAGGAAGAGTCAACCCACACAATACAGACAACCAGAGAAAAGAATTCGGAAAATTGAAAATAGACTCCAACATAGAGAAAATGTGTATGGAATATCTAAACACCACATACATCTTTTAAATGGATTTGTTATCATGATATCAGCACAATGATTTTTTTTAAATAAATCTAAAAATATGGATGATAAAATAGGAAAAGTAGAATAAAAAAAACCTTATTTGAATAAACTATACTCATAGCTATAAAATGAGAATGATTGTTGATGATGTGTGGTGGGGGTTCTTCATATATGAAAAAATTGAAGTTGTTTAAAAAATTGATTGCTTGTGAAGAAGATATAGTGATTTTTGGAAACAATGAGTAACTTCGAATAAAGGGAATTAGATCTAATATCATTGGATAAGACAAGTAAAAATAAAAAATACCCTTGTTTATTGATGGATGAAAACATAATTTGTTAAGTGCTTCAAAAGGCTTTTTGGATGGAAATGTAGTTATCTTTATAAAATAAGATTTTTTTGATGATAATGGAATTTGGGAAATTTATATCAAAAGTACAATGAAAAAAAGGATAGTTGATTCATGTTGGTGAATAAAAAGGTTAATGTCATGAGGTAAGGATGTATGAAAATGAGCTATAGATGAAAAGTTCGAGGAACATGTGTCAGAGAAATATGAGAAATCTAATTTAGATTGAATTTAATAATGATATTCATGACATTATAAGAATAATATATTTATGTTTTTCTATTTTCCATAAAGGGGTGATTACAAAATCTATACCTAAGAAAGATGATATATATCCAACTCATCCCCTGTAGATGATACATTCTGCTATTTGAGGTACCGTGGGTAAACAACCAAAAACAGAAATAAGTACATTATTTATTTTATTGATGAATTTATAGTTATTACATGTATTTTGTTTTTGAATCATAAATAATGGGCTCTAAAAATTTTAAATTATTTTAGTATATGTGTGTAAAAATAGTGTGGAGATGTTGTGAAGAATATTTATGCTGACAATGGTGGAAACTATACTTATGGAAATTGTAGTTTTTTTTTTAATTATTGACATTTTTAATTAGTTTAGTGCAATATAAAAACCACCATATATGATGTTTCTAAAAGTAGAAATTGGGTTTTATGGTAGAGGGATGAACAATGTTGGTCAAACATGATACTTCTTGATATTTTTAGTAGAATGATATTTCAGTATTTGTTTATATTTAGAATAACTGTTTCTATAGTCCAAAATATAATATGACTCCTTATAAATATTATAATAATGAAACTACATGTTTGATGAAATTGTGGGTGTTCATTTGTTCATTAATTATATAGTTCATGAGTGATAATCATGGAAAGTTTGATCTGAGTGGGGTTGTTGAAATATTTCTTGGATACCATCATAATGTTATTGGAGACAAATCATATAATTATTCAATAAGAAATTTTTTTAACTCAGTAGTTGTGAATTTAATTTAATAGGATGATAATAATGAATCATATATAGTAATTGATATGGAAGATAAGTAATATGATGTTATTGTACTTGAAAAATGAGAAATGTTTTGAAATGATGGTAATAATTTTAAAGGTATTGAAGAGGAAGATTCTGACTCATCTATCTTAGGTGATGGGGAATAATTACACTCATCTAATCCTATGATGAGTAATTAGGTAGAATTTAATAACATCATTGGGGGTTAATAACAATATGTTCACAATGGAAGAACATCAGATTCAGTTTCGCATACTTTTTTATACTCATAGATTGAACCAAAATATGTTAATGAAGATTTGAAAAATCATGTGTGGATTGATTCTATGAATAATGTGCATGATCAGATTGAAAATAATTCTTTTGTGGTAACATTATCCAAAAAAAATATTAACAACATGATTGGTAAAAATTGTGTGTAACAAAACAAGTTGAATGAAAAAGGTGTTGTTTTAAGAAACAAGGCATGAATAATTTGCATAGGTTACTCCCAAATTGAAGGTATCTAACATGATGAAACCTTAATCTTGTGGAAATATTAGAGAACATCGTGGTCTTTATTATATCTATGTAATGAATCATAAAAAATTACATATAGATGTCACTTTTTATTTTTAATAATATACATATTTATTAAGAATTTTATATTGAATAAACCATGTAGGCTTGTGGTTAATTAAGATGAAATATATATATATATATATATAAGTAAAAAAATATTTATATGGGTTGAATTAATGTATGATTTTATCGTGTTCTAACTTGGATGCTTTATTATGTAAGTTCAACTTCAAGAAAGGAAGATTTCATAGTTACCCATATATAAATAAAAAACAATTAGATTCCCTCATCGTGATTTTTTATATTGATGATATTATCTGTGTTGGGAATAATGAAAAAACCTAGGAGTTGTTTTCTAAAGAGATAAATATGTACTTTGATATGTTTATTATAGGAGAAACAAAATACTTTATTGGTATAAATATCTCTAAAATGAAGAAATATATTTTCCTATATCAAGAGAATATGATAAGTACATTATAAAAAAGTTTTTCATGGAATGTTACAAAGCATTTTTCACACCTATTTCTATTGGAATGAAATTGAAAAAGTACGTGGAAGTAAAGGTTTTTAATCCTAAAGAGTTTAAAAGGTTTGTTAGAAGTTTATTATCTCTAATGTATTCAAGTTAAAATATAGTATATGTTGTTATACATTATTCTAGGTATAAAAGTGAACCATAATAATCTCATTAATGAAAGGGGAGATAATAATCAGAGACATTAAATAAACAATTGATTTTGGTTTTGGAATATGAAAGCATGTAAATGATTGATGTGTTTGGTTATAAAGATACAAATTGGGAGGGACATTTATATGATATAAAATCTATATATATTGGAATATTTTTCATATTATAGTGATGTGTGATAAAAAATACAAAGAAAAAATATAATCAATGCCTCTCAGTACCAAAAAAATTGAGTAGTTTTCATCCACTAAACTTAATATAATAATTATTTGGATAAATACACAATTGAATGGTTTTTCTAGATGTAAAGTTTCTCCTTGAATTAAAACTGTATTTTTATTCTAAAATCAATTTTATGGAAACATGAAGAACGTAACATGTCCTCTATATAATAAAGTGACAAAAATGAGCTAAAAAGTTCACCAATAACAATGCTATGGATTTAAGAGTAAATTACTTTAAATAACCCCCAATTCCACTTAGTTTTCTGGATTTCCAAATCTTCTTATAAATGAGCTTCAATATGATCTTCCATTTTGTTCCAACTTTTTTGATTTTCCTCCAATGTGGTATTCCCTTGATTTAATACTCACATCAAAATGTGATATTTATTATTAATCCACATTCTTTTCTCTTCATTATTGAAAACATGAATCATGTTTTCATATATCTTATCGAATACCTCTTTTGGGGTATTGATAAAGAGGCATTATTCTAACATTTCATCATAAGAATATCATACTTGTTCTGTGTGTTTATTTCTCTCCACTACCATTTATCCCCCACACTGTTTTATTCATAATCCAATACTATTCTCTCATGCGCCTTGGATACAACCTGAGATTCTTTTATATCTCCATTAGAATTATTTTACCCATCATACCGGAAACTAATTCAACACCTTCAATCAAAGAAGGGTCCCACAATTTAACTTCCTCCACATTTCACAATTCCTTTCGTAATGGCCTGGTTACTTCTGTCTTTGGGGACTTTGAATAATCTTTTTGAGGTGTTGATTACTAACCTTGTGTACCAAGAAATTCTGAAATATAATATTCCCTTGTTTACCTTTCCTTGATCCACTTCGAACCAAATCTTCCTTATCATAATCTGTAATGGATTAGGATTCCCTATTGTTTTCTCTTGGGTCCTCCGATTCTGAATATCTTAACCCAACATGTTTTTATGTCAATATAAGGAGAAAATTTTTCCATCCATTAGGTTACTCATTTTTCATTACCAGATCATTCAATTTCAAGAATCAATTTTGAATCATAATAAGGTTTGAAGCTTTTCACTAATTAAGATCCCATTGATTCAGAGTCACTTCCCCATTCCTATCTATACAATTATGTATCTCTTCAATAACCCTTGAATCATCTTGGAATCCATCGCTATAGATAGAAGTGTTTTGTTCGACTTCACTTCCACGAGACACCCCTATAACCTTATCATAATCCTAAAAATATGGAATAATCGTGGAAAAAGGTCTATCTAAGGTCATGTACCTGAGGACACCAAGATCCTGAATCAATCTTACAATGATTTCATTAACTCTAGGATCATGATTCTTAGACCTCACATAACCAAGGGAGGATCAAAACATATATTATCTTCATAAGACACAAAAAACAGAGAAATACAAGACTCTAGTTCATTATAATATGTGGGAGAAAACACCCCATGGTAATACCTATATCCGATGTGATAGGATAAAGCAACATGATGAAGCAACTTTCCTAGTGAACAAAAATATATCCATGATTCAAAGATGACCTTATTCTTGCACCAGAATTATTCATCACCAAATATCCATACATAATTAATTACTATTTTGGAAACAATATCCCTTATTCATAAACACTACATAATAATATGACACAACATGTTTTCTCTTCTATATGTGCACACAAAAAATAGTTGTCCATATTCCCTAACATATGGAGGATGGAAGAATTTTGAAATGGAATGAGTAGTCCATGGAGACTAACCCAGATTTAGGTCATTCTATCATCACACTTAATAGGTATATCATATGAATGGATAAAGTGAAATAATTAAGATATGTGGAAGAATCAAGAAGATTCGGACCCCAATGTTATCTAATCCACCTCTATGGATAATTATATCATTATATAACTCTTTTCCAACAGTGCAATGGTTGTTGAGATATGTGGAAGAATCAAAAAGATTTGGACCACGATGTTATCTGATCCACCTCATCCACTGATGGTTGTTGAATAATGAAACATTAAAGTAATTTCATACTGAGAAAGGATGAGGCCTCCATGACCTCTTCCAACAATATTGGAATATAGGGAAAACCATCGTATAGGTCGACCACTTTAGGTAAAAGCTTAATCACATGAAGGGGTAATAAGATCAAGGTTAGATAAATGGATTAATGACGTCATATTATCATATTATATAGTATTATAGAGTCTCATACCCCATTGGATAGGAATGTAACCTCAGTAGTTGTCATCACTAGCTATGGAATCATCATATCATTGACGATGTTCTACTAAAAAAAATCCACCCATGAAGTTTGACCTTCTCTTAGGATGTGATAATTATAGTTCAAAAAAATCTGTGAAACATTCTAATCCCAAGAACATTGATATAAAATTTCATTTCATCAAATATATTTTAGATAATAATTAACTAAAGATTGAGTTTGTACCAACAATGGATAATGTTGTTGATATTTTTAAAAACTCTCTTCCAAAGAAAAAAACATCAAAATTTGAGTTTGATAGTGGGTGTTCAGACAACCTATCTTCAAGGATAAGGTATCGGATCTCATACCCAATATATATTGTTTTTGGATATTATATTCAAGGTATAAAATTTTTGTAAAATAAATATATCCAGTGGTACGTGTTTTACCATTTTAGGGAAAAGATTATTTAGTATTTTCTAATAAAATGGTTAAGCAATGATTTCAATATGTGTGAAACTTTTTAATAGTTTTTTCTAATTATATCATAAAAAATGTGTATATGTATGATTAAGTTGTGTATATAATAAAATTTCTATGTTGAAGAAGAAATGAAATCTTAATAGTTGAAGGAAATTTTTCATAAGACACTACTTATGGATAGTATTGTATTTTTTTTGTGATTATTTTTTATTACACAAAGTGTGATCTTTTGTGCTTAGAATTGTTGTACAAATAATCCTTTGAATTAGTTACATAGTTTTAGTGAGATATGTGGAAGACTCAAGAAGTTTTGGACCCAAACATTATCTAATCCACCTCATCCACCATTGGTTGTTGAATAGTGAAACATTCAACTAATTTCATATTGAGAAAAGATGGGGCCTCTATGAACTCTTCCAATAATATGGAAGCTAAGGAAATACAACGTATAAGATGACCATTTTAGTGAAAATCTCAATCACAGGATGTTGGAATAAGATCAAGGTTAGATAACATCATTAATGATGTCATATGAGAATAATCAATAGTATAATGGAGTCCTACCCCCATCGAATAGGGGATGTACCTCACTAGCTGGCATCACTAGCTAGGGCATCATCATAAATTTGAAAATGTTCGACTAAAAAATCCACACATGAAGTTTTACCTTCTCTTGGGATGTGATAATTATAGTTCTATAAAAAAAATAAGTAAACATTTCTAATCCCAAGACCATTGATATAAAATATCATTTCATAAATGGGATCATAGATAATAATTAACCTAATATAGAGTTTTTACCTACAATGGATAAAGTTGTTGATATTTTTAGAAACTCACTTCCAAACAAAAAACATCAAAATTTGAGTTTTATAGTGGGTGTTCAGCCACCCTATCTTTAAGGATAAGGTATCTGATCTCATACTCAATATATATTGTTTTTTTATATTATCAAATGGTGGAAATGTTTGTAAAATAAATATATCTAGTGGTATATGTTTTACCATTTTAGGGAAAAAATTATTTAGTGTTACCTAATAAAATGGGTATCCTATGATTTCATTATGTGTGAAACTTTTTGATATTTTTTTCTAATTAGATGCTAAAAAAGATTTCTATGCATGATTAATCTGTGTTTATAATAAAATTTCTATGTGGATAAAGAAAGTATTCTTAATATGTGTATGAAAATTTTCATAAGTCACTACTTTTGGAGAGTATGGTATTTTTTTCAACGATTATTTTTAATGACACCGAGTGCGATCATTTTTCCATAGAATCTTTGTATTAATAATCCTTTGAATGAGTTACAATGTTTTAGTGATATATGTTCCTTGGATGAAGAAAATAAAAAGGGTAAAATTGTTGGGTCCAAGATGGTTGTAGGTGTTTTAAAGAAGTTATAAGATGTTAAGAAGGTAATTTCTTTTGTCTATGAAACAAAAATATCCTTTATATTTTCATGTTCTCTAATAAAGGTGATCAGATGGAGAAGATGGTCTTGAGTTTTTCTAATTAAGTCCTTCAAATGTAGGTTATCATACAATGTTTTTTAGAGAATGTATATTAAGTTCTTATTATAAGATCCATTAGATAGAGTGTCTGATAAAATAAATTTAGTAGTTCTTTGTTGATCTAAATGTTTTTGTCATCCAATTTAATGAAATATCTCACAATACAAGTGTAATTAGATAGGGGGGATTTTTTTGTAGGAACGATCTTTATATTACATATATAAAGGATGTTTCCCTAAAAGATAACATCAGACAGTGTTTTGGATGAGAAGAGTTTTTTTGATGTATTTAAATCATTGTGTAAGGCTTGATTAGAATGACATTTAAGGGTAAAACATGTCATGTTTGGAGTATATAAAGGTAGTTAAGAATTTTTCATAAGGGTATCACCAAATTTCCAAATCTTGCGTACGGGTTCATGGATTTTTTTTAAATATTTATATTCAAGGATTGTGAATTTTTATGGACATAATAATTTTGTTTTACGTTTAATGGGAAGGTAATTATTAATGTATTTGGTTTATGTACAATCAAAAGAATTTCCTCAAATGATCTACTTCAATATCATCAATCAGATTCTATGAGATGATCCTACTATAAAAAGTCCATCCCCTGGATATTTATGATGGAAATAATAGATGTTTTTATTCGAAGATCAAACATATGTCTCCATGTCCCTGGACATATGGTCTAGGTTGAAGACATCAGACAAGGGTGATATTATAAAGTACTACAATATATATGAATTGTATAATTTTATACCATTTGTATGTTCTCTATGAATATTTCATAAACATATAAAATGTGACGATATTGAGCAGATCATTTAATTTTTATAATGTCACAAAAGATGATAATGGTTCATTCTAGGAGTTAATAATGTCTGATCAATTTCCTTAATTAAGAAGTTAAATGTGTATGAAAAAATTCATTATTGTTTAGTTTTCATGAATCTTGGAGAATACTCTAGAAGTCATTAGAAGAAGTTGATTATTTTTTTAGGAGGAAAATCAAAATTTCATTTTTTGATAAGTGGGAAAATAAATTACATTTCCCACCTATTATTCTTTGAGTCCTCTTATTTAATGGGATGTTTGTAGAACCTATATATAGAACTGTTCATGCCTAAAGAGGCTAGATGAAGTGGTGAAAATTTGGAAAGTTGATCATACGAATATGTAAATATTCTTCATAAAAAAATACTAGATTGATATTTCATTCTAATTTATTAAATATAACTTATGTGTATAACTAATTATATGAAGTATTTTTATATGTAATGGCACAATTTTTGAATGTTACATAAGTCAATGGAAAATAAACATAGTCTTCATATCAACTGGTATTATATGGATAAAATTCATAGGTGAGTGGAACAATAGTGGTTAAGAATATTACTATTCTGGTCTATGATTCCCATACATGGATATTACATCTTTTATATGAATATTCATTACAATAAACAAACACACTGTTGAGGGACATAATAGTTTTGTACCTTTGGAAAAGTGGATCATAATCCACTAATTTGGTGAATAGTATTTAATGATTCCCGAAAAGATCCTCCAACTTAGTACTCCTCATGGACAAACCCTATATAAATCTGTTATTCATAACCCAAGGAAATGAATCATAAAAAAGAGTGAGATCTAAATCACCTTAAGGATAAACAAAGGACATAAAAGAGCATGACATGCGTATAACTGTATGAGAACATGAGAAGTAATGTTTAATGGTATACCCTACATATCAAATATCATAATACTATATCATGGAAGAATTATTTTTAGTTCCTAATACATGAATCCTAATAAATCAGAGAACATGTGATGTGGGATAATAACATTGTCATAAGACATGGAATTTACAGAATACACATAATCAGAGAAAATAATTCTCAGATAAGTCAAGTCACATTTCTATGGTTTTCATATTGAAATTGGTTCTCTCCCAAAATGATCATAGTAGTCCTGGTTTACTCCCAATAACACCATAGTAGTCAAAGTTAACTCCTAAGACTATTATATTGGTCAAAGTCCCCTACTGATATGAGATTACACATTTTTTGAGTACATTCAATCTCATGAGATTTCGATATTTACCAAATGAATTAGAAGAATATATAGGTCTCACTCACTGCATAATGATGTCATATATATTTGTTCAATAATATCATAAACGTTCCCATATCATAACCCAATAAATTAAAATGTGTATCATAAATATATTATCATATCATAACCAATCAAAAGTGACAGATTTCATAATCATTTCATCATTGAATAACCTATTAAATAATAATCATTTATATTGTTTTAATCCATAGAAGTGAAATGGGTTTCATAAACAAAATGTCAACATAAAAAATGAATCATTTAGAAAAAAAGAACAGTATCTATGTATTATATCACTAGTATGGAATATATCTAATCAATTAATCAATTCATAGATAAAAAAATATTTTGAATGATCATTTAAAGAATTTTATGATTAAAATATCTATTATTCTTATGTAAAACACTTTTTAATACAGTAAAAATTTTAGAAGCCTTTTTTATTTGAAAATAAATTTGAAAACATAAAAAGGAATCTTTGAAACACATTTAAAAAACTATTGAAACATAGAAAATTTGTAAAATCCTTTTCATTGAATGTAAATTTAAAAACAAAATCTTCCAAAAAAATTAGATAATAATTTCTTTTTGAGAATATTATTTGAAATGTATAATGGACATTTCAGTGAATGGAGTGGTTATGATGGTGGATAATTCCATACATTAAATATATATAAAAATCAATGATTCCTTTCTTATTATCAGTAGAAGTTAAATGAGAGTTGATCAGTAAATGACAAGAATATTTCATTTATAACAAAATTTTTAAAAGGTAAAACATGTGTAAAAAATTCTTTTATTGTTATAAGGAAAAAATTAGAACATTTTTGAAATCATTTTTATAAAATATGGTTTCGAGAGAAAATGAATTTCTAACTATAGAGAGAAATAAACATTCATTTTCACAAAAACATAATCTTAATTATCATAATTATAAATTTTTCTTAAAATGGTACCATTACAAGAATATATACTAAGTGACTAAGGGATATTGAAACTCATAATAATCCTTACGATATAGAACATAAAATTTTATTATTAGAATCATAATCAGAAATAATCTCAATAACCGATCACTAGTGCAGAAAATGTTTTTAACATCACCATTTTTTACGTCGGTTATTTTATAATCGACGTAAAAAAATAATTCGAGTAAATTTTTTACGTCAGTAATTTGATAACCAACATAAAAAAGGAGGTATATAACGAATTTTTTACATCATTTATCAAATAACCGGCGTAAATAAGGTGGCAGCTGAGGCATTTTTAACGTCGATTATTTGATAACCGATGTAAAAACCCAACACAAAGAATTTTTTACATCAGTTATATTATAACATACATAAAAAACCAACACACGCCAGTTTTTACGTCAGTTATTTTATAACCGATGCAAAAACTATGGTTTTTGATGTGATTTTTTCGTAGGTTATAGAATAGCCGATGTAAAAAACCAACACGTGGCTTTTTTACCATGGTTATAAAAGAACAGACGTAAACAATGAGGCATCTGATACATTTATAACATCGGTTTTTATAATTACTGACGTTATACATGTAATAAAATAGTTTATAATGTCGGTTATTAAATAACCGATGTTATAAAACATTCACAAAATTTATCACGCCCTGTGGATTGTCATTTCTGATTTTTCGATCGACAGACATGCGACTCGTCTCTCTTGCGCAGAAAACAAAGAATCGACTCTTCGATCTCATTTCATTAAACTCATTTTTCCATCATTTTTTATCTTCTTTACTCTCCTTGGATATATCATCTCCACTCGCAACACTCATCTTTGCCTCCCACGACTTTATTTCGTTCTTTTTTTTGAATAGTCTATATTTATGTTTTACGATTTTTTTGGTTAAACTAGGTAAGATTCTTCGATTTTGAACCCTCTTACCCCGTTTTTCCATCATAATCTTATTTATTATCACCATATCTATTAGATCAACTCGAAATATTCAAGTAATCCTCACCTACTTCTATTTCATTTGATTTTGTTTCGTGGATGCCCTATATTTATGGTAATATTTGTTTTTATTGACAACTAATGATATCATTCACCTATATTACTAAAATTTATATCTAAACCCTTGTTATACACCCATTCTGTGTACCAGTGTGATTTTTTTATAAGTATATAAGGTTTTTCATGGTGGAATGTTGGTTTTGGATCCTTGATTGTTTCTATTTTGTGTATCAGTTTCTATTGTTCCATAAACTATTTACATCGCTTATTCTCGTGGACTATTATAAGTCTTCATATTCTATTAAAACCCAATTAATTGAATAATAGATCATTTTACACTAGTAGTAGATACAGTTCATGGTTCTTATTTTGAATAATGGTATGATACCAAAACTTGTTGCTTGAGGTTAAAATACCTAGATATGCCAAAATTAGTAGCTTGAGGTTAAAATCACATGGTTCTGGGGGGGACTGTTCAGATAGTTGGGGACTGTCTAGGGTGTCCATAGAGGTGGGGGGTAGTCCAGGGGTGTGTGTGTGGGGGTGGGGGTCCAAGGGGGTGGGGGTCCAAGGGGGTGGGGGTGTCGAAGGGGGTGGGGGGGGGGGGCTGTCCATGGGGGGGGGGGGGGGGCTGTCCAAGGTTGTGGGGGACTGTCCAGAGGGTTTGGGGGCTTTCCGGGGGTGGGGGCTATCCAGAGGGTTGGGGGTGTTTAGGGGGGTGTCCAAGGGGGTAGGGGTGGGGGTGGTGTCCATAAGGGGTGGGGGTGTCCAAGGGGGGTGGGGGTGCGGTCTAGAGGGGTGGGGGTTGTCCATGGGGCTGTCCAGAGGGGTGGGGGTTTTCCATGGGGGTGGAGGTGTCTAGTGGGTGTCCAAGGGGGTGGGGGTGGTGTCCATAGAGTTTGGGGGGATATCCAGAGGGTTGGGGGTGTCCAGGGTGTCCATGGGGGTGGGGGGGGGGGTCGAAGCAGGTGGGATGTCGATGGGTGTGAGGGGATGTCCAAGGGTGTGTGTGGGGGCTGCCAAGGGGGTGGGGCATGTCCAGAGGGATTGAGGGGTTTTCCGGTGGTGGGGGTCTGTCCAGAGGGTTGGGTGTGTCCAAGGGGGTGTCCAAGGGGGTATGGGTGTGGTGGTGTCCAGGAGGGGTGGGGTACTGTCTAGAGGGGTGGGGCTGTCAAGGGGGTGGGGGCTGTCTAGAGGGGTGGGGGATATACAAGGGGGTTGTGGGTTCCCCGGGTGTTCAAGGGGGTGGGGTTGGTGTCCAAAGGGTTCAGGGGGCTGCCCATAGGGTTGGGGGTGTCCAGGGTGTCCAGGGTGTCCATGGAGGTGGGGGGGCAGTCCAGGGGTGGGGGGTTTAAAGGGGGTGGGGTGTCTAAGGGGGTGGGGGTTGTCCAAGGGGGTGGGGGCCTGTCCAGAGGGTTTGGGGGTTGTCTGGGGGCTTTCCAAAGGGTTGGGGGTCAGGGGGGGGGGTGTCCAAGGGGGTAGGAGGTGGGTGGTGGTGTCCGGGAGGGGTGAGGGTGTCCAGGAGGGGTGGGGTGTCCAGGGGGGTTGTCTAGTCAGTGGGGGTGGTGTCCTGATGGGTGAGGGGTTTCCCATGGGTGTGGTGGTGTATAAGGGGTATCCAAGGGGGTCGGGGTGGTTTCAATGGGGTGGGGGTCTGTCCAAGGGAGTGGTGGTGTCCAGGGGGTGTCCAAAGGGGTGGGGGTGGTGTCCAGTGGTGGGGGGCTGTCCAAGGGGGTGGTGGTGTCCAGGGGGTGTCCAAGGGGGTAGGGGATAAGTGTCATTTGGGATTCAGTATTTCATCGTGGTTTGTGAGATTATGACATGATGAGTGTACTGTTTCATCGATATTAGTGTTGCAATATGATTCTATTTGGATATATATTTTTTGACTAGTCATCAACTATTACAAAATTATGGGTTATGGGGGAGGCCATGTCGTGGTTTTCAAACATGTGTAGTTATCCTGACCCCATTGTGCAATTATGATTGGATTTACATTGTGATTTTCTCCATATGAGTTTTTATTTTAAATTTGATTTGATTATCATGTTTTCTCCATTTTCTCTAATTTTCAATCAACCATTGGAGGCCCCGTGGTTTTCTTTTATTAAATGGAATTTAAAACTGTTATATCTAACTATATTTCCTTTTTAATATCATATTCAAGAATATTTTTTTAAATACACAAAGATTTGTTTTATATATAAAAATTTTTTTACATTCAAATTATAATTTTTTTCATATAAACATATATTTTTATTATCTTAAAAAGATTTATAATTTTGATATTTTATATAGGTAATAATTAGTTGAAGTTGGATTACGGCACATCGAATGAGAATGGAATATGAGGACGGTGTTGATTCCTTTTTCTAAT
Source organism: Viscum album (assembly GCA_963277665.1). Lineage (NCBI taxonomy): Eukaryota > Viridiplantae > Streptophyta > Magnoliopsida > Santalales > Viscaceae > Viscum > Viscum album. Next base: position 1,074,399,458 of record OY728129.1, read on the forward strand.
TTTCTAAATTAAATGTTCCAAGTAGTGACATTTTTTTATTTTCATGCCTAAAATGTTTGAATATGAAGAAGAAAAAAAGTAGAGAGATAAAAGATCATCTGATTTGTCACAGTTTTAATCCGATTTATAGCTCATGGATTTGGCATGGTGAAACTGGATGGAATGTCACTGATGATGATGATTTGGAAGATGGTGACTCCGATGGAATTGAATAAATGAATCGAGATATTGAAGCATAAAAAATTGAGATAGAACCGACAGTTGCACGTCTATATAGGGATTCTAAATAACTATTATATCCTGGTTGTACAGATTTTACGGTTTTGTCAGTGGTGTTATGATTGATTAACTAGAAGGCGAAACATGGATGGAGTGACAGAAGTTTTACAGAGTGTCTACAATTGATGAAAAACATTCTTCAAAAAGATAATGATCTTATAGATTCACATTATAAGGCCTAGAAAATATTATGCCCTATAGGATTGGGATAGAAGAAAATACATGCCTCTCAGAATGACTGTATGATATATAGGAAGGAATATGAATTTTTATTAGAGTGTCCTAAATTTGAGACATCACGATATAAGGTGAATGAAAAATCACAGACTGATGTAGAGATTACAAAGATCCCTTCAAAGGTATTTTTGTATCTTCCTATAATTCATCATTTTAAACATTTATTTTCAAATTAAAATGATAAAAAACGGTTAAGATGACATGCTAATGAGAGGTTATGTGGTGGAAAAATACATCATCCAGCTGATTGTCCACAATGGAAGAAAATTGATGAGCAGTATCCAAAATTTGGAAATGATATTAGAAATCTCAGACTAAGGTTATGCACAAATGGATTGAATCCATACTAGACCCTCCGTAGCACACATAGTTCATGGCCTGTTTTATTGGTAATTTAAAACCTATCTCCTAATGTCTGTATGAAGCACAAATATTTCATGTTCAGTATAATTATCATTGGTCTTAAGTAACTAGGCAATGATATTGATGTTTTCTTGTCCCCATTGTTTGATGATTTAAAACATTTATGGGAGGATGGTATTAGGGTGTATGATTCTTATAAAATGGAAAATTTTCAACTGCATGAAGTTCTTTTTTCACTATAAATGACTTCCCAACACATGGAAATTTGTTTGGATACAGTGTTAAAGGGCATAAAGCATGTCTAATTTGCGAACAACGGACGTCATATTGTAAATTCAATCATGGGAGGAAAACACTGTACATGGGTCAACGAAAGTTTTTTCCAATGGATCAATCTTATAAAAGACTAAAAAAGGCATTCAATGGCTCAAAAGAATTTCATATTGCTCCAAAAACTTTATCCCCTGATCTGTATTTTGAGAGGGTGAAAAACCTTGATGTAACATTGGGAAAGACACGGAAATTTGGTAATCATAGACATATTTGGAAGAAAATGTCAATATTTTTTGAGCTACCATATTGAAGATATCACGATGTTAAAAAAAATATTGATGTCATGCACGTGGATATGAATATTTTGGACAGTTTGTTTGGAACATTTTTAGATATTAAAGGAAAGACAAAAGATGGGTTGAATGCAAGATTATACTTACTATCAATGGGAATACGTTTGGAGTTAGCTCCAAATCCTAATGTAAGACAAACATTTCTTCCCCCAGCTTGTCATACATTATCGAAGAGGGAGAAAATTAGCTTTGGTCAGTGTCTTCATGATATCAAAGTGCCCCAAGGATATTATTCAAATGAAAAAAAATGTGTCTCATTGAAGGACTTGATGTTTATTGGTATGAAATATCATGATTGTCATGTCATGATGAAAAAACATGTACCAGTTACATTGTGTGGAATATTTCCCATTTATGTCAGAAAGACAATAATGAAGTTGTGTTATTTTTTCAATTAAATTTGTAATAAGATGATGGATGTGAATGCTTTGAAATTTTTTCAAATGGATGCACTTTTTATACTTTGTCAATTGGAAATGTATTTTCCTCCAACTTATATTGATATAATGGTGAATTTAATGATTCATCTGGTTAGAGAAAAAAATCTTTGTGGAAATGTATATATTCATTAGATGTATCCTTTTTAAAGTTATATAAAAATATTGAAGGGGTATGTTAAGAATGCATATCGACCTAAAGCCTCCATTATTGAAAAGATTATTTCGGAGTAGGTTGCAGAGTTTTGTATAAGCTACTTGGCTACGGCGCAACACATAGTTTTGACTTTATCTCGCCATGGACGAGTAAATAAAAAGGGAAAGGGGATTCATGTCATGAATGTCAAATCTTTGTCATCTGACCAGATGAAGAAGTTAGAATAATACTTCTTGAATAACATAGGTGATGCTCAACTTTATATCACATTGCATATTAATGAATTGAAACAATGTTATCCAAAGAAGAAAGAAATGTGGATTTTTGAATGAGCACAACAATACATTTTTTCCATGGATTAAGAAGTCCTTTCATGGTAGATCAGATGTATTAGAGACATTAAAATGGATAGCGGGTGGTCCATTTTAAATGTGGTAACATGGTCTAGTTATGACATTAACGGCTATACATTTCATACGAATGCTCAGGATAAAAGAAGTACAGTTTAGAATAGTGGTGTATTGGTGTTTGTAGAAGCAATGCATTTTTCAAGTGCTAAGGTCAAAACCCCAATTTCTACATCAAGTGTATATTTTGGAGTGATTTAAGACATATGGGAGGTGGATTACTTTAAAATTAATGTTCTTTTTTTTAACTGTAAATGGTTTATTAGAAAGAACAGTGTCAGACACGATGAATTGGGAATGACATTTGTTAATATGAATAGATTGGAAGAAACATCTGATTATTTTATAATGGTAAAACATGAAAAACAAATTTTCTATGTAGTAGATAAATCATATATGCAGTGGGCTATTGTTTTTCAAGGGAAAAAACAATATGTTGGTGAGGATGAACTTGATGAAGATGATAGTTTATGAAGGATACCTACTTCTATGGAATGATTAGGAGAACATAATGATGAGCATGTTAAAGACATGGTTTGTGCCATAAGAAATGTTCATGACGAAGTATTTTTGGAAGAAAATCCATTTGAACATTCCTAAAATTACAGGTAACTTTTTTTTATTTCTTTTTTACATTAATTATTTTCATAAAATGGTAGATATTGTATGTTTTTTATTTATTAAAACATGTATTGAAACAAATTAAGTATCAGGTTTATTTTGTTTTATTTTTGTTTAGTTTACTTTATCATGTTTACCATTACATTAATTATATATCTATTATTTTTTTAGTGAAAATTAGTTTACCATGTTTACCAGGTTTACCATGTTTTAATTTTTTTAGTTTTCTTTATCATGTTTACCCTTATATAAATTATATATCTATTATTTTTTTCAGTGAAAATTACTTTACCATGTTTACCATGTTTACCATGTTTACCATGTTTACCATGTTTACCATGTTTACCATGTTTACCATATTTTTCATGTTTACCATATGAACTATCTTTACCATAATTACCATTGTTTAATATTCTTACCATATTAACCATTTTTACTATTACGTAACTTAGTACAATTTTCTATTTTCTGATTACAGTAGTATTAAAATATCCGAATTTTTATATTTGTGAACCAATGTTTGTTTTTTTGATTTGAAGGATAATGAAAGATCAATCAGTTGATCAACCACTTGATTATAGAGATGGGAATATTGGTCATACCTTTGAGAGGAACATTCACATTCTCCTCTTGATGTTCCCCAATCTTCCTCATGTGCTCCCATTACTACAAAGAGTTCAAGAGTTGGTAAACGTGGGTGCACACGTTTACCAAAATTATCACTTACCCGTACGTAGGATCAGAGGATACTCGTTGAGTTTGATGAGGATGATATTCTTAGAGGTCCAAATGAAAAATATTTTATGTGTTTTGTATCCACTCAGGGTAAGAGAAGAGTAAGCATTTTGTATTATGACTGAAGAAGTGTGGAAAAAGCGATAATTTCTCAGTTGTTGGAGACGATTTTGGTAAGATATTTTGTTATTTTTTTCCTATTCTTTAATTGTTTCTAGTATATATAATATGTTTAAACTCTTCTTTATTAGATGACATTTGATATTCCTAACACTGGAGGAGTCAGGAAGAAATGATTAACAATGGATGCAAGGAGATGGTGGGATTTTAAATCAACCCTCAAATCTGATTTCATTTTTGGCTATACGAGTCATGACAATCCATGTCGTATATATCCTTTCATAGATGAAGACACATGGAGAAGGTTTATTGAAATTAGAAGAAAAGAATCATTTTTATTAAGGGCAATGTAAACTTATATATAATTTCTTATATAAATGATCTTATTACTTTTTTTAATGATTTCTTATTCATAATTTATAGAAAACAAGGAAACATCATTATGAGATCCAATCTAAAAATTTATACCCTCATAGTTTATCTCGGGGAGGGTATACATTATTGGAAGAACAAATAATGGAGGAAAAATTACAAAAACTAAGAGCTGAGTCTTCAAGCTCTGGAGAGGTGGCCCCTCCATCCCCTCCATCTAGACATGAAAAATGGAAGAGAGCTCAGATGGGCAAAAAATGGCAATATCTTTCAGAAGATTCAAGAATCATAGTTGAGAGGATTGTAAGATATTTATTTTATTTATTTAGGTTCACTGTTTTCTTCATATAATTTCAATCATTATAGAAATTTTAAATTAATTAATAAAGTATTCTCTTGGGGATCGGAGCTCACAAGGGGTATTTACAGCTGCTGGGGGGAAACAAATTTTATCTACAACATTGGGAATGCCCAAACATCTTGGTCGTGTACGAGGATATCTTGAAGGTGTTTCGGTAAGAAACGTGTTGACACGTTTCTCAACTACATACGTTGAGGGTGATTATAAGACAAATATAATCCTTAGTGGTTGATGTTAATAATATTAATGCGACGATGGAGGAAAATATTAGAGCGTTGGTATAGTCTATGTTTGCAGACTTGCAAAGATAATTTAAGACTGCAGCTCCCACTCCTCCACCTCCGCCAGTAGCTCCCACTCCCCCACCTCAGCCCGTAGACACCATTTGTTATCCTAATCTTCCACCACAACTTCCTACTTATTGCAAGTTGTATGTTGATGATCCTCAACATCAAATAGTTTCATATGGGTTGGTATATTGTATAGGAGATATTTTTCTTCATCAACGATTAGAGGTAGAGAATCAGAGGGTCATTGTATGAGATATTATAGATAGATCAGCTCGAGTACCATTACCTATAGATGAGGTGATGATAGTTGGACATAGTATTAGCCATTTGTTAATGTGGTCATCCAGACTTCTTTGACTCATTAACATAGAGGTATGTATGTTATATCTTTTATTTTATTTTATATTAAAGTTTTTTTATCATTTAAAAACTAATATATTTTTCTATTTATTTTTACAGGAATACGTCAAAGGTAAAGAAATATTGTATATAAAACAACAAAGAAAAATGCCTATGACATCAGATACAGATTCTAGTGCTTTTGACAAATTTTCAAGATATTCAAATTTGTTGGCAGATCATTATGAGTTTCCAATGGAAGCTCATTTTTGTGGAAGTGCAATAACTATGTGGATTATGAAAGCAGATATCATGGAGCTTGTTACTGGAGATAAGTTGGGCATCAACGTGGTCCATGGTTTTTCCATGTAAGTCTTAACACCTATTCCCTGCATTATATTTAATAAAAATGTATAATTATGTGTGTTTTGTATTAGGTAACTTTATAACATTTGTGAGAAGAATGAGTGGACAGATGTATATGGGTTCATGGACCCGCATTTGATTTTCCATGAAGCATGTACGTTGGATGAGGTACAAAGAATGGTTTATATTTATGAAATACTTGAACATAATATATTCCCACAGTGTTGGATGATTCCTTTTTATGAGAGGTATGAAACACATGTCTCTCAAAGATTTCATTATCTTTTAACATAAAAAACCACTAACCTGAAATTTTTTTATTAGTGATCATTGGATGTTAGGGGTTTTTTTCCCAACGTAGAAGACACTTTATAGGATAAGCTATGTCCATTGTGATGTGCGAGAAAGTTTATTGAAAATGTTGGAAAAGTAATTTTCAATTTCTCAATAGTTTTTTATATTATAATGAATTTTAAATTTATCGCATTCATATTATTTTCTAACAGGGGATGAGTCTACTTTCAAAAAACACAACGAAAAGGAGTGTGAAGAACAAATATGTAAATGTAAAGGTATATATCCATTTATAGTTTGTACTATTTGATTTATTAAATAAAAATAATATATTGAATTTAAACTCATTCAAAAATAATTTTAATGAACAACATGGCCTCATCAAATATGGATATTATATGTTAACATTTATGTATGAAATAATAAAAACTGGGAAAGTTGTGAACATTGACCTGGTAATATTTCCTTTTGAACATTGCCATAATATTTAATTTGATTTAATCATTATAGAAATTAACGACTATCCTTTTAATTTTTAACAATTTGATGACCCTCAAACCTATAGTGCTGAAGACGCCAAACACTTACAAGTGAACTGGTCAAATTGTTTTACAGGTTTGATTGATTTTTAGTTGTTTGTAGTGTAAAATTTAATTTTGAATAATGTCATTATACTTGTGTATTTGGTTTTCATTTAGGTTGGTTTTAGATTTTTTTTACATTGTATGTTTTTAATGTTATATATTTTAATTTTTAATTTGGATCTACTTATTGTTTTTGTCTACTTATGATGGTTTTTCTGGTATGGATTCTGGTCTGGGGGGAGGGGTTCCAAGGGTGTGGGGGTGTTTAAGTGGTTGGGGTATTCAGGGGTGTGGGAGGGTTTTACGGTCGGGTGGGGGTATCCTGGGTTTCCCAGAGAGTGGGGGTGCAGTCCGGGGGGTGGGAGTGTTTCTAGGAGGGTGGAAGGTCTGTCCAGGGGAGTGGGGCTGTCTAGGGGTGTCCAGGGGTGTGGGGGTGTTCTGTGGGGTGAGGAGGGTTTCCAGAGGTGTGGGAGGGATGTTGAGTGGGGTGGGGGTCTAGGGTGTCCATGTGGATGGGGGGGAAGTCCATGGGGTGGGAGAGGAGGCACCGCTATCCCTCAGGGTGTCGAACGCTGCTGGAAGGTACTCATCACTCCCGCATGTGAAACATTTTGAAATCTCAAGCTTCACATGTGGGAGTGATGAGTACCTTCTAGTAGAATGCCCCCGATGGATGGCGGTGCCTCCACTCCCAACACCAGCTATCCAGGGGCTACCTGGGTCTTTCTAGGGGGTGGGGCAGTCCATGGGTGTCCAGGGGTGGTGGGGTAGTCCAGAGGTGTGGGGTTTATCTAGGAGGGTGGGGGTTATCCAGGGGTGTTGGGGGCTATCCAGGTGTGGGGGCGGTCCAGGGGTGTGGGGGTGTGGTGGGGCTTTCATGTGGGGTGGTGGGGTTTTGGTATGTTCTTGGTAACTTTGTGGTCTCTTTTAGGGGTGTGGGAGGGCTGTTTAGGGGTGTGTGAATGTTTTCTAGGGGGTGGGGGTATATAGGATGGTGGGGGATGTAAAAGGGGTGGTGGTGATGTCCAGGGGTGTGGGGGTGTCGAGGGGTGTGTTGGCGGCAGTCCAGTGGGGTGAGGGGGTTCTATTTAATTTTTGGTAACATTTTGGTCCTATTTCTGGGGTGTGGGAGGGTTGTCCCGGGGTGTGGAAGTGTTGTCCATGGGGTGAGGGTATACATGAGGGTGGGGGTAGTCCACAAGTGTGGGGGCTGTCTAAGGGGTGGTGGGGATGTCCAGGGGTGTTTGGGGTCATCCAGGGGGTCGAGGGGAAACCCAGGGGTGTGGGGGTGTCCAGGGGTTTGGTGGGGGCAGTCTAGTGGGGTGAGGGGGGCTATCCAGGGGGTGGGGGGGGGGGGGGGGCTGTCCGATGGGGTATGTTTAAAATGTTACAAATTTAAATGATTAATTTTTCTTTGGTTCTTGTTTTGGTCTACTTCTGTTTTTCAACTACGAATTCTTGGTTTGGTTTCTTTTTGTTTCTTGGGAGAGCAGAGGACTGCTTTCTATTTTAAAAAAATTTGGTTTTTCACATCAGTTATTAAATAACTGATGTGATAAACACCCCCAAATGGTTTATCTGGTCGGTTATTTAATAACTGACGTGATAAACACCTCCCAAACTGGTTTATCACGTCAGTTCATAAATAACCGACGTGATAAACACCCTGGTTTACCATGTCTGTTATTAAATAACCGATGTTATAAACCCTCCCCCTCTGGTTTTTCACATCGGTTATTTATCAACCGACGTGATAAACATGAAGATGTTGTATTTTTTACATCTGTTTTTATATAACCGATGTAAAAAACAATATTTATAACATCATCTGTATTAACTTCGACTAAAAACCGACGTAAAAAATAAAAAATAACTGACATAAATGACGTTTTTTACTAGTGGAAGAGATTGTAACATATAATTATTACCACTTTTGTAACATTGAATCATAATACCTATTATGTAATTACATAAAATGGATCTTTAAATATCACCAGGACAGGTAATTTCATGATATTAAATTTCAATAGGGCTTTATTTGCACCTCATGAATTAATATAGGTGTGTATCATGAAATATATGTCAATGAAGGAAATTTCAGACAAAACCCCTTTACAAAATTGGTATTGATTGAACCCTAAACACCATTAAAAATATAATAAAAAATGGATATGTAAATGGAAATAACTTTTAGGATAATAATCATAAAATATATTTATGGTAATTATAAGAACTACATAAATTAAATAGTTGTTAAATATAGCATGTTTTTTTTCAAAGTAAAAGGTGAGAGAGAAACCCCTTACTTTATGTCATAACTTCCTTCGTACATGTTAAAACCACATGTATAAAAATTGTATGATTATTAAAATATATAATAGAACAATATTTAAATATCCAACAAAATATGATTTTATTATGATTTTATATTGACTTTTACTTAACAATGTCATGTTTATGTTACATTTTAGGTTATAACTACTTTGTTTTCCTTATAATAGTTTACTTTTATTTCTATAATACGAAATTTGTTGAGGATTTCACAATTTATATAATTTAATCTGAAATACTAATATCATATATATTCGTTATATATGTATTTATCAAATCCTATAATATTTCGTTACATGAAATTAAATACACCATTCGTGGTGACGGTGGGTCATATGTATGAATGAACACTATTTCCATTTTCTAATTGTATTGAAATAAATTGAGTAAGTAATATATATATATTTATATATTATCTTTCTATTTTCAATCTTAATACATTCCATGTAAACCATGAATGAATTACATTGCTTTGTGTGGCAGTAGTCCGCCGTACACAGGAACAAAGTTATCGTATTCTCACAAAATGGAATCCATGAAGTTGTGTGTGAAATAATATTTCTATATCAATAATACTATCATAAATTACATATATATCATTTATAAACATTATTTTCATAATTATTACCAAAATTTAGTGGTGGTAATGTTAAAAACTAACAATATCAGATCGGGTGGCGGTAGTTCGTTATACACACAAATAATGATAATGTATCCCATTTGGTAGTAGTTTGTGTCATTGTAGGTCATAACCATAAAATAAAAAATATTATTGTAACTAATATACGAATGTTATTATATAATCATTATATAAAAATAAATAAAGTTATTTTAGGGAGAAATAAATCCGAATGTTTGTTGAAAAACAATACCTCTTCTACGGGTATCTCCTTTTGGTTTGCACCAAAGACCCTATTTGTTGGATATATACCCAAAATAAGGAATAAATTATGAGATTAATAAAGTTTTGATGTTATTTAGACATGTATTATATTATAAAAATGGATTTATATGAGTGAATAAGTGGGGATATTCAGTGCCTTTTATATTTGAGGAGGAGTGACGTTCTTGTAAATACTAAAAATTATTCACTATTAGGTGGTCAAAATTACCCAAAGTGGATCCCAAAATGACAATTAAAGGTTTTGTGGGATTATATTTTTTATAAGAACCTAAAAAAAATTTATAAAAATTGTTTAAACATTTAATTCCCCAATATATAAGATTCTATATTTTTACTATTTTGGTTTTTAATAATGTTAACAGGATTTCTAATATAAGTAATTTTCCATCTCATACTAGAATAAAATGAACCTTATTATATAATTTAGACCAAATATTCTAAATATTATATAAAATTCATAAAAATAAATATTATGTGTGTTTTGTGAATTAATTTTAATATAATCAAACGCAACGTTTGAAAATACCTCTTTAACAATAAATGCACTAATAATGTTTTCATGATTTAAGGATCTATATAGTAATTATAATTGAACAATTATTCCATGAATGGACTTCATTTGATAATTATTATCATTTAAAATTTAATTTACATAAGATACTACTTTTTTTAATTTTAAATCAACTTATAAGAAAATCATTTATTATAAAATGTCATTAATGTAAATTTTGAAATTATTCATTTAATTTTAATTAAAAAAATACCAATACAATAATGGAAATAAAATTAATTATCTTCAAAACTATTTAACATGATATATTAATCTAGAGAAATAATTTATTAAAAAAATTAATTCAATTCACTTAACTTTTAATAATATTAGTATCATATTATTTATTTAGTTATTAAATTAATAATTCCATCATTGGACTTCCTTACAAGTTTTATGAAATTATATCACCATTAACAAATTATCATGTTAAAAAATTATTTATATTTCAATATAGTAATTATAACTGAATGTCTTTAATTTTTACCTAATTCCAAATCTTTATAGAGTTAAAATGAATAATGTAGAATTTTTTATCTTTCTCTTTATTTAGATTATTAAATGTGCCACATTTATGTAAAAGTATCCAAATAAATTCAAAAACAAAATCGATCCAAATGCACTAAGGGGATAAAATTTCTTTAAAATGGATGCTTCACATGTTTTTGGTCTTTCTTACAAATTATATTCTCTGTTTAGGAACACAATAAACTTATTTTTTCCATTAAACAATATAATTAATTTTAACTATATTCAATAATCATTTTGGTAATAGATTCAGTTTGTCTTATTACACATTAGAATTTTTTATAATTTAAAATTTGGAATCCATTTTTACAATATATCAATCACGAATGTTTGAAAAATTAATTTAATATTAATCTTTCATGTGTAAAGAGAAAGCATGGTTTTGATGTGAAACTAGAAAAATGTTGCAAATTTTTTATATCCATTATCAATATGAAATTTATTCCAATGACCTAAATTGTAATGATAGATATATAATTGATCTAATTTTACTTTAAAACGCATTAAAATATAATTTAGCATTATAAATAATTTGAATGAAAAGACAATTTTCAATTAAAATTTGTTATTTTCACTATTCATGATTAATATGAAACATTTTAGAAAATATCAAAAAAATAGCACAATGAAATTTTTTATTCCAATTCAGAAAGTAAAATTTATGATTTCAAATATATTTTTAAAAGTGGTTAAATTTAATTTTTTATTATGTACACCTAGCACATTTAACTCACCTTTTTAAAAAGATGTTACTTTTCTGAAAATATTAATTTTTTATTTTAAATTATTTTGACTTTATTTATTATAAATAGATAAATAATATAACTTGCCTGGTTTTTATTTTTGTAAATTATTTAATCATATTCATTCTGTCTAAATAGTAATATTAATACCATACCGATGTTCGGTATAAATAGGTATTTTGTGTAACATGAGCTAAACAGACTGTTATGCATACCAGAATCTAAACATAGTGTTTTGTATAATGGAAGATTAACTTGGTATGGTGTATTAATATTGATTAATTTGTGTAGCATGTAACTAAATCCATTAATAAATTTTAATTTATTCAAAAATAATAATTTATAAAAAGATGGGGTGTTACAATTTTAGTCTACACAAAGGCACCAGATGGACACTACTAGATAGATATTGAATAGAGTTTTCTGGATAAACCAGTCAGATAGACAGCAAATATATTTAAGAAATTTCTTACATGATTCTTTGAATGAATTTGAATATGTAATTTCAAGAAAATAATATGTGAAGAATTATTATTAGCATAATAATAATATATACAATCCTATTTGTTATGGTTTCTAACAATTTTGGTTAAAATATTTGTTACATATTATATATTCATGGAGATCACATAGACTAATGTTTGATCATAGTGAAATTAATCTTTAATGTTATTCCAAAATTTCCTCAATTATGTAAGATGAAAATTCAAAAACACAATATTCGATTCATTGAAAATACAACAAAAATTTAAATATAATTCCATAAAATTAAGTGAAGGGTGTGACATTTTGAACTCATAATGGAATTGTTAAAATGGATTAAATATTATATTTTAGTGAATTTTGATTTTTTTTAAAAAATCGAACACTGTATATGAATTTTGAAAATTGCAATTATATTTATATTTCTTCACATGAAAATTGAAAATTTAAAGTTGTCAAATTTCAATTTGGGAATTCTGAATGCACTTTAAAATGGTTCACATGAATGTAATTATGTTTCTAGAAAATTATAATTCAAATAGGTTCATTTAAATCATCTTAAATTGAATCATAGATTTTAATTTTGAAAAGAAACTTATTTTTTTTGTTTTTTTATTTATTTTTACTATAATTAGAAAATGAAATCAATGAAAAAAAATGTTTTGTTTGAGAATTGAAATATAAATATTAATATTGTCTTGGGTTTAACTCGTCAACCTAACCTTCAGGTTGGTAGTGGGATGACTACCACATCAGCTAGTGGTATATGGATCATTAAAAATTCAGTTTAAAAAATTAATATTTTCGTTTAATAGGAATAAACGAGGGAAAATTTGTTTCTCGTTGAATGAATGGGTTCTAAAAGGATTATCTATCAGGGGTCCTAGTACCAATGCAATAAAAATACTGAATCAAATAGAACCTAAAATTGATAGATTCCAACTTGTTTACTATGTAATATATTCTAGAGGGAAGAAATTTTCAAGTGACTTTTCATTGGTGTTTCCGGGTAATGTTTTGGGGTGTTTTCATGGGGCATTTCATAGAGGGTGGCCATTTTCAGTTGTGTTCATTACGAGGCTCATGAAAATTGAAGGGAATTTATATTCGAATATCCACCATGAATTTTCAATATGAATTTATGTAGCTAATTACTACTAGTAATTTTCCATATATATCAACATAAAAGATTCCCAATAAAAATTCCACGATTCCATTTATACTATAAAGTCAAACCATGAATTCTTTGTTGGGATTATGAGTTAAAATTTATAATTATATCAAAATAAGTGGTTTAAATTTAAAAATTGATTTAAAGTGAAAATTCATTCTAGTATATCACTACCAAAATCTGATGCTGAATGGAAATGAAAATTTTTAGTTTCTCTTTACCATAGAAGTGTCCACTAGAAAGTATGAATGTCAATTCTTAATGATATTTCTCTTGTGGTAGAAATTTTCTATTGATTCTAAAAATGTCATGTAGAAAATTTCTATTATAATTGACATTGAAAATTCCACTGCTAATTTATACAATGAAATCCCATATGACATTCCTACTACATATTCTCATTACGAATTAACAGTTGGGATTCCTAGTTCAAATTTACAAAAGGTTCAGAAGAAGTGATTTCTGATTTTTAATTGATTTAAAGATAAAATTTCATATTCTATTTTGATGAAAGAATATAAAATTTAATGTAAGTTGAATATTCCACATGGAGTTTCTATTACAAAAAATAAAAGAAATTGTCCAATTGGAATTTCTAATTGATTAAAAATAATTAACACCATAAATAAATTTACAATAAAGATGTGACCTGACAGTTTTTTCACATAAATTTTATAGCTCATAACGATAGAGATCAAGCTGAATATGGATTCTCTATATGATACAGAAGACCTAAATTCGTTAGATTTGAATACTATGCAAAATATGTTTAACTATTACATAAGGGATCATAATTATGATGACATTACAGACTAAAAGTGTTCTGCATAAATTTTCATCAATAGGGATGAGGATCCAAATTCATTATAAACCACCCTATCTAATATCATTTTAAACAAATCATTACGTGCAAAAAAATAGTTGGTATTTTTTTTAAATAACAATTTTCAGCCTATTCATTTTATGTTTCTTATGGATGCATTAGTGGTTTTGGTATACAAAAGAATTATGATAATATAAATAAAAATGATAAAATCTTAGTGAAATCAACATTGTATACATGTAGAAAAAAAATTTTGAATATAAGAAAAATGTGATTTCAATGTCAAAAATAAAAATCCATAAAAATAGACTAGTTTTCCAGCAAAAATGGGAGTTATCTACAGATCTAATAATCAGTACGAGTTCAAGAAATTTTTTATGGAACATAACTGTTATTTATATAATCATTAGACAATGAATTTTATGCGTTCACAATGATGCATCCATTATGCACAATGTTTCAAGTTGGATTTTAATTATAGATATTGTTTGAAGCCTAATGATTCATTTTTACTTGTAATATTTATTTTAGGTCAGCCTGAGAATCATAGATATACACCAATTGGGAAAATAAATTGTATTTTTTCCAAAATATAGAAAGACTTGAATCTATGTGACGATTATGGTATGTTACAATACATAGAGAAGTAATAAAAGGATAACACATCATTCATATACTTAGTGGAACATTACATGTTCAGTCAAATTAGCAATATTTTTTATGTTGAACCCAAAATGAAGGTGGATTATAAGAATTTTGGATATGTTGTCAGGTTGGACACCACCTTAGACACAAACAAGGATTCCATGCCTTTTGGAGTATTTTTATGTATAAACCCTCATAATGAGATTATAATTTTTGGTGAAAGACTATTATATTATGCGAAAAAAGACCCATCTAGTTGGTTGTTTAGTATATTTTTTTATTTCCATGATTGGAAGAATACTAAGACAATATTCATAGATCAATATACAGTTATTTATATAGTCATTTGTTTGGACCTACCAAAAACACGACAAGACCCATGCACATAAAACATAATTAAAAATGGAACTAAATAATTGGGACCAAAAATGAGAGATGAATTGTAATTGTTGAAAAAATAAAATAAAACATATTTATGGAGTTTTAGAGAATTATAAATTTGAGGCAGTATGGTAACAAATCCAAGTAGATAGTTGTAATAAAAATATTACATGGATAGAAGATACCTTCAAATTAATGGATAAATGGGATCATTGTTTTAATAAGACTACATTGACATTAATAATTTAAAGAACCTAATTTTTTGTGTGGTTCCGTGGTGTATTAATGTATTATTGAATCATAAGCTCAGCGTCTTGGAATTATTCCAAAAATTTGATTGTGTGTTAGATAAAAATCATTATCTAGAAATGAAAGATGAATTTTATGGCCAAGAAAGGCTCCCACATAATCATTTTCAATAACATTTTATCATCGTTCAAGAAATTCATATTTACACACACAAAATATTCGATCTTTTTCAGCATGAACACTGAATATGTGGAAGTAGTTTCCCTATGTCTTCCAATCAAACAGTTTCCCCAAATAGGAATGTTTTTCGAATGAAAGGATCTTTTAATGATTCTATTTTTAATGTGTACCATGATTCACCTCTGATAATTGGTTTTACATGTATGAAATTATAGATTTATGGTTATTTGTGTTGTCTTGAACAAAAATTATTGTAATGTTTGTATGTGAAGATATTGTTAGTGTAATATATCCATAAGATATGTACAAGAAATTACCTTGACATCTAGTTGACAAACACAAAATTAAATCATGTAGAAGAAGATTTGGTTGTAAGAAAAGAATAGTGTAACATACAGTTTTCATGAATGAAAATAATGATTATAAGGGAATCATGTGAGATTGAAAAAAGATATATAATTGGGATATCAATTCTGAAAAATTATTCCCTGGAATTGAAGGAAACTAGAAATTATTCTCCCTCAAAATACATTCAAGGGGAATCTGATTTGGATCATTGACAACAATATAAAACATCATTCATGAATAAATATAAAACAAAAGGTGGTGACTGGCTCAAATGTTTCCAACAGTAGGCAAATAATGCATCACAAAAATGTGACATATGCAAAATCAAGAGACCGTAAAAATTGTATGTGACGCTTATATGTATCCTATGTTATTGAACTACATTGTTTTGTGCGATCATACATAAATAATGTTATAATGTTATTGGAGGGAGTTTCTAAAGAATAGTATAATAGTGGATACCATGGTGATCCTATCATGGACCACTGTATATTTAAATTGTTTGCCATAGGTTGAAAACTATCATATTTAAACACAGTTCATACAAATTTATATATTGTGATATTTAAACTCATATGAAACACTTATGTAATTATTTTTTTATTTCATTGAACACCATCATTTAGTAAAATCATCGATAAATAATGTTATAATGTTGTTGTAGGGATGTTCTATAAGACTATTGAATTATGGGTACCATGGTAATAATGTTGATCTCAATGTTTTTAAATATTGTACTATATATTTAAACATACATATTTAAACACACTTTTTAACACTTGATATATTGTGATATTTGAAATATTATAAAAAAAAATCTATTCTTTATATTTTTAGTAATAATATATAATTATTGCTAACTGGGAGGCACCAAAGTTCAATTTTCATCATTTCAGACTGAAAAATTTAGTAACCACTAAAAATTGGAATGACAACAAATTTTTCAGGAAGGACACATTAATATGAGAATTATATAATTCAGTTGATACCCAGCTTCAACTGCAGATGTAATACTGATATCAAATTTTTTATTAAAGTTATTTTTTAAAAATAAAAATTTTGTAATCTTTAGTGGTGGAAAATTACATTGGAAACATTTAAAGAATGAAAGAGGAAATTTCTACATAGAATTTTCAGTAGAAGTTTCCACTCCAAATTTTCATTTGGAAATCATATTTGGAATTTTTAGGAAAAGCAATATTACATCAATAATACAGATAACAGATACATCAATGAGAAATTATAGAGTAAAAAATAATACTATCATAGATTAAATCAATAGAAGATTTATAAAAAGGTTCTTCTTGGTCATCAAAAAAACATTTCCACCCCATATGCACCACCCATCCAATTGATTCAAACCAAAGTAAAAATTTCTACTCAAAGTTTCAACTATAAATTAACTATGGTAATTATCTGTTGGAATTTATATAAACAACATGCTTCTATTCAAATATTTGTTAGAAATCTTGTAATGGCCCGAAACTCTCCGCCACATTCCTTTGTCAAAAAGAAGGTCAAGAAGTGTTCTGGAGGGTAAAATGGACTTTTCCAACACATTCTAGAATTTTGAAACTACACGCCGTGTAGTTTGAGTACACGTCATGTTCCCCCTTGCCGGGTATACCCCGTGTTGAAGGTCATGTCCTTGCTGTGTGGAATAATGGGTGCACGTCGTGTGTCCGATACTACACGCTGTGTAGTCCTTCCCCACGTATGCGTTACTAATCAATTGTCATGTGCCATGTTGTAGCCGTGTCCTTGCCATGTGAAATAAATGGGTATATGCCCAGTGTCCAAACTACAAGTCGTGTAGTCCCTCCCCACGTATGTGTTACCCTCAAACCGTGTGTTGACCAGTCAACGACCGCGTAGCCGTGTTGGAAGCTGCATGGAGACCGTGTAAAATAACTGAGTACATACCATGTACCATAATGTAAACACTGTGTACCTTTTTTATCACCTATAAATGGAGGGGTCCCCTCCTCCTTTCAACTCACCCCTCTTCTCCCCTTTCATCTGAGCAGAGTTCTCCCAAGAGGCTCGAAGGCTCTTTATTCCATAACTTCTTCTTCCGAGCACCGATTTACCATCCATCAGTGGCCATGGGATCGTAACGATGAGGCGGAACTATCAAGATTGGATCTTTTGTCTTTCCTTCGGCCTTTCCCTTTCCGACTTCCACCCGAGGATGTTTTTCCGGGACCCGACAGAAGTGACAAACGCTGACAGACGTCTTCTAAGGATGATCCGGAGGAGCGTTGCGATCGGAACCTGTTGAGGCAAGGATATTATCTTCATCTCTCTAGTTTGTGCATCATGCAGGGTGGGTGTTCTCTTGTTTATGTGAAACACTATTGAACCAGTTTAATAAAGATAATAACTGGCTTATATAATGGGGTTGGGATGTTCTGATTTTATGTTACTTTATATCCTGTGATATTATGTTGTGAATTAAATGAGCTCCTACCTACTGAAAATCGTGGTCGTTGGGGTCTTTTCTTATGCAATTAAATGATTCCCTCTCTTTCTGGATTTTCTTATGGATGGAAACTTTGTGGAATGTGGATATTGGTTAATCACGTAAAGTTGGCTGTTTAAAATCTGGAACCCTTGTGTGATCACCCCAGTTAAACAAAATGGAAAAATGAACATGTGGGTGTTGGATTGGATATGTGGCATGTGATGGGGGTGTTTTTTGGGTTGTTGTGGATAGGGTGAGCAGCAGGGCTACTGTTGACATGGTTGTGGGTTGGTGTTAATGTTGTGTTGGTAACGAGCAGTGGGGCTGTGATAAATGGTATTAAAGGGATAATGATGTATGGTGCAGTTGTGGTTATGGCAGTTGGCAGTGGGGCTGCAGGGTTGGGCTTTAATGTGAAAGGATAGTGGGTTGTCAATAATAAATAAAAAGTTGGAGAGTTAATAAATGGTGGGTCATGGTAATGGAACAAGATTAATAATCAATGGGGTTGGTTGGTTGATAAAAAGGGCTTGGTTGTGCTGCTTGGGTTTTCCTAACTTGATTTGTGGATGGCAGAGATATGCTTTATGAAAAATTGATGTGGTTGGTTGTGGATAGATTTCCAAGTTGTTAAGGAACTAAATAAACTAATTCTGCTGAAAAATGAAAACCTAAATGGGGTTGCGGTTGTTTGTTGTATGCATGCTTCGTAGTAGCAGTGTCGAGGCACGTGCTCAGTTTCTCTGTTTAGAATCCATAGGTTGGGCTGTGTGTTTGGTATACATATATATATATCTATATCTTTTGTGTTTTATCTAACCCCACCCATGATGAGCACATAGTGCCGAACACTCCCATTTCATTGGAGAGGGTGTTTTTTCCTTAGTTACTAGCTCCTTCCGGCTCCTTCTCCCCTAGGCTATGATGGCTTGAGGCGACCTTACACCTAAGACTCTTCGGGTAGGTTTCGATTTGGGTGGATTAGCCCAAGACTCTTTGGGAAGGCTTACTTTTTCCAAGAATCTTCGAAATGAGGCCCAGGTGTGTGTGGGCGGGATACGTGGTTGTGAGGCCCAGGTGTGTGAGGGAGGGATGTGTGGTTGTGAGGCCCAGGTGTGTGTGGGTGGGATACGTGGTTGCGAGGACCATGTGTGTGCGGGCGGGATATGTGGTTTGTGAGGCCCAGGTTTGTGCGGGCGGGGATAGTGTTGCAACGTCCGGATGTTTGCCGTTAGGAAGAGATGCTAACTAAAGGGAAATGGTGTGGGGTACCCAATACTCTTGTTCTTATACTACTACTACCTGTCATGATTGTGTTTTGGTGAGTGTGGCTGGTGAGGTTGGGTGGATAGAATTCCTTTCTAGGTTTCTTCTGTTGTTCTCACGAGACATTATAATGTCTCCCCATTTGTGCATGCAAGCATTAGGATTCCCTACTGAGTATACTTGTATGCTCACCCTACATTTACTTTCAGGTTTCCAGGAGGACTACCAGGGCCCTGCAGGACCCTACTAGTCGGACAGTTGGATTTACTGTAGTTTGTGGTACTTGTTTCCTTTTTGGTATTGTACTTTGAGCTTTCTTGTACATGTACACTGTTATAAAATTGTTTAAACATGCATGTGGGCATGGTTTGGGTTTATTTATATAGACTTGTTCTTTTCCTTTTTAGTAGTTGACTTGTCCTATTTCCCGATAATAAAAAGGGTAATGCCTCCCATATTTGTGAAAACTCATACCCTTGGTGCTAGTCGTCACCCCAGGGACTACTGGTGGCAAGAATCGGGGGGTCATTATCTCCCTTTCACCATTTCCATCTCAGGAGGGTCATCTTTGGTGGGATGGGGTCGTCACAGAATGGTATCAGAGGCTGATGGTTGAGAGATAGGATTGAGTCTAGAGTTAGGCACAGTGAGGATTGCATGGGATGGTAGGGAGACAATGTTAGTTAACCTTGGTTCATGACATAGGCCAGGGAAGACCAGCTAGAACACGGGATTTTAGCCCCCCCCCCCTCGTGATCTGATTCAAGGACATTGAACCTACCGAACGACCAAGTGAGACTACATTGATTGTAGGGTAGCGACCCTAGGGATGGTACATGAATCATCATGATTGTGTTTTAATTGTTTTAGGTGTTCTGGGAATGAAATTGAAATAAAATGATAAAATAAAACCTTGATTTTTCTTACTACTTGGGCTTAGGTGATCCTTATTTACCATACAGCTATGGCACCTGGACGTCATCCCCGGGTGGCTCAGACAGCCGAGGCCCAGCAGATCCAGGTGGTTGATCAGTTGAGGATTGACCGAGAGGCGGAAGATAGCTAGTGGCAGAAGACTCTCCACTCTTTCCCATGGCATACCCTCAAGAAGTATGAGGGTATTACTTCAGATACAGAGACAGAGGGGTGGATTGAGGAGCTAGGGATCTCTTTTACCTTGATCCGTGATCCGAGGGAGTACTGGATTCCCCTAGTAGTCAGTCAGCTGAGAGGTGAGGCGCGACAGTGGTGGATGCTCTACCTCGGAGAGAGGATAGAGGAAGAGGTTCCATGGGCTGACTTTGAGAAGGAATTCTATGAGTAATTCCTTTCTTCCATGATCAAATCGGAGAAGCAGCAGGAGTTACTCTCGCTTCACTAGGGGAGTATGTCTCTACGAGAGATGGGGAGCAAGTTCAAGGATCTCCTGCGCTTTTCTCCAGATCTCTTTCCGGATGAGGAGTCTTGGGCATGACGTTTGGAGGACGTGCTTCGTCCTTCGCTCCAGTATGTTGTCACCCCCTTCACCCTTCCGACGTACTTGGCAGTACAGAAGAAGGCAGAGGTTGTAGAGAGGACGCACTCGCTGGGAGGTGCACCATGAGAGGGGATCCATCCAGGTTTCTTGAAGGGGAAGGCAGTCAGCATTAGCTCTCCTGCGACGGGACCATCCAGGTTCAGGATAGTGAGGAGTAGGCCCCAGCAGTTCCAGTTCAGATCTTTGGGTCCTCATCCCTTTTTCACGAGCCCAGGATAGAAGTGTTTTTCATGTGGAGGTTTCGGGCACATTCAGAGTCGGTTCCCGACCCGAGCTCAGTATGGTGGAGGTGGGTAGGTTCAGTTCCCACCTCAGCAGCACGAGTTGCTAGCGAGGCCCTTCCAGCAGCAGCAGGAACATGCTCCTCCGAGGGCAGACTTTGCGGTAGGGAGCCAACCTCAGGGTGCTCCTCAGGGACCTCGACCAGGGCGTGGTCGGGGAGGTGGGCGATATCAGAGAGGCAGAGGAGCTAGGCATGGACAATTGCACACAGTAGAGTTGACAGCTCCGGTAGGACTAGAGGTGGTGCGAGGTGCTATTTTTTATTCAGCACTCTTGTTTCTACTTTATTCGATTCGGGAGCATCAAACTTCTTTGTTTCACCTAGTCTAGCCCATGCTTTGGGACTAGACGTAGAGAGACTTTCCATACCACCAGTTCTGATTAAACTAGTTGGAGGCCAGACCAGCGTATCTTGTGTTTTCCGGGGATGTGGGATGATTTTTGGGACCACATCAATCTAGTGGGGACCTTCTTCTATTACAGATGCAGCCATATGATGTCATCCTAGGCATCGACTGGTTGTTTTCTGTTAGTTCCGTTATCGACTGCATCTGAAGAAGAGTCGTGTTCTCCGATGTGGATGTGCAGCGTGTATCTTTTTTTAGCGAGAGGAGCTATCAGGTGGGAAGCCGGCATGTGAAGCCTCTCCTTTCTTTGTAAGGTGGGTTATCAGTGGTTCCATCGGATACAGAGATGATGGATGTCCTGGAAGTTGTTGGGGAGTTCCTTTATGTTTTTCCTGAGGAGGTTGTGACTCTAACCCCCCGACATGACATTGAGTTAGGGATAGACTTACATCCTAGTGCCCGTCCTATTTCGATGGCCCCTTATCGGATGACACCTTCAGAGTTGTGGGAGTTGTGGATTCCGATTGATGATCGGATGGAGAAGGGTTTTGTTCAACCTAGCGTATCGCCATGGGGTGCTCAAGTTTTGTTCGTGAAGAAGGAAGATGGTGGTATCAGGTTATGCATAGAATACCGAAGGTTGAACCAGGTAACGGTCAGGAACTGTTGCCCCCATCCAAGGATAGATGATCTCTTCGACCAACTGAGGGGAGCAGGATGGTTTTCCAGGATTGATCTACGATATGGATATCATCAACTGAGGGTAAAGGACATTGACATCTCGAAGAAGGCTTTCAGGTGCAGGTATGGGCATTTCGAGTTTGTAGTGATGCCGTTTGGAGTTACGAATGCCCCAGCTGTGTTCATGGGACTTCTGAACATTGTCTTCTGAGAGTTTCTGGACTGGTTCATCTTTGTGTTTATTAATGACATTCTGATCTACTCAAGATCAGAGGAGGAGAACATTGAGCATCTCAGGGAAGTCTTGGAAGTCCTTCGACACCACCAGGTTTACGGGAAATTGTCGAAGTGTATGTTCATGACACAAAATGTACACTTCCTTGGGCATGTGGTGTCTCAGCATGGAGTATCAGTGGACCCGTCGAAGGTGGAGGTAGTTGTTCCTTGGGAAGCACCCAAGAGTGTGGCAGAAGTTCGTAGTTTCCTGGGGTTAGCAGGTTACTATCGGAGGTTCGTTTCGGACTTCTCTCGAGTTTCTGCTCCATTGACAGCTTTGACTAGGAAGAACCAGGTCTTCCTATGGAGCGAGCAGTGCCAGAAATCTTTCGACTACCTGAAGGAGAAGTTGGTCAGTGCTCCTGTACTCAGGTTTCCCAAGGAAGGGTTGTTGTATGAGGTGTTTGTGATGCTTCTAGCCTTGGTCTGGGGTGCGTGCTAATGAAGAAGAAGGGATTGATCTATTATGGGTCTAGGAAGTTACGCCCTCATGAGCGTAACTATGCCACCCATGACCTAGAGCTTGTAGTAGTAGTGTTCTCAATGTTGTTGTGGAGACATTACCTCTTTGGGGAGCGCTTTGTGGTCTTCTCAGATCATAAGAGCCTGCGTTATATCTTCTGCCAGCGTGACCTGAACCTTCGGTAGCAGAGATGGGTCGAGTTTCTCCAAGACTATGACTTTGAGATCTCATACACTGAAGGTAAGGGCAACGTTGTAGCTGATGCCCTGAGGAGGAAGTCACGTCAGGAAGTAGTTTGGGAATCCACTGATTCTTGGAAGGAGATGAGAGAGTTGGCTTCCTTGAACTTGGATGCCATGGTAGAAGGTGTTAGACGCTGTTTTTACGATGAAGGTGAAGTCCTCCTTGTTGCAGCAGGTGGAAGAGTCTCAGTGGGGGGACTCCGAGGCAGAAGTGTTGTGAGAGCGTTTCGATCAGGGGAACGCTCTAGAAGGATGGTCAGAGGACAGCCGGCATCGAATTCTTTTCCATGGAAGGTTGTTTGTTCTGGAGGCGATGCCTGAGGGAGTTCTCCGTGAGTTCCATAGCTCAGCCTTAGAGGTACATCCAGGAGTTTCGAAAATGTACCGAGGCCTGAGGGAACAGTTTTGGTGGCCCGGGGTGAAATGGGAAGTGGCAGATTTTGTGGCTAAATTCCTAGTGTGTCATCAAGTGAAGGCTGAACACCATGTTCCCAGGGGTTTTTGGCATCCTTTAGATGTCACTATGCGGAAGTGGGATGACATCTCAATGGAATTCATCATAGGACTACCCAGAGCTCAGGGTTGTTATGATGCTATCTCGGTAGTGGTGGATCGTCGGATGAAATCATCTCACTTCTTAGCAATTAAGGAGTCTGGCCCGGTGATTACCTTAGCATAGAGGTACGTAGAGGAATTTGTGCGGTTGCATGGAGTCCCAAAGACTATCATCTCAGATCGGGATACTCGGTTTACCTCACGAGTCTGGAGGGGGTTACAGCATGCTTTTGGCACCCAGCTACCCCTTAGCAGTTCTTTCCACCCCCAGACCGATGGGCAGACAGACCAAACTATCCAGATGCTGGAGGACATGCTGCGAGCATGCATTTTGGATTTCGGAGGATCATGGGTATGACACTTGGTTTTAGTAGAGTTTTCCTACAAAACAGTTTCCACTCTACTATTGGCATGGCGTCGTTTGAGGCTTTGTATGGAAGACCATGTTGTTCACCAATTTGCTGGACATAGGTTGGTGAGACAGGTGATCTTGGGCCAGAGGTAGTGCAGAGCACCACAGAGAATGTCCAGCTTGTACGTGACACGATGAAAGCGGCTCAGGACCTATAGAAGTATTATGATGATCATCGGAGGAGGCCCATGGAGTCGAGGTGGGAGATCATGTGTTCTTGAAGGTTTCCCCTCGACAGGGGCAGCCGAGGTTTGGGAAAGGGCGCAAGCTCTCACCTAGGTTCATCGGACCTTTTGAGGTGTTGAGGCGAGTTGGCGAGGTGGAATATCAGCTGGCCCTTCCACCTCAGTTGGAGAAGGTTCATGACGTCTTCCACGTCTCCCAGCTTCATTGGTACTTACACGATGACTCTCACATTATCGACTGGGGAGAGTTAGACATGGGAGACGATGCGACCATCGAGGA
Organism: Viscum album; assembly: GCA_963277665.1. Lineage (NCBI taxonomy): Eukaryota > Viridiplantae > Streptophyta > Magnoliopsida > Santalales > Viscaceae > Viscum > Viscum album. Next base: position 1,074,424,372 of record OY728129.1, read on the forward strand.
ACAACCAGTCAAAATCAATGATCGTAAAGAGAAGGTGCTCCGTGGATGAACCATTCCCTTGGTTCGCGTGTTGTGGAGGCATGGCGGTCTCAAGGAGAGCACTTGGGAGCGGGAGACCTAGATGCACGCTCAGTACCCGGAGTTGTTTTGAATTTTTTTCCCTTGTTCTTCTGAGCTTTGTGTTGATGTTTTACTCTGTACCTTTCAGATATGGAATTCTTGGCTTGTCATTTGTGAGACCTTTTGTTTCCTTCTTCCCTGGTAATGTGTGACATGTCCGGATGTGTGGGGAAAGGAAAAAACCTGACCCTTAATCAAGACGCATTAATGTGGATGCGATTGAACCCATGTGGGCGAGTCAGTCCCTCCTAAAGCTGATAATATCTCGACATAGGAGCAGGAATTTCCCAAAAAAACCACATGTTTAGGCAGTTAGTTGTGTGTTGTTGGGGGTAGTATGAGTTAAAAATAATAATCCTAATGTATGAAAGTGGGAAGACCCAATTCATAATCGAGATGCATTAATGAGGATGCGATTGAACCCATGCATGCGAGTTAGTGCCGCATAAAGCAGATAATATCTCGACATAGGAGAAAGAATTCCTAACAAATATGATTAGGGTTGTTGGTTGGGTTCCTGTTATAACGAGAACCCTAAGAGGTATCTTGTTGGGTTTCCTCTGGGTTGGTTATTGAATTCTCGGGGACGTGAATGTTTTAAGAGGTATCTGATGTAATCTTCCGAACCTCTCCGGTCCATTCTTTTGTCAAAAATAAGGTCAAGAAGTGTTCTGGAGGGTAAAATGGACTTTTCCCAAGCTTTCCAGAATTTTGAAACTACACGCCGTGTACCCCCTTGCTGGGTATACCCCATGTTGAAGGTCGTGTCCTTGCTGTGTGGAATAATGGGTGGATGTCGTGTGTCTGATACTACATGTCGTGTAGTCCTTCCCCGTGTACGCATTACCAGTCAACGACTGTGTGCCATGTTGGAGCTGTGTCCTTGCCGTGTGCAATAAATGGGTACACGTCGTGTGTCCAAACTACACGCTGTGTAGTCCCTCCCCGCGTATGCGTTACCCTCATACCATGTGTTGACCAGTCAACGGTCGTGGATCCGTGTTGGAAGCCGCGTGGAGACCGTGTGAAATAACCGAGTACACGCCGTGTACCATAATGTACATGCCATGTACTTTTTATTTTCTCACCTATAAAAGGAGGGGTCCCCACCTCCTTTCAACTAACCCCTCTTCTTCACTTTCCTCTGAGCAAACTTATCCCAAGAGACTCGAGGGCTCTTTCTTCCATAACTTCTTCATCGAAGCTCCGATTTATGATCCGTTAGCAGCCACGAGATCGTAACAACGAGGCGGAGCTTCCATTCTTGGATCCATTGTCTTTCCTTTGTCCTTTCCCTTTCTGACTTCCACCCGAGGAGGTTTTTCCGGGACACGACATAAGTGAAGAACTTCGACAGACGTCTTCTATGGTTGATCCAGAGGAGCATTGCAATCGGAACCTGTTGAGGTAGGGATCTTACCTTCATCTCTCTAGTTTGGGCATCATACGGGGTCGGTGTTCTCTTGTTTATGTGAAATTTTTTTGAACCGGTTTAATAAAGATAATAATTGGCTCATATAACGGGGTTGGGAAGTTGTGATTTGATGTTACTTTATATCCTGTGATATTATGTTCTGAATTTAATGTTCTTCTACCTACTGAAAATCACGGTCGTTGGTGTCCTTTGCTTACACAATTAAATGTTTCCCTCTCCTTCAAGATTTTCTTATGGATGGAAACATTGTGGAATGTGGAAATTGGTTAATCACGTAATGTTGTATGTTTAAAATATAGAACCCTTGTGTGATCACCCTAGTTAAACAAAATGGAATAATGAACATGTGGGTGTTGTCTTGGATACGTGTCATGTGATGGGGGTGTTTTGTTGGTTGTTGTAGATATGGTGAGAAGTGGGGTTGTGTTTGACTTGGTTGTGGGTGGGTGTGAATGTTATGTTGGTAACGGGCATCGGGGCTGTGATAAACGGTATTAAAGGGATAATGATGTACGGAGCAATTGTGGTTATGGCAGTTGGCAGCGGGGCTGGAGGGTTGGGTTTGAATGTGAATGGATAGTGGGTTGTGAATAATAAATAAAAAGTGGGAGATTTAATAATGTTGTACCTCTCGCACCCCTCGTGGTTTAATTTTCATGATCACAATCACTCTCTTATTTATCTAATCTTGTTTTAAGTGTTTTTGGATGATAGGCATAATTTCAGGTTGCCAAGGAATTGGGCCAAGAAGGCCAAGAAGGAAAAAAGCCAAAGTGGACTGAAAATCAGTCCACCGGCCAACCGGTGGTAGACCACCGGCCAGCCGATGGAGGCCTGGACAGAAGGCATCCCTCTGTCCAGACCACCGGCCAACCGGTGTCACACCAGTGGCCAGCCGGTGGAACCCAAACAGAAGGCTAAGCCACTGCCTCAGCACCGGCCAACCGGTGGCCTCAGCACCGGCCAGCCGGTGGCACCCAGCCAGCACAGTGTTTGCTACTGCCTCAGCACCGGCCAACCGGTGGACTCCTCACCGACCAGCCGGTGGAGCCTGAGCCCGAGCCCGAGCCCATATTGCACACACCGGCCAACCGGTGGCCCTGTACCGGTCAGCCGGTGGAGGTAGTCAAACTAGCCGTTGGGCTTTTGACCAGCCTGTCCACTTGGCCTCCAACGGCTCCGAAAGCCTCTCCAACGGATCCAAAGGCCTCTAACGGCCATATGAGGGTTCCCCCTCTATAAATAAAGGACCTTGAACACCCGGAAGCCTAAGGAACATAGCCGGAACTATTGTGAAGCCAACAGACACATTTTACATCATTTGGCGTACCTCCGGCGGACTTCCTCCAAGGAACCCCAACTACTCCAATCCAATTCCACATCCAAGGAGCACCACCATAGAAGCCTGGTAGTGCATGTCTTCAACTCCAATCATCCATTGGCGCCCAAGGCTTCTCCCCAATTACGGTTTTTCTTGTTTTATTCATTTTGAGCATCAAATTGGGTTTGTGCCTACAAACCCCCATCTCTTTCATTCCTCTCTTCATTTGGGTTGTCACACCACCATTAAGGTGTGAAGAGGTTAGTCAAGCCTTTCCTTATAAAAGGCTTGAGTCAAAGGTGAGCTAGCCTTCACCCGTAAAAAGGCTAGTGGGTTTCTTGCTCAAAAGGCTCCAAATGCCTCTAACGGCCATTTGAGGGTTCCCACTCTATAAATAAAGGACTAGGAACCCCCGGAAGTCGAAGGAACATAGTCGGAACAATTGTGAATCCAACGGACACATTTCTCATCATTTGGCGAACCTCCGGCGAACTTCCTCCAAGGAACTCCAATCGCTCCAACTCAATTCCACATCCAAGGAGAATCACCAAAGAAGCTTGGGAGTGCACGTCTTCAACTCCAATCATCCATTGGTGCCCAAGGCTTCTCCAAATACGGTTTTTCATTGTTTTATTTATTTTGAGCATCAAATTGGGTTTGTACCTACAAACCCCACCTCTTTCTCTCATCCTATCTTTTGGGTTCTCAAACCACCTTCAAGGTGTGAAGAGGTTAGTCAAGCCTTTCCTTTTAAAATGCTTGAGTCAAAGGTGAGCTAGCCTTCACCCGTAAAAAGGCTAGTGGGTTTCTTACTCAAACCATTAAAAAGCAAGCTGTAATAGGTGAGCTAGCCTTCACCTGTAAAAAGGCTAGTGGGTTTCTTGCTACAACCATTGAAAAGCTAGCGGTAGTAAATCTCTCAACGGTTGAATTGGGAGCGGAGACGTAGGCTGGGTTTTAGGCCGAACTCCGTTATCATGTTTTGTGTTTTGCCTCCATTATTTCCACTGCACTTTCACTTTGATTTTTAAATTGTTAATCATTTTTTAAAAGGCATTTCACCCCCACTCTTGCCATCACTTCTCTTCTTTCTCCACCCAACAATTTAAATTCTTGGTTGATTGGGGGAAAAATCTTTTAAAGCATGCCTTTCATTTCAGTTTTTACATTGATTGTTTTGGTGATTGTGATCATCAAAATAGGGGGAGATTGTTGTACCTCTCGTACCCCTCGTGGTTTAATTTTCATGATCACAATCACTCTCTTATTTATCTAATCTTGTTTTTATTTTTTTGGATGATAGGCATAATTTCAGGTTGCCAAGGAATTGGGCCAAGAAGGCCAAGAAGGCAAAAAGCCAAAGTGGACTGAAAATCAGTCCACCGGTCAATCGGTGGTAGACCACCGGCCAGCCGATGGAGGCCTGGACAGAAGGCATCCCTCTGTCCCGACCACCGGCCAACCGGTGTCACACCAGCGGCCAGCCGGTGGCACCCAGACAGAAGGCTGAGCCACTGCCTCAGCACCGGCCAACCGGTGGCCTCAGCACCGGCCAACCGGTGGACTCCTCACCGGCCAGCCGGTGGAGACTGAGCCCGAGCCCTCTCCCATTTTGCACACACCGGCCAACCGGTGGCCCTGTACCGGTCAGCCGGTGGAGGCAGTCAAACTAGCAGTTGGGCTTTTGACCAACCTGTCCACTTGGCCTCCAACGGCTCCGAAGGCCTCTCCAACGGCTCCAAAGGCCTCTAACGGCCATTTGAGGGTTCCCCCTCTATAAATAAAGGACTAGGAACCCCCGGAATTCAAAGGAACATAGTCGGAACAATTGTGAAGCCAACGGACACATTTCTCATCATTTGGCGAACCTCCGGTGGACTTCCTCCAAGTAACTCCAATCGCTCCAACTCAATTCCACATCCAAGGAGCATCACCAAAGAAGCTTGGGAGTGCACGTCTTCAACTCCAATCATCCATTGGCGCCCAAGGCTTCTCCAAATATGGTTTTTCATTGTTTTATTTATTTTGAGCATCAAATTGGGTTTGTACCTACAAACCCCACCTCTTTCTCTCATCCTCTCTTTTGGGTTCTCACACCACCTTCAAGGTGTGAAGAGGTTATTCAAGCCATTCCTTATAAAAGGCTTGAGTCAAAGGTGAGCTAGCCTTCACCCATAAAAAGGCTAGTGGGTTTCTTGCTCAAACCATTAAAAAGCAAGCTGTAATAGGTTTGCTAGCCTTCACCTGTAAAAAGGCTAGTGGGTTTCTTGCTACAGCCATTGAAAAGAAAGCGGTAGTAAATCTCTCAACGGTTGAGTTGGGAGCGGAGACGTAGGCCGGGTTTTAGGCCGAACTCCGTTATCAATTTTGTGTCTTGCCTCTTTATTTCCGCTGCACCTCTCACTTTGATTTTTAATTTATTAATCTTTTTTTAAAAGGTAATTCACCCCCCCTCTTGCCATCACTTCCTTTCTTTCTCCGTCCAACAAATAAATGGTGGGTCATGGTAATGGAATGGGATTAATAATCAATGGGGTTGGTTAGTTGATAAGAAGGGATTGTTTGTGCTGCTTGTGTTTTACTAACTTGATTTGTGGATGGCAGGGATATGTTTTACAAACGATTGATGTGGTTGGTTGTCGATAGATTTCCCAGTAGTTAAGGAACTAAATAAACTAATTCTAATGAATCATGAAAACCTAAATGGGGTTGGGGTTTTTTGTTGTATGCATGCTTCTTAGTAGTGGTGCCGAGGCACGTGCTCAGTTTCTCTATTTAGAATCCATAGGTTGGGCTGTGTGTTTGGTATACATATATATATCTATATATTTTGTGTTTTATCGCACCCCACCCGTGTTGAGCACTTAGTGCCGAACACTCCCATTTCATGGGAGTGTGTGTTTTTCCCTTAGTTACTAGCTTCTTCCTACTCCTTCTCCCCTAGGCTATGATGGCTTGAGGCGACCTTACACCTAAGACTCTTCGGGTAGGTTTCGATTGGGGTGGATTGGCCCAAGATGCTTCGGGAAAGCTTACTTTTTCCCAAGAATCTTCGAGATGAGGCCTAGGTGTGTGCGGGCGGGATACGTGGTTGTGAGGCCCAGGTGTGTGTGGGGGGGATGTGTGGTTGTGAGGCCCAAGTGTGTGTGGGCGAGATACGTGGTTGTGAGGCCCAGGTGTGTGCAGGCGGGATATGTGGTTTGTGAGGCCTAGGTGTGTGCGGGCGGGGAGAGTGTGGCAGCGTCAGGACGTTCGCTGTTAGGAAGAGCAGATAACTAAAGGGAAATGGTGCGGGGTACCCAATACTCTTGTTCTTATACTACTACTAACTGTCATGATTGTGTTTTGGTGAGTGTGGCTAGTGAGGTTGGGTGGATAGAATTCCCTTATAGGTTTCTTCTGTGGTTCTCACAGGACATTAGAATGTCTCCCCATTTGTGCATGAGAGCTTTAGGTTTCCCTACTGAGTATACTTGTATGCTCACCCTACGTTTACTTTCAGGTTTCCAAGAGGACTACTAGGGCCGTGTGGGACCCTACTAGTCAGAAAGTTGTAGTTTCTGCAGTTTTATGTACTTTTTTCCTTTTTGGTATTGTACTTTGAGCATTCTTGTACTTGTACCCTGTTATAAAATTGTTTAAACATGCATGTGGGCTTGGTTTGGGTTTAGTTCTATACACTTGTTTTTTTTCCTTTTTGGTGGTTGACTTGTCCTATTTCCCGATAATAAAAAGGGTAATGCCTCCCATATTTGTAAAAAAACTCATACCCTTGGTGCTAGTCACCTCCTCGAGACCTACTGGAGGTGGGACTCGGGGGGTCATTATCTCTCTTTCACCATTTCCAGCTCAGGAGGGGCATCATTGGTGGGAGGGGGTCGTGACAAATCTCTACAAATAAAAATTATAGTATAAAAACTATCATACTATCATCGAATATAACGAAATCATATTTTTAAAAATATTAGTCCATATTAGAAAATAATCATTTCTACCCCCTATATACCACCCATCCAATTAATGTAAACTAATGTGGAAATTTCCACTAAGAGTTTATAGTAGAATATTCTACTAGAAATCTCCAATTGGAATTATATTTTAAATTTTCAACACACAATAGGTATTCATTCAATGAATTGACACCAAATAAAAAAGATAAATTATAGTGTAACACCTTTCATACTATCATAGTTTAAATAAAAATAATATTTATCAAAAAATTTATCAATATCAGAAAAAACCATGTCCACCACATGTGTACCTCCCAAGCAGTTAATGTAAACCAGTGTGGAAATTTTCATTCAGAGTTTCCCCTAGAAACAACTGATGAGAATTACCATGTGGGATTTATATTCACAATAGGTTTTCATTCTATGAAATGACATCGAATATTATAAATACATATTTTAGTTTAAAATCTATCATACTATCACAAAAAATAATAATAACATCTTTATAAAAAAAATTCATCAAGATCACAAGATAACATTTTCTACTCCATATTTACCACCCAACTGATTGATATAAACCAAAATTAAAATTTCCACTCAGATTTTATAATGGTAATTTCTACTGGAAATTTCTAATGGGAATTACCAGTTTGAATTTCTATTCACTAAAAGCTTCCACTCAAAGAAATGGCATGGGATACTACAAAGATATTTTACATCGTGACACCAATCATACTATCAAATCTTATAGAAATTTCTTATTTATATAAATTTTCATCCATATTAGAATATAAATAACTGTACCCCATTTATACCTACAAAACAATTGATGTATACCAAATTGAAAATTTCCACATAGAGTTTATAGTGGTATTTTCCACTAAAAATTTCCATTTGGAATTCCTAGTTAGAATTTCTATGCACGATAGGATTGTAATTAGTTAAATGAATAGATATTTCATGCCTCAAAGAAAAAATATTGTGTAACACCTAAATAAAATTACAAAATACATCCATATGTTAATCCAAATTATAAAATTACTATTTTGATACCCTAATCCAACCCCCACCCAATCATCACAATAAATCCCAGATGATTATCCTGTTAAACAACAACCAAATTTTTGTTTCATTAGATAACGGATTTAACTTTCATCTTTATTTATTGAAACAACTAAATACATATTTATCTCATTATCCATCCCTGAAGTTGCCCTTCTATGCTCATTTTGGAAATAATGACCCATAATAAGTCATCATTTATAAATATCCTTTTCTATTAAATGTTCAAGCACTTCAATTCTTGTTTACAAACATTCCATGACATAACAACTGATGAAAATACAATCTGAAGTGGTGTCTCTATATTTTAGAGTCTTCTCAATTGTCATATATAATTTATGATGATTCTAATTTTTAGCATGGAAATAAAACAAGGAATCTCCCAAATATAGTTATTTCAAAAATGATCAATGATTAATCCATATTTCAATGTATTGTATGTTTTTTTAGACACTGTGTAACATCTTACCAAACTAGTGGCATGTTTACAGAAGAGATAACATGCACCTAGTGCATGAGTAGTTTTCATAGATTTATAATATATAAACAAACTTTTATAAAATTCATGACTAACAAATCCCAATGTATGTTATCCTATTTTACTGGGTAGAAAAAAAATTCACGTTATTTAAAGAAGAAAACTACATCACGATTCAAAATATTGTCCTTCAATTAACCATTTGATGAATAAAGAACTCCCTAGAAGCCAAACCCAAATTCAAATATAATATTTTTTTCATAATTAAATTCTAACATATATTGAAGTAAAATAAAACATTGAAAAATATGAGCATCATTTTGTAAAAACCAAACTTCAGTAATGTTTTCACATCATGAAGGAACTACTTTTCAATTCCATTATGCTAGCCATACTATGAAGCCAACATCTTTCTTGAATTATCACTAAGTATGTATCTATGATCATTTTAGAAAAATATATCTCATTAAAAGATAAAAAAATGCAGTGGTTAAAAACACTGATATAACACATATAGTACTGGGATTTTACCTTTAAATTAATAAATCAATAATGTTATTCATTTCAATATAATGTGATTTCTTAGAATATACCCAAGAAAAACTACTTTTTCATGGAAGTTAATTTTTATTTTCAGTTCATAGAAAAATAAAATTAAATATATTCTAACTATATAAATTTTGTAACATCACTTATTCCCATTAGCATCAAGAAGAATTTTCATGAGCCAGGTATCATGTGTTTTCACTATATTCTACTACTTCACCCACTTAGAAATTAACTAGGATATCATGGGTCCATTGATGGCATCTTCTTCATATCCACCTATGTAAATCTATATATATAAAGGGAGAGAGAGATACTTATTATTTTTTATCCATTCCCTACTCATTACATCTCTAATTAGTGATATATATCTCCTAGAGGAAGAAAAGGTGGTGCTAGAGTGCACACCATGTCTTGGATCTTCCTTACTCAATTCTTCATTGACATATTATTCCCTAATTACCAATATATTACTTTTTTCCTTCATCTCATAAACATGAATTTCATGTATGATTCCCTTGATAACAGTGGCTGATGTTTTGTTTTTTTATTTTAATTTCATAAATCCAAACATCCTCTAAAAAATGTTCTATCTCCTCACTAGAAACTACTTTCTCTCTTCATACTACTCGATCTCTATCATTTCTATCAAATTAATAATATTTACGTTCTTTATTTTTATATTCGAATCATGGTTTCATGAAATTCATATTATTTTTTTCATTCTCCATGTACAAACCCACACTATCCTCATTTGAAATATTTTTACCTCCTCCATTCATACCAAAAGTATTTTTTCAGAAATAACTCAATGAACATGTTGTTTACCCTTAGACGTCCTTGATTTTTGTATGTAGATATATCTTGGGGTGGTTGGGGTTTATAATGGATACTAGAAAAATAAGTTTAGAATCAATAAATCAATATTTAAATAAAAGATTATTCTGAAATATAGTATTCTAACAGTACTTTGGTAGTTTCTTTTAGAGTAGAAACAACATCATGAAAACTCCACTGATCAAAAAATAGTGCACCAACTCTTTATTGGGAAATATTTCCAGTATTTTCATCGTACCCATTCTACAATGTTTAATATTTATATAAATTTCTTAACCAACTTAAGAAAATTAATCTATTAATTAAATTGTAATACCTTACCAACAAATTGACAATAGAACCGACAACTTTTAATGTAGTTGTATTTTTTTAGTAATTGATGTAATATTCTAGTCATGAATACCATCATTCTTGGATAAAATATTCAATTTGGATATATCTTCAAAATATATAAGGAAATTCAAACCCATATTAGAACAAAACATAGGAAAAAACAATGTCTCCAATGCAAAAAATTCCAATAAAACATGTGACATTAGAGTTGTATTGCTCTTCGCTAGTTTTCACTATCTCAAGAATAGATCTCACTATCCCAACCAAATATAATAGTCATGTAATAAATACAAACAACATCATCAATTGTTTATAAATATTTGTTCATAATGTGTCGGTAGTTGTAAAAGGTATGTCACCATCCTCAATGCCAAATATATGTGAGATGTCAATAAAACAAAATCTCGTCAACCTAATACCTATGTTGAACATTTTTAAATAAGAATTATACCCCTGTAGTAAAAAATATAATAGGTCAATCAGTTTTTTTACAATAATCGAATGACAATATGTTATCAAGAAACACTTTAATCAACTGTCATAATAGAAATTTATGAATAAAATTGATGTCATTCTCAGAAATAATTGGCTTAATCTCAATAAATATTTTCATTACCTATTCATCAAAGACCTGTAGTTGTTTGTAGCTGATATAGAGTCTTCATAAAAAACACAATATCCCTAAAAAAGAATTACGGATATTTTAATGTCAATGTAAGGGAAAAAATAAAAATAAGAAACTCATAGAAAGCATTAGGACTATAGAAATTCCACATGACATTAAATTAGTACATTTAAATCAATGTTCCAATCAAAATTCATTTTTTAAATCCAATATGAAATTATGAGTGGATATTTCTACAAGAAATAATATAAAAATTTTCCAATAGAAATTTTAGATTGGTTCATGCAAATAATTACCTAATTTTATATTTTAATTTAGTTTAAATTTTACTGCTATAGGGCCCCATAAAAATACCAGGGGAAATTATAAATTGGAATTCCTAATATAAATTTTCAAATTGGTTCTAAAAAATTGTTTTTTAGTTTAAAATTTAAACTAAGATTGAGTAGTGGAAATTCCCCATGAAAAACCCACTGCTAATTCCCTATGGAAATTCCATTAGGAATTTTCCATTTAATTCCCCATAGAAACAATGATAAATCTCGGTTTACAATTCCATATAATTCATTAAAAGGATTAAAATTATAATTTAATTCAGTAGATAATTTAAAATATAATTTACAATTTCCAATGGAAACATAGTGGGAATTTTGAGTGTGAATTTCCACTTGGAATTTCAAGTGGGAATTTACATAAGAAAATTTTAAAAGGTGATTCAATATTGAATTTTCAAAGGGAATTGTCTCTAGAAAATTATATCTAATTCAATTATAAATTCTTAAGTATTTAAAAAATGTAATTTAATATCACTATGAATATCCATCACTATGACATTATATGTGGAATTTCTAGTGGAATTCAATAATGGTTTTTTCTAGTGGGAATTACCAGTGGGAAATGATAGTGGGAATTTCCAATGGGAAATGATAGTGGGAATTTCCATTTAAAATTTCCGGTGATAATTGTCAATGAGAATTTCCCATGGGAATTACTAGTGGGAATATATAGTGGGATTTTCCTTGGAAACAGTGGAAATTATCACTTCACAATTTCAACTCATTAAATAATTTATTATTTATTTGAAAATTATAATTTCAATCCACATGTAATTTACCCTGGGATTCTGACTTTACAATGATAATGTACACTAGTAATTTCCAGTGGTAATTTCCACCAGAAAATTAAATGTGGAATTAAACAGATAATCACTGAGTTTTATCACTATAAAATTACAAGGGATTCAATTATAAATTTTTCAGTTGTTAAAAATTAAATTTAATTTCACTTTGAATTTTAAGTGGGGGATGAAACCTTACACATATGAATTGTAACTCTAATATTCCAATAAGAATTTTTATTAGATCATTCCATGTGGAATTTATAGTGGGCTTTATTGGAAAATGGTCTCAATTTTTTGAATATAAATTTTTACTAGTTTGGATTTATAAATTAATTTTACTATGAAATTCCATGAAAATTTTCAACTGGGAATTTCCTCTCAAAATTAGACTAGGAATAGACACTAGAATTTCTATTGGTAAATTCCAACTAGTAATCTCCAGTCATAATTTCCATTAAAATTTCCATCACCAACTATCAATGAATATAAATTTCAAATAAATATTATAATTGAAAATTTTCATTAAAAATTTACATTGGAAACTGTAGAATGTTTGAAATTCAATTCAATGATTAATAATAACTTATAAATTAAAATATTATATTTACACTTCAATTAAATTTGAATTTTTAAATCATATATGTTCTATGAAATAAACATTGTCAAAGGATATTGTAATTTAAATTTGTAGTGACAATACCAACTAGAAATTCATAGTGAAAATTCCCACTTGAAATATGTAGAGGAATCATGAAATATATAGTATGAAACATTCCCAATGGAAAAAAATGGGAGTCAAAATTCTCAGGGAAAACATTATCTAGGAATGATGATAAAAATTATACATGTTCTAATACTTAAAAAAGTATATTTTTCCGTTAAAAAAATATCAATTCCAACCAAATGGAGAATCAAAATCCGATCTAATAGTTCTTCAAATCAATTAGAAAAATGAAGTGTTAAATACTAAAGTTCAATTACAACTAAAAATAGAAATTTATCGTATGAATTCACATTAAAAAAAGGAAGCCTAAATTCCTAATATAAATAATTTAATGATATTAGAAATACCTGCTAAAAATTCATTCTAAAAATCAATTTCAATTTCCGTTGAAATTTTTCATTCATGAAATTACAAGAAAATAGATTAAAATTTAGCTTGAATTGGTATTTGAACAACCTAGAAGAAATAAACCAAATCAACTCATTTAGAGTGTTCCAATAGCTCAAACAAACAAATTTGAATTGACACATTATTAATCTATCTATCTATGAATATCTATATAACTTATAAATTGGAAACTATGAATTTATCCTAGTAACTATTATAAATAACATAGAATCCAAAAAAAATCAAAAACCACCTTCCATATTCACCCATTATCGGTAGAAAACTATGGTTGGCTATGTGATTCATCGGGAGGCTCACCAAAAAATGGATGAGGGATTCACCTAGGGTGTCTCCATTGAGTTATCGGAGGGTTTCTTCAAGGGGTTCACCAATAAGTTGAATGACAGATTCATGGAATAATGGTTTATTGATATGTTGAATATTGTTTCTAAACATAGAAAATTTGAATCCAATATGAATTATTTATGATAAATAGTGTTAGAGGACTCAATGGGAAGAGACTTGAATCGAGGAAAAAATACATTGTTAATACCCAAATTTAATCCAGAGTTTAGTATTTTTATTCCAAATTTTATATGATCGTAGGTGTCTGTACAAGTTTCCCATACATACATATACTTGGTAAAGCACAAAACAGAGTATGAAATTAACAACAGGCATAATCCAACAATTTACATGCTTGAGGAATATTCATGAAGATTTCTAATATTGATTATAGGAATAATTTCGGATCTTAAAGAATTAGAAATGATACCCACGACTGATTCACTCGGGCCTTGAATGCATGTCACATGTCGACCAACCGATGATGGATATGTGACTACTCACTATGAAAGAAAGGATCGTCCAGGAAAACAATATGTTCCACTCATTTGGATAATTTCAAATCACCCGAAGTTGATTTAGAGATATTTTCTATATAATAAACTATTAGCAGTGTTGTGGTGGATATCTATCATTCGCAACCATTCTTGGAGGATCACTCATTTGATGTTGTCTCTTCTTTTATTTCATTTTTTTCTTGTAGTTACTCTGATGATGTCATACTAGGCCATATGTGGTTGTTTTAATAATAATTCCTTCATTCCCTTTGTTGATGAATTATAATTTGTAATTATCATAATACAACCACTATGCATTTTAATAATTTTAATTAGTTATAGATGTATTCTTGTTTTGTATTTTAATTTATTATACTCTTAATATTTAAATTTCACACATAATACACTTAAACCTAAATCTTTGCTTGTGATAGCATGCATTGGGATTATCTGAGGGTGATCAGAGATATTAAATTTCTAGTTTGGGAATGGATATAGGATATAGTGATCATTGTATTTAGCTATCCTAAATAAAATTACTAGATATGACTTATCAGTGAGATATCAATTGATTTTAGAAATAGTATGGAATAATTTGTATAATAATTTAATAGGAGAATTAGGGAATCATTTATTGATTTTCTAAAATTTATAAAATTTATATTAAAAAAAAGTTTCGTATACTATTTCCAAAAATCTGAACCCATTTAGTAATAATTTAATACATCCGTAACTTTTTATTCTACATAGAAAACCCAAGTTACCCTTTATTACATTTTTCTCAATTTCAATATTGTTTTGGAGGGTGCCTCATGATAAGTGCACATCAATCCTAGAAATTTTACTAAGGAGGATATCATTTTTTTTATTCTATAAAAAAATTAATAACCAGATAAAATTATTCCAACCACAGTAGTTTTGATTGAGAGGTTAAGAGAACTATTCTTTAAAGAATTCAAACTGAAAATAAATAAAAACATTGAAAGTGAGTTTTTCACCATTTCATTGGATAAATTTCCATCCCTTTTATCTTCTTATAATATTGTTACATTATATAATGAATAATTGAAGATAATATTTCTCATGTAAATAGTAATCTAAGGGAAATGTATGCACCAAATTTAAACATTAATAACCATAAATTATAGTTTAATGTACAAGATAATGAACTCAAAACTAGAACGGTAGGTATTTTGAATAAATTACATTGATTATTAGGTGAATACCCTAACATTCATTTTATAGTGTTTTTGGATCTATGAAATGGATTCAGAACAAGGGGAGTCATTAAGGCTAACATTAGCTGGAAGGATTCCCCCTTCTATCATTAAGGGGAACCCAATGATTGGATGTACTATCTATGATAACAATAATTCACCTCATGTGACAAGATACAAATGGGATTCCACTATATATTCATCCCTATGTCATGATGTCATCACATAAGGAAAAATGTATATGGAATCATGAAAGTAACTAAAGATATTCATCGTGAGAATTGGGAAAGGTTTAAGAAACCGACTACATCCTACCCACACCAACCCTATGAAAAACCCAGATTCTTGTTATTTTCTTACCATGGATTGATGTAAAACGATATAAACCTAAATGATAATTCTTTTGTTGGATTATGATAGATAAATCACCTATTGAATTTAGAGAAAAATTTGAAAACATCTCCTAGAATATCAAACTTTTATGTTTGAGATCATTAACTAGGGGTGTATATCAGTTAAAATTTCAAAATAACCTTTATTAGAAAATAAAATTAAAGAACTAACATCTATTGTGAGAAATGTATCTGAATACAATGTACTTGATTCGTCACTCAACACACCCCATCTATTCTACCAATTCCTTTTCTCTCAATATCAGTTCATTGACAAATTACCTCATGTTTAAGGGATTGAAAGATGTGATGCATTATTCCATAAAAAATTACATAATCAACTAGTTTGAAACCAATAATTTATTGATTTTTATACCAATTAATTTAGTGTTAGGATACAAAAAAATCATTCATTCCAATAATAATTCAATAGTTTTCCCAGTAGCCTCTCTGGCCCCCACCATTACGTTGAAATTTTTTCCAACCCTCTATAAGAAACCAAAAAAGTAAAAGAAAACGATAATTATATGAAGGAAATGTTGAGATAGGTAATATAATTACAAAACATTCAATAAATGAATATCACCACTCTTGGAGAAGAGTTGAAGGATTATAAATTATAGTTCAGTTATATCATGACTACCCTTAACAATATGGTAAATTTTGGAATAGGTAAGATTCTAGACAAACCAATTCCTAACTATAAATGAAATGGTATTTCTATTACCTTATGGAGTTTTAAGTGTCTAGATAGCGGTGAAATAAAACCCTTAGACATCATAGATAGAAGTGAATAACAACATGGATCTAATAAAACTAACCAAGAAAAATTAGGTGAGGAATAATCAATCAAGGAACCATAAAAGAAAGAAAAAGGGTTGGATAATATTGAAGATTCATCACAACCCCAACCTCACTTCCATATAAGGATGCATTAACCCATGATTATCAGTGATGACTAATGAAAACATGAGATGCTTCAAGTCATCAAAAAATTTGAAATCAATATACCATGTTATATTCCATCTTCCAGATTTCATGGTATGTAAGGATTATTAAATAAATTTCCAATGGGAGGAGAGGATTTTGAGTTGATGAAAAGGTATTTTTTTGTAAAAATGTTTATTCTCAAGTAACACCACAAATACTATAGAATTTTAATGATCAAGGTATCTTTTTTATCCCATGCACTATATGATATCTCAAATTATCCAATTCGTATTTGATTTTGGATCATCAATTAATGGTATACATTATTTATCTTACTCTTCTATATATATTGGATAACTTAAACCCTCCTATGGGGTTTTGAAACATTATAATACAGCGAAAGTCTACCAAATAGATGTTTTAGAAAATGTTCTCTTATGTGTACATGTTTATATACTCCCTTATATATTTTACATTTTCAAAATAGTAGAATAAAAAGTTAAGAGTCTTTCCTCAATCATCAAAGGTATTCTATTTCCCAAAACTGGAAAAAATATAATAAATATTAATAAGGGAACCCTTTCTATGAAACTTGTTGAGTAAAAAGTATATTTAACATTAAAGACTCCATAAAATACCATCATGGTGAACATATTTCATTCATTGTAAACCATTTTAATGTGTCATGTTTTCCTAAAGAAGAGATTGTATTTTTCTGTGGTGTAATATTATTAAAACGGGCTCTAGAACCAGATGACTTTTTAAACTAAAACTGCTTCTAAAAAAGTTTTATTTAAAGTCTATTTTAAGTAATGAAAATTTTAATGGAATTGGTGAAATTTATTTTTACATATTTGATACTATAACCACTAACATATATAAGTGATGTAATAATGTCAATCTTATTGATCTATTAGAAAAAGACTCCTTGAATACCAAATGATTTAACTTAAAGTTTGGTAATTATTGAGAAACTAAATATACTACAAAATATGGAGTTGTATAAATATGTACTAGAATCCCATGAGAACATTCTTCTTTAAAAGAAAAATCTAATTATTCCCATGAAATACTTAACCATAATATTCATTTTCTAGTATAAAATAATGTGTTTATACACTCTTCAAAGAAGAATTTGTTTCTTAGTAAGAATTAATCGAAGTTTACATGAAAAAATATAGTGAATAATAATTTTCCATCTAATAAATTTTAAATAAATTAAGATAACTCATTGGACCCCTTCAATGATAAGGGTATGAAGCTGATTCATTTCTATAAAGATCCATACAAAGAGCCCATAGTGGATTCCCAACTCCTATGTTCTTCCAGTCATTGAATGAAGTCAGTTTTTCACATTCTTCCCTATTTATATATATTTTTTTATTTTGACTTCCCCAAAAATATGCATGTTGTAGTTGAAAGGAATTATGTTTCGACTAAGTGTGGGGGAGAAGGAAAATTATTTTTTAGGATGTAAATACATATTTCTCATTTTACATAAAAATAATAAAATAAACAATATATATATATATATCAATATGTATTAATAAATTGTACATAATTTTAGGAAATTTATATTTTTATATGTATAGTGTGTCAATAACAAAAATAAAAAATGAAAAGAAAAGAAAAAGACTAACAGAGAATTAAAATTTTAATGTATTTTTACTAATTAAAGTAACATGCTATATTTGTTGATTCTTGGGATTTTAACATTATAAAATGCTTGTGATTTTCAAGTGAACATAAACCCTTTTATATGTAAATTCTATTTAATAATATATTAATAAAGTGAGAAAAGAAACGATCATTTGGGAATTATAATTATAACATGAGTTCACTAGAATTTCAAACACACTCTCGAGTGAACTGGCCTTAGTAATTATGAAACACCTTAGGGAGACACACTAAAAAATAATTTGTTTATTTTGAACCTAGATTAAAATTGGGAAATTGGAATCAAATAATGAATATCTGAGGTAATGGAATATTTTGTTTGAGTATCCCTTGGTATAAATTTAAATAATTTCATTTTCATGGTTAACTGCACATACCTATTTAGGAAAAATTAAAAATTAAAAAAAATATTTTCCCAATATTTTTAAAATTAATTCATTTAGGTGATAAAAATATTAAACCTATGAATTGGGTAATTGGCTTATAAAAATTTTCTTCGGGTGCATTAATGATGTGGTAAAATCAAAATTGGTTTAAGAAGCATATGAATAAACAAATGATATAGGTGTTACTTGTTAACATTTTAATTTCTCTTAAATTTATCCAATTCACATGTGGTACTATAATTTAAATTATAATGGATGTATAATAGTGTGTGAAATTCGCATAAGATTTATGAAAATTTATTGAAATAAATCATTACAATTATTCAATTATGGATGATTATTTATTATTAATCTAGATAGTTAATATTTTAGGAATTAAATGTTTAAATTGTCTTGCGTTGAATAATTCATTTGTGGGGAAGTTATGTAAGATAAAAATTAAAAATAAATATGTTCAATGAAAATAACTCCAAAATTAATTTAAATATTAGTCAAACAAGTGATTTTTGTGACAATGTGAACAGTGAATTTTTTTTTAACAAAATAAATTTTAGTGAATTATTAATTTTTTTGAGATAATTTGTGATGCCAAATTTGATTTTTGAATTTTGTAAATATATATATATTTATTAAACGGATTTATTTTCAAATTTATTTTATTGATATTTTTTTAATCAATATATTGAATGTAAATTTTAAATTTTTCTAAGAAACCCATGGATTTAATATAGTAAAATTTTCACACATGGAATTTTGAATGTATATAGAAATGATTTATTAGAAGTTAATTATGTTTCTGGAAAATGATTATTTAAATTGGTTGATTCAAATGCATGTGAAATTTTATCATGTATTTTAATTATAAAAATCATTCAATTTTGATTTTTTATTTTAGTATTTTTGAGTTTAGTCAAAATTATAAACACTAAAAAAGGATATATTTTTTTGAATTGAAGTACATGTAGATAATATTTCATCAAATAGAAGAAGTATATCTGTGTTTCTATAGTATGAAAAATATTTCTACCACTAGGGTTTTGTAGATGTGATAATGGAGGACCAGTACAGCTATAATTTGTGCCAAATTATGCATGCTTCCTCTAAACAGAATAAAGTTCTACTACTGCACTGCTATTTTTCCTACTTCCAATTAAAAAATTTCTACTACTACTTAACATTATACTACCACCACTATATTTTTCATATTCTTCTCTTATATATATGTTGCTCCACTTACACTTTTTTATGCTACTACCACACATAAATCCTACTTCCATAATTCCGTTTTTCAATTACTTCTATGAACTATATCCAAACCCGAGCCATGTAAAAATAGATAACCAATATTGAAGACCATCCAATGGAAGAGGATGACCTTAAAACCTAATTCCATCATCTCTATGATCCCATATAACTAGAGAAGAATAATCTAATGTTGGTGTAAATTTTTTCTAAGAACATCTTCTCTTTATGATAATCCAATATAAATCTATCCATATTAGGAATTGATACATTGAATAAAATTAATTTACCAATGTGGAAGAGATAACCCTGTTTGTTTCGCTTCCTAATGATTCCACACACGTCTTCAGACCACCTCTGTAGCATGCTGATCTACATCGAGGGTTCTACCCCTAAAACATTAAAACCACATCCCCTCGATACATAAAAGAATATCCAAATGGATAAATATTTTGGGTGAAAAACCAAGAACAGATCTGTTTATCCAAATGATGGTGGCTCTCATATAATCATGGATGGGAAATACATCCTAACATGCATGGGATTTAGGATGGAACCCTTGAAGGGATTTTTTGTTGAGCCGAAAAGACCAAGGGATAGTGGAAATGGATCCTAGAAGGTGGAATATATGACATGGTGTACACCATGTGTGATGTTAATGGCCCCAAACCACTTTGAGAATGATATTGAAGGCTTTGGTTTGAGAATAAAGAACAATGGTGGTGCCTTTTATTGAATGTATATCCGATAACAATGTGCAGATAACATGTCTTTGTTTTGAGTGAAACAATAGTGTAAGTAAAATAAAATTTAGATTATTTAGATTAATATTAAAGGTATGTACTTTTTATGGTCTTCGATTTAATGGGATTATATTCAGGTGAAAAACCAATACCACATATGTTTCCAAGGAAGATGGGGACTCACATATAAGTTTGTATGGTTGATTCGTCACATTACCCATCAGTTTCTTGGATGGAACCCCTGAAGGGATTATGTGTTGGGCCTAAAATAATAAGGGCTAGAAGAAATAAATCCTAAAAGAATGTCCACTCACACCAAACTCTGATTGATGCTTTCAACAAAATAATATCCACAACCACCAACTTCTTTATGCGTTGAACCAAAGGTGACCACCGTTCCACCACTAAGGATGATGTAATATCTCTCATGTGCAGATCTATGAGGAGAAGACTGAATATATGTTCTCCCTTGAATATTTTTGAAGCTGAGCTTTCCAGATTTTTGGAACTGGAAAATTCCACACGCACAACCTCAAATGAATAAATTAATCACTACCACCACACTAACCAGATTCCTATGAACACATACCCCATCTAAGAGGATAAGATTCCTAATACCCATGATTAATGAATCCTTGTGTAGCACAACCACTGAGCTATTAACTAGAACTGAACTCTCATATACACCAATCTCGCCTAGAAAAAACAGAACCCAAGAAAATAGTTTTTTGATTCTGTGATCATTGATGGAAAACTTTCTCACATGCCACCCTATTATTACTTAGAATTAAATGATCTATTGTGGGTACCAGCAAAAATTATGCTCACTGGAATATTTTTTGTGTTTCTTATTCTAATTTTTAGTTTCTGCAGGGCCAAGAGATAATCTATACATATAAGTTATAATTCCACATAAGGGAGCACACATGGTTCTCACTCAAAGTACTCAATGAATTTGAGCTACCCTAACACTCTTTTCATCACTCAAATTCATTTCATTGTTTATCTCTAGGAATTACATTTTCATAGCATAAACAAAAATTAATCAGCCATAGAAGGCCCTCTGTGTACTTTCATAGTGCATTGAAAACATCCATATGCATTCAATGCTGTAAGAAAAGTAAATATCTAGACTCCACACAAACACATAAGGTCGAGGGTTCTTGAAAATTAAAATTTTAATGCAAGATTAATGCATGATGGTTAAAGTAGTTGGATAACCTAGTAAGAGACTAGAATGGAGTCCCAAATACATTTTTGAATCACAAATTTAGTGCCAGATATTTTATATATAAGTGCCCAATTCAGTAAAATTGCATATTTATAGACACCATTTCTATGAATAAATATTATTTGGTATGAACAAAACAGATCATTATTTTCACAAATTCTGCAATGTACTAAATCACATAATCATAGATTATTCACGAATAAGTCTAAGATTGATTTTGGAAATAACTTGTCAATTGGATGAATTGGAAATGATACCCTTATTTGAATATATTCATACCTTGGATATCGTATACGTTTTGATCATTCAAATATGGAGAGGGCATCACTCTCACTACAAACAAGAACAGTATATAATAACATGAAAAAAATAGTATCACTCATTTGGAGAATTTTAAAATTCCCAACAATTCATGAGTTCTATTATATAAAGAAATCACTATTAATAGTGTTGAGGATGATCTCATTCACTCTTTCTCATTCTCTAAGGATCACTCAGTTTTAGTTGTTTTCTCATTTAATTAATTTATTTCTAGTGAAAACACTTATGATATCACACTAGGCCATTTGTGGTCACGTCAAAAAGAGTTTACTCGTTCCCATTGTTGATGAATTATAATTGTTCAATTATCCTATAAATTCGAATACATATTTTAATAGTTTTATTCAATTAGTGATTTATTTCAGTTTTCAATTTAAATTTTAAAAAAAATTTGATTTCACACAAATTTTTTTTTGACATTAATCACTATATGTACCAAATTTAATGGGATAATCTAGGGGTGATCAGATATTTTCAATTATTAAGAAGGGTTAGGATATAGTATACAATCATAATGTATTGATTTATCTATACTAAAATAACCATATAAGAGTAATTTGTGATATATTAATTTATTAGAGGAAGAGTAAGTAATAATATGTATAATGATTTAACATATACCCATTGGAAATAAATTTTATTGTATTTTTCAAGTGTTCGAAAATGTATTTTTAGGAACCTCATGATATATGTGCATCGTGTAACTTTATTCAAAGGATTCTTTTCTAGAGGATTGTGTGGTATTATATTATTTACAAAACCTGACAAGGATTGAGTAATCTTACTTTACATTGATACTTGTAAATTATTATATTCCTATGGTTGAACATTAAAACATGTTTTCTACAACTTTTTTCATCTTTAACTATAGGAAAGTGTTGTTTCATAAGAAATAGAATATAAAAAAGGATCCCTAATTCACCCCTTCTTCCCCTATATGATCAGAAAAATCTCGATTGGCCCTTTTAAGAACTACAAGATTTTTTGTCATTATTTTAAATTATAGATGCCTAATTACACATAGAATATAATGATATATTTTTAATATATATAATTGTTTATTTCTCAATGAAAAAATTTTTATATTTAAGAATATTTTCATACAATGCGTCAATTTTTTTTTCTATTTTCAATTTCTTTAGATAATCATTCTAATGTAAAATAATTTTCATATATTCTCTAAGTGACCATTAGAATCAGTCGTTTCTTACATATCTACCTATAATACATTATATAATATTTAATTTATTTCCATTTTCAACTTAGGTCAATTGAGCCTATTATGTCATTGCTTTATACATTCATTGACATTTGTTCTATAGAATAATTTTTATTTTTTATTTCCTTATAATATTTTATTTTTAAATTATTTTGATTTAACATCCTTTTTACTAGGTTATCAATTTCACCATCAGTTGGTTCATTCTAACATTCTTTAAAAACATTTACTTAATTTTTATTAAAATTGATTATTCTTCAATTAATATTATTTGATGTTTTGATAGTTGAGAAAAACTCATTTTTTTTCATTTCTCATTTTTTCATCTTTTTCATGAAACATTCATATTGAATTAATGTTCTGATAATTACATCTATGTAAATCTTTGAGATATACATATTATCATTAATATTTTTCTTTCTAGATAAATATTCATTCAATAAAATATTTATAACTTTTAAACAAGTTATTCACCAAACAAATATTTTTCACTAGAGGATTGTATTCTATTGCCAAATATAACGAATCTTTGATGAATTTGAGAAACTGATTCACCCTGGAGAAAATAAAGGGGTTGATAATCAATTATTGACATAGCTCTCTAGTTTCATTAACTTTTTATGTTTTGAAATGAGTTGATTCAAATTATCTCCAAATTAGAAATGCATTTCAACAAGAAGAAATTTGACTATAAATATTTTTATTAATAGTACATTGAAGATTATTTCTGGAAATAAAATTGAACTAAATTTTTTTCACTTATATTGTAAAAGTCGAAACTAATTTTTAAGAACATTATATTCTTTATAAAGAATAAGAAAATTTGAAAATGTTAAGGATATAATATATGTTTCTATTCTATCATTAAAATATTCAAATTCATTTTAGTAATAATGGGTTTTCAATTCGGTTTATGATTATTGATGGATCTTGAAAATTCTTGAAAGTGTCTAATAAAAATTACTAAATCAATTAAAAAAAATCATAATCCTTTATTTAGGATCACTATACAAGACTATATGATGTATCATAAAGTACTAAAATCAGAATATAATAAAATTTGTGTACCATTCTCCGTAGAATCCACTATTACGTATTTATATCCATATTCATGTTATGAGGATCACATAAGTAGAAATAAACATCCCACCTCTATGATGTATCCATGAGAAAATCGAATTCATCAAATATTCATAAGGCATTCATCTTCTATCCATTATATGGTTAAACCACAAATTGAAAAGATGGTAGATGAATAGAGCTAAGAGTCTCGAGGAGTTTTTACTAAGGATAAAATAATCTAATACACTAGACCCATTACATGGATGTATAATTAGTAATCCTAAAGGATTATCCTTTGGATTTCCCATTTATTCATGTGTAAAAATGCTGGAATAATCCCCATGGATTAAATGAATGCATTTTATTCATTTACTGGAAAATATCTCATAAAAGTTAATACAATTATAAATTATATTTTTATGGATGATCAAATTGTTCAAAGGATAACTATTATCATAAACAGTATAAACGATATTCCCCTTTCATCATGAAATTCTCAATTTCTTTTAAATACATTATTTATATTTATATATATATATATCATATATATATTTATATATAATTCATTAGGGCATAGATCCATCAATCTCCCAATTACACTAAATCATAATAGAGATTATGTCATTTCACCTTTTACTGTATCAAACATAATAACTTGTGAAATCATATTCAAAAATCTTTTTTGATATCTTTCAAAAAACTTTTGAAAATATATCATTAAATTTTATTTATAAAATATCATATGAAATACCTTGTGAATACCCTTCCAAAAAATTGGATTAATATAAAAATAATTCTTATATACCTATTTGAGTCTAAAATCAATCCCCATACAATGTGTAACACCACAATACATTGTAATTTTTTTTTAAAAAAATAGGAATATTTGGGACTATTTATGTAAAAAACTAGAATCTTATAGAAAATCATCCATGATACTCAATCTATAAAGGGATGTGGTGTGATCTCCACCGAACACATGTGTCTATATATCTATTTCCACTAGTATACATCATATAGAAATGTAAATGATAATATTTTTCATTTTTCTAAGACATCTTGTGACCATGGGACACAAAACATGTCAATCCCATATGGCGAACTCATCTATTCTTGATTCTCAATGTACAAATTGACTTGATCAATGAATACATAATAGGATTTAATCCTTATAGATAAAAATATCACATTTCCCTTATCTGTATAGATATATTATATAGATGAGGACTCACACTCTCATAGTCTATCTCAATTGAGGTCCCTAATGTAATATACATCAAACGATGGGATAATTCCCTTCATGGTTAATCTTAAATAAATGAAGTAATCAACAACATACCCAACCACAACCATATTTTCTATGTCAATATATAGACATTCATATGTTGGGTATCAAAGTATGAGGTTTATCATTCTAGGTATTTTTTGAACATCATGAGGTAGGGACTCAAATATAATCCATGCACAACTAGTACACCAAATATATATGTATGATACTACTTGTGCTAGAATTATTGAGTCATACAGTGCACACAATGAATCCCATTATTTTTCTTGTACCAAATGATCATATTTCATATCTCTATACATGAATACTACTCAAAATAACCTCAAAATTCCATCATAACACATAATAATCAATTAAAAACATTAGTTAGGGATATGCTTAATATCATCATTTGAGGGGATTATTATCATTACAATTAAAAAAATTATATTTATATATACATTTATTTAGAAAACATGAAATAATTATAAAATAACAGTATCTTATAATATGATACATTTTAAAATTCTTATTCTCATTAAAATATTCCTAAAACATAATGCAGAATATTTACATATCGTATATAATAAAATGGCAGAGCATCCTTATGTTTTTTACACATTCAATATTTTTTATACACATTTCATTATATATAATACCTATCAGATCTCTGTGTGACCATGAAATAAAAAACACCAACAAACTCATTAGTGAGAAACAAATGAAATAAATTTTTGAATTATGGTGGGAATTTGGAACTATATTCCTAATTGGTAAAATTGGTGAACATATTCCAAATTATTAACTTCACAAAATGAAATGTTAATATTTGAGCTTCTATTATATACAAATAACATTATATAAGTTTATAATCATCATACTCAGAAAAATATATCATAAATCATTTCCTTGAAATAATTTAACTACATAATTTT
Source organism: Viscum album (assembly GCA_963277665.1). Lineage (NCBI taxonomy): Eukaryota > Viridiplantae > Streptophyta > Magnoliopsida > Santalales > Viscaceae > Viscum > Viscum album. Next base: position 1,074,450,774 of record OY728129.1, read on the forward strand.
TTTAATAATTGATTCTAACCATATTTGGATATTAATTAAAAATTACTTTATACCTATACTGGTGTAATTATTAATTTGTTAACTTTATTCTTCTTTAAGATAAAATTATTCCACTAGCATCTTGTTTATTATATTATATTCATAATAATCTTCCATGATACAAAAATACTTTCGGTTCATGAAATAACATTTATTCCAGTTTAGTAAAAATATTAAATAGATAAACTACATCATATACAGTGTTTTATGTGTCAAGAAAATATATATTTGAAAAGAATAATTAATTAAAATATTATACCTATGGATTGAGGGAACACATTCCCGCATATTTTAACGGAAATTTAGATACATCATTTTATCCTGGATAAAAATATTTTATTTATTTTCTCTTATATAGACCTCTTAATAAATTGATGTTTCATAAAACATGTGTATAAAATTAATCATCAAATTCTTGTTTATAACAACTATATTTTATTGAGAACCTTCTCTTATCCCATAAGATAATAGAGATGATTATACAAAACTTTTACCTAAATTTATTTGAGCTTGAAAAAATACATTACATTCATATTCATAATGTAATAACTATTTACTTCATTCAATTAAAATAAAATAAAATTTCATTTAACTCTTCCTTTTATTTTTAACTCTTGTATATTTTCAAAATGTCATCAAAGATACATTTTGTATCACATACCCATCAATATAAAATAATTAATTTATATGTCATCTATATTTCAGATGGAAATTCCATGGAGTTACACAAACATCTTATTCTATTCTAGATAATCCCATAATATGGAATTTTTATCCCTCCTTCTTAACAATGACATTTTTCAATGTCCTTGATTAACTTCGTAATGAAACATTTTAGAAATTTTAAACATAAGTTTTTACTTATAGATTGAACTTTTTCCCACTTATACTATCCATAATGTACCCGAATATAGATATCCCATCTCACACATTCTCGGAAATTTGATAATATCAGAAAAAAATTTCTTGAATTCAGTCATATTGTTGAAACATTTCCATAGTTAAAAATATGAAAAATTTATTATCCATAACAATCCATTTTTCTTCTAATTCTATTAAAACCTTAAAAAATCATTATATACTACCATAATAACCCATATTAATTTTTTAAACAATTTAGTTACGTAATTACTAAGGAAGAAACCTTTATAAAAAATATATTGATTATAATGATTATGATCATATCTAAAATTGAATCTTTTATCTTATTAATATCATGTATTATTAACCATTTTAGAAGTAAATTTTATAAATTTTCTCCCACTAAAATGAAAAACCCATTTAAATGACCATTATATTAATTAGTGAAAAATATGTATATTTCACAAATATGTGGGTTTCTTTAGCATTTAACCCACTATTTTGATATTTTTGTCAGGAATCATCCCAATAATATCACATATGACACATTGATAGTTGATAGGATGTCTCTTTTTCAAATCCATCGTATGGATAAAATCAACTATATTCTTATAATAACGAAATCCTTTTATGTTTTCTTGTCTATTATAAACCTATGAAAATACCAAAAATAAGCTAACAAGTAACAATCCAAGTGGTCCAATCATTAACATGATTCACCTGATTAGATTATTTAGATAATGAAAAGTGTCTCTTTAGAATAAATTTAATAATTAGTATTTTATATTGATTTAATCACACCATATTATCATTAGTTATTAAATTTTATGTATTCATTCTTATAGTACTATATTTCATAATCATATTCCCTCCACCAAACCAATATGTTTATACCATATTGATGTGTCACTATTTAAACAATCAATAATTTTTTGTTCCTCAAAAAAAAATTGAAGTCAAATATATTCATACATATTCAAATGCATCATATGTATAATGTATATGAAAAATTAAGGTAAAGGTTTTGAATAATATGATATTTAAAATCTCCACCTGATAAATCCTTGAGTGACAAATATCCAACCTCGTTCTCATTCCAATATAAGGCATTAGCCTCCAAGTAAGCAGTTATTCTGACCCCATGCCCCACTACTTGGGGTTATATTACTCAATGTAGAATCCAGATCATCATAACTACAATACCTAAAAACTATAAACTATATTCAACAAACAATTTAAGCTATTAACATCAATTAAAAATAGAGGTAAATGTTTATGAAATATTAAATTAATTATGGAGGTCTTCTTAGAATGTAATATAAGGCTCTATCCATGAAGTGATTTATCATATAAATTAATGCATATAGACATTCATAATAAAACAAATTCATAACTATGAATAAAATTGAGATCAACCTTTGAATAAATAATGAATTAAAATATTAAACATGATATAAACATTCATACGCAATTCCATATATCAAATAAAATTATAAACCCTTATATAATTTTAGATTTAATAGTATAGATATTACATAATATTGAATATAAAAATTTTATATCCATTCTAATATAAAATCATTGAAATTTATCATTTTATGGAGTTTTCAATTTAATTATATGATATTTCAATCGTTATAATATATTTATAATAAAATTTTTATTATGTATATACATTAAATAATCTAAATATCATATACTAAATATTATTTATACCAAGATCATATCATTCATAAAAAACCATTGATGAGGATTAAATAATATCAAAATAAATTTCATTTAATTTATAAAATTCAAGTTGATTAATTACCAATAATTCATAATTTAAATATAAATATTTTATATTTTTTCTTTATTTCATAATTCATTACCCTTTATAAATTGTTTCTGATGATATATAAATGAACACTTCTATTTATAAATCATAATTATTTCCCTATAATTTTAATGATATTTCAAATATTATAATTTAGAATTTTGGAAATAAATGTTTCATAAATATTTTATTACTTTAATTATAAACCATTTATAATATATTTATCTATTTATATATTCTTTATAGCTCAAATATTCCAAAAATAATATCGCATAATGATTTATAATCATATTATAAACCATTAAATCCATTTATGAATTCTATAAAAATGTATAATATTTCTTTAACCTTATGTAGGAACTCATTCCTACATAAGGGTATCCTCCCATTACCCTTGCATAATAACTTCTTATTTGGGTTAGTGTCACCAAATCCTTATGTAGAACATATAGAACCACTGGCTGAAGGTAAGACACAATTTTACCTTCATGTAACTATGAGAAACATCATTATGTAGGGTTATAGATTTTATGTAGTTGTCTTACATAATAGAAAGTACTCGGTTACATTTACAAGGATTAGTAACTGTTGCATTAGGGTAAGTGGGAAATAACCCTCACATAGAGCATCACGTATGATAATACCTTTACAAGTGTGATGTAAGTAACAGTATTGTTTATTTTTCTTTCACTACATAAATTTAAATTTCCAAGACCAATACACAATGGCTCTGTCACCCATACACATGTGTATAAAGCACCAAGTTACCTTTATGTAACCCACATAAAAATAATACATCCTTCACATAGCCTTAATAACATGGGATGTTATGTTTGGATAACACTTACGTAGATCACCCTGTGTAAGGGTAAAACCATGGTTACCCTTAACTATATCAATTGGGTAATGGTAACTTGTTGGTTACCTTTAAATATACCAACTATGTTAGGGTAAACCCTTCAAAGAACATTAATTTTTACAAACAATGAAATTTTATTTTTTTTAATTCCCTTCTTCGTTTCATCATATGATTTATAAAACATTCCCATGGAGCTTTTTTGATACCACTATAGAGTTAAAAATGTGTATAATAACAAATGTAAAATCAAGATAAACTGACTAAAACCCTTTTATGACGATCTATATGAAATAGAATATGAAACTACATAAACTAATTAAATGATTAATTCTAGGAAACGTGTATACCATAATATAAAAAATCAATTTTAATGTATTCATCTTTATGTGTGATTGATAAATATTAAAAAAATGGAACGATTATCCTACCTCGGTGCTGTATACATCGGTTGATTTGAATCATCCACCATTTTGAGGAGATTTTTATTCTCCCCATTGTATGTTAGTGCCTAAAAATTCATAGAAGGAATATGAAGTGAGCTATGTATCTTATAGATTTTTTGTTAAGAACTAAATAATCGCATAAACTACAACCATAATATAGCTATATAATTTATAATCCTAATGTATGCTCCTTATTATCTCTCATTTATTATAGTATTAAAATGCATGAATAAATTTTGTGGACAAAATTAATGCATCAATTTCATTTACTACCAGACATTTCATGAAATGAAATACAATAAAAAATTATAGTTATGTGGATGAATAATCTTTCCAAACTATAAGTATTATCACGTGAAATATAAATTATATTCCTCTTTTTTCGGGAAAATATCAATTTTAATGAAAACCATCAAATATATGTAGATATATATGCCATATATATACGACATTTGGGAATATCTACATCAAATACAACATGAATGCATACCATGATACATATAATTCACTACATCCATTATAGGTTAAAGGAAAATCAAATATTCAAATATGATATAATAACTAAAAATTAGGAAAATGAAATATTAGTTTCATTTTCTGATGTTGAAACCTATCTTTGATACCAAATGAATGATTGAAGAGGTAAGGAAATTATACTAAATGAATATGGTGAATTATAATTTAAAAAAATTCCAGTTTTATTCCTCGTCAATATATAAAAGTATCTGAAATAAAAAAAAGATAATCACATATTAACTATATTTGTATTACAATCAATCGATAAGCCCAAAATATAAAATTAAAGGGATAAAGATTAAGTGTAACATCCCAGGTAAATAAAGAATATAAAATTTTCATATTAACTAAAATTTTGGAATTAAATATTAGTTTTACTTTAAAGGGGTTTTTATGTTCGATGGCATACTCGATAATCAATAATGGGTTTCTTTGAAATCTTATGTTGCAAAGAATGCTGAGTCATACAAAATAATAATAATATAATATTATTTTAAATGATAGTTAACACTTAGTCATTTTATTGGCGGGAATGGACAGAACTATCTATAATTTGAATATACATGTTTCTTAAATTTTTTTCATTTATCCAATAAATTTTAGAGTCTTAAAAGAATAAAGAATCTGATTTTAAGCCTATATACTCTAATATACATTAAAAGGTCGGTTGACCCCATTTTGAGGGAGAACCCTCTTTAAATCTGGTTTTGGTTAATTTTATATATTCTATTTGAAAAAATGAAATTTTTCTTTAGAATCAGGACATCAATATTTACATTGGGTAAATTTTTGGTATTTTTCTGATAATTTTCATTTTTAATGAATAGTGAAAAATACTGTATTTTAATTCAAATATACCATTTAATCTATTTTATTTATAAGGTTTGAATGTACTTTTAATTTTTTTAAAGTTTAATTAAAATAAATATTGACAATTTAATCAAATTTTGGTAACTGATAGTAATTTTACATTTAAATTGTACATAAACAAGTGTCAATATTTTGATAGTTATTATTTCTTAAAAACGCACTTTCTGTTTTGACTGTGGGAATTAATATTAAATATATTTTTCCCCCTTCTATGTTTTTAATTTGGAAAAATGGATTCCATATTTGGAATTAGGAGGTCCATATTTTGTAAATAGATAACTTTTATTTTTATACATTATGAACATTTACTTCAGTAAATATTTTGTTTACCATGCTTAAAGGGTAAATATGGTTAATAAGGGTAAAAAAATAATATTATAAGAATATTTAATTAGCCGAACCTGTGTCGTAATCGTATTAGTTGATATATGTCTAACCATGGGCATCCTTCGGCAGATTTTGGGACACCATGGAGCCACATGGTATTGATAATGACATTTTATATTAATTAGTTTAAAGTTAAGACAAAAATGAAAAAACCATATACCTTTTTGTAAACAAATTCTTACATGGGGTTATATAAGTTATATCATAGACAATATATATTCATTTTAATGCTAAAATTATTTCCTACATCATGATATCTTTTTAAAAAATTTAGACATCAAATAAATAAAATTATTTATGACACAATAATGTTGCATTGTTTAGCTCATTAATGGATGATTTAATAAAATAAGATTATAAAGATTAAAACAATATCCAAAATCTATCCAATTCTATTAGATTGATTTTATTTTTAACATGATTCATTATATCTTTGACTTTAATAAATATTTGTACTTTTAGAAAAAAAAAATCATTATATAATAAAATAATATTTTTAAACATTCCTACAAAGCCCCTCCACCCCCTTATAAATTTCCCTTAATTCTAACCCATTACACTCACTTTTCAAACCCCTTTACTCAACCAAGCACTACCATATTAATCTAGATATATCCCTATCCTCCTCTACGAAGCCTTCCCCTATGCATAAGGCATTTCAATTAAACATTTGGGTTCATACCAAAGGGAGATTCGTGATTTAAAGGTAACGTCTTCTCTTATGTTATTTTGTTTTATTTTACTTCCACAACCCCATAAACCCTTTTTATTAATTTTTTTAAAACAACACAAGTATCCTAAATAAACTAGGTTTTTATTATTAGATATAGTTTAACTACACTTACACACACCTCTATCTAATGTGTAAAAAACATTTTGTTTCTGTGGATGGAAAATAATGCCTCACGAAACAATGATTGTTCAATATTCTCCTACCACATATTATGGTGTCCATTAAGATGGAACTATATTTATATGTGATATATATTATATTTATATTGTTTATTTTCTTCTTTATTTTTCATTTATATTATAACTTAATGGTTTCCATAGTGGGTAAATACGATGCTTTCATTTGAGAAAGTGCGTACTACCGCCCTCTCAAAGTGATATGACTCATTCATTCCATACGTGGAACATATAAAGGATTGAGTTAATGAAATTATATATGATATTATACTATAATTATTATATACCTGTGTATTATTATTTATTCATTACATTAAATATGAAATATAAATGAAAGTAGTGTTCATTCGTACGTATGGATTACTGTCTCTATGAAGGGTGAATTTCATTTATTAACTCCATATTTTAAGTACTATTATAAATACATATATATATATTGGATATATATGATATATATGATATCTAAATCATGAATATCATTCTGGAGATAATGGAATTTCTACCACATAGACAATTTATAATGATAAGTGGTTCATTTTTACCATTAGTTTCGAACATCGAAAAAATGTCTGATATGAACCGAAATAATTAACTAATTGTTATATAAAGGGAATAATTGATAAAAAAGGAAAAATAAACATGAAAATAGTTCTTAAGAAAGTAGAAATTAACTTTATTTTATTAATCAAGATATTAAAGAATGATCGAGTCAAGTCGGACACGTGGTAAGCGACTTCGTCTCAATCTCCTTTCATTGAGGAGTATTTGGTTTTATACAAGACTTTCTTGCAAACGGTGTATAAAAAAATTTGACTTCTCATTTCATTGGAAAAAAATCATTTTCTATGAGTCGTTTTTCTAAATGACAAAAAGAAATGTTTTTTTAACATACGTGGTGACAATGACATCTCTGCCGCTGTGAGTATTATTTCATCTTTGGATTTCTTAACAAGCCATATTATTTTTAAAAGGAAACTAAATACCATATAATCTTTTACATAGTTTGGTATTAAAAATGGTTTTGATAATGGATTTTTTATGTAAATATATTTAAATGATATATTGTGATGGAAATGTAGAAATTTTGTCTTTCCTTTATATTTGTTTTATGTGTTATGAATATGTTATGGTTCTTGGGAACTATTACGTATAAGGGTGGTTACCTGATAAACCTTGGGCGGGTGAGCCCGAGAAGGCTCTCTAATGCATTGGGTAATGTAACAGTGGTAAATGTGAATATTTCTTCTAATAGATTTAGGGAATATACTGTGATGGGTATTCCAAATGTAAATCCCTATGTAGTTGTGAATGATACAATGTATGTATGTTATGGATTCCAAAAGTTACCTTTATGATTTATGATTTATGATTTATGATTTCTATGTGTTATTCATAAATATTAAGATTTCATGGGGTGTGATAAAGGGATTATGTTATGTATATACTGATGAACTAATGTTTTCTTTCCTTATTTTATAACCCTTACTGATCTTTTACTGCTCATCCCGTGTTTTGGAAGTTTTTTTCATAGGACTTAAAGACGAACAAGGTCAATTATGGGATCAAGGAAAACTCATGCTATCGAACTCATGGAACTAGACATGACTCATTTTTCCAAGATTTTATATTTTATGAAAAAAATCGAAACAAAGTACAAGTGTCTACTTTTTATCTTTTGAGATGTAATGTAATAGTTATGGCCTAATTCTCTCAAACTCTAAACTGTAAAAGATCCTCAATGTGAATTATTCATTTAATTCAAGATTATGTAATTTTTTTAGGTCAGGTCCTTATAGTTGTTATCAGAAGTAGGTTTCGACAACTTTTGAAGTTATGATGTTGTTAAATTAATATACAATTGTTTTAGTTTATGTTATGATTGAAATGATTTAGAGTTTACAGATTACCATGTTGCTTCTCCTATGATATTTCTATGTTCAAAATGGTTTTCCACATAGGAAACAGAGTAGCCATGATGGGACGACATTGGGAGAAAGACAACCTCCCAAATCAGCAACCTAAGACGGTCGGAATTTGAATTGAATGGTTTTTTGTATTGATGGAACAACTAACTCACACTATAAATGGTGGTGGTATCAACGCACTAGATCTTCTAGAACAACCACAAAGGAACATGTTATTTGTGAAGCATTTCATGAGTTAGTATCCCCCATCATTATGTTGATCATCTGACCATGCGCTACATGAAGGCTGGTTTAAGCACTAGAGAATATATTTGAAGTCATGGGGTGTCCATAACATCCAAAATTTTGTCTCCTTGTTTATCATTTTGAAGGTGAAGCTGATCTGTGGTGATCGATGTTGAAAAATATCAAGGATAGTGAGAAGATTGAATCTTTAGATAGGGATGAATTCCAAGGTTTGTTTCTTGATAAATATATTCATTAGGGAGTTCGACTTATAATGGAAAACCAATTCCTGGATTTCTGGTAGGAGGATGGCTCAGTGGCTACTTATGAAGAAAAATTCACTCAACTAGCGAGGTGTACTCCAAATTTCATATTAGACCATTATAGTAAAATTAACCATTATAACATAGGATTAATGCCAATGTATCAAATAGTGTTATCTTCTTCTGAGTTAAAAAGTTAATAAAAACTTGTTCGATGTTCGGAGAAGGTGGAAATGGAGTTTGCCGATAATTAGGTGTTCTTTGAAAAAATATGAGAATATGAGTTCGAGGTGGTAGATGAAAGGGATGAACTCTTTCAAAATGTGTGATAGTAAGAAACATAAGATTATAGTTTGTGAAATTTTTGTAAAAATAATGATGGGGAATGTATTTTGAATTATTGTAATTGTTACTAATATGGTAAAATGGTACATAAGGCTCATAATTACACTGAAAAATATCAGGGTCATTGTATGAAAAAATCTGATTTACAGACATTAATATGTTTTAAGAGTAATGAAATGGGTCATTATGAAAATCAGTGCCTAACTAAGAACTCAACTGAGAGAAACTAGCCAGACTACAAGCAGAATGGGGTGGTGAAATCATTTGTAACTACTTTAGTAGATGTTGGAACATCAAATGAAGTAGTATCAGGTACACTTTTTGTTGGTTTAGATTATTCCAATGTGTTTTTGATTCAGGTTATACACATTCATTCATTTCTGAAAAGTTTTGCAGTAAATTGGGAATTCCATCTCAAGACAAGCATCCTGAACTTATGGTAAAAACAACTAGAGTAAATGTTTATAAAAAAAGAAATTATAAGAACCTTCATGTCCTTGTGTTTCGAATGAATCTACCTACAAACCATATTGTTTTCCTCTAGTAGAGTTTGATGTTATTCTGTGTATGGATTGGATTTCCATTTATTATGCTAATATTGACTACAAAACTAAAGAGGTTTCTTTTCAGAAAGATTTTCAGTTTGTGTAAACAATTGATCCCTTAATTTTGATAACTTATCTGGAAGATGAAAAAATAGTAAAAGATGGAAATTAATGTTTCCTTGAACATATTGATGGAAATAAATGAATTTTTAAGAATAATGATGTTCTAGTGGTAAATGGGTATCTTGATGTTTTTTCCTGATGAGTTTCCTAATATTATATCTAATCGGGATGTTAAATTTACTATTGACTTAGTTTTTCATGAAAACCTAATTTCAAAACCCCCTTATCGAATGTCTCAAATTGATCTTTTAGAGTTAAACAAGTAATTACATGAGTTTTTAGATTAAGGTTTCATTCAACCTAGCACATCACCATGGGGTGATCCTATCTCTTTTGAAAAAAATAAAGATGATTCAATGATAATTTCCATTGATTATAGAGCATTTAATGACATCACTGCTAAGAAAAAGTATCCTTTGCATCATATTGATTATTTGTTTGATAAGATCTAGGGGGCTCAGTATTTTTTGAAGATTGATTTGAGGTCAGGGTACCATCAGGTGAAGGTAAAAAAAGATGGCATTCCAAAGACCGGGTTTCATACTAGATTTGTCCATTATGAAATTGGGGTTATGCCTTTTGGGTTAACCAATGCACTTTCTCTATTCCTAGATCATATGAATAGAATTTTCTATAAGTTCGAGGATAAATTTTTGGTTGTGTTAATTGATTATATATTGGTTTCTTCTAAAAGTAAAGTGGAGTGTGAAAATAATTTAAGGGTTTTCTTGCAGACTTTAAATTAAACGAAACTGTATGGGAAATTCATCTAGTGTGTGTTTTGGTTACAAAAAATTTCTTTCCATGGGCTTATGTTTAAAAAAGAGGCATAATTATTGATCATGTTAAAATAAAAGTTATTGAAGAATGGACATGACTGACAAATATAACTGAAATTCATAGTTTGGTTGGATTTCCAGGTTATTACTATAATTTTAATTGAAAATTTTTAACAGTTATCTATCCCGATGACTATGTTAACTCAAAAAGTTGTCAAGTTCATTTGTACATAAGAATGTAATGATTTTTTACATGAATTGAAAATAATATTGGGGAATTCTATAGTTTTGGAACTACCTTCCAGAAAAGGTGAGTTTGTTATCTGCATTGATGATTAATTTAATGGACTTGGTTGTATCCTAATGCAGAATGATTAGGTAATTTATTATGCTTCAATTCAGTTGAAACATCATTAGTTAAATTACCCTAAATATGATTTGGAATTAGCTACTATTTATTTTTTGCTTTAAAAATTTGGAGACATCATCGGCATGGAGTAAAATGTGAAATATATACTGAACACAAAAGTTTTAAGTATATATTCACTCATAAATAATTAAACATGAGACATTTGAGATGTTTGGAATTAATCAAGGATTATGATTGCACAATTCATTATCATCCAGGAAAGGAAAATAATGTTGATAATGCTTTGAATCGAATATATAATGCTACATTTACCATGTTAAATTTGGAATGAGAACCATTGGTTTTTTATTTGATGAAATTTTGCATAGAATTTTCTGGTGCAATAAATTACTTTGTTTTGTTTCAGGTGTCAGTGAAATCATTTCAATCTGATAGAATTAAGAAAGTGCAGAATGAAGACAGTGAGTTGGAGAAAAATGTATAGTTGGTTCAAAAGGGTAAGTTCCCTGATTGTAACATTGATAATGATTGTGTTTTGAGGATTAGGAAGAGATTATGTGTGCCTTGTGATTCACAGATGAAGAATGATTTTTTATATAAAGCTCATAGTTCTGCATTTTTAGTTCATCCTAGATGTACTCGGATGTATAGAGATCTTAGAGAGTATTACATGTCGGATGGAATGAAAATAGATATTCCTGATTTTACTCTGAATAGTTTAACTTGTCATCAAATTAATGAAAAGTATAAGTTACTGAAAGAGATGATTCAGTCTTTACCAGTGCCAGAGTCAAAATGGGAAAATTAAATCCATGGACTTCGTTGTGGGATTACTAAAGAAATCTTGAGGTAATAATGAAATCTGGGTGATTGTTGATCAATTGATTAAATCTAGTCATTTCCTTTCTATTCAATATAATTTTTCTCTAGATCATCTTTCTCAATTTTATGTTAATGAGATAGTTACGTTTCATGGTGTTCCCCTATCTAGTGTATCTAATCGTGATCCCAGGTTTTCTTCTATCTTTTGGAAAGGCCTTATTAAGTCATTGGGTAGTAAATTAAATTTTAGTACATCTTTTCATCCCCAATCAGATGGGCAGTTAGAATGAACAATTCAGACCTTGGAGGATATGTTACGTTCTTTCTTGATGGATTACCAGGGAAGTTAGGACCAATATCTTTCTTTGGTTGAATTTTCTTATAATAGTAGTTTTAAATCTAGTATACATATGGCTCCATTTAAGGCATTATATGGGAATTGGAGTTGAACTCCTGCTTTTTGGGATGAAGTTGGTGATTGGAAGTTGATGGGACCAGAATTGGAAAATGAGATGTTGTAAAAACGTTTAGTTGATTCAGAAGCACATGAGAACAGCTTATAGTAGGAATAAAATTTATGTTGATAACTGGAGGAATGATCTTTCTTTTGAGGTAGGTGATCATGTCTTTCTCAAAGTTTCTCCATGGAAAAGTCTGACACATTATGGTAAGAAGGGAAATATGAGTCTGAGGTTCATTTGGCCTTATGAAATCTTAGAGAATGTTGGATCAGTTGCATATAGAGTGGCTTTACCTCTACGTTTGTCCCAGTTACAAAATGTTTACCATGTTTCAATGTTGAGAAATTATATACCAGATCCATATCATGTTTTGAGCCTAATGGTAGTTCAGTTGGAAGAGAATCTCTCTTTTGAGGAACAATGAGTCCAGATTCTTGAACGAAGAGATCATGTATTGCAGAATATGTTTATTTATCAGGTAAATGTTTTATTGAAAAATTATATGGTTGAAGAGGCAATGTGGGAATCAGAAGATTCTATGATGGATAAATACCAACACTTATTTGATAAGTGAATAGAATAGTGGGGAGGCAATTCTCAAAAAGGGGGAAGGATGTAACATCCCATGTAAATAAAGAATATAAAATTTTCATATTTATTGATATTTTGAATTTAATATTAATTATACTTTAAAGTGGATTCTATGTTCGATGGTGTACCCGATATTCAACACACGTTTATTTTAAATATTATGTTTCACACAATGCTGAGCATACTAAAAAATAATAATATAATATTATTTTAAATGGTAGATGACGCCGAGTCATAGTATTGTTCGGAATGGGTAGAACTAAATACAATATGAATAAACCTATTTATTAAATGTTTTTACATTTATCCAAGAAATTTTAGAGGCTTAAAAAAGAATATGATTTTAATCATAAATACTCTAATATTCATTAAAAGGTCGATTTTCTACATTTCATTGGAGAACACTTTATAAATCTAGTTTTGGTCACTTTTATATGATATATTTCACAATATAAAATTATTCATTTTAATTGGGACATCAATATTTTATTTCTATAAAATTTTCATATTTTTCTGATAAAATTCATTTTTTAATGAATAGTCAAAAATATTATATTTTAATTCAAAACTGCATTTTAATCTAATTTATTTATATCAATAGATTATATTTTTAATTTTTTTTAAAGATTAATTATAATATATTTTTACCATTTAATCTAATTTGGGTCATTGGAAGTAATTTTACTTTATAATTAGTCATCAAAAAGTGTCAATCATTTGATAGTTATTATTTCTTAAAAACACACTTTTTGTTTTGATAGCAGGAAATAAATTTGAAATTAATTTCCACCTCTCCAATGGTTTGAATTCGGAAGAATGGATTTCATATTTTGAATAAGGATTTTCAAATTTTTTAAATAGGTAACTTTTATTTTTAGATATTATGAATATTTACTTCAGTAAATATTTTATTTACCATTGTTAAAGGGTAAATCTGGTAAATAATGGTAAAAAATAATATTATAATAATATTTAATTTCCATAACATGTGTTCTAATCATATCTTTTGATACATTTATGACCATTGGAATCCTTGGGTCGATTTTGGGACCCCATGGAGCAACATGGGAGTGATAATGACACATTATATTGATTAATTTAAATTAAAGACAAAAATGACCCAAACATATTTCATTTAGTAAATTAATTCTTACATGGGGTTATATAAGTTATCTCGTGATCTATAAATATTCATTCTAAACCTAAAAAATTTTCATACTTCATGATATTTTTTTTATAATTTTTATACCTTGAATAAATAAAATTATTTTGGACACATTAATGATGTAGTGTTTACCTCATTGATGAATGATTTAAATAAATAAGATTATAAATATTAAAACAGTATCCAAAACAATTCCAATTCTTATTTGATGATTTTAATTTAAAAATGAGACATTTTATCTTCAACTTTAATAAGTCTTGGATATTTTGAAATCAAAAATAATTATATAATAAAATAATAGTTTTAAACATTCCTAAAGAGCCCCTCCCCCCATTATAATAATTCCTCACTTTTAACCCATTCCACACACTTCTCAAGCCCCTTGGCACATCCAAAATCTATCCAATTAAGCTCCCTACATTACACTTCTCCCCCTAGAATCCTTCCCCTGGGCAGAAGGAAATTCAATTAAACCTTTTGGTTCAAACCAATAGGAGATACCTAATTTTAAGGTAATGTATTCTCTTATGTTTTTTGTTTTTTTTTACTTCTCCAACCCCTAAACTATTTTTAATATGTTATTTTATAAAAAAACCTGTGTCCTATATATTCTATGTTGTTTTTATGATAAGTATTATAACTAAACATACACAAACCTTCATCTATTGGGAAAAGAACATACTGTTTCAGTGGACATCAAACTAACGCCTCACGAAATAATGATTGTTCAATATTCTCCTAACACCACTTATGGTGGCCATTAAGATGGAACTATATTAATATGTTATATATATATATTATAATTATATATTTTTCAATTCTTTTATATTTTTCATATATATAATAACTTTATGCTTTTCATAGTCGGTAAATATGATAATTTCATTTGAGGAAGTGTGGACTACCGCCCTCTGAAAGTGATATGAATCATTCATGCCATACATTGAACATGTAAAGGATGGAGTTAATTAAATTATATATGATATTATACTATAATAATATGATTATTATGTATCATTATGTTTTTATTCCATTAAATATGAAATAGAAATGAATGTAGCGTTCATGCGTACATACAGCTAACCGTCTCCATGAATGGTGCATTTCATTTCATACATACAAATGTTATGTACTATTATAAATACATATATATACTAGATATATATGATATATATGATATATATGATATATAAATCATTTATATCATTCTATAGATAATATAATTTCATCCACATGGACAATTTATAATTATAACAAGTTTATCTTTAACTCAATTTATGAACATCGACAAAATGTCCAATATGAACTCAAATAATTAACTAATTGTTATAGAAAGGTAATAAATGATGTAAATGAAACAATAAACATGAAAAGGTTCTTAAAAATTTATAAATTAAATTTAGTTTATTATTTAGGATATTAAAGTACGATCAAGTCATGTTGGACATGAGGTAAGGGACTTTGTATCAATATCCCTTCATTGAGGCATATTTTGTTTTATACATGACTTTATTTTATACGGTGTATAAAAACATTTGACTTATCATTTCATTTAAAAAATAATGTGTTTCTACAATTTGTTTTACTAAAAGCCAAAACATAATGTTTCTTTTTTAAGTATGTGGCGACAACAACCTTTTCACTGTCACAAGTATTATTTGATCTTTGGATTCCTTTACACGTATTAATGTATTTAAAAGGAAAATAAATAACATATACTCTTTAATATATTTTGGTATTGAAAATGGTTTTGAAAATATATTTTTTATGTTAATATATTTAAAATATATATTGTGATTTAAATTTGTATATTTTATATTTCATTTATATTTGATTTATGTGTTATGAATATGTTATGGTTCTTGGGAATTGTTACCTATATGGGTTGTTCTGTGATAAACCTAGGGTGGTTGAGCCTGACATATCTCTACAATGCATTGGGGAACATGACAGAGGTTTTTTTAATGTTTCTCCAAATATTTTTATGGAATATACTTTCATGTGTATTCAAAATGTAACTCCCTACATAGGTATAAAATCTACAATGTAAGTATGTTATGGATTCCACAAGTTACATTTAAGATTTAGGATTTCTATGTATTATTTCCTAAATCTTATGATTTCATGAGTTATGATAAAGATCTTAGGTTATTTAAGTATTGATAAACTAATGTTATCTTCCATTTTTTTATAACCTTTACTGAGCATTTTATGCTCATCCCAAGTTTTTGAAATGTTTTTCATGGAACATTAAGATGAATAGGCTCAAGTATGGGATCAAGGAAAAGTCCTTTTGTCAAAAACAATGAACTATACATGACAAATTTCTTCAAGAGTTTTTATTTTATGAAAAAATGGAAACTGTGTAGAAGTTTCTACTTTTTATCTTTTTAGATATAATGTAACAGTTATGGCCTAATTCTCTAAAACTCTAAACCTGAAAAGATTCTAAATGTGAATTATTCATTTAATTCACGATTATGTAATGTTTTAAGGTTGGGTTATTATATGAAGTATCATTATTTTAAATTAGTAATCCATTTAATATGCATAGTGAAATTTTACAACTATATGTATTTTATTAATAAGTTATTTGATAAAAATTTAAAAACATGAGAATTTAAAGAAGCAATGAAGTATAGATCTTCCAATAAAATAAATAAAATGGTTTACATGATTATCAATTTTAATATAAAGTGAATTCTATATTTGTAGATCTGATCTGAGATATATCGTCAACTATAACCTGTCAAAAGGTATATTCTTCTTAATGCTTGAAGCATCGATAATTATTTCGTACCCTAGAAGTCCTCAATCAGTATGATTAGAAATTCCCTGATACTATAAATGGAAGCTCAGTTTCCCTTACTTCTAATATTGGTGTCACTGTGTTACTTTTATAGGAAATGGTCTCTTGACACTCTTAAAACCTATGTGGTAGCTCGTTTTTCCATTACATAACTAGTATCTTGATTATCCCACTACGTAACTGCTATCTCAGTGTGCTTGCTTCTTAAATGGTATCTCTGTAAAATATTTACATTAATAAATGTTATATGATTTTTCAATGAAATAGAAATAGGATGAATCCTTAGAAGAACACTCAAAAATAAAAAACAATTGGGTGTGGATTAATCAATAATTTGCTTAAGACATCATGCAATTATAGCCCTCACAGTTTTATGGTAGTCACCTATTATTCATGTGATCAATGAGGTAAATGTATATTTAAAATAAATAATCAAATATTTATATTCTATAAATATGTGAGTCAGTTGAGATAATATAAATAAAAGTTTTTTTATCATTCGATGGATTTATTTTCTTTCCATATAAACATATGTGGTGGTTTAACACTATAATTTTTCTTTATATGGAAGGGTGAAGGTAATCTATATTTCATAACTCAAATTACTATTTTTTCATAAATAACATAAAATTTTGGTATTGCATAATTTCATAGGTGATATTATTTTCATAAATCATCACCATCACTGTTTTATTAAACCTGATTCTATTGTTAATTCATTAAAATATTTTATATATATTAAAATCTTCAATGACACAAAATAAACTTCTATTAGAAAAAAAATTTAATGGATTGTTTTGTGGTTTTAAAAAAAGTAAATTGAGATAATGACCCAACACATGATCCTTGTTATTGGGAAAAGTTCTTGTGGTGTGGTCGATATCCATTTAGTAATGGTTGTTGTAAAGGTATTGGTATCACTAAAAAATGTCATATACCAATAGATTTTTATTTATAGATAATATATATGTTTTTAAAAATGAACAATTCTAAAATAAATTAAATATATTTAATATTAAACTTTTTTCCCAACATTTATTTTTACCAATATATATATATATATATATATATTACTATTTTTTTATGCCAATAAATATTTTTAACAATAATTAAAATTTATAAATAATTTTATTACCACCGATATTAGTTTTCAAAAATTATTAATTACTATTACCAAAAATTTGTTCCAATATATAAATTTTTTGGAACAATTTTTTTCACTAAAAATTAATTTTGAAGAAAAATTCCATTAGATAACTATTTACTATAAAAAGTATGTTATTCTTAATAAATAAATTGTTATAAGACTAATTTCCCAGTTAATAATACAACATTTTGTTGTTATTAACACTACAATAATCAAAATATTTATATAAAAATAAAAAAATATCAAATATATATTATTTTTGAAATATAATTAAAAATTTTTCATATAATTTTATCCATTTGTATTTTTTTATATTTTATGAATTTATGAGAAAAAATAAAATAGAAAACTATAAATAAATGAAAAATAAATAATCTAAAATTGTATTACCTCCCTAATCATTATTTTTTTCACACCATTCTTATTACCACTTCATCATTTCCTATCACCCCATCTCCAATGATGTCTACATGTACTCACAAATCTATTTCATCATCTACTCCCACACCCACAATCACACCTGTCAATTATATACCATTGCCTAAACCCTTTTTTATCAATACTCAATGTCTTTTTTCTATGATTAACTAAAATTATGATGTGTTGAGATGTGCATGGATATGAACCCATTTATTTTTCTATCAAAATATGATTGAGCCTCTTATCTTTTTTTCACTATTTCTCTCCAGGTTTTAATCCCTTAAAATCATAGGTATCATGTGTTTAAATTGAATAGAATGTAGGGTTAAAGATAAATTCTGATGAAATATTATTTCTAGTTTTGTTTCCCTAGATCCATTGTATTTTTTTAGGAATGAATCATCAATTTTACACATCATTTCCCTATTTTTAGTTTTCAATGTTATTCAATAGTCATGAAAATAAAGTGATGAACTAGTAGATATAAGAAGAGACATCATTAGAATCATACTACACTCTACATAATCTTATTTTATATCTGGATGTTATGATTTTTTAGTTTATTGTTGAGGCCTTATTTCAACTATACTCTCAAAATAGTGAAAAAAATATAGCTATATTGATAGATAATTTTATATATTCCTTACTACAATATGTTATTCATCCATTTTCATTACTCTTTCCATATCCACAATATTGGTTTGTCAGTGTGAGTCATGTGTTTGTATAACAACAAATTGATATTAATAGATGATCTTTTATGTGATTTAGTTATGTATTGGATATTTTATATATGTATTGTAATATTTTAACAACATATAACTCTAGTAATTTTCATTTTCTCATATATTCTAATGATAATTTTATGTTTGTTGATGTCATAGTTTTACTCATATATTTTTTTAGAAACTATTATTGATCATCACAATATCATATGAAATGAGAATGTGTATTTAAAAATTTCAAATGCATAAGCACTGAAAAAATCTTATATTTTTCATTATAATGTAATTTTTAGAAAATATGCATCGATTTATTATACTATATGGTTTTTAAAATTTTAATCTTATACCATATCAGAGATAATTATTAACTTTTTTTCAGTGATTTCATAAACCCTAGGATCCAATTGGTTAGAAATCAAATTAGTTTGTTTCACTTGGTTTGTACATCATGTATAGTTTTTTTATTACATAGATTTAGAAATTTACACATATTTATATCATCATGAATATACTCATAAAATTAATGTTTAATTTTTTCTTTATTTTTAAATTTTTCATAAATAATTCTAAAATAATAACTAAAAGTCAATCAAGATATTCCATTTATGGAAACATTCAAATATTAGTGATCTATTCTATATAAACATCTTGTATACATCTCGAAAAACCAATGTTCATATAATTGAATATCTTATCTTCCTTTGACATGGGTCTACTATATAAACTGTTGTATAAATAATTTTTTAGCCATTAAGCATATATTTGTTTTTAAATTTTTACTATTTTTGGTCAATACCTCAATTATCTTCCCAAATTATTATCCCAACAACAACATCATTTGTGAATAAAAATATGACACTATAAATATTTAATAATAAATAACCTGACTTGAGATGTGTTGATGTTTTGAGGTATCTTCAATCATCCTGAAATTTAATATTCTTATAAAAAATTAATAGTATTTAATTATTTCTCATTCCATTTTTTCTATGATGACTTTTCTATAACCTAATCTAAATAGTTTATTAGAACTGGTTACTGCAATAAAAAGTTATCGTTAAATCATGTCATACAGTTTCATTTGATGACTACACAATTATTTATCTATAGTTACTTTTTAGCATATTATTGATATATTTGTTTTGTGAATCTTAAATTATTTTTTTATCTATATTTCAATTACAATATTTTAAAGATAATTATAACAAATGTCATTGGTTTTCCTTTTTTTACAAATTTCATTCCAACGTACAAACCTATAGATTCAAGTGTTCCAAATAGAAATGGAAATTATTTATTTTAAATGAAGATTTTAGTATTTTATACCATATAATTGATTACTCAAATTCAGATAATAATTGTTTTATTCTGAATAATGAATTTTATTTTCATATAAGTGCTGGTAAAATAGGCCCAACCAACAATTTTTAAACTTGGGTTATAATTATTTAGTTCTATACATGTAACAAAGAAATATAAGAGGATTATAAAGGGTGATATCTGGTTCTAGTGGGAATGTTCACTATTGGATATAAGAATAAATAATTACAATATAGCTCAATAACCATTATGTTACTCCAATTATATAAAAATTTCTAAAAAGAACTATATATGTTTTAGATATCTATGAATCATAAATATGAAATCCTTAAAATTACTCTTATGTTGATATAAATGTATCCAATGAAATATCACCTAATAACTTATGAAAACATAATATTTAAAATTATATTTCCTAGTTGGTATAATTTTATATGATGTAAAATAAGTAAAATATTTTTTTCATAGCTTTTTTTGTCATAAAAATATCTCATTCTAAGGAATATAAATTGAATTATAATCTAATAATTTTAATTAAGCTGGGTTCTGATTTTCATCATGATATTTTTTTTAGGTAAATTTTTTACCAATGTTTTTATTTCATAACTAATAACACTCTGGACACATAAATCAGAGTAATGTTGATTTCCCTAAGATGATGTAACATCATAAATAAAATGTATTATTATGTTGAATACCTTAACTACATGTGAATATTTGATCTATTACATAATATAAACAAAAAATTACCAATAGAATTGTACCCTTCATTTCTTTAAATATATAATTTTACATGTTGACTATTTTTATTTATCAATTGTGTTTCTGAATTTTTATTGTAAAAATATCAATGGATAATATGTGCAGATAAATATATTTTATTCAAATGAGTAGATATAATTCATATTTTTTGATATTTTTTGTTTTTATTAGATCATTTAAAAATTACATGGGTTGCAACTATAGATGGTTGAATAGTTTATCTTCTATAATAATTTGAAATTGGGTTGTTGTTTTAGTTTTCTATAGATGATGTTGAATATATTAATTGATAATTTTTTGAAACGATTTCTGATAGTCTAGCTACATATTTATGTGTAAAATCACATGTATTTACATTTCCCATGAAAATGGATGCATTTTTTTTATTAACAAAATCATTTAATTTTGTTCTAATTTGATTTATTTGTAGTATTACTAATATTTAGATATAAGAATTGTAATTTTAGGAAATTGTGTAGGCTTATAGTTGCAAACTCTTTTAAACACAAGAATAAAGATCATGGATTGATCATAATTTTTTAAATATTAAGTATTATTGAAACCATAAATTTTATGTTTCATGTTATTTTTTTATTTATTAGGACAATATTTTCCAAAATCATTATATGGTAATTAACTCAGAAGTGATTTTTTACAAGTTTCTATATATATATATATTTTCAAAAAAAACCATTTAATTGATTCAATCATAGTAGTATTTTAATTTTTACATCTACATAAAAGTAATCTTAACCATAATATTGTTATTAAATTTCTAATATGGTGATGTGTAACCTTATAAGAAGATCTTATTAAAAAATAAAGTGTGATGATTGAGATCATAAAGAACATAGGGGGAATCTCAATGAATTAATCAAGTGTATTTCATCAAAATTAAACCTTATTATTTTGTATCTAAATAGTAATTAACATAAAATTTTGGATTCTAATTGAGATAAAACCCATTTATAAGTAATTTTAGAGTCTTCTTATATGTTTTAGACATGATAAATTTTTTCTAATAAAATAAAATGGATATTGAAATTGGTAAAAGCCTGGGAGCTTCGTGAGTGGTGGAATCAACCAACCATATAACAGGTGAGATCCCATAGAACTTCTATTTTATAGGATGTGTGGTAATTACACAACACTACATTTTCAATTATTGGTGTGGGATACCCCAAGGCTTTAAAAAAATTTATGTGTGAGCTGATGGACTCTTGATCGTATTTTACCACCATTTCTTTATCGAAGTTTTTTCTTTCATTGTTATTGTGTGTTATTTATGAAACCATTCTCTTTATACTTTTTTGACCTTATATGGATATTATTTTCTTCTAGTGATTTATTGGTGGTGTGATCTATTCTCAGTAGATCCTCAGTTTCATTTGAAATTTAAAAAATTCATTACAAAACTTGTTGTTTTTATCCCATATCTTGTAGGTCTTGTGAAAATTTTGACCGTAATATGTTTATTTATATTTTAATTTATATTTTTATTGGGTTTCTAGTTGGTGGAGGTTGGTGATAACTAGGTAATTCTTAAGTATGGAATGTAATAATGAAGATCCCATTAATATATTTTTCTCAATCTACAACAACATCATATTATTAAACATGTATTGTATTTAAATATTCAAATATATATTTCAAGCAACATCTATGGGTCAGTGGTTTTATTAAAAGAATTTATTATATATAGAAACATGAATAACCATTGATTTTTATTATGAATAGTGGGTTTAAGGGTTCAATGATACCCATAATCAAAGGAGAAAATGAGAAAAAATTATATAAATTTCACAAAATATAATTTTGAATCATAAATATTCATTTTGACTATATGAAAATAAATTATTGAAATGTATAGTAAAAAAGTTTTTTAATAGGGGAATACTAATATAAATATTATTTTAGCTTGGATATGATCACTCTCACTAGGAAATTATATGGAAAACTGGGTGATGGATTGTATAATCCTACGAAAAGACTTGTGTCGAGAGATGTTTTATTGGTGAAATGTTTCTCACTATTGTTGGGATAGCTTGAGAATTAAAGGATAGACCATTTTATTTCGTACTATGATATATTTTTTAATGGAATTGGAGGCATGGTTATGAGGATATGAAGACAATGTTGGATGTTTGGCCCATAGAAAGTAGATTTTTGATATTAGACATGAAAAAATTATTAGATGATCAGATTAATCTGGATATATTTTTTTGAACTATAATGTAAACAGATTATATAATGTCTAAAAAACATACATTCACATATATTAATCCTACTTAATCTTTTAAAAATATATAGAGAGGCTCTTGAAAATCAAATTGTTCACTATTTAAATCGGATAAGAGTAATTAGAATGTATACAACAATTTTAGGTAGGAAATGAATATTTGAATACCTATACTTTATTTTCATAAAAATATAATTTGAAATTTTATCTATAAAATATAGGAAATCTAATCCCTTATCTACTTTTTATATGAGTTTCTTAGTTTTATACATATATTTCTCACATGACCTGACTTCTATATAGATTGTATAGATGACATATGTGTGAAATCTAGAATCTGAAATCCATTTTAGTGTTACAATTCCATTATATATTGAATCTAGAATATATTTTTATTTTCTCTCCAACATCATAGATAGTAAATGTGAATAAGATAATGATGTATTAGAGTATATATTAAAATTTAGGTTCTAATTGATGGGATCTTCACAATTCATTTAATAATGAGTGTTGTGACCACCCATTGTAAGTATTATTGTATTTTCCATTATTCATAAACTCGTTTTAGGAATCATAGTTCCTATGTGTATCGGAAATAATAAATTTCATCGAGGTTGGGTGGGGAACACACATGGATGTGGACGGTGAGGTCTCTTAACATAAACAATATATCAAGTATATTTTCTCCTCCATAATGCCATGATTATTGGTTTTTTGTGCCTGTCCTTGATTATTTGACAGAGGTGTATTTAGATCTTTTTATACCACATTATGGCGTAGTCACATATTTGTGAACATTCCTTTAAAAATAATTTACTTGTTTTTTAGTAAATAACATAATGTAACACTAATAAAAATACTTTTATTTTAACAGTTGAATGATTTGATTGATGGATTTTGGGGATTTATATTGTCGATGTTATTTTGATATAATCAATTAAGTGTATTTAAGGCATTCTTGGTGTCACTATCTTCACCCACTTCATCCCCTTTCTTTGTTTTCAAAAAAAATCATTCAATAATTCTTTTCTTGATCCATAATTAGGTTCTTTTTATAAATACAATTATAAATTATATCAGAGATGTTTTTTCGATTCAACACAGGGAAAATAATTTTAAACTTTTATATTGTAGGAAAACTAGTAATATATCTATTATCTACATTTATCATAAAATTTGAAACAATGCCTTGCAATTCATTAATTCCTCTATTTGATCTATGAAATAAAATTTAAATTAACAATAGTCTTGTATTATCATTATAATATGACACCCAATCATATGATTTTGGATCTTTCTAACATCAATGGAATTGTTAAAAACATTCCTTGTTATATTTCTCCAATAGCATTTTATTTCATTATGTAGACCAAAACTTATTCTTATTGCTTATAAAACATTCAAAAAATATATGGATTTTTTATATAATAACTAATAATTTTTTATTTGATTATTCAATTTTTTACGTTTGATGTTGTAATTTTATCGTTAAACATGTTTATTCAATGGTATCTTCTTATTCCCAATGTGAGACTAGGGATGAACCACTTCCATTAATAGGTGAAGGAAAGGGGAATTAATTATTTTAGTATGGATGATTTTCTGTGACACATACATCTTAAATTTGGGATGACCTGATTATTTCTTCCAATGTGATTTCTATTAGTCATCATTGTCATTATGGCCATGACATGATCTAGTGGGTGAACTGAATGTGAGTAATTTATCAGTAGTTTGAACCATGATAGTGACACATGATGTTAGAGGGACATGTTTTGTAGAAGTAGTTTTAGAGAGTTTCATGTAATGTTTTTTTGAGTATAAACAATTTGGTAACATGTTTTTTTGGAGCTATATGTAATTTATAATAATTTGAAAATGCTTCAAATATATATTTGAACATGTTTTTTGAAATAAATCCTTTGTTTGTTTTTTAAGAAAGTTTATTTTTTGATAATTATATAATAAATATATTTTATATTATTAGATTAATAATTATAGTATATTATTTATGTAACACATATTTCAACACCCACACAAAATATTTCTATTAAAATATAATTTAAAAACATATATTAATTGTATATATTGTTTATAAAAATGGAAATATAAAAGTTTTGACATTATCAACTTAGAAATTTGTTGTGTTAGTCTGTTGCTAAACATTTTAAAGAAAATATATATTACTTGAATTTATTATAATTTATGTAATAGAACAATTTTATCAATCGTAATAACATTTAGTGATTGAATTTTTACAAAAAATTTGTGACCGGAATATTTTTGTTGGTAAAACACATTACAAAAAAGAAAATGAAATTTTACCAATAGATATACCCCCATTCAAAAAATCCAATTCTTTTGTTGTGAGAGCATTGTGCATTGTATCTAGAGTCACTCTTGTGTTCTTGTTTTTTTACATTGATAATTCCTATATGAGGGTAGTCCTTATTTTATGTCATCATCTATGTTTTAATATATTGTGCTTCCTTTTTTATAAATGGATGCTCCCCCTTATTCGATCATAGGCCTATTAAAAAATTAATAATAATAATTAATTATTATTAATAATTATTTTTAAGTAATTGGGGATAATAAATTAATTATTGATTACTAATAATTTTAATTAATAGTTATTTATGAATTACTAATTAATTATTGATCATTATTAGTTATTTAACGAATATACACTATTTATTATTATTATGAATTAAAAAATTTTATTTACTAATCATTGTATCATATTTAATGATTAATATTAACTAATTAGTAATTTTTAATTATTTAATTATTACTCATTATTAGTGATTAATTAGTAATTATTATTAATTAATTAGTAATTCTAAATTAATTTTTAATGATGAATTATTTATTATTTTTGTATTAATTATTGACCATTAAATAATTACAAGTTACTATTTATAATTAATTATCGACTAATTATTAATATTTATTTAAAAATAAATAGTTATTAATAATAATTAATTATGTAATATATATTAATTATTATTAATTAGTATGAATATTTTAAGTACTTAATAATTATTAATCATTTACTAATAATTTGAGATTTGAATCATGGAAGTGATACTATATAAAATACAAATGAAAATCTACTACGAATTTTCAAATATATATATATAGAGAGAAATTAAAGATATCCATTTTAAAAATTCAAATATAAGGGTTTCATAAATTAGGTTTGGTTTTGTTTTTTAACCTTGAGAGAAGGTGTAATGGCCCTAATGCCTTATGCTCAATATCGAGAGTAAATGCATTAGATGCCCTAAATCATTTCGACAATGTTTTTGAGAAAACATTAAACTTATACCCATTTCTAAATATATATTTTTATCAAAAACAATAATAAAAAACCCTGTATCAAAAGTATTCAGATATATATGAATAATTTTTAATAATTTGAAAAAAAATGTGTTGTGTTTGGAATATGGGATTAATGGAACACACATGAGTTCCACTATATATATGGAAGAATATAAAATATAACGGAATTTTTAAACCATTTCCAAAACATAGTATTTTGGAAAGTAATTTCAAAAGTACCATGTGAATTAGGGACCATTCGGGTACAAGGGTGGGCATTATTTGAAACATTACCCTCTTGAAAATATTTTTCATAAATGTGTTGTCCAAGACAACAACATACCTTTTTTTATTATATTTTGTTTATATATATACATATATATATATATAACATTACACATTTTTAATTAATAATATTAATAATGAAATATATAACTAATATAATTGAAATAATAGAATAAAATTGTTATTATTAAATATAAAAAAATGGAAAATTATGAATAATAAATTTAAAAAGAATTTTCTATTTATAGAAATAATTAATTTTTTCATAGAAAAATAAGTTAAAACCATATTATAATTACATATTTTTATTATTGAATATTAATTATGTGTTTATAATCATTTCGACTTAATGATTATTTATAAATAATAAAATTACTAATTATATAATTATTAAGTATTACTAAATACAGAAATAATTAGATTATATATAATATTTAAAATTATTTTTCATTTATTTATTTATTATGAAATTTTATTATATTACTCTTATGGTTATTATAAATTACTAATTATAATATTATAAATTTTAGGTAATAACATTATTATTAACAAATATATTTAATTTATTAAAATTTTAATTAATATTAAATTGAAATAATATTATAAACTAATCTATTAGATACATTAAGAATTTTATTATATACATTATTATTCTTTTTTATTTTTTAATTCTTATAAATATTTTAAAATATAATTCTTATTTATGAAATATTTAATTAACAATATTTAATAATTATAACATAATTAATATTTTTATTTTTTATTTTTTATGTCCCTTTTATATTCAAATAATTTATATTTTCACACCCTATGTTTTAAATTATTTATTGATTTTATTTATAATATATTTTATGTGCATAATGCTTTTAAGGGGTGACTTTTTTGTTTTTAATCAATAATATTTGTGTAATCTAATTAATTTATGTTTTTAAATTATTAGAAAAAATTATTTCGAACTATTTCATATCTGTTTAATCCTTGCTTTAAGTTTTATTTATATTCATCTTGGAGTTTATATTTTATAGGCAACTAAGGTCACATATTTGAATCCTAATAATCTTTTAAGTAGGTGAATTTGAAATCCATTAAAAAATCTATAAGAAAAATCTAAATGAATCATATTACATGGATTAAGCATAAAAAAAATTGGTGAAAATAAAAATATTTTCTTAAAATGTTGATTAAATATAATTTAAATGGCACTAAATAATGTTGTTTCAAAACATAACGTTCATGAGTTATTTTTATTGCAATCATTTTTTCATAAATTAAAAAACATTTATTACTCTTTGGACATTCCATTCATATTAAATTTTTTTTTTGTAGTCAATGTATTAAATTTCATATAGATTAACATCAACTATATTTTATGAGCATAAATATTTTGAAGGGTAAACGGTATTTATTAAATAAATAATGTTTTGGTCATGTAAATTATTTATGTTTTGTTATATTTTTTAATTTATTTTTATTTTCAAAAAATTTTATATTTTAATCCATGCATTATGAATTTTATATTAGTCTTCATGTTTATAATTTATAATCTTTCAATGTCACCTACATGAGACGTAATAATGTTTCAAGTAGGTGACATTGAAAGCCTATAAAATATAAACTATATGACCAATCTAAATGAAACATAAAACATGAATTAAACATATTAGGAATCATTGAAAATAAAAATAATTTCATAAAGAAGGTAGAAAAAAATAATTTCAATATATCAAAATGGTTGTGTCTCAACATATAACAATTGTAATTATATGTTTTTTTAATTAAACATCTTTATTGTAAGGTAAATTTTTTTTTGTTAATTTTTGAAATTCCTTTTATGTTCAATTAATTTTTATTTGAACATTGTCTGTTTGAAAAGTAATATATATTTAATTCATGCTATATTATTTTATACCATTTCATATGTTTAATCCATGTGTTATGATTCATTTAGACATGTCTTATCATTTATATATTATATACATTCAACATCACCTAGTTGAAATTTTTTTACATTTCATACATGTGACTTCAGAAGACAACAAAATATAAACTGGAAGAGTAATCAAAATAACAATTAAAACATGGATTAAACATATATTAAATAGTTTAAAATAAAAATAATTCTTTAAGAAATGTTGCTGAAATGTAATTTCGATGGCACAAAATACTATTGTTTCAAAACAGTATATTTCTACATATAAATTTAAATCAATATATATATATATATATTAATTTTTTAAAATTACTTTTATTTTAAATTTTATTTTCTTTATACTTTCAATTTTTTAAATTGAATTTACATTATATTTATAATATATTTTACGTGCATAATTTTTTAAAAGTAAAAAATGTTATTTTTTAAAGCATAATTTACTTATTATGTTAATTATTTTCAATTTTTTATATTTACAAAATCATTTTTTTTTGTTATTTTTATATTTTTTAACCATGTTTAAATTTTCATTTATATTATAAATATTGTTTATATTTTATTGAAATCTAATGTAACATACTTTAAAGATAATAAGTTTCATTTTTTTAATGTAAGAAAAATTGTATGATTAAAAATAATAAACTACATATAAAATAAAAATTAAATTTTAAACATTGTATAAAAAAATAAAAAAAATAAAAATTCATCAAAATGAGAAACATAAAATAATATATATGATACAAAACAATGATGTTTCAAAACATAAGATTTTTACTATAAATTATGTAACTCTAAAAGAATACAAAATATAAATTGTAATTTGGTTCTAAATGAAATTTACGAAATAAAATTAAAAAATATAAAATAACTTTAAAATAAATTAATTTCATAAAAATAAAATGTTTAAAATGCTATGTATTAGTAATGATAAATTACTTAATAATATAAAAATATTTAATTAAATAAATTAAAATAAAAAGCTTTTTTGACTTATTAATAATAGTAAATATTATTATTAAATATTATATTATTTTAATATTCATAATTATTAACATTGTTTTAAAAATTAATAATATTTAATAGTAATATGATTATTTATATTATTGTGAATGATTATATTATTTTTATCATTGATGTCGTATTATATTGACTTTATTATCAAACGCTTATTATTCGTGGTAAAATATCCAAGTACACATAGCTATTATTTAGTTAAAAATAATTTAGAATATAATTTTTTTATTTATTTGACAATAAAAATAGAATATTAATTAATTTTATAAAAAATATATATACTTTATTTTCAATATAAATTTTATTTTTATATTTATATTTAAATTATTATATTATATAAGCATAATATTTAATACTATAATAAATATGAATGTGAGCGTTGAAAGTTAGTGAAAGTCTATCTCTATCTCAATCTCAATGGAGATAAGGGATTCAAGCGATGGTGTCCTCGCCTATTAAATCTCTAGCTAATATTTTCCTGATTCAAGGTCGATTCAATTCATACAATAATGAGAGATCTGGAAAGGAGGACTGAGTTGTTTATTGTGGAAGATAATTTGCAGCTACTCTGAGTAATGATGGTGTGTTTAGTTGATCATTCATTCTCTACAAAGGATAATGTGCTGGTGGATTCCATTTAAAGGGAAATGTTGTTCATGTGAAATTAGATCTAGTTGTTGTCTCTTTACCCAAGAAAATTGCAGAACATTTTATTATTTCACGTCTTGTTTCACAAAGAGTCTATATCATGTAGAATATGCGAGCTGGTTGAGCATCTTTTTTGTATTTCTTGTTTCTCAAACTAGAAAGGTCTCTCATTAGGATATAAATTTCTCTATATTCTCTTATCTTATGATGTTTTGGAAATGAAGGCTTAGGGTCTCAATTCTTTATTGCTCAATCCTAGATTTATACATATTAAGGAATGTGATTCTATGTTCAGTCCTTTGGATATAAGAAACTCTTCGGTTCAGTTGTGAGTTATAATTTATGGAATAAATTATATCCTTTGGAACCCTAGTATTTTTAGAAATGTCTTTTGGAAGGCCAATTAAAATGGAAAATGAAAAAGAACTGGCCAGGTTTGGACTCTATGCACATCTCCTTGTGGAATTGGATCTATATTCTATGTTAATTGATTCATCTTTTTTCTATCGATGATGAAACGTTTGAGAAGAGAATTGTATATGAAAAGAGTACCTCAGTTTAGTTTGGATTGTAAAGTAATTGGTCATTTGTCTTTAAACTATAAGCATTCTATGGTGAGTAGTTTCTACTCTACTCAAGGGCATCAGGAAACATAATGTTATAGAAATAATAAAATACTACCAAAAATTCCATTTTTTTGATGGAGCATGAGCAATGGAATCCCACCAAAAAAACTCATTTGTGACAGGATTCCATCACTGATGCTCTGTGAAAAATAAAACGGGTCACAATTGTTTTCACGTCTGATGGTCCATTGAAGATAAAGGATAGTTTTGATAGATGAGTTCATTTTCACAAATAAGGTGTACAATTTTTTAAATAACTAATTTCTACGTACCAAAATAATTTCATTTTTGTGGTAGAATGTCCGTTCATCGTAATGAATATTATTAAAAAAAATAAAAAATTTCAAATAAATATAATTAAATTGTTTTCAATAAATTAAATTTAACTAAAAAATTTAAATAAGAATAAAAAATAAATTTATTTTTTATAAAATAATTTCATTCAAAAGGTTAAAATAATTAAAATATTTAAAATAATTTATAAAATTTTAAAAAAAATTATTGATTAAAATAATTAACCACATTTAAATCATTTAGAAATAATTTAAATATTAAAAAAAATATTAAAAATATTAAAAAAAATTAGAACCCGTTAAAAATTTAGAAATAAATAAAAAATAAAAAATCAATCCGATATAAAAGTAATGAATAATTTCAAAAATAATTCATTTGTCATATCAAATTACAAAATAGTCTTAAAACATCAAAAATATTCAACTGTCATCAGGTAGAGGATGACCCCTCGAAGCATCAAGTAGAGGAGGATCACATGATGGATTGGGGGGACCCCATTCCAACGCCACCAGTAGGTCGCTACATATAATCCAACATCTTCTCATCTCTATGAAATTGATGCTCAAGATCCTCCTCTCTCTCTCTCTCTCTACATCTATAGTATGATATCATCATGAGCACCCAACCTCTCATCATAAAGTGTAGTGGATGGAAGCATCAACGATGACTCTCTATAAGCTCCCATCACACTCACCGATGACATTGTAGAAGTACCATAAAAACTCGTAGGGGTCAGTCGATAAGCAATACCAATTACCCAACCTTTCTCGACATAATGAAAAATTGCATGAATCCAATACGCCTCATCAACACTTGAATCACCAATGGCACATTGTTCACTCTCATATTGGATCTCCCATGAAATAGAATTCATATCCTCATACATTTCAAATAAATTGAATGAAAATTTACAATAACTATAAACTTAATATTCATGAATTTCTTAACAAATATTCTTGCCATAATATGGGGATGAAGCTCACCTAATACTTCTCTTGTACGTTGATTAGTATACTAATTTTTATAAACATTAAACCTCATGATAGATTAGTCAATAGAAGCTTATATAATATAACAAACTTATTACGGTTAATGTTTATATAAATATATTAGGTTCCACGGGGAATAATTACATTCAAATACACATACACCACACACACAGGCTGGAAAGGCATGTCTTATCCTTCCATGGGGATAGGCCACCGATAAAGTCTTATTTTTTAAGTACATAGATTGTATGGCCAATCCCATTACATGACCTAAATGATGGGTGTGACATCTTGCCTGTATTATCCTGCCTATGTTACTAGACTTGTGTCATGCCTTCATCACCACCATCCTGCAACATCATCTACCTCACCAACTATATTATACTATAATAGTTCCAAAGCCTGAATTTATGAATTCCGGACTTATCTATGACCACTTCCCTCCACTATCTATGACACCCATTTGATTAGCTCCTCCTATTAGTCTCTTCTTGTCAGTAGTATCACAATACTTCCCATACTAGAGCTGCGATATTGTCACATCGATAAGAGATGCAAAAAAATTTGAAATCTGTACTAGATTATTTTTCTATAACTCACATTATATGGTGTTGTAGAATCTATGGAATGTGGTAACTTATTAAAATATCATATACATCTTGTGTAGGATCTCTATGTCTATCAAGAATCATATAAAATAAATTCTACAAGATAATTGAAAACAATAAGTTGGTAATTAAATAAATTTTAAAAATTGTATATTATTTAAAAATGTATAATACAGTGGTCCAATATTTAGTGACATGCGGTGATGGGAACCAAGTCCCATGACTCCCATATCTCATAAAAATAATTTCCTTGAATTGCACTAGCCTTCTAAACAACTATATGTGAAAAACTAAAAAAAATTATATATAATCATAAAATCCTTAATATTTTTAATTGATAATTTTAATATAAAATAAATATCTTAAACAATTTAATAGTCCTCTATGAATGCGTATTATAATCAAGAGATGGTCTTATATCTAGAAATTGATCCAAAATAATCAGTCAAGTAAGACCACACCCCCTCCTAATATGAACTATGTAACGCCCCAGCCCCTGTTACCTAGAGTCGGTGCATTATTACATAACATTGGCATGATACAAGGAAATCATGTCCCAAATGACCAATCAGATTAGTAGACTTGGAAATACTAAATACATTCATAAGGTGAACATTAGAACTTGAAAGGAAAAAACAACACTAAATTATTCCATTGGAAACATCCAAGCTTCCTAGATTATTCCTGAAAGTCACTCAAAACTAACTTATTCACATCCTGGAAAAATAAAACATATAATGGAGTAAGCTCAAATGCTCAGTAAGGATAACAATATAGTGTAAACTTTCATATATAAGCATAAACATTTAAGTCAATGCATAACTAAAACAAAAGCCTTTAAAACATGAACTTCAACATAATATGGAAAAAAATGTAATAATTACATTTACTTATTCACATGGATATTTTATTAGTTGAATAATCACATGAAATATCAATAACCACATTCATAATGATGAAATGCATAATGCCAGACTATCACAACCACATAGTCAAGGCCTTGGGCCAAGACTAAAAATAATGTTTTTTCCAGGCCTTGTGCCAAGACACTAGCATGTCTCATGGGACCTAACGATGCATCGAGGAGCTATAGAGGGCTCCACCCGTCACTTACTAAGTCCAATTCATTCCTCATATGAAAATTTTGAAACAAAACATAAACATTCATATTAAAACTAGCATATGAAATGTCAATATTTTATCCACAAACCATGAATGGTATAAAGATAGCACATCCACAGTCAAACATAACTCATTCGATACAATATGGAAGATTTTATTATAAATTATTAACCTCAATCGATAATAATGAAGGATATTGACATAGATTAAAATAATCATTAAAACTATTTGAGAGAAATATCCCCCTTTTCATAAAAACATTTAAAAGTCACACTATTTTTCAAGAAGCCATTTAAAAATATTTTTTTGAATCAAAGTGTCCCATACAACATTGAAACTTTTAAAAAGAATTTTAATTTTAAAACATTTATGATAAAATAAATAAATCCTTAAAACCGTTTTTAAAACATGGACATTAATGAGAAAAAATTAAAAGAATAAATCTTTAAAACATTTAAAAATGATATTTTAGTTAGAGTTTCTAACCAAATGGGAGACACTTGAAAAAAATAATTGAGGTAATAAAAACATTGTAATATCATGAAAATAAAGGGATTCATGATATACTATGTCAAATTACATTATATACACCATATAAAAGTGATTTGGTTTATAACGACAAAGAATTCTGAATGGAATGTAATTTGAGATGAAATCTTCTATAAAGACTGTATCCTTAGGTTAAGGATAAATCAACGACATAATTATGTGTGAAAAACATAAATACAATCAATATGATTGGATATTCTAAGTAAATAAATTAGAGGATATTCACACATATTCTTGTAAAAACAACACCAATGAATTGGATATTTAACTCAACAAATGGCGATTGGGTTAAAATTACTCTTATCATGTTCATATCGATGACTTGAGAATTTATAAATGGAGTGATTATGTGTATAAAAAGAATGTCCATATAAACGGGAGTGGGAATTATGACATAAGAAAATGATTAGTGATTCCACACATAATCTTGGAGTAAAATATTCAATGAAATAGGCGTAAAGCTGAATGAGTGGAAATTGATCTTTGTAATTCCCTTACCAATTTGGTAACATACGAAACATACATCTCATGAAAGATGGATCATACAATGATGATGTAAATATCCATAAATTAAATTATATTACACAATTAATAGAATCATGGGTAGTATACACACCACATGCAATAAATAAGTTTTGAACAATGGAAATCTCACGAAATTAAAAATGAGATAAGAAACCCCTACCTCAGGTCTGAATTGTATTGTGTGTTCCTTGTTCTTCCTGAATAATAAACTTAATTTAATTTCTACTCGATTAAGAACACTTTTCAATTTTATTATTCCTTTTATATCACTTATATCCTTTATATAATAATTAGTTAATTATTTTAGTTCATATTGGATATTTTATTGATGTTCGGAACTTGAGTCAAAAATAAACTTGTTATAATTACAATTTGTCCATGTGGCCAAACTTCCATTATCTCCAGAATGATATAAATGATTTAGATATAATATAAATATTATATATCCAGTATATATATGTATTTATAATAGTACATAACATTTGGATATAAGAAATGAAATGCACCTTTCATTGAGACGGTAAGTCATACGTACGCATGAACGCTACTTTCATTTAAATTTTTTTATTTTAATGGAATTAAAAAATAACGATATATAGGTATATTCAAATTACATTATAATATCATATGATATATTTTTTACATAATTCAATTAACTCTATACTTTATATGTTCCATGAATGTCATGAACGAATCATATCACCTTGAGGGGGCGGTAGTCCGCACTTCCTCAAATGAAATTATCGTGGTCACACATATTGGAAAGAATATTGGTGTTTTTTTAAATAAAAATTACAGAAGCATAGAGAAAGAAAAAAATATACATAATATATAAATACAGTTCTATCATAATGGCCACCATAAGAGGCGGTAGGAGATAATCGAACAATCATCGTTTCATGTGGTGTTAGTTTTCCATCGACAGAAACATTATGTACTTCACCCATTAAGATGGAGGTGTGTATAAGTGTAGCTCAAACCCTTCTTATAACAACATACTAGTATATTTAATATACTGTTGTTTTTACAAAATAAATGAATAAAAAGAGTTCATGGGGTTGGAAAAGTAAAATAAAAGAAATGAATTTAAGAGAAACTGTTACTTTTAATTTGGGTAACTCCCTTTGGTCTGAACCAAAAGAACTTTTTTATGTTCCTTATGCCTAAGGTAAGGATTCTCAGTGGAGGAGATCAATGTAGGGAGGTTAATTGGGTAGAGTTTGGACGAGCCAAAAGTCTTGACAGGTGTGAAGAATTGGTTGTAAGTGGCCTCTTTTTATAAGGGAGAGGAGGGGCTCTTTAGGAAAGTGTGATACTATTATTTTATCATAAACATATATTCGGTTTAAAAAGTTCAAAAACACATTAAAGTAGAAGATTAGATGACTAATATTCGAAATAAAATCATCCAATCAGAATTGGACATGTTTTGGATAATATTTTAATCATTATATTCTTATTTATTTAAATCATTTATTAATGTGGTAAACATTGCAACCTTATTGTGTCATAAATAATTTAATTTATATGATGTATGAAAATTATAAAAAAAGTACCATGATGTATTAAACATTTTTATCTTTACAAGTAATATTTATTGTCGAAAATATAACTTATGTAACCCCATGTAAAAATTAATTTACTAAAAGATATTTCTTTGTATCATTTTTGTCTTTACTTTAAATTAATTAATCTAAAGAGTCATTATCACTCTCAAGTGGCTCTATTGGGTCCCATAATCGACCCAAAGATTCCCATGATCGGACATGACTCATCCAATAAGGTTAAGACAAGTGTTAAGATAATTTTTTATTATTATAACACACTTTTTACTTTAAATTACCCTATTTACCTTTAACAGTGGTAAATAAAAGTCAAAAGTTACTATTCACCAAAAATTATTTCCATCTTATTGAACCACATTTTACTTCTTGATATTAACCATGTCTCTCAGTGTTATGAAATTCAACTCACCAAAGTAGTGAAATTTCCTTTAAATGTAAAAGTCCATTTTTTAACTACTACTAAGTCGTTTCATTATTCATCAAAATTTGAAATTTTTCAGAAAAATACCCAAAAATCAGCCTAAGATTTATTAGATATTCCAAATTCAAAAATGATGTCTAATTTTTCAAATTAAAAACATAAAAGTGTTATAAATTAATTATAAATTAATTCTTGTTGTTAAAACAAATAGCGTGTTTTTAAGAAATAATAATTATCAAAGGATTGACACTTGTTTATGTCCAATTTCAACGTGAAAGTATTTCCAATGACCAAAATTGGATTAAATGGTAAAAATATATTATAATTAAACTTTAAAACAAATTAAAAAGATAATCTAACTATATAAATAAATTATATTAAAACACAGTTTTGAATTGAAATACAGTATTTTTCACTATTCATCAAAAAATGAATTTTATCAGAAAAATACCAAACTTTTACCCAAAGTAGATTTTTATGTCCCTATTCTAAAGAAGATTTTAATTTTTTCAAATATAGAATATAAAAATGAAGAAAACTATATTTAATGTGGGTTCTCCATCAAAAGGTGGTAAATCGGCCCTTTAATGGATATTAGAGTATTTATGCTTAAAATCGAATTCCTTTATAATTTTACACCTCTGACATTTATAGGATAAATGTAAAAACATTTAACAAACATATATAATAATATTTTAGTTAGTTCTATTCACTTCCACCAATACAATGGCTCGGTATTAAGTACCATTAAAAATAATAATATTTTATTATTAGTGTGCAACGTATGATTTCAAAGAAACCCGTTGTTGTGTATTGGGTAAGCCATCGAACATAGAATCCACTTAACATGAAAACTAACAGTTAATTCACAAATATTAATAAATATGAAAAGGTTTTTTTCTTTATTTACCGAGGATGTTACAAACCATATCTTGAGTACCAACTAAATCGATTTCATCAGCATGAAATTTGACATCATCCCAAGAATGAAATAGATCTTTAGGATCATCTCTATCCATTTGAAACAACTATTATGAAATGTATAAAATTATTAATACAAATATAAAACATAAAATACTAATAAATACTAGAATATAATAATCATACTTGTAACAATTTTTTAATAAAAATATCAATTATAATAATCTAATAGATATCATAACATAATAATTACCTTTAGCTAACGAAATTAATATGATACATTAGTTATCATCTTCTTCTTTATTTTCATAGAGTTATATATCATCATCCCCATCATCAGTATATTTAACTTCCACATGAATTTCAACTTCATCATCTTTTATTACTTCATCAACATTATTTATCTCATCGACCCTTAATAGGGGGTTTCATAATATATATTTATATCTCATCATGTAAGAGAAATATTTTTGGGATATGTATTGAAAAAATTCAATTTTTTTCACATTTAAATAGCCATTTTTATTTTCAATAATCTGATTTCCATATCGTTTTATTTTAATCAAACTCCACCAATATTCAATTACCTCAAGACTTCATTGTAATTTTCACAATAAACATTATATGATTAATGATCCAACATAAATAGAGCATTTGAATCAAGAAAAATATTATATTTAATGTCAATGCCTCTATGACGTGGATGAAATCACAACCCTCAATCAATATCAAACCAATTACATTTAAATGTTGTTGCATAATCTAGACCAAGATAACATGACTCATTAATTTAATTGAGAAGACCCTAAAAGTCAACTTCACATTCCTTATGATGATATCCTTTCAAACAAATAGCACTATTTATTTATTTCCTTGAGTCACCATATATTCATGTATGTAATTGGAATTTATTAACCCATATGCATCATAATATTTTAACAATTTTGATGGAGGGTTTTTAAGCCCACATAATTAAATATTGATTTTATTTCCATATTGTGTTTCCTGTAAACTATAAAAAATATTTATAATATATGTCAAAACAAAAATAATTTATTATTCCATCGAAAACTACATAGCTTACCAGTCGTTGAATCCAATATGAAAATTTATTTTAATCATTTTCTTTATGAGAAGTAAGTGTAATCTGCATAATTGTTTTAGACATGGTCATCACATAGTCTAAAAAAGATAATGTAAATAAAGCTATATTTTGAAAATTATAAAAAAATAATAAGAATGTTGTACTTACTTCACAAATTATTTTATTTCTTCACAATTTAGTATTATATATATATAAGCTATATGTATTTCATCATCTATTTTCCATTATTCATGATAACAAAAAACCAAGATCAAACTTATTAGAAAAGGAAAAATGGTGGTCTCTGACATCATCAATTTTTTCCTCATTGTGACCCATGAGATTTTATTTTTTAATGATATTCCAACTAAAAATAATAAGAGTAGAAATTTGGAATTTCTTCCAACAAGTGTGCTTCAACAATCGACCCTTCAACAGATGCTTTGTTACATTCTCTATTAAATAATTTTTTCATACATCTCTTAAATAGATTCATCGATGGGATTTTTAATGGACCAATACATTTATTTTCATATAAAAATTGAAATATTAAATGTTTCATGGAATCAATGAAACTCGGAGGTAATATTTTCTCTAATTTACATGAAATTAAAATAGCATATTTTACACAAAATTCAATGCAACATAATATAATATTTCAACACATGTGTCATGTAAAAAATATTATATTTCAGAAAACATATCCTAGATTGAATAATTCAACTTACCTTTAAGACTAGTAGGTAGTAATATTTCTGTTGTGTAATGGCTGGCATGACGTTTTAACCCAATAATTTTCCAATTTTTGATGCAATGAGAAAAATTCAATGGAGAACAATATGGTAGCCACAAATAACATATCCATTTATAGAATAATAAATGGTTTTATTTAGTAAGTGTTTAATCCAAATTTGACTTCATTAATTTTTGTGATCTTTTATCATTAAATAATCGAATCTCAAGATGTCTCCAATTAGGGTCATGATCTATCCCTGCCTTTACATTATCTATGGTCATACAAGGCCTATACAACATGGTATAAAATATATTATCACAAAAAATATTCTCAATATATATTACAAATAACATGTGATAAACCAACAAATCAAACAAATATCGGAGATTCCAAAAAATAATACGCTTTATCTAATTATGATCTCCCCCAAAAACATTATTTTTTTGTTCATTTCTGGTTGATACCAATGTACCATGAGGAAATGTAGAGATAGTAGATTTTACCTCATTATGTGAGAGCAGTACCTCAGGATCATTTGATTCAATTCAACCTTTTGTAAAAAAAATTCAATTCTTTAAAAGGGGTGATACATAGTAATACATCTTTAATGATAGTAAAATTCAGTAATATTTCCCCCATTACCATGAATAAACACTTTTTTCACTTTTATGCAGTAAAAAATTGATTTTAGTTCATGTTTTCTCCATCCATATAAGAAATAGTTCATCCAAAACTCACTAGTCATCCATATTAATGAAACCTTAAATTTTAATAATGACCTAAAACAATATTAAATATAGCCACACCGTTGTTCCATAAATAAAATAACTCATAAATTTATGCAATAATATAAACATCAATATTATTCATTGTATTTCATGTAATTATTAGCATCAAATATATATATATATGGTTCTATAATCAACAGCCAAATATGTATGTTCTATAGAAAAATGAAAATAGGCCAATAAGAATATTGACTGCCTTAATAACTAAATGGAAAAAAACTATCTATAGAAAGGAACATCTATATGTTACAAGGTTCTGATGAAAAAGAAAGATTAATCTAATAAATGTGTTTCGATGAATGACCATCACATATATGATTTAAGCTTTAAAAACATAAATATTTTTTTATAACATTTCACTAATCCACCTATGTTGCGATACATAATTAAATACTATAAATATGGTGTAATTGGTAAACACCTCAACGGTTTCATATGAAATGTGGACATTCCTTATTGTACCTCTTAATACCATTATTCTCCAAATGTTGAAAAATTAATAAAGGATTGATAATCACCATAATACAAGATGATATCCTGTGAAAATTCATATATTTATTGATAACTAAGACCCAAATTATGAAACAACCTCTTACATTCAATGAATACTTTTTGTAATGTATTTCTGTATGGCTACAATGATTTAATCAAAGACAAAATATGATCAAAATAACTATTTTAAATTCCAAAAATCTTATTTAATAGCAATAAATTTATTTTAAGCTTCATTTTTTCGCATATGAAATCCCTTATATAAGGCATCCTTAGTAGATTTTAACAAATTAAAAATTTGAGATGATTATGATTTAGGATTTCAAACAACATTCTGAGGTGTTGTTTCTGGAATATATGGATCAATTGCACCTTGTAATACATTCTAAAATAATTGATCTATAACAAAAAAATTATTTTCTGATGAGTTATTTTCAACATGGTGATACCAAAAATTATAATCTTCTGAAAACCCAAAATGCGAAAAAAGAAGTCCAACATTTTTAAATGTTTCTAAACAAATAAGTTTACTTTTCTGACATGGAAATGTAACTGTTCATTTGGAATCAATTTCTTAATTTAATAATTAAATTCATATAATGTTTTAATTCCCTTCAATTTATACATGATTTATTCCCGATCTATTTGGATTTTTTGATGATTTATCCAATCTAGGTTACATAATAGAAACTATAATCTACTTCCTAAGTCCATAGTTATCTAAAAAATTGAAATAATAATAATTATTACTGATATTTTAACTTGTTTGTAATTATTATTATATTTAGAACCATAAAAAAATCAATGAAATGTGATCAGAGTGATTCATCGGGTTAGCACTGGATTATGGGGCTCATAGACACTCGATGCGTGGGTAATAAAATTATTAAATATATTATATAAGACACATGATATTTTTTTGAATAATAGAATATCGATTAATCAGTGTCTCTTATGAGAAATATGAGACCACCATAAGATTCGGGATGTAGTGTCTACCCTTTTTTTACATTAAATTTATACATGTTGAGAGTTTAGTAACCTAACACACAATGGTAATTCCATATAATATTTTAATTATACTTTTCTAAAAAAATTGAAGTATCTTTATAATGGTGTATTATATCAGAAATCTAAGACCATCATCAGATCAGGGATTCTGGGATTACCCTAGGTATGGAATAATATTTGTGTGCATCGAGTATTTTATAACATGACACATGATGGTAATTCATTTAATCTTTTTATTATAATTTCTTACAAAAAATTAAGTATCTACCAAATAGTTTATTGTATAAAAAATCAGATACAAAAGTTGGGTCTGGTTTGTGGGGTTTACCCTAGGCACGGAGTAACATTTGTGATCGTCAGGTGTTTAGCTAAATTTCGTGTGATGGTAATTCATTTAATATTTTTATATTAATTTTATATTAAAATATATAATATATTTCAAACATTGTATTATAAGTAAAATCAGTGACTACCATTGGGTCTGGGATGTAGGGTTTCCCTTAGGCATGACATAACATTTGTGATTGTCGGGTGTTTGGTAACAACACACATGATGGTAATTTATTTAATATATATATTATAATTTCATATTAAAATTTAATGTATCTTTC
Organism: Viscum album; assembly: GCA_963277665.1. Lineage (NCBI taxonomy): Eukaryota > Viridiplantae > Streptophyta > Magnoliopsida > Santalales > Viscaceae > Viscum > Viscum album. Next base: position 1,074,494,053 of record OY728129.1, read on the forward strand.
AAAATATGTATTTTATGAAAGAATGGAGACCATCATTGGGTCGAAGATATGATTTTTACCTTATACGTGACATATGATTTATGAGTGTTGGGTGTTTGGTATCATCACACGCGATGGTATCATTTTTAATATTTAATTGATATTAGCTATATTATATATATATATTACTATATTTTTAAAATTTACTAATACACATTATTTTAGTTAATTTTAAATTAATATGAAATATTTTGAATTTATAATATTTATTAGTTTTTATATTTTTCCATGGTTTGATAAAAAAATTAGTATTCTATTACAAGTATTTTAATATTTTTTAGTTGATAAAATTATTTGTTATGTAATGAAAATTTTTTATTATTTATATTTTAAATTATAATAAATATTAATAATATTTTTAAATTACTTATATTTTTTATTTTAAATATTTTTACATATTTACGTAATTTCCAAAAAAATTAAAAATATCAATAATAATTTGTAACTAACACTAATATTTACTATTTATTAATAATATTTCCTTAGTAACTATTAATTAGTATAATTTATGTAATGATAAATATTATTTATTTATATCAATATGATAATTTCAATATTTAAAATATATATATATATATATCAATTTCTTAATTAATATAAATATATCAAATATTTTCTAACTCATTTTTAGACCAATATACAAATATCAAATCTATATAAATAAATATATATATATATATATATATATCATTTAAGAAATGTTTGACTTATAAATAATTTTTATTATAAATAAAATTGATTATTGTGGAATTAATAATTTATAAAAAAAATATATATATAATTTTGAGTTATTATTTTTAAAATAATAACTATTTTAATTGATATTTACTTCAAATTAATAATTTTCACACTATGCACATTATAATATTTGTAAGAACCCGGATCTCTTTTCACGTATGTTTTTCCCTTTTCTGGAGTTTTTAAGAAAAATGAATTTTCTGGATAGTTCAGAAGTACACGCCATGTACTTTCTGAGTATACGTCATGTACTCTCCCTGGCTCGAAGCCGTGTGTTGGTCGTGCCCGGGCCACACACACGGTGTGTAAGGCTGAGGTGGAGGCCGGTTTTTCAGAGTACGGAAAAATTGAAGTACACGTCGTGTACTCAAGAAGTACACGTCGTGTACTTTCTTTTTTTATGAAACGGACCGGGGTCACGTCTAACCCCCAAAACCATCTTCTTCTTCAGTTTGCGTCCGTCCGCGGCGACCCATACGGCCGAATCATTGACGAACTCCTGCCTCGTCGTCCGTTCTCCGATTTGAGCACGGTCAATTGCGTTGGAACCCCAGTGGTGATTTCTTCCTTCTGCTTTAGCCTTGTTTCTTGATTCCTCCTCGTTTCCATGTTATCGTGGGATGAGTGTTTTGTGCGTTTTATCAATTCTACGTCGTTCTAAGGGGAATCTGTCGTCGAGGTTCATGTATATCAATCTCCTAGGATCGAGGTAAGTGGTTTGGCCCTTTCCGTAGAAAGTTGATGAATATTCTATACAATTTCCACTAATACACTTGAACGGGGTATTGCGAGTTTCCTGTTTTTCCCTTTTTACTTGCCTGCTTTGCTTGATTGCTTTAGTAGAGGTTATTTCATGTGATTAGATTATTTTTTTTGTGCCTAGTTTGCTTTTCCATTCTAACGACCCGAAATTTTTAAATAAATTTTGTTTCCTAATTTTATGTGTTATTGTTATACTCAACAAAACTGTTTTATTTGATAAACATGATTATAATAAAAATGAGATCAGTGGGTTTTGACTATTATATAACCATCGGTCAATATGACCGATGTGAACAAATTTTTTTGATTATTGTCTCTAAATATAAGTAATCTTGGTTAATTATTATAGAAAGAAGATTCGATGGCCTCACCTAGTAGTCTTGGACCGATCGAAGCCCATCTAACAGAGCTTGGGAAGGAGGTAGCACCACTGGGCTTTGCTCTGGATCAAATCTAAGCCGAACTTCATCATGTGAAGCTGGAACGGAATCGCCTTCATGAGAAGTTCAAACTGATAGAAATTACTACTCGGGCAATGTTGACTGAGCCGCCCCAAGCTTCTATCACCCTAGCACACCTTACTCTTAGGTCCTATGCTGGTATTATAAGGGGTTATGTAACGAGACCGTAACTACCTTGTGTAATCCTTGTTTTAAATAAAAAATGGGATTTCTTCTTATGATGAAGTTTATGAATTTTGAAATGACTGGATAAATATAGTATGCATATTTTTGATGAATTTTAGAAAAATGATATTTTAAATATGTTTATGTAAACCCTAAATAATTAAAAATGAGTAATGATTTTCAAAAAAATGGTCTTCTGCAATTATGTTCAGCACTAAATTAAGAGTCTAATAAGATCAACTTGCTTTTTGATGAATAGTAAATTATGAATAGTGATTTTATGATTAGGATTAGTAATATGACCAAATGGATTAGTAATCTCACTTAAAGAAAGTTTTAAAATAATCTAGGCACCTTGATTAAGTAATGTGATTCAATAAAATAGTTAAATAACAGTTTCATTAATTATTATTCAAGTATTAGTTTTTTCGGGTGAATAGTGTTTTTTAATTAAAAATTTAATTAAAAATAATTAGAAAATTATTTTTATAAAAATGACTTTATTTTTGAACTCAGAGAATCAATATTATGTTATGGTAATTTTTGGGGTTTTTTCTGAAAAAAATGATTTTTCGATGAATAGTGTTTTTTATTTAAAAATTAAATTAAAAATATTTAGAAAAATATTTTTATAAAATGGATTTCATTGTTTGAAATCAGAGCATTGATATTTGGTTAATGTGAAATTTTGGGATTTTTTTGAGAAAGTCGAATTTTCAGTGAATAGTAAAAATACAGTTTTAGGGTTTCGGTATGTTTAATGACATCATAACGGTGTCATGATGATGTCATGAGATCTTTTGAGGGTTGGCCGGCCAAGGGTGATAAAGTATTGTTTTGGGGGCCCCATGTGGCCTAACTCCATGATAAATGACAAGGGAGAGCACATGGGTTTGAGAAAAGCACATGTGAGGTGTCCCTTGGCCATTAATGCCTTGTCCCCTCACTTTCCCTATAAATACCAAGCCCTCCTCTCATCCATTCGACTCCCCACTCATTCCCAACGAATTTATGGTCTCATTACCTCCCAAGGAGTCCTCCCAAGGTTCCCCCAAGCCCTCAAGGTCCCAACCTTTGAGGTTTAAGAGTTACATTTTAAGGTAAGGGATCTGACCTCTCTCTTTCTTTTCAAGTAATCTCTTTTATGTCTTTTCTTTTATACTCCATGTTCTTATGTTGGAGGATGTTCTTTTATATTCATCCTACTTCCTATTTCATGTTCATATGATGAGATACCCCCCCCCCCTTTCTCTCATCAATTCGTTTTAAGAATGATTAAGTGGCACCGTTAGGCTGCCGAATTTCTAAGGGATTCTTTCACCTTCCTCGTTTTCAAGTTCTATTTTCATTCAAGTCTTTAATGTTACTTTTTATTATGTTGTGGTATGATCTCTAAATTATCATACTGATCTTTTATGATCATATGATGAGAGACCCCATTTGATCGCTTCAATTCAGTATTTTGACGTTTTAAGTGGCGCCGTTAGGCTGCCGAATAATTAAGTGGTTCTTCACCCTTCTCGTTTTGAAGTTCTACTTTCATGTCAATTATTTCAAGTTCCTTTTTGTTATATTGGGGTATGATCTCTATATATATCATACTGGACTCTTATGTTAATATGATGAGAGACCCCATTTGATCTCTTCAATTCAGTATTTTGATGTTTTATGTGGCGCCATTAGGCTGCCGAATTTTTAAGTGGTTCTTCACCCTTCTCGTTTTGAAGTTCTACTTTCATGTCAATTATTTCAAGTTCCTTTTTGTTATATTGGGGTATGATCTCTATATATATCATACTGGACTCTTATGTTCAAATGATGAGAGACCCCATTTTATCTCTTCAATTCAGTATTTTGATGTTTTAAGTGGCGCCGTTAGGCTGCCGAATTTTTAAGTGGTTCTTCACCCTTCTCGTTTTGAAGTTCTACTTTCATGTCAATTCATTCAAGTTCCTTTTGTTATATTTGGGAATTATCTCTATATCTATCATACTGATCTCTTATGATCATATAATGAGGGACCCTATTTGATCTTGTCAAATCATTTTCTTTTGAAGTTAAGTGACGCCGTAAGGCTGCCGAATTTTCATAAGAGAAATCTAATTTTTTTCCTTCCATGTTTTTCATTTCAAATGGTATGTCCCTAAAATTTCATTACCATGTCCATATGTACTTCTTATTCTTTCACCCTACTATTTTATGGATCATTTATGAGAGGGTGACCCATGTCCCCTCTCATTTCAATGTTTTCTAAAACCCCAAAACTTAGCCGTTATGCTGCAGAATTTTCCCCTCAAAATGCCTCTCTCTTTTCTCAAAAATTATTTTATGTTATAAAGTGAATACTCAAAGATCTTATTTCTACAAGGGTATTCACATATATATTTAAAATGTTCCATTTTAAATTCTGGGATTTACATACATGAGACCCGCTTTCCCTTTCTGTGGGTTTAAAGTGACGTAAAGATCATGTCTTTAAAGCAGTTTTTAAAACGTTATGATTATGAAATGAAACACATTTATTTTATTCTATGTGGGTTATTTATGAAATTTTTGATGATGATATATGTGGCTCACATGATAATAAAGGAAAATTTAAGGGTGCGCCCTGATAGCGCTCCAAAGCATTGGGTAATGATGTAACCACTAGAGATTACAATATTCACGATACCTTGGTGAATAACCTTGGTAATTTTAAAATGACACCTTGGGGATGGACCTTGGTGATATGATCATGATTGTCTATGTTAAATGATGTAGCCACATCTTCATGTTATGAAAAAGTTTTATTTTTATTATGATATGACTCATGATTTCATTTTCATGCATTAAAGTTCTTTTCATGACTTTATTGATGTATCTCAAGTTCATATGTAAAATGTTTCACTTGTTTCCCTTGCTGGGCCTTCTGCTCACCCTTCATTTTGATGTATGTCCCCAGGTTATGAGATGCAGTAATGAGCCTAGGGTGAACATGAGGAGAAGCCTTTCAAGTGTTTAAGAAGAATGTTTTTTTTTGTTTCATTTTTTATGTTCCTTGTTTCCAAGACACTAATCCTTAATGATCCTCAGTTCCGTGTAATAGAATGAAAAGTTATGTTATAAAAAGACAGGATGCTATAGTTGGTATCAAAGGATGGTTTAGTTATTTGTGGAAATTAGGATATGAAAACTCTAGGAGGAACCCTATAGAAAAGTTTAATATAGGAAATTTTCCTGGTATTTTGCTGAGTATTGAGTAAGGGGTTGCCAAGAAAATACATCCCTGTCTGGATACGAGCAGGTAGAGGTGGCTCTGGCACAGATGTACATAGGGGTAAAACCCGAAAACACCGCTTTGAGCTAGACTCGAACGGGAACTGGTACACGACAATGGGCCTTGCTGCACTCTTGGTTACGACACTCCCGGGGGATATGCTTTGGTAAATTCATAAGCTAGGTATGAACCATTGTTAAAAGAACAAAGATAAAATAAAATAAAGGTTCACATAAGAATATATGATCATTCATAACCTAGATGGGAACCTAGGAGATCACAAGTTATGGTATACCTTTCATATACACGTTATCCTTATATGCTTTCAGTTCCTTTTCTTGATTATTAGCTATGTACTTATGCCCCTAATTATGCTTTCTCTTCTTAGTTAATGGTGGGAAATGGAAGAACATGTTCCGACAACCAATGTGATAGGAAATGCGACGATTTTCGTATTAATATGACAGGGATGATTAGGGGATTAAAATATGATTATTATTTTGGAAGACGTTCATTATTTTGGGAACCATATTTGATCGAGGTAAATAGATTACTACGGTATTTTCATTGAGGAGTAAGGTTGACTTATATTTTGAAGAATCGGTGAATTTATGGTGAACTTATAGTAATATAGGTTACTTATGGGAATGACTAACCTATCTTTGGTAAAATATGTTTAGGTTAGCTACTTTTTTTATAAGATGTTAGGAGTGGTTGATGTTGTCTGGAGATGAACAATGAATATGTTTTGGAAGACTATGTTATCAAATCCTTATTGTATTTGGGTTTTAATCTTAGTTTGGTTTGTTTTGAGGAATTTTAAGGACCGTTATTTATGGAATGGTCTATGATGAACTTTGGGTAGTACCATGGAACTTTAATTATTTAAAAGTAGTTTCCATTCCTATGGGATTCTTTCTTTTTGAAGAGTTGTTTTACCTTAACCTTTCTGTTTTTGGGATAATGTTTAAAGATAGAAGAAATAGATAGTTAATCTTTTGTAGATTATGTGATTCTATAGAAGATGATTCTTGTGCTTTTATGAGACCAAGTGTTTTTGAATTCTCATCATTTGGAGAAAAGAATAGTGTTGGTAGGGACTTGTTAAAGGATGAAACTCTACTTGAATGTAGGTATATTTTCTTATGTTTTTGTTCTATGTAGTAAATGAAATCCTTAAAATTATGAAAAGAAACGTAAAACAAAAATGTTTTTGGTTTACGTTTCCTACTAGGTAATCAAAGACCGTTTACACACATCATAAGTTTGGGATTTTCTCATGGTTAACTTTCTCCTAATCATGTTATCTATCACTCTCCCTCAGAACTTGACCCTTTGTTTTCTCCTCCATGTCCATGTTTTCCTACATGGAACCCTAGTGTGGGTTAACTCGTGTGACCTTTGTACTTCACTTTCTTTATTTTAAAGTAATAGTTTTACTGACTCCTTTTCCGATGTGGGACTTTCAATGAAATTTCAAAACCCAATTTTAAAATTGCGAGGACGCAATTTCTTAAGGGGGGAAGATTGTAACGACCCGAAATTTTTAAATAAATTTTGTTTCCTAATTTTATGTGTTATTGTTATACTCAACAAAACTGTTTTATTTGATAAACATGATTATAATTAAAATCAGATCAGTGGGTTTTGACTATTATATAACCATCGGTCAATATGACCGCTGTGAACAAAATGTTTTGATTATTGTCTCTAAATATAATTAATCTTGGTTAATTATTATAGAAAGAAGATTCGATGGCCTCACCTAGTAGTCTTGGACCGATCGAAGCCCATATAACAGAGCTTGGGAAGGAGGTAGCACCACTGGGTTTTGCTCTGGATCAAATCCAAGCCGAACTTCATCATGTGAAGCTGGAACGGAATCACCTTCGTGAGAAGTTCAAACTGATAGAAATTACTACTCGGGCAATGTTGACTGAGCCGCCCCAAGCTTCTATCACACTAGAACACCTTACTCTTAGGTCATATGCTGGTATTATAAGGGGTTATGTAACGAGACCGTAACTACCTTGTGTAATCCTTGTTTTAAATAAAAATTGGGATTTCTTCTTATGATGAAGTTTATGAATTTTAAAATGACCGGATAAATATAGTATGCATATTTTTGATGAATTTCAGAAAAGGATATTTTAAATATGTTTATGTGAACCCTAAATAATTAAAAATTTGTAATGATTTTCAAAAAATGGTCTTCTACAATTATGTTCAGTACTAAATTTAGAGTCTAATAAAATCAAATTGATTTTTTATGAATAGTAAATTATGAATAGTGATTTTATGATTAGGATTAGTAATATGACCAAATTGATTAGTAATCTCACTTAAAGAAAGTTTTAAAATAATCTAGGCACCTTGATTAAGTTATGTGATTAAATAAAATAGTTAAATAACGGTTTCATTAATTATTATTCAAGTATTAGTTTTTTCGGGTGAATAGTGTTTTTTCATTAAAAATTTAATTAAAAATAATTAGAAAATTATTTTTATAAAAATGACTTTATTTTTGAACTCAGAGCATCGATATTATGTTATGGTAATTTTTGGGGTTTTTTCTGAAAAAAATGAATTTTTGATGAATAATGTTTTTATTTAAAAATTAAATTAAAAATATTTAGAAAATTATTTTTATAAAATGGATTTTATTTTTTGAAATCAGAGCAATGATATTTGGTTAATGTGAAATTTTGGGATTTTTCTGAGAAAGTTGAATTTTCAGTGAATAGTAAAAATACAGTTTTAGGGTTTCGGTATGTTTAATGACATCATAACGGTGTCATGATGATGTCATGAGATATTTTGAGGGTTGGCCGGCCAAGGGTGATGAAGTATTGTTTTGGGGGCCCCATGTGGCCTAACTCCATGATAAATGACAAGGGAGAGCACATGGGTTTGAGAAAAGCACATGTGAGGTGTCCCTTGGCCATTAATGCCTTGTCCCCTCACTTTCCCTATAAATACCAAGCCCTCCTCTCATCCATTCGACTCCCCACTCATTACCAACGAATTTCGGGTCTCATTACCTCCCAAGGAGTCCTCCCAAGGTTCCCCCAAGCCCTCAAGGTCCCAACCTTTGAGGTTTAAGAGTTACATTTTAAGGTAAGGGATCCGACCTCTCTTTCTTTTCAAGTAATCTCTTTTATGTCTTTTCTTTTATACTCCATGTTCTTATATTGGAGGATGTTCTTTTATATTCATCCTACTTCCTATTTCATTTTAATATTATGAGAGACCCCCCCCCCCTTGCTCTCATCAATTCGTTTTAAGAATGTTTAAGTGGCGTCGTTAGGCTGCCGAATTTTTAAGGGATTCTTTCACCTTCCTCGTTTTCAAGTTCTATTTTCATTCAAGTCTTTCATGTTACTTTTTATTATGTTGGGGTATGATCTCTAAATTATCATACTTATCTTTTATGATCATATGACGAGAGACCCCATTTGATTGCTTCAATTCAGTATTTTGATGTTTTAAGTGGCGCCGTTAGGCTGCCGAATTTTTAAGTGGTTCTTCACCCTTCTCGTTTTGAAGTTATACTTTCATGTCAATTATTTCAAGTTACTTTTTGTTATATTGGGGTATGATCTCTATATATATCATACTGGACTCTTATTTTCATATGATGAGAGACCCCATTTGATCTCTTCAATTCAGTATTTTGATGTTTTAAGTGGCGCCGTTAGGCTGCCGAATTTTTAAGTGGTTCTTCACCCTTCTCGTTTTGAAGTTCTACTTTCACGTCAATTATTTCAAGTTACTTTTTGTTATATTGGGGTATGATCTCTATATATATCATACTGTAATCTTATGTTCATATGATGAGAGACCCCATTTGATCTCTTCAATTCAGTATTTTGATGTTTTAAGTGGCGCCGTTAGGCTGCCGAATTATTAAGTGGTTCTTCACCCTTCTCGTTTTGAAGTTCTACTTTCATGTCAATTCTTTCAAGTTCCTTTTGTTATATTGGGGAATTATCTCTATATCTATAATACTGATCTCTTATGATCATATGATGAGGGACCCTATTTGATCTTGTCAAATCATTTTCTTTTGAAGTTAAGTGACGTCGTAAGGCTGCCGAATTTTCATAAGTGAAATCTAATTTTTTTTTCCTTCCATGTTTTTCATTTCAAATGGTATGTCCCTAAAATTTCATTACCATGTCCGTATTTCCTTCTTATTCTTTCGCCCTACTGTTTTATGGATAATTTATGATAGGGTGACCCATGTCCCCTCTCATTTCAATGTTTTCTAAAACCCCGAAACTTAGCCGTTATGCTGCATAATTTTCCCCTCAAAATGCCTCTCTCTTTTCTCAAAAATTCTTTTATGTTATAAAGTGAATACTCAAAGCTCTTATTTCTAAAAGGGTATTCACATATATATTTAAAATTTTCCATTTTAAATTCTGGGATTTACATACATGAGACCCGCTTTCCCTTTCCGTGGGTTTAAACTGACGTAAAGATCGTGTCTTTAAAGCAGTTTTTAAAACGTTATGATTATGAAATGAAACCCATTTATTTTATGCTATGTGGGTTATTTATGAAATGTTTTATGATGATATTTGTGGCTCACATGATAATAAAGGCAAATTTAAGGGTGCTCCCTGATAGCGCTTCAATGCAATGGGTAATGATGTAACCACTAGAGATTACAATTTTCACGATACCTTGGTGAATAACCTTGGTAATTTTAAAATGACACCTTGGGGATGGACCTTGGTGATATGTTCATGATTGTCTATGTTAAATGATGTAGCCACATCTTCAAGTTATGAAAAAGTTTTATTTTTATTATGATATGCCTCATGATTTCATTTTCATGCATTAAAGTTCTTTTCATGACTTTATTGATGTATCTCAAGTTCATATGTAAAATGTTTCACTTGTTTCCCTTGCTGGGCCTTCTGCTCACCCTTCCTTTTGATGTATGTCCCCAGGTTATGAGATGCAGTAATGAGCCTAGGGTGAACATGAGGAGAAGCCTTTCAAGTGTTTAAGAAGAATGTTTTTTTTTGTTTCATGTTTTATGTTCCCTGTTTCCAAGACACTAAACCTTAAAGATCCTCAGTTCCGTGTAATGGAATGAAAAGTTATGTTATAAAAAGACGGGATTCTATAGCCATGCCTAGTTGTAGGATTGTGGACTATTGTTTTATTATTGTTGTTGAGCATTAGTTGATAGCCAAGTAGTTCTTGAGGTTTACCTGGACGATTTATGCGCGCTGAGCATGTTTAGTTATACTCAAGACTGTGAGAACCTATAGTAGTAGAAAAAAGGTATTATTGATGAAAGGGCTTCTCCAGAGTTTCTTTTTAATCCCGATGTGGTACCAAGGGGAGAATTGACGGAAGGGATTCTCCAAAGTGTCTTTAACTACGACGCGGGCCACATGGGGGAATTTACGGTGAGTGCTTCCCCATAGAGTCTGCTTAATTTACGTAGCTAAACCAGAGGGGTGTGACTGTGTGTGCCTCCCATAGGGTTTCTAGTACATAGAGGTTGAACCATAGGGGTTATACTATGAGAGCTACCCATAGGGTTACCTATTTTCTTCTTGTTGTTGACTGCTTACATGTGTGCTCTAATTGTTAGAAATGTGGTTTGTAGCTTCTTGTGTTTTCCTGTTTACTGCTTCTTGTTTATTTACTTCCATGTATTCATTGACTGTTAGGCACAAATATTTGGGTGATTTCCTATTGGGATTCTATCTCACACCTTGTTTGGGCCATGCTTTTGGTCCCATGCATACTATGTTGATACAGGTATAGACAAGGGCAAGCGCCCTTCTACTTAGGGATCTTGACTGCATTAGGAGCAGGGGAGCACGAGACCGAGTTGTGGCTCGTGATGCTGAGGATCTTACTTTGTCATTTATTGTCACTTGGTTTCAGTTTTATTTCAGCACGTTGTTGTGTTTTCTGTTTTCCTTAGATACTTGTACCTGCTGCATCATTGTCATCATGGTTATATATATACATTGCTTCCGCTGTTTGGTTTCTTTTGTTATGAATGTTGTTTACTTCTTCCGTTGTTTATTTTGTTTTTCTTAACTTTTATACCTTACTGAATGAGGGCATAGTTTCCCCACCGACTCACCAAGGCCCTCGCTACTAGTTAGTAGCCTCTGGCATTCGGGGAAACGCGCTTGAGATCGTGTGGTGAGCCAGGTACAGGGCACCAGTGGAGGGGCTCCAGACTCGGGATGTTACAAAGTGGTATCAGAGGAGTTATTTTCCATTTCTTTACTGTTTGGAGACCTTATCCAGGGATAGGACAGATTCGGTACTTGGCATTATGTTTTTCTCGGGAGTAGCTGACCAGTGTACAGGGAAAAGCCATAAAACCTCGTCAATTTTAGTTCTGGTTTTGAGATTTTATTGTTGACTTGATTTCACCCATAGTGATTCACATGGCTTGTGCTATTGTTGTTTTGATATTTCGGTTTTATTTCTATCGCAACGTGATTAGATGAGGGAATTCCATCTCATGCATCATATACTCACTTGTAGAAATCACGTGTCATGCATTCTTGCCATGCCATCTAGGGTGCATTAGAGATTGCATGCTGTTGTGATAGGCTATATGTAGATAATGTATGCTGTTGTGATATATTCTTGATAGATTATCTGATATTATGCTAGAAAACTATTTGTCATGTTCCTTGCTTAATAATGAACGCCAAATTTTGGTTTTTGAGGTGTTATGGCCCCTCACGGATCGGAAATTGGCATCTTTTCCCTTGTTTTTAGTGTTTTTGGAATTCTGTGCAGTTTCTGAGCTACTGCCCAGAAAAACCCAGAATACACGACGTGTACTTTTTAGATACATTCCGTGTAGTTTTCAGACTGTGTCACTAACCATGTGGGAAGAACACGGTGTCGTTGGAGTAACTTCAGGAACACGTTGTGTACCATTGGTACACTCCATGTGAGTTCGGAGTTGTGTACCAGGCCGTGTCACTAACAACATAGGTTGGGGAAGCACGGGTAGAACACGCCGTGTCCGTAGGGAACACGCCATGTGGTCCGGTCTAGGTACCCGTCTGTGTCACGAACAACATGGGACGGCGTGAACTTCTTTTCCACACGCCGTGTTTGTTCGGAACACGCCATGTAGTCTTGCCCAGGTACTCGGCCGTGTCACGAACAATGTGGGACGGTGTCACCTTCGACTATACATGCCGTGTTTGTTTGGAGCATGTCGTGTAAGGTTCAACCGTGTAGACGGACGTGTTCTTAACAACACGGGTCGCTGAAGCCTTGTCTAGTGCACGCCGTGTTTGTTTCGAACATGCCGTGTAGTCGTGGGTTGAGTCGTACCGTGTGGGTTAGTCATGTAAGGAGACTCGGTCAGGGGAATTGTTTTCAAGTACATGCCATGTGTTGGGGTCAACACGCCGTGTATTTTGAAGTGTACATGACTTGTAAGGCAGGGGTACATGCCCATGTCAGTGGTTTAAAAAGACACACCGTGTAATTTTATACATGCCGTGTAGTCGTGTTTTTCAATCTTGTGTGTTTTTCTTTCCCTATTCCCGTTTTGTGCTCTTGTGTTATGTGGCCTTGTTTTTCTTTATCTGAGGTGTGCTTTTGATCTTTTAGATCTATGCCTCCAAGACATCCTCCGGTCGTACGCTTGTCGTCATGAAGTGATCAGACGCCAGCCAGGGCTGATCGAGAACTTAGTGTCAATCCCCCAGCCGAGCCAGCCTTGGCACCGGTGGTTGTACCTGTCATGGGTGCTGATGCACAGTTCAAGGAATGTTTCATGAGGATGATGCAGGCCTTCCAAGAAGCACCACCTCCTGCCTCATCTATGGCAGAATTGATTCGGGTTTTCCAGCAGCAGCATCCTCCCACGTTCTCGGGGGAGGGAGGACCTCAGGCTGCAGAGTCATGGCTGGAATCCATGGTGACTATCTTCGAGCATCTGGAGACACCTCCAGAATGGAGAGTCAAGATCACCACCTACATGCTCCGAGACTCCACCAAGAGGTGGTGGGACGTGTTCTCAAAGGCGGGTCAGCAGCAGGCTATGTCTTGGGAGGAGTTCCAGCGCATGTTCTACGACTACTTCTACCCGGAGACGATGAGGGCCTATCGATCCCGGGAGTTCATGAGCTTAGAGCAGGGTACTCTATCTTTCATGGAGTATTCCTCTCGTTTCACTGAGCTGCAACGTTTTACACAACTTTGGGATGGGAGTGGGGTGTTCTTGGTGAGGAATCATGAAGATGGACTCAGGCGGGAGATCGGCTCGCAGGTGAACATCTTCCAGGTGACTTCCATTACTTCCATCTTCAACCAGGCACTAATTGCGGAGCGCAATCTAAGAGACTCTGGAGCTGTGATCCAGGGCGGTTCTGCTTCCAGATTTAGAATTCCTTCAAATGATAGCAAGAAGCGTCGTAGGGAGCCTACACGCGGTGATTTGAGGAAGCGAGATGCACCATCAGGCAGCCAGGTGACATTCTATCAGGGTGGTCGGACAGGGCACACGAGGCCGGAGTGCCATAGAGACCCCGTGGAGTGCTGATCTTGTGGCAAAATGGGTCACCTTCAGCGGTTCTGCCAGGTTTTCTCACCAGTGGCTAGTGACCGGGGTTCTTCTATGACTCCTCATTCAGGAGGAGCACCGCCAGCTTCTCACCAGTCAGGGAACTAGAGTACTTCCGGCCGTTCGGGCAGAGGTGGAGGTCGAGGTCATGGTAGTCAGACACAAGTTCCTCAGAACCAGTAGGGAAGTTCATATCAGAGTTTTCAGCCATGGGCGCAGGGCCGCAGCACGGGCCAGTCTTTCACTGTTGAGCATACTTATCATGAGCAGGATCCCAGCCCTTCTACTATTCGAGGTACGATTTTATTCTCCTCAGTTTTATCTTCAGCTCTTTTCGATACTGGTGCTACGCATAGTTTTATATCTATTTCCATTGTGGAGAGCCTTGGACTCTACATATTTTCTTCTTCTGACTCGTTAACACTAGACACACCTTTGGGAACGAGGACATCTAGTGTATGCCAGTGTAGAGAGTGCCCTCTCGAGATTGCAGGGTATCGCTTCTTATGAAATCTCTATGTCCTAGAGATGACTTGATATGATTTCATCCTTGGCATGGACTGGTTGATTACCTTCTGGGCAGTCGTCGACTGCTATCGTCGTAGAGTGAGTTTCGTTTCACCGGAGGGTGAATCCTTCCTTCATAGAGGGGAATGTGACGTTTGGGCGAGTCGGGCAGGACTTGAGCATCTTGGGCTACTAGGGGTGACAGCCCAGATTGCTATTCTTTATCTGGATGATTACGGGACTCCACATATGGACTTTCCTCCAGTGGTGGATTGCTTTAGGGATGTCTTTCCAGAGGACTTTTCGGGTTTTCCTCTGGAGCGTGATATAGACTTCTCTATTGAACTCATGCCAGGAGTGGCACCGATGTCCATTCCACCCTATAGGATGGCCACACCGGAGTTGCAGGAGCTCAAGAAGCAGTTGGAGGAGGTACAGGATAAGGGTTTCATTCGACCCAGTACTTCTCCTTGGGGTTCGCCTGTTTTGTTCGCGAAGAAGGCAGACGGTACCCTTCGGCTTTGTGTGGATTTTCGGAAGCTGATCCAGTTGACGGTCAAGAACCGATATACCTTACCGCGGATTGATGACCTTTTCAATCATCTTAGAGGAGCCCAGGTGTTATTGAAGATCGACTTGAGGTCCGGTTATCATCAGTTACGTGTTAGACCATCAGATATACCTCTGACAGCCTTCATGAGCAGGTATGGTCTATACGAGTATACGGTCACGTTGTTTGGTCTCACGAACACACTTGCAGTTTTCATGGCACTAATGAACCGATTGTTCCATCCTTACTTGGATTCCCTCATCATGGTCTTCGTGGAAGATATCTTGGTGTACTCTCACACTCGACACGACCATGCTACCCATCTTGAGAACGTTTGGAGTACACTGGGAGAGAAATAGATTTATGCTAAACTCTCGAAGTGCCACTTCTGGATAGATCAAATTCACTTCTTGGGTCACGTCATCTCAGAGGCAGGAGTATCTGTGGACCCAGAGAAAGTGAGAGCGGTAGTTTCCTGGGAGCATCTGAAGAACGTTTTTGAGGTACGGAGCTTCCTAGGGCTGGCTGGATACTACAGACGCTTCATTCGGGACTTTTCTTGTTTAGTAGCACCTTTGACAGGTCTGACCAAGAAGGGGGTGACGTTCTTATGCTCAGATTCCTATGATTCAGCCTTTCAGAAGATGAAAGGGAAGTTGACATCAGCACCGATACTAGTCTTTCCAGAGCCAGGAAAGAGCTACACTGTTTACTGTGATGATTCGGGTATCGGGCTGGGAGTTGTGCTTATGGAGGGAGTTGGAGTCGTTGAGTATGGGTCTCGGTAGTTGAGCCACAAGAAAGGAACTACCATATGCACGATCTGGAGTTAGCAGCTGTTGTTCATGCCTTGCACTGTTGAAGACACTATCTTCTGGGAGAGAACTTTGTGGTCTTCACTGACCACAAGAGTCTCAAGTATATCTTCACTTAGGGTGATCTGAATCTCAGGCAGCGCAGGTGGGTTGAGTATCTACAGTCTTTTGATTTCGATCTTTCCTATACTCCGGGAAAGGGCAATGTCGTGGCTGATGCGTTGAGCAGAAGAACTCAGATTCAGGCAGTTCAGGAGGCCAGTATTGAGTGGCAGCTGATGGATCTGTTCTCTGAGATGCATCTGGAGGTGCACGATAGACTAGGACATACTATTCTATCTTTTGTAGATGTTACCTCCACACTACTTTATAGAGTACGGATGAGGTAGCTATCAGACTCGGAAGGCTTAGTCCTGTGGGAGAGTGTGTCATGAGGGGACCCTCTTCCAGGTTGGACAATGGGCGAGGATGAGATGTTGTGTTTCCAAGGACGCGTATGGGTGCCAGCAGACATACGCGAGGAGATAATGCGGGATTTCCATTCCTCTGTTTGGGCTGTTCATCCTGGCGTCACCAAGATGTATCTGGACCTTCATCGCCAATTCTGGTGGCCAGTTATGAAGAAGGATATTGCTGGTTTTGTCATGAGATGTTCTACTTGTCAGCAAGTGAAAGCAAAGCATCAGTGACCAGCGGGGCTTTTACAGCAATTACCAAATCCAGAGTGGAAGTGGAACAATGTTGAGATGGACTTCGTGACTGGGATACCGTGGTCACCTCAAGGAAACGATGATGATTGGGTTTCCGTCGACAGAATTACGAAGGTTGCTCACTTCATGCTGATCAAGGAGACCTTCTGTGTCGATGATCGGGGATGAATTTACATCAGAGAGATCGTTCGTCTGCCTGGAGTTCTGCGCTTATTGTTTCAGACAGAGATGTGCGCTTTACCTTTCAATTCTGGTAGGGACTTCAGAAGGCCTTGGGTACGCAGGTACTCTTGAGTACATCATACCATCCCCAGACTGATGGTCAGTCTGAGTGCACAATCCAGGTGCTTGAGGATATGCTCTGAGATTACATCCTTGACTTTGGTGGTTCTTGGGAGAAGCATATTCCTCTGGTGGAATTCACCTACAACAACAGTTTCCAGGCAACCATTCAAATGGCACCATACAAGGATTTGTATGGTAGACCATGCCGATCACCCTTATGCTGGCTAGAGACAGGAGAGGAAGCTTTTCCGGGACCTCATCTTGTTCAGGAGACATCAGAGCAGATAGAGCTGATTCGGAAGAGGATGGCTACAGTGCAGTCTCGGCAGAAGTCTTATGCTGATCAACGGAGACGACCTCTGGTGTTCGAGGTCTATGATCAGGTTATCCTACGTGTTGCACTGAGGTTGGGACACAAGAGGATTCGCAGACAGGGTATGCTTTCACTGTAGTACATCGGGCCGTTTGAGGTCTTGGAGATAGTGGGACGGGTCGCCTATCCATTGCATCTACCTCAAAGGTATCGGGCCATGCACGACGTCTTCCTCCTCTCTCAGCTCCGACGTTACTTTTCAGACCCATCTCTTGTCTTTCAGCCCGAGGAAGTTGAGTTTGAAGCGGATGCATCGTTTGAGGATCATCCTATCTGGATTGTCAATCGTAGTAAGAAGGTTCTCTGTGGGCGTTCTATTCATCTGGGACGGGTATTATGGCAGCACGGGCGAGTACAGGACGAGACCTGGGAGAGGGAGACCAATGTACGATCGCAGTGGCCGGAGCTGTTCGGGGATTCTTCTTCTCCACCTCGTTAGGGAAATTCGAGGACGAATTTCTTTAAGGGGGAAGTTTGTAAGAAATAGGATCTCTTTTCAGGTATGTTTTTCCTTTTTCTGGAGTTTTTGAGAAAAATGAATTTTCTGGAAATTTCAGAAGTACACACCTTGTACTTTCTGGGTACACGCCGTGTACTGTCCTCGGCTTGATGTCGTGTTTTGGCCGTGCCCGGGCCACACACACGGTGTGTAAGGCTAAGGTGGAAGTCGGTTTTTCGGAGTACGGAAAAATTTAAGTACACGGCGTGTACTCAAGAAGTACATGCCGTGTACTTTCTTGTTTTGATGAAACGGACCGGGGTTGCGTCTAACCCACAAAACCATCTTCTTCTTCAGTTTTCGTCCGTCCGAGGTGACCCGTGTGGACGAATCTTCAACAAACTCCTACCTCGCCGTCCGTTCTCCAATTTGAGCATGGACATTTTCTTTGGAACCCCAGCGGTGAGTTCTTCCTTTTGCTTTATCCTTGCTTCTTGATTCCTCATCATTTTCATGTTATCGTGGGATAAACGTTTTGTGCATTTTCTCATATCTATGTCGTTCTAAGGGGAATCTGTCGTCGAGTTTCACATATATCGATCTCCTAGGATCGAGGTAGGTGGTTTGTGCCTTTCCGTAGAATGTCGATTAATATTTTGTGTAATTTCCACCAATACCTTGAACGGGGTATTGCATGTTTCCTGTTTTTCCCTTGTTACTTGCCTGCTTTGCATGATTGCTTTAGTATAGGTTAGTTCTTGTGATTAGAGTATTTTTTTGTGCTCAGTTTGCTTTTCCATGCCTAGTTGTAGGATTATGGACTGTTGTTTTATTATGGTTGTTGAGCCATAGTTGATAGCCAAGTACTTCTTGAGGTTTACTTGGACGATTTACGAGTGATGAGCATGTTTAGTTATACTCAGGACTGTGAGAACCTAGAGTAGTAGATCAAAGGGATAATTGACGGAAGGGCTTCTCTAGAGTGTCTTTTTAATCACGATGTGGGACCAAGGGGAGAATTGACGGAAAGGATTTTCCAGAGTGTCTTTCACTACGACGCGGGCAACAGGGGGAATTGATGTTTAGTGCTTCCATAGAGAGCCTTTAGCACGATACGTGACTATAGGGGGAATTGATGGTGAGTTCTTCCCCAGAGAGTGTGCTTAATTACAGAGTTGAACTAGAGTGGTGAGACTGTGTGTGCCTCTCAGAGGGTTTCTAGTACATAGAGGTTGAACCATAGGGGTTAGACTGTGAGAGCTACCCAGAGGGTTATCTGTTTTCTTCTTGTTGTTGACTACTTACTTGTGCGCTCTACTTGTTCGAATTGTGGTTTGTAGCTACTTGTATTTTCCTGTTTACTGCTTCTTGTTTATTTACTACCATGTATTCATTGACTATTAGGCACAAATATTTGGGTGATTGCCTACTGGGATTATATCTCACACCCTGTTTGGGCCATGATTTTGGGCCCAAGAAGACTATGTTTCTACATGTATAGACAAGGGAAAGCGCCCTTTTACTTTGGGATCTTGACTGCATCAGGATCTCGGGAGCACGGGACTGAGCTATGGCTCACGATGCTAAGGAGCTTACTTTGTATTTCATTGGCACTTGGTTTCAGTTGTATTTCAGCACGTTGTTTTGTTTAATGTTTTCCGTAGATACTTGTACCTACTGCATCATTGTCATCATGGTTATATATATACATTGCTTCCGCTGTTTGGTTTATTTTGTTATGCATGTTGTTTACTGCTTCTGCTATTTACTGTGTTTTCTTACCTTGTATACCTTACTGAATGAGGGCATAGTTTCCCCACCGACTCAACAAGGCCCTCGCTGCTAGTCGGCAGCCTCTGGCATTTGGGGAAACACGCTTGAGGTCGTGTGGCGAACCGGTTACGGGGCACCAGTGGAGGGACTCCGGACTTGGGACGTTACAAAATTTATGTGAGTCGGGAATTTTTTTTAACATGTATAGATTAACAATAATATTTATTTTATTTAATAAAACATTTTTACGAATTATTCTGAATTTATATAGTTGTTTTAGTTTTTATAATTTTTTGATAATTTAATATTATTTTCTATTTATCAATAATATTTATAATTTTTTAATAATGAAGACTCATAAATTATTAACTATTATGAATTACTGATTTTTTTATTAATTATTTAAATTAATATTATCTTTTTAATATTTTATAATTACTATGAATATTTTATAAATCATTTTATTTTTTATATTTTTTAAAAAAGTATTACAAAAAATAGTCCTAATTATCATTAAAAATGTTTTTAATAAATATTATATATTTTAAATTAATATAGTTTTTTCTTTAAACTCTTATTTAATAGTTTTTTTAAAAAAAATCTTTTAAATAACATTTTGTTAAAAAAATTCTTTAAATAAGTTTTCTCATCATTATTAAAAAACCACTCCATTATTTTTTATTTCATTTGTTAATTATATATTGCGTAATTTCTTAATAAAATATATTTGCATAAAATTTATTATTACACATTTTTCTAAACCAACTAGCATATCAATCTATATATATATATACATGCGCGCACATACCCACCCACACAAGTTTGGATATTAACATGTATATATATATATATATCCAAACAATTAAAAAATTCAATCATATTTCAATAATCATTTAATTTCAAATAATAATTTAAAATAATTAACTTCATGAAGACATAAATACCAAAAAAAACAATCTATTAAATGTAATGATCAAACAATGAGAAAAATACCTAAAACAAAATTTAAAAAAACTAATGTAGGAACGTGAAACAAAAATAGAGAATAATAATTTTTCATTAACCCTAAATATCAAACAAATTAGTTAAATTAGATAAATTTTCAAACCAAGGTTTTGAAGAAACAAATATTTACAACACTGATCCAAAGTACATGAAAATGATATAGGAGAGAAGTGGAGTCTATACTGTGGAGATTTGAGCCAAAATCACTAGGAAAATAGTGGGAAAAAGCATTTTCAATGTTTTAGATAGTGGGGTGATCAAAAAAGGTATGTCACGTCATTTCGAGATAGGGAAGAAGAGATGATAGGATGAATGAGGCATTATTTGAGATATATTATTTGAAATGGAATTATATGCATTGCAAAAATTATATCCATCAAAAGTATTTCCAAAGGTAATTAATTCGCATAACAAATTATCTTGATTCGATGAGAATTTGTGATTGACATAGAATATTCTCTCAAATTATTATCATGAATACATTTCATTCTTTCCGAAAAGAAATCCCTACAATACTATTTGTGACAAATTTACTTTCCTACTAGAAATAAGTACAACATTTCACAAAGTACTATGTTTGACACAAATAGTTCCTACCCAATGAATATTTGTGATGGTGCATTTGTCTTTCTCGAATTACACATCCCAAATTCATGAAATTTTAGTACTTAATGATTAAAATCAACTACGCATGGTGGTCTTGGAAATGAGGATTTAGACAGACATAATGTCAGATGAGTGAACTATTTGGGATCTTTATTGATGAATGTTTGCATTGATGTTAGGCCTACAGATCCTCCTCCTTCTGTTAATGTATATGGTTCTGTGTAATTGGATATTGAACTTTATATGTTCAATTCTCTAGTTCCGGTAAATACTCATGATTCATTTTATTCTTTTGGATTAATGGAAATGAATCATATTTGGAAATCTGTAATTTCATGGATAGATATTATCATTGGGAGACAGGTTTATGATGATCAGTCATCTGATGAAGCGTTTGCAGTACAGAATATTAATTTGAAGCTCATTTATAAACAGATGGTATCCTCAATAGATCGTAAATGAAAAATGAAGATTCAGAGACCCTATCATGAGAAATAATTAAAATATATGAACAAAACTAGATGTTGGATAAAATTTTAAATACATAAAGGATTTTCCAAGGTCTCTAATAGCTCTAGGAGGATAGGATTGTATGGGATATAATTTGAGATTAGTTGCTCATAAATGGATAAGCATGTGATCACTAGGATTTATCTTCCCGGATAAGGAAATGTAAATATTCGTGGGTTGAATGGGAGTAATGGTGATAATAATCTAAATTTAATGGAAAGATATATAATTTGAACACCTGATGATAGTGTTGATGAAATAAAGAATTTAATTAGCAGTAAAGGGAGGGTTTATGTTGTGAAAGATTATGGATATTCTACTCTTAGTTTCTAATGATTTTCTAAAAAACATGTGTAGTATGGCTTGGAAATATCTGATGGGATGAATTTCATTGTAAAATAACATATTGTGGCTGCTACTAAGAATCAACAGAACTGCATCATGAAATAAATGCACCATTGAGTATGTGACATGGATATGGCTTCTGTATGTCAATCTGGAATATCAAAAAAATAATTTTTTATACATGATAGGCATAGGTGTGAAGACACCTTGTAGATGGTTGTTGTTGCCATAACTGTTTCCAGAGTGGTTGATTTGTATGTTTCTTACATTCAAGTATAGGGAACTATAAAATAAAGATTCCTGGTTTATTAAAATGAGTATTTGTCTGTGGATAAGATCTCCACCACTAATTCTTTTTGTCTGTTCAACTTGTATAAAGATGTTTTCGTATAGTTTAACCATGATAAAAGATAGGGACGGGAAACAAAAATAGGAGATGTTTCATGAAGTCACCTTAAAAGACATGAGTGTTATTGAATCTGATGAACCATCTTCAGATGAAGCCCACGAACCTTAGAACCATTCCATGACCTAGAAGCATGGCCATAATCTATGTAGTAGAACGTTTCATAGTAGTGGAATGGGTTGGTGAGGTCCCTACATTACCAATGTGGTTGATTTTTTGGAATATTAATTCTCATTTTGTTTTTCTAGCTGACTTTCCATATTTAACCTCTTTCACTTTATTGTTATCATTTATTATAATAATATGGGATTGTGCCTTTGTTCCCTATCCCTAACCAATTTTCAAAAAAATATTACCATATACATCATCATTATTATTGTTATTATTATTCATAAATTTAATAAACGAAAAAATGTTACATGATACATAACATTATTTTCTTCTAATATTTAAAATTATTTTAATAATAATTCTAAAAAATATTTATATAATATCAAAAAAATTGTATAAATAAATATATTTTAATATTCAGTATTTCAAATAATTCAGTACCTGTAATCCCCCATCTAGATAGTTTAATGTATTATAATTTATTAAAATATTTAAAATATTTAATTATATTATTAATCATAACATATAAAAACATTTTTATTATTATAAATTATAATTTTTACAATATAAATGATATTATTAGTATTCATTTATGTGTCTTTATTAGTTAAAATTTATTAGCTGATTACCTTATTATTATTTATTAAAAATATGTTATCATTAACCATTTTTTATCATTAATATTTAATTATGGAATATCAGTGTATATATCCCACATTTCAAATTTTGAAAGTTCATATAAGATCACAACCATATGAAATGTTAGATTTGGTGGAACTTTATATAATAATATCAGAATAATTTTTTAAACAAATTAAAAAATATATAATAGTTAAATATTATATAATTATATATATATACACAAAAAATATCAATTTTTAAAGAAAATCTATAATGGAAGTTGTTGGAGGTGCTGAATGAGTCAGCACCTTCTTCATTAAAATTTTAATGAAGGTGTTGACTTATTCACCACATTCTTCATAAAAATTTGTAAAGAAGGTGTTGAATGATTCAAAATAAACACATATGTTCCAATCAGACTGATAAAATTTCTATATTGGGAAAAAAAATTGGATTTAGTGATATTTAGAAATAGTTTTTTATTTTCCATTGTATGTGGAAATTGTTCATCAATATAAATAACTTTATGGGAAAGAGCTGTCGTATAGATTTTTCAAATCCCTCCCTGAAATTCTGAGGCCTTCCTTCTTTCAATAATGCATCTAGATAGAAACTGATGAATGCAGTACTGACAATTCCACCTCCAAAAATCCTCTAAACATCCATAGACATCCAAACCAACGACGTTGTAAACACACCTCCATAAATAGCTTGTGACTCTAGTTATTTCCTCACACCCATCATTCATGGAAGTACCACAACCTCCTCCATCGTCCCCGAAATCATCACCCACCTAGAAGTCGTGGACGATGAAGATATCTACTTTCAATTGAGCTTCATAAATGTCGTCCACTGGATTACCTTATCAGAAAATGAAGACAGAATCGAACCCCTATCCACCATCATCCATAAACCGAACATTCATAGCATCAACGGCATACTCACATGAATAATGTTCAACATGTTTGAAGACATGTAGTATTATCAAATTGTGGACATGGGATCTTAAAAGGTTGTCCCAATTCATTATAAACCTGAATGTATGAATTTGATTGATCAACACCATATTTTCTTTTTTTGGTATTTTATTTTATCCAAATTATGTTTTTTGTGGTATATGTTTTATTTTTTTTCAAAGATGAAGTAATAAAATCCATTGTGTTTTTGTTTCCATTTTTGTTCTCTAAACACATCTGATGACCTCTATAACTGCTGCAACATTTTTTCCTCTATAAATTCAACATTCACTTTTATAAGTGGTTTGAAGGGGTTTCTACTAGTTATTCAAGTGGCCTATAAAATATGATTCCAATCTGTTACATATGTGGATAGATGATGAAGGGAAATACTACTAGAAAAATATCTTTAGAAACCACTAATATCCATCACTAAAGGCCTATAACAGCCTCATATCGGGCCCACCATTTTTTGGGAAATATATAAGAGGTTAGAGTCACCTATAGAGACTAACTTTTGGTGATCTCAATCAAGAATCTCAAGATCACCTTTAGCGACTACAGTTTGCTGGCTCTATAAACCATCAGGATTTCCTTTAGCAACTATTATTTAGTGGTCATGAAAATCCAAACAAATCAACCTATAGATTCCTCCATATGGATCACTTAAGGGCCACTTTTTACATCCTATTACGACCACAAAAAAGGGTTCAAAAATTATTATTATTTGTTTCATTACAATTCACACCTGAATTATAAAAACAACCATATTTCCAAAATAAAATAAATATTTCCAAAATATGTAAAACCATGAGCCTATAAATCACTTTACCAAATCATATTCCAAGATCTTCACCCATAACTGAATAAAACTACATGAAAAAAATATAACAAAATCGATATTGTAATAAAAAATAAATCATAACTAAAAAATTAAATGAAATAAAATATTCAATTAAAACATACTAAAACAATCCGAGTTTATTTTATTTTGAAAATATATTAATAATTCCTATTCATTCTTTTAAAATTTAAAACTGAATATTTTATTCTTCCGATCAAACCGCATATCTAATTCATATGTCATCCGCTCATACATGTCATGAATAATAATAATAAATTTTTTCAATGATTTCAAGTCATTCATAAACTATTTTCCATTTATAAGATAATTAAAAACACATTTTGGTTTTTTTAATACTAAAAGTTAATTTTCATTCATCTTGAGAAAATATCACCACTGATTTAAATAATTTATGCTCAACCATTTCGAAATTCACTATACGGCTGTTTTCATCTAATTTCTTGACAATATAATGTTTTTCGATTATTTTTGGCCCCTCGTGTCTTTTTAAAGGGATTCAAACCATTAAAAACCACATATTTTGTCGTGTCTGGATAAACACACATACGATAGACATTTTTTCTCCTCTTACATGTCATAAATAATAAAAATATGTTTTTCTGAGGATTTCATGTTATTCCTACACCATTTTTTATGGATTTGATAGTTAAACATGCATTTTATGTTTTATAACACTAAAATGGTGTTTCTATCCTCATAAAAAACACTATCTCAGATTGACATGTTACCTTCTCATCCAATTAAGAAACTTTAATGAAAAAAATTTTATTTATGATTTTACGATATTTAGAGGGTTGTTTTGTTCTCTTTGATCGCCCACGTGTTTTGAAAGGGCACCAAACATTTAAAAACCACATAATGAGACATTCTAGGAAGACATCACATCTAATTAAATTTATATTTCCTAATATATGTCAATAGGAATAATAATATGGTTTTGGTATGATTTCAATTCATTATGTGGTCATTTTCAATGGATCTAACTGTAAAAGGCTTGTTTCGGAATTTTACGACACTAAAAGAATGTGTTCAGTCCTCCCGAGAAAACCAAAGATCAAATTCATGTGTATTCAACTTATATATTTCAAAATTTTAGTCTATGACGGTTATCGTCTAATTTCATGGCATATGGATTCTATTCTGTTTCTTTTGACCCATTGAAAAACCTTTTTAAATGACATAAAACCATTAAAAACACACATTCAGTTATTCTTTGTAGGCCACTTTTCTGATTGACGGGTCTTATACATGTACAAAGCAATCATAATAATATGAATGTTTTATTATAATTTTCAAACACCCCAAACACCCACGATATGTTTCAATTTGAATAATGCAGTAGTTTCTGTTGTAGGTAATGTGGAGTTTCAACACACCACGACCAATCAAACTAGTCATTAGGAATAGTAATAACCACTTTTTGAAATTTTATAAATTTTATTTTCCAAAATGGACTTCATTTTTGGATTCGGAATATCAAAATTATCTTAGGGTGAATTTTTGGCATTTTTTTGAAAACTCTCAAACTTTGATGAATAGTGAAAAACATTGTGTTATTATTTAAAACTAAATTTTTATTAAGTAATTAGTGATTTTATTTTAATTTATCATAGGTTAAAAATAGATATATAATAAATATATGTTTTCAATTTAACTCATTGGAGTCATTTTATAATAAGTTTAAATATATAAAATTTTATTGAATTGTTTACCGTCTTTTACCGACCTTCTAGGAGAATTTACAAATTTGCATAAAACATATTTTTTCTAATTCTATGAGTTGAATTTCAAAAATTCTTAGAGATATGGTTGACGTCAATAAGTAAAATTTGGTTCAATAAAATGAAAATAATTTTTTTTTTAATAGTAACTTCTGACTTTTATTTACAACGATTAAAAGTAAATAGAGTAATTAAGAGTAAAAATGATATTATAAATACCCTAACACATGTCTTATTTATATTGGTAAATTTTAATATGACCAAAAACTACCTTAGGAATAAAATATTATTCTTTTGATCCTCTTGGATTAGATTAGGACATTTATTATTATTTTATTTAAATAAAAGATAAAAGTGTTAAGTTCAATGTTTAATAACTAATTTTTTTTTAATATAGGGTAATACCTTATATAATTTAGACTATAAATTTTTATTAGAAAGATAAAAATATTTCCTACATAATTGTATTTTATTTATAATTTTAAGACATTAAATAATTAAATTTATTTATGACAAAATGATGATTTATTAATTACCTTATTAATGAAATATTAAAATATTTGTTATTATAAATATCCAAATAAATGTAATTTGACACATTTGATGAATTACGTTAATTTTATAGGTTAATATGACACGTTATGGTTGATTAAATAATTTTTTTCTAATTAATCATGTTGTTATGTTTTTCACAAAAACCAAATACAAAAGGATTAAATTTGACATAACTGATTTTTTTAAAAAAAATTAATATATTATTAATTGATATAATATTCCTAAAAATCTAAGGATTGGAAAAAGGACAAATATAAGGTTATATATATTATTAATGAATAACATGGGGTACTCTTGGCTTGTTATAAAAAGTTTACTAACCATATAATATAAAAATACAAAGACACATGGTAAATGCCAAACTGTTTAACTAAGAGTTAAATCTAAAAGATAAGGATAATATGGTGACCTAAACAAATATAAAACCAATTGGTTGAGAGGTTTTTAACCCATACCCACCTTATATTAGAAATAAATTATTTTGGTGCTATTATAACCCAAAAGTTATTTTAATAAAAAATAATATTTCAAGCATTTCCTAAAGTGACCCTCACCTATCTTATAAAAGGGTACATATCATTCTCTTAAATTTACACCTCCAAATCCATTTTGATCGGCCAAACACAGCCCTAATAACCTCTCAAAAATCCCCCCTTAAACCTAGAGACCTTACTTTGATCATAAATCCATCCTAATGATCCATTTTCATCAAATCAAAAGGAAGAACATGAAGAAGAGGTAAATATTTCATCACCTCTTTCAAGTTCTTTTCTTTATCCACTTACTATTTCTTTGTTGATTACATTATAAAATAATAACTCTTGTATATTATATATAATATGATTTAATTATAAAAATGGTGCAACTATATTCATTATACTATCAATCATATGAATGACAAAGTCACCATACGTGTGTACGTACTGCTTACCGTCTCCACGTCATGGTGTAGTTAGTTTTTCAAACACATCATTATTTAGATGGGTATAATAAAGAGTATAACTTATGTAAATAATAAATATATAATTTTAATTATTCTGAATATATTATATTTCATCCAATTACATATTATTTTACTATCAATATAATTATATTGTCTCTCGTGCGTACGTACATGTTACTGTCTCCACAAACGCGATTAGATTCATTATCCATCATAGTCATTAAAGAATAATTTTCATTTTATGATTAAAAATATTTTTTATGAACATTATATCATTATTTATATGAATCAAATACATCTTATCGATAACAAACATGGCTTACGTAACCAATCACATAATGGAAAACGAATCAGTTAACACCTGAAATGATGATGCTATTGAAATATTATTAACAAAGCAATATTAAAGAACAATATACAATATCATATTTATCTATATAGTTCTTGTTTAATTTAGTAAAAAATTAACTATTATACAGGAGGTTAACATACCATCGACTATGGGAAATTTCAAGTTAAGGGTTAATTTCAGAATCTCTTTATTATTCGTGGTTATTTTTATGTGTGTATCTACTAGGACCTCTTTATCATCCATATCCATGTTTCCTAAAATAGTATTTAAAAACATTTGTAATATTTACTATATTATAGGTATATGTCATTTATACTCTTGTATTACTTTTTATAAAATGTTTTGAAAGGAATCTTTCGGTCATTTTCCAAACAAGCTACATTAGGTCCTTTTCGATGAAACTAAGTTTAGAATTCCTTTTTTAACTTATACGATGGGTGTGGCTATTTTCTTCCATTATATCATCGTCTGAGAATCCCATACAAGAATATAAGAATATTTTAAAAAAATATTTTCTTTTATAATTATGTGACTTTTAAATAATTTCAAAATAGAAAGAGGTATTAATCTCCAATAGTTTTCATTTCATCTATGTCAATATCCATTGATGGATTTAAAACTTATTTTAAGTTGATTTATTATGATACAAATCTTCCATATTTTATTGAAGGTTTTGTGATATTTTAGACTATGGAGTTTTAATTTTTACACCATTCATGGTTTATGGATGAAGTATTCACATTTTGTATGCTATTATTAATACGAAATTTTATGGTATGTTAAAACCTTTTCATATGAGGAAGTCATTAGACTTTGTAAGTGACGGGTGGAGCCCTCTGTAGCTCTTTGATGCATCGTTTGGTCTCATGAGACATACTAGTGTCATGGAATAAGGCCTTTAAAAAATATTATTCTTAGTCATGGAACAAGGCCTTGACTATGTGGTCATGAAGTGCGGCATTATGAATTATATCTTTATGAAAGTGGCTATTGATATTTTACGTGATTATTCGACTAGTAGAATATCAATTTGTATAAGTAAATGGAATTATTTAATTTTTTCATTTTCATATTATGATGATGTTTATATTTAAAAGGCTTGTGTTTTAGTCTTATACATTGCCTTAAATGTTTGTTATTATTTATTAATGTTTCTGTTATATTATTATCCTTATTGATCATTTTACGTCCCCCCATTTCTATGTTTTATTTTTTCGAGGATGTGAATTATTTTATGGCTGACATGCATGGATAGGTTATGGATATAAGTGTGTTCAAGAGGGGAAAAAATGTTTTTGATGTTTTTATTTCATGATGTAACGTGAAATATATGAATGTATCTAATACTTCCAAAGTTACTAAACTGATTGATCTTTCGGGACATGATTCCATGTATCATTCTAATATTATGTAATAATTAACCGACTCTGGGTAAATGGAGTCAGGGAATTAAAAATATAATGTCAATTTTTCGTTTTTTTTCTATATATCAAAGTGTTAAACACACATTTGGTGTTTTATGACACTAAATGTTCATTTCCTATTATCTTGGGAAAATGAATCCTCTGATTTATGTACTAAATTCCAGAAAATATCACAATATTTTCAACTCTTTTAATCATCTAATTTCATGGATCTTAGATTTTTTTCAGCTTTTGTTGAAAACTCATATATTTTTAAAGGCATTAGACCATTAAAAATTGAATATTCCATCGTTTCAAGAAGACCACACGTCCAATATACATACAACCTCCTATTACACTAAATAATAATAATATATTTTTCCTATTATTTATTCTAATTCTAGGGTTTTTTTCTATGGATCTAAATTTTAAACACGCATTTTACTGTTTTACGACAATAAAATTTTCTTTTCATTCCTCCTAAGAAAACACCAGCTTAGATCGATGTTCCCTGTACTTAACCATTTCCCAATTCAATCTAAGAAGTTTTTTTTCTAATTTAATGGCACTCTTATGTCCTTCTTTTCATTTTGACCCCTAAATAGACCATTTTATAGGGCGTTTAACCTTTAAAAACTGCATATTTTTTGATCTGGGAAGACCTATCATCCAATTGATGTGATTTCTACTTGTACACATCAATATTAACAACAAGAAAACATTAATATCATTTTGAGTCATTAAGAGTTCATTTGTTATATATCAGACCTTTAATGCATGTTTTTCTATTTTATGTCACTAAAAGTGTGTTTTCTTTCATTTGGGGAAAACAGAACATCTTATTGACATAATGTATTCTAAAAAATATCACAAATAAATCTAAAATTATTTTCACCTAATTTCACAGCATTCATAGGTTGTTCGGTTGGATTTGACCCCTCACGTGTTTTTAAAGGGAATAAAACCACTAAAAATTTAATATTCTATTATTATGACAATACCTCATGTACAATCTATGTGATGTCTCATCATATACATAAACATTTTATAATAATATGTTTTTTCAATGATTTAAATTCATTCTAAATTCATTTTCTATGGATCTAACCATTAAACTTGTATTTTGGATTATTAATTACACTAAATGTGTATTTTTAGTCATCCAAAGAAAACTACTACTTAGATTTACATTATTTCCAGTTGACCATTTTAGAATTCCCTTTATGGTTCTTGACATTTTATTTCATAGCATCAACTTATTCGATTGTTGTTATCCCATAGGCATGACACTTTAAATGATGTCGACACTTTAAAAATCGTATATTTGTTCATTATGGGAAATCCACATATCTGATTGATGTGTTTTATTCTCATACAAATGAATAATAATAATAATCTAGTTTCTTATTATTTCTATTCATTCAGAGGTTATTTACAATATACCAAACCTATAACTGCACATTTTGGTGTTTTGTGACTCTAAAAGTGGTTTTTCCATCTTTTCATGAAAATAATACATCAAATATTCATAAAAACAACTCACCCATTTCACAATTCAATCTATGGAATTTTTTTATAAATTTCATGATTTTCAAATTATTTTCAATTGTATTTGACCCCCCACGTGTTTTTAAAGGGTGTCAGCCCATTAAAACCCTAATATCCATACTTTCTATGAAGATCACATGTATAATTGACATTCAATATCCTCTTACATGTTATAAATAATAATAAGACAATTGTTTTATGATTCAATGTCATTATGAGTTTGTTTTCTATGGATCTGATCAATAAACACACATTATGGTGTTTTATTACAATGCCCCCAGCCTTCTCTTCTGGACTCTGTGCTTGGAAATGCTTTGACAATTTTTTATTATAAAATAAACTGAATAATTACACAACACTTATTATAATAGAGTACATTTTATGGGTCTAGGTTCTGGAATATTAGATAGAACCTTACAATTATCAAAGTTGAAACAATAAAATAAAACAACAGACCACTACACTTCTGCCCACACAATCTTTAAAAGTGATGACATCTGTAAATAATCTCTTAAGATACTTGTGAAGAAATAATTTTTAAATAAAAGGGTGAGCATTCAATTTCCTAGTAATGAGTTTTTAAAAATCATATCTAAATTCCATTAAAAATATCTCTTTGATAATACATTCGAAAAAAATTTAATTAGAATTACATTTGTGAAAAAACCTTTACCAAATACTGCAATAGTTTGAAAATTAATTATAAATAGAAAATTATTTTAAAACTAATCAAGAGATTTAGTGGAATTATTAATCCAGCTTTTAAAAAGAAAAAAACCTAGGACACTTGAAACCTCGAACGCTATCTTGGTCCTACCCACTTGAGGGGTGGATTCTCTTCCAAATTCCCTATCGTATTTACAACGTTCGTGTGCTAGTTTTTATAACACATTTTTATCTTTCCTAATATATATATATATATATATATCATTGTGGTTTTAGTTTGGAAAATATATTTATAATCCCGTTTCGAACAAATATATATTAATATTTACTGAAAATTATATCTTTTCATGATCTGATCTCATGATTCATGACTTCTCATAATCACATGGAAGTTAAATCAACATCCACATACTTGAAATTTCAATTACATGTTAATTATATTTAATTTATTCATGAAGTTAAAATAATATCAAAAGATAACATATAATTATATCTTCTTAAAATCAATCTAGAACAATATCTAATTATGTTTCACGCACAAAAAAACCATCAAAGAAACATTTCTTTACTAAATACCATCTTTTTTTATATGTACTTAAGTTATAAGGAACATGACTTTAAGTACATATATATTTTAATGTATAAATGTGAGGATAACAAAATCATTAACATATGGTAATTATCATGAATTTATATATGATTCACATGATAAAATTATGAAATTCTTAATTTATAAATTCATATGTTAATTAATATATGATTATTAATTATTTTAAAACAAATATATACTTGGACATAATTTAAGTATATAAATTTATATAAACATATATAATATTAGATAGAAATGATAAATTAAAATATAAATACATGTTGATTTTTGAATTATATGAATAGGTAATTTTCTTCCTTATTAAAATGTCTTAAGAACATGAACTCAATTAGAATCAAAATAAAAACCCAACCTTTGGATAAATTTGAGTAACACATAGTAATAATATTTAAAGGGTGGATTAATCATGCAGATTTAATTGAAAATTATAAATTTAAATATAAATTAAATGAATATAATTATATGGAATTAAAGAAATCGTAATTAAAAGTATTAATCCTTTATTACAAATTAAATAGATTCTAATGAACACAAATTCCCTCAAAATAAACTTTAACATAAAATTCATTAATAAAACTAAATATTTGGAAACCAAATTTTTTCCTCTATGCAAAAATAGAACTAATAAATTTTTATTCAATAAAAAAATTCCCTAACATAAACAATAATACGTAATTGCGTAGAAAGTATTTGAAAATATATAATCCCTTACTAAAAAAAGATATTAAATAAAAAATGTTTTCAAACAAATATTTTTCCCATACCAATTTTAGAAGAAGGTTGTTATAACTTTAATCCTTCAATATTCTACTCATATATCAAACTCTCTGGACCAAAAAACAGAACACATCACAAAGAAAAATATATCACATACTCCTTCCCAGACTCTGCTATTTATGCATTCATAATAACTACCCTATTAGTACATTTTATTTCCACATGAAATCGAGTTTACAATGCAAGCTGAAAAAATTAAAGCTGAAAAAGTGCTATATAATTATTTTTTACAACTAGATTATCCAAATAAATAATACAAAAAGTGCATCTACAATATTTTTTGTATTAAATTGATACAAAATCTCTAATTTGATTTATAGATATATATAACATTGAAAAAATGATACTTCCAAATGGATACTTAATTGATAAATCAGTAATATTATAAATGTGATATGGATTGAAAATGGAAGGATGCAATAAATCTTATCCATACAATAAAAAATGAATTGTTGGAAATAAATTCAAGCAGCATTAATCTAATACATTGTTTTGAAGACGATCCAAAACCATGTCAATAATGACATGGAATGAGAGAGATTAATACACCGACAGGGAACATTAGATTTCGACAGATAATGAAATAAAAAATTCTGTAAAAAAATATAAACTCTACGAGAGATAAGATAATGATTCAGATAACAAAGAATTTTATATATAGAAATCTGCTCAAAAATGAGATTTCATAAGGATTCGGATAACAAAAACAAATTTTTTTAAAAAAAGGAACCTTAATCATGCTTTGAGCAGTGCTTTGAAATCCCTACCTAAACTCGATTCTATAACCGGATACCTATTCGACTTCAACTCCACCGCACCGAACAACGATTCCCAACGAACATTGTTTCGTGACGAATAGATGGAGGACTCCCATACAGCGGCTCCGCCCATGGTGTGTCCTTCCACGGTCGACTCTCTCTTCAATGTGGCTCGATCTCTTCGGTTCCACCATCGATTTGCAAAGAAAAAGATGAACCCTACGACTTGGCCTCGACATGGACCATCACTCGAACTTGAAAAAAACAAGACCCCCGGCTCAACATATTCTCGCACAGTGACTCCCCCGCATAACTCTAATCAGACCTCAGAAAACATAAAGCATGGTTTATTCATTTCATTTTTTTATATATATTTCTTTTCATTGTTTTTTATATAATATCATCATACATATATATATAATTATTTATTAAAATACATATCATTCATATGTATTAATATCATATTCTGTATTTAATATTATAATAATTTTTTTATATTATTATTATTATTATTACTTATTTAATAAAATTTCATATATTTATATTAGTTAAACTATTATTATAATAAAAAATTTATTTATAGAAATATTATATTTAATGTTATGAAATATGATCATGCATATTTCATTTATACCAATATATATATATACCTTAATAGATAAATTATATTCTATACATATCAAAACATTTTTTATTTAAATAAATTTAATTTATAATCTTCTTAGTTAACATATCAATTAATTCAATAATTATTTTTAAGAATATTAATGTCAATTAATCTTCGGTATTAATCAGCATAAATTCCATTTTACAGAAATACTCATTTATTTATGAGAAATTATTATCAAAACTATACATAAAAACACAGAGTTTGTATTTTAATAACATATATATATAATTAATTGACCAAATAAAAATATTATTTAAATTTTCTTTTTTAATATTTTTATCTTAATTATTTATTAACTTGTTTTCAATAAATTTATATTCTTTGACAGCTAAAATAATTTCATTTCTATGTATTATAATTTAATTTAAATATATTTAATATTAACATATTATTCAAAAAATGCAGGATGTAACATTCTCCCCCCCCCTTTAATGAATTGCGCCCTCATAATTCTTCTTTTAGACATGATAAAATTCTGAATTTCCATATTCATAATTAACAAATTTCTAAGGTGAAATAACAATGTTATTAAAAACTATATTGCGGATATTTTAGTTTCCTTAAAAGACAACATCTAATATCCAATGTTGCCTAGATCGTTCCTCTAATACCAATTATAACGCCTCGAGCCCACCCTTCCGGACTCGATGCTTAGAATTACTATGTAATTTTTTTCTTCTAAAATAAACTAGATAATTACACAACACTTATTAAAGTAGAGGAACTTTTAATGGTCTCGGTTCTAGAATTTTAGGGAGAACCTTACATTTATCAGAGTTGAAACAATAAAATAAAACAACTGATGACTACGCTTCCACACGTGCTATTTTTAAAAGGGATGACATCTGTAAATAATCTCCTAAGATTCCTGTGAAAAATCTTTTTTAAATAAAATGGTGAGAATTAAATTTCCGAGTATGGATTTTTGAAAAACCATTCGTAAATTCCATTAAAAATATCTCTTTGATAATAAATTCGAAAAAAAATCAATTACAAATACATTTGTAAAACAGCCATTACAAAATACTATAACTCTTTGAAAATTATTTATACGTAGAAATTTATTTTAAAACCAATCCAGTGATTCAGTAGAAAATACTAGGCAAACACTTAAAAACAAAACAACTGAGGACACTCGAAACATTGAACGCTACCTTGGGACTACCCACTTGAGGGGTGGATTCACTATACAATTCCCTATTGTATTTACAAATTTCAAGTTTTGGTTATTATAAAACATTTTTAGATTGCCTTATATATATATATCATTGGGGTTTTTGTTTTGAAAGTATATTTATAATCATGTTTGGAACAAATATATATTAATCTTTACCAAAAATTATAACTTTTCATGATCTAATCTCATGATACCTGACTTTTCATAATCACATGGAAGTTAAATCAAAATCCACATACTTTTAATTTCAAATAAATATTTATTAAATTTATTTTATGCATGAAGGTAAACTAATATCAATAGAAATCATATAATTTTATCTTGTTAACATAAATTGAGAATAGTAGATAATTGTGTATTGCGCACAAAAAATCATCAATGCAGCATTTCGTTACTAAATACAGTAATCTTTTTTTATATTTACTTATGTTTTAAGGAACATGGATTTGTGTACATATATATATATTAATGTATAAATGTCATGATAACAACATCATTGATGTATCATTATAATCTTGACTTTTATATTCCATGCACATGATAAAATTATGACATTCTTAATTTATAAATTCATATGTTAATTAATATGTGATTATAACTTTATTTAAAACAATTTTATACATGAACATCATGTATGTATATATATAAACATATATAATATTAAATTTCAATGATAAATTCAAATATAAATACGTGTTGATTGTTGAATTAAACGAATAGTTAATTTTCGACCTTATTATAATTTTTTGAGAACATAAACTCAATTATAATAAAAATGAAGACCCAACCTTTTGATAAATTTGTGTAAAACATAGTGATTATATAAAAAGTGATGGATTACTCATGCAAATAAAATTTAAAATGGTAAATTTAAAAAAAAATTAATATCTTTATATGGAATTTAAGAAATAATAATTAAAATTATTATTCCATTACCATAAAATAAATATATTCTAATGAACCCAAATTCCATAAAAATCAACTTTGAACATAAAATTCATTAAAAAACAAAATATTTGAAAAACAAATTTTTCAATTATGCAAAAATAGAACCTATAAATTTAAAACCAATATAATAATTTCCTATCAAAAACAATAATATGTAATTGCCTATAAGGTATCTGAAAATACATAATACGTTACTAAAATAAGATTGTAAATTAAAAACTATTTCCAATCAAATATATATCCCTTACCAATTTTGGAATAAGGTTGTTATAAATTTACTATTTATATCTTCTACTCATATCTCATACTATCAAGACCAAAAAAACACTACACTTAACAATGAAAAATTTATCCCGTACTACCTCTTGGACTATACTATTTATGCATTTTGATAGAGTAACCTACTTGTATATTTTATTTCCACTTGCAAATAAGCTTTCACTGCATGCTGATAAAAGTCAAGCAGAAATAGTGAGATATAAATATGTTATACTACTAGATTATACTAATAAAAAACACCAATTGCATCTACCAAATTGTTTGAATTAAATGGATACTGAATATAAAATTTTATTTGTATATATATTTAACATTGACAAATTTCTACTTCCAAACATGAACGTAATTGAAAAATAAGTAATATTATATATGTGGTATGGATTGCAACTAGAACGACCCAACAAACCTCATCCATATAATAAACAATGAATATTCAGAAATCAATTAAAGAATTATTAAAACATTAAAATGTTTTGAAGATGATCCAAAACCATGACAATACTAATATGGAATTGAAGTGATTAAAACACCGACAGGGAAAATCAGATTTTGAAAGATAAAAAATTGAAATTCAATAAAAAAATTACAATATTAAATGAGATATGATAATGATTCGAATAAAAATGAATTTTATATATAGAAATATGCTCAAAACATGAGATTTAATAAGGATTCAGATAAGAGGAACTTATTTAAAAAATGATACTTTATCGTTCTTCGAACAGTGATTCGAAATCCCTACATGAACTCGATTCCATAACTGGACTCCTATTCGGCTTCGACTCCACAGCATCGCACAAAGATTCTTGAAAAAAATTGTTGCGTGATGAATAGATAGGGGACACTTATACAGTG
Organism: Viscum album; assembly: GCA_963277665.1. Lineage (NCBI taxonomy): Eukaryota > Viridiplantae > Streptophyta > Magnoliopsida > Santalales > Viscaceae > Viscum > Viscum album. The sequence continues at coordinate 1,074,532,191 of OY728129.1, forward strand.
GCTCCGGCCTAGGTGTGCCCATCCGTGGTCAACTCTCCCTTCAACACAGCTTTATCTCCTCGATTTCGTCCTCAGTTCATGAAGATGAAGAAGAAACCTATGGCTTGGCCTCGACATGGACTATCGTTCGAACTAGAAAAAAATGATACCCCCATCTCTACTTCTCCTCGCATAGTGAATCCCCCACATAACCCTGATTTGGTCTTCGAAAACCTAATATGTGGTTCATTCATTTCATTTTTATATATATATTCCATTTCATTGTTTTTTTATAGTATACAATCTTATATATATGTATTAAATTATATATAATACACATGTATTAATATCATATTATTTAATTAATATTATCATGATTAGTATTTATCTTATTATTAATAATATTACTATTACTTATTGAATAAAATTTCATAAATTTAAATTAGTTAAACTATTATTATTATAAAAATTTTATTTATAGAAATATTATATTTAATGTTATGAAATATGATTGTACATATTTCATTTATACTGATATATATATATACCTTAATAGATAAATTTTATTCTATACATATCAAATAATTTCTTATTTAAAGAAATTTAATTTATAATCTTCATAGTTAACATATCAATTAGTTTAATAATTCTTTTTATGAATATAAATTCCAATTAATGTTTGGTATTAATCAATATAAATTTTATTTTACAAAAATTCTCATTTATTCAGGTAGAAATTAGAATTAAATATATAAACATAAACACAAGGTTTATATTTTTATAACATTTATATAATATTAATTGACAAAATCAAAATATTATTTAAATTTTCATTTTTTAAATATTAATGTCTTATGTATTTCTTAACTTGTTATCTGTAAATATTTATTCTTTGATATCTAAAGTAATATCATTTCAATGTAGAATAACTGAACTATATTATATTTAATGTTTACATTTAATTCAAAATATTTGGGGTGTTACATTTATGACACTAAAAGTTCAATTTTGGTTATCCTTAGAAAATCCTAGCACAGATTTATGTTTTTTCTTCTGAGAAATTTCAAAATTTACTCTACGGTTGTATTAATTTGATTTCATAAGATTCATCAACAATTATTTCCTTTTGACCCCCAAATTCATGTTTCTAATGGGTGTTAAACCTTTAAAATTTTCATATTTAGTCATTATAGGATCGATGATCATTCGATTTATTCTTTGCCTAATCAGGCACATCAAAATGGGTTTTATGTGAATTCATGTCATTATGAGGTTTATTTCTATGTATCTAACCACTAAACGCATGTTTTTGTGTCTTATGACTCCAAAAAAACATTTTCCATTATCCCTGGATAAAGACACCTCTGACTGACATACCTCTTACATGACCAATTCAAAATTCACACTATAATTTTTTTTATCTGATTTCATTTCATTACTAGGACATTTAGTTGGTATTGATTTTAATGGGCATCAGACCTCTAAAAACCTAAAAGATGGACAATTCAAGCAGACATCATGTAAGATTCTAACCTTTTAAATAGATACCTCAAGATTTATATTATGTATTATTTTTATTTTTTTGATAATAATTTATCATAATTTTAAATAAGGGTGTGTTGGTTTGAAAATTATAAATCTTGAGAGAAGAGAGAGCAGTGCACGTGTGGTGCTCAATTTTTTAAAACAGTTCACCTTAGCACAAAAAAACCTTGAATCACTAAAGAGAGAATATTTTCATGACTGGAACATAGTTTTTCAAACTATTCTCCCTAAAATTAAAAAACCAGGCACCCCTCTAGAAGAGGATCATATTTAATGTTTATGGTTGGGGAAAACCATCTACCCCTTCCCTGAAAAGCATTCATGAACTTTTTAATTAACCTAAAAATTTGTATTAAAAACCCCTCCCTTCCCCTCATTATTAATCCCAAGTCAACCATAGCTCTACCCAAAATTTTATTTCATTATTTTAGATCCTTCAAGATAGTTTCCAATCAATTTCAACTTTAGTTCTTAGTGATTTGAATCCCAGATTGAAGATCTACACCCCTCTCAGTTCGAGAATCTCATCCCTTGGGGTTTCCTTTCTCATTCCCTTTCTTATCCCTTCCTTGATGGATTTTTCATTCCAATTTTGGTAATATATAGACATAATTTTGTGGAAAAATATCTATTATTTTGGATCTTGATCTATATTTAAGGGATCATGATTTTTTTGTCTTGGATTTAGGTTTTAAAGTTTGATCTTTCTCTATATCATTATTCCATTTAAATTTATAGAATTTCATGGGTTCATTTCTCATCATATAATTATGGTATGTGTTATATTATTAAAATACCATGTCCATTGTTTAAATTATGTGTATTTATTAATATAATTTCTAAGTTTAGTTTAGCAATTATATTTTCAATTTGAATTAATTAATTTGGTGAATTAATTAACTAAGGAATTGTGAGTTGTGAATAATTAAATGTGAAACTAATTATGGTATATTGAGATTTTTCAATTTATAAAATTAATTATTGATATATTATGACTAAAAAATTGAATAATTATTTGATGATTTAATTATGGGATGTTGATATTGTTAAATTGAGGAAATTAATTGTTGAATTACTTATTGAGCTATTGTGATTATGAAATTGAATAATTAACTATTGTATAAATTATCTGATATTGGTATTATGGATTGATTAATTAATTATATAATTATTTAATGTATATTTTTGTTTTTATACAATCATTGATATGATTATTTAATTGATGAATTAATTGGAGGAATGATATGAATAATAATTTTGTGAGTCGGATTAATTAAACAGATATTTATTTAAAGGTTTTATTATGATATATGTGATATTTTAGTATTGTTTTGTGTGAATTTAGAAAATGAATGGAAACAGTGTCATCCAAGTGTGAATTAATATATTGAATGGTAACAATAGAATTCAAATGAAAATTGAGACAATGATTACTAACAATGGAATTCATGTGTGAATTTTAATAGTTAATGGTAATAATGAGATTCAAGTGGGAATTGAGAAAAATAATGGTAACAATTTCAATTAGTATTTAGATGTAGATTGAGAAGACAAAGTGTAACTGTGGAATTCTGAAATGTAAATTGCAATAAAGGGTGGTAATAAATTCATCCTAAGGTGTGATATCTTGGGGGAATAGTTTAGACTCTAGCATGGGATGAAGCAGTTATTGATGTTCAGGTGTCCTCAAGAACCAGATAATTTATGTGGTTTAATAATGTTTTATTGTATAAATATATACTATTCACTATATTGTTGATATTTATTCTTTATTTAACTGTAAACACTATTAGATTGGATATTGTTTTAAACACCATTGGTGGTGGTCTAATATGTTTTACTCACACCTTAATATGGTTTCATAATCAACACTGAAATATATTTCATGGTTATAGGATTGGTAAAGGGGAAAGGAAATATGTTAGAGGGATGATTAGGATAGATCATGACATGGAACTGAACATGGTTTCGAGAAACTTTTAGATAATTTTTTAGTTTCTTTGTTCATTTTTGTCTTTTCATATTGACAAATGGAATATATATTTTCATTTCATAACTACTGATTTAGTTTTGACATTGTATTTCCAATTTTGGTCATCTTGTGATAATGGTATTATTATGGAAATTGGTAATATAATTTGTTTATTGTTTATTAATTTCCACTAGTGTATTACTCCGGTAAGGATGGTATAGTCTCTATATGATTGATATATGACCCTCACTAATAGTTGGTTGCCTATAGTGTATGGGGAGGCATGCCTGAGGTCACAAAGTGCTCCAGATCGGGGCATTAGTGTGTGGCGCGTAGGATGGGACGTTACAATGCATTATTAGAGCCCAATTTTCTTTTTCTTTTTATATTGTATTACTATTTTGGAAAGGTTCACATTAGACTAGGATGATTCTGTCCGTGGTTATGATCTGATGCATGGGAGTAGCTAACCAATGTATATGGGAGAACCTATGTACCCAGGGTGGGATTGTTTTTATTTTTGTTTGTTGTTACATTTGAAGTTATTTCACCTTGCGTGACACACTTGTGGTGTAATATGATAATTGTTTTGATATTTTTACAATTATTGGCTTGTGTCCTTGTATGGCATGAGGGTTGAGTATACATGCATCATTTTAGGCACACAGGATTAATTTTTGACATGCATCATTTTTGGCACATAATGGAAATCATGTTTTTGGATTGTTGTTTAAATTTCAATGTTTTTCATTTATTATGTGTTTAAATTGAATAAAAATGGATCCAAATGAGAACTATGAATTGTAAAAGGATGAAAGATGAGAATAAATGGTTTTCTTGTGAGTTAATTAAATATGATAATGTGATTCACCTTGTTGAAGATATCCTAGATATATAATGGATAAGTGTAGTGATAGTGCCTCAGTTATGTCGTGTGGAAGGAAACGGGGAATGACTATTTTGGATTTTTGTGAAACCCACTTGTTGAATGTTTTAAAATTGATATAATTTTACTAAGATGTGAGTTTTTAAATATAGATATATCCCCCCATAATGATTCTTGTTAACAAGATGACCAGTGGTTATAGATGGAGATACTCCACTAACACTAGAACTTGATGAGTTGATATTTCAAGGGGAGTAAGATGGAGAGTACTTCTGTGAGATTTTGATAACATCTTGAATTTTATGGAGAGATACCACGGGTGGGTTGTGAAAATCGTGTTTTATCAAATAGGATTGTTCTGGTTACAACACCCTATGATTTTAATGGATAGGGTATACTTGAGGCATTAGAGTTCTAGAATGAATCTAGGTATATGATACTTGTATATATGGAAACATATACTGAGGAGACGGTCAATTTGGCCACTTATATGCTATGGAGATTAGTGAAGTGCAGTTGGGACATTTAGGTGCAGACTAGACATGTTGATAGTATGTTTTGGAATGATTTTTTGAAGAAGTTCCTGGAGCATTCCTGTGTAGAGATGTTGAGCTTTGAGATAGTATATGAGTTAATGAAATTGACTCTAGGGAGTATGTCCATTATGTACTATGCTGAAATCTTTATAGATTTTTTTTATTTTCTTTATCACTGAATTGGGATGAGGATGATATGAAGAGGAATTTTTAGGATAGGATGAATTGTGATATTAAATCTAAATTTAACCTCATTAGATTAAAAAATATTGATGAGGTGGTGGATCAGGATGTCATAGTTGATGGGAACCTGAAGGAGGCATCCAGTATAGGATAGATAGATACTACTTTACATCCATAAGGTATGCCTCTTGAGAGTAGTAAGCATTATTATAATGATATTAGCTATGGGATAGCCTTAATAGTTTCGAGGGGAAAGGATCAATCACGAAAGATATTACTCAAATTATTCGTCAACAGTGAGGTAGTCCATTCCACTACCATTGACACAATCCATGACCATCTATAGACTGATGTTCTTAATGTATGATGGGGAATTTTTATAATTTCTCTTGGATCCTGCAATAGATAGATAGTGATAGAGTAGATAGATTGAACAAGGGTGTGAGAAGGGGTATTATTCAGCATATTAGGCTTGTAGTTGGAGTTCTACTGGTCGTGGTAGTTGAGGCAACAAAGGAGGTACTTCTTTGCAAGAGAAACCATACAAGAAGAGTGGGGAATTATAAAGGTCTTAGAACACATCACAATGAATAGGGCAAGGACTGTTTCATTCCATTATTCCTAGACTTTCGGAAAGGGAGCTTGTACCATCGACAATGAGAGTTACTATTCTTGTAGCATCTACATCATCTATAGCCATATTTGATACTTGTGTCCATTATTCCATTATTTCTATGAAACATATCAATAGTATGATTTTGGAAGTGGGGTTTGTGAGTTAGGTAATTATGATAGACACACTATTAGGAGTACAATCTATATATATATTCTTGTATTGGGAGTTTTCTCTTGATGTTGGTGAGTATCATTTAATTGAGATCTTCACCTCCTAGACATGTCAAGATTCGACCTAATTTTGGGTATAGACAAGTAAGTATCAATTTGATCCTACATTGATTGTTTCTTTAGGATAGTGACTTTTATATCTCCCAACTATGACAAGTATATTCACCATGGGATGTGGGAAATTAAGGTTGGTCTTTTAAGGACAATTCACTAGAAACCGGAGGACCATACCACTCAGGTTTCTAGATTTTTGTTCGATGATGGGGGAGTAAATAAATATGTGTTTCCACCGATGGTGGGAAAATTTCAGGATGTGTTACCTATATATTTATTTGGACTACCACCTATGAGGGATGTGGATTTTACTATTGATCTAATTCCAAGAGATAAGCAAATTTCTATTCTAGTGTAAATAATGACACTTACAGAGCTTCAAGATCTCATATATCAACTAAAAGAGTTTATGGGTAAGGGTTTTATCCATCCGAGTACATCACTGTGGGGATTATCTATATTGTTTGCAAAAAAATGATGACAGAACCTTGCACTTCTGTGTTGACTATCAAATATTGAACCAGATGATAGTGAAGAACTGGTATCCTCATCTATGTAAGGATGATATGTTTGACCAGTTGAGAGGAGATTTTCTTTTCTAAATGATTTCATTGAGATTATGGTATCATCGATTGACAATTAAAACTTTATATATATTGGGAACTACTATTAGATGTATTTATATCCTATATGAGTTCGTCATAATTACTTTTCGGTTGACGAATGCCCCAGTATTTTTTATATACTTGAGGAAAATATATATTCAATCCATACCTAGATCAGTTTGTGTTATTGTTTGTGGATGACATCATAGTGTACTCTAAGACTCATGATGGTCATGCCCACCAACTTGACATCATCCGGAGTATAATGAGAGATAATCAGCTACACACCAAGATATCTATGTATCAACTTTTGATTGACCAAGAATACCTATTTGGGTCACATCAACTCCAAGGAAGGTGTGTCTGTGGACCCAGAGAATGTTCATGAAGTGGTTTCATGGGAGAAGTCGTATAATATGTTCAACATTGAAATCTTTCTAGGGTTAACTGGATATTATCAAAGATTCATCGAAGACTATTCCTATTTGGAAGTACTACTTTCGGGCTTCACCAAGAAGGGAATAAATTTTGAATGTCTAAAATATTGTGATAATCATTTCCTTGAGTTAAATAAGAATTTTGAATTGATGCCCATTTTGATCCTACCTGAGATAGGTGAGTAGTATATATTGTTTTGTGACACATCTGGGATAGGTCTTGGAGTAGTGTTGATGAATGGATATTTATTACTTGTGTACTGGTCTAGAAAACTGAGACCACATGAATAGAACTACGCTACACATGAACTCGAGTTAGATATAGTGGTTTATGCTTTAATGTGTGGAGGAATTATTTATTGGGTGAAAATTTTACAAAGTATACATATCAAAATAGCTTGATGTATATGTTTTATAAATAATATTTGAATCTATGGAAGCAGAGGTGGGTTGATTATGTGGATTTATTTGATTTTGAGATAGTATATATTCATGGAAAGGAAAACAATGTTTCTATTACATGAAGCAAGAAAACTCAGACTCATGTAGTTCAAGAGTCTAGTGATGTGTTATAGATGGTGACTTTACTGTATCAGATTCATGTTGTGGTTGAAGAGATTCAAAAGAAGATGAATCTCATTTCAATTTTAGTGGATTTGATATTTTTGAGATGGATCAAAGAGATACAATACATTTATCTAGAATGATTCACCTTGAGGGAAATCCTTGAAGGTTGGAAGACACCTTTAGATTAGACTATAGATGAGGATGAGATAATCTATGTAAGGAATTACGTTGATGTGCCTATGAGAATGTGGGAGGAGTTGATGTTGGTATATCATCGTTACCCATTCTGAAATTGATGTTGGACAATGTGACTATGAATTTTGTGTTGAGTCTCCAGAGGACACCTAATGAGAATGAGTCTATTTTTGTGATTATGGACCATCTGATAAAGGTAGAACATTATTTTCTTATAAAAGAGACATTATTAGTTGAGTAGTTGGGAAAAATGTATGTTTGAGAGATATTCTATCAGTACGAGGTTCTTGGCACTATACATTCAAATCATGATTGGTTCATTACTTCGCACTTCAAGCTGGGATTACAGAAGGCGCTAGGTTTGATGGTTTAGTTGAGTATTAAATTCCACCCAAAGATAGATGGGGTGTCATAATGTAAAATATATGTACTTGATTATATATTGTGATCACGTGTTCTACACATTAGTGGATCTTGGGATAAACACCTATCTTTAGTGTAATTTTCCTATAACAAGAATTATCATAAAACTCTTTATATGGAACCATACAAAGTTATTTACGGTAGGTCAAGCAGATTAACTCTATGTTTTATGGAGGTAGGTGAGTCAAAACTATTGGGACTTAGTCTCGTGAAACAGATGTAAGAGCATGTATAGTTGATTTAGAATCATATAGATATGGCTCATAGTAGTTATAAATATTATACTGATACATGAAAATGAGCCCTATATTTTATGGAGTGTGATTGTGTATTACTTATGACATCGCCAAGATTGTATCATCACTAGATTTTGAGGTAGGGAATGTTGGTTCCAAGGTATGTTGGAACGTTTGAGGTTATGGGGAGGACCTGGCATGTGGTGTACCAATTTTCCCTTTAACGGAGATATAATGATATGATGACATTTTCCATGTGTCACAACTTTGACAGCATCAGCCCGACCCTTCACATGTGATTTATGTAGATAATGTTGTGATAGATATAGATTCATCCTTTGAGGAGCATATAATATGTGTGTCATATCATTTATAGAATTTGTTACAAGGTAGAGTTGTCATGGTAGTTTGAGTATTTGTGGTAACATGGGCACATGAAGGAGGAAACATGGGAATGATAAGTGGATATGAGGGCTCAGTGCCTTGATATATTTGACTCATAATTATAGTGTATTTTACGGGTAAATATTGTGTAAGAGATATTATAATGTTGAGATATTTTAAGATCTCAAACTTTTCTATAGATGTTAGTAGCATGGTTTCATGTATTTTTTTCTTTTTTGAACATAAATTCTTTGGATACAACCTTGGGGTGTGTTAAGGTGGAAATTTTAAATTTTTAAAGAAAAGAGTGTTGTTCACGGTTGGAAAAAAAAATTCCCAAAACACGCACCCTAGCCCAAAAAATTGTGAAACCCTGGATTGAGAGGGTATCCACAGATGGTGCATAGTTTTTCCAAAGTGAGAACCCTAAAAAAATAAATTGTACACTCCCCCTAGAAGAGGATCCCAATTTTGGTGCACATATGGGGGGAAACTGGGTGCCCCACTATCGAAAACTATGTTCAACCTATTTAAATTACTTCGAAGTTGGATTTATATTCACTAACCCAGGTATTAACCCTTAATTATACCTAGATCAAACGCTAATGTTTTTACAATATTTGGGTGCCTCCTGAAAAGATTCTAAGCCATTATGACCTTCATTCATGGTGATTCAAATCATGTGTTAAAGATCTGCACCCCTCTCGATAAGATGATATCATCTCATGTGGTTTTCTTTATCCTTCACATTCTTCACCCATACATGAGAAATTATTTCATACTAGTTTGGTAAGAACTATAACTATTTTTTGGATCTAGATCTAGGATTTTTTGATCTAGATCTTGATATAAGGGATCTAGATTTTTTCAATCATAGATTTTGGTTTTATATCCAAATATTGATTTATGACATTATTCTATTCATATTTTGGGATTTCTATTGGACGGAAACTATTTAAATAATTGAGGTGGGTGTTATATTATTCATATCCTAGAGTCATTGTTTTAATTATCTTTGTGTATTTTTATAATTTCTAGGTTTTATTTAGCAATTTTATTTTCTAATTAAATTAATTAATATGGTGAATTAAAATATTAAGTGATTGTGAATATGGGATAATTAATTGTATAATTAATTATTGTAAATTGACATTATTGAATTAAGGAAATTAATTATTGATTTAATTATTGATATATTGTGATTGGAAACATGAATAATTTAGTTTTGAAGTAATTATGGGATATGGGTATTGTGAATTTCATAATTAATTAATGAATTAATGTTGGTATTTTGGGATTCTGGATTCAATAATTAATTATTAAATTAATTAAAATTGATTGTTCTATTTATACAAAAATTGAAATGATTAATTAATTTTTGAATTAATTAATGGAATTATATGGATATGAAATTGATGATTTTGAATAATTTATTGAATAATTAATTAATGTATCTACTGTGATATAAGTCATATTGTGATATTATGATATATGGGAAATTTTAGTATTGTCATGTCTGAATTAAAATAATAAATGGTAACAGGGAAATTCATTTGTGAATTGAAATAGTGAATGTTAAAAATAGAGTTTAATTTTGAATTGAGACAATGAATGGAAATAGTAGAATTACTGTGTGAATTGAAATAGTGAATATTGATAATCACATTCAAATGAGAATGGGGACAAAGAATGGTAACAATTAAAATTGGCTATAATTTAATATTACTAATGATAAAATAAGAATTATGAAATGAGGATTTAAATAATGGATAGTAAAAAAGTATTTTTATGGTATAATATAAAGTTTGGATAGTTGAGACTCTGGTACATGCCAATGTAGGTGTTGAGGTTCAACTATCCTTTGGAACCTGGAGATTTTAGTGGCTAAATAAAGTGTAATATAATAAATTTAAAAGGATTAATTTATTTCCACTATTTATTCTTCGTACAACTGAATAAACTAAATGATTGGATATTTCTTTATACACCATTGGTGGTGGCCTGCTGAGTTTTTCTCACACCGTACTCAAACTGCATGATTGGTAACCGAATAGATTTCATGGTTGTATAATTGGTTAAGGGAAATGTTCCTACGCTGGGGAAATGATTATGATGGAGAATGATGAGCGAATGGACTTGGTATCAGGACTCTCATGGATGGTTTGTCAATGTATTTTTTTCATTTAAGTTTTTCTATATTAAAACATGGCATGTATTTTATCATGTCATAAATACTGATTTAGTATTGACAATGCATTTCTATTTTTGGTCATCTTGTGATACTGGTAATATTACGGTCATTGGTACTATAATTTGGCTATTGATTATTTATTTTTATTGGTTTATTACTATATTAAATAGGTTATTGTCTCCCCATGATCAATATTAGTCCTATACTTTTAGTCATAAGCATGTGTCATATGAGGAGGTGTGCCTGAGGTCGCATAGTGCTCTGGATTGGGGAAACAGTGTGTGGCACCCAGGTTGGGACATTACACCACACATATGATTGACATGTAACCCCCTTCTACATGTCATAAATAATAATAATAATAATAATAATAATAATAATATGGTTTTACTAGGTCATTATTTATGGATCTTACCATCAAATTCTCTATTTGGTGTTTTATGACACCAAAAGTGCATTTTCATTACTCCTAGAAAAATGCCATCTCATATTGATGTTCCATCTATTCAACCATTTTAAAATCCACTTTAATATTTTTTTTATTGGATTTAATAGAATTATGATTTCATTCAGTAGTTTTTGACCCCATAACACACCTTGGTAAATTGCATTAATCCTTTAAAAACTATATATTTGGTTGTTTCAGGTATCCTACCTATCCAATTGTTGTTTGTTCTACTTTTACACACCATTAATAATAATAGTAGTAGTAATATGGGGTTTCTATGATTTCAAATTATTTTTAGGTTTTTTCACAATATTTAATTCTCAAATTCATGATTTGGTGTTTTATTACACTAAATGTTTTTTTTACATCATCTTATGAAAAAGACACCTACGATTAATGTACAAAAAACGTAAAAAGTAAAAATTCCCCCTACATTTATTTTATATTGATATCATAGTATTCAAAAGTTGTTTTGTTAGCTTTCACATAAGCCGCAAGTTTTTAATGAGTGTCCAACATTTAAAAGCCACATATTTGTTCTTTCCTAGCAAACCACTTGTCTGATTGGTCTCATGTCTTCTCATAAAGATAAATAACAATAATAATATGATTTTAAAATGATGTAAATTCAAAATAAGGTCTTTTGGGATGGATCTTACCAATAATTTTGTGTTTTTCAATTATATGACACTAAAAGTGTGTTTTTGATTCTCTTAGGAAAACACAGACTAAAATTGATGTTCTGTCTACTTGACAATTTCAAAATTCACTGAATTTTTTTTTCTAATTTCATGTCATTTGGGTACCGTTTAGTTTTTTGTGACCCCCAAACACACCTTTTTTAAGGGAATAAAACATTTGAATCCCCCATATTCGTTCGTTCTAGGTGGGCATATTGTCTAATTCACATGTCGTCTACAAGTACAAATCAAGATTAATAATATTATTATTTTACTATGATTTCAATTAATTTCATGACGAGTCCATTCTCTGTATAATTGATTATTAAAAATAATAAAAGGAGATATGTTAAAATCTTCACCATGAATTCATGGGTGCTATAAATGTGAAGTAGATAAGGCTTCAATCTCTACGAGGTGAGTTCGAATCCATATTTATGAAATATTCTGAAACCATTTCTATGTTGCATACACTTGTAATGGTTGTGTTCTTTTTTTTGAGAAAATGGGGAAAATATTTAAAACATTCTAGTATATGAAAATATTGTTTTATCATTATGTAACACCATAAAATTATAATGTAAGAACATGATATTTGATAGTGTGAAATACAGCATCACCATAAACGTTGGGGAATATAATACCCTAATTCATAACTATATATATACTATTTAAAGTAAATTAAATATATGATATATATTGTAATGGTCTTGATAGTGGGTTACAGTATGTCATATGTAATAATGAGTTTCTGTAAAAGTCTTTTGTTACACACATGCCCGAGTTTTTACCGAACAAATATATATTACTAAAATATTATTAAATATTATATCACCATTAAATTAGTAGTTTTAAAAATGATTAAGAAAATTATAAAAATTTATTTTTTAAACATATATAAAATTAATCAATTGGTTACAAGTTATTTATAAATGAATATGGAAACTGATTGAATATAAATTAAAGTGTTATTATTATTATGCTCACAAAGATGTTTTACAATAATAAATTAAATTAATAAAAATAAGTGAATGATATTAATTTTATATATATATATATATATTAAATAAAATATTTTTAATATTAATCAAATATATTTTACCAGAATAATATTAAAATAATCCCATTTTTAGGCATAAAATTCTATTTTTTAAAAAAGGCATTATGTACCGTCTTTTTGTGTCGAACTTATTTTAAATAAAATTTTTAAATATTTTTGGATTGTATATGTTAAAATTAACATAATATTTGATATATAAAATTAAAATTTGGTTAGGGTAAATATTAGGTGTTTTTCTATGAAGTTGCATTTTTTAAGGAATAGTTAATATACTGAATTTTAATTCAAAACTGATTTTTTTTTTAATTTATTTAGAATGGTGAATTAAATTTTAAATTTAACTTAAAGTATAATTGGATAATTATTTTAAATATTAATCCAATTTAGTTTATTTGAATCAATTTTACTTTTTAATTGGTTATAATAACATAGCAAACATTTGGATGTTTTTTGTTTAAAAACACGAATTATCATTCCTTCTGCGGGATTAAATTTAAATTAATTTCATCCACTTATGTGATTGGAATTTAAAAATATGGATTCCCTATTTAGAATGAAAATAATTTATAATTTATAATATGTTCAAATTCGTTTTTACCAAAACAATTAGTGAATATAATTAAAATTAATTACAATGATTAAGTTAAAAATAAGCTTAATAAGAGACTAAACCTTAATATTAAAGGACCTAATAACCTATAATCCTTTCCAAGAGACATTTTATGAACATATAAAGACCCTATAATCTATTTTATTTAATTTTTTATATTATTTTATCCACATTCAACATGAAAAACGTGTATGGAATTCTTTTTTTTAAAATATTACAAGAGTGTCACTCCTCCGGCACTATAAAAAGCCATTACCTCTCTCGTTTGTTCACACATCTCAAGCCACACTGGCTCAACCTAGATAATAAAAAATAGCTTTTAAAAATACCTAACCACATCCTAGAAGCCTCTCCTTGTGATGTAATCAATCCAATAATGATAATGGTACAAACCCAAAGGAGTTACCCAAATAAGAGGTAACAAACATCAACAATCTATTTAGTATTAATTCAATTATTCACACCAAAAAAATATTATTCAATTATTCGAAAAATAAAACAATATTTTAAATATAATAGGATTTTATTATGTAATTTTTCATACATACACTTATAAAAACTCCCATCTAATGGGTAACCAATATATTGATTATGTGAACATTGAACTAACGTGTCACAAAATAATGATTGTTTTCTTTTACTTTACTTCCTCTCATGGGGGTCATTATGATGGAAACTATTTTTATATAAGATATTTATGATATTTATAATGTATTTATTCTTATTTATTTATTTTATAACACATACCTCTATACATTCCATTTTTTTAAATTAGATAAGATAATTAGTGGAAGTGTGGAATACCGCCTCCTAAAAGCGATGTGATTCATTCAAACTATACATGAAACTTATTAAATATTATTTTAACAAACCTAGGTAATATATTTAACATATATAAGGTAACATAATTATAATATACATATTTATCATTTACTTTTCATTCTTTTAATATGAAAAATAAATTAATGTAGTGTTCATATGTACGTACGACCTACCATCTCTTTGAATAGTGCATTAAATTCTTTTCTCCAAACGTTAAAAATTAATATAAATAAATATTTATTGAATATATATGATAATTAATACGTGTATTAAATTCATAATATGATGAAATCATTATCTAATAACTCGGAATACCAAATCACAAGTCAAAACATACATGAGAAGACTTGGAAATTTACAAGTGAAACATTTAAAATAATGAATGAGTATTGGCAAACAGGTAATAGAATATTATAGGAAGATAATATATGATATTAAAACATTATTATGGTTCTGTTATAAGTTAGTTACACATTTTAATCCACTATAATGGCGGAAAAATTCCACACAACAAAGAGGGAGGTTATGGTAAGGGGATTTCATCTCAATTTACGTTTTATTGAGACTTATTTATTATTATACACCAATTCAGTTTTATTTGTTGTATATATTGACTTCATATATTTTATTTGAATTTTAATTTTAATTTTTCAATTTAATAATGGTGGAGTGAATGTAACACCAAAAATTTTAAAAGTAATAACATTGTATTTGATAGTGTGTATTACACACATCAACAAGCATGCTGGGGAATATAATACCCTAAGAATTTACTATATAGTTATTATTTTAGGTATGTTTAATATATCATATTTATTTCAATGAAATTGAAATTGTGTTATTTTATATCACACCCAACAACATGTTTCTTCAAATGGCTTATGTTACATGCATGATAGAGTTTTTACATAATAACAATATATTACAAAAATATTATTTAATATAACCTAGCTATTAAATTAGTTGTTACAAATATATATATATATATATATATATATTATGAAAATATATGGTTTACCCATATATAAAATGAATCCATTGGTTACAAGATAATATTAAATGGAAATTGAATCTTAATTAAAATAAAGGAAAATATTATTATGATTATTCTGATGGTACTATTTTAATTTGATAAATTATATTAATTTGAATTAGTAAGTGATATTAATGTGATATATATAAATATATATATTACATATTCCATAAAATAGTTTTGATATTCATCAAATATATTTTGGATTCTTATGAAAAAAAAAGAAACCAAATTTTATGCATAAATTACTAAATTTTTTTAACAAATTTTGACCCTCCTTTTAATGGAAACCCTATTTAAAATCCATTTATTAGAACTTTTATAGATCATATATGTAGCACTAAACTTTATATAGGAAATAGAAAAATAAAAATCAGGTTAGGGTAAATTTTTAGTATTATTTGTGAATTTCAATTTTTTAATGAATAGTGTAAAATAAAAAAATTTAGTTTAGAACTGTTTTTCATATAATTTATTTATAAGGTTGAATTAAATTTAATTTTTTTTTAAAAAGAATAATTAGATAATATTTTTATCAATTAATCTTATTTAGTTTATTTTAATATTTTTCACATTGAAATTGGTTAAAAATACATAGCAAACTTTTGTACGTTTTTACATTAATAGAACGTATTGTCATTCTATCTAGAGGATTAAATTTAAATTAAATTAGTCCAATTATATCATTGGAATTTTGAAAAATAAATTCAAAATATTTCATATAAATAATTTATACTGTATAATATGATGAAATTATTTTTTTACCCAAAATATTAGTGAATATAATTAAAATTATTTACAATGATTAGGATGAAATTATTCTTTACAAGGGACTAAAAATTATTCTTAAGGTCCTAAATGACATAAAAAATTCAAAGATACATTTAATAGAAATATATCTACCTTATAAAAAAAATTTGGAATTTTTTTATTTTTTGAGCCACCTTAAATGTCAAGAACGTGTATGAAATTTCATTTTCAAAATAATACAAGAGTGCCACTCCCCCTCCATTATAAAAGCCACAAAATCTACCCCTTATTAAAACCTCTCAAACCACTATGTATCTACCAAGATATACCAAAATATGTCATTAAATTCTATTCCCTCATCATATAATTTTCATCTTGGTTAGTAAGAAACACAAGGAATCCTTTTGGTATAATCCAAAAGGAGTTACTCGAAAAAGGGGTAATAATCTTCGTCAAGCTTGTTAGCATTATTTCCATTCTAAACTCCTAAAATATTCATATTCCATAATTATATGACAACACCGGTATCCTAAATATACATTTTTGTATGTTGAGGTTTCATCCTAAACATACAGAAACACCCATCTAATGGGTAACATACATACTATTTATGTGAATAGTGAACTACCACCTCAGTAAATGATGATTTTTCATTCTTCCTTTACCACCTCTCATTGATTCCATTATGATGTAAAATAAGTTTATATATGATATATATAATATTAATAATTTATTTCTCCTTATATAGTTTTTTTATAACACATACAAATATAAAATACTTCTATGGAATGTGTTTTACTTTCTTACCTTTCCATATTAAATTTCTGTTATCTAGTTATTTGAATGGCATAAATTATTAGTTCTTTAGCATTTCATGTTTATTTATTATAACTGATTCATTATTACTTCTTCTTTATTTACCCTTAATTTGTAATTGAGCTCATTATTATTATGTTTCCTTTCCATAGATTATGAAGAAGAAATATATCCATAATATTTTAGGGATACATGTTATTTATTTTTATTATGTATCATGTTTTAATTTCTTTTCCCAATTTATTATGGATATTATGTATATAATATATTTTTCCAGGACTTCTAAACTGATATGTCCATTTTGTTTTGTTTCCTTATATTGAATCCAATATAATAAAATAATTCACCGGATCCAAGCTTATGGGGTTATGAGATTATAGTTGGTATCAAAGGGTGTTTTTGCAGCAACCTTGGAAACTAGATTTAGAAAACATAGATTGTGGAATATAACCCTCAGATAGGCTTTTATAATGTGTATATAATAAAATCCTATAATTTTCGTAATGTAGATATTATGTGGGTATTCAATGAAATACTTTATTTTCTGGATACTACATGTGGATGTGGTTTTGGAGCAGATATTCCTAGAAGTAATAACTCCAAAAAGTTATTTTAGTCCTAACTCTGGGTAAACTATTACACAATAAAAATCCTTACATAAAATCTATTTTAAAACTCCCTAGTGATATTATTAGGATAATTCAAATTTTATATACCTACTATTATGAAGGATTTAAAAGTAAAGAATCCCCCAAAGTAACCACTCTATATTATTATAAGAGTAACAATGAATAAATTTATATTATGGGCTACACCATATTTAGAATTATATATTTCTTTTTAATCCAGTGTATTCCATTATTTATGAATGGATCTTGTATGGAAGGAAGATGTCAATATGAGTGAAAAAATGAAGATATTTCCCTTTTGAGGAAACCAATGTTTTATGTATTAGAATGAATTAAATTATAGTGATAATAGGGAAACATATATAGGTTACATAAAATAACTTTTCCTGAATGGATTAACCTATTCAAGAAATGTAATCCTTTATGACCAATCACTTTAGGATATAGAATACCCCATAAAATAGTCGGACTATTAATCCAATTTTGCTTGAGAAATGCATTATGTACCAACAGAATATATTTATATCCTTAGAATAAAGTGAAATGGAAAAGGATATGCTAGCAGTCTATTGTCTCTATGGTGGCATTGATCAATGTTGAGCCCTCATCCAGAACACTCGGGAGGAAAAAATTTGAACCCATGTAATGGATAACTTTTAAGAAACAATTATTCGATAAATACTTCCCTCAGGATCCACAAGTCGATATGAAGAGAAATTTCCTTATTTACATGCAACAGGAAGAAGATAGTGTTACAGATTTTGAATATACCTTCACAAGGTTATCCAGATATGATTCGGATTATATAAAAAACATGGAGTGCCTAATAAATCACATAGTTAATGATATTAAACCAAATATTTTAAGGGATTTGGTTTTGTAGAATTTTTAATCATATGATGAAATGGTTTTATGTTCCATTAACACCGAAAAAGTAGTTTTATAGAATCAATATATTCAAATGAAACAAAGACTAGAAGAGTGCATATGAGAACCATGAGAAAAGGCATAAAAATAAGAATAGTAAGTTATAGAAATTACCATCTTCTGAAAAATGTTGTAAAGGGTACCCTAGAGAAGTGGTTAAAGGGATTGGGAGTTTGTTATGAGTACGGAGATAATGGACACAATAATTAATAATGAAAAGGGAAAAATAAAAAGGATACTATTTAGTGTTACAAATACATGAAAATGAGACACTATGAATATAAATTTCCCAAGCATCAATGGAGTATACCCCAAATGATATTATTGGATAATGATCAAGTTGTGCTACTTGCATATATGAATATGAATGATTAATATTCCTATTAAAAAATTGTTTCATTTGAACATGTTACTAGAATTGTACTAGTTATAAGAATTATAGAATATATGTGGATTGTACTATACTAATTATTCATTAAGTATTTGAGAACATATACAGAATGGTTCCAAGAAAAGTCATTCAGTAGGTTGTTAATATTTTTGGGAAACACATGATTTCGGTGTATTCCATCCTTAATGTGTTCCCAGTAAATAGATAATGATGAAGAAATGATTAATTTGTACATGTTATGATTACCTTGGAATGTATTAGTGACTTATCAAAAACTGGTTTATTCTATCATTGATTGAATTTAACAGACTTTTGGATATAAGGAATATATCAAATAACATGTTTCTTAATTAAGGAATAAAATAATAATGTGTGTTTCCAATAAAGTGTTATGGTAATTTATGTTATTATATTTCATGAGAATGCATGGTGATGGTGTTCACATATTTTATGTGAAGTGATTAAATAGTTATGTCATGTAGATTGATGGATAATGATAAGTTTATTTTTGTAAATTCAGTAACATTATTTAAAAAGCGTTGGATCATAATCTTTTATAAAGGTTAACCATTTATGAAATGGTTTATGTCGAACTTTATATATAGTTCTAGAGATTTATATATTACATATCTATATGATGAATCAGGTTCTAAGAGATTAAGTAGTAATAAGTCAAGGAATAACCAATGGATAAGATTTTACATATAGAGAAATACCAAGTATATTTAATTATATTATCAAGACTGAAATAATTAATCAACCGTTGAAAATTATCCTGAAACCAAAAAATTTCTCCTATTATCATCATTTTTTATGAAATCAATGGCCTTTATTCACACCAATTAATTAATGTTTTGTGCTCTATAACTTCCAGTTGAAAATTTTCTTTTGAACTCTTTTTGAGGACATGATTGTAATATTTTTCTTCCATATCCATGTTTTAATTTTCCACTTCTGTTCTCCAATAAGGGAACCAAGTTATGTGACCATTATACTTTTCTTTATCTATTATCAACAGGAATTTTTATTAACCCTATTTGAGATGTAGTTTTTCCAAAATTATTTACTTTAAAATATGAAAACATTTATTGTTGAGATAATGTTTTAATTGTGTGGTTAAAATTTAATAAATGTCGGGAAAATGTAACACCACACATTTCTAATGTAAGAACATTGTATTTGATAAAATGTATTACACGAATCACCAAGAAAACAAGGGAATATAATAACCCAAGAAATTACAATAATGATACAATTTTTTGTAAGTTAAATCTATCATATATATTGAAACTAACCTTATTCTTAATTATGTTATGTTGTACACAACAAAAAGTTTCTTCAAATAGATTATGTTACTTACAAGATATAGATTTTACTGAATAACATTATATTACTGAAATTTCATTTGATATAACATATATATTAAATTAGTTGTAATAAAAAGATTAATCTAAATTATGAAAATATATTTATTACACATATATAAAATTATTCCATTGGTTACAAGAAAATATGAAATAAAAATGGTAACTGATTGCATATAAAGGAAAATATTATTATTATTATGATTATGATACTATTTTACATTAATAAATTAAATTAATTTCAATTATTGATTGATTTTTAGTATATATTTATGTAGTCTATAAAATAGTTTTTTATATTCATCCAATGTATTTAATATTCTTTTGATTAAAAATCCCAACTTTTTGAATAAAATACTATATTTTTATTATGGCATTCTTCCCTCTTTTTAATGTTGAACATATTTTAAATGAAATATTTTAAACTTTTATGGATTATATATATACAAATAGACTTTTAATTATATATATAATCATAGAAGATAGTTTAGGTCAATTTTTTGGTATTTTTTGGTTATGTATTATTTTTTTAATGAATTGTGATAAATATTGAATTTTTGGTCAGAACTGTTTTTTCATATAACTTATTTATAAGGATGAATTACATTTCAATTTTTTAAAACATTAATTAGATACAATTTTTAAAAATTAATCAAATTTAGATCACTGTAATCTATTACACATTGAAATTTTTTATAAAATCATATCAATCTTTTGGATGTTTTTGCATTAAAAGCATTCATTGTTCTTCCATCTATGGGATTAAATTTTAGTTAATTTCCGTCACATTAGTGATTGGAATTCAGAAATATGGATTCCGCATTTATAATACATATAATTTTTAATGTTTAATATGCTAAAAAAATTATTAAAAACATTAGTGAATGAAATAAAAATTAATTACAATGATTAAGGTAAAATTAATAATATTAAGGGACAAATCCTTAATCTTAAGAGCCGAAATGACATATAAACTTTACAAAGATCCATTTTATGGAAAACTTTATACCCTATACTATATTTTTTATAATTTTTTCCATTATTTTATCCAGTTTTAAAGTGAAAAATTCGTATGGATTTTCTTTTGCAAAATATTACAAGAGTGTCACTCCTCATACACTATAAAAAGCCACCAAATCTCCAACTTCTTCACACCTCTAAAACCACAATGTCTTGACCATGATCCAAAAAAATATATCATCATCATCAATTCCCTCATCTTATAATCATCACCTTAGAAAGGAAACAATACAAGCAATCCTTTTTTATAAATGAAACGGAGTTACCTGAAAAAAGTTGTAACAAACATCCTCATGCTTTTTAATATTATTTCCCTTCAAAACTCCCTAAATTTTTATTATTCAATAATTATATTAAAAAATAGTATCCTAAATATAAAAGGATTTTTATTTTATGTTTTGAACCTAAACATACACACAGCCCCATCTAATGTGTAATGAACATACTATTTATGTGAATGATGAACTACCACATCATGAAACGATGATTGCTCGTTCTTCCTTTACCACCTCTCATGGTTGTCATTATGATGTAAAATATATTTATATATGATATATATGGTATATATAATATCTTTAAGAATATTTATTTTTCTATAAAACATATCAATATATATTCCTTTTTGTGAAAATATGATAACATATTTTGTGGAAGTGTAGTCTACACCATCCTCAAAGAGATGTGATCCACTCATGCTATACATGGAACGTATTGATGATGAATTTAATAAAACTATATAACATATATAACATATTTATGATACTTTAATAATAATATCTATATTTATCCTTATCTTTTAATTATTATAATATGACAAATAAATGAAAGTTGTATTCATGAAAATGATCAACCTACCATCTCCATGAACCGTGCATTTCATTTATTATCTTCGATCATTATAGATAATTATAAAAAAAGTATGTAATGAATATATATTATAATTAAATCATGGTTTAAATTATGGATATTGTTAAATCATAATCTAATTAATAAGAAGAATAAAATCTCTTTTCAAAATATAAATGAGAAAACTAGGCAATTAACACCTGAAATAGTTAAAAAATGAAAAGGTGTAAACAAACAGGTAACAAAATATTTTAATAAGATTGAATATGACATTAAAAATATGGTTATGGTTTTGTTATAAGTTATTAACATATTTTAAACCACTATAAAGTTTGATAAACAACACAAAACAAAAAAGAAAGGTTAATGTCTATGAAATTCATCTCAATTTACATTTTATTGAGATTTTTTTTGTTATTATGCACCAATTAATTTTTATTTGGTATACAAACTACATTTTTACATTTTATATCATTAATATCCTAACTATTATTATATTCTATGTTTAATTTAATAATATTCCTTTATGTTTATTATTATTTAAATGTTTCAAATTGGTATGGGATATTTTTGAATGTTTAATGACTATTATTTTAATGAATGTTCGTAATGATTATCTTTTCAATATCACTTCCCTTTGTGATAGTTAAAATTACATTTAAACTATCACTATATTTTAAAATAAATTGATCAGAAGTTTACATGAATATCTATATTCTCAAAAAATGGATATTATTATTTCCTAAACTTTTTATCATTTTTACATATGATGTTCACTTTGAGAGTTATTTGATTAACTATTAATTATTGATAAATCTATATTCTTTATTCAATATACATATTTGAGAAGGCATACCATTAATTATGAGTTTTTTTATATGTGGAATACTTAGAACATGTAGTGAAGTGTGGGTCCTGGATTTTATATAGTAGCTCAATACATCGATACATTTTCATGATATAATTAATTTGGTCAAATTAAAAAGGGGTTTATACGTAGTTTTAAATCCTCTTGAGAAAGGCTTAATAGTATAGGTTTCCATGTCCTTCAGACATTACATTCAATAATTAATAATTTCATTCACTGATATTTCAATTATTGTTCATCCATTTGATTTTTCTTTGACATATATATGGATATATTTAATTTTTATTTCATTGATTAAATGTAATGTGTTTCAATTTCTTACCTTAGCATATTGAATTTTATTTTTCATGAAATCTGAATGGAATTTGTAATCAGTTATTTACCTTTACATATTTATTTGTTCTCACTAATTCATTATTTATTCAATATTAGTAACCCTTACTAAGAATTTGAGCTTACCCTTATTAGGATTCCATTACCCCGGTTATAAAGAATACATATTTGAATTACCATTCAAGGAAACCATTTATTTCTTTTTATTATGTATCATGTTTTATTTTTTGTTCCCAATGTGTTATGGGTATTATATTTGTAATTTTTATTTCTAATACTTCTAAATTGATCAGTTATTTGGATTTTTTTCCTTCTATTCGTGAAAATATGATAATATAATGCACCAACTCCATCCTTCTATGGTCAGGGAATCACACCTTAGATCCAAAATTTGATTACATAGTAATTTCCCTAGAAGAAACTAAAGGCTGAAGATGGTTCCTACTAAATAACATATGGGATCTCTATAATCCCATGATAAAAATGTAAATCATAGTAAGGACACCAATGGAGTGGAGCACGAACTATAATAAATGTTGTTTCGGAACAACTGTGAAAATGTGAAATGGGGGACATTTTGAAAATACTAGCATAAATTTTTTAATGGAAAATAATATGATCTAAGAAGTGGTGGATGAGGTAAATGAATCAAAAATCATGTAGGTTGTATATATTAAAATTATATTCCATGAGAATGTGGATAGTGAATAAGGTTAGGATTAAATAATCGCTAATCCGAAAAATGAAATGTTTGATGCTATAATATTCAGAAATATAAAAATTATAGAAATTAATCTTGGAGTTAGAAACCAATGGATCATAATAATATGGAGGAATATATCACTGAATAAAGAAATATTTTTGAAGAATCCCATGTGTTTATGGAATAATAATTAACACAATATCATGGTATCTGGTATCATGAAACTGAAGCATGCAACCACATCACATGTTTCAATCACTTGTTTATAAACCTAAATGAGAGGGTTCGATGAGATATTTCATTTTATTATCTATAAATAATATTTTTCCTAGGAAGATGACACATTATGATCATGAAAAAAAATATAAATCATGATTTAATATCTATTTCCAATTTTGTTCTCAGTATGAAGACCATTATATTGAGTCATAGAAAATTAGATGAAAAGACTTCAACATAATCTTAATAAATAAATAAAATAGTGATTATTGATGAAAAATGAAATATGACCACATATTTTCCAATGGAAAAGAACAAAATTTTTCCTCTTATGATCCAACCTGATGTACAATAATGTTTGATGATGGTATTAAATTATAAATACTGGATATAAAATCTTATGTTTTGAGATTTATAATTTGCGAGTTCAAGATTATTAGGAAGAAAGAAGATGCTCAATGGTATTCCATTACTTTAAAACTCATATAAAATATGTAGATGATATGTTCTAGGAAAACAATATAAAAACAACATTTCAACAAAGGCCAACTTGAGAGATACAACTCAACTGAAGAAACTTTTCACAAATGTGTGTACAATATAATATGAAATAAAATTGAAAAATGGGTAATTTATGAAATTAATTGATTATTATATTTGTAAAACATGGATAGAATTCATCTAGATGAAGCCAAAAGTGTTTGATATCATCATAGGATTCAAGGTGCTGGTTGAAAATCAAAGCATCCACCACGTACAAACATTGGGATCTGATTATGTAAGGAAATAAATACCCGTTTTTTCATGATTCTTAAAGAAACATAGAATTACACAAAAAATGATGGAATCTTACACACCCCATCTCAATAGAGTATCCAAAATGAAAAATCAGACAATTCCCAAAATAGATAGAACCGTGCAGAAATACAAATGACTTCCCATAAATTTTTATGATGTAGTGGCTTTCTGTATGGATTATCTGCTAAATAAATTCCCAAAAAAAATTAATAAAAGATATCTCATGAATCATGGATTATTCAATAGAAACATGTAATCTATCTTAGAGTATTTCGTTTAATTTCTTATGTTAGTGTATGAGAGGAAAAATGAGGAAAATTTTCGGACAATAGAGTGATGTGTGTGTAGGATTGTTATAAGTAAGAAACATCTATCATATGGGTGAATAGTTATTTGGGAACTTTTGTTTCATTTACCAAAAATTATAATAGATTATAATAATCAAACCATGTGGATGCAGTTTTCTTGTAAATAAATGTATGTTGTGGAAAAATAAAGAAGACAAACATAGAAAGTTTTTATAGTAGTTTGGATCTAAATATTTTAATCCCCTAATAAATATATTCTACTCGATGAGGAGATTAGTACCTAGTAAACCTCAGTTTTAATGTTGTGATAACCTATTACACTATTTTAATTTTATAATACCAAGAGTAAAAATCCATTCTTTACTAAATGAGAATACCCTTTCTATTTCCCAGACTTTTTTAGGTAGACACAACCCATGCCATCCTTCTGGGTGATAAAATAAAAAGAGAATGTAAATCCAACTTATAAAAGGTAAAATCATGAAATGAACACTTACAGATAGACCAGTATAATATTACCAAATTTCGTGATGTAATGAAATAAAATGAACAAAAGAAGATGATCTGATAGTTTTTTATATATGTAGCACTATATCTTTAGTCACATGAAAGAACATATGTAGAAGATTTAGTTTTTCTTATGATCACAACAGACAGTGGATGTCCTAGATTATCATGAAATATATTTTGAAAGAAGTTGGAGAAATCATAAGTATCACCTAGTTTATGTCATAATTCGTTAAATTCATTATTTCGAATGATCTACACAGCCCTCTTTATTGGAGACCCCATGAACGGTTCACTAAGAACATTTAAATAGAATCCACAAAGCATTTATCTATATTCACTCACCGCATGACACTTATTAAATAACAATAGAAATAATTCTATTATGATCAGGTGATTTAAAAAAATGGTGAAATTAAAAATAAAACAATCGGGCTATTAAATAACACGAAATAATAGTCAAAACAATTAATATAATTTGTATCACACTAATAAATAATTTAGAACAAAAAAAACAGAATTAATTAATTAAAATATCTACTTCAAACATGAAACAAAGATGCATTGAAATAAAGTATCATATAAAATATTAATATTCTTGTATAAAGACTTATAAATTCATTTAATCAAATTAGAATAAATATTTCAATCAAGAAAAAATAAAAACATCATTCGAACATCTGAATAATAAAATTTAACAAAATAATTTCAAAAGAAGAAAATTTAACTAAAAAAATTATCTACTGATGGATGACCAAATTTCACTCATTTGAAATACCATTTCATGAATACAAATATGACTTATTTGATATAAATTTGTGATTTTAAGAAAAACATAATCAATTTTTTAAAAAGTATCTACAACATGACTATCTATGAAAAATGAAACAATTAAAAAAACGCACCGTTGGATGTCCAATAGTAACTTATTGACCTACCGTTGGGTGAATTACTAACATACCAATGGATGAAGCCAACAGTGTCTTGTAAAAGTGACTCATCTATTGGTGACCGATTCAATGGTAACACATTCCAATGGTGACTCCTTGCAATGGTGAATTGTTTCATCGGTGACTCATTTCAAAGGTGAATCATTGCATCAATGAATCCTTTCAATGGTAACTCGTTTTAATGGTGACTCATTTAAATGGTGACTCATTTCAAATGTGACTCGTTTCAATGGTGACTTATTTCAAAGGAGAATATTTTAATGGATGACTGGTTTCAATGGTGTCAGGTTTCATTGGTGCCTCATTTTAATGGTTTCTCATTTCAATGGATATTAATAATTTTCTAAAAATATATACATATTTGAAAATTTAATGAACTCAAATTTATAAATTAATTTATCATAAAATAATTTCAATTAATGAAATTTAATTTAACAATTTTTCATACATTTAAATCTTGAAAAACTCTCCATTTTTTAAATTACAAAATATGAATCTGTATTAAGATTTCAACATAAATCTCCCCCTTTTGAAAATTATCAAAAATTATTGTGAATTTTAAGAAAAATATTTCTTTTTTTATTTTAATAAGTTGTGAACAGAGTGAATGAAAAATGATGATAAAGTTAATTATAATGAATCTAAGAATATAACATTCATGAATCTAATTTCGATTTTTAAAATTTAGGAGAATCTAATGGATTTTTGAATAACTCTAGTAACTAATTATCATATTGAATAAATTCCAAGAAAAATACCCCATTTATTAAAAAACTCTGAAGAAATGAAAACTTACATTTATATTTTTAGTTCAAAAATTTTGAATATAATTTTAATAAATTTAAATAGACCTAGAATTATAATAGTAAATAAGAATTTAAAAAAAATAAAGTTGTAAAATGTTTTTTTAATCAATATAATCTGGGAACAACAGCTAGGAGCAGCAACATAATTAGCCTCAACTGTTGATAGTGCTACAGATAGTGCTTTCCTTGAGCTCCATGAAATTAGACTTTTACCATGAAATTAACACATACTTGTGGTAAACTTTCAATAAAGTCTAAAATCTTTAATATAAGAGTCATAGTGAGACAGTAAATAAAAACATTCCATTTTTGAATAAAACAAAACAATTCCAATAGGACCTTTGAGGTATCTTATTATTATATAAACAACATTTAACTGACATTTTTTGGGGTTAGATGGGAACCTAGCACAGAGGCATACTTAAAACATGATATCTATCAAAGAAGTATCAAGACATAAAAAACTACAAATCATTCCTCTATATTGTTTAATATTAATAGACTTACCAGATTCATCTATGTCTATTATAAATTTAGTGTGCGTTGGTGTTTTCATGGCTTCACGATAGTCTAATTAAAATCTTTTTACAAGAGTCTTATCATATTTATCTTCATTTATTAAAATATAATCTTCATTTTGATTAATATATAATCAAAGTAAAAATGATACTTCACCCAAAACGATCATGACCAATTCACTATATATATGTTTAGGAAATTCATTAATCAAAAATAATATGTTAAACTAATGAATATATCATCTACATAAATATGAATAATTATTAAATCATTTGAAAATCGTCCGATAAAATTTTTGGATCAATATTAACATTAATGATATATTTTTTATATAAAAACTATGTATGTCTCTGATACCTGGATTTTGGATATTTTTTGAGACTATACAGGGTTGTGTTATTTTCCAAAACATGATCTGGAAACTTAAATTCTTCATAACCAATAGTTTTTATTACATTTACTTCCTCTAAAATATTTCTATTTTGAAAAGAACTTTTTATATCCATTTGAAATAATTTTATACTTTTAAAACTATAGAATGCTAGTATGATTAAAATTACTTCCATCCATGAATGAAGAGAAATAGAATCATCAATATCGATTCCCTCTTCTTTGGAATATCCTTGAGCTATTAGTTAATCATTATTTTTAATAATATTTACATTCTCATCATGTTTTGTTTTTGACAAATACATTTGGTTCCTATTATAGGTTTAAATTTTGGAAAAAACCATGTTCCAAAATATTTTTCATTCAAATTTATTTAATTCATCCTGAATGGTATTAATCCAATTTGAGTTAGTTAAATAAGTTTCAATATTAGTTGGAAAAAATTTAGTAACAAAGGCATAATTAAAATAATAAGGAATATTAGATTTTCTTGTTTCAACACTGGTTTCAACATGTCTAATTGCATTATCTATTGGTTGATATTTATGATTTTTCTATTCCTTTAGATTAGTTTGAGAAGTGGCATGCCCCCCCCCCCCCTCAATAGATGCATTATCATTTTCATGATCATTATCTTGACCAAAATTGACATTCCTAAAATCTTTAATTTTACATAGAGAACTAGATTCCTTATATTTATAGAAATTTTCATGAGTGTTTACGTGCACAGACTATTCTACAACTAGAGAAGATTTATTTAAAATTCGATAAGATTTACTATAATCTTAATATTATAATAAAATGCATTCATCCGTATTAGATTTAGTTTTGTATGAGTTATCTCTAGTATTTTAGAAAAAAAACATTACACCAATAGACCTTGAAATAACCTATTTTAGGTTTATAACCTTTCAAGAGTTCATATGAGGTCTTATTTAGGAAATTTTTAACAGATATACTATTTAACACATGTAAATCGGTATTTATATCTTCTACCAAAAAATATTTTTGGAACATTATATTCCATTAGCATGTATCTAGACATTTCTTTAATGGACCAATTTTTTCATTCTACAACACCATTCTATTGTGTTGTCCTAGGGGATGAGAAAAAATGATTGAAGCCATTAGATTCACAAATCTTATCAAAATATTTTTTCATAAACTAACCACCTCAATCACTTCTAATATATATTACTGATATATTTTAAAACTTCAGAAGAAGTTTAAAAAAAGTTCAAAATTTGGAGAAAGTGACAATAAATAAATCCTTAAAAATATAATAAGTTAACTAAACAAAAAGAAACATATACTGTATCCCCTATAATAGTCTGTTTTATTCATCTAAATAAGTCAATATGTTTTAATTTTAAGAATCTTGAAGAACTAACTTCATTGAGTGATTTAGAATATTATTTTCATTATTTACCTTTCAAACAGGAATCACACAAATAATACTTACTTGTTTTATGACTTGGAAATTACGGAACATTTTCATACGTTGATAGTTTATGAAACAATGTGAAATTTTTATACCCAATCCAATTATTCCATAGTACATCATATGTTTCTACAACATTCAGACACTATACCATTTTTGTTTAATTTAGAATGATTAACTGAGTAAACATTTTCTTTTCTACTTAATGAATATAGAACTATGTTATTTTTTAGAATTCTACACTTATCCTTTTCAGAAAAAAAATTTGAACCATCATCACTCAATTGTGATATAAATAAAATATTATGTTCCAAACCATGTATATATACTACATTTAAAATTATTATAGTTATTCAAAAACCATCCTCACTTGTGCCATTAATCATTCTCATAGAGTTTTCTCTTAAAGTGATAAGGCCACCATCACATGTATTATATTATATAAATTTACTAATATTATATTTCATGTACCAGGAGCATCCAATGTCTATTTACCATGAGTTTTTGAGACATCCAATATATATTTCTTAAAACTAATAAATCGACTGAATTTTTTGGAACCCATGCCAACTTGCATCCAATTGAGATAGTAGTACAAAATTTTGGAACCCGTATATATTTAAATCATTTAGTAGAGGGTTGATTCAAAAGTAAATCATTTGAAATATAAGTTTTGGTTGGCCCAAAATATTGTGTGAGTCTTATTGAACACTCATTGGCATAATTTCACTATATTTTATATTGGAAACAGGTTACACTTGAAATTCTTCATTTTGAGTATTTAACAAAATTTGGTTTATTTAAACTAAGAGTAAAACTATTGTAACCAAAATGAGTCTTATTATAATTTATTCTCATTAATGAAATAATTTTATCAATTTTTGTTTTACAATTTAAAAAGGTAGATAATTACTTTTTAAGACTATCCAATTCCTCTTTTAATGCCATATTTTCCTTTTGAATAATTTTTAAATCTAAAAAAACCTTTTCATGTGTACTAGATAGAGTATTTCTATGTTTTTTATTTTCTAGATTATGTTTCTCACATTCATTTTAATCTATTTTTAAATAATCAATTATAATGTAAAATCATTTATCTTTTCCTTTATCATTAATAGCCATAAAATATTTAACTCTTTCATTTTCATTGTTTATTTTATCCAGTTAGGAATTATGATCTTCACTATAATTATTATATTGGGAATTATATATTTCCATATTTTCACATTTCCATTGAAAAAAAATTATTTCTCTTGAAAAATTCATATTCCTTTCTTTTAACTCAATAAAATTTTCAATTAATCATTCTCCAGCATTATTTAATTCATTATTTTCTTTATGCTTTTCATTTGATTTATAATTTTTAGAATCAAAATAATATAATGAATCAGAGGAAAAATTTTTGTTTTATTTTCCATTTAAATCATTTTTATCACTAATAGAAGTATATATTAAATGGTTAGAATGATATTTATTTACCCCATGTTGAATACTCATCAGGGAAAAGTTCCCTACCTCTTATTTATATCTATAATCATTATTACTGTCAAAAGTATCTGATCTATCCTAACCTCTACAATAACCATGTTTTTCATTCCTTATTTTCAATTTTAATTTCATGGTATGTATGAATTTATTGAAGTTGTTTCTTATAGAATTTTTCTTATTACACCTATAAAATGTTAATTATGAAACATAACAATTATTATTAGAATTTCATTTTCTATTGTATTTTCTAAATTTCATCTCGATTGGCCACTTCCCACCTTATTCATGTAATTTAAACATTAATTACTGAACTGGGTCATCACTTTTTCACTATTCTAAAACTTATATTTAAGGGCATCAGAGTTATCAACAACTTTGGATTTAAATGAAAAAATTTTATTTTTGTAAAACCATTATAAACAATGTTTTTTTTCTCATGATAATATTGCAGTAGGTAGCCAATCAGTTCATCTAGAGTGTATTCTTTGATGTTTTTAATCTCATCGATGGCAGCCTTCATGGAATTCTATATCATAATAGATCTCTCAGTACTCTTTCAACATGATCATTATTATACAATGGTTCACCAAGACCACTCATCTCATTTGTGATGCTCGTAAGCTGATGGAAGATCTAGTTCATAGATTCTTCAAAACCCTTTTTGAAATATTGATATTTCTCTAAGAGCTTTGCCAATGTAGTTCCCTTTAGATTGTCAGTTCCATAACTGGTCACATGTAGATTCCTCCATTTTCATGGTAAATCTTATATGGTGATACATGGCTATATACACTCTTATTAAATGAATATTACAAAATATTTTTGACCTTTTACTTTAATACATATTTCACGATGCCATTACTAATAAGAGTCTTTAGATCTGCTTCAAGTAACCTGTATTCTTTCTCTATTATCAGCAAGTGTTCAAAAATTAGCTGCTTCAGGTCAGATTCAATTTCTATCCTTCCAGAATCCATATTAATGAATAGGGGTTTTTATAGTATCCATCCATAATTAGCATTGATACCTTCAATTATAAAATAAATCTATAATTTTTATTCTTAGACTGTTAATTCTAGTGTTTTTGGTTAACATAGGGATATCAAATAAGTATTATAGTACATAAAAAACTATAGTTCCAAAACCACACTCTAATAACAATTTTTGGATTGTTAAAAGTTTGTAAAATAGACTAGAGGGGGTGAATAGTCATTTTAGACTTTTAATTAGAGTTAGTAGAAATTATCATGGTTTATAATAGTCAAAACTTATGGCTCTAGAATTCTTGTAAATTAGTGTATATTGTAGAAATATAAAGAACACGAACACATATAATATTTATATTGGTTCATATCTAAATATCCTAGCCCACTGATCAGTCTCTTATACTCTTTTAGGTTACTGGTACCAACTAAACATCACTTTTTAAGGTGTGAAAACCTATTATTGAATCTAGCTTTTTCAATACATAGAGTCACAACTCAGTCTTTACAACAAAAGACAACCCTTGTTTATTTCTCAGACTTTTCTTTAGGATTCACAACCGAAGCCTTCTTTTTGAATCTTGGAATAACCAAAGAATGATAAAACCATATTTTTAATGGTAAAAGTAAAAACTAGATGCATAAATGTGTAGAAACATAGGATTAATGAATTGCATATGGTAAAAAAAATACAATGAAGAGTAGCTGATGATATGATAGTTGTTGTTGTATGTAGAACAAGATGATCGGCCTCTTGAAGGAACAGATATAGAATATATAGTATTTATTATGTTCCCAATAGATAGTGTATGCCATCGATAATCATGAAATTAATGTTGAAAGCAGCCGGAGAAATTAAAAGTATCACACTATTCTATTCTTATTTCATTACTTTCACTATTTTGAATAATATGTACATCCCTCTTTATAGGATATCCTTTTAATGTATTTCCAGGAACATTTAATCATAATATACAAAAAGTGTATCTATATTCACTCACTTTATTATAATTTTTAAATAATAATAGATGTAATTTCGTTATGATAACGTTATTTATAAAACATGGTGAAATTAAAAATAAAACAATTGGGCTGTTAAATCAGATAACATAATACTAAAAATAATCTATATTATTAGTAACACACTTTTATTCAATTTAGATTTGAAAAAAATTTAATTAACTAATTTAAATATTTATCTCAAAAATTCAAAAAAGATGCAATGAAAGAGATAATCGTATGGAATATTAGCCTACTTTTATAAAGTCTTATAAAATATTATTAATGCATTAAAAAAATATAGTATTCCTGAAATAAAAAAATCATTATTTTAACATCCAAATAATAAAATTTATGAAAATAAAATTTTAATAGTAAAATTTAACTAAGAGAATTTATCTACATGTGGATGACAAATGGAGACTCATTTTTCAGACCGTTGCATGAAGCCAATAGTGACATATTTTACATACCATTGTAAGTTTAAGAAATGATAAATTAATGTTTACTAAACTTACTACATCATGATTATCTATGATCATGAAGGAAAAAAAATTAAACAATAAAAAATGTAATCACTATTGAAAATCCAAAGGTGACTTACTAGCCAAAAATTGGGGGACTTAAATACCTGTCATTATTAGAAGCCAATGGTGTCTGGAAATGGTGACTCGTCTAATGGTGAATCATTCAATGATGAATTAGTGAAATGGTGACTCATTTCAATAGTGTCTCATTTCAATGGTGACTCATTTCAATAGTGGAATATTGAAATAATGAATTATTTCAATGGTGTCTCGTTTCAATGGGACTCATTTTAATGGAAACTCGTTTCAACGGTGATTCATTTCAATTGTGACATATTTCAATGGTGACATGTTTCAACAGTGACTCCTTTAAATTATGACTCGTTGCAGTGGCCACTAATTTCAATTGTGACTTATTTCATTGGTGACTCATTTCAATGGTGAATCATTTCAATGGTGACTCATTTCAATAGTGAATCTTTTCAATGGTGACTCATTTCAATAATGAATTGTTTCAACGATTATCCATATTTTGTCCAAAAAAATATATTTGAAAATTTAATGAACACAAATTTATAAATTAATTTATCACAACATAATTTAAAAGGGAGTAAAATAATTTAACAAATTTATATACTTTTAAATCATAATAGTGTGTCCTTATGGTATATAGATATCGAGTAATGGGATATTACTTGTAGAATCCCATAACTATGAACATTGTATTCAACAAAGATGTTATATTCTATAAAAATAAGACATAGAAATGAAATCAATATAATGATTCTAGATAGGTGTGCCTCACTCTAGAAGATGAAGAAATCAGTTAAGAAGTATCATTAGAGTAACATGTAATTAAAAAAATGACGTCCTCACTACATAATCCTACATCTGAATGCATTGAATGAGAACAATCTTATATAAATCCATAATATTTTTTTAATCATCGTCGATAAATATTAAATAATATAACCAATGGAGGAGTATGTAAATTTTAATTCTCTCATATAATCTTCTAATCCCATTAGCTTTGATGAATATAAATCTGAAAAAATTTAAAGGAATGTGATGGATGAGGAAGTCCATTCCATTTAGGATAAAAAAGGATACAAGGAAAATAATGAAAAAATTTAACCCATTTATCATCCTCCATGATATTTAATTAATGATGATTTAAATGTTGTGTTCTAGATGAAAACATGATTATGGAGGGATTTTTAAAAACAAAACATTGTTTTCCACCTAGAAGACATCAAATATCAATGTTCTAATGGAGGCTTGAAGCATTCAAATATATCTTCTAGAAATGTTTGTTGTTTACAGATTGGGTGGAACTTATTGAAAACTATATATTGACATTCATTTTCCCTATGTTTTTTACCATTTTATGTGACTATATACCAATAAATAAATGGTTTTTATTTGTTGTATTTCTTATTTAGAGTTGAAGAAATAAAATCTAGTGTGTTTCCATTTATATTTTCCCTATAACCACCAAAAATGATATATATATTTACTTCTTGCATTTTTGTTAGCCACTAAAAATTCCACCTTCAGTGGTTTAAAAGGATTAAAGTCTTCTCTACCAGTCATACAAGAGGCCCATAAAATATTGTTCCAATCTGTTATAGTAGCGGAGGAAAGAATAATTTGAATAGTATTCTATATTCCCATATAATGTGGTGTTTCCATTCCATTTTCTCTCTCTATCTCTATATTTTTTAAAAAATAAATTGTTTATTGAAATAGTGAAAAATTATTTTATTTTACTCCGCACATAACATTTATCACTACACTTTCAAATTTCACAATAGTGAATAATTACTCCCTTGTCTCCCACAAACACTTTTTATCTTTCGATGATTATAATGAAAAATCTATTCTCACATTTTTCAACCATATTCATATCCTCCTTCTTAACATCCATCATAAAAAACAATTCACCCCCTTTTTAACTCCAATCCTAGAAAAACTAGTCCTACATGCTTTCCCACACCTCTTGAATTCTACTATTACATAATCCATCTCTTATTTTTTATTAAAAAATTAATTTAACAGTATTCAAAAAAATGACTCTAAAATTATGAAAAAATTGTTGCATGCATAATTAATATTAAATCATTTTTAATCAATAATTTCTAATCCAAATATTATTTTTTTGAATATTAATGTTTAATGGGATTTCATAAAATTTGATCCCAAAGACAATGATAAACAATTACGATAATTGGTGCATCGAAATTTGAGTGTTACTTACCCCCATGATATCATGGACATCATGGAGGATAGATACACCAAACAAGAAACCAAAGTAATAGAGGAATATATTCCAGATGTTCATAAGGCCACTCTTTAGGCAGAATATATGTTGGAAAAGAAGGAAATAATACATCATCTATCTAGGCCTTGATGAACCCATATTTGATAAAAATTCTTCTAAAAAAACATAAAATAAGATATGGGGAATTCTTGGATAAAATTTAATGGTTCTGACAAATTGATGTGGATAAGGTTTCAAATACAATGATGTAAGTTGGATTACATAATTATGAAATCTTATAAAACAATTTCTAAGTTTCAAAAATTTTAATGGTAGTAGAAAATAAAATGTGAAGAGCTGTATAAAATCTTACTAAAATGTTGTTATGTGAGAAAAAATTTCAATATTTAGATCCAAAAGTTGATTACACCATCATATCCTAGGGAGAACCTAATGACGTGGATATGATTGCAATCATACAACTCATTGGATCTATATAAGTCCATAAACTAAGGTAAATATCCAGAGTACACTAATGGAGTGGATCATACCCTGCAATAATATTTGTGTCTAAACAACTTCAAAAAGGACCGAGGGATTAAATTTCAAAGAAGTTGGGGTGAAAGATTATGTGTAAAAAAATATGATCCAGTAAGTGGAGTAAAAGGTGGAAGAATCCCAATTCCATG
Source organism: Viscum album (assembly GCA_963277665.1). Classification (NCBI taxonomy): domain Eukaryota; kingdom Viridiplantae; phylum Streptophyta; class Magnoliopsida; order Santalales; family Viscaceae; genus Viscum; species Viscum album. The sequence goes on from OY728129.1 coordinate 1,074,569,414, forward strand.
AGGTTGTTGATATCAAAACTGTACTCTCTTAGAATTGGGACAAGGAAGACCGGGAGGATTCAAAAATTATCAACTGTAAAAAATAAATGTTCAATAATATAATTGTAAAAACTATGGACATTATATAAATTAATTTTAGAGAAGGAAACCTATAGATAATGATATTTAGGGGGTATATATTTTGATAGCAAGAAATAATTTTGAATATTTCCATGTTTTAAAGGTACAAACATTAATAAAATTTAACAGTATATGATATCATGATCTGGAGCTAGAGACTGCATGATGTGTCCCAAAATATTTTTTACAAACCTATATTATAGGATTTGAGGAGTGATTTCATTTTTAAATCTCTTGATAATAATTTTTAAATATGAGATATTCTAGGAAATAAAATATATGAAAATCATTAATTTATCTAAAATATATACTATATTACCTACATGAAGCCCATCATCTTAATTATTAGGAATTTTCTGAGAAAAATTATTTCACATAAGCCTAACAAATAAAAAAGTGTTTATTTTCAATGAAAAAATAAGGTTGGTCATAAAATTACAAAAAAGGAAGAACCTCTTGTTTTCTATTATGATCCATCCTAACGTACCATGGGGTTTGATGACAGTACTTAATTATAATTACTGGATATGATATCATAGGTTTGGGAATTTAATCATTGAAATTATAAGATTGTGATGAAGAAATTGGATAGTGAATTGGATTCCTGTCATTACACAATCAAATAAAATATCTTAATTTTAGGTCCTGTGAAGAAAATCAAGAAAATATTTTACAATGAAGGCTGACTGGAAAGCTGGAGCACCATTTGAGCTAGTTCACACCTATGTATGTGTTCCATTTTATCCAAAATAAAATGTAAAATGGTGGTACTTTCAAACCTTTTGGGTTATTTTAGCATGAAACATGGATATAATTTCTCAATTTTTAGTAATCATTTTTTATGGCTTCAAAGAATTCATGGTGCCAATGAAAGATCACAGAAACCATCACATACAATAATTGTTATTTGATAAAGGTGGGGAATAAAACATTTTTTCTTACCAATAGTACATCTAGAAAAATGAAATTTAGCACCAACTGATTCCAGATTACACACCCCCAACTCAATAGAGTAATCGAATGAAAAAATTGGACCATTCTCAAAATGGATAGAAGCATGCTGAAAAAAGAGTATTAACGTATGATTTTATTGAGTTTGGGAATACACCTATGAGGTTTTTTCAATTTTTCCTGAAGTAGTATGGCATTCAATACCAACTGATGGAATATTACACAACCCTACTTAATAATGTAGCTGAAGTAAAAAATCATTCCACTCACTACATGGCTATAAGCATGTTGAAAGAATAATAAGTGAACATGAAATTATAGGATGAATAATATTTTTTGTGGTGAATCTACTCAAAAAATCCAATAAAAATTCATAAAGAAAAGATGTTGCATGAATCCTGAAATACTCACAAGACAAGTGTAATAGATATTATATTTTTTTGATCAATTGTCTATGTCAAGACCCATGATGAAAAATTTGATGTGTGCCCTTCTAGGATATACTATTCTATAAATTAGGTATCAATTTGTATAATCCCATCACTAAAAAGATTATATTAAACAATGATATCATCGTTGATGAAAACTAGATGTGGAAATGGAACCAAGATGGTGTTATAGAGAGTTACAACTCACTCTATAAGATTAATAAATGATTGAATAAGTATCATTAGAAGAACAAGAAATTAAAGAACTAATTATTTCATAACCACATACTCCTATATATGAATACATTGAATAATAAATTTCTAATATACATCCACAAAATATTCTAAACCCTGCAGATATATATGAGAGAAAATAATCGATGGAGGATTATAAAAAAATTCTCTCTCGTTGAATTATGATATAGTTATATTTAAAGATGAAAAATATGGTGAAATATGGAGTAAGTTTATAGATAAAGAAATACAATCTACTGAAGACACAAAATGCTACAAAAAAATAATCCTTTTGATTAACCATCCATATATGTTAGGAAATAAGATGAAAATGTTGTGGTCATGATGGAAATAGGTTTAGGGGGTATTTAAAATATAAACTTGGTTTTACTCTTTGACATCATCCACCTTAACTATTTCTATAGAGGCTGGGAAACATCAATGATCACTGCTAGATGTGTTTGACACTGAAGGTTTGTGTGGAACCCACTACAACCAATCTATGAACATTTATTTTTCCTCTGTTTTTTATTGTTTATTTTTTGGGTGTGATTGTATCCCTATAAATAGGTGTGTGTAATGAATTTTATTTATCATTTAAATCTAAATCAACAAAATTCAATAGGTTTCCATTGACATTTGTTTCCTATTATCACCACTACTAGTCTCTATATCTGATTCTGTGTTTGTGTTCACCAATGAAAATTCCACCAATGAAAACATGCTTGGTAAGCATGAAAGGGATCCCTAAGGGGGTATGGCAGTGTCTCTTCCATGATCCCATGTTTTTCATAGTGACTATATTGGGCAGTGGCTGGCTAGAAGTAACACTTACCCAATCTTTTGTTTTGAGATGTCGATGGAATGGTTTTACATGTTTCTATTAATGGGTATACAGGGATATCATTAAAAATAATCATTTATCACACGGAGTTTAATACATATTAGTTCTATTGAGGGTTTTTTCCACCTCATTTTCCATCAATGTTTCACTACTATATATATTTTTTACCCCCAAATCCTAAAAATTTCTCTTTCCAAATGCCAATCCTAATAATCACACACCGACTAGTGTTTCCTCTCTTCCACTTCTAGTGAGAGATCACATTGGAAGTTTATTAATAAATAAAAAATATAAACTCTTCCCTAAAACTTTTTTATAGAAATATATTATTGATTAATTTACAATAATTAAGGTATTGTTAATAATTATGGATTTTTGGAGTTATTTGTCTCCCTATATTTTATCTATTCTATTTGTATATTTTTAATATTTTTCGTAGTAAAAAATGTTATTACTACTTAAATATATAATAAGATAAAAATTGGTATCACCCATTATTACTAATAATTCATTTTATCTTAGTTTAAATATTAATTTAAACTAGTACCCCACATATGCATTTTCATGAGACAAAAGAGTTTGTGGGACAAATAAAATATATGAAATGTAATTTGAAATAGAAATTAATATATATAAGAGGAAAATAATATGAACGGAAAATATAATATATGATATGAAGAGAAAAAATATAGTTTAAATTGGAAATTATATATCTATTCCTTTTATGAAAAAATGTGGTATATATTACTATATCTAATAAGTGAAATCTATTTGGTTGATTGGAGATGAAAATTTGTGCTTGACACAATAATTTTAATTGGTATTGATACAAAAATAATACAATCAAACATATGTTATTATTTGCATATTAAAGAGTGGTAAAATGAGAAACATGAATGTGTTATGGTATAATAACGGTTATAAACACTAGTTATAAAAATAACACTGAATATAAAAAAATATTAAATAATTATTTTATATAATGCACACACACATATTTTAAATTTCTCATTATTGTTTATAAATAATATTGTATCATGTTAGTGACATTCCTTATTAAATATTTTATTATAGACAGTGTATATTGTTTCATGGAGATTTCATGTTATAAATAGTTTATTACATAATAATTTAGTAATACACTTATTGTGATTACTATTTATAAACAAAATATAATTCACATTATAAATTTTATTGGCATGTATTAATCTATACAGATTATTACATTACAGTTTCTATTTGGTAATAATTGAATATTATAATAAATAAATTGATAAAAAAATATTTTATATTATGAAACCAAAATATTATTTAATATATATTTTCACATATGTTAACACAGATAATAAAAAATAGATTTATAAAAATGATTTATCAATTTTTTTTATATTTTACTTATATTATAAACAGATTATTGTAAAATAATATAAAATATAATAGGATGTGTAGTGATAGTTTGTTGACTAATCAAAATATATTGAAAATATATTTCATAATTAAAAATATAAAAGAAAGCATTGATTATACTAGGATTGAAAATAAAAAAAGTGTATATAAACTAAATTTAAAACCACTCCTCAACATTGATCGAAATTTTATAACCAATTCAACAAATTCATTCTATACCCAAAATATTAAATTTTATATCTCACTATGGATATTTTAAAAAATTACAAAAAATATTTTTATTATGTATTTTAATATTTAAGAAATCACAATATCATAAGAAGTACTAGTTTTAGTGACCATAAAATTTTGTGAATGTAAATATCATGCATCATCAATAAATTATTCATAGTAGAGGATGTCAATGAAAACTCACTTCTATCATATGCTAATAATGTTTTAATTGACAATAGTTTAATTATACTTTAAAAATAAAATGAAAAGGTTTCTTATAAATGAATTATATTTCATTCAAGATAAATTATAATGATAAAAGTTATGAGATAAGATTATATCTCACAATTGATTCATTACATTAACTTATTTTCAGATTCATTAGATCATATCTACAACTTGATGTTCCCTCGCAATGGGTATCATAGGCAACAGATATCAAATGTCAGTGTGAATAATGTACATGAGCCTTATGACACTAATCATTACGATAAGAGCATGCATACGATATTATTTTTGAAACAATATTAATGTATTATATATATAAATGAGTGTTTTATATAATGAATCAATTTAATCAAATAATTAATAATATATGAAAATATAACAAGGATTCTCTAAACATACATCAAAGCATTTACTGGAGATTAATCTTCATAATGGTTTTTCACAACTCCTCCTATATTTATATGCTTATAAATACCATCATTCTTAACAAAAATAAAATCTCACTAAATAGGGCCCCTGTAATAGGTTTAACAACTTATTATACCAGTTCTGTAGAAAACTCATAGTGATCAAACATATCCACTATTAAAACAAATTAAAATAATTTTAATATATGTTGACAAGAAAAAAAATTAATATTAAATATGATAAATATTCATTTTTAATTAATAGAATTAAATAAAAATTAGATTATATGAACACTTTTAAATTGAAAGATGCAAGAGAGGAAAGAAATGATTTTATGTTAGAATCTTTATTAAAAAGTAACATTTAAAATAAAAAGAACATGCTATCAAAATAATAAAAATAGAATGTGTACACTATAACCAATATCAAAAAAAAATTTATTTATAGTACCCTATAACATACCTTAATTATTTATGATTAGGTCATAATTTTTTTGGAGCGTTAAAAATATATGGTCATCCAACAAATATATATATGTGTGTGTGTGTGTGTGTGTGTCAATAAATTACTATAAACTGTGGATTACTATAAATAATGGATTTAATAAACTAAAAAATGCATATTTAAAATAGTAAAAATCTATACTATTTTAAAACTACATATTTAATATAGAAAATGTGTAAATTTTCAAAAATAATATGGTTATTGATTTTTTAAACTACTGATTTACTATATTTTTTCAGATTATAGATTTACTATATACTTCCTTTAGTAAATCTGAAAAAAATAGCTTTAGGTTGTATAATTTTTTTCTCAATTCATTTTTTTAGTAAATATATATTATAATACTAAAGAAACTAAGAAATATTGATTTTTGTAATGCTGGTACTCTCAACTTTATTATGTATTTTTATAGTAATCCATAGAGAAGTAAATCATTATTTTTATATTCATCAATATTTTATTAATTTTCAATTCATGGTTAAAATTTGAGACTTAAAAATAATATATAAACCATAGAACCAATAAAAGATAAAATAAAATTGAATTATTTAGTTTTTTTTAATGTAAAAATTGAAAAAATTAAAAAATTCTATATTTCTATATTATATAAATAAGGAATCATTTGGAAAAAATCAATTAATGTCTTAATCATACATGTAATATTTATTTTCATTCTTACTTGACTATATTCCTTTACATTAGAAAAAGGTGAGATAATTCACTTACTAAATAATGTATTTAGTTGTGTGCTTAACCATTTCATAATTAATGAAATGTTAAGAATATTCTTTTATGATATTTTCAGTTGATCAAAAAATTAAAATTTCTGGAATTCAAGTACATAACACTATATATAGTGGTTAAATATCATTAATGATACATGCCACCTAATAAATGTCTGGTTACAATAATCGTTCAAGGTATGGTATTCGTAATTGGAATAACTACATTATTTAGACCATTCATCCCTGTGAAAACCCTAGAACTGACACTTGAATAACTATTTAGGTGATATAATCCACAATAAAAGAATAAAGTTGATGATTTAAGTTAATTGGTGAAATTATTTTTTTCTTGTTCATCTAAGAAAAATTTGAATAATATTTATGAAGCATACTAAATAAGAACATCACAAATGAAGAAGTCCCATATACATTTTGAGTTCTAATATATCCTTTATTAAATATTCATGTTAAAAAATTATTTTGAATTGAGTATATTGTTGATTATGTGAAATGGATTTCATTAAATTTCTAGTACTTTTAGTAAAGTGAATGTTTATTTTTTATTGTAATGTATAGTTTGAATAAATTAATCTAAATGACAAGCTTGCTTCTAACTCATGCCTAAAAGTACAATTAAACACAGAGAATTAGAATAAAATTCTAGTACTGAACAGAGTAGGTGGATGTGTACAGATAATTATTGAATAAAGAAACTATAAAGAACATACATTAATGACATTTTAAATTAACTAGAAACAATGAATATAATGTAATTCAAGAATACCCTTATGTATAACGGTATGATATCAGTCATCAACAAATGTAATGAGTAAAACCCTAAAATTATTTACTGATTAGTGAATTAACATTCACAAACATGTATAAAAGTTTCCCATCAACCATAAAACCAAAATATTCACAATTTCACGTCACACAAAAAATATAGACTAAAATACATTTTATAAGAACATTAGATTAAATCATGGTTAAATTTTATATTAATATAATTCAAAACATAATACACTATCCATCCCCTTTGGGAATAAAAAACAGATCAAAAATAAATTCTTTAAAAAAATATAGTCTACATACTCAATTTATATCTTTTAATGCATATATTTCTAACAAATATAGTATACATGGGTAAATTAATATATTGAATAAAGAACAACCATAATTACATTAAAATGTGTAAAAAAAGATATTGAGGTTAGTTGAATGCATTTTTTATGACTTAGGTTGTAAGGAGTGGATTATAATAAATTCTATTATTGGAATCTTGATAAATTAACATAAGAAAACTAAAGTGATCATACTATGTTTGAAAAATAGATAATTATCTATCATCGATGATCCCAATAAAATTTTTTATACCAAGAATGATTCGTTACTATAGAAATATATAGTTTTAAAATTAATTAATGGATTCAAATAAGAAATAAAATATTTTGTTACTGTACATACCATAAAATATGTTAAAAATGACACTCTATGGAATATAAAAATTATTAAAAAATGTATTCTCATTTAGGTTTTTATTTTTTTAGAAAATTGAACAATACATAATTATTTATAAAATGATCCAAACACAAAAATGTTATTCCAATAATGATTCAATACTATAAAAACAAAATAGGATTATCTTAATTAAAACATTTATTGCATAACAATGGATACTAAAGTCTCAATATATCGTAAAATATTTTAAAAATATGTTTCTAAATTATAAAATAAATATTGAAGAAAGATTCATCTCTTATAGGATTCTATTTATTTAAAAAAAAATATCAATTATAGAAATAAATATATTCAGGGAGAAAATATGGTAAAGTAATGATGCTATTATAAAAAATGAAAATACAGTTTAACACTAAAATTTAGATAATATACATACTGCTGATAAGGTCAGTGTTGTTGAAAAGGTTGAAGAGTATACTATGGGGAAACCTAGGAGTGAGGAGATGCATCTTAAGAGACTTGAGTAGTAGAGATGAGCCCAGACACATGATTGCGTTCTTGATCACTAAATGCACTTAAATGAGAGAACTATGAGTGACCATTTTAATTTCCATGAATGATTATCCTATAGTGTTTATTATAACATGAAATAGAAAATTTTATGTAAATAATATATGAAATGGAATATAAAAAGTAATTGATCCTAAAATAAGGTCATTTGATTGATGAACCTAAAAGAGGGTCAATTGTATAATGAATATGAAATAGACAAAAAAAACATATGATATTAATTAGTATATTATTATATCTAGACACTAATTGTGACCAAAATAAAATAAATATATTTTGGTTGAAAATTATCAAAGAACAACTTACTCTCTCTTCTTAATATAGCATATTGAATCAGAGCATGAACTTTCAATATGCATATTTCAAAGTTATTGATTATGTAAAACAATAATATCATAATAAAGTAAGTAATTTTCGGTAAAATATTAAATGATAAAATTATGAAATAAAAAAATAACACAATATATGGAACCATACAGTTGATAAGGATAATATATTTAGGTTTTGAAAGATGATATCAACATATAACGACATATCAATTCAAATAATAGGTGTTGCTACATTATTTTGATTTAACGAAAATGGAATGATATATATACGTATGAAAAAATAATATAGTATATATATATTGATATATATATGTTGTATAATATTGATAATAATTTACATACATATATGTCCAATAAATTTCTTCTACAACCTTATTAATTTTCCTTATAATCTCATTTCTTCAAAACATGACGGAAATTAAATTACACCTATGACATATTTGGAGGTATATTATTCTATCAAAATTATGATATGAATAATTTTTAACTTAAATTTTATTACGTAAAATGAATAAATATTAAAAATGGAATATAAATATAAATATATATACGTGGAGAAAACGACTAGGAATTTCACAAGACATGCATTTGCACAAGTGAATCATTTTTTGTGTCCCCCAAAGCCCAACCAGAATTTCACATCCTCTAAAATATAGATCCCTAAATCCGCCACCAATTCTTCCAAATCCTTCACATTTTTACTTCCTAAAAGAGGAATTATAGGACATCTTTGCGACAACTTTTCACGGATTATAACAAAGTTATCTAAAGGGCCAAGGTTGTAAGTGAGGGCCATATAAAAATAGCTCGATATATGTTTATTGTATTATGTATTCTATTATATTGAAATTTATCTAAAAAAATAGTTAGGTTTCCCATTACAATACATTTTTTTTAGCATGTGGATGACCATGATTAATCCTGGTTTGTATAGAGTTACTAATATTCATTCGAATGTTTGAAATTTATATGCAATTAAATTGTTATTAACTGTATTAATTATTTTTTATGAAGTATTTTTCATGTTATATGATAATGTAATTATTGATTAATAGGTATAAAGTTTAATGAAAAAAGATGGATCTAAATTTGGATGTGTTTTATTCCTTTATTATTTGTCATCCTTGCCACTCCCCTTGATCCTCTTCCCTCAAATCATAATCGTGTCATTAAAATTATAATTGTATTCAGATGTTTTATGATTAATCTCAAATATTTCATTCATATTACTTCAATTTTTTCAATATTAGTTTTTTTCATGAAACATATCTATTAAATCTCCATGTATATCATTCTTAGGTAGACCTCGTTATTCATAATTTTGTGTTTATCCCTTGATTTTCAATTTCTTATCTTGACTTAATTTTTCTTAAACCACCATCCTCTTCATTGATTATCATTTTCACTAAATTAATTGTAGTTTTTATCCTAGAAAATATCAATAATTTGGTTAGGTAACATGTTATAAATTTTGGTTTCCCCCGTATTCTACCAATACAAATGGATTTTTATTTATGATTTCATCTTTCCAAAAATCCCCCTAGGAACTATTTGTTATTCTATGTTAAATTTTATTTAGTGAGATTGTTAACCATAATTCATTATTAAGGAGATATTTTTGTTATTTTCACCCACCATCACTGTTTTATTTGGATCACATTGTATTGTTTCACTATAATGTGATTTTTCCTAGATTTATATATATTTATGTTTTGTCAATGTTTTAAAACTTTCATTCCATAGATATTGTGAATCATGTATTTCTAATTAGGTAACCCTATGTTAGAATAATTTTTTATTTCTTTTTTTGATAAAAAAATATAATATGTTGATGTTCTTTGTTAACTTCATCCTTAAATACACATTCTACTGTATTTGGTTCTTACTACAATATTTTCCAAATATAATGATTGCTATTTTATTTGAACATATGCATTATTATTTGTATTCTATAAATACTATATTTTTTCCATAGTGCGTAATTTGTACTATTTTTTATTGTGGTGGATATCATTTTATATTAATTTGACATCATTTGTGCATGTGTTATAGTTATGTATGACAAGTCAATTACAGGATGAATCCTAATTTTCATATACCATCAAATTAGTTTCAAAAATATAATTAATATTTCAATGTGATTTATATACTATAATTATTTATTAATTAAAATATATGAATTTATTATCTGAAAATATCATTTGATTATTTAATATGTAATTAGAACTGGATGATTTAAATTGTTAATTTTCCATTTTTTATGGATATTCTAAATTTGTGTATCATTTATCATGGATTTATATCATTTCTCTGTGAATATGGCAATTCATAAATATGATAAATTATAATAGTATAACAATAACTTATTTGTTTCCATTTTCGTTTATTAAACCCTAAAATATGATGAATTTTATATAATTACGAGAATATGATTATAAAAATTTATATATAAAATCAACTCAAATATAGATTTTTCAATACAATTTTTAAATATTCTTTTTTAGACTCTATAATAATAATATAATTATATAAAATTATTTCATAAAATTTTTATTTGATATATTCCATAATAGAATCATATTCATATGTGTATTATTTTAAACTAGCATTTTGTCATGTATTTTGAAGATATTATCTCTCATATTCATAATTTTGAAGAAATGCAATGTTGGAGGAATTTCGTTAGGAGGATGAAATTTATTATACAATATCAATGGTTATATTGCATATGAAATTTATACATTATGATATACATATATATGCTTTAAATATACCTATTTCAAATATACTTAATAATTCTCATTATATATATATTCTTATATATATCTTTATATACATTGAATATATATATAAATATTTTAATATATGTTCATAAAACATATAATATATTACATATTCTTAATATATATTTTTATACAACGACACATATATATATATATATATATTTTTCTATATTCAAACTATATATTATGATATATATATATATATAGATTATATGTTTAGAAATATTTTGATTTCATAAATGATTATTGTCTTGGGGTTTCATTTTTTTGATGTGTTGGATTGAATGAAAATTACACAGATTTCCTTTTTGGTGGAAAAAACTATTTTTTTTATTTTTGTTCAATTCCATGGAATCATAAAATTAGTGATTTTTATCCGTGATAGAGGTTGAAATATCTTATATTACTACATGGATGTGGTTGTAGTTGGTCTTATAGATATTGGTGAGTGTGATATAAAATTATTCAGAACCCATGTTTTGTTTCATACTTGAGTAAAATTTATATTTAAAATATATTATTATATTCTATTAGAGTTATTTATTTTTCAGCCTTTATATTTATTTATTAGTGTTTATAAGTATTATTATTTTTTTATTAACATTGTATATATATTAGGAATCAATAAAACATTAGTATTTGATTTGGGTGAGTTTCTATCTTGTCTTTTTTCTCTTATCCACTCCTCTCTGGCCTCCAAATTCACCTAAATTCCAATAAACATAATTATACATCCCACTTATTCTTGAATCTTTCTGGATAAAAAATTGTTTTTCCTACTACTACTGTTATTTTATCCAAGTTCAATGATAATTTAAACTCTATCTATAAACCCCACATTTTATTTGATTTAAGAACAAACATTTTATGTTACAAAAAAGTTATGTGTTCTTTATTACACTCATTTTACAACATTACCTATACTAGCATCACATATTGTAAGCATCCATCACATCTAATGTTCTTGAATGTATTTAGTTTTTAATTTTTATAAAATTTTAAAAGTCATAGAAGTGTTCTCCTGATGAATAATTCACATTGAGAAATCAATATTTTATATTAATAATATATTCAAGAAGGCATGTTATTGAAAACTAAATATGAGTAATACAAGAAGGAAAATTTTATCTAAAAATACTATCTTTATGTTATTTATATATTTAAAAAAGTTGGTTCCTGATAAACTTCAATTATTTATCTGAGAAAGTATATATTCAAGTGATGTATATGTTATTATCTCAATATGTTTCCATTCATAACTATTATTTTTAGGTATCCATGATTTTATATTCTTTATATTCCTATATTTCCCATGCGTTCAATAATCCCTAACACCTTCCAATAATTAATGTCAAACATATTCTAAGTATAAGTGTTTAGTCGAAAATAAAACAATCATATTTTACATTTTCATAAATAATCACAAGTGTTGGGTAATTAAAATATTATTTACATTTTGGTAAAACATTTTTATATCAGTGTTTTTCATCTACATAGCCTTTTAAAACCTTATATTTTTTAATGGAAAAAACATTAGAGAATAATATTACAAATACCATTCTTCTCCCATGATACGTATTGAAATCATTTTTCCTCAAACTCTATATTTACCACCAGCCAAAATGTAGGGTTATTTCTTTGTGCTAATTTAGTGGTGGTAAGTATTATATGTTTACTTGGTTACTCATTATCGGGTGGCTTTCTCAAAATTTGGGATGCTTTGACACTCCACATTATCTTGAGATTTATTGTGTTTCATTTTAGGTAACACTTTTTGGGTGCTATTTTTAGTACCAAAATTTGTGAATGAAATCCACATAAATAAATAGGTGAAACGAAAAATTTTCAATAAAAATAATGGAATGTTTTCATTAAAGTACTCAAGTGGTATGTGTTACAACCAACTTTCACTAAGTGACACAAAACAAGAACAAAGACATATAATTCTATGCTCTCATTTTACATTGTTTTCTTTTTAGAATTGAGGTTGATAATGGGTCTTCAAAACTTCTTGAATTCAATATTTAATGTTAAGCTGAATCATTTTGGGAGGCTATGAAAATTACAAGGATTCCTAGATTCCTATACAAGTTTATATGTTTAATATATATATTATAAATATACATCCTAAAATATATATTCTGATATTTTTTTTAATATTTATTTATTTTGATTACTTATATTGTGATATTTTTTTAATAATTGTAATATTATATATCTTTTGAGTATATTAATTTAAGCCTACAATAAATAGTTATTTAAATTAAATATGTTATTATTATTTTTCAAATGTAATTTATTTTTATATTGTTTTAGTAGTTACCATGTCTCATGAAAAATATAGGGGGAATACTAGATAATTGGTTTTCTGTTCATTCACTTGATGTGATTTCCCACACAATAAGGTCCTTACACTAATAGTTTCAATGAAATTTTATATTTAAATATAATTGAATGGTTTTTACCAACTACCTTCATGAACTTATTCTTATATAAACATATTGAAGTTTATAAAGATCTCATAACATCATGTTATCCCATGTTATATTGGAACACTTGTATTGTATCACTAATTTATTCAACTTATGTTCATGTGCCCATAATCATTCATTATGCCATACTGATGTTCCATTATTACCATAATAGTATTTTTTTTTCACCATTACTTATTTTATATAAATTTAAAAACCCACCTATTAAAAACCCCAAGTATATCATCCACTTCTATTTTTAATATTGAATAATCCTTCATTTTAAATGATAATATATTTCTCCATACATGTGAAAAATTGTCATGGTCACTCCTGTAAAATAAAACAGCTAATTATGTTTATAACTGAATAAGAAAACTAATACCACTTTGATTCCCTATATTTATTATATTACATTTTTCCACATTTACATCATATATTTTATTTTATCAAGTATCGTGGTTTATTTTCTATTTTTACTTAATATAGTATTATTTTTTAGAGTTTAAAGTGTAATTTTTTTGAATTTAAAACACAAATTTTCAAGGTTAATGCATTATATATTAACTTAATGGGTTAAAGGATTTTGTTTTTCCCTCGATTGGTTTTCTTATAAACTCTAAATTTTTTTCTATTTACAAAATAGTACTGACATTTATTTTCATATAACGAATTTTCAAAAACTGTAATATGTGTGTTATAAGTTGTTTTTAAATGGTTATATCTAAAAAATAAAACATATGAAATTATAATTTTTCAAAAAATTTATTCACTAACTGATTTTATTAACATATTGTACTAACCAATTTGAATTTTTAACATTATCTATTAGTTTAACCTGACTACTATTAATTTCTCAATGATAGTTAAGTCCATGTTACCTAGTATTTGGTGTTTCATTATTTAAATGCAACATTAATTATGATGAAAAAATAAAAGTCAATGGAACTTTCTAATCAGTTATTGTAATTATATTTTTCAATGATAATCTTATTTATGTTTTGGTTATTGTTCTCATTTTTTATAGATTTTTTTGTATAATGTTTCATTATTTAGTGGTTCTATTTTTTCTATCAATTTATTTATTTTTGAATTTTGAATCTATTTTTTTCTTATAACTAATCAAAATAGCATTTATGTATTACTAGTTGATAATTATATATATATTTTAATGGGTTTTGAAACAAAAATAATGTTATTTCATATAAAATAGTCCCACTATTTTATTTAATATTTTTTTATCATTATTTCAGTGTAAGATTAGAGATTAATTGAATTCATTCACAAGCATAAGAATGAGGATCTACTTATATGAGTGGATATTATTATGTACTTTCAACTACATGAGTCTATAAAATGAGTATTAATCCAATCTAAAATTACTGTTTATTTCCACATAAGGTGTTTCTTCTAATTCCAGATCTAGAACAAATAACTTAGTTATTCTATAAATTTAGTCATTATTCTAAATGGTATGTAATAATTAATTCCTCTATAATTTAATTGTATATTAAAAAAGAATTAAAATTGATTACTTTCACTTGATATTTCTATTTTTTAGTACATTAAATGCTTTATATTATAGTAAATAAGTTTAGATTTTTTTATTAAACTATTTTACTACATTGTTTAAAATAAAATGAAAATTATATTTTTACTGATCATAACACATTTAAAGTAACACATTTTAATATGTATATAACAGGAATTTTTTGCATAATGAATTATACATTTAATTTATACTCTATGTGAAAAAATTATGCATGCAATTTAAATAGTATAAAATTCATATTTGAAAATTAGTTTTTCATACATTAAGAAAATTAATTATGTGAAATAATTATAAAGAAGAATTATTGAAATGAAATATTCAACTGAAATAGTATGTAAATGAATTATCCAAACAGATTAAACTATTATTCATAACATTTATGTGTGATATATGCATATATTGTATAAATATAATAATTTATAATATTGTTAAAGGTTTAGTGAATTGATGTATCTATACATCAATATTGTATAACTACATAATAGATGAGACTTCTGTAAGATAACATTAACAAAATATATAAATATAATGATGATATAAATTCAATATATTTCATTTATTTGATAAAATGAAATGATGAAGTCAATAATTCTTATAGTGACCAAATTTATATTTCTAAAATTTATTCCCAGACTCACTTATGGGTGCATTGATATTTGATAAAGAAGAGTAATCTACATGTGGTTTCAAAAATCTATTAAGTACTCTTATGTTGGGAAATAATTTTATATTAATAATAGAAAAATAAATATTTTAATATTGGAAAAAATTTGGAAGTTTCACCTTATAGTGATGTGAAAAATTAGATTGAGAGAAATGCCTGCTCTATAGTCAACACATATTTATAAAAAAAAGAGATTCCTCTTATTCTATTTATAATTGGGAAATATAAGTACTATTTTACTAATATTTACCATTTACTAATGCATACTATTTTATAAAATTGATATTACAATTCACCATACGATGCAAAAATCTGAGTAGTCTTGAAGTATTATTACACTTTTAAAATTTGAGTACTATCAACTGAGAATGTCTACTAACTGACTAAAAAGTGAATTTTTATCAAATAAAAATATACATGTGGGGGATATAACTATATAATGGTAGGATAAAGTGGTGGGGAGCTAGAGTGTTATCAGCCAAAATAATATTACAATCTCTAGGTAATTATCAAAAGTATGTGAATAAAACGACTCTCTCATCGGGCATTCCTTTGCTGGATAAGGCGTCGACTGCATAGTTCCCTTCTCTCCAGTTATGGATGACATAAATAACCAAATTAATGTAGTCCCAGGGACTCTTGATAAAATAATACATATCCAATGAAGCATTTTCTTTAAATTGAATAAGCCCATACAAAACAGTTGTGTCTAATTCAATTTCCTCTATCTGGATATTATAGCTCTTACATTTCATAAGACTAATGTCCATAGATCTTTACTCATCTCTAATAGAATTACTTATACTATAAAAGTAACTAAAAACCTAGAGAATTAATCCCCTATTATCTATTACTATATGGCCTCATCTCATCATGACACTAATATTAGATATATACACATTTAACTTAACCCCCATAATCAGGGGGTTTCCATTTAACCCACCATCCTTGATAACTCTATCTTGTAGCTCTCAAGTTCATATAGTTCCATGGAATAAATATTTTAAAGAAATAAATATTTATGCTTCCCTTAATCCAATCCCTAATCCTGCTACTATTTCCTTGACTCTTACATAATGAAAAATAATAGAGTGGTTTCTTCCTTTTTTGGCCATGTTCTATGCTTCACATTGAATCTAACAAGAATCCATAAAAGCCAAGGATCTGACTTTTACATCTGCCCCTTATTTTCTATATTTATATAAATATGTTTTTATCACCCTATATACATATTTTTCACTACCATTTATATACATCACTTTCCTCAAGAGATACCATATTGTGATCACCCACTAGCCCTAGAAGAAAACATTCCTCATCATTTTTTGTTGTGTCCTTATACAACACTGACCCCTAAAAGACAAATACAATCCTTTCTTCTGAACATGTTCATCCATAAATATTTTATTATATATTATTCTCTATAACGGGATATTAATCTTTAACAGAAATTCAATACCAAATTTTTTTTGAATCACATTCTTAGGTCCCACCTATGGATTATCTTCTTATATTCCTGACTGCAGAACATAATTGAGACTGAATCTGAAAATATACATACATCTGGTTCATTAACTAGTGTAATACTCTCATAGTCATTTTACTAGTCTATTTATCAAATAGATTATATGAATTTTAGAAACATACTCACCTACTTGAAGTAAATATATGGAAAGGGATCCACAAAAAAATGAATTAAATCATCTTCCCAATTATTCTTCCAAATATTAAGGTCACCATGCCCCAAAACCCACCCATCCATTCCATCTAGAAACTTCAAATTGTTGATCATACATCATCAAAGGCTTGATATATTTGATTAATCCTTTATAATTTGAGTAAAATCCATTTATATTTCATTATAAATTTATAAAATTCAGTAATATGACTACAATGGAAATATAGTATTATTTAAATGTAAGATTTATAGTGAAAAAAATAGAGAGTTAAGAGTAATGATATTGTATAATGAACACATTAGTATTATAAAATATTAGTATACATTGAAAAAAAAAGAGTCCTCTCATTATAATAAATCATTGAATTGTAAAAAAATATCTTATTTTTCAATAGTATAGGAGTGCTCTATAGTTCCTCTTATTTCACAATTAAATACATTATTATGTGTTTTCAATTACAAAATAAATATTTCTCTATAGAAATTTATCGATATTGAAACCCACAATAGACCCCAAATTTTTCAGAATATGATCATATACAATGGGGTTTTAATATTTCTTGTATATTATTTCTCAATTCCATTTTTATATATTTCTCAATTAATTATAATGGAGTTGGTTTATTTTCGATTTTTTTTATTGAAGTATCTTGGTTAAAAATATTTTTTTTATGTTTTACATTATAGATGATGACATTTTCCTATTTTAACAAACATGCTCTCTTTCCAGCATATTATTTTAGAAGAATTGGTTTATTAAATGTTATGTATTAAATTTTAATTCCCTTTTTTTATGTCTATTTAAAACAAAATTAATCCATATATACATTTTTGTTCCCTCAATTTTTAAACCAATTATACATTTTAAAAACATGAGTTTATTTTTGAAAATATTTTATATACACCTATTTAATATAAAAGGAATTAAAATATTTAAATTCTTATTATTTAAAATATAATATAGAATATATTTTTTATCACTTTATTGGGATGTGTTCACTATAATTATTCAAGTTTTTCTATATATATAGTTCTTATATGATCATGTGATACTGTTAAATATATATAATATGATAAGATTCCATTTGTATAATATAGTTTTTTATATTTAATTTTTTATACCCTGCATTGATACCAAATCTACACTACTTGTTATGAAAATAATTTTTTATGCGTACTCATTTTAGTTTTAATTTTTATTATTTTTATATGAACAATGAAATTAAAGTGTGGAACTGGTTGATGGAAATGAATTATGTATTTTAAACTATTATAGCTTTTTTATCCTTTTAGTCTTTGAACTATGTCTTAAATTTTACACACCATATTACTTGTTGTGACATTTAGAACATGAATTCAATGAAGAAAATTTTGATATATGTGACATAGTAGAAAATGAATTCCAAGAAGGTGATTTAAATTTAGAGAATCATAAAAAAAATTCAATGAACATCAATGCAATATGAGATGAAAAAATGAATCTATCAACCAAATGTGAATTACTATGTTCAACTGCTTATTTGTGATTTTTTTCTTTTTATGTAACAAATATTATTTTCTGTTATGTTTCTTTTTTCTTCCTTTATTGTAAATGAGTAATGGTTTTAATAACTCAAAATTAAAATCATGGGTTAGAGAATATTCAATTAAATGATTGTGTAAGGAAAATACAACTACCTAGATATCCAATAATCTGTTTTTTATTGTGTATATTTCAAAAATTCAAAAACTGTTATTATAATTTCTATTCATAGTTAGATATTAAATATTATTAGAGATTAGTTTTATTTATTCAATATAATTAGACATTTACTAATATTAGTAAGATATTTGCTCTTGAATGTATCATAGTTTAAATATTAAATGAAATATATTTATATTACCTGTGTTTATATATCATGAATTTAGTAAAATGATTTAGTGTTAATCAAAATGGTTTAGGAGCCTGATGAACTTGTTCCTTGAAAATTTAACTATAAAATAGAGAAATTATCATCCCAATAGATATTATGAAGATCCATTTTTAAAACACCACATGCATCTCCCTGCACAATTTGTGAATATATGTCTAATATCCCAAAGGACAACATAGAACTTACCTCCATAATTTATCTCTTTTGAGAGATAATCTGTAACTTTTTTGGATTTACTATAATCACGAGTGACGTAACGGTTTATTTGGTCAATGATCTAGAGACATTAAATAGGTTACAATATCATTCCCCATGGAAGATTAATGGATTGAGACATCAATATTCCCACTTCCATGTTGGAATCAGACCCCAACTAAAGAACCTCTGTCCATGATGAAGAATAAATTAAATGGCCTTGATCATCACCCAAAATTAAATTTTAGTGGAATATTTGTTCGCAATGAGATGGTAGATCTATCCTTTAATGAATCCCAAATGTGTGTGGAGGACACCACCACCACCCAAGTGTAAATCATTTTATTTTTTAAAATTATTTTATGGGAAATAATATTTTTCTTAGGATTAATATTTTACTTTTTTGTATATTTTATGTCATATATCAATTATCTATTAAATTATCCTTGGATGAATGTTTTAGTAAAATATATTTAATTTCAAAATATATTTTCAATTTATTTTTAAATTATATAAGTAAAATATATATGACAAAACTATATAAAATTGATAATAATTTTATTTTAATCATTGAAAAATATATATTTGTTACTAGAAAATTAAAATAATAATATATTTATTATTATAATATATGTAATGAAGATGTTTACAGTGAAAAATAAGTTTAATGTTTACTAATTAAATATATATAATATTTTAAAATGTTTTTTTGGACTAAATTGAATGTTTTTGTAAATCAATATGATTATTTTTGACTCATATCTCAACAAAAATTGCTATAGATTTTCAGAAAAACAACTTATTTTTTAAATAAAAAAATTCAATGTTGCAATGTTTTGATGGGAAAGGAAAATATAACAACGTGATTCCTTTACCCCCTCAAAAATGTAAGATAGTGCGCAACATGATTCCCTCCTCTTCTAACAATGGAGATCTTCTCATATAAAATCTATTAGGGATATATTAAGGATTCTCCCAAAAGAACTATATAGGATCATTAAATACTATATTGTTTTTTTCACAATATGTTTAATTGAATGAGTTTAAAAACATAAATATAAGAGAAAACAAATAATGATTCATTGAGTTAAGACTGGTTCAAACACAAAATCACAATAAATAATAAATAAAGAAATAAAGGGACACATGATTTGACATTACTCAGATCCTTTGGGATTCTACATGAATGTTAGGAAACCCTATTTGAACACATACATTTTATTATTCTCAAAACCAAACACTAAATAATACAAGAAGAAATCCAAAAGCACATATCTAAAAAATAGCATCTATAAAACATTACAGAAACAAGGATAAAAAAACAAAAAGGATCATACATATTGTAGATAATCATATCATTATCATGGTAAAAAATTAAATTTTAGATAGATTTTGATCTTCTAGTGATGAATATGAAAATGTGCACCAAAGGTGCACTTGTTTTGAGTCTCTATCGAGAATTGCCTAAGATTGTCTGACTACACCACTTCTCGATGATGGATCATCCAAAAACTTTTTATGGGTTGAATCATTGATATTCCTTAGTAAATATAAATTTTGGAACTTGTATTTAAACACATGATATTAGGGAGATACCATTATAGAGCATAATGGGAAAAATGAATTTCTCATGGAAGATAAGTCTGTATGGGGTAATTAATCCCCCTAACAAACAAACATGTGATCCAAACCACCGAGACAATTAAATGGTGACACTGTGTCTTGAAAAATAGAAAATAAACAACACAAACATTTTAAAATGGGTTGTGACATGTTAGGGTATATAAAACCGATGTATAAAGTTATAGATTCAAGTCTCCAATACTTAAGGCTAAACATGAAAGGGTACCACCAACATAATGTTAAGGCTTGTGTAATATAAAGTTCATGGGATCCTCATATAAGAGTAAATCAAAAACCATGTATATGTAATCATAGCCTCATATAAGGGTAAACCATGATGTGTAAAGGTCAGGGATACTCCTGTAAGAGTAAATAGGTAACCCCATACAGGTCATACGATGCTCATTTAAGGGTAACACATTATGTTAGAGAATAAAAAAAATAGTATAATAATAAAGTTAGAATTAAACAAATAATTTTTCCATAAAAAAAGAATGTATAAATAGAATAAATAATCGAAAACAATTTCATATAGAAATAAAATAAAAAATATACATCCATTTCATTTGATATTGTTCATTTTCTAACACCTATTTTCATTAAATTGGAACCAAGTTCACAAAGTCTAAACAATTCATGAACATAGATTGCATCACAACCATAGTCAAACTATAATCTAGATTTTCATCAGTGTCTATCTTTTTGACACACGTGGTTCATAATTCAATAATTTATCTAATGAATTGTAACCTAATATCAATATTCTTAAACATACAAAGGAATAGTAAATTTTTTGAAAAGGGTAAGGTAGATTGTCTAGCATAGTAGACCATACTTATAGAGCTATTACGATTTAGTTCAGAATGAAAAACGTTGATCCAAATATCCTTTTTTGATATCCATAATTAGGGATATATATTCACCTTTTATGGTTGATAGGATCACCATGGATTTCATATTACATTTCCAAGACACCAGTCCTCAACATGATTTATATACACACCCTATGGGGGATTTATATATGTCTATATTACCTGCATAATCTAAATATTTATGGAAAATAAAAGGTTGAGTATTATCATCCTTCATTAAATTGTAAAAAGACAATGCTTAAGCTCAAGAAGTCTATCTATGTAACATTTAAAAGGATTACAATGTGGATTTATAGGATTAATCGTAAATATTCTAAGAGTTCAAACAACATATTCAATATCAAGACATTTACCAAACATAGAATACATGATCCTTCCTATTATACTAGTATATTGTGCCTTAGATATAAAATCAACATCAGATTCTATATTAGAATACTGAGAAAGTGATATCTTAAAATGTTGTGTTATCGATGCATCAACATATTTTGTCTTTCAAATATATATATGTTTAGAATTTAAATAATGTAACCATTTACCTATAGTTATATAAAATTGTTATACGTATTTTTTATTATTTCCATCCATAAAATTTTCAAAGCATTACCATGTTTTTTCATTCAAAAAAATCATTTAAATGAGACATAACAAAAATGATAAATTTCATATCCCTAAAAATAATATGCATTTCATATATATATATATATATATATAAACAAATATAGTAAAATAGATTTTAGCATTTTGAAATATATACATGCAACAGTTTTACTTATATTAAAATAAAAACAAATCATGAATATATCGAACTTCAAATTCCACTACCCAGATGCCTATATTAGACCATAAAAGTATTTATTGTGAATCAATACCTAATTAAACGTCAAATTATTTGAATAATTATCTTTTAGTTGCATGTAAATTGTCTCATTTATATCACGATGAACGAAGACTTTTTTTACATCATGTTTCTCATTTTTCCAATCATAATAATAATTAACAGAATGTACCAACATGATTAATGAATTTATAATTGTAGAAGAAAAAATATTAGAATAATAAATTCCACCTATTTAGATGAAAATATTTTATAAAATACTTTCCTTAAAATTATTTTATTCTCATTGGTGTTATCTTTTTTCCTTGTAAATATCCACTTATAATTAATTAATTTGGCATTTAGTGACATAGAGACAATGGTCCATTTATTGTTATATTTATAAATATTTTATTTCATCAGTAATGGAAGTGACCCAATGTCTGGATTCTATGTCTTTTAAATCATTCTTTTATGTTTACGGGCCACAAATTAGTGATACTAGGAAAAATTGATGTCAAAATATTCAATTTCAATTTTTTTAACTGAGCTACATGTATGATGAACCTCCTAGGTCTATCCTGAGTATGATGGTAAGCAAGATAATTCCCCATCTACTCACCATTTAATTAAAAAGGGGAATAATATCCATTATGGACTTATGTTTTATATTCTAGTATATTTGTCTTAGTTGGCGGCCCATAATGGGTTTTATTATTAGTTTATAAAGCGTCAATTTGAGGCACATCATCACATTTTTTATGATAACATTAGATTTAAGGACTATGGGCTCATGGAAAACTGCATCATGACTTCTATTTCACTTTTAGTAACCTATTTTTTTATCACAAAGCTTACACCCATTAACCCATTGAGGATATCTAATGAATATACATTTAATATCTCTTTTTTGAGCATATTTCCTTTAATACGTGCATTGTATATGTATCAAAAATATACTTAAATGGTCATAATAAGGGGTAAGTTACATGAAAATACTACATGTGTTATAAATTCATTTTCATAATAAGGACATCATATAATAAAGTAAGTTGTTGAATATGTAGCTTCTAGCCAGATGGTTATGTGAACACTTTTGTATTCTAACATACATCAAACTCTTCTAAGTATAGAGTAGTTCATATGTTCTTCCAAACAAAAATTTTTTAGGTGTTTAAATAATAGTATGATGTTAAATAACAACTTTTTAATCACAAAATTAGATGAAGTAAAATGAGAGATGCTCTAATCCATTTTTTATTCTTAGAGATTTAATATTTCTACTAGTTTTTTTCTCAATAGGGAATTTCTAGGATTTAATGTATTCAATGACATTAATATTATTTCAATGAGCATAAATTCAAAATCTTATAGATTACTAATTGATGAATGTTAAAAAATGAGATCATCCACCAATATAGGTGGTCATAATAAGCCCCATATGTCAAAATGGTCATATTAAATAGGGTCACCAGTTTTAAAAGAATTAATATTAATTTTAACACACTTTGGATTTTATAGAACATAGTCTTCACAAACTGGAAGGTTTCTTGGTGTTATATGAGTCAATAGCCCTTTCTTTATAAAATAATATAGACTTTTGGATCTTAATTGAACCTGTATTAAATGACAAAGCATAGTACAATATAAAATGGTGACATATATGCTACCTGAAAGTCCATGGAGTTCCCATTATTGTAAAATATGCATCTTATCTATAATACATTCTTTGATTATATTCCTAAAGCTCTAATAGATTTCTAAGTAGCCCAAATCTTACATTAATGTATACACATTATGGTATAATATTCCTAGGTAATTTCAGTTCATATATAGGTTATGTGGGCAACTAAATTATATTAATGTCGCTAAATAATGATCATTAAGCTCTAAATTAATTGATACTCTACAATGAAATCTAAACATTTTTGGTTACCTATCATGAATACTCCCTCAACTATCTAAAAAATATCAAATAAATAATCAGTAACATGGAACATGTGAAAGGAACATCCTAAATCTGGAACCCATTCATTAGATAAATTTTTATTAGTAACGTTTTTCTTCTCATTACTTTTTTAACCGACACAAACTATCCATTATTGATAAGTAAATTCACCAGGGATATAATTTTTTTTCTTAGGCATGATGCACTCAAGAGTCATGTATCTAGGATTGAGAAAATTATATAAAGTAAACTTATTTTCCCTTAAAGTTTGATACTTTTTTATACTATTTACTATTTATTCCACTTAGCTTATTATTTTTTTCTTATTTTTATTACTCTAAGGTATACCCCAACTAAAAAAAAGTCTCCCATAGACTTCAATTTTGTTTTAGCGTGAAATTCATTAAAAATGAATGATTTAAATTATTATAGTGATAATTTAAATTCTTCAAGTCTCAAAGTGTCTTGTCCATATATAATGGTCTTTATCAGGGTATTATAGGTACTATTAAGTAAAACAAAAAAGATAATATCCTGAAATTTTGTCACAATTTCAACATTAATGTTAGAAATATCAAATAGAATCTTAGTAAATTTAACATGGTAAGATTGAATTTGAGTACCCCAGACATATTCTAAAGGTGAAAAATCTATGTTTTCTATATAATAGACCAACAAGTGATCATTACATATAATATTTTTCACGATTTAATCATATACAAGAAGAATTTATTTAATAAACTACTTCTCTAAGAAATTTTCCACCTATAATGAAAAGAATCGAGTTACATGCCTTTTTCAAGGTGTGAATAGTGAACTATTGATAGGTATATATTGTTTTCCTAAAATATTAATGGGACATTATATGTTTTATAGGTCTATGAATGAAATTTATAAGTTTTCATTGTACAAGCAGGGATCTCATCTTGATTCGCTAATGGTCGAACTCATTATCACTGTTAAACCATTATATCACATATATATTAGAAACCACATTATTTTTCATTAAATCTAACTCTAATTTGTTATGTTAAATATTATGGATACACCACTAATAATATACAAGTATCACCTAATAGAATATTTGTTTTCATATAATATGTTTGACCTAATGAGTTTGAAATGAAAAGACAATAATAATAAAATAGAGAATGATTCGGTGAGTGCAAAAGAGATAAAATAGAGAATCACTACAAAGTAAATAGAAATTAATAAAGGGAAAAAATATTCAACATCGTTCATATATTTTTAGATTGTATACAACAATAAAACCATCCCGCCGGAAAACATTTTATAATTATTAATAATATAATCAAATAGTATATAATGAAAACTAAAAAACATAGATTAGAAATAGTAGTATAAATAAAACAAAAAATAACTAAATATAAGGAATAAAAAAGGATCATACAAATATTATAAAATTATACCACTACATAAAAAAAAATTAGATGGAAGGCAGATGTCTAGCTCCTTACACTGAATCCAAAAATGCACACTAGAAGTGTACTTGGTTTGAATGTCCATTGAAAATATTCTAAAAAGGTTTACTCATGCCTATTATTCAGAAATTTTCATCTAGGATATGATGATGGGATAAACCTTATAGATTCCTCATTGTAGATCATGAAACTAAAGAGGTTTTACCACCACCATAGGAGAGTAAGATCACCTTCGAGTAGAATGGGATGAATTAATTTCTCATGGATAATGAGTCCTAAGGGTGTCATTACTCA
Source organism: Viscum album (assembly GCA_963277665.1). Lineage (NCBI taxonomy): Eukaryota > Viridiplantae > Streptophyta > Magnoliopsida > Santalales > Viscaceae > Viscum > Viscum album. Next base: position 1,074,596,085 of record OY728129.1, read on the forward strand.
TCTAAAAAATAACCATGTCATATTAACTAACTAGACAGTCATAGGGTTATTTATATTCAATAATAATAGAAAACAATTGTGCAAAAAAATTCTAATATGGGGTTGTGATTTTTAAAATTAATTAATACTTTTGTGTAAGGTTATAGAGGCGGGGTCGTGATATGTAAGTGTAAATGTTTAAGGGTACCACTTTTTATGGATACCAAATACATAAGGGTAATAAATGAACAATATTAGGGTAATGAGAACCTCATTTAAGAGAAATATAGAAGTAACATAATGGTAGTAAGGGTCTCCTGTAATGGTAAACGATAAAATTTAATGGCCAGGGACACCCACATAAGGTTAAACCAAGAACCATGTAAAGGCCTTGGGACCCTCACATAAGGGAAACCCCATCTGATCTATAATAAAAAAAGTGTATAATAAAAATAGGATAATAAGAAAATAACTTTCTCATGAATGGATAAAATTGAATAAATTTCAAAAATAAATAAACAGAATTTCATATATAAATTAAAAAATATATTTGGCACTAGAAACCAAAATTTATCTATATTGGATCCACAAACCTAAAAATTTACTTCCTTACCATGTATCTACCTATACTCTAGTAGCCCAGAGCTAGAAGATAATTTACTATATTGGAATAGATAAAAATTTCATAATCTTGAATAGATGATTAGTTTAGAAGTCTTGGAGATCAATATACATAAATTATACTCATTTTACATTGGAGGAAAATAAAATGTGTTGTAAAGGAAGAAAATTCAGCATCATATATATCAATACAATAATTATTCTTCAAATCATGGGGAATAGAAAAAAAAAGATGAACCCAAATTCACATTTTAGGTTTAAAACAGTGGAATCAATCTTTAGTAAATATAGTATATCTATATGGTAAGGTAAATAACTAAAAGAACATTTCATTTAATCAATAACTTGAGAAAAAATGTCTTCTTGGATAATATAAATGAAATAATATCATGGATAATAATAATTGATTACTCAATGTAGTAAATGATTAAAATTAGATATCATAATTTTAAACAACATTACATTTATACCTTCAGTATGTTTCTTTGAGATAGTTTAAACATGTGGGTATGTATACAATAAACCCCCATTTAATTGGACCAAATTATATGTCTCATTAGACTTTTTGATACATCAAAGTGATATCTATAACAGGTCCCCACCAAAAACATTATATCCAATGCATTCATTGTATATTGAAATACCAATTAAATTAATAAACAACATTTCCATATCAATAAATATCTTTATTGATTAACCAAAAATATTTATCATGATTTTCAACAATCAACCAAATAACATTCATAGTAAAACACCATATATAAAAATGGTATATGTTATTTGAAATAATCATAAAGATGACACAAAGAATCTGTATATTTAATAGAAATGAAATATCTATTGATATAAAGAAATGGAATGTTTCAATAGAATTTCAATGACCCCAAAAATAAAATTATATGATCATCTATTCATCAGAGATATTAGTTTTATAATTAAATCCTTTCCTTTAGAAAAATAAATAAAATATAAGTGAAATATTAGATTAACAATTCATTATATTGTTTTTTTGTAAAATAATTTAAAACATGTAGAAGAATATAAAAATCATAAAATGGTTACTGTGGTAGGGAAGTCTCCTATCACAATATATATTTAGAACATTCCTTTTAAATTTTTTCAATGAATTTTGAAAAATTACCTCCAGGAAAAAATAATAAGTATTACATTAAAAAATTCTTAAAAATTCAAGAATAATATAAAATATCTATTATAAATCATAGTAATAAATAAAATTACATTCGTATAACTTTTTTGAAAAAACATATACATGGAAACTAAAAAATAATTAATTAATTAAAAGGGAAATAAAATATATTTTTATTTTAAAATTTTATTTTGATTATTCAAGTACCAAAAAGAAGAAAATTGGGGAGAAATATGAAAAAATATTAAATATCCCGAGGATAAAAATTTACATAGAGTTCAAGAAGAATATATTATCGTATTCCTTCAATGAAAATAAGAGGTATCCCAAATATTAATGTCATAAAATAATTTCAGACAACTTTGGTAACATTTAAATTCAATCCCCATAAAAGAATAAACATGAATAAAAAATTAACCATCATTAATAATTATATATTCATGTTAAATATATCAATGGGGTGGTATATACATCACAAAAAAAGTAAATATGTGAAAAATAACAAATATGACTATATATAGTGTAAATTGAGATGAAATCCCTTATATCATGCTTTTCTTTACTTGAACATTATTCAACCTCATTTATAATTGTTTTAAATAAATAATTAATTTATTATAGAACCATATTCATATTTTCAATATCATATACGATCCTCTTAAAATGACATATCAACTGTTTGTTAATAATATTTCATTATTACAGTTGTTTTGGGTATCAACTACTTTGTTTTGTCATGTATATTTTGTATTAAGGTTATAATTATTTTGAATACGATATTTTTACATAATATCAAAAATTATATTAATGTTATAATAATAAAATTTATCCATTATATCTATTCTTATAATCATTTTTAGAATTTCATCATTTAATATTAATCACATCTCTTTTTGGAGATGGTAGGTCTTGCGCACGCATGGGCGATATGGTCATTTCATTAATAGGTGAAAGGGTATATAAGTAGATGATATATTAAATGTTAAAAATTAATATAATTTCATAATTATCATATATGGGCATTGTTTCTATCATTATGACTATCTATGTCATTTGATGATAGAAAACAATTGGCATCGGTTCATGAGGCGGTAGTCTTCTATACACACTAGTGATGTTTTCTTCCTAATTGATAGAGAAGGACATGGAAAAATATTATTCCATAACCATATAAAATAAAATTTATATTCAAGGTAATAGTGTTATTATATTTTAATTCTTATAAAATAATTGAATGTGTAAAAATAATATATATAAAATAAAGAGCCTGGTGAAGACAATTACCTCCACTAAGAACATCCTTTGGATATTTTAATTAGGACCCTAGTGTTCATCTTTTGGGAATACTAGAACCTATATAACGTGGATAAAAATATTTAGGAGATATTTTGGTAGTTTTTTGTTAATCTTTATTGATTTATAGTTGTGAATATGTGAGATGTGGAGGTTCTCTTTTTTAATTAAGGTGAGTGGAACACTTGTACTTTTTTAAAGCGTCACAATAATTTCATGTCTCATTCATGGAAATATGGATAAAAAATGTATCATATCAGAATGGGATAAGGGTATGGTCAAAATATAACCATACTTTTTGGTTTCATCATTTTTTTTTAAAAAAAAATTGGCTCCCATCATTTTTGGTCCCCCCCGGAAACCTGTTTTAAGCTTATTTGTGTAATTAAATTTTTACGCTTTTTACTATTTATTATGACAAAAAATTATGCTAAAATTATTCCGTAATATTAATTATGATGATGAAAAATATGGAATTTATTTTATAAAATTCTATTCATATAACTATTCTAATTTTATTTAAAAATAATCCCAAAAAATGTGTTCAAAAGTGATTTCTCATGAAATACATTATTCGACCATAAGATGATATTACATTAATTATATGAATTATAATCATCATAATATGAATTTAAATTCATATATTTATATATATAATCTATAAATATCATTTTAATCATTCATAATTTAATATTATTTTTTTAATTGAATTGGGATGACATTCATCTTTAAAAAACAATTATGAGAAACATGGCCCTTTTCCACCAAATGATTTTATCTATATTTAAATTAAATTAATATTTAATACATGGATTACTCTAAATATTATAAAATATAATAATAAATAAATGTAAGGATTCTAAAATTATTTATTTCAAATTATTTATAAAAGTTTATATCTAAGGGTAGTTTTGAAAAATTCATTCTAGGATTTTTTTGACTGTGTACGTTAAAAATCGATATCTATACTATTATATTACAATTAGCAACCCATGAAAATTTTTAAATTTCAATTTTAATTATAGTTTTGTTAAAATAAAATTTTCTCTTATTATAAATGAATAATAGGTGTCATATTCTCCAAGTTTTTTTAAAAATAGTTTTTAAAAAAATTCAAAACGAAATACAGTTCCCAATATTTTTTAAAATGGGTCCCGAGATGCATGAACCCCGTTCACGAATCCCCGATCTCAAGAAGATATAGGAACAAGGTTTACGCATCATAGGCCTGATAAATGATATATGGACCCCATTCATGAATCCTTTACAAAGTTGCTGAAGGATGCATAAATCGGGTTCACACATCATACAGAAACTTCTTATTTTTTATTTTTTAAATTGTTTTAAAAATATTAATTTTTTTTGTCTAAATATATATATATATAACTTGAATTTTCATAAGAATTTATCTGCTATTAAATATTTAACAGTACTTCCATTACCACAGTCTAGATTCTTACAGAAATTCTCACCAAGAGCTCCCTTTTTTAAAAGAGAAAGCCCTAAAAATCATTCTATATTTCTGAGGTGGGATTCATGTTCTTCCTTTCCTATGCAGAACATTTTGTATTTCCAATGTGGGATTATGTTTCAACTACGTGTCTTTGAAACAATATAAAATAAAACTATAAAACCAATATGAATAAAAGATAAAATAATGATTAAACATATAATAAATAGTTGGAAACAATAAGATTTCTGTAAAAAAATGTTGATTAATAAAAATTTATAACATTACAAACCACCAAAAAGAAAAATAATGATGTTTTAAGAATGTTCCTTTGAAATGATATAAAATAAAAAAAATAAGAAAAATATGAATGACACATAAAATATGGATTAAACATATAATAAATAGTTGAATATAAAAATAATTTTGTAAAAATTATTGGTCATAAATAATTTATAAACATTCAAAACCACCAACATGAAACTTCAGAATGTTTATGTAGCATTGAAAGCCTATAAAATACAATCTATAAAACCAATAAAAATTAAAATTAAAACATAGAGTAAACATATAATAAATGGTTAATAATTAATCAATTAATTAGTAAAATATTTATTCATTATATATTTATTGGATAATTAGTAATATCATTATTAATTATATAATAATTAATTCTCCATATAATTATTAATTATTATATTATTCATTAGTTAATTAGTAAATTTGTCTTATACTAAATATATATAGTTATTCATTTTAATTATTAGTTTTTAAATATTAATAATTAATTAGTTAATAATTAATTAGTGAATTTGTAATGTAATTATTATTTATAAAATAATAATTTAGTTAATTATTAATATGATTTATAACTAATATTATAATTGAAAATTATATTACTAATCAAATAATTAAATATTATATAATCAATAATTAATAATTACAATTACTAATTTTATTACTAATTAACTAATTAATTATTATATAATTAGTTTCAAATAATTATTAATTATATTGGTATTTGACTGATTAATTATTATATAATTAATCATTACTATTTGTAATTAATAATTATATTACTAATTATAATTAATAATAATATTACTAATTATAATTAACATTAATATTACTAATTAACTAATTATTTATTATATAATTAGTAATTATATTGCTAATTATAATTAATAATTTTATTTTTAATGAACTAATTAACTAGTATATAATTAATAATTAATAATTATAATTAATAATTATAATTAGTAATTATATAACTTATTTATTATTGTATATTTAATACTTAAATTACTAATTAAATAATTAATTATTATATAAATTTATTACTAATTAACTAATTAATTATTGTATATTAGTAATAAATAATTATAATTTATAATTATAATACTAATTAACTAATAAATTGTTATATAATTAATAATTACAAATTATAATAAATAATCATATTAATAACTGAAATTAATAGTGATATTACAACTTAATAAATAAATTATTTTATAATTAATAATTATATTACTAAATAATTAATTATTTATTATATAATTTATTATTAATTATTAATTATTAATTATTAATTATTAATTATTATAATTATAATGAATAATTATAGTTACTAATTGTATTCCTATTTATTTATTTATTTATTTTATAATTAAAAATTGTATTATAAAGTAACTAATTAATTATTATGTAATAAATAATAAATAATTATATTTAATTAATATATCACTAATTAACTAATTAATTGTTATAGAATAAATAATTAATAAATATATTACCAATTAACTAATTGATTATCATATATTTAATAATTAATAATTAATAATTTTATTATTATTAAACTGATTAATTATCAAGTAATAATTACATTACAAATTAACTTATTAATTGTCATATAATTATATTACTAATTGACTAATTAATTATTGTATATTTGTAGTTAATAATTAATAATTATTTTAATTATAATCAAATTAATAATAATATTTATAATTAACGATTTATATACTAACTATTCCTTATATGTTTAATCCATGTTTTAAATTTCTTTTATATTGGTATTATAGTATTTATTTTATACTCTTTCAAAGCCACGTACTTGAAACATTTTTACTTTTCAAGTTGGTGGTTTTGATATCATATAAATTATTTTTCATCAAAAAAATTTACAAAATTCTTTTTATTTTGATTTATTCCTTATATGTTTAATCCATATTTTAAGTTTCATTCATATTTTCCTTATAGTTTATATTAGTACCCATCCTTAAACATTACATAATCTTGATTTTAACTGATAATTCACGTTGAAAATGTTTTCAGGTTTAGAGTGTTAGAGAATTAGGTCATAACATTTACATAATAACATGAATATTACATGTAGACAATTCTACTCAGTAACCATTTTTTCATAAAATAAAAACTCTAGAAAAAAAAGATTCATGTCTAGTTCAATGTTTTAAATAGCATGACTTTTCCATAATACCATCCCTGACCCTTATTCATCTTTAAGTCATGTGGAAAACATTTCAAAAACATGGGATGAGCATAAAAAGCTCAGTAAGGTATATAAAATAAGGAATGAAAACAATAGCCCATTAATAAATACAAAACAATGAAACCATACTTTTCAATCATAACAGACCTCATTAAATCATAAGATTTATGAATAACACACAGAAATCAAAAATCATAATGTTAACTTGTGGAATCCATATCAAACTTATAATGTAGCTATCACAGCTACATAGGGAGTCTCATTTGGAATAACCATTATATTATATTCCCTAAATCTATTAGGAGAAACATTCATGTTTACCTCTCCCACGTTACCCAATGCATTTGAGAGCTATCTCGGGCTCAACCGCCCTAGGTTTATCACAGAACCACCTGTATATGTAAACAATTCCCAATAGTAATAATATATTCATTACATATAAAATAAACATATAATAAAGATAACATTTCTGCATTGCAATTATAATATATCATTTCAAAATATTGACAAAATCAATGCTTTTATCAAACCATTTTTAAAAACATTTAAAATATTAAATACAGAGATTTTTGAATCAATGTTTATCATACCACTTTGATGCTTTTGAAAGAAATTTCAATTTCAAAACATTAATATCCATATGAATATATCCTTAAAACCATTTTTAAAACATGTACATTAATGTGAAATATTTAGAATAATAAACCTTTAAAACATTTAAAAATGATATTTTAGTTAAAGGGTTTTTAATAAAATGGGTGAAACTAGATTACAAATAATTGAGAAAAAACATTTAATCAAAACATAATAATATCATGATAATAAATTTATTCATGATATAATATGCCAAATGACATTTTATACACCATATAAGAGTGAATTGGTTCATATCAACAATAAAGTCTCAAAGGAAATGTAAATTGAGACGAAATCAATTATAAAGAAGGCATCCTTAGATTAAGGATAAATAAATTACATATTTATGTGTGAAAAATATGACTACACACAATATAATTGGATATTATGTGTAAAACAATTAGAGTTTATTCATACATATTCATGGAATGACATAATCATGAAGTAGATGTATAACCTAAAAATTGAAATTGGATTAAGATGTTTTCTTACAGAAATTTGACAGCCTAACAGTGTCACATTAAAATTAAAAAAAATATGTTGATTAGAGATAAACGGATATTTCATCACTTGGACATAAAATTTTCATCGATAAGGATATAGAATAAAATATCCAAACATAAAAATATGTAAACTAAAAGTCATAACAAAAAGAAGTCTTTTAAAAAGAGGAGGGTGAAGGGTTCCCTTACCGATTTGGTAACTTGCGAAAGATACACCCCATGAAAGAAAGATCCCACAATGAATATTTAAATACCCATAAATTATATTATATTACACAAATAATAGAATCATGGGTAGTAAATCCACCACACAAAAGGAAATATTGGCTAATATTGCATGAATCTCATAGGAATAAAAAGTGAGATGAAAAAACAATTAACGCGTTGTAATCAATCGAGTCGTATAATAAACAGTTAATAACCACCAAATTAATAACATAATACCATGAATATAAACAGAATCATGATAATATATATGAAATGGCAGTACAAAATCCACCACATACAATAAATTAGTGGTGAACAATGGAAATCTCACAGAGTTAAAAGTGATATAAGAAATCACTTACCTCATGTCCAACATGACTCTTATGTTCCTTGTTCTTCCTAAATGATAAACATAAGTAATTTTATACCTGATTAATATCCTTTTTAATGTTCATTATTACTTTTATATCACTTATTACCTTGCAATAATAGTTAGTTAATTATTTGAGTTCATATTAGACATTTAGTCGATGTTCAGAATTTGAGTTAAAAATGAACTTGTTATAATTACAATTTTCCCATGTGGTCAATACTCCATTATCTCAAAAAATATATTAATGATGGAGATATAATATATATCATATATATACTGTGTATTTATGTATTTATATTAGTAGATAACATTTTGAGATAACAAATGAAATGCACCGTTCATAGAGACGGTAAGTCGTACGTACGCATGAACGCTACGTTCATTTCTATTTAATAATTAAATGAATGAAAAAATAATGATGCGTAGGTATATTATAATTATTGTATAATATAATATGATATATATGTTACATAATTTCATTAACTCCATATTTATACGTTGCATATATGTCATGAAAAAATCGTATCACCTTGAGGGGCGGTAGTCCGCACTTCCTCAGTTGAAATTATCATGTTTACACATATTGGAAGTCATAACGGTATGTTTGTAAATAAAAATTACAGAATAATATAGAAAACAATAACATAATATATATCATATAAAAATATAGTACCATAATTATGGCCACCATGAGAGGCGGTAGAAGATAATTGAACAATCATCGCTTCGTGAGGCGTTAGTTTTCTATCCCCAGAAACAGTATATTCTTCACCCATTAGATGGAGGTGTGTGTAAGTTTAGTTCTAATACATCTCATTACAGCATCATATAATATTTAGGCTACTGATTTTATTAAAAAATAAATGAAATAAAATGATTTTAGGGGTTGGAGAAGTAAAATAAAAGGAAAAAAATTAAGAGAAATCATTACCTTTAATTTGGGAAACTCCCTTTGATTTGAAACAGGCGGACTTCTTGAAGTGCCTTCTGCATAAGGTAAGGCTTCTAATAGGAGGTTACGGATATAGGGAGCTTAATTAGGTTTATTTATAAAGAGACAAAAGGCTTGAGTGGTGTGAGTAATTGGTTATAAGTGAGGTATTTTTTATAAGGGATAGGAGGGGCTCTTTAGGAAAGTTTGAAACAATTATTTTATTATAACCTCATCATCGGTTTCAAAATGTTAAATAATAATTACAGTCAAAGTTAAGATGAATAATGATAGAAATAAAATCATCCAATAATAATTGGACAGGTTGTGGATATTGTTTTAATATTTATAATTGTATTTATATTAATCATTTATTAATTAGGTAAATATTGCATCATTATTGTGTCATAAATAATTTAATTTATTTGTTGTCCAGAAATTATAAAAAAATACCATGATTTTGGAAATCTTTTTATATTTCCAGATTATATTTATAGTATAAATTATATCTTATATAACCCCATGTAAAAATTTAGTTACCAAAATATTTTTGTTTATGTCATTTTTGTCTTTACTTTAAATTAATTAATATATAGTGTCATTATTACTTCCATATGGCTCAATGGGGTACAAAATTTAACCCCCAATGATTCCCATGGTCGGATATGTATCGGAAAATTGGATTAGGAAACATGTTAGGGTAATTTTAATATTACTATAATATTATATTTTACCCTTATTTAATATATTTACCCTTTAATCATGGTAAATAAAATATTTACTGAAGTAAATATTTAAAATGCACAAAAATAAAAGTTACATATTTACACAATTTGGACCTACTGATTCCAAATATGTTATCCAGTTTTCTAAATTCAAAATACAGAAGTGGCAGAAATTTATTTTAAATTAATTCCCGCTGTCAAAACAAAAAGCGTGTTTTTAAGAAATAATAACTACAAAAAGATTGACAGTTGTTTACATCCAATTTTAAAGTGAAATTAATTCCAATTTCCAAAATTGTATTAACTGGTAAATATATATTCTAATTACACTTTAGAGACAATTAAAAATATAATCTAACTATATAAATATATTATATTAAAAGGCACTTTTGAATTTAAATACAGTATTTTTTACTATTCATTAAAAAATAAACTTCGTTAGAAAAATACAAAAAATTTACCCAAAGTAAATTTTGATGTCTCGAATATAAAGAAGAATTTTATTTTGTCAAATATAATATATAAAAATGACCAAAAAAGGATTTAAATATGGTTCACCATCGAAAGGCGGTAAATCAACCTTTTAAGGATTATTAGAGTATTTATGCTTACATTCATGCACATTTAAAGCCTCTAACTTCTATTGGATAAATGTAAAAATATTTAACAAACATATATAATCATATTTTAGTTAGTTCTATTCATTCCCACAATTACAACAGCTAGGCATTAACTACCATTTAAAATAATATTATTATATTATTATTGTGCAACGTAAGATTTCAAAGAAACTTGTTGTCGCGTATCGAGTACGCCATCGAACATAGTGTCCCCTATAAAGTAAAATTAATATTTTATTCACAAATATTAATAAATATGAAAAATTTATTGTTCTTTATTTACTTGGGATGTAACATTTTGTATTTTATAGTCTTTTAAACACACGTACTTGAAATATTTTTATGTTTCTTGTTGGTGATTTGGTATGATTATATATTATTATTCATCCACATTTTTTATGAAATTATAATTATTTTTAACTATTTCTTATATTTTTAATAAATATTTTATGTTTCATTTATATTGGTAATATATTTTGTATTTTATTGTCTTTCAAATCCACTTGAAAAAAAATTAAGTTTCAAGTTGGGGGTTTTGAAAGCTTATAAATTATTATTCATCAATAGTTTTTATAAAATTATGTTTAATTTAAACTATTTAATAAATTTTTAATCCCTATTTTATGTTTCATTTATATTGGTCATATATTGTGTGTTTAACAGTATTTAAAAGTCATGTACTTGAAGTAGAACCCCGCATCGAAAATGAATAATTTTTTGTGCAGGAAGGGGGAACCTAAATCCCACATCAGAAATAAAGAATGATTTACAAGTCAAGCCCTTTTATAAAATAAATCCATGGCTGATAATTTCTGTTAGAATCAAGACTTTTTTAATGATAGTAATGTGGGATATTAAACAGTAGAAAAGTCTGCTGAAATTTTTTTGCAATATATATATAAACAAAATAATGAAAAAATAATAAAAATAATAATTATAAAAATATAAAAAAAAATTAAAAAATTAAATCATTCTATATTATTCGTTAAAAGGGTTCACACATCCATTAAAAAGTTTATAAAGGATGCATGAACCTCGTTCACACTACCTAATGAGGGAAGATTCATGTATGGGGTTCACGCATCTTTTATCCCGACTGTAAAGGATGAATGAACCTCTTTCATGCATCACTTCTTGTCAAAGATGCATGAATGAGGTTCAAGAATCTCCGAACCCATTTTTAAAAATAGTTCAAAACTTATCCCTTTTCAATAAAAAATATTAAAAATCCATTTAAAAAACCCATATTTATCCCTGAAAGAATAATTTGATCCATTATGTTTTAATGGATATTACATTTTAATCAATTGAAGGTCATTATTCTTCATAATGTCATCTAATTCCCATATTAATTTCTCTATTTCATGATTTTCCCAAATTAGATTTACCTATAAATTCATCCAATTCCCCAATATTATCTCTCTAATTTCACTAATCTGGATAGTTTCTTCATAGTAAAATAGATTTGGTAATAATTCTATTTCTTCATATGTGAGTACATGTGTCTAATATGGCATGTAATTTCTTAATAATGATATATGGAACATATCATCTACTTTGGATCATTTTTGTGGTATTGAAAGATAATAATAAAAAGATTCAATTTTTTCTAAAATTTAAAAGAGTTTGATATACCTATGGATATTTTTCCATTCTTATTGATCATTTTGACACCATTATATGGAGGTAATATCATGAAAATATTATCTCACACATAATATTAAAAAACATTAATCTTATTATTATCATTTTTCTTTTTTCCCTCTATGATAATTGATAATAAGATTATAAAAAGAAATTAAGTTTTTCTTTGTCACCTCAAAAAGTTCTAGTCCTATAAGTCTCCTTTCACTGACATCATCTCAAATAGCTAGAGTATGACATATCTTGCTATATACTACTTCATATATTTTCATTTTAATACTGGAATGGAAACTATTTGAACTAGAAAACATTACTAAAGGTATATAATTATCAAACATAACATGAATGGAATGTGATCATGATATAAAAATTTATTTTAATGTTTGAAAAATTATTTTGGATTTTCTATCAGTTTTAGTATGGTAGTTTTTTCTCAAATGAAGCTTAGTATCAATAGCATTCTAATTTATCATCCAAAATTTTGATATAAATCAAGGATCACAATCTGAAACAGTTGAATAGGTTTTCCTTTGAAGCCTTATGAATTCTTTAATATAGATTATCACAAGGAACATATGAGGTAAATATTCTCTTATAGAAAGGAAATGTGAACATTTATTTAGTTAATAAATAATAAACTATATCACATCATTATTTCAATGAGTCATTGGTAATCTAATGAAACATTCCATAGTAATGTCATCCCATTTCAAAATAATAATAGGTATATGTGGATGACTCCTCTAAGATGTTTTCTCTCTACCTTCACCTATTTGAAAACCAAGAATATTGATATGTATTCTGTAATTTAAACATTTTTGTTATCTCACAAAAAATATTCCCTTAAATACATATACATTTTTACACTACCAATGTATATATAGATATATAACTTATGATCATTGTTCTAAAATTTTAGTATCATCATAGGTTTAAATGGAACACATGGAATCATTCCAAATTTTAAAATTCCAACTTTATATAAAAAATATTCCAATTCCTTATAATTTATGACATTATTTTTCTTTTTAAAATTATACTCCTCATATTTTGATCTTTTTATATTTTGAAATAAATATTTTTCTCAATCGTCTGATAAATGAATGATGTCTGTCCATCACTAATAATTATCATTACTATATTCACTAAATCCATGAACATATGTTCCATTTCAATCTTCATTTAGGATATGAATTCATTTTCATTCATGCCCAAATCATTTTCAATCTTATTTTCCATTATTTAGGGGTATTATATTATGAAATCATAGTTCCTAAATAATTCGTGCCATCTCCTTTTCTTCATATTGATCTCATTCTGTGAAATTATTTGTTTTTTTCATTAAGATATATATATATGTATATATATATATCTTACATCTCTCTCTATAGAGATAATTTCTCGATATATTAAAATAAAATATTATTGATAAAAACTCAATATTATGAGTTGGATAGTTATCATCATGATTTCTTTACTACTGTGATCCCTATTTAATAACTTTATCATTATGTATAAGGAAATAGATAAGTCCTTTGTTTGACGCATCATAATATATCACAAATCCATCATATCCTGATGTTATATTCAAAATAACAACGTTTACCATTCTTCTCTTCAATTCATCAAATAATTATTCACATTCCACTATCCATGTGAACTATGCCCCTTTAATTATAACCTTGGATAATGGGTTAGTGAATCACTATAAATGTTGAATAAAATACCTTTAGTAACCTACCAAAACAATTAAACCATATACCTTTTTAATGTTATTTCTTATTGGAAATTATTTGATTTCTTTTTTATTTATAGGATCAATTGGGATTCAATCCATGGAGACGATATGGTAAATAAAAGAAACATCCAAAAACTATAATTAAAACATGCTAAACTTATCATAAGACTATTTTCCTATAAGTGTATCAAGAATGGTATAAAAGTGATTCTCATAGACATCATAGGTTTTAGACTACATCAATATATTATCAATGAATACCATATTCCTTGAATACTCTATTGATCATATCTCTAATAAATATGATGCATTAGTAAATCCAAATAACAATATGACTAAATTATAATTTCCATAACTTATTCAAAATTATGTATTTAGAATATCTTATTTATTTACTCACAATTGATGATACATATAATAAAGTTCAATAGTTGAAAAATATTTGGATTCATGAAGTTTGTCGAATAAGTCATAAATGTAATTCAGATGCTACTTGTTCTTTACAAAATATCATTTATTTCCATATAATTAAATAACAACATCATGGATCCATATTTCTAATTAATGTAAATAATAGGGGATCCAAAAGGTGATACACTAGGGATAATAAATCACTAAATACACAACTCCTCTAGCTGTTTTATCAAATCCACTAATTTTTTTGTGACCATTCTGTAGGGACTCATTCATATATGTCCATCATCATGGATTAAATCTATTGAAAAATAAACATCATTCTATGGTGGATGTCTAGATAATTCCTTAGGAAATACATTAATTTATTTATTTATAATATGTACATAATATATTTTAATATAAACTTTTCATCCATAGGTTTCATTTTCTCCTTATTCCCATGTATATCATTGAGAAGAACTACTATAGGTGGATCAAAAAATGATTTAGATGATGAAGTATCCTCTCTAAAGGTAACTAATTCAACATCTTCATCAAGAATCATAATATCCTTCTTTTTCTGATAAAGTTATGAATTATATTTTCAATTTTAGTACATAATAAGGACTATATCAAACTCATCCATAGGTAAAATAATAAATTCCAGACATTAGGACATTTATGTGTCATAATGGGACCTTTCAGAAACATTCATTATGTAGTTATATTTACACAATGAGTTTTGATTAATAATTCCCTTCCTGGGTTTCAAAGGAAATATGTATTTTTCATGGAAAATATGCTAGATATAAAAGAGAATGAGGGTCTAGAATCAAATAAAGCATTAGTTAAATTTCATTTTATGATTAACGTACATACCACTATATATTTTTGAACATGAACCTCATCTATGGTGATCATATAATCCGGTCCTTCTCCCCATGGCCACTTTTATGTCATATTCCCTTGACACTAGGGACATTGGTTTTAATAATTAATCATTTATTTTTTGGTAGAAGAACTGGAAATTAGTGGCCTATTTCATTATTATAGATTCATCAGCTAGATGTTCCTTGTTCTTACACTGGTAATACACTCCAATAACCTTCATGCATTTTTGACGATATTTCCTTCCACAATGTTTTCTAGATGTAAATTTCATAATTTTATTCTTCATTGAAACATTCCTTTTTTGGTTGTTTAGAATATATCTTATTCACTTGATTCCCCTTGAATATATAAGACCTAGAAAATTCCTTCTCTATTTCAATGTCACATAAGATTATTTCATCATTGGATGAAATGGTTTTATTAACAGGTACCCTTTGACTACATGTATTAATCCCTTTAAGGAAATATTAAATCTGGTTGTATGTATTACATACATAATCTATAGAATACCGACTTGATCTTGTAAACATATCCGCATACATTGAAATACATTCTTCTTTGTTTTTCTCTATGTTGATTAAATATATATTCATTTAAGTTCATTGTTCCCAAAAGAAATATTTTTCAAATAATGGTTATTTATAATTTCTCTATTACAAATGTTATATATAGTCATTATCTCTAGTATTCTAGTTCAGTGACCACCATTTACTAATATCACCCTTGAGGAAATATACATCGAGTATAATATTTTCCTTTTCGTTGCATCATATGGATAGAAATATTTTTCAAGGGAATTAAACCATTTCTCTTCTACCAATGGATTATTAGTTCCATTGAATTATGGTTTCTTAGGTCACATGAATAATCCAAAAAATTAGAATAGCACTGCAGAATAATAATTTTCTCTATTTAGGCACGGTTATTCATTATGCATTATTAATCTACTCAAATATGGTCATGATCTGCTCAATTCCAATACCAACTATATTGAATTACTCTGCAAGAAAATTTCTATAATTGTTATGAATATTGATACCACTCTTTTTATAAGGACCATTTCTAAAAATGAAATATACTTTATAATATCATATCATTATGAATTTTAATTCACAATATATATTTTTAAATATAATGTAACACATAATATATATTAAAATTTTATGCATTAATAAAATCAAAATAACAAACAATGTTTTTTCAAGGATATCATTATATCATAGACTTTTTTCAAATATTTCATAATGGTTTGTAAATTAAAGGAGACTAATCCTAATAATATCCCTTGATATTTTCAAACAAGAGTGTATTAATGGAACACACATTTTTCACTACAATTACGGTTGAGATATACTCAACCCAACCCATTTTGGGTCATTACCCCTTGATACATCAATTCAAAAACCACATACACATATATTATATATAGAGGTATGTGTTTCTAGGAAAACTATAGGATATCTACCTTCACAAATAAAATATGATATTATTCTAGGATTACTCATATCCTCATAGTATATCATAGGTTATTTTTTGTAATCTATGTTTTTTGAAATCTAGTTCCAATGGTTTCTTGAATACATTATCTGATACCAATTTTAAGAATACTTACTTAGTAATAAAGGTCCATTGGTTAAGTTATATATTAGAATAAATATATGGGTTTTAATCCTGATTGAACAATTAGATTAGTAGTCTTATATCTCCATATATATACATGATATCCATTTTACATTGAGAAAAAATATATATATTTATGAGAAAACATTTGGAATCATCGAACTGAATCAATGAGTTATTATTCATATCTCAGGGAAAGGAAAAAAATAAGGTTGATCTCATATACTTATCAAGGGTTACATACAATGAAATATATCATGTGTAAATAAGGTATAATCACTACAGAATGGTAAATAATTTAAAACACATTCCATTTAAACAATATCTTTAGCACGAAATGCATCCATGGATAATATTAGTTGAATAATATATTGGATCCAAATAAATGAATTATAAATGAAATAATTGATTAATATTAGATGTCAGTATCTAATACATCGTGATATATACACTTTCATGACCATATACTAAGATATTTTAAAACTATGGTTAGTTATACAACAAAACTCATTTAATTTGGCCAACTAATTTTTCTCAGGAGTCATGTCGATGCATTATCGGTAAATCTATAATAGAAACATCCCTTCACTGCATGTCTAATGAATTCCTCATATATTGAGTGATCAATTAAATTTATCAAAAAAATCCTTCTCAATAAATATCCATATTTAATATATAATTTCGATTGATATATATTTTCCATAGTCGATAAAAAATCATTGTAAAACACTATATATAAAAAAGTCATAGAGTTTAAATAATAATAATATCCATGAAAAAAAAAAGAATATGTATATATAAGAGATATTTAATGTCCAATTATCATAATAAAGTGAATGTTCCATGATAAAATTAATGAAAATAAAATTGAAAAGAGTTGATCATCAATTCAAGGGAAATATAGGTTTTGTAATAATATCTATCCAATTAAAAAAATAGATTAAATCGATGTAAAATATTAAAATAATTTTCATTAAAGAATTTTCTTTGTAAAAAAATTTAATTCATGTATAATAATCTAGATATCATTAAATGGTTATGGAGGAGGAAACATATGTTGTCACCATATATGTCAAAAATTATCCTTTTAAATATGTATAATGAATTTCAAAAACATAACTTCAATAAAAAATTATAAATATTACTTTAAATTTTTTTATAAAACTAACATATAAATTAACGCTTCTTTAATAAATAGTTTTTTAAAAAATATTTTCATAAAAAAATTGAAAAAAGGACATTGAAGAAAAATATATATAATTAAAAGATAAATAATATTTATTTTTCTTGTAAACATTTTATTAATTTATTTAAGAACTAAATATAGGAAATTGTATAATAAAATATGGAAAATATTTAAATATACATATGATAATAATATATATATATATATATATATATTAATATGGATAGGTTACAATATTCATTTAATTAAATAAAATCATTCCAAAAAAATTGTGATTGTAAAACCAAATCTTACATATTTGGAAACTTTTACATTGAAACCCCGTGAAAGAATAAACATGAATTAAAAAATTAATCATCTTGAATAATTATTCAGTCATATCAAACATATCATTGGGGTGTAATGTACCCCACATAAAAGTGAGTAGGTTCATAATTGAAAATATTTCTCAATGGAGTATAAATTGAAATGAAATCTTTACCTTACACTTCCCATTTACTAAACATAATTTAACATCACATATAGTAGTTTTAAAAAAGTTATTAATTTATACCATAACCATAATGATATCTATAATATCATATATAATCCTCTTATAACATTTTATTACCCAATTGGGAATAATATTTTGATATTACCATTGTTTCATGTGTTAACTACATTGTCTTCTCAAGCATGTTTTTCTATGAAAGATCAAATATAATGTATAAGATATAGTTCCATAAAATAAATCATGATATTAAGTTATAAATATCATATTTTTTTATTAGATACATTTTTATAATCATTCATAAAATTTAACATTGAAAATGTATCACATTGCTTCGTGGAGGTAATAGGTTGTACGTATGCACGAGTGATGATATCATTTCCTTAATGGGTGAATGGTTAAGGAATTACATGACATATTAAAATTAAATAATCAATATTATATCATAAGTATCATATATATTTATTGGTTACATCATTATGACTATCCATGTGATTTGGTGATGGATAACAAATTACATCGTTTCGTGAGGCCGTAGTCCATTGTACACAGGATTGATAATTTTGTTTTCAATTTTATGGAGAAGGATAGGGATAAATATTATGAAATAAAAATAATAAGACATTATTATATGGTATATTCTATTTTTATTATAATATATTTTTTTAATATATAATTTTATGTTTTAATAATGAAGTGGAAAAAGGGCTTATTGATGACAATTACCTTAGATTAGAGAGACTTCATTGGATCTCTTATTAAGGGCCCTATGGTTTGGTATTTTTGGAAGAAAATAACCAATAAAATGGGAATAATTATTTTTTAAACTTATTTTTATAGGTTTTTGTTGAGCAATATGTCTTTATATTTTTGAGTAATTTTTGGGAGGTTGTGTCTTGTTACAGTTGATCTGAGTGGCAAACTTGTAATTTTTAAAAGTTTTTCAACAAGGACATGTCCCTTTCATTTAAATATATATCCAAAAATACATATATATTTATTTTATATGATTATATTCGAAATATAACTACCCAGTTTGGTTTTAAAATGTGATTTGGTCATTTGGACCCTTATTTGTTTTGTTTACCCTCGATAAACTCATTTCAACCATAACAATGGTAATTATTTTTAAAATACTTTTACTATCAATTATGTAACAATTTAAGTTGCAATTATTAACTATTATTAATTATGATGATTTCAAATATGGAGTGAATTTTTTAAAACTAAATTCAAATAATCATTAGAATTAAATTTAAAAATAATCCTGCAAAACCATTTAAAAAACATGTTTTTAAGAAATACATTTTCCAAGGATATGATTATCATATATTAATGACATGAATAATAGTTATCCTTATATGGATTTAAATTAATATATTTAGATCAATAATCTATAAATTTATTTTCAATCATTCACTATTTATGTTTTTTTTAATTAAGTAATGTGGAATGTTATTATGCCTTTTTAAAAAATCTGAAGAAAATATCTCTTTTTACCTCCAAATGATCTCATCTTCATTTCAATAAAATTAATAGAAAATACATTTCTTATTATAAATATTATAATTTTTATTATAAATTAAATTAATGGTAGCTAAATAATAATTTTTTAAGTATTTATAAATTATTAATTGTAACGGTAAATTTCAAATTTTCATTCTAGGATTGTTTTAACAATGTTTGTTTAAAATAAATATTCATCGTTTAAAATTAGAATTGTTGTTACATGAAATATTAAAATGATGATTTTACTATAGTTTTTTTCAAATATAATTTTTACATAATATAAATTAGTCTCATGTATTACATACTTACTGGGTTTTGAATAATAGTTATATTGTGTGATTCATGGGTAATATTTTTTTTGAAATTAAATTTGGTATATTTATTTTTATAATATAAAATGTTTTGATTATTGATTTTTTTTATTAAATTAATAATCTCTTATTGTTTGTTATTTCAATGTTTTTTATGATTTATTATCCTTATATTTTGATTTATAATATTTGGTTTTGTTTTTTACCCTTACATAAGGTTTGTGTTCCCCATATATTTGAGTTTTTACCTTTATATGAGTTTATGTTACACATAAAAGAGGGGTTTTCACCCTTAAAGGGTTTGGATGTTGTATTGATAACCCTTTTATAAAACACTATTTTATTGAATATTTTATTTTTAATAAATTATATAACTACTCACATTGTGTTAAATATGTTTAATTAGAATGTATTTGGGATTAGATCATTCGTTTGAATATTTGATGAAAATTCCAGTTTTACCCTTTATGATGCACTGTAGTATTTCAAAGATAAATATTTTTATATTTATTATTGGAATTTTAAATTTTTTAACAGTGTTCCTAACTTATTTATCTACAACTTTTATTCAGGACACTAGAGCTAAAAAGTGCATTTGGTTATTGAAAATGGGCCATGAAGTCAAAGTTGGACTGGACTCGCCAGAATGGAGAAGCTTCTGTATTTCGTCCATATCTCCTTCATCTGGGCCTGGATTAAACCCCAATATTTAGAGGAGATATATAACCCATATGCTCACATATTATCCTTCTGGAAGGCCGGCCAATTCATGCGTTTTGGTGGCCAAATGGGCGGTTCAAGTTGGAATAAAATATTTCGCCGAATTTCCACGTTCACACTTGAAACCACTTGTATCCTATCCTCCCCTCCCCTCTATAAATTGGATTTCTTCTCATTTGGAGGGGTTGGGGACGGGAATTGGGAAGTTTAGGGCATAGGAGAAGAGGATCCACTCCAATTCTCCAACCATTTCAATAAGGGTTTATCTTGAAGCAAGGATCCCTTCGACGAATCCTTCTTCTTCTTCTTCATGTTGTAATGATTTTGTTTCTGTAATAAACTTCATTGTTATTATTTTATTTCTTCTCTTTTCTTCTAATTTGTTTAATCTTCTTCTTCTCTTAATCTTCCTATTTGGGCTGGATTCTTGAGTATAAGCATTATTGGGTTATACCCATTATAAACCTTTGCAGATGCAAAATGCTTCTAGGATGATTACGCCACCCATGGAAGAGTAGTCTTTTAGTAATCGATCTATCTTCTACCCTCTTCATTTAATTATTTTGAATCATTGAGATACTGTAATTCACATAATATGATTCATGAATTGTGTTTATAAATTGTATGAAACTAAGAAAGTAGTTGAACAATTAATACAAAAACACGCGAGGTCGGGATTTTGTGTAAATTGTGGGAGCGTAATCTTAATCATTAATACAAGACCACACAGGATAAATTTTTAGAGTTAATATATAATCCCCAAACACAATTCATCCTCATTTAAAGAATTGATATGTTCTCTAATAAACCACTAACCATAATCTAACCTTAGAACAACAATCAAAGCAGGGTGCTGCGATTGCGTGTTCCGAAGCTATCCTAGGATTTAAGTAATTCCATCTTTGTGGTTAAGTTAACTCTTGTAGGGTTCAAGAGTTAACAAATTAGGGGATCATAATTAAGTGGATATTTATTTGAATGATGATGATTAATAAGTAAATGAAGAGGTAGAGTTAGATCAATTACGTCTTTTAAATATTCTTTAAAAAACATCTTTTTGTTGTGTCATTTTAATCGAAATTCATTTCAAAACTAAAAACAAAAAAACAATCTTTTTCCAGAAAACTTCTTCTAGATTCATAAACTATAACCAACCCCCATCCTTTCAGGTAGTGTTTTTATTCTCTTTTACTTTTTTAAAAATACCTTTAATATGTTGTTAAATTCACTTCCTGCTTTAAGAGACGACCTTGGTCAGCCACTCTGCTGCACCTATGTACCCCAAAATCACACTAATCATTTGAGGGAACCCACGACAGCGCTCTATTAAATTGGGGCCATTTCCGGGGAGGCAAGAAATTTATTCAACCATTTAGAGGTATTTATTTTATTTTTCATTTTATTATTTTCTTCACCTCTCTCTTTCATCTTTCCCATTTCTCAAGTTTTCATATTTTTTCATCCACTTCTTCTCTTTTTGGACTATTAACTCAAGTTCTCATTTTTATTTCACTATGGTCCACTCACTTTCTTTTCATTTTTTTTTGATTTATGACACGAACTAATCTCGAATATCTCTCAGATCTTGACCCTGAGATTGAACGTAGCCTTAGGGCTCGAATCAGACATTCTCATTCTACGGGAAGTTTCAATATTCAACCAGTTGGTGAATTCCTCTATTCTGGAAACATTAAAATTGGAATTAAATCAATTACAAACATAAAAGAAGAACCAATGGCTAGAAATAATGGAAATGAACTTAATAGAACCATTCTAGAATTGGTTGCACCAGATATTAACTATCAACCAAATTGTATTGCATACCTAAACCTCGAATCGAACTTTGAATTGAAATATGGATTAATTCACCTTCTTCCAATGTTTCATGGCTTATCTTGTGAGGATCCCCACAAACACCTTATGGAATTTAATGTTTTTTTCTCATCCTTTAAACCAAGAAATGTTTCTGAAGATCAAATCAAATTAAGATCATTCTTATTCTCACTTGATGGAGCTGCGAAGGATTGGATGTATTATTTACAACCCAGGGATGTAACTTGTTGGAACGATTTAAAACGTCTTTTCTTGCAGAAATTTTTTCCAGCATCGAGGACCACTTCTATTCGTAAGGAGATCTCGGGGATCAAGCAAGCACAAGGGGAGTCAATGTATGAGTATTTGGAGCGATTCAAGAAGTTGTGTGCAAGCTGTCCACATCACCAAATCAGTGAGAAACTCCTCGTTCAGTACTTCTATGAAGGACTCACACCTATGGAGAGGAGAATTGTGGATGCCGCAGTATGAGGAGAAATGGTGGACAAGACACCAGTAGCCACACATGCATTGATCGACAAGATGGCACAAAACTCCCAACAATTTGGCGATCGAGGTACACCACATGTTAGGGGAGTACATTAGGTAAGTCCTTCTTCTCTTTAAAGTCATTTGATTGATACCAAGTTGGAATAATTGACCACTATGGCGAGGAAGATTTCATTGGCTCAAAAGACATCCTTACCCCCTCCTTCAAGGCCTTGTGTAATTTGCACTGAGACAATCCACCCAACTGACTGTTTCCCACAACTACAAGAGACAGAGGATTGTGCAGCAGTATTACCTGGGAGACCATTTCAATAGCAACAACAACTATATCCCCAAAATAAGTCTGATTCATTTGCTCCAACATACAACCAAGGGTGGAAAGATCAATCAGACATGAGGTATGGATCTGGACAATAAAAAAGGCCACCCTTTCAACAAAACTTTCAGCAGCCTCTGCCTTACCAGCAAGGTTTCCAACAACCCCGAAGGAGATTTGAAGCTCAAACATCAACAAGCCAACAACAAGGGAATCCCCCACCCAAGGTAGATTCTAACACTGATGATCTTTTGAAGCAAATTGTTCTTAATCAACAGAATGAGCTAAAGATTCAAAGTTTAGAGCTGAGGGAGTTGAAGACTCAAATGAGCTAGATTTCCACCACCCTCCATGAACTTGTAAGTAAGAATTCCAGAAATCTACCTTCCCAACCCACCCCAAATCCAAAGGGGAATGTTAGTGCCATCACGTTGAGAAGTCAGAAGCAAATCAACAATACATATGTACCTACCATTCCACCGGGATTCACCTCAACTACAGAGAAGATTCATTCCATACCAACTGATGAGCAATCCAAGAAGAATGATAAAGGTAAGAAAAAGATTGATGATGTTCCACCTAAACCCCATCCTTTTCCAAACAGGGTTGTTCAACCCAAAAAGATGGCTGAAGAAGCAATGAAAAAGGAGGTTTTGGACACATTCAAGCGTGTAGAGATCAACATTCCTCTACTTGAAGCCATTAAGAAAATCCCAAGGTATACCAAATTCTTAAAAGAACTCTACACCAATCGAAGAGGGCTCAAGGGAAATGAGAGGATAAACCTTGGAAGGAATGTCTCAACACTCATTACATCAAATCTAGCAATGCCAACAAAGTGCAAGGATCCCGGGACATTCAACATCCCATGTACCATAGGGGAGTTGCACTTCTCTGATGCTCTTTGTGATTTAGGAGCTTCAATAAATGTGATGACTCAGTCTGTATTCTCTTCCTTGAAGGTTGGTGAGTTAAAGCCAACAAGAGTAGTGGTTCAGTTGGTGAATAGAGCTATGACATATCCAGTGGGAGTTCTTGAGGATGTACTTGTCCGGGTAAGAGACATGATCTTTCCAGCAGACTTCAATGTGCTCCAAATGGAGGACGATCAGGTAAGTTCTCATGCCCCCATTATCTTAGGTAGGACCTTCCTCAAAACAGCAAAATCTATCATAAATGTTAATGAGGGTACACATTCCATGGAGTTTAGAGATGAAGTTGTGATATTTAATGTTATGGACTCCATGAAGTACCCCTAAAAGGATCATTCTGCATTTGTTATCTCCCATTTTGAACCACCAAGTAAAAACACCATGGAATTCGATTGTACTATGCTTAGAGAGATTATGTGTATTGGTTCTAGTTTGATGTCTAAGAGTACTTCCACACCCGTTTCTATGGAACAAGACTCTCTAAGAATTGATTTTGATGTGGATTTAGATTCTGATTTTGATCATGTTCACTATGATTATGACATGGCTGTTGAGTATGTTGATGGATTTGATGCTTTATTATCTGATTTTGATGATGTATATTCTAATACTGATGCTCTTTGTGCACATATTTCAGTTCCTTCAATGTCTCTATCCATACTACACCCACCTTCATTAGAACTCAAGCCATTGCCACCAAATCTGAAATACTCATACTAGTTGAGTGGTGAGAGATTACCTGTTATCATTGCTAACAATCTCCCATTTGAACATGAAGAAAATCTTTTGAATATTTTGAGGGAGAACATCAGGGTGATTGGGTGGACCTTGGCTGACATATCGGGTATTATCCCCTCCATTTTCATGCATTGGATTCTCTTGGAGGATGGGGCTACACCGGTGAGACAGCCACAAAGGAGACTCAATCCCACCCTCCTGGAAGTTTTTAAAAAAGAAGTTTAGAAATTTCTCGAGGCATGTATAATCTTTCCCATTTCAAATTCTCAGTGGGTAATTCCTATTCAGGTTGTGCCTAAGAAGAGTGGTGTTATTGTTGCTAAAAACGAGAAAGATGAGTTAGTTCCAATGAGGGTGCAAAACAATTGGTGTGTGTGTATTGATTATAGGAAACTAAATCAATCCACTCGCAAGGACAATTTCCCCCTCCCATTTAATGATCAAATGCTTGAGAAACTAGCTGGGAAAACACACTATTGTTTCTTGGATGGATTTTCATGATATTTTCAGGTTTCTATAGCTCTAGAGGATCAAGAGAATACTACATTCACATGTCCCTTTGGCACATTTTCCTACTGGAGGATGCCATTTGGACTTTGCAACACCCCATGTACCTTCCAGAGATTCATGGTGAGTATTTTTTCTGATTTTATTAAGACCTTAATGGAGGTATTTATGGATGATTTTACAGTGTATGGATCCTCATTTTATGAATGACTAAATAGTTTGGGAAGGTATTGAATCATTGAATTGAAAAAAATATGGTCCTGAACTTTGAAAAGTGTTATTTCATGGTAGAGCATGCCATTTTCTTAGGGCATGTAGTGTCAAAACATGGGATAGAGGTTGATAGATCCAAGATAGATATTATTTCATCCTTACCATATCATTAATGTGTGCGTGATGTTAGATCGTTCTTAAGACATGCAGGATTTTATTGGCACTTCATCAAATATTTTAGTAACATTGCTCTTCCTATGACACGATTACTCCAAAAGGATTCTGATTTTGTGTTTGATGAATCATGCAGAGTATCATTTGATGAGCTAAAGAAGTGTCTGACCACTCCACCGATCATATATCCCCCACGGTGGGAGATTCCTTTTGAGCTTATGTGTGACGCATCCAACTTCACGGTTGGAGCTGGCTTATCTCAGAGGGTGGAGGGACGTTCACATGTGATCGCCTATGCATCAAGGACATTGGATTCAGCCCAATCAAATTACACGACCACCGAAAAGAAGTTTCTTTCTATCACATTTTCTTTAGATAAATTCCGTTCATATTTATTGGGCACTAAAGTAGTTGTTTTTTCTAACCATGTCGCTCTGAGGTACCTCTTGAAGAAGCCAGATGCAAAGCCCATGCTGATCTGATGGACGCTCCTTCTTTAAGAATTTGATATTGAGATAAAGGAAAAAAAAGGGGTCAGAAAACATGGCGGCGGACCACATGAGTAGGCCTACTCACACACTAGAAGATGACACCTTGGACCAGGTACCACTTCCGGACACTTTTCCCGATGAGAATCTTTATTCCATCTCAGGTACGCATCCTTCGTATGCTGATTTATTGAACTACCTTTTTGCCTCTGAAATCCCTGCTAATTTAATGAAACATCAAGTCCAAAAATTAAAAAGTGAGTCTAGGTTTTATGTGTGGGATAATCCTTACCTCTGGCGCATGTGTAGTGACCAATTCATTAGGAGGTGTGTTCCCAATCATGAGTTTGAGTCTGTTTTTCATTTCTATCTTACACTTTCTTGTGGTGGACACTTTGGACCCCAACAGACAGCTAGGAAAGTTTTAGACTCTGGATTATATTGTCCAAGATTATTCCATGATTCCTATGTGTTTTGTAACTCATGCTCTCGTTGCCAACACACTGGAAATATTTCAAGGAGACACGAGATGCCCCAACAGCCCATTTTATTCTTTGAGATTTTTGATGTTTGGGGAATTGCTTTTATGGGAAGTTTTTCCTAGTTCATTTGGTTTTTTGTACATTTTGGTTTCTATTGATTATGTGAGTAAATTGGTGGAGGCTAAGGCCACTAGGACTGATGATTCTCATGTTGTTGTGGACATTGTCAAAGAACAGATTTTTTGCAGGTTTGGAGTAACAAAGGACAACATCAATGACCAAGGGACACACTTTTGCAATATAAATTTTTCTTCCCTCCTTCGAAAGTATGGGGTGACACACAAAACATCAACACCATACCACCCCCAAAAAAATGGCCAGGCTGAGGATTCAAATAGTGAGTTGAAACAAATTTTGCAGAAAACTATGTAGCCAAATAGGAAGGATTGGAGCAAGCACTTGGATGACGCATTGTGGGCTTATAGGACAGCATACAAGACCCCCATTGGTATGTCCTAATTTCATATTGTTTTTGGGAAATCATGTCATCCCCTAGTGGAAGTCGAGCATCGGGCATATTGGGCTATGAAGAAATGCAATAGGGAATTGGCCCAAGCTGGAATTCAAAGGAAGTTGCAAATTCAAGAGCATGAGGAGATTCGACTTTCATCATATGAGAACTCAAGGCTCTACAAGGAAAGATCAAAATAATTTAATGATAAAATGATCCAGAAAAGGGAGTTTCATGTTGGAGACAATGTCCTACTCTACAGTTCACGACTGAAGTTGATGCCTGGTAAGTTGCGTTCCAAATGGTTAGGTCCTTATATTGTATCTAATGTTTTACCTTATGGTGTAGTGGAGATCACACAAGAGAACACTGGAAGGATATTTAAACTCAATGGGAAACTTTTGAAGAGATACATTGAGGTACTTCCTACTGATGTAGTTGATTTTATCACACTGCATGACCCCATCATCACATGAGCACATCAGGTTGTTCCTAACCCTTTCACTTTTATATTATCTGTCCTATTTAAGAATTCTGCATTTCATGTGCATATATCATCTCATGGGTTCACATTGAGGACAATGCAATATTTTATGTGTGGGGGATGGAACCATTTATTTTAGTAATTTCAATTGTTTTCTTGTTTAAAAACCCAAAAAAAGTTGTGTGTTTTTCAAATTTTGTGTGTTTATTTTACAATTTTCTGTGTTTTTTTAAAACTTTTGAGCTAAAATGATTCTCATCAACATTTTTAAATCCATATGAATAAGTGAAACAATTTACCCCTTTAAACTAAGCTTAAATTAATGCTGAAATGAATTAGTTTCAAGTTCAAATATTTAGTAATTTCATGAAATGTACGCTGAATTTTGAATCCCATGCCACATCTCACTGTCTTTATATTTGAAATAACATTACTGTGAGGCTTCTAAACCATTATTTTCATATTCATTACATTCACCTCACCTCTTGAGAGAACCAAACCATGCTTGATTTAACCCGAATTTGATCTATTCCGGTCAAAACTTGAGGGTTTGAGGTACTTATGTTTAAATGATTGAGGCATTTTTTTGGTATTAAAGCCCCTATTTTAAAGAATCCTTTTTTATAATGGCCTACCGTGAATATTTAATCTATGTAGACCATAGAATCCATGCACAGCCTGTTAGGTTAGCCACATTACAAGCCAATTTTCCCTATCCAACCAACTCTTGAAGTGAAATTGGATAATCTAGTTGAGAATAAGTGTGGGGGAATCTATCTTGTGTTGTGCCACCACATTCTGTGATACTTTGGGTGGAAAATTAAATTCTGAAGATATGTGTATTATATTGAAGAAATTCATTATATTGGAAGATATGCCTTTTCTGGAGCATTCATGACAAGTGAAGTTGTGCCTTTTCTGGAGCTTCTAATTGAGGTGGAAAGTTGTGCCCATCTGGAGCTTTCAAGAAAATCATGTTTAAGAAGATTGAAATTTTTGATGTTGAAATGATGAATGGTGTAAAACATTCAGGACGTTTCATGATGATGGAGATGAATTGATACTATGGGTATTGAGGGGAAGACCATATTTAAGTGAAAATTATATTAATGCAATTTTCTTCAAAAAGAGTCAAGCCCTCCACATTCAGCCTCAGAATGTTTCACATCTAAATCCTACCAATCGAAAGCCACAGAACAACCCTGAAAAGTTATCATGATAAACATATGTCCTTGACTCACATCGGGTAGCGATGTAGGAATCTATCAATCCTATGGTGACCCTTGTATGACTTTGGATGAGAAAGACATTGCAATAAATTGACATTTGTGTGATAAGAAAAAATTCAAGTGAGGTAAATGTTTTGTGCGTGGGAGGATAAAGAATGTGGAAATATATTGAATGATATAAATGAAGAACTTGAAATAATGGTTTTTTATGAGTCATGATATCTTCTGTTTCTTGGTGTGTAATTGTTTGATCTCAAGGATATGTGTTTTAAAATTGTTTTTGATTTGATATTGATGTTTACTTGATATGAGGTTTTGCTCAGGAGTGCAAAAGGGTAAGCATGGGGGAGTTGATAAAAAACTATTTTATTGAATATTTTATGGATAATACATGATATTATTTCCTCACATTGTGTTAAATATGATTAATTAGAAAGTATTTGGGATTAGATCATTCATTTGAATATTTGATGAAAATTCTAGTTTTACCCATTATAATACACTGTAGTATTTCGAAGAGAAATATTTTTATATTTATTATTGGAATTTTAAATTTTGTAACCGTGTTCCTAACTTAATTATATACAACTTTTATTCAGGACACTAGAGCTAAATAGTGCATTTGTTTGTTTAAAATGGGCCATTAAGTCAAAGTTGGGCTGGACTCGCCAGAATGGAAAAGATTTTGTATTTCATCCATATCGCCTTCATCTGGGCCTCGATTTAGCCCCACATTTTAGATGAGATATAGAACCCATATCCTCACATATTATCCCTCTAGAAGGCCGGCCAATTCACGCGTTTGGGTGGTCAAATGGTCGGTGCAAATTGGGATAAAATATTTTTCCGAATTTCCACATTCACACTTGAAACCACCAGTAACCTCTCCTCCCCTCCCCTCTATAAATTGATGTTTTTCTCAATTGGAGGGGTTTGGGATGTGCATTGGGATGTTTATGGAAGAGAAGAATGGGATCCACTCTAGTTCTCCAACAATTTTAATAAGGGTAGCTCATGAAGTAAGGATCCCTTCGACGAAGCCTTCTTCTTCTCCTTCATGTTGTAATGATGTTGTTTGTGTAATAATCTTATTTGTTCTTATTTTATTTCTTCTATTTTCTTCTGTTTTGTTTAAACTTCTTCTTCTATTAATCTTCCTATTTTTACTGGAATTATTGAGTAGAAGCGTTATTGGGTTATACCCATTATAAACCTTTTCACATGCAAAACGCTTCTACGATGATTACGCCACCCATGGAAGAGTAGTCTTTTAGTAATCGATCTATCTTCTACCCTCTTAATTTAATTATTTTGAATCATTGAGTGAATTTAATTCACTTAATATTATTAATGAATTGTTTTTTTAAATTTTATGAAACTAATAAAGCAATTGAACAATTAATACAAAAACAGGCGAGGTCGGGATTTTGTGTAAATTGTGAGAGCGTAATCTTAATCGGCAATACAAGACCACACGTGATAAATTTGTAGAGTTAAAATATAATCCCTAAACACTAATAATCTTCATTTCCTGAATGAATATGTGATATAATTAACCAATGACCATAATGTAACCTTAGAACAACAATCAAAGCAGGTTGTTGCGATTGCGTGTTCCGAAGATAGCCCTGGGTTTAAGTAATTCCATCTTTGTGGTTAAGTTAACTCTTGTAGGGTTAGAGGGATAACAAATTAGGGGATCATAATTAAGTGGGTATTTATTTAAATGATTATTATTAATAACTAAATGAAGAGGTAGAGTTATATATATTATGCCTTTTAAATATTGTCTAAAAAAACATCTTTTTGTTGTGTCATTTTAATCGAACTTTATTTCAAAACTAAAAACAAAAAAAAATACAATCTTCTTCCAGCAAACTTCTTCTAGATTCATAAATTATAACAAACCCCCATTTTTTCAGGTAGTATTTTTATTCTCTTTTATTTTTTTTAGAATACCATTAATAAGTTGTTAAATTCACTTCCTCCTTTGAGAGATGACCTTGGTCAGCCACTCTGCTGCACCTAAGTACCCCAAAATCACACTAATCATTTGAGGGCACCCACGACAATGCTCTATCACCCATATGTAAGTGTTTTAATACATTTTTGAAGGTTTTTAGTTTTCATGGTTACCTTTATGTTGGGATCAGTGCACCTTTGCATGATGTTTTAGATACCTTTACATAGAAGAGGAATGTAGCATGCTACCCTTACATGAGTGATGTGGTACCTATACGGAAGGACCACATTACCCATAAGTATTTGATTTCAAACCATTAGTATCATGTTTTGACCCTAAAATAGTGTTTGAGAGACCCTTACACAAAGGGTAAAGACCATTACATAGCTCACCCAATTGACCATTGTGTTTGCTAGATTATATGAAATTTAGCACAGTGATAGTTGTTTAAGGTTTGATGTAAATTTTTTTTAAACTCATTGACTAAAAAATATTTCAATTTTGGTGAAGTTTATTCAAGATATTTTTCCTTAACATTTATGTTTCTGAGGTCCTAAATTTATTGGTACATATAAACAATTAGAATCTCAAAGTCAGTGAATCAAGACAGAAATCAAGGGAGGAAGTAGATAATTCAGATATGAAGAACATGTTTGTGTCTCGACTAGGAAACCCATTTGTGGATAATTATGTTAGTCATTTTATAATGGATGTCATTAAAATATGTATAAATTTAGGATTAAAGTGGTCACAATGGGTCTTGAAGGAATTTCCTAAGGTGAGATCGATTCTAAGTAAAGCGGTCTCAACCTGGATTTTTTGTTCTTTCTACTGAAAAATGAAATGTTTTATTGTTCCTATTTCTATAGGTTTCAAATCAATATTATAGTTTGAGTTTGTTATAGTTTTTTTCCTTCTTCAAATGTCTATTTACAATCTTCCACTTTTTCATTTTATTAATAATAGGACACAGGTGGTGTTCTTTCAATGTAGTAAGACCAAAGTGGTTTGAACCATATAAATTCAATATATTATTTTTCTTTTATGTATTATTTTTTTATTATCATTATGTATATTTCATGTTATTATTCCCATTAGTTTTTTATTATTTTTTTATATCTACTCACAATGGAAGTACTTATTTGGCTCGAATCCTATTAAGATTATGTTCTATTGTGTGGTTGTTATGTGTGAAACTATCTCATACCTTGGAGTTCTATGTTTCTATAGCGACCCTACATTTTCATACATTACTATTACATTATTTAAGATAAACAACATAATATTATTACAAATATAGGATCCAAAGGTTTAGTTTATTTGGAAAATGAGTACCATACATAGAAATTACATCATTAAGCATAAAACATTATTTAATTTCTTCTTCTCTAGCTTCTTATTGGAAGTTGACCTCTCCTTAGTACATGTATCCACCAGAAGATATACATAAAAAGGGGTGAGATAAATTCCCAGAAAGAGGATAGATAAGAAAAATAAAGAATAGGGTGAGCATAATCATAGCAATGGAAAAGGATCATGAACAAGAGAGGAAGCACAAATTAAAGACTAGAAGTGTGGCAATGCATAAAAATGAAACAACATGTATTAGTGGTTAACTGCCACACATAATTGTGAAAAAAGATAGAATATTATCCAAATCATTTCACATTAACTCATGAGATTAATCACTTTACCCAATTCATTTGAGTGTTATATAATTCGGGGCACACCTGTCACATTCAAACATTCATATTGCGCTATATAATTTTGGGCGCACCTGCCACGTCGTAAAATTATCATTATCATGCAAGCCACATAGAACATATACCAATAATAAACATTAATAACCCATTTAAAGGAATGAATTTCATCTCATAAGAACACATTTACAACCTTTGGGTTCCCAAAACAAAGAGGGAATAACATACTTGATACAAGAACCATCAACCTTGAATGGGAAGTAAAAGTTGAGTGCTTAAAAGACGAGTTCTTTTGGAAATAAATTTTGTTTCACATAAATAATAGTGGTAAACATTTATATCTCATAAAAGGATATAAAATAATTAAAAAATGATTTTTTGGGAGTAACTGTATCCAAAATGAAGTGAAAGAGGGAGAACTTGAAGGATGAAATTTGGGTTCCAGAATTTCCCCTTACCTTGTATCTGAACACTTTGTTCTCTTTAATGTCCTATATAATGACATTATATTCATTAATTACAAATTCCAGAACCTTTTATACCTGAATAGGGTTCATTTTGGTTTCATTATGTCATTTTATGGCCCTTTTGATGAGTTATGGGGTTTAAAAACATTGTTCGAGAATGTTTATTTTTATGGTATTCTTGAGTGGTTAACTCATATTCTTAAATGAATGTTCGGGTAGAACATGGGTAAACACCCAAAACTAATATTACATTATATTAATGAAATTCCCGAATTTAAATTTATCTTATAATGAATTATATTATATAGCATGTGGATGAATCGTTAGAAAAAAATTTAATGATGATTGTTTGGGTTAATTTGGGCGGTTTTTCAATCACCAAGAACTTGTTTTAATTTATCACTTAGTAATATGTACATAAGTCGGTTCCAGAAAATTAAATAGAACATAATAAAAATAACATATTCTGGTTATGCCATAAAAATTGTGTCATGACTAGATATGAATTTAGAAATGGAAGAAGAAAACATGTCATTCTTGAAGGTGATAAATTAACACCTCACGAACAACGTTCTCTTTAATAAAGTAAAAGGAAGATGGAAATGGGATGGATGATATAATATACCATTAGTATCATAAAATTCCATTATATTAATGATACTGGAGTTACCATTCCATTTGGACAAAGATATTTGGGGAGAGAATAATAAAAGAACATGAAATTTAAAGGGAATTAAAGGAGAAGAGGGAGATAAATTACCTCTTGAATCCTCCTATTGAGATCCTCTTTACAGGCTCTATGATTGGTCTTTTGTGAGACCAAAAGCTCTTGGACGTGGGAGAGGGGCTAGGGAAGATTCTTGGGTAGATTTTTGACAAGGCTTCAAGCATGAGAGGTGTGAAGAGTGGTATTTATAGTGGAGGGGAGAGGGGTTCCCTTAATATAAAATTCATTAGTTTATTAATTTTCCCTAAGACAGGGAATAGTGACTCTTCAATGACAAAGAATAGTAATTTTATCATGTGATCCTAAACCAAGTGGGCTTACATCAGTATAATGTCACACATGACTCCATAATTAGCTTATTTAGCTTATTTTGTAAATTATGGTATGTCACTATTCATCCAAAATTCAAGTATCTCAAAAAAATCCAAAAAATTTACCCCATCCATTTTTTGACTTGTAGAATCCAAAAATAATGTCCAGTTTTCAAAAATAATTTTCTAAATATGATTAATTTAATATTTTATTAAAATCATGGTTTATTACAAAAAAATAGTTTTAAAACATTCATTTAATTATTCTAAAATATAGGTACATCATACTTTCACTTGAATATTATTTTTATACTATCATAAGTAAGGTCACTATTCATTAGGTTATATCACTATTTATAAGGGTATGTTACTATTCATAAGGGTAGGTTACTATTCACCAAAAATTATTTCAATTTCATTAGACTCCAAAAATCATCTTGAACACAACCGTGTATGTCATATTCTCATAATTCCCAATACAGAAGTGAAAAACTTATGTTTAAAGGTCACTTAGC
Source organism: Viscum album (assembly GCA_963277665.1). NCBI lineage: Eukaryota > Viridiplantae > Streptophyta > Magnoliopsida > Santalales > Viscaceae > Viscum > Viscum album. Next base: position 1,074,631,663 of record OY728129.1, read on the forward strand.
ACATAGTAGTTCATTATTTTGTGTTTTAATGTGATTTCATGACATAATTATAAGAATGGAATTTCCATTGAAAAACATTGGGTCATTACATTCTTCCCCCCTTAAGAAATTTCTCCCCCAAAATTTCACTCCACACAAAAAGGTGAGGTTACTTCTCCATCGTCACCTCCTCTGGTTCCCAAGTAGCTTCTCCAAACTTATGGTTCCTCCACAACACTTTAACAAAATGAGTTTTCTTGATGCGCAGAACCATATCTCTTTGATCCAAAATCTCTACTGGTTGCTCCTCAAAAGAGAGATCATCTTCGAGCTGTACAACCTCTGAGTTTAGTACATGTGAGGGGTCTGGTATGTACTTCATCAAGAGTGATACGTGAAACACATCAGGAACTTGAGCGATATTTAGTGGAAGTGCAAGTCGATAGGACATGAATCCTATGTCATCAAGGATCTCAAAGAGGCCAATGTACCTTGGTATTAGCTTCCCTCTCTTCCCAAACCGCATGAATCTCTTCCATGGTGATATTCGAAGGAAGAATTTATCTCCAACGTTGAACTACAAGTCCCTTCGATGGTTGTCAGCATAGCTCTTTTGCCAACTCTGAGCAGCTTTGATGTGTTTCTGTATGACTTGAACCCTCTCTGTCATCTCTTACACAAGATCGAGTCCATATAGCGCTGTTTCTCCATAATTATCCCAATAGGTTGGAGTTCTACATCTCTTTCTATAAAGAACATCATATGCAGCTATATTAAAACCTAAGTGGAAGCTATTGTTGTATTAGAACTCAACCAATGTGACATGTTGATCCCATCCACCTTTGAATTTTAGAGATATGGCTCTTAGCATATCTCCAAGCGTTTGAATAGTCCTTTCAGACTGGCCATCAGTTTGGGGGTGATAGGTCGTGCTGAAATTTAATTCAGTACTCAAATCATGTTGAAGGATCCTCAAAAAATTATATGTGAACCTTGGATCATGGTCAGATACAATTGAGAGTAGAACACCGTGCAGTCTCACCACTTCCTTCACATATATCTTAGCAAGTTGTTCAAGTGGCAGATATTCCCGAATAGTAATAAAATGGGATTTCATGGTGAGTCGGTCAACCACAACCCATATTGCATTATTTCCCTTCGACGTCTTCTGGGGACCCGTGACAATGTCCATAGTAACATTTTCCCATTTCCATATGGGTATAGGATATGGCTGCATCATCCCTTTGGACTTTTTCCACTCTTCTTTAACTTACTGACATACCATGCACCATGGTATATATTCTGCAATATTCTTCTTCAGGTTATTCCTCCAGAAGTGTTCTCGGAGATCACGATGCATCTTGTTACTCCCATGATTGATAGATAATGTTGAGTTATATGCATTGTCCAATAGCTCCTTCATTATCCCTGGTGATGAAGGCACACAAATCCGCGTTCCAAACTGAATCGCACCATCATCATTGATACGGAACTCTTGCATTTTCCCTTCCTTTACTACATTCACCCTCTTTAGTTTATCTACATCATCCCTCTGTGCTGCCTTAATCTTATCTCGGATTTATGGTTGTGCAATCATTTGGCCAAGAATGGATGTATCCCCTTCTCTTATGATTTATAAATCCATCCTTTGTATATCTAAGAAGATAAGGTCTTTTTCAATCTGTAACATGGATAGATTAGCAGGATCATTTCTACTTAGAGCATCAGCTGCCTTGGTCGCCTTTCCATGATTGTAGTGAAAAGAGTTATCGTAATCCTTGATTAGCTCTAACCATCTCCTTTGATGCATGTTGAGCTCCTTTTGTGTGAATATATACTTTAGGCTTTTTTGGTTGGTGTATATGTCACACTTCTCACCATAAAGGTAGTTCCCCCAGAATTTCAAGGCAAAAATCATGGCTGCTAGCTCGAGATCATGCATCGGGTAGTTCTACTCATGGATCTTCAACTGTCATGGGGAATAGGCTATCACATTATCATTTTCCATGAGTACGCAACCCAAGCCTTTCTTTGAAGAATTACATTATATCACAAAACATTCTCCACTTTTTGGTAGTGTGAGTGTAGGTGCAGTGATCAGCCTTCTCTTTATCTCCTTAAATCATCCCTCACATTCTTCCATCCATATATACTTTACCCCTTTCCTTGTTAACATAGTTAGTGGGATTGACAATCGTGAATAGTTTCTCACAAAATGTCGGTAGTACCAAGCTAATCCAAGAAAACTACTGATTTCAGTGACACTAGAGGGACTGGGCCATTCCTTAATCGCCTTTGTCTTGGAAGGATCCATAGAAATTCCCTCACTTGTGATCACATGTCCCAAGAATGTGACTTGTTTCATCCAAAGGTCACGCATGCTTAACTTGCCATACAACTTCTCTTATCTCAATATAATCAACAAAAGTCCTAGATTTTCTTCATGTTCCTCCTTTCTCTTGAAGTAGATGAGAATATCATCGATAAAGACTATCACAAATTTTTCGAGGTAATGTATAAAGTCTCTATTCATCAAATACATGAAGATTGTGGGGGAATTAGAAAGTCTGAAGGGCATCACCAAAAACTCATAGTTCCCATACCTTGTACGGAAGGCATCCTTATGAATTTCTTTCATCTTCACCTTTAATTGATGATATCTAGAGTGAAGATCCACATTTAAATAGTATTGATCTCCTATTAACTGGTTGAATAAGTCATCAATCCTAGGGAGAGGATACTTTTTTTATGGTGATCTTGTTTAGTTCCCGATAATCAATATAAAGCTGCATTGTTCCATCCTTATTCTTTACAAAGAGCGCTGGTGCACCCCAAGGTGATACACTGGAGCGTATGATCCCTTTGTCCAGATGCTTTTACAGTTTCTCCTTTAACTCCTCCAATTCGACAGGACCCATCCTAAAAGGACACATTGAGATAGGAATAGCTCCGGGTATGAGTTCAATTTAGAACTCTACCTCATGATTCGTGGGAATTCTGGTTAACTATTTGGAAAATACATCACTGTATTCCCTCATTATGGGCATTTCTACAGCGTTGGAACCTTCCTTTGACTCAACCATTTGGGAGAGTTATTCTTCTTCATAGGGAATCAACATCCAGACAGATGAAGGAGTTTTCAAAGGAGACTCATGATCTTCCTTGAATTTGTAGAGGAGCATGGGATGGTTATGAATATGAAAAGATATTTCCTTCTCCCAAAAGTTGATATGTGCTCTATATAATTAGAGCCATTCCATTCCCACTATAGCGTTGAATTCCACCAAGGGATGTATTATGATATTTTCTAGAAAAATCTTCCCACATATGCCAATAGGAGAAGAGTCAAACACTTGGGATGCAATTATTGCACCACATGGTGTTTTTACATACATCTCTACTTCAAGGTTTCAGGGCTTCGATTCTATAGTTCTAGAAAACTTACAAGATATAAAGGAATGCATAGAACCAGAATCACATAAGAATTTTTACATTATTGAGTGAATAGGAAGTGTACCTTGTACGACTTCATTATCATGCTCTAAATTAACATTATTGATGGCATAATCCTTCCCTTGTTCCTTAGGCTTTGGTGGATGCTGATGTTGATTACCCTCGTGAACTCGAGGTTTAGTGAACTGGCTTGCATAGTGCCCTAGCTCCCTACTGTTGTAGCATTGAACCATGGGTGGTTATCTCCTTTCTACCACTACATTAAACTTATTTTTCATGTCTTTTTGACACTCTTTAGCATGATTTCCTTCTTTCCCACACTTGAAGAATCCCCCTTCCCTTTAAGTAAGTTCTAATGTTATAACTTCCCACATTTTTTGCATGAGGGTCGTTGAGTTTTCTTCCCACATTTATCATTAGATCCACCAGCTTGAAACTCCATCTTTTGTTTCTTATCACCATATCTGTGGGACCATTCTAAAAACTCCCTCTCCACTTTGAGAGAACACCGAAAAACTTCTTCATAAATCCCAACGTTTCTAATATCAACATCCTTTCAAAGGTGTGGTTTTAATCCACTAAATAATCTTCCAATTTTACTATCATTTTTATAACAAAACCTGAATCGTACCTTGAAAGCCTTGTAAAATTAGCTTCATAGGTTGTGACAAATTCTCCTTCTTTTTACTTGAGCTCAATGAATTATCTCTCCATCATTGTTCAAAGAGTTCATGGGAAATACTTTTAAAAAAACACGATCTTAATGTCTTCTCATTCCATCTCTTCAATTTCCTCCCTTTTCTTGGTGTTCTTAATGTAATCCCACCAATTGGTCATCCACTCCATCTAGAAAATAAATGTCTAGAGTCACCTTCTCCATATCAGAATAGTGAAGCATAGAAAAGATCTTCTCCATGGAGTTGACCCTCTATTCTGTAACTAGAGGATCAGAAGATCCACTAAACGTTGGTGGTCGTTACCGCATAAAACATTTGATAGGAAGTTTATCTCTCTTTAGTGAAGGAGGATATTCCCCATTATTATAGTTATTGTTCATAACCTGAGATAATTGGGTAAGAATCACCATGAAGTTCTGAAATCCACCTCCCAAATCATTGGGTATGTCGTTCGGGCAATCGTTGCACTAGCCCTCGCATGAGTTGTTGGCCTGGTTTCTCCTAGTTCCCATCATTTTCTTAAATAGAAAATGCTAGAAAAAAATATGTAATCAAGTCATGAATAAATAACTTATTAATTTTCAAAAATCATAACATATAGAATCAATATGTATAGAGTATAGTATGCATATTTGTACCTAGACTCATGCTAGAGGTTTTCTCTAGGGTTAACTAATCCTAATTCCCAAATTAACTAAACCTTGCCTCTGATACCAACTATAGAGACTCACCCTTTTCTTACATTACTAATACATTATTTAAGATAAACAACATAATAGTATTTGAAATATAGTATCCAAATTTTTAGTGTCTTGGGAAAACTAGGACCATGCATAGCAATTACATTATCAAGCATAAACATTTATTTAATTTCTTCTTCTCTATATTCTTATTGGTAATTGACCACTGATAGAACAAATATTTTCAATTATTTTATTCATAATTTCAATTTTTTTAATCCCACCAATGTTTTATTTCAATGGAAATTGTCACATTTTATGTTTTATGAGTATTTTTGAGCTTAATTGGGAAAACGGCTTATTTTGGATTTAAACAGTTTTCATTTATTATAACGTTTCGGCCATAACTTTTTCTAAACTGATCCAAATTGCAAAATTCTTCTTTTAAAGGTTTATATGTTCGATGAGCTTCATTTTATTCTTCTCCCAAAGCTCAATCCATCATTTGGAAGCTCAAATCCATCTCACAATCTAGGCCTCGAAAACTATGTACAGAACTACATAATTTTATTGTGGGGACCATATCTCATAAATGGACGACCCAATGGCGCTGAACTTTTACATGGAGCTGAAATACATCCGGATGAAGAACTTTCATTAAGATGGTTGCGCATGATTCTCTCCTTTGAAAGGTCATTAATGCATTGGCACTCGGTGTTTTGGAATACAAAGAGTCACCAGGACAGAATTAAATAGCCATAGTGGTTTAGCCATATCTCCTTAATTAGTGGACCAATAAGGCTCAAATGTTGTGGGTAGACAGAGGAGATCCAGCGGAACAACGTTCAAGAAGTAACAAGTCCCAAATTCCTTCATTATGAAGTTATTCAATGCGCATTATTTCGGAGGACTATTTTTGGCGCCAAATTTCCACACCCTCTCCCTATAAAAGAGTGTGTCTTTTTCATTCCAAAGGGTTGGCAACTTAGGAATAGCCTTTGTTGGCCATTATATGCAGTTTATTATTGTATTTTCTTTTAATTTAATTATGTAATTGCATTACATGTTTTAATTAAATTGTTCTCTTTTCTCCACTTTTCTATCTCTCTTTTGTTTTCTCTCCCCGTTTTCTTTTCACTGTGTACTCTTATGCTCGTGATCATGAGTAGCTAACCTGAGGAATTTTTTGGGGGAGTAATTCAGTGGTGAACCCAAGTCTTTGATCATTAATTTTATATAGTTTCTCTTTTTTACTTATAGTTAGGCTAAGGGGGATCTTAGTGGGCAAGGTGCCTTTGTGTCTCCACTTGCCACCTGAAGCTTAGCTTTCACTTCTGTCACATTCTCCCTCGATCGAGGAGGTGGATGTATGGTCTCTCGGTGATCTTTGAGTGTATCGTACGTACACAACCATAGGCAGAAGGGGATGTTCATGCATACGATGGAGCATGTTCATTAAGTAAATTGGAAACTAAGAAAATAGACGATGAAGGTTCACTCTGGATAATCTCCTAGGAGGATCTTCTTTCTGTATAACATCATTCTATTTGCATTCATTGTGTTTGCATTGCATCTGCATATTTACTTTTAGTTTTGTAATTTTAATTCTCAAATATCATTTCTGGTCATTTTAGTTTATATATATACACAAAATTAGAAATAATGAGTGATTGACTGCAAAAGGCTCCTCAAGAGATCGACCTAGGTCAGCCACTGTGTTGCACTTAGTATAAATATTTTTGAGAGCGCGCACGACAACGCTTCCTCAAATTGGCACCATTTCTGGGGATCCAAGTGGTCTTCACTCTTTTTTTTTATTCACATATTTTAAATTATTTTTTCTTCCATTCATTAAAAAACACAAAAAAATCATAAATTTCAAAAAAAAATATGTGTTCATGATTAATTTCAATTCAAATTATTATGCATAGACTGATCAATCACAGCTGCATGAAGAAGTTCAAAATGATTATGAATCCAAAATGCAAGAACTTTATGAAGATATTAAAAAACTTAATAGAACTGAAAAAGGTTTGATGAATATATTCGTTCACTGATGGAACAACCCGAACCTGTACCAGAACCGGAACCTGAACCCAAACTAGTGGTGGAAGAGATTTCACCGATTATTTTTTATGTCAAAGAACCTGAGGAGGGTGAGAAGGAGATTCTAAAGGAATTAATCATATCATCCCGTACTCAACCATTGATCAAGGAGGTACCTAATTTACATATTCCAGCTGATGCAATTATGGGAGGTCAATAATTTTTTGAAGAATCTTGGAATCACTTTGTTGAAGATAACCTGAAACTTGATCTTCCCATGCTTGATATTGAAAAATCAGAACCTTTTGACCTCTCTCTTGCTTTGGAAGATGATAAAGATGATCAAATGTTGAGATGGAGTTTCCAATGGTCTTTACTGAAGAGATCAATTTCCTAGATGACTTACTTGAAAGGGAAGATTTCTTAATTGATTCATCTTGTTTTAATCTTATTCAAACTGAATTGTTTTCTAACTTCCCTTTTCCAGAAATTTATGATACAGTACAAATGGAGAAGACCTTGGATGATATGACAGATACAACTCATGTTGTGGTGATCAAGGAAGAAGATCTATAGAAGCTAGTGGTGGTGCGAATGCCTCTTCTACAACAAATTTCATACCATTTGGAGGAGGACACCACAGAAGTTCACAGGGAGCACCCCTATATTCTATCCCCTCCCACTCTGGATCTAAAATTCTATCTTAATTATTTCTTGGGGGTTGGGAACTTTCTTATTTTCTTTGGGGTTCTCCAATCTCAGTGTTTAATGATGGACACTGGGAAATGTCACATGTGGTGATTTATCTCAAAAAAACCACATCCACCATCAGATTGGGGATAATCTGCTGCAACTGCCTGACTAGGGGAAGTAAAAACCTAGCATCCACTTGCGGGTCAAACCAAGAATTATCCCTTTTCTATTTCTTTTCATTTATTTTTCTTATGAGTTGTCATTTATTTTGTTTGTGCTTTCATTTTTCATGTTTTTTTTTAAATTTTCTTAGTTTCATTTTTCATTTTTTTGTGTGTTTTTAGGAATTTTGAGCTGAATCGAATACTTTGGAAAATTCAAACCATCTCGGTATTTTTGTCCCATTGCATGATTCGATTATTTGAGGTTTTAAATGATTTCTGAATGGATTTTGTTTCTGATTTCTGATCTTTTCATTTGATGACGTTTGATTGATTGTGAAACTCATGTGCACTAGTGCTGTCCAAATTGAAAATCATGCCCAACCGGAGAGGTTTCTAAACCTATTTGACATCTTCTTACAATTATGTTTTTCATGAGAGTCTTGAGACATTTTGTTTGATCTAGAAATTTCTATTTTTCTCTTTTTGAAAGCTGTTAGAGTTCATGGAATGTGTCATGTATGATTGAGGCATCACTTTGAAAGCCGTTTTTGCATTAAACTCTTATTTTGGCATACATTTACATCTAACCTTCTTAAGCCCCCAGTAGCCCTGAAATACCTTGTTATGCAGCCACATTAAAATCCATTTATCCCTTTCCAACCTACTCTAGATGTTAAATGCATGATTATTGTTGAACTCAAGTGTGGGGGAGGGAGAAGACGGGCTTTATTTTGCTTTCATGAATAATTTTTTTGTGATGAATTGAAAGTGTTGCCATATTTATTGCTGCTTGGGTGGAAGATATGTCATGATGGGAATATGGATGGGTGGCCCAAAATATCATTACACATATGGGCTGGGTGTTCACCAATTTTTGATGATCAAAATCTGCCTCTCTTTTCCTCCAAAACATGATTCTGAAGAGAAATCCAGATCTGAATTCAAGCTGAAACAATGATACAAATGGGGAAAAGAGGGATGAAATTCATTGATGCTGAAATTCCCAAGTGTGAACTTCCCGAAAGAAGAGGTTTTTAGAGTTGATTCGTTTTTTGAGCTGATTGATGAGCACACCATTCTTGAGCAAAACTGTTTTCATGCATTTACTTCACATTAGAGCATAACCCTCCTCATTCTGCCTCAGATGTTTTTACATTTTAAAACCTGCAAACCCTCAGCTTCAGAACAACCCATGAAAAATACATCATGAGTGACACATTTTTACTCTGTAAAGTGGAGATACTAGGAGGATAGAAAGCCTATGGAAATCACACATGTTCTTGGGAATGAAAAAAACTCCACATTAAAATATCCTTGGGTGAAGAGAGAAATAATTTCCCGGGAGGTAGGTACAACATGCATGTGAGGATTAACATGATATTGAATGGATTCATATTATTTTTGAGGATTTCTGAAATTCTGATCCATATAGGAGGCATGATAGTTTCTTTGATATGATAATTGAGTTATGTTGTCATTTATGCTTTGAGAAGTTTGTTTTTGACCGTCGTATAAGATGATTGCCCAGGAGTGCAATATTTAAGTGTGGGGGATTTGATAGAACAAATATTTTCAATTATTATATTCTGAATTTAATTTTTTTTATTTTCATCGATGTTGTATTTCAATGGAAATTGTCACATTTTATGTTTTATGAGTATTTTTGAGCTTAATTGGAAAAACAGCTTATTTTGGATTTAAACAGTTTTCATTTATTATAATGTTTCGGCCATAATGTTTTCTAAACTGATCCAAATTGAAAATTTCTTCTTTTACAGATTTCTATGTTTGATGAGATTAATTTTATACTGCTGGACCCAAAGATCAATCCATCATTGGGAAGCTCAAATCCAGCTCACAAACCAGGCCTTGAAAACTGTTTACAGAACTGAATAATTTTATTGTGGGGACCATATCTCATAAATGGACAAACCAATGGAGCTTAAAGTTTACATGGATCTGAAATAAATCCGGATGAAGAACTTTTATTAATATGGCCGTGCATTATTATTTCATTTTCAAGGATATTAATGCGTTGAAACTCGGTGTTTTCGAATACGAAGAGTCACCTGGACAGAATTAAATAGCCAGAGTGGTTTTGAAATATCTCCTTCCTACATGGACCCATAAGGCGCAAAGTTTGTGTGTTGAGAAAGGCTATCCAGGGGAAAAGCTTTCAAGAATAAACAAGTCCCAAATTCTGTCATTAAGAAGGTCATAAATGCGCATTCTTTCGGATGACTATTTTTTGTGCCAAATTTCCACACCCTCTCCCTATAAAAGAGTGCGTCTTTTCATTCAAAAGGGTTGGCAACATAGGAAGAGCCTTTATTGGCCATTATATGTAGTTTATTATTGTATTTTCTTTTAATTTAATTCTGTAATTGCATTACATGTTTTAATTCAAGTGTTATCTTTTCTCCACTTTTCTATCTCTCTTTTGTTTTCTCTCCCCGTTTTCTTTTCACTGTGAACTCTTATGCTCGTGATCATTAGTAGCTAACCTGAGGAATTTCATGGGGGAGTAATTCAGTGTTGAACCCAAGTATTTTATCATTAATGTTATATAGTTTCTTTTTTTTACTTATAGTTAGGCTAAGGGGGATCTTAGTGGGCAAGGTGTCTTTGTGTCTCCACTTGCCACCTGAAGCTTAGCTTTCACTTCTGTCACATTCTCCCTCGATCGAGGAGGTGGACGTATGGTCTCTCGGCGATCGTTGAGTGTATCATATGTTCACAACCATAGTCATAAGGGGATTTTCATTCATACGATGGAGCATGTTCATTAAGTAAATTGGAAACTAAGAAAATAGATGATGAAGGTTCACTCTGGACAATCCCCCGGGAGGATCTCCTTTCTGTCTAACATCATTCTGTTTGCATTCATTGTGTTTGCATTGCATCTGCATATTTACTTTTAGTTTTGCAATTATAATTCTCAAATATCATTTCTGGTCATTTTAGTTTATATATATACACTGAATTAGAAATAATGAGTGATTGACTGCAAAAGGCTCCTCAAGAGATCGACCTAGGTCAGCCACTGTACTACACCTAGTATAAATATTTTTGAGAGCGCGCACAACAACACTTCATCAAATTGGCGCCATTGCCGGGGAGCCATGTGGTCTTAACTCATTGTTTTTAATCACATATTGTAAATTATTTTTTCTTCTATTCATTAAAAAAACACAAAAAAATCATAAATTTCAAAAAAAAATATTTATTCATGATGAATTTCAATTAAAATTATTATGAATGGACTGATCAATCACAGCTGCATGAAGAAGTTCAAAATGATTATGAATCCAAAATGAAAGAACTTAATGAAGAGATTCAAAACTAAATAGAATTGAAAAAAAGGTTTGATGAATATATCCATTCACTGATGGAACAACCCAAACCAGAACCTGAACCCAAACGAGTGGTGGAGGAGATTTCACCGATTATTTTTTATGTCAAAGAACCTGAGGAGGGTGAGAAGGAGCTTCTAATGGAATTAATCATATAATCACATACTCAACCATTGCTCGAGGTGGTCCCTAATTTACATATTCCAGCCGATGTACTTATGGGAGATCAACAATTTTTGGATGAATCCTGGAATCACTTTGTTGAAGATAACCCGAAACTTGATCTTCCGATGCTTGATATTGAAAAATCAGAACCTTTTGACCTCTCTCTTGCTTTGGAAGATGATAAATATGATGAACCTGCTGAGATGGAGTTTCCTATGGTATTGCATGAAGCGATAAATTTCTTAGCTGACTTACATGAAAGGGAAGATTTCTTAATTGATTCATCTTGTTTTAATCTTATTCAAACTGAATTGTTTTTTAACTTCCCTTTTCCTGAAATTTCTGATACAGTACAAATGGAGAAGACTTTGGATGACATGAAAGATACAAATCAAGTGGTGGTGATCAAGGAAGAAGAGATAGAGAAGCTAGTGGTGGTGCGACTGCCTCCTCTCCAACAAATTTCATACCATTTGGAGGAGGACACCACAGAAGTTCACAGGGAGCACCCCTATATTCTATCCCCTCCCACTCTGGATCTAAAATTATATGTTTATTATTTCATGGGGGTTGGGAACTTTCTTATTTTCTATGGGGATCTCCAATCTCATTGTTTAATGATGGACACTGGGAAAAGCCACATGTGGTGGTTTATCTCAAAAAAACCACATCCACAATCTGATTGGGGATAATCTGCTGCAACTGCTTGACTAGGGGCAGTAAAAACCAAGCATCCGCTTGGGGGTCAAACCAAGCATTATCCCTTTTCTATTTCGTTTCATTTATTTTTCTTATGAGTTGTCATTTTTTTTGTTTGTTCTTTCATTTTTCATTTTGTTTTTTTTTTAAATTTTCTTTTTTTCATTTTTCATTTTTTTGTGTGTCTTTAGGAATTTTGAGCTGAATCGAATACTTTGGAAAATTCAAACCATCTTGTTATTTTTGTCCCATTTACTGTTTTGATTATTTGAGGTTTTAAATGATTGCTGAATGGATTTTGTTTCTGATTTCTTATCTTTTCATTTGATGACGTTTGATTGATTGTGAAACTCATGTGCACTAGTGATGTCCAAATTGAAAATCATGCCCAACCCGAGAGGTTTCTTAACCTATTTGACATCTTCTTACATTTATCTTTTTCTTTAGAGTCTTGCGACATGTTTTGTGATCTAGAACATTCTATGTTTCTCTTTTTCAAAGATGTTAGAGTTCGTGGAATGTGTCATGTATGATTGAGGCATCACTTTGAAAGCCCATTTTGCATTAAACTCTTATTTTCGCATACCTTTACATCTTACCTTCTTAATCCCCTAGTAGCCATGAAATACCTTGTTAGGCAGCCAAATTACAATCCATTTATCCCTTTCCAACATAATCTAAAAGTTAAATGCATTATTATTGTTGAACTCAAGTGTGGGGGAGGGAGAAGATGGGCTTTATTTTGCTTTCCTGAATAATATTTTTGTGATGAATTGAATGTGTTGCCATATTTATTGATTCTTGGGTGGAAGAAATGTCATGATGGGAAGATGGATGGGTGGCCCAAAATATCATTACACATATGGGCTGGGTGTTCACCAATTTTTGATGATCAAAAGCTGCCTCTCTTTTCCTCCAAAACATGATTCTGAAGAGAAATCCGGATCTGAATTCAAGCTGAACAATGCTACAAATGGGGAAAAGAGGGATGAAATTCATTGATGCTGAAATACCAAGTGTGAACTTCCCGAAAGACGAGGTGTTTGGAGGTGATTCGTTTTTTGAGCTGATTGAGGAGCACACCATTCTTGAGAAAAACTGTTTTCATGCATTTACTTCACTTTAGAGCATAACCCTCCTCATTCTGCCTCAGATGTTTTTACATTTTAAAACATTCCATCCCTTAGCTTCAGAACAACCCATGAAAAATACCTCATTATTGACACATTTGTGACTCTGTGAAGTGGAGATACTAGGAGGATATCAAGCCTATGGAAATCACACATGTTCTTGGGAATGAGAAAAACTTCACATTAAAATATCCTTGAGTGAAGAGAGAAATAATTTTCCGGGGAGCTAGGTACAACATGCATGTACGGATTAACATGATATTGAATGGATTCATATTATTTTTGAGGAGTTCTGAAATTCTGATCCATGTAGGAGGCATGATATTCTCTTTGATATGATAATTGAGCTATGTTGTCATTTATGCTTTGAGAAGTTTGTTTTTGACTATGGTATAAGATGATTGCCCAGGAGTGCAATGTTTAAGTGTGGGGGAATTTATAGAACAAATATTTCGAATTATTTTATTCTGAATTTCAATGTTTTTAATCCCACCGATGTTTTATTTCAATGGAAATTGTCACAGTTTATGTTTTATGAGTATTTTTAAGCTTAATTGGAAAAAACGGCTTATTTTGGATTTAAACAGTTTTCATTTATTATAATGTTTCGGCCATAACTTTTTCTAAAATGATCCAAATTACAAAATTATTCTTTTACAGGTTTCTATGTTTGATGGGTTTCATTTTATACCTGTGGACCCAAAGCTCAATCCATCATTTGGAAGCTCAAATCCAGCTCACAATCCAGGCCTTGAAAACTGTGTTCAGAACTGCATAATTTTATTGTGGGGACCATATCTCATAAATGGACGAACCAATGGAGCTGAACTTTTACATGGATCTGAAATAAATCCGGATTAAGAACTTTTATTAAGATGACCGTTGATGATTCTTTCCTTTTCAAGGTCATTAATGCGTTGGAACTCGGTGTTTTGGAATACGAAGAGTGACCTGGACATAATTAAATAGCCATAGTGGGTTGGCCATATCTTCTTAATAAGTTGACCAATAAGGCTTAAATGTTGTGGGCTGACAGAGGGGATTCAGGGGAACAACATTCAAGAAGGAACAAGTCCCAAATTCCATCATTACGAAGGTCATCAATGTGCATACTTTCGAAGGACTATTTTTGGTGCCAAATTTCCACACCCTCTCCCTATAAAAGAGTGTGTCGTTTTCATTCCAAAGGGTTGGAAACTTAGGAATATCCTTTGTTGGCCATTATATGCAATTTATTATTGTATTTTCTTTTGCTTTAAATATGTAATTGCATTACATGTTTTAATTCAAGTGTTCTCTTTTCTTCACTTTTCTATCTCTCTTTTGTTTTCTCTCCCCGTTTTCTTTTCACTGTGAACTCTTATGCTCGTGATCATGAGTAGCTAACCTGAGGAATTTCATGGGGGAGTAATTCAGTGTTGAACCCAGGTCTTTGATCATTAATGTTATATAGATTCTTTTTTTTACTTATAGTTAGGCTAAGGGGTATCTTAGTGGGCAAGGCGTCTTTGTGTCTCCACTTGCCACCTGAAGCTTAGCTTTCACTTCTGTCACATTCTCCCTCGATCGAGGAGGTGGATGTATGGTCTCTCGTTGATCGTTGAGTGTATCGTACGTTCACAACCATGGGAAGAAGGGGATGTTCATGCATACAATGGAGCATGTTCATTAAGTAAATTGGAAACTAAGAAAATTGACGATGAAGGTTCACTCTGGATAATCTCCCGGGAGGATCTCCTTTCTGTCTAACATCATTCTGTTTGCATTCATTGTGTTTTCATTTCATCTGCATATTTACTTTTAGTTTTGTAATATTAATTATCAAATATCATTTCTGGTCATTTTAGTTTATATATATACACTGAATTAGAAATAATGAGTGATTGACTGCAAAAGGCTCCTCAAGAGATCGGCCTAGGTCAGCCACTGTGCTGCACTTAGTATAAATATTTTTGAGAGCGCGCACGACAACGCTTCATCAAATTGGCGCCATTTCCGGGGATCCAAGTGGTCTTCACTCATTGTTTTTATTCACATATTGTAAATTATTTTTTTCTTCTATTCATTAAAAAAACACAAAAAAATCATAAATTTCAAAAAAAATATTTGTTCATGATGAATTTCAATTCAAATTATTATTCATGGACTGATCAATCACAGCTGCATGAAGAGGTTCAAATTGATTATGAATCCAAAATGCAAGAACTTCATGAAGAGATTAAAAAACTAAAGAGAACTGAAAAAAGGGTTGATGAATATATTCGTTCACTGATGGAACAACTCGAACCTGAACTAGAACCAGAACCTGAACCCAAACGAGTGGTGGAAGAGATTTCACCGATTATTTTTTATGTCAAAGAACCTGAGGAGGGTGAGAAGGAGCTTCTCAAGGAATTAATCATATCATCCCATACTCAACCATTGCTCGAGGAGGTCCCTAATTTACATATTCCAGCAGATGCACTTTTGGGAGATCAACAATTTTTGGATGAATCCTAGAATCACTTTGTTGAAGATAACCTGAAAATTGATCTTCCCATGGTTGATATTGAAAAATCAGAATATTATGACCTCTCTCTTTCTTTGGAAGATGATAATGATGATGCACATGCTGAGATGGAGATTCCAATAGTCTTGCCTGAAGAGATCAATTTCCTAGCTGACTTACTTGAAAGGGAAGATTTCTTAATTGATTCATCTTGTTTTAATCTTATTCAAACTGAATTGTTTTCTAACTTCCCTTTTCCGGAAATTTCTGATACAGTACAAATGGAGCAGACCTTGGATGGTATGAAAGATACAACTCAGGTGGTGGTGATCAAGGAAGAAGATCTATAGAATCTAGTGGTGGTGCGACTGCCTCCTCTACAAAAAATTTCATACCATTTGGAGGAGGACACCACAGAAGTTCACAGGGAGCACCCCTATATTCTATCCCCTCCCACTCTGGATCTAAAATTCTATCTTTATTATTTCTTGGAGGTTGGGAACTTTCTTATTTTCCTTGGGGTTCTCCAATCTCATTGTTTAATGATGGACACTGGGAAAAGTCACATGTGGTGGTTTATCTCAAAAAAAACCACATCCACCATCTGATTGGGGATAATCTGCTGCAACTGCCTGACTAGGGGCAATAAAAACCTAGCATCTACTTGGGGGTAAAACCAAGAATTATCCCTTTTCTCTTTATTTTCATTTATTTTTCTTATGAGTTGTCATTTATTTTTTTTTGTGCTTTCATTTTTGATGTTGTTTTTTTGAAATTTTCTTATTTTCATTTTTCATTTTTTTTGTATGTTTTTAGGAATTTTGAGCTGAATCGAATACTTTGGAAAATTCAAACCATCTTGGTATTTTTGTCCCATTGCTTGATTTTAATATTTGAGGTTTTAAATGATTTCTGAATGGATTTTGTTTCTGATTTCTGATCTTTTCATTTGATGACGTTTGATTGATTGTGAAACTCATGTGCACTAGTGTTGTACACATTGAAATACCTTGTTATGCAGCAACATTACAATCCATTTATCCCTTTCCAACCTACTCTAGAAGTTAAATGCATGATTATTGTTGAACTCAAGTGTGGGGGAGGGAGAAGACGGCCTTTATTTTGCTTTCCTGAATAATATTTTTGTGCTGAATTGAAAGTGTTTCCATATTTATTGCTGCTTGGGTGGAAGAAATGTCATGATGGGAAGATGGATGGGTGCCCAAAATATCATTACACATATGGGCTGGGTGTTCACCATTTCTTGATGATCAAAATCTGCCTCTCTTTTCCTCCAAAACATGATTCTGAAGAGAAATCCAGATCTGAATTCAAGCTGAAACAATGCTACAAATGGGGAAAAGAGGGATGAAATTCATTGATGCTGAAATCCCAAGTGTGAACTTCTCGAAAGAAGAGGTTTTTGGAGGTGATTTGTTTTTTGAGCTGATTGAGGAGCACACCATTCTTGAGAAAAAGTGTTTTCATTCATTTACTTCACTTTAGAGCATAACCCTCCTCATTCTGTCTCAGATGTTTTTACATTTTAAAACATGCCAACCCTCAGCTTCAGAACAACCCATGAAAAAGACCTCATGAGTGACACATTTTTGACTCTGTAAAGTGGAGATACTAGGAGGATATCAAGCCTATGTAAATCACACATGTTCTTGGGAATGAGAAAAACTCCACATTAAAATATCCTTGAGTGAAGAGAGAAATAATTTTCCGGGGAGGTAGGTACAACATGCATGTGAGGATTAACATGATAATGAATGGATTCATATTATTTTTGAGGATTTCTGAAATTCTGATCCATGTAGGAGGCATGATATTTTATTTGATATGATAATTGAGCTATGTTGTCATTTATGCTTTGAGAAGTTTGTTTTTGACCGTGGTATAAGATGATTTCCCAGGAGTGCAATATTTAAGTGTGGGTGATTTTATAGAACAAATATATTCAATTATTTTATTCTTAATTTCAATTTTTTTAATCTCACCAATGTTTAATTTCAATGGAAATTGTCACATTTTATGTTTTATGAGTATTTTTTAGCTTAATTGGAAAACGGCTTATTTTGGATTTAAACAGTTTTCATTTATTATTATGTTTCGGCCATAACGTTTCCTAAACTGATAAAAATTGCAAAATTATTCTTTTAAAGGTTTCTATGTTTGATGAGCTTCATTTTATACTTCTAGACTCAAAGATCAATCCATCATTTGGAAGCTCAAATCCAGTACACAAACCAGGCCTCAAAAACTCTGTACAGAAATGAATAATTTTATTGTGGGGACCATATCTCATAAATGGACGAACCAATGGAGCTGAAAGTTTACATGGAGATGAAAGACATCCGGATAATGAACCTTTATTAATATGGCCATGCATGATTATTTCATTTTCAAGGTCATTAGTGCTTTGAAACTCGGTGTTTTGGAATACGAAGAGTCACCTGGACATAATTAAATAGCTAGAGTGGTTTGGACATATATCCTTCCTACATGGACCAATAAGGCGCAAATTTGTGGGTCGATAGAGGAGATCCAGGGGAACAACTTTCAATAAGGAACAAGTCCCAAATTACGTCATTAAGAAGGTCATAAATGCGCATTCTTTCGGAGGACTATTTTTGGTGCCAAATTTCCACACCCTCTCCCTATAAAAGAGTGTGTCTTTTTCATTCCAAAGGGTTGGAAACATAGGAATAGCCTTTGTTGGACATTATATGTAGTTTATTATTGTATTTTATTTTATTTTAATTCTGTAATTGCATTACATGTTTTAATTTAAGTGTTCTCTTTTCTCCACTTTTCTATCTCTCTTTTGTTTTCTCTCCCCGTTTTCTTTTCACTGTGAACTCTTATGCTCGTGATCATGAGTAGCTAACCTGAGGAATTTCTTGGGGGATTAATTCAGTGGTGAACCGAAGTCATTGATCATTAATGTTATATAGTTTCTTTTTTTTACTTATAGTTAGGCTAAGGGGGATCTTAGTGGGCAAGACGGCTTTGTGTCTCCAGTTTCCACCTGATGCTTAGCTTTCACTTCTGTCACATTCTCCCTCGATCGAGAAGGTGGTTGTATGGTCTCTCGGCGATCATTGAGTGTATCGTACGTTCACAACCATAGGCATAAGGGTATTTTCATGCATACGTTGGAGCATGTTCATTAAGTAAATTGGAAACTATGAAAATAGACGATGAAGGTTCACTCTGGATAATCTCCCAGGAGGATCTCCTTTCTGTCTAACATAGTTCTGTTTGCATTCATTGTGTTTTCATTGCATCTGCATATTTACTTTTAGTTTTCTAATTTTAATTGTCAAATATCACTTCTGGTCATTTTAGTTTATATATATACACTTAATTAGAAATAATGAGTGATTGACTTCAAAAGTATCCTCAAGAGATCGACCTAGGTCAGCCACTGTGATGCACTTAGTATAAATATTTTTGATAGCGCGCACGACAACGCTTCATCAAATTGGTGTCGTTGCCGGGGAGCCAAGTGGTCTTCACTAGTTGTTTTTATTCACATATTGTAAATTATTTTTTCTTCCATTCATTAAAAAAACAAAAAAATTCATAAATTTCAAAAAAAAATTGTTCCGGATGAATTTCAATTCAAATTATTATGCATGGACTGATCAATCACAGATGCATGAAGAAGTTCAAAATGATTATGAATCCAAAATGCAAGAAATTCATGAAGAGATTAAAAAACTAAATAGAACTGAAAAACGGATTGATGAATATATTCTTTCACTGATGGAACAACCCGAACCTGAACCTGAACCTGAACCTGAACCCAAACGAGTGGTGGAAGAGATTTCACCGATTATTTTTTATGTCAAAGAACCTGAGGAGGGTGAGAAGGAGCTTCTAATGAAATTAATCATATCATCCCGTACTCAACCATTGCTCGAGGAGGTCCCTAATTTACATATTCCTGCTGATGCACTTATGGGAGATCAACAATTTTTGGATGAATCCTGGAATCACTTTGTTGAAGGTAACCTGAAACTTGATCTTCCCATGCTTGATATTGAAAAATAAGAACCTTTTGACCTCTCTCTTGCTTTGGAAGATGATAAAGATGATGCACATGCTGAGACAGAGTTTCCAATGGTCTTTCCTGAAGAGATCAATTTCCTAGGTGACTTACATGAAAGGGAAGATTTCTTAATTGATTCATCTTGTTTTAATCTTATTCGAACTGAATTTTTTTCTAACTTCCCTTTTCCTGAAATATCTGATACAGTAAAAATGGAGAAGACCTTGGATGATATGAAAGATACAAATCAAGTGTTGGTGATCAAGGAAGAAGATCTATAGAAGCTAGTGGTTGTGCGACTGCCTCCTCTACAACAAATTTCATACCATTTGGAGGAGGACACCACAGAACTTCACATGGAGCACCCCAATATTCTATCCCCTCCCACTCTGGATCTAAAATACTATCTTTATTATTTCATGGGGGTTGGGAAATTTCTTATTTTATTTGGGGTTCTCCAATCTCAGTGTTTAATGATGGACACAGGGAAAAGTCACATGTGGTGGTTTATCTCAAAAAAAACCATATCCACCATCTGATTGGGGATAATCTGCTGCAACTGCCTGACTAGGGGCAGTAAAAACCTAGCATCCGCTTGGGGGTCAAACCAAGAATTATCCCTGTTATCTTTCTTTTCATTTATTTTTCTTATGAGTTGTTATTTATTTTGTTTGTGCTTTCATTTTTCATGTTGTTTTTTTGAAATTTTCTTATTTTCAATTTTTGTGTGTTTTTAGGAATTTTGAGCTGAATCGAATACTTTGGAAAATTAAAACCATCTTGGTATTTTTTTTCCCATTGCTTGATTTGATTATTTGAGGTTTTAAATGATTGCTGAATGGATTTTGTTTCTGATTTCTGATCTTTTCATTTGATGATGTTTGATTGATTGTGAGACTCATCTGAACTAGTGCTGTCCAAATTGAAAATCATGCCCAACCCAAGAGGTTTCTAAACCTATTTGACATCTTCATACATTTCAATTTTTCTTGAGAGTCTTAAGACATGTTGTGTGATCCAGAACTTGCTCTTTTTCTCTTTTTCAACGCTGTTAGAGTTCATGGAATGTGTCATGTATGATTGAGGCATCACTTTGAAAGCCCCTTTTGCATTAATCTTTTATTTTGTCATACCTTTACATCTGACCATCTTAAGACTCTAGTAGCCATGAAATACCTTGTTAGGAAGCCACATTAAAATCCATTTATCCCTTTCCAACCTACTCTAGAAGTTAAATGCATGATTATTGTTGACTTCAAGTGTGGGGTAGGGAGAAGACGGGCTTTATTTTTCTTTCCTGAATAATTTTTTCGTGCTAAATTGAAAGTGTTACCATATTTATTGCTTCTTGGGTGGAATAAATGTTATGATGGGAAGATGGATGGGTGGCCCAAAATATCATTACACATATGGGCTGGGTGTTAACCAATTTTTGATGATCAAAATCTACCTCTCTTTTCCTCCAAAACATGATTCTGAAGAGAAATCCAGATCTGAATTCAAGATGAAATAATACTACAAATGGGCAAAAGAGGGATGAAATTCATTGATGTTGAAATCCCAAGTGTGAACTTCCCGAAAGAAGAGGTGTTTAGAGCTGATTATTTTTTTGAGCTGATTGATGAGCACACCATTCTTGAGAAAAACTATTTTCATGGATTTACTTTACTTTAGAGCATAACCATCCTCATTCTGCCTCAGATGTTTTTACATTTTAAAACCTGCCAACCCTCAGCTTCAGAACAACCCATGAAAAAGACCTCATGAGTGACACATTTTTGACTCTGTAAAGTGGAGATACTAGGAGGATAGCAAGCCTATGGAAATCACACATGTTCTTGGGAATGAGAAAAACTCCACATTAAAATATCCTTGAGTGAAGAGAGAAATAATTTTCCAGGGAGGTAGGTACAACATGAATGTGAGGATTAACATGATATTGAATGGATTCATATTATTTTTGAGGATTTCTGAAATTCTGATCCATGTAGGAGGCATTATATTTTCTTTGACATGATAATTGAGCTATGTTGTCATTTATGCTTTGAGAAGTTTGTTTTTGACCATGGTATAAGATGATTGCCCAGGAGTGCAATATTTAAGTGTGGGGGATTTGATAGAACAAATATTTTCAATTATTTTATTCTGAATTTCAATTTTTTTAATCTCACTGATGTTTTATTTCAATGGAAATTGTCACATTTTATGTTTTATGAGTATTTTTGAGCTTAATTGGAAAAACAGCTTATTTTGGATTTAAACAGTTTTCATTTATTATAATGTTTCGGCCATAACATTATCTAAACTGATCCAAATTGCAAAATTCTTCTTTTACAGGTTTATATGTTCGATGAGATTCATTTTATACTTCTGGACCCAGAGCTCAATCCATCATTTGGAAGCTCAAATCCAGCTCACAAACCAGGCCTCGAAAATTGTTTACAGAACTGAATAATTTTATTGTGGGGACCATTTCTCATAAATGGACAAACCAATGGAGCTGAAAGTTTACATGGATCTGAATGACATCCGGATGAAGAACTTTTATTAAGATGGCCGTGAATTAGTATTTCATATTCAAGGTCATTAATGCGTTGAATCTTGGTGTTTTGGAATACGAAGAGTCACCTGGACAGAATTATATAGCCAATGTGGTTTGAAACTATATCCTGCCTACATGGACCAATAAGGCGCAAAGTTTGTGCTTCGAGAGAGGAGATCCAAGGGAACAACTTTCAAGAAGGAACAAGTCCCAAATTCCATCATTAAGATGGTCATAAATGTGCATTCTTTCAGAGGACTATTTTTTGTGCCAAATTTCCACACCCTATCCCTATAAAAGAGTATAAGGCCCCAGCATTAAACCTTACTTAATCTTGAGTTATTACCAGATTACACATTGAGGATCTTTTCGGGTTTAGAGTTTTAGAGAATTAGATCATAAAACATGCATTACATTACACATATAAACAAAGAGGTTACATAAAGATAGTATTCTTTATTCCAATCAATGGAAACATATTTAAAATAAAACATGGATTATTTCTTGACACTTCCTTGACACTATCATCATATCATATACCTTTCCCTTGACCTGTGAAAAACATTTCAAAAAAAACTTGGGATGATCATAAAAAGCTCAGTAAGGGATATAAAAATATGGAAAGGAAACATGGGTACATATATACATAAGAATGAGATCATACATTACCCATAAAACATAAGCATTTTAACATACCTAATCAAATCATGAATAAATCATAGAAATCATAAGACATAAAGTTAACTTGAGGCATTCATAACATCATTACGTAGGGAGTAACCCTCTTGGTTACATTTGGAATACCCATCACAGTATTTTCCCTAAATCTCTTCAGAAGAACCTTAACGTTTCACTCCTTCGCCTTACCCAATGCATTGGAGATCTATATCGGGCTCACCCTCCCTTAGTTTATCACGGAACCACCCGTCTTCATAATAATGCCCAAGAACCTCAACATAATCGTATCACATAAAACATGCATAAAAGAAACATAACATTTCCACCATTCTATCACAAGATATCAATACAACACATTGATATAAAAACATTATGAAAACTATTTTCAATACCAAAATAAAAGAAAAGTAAAACATGGTATTTATTTTTCTTTCAAAAAAGAAGGAATGTCTTGTAGAGGAAGCCGAAACTCAAATAATTGTCACGGCGGCGAAGAAGTCGTTGTCCCCGCATACGTATGACAAAAACATTCCCTTATGTCATTTAGTAAAACGCTTCATATAAAAAAATATTCCTTTTGGATAAACGTAAAATTCAAAGGGTTTTATACACCATATAAAAGAAGGTTGTGTATAAAACAAAATATGCCTCAATGAAAGGAGATTGAGACGAAGTCCCATACCTCGGGTATGACTTGACTCGATCGTTCTTTAATGTCATGAATAATAAACATGACTTAATTTCTACTTCTTTAAGAACATTTGTTAAGTTCATTATTCCTTTTATATCACTTATTGCCATGTCATGAACACTATGTAATTATTTAAGTCAATAACAGTCGTTTTAACAATCATTGATACTTGAGTCAAAAATAAATCCTTTATAATTACATGTTGTTCATGTATCCATTATATCCAGAATTATAATCATTATTTATATATCATATATATCCAGTATATACATGCATTTATAATATTACATAATCATTTAGAGGTAAGAAATGAAATGCACCGTTCATGGAGACGGTAAGTCGTACGTACGCATTAACGCTACTTTCATTTCTATTTCGTATTTTATAAAATGGAATAATAATGATATAAAGGTATATTATAATTCCAGTATAATATCATATATAATATCATAGTTCCATTCTTTATATGTCCCACATATGGTATTTAATGAATCAAATCACTTTGAGGGGACGGTAGTCCTCACTTCCTTAAATGAAGATATCGCGTTTACCCATAATGGAAACCATAAAGGTATAACCAAAAAAACAGAATCTTAAGGAAAACATAAACATGTTATATATAATATATAAATATAGTGACATCTTAATGGCCACCTTTGAAGGTGTTAAAAGAATGTTGAACAATCATCGTTTCAGAAGGCATAAATTCACCATCCATGGAAACAGTATGTTCGTTAACCATTAGATGTAGGTGTGTGTAAGTGTAGCTCGAATCCATATTATAACAACATCCTAGTATATTTAGGATACTGGAGTTGTTACAAAATAAAATAATAAAAAGAGTTTAGGGGGTTGGAGAAGCAAAATAAAACAAAAGGACTCAAAAGAAGACATTACCATAAAATCGGGTAACTCCCTTTGGTTTGAGCTCAAAGGATTCCTCGGGAAGACTTCTGCCCAAAGTGATGCTTCAAGGAGTAAGAGAGGGAATTGGAGAGACAAAATTGGCAGGTGTTTGCCGAGCCAAAGGCTTTGGGAGTGTGGTTAAGGAGGTAGAGGTGGGGCCTTTTATAAGAGGAGAGGAGGGGCACTCTTGGAAAGTAAAGATAAGTTGCTTTATTTTAAAACGATTTTCGGATTCAAAAGGTCCCACATTGATATAATTCGAGAATAAGGTGATAAGGGTTCGAAATCCACTCATCCAATTGGTTTTGGCCATGTGTCGGTCTTAAATTTTACATTATCTTTCCATTTTATTTAAATCGTTAAATAATGAGGTCGTCGCTGCATCATCATGATGTCATAAATAATTTAATTTATTTAATGTATAAAAATTATAACAAAAATACTATGATGTACGAAATCTTTTTAGATTTCTAATTAATATTTATATTCACAAATAGGACTTGTATAACCCCATATAAAAATTGTTTTAGTAACATAACTCATGTTTGTGTCATTTTTACTTTAACATTAAATAAAAAGTTATTTATGTCATTTCCCAACCAAAGTGGCTCCATGGGGTCCCCAAGTTGACCCATGGCCTGTCTTGGTCGGCCATTACACATCCAATGAGGGTAGGACATGTGTCAAGCTAATCTCATACTATTAAAACATTATTTTTACCTTAAACTACACTAATTACCACTAATCGCGATTAAAAACATAATAAGTTACTATTCGCCAAAAAATTATTTTAATCCCATTTCACCACATTTTAATTCTTAATTACAACCATGTATGTCGGATTTTTTAAATTCAAAACACAATTATGGAAAAATTTCATTTAAACGGAAAAATCAGTTTTTATAAGTACCACTTAGTGGTTTCACTATTCATTAAAAATTGACGTTTTTCAGAAAATTACCAAAAATTCACCCTAAGCTATATTTGATATTCCAAATTAAAAAATGAAGACTATTTTACAAAATTAAAAACATATAAGTCACATTAATTAATTTAATAATTAATTCTCGTTGTCATGACAAATAGCATGTTTTTATGGAACAATAAGTATCAAAATATTGACACTAGTTTAAGTCCAATTTCAAAGTGAAATCGATTCCAATGACCAACATTGGATAAAATGGTAAAAATATATTCTAATTTCACTTCAAAAGCAATTCAAAATATAATCTAATCATATAAATAAATTAGATTAAAAAGAGGTTTTGAATTAAAATACACCATTTTTCACTATTCATTAAAAAATGAACTTTATCGGAAAAATACCAAAAATTCACACAAAGTAAATTTTGATATCCCAATCATAAATAATAATTTCATTTTGACAAAAATAGCTTATAAAATTTTCAAAAGATAGATTTAAAAAGGGTTTGCCATCAAAAGGCAGTAAAACAATCTTTTAAGAATATTAGTGTATTCCATGCATAAGATTGTATTTATTTTCATTTTAAGCCTCTAAAACACTATCTTAATCATTAATAGACATAGATAAAAATATCTATTATTCATTAATTACTTGGGATTTTACATCCTTCCCCCCTTTAGAAAATTGCGTCCCCGCAATTTATTTACTTATCGAATAAATGGGGGTACTTATCCCTCATTGCATTTTCAGATTCCCATGTAGCCTCTTCCATCATGTGGTTTTTTCAAAAAACCTTTACCTGATTAATCACCTTATTCAGTAACACTTGCTCCCTATGGTCAAGAATCTTGACCGGTTGTTCCTCATATGATAGGTTCTCTTCTAGCTGAACTACTTCTGGACTCAAAACATGAGATGGATCTGGCATATACTTTCTCAACATCGAAACATGAAAAACATTGTGTACCTTAGATAAACATGGAGGTAAAGCCACTCGGTATGCAACTGATCTAACTCTCTCCAAAATTTCATATGGTCCAATAAACCTTGGACTCAACTTTCCTTTCTTACCAAATCTCATCACACTTTTCCAAGAAGAAACCTTGAGAAAAACATGATCACTTACCTCAAAAGAGAGATCCTTCCTCCTGTTGTCCGCATAACTCTTCTGCCTACTCTGAGCTATTCTCATGTGTTTCTGAATCAGCTGAACTTTTTCTTCCATCTCTTCTACCAATTCTGGCCCCATCAACTTCCTTTCACCCACTTCATCCCAGAAATCTGGAGTTCGACACCGCTTCCCATATAATGCCTGAAATGGTTCCATCTTTATACTGGAATGAAAACTGTTATTATATGAAAATTCAACCAAAGAAAGATATTGGTCCCAACATCCCTGATAATCCATAGAACAAGCTTGTAGCATATCTTCAAAGGTCTAAATTGTTCTTTCTGACTGCCCATCTGATTGAGGATGAAAAGTTGTACTAAAATTTAATTCAGTACCCAACGACTTCTGAAGGCCTTTCCAAAAGTTAGAAGTGAACCTGGGATCATGATCAGATACAATGGAGAGAGGAACTCCATGTAACTTGACTATCTCTTTAAGATACAAACGGGAAAGTTGATATAGGGAAAAAGTATCTCGTATAGAAAGGAAATGAGAAGATTTAGTCAAGTGATCAACAATAACCCAGATTGCATTATTACCTTGAGATGTCTTCGGTAATCACACAACAAAGTCCACGGATATATTCTCCCATTTCCACTCTGGCACTGGTAAAGGCTGAAACATCCCTTTCGGTAACTGTCGCTCTGCTTTAACCTGTTGACATGTCAAACACTTCACAGTAAAATCAGCAATATCTCTTTTCATTCCATCCCACCAGTAATACTCCCGCAGATCTCTATACATCTTAGTACTGCCAGGATGAACTGAAAACGGAGAACTATGAGCTTCACATAACAACTCTCTCTTCAATTGTGAATCACAAGTCACACACAATCTCTTCCCAAATCTCAAAACGCAATCATTATCAATGTTGAATTCAGGCAACTTACCTTTCTGAACCAGCTCTACCTTTCTGCAACTCACTGTCTTGCTTCTTTGCTTGCTTGATTCTATCTGATAGAGATGATCTCACTGATACCTGAAACAAAAGAGAAGAACATCCTGCACCCACAACTTCTATGCCAAAGTTCATCAAATCCTTAACCAAAGGATCACATTCCAAACACAACATTGCTAATGAAGCATTACTTTTTCGACTCAAAGCATCAGCCACTTTATTTGGTTTTCCCGGATGGTAATTAATTGTACAATCATAATCCTTGATTAATTCTAGCCATCTCCTTTGTCTCATGTTCAATTCTTTCTGAGTGAATATATACTTTAAACTTTTGTGATCGGTATATATTTCACATTTTACTCCATACAAATGATGCCTCCAAATTTTTAAAGCAAAAACAACAGCAGCTAATTCCAAATCATGTGTAGGGTAATTTACCTCATGAGTTTTCAACTGTCGTGAAGCATAAGCAATTACCTGATCATTCTGCATTAGGATGCAACCAAGTCATTTCAATGAAGCATCACTGTAGATAAGAAACTCACCATTCCTGGAAGGTAGTGCCAAAACTGGAGCATTCACCAATCTTCTTTTCAATTCCTGAAAACAATCATCACATTCTTTTGTCCAGATAAACATAACACCCTTCCAAGTTAGCTTAGTCATTGGACTAGATAACCGTGAAAAATTTCTAACAAACCTTTGGTAATAGCCTGCCAAACCAAGGAAGCTACGAATCTCAGTTACATTTGTGGGTCTTGGCCATTCTTCAACAACCTTTGTTTTTGCAGGATCAAAAGTTATCCCATCTTTAGAAACAATGTGACCAAGGAAAGAAATTTGTTGCAACCAAAACTCACACTTGCTGAATTTCCCAAAAAATTTCTTTATTTTAAGGTTTGCAAGATAACCCTTAAATGTCTTTCATGCTCCTCTTTACTTTTACAAAACACCAAAATATCATCAATGAAAACCACCACAAACTTATCCAAGAACTCATGGAAAATTCTATTCATTTAGTCCATGAATACAACAGGTGCATTGGTTAGACCAAAAGGCATTACTACAAATTCATAATGGCCATATCTTGTACGGAACGCGGTCTTCTGAACTTCTTCTTCCTTTACCTTCAGCTGATGGTACCCCGATCTCAAGTCAATCTTTGAAAAATACTGAGCTCCCTGGAGCTGATCAAACAAATCATCGATATGAGGCAAAAGATATTTGTTCTTAACAGTGATGTTATTAAATGCTCTATAATCAATGCAAAGTCTCATAGAACCATCTTTCTTTTTAAGAAATAAAATAGGAACACCCCACGGTGATGTGCTAGGTCGAATGAAACCTTTCTCTAATAAATCTTGCAATTGCTCCTTCAACTCTAAAAGTTCAATTTGAGCCATTCGATAAGGGGGTTTTGAAATTGGATTAGCATTAGGAACTAAGTCGATAGTAAACTCAACTTCCCGATCTGGTATTATTCTAGGAAACTCATCAGGAAAAACATCAGGATACTCATTTACCACTGGCACATAATTAATTTGAACAGTTGATTTATTTTCAACTATGTGTGCATGGTAACATTCATTTCCATCTTTTACAAGTTTCATGGCCTCTTGATAAGTTATCAACAGTAAGGGTTCATTCTTGTACACAAACTGAAAGTCTTTCTGAAAAGAAACTCTTTAACTCTACAGTCAATCTTAGCATGGTAAATAGAGAGCCAATCCATACCCAGGATAACATCAATCTCTACTAGAGGTAGAACAATAAGGTTTGCAAGTAGGTTCTTTCCACAGATAAGGATAAGAAGATTCTTATAAATTCTTTTTTCCTCAACATTCCCCCTAGGTGTTTTTACCAAAAGTTCAGGAGTCATTTCTTGAGATGGTATTCCCATTTTACTAGAAAAGGTTTCAGAGATGAAAGAATGTGTAGACCCCGAATCAAACAACACACTGGCATAATCTGAAAAAACAAACAAATTACCTGATACAACTTCATTTGATGGCCCGAAATCTGCTGAAGTAGTTGCAAAGGATTTCACCACCCCATTTTTCCTGTAGTCTAACTGCTTCCCATCACTCAAGCTCTTTGTCGGACACTCATTTTCATAGTGACCCATCTCATTGCACTTAAAACATTTCACTAACTGTAAATCAAATTTGGTCTTACCATCACCTTGATCCTTTTCAGTGAAATCACGAGCCTTATGTCCCATCTTACCACATCAGTAGCACTTTCCAGAATTCAGAAGACATTCCCCAGCTTTCCTTTTTCCACATTTATCACAAACTGGAAACTTAGTTTTCTTACCATCAGACTTTTTTTTGAAGAATTCTTACCTTTCTCCTGCCACCTCGGTCTCTTCTTCTGTGGGTTGTTATAGAACACTTGATCATCGGCAAACTCCATTTCCACCTTCTCAGCACATCGAACAAGCTTTTCATAACTTTTAAACTCACGATAAGCTAATGCCCTTCGATATTTTTTCTTTAATCCAGAGTAAAAATGATTGATTTTACTATCAAGGTCTCGGATAAAATTTGGAGCATACCTTGCCAATCGAGTGAACCTTTCTTCATAGGTAGCCACTGAGTCTTCCTCTTGCCTCAATTCCAAGAATTTCTTTTCCATCCTAAGTCGAACAGCCTTAGGAAAATACTTCTCAAGAAACATACCTTTTAATTCATCCCAGTCAAGAGCATCAATCTCATCGGCGTCCCTGACATTTTTAACCATAGACCACAACTGATATGCCTCACCCTCCAAACGGTAAATAGAACGACTAACCTTTTGATTGTCTAAACACCCCATGACATCAAAAATCTTCTCCCGTGCTTTAATCCACCCTTCAGCTAGCACAGGGTCAGATGATCCTCTGAATGATGGGGGATGTTTCCTCATGAAGTGTTCCACCACTGACATGTTCCTTTGCGGTTGATCTGGCTGATCTCGTGTATGGATACAACCGCCATTTATCACTTGAGTCAACTGCGCCATTACTGCAACAAACTGTTCAGTTCCAATTCCGACCATCTCAGGATTCTGATTCAGAAGGTTATTTCCTTCTGTATGCCTTCCAAGCACTACATCCCTATTTCCTCTGCGGAAAACCATTCTGAACAAACATGTCTTAGATGAAGCAACATGGTAATCTTCAAATTCTATATCATTTCAAAAATATTTTTGGATAATAATTTAATATAATTCTAACTCCTAAAGTTATCTAAACCGACCATTGATACCAACTATAAGGCCCCAGCCTTAAACCTTACTTAATCTTGAGTTATTACAAGATTACACATTGAGGATCTTTTCGGGTTTAGAGTTTTAGAGAATTAGATCATAAAACTTGCATTATATTCCACATATAAACAAAGTGGTTACATAAAGATAGTATTCTTCATTCCCATCAATGGAAACATATTTAAAATAAAACATGGATTATTTCTTGACACTTCCTTGACACTATCATCATATCATGTACCTTTCCATTGACCTGTGAAAAATATTTCAAAAAAACATGGGATGAGCATAAAAAGCTCAATAAGGGATATAAAAATATGGAAAGGAAACATGGGTACATATATACATAAGAATGAGATCATACTTTACCCATAAAACATAAGCATTTTAACATACCTCATCAAATCATGAATAAATCATAGAAATCATAAGACATAAAGGTAACTTTAGGCATTCATAACATCCTTACGTAGGGAGTAACCCTCTTGGTTACGTTTGGAATACCCATCACAGTATCTTCCCTAAATCTATTTGGAGAAACCTTAACGTTTCACTCCTTCGCGTTACCCAATGCATTGGAGAGCTATATCAGGCTCACCCTCCCTTAGTTTATCACGGAACCACCCGTCTTCATAATAATTCCCAAGAACCTCAACATAATCGTATCACATAAAACATGCATAAAGGAAACATAACATTTCAACCTTTCTATAACAAGATATCAATACAACACATTGATATAAAAACATTATGAAAACCATTTTCAATAAGAAAATAAAAGAAAAGTAAAACATGGTATTTATTTTTCTTTTAAAAAAGAAGGAATGACTTGTAGAGGAAGCCGAAACTCAAATAATTGTCACGGCGGCGGAGAAGTCGTTGTCGCCGCATAAGTATGACAAAAACATTCCCTTTTGTTGTTTAGTAAAACGCTTCATATAAAAAAAGATTCCTTTTGGATAAACGTAAACTTCAAAGGGGTTTATACTACGTATAAAAGAAGGTTGTGTATAAAACAAAATATGCCTCAATGAAAGGAGATTGAGACGAAGTCCCATACCTCGGGTCCGACTTGACTCGATCATTCTTTAATGTCCTGGATAATAAGCTTGAGTTAATTTATACTTCATTAAGAACATTTTTCAAGTTCATTATTCCTTTTATATCACTTATTGCCATGTCATGAACACTATTTAATTATTTAAGTTAATAACGGTCGTTTTAACGATCATTGGTACTTGAGTCAAAAATAAACCCTTTATAATTACATGTGGTTCATGTATCCATTATATCCAGAATTATAATAATTATGTATATATAATATATATCCAGTATATACATTCATTTATAATATTACATAATCATTTATAGGTAAGAAATGAAATGCACCGTTCATGGAGACGGTAAGTCGTACGTACACATGAACGCTACTTTCATTTCTATTTCGTATTTTATAGAATGGAATCATAATGATATAAAGGTATATTATAATTACAGTATAATATCATATATAATATCGTAGTTCAATCCTTTATATGTCCCACATATGGTATTTAACGAATCAACTCACTTTGAGGGGGCGGTAGTCCGCACTTCTTTAAATGAAGATATCGCGTTTACCCATAATGGAAACCATAAAGGTATACCCAAAAAGAAAAAAACAGAAGCTTAAGGAAAACATAAACATATTATATATCATATATAAATATAGTGACATATTAATGGCCACCTTTGAAGGTGTTAAAATAATGTTGAACAATCATCGTTTCGGGAGGCATAAATTCACCATCCACGGAAACAGTATGTTCGTTAACCATTAGATGTAGGTGTGTGTAAGTGTAGCTCTAATCCATATTATAAAAACATCCTAGTATATTTTGGATACTGGATTTATTACAAAAAGAAAAGAATAAAAAGAGTTTAGGGGGTTGGAGAAGCAAAATAAAACAAAAGGACTCAAAAGAATACATTACCTTAAAATCGGGTAACTCCCTTTGGTTTGAGCTCAAAGGCTTCCTTGGGAAGACTTCTGCTCAAAGTGAGGCTTCAAGGAGTAAGATAGGGATTTTTAGAGACAAAATGGGCATGGCTTGGCCGAGGAAAAGGCTTTGGGAGTGTGGGTAAGGAGGTAGAGGTGGGGGCCTTTTATAAGAGGGGAGGAGGGGCACTCTTAGAAAGTAAATATAAGTTAGTTTATTTTAAAAAGAGTTTCGGATTCAAAAGGTCCCACATTGATATAATTAGAGTCCAAGGTGATAAGGTTTCGAAATCCACTCATCCAATTGGTTTTGTCCTTGTGTAGGTCTTAGAGTTTACATTATTTTTCCATTTTATTTAAATCGTTAAATAATGAGGTCATCGCTGCATCATCCTGATGTCATATATAATTTAATTTATTTAATGTCTAAAAATTAAAAAAAAATACTATGATGTAGGAAATCTTTTTATCTTTCTAATGAATATTTATAGTCAAAAATCTGACTTGTATTACCCCATATAAAAATTGTTTTAGTAACATAACTCATGTTTCTGTCATTTTTACTTTAACATTAAATAAAAAGTTATTTATGTCATTCCCCAACCAAAGTGGCTCCATGGGGTCCCCAAGTTGACCCATGTCTTGTCTTGGTCGTCCATGACACATCCAATGAGGGTTGGACATGTGTCAAGCTCATCTCATACTATTAAAACATTATTTTTACCTTAAACTACACTAATTACCACTAATCGCGATTAAAAACTTAATAAGTTACTATTCACCAAAAAATTATTTTAATCCCATTGAACCACATTTTACTTCTTAATGACAACCATTTATGTCGTATTTTTGAAATTCAAAACACAATGATGGAAAATTTTCATTTAAACGGAAAAATCAGTTTTTATAAGTATCACTTAGTGGTTTCACTACTCATCAAAAATTGATATTTTTCAGAAAATTACCAAAAATTCACCCTAAGCTATATTTGATATCCCGAATTCAAAAATGAAGTCTATTTTAAAAAATTCAAAACATATAAGTCACATTAATTAATTTAATAATTAATTCCCGCTGTCATGACAAATAACGTGTTTTTATGAAACAATAAGTATCAAAAGATTGACACTAGTTTAAGTCCAATTTCAAAGTGAAATTGATTCCAATGACCACCATTGGATAAAATGGTAAAAATATATTCTAATTTCACTTAAAAACCATTTCAAAAGAAAATCTAATCATATAAATAAACTAGATTAAAAAGTGGTTTTGAATTAAAAAACAACATTTTTCACTATTCATTAAAAAATGAACTTTATCGGAAAAATACCAAAAATTCACACAAAGTAAATTTTGATGTCCCAATCATAAATAATAATTTTATTTTGACAAACATAACTTATAAAATTGTCAAAAGATAGATTTAAAAAGGGTTTTCCATCAAAAGGCAGTAAAACAATCTTTTAAGAATATTAGTGTATTCCATGCATAAGATTGTATTTATTTTCATTTCAAGCCTCTAAAACACTATCTTAGTCATTAATAGACATAGATAAAAATATATATTATTCATTACTTACTTGGGATGTTACAAAGAGTGTGTCGTTTTCATTCCAAAGGGTTGGCAACTTAGGAATTGCCTTTGTTGGCCATTATATGTAGTTTATTATTGTATTTTATTTTATTTTAATTATGTAATTGCATTACATGTTTTAATTCAAGTGTTCTCTTTTCTCCACTTTTCTATCTCTGTTTTTTTTTCTCTCCCCGTTTTCATTTCACTGTGAACTCTTATGCTCGTGATAATGAGTAGCTAACCTGAGGAATTTCTTGGGGGAGTAATTCAGTGTTGAACCCAAGTCTATGATCATTAATGTTATATAGTTTCTTTTTTTACATATAGTTAGGCTAAGGGGGATCTTAGTGGGCAAGGTGTCTTTGTGTCTCCACTTTCCACCTGAAGCTTAGCTTTCACTTCTGTCACATTCTCCCTCGATCGAGGAGGTGGATGTATGGTCTCTCGTTGATCGTTGAGTGTATCGTACGTTCACAACCATAGGAAGAAGGGGATGTTCATGCATACGATGGATCATGTTCATTAAGTAAATTGGAAACTATGAAAATAGATGATGAAGGTTCACTCTGGATAATCTCCCGAGAGGATCTCCTTTCTGTCTAACATCATTCTGTTTGCATTCATTGTGTTTGAATTGCATCTGCATATTTACTTTTAGTTTTGTAATTTTAATTCTCAAATATCATTTCTGGTCATTTTAGTTTATATATATACACTGAATTAGAAATAATTAGTGATTGACTGCAAAAGGCTCCTTAAGAGATCGACCTAGGTCAGCCACTGTGCTGCACTTAGTATAAATATTTTTGAGAGCGCACACGACAACGCTTCATCAAATTGGCGCCATTTCCGGGGAGCCAAGTGGTCTTCACTCATTGTTTTTATTCACATATTGTAAATTATTTTTTCTTCCATTCATTAAAAAAACACAAAAAATCATAAATTTCAAAAAAAAATTATTTGTTCATGATGAATTTCAATTCAAATTTTTATGGATGGACTAATCAATCACTGCTACATGAAGAAGTTTAAAATGATTATGAATCCAAAATGCAAGAACTTCATGAAGAGATTCAAAAACTAAATAGAACTGAAAAAAGGTTTGATGAATATATTCGTTCACTGATGGAACAACCCGAACCTGAACCAGAACATGAACCTGAACCCAAACGAGTGGTGGAAGAGATTTCACCGATTATGTTTTATGTCAAAGAACCCGAGGAGGGTGAGAAGGAGCTTCTAAAGGAATTAATCATATCATCCCATACTCAACCATTGCTCGAGGAGGTCCCTAATTTACATATTCCAGCTGATGCACTTATGGGAGGTCAACAATTTTTGGATGAATCCTGGAACCACTGTGTTGAAGATAACCTGAAACTTGATCTTCCCATGCTTGATATTGAAAAATAAGAACCTTTTGACCTCTCTCTTGATTTGGAAGATGATAAAGATGATGCACCTACTGAGATGGATTTTCCAATGGTGTTGCCTGAAGAGATCAATTTCCTAGCTGACTTACTTGAAAGGGAAGATTTCTTAATTGATTCATCTTGTTTTAAATTTATTCAAATTGAATTGTTTTCTAACTTCCCTTTTCCTAAAATTTCTGATACAGTAAAAATGGAGAAGACCTTGGATGGTATGAAAGATACAACTCAAGTGGTGGTGATCAAGGAAGAAGAGCTAGAGAAGCTAGTGGTGGTGCGACTTCCACCTCTACAACAAATTTCATACCATTTGGAGGAGGACACCCCAGAAGTTCACAGGGAGCAAACCTATATTCTATCCCCTCCCACTCTGGATCTAAAATTCTATCTTTATTAATTCTTGGGGGTTGGGAACTTTCTTATTTTCTTTGGGGTTCTCCAATCTCAATGTTTAATGATGGACACTGGGAAAAGTCACATGTGGTGGTTTATCTCAAAAAACCACATCCACCATCTGATTGGGATAATCTGCTGCAACTGCCTGACTAGGGGCAGTAAAAACCTAGCATCCGCTTACGGGTCAAAGAAAGCATTATCCCTTTTCGCTTTATTTTCATTTATTTTTCTTATGAGTTGTCATTAATTTTGTTTGTTCGTTCATTTTTCATGTTGTTTTTCTGAAATTTTTTTATTTTCATTTTTCATTTTTTGTGTGTTTTTAAGAATTTTGAGCTGAATCGAATACTTTGGAAAATTCAAAAAATCTTGGTATTTTTGTCCCATTGCTTGATTTGATTATTTGAGGTTTTAAATTATTTCTGAATTGATTTTGTTTCTGATTTCTGATCTTTTCATTTGATGACGTTTGATTAATTGTAAAACTCATGTGCACTAGTGCTGTCCAAATTGAAAATCATGCCCAACCCGAGAGGTTTCTAAACCTATTTGACATCTTCTTACATTTCTATTTTTCTTGACAGTCTTGATACATGTTGTGTGATCTATAAATTGTTATTTTTCTCTTTTTCAAAGCTATTAGAGTTCATGGAATGTGTCATGTATGATTGACGCATCACTTTGAAATCCCCTTTTGCATTAAACTCTTATTTTGGCATACCTTTACATCTGAACTTATTAAGCCCCTAGTATCCATGAAATACCTTGTTATTCATCCACATTAAAATCCATTTACCCGTTTAAAACCTACTCTAGAAGTTAAATGCATGATTATTGTTGAACTCAATTGTGGGGGAGGGAGAAGATGGGCTTTATTTTGCTTTCCTGAATAATATTTTTGTGCTGAATTGAAAGTGTTTCCATATATACTGCTGCTTGGGAGGGAGAAATGTCATGATGGGAAGATGGATGGGTGGCCCAAAATATCATTACACATATGGGCTGGGTGTTCACCAATTTTTGATGATCAAAAGCTGCCTCTCTTTTCCTCCAAAACATGATTCTGAAGAGAAATCCAGATCTGAATTCAAGCTGAAACAATGCTACAAATGGGGAAAAGAGGGATGAAATTCATTGATGCCGAAATCTCAAGTGTGAACATCCTGAAAGAAGAGGTGTTTGGAGGTGATTCGTTTCTTGAGCTGATTGAGGAGCACACCATTCTTGAGAAAAATTGTTTTCATGCATTTACTTCACTTTAGAGCATAACCCTCCTCATTCTGCCTTAGATGTTTTTACATTTTAAAACCTGCCAACCCTCAGCTTCATAACAACCCATGAAAAATACCTCATGACTGACACATTTGTGACTCTGTGAAGTAGAGATACTAGGAGGATAGCAAGACTATGGAAATCACACATGTTCTTGGGAATGAGAAAAACTCCACATTAAAATATCCTTGAGTGAAGAGAGAAATAATTTTCCGGGGAGGTAGGTACAACATGCATGTGAGGATTAACATGATATTGAATGGATTCATATTATTTTTTAGGAGTTCTGAAATTCTGATCCATGTAGGAGGCATGATATTTTATTTGATATGATAATTGAGCTATGTTTTCATTTATGCTTTGAGAAGTTTGTTTTTGACCATGGTATTAGATGATTGCCCAGGAGTGCAATGTTTAAGTGTGGGGGAATAGATAGAACAAATATTTGCAATTATTTTATTCTGAATTTCAATGTTTTTAATCCCACCGATGTTTTATTTCAATGGAAATTGTCACATTTTATGTTTTATGATTATTTTTGAGCTTAATTGGAAAAACGACTTATTTTGGATTTAAACAGTTTTCATTTATTATAATGTTTCGGCCATAATGTTTTCTAAACTGATCCAAATTGCAAAATTCTTCTTTTACAGGTTCCTATGTTCGATGAGATTAATTTTATACTTCTGGACCCAAATCTCAATCCATCATTCAGAAGCTCAAATCCATCTCACAAATAAGGCCTTGAAAACTGTGTACAGAACTGAATAATTGTATTGTGGGGACCGTATCTCATAAATGGACGAACCAATGGAGCTGACATTTTACATGGAGCTGAAAGACAGACGTATGAAGAACTTTCATTAATATGGCCGCACATGATTGTTTCGTTTTCAAGGTCATTAATGTGTTGGAACTCGGTGTTTTGGAATACGAAGAGTCACCTGGACAGAATTAAATAGACGGAGTGTCTTGGACATATATCCTTAATACATGGACCACTAAGGCTCACATTTTGTGGGTCTCCAGAGGAGAACTAGGGGAACAACTTTCAAGAAGTAACAAGTCTCAAATTACGTCATTAAAAATGTCATCAATGCGCATACGTTCGGAGGACTATTTTTGGTGCCAAATTTCCACACCCTCTCCCTATAAAAGAGTGTGTCTTTTTCATTCCAAAGGGTTGGTAACTTAGGAATAACCTTTGTTGGCCATTATATGTAGTTTATTATTGTATTTTATTTTAATTTAATTCTGTAATTTCATTACATGTTTTAATTAAAGTGTTCTCTTTTCTCCACTTTTCTATCTCTCTTTTGTTTTCTCTCCCCGTTTTCTTTTCACTGTGAACTCTTATGCTCGTGATCATGAGTAGCTAACCTGAGGAATTTCTTGGGGGAGTAATTCAGTGGTGAACCTAATTATTTGATCATTAATGTTATCAAATTTATTTTTATACTTATATTTAGGCTAAGGGGGGTCTTAGTGGGCAAGGTGCCTTTGTGTCTCCACTTTCCACCTGAAGCTTGGCTTTCACTTCTGTCACATTCTCCCTCGATCGAGGAGGTGGATGTATGGTCTCTCGGAGATCATTGAGTGTATCGTACATTCAGAACCACAGGAATAAGGGGATGTTCATGCATATGATGGAGCATGTTCATTATGTAAATTGGAATCTAAGAAAATAGACGATGAAGGTTCACACTGGATAATCTCCTGGGAGGATCTCCTTTCTGTCTAACATCATTCTATTTGCATTCATTGTGTTTGCATTGCATCTGCATATTTACCTTTAGTTTTGTAATTTTAATTCTCAAATATCATTTCTGGTCATTTTAGTTTATATATATACACTGAATTATAAATAATGAGTGATCGACTGCAAAAGGCTCCTCAAAAGATCGACCTAGGTCAGCCACTGTGCTGCACTTAGTATAAATATTTTTGAGAGCGCGCACGACAATGCTTCATCAACCACTCCTTAGTACATGTAGCCACCTTATAATATACATCACAAGGAGTGATATAAAAGCCTAGTAAGAGGGTATTTGAGAACAATATAGCTTGGGGTGAGCATAATCATAACATGGGAAACAGATCATGAACATGAGAGGAAGCATAAATTAAAGACTAGAAGTCTGGCAATGCATAAAAATGAAACATCATGTCTTAGTGGTTAACTAGCACACATATTTGGGAACAAAGATAGCATATTTTCCACATCATTTCACATTTTCTCATTAGATTCATCACATTACCCAATTAATTGGTGCATTTTATTATTCCGGGATCACCCGTCACATTCAAACATTCATATTGTGCTATATAATTCTGGGCGCCCCCGTTACATCATAATATTATCATTTTCATGAATGACACATAGAAAATATATCAATAATGAAAATTACTAACCCATGTAATGGAATGGGTTTCATCTCATAAGAACAAATTAATAAACATTGGGATCCCAAAACAAAGAGGGAATAACATACTTGATACAAGAACCATCAACCATAAATGAGAAGTAAAAATTGAGTTCTTAAAAGAAGAGTTCTTTTGGAAAACATTTTTGTTTGACATAAACAATAGTGGTAAAAAATTACATCCTAGAAAAGGAATTAAAATAATGAAAAGATTATTTTTAGGAAGTAACCCTATAAAAAATGGAGTGAAAGAGGGAGAACAAGAAGGATGAAATTTGGGTTCAAGAATTTCCCCTTACATTGTATCTGAACGCTTAATTCTCTTTAATGCCCAATATAATGACATTATATTCAATAATTATAAATTCCAAGACCTTTTATGTATTAATAGATTTCATTTTTATTTCATTATGTTATTTTTTGGGCCTTTTGATGAGTTATAGGGTTTAAAACCTTTGTTCGGGAATGTTCATTTTTATGGTCTTCTTGAGTGGTTAACTCATATTCTTAAATGAATGTTTTGGTAAAACATGGGTAAAAACCTAGAACTAATATTACATGTTATTAATGAAATTCCAGAATTTAAAATTATTTTATAATGAATTATGTTATATACCTTGTGGATGAATCATTAGATTAAAATTAAATGATGATTGTTTGGGTTAATTTGGGCAGTTTTTCGATCACAAAGAACTTGTTTTAATTTATCACTTAGTAATATGTACATAAGTAAGTTCCAGAACATTAAATAGGACATAATACAGATAAAATATTCTGGTTCAACAATAAAAATGGTTTCATGACCAGATATGAAGGTATAAATGGAAGAAGTAAACATGTCGTTCTTGAAGGTGATAAATCAACACCTCACGAACAATGTTCCCTTTAATAAAATAAAATGAAGAGGGAAATGGTTTGGATGATATAATATACCATTAGTATCACAAATGCATAGTACAATCATGATACTACAGTTACCATAACATTTTAACAAAGATAGGTGAGGGATAATAAGAAAATAATGTTAAATTGAGAGGGAATTAAAGGAGAAGAGGGAGAGAAATTACCTCTCGAATCCTCCTCTTGAGATCCTCCTTAAGGGCTCTAAGATTGTTCTTTTGATGAGGACAAAAAATCTTGGACGTGGGGGAGGGGATAGGGAAGATTCTTGGGAATATTTTAGTCAAGGATTACATCTTGAGAGGTGTGAGAAAATGAGGGTGTGAAGAGTGGTATTTATAGTGGAGGGGAGAGGGTTTTCCTTAATATAAAATTCATTAGTTTATTAATTTCCCCTAAGACAAGTAATAGTCATTATTCAATGACCACGAATATTAATTTTTTCATGTGATCCCAAAATAAGTGGTCTTACATTAGCATAACATCACACATGACTCTATAATTAGTTTATTTAGCTTATTTTATAAATTATGGTATTTCACTATTCATCAAAAATCATGTATCTCAGAAAAATCCCAAAAATTTACCCTGACCATTTATCAACTTATAGAATCAAAAAATGAAGCCCATTTTTCAAATATAATTTTCCAGATGTCATTAATTTAAAATTTAATTAAAATCGGTGTTTATTATTAAAAATAGTTTTAAAACAACCATTTACTTATTCTAAAATATACGTACATCATAATTTCACATGAATATTATTTTTATACTATCATAGGTAAGGTTACTATTCATTAGGGAATATCACTATTAGTAATGGTATTTTACTATTCATAAGGGTTAGTTACTATTCACAAATTTATTTTAGTTTTATTAAACTCAAAAAATCATCTTTAACAAAACTGTGTCTGTCAGATTCTCAAAATTTCCAATAAAGAAGTGACAAACTTGTGTTTAAATTTAATATAGCACTTGGTATTTCATTATGTTGTGTTTTCATGTGATTTTATGACATACTTATAATATAGGAATTTCTATTTAAAAACCTAGGGTCTTTACAGTTTCACTAGATACATCCCCAAAAATTTTGGTTTTAGAAATTTTTTTATTGAATCTAATATTTCTTTTAGAATATTAATGGTGGATAAGTCGGATGGAGAGAATGATTTCATTTTTTAGAGAGTGTAGATTCATGATCTTATCTTCAATAATGGACTTTAAGATAAAATATAAGGTTCTAAAAGAAAATTACCATTTCATTTTCCAATGTGAAGAATAATGTCTCTTATAAATATATTGACCCTAAAAGTTTAAATAAATCACATTACCTATTTTTATTGACCCTTTGTGACATGGTTTTGTGAAAAATAATCCATAAATCTTCTTCCAGTGAAACATAGTTTAATATTGTGTAAATTTCCTTGATTAGATCCCATTTAAGATGTTTATGAAAGAAAACACATCTCTTTTAAT
The DNA here is from genome assembly GCA_963277665.1 of Viscum album. Classification (NCBI taxonomy): domain Eukaryota; kingdom Viridiplantae; phylum Streptophyta; class Magnoliopsida; order Santalales; family Viscaceae; genus Viscum; species Viscum album. Next base: position 1,074,673,761 of record OY728129.1, read on the forward strand.
TTCAAAATAGTCCTAGGATCCTCTGTTTGGAAAAAATTTTATAACATAAAAAATATCATGTTAGATTTAGTCAATATAGATGATGATATTAATGATGAGGACTATGATTTTTTGTTTTTTAATTCCATATATGAATAATTCATTCTAATTATAGATTTTATGATTTATGGTATTGATTCCATCACTTTACCTGAAGTGAAGTCAATTGATTTGACTTGGGATATTTAAATTCATAGTTATAGAAGAATGGGTAATGGGGCCAGGTATGGGCCCAAGATTCTTAGTGTGAATGTTCCATTGAAAAAAATAAAGAATGTATGATATTTGATATTATATTTATAATTGTAGTTTTTGTGGAACATCATACCATGTTAAGAGATACTTCCCTAAGGATACTTGTAGGGAAAATATTACGCAGAATAATTTCGTATAATCCAATTTTGATAGTATCAACGTTCTCTCAGTATTTCTAGAATATATTAGTATAGAGTAGGTGTAGATCGTTGTTATCTTTCATTCATTATCCTAGTATTGGCTCTACATTCAATTATTAGGATCCCTGGTTAGAAGAGAGGTTTTGGGTATGGGTAGTTTTTTGGATTGTTTGTGATCAAGTGGAGGTATATCTCTATATATCTTTTTGTGATTTATTGTCATGTGTTTTTTTCTTTTATTTAATTCATTGAATATATTACACTTTTGTGCTTCATTATATTTTACATTTAAATTTTACATGTTTCTATTTTTTATAGGAACTAGGTACTGTTCTAGTATCTTTGGTTGTCATATAGAAAAATGAGAGTTGTACGAGGCCTCTGATGGCATGAGTTTATATGGTTGTAGGTATGTTATGATGAGAATCTCAAGTATTTGATGTTATGAATTTCGCTTAATTTAATTTATTATATTTTTTTCTTTTAGGAGCATGTTTTAGTATTTATTTATAGTATATGTGTTGGTATATGAAAATGTGGTATATGATATATTGTTGGTTATGGTGGGATTATCAAGTTTGCGTATAGGGACTTTTGTTAGTAATTATTGAATAAACCAACTAATATGTTGGGGTAGCATAGGAATGCAAGAACATCGACCATATGTGATTTATATTTAATTTTTTAATATATTTATTTTTTAAATTTTTTGTGTTAATTTCTATATATTAATTTTTTTTGACTTATGGATGAAATGAATAATCTCTTCTTTTATTTTATTTATTATTGGTTATGTCTTATAATTCTGATAGTTTTTTTGGTGGATTTTGGATTTTTCACCATTACCTATGTTTTATTTTACATTTAGTTTAGGTGGTTTTACCCTTGCATGAGGTTATGTTACCCACATGTAAGATGTATGTTACCCTTATATTTTTTTTATTTTGCAGGGTTAATCTCTAAATAAGTGGTCGTGTAACCCTATGTATTATTTAACTTTTTAGTGTTACCTATATATAGGGACAAGCATAACTTTACATGAGTATTGATTCATATTTACATGGAATAGAAATATAGTGTTCCAGCCTTATATGGTGATAGTGGTACCTTTATTTGATTATCTAGTTCACACTAAGTAGCATGTTTTGACCCTTAAGTTTTGGGAGTTGACCCTTATATAGTGTTATTATACCCTTATGCAGCTGACATGATATCCTTACGTAGTGGGTGAAGGTCCAACACTTAGCACACTAAGTAAACCATTACATAGAGAGTATTATGATGACCTTTAAGCAGAACCGACCATTTAAGGTTTGTTTCAACAACTCCATTTGAAATCTAGTTTACAAAACCCATGTTTTGATGATGGTGAAGGTTTTTAAATATATTTATTTCCTCTATTTCAGCTTCCCTAGGTCCCTGGTTGTTCCAATATAGTGATATCATCGAAAACCAGGAGAGACTAAACCAAGAGAGAAATTTTTTGGAAAGAGATGATCCATAAACAGAGATCTTATTCCTGGATTTGTTGAAAACACCATTTATGGATTATTCCTCTTGTTTTGTTCATGTAGATTGTTGTTGGTTGTTTATGTTCTAAAGAGGAATCTGGATGTAATCTATCTTGGAAGAATTTTTATAGGTGATATAAAAGCTGGTAAGGGGGTGTCAATATTTTTTTCTTTCTATTGAAATTTCCCATCTTTTTTATTTTTATTTGTTTCTTCTTGTGTACTTAGGATTATATTATTCCACTATTTTAAGTATGTTCTTATTATGTTTCCAAATTCAATTTTCTATTTTTAATCTTTCATTTGATTTCTTTTCTTAATAAAATTATCTCATGTTGTGTTCATTCCATAGTGTTGGACCAAAGTTTTATAAACCACATAAATTCAATGTGTTATTTTCCATTTTTGTAATTTTTTTATTTTTATAATAGTATATTTTCAATGCTATTGTGACAGTTAGTTTTTCTATTTATTTTGTTTGATTTATTATTTATGTGAATAATTTATTTTTATTGAATCCTTTAGTGTTTAAATTCAAATTTTTGGTAAGTTTGGGTAATAATACCTCATACCATGGAGTTATCTATTTCCCCAGATACATCCCATAACACATTTTTTCCATTAGATATAAAAAATTACAAATAAGCCAAAATATTAATTTCTTTTATAATTATAAGGCCCCTACCTTAAACCTTACTTAATATTGAATTAAATGAATAATTCACATTGAGGATCTTTTCAGGTTTAGAGTTTTAGAGAATTAGGACATAACTATTACATCTCAAAAGATTACAAAATAGAAACTTCTACTAAGTTTCCATAAAATAAAAACACTTAAAAATAAACATGTCTAGTTCCATGTTTTAGGTAGCATGACTTTCCCTTGATCCCATCCTTGACCCTATTCTACGTTAAGTCCTGTGAAAAACATTTCAAAAACATGGGATGAGCATAAAAAGCTCAGTAAGGGATACACAAATAATGAAAAATGTTAGTTTTTCAGACATCAAGTAAACCATGTATACTTTATCAAAGTAATACCTTCACCTTTATGAAGTTGTAAAAACTCTTCACTGAATAAAATATCATTACTTACCCTTTTGTAACCAAAGGATTCCCATAAAACACATATAAAGAACACATAACATATAAAGGTAACTTGGGAAATAAACATACTTAAGTGGTATAACCATATGGTCGACTTCCACACATATCACTTAATGGAATAGCCATACGGACAACTTCCATACATACTTAATGGAATAGCCATACGGCAGACTTCCATACCCAATGCATTGGAGGTTATAACGTAACCACCCGTCCTGGTATTCACGGCACCACCCGTCATATGGTTTATCACGTAACCACCTGCAAAATGTCCAACTACCATCATTACACATAAAATATTGAAAATATAAACATTTAAATAACAACATTTCATTTTCAATCACAATAAGTAATTCCCAGATATTGAATTAATCAATCCATTTTCAAAAACCATTTAAAAGAGATTTTTTAATCAAAGTGTCCCATACCAATTTGAAGCTTTTAATGGAATTATAATTTTAAAACATTTATGTCTATATAAATAAATACCGAAAACCATTTTGAAAACATGGACATTAAAGATAAATATTTAGAACAATAAATCTTTAAAACATTTAAAACGATATTTTTGTTAAATAGTTTTTAACAAAATGAGAGACTCTTGAATACAAATAATAGAGGAATAACATTTAATCTGAACATTATAATATCATGAGAATAAAGGGATACATGATATAATATGTCAAAGGACAGTATAAACACCATATAAGAGTGAATTGGTGCATAACAACAATGAAGTCTCAAAAGAAATGTAAAATGAGATGAAATCCATTATAAAGAAGGTATCCTTAAATTAAGGATAAATCAATCTCATAATTATGTGTGAAAAATATAAATACACCCAATATAAGTGGATATTATGTGTAAAACAATCAAAGGTCATTCACACATATTCAATCGATTAAATATTCAATAACTACATGATGAACCCAAAGAAATCGAAATTGGGTTAAGAAGTTCCCTTGGTAAAATTCGACAGCCTAACGGTGTCACATAAAATTTTACAAAAAAGGGTTGATGAGAGAGATAAAGGGTATCTCATCACTTGGACATAAAATTTACATAAATAAGGATATAGAAGAACATATCCCAACATAATAGTATGTGAATTAAAAGACATAACAAAATAAGTCTTTTAAATAGAGGAGGGTGAAAGGTCCCCTTACCGAGTTGGGTAACTTTCGAAAGGTACACCCCATGGAAGAAGGGAATACAATGAAGATGTAAATACCCATAAATGAAATTATACTACACAAATTGTATAATAATGGGCAGTACATACACCACTCAAAGGAAATAGTGGAAAATGTATCATAAATTTCACGGGAATAAAAGTGAGAAGAAAAATCCCTTACGAAAACTCGGCAGCCTAACGACACCACTTAAAGCTTCCAAAAATGGATTTATGAGATCAAATAGGGTCTCTCATAATATGAACATAAAAATTAAATTATGAGGAGTATAAAATAATATCCCCCATCATAAAAAATAGGATCTTAAAAGAAGTTCCATAAAGGAGAGTAGTTAAAATGAAAGAGAGAGGTTAGATCTCTTACGAAAATTCGGCAGCCTAACGGCACCACTCAAAACATCCAAAATGGATTGATGAGAGAGAATAGGGTCTCTCATCATATTAAAATAAAACGTAAAGTAGGATTAATATAAAATAACATCCCAATCATAATAAATATGATCTTAAAAGGAATTACATAAAAGAGTGTACTTAAAAAGAAAGAGAGGAGTAGGATCCCTTACCTCAAGTCCAACTTGTCTTGTTCGTTTCATTATATTCCTGAATAATAAACTTTGGTAAATTTATAATTGCTGAAGAACCTCCTATAAATATTATTATTCAGTTCATATCACATATTTTAATGTTATAATAATTGGTTAATAATAAGAGTTCATATTAGACGTTTTTGTCGATGTTTGGTATATGAGTCAAAAAATGAACTTGTTGGAAAATAATTTTCCATGTAGTTATAGGTACATCATATCCAGAATATTATTGATATTTTAAATATCATATATATCCAGTATATATTCATTTTATACTATTCCATAGCATTTGGAGATAAAAATTAAAAGCACCGTTCATGGAGACGGTAGGCCGTTCGTACGCATGAACGCTACTTTCATTATTTTCATATTAATGGAACTAAAACAAAATGATATATATATATATATATATGTTATAATTCCAGAATGATATCCATAATTTAGATGTAATATATTACATATATATCCATTATATATATGTACTTATAATAGTACATAACATTTTGAGATAAGAAATGAAATGTACCGTTCATGGAGACGGCAAGCCGTACGTATGCATGAACGCTACATCCATTTCTATTTCATATTTAATGGAATTAAAACATAATGATACATAATAGTATTTTAATTCCAGTATGGTATCATATATAGTATCATTAAATATATCCTTTATACGTACCACATATGGTATTAACGAATCAAATCACTTTGAGGGGGCAGTAGTCCGCACTTCCTTAAATGAAGATATCGCGTTTATCCATAATGGAAACCATAAAGGTATGCCATAAATGAAAAATACATAAGCTTAAGTAAAAAATAAACATATTATATATCATATATAAATATAGTGTCATCTTAATGGCCACCTTTGAAGGTGTTAGAATAATGTTGAACAATCATCGTTCCGGGAGACACAAATTCTCCATCCACGGAAATAGTATGTTCTTTAACCATTAAATGTAGGTGTGTGTAAGTGTAGCTCGAATAATTCTTATAACAACATCCTAGTATATTGAAGATACTGTATTTGTTACAAAATAAATTAATAAAAAGAGTTTAGTGGGTTGGAGAAGCAAAATAAAACAAAAGGACACAAGTGAAGACATTACCTTTAAATCGGGTAACTTCCTTTGATTTGAGCTCAAAGGCTTCCTTGGAAAAGATTATTCCAAAAGTGAGGCTTCAAGGAGTTAGAGAGGGATTTGGAGAGATGAAATGGGATGTTTTTAGCCGAGTCAAAGGCTTTGGAAGTGTGGGTAATGAGGTAGAGGTGGGGGCCTTTTATAAGAGGAGAGGAGGGGCACTCTTGGAAGGGTATAAAATGTAACTTTATTTTCAAATGATTTTCGGATTTTAATGGTCCCACATTGATGTGTTTATAGGATAAGGTGATAAGGGTTCTAAATCCACCCATAAAATAGGTTTTGGACATGTTTAGGTCTTAGAGTTTACATTATCTTTCCATTTTATTTAAATCGTTAAATAATGAGGTCATCGCTGCATCATCATGATGTCATAAATAATTTAATTTATTGAATTTATAAAAATTATAAAAAAACTACTATGATTTTGGAAATATATTTAGCTTTCCAATTAATATTTATAGTCCAACATATCATTAATGTGGACAAAATTAAAAGTATTTTACTTAGGTGATACATTCTTTGTTACATTTAACATTCTTTAAAAATAAAAAGATAAAAAGTCACTTTCTCACAAAAGGGATTCCATGGGGCCCCCAGGTTTGGCACAAGGAATCCCATGGTAGGCCATGAGACAACAAGTAGCCTTAGGACACATTTTGTGGTCATTTTGTATTATTATGATATTATCTTATTATCATTAACTACCCAATTACTCATTAATCAAGATAATTAAAGATAATTACCATCATTACTATTCATAATGTCCAAAAACAAAAGAGTCTTAATTAGATAATTTGGACCATATGATTCCAAATATTTAATTCATTTTACCAAATTCCAAACACATAAATTGCAACAATTAATTTAAAAAAACTTCCAGTTGTCAAAACAAACAGCGGGTTTTTAGAAACAATATTTATGAAACGTTTGGCACTTGTTTATGCCTAATTCCAAAGTGAAATTAATCCCAATGACCATCATTGAATTACATGGTAAAAATATATTCTAATTAATCTTTAAAAAAATTTAAAAAGATAATATAACCATATAATTAAATTATATGAAAAAGTAGTTTTGATGTAAAATGCAGTATTTTTCACTATTCATTTAAAAATGAACATTGTCAGAAAAATACCAAAAATTAACCCAAGGTAAATTTCAATGTCCCAATCATAAATAATATGTTTATTTTGAAAAATAGAGATTATAAAATTTTCAATAAGTGGATTTAAAAGGGGTTCTCCATCAAAGGGCGGTTAATCGACCTTTTAATGAATATTAGAATGTTTACGCTTAAAAACTGGATTCATTTGCATTTTTAATCCTCTAACATTTATTGTAAAGAGTAAAAATATTTGACAAAAATATATAATAATTTTGTAGTTATTTTAGGTCATTCCCGTCGTTACAATGGCTAGGCGTTAACTACCATTTAAAATAATATTATTTTTTTATTAGAGTGCAACGTAAGATTCCCAAGAAACTCGTTGTTGCGTATTGGGTACGCCATCGAGCATAGCATCCCCTTTAAAGTAATATTAATATTTTATTCACAAATATGGATAGATATAAATATGTCATATTCTTTATTTACCTGGGGTGTTACATCCATCCCCCCTTTTGGGAATTACGTCCTCGCAATTTTAAAATTGGGCTTGGAAACATCCTCGAAAGTCCCATATCGAAAAAGGAGTAAATTAAACTATCACTTTAAAAGAAAGAAAGGGAATTACAAAGGTCACCCGAGTTAGCCCATACTAGTATTCCATGTATGAAAATTTGGACATGGAGGAAAAAACAAAGGGTCATGTTCAGATGGAGAGTGATAGTAAACATGTCTAGGAGAAAGTTAACCACAAGAAAATCACAAACTTGTGATGGGTTAAACGGTATTCGATTCCCCAGTAGGAAAAGTTAATAGACAACATTTTTGTTTTAAGTTACTTTTTATTGAGGAATTTATTCATAAGGAAACATAATCACTTACCATGTTGACTTTCAACATTTATTAGATTCATTAAACAAACTCATATTTTCTCCAAAAGATGAGTATTTAGGAAGACTTGTTCACATTAAGAGTACTATAATCAACTTCTAGAGAATAACCTAATCCACAAAAGAGAATTATATACTTCCCATGTCTTTAGTCTTTAATCAAAACTAAAAAGGTTAGTAAAAGATCATATAATCCAGAAAAGGATAACCCTTTATAAAAATAAAATCTATTCTTAATCTCCAAAATTTTGTCCAACAAAACCCAAATTTCAATGAGGACCATTCGATAATCAATTTGTCCATAAAATTATTCAAATTAAACCAAACTAAGATTGAAACCCAAATATTTGAAGGATTTAGTCACATAGTCTTCCAAGTTAAATCATAACATTTATCTCCAAACAACATCAGTTTCTCTTAATGTCTCGTATTGAAAAGTAATTAACCTAATCACATATCCTCCATGATAGGTTAATAAATATCCATAGATAACCCAAAATAAACTTACTCTAAATTCATAAAATCATCTGACTAAAAAGAATCAGTCAAACTAACCAGGGAATTCATGTAGTCCAATGGTAGGCGATAAATACCAGTCGCACTTTGGTTGTGGGTTCAATTCCTGCAGCTTTGTCCGACGCGACGGGTTGTCACACGGTCTGCGTGTTGTCCTTTTTCCAAAACTATATAATTTTAAAACATTCCCCAAAACGATATAAAATCTTCAAAAATGATTATAAAATATTTTAACCTCATGTTTATCTCATTCCTTTCATTTTCCAGCATATCATATAATAACCGATAATTACCTCAAAAGTAAGGATCATATAAACTCTAATGGTTACCTTTATAATTATTACCTGAACTTCCACATCGATTGTTCATCTCGTACATGATGCATTACAGAACATACCAAGGTTCAAGTGGTTGATCATGACTCCTTGATAGTTGGTTTAGAACAACCACGAGTTTCCTCATTGAATCCCCCATTTTATCTAGTATCTTAAATAGAGAACCACCACAGTTTCCTTCAAACTTGTTGTCTCTTTAGTGCCTTCTAGATCCATCCATTCACTAAAAATAGAAATTTCATTGTGAGTATATCAACAAAACCATCATGTAGTAATGAGGAAGATATACTAACTCATTCACATTATCTAAAAACTATGACTCTTTCTGAAATCCTAACTATTTTGGTAATGTCACTTATTCTTAAAGAATACCCTAATCTCTAAAGTTATCTAAACCGACCTTTGATACCAAATATAAGGCCCATGCCTTAAACCTTACTTAATATTGAATTAAATGAATAACTCACATTGAGGATCTTTTCAAGTTTAGAGTTTTAGAGAATTAGGACATAACTATTACATCTCAAAATATTACAAAGTATAAACTTCTAATAAGTTTCCATTTAATAAAAACTCTTAAAAATAAACATGTCTAGTTCCATGTTTTAGGTAGCATGACTTTCCCTTGATCCCATCCTTGACCCTATTCCACGTTAAGTCATGTGAAAAACATTTCAAAAACATGGGATGAGCATAAAAAGCTCAGTAAGGGATACACAAATAATGAAAACTATTAGTTTTTCAAACATCAAGTAAACCATGTATACTTTATAAAAGTAATACCTTCACCTTTATGAATTAGTAAAAACTCTTCACTAAATAAAATATCATTACTTACCCTTTTGTAACCAAAGGATTACCATAAAACACATATAAAGAACACATAACATATAAAGGTAACTTGGGACATAAACATACTTAAGTGGAATAACCATACGGTCAACTTCTACACAGATCACTTAATGGAATAGCCATACGGCCAACTTCCATACATATTTAATGGAATAGCCATACGGTAGACTTCTATACCCAATGCATTGGAGGTTATAACGTAACCACCCGTCCTAGTATTCATGACACCACCCATCATATGGTTTATCACATAACCACCCGTAAAATGTCCAAGTACCATCATTACACAAAAAATATTTAAAATATAAACATTTCAATAACAACATTTCATTTTCAATCACAATAATTAATTCCCAGATATTGAATTAATCAATCCATTTTCAAAAACCATTTAAAAGATATATTTGAATCAAAGTGTCCCATACCACTTTGAAGCTTTTAATGGAATTGTAATTTTAAAACATTAATTTATAAATAAATAAATACTAAAAACCATTTTAAAAACATGGACATTAAAGATAAATATTTAGAATAATAAATCTTTAACACATTTAAAACGATATTTTTGTTAAATAATTTTTAACAAAATGAGAGACTCTTGAATACAAATAATAGCGGAATAACATTTAATCCGAACTTTATAATATCATGAGAATAAAGGGATTCATGATATAATATGTCAAATGACATTATACACACCATATAAGAGTGAATTGTTGTATAACAACAGTGATATCTCAAAAGAAATGTAAAATGAGATGAAATCCATTATAAAGAAGCTATCCTTAAATTAAGGATAAATCAATCTCATAATTATGTGTGACAAATATAAATACACCCAATATAAGTGGATATTAAGTGTAAAACAATCAAAGGTCATTCACACATATTCAATCGATAACATATTCAATAACTACATGTTGAACCCAAAGAAATCGAAATTGGGTTAAGAAGTTCCCTTGGTAAAATTCGACAGCCAAACGGCGTCACATAAAATTTTACAAAAAGGGTTGATGAGAAAGATAAAGGGTATCTCATCACATGGACATAAAATTTACATAAATAAGGATATATAAGAACATATCCCAACATAATAGTATGTGAATTAAAAGACACAACAAAAGAAGTCTTTTAAAAAGAGGAGGGTGAAAGGTCCCCTTACCGAGTTGGGTAACTTTCGAAAAGTACACCCCATGGAAGAAGGTAATACAATGAATATGTAAATACCAATAAATGAAATTATACTACACAAAGTGTATAATAATGGGCAGTACATACACCAATCAAAGGAAATAGTGTCAAATGTAGCATAAATTTCACGGGAATAAAAGTGAGAAGAAAAATCCCTTATGAAAACTCGACAGCCTAACGACGCCACTTCAAGCTTCCAAAAATGGATTTATGAGATCAAATAGGGTCTCTCATAATATGAACATAAAAATTAAAGTATGAGGAATATAAAAGAACATCCCCCATCATAACAAAGAGGAGCTTAAAAGAAGTTACATAAAGGAGAGTACTTAAAAAGAAAGAGAGAGGTTAGATCTCTTATGAAAATTCGGCAGCCTAACAGCGCCACTCAAAACATCCAAAATAGATTGATGAGAGAGAATAGGGTATCTCATCATATTAACATAAAAAGTAAAGTAGTATTAATATAAAAGAACATCCCAATCATAAAAAATATGATCTTAAAAGGAATGACATAAAAGAGTCTACTTAAAAAGAAAGAGAGGAGTAGGATCCCTTACCTCAAGTCCAACTTGTCTTGTTCGTTTCTTTATATTCCTGAATAATAAACTTTGGTCAATTTATAATTTCTTAAGGAACTCATATAAATATTATTATTCAGTTCATAACACATATTTTAATTTTATAATAATTTTTTAATAATAAGAGTTCATATCATACGTTTTTGTCGATGTTTGGTACATGAGTCAAAAATTGAACTTGTTGGAAAATAATTTTCCATGTAGTTATAGGTACATCATATCCAGAATATTATTGATGTTTTAAATATCATATACATCCAGTATATATTCATTTTATACTATTCCATAGAATTTGGAGATAAAAATTAAAAGCACCGTTCATGGAGACGGTAGGCCGTTCGTACGCATGAACGCTACTTTCATTTTTCGTCATATTAATGGAATTAAAAAAAATGAGAGATATATATATATGTTATAATTACAGAATGATATACATAATTTAGATGTAATATATTACATATATATCCATTATATATATATACTTATAATAGTACATAACATTTTGAGATAAGAAATGAAATGTACCGTTTATGGAGATGGGAAGTCGTACGTACGCATGAACGCTACTTCCATTTATATTTCATATTTAATGGAATTAAAACATAATGATACATAATAGTATTTTAATTACAGTATGTTATCATATATAGTATCATTAAATATATCATTTATACGTACCACATATGGTATTAACGAATCAAATCACTTTGAGGGGGCGGTAGTCCGCACTTCCTTAAATGAAGATATCGCGTTTACCCATAATAGAAACCATAAAGGTATGCCATAAATGAAAAAATACAGAATCTTAAGTAAAACATAAAAATATTATATATCATATATAAATATAGTGTCATCTTAATGTCCACCTTTGAAGGTGTTAGAATAATGTTGAACAATCATCGTTTCGGGAGGCAGAAATTCGCCATCCACGGAAACAGTATGTTCTTTAACCATTAGATGTAGGTGTGTGTAAGTGTAGCTCGAATAATTCTTATAACAACATCCTAGTATATTGAAGATACTGTATTTGTTACAAAATAAATTAATAAAAAGAGTTTAGTGGGTTGGAGAAGCAAAATAAAAAAAAGGACACAAGTGAAAACATTACCTTAAAATCGGGTAACTTCCTTTGATTTGAGCTCAAAGGCTTCCTTGGAAAGGATTCTGCCCAAAGTGAGGCTTCAAGGAGTTATAAAGGGATGTGGAGAGATTAAATGGGCAGGGTTTGGTTGAGACAAAGGCTTTGGAAGTGTGGGTAAAGAGGTATAGGTGGGGGCCTTTTATAAGAGAGAGGAGGGGCACTTTTGGAAAGGTATAAAATGTAACTTTATTTTCAAATGATTTTCGGATTTTAATGGTCCCAAATTGATTTGTTTCAAGGATAAGGTGATAATGGTTATAAATCCACCAATCCAATAGGTTTTGGACATGTGTAGGTCTTATATTTTACATTATCTTTCCATTTTATTTAAATCGTTAAATAATGAGGTCATCGCAGCATCATCATGATGTCATACATAATTTAATTTATTTAATGTCTAAAAATCATAAAAAACTACTATGATGTAGGAAATTTTTTTATCTTTCCAATTAATATTTATAGTCCAATATATAATTTATTTAGAAAAAAGTAAAAATATTTTACTTAGGTGATACATTCTTTGTTACATTTAACATTCTTTAAAAAAAAAGATAAAAAGTCACTTTCTCACAAAAGTGATTCCATGGGGCACCCAAGTTTAGCACAAGGCCTCCCATGGTCGGCCATGAGACAACCAGTAGACTTAGTAAAAATTTTGTGGTCATTTTTTATTATTATGATATTATCTTATTAACTTTAACTACCCGATTACTCATTAATCAAGATAATTAAAGATAATTACCGTCGTTACTATTCATAATGTCCAAAAACAAGAGTCTTAATTACATAATTTGGAACATCTGATTCCAAATGTGTAATTAATTTTACCAAATTCCAAACACATAAATTGCAATAATTAATTTAAAAAAACTTCCCGTTGTCAAAACAAATAGCGGGTTTTTAGAAACAATATTTATGAAAAGTTTTGCACTTGTTTATGCCTAATTACAAAGTGAAATTAATCCCAATAACCATCATTTAATTACATGGTAAAAATATATTCTAATTAACCTTTAAAACAAATTAAAAAGATAATATAACAAAATAATTAAATTATATGAAAAAGTATTTTTGATGTAAAATGCAGTATTTTTCACTATTCATTGAAATATGAACATTGTCAGAAAAATACCAAAAATTAACCCATGGTAAATTTCAATGTCCCAATCATAAATAATATGTTTATTTTGAAAAATAGAGCTTATCAATTTTTCAAAAAGTGGATTTAAAAGGGGTTCTCCATCAAAAGGCGGTTAATCGACCTTTTAAAGAATATTAGAATGTTTACGCTTAAAAACTGGATTCATTTGCATTTTTAATCCTCTAACATTTATTGTAAAGAGTAAAAATATTTGATACACATATATAATCATTTTGTAGTTATTTCTGTTCATTCCCGCCATTACAACGGCTAGGCGTTAACTACCTTTTAAAATAATATTATTTTATTATTAGAGTGCAACGTAAGATTCCCAAGAAACTCATTGTTGCGTATTGGGTACGCCATCGAGCATAGAATCCCCTTTAATGTAATATTAATATTTTATTCACAAATATGGATAGATATAAATATGTCATATTCTTTATTTACCTGGGGTGTTACAATAATGGTTGGGCTCTAGCTTACTTAGATAGTGTTATAATAGTCATCACAATGGGAACATGAATTATCATAAGTAACAATTTCAATTATAATAATATTTTTTCATACACAACTACATCATTATTGAATATAAAAACACCCATATGAAGATGATTCCATAAAGAAATGGTCCTCTATTCATCGAGAGAGGAGTAGTGCATGTTTCATTGATCCATAATGAAATCCAACACCAATATTTGTTGATCCAGACCACATACATCTTGGAGATTATCTAAAAACACTCATTTATGTATAAAACATAAAATTCATGCATGGAAACAAAGGCTGTAAACCTAATTATTGGTAAGGGGAATGTGGAAAACCATTCAAACCCACTTTTTATTTTCAATCCTTTCCCAAAATTGATATTTTTTTTATTCATATAACTTATAGAAACATGAGTCTTGAGGAAAACCAAGACTAGCATAGAATGATATTTTTTTTCAATTTCACATAGGGGAAAGAAATAATTATCTTATATGTGTCCTTTTTTCCAAAAATCATTAGTTAGGATAATTTCTCTATAAACCTTCTAGAAAATTTAATATGTTTTTTGTGGGACATTTTGATTCCCAAGGTGATCCCATGGGTTATTATTAGTGGGATTAAAAAATAACATTTCATATTTATAACTAGAATGTACCACGTATCATTTAATGGTCTACTTTCCCCGACATAGTTTATCAGCTATAGAAACTGATATCAAATGGAAGGCCAAAACGACCCTCCAGCAATTTTTGTTACAAAATGTGACCTGATTCTTAAGATCTAAACCACTCAAATAGTCATTAATAATATCAATGAATCCACTATATTCATTCCTATATACTTCTAGTGATGTCGGTTTAAGGTTTTTATTGTCTTCCAGCCATAGATCATTCCAATTGTGAATATTAACACCATTATAGATCCTCCAATATGATCTATGATTCAGAATACACATTGAACCCCATACACTCCTCTAAACGAATCAAGTTTTAGGTCCTAGAAACTCCTACAATATAAATTTTAATGCTATATATATATTAATGTATGCATGTATATATGTTTGTATGTTGGTATGTTTTAGTTTAGTTGTCGTCTTAGACGATGAAATAAAACAGAAATAGATAATATAAATGATGGAATTCACAAATTTAATGTGGTTCAGGTGTGTTCTTACTTATATGTAAAAATGGAGTCCATGTTGTCTATTTACACTCTGGATAAAAATCAAATGATACATAAATAATCACAAGAATAAAATTATATTATAATTTTCTCTATTTTAAAGTGTAAAAAATCATCTTCATTAATATTGGTTCATCAAGTTATTCTACCTGGATAATTTCCACACCCACCATTGACTACATCTATCATGTTAGGTAAGAAAAAATTAAAAATATTTACATGGTTATATTTATCCATAGACTCTAGCCAAAAGGAATTAGTAACAAAAATAGCCTCTACAAATGACTCATATAAAATTCTCCATAATTGGTTTTCGACCCCCTCAAATATTCCCTTCAAGACCAATTTGGGTTCAAATCCAGACTCATTATCTCCTTGAAGGATTATAGATTCTCTTTCTGTAGAACCATTTTCATCATGCCTGCCCCATTACCATTGGTGTGTATTTTATTCATTTTCCACAATATTTCTTCTAACACATTAGGGATCATGTGATTTCATACATCAATTTGTTTTGACCTAGAATGAAATATCACGTTCTTGTATAGTTGAATAGTTCTTTGACTATAATAGTAGAGAAAGTAATTCACCTAAATCCTCCCCAGCCACTATGAAAACATCTTTATCCAAAGCATCTTCATATATAATTTATTAAATTTTATATATTCTGCTTAGATGTTATACACAGAAACAAACTTTTGAATTCGTAATTTCCCAGAGACTAATCCCTAAAAATTATATGAGGAATCTAGATTTAGATTTACTTATGTCTACATCTATAACAATATTTACAGCTTTATATCATTATAAAATATTTTTATCAATTATAAAACATAAACAATGACTGGTTATACCTTGTAGATAGCTCAAATTCTATTTGACCTTTTTCTAGTGCACTTTAATAGATATTCTAAGAATCTTCTCAAAATGATAATAGTGTGAGAAACATATGGATCGTTGCACACCATTGCATACATGAGACTTCCAACCACTGAATGATAAGACACTTTTCCCATTTTTTCTTTATCCTTTTCATTTGATATACTCTATATTATCTTGAGCATGCTTAAGTTGAGTACTAACTAGATTTACCATTAAAATATTGAACATTTCAATATCCTTCTCCAATTATCTTTCCAAAGATAGTCAAATATTATGACTCCCCATGTCATGTGTAATTATCATGCTAAGTATCTGTGTAACTACTCCTCAATCCCATATTTAAAAAGTCTTTTTGAAGTCCTTATTCAACCTATGGATTGTGGTGATGTATCTTCAAATATTCATCATATCATCAATATAAAGTTCTAAAATAATGAAATTGATGACAGAAAACCATTTGATGAAAACAATGTGCTCTAAATTCATTATCCTATACTCATTTTTATCCATGAATGAGTCATATTTCCTATATTATTTCTTTGGTTCCTATTTCAAACCATATAAAATTTTTATAATTTAACATACCTTGTTTTATTTAACATTAACCAAAAATCCCTATGTTTTCTCCATTTATAAATCGTGTTCAAGATCATCATGTAAGAATTTTTTTTCTTTTCATTTAATTTATGAACCTATAGGTTGACACTTACCTCCATTCAAAGTACAACTATCATTAAATACGTTTTCACCACAGGGTCAAAAATCATGGAATACATTAACATTATTATGACTAAATCCCTTCACAACCATCCTGGATATGTAGTGTGGTTGTGATATTCTATATTAACCATTGATTCTATGCAACCACTTCTTCTCTAATTCCTTATTATCATTGGGTAAATATACAAAAGAAATGGGTTGGTTCTTTTGTAAAGGTCACATCTTCTCATGAATGACCTTTTTCCATTCCATCTTCTTTGGGATTCTAATCGAATAATCATAACTAAATGGATATACCATATTAGTGAGAGTCATATACTCATGTAGTGAAAATATATTACACGTTTTTCATTTTCTAGTGGATCTCCTAAATTATAATTTGGGTTGGATATATTCTTGAATAATAGCTGATAGAGATATATCAATAGATTGGCGCATAATAGCAGATAACTCATCACCATTGTCTAGAATTTTTTCCCCAGTAACTGGAACTGATTAAAGAGGGTTTCATTATACATTAACTAAAATATCCTCAGACTATGGATTCTCTTGATTTTTCAGATTCCCAAATTCACTAATCATTTATTATTCACAAATTATCGCATCTATAATTATTACAATCTTATTACTTATAGGATCCAAAAGATGGTAGCGAAGTACATCATGTTCATATCCTTAAACGATATGCTTCTTTCCCTTTCCATCAAACATTTCTCTCTCATCTTTCAAGATGTGTAAAAATATCCTATATTAAAACACTCTCAAGTGATTGTATGAAACATATTTACGTTTGTAGACACTTTCTAGTGCTTTTTAGTTTAGTGTAACCAATAGAGAAGTACTGATAAGATCATGTGAAATCCACATTTCCTCCCCCAAAAGGTGTTCAGAAACTTTTCATTCAAAATAATACACATGACTACTTCAATGATGGTTATATTCATCCTCTCAGAAACACCATTTCATTGACTTTTTTTAGTACAAGTTTATTTATCATGATGTTAAAAATATTCTAGTATTCCTAAAATGCGCCATTATATTATCATTTATTATGTACATGAAAACACTTCAATCAACTATATGTTTTTCTTTCCAACATTATAAGAAACTACTTAAAAACAACCTAAAAATAATATTTATATTTAAAATAAAAATCCCACAATTTACTAGTGTGATAATCTATGAATTTAATAAAATAAATATAACCTCTTATTGAATTAACGCTCATCATTCTAACATTAGTGGTTATATATAAAAAGTTTGGTTTTTTGGACGGTAAAAACCCATGAAATGATACTCTATGTTTTTATTTAATTTTTTATTCAATGAAAAATCCAAATGTGTTCCATTAATACTTATAAATATATCAATCTTATAGAATTGTTTTCCTCTTTATATTGTTTAACTAATTAATTTGGGCCATAATTCTATTGGAACCTCATTCCTAAAATATTGTCTTTACCTCCACAAAAACTATCATTTTTAGAAAATGAGGTGTATGTTTCATAGAATTAAAATTATAATGTTACCATTAGTAATATTCCATTTCTCCTCACCAAAGAAACTGATTTAATTATCTTCATCAAGCAATCCATTTCACATCATATTAAGGTGAATATCCAGAATATGCCTCCCATAATTCAATCGTAACCTACAAAAAATATTGGTCTCTAAAAATATTGTCAATAATAGAAATTTTGGATGCTCTATCATATCCACTATTCATATTTTTAAATTTTCTTTAGGTGTAATATAAAAAGTAATTTTATCTATTTATGACATGGTAGAAGGAACTTGAGATAATCATCCATGTCAAATCTTGGTTTTTGATGTGAAATGCACTTACTGAACAATAACAATCTCTTCATTTACAACTATTTAAACATTATTGTATGCTTTACCTTCCTAATTACTATATAATTATTCCAATTCTTGCCACTCCCAAATTAAATTATTGATATTACTATAATGGAGGCATTTCATGTCATATATCAATCCTGATTTTGATCACTTCCGCAATTGTTGACATTGAAATTGGGGTTCTTTTTCACTGTTTCTTCCATGTCATGTCTGTGTACTATTTACATCAGCGATGAGAGCTTATAATTTCATAGTACATACCTAATTATTCCTTCTATATTATTTATCAAGAATTATTTCCTTAACCATTTTAATAGTGAGATTTCTATGTGGTGAATAATTTCTAACTAACATGACCAGTGTGTCCCATAACTTCAATAAGGAACTCAAAATTAACAGTTCTTGCAACTCATCATCAACCATAATTTTCTAAGAATTTAACAAAATTTTAATACATATAAACTCTATAATGTGATCTGATATATTGTTCTTTTCCTTATACTTCATATTGAAAAGTTAGAGTGTCAGGTTTTCCATTTTATGTGTGCTTACCCTTGAAAATATATTTTCCCACTTCTATAGAAGAGTTTAATCATCATGTTTATTGGAAATATTTTTGAAGATAGTATTGTCGGTCTACTCTATGATTTGAGTATTGCCTTTCATATTGAGAATTACCCACTCAACATTAACTAGAGAGGTACTCATATAGATATTGTTTCTAGATTGATCAATTTCTAATGATTATTTTGAATGAACTATTATTAGCTTAGTGGTCTCTACTATAGGCTACCAAAAATATTTTTTATACAAAAGATCTTACACATTGATTTTATATATATCATAATTAAATGTGGTAAGCTTAATCATGTAGTTGGTATTTTCCTCTATTTATATAGTCCGAGTCTCAAAAAACATTCTATGTGCATGTGACTGAAATTTTGAAAATATAGGGAATTTAATCCTGGGTCATTGAAAACAAACTATGTTTAACTAACATATGGTCAAAAATGGATCAATGGTTAGGGTAATTTATTTTCAGGGATAACTAATTATTCTACTGAAACTGTCACTGAAAAATCACTACCAATGTTAATAACATGGTCTTCTCTGGCGATCGGGCATTGTATCACCCCGAAGATGACTGTCTCTATCGGCTTCATTCCCACTCGATTTTCAATTTCATCTTCTTTATTGGAATAAACATAATGATCTCCAAAATCATGCATCAAATTTTTTTTGACCCCAGTCAATTTTCTATAATCTGAAAAAACCTCTACTTCATTATCATTTTTTCTTTGGTGGATTCGATTCCTCTTTGTTGGGCTGGTGAAACTCTATGATGAGGAAATCAAAAAAAACATAGAATAAAAAATCATCTCTATAAATAAAACGTTTACGAGTTCTAGTAATTGGTGTTTTGAGTGCAAGATAATCACCAACATTTGAAGCACCATTAAAATCATGTGGCCTTAATCTGTTCTTTTTTTAGTGCAGATAAAATAAAAAAAATTAATAATTACTTTTGACCTATAACTTTTTGCATTTCCCTTACGTCCACTTTATCTAGGTTTTGTGCCCCCCACACCCCTATCCTTCCTTGCTTGAGACCACTCACATTATTAGTGTTTTCCAACACCTTCACCAAAGCTGTTCACACCCTTCAACCTTATTAATGCTTAGAATTGAACACATGAAATCTGCTCATAATGGATAACACCATTACCACTAAACCATATATAATTGTGTAATATTTTATGATATCACTATTTATTTATATATAAATATATAAATAATTCATTTTAATATATATTCCTATATTTATTCATATAATTATATACATTTATATAATTATTTACAAATACATTCCAAACATGTTTATATATGTTGTATATATAGATATAAATTTTTTAGATATTTAAATATACATTTATTTTTCTATATATATACATATATATTTATACATATTTACATATAATTATATAATTATATATCATTTTTTTATAATTTATTTACAACTATTTATTTTAAATATGTCAATATATAGTATATACTGATAATGATATATTTAGAAAAAATACATATATATTAGGTGTATTACACAATATCGATACAGAAATTCACCAAAAAACACACACATATTTACACACATATACTTACACATTTATATATCATACATACTCCCCAAAATAATTACATATATGTATTTATATACATATATTATAATATAAAAATTAATATATGTTTATTTATGTTTTTTATTCAAACATTTTTTGGTCAAGACCCTTTTTATTAAGTAGTGATAGGAAACTCATTTTTACTAGGTTGAGAGGGAACTATAACCTGATCTATAGGCCTAGAGGCACCGAGGCCTTAGAGTATGATTGAACAGAAGTACTAGTGTATTGAAGGATGAATATGTGGTTAGACCTTGCATATGAATCCTTCACCATGTCATTCAACCAGTCAAGTCCATCACCCCCTCCCACTAGTGAAATTACACCTATTGTATAAGTCATGAGTGATGCATTCACTCCCTCCCACAACAAAACTATTTCATCAATCTTGATTGATGAATCATGAAAGGGACCCACTCCATCCCATAATGGTGTGTGATAGGAAGGTCATATGATAGATTTAAATACTTATATCTCTCATTTTAGCTTCCCACCCGACCGATCATGAGTAGTCCCTCAAAACAATAACAACCAATTGCTATGCATCATCAGAATAGTCCCACTATATAATAAACACATGAATGGGAACCCATCAATCCCACATTAGAAGAAGAATGTATATTTAACATGTTTTAGCATTCTCGTCACTCTTTCAATCCCCCTAAAAACACGAAGCATATTTCCATGCTTATGCTACCTAAAAAATATCTTGGGTTGTTAATTGGCCTAACCATTTGACAAAATTTCCTATGAATGATTGCCCAAAGGCACCGAATGTCCAGAAGTACCCCAAGTCCCAACATCCCATTTTTCTGTTTTCATATCAATAACCCATACCACCCACTTCCAACTGACGACTCCCTAGGAAAATAAGATCCACCCACTATTGAAGCATCAGTTCCCTAGATGTGTGCATCCTCAAATCTCTAAAATTATCAGGCCTGCAGGAACCCTAATAACATCAAACATTGAATTCATAGATCCCTTGAAGTATAGACAATAAGACCTTCGAAGGGGGTCCATGAAGACAATGCTCCACCAGAACACAAGTAGGAACGTTGATGTGGTTTCATTGAGAAGGTCGAAAGGTGTATTGGAGATATGCGGAAATAAAGAACACCAGTAAAACATGGCTCTCGAAGATGGCCAAGAGTGCGAAATTTAGTAAATTTAGTGCCACGGGAACTCCCAAAGGTGACTCGTCACTAAATATCTAATTCTAGGGGACAACCATCTACACCGATAAAGCTGTTGAACCATGATTCTGGACCCCCAATGTTATGTAAGGAACCACTAGGAATGGTTCCCCTAGGAGAAAATATATCTCAGGACCCCCCCCCATATTTAGTTCCATATTAATTCAAAAATATTTTTATATAATCTTTTCATGAATGGATATATATATATATATATATTAATTCATTTTTAATGTATATAAAATGGGTAATTTTTACAATAAATAAAATATATACAAAATAGTTATCTTCATATACATTTTTATTTAAATATCATTTGATTTTTATTTGATAAATTCATTTATTTTATATAAATATATGTACATATGTACATATTTAGTTATATATTACACTAAATTATAGAAAAAGTTAATATTTAAACATAATAATATCCATAGAACTATATGAAATAAGAATAATTTATTTTTTTACTAGGATAAATACATGAACCCCCCCCCCCCCCACACACAATTCTGAAATACCATGAAATGTTCAAAAATTAGGTTTTCTCAATAAAGAGATCTGTTATGGAGGTAGTCTAGACCTTTTTTCCTCAAAATATTTCTTAATGGTGTCCCCTTGAGTAACCATGTTGTATATTTTATCTCAAAATTCTGTTTGATATGTGTTAGAGAAACGATGGAAACCTAGATCAAAAGTTATGATTGTTCCATTATCATGTCATGTTTTTAATTATCTCATATCCTTCATCGATTTATTAAATTTTAATGTCAGCCAATTGTTATTAAATGAGTATTAATCATTAATAATGGGAAAATTATCAATTAATATTTATTTTAAATTATTTTATAAGCAATTGTTCTTTAAATTGTATATATATTAAATGTAAATGAATATTTATCCTTATATATATATCATATCCATAAAATATTCAATTTATATTATATAAATATATTTATATATTAATACATTATTTTTAATGATATATAATTTTTTTATGAAATATATTGTTTATTAGTGCTATTTTAGCATTGATTAAGGTCTCTCTTTACCAGTATTAAAAATAAGAACCAACAAAGGTTCATTTTATCAGTACTAAATAAGTTTTGACAATGTTTTCCATTTTTCTATGATTTCATATAGTTCTAATAAAGTGTTGCAATAAATGTTCCACTCCATACAGTAGTGATAATTGAACAAACAAATTTAATGTGTTTAGATGGTGTGCCAGAATCCATGGGAGAAAGGGGGAAAAGTTAATTATTTCCTCTTTAGAAAAAAATTATAGGATACACATACTCTTACAAACATATAATTACATGAGAATTATTGTAATTTTAAAAAAGGAAAAACATCATCATCAAATGAGGTTTAGGTGGTTTAACTACCCAAACTATTTCCTCCCTTAATGTTGGTTTCATCCACCACGTTGTCCACATAACATAATAAACAATTTCAAAAGCTATTACTTTTGTTAGACTCCTTCTTAGAGGTCTTTCATTAAAAAAAACCTCTATAAATGACTCATATAAGAGTCTCCAAAATTGAGAGTGTCCTGTATGGTGTGTGTGTGTGTGTGTGTTTGTGTTTGTTTGTTCTTATTTGTTTGTCTGTATGTATGTGTATATATTTTTATAATTAAACATATATTTATATATATTCTATATTAAAAATAGTTTAGTGAACTAATATTAAATAATAACATGTTAGTTAATTTATATTTAAAAATAAGATTAATTTACTCATTAAAAACTAGTTATTTTTTATTGATATTTTTCTTATCTCTTGTTTTCTTAGAAATGTCATTTTTATATAGGTTATCATGGTATAATGGTTTTATTTTGTTCCCTAAATTAATCATAATTGATTAATATAATATAAAATATATCATAACAATATCCTTTGGTTATTATTTATGAAAGGAAAAATAAATTTGTATACATTTATAAGAAAACATGATGACATTTATCAGTGTTTTTAGCATCAATCAAGGATTTTCTTTATCCTTACCATACTTTCACTCATTATTTGTAATATTATCACCATTTATTTTTATATATTATTTATCAATCTAATGTTGTTTTCTTTCCAAATAAAAAATCAATGTTACCTTTATAAGCGATTTTAAGCATTGTAAAGGCTTATATTGATCGATGTTTTTTAGCACCTATAAAGGGTACCCTATAAAAAATACATATCTAGAAATATTAAATCATCCTAGAATAAAAATTTATTATAAATTTTATTTTATTTATTTATATAATATAATATCATTAAAATTATATTATATTATAGATTTTTTGTAATACAATATAATACATTATGAAAATGACTGTAAATATACATATACAAATGTATTTAAATTTGTATAATTTTTATATATGAATGTATTTATTTATGTATATATATAAATATATATATATATAGTCATGACCTGAATTTAGGTTGATGAGGTCCTAAATGTTCATTGTGCAATAAAAGAAAAAAATTATAAAAATGGGGGGTTAGTGATAAATATCAATATATGGATATAAATTCACATTTTTTGAAAAAATATATATGAACACATTTTTCAATAAAATAAATACACACACACAAGTATATAAATACACAAGAAATGGTTTTACAAATATATATATATAGACATATATATATATATAAACATATACATATAAAATCATAAATAAACACATATATAAATAATAATATATATATGAATAGACACATACATTGATACAAACATATATATAAATAAATTTAAAAAATTTATTTATACATAAATATATAAGGGTACACATGTTATAAAAATAGATGCACATAAATTCAATGATATATATTAATATATATGTATATACACAAACACATTTTGAAATATATATATATATATTAATTTAGATAAATATATATTTATTTATTTGAAATAGTAACTCATTCTATTGTTATGTTTTATCATTCAAAGAGTGTTTTGAAATAGTTAAAAAGTAATTTAAGTCCAAATGACTGTGATTTTTTTGGAAATTTCTTTTGCGAGTTGGTTTTCAAGGGACAATAGTAGTGCCAAGCTAGAAGAGGCCCTTGGGAAATCATTCAGGGGGAGGGTTAATATAATATTATTTAATCAGTAATTATGGAATAATTTATTAGTCAAAAAAATAGATGATAAAGGAACAATTTATCAGTGTAAAGAATCACTAGTAATATCCACTTACCTTTATAAATAAAAAGAGTATTAGTTTTTTAGTATGTATAAATATTTTTTAGCACTTTCATATTCCATAAATATTATGACTAAATATAAAGAACAACCAATGAGATAAAAATTTTAAACCCTAAAAAAAATGCATTTATCACCATGAGAGAGTGACAAAAAATGTATTTGAGGTTGGTGGTTGTATTTTGAAAATCCCTAGGACATATGACAATCAACACTGTTTTTGGTGTTTTGTGTGAAAAATAATCTTGAATGGATTGTTTAAACACTACTAGAAAAGTGATAAAATGACAAAGTGGAAACATGATACCTCCATAGGTCTTGTCAAATATTTGTAGCTATCAAAGGTGATCACCCTGTTGTTAAACAAATAATTCCTCATTCTTTAATCTCATCCATGAACCCTAATATTGTGTGAAATTTGAATTAATTTTGGTTTTTAATTAAATTATATTCATCTCAATATAATTTTAATTAAATATTTTAATTTATTTATTTTACTTTTTCTTAATTTATACCTTGTTCTGGGATACTTTTCCTTTGGTCCTTTTACTTGGCCTATCGTACCTAGCCTACATATCTTTTCCTAACTCAAATCCTATACAAGAAATATTTTCTATTTTCTTGTATCCATTTATTATATTAATCATTTGGTGGATATAAACTATGGAGTGTTTTTTATACCTTTCATCGGTACCTTTTCTTACTGTAAATTCTAGTTTTACAATAGTCCTTGCTCATGTAGTTTTTTAGAACCGCATTTTAATTCATCTATGGATTATAAGCCATATTAATTTCCCTATATATTTGTTGCTATCCATAGTAAAATGAATCTTTATAGGCTACCCAACTGTGTTAATTTCATGTATCTTTGTGGTAGGGATTACTCTATGAGCTTCATCATCTTTCTACGTGAGATAATTAAAAGTCTCCCCTATGATGTATGATCAAGTGACACTTATAGTGGATCTATCTTGTGGTTCAAATGAGAGATAATTGGGGAGAATAAGACCATTATTATATTATTCCATTACTATCCATTTTTTGAGATGATTTCCAAATTCCCATTTTTTCTAACACATGTGTAAATGGATTGCAATGAGGTAGATTGTTTTTTTTTATAAACATATAGATCAACTATATTTATAAAATACTTTGAGGAATTTATAGAACCTAATGATGATGACAATTGTTTTTTTCAATAACCTTCTACACCAGTAATAGTGATACTAATCCCTAGTAATATGGTCTCCAACCATCATTTTTTTCCTTTGTAAATTTATAAAATACGTTGTACAATTATTATTTTTTGACCTTGTTCATGTGTGTTTCATTATCTCAATTTTTTTATGTAACTATTATTTATTTTAACAAACTTTTCTCAATGTGAAATCATGTTATTATCACCACACACATAGGAAAATCAGTAGAAGAATGTCAATCATTATGTAATCATTATAAAGATTTCTTTTATTTCTTTTTATTATCATAGAAATTGTTGAATGTTCACTTCCATTTTATTTTTATTATCTAAATTTGAATATTTTTTATTTGATTTTTTTCACCTAGTTTTGTTTCGATATGCTACTAAAAATTGGTTTTGTCTTCTCTTTTGTTTTTTGAACATCTTTATGAATATGTTTCTTGTTTTTCAATTTTGGGCATATGTTCTTTATAAGAAATATTTACTTTCTCAATTTTGTAATTACATATTAATTATTTTAATATTTCTTACCAGTTTATATTAGTTATATATAATCACTACTACAGATCAGGTGATATTCAGTGCTAAACAAAAAACACAGATAAAGGTCACAATGAATAGTTTATTTATATTTATATGTTAATATAATTTTAAATAATATTTATATGAAAATAAGTATATATACGTAATTATAATATATAAATATGATTTATATGACATGAAATAAAGAAGAATCTAATTTTAATAATTATATATATATATATATATCAAGGAATTTATGTTAATTGATAAAAATGTATAATATAATATTTAATTAAATTAATTAAAAAATGTGTATATAATTAATATAAATATGATATTTGTGTTTTTTATTAAAAAAATTATATAATATAAAAATGAGTATATTTATTTAAATATATGATTCATAATTTGATTTTATATTTATATTCCTATAAATAATTTTCAATATATGTGCATGTATCTTTATACGTATGCATGTGTATATATATGGATCTATGTTCATGTGTATGTATGTGTTGTATGTGTGTGTGTATGTGTTGTGTTGTGTGTTTCTGTGTTCTGTCTATGTGTGTTTATCAGTACGCGTATTGTATGTATGAGTTTTTATTTTTATATGTGTTTAGATATGTATGTAAATGTATGTGTATGTGTATACCTATGTGTATGTGAACATGTTTGTCTATGTAAACATTATTATGCAAGTGTATGTATGTGTATGTGTAGGTATATGTATTTGTATGTGTATGTGTATGTGTATTTATGTGTACATCTGTATGTGTATGTGCACCTGTATGTGTATATGTATATTTATATGTGTATGTGTATGTGAATGTATGAGTATTTGTATGTGTATGTGTATGTGTATGTGTATGTATAAGTGTAAGTGTATGTGTATGTGTATGTGTATGTGTATGTGTATGTGTATGTGTATGTGTATGTGTATGTGTATGTTTATGTGTATGTGTATGTGTATGTGTATGTGTATGTGTATGTGTATGTGTATGTGTATGTGTATGTGTATGTGTATGTGTATTTGTATTTGTATGTTGGTATGTATGTGTATGTGTATGTGTATGTGTAGTTTTATGTGAATGTGTATGTCTATATGTGTATGTGTATGTGTGTGTACATGTATGTCTATGTGTATATATTTGTGTATGTGTAAGTACATCTGTATGTTTATGTGTATGTGTATGGGTATGCTTATATCCTTGTGTAGTATATAAGTGTTTGTGTGTGTGTGTGTGCATGTATAGATGTGTATGTATTTGCATACACATGTGTGTAACTATATGTATGTGTATGTGAATGTATATATGTGTATGTGCATGTGCTTGTATGTGTACATGTGCATGTGTATTCATTTTTAATATATATTCATTTAATTTTTTTAATATATTATATTTGGATAGATATTTATACATTTTTAAATATTTATACATTTAAATAAATAATAGCATATTTAATAATTATTAAAAATTATTATGTTTAGTAATACATTATATTTTCTATATTTTATCAATATAGTGTATACATCAATAAATAACAATATTATTTCTATTTAGTTATTCATTTTTATTCATTTTTTATGAATTTTTAATTCATTTAATTAATTTTATGAAATATCTTTTTTGTATGTTTTTTTTAAATTTATCTTGTTTTGTTTATCTATTTGTAATATTATTTCATAAAATATTATCATTTATTAATTTCTGATATTTATTAATTATTAACTTTTTTGGAATGTATTCATTTATTAAAAATCATACAAATTTACTAATTAAGTTTCCATATTTTCAATATGTTTGTAGTTTATATGATTAAATTTTTTTTTGTTTTAAGTTATGATGATTAAATATTTTTTATTTTTAAAATCTATATAATTGAATAATTTAAGACCATCTCCAATCATTACTTTTTTCCATGAAATCAAATGCCAACGTATAATATCCCTAACAATGTTTTGTTGTTTAGGTAGCTAATTATGTTATTATATTAAATTCCTTTTCAATATATGAAACGTAAATTTTATTTAACTACTTTTTCATATTTTTTACTTAATTAAAAAAGTCATATAATCATATTAATTTTAATTTATTCATTTGAATATATGTGTGTTTTAAATTTAATTATTCATATTTTTTAAAAGTCTATATAATTCTTTTAAAGTAGTTTTTATTTATATAATTAATATTAATTATTTATTCGTTTTTATTCACTATTTATTTTTTTATTTCATATTTTTAAGGTTATGAATTCTCTATTTAAAATATTTTATAATTTATTAAATTTTATTTATTCAATTTTAATTTTATTTCATTTAATATTATTTATTCAGTTGAAATATTTATTAATTTTTAATTATTTTTTAATCTATTCATATTTTAATGTTTATGTATATATAATTATTTACTATGTTTTAATATTCATAATATGTAGTTAATTTTTATTTTTAATATTATTAAAGTTCATTTATTAAGTTTTAAAGGTTTTAAAATGTTTGAAATTTATATAATTTCTTTATTTAAGGGATTTTTTTTGTATTCTCTTCATTTTCGTACATTTTTACAATTATTTCAATTAATCATGTGAATTATACATAACTATTTACTAGGATTAAAAATTGTTAATATGTTTTTATTATATATGATTATTATTCATTAAATTTTGGTTCAAAAGTTATAATATTTTCAAAATGTTTTAAATATATACATTTAATTTATTTAAATTTATTTTTTATTAATTTATACTTTTTTACATGTTTACAATTCATTTAATTAATCTTAAAATTTCATTTATTTTTTATGTGTTTACTATGTTTTAATATTTTCAATATGTATTCTTCATCATTATAAAATATATTCATTTATATTTTTTAAATTATTTATATTATCAATAAAACTTATCCATTTTTAATATTAAATATTTTTTAAATGTTATTATTCAATTTCACTCGTTTTACCATTAATGCATTTAAGATTTTATATTCACTAATACTATTAGGTATTTTTTTAATTTTTTATAAATTATTAATTGTTAATATATAAACTCAGTTAATATTTTTTTATTTTACTTTAAAGGCTTATTATTAGCACTATAATATCAAGTGTTGATAAAACCAATATTTATGAGTGCTAAAATTATAGCATTGATAAGGATATATTTTATCATCCTTTCTAAATTTATCAATGATAAAACTCATATTTATCAGTGATTTTGGGAATGTGTTGATAAACAAGTTCTAGGTCTTACAATTTCAACCTTTAGTGAACACATTTATTCAGTCCATTCAATCTCTATCATGAAAGTTAACCTCTACCTCCACTCCCCCTCAAACAACTCAGGTGATCGACCCTCTCAAAGCCTATGGTATGTGATTTATTGTCATGAAACTATATGCCATTTGGAATGAATTCAAATTTCATTTCCCTGATCCCCAAGAAGGAAAATGCGCTTGATATAAAGGATTTCAGGCCAGTTGCTATTGGGAACTCCATCCCAGAAGTTATTAGCAAAATCATGGCAATGGGATTTGGTGATATTGCTAGGTCTCTTATTTCCTTTAACTAGTTTGGCTTTGTGCCTGGCATAAATTTACAAAATTGTCTCTTCACTGCCTCATAATGTGTCAACATAATGAGAACAATGGTCGGGAATGGTAATATGGCACTCAAGGTGAACATATCAAAGGCCTTTGACACTATCAGATGGGACTTCATCTTCACTATTTTGAATATGCATGGTTTTTCAGGTAAATTTATTGGCTTGGTAAAAGCCATTTTAGAAAGTGCTAGACTATCCATATTGGTCAATGGATCACCAAGGGGGTTCTTTAAGTGATCTAGGGGAGTAAGGTAGGGTGATCCTTTATCCGGATTGCTGTTTTCCATGGCTGAGGACTATTTGAGCATTTTCCTTCATGATCATGTCAATTCTGGGATTTATCAGAGAATGGTGTATGGGAGAAATTGCTTCACTCCCTCTCGCTTATTTTATGCTGAGGATATTTTACGCTTTTCTAAAGCTGATAGACTAACCATCACCTCTATAAAGATTATTTTCAATAACTATGTGGAAGTTTCAGGTTAGGTTATAAGTTAGAGCAAATCCTTTGTTTTCTTTAGTGAAGGAGTGTCAACTGTAAAGCAAAATAGAGTGGCCAGTAGGCTTGGTGTTAAAAGGGGTTCCTTACCATTTATTTATCTTGGCCTGCCTATGTTCTGGGGAAGAGTGAATAGGGCTTACTTGGAGGGTATTTCCCTCAAAATCATCAATCAATTGGCCAGATGGAAAGGGAAATCAATGTCCCGGGCTGGTAGGATTTGTCTTGTGAACTCAGTCATCACCTCAATGTTTGTGTACTCCTTCTCACTTTACAAGTGTCCTTCTGCTTTGATCAAGGAACTTGATGGCATGATCAGAAATTTTATTTGGACTGGTTCAACACAACAGAGGAAATTGGTTACTGTTAAATGGATGGATTGCATCAAGCCTCTCTCAAGTGGTGGAATGGGAGTCAAGGATGTCAGGGTATTTAATGATGCTTTGCTCCAAAAATTCACATGGAGACTTCTTGCTGGTACTGACTTTGCCTTGGAGTTTCTTTCTCACAGATTTGGTGACAGATTACATAGGAGGCAGAAGGTGTACCTGCATTCCTCTATCTGGGCATCAATCAGGACCACTTATATTTCTCTTATGTCACATTTTAAAAGGATGGTCTGCTCCAGTTCCCAGCTAAATTGCTGGACAACACAGTGGTTTTCATGTCCTATTGATGATACAACTAATATTCCTCTATCTTTGCGGAATACTATTGTCTCTGATTTGCAGGGGAATGAATAGGCTCTTGCAGTTTTTCCTGCTCATCTTCAATCTGAAATTGCTGCTTATGGATATATGGATTGGGACACTCTGATTTGGGAACCTGCTTTGAATGGATTATTCTCCAGCCGACTGTTTTATGCGATGTAGTGTGGGATTGTGCACCCAATTCCTGCTTGGGTGATGGAGGTGAGGATGGCTTTCATTCCTCCGGCTGATGCTATTCTTATGTGGCGTATCTGGAAAGGCAGAATACCAATTCAATATGCTCTTCAAAGAAAAGGTTGGAATCTGGCCCCGGACTACTTCTTTTGTCTTGCTATGGATGAATCTATTGATCATATTTTCATTACATACTCCTTTGATGTTCGGTTCTAGAGGTATTTAGTAGATATTTTTCATTCTCAAATGGTCTTCAATTCTGTTGACACCCTGTTCAATTCTATCATGCATGAAGAAGACAGTGAGCAGGTTTACTCCTTGCTCATTTTTGCTGATGTTTCTGTTATTTCTTATATTTGGCATGCCCGGAACGAGATGGTTTTCAATGGTGGAAGGCCCTCCTTCAATGAGGGGATGATGGTGATTCATCGAAGTATTAAATCTTCTTCGGTAAAGCAGCCTGGCTTTATGAACAGTAACATGTCTGATTTCCTATTATTGAGAAATCTTGGTGTAAGTGGCAGGGAGAGGAATCCCAACGTGCTAAAATATATTCAGTGGATTCTTCCAATCAATGATTATATAAA
This sequence comes from Viscum album, assembly GCA_963277665.1. Taxonomy (NCBI): domain Eukaryota; kingdom Viridiplantae; phylum Streptophyta; class Magnoliopsida; order Santalales; family Viscaceae; genus Viscum; species Viscum album. The sequence goes on from OY728129.1 coordinate 1,074,706,505, forward strand.
GGTTAATGTGGATGGGGTGGCCTATGGTGCACCGGGACCTACTAGATGTGGTGGTGTTTTCAGAACCTACCGAGGCTTTGTAAATGGATGTTTCTTTCACTATATTGGAACTGGTCATGCTATTGAGGTGGAGTTATGGGCTATGATTAAGGAAATAAGGTATGTTACTCGTTATGGCTAGAAGAGGATCTGGTTAGAATCAGACTCTTCTGTTGTCGTGCAGATTCTCAAAGAGCGGTCTAGGAGTGTCCCATGGAGGATGCTTCCGGCTTGGGTCGGATCATTAAAGCTTGCAGAATTAATTTCTCTTGAGGATTCTCATGTCTACCGAGAAGCAAATCAAGTGGCGGATGCGCTCTCAAAAAGGGAAATCATGGAGGTGAGCTCTAGCTGGTCCTTTGTTCTTCCTAGTTATTGCAATGACCTTTCTCACAATGATAGTATTCGTACTGTGTTTACAAGGTTGTGTAATGCTCCCCTTCTTTGAGTGGTTTGTACTATTTTAACTCTTCTTTATTTAATCTTATGGGAGCAGGTCTTCACCTGGCTCTCAAACTCTCGGGGTATATCTCAAATGAACGATATACTATGAATAATGATTTGTAATTGTCATTTTCTTGGATTATATATCCCCACTCTCACATTTTACCACTAAACAATACTATAAATCTACATCTCTATGGAATACCAAATGATAGACCCCAAAACACCTCCTCAAAACACCATGCATGTCCTATTATAAGCATTTTCATCACCATTTACTATAGGTTCCAACCTCTCATTCACACATCTTTACCTTGATTATAACCATGTCAAATACGTAGTCATTATAAGGGTTAATAAATTCCTTAAATTATGATTCATACATGTTTTATGGCTCTAATTTCTTATACAAATTTTTTTTAAAATGACTTACTCTTACATGTGTATTTTCGAATGTTAACTTATGTGAGACTATTTGAGTCACTTATGTAGAATAATAAGGCATAATCAATAAGATCATAATAAACCAAATTGTATCAATAATTCAAATTAAAATACCTTCAATTACAATAAAAAATTTCAATTTCATTATAATTTATAAATATGGAAAATTAAACATTGTGTCCCCGTATTAATGGATTAAAATTAATTGAGAATTTCAATATTTTTATTCAACTAATTCAACATCAACAACTTTATTTAATTAAAAATGAAATTTTATCATGCTGATTCAACTTCATTAAAAATATCATGTTCCATTAAACTCAATGTGTCCAAATGTTTTTTTGTTGCAATAATCATTCCAATTATCGGATTATCATCACTTAAATTCCATGCCCTTATCAGATGATAACTATTTTCCCAATATCTAGAATTAGATTATTCACCCAAACCACATGAATCATTTTTATGATACTTTCTAAAAGGAAATCTATTTTTTTCTCCCCATTGAGATGTGGGTTAGCTTTGATTTTTCCCCCATCTTTTGGATAACTTGTCGAATTAAAATTTTAATGTTAATTTAATTCACATTATTTTTCATTCATAGTGTCCCAATTTTCTACATTTTAACTGAAATAGTTTTTCCCCTACTAACCCTATTTTGGAATCTGTAGAGATTAATTCCAAACTCAATTCAAATAACTATTATTGACTTTATTTTTAGTGAATTCATGATCTTTCCCCCATATTCATTCATTCAAATAACCATTTAATTTCATTATGTCATCATTTTAATCATTTTTACAGATGTATTTATCAGTTCATCCCATTTAGAAAAACTGATGGTTTAATTTACACTCGATTACTAGTTATGGGGTCTCCCAAAACTCTTTTTAAAGCTACACTAATACATTCATTCCCGGATTAAATTGGAATGATGAGAAATATTCAAAAGATCAATATCTATTTTCTTCTTTTTTAAACCTCACTCCTAGTTTATACTCTAAATTACTTTATATTTAACTCTCTTTTTTGGTCCCATTTAGGATTAGTTTTATTTTTAGGTGATCCCATGTAGTTGGTCATATACTCCAATCATTAGTTTGAGAGGAGGGCTTCTACAAATCCATCTAACACACTTATTCAACATGTTTGGAAGGTGATTATTCCTTCAAGACCTAATTATAATTTTTATTGTTGTTATTTTAGTCTTCAACACAACATGTAAATTTTTTAAATTTTAATTATACATCTATCCCAAATTAAATTCAATATTTTCATGAATATTTGGGTTTTAAATTCTAAGGGATTGGGACCTATTAATGTTTTCATCATCTGACAACAGATCAATTTGGGATCCTAGGAATCCTATCACTGAAACACCATATATCCTACCATATACCAAGTGTATAATATAATAAATATCAAATCATCCCCCTAACTGTACTCACACCCAGAGATGTTCAAAAACCATCCTTGGACTCTATGTTATACAAAAATGAAAATTGACTTGGATTCCTTGCGACATTATAGATACCACACATAAACTTCTTTCAATGATTTCCACCACTACAAAATAATCTTAGTACGCCTAATTAAAATGTTATTATATTGTAATAATGGCTTCATGTAGCTTAGAAGACACATTAATAATGACCTTTTATAGTTCTAAATCATACTTCATTTTTATTTATTTATTTTTTTAGATACAAATATTGTTTAATTTAATAAGATGGAAATGAATCGAAAATGGATGGATGCCAATTTTATGAGCAAAGAGTATGAGGATGGGGTGAAAGAGTGACTCAAATTTTCCAAAGATTATATTTAAGACTCTTATCAAATACTTTGTCTGTGTAGATACAATTTTCATGAAAAAATAAATATTCTAGGGGAGTTAAAAGGACACATGATCTGTCATGAAATATGTCAAATTTATAAACATTAGACTAAACTAAAGAAAAAATCAATGAGTTTAGTGGCTAGGATAGCACGACATTTTATGAATCTTCTAATATGATTAAATGTGTTAACAATAATTAATATTCTATCAAGGACATATTACAGGTGTGAATGATGATGATGAATGTATTGTGAAAATCACAATTAAATTTGAAGATAAATATAATGATTATCCAAAACTATTTAAAAAGATAAATATTTGATAAAAGATGTCATTTTTTATTATTTGTACTAAATAATAATTTTTTTCATCCATAAAAAAATCATTATAATTTGAAAGACATTAATAGATTGACTATCACCAACTTTACTGAACTGCTTTCTCTCTTGAAGGTATTCTCCCAAATGATAATGATATTCCACTATAAACATATGATGTTAAAATAATGTTATGTTTAGTGGGTAAGATATCTGAAATAATATATACCTATTCAAATTACAACATAATATTTCTTAAGGAACATAAATCACATGAACAATACCCAAATATTAGTTTATCATAATGCATGAAAGATTAATCAAACCCTTCAAATGTTTTATGGTAATTTCCAACAATTCCAATGTTCAGGTGTTATGTTGTATGATGCTTACAAAAATGAATATTTCACATTGAGGTCCATATTATATGGGATGATAAATTAATTTCCTAGTTAAGGAATGTTTTTAAGATATATAATTAAATGAACATAAGGGAATCCCATTTGCTAATAAGGTGCACACTTGGTTAATTTAAAATATTCATTGAAGACTATGTTTCTATGAAATCATTGATTGATACCCTAATAACATAAATAATCATCTTCGATGACATTATATGATAGGATTTTAGATGAAGGTACAACACCATCTTCACTGACTGGTGATGAACTAATTAAGAATGTAAAAGATATATACAACATATTTGGTAAACCATACAAAAACTTGTTGGAAAAAGAAATTGGTTTTTTAATTACTATAATGGAATTTTTTGTGTGATATGAATATTATTGATATCATGTATGTGAAAAAAATATTACTGATAATCTATTTGTAATAATACTAAATGCACTAGACAAAATGAATTATGATATTAATTCTAGGTTGGATATGAATTTCATGGGGATGTGGGAAAATTTGGGCTTTTTTAAGGGTAAAAGTTAAATTTTTCTTCTTATAACCACTTATATGATTTCTATAAAATAGAAATATCAATTTTTCCAACTTATTAAATGATATAATTCTTTTATAGGGGTATTAATAAAATATTAAGAATATCATGATAATGATTTCTTTATATTTATTAGACCCTAAAACACATGATTATAATGTTTTGATGCAATATCTAATCCATGTAGCTTTACATTTCATTTTTATTCAGAATTTTACTCATTCACTAATTGAGGAATTTAGTTTTTCAAATATATTTGTTTTATGTTTTCAAATCCAATAGTATTAAAAACTTTTGAAAAGGTACTCATTGTTATATTTTGTGAATTAGAGATGTTATTTCTTTATAAATTCACTGATATGATGGTTAAACTGATGGTTCACTTGGTTAGATAAATTCAACGTTGTGGTCCTATAAAATATAGATTGATATTCTCCTTTGAATATTATATGTTGATTTTGAAAGGGTTTGAAAAAATGCAAAGTTGGACAGAATGTTGTATTATAAATTAATATATTTTTGAAAATGTTGTTGCATTCAATACCAAATACTTGTCTGATATGGAATGAATTGGTCTACAAAAATATCATCACACCATGATGCTTGAAGTGAAGGTATTTCCAAAATATTTATTGTTACAATTACTATAATATATTAATATTTTCCCCACCTTTATGTTTTTCCTTGGAGTTTAGAAATTGTTCCATAGGTTGTTACCCACAAAGTAACTCTTGGGAATTTGAATCCCTAAAAGATTAAAATATGGATATCAAATACATATAATCAACAAATTATAGGATATTCTCAAGACCATATTTTTAAGAAATCAACTACAAATATGAATTAAATTTCAAAATATTTTTTAGGGAAAGCCAAAGGACCATGTGTGCATGTATTTTCGAACAATGTTCATGTAATTATTGGATATATGTTCTATATGAAGGAACATGAAAAACATTTTATCATACATAATAGAGGTGTTAGACATATAGAAGGAGCAATACAAGTAATTATAACCTTGGATATAAATCAAAGATATGAGAATATTTCGCATTTAGAATCATTAAATAATATGGGAGTTGGATTAGAGAACATTCTTAAGTGCTTATTATTCAATTCTAGTGGATTGATAATAGGTGTAAATTTGAAAATGATGAATTGGGAATCATATGAGTTGGTTTCATTTTGGAAGGGTATAAAAATGAACCACGTGTAAGAGAATCATATGAATTACATGAATTTTTTGTTCTAGAAACAATAAATAGAATATGGTAAATTGTTCTATTATCAAGAAAAAACACTAATGTTTTAGATGTTAATTTAATTAAGGATGGCCCTTTCATCGGGAAATCAGAATCTTTTATAGTGTTTCCAATGTAGAAAGGGTCATTTATGTCAGAGGATATAAAAATTATGTGATTTGGATACTTAATCGTGGGGTAAAATCTATTTAACATTTAATAAAAAAATATTACAATAATGTGTTTATTTTTCAATATAAATGGTGTTTCATCTGATTATTATCTATTCACTACTACATTTAGGTAATCTAAATAATATATCAAACCATTTCCATAGATAATGGATTATTCACATGATGATTCACCTATTATCAAGACACAATAGGTTTATCAGTTTGATTATGCTTCCAATATAGAGGAATGAGATGTTTCTACACATAATGATGCTCCCAATCTTGAGTAAAAATATGTCATAATACATACCAATGCTACCAATACTACAGAATAATGTATTGATGATTTTGATGTTGAGGAAATGGCAGAATGCGAATAACCGATGTGTAAGAAAATACAAAAGCATCATATAATGGATATGTTAACAAAAATTACTAATTTTAGGAGTAAATTTGTCCAATTCAAGGTTGGATTGAATGAAAAAAACATTCCTATTAACCCCAACAAGTCCATGTTCATTATTTACATTGGACTCACAACTCAAATTCACTTTGCTCAATGTTGTTCATGAACTTATGCCACTAATATGGGATGATATCATGGTAACATTAGGATATAAATACTTTATTTTAACATATAATAATGAAATTTATATTTAGTATTCATTATCCCTTGTAGAGTTCATTTACATGAGATGACTACTAAATGGAATTTTTATTACTGTTCACTAGAATGGCTCATATAGTATTTCATAAAATCATACAAATAATCATCTTAGTGATGTTGAAGGGAATTTACTCCCACACCCCCAAAAGAAATATGTACACATGATAAATCAATAAACGTGAAAGTTTTTTATTAGTAATTTTTTGGAGACATCATTTCATATATATATCAATTGGTAATACATTACCTAAATGTATATATAATAATCAATTTAAAAAATAATTCTTAATTTATTTGCAGTAACTAAGTGATTAAACCAATTTGCATGTATAAAAACCATTGTACCTTAAACATAAAGAAATTATGGGGGATTATTAACTTGAATAAATAGTTTATATTTAAAATTGATAGTAATACATTTAAATGGAATAAAACAAAAAAAATTCATTGATTTAATTATATTAAAATTAGTGAATCAAAATCCAAATCCATTTTCATTCCATGTCATTTTCAATGAATGGATATTGGTGTAAATAATTATAGGATACAAATATATTAAAACACAAGAAATCGTGGGAATAATTTGTATGTGTGACATAATAAAAAATATACATTAAATTGGTATTACATGACAACAATAAATTATTTTCCACTATTTGTTATCTAATTAATACACATAAATCATCATTAGCTATAATAAATGAGTTACTATTACTAGTGAACATGAAGAGACTTGAGAAATATGTTTGTGTTAGATGTGCATGTTTTCGGGTGTCACCCCGAACATATTTTTAGAAAATAAATGCACAAAGGGATAATGATAAGATAATTATTGAGATTAAGAAATGAAAAACTACTCTTGATCAAAAACATAATTAGTAGTATTATTCATTACAAAATGTTATGGGAATATGTCAAAGATAAGAAACAAAACAATAAAAACCACTACACAATAACCCCCCAACACCCCCCTAACTAGATTTGAGTTGAGACATTCCCATAAAATCTATTATTTGTCCAAGGTAATAAATTTTTTTATAACTATTCTATGAAATGTAAATCATAATAACAATAATACCCTTCATATATTAATATATTATTGGGTGAAAATGATTGTGGTTTATATTTATAATCATCAAGCCATAACCTTATTATAAAGGGAATAATGTACAACATTTAAAGTGATATTCTATAAAAAAACAAATTACATAAGATCATGTTAGTGTGTTGACTCATGTAACTCCCAATATGTTCATCACGCTACCAATTCCCCTTGATTTTCTATATGTTCATATGGTCGGTCTTTCAATAAAAACATTCATAGATTGCCTATTTGATCTTTTAAAAATATATTTTCAAATGGAGATATTCATTTAAAATTTATTTTTACACAATACAATAAAAATTTAATGAAAAAATGATTCAACTAATGAATGTTATTATAGATAGAGAAAGGGAAGGGGTGAAATGGGAGGCCAATTGATTATCCAATAAATGAGGCTAATATTCAATATTAATATACATAATATTCATGTTCTTTTTTATTCTTAAACACCATTTTAGTGCATTTTACACTTTGAACATCATTTCACATTATGATTGTAATACCTTCTTAAAATGCAGTATTATGTGGTACATTTTTAAACATAATTTAAAGTACCCAATGATTCATCTGATTTTAAGGAATTTCATTATCCATATTTCAATTTGATATTTTGTGAATATTTATTTATACTTCAATATTATCATGTTTCATTTAGGGATCAATGTAGAATTCATGGAAGAAGATGGGGATATTTTGTGATGAAAGGAAGAAATTCTGGAGTAGTCAGATTGGACACCAGCCCACTGATGAGACTTTGGGGCTCAACATACAGTTCCATGAAATCCAAACTTTTTTGGAATGCTATAAGATATGTATAGGAACAAATCACTCTTCATGATCAAATGCTAATTCGGCCTACATTGTGGTCATTTAGGCAGCCCAATTTAGAGATAAAATTATGTGCCGGAGTCTGCGGCCCATAACAACATCCCACTAATATGATCATATCTCGGACTCCACAACTCCATATGGGCCCATATTTTACATTTGATTATAAAACATCTGGTTCTCCATTTTCTTCTTCTATTGACAACTCTGATTCTGCAATCTTGAAGGTCTTACAAGCACGTCTGTTCGGTGATGGAAAGCAGGCTGCCACCTCGGGTCAATGGTGGAAAAATCAACTCTCCCTTACTTTCCACCCACCTATGGCCTACCACAATTAATTGAGGAGACATGGAATATTGGAGGCTCTACCCAAGGGTAAAAAATACCTATTTAAGGCAGTGGTTTTGGAGTATTTAAGGATCTTGGATGCTTTGTTAAATTGTAAGGGTATGCTGCAATTTTGTTGTCTCAAATTTGTCTTTCACATGTAAGTTGTTCAATTCACTTTAGTTTCATAATAAAAGTTCTTCTTATACTCTTATTCTGTTGTTCTTCATATCAATTTGATACCGTTGGATCAAGGTGTGAATTTATTCACACCAAACCTTGTGAAATTATTCACATAATGGTGGAGTGATCATTTTATTTTTGTTGTTTTCTTTACTTCTTCATTTCCTCCCTTATGAGTCTACTTTCGGCTTCCATTGAAACCATGGGATCAATGGAGGGATAACCCACTTATGGGTTGATCCAAGGGAGTAGAAATGGGATGGATTGGATTTTATTTATCACCTCATTAATGTATAATCACTTCTTTAATTGAGATTTGTATTTGATGATTTTTAAACTCCATCGTCCTTGTTGAATTTAAGGCCACACACTTCAAGTGCTAATATGATCCTTTACCTTGAAGTGCTCAAAACGTTGATCATTCAAGTGTATAGGTGATTAGTATTAAAGGGTGTAGGCATTAAACCAGTAAGTGATGATGTTGTTTTATCTCCTTAAATGAACTCATCTCAAATATATGAAATTGAAATCATTAAAAAGAAAATACGTCCAATCCACCCCGAGCGATAACCTAGGATCAACTCATTATTTTAAATTGAATTCACTTAAGTCTATTAGAGTTACTTTAACCCCATCTAAAATAAACCCAATTTGTCCACTTCATAGCCAAAAACAATCCATAGAATGTACGTGTTTATAGGATACTTCTTAGGTCTCTAAGGATTCGACAACCCAAGCTATACTACAAAGACCATCTTACCTTCTTCTCTGGGGTAAATTTGAGCGAGAACCAACCTATGGTGCCATTTCCGGGGACCCAAGTAATTCATCTAAATACCCATTCTATTCTCCCCAATTTCTTCTTTTCTCATCCAAATTCTCTTATCTTTTCCCTTTCTCGTTTTTTTTTTGTGCATGTCCGCCTACACCCGCGATCAATCAAACCATCTAGTTAGGGTGTATAGTCCTGGGATTGGGGAGTCAAGTACACCAAGGGACCTCATTCCATTCGATCGTAATCTTCCTAATACTCTAGAGTCCAAAATTAATCCAATTTCAATGGAAGGTCTTCAAAGAAAACAACTCATAAACCCAGGTGGAAACCAAAATGGAAACCCAAATGAGGTAGCCCCAAACATGGGGAATGCAATTGATCAAACAATGAATGACTACCTCACACCTTCCAAGAACAATGCCTCCTCATGCATTAAACACAATTACCTAGGAGATTCCAACTACATCTTTAAACCACATGTCCTAAACCATCTTCCCGCATTCCATGGAATGGAGTCCGAGATGCCCTACCTTCACATTAAGGAGTTCAATGACATTATAGAAACCATGTGTCCCCCACATATACTAGAATTAGATAAGATGATGCTATTTCCATTTCCATTAAATTATAGAGCTAAAAATTAGATAAACAATTTCATACCGTCATCCATAAACCCTTGGTACCAACTACAAACATAATTCTACAAAAAATACTTTCCCCACCACAAAACAATTGCACTTAAAAAGAGTATCCAAAACGGTTTTGAAAAAGAGGGAGAGTCATTCTATGAAACATGGGAGAGGTTCAAAGACACTATAAATATGGTTCCACGCCATGGTTTTTCTATTCCTGAACAAGTGAGAATTTTCTATGAAGGGTTGGGTCTGGGGAACAAACAATTCATTGACATGATGTGTAATGGAACCTTTAAAAACAAATCCCCAAATGATGCTTACGAGTATATAGAAATCCTTTCTAAACAAAACTAAACATGGGGAATTTAACCTTATTATGAAAAGCCACAAAGAACTACTGGAATTCATAAACGTAGAGAAGAGGAAACCCTTAGAGATAAACTCGCAGCACTCTCTAGGAAGGTTGAAGAGATAGACCTTTGGAAAGACCATGAAATCCAAACTGTTGACTTTCTTTGCACAATTTGTGAAAAACCTGACCATAATATAGACAACTGCCCAACCATTACATCCATCAATGATGTTCTTTTAGGAGGACCCCCATCGAAAGTAAATGCCTTGAACTTTCAAAAGCCTCAATACCAAAACAACTTCAACCCAAGGTATAATGACCACCCAAGATTCCGCTGGAAAGATAACCAACAACCTAGCCAACCACAGGGACATAATCCTTACCCCCATCAGAACAACCAAACCCAAAACCAGTTCCAAACCCAACCTATCCAATACCAATAGCCACTGATCCATTTTACACAAACCATCCCTCCTCCAAAATATCCCCCAAGGATAAACCAATCTTCTCAAGCACCAACCCAAACTATTCCACAAAGCCTACTAGAACAACTATGTAAACAAATGGAGAGGATGAACTCGGAAGTATCTTCCCTAAAACAAGAACTTAAAACCATCAAAACTGGAAAGGCACCCATGCCTACTCAGGTGGTTCCATCCTCACTTCAATGGGAGAGTCAAGTTGTTCTCAAACAACTCATGAAAAACTAAAAAATGTGACTGTTTTAAGAAGTGGGAAATCAATTGAGAAACCTGAACAACTAATTAAGAACACACCTAAAGATTCAAACTTGGATGAAAATTCAAACGAACCCCCAGATCAAACTGAGGAAACTGATAACAATGTGAAAGAAAAAACTCTTCAACAAACAACCCCACAACCTGCACCATTTCCTCAATTCAAGAGGTAGAAACCCAAGCCTGAACTGAGTGAAAAATTGAGGGAAATATTTTAACAAGTCAAGTTGAACATTCCCCTTCTCGATTCCATCCAAACCATACCTGCCTACTCAAAGTACCTTAAGGACTTGTGCACTTTTAAAAGAAAATTTTCACATAAAAACCAAGTCCTTTTGGCTGCTAATGTGAGTACCACCATTCAAGGGACCATTCCTCCTAAGTTGAAAGAACCGGGTTTCCCTTACATCAGTGTTGAACTAATAGAGAGAAAAGTTGTCAAGGCCTTATGTGACCTAGGTTCTACTGTCAATCTCATCCCATATGTTGTGTACTTCCAGTTAGGCCAAGAAGAACTCCAACCCACATCAATCACCCTTCAACTTGCTGATCGTAGCATTAGGGTTCCAAAGGGGATTTTAAAGGATGTTCTGGTAAAGGTTGAAAACTTCATCTACCATGTTGACTTCATTGTCCTTGAAAATCATCCAAACTTAGGAAATATGGAACAAACCCCAATCATCCTTGGTCGTCCTTTCCTTGCAACAATCAACTCTGTTATCCGAGTCTGAAATGGGAACATGACCATCACCTTTGGGAACATGATTCTAGACTTGAATATCTATAATGCAAGCTCAGAAATAGGGGATGAAGAGGACATTCGTGAAGTAAACATGATAGGAAGAATTGATAATGAATCTATAGAACATCAAGGAATATTTGCTGAATGTTTAAGTCAGGATGAGATTGATTTCCTTTGATCACGTGAAGGATGTTTATCTCCTTGGATTGAATCATTTTCAAATTGCTCTTATGATGAAGTCCTTGGTCCAAAAATTAGTGAAACCTTTCAGGAAACCAATTTCATGGAGACCAATCAAACTTCCTTCCGTAAATCTGATCAATCCAATCTAGTAGCTAATATTTCTACCTGTGGGGAATCAATCCTATTTGAAACTCTAAAAACTAAATTGAACTTGATCCAATATCCCAATCTTCTTTTGAAATTTCGAACCAACCTGATCTTGAATTGATGGATCTTCCCACTACACTCAAGTATGCTTTCCTAGGGGACAATCAAACACATCCTATTGTCATTTATTCTTCTCTTGAATCCAATCATGAAAGGATGAATCTAGATATCCTAAGAAAGCATAAGATGGCCATTGGTTGGACCCTTTCTGATATTCCTGGGATTAGCCCACTTATTAGGACTCATAGGATTGTTCTGTAATCTGATTCAAATTCATGTCGTCAAACTTAATGGTGACTCAATCCTAATCTCATGGAGGTAGTAGGGAAAGAACATCTAAAATTGTTAGAAACTGGTATCATATATCCCATAGGTGAAAGTGAATGGGTGAGCCCAAACCAAGTGGTTCCAAAAAAGGGTGGAATCATAGTGATAACCAATGAGGATGGAGAGATTCTTCCAGCAAGGGTGAGTAGTGGATGGAGAGTTTGCATTGACTATAGGAAGTTAAACTCATTCGCCAAGAAGGACCATTTCCCCTTACCATTCATTGACCAAGTCCTTGAGAGAGTGGAAGGTCATGTGTTCTACTATTTCATAGATGGGTACTCAGGGTATAATCAAATTGAGGTCTCCCTAGAGGATCAAGGGAAGACTAAATTCACATGTCCATTCATAACATTTTCCTTCAAACGCATGCCCTTTGGTTTATGCAATGCTCATGGAACCTTCCAACGGTGCATGGTGGGAATATTCTCAGACATGGTAGGGGATTTTCTAGAGGTCTTCATGGATGACTTCTTTGTGTTTGGGGATACATTTGAGGGATTCCTGCAGAATGTAGAGAGAGTCTTGTCAAGATGTGAAGAAAATAATCTAGTCCTAAATAGGAAAAAATTCCATTTAATGGCTAAAGAGGGACTAGTTCTAGGACATATGGTCTCAAGTATGGGGATTGAAGTTGATAAAGCCAAGGTTGACATCATTTGTCACCTTCCATCACCCAAAACTATCAAGGAAGTGAGTTATTTCTTAGGAAATTCTGGTTTCTATAGAATATTCATCAAGGAATTTAGTTCAATATTCCATCCCCTTTGTTCTCTTCTTGTAAAGGATGCTCCATTTGTTTGGACAGAAAGCTGTGAGGGTTCATTCTCAACCCTCAAATCCTCTCTCACCTATCCTCCCATTATGAAATCTCCAAATTGGAACCTTCCTTTTGAACTTATGTGTGATGCCAGTGACTTTGATGTAGGAGTTGTGTTAGGACAACGTTGTGATAAAAATCCTTAAGTCATTGATTATGCAAGAAAATCCTTAAATGATTCCCAAATCAATTACACCACCTCTGAAAAGGAGTTACTTTCTATTTTGTTTTCCTTAGAAGAAGTTTAGGTCCTACCTCTTAGGATCCCCCATCACTGTGTTCACTGACCATTCTGCACTAAAATACCTCTTCCAAAAACAAGATGCTAAGGCTAGACTGATTGGGTGGGTCCATCTCTTACAATAATTTTACCTCACAATCAAGGATAAAAAGGGAGTTGAAAATGTTGTAGCTGATCACCTCTCTATGATGGAATTCAAGGACAAATCAAATCACCTTTTTGTGTCTGATTCATTTCCTGATGAACACCTATACTCTGTGAGTGACTGCCCTTGGTATGCCGACATAGCCAATTTCTTAGTTACAGGAGTCATTCCAAAATTCTTAGGGACTCAAGCTCAAAGGAAATTTCTTTATGATGTTAGAAACTATGTGTTTGATGATCCATACCTCTAGAAGTTCTTCCCTAACCAAGTCATTAGGAGGTGTGTCCTTGAATCTGAACAAGAGTCCATCCTAAAATTCTGTCATAGTGAGGCATGTGGAGGTCACTTTTACTCTAAGAAAACATCTTCTAAGATTCGTCAATGTGGTCTCTTTTGGCCCACCGTCTCAAGGAACTCTTACACATTTTGTCATAGTTTTCCTAGGTGTCAACAGGTAGGGTCCATCAAGAAAAGGAATCAAATGCCACTCACTCCAATATTTGTTGTTGAAATATTTGACTGTTGGGGAATTGATTTCATGGGACCCTTCCCAAACTCAATAAGATACCTCTATATCCTTTTAGCTATTGATTATGTCTCAAAATGGGTTGAATCCATTCCCACCAAGTCTAATGACAATCATGTTGTGATCCGATTTCTGAAAGAGCACATATTTTCTCGATTTGGAATTCCTAGGGCAATAATCAGTGACCGAGGAACCCATTTCTACAATCTCCCATTATCTTCACTCATGTATAAGTATGGTTTTTTCCATAAAGTTTCCATTGCATACCATCATCAAACCAATGGTCATGCTGAGTTAGCAAATAGGGAGATTAAGCAAGTTCTTCAAAAAAAACTGCCAACCCCTCTAGGAAATATTGGTCTAAGAAACTCATAGATGCTCTTTGGGCATATCGTACAACATTCAAAACCATCCTAGGAATGTTCCCATATAGGTTGGTTTATGGAAAATCATTCCATTTACCTGTTGAAATTGAGCATAAGGAATTTTGGGCAATTAAAAAAATGGATTATGACCTCTCATTGGCCAGAACAAAAAGAAAATTAGTTCTCAATGAACTAGAGGAACTATGGATGGAGGCTTATGAAAATTCAAGGAACAATAAATCTAGAGTTCAAGCCTACCAATCTAATAATATCAAGGTCAAACATTTTGAACCAGGAAAACTTGTGATCTTGTATAGTTCAAAACTTCATTTACACCCTGGAAAGTTATGGTCTAGATGGTCAGGTCCTTTCATAGTGCATCATGTATACCCCCATGGGGAAATAGAGATTCAAGATCCCACAGGTGGTTACATTTTCAAGGTCAATGGTCAAAGGTTAAAACCATTCATTGATTCATTCAATAAACCTGAAATAGAGGTTGAGTTAACTGAGCCAACCTATGAACCAAGAAAAAATTGATATATTTAAGGTCCGTGTCTGGATAACGACGTTAAACAAAGAGATGCGTGGGAGGCAGCCCATGGTTTTCAAGTTTCCTATCATTTTTTTTGTTTTAATAAAATGTATATTTTAAATAGGATTAAATAATCATTTATATATTTTTTTTAAAGAATGTTGACCTATTCTTCTAGTATGAGTATAGATGGGTATGAAAGGGGAGCACCGTATTCATCTGTGTCACGCGGTGTGATCCCTGAGTAATACCATACCCATTAAATTAAAAGAAGACAATGTATCATTTGTTTGATTTAAAAAAAACAAAAAAAACCAGGAAAACCCATAAAAATGATGATACATAGAATTAAATAAGTCGTTGTGTTGTTTGTTTTGTCTGGTTTGTTCTTTTTTTTATGGTTCAGGTACTATTTTGGGCGATAGATGTTCAATCAAGGAGGTGACTACATCCCCCAAGAGATCAAAGGATTAAATTGGGGCAGTAATAACTTTAAACTTCAACCACCAGGTGACTTCATTCCATGATCCTAATATTTCAATTTCCTTATTGAACTCCCATTTTATTCCTCTACCCCCTTCTAAATTTTCTTTTCTTTAAACACTGGGGATAGTGTTATTTTATGTTGTGGGGAGACAAAATAAAAAATGAATTCGTGTCAAAAAAAATGAATGATTTGAAAAAAAATTGTGTAAATGGAAAGAAAAATTCTTTTAACTTTGAGCATGGTAATACACATTTCACACTTTGAAACTGAATATCAAATAATTTAGTATGCCCTGATTCTGATTTTAATCCTTGTATAATTTTATGAGCATAGATTTTGGAATGTGTGGTTGTCCAATGTGAGATTTCATTTTTTATATTTTCATCCAAATAAAAAAAGATCACAATACACATACATTGGATAGTGGGGTATTAGATTGAGTTCATGGGTCCCCTAAATAAATAAGAATAGGTTTGGTGATCATTTCTTTTTAATATGAGTATTCAAAAAAATAAAAAAAATAAAAAAAATTGTGCGTAGATTAATGAAATGACCTAATGCGTGGCTTTCGGCACTTGGGGATCGTGACTACATAGTTGTCTAGCCCAGAGTTTGTAATTTTATCTCTATTTTTGGTAATTTGAATTTGTTTTTGACTGCGTTAACTTGAGATGATGCCCGAGTATGTGGGATTCACTTGGTGCCCTATGGTCTTTGAGCCTGGGAGTCATCAGCAAAGTCTCACTACAGTGGTTGACTCTTTTGAGTTCAATTTCAATTACCATGGAAAAATTGCAAAAACAAAACAAAAACAAAAAAAAAAAATATATATAATACAAAAAAAATTAATACTCATCTTAATATTGAAATGTGACTCCACCTAGCGCTTCTGTAATTTTCCCCTTGAATAAAGATGAACCCCCATGTTTATTGCGATGCACAACACATCCTCATACTTAATTGATATTGGATGAAATATGGAAATGAATTTGAACAATGGAATGGGATTGGGATTGGGATCTGATTATGAAACTATATTGTATTAAAATATTTTAATGGGTTTCACGATTGTTTGGTATATGGGTTTCTGGTGATCATTGTGTATTAAAACTTTTTTGGAAAGGGAATTCGAATTTCATATTGTTGAGATATATTTTGCTCGGGACTAGCAAAACTCAAGTTGGGGGGTGTGATTAGCCACTAAATGAGGCTAATATTAATTGTTAATATACATAATATTCATGTTATTTTTTATTTATAAACACCATTTTAGTGAATTATACACTTTGAACATCATTTCACATTATGATTGTAATACCTTCTTAAAATGCACAATTATGTGGTACATTTTTTAACATCATTTAAAGTAACCAATGATTCATCTAATTTTAATGAATGTAATTATCCATATTTCAATTTGATATTTTGGGTAAATTTATTTACACTTCAATATGATCATGTTTCATTTAGGGATCCATGGAGAATTCATGGAAAAAGATGGGGATATTTTGTGATGAATGGAAGCAATTCTGGAGAAGTTAGATTGGACACCAGCCCACTGATGAGACTGTGGGGTTCAACATACAGGCCCAATGAATCCCAACATTTGTGGGATTCTAGAAGACATGTATAGAAACAAATAAATATTCATTATCTAATTCTAATTCGGCCTACATTATGGTTATTTAGGCGTCCCAATTTAAAGATGAAATTCTGGGCCAGATTCTACGGTCCAGAAAAACAGCCCACTAATGTTATCATATCTCGGAATCCCCAACTCCAAATGGGCCCAAATTTACAGGCGGTTTTAAGACATCTAGAGCTCCATTTTCTTCTTCTATGGCCCTATCTGATTCGGCCATATAGAAGGCCTTCCAAACATGTTTGTTCGGTGAAGGAAAGCTGGCTTCCACCTTGGGACAAGGGTGGAAAAATCAACTCTCCCTTACTTTCCACCCACCTATGGCCTGCCACAATTAATTGTGGAAACATGGACTGTTGGAGGCTCGACCCAAGGGCTCAAAAATTCCTTTTTAAGGTAGTGGTGTTGGAGGATTAAAGGATCTTGGATTCTTTGTTCAATTGTAATGTTATACTACAATTTTCTTGTCTCAAATTTGTCTTTCACACTTAAGTTGTTCAATTCACATTAGTTTCTTTATAAAAGTTCTCATTATACTCTTATTATATTGTTATTCATATCACTTTGATACCGTTAGATCAAGGTGTGAATTTACTCACCCCAAACCTTCTGAAATTATTCACACAATGGTGGAGTGATCATATTATTTTTGTTGTTTTCTTTACTTCTCCATTTCAACCCTCATGAGTCTACTTTCCGCTTCCATTGAAACTATGGGAACAATTGAGGGCTAGCACACTTATGGGTTGATCCAAGGGAGTATCAAGAGGTTGGATTGGATGTTATTTATCACCTCATTAATGTATAATCACTTCTTTAATTGAGATTTTTATTTGATGATTTTTAAACTCCATCGTCCTTGTTGAATTTAAGGCCACGCACTTCAAGTGCTAATATGAACCTTTACCTTGAGGTGCTCAAAACTTTGATCCTTCAAGTTTATAGGTGATTAGTATTAAAGAGTATAGGCACTAAACCAGTAAGGGATGATGTTGTTTTATCTCCTTAAATTAACCCATATCAAATATAATAAATTGAAATCATTAAAAAGAAAATACGTTCAATCCACCCCGAGTGATAATCTAGGATCAAATAATTCTTTTAAATTGAATTCACTTAAGTCTTTTAGAGTTCCTTTAAACCCATATAAAATCAACCCAAGTTGGCCACTTCACAGCCAAAAACAGTCCGTAGAATGTGCATGTCTATAAGTTACTTCTTAGGTCTCTGAGGATACGACAACCCAAGCTAAACTACATGGACCGTCTTACCTTCTTCTCTAGGGTAAATTTGAACGAGAATCACCAATTATAAAAAATATACAGGATTAACTATTATATTGAAAAAACCTTCAAAAATACCTATATTCAACTGATTCAAATTCTTGATTTACTAATACTCTCAGCTCATGCATAAACAGTGTAAAATAATGATGATACATCTATCATTGATTTTGATGAACAAATTTATGGAGATTACATTACGTACTTTCTTTGTCTTGAGAATGTAAATGAAATCCTCAATCATGGATGGTTAGGATCCTCAATAGTAAATTTATAAATTGGGTGTGTTTTAATAATTTGTTTGTCAAATATCTCATTTAGTATGTTAATTATAATTAGATACTATTCATAGTTTATTATAGGAGTATATATTAGTTTTATTTAATGGGAAAACCCTATGAATAAAAATTTGGACTCGTTATTTCTCACATAACTTATCCACACAAAAAACACTTTAAAATAAGAGTAAAATTTAGTAAAAATAGAAAAAATATCCTTAATGTATGAAAAAACACAAAAATTAAAAACTATTATTAATACCTATAATGAATGTGTAAAATCTATAATATAAACATATCAAATATATTTTATTTCCTTTTATTACTTGTTTTAGGCAGCATTCATTTCTCCTTAAAATTAATTTAGATACTATAAAGAATTATTTCATGGATTCTATTCTGGGATACCTGAAAAATGAACAAAATGTGATGATGTTTATAAAATTTTAATAGTCTAAATAAAAAAATTTACAAATAATCTTCAAGTTATACATTTTATATTTTGTTTTAGTGGAAATTTTAATCTGATTTGGTAGTGTTTAAATGTCATCAAAATCTAGGCATGTGAACAGTTCATGAATCTAAAAATACAATAGACTTCAACAAGAGGATAATTATTATGGTGTATTTTATAATTATTTGACTATCAAAGCATATATAAAAAATTACTTATTTTTCTAAAAAAAATTATAGATTCTTAAAAAAATTAATAAAAATGATGGTGGTTGTTATGTTTACATTTTTTTAAAATATTCCATATTAAATCCACAAACTTGTATCCATTAATAATTATTTTTGATGATAATTACTATTTCATTTAAAATATTTACAAATCCTTTTTTAATTTTATTTTTTAATAATTCCATGACGGTCAATAGTTCTCATATTAAAAATAAGAGATAGATTGGTTTAAAATCAAATGTGTAGAATACATGGCGTTATAATTTATACATACACCACGGAACTGTGAATTCTTCTACTTATTTAGCTAATTGTGTGATCATTTTATATATTATTTTATAGTTATATTGAAATTTTATTTTAAAACACATTTGACATACTATAAAACAAAAAAACACAGTCAAATTGTTTTTATACTTTTATGATAATGATATATAAGTCAATTGGATGTATAGGAATTAGAATCACCACAATCCAATAAATGGTGTGACCAGTATGAGTTTAAATCAGTTTTTTTAGTTTAAAATTGACATTTTAGTTCAAAACAAATTATATATAAAAAAAAATAATCAAATGAATTCAGATTTATTTGATACTTTATGAAAATTATTCATAAGTCATTTGAGAATTTTAGAAAACATCTACACCACAATTAAATGCATATTGAGTTCGGTATGAATCAATGTGTGTTTTTTCAGTTTGAGATGAAATTTTGGTTAAAAACAATTTCACTCACAAAACCCATTGAATACATTCTCATATTGTATTCAAACATTAGTAAAATTATATTTAATTAATTTGTGACATGTATGAATTAAATATACCTCAATATGATATTTGAGGTGACCAGTATGACTCAAAAGTGTGTATTTTCAAACTGAAATTTCATTTTAGTGACAAGCTTGTGTTACTCATAAAAAAACCTAGAAAACATTCTATTATTGTGTTAATAATTTATGAAAATGATCCTTGAGTCATTTTGTTGTTTAGGATTCAATTATAGATCAATCTATCACATATTGTGATTTAGGATTAAAATCATCATTTTAGCAGTTTCATTTGGTTTGTACTTGAATTATAATAGATATGTATAGTTTTATTCAATGGTTTTGACATTTCAATGTGTTTTGAGGGAGTGATCAAGAAACTAGAATCGATTTTTAATATCAACATTCACTCTAATACCAATGATCTATGAATTGAATGTGGGTATTGATGATTTATAAAATCCTTCATCGATGAATGGATCATTTTGGCTCCGAAAAAACTATACCCACTTATCAACGAATAAAATTTCCTTATTTGGGGTAACCTAACCTAAATGGTTTTTTACCCATTTATTTGAGGCCTTTACTAATAAATCACCATGTAGGGATGCCTCTCATATTGGAAGTAATATTTGGATTCATTCTAACAATGTAATAACTATTATAAGAAATATAGAAGAAAAGTCTATAGGGATATGAAGGCCGGTAGAATGAAAACCTAATCCATCCTTTAATTCATGTATAACTACAAAACAAATAAACTCCTCCTTGTATGCAAATATATCTTTTCCATACTATTTTTTTATATATACATAAAAGGAAATAAGTTGGTGAATTTGATCCTTCGTCTGATTTAAAGAGTATGCAGCCCTTTTGACACTAATGTTTACTAGTCTAATTCTTAATCCAATTCACCAAATTGATTCGTTTCTTAATATGTTTTTTAAATTTTTACTTTTCCAATAATTTTTTCAACAAGACATAAAATAATGAACATGTTTCTTTTATATGGAAGAAGAGACTGCTTGCTACTAGAAACATGAACTAAATATAAATGATCCATCCAAAAAATATATTATCAAGCCAATTTTCATCCGTTAATTTTTGAAAGATACTATGAATTTCAAATACAATAACTTATTTAGCAAGACAATTCCATCAAATAACTAAGTAATATCGCCTTATTTATGATTTAAAATAAAACAAACACATTGGGAGTGGTATCCATAGTTCATCTTTAAAATTTTTTTATTTAGAATCATTGTAGAAATATTTATTTATAACCAAGAATTTTGACTGAATTTAAAAATAAAATAAAATTATTGGTTTTAAAAAGGTTTATGTAAGGTTAATTTTTCAATTGATCATTAACTAGATGATAATTTTGATCAAATCCAACTCTCATACTATGAAATTTGAGTTCATATTTATATAAATAATTTATTGTTCCAAAGTCATATTCATCAATGAAATATATGTCACTAGTTTACTTCGAACTGCTCCATTCCAAATCAAAAACCAAAAAAGATTCTGGGGATTTTTCATTTTACGAAGTTATCACTCATTGTAATTTTTATACGATTGATGAAATCATTAATAGAAACTATCTTGAATATTAAAATTTTATTTAAAATATGTATTAAAAAATATTTCACTTATTTAAGGAATTTTATGCATCCATTTTCATATGATGTTCACCAATATATTGACAACATTCTCTAAATTCAAACATCACTCCATTTTTACATTGAAAATTCTTTTATTAAAGGACTCTATTATCATAGAATCCCAAATTAATTAACGGAATGTAAATAATATCATATACATCCAGAAAAAATAAACCCCTTTGTGAGGAACATTAAAATTCATGAGATAGATGATTATATACAGGGATATTGTTCAATGATACAATTAACTAGTTACCCTCATTTATACATACTATAATATTATCATGAATCAGAAACACCTCAATCTAATGCATGGTGTTACTGATGGGGCTTGAAATGTGTTTTTTCAATTTAAAATTTAAAATTTAGTTAAAAAAATCACTCACTAAAAACTGGTAGAACTAGCTTGGATTGTGTGAATACTTTATAAAAATGAACGATAAGTCATCTAAAAGTTTCAGAACTATCCATACAATAATACAGCACATGATGATATTTCTATGACTCAACGTATGTGTTTTTAGTTTAAAAATAAAATTTTATTTCAAAACATGTGTCACTCATTGATATCCTAGAAAACAAGTTGTAAATGTCTTAAGACATTAGGAAAATGATTCTCCTATCATTTTTGGTGTGTAAGAATCAATCTCACGTCAATATGACTCATTGTATGATCAGTATGACTCAGAGTGTGTGTTTTTATTTAAAAATTATATTACAGTCCAAACACACACAATATTATCAAACCAAAGAAAATATATTCATATTATTTTGATACTTTGAGGAAAAATACATGAGTCCTTTTTGACATATATTAATCAACCACACATCAATATGATGAACAGTGTGCCAAATATGAGTAGAAGTATATGATCTTAGTTTCGAAATGAAATTTTAGTTCAAAAAAATGTGATATACACAAAACTAATCCAACACATTTAAATTGTTTTTATAGATTATTAAAATGATCCATAAGTCTTTTTTTAAATGAAATAATAACCCACACCTCAATCTGATACATGGTGTCACTTATATGACATAAAAGTTGTGTTTTCAGTTTAAAATTTACTTTTTAGTTGAAAACACAAATCGAAAATGAAAAAGTGAGAAAGATCATATAAATGTTCATGATAAATTTGGATAATGATCCATAATTCATCAGTAATGTATTGTAATCATCCTAACCTATATCTGATACACGATGTGACCAGTATGAATCAATGTTCATGTTTTCAGTTTAATAAAATCCCTTTTAGTTAAGAACATGTGTCACTAAATCAATACCTTGAAGAAATACATATACTATCTTGATACTTAAGAAAAATGATCAATAAGTCATTTCTGATGTGTATAAATCAAAAACACCTCAATCTTATACACAATGTGACTGGTATGACTCAAAGTGTATTTTTTTAGTTTTAAAGTGACATTTTAATTCAAAACACTACTGACATGCTCAAAACTAGTTAAACTCTTTCAAATTATTTTGATACTCAGTGAAAGGCTCGATAAGTCATTTTTTATGTGAAAGAATTATTTAAATGTAAATCTTATATATATTGTTCCTAGTATGACTCAAACTACATGTTTTCAGTATAAAAATGACCTTTAATTTCAAAACACATGTCATATAATCAAAAATAATAAATCACGTTCATATTATTTTGAAACATTATGACAAAGACCCCTAAGTCATTTTTAGGTGTATGAATTATCCACACTTCAATTCAATACATGATGTGATTTGTATGACTCAAAACATTTGGTTTCAGTTTAAAAGGACATTTTATTAATGTATTCTTTCAAATTTTGGTTAATTTTTTTCTTTATATTATTACTAACATAATAATTGTTTTCATATACATGTGAACCATTTTTCTTAGGATATGTTGGTCTATTAAGGAACATATAACATGATCTATCTCTTTTGAAATAGGGGTTAGGGCAAAAGATAATTGAACATTTATATCTTTGATTGTTTGTGGTAAATTTTACTTATTAATATAATTTTACAAACCAATTTTTTAAATATCAATAATTTAGATTATTTTTCATGTAGTTGTGATGTAAATTTTATTTCATTTAAATGTTGTTTTTATTTCAACAGTGTGTTGAAATTTTAGAAGAACACTATAGTAGTATAACTTTTATCAATGATATTTTTAGCACTCATAAAAAACTATCATAAATAAACTACTATCAATAATGTAAACCATTTATGAATTCTTTTTAGCACTGTAAATGGACCTTTTAGAATCTCTATTTTAGAACTTATAAAAGGGACCTTATTTTATTAGTATATATAATATTAGTTCTTTTTAGCGCTAATAAATTTTTTTTCTGGAATTAATAAAAGAGGGATTTATGGTAGTGAATAACCTATTTTAGTTCTATAAATTTATATATTTTATAGTTAATTATCATCTCATTTGATTATTTTTATTAGAATATTCTTGTTTAGATTGTTTTATTTGGTTTTCTGAATTTCTCATGATTGCATTGTTCAAAATTACACTACCACAATATATAGTAAATAGGATGTATTCATTTTATAATTCAATGTTATTAGAATTTTTTATCTGAATATTAATTCATGTTTATTGAATATAAACTGGTATAATAGTTATATATTTTAGAATTCATTTTTTGAATTTAGCAAACCCACATGAAAAATAATAGCCTCATTTAGCCCTTGAATGCATACTACCCAACAACCCATCCCTAAAAATCACCATTAAATAAAAAATTTGAATTATTATGTATTATAAAAATTCAGAATCGATATTAATTACATTATAAAAATTCTTTATGGATCTATATTGTAGAACTATTTGATTATCAATTAATATGGGTCTATTTCTCCCACTAAATTAAGTATAATTCATTTCCGCTATGTTTCCTATCTATTTAAGACATATAAAGACCTTTTTATAGTCAAATAGTAGTTGTTTCTTAGGTTTCATTGTTGGTGGAGCTAGTAAGGTAGGCCTTTGAGAGAGATTTGGTTAGTAATGAGGTCTTTTGGAGGTTTTACCAGTTATATTATTTTTTCAAATGTTTCTATACAAATTATTTATGAGTCTATTATTATTCAGCATGGTTTTCTCGTAAAATTTTTATCTTGGTTTTGGATAATTATACCTAGTAATTTTGAATGATTTTGGTTGATGAGTGTGCTTCACCAGTGTTTAGAATGACTGTGATAAGTGACTAGATTTAGTGATGGTTGTACTTATAATTGGTTATAGTGGGATATATCTAGAGATATTGGCTATAACCTAGATATCAACTAATAGAATAATGGAATGTATTTCACATGGTTTTTAGTTGGATTCCCAAATATTTCTGATGTTTTGTTATTTTTTATAGATTATCATTATGATCTTCAGTCTATATGTGACTTTTAGTCATACCGTATTGCTAAAAAATATCATGTTGACATTATTGAATGTGGTTTTCATTCTAGTTAAAAATTATGGATCATTAGTATGGATTAATTTATACCTTACAACAAATGTATTTCTTTTTATTTAAGGAGGTTAGCTAACATGTATCAGTTAGAGCTGGTGTTGTCAGTTATTTTGATCCTTTTTGGTTTTTGGGTTCAAATGGAGACTGAATCTATTTTTTATATTCTTTAGTTTTATGTTTTTTTTTAACATAAAATTACCATCATTCCACTAAATTTCCAATGATATTTGGGTTCTACCATTCTTTTAGGAGATGGGTACTATTTTTTTCTTCTTGGGTGTGATGGAACCTATGAATTAGGATAATATTTTCATTAACATTCCTATTATATTTTTTTATTAGTAGAATATTTTTTATTTTCTTTAATCCATTGAATAAATTGATTTTATTGTGGATATATCCCAAGGTATACTTGTTTATAACTACCATATATTCCTCTTTTATATTGTAAATTACATTTTTTTTCAATGTGTCATATCTTAGGAAGTTTGGAGCACAAATTATAGAATATTCCATGGATTAAGAGCCATGGACATGTCCCTATGGATTCGTTTATTCCTTCTTTGCATTGATTTTATATAGGGATATTAGGTGTGTTTCCACACTTCAGTTTCATAGGTATTTTTTTTCTAGGAACCACCTCAATTTTATATAGATATTCATGTCTCGCATGTGTACTTCAGTCGGGTGATCCTTAGAGTGTATCACTTATCCAGTTCAATCAATGGATAATATAGTAGAAGGAAAACATGCTAGTATTACTCCTTATCTAATGAAATTTGGAGATGATATCTTGATACCCCACAATTGCTGTATTTGGTTTGGATGGATCAAAAATAGGAATATAGCTCACATTCTTGAACCCATAAGGAGAAAATCTTTGTAATTAACTTGAATAAACTTATAAAAAATAACAAATATGACTTCAACTATTTCCATTTCCAATCATCACCATAAAAGGAATGACTGAGACCAAGATAAATTTATATTATTATTATTATATAAATAATATTTTAAACAAAATTTATATGATTATATAAAATAAACTATTCAGAGTTCCCATTATTTGTGATAAAAACAGAATTGGTGAATATTATTATTATCTGTACAAATAAAGTGGTGATAGAGGGATGCTTTTAATCGGTTCTTTTTTGTGGTAAAAAGATTGTGCTTTATAAATGTTTTTTTTGTTATGGTTTTTCATGATTCTTTGTAATGATTCATAAAAATATTATAGTATATATTTATTAATACATAATATAATTATTATATTAATAAAATTTTAAATATTTATAAAACTAGAATAAAAATAATCTAATTAAATATCAATAACTATCATGTATCACTACGTTAAAGGTAAAACAGTGAGATATAAAATAGGGAAAATGTGTGGGTTTTTATAATGTTTTTTTAGAATCATTCGAATATATATTGAACAACAAGGTCATTGTAATGCCTCAATAAGTGATAAAGGGAAAACATATACCTTCCACTATTTATATACCTACATGGGTATCTAGTTCCACATGAAGCCTTTTGATCCCTCTATGTAATTCTAATGCCTTCTTCCCTTATTTGAATATTGCGTCTATATAGAAGCTGAAAAACACAATAGTAGAAATTTTTCCATTACAAAACACTTGATGTATTTTATTGATCATCCAATATAAAATATGATCAGACCTCCACTGAGGGTTGTAAAATAATGAATTTGCTTCACAACTATGATTTGTGGAAGCAATGGCTCCCCTTAATTATCCCTAATTTCAAGTTCCCATTGTTAGTGACAATCTAAAGGATATATCCCTAAGAATATTAAGGGATCACTAAATAGTGGAAAGGTTTCCACTAATTATGTGTGATAGTATATTTTTGAAATGATGAAGAAAAAAAAGAAAATAGAATGTACTTTTTTCAATAAAATATGAAAATAATCAAAAAAATCAAAAATCAAAACTCAAAAAATAGGAAGAAATAAAAGGGATATAATATATAATGTGATTCTGGTCCTTTAGGATCGTTTGTGCATGATAATTAAACCAATACAAACATGCCTTTTGTTATGATCAAAACATGAGAAAATAAAACAATAATAAAACTAGAAAATATATATTCAATGGAAGAAAATAAAATAAAACCATGAAACGAAAGAAAAAATATAATAAGAGTCTTTCAGAGCCTAGAAAACCATACCACTATCGAAGAGAGATTCATCGATGGTTACTTAAAGTTGAGCTCTAGCTTATTCATAAGAAATCATTCACCAGATGTTCACTATTTCAAAAAAACTCCCCCGGAAAGATATCGGGGACATATTAGATGCACCACTTATTATTGAAGGAATGTATAAGGATGGACGAATGACCCAATCTCCAAGAATCATCAATGAATATTATAAAGGTAGATTAGGCTTCCCTCCAACAGATGATTGTAAAGGTTCCAAGGATCCAAACAGATATAACAATCAAAATGGATTCCATGATTGTGTGAACAATCACAATGACAATTGTAGGTGATGAAACAACCAAAGAGAACCATGGAATTATATAAGTAATTCCCAATATAAAGAAGTGGATTAAGTATAATAGATGGATTTCCATGATTCAAACGACGGTTCCCTTGATCAATAGTAAAGTTATAACCTATAAGAGATCACTTTGTAGTTTGGGGGAAAGGATAGTATCCCTTAGAAATAATGGGTCCAAAAGGAATATGCCCAAAACACATGGACCACGAACAAATATTCACCAAGTTTCATAAATAGAAAAAAAATTATTAAATTTTTCATGCATATAACATGAAATATTATGAATGAGAGGAAACAATTTCATATGGAAATTAAAAGTAAAAATAAATGCACTTTTTATATGATATTGGTGATGTTTTTTCACCTATTATAAATGAATTGGATCCAAATTCACTAAATATAAACAATTCCTAAATTTTGATAATGTTACAACCTTAGTCTAACTATCATCTATATTTTCCTTAGTATGTATCTTCTTGACACAAATAGTTCATCATTCAATAATGTCTCTAATAAAATGTAGCATAATGTTAATATATATATATATACTTACCATGGAATAATAAAATGAAATTATTGTTACAAATAGATTCTTTGATAGCCTTATTCAAGGTAATATATTTGGCTTCAGTGCTTCAGAGGGTCATCATGGATTATAGGATACATTTCCATGATATTAGTTCTCCACATGAAGTAAATATATTTACTATGAGGGACTTTAAGGAATATATATTTCCTATATAATCGTAGTCTATATTAAAAACAACTTGTTCAATAATATATAAATTATTTCCCTAACATAAATAAAATTCTATAGCTTCAAAAATATAACTAAGGAATTTTAAGCCTTACCAATTTTTCTTACTATGATTACTAGTAAATATTCTAAGAGTAAAAACAACACAAGAAACATTATTTCTTGTGAAAAAAATTGATTGGATGATATTTCCTAGTATAATAGAATATGGTATCATAGATATAAATTCATCATTAGATTCAGTATTTTGAGATTGAGGTAACAAGTTCTTAAAATGTTTTCTTATTGCGACATTAGATGGATTCAAGATACAAAACATGTATCTCTTCAAAAGTTTCACAACATAAACATGTTGTGATAGGTAAATAACATTATTATCTCCATTATTAATTATTTTTGCCCACACAAATTTATAATCATTTCATAGTTTTTTCCATTTTATACACCTCCCTTAATTGAAAATTAAAAAATGATAATTTTCATATCCTTACAAATGATAAGCATGACATTAATATATAGAAGTAAATAAAGCATAATGTGTTAAATGTTTTAAAATATAAATTTACATTATGTTTAATATATTAAAATAGTTACTATGAATTATAGTATTAAATTTCAAATATAGAAACATATATTCTTACTTAAACCATATAAAAATTTATCCAAATGATATACCTAGTTAGACATGAATGTTTTTGAACAATCAATGGGTGGTTGCATGTAAATGGTCAAATTCACATCAAAATAATATAATTATATTTTTACAATATTATTATCAATTTTCTAGTCATAATAAGTAGAAAAATAAATTAATAAACATATTAATGAATTTTAACCGCAAGAGAAAATATTTTTTAATAGTTAGGACCCTCCATTTGAAGGAACCCATTGATAACAAGAATTTCCTAAAATATGATTTTATTTTCACTTGTGTTATATTATCTTCTTTAAAATAACCAATTACACCCAATAAATTTGACATTATGTGGTTTGATAATAATAAACCATGTGGTATTTTTTTTTAAATATTTCCCTGCATCATCCATGGAAAATACATACTGGTTACAATATCTATTGTTTATGGGTCTCCAATATGTTTGTGAATCCATAGACACAAGGTCCTGAAAATATGGAATGAAAATCGATTCATTTTATGTATGTTAAAATAAGGTGAAGGCCTGATGACCCTCCTAGATCTATCATTTGAAAGCTGCTAGTTAGTGGGAGCCTCTAAGGAATTACTATCCAAGCCATTATATGGGGTTGACTATGACTTGTATTTAGGATGATTTTTAATTTAGAAGTCTCACTATGATCTAAAAAATGGGGTTGGTTATCTAATTGATCATTCTTATCTTCATCCTAAAGATATATTCATTAGTGAAGGATTTATCTTTTGGTGAAATGGATTCATGGGAGAAAACATAATATCTTATTATACATTTTTAGTCCTTGATTTTATCAACCCATAACTTATCCCCTTTAACTCTATTAGGTTATCCAATGAAATTAAATATAAGATATATTAGTTTGGGTTTATTGGTTATTATATATGACTAAAAAGTACTACTAATTATCCTTATATAACTATAATAATGGGTTTAGCAGCATCACAGTTCTTGAGAAGTTTTGAAGTTATTTTTTGTTGAAGGAAATAAATTAACAATATACAATGAATTAGTATATACCTAAGACCAAATGGATTGGTTAGGCCTCATTATATAGGCATACATTATACCTACACTAAAATAGTGTGGTTAATTTCTATTTCAATACATTTTTTGGGGGGATTATCACTAACATTTTGATTCCTAATATCACATTCTAGCTCAGAAAAATTATTATTTCATTTCACAAAAAAACTAAAACATTGTCTATTATTAAGGCATCAAGAATCCTACCACTTTTCTTCTCAACATTGTATTATCATGTTATAAAAGTTTCTAAAACATTATATTTGTTTGATGAATTTAAATCCACATGTTTCTATAGAAATTATCAATAAAGGTCAACCAATAAGATCCTCAACCATGGAAGGTAGTCTGGGGTTGTCCCCATAAATCAAAAAAGGCAGACCCTAGAGGGTGACTATATTTTAAGGATTTATTAATAAATATGACTCCTTTTTCTTCCCTAAAACACAATTCTCTTATGATATTTGGTTTCATGGTGATATTTTACTTATTAACTCATGTTTACTCAGATATTATAAACCCTTGGAGGTAACATGCCCTAATTTTTAATGTCACGTCATGTTATTATAATTATTGGTTACATATTAATTTTTTATATTTCTATACTGAGTTCTTCTATCTCATACATAAATACCATTTTCAAGATATCTTTTAAGGACTGTATTAGATCCTTTGGAGATCCTCATAAAACCATAATCATACTTAAATTTAAATCCATTCTTGTCTAATACACCTTAGGAGTTCAGAGTTCTATAAAGCCAGGAATGCCACCTTACATATAGAAAGGTAAAAACTATTTATTCATGTGAATAAAAAATATTGACCCTCTACCCTTAACTATAAAACAATAACTATTTTCTAACACAACCTCTCCTTCATATGCCCTATAAAATTCAAGAAAATGGTCTCTATCAGGGCACATATTAAAATAACATCATGAAAATAACACCAATACATTAAAAAATTATGTATATCCACATTATTCACTTCAAAAATATTATAACCATCATCAATAATTAGTTATTTATTAGTGGATTTATCATGTTTTGGATTTGGTTTTTGGTTATGATTTTGATACAATGAAGCAATGTTTCTAGTTTTGAAACAACTATAATAGGTAAAAATCTCACACTTAGTTTTTTATATTTATTTATATTTCATGGAAGTCATACCATTTTCCTTATTATTGTCTTTGTTATTATTCTTATTCTTAGGTTTAACCTTACTAAACAGTATTTTGGCGTCAAACTTTCCTTTAAGTTTGGCATGTAATTCTTTAGAAAATTGGGATGATTTAACTTATTCTAATTCTAATGAGTACCAAATATACCTCATGATGTATACCAAAGTAATATAATAACATTAAATATAAAATTAATAAGATGATAGATCAATCTTCAGTCTTAATTTGAACACTAATATTGGAATGTTCTAACAGAATTTTGTGAAATTCATCATGTTGTGCCAAAATTGATGTACCCTGGTGCATTATAAAGGTACAATAACCTATTTCATTATAGAAATTACCAACATGTGAGGAATTCATATATAGTTTTTAAATATTCAACCATATAACAGATGAAGATGTTTCATAACCCACTTCTCTAGGCACATTATCACCTAGGGATTAGAGAAGTTAGTTATAGCCCATTTGAAATATATCAAAAATGATATATTTATAAGTAGTTATTTTTTCCCATCATTATAATGCAAAACTATAGGTTTTATATGTCAATATGAAGTTTTGATGTGTCCCTACTGACTAAGAATGGATCTAATCTTTATTCTTTGTTGTTCATGTCTTTATCAACATAAAAATTTTCTATCTCATGTATGGATAATCCCATACTGGTTATTAAGTGGTTGTAATTATAGCTTGTTAGGGTAAATATAAAATATATAAAAATAAGAAAAATCAGGGATCACTGAATAAAAAATTAGTTTTCTCTTAATATCTAGGAAAAATATGTTTGAATGGAAAAAATACAATAAATTAAAATACAGCGTCATTTAAAAAAATCGATATGTGAACAATCAAAAAAAAAATATGTACAACTATGATAACTGAATTTAGGAAAAGGAAAACTAGATTTAAACTTTTTTAGATCCTTTGGGATTCAGTATGCTTAGAAATAATTCCACTATACACAATCCTTTTATAAATCTCAAATCACATACAATGGAAAACAAATATTAAAATATAAAATACATATTCAAAGAAATATAATCAAATAAAACAAAAAAATGAGACTAAAATAAAAAATGAATGTTACAGCGCTTGAACAGCCTTACCATTATTTTGGGGAGCTTCACCAATAGTCAGTTGAAGGTGAAATAGCTATATATAATGGTATATTCAACACTATATTTTATCAGAAATAAAATAAAATCAATGATAAAGAGAAAAAATTTATCAGCACTAGAGAAATGCATCGATAAAGGTAAAATTTCTCAATGATAAAAAAAATGGTTTGTTAAAAGGTTACCCTTTGTTAAGAATTTTTTAGAATTGATAAAGTTTCCACTTTATCATCACTTTTTTAGCGAAGATTGAATGTGAACCTTCAATAATGTTAAAAAACATCGTTAAATGTCACAGTGAATAATTAAATTTATATGTACATATTTATATATTTCTAAATAAGATTTATATTATAATTAAAATATAAGTATATATGTCAATATAATTTATAAATATAATTTATATAACTGTTAATAAAAAATTATTATCAATCTTATTTTTCTTAATTATATATAAAAAATTTATCCAATTTATATTAGTAAATAAAAATGTTAAATAATATATTTCTGTACATTTGTAATAAAATGTGTATATAATTATAATATAAATAACATATATAGATAATTTCATTAAATAATATTATAAATATATACATTGATATATCTATTAAAATATTTCAGTCAATTTTGAATTTATATAATAATATTCATATTAAATAATTTAAAATTTTTTAAATGCATATGTATATATATGTATGTGTGTGTGTGTGTGTATAGTAGTATGTATATGGTTTTATGTGTATGTTTGTATATGTGCTTGTATGTATATGTTGCATGTGTTGTCTTGTGTGTGTGTGTACGTGTTTATGTGTATGTGTATTTTATGTTTGTGAGTGTGTGTGTGTGTGTGTATGTGTATGTACATATATATAATTTTATGTATTTGTATTTGTATACATTTTTTTGCATGTATGTGTTTATATATTCATGTATGGGTATGTATATGTATGTATGAGTGTGTATTTGTGTATATGTATGTGTATGTATATATGTGTGTGTATGTGTTTGCTTATGCATGTGTACATATGTATCTGTATGCATATGTAACTTTTTATGTGTGTATGTGTATATGTGAGTAAATGTATATGTATGTGTATGTGTATTTTTATGAGTCTATGTAAGTGTAAGTGTTTTTCGATCTATATGTGTTTGTGTATTTGTATGTGTATGTGCATGTGTATGTGTATCTGTAAATCTGTGTTTGTATGTGTATGTGTATGTGTATGTGTATGTGTATGTGTATGTGTGTGTGTGTATGTGTATGTGTATGTGTATTTGTACGTGTAGATTTATGTGTATGTGTCTGTGTATGCATGTTTACAAGTATATATATGTTTATGTAAGTGTGTATGTGTATGTGTACATGTATGTGTATGTGTGTGTTTATATGTTTAGGTGTATGTGTATGCATCTTTACAAATATATATGTGTATGTATGTGTGTATGTGTATGCATCTGTTTATGTATGTTTAGAAAGTATATGTATATATACATATATATATATGTGTGTGTGTGTGTGTGTGTGTGTGTGTTCATACATTTGTATGTAATTGTATGAATGTGTTTGTGCATACATACGTGTATGTGTATGTATATGCATAAGCATGTGTATGTGTATGTGTACTTGTATGTGTATCTGTATGTATATATGTGTATGTGTATGTGCATGTATTTTACATATTCATGTCTATGCGTTTGAGTGTGTGTGTGTGTGTACATGAATGTCTTTGTGTATGTATGAGTGTATGTGTATGTGTATGTATATGTATGTTTATAGAGTATGTGTATGTATTCATATGTATATGTATTTTTGTGCATGCACATGTATGCAATTGTATATATGTGTATGTGTATACATACGTTTATGATTATGTATAGATGTGTATATGTACATCTATGTATCTCTACATTTATGTATATTCATATGTATGTGTGTATATATATGTATATGTATATTTATTTAATAATATTTATTCATTTTTAATATTTCCCAATTTTAGTATTTTCTATAATTTATTCATTTTTAAAATTCATTCATTTTTAATATATATAAATTTAATATTTTTCTACAATATTCTATTTTAATATTTATATAAACATTTTAAAATATTTATATATTTAATTAAATAATAATATTTTTTAGTTGGTATTAATAATTATAAAGGATAATAGTTAATTATATTTTTATACTCACCCAATATATAGCATACAAAAATAAATAGCAATAATAATATTTTTTAGTTATTCATTTTTGTTCATTTTTATGTCTTTACAATTCATGTAATAAATGTTCTGGATTAACATTTTGCAAAAAAAAATTTAATTAATTTTACTGTTTTATTTTTAATATTCTTTAATTTAATAACGTCTTTTCATTTATGATATTTATAATTTTTAATATTTTTTTAATTTATTCCTTTTTCAAAATTTATACATATTTATTTATTAAGTTTTAATATTTTCAATATGTTTGTAATTAATATGATTAATATTTATTCAAATTTATTTATTGTGTTTTAATATTTTTAGTATGTTTGAATTTTATTTTATTGATTCCTATAAGACTATCTTCAATCCATTACATTTTGTATCAAAACACCATATTGGACTGAAGATGCTATTTTGGCTCGAAATTGAAATCCAACGTTTTCCTTCCCCAACACCATTTTAATGCTTATGTAGTTATTTATGTTATTATATAAAATATATTTTTTAATCAATGAAAAAAAATATAATATTTAACAAATTTTTCATATGTCTTATGTAATTAATCAAATAGTGTAATCATATTTATTTTAATTTATTCGATCTAAATATATTTCTCTGTATTTAATTTATTTTAACTACCAATATTTTTTATAGTCAATTTAATTTATTTCAAAATAAAATTTTTATTTTCTTAATTAATATTATCCATTTCTTCATTTTTATTCATCTTTTAGTTTTCTGTAATTCACATAGTTAATGTTACGATTTTAATATTTTAAATATTTTTATAGTTTATTCAATTTTATTTTTTCATTTTAAATATTATTTCATTTAATATAATTTATTTAAATTTAATATATATTAATTTTAAATATTTTTGGAACTTTTTTGATTTTTAAATATTTATTTATACATAAATATTTACTATGTTTTACTATTCTAAATATGTTTTTAATTTTAATGATGATCATTTAAACAATTTCATTTAATAATCTGAAATAATTTTAAAATCCTTGATATTTATTTAATTTATTTATTTCAACGAATATTTACATATTTTCTTAATTTTGTTGAATGTTTTTAAAATTCAGGTAATTAATCATGAAAATTATTAAAAGTTATTTACTATGTTTTAATATTTTTAATATTTTTAATATGTTTTAATTTAATATTAATATTTATTAAATTATATTTATTAAGTTAAAATGTTTTAAAAATGTTGGGAATATATATAATTAATTTATTTAAATTCATTTTTTTAATATTTTACTCATTTTTAAACATGTTTTCAATTCATTTAATTAATATTAAAAATCTATTTTTTAAATAGTTATTTTATTTATGAAAATTTTATTTTTTTATTTTTAATAGCCTTTCAGTTAATATTATTTATTCATTTTGAATATTTATTAATTTTTATATATTTTTTTGAATATAATCATTTTTAATATTTATTTATAAATATTTATTAACAATGTTTGTATATTTTGGGAATATATAATTTTTTATTTTAATATATATTCTTTTTTAAAAAATTTACCCATATCTAAATATAATAAAACATATCATTTTATAATATTTTTGAAGTCTATTAATTTTTAATTATTCAATTTCACACATTTTTTACTTTCACGCCTTTATCATTTTATATACATTGCTAATGATAATTATTTTATTTCTTTTTTTTATTCATTTTTAATATATATTGATTTACTATTTTTTATTTTATTTTAGAGATTCATTATCATCTCTTAAAAAATAATTGATAAATAAAGGTTTTATCATCACTAAAATAATTAACACTGATAAAACCTATCATAATTAGTGTTAAAACTATAGTAGAGATAAATTTAGTTTTTATCCAAGCATGTTCTTTTAGATTTGATAAAACCATGCCCAATCATATAAATTCAAACCTAACAAAATTCACTTTTTCTTGTCATTTAAGCTCTCATAGAACTCAACCTCTTTCACTATTCCCCCTCGAACCTCTTGACGAATCGACTATCTCAAATCATAAGGTACGTGAATATTTCAAATTTTCTTTAGTCGATCTTACGTCACTGGTTCAACTTCATAAATAAATCCTTATTCCCATGAAATGAATGTGACCAAACATTGTTGGGATACGTTAATCATGAAAATAATAGCGTGAACCCCACTTAAATCCCTTCCCATCATATGATGGGGCTAGTTTTTCCAGTCTTCAGCATTAGGAGAGGCACCTCAAGCACATAAAATATTTACATGACCCTTTCTGAATGGTAATCTTGTTTTGTTTCACCATTATGATGTGGGTTGGCTTTAATTTTTAACATGAGAATCTGGAGAATTCATAGAATGAAAATGTTCATGTTGTCCTTTTCACTCATAGTAGTTTTTTCCCATGTTGTTCCTATTGGGGATCCTTTCCACTTTCATTCCAACCCCAGTTATAATTAGTAAGTGGATCTTAATTTTCTTTGTTTTCTTACTCTTATCCCCACTTAAACTCATTCTGAACAATATTGGATATCCTTAAGTCATCACTATGATCTCTATTTTTAGTTTACGATATCAGTTCATCCCATTTATCTAGATCCATTGTTTTATTTAAATCAAGGTCCCATTTATGGGGCTCCCATAACTCTCTTTAAATCTCCAATCAGTATATCTTTGACTCCTTAAATTGGAATCGTCGACCACATTCGAAACAACTATATCTAGTTCTGTATTGTCTAAACCTCACTACCAGCTTCAACTATGAAATTTTTCTAGAGTTGATTCTCTATGTTGGTTCAATTGTGACTGAGTTTTTTTCATATAATCCCAAGTAGTTGGTCTTTACTCCAATCAATAGTTTTAGCATTGGATTTCTGTTGAACCCACTGATACACTTCATCAACTTGTGATGAATTTAATTTTTCATTCTGTTAACAATAAAAATTATCATTGTTTTTTATAGAAGCTTCATCCTAGCCATGTGAATTGTTTTAATTTTTATCATTTCTCAAACGCCAATTATTTTATTCTTCAGTTTTTCTAATAGCCTGGGAACCCCATATTTATCCATCTTATTCAATGAATTTAAATTCAAAATTTTCTTTAAAGGTCAGGTTTTTCGGACCAAGTAACGATGCCCTAAAAAATATCTATCATCTGAAAAAAGATCATCACCTCTAGATCCTAAGAATCTTATTGCCAAAACACATGTTAGCCTTCCATGCATCATGTGAAGAAATTAAAAGGCATCAACCCATCCCTTTTATTTTATTCCCACCTATAAATTTTATTGAAATGGTCCTTAATCTCTTTTTTTCAATAGAAAAACATTTAATTAGATTATTTTCAACATTATAGACATCACGCATTCCCTTCCATCAAAGATTTACACCACTAAAAAAGAATATCAACACACATCATTTGACTCTTATTATCTTAGAGAAAAGGATTCATGTATCTCAAATGATTCTTTGAGAATGTCCTTTTATGGTTCTATGATCATACATTCTTGAATTTATTTATTTTGATACATATTCATATTACTAAATCATTTATGATGGATATGAATCAAAAATTTATGGAATCTAATTGAATGAAAAATAATATGAGGATGGGGTGAGAAGTTAATCATCTTTACATAAGATCATGCATTTGACCCATCACAAATTGTTTTTTTGTGTTTACACTATTTTTATTCAAGACTAATAAGTCTATAGGAGTTAGAAGAAAACTTTATATATCATAAATTAGATCAAATATATAAATGTTGGAAAAACATGGGGAACACTCAATATAGATAGTGATTGGGATAACATAAATTATATGGATCCTATGATATGATTATAAGTGTAAACAATAATGAATACTACATCCAGGATATGATTACATGTGTGAATTATGATGAATATAGTACTGAGGAAATGAAAATGATGGTTGAAGATGGACTTCATGGTTGTTCAAAACTGTTTCATAAGTTAATGAGTTGTGGAATTACACTATTTAATGATGGTTATTCTAAGTATACAACATTCACATTCATTGTAAAACTATATAATGTATAATCTACTAACATATAGAGTAACACTAACTTTTTAACTACTGACAATCATGAATGATATGATACTTGGAGAAAAGGATCATCCTTTCCAAATACATAATTCTAAAAAAACTCTATATTAAATAAGTAGGATCCCTAAGATATGTATTCATTTAAAAATTATTATATACTATTTTTTATAGACCATAAATCACATAAAAATGTTCAAATACTATTTTGTATCGATACAATAAACATCAATCAAGTTCTTCAAGAGTTTTACAATACTTTCCAATCATTCCAAGGTTTAGGAACCTATATGGAACTAAGGAGACTATCTGAAAATGGATATGGCATGTATATATAAAAAATAAAGATGAAAACCATTATCATATGGTAGACTATCCTCAATGGAAGAAAATTTATTTCTAGTATCCTAGATTAAGAAATGATCTAAGAAACCTTCATCATGGATATGTATAGATGGA
The DNA here is from genome assembly GCA_963277665.1 of Viscum album. Lineage (NCBI taxonomy): Eukaryota > Viridiplantae > Streptophyta > Magnoliopsida > Santalales > Viscaceae > Viscum > Viscum album. The sequence continues at coordinate 1,074,745,921 of OY728129.1, forward strand.
TTGAATCCTTTTTTATTTAATAACATCACTCATAGTGTATAACTAGTAATGTTGGTAAATTATAACATTCCACTATAATTATGCATGATTTGAAAACACCTTATGTTCTCTCTAGTTATGTCAAGACCAAAACAAAGAGGTAATGATATTGATGTTTATTTGTATCTATTGATAAAATATTTAAAATCAATGTGGGAGTTCGTTGTTACTTTGTATAATTCATATCAAAATGAAGATTTTATATTGATATCCATGTTATATGGAATGATAAATAACATAACCTATTATAGAAATTTGATTGGATATAGAATTAATGGAACTCAAGGGTGTCTCATTTGTGAACATGGTACGCACTTTGTTAGGCTGAAACATTTATTAAAGACAGAACTTCATGGAAATCATATATTTTTAAACCTATAAAATAAATATTGATCTTGGATGACATTATTTGATTGGAATTTATAATAATTTACATCACTATATCAACTAAAAAGTGATCAAATATTTAAGAAAGTAGAATATATAGACACCTCTTTTGGTAATCCTTCTTTGAAACCCCATATAAAAACATATAGGAAAAAAGAGATTAAATTATTTTTAAATTATGATACTGGAATATTTTGTATGTATGAAATTTACATGATATCAGGTATACATAAAAAATTCATGTGATGGTGTCATTATAAAATTTAAAAATTCACATGGAAAAGAAAGTATGGAATTGAGGACATGTGGGAAATTATTATCATATGGATATGGGAAAAGTTGGTGCAGGTGAAAGGTAAAAGATGGAATTTTCTTCCTCCAACTGCTTACACTGTTTCTAGGAAAGATAGATATCAGTTTTTCAACATCTAGAATGATGAAAATGTTCTAGAGGGGTATTCATAAAATATTAAACATTTCTTTTCAATTAATTATATAATGTTAAAGGTACTGAAATCACATGACTATCAAGTTTCGATGTAAGATATAATACCTATAGCTTTAAGTTATATTTTTTCCTAAGAATCACTGTTTTACATTAACCAATATATTTGTTTTCGAGAAATATGTTGTAAATTTATATGCCCAGTCAGTTTTTCAACTGTGAAAAGTAAAATTATTTCCATATTAATGGAATTAGATTTTATTATTCTTATCCAAATTATTTTATATGATGTATAGCATGATATTTCATGTGGTTAGTTGGATTTTTATATGCAGTCCAATACTTTATAAATGGATGTTCCCAACTGGACACTATATTAATATTTTTATAGGGTACGTAAAAAATCAATGTATACCATCATGTTGTATTGTGGAGTGATATAATATTGAGGAATTAATTTAATTGCATACTGGAAAACTATCTGAGGTGTAATTCATTGGTCTACTAAACTCTCATCACATCAGGCAGCTTGTGGGTGAAGAAATTTTCAGAATAGCTGTTTTCATAATTAATTTTATAGAGAATTAACATAATTTCCTTTATGTTTTTAATAAATTTATAGGTTTCCCCAAATGTTGAAACCCCGAAATTGATCCTTAGGAATTTTAATCCATTAATGGATGAAACATGTAGATCAAATATGCATAATTGATAGTTTATATGATGGTTTGAGAATATATTATTTTTAATCCAACTGCAAATATAAATTCAATTTCAGAATAACTTTTAGGGGTATACATAAGAATAAGTGTGTATGTATTGTCTCATAATTTTTATGTAATTAATTGTTATACATTTAAAAAAAGAAACGTGATGAGTATTATACCATGAAAAATAGGGGAATTACACTTGTGGCTTAAATTATTCATGTATATTGTATGAAGGATATAAATTCAATTTATGTGAATTTTACATACATTGGAATCATAAATCAAATATGGGAGTTGTCTTATACCTTATTTCTAGTGTTCATTATTCAATACAAGATGGTTGATTACAGTGCAGTTAAAATAGATGAATTGGGATTTGTAAAAGTGGACTTAATATGGAATTGAATAACGAAAACCCATTTATAATGAAACCATTGATATTATAGGTATTTTATGTTATGGATCCTATAAAAATAAAACACTCACTTATTCTATTATCGACCAAAACTAGTAAATGATCATATATCAATTCAACTGAGGATGACCCTTTCATTGGGATATAACAATCAATTTATAAAAGTACTAATGTAGGTAGGGAACTCTATGTTAGTGGTGACCACAATGAGAAGATCAAGATACTTTATAGAGGGGTCAAAACCCTTCAACCATTAATGGAAATAAATATATTTCTACAATCATGTTATATTTTTTATTTGTAATATGAATTATGTTACCACGTATTATTAATTGTTTATAGATGCATTTATTTAATCTCAATCAAATTTTCAACCACTTTTACAAATACTGGCTTCTTCACATGATGATACTAAAAATCCTCTTGAAAATAGTTTTCTCAACACATTTATTCTCCCAATGTAGAGGAACAACATGTTTCTCTACATCATGATGTTACCTACATTCAGAAATGATATATTCATTATGTGAAAGCTAATATTATATTATAAGGTGAATAACCTATTTCTAAAACATTTTAGGGTTGGAGCATAATGTTGTTAATAAAAACTATTAAGGTGAGAATAAGGGGTATCAAAGTCAGTTTCATGTGAAATGCACATGACATGCCTATTTGCCCCAAAAAAATCCATTTTCATTAGATAATTTGAACTCACTTATCAAATTCATGTTCTTATTGATATAGATATATGAAAAAATGTAGTGTCAATGATTAGGTCATTAATTTTGGAATTAAATATGAAAATATTATGATATAGATTTATTATTTTTCACAAAAACAATTATTGATTTACTCTAAATTATCCCCTACATATTGTATTTTCACTAGATTAATGTTGAAGGGATTTTTATTAATAGTAACTGGAATTTATCATAGAGTGTTTCATGAAATTATAATCAAGAATCATCTTAATGTTGTTCTACTGGAAGTATAAATGCACCCACCATGTACATAGTAACACATGATAAACCAATACAACTGGAATGAATATATTGGTCATTGTGAGGAGAAATATTTTTAGGTACATTGTTTTTGGTAATATTGTTCTTGAAAATACTTGTATTAATCACTATGATAAATAATTTTTAATTTAGGAAGCATCAAATGAGTATTGAAAATAATAAACATACAATAAAACTAGTGTACCCATACCATAAATCTAGGATGGTATTTGCTTCAAATTATAAAATTCTATCTATTTCAAATTTGTAGTAATATTTTTTTTTGTAGCATGAAACAAAAAATTAATTATGTCCAATTTCTTATATATATATATATATTGATGAATCAAGAACTAAATCTGATTCCATCGCATGTCATGTGTTATCTAAGGAGGCTCATGAAAATATATATTGAACACTAATAGATGAAAACGGATAATCATTAGGGGAAGCATGTGTACATATGACATAATTAAAAAATTCCATAATTAAATTGGAATTATATAACAACGATTACTTTTTCCCTATAATTTTATCTATTATAGATATAAATATAATTATCGAATATAATCAATGAATGACTACTTTTAGTATCATTAAAGCATACAAAATAGTATGGTTTCATCAGAGCTAACGGTTTTGGAGTGTAACCCCAAATACATTTTGAGAAGAGAAATGCACTGGGGGATAAATATAAGAAAATAGAATAGATTCATACATGAAGAGACTCTATAAAAGAATAACATAATTAGAATTAAAAATTGTTAGATATTGTTAATGGAATTATTCAGTGAGAATAAACCACACAAAAAAGCAATACATGTAGACCTCTTGGCTTTAAGGTGATCTATTCCAATCAAAGGCATTCCATACCATATGTAATAAATTTTTACATAACTATTTCTACAAAATGTGAATCATAAAAATAGTGATACCTTCCATGTAATGATATTATAAAGAGTAATACTGATTGGGATTTATATCAATTAGCACCCACCCAATCCCTTGTTTTTTTATTTATAGTGTATATTACCAAGAGATATATTGTACAAAAAGTCATCCAAAATGTCATGTGATTGTACTTATAGTTCCCCGACACTAGAAGTCTTTAGCTAGTGCATTATTAAATTACATTGGAATTATTATAATGAATATAATCCCAAAGGACCATCCCTTTTAGTAGTCTTGGAAATCTATATTACAATAATGATACCCATAAGACATTTGGAAATAAGAAATATAAACATGATATACTCAAAAAGAAAAATAAACTACATCCTTTAAAGCTTAATCAAAATTATCTTTTTCATAACTTGTTAAATGAATCATAATAATGGTGAGCTCAAATGTTCAATAAGGTTAAATATAGAAAAAGAAATAATAAATTAATCTATATGGAAAAGGTAAGTATTTGAATAAATATTCCATTCATATAACTGGATAAGTCATAATCATTATGGAAAGGTAAGAAACTGAAACACGTGTTATTAATCGATTAACTAAAAATGAAATAATTTAATAGATATGTTGACGTAAAATCTCAAGGATAAATAATAACTACGTCTAGATGAGGGAAATTATTAATTATTCGAAACCATGATTCCTAGGAACATGGAACAAGTACTATCAATACCTTGCACAAGACAATGAATTTTTAGGGTAAAAACCTATCTATAGTCGCTAGCTAACTATTTTATCTCATGAGACCACTGATGCATTGAGAGGCTTTCATTCACTGGTCCCTAACCCATTAGTCTTTCCTTAAATGATCCCCAACCTCTGTTTACCAGTGAAAAGAATTTCACATATTGAATAATAAAATAAATAATATTCCTCAACTAATATCAATATTGATTAAGTAATATGTATTTATCAATAAAACTTTATTGGATGATACATAATAATAAGGGTTGGTGGCATTAAATCATTCATAATGAAAAATAATATTTATACATTCCAATGTGTCTCATACCATATTGAATCCATTAACTCATAATTCCGCATGAATTAAATGAAACATAGAAAATCATGATAGTAATTATATCCAATATAAATCATGTTAAATATAAATATATACTCCAAATAAAATTTACAGGTGCTTAAAAAAATTATGTATCAATGGAAAGTAAATTGATACGAAATCCCTTACCATAACCATCCTTTTGTTGTGTGATCTTTAGAATCCGGTATAGAAGTTTAGAATATGTTACTTACTAATAAAAGAACCATAATAAAGTTTATAATATCATATATTTTTTACTTACAATATTTTGTTACTAGTTTTTTTAACAATCATCCATTATTTTGATTATTTCAGGTGTTAATTTCTTAGTTTGTCGAGTATGTTTTAACTTGTTATTTGTTGTTATTATAAAATATATCATGGTTTTATCATGTCTTTAATGTAAAAAATGTATAAATTAAATTATATATTCAGTACACAAGTACTTATAATGGTTCATTATATTTGGAGTTTAGACATGAAGTGCACCATTCATGGAGACGGTTGGCAGTACATAAACATGAACACTACTTTCATTTCATTATCAAATTAATATAAATAGAAATGAATGATCCATCCTTATATTATAATTCCAGTATCATATATAAGTTATATATGTTATATAGTTTTTTTAAAAACATCCATTATATGTTCCATGTATGGAATGAACAAATCATATCGTTTTGATGGGCGGTAGTCCGCACTTCCTCAAATAAAATTATCATATTTACATAACATGGATAGCATAAATATATGTTAAAAATAATAATTATAGAAGAATGAAATATCATAAATAACATATATATTGTATATTAATATAGTATCCATCATAATGGGCACAATGAGAGGTGGTAGGGTAAAATTAAACAATCATCATTTTGTGAGGTAGTAGTTCACCATAAACAGAAACAGTATGTCTTTGACAAATTTGATGGAGGTTTGTGTAAGTGTAAGTCTAAACCATATCATAATAGTATAATAGTATATTTAGGATACTATTTTTTAATGTAATAATAGAATAATAGTAATATATGGAGTGAATAATGGAAATGAAATTAGAAAGCATGAGATAAGGTGTCACTTCTTAATCAGATAACCTCTTTTGGTCTGTACAAAATGAATCTTGGAATTGAATAATCCCAAAAAAGTTAATTATAGGTCGACATAAGGGATTTTGGAACAATATTTTATTATTTTTTGGATGATCCAATGTTTCTTGAGATGTGTGAGGAAGGAGTATAGTTCTTTCCTTTTTATAGTGGAGGGTGAGTGGCACTTTTGTAAATTCCAATTGGTATTCACTATCAGGGATCACTATAACCTAAAGTGCATCCAAAATGGAAAACAAATTATTAAAGGATAATCATATTTGATAAAAACCTCATCCACATAAAAATATGTTCATGTAAATTATTTGTCTCCTAAACTTTTATTATTCCCCAATTTTATCATTTTGGTATTTATTAAAGCAACTTGTTTTCTAATCTAATTAATTTAAACATTAAGACTAAATTAAATTGATATTTATTAAAAGAATATAGAGATACTAAATAATTAATATTATATCTATGTTATAAAATAATATTCTCATGTTTTTTAGAAATTAATTTTACAATAAACACATGTCTTGTGCTAAAATGTCGCTTGAACATCGATCATATAGACCGCATTTTTACATTTTATGGGAAAAAATGTTCATTATAAGATATTAATTAGCCCATTAATATACCATATTTAATAATTATTAATAGTCAAAAAACAATTGGCATAGTATAGGTTTTCTGTTAATTTTAAATAATTTAATAAGATTCGTTTACTATAAAATAACAATAATATCAATTTGGACATTATTTATTTAATGTTAATTTTAAAATATAAAAAATATATTGGAATTTAAATATATTAGTTTTAAAAGTTTTTCACATGATATATTTATATAAAAAATTTAAGAAAATCATTCAATCATTTAACTTCACTTTTAATATTTGTAGGATCATTTATTTTAGTTAATTATCAACTAAATCATCACTATATTAGCATTTATTAAGAATTTTAACTACCTAAACCATACATAAAAATTATTTATAATTCATTAAAATAAAAATAACCCATAAATATTTCAAAAGGATATCTATAAAAAAAATCTAATGTTTTTTTATATCTCAAAATTTTGAAAATGTTAAATGTAAGGAAAGTCCCTTTTTTGTATTTTTAATTACATGCCCTTTTATATTGAGAACTTCCATTTATTATTATCCAAATAAGAAATATATTTCTCACCATGTGGTTACATTTTCAAATTATTAGCATCCAATGGATTTTGGACAGGTGTCCAGGTCATTTTATTCCTCAATATTAAGGTTTAGTCCCTTATTAAGCTTAATCATACCATAATCACTGTAATTAATTTTAATCACAGTCACTAATAATTTTGGTCAAAAAATTAATTTAGTCTTATTTGAATAAAAATATCATAATAAATACATTTTTATAAGTTTTATTTTCAAAAATCAAATCACAGAACATAAAAATTATGATTAATGTTAATCTTTCAAAGGGGGTAAAATAACACGTTTTCAAAATAGAAAAAACATTCAAAAGATTGTTATGTTTTTATATTAAATTTCAATGTAAAATTGATTGTAATTAACATAATTTTACAAATAATTTTACTAATGTGACTCTAAAATAAATATAAAATATAATTCATCCTTAATAATTATTTTACTAAAAAGGCTATTTTTAACTAAATTTTAGTAATTTTCAATATTTATAAAAAAATGAAATTTCTCAGAAAAATCTCAAAAATTCACCCAAATATAATTTAGAAATTATAAATACAAACATTATGTTTATTTTTAAAATTAAAATACACAAAAGTGTCAAATTTTATTTTTTGAATGGGTTCTCCATTAAAAGGCACTAAAACTCATTCATGCATGAAACACAAGTTAATTCAGTGTCGTATGTAGTGTAAGTTTAGCATTGTTTATAAAACATGCCACCAAAAAATTTATATTTATTCTAAAGGGAGAAAATTTTAATGTACTTGGCAGATATAGTTGGGATTCACATGGCTCACAAGTTGAGAACTGAGAAATCTGTTTCCCTTAATTATAGGTATATTAACATGGTCAAACATGATTTTGAACTATTCATAGTTTATTTAATTGATCTTGTAAAAAAATATACATATATAAAGAGGTATTACTTTTTAATTTTTTTTGTGAAATTTTTTTAAAAAGTAGTGGAAAAGGCATGAACTAATGAATGTTATTTCATACAATTAAAGGTATGTTGAAGCAGAATGTCAAATCAAAAAAATCTAAAGGGTTATCCAGCTGATCGAAAAACCTTAATAAGTACCTTTTCTCTACTATTTTAACTAATATATTTACTATTATTACATTTTCATGGGTATAAAACATTTTAAAATTATGAAATGATCATAATTTATTTTGAAGAAAATATTTATAGAGAGGCCACTACATATTTTCTTGGACTATAGAATGTATATCAAGTCCTCATGCATGGATGAAGAGTCTCAGTTTTAGATGTATACATGAGGTCTGTTTTCATAAATATTTTTACCAATAGCTGCAGTACTATGTTAATTATAAAAAACATTATTCATAATTTTTATTGGAATTTATATTAGAACAATTTGATGGAAACCCTAGTGAGCATAAATTTGGACACATTAGTCCTCGCATAACTTATACACAAAATTAATTATTAGAAAAATTAGAATATTCGATAATAGTGGAAAACTAGATGAAATGTTTAAAAAAACATATATATGATATACACTTATTAATATGCATGATTTAGGGTTAAAACTCTATAATTTAATCATATCAACTATACTTTTATTCCATTCATTACATTTTCCTTTTTATAATTTTAAGCAGTATTGGTTTCTCATTATAATCAATTTAAACAATTCAAAGATTTGTTTTTTGGATTCAGCACATGGATACCCAACAAATAAACCACACAAGATGACATTTATACATTTTCAATATACTACATGGAAATATTTTAAAATAATATTCAGTTTATACATTTATATTACATTTAAATGATTTTTTTATGGTAGGGTAGTGTTCAAATATCATCAAAATCATGGAATTAATATTTTCCATGATCACATGAATCATATTTACTTTTACAAAAAGAGAACTTTTAGGGTATAAATAATAATATTTAATTATAGAAAGATATATCAAAACAAATTTCATAATATTCTTATTATTTCTGTAATGGCTGAAATAAACTAATAGTAAATATTATTTTTTTATAGTTATAATTTTTTGAAGGATATCATATTTCATGAATAAATTAGAATCCCTGAAGATGTATGTTTTGATGATAATAGTATTTTAATTTAAAAAATTATTATTCCTTTATCTATTTCACTTTCTTAGTATTAGAAGAAATATCAAAATTCCCCCTATTCAAAATTAAAAAAGGGTTTATTTTGAAATTAATGGGTAAAATACATGGTGTCTAAATTTATACAATTTTAACGATGCGCTAATGTACTATTAAATCCCTTCATGGTTCTATTTTTTATTTTTTGATCTATTTATGTTCTATGTTGTATGATTCTAGTTTAAAAATGACTCAATGTGTGTGTTTTCAGTATAAAATTTACATTTTAGTTAATATGTGTTTCAATAAATGAAAACCAAAAAAAACATTGATTCTCTTGATAAATTATGAAAACACTCCATAATCCATTTGTGGGGTGTGAGAATCAGCCACATAAAAACCCGACACACCATCTGGATGGTATGACTCAAAGTGCATGTTTTCAAATTAAAGAATACATTTTAGTTAAAAACATGTTCCAATTATTGAAAACCTATACAAAACTCATATTTTCATGATAATTTATAAAAAATTACCTTATAACGTTTTTTACATATGGTAATTAACCATTTTTTAATCTGTAACATGATGTGACTGGTATGACTCTAAGTGTGTGTTTTATTTAAAATAATATTTTAATTTAGTATATCTATAACATAATAAAAATGAAGAAAATTAATTTATTTTATTTTGTTACTTTAGAAAAATTATTCATAATTCATTTGTGATTTGTAAGAATTATTCACACCTCAACCTGATACACAATGTGAATGTTATGACATAATATGTCTGGTTTTAGTTTACAAGTGGAATTGTCATTAAAATGACACGTTGAAAACTCCAATCTAAGAAAATATTTTCTTTAATTTTAGAGATGTAATGGATATTTAATTTGTGGCATATTAGAATTAGTTTTACACCAATATAATACATGGTGTGGCCAATGTGATTTATAATGGTTGTTTTCTGTTTAGAAAACAAATTTTGTTTAAAACATGTACCACTCAATGAAAACCATGAACATTCACCTGAGTTTTCTTGATACTTTTCTAAAGTTATTATTATGTCCTTTTTGATGTTTCAAAATCAACCACATGTCAATATCACAAAAAATATGGCTAATATGTCTCAGAGTGGATGTTTTTAGTTTAAAATGGAATTTTAGTTAAAAATAAACGTAACATACTCAAAACAAATAAAATGAATTCATATTGTTTTTACACAATATGAAAATTATATATTAGTAATTTTTTATTTATAAGAATCAGTCATACCCCAATTTCACACACGATGTGACCGGTGTGACTCAAAATGTTCATTTTTCTTTTTAAAATTTACATTTTAGTTAAAAATGTGTGTCATTTAATGAAAACCAGGAATAGATTCTATAATTTCATTGATATTTTTGGATAATGATCCACATATCAGTTGTGATATGTTTGTATTAATAGAACATCAATATGACACATAATGTGACCAGTAAGACTCAATGTGCATGTAGTCAATTTAATAATGGTATTTTATTTAAAATTTACATTTTTTTCATAAGATGTATGATATACTCAGAACCAAGAAAAACATTCAAATTTATTTGACACTTTAGATCAATGTCATATAATTCATCTGTGAGAGGTTGGAATCAATGGGACCACAATCTAATGAATAGTGTGACTGGTATGACCTGAAATGTGTATTTTCAGTTTAAAATTGAAATTTTAGTTAAAAAATTATTGACGTACTCAATGAAATAAATAACATTCAGATTATTTTGAGACTTTATGAAAATGATCCATAAACGTTTTTTATATGTATGAATCATATGTACATCAATCTGATATAAAGTGTGACCAGTATGACTCAAATTTTTTTATTTCAATTTAAAATTGATATTTCAGTTAAAACCACATTTCAATCACTAAGAACCACATAAACATGCTCTAATTGTCTTGATATTATAGGAAAAATTTGAAAAGTCATTTGTGAAATGTTGGAATCATCTTCACATTAGTCTGACACATGATGATACTATTATTACTCAATGTCAGTGTTTCAACTTAAAATTACATTTTAGTTAAAAATATGTTTCCCACAATTAAAACCTAGAAAGAACACTCATATTGTCTTGATACCAGATAAAAAAAGATACATAAGTCATTTTTAACATATAGGGATCAACATTTTGTTAATTCTACACATGGTCTGATTTTTTGACTCAAAGTGTGTGTTTTTATTTAAAATTGACATTTTAGTTCAAAAGTGGAGTGACATTCTAAAACCCAATAAAGTGAATTCAGATATTTTTCATACTTTAGTTAAATGATATATATGTTATTTGCGACATGTAGGAATTTGTCCAACTTTAATCATATACACAGCATGACTGGTATGACTCAAAATGTCTTATTTTAGTTTAAAATTTACATTTTGATTACAAATTGCGTAAAATACTCAAAATGGGGAAACAAAAAAATATTATTATTATAAATTGTTGAAATTATATATATGTTATTTTTTATGTGTAGGAATTATTCATACCTTAATATGAGGCATGGTGTGACCGGTATGTCTCTAAATGTGTGTGTTTGGTTTAAAAATGTCATTTTAGTTTAAAACATGTGCCACTTATTGAAAAATAATAAAACATGATCCACATGTCTTAATACTTTAGTAAAATGATTTATAAGTCACTTGTAACATGTAAGAATCAATTTCTTGTCAATTTGACCCACAGTGTGACCTATATGACTCAAGGTGCATGATTTCTGTTAAAAAAATCGAATTTTCATTAAAACATGTTTTAGTAACTACAAACAAGAAAACCAAGTATTATTTTATTTATACAGTAAGATGATATTTTTTAAGTCATTTTTATTTTTAGAAACAATAACAAATTCATATGATGAATGGTGTGACTGATATTACTCAAGGATTATGTTTTTCTTTAAAATTGATATTTTAGTTCAATGGGGTGGTTTTTTCTATAATTAATATGAAGAATGGTGTGGTTTTTTATAATTAATATGATGAATGGGGTGTTTTTTTCTATAATTAATATCATGATCATGCTCTTTTGAGGGCGTGTGAGGAATAAAGGCAATGAAAAATTATTTTTTAATTATTTTTTGATATTTTTTTAAATTTTATGTCCTTGTGTGATTGTATAAACATGTATTTGTGATGTTCATAATATAGTGTTTTTTTCATTTTTAGTGTAAATTTAACTGAAATTGATTTATTAATTTGTTATAGTGTGTTGTAATTTCAATATTGTACTGTTGTATCCTACCTTTTATCACCACAAGGAATAACATTGATAAATGGAAACATTATTAATGCTAAAAATGAACTAATAAAGGCACCCTTTATCTATGCTTATTTTAATTCTCATGAAGGGAAATTTTATCGGTGTTTTTTTTACATTGAAAATATTTATTGGATTTTAAAATCTAATAGACCATTAGCAATGTTTTAGTTCTGATGAAGGCTATTTCTAGTACTGATGAAGTCTATATTTTATAAGTTTTAACTCCTTATTATTTATCTTAAATTGGGCACCAGAGGTGCACATGGGTTGAAGAAACCATTGTAATGAAACATGGTATCAATTTTCCCCACCTCTTCTAGTTAAAGGATTGTACATTGAAGGATAACAGGCCTTATCTCTGAGATTATGTATATAATTTTTCAAGGGGTATTATTTTTTTTCTTCAAAATATGAGGGAAAAGGTAACAGTGAGATGAACTGATCAAATGAGTGAAGGGACATCGTGTTGGGGTGATCTATAACCCTGACAGGCATATATGAAAAAATGACTAAAGATAACCAAGTAAGTCCTTGTTGGGTCTAATTTCAATTTCCCTTCTTCAGTATGGGCCAGTGGATTTCCGTATCATGAAATTAATATGGAACCAAACCTATCTCTACCATAATCCATGAACATCGACTATAAAAATTTGATACATAATGAATACAAGATCGTACAACGATGAAATAGGAATATTAAAAATCTAAACATAATGATTGGGATTAATTACCTAACATTTATCCTTAATTATTTATTAGACCACTTCTGTATTATAGTGAATGACATGTATCATTGAGATTGCATGAAAGAAGTATTAAAATCTTGACCAAGAACCATCATCCATAATTAAATATTCATGACATCAAATAATAATGATTCAAAACTCTAAAACCCTAACTCAAATGCATTAATTACCATGATAGATGAGATACCAATACAATTGATAGTGGTGATTAAACCATTCAAATCCCTTGGAAATGTGAAAATACACAATGTGTTGTACAACAACTACACTTGAATGAATAAATAAAACACCACTATAAAATAAGAAAAATGGGGAGGAAAGATGTGACCATATTAAGTGGTATCTAATAATAACTATTTTAGATGTTAAAGGAAATAACCCCATTATTAAAAAAACATGTCACATTCTTCATCCCCTGCCACTAAGTCTTAATCTTGCAAAAAAATCAATTCAATTTTTTTTAGTAAATTTCTTTATTAAAAATGCATGTTAATATTCTTTAAAATTTTCATTTTATTTTATATAAATTTTATATTAATTAGATTTATACCATGTGTTGGGAATATTTCTATTTGGGCCTCTTTATTGGGTTGTTGCACATAACCTCAATAATTTTCCTTAACTCCCTTATTATACGTGGAAAAAAATTTATTTTCAGAGTGATTGATTAAATTGATTGTGTTATGGATATGACAAAGTTGTTTGTTTTTTTTGGATCATTCATTTGTGTCATTTTATTAATATAAATTCTAGTTTCAAAATAAGCCTTGATTCATCTAGTTTTGGGTACCGTGTCTAGATTCTTCCATGTATTTGGATCCGTATGAGTTTCCCTCTTGATTCACACCTCCCAACATTGACCAGATTTTTAAGGTTGGGATCATCGGTGTACCACCAATTTTTTCATTCATGATAGTTCTTCCTCTGGATTCCACATTTATTTTCTATGTGATGTGATTCTGGTCTCCTGTGTGAAGTGATACCAAGCAGTACTTTCGATGGAGATCTCATCTGTTTTGATCAATAGATAATAGGGGTGAAAGAGTGCATAACAGTAATACCCTTAACTATCCATATAGAGAGAGGAATTTTGTATTTCACACTTTTTCTAATGAATGTGTTGATAGATTTCGAAGAGGTGTATGGTTCAAGTTCATGATTCCAGTCACACTACCACAAATCGTCACTATATCAGTGAACAAAATGGTTTTAACAGCTCTAAAAAGGTGATATTTTCCTATTCACCATCAAAGGGGACCCCTTTATCAGGACTAAATAATTATTGTTAAAGGGGTGTCATTATCAATTATATTTCTCATTCTAATAATATTAATCCTTTATTCATTCTATCATTAGAATTTATTAAGGGGGGGCCATTATCAACACTATAAATAGAGCTAATAAAGGACCTAATACTATATTGGGGTTTTTAAATTATTGTACAATACAACAGAAACCTGTATATGAAAATTTCATACTAATTTTATTGAAATAAAAAAATAAATCACAAATACATAAATAAAAAATATTATAAACATTTCATACAATGTTTTTTAGAATTACATTAGATGTAACTTTCAAAAAAAGCTTCAAACATCAATGTTTTATTGTCTTTTGCTCCCAACCCTCTCTCAGAAAAGAATGAACATGATATAAGTTTTAAAAAAAAATCACCCCAACTTGAGAAAATGAATCCTCCAATATAAAAAAGTTACTCTTCTGTTATTAATACTATAATTAAATAAATTAATCATAATATAAAACAACACATTAATTAAATGATGCACTTATTGTCAAACTGGTCACATTGTGCATCCAATTGAGTTTGTAATAATCCATAAATTCCACAAATTAGTTATGTATCATTGTACTAATTTATTGAAACAATATGAATTTTTTTGATCTCTTTTGAGTATGTCCCTATTATTTCTTACTAAACTGTCATATTAAACAAAAAACATGAACATTGTGTCATAGCAGTTACATCAATTTTTTGTTTGACATGAGACTAATTCAAACACATCATGAATTAAATTCCTATAATTATCCTTATATATCAAAGAAAAATTATGTTTTTTTTTTGGTTTTCATTGAGTGATACATGATTTGATCTAAAATGTAAATTCTAGACTGTTAATGGTCACTTTGAGTCGTACCAAGCACACAGTGTATCAGATTGAGGTGAATCTCATTCCTACACATCTAAAAGAAATTATGGATTGTTTTACTCATATATCAAAACAATATGAATTAATTTCCTTGGTATTTATCATGAAACGTTTCTTTTTTACAAAAATTTCAATTTAAAAATAATATACACTTAGTGTGATGCTGGTTACACCGCTTGTGGGATTTAGGTCTGGCTAATTCCTTCATGTAAAAATGAATTTGAGATAATTTTCCAAATTTATGAAGATAATACAAATTTTTTGTTTGGTTTTAATCATGCCAATTATAATTTTTACTATAAGTTAATTTCAAACAGAAATCGTGAACTTTTAGACATACTAATCACATCGGGTTTCGGTCTGACATGAGAATAATTCGTACATGTAAAAAATTAATTCTGAATTATTTTTCAAATTTATCAAGACAACAATAAAATGGTTTCATAGATTTTAGTGAGGGACACTTGTTTTGAACTAAAATTTTAATTTTATATTGATAATAAACACTTTGAGTTGTATCAGGAAAACCATGTATCAGATTAAGGTATTGTTGATTCATACACATAAAAAATGACTTATGGATTGTTTTTCTAATGTATCCAAATAATCCTAATGAATTGTCTCAATTTTATGTATTTCTCTTTTTTTTATTATAATGTCAATTTAAATAAAAATACACACTTAGTTTCATACCATTCACAAATTAATTTGGATTATGGTTTTGTAAATTCATATATGTCACATTTTACATATAGATTATTTTCCTAAAGTATCAAAAAAATATGAAATTGTTTTCTTAGTTTTAAGTAGTTCAATTTAGTTTTTTATTAAAAAGTCATATTAAATCGAAAATATGAAATTAGAGTCCTACTGATCACATCATGTGTTGTATTAATGTGATACTGATTTATACATACCAAAAATGACATATGAATTATTTTTCAAAATTATCAATAAAATCTTATTGATTTTTCATGGTTTTTAGTGAGTGACACATGTTCTAAACCAAAATATCAATTTTAAAAAATTAACAGAATCGTTAAGTCACACCATTCTCTTTATGTACTGTATTGAGGTGAAGATTATTCCTACATATCATAAATGGATTTTTATCAATTTTTCTAAATTATAAATGTAATACAATTTTTTTCTTAGTTTTGAGTATGTCACTTGTCCTTTTGACTAAAATTATCATCAATTTAAATATAAAAGACAACATCTAGTTAGGTCGGTCACACCATTTATCAGATAGGGGTTTAACTAATTCCTATATAAAAAAAATAACTTATGGATTATTTTCCTAAAGTATAAAAACAATATAAATGCATTTTCTCTATTTTGAGTATGTCACTTGTGTTTTTTACTAAAATGTCTCTTTAAACTAAAAACACGCACATTGATACATATAAGTCACATCGTGTGTTGGTCTGGTATGAGAATGATTTGTATAAAACAAAAATGTCTTATGAATTGTTTTATAAAATTATGAATACAATCCAAGAACATTTGTTTGAGTTTTGTTGAGTGAAACACTTTTTGAACTAAAATGTAAATTTTACACTGATAATAGACACATTGAGTCAATCCAGGAAAAACATGTAAAATATTATGGTCCAGATAATTCCTACACATAAAAAATAATTATGGATCATTTTAATAATGTATTAAAGCAATCCAAATAAATTTCCTTAGTTTTGAGTATGTCACTTATCTTTTCTATAAAAATTTAAATTTTAAATAAAAGGCACACTTGGTTTCATATGGGTAACATCATGCATTGGATTGAGGTAAAGATGATTCCTACATGTCAAAAATGGATTATGGATCATTTTACTAAAAAAGAAAAACAATTATAATGTGTTTTCTATATTTTGAGTATGTTAATTTTATTTTCTACTAAAATGTCAATTTTATATAAAAAGACAAACATGGAGTCATACTGGTCACACGGTATATTAGATTGAGGTTTGAATGATTCTTATATGTCATAAATGGATCAATGAACATTTTACTATTGTATCAAAACAGTAAGAATTCATTTTTTATATTTTGAGTATGTTTCTTTTGTTTTTATAAAAAATGTAATTTTAAATAGAAAATACAAACTTTTTATTCAAACCAGTAACATCATGTATCATTTTCAGGTGAGACTGATTCCTACTAGTCCAAAATGATTGATGAATTATTTTCCTAAATTATCAAGATAATATGAGTGTTTTTCTTAGTTTTGAGGGAGTGGTCAATGTTTTGAACTAAAATTTTAATTTTAAACTCATAACAGAAACATTGAGTCATACTATGCACACCGTGTATCATATTTCA
Organism: Viscum album; assembly: GCA_963277665.1. Taxonomy (NCBI): domain Eukaryota; kingdom Viridiplantae; phylum Streptophyta; class Magnoliopsida; order Santalales; family Viscaceae; genus Viscum; species Viscum album. The sequence continues at coordinate 1,074,763,834 of OY728129.1, forward strand.
ATTATAATTATTCCTAAATGCAAAAAATAACTTATGTATTGTTTTTATAATGTATCAAATCAATCTAAAAGTGTTTTCTTGATTTTGAGTATGTAACATTTCCTTTTTACTCAAATTAATGTCAATTATAAAGAATGATACACACTTGGTGTCATACAAGTCACATTATACATCATATTGAGGTGAAATTGATTCCCACACATCGAAAAATGATATATATATTATTTTCCAAAAAAATAAAAACAATAAAAATGAATTTTCTCAGTCTGACTATGTAACTTGTATTTTTTACTAAAGATTAAATTTTAATATGGAAACAAAAACATTGAGTTATACTAGTTTCATCATCTCTTAGGTTGATGTGATACTGATTCATACATGTTAAACATGACTTATTAATATTTTTCCAAAATAATCAACATAATAATGGTTCATTTTCTAATTTTTCAAGGAGTGACACATGTTTGAACTAAAATACTAATTGTAGACTAATAATGTCCATTTTGAGTGCTAATATGAAAAATGTGTATCAGATTGGGATGCGGCTAATTTATACACGACAAAAATAACTATGGATTATTGTCCTAATGTGTCAAAATAATATTAATTTTATTCTCTATTTTGGTTATGTCACTTATCATTTATACTAAAATGTTTATTTTAAATAATAAGACACTCTGGGAGTCATACTTATAACATTAGGTGATATATTGAGTTTTGGATGATTCCTACACGTGACAAATTACTTATGGATCATTTTTTTAAAGTATCAAAACAATTTGAATATGATTGCTCATTTTTAAGTATATCATGTCTGTTCTAAACTAAAATGTAATGTATAAACTAAAACCATATAGTTCAAGTCATATAAAGAACACAGTGCATCATATTGAGGTGTGGTTGATTAAACCATCTCCTTGCTTACATTTTCTTAGTAGTATAGTAAAATTCCAATCTCTCATGAGAGTGAGCATCTTCAAACTGACCACCCCAACTAAATAAAAATAATCCACCTATATATTAAAACAATTATTTTGTTAGTAATAATATAAATAAATAAACTAAACATAAATATGATACAATAAATTAATAAAATATTAATTTTAGACTGAAACCATGAAATTTGATTCATACCGTGTACACCATGTATTAGATTGAGATGTGGTGGATTACATTGGGAATTTTTATACTAGAATGCTTTCAAAATTATAAGATATTGAATAATGTTTCTGTTTGATAACCCATAATATTGAATACATTGGAATATTAAAAATTCAATAATCATGGGTGATCCATCCTTATTGTGTGCATGATCATAGTACATGAGTGAATCATCATTATAGACATAGTCATTTTATTATGATATCTATAGAAATTAAAAAAAAATAAGTTCTAGATAAAATTTATAATGAAATTTAAAAAAAATATTTGATAAAATTATGATAAAATAAACTAAATAATAATTAGGAAGTTACATCTTCATGATATATATGTACATTCTCATAACAGGTACATTGCCTAGTCATTTCTAAAAAATATACATCATCTTTTCTATACAAAACTTCGAATAGTGTAAGTTTTACTTGAATAATATAAATACTAAAAGTATTAATAAATACATTAAATGAAATTTTAATTATATTTGAAAATATCTCTTTGAGGATGAAAGTATTTACATGGTATATGATAACTTTCATAAACATACAAATATAATAACCAAAATATATTCCATTGGTGTGTTTTGGAAACTGAATAGTCGTTGAGAAGAATAAGTAATATATTTTGATTTATGTTTTGATAGTGAAATCTATTTTTATATACCCTAAAACATATCCACTTATAGAATTTGGTAAGCTTCTTATACACATAGATTTTATTCAGAACATGATTTTGAAAATATATAAACATAGTTTTATGATAACAGAATTATTTTTAAAACATAATATAAAATATATAACTTTATGATTAGTTATAATATGTTACATGTAGTGAATTAAAAATTAAAAAATGTTATCATGTGTGGTTGTTTTTTTGATTATCCATTCATTGAATCCGAAAAATATATCATTGGATAATCCGTATTGACTATAATGAGTACCCAACACTACATAAAAAACAGAAAGGAATAAATAATAAAAGCAATGAAAATTTATTTTAAATTATTAAATTATATTTTCTCACCCCTGCAATTTTTGGTAATAATAATAGTATATAATGCATAAGTTTTCTTTCAAACAACTACAGCCAGTTATTATGCTACTGAATCAATTTGATCTAATTCCCTTGATGTTGATTGTGTAGAAGTGATTTGAGGAATAATGATTCTATATTTATGTTCATTGGGTTTTCAATTAAAATAGTATTTATATATAAACATGGAAAAATATATGAATTGGATGAAGTCTTAATTAACATAGTAGACCAGCTATTGGAAAAACATATCATGAAAACACACCTCATATATACATTGAAAACTAAGACATATATGCATTCATACTTGAGTATTTCATTAAATTTATCAAGAGAAATTTATTTTGTAGCTTTTTCTCCCTACATATGTTCTTCAGTATCAACTAGGGCCTTACTACCAATTTGTAACGTTTATCAAAAAGAACCTTCAATTTTAGTAAATGTGGAAGTTGAACGGGTTGGGTAAATGTTATTTGTGATGATATTTTTTATTTCTTGGTTGTTATTTTATATTTTTTGATTATAAATTTCATTTCACCCCTTCTGTTTTTTCTTCTATAATAATTATTCATCAGTTCAGAACTTTTTCCATTATTTGTAAAAGGTTTTTCAAGAAAACTAAAATGTAAATTAATACCTCCTTTATGAAAAGTGTTTTTTTACAAGATATAACTTACATGCTTCGAATTTTATTATAGCTTCCTCAACCATATAAATATCTTCATTATCATGTAGAATAGGTAGCTCCATTGTTGGTGTAATATCCGAGAAATTTTTATGGTATGTTTTTGTTTATGATTCAGTATGACTCCCTTATTTTTGATAGAGAAGTGTTACCAAATTTTATTTGAAGAATATGGGGATTTCTAGGCGATTGGGAAATGAAAGAGGAAAAATGAGTTTCCGGGCATGTTGCAGAGTTTGCACAAGATTAGTTCAAACTGTGCAGATCATCCCAGGAAACCATGCAAGGGGTGATTTTGTGACAGTGGCTCTTGTACAGTTTGTGAATGGTTTGGAAAACCATGTGTTTAAACTGTGCAGAGGGAAGACTTTGAGATAGTGTCTCATGCATGTTTTTCTCACAGTTTGTAAAATAGTGTGGGTGAACTGTGCAACCTAATAAAGTTGATAAATTTAAAAAATTTCCACTCTAGTATTTTAAATCCTGGATTAGGATTTCACCCTTTCTACTCCCCTAAACCATAGTTATGAACATGATCTCCCAAGAGATTCCAAGTATGAACCTACTCTGGTCCTATTCCATTTGGATCATCGTCATTTGTAGATCAAATCTCTGGGTAATTCCAATCTCCTCCTTGCATCCCTTTATCGATTAGCATTTGTATCTTTCTCTCCTCTCCATCTAAATATCTAAAACCCTTATTTTCTAGGAAAATATATGTTAAATCATTAATATCTAGTTGAATCTAGGTCTATGTCCACGTTTGGGAGTGTTTTTGCAAATAGATTTGAGGTAGGTGGTCTATAAGTTATATCCACTGGTTTCATTGTATATTTTTTCATGTCTGATCTTGATTTTTTCAAATCTTGTTGTGCTTTTGTCCCATTTGGTATGGTTTTTAATTTTGGTTCTAAATGTTATATAATAACGCTCATGGTCCCCAAGGGATTCATCGATGATTATTTGACTAATATAAGGCCATCCATGGGGTGTGATTATACTTTCTAGACCTAGAATTTGTTGAGTAAATTCTAGTTTGTTGGGTGACCTTGTATATCCCTTGTTGGGAATATTTATATTCTTAAAGGAAGCTGGAATGTGGTATTAGTTAATTTTGGTTGGGGTATGAGGCTTATGAAATATGTTTGATATGCCTTGGTGAGTTAGTGAAAGTGAAATGTTCAATATGAAAAAAATTTAATGGTGTGTGAAATGGAGAATTTGTTCAAGGAGGTTTTATAAAGGGGTATATGAATATGTATAAGGGTTTATATAAGGGAACTATTGAATATTATTAGTGATCTAGGCTTGAGAATAGGAATTGGGCTAAATGGGTTATGTGATGTAAATGGAATTTTGGTAATTGGTTGTGTTATAAGATGATTTACCATGTTGATTGGTATAGATTATGATTTCTATATGTATTGGTTGTGTTTGGTTATGGTATGGTTTGGTGTGGTGAATGGATGGACAAGCATGTGCACATGGGTTTAGCTATGGGATAAAGGACTAAGGCTCCTCCCACTGGTTTAGTAGGAATGATTCTCTAACTCCTTCCTTAATGTACAAGTTAGGGAAGGGGATAGAGATCTAATCCCCTTATATTTTCATTCCACTCAGACCGAGGCTTCGAGGTGAGTATATTTTGATGTTGTGATATGTTATTAGCTGTGATTTAGGGACTTATTTATTCCCTTATGAAAATTTCTTAATTTGATGAACCTTGCATAAATGAAGTGAATTTATAACATATGAACTTATTTATTAATGATGATCTGGTAATAAATGATACATAATGAATTAGAACCATGGTTGGTATAGCTATATAGAGATTGTTACATAGTGTCCCCAAAATTTTCATTCCTTTACTTGTTATTTATTTATACTTTCATTCACTATTTGTTAGACTGGATATTTTTAGACACCATTTGTGGGGTCCTACTGTGTTTTACTCACACCTTGATCTGGCCTCCATTGGGTAACAAAGTAGATTTCATACTTGCATGTCAAGATATGGGAAAGGGCCCAATGTTAGGGAGTTGAGTTAGAAATGGAACATACATAGATGAGGTTCCAAATCTAGAGTCAATGATGTTTTGGGGATTCTGTTGTTTTCATTTATTTTGTTTTTGTTAACTTGGCATTGTGGGAGGACATGACATATTTACTATTTCTAGTTGATTGTACCCAATTTGGGAGATTTTTGGCTATTCTTGTAATTTTTTGTTTCTGATTGTTTCTGTTATTTATATTGTGGTATTTTTGGATTACTCTAGTAAAGAGGGTATAGTCTCTCCATGTGACCTATTACACCATCACTTATAGTCGGAAACCTCTGGCATATGGGGAGGCGCACAAGAGTTTAAGTGATGACCTAGGCCAAAGACATTACAAAGTGGTATTAGGGAAGGTCTTTTTTTTACTTATTATTTCAGAATGGTAAATATGAGGTTTGGAACATGTCGATCCTTGGTAATGAGATCGTTCTTGGGAGTATCAAACCCAATTATGGGGTAAAACCAAATTCCCCAGGGTGGTAATTTTTCTTATTTTTCTGTGTTGTTACATTTGATGATATTTAACAATTCGGTGATGCACATGTGTGGTGATGTGATAGTCTTATGATATTTTTCTTATATCCAAAATGGAATGAGGTTTCACATTAATGAATCATTTCATGAACCAATGTGTATATGTGACATCCATGATAGTAGTCACACACACATGATGCGTTTGTGGGACACAAGTGGTCAAATGCATTATATTTCTTGAGAATTATGAAAATTATGTCTAGTAAAATGATACAAATAGGGAAAAGGGGAGTAAAAATGATAAAGAGAATAATTAAGGAATTAGGATTGATAAGGGGTGGAATGTGAAATTAGATGTTATGGGAGTAAGTTGTGATGTGTTAATGGTTTTGAAATAATGTAGAAGGTATTGATTACTGTCGTGTGAGTTAGTACCTCATGTTATCGATGACATTGGTAGGGCTGGTTGAGGGTAGTGTGCCGAGTATGATCAGACCTGTTTGGGTTGTGTATATGAAATGGTTTGTTGGTTTCTAATGAATATCATTCATTTATATTTTTTAAATCATTATTGTTTGTGTTCTAAAGTACATGTTTGGAATTTTAGAGAAATACCGCTATGATGATGTGTGTTAGTTAGGTGATAGGAGGATGTTGCTGAGAATTCTCCACCAATAGTGGAGCAAGAGGATCTGATGGTTCAAGATAATAGGGAACAACAGTTCCATTAGAATCATTATTTTTCTATGCAGATGATGGAATGAGACCCATGGTGGGTTGGGATGAGTATGTCTAAAATGACCATGGAGTTTTGGTTACAGCACCCTCCGACCATTACCCAATATGGTGGGCTAGTGGCAGTAGTGTTTTGGATAGAGTATATCAAAACAACTCTTGATCATCTAGATTCTTTTATTTAGAAGATATTAAAGTTAGGAACCTACATGTTAAGAGACCTGGAAAAGACTAGGATAGATATTATGGATTATAGGGACCAGGCTGGAGGAATGGAATGGAAGGATTTATATGAAATGTTTCTAGAAAATTAATACCCAAAAACCTTGTGGTTAGATAAGGATATAGAGTTTATGAGATTGATTTATGGGGTTGTGTGTGTATTGTATTATTCTAGTCATTTCAATGACTTTCACCTATCATCCCTGATGATGGATGGAGATTATGATACTATGTAAAAAATGATTCTCAGACGGTATTAGGAATGAGATTAGGTCCAAGGTGGGCATCTTCTGTCTAAAAAGGTTTGTAGAGTTTGTGGACCATGACCTTATCTCAAAAGGGTTCCTAAAAAATCGTTAGGAAATGGACATGTAGTGACAATTGGACAGACATGTGGTACAACCTCTGAGGGAAGAAAGAGTTGTATTGGATGTTTGCAACAGGGTGCAGGTGACACGAATTGTCAGATTAGATGGTCAGATTCTCAAGGTGGCGATCATGTGTTCTACTATTAGTGTGGATGGTCAGGGGACATGTGGGGCCACTGTCCCTAGATGCAAGTTGAGTGTCAATCCGGTGGAAGTTTGTGGCATATATAAAGGTTCTTTAATAATCCTCAACAGTTGGGTATGAATGGGAGTTAGAGGCAAATTCCCAATGCATGTAGGGGATCGATCTCCCCATATCAGGTAGGTAGTTGGAGCTCTATTGGTCATATCGATAGGGGTTGTTGACCTGGAACTCCGATATGAGACCATCCTTACTAAAAGGGTATTGCAGTGTGGGGTGCTCAGGCTAGATCATAGGGTAGAGAGAATGGCCATCTTCTGGCAGTTCATTCTACACCTAGAGGTGGAAAGTATGGACCTTATACCATTAAATGTTTGATTCTTATAGATTCCACACTTGAAAAGGCTCTATTTGAAACCGGTTAAACACACTATTTTATATGTGCAAAGTTAATTATTTTAGTTGGCCTATATGTGGAATTAGTTTGTGGGGTTATGCCAATTGATACTATGTTGGGGGTGCTATTTGAGGATATTAGACAGTGTATAGGTTGTGCCTTAGAGGTTGGTGGTTATCGTTTTCTGTGGAACCTATTTGTCCTCGAGATGTAATGTTTTGACCTAATCTAGGGAATGGACTAGATAGTTCTATATTAGGCCCATATTGTTTGTTAATGTCATAGGTTAACATTCACATCGCCTGATAGAGACACATATGTCTTTCATGGTGATTGGGATGTACAAGCAGGCTACACATGACCAATTTTTCAGTATTTGGGAAAAATCACATCCCAAGTGGCATGCCTTATTCCTAATGATGTGGAGGTGGAGAAACATGTATTTACGCCTATGGTGGATCAGTTTTAGTATGTGTTTCCTAAGTATTTCTTAGGACTACCACCCGAATGGGAGGTGGTGTCCATGATCAAGGTGTTTCCAGGGCCAGAACCAGTTTTGATTCCACCATATCGAATGGTGTTGGGAGAACTCTAGGAGATTAAGTCTCAGATGGACGATTTTGAGCAAAAGGGATTTATTCAAAATAGTACATTTCCATGGGGGTCATCCGTGATGTCTGCTAAGAAGGTGGACGGGTCATTGAGGTTATGTGTCGATTACAGGATATTGAATCAGATGATGGTTAAGAACGAATACCTTCTTTAGATAATTGATGACATGTTTGACCAATGGATAGGTTCCATAGAGTTCTCTATGATTGATTGGATATCAGGATACATCATTTGAGGGTGAGACCTTCTGACGTATCGCTGATATCATTCCGGAGCAGGTACAGGTTGTATGAATTTTTGGTGATATTGTTTGGGTTGACTAATGCACTAGTGTTGTTTATGGAATTAATGAATCAGATATTTCACCCCTACTAGATCAGTTCGTGGTGGTCTTTTTTTATTACATTTTGGTTTACATATGAAATCTTGATGATCATGACAAAAATCTTAACATCATCTTGAGTACAAATAGAGAGCATATGCTTTATGCAAATCAATAAAAATGTCAGTTCTGTATTGATAAAGTACATTTCTTAGGGAACATCATTTCTATGTCTGGTTTGTTGGTAGATCCAGAGAAGGTAAAGATGGTGGTTTTTTTGGAGAATCCCAAGAGTTTTTTTATGTTTAGTGTTTTTTGGGTTTGGATGGTTATTAATGGAAGTTCATTATGTATTTCTTTTGTTTGGAAAAACCACTCTCAAACTTAACCAAGATAGGTGTTCTGATAGGGTGGTCAGAGGCATGCGAGGGTGGTTTTCAAGATTTGATGAAGTAGTTGACTACCACGCCGATTCGGATCCTACCTCAACCTAGGAAGAATTAAATATTATTTTGTGATGCATCTGGTGTTGGAATCAGGATAGTGTCGATGCATGGTGATCAGGTTTTAGCATATGGGTCAAGGATGTTGAGGCCTCATGAACTAAATTACCCTCCCCATGATCTTGAGCTATCTACTATGGTTTATACCTTGAAGTGTTAGATCCATTACTTTTTGGGAGAAATATTCATGATGTTTAACGATCATAAACGTTATAAATAAATATTCTCTCAGTGCGATTTGAATCTTCAATAGTGAAGTTGGGTCAAGTACTTTCCTCCTCCAATGGCCCGAAGGCCTTCATTTTTTATTGATTTTGATAATCCACCTTTCAAGGGGTGAGGTGGAAACCTTACAAGTCCCGTAGGCGTATGTATTACATGTCCTGTAGGACATAGAGGAATTAATTGCTCGTAGGCTTCAAACATTACATACAACCCATACTATCTACTTAGAACTGCTCATCCTCCGCATCTTCATCTTGAAATCAGCTCTCCACCTTCGCATGGCTATTTGGCTAGGCATTCCCATGCATGCACATGCTTGTCCCGATGACAGGTGTCATACCCTCTCATTCTTGCAATTCATTTTAGCTTTTTATGTGGTGAAAGCTCCTTTCTCATCCTCCTTGTAGAGCTTGTTCCTTGTAGGTTATCTAGTTTCCATCTACACTTAAGGTGGCCCGACGACCTTGAGGTGGCCCAAAGGCCTTACTGACCCAAAGGCATGGGTGGCCCGAAGGCCTTACAGGACTCAGGGACCAAATCGGTGACCCGAAGGCCCAAACGGGGGCATATTCCGGGATTCTACAGTTCCCAACAGTGCCTACTACAGTTCCCACTACAGTACTGCAACAGTACTTCACAGTTCCTATTACAATACCTGCTACAGGATTATTACAGTACTGCTACAGTTCTGCTATAGTACTCGGAATTAGGTAGTTTCAAGATATAGATCCATGTGAATATAATGGCTTTTCTTGGTATGCACCGAGAGGTACATGATGGGTATATAAAAATGACCATTGCACCTATAGTGATTGAGTCTGCGTTTTTGAGTCAGGTCAAGGAAAGTTAGCTGGAGGATCCAGAGTGTTTGTCTAAGAAGGAAAGTCTTAAAGGGTAAAATTCACCTTATAGTTGAGATGTTGGTATTGAGGGGGTTTTCTATGTTTAGGGTCATGTAATATTACTTATAGGTCTATGATAAGAGTTTATTCCTGAGTTCCATAACTCAAAGTGGTCAGTCCATACTGGATCGACTAAAATGTATCGTGATCTTCGTAGGTTGTATTGGTGGTCGAGAATAAAAGATGATGTTGGTTTTTTGGTGTCATTACATACATGTTAATAGGTTAAGGCTGAACATCGGCATCTAGGTGGGTTGTTATAGTCATTTCCCATCCCGTAGTGTAAGTGGAATGACATAATGATAGATTTCGTTGTGGGTCTTCTGAGGAATCCTTGAATGAATGGAGCAATCAAGGTGGTTTTAGATTAGATAAAAAAATTATCTCATTTATTACTGATCCAAGAAACTTATACGGTCAATCATTTGGGTGAGTTATTCATTTGAGATATAGTATGGGAACATGGTGTGCTGAAAAACATAGTTTTCTATCATGATCCATGTTTCGCAACACGTTTTTGGAAGGGTATAAAGAAAGAAATTTTTACCCAATTGTTTTTTACTATTGCTCATCACCGGCAGATGGATGGTCCATCAAATCATACAATTTAGGTATTAGAGGATGTGTTGAGAGCATGTGTTCAAGATTGTGGTGGTTTAGGGGTAAAGAACATTCCACATGTTGAGTTAGCCTACAACAATAGTTTTTAGTCTACAATTTAGATGGTTCCTTTTGAGTAACTCTATATAAGACCATTTAGATCTCTTTTGTGTTGGTTAGAAGAAGGGGAGTCTGATTTGTTAGGACCGAGTCTCATGTTGGAGATGTTGGAGCAGGCTTGGTATAATTATATGTGGATGACAACAGAATGAAGTAGAATGAAGTCATATGACGATCAGCGTCATAGACCTCTCGAGTTCATGGTAGGAGGTTGTGTATTTATTCAGGTGTAACCATGGTTGGTTTTCCATTAAATCTAGAAATATGGAATGTTGACACCCATGTATGTGGGGCCTTTTGATTTTATGCCGAGGATAGGACCAGTGGCTTACTTATTGGATCTTCCATGATGGTATAGTGGGATGCATGATGTTTTTCATGTTTCACAACATAGGTACTATCAACCTAATCCATATCATGTGATAAACATTGATGATGTTGATCTTGAGCTAGATGCACCCTTTGAGGAGCATCTGGTTCGTATTTTAGATCTTAGTGAGAATGTATTGTGGGGAAAGGTTATTCCATTGGTTCGTGTTCTATAGAATCATGGAAATGTTTAGGAAGAAACATGAGAGATAGAATCATATATAAGATCCTAGTGTCTTGAACTCATTTCTTTTTAAACCCTATGATGCTCAGGAAGCGGGGCTCGAGGATGATCCATCCTAAGGTGCGAAGGTTTTATGATTTGAAATTTTTCGTAAGGTATTTTTTGCTTATGATTCAGTTAAAGTCCCTTATTTTGGTTAAATAAGTGTTCCCAAAGTTCATGAGGAGACCCATGAGTGTTTTGGGTGTTCGGGACACCAAAAAGAAGTGAAAATGTGATTCTAGGTATATTGCACGGTTTCTACACGGTTAGTCCAAACTGTGCAAATCATCGCAAGAAATCGTGCAAGGGGTGATTTTGGGGTAGTGGATCTTATTGGGTTTTCACACTATTTATAAAATCATGCATGTAAACCATGATAAAGGGTGATTTTGTGATAGTGGCCCATGCATGGTTTGTGCACGGTTTGGAAAAACGTGCGGGTAAAACGTGCGGCCTCAAAATGTTGAGAAATTTACAAAATTGATACTCTGGGATTTTAAAGCCACATGATGTATGTTCCTCCTTTCACCTCCCCTAATCTCTAGTGATGAAAAAGGTCTCTTATAAGAATCTATGGATGAATCTCCTTTGATACAAGGTCATTTGTTGAACCATCATTTGTAGATCAAATATCTTGGTATTTCTAATCACCCCCATGCTTCCTTTTACTTATTGGGGTTTGTTTATATCTCTCCTCACCATATGAATATCAAAAATCCTTTTTTTTGGGAAAGTATAGTTTAAAGATCTAATAGGTGGTTGATCTGGAACTAATTCCATATTTGAGAGTGCATTTTAAAATTGATTTGAGGTGCGTGGTCTACAAGTTATATCCCATAGTTTTGTTGTATATTTGTGCATGTATGATCTTGTTTCTTTGTTTCCTCTTTTTGTGATTTTGGAACATTTTGTGAGGTTTGGAAAATTGGGTGACTAAATGATAAATATTGAACCTCATGGTCCCCAAGGGGTTCACAGAGGATTATTTGACCCATTTATGGCTATCCATGGGGTGTATTGATATTTTTCTGACATATAATTAGCTAAGTAAGTTCAAGGTTTTTGAATGATCATGTAGAGCCATTGTGGGGTATGTTGATATTATTTATGGAAGTAAAACTGAGGTATTGGTTAATTGTGGTTAGGGTATGAGGCTTTTGAAATATTTTTGATATAACATAGAAATTTAGTGCATGTAAAATAGTGAATATTCTAAATTGTTAATGTTATGTGTAATGGGAAATATATTGAAGGGAATTTCATAAGCGGGTTTATGAATAGGTATAATGGGTTGATATAAGGGAATTATTGAATTTGATTAGTGATATATCCTAGAGAATGGGAATTGTGGTAAATAGGTTATGTGATATAAATGGAAATGTGTTAGCGGGTTATGGCACAAGATTATTTACCATGTTGATTATTAAAGATAATGATCATTATATGTATTAGTTGGGTTTGGTTGTGGTATGGTTGCCTGTTGTAAATGCATGGTTAATCATGTGAACATGGATTGAGGTATGGGATAAAGTACTGAGGATCCTCCCATTATTTGATTTGTATAGATTAATTAACTCCACCCACAATGCACGTGTTAGAGAACGGGATGGAGCTCTATTAACCTAACAGTTTCATTCCACCCAGACCGAGGCTTCGAGCTGAGGATATTGTGATGTTGGGATATTTTATTCCTATTGAGTAAGAGAATTATTTCTTCCATTATTAAAAATTATAAATTACATCAACCATGCATGAATGATGTGAATTCCAAACATATGAACTTTGTTATTGATGATGAACTAGTAATAAAAAGGATGTAACGAATTGGAACCTTGGTAAGTATAAATTTGTAGAAATTGATAACAAGTGGCAAACATATTGCCATTTTTTCTTCTTATTTTTTTATAATTACATGCAGGATCTGTTAGACTTGATATTTGTAGACACCATTGGTGGTGGCCTACTAAATTTCACTCACACCGTGCTCAGGCTTCCATTAGGTACCCAAATAGATTTCAAGCTTGCAGGTTAGGGCAAGGGCAAGGGGTCTATTCTAGGAAGATAAGATGGAAATGGGACACGAATGGATGAGGTTCCAAGCATGGATTTAGGAATGTTTTAAGGATTCCACTATTTTACTTTATTTTGGGTTTTTCTCACTTGGAATTGTGGGATAACATGATATATTTACTATTTCTTGTGGATTGCACCCAGTTTGGGATATGTTTAGATATTCATGTTATTGGTTGTTTTTTTATTATTTATGCTATTTATATTATGATATGTTATGGATTAATCTGGTAAAGAGGTTATAGTCTCCCCATGTAACCTATTATACCCTCAATGCTAGTCGGTAACCTCTGGAAAATAGGGAGACACACTTGAGGTCATGTGATGACTTAGCTCAGGTACCCAGTTTGTGGAACCTAGGTTAAAGACGCTACACTTAGACCATGACTTATGCTAATCCCCACTTTCATATGACATATTAGAAGTTGTATTTTCTGTAGAATATCATTGGTCACATTAAACATGTTGTCCCTCACAAAAAGAATATGGGTGGGGGTTGATGGAAATAAATCAAAATAATTTTCACCATCTAGAATATCAGTACATGAAAGGTATCACAATTTTTCTGATTCACATATCATAAAATAAATTATGAGAATAATTATTACCTCGTATAACATTACTCTTTGAGGGTAAAGGATATCAAAAAAAATATTGGGTGGGGTCTATATAAAGTAGTTCTTCAAGATTAGTTTGTTCTCTATGCTTCATTCCAATAAAAATTTTTGGAAACTCTTAGTTCCAATTAAATTTTCTTCAATAGAAACTAATAATGCATGAAAACTCTTCCATTTTTTTCTTTAACCACTATTCACATATTTTCTTGAATTATTTTTAGGGTGTCACCCCAAACCCTATACCTCTGATGTGGCTAATTATATTTTAGACATTTCAAGTCCAATGATAGTAGGTGTTCATTTGGTACAACTGATGATCATTATAGTGCCTATGTTAGATAAAAATATAGGAAAGTAAGTAATCATTGTTAGGTAATATTGATTTAAATAATTTTTTTATTACATCATACATTCACATGATTACCAAATTTCATGTTCATTTTCAACTATTAGTACCCCATCTATATTTACATGAGCCTCCCTCCATGAAACATGATGTGGGACAGAAGTGGCTAGGGATTTGGATTCATCAATCTGCATAAAGATATAGAAACATAATTATGTTTTTGTTTAATTCCACAAAAAAAGTATTATGAAATATTTAAAATACATATAATTTTTTTTCAATTGAAGCATAGCCAATAATTTTATTATAGAAGTAATACATTGGTTTTACTATCCATTGTTTACTTTCCATACACATTTGTTGGTTCATAAATTAAAAATTATTAATAAGAGTGATTAATAGACATATTTCTAAACAATGTATTACCATTCAAAATGTACCTAAAGATATGTCTCCTCATGATGGATTGTAAACACATACCACAATTCTTGACTTTTTAGGTTTGCATATGTAATAACCCAGGTACATATAAAATAATTAATTTTCATTCTAGAATTAAATAGTTAAATTCATTATAAATGTATTATTAAATAAGTGGTAGTTTCATAAATTAATGAATTTATATAAATGTAATAATAACTTCACCTATGAAAGTATACATATAATTTATGTATATTATAATTGAAAATATGATACATTTATATCATGGAATACGTATATAAATGTCTTGAAAATGATGAATTAAGAATTGGTATTTTGGTAAAATAATATTTTTTATGAAGATTTAAAAAATATCATAAAATAGAATCATAAATTATTTTTTTCATATTATTATATGACAAAATTATAAAACATTAATTAATTCTTCAAAGTGTTATAAAATCAGTTATAATTTTAAAAATTGATATTTTTTTAATAAATGATTTTTTAATTAAAATTTTAATTTATCATATTTAAAAAATTATTCTCATAAAATGGAGTCCATTTTGGAATTATAGATGTCCAAAAAATGGTTTCGGTGAATTTTTGTGATTTTTCTAAAGTAGTTGAATTTTCTTGAATAGTAATACACGGTAATTTACCGAATAAGATACGTAGATGAATTATTGAGTCATGGGTGACGTATGGATGATGTAATCCCATAATCTATAAATCCACCTCCTAATTTAATATTTTTATTCTTAAGAATAAAAAATATTCAATTTCTTGAGACAATCTTAAAAAATAATGAATAAAATAATAAAAAACACCCCTCTCTTCCACTATAAATACCACCTCTTCTCCTCGCACCTCAAATCCATGTATATTTTTTGTTTGATTCCCAATACTCTAAAAAATATCTTCCCCATGTCTTGTATTTTTTGGCTTGAAAAAAGACCAAATCCAAATTCCCTATGGACATTCTCAAAAAGGATAATTCAAGAGGTAAAATCCTCTTCCTTTTTTCATTTGTTTTATTTTCAATTTCATTTATTTTTTTTATTATCTCCTCACCTACTACCTTCCAAGTGACATGATAACTCCATTATATTAAATAATAATTATATTTTGTTAATTTAATAACTTTCATAAAACCTCTCTTATTCTATTATTATTCCTAAAAGTGAACACATCGTCCCGGACGTGTCGATTCACCACTTCCATGGATAAGGAGTGTTCATTTTCTTCTACCACTATCAAGGATGGTTATAAACCCATTATTATACTTTAATAATATATTGTTATAAAAATTATATGTTATATAATTTTCAATTACCAATATATAACAAGATATTAAATAAAATTTTATAAATTTGTGAGGGTCATAAAACCCGTCAAAAAAATAAATCATTTTTATTAATGTATTATCTAATGAATCATCCTCATATCAGAAAAAAATGATATATGGTATCATTTAAAATTCTGGAAACATATTAATTCCATTTCATTCCACATCTGTATTTATTCCTCCATTCGATAAGAATATCCATAATTAACCAACCGTGGAAATCACGAAATAAATGCTCCTAAATAATTGAAATTACAAAATATTATTAATAAATGGGTGGATAGATTTTATAAAAAGATCATATGAAGATTTAAATATATAAATATAGTTAAATAATATATTAATAAAACTCTTTAAATCAATATACTAGAGTTTTTAACACGTTTGAAGTAAAACAAACTCGTGGTAAGGGGGTTTTCTTTTAAAATCCACATTAATGCCTTTTTTAATGAAATTTATAAGGAATATTTTTTACTTATATGGAATAAAAGGATGTTCACTATTTCATGACAAAGTTTTGTTTTAAAGTATTGTTTATAATATTACACGACTATTTTAAAATGAAATGTTTTTCTTTTTATGTGAAAAGTATTCCTTTGAATTATGTGATTATTCTCACAAATGTTTTTATGATTCAAGTGTTCATGTTTTATAATTAAGTTCTGGTTCTTTGGAATTTTTCATGATTATGGGTGGGAACGATATTTCCCCCCAATTAATTTGGTATGTTTATATTTTATGTTAACTATAATGGTTATTTCAAGTCAAAATTTTATGGTTACATCATAAGGCAGTTGTTAGGGTTGCATCATAAGGTTTTAATGAGGGTCACATTGTAAATTTACTATAATTATTTAAATCTTATGGTAGTTATGAGGGTGTCAAATTTATGTAAGTAATTCCCCATGTTATCTAAATGGTTTATTTATATTTTCTATGTTTCATTGAAATTATATGTTTTCACAAATTAAGTATATAATGCATTAATTTTGAGAAGTATATCTTTGGAAAAATGATTTCATATGATTAAATGTATTCATGGACCAATTCTTTGTATCCATATTTTATTCCATTTATTGTGATTTTTTTGCAAATGCAATGTTTTTAAAAAGTTTTTTATAGGTTTTAACGATGGTTAAGAGAAATTAATAAGCTAAGATGAATGTTATTAAGTTGTTTCATGAAAAGAATTTAGGTTTTATAAAAAACATTGTATTATAGAAAAATGGATACAATTCTAGTAGAATCCACTTTTTATGATTGTGGGTTTTTATGTATGAATTATGAACTAATTTTCAAAAACTATAAACTAAATGTGTCTTTGGAAAGGTATGGAAGTAAATTCTAATTGAATTAACTAGATTACAGACTATTTGCTTCTGGGATCTTATAGTTGGTATCAAAGCACAGTTAAAATAATTTTAGCGGTTAGGATAACGTTAATAGAAAAATATAAATAATTTTTACCTTATATTTCAGTTGAAATTATATATACTTTTAATATTACCATGTTTCTTCATTGAATATATATCGATTTAGAATGGTTTTACCTAGAAGAATAATGGAAGGTAATGTATGAAAGCACCGAGAGGATGCTATATTTGTGAATATGCACCCAAGATTGGTGGGAATAGGAAACAGGGAGTTTTTTATAGTAATGGATCAGTTGAAATTGGGAATAAATTGGAGTAGATTCCATGAAAGAGAATATCCAAATCTACCAAAAAGTAACATTGTGGTATTGGAACATTTTATGGGGCTACACCATCCATCTTTCAGTGTATTTTTTGACCCAGTGGTGACTGAAGGGTGGATTAAATCCCTTTAAAATGTATAATATTTCATGGATATTCAGATATAAAAATTTTAGTCTTTCTATTTATCATTTTTATGTTGAATCCTACTAGTAGTGTTCAATGGTCAATTATATTTGTGAAATAGAATAGATCGATGCCTTGGAATGGAATGAATTTAAGAATATTTTCCAGGGAAAATATTTTCCTAAGGTGGTTCAACATAGGATGGAAAGGAAATTACATGAATTGAAGAAAAATGAGGAACATTAAGGAGATATATAGGAATAAAACCTCACTCAATTGGAAAGGTGTGCTGAAAATCATATTTGGGGTCTTTATAGTACAATCAATCAATTTTACTCATGATTAAGTCCATGATATAGATGAGATATATCACCATTTTATTTAAAAAATTATGAGAAAAATGTTGATTTTATGACAGGGTAGAAATTTAGTTTTTTGGTGATCATGTGTACACATATAACATTTAGAAGAAGACGTCTAGATATAAATAAATTGGTAATAGTCCATCAAATAAATCTGAAGGAAACAAAATTCATTTTCAAGTTTTTAGTAAATTTGGTAAAAATCACCATGGGAAATGCCTTAAAAAAATAAAAAAATGTATTTTATATGTGGTATTTTAATAAATATGCTTAGATATTGCACTTAAAAATATCTTAGTGTATATATGATTAATTCTGATTAGAAAATTATAAAGTTTTTCAAATGTTGTGAGATAGGGCATTATGAAAATACCTTCCCAAAGAAAGGTCTTAATTATGGGAATAATCTAGACTATAAGAAGAAAGGTGTATTGGAACCCTTCATGAATACTTTAATAGAAGTTGGGATATTCAATGAAGTGGTATTAGGTACTTTTTTAATCATATTTTTCTAATGTTCTGTTTGATATAGGTTTTACACATTCCCTTATTTCTAATGAATATTCATGTATATTATAAATATCACCTCAAGAAATGAATCCAAAAAATTTGTTAAAAATAGTAGGCGGAAATTTTAAATCAATGAATGAAATTATAAGAATCATCATATTGTTTTATGTGGAAAGATATTACCTACAAACCCTGGGTGTGGATTGGCATTCTATTTACCATGGTAAGATTTTTTGTAGTGATAATGAAGTTTTTTTCATAAAGTGTTTCATTTTGTATACTATAATAAACTCATACCATTGAAACATATCATGAAGATGAAAAGGTATTAAAATATGGAAATGAAATTTTCCTTGCGCATATTTTTTTAAACAAGGGAATTGTTTTGATTAATGATTTTATGATTATAAATAAATAACACCATGTCTTTTCTATTGAGTTGCCGATTGTTATACCTGACTGACAAGTTAAATTTACAATTGAATTTTTTCATGATGTTAATCCAATTTCAAACCACCTTCATCAAATTCCTCAAGTGAGAATCCTTGAACTGAAAATGTAGTTACTAGAGTTTCTTGATAATGGTTTCATTATTCATAGAACTTTACTATGGGGTGCTTCTATTTTATTAATAAAAAAAATATAGTTCCATGAGAATTTTCATTAATTGTATTGATTTGAATAAAACTATTATTAAGAATAAATATACATTGCTTCTTATTGAAGAATTGTATGATCATCTCCTGGGAGCATAATATTTTTCCATTATTGACTTGAGATCCAGGTACCATCAGTAAAAGTTGAAGGAGGATGACATTCCAAAAATATTATTTGTACTAGATATGTACATTATGAGTTTGTTGTTGTGCCCTATGATTTTTCAAATCTTCCTTCTATATTTAATTATCTTATAAATATAATATTCCATGAATATTTGGATAAGTTTTTTTTTGCTTTTATTGATGATATTTTCGTTTTTCCAAAATGTTATGAAGATCATGAAAAACATATATGGATTTTCCTTCAACTTATCATAGAAAATAATTTATAAAAAATTTTATCAATTGTAATTTTTTGTTAAAAAATATTTCTTTCCCTGTCACATTATCAATAAAGATGTCATAATAGTTTATCCATCCAAAAAAATGTTTTTGATGAATAGCTAAGACTGAAAAATGTTACTAATATTCACAGTTTTCTTGGATTAGTAGGCTATTACGAGAGGTTTTTAAAAAACATTTCCTGATTATATAGTCTGCTAACCTAGTTAACATGAAAATAGGTAAAATTTATTTTTATATAATAATGTGATGTTTATTTTTAGGAACTGAAAAGTAGATTGGTAAATGCTCTAGTTTTGGAAATATCTTTTAGAAATGATGATTTTGTTATCTACATTGTTTCTTCGTTGATGGTATATGGTCGTGCTCTAATACACAATGATTAGATAATTTTTTATTCATCAATAAAACTAATACATTATGAGTTATATTATCCCAAACATTATTTGGAATTATAATATGTGGTATTGACTTTAAAAAATATAAGCCATCATTTATATGGATCTAAATGGAAAATATATATTAACTACAAAATTTTTATGTATATATTTACTTAGAATGAATTCCACATTAGGAAAATAAAATGGCTATAATAAATAAAGGATTATTATTGTAAAATTAATTATCATCCTAGAAAATTAGTCAAATTTGAAGAATCCTTGAGTTGAAAACGTCGTGCTACATTAACCATGTCATATTAGGAACATGAAACCTTCATTAATGATTAGATGATTTTTTTTCTTAGAAGTTGTAGGTATAGGAAATTATTCTATTTTTGTATATATTAGTGTAGTATGTCTCTCTTAGATAGGATTAATAATGTGTATAAGGAAGATGGTGATTTATAGAGAAAAATTATATTTGGTTACGAATGGTAAGATTCATAAATTTAAAGACGATAATGAGTGTTTATTGATATTTGGAAGGAGATTATGTGTGCCTTGTGATTCCAAGATAAAGAATCAATTGTTAAGTGAATCTTATAGTTAACCATTTTTCGTTAATCCGGTAAACACTAAGTTGTTTATAGACCATTGATGGTATTATTAATGGATTAAAATGAAATAGATATTACAAATTTTACTATGAAATGTTTGACATGTCAACTGGTTAATGTTGAGTGAAAACAACAAAGAGTACACTTCATCCTTTTCCAGTGCCATAGTGGAAATATAAAAATATCTCCATGGATTTCATGGTGGGACTACAAGATAATTCTCAAGGTAACAATGCGATTTGGGTTAGTTTTGATCGAATTACTAAATCTACATATTTATTTCCAATATGAGATACTCTTCCTCTAGATATGATTTCTCAACTATACCCGAAATAGATCTTCAGGTTACATGGATTTCGCTCTCCAATTTCTGTGATCGTGATCCCAAGTTCACTTCTATATTTTTAAAGGCCTTCTGAAGATCTTAGGAACTGAATTAAATCTCATCACTACTTTTCATCCTTAATTTTATGCATAGTGAGAGAAAATAATTTAGACATTGGATGATATGCTTTGAGATTGTTCAATGTATTACTATGTAATTTGGGATCAACATCTTTCTATAGTTGAGTTTTATTATAATAAAAATTTCCATTCAAGTATAAAGATGTAACAATTTGATTCATTACATATAAATAGGTGTTAAACGCCATTATTTTTGGATTAATATGGGGTAAGGAAAATTATGGGAGAAGAACTTGTAGAGAATGTGGCTGAGAAAGTAAATATTATCTACCAACATATAAGTAAAACTCATAGCAGGAAGAAATAATCTTTATATAATAAAAGGAAAGGCTTTCCTTTTGATGTAATAGATCATTTTTCCATCAAATATATCAACCTATAAGTTTTTTTTGTTTTGGTAAAAAAGGAAAGCTAGGTCCACTGTTCATTTGACATTTTGAAATCCTAGATATAGTTGGACTAGTATCCTTCCGAATAGCCTTTCCTTCGATTTTATCTCAGGTACAAAATGTTTTTCATGTTCAATGTTATTAAAGTATATGCCAGATTCATCTCATGTTTTTAACATAGAAGTAGTTTAGCTGGAAGATATTATTTCTTAAGAAGATAAACTTATTCAGATTCCTGATCATAGAGAGTAATTATTGAAAAACTAGGTAATTTACTAGGCTAAGGTTATGTGGAGAAATAACATGGTTGAAGAAAGAACATGAGTATCAGAAAATTCAACATGGGAAATGTATACTCACTTTTTTAATGAATAAATGAAAATTTCAAGGACACATTTTCTAGAAGTGGGGATGTAACAACCCATGTACTTATAAAATAGTTTGTTTTCATTCTAGAATTAAATAGTTAAATTCATTATTAATGTATAATTGAATAAGTGGTATTTACAAAAATTATGAAATATAATCAAAAAGAATAGTAACCCGGCCTATGAAAGTGTGAATAAAAAATATGTATCTTATATGTGAAAATATTATATATTTATGTCATTGAATATGTAAAAATGTTTTAAATGATAAATTAATTATTGGTATTTCTCTGAAAGAGAAATTTTTATTTACAATTATATAATTAATATGCTGATTTAAATTAAAATTTATTTTCTTAAAATAGTGTAATAAATTAATATTTTGTTTTCTAATGGTTCAAATATAATTTTATGAGACATTTTTTAATTTTTTGAAGTGTCGTAGAGTAAGTTATAATTTCAAAAATTAGTATTTTTTAAATAAATGATTATTTTAATTAAAAATTAAAATTCATATGTTTATAATATTATTTTCATAAAAAGGATTCTATTTTTTAATTAAACATATCAAAAAAATTGTTGGTTTTAATTTTTTGGATTTTTTTTAAAATATTCGAATTTTGGTGAATAGTGAAAATATAGTAATTTATGATGTAATCTAAATATATGAACTTTTGAGTAGTGGATGATGTAAGGACGATGAAGGCCCATAATCTTGAAATTTCCTTCCCACATAACTTTTTTATGTCATGGTAATCAAAACTATTCAAATTATTCAGCCAAAATAATAAACTAATGAATAAAATAATCAAAAAAACAACCCTCTCCTCCACAATAATTACGACCCCTCATCACCTCTTCTCCTCGAACATCAACACCTGGTAGATTTTGAACTTTCTACCCAATCCCCATCCAAACCCTCTCTCTCACGTCTATGATAATTTTTTATTAACAAAATACCAAATACAACTTCCCTAAGGATATTAAGAAGGAAAACAAATCAACAGGTAAAATCTTCTTCCTTTCTTCTTTTATTTTCTTTTCAATTTCTTTTCAATTTCTTTTCTTTTCTTATTATCTCCCAACCTCGACTCATCCAACTAACATGATAACTCTATAAAAATACATATATTATAATTTTTTTGTGTTAATATAATATCCTTTATCAACCCTCTTTTCTTCTATTATTATTATAGGAAATTAAAACATCAGATGTGATGTGTAGCGTTACCACTTTCAGGGAAGATGAGTTTTTATTTTCATTTTTCACTATTAATGATGGTTATAAAACCATTATTATTTCTAAATTAGATTTTATTATACAAATTATAAGTTATATAATGTTCTATAACAAATATATAAACATGATATAAGTTTGTGATGGTCGAAAAAACTGCCAAAATAAATTATATCATTTTCCTTAATATTTTATATAATTAATCAAAATCATATCAAAAAAATTATATGTGGTATCATTTAAAATTATATAAACATATTGATATCATTTATTTTCACTTCTAGAAATTTTCTTTCATTTTAAAATATAATCTATAATGAAAAAAACATGGAACCCAAGAAATCAATTCACCTAAAACCACGGAAATAAAATATATATTATTAATAAAATGGTGGATAGTTGTTATAAAAATATAATATAAGGTTTTATAGATATTAATATAGTTATTTAATATATTAATAGAACTCTTAAAACCATTATACTGGTGTTTTGAGATCTTTTGAATTAAGACAACCCAGTGTTATGGATTATTCTTCTACAATACTCTTAAATGTCCTTTTTTTATGAAATTCAAAAAAATTTTATTTAACTTATAATATAGGATATAATTTTTTTAATTTCATGAAAAATTATAGTTTTGGATTCTTATTTATAGTATTACATGTTTATTTCCTATGAAAATGTTTTCCTATAAATTTTCATAGTATTCCATTGAAGTAAGCGATTTTTCTATAGGAATTGTTTTATAATGAATGTGTTCAGGTTTTATATTTATATTATGGTTTTTGGGAATTGTTATTTATGTTGTTTGGGACCTTTATTGTAATTTCCTAGAAATTCTATATAATTTTTTTAATTATATGGAATTATTTCGAGGCTGTGAAATCTGACAGCGCGTGATTTCGAGGCCCATAGTGCCCGGAATGATCCGTTGAAGTTTTATTAAGCTTTAATTAGCATGTGTAACCAGTTTTCTGGAAAAAAGTAATAATTCTAAAATGGGTACTCAGATTTGAAATCTGAGGGCACCATTGCGCTTAGGATGGCGGGTTTACCCTAGGCATGACTTAAGTTCAGCCGGTGCAAGCCTACGGTGAGAAAACCCAAAAATGGCATAACTGTAAATAAAATAAATAAATAAAGTTATTTAATTTTTCAAATTCTTATAACTCACAAATGGTAATTAGGATTAAAAATCTGAGACCACCACTAATCTCGTGAGGGTATTCTTTCTTTAGGTGGATACTAACATTGGTCGGCGTAAGCCACCGGTGAAAGTTAGTTTTTGATTGTAAATAAAATAATTAAGTAAAAATTATATTATTGTAAAATACATATCATTTAAATGGTAACATGGATTGGATATATGATATTACAATTGGTTTTTTTGGGGCATGTTTCACTTGGGCAGAGCCTAACCTCAACCGGTGCAGGTCGAGGGTGACTGTTAATAATTTTCGAAACATTTTTTCGAGTACGTTTAGTAAACGCGCATGTAGCATTTTGTAACTTTTGAAACGGTGCTCGGAATTGAATGTTGTGGACCACATTAAACATTCAGCACTGATATTCTCTTAAGGATACCTTCACTTTGACGACATTGGATCTGGTGAAAAATTTAGTTTTCGTAACTTTTTAATAGAATAATTAAAATAACATTGTTATTTTAGTTTTATTCTATTCCTCCAACGGACGAGCGGTACGGTGGAACCGGTATCGTGTCAAGAAAATAAATTTGTTGACCCTTCAATTCTAAATAACAACACTATTAGGGAATTATGACGGTTCCAAATTAATGGTCCTCCATTAATCCACCTAACATAGCACACCATTCCCCTCTCCTATTTTTATGGAGCTTGGGAAGAGGTATCGGTATTGCTTCGCCAAGAAACGAAGTTCTGAAAAAGTGCAGTGACACCAAACCCTTGAAGGATGGATCTAGTACGAGTGGGAGGTAATGAGTGACACCAAAACCCCAAACTGGAGATCGATAAATGAGTGACATCGTTGGAGGCTAGTTACGGGGGACGATGAACACCGACCAGCTTCCTCAAACATGCTCTCACCATCTTTCTTGAGGTATGGTTGTTTTTATTTCTGTTTTAATTTCTTTAATTGATTATTAATATCTTTAATTCATGATGATGATGCCCAAATTAACATGTAAATCCTCCTGCACATAAACATTGCTCCCATTTTTTTATTCTTCGCGCATTCTTTGT
This sequence comes from Viscum album, assembly GCA_963277665.1. NCBI lineage: Eukaryota > Viridiplantae > Streptophyta > Magnoliopsida > Santalales > Viscaceae > Viscum > Viscum album. The sequence continues at coordinate 1,074,789,215 of OY728129.1, forward strand.
ATATTCTTCAACGCCTAATATTTATTGATGGTGGAAACACGGAGTGTCACTGAGCATGATATATTGTCATGGAGCCCTCGATGAAAGGATCACGAATATGAAATCGTTTTATTTTTCAAGCTTGGAACGAAGTTGCAGTGGCTCATAGAAGAAGGCAGCGGTCGACACCCAGCCGACCGCGAGGGAGGAAGGGCGGCGCGCATCTGCGCCGCCGGTGGGGCAGGAGGTCATGGCCACTTGGCCGCAGTGTAAGACAGAGGACGACCGACACCCAACTATCCACAGGTGGATAGTGGTGTCGTCACGCTGCTAGAAGGAGAACCGGCCGGCTGTTCTGGCCGGCAGAGGTGCACCGTGCGGGACCGCCGAGCAGTCACGTGTGCCAGCAGGTCGACTGAACGGCCATCAGGACATTCGTATTACTAAGGGGCGCCTCCCCCTGGGTTTCGACTAGGGCAGACCACCTGGCCACCACAAGACACACCACAGGCCACACTGCAGGTCGCGCCAATAGGTCTCACCCTTTGTGGGCTACGATGGGCCGCCCCCTTTGCGGGTCGGGCCAGGCCACGACCCAATAGGTCGGGCCCGCTGAGGCCGAGGCATATCTGAACCCAGTTTTTCCTTTTTAGTGGTATCTTGAGAACCGGGCGTCCATTTGACGAACCATCTATGGAACCAGAATCCTTGGATCGATATTGTCCATTTGGTATACTTCACTTTAGTCTAGGATAATGTTTGAGTATTGCAAGGTTGGATCGGAGCACGAATCCAACTAGGCCCTTGCAGCAAAAGGGCTAATAACTTACAGACCGAGCATCTGATTGATGTGTCGTCTGTTGCATTGGGTACCTTTTGACATGACAGATATTTTTAATACTTCTTTGTGGGACCTCAAGGTGTTTGAGGTATGAATGATGGCTTGGGGATCGGTTCTCCCAAGTGTGCTACATGTGAAACCCTACGACTGGATGAGACTTGATGACTATTGACCATAATGATTCGAAGTGACTCAATAGGCCTAGTGGGGAGTGCCTCTATGTGATGCGGAAGACCCATGGTGGGGAGAATCTTTGTGTGACAAGGAATACCAATGGTACTCGACCATAGGAGTACCTCGACAGGCCACGAGGGGGAGCACCTCTGTGTGATGTGGCCGACCCATGGTGGGGAGCACCTCTGTGGGACGCGGCAGACCCACGGTACTCGATAGGAGGAGTACCTCAGTAGTCCAAGGTTAGTGGGAAACACCTCTCTTTGATGCAGAAATCCCATTGTACTCGATAGAAGAGGAGTTCTCCAGTAGCTGAGGCATTTGACGTTGTGAATGGGGATGTTACTTGTTACTACCCCTAGAACAAATCCTTGTGTCAGTTGTCTTTAACTTAGTCAAGTGATTGAGGTTATGATATTTGGTACTTTACTTGTGTGGTAATCTACCTTTGTGTTGTTACCTTGTGGTATTCTTCCCCCATGTATGATATTTTTATATCTTAATAACTTAGGTGTATGTATGGGAATATATCTAAGTAGAGTTGATGTCTTTCTTTGTGGTTTTTCTTTGTGAAACTTTAGGAGACCTACAGGGTCTCGGGGTCCCTACTGAGTATCATTATACTCACCCCTGCACAGGCTTCTCCAGCACCTTGTTGTTTCTTGTGAAGAAAACGTACAACATTGATCACGGTTGAGGAATCCAGGACTGGATGGTGCACAAAGGAGGACCATTTCAGTGTGATGTTATACGGAGGAGACGGATGGATGTGGGGTGATGAGGAAGAGATCTGTACCTACCCTTTCGGTAGGAACCTCGGAGGAAGACCCTGTAGTTGTTTTCCTTTTTCTTTCAGTTGTATAGTATTTTTATTTGCACTTGTACCTTTATAGTTGGGCTTGTATTATGGCACCGTTTTACTTTTAGCACAGTTTTACTACATCAGTTTACTTTAAAGTTTCTTCTTGTCGTGTACTTAGACTGTGTGTTTGTACATGATGAAAGGTAATTCCTTCCATTTTTAGGGAGTATGCCTTTCGGTGCTAGTCCCTAGCCTGTGGCCTATGGAAGGCGGGCTTGGGGTAGTCGCAGCACGGGCCCCGGGGGATGAATCGTGACAAAGTGGTATCAGAGGGGTTCGGTTCTACCAAAGAACTAGGACTCTGATCTTTTCTATGAAGCAATAGTGGTTAGTGTTATGAGTTTGGTTTTTAGTTTAGGAATTCTAGTGTGGGTGCAGCAGCCGATTAATCTATACCCCAAGACCCTGAATTCTGACTTCCAACTCAGTGCATGAAAACAGGAATTGCGTGGGTTTTTGAAAAGTTTTTCTTTTGATATCTTTAAAGTCATCTCACTAGGTATAACTTAATGACCATGGTGCACCTGTTCCTTATCAAGATGTCTCCGCTTAGATATCCACCCAGGTTTCTTTAGAGAGTACACAATGACAGTCCACTGAGCGATGAGGCCTTGGTGTAGGGCCCACTTATAGATTTGGCACCTTCGAGTGGTGTACCAACAGCACCACTTCCCGTTGGACAACTATTTTTATCATCCCCACCAACAGAGGGTGCACACCAACTGAGTGCATTGCACATGTTTCAGCAGTAGAGTCCTTTGAGGTTCTGAGGCGAGATGGACCCACAAGAAACTGAGGACTAGATGGAGGAAGTGGATAGAGTTTTTTGCATAGTTGAGACACCAATAGAGCAGAGGGTGATCTTAGCTTGTAGTCTTTTCCATTGAGTGACCATAAGGATGGTCCTCCTAGTGATGAGGCTTCTGTACATAGACAGTTGCCTGATATAGTACCTTTTTGTAGTGTGTTAGCTATATCAATTCCCCTTGATCAGTAGTTATAACCGTCTAAACCAGTAGAGGACATGTTTAGGCTTAGTGCCTTATGCGAATTTCAGCATTAGATACCCCTTAGGTTTCGAGGATAAGTTCGACTCACAGGAAACTAAGGACTCGATTGAAGAGTTTTATGAGAGTTCTCTAGAGCTTCTACAACTTCGGGAGGATAGCATGTCAGTAGCTGAGTATTCATCGAGGCGTACTGACCATTTCTGGTACTCAATGAATACAATAGAATCCATACTTTAGGGCTCGTACTTCTGTACACGGTGTGTTTAAGAATGTCTAAGACAAGTCTATTCCTCTATGAATTCATACATATATTAGGGTACTAGAGAGAACCTTTGCAGATGAATGTTGTTTAGTTGAGTGGATAAAGCCAGTGAATGTTAGTAGTGGGAAAGTAGGAAACTGGCGCCAGTCTCAGAGACTTGGGCACGTAAAATGTTTTGGGAAGAGGATGTGAAAGGGACAGACAAATCTGCAGGGCTGCATATATCGGAGTGGAGCTTGGAGAGAATCATGAGGTGGTGTACATTTCAACATGTTACAACCACCACCTCAATGTGGTCCCCACGAGGCTCAGGGAGCTGGAGGACAGGGGAGGGGAGTAGCTGCTTGCGGTCAAGGGGTGTGACCGAAGGGCTCTAGGAATGATTTAATCAATGGTCCATGTCTACTAATAGCTACCATATTAATAGAAATAGGTACTAATCATTCCTTTCATCCACAAATCTTGTCTAATACCTAGAGCTTCTGGTTAAAACGTTAACTTGACCATCACCTCTAGAGATACCTTTGGGAGGAGACTCGGTAATCACACTTATGTCGACGGTGTGATCTGACCCTTGAGGTGAGAGTTTCAGTTGGAACCACTTGGTGGAAGCGTCGAGGCCTTAAAACATTAGTTTGGGTAGGGACTGGAAATCCAAAGTTCATATTTAGATTGATTGGATTAGGAAAAAGGGTTGTGGTTTACCTACAATGTTGGAATGGGATTTTCCTTGGTCGGTGAAAAAGGTATCCTAGGAAGCACAGGATAAACCAATGCATAGAAGGGTGTAGCCGATCACTCTTGAGTCGCCTAGGCATACCATTTTGGATGCAAGAATTTTGAGTCTTCAGTTCCCAACAGAAGCAAAAAATTGTGGGGGACATCCTTTCAAATGTTGTTTCCAGGATTACCTCTTTCAAGGTGGAATGACTTCTTCTTTGGCTAGGTACTACTGGAGATTTGTAGTCGAATTCTCCAGGGTAGGGGCACCCTTTTTAGCTTTGACGAAAAAGGGGGAGCCCTTCATGTGGAAAGAGAAGTGTTAGAAGAGCTTTCAAGAGCTGAGATAGAGACTGAAAAGTATAACTATGCTACCCATGACATTGAGATAGAAGTAGTGGTATTTGCGCTAAATATGTAGAAGCACTACTTGATGGGTGAACATTTTACAGTCTACTCTGATCACAAGATTCTCAGGTATATCTTCTCTCAGAAGGACCTTATCCTAGGATAGTGGTGATGGTTGGAGTTCCACCAAGACTATGACCTTAAAATAGTCTATAATCCTGGGAAGTGGAACATGGTAGAAGATTCACTCAGTAGGAGGTCAGGTCTGTTGTTGCTGAGTGAGGTGACATAGCAGCAAGCCACATTGCAGATATCCTTCATGGATAGAGATGGAGCAGCAGACCTCTAGTTTACGATAGTCCCTCCCCCAATCCTTTATTGAGTTAGGGAGGTGTAGCTTGGAGACACTGAATTCAAGACTCGACGTGCTCGGATATCCACAGAACATGCACATGATGAACTTTCGGAAGATAGGGAGCACTTCATCCTCTTTAGAGGACGTACTATGGTACCGATGGTGCTACAGGAGGAAGTGTTGAGAGAGTTACATATGCTCCCTCTAGTGGTAAATCATGGAGTGGCGAATATGTACTAGGATATCACTTTTCTGCAAGGTAAGACTACACAGAGATGGTAGTAGATTTATTCAAAAAGGATATGGAGACACTTGAAGTTCTAGGAGGGGGACCACATATTCTTGAGAGTCTCTCCTCGACGGGTACTACAGAGATATGACCGGGACATAAATTTATCATTAAGGATTATTAGTGATTTTTTTATAATTCGGATGATAGGTGAAGTAGCATACCTCTTGGCTCTTCCACCGCAGTTAGAGAGGGTGCACAACGACTTCCACATATCCCAGATGAGGAGGTACGCGCATGACCCATATCACATAATCGACCACGGAGAGTTGGACTTTGATGATGGGATGATGTTTACAGAGGTTCCAATAGAGATTGATGATCTACAGGGGCGCCTCCTTCATGGGTATTCGATACCTCTGGTGCGCGTACACTGGCAGCACATGAACCTCTAGGAGAGCACATGGGAGATATAGGTTCAGTTTTGTGCTCAGTACACTCTTTTAGTTGTATTTCATTTTTTGTGGATTTCAAGGACGTAAATCCCTAAGGTGTGGAAAATGTAATGTCTTGGAAATTCTGTATAATTCTTTTAATTATATGGAATTATTTCAAGATCGCAAAATCTGACGATGTGCAATTCTGAGGCCTGGAGTGCCCGGGATGATCTGTCAAAACTTTGGTTAAGCTCTAATTAGCGGTCGTAAGCAGTTTTCCTAAAAAATCAAAATAACACATAAATGGTTACTCAGATCAGAAATCTGAGTGCACTGTTACACTTAGGATGGCAGGTTTACCCTATGCGAGACTTAAGTTTAATTAGTGCAGGCCTGCGGTGAGAAAACCCGAAAATGAAATAACCATAACTAAAATAATTAAATAAAGTTATTTTATTTTTCAAATGCTTATAACTCACAAACGGTAACTCAGATTAAAATCATGAGACCACTTATGAACTCATGATGGTATTCTTTCTTTAGGAAGATACTAACATTGTTCGGTGAAGCCACCAGTGAAAGATAGTTTTTGGCCACAAATAAAATAATAAAGTAATAATTATTTTATTATAAAATCCATAACATTTAAATGGTAACATGGATTGGAAATCCGATAGTAACATTGGGTTCGTTGTGGCGTGTTTCACATAAGAAGATCCTAACCTCGACCAGCACGGGTCGAGGGTGACTGTTAATAATTTTCTGATCTTTTTTTCAGGTACGTTCAGTAAACGCACAAGCGGTGTCATGTAACTTTTGAACCAATGCTCGAAATTGAAATCTAAGGACACCATTGAACTCACAGAGCTGTTATTTTCTTAAAGAAACCTTCACTTCGATTGCAGTAGGACTAGAGAAAAAGTTGGTTTTTGGAATTTTTAATAGAATAAATAAAATGACTTATTTTTTTTTTATTTTATTCCTCCAATGGACGAGCTGTAAGGTGGGGCCAATGACATGTCAAGCCAATAAATCGATTTTCCATTCAATTATAAGTAACTGCACCATAAGGGAATTAGGACGGTTCCTAATTAATGGGCCTCCATTAATCCCACAAACATTGCAGACCCTTCACCTCTCCAATTTATATGGAGCTTGGGGAGATGTGTCGGCACTACTTCGCCAAGAAACATAGTGCTGAAAAGGGGCAGTGATTCCAAACCCATGGAGGATAGGGCCACTACCAACAGGAGGTGAAAAGTGACAAAGAAACCCCAAACCGGAGATTGATGAACCAGTGATGTCGTTGGAGGCTTGTTGCAGGGGACGATGAACAGCGACCTGCTTCCACAAATGCGCGCTCACCATCGATCGTGAGGTAGGGGTAGTTTTTATTTTAATTTGAATTTGTTTTATTGATTCTTCATATCCTAAATTCACGATGATGATGGACAAACAAACATGGACATCATATCTCACTTAAACCATGCTCCTTTTTTTTATTCTTCACGCTTTCTTCATGAGTTCTTCAACAGCTAATATTTATTGAGACTGAAAACATGGAGTTTCACTAAGCGGGATATATGAAAATCAATCCCTCGACGTAAGGATCAAGAATATGCAATAATTTAATTTTTCAGTCATGGAGAGAAGCCTCAGTGACTTATGGAAGAAGGTGGAAGCCGGCACCCGGTCAGCCGCGTGGGAGGAATGGAGGCATGTGTCCACGCCGCCGGTTGGGGAAGAGACTGTGACCCATCAGCTACAGTGGAGCAGGGTGGCGGCCGGCATTTGACCAACAGCATGGCGGAGCGACGGAGCGCATCCGCTCTGCTGGTGGAGTAGGAGTTTGTGGCCGTTGGGCCGCAGCGTTGACCAGAGGGTGGATGGTACCCAACAGTCCACAGGTGGATAGTGGCAGTGTCGTGCCATTGGGAGGAGAACCGGTCGGTCGTTCCGACTAGTCGAGGCACACCGTGCGGGACTGTTGAGCAGTCCAGCATGCCATAAGGGCTACCGAATGGCCATAGAGCCATTCACGTTACTGGGGGGATTCCTCCCCCCCCCCCCCCTCGGGTTTCGACAAGGGCGTACCGGCTACCCACCGCAGCCCGCACCGCAGGCTGCCCCACAAGTCGTGCCAACGGGTCGCGCCCTTCGCAGGCCAGGCCAGGCCGCCCCACCGTGGGTCGGGCCGGACAACGGCCCTGCAATCCGAGCCCACCAAGGCCCAATCCTTCAGTCCATAACAAGACTGGGATGGGTCGGCCTAGGATGGGTTGGGTCAAGTCGGTCCGACCCGAGCCGGACCAGACCCGAGCCCATCCGAACCCAATTTTGCTTTTTTGGCCGTAACCTGAGAACAGTGCATCTATTTGATGAACCATCTATGGAACCAGAATACATTAATTGAGATGGTTCATTTGGTATACTCCAATTGAGTTTTGAATAAATTTTTAGTATAGCTGGGTTGGATCGGACCCCGAATCCAACCGGGCCCTCAAAGCGGAAAGGCTAGTAACTTACAGATCAGGCGTCTGATTGACGCGCCATCTGTTGCGTTAGGTCCCTTTTGACGTGACGGACCTTTGGGATACTTATTCATGAGACATCAGGGTGTTTGAGGTATGAAATATGGAATGGGGAGCGGTTCTCCCATGAACGCTACATACGGAACCCTAGAACTGGCTGAGACTTGACGATTGTGGACCATTAAGACTCGGAGTGACTCGACATGCCCAATAGATAGTTCCTCTATCTGACATGGTAAACCCATGGTAGTGAGAGCCTATGTGTGATGTGGAAGACCTAAGGTACTCGACAGGAGGAGTACGTCAGAAGGCCACGAGGGGGAGCGCCTCTGTGTGACGTGGCAGACCCATGGTGGGGAGCGCCTCTGTGTGATGCCGCATACCCACGGTACTCGATAGGAGGAGTACCTTTACAGTCCAAGGTTATTGGGAAGCGCCTCTGTGTGATGTGGAAATCCCACTGTACATGATAGAGGATGAGTTCTCCAGCAGTCCAGGCGTTCTACGTTGTGACTTGGGATGTTACTTGTTACTACCCCTAGAATAAATCCTAGTGTGAGTTGTTGTTAACTTGTACTTGTGATTGAGGTTATGATATGTGGTACTTTACTTGTGTGGATATCTACCTTCTTGGTGTTACCTTGTGTTATTATTCCCTCATGTATGATATGTGTATATCATAATATATTTGGTGTATGTATGGAAATATATCTAAGTAAAATTGATGTCTTTATTTTTGGATTTCCTTTGTTGAAATTTAAGAGACCTATGGGGTCTTGGGGTCCCTACTAAGTATCATTACACTCACCCCTACATGAATTTCACTCGCAACTTGTTGTGTCTTGTGCAGACGATGTACAACATTGATCAAGGCTGAGAGAGCCAAGACTGGATAGTTCATGTAGGTGGACAATTTCGGCGTGACGTGACATGGAATAGACAGATGAATGTGTAATGGTGAGGAGGTGATATGTAACTACCCTTCAGGTAGGAACCTCTAAGGATGACCCGGTAGCTGTTTTCCTTTTTCTTTTAGTTGTATTGTATTTTCAGTTGTACTTGTACCTTTATAGTTGGCCATGTATTTTGTCCCCCTTTTACATTAAGCACACTTTTACTACAATAGTTTACATCACAGTTGCTTCTTGTCATGTTCTTGGACTGTGTGTTTAAACAGGATTAAAGCCAATTTCTTCCTGTTTTAGGGAGTATGGATTTCGGTTCTAGTCGTCGTCCCCTGGCCTATGGAAGGCGGGTTTGGGGTAGTCACGTCATGGGCCCCGGGGGACGGGTCGTGACATATATCTCCCTACAATGAATTGGTTATTTTTATTTTGGAAGTATAATATAATTGTTATTCTAAGTGTAACGGTGATGGTAACACCCTAAGGTAGCCATGTTGCATTCATCATGATGTAACCATGAGGGTTACATTGTAAGTTAGCTGTGAGGGTTACAAATCATATGGTAGCCACAAGGGTTTCAATCCTAAGTTAGTAATTCCTCAAGTTACCAGAATGGTTTATTTTTTTTCAATATTATATGGAAATATTATGTCTTCACAAAGTAATTATTTGATAATTTAAGTTTTAGAATTATATATTTGTGAAAATGATTTCATATGTTTTTAATTATTTATGGACTAACAGTTTCATTCCTTCTTTTTATGTCCCTTATTGATATTTTTGTGCTCGTCCAATGTTTTTAAAATGTTTTCTCATTGTTTTTAGGCATGGGTAATATAAATGGAGAATTCAATATGAATTTGTTAAAGATTTTTCATCAAAATAATTCTTGTTTTATTACAAGCATTGTATTATTGTGAAAATAGATACTTTTTAGTAGCATCTGCTTTGTGTGCTTGTTGTTTGTAATGTATAAATTGTGACATAATTATTTAAACCAATAAACCAAAATGATATTTGGGAATTTAATAAATTTAATTCTAGTTGAATTTATGAGATTATGCAATGTCTAGGTTTGGGTCCTTATAGCATATATCTATAGTGGGTGTGAGTTAATTTTTTCCTTCTGCATCATTGAGATGAGGCTTAATATGAATTGGGAGAAAGGCTCTATGCACTTTTTGAAAAATCACTAATACAAATATTATTCAAGATTCATCTACTATGAATGCATTATTTAAGAGATAATGAAAAGTAAATTAATGTTTTATTAATATTATATAGTAAAATAACAAAATTATAGCGTAATGTTTCCCTAATATCTTCTCAAATCAGTGTTGTTAGCATGACAAAAACTTTGTGTTGTGAATCTATTTCAATAATCATACTCCATCCAGTGGTGATCCTAATGAAACTACTAAACATTACTAGGTTGGGGATAACATCATGGCCAGATGAATTCCATCCAGCCCAGAATTTGATTCCTTTGTTTCTCACCTTAATAATTTTTTCTAACACCATCACACTGTGATACTCCTATTTTTTCTACTACATTAGTTTTTCACCATATACCATTTCCATAGTTTCAAAACTATTAATATGTTGGTACTATGTATCGGTTTCATTATATGGTGTAGAAGGTTTTTGTTCCTTTGCATTAAGAGGACCAGCAGGTTTGGAAACCTATTGTTCCTTTGGATTGGGAGTATCTACATGTGAAGATATCATTATCTATAGATGTGGTTGATCATTTAATGTAGATTATTTAAATATAGTAGTTAACAAATAATAATATGAGCTTACAAAATTTATATTAAAAAAACTTGATATTATTTTGATTTTAGACCCTTTAACTTTAAATCATTCATTGACATGATATTCTTGATATATGATGAATACGCCCTTTGAATCCTTTTTGAGAAATGGTGAGAAATATGTGTTGAAACCCATGATCTAGAAAATTTATTATAAAAGGAATGTAAACATTCCAAGGAGATGGGGAGAACATAGATGAAACATGACACAAACAATGCGGCGATAAAAAAAAGTGTCAAACAATGATCATCATCCTTTATACGGGACACCCTTCCCTAGAAAATCACCCTGAGTCTTGTGTCTGCCTCTATTACACTACATATGGGCCTCCCAAGTTCAATTATGATCATCTACAGCCAATGAGACCTCCTCATCCAGAGATTCATTTCCTCTATTGTCACCTTGATCAAGACATCATCTTGATTTTCACAAAGCCTTGAATCAGCAATTTAAATTTCCTTTCTAGGCTTAACACCTAAGGATTTTCTCACAAAAGAACCATGGATATTTCCAAATTCCTCACAGAAAGAATCCTCGCTCTTAGATCTAATATGTATTTGAGACAAACTATGTTTTCGTTGACTCAAGGGAGACGTACCTCCAAAAAATTCCACATGCTCATCATCCCAACCTTATTTTCCAGTATCATTCTTTGAACTCATTTTAGTACCCCCCATAAGAGCATCCTTAAATTGTGTTCCTTAGATTGAATCAGTGGCAACTAAAGAATCCATCTCAGATACATGTTGATCAGGATGATCCAATGAGACATGCTTATTCTGAATTTTAGAAGAACATGTATGATGCTCAAATGCCTTAGGGTTCTCTACATCTCGAGTCATGCCCCTAAATATATTTCCAACAAAGTCCTACTTCATGAAAGACTCCTTTCCCACACCATTATGATTCCTAGGGATAGGATTTGGGGAATTTTCCACTTACATCAACTAGATTTTCCTAACATTATGACAATTAGAGACAAGATACCCCACCAACCTGCATAAATTGAAAAAAAATGGGAGGGATTCATATGAAATGTCAAAATCAATGCTCTCACCATTGGCCAACAACGTATCAAAATCAAGAAGACTATTCAGAATATTCACATCCACTAAGACCCGAGTGAAATGGCCAAATTTTTCTTCCATGACATTTTCATCCATCTTTAGTGGTTCACCAATGCAAGAGACTAAATCATTCAAAATTATGGGATGCCAAATCACACAATTAAGGCCATATATTCTCACCCAAATTTTTTCATTGGAGTGTTTCTATTAGAAGGGGATTAAATTATACTCTTAAGAATAAATTTGAAAAACAATTGGGTTCATGGTGAAGAAAATAGAACCCTAGGCCTTTTATCAATACCCAACAAATGAAAAATTATGATGGAAATAGCCCCTTCTAATAGGGAAAATTTTCCAATTTGAAATTCCCTAGATCTGAGAAATCTTAGATTTCAAATCCTCTTTGATCACTGGTTTATCCCCGTAGATAGAATCAAATTCCCAATAAGCAATAACTTTAAGGAATCCAGTAACTCTTTGTTTTCAATAGGATCATCAGTAATAGTGAATCCCCCATCATTAGATCTAGAAATACTAGGTTCATGAGTGGCATAAACAATATATTTTGTACCTTTGGAGAGTGCATCTCAAAACAATATGAATTTGCGAAGAGTCATATCTTTTTCTAGACCATCTAAATCCCACATAGCAGCATGTTAAGTCATCAAATGAGTTGATAAAGGCCTTTCAAGCTGATATGTGTTGTAAGTATAACAGTACACCTAGAAAAAACTTAAAAACCTATCATTTCAAAAAATTATATATACATTTAATGTAACACTAGTAATACAAAAAATTCCACCCATGTTCTCTACAAAAAAATACTACATTATATGTTTCAAAAAATGTTTTATATAACTACATAAATAACTATCCAACAAAAATTTAAAAAAAATAATGTTTTCCATTTTCATGGTGGTGATACCCTTTCAAAAATGTCTTCCCATGTTATTAGCTTTTAAAATAATAACCTTAACATGAGAAAAAGATTCCACCTATATAAGAAAATAAATATTATGTTAGTAATAATATAAGGAAATAAATTAAAAGTTAATATGAATGAATACATTAATAAAATTTCAATATTTAATAAAAAAGACACACTTGGAGTCATACTGGTCACACCATGAATACTATTGAGGTGGGGTTGTTTCCTATACAACAAACATGTGTTATGGATCATTTTTTGAAAATATCAAAACAATATGAGTACATTTTCTCGGTTTTGGGTATGTCACTTGTATTTTTACTAAAATTAATGCCAATTTTAAATAATGACACATTTGGAATTATACCTGCCACATTGTTCATCATATTGAGGTGAGTTTGATTCCTACACATCACAAATGACTTATTTATCATTGTCCATGAGTATCAAAACAATCTGAATATATTTTCTCATATTTTAGTATATTGGTTGTGTTTTTTTATTAAAATTTCCTTTACAACTAGAGACGTGTACTATGAGTTATACAGGTCACATCATGTGTTGGTTTGACGTGAGACTACTTTATACGTGTCACAAATGACTTTTGAAGCATTTTCCGGAATTATCAGGAAAATCAGTGAATGTTTTCTTGGTTTTCAATGTGTGACACGTTTTGATCTAAAATGAAATTTTTTAACTGATAACAGACACTTTTAGTCACACTTGTCACACTGTTTATCCAACTGGTATGGGGTGGATTCCTAAATGTCAAAAATGACTCATGGATCATTTTAATAAAGTATCAAAAAAATCCAAATGTGTTTTCATGATTTTTTGTATGTCACTTGTTTTTTTCATAAATTAATGTAAATTTTAAATAAGAAGAAAAATATTGAGTGATTCTAGACATAATGTGGGTCAAATTTCACTGATTATTATTCCTACATGTCTAAATTTACATATAAATCATTTTCCAAAAATATAATAACAATATGAATGGGTTCGGTTCATTTTCAGTATTTCACTTTTTTTTACAAAAATTAAAGTCAATTTTTAAACAAAAAGAGACCCTTTTAGTTATACTAGATGCACCCTATATTGTTTTGATGTGAGTCTGATTTCTACATGTTAAAAATGACTTATAGATCGTTATCCTAAAGTATCAAAATAATCTGAATGTGTTTTATTGTTTTTTAGTATGCTGATAGAGTTAATATTTTCATTATTATTTATATTTTTTCAATAATTTAATCCCTCCCAATTATTCAATGTGAGTGTATTTGCATCATTTATGTGTTTTTGGTGTATTTTGGGATTAAATGTGAAAATGGGGTAATTCTGTAAAATTGGAAGTTTTATATAGCTTCTGTTTTTCAGTCATAACTTTTATAATATTGGTCCCATTGAATTGAATGCCTTTTTTTAGGCTTCCTATGCCTTTGAGCTTAAAATGTTCCTTCTGGACCAAGACCCAATTCGAAACCCAATGGTACAGAAAATTCAATCAATTTGACAACTCAGTGTGGCTGGAAGAACGGAACACACCGCATTAAATCAGCAATATCTCCTTCATCCTACCTTATAATTAGGTGCTACCAGCTGGTGTCGACAGAAAACATACAAAGTATGGTTTACATTAAATTTCATAAAATATGAATCTCATTAAGGCATCTTTTGGGCGCGTCCAAGTGGACTGGGTGAAACTGTGTTTGGCGGCCCGAAAAGTAATCTCCATTGATTCGGCCATATATTTCTATACACCTGTCCAATTACTCTCAAATTTTGAGGGTCGATATAAAAATTTATTTACAACATTCTATAAGAAGGGATGTTAGTGAGTTTCGGCCGTTTGGTGGGAAGAACAGAGTTAAACTTCTAGAGAACAGATTCTGAAGCATCAAATTTTCTGTTCTTTGTTTTCTCTCTTTTGTTCTTCTTATCTTTGTAATGACTTCTTATTCTTCCTTCAACTCATTTACCCTTACCATGGTGGGGTAGATCTTTTGAGTGATTGCGGAAGGTTAGGTTTCCCCTTTTTTAATTCTTTAGTTCTTGCACGTAATATTTTAATATCCTCTTTTCTCTTCAGCAAACTATTTCAATTTCTTATAACAGTTTTTAATATCATGTACGATTGTATCTGATTTTAGATTCTGTTGTTCATTTATATTTGGTCAATGATCAATATCTCCCTCCACTAGTTTTTGGGTTATAAACGATGGAATAGACCCGGATTTAATGGTTTAGTACTCAGTGATCACTGGTACGTGTGTGAGGAATAGTGAATGTTCTTGATTGCTTGGGATAAACAAGGCCCGATTGGGAATTACCTAAGATAATTGGGGGTATTTTCTACAACTCTATTACACATTTGAAGGAGAGTAAACCAATCTGAGGTTTTAGTAATGTTTATTCTCACATTTTTATTTGACCAAGGGAGTGAGAATAAATGATTGTGGATTCTCACTCTTAATGATTTAGCGGAGGAGAATTGGGTAAAATGAACAATGATATAATTACAATTGGAAAACAGACCCTAAGTTGATCACCATTTCATATCACTTATTTAAATCACATAATTTGTCAATTTGATTCAAAACTTTCACTTAATTACTTTACTTTATTTAGTTTCTTACTTGTATTTTCAGAATCAAAAAAATTCTAAAAAACAATCTCAATTCTTTCTCTTATTTTAAGGTGACAGCTTAATTGTTGTGAACTCCTCTCTAGAGAAAACCTAGGTAACCCACTATAATACATTTTAACATAGGTTATATTTGTTTTTTCCACACCCCATGATAGGAACATGTCAAAACGTGGTGTCATTGCCGGGGAGGTAGCGCCAACATTTATCTTCTTTTCTTTCCTTTCTCTTTTCAACTTTTCTCCTCAAAATTGCATGACTCGAACTCTAAAAAACTGAACCTTTACCCATAGATCCTGAAATTGAAAGAACCCTATTGAATAGACTTAGAAACATTAATTTGGAATCTGAATTTGAGGAAGTTCCCCTTGCAGACTCAAGTGAAACTTCAAGTGTTCACTCTGAGCCTATCATCGTGGCTGAAAATCAAAACCAAACACATAGAGACCTCTATGCACCACAATTCCTTAATCAAAACAATCAACATTCCATGCTAGTGTTACAAAATGATTTTGAAATGAAACCTAACATGATTCCTTTTCTTCCAATGTTTCATAGTTTGGAAGGTGAAGATCCAAACAAACACATTAATGAATTCACACATGTTTGCTCAACTTTCAGATCCCATGGAATTACCGAGGAGCAGGTAAAGTAGACGGCATTTCCGTTTTCATTGGATGGAGCTACTAAAGAATGGTTGTATGGCCTACAACCAGGAGACATACATGACTAGAATGTCCTGGTAAGATGTTTTATGCAAAGATTATTCCCCACCTATAGAAGCATAGCCATTCGAAAGAAAATTGACACCACAAGACAATCATTTGGAGAAACCCTTTATGAGTACTGGGAGAGATTTAAGAAGATACTTGACAGCTGTCTGCATAAAGCCATTGAGGAACACCACATTCTTGTCTTCTTTTATCAAGGACTACTGGACGATGATAGAAACCATATTGAAGCATCATCTGGAGGTGCACTTACTGAAAAGTCACCAGAAGAAGCCAAGGGCCTGATTGAGATGATTTCCCAAAACTCGCAGCAATTTGGGACAAGAGTTATTCATGAGGTACACACTTCTCATCAATCACCCTTATTAGAAACTAAGATGTAAGAGCTTACTAGTTTGGTGAGACAGATGGCCTTGAAGCAAGTTAGTGACCAACAAGCACCAGCTAAGGTATGTGGTTTATGCTCATCACCTGATCATTTTACTGACCAATGTTCTGAAATACACGGAATGGAAACATGTTTAGAAACCTTTCATCCAAGGAAATTCCAACAAAATCAAGGATGGAGATATCCTAACCAAATACAATATGGGTTTGGAAATAAGCAGAATCAAGGTAGACCCCCATACCAAAACCAGTTTCAAAACCAACCACCATTCCAGAATCAATTCCAGAATCCACCACCATTTCATCAAAAACCATCTTATAACAAGACTTCTTACCAAAAACCAACCAATATCCAAATACCCTACGAGCAACCATTCAGAAATTATACATGGACCATTTTATTGAAATATAAAATCAATAAAAAAAATTGGTTGGTCTTTAGTATATCACTTTTTGTTTTTACATAAATTGATGTCGATTTTAAATATAAATAGGCCCTTTGAGTGGTACCAAAAACACCGTTCATCGTATTGAAGTGAAACTTGTTCCAAAATGTCACAAATGAGTTATAGATAATTTTACTATAGTATTAAAATAGTAAAAAAAATTCAATTAGTCACTTGTTTTGTTCTTAAAAAAATCATTTCAAACTCAAAACACCCATTATGAGTCATAACCATCACATCATGCATCAGTTTGACATGTGACAACTTCATTCACATCACAAATGAGTTATAAATGTCTATCATAAATTATCAAGACAATAATAGTGTGTTTTATTGGTTTTTATTGAGTGCCAAATTTTTAATTAAAATTCCATTTTTAAACTGATAACATACACTTTTAGTCATATAGGTCACACCGTGCATTTTCTTGGTTTTCATGCAACATAGAGTTTCCTCTTCCACCTAAAATGAACATGTTATCTCTTTTATATCATGTTGTAGATAGTTGTGAGGAAAATATGACTTCCCAAAATAACTGTATAAAAAACAAAATAAGTATTAGATACAAATGATAAGGAAATTAGCATACAAATAGTCGATAAAATAATGGATAAATTAATTAATTATATAAAAATACACACATTGATTCATACCAGTCACATCGTGTATTACAATTATTTCCATTTTCATTATTTGTTTAAATAGAAACATTAAATTTTTGACATTTATTAATTTATTCTATGTTCCCTCCACTTCCATTAATGGAAAGTGATAAATTCAGACAGTGTAGGGGTAAAGGGGTTTTAGGGAGAATAAGTATGTGGAAGACATTGTTTGCATGAGTAGTCAAACATTTATTTTTTATTATGTTAATGTAATAGAAAAATATAATTTAATGAGGAAAATGTAGTATATTAAAAAAATACCTTCATATTTAATTTTGAGTTTCACCCTCAAAGTCCAATCTCTCACATGTAGTATCTGTTTTGAAGAAACTACCCTAACGTAAACAATGAAATCCACCTATGTAATAAAAAAATTATTATGTGAGTAATACTAAAACTAATTAAATAAATAATAAATATAAAATAATCTAATAAATATATTGAAGGAAAATATTCAAGCTACTTTTGCACAGTAATCCGTCTGGTATGTTGTGAGCACATCATTATCATCTAGTGAATATGAGTCTTTTCTACAGTCATAGTATTACTAGAAAGATATATATAATAAAATTATTAATAAATATTTTAAATAAATTGGTAATTATCATTGAAAATACCTCTTAAAGGATGTTATTTTGTTCATATAATATGATACCTCTCATAAATTTACAAACATAATAACCAGAGTCATTTCTATAGGTTTGTTTCGGACACTGCCGAAACATTTAATAGAATAAGTAATTTGTTTTTATATGTGTTCTGATGGTGAAATATTATTATATACACCATGATACTTGTCCAGACATAGAACTTTTCTTCTTTCTTATCCTTATCCCCTGACCTCATCCCTTGTTTTTCATAATTTTGATGCACCACCCTTTTATAACAGAATCCTCATTAAAATATAATATAAATTATATAACATGATTTTTAGTTTTAAAAAATTGTATTTTGTATATTAAAAATTAAAAAATGAAATCTTGTGTGGTTGGTTTTTTGCATATAAATGCATTGAATCTGATAAATATTGGAGTATCCAAATTTACTGCATTGAGCATCTAACAGTTCCTAAAAAACAAAAATAAATAAGTAATGAAATAAATTTTAATTTATTTGATATAATTAAATTTAAGAGTTATACCCTTTCATTTATGGTATTAAATAGACTCTATCATGTGATATTTTTATTTCAAACGATTTGACCATACCTACCACTATTACATCCGTTTTATTGGAATCTATTTTTGGGTTTTCTATTGAGGGGATGTGTGGACTAACAAGTCCAAAAAAATTCATGGGAAAATCCCTTCAGTTGTTATAAATATATATTGCTTCCAAAAATATGAATATTATTTAATAATATTTAACATAGTATATCACCTTTTTTAAAATAAAATCAGGAAAATATACCCCATGTATATATTTAAAACTAATCCACCTAGCCAATCCTAGTTGAGGATTTTACTTACACTCTCAACACTAATGAAGTGTTGAACAATATCTCCATGTACATTTTCTTCAAAATCAACTATCGGATTAATACCATCTTTTAACTTTGAATCCACATGAACCATTAATGATATTAAATGCAGATATCGAACGAGAGGGGTAATGGTGATTTCGGTAGATCATTTTTATCTGTTGTTCGATCCTTTATATAGTTTTGGGTCTGTCTTTTATTTTATCCCCATCCCTTTTTTCATCTATAATAACATTAATCATTTAATATCGTTTTAATAAATTTTGAATGTTTTATCATGAAAAAGAAATTAGAAATGAATACTTCCTTGTTGACATGTGTTTTACAAGATGTGACATCCATACAATGAATGTCTCGAGATCTTTTTGACCATATGAATATCAACCTCTTGAATTGGAACAGGTAGCTAGGTTATTCACTCATGATCTACACTAATCAACACTCACATGTTACCTTTTGGAAGTGGTATATTGGGTAGAATGTCATTTTGGATATTGAATATCATATCCCTCGCTATAAGGTGGATGGTGGGTATTGATAGATATATATTATAGTCATTATCTCCTTATAGAATATCAGTACAGGAAAGTTATCAGTGTCTGCCTTATTCAAAGTTTACAAAAACATTTATTATAACGTTTATTACCTCATCTAAGAAATATCTTTAAGGTTAATAGATCGCCTTATGGATAGTTTGGTTAGGGTGTTATCTCTATATGGTGGTTGTTCTTCAATTTCTTCTTCTCCTTTCCTCCCCCCATAAAAGTTTCAATAGTATCTCCCTTCTATTAAAACTATTCATAAATTGTATCTATTATTTATCTCTTCTATTTTATTAATTTATTTGTATCCTACTCTTTTGTTCACAAATTATTTTCAAGGTGTCACCCCAAACCCTGCATCTCTAACGTGGCCACACTGTTCTAGTTGCTTCAAGGCCACCGACAGTATGTGGTCATCTGGTATAGGTGTTATTGATTCATTTGACTATATCGGATAAAAAATATATATAAATAAGGTATCATTGATATATAATATAGACTTAAAAAATTATGTAATACATATGCATGTTTCCCAGAAATTTGGTGTGTTTTCATCTATTAGGGTCTCATCTTTATTTACATGTGCCTCCTTCCATAGAAAATGGAATTGGATGGAAGTGCATTTGAATTTTGAATCAAAAAATCTTTAAATAAATATAGGAACATAATTACGATGTTGATACATGTCACATAAATGTATTACGGTAGATTTAAAATATGTGCCATTTTTCAAGTGAAACATGCTCTTTCCTGGATTTACAGTAGGATTATACTGGTTTTTCTGCACATTCCTTATTTATAGCTCTCAGTTGTTATTTCATAAATAAAAAACTATCAATCAATGTAATGAATACACATATCATCAAACATCGTATTACTATCCATAATGTACCTAAAAATACACATCGTACGACGACCAGTGAACACATCCCACACTTATTATGTTATTAGGTGTGCATAGAAAAGCAGTGGGTGTGGGTTTATTTTCCCTTTATCATATTTTAGATGATGTATTATTAAAATTATGTGAAATCCTCTGTGAACCCTTAATCAATTATTAAAATATATTTCTTGTATTTTTCATCTACTATAAATTCACTCTGTAGTGGATGATGAATAGAAAGTCAATGTTTCATTATTTTAAATTATAGTAAAATAAATAAGTGATTTCATAATGTTACCATATTTCTTCCCATATCAATGAATTGAGTCTATGAAAAACATGGTTCCATGAATCTATATCAATATTCATGCATTGCCGAGTGATTACTCTAATGTAACCATTGAATATGGTCATGTTGGGTTTAACGTGTTGGCCCTGTAAATTTCATTCGACCTCATATTTGATTCCTTTGACTATTTTCTTAAGGATTTTTTCTAACTCCATCAAACTATGACCCTCTAGTTTGTTAAGTGTCATCAGTCCTTCATTAGATGCCAATTCCTTAGAATCAAAATCTTTAATATGTTCCTCTATAGTGGTAGCATCGAAATGTGAAGATGGTCGTTGTACCTTTGCACTAAGAGAAACTGCAGGTTGAGAAATTGGTTGTTCCTCCTGAATCATAGAACCAACACATAAAGATGGTCATTCCTCTTCACTACAAGTATAAGTAGGTTGATAGATATATTATGCCTCAGGATTTGGAGCACTATCACATGCATAAGGACATTGTTCATCTACACTATGAGCATCAGCATTTTGAGTGACCTATTGTTCCACAGGATTAAGAGCACTAGCATGTATGAAAGTCATTATCTGAAAAAGTGGTTTAACATTTAATTTGGAGGATATAAATACAATAAAAAAATAATATGAGGTAACAATATGTATATTACAAAAATATATAACCTGGTTACTGAACTCCCTTTTTTATAGATGAAGGGATATAACACCTCTATCGACAATCTAAATCCCTTCAATTATTTTGATGAAAGTGTTTATATGGATAAATAAGAAAAGAAAATTTTATTATATAAAAATAGTTCTTACATGAGTCAAAAATATGGTATCAGAGTAAAATACTTCACTCTAAGGGGGAGTAAATCATCATGTAGATCCTCCAACATAGTAATATCCCAACCTTATCCTTTATTAGCAAGTCCATCTGCAACCATATACCCTTCATGATAGGTATGATTGATAATATGGTTAATTTATTGGAGTGAACATATAAAATCCATCCAACATGTATTAATAGACCAGGAAAGGTGAATCACATCATTCTAGATTTCTTGCACTGTGGTAGTCGAATCTATTTCAATCAATATGTTGTTCCACCCCTAGTGCTTGGAAAAAAATGGTATGAATCACACTCATCATTTCAGTGTCCATAGATGAGGCAATACCAAATCTTAAAAATATACACCTGAGGAACTGATGAAGATAATTTTTGTAGATGACACCACATCCCGTGGGGCCCATATTTCCTTTATAAGTGTCATCCACAATAAATTTAGTTCAACCAGGGAGCGGCAGTTTCCAGGAAACATCAAATATTCTTTGCGGTTGGAAAAAAATCCCATCAACATGTAGTCACTACAAAATCATAAAGTATTTTAATATGCTGTTGAAGTACCCCTTCTAAACCGGACCAGCTTTTCAAATAGAAATGAGGATCTGCATCTGACCTGTATTAATGTTGAGTGAGAAATTATTGTGAATAATTTCATTTATATCATACCATATCTGATAATGATGCTCAGCAACTGCAGAAAGAAATAAATTAATAATTTGTTGAGAGTTATCCATATCTAAATAGAATTTTAGATAAGCATTGATAGATTCAATAATTATCCATCTGCAATCAATGATTTCAAAAATACAGTTCAAAAGAGCAGCGGCAGTGGCGTAAGAATGAAATAAATGTTTGGAATATTCTTTATGTTGATTACATAGACAAAAATTTGAGCAAATGTGGGTCCCAAAAGATTACATACAAGTATCAGTGGGAACTATATTGTAGGCTATATTCCAAGTAAGAGTACATATTGTTGTATTTATCCATGGGTTATCAACGTTTTTGATCAAGGTGAATTCATTTCCAGAGTTATGAAAATGGTGGTTATAAAAACAATTGAACCCAACATACCATTATGTGAAGGATCCTAGATAAGAAACTCATATCTTTTAGAAAAATGATTGTTGTCAATGACATGCAAAAAATTCTCAGGGATACTATCAAGATGAGAATCAATAATATCCCTACTAGTATTATCAATACATTCATGTGTTTGTTTGGTAGGGGTCATTGAAATTAGTGAAGCACCATCCTAGTTTTTTAACCATAAGTTTATGGAGGAGTTCATGGAAACCATCCATCTAGAGTTTATTATAATTTTGTAAAACACTTTTTTAATGGAAGGATATATGGAAGTGTTAAAGAAGTTTATGTTTTGTTTCTTAAACTTATTAAGAAACCAATTTTTTATGAAAGAAATAGAAGGAGATTCAATATGCTCAGCAGAAATCTTATTGTTGTGTTTAGCCACATCATCCAGAGAACCAGGGGCCATGATATTAACCTGTTGAGAGTCACTACCTGAACATGAAAAATGTCGAGAAGTTTATCTAGAAACATTTCCAACCTTTTTAACATCATTTTATTCATTATTAACCTATTGAGAGACACTACTCTGATTGGAATAAGTACAGGAAGACTAGCCTAAAGCATTGTTAACCATCTTACCATTAGTTCATTCAAGGGAGATAGTGACTATATCAACCATACAGTTGGATCCTTTAATATTAGATTCATAAAAATTAAAAGTAGCAGAACAAAATGTTTAGATAGAGGTCTTATAAGCCTCAGTCTCCACTGAGATAGGTTCTGGTTGAGATTGTATTGAATCCATTAGAAGAGCCATTAATTCTTCAAGGAGATCAAGATATTTGTTAGTATTATCCTCCTCCTCTACAAGTTCCACGCAGGATTTACCTGAGGTATTCCCTAAGGGCATCAACATATTTTTTTCCTCACCCATTTCTCATT
Source organism: Viscum album (assembly GCA_963277665.1). Lineage (NCBI taxonomy): Eukaryota > Viridiplantae > Streptophyta > Magnoliopsida > Santalales > Viscaceae > Viscum > Viscum album. Next base: position 1,074,812,565 of record OY728129.1, read on the forward strand.
ATTTTTCTTAATGTTATTAGGGATATCAGAAATAGGGTCCTTCCCTTTTTTATTATTTCTCACTTCTTTCAATTCATTATCCATTTTTTGGGCCACTTGTTTCATAACCACCCTACTATTTTATATAGTATGCCTAATGATTTTACATATCTCACCAAAGGGGGTTTTATATCATACTCAATTATAACTTCAGTTTTGTAATCGTTGTCCTTGTATCTTATTTTATTAGGGATTTCTAATTCAAAATTAAATTCCACCAAAACAGTCGTAAGTAGTCCCAATTCACCATTAAGGTTTCTCTAATCTATCTTAAGTGGTTATAAAATACAAGAGACTATGTCATTTAAAATTTTAGGATGATAAAAATACCAATTGAGAAAATGAAATATGACCCATATTTGATATATTGTTTTCTTATGGGTCTAGATGTTAAAAGAATAGTCCCAATAGGAAACCCTGAGAGATCTAGGTTTGAGCAGAATATTTCTAGTTTTCTATACTTGATCATGGTCTTCCTATGATTTTAATATAACATAAAAGTAACCTCTACCAAATGGCACTAATTTCCAGTCTGAGATACCCCAACCGTGAGCCATTCTAGGCTTCAAATCAACAAAGGTCCAAGGACGATAACCTTTCTTGTATGAGATGTGACGTCCCACGATGGAAAATTTTTACATATGTGCATGTTATTAGAATGAATTTGGGGAAACATCCACTAAGAAACCACCACTGTCAAGTTTCTTTAAAATAGGAGGTTTTGCCACATTTTCTTTACAATGATCTATACCTTTAAGGACATATAGAAATGAAACTCCCTTTAATCTACTCGTGATAAAATGATTGAGAGTCCCTTAACTTAGGGTTTCAATTTCTTGTGTAGTAGGTTCATCACTGGCAAAATAATATTCCCACTATGGGTTGAAAGCTTCCATTAGGCACTAGAGTAAGAATCGATGTTAGTAGAGATCATGATTGAAGCGGTGATTAGGGTTAGATGGGTTTGAGTTCGAGATGGAACCCACAGAGTCTCTCACCATCTCCCTCTCAAATACCTTAATTATATTCTACTCAGACATACAAAATTTTGTTGACATTGGGACCCTTGTGAAATTATTGTGACTTCCCAGTGAAGTAGCCATCCCCAGTTGAATTTACATCTAACACATCATTGTTTTTGTTCAATAACAGAACAATTGAACACTTTCTATTTGTAGGATCCTCAACATAAAATACTAATACTACCTATGATTCTATTATAAATTAATCATGTTTGTACCCTTCCTTACTAAAATTAAATTTCAGGAATCCCAATATATCTATTTTAACACAACTCCTTTTATTAACCCACATAAATTGAAAAATTGACACTTGGAATGATTTATAATCCAACTTTAATATTTTTTTTAAGAGTCCAAATTATGACATATTCATGAAAATTTGATTTTTTTTCCTTAGTACTAGAAAGATGCATCACTTCATCCATAAGTGTAACTCCGCTATTTCACAACGTACTTTCATAATCATGATCATTTTTATATAACAGAAAACCATTAATTACATAACCATTGTAAGATAATACATACACACTTTTCCCCATGATATGCTTCAGAGTAATTGAAAAATTAAATTAAGATATTCATCTAGCTTCGTAAAAATATAGTCTTGAAACCATCCTATAAACATTTTATTATGTGAAGTTGATATCCATATTTCATTCGTTTATGGATAAAAATTCCTCATAATATATTATTGGGTTTCAACATATGGGGAAACCTCTAAATTTTTAAGAAAAATGTAATGTAGGGCCTACTCTTGATCTATAATATTTATTGTGATAGCATCTATTCTATTAATTTCTTCTCCCGCAAGCCACACAGTGTGATGTGATTTTGGTATACCAAAGATTTCAATATCAAACAGGTATTTGGTACATAATACAACAAACCCCTCAAAAATATATCTCTCTATAATATAAGCCTATCCCTGACATTGAGTTATATATATACACTTTTAAAATATTCATATATTGTTCATTGGGGTACATCCATATGTAAAGTATAAGACAATATAGTCGAATCTCTCTCAATAACTAAACCATCAAATGAACCATAATTTCAAATAATGTTGGTGATAAGAAGATTTGAAATTTACATAATATGATGGAAATTTAACTTTCCATATTCATCAATTTCTTCAGGTCTATAACATTACTACTTATAAATTTTTAGAAGAAATATAGATTGGTTAATTTATGGTGGACAATCTTGGAATACAATGTAAAGCAATAGTTATTAGATCTTTCATCAAAACAAGTAAATCATGTAATTTCATACCCTTTGACATTAAATTGTTCATTAACATGATGTTATTTATATTCAATTAATTCCCCTCTAAAACCTTTACATCATTCATGATGTTCAAAAACCAATATATATTCTTATTTGAAAGAGTGTAAGAAGCTAAAAGTAGAAAAGTTCATTTTATATGCTTCATTGTCACCAACTATTCTCGTATTCCCATGCCAAACATGTACAACATAGCCTTTATTTTATAATTTTTTTTTCATGCTGCATTTAGCAATGTGCTGATAACACTATCACATGCATTATTTTTTACATGAATAACATAAAGAAACTTTCTCACGTACAAACAATTCTAGTATGGTAATTAAAAAATCTAATCTCTTTTTTCAACTAGTTTCCATAAGGTTTTTTTTAAATAGTTTACGAAAATTTGTGTCCATATCTTTTAATTTCCCAAGTATTTGATCACATTTTATTAGAGATGGTGTTGTATGTTCTTTTGAACTTATATTGAATGATGTCATCCATGAATGGTACTTATGCCATTGGGGTAGAAATATGTGATGTCCTTGAAAAATGGTTTTCGATGAATGCTTCAACCTAATTGACTCTGTACTTTAGTTTAGATGGGACACCCTTGAGATCCTTTAATGCTATATCATAAAAAATTTCCAAAAGTAGAACATGCATTTATAGTATCATACAACGTGTATCTCAACATGAAATCTTCATTTTTGTGATCATAATACAATAGAACACTTGAATACCACAATAATTTCATAACCTCAATCAATGGATCCATATAAACACAAATATCATTACCTGGATGTTTCTATCCTGATATAAGAATTTATAACATGATCTATTTTCATTTCATGCATAACCACAGTGGAAAGTTATAATTTACCAACGTAATCGTTCATGTACTCTCAGTGCTGTATTGAAAACCAGAAATATTCATTCCCTTTATAGATAACGTAAAAAGAAGGTTTCTTAGTTTGTATACATATTTCGGATACTCATAATCAATTCTCTTTCATTGAATATAGTCTATCAGGTGACTTAGTTTCCAATATTTATTTCTTATATCTGTGTGCCACGTAAATTTCCCAATAGTCTCCCCGCTTCTATATATGCACTTAAACCTTGGAATGATTGGAATGTACCATAAATCATTCATATTAAGAGATTAATTTTTCATTTAACAATAAGCGGAACACTTTTTTAATTCTATAAGGGATTTTTGTTCCTTTTGAGATAGTATATAGTCATTTGGATAGGTGTGTATTTTTCAAAGATCATGCCCATCGAGCATAGTATTCGTTTGGCATCTTATGTTCAACTCGAGATCTCATTATATTCTAAGAGCATGTCATTCAAGAGATAAATTAGTTACTTAAAACTTTATTCACTCAATCTATTTCCTTCTTTTAAATTATATATCCTCAATATATATGGTAATGCTATATATTTAGTGCAAAAAGAATACAATGGTGTCTTCTCACAACTCTTTAACTACTCAACCAATTCTCAGAAATCACTGATTTCATCTTCAAATTCCCTTTCCATTTCCTCAATACAATGTTCATCATCATTCACATCTTTAATCATGTCCTCGATACAGTCTTCTCCATTGTCCACACTTTTAATCATATTTGATGAACCATAAAATGTAGTGTTATCCCATCCACTAGATACATTCTATTTTTTCCCATGTTTATTCCAACATTTATAAGTTCGATCTATTTCTTGATAGTTTAAGTGGTCTTTCAACTCCTCCAGACTAACCTGTCTTAAAAAAAATTATGTAAACACAGACAAAGGATTTGATAAGGTTTGTACACATTATCTTTTGAAAACATGATGAACTCGTTAAATCCATCTTTATACTCATCTGTCAGACGATTGGAATCCATACACTCTTTATTCATATCCATTATATTTGATTCGGTTTTATTAATATTTAACACAATAAATACACAAAGGGGTACTTTCGAATAAGGGTAACTCAACATTGGAATGATAGTTATTATTTATTTTTCTTCCTAGGACTCATCCCTTATGAAGCTAACACCAACTTCCTTTGAAAACTGTTTATAAAATCATTGTTAAAATCCCACTAAATGAACCAACCATTTAAAAAAAATCCTCATAAAAATATAAAAACCCTTTTTTAAATCAAACCAACATTAAATATTCTTTCAAAATATTCAAATCCCTTTATGAAAGTCAATTGGGTGTGTTGAAAAATACTTCCCATGTGACCTATGTCCATCCCAAATGTTTAAATAATTTTAAATCTATTTAAAACCAAAAAAAGGGTATGTTGAACTCATATAATTTTTTAAGAAATATTTAGAAACATTTGAATTGTTTTAGAGGAGCCACTTAGGAATTTTCACAAAGACATAAATCCCAATAGTGGAACTGTATAAAGAATAAATTAACAAAAAATAACCAAGAGTATTCAAAATAAAAAGCAATAAAAGTTTTATCATGTCTCCCATGAATAAATAGAATGAATCCTATAGTTTACTCCCACAATATTACTGAGGTGTTAATAAGTGATAGATAAAAACATAAGTGTCACTTGTAAATGATACTTTTTAACATAAATTCACATATCTTAAGGGGGAATCCATAATCCACATGATGATTGAATCATGTACTACCTATGATTGATCCTTATAATATGATAAATTAGAAAAAATGTTCACATTCTTTAGGTTATACCTTAAGACAATGTTAAATGACTATATACACTAAAACCTTGACTGTTATCAATGGATAATTTCACATTTTGATTAAATATATTTGAAACACTTTTTTTAGAGTATTCCAAAAATATCTCACCCAAAAGATAATACCAATATCACCTCAGGGAAGGAACAACTATTCTGAAATCTAAGAAATGATTTGGGATGTTTCTCTAATTTTTCCTTAACTTTCTGGACCCATAAGAGAAAATAATACTATCATATATTAGAATGTTCAAATTCTGACTACTGATACGTCACAGTATAAGCCACACTCATTACCCAGATCATTTATGTTTCATATTGTTGTTTTTATTGATCCCACATTAAGATCATAAAAGGATATCTCATGAACATCTAGGTAATTGAACCATACCACATTCTTGGATATGTCCTTCTTAGTGATACCCATAATGAAGAATTCTGATTGACCCTCAGGTAATAATAAAAAATTACTAAAAAATTTGGATCTGAAAATCATTCATTGGACTCTTTAAATAAACAATAACATTGCACTTCTCATGTTCAAAAAATATGTTATCCACTAATTTTATTTTCCCCATGAAGTGTACATTATCAATCCAAAACATACACTTTTAGGTCATAGCATATAGTTGATGCTCTCTGTGTTTTCTCAAAATGATATCTAGATATCGAGCACATTCCTCCCTCAACTGGTAATACAAGATGATATGTTTGAAAAATATCACAATAAATTTATCTAAATAATTATGGAAGACCAAATTCATCTCAGCCATGAACACTACCATGGTATTTTTCATACAAGATAACATCACTAGATACCCATACAATACTTACATAATCATTTATATAGTACTTCATATATCAAAATACCACACCATAAACTGATGATAAATTGATATCGAATCGATCTTAGAGAAAAAATTAGCACCTTTAAGTTGATCAAATAGTACATCAATATGTATAAGTGGGTATAAGTTCATTTCAATCAATAAGAATAACCTTTAATAATCCCCACATATTCTCAATGATACATTTGATTTTTTTTGGCAAAAATTAAGGCACCCCAATTAGATTTAATCTTTCATATTAACCCATTCACCTCAAAGTAGTTCAATTGAGCCTTCTTCTCTCATAGATCAATATGATCAATCTTATATTGTGGAATAGACATATGCTCCACACCTGGTAAGAACAAAATAATAAACTCTACCTATCTCTTGGGTGGTTACCTAGAAAAATCCTTGGGAAATAAATCTAGGAACTTGTCGATGATTGTAAGACATATTGACTAATGTTTATCTCTATCGTCAAAAATTACTCTAGAAAAATAGGCTATGATTCTATCCATATATAGAAATATAGGTCCTATATAACAAGTTTTCAAATCCATCTATCCAATACATACATAATCATCACCCTAGAAAAATATAATTCTACCCATCGATGAAAACAATTGATAGATTAGATACATCACTATATGGGGGGTTTTAATTGTATTCAAACATTAAACTCACAATTTTCATGTCACTCAAATTTATTACTTATTATTTATTATAATTTTGGAATAATAAGATTATATCAATATAATATTTACTTATGTAGTTCATTTTAAATGGAATTATAATTCGATCAAATGAGAAGCACTATCTGATAGAAATAATCGCATTAGGGAAATAAATGTGCAATGTAAGGAAAATTTAAGAAGTCAACCACTGAAATCCTCAATATTATAAATATTTATTTTTTACCTATATAATTTCAATAAAAAGTACATGTTTCTTTTACCCAACTTATTTGGAGAATTTATATAGTTGATCTTTGGTATCCTAGACACACTCCCAAAACATCTTTTATTATATACTTATTTCAAGGTATCAATTTCTAATCCAGAATATTCATTGAATATTATATCATTGATGGAAAACGGTATCTAATGCACCAAGACCCACATCAATATGATGATTAGTGACCAATATATACCATAAATTCATCAAACATGATGATTTAGACAATACATATTTAATCCCAAGAAGCTCATCAATATCCTTGATCAGAAATAGAAAAGTTACATACATGGAACTGACCATGAAAAATTGTAAAATGATAAAATATAAGGGAAATACTGAGAGAATTACAAGAATTTTCATTGTGGTAAAACTTTAGAAGATGGGTTTGGGGTGGAGGTGGATTTGCAGAGGAAAAGGGCTTCTTAGTAGAAGTAGGGTTTGGTAGAAGAGGTGGGGTATGAAGAGGTGGTGGTATCACATAAAAGGAATTGCTATGATGAATGTGGGATCAATGTGTGGTAGATGTGAGGTTCCCATTACATGGGGTTCTATTGCAGAGGTGATGTTCATGGTGGAAGAGGTCTTTGTTGTGCTAGAGGAGGGATTCACTGCGACAGAGGATGGATTTGCGACAGTAGAGAGGAGGAGGATGATGATGATTTAGCGGTAGAGGAAGAGGAGGAGGAGGAGGAAGTAGGGTTTGGTTTCCTCAAAAACATGAGGCGTGTGGGAGAAGAATGAAACTATTAACGTTAATTAATAAAATTGGGAAAACCTTTTATCAACTCTAGCTAAAAAATGTTGATAAAGGTTTGTTTTATCATCACTAAAATAGAATGTATAGATAAAACATGCCTTTATCAGTATTAAAAAAGAACTGATAAAACTATAATGATGATAAATTATTTATACTTTTTATATATATTTTCATAATTATATCTATAATAAATATATATTTATTTATTTATTATAATAACTATAATGAAGGATTTTAAATGATTTCAAGGAAAATAGGTTCTCTACATAAATCCCTTAATGTTGTTGAAAAGGAAATTGATTAGGAAATTCACTCTAAGCTCAACATTTTTAAGGTTATTTATTCTCTTAATGATGATGTAAGTCATGGGTCTAAGGATATGGATGCGGGGGAAAATGGTGATCATGATATCACTATGCATCAATAGACTTGAAGAAGGGGTAGGCACCCAAAGGGTCATGGCTGCATACATGGCTAAGTGGATGTTACTTGAGGGCATGGATGAGGTGGTTCTTCTAGATCTTATAGGCTCATGTCAGATCAGTTGGCAATTAATGAGAAGTACACTATTTTTTCATCAAGAATATCACACAATCAAATTGGAATCTTCTGATTCTGAAGACTCAGATCATGACATCGATCATGATTATGGTGATGTTTGATGTTTTTTTATTTTTTTTGTTGTCTTGCCCTTATTTTCGGCCATTTCCCTCCTTATGTACTTGCTGTTTTTTATTAAATTTTAATAAATTGTCAAAAGCCTTGGCTTCTGGCTAGACCTACCATGATATATTTATAATTATATATAAATAATATCATTATTATAATATTATAATTATATATATATATATATATATATATATATATATTTTAGAATTATAATTTAAAATATTTGTATATATTTTAATATAATTTTTTAAATTTTTAATATCTATAAATTTAAAAATATTTATTTATAGTTATAATTATAAATACGAATACTTATATATTTATTTCGATAATTATAAAAATTATAAAAATTATATTTATTACATGTATAATTTTATAAATATATTTAATTAATATATTTTTATAAATTAACAATTATATAAATTTATCTCTATTATTTAGAATTTTAATTTTAAATATTTTTATTTATTTATCAACATTTGTATCTATTTATTAATATATTTATTCGATTATATATATTTATAACATTATATGTATAACAAATATATTTATTATAATTTTATAATTATTTATATATATATTTACAATTATAAAAATAAATAAATATTTGTTTATTTATATTTATATATATAATAAATATATATTTATTTATCATTATAAACATTTTAAAAATATATTTATTATATTTATAATTATATATAATTAATCCCTTTATTATAAATTTATAATTATTTAAAAATATCTCTATTTATTTAGAAACCCCATTGAAAAGTCTAATTGGTCATTAAACACTTTTGAAATAAGAAAAGAGAATACATTATTTAATGAAAGTAATAAAAACCATATATTTATAAATATATTTATTTGATTATATATATTTATATCTTTATAAGTATAATAAATATATTTATTTTCATTTTATAATTATACATATATATTTATTTTATAATTTATAATTATAAATATCTTTATAAATATTTTTATATAATTATAAATATATATAGATATATACCTAGTAAAGTATATATCATAAGAAATGAGTCATCACATATATATATGGACAACATGAATAGTAATGAGGGTGTAATGTGTAAATGAACATTCATGATGAATACATAACATATGAATGTCCATGATATTAACAAATCAATATATTTATTTACCAAATTCATTAGAAACATTTATTTATTTGTATATATCATTATTTATTTATAATTATAATTATAAATATATATATATATATATTTAAAAAGTATTTATAATAATTATAAATATATAATTATAAATATAATAAATATAATAAATATATTTATTAATTAATGATATTTATTATAACCTTACAATTATTTAAATATATACTTATTCAATTATAATCTTATAAATACTTTTTTAAACATTATATATATATATATATATTTCAATTTTTTAAATATATATATTAATTAAGAACATTTATTTTTTATTCAATATATTCCAATAAAAATTATTTTTTAATATAAATTAATCGTATTTTTATTGAACTTTTTTATTAGTACTAATAACAGCACTGATAAATCTACCCTTTATTAGTGTTAAAAAAAGTTCTGATAAAGGCCCCCCTTTTCTCAGCACTTTCTAGTTAGCACTGATAAAATCTGGAACATCCCTTGCCCAGATCTGTGGTAGTGTACGAAGACACAGTGTAATCAACTAGGGAAAGAAAATTCTATTTTTCACCCTTCAGTAGTGCCCACTCTTCACGTATTCCCATGGTAATCATGTCAAACCTAGCCTTAATTTCATAAATTTTTTTTCTGAGTGCATTTAGTGATGTGACATTGACACTAACACATTATTTTTTTCAACATTCTTATCATAAATAAAAAGATTGGTGTAAAAACAATTACAATATGGTAACATTAAAATAACTGATCTCTTTTTTCAATCAATTTTTATAGGGATTATCCAAAAAGGTTTACCAAAATCAGTTTCCATATCTTTCACTTTTAATAATAGTTGATCAGTAGTCAGTGGAGATAGTGTTGTACATTCTTCTAAACTCCCATCGAATGATGTCGTCCAAGATTAGTAATTCAAATGCCAGGTTACAAATATGTTATGTCCTATAAATATATTCTTCAATAAATTTTTCAACCTAATTGAATATGTACCTCATTCACAAATGAGACACAATATAGTTATAAAAACCCTTCCCTTTTGATTACACACATAAACATGAATTCCTATATAAAATTTCACATAAAACAACTCTAAGGATTGATAGGTCTAGTGTCTTGGTAAATTATGAACATTACATAACAACTTAAAACATAAAATACAATATCTTAATTGAAAACATTGTTTACCAGAACAACTCATTTCTTTGTACATGGCATTTAATGCGATAACATGAGTACATACATAAGAAAAGGGTGAGATATAAAGCCCAGTAAGGGAGTAAATAGGGAATAAAAAGAATAATACAATACATGTTAGGAAATTGGCATATCAATGGAGTATAAGAGTAACATTAACATGAAATCATTATATATCATGGTTATCATAACATGGAAATGTGTCAATAACATACAACATGATATTTGCATTATCCTAGGATCATTGCACATGGATTAGTATTAGTAAACCCTCATTTCACATGAATTACAATTATTAAACCCTCATTTCACATGACCTTCCATGATTAAACCCTGATTCCACATGGAACATCATGATAGTATACATTTCCCAATGCATTGGAGCGCTATCATGTTGCACCCATCATAAACATTTCAACTAATGCATAAGTGTGCTACATGGATCATATAATATTGAATCATTCAACATCATAAGTTATTCCATGACTAGATAATGTGGAATACATACATGTAATTACTGTTCAATATATTTTTTCATAAAGGTGAATACCATTGATAGATAAATGGGTATGGTATTCAATACATGATGATTTTTTCTTGGAAAATTGCGGTGTAATTTCTTCATCATAATATCGTCATAAATAAATTTATAAGTTGGGTTGATGAAAGATAAAGGGGTATATCATCATTTATACATGAAATTAATAGTAAGGGGATCATTTAATATAATATTCCAACAACTGAAATGGAAATTAGACGCATAATATTGGAGAAATTCTTGAATTGAAATAATAAGAGTGATATCCCTTCCAGAATTTTGGCATGGTAATGGGTGTACAATAAAGGAATTAATGATATAGAAAGGGGTTTATCATCATTCAAACATAAGGATGGAATTTTGGGGGAGGTTTGAAATAAAACCCTAACATTTTTAATTGAATTTAAAAATGCTATAATAACATAATGAAACATGGGGAAAATGAGAAAGGAAGGAACCCTTACCGAATTTCGGCATAGTAACAGGTGTGCTTAAAGGATCATAGGGGGGATTCAAGAAGTTAAAGTAAACTATAATAATATATAAATACAATTTACATTATGGGTGTCATATAACTTCATAACCCATCATATAACTTAATAAGTATAATGTAAAAGTGTAGCTTGAATGGAAATTAGAAGAGTAAAATCCCTTACGAAAATTTGGCATGGTAACAGATGCACATAAGGGTTCATAAGAGGAATAAATTGGAATGAAAGATGATTCCATTTTTTATACGTAAAATTTTAATTAATTAGGTTATTTAACAACATATCCCAACATTTTAATATAAGAGGTTGATATATATAACATGAAAAGAATGCTTGATAAAAGAGGATGGTGGAAGATCCCTTATTTGGATGTGTAATCCTAAAGGCATGGATGATTTGTGAGATAGGATTATATGTATATTGGAGGGCCTTGGAAGGATTATTTATATATGTGGGGAGATTAGGGATGTTTTATAAGGATATATAGTGAAGAGAAGTGGGATCTCGTATGAGTTTATATAGGAAATGAGATGGAAATTTTTTAATATTTCACAAACTTAGGTTTTGGAATCTATATAATTAAATATTTGAAACTAAAAACCTTCCCATGAATTTTTCCCACAATAATTTACAATGTGGATTAAAAAACATTATTTTATAAGTAATATTGACGAATATATTAGACTATTAGTCTTTCTTATGTAGAGGTGAGTCACACTCTCAAGAAAATCATTTTAGAAAGATAAAATATTTATTATGTCATGGAGGGTCTACTAAGGCATTATTAAATTAACCATAAAAATATAAAACCACATTATTTTAATGGTAAAACAAATATTTTTAAAATTTCCATTTTATATTGTTTTATTATATCACTATTGGGTCATTATGATGTCATGAAACACATTTTATATTTATATAGTATTTAAAGTTTACCCAAAAATTTGACTATATCATATATTTATAAAAACATCACCATTAGATAATTTCAATGTCCTAAATCCAAAAATATTATTCATTTTATCTAAATAATTTTTTAAATATTTGAATTTTCACTTTAAAAAAAATCGAAATTTATTGAATATTAACAAGTTTGACATAAACCGTTTTCAAACCTTAATAAAAATTAAAATTGTATTCATAAAAATTATATGATAATTTAAATTTAATGAAAATTAATTAAGTGATAATATTTTATTAAAATATTATTTAATTCAAAAACCCATTAACTCATCAAAATAGATTCCTTAATTGAATTTAAATATTAACTAAAAATACTATTTATGCTTTAAAAACTAATTGAAAAGTTACAATAAAAAAATATTGTATAATATTTATTCTATACATAAATAATGCACATAATAATAATGTTCGGTTCTTGTTAAATACCCTATTATTAGACCACCATATGCCCTATGAGTATGGTGTGTGATGGTTGGGTTTCCTTAGGGACATTCTGTGAACATGGTTTGGGTCGTGATCACGATGATCTTGAACTTATCCCATAAACGGTTTTACTCAAGCTTAATTTTTTGGATATCGACATGGGATTGGTCTATAGAAAGGCCCAGAAATGCCATCTCCCTCAAAATATATGATAAATGGGATTCAAAATGAATGATCCTACTACTCATGGCCATCAATTCCTTTATCTTTGTCAAAAGGTTTTGTTAAAATCCTATGTTTATAGTAGACATGTGATCACTCTTGAATGACTATATTATGAATGGTAATGATACTTAAATGTTATTTGAACTCAATAAAAAAGTGCATGTGTTTTTTATATCCAAAAGACATTAAATAAAGTGGAATTTTATTCATAAATAATCTGGTCATTACAATATTCTCCCTTAAGAAATTTCTCCCTCAAAATTTCCTTTTTCCACAATAAAATAGATGGGGGTAACTCTATATCATCACTTCATATATTTCCCATGTGGCTTCTTTATACTTTTGGTTTCTCCATAGTACTTTTACAAGGGGAATTTTCTTATTTCATAGAACTTTTTCCCTGTGATCTATGAACTTCACTAGATTCTCTTCATAGAAGAGGTCATTCCCAAATGGTACCACCTCAATATTGAGTACTTTCGATGGGTCGGGTATGTAATTACTCAAGAGTGATAAAAGGAATGCATAATTTAATTGTGATAGGTTTCGTGGGAGTTCTAGACAATTGTCCAATACAATGATGCGATCAAGGATCTCAAAAAGGATGATGTACCTTGGACTAATCCATTCCTTCATCCCAAATCTCGTTACTCTCTTACATGGAGATATGTAATGAAAACCCATATCTCCAATATCAATCTCTAGGCCTCACAGATAGTTGTCAGCATATCTCTTTTGTTGATGCTAAGTAGCTTTACTTTTTTTAGGATGTTCTTAACTTTCTCCACCATTTCTTTGATAATTTCTTGACCTAGAAGTTTTACCTCCCAAACTTCATCCCAAAATGCTAGTGTTCGACATCTTTTCCCATAAAGGGATTCATAAGGGTATATATGGTTGCATGAGTGGAAACTGTTATTTTAAGAGAACTCAAACAGATGAATAAATAGATCACATCCTTTATTAAAGTCCATTTAGCATTCTCTCAACATGTCATCAAGTGTTTCGATAGTCTTCTTAGATTATCCATCAATTTGAGGATGATAAGTCACACTAATTTTTAGCTCAGTATTCAGATCATGATGGGGACTCTTCTAGAACATATAATTGAATCGTGGATCTCAATCGGATAAAATAAATATGGTTCCTCCATGCAGCCTTTCCACTTCTCTGATGTATATCGGTGCCAGTTGATCCAATTAGAAATCCTCTCAAATTGAAATGAAATGTGAACCATTTGTAATAAGATCCAAAATAACCTAGATATCATTGTTTCAATTAGATGTCTTCAGAAGTCCAGTGACAAAGTCCGTGGTGATCTTCTCTCATTTCCATGTTGGTATGGGTAACGGTTGCATCATCCCCAAAGACTTCTGCCTCTCATCCATCACTTCCTGACATACCAGGAACATTGATGTATACTCAGGGATCTCCTTCTACATGTTATCCCACCAATAATTCTCTCATATATCTTGATAAATCTTTGTGTTTACTAGGTGATTGAATAAATTTGAACTATGAGCATAATGCAAATGATCTTTCTTTAACTGTTTATTTTATTGAACACATAGTCTTGACACAAATCTCACAATTCCTTTTTCATTAACATAGATCTCCAAGGATTTCCCTTTTCTGATAGTTTCCACTTTCTTCTAAATTCTCACATCATCCTTTTGAGAATCCTTCAACCTTTCCAAAATAGATGGCTGAGAAAATATTTGTGTATGTATTGATGATATTCCTTTCTTTATGATTCTGATTTCCATCTTCATTAAATCTAGGAGGAATCATTTTTAATTATCATCAATGAAAGAGTTGTCGGATAAATTCTACATAGAGAATCTCCCACTTTATTCTCTTCACCAAGATGATAGTGAATTGAGAAGTCATTTCCTTTGATCAACTCTAGCCTTCTTCATTGGAACATGTTCATCTCTTTCTATGTGAATATATACTTGAGGCTTTTTTGATCTGTGTATACTTCAAACTTTTCACCAAAGAGGTAATTTACCCCATTTTTGAAAGCCAATATCACTACATCCAACTTCATATCATTTGTTGGATAGTTACTTTCATGAACATTAAATTTTATTGAATCATAGGTAGTGACTTTTTCAACTTGCATCAACACACAACCTAGGACATTCTTCAATGCATCACTGAATATCACAAAAATTTCTCCACTTGTGGGTAGTGTGAACATGTGCATTATGATAATCCTCTTTTTCAAGTCCTTGAATATATCTTTGCATTCATCACTCCAAGAATAATTCACTCCCTTCCGAGTTATCTTGGTTATAGGGTTTGATAATCATTCAAAATTTCTCAAAAATGGGCAATGATATCCCGCTATACGAAGGATACTACAGATATACCTCATAGATCTTGGCCTCATCCATCCCTCAATTTAATTTTTCTTGGATAGATCCATAGTTATCCAATTTCTTGTGATGAAATGATCCAAGAATGAGAATTCCTACAAGTATAACTCACACTTTTTGTACTTTTCATAGAGCTTCTCATTTTTCAAGGTCTCTTCTACAATTCTTAGATGCTCCTCATGTTCCTCTATGGTTTTTGGAATATATTTGAATAGTGTCTATAAATACTACCAAAAATTTGTCAAGGTAATCTATAAAGACTCTATTCATCAAGTCTATGAAAATTGGTGGAGCATTAGTGAGTAAAAAAGAAATTAATATGAATTCATAGTGCTTGTACCTTATACAAAAAGAAATCTTGGGGATATCCTCCTTATTCACCTTTACTTATTATTATCCCAATCATAGATCCACCTTGAAGAATTATTGTTCTCCCCATAGATGATTGAACGAGTCTTCAATTCTTGGAAAATGATACTTGTTATTTATCATGGTTTTGTTGAGCTCATAATAATCAATGCAAAGGTGCATTGACCCATCTTTCTTCTAGATAAAGAGGACTGGTGCACCCCATACTAAGGCACTTGGGCATATGAACCCTTTATCCAGATTCTCCTATAGTTGTTTTCTTTAGCTCTTCAAGCACCACAACATCCATTGTATATGGATTCTTGGATATTTGAAATTCCCCAGGTATAAGATCAATTTAGAATTCAACATATCTTATTATAATAAGATCAAGAAATTCCTTGGGAAACACTTAAATGAATTCCCTCAAAATAGGCATGTATTTTAGGATGGTTCCTTCTTTAGACTCAATCATTTGAGCAAGATACGCATGCTCATAAGGTAGTAATATCTACACTTGAGAGGATGGTGATAAATAAGATTCATCCTCCTCCTTTCCCTTGTATATAATCGGGTTTTGATTCACCATTTGGAGAGTGATTTCCCCTCAAGGAAATTTATGTTCGCTCTATATAAGGATTGCCAATCCATGCCAATAATTTCATCATATTTTACTAGAGGGATTATGATGATGTTTTTTGGGAAGTTCAATCCAAAAACTGTGATAAGGGAGGAGTAATATTCAAGGGAATCAATAATTTCCCCATTTTCTATTCCCACTAACATATCTACTTCCATGGTTTTTAGTGGTGTTGGTATTGTTCTACTAAACGTTCAGGGTATAAATGAATACGTTGAACTAGAATCAAAAAGTATGTTCGCTATTCTAGAATGAATAACTAGCATACATGTCACCAATTTGTTGTTGGTATAAACATCAATATCATTGAATGCAAAAGTTATCCTTTTTTAGCTTGGAGGTTGTTGGTTTCCTTCGAAAAACCTTGGCTTTGGGCATTGTATTGCAAAGTTCCATGATTCTTCATAGTTGTAGCAATAAACATTGTGTTGAGGGATGAATGGAGAATTCCACTCCTCCATCATATAAGTAGGTTTTTCTTATCTTATATTAGTGGCTATGTGCCTTTATCTTCCACACCTAAGGAATTTCCTCATCCCCTTTAGGAAACTTTTTGGGTTCTTATTTACACACCATTGAAAAGTGGGGAAGCATAATTTCTTAGCATTGTTGGATTTATCCATCAAACATCCGGAAATAAAGTCCACTTTCTGCTTATTATCCCCATGATACCCCCGATATTTTCCAATATACATTTCAAAATTGAGATAAAATGGTACTATTTCATCATACATATCGAAGTCACAAATCTCTATGGATTTCTGTAGGCTAGTTTTTAAACCACCAATGAAACAGTAAACATTGTGTTCAGTGGTAATGTCAAAGTCGGAGTCCTATCATAGAAGACTTGTGATGTTTTCCATGTATGATCTAATGGATTCATCATTTTTTTCTTGAGTTCAAGGAAGTCCCTTTCCATCTTATGTTAGAGGGTGTGAGGAAAATTTTAATCAAAAAACCTTTTTTGGAAATCCTATCATTCCAACGCCTCAATATCTTACTAAGGCATAAAATATTTGATCAATGTCTATCATTGATCAGCTTAACCCTCTATATGATAAGAAGCTAGAAGAACCTAAACTTATTTGGAACATTTAAGGTTGTAAAAGATCATATCAA
Source organism: Viscum album (assembly GCA_963277665.1). Taxonomy (NCBI): domain Eukaryota; kingdom Viridiplantae; phylum Streptophyta; class Magnoliopsida; order Santalales; family Viscaceae; genus Viscum; species Viscum album. Next base: position 1,074,830,307 of record OY728129.1, read on the forward strand.
TATATTTGATCCATTTTTTAGAAATTAAGGGATCATATAATCCATATAAAGTAAGAGGCATTTGTCTCATGAAGCTCTTGGTTGCAGCTTGTTCATTAATAGGGGGTTGAATATTCCTCTTGACCCATGTTTCTAGTAAGATCATGAGTTAATTAAGAGAGTATCATGAAAAATATTGTGATTCCCACTCCCATCAGATTGGGAATCTCATTATAATGTTCAATAAATTGATTTTCGCATCGGTTGATAGCCCAAATCCTCCTATTACCGGCAATTGTCTAAAATAAAAAGAATTTTAGGGTAAGTATTATAAACAATTATACACATAAGGGGAACCCAATGACAAAAACATATAACTTATAAATTAAATTTATTTCATTAAATTATGAATTTTTATGCTTCAATCTAAGTTATCCATGATCTACTTTCCATCATATATTCTTAGGGACATTTGTTTTCCCATAATAATGGTTAATAATAAGATTATGAATTTACCCACACACATCCCCTATAATTTTTGAACTAATATTTTAGAAAGTCTTGTTGATGTGTACCAGTAAACGTTTGAGTTTAGATCAAAGTGGTATTTTGGGTATTAACCCTAGATACATCTCTGCCAGAACCACATCTACTTATTCATATCTGGATAGAGATTTATTTGATTGATAAACCACTTACTCTATACTCACCAAAATTTAAGGATGTTTTTATTATACTTAGTATTATTAATAAGGATTTCATTAGGTTTTTCTAATCCTAATCCTAAAAAATAACTAAACATATCCTCTGATACCTATTATAACAACCCTAATCTTTTTATTACACACTTAAACATGATTTATTAAATAAACATGAACTTAAATAAACTCTGAGGAATAATAGGTCTAGTGTATTGGTAAATTAGTAATAATACATAACAACATAAAAATAAAATACAGCATCTTTATTGAAAATTTCGTTTACATGACCAACTCATTCCTTCGTATATAGCATTGCATGAGAAAACCTTTAGACATACATAAGAAAACAGTGAGCTATAAATCCCAGTAAGGGAGTAAAAATGAATAACATAAATAATTAAATACATTTTAATAAATTGTAATATCAATATAGAATAAGTGAAACAAGAACATAAAGTCATGATATAGCATGATTATCATTACAATGGAAATTTGGCAACACCATACAAAATGATATTAGTATAATCCAAGGCTCGTTTCACATGGATTATCATGAGTAAACCCGCATTACACGTGAATTAGCAGAAGGAAACCCTCATCACACATGGATTAAAATGATTAAACCCTCATCGATAATGGTGTATCATGATAAAAAACATTACCCAATGCATTTGAGCACAATCAGGGTACACCCTTTATAAACATTTCACTTCTTGCATAAGTGTGCCACAGAGATCATATAAAATGGAATCATTCAACATCATAAGTAATTACATGAGTATGGGATGTGGAATACATACATTTAAGTCACATTCTATATGTATATAATAAAGGTGAATACCCTTGATAGATAAATGGGTATGGTGTTTACTATATGATAATTTTGGCTTGGAAAATCGCAGTTCAATTTCGGAAGCATAACATCATCATATGGTAATTCATAAGTTGGGTTGATGAGAGAGAAAGAGGTATCACATAATTTATACATGAAATATATAGTAATGGGATCATCAAACATAATATCCCAACATATTTGTTGGAATTTAGATTCATAATATGGTAGAAATACTTGAATGAAAATAAGAAGAGAGATATCCCTTACTGAATTTTGGTATGGTAATAGGTGTAGATGGAATGCATTAATAAGATAGAAAGCGGTTTCTTATCATTAAAAAATAAGTATTGTAGTATGGGGTAGGTGAGAAATCATACCCTACCATTTTTAATTTAAATTAAAAAAGGGTATAACAATATAAATAAACATGGACAAAAATGAGAATGAAAGGAATTCCTTATGGAATTTCGGGGTAGTAACAGTTGTGCTTAAAGGGTCAGTGGGGGGCCTGATGAGAGTGAACGGAAGCTCTAATCAATTATAAATAAAATAGAAAGTATGTGGTTCATTGATCATCATAACCCATTATATAACTTATGATTTATAATGTAAAACAGTAGCTTAAATGGAAATGATAAGAGGGAAATTCTTTAAGAAAAATCAGCATGGTAACAGGTGAACATAACGGTTCATAAGAGGCATAAATTAGAATTAAAGTGGATTTCAGCATTTATAAATCAATTGGGAAGTACGTAGGATATTTAAAAACATATACCAAATTTGGAATAAAAGATATTAAAAGAAATAACATGAAAATAATTCATAATAAAAGAGGATGGTGGAAGATCCCTTACATAGATGTATGATCCCAAAGGGTTTGGAGAGGCTTAAGAGAGGATTTTTTTGGAGCTTCGGGAACATTGGTAGGATTCTAGAAATAGGAGGATAGAGTGGGGATGTGATGAAAGGATTTTTAATGATGATAAGTGGGAGACTGGGAGGGTTTATATAGAAAATGAGAGGGGGATTCTTTAATATTTTACAAACATCGGTTTTGGAATCTATATAATTAAATATTAAAAACCACAAAATTTCATATAGTTTTTTACCATAGTTTCTTTCCAAGTGGAGTGTAAAAAATAATTTTATATGCAGAATTTCTGAACATATTGAAATATTAGGCCTGATTATGTGGAGGTTGGTCACACTCTCAAGGAAATCATTATAAAATGTTAAATTATTTTATAAGTCTTGAAGGGTCCACTAAAGAATAATAAAATTAATAAAAAATGTAAAACCACATTATTTTAATAGAAAAAAATGTATTAGTCATATAATACTTTTATAGTATTTTATTACATCCCTATTGGACCATTATGTTGTCATAAAACACATCATATATTTATATGGTATTTAATTTTTACCAAAAAATTCGACTGTCTATGAAAATATTGAATAATTCACTAATAGATAATTTCATCATCTATAATACAAAAATAATACTCATTTTATATAAATAATTTTCTTAATTTGTGAATTTTCACTTTTAAAATGAAAATTCACATTTATTGAAATTTTACGGGTCTGACAAAAACATTTTTCAAAACATAATAAAAACTACAATTATATTCATAAAAATTATATGATCATTTATATTTAATAAAAGTTAATATAGTAATAATATTTTGTTAAAAAATTATTTAATTCAAAATTCCACTAATTCCTCAAAATATATTTCTTAATTGAATTTAAATATTAACTAAAGTATTATTTGTGCTTTAAAAGCCATTTACAATGTAATAATAATAAAATGAATGTATATTCTTTATTATATAAAAAACAATTCACATAATCATAATTCTAGGGTATTGTTACAAATCCATTTATTACACCAGCTTATTCCCTAAGAGTATGGTTTGAGATGGTGGGACTTTCTTGGGTACGTTCGATAAACATGGTTTGGGGCGTGATATCGATGAACTTGAACTTCTCCCATAAACGGTTTTGCTTGTGCTTAAATTGTTCGATCTCATCTAGGGATTGGTCTATGGAAAATCCTATAAATTATATCTCCTTCAAAAGATCTGATAAATGGGATTAAAAGGTAACAATCCTAATATTCAAGTCCATCACTTCCTTTGTCTTTTTCAAAAGGTTTTGTGAAAACCCTATATTTATACTAGACAAGTGATCACTATCCAACAACTATATTATCAATGGTAATGATACATAACAGTTATTTAAACCCAATAAAAATGTGCAAGTGTTTTCTATATCCATAAGACAATAAAAGAAATGGATTTTTATTTAAAAATGATTGGGTCGTTATAATAGTTCTTTTAATTTAATATCCTGAAATATTTTAATAAATAAAAATTAATTTATCACCCCATACAACATTGATCTCAATGTGAAATATTCATTTATGTAAGCATCATACAATATAACACATGAATCCTGTAATATTTTTAAATATTTGGTCATTGGATCCAAATAAACATCCATATCATTAACCAATTTTTTTCCTCTTATAAGTATAGATAACATAATGTGTTTTTGTTTCATGAGTAACCATAATGGCATGTTATAAATTACCATCATAACTGAAAATATTTTTTGAGTACTGCTTTGACAACCAAAAGTATTCACTCTATCATTAGATAGAACTAGATGAAGGTTTCATGCCTCGTTTCTAAATTTAGGATACTCATGATTAATTCTATTATACAGAGGAGATTCTATCATGGGATGACGTTTCCTGTGATTATTTATTTCACTTAGTATTCATGTCAATTTCCATCCAGTCCCATCGGTTCCATATAGGGGTCTAAACCTTTGAATGATTTTTATGTACCATATAACTTTTATATGACCTAATTCATCATTATTTTATTGTGAATGACCACACATTAGGAATTATTTTACTGATTTGTGGTCCTTGTAAAATAGTATACAGTCATTTGGACATGCATGTATTATTTCAAAGATCATACCCATTGAATGTAGAATTCTTTTCAAGTCATATATTTGGCTATGAATATCATTATATTATAAGAGAATATAATTCAAGAGAGAAATTAGTTTAGTTAAGTTGGAATCACTCCATCCGCTGCCAGTTTTTAAATTATACTGCTTTAGTATGGCTGACAATGCAATATATTTAGTAAAACCATCATACGATGGAATCATTTAATAAATCAAACTTCTCAAAAAAATGGACAATCATGAATTTTATATTCAGCTATGATTATCATTTTTTCGATAAAATCATCATCACCATTCACATATGTAATAACATCTTCAGTATGTTGTTCTACATTTTACACACTTGTAATAATATCAGGTGATCCATAAAACATAGGGTTATCCATGTCACTAGATACATTCACTTTTTCCCTTTTTTATTCTAGTATTTATAACTTTGATATATTTAATGATAGATCAAGTGTTCTTCTGACTCATCAATAATAATTAGTAATAATAAATAACATCGTAAACATGGGAATAGTATTTTTAAGTATCATATGCATGATCTTTCTCAATCAAAATGAAATTTTTCAACCCATATTCATACTCTATTGTCATATGATTGGAATACATCCATTTTTTATTCCTTTCAATCCTATTTAATTAAGTAATATTAATATTAAACAAAATAAATAATTACACAAAAGGGACATTTCAACTAAGGGAATCTAAAATAAGAATGTTCTAAATAATTTTAGAGTGATTTGAAAAAAATGGGTAATTGAACATAATAAAATAATTAATCCACTAGTGGTATGTGTTATCCTATGAATTCATCGATAATTATCTCTGATACCTAGTTTGGGAATGACTACCACTCAGGTTAGTTTAATGAACATTGGTTTATGTCATGGATATATGGGGGATGAGTATCACGTGAAAAGTGAAATAATAACTATCTAAGAGATGAATATGATAAGGATGATCATTTCCTCCTTAAATATAAATATTTTTATGCGGGAGAGTTGGTGAATCAATAGACAACATTTCTTAGTTTCCTATCTAAAGTTGAAAAATGTTGCAGTGGCAGTTTGATACCAACAAGTGGCTCCCTGATTGGTGTGACGAGGATAAGGCTTAGTGGGATATTCTTACACACACATATACTAAGATAACCATTTGAGTTTCAACATTAAAAACAAGCCCTCAATTACTACATTAAAAATAAAAGTGTTTTTTTAGTAATGAATTCCAAAAGCTCGTAGCTTCAATTGAGGCCATGATTATGGGAGTGGGGTCGTGATGGATATCTTATGTGTTGGATGGATTTAGTGAAATTCCATTTACATAGTTTTATTATCAATATATATTATATAGATGGTCGGATTCTACTTATCTTAGAGGTATCTAAATGTCAATATGATCATATAAATATAGATATAACACATTCCATTACACATGTATACATTTGTAAATATAGAAACCACTAATACCATTCCACTTATAAATTTTGATTCCACCCAAATTTCTGACACAAATTTTATGGAGTGTTCGAAAAAGAAAATGAAATTTGTAAGAGAGTGAATCGAGACTCTAATCAATAACATAGGATAATTTATAAAGTAGAATTGTAGAATAAACTTTTTTTCACTTATTTATCACCCCTTTTCAGTTATAAATTACCATTTCCTTAGAATCTAAAATAAAGGATATTCCATATAAAGGTAGTCCTATATTATTTCTTATAATATTATTCTTAAAATTTTACTTTTTTACAGTATCCCTATTCATTCCAATCTTGTATTAATAAATTGAAGGAGGATTACGCTATAAGGAAGGATTACACACCAAGGAAGGATCTTCACACCCTAACACCCAATAAAAATGAGTCGCACATTAACTCTATTGAAAAACCCCACAAATGGAAGAAAAAAATCACCATTAATTGAAAAACAATGAACCTGAGGAAGAGAGGGTCGGTGCTGGATATGGAGGAGTTGTTTCACAATCCAAAAGATGATAGGGTGTTATCGCTGATGGTGGGAGATATGGCCAGAGGACTGTGCTACTAGAGGAAGGCCAGAGGCGGTTGGACATAAATAGGGGCTAAGTGAGAGGGAGAGGGATGGGGGTCGCCATCATCTAAATGAGGCATGTTAGGGAGGATGGTCTTCGAGGGTTACTAAAGAGGATAGGGGAAGCAATGGTCGGGCATAGCTTGCATTGGGAGGGGTACGAGGTAGGTATGCATGCATTGATGAAGGGGAAAGTGGTTGTTAGGGACTAAATAAATTTTTTTATAATAATAATAACAATAATGTTAATAATACCAATAATATATTAATAAAAATTAGAATAATAATTTTATTCTTTTAAATAATAATGGAATTGGTAACAATTTTAAAATTACAATATTAAAAACCATTTAATAATAAAAATGTTAATAACATTTTTAATAATAATAATACCATCATCTACCTTGATAAAATTGTTACTATTATATTTTAAAATTATAATTTACTTTATCTTAATAAACAAATTTATTTATTTTAAACATTTGGAAACATCACACGAACCTGGGCTAACTACATTGTAACTGCGAACTGCACGGTGCCGGTGCACCGGTCCAAAATACATCAAAGTTTCCATGTTTCAAAAATTTCAAACAGGGCCCCAAACCCAACTTTTTCCAAACAATGAAGGATCAAGAAAAGAATAAATTAAAATATTGTCTCAGGTTAGGTTATGACATTATTTTTAGTTTATAACTTATCTCTTGAATTTTTTATGAAGTGAATATATGTCATGTTGACTTTAAGGACATCAAGACCAAAACAGCCCATAAATGATATTGACTTTTTCTTTTCACCATTAATTTATTATTTGAATCTATTATAGAATAAAGTTATATGGGTGTATGCTTCTTATAAAATATAATTTTTTCAACTTCATGAAATGATTGTGTTCATTATAAATGACCTACCAAAATATGGGAATTTATTTGCATATAGCGTTAAGGATTATAAAGCTTATCCAATTAGTGAAGAGAGGTCTTAATATTATCAACTTAATCATGGAGAAAAATAGTCGACATGGATCATAAAAACATTTTCTTATCCACCTCCCTTATATAAGCATAAAAAGGCATTCAACAGATCATGTGAATTTGATATTAATCCAAAACATTTATCGACTAATCTGTATTCTAAGAGGGTAAAAATCATTGATGTGACAATTGAAAGGACATAAAAATCCTATAATGATACAAATATTTTTAAGAAACGACCAACATTGTTTGAGCTACCAAATTGTAGATATCATTAGGTCATGAAAATCATTGATGTCATGAATTTGGAGAAGAATATTTGGGACAACTTAACTAGAACATTTTCAGATATTAATAGAAAGACTAAATATGGGTGGAATGCAATATTGGACTTACCCTCAATGAGAATACATTTGGAGTTGTCTCCCACTCTTGATGGAAGGGGAACATTCCTTCCCCCAACTTGTCTTGAATTATCCATGTGGCACAAAATTATATTTTTTCAATAACTTCATAATATCAAAGTGCCATGGGATAATTCTTCAAATGTAAAACTTTTTCTTTCTTTAACATATTTGAAGTTGATAGGTATTAAATCTCAATATTTTCACATAATGATGCATCATATCCTACCAATTGAATTGCATGGAATATTTCCAATCCATTTCAGAAGGATTATCATGAAGGTGTGTCATTTTTCAAATTCAATTATCAACAATGTGATTGGTTCGAAAACATTGAACACATGGGATAATGTAGTGGTTTCTACACTTTTTCAATTATAAATGTATTTTCCTCTTTATTTTTTTGATATCATGGTGAATTTAATGTTTCACATAGTGCGATAAATAAATATTTGCAGACCTATATATCTAATTTAGATGTATCCTTTTGAAAGGTATACGAATATATTGAAGGGGTATGTAAATAATACATACCAACATGAACCCTCCATTGTTGAGAAGTATATTTTTCAGTAGATTTCATAGTTTTGAACAAGCTAATGGTTTTTATTTGAGCACATAAGTTTTCATGCATCCCTCTATGAATGAGTTAATTATGGGGGAAAGGGGATTTGTGCCTTGAAAATCAAATTGTGTATATGTGAAAAGTTAAATAAGGTACATTTATACATGTTGAATGAAATATATGATTCTCATCTGAATATAAAATTTAATATTAATGTTTTGAAACAATTTTTTCCACAGAATAAAGATATGTGCATTTTAAATGAGAATAATAATACTTTTTTCCATTATTCAAAGAGACTATTTTTGATAGATTAGATGCATCAGAATCAATGAGATTGTTAGTTGCTTTCCCAATATTAAATTTGAAAAAATGTTCTGGGTTTGAAAATAATGGATATAAATTTAATACAAAAGATCTGGACAATAAAAGTATAATTTAGAATAGTAATGTATTGGTGTTCTCAAAAGCAATACATTTTTTGAGTTATAAGGATGAAAACAAAATATCTTAATCAAATGAATATTATGGATTCATTCAAGAAATATGAGAGTTTTATTACATTATATTTCACGTTCTAGTGTTTAGTTGTAAATGGTTAATCTGTAATAATAGTGCTATACATGATGAATTTGTATTTACACTAGTTAATCTAAATAAATTGGAATAAACAGTTGATACTTTTATCATGGAAACACATGAAAAAAATTCTATGTTCTTAATAAATATAATATGAAGTGGTCTATTGTATTATAATGAAATAAATAGTATGTTGGTGATGATAATCTTAATGAAGATTTTGATTTATGTGTGATCCCTACTTCCATGGAATGATTAGCCGATAATATTTATGATCATGTCATAGACATGGTTTCTACTATACAGGATGATCTTGATGAATGAATTTTGGGAAATAATACTTAAGTATATTCCTAACATTATAGGTAATATATGTTTATTTCTAGTCTACTTTTAAAAATTAATGAAATTTTAAGATATTTTAATTTGATTTTATTTATCAAAACTAATATTATAACTAATAAATAAATTGTTTTCTATATATTAGTTTAGTTTTTTTAGTTTTCCATGTTTACCCTTAAGTAACTTATCTATTAATTTATTTTTATTAAAACCAATTAATATGAAATTTATATATTAAAAAAATAAATAAATTATAAGATTATATTAAAAAATTATTTTTGGTGTAAAAATGATTTATCAGGTTGGATAATTTTTACTATTCATACATCATTATTGTATTTTTATTCAATCATTTATATAATTTCATCCCTTATTAATATTTCTATTATTATAGTTAACATTATCAAATTAGTATAAAAAAGTTTTAGTTTTTGTTTACCCACCTTTTTGTTTGATAATTATTAAAAAAAATTACATTTGTATCTAATAGTCTAATTTATATATTTGTTTACTAATTGTTGTTGATTTGATTTCTATAATAATGAAATATCAAACATATGATCCAACACATATATCTGGTGATGATTAAACTCATACCTCTAGGGAGGAACATACAAATGCTCTTGTCGATGATCCTCCTCATCCTTCTTTACATGAGGAATCAACTTCTCTGAGGGAAAAAGAGTTTGAGGGTTTGTTAATGAGGCACCACACATCGAAAAAAATTATCAATTGCCTATATCCAGGACTAGAGGATACTAATAAGCTTTGATGACAATGATATTCTATGATTTTCAACTTCAAAACAATTCAAAACTTTTGTATTAGTTTCGGATAAGAGAAAAGTTAGTATTTTTTATGATTGGAGTAGTAATGAAAATGTGACGTTATCACACTATTGGGAGACCATTTTGGTTAGCTCGTTTTCTATTATTTTACCTATCTTAGAATTTTTATAGTAATAAATTTTTTATCACTTCTTATCATAAGACATATGATTAACCTAGTACTAGAGGAGTCAGGAAGAAATGTTTATCATTAGATGCTAGGAGATGAATCAGTTTTAAATCAACCCCCACATAATAGTTAATTTTTGGCGATAGAAAATATCATAAAACATTTTATATATATCCATTTATAGATAAAGATATGTGGAATAAATTTGATTATATTAGATGATAAGAAGAATTGTTTGTAAGTGTAATGTTACATTTCATAATATTTTTTATATTAGTGACCATGTTAATGATTTATTATTATTAATTATTTATTTATAGTAATCAAGGAGATCTTATTAGGATATCCAATATAGAAATGTATACCCTCATATGTTATCTAGGGGAGGATATAAGTTATTAGTAGATCAAATGGTAGTAAAAAAATATCAAAATTTGAGAGTTGAGTCAATAGGGTCTATAGAGGTTTCCCCTCCACCCCCACTAGATATGAAAAATAAAGGAGGGCTTAGATGAGAAAAAAAAGTAAAATATATTACATAAGACTCAAAGATTGTAACTGATAGGATTTTAAGATGTTTACTTTATTTATTTATTTATTTTAAATAATATCTTTATATATAGTGATTCATTAATGATTTTTTAAAATATTATATATATGATTATATTGAGGATAAGAGAACATAGGGGGTCCTTATAGAGGAGGGTATAAAGGACATCTTAGCTACAACATTGTGAAATCCCAAAAACCCAGTTCATGTATAATGATACCCAATTGGTGTATCAGTAAAAATCATGTTTCTATATTCAGAATCTTATTGAAAATTGGATGTTTCTAAAAAAATAGAATCTTTGGAATCCAATGTTCAGGAAATTTTTGTGATTGTGGAGGATAGGATCAAAGCTTCAGCATAGTCAATTATTGCAAACATTTAAAGACATTTTTGGACTGCTGATCCAACTCCTCCACCTTAGAAAACATATCCCACTCCTCCTACTTATCTTACCCATATATATCCACCTAATGACCCCACTCCTTCTGATCATAACCCTACACCCCCTCATCTATAACTTCAAATATATTTTGAGTTATATATTGATGATACCCACCATATTATTTCATATGGGATGATATTATATATCAAAACTACCATTCACCATCATTATATTAATATAAAGAAATATAGGGTCACTCCACATGATATTATTGATAGATCAGCAAAAATACCATGTCCTACAGATGAGGTGAGTACATTTTGACAAGGTATCATCTTTTTTTTACATTGGCCATCTAGAATTGTTCAACATACTACCATAATGTTATGTATATATATATTTTTTTTTTTGTTAAATTAGTTTTATCGTTTTAATGTTTATATATTTATCTAATTTTTTATAGGAATACCTTAAATATATATTATTATAGTATAGTTAATAAAAATAAAAATTGTTATGACTTCCGATACAGATTCTACTTGTTATGATATATTTTCAACATATTCAAACAATTTATTAGATGTATATGAGATTCCAATTGAAGATTCTTTTTTCTTGTGTGCCATGATTGGATGGATTTTGAAAAGTTAAATCATGGAGATTATAGTTGGTGATCAGTTGGGAATCACTATGATGGAAACTTTTTCCATGTAAGTCGATTAACAAAAAATTTCCACTAATTTAATTATTTTGAAAATTTATATGTATGTTTATTTTGTTTTATGTATCTTTATATAATTTGAATTGATCATGAAAAGAAATATTTATATGGATTTGTGGACCCACAGTTCATTTCACCTACATCTAGGACAATGACTGATACATAAAGAATGGTTTATATTACTAAAATATTCTAATAGTATGCAATAATTACGTATTGGATGTTTCTATATATTCAAGAGTATGAAACATATTTCTCACAAAATGTTTTATTTCTCTTAACATAATAACAACTCAAATTAAATTTTTCATTTATATCAATGTTCGTTGGATGTTGGGTATCTTTTTATAAGAAAGAAGACATTGTAGTAGCAATACTATATCCGTAGTGAAGTGAGCGAAAATTTTAAGAATGTATTGAACATGTATGTTTGAATATTTTAATACTTTTTTATATTATAATGACTACAATTTGTTTTATTCATATTATTTTTAAATAGGATAAATAATTTCTTTAAATATATGATGATAAAGAAGAGCACTAAGAACAGATTTTTACATGGTATGGTGAATTTTCATTTACAACTTTTAAATTTTGGAAATTTTATGTAAATTTTTTATTTTAAATTAAAATTTATTCTAAAAAATAATTTCATAAATAAGAAGGTGTAAATTAAATTGGATATTATTTTTTTATAATTTTCTATGAAATAATTTAAATTGGGACAGTGAAGAAGTTCACGAATGATAGATTTATTTATAATGTTTACATTAATATTTCCTTAAAAATACAATTTAAATGATATATTTACAATTTTTATATTATTAATGACTGAAATCCATATAGGTAATAGGATTGGAGACACTTATAAATTTTATAGGATAATAATTTTATTTGTTTCATTGATTTTTAGTATATTTGAAATGTATATTGTAAATTTGAATGTTCAATTGTAAGTATCTTTTTATGGATGTTATGATGGTTTTTCTACTACCTTTTCTACTAACTTTTTTATCTTTTCTATTATGTAGAGAATGAATCAAATGAAATTATTAAATAAATCATTGTTTCATCTCAGTTATTGGATAACCGACCTAAAAAACAAATTATCGTTGGTTTCCCACATTAGTTATCTACTAACTAATGTGAAAACCCATGGGTAATTTGTTTTTCACTTCAATTATCAGATAAAAGACGCAAAAAACCAATATTTTACGGTTTTCACATTGTTTTTTCTATTAACTGGTGTAAAAATCAAAAAATAGATTTAGTTACAGTGTCAATTTTAATAATCTGATATTAAAATATTATTTACAATTCTACCTTAAATAAAATCACATAATATCTAAAATGGAAAATCAAAAAACCAAAATGAAAAATCGTTTCTATACTATTTCATGCATATATATATATATATACAGAGTACTAATTTGGTAGGATCCCAAAAAATAAAGTTCCACCTTATTTAAATGAGTCACATAAATTAGTCATTTAACCATTAATCATTATAGGGTATTAGATCCCCCCAGAGCACAACATCATTTTTATGGACACTACATATCATCCCCGGCATTGCCACCACACTTAAGGATGGTTCCTTGCTTTGATAATAATGTAGCAACTAGGCCCCATATAAAGCAAAAAGACCCTTCTTTAACATTCCCTTTAGTTTTAGGCCTTCCAGGTACCACTTGTTTCTCCAAAGACACATCGTCCCCTCTCTAGGGCCCACCCATGAGTCGTAATGGATAGTCAATTGATTTAATGTCCACATAGACCAACACATATTATTTATAGTGTGATTTTTTTTCAATCACACACACCCTAAAAAACTTCCTAGGAGGTTAACCATCATGGTCATTACTTCTTGACAAGCACTCTTAAATATGTAGTTTTAATGATGTAGGATCCCAAAAATAAATGTGAAACTTATTAACATGAGTCATATAATTTATTCATTTAACCATTTGTCATTATGGGGTGTTACATTCACCCCCACTGTAGATAACAATGTCATCATTTTTGACCCTATATCTCAACCTAGGTAGTTCCATTTTACTTAAGGCTGGGATTCTACTTTGATACCAATGTAACAGCTCAGCCCAACTAATCACATATAAACCCTTCCTTAGCATTCACATCAAGTCTGGGCCCTCTAGGTACCACTAGTTCCCCCACAGACATGTAGTCCACCCTATGGGACCCACCCACATGCCTAAATGAGTCATCAAACTATTGAATATCTCTATAGTATAACACATGTTCTTTATAATGTTCTTTGAACTCACTCACACGCTCCCTGAGAAACTACATAGGAGGTGACCCATCCTAATCATTACTCTAATAAAATTATGATTAACTATGGAATTATAATCAATTAGGATCCTAAAAAAGAAAGGTGCACCTTGTTGGCATGAGCCATTTTATTTAGTCATTCAACTCTTTCTAATTATATGGTGTTACAAAAATGCACCTTGGGGTGGTCACCCTAAAAAGGGTTAGTTAATAATTTACTCAATCAACACTTTGATGAACAATGAGGTTTCATAAGACTATAAACCTGGAGGGACACTCTCAGGGGATATTCACTGGCTATTCACATTCTCTTTATGAACCATTATGGAGTATTTAAGAAATTTTTCAACTAATTATGTAAGATTACTTAATAAAAATATTTCCATGGATAACCATTGTTCGAAAAAAAAGTGAGTCAAATGATTATAAAAATTTATCATATCATATAAAAAGGTATCATAAGGGAAGAACGATCCATATTGATGTTTTCATATATATATCTTAGATACTATCATAACCATTTTTTGTTTCATTATTTGATTTGAAATAGGATAAAGAAAAATACGATGATAAAGGTATCTACCTAGAAACCACTATGTATAATAACCAAATAAAAGAGAATACTTAAATGGTTTAGAATCTTATATTATGCTAGTTATGATGGAAAATGGGTGTTTCTTTGTCCTACCAATCTTATAAGGGAGCATATTTAAATGGTTTAGTATTTACAATTTTAATTAGTGAAACTATATTTATTGATGACATATTTGTATATCCTAAATGTTATTGATGATTATATAAAACTTCTAAGGATTGTTCTTCAGTAGTTCTTCCTTAACATTTTTGAAACATATATTAAATGCTATAAATAATATTTAAAATTGATGTTATGTCATGGTTATATTTTGTGGATAACTATTAGAGAACTCATGATTGAGGGGTGGATATCTATTTTGTTTAAAATATTTTTTATGATCATATAATAATGTGTGGCTTCATTTTGAAAAAGTAAATTAGATAGTAATTGGTATCCATGGGATTGATAATTGATTCCTGATATTTTTGGACAATTTCATCACATTTTTTGGATTATCATATGTAGTCACTTGTGTGTGACCATATGAACTAGTGGTGAATACCATCTAAGGGTTAAAGAAAAACTTAGTTTTAGAAGAATATATAATCTCATTTTGGTTTAATTTAATTGAAATTAAAATAAGTTTTGAGAAATGTGTGTTATTGGGATTATATGATTAGTGTATATATATACTTGGGTATACGATAGTAGGTTTGGATAATATTGTTTAAGGAAGGATATGTTGTATTTTGGAGAGCATAGATTTCAATGATTATTGGGTATAATATATTTTAAGAAAGTTCATGATAATTTGGGATCACTATTTTATAGATTAAGTTTATGAGAATGAGATAACCCAGCTCAAAAGTAACTTGGGTTAAACCAAGAATGTTACATGCTAAACTGATAGTGATATACGTTGAACTAAGTTTGATACATGTTGAGTTATAAGATTTATATGTTAATATGGTAGTGTTACAATGTGATATATCATAAGGAAAAATTTATTTATTTTCGTTTATAATAATTCACTTATAAAGTTAACCACTCAAGTTAGATATTTTTGTTTTAGTAATGCATGGGACAAAAAAGAACCATACGAGTGAGGGGAAATGAAGAGATTACCATAATGAAACACCCATTAGAATGGGATCTATAGTGAGAAAACTTGTGATATGCCAAACCTACTATCATGAAATATGATTAACAGAGTAAACATAGTTGATGTCCCAAACACATCAAGGAATAGAAATATAGAGTCTTATAAAAGATCAGGATATGAAGATGATTAAAGAAAGAGGTTTCAATTTCTTATATGTCAAAATTGTGGGAAGAAACATGGGGGAAATTTTCTTAAACAAATTGTTAATTTTAATATGTGTTTTGATGAAGATTATTAGACTCACGGTTGTAAGGGAATGAGAGAATAAATAAAAATATGTTAATTTAATTGCAAGATTGTTGGTTATTATATGACTCAATGTCCAAATTCAAGGGTTAATAAGGGAGATAGTAACCAACAACCATGTGAATAATGAAAATACTATGAAAATATTACTAATAAGTCAGATAGTGATTCTTCACTCTACATTTTCTAGAGTCCTATTTCATGTATGTTTTCACCAACTAATGGATATTGAGTTATAAATAAAAACAAATAATGGTATGATTATCATATAAATCAATCTGAGGGGTTTTGGGAAGTTATAATTTATGGATAAAAATCAACATACCTTAGTATAATTCTCTATGAAATTAGGAATGGTATAGGTCCCTTTATAAATAACTTATAATAATTTTTTATATTGATAATTCTAGTTCCACATCATAAATAAATCCATGTTCATATAGTTGTGTAACATTTATTATGAGTTCCCTATAGATATTACTCTAATATTATGTTTAAAATTGCAATTATGAAAGTAATTTATGTGGAGGAGAATGTAACAACCTAAAATTATAATATATTATAGCCTTTAAATAAGTGAATATTTGGATAGATTTCTCTGCACACAACACTTAACATAAACTAAACCACATAATATTTAGGTAAAATATAACTAATAAAAACCTATCGATTTAATTAACATTAATGAATAGGATTGACCAATTTATTAATTACATGTACATATAAAATAAATGATACTTTTAATATGATTTAAATTTGATTACATTACCTAAAATGACTAATAAGATTATTTATTACTTATAAAATTATTTTTCCTAAAAATAAACTTTTCGGTGACACACATTTATATTTTCAAAAAATATATAATTAATGATAATTTATTTTTTATATTAATAATTGGTTAAAACCAATTTATATTGTAAAATATATGAAATAATAATAATAGTTAAAATTTTAAAATTTCATTTTCCAATAAAAAATGGTTTTTTATAATTTATGATTTTATTGAAAAAAAGGGTTTATAGTTTCAAATTTTCAAATAAATAAAATTAATCTTCATTTTTTAATTACTCATATAAAAATTTACTTAGTATGAATTCTTGACCATTTTTAAAAATGTTTTTTCAGTCAAAAATTACATTTTTCACGAAACATATAATTTGTATGACATTACATTTATATAAGAATAACCTAGAAATTTATAAATACTTTTAGGTAATAAAATATTGATTTTGTTAATAAAATTATTCTCTTTGAAACACTTTTTGAAATTAAAAAAACATATAAAAAACATTGTTATAACTAATTAAAATGTTAATTTAATATACAAACTTCTTCAATATTTTCTTTTAATGGATTATTTATTAAGGGATATTCAGTTTTTTCTTAACTTATAATCCTAATATCCTTTATTTTTTTAACCTAAATCAATTTATTTTATTAAAATCAGTATCCAAGATAATTTAATCTTATATATAAATTTAAATCCTAAAAAAAATTCACTAAAAAAATTTAGCAATATTATGTGTGTTTAGTTAAAAAATAAATTTTCACAAATTTAGAAATTTTATTTTTAATTTTTTTTCAAATATGAAATTAGATGTATCAAATTATTTAAAATTTTCAATCATACTATTTTTCATTAAAATTAATTACTAATGTTAGAAATTAATTTCCAATTAAAAAAGTAAATTTGGGTAAAAGCCAAAAATATAAAATAAAAAAACCTTAAAATAATACAAAATGTCTAAAAAATGCGTCGTTAAGGTGATTTTTTACCCAAAATAATTTTCCACTTCAATATAATCCACATTATTGGCCTCTTAACTTGAATAGTAACCTTACATTATTGATAAGGAAAGGGTTACTCCAAAAATACCCCTCACTTTTCATATAATAGTTTAACACATTGACCACTTCAAGACACACAATTACATATGATTTACTCTTTAAAATATGATACATTTATTCTTATAGAACTATATCTAAATTTAAAATTTTATTTTCACCATTATTTATCATAATTCCTTCAAACCCAAGGAGACTACTAATGAAAAGTCAAGTCCTTGACATTAGTATTATCAACTACATATCTTTTATTCATAGTTATCTTCATTAAAATTTATTATATCCATAATAATATAATTATATTAGTATCATTTATATACTATAGTGTTACTTTTGTAAGGGTATTATCATTTCTAATTCATGCACCTCATCCATTAGGAAAAAGAAAATCAGTATTCATGGGTTGTGAAGACGACCACCTCAATGTTGTAACATGTTTAGTTTTCCTTCACTGCCTTATAATGATGGGTATAATTATGTTATTAAAGAATAAATTTTATTTTTATGATATAATTAAGGTTATGGTATGAAAAATATAAAAAAACTATTAATGATATGATCAAAAAAGGATCATTGTATATTTAATCATTTAAAATATGCATACTAATAAGATAATCTTTTATTCAAATTGTGTATAATTTCCATGTACATTAATTATTATATTTAAATAATTAAATTTATAATATATCACATTATGTTATACTAAATAATATCATTATTCTTTGGTTATAATGTTATTATAACAAAACCACCTTATAATCATTCACCAAATTAGGCTTTGTTCATGTTTTGGTAGGTTTAACGACTTAATAGAACAATACTATGAATTTATATCACAAATTTCGATGGGAACTTAATTAATGATATAATGTGAAAAAAATTATAAATAATAATAATTATTTTTTCTTCATATGTTATATCATTATTTTATTCATTAATTAAAAAACACACATTGATCATTTAGAATCACTAAAACATGATTGTTATCAATTTCATATTCAAGGATAAAGACTTATACACAATTGAAAAGAGTTTAAAACATCATATATAATTATAAATAATACCTAATAGTAATTATAATGTTTATTTAATGATTTAAATTTAAATAACAATGAACATGGACACCACTTTTAAGAAACTAGTAAAAATGATCAAAATTATAAACACCCTGTGTAGAAAATCAATAGAATTCATATTGATAAAAACTTTTTATGAATCGAATAAATTAAAATTGATATGTGTAAGGTTAATAATTAAGTGACTAAGGTTGATATTTATTTGATACATGTGGTTAAATCATTTTTTTTAAGTCAAAAATAAATGGTAAGGGTGTTTCAACTCAATTTCATTACATGGAGATATATTTGCTATTATATAACTAATTTCCTTTTCATGAGGTATATAATACCTATTTCTGCTATAATATCATGAATTTTCTTTTAATATTGTTATTTTAATTCCAATTACAAGTTATATACTTCAAGTAGTTTTGATTAAAGTTTTCCGCAATTTGTATAGGTTTTCTTAGCCTCAATTCTGATTATTTGATATATGTTACATGTTTTTCACCATGTTCCATTTGTATAGTGTTATATTTATTGATTATCTTATGAATTTTATAAACATTCATTCCTTTAATTTTATTTGATTTATTATTGATATTTTTTCCCTTATTCGGGTTTATATTGATTTAGTTGTTTCCCTAATATTAATGATTTTTTTAGCTCGATTTTCATTCATTGGGTTGTGATCATTCACTGAACATATTTTATATAGTTTGGTTACATTATTCCATTTTATTATATTATTTTTTGTTCTATAATTTTTGGTCCAGAAATAAATTCCTACCATATAAATCCTTTTACAAATATTTCTCACTTCGTTGGATATGTTCTTTGGAAACCATCCACATTCTTTCATAGATGACTTATGATCATGTCATTTGATTATTGACTTAGTTGTATACCCATTATTCTATAAAATATAGACATAAAATTTCACATAGTTTATATTTTATGTTGTTAACATAGAAATTATATTATTATATTTACATGGGGATATGTATTGGCATTTTTTATGTTGATATTACAATATGGAATATTATTTGAAAGTTGAATATGTTCTGTTTGACCATCCACCTTCTTTCTATGGATGTGTTATGATTATATTATCCCTTTTATTGACATAGTAAAATTATTTACATTCATGATTATTATTCAATTCTAATTATTGTTGATTATGTATTGATTTTTTTATTCTTTATTTTATGGTGAACAATGTTTTATTCAATAAGATGTTCCTCAGGGAATGGTGTGAAAGGTCTTGGTGACTCTTATAGTGAATGCATTGGGCTTAATAAAATGATGGGTGCGGCTCGTGATTATATATCCCCTCAATTCATCAACAAAAACCCTAAGGTAAAATAATATTTTGGTTTTGGTTTATGCCAACAAGATATCTTGAATGTAGTATCGGTGAAAAGTAAAGTTTATTTTTATAAAGCCTTAACATTATGTTTTTGATGTATTAAATTATTCATTCAATCAATATGGTATCCTTGTTATTGATATCTATATTTTTATTTCTTTTCATGGATATAACATGCTCCCAATTTCAATTTGATTATATCTTCATGTTGTTTAACAATTCCTGCCATAATATTTATGCCATGTTTATACCATGACTGGTTCATCTATATGTTTCCCTTGTTAAGTGTTTGAGTTCAACCTTTATTATATTTCAATTTCCATATATTATTAAGAAAAGTGGTACATGTCACATGTTTATAAGGATAACACATGTGAAATGATTTGTAAGATATGTTGAAGACACATTATGGATTAATTTATTTTGTATATATAGTGGGGAAAATCGTATTTAATACAAATAACATGGGATTTATTTGTTTATGATGTGTCCTAATTATCTAAATTTATAAACCTGAAAATATCATTTGATTATAATAGATTCAATAAGCATTATAGATTAAGTAATTATGGATAGTTGTATCTAGGATTTTACTGTAAAGTCCCAGACCTCAATTGCCCATAGTCGATGGTTTATATATTACATTGGTATAAGAAACAAGAGATCACACCCCAAATGACTAAATAGTTAAGTAGTCTTGGTATATTAGATATGTACTTAAATATCTCAAAACTTTTGAAACCTAAAGGTAAATCATAGTGGAATAAAATATTCTACATCCCTGAACTCATTTAAGGATTCCTTCTTCATATCCTGGGAAAGAAAACAAAATAAGGGGTGAGCTCAAAGTCTCAGTAAGTGTTATGTATTGTGCATTCTATAATTATTAAATAAGGCATAATCAATATGAAAAGGTAAATAACTAAAAAACATTCAATTTATTCAATAACATGGGCATGAATAATAATATAGAAGGGATAAATGGTGATCCAATAATGAAATATAACTAATCACTTGAGCAAGAAACATATCCATGGATATCATAATTCTTAAAATAATCACATGGAAATTAATAACTAATCTTATAATTATTTGATGAATAATATCATACATTATAAACATATAGTCATTTCCTTATTCCAAGACATATTACCTAAATGTGTAAGGTCTCATCCAAATACACAAACTAGTTTGTCTCATAAGACCTACCAATGCATCTAGGGGATATAGTGGGCCATCCACATTATTTACTATATCCAATTCAATCTTCATATTAAAGGAGAGAATAAAAATTCAATACATAATCAATATAAACATTCATATTTAAAACTAGTATACAGAATGTTAATATTTATCCCAATAAAAATTATCATAAAATATCCCAACAAAACAGTAAGGTTAGTATTATTACAACTTATCCTCTGCCGATTATATGTAAAATAAAGGGTTGTTTTTGTTGATTAATATAAATTCTAGGAAAAATATCATTAAAATAATTATGAATGAAAATACCATTTTTAATATGAAAATTACTTTCAAAATAATTATACAATATTATGCTAAAATTTCTTAGAAAAGAACCTTATAAACCTATAAAATATGAATCAAAGCCTATAGAGATCATACTAGTGTGAAATTCCATTCATATCAATTACATTAATGCAAATATTCCTTTAACATTTTCACAAGAAACTCAATTGGGACCTCATTAATAAAATTATAGAGAGATTCCATTTATACCATTATGTAAAACTAAAAAATGGGTGAAATTGTATTTAACAAATCATTGGATAATATTAAAAACAATCTTGAAAAAAAAAATTGAAAAAAAAGGACATCGAAGAAAAAATTCCAGACTAAAGAAGAAGTGAACACTCTTTTTAATGAAAACATTAATTTTATTTTTTGAGTATATAAATAAGAAAATTAAATTATAACATATATATTTAAAAAATAAATGTATGATAAGAAAATATATTGCATTAATGAGATAAATATCATATAATTAGTATAGTAGAGACTTAAACATAAACAATTCTAAATAATGATGAGACTCTGAAACAAACCCTTTTTACTTCAGTAGCTTTCATATCATAACCCCCATTAAATAAATAACTTCAAATGAAACATTAAATAACAAGTATGAAAATTGATTTATGACATAACATATCAATGGGGTAGTAAATACCCCTCATAAAATAAGATAGGTGTATAACATAACACTTTTACCAAAGAAAAAAATTTGAGTCAAAGACCCCTTAAAACGGTCATAATGATAAAGTGAGATCTAATAAATTAATTTATTATGTCTATAAATTTAACATTTGAATAAAAATAATTGGAAATAAAACATTAAATAATAAAAATTCCTTACACACATAAACTTATAATATCAATGACAATGAAGAATTAATATAACCCAATGTAAAGGAATTGACTTATGAAACCCCATAAAACTTGAAAACATTTAATCTAAATACCCTTTGATGAAATAAATTGAATTGTAACATAAAATATAGAAAATTATGAATTATTCATGAAATTACATATAATTGGGTTGTATATAAACAATATAAAATAAATTTTTCCATAATATCCAAATATTCCTCAATGAAAGGAGATTGAGAATGAATCCCATACCTCAGGTTCGACACATCACATACATTATTTATATTATTTAATAATAAACTCATGATAATTATTTACTTTCTTAATAACCTTTTTCAATTTTATTATTTATTTTATTATTTATTTTATTATATTTATTTCCATATGAAATTTAATTACATTATCAATTAACTTCACATAATATGTTTTGACGATATTCAGTTCATATATCCAAAATGACTATAATAAGTTGACTATGGTAAAAATTTTCATTGATCCATAATAAATATAATAATAATCAAGAAATAATCATAATTTTTAAACATAAATTATACTTTTTAAACCAACCATGAAATAAGTTTATCAAAAATTTACTACATTACAATTATAGAGAGGATAAGTCGTATGTACGCATGGGTAAAGTTTCCATTTTTCAATGATCATCCTGGAAAGAAGAAAAGAATTATTTTATAATTACATAATGGTAATTATATCTTAAATTAAATGTTATTTATTTAAATGTAGATATATATTATCCATGATATGTGGTTATAAATAATGAATCACATCACTTCATAAAGGTGGTACTCCACACGTACACACGAATGGCGTTATGATTTTTTAGTTAATGAAAATGTATGAATGTAAATTGTATATTATCTTTTCTGAATTAAAATATTTCATGAATATAGTGTGTCTTAATTAAATCCTTCTTTATATATATCTGTGATAGATGGTTATGGAAAACAAATTGCATCAGTTCATGAGTCGGTAATCCGCCACACACACGATTGATGGTGTCATTTCCCATTTGATGGAAGCGGCTATGGATATTGGTTATGAATTCAACATAATAACAAATAAGTATATTTTATATAAAAGTGCTATTATTTTATTATAATAAATATATTAATTAATTTGGTAATATAAGAAGTAAAAAATAAATAGCTTAATGAAGACAATTACCTTTACTAAGAAAACCCTCCTTTGGTCCTCTTGTTAAGGACACTAGGGTTCAAATTTTTGGAATACCATCAGCTCTAAAACCTGTATAAGGATGTCTATGAGAGATCTTGGAGGGGTGTTTTATATCTAAATGGCTTAATAGTTGTAAAAAGGTGATTTTAAGAGTTAACCTTTTATAATAGAGGAGGAATCACAATTATTTATATACCCAGAAATATTACATAGTGGGAATTCGATCTAAAAAAGTGCCTAAAAATTGATAAATAATTGATTTGATGGAATATATGGTTGGTCCAATCCTTCACCACTAAAAAATTTATGCATTTTATTCCCTTATCTTCTATGATTACGCCCTTTTACCATTATAGATTTTACCATGATAATAATTGTTTTTATATACAAAAAATATTTATTAAGACTAAAAAATAAATGATATTTATTATATAATTTTTAAAACATAATTATAAATATTAAATATAATTTATCAAGTAGATATATTATGTCTATGTGAAATTAAATCTTACACCAGCAGATGTAACGCAGAAAAACCATGTTTTAACTTTAACTCTAGTAATTAGATTTTACTATTTTTACTAATAATTATAACCAAATATTAAGTTAAAATTTTAAAATAATATTAATTATTTTTATTCAAAATACGGAATATTTTTTTAACATATTAAATTCACATAATAGTCTGAGATTAATTTAAAATTAAACCAACAAGCACGACAAAAAAGTTGTATTCCCAAGAAGAGTATTTCTTAATTATAAAAGTTTTTTATATAAAATTTAAACCTAAAATTCATTATAATAATCTATATTGTATTAATTTTATTATTAATAGACTAATTATAATTTTAATACCATTTAAAACAATATATATCTTTAATAATTATTTATATAAAAATCAATTTTTAATAGAAATCATTATTTTTATTATTCAACAAAAAAATAATATTTTCATAGAATTATAAAAAATTTATTCAAAGATAATTTTGAAATATTTAGTTTAAAAATTAAGTTGATTATTTCAAATATATTTTCTAAAATTTAAAAAAAAAATTAATTTAAAATATGTGATCAAAATACGGTGAAAATACTTTTTAGAATAATATAGTCTTTATGCATAAAATTGGATTATTTTTTCTCGTGCATAGAAAAAATATAATATGTATGATAAAAAATTATTTAATATATAATATATAATTTTCATTATAATTATTCAATAATAGTGATTAAATTAATCTATTAAGATAAAAACACATTATGCACATAAAACATTTTTTTATAAAAACATTTCTTTTACTTTCAAATGATTTTTATTTTCATTTATAATAAATTGATACCCAATGACTTTTTCTAATACATGTGTAAACCATAAAATTTTCATAATTTAGTTAGGCATATTCATACCCACCAATTTAATGGCTAGGTTATAATTGTTCATTTAGGCTCGTGGTTGTGTGTGTCCCAAGCTATCAAAGAGATTAAATTTTTTAAAAAATAAATAAATTATAAAGTATTAGGGTGTTACATTTATTTATGGTATCAAATTAAATGTATAAATTTTTTTTGTGGCCCTAGATCTAGGGTTGTAGGTCTAGGGTGTCACAATAGTTATTCATTTATAAAAATTTTCAAGAAAGATCCATTTAAAGAAAAACTATAAGATAAAGAGTGTGTGAATTTTATGAGTCTAGATAAGAGCTTCTCTAGGAAAAGACACAGTAGAAAGTGAAATTTGAAGAAATGGAGGATAAACTATATAAGGATTTTTTAAAGGGAATTTCTGTTATATATATTATTGATGTAAAGGAATAATTGATATCACATGGTAATGAAAAATTTTCCTTAGTTGAAGAAGAATTATAAAGGAATATTTTTGAGAAATTATTTTCAGAAATAATATTTGTTGAAATTTTCCAAGAATTTGGTAAATTTTACAAAACCACCAACAAGGTTAAATATTTTTAGGGAGTGTTCAGAGAAAAAAATGAAAATAGATTGATAAATTTTTGGAAGAATGAAGAAAAATTCGTGAAGATCATAATAATATGTTTAAGAAATATTGCAATAAATTTTAATATTATGTGATGATGGTAAGAACTCCCTAAAAATAATGCATCTCTAACTTGAGGTGAAATTTAGAAAAAAAGAATCATCCCTTGATAGACCTATAATAAGATCTTTAAAAAATGTAACTCAAACACTGGATGAAACTATTTTTACTAATGTAGTAGTATCTACTAATTAAAGTGTTAAATATAAATCTAGAAAAGTTTTAATGAATAAAAATTCCAAAATTACTACCAACACATAAATGATGAGTGTTAGAATATCACAGAAAATAACCCCCTCATAAGATCTAAAAATGGTGGTATTTTCACTTAAAGTACTAAGTAATTAAATATATAAAGATGAAATCCATAGGTAAATGGGTGTATTGGCTATTTTTGGTGTTACTGGAGGTTTAAGAATAGATACATTGAGTTTTAGAATAATTTATTAATATATATAAAATTTATAAGGCCTAGAGTATGGGAGGGAATTTCTTGAGAGATGACAAGACCAGTTGAAAAGTGTCAAGATTCATAGAAAATGAAAAACCATTTCACTAAGAATAGATTCATGAGCTTGATGTTTTTTTCATTATTCAAACTTGTGTGGAAATAATTAAGATTAATATTGGTATGTAC
The DNA here is from genome assembly GCA_963277665.1 of Viscum album. NCBI lineage: Eukaryota > Viridiplantae > Streptophyta > Magnoliopsida > Santalales > Viscaceae > Viscum > Viscum album. The sequence goes on from OY728129.1 coordinate 1,074,857,165, forward strand.
TAACCAATCACAAGTCGTTTTATGATGTAAAAAAAGTATATAAAATAATAATAAAACAAATTTTAATGAACGATGAATCTTAATTGAATGAAAAGAAAGTGAATAATGGTATTTAATAAAAGAAGAAAGATGTAAAAGTAACTCATAATAAGTCTAAAGTAAAATCTAAGAAGGATTTGAATCAAAATTTTAGGAACATTTGTTGTGGGAAAATGACTACACTCTATGTCACTACAAATAGGCCTTGGAGATCAAAATAAAATAAAGTAAGTTGAATCTAAAAAAAGGATCATCCTAAGAGAGAATCATGATGATTTTATTGATTAAGGACATTTGAGCTAAAGAGTTTAAAGTGTTGACTAAAAATATAACACACAATTTATGAATAAAACATTTCAAGACTCCATGAAAATATAGTATATCAATATGGAGTGCCTAACTATTTTCCCAAACTAATTGAAAATGGATAAATAAATAGAGAAGGAACCAGAAGATTATAATGTTAAAGGGAAAGCATGTTTTCACATGAAGAAATAATATTTCATGAGAGAATGTATAAAAGTGATAACCTAAAGAAACAAGATAATTTATAATGCAGGTATGTACAATTTGGAATGGTTTTTGAATGAATTTATGTCTATTCTATCATCTCAAAATTAGATAATAAGAAAATTGATTAAAATGCCAGATAAAACATTTTCCCAGATAGATAATGTTAAAAATTATATTCTATATAATGATAATTCTAGAATAATAATAAAATTTCCATATTGATATGGGAAGTCTAGAGAATGAAAAAAGAGTGGATCTATCATGGAAAACACTTCGAGTATTAATGATGGAAATAATAGAAGATATTGGATGAGAGATAATTCTCACCCTTAATTCTATTAATGGTGATCATGTAATATTTCACCATTATTATCTTATGGTATCTTAAATCATATGAAATCCACATTGTAATAATTTTAAATTCATATGTTTCAAGAGTCATATATTCCGATGAAGTCTTACTATAATAACTTGTCCAAAAAAGCTATAAAAAGACTAGATTTTCTAGAAATTCTTCCAACCACAATGTAGTTAATCCAAACCACTTCAAATATTCAAGAAAAGAACTCAAAAGAACTAAAAATTCCACACCAATGATTCCTTCCACTGCATTGTCAACAAACACACCCTATAAGAACACCTTCAAGAATTTTTATAACAATATCCCCCTTTTGGTTCATTAAAAATTACAACACACTTTAAACATGTTATTACACTGCATCAACAAATAAAATTTCAAATAACTAGATATTAAATTTACATACATAGTTGAGCATCCTTCCCTCATGGTGTGTATCGATGGTTCACTAATCACCAACTATAAGCCTAATTAATCCATTATCGGTGTGAGAAACATGATTTTAATGAAAATGTTTTTATAAACACCAAAAATTGGTACCTTTCATTCTAAATAATTTCCCCCTAGATGAAAAATTAAGATATTCTCCCCTTTCTGAGACAAAAATGTACTTCTACCCCTTTTTAGTAGATTTATTTACCACTTCTCCCATGTTTTCAATAAACCCAAAGACTATTGCTTTGATATATCATAATATAGAATCATAATTTCACATGGTTAACATATAAGAGAAAAACTTCAATGATCAAAAATAAAACTACAAGGGGGATGGGGGTCTCTTGTGGAACTCATCTTTTGGGACATGAATGATTGGAGGTGTTTTGAAGAAGTTAGAATTTTTTAGAGGAATTTGGTTTGGATAAAGAATGTTTGCTCCAAGTTTTGTATTTTTTTTAGTATTCAAATAGAATTCATAACATTATTAAACCTTTCAAAAATTGGTTAATAGATAGAGAATACTGGACTATGTTTTCCAAACAAAGTCAATCAGATGGACTATTCAAGACTAAGATATTTAGACATAGTGTTTATGAAAAATGTTTATTTTATATTACATAAAATGTTCATTAAACATTATTTTCAGTGATGTAAAAAATTATGTGATTATTTTTTATTATAAAATTTTCCAACATCATAAGTCATTAATGAACTCAGGATCTAAGATTTTATAGAAAATGGGATAAAATTAATTTTATTTGAAAATCTTATACAAGGATATTCTAAGTAGCATCATCTGATAGAGGAAAATAAATAGAGGATTAGCTGAGTAGAGATTCTATTAAATGTTAGTGAAGTTATAGTTGTTATGGAACATTAATGTTAATATTATGAGAAATTTTATTATATAAACTCCAATTTTGATGATGTCCAAATAGATGAAGTGAAATTTGATGAAAACATTCATATGATCACTCATAAATTCATCAAAGTGTGTCCATCGGATTAACCAAATATTTTATAGAAGACTTCAATTCCTCAGACATTATTTATTAGTTTAAAACATCATATACATAGTTATTATAAAGATCATTATAAAAATTTCATTGTATAAAGGAAACTGATAGAGAGTTTTGATACAATTCACTAGATAGAGGAAGTGTCTGAGAAATACTTATGAGAAGTTCCTGTGAATTTTTTATAACAATAATAGGATGGATTCTTAATGAAGGGAAAAATTTATAGAAACTTTCTACTTTAGAATTAAGTATCGTAATGTTTTAAATTTTAAAATCTCTTTATGAAAATTTCATAAAGAAATCAATACTTTGATGAAAAACTGATCTTTCAATGTTCCAAATGTCACAAGAGGATGATTTGTGCTTCTCGTTGAGTTAAAAGGAATGTCTTTTGAAGGCATTGGATGTTAAAGTTTATGAGAATCTTCAAGAATACTCTAGAATCCTTAAAAACATCCAAGTAAATTATTATGTAAGGTAGTTTCAAATTGATTTTTTCATTGAGTGATAAAGTTAAATTGGAATCCCATATTTTCTCTTACTAACACATCTATATATAGGGTTCAAGTAAATTAAGGTTATATGTATTATTAAAAAATATAAATGATTATGTTATTTATAAATAGTTTCAGATAGTGATACTAGATAAAATTCTAATAGTAAATTTTTGGGGAAGAAGTCAACAACTATCAAATATCTTTGTTGAATAAATTGTTGTTTTCATACATTGTAGTAGATGTTAAAGTATATAGAAAGGAGACACTATAAAAAATTTCATATAACATGGAATTGGATAGACTACGTATAGAGGTGAACAAATGAACAGAATTTAATAAGGTTTAATCTTTTTTTAGAATGAATTGGTTAGATTTTTTACATAAATTATTCAATAGAGAACTAGAAAAATAGTGTAATTGATGAAATTTGATATAAAATACCAGGTAAGAATTTATTGAATACTTCTTGTAAATAATGTAAAGAATAATTTTTTACAATAAGTGAAATTTTTTATAAATTAAAAGTTCCAAATTGATAATATACTGAACCTATTTGTGATGGTTTATAATAGTTTCAACAAAATCAGAATTATAACATTTATCTCAGTGGTGATAAATTCATTGTAATTTTATTATAGTTAAACTAAAGTGCAAGGATTCTCCCTTCTTTCAATAACCACAAAAAGGATTTTTTTTCTACTAGATTGTGTGTTGTTTATTTATTTCAAAATCCATGATAGGGAATAGAAATAGATTAGTGAATGTTTTTAATTATTTTATTCTTATGGATTGTTCTTATGTACTTTCTTTCAGCAAATTCATTAATATTTTTAAGGAGGTAAAGGTTGTTTAAAAATAAGAAAATATAAAAATATAAGATCATTGATTCACCACCTCTCCCTTTTAGTGATCACACATTTCATAATTAGAAATTTCAAGTTATATTAGATAAAATTTTATCTTCATTGATTAATTTCTAATATTTTAAGAATAATGAAGTTACAATGGATGTTCATAATTCTATAAATAATTAGGGGGTACTTTTTTCAATGTAAGGAACTACTGTATTTAGAAAAATATAATTCTTAATTTTCATATGTATCATGGTTATGAAGTTCTTATAGATGCTTCAGATAGTTTTCCACCGAGAAATGGGGGAGCTGGCCTAAAAAATTTTGATAAAATGATTTTGGAGAATTATGAGACATCCAAAAAAACATTACATTCTTTACTCTATAAATGTGAGTTTATTATAGTTGAAAGAGTTGGAATGTATAAATAAATCTAGGAAAATTTTGGTCAAATCTGGGATGGAAATATAAAAGTAAATTAAGGAAAGATAAAAATCTAGATATTAAAGCATTAAGATCTTAAAATTTGTGACTATGAATTTTTTGGTGAGTTCATTACAAGGGTGAATGAAATTTGTAGCACTATTAGATGTCTTGGTGAGAATTTATAGGATTTGATCATTGTTGAAAATATTATTTGAATTCTTCATGATGAATTTGAAAATAAAATCATCATTAGAAGATAGAGATCACAAAACACTATAACTAGATGATATATATAGCACTCTCAACACTTATGAAGTGATAAGAGAGAAGGTTGTAAAAAATAAAGTGAAGGTTGATTAGGAAATTTCACTAAAATCTAAAAATAAAGTAAAATATAATAATGATATCAAATAGAAATATAGTGACTCTAACATTGGATATGAGGTTAGTGAAAATTTTTATGAAGAATATGCCTCTCATTTATAAATTGTTGAATATAGTAACATGAATATACGAATGGAATCTACTAGTAAAATTATTGTGCTACAATGATATTTAAGCTTTTACTATAAATTTTCGATATCAAAAAAAAAGAAAAATAAAGTGGTGAAAATTATTGAAATTCAATAATTTATTGTACGAATAAGAAAATAAAATTATAGTATTATCCTAGGGTAATTGAAAAGAACTTATCTAAATTCAAAAGGGGATACAATTTATATAATTAAGATAATGGAGATGACATGGGAGAGGAAGCTGATAACTATAGTGATGATTCTATTGAAAAAAATATTATTAAAAAATTCAATGATTAAAAATTAATAAGTGATGAAAATATATGTTTCCAAGAATAATAAATTATAATTTAATTTATGCTAAAGGTATATATGAATGAATTCCTTAATAAGATTATAATACCTGAGAGGGAGAATAAGATGGGGAATAAGAAAATATTCAAATAAATAATAGTCCTATATTGAATATAAATCCATATTTATGAAAGAATATAATGATTTTAATATATTTTTTGATGATAAGAAAAATATAAACATCCTGCTTGAAGACAATTTGAATGTGAAGGCGGAAGAGTTGGAACTTTTCCAATAAAAACATTCAAAATATAGGAAGTAGTTTCCAATTTCAAATAATCAGTTACAGATGTTTATAAAATTTATAAGAAGATTAAACATTATAATTATCATCCAAATGTATCCAAAATGGTAGGAAATAGTAATGAATATTATTGGAATAAAATTATAGTTAATTAATCTATGTTTATTTCTAATACAAGAAAATTTTAGAATCAATAATTTCTTATGGTTTTGATTTCTGAACCAAAAGCTATTATAATTTGATATTATTTTAATTTATTATGGAAATAGTATGAGGTAACCAATTTTTTATAAAAAATAAAATATCAATGTAGAAGTTAAGAAAGTTGATGAAGGGAATCAATATAACTCTTGGAAGTGTGCTATTTACAAAGGGAAATATGATTTATATGGTAACATCATGTATTTTAGTGTATTTAAGAATACAACATATTTGTATTATTTTAATCATCAAAATTAATGTAAACCCAAGAGAAATTTTAGTAACATTTTTAGGGGGATTCAACCCACTCAAATAATTAAACCTGAGAAAGTTGTTTTTATGGTTGGAAATAGATCATAGCCTTTTGAAACTATTTTTTAATGATGTTATCAACCTAGAAATATTTAAAATGGATTTACCACCCTTATTTTGGAACAAAAAATCTAAAAATGTATATGAGAAAAAAGAAAAAGGAAATGAAAAAAAATCATTATTTTTTTAGACTCTCTCAAATCTATAAAAGGATAAAAACATGGATATCATAAAATGGGAGTTCTTATCAAATGATAAAAAAATGATGTTGTTGAATAATGTAAAATATTTTAAAGAAGTTCCAACTCATTTCGTAAATAATGAGTCACATGAAATTAGAGGAGTTGGATCTTCTATAATTTTGGAAGAAAATTTAAAATCCAAAAAGAACTTATTTATTGAATGGTTGAAACACAAATTTTTAAGTGTTTCAAAAATATGTGATTAAGGTAAAAAAGTTTTTTTTCAAAAATATTTTTTGCTTTGAAGAATATAGAATATGGGAGAGTTGTAATGAGAGGAAAATGAACCAAGGGAAACTTATTTCAAGTTGGTGATCCACAATGTTCATGATTTTTGAGCATGATGAATGAAAATCAGTTGTGGCATAAAATAATGGGGTATATGTATTAGAGGAATATGAGAAATATTATAAAGAGATAAATGATTCATGATATTACTAACATGATCAAAAGAAGATATTGGTATTTTTTTCTCCAGATAAGAAAACATTACAATCTAAGTATATAAGAAAGATGAGATATATTCAACTCATAACTTGGGGATCACACATTCTAAAATATTTAGTCCAATGAGTAAAAAATAAACACATAGATATAAGTAATTTATTTATATAATTTATTACATTAATTTTCCTACATATATTATTTTTTAAAATATAAACCAGAAGCTCTCAACATGATTCTTAGGGTTAAGAGAAGTGTGTACTAAAATGTAGATACCCTATAAAGAAGATTCATGTTAACAATGGTGGTGATTATACTAGCTTTAAGTTTATATATTATCCTTAAAATCATGGAATTCGTTATTAATTTAGTGAAACATATACACCAAAACAATACATTGTTTCTAAAAGAAGAAATAGAATGTTTGTGGACATCAAATAGATAATATTGATCAATCATTATAACTCTTATTATTTTTCTAATAAAATTTTTAGAGTAGTAGTTTATATTCAGAATCAATGTTTTATTGGATGAACTGTGATATGAATCCTTAAAATATTTATTATAAATTAATCCCATGTTTTAATCACCTAATAGTTTTTTTATAAATCCTTACATTATAAACGTTTTGAGTGAAAATCATGTTAAGTTTGACCAGATATGTGTTGAAGGAATCATTCTTGTATACCCTCATAATGGTGGGGTATAAAGATGTTATAATAAAGATGAATTAAATATTTTTTATTTTTAATATGTAAATTTTCATGAATAGGTAGATATTTAATTATCAAAAGTAGTTATATATATATGTGTGTATAATAAAAACAGATGATGTAGTTGTAGTTGAAAAGGTTTATGATAATCATAATAATTATGAAGCTACTCAAGATGATGATTTAGACTCATTTTTCTCATGTGATGTGGAATAATTATATATAACTTATCCTTGGTTGAGGAAGCAATAGGAAGTTTAAAAATCATTAGAGATCAATGAAAAATGTTTTAAACTAAAACAATATCAATTTCAGTTTCACATATAGCATTATATTAAAAAGTTTATCCAAAAATATGTTGACGAATCTTGAGAAAATAATGATTGGATTGATGCTATAAATGAATATCTAGATTATATTGAGAAGAAAGATAATTGGGAACTTATACACAAACCCAATGATAATAATGTGATTGGTACAAAATTGGTACTCCGAAACAAGTTTAATGAAAATGGTGATGTTATAAGAAACATAGAACTGTTATTTTTTAAAGGTTACTTACAAATTGAAGGTATTGACATTAATGACACCTTTTCTCCTATGGTAATACTGGGAACTATTATAATATTTTCATTCGTTTCTACATGAATAAGATATACAATCTTCCAAATGGATGTGAAGCCATATTTTTGTTATAGAGATATTTATGAAAATTTTATATTAAACCACTATGAAGTTTCATTCTTAGAAAATATAAAAGTTTTATGTTCAAGTGAGGGAATTAATTTTAAGGATTAATGAATGGTTTGAGAATTGGTATTACAAATTGGATAATTTATTAAATAAATTTTAAGTATTGGAAAGGAAGAGTTGATAGTAATCTTTATATAAAATAAGATGAAGGTGTTTCCCTCATTGTTAATATTTATATTAATGATATCATATTTTTAGGGAATTATGAAGAATGGTGTATGTAACATCCCAGATCTGGATTCCACTCAACTAGTGCCCCATACCCAGTTGGCCACATGGCCTCTAGCACATCTCCCCAAACTCCAAAGGCTATTGACTAGCAACGAGATACTAGGATGTGGTAGTGGGGAACCTATGACCTCATTCACAGAGTGTAAAACAATGGAATCAATAATTATTCAATTGTAGAAATAGTAAACATGATACATCTAAAATAAATAGTGGAAGAAGGATAAGATAAATAATCAAGAATCCTTCCATAAAAAAGATGATATTGAATGTCACATGTTCTCAGAAAACATCAAAAACAAGGTACATTATAGTAATATACAAGATAAAACAAAAAGGTATAGAAATATAAGAGAGAACTCAGAAGCATCGCAATCCTCAACATGGTCCCATGTTCTCTTACTTAGAAACATGAAATCGAGTACCTGTGGAAGGTAAATTTCCCTTATTGACACCTGCAACAATATAATCTGTTTGGGGATAAAAGCATGACCCAAACAGGGTGTGAGAAATAAATCCCATTAGGCAACCACCCATGATCTATGTCAATCTATCTGTGAATATATGCAACCGGTAGTGCCCAAAACAATATAGCTATAAACTAGAAAGAACACAAAATTAATTAATATGAAAAGTACATGTTTCCAGTTTTTCATGTCATGTTCATTATACAATTCAATTTTATTGAATTATAAAGATCTCGAGATTTGGAATCGACCCGTCAATCCTCCATATAAAATAAGCACAACCAATATTTCAAAAGACCATTTAAACATATATAAGAGAAGGGTGAATCCAAGCTTGTGATTTGTCTTTTCAGACACAACATTAGTCATTCCATTTAATATTCAAGTCATCACCTCATCTGTATGAATAGTGAAACCCCACCCACAGGCATAACCAATCCTTGCCCACAGGCATAGCAGTCAATCAGGGACGATCTTGGTATGTCATCATTTCATTTTGTTTCAGGGTAAAACCCGATATATAATCATTTCAGAATATTTTGATGCTATTACTAGTGTATAATCATTTAATTATGTTTCAGGGCCAAGCCTATATTATAATTATTTCAGCATAATAAAAAACACCTGTAAATTGCTTTATTACATGGTTATCATACTAACAACTCATGTGGGAATTATACATAATAAGAAAAATGTTAATTAAATAATCACAGGGATTAAAAAATTATACTCACATGGGAAATTCATATCACATGCTTAACATGTAATCTAATAATTACAAGTTATAAAAAATTATAGGCATAACATGGGGAAAGTGAAAAAACACTAATCCCATGTCCTTAATCCTTCCAATTAAAATTTAATCCGACTGAAATTCCATTATAATTCAAATCATTTTTAACAACCCAAAAAGAAAAAAACAATGCTTGCCTCTTAGGAAACCTAAGACAAACAGCCATAAATGAAAATTCAATGGAAATTCACCCATGGGTTGGCCCTAATTCAAGGAAATCAGCATTTAATGTAATCAATAACACATATTCAATTTCCAAAATATCATTAAAAATAACACAGATCAGAAATAAATCAAGGTGATAATCAAATTGTTCATATGGAACTTTAGTACATATATTCATCTCGATAATTACAGATATCCACAAGACCACCTTCTATTTCCTCATGTGACTCTCCCCATCCAGGGTTAACCTCTAATTTAAGATAGAATGAAGTAGATCTAAAAAACAAGGTCAAACACTTAAGGTTTTATAACTTCATCAAGAGAAAAAAAACATGAATAATTCTGATTGGGTTTAAACACATCAGCCCGCATTTGATTCAATGTTCAGATGGAGAATTGGGAAAAAAATCCCATCTGGCACTGTTGTCTGTGTAAAGGTGTGAGCCCTCTATCTGTCTAAAAAAACCAAGGATACTTTCCATTTTAGCTAAAAAATGTACAAGGTGTGTACTAAAAACTAAACATTGTGTCCATACTAAAACCATCCCCCTCTACCAACTACCGTTATACACCATGTTCAACCATATATGGGTATGTTACATAGTGTGTACTAATTGGTACATGGAATTTAACCCCTTATATTGGTCATGTAAGGCCTGAAGATATCAATTAACCCCTCTAACACTTTTTCATCTTATATGAACCAAAAATAAATGATTTGAACCTCAGAAGAAGAACTAGGTTCCTGCATTATGAAAAATTTTCTAAGGAGAGGAAATATATTTTTTAAAAAATCCATGCTAGTAGAAATGAAATAATTTCTTATCATACAAATTTCTAAAAGAATAAATATATTTTCCTAACTCAAGAAAAGTGTACTAAGTAACTTATAAGGAAGTTTTGAATAGAATACTCAAATACTGTTTTTAAACCAATTTCATTTTGGAAAACATTCTTAAATATAGGGATGGAAAAAAGGTAATTCTTAATGATTTTAGAAGTTGGTAAGAATTGTTTTATAACTTAAGGTTTCAATTACAGAAATAGATTATTTTATTACACTTTTTTACCAGGTATCAGATTGCACCAAAATAATCTCTTCTCTTGGATTGAATTTGAATTATTATATAATTTAAAAGGCATAATAGATTTTGGGTTGAAATATGATAGTGTTGGAACGAATGACTTATTGGTTACACAATTACAGATTGAGAAGGATGTTTTGAGGATAGAAAATATTCTTCTGGTGGAGTGTTTTTATTGAGAGAAATTTATATTATTTGTCATAAAAAGAAACATAATTCAGTAAATCATAGTGCATTAGATGTTGAGTATGTTTCTTTTAGGTTCAAAAGAGACAAGATACCCTGAGAGAGAGGGGTGAATTAGGGTATTGATATTCTTTTCAAAATTATTCGTACCCCACTAGATCATAACCTCTTTATTATAATGGTCACTTTTTCACTTATTTTTTAATACTAATATTATTATTTCATTATTTATTAGATGAAAATTCTTTGAATGCAACTTAGGAAATCAAGCACAATGAATTAATGATTTTTACTTGGTTTACCCCTAATAGGCTATATCCCAAGAGAATACAATGATGATGTGCCGATTATACCAAATTCACTAAGTCTCACTACTAGTAATGATGGTCCGGACTAGATCGTGTCTATACCCAAGATCAATACCTTTACAAGGTTTAGGATTTTCTCACTGCATTCCCAATGGTAACTCCCCATGCCTCTTTCTCTAGCTCACCGCTAGTGGACAGAATTATCATCTTCCTCTTCCTTCACTAACTAGTCTTTAAAGGGATCCACTCACTATTTATGAACATGTAGGACCCTTCATTATCATTAATGAATACATCCTCTACTATATGTAGATGATATGTTGATGTCCAATATTCATCCACTGATGAATACCACTTTACCACATATGTAATGGATAACTTCAAATCTATCACACAAACCTTACTACGCCTTGTGCGTAATGTTGATGCCTTCTACGCAAGATTTTTCTTTTGTCAAAAAACACCTTTTTCATGTAACTTAAATCTTGTTCTAAAATCAAATCATATAGGAAAAATCTTTAACATGTTCACAACTTCAATTATTTCATGAAAATACCTTTACCTAAAAATAATACATACTTCAAATCTCCAATTTACTCTATGTATTGAGATATTTTTGAATGAGGGAATTACTAATTATTTATAGGTTTCATCCACCCTTACACTCAAAACCCTACCATGTCTCAAAAATTCACATCGAGCACGCAATACATAATTTGACATTACATTGGTCACGTAAGACTCTTTTACGTAAACTCATCTTTCACAAACATTTTCATGTCTTTTGAACACTTTATGCCTTTCCAATGTTTTTACATTTTGATCCTAAAACATTCTTTGCACACATGTTTCCAACCCATATTCAATCAAGTGTGCAACATCCTATTCTAAAAACACATATCTCCATTTTCCCGATTTTGAGGCCCATAAATTTGGAAAAAACTACAAAATGGAACCACCTTCTATTTGTACTTTTTATACAGCCTCCAGATCATCAATTCCTTCGTCATGGTTCTTTATCAACATATATTTTCAACAATATCATTGGAATAACACAACTTACCCTGGAAACCCTCTTTGTAAAAAAACACAATCAACCTAAAAATAGTTCAATTTTACCTTTAGAGATTTTTCCCCAATATTTTTTTCTACACAATATGAAACACAACTTATGTGGATGCATAAATAGCTAGAAGACTTTTCTCTTGAAATGAAGTACCCCTTATCTTAGTTTTTGACACCCAAATTAATAAAATACTCACTAAAAATAACATATAATTTTCATGTTCCATGAAAATTGATATAAAATATCACTTCATTAAAGAGCATGTGCAGAAGAATCAAGTGAAGAAGGATTTTGTTCATACAAATTATAAAGTTGCTAATATCTTCACAAAAACATTGTTGACAGATATATTTTAAAATATATAGCTGATAATGGGTTCTTATCATCTCTCACTCAAGGAATAAAGTATGTGATTTTTTCTTCTCTCCATCTTATCGTTGTATATTGTTATCAAGGGGAAAATATTGTAACTTAAATATATCCATCGTTATGTGTTTTACCTTTTTATGGAATGAATTTATTTTGGGGGAGTTTATAAAATGGGTAATCATTAGTTTTCATGAATTTGTCCTATTTTAATAGTTTTTTTAAGTGGCTATAAAAAAATCAGGCATTAAGAAACTATTTTGAAGAAATATTTTATGAAAATTCCTTGTGAAGTAAGAATAAGTTTTTTATAAGGTTTAAGTAAATTGTTTCTTAAGTATTTACTTATAAAAAATATGGTATTTCTGTTCCTTGATTGTTATTTCGTGTATGGGTTTTGATCATGTAGGTGTAGAATTTTTTGATAAATACTCCATTGTATGAGTTAAAAAGTTTTAGTGATTTATGATCCTTGGTTAAATAAATCCAAAGGGGGGTTATTAGGATAAGGAAGTTTGGATGTCTTTTAAAGAAGAAAGAAGATATTTAGTGGATTTTGGGTTTTCTAAATAATTTTTCCCCATGTTTTTTATTTTTTTGTCTCAATATAAAACACCTAACTTGGTTAAGAATTATAATAATTAAATAACAAAATATAAGAACAGACTGAGTTTTCCAAAAAACCATCTGATAAACTATTCTGGACTAAGATACTTAGACAAATATTTTTTATAGAATTTTTATTTTATATTAGATAAAAAGTTCATCATATACATTTTTTTATGACATACAAAATATGAAGATGATTTAAGATTATAAATGTCTCTAGAATGATGAGTTATGAAATAAATCATGATCTTATAATTACTTATAAAGGGGGAGAAAATAATTTTTATGTACAAATATCATTCTATAATTTCATAAATAAGTTCACTAGATAGAGGTAAATGGATAGTGGTTTTCTTGAGAAGATTTTTTATTCATAGATTATTATGTTATGGTTGTTTCATAAGATCAAATGGAAACTATTGAAGAATATTTAGAGTTGCTACCCAAGAACCGTCTTCTTTATACTTTATGATTACCTATATTCGTAGTTTTCAATTTTTATAAACTATTTTTCACATCATGATTGATCTATGGAATGACATAGTATGTGATAATGTCATAAGAGAAATTATCACACATAAGGGTTATATAAGCTCCCCCTATGTTGGGAACACATTACTGTTACAACAATATTCATAAATATATATTATATAGTCATATGCATTCATTTGATGGATTCCAACGATACATGAAATCTGGGGTAGAGAATTATATGCCTTTTAGGAACATTATCATAGTGTACACCTAGTTGCGCCCAAATTTACCCAAGTTTTAAGGTTCAAGCGGTCGCTTGCAGTGCATCTTGGGTTGTGGAATCCTCAGAGACCTAAGAAGAATCTTTAGACACTCAATAAAAAGAGATGGATTTTTGGCTATGAAGTGGCCAACTTGGGTTGATTTTAGATGGATTTGAAAGAGTTCTAAAAGATCTATGTGAATTCAAATTATGAGAAAATGAGTTGATCATAGGTTATTTCTCGGGGTGGATTGAATGAATTATTTTTTTTTACGATTTTAATTTCATTAACTCGAGAAGGATTCATCCAATGAATTCAAACTAACCTCATCACTTACTGATTAAACACCTTAAAAACACATGATAATCACCTATACACGTTTAGGATCATTTTCATGAGCACTCTAAGGTAAAGGATGTAATTAGCACATAAAAGTGGGGTGAATAAATTCAATAAGGAAGAGAACGAATAAAAATCATTGAATGAAAGAAACACAATTAAAAGAAATTAATAACATTTAGGGCATGAGAAATAAAACTAAATCCATCCCCTTTATACTCCATTGGATCAACACATAAAAGAGCTACCCCTCCATTGATGACAAGTTCTCAATGGAAGCGGAAAGTAGACTTACGAGGGTGGAATTGAAGAAGTAAAAACAAAAAAAAATAACGATCACTCCACCATTGTGTGAACAAAATCACAAGGTTTGGTGTGAATAAATTCACACCTTGAGGCAATGGTATCAAGGTTATAAGGATAAGAACATAACAAGAGAAGAAGAAGAACTTTTATTGAATACTAAGTTGATTCGAACAACTTACATAAGAATGAAGAACGATTACAAAGGCAAATTGGCATAATAACATTACAATGAAAAGAAAGCACCAAGATCCCTAAATCCACCACCACTACTTCCTTAAATAGGAAAAAATGAATCCTTGGCCGAGCCACCAACATCCCATGTGCCTTTAATTAATTATGTTGGGGAAAGGTGGGTGGAACATTAATGATAGGAGACTTTTCCACTTCTTGCCCCGAAGTTGCATCCAGCTTGCATCCACCAGAAAGACGCGCCTAAAGGACCTTTTAGAAGGCCGAAGTTGAGTGGGACCTAGAATACGTAAATTAATCCCCAGATATCCCCTAACAGTCTGTAAAATTGCAGCCCAAAATAATAAACCTTTCGCGAGATATGATATAAATAGTGGGCTGTTTTTCTGGGCCGCAGAATCTGGCCCAGAATTGAATCTTCAATTTGGGACGCCTTAATCACCACCATTGTGGACGACTTATCACTGGCTCCAGAATATTTATTTGTTCCTATATATATCTTATAGTCTCCCATGAAATTTGGGCTTCATTGGGCCTGTATTGTGGGCCCCACATTCCCATCAGTGGGATGATATCCAATCTGCCTTCTCCAGAATTGTTTCCTTTCATCGCCAAATATCTACATCATACATTATGAATCCTCCATTGGTCCCTGAATGAAAAATGTTCATATTTATGTTTATATACATTTACCAAAATATCAAATTAAAATATTTATAATTAAATTCTCTAAAATCAGATCAACATCGGGCCTAAATTGGTGCAAATTAGGCATGAAGTGCACAAATGTTGAGAATGGATGTTCAAAATTAAAATCCACTAACTCAGGCCCATAAGATCAAAAATGAACATTTAATAACCTTAAAATTAAATCAAAATATGTTTTTTTATTATCTAATCACACCCCCAAACTTGA
The DNA here is from genome assembly GCA_963277665.1 of Viscum album. Classification (NCBI taxonomy): domain Eukaryota; kingdom Viridiplantae; phylum Streptophyta; class Magnoliopsida; order Santalales; family Viscaceae; genus Viscum; species Viscum album. Next base: position 1,074,872,844 of record OY728129.1, read on the forward strand.
GTTTTTCTAGTCCCGAGCAAAATATATCTCACAAAAATAAAATTCAAATGACCTTTTCCAAAAACATTTTAATACACATTTCTCACCCAAAGATCACATACCAAACAATTATGAAACCCATCAAAATCATTTAAAACAAGCTATGTCCATAAGCATATCTCAATCCCAATCCCATTCCTTTGTTCAAATTCATTTCCATATTTCATCCAAATTTAATTAAGCATGATGAAGTGTTGTGTGTCACAAAAGACATGGGGGTTCATTTTCATTCGAGGGAGAAAAGATGGAAGCGCTAGGAGTAATAAAATTTTAATAATAAGATGAGTAATCATTTTTTATTTTCTTTTTTTTGGGTTTTTTTTCAATTTTTCTATGGTAATTGAAATTGAACTCAATCGATTCAACCCATGTAGCAAGACTTTGCCGATGACTCCCAGGCTCAAAGACCATAGGGCACCAAGTGAAGCTCACATAATCGGGCATCATCTCGAGTTAACTCAGTCAAAAACAAATTAAAATTACCACAAATAGAGATAAAATGCCCAATTCTGGGCCAAGAAACTATGGAGTCACGATCCCCAAGTGTCGAAAGCCACACATTAGGTCAATTCATTGCTCTACGCGCAATTGATTTTTTTTTTGAATACTCATGTTAAAATTAAAATGATCTCCAATCCTATGCTATTTATTATGGGTCCCCAAGAACTAAAACTAAGACCCCACAATCTAGAGGATGTGCATTGTGTTTTTTTATTAAATGGATGAAAATATAACAGTGAAGAATCACATCGTAAAACCGCACTTTCCAATATCTATGCACACGAACATAAACTTGCATTAAAATCAGAATCAAGGCATGCAAAATTATTTGATATCCAATTTCAGAGTTTGGAATGTGTGTTATCATGTTCAAGGTTAATGACAGTTTTCCTTCCACACATTTTCATCTCCCCCCCAACTTAGAATAACATTGTCCCCAGTGTTTAATGAATTCAAACATAGAAGGGGTACGATAGAAGTTCAACAAAGACATTGAAAATGAAAATTATGGAATGAAGTCACCTGGTGGTTGATGTTTAAAATGCATTCCCATGTCTCCCTTCAATTCTGGTTTTTCTCCTAATGGCTTGGATGGTTCTGACCAGCTTTTCCCAATGACCTGTGACATGCCTTTAAATTTTTTTTTAAAATATATATATATATATATATATTAGTATTTTTTTTAACCTAAAAAGGTACAAATAACATAAACTGATGATACATTGTCTTCTCTTAAATTTATGGATAAGGTATTACTCAGGGATCACACCGCGTGACACAGATGAATACGGTGCTCCCCTTTCATACCCATCCTTACTCATAAAAGAAGAACAGGTCAACAATCTATTTTTTTTAAATACCAACAAAAAAAATAAAATAAAATAAAATAAACTGATGATACATTGTCGTCTTTATATTTTCTAGGTAAGGTATTACTCAGGGATCACACCATGTGACATGGATGAATACAGTGCTCCCCTTTCATATCCATCCTTACTCATAAAAGAAGATCAGGTCAACAGTCTATATATTTTTTTTAAATAAAAAAATGTGGAAGAAGGAAAAAAATGATTCACAAATATTAGAAAGATGAAGACCACGGGTTGCCTCCCATGCAGCGCTTTTGTTTAACGTCGTTATCCCGACATGGATCCTAAATCTATCAATTTTTTCCTGGTTCAAAGGTTGTCTCTGTTAACTCTACCTGTATTTCCTATTTATTGAATGATTCAATGAATGGTTTTAACCTATGACCATTGACCTTAAAAATTTTACCACTTGTGGGATCCTGAATCTCTACAGCCCCATGGGGGTACACATGATGCACTATGAATGGACCTGACCATCTAGACCTTAACATTCCCGGGTGTAAATGATGTTTTGAACTATACAAGAGCACAAGTTTTCCCAGTTCAAATTGTTTGTCTTTTATATTCCTAGATTGGTAGGCTTGAACTCTAGCTTTATTTATCCTTGAATTTTCATAAGCCTCCATCCTAAGTTCCTCAAGTTCATTAAGATCTAATTTCCTCTTTTCTTCGGCAAAATAAATGTCGAAATTCATTTTTTTGATTGCCCAAAATTCCTTATGCTCAATTTCAACTGGTAAATGTCATGCTTTTCTATAAACCAACCTATATGGTTACATTCCTAGGATGGTTTTGAATGCCGTGCGATATGCCCAAAGAGCATCCAAGAGTTTCTCAGACCAATTATTCCTAGAGGGGTTGACAGTTTTTTCAAGAATTTGCTTAATCTTCCTATTTGCTAACTCAGCATGACCATTGGTTTGAGGATGGTATGTAGTGGAAACTTTATGAGAAATTCCATACTTAGACATGAGTGAAGAGAATGGGAGATTACGGAAATGGGTTCCACGATCACTGATTATAGCCCTCAGAATTCCAAATCTAGAAAAGATATGCTCTTTTAGGAATCGGATCATAACTTGATGATCATTAGTCTTGGTGGGAATGGATTCAACCCATTTTGAGACGTAATCAACAGCTAAGAGGATGTAGAGGTATCCCTTAGATTTGGAAAGGGTCCCATGAAATCAATTCCCCAACAATAAAATATTTCGACGACCAGAATGGGAGTGAGGGGCATTTGATTTCTTTTGGAAATGGATCCTAATTGCTAACACTGAGGACAACTTTTGCAGTATTGGAAGGAATCCTTAGTGAGGTTTGGCCAGTAGAAACCACTTTGGAGGACCTTTGCAGTGGTTTTATTTGTAGAAAAGTGTCCTCCACAGGCCTCTCCATGACAAAATTTTTTAATGGACTCTTGTTCAGACTCGGGAACACATCTCCTGATGATTTAATCAGGACATAACTTGAAGAGGTAAGGATCATCAAACACATATTGTTTGACATCAAAAAGGAATTTCATCTTAGCTTGGGTCCCCAGGAATTTTGGAATGTCACACGTCACCAAATGGTTTGTTATGTCAGCATACCAAGGGAAATCACTCACTGAATAGAGGTGCTCATCGGGAAATGAATCAGACATAGAGAGGTGGTGTGAGTTGTCTTTGAATTCCATCCTAGAGAGGTGATCAGCTACAACATTTACAACACCCTTTTTATCATTAATGGTTAAATCAAACTCTTGATGAAGAAGGACCCACCTAATCAATCTAGCCTTGGAATCTTGTTTTTGGAAAAGGTATTTTAGGGCTGAATGGTCAGTGAAGACAATGATGGGTGATCCTAAGAGATAAGACCAGAATTTCTCTAAGGAAAAGACAACAGCAATCAGCTCTTTCTCAGTGGTGGTGTAGTTTATTTTTTCATCATTTACAGATTTTCTTGCATAAGCAATGACACAAGGAGTTTTCTCACACCATTGTCTTAAGACTGCCCCTACAGAAAAATCACTTGCATCACACATGAGCTCGAAAGGAAGTTTCCAATTTGGAGATTGCATGATAGGTGGAGATATAAGAGTTGACTTGAGTGTAAAGAATGATTCTTCATAGCTTTATGTCCATAAAAATGGAGCATCTTTTACCAATAGAGCACAAAGTGGTCGAGAAATAGAGCTGAAATTCCTAATGAACCTTCTATAAAAGCCAGCATGTCCTAAGAAGGACCTCACTTCCTTAACATTTTTAGGAGAGGGAAGGTGACGAATTATTTAAACCTTAGCTTTATCAACTTCAACCCCTCTACCAGATACCAGATGACCTAGAACATGTCCTTCCCTTACCATGAAATGGCATTTTTCCCAATTTAGTATGAGATTCTTATCCTCACACCTTGACAAAACCTTTTCAACATTTAGAAGGCATCCCACAAAAGTATCCCCAAAGATGGAGAAATCATCCATGAAGACCTCTAAACAATCCCCCACCATGTCCAAGAAGATTCCCATCATGCACCGCTGGAAGGTACCAGGGGCATTATATAACCCAAAGGGCATGCGCTTGAAAGAAAAAGTGTCGAATGGACAGGTGAAGGTTGTTTTTCCTTGATCCTCTAAGGAGAAATAGATTTTATTATACCCTGAGAATCCATCTAGAAAACAGTAGAATTGATGACCCTCCACTCGCTCGAGGACATGATCAATAAAGGGAAACGGGAAATGGTCTTTCTTGGTACAAGAGTTGAGCTTCCTATAGTCAATACAGACTCTCCATCCACTAATAACCCTTTTTGGAAGCATCTCTCCATCATTATTGGTTATTACTGTGATTCCATACTTCTTTGGAACCACATGGATTGGGATAACCCACTCACTCTCAGCTATAGGTAGATGATACTAGATTTTAACAATTTCAAAAGTTCTTTTCTCACTACTTCCATGAGATTAGGATTGATTCGTCGCTGAGGTTGACGATATGGCTTTGAATCGGATTCTAGAATAATTATATGAGTCCCGATAAGTGGGCTAAGCCCATGAATATCAGATAGGGTCCATCCAATGGCTTTCTTGTGTCTCCTAAGGACATCTAGAAGCATCCTCTCATGATTGGCTTCAAGAGAGGAAGAAATGAAAATAGGAAAGGATTGATTGTCCCCTAAGAATTCATACTTGAATGATGAAGGTAAAACCATAAATTCAAGATCATAGTGGTTATCAATTTCCAATAAAGGATGAGACTTTGTATTGAACTCAGTTTCTTTGTTCAGATTTCTTGACAAAATTGGTTCCTTGTGAAAAGAATTTTCATCCACTAAATTATCTAGAGTAGTTTCATGAATGGGTATGGACTCAATGTTATTGATTTCACCCATGGTATCATTGATTTGTGATTCTAGAAAATCATCAATAGAGCAATCTGAAAGAGATTCAAACCAAGGAGACAAATTTCCCTCATGTGAACAAAGAAAATCAATCTATTCTTGACTTAAACATCCTTAAGTAATTCCTTGTTGTTCCTTGAGTTCACTATCGACACTAACTATCCAATTAATCACATGGATCTCTTCATCATCCCCAATTTGAGAGTTTTCATTGTAGATGTTCAAGTTTAGACTCATGTTTCCAAAGGTGATGGTCATGTTCCCATTTCGGACTTGGATAACAGAGTTGATTGTTGCAAGGATGGGACGAACAAGGATGATTGGGGTTTTCTCCCTAGGAACTAAGCTTGGGTGATTGTCTAGAACAATGAACTCAGCTGGTTAAATGAAATTTTCAACTTTCACCAAATCATCCTTTAAGATCCCCTTTGGAACTCGAATACTACGATCAGCAAGTTGAAGAGTGAAAGATGTGGGTTGGATTTATTCGAGCCCTAACTGACAATACATAGCATAAGGAATGAGGTTCACACTGGATTCTAGATCACACAATGCTTTTACAACTTTGTTCTCTCCAAGTTCAACATTTATGTAAGGGCATCCTGGGTCTTTCATCTTTGGAGGAAGGGTTCCTTGGATTGTTGTGCTAACATTTGCTGCCAGAAGGACTTGGTTCTAATGTGAGAATTTATGTTTAACTGTGCAGAGGTCCTTAAGGTATTTTGAGTATGAAGTAATGTTTTCAATGGCATCGAGGAGTGGAATGTTCAACTTGACCTGTGAGAATATTTCCCTCAATGTTTCACTCAATTCAGGCTTGGTTTTCCCCCTCATGCGTTGAGGAAATGGGGCAGGTTGTGGGGTTGTTTTTTGAAGAGTTGTTTCTTTCACAATTTTATTAGTATATTTAGTTTGTTCATGTGTTTCATTTGAATTTTCATTAGAGTTTGAATCTTCAGGTGGGTTTTGACCTATTTGTTCAGGTTTCTCAATTGATCTCCCACTTCTCAAAACTGTCACAGCCTTTAGTTTTTCATGAGTTGTTTGAGTGCAACTTGTATCCCCCCTTGATGTTTTTTGTGGAATGGCCTATGTGGGCATGGGTGCCTTTCCAGTTTTGATGGTTTGAAGTTCATGTTTTAGGGATGAGACTTCTGAGTTCATCCTTTCCATTTGTTTGCACAATTGTTCAAGGATTGGGAGAGGGACAGATTGGGAAGGGGTTTGTGTTGGTTGGGTTATCCCAGGGGGATACTTTGGTTGTTGGATGGGTTGTTGGTATTGGACTGGAGGATGTTGGTATTGGACTAGTTGTGGTTGGAATTGTTTATGGTTTTGAAAATTTTGTGTAGGGTAGGGGTTTGGTCCTTGTGGTTGTCTAGGTTGTTGGTTATCTTTCCATCGGAAGCCTGGGTGGTCCTTATACCTTGGGTTAAATGTGTTTGGGTATTGAGGCTTTTGAAAGTTTAGGGAATTGACATCAGTAGGTAGTCCTCCTAAAAGAACATCCTTGATGGATGGAATGGTTGGGCAGTTGTCTGTTTTTTGGTCATGTTTGTCACAGATTATGCAAACAAGGTCTATAGTTTGGATTTCATTGATTTTCCTATGGTCTATCTCTTCAACCTTCCTATAGAGTGCTGCAAGTTTCGCCCTAAAGATTTCCTCTGCCCTAAGTGTATACATTCTAGTAGTTCTTTGAGGCTTTTCAGAATAAGGTGATGTTCCCCATGTTTGGTTTTGTTCAGCAAGGATTTCTAGATACTCGTAAGCATCATTTAGGGATTTGTTTATAAAGGTCCCATTACACATCATGTCAATGAATTGTTTGTTCCCCGGGCCCAAACCTTCATAGAAAATTCTTACTTTTTCAGGAATAGAAAAACCATGGTGTAGAACCATGTTTAGGGTGTCTTTGAACCTCTCCCATGTTTCATAAAATGACTCTCCCTCTTTTTCAAAAAAAGTTTTGGATACTCTTTTTAAGTGCAATTATTTTGTGGTGGGGAAAGTATTTCTTGAAGAATTCTCTTTGCAGTTGGTTCCAAGTGTGGATTGATGAGGGTCTCAGATTATTTAACCAGTTCTTTGCTCGATCCCCAAGTGAGAAAGGAAATAGCCTCATCTTAGCTGACTCATGTTGATGTGGTGAGCACATGGTTTCAACAATGTCATTGAACTCGTTGACATGAAGGTAAGGCATTTCTGACTCCATCCCATGGAAGGTGGTTTAGGACATGAGGTTTAAAGACATAGTGGGCATCTCCTAGGAAAGCATGCCTAATGCAAGAGGGTTCATTGGTCCAGGTAGGTGTAAGGTAGTCATTCATGGTTTGATCGACTGCATTCCCCAAATTTGGGTCTGCCTCATTTGGATTTCCATTTTGGTTCCCATCCGGGTTTATGAGTTTGTTTCTTTGAAGACCCTCCATTGAAATTGACTCAATCTTTAACTCTGGGGTATTAGTAAGGTTAGGATCCAATGGTGTACTTGACTCCCCTATCCTATGACTTTCCACCCAAACTAGTCTGTTTGAGGTATCGCCTGTGAAGGCGGACATGCGCCAAAAAAAAGTGAGAAAGGGAAAAGATAAGAGATCTTGGGTGAGAATAGAAGAATGGGGGTGAGGAAAGAAGGTTTTTGTCTAAGGAACTTACTTGGTCCCCGGAAACGGCGCCAAAATTTGGTTGTTCCCAAATTTACCCATGTTTTAAGGGTCAAGCGGTCGCTTGCAGTGCAGCTTGGGTTGTCGAATCCTCAGAGACCTAAGAAGAACCTTTAGACACTCAATAAAAATAGATGGATTTTTGGCTATGAAGTGGCCAACCTGGGTTGATTGTAGATGGATTTGAAAGAGCGCTAAAAGATCTATGTGAATTCAAATTATGAGAAAATGAGTTGATCCTAGGTTATTTCTCGGGGTGGATTGAATGAATTCCTTTTTTACGATTTTAATTTCCTAAACTCGAGAAGGATTCATGCAATGAATTCAAACTAACCTCATCAATTACTGATTAAACACCTTCAAAACACATTATAATCACCTATACACTTGTAGGATCATTTTCATGAGCACTCCAAGGTAAAGTATGTAATTAGCCCATGAAAGTGGGGTCAATAAATTCAATAAGGAAGAGGAAGAATAAAAATCATTGAATGAAAGAAACTCAATTAAAAGAAATTAATAACATTTAGGGCATGAGAAATAACATTCAATCCATCCCCTTTCTACTCCCTTGGATCAACCCATAAAATAGCTACCCCTCCATTGATGGCAAGTTCTCAATGGAAGCGGAAAGTAGACTTATGAGGGTGGAGTTGAAGAAGTAAAAACAACAAAAAATAACGATCACTCCACCGTTGTGTGAACAAAATCACAAGGTTTGGTGTGAATAAATTCACACCTTGAGGCAACGGTATCAAGGTGATAAGGAGAAGAACAGAAAAAGAGAATAATAAGAACTTGTATTGAAGACTAAGGTGATTCGAACAACTTACATGATAATGAAGAACGATTACAAAGGCAAATTGGCATAATAACATTACAATGAAAAGAAAGAACCAAGATCCCTAAATCCACCACCACTACTGCCTTAAATAGGAAAAAATGAAGCCTTGGCCGAGCCACCAACATCCCATGTGCCTTTAATTAATTATGTTGGGGAATGGTGGGTGGAACATTAATGATGAGAGACTTTTCCACTTCTTGCCCCGAAGTTGCAGCCAGCTTGCATCCACCGGAAAGACGAGCCTAAAGGACCTTTTATAAGGCTGAAGTTGAGTGGTCCCTATAAGACTAAAATTAATCCCCGGATATCCCCAAAAAGTCTGTAAAATTTCATACCAAAATAATAAACCTTTCACGAGATATGATATAAATAGTGGGCTGTTTTTCTGGGCCACAGAATCTGGCCCAGAATTGAATGTTCAAATTGGGACGCCTTAATCACCACCATTGTGGAAAAATTAGCACTGGCTCCAGAAGAATTATTTGTTCCTCTATATGTATTCTAGTCTCCCATGATTTTTGGGCTTCATTGGGCCAGTATTGTGGGCCCCACATGCCCATCAGTGGGATGATATCCAATCTGCCTTCTCCAGAATTGTTTCCTTCCATCGCCAAATATCCCCATCATAAATTATGAATCCTCCATTGGTACCTGAATTAAAAATGTTCATATTTATTTTTATATCCATTTACCAAAATATCAAATTAAAATATGGATAATTACATTCTTTAAAATCAGATCAACATCGGGCCTAAATTGGTGCATATTAGGCATGAAGTGCACAAATGATGAGAATGGATGTTCAAAATTAAAATCCACTAACTCAGGCCCATAAGATCAAAAATGAACATTTAATACCCTTAAAATGAAATCAAAATATTTGTTTTTATTATCTAATCAACACCATTTGTGATTTATAGTGTAGTAGATTATGATGACGAGACACGCATGTAGGAAATCCAAATTTATATGTTTCATTGGATGTTTCTATATATGGATGTGTGTATTGTTCCTTAAATTTTAATATTATTATCAATGGATATTATTAGTATTGTAATTTAGTTTATTTTTGAAAACATTTGTTACATAAGTATGCAGTGAAGTAGGATATGGTGATCGCATCATGAGTAATATTTCATTAATCAACAATGTGAGAAATAATTTGTACCTTCTATTGTTTAAAGAATGTTGATATCTTAGTCCCTTTGATGGAAATTATATTACCTAAATAAATTAATTTCCATGGGATATTGTAAGAAATTTTAATTTCCTGAAATTCAAAAAAAAAAGGCATCCAACACACAGGTTTATGGCACCAATATCCAAACTAATTGATTAGAGATATCATGATAAAGGACTTATATTACATTGAAAAAATCCATATGAGGTTTTATATTATCTTGGAATTAATTTCTTTCTCAATTGTTTTCTTATTCTGATTTTAGATACTAACCTTGGACTTTAGGCTAATTATCCAAATTCTTCACAGAAAGAGACCTGGAGGGTCACACGCTATGTGTATACAGAACAATAGTTAAAAATATTATTATTTGTTATTTAACATGTCGAAAAAATATTTTTTTTATATGTGGTTTAATAATTATTCTTGTTTTCTTGATTGCATATATTTCACCACTAGTAATTCGAGATAATATTTTATGAGAATAATATTTAATAAGTATTTATTTTATATTTAGTGAATATAATATTTATTTAATTATTTCATTAAATTAAATATTGATAGGGCTGTGGTGGGATCTTCGGAATGATTGGGTTGCAGTGGTGACTTCCGTACGCACCATAGATTTGTCAAAAGATGTTTTCATCATTTTTATAAGATGTGAATTATTTATGGAGTTGGGTTTTGGCCAATTATTTATGTTTTCAAGAATGTTATTTATTATAATTGGAATGTATTATGGATTTAATCCATTTCTAATCATATAATTAATGCACTTAGGCTGAGGACTAGAGATGTTATATGGAGTCTTCTGCCTCAATGGATTGAATACCTTGAGTAGGTAATGCATCTCAACAAAACGATTGTTTATGATTATCAGGAGTCTAAGAAAGTGGTTGATTCCTTCTCCAAGAGAGATGTCAGAGAAATGACCTCCTTGTGGTCATTTAAGGCCCCTGATTTTAGTACTTCTCTAGTGGAGGATGACATTTGGGGGTTTATCAGTCTCGATTATGTAAATCACCTTAAAATGTGTAATCTTTCTACTTTATTATTCATTATTAAATTTTAGTCTCATCTCATCAAACCTATTTATTCCGAGAATTTATTTACGTATTGGTGAATATTGGAGTGATATTTATTTATGAAATAAATTTTCATTATTCAGGGTCAAATATATATTGTGGAGGAATGGAAGACAAATTTTAATTGTCTAGTTTGAAGTAATATATATTGACATTATTTGAATTATTAATATTTAATTATTTCAAGAATTTTTCATTTTTTAAGAAATAATAATAAAAATATTATTATTATTATAGACATGGGAATTTTCAAGAATTAAGGAAATTATTATAGAGTATATGCAATTATTATTTTCTAACACTTGTAGTGTATAAAACAAATTATAAAAAAATTATGGGGTTTCCATTTTTTGGGTTGTGTACAACAAAACTCAGATATTTCTTTCAATGACCTAGAGTGTTTCCTTCTCCAAGGATACTCTCAAGAATGAAGAGAATTCCTCCACCACCACCACTTTCAATTATAAGAAGAATAAAGATAATCATTCTTGAAATGATTCTCAAGGAGATCAAAGATTAAAGACTCAAACAATAGGATCTGCCATTCTAGAACCCATAGATCCCTAAGACAATATTGTTAGGTTTCTATAGAACATGCGGATTAATACTGGAAGGAATCTTCACTTGAATCCTAAAATCAATAGAGTAATAATGTAGAGACAATTTTAAATCCATCAATAAATAAATAATTCATTGAAAAGAAATTATTTAATTATATAAATTGATTATAAATAAAATGTGATGATCGCGTTTTTTGTTTTCTATATTCTCGCATAAATTGATTTTTTATTCAAATATATTGGTTTCAAACTTTTTCATAGATGTAAATATCATATTAATCATCAATTATAAGAAAAAATGGGTTAAGAATCCCCCATCCAGTTTTTCTTCTGCACTCGGAACCTTTTATTGTATAGAAGGAATTTCATAATTATTTATAATTATTCAATGATAATTGATTGATTTATGAGTTTATCATTACATTTCAATTATGGTTTAATCATTCTTTAATCAAAATCATGGGACCTTATCTTTTTTATCTTCATTCTGAAAAATATAATCAAAACCAATTAATTTTATTAATGATGAATATTTGAAGAACTCGTATAGATGTGTCAAATATTTTGGATAAAAAAGACAATAGTATATGTTTTGTATCCCATTACAATATGTCTTGTATCAATTTTTAATACACCATGAATTAATTTGGAATTAATCCAATATGTGTACATTTATTACATGTTCTGTGCATTTAAAATCATTTTGTGTTTATTGGTCCATGATGGTCTATGGTAAACCAGACTACATGGCCCGTAACATTCATACACAATGCGTAGCCTTTTAGACAAATACGGGTCATACTTTTCTTATGCGACTGAAATGACAGGAAATTGGGAAACATAGAGACCACACACCATGTATCACATGTATATTCCATTTAGTATTATTTTAGTGGAAAAATATCACATCGATCCCCTAGGCATGTTTCACAGATAGATAGTGAGAAATATACATATCGTGTATGTTGAAATTAAAGGTTTTGTATATTACCAAATTAGATAAAATTAAAAAATAATTTAGTATACTACTCAAACCATATAAATATGTGTTTTATTTTTACCCAAAAATTCATATCCATGCACACTTGGACCCCCAAATTTATTAATAAAAGAAAATTGAAAAGACAGACAAGAGAGAGCGAGAGCGAGATTACATGTTAGAATAGTTATAATCACCACATTCATACCTGGTCAGATCAGCAGCATCTGTCGATTCCCATTCTGATTGTGTCTCATATTGTTTCAGAATATTGATATATTCCTTCTTTCATTCCAATTGCTCCATGTATAACTTCTCCTTATACTTCTTAGAACATGGCTGAGTGGTCATTGTCCACAGAACTGCAGAGTAATCTTTCCTCAGTTTCCTTAAAACCGGGACAGTCATGACACCCTCACTGTCAGAGATTCTTTTCTTTTCGCCTCAAACAATGTCACAGTATGAGACTCTATTCATATCCTTATCACTTTCCTTACCCTCATCATGATTTTCCCCCCACTTGGTAGGGATGGGCTCCACATTTCCCAGAGTTTGGGCATCGACCCTTTCTGTTCCTCCATTAGAGGTGTTCCTCCATTCAGCAGAAGAAACAAGTTTCTTTTGGACATTCAGTGTAGTGTCATTCTCCATCAAAGAGGGCATACGACTCATATTCTCAGAGGTAATATCCTCATGATCTCTATAAGGTCCACTATGAGATCTTGTCGGAGTAGCATCAATAATCAACTCTTTTCCATTCCTAGGAGTCAGCACCTCAGGCAGGGTTGACTTCATAGGAGGGTCATTGTCTTTGATGACATGCTTTAGTGAGGATGAATCCTTCAAGTTATCCTTATGTCGGCAAATATTGGATGGGTGTCCTCACATCCCACACTCCATACAAGTGATTTTTTTACGACACAACTGCAATGAGTGCCCCACAACCATGAATTTAGAGCAGAAGAGAGTTTTGTTTTCATATTCAACATCAATCAAAATTTGATCAGAGGGAATAGAAAGTGTTACCGTGTCAATGAGAGTGGAGCTGAGATCAACTTCCACTAGAATTCTAGCAAAGTTCCCATACCTGACATTTGTTGTTTCCTTATCAAGATGGATGGGTGTTCCAATTGTCATTCCAATATCATGCAGGATCTCTAGATGCCAAAGAACCCAATTCTGCCCATGAAGGCGCACACATACTTGAGAGAAGACATTTTTCGCATTCGAGACATTGAAGTCTAGAGACCATTCATCCAGATGAACCCACCCCAGCTTTAGAAACATGGAACCAAAACTCCAAGCCTTTAGCTTCAAGTCAGCCGATGGAAACAAGTAGTGAAAGAATCCTCGCCCAAGAGAGACACATTTCCAACCAGTAAAGCCCCACAACATCGAAATTCTACGGAATAAATCTTCACATTTCCAGGGCATCTCACCTTTTGGGAGGGAAATATGAGCAATTAGTGAATTCTCACCCAATGCCAATCTAGCAAAAATCACACCAGGGTTGGCCTCAACATGAGCCAACAAGCCCTTTCGAAGGATCCTCCTATGACAGGGGTCCGCATTCCTTTTCGGATCTGAATCCTTAATCACTTTAACAAAAGATTGGTGACCACATGATGCAACACCAGTGGGCTCCCTCAATGATTCCATGTACCCAGAAATATCCCAAGCACACTAATCCGAGGGTTTGCAGGACAAAGGCTTCTCTGCTGCGCAACCCGTAGCAGCCTTCAATCCCTCCGCCTTCATCCATTCATCATCAGACCTCCATGATACATGCCCACTAGAAGAGGAGGGATTCAAACCGCCAGACGACGCAAGAACAAGAGTCCTCGGCCTTCGTGAAACAGAGGTCAATGCGGGGGAAATCCCGCTCGGAACCACATCCTTCGCACAGACCTCTATGATGGGTTTTATTTATATTAAAAATCTCATTAATATTTGTTTAGTTTTTGGAAATACATATGATTTATATGTCATAATACAATCATTTCTCTACACACATTGTAACATAACACACTACAAAAATACCATGTGTTACTTCTATAATTTATTTGACAATGTGAATTCCATGAAATAATGTGATAATTCTTGAATGTTATATGTCGGATTAGTAAACAGTATAAAAATATTTTACATTGGGTATTTTGGAGATGTAATCACCATTTTTTTCAAGGTAAATGTTTTGTAAACATTTATTTTTAAATAACTTTTTAAATTTGTTCAAATTTTTGATGGATGACAATCTCAATAATTATTGAATGATAATTAATATAAAATAATTGATTAAATAAAGAAGATAAGTAATTGATTCAAATGTGATTTATCTTAAATGAATAATTATTATAATTGAATTTTATTTTTATTAAACATGTAATTAATTACATGTATGTGGATGATCATGGGAATATAACATACCTTTAAGTGTTATTGGTTTCTTTTAATTAATTAAATTAAATTAATATGATGGTTGGAGAGTCATCCTTCCGCTCATTATTCATGGTCCTTCATGCCCATGGTTTCTTTTATTTAAAACCCATAACCAATCAATTGGTTCCCATCACCAATGTGTGAGTAAGATATTATGCAATAGATGAAGCTCCTAAAAAATAGAGGCAATTTGAGCTTGGATTTATGGTGAAACCAATCCAAGAGGTATATGGGTGGACAGGAGGAAAGCTACAACATGAACCATTTCCTGGTTCAGGGTGTTTTCCCCTAGGATTAGATAGTTTATCATCCACCAGATAAACTAACTATAAGTAAAATCTCATGATCATTCAACTTTATTATTTTATTTTTGTCGTGTTTCATTTTTAATCTCAGTATGGGTGTTTTATCTCACATGAATTAATGAATTAGTGATCAAGTAAGATGGAACTAAAATAAAATGAATTATAAATTATCATTATCCAAAACATGGTTAATTACTTATGTAAATCCTCTTAATATTAAATATCATTTAATAATGATAAAATAGGCTATTTACACATATATATATAATTCCATTAATTATATATACTAAGTCGGTATATCCTTCTACTACTTAATTTAAAATCAAAACATAGTTCAAAGTTCATGACTGGGCCATGTTAGTATAATTTTAGTTATTGAGTAATTATGACTTAATGTTTTAGGTTGACTTAACTTTTCTCACATCAATGATTGGCTTCCCAAGTATAAATCGGTGTAACTAAGGGGAAAGTGTTGAGTTAATCCTATTTAAAGATTTTAGGATTGTGAATTCCACTTAATAGATCAAGGAACTGTGAATTAGTGTAGTTTGGAAATTTTATGCCAATATAAAAACATTTAAATAACTTGTCAAACCCAATCCTATGTTTTGAGGAGACGAATATGGGTCATTTCCACTATAATGTCCAAGAAATAAGATATTAAAAATTCAATGATAATGACTGTTGGTTTTTGATAATGTAGTGAGATATTAATAAATATAATATAATATTTTTTATTTAATTTGATCAGATAAAGTCCAAATATTATTCTCTTATTAATTGTATAAATGAAAATAAACATGAATTAAAACCTATCATTGTGATCCATACTTGAGAAGAATAATTATTTCACCATCAATAACATCAAATAATGGAAATGAAACTTATGAGTTATCTTATTCCATAAAAGGAAATTATATGTGCTAGAAGAACCCATTTTCGAAGCACCTAACCTAACAGATAGAGAAGAAGAATTGTCTCTCTATGAGAAACATTAGAATGATCCTAAAGATGTTCAATGATTCATGATACCATCCTTTATCAATGTTCTTCTAATGAAATATGTGGCCATGGATGTGTATAGAGTGATTTTTCACCATTGGGTTATCTATCAATAGAACGTTAGAATAGGAATATCTAGATGCATGGAAAGAAATAGGAAGAAGTATGTTTTGTATGTGGAAACAAAGGCCACTGCAAGAGGAAATGCACCTAGAATAAATGGGAAGAAAAAGGTTCATCTGTTTTTGACTAAAATATTTAAATATATCTAAAAATTTAATATTAGATAAATCTTATGTTTCTCACATATGTATCCAAATGTTGAAATGGCACAACTGGTTTTTTTTCTTTTCATGTCATGGTTTTGATCAGGTTCATTGAAAATCACAGTCCTTTTAGTGGGTGTTGGGTGTGATTTATATGGAGTTTTGAACTACCATATATTTCTAATCACCCTAACTTGGGTTCCACATTTCTTATTAATGATTTTTTGTAGAGAGGGTGGTTACTTAATGATTTGGGCCAACCGTGAGCCCATTTCCAGATTAAAAAACCAAATTTTTTTATGTTATAACTCCTTTGTTTTTCAATATCATTCACCCATTACACATCATAGACTTCCTAAACTGACATATTAAAACCGCTATATCATTTTTGACCACTTAATAATTCATAATCATGGTGAATATGGGTTACTTATTTAGGTATTGGGCCAACCTGTGTTCCCATTTCTAGCTTTTTAAAAAATAAATTGTTTCTTTTATATCTTCTTTACTTTTTTTATATTTTTCAGTTATTCTACATCCCAATTGATTCAAAAATACATATCCTAACCCCCATTATCATGTTTACCACTTTATAGGTCATTTGAATCAAATATTAGGGTGAAGTCTCTCAAGATTCCCTAAATCATCCAGAATTGAGAAGGTAAATTGGTTCATTCATAAATCATTCAATTTGTGCACTTTTTTCCACAATTCATATTTCCTTGGTTCATCCAGATCTTAGGATAGTCTCAATTAATTTACAACCTGTTACCTTTTTTCTATGGTTTTATATCTAATGGAAGAAAAGTAGTTTCATTGTTGAAAAGGTACGATTCCTTTTCCTTTATCCTCCATCTTCTTCCTCCATTCATTAATTATTAGTTTTATAATCTCCCATATTCATGATCGACCTAGGGTTCTGTTATCCCATGATTTTTGATGGGCATTTTGTTTTTTTTTGGGTCTGGTCATTGTAAGAACCCAGATCTTCATTTTCAGGTATGTCTTTACTTTTTATGAAGTTTTTGAGAAAAGAGGAATTTATGGAAATTTTTGAAGTACACACCGTGTACTTTATGAGTACATACTATGTACTCCCTTGTTGTGCCAGGATGTGTTCTAGCCATGTCCGAGCCATGCACACGGTGTGTAGGGGTGAAGTGGAGGCCCCTTAAAGTGGAGTACGGAAAAGCTAAGTACACATTGTGTACTCCAGAAGTACACGCAGTGTATTTTCATTTTTTTCATTAAACGGACTGGGGTCACGTCTCATCGACAGAATGCTCTTCTTCTCCAGCTTCTTCATCTGAGAGAAATTGTACGGCCACAGATCTTTGACGAGCCCCCATTTCTATGTCTGTTCTCCAATTTGATCGTCGTTTATTGCATTGGAACGGCAGCGGTGGGTCCTCCCTTTTCCTAGAGCTTTGTTTTCCAATTCCTCTTCTTTCTCAAGTTATCGTGGGTTTAATGTTTTGTGCGTTTTCTTATATCCACATTGTTCTAAGGAGAATCAATCATCGTGTCCCAAGTATATTGTTCTCCTAGAATCCAGGTAGGTGGTTTGTGCCTTACCTTTCGATGTCTTTGACTTTTATGTGCAAATTCCACTAATACCCATGAATGGGGTATTGTGTGTTTACTGTTTTGACCTTGTGGTTATTCCTGCCTTTAATTCATGCTTGTGTAGAGGTAAATTGATCATTTTTTTTATAATTGTTGTTCTTGGATGTTTTTCCCATGCTTTGTTCTGTTTACGACCTTTGGGTCTTTGTTTGCCTTGGCTGTTTTGCCTGTTTCCATGCCTAGTGACCGTAGGATGGAGTAACGATGATAACATGATTGTTTTTTGTAGATTGTTTAGCCAAGTAGCTCTATTGGTGTACTTTGGTTAGCCAAGTAGCTCTGTAGGTGTACATTGTCCTTATAGAATTATTATGCACTGACTGGCACGGGGTTGTGAGAACCTGGTGCTATAGACTATAAGGGATAGACAGAGTGAGATTCCTAGAGTTCCTTTGGACATTATGGGCTACAGGGGATAGACCTCGTGAGTTTCCCAGAGTGCCTTGGATCTTATAGACTATAGGAGGGTAGACAGAGTGATCTTCCTCAAAGATTCTTTACTTGTTTAATTGATTTAAAACCTTTTCTAGGCTAGAGAAGGAATTGACTAAGTGAGCTTCCTTAGAGAATCTGTGATAGGCCTGAAACTATAGGAGGAATTAACCGAGTCAGCTTCCTCAGAGAGTTTCTAGACCTTGGGGCCACGAGAGTTAGACCATGTGATCTTCCTCAGAGAGTCCCTGACTGCCCTATAATATAAGGGTAATTGACCGAGTGAGCTTCCCCAGAGAGTCATATAAATTTGTACGACCAAACCAGAGGGGTTAGGCTGAGTGCACTGCCCAGAGGGTTGTGGTACTTCTCAGTTAGGACCAGAGGGGATGGCTGCGAGTACTTCCTAGAGGGTTTCCTATTAGCGGTTAGCTATTTTCTTCACAACTGCTTGTTGTTCTGTGGACTGATTACTATTTTATATCTTCATGTTACTGCATGTTGTTTACTGTTACTGTTTACTTCTTACTGTACTATTACCTCCCATATACTCACTTACTGTTAGGCACATATCTTCAGGTATTTTCCTACTGGGATTTAGTCTCACACCCGGTTTGGGCCATGCTTTTAGACCCAAGAAGACTATTTTGTTGCAGGTATATACAAGGTCAAGTACCCTTTGACTTTTGGTACTTGATTGCTTTGGAGTAGGAGGGCATGGGACCAAGCGATGGCTTGCGATGCTGAGAAGTTTATCTGTTTACCTTTCTTTTGTACTTTGGTTTGGCACTATTGTATTTCCAGCATTGTGACTTGTTTGGAAGCTTTCCTAGACATATGTATCATGAATCATTTCATATATATGTGTGTGCTCCATTTGTTTATTGCTTTAGTCTTCCATTGTTTAATTGTGTATGGATTGTTCTGTTTTCAATATTTCTTATTTTTTACTTCCGCTGTGTAATCTGCCAATGAGGGCATAATTTCCCCACTATCAAACCCAATGCCCTCACTGCTAGTCAGAAGCCTCTGGCGTATGGGAAATGCACTTGAGGCCATGTGACCAACTAGGTACGGGGCGCCTCTGCGTTGCTTCCGGAACCGGGATGTTACAAAGTGGTATCAGAGGAGTTCTTTTCTCTTGACTTACTATTTTGATCCTTATCCAGGGATAGGACGGATTAGGTACTTGGTGTTAAGCTGTGCTCAGGAGTAGCTAGCCTGTGTATAGGGAAAATCCAATCTACCTCGCTTATTGTAGTTTTCTGGTTTTGTGATGTTACAGTTGATATGATTTCACCTAGAGTGAATCACATGACTTGTGTTGTTATTATTGTTTCTATTATGGTTCTATTTCAGTCACAACCCGATGAGATGAGGGTATGTCATCTCATGCATCATATAGGCACTTGTTAGAAATCACATGTCATGCATTCTTGCCATGTAATCTAGGATGCATTAGAAATTGCATTTTTTTGTGATAGACGTTGTGTAGACTACCCATGCTGTTGTGATAGATGCTTGATAGAATCTCTGCTACTTGATAGAGAACTTTTTGTAATGTACCTTGTTTAAATGAATGCCAAATTTTTATTCTTGAGGTGTTATGTGACCTCACGAATCGGAAGATAGTGGATCATTGACTTGTTTCTCTTGTATATGATATGTAGGAGATGCCAATCTTTGATTCGCAGGGAGTATGGGCCCTCACGGATCGGAATTTTGCACCTTCATGTCTTGATTTCTGTGTTTTCTGGGCATCATTGTAGTTTCAAAGCTACTACTTTTAAAAACCCAGATTACACGGCGTGTACTTATAATGTACACACCATGTAGTTTTTAAACAGTTTCACTAACTATGTGAGCAGAAACACGGGTTGTGGAAAGATCTTCAGGAACACGCCGTGTACGGTAGGTACATGTTGTGTAGTGGCGAGCCGTGTACCCGACCGCTTCACTAACAACACGGGCCGGGGAAGCTCGAGTAGAACATGTTGTGTTGGTAAAGAACACGCCGTTTAGTCTTGTTCCAGGTACCCGGCCATGTCACGAACAACATGGGTTGGTGTTATCTTCTCCAATACATGCCATGTTTGGTCGGAACACGCCGTGTAAGGTTCAACGGTGTAGCCGACCGTGTGACTAACAACACGGGTTGCCGAAAACTTGTCTAGTACACACCGTGTTCATAGTGAACACACTCTGTAGTATTAGTTTAAGTGGACCGTGTAGGTTTAGCTGTGTAAAGTGACTCGGGCATGGGAACAGAGTCCAAGTACATGCCATGTGTGGGGACAACACGCCATGTAGTTCGGGTTGTTACACAAACAGTGGGGAAGGAATACACGCACATGTGAATGGTTTAAGAGAATATGCGGTGTAGTTTTTTTATACAAACCATGTAGTTATGTTGTGTGCAGCGTGAATGTTTCCTTCCCCTGTTCCCGTTTTGTACTCTTGTGTTCTCAGTCTTTGATAATCCTGATCCAACGTGGGCTTTTGATCTTTCAGAGCTATTCCTCCGAGACGTCCTCCGGTTGTACGTCAGTTTCCAGATGGTGATCAAACACCAGATATGGCCAATCATGATCCTCCTACAGATCCTCTTGTTGTTCCAACTTTGGCGCCAGTAGTTATAACTGTCGCGGGATCCGAGACGATGTTCAGGGAGGACTTCCTGAGGATGATGCAAACTTTTCACGGAGCGTCACCTCCTGCCCCATCGACGGCCGAATTGACGAAGGTATTTTGGAAACACCATCCTCCTATTTTCTCAGGGTATGGAGGAACCCATGCTGCCGAGTCGTGGTTAGAGGCCACGCGGACTATCTTCGAGCATCTCGAGATACCCTTAGAGTAGAGGGTAAAGCTGGCCACCAATATTCTCTGAGACACCACCAAGAGGTGGTAGGAGGTGATTTTACAGTTAGGGAACCAACAGAGTATATCTTGGGATGAGTTTCAGTGCACCTTCTATGACTACATCAATCTGGTGACCCTGAGGGCCAATCGAGCCATGGAGTTTATGAGTCTGCAGTAGGGTACTCTTTCTGTTATGGATTACTCATCTCACTTTACTGAACTGCAGTGTTTCACACCGATCCCAGCAGCTGATGAGTTGTTCCTTTATAGGAATTTTGAGGATGGTCTCAGGAAGGATATCCATTCCCAAGTGAATATCATCAGGTTGACTTTGATATCCTCTATCATCAATCAGGCGCTAATCATTGAGCACAACCTAAGGGATTCTGGGGCTGTGAGCCAGGGCGGTTCGACATCCAGAGCTGGTGTTCATCCTACGGATAGTAGGAAGTGCCGCAGAGAGTCTTCTCGAGGAGATCAGGTAAAAAGGGATGTATCTTCTAGAAGACTCTAGAGTTTGGGGAAATGCGCTTGAGTCCATGTGACCAACTAGGTACGGGGCACCTCTGGGTGGCTTCCGGAACTGGGACGTTATATTCGTCAAAGTTTTAGGGTTTTTAAATGCCCAGATGGTGATATTGTGTGTTCTTTTACATTACCCCAAGGATTTGAGGTAGGATATCCCTTTCACAAGCCATTATCATTTACGTTTCATCATTCTCATGATGTTATAACATTATTTATATAATATTTGCTGCTGTGAAATCTTTGTTTTATTTTTTTTGTGTGTAAATGATGTTTTATGCCATATTTTGTTAAAAATATAGTTTTTTTGGTATAAATGTGCACTCCTCTTGTTTGATAAATTATTCCATGAGGTTTCACACTTTTTTTATTGTATTTTGAATATTTTTCAGTATATTAAATAACTTTTTGGTATGAAATTGGTATTTTATCCCATTTTAAGTGCATTAAATAAGATGTTTTTTTAAAGAGTGTATGCCATGTGTTCGGTAAATTTCTTGGTTGGAATTTATGTGTCTAGTGCAATTTAAAATGTTTTTTTGGATTTATAAATACATTGGTAGCATGAAAAAAATTATTTTGGGATACTTTTATGGCTTTCCAATTTGTATTTGGTTTAAAAATAAGTGGGTTTTTCTTTAGAACATGTTTTGTCTCGGGTTGCTAAAAATGGCCAGTTTCACATCCTTATGAAAATGGGTGAGTTATAAATATGTAACCTGAGTGTTTTAAGTGATTTATTAATATATTTTTCTGCTTTAAATAGTGTGTATACACCTCCTTAATAAAATTTAAAACCATAACTTTGTCAAATGTTAGTTTTGAGAAAAAAATTAAAGGCTCGTTTGGCCTTTCCTAAAAATGAAGATTGACTATTTTACATGTATGTACCATGTTGTGTCAATTGGTATTGTTTTATGGTCCATGAAATAATTTTATTAAATGTTTTAAGGGTTTCCAAATATGTTTGGTTATGTTTTTTTGTGTTTTTATACTTAATAGTGTGTTTTTGAATGTGTTTTATGTGCAAAGCCTCAATACACTCCTTGAAATTTTTTTACGAAATTTTTTATTCGTTTATTGATTTGTGAAAGAAATGTGAAGAAATTTTGTGGGATGTTTGTGTGTTTAATTTTTGGGAATGTAATTTTTATGTGAAATATGTATTTTATAATATGTGTAACTTGATTGAGCACAAAGGGGAATCCTGGGTATCTTGGTGGGTGGACATGTACTAGTATGCTAGTGATCCGGTGGGGTTGGCCCCTATTTCACGTAGAAATTTTGATGGTGAAAACACTAACTAAACTATGTTAATGATGATGTTGGAGGACCACTAGGTTATGGGTATTGTCCCTACTAGTGGCTTGTGTGCATGAGAATAGATATTTATTATGGTTACTTTCCCCAAGATATGAGGTACCTGGGGCTCACAATTAACTAGTGCCTAGGGGTGTTCCCGTGACTTTTTCTCATTGGATATTTTGTACTCACTGTCAGCATACAGTGTGTTTGGTTGGTAAATTAAATAGTTTGTGTGATTTATTTAAAATTTTACATTCTTTAAAGCATCCCTCGCGAAAACTATTTTCATTTTAAAGTTTCACTTCTTTGAAAATTATTAATAGAATTCGTGTTTATAAAACATGCAAGTTTTTCCATAGAAAAGTTTTTTAGAATGGGACCTCATTTGGAAAAAATACCTTTATATCTTGTATTTAAAACTTGAAATTGATGTTTCTTTTATTTTAAAGTTTATGCATTGGGAATAGAATATTGGGCTAACCTACTGAGTTTTAATACTCACACTTACAGTCTTCCTCTGTTTTTAGCCTTTGTGAAAGTTTCAACTTGAGTTCGATTGCCTTGGGAGACATGTGGTCATTGTGTTGGAGAGTTACCATAGGAGTCAAAAAAAAGTTATCTAGTTATTGGGTTTGATCAGCTGAGTTTTTGGTTTAGTTTTACTTTCAGTTTCTTGTACAAATAATGTTCAGTACCATTTTTATGTAAATGTATTTTAGGATGTCCATTTCCTTCCATTGTTTATTTAATTATCTATATTTGGGAAAAATAATTCCCTTGTGTACTCTATTGATTCCCTCGGTTATTTTCAGCATCCCAGGAGGATCGAGAATGCCTAATGATACTTGTTGTGTGTTGGCCTAGGTGACCGGTTCAGGGTCGACTCGGGTTGGATCATGACAAAATTGTTTCAAAGGAGGTTGGCTGTTAGTAGACCCTACTTTTTAGATTTCCATTGTTAACTATTTGATTTTAAGGTATATGGAGTAGGATTTTGGGACTTGATGGGTAAGAGAGGGAAGAGCGTCACAAAATCTTGCTCGTTCTGATCCTCGGGTTTCCAAGGGAAGTCCAATTTTATTAGCGTCTTTTGTTCTTGTTGATTGTTTGGTGTTGGGATATAACAAGGGGAGTCTAACTAATGGCCTCTGTGAGATCGCAGGGCCTGGAAATCCACATGAATCCTATGGCATGGTCCTACGAAGACTCTCTGTATTTGTGGTGTGTTTGACATATGGACGCTGACCATATGGTCAAGTCACCCACCGACACTAGTTCCCTTTGGTGGGTCTCTTGGAATTTTCCTAAATTTGGAAGTTTGTTTTGAAAATACTTCTATGAGAATTGTAAAAATGGGTTTTCAAGGAAGGATTGGATTTTTAAAAGGTGACAAAAGGGGTCTTCAAAAATTAAATATAAGAATAGTTTCGTAAAGTTGTGTTTTGTGAAAAAAAAAGAGGAAGTGGAAATGATTTAACAGGATATGATTATCCATAATCTAACATTCTGTTTTGTTGGAATAAAATGTTTTAAAAGTGTGAATCATTTTAAGGTGATTCTGAATTGTTGTTTTAAATGGGGTGTTTTGGGATGTTGAAAAGTGTTTGAATCTGATGAATTGGTTTTGGAAATTGGTTTTGATTGGTTTCTTTTCCTAGAAAGGGTATTGGTCTCAATGACCATCAGATTTCGAAATGATACCTTGCTGAATTTTAGAAAATGGGAAGGGGTTGTTTGGAGTATCCTTGTGTTTTTAAACAATTTTTAAAATGAAAAGGTGTCGGTTTTTAAGAAAATGGTTCTTGATGAAGTGTGGTTTGTTTTGTGAAATATGAAAAGGGTTTTTAACTTGGTGGTTGGTGTTCCTTTTAAAGGTACGTGATTTTTGGAATGATGTTGTCTTGTTTTAGCCATTGGTGTTTTCATGGGTTCTCACAAGCATGGTTTAATTAATATCTGGAAGGATTCCCTATATGGCATGGTGTTTGAGTTCCTAGGGTGGCATGGAAATGTTCATGTGGGCGAGACATGATAAAACTCCATTGGTGTATGTGGAAACCCACCAAGTTAGATTGTTTTTCAAAATTGTTTTGAGCTGAAAATTTATGGCCTTTGTTTATAAACCAATGGTTATGTGGATAGTTTTTTTATGTATTAGAAGATATTTTTATTCAGTAAGTTCCTTGTGATCTAGAAATCATACTCTTGATGTATCTTGAGATGAGATCTTGTTGGTTTCTTGATTTTTGAGTAATGTTCATTGGGTTTCTAAAGATGTGTTTAATATTGTGATGTGGCCATGAATAGTTCTCCATTGGAAATATCTCCTATTGATCAACCAAATGATTCATTTAAAATGTTAAATACACTTCTTCAGATGATTTCATAGCCTTTTTTTGGAATAGATAACTATTTGGGATCGATTTAAAGTGCTTCTAGGTTATGATAATTCTTTTGGACATAGAAGTTTTTTCCGGTGGTGTTGATGTGTTTCACTGTATTCCTTGTCCATTCTACCCCTCGTTCGGTGTGATACATAATTTCAATATGTATCTATGAGTTCCTATTTATATGAAGGTGTTTTTATCATGTGAGTTTTTTTAGTGGTGTGATCCTTAGCTCCCTGACTGCGGTGCAGCAGATGCTTCAAGAATCAGTTCTCCAACCATAGGCCTCGGAGTGAAGCTTCTCACGCAGTCAGGAAATCTCCAGAGGTGTGGGGAGATTGACCAGGCTCCTGCCACCACCATTATGGTATGATAGTTTTTATGTCTCTATTATGGTTCCTCATTTCTGTGAATTTCCATTTTCACAAAAATCATGGTGGACTTACCACTCCCATAATGTCTATGGTTATGCCTTTGTGGATGTGGGTTTTTGATCAATGTCCCCGTGTGGACTGCTTGTGAAAAGAGGGTGTGGTCTTGGTGTTACATGTTAATAGTTGTAGAGTGTTGGTTAGTTTTTTTGTGTCTTTTTTGGTTTTAGTGGCTTAATTATTGGGTCCCCTTCCCTCCTCTCCCTGAGTGGTGGGGGTCTGGATCTGTGCCGAAAGTGTTGGCCCAATTTTTGTCCCCTCTATTTGGGAGTGGGTGGTTAAGATGTTCATGTTTTAACCCTATTAACTTGGGTTTGTATGTTGTGGTGGAAGAGTTTTGGTGGTCCTGTATAGGTGAGTCCCAATTCTAGTTCATTTTTAATTATTTTTTTGTTCATTTCTAGTTGTTCTCGAATGGTGGTGAGACCCACTACCAGTCTCAATGCTCTTTCCTTTAGGATTTTTTGGATGGTAGTTGTCATTTAATGGTGGGGAGAACATTCCAGAATCCACCCCATGTCATTGTATTTTGTGAGTAAACTATGATTTTAGTGATAAATGGGTTCATTAGGATAAGGCCCAGCAATCAAGTTCTTAGATAGGTTATGGAGGTGGTGGCTTGATCTTTCCATTGATCCTCTGGATGTGGTTGTGAGTTGGTGTTTTGTTTGGGAAAGAGTATTAAGTTAAATTTTTGGTGAATGATATTCGATTAGATTTAGAGTCTGGATTATGTTGATAAAAAATACTCAGGTTTTGTTATGACATTTGAAAATCATTTTGTCTTTTTGGGGGTGGAAATCTTTAATGGTGGAGAGAATTGTCACACTCGCACTTTATTTCTTTTTATGTCATAATTTTGATTCGATTCATTAAAAATTCAGATCCTTTTATTGGGTGTTGGGTGATATTATTTTTGAGTTTCTTAACTACCATATATGTATAATCACCCTAATTTGGGTTCCCCATTGCTTGTTTAGGGGTTTTTTGAGAGAGGGTGGTTACTTCATGATTTGGGCCAACCTTAATCCCATTTCATGTTTTAAAAACCCAATTTGTTTCTATTATTACTCCATTGTTTTTCAACATCATTTACTCATTCAACTTCATACATTTCCTCCACTGACATATTCAAACTGCTATACCATTTTGGACCCCTTAAGAATTCATAATCATGGGGAATTGGGGTTACTAATTTAGGTATTGGGCCAGCCCGTGGGCTCATTTCCAGTTTTATGAAAATAATATGTTTCTTTTATATATTTTTCCCTTTTTAATTTTTTTTCAGTGTTTCCACCTCCCACACGAATCCAAAATAAATATACTCACCCCCATTATCTATTTTACCACTTTGGAGCTCATTTGAATCGAATATTAGGGTGAAAGTGCTCAGGTTTCCACAAATCGTCCATAATTAAGAAGGAAAATTGTTTCATACATAAATCATTCAATTAGTTCTCTTTTTTCCACAGATCTTCTTTCCCTGGTTTGTCCAGATCATAGGAGAATCTAAAAAATGTTCCAACCCATTCCCTTTTCCCTATGGGTGCAGATCTAATGGAAGACAAATAGTTTTGTAGTTGAAAAGGTGATATTCCTTCTCCTTTATCCTTCATCTCCTTCCTCTGTTCATTATTTATTGGTTTTATATTCTCCCCAAGTCATGATCAACCTAGGGTTCTGGTATCCCATTATTTTCGATGGGTTTTTTGTTCTTCTAGGGCTAGTCATCGTAGGTTTAGGGTTTTTAAACCCTCGGATGGTGATATTGGGTTTGCGTTTCCATTACGCCAAGAATTTGAGGTAGGATATCCCTAGAACAAGCCTTTATCATTTATGTTTCATTATTATCATGCTGTTATAACCATATTTATATGATGTGTGCTTCTGTGAAGCCTTTGTTTTAATTTTTTTGTGTAAATTATGTTTTATGCCTTATTTTGTAAAAAATATAGTTGTTTTTGTATAAATGTGCACTCATATTGTTTGATATATTATTTCACAATCTTTATCACTTGGTTTTGGGTATTTGGAATATATTTAAATATCTTGAATAACTATATGGCATAAAAATGGTATTTTGACCCTTTTTAAGTGCTTAAAATAAGTTGTTTTGTTAAATAGTGCATGTCATGTGTTCGGTAAATTACTCGGTTGGCATATATGTGTCTAGTGTAATTTAAAATGATTTGTTAGGATTTATAAATACATCGGTGGCATGAAAAAAATTATTTTGGAAAACTTTTATGGCTTTAAAATTTTTATTTGTTTTTATAAACAAATGGGGTTTTTTTTACAACATGTTCTGGCCCTGGTTGCAGGAAAATTGACTATTTCACATCCTTATGGAAATGGTTGTGTTTTGAATATGTAACCTGAGTGTTTTAAGGGATTTTTTTAATGTGTTTTTCTTCTATAAATAGTTTTTATACACCTCCTTAATTAAATTTAAATTCCAAACTTTTTCAAATTTTAGTTTTGGGAAAATGTTTAAAGGCTTGTTTGGCCTTTCCTAAAAATGAATATTGAGTGTTTTACATGTATATACCATGTTGTTTCATATGAGATTGTTTTATAGTCCATGAAAGGATTTTATTGAATGTTTTTTGGGCTAAAAAATATGGTTGGGTATGATTTTTTTTGTGTATACTTAAAAGAGTGTTTTTGAATTAGTTTTATTTTCAAAGCCTCAATAAACTCCTCGAAATTATTTTATGAAAAAATTTAGTGGTTTATTGATTCGTGAAAGAAATGTGAAGTAAGTTTGTGTGATTTTTGTGTGTTTATGGTTTTGGAATGTAATTTTGATTTTAAATGTTTATTTTATAATATGTGTAACTTGATTGAGCACTAAAGGGAATCTCGGGTATCTAGGTGGGCGGATGTGTACTAGTATGCTAGTGATCCCGTGGGGTTTTTCCCCAGTTTCACATAGCAAGTTTGACGATACCAAGGCTACCTAAACTATTATGATGGAAATTTTGGGGTAACACTAGCTTATTCTTATTATCTCTACTAGTGTCTCATGTGCATGAGAATGGATATTTATTATGTTTACATTAACCAAGATACGAGGTACCTAGGGCTCACAACTAACTAGTGCCTAGGGGCATTCCTGTGACTTGTGATCATTGGCTATTTTTAACTCACCATCGGCATACAGTATTTTTGGTTGTAAAATGATGTTGTCTGTGTAATTTATTTACAACTGTATATTCTTTAAATCATCCCTTCGGAAAACTATTTTCATTTTGAAGTTGCACCTATTTGAAAATTATTATTAGCATTCTTGTTTATAAAACATGAATGTTTTTGCCTGGTAAATTTTTTTAGCATGGGACCTCATTTGGAAAAAATACTTTCATATCTTGTATTTAAAACATGAAATTTATATTTCTTTTTTTAGGATGTTCATTGGGAATAGATTATAGGGATAACCTACTGAGTTTTAATACTCACGCCTATAGTCTTCTTCTGTTTTTCACCCTTGTACAGCTTTCAGCCTAAGTTAGATCGCCTTGGGATACATGTGATCATTGTGTTAGAGAGTGACCATAGGGGTCACATGGAATTAGTTGGTTATCAGGTTTGATCGGTTGAGTTGTTGGTTTAGCTGTACTTTCAGCTTCTTGTACAAATAATGTTCATCTAAATTTTTATGTATATATATTTTGGGTTGTCCATTTCTTTCTACTGTTATTTTGAATGGATTTATTTGGGATAAATTGTTCCCTTGGGTACTTTATTGATGCAATTGGTGATTGTCTCCATCTAGGGAGGATCGATAATTCCTCTCAGGAATTGTCACATGCTAGCCTAGGTGACCGCTTCAGGGTAGACTCAGGCTGGTTCGTGATAAGAAACCATGTATATTTCAATATATTCTTAGAGGGGGAGTGGATTTCTAGGCTACCAATAGTGTGAGGGTGGATTTTGTAACCATTAAAGACAACCACTGTTCATTTTCAGCATGATAAATATTGGTTTAATGTTATTTTTTTAATTGACTATTACAAAAAACATAATATATGTATCATGCTTATATTTAGATGGTTTTTTTTAAATTATAGAAATAAAATCTATTTTTTAATAAATTCATCATATGTTATTGTATGGAACATTTAAATAATGGTATTTATATAGCAAATTTTGAAAATAAAGTAATAGAAATTGACAAATAATCTTATTAACATGACTCATATAGCACTAAGTTTTGGCAGCCCCATCTTGAACATTTAAATGAGTATCATTTGGAAAAGATCAGTCAATATTGTTATTTAGACTTTTTGAGATAAAAACAATTTATAGTTATCATGATTTTTTCCATGGAAAATGACCAAACCACTATTTTGTGGATAAGGTGAGAGGGCCACAAAGTTTCTATTATTGTTACACACTACTGTGTGTGGACCATTTATAGTAGAATATAGAGGTTGTAATTCTTACATCATAATTTTATATAATACTTGAGTATATATGGATATATATACATGATGAGATATAAGTCTGAGTCCTTTTACAAATTTGAATAACTCAATAATGAAGTAGAGAATAAAAATGGATAGATAATTAAGAATCTTCGATCTGATCGAGGTGTTAAATAACATAACCAAGATTTTTTCAAATTTTAATGGTTTTTTGGGATTCTTTATCCACTCACTCAAAATTACACACTGTAGTAGAATGTTGTTAGTTAAAAGAGGAATAGTAGCTTGCTATCTATGTTAAGGTTGATGATGTGTTATGTAGATCTTACATTATCCTTTTGGGGATATGCATTACCAGTTGTCAAATTCACACAAAACTGAGTAACAAATAAAGTGTAAAATGGAGTTCCTTTTTAGTTATGAAGTTGAAAGAAACTTTTTTTCCACATACACATGTAAGGGGTTGATAGTTGTTTGTTGAGACTATCTTAGGCAACAAATATCCACCATAGGACACAAAGTGTATATTTATAGGGAGTCTTAAATGGAAATATGGAAATTCCTATACAACCCCTAATACAAAAAATCTTTTATCACTAGAAAATCCATATTTATTTATAGGGAGAACATCCTTGAGAATGATAGTGGGAGAAATATTGACTTTGATTAAGTTGATGCTAAAGATAAACAATAGTTGGTATAGGAAATGATTCCATAGGACCCTTTGGAAGCAGGTGTTCATGAAACACAAGTATTGTATAGGATCACAAATTACGTAATCGAATTAGAGAGATATGGTTTTCTAGTTAGAAAATATGATGACTAGTTATTTATTGAAAACAATTAAAATGTATCCTAAAAATAGGTAGTAAAGATCTTAGAAGATTCCATGTATAAAGAATCCATTAATTCTAAAATAGATTACATTTATTAGAACCATATTTGGGTTCTAGTTGATCACCAATTGATGTAAACCCTATTGGGTGAAAATGGGAATTCAAGAGAAAAATTATCAGGAAGGGTAAAGTAAATACTTACAAAACAATGTCAGTGGCTAAGGGGTTTAAATGAAATCAATGAATTGATTACAAATAAACCTTTTCTCTAATATACATGTTTAAATCCATCATAATTATAATTGTGATATCTACTTACCATGGATGTAAAATTTGACATCTTAATTTCAAAATAGTTTCACATAAAAGGACCCTTTATGAAGATGTCCATATAAAAAAACTAGAAGGTTTTTTGACTCTCGGTAATAACAAAATGAAATCTAAATTACAAAGAACCATTTATGGATTTATGAAAGCATCCAGGTCATTGAACATTTGGTTCCATGAAGCTATAATAGAATTTGGTTACATAAAAAAACCAATGGGAGCAATGTGTTTATAGTAATATTAGTGGGAATGTGGTTGTTATCCTATTATTATATGTTAATGATATTTTAAATATCAGAAACTACCTACCAGTCTTACAGTATGTTAAGTATTAGTTTAAAAAATGATTTTCCATGAAAGAATTGAGTGATGTAGCATACATTATAGGGATCAATATCATTGTTTATAGATCCAGGAGGCTCCATGGACTAATTAAAGGTACATAAATTGACTAGATACTAAATATATTTGGTATGGAATTCTCTAGTATAAGATTTGTTCTAGTGCCACATGGTATATATCATTCTACGGAAATGTTTACTCAGATACAAAATGATAAAGATATAATGAGAAATATATTGTACTCTTTGATGATAGGATCAATAATGTATTCCATATTATGTAAAAGTTTGGATGTTTCCTATTATTTTATTATAGTAGGAAGATATCAAGATAATATAGGAGAATAACAATAGTCTACTATTAAAGATATTCTTAACTATTTGAGAATATTTGAGGATATTTCCATGCAGTATGGAGGAGGCAAGGAACTAGTCAACATAGGTTATACAGATTTTTATTTTCAAATAGATTAGAATGATATAAATTCACAGTATAGATATGTTTTCATTCCCAATGGAGGATGCATGAGTTGGAAGAATTCACAATAACTAGTTATCATCTATTCTATAGAAGTTTCCAAGTGTATGGGGGATTCTGATATAGACAAATAAGTCATTTTATTATGAAACTATCTCCATGAGAATGATTTCATATCTATAATTAATGACCTTATCACATTACATTATGATAATACTATAGTCATGGTACTTTCAAAAGAACCAAATTCACACCAAAGACAGTGTACATACCATGAAATTATCATATATTAAGGGACTTCTTATCAAATTAATGAAGTTGTAATAATCAGAGTTATCATGGATGAAAACATAGTATATCCCTTGACTATAAAATTATCTGAGTAGAAGCATGGGTATCATAATAGAGCTAAAAACTATAGTTTTTTAGTAATTTTCTCTTGTGAAAGTGAGATTCTATTGGAGTTGGTACCCTAGAAGTCACTTCTACGGACTCTAAAATTACATGTATTAATATTCTTGAATTCTTATAAACTACTTATCACATTATTATTGTACTTATTACTAACAAAGTATGTTATAATTTCCTAATAGTGAATATCAAACTGAAAGGTTATAGTAGTTCCCTACTATGATGAGAACCAAAAAGTTCCACGATAGCATTCATAAATATATATTCTACAATCGGGTGAAATTATTTGTGGGACAAACATGATATTGTATGTCGAGGGTTCATACTCAAAATACGTTGAGGAACCTTATCATGGTGTATTCCCTTGGTAATTTCTAGTATAAGATATTATGAGAACAAGACCTGCAAGTAGGAAATCCACATTTATATGTGTCATTGGGTATTCCTATCTATGAATGTGTCTATTGATCCTTATATATTAATATAATCATTAATTGATATAATTAGTCATATAATTTGAGGTATTTAAATAAAAACTATGATAACATATGTTCACAGTGAAGTAGGATACGTTTTGTGTGTAACGAATAATGTTTCATTGATGAATATTGAGAGAACGGATTTTTTCCTTTTTTCTTTAATGAAAGTTCATATCTCAGGAACCTTGAATGAAATGATATAAACTAAACAAATCCATGTTTATAGTGTACTGTAGGAACACTAAATTTTTAAAAAATCAATGAAAGGGACATCGTGAACATAGATTTATGGAACCAATATACAACCTTCTTGATTAGAGATGTCAAGATAAAGGGATAACATTACATAGTAATATTTCATATGAGGTTTCATGTCATTGTTGTATTAACTTATTTCATTATGTGTTCATTCACTTGTTTCTAGATACAAAACATAGGCTTTGTCTTGCTTTACCTAATTCTATTGACAAAGATGCCTAGATGGTCACACAAAAAGTGTACCTAGAACCTTAGTTAGACAATAATATTATATATTATTTAACATGTTGAATAAATATTATTCTCACTTTTTTTAAATAATTTTTTATATTTTCTATATTGATTATATTTTTTCACTAGTTATTCAAGAGAATATTTTGAGATAAAAATATTTAATAAATAATTATTTATAATTTATTGAATATAATATTCATTTATTTATTGGAAAATAAGGGAGTGATATTTATTAATTAAATAAATAGTCACTATTAACAATCCAATAAATAATATGGTGGAATGGAGAACTGATTTTAATTGTTAATGATATCATTTGAAGAAAATGTAATTTTATTAATTTGTGAGTTTTTCGGTTGAAAATAAATATTATTATTATTATCATACGCATGGAGTTCCATGAAGATTTGGGAAACAATATGGGTGTATATGTAATTATTATTTTCTAACCCTAACAGTATATAAACCCAATATTATTATTTTTTATGGGGTTTTCATTTGTCTTGGTTTTTCACAAAAAAAAACATTTTTCTCAAGGCCATAGAGAGATCCCTTCTCTTATAACAGTCTCAAGAACAAAGAGTAATCCTCCTCCACCACTCATGAAATCTATTTTTTTCAAAAATTAGAAAATATCCATTTATTTTTAAAATGGTTTCAAAATAAATTTAGTTATATTATAATATTAATGATCCAATTACATTATTAGAATCAATTTCTAAGTTGACTTTAGTATGAAAACATTTCTTATACTTAAAAAGACATTTTTCTAAAAAGGTATTTTTCACTTTGTTTTGAAAATTTAATTTTATATTATATTCTACCACTTTTTTGTATTCAATTTTTAAAATTGGATTCCATATTTGTATTCAGTTCATTCAGATTTATTAAATCGGTCCCCTTTATTATTGGCCAATATGAATATTAACATCAGTATTTTTGGTTACCATAGCAAAGGGTAAATCATGTAATAAAATTAAAAAAATATATAATTATAAGGATAATAAAATGACATTAAAACTTTCCTTAGTATTATTAGATTATTCTATTTTTTCCATATTCATCAATTATTCTGTCATATGGAATTTTATATCCATTTAGATGAGACTATGACCTTTATAGTATTTTATTTAAAGCAATTATTTTTAATATGGGCTTATCTAGAGGGTATGCTTG
The DNA here is from genome assembly GCA_963277665.1 of Viscum album. Lineage (NCBI taxonomy): Eukaryota > Viridiplantae > Streptophyta > Magnoliopsida > Santalales > Viscaceae > Viscum > Viscum album. The sequence continues at coordinate 1,074,907,495 of OY728129.1, forward strand.
ACGTAAAGTATTATTTTTAAGTAAAAAATATTTATATTCATTATGTTAATTTATTTATAATTTTTAGTAAAGAAAAAATTATCTTAAATTATTACACAATGCTGATGCAGTAATTATTCAATTAATATAAATATTAAATAAAAGATATTTAAAATTATAAAAGTAATATATTTGAGATAATTATTTTGATACATGAATATTATAGGTGACCAGGACATTTTAAGGATATAATAATAAAAAATTCTTGGATTATAAGTTTTTCATTGATATTATTAATTTCAATGCAATGTGTAGTTTTAAAAATTGTCAATAATAATATTTTATAATAAATAATATGTTATTAAATGATATGGAATTACTAAAAATACTATATTCATCCAAATTAGTTTATATAGAAAATGAAATCTAAAATTTTTTATTTATGGGTCTTTCATAATTTTTAAGTAACATTATTAACCCTTAGAGTGTAGAGAATTTTAAAAGTATGGAAATTTTCAAAAGGCCAAATATGGGTTAACACTAAAAGATAATGGTGGAATAATATCTAAATCTTTTCTAAGTTTTATTACGTTAAAATATTTTAACATATGTTTATCTTATCTTCTAATTATATCAATTTGGATGCATTTTTACATGATAAATAATTTACATTAATTTAATGTTTTAAGAAATTCCAATAATACCCCTCCCCTCATTTATAAAAGGGAACCCCTTCCTTTACTTAATTACGCCTCTTGGATCCCTTTATATTAACCGAACCCTTCACATTACTATTATTAAAATCCTTCCCCATGTTATTGAGTTTTTTGTCCTTATAAAATAGTAACTGTTGGAACGTTATGAAGATATCTAATAAGATTCTATCAAAGAAGTGGAGGTTCAAGCACGTAAAAAGGAAAAGAATCCTAAGGTAAGGGTTTTATGTCTCACTTTCACTTATATAGAAAATATTCCATATTCACCACTAATTTATTTTATGTGGTGAATATAATTACACTTTTATGTATTAAATCATATCTATATTTTTCCTAATTTTATTTTAAGTTTTATTTGCATATATTTCTTTAATGAGTCTTATGATTCAAAAGAATCCAAACTATTAAGGGTTTTACTTAAAAATCTCAGAAAAATTCTGGATTTTTACAATTATGTCTCTACAAGGGTCATTTTTCCTTCATTATCTATATCAATATAAAATATTTTAAATATTAATTCTGATACACTATGATTATTTTTTATATTCATTTTCATCCTTGTTTGAATTTTTACAAAATGGTTTGAAATGAATCTTCTTATCGTTTTGTGAAAGAGTTACTTTTTCATTTTTCTAAAAAATATATAAAAGGAATTTTTTTTAACTTATATAAGTTGAAAATATTTTCCTACTGTCGTGAGTATATTTTCTTTGAATCTTCTTTTATAAAATTACAAGTTTCTTTTTAAATAGAAATACTTGTTTATTGTTGTATAGTTTTTTAAAAACCAAATAAGTAATTTTAAAAGTGAAAAGGTTGTTTTCCTCGTGATTGTTTTTAAAATAACTTTTATGGTATTTTTATTCATCAATAAAAAACTATTTACATTATTCTCCATTGGGGATATATTATGATAATACCATCCTTATTATTTCTCTAGATATTTTACGATCTGTTTGACCAGAGGTGTACTATTTTGATACAATTCTCTGTATTAGTTTGGATAGTTTATGATTACTATTATTGATTGAGGAGATTATTAACATTTCATATGTGATTTTCAAAATTAATTTTTATGTTTATTATGTTTCAACCCTTAAATATGATCATTTCATTGGGCTTAGTTAGTGAATGTTGGGGCCAGATATTGTCCCTCAATGCATCAATAGGTCTCATAAGAAAAATTAGCTAGGTTTTTGGCTGAGGGAATTGCCATTTATTCAGATTTCATGGCACAAGTCCTCGATAGTATTTTCAGATGTCTTTATTTATGCCTTTATGGTATTTTTCATATGTCATTCATTACATATTACATCATTATGAATTTAGTTATTGACGTCCATGTGATTATTCGATTAGTTAAAATATCCATGGACAAGTTATGAGATCATGGGATTATTTATATATCTTATCTTATTATCCTTTATTCCTATAATATTTTACTCATGTTATTATTTAAATTCCATGTGTTTTAGTTATTTACTGTCCCATTTTGTTATTCTTATTTATTAATGATAGCTTTTGTTATATGCATACCCTTACTAAGAAACTGAGCTCAACCCTTTCTTATGTTTCATTTTATCCAAGATACTAAGAAGTGTTTATTAATATATATGTAAAGATATTCTAATGGGAATTTTGGTGTTCCAGAAGATTAAAATTTTCTATTTTATGTTTAAAATTTTAATGAGAAATTCAATTATTTATCAAGTTTACCAAGACTATTAAAACATTTTTCATTCAATATTGAATTCCCTATATCAAGTTCCAATGTAATAAAGTAACCAATGACTTTGGGGTACTAAAATCTGGGTTTTTAAAGGATTTTTAGTAAAAACTGTGGGAACTACATATAAGGAATCATTGACTAGGGAACATTACGATATGATATATATAAGAACCCGGTTCTTGTTTTAGAGGTACGGGCTTCTTCTTTTCCTTTCCTTAAGTGATTTTGAGAAAATATGGAAAATTGTAAAAAATCCTAAATTTTGGAACTACACGCCTTGTACTTTATCCACACGCCTTGTACTTTTAGCCATGTTACGATGAGTACACAGGGCGTGTGTCCATGTCGACAACGAAGGGTGTAGGAACCGAATACATGTCGTGTAGTGGTACCTTACATGTCGTGTAGCCAGTCGGCAGGCTTAAATAGTAAGGTGGGGGCGTCGCCGCTAGCTGGGCGACAGTACATGCTGTGTACTCGAGAGTACATGTCGTGTACTCATGTCGACGTATGAACAGTGTGGCGGTGCCGCCATTTGAACAGTTAAATGAGGGGAGTACACGCCGTGTACTTTTTTTGGCTTAAAACATGCAGTAGCCTCCTCATTTGGCAGAGGAGGCACTTGAGCCGTTTTGGAGCCAAAGGAGGAGGCCAGATCTTTGAATATCCACTGGGCATTCGTCTGGAATCCGATTCGGCTTCAGACGATCTCGTTGGAACCGCACGGGTAAGCCATCTCCTCTCCTAGTACCGTTCATACCAATTCTTCTCCTAACGTAAGTTATTTACATTTGAATGGGTTTTGTTCTTTGTCAGATCTACGCCGTTCTTGGGCATTTCTGGAGTCGGAGTTCGGGTATAGCGTTCGTTGGCATATAAGGTAGGTGGCTTTGTGTTTATTTTCCAACTTTCATGCGTGTTTTGTGCGTTTTTGTGCCACGAACCCATGTTGGGGTGTCGTGTGGCTGAGGTCGTTGCTATGTTTAATGCCTAGAATTCCATAGGTGATTAAACTTTGATATTAAAATGCTGGTTGGGATCATTTCTTGGATCCGAAACCATTCTCGGGGGTGTGTTTCACTGTTTAGCCGTTTGGCCAGGATACCCGAGGGTCTGCCTTAAATGTAGTAATTGTAGAATTTCCTTGAGAGGAATTACTTGTTTACTGCAATGTGATATGTTGGGCATTGCCCGGTTACCTGTTAGCCTGAGGGCGTTGTTGTAATTAGCCTAAGGGCATGACTGTTTTAGCCCGAGGGTTGTCGTTATTCCACCTGAGGGAAACCTTTCATTCCTGAGGGCTTGACTTCTGTGCCTGAGGGCGACACTTCGTATGCCTGAGGGCGAGAATTTTTGTTATGCCTGAGGGCAACACCTGCGGGTTGGATTCTGTATAGCATGAGGGCGTGGTTTACTATTTTAGCCTGAGGGCACGGTTCTAGTTGGCCTGAGGGCTTGGTGTTGTTGAGCACAAAAATGGTACTAAATTAAAGGAATTAAATGAATAATAAAATGGAAATTTAACTATTAAGTTAGTTACTTTTGAGTACTGCTTAGTTATTGAATTTTACTACTGCACACTTGTTGCATGTTTTACACACACTTGAGCACGGGCCTTTGGTGGGTGTCTACTGAGATATATTTCTCACACCCTATTTGGGTCACACTTTTCGGCCCAAACAGATTACGTTGCTGCAGGTTTAGATAGGGGAAAGAGTCCCTATACAGGTACTTGACTGTTGCTGAGGAGTAGGAGGGCATGGGACCGAGCCTAGGCTCGCGATTCCGCTTCTAGCTGTTTTTCTTGCTTTGTTGTACTCTGTTTTCTGCTATAATGTATTGATGTATAACATGTTCTGGCTGTTTTCCTAGAACCGGAAACATGTAGCATCATCACTTATATACTGTTGGTTATATCCACTGCTGTAGTTATTTCAGTTGTGTATGTTTACTGCTTCCGTTGTTGTTGAATGTTTATTTTGGTATTCCGTTGCGCTACACTTTGACAAATGAGGGAATAGTTTTCCCACTATCAGACCCGGGCCCTCGCTTCTAGTCAACAGCCTCTGGCATTTGGGAACATGCGCTTGAGGTCACGTGGCGAACCGGGCTCGGGGCACCCGTTGCGTGGCACCCAGGCCCGGGACGTTACAAAGTGGTATCAGAGCAGGTTTCATTTCTTTGACTTACTATTTGGAGCTGTAGTCAGGGATAGGACATAACGATAGTTGGTAATAAGTTGTTCCCGGGCGTAGCTAACCCGTGTACAGGGAAAATCCAGTCTACCTCGTATTTTTTCATTCCTTTGATTTTTCAATTTTACAGTTGATATGTTTTCACCGTTGGGTGACACACTTGGATTGTGCTATTTATATTTTATCTGTGGGTTCTATTTAGTTGCAACCCGATGAGATGAGGGTATGTCATCTCATGCATCATATATTCACATGCTAGATATCACATTCCATTCATAGTTTCCATGCCATATAGGTGCATTAGAAATTCTCATGTTGTTGTGATAGTTGTTGTGCTAGAAAAGCATGTTGTTGTGATAGCTGATTGATAAATACCTGCCTTCTGATATTGTGTTTTTGTTTGAGCTTGTTTATAGAATGGACTCCAAACTTTGGTTTTTGGGAGTATGGGCCCCCATTGACTTGAATTTGGTGGATCATTGACTTGTTATTGGTTATAACACAAATAAGATGTCAAACTTTGATTCGTGGGGTGTATGGGCCCCCACGGGACGGAATTTGACACTTAGGTGTTGTTTTTAGTATTTTCTGGGTTCTGGAGAAGTTTCTGAGGCATACTGTCCGGAAAACCTAGGATACACGCCGTGTAGGACCTCATACACGCCGTGTGTGTTCTTCTGTTCGGGAAGAAAAATGAACTTTTTGAGTACACTTCGTGTACCCTGAGTACACGCCGTGTAGTCTCTTCCCGTGTCACAAAACGTGTGGGCGGCGACACGGGTTAGGGAAGGGATTGGGTAAAACACGCCACGTAGTTTTGTGCACGCCGTGTAGTGTGACCCAGAGTATGGTCGTGTAACTAACAACATGGGTCGGTGAACTCCTGTACAGCATGCCGTGTCAATGATGAACACGCCCTGTAGTGTGACCTGGGGACTCAGCCGTGTAACTAACAACACGGGCCGGTGTAACCTCTCCCTTTGCACGTCGTGTACCTTTGGGACACGCCGTGTAGTCTTGTCCGAGGACAGACCGTGTGGAGTTAGCCGTGTGGCTGGGAAACGGGATAGTGTACACGTTGTGTTCGGGTGTAACACGCTGTGTAGAGTAAAGCCGAGTAGTCGTCCATTTCACAGACGACACGGGCAGTTGGAAAATAACATTGTACACGCCGTGTAGTTTTGTTGAACGGAATCCATGTGGCTTAGCCGTGTAGAAGGACCCGGGCAGTGGAATGGAAGTCAAGTACACTCCGTGTAGTCAGTGTACACGTCGTGTAGTCTTGTTTTGAAAATTTTGAAACGCCTTCTTCCTCTTGTTCCTTTGTGGTTCCTTCGTTTCAATCTTAATAATCTTGAATCTGAGGCGTTCTTTTGACCTTGTAGTGTCATGCCGCCTAGATGATCGCGATTTGTTCTCCAAGAGAGCGGCGACGATTATACTCCGAAGATGGTGGGCCATGGGCTACCAGTTGATCCACCAGCAGAGCCAGATGCGGCACCAGCTGTTATACCGAACACGGGCACGGAGGCGCAGTTCCGTGAAGGATTATTGCGGTTTATGCACACCTTTCAGTGAGCACCACAGGCTGCCACATCTATGGCCGAGATGACGCGTATCTTTCTGCAGCAGCATCCACCTACGTTTTCAGGGGATGGCGGACCACAGGCTGCAGAGTCTTGGCTATGATCGATGCAGACTATTTTCGAGCATCTTGAGACTCCTCCATGGCGGAGGGTCAAGCTCACAACTTACATGCTGCATGATTCCGCCGAGAGGTGGTGGGATGTTACCACCTAGTCAGAGCATCACAAGGACATGGTGTGGGAGGATTTTCAGATAGTCTTCTATGACTTCTTCTTTCCCGAGACGCTGAGGGTAGATAGAGCTCGAGAGTTAATGAATCTGCAGGAGGGTGCTATGTCGGTGATGGACTACTCTGCTCGTTTTACGAAGCTTTAGCGTTTTTCACCTGTGTTGGTGGGTGATGAGATGCCGAGAGCTAGACGTTTTGAAGATGGTCTTCGGTATGACATCCTAGTGTTGGCGAATGTTTTCAGGTTACCTACTGTACACACGATTGTGAACCAGGCATTGATTACAGAGAGGAACCTGCGAGAATCTAGTGGTGTGGTCCAGGGCGGTTCGACACCAGTTACTGGTACTATTTCTGCTGGCAAGAGGAAGAGACAGGTGGACTTCTCTCAGGGCGGCAGTACCAGCCATGCAGCTTCTTCAGGTTGCCCGATCAGGTGCTACCAGTATGGCAGAGAGGGGCAGAAGAGGTCGTAGTGTCCATGAGACCCAGTGGAGTGCCGAGATTGTGGCAAGATGGGTCATCTGCAGCGCTTTTGCAGGGTGTTTCTACCAGTGTCTAGTGATAGGGGTTCTGTGCAGAATCCGCGTGCGGGAGCAGGACCAGTGGCTTTTTACCAGTCCAGAAACTGGAATACGTCAGGGCGTGCAGGAAGAGGTGGTGGTCGTGGTCGTGGTAGCCAGACACCAGGATCGCAGAGGCAGCAGGGCGGGACAGCTCAGGGTAGCCAGGCTATGTCATAGGGTCGTGGCACTAGATAGGCATATGCAGTTCAACAGACCCAGCAAGAGCAGTATCTCGGACATTCGACAGTCAGAAATACTATTCTAGTAGCTTCTGTCTTGTCTTCAGTACTTTTTGATATGGGTGCTACACATAGTTTTATATCTGCACTCGTTGTGGAGATCCTTGGGCTCGGTGTTTCTACTTATTCTGATATCTTGACGCTAGAAACTCTGTTGGGGACTAGGACGGTTGGTGTGCGTCAGTGCAAGGAGTGCCCCCTTGAGGTTGGTGGGTGTCACTTCCTTTGGGACCTCTATGTCCTGGAGATGACGAGCTATGACATCATTCTCGGGATGGACTGGTTGGTTCCCTTTCAAGCATTTATATACTTCTATCGTCGTAGGGTGCGTTTCATGTCACTAGAGGGTGATGAGTTTCTATACAAGGGAAAATTGGATGTTTAGGCAAGTCGAGCTGGACCAGAGCATCATGGGCAAGGTGGAGTCATAGCCCCGATTGCGAGCTTATATCTGGATGACAGGGGGACTTGTCAGATAGATTTCCCTCCAGTTGTTGATCATTTCATGGAGGTCTTCCCGGACGACTTTTCAGGCCTACCTCCGGTGCACGAGGTGGATTTATCTATCGAGCTTGTGCCAGGAGCAACACTGTTGTCCATTCCTCCTTATAGGATGGCCACACCTGAGTTGCAGGAGCTTAAGAGGCAGTTAGAGGAGCTACAGGAGAAGGGTTTTATCCGACCCAGTACTTCTCCTTGGGGTTCTCCGGACCTTTTTTGTGAAGAAGGCGGATGGTACCCTTAGGCTTTGTGTGGATTATCGGAAGCTGAACCAGTTGACGGTTAAGAACCGATATCCCTTGCCGAGGATAGATGATCTATTTGATCAGCTTCGTGGAGCACGAGTGTTCCCAAAGATTGACTTGAGATCCAGATATCATCAGCTGCGCGTTAGACCATCTGATATACCTCTCATAGCTTTCAGGAGAAGGTATGGTCTATATGAGTATAAGGTTATGCCATTCGGACTCACGAACGCGCCAGCAGTTTTCATGGCTCTGATGAATCGTGTGTTCCATCCGTATCTTGATTCATTTGTGGTAGTATTCGTGGACGACATCTTGGTGTACTCTCACACTCGACACGACCATGCCACCCATCTTGAGATCATATTGAGTACACTGAGAGAGAATCGCCTATATGCTAAGCTCTCGAAGTGCCACTTTTGGAAGGACCAGATTCACTTCCTAGGTCATATCATCTCAAAGGTAGGAGTTGCAGTAGACCCAGAGAATGTGAGAGCAGTAGTTTCCTGGGAGCAGCCTAAGAAAGTGTTTGAGATATGGAGTTTCTTAGGGATGGCTGGTTACCACAGGTTCTTCATACAGGACTTCTCCCGCTTAGCAGCACCGTTGACAGGTCTGACTAAGAAGGGTGTGAAGTTCGTTTGGTCAGAAGCTTGTAAGGTAGCTTTTCAGGACTTGAAGGGAAGGTTGACATCAGCACTGATCCTGGTACTCCCTGAGCAGGGGAAGAGTTATACAGTTTACTGTGATGCGTCTGGGATTGGGCTGGGAGTCGTTTTGATGTAGGGTGACCGAGTTGTGGCGTATGGGTCTCGGCAGTTGATCCCACATGAAAGGAATTACCCGACGCATGATCTCGAGTTGGCTGCAGCTGTGAATGCGTTGTTCTGTTGGAGACATTATATGTTGGGAGAGCATTTTGTGGTTTTCACCGACCACAAAAGCCTCAAGTATATCTTTACTCAATGTGACCTGAACCTGAGGCAGAGAAGGTTGGTTGAGTACCTAAAGTCCTTCGATTTTGAGCTTGCCTATACACCTGGTAAAGGTAATGCTGTAGCCGATGCACTGAGCAGGAAAACTCAGATACAGGTAGTGCAGGAGGCCAGTGGTGAGTGGAAGCTTGTGGCATTGTTCTCTGAGATGCATCTAGAGGTACATGATAGTCAGGGTCATACTTATCTTTCCTCGTTAGTTGTGACTTCTACCCTCCTGTACGGAGTGAGGATGAGGCATCTATCAAATTCAGAAGGCCTAGTTCTACAAGAGTCAGTGGCAAGTGAGGACCCTCCTCCTGGTTGGATGGTAGGCGATGATGAGGTTTTGCGTTTCCATGGACGTGTATGGGTTCCAGGGGATATACGCGAGGAGATGATGCGGGAGTTTCATGCTTCAGCTTGGCCAGTTCCTCCCGGGGTTACCAAGATGTACCGAGACTTGAGACGTCAATACTGGTGGCCGGGTATGAAGAGAGAGATAGCTGGTTTTGTTATGAGGTGTTCCACCTGTCATCAGGTGAAGGCAGAGCATCAGAGACCAGCTGGGTTGTTACAGCAGTTGCCCATTCCGGAGTGGAAATGGAATGATGTCACGATGGATTTCGTGACAGGATTTCCAAGGTCACCTCAAGGCAATGATGTCGTATGGGTTGTTGTGGACAAACTTACGAAGGTAGCTCACTTCTTGCCGATCAAGGAGACCTTTGGTGTGAACGAGCTCGGAAGGCTGTATATCCGAGAGATCGTACGTCTTCATGGGGTCCCTTGTTCTATCGTTTCAGATAGGGACGCACGCTTCATGTCTCGTTTCTAGCAGAGTTTTGAGAGGGAGCTGGGTACACAGGTGCTTCTGAGCAGAGCATACCACCCTCAGACAGATGGCCAGTCAGAGCGGACGATACAGGTTCTAGGGGACATGCTGCGCGCATGCATCCTAGACTTTGGGGGCTCTTGGGAGAAGCATATACCCTTAGTTGATTTTTCCTATAACAATAGTTTTCAGGCAACTATTGAGATGGCACCATACGAGGCTTTATATGGTAGGCCATGCCGATCAACTTTGTGCTGGTTAGAGGCAGGTGAGGCAGCTTTACTGGGACCACAGCTCATGCAGGAGACATCTGAGCAAGTCCAGTTAATTCGGAAGCGGATGGCTACCGCACAGTTTCGTCAGAAGTCTTATGCTGATCGCCGCAGACGACCTTTGGAGTTTGTGGTTGGGGATCAGGTTTTCTTGCGTGTTTCACCGAGGCTGGGACGCAAACGTATCAGGAGATAGGGTAAGCTTTCACCAAGGTATGTGGGACTATTTGAGATTCTGGAGATAGTCGGGCTGGTTGCCTATCGGTTGCAGTTACCACAATGGTTCTGATCCATGCACGACGTCTTCCACGTGTCTTAGTTGGATCGCTACCATTCAGACCCGTCTCACACCTTTCAGCCAGAGGAGGTTGAGCTTCAGTATGTTGCAGCCTTTGAGGATCATCTGATCTGTATCGTTGACAGGAGCACGAAGGTTCTCTGAGGACGGTCAGTTCCTCTTGTACGGGTGTTATGGCAGCATGGCCGAGTGCAGGACGAGACCTGGGAGAGGGAGGCCGACGTACGTGCTCAATGGCCAGATCTGTTCTGTGCATTCTCTTTTCTACCCTTGAAAGGTCAATTCGAGGACAAATTGCTATAAGGGGGGAAGTTTGTAAGAACCCGATTCTTGTTTTAGAGTTACGGGCTTCATCTTTTCCTTTCCTTAAGTGATTTTGAGAAAATATGGAAAATTGGGGAAAATCCTAAATTTTGGAACTACAAGCCATGTACTTTATCCACATGTCGTGTACTTTTGGCCATGTTGGGATGAGTACACAGGGCGTGTGGCCAGGCTGACGAAGAAGGGTGTAGGAACCGAATACACGCCGTGTAGTGGTACCTAACACGCCGTGTAGTCAGTCAGCAGGCATAAAAAGTAAGGTGGGGGCGTCGCCACCAACTGGGCGACAGTACACGCCGTTTACTCGAGAGTACATGTTGTGTACTCATGTCGACGTATGAACAGTGTGGTGGTGCCGCCATTTGAACAGTTAAATGAGGGGAGTACACGCCGTGTACTTTGTTTTTTCGGCTTAAAACAGGCAGTAGCCTCCTCATTTGGCAGAGGAAGCACTTGAGCCATTTTGGAGCCAAAGGAGGAGGCCGGATCTTTGAAGATCCACCGGGCGTTCGTCTGGAATCCGATTCAGCTTCGGACAATCTCATTGGAACCGCACGGGTAAGCCCTCTCCTCTCTTGGTACCGTTCTTACCAATTCTTCTCCTAACGTAAGTTATTTACGTTTTAATGGTTTTTTTTCTTCATTAGATCTACACCATTCTTGGGCATTTCTGGAGTCGGCGTTCGGGTATAGCGTTCATTGGCGTATAAGGTAGGTGGATTTGTGTTTAATTTCCAACTGTCATGGGTGTTTTGTGCGTTTTTGTGCCACGAACCCATGTTGGGGTGTCATGTGGCTCAGTCCGTTGCTATGTTTAATGCCAAGAATTACATAGATGATTAAACTATGATATAAAAATGCTGGTTGGGATCATTTCTTGGATCCGAAACCACCCCGGGGGTGTGTTTCACTATTTAGCCGTTTGGCCAGGATACCTGAGGGTATGCCTTAAATGTAGTAATTGTAGAATTTCCTTGAGAGTAATTGCTTGTTTACATCATTTTGATATGTTGGGCATTTCCCGGTTACCTGTTATCCTAAGGGCGTTGTTGTAATTAGCCTGAGGGCGTGACTGTTTTAGCCCGAGGGCTGTCGTTATTCCGCCTGCGGGCAACCTTTCATGCCTGAGGGATTTACTTTTGTGCTTGAGGGAGACACTTTGTATGCCTGAGGGCGAGAATTTTTGTTACGCCTGAGAGAAATACCTGCGGGTTGGATTCTGTATAGCCTGAGGGCGTGGTTTACTATTTTAGCTTGAGGGCATGGTTCTAGTTGGCCTGAGGACTTGGTGCTGTTGAGCACAAAAATGTTACTAAATTAAAGGAATTAAATGAATAATAAAATGGCAATTTAGCAGTTAAGTTAGTCACTTTTGAGTACTTCTTAGTTATTGCATTTTACTACTACGCACTTGTTGCATGTTTTACACACAGTTCAGCACGGGCCTTTGGTGGGTGCCTACTGAGATATATTTCTCACACCCTGTTTGGGTCACGCTTTTCGGCCAAAACAGATTATGTTTCCGCAGCTGTAGATAGGAGCAAGAGTCCCTATACAGGTACATGATTGTTGTTGTGGAGTATGAGGGAATGGGACCAAGCCTAGGCTCACGATGCCGCTGCTAGCTGATTTTCTTGCTTTGCTGTACTCTGTTTTCTACTATATTGTATTGTTGTATAACATGTTCTGGCTATTTTCCTGGAACTTGAAACATGTAGCATCATCACTTATATACTGGTGGTTATATCCACTGCTGTAGTTATTTCAGTTGTGTATGTTTACTGCTTCCGCTGTTGTTGAATGCTTATTTTGGTATTCCGCTGTGCTACACTTTGAAAAATGAGGTCATAGTTTCCCCACTATCAGACCTGGGGCCTCGCTACTAGTCGTCAGCCTCTGGCATTTGGGGAAATGCGCTTGAGGTCATGTGGCGAACCGGGCTGGGGGCACACATTGTGTGGCACCCAGGTCCGGGACGTTATAATATACATTAAGGATAAGTATGGATGAATATTCTATAGTTTTGTTAAGATATAGATTATGTGTTTTTTTCATACATTACACCCATGTATTGACACTACAAGTGGATGTAGTTCTCAAAAATATGTACCTAGAGTTAATAAAATTGAAAAAGGCACATCGTTCCTGACTTGATCATTACCTTATACATAATAATTTTCCTTATTGTGCTTCTGGTCTGACACTCATGGGGGATATGCATTGGTTAATTCACATTTTCATTATGGACCATCAGGAAGTACTTAAATAGATGATGAAAATGAATAAACTATGTTAAAAATAACGTAAAAAATATTGAAAAATGTTTATCATGATTTAGACATCCTATACATGATTCTTAATTATTGTTATTTTCCACTATGATTAGTGTTTCTCACACTATGGCCTTTGGATTTAGTCAATTGATAGAACCATAATTAACTAGTTTGACATTGAATAAAATAGACAATGTGTTGATGATAAACCAATTTGACTAATTACTGGGGTGATGTATATCATGATTATTCCAAATTAGTTATCAAAATATATGATTAACAACTTTAAACCTAACTTACTCTTAGACTCACCAACGATGAGAGGGATATATCCCACTATGAACTTAGACAGTGGAGAACATAGATAAAAGAAGGCTTGTTTTCCTTCTATGTTATAAATGTGGAAAGGGACACCTTGGAGAGTGTATCAAAGGAATAAGAAAATGTTTTCTGTGTGGTAAATCAGGATTGAAAGCAATTAATTTCCTAGGAAAAAATGAAATTTTCTATCATCATAATGGATAATAATAATGTACTCATAATGGTTTTATTGATGGTTTTATGATTTTTAGGTGAAAATTATGGAAATTATGTAAATCTATATTCTATGGAAAAATCTCATGAACATAATCATCATGGTTGTATGAGTAATGTTTATATTTCTAATGATGAAGTTACTACTAATGAAATTTGAAAGAAATGAGGTATTAAAGAATAAGGTGATGAATCCCAGTTAAATTAGTAAGAACAAAGTGGAATGATTAGTGTTTTTGTGTTTAGATTTAATTATTATATTATAATATTATTTTTTCAATGACATTATAGTTGTATGAAATTTTAAATGTATAAGGATTGTACTGTACAATTATTTCTCTAATTATTTAAGTGCATATGTTTAATGGTATCGATGACTAGGAAAATATAATTATAGGAATGTTGATATTTTTGTAAAATACATGGTTTAGTGAGGATAAAACTAAATATGTTGTTGATTTTGATATAATAATGATGAAGGAATAATTAATAGAAAGTAGTTGTTTCCATGAAATTGGTTAATGATTTGATGATTTATGTTATCTTTTCTAGAGTTTACTACATGTTTATATTTAAGGAATATATTTGATAACGAGATATTTTAGTTTTAGGAAGGATTTATGTTTTCATTAAGGTTTTAAGGTGGCCAAGGTATTCACATATTATGTATGTGACATTAAGAGCTATATTATGTTTTTTGGGGAATCTAATGTTATGTTTATTTTATAAATGTAGTGTCCTTTGTTCTAAATTTTTGATCATTGAATTTAGAAAGCTTTGATATAGATGATTATTAAGGTTATTTATAAATACAATAAATTAGGCCGAACATTGGTAATTTTTGGATAACTTATGTTAAACATTTTGATCTTAAAAAATATCTAGGTATTGGAGTAATGAATTTTCATTACTTTATTGATCTAATGATCCGTTAAGTGTTATTTTTAGTACATTGGGAATAAAAATTAATGTTGGATATTCATTTCTTGGAGTAAGAGATTAATTAAGAATTAATGGAAGCACATCCAAAGGGTAAAATTTTTCTTATAAAATAGAAAGATAACGTGTCACTATATTTCATTATTCTTAGTCTAAATGTTAAAGTAATTCCACAAATATAAGAAAAGGATTCTCAATCAATATTATTATCCTATTACCTTCATATCTGATGAATCAAATATATTTTGAATCATTAAGGATTTATGGTATTATGGTTGTTGAATTTTTATTGATCATTTATTTTATTTTTATCAATGAACCCTATCACCCTCCATCATTATTTGGGAATTATTATTTTATTCTATTTCTATAGCATCACTTCCCATCTATGTTATCCAATAGGGAAACATAGTTATCTAATTATTCCAGATGACCATTATACTTTACTTTATCTCTTATCAGGAGGATCTTTTATTAACCCTTCTTAGCATGTGGGATTTCAAGAAGGGTATTTTCAAATGTCAAACCATTGATTATCGATATCAACATTAAATTTCAAGGATGACATTTATTTTAAAGGGGTATAATGTAACACCCTGAGATTTTAAATGGGGAATATCATATTTAGTAGAGTATATGACATGAAACACAAATAATAGAAGAGAATGTAACACCCAAATATTTTATGGTGTGTTTTTTAAAATAAATTTATTTTATTTTATATCTTGTGATGTATACGACCCTATTATTTTAAACGAAAAATATGTTCATCATTTTATACTACATGAAACACTAAGCTTAAATAAACCAAGAAATATTATATAAATACGACTAATATAACCTATTTATTAAATTAGAAATTATAAATAGTATTTAATAAATAATTAAATGTATATATATAGCACATAAGTTTTACATATTTATTGATTAATTCTTGTGAAATAGGTAATTAATTTTTAGCAAAGTTATTTTATGCATTAAAAATATGTTTTCATCCAAAAATGATTTTTAATTAGAAAATATTATAATAAAATTATAGAATGTATATAAATTTAAAATTAAAAAAAATATCATTTCTTAAATAAGAATATTTAAATTATCTTAGGGTGTAATTATCATATTATTCTAAAAAGATTTATTTTCCAAAGAATAATGAAAAATACTATTTTTTGTTGAGAACTATATTTTTTTCTTAACCATTTTTAAAGTTACTTTTTATTTTTTTTATAAAAAAATAAATGTAAAATTAGTTATATTATATAAATATTGATCCAATTGTGTTTATTATACTTAATTTTGTTTTTTAATTTCATATAGAAACAATTCTTATACTTAAAAGGGAATTTTTCTTAAAAACCATTTTTCATTGCATTTATTTCAGTTAGATTTTAAATTGAATTATTCTAATTTTATATTTTGGATTTTGAAAAATGGATTATATATTTTTATTCAAGAGTTCTAAATTTATTAAACTGGTCCCTTTAAACTTTTTTCAATATATGGAGTAAACTTAAAAAATTTGTTACTAAAGTGAAGGGTAAATAAAGTAATTAAAGTTAAAAATAAAATTATATAGACTTAAAAATGACCCGAAAAAATAATTAATATTATTGGATGATTCAATTTCTACCCTATTCATCTAGGATTTGGTTATAAGGAATTTTATGGCCATTCAGATAAGACTTTGAACATTAGAGTATTTTAATTCAAAAAAATTCAAACATGTCACACTCTTTTTTTAATAACTATAATATTTTTAATATGGGGTAATACATAGGGTATTATTGACTATAAATAGTGTTTTAAAATCCAAAATATTTATCTTCATTATGTTAATTTATATTTAATTTTTAGTAAATAAATAATTATTTTAAATGTTTACCTAACATTGATGTTGTAAATATTCAATTAATGAAAAAATAAAATAAATTATTTTTAATGTATTGAAAGTAATGTAATTTTTTATAAATGATTTTTAAACAAGTTTTTTAGACTACCATGACATATTAAGGATAGAATAAAAAACATTTCACGAATTATAAATGTTTTCTTGATATTATTAATTTCAAAGTAATGAATAATTCTAAAAATTTACGATATCGAAATTTTATAATAAATAATATTTTATTAAATTATATAAACATCCTAAAAATATGATATTCGTAAAAATGAATTTTATTTGTTTAATTAGGTCTTTAATTTTCCATTTAGGGTTATTTTTTAATTTTATAGTAACATAATTAACCCTTAGATAATAGAAACTTTTAGTAGTACCGTAAATGCTAAAAGGGTTGATGGGGGTTAAAACTAAAAGATAGTGGTTAAAAAGTATCCAAAACATGTCGAAGTTTTATTGTATGAAAATATTTCAGTTTATATTCACCTTATCTTTGAATTATATCAATTCAAAATAATTTTTACTTGTTAAATAATTTACATTAATTTAATATTTCATAAAATTTTAAAAATTCCCCTTCCCTAAATTATAAAATGGAACACTTTCCTTCACTTATTTACACATCTTCGTTCCATATACCAACTCCAAAACCAAACCATTCCTCTTAATAACATCATTACACATTTTATTTATGTTCCATCCCTTTCAAAATAGCAACCCTATGTGTAAGGGTTTATCATTTCACTTTTACATTAAGGTGACATATTAAATATTAACCACATATTTATTTTGTGGGTTGTATATATTGTCCCTTTGAAATATTATATCATGAATATCTTTTTATTAATAATATTTAATGCTTCATTTGATTTTATTTATTTCTTGGGACTTCTGATTCAAAAGAAACCCAAGTGGTAAGGTTTTATTTCGCAATGTCATCAAAATTTAGGATTGTTATGATTTATTCTCTTCTAGGTAATATTTGTATTCCATATCAACATTTACATAAAAAAATTAAAATTCTTTTATCTAGTCTCCTATGATAATTTAAAGTCATTTTTCCCATGCTTTACTTTTGTATAAAAAACTGAAAGGAACCTTCTTCTCATTTTCTGAACAAGGTACTTTTCAACTTTTCTGACAAAAATATGAAAGGAATTGGGTTTTAACTTATACATAATGAATATATTTTTACACATTGATTACTAATATATTCATTAAATATTCCTTACCTAGTTTAGAAGGTACTTTTTAAATAAAAAATTTTCCTTTGTAATTACACAGTTTTTAAAAAAAATAAGTTCTTTTCAAAGTGAAAAGGTTATTTTTCTCAAAAATGTTTTTATAATATGGTATTTCAATTCATGATTAAAAATAAATCTTAGTTTTTTTCTATGTTAAATAAGGGATATGTTATGATCATACCATATTAATTATTTCTCAATTGATTTTTGATCTATTTTATTGGGGAAGTACTATTTGGATACACTTCGCCATAATACATAGGAAGGGTTTTTATTATGGTTATTTATTAGGGGAATTATTAACATTTTGTATGATATTATCAATGTGGTATTCTGTGATGATTGTGTTTCACCCCTTTTATGTAGGGGATGAATTGGTCTTTGTATGTGATGGTAGGGGCCTTCTATAGCCCCTTGATACCTCAGTATGTATCATGATACAAACTAATAAGGGTTTTAGTTAAGGTCTTACCAACTTCTTCAAATGTCATTGCACAAGGCCTTCAATATATTTTTAGATTTTTTTCATCGATAATTTGATGGTATGTTTCATATTTCTGGAATTATG
Organism: Viscum album; assembly: GCA_963277665.1. Classification (NCBI taxonomy): domain Eukaryota; kingdom Viridiplantae; phylum Streptophyta; class Magnoliopsida; order Santalales; family Viscaceae; genus Viscum; species Viscum album. The sequence goes on from OY728129.1 coordinate 1,074,925,639, forward strand.
AATTCAATCATTATGAATTCATTTATTGATGTCCATGTGATTATTAGATTGTTTAGAATATACATTGATAAGTTATGAGCTCATGCGATTGTTTGTGTGGATTATTTTATCATCCTTTATTCCTAGCATATTATTCTCAAGTTATTATTTAAATATAATTTTATTTATTTATTTACCCCTCAATATTGTTTATTATTATTTACCAATGATATCTTTCATTGTATACATAATATTATTGAGAATATGAGTGCACCCCTTTCTTATGATTCATTTCATCCGGGATATTATGAAGTATTTTTTGGTTGACATACTGTGATATGCTAAGGGGAACTATGGTCTTATCAAAGATAACACTTTATTTAAATCATGTTATCAATTGTAATCTGAAATTAAAGTATGAATCTAGTTTACCAAGGATACGAAAATATTTAGTGATTCAAGATATGGTTCCCTATATAAAGTTCCAATTTAATGATGTAACCACTGAACTTACCCAATAGGATTAGGGGTCTTTACATTGTCAGATTCATGAATGAAGAAATATTTCATCATGAGGTAATTATTTCATTAATTAAATTAATTATAAATAATATAAAATGATCTTGAATTCTGGTTCTGGTGCTCTCACATTGATCAATTTGTTATTGAATTTTTCTAGTCATAACATTTTTTTCAATGTAAATATAAACTTAATCATTGACTACAAAAAAAACTGAATTTGGAATGGTCCATAAGAATCTTTCACTACTCCTACATACTATATAAATGTTATAGGATAAATTCATAATCAACCGAATTCTAAACATATGAATTCAAATCAGACAAAGTCTTTTAAAATATCTCTTATAGTGTCATAGAATAGATTCCATTTGATGGGAAAAATATTAGACATGAAACGCTTAGTCCTTAACTATAAATTTTTCGTTGAAAACATAAAATGAGTGTTTTGTATGAGGTTAATTGAGAAAATTATGGCATATGAAGTCAATGTAAGGGATTTTTAATGCAAGTCCGTGGACATAAGAAGTGTCCCAAAAAGATTCCAAGAAGTTCCTCATGATTTTTTTTTAGGACTAATTAGATGGAGTCTCAATGAGTGGAATAAATTATATAAAGTCTTTACCAAAAAATTATATGGTATAATGTTTTATGAGTTCAAAATACTTTATAAAACATTCATAAAAAACTATATGTGATAATGTAAATATAATATTTTAATGTTCCAAATACCTTGATAGGATGATATGTGATTCTCACTAATTTAATAAGATTTTTTTTATGGTAGTGGATGTTCAAATTTGTGACAAACATCAAAATACTCTATAATCCTTGAAAATCATCCAAGTGAATTTTTATGAGAAAGGGTTTTGAATATGAGTTTTTCATTGAGTGGGAAAGTTAAATTGGACTCTTAACTTTTCTCCTTCCCACACATATATAAATACTATACAAGTAAAAGATGAATATAAGTACTATTAATTAATTTAAAAGTTAAATTTCTTAAAATTAGTATTAGATAGTAATACCATATGAAATTATGAAATACAAATTTTGATCAAGAATTTTCTTACTAAGGAATATCTTAGTTAAAAAATAAGTTCCAATAATATTGAGGAGTTCAAATTAGAGGAATCGGATAGAAGACACTGAAAAAAAATTCATAATAGGTGGAATCCAAAATATTATGTATAGTGGTGAACATACAAGTAAGGAATAAGAAATTTGTATCTATTTTTATAAGGCACTAGATGGAACTTCTCAGAAGGATAATAAAATAGAGAAACTAGATGAAAAGTGGAATTTACCAAATTTTATATAGATGTCCAAGGAAGAAGTTCTTGTATTCTATTGGGAAATAAAATTAAGAATAATTTTTTATAATAAGTTAAAGAGTGAAGAAAGAATAAGAAACCCAGAAAAAACTTATTGAACCTATTATTGAAGGTTTCAAATAGTTTTTACACAATAGTTTTTACATCTTTTATATATGCAGTGATTATATACATTATTTCTTGGTTATTGTGAGACAAAAGTGTAAGGATATTCTCTTTCAACTATAACCACATAAAAGGATCATTTTATAGTGGATTTTTTGGTAATATATTATTTCCAAACCCTTCCATTGACTAGATAATCTTTTTGAGTATTGGACATTATAAATACTTGTGTTATTGGGGATAGTTCTTATATTCTTGTTCATAGGAAATTAAAACTCTTAAATAAGAGGAGGTTTTTTAAAGAGTAAGAAATATAAAATCAAAATACTATTGATTCACCCCTCCCACTCTTAGTGATTAGATAGGTCCTATCAGGTCCATTCATCATCAATTTAGAGAGATTCAATGGGATTTCAAGAGCCAAATGATGCCTTTATAAATCCATCCTGAGTAGATATAGGGTCATTATATCATTAATTTTATATTTAGTGGAAACATACTCTAACATTAAAAATATTTTCTAAACCATGTCCTTGAAAAAATTATAGTTTTTTCAATATTTTTGATCCACAAATGATGAATTTTATTTTTTTCTATGATTTATGGAACTCAAGTTTTAACACTTGATGGGAATATAAGTAACTACTTCCAAATATATGTTTCCAATTTTTTTTCTCATAAATATCAACTGAATACAAGACTAAGTGGATAATACATGGTCACCCTATGGAATTTTTAAATAGATACACTCTTTATTCTTTCATAAATAACATATAAAATAATTTTCAAGATATTGTACAGCTCTAGAAATTAAATTTCTTTTATCCACTAAACCCTCCCAATATACATATGTATAACCCAGTAACTACTTATGTGAAATTTTATAATAAAAATTCCTAAAATACACTATGTGACTAATATAACAAAGTATTAATTTCAAAAATTTCTTATTACTTTCATTAGGTTATCTTTGGTAGTGGTAAATTTGGAAAATAGAACTAATAGTATCTGAAGGGTGGTTGTTAAATACAAAAAACTCCAAATGAAATACCCATATAATGTGACATTAACTTATTTTTTATCCTTACCCTTTTATATTTTGATTCGGGTCTTCTTAAAAGTAATCATTGGCCTTAAATATACTATATCAAAACTTTGGATGACTACATTGGAAAATAATTGAAAAATAAATGTTCTTTTATTCCCTTGAATCGCCAGTTATCCAAGGAAGAATATTGTCTCTCTAATCAATGACTTATTGAATTCATATCTCATGTAATATAAAAAGAACATTAATTATTATTTATTTGATCCTCTAGAAGTTATTACATCCACATAAACAAGAATTGATATCTTTTGATTCCTTTACTTCTTTATATGTAGATTTTGATCAACTCTACCAATCTAAAATATGATCATTTTCAAATATTGATCAAGACATGATTTCTAAACCCTTGGTTCTTAGTATAATCTATATAATTCCTCCTTTAGTCAATAAATTTTATTTTAATATTTATCAGTTAAATAATATCATGTTTTTCAATGTGAACCTCTTTCTTGAGAACTCTATTTAGCAATGTCAATTTCACAACAATCTGTTAGAGTTTAGAAACTCATTGTACTGAAATACCCAAAAAAATGTTATGGTTTCCAAATAAGACATTGGTCAAAAAGTCTCATCCATATCAATGCCATATATTTGTTAATATCATTTTCAAACTAATAATTACTTGTTCTTATCCAACTTATCATATTAACTGAGTTTTATTTAAATACATATTTGGTTTTTATCACATTATTTTCTCTTATCCTTTTAATAGATTTCAATTTTTGGTCCCTCTCAATTTTTCCAATCTCTTCATTTATCTCATTGAAACAACATTATTATCTAGTAGCATATTTTAAATATTTAGGTTCCAAATTTAAAAAGTTGTTTGATGAGCTTTCATTAGGGAGAATGTTCTTTTTCATCAAGAATTTCTAAATAAATTTAAACTAGTTTTTTCTACCATTAAATGGATTTATTTTGGGTCCTTATTTTTTATCATTATCCTGATATTTATTTGGATGTCTAGTAGAAATATTCTAAACTATTTCCCATTAGAAAAAATTGAGTGGTAGCTTTCCCTTTAACTTCCCTTTTACCATTTTGATATTAGAGGAAATAAATGAAATTATTTAATCAACATTGTTATACTAGAGTTTTTTATTAAGATTTTCTTAATATCCTTGAATATTATCCATTGAGGTACATCTTTTAGAACTTTGTTATTGTCATTATTCCTCCTATGATAAGTAATAAGTGTTCTATGAAGGTTGTCTAATGTTATATCTGGATGTTTTTTTAGGATTCTTTTTTTGAAAAATTACATCATCAATAACATCTGTAAGATCATTCATATCTTTAATAATAATACTTATTCAAGAAACAAAATGCATCAACCATCTCATTTGGGATCATTTATAAATCTTCATAAATGTTCCCCAAGACATGAATTTTTTATTCCTAGAAATGTAAATTCCATTTATAGATATTTAGATGGTAATCCAACATTGTATAAGATGTCTTGTGTCATGGACAACCCACTAGGGCCTTCCAAGATAGAGGAAGGATGAGAGTGACACCCCAAACCCATGACTACTTCGTCAAGGGATGAAGACTAGCTTCAAGTATGAATGTCACAAAAACGTAAGGCCATAACCAAAAGAACATGCGCACATGAACATATCTCCAATCACTAGTTTAATGTAAAAAGGTAAATAATGAATACTATAAATTCATTCATAACATACAATCCCACATCATAGTGTGAAAAAAGAGAATGGGAATATACAAAGGGAAAAATACAAGACATCCAAACTATAATGAAGCCTAACCTACTGAAAAATGAAACTTCTACTAAACAATAACTCTGGTATCCACCTATGGTCATTCTATCCAAACAAATTTCCTCATTCTCCTAGTCCACCAAGGACTCTAATGAAAGGAATTTCTTCTAAATAAGACATGACATATGCAGTAGATCCCATCTAGGGGTGACAAAAATCTTACAAAATAAGATACCCCAAAACCAAAAATCAAAAATCAATAATGATGATTTCATCTATAAATAAAAAATTCAAGGTTAATCAATAAGATAAACATAGATTTATTTAATGTAAGACTCCCAGTCTAATTGTGACGTCTTTCTGCACTACCAGCCTATATATTCTTCTCGAAGCTCTATGGTAATGATTGTCTAAGGGAACTCCCTCAATGGGTCTTTCCAACAATGAATACACTCAGAATAAAGAGATATAATGTTATATGTTCATGCCTATGGATTATGGGTGATACATAATTATAATACCTTGATATTTTGTGAGATATTAATTTTTTTAATTAATTTATACATTTCTATACTTTTCATTTCATGAAACACTGAATATATCTTTTTTATATAAAAAAATATATTTGTAATTTGTATTATGATAAAAAAGGTTCAGTTTTCGCTAAATGAAACACCAGGTTTGTCTTCTGTTACACATAATGTTCACTCCCATTGACAGCTTATGTAAAACGCACGACCGAGTTTTATCGAATTACAATATACTACTAACATTATTATTAAAATATTGTTACAGTTATCAATTATCCATTATGAATAAGAATAAAAAAATTATAAAACCATGATTTTCACATTTTTATAAAATTAATTCATAGGTTATGATTTAATTATAAATTAAAATAAAAACCAATTGAATATTAAGGATGTGTTTTTATAGAAAAAATATTTTTATGCCCAAAAAGTCATTTTATCTTAATAAATTTAATTAATATCTATTATTGAGATATTTTAATGAAATTTATATATTATAAATTAAACCGCATGTTTTTATATTGATTCAATAAGTTTTATATTCATAAAATTAGAACAAATTCGGTTTTAGGCATAAAAAGTTGCATTATTCTAAAAGACAGTTTACCACCTTTTAATGGGAAACATATTTTAAAATTTTTTTTTATAAATTATAAAATTATTATTTTAAAAAATATAACTTTACGAAAAGTTATATAAAATTTTACTTGGGGTTATTTTTTGTAGTGTTTTTTTAGAAGATTCTTTTTTTGATGAATAGTGAAAACACTGAATTTTAAATGAAACTAGTTTTTTTCTAACTTATTTATATAATTAAATTATAATTAAAATTAATTTTAAAGTATATTTATTTCAATTATACATATAGTTGTACAATTTAGGTCATTTTAATCAATTTCTCATTGAAATTGGATGTAAAACATTTCAAACGTTTGAACATTTTCACTTCAAAAACATATTGTGTTATTCTGTTTATGGGATTAATTTTAAATTAACTCCATACACATCATGGTTTATAATTTGTAAAAATGTATTCAATATTTTTATTAATAATAATTTATAATTCATGTGAATTTCAAACTAGTTTTTGACTAAAAATATTAGTGAAATTAGTTAAAATTAATTACATTGATTATGGTCAAAACAAGTTTACTTAGTGATTAGACATTAACTCAAGGGTCCAAATAACTTAGAACCTTTTCCAAAATAAATTTTATGTAAATATTTAGACAATATAATTCCTTTTATGTAAAATGGACCATTTTTGGAGGCACGTGATGTAAGGTATACCTCTCAATAATATTTTCTTTTTTTTAATTACAAGAATGTCACTCATCCTCCACTATAAAAGTTCACAGACCCCATCACTTATTCATAGATATCAAACACTATATATAAAATAACAAAATAAATAAGTTCTAAAATTCCCTTAAATCATCATATAATACTCACTTTTGTCATAAATCCAACCAAAGAATCCCATTGGTGTAATCAAAAAGGAGTTACCCAAAGAAGAGGTAATATCCTTCAAACAGAACATTTGTTTTATTTCATTATCATCCCATAAATTATTATTATTACAAACTTTAAATAAACACTATATAATGAATATACTGATTTGTTTTTTTTTTGTTAATTTTATGACCTGTAGTAATAGACACTTCCATCAAATGGAATATAAAATCATCCTTTATGTGTACGACGGACTACCGCCTCGTATACCGATGTCATTCATTCTTCCATTACCACCTATCAAATCATATAATAATGATGTAATTACTGTATTTATTTGATATTTAATATATTTATTATGTATTTATACTTTTTAAACTATTATATAACACATGATTTCATGATTTCCATTTTTTAAGATTACAATAACATCATTTGTGGATGTGTGGACTACCACCTCCTCAAAGCAATGTGATTCGTTAACACTTTACATGGAATGTATTAAGGATGGTTTTAATAAAAATATTGGATATAAATTACATAATAAATCTTCTATAATGATAATATATATATACATGTGTCACTTAATTTCTTTCTTTCATTAGAATAATAAAACGGAAACAGTGTTCATGTGTACGTACGGCCTGTTGATTCCATGAATGGTGTATATCATTTTCTATTTATATATTTTATATTTTATTATAAAAACATATGCTATGAATATATATTATATTTATATAATTTTTATAATTCTATAAATAAGAAAATTATGATCTCTAAGTAAGAGGATCAAGAATAACAACTCAAAAGATATAAGAAAAAAAGGGTATTAATCTAAACATCACTTTAACATTTGATATTAAACGGGTAATATAGAGTAATAATAAAATCATATATGGTATTAAATATAATAATATTTTTCTTTTTTATAATATTAAAAAACTTATATTTTATTATATAGGAGTTTTTAACGTGTATGATGAAAGCCAAGACTTAAGGTAAGGGTTTTCTCATCTCAATTTTATTTTTGTGATATATATGCTATATTAACATATTATTCTTATTGTGTGGTGTTTATAATTACCTATGAAATTTTATATCATGAATTACCTTTATTTAATGATATTAAAAGTTTCAACTAATGCAATTCTTTCATGGATCTCCTGATTCAATAGTTACTCAAGTAGTAATGTGATTTCTAGTCTCACTTTTATTTCCACGAGACTTATTCTTTATTTACCACTTGTTTATTTTTTGTAGTGTACATACTACCCATGAATGTATTATATAATTCATGTCCATTAATTTATGGGTATTTATATATCCATTTTATGACCACTATTTCATGGGTCTTGTGGTTCAAAAGTTACTAATTTGGTCTGGTAATTCTGTCTCAATTTTTCTTCGTTGAGACACATGTCATATTATACACCTACATTTTTTAAAAGGTGTATATAATTACCTTTTATTTGTTATATCATGAATATAATTATTTTCATAATATTTTAAAAATATTTTAATGTTATTCTTTCTGGAAGATGATGATTCAATGATACCAATGTGGTATGAGTTTATTACTATAGTCTCATCGTTTATTAGGATTGTTTATGATTACACTTCCATTGATAAATCATATGATACATATCTCAAGAAATATAATGAATATTATTCTCATATGGTTAGTCATGATATCTTCATCTAATGGAAACATTTTTTCACTCATTGGTACATAATATAATTAAGAAAATTTGTCTTCATTTCTCTTTTCAATTACAATTTGTTTTCTCCCAAAATCATGTTTTCTAAAAAATGATTTCAAAAATGTTTTTAAATGAACTTTTAATGTTATTTTAAAATAAAATGGATTTCAGTTATTTTCAAATATTCTTTTATAATTTTTCAAATCTATTTTCAAATGAAAAGGTTTTTGAAAAAAAATGTTTAGAATGTGTTTTAAATGATTTTCAAAGAATCATTTGAATGATTCATGGTTATTTTCAATGAAATATGTTTCCAAAAATATTTTATGTTAAAAAAGTTTTTAAATAATTTTCCAATCTTATTTTATAAGTTTTAAATGTTATTTTCAAGGAAAAATGTTTTCAAAAATGGTTTATGTAAAAAAATTATTTAAAATTATTTTCAAAGCTTCCATTATATATTTTCAAGATTATTTTCAAAAAAGGTATTATAAAAAAAATTATGTTTAAAAATTTATTTAAATTTTTTTCAAATATTCCTTTATTATTTTTAAATATTATTTTAAAATAAAAATGTGTTCAAAATGATTCATGATTTTGAAAAGTTTTCTTTAAAGTGAAAAAGATATTTTCCACAAGAATTGTTTAAAATATTTTTTAAATCTTACTTCATATGTTTTCAAAGTGGTTTTAAAAGAAAAGGATTTTGAACATGTTTTATGTCTAATAAAATGACTTTGAATGAATGGTTATTTTCCATATGAATTTCCCTAATTAATATTTATAACTCATTCTCCATCTAAGATGGTATCCATTGATATAAGTAATTCTTTACTAGGGATATGATCCAATTACACCATTCTTATTCTTTACTTGAATGATTTATGTTTATAATGAAAAGATATTTACGAAACCTTTTTACTTTCTATGAGATATGTTCTTAAGAATCCATATTATTTTCATTGTTGGTGCTTTGATGAAATGATTATTAAATATTTATCTTTTTTATAGGTTATGATATGATAATATGCTTAGGATTACCATTTTGTTTTATGGGTTATAATATGACAAATGTTTATTCTCTTGTGAAACATGTATGTGTGACTACAATATGAGATAGGTGGGACCTATATCACCCTTAAATTAATTGGGTAAAGATTTATATCTCTTGAGATATACATGTATGGAATAGAGAGTGAACTCGGTTTAATAAATGATTTTTCCAGCTAAGATGGTTTTGGGAGTGAACCCTAATAGCTAAAATGGTTTATGGAGTGATCCCATTCCACTAATATGGCCTTGGAAATAATCCTTCACTACTATCGAAATCCTTTTATATGGATACATTTATTCCACAATTCATTGTCTTCTTCTTATGCTATGATTTCATATCTTATACTCCAAATTCCCTTATGATTCTTGTCTTATGAATTACCAATATTTATTCCATGACCCTTGATTATGATCATTAATATAATGGGTATGATCTTCTAATGTTATGATCTTGTTCTCATACCCTTACGATTATGATTATGCTTATATATATCCATTTCATACCCTTATTGAGCATCTGAGCTCACCCTTTCTTATGTTTCCTTTCCCTAGGTTATGAATAATGTAATTGAGTAGAAGCACTAAAGGGTAACATCATTAAGGGATATTTTGAAGATATTTCACCAAGCTAAGAGATTTTTTTCAGGTTTTCGAAGACACTAAACTGTTATGTTCCTGGGGAATTTACTTTTTAAATGTGCTTAATATTAATTTAAAATGACATAATAACCATGTATGTTAATCATTAGTCTCTATTGTAAGGACATGAATTGCTATGAATAAAATTCCCGATTTTCATTTAATTAAATATCTTATTTTTATAGAAAACACATTACCTTATTTTGTTTTATCTAATTGATTTTCAAATTAACATTAAGTGTTTTTACCATTGTTAATATAGCCATTTAACAGTGATCAAATTACTAGTACAAATATATGGTTTTAAAATATACATTTAACACAGAAATGTGAATTGATGGCCTCAGCCAGTAGGATCATACCCTATGAAGCGCATTTATTGGATATTTTTAGGGAGATATCATTTCTGATCATTTCCCTAGACCAATCCCAATATGATATCTAACAAATTAAGTATGAATGAAACTGTTTGCAGGATAAGTTCAAGGACATCATGATCGCATCCCAAATCATGTTCACCAAATGGCCCCACGAAAGCCCCACTATCACACACCATACTCTTAGGGCATATACTGGTGTTTTAAAGGTGTATTTATCAAGAACCAATAAATATTAAAATTTACAATATTTTTTATAGAAAAATGAATACATTTTTATCCAATTATTGTAAATTTATAAATGATTTTTATTTTTGATAAAATAAATTCCAAATTGTATTTTAGGTTAATATTAAAATTCAATTTATGAATTTATGAATTAATGGAATTTTGAAACAAATAATATTTTAATAAAATATTATCATTAAATAACTTTTATTTAATATAAATTATCATATAATTTCTATGATTTCAAAATGTAATTTTTTTAAGGGTTCAAAAAAATGTTATTATCAAAAACCTGTCATCTTCAATAAATTTCAATTTTTATTTTAAATGTAAAAATTCACGTATTTTGAAAAAAACATTAAATGATTGTTATTTTTGGAATCAAATTTTCAAAATTATCTAATGGTTATTTTTTCATATTTTTCTGAGATAGTCCAATGTTTTGGTAAAAAATAAATGTCGTATAAATATACAGTGTGTTTTATGACATCATGATGAACCAATAGTGATGTAATAAATACTATAAAAGGTATCATTATAAAAATATACTTTTTCCATTAAAAAGAGTATAATTTTATTTTTATTTGACTTATTTTATAAATCCTTAATGAATCCTCCAACACTTATAATACATTTTAAAATTTTAAAATCATTTCATTAAAAGTGTGACTCAGCTCCACATAAGAAAGGAAATTATTTTATTATCTTCGTGAATTGACCTTATAAAATAATATAAAACACTCCCCTTTTTTATAAACCATGGGAACAAAACATGGTATGGTTTTTGGTTTTGAATATTTTATTATGTCGTGTCCAGAACAAAAATAATAAATAAATCCCCCTCTTTTCCTATATAAACCCACTGAAACTCTCATTCTCTTCACTAAAAATCCTTGGAGCACGAAAACACTTGCCCCCAACTCCCTAGAATCCTACCAAGGTTCCACCATGATTTCCAAAATCCCCTCCCAAGCCTTTAGAGTCATACACTCTAGTAAGGGATTTCCCTCTTCTCATTTCCATCCAAGCACTTATTTTATATTATGCAACTCAAATTCCATTTTCATATGTTGGGATATGGTGTTACATATTCAAATTATTATAAATTTTATTTATAAATGAGTATATATTCATTTCACTCTCGTTATACCTTCCATGATCCTTTATGTACACCCACTACAATGTCAAAATTTTGTAAGGATTGTTTTCCCTATTCATGTTTCTTCATTATCTTATGCCTTTTATTTCCAAATTTATAATGTTCTTAAATATTTTTAAATGTCCTTATTAATTTCCATTTTATTTCCAAATAATTAAACACCTATTTTTCTGTAATTAATAATTTTTATGAATTTTTAAGTAACTTTGTTATGCTTCCAAAATTTCACCATGATTTTATATGATAAAATAGTTTTGTAGTGAATACCATACCCATTTTTCTATCAAGGGTATTCACCTTTATGCACATGTACATATTTATTATGGACTAAAATGTATTTAATCTACATTGCTTCATCATGGAATAAATTATTATGTTTAACGAATCCATGTTGTATAATGTATATAGAACACTTAAGCATGAGAATGAAATAATAGTGAATTGTGATCATTAATAGAACTCCAATGCATTGTGTAATGAATGGTATCATGATACATCAAGTTATATTGTCTTGGAATCTATAATTTACTCATGAACATCCATGTGAAATGATCCTTGACTCACAATCACATATGTGAAATGAGCCTCGACTCATGCTTATTTCATGGTGTATGTTTTTTTCATATTTCCCATGTTATTATTATCATTCTTTAAAAATCAACATTATTCATGTTCCATTTATTATCCATTTATATTACTAGTGTAAAACATATAATATCTTCTTCAAGTTATTCTCTGTTTATTTATCTTATTAGGATTTAAAGCTCACCCATTTTTTAGGTTTGTCCTCAGGATATCTGATGCAGTTTTAATTTCTTGGAATATTATGATCATATTATGGATGTTTTCAATAATTTTGTTGAATCACATGGTCAAGATGATATCTTTTGCACCTAATTCCCAAATACACTAGTTTTATCGATATTTATGGTAGTGTAATGTGTAATTTTATGAAATAGAGAAAGTATTTTATGTGCAATAAAGATAAGTATTTTCATATTTGGTATGAAATGAAGGGTTTAGTTATTTTTTGGATTAGTATTAGAGAACTCTAGTGAATGTTTCAAGATTATAGAACTCTATAGAATGCCTTATGGAAAAAACAACTATAAGAAAACATCCCTAAATTTTGATTAGTATAGAGTAAGTGTTTTATCAAAAAAATAATCTCTATATGGATAGTACCACCAAATATAATTTTTTATTAAAAAGTCACTTTAAGGACAAGTGGGAAACTATCATTCGAAAACCACAACCACTACGTGATAAAGAAGCTCACAAAATTATTAAACACCAGGCTGAGGTTATTTGAATCATCCACTCTATATAATTCCTAGTGAAAAGTGCTAACTCGTGTGTTTGGATCCTCCCTGAGTAGTTCTTCGAGATGAGAGATCATCTTGTCCATTGTTTGAATGAAGTCTTCCAAATATATTTTCCCTTGATTAAAACCCCGAGCAATTATTCGATCTTGCTTGTCGATCCACGCTTCCTGCTCCTCAATGGCCTCAACTTGCAACCTTTTTTCATAAATTCTACCAATTTCCACAGTTGAGGCATTGGGACTCATCTCTTTCTCAATTATTTCTTCCTTGGAGTGAAATATGAGCTTCAGGAAATCCCTTACCTCTTCGTATATTACCTTTGGTTCTCTACTTATATCATCGTTATCTCTGTCTTTCAAGGCCTTGCTTTCCTTGCTTCCAGTTTTCTTGGTCGACCTTGTTTCCATTGGTTTTGGAAGGTAAGAATAGTCTTTATGACCCTTTGGTTTTTTCCCCTGAACCACAATTCATTTTCCGGAGTCGCACTTTCCTTAGAGACCCCTCTTCCTTCTAGGGCTGTGAGGACCTTTCTCTTGAAGACAATCCCAGTTGTCCACTGAAATTTGACTAAAGCTATCAGCACCTGAATCATCCTCCTCATGCAACATTACTTGATCTTGATCCCCCAGACTATCAAAGCGGTTCCTTAGCTCAACCCTTGGACAGGATGTTTCAATCCAAACTCCAGGAAATCTGGAACACGACAATTGGACTTACTACCCACCTAGTTTGACATTACCTAGGGATATGTTTTGGTAAATTCATAATCTAATTATGAAATTTTATTAAGGGAATGAAAAAAAATCCCATAAGAACATATTTTAGGAAATATATCATGTATAACATATATTTAATCTTAGAAAATCATAACATGAAGAGATAAATTTAATTTATAAGTCATCCCTTTAATGTCAATAGATTCCACTATATGTGTTTGACTCTTTAAGATAATCATCCCAAAGTCTATATTGGATAAACTATAACCATAATTAAAAAGTTAATGGTTGGGTTATCATTCATAGTTATACACATTCCTACATATCATGAATGTTTAGTAGAATTATTCAAACCCCACCAAAAATCATGAAAGTAGAGATGTTTTTGGAAACAAGAAATAGGGAAATTATTTCGTTCCAAGTATATAACTCCCCCACTGGCAATGTTTGTGAGATGAACTTATCAGAGAACCTTTTCATCCACATTTTTTGTAGAATTTTATGAAATTATACGCATGGATTGTATTTTCCTATATAGGGCCAATATAAATTTCCATGAGAATAAAATCACTCTTCGTATGGTGAATCGACCCCCCATCCTATAAAACTTCAAGGAGGATGATGAATCTTCTTTAGTACCATCATCTCAATCATGGGTATTGTTTACCTATTAAAAATTATATCTATATAAAATAATTGAGTTTAAAGAAAGGTTATTCTGTGAAGGAATGCCTATTTTGAGTGAATATGTTGATGTTCTTCCCAATGAATTTTCTAGTCTTCCTCCTAGCTGAGAAGTCAAATTTTTAATTGCGCTTATACTTGGAGAATTTCTAGTATCCATGACTCCATATAGTAGGAATTTGATTGAACTTTAGGAACTAAAAATAACTATAGGATAATCTAGATAAAGGTTTCATATGCCTATGTTCTTCACCATGGGGTTCACAAGTCCTCTTGGTCAAGAAGGATGGTTCAATGTTCCTTTTCATTGATTATTTTGAGCTCAATAAGACCACAATAAAGAACAAGTATCCTTTTTCATGGATTGATGACTTTTTTTATTAGATAAATGGATCAAAATATTTCTCCAAGGTGGATTTAATGTAGGTATTTTTCCAAATTAGGGTGAGCAAGGAAGAAATCCCCATGATTTATTTTTCGTACGGGGTATTGGTACGTAAATCTTCATGGGCTTGATGAATGGAGTCTTTAGAGATTATATCATCAAATTCATGGTAGTATTTATAGATGATATTCTAGAAAATTCCAAAACCAAGTAGGATCATTAGGATTATCTGAGCGATGTGCTAAAGACCTTCTAAAAAAAGAATCTATATGCAAAGTACAACAAGTGTATGTTCTAGTTGAAGTAAGTCTCATTCTTGGGGCATGTCATCACAAGAAATGGGATATTTTTGGATCCTTAAAAAACAAAAGTAATTAATGGATGTTCGAGGCCAACATTTGTGATAGGTGACCACAAATTTATTGGGTTAGTTGGATATTATCCCTAATTTGGGAGAAATTTCTCACAATTTTCAAATCCACTTACCAAGATAACTCATAAGGGATTCAAATTTATATGGAATGATGAATATGAAGAATGATTTATTGAGTTAAAAATGAGGCTTATCAATTCCCATGTGCTCAACACTACCCACATGTAGGTAACATTTCATAATTTTCAATGATTATTTAAACAAGGGATTGGGTTGTGTGTTGATGAAAAATGAAAAATTAAAATCCTATACTTCAAGGTTGTTGAAAATTAATGAGAAACTTTATCCCACACATTATCTAGATTTGGAAATGGTGATCTTAAATTTGAAAATTCGGTGGCATTATCACTTTGGGTAGGATTGTGAATTATATATGGATCACAAAATTCTTTAATATATATTCACATAGAAATAAATGAATATACACTGGATAATATGGTTATATATAATCAAGGATTATGATTTCCCAATCCACTACCATCCTCGTATATAAAATAATATGGTGGATGCTATTTGTAGAACAGCCCCAACAATTCTATCATTGATGAGAATTGAGAATGATCTGATCCTCTTGTATTTGAAGAGGATAGACATGGGAATCATAAATAAAGGAACAACATCATTCCTTTCAAAAATTATTCCCCAACCATCTTTTCATAAAAGGTTGAAGGATTCTAAAAAAGATGATATCAGAATTTAGAAGAAAATGGAAACTATAAGAAAAGTTAAATCCTCTGATTATAATGTTATTGAATAAGGAATTGTGATATTTGGGTCAATAATATGTGTTCCAAAATATCCAGTGTAAAATAATGAACCATTGGGTTATTTATATTTTTCTCCTTTCTCTATTCACCTTGTAAACACAATGATATGACAATATCTGAAGGATCTCTATTGGTGGGATAACATGAAGAAGGATATTGTTGAATAAACATCAAATTTTCTGGTATGATAGCAAGTGAAGGAAGAAAAGAATAAGAAAAAGGGGATGTTGCAACCATTACCCATACCAACATAGAAATGGGAATACGATACTATGGACATTTTCAAAGGACTTATGAAGACATAAAAAGGAAAAAAATTATATATAGGTTGTTGTGGATCTTCTTACAAAGAGTACACACTTCATTACAATTCAAGAGGATTTCTCACTAGATTAACTAGCATAAATATACGTCAAATAAGTAGTGAGGATACATGGAGTACCACAATATATTATATCCAATCGAGAACCAAGATTCACTTATACATTTTGGAATATAATCCATCGTGATCTTAACACTGAGCTGAACTTCATTAGGACTTATCACCCTCAAACTGATGTCCAATCTTAGTAGACTATATAGACACTTGACGACATTTTAAGAGAATGCTCAATTGACTTCAAAGGAGTATGGGACCAATATCTCCCTCTGGTCGAGTTCCCTTACAATAATAGTTTATACTTGACCATCCAAATGGCTCCCATTGAAGGCCTTTATGAGAAGAGGGAAGGAACAGTGGCATGATTGGTTGAAGTTGGGTAACCAAAACTTAAAGGTCCTAAAATGGTTAAAGAATTTGTGTAGAATTTTAAGACCATTTAGTATCACAAAAAGTATTCTCAGAGCAGATAGAATATATATACTAAAAATCATTGATGAGACCAATATTTTTATGTGGGAAAATGTAATTACAATGCATATTTCTGTGTAAGAGTGTGATGATCTTTGGGAAGAAGGGGAAGATTATCCCAAGGTACATCTGACCATTTGAGATCCTTGATCACATTGGAAAAGTGGCATATCGACTAGCACTCCCACTTAACCTAACTCATGTTCATGATGTCATCCATGTATCCCTCTTGAGAAATTACATATGATACCCCTCATATGTACTGAATCCATAGGTGGTAACATTGGAGAATGATATTTCTTTTCTGGAAAAACAAGTAAAAATATTAGATCCTAGACAAAATGTTTTACAAAATAAGCCAATTCCCCTCATAAAAGTGTTGTGTAGAAACCACAAGTTTGAATAAGAAATGTGGGAAATGGAGTAGGTGATGAAGCATAGTTACCCTCATCTGTTTTAGTTTGGGAAAAAAAAATTTCAAGGGTGAAATTTCTAAAGGGGGGATATTGTAACAACCCGAACTGTTATTAATAAAATCCCACTTTTTTAATTAAATGTCTTATGGTTATATAAAACACATGAACTTATTGTGCTTCATCCTATTTGATTTTTAATTATCATTAAACATCTTTCCATTGATAATATATTCTTTTAATAGTGATTACATGACTAGTATAAATATAGTGTTTCAACAAATCTATTTGACACAAAAAAAGGAAGTGATGGCCTCAACTACTAGTATTTTACCATATGAAGCCCATTTAATTATTCTTCTGAGGGAGATTTAATTTATAAGATTTTACATAGACCGGTCCAAATATGAGATCCAAAACTTAAGTATGAGTGAAATTATTTTCCACAGAAGTTCATGCTCATCAAGATTATTGCCCATACCATGTTAACTGAACAACCCCATGAAATCCACACCAACGCAAACCTTACTCTAAGGTCATATGTTGGTTCCTTAAAGGTATATGTATGAAGAACATACCAATAGGAATATTTACATTATTTTTTATATAATAAGGAATATATTTTCATCCTATTATTTTCACCTTATAAATGATTTTTATTTTTCATTAAATAAAAAAAATGTATTTTTGGTTAATATTCCAAATCAATTAATGAATTTATGAATTAGTAGATTTTTAAAATAAATAATATTTAGAAAAAATATTATAATTAAATAAATTTTATTTAATTAAAAATTTCATATATTTTTTGTGAAGTCAAATGTAATTTATGTAATTGTTTAAAAAATGTCATTGTTAGAAACCCATCATTTTCAATAAATGTCAATGTTTTTTAAAGTGAAAATTCACATATTTAAAAATTACTTTAAAAAATGAATATTATTTTTCAAATCAAGACATCAAAATTATCTAATAGTGAATTTTTCATAATTTTATGAGAGTTGAATATTTCGGTAAAACTTAAATAACATACAAATATACAGTGTGTTTTATGACATCACAATTCCCCAATAGTGATGTAATAAATACTATAAAAAGTATAATTGAAAAAATAAATGTTTTCACTTTTAAAAAAGGTAATTTTATTTATATTGTATTTATTTTATAAATCATTAATGAATCCTCCAAGACATATAATATATTTTAATATTTAAGTCATTTCTTTGAGAGTGTGACTCACCTCCACATAAGAAAGGGTGTTATTTTATTATCCTACACCCTTATTCTTAAAAATAATGTAAAAAACCCACTTTTTAAGGAAACATTGGTAAAAACCGTGGTATAGTTTGTGGTTTTGAATATTTTATTATGTAGTGTATAAAAACAAAATAATAAAGAAATCTACCTCTTTTCCAATATAAACCCACTAAATCTCGCATTTCCCTTCACTAAAACTCTTTTTGGCATGGAAACACTCTTCCCCATACTCCCTAGATTCCTTCAAAGGTTCCCCCAAGCTTTCATGAATCCCCTCCCAAGCCTTTGGAGTTACAAAATCAAGTAAAGGATTTATATATTCTCATTTCCATTCATGCAATTCTTTTATATTATGCATCCTAAATTCCATTTTCATAGGTTGGGATATGATGTTACATATTCCCCTTAATATAAATTTTATTTATAAATGTATATATATTACTTTCACCCTCATTAATCCTCCCATGATACATTATGTACACCTATTACCATGTCAAAATTTCGTAAGGATGTTTTTACTTTTTCATGTTTCTACATTATCTTATGGATTTTATTTCCTAATTTATAATGTCGATATATATTTATACATGTGCATATTACTTCCTATTTGATGTAAAAATTATGATAGGCCTATTTATATCTCAAAAACTATTTTTATGTATTTTTAAGTGACGGTGTTACGCTTCCAGAATTTCACCGAGATTTTCCATTCCAAAAATAATTGTGTAGTGAATATCATACGTATTTTTATATCAAGAGTTTTCACCATTATTCACATAAAAATATTTATTAGGTACTTTCATGTATTTATTCCATATTACTTGATCATGGAAAAAATTATTATGTTTAATAAATCCATGTTGTGTGATCTATGTGGAAGACTTAACCGTGAGGATGACATGATTATGAATGGTGCACCCTGGTACTGCCCCAATGCATTGGGTAGTGTTTAGTATCATGATACATCATGTGAAATAGTCTTAGAAGATATCCTTGAATCATGGTCCTCTATGTTTAATGATCCTTGACTCGTGATCTCTTGTGTGTAATGGGGCTTGACTCAAGCTTATGTCATGTTGTATTTTATTTCCACATTTCTCATGTTATGATTATCATGATATATCATGCCTTATTATTCATGTTCCTTTTATTATCCATCGAAAAGTCTATTTTCTAACATGTATTATCGTTTTCATGTAATTACTTGTTTATTTAAATTATAGTTCTTCATAAATCATCCCATCATTATTTTTGTCCCCAAGATATCCCATGTAGTTTTATGTTCTTTGGAATATTAAGACTATATCAAAGTATTTTTCAATAATGTTGTTCTATCCCATGTTCAAGATGTTATTTTTTGTAACTATTTCCCAAAGACACTAGACTTATAAATATTTATGATTTTTTAATTTGTACTTTTATGTAACAAATCAAGTGTTTAATGTGTAATAAGGAGTAGGGTTTTTATATCTATTGTTGGTATCAATGGAAATGATTATTCAACCTTTGGAAACTATGATGAAAAAACATTAATGTCATCCATAAGAATATTTATAAGTATATTTCTAGTGTTTTATCTAAGTACATTTCTATTTTTTTCATATATTTAAAACAATGTGTAATGATTTAGACATCATATAAGTAATTTTTCATGATTATGTGGTTTTCCAATATGATAAGTGTTTCTCACACTATGCTTTATGGTTTAAGTCAATGGCAGGAACCATAAGGAACTAGGATAACATTGAATGTGACATAAACTTTTCTAATGAGTAGTCAAATGGGATGATCACTGAAGTAAAGTACTTTTTGATTATTCCTAATCAATTTTCAATGAACAGGATTAACATTTTGTACCTTAACCAACTCTCAAACTCACCAAAGAAGAGAAAGAAAGGGTTTTCTAAGAGTTAGGGTAATGGAGACCATACAGAAATGGGGTTTCAATTTACTTTTTTTTTAAATGTGGAAAAAATAACCCAAGTTAGATTCATAGAGGAACAAGTAGATTTTTTTATTGTGGAAAATAATGAAATAAATAAATTAACTAAATATAGAATATGAAATGTTTGGTTAACATAATAAATTAGAATAATGTCCTACCTAATACATCATTTACAGTTTAATGCTTTAAATGTGGAATGAAAATGAATTATAAAACTTGATATAATACGTGGAAAGTTGGAGAAGAGAATTAGTAAACTGGTGTGAGTAATGGTTATATTATTGATGATGATGAGACTTCAAGTGAAATGCGAAAGAAAAAATAGGTATTAAGGAACAGGGTGAGGAAGGATTGTTAATGGATTATTGATGAATTATATTAACTAAATTTTTTATTTATTTAGATTCAAGATTTATGTTATATGAATTGTGAAATATATAAGGATTTTTTAATTAATATTTTTTTTAATGAACATACTATAGTATTTTTAATGGTTTTTATAGACTATAAAATTGATTTAATTGAAAGGTGATATTCATGAAAAGAACATGATTAAAGGAATGTAAACCTTAAGATGCTCTTGATGTTGAGAAAATGGTTTTTATTTTGGATAAATAGATATTGGATTAGAATAAAGTAACTTTGCTAGTACTGAATACATTGGAAATAGATTAATGATTTATTGACAATGTGGTTTATGCTATCATGGATAGAGTTTATGGTATTTTTCAATTTGATGAATATATCCAATAATATTCAGAATAAGGAATCATGAATGTTTTCCAAAGGGATTTTTTTTAATTCAATATATTACCATGTTATAAGAGAATATATGATTAAGTTATTCACATGTTTGGTATGTGACAATCAAGAGCTACTTTATGATATATGGGGGATCAATGTTGTACTGATATTGAGAAATTTAGTGACCTTATTTATAGTATTGAATAGATTCATATTTAAATATAGTTATATAGTCAACCATTTATGGAATGGTTTAATTTAAACTTTATATAAGGTATAGAGATTAAAGTATTAACATTCCATATGAGGATTAATGCACAATGATAAGCTATGCTAAAAATTTTGTTGTGAAAGATGGAATGAATTATCATTATATTTATGGATCAAATGATCAATTAGTTCTTCATGCATAAATAACTCACTTTCAATTATTAGAGTAAGAGGTGAAGTGTAATTTTATCTAGGTACAACCAAACGGTGATATTATTCTTATGGAATGAAATAAATTAAGTATAACTTCTCGTGAAAATTATTCAATTTTATAAAAATGATCTTGAAATAATGTTTTGTCTTATTATCATCATTTTTGATGATATCAATGACCTCTTCATTCCTATTTGGTTTATGGTTTCATGAATGTTAAATTTATATGGATCACTGACTTTATTCTGATCAGTGATCTTTATCACTTTCTGTAATTATTTATTCTTTTCTTCCATGTCCAAATATTTAACTATGTGGAAACCTGGTTATGTTTTACTTTGTGTAACCCTTATGTTTCCAACATTTGTTTTAAAAACATGTTTTAGTATTAATTTTTATTATGTGGATTTATATGAAAGTAAATTTAAATTATTAAACCTTTAATTACCTAGAAGAATTTCAATGGAGAAATTCATTTTATGTGGGGGTAGAATGTTACACCCTATGATTTTTTGAAATATTTTTTTCGAATGAATTCAATGTTTTCATTATTTTCCATTTCATGAAACACTAAATATAGCTTGTTTTATATAAACAATGTATGTTTTTATTGTGTTGAAAAATAAATCACGTTTTCCTTTCACTGTATGAAACACTATGTTTGGATTGTGTTGTACACAATGCTGAGTCCCTTCGATAGCATGTGTTACATGCAAGACTGTGTTTTACTGAGCTATAATATACTATTAATAATATTATCAAAATATCATTATAGTTACCACACAGATGTTATGAATAAGATTAAATAAATTATTGAACTATGGTTTACACATGTTTATAAAATTAATTCTTTGGTTTTCAATTAATTAGAATAGAAAATAAAAACCAATTGAATATAAAGGATGTGCTTTTTTGAAAAAAACTATCTTTATACCCACAAAGGCATTTTATCTTAATGAATTAAATTAATATATATTAGTGAGAGATATTACTGAAATTTTAATATTATAAATTCAATAAATAAATTTATCCAATAAATTTGATAGGCATAAAATAATAACAAATCCATTTTTAGGTATAAAAATATGTATTATTTTAAAAGGTAGTTTTACAGCCTATTAATGGAAGACTTGTTTTAAAAATTATTATTTAAATATTTAAAAAAATTATAGGAGAAAATAAAATTTATTTTTTAAATTGGAATATAAAATTTTCCATTGGGTGATTTTATGTTATTTTCTTAAAAGATTCGTTTTTTGATTAATAGTGAAAAACGCAGAATTTTATTAGAAAACTCAATTTTAGTCAAATTTATTTATATAGTTTATTTATATTTTATATTGGTATTAATGTATATTTAGATAATATATACATATATTAATACATTTGTGTCATTATAATCAATTTCATATTGAAAATGGATATAAAAACATTTCAAACTTTTGAATATTTTCCCTTAAAAGTTGGTTTTCCCATCTCGTCTAATGGATTAATTTTAAATTAATTTAATCCACTTATATTTTATAATTTTTAAAAATAGGTCATGAATTTTTAATCACCTTATTTTAAAATTTATATTATGTTTAACTTATTGTTTGACATAAAATATTAGTTAAAGTAATTAAAATTAATTTTATTAATTAAGGTAAAAACAAGTTTACTTAGTTGTTAAAATTTCACTTATGGTGAAAAATAACCTACATACATGAAAAAAATAAATTTTATGGAAATATTTCTATAATATACTTATTTTTATAAAAAATGGAAAAACTTTATAGGAACATGATGTAAGGTAGACCTCTCTATAGTGTTTTCTTTTTAGTATTTATAATAATGTCACACCTCCTCCACTATAAAAGGGTACTCACCCCCTCACTTATTCTCACCTATAAATCCCTTTGGATCTTAAAATTTATAAAAAAAAATTTCCTAAATTCCATCTCTTAATCCTATAAGTCTCCCTTTGTGAAAAAATCCAACCAAGGAATCCCTTTGGTGTAAACCAAAAGGAGTTACCAAAATAAGAGGTAACATCCTTCAATAATCACTTTTTCTTTATTTTGTTATCAACCCCATCAATTATTACTATTAAATCAATATATAATAACATTAGTGTCATAAATATGATAATATTTTTTTATGTAAAATTTTATGACCTGCACTCACAAATACTTCCATCAAATAGTATATACAATCATCTTCCGTGTGTATGGAGGATTACCGCCTAGCAAACCGATGTTGTTCATTCTTCCATTATCACCACTAAAGGTCTGTAATAAATATGTAATTACTATATTTTATTAAATATGTTATATTTATGATATATTTATGTAACTATAATTATTATTTAACACATAAATCCATTCATTCTATTTATTAAGAATATGATGACATTGTTTGTGGAAATGTGGACTACCGCCTTCTCAAAGTCATGGGAGTCATTCACACTTTACATGTAATGTGTTAAGGATGGGTTTAATAAACATATGTTATATATATTAAATAATAATTATTAAATAATTATAATATATATACATATATTTAATTTAATTTCTTTCTTTAAATGCTATAGAAAAACGAAAACAACGTTTATGTGTACGTACAACCAACTGTCTCTATGAATGGTGTTTCTCATTTTCAATTTCAATATTTTATATATTATTATAAATAAATATATAATTAATATATATATTATTAATATATTTTTTTAAATTCTATAAATATTTAAATCATGATATAATTAAGAAGATCAAGAATAAAAATTCAAAACATATATGAAAAACAAAGCGATTATTACCCGAAACATAACTTTAACCTGAAATATTTAATAAATGGATATTATAAAGATATAATATAATTATATATGGTATGATATATAAGAATATTTTTCTATGTAAGATGTATAATAAACTTATATTTATTATACAAGATGTTTGAATGTGTATGAATAAGTTCACGAAATAAGGTAAGGGTTTTCTTGTCTCACTTTTATTTCGATAAGATATATGATATATTTTCAATTTATTATTATTGTGTGGTGAATATAATGACCTTTGACATTTTATATCATTAAATTAATTAATTTAATTATTTTAAAAGTTTCAATGTATTTTATTCTTTCACGGATCTCAGGATTCAAAAGTTAGTCAAGTGGTAATGGGATTTCTAGTCTCACTTTTATTTCTATGATACTTTTGCCTTATCATCACACATTTCATTTGTGTGTTATAAATACTACCCATTAATGTTTTATATTATTGTTGTACATAAATTTATTTTTATTTAAATAACTATTTTATGACTTTTATTTTATGGGGCTTACAGTTCCAAAGTAACCAAATTGGTGACATAATGATCTCTATTTTTTTTCTCTTTGAGACACATGTTGTGTTATAAAACTATATTATTTTACAAGGTGTTTATATTGTCCTTTAATACATTATATAATGAATCTAATTATTTTAAGTTATTTTAAGATTCGTTTAATGTTTATATTTCAGGGGTATTATGATTCAATGTTATGTAAGTGGTGAGATTTTATTGCTACAATCACATTTTTATCAATATTGTTTACGATTATACCTCCATTGGTGAAATATTAAGAGCCATATCTCACGAAATATCATGATTTTTCTTATCATATATTTATTCATGATATATTCGTGTAATGGTGAAAATTTACCACTCTTTGGTACTTAATATAATTTTAAAAATGATTTCAATACAATATGAATATATTTTTATCTTATGTGAGAAATAAGTTTTCTTCTAATATCATATTTTCTAAAAAATGATTAAAAAAACGTTTTCAAATTATATTTTAATGGTATTTTAAAGCAAAAGGGATTTAAATGATTTTAAAATATTCTTTAATTCATTTTAAAATATATCTTCAAATAAAAAGGTTTTTAAAAATGTTTTATGTTTAAAAGGGGTTTTAAATAACTTCAGGAGCATTTTTTATATGTTTTAAATGTTATTTTCAAAAAAAAGTTTCTAAAAAAATTATTTTTAAAAAGTGTTTTAAATTATTTTAAAATCTTCCTATATAATTTTCCAAGGTTATTTTCAAATAAAAAGGTTTTAAAACATTTTTTCGGTTTAAAAGGTATTTTAAATTATTTTAAAAGCTCCCTTTATACATTTTTTGGATTATTTTCAAATAAAAATATTTTCTAAAAAAATGCAATAAAAGCTTTTTAAATTTTTTTAAAAAAATTTATAATTTTTCAAGACTATTTTCAAAGAAATATGTTTTATAATTTTTAGATGACTTAAAAAATGTATTTCAAATCAGAAAGGATGTTTTCCTCAAGAAAATTTTTAAATATTTTTTAATGCGTACTTCATAGGTTCTCAAAGTGGTTTTTAAAAAAAAATTAAAAAAATTTTTAAGTAATGTTTTAAAATGAAAGGTTATTTTAATTAAGAAATTCGCCAAGTGATCTATCAAAATCCTTCTCCAATTAAGATGACATCATTTGATATAGGTAATACTTTACTAGGGATATTATCTAAGTAACACATAACTATTATTTCGTTGAATGGTTTATATTTATGATCAAAAGTTGTTTACGTAGCCTGTTTTTATCCCGTGGGTTATATGATAATGAAACTCACTTATTTTTATGGGTTTTGATTTGATGAAATGATTATGAAACTTGTATATTTTACACATGTTATAAAATTATTACATGTTTATGATTCCCGTTTAATTTCATGGGTTATGATATACTGAATATTTATGATCTTGTAGAAAACATATGTTTGACTTCATTATGAGATTGGTGGTACCTATATCTCCCTCTAATTCATTGGGTAAAGAATTATATCTCATGATATTTATATGGATGGAATGGGGTGAGAACTTGATTCAATAAAATAATTTTTCAACTAAATTTGTCTTGGGAGTGAACCTTGACATTAAAGATGATTTAGGGAGTGAACCTATTACACTAAGATGGCCTTGGTAGTAAGACATGACTACTATAGAAATCATTTTATATGCCTATGTGTCTACCACAATTCCATTTATTATTCATGTAACAACCCAAGATTTTATTAGAATTATTCTTTTTTATTTCATTGATGTCTTGCATTGTACGCTACACCAAAATTAGCTTGTTCTATATGCAACACTGTTTTAGCTTGTAGTATAAGAAACACTATTCTTGACTCATATTACACACAATTTCAAGTTTGTTTTGTAGAAATTATTCTACACAACATTAATTATAGAGTTTTTTTAACTTATAAATGAAATAAGTTTTCATTATGTTATATGAAACAGAAAGAGAGCTTGCACTACACGCATCCTTGACTTGGCATGCACTATACGCAATCGCGACCTTCCTTGATAGCGTGTGTAGTACGCAATATTGGGTTTCACTAAACAACAATATATTGATATAATATTATTATGAACTAGCCTTTATTAATATTATTAACTACATTTTGAATGTTATAACTTTATTATTTATCTTACACATTTTCTAGAACATTGTGTGAGAAAAAAATAAATTTTTCGAGTAAAATAAGTATTTTTCAAAAAATACAGTTTTGTTGCCTTTTGATGGCGCACCCACTTTATGTCTAGTTTTTGATATGTTTATAAGTTAAATCTTACAAAATAAAATTATTCTTTGGAATCAAGATATAAAAAATTACTTTGTATAAATCTTTCATATTATTCTGATAACTTTCATATTTTAATGAATAGTAAAAACACGCAATATTTTAATTAAAAACAACTTTTTTCATTGTAATAATTTATATGGTTAAATTATAATAGTAAATTGTTTTAAAGTATAAATATAATATATTTTCACCATTTAATATTTTTTATGTCGTTATCATGGATTTTACATTGAATTCATAGTTAAAAGAATTTCAATCATTTGTAATGTTTTAACTTTTAAAACTCGTTTTCTTAACAACAGGATTAATTTTAAATTAATTTTTTCAACTTCTGTGATTTTAATTTGTAAAAATGGATTCCATATTTGGAATAATTTGGTCCAAATTATTTTAATAGGCTACTTTTTTGTCACTATGAATAGTAACTATGGTAAATTTTATTTACCATAGTTAAAGGTAAATCGGGTAATTAAGGGTAAATATAATAATATAAAATTACCCTAACACTTTTCATAATATAATTGGATGATTATATTTAATCCTAAGGAATATTTTTTTCGTAATATAATCCATTGTAATCCACTTGGATGTGATTAAGACCTTTAATTTATTTTATTTTTAAAGAAAGTGAAATACGTCTCGCTCAAACTTTAATAATTAGATTATTTTTAATATACGGTTATACAGAATATAATTTCGATTATAAATACTCATTTGAAAGATAATTTTTTTTTCTTTATCATGGTAATTTATTTGTAATTTTTAAGAAATATTTAATTACTTTAATAGCTTATACATTAATGAGGTAGAAATTATTTATTTAGTGAAAAATCAATAATATAGTTTTTATTAAAATAATAATACCTATCAAAAGGGCCATAAACTTGACCAAAGATTATTGGTAGAGTATATATATACCCTAAACATCCAATGGTCCATTTGTGGACCATTCGGAGCCTTATAAAAGATAATATGACATTTATATTATTTTATTTTAAATGATGTCAAAGATGTCACCTTCATAATTTAATAAATATAACAATTTAAATGTTTTGATTTTAAGATGATAAATTCAAGTAAAAATATTCTTATTAAAGGTATTATATTTATCTTCATTATAGGTTTTTATTTTTAATTTTATGAAAATAATATGTATATTAAATTATTATACAATAATGATGTGGTAATTGTTTTATTAAGAGAAATATCAAATAAATGGTTTTATAAATATTAAAATAAACATTATATGAATTATTAATGTTCTCCACAAATTTTATATATGAATATTACATGTTATGAATCTAATAAATAAAAAATTGAATATATCCTCTGTGTGAATTTTATTTAAATTCAAATAAATTAATAGTGTCAAAATGAACACTATTGTTATTTTATAAAAATAACATATTATTAAGTTGATGAAAAATCACGTAAAAATTTAAAAATTATAAATTGAAATTTATACGGTCTAAAATTTCATAAATTACCCAATTATGGATAATTCAAAACACATAATTAATTATTTATAACAATTTGAAATCTAGAATATTATTACCACAATTTATATTAAATAAATTAAATAAGGATAAATCAAATTGATAAGGTTTAAAATAAATTCCTAACATATCTAAATTTTATTTGATGATGATATTAATACCTTATCTCATCTCATATTCTAATTGAGTAATTTTTGGAGGTTTTTAATTGGGGTTGGAGTTTATTATAAATTAATATTTCTTATGTTTCTAAACGTGCCCCTCTCCTACCTTACAAAAGGGCACCTCCTCCCTCTCCTCTTCACAACACATTTATCCTTCAATCTCGTCCAACCCCTGACCATTTTTCTTCTCCACATCCCTAGAAACATTATTGAGGTTTTGGTCTTCTTAAAAGTCCAACTCTAGTCCCTTAAGAAGAATCTTAATGGAGGTGTGTCAAAGAAGAGGTAATCTCTTCTACCGATTCTTTCAAGTTTCTTTCTTCTTCAACTTCTTCTTCTTTAGTTTTTTCATTATAAAGTAATAACATAAGTATCACTAATATTCTTTTATGTTATTATAAATATTAAACAACCCCATTTCAACTTCTATCCATCCTACGGAAAACAAAATCACCACGCGTGTGTACGTACGGAATACCGTCTCCACTCCGTGGTGTAATCTGTTTTTCCACCACCACCGTACTTGGATGGGTATAATGGTGTAAAGAATAACTATATATGGTTATTATTAAATCATACTGATTATGAGATATTATATCATCCACTACAATTCTATTCAATAATTATGGGAACGATATCATCGCTCGTGCATACATACGGACTACCATCTCCATGAACACGATGAGATTCATTTTCCATGATTAACCATTCAGGTATGATTATAAAGTATATATAATAAATAATCATAAAAGATATTACATAATAATGATACTGGATTTATGTATATATATGTTTCATTTACTTAATTCCATTCAATTCAATAAGGAAATGAAAACAGTGTTCATGTGTACGTACGACCTACCGTCTCCATAAACGGTGTATTTCATTCCATTTATCGATCTATCATATATATTTATATGATGAATATATATTATATATAAATCATGTTTTACATTCTGGAATTATGTAAATCAGGATATAAGTAACAATATCAATAACAACAAATCGAAACACGTATGATAAATGAAATGATTTTACCCAAAACGCTGCTTTAACATGAAATTTACAAAACAACGGGTAATATATAGTCATAAGTGAACCATATATGATATCATAACAATGAATATTATTCTTTAATAATTCAATGAAATTTTTTAAATCATTATAAAGGAGGTTCGGATACATACGAAGCATATTGAACATAAGGTAAGGTATAACCTTTCCAATCTCGTTTTTATCTGATATTGTTTATTTGTAAGTATTTACTTGGGTTATATTTATCATCCATATCCCTATTTTATAAAAAAAAATCATGTATGTTTAAAGTCATTTTTACCCATTTTTTAATTTTACTACATGGTACGTAAGGAATATTTCTTTTATTTACCATATGAGGTACATTTTGACTTTTCCTGTAAAAGTACCAGAAGAATGTTTTTTAACTTATACAGAATGAACGGATTTTTACGGTTTCATAACGCCAAATTTTCATGAATATTCCTCTACAAGATTTCATTATTATTTTAAAAAAAATCCTATTCTTTTAAAATTGCATGGCATTTTGTGAAAAGAAAGTTATTTTGAAGAAGAAAGTATATTTTCATCAAGAATTCATTTCAAGTGTTTTGTCAAAACTCTTTTCCATCTAAGATGACATTATTTAGTATGATTATGTTTCAAGTATAATGTCTCTATGATTACATGGTTTCACTTTTCTTATGATTAAATGATATCCATTTTTTATATGGATTATGTTATGATGGGATGATGTTTATGAAACCCATTTTATTCTTTGGGTTGTGATGAATGATTTATGTTTACATTGTGGAAAACGTAAGAATGATTTAATTATGAGATGGGTGGGACCTATATCTCCCTCCAATGCATTGGATAAATATTTATATCTCATGATATAGACATGGATGGAATGGAAAGTTAATCTGGTTCAGTGATACATGACTGGAACGAGGAGTGAACTCAATTCAGAAAGAGACTTTGTCCACTAAGATGGTATTGGAAGTAATGCCTTGGCTACTATGGAAATAATAACATGTGACTAATGGTTTCCACAATTACATGTTTTATTTCCATGCTATTTTATCATGATAAATGTTTCTTTATGATCTATTACTTACATACTACCATGTTTTAATTCATTGCTCAAGATTTTGATGTTTAAACATTATGTTCATGTTTTTTTTATGTTCAAATGTATATGATTTGTTCTATTTTCTCCATGCTTACCCTTACTGAGCATTTTAGATCACCCTTTATATGTTTTCTTTTCCCCATGATTTAAATAAATGTTTTATGTAATAAAACAAAAGAGGGTGATCTTTATGGGAGATGTTGAAGATCTTTCACCATGATTAGAAGATTATATTCCGAGTTTTCAAAGACACTAAACTATTACAGTCCTTATGTGTCTGTTTTTGTTATGTGTTAAGTATTCCACAAAAGTAACGTAATGTCCATGTACGTCAAGATTTGGGTCTCTATAGTTGGTATCATAGGAAAGGTTTAGTCAACCTTTGGAAACTAGGATGCAAAAACTTTATTGAAATCCCTAGAGATATTTCTAAGGCATGTATAGGGATGTCTCTAAAGTTAATTATAAGTATAGTTTATAGTCCTAGAATTATGGTAACAATATTAGAATTAAACCAAAGATGTTAGATATTGAAGGTACTCCCCATTGATTATGATTTTTTCCTCTCACACTATTTTTTTTTGGGTTTTAGAAAATTTCTGGAAATAGGAAGATTCACGATAATGGAGGATATGATGGACAATGGAATGATATTCTTCATGATCAAACAAAAGAAATTGGATCTAAAGGTCCACATATCGTTATTATACCTAATCAGAAATCTCATTATATGATCAATAATATCAACTTTGGTAAGTTT
The DNA here is from genome assembly GCA_963277665.1 of Viscum album. NCBI lineage: Eukaryota > Viridiplantae > Streptophyta > Magnoliopsida > Santalales > Viscaceae > Viscum > Viscum album. The sequence continues at coordinate 1,074,957,691 of OY728129.1, forward strand.
CCCAACTCAGCTAATAAGAGAAAGATGGAGTTTCATGATGATCATAGAGGAATGAAAGTTCAATTTTCCTCATGTAAATCATGTGGGAAGAGGCATTAGGGAGAATGTTTCAAAGGAACTGAAAGATGGATTGGGTGTGGAAAATAAGGACACAAAGCCAGTAATTGTAAAGGAAAATGTTTAGTTTACACCGTGGACAACAATAATGGTATTGCTAAGACATCAACAATGGCTAAATGTTTTAAATGTGGAATGTACGGGCATTATGAAAACCAATTTTCTAATGGAAAGTCTCATGAAGAGAATCAGAATGGTTGTATGGGTAGTATTTATGTTGATGATGATGAAGAGACTACAAATGATATGTGAGATGAAATAATTGTTCAAGATCGGTCAATGGTTTAAGAAGGTAGTGGAATGATTACATGTTTATCAAGAGTAATTTTGTATAAGTAATCTCATGGTACTATGGAATAATGAGACATCTAAGTATTGTTACACTATTGTTTTTCCTTATGTTTTTGAAAGTATATGTTGAATGGTATCGGTAACCATGAAAGGTTATTCAGATATTTTTGGAAAGCACCTAATATGCGCATAAATAAGGGATAATGATATAATGAAATGTTCGATAGTATTAATGAGCTCATGACTGATATAAGGACAAAGTGATATCGTGGTTTGATTATATATAATTTTTGGGATTTTGGTATGTGGAAAGAGTTACCTTTTAACAGCATTCATGTTTTCACTATGGTTCTATGATAATTTATGTTTCAAGAGAATACATGATTAAGGTATTCACATGTTTGGAATGCGATCAACAAGATATATCTTATGATATATGGGGGATAAATGATGGTATTCAATTGCTTATTATGTGACCTTTCCAGTAATCTTTTTCTTTATACTATGAGCTTGGACCGAAGTATTTTGGATAAGCCTAAAGATTGGAATGAATTAAGTTAGACATAAGATAGTATTGTTTACGGATAGAACTTTTTTTCTATATAATTTATATAATGTTGTAATAGTGTAGTTTTAGAAAAAGGACAACCTATAGGACGGGCAACAACCCCTCACGTCAGACAAGGATGTGGGAATAAAACCCACAATCGAAGTGTGATAGGCCTTTATCACCAACCACTGTACTACAGAAGTCCATGGTTAGTATAAATTAGTTTTTATTTATTAAGTGGTATGATATATGAGGTATAAGTCCATTTTAGGAACCATATATGATTAATCTCACTATAGATGGGCTTATGTATATTTAATAACTTTTTCTAAACTTTTGTTTGAGACAAATGGAATGACCTATCATTCTATCACATGATCCATTAACACTTCATGGAAGACAAATTAAACTTCATTTCTTTAATAGATGAAGAGAAAATTGTTCAAGGCACGAACAATAGTGAGATTGTACCAAAATCAAGTAAGTATTTCTTTTAATTCAAAAATTCTTCAACATTAGGGAAATGATCTTGAAAACCAAAAACAATTTCCTTCGTGATCTCATATCTGATGAATCATATGGTACCTTAGATCATCATAAAATTATGGCTTTGGGACTTTTGTCTTTATCATAGCCATGTTCTCTACCACTCTCCATCAGAACATGATGGTTAGATTTCTCTTCCATATCCATATTTTCCCCTATGTTATCATATGTGGAAACCCAGTGATTAGTTAATTTGGGTAACCTTTACATTTCATACTTTATTATTTGAAGATAAGTTTTGGTATTCCTTTTTACGATGTGGGTTTCTATAAATGAAACCTTCAAGTAGTAAACCATTTATAACCCCGACGAATTTCGAGGGAGAAATTCATTTTAAGGGGGGTAGAGTGTAACAACTCGAGATTTTATGAGAATTATTCTTTTTAATTTCATTGATACGTTGTGTTTTATGCTACACCAAAATTATCTTGTTCTATACACAACACTATATTAGCTTGCAGTATACACAACACTATTCTTGGCTCGTATTACACACAATTTCAAGTTCATTTTGTAGAAATTATTCAACGCAACACTAAGTATATATTTTGTTTAATGTATAAATGAAATAAGTTTTCATTATGTTATATGCAACAACAAAGGTACCTTTCACTACATGCAGTCTTGACTTGGCTTGCATTACATGCAATCGCGACCTTCCTTGATAGCATGTGTAGTACGCAATACTGGGTTTCACTAAACAACGATATATTGTTATAATATTAATATGAACTAGAATTTATGAATATTATTAACTAAATTTTGAATGTTATAACATTATTATTCATCTTACACATTTTCTTGAACATCATGTGGGAACAAAATAAATTTTTCGAGTAAAATAAGTATTTTTCAAAAAATGCAGTTTTGCGGCCTTTTGATGGCGCACCCAATTTAAATCAAGTTTTTTACATATTTATAAGTTAAATATGACAGAATAAAATTCTTCTTCAGAATAAGGATATAAAAAATTACTTTGGATAAATTTTTCATATTATTCTGATAACTTTCATATTTTAATGAATAGTAAAAATACGCAATATTTTAATTAAAAACAACATTTTTCATTATAATAATTTATATGGTAAAATTATAATAGTAAATTGTTTTAAAGTAAAAATATAATATATTTTTACCATTTAATATAATTTATGTCATTATAATTGATTTTATGTTGAATTCATATGTAAAACAATTTCAATCTTTTCTAATGTTTTAACTTTTAAAACTTGTTTTCTTAACAACGGGATTAATTTTAAATTAATTTCTACAGATTATGTGATTTGAATTTGGAAAAATGGATTCCATATTTGGAATCATTAGTTCCAAATTATGTTAATAGGCTACTTTTTATTTTTTGTCACTATGAATAGTAACTACGGTAACTTTTATTTATCATAGTTAAAGGTAAATCGGGTAATTAAGGGTAAATATAATATAATAAAATTACCCTAAAACATGTCTTAATATAATTTGATGATTATATTTCGTCCTAAGGAATATTGGGGTCTAAATATAATCCATTGGACCCACATGGATGTGGTTAAGACCTTTAATTTATTTTATTTTTAAAGAAAGTGAAATATGTCTCACTGAAACTTTAATAATTAGATTATTTTTCATATAAGGTTATATGGAATATAATTTAGATTATAAATACTCATTTGAAAGATAAAATGTTTTAATTTATCATGGTAATTTATTTTTAATTTTTAATAAATATTTAATAACCTTAATAGCTTATACATTAATGAGGTAGAAATTATTTATTTTGTGAAAAACCAATAATATAGATATTATTAAAATAATAATACCTATCAAAAGGACCAGAAACATGACCAAACCTTATTGGTAGAGTATATATATACCCTAATAATCCAAGGGTCTATTTTGGGACCATTTTGAGCCTTATAAAATAGAACAGAACATTTATATTATTTTATTTTAAATGATGTCAAAGATGTCACCTTCATAATTTAATAAATATAACAATTTACATGTTGTGATTTTAAGATGATAAATTAGAGTAAAAATATTATTATTAAAGGTATTATATTTATCTTCATCGTATTATATTATTTTTAATTTTATCCAGCTAATATATATATTAAATGATTATACAAAAATTATGTAGTAAAGTTTTTATTAAGAGAAATATAAAATAAATGGTTTTATAAATATTAAAATAAACAATATATGAACTAATTAATATTCTAAACAAATTTTATAGATTAATATGACATTTTAGGAATCTATTAAACATTTTTTTTGAATATATCCTCTTTGTGAATTTTATTTAAATTCAAATAAATTGATAGTGTCAAAATGAACACTGTTGTTATTTTATAATAATAACATATTATTAAATTGATTAAAAATCACAAAAATATTTAAAAATTATAAATTAAACTTTATATGGTCTAAAATTTCATAAAGTACCAAATTATGGATAATTCACTACACATATGTAATTATTTATAACAATTTAAAATCTAAAGAATTATTAACACAAATAAGATTAAATAAATAAAATACGGATAAATCAAATTGATAATGTTTAAAATAAATTCCCAACATGTCTAAATTTTATTGGATGATGATATTACAACCTTATATCATATAATATTTTAATTTAGTTATTTTTTGAGGTTTTTAAGTGGGGTTGTAATTTATTATAAATTAATATTTCTTATGTTTCCAAAGATTCCCCTCTTCTCCCTTATAAAAGGGCTCCTCCTCCCTCTCCTCTTAACAACACTTTTAGACTTAAAGAATATCCAAAGCCGGACCATTTATATTCTCCACATCCCTAGAAACATTTTGGAGGATCTGGTCTTCTTAAAAGAACAACTCTAGTCCCTTAATAGGAATCTTAAAGGAGGTGTGTCAAAGAAGAGGTAATCTCTTCTACCGATTCTTTCATGTTTCTTTATTCTTCAACTTATTATTATTTAGTTGTTTCATTATAAAGTAATAACATCAGTATCACTAATATACTTTTATGTTATTATAAATATGAAACAACTCCATTTCACCTTCTATACATCCTATGGAAAACAAAATCACCGCACGTGCATACGTATGGAATATCGTCTCCACGCCGTGGTGTAATCTGTTTTTCCACCACCACCTTACTTGGATGGGTATAATGGTGTAAATAATAAATATATATGGTTATTATTAAATCATAATGAATCTGAGATATTATATCATCCACTCCAATTCTATTCAATAATTATGGGAATGATATCATCACTCGTGCGTACGTACGGACTACCGTCTCCACGAACGCGATGAGATTCATTTTCCATGATTAACCATTCAAGTATGATTATAAAGTATATATGATAAATAATAATTAAATATATTACATAATAATTATACTGTATTTTTGTACATATATGTTTCATTTACTTAATTCCATTCAATTCAATAAGGAAACGAAAACAGCGTTCATGCGTACGTACTGCCTACCGTCTCCATGAACGGTGTATTTCATTCCATTTATCGATCTATAATATATATTTTTATGCTGAATATATATTATATATAAATCATGTTTAACATTATTTAGTTAAGTAAAACAAGATATAAGTAGTAATATCAAGAACAAAAAATCAAAACTCGTACGATAAATGAAACAATTTTACCCAAAATGCTTCTTTAACATGGAATTTACAAATTAATGGGTAATATAAAGTCATAATTGAACCAAATATGATATCATAACAATGAATATGATTCTGTAATAATTCAATGACATTTTTTAAATCATTATACAGGAGGTTCGGATACATACAAAGCATATCAAACATAAGGTAAGGGATAACTTTTCCAATCTCGTTTTTATCCGAGATTGTTTATTCGTAAGTATTTACTGGGGTTATATTTATCATCCATGTCCCTGTTTTCTAAAAATGGTTTCATGTATTTTTAAAGTCCTTTTAACCCATTTTTTACTTCTACTACATGGTACGTAAAGAATCTTTCTTTTTTTTACCATACGAGGTACTTTTTGACTTTTCTGGCAAAAGTACGAGAAGAATGTTTTTTTAACTTATACAGAATGAACGGATTTTTACAGTTTCATAACACCTAATTTTCATGAAGATTCCTCTAAAATATTTCATTATTATTTTCAAAAAAATCCTTATCTTTTAAAATTGCATGGAATTTTGTGAAAAGAAAATGATTTTGAAGAAGAAAGGATATTTTCATCAAGAATTCATTTCAAGTGTTTTGTCAAAACTATTTTCCATCTAAGATGACATTATTTAGTATGATTATGTTTCAAGTACAATGTTTCTATAATTTACATGGTTTCACTTTTCTTATGATGAAATTATATCCATTTGTTTTATATGGATTATGTAATGATGGGATGATGTTTATGAAACCCATTTTATTCTTTGGGTTATGATGAATGATTTATGTTTATGTCGTGGAACACGTAAGAATGATTTCATTATGAGATGGGTGGGACCTATATCTCCCTCCAATGCATTGGGTAATGATTTATATTTCATGAGATAGACATGGCTAGAATAGAAAGTTAATTTGGTTTAGTGATATAGGACTGGAATGAGAAGTGAACTTGAGTCAGAAAAGGACTTTGTCCACTAAGATGGTCTTGGCAGTAATGCCTTGGCTACTATGAAAATCATAACATGTGATAAATGGGTACCATAATTACATGTTTTATATCCATGATATTTTATCATGATTAATGTTTCATTATGATCTATGCCTTACATGCTTCCAGGTTTCATGTCATTGCTCAATATTTTGATGTTTAAACATTATGTTCATGTTTTTTTAGTTCAAATGTATATGATTTGTTCTATTTATCCATTCTTACCCTTACTGAGCATTTGAGATCACCCTTTATATGTTTTCTTTTCCTCGGGAATTAAAGAAATTATTTAGGTAAGGAAACAAAAGGGGAAGATCTTTATGGGAGATGTTGAAGATCTTTCACCACGTTTAGAAGATTATATTCCGAGTTTCCAAAGAGACTAAACTATTACAGTCCTTGTGTGTTTGTTTTTGTTATGTATAAATTATTCCTCAAAAGTAATGTAATTTACATTTACATCAAGCTTCGGGTCTTAGAAATTCATATTTTATTCTTTAATGGATTATGCTCTTCATTCCCTTCTGATTCATGTCTAATGAATTACCATTATTTATAAAGTGGCTCTTGATTATGATATTTGATATGCATGGTATGATCTTATAATGTTATGATCTTGTTCTCATACTCATATACTCATGATTATGCATACATATCTCCATTTTTTACCCTTACTAGACATCTGAGTGCACCCGTTATTATGTTTCCTTTGCACAAGTAATGAAGAAATGTTTGATGTAGAAGTACAAATGAGGAAGATCTTTGAACGCCAATTTAAAAGATTATGTTTCCATGATTCTAAATACACTAAACTATTATGGTCCTCGAAAATTTAAATTTTTGATGTGCTTAATATTCATCTAAAATAATGTAGTATCCCTATATGTTAATCATGAGTTTCTATACTCACCTTATCCAGAAAAATAAACAAGGAAGTAGATCACATACTATTGATACCAGTCACTTCATACCTAACCCAACAGAGATAAGGATGACATATAGGATCATACCCTAGGTATTCAAAGGGATTCTTTAATATATATATAAATGGTTCATATAATTTATCACTCAAACTATAAATAGAATGTTTTCCTTAATATACCCTTAAAGGAATAGAATTGATGGGATACACCCAATATAAATTGGTTGGAGGGAAAACATTGATGTTAATACTTAGGTTGACCTAGGAGTCACATGACATATAAACAAAGTACATTATCATGTTCTATTTTTTCTCATCATCGAAATCAATTCTCCATAACAATGGGTCCACGGAATGTGGGTCATTTTTAACAACACATCATATTGTTCATAATTTCCTAAAAACTACAAATATTTCATGCATCTCAACCAATGTTGTTCTATCGTCTGCTTCCATCATGGGTCGTAGTCAAAAAAACTCATGGATTATGTGTACTTTGTTAGAGTAATAAACGATGGTTAAATCCTGGACAATATTTTCTCAGAAGTTACTTATCTTCAATATATTAGAATAAGTACCTACATCATATTGATATCAAAACCACTATTACATGTGCCACCATTAGATTTTTGTCGTCACCTTCATGCCTCTATCATTACTATGATCCCAACACTAAACCTATATAAAAATATACAAAAACATAAAATCAATCACAAAAAAATGTGTTCACATATATATTTAAATCATCGGCCAATTAAGCACCTGTGATGAATGAATAATTGAGGGAGAAAGACACTAAATAAAAAATTGTGCCTCAAATGAAATCCATGTTCATTTTTCCATCTTTAGTGGAATCTGAAGGATATGGTGGATAAAAAATTGTCTAAAATAAATATAAAATCCCTAATTCTATGAAAATGAAATATTAAATTTCAAAATCAGTAATGAATGATTTTTGATTTATATTCTAATTAAATTAGTTTTTTTTATCATCATCGAAATCGTGAATGAGGAATAATCCAACAAAACAAAAGCCCTACCTCATCTTAGACAGGCTACGGTAGGAGAAATTGTTTGAAAGTGTGGAATTTTAAGAACTTGGCGTGCCTACTACTGACTCCAAGGATCCTCAATTACATATTTCTTTGATGATTAGGAAAAATCCTCCATATCCTAAGCTTTGTTCTTCTATCTAGATTAAACAAACCTCCATTGGTAACAACAAGAATAAAGAATTTTTTTTCTCACCTTGGTTCTTCCAAAGCATTTAGAAATGACCAATATTTTATTGATTTCCAAGATGAATAGTGAATATAAATTAATATGGTAACCAATGACTTAAAATTCATTAAAGTTAACGATAGTGACTGCCGAACATGTTTCCATTAAGATTTTTAACTCCCTAGAAGACCAACTACCAAATTTGTCGTTGTGAATTTCAGATTAATCATCACCATGGACTCCACCCTGACTAAGGTTATATTGAAAACACTGATATAGGTCACCTGATATAGAGATAATATGTGGTAATGGGCCAAAATTTTGATTTTTTTCCCTCACAATGGCCCAAACTATGGGCATTGTGAGGTTAATTTGACCATGGTCCTTATGAGCTCCTCTAGGGATCCACACAGAAGGCCAAGCCCTAGTTGGGACGTTTTTCCTTGACCCATGCCTACAGGGTCTTACTTAAGATCATCACATCTTACACTAGGGTGTGGTGTTGGTCGTGTTAATCCAAAAATTTCTAAAAAAACTTAAGCCGCCAACAACCTTCATAGGCCCTAGAATTACATGTTGACTCAGTGCCTTACTCCAAAAATATCATTTGAAATATTCCAAAGCATTAATTATTTACAAAAAATAATAATTTTATTCTACCCATATTAGGTATTTTCATCCCAAAAAGTAAAAAACTACAAAAAAAGATTAGGGTACTAAGCTCACATTCGATTCACCCACTCCCATGAACTCTCCTGGGGGTATTCATTCTTCAAAGGAATGCACGCCAAGGAAATAACTCACCCTTGAAGGATCTTACCCTACCTATACATGATCATAACTAAGTACTATATGAAGTTAGATACATCCTCAATTTCTATCCCTCTCTAGTCAATATCATATAACGAGTTATGTACATATCTCCTCAACTATGAAATTTGGAAGATATCATGCACCCAGTCTAACAATGGTGGTTTGACCAAGTGGTACTCCACCTCATCAACTCCGTGTAGTTTCTATAAAATAAAATTGACCCTTGAAGATATCTTACCACCTCATCCAAACCTTAATGGTCCCCTTTGAGGTGAGACATTTTGGAAAATATAGCATCCCTCATCAAACTCTATAGGAATCCACTAGCAGTTCACATAGGACTTATGACTGCTCTGGGCAGTCCTCATCCATTCTTGGATGATATTCAACTTCTTTTTCAATGCTTGCACCAACTTCAGGGACATAAGTTTTGTCTCTTATAGATATTTCCAACACAATGGTGAACTATAGGGTCTCCTATATAAGACCTTTAATGCTTCCACGATAATGGTGGATTGGTAACTATCATTATATAAATACTCCACCAAGGGTAGGCGATTCTCCCAACTATATTCCAAATATAATAAAAAAACTTGTAGCATGTCACTAAAAAACTAGGCAATTAGAAGAAGGTTTTTCTACTTAGAAGGGGCTATAACCACTTCAAAACACATTAGCGATGGTTTCCCAAAATCACTGCTAAACTGCACACCTACTCTGATTAGAGGTAGTTCTCCATAAGCACTGGTAAAATGGTTATGTTTTTAGTGGTGGTTAGATTAGAGGGGGGTTTAAACCCCTCTAATATCCCCCATAATTAACCATATCCAGGCTATTTAGGGGTAGTTTTGACCACCCCTAATTTAAAGATTCAATTTAGGGGTGATTAGGACGGCCTCTGGTTGTATCCCAAACCTTAAATTTTTGGGGTGGTTATACAAGATCCCCTAATCTAGATTTTTTTCAACGTATAAGCCCCTCTCATCCCACCCCACGACCCCCCAACACACACATAAGACACCCCAAGGCACACTAACGCCCCATACACACCTCTGACAACCCACCGACACCACGAAGACACCCCAGACCTACCAAACATGCTAAGAGACACCGCCCCGACACCCATCCAGACAGGAGACACGCCCCAACACTACCCTGACACTGCCCCAACATAGGCTGACACCCCTACAGACATGTCGCCACCCACATGTGCACCCGCGTGGATGTAAGGAGAAGGCAAAAACATAAAGTGTTGGGGGGACTCAAACCCTACATTGACTTCAATTCTACATTTTGCCTTAACCAACTAACCCATATTTCTTTTGATATATTATATACAATATATTATATTTATATTCATTTATTAAGTTATGTTTATTTAAATATAAAAAAATTATCTATATATATATATATATTTGTGTATATATATATAAATAAATAATATATTTGTGTATATATAACATGTTTTTGTATAATATTTATTTATAATATATATAAATAATTATATTTACAAATATAAATAATTATATTTACATATGTAAATAAATATTTATACATTTATATTTGTGTGTATGTGTATTTATGAATTTATATATTATTTATCAATATAATATAATTATAATATATATATATATATATATATAATTAATTTTATATACTTATATGTGTGTGTGTGTGTCTGGAATAATAATAATATTAATTATTATTATTACATATATTTTTGAAACTATAAAAATTATATGTTGGTTATATAAATGCTATAAATTTATATATTTTATGATTTATATTATATATATGCTATATTAAATACATTTATATTATATATTTATGTATGTAACTATATATATTTATATTATATAATGTTTACATATATATACACGCACAAAATTAAATGCATTCATATAATTGAGAATATATAATATAATTAAATGATACATATATATACTAAATTAATTTATAATTATTTTCGTAACTAAAATATATAAATAATAAATTTATAATATATATAACTTTATATATAATAAAATAATTATAATATAATATATAGTATAATGATATAATATAAATAATATATATGTATACATATTTAATTTTTTCTATATTATATATATTTGTAAGCATAATATAATATAAATGTATTTATACATTAATATATAATAAAAATGTATTTAATATAATATATGTATAATATAAATCATAATATAAAAGTATTGTATTTATAAAACCATATTTAAATTTTATATATTGGAATAAATATATTTATAATTACATTAATATTATATATACCAATATATTTATATATATACATTTTTGTTTATATGTACAAGTATTTAGTTAAAGTACTTACATAATTTCATTATATATAAATATATATGTTAATAATGATTTTAAATTCAATTATATAATATGATTATGTAACATACACACACACACACACACACATCTATATTATAAAATTTGAATTTATATGAGATGTATTTTAAAAATAAAAAATAAGAATTAAGTTGCGTAAAAACCCTCTAATTAAATGGATTAGTGGTGGATCTTGAACCACTATAATTTACTGAATTATAGGGGGTCCACAACCCCCTCTAATTTATTAAATTATAGTGGTTTCTAAACACCCTGTAATGTCATAGATTAGATGGGTTCACAACCCCCAATAATTTATTAGATTATATGGGGTTTGAAACCCTCTATAATGTCATAGACTATAGGGGGTTTACAACATCCTCTAATTTCATAGATTAGAGGGGGTTAAACCCCCCCCCCCCCCCTAATTTCTTAAATTAATAGTGGTTCAAAAATACCTATAATCTAAGGGATTAGTTGTGGTTCTTGAACCCCTATGATTTTTATATTATAGGGGGTTCACTACCTCCTCTAATGTCATACATTAGAGGGGGTTCAAAACCCCCTATAATATCCAAACATATATATAACCTCTAAAATCCAAAAAAAAACATATAATGTCACTAATTATTAAATTAGAATTGGTTTTGACATAAGTGCCTCTAAAATCCAACCAAATATTAAAAAAATAATGATACACAATTTAGAAGGGGTTCTGAACCACCCCCCCCCCCCCCCTAGATTTGATGATTAGCGGGAGCTTTTCATAAACCCCTTGAAAATAAATTTAGAGGGGGTTGTGCATAACCCCCTCTAAAAAACTGTCAATAATCTGCTGTTTTTTATAGTGTGTCCTCGTGGACTAGAATAGTATACTCTATTTGGCCACTTCTATGGGGGTGGAGTGTCATGCTCAACCAACATTGTGTCATAAAATCCACATGTAATTCTCTCCATTATCATGATTTTAAGAAAGCGTCATAATCTCAAAAAAATCATTGAGGAGACTCTGTGAATATATATTATCTCTTTCATATAAAGGCATCAAAAACTCTCAGTAGAATATATCTATTAGATGGATAGGAAGTGGGATGGATTGATGAGTTGGTTTATGATAACCATGATAGTATTGAGACCTATATCTAATCAAATAAGTCCCATAATATATATATATATATATATATGAAGATACTATCCCACTAACACTCTCGAACTGGAAGTGGTTGGGTTAAACCTATTTGATCTTAGTTCTCAAACGTCACATGTTTTTAGGTGAGGTATAAAGAGAAAAAATCAACAACATTCCACTCCATCCTTGGCCACCAAAACTGATACGTAAATTCCTGGTAAAACAATTTCTCTATTGGATGTACCATTAAGTAGTATGTATAAAAATATCTTAGATCCTCCTTCTACATTGTGACTTATATCATCCTATATCCTCATAAAAGGATTATGTGTTCCCTACCTTTAAAAAATCCATCAGGATTATGTCATGTGAATATCTAATCATGAAATATCTCACAATCGATGTCTATGAGTTGTTCTTCCCTAACAAATTAAAGAAGTAGTGGGGTAACCACCATTAATATATGGTAATTTTCTCTAACATAATCCCTAAGGTTCAACTAAAATGAGGAAAACAACTCGATTACCTCACCCAGTAATTGTGAATAGGATTTCCTATTCAGATAATTTTCTACCACATTTTTTTTTCTGGGAGTATAGACTATCTCAATGTCATAGACATATAGGAACTCTAGTCATCATCTATTCCTTAGGTTAATTTATTTCTATGAGAACATATACCTAATAATATTATGGTCATAATGGATGATGAATTTCTCTCCGGTAAGATAGTTCAATCAAGATTTCAGGGTGACCACCACTACTGCCATCTCTAAATAGTGGGTTGCATAATTCTACTCCTATGGGCTTAGATGTTGAGACTTGTAAGAAAACATCATATGGATCAACATTATAACACATCCATGTCCATATCTAGAGTCATTATAAAACATCATGTACTCAACTCCCTCCTCTAGAAGTATTAATATGGGTGTGTTTGTAAAAATCTACTGCAACTCTTGAAAACCCTACTCAAACTTCTCAAACCACATGAAAGGCTTCCCCATTTGAGTCTATTCAGTAAGATGTGTCAAGAACCATGAGAAATTGTGCACAAATATTCAATAATTTCCTTACAACCAAAGTAATATATACACCACAATCACACCCTTGGGTGGATCCCAATAAAACACTACCCCAATATTTTTTGGGTCCACTGATACTCCATCCTCTAAGATGAAATGTCCCAAAAACTGTACCTTGAAAATCTAGAATTGACACTTTGAGATCTTCCCATAAAGTTATATCTCTCATAAAATGTCCAAGAACATCCTCCAATGTCTCAAATTAACCTCTAATATTGAGTACATGAGGATTCCATATATGAAGAACACCGTGAACTGATCTATGAAGGGCTCAATGATGTAGTTCATGAATTTAATGAACACTATTAGAGATTTATTTTTATTTAAGGTAATCATAATTTAATCATAGTGATTTTAGCGACCTAAGAAATCCATATTTGGAACATCCTCCTTTTGGACTCAAAGATAGTGATTCCTGGCCTCAGGTCAATCTTTCAGAACTATTTCACCCATTTAAGATAGTCAATGAGATCATCAATTCTTGATATTAGATACTTATTATTTATAGTCACATTATTCATATAATGATAATCCATGCATAACCTAGATCTCTCATCCACCATCTTGATGAAATACATTGAGGATTTTCAGAGGGACACATTGGGTCTAACAAATTCATTTCGATAAAGATCCTCCAACTACACCTTTATCTCTCATAGATCAATGAGGACAATCCAATATGTTTGAATAGATGTCAAGATAGTCCCTAGATATATTTCTATACAGATGTTATTCTCACAATGGGTATTTAATCCTTATATGTACTAAAGGAAGAAATCCTCGTACTCCTCTATTAATAGTGGAAACCAAAATCTCACTAGGTCAACACCTCAAAAGTTTATACAAGGAAACAACTGAAAATTAGTTATATCCTCCTGCATACAATCCCACCCGACTGTGACTAATATTCATTCTCAATGATAAATTAAATTCTCATCCCATAAACCAGACACATTGCATTATCTTATTAAAATAGTTAATTTTTTCATCAATAAAAGAGACTCATTCCATACCAAGATTAAAAAAATATGGTATCATTATGACTATGATGAGATCACACATGAAATAATCTCCTATAATAGTAACACTATCGATAGAATCATGTGATTGTTGGATCTCCCCTAGTAGGGACCTCTAATCACAAAGGATTAGCCAAAGGCTAAATTGGAATCTTTATGTCTCAAACAAGGGTTGTGGGATAAAATGAATGCCTCATTAATATATCTATCCATACTAAAAAAATTATAGAATATATATATCATACCATTGATAATACCCAATTATTTTAGGTTATAAACCTCCACTACCTAAATTTTTCAACATCCCAAACCACCAGCCCCCTGAGCAATGACTAGAACTCCTAGAGGTGGTTACAATGGTAAATAATAATAACATTATCCACCACCCACAACTATCATATCCCTTTTACCACATATTCCACATCATATACCTCCCTTATTATGGAACCGATTCTACTATATAGTCTCAAAAACTCACTCCACGCCTTCTCTATGGTGGGTCAAGTAGTCATGCATACATTTCCTTTTACATTACACGATAAAAACTACCTCTCCAATAGCTAACTAGAACCACTATGAGATACCTGAGAAGCTATCCCTATATCCCAAAATTTCTTTGGAATCCCCTTCGGAATATTTTTCACTAATTCTTTCATTGAAAAAAATGATATTGAGGTCTTAACTCTATGGTTTCTTCTCTTAGAACTGACAGTCTCTGACTGCTCAACCAAGAAGCTCTCCAAAACCAAAGTACACTTCAACACCTCAACATCAAAATGGATCAATAAAAGATACCACTACAACTCAGATATAGTTTTGATGGTCTCAATAAAATTTCCACCCATTATATTTTCCATAATAAAAGATATTATGGAATAATGTGAGAGTTAAGTGAACCTCAACACATAATCTAAGACTAAAAGTTTCCATCATAGAGCTACTAAAGATCCTAGGTATATAAAAGTTGAAAATTCATTAGATAAAACTCCTCTATAAAGAGGCACTCAAACTATTACCAATAGTGTTTTTCCTCATCATGTGTATGAAATACTAATCCCCACCATCAATTGGACGGGTCGTGGAGTACTCTCACTACTAGGACAATCATCTAGTTAGGAGGGATCCTAAAAGCACCAAAATACACTTCACAATCTTGAACCAATCCTCTACTTCCTGGGTGTCTATCTATCCTTGAAACATGAGAATTATTTTCCACTAGAACTCTTGAAGTATACTAAACCTGTGTGCATCATATACTAGAACTTTTAGAACAATCTCCTACGCAATGGGGGGAGGTTCTATCAGCAGAATATCGAGAGGAACCACCTATTATACAGAACCATAGATTGGAGTATCATCGCTAGGAAAATCATCATCATGGTCCTACTATGGAATCCAAGCTAGTTGTCGTCATGGAGTAATCCTATAATAGTCAAGACACACTATTGTCAAATGATAATATCAGGGGAGCTGACTCAAGAAATAAATGGAAACCACATCCCATTTCTATATAATTTATGTGCCATTATTTTTCCTATGATTGATTCCTACATATACTGAATCAATAAAATTTTATCAAAGTGTTGGAAAATGGATCCATTAGTTGTTGTAACAACATTGGGTAGGCTTTGTTATTGGATTCCTGGGATGCCATGTTTTACAGATCACTTTTAAGAATCAACCCTTATCCTATGTTTATCAAGGCAGTCTTGGATGAGGAACATCAAGATATCATAGAGTTAATTTTCATCAACACTGAACCTAATTATTGATGGTTTACTTATTCCACCTTAGGGATTTTCAATACCAGTGACTTCCATAGGCTCACATCCTCAAAGTATCATCTCTATAGTTAGAATTACACTGTTCGGTGCAATAGGATACCATCAATGTACAATGTTCTTACCTGGAGAATAAGGAATCATTCAGTATCTATGGATGATAACGTCAAGAAGGTGGATATTATCATGGCATCCAAATTCCATTACTGCAGAAACTAGTAGGAGGAAAGCAGCATCATATCTTCATTGATGGTGAATGGGCACACGTTGTTTGGTCTTTCTTCAGAGACCTCGTTGCGTTCTCCTCTCATGATCGTTGTGATGATCCATTTTTTGGAGAGATGGATTCATAAGATGATTGATTTCGGTATAGAAAGTATGGAGAGGTTTATTACTCTCACTACTGGATCATGGTGCCTGTGTTAGGCTAGAAACCAATCCAGGTTCGAAGGGTCTCTTCCCATAGCAAGGTCCATCATTATGAGAACAAAGAACCTACTGGTGGACATGTTCACTTTCATCACTAACTAGTGGGAAACTCCTTCATTGTGTCTGCATTAGATTATCACCTCTTTTGTTCAACCATTCAATATTAGACCATAGGGACTGTGGGTTCATTGGCACACTCTAGAGTGTGACAAAAAACACAATACAAATGGGTCCTACATTTTGGGTGTATGTGAGGTGGGGGAGTTGAATGTGACACATGGGGAAGTGTCATTCTAGCCTTCACTGCATTTTATGGTAATGGAAACTCCCAAAATTCTGAGGTCACAGCTAGGCTCATTGGGAATTTGACGTGAAACCAGGAGATTCTTGATCTCACTCAAGTTGAGACTGACTCTTTGATATTACATGACTCCTTTAATGGAAAAGGATCCACCCCTTGGTCAATATCCAACACTATTATGAGGGGTAGAACCCTCTTCAATGAAAATATTCAAGTGGGCCACACATTATGAGAGGGTAATATGGTTGTAGACCATTTTTTCCATGGAAGATCCAGGCTCCAACATCACCTACCTCCCTAACATAGATTACTTGAAGCATGGGTGTAATTTGATGTCAGGGGTTTCCCTCATTTTTCATTACATTTGGCCTCTCTATTCCCTATGTGCCCATGTTTCATTGTATCCCTTTCTTTGAATAAAAATATGATTTTGGATGGATGGTACTAAGATATCCCAACCTCCTCTAATACCACTCTCTATAATGATCTAACCCACCAGATCTTATATGGACAGTGGTAATATGAGAGTGGCACCCTAATCCCACCTCCAATAGGCCAGGGGCTGGTGACTGTCACCATGTAGGAATATCTCACACATGGGAGGCCCAAGACTAAAGTACCTGTACACAACCATAAATCTTCAATCACTAATATAATGTTTAATGGTATTTAATTGATAGGAAATGAATATATGACATCTAATACCATGTAAAACTATGAAAAAAGTTTAAAGAAAGATACAAAGGGACGAATATAAGCCATGAAAACTATAAATAAGTTATACCTACTAAAAAGGAAATTGTTACAAAACTTCAACTCCATAATCTATCTATAATGATTTTTTCCCAACTAAGATCTACATTCTACCAGTACATCTAAGAATACATTAAAATTAATGTCACAATAAAAGTACATGACATGTGTGGTAAAATCCCATATAGGGGTGAGTATAAACCTTATCAGTAGGACACCCTAAAATTACAAAACAGAAAGCATCAAAGAAGGTATTATATATAAATCCCAAAGGAAAATGAAGAATCCATGAATTAGGGTGAGGTATATCCTCACTGCTATCCTAGTTATTGTACTCAAATCTCAGAGGTAATTCTTATATGAGGTATCTCACTCCCTAGTTCTTGATAACACAAAAAACTAAAAATAAAAAATACATTGGAAGGGGATAAAACATAAGGCT
Source organism: Viscum album (assembly GCA_963277665.1). Lineage (NCBI taxonomy): Eukaryota > Viridiplantae > Streptophyta > Magnoliopsida > Santalales > Viscaceae > Viscum > Viscum album. Next base: position 1,074,976,074 of record OY728129.1, read on the forward strand.
TATTGGGCATGTCAAACCCTATCTAGAAAAACTCAATACGAAGGGGGTCACATGCCCTAGATATCAATAATGATATTCTATACCTGAATGAGGGAAGTATGAGATAGAGGATCACACATCATCCCACATAAAGGGATACATCCACATAAAACTCCCCCACACTTAAAACTTTGTTTGTACTCAAACAATTACATTCCTTTGAATTTAAAATAGAAATATGACTTATGAGTTTCAGTTCCAAAAGAGTGCATGATTTTACTTTAATACGTAGATGAACATGACCAACATTTGGTCAGGAATTTCATTGGGTGTTCAAAAATGTTGTCCTACCTAGCTTCAAAAACTCATTGGAAGTCAAAATCCACAAAAATTCATACATTATAAAGTATTCCATGCCTCTTATATGTACTTATTAATTTTCCCACTTTAACTTTTAATTTAAGTACTCATTCAAGGAGTGTTGACAGGTTAGATGAAGTGGAACTAAAAACTTAACCAAAGGCACCCTCCATTCTCACCTTCTCCAAGGTTCTAAAAAATAAATTCCATTAATTTTTTCACATTATTGATTCATATCAAAAGAATTTTAACCAAGTAAATTTTCCCCTTCTTTATCTGGGTTCAAAATTCCCCCCACCTTAATGAGTTCATTTTTGATAGGGGCACGTTATTTTAATTTTTTACAACCATATTCCATGTGCTGAGCACTATGCATAGCACTTATTAAGATTGAAATTGGAATTATTTATTCATATAAACTAAACTGGTGCACCTTGTCTCAGATACTCACCGTGGGATCCCATTATCCGATTTTACTCCAGTAATAATGGACTTAATTATTAATCAATTTAGTTTACTTCCTAAAGTGATTGAATTTTATTATTTTTTAAAAGGTGTGAGTCCCCTGGGTTCTAGTGAGAACTTCAAGTTACCCTAATTCGCGATCCTTATTCCAGAAAACATATCCTATCACACTCCCATCCTCAGTTCCTAAACAGACAGATCCATAGAGACAATGAACAATTTCACTCAGCATTCATTCATGTTTAACAATTTATGACTAAGTGCCACTCTCATCAACTAGTGAGAAATTCCCCACTAAGAAGGACTTAATTGAATTACCAGTGAACCTCCTATGTCCATAATGTGATGAAATAATTTAAAAAAATCAAAAAAACTAACCATTTTTTTTGCAAAAAAAAACGCTGGTTTAAGAAGGGGAAATTTGAAATGACACTAAAATGAACCCTCTCCCCCACACATAAAACCCAAAATTGTCCCCAATGGTGAATTATATAGTGGAAGATAGTTTAAATTAAAAATAGATGTACATTTTAGATTAAAAAAGAATATGGAGATGGAAGAAACAAGGTTCAATAATTTTCTTTTCCACACAAAAAAAAAAGAAAAGGTAAAGAAAAAAAATCAAAAATAGAAGAACAAACCCCCACCAATCATCACCATAAACAAGCTTAATTGTATTACTAAAATGTTAATGCTTTGAATCATTATGAAAAGACAACATATTTTATCAATGTCATTTAATTAGTAGCATGATTAATAATGATGTGCAGCAGCAGCTCAATGAGAAGAAAAATAGTGGGTGTAGCCCGATTCAAAATACTGCTCAAAATAATTTTTCAAAAAATTATATATTATCAAACTAAAAACCAAAAAATAATCATAGTACAATTTTCATAGTTCTGGGGTAATTCCCCCACACTTAATTCACTATGAAATAAAGCAGGTAATTAAAAGTAGAGAGTACAGAACAACACTTCCCTGAATTATTAGAGCTTTAACACTGACTTCCATAGACAAGTCCTCTTCAGAAGCACTGGGTGGTTACTCATCCTCAATTACCATCAAGATAAAATAAGGAAAATAATATTTCAGAGTTTTATGTTCAAGATAAGTATCCCAAGGGAGTGAGTACAAATAAATTTTATCCATATGATGCGGTGGATTTATCTCTTGGGTTTTTTTGCCAAGTTTCTCACCGCAACCACTCTCTCTCTAAAACAACAAAAGATTATGACGCACCACAAAGTAGTAAAGAGGTTAAATTGGAGAACAAGAAGTAGGGGTTAACTTTATTGAAGAAAAAAATAAAATAAAAACAACTAAGAAACCATGGTTTAGTTCCCATGAAACACTATTTTTATAGTCCTTAGTTAGACTTGAAACATCTCATTCTTCCAACAGAGATATGGCAGCCAAGCCCTTTGGATTCCCTTAAAAGATGTGATTTATTCTTTGACCATAGACTGAGAAAGGTCTATTCTCTTCTCCAAATATCTCAATAGCTCCATTAAAGAAAACTCTAACAATAGTAATGGGTCTGGACCACTTGGTCTTCTACTTTCCTAGAAACCGCTTCAATCTAGAATTGAAAAGCATGACCCTCTCACCAACATTGAAATTCCTATTTTGATTTATTGAGTCATTAAAAGACTTTTGTTCACTCTTGGTAAATTTCATCATTATCATATGACTCTCTTCTAATATCATCCATCTCACTTAGCTCTAACAGTCTTCTCACACCAGTAGACTTGAAATCAAAGTTAAGATCTTTCGTTGACCAATAAGATCTCTATTGTAACTCGACATGTAAATGAAATGTTTTCCCAAAGAGTATCCTATTTGGTGACACCCCTATATGATTATTGTAATAATTTCTATATACCTTAAGGGACTCATCTATCTTCCTTGACCAATCCTTCCTAGAGCGAGACACTATTTTCTCTCAAATCTATTTGAGCTCTCTGTTTGAAACTTCTGCTTTCCCACTAAACTGTGGGTGGTAAGTGGTGAATGTCCTATGAGATCACCCATACTTCTCCATCAATCCTTTGAACTTATAATTCTTGAAGTGATTCCCATTATTATTTATGAATGCTCGAGGTACATCGAACCTAGAAAAGCTTTTTTCTTGATGAATTTCACAACACTAATAGCTGAATTGTTGGGTAGAGCTACTACCTCAACCCCCTTGGACATGTATTCCCTAACAACCAAAATGTACTCATTCCCATAATAGTATGTGAATGGTACCATGATGTCCAATCCCCACACATCAAAGATTTCAAACCCCATAATTCATTTTTGGGGAAGTTCCTACTTTCTTCCAACATTTCCCAACATTTGACATTTCTCACAGCCAATAACCAAACTCCTAACATCTTTAAAAAATTATGGATAGTAGAAACTGGCCTATAGAACCTTTTGAGTAGTCCTCTCTCCTCTATGCTAGTCACCCCAAGGTGATGAATGGAATCTCTCATGTATGGGAAAAATCTCATCCTCATCTGCAGATCTCCTCAAAGTCACATCAACACATCTCCTAAAGAGAAGTGGGTCATCCTAAATATGACATTTCATCTAAGATATAAACCTCTTCCTTTGGTGGTGTGAGATATCCTTGGGCATGACTCAAACTTCCAGAAAATTAGCATAGTCTACGAACCAAGAAGACTACTGCACAGAGGCAGCAAACAATTGTTCATCAGGGAAGGAAGTGTCGATCTCTCTTGGTTCCTCACATGTGGTATTGGGAAATCAGGAAAAGTGATTTGAAACTACATTCTGAGACCCTTTCTTATCCTTAATCACTAAATCAAACTTCTATAACAGCACGGTCCACCTCATGAGTTTGGGTTTTGAGTCCTTTTTAGCCAGCAAGTACATTATGGCTGAATGATTTGTAAAGATTAAGATCCTTGCTCCTATCAAGTACTACCTGAACATTTCCAAAGAAAATATCACAGTAGCCAACACCTTTTCAATGGTATAATAATTCTTATGGGCATTTTCCATCAGCTTACTTGCATATTAAATAACATGTAGTTTCATATCCTTCCTCAACCCCAAAACAGATCCTACTACAAAGTCACTATCATCACACATCACCTCAAAGGGAAGCTTCCAGTCAGGAGCAGTGATTACAGGTGAAGTAGTCAACTTCTCCATTAGTAGATTAAATGCCTCTAGACATTTCTCTTCGAAGATAAAAGGTGTGTCCTTAACCAGAAAGGAGCACAGGGGTGTAGTAATCTTATAAAATTCATTAATGAACCTCCTGTAGAACCCCGCATGACCCAAAAAACAAATGATTCCTTTGAAATTTTCATGCGGGGAAAACTTTTGTATGAAATAAACATTATTATTATCGACTTCCAGCCCCTTCTTAGAAACAATGTGTCCCAAAACTATGCCTTCAGTGGCCATGAGTTGGCACATTTCCCAGTATAAGACTAACTTGGTCTCTTTGATCCTTTCTAACACTAGTTCCAGATTTTTCAGATAGTTCTCAAAGTTATTTCCCACAAAAGAAAAATCATCCATGAACACTTCAATTATCCTTTTAATCACGTCTAAAAAAATTTCCACCATGCACCTCTTAAAATTGGAAAAAGAACCACACATTCCAACATTTACACACTCACGTGTCGTTGGGGATGAGCAACAAACAAAAAATTATAACCTACTTACAACTTAGAACAGTGGCAAGATATGTTCAAACAACAAAGAGGCCTAATTTTGTGGTCGTTGATCTACTAAAAGCAAAACAAAAAACATACACAAAAAACAACAAAAATCAGATGGTGGTACTGAAGTGGAGTGAGTAAAAATTAGTATGTGAGGAAGGGATAAGTGAACTGGTGAGTGCAAGGGGCAGTACAAAAAACAGGCAAACAATGTGTAGTGGGAACAAGCTCGAGCAATCAACATAATAGAGAATGGGAAATCAAGTGGCTGGATTGAATATTGTTTTTTTCTTTATTTATGCATTTAAATCAAAGGATCTGGATCTGATTGAAAGCGGTTGACAAGATTTGTCATCTAGTCAACATTTGACTAAATAACAACTACAATTATCTCAACAGTAGAAGTCATTTGATCATGAAATGGCTAAAATCAGAATTCTTGGGGTTCAATTTGTTAGTTAAACTCAGTGAATCTCCCTCTATCTTGAGCTTTACTAACATTTCATTTAAATCCTCATGTTAAAAACAGTTTGAAATGCCTTTCGATAAAGACCAGTTTTCACTATTACGTGGCATTTAAAATAAATTAACTATACAGACGATGTGAGAAAGAGAGAGAGTTATTCAGTAGAAAATGAATGCATAAACAATTGATCAACAACTCTAACCGTCCAGCCTATTCCCCCAAAAAAGAATAAGCAACCATCATGATCAAATTCAAAAAATTAAAAGAGTTAAATACAAGTATGTTCATAATGAAGGAAGATTCACAAAATAGAGAAATGAAAAAAAAAATATTAGTCTCCCTACTTGAACTCCAGAAAACTCAAATTCTTGCTACTTGATGGTGGATGAGATGATGGAATGCGCTTGATTTCCCGCCCTGGGAATCGAGGTATGGAATGTTGATCTGCTACTCTGATGCCTCTAATATGCTCCTGATGGAATGGTGGAAGTTGATGGATGGTCAGATGGCTCTGGATGGATAAAAGTAGAAGGAAGAATGAAGTCCTCGTCGATAAGTGATGTCCAGTCCCGTTGAATGCCAACTGTCAATGACCGATCACCCTTGTGTATGTTGGATCCCCATCAAATTCCTCACCTCCTCATGTGACGTGTTCCCCCTCCTCCGATCAACAAGAAGAAATCTCTATAATCCCACATGAATGCTCACCAGCCTCCACATGGGACTTTCACAATTCTATTTCTTTTGCGCTGGTCACTGAGGTAGTTACTCCTAACTTAATTAATTGGTTGTGTGTGTTGATCCACAAACCTCCCTCTAAAAAAACACATGTGAGTCATCATAAAAAAATGAAACAATTGTATATAATATAATTAAATACTAAATAAATAAAAAATGAAAACACATGTGAGTCATCATAAAAGTTGAGGAATGGTTGTTGTGAGATAGCAAGGAGGTGGAGGCAGTGAGACACCAAGTGAGGTGGACATGGTGGCACCGTGTCAATCAAAATAGTGGAAAAGTGTGCATTAAAATGGTGGCATATGCACTGTAATGAAATGAAAACAGAGAACCGTGCGACCGCAACACCTGCAAAGACAAACAATACAAAATTTAAATTAATTAAAACATTAATTAAACTAAAAATGGATTAATAAATTAATCAATTAAATTAAATAGAATATAATTAAATACTAAATAAATAAAAAATGATTAAATAATAAAATTCAGTATACATTATTTAAGAGAATGAATTTATTAGTATTAAAAATTATAAACAAATTAATTTAAGAACAAATTAATGTAATTAATGCTACTTTCTTAAATTATTTAACAAATTAATTTACCAGTTAATTATATAAAGAATTAAGTAAATTAAAGAATTTAATCAAATTACATTGCTAAAACCCAATTTAATTATTTAATTATTAAAAAGTAAAGTGAGTTATTTATTTACAAATTGAAAATAAATAATTACATAAATTAATGAATTGATAAACTAAGTTGAATGAAAAATTATAAAAATAAAAGAATAAAAATTCAAATTCAAATTCAAAAGAATTGATTTAAATTAAGAATTATTTAAAATGAAAATAATTCACATTAAAGTACATGATTTAATCTAAAATTTCTTATTTTACACATCAAGGTACAAAAGCACAACAATTATCAATTTTTTTAATAAAAAACAACATGTTGGTATAAAAAAGTCAATAAAAATACAAAAATGGTGTGGCAGAAGAGTGAAAACACTACCACATGAGATACATAACACTATCTAGAACTAGCCCATACGGTGGATCAGTCATCCAATACAAAGGATGGAATACCTCAATGTACCCTAATGGGGAAAAAATCAAGGGAACACACCCATACATAGTCAGTTCAAGTGAACACATCCATGTTAATACCAAAGATGAGCTAATATACACCTGAAATGTAGAAAACATAAATGGTCATTTGATATTTATTCTCAACTCATAAATTCCATTGTTGTTGGATGGGGTACACACATCATGTGTTCTTCCAAAATACACACTATGTAGGTTGGAATTTCTAAGAAACTACATATATTTCACTAGTCTCTGCTCACATTTTTATCTCATATGATACCATCATGGATATCACTCAAAAATCCTAGGGATTGTGTGGATAGTTTTGGAATCATCATCAATGGTTGAATTTCAACCACCCTTTTCTTGAAAATTTCTTGTCATCGCACCTTCCAACAAAATACCATGTGATCTTGCTTGGTAAACCACCATCACCCACACCATAATTGGATTCTTATCATCACTTCCACACCTCCATCATGTTTATGATTACAACACTGAACCCGAATAAACAATCCACGGAAATGTTAAATCAATTACACCATGAAAAGAGTTCTCAAATATAGATAAATCACCAGTCAATCGAGTACCAGTAAAGAATGAGGAACGGTGAGAGAAAGGCATGAAACACAAAAGTGAGTCTCAAATTAATGTTGTGTTCATTTATCAATTATTTATGAAATTAAAATAATGGGAAGGATAAATAAATTTTCCAAAAAAATATCAAATCTCTAATTCAGGGTAATGAAATATTTAATAGGTAAATCAATAAGGAATAATCCATAAATTTATTTATGATTAAATTAACTTGGCTTCATCATACAGATCAATAATATGGAATATACTAACAAAATAGAATCACTACCTTGGGATGGATTAATATATGGAGTAGAAAATGTTTAAAACCATAAAACAAGAAGAACTTGTTTTGATCACTACAAGATCCAATGATCTATAATTACATCCCTCATCGATCAATAAGAAGAAGACTCTATCTTCCTAGCTACGATCTGATGTCTCGATTAGATGAACCTCCCTCTATGGAAACATGAAGATAGAATTTTATTATTACCCAAGTTTATTTGAATCTTTTAGAAATATACAAGATCAAATGGATTAAAAAGAGGAAGGGGTAATATGAATTGATAGGGGTAAGACTAAAAATGCATTAAAATGCCCAAAAATGAAGGCCCCACATGTTTCCATTAATATTTATAAATAAATGGAAGACCCACAGATAAATTGGCCATTATGAATTTCAGATTGACCTTCACCACATCTTACACCCTGACCTCTACCACGATCATGGTGAAATTGAAAAAACTGATCCAGGACATTTGACACAATGGGCCACCATAGATATGGGACAAAAGGTTGTCTATTTACTTCACCATGGCCTCCACTATGGGGGTAGTGAGATCATTATATTCATGGCCCTCATAATCTCCTAAAACACTTAATTCTCGATACTAGTCCATTTCTTAGAATATTTTTCTTTGCCTATGGACCATAGGGGGTCTCAATAGGGACCAACATAGCTTTAATCGGGGAAAGGTGTTGGTTGTGTTGAACTAAAAAGTCCTTAAACCCCACTTAATCCAACAACAACCCTCACAGGCCCCAAAATTCGGCATTGAATCTAGGCATTACTCTAAAAATATCATTTAAAATATTCCAAATCACGAAGCAGGAAAATGTTTGACATTATATCTTTCCTAAAATAACCTTTGTATAGATAGGGTTCTCCAATGTTCCCCTTAAAGAATTGATTTCTCCGGAATCTTCATCCAAATATTTATAGTCTCCATCTATAAATATTCCACTACCCATACATATAGATATTTCATGCATTACATCCATATAAATATCTATTCCAAATGAATGAATATAATGTTGTACTATTCTTTGCATATATAGAAGTTAATGCCTTTAAAAATATGAGTTCCCTTATTATTCACCCCTACTTAGATTATTCCTTTTAGAGAGATAACATACAAATAAACCCCTTATAACAATTTTTGGTCCCCTTTAGGGTATAAACACTAATAGGGAGGGTGAATCAATGTTTTTTAATTAAAATTTTCCTTTTTCAATGATCGTGTTCCATATTTCTAAGGAACATTTCTATCCTTTTCCCTAATATAAATATTGTAGTAAAAATAGAGGAAGCATGAAAATTTTCATGTTTCAACCAAAAAGAATAATATATGGAGAATGTATGGAAATGTTCTCTTAGACCATAGATGCTAATGGTCACTTCTTTGGATTACATGTTTGGAGAGGTCACATTGACCCACTTGGTTTACAACCATATATAACTAGAAAATTCCTACTCTCCTCACACAGTGGAATGAATTTATCATTTTATTTTATATTATTCTTAGATGAAAAAATATTGAAAACAAATGAAGAATTGTGTTTTAGATATGATCCACCTTATTCTAATTAAAGGAGTTAAAATCAATCTCTTCCAATGAGTGAACTCATGGAACTCTCCATTATTCTACATCTTCCTCTTCCTAGTGTGAAAAAAACATACGATCCTCCTCTCTATGATGCTATGTTTTTTGATATATTTCTATAATAAAACATCTTATTTTATGTTACATCATATGCTTACAATTCTAAACATTTTTCTCTCTATGAAATGAATCGTTGGTCCTCTTATGATAATCTTAATTCTTCCCCATTAATATTGAGATAGATTTCATCTTTCTTTGTTTCACCTGCACCACTTTTCATTTCAATTTCCATTTTTGAAAATATATCCAGTCAACACATGAGATTTAATTTTCAAAAAACAATACCACAAACTTCTTTATAATTCAACCATGCATCAACTCCCCCCAAAATATAACATGATATTCTCCATTATGATCTTTATCAACATTTTTCTTTAAAAAAATTGTTGATTCATGCAACTGTATGATTTATGTCACCACTTCCATTATTAAAATTGTATGTTGTATATTCAAAACAAAATTAATAATATTTAAAAATCATACATCTTAATTTTTGACTTTATCATTGATTAAAATTAAAACCCATGAGGTTTTAATCAGTTTCAATTAGTACACACATCACTTAAAATTATCGCCCTAAAAATAATTTCATTTTTAACATATATATGCTGACTCATATGAATTTAAAGGATAAAAATATACTAAATGTATTAAAATTTATTAATAATATGATTGATCAAAAATTTATATGAATCCTTAAAGTCATATAATGGAACAAACACCCACACTGCCTCTTGAAGCCATATGATGAATCCATATAAATCTTGATGTCTTATGGTGGAATCCATATTCTCCTTGTAGTCATACACAGGAATTATTATCAAATAATCATCATAATAATTTAAAATTTAAATTCTCAATTTATGTAGTATGTTTTACCATCATTTTCATACAATGTTCTCAAAAAAAACTCTCCATATAGAAGTCTTATTCTCCACCTTTAGAAATTTTTTGAACAACTCCAATGTCATATGAGGTAGGTATTACGGTCTTGAAAATAATATGAAATTCACATTGTAATAATTTGAATGTCATATAATTCTAGATTCAAACATTCCCAGTCATTCTTACACTCTGTAATTTACCAAAAAATCCAACAATTGAAAAAAAAATTATAAAACTGATTTAAACTAAAACTGATTTGATACAAACCTCTTACATGATTAAAAAAATTAACACCATGGAACTACATTAACCAAATTGATATTTATTTCCACTTCATTATCAAAAAAACAACTCTAAAAGAACACATAGGGAATTTTTTTTCAAACATAAACAACATGAGAACTCATGGAGAAACCCTGAATAATGAAGTGTTGATTGAAATAACCCTTAAATGTTTACTAATGAAGGGGAATTCGATGAAGGTTTCTATTTATGAAATCATGAAATTTTAAAATATTGTAATGTATTGGAACCATGTTCCACTCAACAGTGTCCCCAACCTAGTGGGTCACATAGACTTAAGCAGATATCCCCAAATTATAGAGGATGATGACTAGATGTGATGGCCTAGGTGTGTTAGTGGGGAGTCTATGCCCTTGTTACCAAAGGGTATAATAGTGGAATATCAATAACATACAAGTAGTGGAAGTATTAAATCAAACATTTGGTAGAAGTAGATAGTGGAAGACTGATATAGAAATGCTAGTTTATATCTCATATATAAATTATGATAGATGTCATATGTCTCCAATAAAGAATCCAAAGCATTTATATAAAGATGATGAAAAATAAATATAAAAAAATTATAAAATTATAAAAGTATCCTAGTAGAATCTCAAGCTTCATCTTGGTCTCATTGTCTCCTTCTCCTAAGTATCAATAAAGTTCCTATAGAAGGGAACTTTCCCTTATCAACACCTAACATCGTATACTCTATTTTGGTACCCAAAGGTGGCCCAAATAGGGTGGGATATATAATCCTAGTAGGAAACTGCCTAAGGTCTATGCCAATTACAATGTAAATATATATATAACAATAGTGTGCAGTCATATATTTAAAATGTAAAATAAGTGACTCAAAAAGTAAACATCCTATAAGTATATGTTTTCATTTAATATCCATTTCATTTAATCAAAATCATTTAAAAATTATTTTTCATTAAATTTATAAGTCTTAAGATTTGGTGTAAGACTGGAATCCCCCGTCTAGTCATTAGAACAACAAATTTCTAAGAAGGTAATGTAAGAATTATAAGTGAAGACTGAATCCAAGCTTGTTATTTGTCTTGGAAGATGCATCATCAGAGTTATTTCATTCTTTATTAAATTTAAAACATGAGTCCATACTTTACATTCCTGAACTGGAATTAAAGTATCACTCCAAGATAAATATCAACCAAAACCTTATAATCCCATCAAAGGTGAACCTCTCAGGTACCCAAGTATCGCACTAGGTGTGGTATAACACCCCTTCTAATTGTGTCCATCCTCAGTGGTATACTAAGAAGCCTAAGTACCACCCCTGGCATAAATGGTAAAATTACCTTTGAGTATATCCATGTAATTATCATATGAATCAATCTATCATTGGATATATAATTCAATCCATAGAGTTCATCCTTGGTAGACTTCTAGGGAGTCAAGGTATCACTCAGACATAATCAAGATTCGAGCCAATTGAGTCCATCTATAGCAACCCTCTCTTTTCAAAACATTAACATTACACAAATTTTTTATAATACTGAAACATTATATAAACAGATTCCCAAATACTGCAATTGGTCCAGTAGATTTGGAAATTTGGAAACATAACACCGGTACATAAATGAACTTCATAATCTCCCACGAGGTTATTCTCGACTAGAACCATTCTTTAATACATCAAACACAGTACACGTCATCATAACATGGGGGAAAGAAACATAAAAGGGGTGAGATCAGATGCTCAATAAGGGTTAACAAGGGATACATATAATCATAAACATGCATATAAGGGTGTGAGAATGTTATCATTAAAAATTAAAGACCATACCCTACATATCAAAGATCATAACAGAATACACGGAATTAATGTTGGAAGATCATAGGACATAATCCATAATTAAATAAAGAACCTAATCCAGGAAAACATAACATGGGATTAAGACATGGAAGCGTGGAAAACCAAAAACCATATAATCATATCCATAGTAACCAAGGAATTACTACCAATACCATCTTAGTAGTATGGGTTCACTTCTCATACCATCATAGTAGCATGAGCTCACTCATCATATGATCTTAGTAGTCATGGTTTACACTCATTTCCATCATAGTAGTAAAGTTTCACTCCCATGACCATCTTAGTTTATATCTTGGTATATAAAACTTTACTTAATGCATTGGATGGAGATGTTGGTCTCACCCATCTCATAATAAAATCATACATACATGTTCCCCATGATCATTAAAAATCATAACCTAGCCAATAAAATTAAATTGGATTAATAAACATGTAAACATCTCATAACCTGTGAAAATATATTAGTTTCACAATCATTTCATTATAAACATAACCCATGAAAAGTAATGGGTTTCAAAAGAATATAACCCATGAAAGAGAAATGGGCTTCATAAATATCACGCCATCAAAAAATAATCTATTTAAAGAAAGAATATGAATAGAAACATTGAATAATTTCCCTATAAAGTCATGAGTAAAACTAATGGATGTTATCTAAGATATAAAATAATTTTTATAAAACACTTAAAATTAATACTTGAGAAAAATATAATTTCTTCTTCAATAATGTTTTCTTTTCTTAAAACATAGCACAATTTAAAAAAAAATTCTTTGAAAATGACAAGGAAAACATGTAAGTTGTGTTTCATGGAAATAAGTTGTGATGAAGTTGTAAAAATACACTCATGTCATATAAGTTTAAAAAAATAATTATTCTCGTACTTTTTCCAGAAAATTCAAAAAGTACCTTGTATGGAAAACAAAAGAAAGATTCCTTCTAAATAATGTAATAAAAAGAAAAATGGGTAAAATGACTTTAAGAATCCATATGATAACATTAAAAAAAATTATGAAATCATTTTTAGTAAATATGGACGTTGATGATAAATAAGCCCCAGTAAATGCTTATGTACAAACAATCTCAAATAATAATAAGATTGAAAAATTATCATGTACCTTGTCTCTTGACTCTCTTATTACTCACATGATCTTCATGTATAATAAAAATAATTATATTATCCATATTTTATAGAAGAATATTCTTATACATAATTCCATATATCTTTTTATAATGACTTTATATTACATGTGTGTTAACGATCCAATGTTAAGGTTTTACTTTGGGTAATATTCGCTTTGTTCTTCACATGTAACTTAATTTGTTATATCATTATTCCTTATACTTACTTCATGATTACCGAAAGTATATCATGATATAAATATAATTTATATCCTGTATATGTATATTTTAATATTCTATATCAAAAATAAGTATGAAATATAATTCATCATTCCTGGAGATGGTAAGTCGTACGTACGCATGAACGTTGTTTCCATTTTTAATTTTCATATTGAGAGAATGTATGTAAATGACATATGTGTATATATATATGTATATAAATATTTAATTATTAAATTATAATTATTATATCATAAATTTCACACTTATTAATAATATATATTTTTATAATCATCCTTGAATGGTGAATGTGGAAGATGAATCCCATCGTGTCATAGAGATGGTAATCTGTATGTACGCACAAATGATGATATCATTTTGTACTGGTAAATGGTAGGTAATTAGATAGAATATAAAATATAAAGAAACAATATTATGACATATTTATTATTTACATCCTATATATTCATCATCATACCCATATAAATAAATTATACTTGAAAAACAGGTTACACAATGACGTGGACATAGAAAGTCGTATGTACGCACGTATGGTGATATTATTTTTCATATGATGGGTAAAAATATTAATATGGTTCTCCCATAATAATAAAAAAATATAATAATATAGTAGATTATATAGTTATTACTTTTTTAGGGAAACAACACAGAAATAAGATATAGAAGAAGAAAAGAACTTTGAAAGTGGTGATAAAACAATTACATCTTTTTCAGGTATCTCCTTTTGATTTGAACAAAAGGACTCATGAGGATGTATTTATTCCAAAATTATGTCATATATGATATATTTAGTTAATTTGGTAGAGGAAATGGGTAGTTTTTGGTTGAGAAAAAGGGTTATGGAGGTGTGAATTAAATAGAAGGAGAAGTTCCCTTTTATAAGGGGGAGCAGGGGCACATTAGAAAACTCCAAAACTATTATTTTATTATTAATTTATTTTGGATTTAAAATATCTCAAAAGTGAGTTATTTATAATTTTAGATGATTATGGGTCTAAATAATCTCAATGAATGAATTTTATATAGGTTTAGGTCATATAATTAACCATATCTTTTGGCTTTAACCATTAGTTAAACAATTTAACTCTTACTGTGACAACTTGTATTTTTTACACTATAGGGTTAATAAATTTACTATAAAATTCCAAAAGAACCCCAATTGGACCATATATGAAATATTTAACACTATACAATTTAGTTGGCCGAACCCTATATTTTCATTATTTTTATAACATTTAATAAAATATTATTTATTTTAAAGTTTCATTTTTGTCAATTTTGATACTATTCAATGTTTTCATTTTAAAAAAATCAAAAAAACATGATACCTTCGAGAAAATACATAAAATATATCACTAACATGTATAAGTTATCTATAAAATTATTATATTTCGTTAATTATGTCAAATTATATTTATTTTAATATTTTTAATATCATTTTTTGATATCCAAATTAATTAAAAAATTACAGGATCATTATTGTACAAGACATTAAATAAGTTGTTTCGTCCATAAAAATTTAAAATAAATTATCAAGATGAATAAAAATTTATTATCACTCAAATTAATAATTTTCATCAGGTTTATTTTACTTGCAACCCTATATAATAAAATAATTTATTTATTAAATTTTTAATATAACTCTTGTAACTCTTCTTTATATAAAATATAAAAAATGTGTTAATCTTAGCCAAGTAGCTTAAATAGAATCATATTTTTGACCTACGGATGATTTTGGTCGAAACACACACATCCAATTAAATTAGCACAAGTGTTAGGGTAATTTTATATTATTATAATGTTATTTTTTACCTTTAACTGTGGTAAATAAAATTTAAAATGTACTATTCACCAAAAATTATTTTAACCCTATTATATCACTATTTTAATCCCAATTACAACCATGAAAGTATATTTTTTGAAATTCAATTCATAGAAGTGGTAAAATTATGTTTACTACTAATCCCAAAATTGTGGCTAAAAGGCGAGTAAAAGATTCATTCAAAAGTTCAGTAATTTTTTATATCTAATTACATTGTAAAAAATTAAAATGGCCTAAATTTTATTAATATATGTATTATTTATCTATTGTGTCTTGAAAATCAAATTAATGTAAAAGTAATTATTCAAATGAAAATGTCGTTTTTTTACCAATAATGCTATGTTTTTAACTATTCATTAAAAAATGAACATTTTCAGAAAAATTAAAAAACTTCACCCTAAGATAATTAAATTATTCTAAATTCAAAAAGGATTTTTATTTTACCAATATCAATTTCCATGAGTGCCTAAAATTATCTTTTTTAAAAGTACATTAAAAGTGGTTCATTCGAGAAAATTTTATTTTTAAATGTAGATGGCCTTTACCAGTAATCATATCTTTTATTATCAATAATTTAAAAGTAATTGTTTCTATTCATATAAATATATTTAATAGGTAGGTTATAATTATATCATATAGTTAATAATAATAAAGAGAAAATTTTCAAATAAATTTAGTGTTGTGTGTATCTTACGCCAACTTAGTGTTGTGTGCAACCCATGCCAAGTCGGTTCTATGTGAATGGAATGTTTGAATTAGTTCAATGCATGAAATCAAATAAATTTTTAATTTATTTGAAAAACATTTCCATAAAAACTTGGGGTGTTACATTCTACCCCCCTGAAAATGAATTTCTCCCTCAAAATTCATCACATGGGTAAAAAATGTGGATACTTATGCTTCATCATAACCTCAAGTTCCCATATATCTTCCTCTAACTATTGATTTATCCACAAATCTTTAACCATTAATGTTGTCTTGATTCATATAACTATCTATGATTAGTCTTGAATTTCAACAGGTTTATCCTCATAATAAATATCATGTTCCAACAGAATGATCACTAAGTTTAGTACATGTGAAGGGTCAGGTATGTAATTACTCAGGAGAGATACATAGGACACATCATGAACCTGAGAGAGATTTGGAGGGAGTCCCAAGTGACAGTCTCCTATCCTGATATGATAAAAAATCTCAAAGGGAGCTATATACCTAGGGATTTGTTTCCCTTTCTTCCCAAATCTCATAACTTTCTTCTAGGGAGAGATTCGCAGAAACACTTTTTTACCCAGTTCAAATTCTAGATCATGTCGATGATTATCAGCATAACTTTTCTGCTGACTATGATATATTGATATATTGTTGAACGGTTCTAAGCTTATTGACCATTTATTTAAAAATATAAGTTCCCAATATCTTTCTTTCTCTAACAACATCCCAACATGTTGGAGGTCGACATTTCTTCCCATAAAGGGCTTAATATAGAGCAATCTGAATTATTGAGTGTAATCTATTACTGTAAGATAACTCAACTATAAAAATTTGTTGATCCCAACTAACTTTTGAATATAGATAAAAAAATATAAACATATCCTCTAGGTTTTGATTTGTTCTTTCAGACTGACCATCTTTCCGAGGATGATAAGTAGTGATGAAAATAAATTATGTATCAAGTGCTTTCTAAATGCTTTTCTAGAACTTTGAGCGGAAACATAGATCATGATATGATATAATGGAATATGGTACTCCATTAAACATTACCACATCCTGGATGCATATCCTGGAAAGTTGATCTTGATAGAAATATTCTCTAATAGCAATGAGGTGTGCTGAATTAATAAGGTGATCAACAACCACCCGTATAGCATTAAACCCATTAGAGGTTTTGGGTAGTCCAATGAAAAAATCCATTGTTATATTATCCCATTTCTATTCCAGTATAGGTAATGGATGAAAAACCACTTTAGAGTTTTTTATTTCATCCTTAACTTGCTGGCATACCAAACATCGAGATGCAAACTCTGTGATATCTTTCCTTGTGTCATCCCACCAGAAGTATTCTTTCAAATCACTATACGTCTTCGTACATCCATGATGAATAAATAATGAAGAAATATGATCTTCCTCTAACAAATAATTCTTCAAATATATTATGGAATGTAACACATACATAGTTCATAAACCTCATCATTCCATATAGATCATGGTTAAACTCTAGAACATTTCTGACCTTCTTTTATAGATCTTCATCTTCCTTATGTGCCTCATTAATCTACAATTCGATAGAGGGTTGAAAATTCATTTGATAAAGATAAGATATTTCCTCTATCTTTAGGATTTCTAGATCCATCCTTTTCAAGTCCAGGAATAATAGATCTTTTGTGATCCTCATAATGGATAGGCTAGCATGATCTTTTCGACTCAAAGCATCGGCCACCTTGTTCTCTTTCCTAGGTTGGTAATGTATTAAGATGTATAAATCATTAATCAACTCTAACTATCTTCTTTGGTGCATGTTAAACTCCTTATATGTGAATGTATATCTTAAACATTTCTTATTAGTATATATATCTCACTTTTCTACTAAATATAATGCATCCATATCTTTAGTTTAAAAATTACCGATACTAACTCTAAATCATGATTTGGGAAATTTTGATCATGAATCTCCAATAATCATGAGGCATCGACTATTACCATGTAATTTTTTATAATAACACATCCCAATACCTTCTTGGATACATCACTATATATTGAAAATCCTTCTCCACTATGGGGTAATGTAAGCACAGATTCACTGACCAACATTCTCTTCAGTTCCTTGAAATTTTCCATACATTATTTCTAGAGGAACTTGACACCCTTCTGAGTTAGATTGGTCCGAGGATTAGATAGTCATGATAATTTCTACACAACCCATAAATATTATCCAGATAAACCAAGAATGGTATGGATCTCATTCACTGTGGTTAGTCTATCACAACATTTAATATCCTCGATATTTGTTGGATGTATTGTTATACCATCTCTTGAGATTATGCGACCAAAAAATGAACCATTTTATAGCCAAAAATCATAATTTTTAAAATTTTCATATACCTTATCCTTACTTAGGGTCTTTAGTAAAATTATCAAGTGATATTCATGCTCTAAATTTATCTTTTAATAGATAATAATATCTACTAAAAATACTACCACAAACATATCGAGGTAATATCTAAAGACTCCATTCATTAAATCCTTGAAGATAACAGGGGAATTAGTAATACCAAAAGGCATATTTATATATTCACAATTTTCATACCATTTATGAAATTTATTCTTGGGTATATCCTCCTTAACCCTCAATTGATGATATCTATAATAAAGGTCAATCTTGGAAAAGTATTGAGCTCCATGTAGTTGATCAAACAAGTCATCAATATGGTGAAGGGGATACTTATTCTTGATTTTGATCTTTTTAACTCCCAATAATCAATGAATAGTCGAATTGATCCATCTGTATTTTTCACAAAAATAACCATTGCTCCCCAATGTGACACAATTGGCTGAATAAATAAATTTTTAAGGATTTATAGGAGTTTACTCTTCAATTAATCCAACTCAATTAGGTCCATTCTACAAGGAGTCTTTCAAAAAGGTGTGGAACCATGTGTGAGTTCTATTGAGAACTCAAATCTGTGTTTTTGTGGAATACTAGGTATCTATTCCATAATAAAATCCAAAAAATATCTAACAAAAGGAATATCAATGATTTCAATCTTCTCCCCAACCATTTGAGATAAAGACCCCTTTTGAATGCCAATTAAGACCCATAAATTGGATGTAATATATATTTGATGTTCATAATTATTGTCACTTTGATGGCTGATCATAGTAGGTTTTTAAATATTGAACGTAACTTCCCTTTTTCAACAATTGATGTAGGATTTATGTAGAGAAATCAAATCCATTCCTTAGATGACATGAAATTCGACCAAAGGAAGGATGAAAATATTTGTAGGAAGATCATTCCCACAAACTTCAATGGGAGTGGAATCATAGACTTGATATTAAATAATCATACCATTAGGTGTATTCCTAGCTAATTCCACATCTAACTATTTTTCTGGAATCTTAACACTCTTATAAAATTATCTTGATATGAATGAGTGGGTAGATTTAGAATCAAATATAACATTAGTGATTCTAGAGTGGATGGTATGTGTGCCTTTCATGGTGTTTTTATTACACCCCTCATAATAAATGGTGACTTCATGATATATCCCTTTTTACCTTATCTTAATAGGTTTTAGATGTCGATCATCATCACCAGTCCTTCGGTTTCGGCAGTGTTTAGCATAATTCCCATTCTCCTTAAACTTGTCCAATGAATCGTAGGGGATGAATTCTGTTATACTTTTTCTGCATTCACAACATTAGCTAACTTATTCTAATCACTTTGGAACTAATTTTTTTGGTGACCTTCCTTTCCACACTTAAAAAATTTATTAGAACAGTTAAAAAAAATTCCTCCATGTTTCTTCCTACACTTAGAGTATAATGGAAATCTCATCTTCTTTTCTCCATGGTCTTTAGAGTTTCCTTTAAATTTCAACTTCCTCCTCTCATCAAATTCATGAGATCAATATATGACTCCCACCTCCATTTCTGCCTTGATTACACAATGCACAATATCTTCATATCTACTAATATATCTGATGGCCAATACCCTTATGAGTCTTGGTTTTAATCCAACGAATAACATATCATCTTTACTTTCAGTTGTGATGATAATTCTTCAAGAGTACCATTAAATTATTGTGAAATTTTCCTCATAGATACCAACATATTCATCATCCCTTTTCTTAAAATCAAGGAACTCTTTCTCCTCCTTGGTACGAAGAATACAAGGAATGTACATATTGAAAAATAAGTTCTTCAACTCGTCTCAATCCATGGATTCAATATCAATTTTATTCCTTGAATTATTTATAAGATTCCACCACTAATCTAGTTCACCTTCTAAACGATAAATAGCTAGAATGAATTTCTCATGCTCTGAACACCGAAGAACTGATAATATATTTTGAGTAGTACTGATCCATTATTCTGCAACTAGTAGATCAGAAGACCCTCTGAATGAAGGTGGATGTTTTCTAAGTAAATACATGATTGGATGTTGTTCCATCCTTTTTCTATTTTGAATTCCACCATGATTCATTTATTGAGAAAGCTATGTGAGAATAGAAATGTGGTTTTTCATTCTAGATCCCATACAATTCGGTTTCTCAAGAAGAAATTTGTTTCATTTTCTATCGCAATCACCATTAACATAGTTCCTTCAGGTTCCAGCCATTGACTAAAACCAAAAGCAAAAGGTAATAAATAGTCATCATATTACGGAACCACATAACCATGAAAAATCACTAATAATATGTATAGATTATGACACCTTCCTTAATCTATAACACCTTATGTTTATCCTAGGTTATTCATAGCCAACTTATATTTAAATCCTTCATAATGGATCATGAAGATTTTGTGAATTCCCAAAACATATCCCCCATGAGTGTCAAATCAGGTGTGCAGTAAGGCCCATTGTCGTGTACTAGATTTCCCCGAGACCAACTCGAAACATATTGTCATAGTTTTTAAACTTTTATACATCTATTACAAAGCCACATCCACTTATAGTATCTAAACATGGATGTATTTCTAGGAAACCACTCATTCTATCCTTCACCAAAATTCTTAGAAATGTTCCTAAACTTTTCCTTACCCTTAGACTTATCCTTAGGCATTCCCTTATGGTTATCACTACGGTTTTCTCATCATAGATTCCAATATTTACCCATAACTTTGATTTCATACCAATTATAATGAACCACACTTTTCAAAACATTTACATTATATTACTTTCACTACTGGAAATGCAGGTTTTCCCAACAATTATTTACCAACGGTTTGCTTAATTTGTTGGTACAGAAGCCATTTCTTAATAGTTTTTTAAAACTGTTGGGGAAGGCGTGTCCAAGCCACCCTTTCCCAACGATTCTACTAGAACCATTGGGAAAGGGTGCCTTGGACACCCCTTTCCCAATGGTTTTCAAAAACCATTGTGAAAGTTTTACACCAAATACAGAATCGGTCGCTAGTCTCCCCCATTCGCGACAGAACCATAAATCTCTATAGGGCTCAGCTCCTCTCGCGACTTCCCCCGTCCAAACCAGTGAAAATCCATCAAAATCATCTCAAATCAGGTATTCTATTCTTCATACACATAAAATATTTAAGTGGTACCTTGTTTTTATTGTTATTCATCTCATATTTTAGTTTTATGTTTTGATTTTGATGTGTATATCATTTTTTGTGTTTTTATTTAATCTAGAATTTATCCATTCCAATCCATTTATTTAATTAAATCATTAACCCTCCATCGAAGAAGTATCATCTCAAATTTATTACGGTTGGATTCTAGATTTTCTATGTATGTGTGTTTATGCTTTTTTTCATCATGTAATTAATTATTACTTGGAAATTTATTTATAAGTGTTTATTAATTTCTAGAAATGTTTTAATGAATGTTTTCCTTAAAATTATTTGAGGAAAGGGTTTTATTAAAATGAATTTTTTTAATAAGGCTTGTGTAATGTAATTTGTTATAGTAAACTATGTGACAATGTTTGGTATTTAGTAACACATGAGATAACTAGTGTGTGAGAATGTGTTGTGAAATAGATTCCATGGTTGGTTCAAGATTATATTTACATTTTTAGCCTATTAATGAGTTCTTTTAAAGATATTATGAGATATTAACCTTATGTTTATTGGTGAAAACTGGGAGCTATAGAGGTGGTTCATGATTAAGACATATAATTACTACTAAACATGTGGATAAACCATGCATATTAGTGAATTCTTGAAATGTTTGATGTTTTTAGTCATTTTTTATTTGGAGTTTATTTTGATGCGGATGTTTCTTATTGATACCTATGATGGGAATATATTTTAGTTTCTAAATCGACTAAGACTCCCCCACCATGAAAAGTGTATGAAACCTCTACCCTTATTTAATCATTCTGTTTACATAGCTTATGCAACCTCTACCCTCATTTAATCAGTGAACTCAAGTCATTAATTCAAGCCTTCAATCTCACTAGCATGTAAGAAATTGAATGATGTAAACCCATCCTCACATGATTTCTTACCTTAGATAGTGTCCAACATATGGAATATGAGATTTTGAATTCATCAGTTAACCAGGATCATATATTCCATTTCCCCAATATGACTGTACTAATATAACTTTAGGGTCAATTAAATACGGTTTGCATTGTACATTGTATATTATGTGTCCTTCTTGGCCAATACTCACTTTTATGAGGGTGGGGTGCTTTTCAATACCTATTATGGCATGTGTAGACATCCATAAAAATGTTAGATAAGTCACAAGTTTAATTCAGTAATGTTTTTATCATTGACATACTTTATTATTAAACTCAAATTTAAAAATAAATGTTTTTTTCTATTCTTAATGAAATTAAATCTTTTTATAAACCGTGAACAACCTATTAGTGTAGAAGCCTAAAATTTATTCACCCATGGGGTGCACTTGACTTGGGGAAGTAATTGGGTAATGAAAGGTATGGCCATATAGGTGCCAATAATGAGTTATTAAACATGAGTGAATGATTTGGGATGCCTATAACACATAATGGGACCTGAGTCATGTGCCTCTTATAGACCTAATGAAAATGAATATAAATAAATTTTAATTTAATTTATGAGTACTTGTTCTTTACATTATTTTAACAGTTCACTACATCGACTATAAACTTCTTCCTTTATCATTTACTTAAATGTATTTTCTATTAAAGTTCAATCCTATTGAATTTTTATGACAAAATGACTTATATAAATTCTTTTTACAGAATAGACAGAAGTTGTATGTATGAAACCGATCGGATCTCAAGTGATTTTCAAAAAAATTGGAGAACATTATAGATTTTGCATTTCACAATTCTTTAGATAGTGGTCACATACACTTCACATGTTCCAATTGTGTTGGTAGACCTTGGTTGAGCCATGAAGAAGTCAGCTACCACATAACCAAAAATGGTTTTCAAGCAAACTACTTTGTGTGGTATCACAATGGGGAGAAAATGAAATCTCAAATTGGTGATGATCGAAATGAAAGGACTAGAATGGAGAATTTGTTAGATGATCGGTTTACGTTTATTCGTTATCATGAAAAAGAAAGGATTTCAACTCAAGAAGACTTCTATATGAGGACAGATGATGCATCTAGTGAAAATGATGATATTGATAGGGTGAAAAAATTTAATGATGCTACCATGACTCCAGTATATCGACAATGTGATAAAATGAAAAAGCTAGAATTTTTAATTCTATTGTTTCATGGGAAAACTATGTATGGGATTTCTAATACAGTAATCGATGACATTCTTACCCTCTTGAAGGATTTATTTCCACATGATGCAGATATTCCCTCAAACCACTATATGGCATTAACGTTAGTTGAGGAACTTGGATTTTCAATAAATAAAATTCATGCTTGCCCAAAATATTTCAGTTTATTCTGGGAGGAAACCGCTGAACGAAATGATTGTATAAAACGTGGCACATCCCGCTGGAAGTCAAAATATGATGGAAGACCATCTCGTGTTCCACAGAAAGTAATGTGGCACTTTTCATTGATCCATAAACCCCAGAATATTTTTATGTCTGATGACATATCAATAAAAATGAGATGGAATGATACCGAGAGAAAAAAGACTAATGATGAGTTGGTTCATCCTTTAGATGGATTTGCATGGCATAGATTTGATGCTCGACATCCTGATTTTGCAGCTGACGTGCGTAATGTGAGGCTGGGTCTTTCATGTGACGATTTTAATCTGTTTGGGCAGATTCTTACTTCACACAGCACATGACCAGTTTTTATACACATTTATAATCTTGCCCCATGGTTATGTATTAAAAACATTTCAATTTCATGAGTATACTCATATCTGGTCCTTCTGATCCCGGTATTGATATTGATGTATACATGCAACCTTTAATAAAAGAGTTGAAACTTCTTCGTTTAAAATGGACATCATTTTAAGTGAAAACAATGAGTGACATACGAAAAACTGACCAAACGCATTCGAAATGTGTTGATGCATTAAAACAACGATCCATGGGTCATATACGACTTGTATGAGTAAACCCCACCTCAATGTGAGGCGCGGTGTGGCCGACACCACTCTAAGTGTCTCTCTTTTGTTTCAAAATGATATTATTTTAAGTGAAAACACCAACTGGCATACGGAAAACAGACCAAACACATTCAGATTGTGTTTATACTTTAGGGAAATGATCCATGGGTCATTTGAGATGTGTACGAGTCAACCTTGTCTAAATATGAGGTGCGGTGTAGCTGGTACCACTCTAACTATGTCTCTTTTGTTTAAAATGTACAGGATTATAAGTGAAAAGAACAACTGGCATACGAAAATCTGACCAAACGCATTTAGATTTTGTTGATAATTTATCACAATGATCCATGGGTCATATGTGACGTGTACGAGCTAACTTGGGCTCAATCTGAGTCGCGGGGTGGCCAGGATCACTCTAAGTGTCTCTCTTTTGTTTAAAATGGACAACATTTTAAGTACATATGAAAAAACAACCAAACGCATTCAGTTTCCATTGAAACATTAGGAGAACTATCCATGGGTTAAATGTGACATGTACAAATTAACCATTCCTCAATCCGAGGCGCGGTGTGGCTGACACCACTCAAAGTGTCTCTCTTTTGTTTAAAATGGACATCATTTTAAGTGAAAACATCAAATAGCATTTGGAAAACCGACCAAAAGGATTCTGATTGTGTCGATAGTTTAGCACAACGATACATGGGTCATATGTGACGCGTACGAGTCAACCCCACCTCAATCTGAGGCGCAGTGTGGCTAACACCATTCATAGTGTCTCTCTTTTATTTAAAATGGACATCATTTTCAGTGAAAACAACAAATGACATACAAAAAACTGACCAAACGCATTCAAAATGTGTTTATAATTTAGTACAACAGTCCATGGGTCATATGTGACGTGTACGAGTCAACCCTGCCTCAATCTGAGGTGCGGTGTGGCTGGGACCACTTTAAGTGTCTCTCTTTTGTTTCAAAAGGATATCATTTTATGTGAAAACAACAACTAACATACGAAAAACTGACCAGAAGCATTCGGATTGTGTTGATACTTTAGGAAAATGATCCATGGGTCATTTTAGATGTGTTTGAGTCAACCCCATCTAAATCTGAGGCGCGGTGTTGTCGGTACCACTCTAACTCTGTCTATTTCGTTTAAAATGGACAGGATTATAAGTGAAAAGAACAACTGACATATGGAAAACTGACCAAACACATTCGGATTTTATTGATAATTTATAACAATGATCCATAGTTCATATGTGACATTTATGAGAAAACCCGGGCTCAATCCGGGTCGCGGTGTGGCCGGGATCACTGTAAGTGTCTCTCTTTTGTTTAAAATGGACAACATTTTAAGTACAAATGGAAAACTGACCAAACGCATTCAATTTCCATTGAAACTTTAGGATAATGATTCATGGGTAATATGTGATGTGTATGAGTAAACCTCGCCTCATTCCGAGGTGCGTTGTGGCCGAAACCACTCAGAGTGTCTCTCTTTGTTTTAAGATGGACTTCATTTTTAAGTGAAAACAATAACTAGCATACGGAAAACCAACCAAATTGATTCTGATTGGGTAAATACTTTAGAAAAACTATACATGGGTCATATGTGACGTTTATAAGTCAACCCCTCCCCAATATGAGGCATGTTGTGGCCGACACCATTCATAGTGTCTCTTTTATTTAAAATGGACATCATTTGAAGTGAAAACAATAACTGACATACGACAAACTGACCAAACACATTAAAAATGTGTTGATTCTTTAGGAAAATGATCCATGGGTCATATGTGATGTGTACGATTCAACCCCACCTCAATCCGAGGAGCGATGTGGCCAGAACCACTCTAAGTGACTCTCTTTTATTTCAAAAGGATATCATTTTAAGTGAAAACATCAACTGACATATGGAAAACCGACCAAACGCATTCAGATTCTATTGAAACTATAGGAAAATGATCTATGGGTCATTTGAGACATGTACGAGTCAGCCCCGTCTAAATCTGAGGCGTGGTGTGGCCGGTACCACTCCAACTTTGTCTCTTTTGTTTAAAATGGTCAGGATTATAAGTGAAAAGAACAACTGACATACGGAAAACTGACCAAATGTCTTCGGATTCTGTTGATAATTTATCATAATGATCCATGGGTCATATGTGATGTGTACGAACAAATTCAGTCTCAATCCGAGTTTTGGTGTGGCTGGGATCACTCTAAGTGTCTCTCATTTGTTTAAAATGGAGAACATTTTAAGTACATACAGAAAAATGACCAAATGCATTCGGTTTTTATTTAAAAGTTAGGATAATGATCCATGGGTCATATGTGACGTGTATGAGTCAACCTCACCTCAATCTGAGGTGCAGTGTGGCTGACACCACTCAAAGTGTCTCTCTTTTTTTAAATGGACTTCATTTTAAGTGAAAACAACAACTAGAATATGGAAAACCGACCAAACGATTTCTGATTGTGTTTATACTTTAAAAAAATGATACATGGGTCATATGTGACATGTAAGAGTCAACCCCTCCTCAATCTGAGGCGCAGTGTGGACAACACCATTCATAGTGTCTCTCTTTTATTAAAAATGGACTTAATTTTAAGTGAAAACAACAACTGACATACGAAAAACTGACCAAACGCTTTCAAAATGAGTTGATGATTTAGGAAAAAGATCCATGGCTCATATGATATAAGTACGAGTCAACCCCGCCTCAATCCAAGGCATGGTGTGGCCGACACCACTCTAAGTGTCTCTCTTTTGTTTCAAAAGGATATCATTTTAAGTGAAAACATCAACTGACATACGGAAAACCAACCAAACGCATTCGGATTGTATTAATAATTTTGGAAAATGATCCATGGGTTATTTGAGACGTGTACGAGTCAACCCCATCTAAATCTGAGGCGTGGGGTGGCCGGTACCACTCTAACTTTGTCTCTTTTGTTTAAAATGGACAGGATTATCAGTGAAAAGAACAACTGACATATGGAAAACCAACCAAACGCCTTTGGATTCTGTTGATAATTTATCACAACGATCCATGGGTCATATGTGACATGTACGAGCCAATCCAGACTCAATCCAAGCCATGGTGTGGCTTGGATCACTCTAAGTGTCTCACTTTTGTTTAAAACGGACAACATTTTAAGTACATATGGAAAACCAACCAAATGCATTCGGTTTCCATATAATCTTTAGGAGAAAAATAAATGGGTCTTATGTGACGTATATGAGTCAACCTCGCCTCAATCTGAGGTGCGTTGTGGATGACACCACTCAAAGTGTCTCTATTTTGTTTAAAATGGACTTCTTTTTAAGTGAAAACAACAACTAGCATACAGAAAACAGACCAAACAGATTCTGATTGGGTCGATACTATATCACAACGATCCATGGGTAATATGTGACATGTACGAGTCAACCTCGCCTCAATCTGAGGCACGGTGTGGCTGAAAACATTCATAGTGTGTCTCTTTTATTTAAATTGGACATCATTTTAAGTGAAAACAACAACTAACATACAAAAAACTGACCAAACGCATTCAAAATTTGTTGATGATTTAGGAAAATGATCCATGGGTCATATGTGATGTGTATGATTCAACCCCGCCTCAATCTGAGGCGCGGTGTGGCCGACACCACTCTAAGTGTCTCTCTTTTGTTTCAAAAGGATATCATTTTAAGTGAAAACATCAACTGACAAACAAAAAACTGACCAAACGCATTCAGATTGTATTTATACTTTAGGAAAATGATCCATGGGTCATTTGAGACATGTACGAGTCAACCCCTTCTAAATCTGAGGCGTGGTGTGGCCGGTACCACTCTAACTCTGTCTCTTTTGTTTAAAATTGACAGGATTATAAGTGAAAATAACAACTGACATATGTAAAACCGACCAAATGCCTTAGGATTCTATTGATAATTTATCAAAATGATCCATGGGTCATATGAGATGTGTACGAGCCAACCCTGGCTCAATCCGAGTTGCAGTGTGGCCGAGATCACTCTAAGTGTCTCTCTTTCGTTTAAAATGGACAACATTTTAAGTACATACGGAAAACTGACCAAACTCATTCGGTTTCCATTGAATCTTTAGGAGAACGATCCATGGGTCATATGTGACGTGTACGAGTCAACCTCACCTCAATCTGAGGCATGGTGTGGCCGACACCACTCAAAGTGACTCTTTTTTGTTTAAAATGGACTTCATTTTATGTGAAAACAACAGCTAGCATACATAATACCGACCAAACGGATTCTGATTGTGTTGATACTTTAGAAAAACGATCCATGGGTCATATGTGATGTGTATGAGTCAAACTCACCTCAATCCGAGGCGCGGTGTGGCTGACATCATTCATAGTGTCTCTCTTTTATTTAAAATGGACATCATTTTAATTGAAAACAATAACTAACATACGAAAAACTAACCAAACGCATTTGAAATCTGTTGATGCTTTAGGAAAACGATCCATGGGACATATGTGACGTGTAAAAGTCAACCCCGCCTCTATCCGAGGCACGGTGTAGCTGGGACCACTCTAAGTGTCTCTCTTTTGTTTAAAATGGACAATATTTTAAGTACTTATGGAAAACTGACCAAACGGATTCTGATTGTGTTGATACATTAGCACAACGGTCTCTGGATCATATGTGACATGTAAAAATCAACCCCGCCTCAATCTAAGACGTGGTTTGGTTAGCACCACTCAAATTTTTTGTCTTTTATTTCAAAAGGACATCATTTTAAGTGAAAACATCAACTGACATACGGAAAACCGACCAAATGCATTCGGATTGTGTTGATACTTTAGGAAAAAGATCCATGGGTCATTTGAGACGTGTATGAGTCAACCTCATCTAAATCCGAGATGCGGTGTGGTCGTTACCACTCTAAATGTGTCTCTTTTGTTTAAAATGGATAGGATTATAAGTTAAAAGAGAAACTGGCATACGAAAAACTGACCAAATGCATTCAGAATCTATTGAAACTTTAGGAAAAAGATCCATGGGTCATATGTTACGTGTACGAGTCAACTGCGCCTCAATCCAAGTCGCGGTGTGGCCGGGACCACCCAAAGTGTCTCTCTTATGTTTAAAATGGGCAACATTTTAAGTACATATGGAAAATCGACCAAACAGATTCTGATTGTGTTGATATTTTAGCACAAAGATCCATGGTTCATTTGTGACCTGTACGAGTCAACCCCACCTCAATCTGATGCATGGTGTGGCCGACACCATTCAAAGTGTCTCTCTTTAATTTAAAAATCACTTCATTTTAAGTGAATACAAAAACTGACATACGAAAAACTGACCAAACGCTTTCAAAATATGTTGATACTTTAGGACAATGATCCATGGGTCATTTGTGACGTGTACGAGTTAACCTCTCCTCAATACGAGGCACGGTGTGGCTGTTATCACTCTAGGTGTATGTATTTTGTTTAAAATGGATATCATTTCTAGTAAAAACATATGGTATAAGAAAAACAGATCAAATTATTAATTTAATTCTGGATTCCACATATAATTGTCATCTAAATTTTAAATTGAATTCTAAATGAATTATGTATGTTTATAATTATGTTATTAATTTTTATTTAATTCGGGATGTGTGTAGTTTTTGGATGCATTATATGTTAAATGTGTATGAATTTGTCTCTATATGTATGTGTTAGTTGGTTATTTCAGGTAAAATAATTGTATATGTATGTGTTAGTTTATTGCAGGTACAATAATTGGAAATGATTGAAAATGAGAGGGAATGCTGCTGTGTAAATTGCACAAAAATGAGAGGGTAACTGCTGTGAAAATTGTAGGATGCTATGAAATTGGCACAGCATATGCTATGCCAATGGTTTGAAACCATTGGCATAACCTATCTGAGTATTATTTTTACCAACAGTTATATGAACCATTGGTAAAAATACTTTCCCAATGGTTTAGAAACCATTGGGAAAGAAGCCCACTGCTTGGTTTTCCCAACGGTTCAAGCCAAACCATTGGAAAAAATGTTCCCAATGGTTTGGTAAAATCGTTGGGATAGGTTAATTTTTTCTAAACTATCTCAACAGTTCATTGTAAACCATTGGGAAAATCTTTCCTAACGTCTTACTTCCCTACGGTTTGCAAAACTGTTGGTATAATATATACCAACGATTCTCTAGCCTTTCCCAATGGTTCAGAACCATTGGGAAATCCTACATTTCTAGTAGTGTTTGGAGGAATACTTAAAAATTATACAAACAGATGCCCAAATACTGTAATTGGTCTTGTGCCTTTGGAAACATGGAAACATAACACTGGAACATAAATGAACTACATAATCTCCCAATAGGTTCTCTTGACTAGAACCCATGTTATATACATGAAACATAGTACATATCATCATAACCTCGGGAAATGAAACATAAAAGGGGTGAGCTCAAATGCTCAGAAAGGGTAAATAAGGGATACATATAAGCATAAAATGAGTATAAGGGTATGAGAACATGATCATGAAAAATATAATATCATACCTTGTATATCAAAGATCATAAAAATCATGGAATATTGGTAGGCAGTTCATAGGAAATAATCCAAAATTAAATAAAGAGAATAAGCTATGAAAACATATTATAAGAGTATGACTTTTAAGTGTGGAAAACACATAAGCATATAATTATTTCCATAGTAGCCAAGACATCACTACCAATACCATCTAAGTAGTATGGATTCACTTCCCATACCATCATAGTATCATGAGTTCACTCATTATACCATCTTAGTATTCATGGTTCACTCCCATGGCCATTATAGTAGCCAAGGTTCAATCCCAATACCATCTTAGTTTATCTCATGAGATATAAAACTATAACCAATACATTGGAGGGAGATATAGGTCCCACTCGTATCATAATAATGTTATACATACATGTTCCACAAGATCATTAAAAATAATACATAACCAATGAAATGAATTGGGTATCATTATCATGTAAAAATAACATAACATATGAAAATAGATAGGTATTTTAGTCATTTTATCAAACACATTACCCATGAAATGAAGCTAGTTTCAATAGAATATAACCCGTGAAAAATTAACAGGATTTATAAACACCATGAAATCAAAACATAATCCATTCATAGAATGAATATGAATGCAAACATTAAATAATTTCCCTATAAAAGAATGATTAACACCAAAAGATGGTATCTTAGATGAAAAATGATTTTTATAAAACACTTGAAATTAATTCTTGAGGAAATTATCAATTCTTCTTCAAAAATATTTTTTTTCTTAAAAATCTGGGAAATTTTAAAAGAAAATAATTTATTTGAAAATAACCATGAAAATTTGTAATATAAGTTTCACAAAAATAAGGTGTAATGAAATCATAAAATCCAATTTATGCTGTATAAGTTAGAAAATCATTCTTCTCAAACTTTTTCCGGAAAATTCAAAAAGTACCTCATATGGGAAACAAAATAAATATTCCTTCCAAACAGTGTAGTAAAAGATAAAAAATGGGTAAAAATGACTTTAAACATCCATAGGATAATAGTGAAACATTTTATGAAATAATTTTTAGAAAAAATGGACATGGATGATAAATAAACCCTATTAAATGCTTATGTACCAACAATCTTGAATAATGATGATATTGCAAAATTATCTCATACCTTGTGTATTGACTCTCTTCGTACTCGCACAAGCTTCATGTATAATAAATATATGTATATTATAAATATTTTATAGAATAATATTATTATAAATAATACCATATATGGTTTTATTATGACCTTATATTACCTGGTGGTTAATGAACCTATGTTAAGGTATTACTTAGGGTAATATTCGATTTGTTCTTAGCATGTGTCTTAATTTGTTACATAGTTGGTCCTTATACTTATATCATGATTACTGAATGTATATCATGATATAAATATAATTTAAATATATTATATTTATATAGTAATAATCTATTTAATAATGAATTAGGAAATGGAATACACTGTTCATGGAGAAAGTAAGACATGTGTACGCATGAATGTTGTTTTAGTTTTTAATTGACATGTTAAAAGAAAGTATGTAAATGACATATGTATATATATGTATGTATATAAATATATAATTATTATATTATCATGATTATATCTTAAATTTCACACTTATTAATAATATATAGTTTTATAATCATCCTTGAATGGTGATTGTGGAAGATGAATCTCATCACATCATGGAGACGGTAAGCCGAACATACACAGGAGAAACGATATCATTCCTTATTGGTAAAGGGTATGGAATTGGATAGAATAAGAATTATAAATAAAAAATATTATTTAATATTAATAATTTAAATCCTTTATATTCATTTTAAACCCCATATTAATAATCTATACATTAATAATAGATTACACCACAGTGTGGAGATGATAAGTCGTGCATACGCATTCATGGTGATATTGTTTTTCATAGGATGGGTAAAAGGAGGAATATGGTTGTACCATAATCATAAAAAAAGCTCAGAATATATTGGATGATATTTTTATTACATTGTTATGGAAACAACATAGAAATAGGAAGTATAATAAGAGAATAACTTTGACAATGGTGACAAAACAATTACATCTTTTTTCGGTATCTTCTTTTGATTTTAACAAAAGGACTCCTTAGAATGGATTTCATCAAAAATTTTGGACTTTAAGATATAGTGTGGGAAGTTGTAAGAGGAAATGGTCAGGTTTTGGCTGATCCAAAGGGATATGGAGGTGTTAATTAAAGATAAGGATATGTGTCCTTTTCTGAGGGGGAGGAGGGGCAGTTTAGGAAACTCCAACACTATTAATTTATTATAAATTCATTTTTGATTTCTATTAGATCCAAAGTGAGATATTTATAATTTGAGATGAGTATGGGTATAAATACTCTCAAAAAAGTAATTTTATACATGTTTAAGACATATAAGTAACCTTATCTTTTGGATTTATCCTTTAGTTAAACAGTTTAACTCTTACTGTGAAAACCTGTCTTTTTACACTATAGGGTAAATATTGTTACAATAAAATTCAAAACGAACCCCAATTGGATAATTTATGATATATTAAACACATTAAAATTTATTTGTTCAAACCTTATATTTCCATGAATTTTATTACAATTAATAAAATATTATATATTTTAATGTATCATTTATGTCAATTTTGACTCTATTCAGTATTTTCATTTTAAACAAAATATCAAAGCAGCCTGATAACTTCAAACCAATACTTACAACATATCACTAACATTTATAATATATCTATAAAATTTGAGTATGTCCTTAATTAATTCAAATTATGTTTATTTTAATATTTTTAATAACATTTATTTGATATCTAAATTAATTAAATAATTACTGCATTATTATTGTAAAAGACATTAATTAAGTTATTTAATATCTACAATTTAAAAATAAATTATGATGATGAATATAAATTTAGTATATTTCAAATGAATAATTATAGTGAAATTTATCTTTTGTATAACCCTATATAAAAAATTATTTATTTATTAAATGTTTAATATGACTCTTTTTACTTTTCTTTAAATAAAATATAATAAATGTATTAATCTTACACGAGTGAATTAAATAGGATAATATTTTTTAATTAAGGTTTATTTGGGTAAAAAAAACATATCCAATGAAATTTGGATAAGTGTTAGGGTTATTTTATATTATTATAATATTATTTTTACCTTTAATTTCCCTACTTACCTTTAATCCTAGTAAATAAAATTTAAAAGTTATTATTCACAAAAAATTATTTAGTTCCTATTAGATTAAATTTTTCATCCTGATTACAACCATGTATGTCCATTTTTTTAAATTCAATTCATAGAAGCGGTAAAATTATGTTTACTGTTAATCTCAAAAATGTGGCTCGAAGGTGGGTAAAAGAAACGTTCAAATGTTCAATAATTTTTTATATCTAATTCTATTGTAAAAATATTCCAATGACCTAAATTGGATTAAATATGTATTATTTATATATTTTGAATTTAAAATCAATTTAATGTAAATATAATTATTTAAATGAAAATGTTGGTTTGCTATCAATAATGCAGTGTTTTCACTATTCATAAAAAAATTGAAAGTTTTCAAAAAAAATACCAAAAAATCACCCTAAGCTAATTAAAATGTTTTGAATTTAAAAATGATTTTTATTTTACCAAGAAAGCGGTTCATTCGAGAAAACTGTATTTTTAAACGTATAAGGAATTTACCAGAATCATATATTTTTTTTATCAATAATTGAAATGTTGTTATTTCCATTTATATATAACTATGTGTAATGGATATTTTATAGTTATCTCTTTTATATAATAATAATAAAAATAGACGTTTCATAGAACCTCAATGTTGTGTGTATCGTACGCCAACTCAGTGTTGCATGAAACATACGCCAAGTCTGTTCCATGTGAAAGGAATGTTTGAATTGGTGAAATGAAAGATATAAATGAATGTTTTAATTTATTAAAAAATTTCAATAAAAACTTGGGGTGTTACACCATCCATGGAATTATAATATGAATCCATGTATCACCCATGGCATAAAAATCAATAGCCAAATGATTCTATCGATGATATTATCATATGATCTCATGCGTCACCCATGGATAGTAATAATTTAACCAATTCAATTCCATTTAATCAATTAATTTGACAAGATAAGGTCAAAACCAAGATAATATCATTTCAATATCGCCTCAAAAGGTGACTCATGCATTGTTCAACCTTGTAACGACAGGCCTTTCAATTACTCACATCACAAAATCATTATAATAATCTTTTCAAGATTAAACAAAGCATTACATGGAATAGTATTTATCTATCTCACATGGGCATGAAAATATTAAGAGAAATTCATGCTAAGTAAACAAATACATGGAATATAATCTATTTAACTCACATGAGCATATCCTGGTAAATAGTATTTCATGCTTACTCAATCTATTAAATGGAAATGGCCAAGGGTCAGGGCCAAAACTTCTATTCCCATTATTCACATCAATTATAATTCATAATCCAAATCAATCATCATTTGATTTTAAATATAATACATGCATATAAAACACATGGAATGACAAAGGCATGCCTAAAAGGTATCTAAGGGTCAAAATCAACCATTGAGGCCTAGTTAAAATATCATCAAACAAAATGGTGGTTCTGTTTCAAGGTATTGAACATATAAATACATCAACAATTATCTTTAATCAACTAAAACATGATAAGAAATTATAGGGTTCAACTTCAATTTAATTCGATGCCCGGAAATTGAGCACACAGAACAATGACATATATAAATATCTTGACCTTAAGAAGAAGGCACACGACCACCTACCGTAGGCCCTTAGTCGATAGCTCATCCAGTATCTTCCCCCGATTCAACTACAATTAGGATAAAATCAAAGAACGAAAAAAGAACATAATTATAGGGAAAAACAACATGCAACCAAATAGTGCATCCTATATCTAGAATAATGGACAATAGATAGAAATGAATTACGTTCATACCTTTATAGATCCAATGAGAAGAATGACGTTAGATTCTGATATTGGATGGAGAAGGTATCTTGAATCAAAGTATAGTTAACAAGGAGAGCTTTTGAAGGTAAGGTATATTTTACTAGTGATGAAATGAGTTAAATTTGGTTCGAAATAAGAATTAAATTAAGGGTAAAGTTGGAATTTCACTCAAAATAGGGAATTATGTGGTTTATCCATATAGTTTTTTCCAAGCCATGCGCAAATCATGAATGGGTATCTATAAGAAAGGTTCACCCACATCATTTACCCATATGGTATGAAAAACCATACGAAAACTATGTGAGAACCCACTATCAAAAATTGTAGAGTTGGTTTCATGGCCATGCAACATGATTTGTACAGTTTTTTGGAAACCATGTGGCCAATATTTTCTCCCTATCCATGCATCACATGGTTTTTTAAACTATACATCCTTCCTTACATGGTTTAATCTAACTATGTGACATGCGATTTTTAGCCCAAATCTTGGGTTCCAGGCTCTGAACTAGCCTCGGACACCCTCGATGTAACGACCCGAATCTGGAGCCCCTACAATGGTTCCCCGTACCCAGTTTGCCACATGACCTCAAGTGCATTTCCCCAAACGCCAGAGGCTGCCGACTAGCAGTGAGGGCCTTGGTATGTTATTGGGGAATCTATGCCCTCATTTGGTAAGGTATACAAGGTAACGAAAAAACAGTCAATAGCGGAAGCAGTAACAACATACATAACTATAACCAAACAACAGAAAAATAAATATATATAAATGATGATAATGATGCAGTAGGTACAAGTATCTATGGAAAGAAACAAACACTACAACGTGCTAAAATACAACTGAACACAAAGTACTAAAGCAACAACAACTTCAGCAGCATCGCAAGCCGTAGCTTGGTCACATGCTCTCTAACTCCAGAGCAAGTCAAACACCTGAAGTAGAAGGGCGATTTTCGTTATCTATACCTGCAACAACATAGTCATCTTGGGCCCAAAAGTATGGCCCAAACAGGGTGTGAGAAACAATCCCAGTAGGCAATCACCCAAATATCTATGCCTAACAGTCAAAGAATACAAGGCAAGTAAAAGCGAAGGAAATAGTAAACAGAAAATCACACAGCTGCTACAATCCACAGTTCTAGCATATGAAGTACACAGGTAAACATCCAACAAAAATTAGAAAACAGGTAACCCTCTGGGTAGCTCTCACA
This sequence comes from Viscum album, assembly GCA_963277665.1. Taxonomy (NCBI): domain Eukaryota; kingdom Viridiplantae; phylum Streptophyta; class Magnoliopsida; order Santalales; family Viscaceae; genus Viscum; species Viscum album. The sequence goes on from OY728129.1 coordinate 1,075,013,546, forward strand.
GCCTAACCCATGTGGTTCAACCTATAAGTACTAGCAACCCCCTGGGAGGCACACACAGTCTCACCCATCTGGTTCACCTAAAGAATAGACTCTCTTGGGAAGCACTCGCCGTCAATTACCCCTATAGTCTCGTATCGTACTAAAGGCTCTCTGGGGAAGTACTCAATGTCAATCCCCCCTGTGGCCCACATCGAGGAACTACAGACTCTCTGAGGAAATACTCAACGTCAATTCCCCATGTGGTCTCGCTTCATTAATTAAAGACACTCTGGAGAAGCCCTTACGTCCAATATCCTGTTGGTCCATACACTAGGTTCTCTCATCCCTGTGTAATATAAACATCCATAACGCACGTGTGTCACCCAAGTTAACCTCAAGAACTACTTGGCTATCATTCTAAGGCTCAACAACAAAACAGAACAACAGTTCCACTATCCTACAACTAGGCATGGTAACTGGCATAATGCCTAATAGGCAAAGTAAGTACGGAAAACATCCATATTACAACAAAAACTACAATATTCCCAAAGGTAAACCTCTACTATAGCAATAAAACAAGCAGGAAATCAATCAAGGGAAAAAAAGGAGAACGCACAATTCTCGTTCAAGGGAATTGGTGAAATTGCACAAAATATTCAAATATTTTCTACAGAAAGGCACAAACCACCTACCTCGATCCTAAGAGATCGATATAAGTGAATAGAGACGACATATTCTCCTTAGAACGTTGTAGATCTGAGAAAACGTTCGAAACACATAAACCATGATAACAAGAGAAAGAGGAGGATTTGGAAAACAAGGCTCAAGCAGAAGGGAGAACTCACCACTAAAATTCTAATGCAATCAACGGTGCTCGAATCGGAGAACGGAAGGAGAGGTGGGGGCCCATCGAAGATTTGCGGATCCTCGGTGCTCTCGGATGAATGGAACCTAGAAGAAGACGTTTCTGTGTGTCAGGCGCGACCCCGGTCCATTTAATGAAAAAAAGGAAAGTACACAGCGTATACATTTAGAGTACACGATGTGTACTAGGTCTTTCCATACTCTGCCAAAATTGGCCTCCACGTCACACCTACACACCATGTGTGTGCCCCAGACTCGGCCAGTACACGACTTTGAGCGGGAAAAGAGTACAAGGCGTGTACTCAGAAAGTACACGGCGTGTACTTAAAAAATTTCTAGAAACTTTATTTTTCCTAAAAAATCCTAAAGAAGGAAAGGAATACCTGAAACAAAGATCCGGGTTTTTACAAACTTTTCCCCTTAAAGAAATTCATCACTGAATTTCCCTAGCGATGCGTAGAAGAAGAAACCCCGAACAGCTCCGGCAACTGCGATCGTACATCGACCTCCCTCTCCCAGGTCTCGTCCTATACTCGCCCATGCTCCCATAACACCCGTACAAGAGGGACAAACCGCCCATAGAGAACCTTCGTACTGCGATCGACAATCCGGATGGGATGCTCCTCAAACAATGCATTTGATTCGAGCTCAACCTCCTCGGGCTGAAATACATGAGACAAGTCTGAAAATTAATGTTGGAGCTGAGAGACGTGGAAGACGTCGTGCATGGCCCAGTACCTCTGGGGTAGTTGCAACGGATAGGCGACCGTCCCAACCCTCTCCAAAACCTCAAACGGCCCAACATACCACGGTGAAAGCTTACCCTACCTCTGAATCCTCTTTTGTCCCAACCTCGGTGCGACACGTAGGAAAACCTGGTCCCTGACCTCGAACTCCAGAGGTCGTCTCCACTGATCAGCATAAAACTTCTGCTGATATTTTGTTGTAGCCATCCTCTTCTAAATCTGTTCTATCTTCTCTAAAGTCTCCTGAACAAGACGAGGACCCCGCAAAGTTGCCTCTCCTACCTCCAGACATCATAAGGGTGATCGGCATGGCCTACTTATAGAGCCTTGTATGGTTCCATATGAATGGTCACCTAAAATTTGTTGTTGTATGCGAACTCCACAAGAGGGATATGCTTCTCCCAAGAACCGCCAAAGTCTAGAATGTAAGATCTGAGCATATCCTGAAGCACCTAGATCGTACACTCGGACTGGCCATCTGTCTGGGGATGGTATGCTATACTCAAAAGTACCTGTGTACCCAAGGCCTTCTGAAGTCCTTTTTATAACCAAGAGGTAAAGCGCCCATCCCTGTCTGAAACAATAGAGTGTGGAACTCCATGTTGATGAATGATATCTCTGATGTAAAGTCGTCCCAGATCATCGACACTGAAGGTCTCCTTGATCAGCCAGAAGTGTGCAACCTTTGTAAGCCTGTCGATGACAACCCAAACAACATTGTTACCTCAGGGTGACCTTGGAAACCCTGTCACGAAGTCCATCGCGACATCGTTCCACTTCCACTCCGGAATGGGTAACTACTATAAAAGGCCTGTTGGTCATTGATGCTCCGCCTTCACCTGCTGACAAGTAGAACATATCCTGATGCAACCAGCAACATCTCTCTTCATACCTGTCCAGCAATACTGGTGATGAAGATCCGGATACATCTCGGTGACACCAGGATGAACTGCCCAAATTGAGGAATAAAAATCCTGCATCAGCTCCTCGCATATGTCTGGTGGAACCCATACGCGTCCCTGGAAACACAAGATCTCATCCTTTCCCACTGTCCATCCAGGAATAGGGTCCTCTCCTGAGTCACTCTCCCGCAGGACTAAGCTTTCTGAGTATGATAGTTTCCTCATCCGTACCCGATCAAGTAGTGCATAGGTAACAGCTACAGAAGATAGGAAGGTATGTCCCAGTCTGTCGTGCACCTCCAGATGCATCTTAGAGAACAGAGACATAAGCTTCCACTCACTACTAGCCTTCATAACTTCCAGATTCTGAGTTCTCCTGCTCAACGCATCTGCCACTGCATTTCCCTTTCCTGGCGTATAGGCAAGCTTGAAATCAAAATACTAAAGATACTCGTCCCACCTACATTGCCTTAGATTCAGATCACGTTGAGTGAATAAATACTTGAGACTTTTTTGGTCAGTGAAGAGCACAAAGTGCTCTCCCAGAAGATAGTGTCTCCAACAGTGTAAGGTATGAACAACAGAGGCCAACTTCAGATCATGCGTAGGGTTGTTCATCTCATGTGGCCTCAACTATCGAGACCCGTACACAACGACTCCATCTCCCTGCATAACCACAATGCCTAGTCTGATACCTGAAGTATCACAATAGACCATATAGCTCTTTCCTGGATCTGTAAAGACTAGTATCGGTGCCGACGTCAATCTTCCCTTCAGCTCCTGAAAGGCTGACTCACAAGATCCTATCCATGAGAACTTCACCCCCTTTTGGTCAGACCTATCAATTGTGTTTCTAGTCATGATAAGTCCTGAATAACGTGTATGTAGTATCCAGCCATCCCTAGGAAACTTCATACCTCAAAAACATTCTTCGGCTGCTCCCAGGAGACTACAACTCTCACTTTCTCTGGGTCCACAGATACTCCTTCCTTTGAGATGACGTGACCCAAGAAGTGAATATGTTCCATCCAAAAGTGGCACTTTGGAAGTTTAGCATAGATCCGGTGATTTCTCAGTGTACTCAGAACGATCTCAAGATGTGTGGAATAGTCGTGTTGAGTGTGAGAGTACACCAAGATATCGTCCATGAAGACCACAACGAAGGAGTCCAAGTAAGGATGGGACACTCGGTTCATCAGAGCCATGAAAACTACAGCCGCATTCGTGAGACCGAACGGCATGTATGTATTCTCATATAGACCATACCTACTCTTGAAGGCTGCAATAAGTATATCTGATGGTCTAACACACAACTGATGATAACCGGACCTCAAGTCTATCTTAGACAACACCCGGGCTCCTCGAAGCTGATCAAAGAGGTAATAGATCCTTGTCAAGGGATACCAGTTCTTGACCATCTATAGGTTCATCTTTCGTTAATCCACACAGATCCGAAGAGTATCGTCTTCCTTCTTCGCAAACAGGACAGGTGAACCCCAAGGAGTAATACTGGGTTGGATGAAACCCTTTTCCTAAAACTCCTCCAATTACTTCTTGAGCTCATGCAACTCAGGTGTATCCATACTATAAGGAGGAATGGACACTAGTGCTGCTCCTGGAATGAGCTCAAAAGAAAATTCTACCTCACGCTCTGGAGGCAAACCTTAAAAGTCCTCTGGAAAGATGTCCCTGAAACGATCCACCATTGGAGGAAATTCCTACTGCGAAGTCCCATGATCATCTAGATAAAGGCTAACAATCTGGGTTGTCACCCTTCCTATCCCATGATGCTTGAGTCCTACTCGACTAGCCTAAACATCCCATTCACCTCTATGAAGAAAAGATTCACCCTCTGGTGAAACGAAACTCACTCCATGGTGATAAAAGTCGATGACTGCTTAGAAGGGAACCAACCATTCCATCCCAAGAATTACATCATAGCCTATCATCACTAGGGCGTAGAGATCCCATAAGAAACGATACCATGAAACCTCGAGTGGTCACTCTATACACTGGCGTACACTAAATGTCCTCGTCCCCAAAGGTGTGTCTAGTGTCAATGAGTCGGTAGAAAAAAAATACCCAAAGCCCAAGGATCTCGACAACAACAACAGATATAAATATATGTGTAGAACCAGTATCGAAAAAAGTTGAAGATAAAACTGAGGCTACTAAAATTGTACCTCGAACTGTAGAAGGTATGGGATCCTACTCCTGATAGGTCTGCTCCACTGCAAAGGTCTGGTCTTCCCTACGGCCATGTGATCATGTGTGACCACTTTGAGCTGAACCTCCCTGATGGCGCTGAAGGACCGGTGACTGACTGTCATGGCCTCAACCTCCACCATAGCCCAAATGGTCAGAAGAACTCCAGTTCCCCGACTGGTGTGAAAATGGTGCTACTCCTCCTGAATGAGGAGTCATGGAAGAACTCCCATCACCAGCTACTGGTGATAAAATCTGGCAGAAACGCTGAAGGTGACTCATCTTGCAGCAGGATCGGCACTCCACTAGGTCCCTCTGGCTCTGCGGCCTTGTATGCCCACTCCTACCGCACTGGTAGCAAACAACCTGGCTGCCAGAAGATGTATCTCACCTCTGGAGTCACCGCATGAAGACTCCCTATGGAGTTTCCTGCTATAAAATGGAGGAACACTAGATATGGAAGTAGAACATCCCTGGTTCACAGCTTCAGAGTCTCTCATATTGCGCTTTGCAATCAGTTCCTGGTTGACGATGGAAGAGATGGAAGTCAACTAGAAGACATTCACATGCGAGCAGATCTCCCTCCTGAGACCATCCTCGAACTTCCATGCCAAGAACATCCCATCTCCACCCCGGAGGGGTGTGAAACACTTGATCTTGGTAAAACGAGAGGAATAATCCATAACAGATAGAGTACCCTGCTCTAAACTCATGAACTCCCAGGCTCAATCGTCCCTCAGGGTCTCCGAGTAGAAGTAGTCGTAGAACACGCGCTGGAACTCATCACAAGCCATAACTTGCTGATGACCCGCCTGTGAGATCATGTCCCACAACCACTTGGAGGAGTCTCATAGAATATAGGTAGAGATCTTGACTCGACTCTCTGGAGGCGTCTCCGGATGCTCAAATATGGTCAACATGGCTTCCAGCCATGACTCTCCAGCATGTGGCCCTCCTTCCCCCAAGAAAGTGTGAGGATGCTACTACTGGAAAACCCACGTCAAGTCGGCCATAGTCGAGGAAGGAGGCGGTTCTCACTGAAAGTTCTACATCATCCTCATAAAACCGTCCCTGAACTGCGCATCAGCGTCTGCAACTGGTATGACAGCCGGTTCCAAGGCTGGCTCCACTGGAGGATCGGCAGGAAGTCCCTGATCAGACATATCTGGCGTCTGATCACTGCCTGACGAGAGATGTACAACCGGAGGCCCTCTCGGAGGCATAGCTCTTAAATATCAAAACCACACCTTAGATCAAAATTAACATAGACATAGAACACAAGAGTACAAAACGGGAATAGGGGAAGGAAAACACACAAGTTTAAAAAAAACGACTACACGGCGTGTATAAAAACTACACGACATGTCTTCTTAAGCCACTAACATGGGCATGTACCCCTACCCTACAAGTCATGTAACACCTCAAACTACATGGCGTGTTAACCCCACACACAGTGGGAACTTGAAAACTATTCCCCTGCCCGAGTCTCTTTACACGGCTAACCCACACTGTCCGACTTAACCCGAAACTACACGGCGTGTTCTGAACACACACGGTGTGTACTAGAGAAGTCTTCGCCGGACCGTGTTGTTAACTACATGGCCGTCTACACAGATGAACCTTACATGGTGTGTTCCGAACAAACACGGCGTGTATAGGTGAATGTGACATTGTCCCGTGTTGTTTGTGACACGGCTGGGTACGTGAACAAGACTACATGGTGTGTTCCTAAACAACACACGTGTCTAAGAGAAGGTAACGCCGACCCGTGTTGTTCGTGACATGGCTAGGTACATGGATGGGAAAACACTGCTTGTTCCTTTACAACACGGCATGTTCTACTCGAGCTTCCCCGACCCGTGTCGTTAGTGAAACGGCCGGTTACACAGCTCCGAACTACACGACGTGTACCAATCGTACATGGCGTGTTCTTGATGTTATTTCTACAACAACGTGTCACTACTCACACGGTCAGTGACACGGTCTAAAAACTACACGGCCTTTAGTCAAAAAGTATACGTTGTGTATTTTGGGTTTTTCTGGTCAGTAGCTCATAACTTCACAAAAGCCCAGAAAACACAGAAAACTAGTCAAGGAGGTTCCAAATTACGATTCGTGAGGGCCCATACTCCCCGCGAATCAAAACTTGGTGTTCATTTAAGCAAAGTAAAATATAAAAAATCCTCTAACAAGGTAGCAGAGATTCTATCAAGCATCTATCACAAAATCATGCATAATATACAAAAAGTCTATCATAACAGCATGCAATCGCTAACGAACCCTAAATGGCATGGAAAGAGTGCATGACATGTGACTTCTACAAGTGCCTATGTGATGCATGAAATGGAATACCCTCATCTCATCGAGTTGCGACAGAAATAGAACCGCAATAGTCAAGACAATAACAACACAAAGATTGTGAATTACTCTTGGTGAAATCATATCAACCGTAAAATCTTAAAACCAGAAAACTGCAATTAATGAGGTAGTATGGCTTTTCCCTATACCTGGGTTAGCTACTCCCGAGCATAGCTTAATACCAAGTACCAAATCCGTCTTATCCCTGGATAAAGGCCCCAAACTGTAATTCAAGAGAAACGAAACTCCTCTGATACCACTTTGTAATGACCCGAATCTGGAGCCCCTCCACTGGTTCCCTATACCCGGTTCGCCACATGACCTCAAGCGTATTTCCCCAAATGCCAGAGGCTTCCGACTAGAAGTGAGGGCCTTGGTAAGTTATTGGGGGAAATTATGCCCTCGTTTGGTAAGGTATACAAGGTAAAGAGAACAAAATTCAATAGCGGAAGCAGTAACAAAATACATAACTGTAACCAAATAGTGGAAGAATAAATATATATCAATGATGGTAATAATGCAGCAGGTACAAGTATCTAAGGAAAGAAGCAAACACTACAACGTGCTGAAAAAAAACTGAACACAAAGTACTAAAGCAAAAACAACTCCAGCAGCATCGCAAGTTGTAGCTTGGTCCCATGCTCTCTAGCTCCACAGTAAGTCAAACACCTAAAGTAGAAGGGTGCTTGCCCTTATCTATACCTACAAAAACATAGTCTTCTTGGGCCCAAAAGCATGTTCCAAACAGGGTGTGAGATACAATCCCAATAAGAAATCAACCAAAGATCTGTGCCTAACAGTCAAAGAATAGAAGGCAAGTAAAAGTGTAGGAAACAGTAAACAGAAAAGCACACAGCAGCTACTATCCATAGTTCCAGTATATGAAGTACACAAGTAAACAACAACAAAAAAGTAGAAAACAGGTAAACCCCTGGGTAGCTCTCACAGCCTAACCCCTATGGTTTAACCTATAAGTACTAGAAACCCCCTGGGAGGAACACACAGTCTCACCCCTCTGGTTTAGCTAAAGAATAGACTCTCTGGGGAAGCACTAACCGTCAATTCCCACTATATTCTCATATCATACTAAAGGCACGCTGGGGAAGCACTCAATGTCAATCCCCCCTATGGCCCGCGTCGAGGAACTATAGACTCTCTGAGGAAGCACTCAATGTCAATTCCCCCTGTGGTCTTGCGTCGTAAATTAAAGACACTCTAGAGAATCCCTTATGTCTATTATCCATTTGATCCATACACTAGGTTCTCTCATCCCTGTGTAATATAAACATGCCTAACGCACATGTGTCTCCCAAGTAAACCTCAAGAACTACTTTGATATCATTCTAAGGCTCAGCATCAAAACAACACAACAGTTCCACTATCCTACAACTAGGCATGGCAACTAGCATAACGCCTCACAGGCAAATCAAATACGGAAAACATCCAGAGTACAGCAAAAACTACTCTATTCACAAAGGTAAACCTCTACTGTAGCAATCAAGCATGCATGCAATCAATCAAGTGAAAAAAAGGAGAACGCACAATTCTCTTTCAAGGGAATTGGTGAAATTGTAGAAAATATTCAAAGACTTTCTTACAGAAAGGCACAAACCACCTACATCGATCCTAGGAGATCGATATACGTGAACTGTGACAATAGATTCTCCTTAGAACGTCGTAGATCTGAGAAAACGTCCAAAACACATAAACCACGATAACAAGAGAAAGAGGAGGATTTGGAAAACAAGGCTCAAGAATAAGGGAGAACGCACCACTGTGATTCCAATGCAATCAACGGTGATCGAATTAGATAACGTACGGAATGGCAGGGGCTTGTCGAAGATTCGCGGATCCTCAGCGCTCTCGGACGAACAGAACCTAGAAGAAGACGTTTCTGTGCGTCAGGCGCGACCTCGGTCTATTTAATGAAAAAAAACTACACGGCATGTACTTTTAGAGTACACAGCGTGTACTAGATCATTCTATACTCCGCCAAAATCGGCCTCCACGTCACCCCTACACACAGTGTGTGTGGACCAGACACGGCCAGTACACGACTTCGAGCAGGAAAAGAGTACACGATGTGTACTCAGAAAGTACACGACGTGTACTTCAAAAATTTCCAGAAACTTTATTTTTATCAAAAATGCTAGAAAAACGAAAGGCGTACCTAAAATGAAGATCCGAGTTCTTACACCCGACACCTCCATGACCTCAAAGGGAATTCACATTAGGTTATATTTAAACATTTACACTAAGAATTGATGTAAAATAAGGAATTTATACCTCAATGAAGAACCAGGTTCTTATAAATTTCCACCCATAAAGTAATTCATCCCTGAATTTCCTTCTCAAGGGTGATAAGGATTATCTGAGAACATCTCTGGCCATCATGATCATACATCAGCCTCCTGGTCCTAATTCAAATCTTGTACACGGTCTTTCTTCCATATCACCCGCACAAGATTAACTTACCGGCCTCATAGAAACATTATGCTACAATCCAAAATATATATAGGATAGTCCCCAAAGGATGAATCTACCTAAATCTCAACCTCATATGGATGAAAAACATGTTACGGGTCTGAATAGTAATGTAGCAGTAGAGAAACATGAAATATTTTGTGCATGTCTTGCTACCTATGAGGTAACTGCAACTGATAGCCTACCAGCCCAAATCTCTATGGAATCTCAAACATCCCAACATACCCCTTTGAAATATTAATTTGTCTTCTGATTCTCCTATGTACCAGTCTTAGTGAAACACATTGGAAAACCTGATCACCAATCTCAAACTCCAGAGGTCATCTACGACAATTGGTGTAATATTTCTTATGATATTGTGTATTAACCATCCTATTTGGAATCTATCGCACCTGTTATGTGGACTCTTATATAAGATGAGGTTCTAGCATAGCTTCCTCTCATTCCTCTAACAAACACAAGGGTGATCGGCATGTTCTACTATACAACGCCTTATATTGAATCATTTGAACAGTATATTTAAAGATACTATTATAGGAAAATTAAACCATGGGTATATTCTTCTCTAAAGAACCCCTTAAATATTGGATGCACTCTTTAAGAATGTCCTCAATGACTTGAATTTTACTCTTTGAATTTCCATCTGTTTTGGGTGGAATGTTGTGATCATAAGAACCTGTGTACCTAACACCCTCTGGAGCCCTTTCTATAATCTTAAAGTAATTTTGGAATCCCATTCATAAATAATATAATAAGGGACCCCAAATAGTCATTATATCTCAAGGATATCCAACCTCCAAAACTCATTCACACTTAAGGTTTCCTTGATTAGCAAAAAATGTGAAACCTTAATGAGCCTCCGAACAAAAACTTATACAACATCATTTCCACAAGGTGACCTTGGTAAACTAGTCAGAAGATCCATTGAGACATCATTACTTATCCACTAGAGAATGTGTAGCTACTATAAAATTATGGCTATTCATTTTTTCTCCAACTTCACCTACTAATAGGATGAACACCTCATAAAAAACCCAGTGACAAATCTTTTCATACTCATCCACTAGTATTGATGATGTAAATCCTGATAAATCATGGTGGTTCCAGGATGAAATTCCCAAAATAATACAATAATTTCCCACATAATATCCTCGCAATTTCTATTGAAACCCATACACATCCATGTATATGGAGAACTTCAACCTCACATATGGTCCAACCAGTAAGAGGTTCCTCACCTGCCAAACTCTCTTGTAGGACAAGAACCTCTACTTCTAATAGATTCCTCATCGTAACTCTATCCATATGGATAGATGTAATAGTTAAGGATGATAGAAATGTGTTCCCTTAACTTTTGTGCTCCTCCATGTTCATCTCAGAGAACAAATCCATATGTTTTCACTCAAAACTAGCATTCTACACTAACTATATATGAATCCTCCAGCTCATTAAATCCACCACTACAATGGCTTTACCAAAAATGTGGGAAATATCAAATTCAAAATACTAAAGTTAATCAACCCACCATCACTACCTTAAATTCAGATAATTTTTTATAAATATGTACTTGGGGATTTTATAGTCCACTTACACCACAAAATGCACTCCCAGTAAGTAATTTCTTCAACCGTGTAATGAATGAACAACTGCAGTAAACTCAAGATCATGTGTCAGGTAATTACTCTAATGTGGCCTCAACTACTGAGACCCATACATGAAAAATATATCTCCCTACATAAGAACATCTCCTATCCCAATACCTGATTCATTACAGTAATTCATGCATCACCTACCTAGATCTAGAAAAGTCAGTATCGACACAAAAGTCAGTATCCCCTATAGCTCTTAAAAGTCTATCTTACAAGAATATGATAATACAAACTTCACACCCTACTTATTCAAGTATATCAATGGTGTTGTGGTGTGTGATTAGTCCTACATGAAATACATGTAATATCCTTACATCCCAAGGGAACTCCATACCTGAAATATGTTCTTGTGCTACTTCTAGGAAACTATAGCTCGCATATTCCCTAGGTCTACTGATACTCCTTTGTATGAGATCATGTGACCCAATAAGGGAATATGATCCATCCATAAGTGGCACTTTGTGAGATTATAATGTCACTAATACTCTCTCAGTGTATTAAAAATGATCCCATGATGTTTTTCAGGGTCGCGTAGATTGTGATAATACACCAAGATATCTTACATGAAAACCACCACAAAAAAATCAAGATAAGGATCGAACACTCAGTTATATAGTAACATGAATAATTATATTCTATTATAAAACCAAATGGAATATGAAAAAAACTCATATTGGCCATACCTACTCCTAATGTTTGTGTGAGGTATGTTTGATAGTTTAACACACACCTGATGGTAACCAGATCTCAAATAAATATTTTAAAAGACCCAAGATCTTCATATATGGTCAAATGGATCATCTATCCATGGTAAAGGATATCAGTTCTTAACCATTTTTTGGTTTTGTTTCCAACAATCCACACTTAACCTAAGATTTTCGTTAATTGTTTTTTCAAAAAGGAATCAAAAAATTTGTGGATAAGAACTAGGTCTAATAAAACCCTTTCCCTCTAAATCCTTTAGATTCCTCTTCATATCTCATATATCAATAGTAGAAATCCTATAATGAGGAATTCATATAGGTGAAGATCCTAGAACTAGATCGATACAGAATTATTGCTCTCTTACTGAAGGTAATCCAGAAAAATTCATCCAAGAAGACATCCCTAAAATGATAAAACACTTGAGGGAAATATCCATTCCTTGTTCTGTGGTCATCCAGATACAAAATTGCAATAAGGGATGTCATACCACCATGTCCATGATGCTCAAGTCCATCATGACTCTCCTGTACATCCCATTCACCCTTGGGAATGAACACTCTTCCCTCTAATGATTTTAAAGTCAGCCTATGTTGATATAAATCAAAAAAATGAAATGGAACCAAACATTCCATCTAAATAATGATGTCAATACTAGTATTCTTGGGGAATAACATGTCTCTAATAAAGGGAAACCCACTAATCACAAGGGGTAACACTCTCAATTGACATACATCCTATCTTATAATCCCCAATGGAATGTCAAGCATTAAGAATCTCGTATAATTATAAACCCTCATCCTAAGGCTCTCCATAATGGGAACATATATAATGTTATGTGTAGACCCTATACCTAAAAGTTCAGAAGCTAAAGTAGAGGCCACTAGAATTATACCTATCATAGTAGAAGGTTTGGGATCTTTCTCCTTAAGTTTGTGTGGTACTACATATGTTTGGCTTGAACCATGACCCAGTGATACTGCATGGATACCCTGAGCTGGTATTCCCTACTGTGACTGTGAAATAGGGGTTTGGCTACCTAGACAAAACCACCACCTCATCCTGATCAGCCAAATATATTCCAGCTCCCAGCCAGATGAGATAATGTTGACCCTTCACCTAAATGTGGAGGCAATTTAGACCTTCTCTCACTAGATGCTGGTGGAAAAGTTCTATAAAAGCATTGTATATAACCCATCTTTCCATAGGATTAGCACTCGAGTGGGTCCCTCGTATACTGTGGATTCATATGTCTTAGCCTACCACACTAGTAGAACCACACCTAGTTACCTTAGTAAGGGTTATGACTACTAATATCACTACATTGAAGCTCTAGATGCTGCATCCTACTACCTTTTGATGCACCACTAGATATAAATTCTAAACCACCATGTATCACACCTCCAACCTCTATCAGTTATTTCTTTATGAAAAGTATCTAATTCACTATTCTAAAAACAGTATTCAAATGGAATAAATTTACCTGTAATTCAATATTTTACCTGATACCATCCTCAGATCGCCTATATTTCAATAACTCATCACCCACAAGAATATGTGTGAAATGATGGAGCTCAGTAAAATAGACCATGTAATCCATAATTGATAGTTTTAATGTCTTTAAATGAAAGAACTTTTGGGCTTTATCATCCATTAATGAATTAGGATAGAAGTATTCATAGAAGACCATATATAAATCCCTCGAGGAAATCTCCTAATGATGATCCACCTGTGTGATAACATCCCAATATCTCTTGGCAGAATCCCAAAATATATATGTAGTGAGATTGAACTTCCTCTTAGGAGGTGTCTTAAGTTACTCTAAGATAGATGGAATGGACTCTATATAAAACTATATTTCCTATGGTCCACCATCCCCCAAAAACATGGGTGGATAGTGTTGTTGAAACTCACATGTCAACTCTTCCATAACGGGGGAAGGTTGCGGTTCCCCCTCAACGGTCTCCATATACCACATAAAACCTTCTCAAAACTATGCATCAGAACTTATGTCTGGTAAAAAAATTGGTTTCATAGCTATAACCATGAGAGGATCCACTATAATCCCATGGCCCACCACCTCTGGAGTGTGATCTCTACCACTCTCCTCATGTACAACTAGAGGTCATCGTGGTGGCATGACTCTATAATTCCAAACACAAACCTCATATTGGGATTTTAATAACATTCACATCACAAAATCATAAAAAAAATTGTAGGAAGAGGTGAAATCCTTCCTGTATTAAAACACAACCCTCTACCTACTCCATGAGTCAAGTCAAGGAATCAAATAGATCATATATAAGAAAGAGATACTACCTACTACTCACTACTATGGTCAGGTCTAGGTCATTTTCTCTACATTAAACAATTCAACATTCTATTTCATTTTCAGTTTCAATTTCACATATATTATTATGTTCATTATCAACTGAATTCATACTCATCTTCATATTCATCACATTATATTTTGAAATTTGAGGCAATGGTCTTCCAAATTCCAATCCAAGAGGTCACATACTCTTTAAGGACCAATGTGTGGCTTCCACCTATTTAACACCATATCACATTTTAGATTACATAACACAATAGCATGAATATCTATCACATCACCTATCACAATATAATGAAACATGTATTGTGTCCTAGATGGAATGGCATAATACATAGAATTTGAAATCTAGTAGGTTTCTATATGATGCATAAGATGGAGTACCCTCATATCCTTGGGTTGAAACAAAATTGTACCCAAAATTGTATCACTAAAAATATCACAATACATGTGAATCACCCAATGATGTAATAAAATCAACTATAATAGTCAAAATCTAGAAAAAATAGTTCTATTCAAGTCAATTTGTATTTTTCCAGTATGTGGATTAGCTACACCAGGGCATGGATCATTACAAAATTCAATTTACTTTTTATCCCTTTATATTTTCACTAAATATTATGAAAAATCAGAAAAGAAGGCTCAAATACCTCTTTGTAATGTCCCATATCAGGATTCCACTCAACAGTGCTCTAAGCCCAGTTGGTCACATGGCCTCAATCATATCTCTCTAAATGCCAGAGGAAGCTGACTAACAGTTAGGGACTAGATGTGTTTGTGGGGAGACTATGCCCTCATCACGAGTGTTGTACAGGAGAATATCAAAAACATGTGTGTAGCGGAAGTAGTAAATCATACAGATCACAGAATTAAATAGTGTAAGACTGATATAAAAAATTCAATAAGATATCTCATATAAAATGATGGTAAATGTCATATGTCTCTAATATATCATCCAAACAATGAATAAAAATCATATGTAAAATACATATCTCAAAAGTACAAAAAGAACAAAAATATCCCAGTAGAATTGGAAGCCTTATCTTGGTTGCATGATCTCTTTCCCCTAAACAGAAATCAAGTACTTGTAGAAGGGTTATTTCCATTATTAGAACCTACTATCATATAGTTTTTTTGGGTACCCAATGGTGGCCCAAATAGGGTGTGAGATTTAATCCCAGTAGGAAACAACCCAAGGGTTGTGCCAATTGATCAGTGAATATATATAACAACAATGTGCTGATAGATATATAACAAGTGAATGAAGTGAATAAAAATTAAAAATCTTATAAGTTCATGTTCTCATTTAATATCAATTCAATTTAATCAAAATAATTTAACAATCAAGTATTATTTAAATTATAAGTCTAGAGATCCATAAAAATCTTGACATCCCCAATATAGTCATTAGAATAATAGAATCTTAAGAAGGCTATCTAAAATGTATAATTCAAGACTGAATCCTAGCTTGTGCTTTGTCTTGGTAGATGCATCATAAGAGTCATTTCATTATTTATTAAAATTAGAACATGAGTCTATCCCTGACATTATTAATTTGGAATTCAAGTATCACTCTAGGTGTAATATCAACCAACACCTTAAAAACTCGTCCATATAAAACCTATTAGGAACCCAAGTATCCATTTAGGTGTGGTATAATGTACCTGACAATCGTGTATGTCCTCATAGGTCCACTAAGGGATCTAGAGTATCACCCATGGAATAAAATATCTAATTACCTTTGATTTAATCCATGAAATTCTCATATGAATCTACGTATCACTCAGGATGTAAGTCAAGACGCAGAGTCCATCCTTGGAAGTCCACTAGGGATTCGAAGTATCACTCAGGCATAATCAAGGTTCAATCCATTTGAATCCAAATGTGGAATTCTAATATGAATCCACGTATCACCCAAGGTATAAAATTAAATAGCCTAATTACTTTTTACCCAGCATTATCATATGAATCAATGTGTCACCAATGGCTAATAAGCATTTAACTGATTCAATTCCATTTAATCAGTTAATTTTTACATGATAAGGTCAAAACCAATATCATATCACATCAATATCACCTCAAATGGTGACTCAAGCATTGGCCAACCTTATAAGGCTTGGACTTTTAATTAACCACATGGGAAAATATTTATAAAAGGCTTCTCAGGATTAAAAAACCATTATAAGGAATAATAATTATTTATCTAATATTTACATAACAATATTAATATCAATTCAAGCTAATTCAACTAATTCATGGAATATCCTTTATTTAACTCACATGGGAGTATCATAGTAAAGAGAATCTCATGCTTACTCAATCCATTACATAACATGGTCCATGGTTTGTGGGAAATAAATCCCATCCCATTAATCACTTAAATTACAATTCTTAATCCAAATAAATCATCATTTGATTTATAATTCAATTCACCAATTTGAAACCCACGATAAGGCAAGGTCACACCTCAAATGTATCTAAGGGTCAAAATCCTCACACAGAGGCCTAGTTAAAATATCAGCACACCAACTGGTTGTTCTATTTAAAGTTATTAATCCTATAAAAACTCTAATAATGATATTTAATCATCTATAACATGCCTGTAAATTATAGTGTTCTACTTAAATTTATGGTGACACTGAGAAATTTGACATGCGACACATCAACATATATAAACAACTAGACCTTAAGAAGGAGGTATGATTCCACCAACTATAAGCTCATGGTCGATATCTCATCAAGTATCAGTACTTAATTCAGATTTAATCAAGAGAAAATCAAACAATAGATGAAGAACATAATAATAGTGAAAATCGTCTTTCACACAAATAGCACAACCTATATCTATAATAATGAAGAATAGATAAAAATGAATAAATTTATAACCATTAAATATCCAATAAGATGAATGGACTTCAATTAGTATACTGGAAAAAGATGATATCTTTAATCCTAGAATATTAAAGGAGGAGATATTTCCAAGGTGATGTCTTTTCTATAGGTAAATAAATTAGTAAAAAATAGGTAAGAAATAAGAATTAATTTAAGGTTAAAATTGGAATTTCACTCAAAATAGGGTATCACATGATTTTGACGCATGGTTTGGTCCAAACATGTGCCAAATATTCCTAGGTATTTATAGGCAAGGTGAACCCACACAGTTTACCTGTATGGTTTGACTAACTATGTACTAACTATGTGAGAAGCCACTATCACAAATTCAAAAGTTGGTTGCATGACCATGAGACCCATGTTTTATAGTTTTTCTGAATCTTTGTGGACTATATTTTTCCTCTTCCCATTCCTCATGTGGATTTTTAAATCGCGAGTCCTGCCTCTCATGGTTTAATTCAACCATGTTCTAGGACATTTACACCTCAATACTTGGGGTTCGGGCTCTGAACCATCCCCATAAACCCTTGACCCATCCATCACTTCAAAGGTAATTCACATTTGGCCATATATAAACATTTCAACTGATAATTGATGGAAGATAAGTAATTTGTACCTCAAAGAAGAATTTGGTTCTTAAAAATATACCATGAATGATATTATTTCATCACTACATCAATACGAAATTAATTTAAGAATATATTTAATGAAGTTTACAAAAAAAATTAATTTCATTCAAGTACACTAAACATGTATCTTATAAATCTTAAAATTATTTTTTAGGTAATTCTAGTTCTAATAAAGATCATGATTTTAATAACTAGAAATTTTTTTACATAGTCTTGTGGAGAAAATGAATGATGACCAAAACAGTGGAAGAAAAAGTATAAGAAATTTTGATAAAGTAAAGGTGTTCTAAATTTTGAAATTACATATTTTTATGTAAAAAAAATGACACATCAAATATGAATTTCTAAAGTTGAAAAATGGAAAATATGGGGAAAATAAAAAATAAATCAAGAATAGAAAATATTTAATGGAAAGTTAGACTAATACAGATGATTAAAAATTTAGTAAAGAGTTTGTAATAGAAATGGAATGGAAAATATTTATTTTAATATAAATTTTTATTTATCTCTATTTCAATCATTTTTTTCTATTTATTTAGGTTAATTTGATATGAAAGTTGAAAGTATTTTTCCATAAATCACTTATTATTATTATTGAAGAAAACAAAGGGTAAATAAGATCAGGTGGGTCTAAAGTAGTGCACACTGAGAGCATCACCACTAATAATATCCATGCATTTATAAGGAAGAGATCCAAGGATAGAAATATGAAAATACATACTATATAATTGAATTCTTGAAGCTAACTAGTTTATATCCAACTTCCATTCACACCATGTATGAAGTAATTTAGTACCATTATTGTTTAATGCTTTGAATCTATGGATAGGGTATGTGATCAACCAAGGAATACTAATACAAAATTTTAAGGAGTGAAAGATTATTTCATAATTATTTTCCACCATTGAAATATCAATAATATACCTCTTACAAATTTCCATGCCATCATGCATAGCATACGCTTCCTCAAATAGAGAGCCATATTTCTCGTAATAAGCACTAATTTTAGAGAGTACCAAACTATTATGATCTAAAATGATACCATCTCCATGTATTAACCAATCGTAACATGACCCATGAACAATAATTTTGTAACCACTATTAGGGGGAACCCAGTGGATCTAGTGACCCTATGAATATATGGACCTGGCCTTAAAACCAAACATAATATTTAATTAAATGAATAATTCACATTGAGGATATTTTCAGGTTTAGATTTTTAGAGATTTATGCCATAAATATTACATCTAAAAATATTACAGAGTATACACTTCTACATAGTTCCCATTTTTTTTCTTACAAAACATGAACTCTTGAAAAAAAAGAGTCATGTATAGTTTCATGTTTAAGATAGCATGACTTCTCCTCAATCCCATCCTTTACCCTATTCCACATTATGTCCTATGAAAAACATTTCAAAAACTTGGGATGAGCACAAAAAGCATAGTAAGGGATACACAAAGAAGTAAAACTGTTACTTTTTCAAAAAAACAAGTAAACTGTGAATACATTAACATGAGTAATAATTTTCACCTTTATGAAGTATTAAATACTCTTCACTAAATAAAGGATCATTACTTACCCCTTTGTAATCAAAAGATTACCAAAAAACCCATATAAAGAACACATAACATATAAAGGTAACTTGGGACATAAACATACATAAATGGAATAACCATACGGTCGAATTCCACACATATCACTAAATGGAATAGCCATACGGCCGACTTCCATACCCAATTAATTGGAGGTTATAATGTAACCACCCATCCTAGTATTCACGGCACCAACCATCATTTGGTTTATCACGTAACCACCCGTCAAATGTCCAAGTACCAATATAAAATCATATCACATAAAACAAATATAAAGGAAAAGAAAAATTTCCACATTTCAATCACAATATATCACTTAAATATATTGACATAACAAATCCATTTTCAAAATCATTTTCAATACCAAAAATATTTAAAAGAGTATAAGGTATTTATTTTATTTTAAAAAAACATTACGGCTTGTTGAGGAAGCCAAAGATCAAATAATACTCGAGGCGGCAGAACAGGTCGTTGTCACCACGTACGTTAAAAGAAACACTATTTTTTGTAGTTTAGTAAAACGTTTCATAGAAAAAGATTCCCTTTGAATGAAATGAAAAGTCAAAGGTTTTTATACAGCGTATAAAAGAAAGTCTTGTATTAGAACAAAATATGCCTCAATGAAAGGAGATTTAGACGAAGTCTCTTACATCGCTTCTGACTTGACTCGATCATTCTTTAATCTCCTGAATAATAAACAAAAGTTAATTTATACTTGATTAAGAACATTTTTCAAGTTTATTATTCCTTTTATATCACTTATTACCATGTTATAAACATTATTCAATCATTTAAGTTAATAACGTTCATTTTGTCGATATTTGGTACTTGAGTAAAAATGAACAACTTATATTTACAAGTTGCCCATGTGGTCAAAGGTTCATTATATCCAGAATGATATTCATGATTTGGATATCATATATATCATATATATCCATTATATATGTGTTTTTATAATAGTACATAAAATTTAGAGGTAAGAAATGAAATGCACCGTTCATGGAGACGGTAAGCCGTACGTACGCATGAACGATAATTTCATTTCTATTTCTTTGTTTAATGGAAATAAAAAATAATGGTACATAGGTATATTATAATTCAAGTATAATATCATATATAATATTGTTAACTCTATCCTTTATACATCCCAGATAAGGCATTAACAAATCAAATCACTTTGAGGGGGTGGTAGTCCGTAGTTCCTCAAATGAGATTATCGTATTTACCCACTATGGAAACCATAAAGGCATGATATAAATGGGAAGTACAGAAGAATAAGGAAATAATAAACATAATATATATTATATATAAATACAGTTCCATCATAATGGCCACCATGAGAGGTGGTAAGATGTAATTGAACAATCATCGTTTCGTGAGGCGTTAGATTGCCATCCACAGAAACATTATGTTCTTTATCTATTACATAGAGGTGTGTGTAAGTGTAGTTCAAATAATTATTATAAAAATATCCTATTATATTTAGGATACATGTTTTTTTACAAAATAAAATATATAAAAATAGTTTAGGGGTTGGAGAAGTAAAATAAAAGAAAATAATTTAAGAGAAACTGTTACCTTTAATTTGGGTAACTCTCTTTGGTATGAACCAAATGAATTATTGAAGTGCCTTCTGCCTAAGGTAAGGCTTCTAAGAGGAGTAGGGGGATGTTGAGATATTAATTGGTCAGATTTTGGACGATCTAAATGGCTTGATAGGTGTGAGCAATTGGTCATAAGTGGTCTCCTTTTATAAGGGGGAGGAGGGGATCTTTAGGAAAGTGTGAAACTATTATTTTATTATATAATGATATTTGGTTTCTAATTGTACAAAAATAATTATATTAAAATATAAGATGATTAATGGTAGAAATAAAATCATCCAATCAGCATTTGACATGTTTTGGATAATATTTTAATCATTATAATCTTATTTATTTAAATCATTTATTAATGAGGTAAACACTGCATCATTATTATGTCATAAATAATTTAATTTATTTGTTATCTAGAAATTATTAAAAAAAATACCATTATGTAGGAAATATTTTTATATTTCCAATGAATATTTTTAGTCAAAAATATTTCTTATATAACCCCATATAAAAATTATTTACCAAAATATTTTTGTTTATGTCTATTTTCCCTTTACATTAAATTAATTAGTTTAAATTGTCATCATCACTCCCAAGTGGCTCAAAGGGGTCCCAAAATCGATCCAAAGATGCCCATGGTCGTTAATGACTCAAACAATAACGTTTGGAAAATTTTAAAGGTAATTTTGAATTATTTTTATATTCTTTTTACCTTGAATTACCCCATTTACCTTTAACACGGTAAATAAAAGTCAAAAGTTACTATTCACCCAAAATTATTTTCATCTTATTGAACCACATTTTACTTTTTGATAACAACCATATATGTCGGATTTTTGAAATTAAATTCACAGAAGTGGTAAAATTTCATTTAAATGAAAAATTCAGTTTTTTAACTACCACTAAGTGGTGTCACTATTCATCAAAAACTGAAGTTTTTCAGAAAAATACCAAAAATTCAGCCTAAAATATATTTGATATTATGAATTTAAAAATGATGTCTATTTTTAAAAAATCAAAACATAGAAGTGGAATTAATTAATTTTAAAATTAAGTCTCTTTATCAAAACAAATAGTGTGTTTTTAAGAAATAGTAACTATCAAAAGATTGATACTTGTTTATGTCCAATTTCGAAGTGAAATTAATTCCAATGACCAACATTGGATTAAATGGTAAAAATATATTTTAATTTCACTTTAAAACCAACTAAAAAGATAATATATCCATATAAATAAATTAGATTAAAAGGAACTTTTGAATTAAAATACAATATTTTTTCACTATTCATTAAAAAATGAACTTTATCAGAAAAATACCAAAAAATTACCCAAACTAAAATTTGATTTCCCAATTATAAAGAATGATTTTATTTGGTCAATTAGGATGTATTAAAGTGATCAAAACTATATCTAAATAGGGTTCTCCATTAAAAGGCGATAAATCATCCTTTTAATGTAAATTATGCTTAAAATTAGATTCATTCACATTTTAAGCCTCTAACTTTTTATTGGATAATGTAAATACATTTAACAATAATGTATAATAATATTGTTGTTAGTTTCATTCATTCCAGCCAATACAACATCTAGGAGTTAACTACCATTTAAAATAATAATATTATATTATTAGTGTGCAACGTAAGATTCCAAAAAAACTTGTTGTTGCGTATCAGGTACGCTATCGAACATAGAAACCCTTTTAAAGTAAAATTAATATTTAATTCAAAAATATTAATAAGTATGAAAATATCTTATTCTTCATTTAATTGGGATGTTACATCCTTCCCCCCTTTTGGAAATTGCATCCTCGCAATTTTTATTCACTTATCAAAATAAGTGGGGGTACTTATCCCTCATAGCATTTTAAGATTACCATGTTGCCTGTTCAACTATATGGTTTTTCCACAAAAACTTTACCTGGTAAATTACTTTATTCCGCAACACCTTCTATCTATGGTCAAGAATCTGAACTGGTTATTCTTCATAAGAGAGATTCTCTTCCAACTGAACTACCTCTGGGCTCAAAACATGAGATGGATTTGGCATATACTTTCTCAACATCGAAACATGAAAAACATTGTGTTCCTGGGATAAACTTGGAGGTAAATCCACTTTATACAAAATTGATCCCACTTTCCCCAGAATTTCATAAGGTCCAATGAACCTCGGACTCAACATTCCCTTCTTACCAAAACGCATCACACTTTTCCATAGAGAAACTTTGAGAAAGACATGATCACCTACCTCAAAGGAAATATCCTTCCTCCGGTTATTGGCATAACTTTTATATCTACTCTGAGCTGTTCTCATGTGCTTTTGAATCAACTGAACTTTCTCTACCATCTCTTCTACCAATTATGGTCCCATCAGCTTCCTTTCACCTACTTCATCCCAAAAAGCTAGAGTTCGACAACGCTTTCCATATAATGCCTCAAATGGAGCCATTTGTATACTGGAATTAAAACTATTATTATATAAAAATTCAACCAAAGAAAGATGTTAGTCCCAACATCCCTGATAATCCATCGAGCAAGCTCGTAACATATCTTCCAATGTCTGAATTGTTCGTTCTGAATGCCCATCTGATTGAGGATGAAAAGTTGTACTAAAATTTAATTCAGTACCCAATGACTTTTGAAGGACTTTCCAAAAATTAAAAGTAAACCTGAGATCACGATTAGATACAATGGAGAGGAGAACTACATGAAAACTGACTATCTCTTTAACATATAACCGAGAAAGTTGATCTAGAGATAAAGTATCTCGAATAGGAAGGAAATGAGCAGATTTAGTCAATAGATCAACTATAATCCATATTTCATTATTACCTCGAGATGTCTTTGGTAATCCCACAACGAAGTCCATGGATATATTTTCCCATTTCCACTCTGGAACCATTAAAGGCTGAAGCATTCCTTTCGGTAACTGCCACTCTTCTTTAACCTACTAACAAGTCAAACACTTCATAGTAAAATCAGCAATATCTCTTTTCATTCCATCCCACCAGTAATACTCCCGAAGATCTCTCTACATCTTAGTACTACCAGGATGAACTGAAAACAGGGAACTATGAGCTTCACATAACAACTCATTCTTCAACTGTGAATCACAAGGCACACATAATCTCTTTCCAAATCTCAAAACATGATCATTATCAATGTTAAATTCAGGTAACTTACCCTTCTGAACTAACACAACCTTTTTCTGCAACTCACTGTCTTCCTTATGCGCTTGCTTAATTCTGTCTGATAGAGATGATTTCACTAACACCTGAAACAAAATAGAAGAATTTCCTGCAATAACAACTTCTATGCCAAAGTTCATCAAATCAAAAACCAAAGGATCTCATTCCAAACGTAGCATGGTTAATGAAGCATTACCTTCTCGACTCAAAGAATCAGCCACTTTATTTGCTTTTCCCGGATGGTAATGGATCATGCAATCATAATCCTTTATTAATTCCAAACATCTCCTCTGTCTCATGTTTAATTATTTTTGAGTGAATATATAATTTATACTTTTGTGATTAGTATATATTTCACACTTCAATCCATACAAATGATGCCTCTAAATTTTTAAAGCAAAAACAACAGCAGATAATTCCAAATCATTTATAGGGTAATTTAACTCATGATGTGTCAATTGACGTGAAGCATAAGTAATTACCTAATCATTCCGCATTAGGACACATCCACATCCTTTCAATGAAGCATCACTGTAGATAAAAAACTCACCATTTCTGGAAGGAAGTTCCAAAACTGAAGCATTCACCAATCTTCTTTTCAATTCCTAAAAACAATCATCACATTCTTTTGTCGAGATGAACTTAACACCTTTTCGAGTTAACTTAGTCATTGGAATAGATAACTGTGAAAAAGTTTCATCAAACCTCCGGTAATAACCTGCCAAACAAAGAAAACTACGAATCTCGGTTATATTTTTGGGTCTTGGCCATTCTTCAATAACTTTTATTTTAGCAGGATCAACAATTATTCCATTTTTTTAAACAATGTGACCAAGGAAAAATATTTGTTGTAACCAAAACTCACACTTGATGAATTTCCCAAATAGTTTCTTTTCTTTTAAGGTTTGCAAGACAACCCTTAAATGACTTTTATTTTCCCCCTTACATTTGGAATAAACCAAAATATCATCAATGAACACAACCACAAACTTATCCAAGAACCCACAAAAAATTCTATTCATAAGATCAGTTAATACAGCAGGTGCATTGGTAAACCCAAAAGGCATAACTACAAATTCATAATGGTCATATCTAGTACGAAACGCGGTCTTCAGAATGTCTTCTTCCTTTACTTTCAACTGATGGTACCACAACCTCAATTCAATCTTTGAAAAATACTGAGCTCCCTGGAGCTGATCAAACAAATCATCAATATGAGGCAAAGGATACTTATTCTTAACAGTGATGTTATTCAATGCTCTATAATCAATGCGAAGTCTCATTGAACCATCTTTATTTTTAACAAACAAGACATGATCACCCCATGGTGATGTGTAAGGTCGAATGGAACCTTTATCTAATAACTCCTGTAATTTATTCATTAACTCTAAAAGTTCAATTTGAGCCATTCGATAAGGGGGTTTTGAAATTGGCTTAGCATCATGAAATAAGTCAACGGTAAATTCAACATCTTGATTAGGTGTAATACCCGGCAAATCATTAGAAAAAACATCAAGGTACTCATTTACTACTGGCACATCAATAATCTCAACACATTCTTTATTTTCAACAATATGAGAATGGTAACATTCATTTCCTTCTTTTACGAGTTTCTCAACTTCCAGATATGTTATCAAAATCAAGGGTTCATTCTTGTACACAAACTGTAAATCTTTCTGAAATGAAACCTCTTTAGCTCTTCATTAAATCTTAGCATGATAAACAGAAATCCAATCTATGGCCAAAATAACATCAAACTCTACTAGAGGTAAAACAATAAAGTTTTCAGGTAGATTCATTCCGCACACAAGGACATGAATGTTCTTATGTTTTCTTTTTGTCTCAACATTTCCTCCATGTGTTTTTACCATAAGTTCTATATTCATATCTTGAGATGGAATTTCTAATTTACTAGAAAACTTATCAGAAATGAAAGAGTGTGTCGACCCTGAATCAAACAACACATTGGCATAATCTGAACAAAAGAACAGTGTACCTTATACTACTTCGTTTGATGGCCCAACATCTACTAAAGTAGTTGCAAAGGATTTCACCACCCCTTTCTACTTGTAGTCTGGATACTTTCCCTCAGTTGAGTTCTTCTCTGGACACTAGTTGGTATAATGACCCATTTCATTACACTTAAAACATCTTACTGATGGCTTTTCATTCCCTTCTTGATCATCTTCCTTACAGTTACGAGCAATATGACTAGACTTACCACACCGGAAGCACTTTCCCAACATTGATAAACATTCTCCAAGATGCTTTTTACCACACTTCTCACAAGTTGGATATTTAGTTTTCTTACCTCCAGGCTTCTTTGATGAATTCTTCCCCTTTTCTTGCCAACTGGTCCTCTTATTCTGTTGTTTGTCAAAGAACACATGATCATCGGAAAACTCCATTTCCTCCTTCTCCTCACATCAAACAAGTTTTTCATAACTTTTAAACTCACGAGAGGCTAATGATCTTAGATATCATGGATTCAGTTCTGAGTAAAATCGATTTATCTTACTATCAACATCTCGGATGAAATTTGGTGCATACCTTTCCAGTCGAGTGAACTTTTCTTCATAAGCAGCCACTGAGTCATCCTCCTGCCTCAATTCCAGGAATTGTTTTCCATCCTAATATGAACCACCTTAGGAAAATATTTCTCAAGAAACATACCTTTTAAATCATCCCAATTGAGAGCATCAATCTCTTCACTATCCCTGGTATTTTTCACCATCGACCACCACTGATCAACTTCACCTTCAAAATGGTAAACAGGAAGACTAACCTTTTGATGTTCTGAACAACCCATGACATCAAAAATATTTTCCAGTTCTTTAGTCCACCCTTCAGCTAGCACAGGGTCAGATGATCCAATGAATTATGGGGGATGTTGCCTCATGAAATGCTCCACTACTGACATGTTCCTATGTGGTAGATCTGGCTAATCTCGTGCATGAATACCACCACCATTTATTGCTTGAGTCAACTATTCCATCACTGAAACAAACCGTTCCGTTTCGATTCTGACCATCTCAGGTTGCTGATTTGGAAGGTTGTCTTCCTTTTACTGTCATCCCAACATAGCTGCCCTATTTCTTCTGTGGAAAACCATTCTGAACATAGAAATATCTTAGGCGAAGAAACATGGTAATCTGTAAATGCTATATTATTAACATAAATTACTTTAGGGACATTAATTTAATAATACCCTAACTCCTAAAGTTATCTAAACCGACCTCTGATACCGACTATAAGGGATCGGCCTTAAAACCATACAGAATATTGAATTAAATGAATAATTCACATTGAGGATCTTTTCAGGTTTAGTGTTTTACAGAGTTAGGCCATAAATATTACACCTCAAAATATTACAGAGTTGACACTTCTACATAGTTCCCATTTTGTTTTCTTACAAAACATGAACTCTTGAAAAAAAGAGTCATGTCTAGTTCCATGTTTAAGATAACATGACTTCTCCTTGATCCCATCCTTTACCCTATTCCACATTATGTCCTGTGAAAAACATTTCAAAAACTTGGGATGAGCACAAAAAGCTCAGTAAGGGATACACAAAGAAGTAAAACTCTTAGTTTTTCAAAACAACAAGTAAACCATGAATAATTTAACATAAGTAATACTTTTCACCTTTATGAAGTAGTAAATACTCTTCACTAAATAAATGATAATTACTTACCCCTTTGTAACCAAAATATTAGCATAAAACCCATATAAAGAACACATAACATATAAAGGTAACTTGGGACATAAACATACATAAATGTAATAACCATACAGTCAACTTCCACACATATAACTAAATGGAATAGCCATACGGCCGACTTCCATACCCAATGCATTGGACGTTAAATTGTAACCACCCATCTTGGTATTCATGGCACCACCCGTCATTTGGTTTATCACGTAACCACCCGCCAAATGTCCAATTACCAATATAAAATCATATCACACACAACAAATATAAAGGAAAGGAAACATTTCCACATTTCAATCAAAATATATCACTTAAATATATTTACATAACAAAACCATTTTCAAAACCATTTTCAATACCAAAAAAATGTAAAATAGTATAAGGTATTTATTTTATTTTAAAAAAACATTATGGCTTGTTGAGGAATCCAAATATCAAATAATACTCACGGCGACGGAAAAGGTCTTTGTCACCGCGTACGTTAAAAGAAACATTATTTTTTTCGTTTAGTAAAACACTTCATAGAAAAAGATTCTATTTGAATGAAATGAAAATTCAAAGTTTTTTATATAGCATATAAAAGAAAGTCTTGTATTAGAACAAAATATGCCTCAATGAAAGGAGATTGAGACGAAGTCCCATACCTTGCGTCCGACTTGACTCGATCGTTCTTTAATATCCTGAATAATAGAGTAAAGTTAATTTATACTTTCTTAAGAACCTTTTTTATGTTTATTATTCCTTTTATATCACTTATTACCATGTTATAAACATTATGCAATCCTTTAAGTTAATAACGTTCATTTTGTCGATATTTGGTACTTGAGTAAAAATGGACAACTTATATTTACAAGTTGTCCATGTGGTCAAAGGTTCATCATATACAGAATGATATTAATTATTTGGATATCAAATATATAATATATATCCACTATATACATGTTTTTATAACAGTACATAACATTTCGAGGTAAGAAATAAAATGCACCGTTCATGGAGACGGTAATCCGTACGTACGTATGACTGCTACATTCATTTCTAATTCTTATTTTAATGGAAATAAAACATAATGATACATAGGTATATTATAATTCCAGTATAATATCATATATAATATCGTTAACTCCATTCTTTATACATCCCAGATAAGGCATTAACGAATCAAATCACTTTGAGGGGGTGGTAGTCTGCACTTCCTCAAATGAGATTATCGTATTTACCCATTATGGAAACCATAAAGGCATGATATAAATGGGAAGTAAAAAAGAATAAAGAAATCATAATCATAATATATATTATATATAAATATAGTTCCATCATAATGGCCACAATGAGAGGTGGTAAGCTGTAATTGAACAATCATTGTTTCGTGAGGCGTTAGTTTGACATCCACAGAAACATTATGTTCTTCATCCATTAGATGGAGGTGTGTTTAAGTGTAGTTCGAATACTTCTTATAAAAACATCCTAGTATCTTTATGATACTGTTTTTGTTACAAAAGAAAATAAATAAAAAGATTTTAGGGGGTGGAGAAGTAAAATAAAAGAAAACAATTTAAGAGAAACTGTTATCTTTAATTTGGGTAACTCTCTTTGGTTTGAACCAAAGGACTTCTTGAAGTACCTTCTGCCTAAGGTAAGGCTTATAAGAGGATGAGAGGTATGTTGAGGGATTAATTGGGCAGAGTTTGGACGAGAAAAATGGCTTGAGAGGTGTGAGGAATTGGTTAGAAGTGGTCTCCTTTTATAAGGGTGAGGAGGGGCTCTTTAGGAAAGTGTGAAACTACTATTTTATTATATAATGATATTCGGTTTCTAATGGTCCAAAAATCATTATATTCATATATAAGATGCGTCATGGTCGAAATAAAATCATCCAATCAGAATTTGACATGTTTTGGATAATATTTTAATCATTATAATCTTATTTATTTAAATCATTTATTAATGAGGTAAACATTGCATCATTATTATGTCATAAATAATTTAATTTATTTGTTGTCTAAAAATTATAAAAAAATACCATGATGTAGGAAATATTTTTATATTTCCAACTAATATTTATAGTCAAAATTATTCCTTATATAACACCATATAAAAATTAATTACCAAAAGATTTTAGTTTATGTCTATTTTTCCTTTACATTAAATTAATTAGTCTAAATTGTCATTATCACACCCAAGTGGCTAAAAGGGGTCCCAAAATCAACCCAAATATTACCATGGTCGTTAATGACTCAAAAAATAAGGTTTGGATAAGTTTAAAGGTAATTTTGAATTATTATTATATTCTTTTTACCTTGAATCACCCTATTTAACTTTAACCGCTGTATAAAAAAAGTCAAAAGTTACTATTCACCAAAAAATTATTTTAATCCCATTGAACCACATTTTACTTCCTAATGAAAACCATGTATGTAACATTTTTTGAAAATCAAATCACAGAAGTGGTAATGTTTCATTTAAACGAAAAATCAGTTTTTTAACTACCACTATGTGGTGTCACTATTCATCAAAAATTGAAGTTTTTCAGAAAAATAGCAAAACATCAGCCTAAGCTATATTTTATATTCCGAATTCAAAAAGATGACTATTTTTACATTTCAAAATATAGAAGTGGAATTATTTAATTTTAAAATTAATTCCCGTTATCAAAACAAATAGCATGTTTTTAAGAAACAATAACTATCAAAAGATTGATTCTTGTTTATATTTTATTTCAAAGTGAAATTAATTCCAATGACCAACATTGGATTAAATGGTAAAAATATATTTTAATTTCACTTTAAAACCAACTAAAAAGATAATATAACCAAATAAATAAATTAGATTAAAAGGTACTTTTGAACTAAAATACAGTATTTTTCACTATTCATTATAAGATGAACTTTATCAGAAAAATACCAAAAAATTACCCAAAGTAAAATTTGATATCCCCATTCTAAAAAAGGATTTAATTTGGTCAATTATAATGTATTAATGTGAAAAAAAACTATATTTAAAGAGGGTTCTCCATTAAAAGGTGACAAATCGGTCTTTTAATATAAATTATGCTTAAAATTAGATTCATTCAAATTTTAATCCTATAACTTCTTATTGGATAATGTAAATACATTTAACAATCATGTATAATCATATTGTAGTTAGTTTCATTCATTCTCTCCAATACAACGACAAGGTGTTAACTACCATTTAAAATAATAATATTATATTATTAGTGTGCAACCTAAGATTCCAAAAAAACCTGTTGTTGCGTATCGGGTACGCTATCGAACATAGCATCCCTTTTAAAGTAAAATTAATATTTAATTAAAAAATATTAATAATTATGAAAATATCTTATTCTTCATTAACTTGGGATGTTACAATGAAAGGATTCACATCCTATAAATATGGGGACCATGGACATGCATAATGCTCCTGAGGGAAGGGGAATTCACCCACAACTTAACAAGAGGCCCCAAATTAGTTTTCAAGAATCATGTACTGAAATCAGAGACCTGAAGAATCCAAATATTCCTTCAAGGAAGGCTTTCTTCCTATATTTATATAAACACCAACAACTTTCCACCATGAGAAGCACCCTCACCTTTTTTAAACAATTTTTACTATACCCATTGGACCATAGATGATAAATTCTTTCTCCAATAGAGATTTTAAAGTTTAATAATTTAGATTATAAAATATCTAATCTTAATAAGAATAATGAAAAGAAAAAAATATTTTTATTTTTAAAAATATTAAAGAATATGAATATGAATTAAACATTTTTTTAGATAATTTATCTAGACATAAGAATGAGAATAATAGTTTAAAAATTATGGCTTCACGTAAAAAATATAAAACCTATAATTATCTTGAATTTATTAAAAAATACAAAGTAAATCATAAATATCAAATTGAAAATTTGAAGGAAATACTATGTAAATTTACCATTGGAAGTTAATCTATAGTTGAATTCATGAGATGATAGAAAGTGTTTGATCAAAGACTCATAGAAATTATCTCTATTATAAAAGGATATTTCAAAAAATGTATAGATATCATTTATTGAAGTTAAAAATTGAATTTGTTTCTTTTTTTATATTTATTAGAGGTTTTTTTTCTTTATTTTAATAACTACACTATAAAAAATCAATAATTTGGTTACAAAAAAGAAGTATTTTTAAATCTATTTTTGTAGTTAAACGAGATAATATTTAGGTAGATTGGTTTAATAAATGTTCATTCTTAAATCAAAATAGATCTAAGATATTTAGTATTCCATGTAAAATATATTTATGTTAGTGTTAAACAAAACAATCATGCCCTTCATATTTTTAACATTTCATATTTTGGAAAGTAGATGAAAATGTTTCTGATTTATTTTCTCCAGTGGGTTGGAAAAATTTATTTTAAATATAATTTATAGGAATATTTTATCTTTATTGGTTACTTTAAATTATTTATATATCATTTTACAATTATTTTTGTATTTGGAAATGTTTTTTAACTATTTCTAGCTTTCATGATTTTATACATAATGTGTTCTTACTATTTCATCCCGCAATGATTTGTAATCTACATTTACTAATATATATATATATATAATAAAAGAGAAGAAACATTTATGGGGGAGATTTATAGTCTTATTATACAATAGTTTCAGTTTTATTATTTATTTTTAGTCTTTATATCTTGTTAATATACACAAATTTATTCATGGATATTATTTTTAAAATTTAAATTTTTCAAAATAATTTTTGAGAATATTAACATTTTCTTACTTTATTTCTTCTAAAACATGATGAAATATATTTAAGAAATATTGGTTATATATGTTTTAATATGTAGTTTTATATTTATACATCTTGATCTGGAATTGTTTAATATTTGAATGTTTAACTTAGTGGGAGTATGTTAATGATTCTTCAATCTATTTTAGGGAAAAATATTTCTTTTGAAATAATATATTTTGTATTAAATGTTAGTATTTTCTAAATAAACTATTTCATAAAAATGACATTTATTTAATAAAAGGATAGTAATTATTAATTTTTTAAATGGGGGATACATGTTTTACTCTTTTTCACTTGACATGTTTTTACAAAAAGTATGAGAAATGCTTCATTTATTTAGTGTGCGTAATTTAATCTTCATTAATTAATTTTTTTAGAATAATTAAAAAATGGGGGAGAGAATACTGTGAATCCAGGTTCATTTTTGTAATTATCAAGAAGGAATTAATTATTGGGGGACTCTTTCCAACATTATTTTATTTAAGGTTTGATAACTACAAATACCTAACTTAATTACATCCCTAAAATTTTGTTTTTAATCTTTCACTTCATAGAGAACATTGTTTATTATTTATCATTTATTATTTATTCTTATTCTCATTTCATTTTTTATTTTAGTAATATAAAAAAATTATGTTCTATGTGTCAAATTTTTACAAAGTAAAAATTCTTAAAAGAATAAAAAAATTATTATGTGAATATTAGAAAGTATTATGTCATTAAAAGTCTTAGGCACTGGATAAAACTCTTTCTATTTTTTTGGAAATGTAAAATATATTATGTTATAGGTAAAGTCACACATGGTTTATATTATTATGAATTACTAAAAAAAATATAATTTTTAAAATCTAGTCTCTGTGTAGTATAAGTCTTATGAAGATAATAATTTTTCAAAGTCATAAGTCTTGCTAAAATTGAAAGCCTTATAAAACCATAATTTTTATGGAATGAAAGTTTTACATGAAGGTTGAAAGTCATACAAGAATTTAAATTATTATTTAATAAGATTATTATATAACCCCGGTAGTTATGTCTTTTTTTAGTACTTAGTATTTTTTGGGAGATTGATTTTTATGTTATTTTCTATTTTACTTAATATTCATGGATGTTTTGACTAATATTATAACATTAAAAATTATAATTCAAAATGGATGGAATATTAATGGGAATTATTTTTAATGGATTATAGTATTTTCTAAATAATTAATTAATTATTATTATTAAGTATTAATTATTATTTTAAATGATTATTTATTATTCTAATGTGTTTATCGATGTACATGTTCTTTCTATTTTCATAGAGTATTGTGGTAATTTGAAGAAACATCCATGTGATTATTATTGTTAATTATTTATAATGAATGATTATGGAATTTAAAGTGTAAAATAGTCATTGTTATTTTTTTATTTACAGGACAAATCAACTCAACAGTAATAAGAATAATGGTGGGAAATTATTTTTTTTATTCTAGCTAGTTACACGGTTCGACTCTAAGTCATGGAGCTTCATAAAATACACTCCTTTCTTCAAAACCTATTGGAATGATTGAGCTAAATAATTAATCATTTTGAATGGTAGAAAATAATATTTCTACACCGTCACTTCTGATCACAACTTTTAGTCAGATTATTGTTTTTATTTTTTTATGGATGTTGTTTTCATTACATTTTAATAGTTTACGGGTTATATAACACATAAAAAGTAAAAAATTGTTCTTACCACAGGATAAAAAGCCAGTATGATGGAGCTTTTCATATATCCTATTCGAAAATTAAAATTTTAGGTTTAATCCTTCAGAAATACTAGGTTTTGTATTCTCTTATAAAAATTCTAGTTAGTTTTTGGCATAGTTTTTAATAAAGGACATGGGTCAGATTTAATCCTATCAAAATATTGGTTATGAATTATCATGTTTTTTAAAGTATAGGTTTGGCCTAAACCTGTAAATGGAATTTGTACAGAATGTATATCCACACTCATAATTTTTAGTATGAATTATAAAATTACAATCATTTGGATCTAAACTACAATAAATTAATGTGTTCAAATTTACTTTATTTAGAATTACTCTCTTTATACTTATATTGTATCTTTTACAGTATAATAAATTTTTAATATAATATAAATAAAAAAGAAAAAATAATATATTTCTAATGTGAATCTAAATTTTTATGATTGAAAATTCACCCCCCATGTGTGCTTGTCTTATCATCACTCTTGGTTTGACTTAATATAATATCATTACCAGGTAATTTGGTTTTGATATAAGTAGTGACAACATAATGTATTTTCACTTCATTAATAGACATGATGGAAAGTTTTAATTCACCAACATAACCAATGTTGTAATATGAGTGATACTTTGTAAAGTAAATGGATTCATTCCATATGTAGATAGAGTATGAAAAAAATTTCTAATATTGTTTCCAAATTCAAGATACTTGTGAACAATTTTGTTTCTTTGAGAAGAGTTTACTGAGTGATTTAGATTACAATATATAATTATTTTGTTTTTATGAAACATAAATTTACTAATAGTATTCCCACTTCCATATAGTTTTCTAAACATTATAATTATTAAAAATACCATAATATTTTCAAAGTACTTGGTTCATCTTTCTTGTATCAAGCCAAACCTCACATTGGAAATTTTTTAATTGATTATTTTCCCTTGAGAAATAATATATAATCATTTAGAAAGGTATGTATTCTATCAATGATCATACTCATTGTATATAGCATTCATTTATCATAATAGTTTTGAAAAGTATTATTATTATATTTTAGTAAAATATCATTCCAAAGAGAAAATATTATTCTAAATTTTGTTTCCCTTAATATATTTCCTTATTTCAAATTTTATAGCTTTACTATAGATTATGATGTTATATATTTAGAAAAACTATTATAAAATTCCTACAATTCATTAAAATTTTTCTTCTCTAATAGATTAAGAAAATCATAATGGTTATCTTAAAATAAACTTTCTGTTGCCTTGATATGATCTAAATCATTATTTATAGTTGTACTTGTATTATATGATCTGCAAACCATAGTGTTATCCCAATCACTTTCTATATTTAGTTCATCTATGTGTTTATTACTCCATTTATAACTTTGATCTATTACATGGAAGATGAGTGTTCTTCCAAATTATGATCCAAGACGTTTACATGTATTATTACATGATTTCTAAATATAAATATCCATTAAAAAAATATAAGGATTTCAAAGGCCTATAGTCTTTGGAATATTAGGATCATATTACATCAAAAGGAACTAAAACATGGCATCCCAAATTTTTTATTTTTTATTTAATGATCTATAACATCCTTTAAATATCCTAAAAATTTATGGGATAGCCTGTGGAATACATAAAATAAATGGGTGGTCTAAAAGCTCAATACGGGAATAAACATGATAAGGAAACATAATGTGTGAGTAAAAGATATAACATGATATCATAAAAAAGAAGGCACAAGAGTAATATCATGGAAGCATAATTTAAAAAACAGGGAATCAAAATATCATTGTGTCATAGGAATGTTGTAGTGACATATAACAAGAAATAAACATGTGTCAAGTATAACTAACTAGATAATATCACATGGCAGACAAAGTCCCATAATGGAATAGGTTTAATCTACAATCCCATATGTGACGTCTCGCAAGACTAAAAATTTAACCACTGAATTAGAGTGATGTCTAGGCAGACCATATTAACATATTCATAATATATGTGTTACACATAAAAGAAATAAATCATAATTGATAAAATAAGAATTACCAACCAAAATAAACTAGGATGCATAGTCTTGCTTTATATCATATTCATAGGAAATTTCATAATGGATTCATTTTATAAATGATCATTAAGAATGTATTTTATTATCAAATGAATAAAGAATAATATTGGTATATATGTGAGATATATATATATATATATATATAAATTTCAAGTATTACATAACATTAATGGGTACAAAAAAATGAGTGATATAGAGAATGTTCATAACTTGAAGCAAATGGTGGTTTAGAGAGAGATCTTACTTCATGCCTAATTTTCCTTATGCATTTTTTATATCCCTAAATAATGAACATAAGTGAAATATCTAATTTCTTAAGAAACGTTTCAAATTATATTATTCCTTTTATTTAAAATTTTACCATTTCATATTCAATTACATAACCCATTAATTCAATATCATATTTATTTAATAATAAATAGATCATATGTCCAAATCTATTTGGTAAGTTGACCTAGGTCATAGGGATTATTAATTAAGAATACCTAGAATATTAACCATGATATAATTATCATTATTATAAGTAATTTAATTTTTTTTAAACCAACTATGAAATATGGTTATGAATAATGAATTGTGTTACAATCATAGAGGGTAGCTCATAAGTACACATGAGTAACATTTCCTTTCTTCAAATATCATGTTGGAAGGAAGATAATGTCTATTTTATCTTTTTAGGTTTATATCTATATCATAAATATCATATTATTTCCTTAAACTACCTTAAACAAACCATCCATGTGATGAATTAATAATAAAATTAAAAAAATTGAATCACATCGCGCCGCATGGAGGTAGACTACCATACACACAAACAACATTATCATTTTCAATGGATGTAAAGGTAAGAAAGTATATGATATATTAATTTTACAAAAATTTTAATATTAAATTATTATTATATATTAATTTTAAATTAATCCATGTTACCCTCCTTGTAAATCATCATTGAATAATGAATCACATCATTTCATGAGGTGGTATTTTTCCATACATACAAGTGACATTATCATATTCTCTATAGAATGTAAAGTAAGAAATGATATATGATATTATAATTAAATAGGTATAATTATATCACACATAAAATATATAACCATTATATACATCATTATATCTATCCATGAGATGCGGTGATGGAAAACGA
The DNA here is from genome assembly GCA_963277665.1 of Viscum album. Lineage (NCBI taxonomy): Eukaryota > Viridiplantae > Streptophyta > Magnoliopsida > Santalales > Viscaceae > Viscum > Viscum album. The sequence goes on from OY728129.1 coordinate 1,075,051,106, forward strand.
ATTTTGTCAATTCGTGAGGAGGTAGTTCATCGTACACACGAACAATGATTTTGTTTCCCATTTGAGGGTGGAGAAGATGGTTGTAATTATTGAATGTAAAATTAAAAAATATTATCATATATAATATAATTAGGTTATAATATCATTATGGTATAATAATATTCTGAATATTTTTAGGAAAAAATAAAATAAAATGATCAGTTAAGTACGTTAACTCTTCTTCAAAAAAATTATATTGGTTTGCACGAAAAGCCTTATTAAGTTGGATTTATGAACAACCCAAGGATTATATTACGTGGGTATGTAATTAAGTATGTAATTGGGAATTTATTTTCCTAACAAAAGGGTTCTTTAAGTATGGAATGGAGAGGAGTGGGGGTGACCATTTATAATTGGTAGAGATGACACATTTCATATTCTTGAAAAAAAAGATTTACAACCACATTTTTATAATGAAAAAAAGATATAAAATGGAAATATTTAGAAAATTGGAAGGTATAAGGTCAAAATATGACCATAAAATAGAAATTATAAAAGTTTTGGGTCATGTTAAACCCTTATCTTTGATGTTTAACCCCAAGGTAAACTCATTTGTACCTTAACCGCGGAAAATAATTATTCATTTTTCACTATTAATTATGGTAAATAATAATTTGAACATATTATATAATATATATTATCATTATACCAAATATGGAAACCAATTTTCTAATTTAAAATAAAAAAATTTGTAGAATTTAATTTAAAATTAAATCTACAATCATATTGAAAAAAACAGTTCTCAAAAAGAACAATTTTCAAAAGTTTAAAAAGTTTTTATATAAAAAATAAATATAAAATTTATTTAAATGGAATAATTTAGATTAATAAATATAAAATTGAAAAAATTTTACTTTTAAAATAATATTAAAATAAAATAGTTCTTGTGAATGCTTTAAACAAAAAATCATTTTTTAATAAAAATTAGTATTTTCACTATTTACTGAAAAATTAAACTTTTTCGATTAATACTAAAAATTTACCCAAATATATTTTTATATAACGATTTCAAAAATACATTTACTTTTTTATGATAAATTTTCAAAAATTATTAAAAATTAATTTAAAATCATATGTGAAAATAATGATAATCTCGCCTTTCAGAAAAATATAGTTTTTTAAATAAACATTTCTTTTTAATTAAATTAGTTCCTATTATATTTTTAATCAATATATAACCATAGAATTTATTTTACTCATGTGTAAAATATATATTTTTCATAATTTATTTTATTTTATTCATGCTTTCGGACTTAATAGCAAGGTTATAATGGTTATGAATAAAAATTAATAAATTTAATAGAGTATTATGTTTTGTTTAAAGTAGGTGTGGGGTGCATTATAATATATTGAAGAGATTTAATTTTTTTAAAGATAAATATTTCATTAAGTCTCAGGGTGTTACATTATTTTCTAATATTTGTGTTTTATGTTGTATATGTTATTTAACATGATGTTTCTTTTTTAAAATCTTTAGGTTCTACATTCTACCCCATTAAGTAAATTTAACCCTTTCTATTTAATCTTGACCTCAGTAATTGATGAATTAACCATTTAAAATACAATTTTTGGAAACCAACATTGAAAAAAGGGTTAATAAAACTTCATCTTGATAAGAGAAAAATGTATGTACTATGGTCATCCGTAATAACACATTATAGGTTACTATTAATGAGAACTTTGGTGGAATGTGAAGATATGGACATGGAAGAAGATAATAAATAATTATATAAACTGATAGATATTATTGATCATAATAAATTGAATTATCAATAGAAATTTAAATAACACAAAACCATAAATCTATGATGATTTAAAATACCATTTTATTCATCATATATGAAGGTAATATGATAACATTTTTTCAAGATACTTTTCTAAATTTTGAGGAGTTCTTTTACAATAAAATAATATAAGAAATTTTACTTACTTTATATCTTTCTATTTCATAAGAACAGTTGCATCCTTTGATTATGCTTTGATCAATTTCCCCTTCATCTCTTACTCTAAAGAATGATTATCCAAAAAATTAATTTTTTATTCCTGAATCACTTTTAATGAATATTATATCCATAAAAGGGTTACATGTTTTTCCTCCAGTATTTATTAACACCAACATTTTTATCACAAAGTAATATAATATCCAAAATGAATATGAATATATTAATATATGAAATTAGAAAATGAAACCAGAGGTTTATCATAGATCATTCCTTAAATAAATGACCCTATATCCCAAATAACCTATATAACCTCAACATGAAAGATGTTTTTCACCTAAATGGTTATATCACACCCTTTTAGCTTTCATATGAAAAACATAATGGTATTTATCCCAAATAATCCTTTACATTAAACAAAAATGTTATATATAACTCAACCCAATAAAATTTCTCACAAAATATCATTACTTACCCCAAAATTAAATTAATTGATCCCATAATATGTTTCCCAAAATCAAATTAATATTTAACTTTCTAACCATCTAAGTAAAAATAATCTGGCACTTACTAGTATGTCATGTAGTCCAGTGGTAGGAATTTCACCCATATCTCCCTTCGATTATGGGTTCATACCTTACAGTCTTTCACGATATAATGGGTTATCATCAAGATATCAGGTTGTTATTATTCTAAATCAATGAAAAAACTTATGTGACTATCATATTCATAATTCTATATGATACTATATCATTCTCATGAATATTGTGGTCGTATTCAAAAATAAAACTTACCATAAAATCTCTTTTTTAACCACTAAGGTTTTCTATACAACTCATTATTTTCAACAAAATCAATAAATTACCTCAACATCAATCACATCCCTAATATTTTATTTTTCTCAATTATGTTTTTTCATATCAAGTAACACATTATAATTAAATCACCTTTCTTGTTCATTTGTACAATTAAATATATTCTTACAAATCATTAACGCAAAAATTCTATAGATAAATAATCTCATATATATCTCATGATCATATAATTCTTTAATTATAGTTTATAAACATTTCTATAATTCCACATCATTCTTACACCATTAACTAGGCTTCATCACCTTATTCCTTAATACCTCCTTTATTTCATATGTTATTTATAGACTTTTTATCATCAATAGAAAAACATTTACTCATACAACCTTGTTGATAATATTCTTGATCTTTCCCCATAGGACATATATTTTCATAATTCCCATTCTTTCCAAATAAAAAACATTCAACCATTAATGATGCCTTAGGGGAACCATTATTTCTCATCCATTACGTGAATAAATATTTTCATTTTTTTCTCATAAATTACTTAATTTTTACCATTTGTTTCCACAAGTAAAATATATTATTTATCCTTTGAGATATTACCTAGAGTTATTCTTCCTATATTCATAACATATAAGATATTGAATCTTATTTCCCACGTGGTCTCCACCACCCGAAATCTCAGTAAACACTGTCATTATATTATTTTGTGAGTCTGAGAGTTAGTTAATGTGGAAGTTGTTAACCATACATCATGATAACTAATTAGGAATAATCACAATTTCCATTAATCCATTCATAATCACATTTGGTTTCTATTCAAAACATTATGTATCACATTCAATGTTAACTTAGTTCTTTCTATATCCCATTATTAACTAAAACCAAAATAGAGTAATATGCGTAATAATAATCATATTGGGAATTATATAATAATAAAAAATAATTTTTAGGATCACCATGTCATGACTCTTTATTTTCAATCGATGAAACCTTAGGTTTATACCTGGTTATTTATGGTTATCATCTATTCAAATAATTTATGATTTTTCATAAATAGTTTGTGAATTTCTAAAGAATATCCTACAAGACTGTCAAACCGGGTGTTCAGTAAGGCCCCTTGTAATATACCAGGTAATTCTCATGTCAATATTTAAATTCATTTTCATAGTTATTACCCCTAGTTATATCTTTTCTAGAATCATTTTTGTATTTATTATCTAGATGGGGATGTCATTTCATAGAAACCATTATCATTATACATGTCTTGGATTCTATGATATTTCTTTATACAAAGTCTTATCTCATGTGTTCTCACTAAATTTTTATCATCCTAGTTCCAAATTTTAAGTAATAACTTCCTCTAAAACAAAATATGAAGACCCAATACTTTGACACATATTATTATAGGACTTATAAACATAAATATCCATTAATACAACATAAGGATCATAAAGGCATATCATATTTGGAATACTAGGTTTATATCACATCAAAATGAACTAAAAAATGAAACAATGATTTTTATTTTTACTTAGTGAGCTCATAAATCCTTTCAAGCTCCAAAAACTACATGGGATATCCTAAGGAATAAAAAACATTTTAATCTAAAAGTCCCAGTAATGGAATAAACATGAAAAGGAAAAATAACATGTGAGTTGAAGACATAACATGGTATCATTAAAAAGAAGGTACATGAGTATTCTCATGGAAGAATAATGTAAATAATGTGAAATCATAAGATCATGTAATTATAAGAAACAAGGTGGAAACATATAACAATAAATAATCATGAGTTAATAATAACATCATATACAATATTACATTGTGTAAAAAGTCCCATAATAGATCAGGTTTACTCCTTAATCTCATGCAAGACGTCTCATGGGACTAATGCTTTACCTAATGCATTAGAGTGATATATTGGTTCACCCATAATAAAATTTTCATTATATATATGTTTTCCACATAAATTAAATAATTCATAATTCATAATATAATAATTACCCATGTAAATAAGATGGATTGCATAATCTTGCTTCATATCATCTTCAAAAGAAATTTAATAATAAATGAGTTTTTAGAAATGATCATAAAGAATTTATTCCCCATAAAAGGAATGGATAATAATATAGGTATATATTTGAGAGATAATTATAAATAATTTAAAATCATTCTATAATATTGAGAGAGAGAGATAATGTGAGTTACAGATAGAATGTTCATAACATGAAGGAAAGGGTGGTTTAGAGATATTCCAAACCTCGAGCCTGATTTGTCACATGTGTTCATTATCTCCATGAGTTATAAGATTTTGATAATTATTTAATTTATTAAAAACATTTTTCATGTGTATTATTCCTTTAATTGTAATTTTTACCATGTCCTATTCAATTAATTAACTCATTAATGCGACATCAGATGTTTTAAAGATAAACGGATTATATATCCAAAATCACTTTGGTATGCTGACTAAGGTAAAATGGATTATTAATTCATCAGATAAATAATTTTAACAGTGAAATAATTATAATTTTTGTTCATAAATAATACCTTTTAAATAAACCATGAAATATGGTTATGAAAAATGAACTATGTTACAATAATGGAGATGCTAGGTTGTACATACGCATGAGTAATGATTGCATTTTTAAAAGATCATAATGGAATAAAGGTAAGTTTTATTTTATCTTTTATTATTTATAATTATATAAAGAATACCATATTATTTCTCTAAATACCCTTATACATACCATCCATTTTATTCGGTAGTGATAAAATTAAGAAAAATGTATCATATCTCTTTGCAAGTTGGTAGTCCTCCATACACATGAACAACGTTATCATTTTCACTTGATAGAAAGGTAAAAAATTATATGATATTTTAATTTTACATAATAAGTACCATGTAATTATTATCATATATTAACACTAAATTAATACGCATTATGTTACATTAAAGGGTAAGTGAAAAAAGAATAACATTTCTTAGTGCGACAGTAGTTTATTGTACGCACGAGTGACGTTATCATATTCTCTACGGAATGAAAAGTAAGAAGTTATATATGATACTATAATTACTGATTTTTAATTATAAAATAAATATAATATATAAAAAATAAATACATCATTATATCCAACCATGAGAAGTGGTTATAGGAAAAAAAAAATTGTAGGTTAGTGAGGCGGTAGTTCACCATACACACGAACGATGATTTTGTTCCCCATTTGAGGGAGGTGGAGATGATTGTATGTTATTACCATTACATAAAAAATAAGTACATAAAATTTAATATTATTTTTAAATAATATTTTTTTAATAAAATTTAGGGGATGTGGAGAAAGAAATAAAATAAAACGCTCAGTTAAGGGTGTTACCTCTTCTATGGAAAACTTCTTTTTATTTTCACCATAAACCTTCCTACGTTAGAGTTATGACCCAAAAAAACATCCTCATTATCTTAGGGGATTTTTGAATCTATTTATTCAGGTATTTTTTGAAAAAAAATTGTTTTCTACATGTGGTAATTGGAGATGGGGTGTCCTTTTATAAGTGGGTGAGAAAAACCACTTGGTAATTTTTTAAAAGGAAGAATTACACCCAGGTTTCTAACAATAAAATTTATCAAAAATAAACCATTTTAAAACCTTATAATATATATGTTATAAAAATGACCATAAAATAGTAATTATACTATATTTTATCATTTTTATCCCTTATATTTTAAGGTTAACCCTTAGTAAAACTATTTTTACCTTAACCATAGAAATTAATTTTTATTATTTTCACTACTAATTGTGCTAAAAATATTATATTGAAAATATTATATAATATAAATTATTATAATTCCAAATATGGAATAAATATTTCCAAATTAAACTCACAAAATTGGTGGAATTTAATTTAATATTAAACCTACAGTAGTGTTGAAAATATGATTTACCAAAAGAAAAACATCCAAAAGTTTAAAAACGTTATCATATAAAAATTCAACATTAAATTGATATAAATGAACTAATATGGATTAATAAATATTTAATTTTACTAATTATAATTTTAAAACTATTTTAAATAAAAAAATCTTGTAAATTCTTTAAATGAAATGGAAATTTTTAATAAAAATCCGTATTTTTCAATATTAATCTAAAAATGACACTTTTTAGAAAATTACCAAAAATTCAACCTAATATAATTTTGATATGATGGTTTCGAAAATTAATTAAAATTTTTAAAATAATTTTTCAAATAGAGTTAAAATTTTAATATTAAATTATGTGGGAAAATCACGACTAAACCGCCTTTTAAAAAAATATAGTTTTTTAGAAAACATTTCGTTTTCTTTCAAGTTATTCTTATTTTATTTCTAATAAATTGAAAACTATTGAATTTATTTTTTACATGTGTAAACTATATAATTTTTATAAATTATTTATCCCTTTTCATACCATTTAACTTAACTGCACGTTCGTAATGGTCATGTTTATAAAAAAATATTTTAATATTGTATCGCATTTTGTTTAAACTAAATATTGCATGAATCACAAGCTATCAATATGATTAAACTTATTTAAGGATAAATATATAATAATGTCTTGATGTGTAACATTATCTTATAATATTTGTTTTTAATGAAATATATTCTATCAAATATGATGTTCCTCTTTTAAAATATTTGGGTGTTACATTCCAAATCCTATGGAAAAAAATAATCTTGAATAAGATTGATATAAAAATATAAAAATGGTTTAAATAGAGTGATTTACAAAACATGGTGAATGTAATTTTTCATTATAAGTTTCCTTATGAAAAACTAATAGTAGAAGATCTCATGTTGTGGATGGTTTGGTTGTGGAAGTTGAACATTAGTGAAGAACAACAAAGGATAAAATGGAAAGCTAAGGGATACCATGCCATGGAGGACAACATGGTGGGATTTCAGAACCAATATTTGAAATGGGGGTTCTATGGGAAATTTTGATGTCTTAGGGGACTTTTGTAAGGATACCCGATTCGGGAGGCTAGATTACCCCTATGTCACATTACAAATCAGTTTGACTGTCAATATTTAAATGAATAAGTGAAACACAATTATAGTGAGCATGATTTTGGGTGTTTAGAGAGTAATTTTTTCTAGAGAATTTTTATATCATGGTTGTCACTATGTTTTTACATAATGAGAATATTTATGAAGGATTTGACAAAAAGTTTTTTCATGAATGAGAAGAATATATATTCTATATATCATGGAGGTAATAGTAGAGATAGGTTCTATGTTTTGGGGGTGATAGACACACCATTAAGGAGTTGATTAAGTATATTCATAGGTTTAAAGTTCCTATATTTAAAGAAGAGGATGTATATAATAAATTTCATATCATGAATCGAGATAATATGATATGTGTGGATGATTTTAAATCAAATTTTAAGAAGATTTAGAGTAATTATTTTTCTATCATGATCATGAATTATTAAAGATCTTTGGTGAGGGAAACGAGGATAATTTCTCTATCATATAGATAAAAGGAAATTCATGATTTATAAATATATCTATCTCTATAATGGAATAGAAATTTTTATTATGGAAAATAAGGGGGATTCAGACAGATTTTATATATCCATTTTTGAGATAGGAATTTTATATTTTCATTGAATAGATTAAAAGAAATCATTATCACTAACTGAAGAACATTCCAAAAAATGATGAAGTTTCCATGATGAATTGTGTAAAGGTTATTTTTTTCATGTGATATTCATAGTAGTATTGTAAAGGATCAGTTTTGAGATCATCATAACCACTATATACTCATTGCATCTAAAATAATGAAGTTTTTCTGCATTGGAATATATGCTAGAGTGGTAATACCTATGGATATTGTCTTATTCTTCAAATTATTTCCCTTATAAACTGTATAAAACATTAGTTCTATATATAATTCAACTAAAAAATAAATAATATAAATTCATTAAAAGTTAAATAATCTATAAATCTATTTGTTATAGCTACAAGGGATTTAAGTTAGAGGTACCCTAAGAGGGGTGAATTGGGGTTCAGAACCGTTCTGACATAAACATTATTTCCCCAAACTCTCATGCCCCTAGAAAATATTTCCATCATAATTATTTGGGTCACCCTTTAGTTATTATTTAAAAATACTATAATTGATTCCAGTGTTAAAATCATTAATCAGATTGGTAAACAATGCTTCACCCACACAGATTCACAAACTGATTATGTAATTCAGAATATAACCATGCAAAGACACAAGACACAAAGATTTTACTTGGTTTCATCAAACTAGGATATACCAAGGAATATGCAATATTTATTGTTTCAAAATACCAAAAATACACTAAACACACTATTTTATGATAATATTAGGATAGCCTCAGGCTTAATCCTCTTACAATGTTTAAATATAGCTCACTCCTTACGAAGGATCACATCCCTCACTTCCTCTCTTTTTCTCACTAATATATAAATAGATTGATACTATGGAACACATGATAACACATAATAAACTCATTATTAAATATGAAATTATATTATATTGGTTCCCTTTATCTCCATGTTTCTCCTTCACAATCCCTTTATGAACAATGCATGAATAGTAACATATTTCCATGGGTCATCATGGAAAATTCACATTCTATATTTATAAATTTCTTCAAAGAGTTACAATACATTATTCTACACAATCCAACATAAATATATAATTACTCTCTGAATATTACAAATATATAATTTTCCTCAATCCATATATTTCACAGAGTAGTAGACTCTTGTAATTTATATATATTTAGAACTAAGATTTCCTTTTCTTTATATCCTAGATAAATTATCCTTATTACCATATCAAAGAAATTTAATAATTCATTTTTATTATGGGAAAAACATTATTATAAGAATTTATCAAAAATAAACTAAACTCATCCATGTATCTTCTATAATTCTATGTCAAGATATACCATATAGTACCTGAATTCTCCTCCATAAAGATAAAAACTTTGAGAAAAGGAATATTTTGACTCAACTCCTCTATAGCATAGTTATCACCACCATGAAATGTATCCTACCACCATTGGAACCTCTATGTCATGGATCCTATATCTTATTCTCATTCTCACAAAATGTATAGTGTCAAAATTATTTTGAAATATTTTCATTATATCATAACACAAAGATAACCATGAAATAGAAGTTATTCCGAATAAAATCCATTCAAATTACCCATCACTAGGCACATTATTATCATGTTCTACATCATCATTGGAATCCCAAAAAATAACATTACTTGTAATATGAAATTGGGGTTATTAAGATTCCCAACCCATATATACTAACATAATTCCCATGTGGTACCCAAAACTCCCATAGTGGACCTCCCCATTTCCAAAATGGATTATGAAAATCCACCATTATGTTATCAATGGTATAGTCTCCATCAAATACCAATTTTATCTTTTTCCATTCTTCACTGAAATACTGCAACCAATACTATAGATTCTAAAACACTTTATCTTCTACTCCCAATTTTCCATAGTTAAACTTATAACATAAAAAACCAGTCAACATCACATGAAGAAAAACTACTCTGTATTTTTAAAATGTATTTTTTAATATCAAAATATTAAAATAAATAGAAGAGAATATCATTATAGTCATTTTATAACAACCATGGCCATGGTTATCTATTATATTATGTGGATGATTCACTATCATCCTATTTTATACATTCAACACTTCTTTAACCATACTAATGAATATATACATTCATTGATATGCATTCATAATATCCATGTCTTACTTTCAATGATGTTATGAAAGCCAACACCAACACCAAAAAGTGTTAACAATATATTCCAAAACTCCATTACTATGAGAAAACCAGATTATATTCTATAATTACTCAAAAAAATCTGTATAAACTCAACTTCTCCTTTAAGAATAATGTTTTGAATAACTCCATCATCAAATAAATCCAACAAACTCCATTACTTTGGTTTCTTATAAATCCACCATTGTGTTTCCAATAAATCCATCACATCAAAGTCACCATTAGAATTCCAATAATATCCCCCTTTGGATTTGTTTTCAATACTATAATTAATCAAATCATCATCATGTAATCTTAATGCACCCATATCCCCCTTTCTACTCAAAATTAAAGGAGTGGGTAGATTCATATATCCATGATGATTTATACTCTCCCTCTAAAATAAAATAAAAATAAAACCACTTTCTATGGGGATTTTACATCTTGTGTAATTTCCTTTAGTCTTATTGATTTCAAAAAACACATGATACTAATATCATTTCTCATGAAAGATTTATAACGGAAACCACATAATACCACATGACACAATTTTACTAGAAGTATTCTTTTTAATATTTGATGAGAATAGTGGAATAATAAATTAATCATATCCCACTATTTTTGTATATCAATTACATCAGATTAAAGTGAATATGATACCCCATTTTTTAATATGCATTAAGACTCCTATAATTTCCGACTCAAGTTAGAAATACCACTTGTTGAATACAACACCATATTTCTATTTCAAACTCTAGAAAAATATCAAATGAGAGTGTATTATAAAATAATTTCTATGATTGGTATTACCAGTAAGAGGTTATCAATTAAGATAACCTAAATGTATACTAAGTTAGAACATGATGTAAACAATAATATATTAAGATAAAAATAACATTGTTTTCCGTTATACTCTTTTATTTCCAAAAAAACATATGGTCACACTTTTTATAATCTATCAGGGAAAAAATCCTATAAACTCAACCACATATTCAAAAAACCATTATTGAAAAAAATATGAATTACATTGTGTATGATTCATAATATATTTCATCATTACATGTCATCTTCAAACAACAAACCTAAAGCTAATTATCAAAATTAATTTCAATAGTTAAAGAAAATTTATTTTTTCATCCAATAGGTTCCTTTCCTTGGTTTATTGGGATATAGTATTTATATCTTCATATCCAAACTCCCCTTGACATACTCATCATCATCGCAAAATAAAAAATAAATATTCATCCTGAAATTCATCATGTTCCTGTAGCATTTATTATTATAATATTTTCAAATGATATTAAATGTTATTTTACTTGTTTGATTGAAAAAATAAATAATGAAAAACAATTTTTTCAATGCTCCTCCTTTAGTATTTCACCTTACATATTCAAGTATTAATACCAAATGATAATATATGTTCTTAACAATACAACCTCATTTGGGTATTGATACCAATTGTGATACCAATTATATGATAGCACCTACAATTTGATAATGTGTGCTTTAAAACCTCTTGCAGTAATTTTAGCTCTACTAAGATATGATTTTTAATTATTCTAGTCCTCATATAAAAATTTAGAGAATTCATTTATTCCAATTTCATATTTTTGTGTAATTTCAAAGTAGATCATATCTACCCCCAAAACCTAAAATAATTTAATAACAATAAACAATATTTTAAATACATGTATAGAGGGGTTCTTCCACATTACACAAGTTGAGTAAGATGGTTATCCACCCTCGACCACCAATTTTTAATTAGCCTTAAATTTGGAGAATATCTTCAAATATTAATCAGTTTTGATAGAATCTCATTTATTTTTAAATAATCTGGGCTTATTCATTTTCAATATCGAAAATAAAAAATTCATCTTCTTTATTTAATCCTAAAAATAAGGATTTCTTAACACATCATGGGTTGTCATTTTATTTTTAAACTTATACTTATTACCTTTTTTCACTATAATAATTTTTATATTTTGTAAAATATACATTTAAATGGGGTATATCTTTCAAATAAACATTTATAGTTTCTTTAATTTTTTAACTCATTTTTTGTTTCTAAATATTATTATTTTCATTCTAATAAACTTTTAATTCACAAATATATTTAGAACTCTTATTTAAAAAATCATCTTTGTGATAATATTTAACTATAATGTCATATTTAAATTTCAATAGAACATATTTATCATTGAATGAAATCTATTTTCCTCTATTTATTCCATATGAAATTCTAATAATATTTACATTAAAGTCATGATTATCATAATTATTATTATTATAATAATAATCACTCTTCCAATATTGTGCTTGGTAGATATATTTTTATTATTTTTTTATAAAAGTAATATAAATATATATTATAATTCATTATGAAAAGATATATAAATATTTTTCATGTATAGCACAATAAAATCACATTCCATCATATCATCCCCTAGAACAAATTCATCTGTCCTTTACTTTTATAGGGACCTTCTCTAATAACTTCCCATCACTTCTATTATTTCCCTTTTCTTGGGAACTCCCAAAAATTTAATCATTTTTTATAGAGGGGTTTTATCATGGTTTGGCCAATGTTTTTCAGGAAACATGGCCTCTATGACATAACATTTATTTCATGATTTTTCTCTGATATAGAACACTTTTTATTCATCTAATTATTACCTATTTAAGGATAATAAAATAACAAGTGTAAAGAATATTTTATAACTTTATTACACTTACAACTTTTTTATACATACTCTTTAATAGAAATTAACACCTCTTACAATTACTATATTTTCATGATTTTTTTTTAAATCTAAGTATTTATATCATCCATAAATATCTTTTCATTAAAAATATCCTTACATAATTCATGGGGATGCTTATATATCTTTCAAATATTCTATTTCATCAAGTTTTTTCATCTATTTAATGGAATCCTTATATATTATATTATCTACCTTCAATATTTGTACCACATTACAATGTTCTTCCATGTATTTAGCAAGTTCTTCCTTATTTTCTATTAGGTTTTGAACTTATTTTCTGTCAAGGAAATGACAACTCAAGCTAAAAACCATTAATTTACATCATTACCATAATTTAAACATTAAATTTATTAATAATCTCATATATATTAGGGTACAATTTCATTTAATCTTTTTGAGGACCAGTTACATAGGCAACTTATTTTACAAACATGTGAACCTTTGTTAAAACTCAAACTCTTCTAGACAAACTTCTAGAAAATTATCACAAGTTATATATATCTTTATAACCTGGGGAAGGGAATCACAAAAAAGGGGTGATTTCAAACCCTCCATAATGTAAACATTTTCAATATGTAATTAAGGGTTTGATAAAAAAATGAAAAAACATGATAATGGGAGAAATGTTTTATTAAATATAAGACGGGAAAATAATATTTGTCCATAAATTATGTTGTAAAGATATATAATATCCGAATAAAAAATATTTATCATGACATAAGAGTGTAATAGAATCATGGAAACATATAATTATTTTTAAATATGTAGAAACAACATTAAACATGACATCTTAATCATAGATGAATGTTTAATCCCTATACCATTATGACATAGTAGAAAAAGTACCATAGTGGATTGGGTTCACACCCTATTCCAATAAACATAGTAGATAGCATCTAATAGTAGATTGGGTTCACATCCCATTCCCATAAACATAGTAAGAATAGTCCTATCATGGACTAGGTTCATTCCACAATACCATACATAACATATTATGACATAAAATTATTTACACAATTTCATTGGAAGGTTATATGATTTCAGACATATCCATCACATAATATAATGTGTTTAAGCTAAATTACCATGCAATATACATGGTATCTCATGTGATGAAAACATTAACCAATGCATTGAAGGGATCTATAATTTTGGTCCTAACTTTAATATAATAAGAATCATATTATCTACATGTATACTTGTTCCATTTGAGGAAAAAGAATACACAAATAAATTATAAGAATTATAAAATCCAAGATAAAGAAAAATGTTTCCTAATATTATCTCAAAGCATAATCGAAGGTTATATCATACAGATTCCCAAGAGAAGAATAAATTAAATAATTTTGGATGTTAATATTTTAATAATTAAACATAGGTTCTGAAAAGTTAGTTCCAATGTTGGAAAATTCATGAAAAGTTTCAAGTATGCATAACAATAAAAACAAATTGCATATGTGATTTTTTTAAATGATTATGGGATAATTTAAAGAATTAAATATATTATAATATCGATTTATATAAAAATTATTCCAGGACATTTTTCTATAAAATAATTAGTGTTTTGAGAAAATATTTGTGGTGAAAAATATTTTATATAGGTGACACTTATCATGAAATATAAAATCTGAAGTTTCCCTTTTTATGTTTTAAAAACATCTTTTTTTAAATCATGCATTATAAAAATGACAATAGAACTTTATTTTTAAAATAATAAGAGAGAAATATTAAGGTCACATAAGACAACACATAATTAGGTTTTGAATTAAAAATGAGAGCATTTTTTGAAAGGGAAATTATGAACAAGGTGAGGAAACTATTTTTAAATAGGATGAAAATTATTCTAAAAAATGATATACATTTTTATTAATAAATTCATCAAGTTAATGATTTGAATAAAAAATGTCACTTTCCAAAGAGATAGGAACTATAATATCACTATTGTATAGAATAAATATATATTTTAAACCCATAGTAAAATATTAATCATTATGACTCATTAAATAAGTTGAGTTAAGGAAAACCCTTAAAGCTTATAAAATTTTTAATTAAAAACCCCATTAGAGAAGGATCTTGGAATAGAGAATTAAATATTATGAAATTTAGAGAATTAGGATTGATAAATATTAAAGGATAGTAGAAACACCATTCCTAATAAATCATGGTGTATAATAAAAAATATATTTTAATTGGTGAAAATTGAAATAAGAAACCCTTACCAATTTCATAGTTTATTTTGTACATTCACCTAACTTCTTTGGTACCTTGATCTCTATCTCAAAAGTCACCAAGGAAATTAAGGGATTAAGATAAATAATTGAAACTAACTATTTATGTACATGATAGAGGCTTTTGGGAGGAACAAAATTCTATAGTTTTAGGAACGAATTTCAAGGGATATGTGTGGTATGAAGTGGTGTAAGTGCATCCCTTTTATAAGTAAATAAAAGGGATCTTTGGGGAATACCCTTTTCTTTTCAATGAAATAATTACACTATTAAATGATAAATGACACCAAAATTTCTAAATAATTAAGTTTATGGTGATCTTGGGTTATGAAATCATTAAAAAATTATTTCCAAACATATTTTAAATTTTTTGGATGTCATTTTTTTCTTATATATTTAGTTTTCCCATTTCTTAACCTGTGTAACTAGTTTTTACCCAAGTAACTTATGTTTTAATAATCAAATAAAATAACCCATATTAAAAAATTTGTATTTTATGAACCAAAATCTATTCTCCATTTAGTAAAATGTAATTTATAAATAATATAAAATTAATATTAAAATTAAAACATTTCATATATTGAAAAATTGTTTTGTAGATAAATATTTGTTTCAACATTAAGTTTTATTAATATTATTTAGTATTGATTACTAATTAGATGAGTTATAATTTATTTAAATATATTATTAAATATTATTTTAAATTAACTTTTTTAAAAATATTAATTTATCTCATTAGATAAAAATTACACAATATTAAAAAAATAATTCATAAAATATAAAAGTTTTACCATTATCATGGTCATTGACATTAATATTAGTAATCTAACTTTTATGATCAAAAATGAAAAAAAAACCTGTTAAATAATATGATCATGTAAATCTAAAATATTAGATCCATTTATTATATTTAATTTCTATAATTTTTGAAAATTAATTTTTTAATGTAATCGATTAAATCTGTTTTTGAGTAAAATATTATTAATGTTTCCAAAAATATATACATGGGTTTTATAAATAAAAAATCTAAATTTAAAATGATTTATTTAACATATAACTATATTTTTTATGTATATTTTTAAAAAAAATATTTATTTCATTATTTTATTATGATAATGTCATTGAAGTGATGATTTTAGCAATATCAATATCTCTCCACTATCCACCTAAATACCAATGTTTTTAGAAAAATCTAAAAAACTAATACTAATATAATATTAATGAAATAAATCATAAAATTAAATTAGTTTTATTTAATTCATATTCTAAAATTTATATATTTATTTTTTAAATATGAAATTTAAAGAAAAAATATGTAAAAATAATCTTCATTTTCCTTTAAAAGTCAAAAATGTGAAATGTATAAAATAAAAATGATAAATAAAAAATTAAATAAATAAATAACTGATTATATCATCCTAATTTATTGATACATATCCCTTAAATATATCTATATATGATCCATGAATATTTAACATTTTAGTTTCAACTTAGGGGGTGATTCTACAAGCATATATCTCATGGAAATTTCCCGACCTTGAATTTCTCTCGCGTAAAATTTTTCTCATTTTTCAATTATTCAAGTAAAACAAGTTATTAATAAAAATAAAACCCTAGTAAATATAATTCCTTTATAATAATAGATAAATTATATTCATAAGGGTGGATTTTCTACTATTTGACATTTATTTCCCTTTTATCTATAAATTTCATAATATGGTTACTTTATTTTAAATATATTAATTTAAAGTTTTCATTTTAATGATAAAATTTAATAATTTTATTTTAAAATATCTCTATTTAATTTTAGTTTATTTTTGTGTGTGTAAACCAGTCTATCGACTCGATTTTCAGTTAAATTGAAAATCTGTATAGTAAATTCAATGGGTGTAACATCCCCCCAAAATAAATTGTGTCCTCAAAATTTAAATTATTTCATACTAATGGAAATATATATGGGTGTATAATACATAAATGTGACTCAATATATAATTTCTAGATATATATCACCCTTCCAAAAATAATAAATATATCTTTTCCCATCAAAATATTTTAATATTAAAGGATTTATAAGAAGGCTTTCATGAATCATAATATCAAAAAACATTATGGAGATTCATATACAATGATGTTAAAATGAATGGTTTTTATTTATAACACAAAAGATAATAGTTCTTGAAAACATACTGGACATGATACATCTATAAATATAGAGTGAAAAAACTTGGCACCACTTAATTGTCACAATTAAATTAAGTATTTGTTGTTGCATAATCTTTTCCTTATTCCCATTGTTTAGGGGGTTGTTGGTATCGATTATCATCATAATCCATGAGATTAATGAACTAGTTTTTATAGTTCTTAAATTCCACACATCTAAAACATTGATTTTCTAGTGTATCCATAGGGAGAATATTATGTTCCCCATCATGTTAACTAAAATATTATTTTTTCCTTATCATTACCACATATCAAACATATTCTAGTTTCATTGAGACATTCCCATGGGTGACTCTTCTCACATTTGTGACATGAAGGAAATTGAATATTTTTTCCTTCATCATGTTTGAAACCCAAACTTCTTTTAAATTCATCCTTTTCTTCTTTGGTTTTTGGGATTTCAACATTTTACATGATTTCAATTATATTTTATGAATGTTGGTTTTGTATAATCACAAGGTTTCTCATTATAAATCACATTCTAATGGGTTTTTCATTGATTTAATCACCACATTTTGCCTCTCACCCATTGTTAAATTTTTTCCTTCTGGTTCTATCCATTACTAAAACCAAAAGTTGTTAACATGACTAATTA
Organism: Viscum album; assembly: GCA_963277665.1. Taxonomy (NCBI): domain Eukaryota; kingdom Viridiplantae; phylum Streptophyta; class Magnoliopsida; order Santalales; family Viscaceae; genus Viscum; species Viscum album. The sequence goes on from OY728129.1 coordinate 1,075,069,520, forward strand.
ATAATTAATATTATAAAAGTATTATCATAAATAATATAATGAAAACTCATACTCAAAATTTCATACTCTTTAAAACCATCACATTTTATTATTGTTCAATATAAATGACTCTCATTTTAATCTGGGTTTCATCTTGCTGGATTCTATCATAATTCTTAACCTAAATATTAACATAATAAATTATTTATAATTTATTGTAAAGAAAATGTTATTAAATTAAAAATATACCATGGGAGTGTTAAACTAGGTGTGCAATTAGGTTACTTTTTCGTGCACTGAGAAATGATTGAGTTAATACCCAACACATAAATTTATTGTTATTACCCCTAGGAACATTTGTTCAAGATTCTACATGCACTTGTATTATCCAAATTGGGTTTTCATTATTAGTAAAACTACATAATAAAAACTTTTCCAAAATTTTAGGATTTTATCCAATATTTGTTTGTATCACTTAGTTTTCCCCAAACGTTCTCTAATATTAATCACCAAAAGGACAAACTTGATATTAAAAAATATATAAAAACTAAAATAATAGGGAATGTCATGATCTGATATAAATATATAATTAATTTAAATCATTACAATAAGTTAAACTTTACATCTCACAATAATCTAAAACAACTCAAAGAACCTTTTGTTTTAGTGTCATTGAGGACTAATTACATAGAAAACATATTTTAAAAACATGTAAACCTTTACCCATATTTTAAAACTTATATAACCCATTATATAAATTTCTCATAATTTATACTTATCTTCATATCCTAGGGATGGATAATATAATAAATGGGTTATCTCATAATCTCAATATGGGAAAATTTATCAACATTCTATCAAGGGTTATATCACAAGAATAAGAGAAAACATTAACATGGGAGAAATATATCATAAAAAATAACGTGGGATAATAATAGTTTTTCATAAATCATAAAGTAGATACATGTTATCACCAAAGAACAAACATGTACCACGACGTAAGAGAATGATATAACCATAAAAACATTGAATAAGAAAATGACATAATAAGATAATGGAGCCATAAATATAAGGAAACAACATGAAACATGAAATCATAATTATAGTTCAAGGTTCACTCCCAATACCATCATATTATAGTGGAAAAATTCCCATACTGAATTGTGTTCACTTCCTATTCCCATGAATATAGTGGAAATTTCCCATAGTAGATTGTGATCACTTCCCATTACCATAAACATAGAGGAACTTGTATCATAGTCAATTATTTTCACTCCCTAATCCCATAAATAATATCTAATGATATATAAATATTTAATTAATGTATTAGAGGGCTATATAATTCCAGTCCCTCCTTTCAAATCACATCATGTGATTCGGCTAACCACTCATGCACCACACATGGTTACTCAAGATATGAAAACAATTCCCAATTCATTATAAGGATATATAGTTCTAATATGAACTATCACATAATAAAAATAATAATGTGTTCATGTATACATGTTCAAAATGAATAAAATAATGGATACATGAAACATAATCATTATATAACCAATGAAAAGGAATTGGGTTTCATAATCTTGTCTGAAAGCATAACCGAAGGCAATATTATAAGGACTCGCATGAGAAAAATGAATTTAATTATTTTTCATGTTAATTTTTTAATAAAGAAATTAAGTTCTTGAACATTGATTTCAAATATAGAAAAACTCACTATATGGATCAAGGATTGGTAATAATAAAAATGAACCACATTAGTTATGATTTTCAAAATATGTATAAGATTTTTTAAGGATGGAAATATATTATAATTTACCTTCATACCATAATTTAAATAAGATGTTTTTCTAGAAATTAGTTAGGGTTTTAAAAATCAATTCATATTTAAAATATTTTTATAGAGGTGACAATTATAAAATAATAAATCAGGGGGGTCCCTTTTACTTTTTAAATACATCTTTCTTGAAATCCCGGGTTATAAAAATGATAATAAAAAATATTTTGAAAAGTGGAAGAGGTAATTAGGAATACAACATGAAATAAAATATAAATAGGTTTCCAATTTAAAATGGTAACATTTGTGGTAAGGGAAAATATCCTTTAAAGAGGATTAGAATTATTCTCTATAATGATATACTTTTTTAGCAAGAAATTCATTAGGTAAAGATTTGAATCACAAATTCCACTTTACCAAAAGATTGGAATTAAAATATAATCATATAAAAGAGGAAATAAATTATGTAAAACCACATAAAAAATGAATCATTATGACTCAATAAATATGTTGATCTAAGAAAAACCCTTAATGATTTTGAAATTTTTTGTGTTAAACCCCCATGAGAGAAGGAATATTGAATAGAACATTGAATATCATGATATATAATTGAATCATTAATTAAAAATATTAAAGGTAATTATATACACCATTAAAAATAAATCATGGTGTATAATAATAAAAATATATCAATGGGTGAAAATTAAAATAATAAATTCTTAACATTTTTTCAATTTTTTCTACGCATACGCCAAACTTCTTTGTTACCTAGAACACTATCTTGAAATTCTATTTGGAAATGAATAGATTAGGCTTAAAAATTTTGATATAGTCTTATGAAATTGGGAGAGTCTTCAGGTATAATAAAAATTATATAGTTTTAGGATGTAATTTGAAGGGATAGGTGTGGTATGAAGTGGTGTAAGTGTGTCACATATATAATTGAAGAAAATGGAAATTTTGTGAATATACATTACTTTTCAATGATACTGTTAAACTATTCATGGTGTAATGACTCAAAAATTATGAAATAATGTATTTTTAGGTGATATTTATATGATAAATCCTCAACAAATTATTTCTAAACTTGTTTTAAATATGATGGATTTTAATTGTTCTTATATTTTATTTTTACCTTTTTTTATTTTCACTCGGGTAACTTGTTTTTAAAATAGTAAATTACATTTCAATAAACATATAAAATAACCCCACTTAACAAATTTGGGTTTTATGAAACTAAATTTAATTTCCATTTTATCAAATTAAATTTATAATTAATATAATTTTAAATTTTAAATTAAAACATATTTTATATGGAAAATCTATTTTGTAGAAAAATGTTAATTTCATATTAAGGGTTCTTAATACTATTTAGTATTGATTACCAATTTAATGAGTGATAATTTATTTAAATATATGTTTTAAAATTATATTAAAGTCACTTTCGAGTAGTGATAAATTAATTTTATTTGATAAAAATTAAACAATATTAATAAATCAATTCTTAGAGGATAATAATTTTACCATTTTCAGGGTCGTTAACATTAATCTTAATAATCATACTTTTATACTCTAAAATGAAATTGAACTTATTGCATAATATGGTCATGTTGATATAAAATATAAAGACTATTTTTGGGTTTAATTCCAACAAGTGATAAAAACTATTTTTTAATATAAGAGAATAAATTAGTTTTTAGAGTAAAATATTACATATGTTTCCAAAATGATGTGCATGGGTTTTATAAATACAACACAATAATTTTAAATGATTTATTTTACTTATAAATCTATATATATATATATTGTAGAAAACGATTTCAACAAAATTTAATTCATTCTTATACTATGAGAAGGTATTCTTTGGATGTGGTCGTGGATGGTGATTCCACTAGCATAGATCTCAAGTAAATTTGAAAAAACTTTAATATATATTTCATACGATGTCATACAAACCATAATTATTCTAGTTTGTCTTGGGTTTTTTAATATAACCCCCTAGTAAAGCTACTTTCTTTCAAATAGTAGATTACTGAGCATCAAAAGGAATGTTTCAACTACCTTTTAAACTTGCATCCCATTTTCTTCATTGATTTTGGAATATGATAACTTAATATTATAACCCCTAATTTAATAGATATATCATAACGGTCAAATTTAATAATTTTATTTCATTTTTTTTGTGTTTTTTGTGAAGTTTTCTTTTGACATAGTGTTTAATTAATGTGGAAAATTATATAATAAAACCTAGGGGTGTTATAAAATAACTTCTCCTTGTAATAAACCTTGAAATGTTTAATTCTATAAGGAATATTATCCAATTACTTATATTGGGAATAATTACTTTCCCTTATATTAATATCCACCTCTAATAGTATCTTATTTAGGCTCTTCAACTTGCCAAATTTCATATTTAGTGAGCTGACATAGATCTATTAGAACTAATTCTCCTCTTTCAATTTAATATATTACTTTTTCATCATTTGATCGATCTATTCAGATAAGTAGACTAATTCAAACTTTGGTTTTCTTGATATCTCAACATCATTATTGAATTAAAATTCACTTAGGATATAAAACTCCTCAAGTAATCCTAAAAAATTGAAGATGTTAACAAATTCACAGTCCTAATTATTCATTCCTACCTTTTGAATATCATTGTAATCCTACATATGGATCAAATTTTTCCCATAAACTATTCTAATAAATTCATAGACATTCCATTCAACAATATATGATATTTTCTACTGTATCTCACTACCTCACAGTTTTGTATCTCTTAAGGATCAATACCCATCATTATTAAAGGACTCTTTCAGAGGGAGAGTTCCCATATGATATATATCCTAGGATCCCCCTAATCCCATGTGGGACTTGGAATACGGAACCATAGTGTGGCATGTTTATGCCATGGAATGACAGTTATAAGCTAGTTTGGAGGGTTTTTAAACCCATGTCACAAACTATGGGGAGCACTTGCCACATATATCCAAAAATATACCCATAAACATTACCTGAGTGGTTATAAATCCCCCCCCACCTCAGACTGCAGATGCATATATTTTTCATCCCTATATACAGTGTATTTTTTACTCTGGAACACTACCTCATGATTTTATTTCTCCTAGGGTGAACTGCTTATCATTGGAAAATGAATCTTTCATGGGGATACTTACCATTATATATATATATATTATATGAGAGCATTTAACTTCCCCTCACCACATTCAAGACCGAGATTTCAGTTTCATGATTGGGAATGTGTGTTCCATGATGCGGTACCCAGCTGCTAGGAAATAGAACTCTTAAACCCGTTCCATGAACCTCGAGGATCAATTACCTTCTATATCCAAAAATCTTTAACCTCATCCTCATTCTTTTTTTTATAAAATTTAAATTCATCCATTTTTATTCATTTTCCACTAATTTGGATCCACAATGTTCATATTTAACAAAATTAAAAAAAAATTGTTATATTATCTATATAATATACCAATTTTTAGATGGTTAACTTATATAAAGTATAACTTTAAAAATTATATTTAAAAATTTTAAATAATTCATATATAAAGTATATAAAATAATTGATAAAGAGCCTATGTTTTATAATAAATTGAAAAATAAACAAATATAACAAAATTTTATATATATAATTTTATATAATACAGATAGGCCAAAATAGTTTTTTTTAAATTAAATATTTGTGTATAAATATTATTCTTTTTGTGTGTGTAAACATATTGTGCATAAATATATAAATCCTATGTCTCATAAAAAATTATAAACCTTAATTATTGATTCATTTGTACTGTATCATTGTATGTATGGTTATAAATCACTTATTAGTTGCTTGGGTTGTATTTAAAAAACTTATTGTCATTGTATATATTCTCATCTAAAGTTAATTTATATCAAATGTGTTGTGAATTATTATTGTTTTTTTTATTTATTTATTAATTCATTTGTTTATTGTTTCCTTTATTATAAGGTTTTTTTTCTCTTGAATATAAATATTTCCCTATAACTAATTAGATTCCCTTTTAAATGGCCTGGTATTTATATTTTTAGGCTCATATTTATATTATTTAAATTGTGATTTTTGTGCTTAGTTATAGATTCACTAAAGAATTTAATTACTTTTTGAATTGATTAATATTTATGGGTAATAAGATAATTTAGAATGGAAATGTTTTTTTATTTTGATATGAATCTATATCTATGAATTTGATGAAATTTAGTAATTTTCTAAACATTATTGAAGTATGAAAATAAAATTTTGGAAGTGATCATAGAGTCCCATTCCTATATTTTAACGTACTATTAACAATAGTGAATTTTTCATTAATTAAAGATGGTTTTGAACCCCTAACTATTATGAATTTATCCCCAGTTTTTATAGAAGTAGTTTCTCTATGACTTGAAAACAAGTGCTGTTGTAGTTATTCATTTTAGTGAGCATAGTGTGTTAGCGATATGCATCCAGTAGTCAGTGTGTATCCACGATGGAAATGGACATTGGGAGGGACATCTATATCGGTAATTTCAAGATTTAGAAAGCGATAAGCATGTATCTAGGATAGGGATAGAAATAAGGAAAGAAGTTTTTAACAATTGGACCCTACTGAAACTACAGACATCTAAACATAACATGGTCATCGGTTCCTAGCCCTCTAGGCGCCACTAGTTTCCATGTTGTCACATGGACCCCTACCTCAGACATATCCACTTTCTCAAACAGATCATCAGATAAATGAATATCCCCATAGGCCAATGCATGTTATTTCCAATATGATTTTTCCTCACTCACAAACACTATTGGAAAGATCCCATGAGGTCACCCATCCTAAATAATACTGTAGTACAACACTCTTTAACTGTAGAGTTCTAATGAGGTAGAAAACTAAAAAGAAATGATCACCTTGTTGACATTGGTAGTGACATTTATATTTTTAAGCCTTTTATATTTATGGGGTGTTACAATCACCCACCCACCCCCCCAAGCATAATATTCCCATTGTGGACCCTACATTTCAACCCATGAAATATCACTACACTTATTTCTAGGTACCACCTTTTATACTAATGTAAAAAATGGGCCCCACTAATAGAAAAGACACCACATATTAACATGGTTGTTGGGTATTATCCCTCCATGCACCGTGACATGTGGTCCCCTACATGGGTCCCACTCATGTTCCCAAAAAGATCATCAGACTAATGACTATACCTATAGGCTAATGTATGTTATTTTTTTGGTGATTTTTCTTCAATCGTGCGCACCTAGTAAAACGTATTATGAGGTAATTCACACGGATAAATACTCCATGAAAAGCCTCTTTAACAGTGGAATTATAATCAAGTGGACTCTTGAAAATAAAGGTGGAACTTATTGACATGGGCAGTAAAATTTATCCTGTTAACCATTTATCTTTTTGGAGTGTTAGAATCACCCCCCCCCCAGAGAACAACGTCCCTATTGTGGGCCCTACATTTCAACCAAAACAGTGCTTCTCCACTTATAGTTGGGTACTATATTTGATACCAATGTAACAACTAGGCCACGTCGGTAGCATAGATACCCCACCATAACATGGTATTCAGATCCTATTCATCCAGAAACCATGACAGGTGGTCTAAAACTAGATTCCCACCCATGTTCCCAAACGGATCATGAAACAACTGGTTTCCCCCACATGCCAACCCATCTTATTTCTAGTGTGCTTTTTTCATTACTCACACACACCAAAGGAAACATCCCTGAAGGTTACCCATCTTGATAACTACTCTAATAGAAACCACCTTAATTATGGAGTCCTATTAAGGTAGGCTCTCAAGAAGAAAGGTTCACCTTGTTGACATGGGTATTGACATTTATACATTTAACCCTTTATTTTTCTAGGGTGTTACAATGGTGAGATTGGAAATCAGGGGTTGGGAAGGATTCTACTAACCCATATGGGGAAGGTGTCCTAGTGGCAATGATCGAATGATGTATGGAAATGACATGTGGATTTTGGTGCAGTAGGATGCGGCCTCTGTAATGGGAGGGAGAAGGCTCGTGGGATATGGGACTTTAGGCCCAATATTGAGGCCTTTGAGGCCTTATTTGGGCCTCTAATAATTTGGGCTTATAATCCATTATCTGGGGCCTAAAAAAGTCATGTATGGAATTGTGTTGTTGGTCCTTAGGGCCACAATAAATTTAATAAACAAATTTTCCAATGGGTGCTTGTCAATCCTATAGGGAGGGATGAGGATTAACCAAATGGGGTGACTATTGTGCATGTGTGTTTTATTGCTTGTAATTCTCTCTATGTATAATATATTATTAATGTTATTATATATTCGTTAATATTATAAATATTATATTTAAGATAATATAAGTATTTCAGTCATGTTGTTTAGTATATAAAATTGTAGCGAATTATATATATATATATATATTATAATAAAAAAATACATAATAAATATAATATATACTAATTTTAATGTATAAATATAAAAGTTTCTATATATATACATATACATACACACATAGATATATAAATAAACACTAAAAAACACACACATATATATATAAACATATGAAACACACACATTTATGTGTGTGTGTGTGTGTGTGCACAAATATACGCACATGATTATGAAAATAAAAAACCAAAATAATTAGGGATCAAATTAATATTATTGTATATATATAAATTTATACACACACACACACAAGAAGATTTATATAGAGAGGATCAAATATCATAAAAATTTATGGAACATGGGAAGAACAACCTAAAAATTTTCAAAAAACTCATACAAGATGAGTTGATAAATCCTTAAATAGAAGTTATGAATAGCATATAGGTGGTTTTAGTGTCGATTCATCCAAAAAAATCAATAGAGACAACAGACAGGTTAAGGTTTCACATTAGTTTGAATGGAGAGTAAGTGGTGAAGATGTTAGGGTTCTTTTAAAAAGTTAGAAATAGTTTTATCAGTACTAATAAAAACAATAATAAAAGTACCCTTTTTCAACACTAAAATTATAAATGCTAATAAAAAATAATATATCAATGCTAAATTTTATGCAGATAAAGGAATGACATTATTGACACTAAAAACATTAATAAATACCATTATCCACACTAAATTTAGCACTGATAAAGACATGGATTATGAGCATTGATAAACACCTAAAACATGATAAATATAATCAATAGGTAAGATAATTATGATACATGAGGTTTTTCCCTTTAATAAAAATTAATATAAACAAATTGAATATTAAAATTTTAAAAATTAAATTTAAAAATTACAATGAATTACTTATTATGTAAAAATGAATATTAAAAATTAAAAAATTACTTTATAATAAAAATAAAAAAATTTCAAAAAATAGTAATAATGAATAAATAATATTAACTATATAACTTCAAAAAATATATAAAAAAGGAATAAATATTATAAATTATATGTATATTCAAAATATTTAGAATAAATTACAAATTTAAAATTAATAAATAATAATTTTATAGATATTTACATACAAAAAAAAATAAAAAAAAAATATTACAAATGAATAAATAGATCTCAAAGTAGAGACATGTTTTGTGAAGAGTTCATCAATTCATAGGATAGCTCTGTTTTGGTATCAAAAAATGATTTCATTGGAGATCAAGACACAGAATCCCATGCAGAGGAAGAGAAATCATCAAGTGTGGATTGTCTGGCCGATGTTTGGCAAGCTCCTAGGCAATAAAAATGGGGAAGGCATCCCAAAAATCAGGGTGGGTCCTGAGGAAGAGGTGGTATAAACAAAAGAAGCTGATTCTTGATGGATTCTTGTTTTGGTGGTGCTTATATGTCATTTGAACAATGTATCTTCCTTCCTCGTGCACCTGTACTTCCTTTTTGTCAATAAATATATTGGACCATGGGTTTACTCATGGTTCGATCTGTTTTGGTACATACAAATACATACATACACATACATGCATACACATATATACATGCATACAGACATACATACACATACATCCATACACGAATATACACACATACATACACACACACACATATATACATATAAACACAAACATACACATAGATACACATACACATATACATACACATAAGTATGTAGAGACACATACATATATACATACATACACATAGAAACACATTCATACACATACATACACATACATACTAATAAATACAAATACACACATGCACAAACATAAAAATACACATAAACATGCACATACATACATAAACATACATACACATGCATACACACACATGCATGCACATACATACACACATACACATACATAAACAAACATACACATAAATACACATACACATACGTAACATTAAAACATACTCACACATATATATACATACATACACATACATATTCATACATATACATACACATATTTATATATATATTCATAGACATAAACATACAAACATGTATGTACACAACAATCACAATATCAACATACACACACATATATACACATACACATACATACACACACATACATATATACACATGCATACAGACACATAAACATACACATGCACATACATATGTACTTGCACATGCACATATTTACTTACACATACACATACATTTACATACATGTAAATATATGTACATACACATATATACATATACACGTACATCCATTATAATGACCCCCACTTTACATACATAGATATTACTTCAAATTTTAATATTAATTACAAAATATAACAAATCTATGATAGGACCATATAGGTATATTGTATTTTGAAACTGGAAAACATAAACAACTAGTTCATAAGAAATATAAATTTTCTCCCTCTTATTTCTTCATAAATAGACCCCTTTATGACATATCTTAGTTAATAATATTACTCATGACATGGGGAAAAGAAACATAAAAGGGGGTGAGCTCAGATGCTCTAAAAGGGTAAATAATGAGTTATAAATTATATCATAATCATAACACATAAAAACATAATATTTGAAAATATTATCCTATATATGAAAGTCACGATATCATGCCATGGGATAAATCATAAAAGTTTATAAAGAATCAATAGACATATTCTTAAAAAGTCACAACATAAGACATGAATTTTTTTTCATAAACATATGTATAGAAAACAATTTATCATTAGTTAAGGATCATTAAAAAGACCATAATAGTAGAAAAATTCTATTTCTGAACCGATTCCAATCCACATTCAAGTAATGTATTACTGAACTGATATCATTTCTGGTTCCATCCATGTCTATCTCATGGGATATAAATATTTACCCAGTGGATTGTAGGGAGATATAGGTCTCACCCATCTCATAATGAAATCATTCATATGTGTTCCACAAAAACATAAATCATTCATTGTAGCATAACCCAAGCATTAAAATGGGTTTCTTAAACATCATTCCATCATAACAAAATCCATGTAAAACAAATTTATTTCGTAAATAAAATTTCTTTAAAAACAAAATAAAACCATAAGTATATTAGATATAGTATACTTGAAACATAACCATATTAAAAATGACATCTTAGAAGGAAAATAATTTTTATTGAACACTTGAAATTAATTATTCATAAAAAAATCTTTTATTCTTCAAAAACATCTTCTTTTCCCAAAGTGCCACATAATTTTAAAAGAAAGGAATTTCTTTGAAAATTAAATTGAAATGTGGTAATGGAATCTTCATGGAAATATGGTGTTATGAAAATGTAAAAACCAATCATGCCATATAAGTTAAAACAAAAAAAATTCTCATACTTTTGTCAGATAAGTCTAAAAGTAACTCGTATCGAAAAATGAAAAATGATTCCTTTTATACCATTTAATAAAAATTTATCAATGGGTAAAATTTACTTTAAAAAATTTTATAAGAATAGAAATAATATTACATATTTAGGAGAAATGTATGTGGATGATAAATATACCCCAGTAAATACTTATGTATAAATAATCTCAGATAATAATGAGATTTTGAAGTTATCTATTACCTTAGTTCTGATATCCTTTATATGTATCTGAACCTATTGAATAATAATTTAAATAATTTCATTGAATTATTATATAATAATTGTCTTTTTTTTATATCATATATGAATATATTATCATATGTTGGTTAATAACATTCCATTATTACTCATTATTCGGGTATAAATGGCTTCATTTTCTTACGCATGTTTTGTCAATTAAGTTCTAATTGTTCTTCATAGGTTATAGTTATATCATTTAAATACTAATATTAATATAATATATATCATATTTATTCATTATAAACATTTATATAATCATTATTTAATGAATATCCTTTAGAATGGATCACATCGCATCATGGAGAAGGTAGGTCATACGTACGTACGAGCGATAATATCATTCCTTTAATTATGAAATGGTTTGGAAGTGGATGGTATATATATTATTCAAGTATAAATATCTTTTTATAATAATAATATATAACTATTACTTCCATCATTATACCCTTACATGTAATGTGGTTGTGAAAAACATATTACACCATAGCGTGGAGATGGTAAGTTGTACATACGCATGTGTGGTGATTTAGTTTTTCATAGGATGGATAAATAGTGGAATAAAGTTATTACATAAAAATAATAAAATATAAGTATATAGGTGATATTGGATTTATTAATTAATAAGGGAAAAAAGAAATTAAGAGGAATTAGAAGAAGAAATAAGTTTGAAATAATCGGTAGAGAATATTACCTCTTCTTCGACGAGCACCAACTATATCTCCTCTTAAGGGAACTAGAGTTGGTATCTTGATAAGACCTGAACATCTAGATTAGGGATAGGTGAGTTTAGAAGGAAAATTAGTAGGGTATGGACGAATTTTATGTTTCAATTATTAATTAATAAATGAGGTAGAAGGTTCCCTATTATAATTGATGTGAGGGGAACCTTTGGAATCTCAAAAAATAATAATTTATAATAAAATAAAATCTCATCCAAAAACCTCTAAAATGTTATAGTTTCAAAGATGATATGAGATATGGTTGTAATATTATAAACCAATAATTTTTATACATTTTTTTATTTCATTTTAAACCTTATCATTTTTTTTACACTTAATTATTGCCTTTGAATTTTAACTAAGGTAACAAATTGTTCAATATTAAAATAGTGTAATTTTTACTTATTTTAGGTTAATTGGACCATAAATTAACAATATAGGACATTTTAGAGTAAAAAATAATTATTTTATATTTTTTACCCTAGTTTATGATTTTTAAATAATTTAATAAAAAATTATTTTGACAAAATATAAATAGTGTTGATTTTGACACTGCCATTTTAATGGATTTTTAAAAATTTCAAGATAAGATGTTAACCTCAAAAAAAATATTTTATTATATCTATATGGTGTCTAGTTCATCTAGAAATGATTTTTAAAATTTTAATTATCCCAAATTATATTTATTTTAGTATTTTTAATAACATTAATTTTATATTTCCATTAATAAAATAATTACTACATCAGTTTTGTGTAAGTATTTAATATACATATTTTTTGCGTAGAAATTAAAAATAAAATAATTTGGAGAAGATAAATCGTCTAGATTTTTTAAGAATACTTCTAGTAAAATATATATACTTGAAAATCCTTCATTAAAAATGATATATGTATTAAAACATGAATGTGACAACATTAACATAACTTTAAATAAAATAATATAAGTTTCATAATCTCTTACATAAGGTTATCAATGGTAAATAAAATGGCCCTTGGATGGTTATGATCGAGCTATACTCAACCAAATATATTTGGTCAAGTGTGTGTGTCTTTTATTGGTTATTATAATTTTAATAAAAATTAGTTTATTGATTTTTCATCAATTAAATAATTTTTTAATCATCAATATATAAACCTTTAGGATAATTATATATTTCCTAAAAATTAAAAATAAATTACCAGGACAAAGAAAAACATTTTTTATTTCAATTGGGTATTTATAATAGAATTTATCTTCTTTATCACCTTATATTAATAATTATTATTTAATAAAATTTGAGTAAGACATATTTAACTTTTCTATAAATAAAATATATTAAATATCATAATCTTGTCTAAGTGGATTCCAAAAGTTATTATTTCGACCCAAGGATAGTTTAGGTCAAAAAACACTCATCCAATCATATTAGAACAAGTGCTAATGTAATTTTATAATATTATATTTACTCTTAATTACCAGATTTATCTTTTACCATATTAATAAAAATTAATGATGTTACTATTCATAATTCCCAAAAATTAAAAGAATGCCTTTAATATAATTTAGACCCACTCATTAAAAATATGAAATAAATTTTTAAAAATTCAAAACATAGAAGTTTTAGTAATTATATAACACCCCAAGGGTTTTCAAATAAATAAATAATGTAATGCACGCAACACTAAGTCTCTGAGAAACCACACTTTTTATTATAATAGTTATAACCTAGCCATGGAACAATGTAATATTAATATTAATAACTAATATTAAATTTTATTTATAATTCATTCACATTAATAAAACATATTCATAAATAAATAAATAATTTTTTATAAAATAAACATTATTTTGGATTTTGGAATGTCAAAATTAATTTATGGTGAATTTTATGTATTTTTCTGAAAAGATACATTTTTTATGAAGAGTGAAAATACTAAATTTTAGTTGAAAACATTATTTTTAGTTTAAATAATTATTATAACTTAAATTGATTCTTAATATCACAAAATATAAATTATTCATATATTAATAAAATTTAGATTATTGAAATCATTTTTCATATTAAAATTATATATAAAAACATATTGAACTTGTGAAAATTCTTTTACCCACCTTCTTGCCAAACGTACAGGATTAGAATTAAATATTTATTTCCTCTTTTGTGATTTAAATTTTGAAAAATGTACATACAACATTGTAATCAATATGTTTTTTAGAGTCTAACAGGATCTACTTAATTTTTTAGTAAATCGTATCTTAACCCTCATAAATAGTAATGTTACCCTTATGAATAGTGATGTTATCCTTATAAATAGTATTATGACCCTTATTAATAGTAACATCACCCATAAAAGTATAAATAAAATTTATGCACCTTATAAATGAAAGAGAATATTTTAAAAATTAATAATTAAGTATTGATATTTTTATAAGTAATAAATACTTAATTATAATTTTATAATTAATAATATTATTTAAAAGAAAATAAATTTTCATAAAATGTATTCCATAATTAATATTTTATTTTCATGTGACATTAGTATAATTTAATGAGGCCTTGGTTACTTTTTAGGGGGTTATAAAATCAGTTTTAATTTTAAAAACTATATTTTTCGTGTAAATGATTATTTTAGATAAAAAAAATATCTCATATTTGGAAAATTATTTTGATAAAATCGAGTTATTTTGTTAATTCTACACATAAAAAAATGGTTATGGTGATTTTTTGGGTTTTTTCAAAAATAATTTGAATTTTTGTGAATAATAAAATACGGTAATTTATAGTATAAATACATTATAATCTAAATATACTATTCCTTGAGTCATCGTTGATGTAAGCACCCAAATATCAAACCTATGATCATTATTTTAATATATATGATGATTATTCTTAAACTATTCATAGTCTTTGGCAAAAATAAAAAACAAGTGAATAAAATATTCAACAATCACCCCTCTCCTCCCTTATAAAAACAACCCCTCACCCCCTCTTCTCCTCACATTTATAAGCCTTTAAGATTCTCAAAGATCTACCCCAATATTCTTCCCTAGTATA
Organism: Viscum album; assembly: GCA_963277665.1. Classification (NCBI taxonomy): domain Eukaryota; kingdom Viridiplantae; phylum Streptophyta; class Magnoliopsida; order Santalales; family Viscaceae; genus Viscum; species Viscum album. The sequence continues at coordinate 1,075,085,088 of OY728129.1, forward strand.
TCCCCAAATCCAGGAGCAACTTGTCTTACCAAAAGACCAAAACCCCTTTTTCTAAGGAGGTTCTCAAGGAGGATAATTCAAGAGGTAAACATTGTTCCTTTTTCTTTTAATTTCATTTTCAATTTACTTTGTTTTATTTTCTTATCCTAACCTCCTATGTTCAAATGATCATGATAACTTCATTATCATCTAAACATTGTAATTATATCATGTTAATTTATTATCCTTCCTCAAAATATTGTCTCTCTCTCTTTTATTTTTAACAAATGAAATCATCATCTATGAGGAGCCAATTTACAATCTTCATGGATGACGAACCTTTGTTCTTAAATAAATCCATCAATTATGGTAATGAAACCATTTTTATTTTTGAACCTGATTATAAAATATTTATTATTTATTATTCAATGTTCTATAAATAGTATATATACCTAATATTAATTCATTTGACAAAACAAGTTTGTGATGTTTGAAATACCACCTTAATAATCTAAATGATTATCACAAATATTTTATCTAATAACTCATCATCACACCATATAAAAAAATAAATTATATAACCATTTAATGTTAAGGATAATTAGTATCATATAAAATTAATTCTGTATGATTATATTCATTCCACATGAACTTCATTACTTATAAACAAGTGAACCGATCATGAAAACCAAGAAAATGAATGCTCTGTAATGATGAAATTAAAATCTATAACTCTTTAATACAGACATAAATGAACTTAATAAAACTATAATAAAACTAATAAATGTATATAAGTTTCTGAATTAATTAATTAATGGATTTAATTTGATTATATAGTACATTAAGGTAAAGTGCGGAACACATTCGGATATAAGCTAAGGGTTTTCTCATCTCACTTCCATTTTGTGAGATATTCTTTATTCTCTACTATTTCCTGTGTAGGGTGTATGTATACTGACCATTGATGCATTATATCATGAATATATTTATTTTCATGGTATTTTATGTATCATTTTATTATTAATAATTTTGGATCATATGATTCGATTGATTACAAACTGGTAAGGGATTCTACCTGAACCCCTATTTTTCCTTATTGTTACTCTTTCACTACCTTTACTCGAATTTAATGATTTTTATTTTTATATATTTCTTCTAAATTATATTTATATGTTTTAAAATCATAAATCCATGTCATATCATCCTTATTTCATGAGGATATTCATATTTTAATATAGTTCCCTTCTCAATTATTTCCAATAAAGAAACCCGTTTCGAGGGAACTTCTTGAATTCTTACCCATTTTCAAGTGCAATATATGATCTGTTTTAAGCCATAATTATTTTTTTTTAAAATCACACATTTTATCATAACAAATAACTTGTTCCATTTCAGGTTTTATGAACATGAACATGGCGTTCCGTTTTAAAATCTCTTTAATATATTTCTTAAACCGCACTAAAATGTTTTATTTCTAAATATTCTTAAAAACTATCTTTACATGATTTCACCTCATTGGGACATAATTTATACCTCAAATATAATTTCAATGTCCTAATATCTTATTTTTTGGATATTAATGTATACAATCTGATTTTATAGAAAATAAAAATTATTTTCCCAACGAACTCTTCTTTCCAAAGTAAAAAAAGACTTTTTATCATCTCACTTTTACTTTTGTGAGATATATTCCTTGTTCACCACTTCTTCTTTATGTGTGTGGTGTATGTAATAAACATGGATATATAATATCCAGATTTCCCTTATTAACATGATAATATAATGTATTATTATTTGAATGCTTCATAGTGGTATGGGACACTTTGGAATGTTTAAAGATTAATTTCCTTGATAATTTTTCAATGGTGTCTCCATCTATATCAATTTAATTTAATTAATATTGTACTTTATTTGGGATTTTCTCTTCGGATAAAATCTACCACATGTTTTTTAAGTGTTTATGATTAGTTTGACTTTGTATTTTCTATTTTAAACAATTTATAGATTATGGTTGAAGTATTCACATTTCCTTTGATAGTTTTCCAATATGAATGTTTATATTAGTTATGTTCCACCATTTTATATGGGGAATAAGTTAGAATTAGTTAGTGATTTTAGAGCCCACTATACCCCCTCAATGCATGGGTAGGTCTCATGATACGAAAATAAAGTTTGGTATTGGCTGGGGCCTTACCCTAATATTTTCAAACGTCTTGGCTGCGACCTTGATGGTATGTTTATGTTGTCCTGCATTATGCATTGCCTCATTATGAAACTATTAATTGATATTTATTGTGACTATTCAACTTTTATAATATCTCCGATTATATTTTATTATTGAATTATCTAATCAACTTTTATTTCTGCAATATTATGGTCAAGAATATGTTTTAATTGCATGTGTACTTATAGTTATTCACCATTCATTGTTATTTATGATTTTGCTATATTACTTACCATTTCTGAGCATCAAATCTCACCCCATTATGATGTTTTATTTCCATTGTATATGAAGAAGAAAACTTTTAATAAGCTTTAAAGGATTCAGTTTATTTCACTTTCTTATGTATCGTGTTTTATTTTCTTTTCCGAATGTATTATTGGTATCATGAATGTAATCTGGTCTTCCAAGTCTGATGAAATAATCATTCCATCAGAAATTTATTCCTTATAATCATGAAAATGTAATAAAATAATGTAGTGGCTCTAGTCTTCTAGGTTCCGGTAATTAAAAATTAATTTAAAATTAACTCCGTTGTCGGAATGAAAACATGTTTTTTAAAATTTAAAACATTATACAAGATTGAAATGTTTTTACAACAAAAATCATTATAAAATTAATTCCAATGGTATACCTTATGTTTAATGATAAAAATATATTATATTTATACGTTAAAACCATTTAATAATATATCTTAAATGGATAAATTATCTTGATGAAAAAATTTGATTTCAATTAAAATTTTGTGGTCTTTATTATTCAACAAAACTTGAAAGATATCATAAAATATCAAAAACTAATCCAAAATTAAATTTATATATCCAACTTCCAAATAATAAATTTATTTTGTTAAATAGAACATATAAGTGTTAAAAACTAGATTTAAAATGGGTGCTCCATCAAAAGGTGACAAAACTGCATTTTTTTAAAACTACTTCTTTTATCCAAAAAATTGAATTTGTTCTTATATCATTTCTATAAAAAAATAAGATTAATTTTTAACATTAGATTGAATATATTATATATGTAATAAAATCCATCGATATTGATTTAATTATTTTTTAAACACACTTATTTTAATTTAAATATTTTTTCATAAAAATATTTCATTTTATTTAAAAAAATGTTTTATTTTCATTAATAATTAATTACTCTCAAAAGAGTAAAGAATATTTTCATAATTTAGTAAATATTTTTCATAATGAAATTATAAGGGATATGTTATAGGGTAACATAATAATTTTTAGTTGTTCTATTAAACTCAGTCTTGTGGGAAATGTATTCTATCAAAAGTACTTGAAATTGTGTATAACACAATCCAATCATAGTGTTTCATATATTGTAAGAAAATCCGGTGTTGCATATAACCCAAAATTATCTTGGTGTTTCATAAAACACAAGAAATCAAAAAAAAATAAAAATAAATAAAAATAAATAAATAAAAATAAAAAATCTATCACATTAAAATCTCTAGGTGTTACATTCTACCCCTGTAAAATTAATTTCTACCTAAAAATTCTCTTATTTTATAAAATGATTAATACTTTAAATTTTATTTTATAGAAACCCAACATGAAAAAACTAGGACTAAAACTTCCTTTTAAAAAGGAAAGATGAGAAACGTAATGTTTACCCAAAGTCACACATTACTAGGTTTCCACATTGGAGAATGTAGGTCGAAAATGAATACATGGATATGAAAGATAAATATTTCCATCAAGTTATGATGTAGAGTGATAGATAAAAAAGGTTAGGATAAAGATAACAATAAAAATTCCTTAAATCTACAATGATATAAGGGTCCATTTGAATTATCAAAAATGATGTTACAATGGTAGAATTTTTGGTGTTAAGATCCTTTCACTAGAGTTAAATAATGAGAAGAAATACTTACTTGATTAAGTATATCCTTTCTTTGTGCCTTTATCAATTTCCATTTCATCTCTTATTACAAGAAGTGTAGTTGAATTTTTCATTCCTGAAGTGTTATAAAATCATGTGATCCATAAATTGGATCATAGTTCATTCCATTTGTCTAACAAAATGTTATCACAATTTATCAAATATTTATAATCTTGCCTATGGTGAGATATTACTTTATCCTAACAAACATCATATGAAGTTTAACTTAATATTTCCATAAATTGATAACCTTATAATCCTTATGAAAGATAAAAAATAATAAACTTCATAAATAGGTTCATTAATTTGGCTTAACCTTTATCTCTCATATATCATAAGGTATCTCTTGTTGATCACATTCCAAACATGTGAACACCTTATACCTGTATTCTCATTTGTCTTGTTAATAACTTGAATTACCATTAAACCTTCGTGAAAACTTGTATGTTTTCAAAAATTAAATCATTCCATATACCATAAATCCAAAAGATTCTATATTTTACATCTATGATATCATAAATCACTTTGTCATCATATTTTTTCCAAGGTTATTAATACGATCAAGAAACTCTTTGTTTTATTATCCCAACATTATGCACATATTAAGGTTCATCCTTCCCATAATGTTTTTTCCCAAAAATATCTAAATCACTTTTCATGGTAACTAATACGACTCAGTAGATACTCTTAAATAAACATATAAAACTACACTATACCAGAAGATATTTCATTGTTCTATAATACCATAAATGCGATTTTACAACATTATTATGGAATCTTGTTTCATAAACACTCAATAATTTAATCACTTTGTTGTCATACTATACATTTATAATAGGTATCATATCTAATTTCCCTTTTTCTTTAGCCATAATAGGTTGTTGACATCAATCATCATCGTTAACCCTTAGATTAGAGCATTGGTTGTCCTAATGCCTTATTTCCTTTCACTTGTATCATTGAAGTATGGGAGGTTAATTCTATATAGCCCTTTCCCTATTTATATTATTAGTGATTTTTTTTCCATTATATCAACACTAAACTACCAAGTTACATTACTTTCCACACTTAAATCATTTAATAGTCCCTTTAATGCAATCTTCACAATGCTTCTTTCTACACCTTGAGCATAGGAAAATAGTCTTCTTCTTTTCACCATTGTCTGATATTTTCCCTTGAACTCCATCTTTTGTTTCTTATGAAAACTGTGAGATTGATATGTAAACCCAAATTACATTTCTACACTGATAGCATAATGCACAATCCCTTAATAGATACCAAATTTTCTTCTAGAAAATTTATTTTGAATAGTTGGTTTTAATCCACTAAACAACCTATCGACTTTACTTTTAGTTTGGTTGATAATTCCTAAAGAATACCTCACAAGTCTTATAAAAAAAATTTCATGTACCAAAACAATCATACTCTTTTTTCATAATCCTAAGGAACTCATTTTCCATCCTTGTACTATGAATATGAGGAAAGTACATATTGAAAAATAAGTTATTCAACTCATCCCATTCCATGGATTCAATTTCATCTTACTACCTCGTATTCTTTATTAGAGTATGCCACTGGTCCACTTCACCTTCTAAAAGATAAACATAAAAAATGAAATTTTCATTATCTGAACACTTATGGATAGAAAATATATTTTCAGAGGTACTGTTCCATTTTTCAACAACAACTGGATTAGAAGACCCACTAAACGAAGTTTGATGTTTTCCCCTAAAGGACTTAATAAAATTCGGTTCCCTACTCTTCTCATTTGGAAATCCAGAATGATTCATAGCTTGTGTAAGTATAGCAGTAAGATTTTCCATTCCAACTCCCATAACATTTGGTTTTTTAGGAGAAAAATCATTGTATTTCCCATTGCATTCATCATTAACGTGGTTCCTTCAGGTTAAATCCATTGTATAAAACCCCAAAAGAATATTGTGAGAAGAAAAAATCGTATTAGCACAATATCATAATTAAGGGGAAGTGCTTTAAATCTCTAACATCATATGTTTAATACTTGGTTAACCATTATAATTACCAAAATTCAAGTATCGTAACCAATACTTTGACTTATCTTTAGGTACATCTCTAGACATATCCAAATAAATATTTCTAGGTATCTAACTAATGTTTTCTCATCCTATTTTTCAAAGGATTAATATAACTTTCCTCTAATACCTAATATAAAGACCCCTACTTTACAAACATCGATGTTACCTAAAAATTGAATATTAATTACAAAATATAAAAAAATTATGATAGGAATTTATAGGTATAGTGTATTTAGAAAATGGGAAACATAAAGAACTAGTTCATAAGATATCTATATTGTCTCCCTCTTATTCCATCACAACTAGACCCCTTTTGGTCATATCTTACTTAATACCCGTCTTCATGAACTGGGAAATAGAAACATATAAACGGTTGAGCTCTGATTTCTAGTAATGTTAAACATAGAGATATCAATCATATATAATCATAACTCATATGAACATAACATTTTAAATCTTATCATGTATATGAAATATCGTGATATCATTGCATTGGATAAACCATAAATATTTATAAATAATCAATGGACATATTACCAATTATCATAACATAAGTCATGAAATTTTTATCATACACATAAGCATATAAAATAATTTTATATTATTTATGGCTCATCGCCAATACAATCATAGTGGACAAAGTCCATTAATGAACCGAGTTCACTCCTTGTTCTAGCCATGTATTACTGAACCGAAATCATTTCATGTTCCAACCCTATATATATCATGAGATATAAATCATTACCCAATACATTAGAGAGTGATATAGGTCACACCCATATCATAATGAAATCATTATTACTTGTTTCACAAAAAATAAATCATCATCATAACATAACCCAAGGAATAAAATGGGTTTCTTAAACATCATTCCATCAAAACATAATCCCTATAAAACAAATAGATTTCATAAATAGCATTACATAAAAAATATAATAAAACCATAATAATAATATGGATTGGACACTTGAAACATAACCCTATTAAATAATTCCATCTTATATAGAAAATAATTTTAACTGAAGACTTGAAATTAATTATTGAGGAAAATATTTTTCTTCTTCAAAAACATTTTATTTTTCAAAATGTCACGCAATTTTAAAATAAAATAATTTATTTGAGAATAAACTTGAAATATTGTAAATTTTTCTTCACATAAATATAGTTTTATGAAAATTTAAAAACCATTCATGATGTATAATATAAAAGAAAAAAATTATTCTTTTACTTTTGTTGGATAAGTCAAAAAGTACCCTGTATCGAAAAATGAAAAAATATTTCTTTCACATCATTTAATAAAAATTAAAAAATAGATAAAATTTAATTTAAAAAATTATGTAATAATAGAAATAATATTACATATTTTGGAAACATATACCTAGGTTATAAATATAACCTAGTAAATACTTACGTATAAACAATCTTGGATAATAAGGATATTGTGAAATTATTCTTTACTTTAGTTTTGATATCCTTTGTTTGTATCCAAACCTATATTATAATTATTTAAATAATTTCATTGAATTATTCAAAAGTCATAGTAATTTTTATAATATCATATATGATCATATTATCATACATTTTTAATAACATTTCATTATTACTCATTATTGGGGTATAAATGGCTTCATTTTCTTATGCAAGTTTTTTAGAATAAGTTCTGATTATTATTCATAGGTAATAGTTATATCATTTACATAATGATATTAATATAATATATATCATATATATTAATTATAAACATTTATATAATCATGAATTAATTGATTCCCTATAAAATGAAATGCATCAAATCGTGGAGATGATAGGTTGTACGTACGCACGAGTGATAATATCATTCCTTTAATTATGAAATGGTTTGGAAGTGGATGTTATATATATTATTCCAGAATAAATATAGTTTCATAATAAAAATATATTATTATTATTTATATCATTATACTTGTCCAGGTAAAGTGTTTGTGAAAAATAAATTACACCACGGTGTGGAGATGGTTAGTCGTACGTACACACGTGTGGTAATTTTATTTTTCATAGGATGGATAGAAGGTGGAATAAGGTTCTTACATAAACATAATAACATATTAATATATAGGTTATACTATAGTTATTAATTAACAATGAAAACAACAAATTAATATGAATTACAAGAAGAAAGATGTTTGAAATAATTGGTAGAGGAGATTACCTCTTCTTTGATCAGCGCCCTCTAGATCTCCTCTTTAGGGCACTAGAGATGGTCTTTGGAGAATAACAGACCCTCTAGAATGTGACTAGGGAAGTTTATAAGGGAAGTGGTTAGGTTATGTACCAATTTAATGGCTCAATTAGTTATAAAAAATGAGTGAGGAAGTTCCCTTTTATAATTTAGTTGCGGGGCACCTTTGGAATCTCCAAAAATAATAATTTATAAAACAATATAAGCCCATAAAAAAACCTCGAAAATTTATTAGTTTAATAGATAAGATGAGATAGTATTTTAATATAATCAACAAATTATTTTTATATGTGTTTGTATTTTATTTTGAACCTTACCATATTTTACCATTAATTATTCTCTTTTAATATTAACAAAGGTAAAAAAAATCAATACAAAAATATTATAATTTGTACTTATTTGATGTTAATAAACCATAAAAAAAATATAAAACATTTTAGAGTAAACCATAATTATTTTATATTTTAAAAAATATTTTATTATTTTAAAATAATTTAATAAAACAATATTTTGACGAAATATCAATAGTACAATTTTAACCCTATTCAATTAATGGATTTTTAAAAATATCACGATATAATTTTAACCTTAAACAAAATATTTTATAATATCTATAATGGTTCAATGTCATCTATAAATTTTTTTGGATATATTAATTATCCAAAATTATATTTATTTTAGTATTTATAATAACATTAATTTGATATTTCAATTCATAAAATAATCACTACATCAATTTTGTTTATTATTTAATATACTTATTTGTTGGGTAAAAATTAGAAATAAAATACTATGAGGAAGATCAATCCTATAGATTTCATAATACTACTTATATTAGAATATATATCTATGAAAAATCAACATTAAAAATGTTATATATATTAAAACTTGAATGTGACTACATTAACATCACTTTATGTGAAATAATATAAGTGTCATAATCACTTCTATAAGGCTCCAAATGGTCAATAACTCAGAATTTGGATGGTTGTGATCGATATTTACTTTAAAAAAAGATTTGATCAAGTTTTTTATGTCTTTTATTGGTTATTATCATTTTAGTAAAAATTATTTTATTTATTTTTCATCAATTAAATAATTTATAAATGACAAATACATAAACCTTTAAGGTAATTATTTATTTCCTAAAAATTACAGAAAAATTACCATGATAAATTAACACATTTTATATTTAAAATGATAATTTATAATAGAATTTATATTATGTATCACCTTATATTAAAAATTATTTAATTAGTAAATTTGAGTAATACATATTTAACTTTTTATTAAATAAAAAATACTAATTGTCCTAATCTCATCCAAGTGGATTCCAAAGAATATAATCTTGAACCAAGTATATTTTAGGTAGAAATTAAATACTCAAATCATATTATAACAAGTTTTATGGTAATTTTATAATATTATATTTACCCGTAATTACTCGACTTACCTTCTTAGAGAATTAATAAAAATTACTAAAGTTACTATTAATAATGCCCAAAAAATAAAAGAATGCTATTAATATAATTTAGACCCACTGATTCTAAATATTTAATCCATTTTTAAAAAATCAAAACATAGAGTTTGTGGTAGTTAATTTAAAATTAATCCCGTTGTGGGAATGAAAACAGATTTTTTAAAGAGTTAAAACATTGAAAAAGATTGAAATGTGTTTATATCAAAATTCATGTTAAAATTAATGTCAAGGCCATAAATCAAATTGAATGATAAAAAATATATTCTATTTATGCTTTAAAATAAATTAATAAAATAGTTTAACCATATAATTTATCTCAATGAAAAAAAAATCAATTAAAATTTAGTGATATTTACTATTCATCAAAACTTGAAATTTATTAGAAAAATATATATAATTAATCAAAAGTATATTTTTGTATCCTAATACCAAATATTAAATTTATTTTTTCAAATAGAATATATAAAAGTTTCAAAACTAGATTTAAAATGGGTGCACCATCGAAAGGCGGAAAAACTGTATTTTTTGAAAAATACTTCTATATCCGAAAAATTGAATTTTGTTATATAATTTCTTGAATACATATAAGTTGAATATTAAAAATTATATTTAATATATTACATATGTAATAAATTCCATCTAAAGTGATTTTATTATTTCATAAACCCACTTATTTTCATTTAAATATTTATTTAGAATAACATTTTTTTTATTTTTTTTAAAAAAGTTTTATTTTCATTTATAATTAATTTATCAACAAAGAGTAAATAATATTTTCTAAAATTAGTTATTATTGTTCACACAATCATTATAACAGCTAAGTTATAAGGTAACATAATAATTTTTAGTTGTTCGCTTAAACTCAGTCTTGCGTGAAATGAATTCTATCAAAAGTACTTGAAATGGCGTATAATTGAAGCTGAGCATAGTGTTGTGTATATCACTAGGTAAGCCAGTGATGAGTATAACAGAATATTATCTTGGTGTTTCATACCACACAAGACATCAAAGAAAATAAAAAATATAAATAAATAAAATAAAATAAAATAAAATAAAAAAACCATCTCACAAAAATTGTGAGGTGTTACATCCATATATGTGTGTGTGTGTGTGTACATATACATACATACATTTATTCATGCATATTATTGAGTCCAAGGTGATCTAGGTTGGATTTTAAGTGTTTGTTTTTTTTTCAATCCTTTATGGGTTGATGAACGAGTCTACTAATTAAGGGTGATACGTTTCAGAATATGGAATTTAGTAAGACTTTTTTAAATGACATTGTTTATAAGTGTTTTCCAAATTTTAGGGTGTCAAAATTAGATATTTGGTGAAGTTTTGCAATGCTTTAAAGGAAAAGGAGGACTCACTGTGTAGTCAAGCATGCGACCTACATATTCAAGAACGTGACCCACATTGTCAAGGATGTGACATAGTAATGGGATGTTTGTGATGGAGCTCGTTTAACGATGAAACAAATTTCACTATTTTAATGATAGTACACAATCAGGTGGTGGGGTTTTTGGAATGACCATGAATGTGGTACTCACATACCAATGGGTGTTTACATATAAAATAATTATTTAAAAGTTTTTATAGAATATATTTTTATCTGTGTGTAATCCAGTGCTAAAAAAACATACATAAATGAATTAATAAATAACCTTAATTATATAAATTAAATGATTATTAAAATCTAATTATAATAAATATTTAAATTTTAAAATCATTAACAATTTCTATTAAGTAAATTATTTTTATAAATTACAACGATATAAAAAATATTAAAACCTAAAAAATAAAAATGGATAAATAATAATAAAAATCTTAATTTTTCCTCTTCTATTATTTATCCAATTAAAATGGATAGAGCGATTGAGGTTTTGAAATTTGGTTATATTTTCTAGAATTATGGTAGAAGATAATTGTGGTTCTCCTTTGGTAGATATGGTCATCTTATCTAATGATGTAGATGATGTTGATATGAAAATTAAATATGAAAAGGTTCCTCTATTTTGTACTCTATGTCAATCCACTAGGCATTAGAAAGATACTTGTTATTTGGATTCCATCATAAATTTATTCTCTATTGAGGGATATTATGAGAAGATATATCTAAAGAAAAAGAATATAGAAAATTCAATAGGATATGCAATTTTAAAATATCATCATGGACATGAATAGGGATAATTTTAGGCTTCTCTTGATAATGTAGTGGCTAGTCACTCATAGGTGATTTCTACTTCCTCTCAGAAGTAATTTAATTCATATAATTTGGAAATTTTCAATAAAAAACAATAATAAGAGGTGTTAGAAGGATCTATTAAAGTCGCAAATTCTGAAACTAGGGTTATAGAAGAACCTATACCCTCTAGATATAATATTAAATTACAATGTCCACTTAAAGATGACTTAGAGATGGGAAGAAATGGATTCTTACTGGTAACTTTAAATATTCTCTTACCATGGGGTCATTTAGGGAACAAGATTTTGAGAGATTTGAATATGGTAAGATAGATTCTGAATTTGCTTCTCAAGAAGATGTGGATCATGATCTTTGGATAAAGAAAATATATATTCTTTATAAATGTAGTAAGGGAAAGACTAAGAGGATTACTTTTTTTTCTAATGAGAAAAAAGCCTAGGAAGATCCACTCTTCTAAAGAATTACATTGTGTAGAGGAGTGGAGTCTTCAATATCATGTTGTTACACCTACCCCTTTTCCCTAAGGATGCCAAACTAATTGTCAAAGGTACCTTTATTTTTCATGTTGTTGATCAAGGGGGTAGTTCCATTTCAATTACATCTGGTGAAATCAAGAAATCAAACTCCTCCAAATTTCCTCTCTATGATTCTTCTTCTGCATCAAAGGAAAGTGTGGAAATTCTTCAGGCTAATAGAAAACCTCATAATTAACTTTCACATGGTAAAGTGTGTTATGTTGGTGTAGATCTTATTGGATATAAATAATATGGTTCTAGATTGAGTTTATCATCTTTGTCATCTCCAAAGTATATGGATCCTCACCCTTCCAGAAAGGAGACAACTCCATTTACCTTTTATAGAATAAATAAGGATTATTCCATAGCTAATGATTTTATAAGGCTCTCTCCCATTGTAGGGACCAATGAACCTATTAATGTCAAACATGGGAATTCTACCAAATGCTCTTCCTCACAGATGTGTAGGGGGATCCATTACTCTTTTTAATTGCTCGCCATTAAATGTAATGAGGAGGATATACAAATTGGAGATGGTGTACCTAAAGTTGAAGTCTTAAAGGATGAATTTCATGATGTGCCTTCTGATGATGAAGGGGGACCATTTCAACATGTCAAAACTTGGATGAGGAGTCGACATTCTCATGGATGGGGTGGATGAGCCTCTTTTCAAAGTATGAGCACTCAATCACGAGATGTTTGATATTTATCATTTTTCTATTATTTTGGGAAGCTTTACTAACCTTGGCCCCCTTCTTTTGTGTAATTTTTCAACCTTCTAGAAAAATAAATTAAAAATATATATATTAAAAACATATTGAAAATATTAAAACATAAAAAATGAGTATGCATAGATAAATATTAAAAACAAATAAATTCAATAAATATTAATAATGAAAAGTTATTATTAATTCAATGAATATTAAAAATGAATTAATAAAATTAAATAAATTTAAAAAATATAAAAAAATGAATTTGTAACATTAATTACATAAACCAAAAACACATAAAAAATGAATAAATAAATAATATCAATTATATAAATAAAAAATTATTAATAATGAATTATATTACATATTTAAATTATAAAAATATTATAAAATATATTTAAATAAATTAGTTATATAAATTTCAAACATATTGAAAATGTTAAAACCTTATAAATAAAAATTAATAAAAATTAATCATATAAATAACAAACATATTGAAAATATTAAAAGTTAATAAATAAATATGTATATATAAATAGTAAAAAATGAATAAATTCCCCAAATATTAAAAATAAATAAATAATATTAAATGAAAGAATACTAAAAAACCAAATAAAATTAAATAAATTATAAAAAAAATTAAAATATGAATTTATAACATTAATTACATAAATTAAAAAATAGTAATGATGAATAAATATTAATAGGTACTGTTTAATACAAAATATTTAAAATAAGTTTCTAATAAAAAATAAATAAAAAACATTTATATTAAGATTTAAAAAATATCAAAAAATTAGTAAATATTAGAAATAAATAGATATTAATTATAAAAACTACAAACATATTAAAATTATTGTATATTATGTGTTTTTGTGTTTTTGTGTTTGTGTGTGTTTGTAGTTATCATCTGATGAAAAATTCAAAAAAAATATTTTATGATAATTCCTCTTATTTAACTAGGTTGATAGGTGGTGGGAATTGAGTCCCCTCTCTATATGAGTTTCTTTCTAGGTTTCTCTAAGATTTTCTATTATCTATTGGTTTAAAAACTATTATTTCTTATTTTCATTAGAAATTTTGTGTGAGATTTTTTATTTTCTTCTTCATAAGTTTTATCTTGTCTAGATCACATTGTTTTTTTACTTGGGTGTATGCATCTATCTAGAATAATCAGAATGAATTTGCTTTAGTTTGGTTCATATGGATATGTATTGGCATATCAAGATCTATAATGGATTTTTTGGTTTAATTAAATCATAATGATATTGAATATCTCTATCAGATTAGAAGGTTTTGTCAATATTATCGGTCCAATTGGATATTCATCAATGGGTTTTTAATTTTTTGGATTGACCGAATTTTTTTTTCCATTGGTCTATTATAATTTAAATCATTCTATATCTTCATTAGTATATTCGGTCTGATATTTAGAGTATGTGAATGGAAGAAAATAGTTTCCATAAGATATGACATAGTGAGTTCGAAGGTGAAGTTTTATCTGGTTCCTAGAATAATTTAAGGATTCATGAGGGTAAATAAAGGATTGATTTTTTTAGAGGTGGACCCACCTAGCATAGTGTTTTTTTGTAATAGGTCACTATTTAATAGGATATCTCTCCTACAATAATAAAAATTATGTTTTAGAACTATCATGGGCTTGGGAACCTGTGAAGAGTTAGAACACGCTATTTATGGAGCACCAAATATAGCCATGATGTGGTATTTTGGTCTAAGACCATATTATTTTACAAGGACTTGAGAGGGATCACAGAAAAAGATGTCTTTTAAGTTTTCTTTTCTTATTAAAAGTGTATATTGCGGTTTTTTCAAGAACAAACTGATTTTACTTTAGATAACATGTATATTTGATGATTTGGCTATTAATAAAAAAATATTATTCATTATTATTCATTATTCTACATGAATTTAATTTAATATTATGAAAGAGTATATGTCGCATTTATAAGGTCATAGTAGTTCCCCACTATGATGAGAACCTTGAAATTCCTGGTTGATATTCTTAAACATAGTTCTGATATCAGATAACATTCTATTATGGGGCACATCATATTTTCACTATTAGGTGTGATTACTCATAATAAAATGATATTTATTCTTGTGATGTTCACACTTAGTAATCATCAATATAGAAGGTTATGAGAATAGACCTGGTATTAGGAAATTAACATGTTTATGAGCCATCAAATATTTCTTTCATTAATCATGTGTGATTATAATTATATTTTAATATAATCATTAATATATTCCATGACTCACTCACTTAGATTTACGGACCAAAACCCTGATTTCATATGTTCAAGGAAAGTATGGTATTTTGGGTGTTTCACGAATGATATTCTATTAATGAATATATTGAGGAATTATTTGTCCCTTTCATCTTTATAGAAGTTGATATCTCAGTCCTCTGATTGGAATAAAACCATTGCTTTAAATTTTATTCCCATGGTGTAACGACATGTTTATTTCAGATAGTCAAAGAACAATGTATCAATTATATAGTTTGATGATAGAAATGTGAAACCTACTTGATGAGATATTGTGAAAAAGTGATTATATTACAAAGGGATCACTCATATGTGGTTATTAATTTTTTGACATTAAGTTCTTTCTCTTGGGTTCATTGACCTATTGTTAGATGGTAATATTTAATTTTAGGAAAGCTCAACTAATACAAATGGGAAAGAATCCTGGAGAGTTACGCATTAAGTGCTTTCATTGAAAATGAATAAATTATATTCAAATTTAATTATTTGGATAAATATTATTCTCAATAGAAAGGAATGATTTTATTTAATTTTTATGGATTGAAAATATTTTTTAAATTTTTATTCCCCAAATTGTGAATATAAATATTTATTTATTTTATTGAATATTTAATAAAAGTCTATTTTCTAGACTATGAATACAATATTTATTTATGAATAAATATTTAATAAATATTAATTTAGATATTATATAAATTTCTAGGAATTTGAGTGGACCAATATTTTTTCTAATGATAAATATTAATTTATAAGCTAGTAAAATAATATTTATCATTGCGCCAGTTAGCGCATTCCATAAAATAATAACAATATTTTTATTATATAATGGGTTAATTTTAGGATTATTATATAATTTTATGGTTGTTTTGAAATTATATAATATTTTAATATAAACCCTAACTTTATAAATAGGCAATTATGTCTATAGTGAAGGTTTAATCAAGAATTGAGAATCTTTGTACACAATAGACTCCTCTCTAAAATTCCTCTTTCTCTCCTCCTCTCAAGAATGAGATGATCAAGTGAGAATCATTCAATCCAAAAGGATATATAATTAATCAATATCAAATACACAATATGATATATCTATCATGCTAGCACCTGACATTCCATTGGTGTTTCTTGGTGATCAAGGGTCCATGTGTAGATCACTGCGAGAGGGATTCTACAATTGAATCCCACATATGAAATATAAGTTAAATGAAAATAGTTTTTCAGGATTATCAAAATAATTATCGAAGAAATATCCTAAGACCAAGCATCCTTTATCAGATCTAATGTAAATTAATTATAAATTTATGGTTTATTGATCCTCTTTGTTTTTTAGGCTTTTAAAATGTCAATATTCAATGGAATAAAAAAATTCATGATGTTTAAATCTTGCACACTTTTTGAATGATCAACCAGATCTGACAGAACCATTATGGTTATCTGGTGTAAGAACCCATGTTCTTAGACTAGATAAAAAAAATTTAAAAAAAAATTCGTTTATCGGTGGGTCAGTTTTAAAACCACGCTTCGGAACGAGGTTCCGAGTGCGCGAACCGGTTCAAGCAGTGACATTGGGTTGCGCATGGGCGGTTAGACCATGCGGGTCAAGTCGCGTAGTTTACCGTTTGTCAAAACGTGTTACCTAATTAATTTGAATTAATTGATGTTTTAATAATAATAATAATAGTGAGAGATTATTATTATGAAATGTTGTGAAAATGCGTTTAATAAAATGATGGTCAAACGAGATTAAATGTGGATGTTTTAATAATAATAATTTTGGAAGATTATTGTAGAGACCCGAAGCTTGACGTACATGGACATTACATTACTTTTGCGGAATACTTAGTACATAACAAAAACACACACACAAGGATCGTAATAGTTTAGTGTCTTTGGATACTCAGAATATAATCTTCTAATCGTGGTGAAAGATCTTCAACATCTCCCATAAATATCTTCCTTTTTTTATCTAAAACCTTTCTTTATATCCTGGGGAAAAGAAAACATAAAAGGGTGAGCTCAAATGCTCAGTAAGGGTAAACAAAAGAAATATCAATCACATCATATTCATAAGAACATAACATTTTGGAAATCTTAACCTGCAAAAGAGAGCATAATTTCATAACATGGGATAAATCATAGTAGTGAAATGAAATCCCAATAATCATAACATAAAACATGAATCTTTGTGGCATACACTGGTCTCCATTGGATCTTTTGGCATCCATAAATTCTTTATGATATTTCCATGTAAATTGGTATCCCCATTAAAATGGATAAAGAAACTAAGACTGCAAGGTTTGGGCATTTTTCCCACTTTCAGGTTGAGGTTGATTCAGGTTCAACTCTATTTGATCAAATATTTTTTCTACTGATGAAGATGAGTTTGATTTGAAAATTATCTATGAATGGATTCCAAAATTCTATAAGGAATGTAATATTATTGGGCTTGATATGACCAATTATAGGATATCGAATGTTTGTGATGTTTGTCATACTCTCGGTCATGATAGGAATTCTTGTTTCAAAAGGGGCAGGAAATCAGGTGTTCCTGATCCTCGAAAGACTAGGCAGTTAGAGGTTGTCTCTAATGTTGATGCACATGTTGGTCAATCTGAAGGACAACTGACTAATGTTGTTGGGAAATTGGATGTGAAGGGAACTCAGTAGTCAGTTGATATTCCTATGCATGGTTCTAGTAAGCAGAGGCTTTGGTTGGATATTGTTGATAAGGCAACTGAAGATGATGATGGGAAAAGTTCAACGATGAACAAAAGATAGAGTTACCCTCGAAGTTGTTGGGAAAGATGGGAAAGAAATGAACACACAAACGATTGAAAACACGAACGCGCAATGGAAATAAAATCTTTCATTCCAAATAAAATCCTGCAGAACTAAAGTGGATGCACAACGACCAAAAGTAAATGTGCAGAGTGTAAAAAATTGACACAGGAAATTTTTACGTGGAAAACCCAAAATGGAAAAACCACAGGAATTAGTCCAGAAAGAGGAATCCACTAAAATGAATAAGTACACGGTAGAGACTCCCCAAAAATAGAAGTGATCTCAAAAGTAATACTCTTTGATGTAGATGAAAAATGAACATCAATGAAAGGCGATCACCAAATTAGCTATGCTCTTGACATTGTGGATGCCCTATAAAAGTCTTGTTGCTGCCTCCTTTTATAGCAAAACAATCCATGTAAAGATGTTTCGCCATGTCAACAATGCGTCTCCGCGTGAATTAATTCACACAGTCTTGACCTACATTAAAAACACCACATAAATAGAGAAACCGTGTGGCGCTCCAATTGAGGAGGCGTTACGCGGTGCGCTAACTAGGAAGGCGCCCAACAAACTCCCCCTCCGACTCAAGTGGGGATCATTGCCAACCATTTTGCTCTTGTGATAAAAAAAAATATCAGCCTCCCCTGCAAAATGAAATCCAAAATCAAACTATGACTGTTATCAACAACGGAACACGCCTCATGACTCCTGCTAGTCAATCAGACATTTGATATCCCAGAAACACCTCTGGTACCGCCGTTGTCTTTTGATAATATCCTTCGAGTCCTTGAAAAATAGCTCCATCAAATATCTGTCACCGCGTTCTGCAACTGAGCACTTCAACCAATCCCTCTGATACTAGATGTTGGGAAAGATAGGAAAGCGCCGAATGCACAAAAAACTGAAAAGACGAACGCGTAGCTGAAATAAAATCTTTCCCTCCAAATAAAAGCCTTCAGAACTAAAGTGGATGCGCAACGACCAAAAGTAAATGTGCAGAATGTACAAAATTGACACCATAATCTTTTACGTTGAAAACCCAAAAGGGAAAAACCACGGGACCTACTCCAGAAAGAGGAATCCACTAAAATGTAGAAGTACACGGTAGTGACTCCCCAAAAATAGAAGTGATCTCAAAATTAATAATTTTCGATGCAGAGGAAAAATGATTGTCAATGAAAGGTGATCACCAAATTTGCTCTGCTCTTGACATTGTGGATGTCCTATAAAAGCCTTGTTGCTTCCTCCTTTTATAGCAAAACAATTCGTGTGAAGATGTGTTGCCATGTCAAAAATCCGTCTTCGCGTGAACTAATTCGTAAGGTCTTGACCCGCATTAAAAACACCTCATAAATAGGGAAACTGCGTGGTGCTCCAATTGAGGAGGCGTTACGCGGTGCATTAACCAGGAAGGCACTGAACAAAAGTGGGTAGTCCTTCTAATCTTGCCAAATTCCCTGGTGAGCAAGTCATCAGACATACTGAGGTGCAAGCTGTAGTTGATGATATTCATGAGCAAGTGGTTGACACAACCTGTAAGACCAGTGAATTTATGGTTGCTTCTACTTTTTTTGAAGGATTGGAATCTACCGAGAGGGAAGTGACTGTGCAAGCCACGAATGACATGCATGAGGGAATGATCTTCGGAAAGCGGAATGTGGATAATGAGGGTTTTCGAGTGGTTCTAAAGAGAACTGACTTTCATCCTAAGTCACCTAAAGTTTTTGCTCATACACCTGATAACTCAAATAATGACACATGCAGTAACCGTTTTGAGGCACCTGAGCCAGATGAAACAAGTGCACATGATGAAATGATGCATCAGAAAACACAGAGGTGAGGTAGGCATCCGAAAGTGTCGGGGATGGGGTGGTCGTGATGATTCAAATCGAGGGTGTGGGCGAGGCATGTCTTTCTAGGTCGGCTCAGTTAACTCCATAGCAGAGGAAGGTTAAGCAACAGTATTTTGCGCTTTTTAATTAGAGGAATTCATATTCAACGTGGGAGTCTGCTAATGATCTTGATGATTCAGGTCATAACTCTGATCATGATTATGATGACACTTGAGTTGTTTTTTTCCTTTTAGATGTGGGTTTGACTTTTTGACTTCATCCTTCTTTCATGTACTGTTTGTTTTTCTTTTATTTAATAATAAGGGGTTTGGCCTTGAACCTTCTTGGTAATTATAAATATAAATATATATATATATATATATATATATATATATATATAATTACACACACACACACACACAATTATATAATATATATATATATATATTTACATTTAAAATGAATTTATAATAATATAATTATAAATCTAATATATTTAAATATACATTTAAATATATATTTATAACAATATAAATATAGATTAATAAGAATTATAAAATTATAAATATATTTTAATATTTATATAATTATAAATACTTTTTAAATGTACATATAATTATATTTTAATAATTATATATTATAAATATATTAACTTTTATTTATAATTATATTTTTAAATAAATTTATAAAAAATTAAAAAAAATTAAAACATATAATAAATTATAAATATATTTATATATATATAAATGTTTGTTTACAATTATAGATAAATATAATTATAAATAAATATATTTATAAATATGTATATATATATATATATATATATTTAATTAATAAAAATAATTATAAATCTATATTTTTATAATTATAAATATTTATCTATAAATAAACTTGACATTTTTTAAAACATAACTTCTATAATAAATATATCGTTACTACCATAAATAAATACGTATTAATATTTGTAATAAATATATAATTATAAAAATTTATAATAAATATATAATTATAATTATATTTACAAATATTTTTATAATTGATATATAGTTACTATAATAAATATTTAAAATAAATATATAATCAATATAATAAATATTTATTTATATAGTTATAAATAAAACTTATTTAATATATAAATTACTATAATAAATATTTTTAATAAATATATAATCACTATAGTAAATATTTATAAATACAATAAACATATAATTACAATTATTTAAATATATTTATAATTATATAAATGTTGATACATATATATATATATATAATATTTATATATATAATCCATATATAATAATTATATTTATATAACCATAAATATATTTAAATTTTTTTGATTATATATTTATTATATTAATAAATATTTAGTATAGTAATTATATATTTATTTATATTTATATTTATATTTATATATTTAATATATATTTCTTATATTTATTATAAATATTTATTATAGTAATTATATATTTATTGTAATTATTTATAAAACGCCAATTCAATTGGCGCAATGGAGACCCATTTGCTAAAAGAAAAAATATGTTGCCCACATAAATTATAAAGGGAAAATGAAAAACCTCTGCAAATTTTGCCCTATAATTATCATGTATCACTACCTAAAAATTCAAATAAGTAGATATGAAGGATGAAAATGGTACCGGCTCTCCGAAGGTTATTTAGATATATCTGAATAATTTTAGATACCGGAATAAGGAAACACACGTGCCTTTCACTATATAATATATATATACCTACAGGTGCACCAGGTGCCGCATACAGTTTTTTGATCCCTCTCCATGGAATTCCAAAGCCTTCCTCCCTTCTTTCAATACACCGTCCAGATTGAAGCCCACGAACGCGGCGTCGACAACGTCCCCCCTGCAAACCCCCCACCGTCAGATGACGCCCAACCCAACCACACTGCGAGCTGCCCTCCACCGGCAGCCGTCGACTCCTGCGCTGGCTTCACACCGTTGAGCCATGGCAGCGCCGCCGCCTCATCCACATCCCCCGACGTCAGCGCCCACCTAGAAGCCGCGGGCGACGACAACATCAACTTTCGATTGCGCTTCATCGATGTGGAGCAGTGGATTACCGTATCGGGAAACGATGACGGAACCGAACCCACCTCCACCGTGATCCATGAAACCATGAACCCCACTGCCAGCGTCGACGCCACACTCACCCGACTCAAGTTGAAGCAGTTCGGGGACAAGGCCTCGCGGCTCATAGAATTCTTGATATGGGACATCGAAAGGTTGTCCGGATCCATCATCGACCCTGACGTCAGGATTGGATTGATTGACGACATCCTTTGTCGCATCAACTCCCGAGGCCCAGCCCAGATAGCAGTGGAGATCGAGCGAACGACTTACAGGGTCGGAAACCAGATCCAGGCCCCGATGGGTGTGTGGGAGGAATTCATAGTTGTTCGCCCGGCGTCAGAGACGGCAGTTAGGGCGGTGGTGGAGGATGGAAATGCGGTGGCCATTGAGGGCGAGGAGGAGACGTGCGTGATATGCATGGAAGGGCTCCCCCGGGGGTGTATGGCGGCGGCTCTGCCGTGCGCCCATGTATTTCACGGCGACTGCATCGGGCGGTGGCTCGGTGGCAGCAACTCCTGCCCCATCTGCCGTTTCCAGATGCCGACAGACTGATTTGCCTTTGCTTCTTGAAGGCTTTTGTTTCCCTGGAAGGGTTTTATTGTGTCCCATGTTATGCCGCATGGAAGCATTTCTCCTGAGTATCTTAACTTATACTAATAGGTTTTGAAAATCATATGATGAAATTCCTTGTCATAATGATAAGGAATTGTGAATTTGCATGTATGCCATTTGTGTTTCAATTAAATTGAATTAATATGAATTCGTGTACGATTGTCGATCGCTTATACTCAATTCTTTATTAAACCATTGCGGCACTGCACAGAACCACATGTCTTGCTTAGCTTCCATGATACTAGCTAGTATGAGCGTCTTGACCAAGATCTAATATCCAAACATCACTCTTAACAACCAATGAGTCAAAGATCTAAAGCCCAAACTCAAATCCATCTATTACCATGAGAGATAGGCAACCAAGGCAATCACTACCAAATTTCAGTCTTTTAACATCATGTAAAAAGGGTTTTAACAGAACCAAAAAAACTTTGTTGTACTTAGTGTCGTTAAAGGGTGGACCACCAACAAATACACCTGTAACCTTAATGCAAATACATAATATAATTGAAATAAATTTTACATCACAAATATATAAAAACGACTATAAAAATTTCCAACACGGTTTTGTATAATTATATTTGAAATTGATATCCACAAACATTTAAAAACGTTAATGTTTCATCATCTTTGACACCCGTGATCCCCCTCTCAAAAAAGTGAGACCATGGTATCATTTGGTAAACAATCCAACTCAACCCAAGCCAAAGAATCCACCTATATAAGAAAACAAATATTATGTTCGTAATACTATAAAGAAATAAATTAAACATAAATATGAAAGAATACATTAATAAAATGTAAATTTTAATACGACACACTTAAATTTATACCAGTCATATTGTGCGTCACATTAAGGAGGGGAAGATTCCTACACCTCACAAATGGCTTATTGATCATTGTCCTAAAGTATGAAAGTGCCCAGTCAGAGTATCGTATCATTAAGAGGGGGAGGAGTGAATCAGTGATATCCTTTTTCTTTTATGTCTCTTTTCAATTGAAACAACCTTCACCTCCTGTTAAAGATTTCAATTCCCTACAGAGAAACAAATCAAAAAACATCCAAAGGAACACAAAGATTTACATGGTTCACTATTCAATAAGAATAGTTTCGTCCTTGGTATGGTTTTGAAATGATCCAATACCACACAATCCAATAGAAATAAATCCTTGGATTAAAATGAGTAGGATGTACCCTTTCACTCGTGTAGCATTATGAAACAATCCCACTAGTGCGTGTTCACCCTCTTAGCACAATAGGGTAATACTATTGTTTTGTAACAACTCATGTTAACTGCACTTCTTTTCTATTCAACAAATATATTCAATTGAAATACAATTCATCAATTACTTACCCAGAAGAAAAGTTAAGAACCACATGGACTTTGTTATGTAACACTGAGTACGATCTTTTCTGAGTCTGATTCCTCTGAGTCCGACTCTTACAAAACAATACTCCCAGACTGATTTTCTGATATAATACAATAGAGTAGAATTAACACCACATCCATCCCTGAGTATGATGAAACTCAGTACGATACTTCCTCAGTCCAAAAATCATCAATATGGTGATACACAATATGAAAATCCCATTCCGATTAATTCAGTCAGATACCAAAACTAGCCGAATACAATCCCCGTCGAAATGTATTCAATACAAAACAAAGCGGTATCACTTTCTCTCACTAAAAAAACAGAGGTACTCTCTCTTCTATGGTGAACAATGCAATTATCAAAAGCACAAAGTACTTTCTCCTTTTATAGGTGACCCAAAACAGGTTTAGGTGGGAATCCCAAAACATTTTCCCACTCACCAAAATTCACCCAAAATATCATTTCCCCTGAAATCTTGGAATTCATTTTCACTACTACAAAAAACGGGCTTTATCAGCTCTCAAAACGGGCTTTTACAGCGCTAAAAAAGCGTTGTAAAGCTCAGTGCTGATAGGGGGTCCCCTTTATCAGTGCTAAAAGAGCGCTGATAAATGATACCTTTATCAGTGCTAAAAAAGCATTGATAAATGGTTTCTTTATTAACACATTTTTAGCGTTGATAAATGCACTGCCTGTTGTAATATAAAAATCTGCAGCAGCACACCCAAACAAGACCTACAAAAAAATCAGCATATCAACAAGTATACCCATACAAAATTAACACATAATTCATAAGGTAATTTCATCATGTATACCCATACAAAAAGTATACCCATAAACCATTAACGCATAATTCATAAATTATTTAAATAGATAAAGATTTCAATTCAGAATTCAAGGGGTTGGGGGGACTGTTCAGGGGTTTGAGGTGGCTTTCCTAGGAGGGTAGGGGGTGTCCAGGGGGTGGGGGTGTCCGAGGGGGGTGTCTGGGAGGCTGGGGGTGTCCGGGGGGATAGGGCTGTCTAAGGGGGTGGGGTGGTGTCCTGGGGGGTGGTGGGGGCTGTCCATTAGGGTGGGGTTTTCCAGGGGGTGGGGTGTCCAGGTGGGGGGTGGTGTCGAGGAGGGGTGGGGGGGGGGGGGGGGCGTCCGGGGGGGGGGGGGGGGGGGGGTCCAGGGGGGGGGGGGTCCAGGGGGGATGGTGGGGTGTCCAGGGGGGGCTGTCCATGGGGGTGTCCAGGGGGTGGGGTGGTGTCCAGGGTGTTGGGGGGGGGGGGGGGGTTTCTAGGGGGTGGGGTGTCTAGGGGGTGGGATGGTATCCAAGGGGCGGGGCGGTCTAGGGGGTTGGTGGGGCTCTCCTAGGTGTGTGGGGTGGTGTCCAGGGGTGGGGTTGGCTGTCCAAGGGGGTGGGGATATCTAGGGGGTGGGGGTGTCCAGGTGGTCGGGTGGTGTCTAGGAGGGGTGGAGGTATTGTCCAGGGGGTTGGTGGGTGTCTAGGGGTGGGGGCATCCATAGGGGTGTCCAGGGGCTGGGGTGGTGTCCAGGGGGTTGGGGGGATTTCCAGGGGTGGGGGTGTTCGGGGGGGGGGGGGGGGTGGTGTCTAGGGTGTAAGAACCCGGTTCTTATTGTTGAGGTATGAGTTTCTTCTTTTCCTTTTTCCTGAAGTGTTTTTTAGAAAATGAGGAAAATGGGAAAAAATCCCAAACATTGTGGGTACAGGTCGTGTAATTTTCCACACATCATGTATTTTGGCCGTGTGAGATGAGTACACAGGGCGTGTAGGCCTGTCGGTGATGAAGGGTGTAATAACCATCTACATGCCCTGTACTTTGTATTACATGCTGTGTAATCAGTTGGCAGATGAACATGGTGGTGGTGAAAAGTAGTTGCAAGAGGAACAATTAAATAATGAAAAGTACATGCCGTGTACTTGAGAGTACATGCCGTGTAGTTTATTTTTTTCGCTTAAAACGGGCAGTAGCCTCCTCATTTGGCAGAGGAGGCCGTGGACGCATTTGGAGCTTGTAAAGAGAGGCCATAACTTGGAGGTGCTCCCGATCGCACGCCGGAAATCCATTTCTTCCGTCGTCGATCTTGTTTGAACCGTACAGGTAAGACCTTCCTTCTCCTTGATCTGTTATTACTAATTCATTCTTGAGGGGAAGTTATTTAAATTTGATTGGAAAAATGTTTATCCTAGATCTATGCCTTTCTCGGTGGTTTCGGAAGGATTCATTCACGTATATCGATTAGGGGAGATCAAGGTAGGTGTTCTGGTGTATAATTCCAACTATGGAGTGTTTTTGTGTACCATTTTGCTATACGCCCATGTTTAAGGTGTCGTATGGCTGAGGCCTTGGCTATTTAGATATCTAGAACTGCATAGATAATCTAATGATAAATGTAAAATGTTAATTGGGATCATTTCTTGGATCTAGGGCCACCCTGTGGGCGCGTTCCCTTGTTTAACCATTTGGACAGGTTACCCGAGGGTATACTGTGAATTTTAGCATCCTTTGAATTGACTTGAGAGAAATTTTATATAAATTGCTTGCTTATGTGTTGGGCTCGGCCCGATTACTTGCTTAGCATGAGGGCAATGTTTCTTTTAGCCTGCAAGAAATTTTTCTCATGCCTATGGGTAGTAGATTCTGTTCCTCTGGGCGACACCTCATACGCCTATGGGAAATATTCGTTATGCTTGTGGGAATTCACCCGTGGGTTTCGCTTCGGATTACCTGAGGGTAAGGATTTGCACGTCTGCATACAATATCTACATTATGTATTCACTGTGGTGATTTACTATGTTGTACCTTCCATGCTAAAGCACAAGCATGGTATTGATAAATAATTAATAAAATGGCAATTCAATTGGTAGAGATAGTTACTTTTGAGAACTGCCTAGTTTACTGCATTTTATTATTGCACACTTCTATTTCATATTTTCACTGACAGTTGGGCATGGGCCTTTGGTGGTTGCCTACTGGGATTTATTTCTCACACCCTGTTTGGGTCATGTCTTGTTCCCAAACAAATTACATTGTTGTAGGTGTGGATAAGGGAAAAAGTCCCAATACAGGTAATTGATTGTTGCAGAGGAGTGAGAGGGCATGGGACCGAGCTTAGGCTCGCGATGCGGCAGAGTTCCTGCTGCACTATTTTGTTTTCCTTTGCTGTACTTGTACATTGTATTGGATTATTCTATATTATAGTGTATCTTATTTTGGATGCTTTCTTAGAATTAGGGACATATCACATCATTTTATATGACTGTTGGTCTTTTGTTTACTTCAGCACTCTGTCTATTTGAGCATTGGTATTGTTTACTGCTTCCTATTTTTGTGTGTTTATATCTATTTACACTGCTCTACACTTTGAAAAATGAGGGCATAGTTTCTCCACTATCAGACCTAGGACCTCACTGCTAGTCGGCAGCCTCTGGCATTTGGGGAAATGCGCTTGAGGTCATGTGACCAACTGGGTTCGGGCACCTGTTAAGTGGCACCCGGATCCGGGACGTTACAAAGTGGTATAAAAGGGGTTCTTTTCTTTGACTTACTGTTTGGAGCCTATAGTCCGGGATAGGACAGAATATGTACTTGGTAATAAGTTGTTCCCAGGAGTAGCTAACCCATGTACAGGAAAAAGCCAATTTACCTCACGTTGCAATTTTTCCGATTTTGCAATTTTAGGGTTGATCTGATTTTCGCCGTTGGGTGATGCACTTGTGGTGTGCTATTCTATTTTTAAACTAGGTTCTATTTAGTTTCAACTCGATGAGATGAGGGTATTCCATCTCATGCATCATTTAGGCACATGTTAGAATCACATGCCATGCATAGTTTCCATGCCATGAAGGTGCATTAGAAATTTCATGTTGTTGTGAAAGATGTTGTGCAACTAAAATTATGTTGTTGTGATAGATGCCTTGATAAAATACCTGCTATTTGATAGGGTATTGTTATATGAGTTATTGTAGAATGAATGCCAAACTTTGGTTCTTGAGGAGTATGGGCCCTCATTGAGTGGAATTTGGTGGATCATTGACCTGTTGACTTTGTTATAACATGTATAAGATCCCAACCTTTGATTCGCTGGGAGTATGGGCCCTCACAGATTGGAATTTGGCACTTAGGTGTTGGTTTCAGTGTTTTTATGGGCTTCAGAGAAGTTTCTAAGGCTTACTGTCCAGAAATGCCCCGAATACACACCGTGTAGTTTTGATTACACACCATTTACTCTTCTGTTTGGGAAGAAACGAATTTTTTTAGTACACGCCGTGTACCGTATGTACATGCCGTTTAGTTTCTACCCATGTCATAGGCCATGCAGGCAGGAACATGGGATAATGAAACTTTTAAAGCACACACTGTGTACTGATTATACACACCGTGTGGTGTAAAACCTGTGTCCGCCGTGTAACTAACAACACAAGCGGAGAAATCCGAGCTTATACAAGCCGTGTGAATGATGAACACACCGTGTACTTTGACCTAGGATCCATCCGTGTAACTAACAAACATGGGTCAGTGTTACCTCTTCTTGGACACGTTGTGTACCTATGGGACACGCTGTGTAGTCTGGACCAGTGACAGACCGTGTATACTTGGCCGTGTGGCTGGGAAAATAGGGTGGTGTACACACCGTGTGTGGGTGTAACATGCTGTGTAGTGTCATCTGAGTAGCCGACCGTGTCACTAACGACACAGGTAGTTGGAAATTAATTCGTACACGTCATGTCTAACTAGAACACACTGTATAGTCTGATCTGTGTACCCAGCCGTGTAATGGACATCACGGGTCAGAGAGGCTCATTAGGTACACACCGTGTTGATGTTGTACACGTTGTGTAGTCTTGTATAAAGTAGAGCCGTGCAGCTAAGATGTGTAGAAGTACTTGGGTAGAGGAAGAAAATTCAAGTACAGTCCATGTGTATAGACAACACGCCATGTGTTTGGGGTGTTACACGACCTATTTTGGCAGAAGTACACGCCCATGTGAAACACTTGAGGGAACCCGCCGTGTAGTTATTATACACACCGTGTAGTCTTATTTTGTAAAACTTGAATGTTTTTTTTCTCTTGTTACCTTCTTACACTCCTTGTTTTAGGTCTATTATAATCTTAATCTAAGGCATGTGTTTGACCATGTAGAGTCATGCTGCTGAGATGACCTCAAGTTGTTCAACATGAGAGAGGTAATGTGTATACTCCAGAGGTGGTAGGCCATAGGCTACCGATGGATCCTTTAGAAGAGCCATATGCAGTGCCAACCGTTATAACAGGCGTAGGCATTGATGCGTAGTTCTGTGAAGGATTCATGCGGTTTATGAAGACCTTCTCGGAAGCACCGCCGGCTACCACATCTATGGAAGAGTTGACGTGCATATTCCAGCAGCAGAAACTTCCTGCATTTTCAAGGGATGGCAGACCACATGCTGCAGAGTCTTGGAAGGGTTCTAT
The DNA here is from genome assembly GCA_963277665.1 of Viscum album. Lineage (NCBI taxonomy): Eukaryota > Viridiplantae > Streptophyta > Magnoliopsida > Santalales > Viscaceae > Viscum > Viscum album. The sequence continues at coordinate 1,075,114,828 of OY728129.1, forward strand.
GCAGACTATCTTCAAGCATCTAGAGACGCCTCCATGGCGGAGGGTCAAGCTCGCTACATACATACTGCGTGATTCTACCAAAAGGTGGTGGGATGTTACAACCTAGACAGAGAATCACAGAGACATTGCGTGGGAAGATTTTCAGGCAGTCTTCTACAAATTTTTCTTTCCAGATACGCTGAGGGTAGATCGCTCTTGAGAGTTCATGAATCTGCATCAAGGCGCAATGTCAGTGATGGATTATTTTGCCTGCTTCACCAAGCTATAGCGCTTTTCACCTGTTCTGGTTGGTGATGAGATGTTGAGGGATTGATGCTTTGAGGATGACCTTCGATATGACATCCGTGCACTGGTGAACGTTTTCAAGTTTCCTATTCTACTTACTATTATGAACTAGGCACTGATTACTGAGTGGAACCTACGGGAAGCTAGTGGTGCAGGCCAGGGTGGTTTGGCACCAGTTTCTGGTACTATTTCTACAGGTAAGAGGAAGAGGCAAATGAATTTCTATCACAGTGACAATACTATCTTGAAGAACTCTTCAAGTGGCCATGTCATGTGCTACCAGTGTGGTAGAGAGGGGAACAAGAGACCTCAGTGTCCACATGACCCAGTGTAGTGCCAAGCTTGCGGCAGGATGTGTCATCTCTAGCATTTTTGCAGGGCATTTCCACCAGTGGATAGTGAGAGGGGTTCTGTGTAGACTCCGTGTGTGGGGGCAGGGCCATTATCTTCTTACCAATTAGGGAATTGGGATACGTCAGGACATAAAGGCCGATGTTGTGGTTGTGGACATGGTATCTAGACACTAGGATCTTAGAGATAGTAGGGAGGGTCAGCTCAGGGTAGCCAGGCTGTGTCGCAGGGCCCCAGCACTGGGTAGGCATATGTAGTGCAACAGACCCAACATGAGCAGGATCTCAAACCTTCTATTGTCATAGGTACTATTCTAGTAGCTTATGTTTTGTCTTCAGTACTTTTTGATACTGGTGCTACACATTGCTTTATATCTATGCCAGTTGTGGATAAACTCGGGCTCTGTGTTTCTCCTTCTTCTGATATTATGGTGCTAGACAATCTCTTGGGGACTAGAACGGCTGGTGTGCGTCAGTGCAGGGAGTTCCCCCTAGAGGTTGGTGGGTGTCATTTTCTACGGGACCTCTATATCTTATAGATGAAGATCTATGGTGTCATTCTTGGGATAGACTGGTTGGTAACCTTTCTAACCTTTGTAGATTGCTATCGTTGCAGGGTGAGTTTCATGTCCCCAAAGGGCGGAGAGTTTCTATACAAGGATGAGTGGGATGTCCAGGCGAGCCGAGCAGGACCAAATCATCGTGGGTGAGGTGGAGAGACAGCCCATATTTCTAGTTTATATCTAGATGAACGGGGAACTTGTTAGAAGGATTTCCTCTCCAGTAGTTGATCGTTTCTCAGATGTCTTCCCAGACCACTTTGCAGCTCTTCCTCCTTAGTGAGAGGTGGATTTTTCTATAGAGCTAGTGCCAGGAGAAGCACTGGAGTCCATTCATCCTTATAGTATGACTACAGCAGAGTTGCAGGAGCTCAAGAGGTAGTTGGAGGAGTTACAGGAAAAGGGTTTCATCCAACCCAATACTTCTCCTTGGGGTTCGCCTATCCTATTTTCTATGAAGGAAAACAGTACCCTCAGACTTTGTGCGGATTATCGGAAGCTGAACCAGTTGACGGTCAAGAACCGATATCCATTTCCAAGGATAGATGATCTTTTTGATCAACTTCGAGGAGAACGAGTGTTCTCGAAGATTGACTTGAGATCCGGATATCGTCAGTTACACGTTAGGCCATCGGACACACTGCCTACAGTTTTTTGAAGCAAATATAGTCTTTATGAGTACTTGGTTATGCCGTTCGGACTCACGAACGCGCCAACAGTTTTCATGTCTCTGATGAATCATTTTTTCCACCCTTATTTGGATTATTTTGTGGTAGTCTTCATGGATGATATCTTGGTGTACTCTCACACTCTACACGACCATGCTACCCATCTTGAGATCATTCTGAGTACACTAAGATAGAATCAACTATATGCTAAGCTCTCAAAGTGCCACTTTTGGATGGACCAGATTCACTTCTTGGGTCATATTATCTCAGAGGCAGGAGTTGCGATAGACCCAGAGAAAGTGAAAATAGTGGTTTCCTGAGATAAGCCTAAGTATGTGTTTGAGATACGGAGTTTCTTGGGGCTGACTGGTTACTAAAGGTTCTTTATACAAAACTTCTTTTGCTTAGCAGCACCGTTGACAGGTTTGACTAAGAAGGTTGTGATGTTCGTTCGGTTAGAAGCTTGCGAGACAGGCTTTCAGGAGCTGAAGGGAAGGTTGACATCAGTAGTAGTCCTGATACTTCAGAAGCAAGGGAATAGCTATACAGTTTACTATGATGCATCCGTTATTGGGCTGGGAGTAGTGTTGATGCAGGGTGATCAAGTAGTTGCATACGGGTCTCTGCAGTTGAGGCCACATGAGAGGAATTACCTAACACATGATCTTGAGTTGGCTGCAGTTGTTCATGAGTTACGCTGTTGGAGACCTTATCTATTGGGAGAACACTTTTTGGTGTTTACAGACCACATAAGTCTTAAATACATCTTTACCCAGCATGACTTTAATTTGAGACAGCAAAGGTGGGTTGAATACCTCTAGTCCTTCGACTTTGAGCTTGCTTATATACCTGGTAAGGGTAACACAGTTGCTGATGCACTGAGTAGGAGGACTCAGATATAGGCAGTACAGGAGGCCAGTGGTGAGTGTTAGATTATGGATTTGTTGTCTGAGATTCATTTGGAGGTGCACGATAGTCAGGTGAAAACCTACCTTTCTTCCTTAGCTGTGACTTCTACCCTCCTGGATAGAGTAAGGATGAGACAACTATCAGATTCGGAAGGCCTAGTTCTACAGGAGTTGGTGGCAAGTGAGGACCCTTCCCCTGGTAGGATGATAGGCGATGATGAGGTACTGCGTGTCCATGGTCAAGTGTGGGTTCTATGGGATATATGAAAGGAGCTGATGTGGGGGTTTTATGCTTTAGCTTGGGAAGTGCATCCCAGAGTTACCAAAATGTACTGTGACTTGAGACGTCAGTATTGGTGGCTGGGTATGAAATGAGAAGTAGCTGGTTTTGTTGTGATATGTTCCACCTGTCAGTAGGTGAAGGTAGAGCATCAGAGGCCATCCAGACTGTTACATTAGTTACCCATTCCAGAGTGGAAATGGGATGATGTCGCGATGGACTTCGTGACTGGGTTGCCGAGGTCGTCTCAAGGTAGTGATGTTGTGTGGGTTGTTGTGGACAGACGTACAAAGGTAGGTCACTTTTTTCCGATCAAGGATACCTTCGGTGTTGATGATCTCGGAAAGTTGTATATCCGAGAGTTAGTACGCCTTCATGGGGTCCCTCATTCTATCGTTTCAAATATGGATTCCCATTTTACTTCTCATTTATGGGGGAGTTTTTAGAGGGCAATGGGTATACAGGTGCTTCTAAGCATAGCTTACCACCCATAGACCAATGGAAAGTCAGAGCGTATGATACAGGTGCTTGAGGACATGCTGCCCGCATGCATCCTAGACTTTGGGGGCTCTTGGGAGAAGCACATACCCTTGGTCGATTTTGCCTACAATAACAGTTTTCAGGAAACTACTGGGATGAAACTTTACGAGGATTTATATAGTAGACCATGCCGATCACCTTTGTGCTGGTTAGAGGTAGGTGATGCAGCTTTTTTGGGACCACATTTTGTGCAGGAGGCTTTAGAGTAGGCCCGGTTGATTCAGAAGCGGATGACTACTACACAGTCTCATTAGAAATCTTATGCTGATTGCCGCAAACGACCCTTGGAGTTCGTGGCCAGGGATCATGTTTTCTTGCATGTTTCACCAAGGTTGGAACATAGGCAGATCATGAGAGAGGGTAAACTATCACTGAGGTATGTTGGGCCATATGAGATTCTAGAGAGAGTCAGGCAGGTTTCCTATTGGTTGTAGTTACCAAAGAGGTACCGGTCCATGCACGACGTCTTCTATATATCTCAGCTACGCCGTTATCACTTAGACACACCTCACATCTTTCAGCCCGGGGAGGTTGAGCTTCAGGACGATGCGTCCTTTGAGGAGCATCTGATTTTTATTGTTGATAGAAGCATGAAGGTTCTCCAAGGATGGTTAGTTCCTCTCGTACGGGTGCTATGGCAGCATGGCTGAGTACAAGAAGAAACATGGGAACAAGAGACTGATGTACGTGCTCAGTGGCCAAAGTTGTTTTGAGCTTTATCTTCACTACCCTTGGAAGGGAAATTTGGGGATGAATTTCTTTAAGAGGGGATGTTTGCAAGAACCCGTTTCTTATTCTTGAGTTACAGGTTTCCTATTTTCCTTTTTCCTTAAGTATTTTTGAGAAAATGAGGAAAATTGGGAAAAATCCCAAACTTTGTGGGTACATGCCATGTAATTTTCCACACACCATGTATTTTGGCCATGTGGGATGAGTACATAGGGTGTTTAGGACTATTGGTGATGAAGGGTGTAATAACTATCTACACACTGTGTACTTAGTATTACACACCATGTAATAAGTCGACAGATGAACCGGGTGGCGGTGAAAATTAGCCGCCAGAGGAAAAATTAAATGATGAAAAGTACACACCGTGTACTTGATAGTACATGCCGTGTAGTTTGTTTTTTCACTTAAAATGGGTAGTAGACTCATCAGTTGTCAGAGGAGGTATTGGATGCATTTGGAGCTTGGAAAGAGAGGCCAGAGCTTGGAGGATCTCCCGATCGCACACCGGGGATCCATTTATTCCGATTCCAATCTTTTTTTAACCATACAGGTAAGACCTTACTTCTCCTTGATCCGTTCTTACCAATTATTTCCTGAATGGAAGTTATTTATGTTTGATTGGACAAAAGTTTATTTCAGAACTATGCCTTTCTCGGTGGTTTCGGAAGGCGTTGTTCACGTATATCGATTAGGGGAGATCAAGGTAGGTTTTCTGGTGTTTAATTCCAACTGTGGAGTGTTTTTGTGTACCATTTTGCTACGCGCCCATGTTTGGGGTGTCGTATGGCTAAGGCCTTGGCTATTTAGATATCTAGAACTGCAAAGATAATCTAATGATAAATGTAAAATGTTGATTGGGATCATTTCTTGGATCCAAGGCCACCCTGTGGGTTCGTTCCCTTGTTTAGCCTTTTTTCCAGGTTACCTGAGGGTATACTGTGAATTTTAGAATACTTTGAATTTCCTTGAGAAGAATTTTATATAATTTTATTACTTATGTGTTGGGCTTGGCCCGGTTACTTTCTTAACCTGAGGGAAGTGTTTCATTTAGCCTGCGTGAAATTTTTCTCATGCCTGTGGGAAGTAGATTCTGTGCCTATGGGAGACACCTCCTACACCTGCAGGCAATATTCATTATTGATGTGGGCAGTTACTTGTGGGTTTCAGTTTAGATTACCTGAGGGTAAAGATTTTCATGTCTGCGGACAACATCTACTTTGTGTATTCTCTGTGGTGATTTACTATGTTGTACCTGAGAAGCTAAATCACAAGCTTTGGATTGTTAAATAATTAATAAAATGGCAATGTAATTGGCAGAGATAGTTACTTTTGAGAACTACCTAGTTTACTGCATTTTATTATTGCACACTGCTGTTGCACATTTTCACTGACATTTGGGCATGGGCCATTGGTGGTTGCCTACTAGGATTTATTTCTCACACCCTATTTGGGTCATGTGTTGGGCCCAAACAGAATATATTGATGCAGGTATGGATAAGGGAAAGATTCCCTATATAGGTACTTGATTGTTGTAGAGGAGTGAGAGAGCATGGGACAGAGCTTAGGCTCGCGATGCAGGTGAGTTTCTACTGCACTGTTTTGTTTTCCTTTGCTGTACTTGTACTTTTATTGGATTATTATAGATTGTAGTGTATCATGTTTTGGAAGCTTTCTTAGACTTAGGGACATATTTCATCATTATATATGATTGTTGGTCTTTTCTTTACTTTAGCACTCTGTCTATTTCAGCATTGGTATTGTTTACTATTTCCTCTTTTTGTATGTTTATATATATTTCCACTGTGCTACTCTTTGAAAAATGAGGGCATAGTTTCCCCACTACCAGACCTAGGCCCTCGCTGCTAGTCGGAAGCCTCTGGAATTTGGGTAAATGCACTTGAGGTCATGTGACCAACCAGGTTCGAGGCACCTGTTGAGTGGCACCCGGATCTGGGGCGTTACACACATGGGTGGGGTGGGGATGTCCAAGGGGAGTGGGGTGGTGTCCAGGGGGTGGGGTGGTGTCTAGGAGGGTTGGGGGTGCCGTCTAGGGGATTGGTGGGTGTCCAGGGGCGGGGGTGTCTAGTGGGGGTGGGGGGGGGGGCTGTCAATGGGGGTGTCCAGGGGGGCTGGGGTGGTGTCCAGGGGGTTGGGGGGGGGGGCTTTCCAGGGGGTGGGGGAGTCCAGAGGAGTGGGGGGGGGGGGGTGTCCAGGGGGTGGGGTGGTGTCTAGGGGGTGGGGAAGGGGGGGTGGAAGTCCAGGGGGTTAGTGGAGCTGTCCAAGGGGGGTGGGGTGGTGTCCACGTGGGTGGGGGTGGCTTTGCAAGGGGGTGGGGGTGTCTAGGTGGTGGGGTGGTGTCTTGAGGGGTGGGGGTTCTCTTCAAGGGGTTGGGTGGGTGTCCTTGGGGTGGGGCTGTTTAGGGGGGGGGGTTGGGTGGTGTCTAGGGGGATGGGGGGGATTTCTAGGGGTGGGGTGTCTAGAGGGGTGAGGGTGGGGGTGTCCAGAGGGTGGGGTGGTAACCTGGGGGGGTGGGTGGGTGGGGGTCCAAGGGGTTAGTGGGGCTCTCCAATGGGGGTGGGGTGGTGTATAGGGGTTTTGGGGTGGTTTTCCATGGGGTTGGGGGGGGGGGGTGTCCAGGTGGTGGGGTGGTGTCTAGGAGGGTTGGGGCATCCAAAGGGTGGGGGATGTCCAGGGGTTTGGGGGTTTCAATTTTAAACAAAAGAGAGACACGTTGAGTGATACCAGCCACATCATTCCTCATATTGAGGTGGATTTGACTCTTACACGTTACAAATGACCCATGTATTGTTCCCCTAATGTATCAACAGAATACGAATGCGTTTGGTTGGAAATCTGTACGTCAGTTGTTGTTTTCACTTGAAATTCTGTCCATTTTAAACAAAAGAGAGACTTTGAGTGACACCGACCACACTGTTCCTTGGATTGAGGTGGGGTTGACTCATTCACGTCACAAATGACCCATGGATCATTCCCCTAACGTATCAACACAATCTGAATGTGTTTGGTCTGATTTCTGTACGTCAATTGTTGTTTTCACTTTAAATTCTATCCATTTTAAACAAAAGAGAGAAACTTTGAGTGATACTGTCCACACCATGCCTCATATTGAGGTAGGTTTGACTCTTACATGTCAAAAATGACCCATGGATTGTTCCCCTAAGTATCAACACTATTTGAATGCATTTTGTTTGGATTTCCATTCGTCAGTTGATGTTTTCACTTAAAATTCTGTCCAGAGACACTTTGAGTGATACCATCCACAACATGCCTCATATTAAAGTGAGGTTGACTCATACATGTCAAAAATGACCCATGTATTTTTCCCCTAATGTATCAAAACAATCCAAATGCATTTTCTTAGATTTCCGTATGTCAGTTGTTGTTTTCACTTGAAATTCTGTCCATTTTAAACAGAAGATAGAATTTGAGTGATACTAGCCACACCATTCCTCATATTGAGGTGAGGTTTCCTCGTACATTTCAATAATGACCCATGGATCATTTCCCTAAAGTATCAACACAATATGAATGTGTTTGGTCAGATTTCCGTACGTCAGTTGTTGTTTTTACTTAAAATTCTGTCCATTTTAAACAAAAGAGAGACACTTTGGGTGATATCGGCCACACCGTGCCTCAGATTGAGGCGGGGATGAATCTTACATGCCAAAAATGACCCATTTATTGTTCCCTGATAGTATCAACACAATCAGAATGCTTTTGGTTTGATTTTCATAAACCAGTTGTTGTTTTCACTTAAAAATCTGTCCATTTTTAACAAAAGAGAGACTTTGAGTGATACCGACCTCACCATGCCTCAGATTGAGGCTAGGATGACTCATATGCATCAAAAATCACCCATGTATTGTTTCCATAATGTATAAACACAATCCAAATGAATTTGGTCATATTTTTGTATGTCAGTTGTTGTTTTCACTTAAAATTCTGTCCATTTTAAAAAAAAGAGAGACTTTGAGTGATACCAGCGAAAATGTGCCTCAGATTGAGGTGGTGTTGACTCGTACGAATAAAAAATGACCCATGGATCGTTCCCCTAAAGTATCAACACAATCTGAATGCATTTTTTCAGATTTTCGTATGTCAGTTGTTGTTTTCACTTAAAATTCTGTTCATTTTAAACAAAAGGTAGAAACTTTGAGTGATACCGGACACACTGTGCCTCAGATTGAGGAAGGGTTGACTTTTACACGTCACAAATGACTCATGTATCATTCCCCTAAAGTATCAACACAATCCTAATGCGTTTGGTCAGATTTGCGTAAGTTAGTTGTTGTTTTCAGTTAAAATTTTGTCCATTTTAAAAGAAAGAGAGACACTTTGAGTGATACCAGCCACACCATGCCTCAGATTGAGGCGAGGTTGACTCATACACATCACAAATGATCGATGGATCATTCCCTTAAAGTATCAATACAATCCAAATGTGTTTTTTTGGATTTACGTTCTGTCCATTTTAAATAAAAGAGAGACACTTTGAGTGATACCTGCCACATCGTGCCTCAGATTGAGGTGGGGTTGACTCGTACACATCAGAAATGACCCATGGATCATTCCCCAAAGTATCAACAAAATCCGAATGCATTGTTCAGATTTCCATACGTCAGTTGTTGTGTTCACTTAAAATTCTGTCCATTTTAAACAAAAGAGAGACACTTTGAGTGATACCAGCCACACTGTGCCTCAGATTGAGGTAGAGTTGACTCGTACACATCACAAATGACTCATGGATTGTTCCCATAAAGTATCAACACAATCCGAATGCATTTTTTCATATTTTCGTATGTTAGTTGTTGTTTTTACTTAAAATTCTGTCCATTTTAAACAAAATAGATACTTTGAGTGATACCAGCCACACCATGCCTCAGATTGAGGCGGGGTTGACTTTTACATGTCAAAAATAAACTACAGGTAGTTTCCATAAAGTATCAACACAATCTGAATGAGTTTGGTTAGATATGAAGGTATTTTGGAGATTTTAATATTTTTCTTATCCAAAGCCCAATGAAAAGTGGTTCATCATTCTTGCATGTTGCTGGTTCATTTGATCTATTAAAATGGGAAAATTAATGAACAGAGAAAGGATGTTTTATTTAATAACAATTACATTTTTGTCTACAAATATTTACATACAACAATGTTTCATCTTTTGACCCCCTTAACCCATCTCAAAAATGACCGCCAATTGTACACGTCCCCAAGTCAGATCTTCATGCTATTTGTGTACAATCTTCCATCAAGTATGTGGATCACTCATTTATGAACAAATCTATATCATCTTGTGAGTATTAGGCTTTTTGATAGTCATAGTAGTACTGCAAAATATATAAATAAATAATTAATAAATAATTTAAATGAAATAGTAGTTGTTTTTTAAAATACCTCTTTAGGGATACTAGTTTGTTGATTAAAAATAATCACTTTCATAAATTTACAAACATAAAAACCGTAATCATTGTCATTTTTTTTGTTTTGGACACTGTAAAAAAATTTATCATTAGGAGAATAAGTAACTTCTGTTGATATGTGTTTGGATAGTCAAATTTTTCTATTTATACCTTGATATTTGTCCAGACATAGTACTTTCTCACCTCCTTATGCTTAGCCCCATTCCTCATTTCTTTTTTTATATGATAATGATACACCGCTCTATCATAACATAATCCTTAGTAAAAGATAATATAAATTATATTACTTGATGTTTATGCCTAAAACGAAGGATGAAGTGTCTTACAGATTAACAAATTCTATCATTTGTGGTCAGTTTTTTGGATATCCTTACATTGAATCCAGAAAATAAATCTTTGGAGTATCCGAGTTCACTGCAATTAGCAGCCAATATTGCCTAAAAAAAAGGAATAATAAATAAAAGAAGTAAAAATATAATTGATATGCTATAATCGTAGATTTTACACCTTCATGGTTGGTATTAGGAATAGTTTGTCATTCGTAATCATGCTTTCAAATGTTTCCAGCAAGCCATTCATGATTTCATCCTTTTTTGATGGCTCTAATTTCGTTAATTGTGTTGATGTGGTACGAGGACTAACGAGCCCGAATTTTGGCGCATGGGAAAATCCCTTCAACTATTTTTCATATATATGTCTGTCAATAATATAAAATCCATTTAGTCATATTTTCACATTATATGAGCTTTTAAAAAATCAATTCATGAAAACATAACTCATATATAAATTTACAACTATGACACCTATCCAACCGTATTCAAGAATCTCATTTACATTTTCAGCAACAACGAAATCTTGAATTTCCTCTCCATATATATTCTTTTCAAAAGACAATATATGACTACTACCACCTCTTATCTTTTTATCCACATAAGTCTTAAATTCTAGTAAATGTGGATAGAGAACATGTGGTGTTATTGTTCTTTTAGTAGCTCTTTGGGATAGGTTGGTAGATCCTTTAGATTCTTTTGAGCCGACGTTTCTTTTCACCCCTTCCCTTTCTCCATGTATAATAAAATTCATTGGTTTAGACCCCCTTTTCATTAATTGTTAAAGGTTTAGCTAGAAAAAATGGAAATAAATACCTCTTTGTCCACATGTACTCTTACAAGTTGTAATGGCCATGCAATGAATGCCCCAATAGCCTTTTTGACCATATGAATATCATCGTCATCAAGTGGAATCCGTAGCACTGCATTTGTCTCATAAGCTACAGTAATCGTCACTTTCAGATGATCTTTCGAAAGTGGTCTATTATGCAGCTTGTCCTCTGAGATGTTGAACACTATATCCCTCACTATAAGGTGATAAGTGGGTGTTGATAGATATAAATCACACACCTTATCACCCTTTAGAATATCAGTACAGGAAAAGTATCAGTGTTTGTCTGATTCACATTTCATGGGGACAATTATTAGAATATTGATTACCACATTTAAGACAGTTCTTTGAGGGGAATGGCTCGCCTCAAAGCTGGTGGGGGTGGAGTGGGATCTTCACATGCTAGTTGTTTTTGAGTTGTGTCTTCTCCTTGCTTCCCACCGATAAAAGTTGTTAGCAACTCTCCCTTCCATTGAAATTGTTATTCAAGAGTTTCTAGTCTTTCACTCATTTATTTCATTTTTTCATCTCTATCATCCATTTTTTTCTCATAATATACTCGGGGTGTCACCCCAAACCTCGCACCTCTGACACGACCATATTTTTCTAGCCGCTTCAAATCTGTCGATAATAGGTCTGCATCCGCTATAGGAATATCTGATTCCTGTGACTTTCGGATGTAAGAAAATAACTAATTATTTTTATGTAATAGAAATTTAAATCAAATCTTTTTATCGTGTCATACTTACAAATATTTCCCACACTTTTTGTGTGTTTTCATCTATTAGCTTCCCTTCCTTATTCACACGCGCCTCCTTCCATAGAACTTGATGTGGGATGGAAGTGTCTTTGGTTTTAGAATCATCAATCTACATATAAATATTGAAAGATAATTATGATGTTTTTTCTTGGCACCTAACAATATTTCTATAGATTTAAAATACGTACCATTTTCATTTCTATTTAAGCATACCCCATCCTTGCTTTACGATAGGGTTATGTGGGTTTTGATGGACGTTCCTTATTTTCAGTATTGAGTTTCTGCTTCATAAATGAAATATTGACAATCAAAGTGATGAATACATGTATTCTCAAACAACGTATTATCATCCACAATGTACCTGAAACTTATAATCCCCACAGCATCTAATAAATTCATCCCATGGGTCTTGGGATATCAAGTGAGCATAGACAAGGGGTGGGTGTGGGTTTATTTTACCTTTGGAATCTTTCTGGTGACATTTTGTTAAAATAGTGTGAAAACCTCGATGACACCTTCCTGCAAGCCTTAGTACATAATTCTTATGTAAATCATCTACTATAAATGTACTCTGAAAGAGATTGAGAAGAGTAAGACATTGTTTCATTATTTTATTTTCTAGTAAATTAAAGAAATAATATCATAATGTTACCGTAATTTCTTCCCAGATCACAGCCTTCAGCCCAGACGCAACATGGTTCCATGAATCTATGTCAATCGGCACGTGTTGCCGAGTGACAATTCAAATGTAACTACTAAACATAGCCTTGTTGGGATTCACATGTTGGCCTCATTCATTCCATCTGACATCAAATTTGATGACTTTTTATTTCACCTTAAGAACTTTGGCTAACACCGTCAAATTATGATGCACCTATGTTTTATGCGATGTCGGTCCTTCATCCCTAACCATTTAATCAATATCAACATCATCTATATGTTCATCTTAAGTGATATAAATTCCATGTGCTGATGTTTGTTAGACCTCAACGCTAGGAGCAAAAATAGGTTCAGAAACTAGTTGTTGCTCTGCACTGTGAGTAGCCGCAATAGCAGCAGCAACAGCAACAACTTGAGAGACTTGTTCAGCCTTGAGATTAAGAGCACCAGAATCTGAAGAAGACATTATCATCAAAATTGGTTGAACAATTAATTTAGATTACATAAATTTAGTAATGATAAGATAATAACATGAGATAACAAGATCTATATTAAAAACAAAATATAACATGTTTATTGAACTCTCTTTTTTTTTCAAAGGCTAAAGGGATTTGATACCTCTATCAATTATCCAAATCCCTTCATTATGGTCTCCTATAACATATAAAACATCATATACAATGGGAATGATGTGAAATGATTGCGACAGAACACTAAAAGGATCATCCTCAACTGAATTTTCATGCAACCCTTCAGTAGTTTTGGACGATAGCAGAACAATCAACCACTTTCGGTTTTCGGGATCTAGAACATAAAATACTTGTACCACTTGTGATGCCATTATAAACTGTTTGTCTTTGTACCCTTATTTACTATAATCAACTTTCACAAATCAAAATTCATCTATTTTGAAACCACTACTGTTATCAACCAATTTGCATTGAAAAATTGTCAATTGGAATGTCGTATAATCCAACTCCCATATTTGTTTGATAATGCCAAAGTATAACATATTTTCATGAATTGGATGTCTGTCCTTACTATCAGAAACATGCATCTCTTCATCCACAAGTGTAAATCCACTATTTTTCATGTTACTATCATTATCATGTTCATCTATAGATAATGTATAACCATTAATTACATAACCATTGTAATATAATACATACACACTTGGTCTGACAGCTATCCATCGAAGTTGTTCTGGAATTAAATTCGGATTTTCATCTAAATCCTTAAAAATATGGTCTTAAAACCATCCTATAAACTGGTGATTTTGTGTATTTGATATCCATTTTCATCCCTTTATGGATTCAACTACCTAAGAATTTCATTGTGGGTTTTAATATATGAAGCAACCTCCCAACTATTATGAAAAACATAAAGGTGGGACTACTCCTGATCTGTAATGTTGATTGTCACAACATTTCTTCCAGAAATTACCTTACCCTCAATGCATCCAATGTGACGAGATTTTGGGAGACCAATGCTTTCCACATCAGATAGGTATTCTGTATAGAATTCAATGGCTTCCTCAACAATATATTTCTCCACTATACAAACCTCTGACCGAATTCTATTTTTGACATACCCTTTCAAAATCATCATATACCGTTCAATGGGGTACATCCATCTATGGTACATAGGACCACAATACTAAATCTCTCTCACCAAGTGAAGAATCAAATGAACTATCATATTAAAGAATATTGGTAGGAAGAACATTTCTAATTCAAACAATATATTGACAATTTATGTTTCCATAGCTGGAAATTTCGCTGGGTCTAAAACTTATATATATATATAGCTTTGAAAAAGAAACAAACATTGGTTAATGTATGATGAACATTATTGGGAAAAATACAACATAAATCTATAGGAATTAAATCTTACATAAAAACATGGCAGTCACATGATTTGAAACCTTTTAAATTCCAATTATTCATTGACACAATGTTCTTGATATTTGATGAATACCCCTCTGGAACTTTTACATCATTGAAGAAGTTTCAAAAATGATATCACTCCTCCACAGAAAGAGTGTAAGAAGATGGAGGAAGAAACATTCGATTTTCACCCTTCACAGGAGTCGAATATTCTCATATTCCCATGTCAACCATGTCATACCTTACCTTAATTCCATAATTTTTTTTTCAGGGGAATTTAGCAATGTTCTGATAACATTGTCACATAAAGTTTTTTCCACATGCATCACATCAAGAAAATTTCTGACGTACAAATAATTATAGTATGGTAATTCAAAAAAAAATGATCTCTTTTTCCAACCGATTTTTGTACGGTTATTCGAAAATGGTTTACCAAAAATATTGTTCGAATCTTTTAATTTCTCAAACATCTGATCACATGTTAGTGGATATGGTGTTGTGAGTTGTTCTGAACTTCCATTTAATGATGTCTTCCATGATCGGTACTTATGCCGATGAGGTAGAAGTCTATGATGTCCTAGAAACATAGTTTTCGATGAATTTTTCGACCTCATTGATTTTGTATCTTCTTCGAACACGTGACACCCTTGATTTCCTTTGATGCTATAGCCTAAAAAACTTCCATAAGAAGAGAAATAATTTATCATCCCATACAACATCACTCTCAATGTGAAGTATTCACTTTTATAAGAGTCATACAACATAACACCTAAACCCCACAATAACTTCAAATCCTCAATCAAAGGAGACAAGTAAACATCAATATCGTCACCTGGTTGTTTTGTTCCTGATATAAGCATAGATAACATGATAAATTTCCACTTCATGCATAACTAAGGTGACAAGTTATAATTTAAAAACATAAAATTCCATGTACTGTGAGTGCGGGTTTGAAAACCAAAAATGATTCAATCCATATATAGATAACGCAAGATGAAGGTTTCTCAGCTCTTTTCCAAATTCAGGATACTCATAATCAATTATATGCCATTGAGGAGAGTCAGCCGGGTGATTTAATTTTCCCATATTTATTTATTTTATTTGCATTCCACAAAAATTGTCTTGCAGTTTCTTCACTTCCATAAAGACGCCTAAACCTTGGAATGATTGGAATGTACCATACAAATTTTGTAGGACTGGATTCATCTTTCTTGTATCGAGAAGCACCACACTTTGGGAATTCTATAAGTGATTTGTTCTCCTTGAGAAATATTATACAGTCTTTCGGGCAGGCATGTATTCTTTCAGAAATCATACCCATCAAGTGTAGCATTCGTTTAGCTTCATATGCCTAGTTTGGGAGCTCATTATCTTCCACGAGCATGTCATTCAAGAGAGAAAGTAGTTCCGTAAAACTGACATCAATCCATCCATTGCCTGATTTTAATTTATACAACTTCAGTACAGTTTACAATGCTGTATATTTAGTGCAACCAGCATACAATGGAATCTTTGCACAACTCTTTAACTTCTGAAAAATTTTTAGGAAATCACGGAGTTCATCTTCAACTATCCTCATCATTTCCTCAATACGATCTTCATAATCATTGACATCCGTAATCGCATCCTCTAGATAGTATTCTTTATTATCCATATTTTTATTCATATATGATGATCCATAAAATGTAGTTTTATCCCATACAGTAGCTACATTATCTTTTTCTCCGTGTTTATTCCAACATTAATAACTCTGATCGATTCTGTGACATATCAAATTTTCTTCTAACTAATCTGGAGTAATTAGTCTAGAATAAAATCAACGTAAACACAGACAAAGGATTTGAGAAGAATCCTTTTCACGGTCCTTTGCAAACTTGATGAACTCTTTCACTCTATTATAATACTCTATTTTCAAATGATTAACATCCATCCAATCTTTATTCATCTCCATCCTATTTGAATATCAGATATTAGTATTTATGATTCAAATACACAAGACAAGACTTCCAAATACAGTATAACAGAACCAATTACTTATAAAAATAGAGATTAAAAGATCCTACAAAATACCTAGAAAATAATTGAAAAAATTAGGAAAAACAATTTCTTGTAACTATTTCTAATTGTACTACAAGAAAAGTATAACAAACATAGATGGTACCTCCTAACACTCTTAGAGCCTCCTGGTAAAAATACTATAGTGACTACAACTAGCCAAAATTATAACCACTAACTTCCCAATATAGGAGTGGTCTACTTAGGGGTAGTATTAGTATAATAAAACCAAAGTTCTATCCACATCACACTGCTCCCCGACCCCCTCCATCAATTTAGGGCTATACACACCTCCTTTCTCGAGTTCCTTCCTCTGCCTAGGCTATTCGTCGACTGCCTCTCTATCTATAGCATGAATATTAAGAAAATGCAATGTGATATGTCTATACCCATCATAATCATATTAAATTTCTTGGAGTAATGGGATATCCTTGGGGTGCCTATGAATTATAGTGCCTCCTGAGATGAGACTTGCATCACACACCTACTATGGTTGGATGTTGCTAACCCAACATCCCAAAAGATCACTACCTTAAAAGATTATTATATCAACTCAAACCATAGGCATAATCATAGAACACTAATATAGCCATCCAAAGCTTATTATTACATGTTTAAATCCCCCAAACCACTAGAGGTCGGCCTATTAATTGATCAACATAAATAAATGGATTTAATAAAAAGATCTAAAATACAATCTAACAATGTGAAAGACATTTATAATCTCCTGAGAATAAATTCACCCCCCATCACGTAATCGAGTTCTCCATAATGTAGGTGTACTTAACCAAAATCACTTGGCCTGACACACCAAGTGTTTTTCTTTACTAGAGCATTCTCTATTCAAAATAACAATCTTGATACCCATAATAGGTATTAGAGAAGAATAACTATCTACCCAATGAAGTGCATGGTGTCTCCCCATTTTAAAGAAAATACCTTCTAGACTAGCACCTAAGAACAACTAGTCATAGAGGTTCACTAAGTTGACACCACCCTTAAATTGTCCATGACATAAAAGAAATATGTGTGGAATTCACCATTGATTGAAGTCAAGAAACATCCCAGAATCCTAAAAAGAATTAACCACCCAAATAAAACTGCTCACATGTTCAAACCACTATCTGAACCCAAAATATACGCTTAAATTCCAAAAGAAAACTACATAAAACTGTTCCATATTACCACCTTTCCAACAACCAAGATGGGAAAACTTAAAAAAATCCATTTATTATAATTGATAAGTGCTTTAAATAATTATAAATATGTTTTGTCAAGAGAAACCCCAAGTGCAGTAAAGCACATCCTTATACACAATTAATTGTGATCAGTTGTGAGAAATTTTCAATAAGTAATGTCAAACATAAGCTATGTAACCTATAAACACTTATAAAAAATCATTTTTCAGAAATGGTGTCACACACATTTTTGTAACTGTCAAAAATAACCTACATAAATGAAAAAAAACTAAGAGCAGACACTAAGTATACAGAAAATAGCTAGAGAGCTACAATCTAAGAGGAAGAAAACTGAAGAAAACACTACGAGAGAGATCCCACCCCAACTGAAGCCATGTCTAAGTATCACAACCGATTCCTACTCAATTTTCTCTACTTATCTATCACTCTAGCCTCCTTATATAACAACCCCCGTGAGTCCCATCCCAAATTAGTACCTTCCCCATAAACACAATCATAAATAGAACCTTCCCTATAAACACAATCACCAGCACATCATGACACCCACAAAGTGTAACCAATTAATAAGGAGGGGGGTACTATCAAAACTCTTCTTTTTCATGAAGGGGTTTACAAAAATTCCACTTTCCCCAGTATAGATACACCCACCAGAAGGATGAGGACAAAAAACTCAACATTAATAGAATGTTCATGTATAACAAGGTCTAGCTTGATGTTGCAGGAGAATATCAAACCCTCATACATATGACAGTTGGTGAAAAATAAATTCTAGTTCCAAAAATCATAAGGACCCATGGGGAATCATAAAAATGTCATACTTTAGTTCAAATAATATGCTAACCAAGTATAAGAATCCACTATATGTGTGATTTTGTGACATAGATTTTTAGAACTCTATGTTAGTTAGCATATAATCCAAGGGTGGTGATCATGGGGAAGAATCCAAACATCACCCTATTGAAAAATACTCTCACAAAACCTATCCACTAGAAATAAACCTAAATGGAGAAGTGGGAGACTTACCTAGAGTATATCGCACCTGCGATGGAGGGAGAGAAGAAGAGTCGAGTGGTCAGGGAGCCTTCTGCGCTACGTCGGGAGGGTAAGGAACGACGGTGAGGGGGAGGTGCACGGGAGGAGCTTCCACCATTGAGAAATGGAGGATTAGGGTTCAAAAGGAGTCCAAAAAAGAGAATGAAGTAGGGTTTGTGAGGAGGAGGATCCATGGAAGGGGTTTGAGGGGGAGGAGAAGGAGTTGGGCTAGCGGTGGAGCTCTGAGAAAGAGAAGATCACAGGGGGAGGAGAGTTGTCGCAGGGGTACAAAACTTCAAGGGCTTGAGGGCGCAATAAACAGAGGAAACTGTGCACCAAATTTTATAAAATATGGGACTATGGATTTATCAGCTCTAAAATAGTGTTGATAAAGGAACCCTTTATCAGTGCTTTTTTAGGGATGATAAAGGCATTCTTTATCATCACCTTTTTAGCACTTATAAAGCGTACTCTTTATAAGCACTATGAAAAAATAACTGATAAAGGGATTCTTTATTAGCACTTTTCTAGCGCTGATAAAGAATTACTTTATCAGCACTAAAATTTTAGCGCTCATAAAGGGTTCCTTTATTAGCTCTTTTCTCTTAGCGCTGATAAAATGTGGTACTTCCCTTTCCTGTTTTGGTAGTAGTGTTTTACTTCTTCAACGATTCTCAATTCTTCTCGAAACTTCCTCAATATTCACTTCTTATTCTTAATTCTCCCATTTCAATTGATAAGAATGATTTCAATTGTTAGGAATAAATGGGTCCGATCAACTGAGTATGATTTCTCATGCTGATTGCTGAATACTATTCTCAAAATCAGTTTGAATCAAAATCTTGGATTTTAATGTTTAGCTCCGCCTCAACAAATCATTCAATAATCTTCTTCTCTTTTTTTCTCTCTTGAACCACTTGAGAAAAAATAATTCATTCCAAAACCAGTGCTTGAATCATGACTACCTTCATGACTTTGAATTCATTTAGGATCATCTTTAGCATCGTCTAACTTCAATTGGAAAGTATTGTAACTTTCCATTCTTTCTTGATTATTTATTTTAATCTCAACCCAAGAATGATCTTTTCTGAATACAAATGGTCTGGATAAGATCATATTTAATATGATCATTCTAGATACGATCATTCAGGATGAAATCATTTATGGTTATGATCATTCTGGTTACTATCATTCTGGTTACAATCATTGAGTACGATAAAATTCGATAAGAAAATAATGATCTTCTCAGATACGATACAATACAATATGAAAATGTTGATCTTCCTAGATACGATACAATACAATCTGAAAATGATGATCTGCCTGGATATGATCAACTACATTCTAAATATGTTTCCTTTTTGATTGGTATCATCTCTTCACTTTCACTCAGATCCAATCAATTATGGAAAACAATCAACACCATCTATTACTATTCTATTAGCACCACTTTTAAATAAATACCACTTTTCAATTAGCACCACATTCCATTAGAACAACCCTTCATCGAAAACACTTTTCATTGACACCATCTTCCATCGGCACCATTTTTTTATTTTACCTGAAATCCAATTGTTTTTAAAAACAATAGACATTGTCTCTTTCTCTTCTTATCGGTACAAATTCTTCAATCATGATTCAATTGTTTTGAAAAGAAATAATTACCGATTCTTTCTCTCTTCCATTCAGATAAGATAAACCTAAATGTGATTCTCTTCCATTTGGAAGATTCCCTTCCATGACCCCTTTCTTCTATCAAGATTTCACCAGAAGTTCTCACATCAAATCATGATTTAAATGAAATATGAATTGGAAAAGCATGATCACAATTAGTTTGAATCATAGTCATAGAGACTCTAATTGTATACAAAAATAGCCACTTATTTCTCATCGGTTCTAGTGTGAAACTGATGACCATTAACTTCCAATACGAAACATTGTCCTATTAAACTGATTCTTTCTGAATTTGATCAAAGAATTTACACAAAAAATCTCTGTGATACTGATTCTTTTGAAACCACAAGTTTGATTCTTTTGAAAAAAAAAATCAAAATAGTTGTTTCCAAAACAAAGTGAAGTGATTTCTTTTCTTCAAAAAACAACCATGAAAACAAAAGAAAAATCTTGAAACCTTCATCACCTTCATCATCAGCTTGGTCCCAATAATACCCCCATTGGATTTTGGTGTCAACCAAGTTTCATAAATCACTAAACTTTGTAACCTCAAGCAATGGATTACATATCAACAACTCTAAGCCTAAATGAGCTAACTCATTATAAGAAACAAGAATCATTAATAGAAAAACCATGCTATCCAAAAGTAGTGATCTTGACAACCTCTCTCTTTTCATCATTCTTCCTAGAAAATAAATCTATTTCTTTTCCTCTAACCAATCTAACTAATATTTAGAATAGTTCTCACACAAAACAATGATGAATTCATAACTTACCCACAAATATCTCTTTTATGAAAAAGATTTATGAAATAATACAATTCCCCCCCTTGAGAAAACAATCCAACGATAATATGAGAGTGGGGACAGATACAAATACCTCTACATTGAATAGAAAGAGGTTGGGAACCCATGATCAACACCATTTTTGAGAATGAATCCTTTGATAAAGGTTTTGTGAAAAAACAACAACTTGTATTGATGTAGGAATATACCCCAACATCAATTCATTCTTCTCTGAATGCTCTTTGATGAAATGATATTTGATATAAATATGTTTCAAATGAGAATTTTGTATAGGATTCTTGGTGAGATTGATTGTACTTTGATTATCACTACCCAATATCAAGGGAAACTTCACTTAGACAAGTAAATATTCCAATTGTGTTTCCATCCACATAAGTTGAGTAGTGTCTTGATTATAAGAAACATACTCAAATTCAACCATTCATAGAGTACTGAATTTTGTTTCTTTGAATGCCAACTAACACAATTATTTCCCAAAAAGAATACAGCCCCAGATGGGGATATTCTATCATCAACATTTCCTATCCAATATACATTTGAATACCCAAACAATTTAATACCATTTGTGCTATCATATTTGATTCCAATGATTTTTGTGCCTTTGATTTATCTGAGAATTCTTTTTCCAGCAAGTAAATGTGATTCTTTTGGAACAATTTGAAGTATTTCACATAAGGTAACAATATACACAATGTTGGTTCTTGATATAGTCAAATAAATTAGACTTCCAATCAGCTTCTATTACTCTTTTTGATCAACTTATTTTCCTTATCCATATTTACTCAGAATTTTTTCCCACTGAAATTGGCTTGGAAATAGGTTATGAATATTCTATGCCAAAACCCTTGATATGTTCTTTTTCATAATTTTCATGAGAGGAAAATGTATTTTTATTTTTCTAGATTTGTAACCCAAGAAAGTATTTCATTTCTCGGAGTATGTAAATTTCAAATACATTATTCATTTCATCAGAAGATCTTTTATAGATTCCTTCATCATTCCTAAAAATGATAATATCATTAACATAAACAATTACAATGATGGAATACTCTTGAATTTCTCTGATGTAAATATTGCTACCCACTATTCCTTTGTTAAAATTTATCTTTCTTAAGCATCTATCGAATTTGGAATACCATTCCCTTGGATATTATTTTATGCCATATAATTCCTTTTTCAATCTGCACACATAACCTTCATCTTTTCCAATAACTAATCCAAAAGGTTGTTAAATAAAAACCTCTTCTTCAAAATCACTATTTAGGAATGCAGATTTAACATCCATATGAAATATCTTGTAGCCTTGTTGTGTGGTAATAGAATGAAAGATTCTGATTGTTTAAAGTCTTTCCACTATAGAAAATGATTCATCAAAACCAATACCCTCATTCTGTGAATACCCTTTGCAATCCAATCTTTATTTATTTATTATAAACTCACCTTTTTCATTTATCTTGTTCCTGAAAACCCATTTTGTGCCAATGATGTTTTTTTTTCTGGATTGGGTATGTATTTCCATGTATTATTCTTATAAATCTAATCCAATTCATTATTTATGGATTAAACCCATTCCAGATTCTCAAAATAATCTTTCACATCATTTGATTCCACTTTTGTATACAAAGAAGTGTGTGTAATGGAATTGGTTGTTCTTATTATTTGAAACTTCTGATGTTGATCAGTAATTATGTTTTGTGATTCCACATATTTCCTCATCCTTGGATAAGGTTTTTAATTTTTTTCTTCATTAATGGAAATATCTATGTCTGATTCATCAAATTTATTATGATAACAGTCGTTTTAATCCTTATTAGAATTATCTTCTTCAACTTGATTAGCTTAATTTTCCACTTGAACATGTTACTCTTAATAAGATATTTTAATCTCTTTCACATGAACTGAATAAAAAATTATTTTTGTTCTTTGTTGAAGCATATGTACCCTCTTCCATTTAGAGAATATCCAAGAAAGATTCTATCCTCACCTTTCTGCTCAAACTTACCATAGTTTCCACGTTTCTTCTTTATAATAAAATGACCCTAGAAAACTATAAAGTGATTCAAACTTAGAGTTTTTCCATAAAAAATCATAAGGATTCATACCTAATTGAGGCCTATAGAAAAAATGGTTCATAATATAAATAACAGTACTCATGGGTTGCCTCCAAAATTAAAGAGAATGGCCATGCTCAAGTAACATGGTTCTTCACATTTCCACCAGGCTTCTATTCTTTCATTTAGAAACCCCATATTGTTGGGGAGTGTATAGAGAGCTATACACATTCTGAATTCCATGATTCTCAAGATAATATTAAAACTATTCACTTTTATATTCATGACCATTTTCAGTTCTCATCTTCTTCACAGAATACTCACATTCTTTCTCAGCTTTTCTTTGGTGACTTTTAAACATTTTTAGAGCGTCTGATTTGTGTTTCATGTACATAATATAAGTAATGTGAGTAAAATCATCAATGAAAGTAATTAAGTACTTATCACCATGTGTTTATTATTTTCTCATTGGCCAATATATATTAGAATGGACCCACTCTAGGGGTTGTTTTCAAAAATACCAACTTTCTTATGCACTACATTTGTAATATTTATTTTCTATAAAATAGTGCAACAACAATCTCTTCTTCTTGTAAAAACAGGGATGTCTAGGATACTATCTCTTTGGAATAGGTTTCTCATGTTTATCTAACCCATTTGTCCAAGAATTTTATGCCATAACTGATTCTCTTTCACCGTACTCATGTAACAAGATTTTTGTGCATCACCAACCTGAAAAAAATTTCCTTTAGTACGTTGGCCTCTTATAACAATCATTCCATCTTCTTCACTCTTTACAAAAAAAATCCATATTTTTTGATGATAACCTTGTTTCCCTCATCACACAATTGTTAAAAACATAGTTGATTTTGTTTCAGCCCATCAACATACAATGTTTTCTTAGGTTTCATCTTTTCATTTCCAATTATGGCTAACCCAACACCTTTGATTTTCAATGATTCATCATTGAAAAATGTCATTGTTCCCAATTTAAAATATTTCACATCCTTCAACAATTTCATTTATCCTGTCATGTGGGAGGAACAACCACTATCAAGTTTCCAGGGTCATTGTCCTTTCTCAGCTTTCAATGTAGTTTCAACAAAAAGATCCATTTCTACGTTCATTTTATTCTTCACCTTATGATGCTAAGAATTGAGAATCTTTTACTAATCCAGTAACAAAACAAGAAATACTTTTGTAAGGTTTCTAGTTTAATCACATCTCTTTCAAATAGTTTCCAAAGGTTGGAACCTATTTTAAATGTTTAATTCATTATTTTTATATTTATTCATGACAACATTCACATTATTCCTTCTTTGAGTAGATTGAATCCCTCTCAATATATCCCTTTCATAACCTGTGGGATAATATTAATGATGTTTATTGAACTAACACATACTTGTTGGGTGTTCGAATTCCCCACTATACCAGTAATACCCATAGAAAGAGTATTTGCCTTCGAAACCTCCATACTAATCAGAATTGTGAAAAAAATTTCTCAACCATCTTCTTTTCACATTAAATTAGATTATTCTTATTTTTTTCAGCCTTGATAGAAGTATTTGAAATTTTTTCAGATTCAGATAAAACATTTTTAGACTCAGGATATTTTGTAACATCTTAATTCTTTACTTGGACTAGAAACACAACTCTCCCTGCATTCTTCTTTTCAGAAACAATTCCATTATTCCTCTCACCCATTAAAGGTATATTTTGTTAAACCTTATCATGTTTCTCATTATGTGAACATTCACCAACATCATTGATAGAGTACTGGAAACTTAGACTTTTATTTTCAGCTTCATAATTTTTTTTGGACAAGTTCCAACTCTTCTTCTTTTGCCTTCAACATCACTTCCAAATACACATTACGAATCTTTTATTCTTCAAAAGATTTATTCAGGTCTTAAATTTCATTCACCAGCTTCACTTTTTCATCATAAAAACATTCTATATCTCCTATTTAGGAACATTCATCTTCTAACTTTTTATTTTTCTTTTCAATCCTTCGAATATTTCCTTGACAGTCTTTCGATTATTCTTTCAAATGATGTTCAAGTTGAGTTTCTTCTTCTTTATAACTACTACTTATGAATTCTTCAACATTCACTGTTGCAATACAATTATTTTCAATACCAAACTCAATGGATTTTTCAGATTCAGAATCACTATCTTCTTCTTCATCATATTTGGAGAAGAAACTTTCTTATTTTTTATTTGAATAATTTCTTTTTTTACTTTTTATCCCTTTTTCTTCCATGATCTTATTTTATTTCTTTCTTCAATATCACTATCCTCTTTTTTCTTTCTTCAAATACAATTATCTGTAAATTGACCAACACCACCACATTCAAAACATTTCAAGGGAAGTTTCCCTTTGTATTTCCCTATACCTCTTTTCACATTATTATAAAACAAGGATATGATTTCATTGATATATTTACATAACACATTTTCAAAGTTAGAATCACCAGCTTCATCTTCAATAACAATCTTATTCAACTTTTCATTATTCACAGCCTTGAAAATAATTTCTCTATCAAACATTATTTTTATCTTCCTAGAATTCTCTCTTCTCATTTCATAAATGATAATAGTGCTATGTAAATAATCAAGAGGTAATGTTTTAGGATCTCTATATTCCAATGAAGAAATTTCTGCATTGAATTTGTTAGGTAGGATTCTCAATATCTTTTCAACAACTATAGAGTCATTCAAATTTTCACCAAGACATCTGATAGTAATCACAATTCCATTAACCATAGTAAATAATCCTCTAATAGATTCATGCTAACCCATATTCAAATATTCGTACTTCAATATCTATATTTGTAACATTTCCTTCTTCACATTTATATTTCCTTCGTATATGTTTTCTAATTTATCCTATATACCTTTAGCGGTGGAAACACCTTTCACTCTCAAGAATTCACTTTCCAAAAGTGATGATAATATTTCATTCTTGTCCCTTCCATCATTTTCAACAAACTTCTTGTCAATAGGTGTAAGTAGAGAACTATCATCAATGGTAGGAAACCCAACTATCGCAGCTTCAAGAACATCATAACTGATAGAAATAAGATATGGAATTATTCTACCTTTCTAGATATGAAAGTTCTTTCTATAAAATAGCAGAATACCATTACTGTTCACATATTTAACGTTCTCCATCATCAATGAATAGCGAAGTGAACCACCCTTTGATACCAATTGAAAGTACCCATTCATAGTATTGTATCACTAAGAGGGGGGGGGGGGGTGAATCAGAGATACCCATTTTACTTAATGTATCTTTTCAATTGAAACAACCTTCACCGCCTGTTAATGATCTCAATTCCCTACCAGGAAACAAATCAACACACATCTAAAGGAACACATAGAATTACAAGGCTCACTATTAAATAAGAATAACTTCATACTTGGTATGGTTTTAAAATGATCCAATACCATAAAATCCACTAGAAATCAATCTTTGTATTAAAATGAGTAAGATGTACTCTTTAACCCATGTAGCACTATGAAACAATCCCACTAATGTGTGTGCACCCTCTTAGCACAATATAGTAATACAATCATTTTGTAACAACTCATGTTACCTATTATTATTTTCAATTCAACCAATGTATTATATTGGAATAAAATTCATCAATTAATTTCCCATAAGAAAGGTAAGAACCACCTGGACTTTGTTATGAGACACTGAGTCTGATCATTTCTGAGTCTGATTCCTCCGAGTGTAATTGTTACAAAACAATACTCCCAGTATGATTTTCTGATAGAATACAATAGAGTAGAATCATCACCAAATCAATCCCTGAGTAAGATGAAACTCAGTATGATACTTCTTTAGTCCAAAAACCTTAAATTCAGTGATACCCTGTATAGAAAATTCCATTTCAATTAATTTATCATGATACCAAAACTAGCTGAATAAAATCCCCATCAAAATGTATTCAATACAAAACAAAGCAGTATCTCTCTCTCTCTAAATACTCAAAGATTCTCTCTCTTCTATGGTGAATAGTAAACACATCAAAAAGTAGAAATTACTTTCACCTTTTATAGGTTACCCAAAATGGGTTTAGGCAGGAATCCCAAAACATTTTCCCACTCCCCTAAATTCACCCAAAATTCCATTTCCCCTGAAATCTCAAAATCCATTTTTACATCTACAATGATTCTAAATTATTATCGAAACTTACAAAATATTCACCTCTTATTATTTAATCTCCCATTTCAATTGATGAGACTGAATTCAATTAGTAGGAATACATGGGTCCAATCAACTGAATCTGAATCCTCGTGAGGATTGTGGTATACGATTATCAGAATCGATTTGAATAAAAATATTGTATTTTAATGTTCATCTCCCCCTCAACAAATCATTTAGAATTATTCATCTATTTCCTTCTCTTTAGAACCACTAGAGAAATAATACTTCATTCAAAAACTAGTTCTTGAATTATGACTAATGTCATGACTTCGAATTCATTGAGGATCAACTTTAGCATTGTCCGAATTCAATTGGAAAGTATTGTAACTTTCCATTCATTTCTGATTATTTCTGTTCATCTCAACCCAAGCATGATTTTTTATAAATACAAATGGTCTGTATATGATCATCTTGAATATGATAATATTAGATACAATCATTCTGGATATGATCATTTTTGGTCAGAATCATTATGGTTACGATCATCTTGGTTATGATCATTGGGTATGATCAAATACAATATAAAACCAATGACCTAACTAGATACGATACAATATAATCTAAAAACAATGTTTTTCCTGGATATGATACAATACAATCTGAAAATGATGATCTTTCTAGATACGATCAATTACATTGTGAATACGATTCCTTTTTGATCGGTATCATCTCTTCTCTTTCACTCAGATCCAATCAAATATGAAAAACTATCAGCACCATCTCTTACTCTTCTATTGGCACCCATTTTCAATCGGTACCACTTTTCAATAGGCCCCACCTTCCATCATCACCACCCTTTATTGACACCACTTTTCATGAGCACCATCTTCTATCAGCATCATTTTTATACATTCACCCGAAATCCAATTTTTTTGAAAAAAAATCGATAACATCTCTTTGTCTTATTATTGGTAATGATTATTCTATCAGGATATGATTGTTTTGAAAAAAACATAAGTACCACTTCTTTCTCTCTTCCATTGGGATATAATGAACTTGAATGCGATTCTTTTCTAATTGGTAATAGCACTTTCACACCCCCTATCTTTTATCAAGCTTGAATTAAAATTTCTCACATAAATTCACGATTTAAATGAAATATGAATTGGAAAAGCATCGCCATAATTAGTTTGAATTGTAGCAATAGAAACTCTGATTCTCTACCAAATAAACCACTCTTTCTCATTGGTTCTAGTTTGAAACCGATGACTAGTAACTTACAACATGATAAATTCTCCTTTGAAACTGATTCTTTCTAAATCCGATCAAATCTTTTACAAAATAAAGCACTGTGAGATTGATTCTTTTGAAACCACAAGTCTTATTATATTGAAAAAAAAACTCAAAACAATTATTTACAAAATAATGTTAAGTGATTTCTTTTCTTTAAAACCAACCGTGAAATCAAAAGAAAAATCTTGAAGCCTTCACCACCTTCATTACCAGCTTAGTCCAAACAAAGTATCAAAACAATCTGAATGTTTTTGTTCATTTTTTAGTATGTCACTAATCTTTTTTACTAAAATATTATTTTAAACTACAAACATGAAATTTGAGTCATATCGGTTACATCACATGTCAGTTTGATGTGAGACTGATTCGTACATGTCACAAATGACTTATGAAACGTTTTCCTAAAGTATCAAGACAATATGAGCACATTATCTCCATTTTCAGTGACATAGGTTTTGAACTAAAATGTCAATTTTAGAATGATAACAGACACTTTGAGTCATACCGGGTACACCATATATCAGATTGAGGTGTAACTTATTCCTACACATCATAAATGCATTTTAGATAGTTATCGTAAATTATAAAATTAATATGAATTTTATTTCTCTGTTTTTATTATGTCATTTGTGTTTTTTACTAAAATGTAAATTTTAAATAGAATAACACACTTAAAGTCATACTTGTCACAATGTGCATTATATGGAGGTGCGGGTGATTTCTACATGTCATAAATTACTTATGGATCATTTTTCTAAAGTAAAAAACTATCTAAATGTGTTTTCTAGGTTTTGTGTATGTTTGTTGTTATTTTCAATAAAATATCATTTTAAACTGAAAACATGAACTTTGGGTTATATCGGTCACATCATTTGTTATTTTGACACGAGGTTGATTCCTACTTGTCAAAATGACTTAAAAATCATTTTCCTAAATTATTAAGACAATCAGAGTGTGTTTTCTTGGTTTTTAGTGAGTGATACATGTTTTGATCTAAAATGTCAATTTTAAACTGATAACGGATACTTTGAGTCATATTGGGAACACAATGTGTCATATTGATGTGAAACCAATTCTTACACATCAAAAATGACATATGGATCATTTTCCTAATGTATCAAAATAATTTGAATGTGTTTTCATGGTTTTGAGTATGTTAGTTGTTCTTTTAATATAATTAATGTTAATTTTAAATAAAAAGAAACACTTTGGTTTATATTGGTCACACCGTGCATCAGATTGATGCGGGGTTCATTACTACCCCTCAAAAATTACTTATGGATCATTTTCATAAACTATCAAAATAACGTAAATTTGTTTTCTTAGTTTTCAATAAGTCACTTGATCTTTTTACTGAAATAAATTCCAATTTTAAATAAAAAGATACAGTTGGAGTCATATCGATCACGCCGTGCATCTGATTATGGTGCAATTTATTTCTACACATCAAAAATAATTTATGTATTACTTTCTAAAAGTATCACAACAATCTGAGTGCGTTTTCTCAGTTTTAGTATGTCACTTGTTCTTTTTACTAAAATTAATGTCAATTTTAAATAAAAAGACACACTTTGAGTTATACCGATCATACTGTGCAATAGATTGAGATGTGGTTGATTACTACATGTCACAAATTCATTATGGATCATTGTAACAAAGTATCAAAATAGTCTAGATACGTTTTCTTTGTTTTTAGTATTCCACTAGTTCATTTTACTAAAATTAATGTCAATTTTAAATAAAAAGACACACTTGGACTCATATCGGTCACACCGTGCATCCAATTGAGGTGAGAATGATTTATACAAATAAAATATGACTTATGGATCTTTTTCCTAAGAGTTAAAAAAATTTGAATGTGTTTTCTTGGTCTTGAGTATGTCATATTTTTTACTAAAATGACATTTCAAATTGGAAACATGCACATTGAGACATACCTGTCACATCATGTGTTAATTTTACATGAGACTAATTACTACACATCAAAATGACTTATGAATTGTTTTCATAAAATATCAAGAAAATCAGAGCACATTTTATTGGATTTCAGGTATTGACACATGCCTTGAACTAAAATGTTAATTTTAAATTGATAACAGACACTTTGAGTCATACTAGACACATGGTGTATCAGATTGAGATGTGGTTGATTCTTAAATGTCACAAATGACTTATTCACCATTTTACTAAAGTATAAAAATAATATGAATGTGTTTCCTTGGTCTTGAGTATGTAACTTGTCCTTTTAACTAAATTTGATATCAATTTTGAATAAAAAAGACACACTTGGAGTCATATCAGTCACACCGTGCATCATATTGAGGTGTGTTTGATTCCCACAAGTGATAAAAGAATTATGAATCATTTTTATAATGTATAAAAACAATATGAATGCATTTTATCAATTTTAAGTATGTCACTTGTTCTTTTTACTAAAATTAATGTCAATTTTAAATAAAAAGACACACTTATAGCCACATCAGTCACACCATATGTCATATTGATATGTGGATGATTCATACAAATTATAAATGACTTATGGATAGTTTTACTAAAGAATAAAAACAAAATGAAAGCGTTTTCTTAATTTTTAGTATTTCACTTGTTCTTTTTAGTAAATTAATGCAAATTTTAAATAAAAAGACACACTTGAATCCATACTGGCCACACCATGTGTAAAATTGAGGTGCAACTAATTATTAAATGTCACTAATGACTTAAGGAATGTTGTCCTAAAGTATCAATAAAAATATTAATGTGACTTCTTGGTTTTTGTAATGTAATGTTTATTTTAAACTAACATGTAAATTATAAACTAAATATATACAGTTCGAGTCATACTGAGCACATTGGGTATCATATTGAGATACAAATAATTGAGAATGTGATGTGTGTTTTGATTTCAAATATCTAAAAAATTCTAAAAATAGATAATGTGATATATTATGGTGGAAGTGGAAACCCAATTCTACTATAAACACTTCACATTTTAGGAAGCATGGGGTTTCCACTTTTATCAGAAAGAAATATGTTCTTTATTTTCTAGTTTTTTGTACATATTTGGAAGAAAAAAATGACTTCCCAAAAGATCTATTAAAAAACTAAATAAGTATTAGATAAAAATGATAAATAAATTAACATACAAATAGTAGATAAAATAATGATAAATTTAATTAAATAAGTAGTAGGAATTCACCTGTTCACTATGGTTTTATACATTCTAGACCCATTTCCTTGTTTTCATTTTCTCAATTGCTCCGTAGAAGTCCAATATTTCCCATTCATGATAAGCTTCGAAAAAACCACCCCAACCCAAGAAAAATAATTCACCTCTATATAAAAATAATTCTTATGTTATTAATAATATAAAGAAACAAATTAAACATAAATATGAAATAATACATTAATAAAATGTTAATTTTAAACAAAAACCATACAATTTGAGTCACATAGGGTACACCATTTATTAGATTGAGTGTATGATCATAACACAAGAGTGAATCATCCTTTCTAATAAAATCATTTCTTTGTGATCTCTATGGAAATTAAAAAAATAATTATTAGATATAAAGGATGAGTAAATTAACTAAAAAAATTAGATAAAATGATCAGAAAAATAAACTAAATAAGAAGTATGAAGTAACATCTTCGTGATATATATATACATTATGACACCAGGTATGTTTCCCATTATTTTTTAATCAAATCTATTTTGTCTTGTGAATACGAGGAATTTCAACAGTCATGGTAGTACAAGAAATACACACACACACACAAAAGATTGATAAATATTTTAAATTAAATAGTAATTATTTTTGAAAAACCTATTCAGGGATGCTAGTTTGTTGATGGTATGTGATATCTCTCATAAATTTGTAAACAAAATAACTGAAATTGTTTCCATTTGTTTCTTTTAGAAACTGCATAAACATTGAGAAAAATAATTATTATTTTTATATGTGTTCTGATTATAAAATCTTATTATATGTAACTTGATACTTATCTACTTGTATAAGTAGATATGATCCTTTTGTGTATGGACTAACATCATTCCATTATTTTGGTTATATTTAAACATCATGAAATCATAACATTATTCTAATTAAAACATAATATAAAATATATAAATTTATGGTTAGTTATAAACCATTAGATGTAGTGTATTACAAAATGAAAAAAGCCATCATGTGTGGCTAGTTTATTGGTCATCCTTGTAGTGAATCTACGAAATAAGTCTTTGGAGTGTCCAATTTTACCCCAATGAGTACCCAATGTTCCATAAAAAACAAAAAGGAAAATGTAATGAAAGGAATGAAAATATATTTTATATTGTTAAATTGTAGAGTTTTACCCCCAAATCATTGGTATTATGAAGTGTCTTTTATATATAGGATTTCATTCAAATAATGCATCCATTTTTCCACTATTACTTTATTTTTTTAATCCTATTTTGGTTTAGCCTATATAAGTGATGTGAGGACTAATGTGTCTATATTTATGTTCATGGGGTAATCCCTTCAATTGGTATTCATATATACATTTAAAAGAATTATGAAATGTTTTTATTCATAATTAGCATATTTGAGCAACTATTGGAAAAAGAAATCATGAAAACACAACTTATCTATACATATACAACTAAGAATCCTATCTATCCATACTTCGGAATTTAATTTAAATTATCAAGTGCAATGATGTGTACAATTTTCTCTCTATAAAATTTTCCTTCAGAATAAACTATTTGATTACTTCCAATTTTCAACCATATACCCTCATGAACCCTCAATGTTAGTAAATGAAAATATTGATTTAGTGGGGGTAAAAGTTCTTTCTAAAGATCATTTCAATTGGGCAGTTGATCCTTTAGAACATTTTGATTCGACCTTTTATTTAAACCCCTTACCTTTGTCCATCTATAATAACATTCATCAGTTCAGTCCTTTTTTCATTGATTTTTAAAGCTTTAGCATAAAAAATTAATTGGAAAAGAATACCTCATTGTCACCATGTTTTTTTACCAAATCCGAAAGCCATACTGTGAATGTTATAATATATTTACTGACTAAATGAATATTTGTATCCTCAAGTAGAGTAGGTATCTTGACCCTCGACTCACGAGCAATGCTAATCCTCACCCTCACATGACCTATTTGAAGTTGTATATTGTGTAGAGTGTCTTCATGGATATTGAAAACGGTAACCCTCACAACAAGGCGATGAGTTGGTGTTGATAGATATTTATCACAGTCATTTTCACCCTATAGAATATCAGTACAAGAAATGTATCAATGTATTATTGATTCAAATTTCACATAAATAATTATGAGATTATTGATTACCTCATTTAAGATATCTCTTTGAGGGGAATGGATCACCTCAAAGTGGGTGTGTGGGGGGATCTTCACTCAGTGTTTATTATTGGGTTGTTTCTTCTCCTTTCTCCCCTATAAAATTTTATAGTAACCCAGATTGCCAATTAAATTTTTATTCAAGGGAACCTTATCATGCCTCTATCTCTTCCATTTTTTATCTTTATCCCCCTATTATTTTTTTCCTCAAAATATGTTTGGGGTGTCACCCCAAAACCCACACTTATGAATTGGGAATACTATTTTGGCCACATCAAGGCCACTAAGAGTGGGTGTTCATTCCATGCAACTATTGATTATTATAGTGTTTAATTCATATAGAAAATATAAGAAAATAAGTAATAATTGTTATGTAATAACAATTTAAAGCAATTTTTTTATTATGTCATACTTACAAGTGATTCCCGAAATTTTTATGTGATTTCATCTATTAGTTTCTCATATTTATTTACAAATGCCTCCTTCCATATCACCTAAAGTGGGATAGTAGTGTCTTTGGATTTGTATTCATCAATCATCACATAAAATAAGAACACAATTATTAGGTTTTTTCATGTAACATGAAAGTATTACAGTAGATTTAAAATACGTATCAATTTTTTTTTCAAGTGAAGGGTACCCCATCCATGATTTATGGTAGGGGTAAGTTGGTTTTGCTGCTAGTTTCTTATTTCTAGTACACAGTTGTTGTTTCATAAATTCAAAATTATTAATCAAAGTAATTAATACATGTATTATCAAATAATGTATTACCATATACACTATACCAAAATAAATATCTCTTCACAAAGGCCCGAAAATTTATCCCATGCTTCTTGGATTATAAGGCATTCATATATATACGGTGTGTGTGGGTTTATTTTCAATTCATCATATTTGGGAAGAAATTTCATTAAAATTGTATGAAAACCTCTATAAGACATTCCATGAAGCATTAATACAAATTTCTTATGGGATTTTTCTACTATAAATGCACTCTAAAAAGGATAATGAAGAGTAAGTAAATGATTTATTAATTTACATTTTAGTGAAATAATGAAAGGATTTCATAATTTTACCTTAATTTCATTAAAAATAAGTGTATCAAGCATCATAACAACATGGTTCCATGAATCTAAATCAATCAGTATGTGCTACCAAGTGATAAAACCAATGAAACTAGTGAACATGGATTTTTTGGGCTTTACAGGTCGGTTGTGTTCATTTCATCCAAAATTGAATTAAATGCCTTTGCTTTTCACCTTAATAGTTTTTTCTCACACCATCACAATATGATGGTCTTATTTTTTCAGGGACATCAGTTCTTTGTGTTCTACCGTTTCCTTGGGTTCAACATCATCAATATATTTTTCCTTTGGATTGGTAGCATCGTCATGTGAATAAGGTCGTTGTTCCTCTATATTGGGAGCAACAACAGGTTGAGAAACCTATTGTTCCTCAGTATTGGAAGTATAATCTTGTGTATAATAGATTCAACATTTAATTTAGATTATGTAAATAAAAAACTGAAAATATAATAACATGAAGTAATACAGTTTATATTATACAAAATATATTACCCAATTATTGAACTCTCTTTTTTAAAAATGTTTGAAGGGATTTTAACCCTCTATTTAGTATCCAAATCCCTTTATTATGATATCCTATTAAATACAAGAAACCATCTAAATTGGGACAACTGTGAAATATTATGATGTCCAAATGAAATGGTCATCCTCAGTTGAATTTACATATGACCCTTCAGTGGGTTTTGATCGATAACAAAACAATTGAACACTTTCATTCTATGGGTTTTGAAACACAAAATAATTGTATTTACTATGATTCCATTTTAAACAATTCCTCTTTGAACCCTTACATACCTAAATCCACTTTCATGAATCCCAATTCATCTATTTTAATACTACTCCTATTATCAACCAATTTTCATTGAAAAATTAGCACTTGGAATATTGTACAATTCAACTCCCATATTTGTTTTATGATTCCAAAGTATGACATATTCATATCTTTCACACCCATCGTTTTTAAATTATTTATTTTATATATTTTTCTAGGCATCGGTTAGTTCGGGTTAAATCCCGACATCAAATTTCAAGTTATTATTTAAAAATGCATATTTTTTTCCTTGACAGCATTTAGCACACCACGACTGATGCCGCATGAATTTCCTCAGGTCACCATGCAACTTTTCCATGTTCACCGCATGGCAGGTCCGTTGTTCAATTAATTAAAATGAATGAGATTATAATAGAGAAATAAAATTAAAAAATCGATGAAATAAAAATAATGAAAAAGAGAGTGTGAAAAAAATTAATGATTTTTTTAATTATAATAATAATATTATTATTTTAGGATGTTATAAATTATTACTGATTATTATTATTATTAATATTACTGATGATAATTAAGTTATTTTATTTATTATTATTACTGTTTTTTAGTTTATTATTATTATTGTTTTTATTGTTGTTATTTTTGTTTAACTTTTTATTTTAGTTTTTTTAAAACTATTATTATTTATTTATTTAATTTATATTTTTTTGGCAGGGCTTATTCCCCTAGGTCACACCCCCTCATTTACGAGAAAACCCTCTTTCCAGTACCCTTGGAATCCCATCGCGCCATACCCATGGCAATCCACCGACCTCATCACCAATCGACACCACCCTCATTGGCCTCCTCACTCGCCGGCGTTGCCCCAATGTTGCGCCCTGCTCCCTCTCCATCCTGCTCACCTGCTTCCCTTTCTTCCCAGCCGATGCCCTGCCTCCCCCGATCAGACCCACGCACCTCCTCCTATTTGTCCAAACATCTAGAGAGATTACCTTCTATCGACTGCCCTGACTGGTGCCCTCCACCTTGATGGGAAGCTGCACAATGACCCCTACCTCCCTAAAAAAACCAGTGTTCACGGCCCCCTTGGCCGTACATCCCTTCTTGGTCGGATTTTATGGTGCAACGCATCTCTGGCACCTCTCTGTCATGCTCGGTTAGCATCCCGCACCCATGCTGCAGGTGCATTTCACCTTGCTTGGTTAATTTATTCTATTGGGAGATTATCGGGGTAGGGTTTTGGTCTTTTTGGTCTTGTTTTGATGTTCTCTTTGGTCCAATTATTTTTTGGGGTTTGCCTTTGGCTCGCTTGTGGTGTGCATTAGGTGATATTGGTGATTCACACAAGATTTGTGGAATTCTTCACTCGAGGTAGGTGGTTCAACATTTAAAAATAATTTAATGAATTAATATGCTTTCTTAAT
The DNA here is from genome assembly GCA_963277665.1 of Viscum album. Taxonomy (NCBI): domain Eukaryota; kingdom Viridiplantae; phylum Streptophyta; class Magnoliopsida; order Santalales; family Viscaceae; genus Viscum; species Viscum album. The sequence continues at coordinate 1,075,151,954 of OY728129.1, forward strand.
TAATTTATAATGTTCTTGGATTAATTCATTTTTGAGTGTGGATTTGGTTTTTCTTGATGTTTTTTATTTGTTAGATTTTTTTGGTATCATGTTCAGGTGGTGTGTGTGCATTCATTAGATGAAACGTGAAATTAGTCAATCATTAGTGTTTTATTAATTTGTGAAGATAGTTTTTCATATAAGAAAGTGGTGTTAATGATGTTTTTGACATTTTTTTGCATGTTCTTGGTCATAAGTGAAGGTGTTGTGTGGTTTGAGTAGGTTGTTGGTGTGAAAACTCATGTTGAACTATTTACTAATGATTTATAAATTGTGAATTTGTTTTTTGAAAATGTGAAAAGTTCATTGTTTATGTTTTTTTGTAGCGTTCATGTGTGAGTGTTTGAGTGAGCCGTTGGTGTTTAAAGTCATGTGTCATATTCTAAAATTTCTTAATAAAATTTCTAGTGTTTTGTTTAACTGGGAAAATGTACTTTTAACTCTATTGTTGGATTTTAATTGATGTAAGTGTTGCAGTTTTGTTCTTGATGTGGTGTTGGGTGTTTTTTTCATCAAGGATGGATGGGTTGGTTTTGTGTATTAAGCTGTGTTTTGTTTAATTTTAAAGAATTTGTTTTCAAAACCATAACATGTTTTAATAAATAATTACAAATGATGCAAAAATTGTTTTAATTTAGTTGTGTAAGGTCCTTTTGTGTGCGTACTATTTCAAATGGATTTTGTGTGTGTGCAAGTGTAGTGTTGGGTTTAGGTAATAACCTGTTTGTTTTGTTCATCTGAGTTTGACATGAAATGTGAAATTGGAACATCTTGAGCACAAAGGGAATCCTGGGTACTAGGTGGGTGGACTAGATCTAGTGTTCTAGTGATACAGAAGTGGTTTTTGCTTGGTTTCACTTAGCTAGTTTGACAATTACAACACTTACTAAACAATGGATGGTGATTGTAAACCACTAGGTTATGGATGTGTTTCCCTACTAGTGGCTCATGCACGAGAATGTCTATTGTTGTGATTTCAATACTACTGTTCACCGAGACACAATGATCTAGGGTCCCATTATTTTTCTAGTACTTGTACGACCTCTCCCACTTTTGGTGATCTAGGAATACTTCACACTCACCATCAGCATACAGTGTAACATTTAGGTTTTCTTAAAGGTTTTTTTCTTCTTAAAGGAAATAATTTTTATATTTTATTTATGTTGTTTTGTTTGAAATTTTTTTCTTTTATACCAAATTTTTCTTTGAAATTGTTCATTCTTTGGTGTCTTTTCATTTATTAATCCTGTAATTGTATTTTTCATTTAATGTTTATACATGGAACATTTTTATTGGGTAACTTCCTACTGTGATCTTGGCTCATACTCTACCTACACCTTTGGGTGTATGAATAACTTGTTCTTTATATATTCCAGGTTGTAGTATCATGCTCAGTGATGGTGGTTCAGATTGTTGATGGTCTTTTCATGAAGATTGGTGTTTGTAGTTTGTGGGTGTTACACCTCCTTTGTTTCATGGAGGTTTGAGTTAGTGTTTTAGTTTATTTTTTGTCCTTTCTTTTTGGATGTTGGTTTATGTTTTAAACCGTTAAATTTTATTTCAGTTTTAGGGCATGTTTGGTTGTTAGTTTTTCATTTTAGTTTATCTATCTTGTTGTCTGTTTGTGTTTACCATTTAGGGTAAATCATTCCAATGCATTTTTTTGATACCTGGGAACTTGTGCCAGCCCATGGGGATCAGAAATGCCCCTTGGGCCATGTCGTGGATCGGGTCGGGAAACGGGTCAGATAGAGACCTAACATTGTTTGTGACAAAATGGTATCAGAGCGGGTTTTCTCTTTTGGGCCGTGTTCCTTTAAAAAGAGTCACAATAGACTAGAGTTATGGTTATCTGAACTAGATGTTCTAGCTACGAGCATGGTGTCTGGCTAGCACACATTGTGGCGAGACTCAATTTACCAGTGTATGTTGAGGTTTGTCTGAGTCATTGGTCCTTGTGGTTAATACTATCCAGGGGAAATGAAAAAGTAGTGGGGTCATTGGTCCCAGTGAGCTCACATGGTCTGGTAGGCCATGTGGATCTGGGGACATTGTCCTAGAATACTCTCCGTGGCAGTGGAGTGATTGGCTTATAGATGCCAAACGTATGTCCAAGTCACCTACTGAAACTAGTTTCCTATTGCGTCATTCCTCATCTCTTTATTTTGGAATCATGGAAATATTGTTTTTAAGAGAAAGTGATTTGGTGTTGGAAAATGTTTTGAAGTGAAGTTCTTTTATAATAAAGTGATGTGTAAGGTTTGAAAAGTGTAGGTTGAATGTTTTGGTTTTGGGAAAAAATGGAAGGGTCTAGTTTTGATCTTTAGTGCTCTCACGGGAAACCACATTCATGGGTATATCTAGAAAGATACATGGTTAATGGAATGAGAAGATGAGTGCATGGATAGACATGAGGTGGGTTCCGATGTGGCATGAGAACATGAATGTGTAAGGCCCATGGGATATCATTTGTGTTTGTGAAACCCACCAGCTTCATTTATTTTTTAAAAGTTTTGTTAAAGGAAAATTTTTCATTTTAATAATCAGTGACTGGGTGGTGTATCCTTGTGTTTTGGAATTTTTTTATGTGAGGAATTTTGTGACAAGAATACTTTTTGACTGATTTGTGTCTTTAATTTGAATTATTATTTGTAAGTTGGAGTGAAAGCATGTGGTTAGTGGTTTCTTTTGAAAAGTGCATCGAGAAGCCCTTGCAGTGGTTCCCCCTGCATGTTTGGAGTTATATTATGGTATATATTGAACATTGGACTTGTTTTATTGGGTCCATGGTTTTCTTTCTAGACTAGTTACCACCCCCATTAAGCATTAACATGCGATTGAAGTGAAACCATGGATAATTCTCCATTGGGTGACCCTCCAGTTGATTAAAGTAAGGAATATCATTTTTGAGTGATAGTGCTAAGTCTATCCCTTTTTAATTTTTGGTTAAGTGTTTCCTCTCGTAGTGGGATGATATAAATTAGGGTATTTGAAAGGAGTTTTGGTCTCATTGATTTGTTTGAGTCGTTAGGTATGAAGTTTGGCACCTTTTTGTCAGAAGTTTCCCCCTGGAAACAGTGAAAGTAATTCTAGCAGGGAAGGGTGAAGGAGGTTCAGAGTTATAAGTGGTGACCGATGTCTTGAAATTGTTGAAGTGATTTCATTGGCCACAAGGGTCATGTTTGGTGACATCTTGCTGCATGAGTCCTCTTTGAAGAGAAAGGGTAGATTTCATAGAATTATTTGGAAATCCCTATTTTCATAGGAATGCTTCCCCCTCTTAGAGAGTTTGAAATTTTCTGTTCCAAAAGGGAGTGTTTGTTATATGTATTTCCTTATTAGGTTTCTTGGCTAATGTGAAGAGGGGATACATATTCATCATCTAAACCCTTGTTTTGGTGGATGTGCGGCAAGGGAGTAGTTAGAGGTCATGGTGCATTGTGTTTGTTGGCGTTGTCTTGGTTGTGGTGCGGTAAATAGTGGCACCAGGAAAAGAAATACCATTCATGGGTTTCTACAGTCTGACTATGAGGCAAGAGATTCTTAATTCATCTGAGCTCCAGCCATAGGTACCAGAGTGAAGCTAGAGCGTAGTTAGGAAAAAATACAGGGTCATGAAATACTTCGGTCTAATTCATGTTCTTAGGGGGGAAGATAGAAATAGTATAAAACTCCGAAGATGTTATCCTCTTTCAGATGTTCTTGTTTGGTGGAGTATGGAGGTAGGACCCCATTTTCACATTGTGGACTATATGAATGTAAGGGTTATCACTTGGGTTTGTGGAGGCTTTGATTATTTCATTTTCCTAAAAACCCAGTGGTTGTGTCTCACCGGGCGTAGGCCCCTACTTAACGACCCTTATGGGGTCTGTTTGGGTTAATCGATATCAATTTTGAATGGTTCTCATCTAGGGATTTGGAGATGTTGGTTTGTCTTGGGTCATGGTTTTGACGCAATAATGGTTGGGACCCTCCCTCCACGCCCCTTGTGGTGGGGCGTTTGGTCACTGACAGAAAATATCAAAGTTGTGTATCTTCTGGCAGTTCTAATGGTGGGGAGACCCCTAGTGGGTCTCACTCAGATGACACTGGAATGAATCAGTTTTTGTATTTATCATAATGGTGGGGAGTCCACTTGTGCCTCCCAATGTCGGTTTTGCAGTCTCATCACTGGTGTTGGTAGGTTTCTAATGGTGGGGAGCCCCTTTGGGATTCCCCATGTCAGCCTTTTGGTTCTATTACTAAAGATGGCTTGGTGGTATGTGACCGGAGAGCTCAATGGATGTGGATTGATCTTGTTTGTTCATTCTAGTCATATGGTGTGGTTTTCATTCAATGGTTCTTGAGGTGATTCCTCTTGTGAAGTTGGCTTGTGTGGGTGCGAGTGTTTCTTTCATTGATCAATCAACTGGAGGTGTTCTAGCTTTTTGGGGTGGGTGACACTTAGCATATGTATTTTGATGGGTTTCTTTAGGGTTTCGTTTAGGTCACTTTCTCTAATCATAACACATTTTACTCTTTTCACTTGCTTTTCGTAGGGATCCTCTTTGAACCTCAAGGGGGTATCATTCGCTATTTTGGGGTTCAGTCTTGCTGTGGGTGGAAAGATTTATGGTGGGGAGAATTGTCACACCCTTCATTTTTTGAATTATTTATATTATTAATTTTTCTAGGAATCGGGTATTCTGAGTTGAATCCCAAATTCAAATTTCAAGTTCTTATTTAAAAACACACATTCTTTTCCTTGACAGCATTCATCGCACTGTGGTCAAAGCTGCACAGCTTCACCCAGCTCACCACGTAACTTAGCCCGATTCACCATATGGCATGTCTGATGTTCAATTTATTAAAAATAACGAGCTAATAATAGAGAAATAAAATTTAACTATTGTTGAAATAAAAATAAAACAAAATGAGATTGTGAAAAAAATTTAAGAATTGTTTTAATAATAATAAAAATATTATTATTTTCAGATATTGTTAATCATTATTGAGTATTATTATAACTAATATTAGTGATGATAATTATATTATTTTATTTGTCATTATTTCTCTTGTTTTATTTTATTATTATTATTAATGTTATTTTTGTTTTACTTTTTAGTTTAGTTTTATTATTATTATTATTATTTATTTAATTTATCTTTTTTTGGTAGGGCTTCTTCCCCTAGGTCGCCCCCCACTTACAGGGAAAACCTTCTTTCCCCTCCCCCTTGAATCCCATCGTTCCACACCCATGGACAACCACCAACCTCCACACTAACCGGCATCACCCTCACTGACCTCCTCACTAGCCGATGCCACCCTCACACCATGCCCTGCTCCATCTCCAGCCCATTCACCCGCCTCCCTTTCCTCCCAGCAAATGCCCGGCCTCCCCCACTCAGACTCGCTCACCTCCTCTTGTTCATCCAAACATCTGGTGTGATCCCATTTTTCTATATGCCTTGACTAGATCCCTTCACCTCGACAGATAGCTGCACGCTGGACCCTACATCCCGAAAAAACCCCGCACGTATGACCCCCTCTTGGCTGCACATCCCTTCTCGACCGAAATTTCAGGCATGACGTACCTCCAACACCTCTCTGTCATGATCAGTCAGCATCCCGCACCCAAGAAATAGGTGAATTTCACCTTGATTGATTAATTTATTCATTTTGGAGGTTATCATGTTAGGTTTTAGGTGGTTCTTGGTCCAGTTTTAATGTTCTTTTTAGTCGGATTCTTTTTTAGGGTTCGCCTTTGGCTCACTTGTGGTGCGCAGTAGGTGTAATTGGTCATTCACTCAAGATTTGGGGAATTCTTCACCCGAGGTAGGTGGTTCCACTTTTAAAAATTATTTAATGAATTAAGTTGATTTCTTAATTAATTTATAATTTTATTTTATTAATTCTTTTTGAGTGCGGATTTGGTTTTCTTGAAGTTTTTTATGTGTTAGATTTATTTGGTAGCATGTTCATGTGGTGTGGGTGAGTTCTTTGGATTAAAACTTGTAATTAGTAAACCGTTAGTGTTTATTAATATGTGTAGTTAGTTTTTCATCTGTGCAAGTGGTGTTAATCGTGTTTTCGATATACTATTGCATGTTCTTGGTCATAAGTGAAGACATTGTGTGGGTTTAGTAGGTTGTTGCTGTGAAAAATCACATTGAACTATTTACTAGTGTTTTATAAATTGTGCATTTGTTTTGTGAAAATGTGAAAAGCACGTGGTTTATGTTTTGGTGTAGCATTCATGTGCGTTTTTTACAAAAAGAGGGCTTGAGTGTGCCGTTGGTGTTTCAAGTCATGTTTCATATTCTAAAATTGATTAATAAAATTTCTAGTGTTTTGTTTAACTGGGAAAATGGTATTTTAACCATGTAGTTAGGTTATTAATTAATGTAAGTGGTGCAATTGTGTTCTTGATATGGAATTAGGTGTGTTTGGTCATGATGGATGGTTGGGTTGGGTTTGTGTGTTAAATCATGTTGTGTTTCTTTTTAAAGAATTTGTTTACAAAAATTTAATATGTTTTAATAAATAATTACTAATTATTAAAAAACTATTTTAATTGAGTTATGTAAAGTCCTTTTGTGTGTGTACTATTTAAAATTGATTTTGTGTGTGTGCAAGTGTAGTGTTGGGATTATATAACACCTTGTTTATTTTGTTCTTCTGAGTTTGACATGAAATGTGAAATTGGAACATCTTGAGCATAAAAAGGGGAAGCCTAGGTACTAGGTGGGAGGACTAGATCTTGTGTTCTTGTGATATAGAAGAGGCTCTAGACCTGTTTCACTTAGCTGGTTTAACGATTATAACAATCACAAAATTTTGAATGCGGATCGGAGACCATTAGGTTATGGATGTTTTTCCCTGCTAGAGGCTCATGCACGAGAACATATATTGTTGGGATTACTATACTATTGTTCACTAAGACACGATGTTCTTGGGTCCCATTATTTTTCTAGAACCTATAGGGAATCTCCTAATTTTAGTGATCCATGACTATTTTACACTCAACATTAGCATACGATGTAACATTTGGGTTTTCTTGATGGTTTGGTTGTTCTTAAAGGAAATGGTTATTTTATTTTATTTATGTTTTTTCCTTGAAATTGTTTTATTTTATAGAAACTATTTCTTTAAAATCGTTCAAGCTATGGTGTCCTTTAATTCATCAAGCCTCTAATTGTATTTGTCATTTAATGTTTATACATGGAATATTTTTATTGGGTGACTTCCAAACGGGCTTCTGGCTCACACCCTTAATACTCCTTTGGGTGTATGTAGACCTTGTTCCTTGTGTATTCCAGGTTGTGGAATCATGCTCAGCGATGGTGGTTCAGGTTTTTGATGGTCTTTTCATGAAGGTTGGTGATTGTAGTTTATGGATGTTTCACCACCCTTGTTTCTTGGAGGATTGACTTATAGTTTTAGTTTATTTTTTTGTTGTTTCTTTTTGGATGTTGGTTCAAGTAGTAAACCATTAAATTTGATTTTAGTTTAAGGTATTTTTTGGTTGTTAGTTTTTAATTTTAGTTTATCTATCTTTTTGGATGTTTGTGTTTACCATTTCAGGTAAATCATTCCCAAGCACTGTTTTGATACCCAGGAACTTGTGACTTCCCATGGGGATCAGGAACGCCCCTCAGGTCATGTCACATACCAGGTCGGGCATCGGGCCGGATGGTGACCTAGCTTCGTTCTTGACAATATAAATTGTATTTATTTCATTAGTACCAGATACATGCATCACTTTATCCAAAAGTTTAACTCCACTATTTTTCATGGTACATTCTTCACCATGTTCATTTGTATAGAATATGTAACCATTAATTACATAATCAATATAAGATAATACATGTACAGTTGGTCCTATGGCTATCCATCAATGTTTTTCTAAAATCGAATCTATATTTTCATATGACTCCTTAAAATCATGGTCTCAAAACCATCCTATAAATCATTGATTATGTGTATTTGATATCCATATTTCATCTCTTTATGGATTCCAATTCCTAATAATTTCTATTTGGGTTTCAACATTTGGGAAAACCTCTAAAATATTATATAAAAGATAAAGATGGGTCTTCTCTCGATATGTAATATTGATTGCGACAAAATTTATTTAATAAATTAATTTACCCAAAATCCACCTGGTGTGATGAGATTTTGGTAGACCTATGTTTTCTACATCGGGAAAGTAGATAGTATAGAATTCAATGACTTTCTCAACAATCTATTACTCTACAATATAAACCTCTGACTGACTTCAATTTTTGACATACCCTTTCAAAATATTCATATACCATTCAATGGGTCACATTCATATATAATGTATAGGACCACATATTATAATATCTCTCACCAAGTGAACCATGAAGAGAACCATCATATCAAAAAATTCTAGTTGGAAGAACATTTCCAATTCACATAATATGATGAAAATTTCATTTTACATAGTTGTAAATTTCATCAGGTCTATAACTTTACTACATATTGATTTGAGAAAGAAACAATGCATATTTAATGTATGGTGGGTACTCTTGGAAAAAATGCAACATACATATACAAGCATTATATCTTGGATGAAAACATGAAAGTCATGTGATTTCAGACCCTTTAACTTTAAATCAGTCATTGAAATGATATTATTGATATACGATGAATACCCTTTTGGAACCTTTATATCATTCAAGAAGTTGAAAAACTTATATCTCTCTTTCCTGGAAAGAGTGTAAGTAGCTAGGGGAAGAAAATTCTAGTTTCACCATTCACTAGTGCCAAATATTCTTATATTCCCATGTCAATCATATCCAACCTAGCCTTAATTCCATCCTTTGTTTTTCTAGGTGCATTTAGTGACCTTCCAATGAAATTATCACATACATTTTTTTCAACATTCATAATAGAAAGAAAATGTATGAAGTAGAGAAAATTACATTTTAGTAATTAAAAAAAGGTTTTTCCCAATCATTTTTGATAAGGTTTTTCGAAAAAGTTCTACCAAAATTAGTGTCAATATCATTTACCTTCTCAAATAGTTGATAACCTATTACTAGTGATAGTGTAATACATTATTAAAAAATTCCATTAAATGATGTCATACAATATTGGTACTTATGTTGTTGGGGTAGAAATATGTGATGTACAAGAAACATAGTCTTTGATGAATGTTTCATCCTAATTAACTGTGTACCTTGTTCACAAATGGGACACCCTTAGGTTTGTTTAACGCTATATTCTGAAAAATTTACATAAGAAGGAAATTCATTTATCATCCCATACAACATGGATTTTAATATCAAATATTTATTTCTTTAATCATCATACAACATAACACCTGGATCCCACAACAATTTCAAATATTCAATCAATGGATCCAAATAAATGTCAATATCATTACTCCATTGTTTTGGTCTTGATATAGGAATAGATAATTTAATGTACTTCTGTTTCATGTATAACTATGGTGTTAAGATATAATTTATAAACATAACAATACATGTATGGTGAGTGCTTATTTCAAAACCAAAAGGATTCACTCCATCTATAGACGGAGCATAATGAAGGTTTCTTAGCTCATTTCCAAAATTAGGATACTCATGATCAGTTCTCTTCCACTGAGGAGAGTATGTTGGGTAAGAAAGCTTCCCATTTTTATTTCTTGTATTTGTGTTCTATGTCAATTTACTTGTAGTCTAATCACTTACATATAGGCGCATAACCCATGAAATGATTGGAAAGTATCATATAATTTTTATAGGACCCAATTCATATTTCATTTATTTAGAACCACCACACTTTGGTCATTCATTAAGTTATTTGATGTCCTTGTGAAATATTATACAGTCATTTGGATATGATTTTATTCTTTTAGAGATCATACACATTGAACACAAAATTTATTTAGCATCATATGTTCTGCTGTGAAGCTCATTATATTTTGGGAGAATACCATTTAAGAGAGAAAGTAGTCAAATAAAACAAGCTTTACTTAATTTATTCCAATATTTAAAATTGTACAGCTTCAGTACAACTGACAATGCATTATATTTAGTACAACCAGTATGAAATGAAATCTTTACACAACTCTTTAACTTATAAAACAACTTTATACAATCACAAAGTTCCTATTCAACTATCGTTATCTATTCCTCAATATGAACATCATCATCACTCACATCTATAATCAAATACTTGACACATTCTTCTTTATTTTTCACACTTATAATCACATCAGACGATCCATAAAATGTAGTGTTATCAAAATCACTAGCTAAATTCACTTTTCCCCCATTTTTAGTCCAAAATTTCTAACTTTTATATCTATCATGACATATCATGTGTTATTCTAAATCCTATAGACAAATTAATATATAATAACCACAACTTAAAAATGGAAAAAGGATTTGAGAAGGATTATATGCACGATCTTTTTCCAACTTGATGAACTATTTACCCTCATCCTCATACTCTTTCTTTATATGATTGACATCCATCCATTTTTGATTCATATACATATATTTGATTTGGTAATATTAATATTTAACAAAATAAATAAATATAAAAAAACTAGCCTTTCATATATGGGGAACCCAACATTTGATTGTTTCAAATAATTTCATTATGCTTTGAAGGAAATGGGTAATTGAATTTAAGAAATGAATTAATCCCTTGGTGGTAGGTTTTATCCTTTGAATTCTTCCACAATGATCACTGGTACCTAGAATGGGATGAAAACATCTCAGGGTAGTTAAAGCAACATAGGTGCATGTCCAGAATAGATGGGGGATAAGTCTTAGGTAAAAATTGATATAATAACTATTTCGTAAATGAATCAAACAAGGATGTCATTTTTATCCTTAAATATAAATGTTCCATGGTTGGGGGGTTGGTGAATGTTTCAGGAGTGAGTTCATGATGGATATCCTATGGGCTGGATAGAGTTAGTGACATACCCTTATCATGTTGTTATTATAAATCTATATTATGTATGAGGTGAGATTATATGATTCAAGGAGGTCTATAAAAGTTAATTTGATCATATAAATATGGATAGCACACTGTATCCTTAAACATGTTTACATTTATAAATATAGATACCACTCATCCCATTGCATTTGTAAATATAGATTCCACTCTTCTTTTTGACAAATATTTTATGGAGTGTTTGAAAAGGAATAGAAAATTAGTGATATTAGTTAGTAATTAATTAATAAATATTAAGAATAAGTTAAAATTATTGTTAATTTATTATTAATTGATGTGATATTAATTAGTAATCAGTTTAAAATAATTAATAAATTACTAATTAAGACTAATTATTATTAATCAAAATAGTTGTAATAATTTTTAATTATCTTAATAATAACTAATTATGAACAATGGTTACTAATTATTATTAATTATTAGTTAATTATATTTATGAATAATAAATTATTACTAAATATTAATTATTTATATTTTAATAAATTATCTTATGATAGAAAATCTTTTTCTAATAAAGGAATGGTTCATGTTTGTTCCGACTCTTCACAAATGGATGAGGAATCTTTACAAAAGGTTTCATAAATGACTTAAGTGTTTTAGCCTAAGGAAAACGAGTTACAATCTCATGAGATAGAAGAATAAATGATTGTTTTGAATGGATCTCATTGGGGGATGCCCCTAGATTTGGATCCAGAGAATGAAGAAAAATTTCTAGATGATTTTAGGCCAGCTGAGTCCTTGGATGTGGAACATTTTCTATAGGATGATGTTTTTGTAGCTGAGGGATAATAAAATCCGAGTGATAGTGAGCCACTGTGTGTGGAATTTTTAAGATGTGTTCTACATGAAGATGGGTCTGGGAAATCTGATATTCAATAAAGTATGGATTATCTTCAAGATATTCATAATGTATTCAATTCTTCTAGAGTATCTGGTAAAAGGGGTAATGTCTCATATGATGGAAGTGACAAGGAATAACAAATGGTTTTATTAGACACTAATCATCCCCGATCCGCATATAGTGGTGACCCTGTTTACTTTAATGATGATGTTTTAAAGGGAAATGAAAAAATGGTTAGTAGTGAAGGATTTGCTTCATTTCCTCCAAAAAGAATGTTGTGGAAGTATTACTCCAATATTCCTAGGACTCTGTGTACCAGGTTATCTTCCAAGGCATCAAATATCCAATTCACTCCGAAGTAGGAAAGGTCTTAGGAGAGGATCCTTGGTTCATTAATCAAGGTAATTACCATTTGGAGCAGGGAACTACTGATGATGTGGATGATTCTGATTATGATTATGGAAATGATCATGCCTTTGGATCCATAGTTTTCTTTTTTAGATGAGGGAATGTCTCTCTGTATGACCATGTCCGTTTTCTCACTTGGTTATTCTCCTTTTTTCCTTCACCTTTAATAAATGGCCATGCACTTTCACTTTTGACTGGACCATTTTTGTAATAAATTAGCTAATAATAAATATTGATTATATTTGGTAAATAGTTAATAATTAATATTAATTAAAAATTATTATGCATGTTTATTAATTAAATAATAAGAAATTAATAAATATTAAAACCAACTAGTAATAATTATCTACTAAGTTATATTCAATTTTAACTAATCCATTATAATTTTTAATTACTAATTAAAAGTACTTATTTATTAATTAAAAATTTATTAATATTATTTATTAATTACTTAATAATTTATTAACAAGCATTAATACTAATTTTTAATTATCAAATACAAACTAATACTATGTATTAAGTAATCCAAATTAATTACTAAATTATTAAAAATATTAATTAATTAATTTCATATTATTATTCATATTAATTAATTAATTAGTAATTAATTAATAGATTGTAATATTAACTAATAATTGTCAATGAATAAGTGATGTTAAATACTAACTACTTAATCCATAATAATTATTAAATTACAAATACTAATTATTAGGTAATTACAAATTATTTTCCACATTTACTAATTAATTATAACTTAATTAATAAATATTATTACTTTTCAAAAATTACTAGGAATTAATTTCTACTTAAATATTAATTATAATCCATAATAATTATTAAATTACAAATACTAATTATTAGGTAATTCAAAATTATTGTCCATATTTACTAATTAATCGTGACTTAATTAATAAATATTATTACTAAATAGTAATTAAGTGTTATTAAGTAGAAATTAATTCTTAATAATTATTGACAGAAAATATTTTTTATTTAGATATATTCATTTTAATTTTATAATAATTATTATAAAAAATATACTTATTATTTAAATATATTTATTATAATTTTATAAATATTTAAATATATGTATATTTAGAATTATGGTTATAAATAAATATATTTATGAATATCTATATACATTTATAAATATATTAATATAATTATATATATATATATATAATTTTATATATTTATTAATACGTAAGTATATATAATTAGAAATATAATGTATATATTAGCTATTTAAATATATACATTTGTTTATTTATAATCTTTTAAATAATTTTATTAAAACATTATATATATATTTGGATTATTATTATTATATATAAAAGTATCAAATTGCATTTATCAAATTGTAATTTCCCATGGACAAAAATCTCAAATCGAGGGGAGAAAAAGTGGTTATAAAAAACACTAATTACTAATGGAAAAGTCTCAAGTTGTAATATAGACCATAAAACAATGGTGAATCCACAATTTAGATAATTTTTTAAAATTCAATAAAACATATAATAAAAATTAAAAAATAAAATGGTAAAGTTATTTTAAAAAAACACTAAAACCAGGCATCCGACTGGTTTCAGTGAAGGGAGGACATGGGGTTTGGTCCTCTGTCAATAGTCTGCTGACAGTAAGAAATGAAGGAGGGGGGATCCGGTCATTAGTTTGAAAACGATCAACATCAAACAAGGAAATGATTGTGCGGCGGCCGAGAGACGACAAGGGAGGGAGGGGAGTTCATTCGAGTGTTGGTCAGCAGGTGAGGAAGGAAAGGGAGGGAGGGGATTTCATCCAATCAGCAGTCAAAAACTTGGGAGGGAGGGGAGGTCATCCGCTCATCGCTCATCGGTTGTCGGTCAAGGCAGGTGCGTCGGGACCTGACGGACACCAGAAGGGGTGGAAATGAAGGAGATAATATAGGGGTTGGAAATCAAAGTACAGATATGGAGACTAACAAAATAAATCATCACATACCTTAGGTTTGGAGAGGATTGGTTCATCGAGAAAGAAGACGATGATGACGGAGTTCTATGAGATCGATGGCAGTGATGAATCTAGGGTTCCACAAGATCTTAAAGGGGAGAAGAAGAGACAAATCTATTATGGTTCTTTTTATAAAAATACATAATGATTTGAAAAATGATTTCAAAAAAGGACTGATAAATAGACATTTTATTAGTGCTAGAAAAGAAGTGATATAACAGCTATTTATCACCGCTAGCATTCTAGCACTAACAAATAGAAGTTTTATCAGTGCTTTTTTTAGCACTGATAAAGACCGAATTTTAATAATATATTTAATTATTTATAATTATATATTATTTTTTTATTATATATATTAAAATTGATATATAAACAAAAATAATTGAAAATACAATAACAATATTTATTATTTAAATATATTTATGATAATTTTATAATTACTTAAATACAGATTTATTTATTTATATTCATAATTATTAATAAAAATATTTTTATATATTTATAAATATAAAGATATTGGGGAAAACCACTTTTATTGAAAGGTAAAATAACACAACAGATATAGGATGGGTTCAAACATGTCAAACTACCCACATCAAAAATAGTTAGAGCCCTAGATTTTTTATAATCATAACATCAAGCTCACGTTCTTAATTATGAATAGCATTCCAATTTGTAGGTCCATGCCAATGACCTCGACCTCTAGGATGACATCCTCTCCTCCAAGTTTTCAATTGCTACAAAGACCTCTATTATCAATGTCCTTCGAGTCAGATTCCCCATCATCAGATTTTGTCTCGACTCTCTTAGATGGATCATCATGTATGAAAATCTCACCATCATTCCCAACATGTTCCTACATCTTATCCATCAAGACCCCACCATCATACATATATATTATGTTCTTAAGGGTACAATTACATTAAACACACACACACACACATGCTAGGAATTTAGGTCATAGCCCCCCATGGGATATCCCACCCATCGAGTCTTATTTATTCAATACATGTCCCGAAGGCCCAGTGGGCATAAATCCCATTAGATGGACCAAAGGACCACAATTTGTACTGAAGGCCTAGTGCTATGTCGAGCCTACATTATTCTTGCATCACTATCGTCATGCGTCATGTCTCCATCACCGCCTACCTGTGTCATGCCTGCGTCACTGCCTGCCATCTAAAATTCACTCCCACCTGGGTTTGAACACATGTATGATGAAAAATCATGGGGAACCTCTACCCATGAGACACACCCCAACTGTACCCCACCATCCTTCATAACATTAATATAATCAAGAAAATAAATGGAGTTTTGAGTATCCATGTAACACCCTAATATTTTATGTTTTTTCTCTTTTTAAATCTAATTTCTTTGGTAACATAGGTTTAAAATAACACTAAGCATAAAAAAAAATGAAATACAGTTAAATATCATTATTTTAAAATGACCATTATAAACTAGCCATTAACTTGGAGGGAATTAATAGAATTAATAAAATTATAAAATTTATATATTATATATTTAATAATTTTTTTTGACATTCATCTAAATTATTTTATCTGCCTAAGATTAGAATAAATCCAATTTTATATACAAAAGCCTATATTTTTTAAAACATTATTTTACCAAATTTTAATAGAAAGCTTATTTTAAATATAAATTTTTAAATTTTTATAAATTATATTTAACAATGTAAACATTATTTTTTATAGAGTAGTATCAAAATTTACTTTGGCTAAATTTTTGGTATTTTTCTAATAAGTTTCATTCTAGATGAATAGGAATGAGAATGTTAGAATAATAATGTGACCGTTGGGAATAATAATGCGGCTAATTGAATATAAGCTTCATCTATTAAATTATAAATAAATCTTAGGCATTTAATTAATTAAAATATATTATATTTATATCATGGAATAAGAAAGTAAATGTTTTAAAAATGATAAATTAATTATTTGTATTTTTGTGAACCATAAATATTTATTTAAAATTTTATAATTAATATAATTATTTAAAAGAAAATTTATTTTCATAAAATAGATTCATAAATTAATATTTTTTTGTCTTATTATTATAATATAATTTTATGAGACTTAACTTATTTTTCAAAGTGTCATAAAATATGTTATAATTTTAAAATCAGTATTTTTTTAATAAATGATGATTTTAATTAAAAAAATATATCTTATATTTAGAAAATTATTTTCAAAAAAATTAATTCATTTTTTAATTCTTCATGTTGAAAAATGTTTAGGGTGATTTTTTGGGATTATTTTAAAATACTTGAATTTTTGCTGAATAATAAAATATTATAATTTATAATAAATGCAAAATACACGAATTATTGAGTCATAGATGATGTATGGATGATATAAGACTATGATATAGAAATATACTTCATTATATTAATATAGTTTATGATAATTATCAAACTATTCATAGTCTTGAGTCAAAACAACAAACACATGTATAATATATTCAAAAAACACCCCTCTCCTCTATTATAAATACCAACCCTTCTCCTCACACCTTCAATGATTTCTTCCTTATCAAATTTAGGTCCAATAATCTTCCCTAGACCATCTAAATTGTATATTAACCTTTTGTACCACCAAGATACCCAAAACAATCCCCTTAAGGTGGTTCTCAAGGAGGCGAATTCAAGAGGTAAACATCCTCTTTTTTTCTTTTCAATTTATTTTATTTTCTTATCCTTTCCTCGCCTACCTATCCAAAGTGACATGATAAATATAGAATAATTTATATAATATAATTATATAATGTTATTGGAATATACATAATCAATATTTCTTTCTCTCTCTCTCTCTCTCTCTTTTATTCTATAAACGAAATCATCACCCATAATGTTTCAATTTACCGACATCATGGATGATACATTTTAATTTTCCATTAACGCCTTCAAATATGACCATGAAACCATTTTTATGGTTGATTAATATTATTATATATGTATTAAATACTATTTAATGTTATGGAACTATTATATATAGATTATTATAATAAATCAATCAAAACTATTTTTTATGATAAAAAACCCAGATAAATAATCTAAACAATTATCACTAACATCTTATCTAACAATTCATCCTCACCCCAAAAATCCAAATGAATTATATTAAAATTTAATATTCTGGATATTAATTAATAACATGTATTTTTAATTCTATAAATTTATTCCCATTTTACAAGATCTTCTATGCTTATATACAAGTAAACCGATAATAAAAACCAAAGAAACAAACACTCCAAAATGATAAAATTTTATCTTATAACTAATCAAAAGACCATAAATAGACTTAATAAAATTATAATAAATACAATAAATGAATAAAAGGTTATTAGTTAATTAATTAATGTATTTAATTTTATCATCCATGAAATTAAGGTCAAGTGTAGAACACTTTCAGACCAAAGGTAAGGGTTTCTTCCCGAACCTCCAATTCCATTTGAGTTATACTTTCTCCCTATATACAGTAATATAATTATTCATTAATTTTTTATAATTATTATAAATTATGTGTATATGTTTAAAAATAATATATCCATACCATTTCATCTTTATTTTATGGTATAATACATGTTTTATAAGTTTACCTTCTCAATTATTCATGAAAAGAAAGCCCAATTTATAGGAAGTTCCTAATTTCTTACCCAATTTCTAGTACCATCAATAATATATTTTAAGAAACCATTTTTTTTATAAAATCAATAATTTTTTCATAAAAAACTATATTTGTTCATTTATGGGTTTATAAAAATAATTATGATAAATAAAAATTACTTTTCAAAAATAACTCATCTTTGCAATGTAAAAGGGGAATTTCTCTCAAGAATTCCTTAATGATTTTATTAGAGTACTTTAATCTATTTCAAAAACTATTTGGAATTATATTATTTTTTGATATTTATCTCTTATAATTTTCATCAACCATATTTTATTGAATGGTTTATGAACAATTTTACTGTGGATGTGCTATCTTGATACCATTCACTATATTACTCAGAATGGTTAGTGATAATGTTTATAAATTGGAGAATGTTATTTACATTTCATATGTATATGTTTTTTATGTTTAACCGAATTCACTTGATGGATTAATTAGACTTATTAAGTGATTTTTGGGACCCTATATATCCCCTCGATATATCAGTACGTCTCATGAGACAAAACCAAAATGGATTTTGGCTGAGGCCTTAACCATTTATTTGCAGATGTCTTGGCCGAGCCATCGACATTATGTTAATGATGTCAAATATTATTCATTCCCTCATTATGATACTAGTAATTGATATTACATGTGATTATTATATTATTAGAATATCCATTTTTAAGTTTTAATCTCTTATACTCATTTATATGAATTTATTTATTCATCTTATATTCCAACCATATTATATTCCAACCATATTATGATCAAGTTTATGTTTAAAGGATTTTGTTTTTAGTTATTAACTTTTTCATATTATTTATGTTAGATTACACTATATTTATTAACCTTAATAAGAGTCTGATCTCAACCCTTTATTGTGTTTTAATTTTATTTAGGACATGTAGATGTAAATTCTGAATTACTTATAGGAATAATCTAGGAGTATATCGGTGTTTCAAATGGATTTTCTATGATGTTTTTTCCTTTAAAGTTATAATTTAACAATTTTTTTTGTATATGGATTTCCAAAATAGCAAAACTATTCAGTCCTTTGGGATGTAATTTATTATACCTAGTACCAATGAAATAAATCAAGGCACTAGCATCGGGCTACTGGGGTCAGGGGTTTTCAGTTGGTATCAGAGGTAGGATTAGTAGAAATATTAGAAAATAGATTTAGAAAACATAGATTAGGTAACATAACCCTAATATGGACTATGAGGATAAGAATAGAATAATATATTATAATTCTTGTAAGGTAAAGATTATGTGGTTTTTACTAGAAATAAAACCCTATTTGGACACTATAAGTGGACATGGTTCTGGAACAATTGTACCTAGGGGTAACAAATCCATCACAGTGTCCCAGGCCCAACTCAAGGTAACCTAGTACACAACAACATGCCATAATAAAAACCTAGTTTGACACTATTGAGGGATAAGCTCCGAATAATTCACATTTTCATTACAAATAATTATGAAGGATTTAAAAGTAAATATTTTTATGACTATAAAATTAGTTATGCATAAATTTCCATTTTATGTTAAGTATTAGTTCAAAATTATTCATTGAGATTCATAACCAAATTTAGT
This sequence comes from Viscum album, assembly GCA_963277665.1. Lineage (NCBI taxonomy): Eukaryota > Viridiplantae > Streptophyta > Magnoliopsida > Santalales > Viscaceae > Viscum > Viscum album. The sequence goes on from OY728129.1 coordinate 1,075,171,475, forward strand.
GTATGCCATTTTTTTAGAAATGGTGCCTAGTGGAAGGAATGTAAAAAATGTCAACATGCATATCCCAAGTAGGGATTTAACTTTTATGTAACATAATGTTAATGGTACTAGATCCACAAATGGAGCTAAGAAACATATAACTATACTAGGATAGTTGACTCAGTTTATGAACAATAACCATACCCAAATGGATAATCCTAACCCACAATGTGGGGGAGAAATGTTAGACCGCTTAATGAGACAACAACCTCTATCATTCAATGAGAATACAAACTCATTTGTAGATGAGAAATGCATAACTTCCTTAGAAAAGATATTTCTCACTTTGGGAAGAAATGAAAGGGATATGGTTATCATGGTGAATTATCATCTCTTGGAAGATATAGATCAGTGTTAGTCATTAATTAAAAACAAAAAGGATGATAAAGAAATTAAAAATATGGAATGGAAAAATTTTAAGAGAAATTTCCTAGAAAAATATTTTTTTCCTGAACAACAAGTAGATACGGAGAGAAAATCATTGAGTCTGAAACAAAAATATATTAAAAAGGTTGAAAAGTATGAATCTAAATTTACAAGGTTAGAATGGCATGCCACTGACAACATACATAATCCTAGGAGAAAGATTTATAAATTATTTTATGGTTTAAACCATTCCTCCAAAGTGCACTGGTCTCCCAAAATTTTTCATCATATGAAGATATAAGATCTTGTGCTACAAAGATAAAGAAAGAATAATCTATGTATTATGAATTGAAGGGAAAGAAATATACTAAACTAATGGTAGAGTAAGATACATATAAAGGGAAAAAGGGAATGAATGATTTTCCCACATGGGATAATTTTTGGAATAAACACCCCGATACTTTCATAAAGGGAATGAGAGTTTGTTATAAGTGCGAAGAGGAAGTTCACAAGGATCATGAATGTAAGGAAAAGAAATAAGATTTAAATGTGATATATTCTATCTATAAAGATATATGGTATTACGTAAATGAATGTCTCAAGTGTTAAGGAAATATAGCTCAGAAAAAGAAAAGGGATCAAGGTTAAGCTTATGCTATTACTACAATAGAATTGGAATAAATAATGTATTTTTTATTGTATAAAAGAATTATGTTATGATATTTTGGTTATAAGAATAATGACATATATAAGGATTAAACAAAAATACTTATTCATTATGGATTTCAAAGCAAGCATGTTTTCATTATGGTTGTAAGGTGATCAAGGTATTCTTATATTTAGTATGTGGTATTAATAGCTATATTATTTAGAGAATATTGTGTTATGTTTATTTTGGAAATTTATTAATATTAATTATAATTTTTTTTCATTTAATATAGATATACATGTTTCAGATGAGTCTGAAAGTTAATTACTTGTGTAATGAATCTATCTAAACTTTGAAAATTATTTTTCATTGATAATATGTGATAACCTTCTTAGTTTGAGTAAACATTTAATGTTTGAAGGAATGAATAAAGGTCCAAATGATTCATTCAAAGTTCTTTAGGTGTGAAAAATTCATCTTGAACATTCATTTCTAGGTGTAAAGGATGATGTTGAAATAGATTGAATCACAAAAAAGGAAGTGATTATGCTTATAACATGGAAAATGAATCATGTGAGTTAAGTTTCTAATGTATTTCTCTCATTATTAAAAGAATCCCTCTACTCTATGAAAAATATTTTGGTACAAAAAAAGTATCCATTTACTTTTATTTCTAAGATATTAGTGGTCTTTTATCCAATAACAAGATTTACATTTTTGTGATGGTTAACTTTTTAAATGATCATGTTCTCTATCACTCTTTATAATAACATGTTGGTTAGATTTATCTCCCATGTCATAGTTTTCACTTCTCACTAATGTTATCCAATTAAAAGCCTACTTTTATGGAGCCTTCACATTTACCCTTTCCCTCTTATCAAGAGGGTGTTTTATTAACACTATTTCCGATGTGGGTTTCCCACAAAGTAATTTTGAAGTATCAGCCTTTGATTTTCAAATTAGAATTTCAAATTGCAAGGATGGAATTTATTGAATGAGGTGGGAATGTACCACCAAAATATTTTATGGTTTTTCTCTTTCTAAATTTAATTTCTTTTATAGCATAGGTTTAAAATAACACCAAGGTTAAATGAACTATGAAATACAATTAAATATCATTTTTGAAATTGAAAATTATAACCTATATGTCAAATTGGTGGGAATGAATAGAATTAATAAATTATAAAATTTATATATTATATAATCAATAATTTCTTTTAACATTCATCCAAATGATTTAATAGAAATAATAAAAGAATAAATCAAATTTTACAAACAAAAGTCTATATTTTTAAAATGATATATTAAAAATTTTTAATCGTGAACCAATTTTAAATATAAAATTTTATACCTATATAAATTATATTTGAAAAAATAAACATTATTTCTGAAAGCCTAATATTAAAATTTAATTTGGATGAATTTTTGGTATTTTTCTGATAAGTTTCATTTTGGATGAATAATAATGTGAACGATGAAATAATAATATGACCGTCAGGAATATAAATGTGGCTATTAGAATAGTAGAATCATATATTAAAGAATAAATAAATTTAGGAATTTCATAAATTAAAATATAGTATATTTATAACATGGAATAAGAAAATAAATGTGTTAAAACGATAAATTAATTATTGGTATTTGTGTGAAACATAAATATTAATTTACACTTTTATAATTAATAAAATGATTTAAAAGAAAATTAATTTTCATAAAATATATTTGTAAATTAATATTTTCTTTTATTTTGATTATAAGAGAATATTATTTGACCTTAACTAATATTTCAAAGTGTCATAAAATAAGTTAAAATTTTAAAATCATCATTTTTTTGAATAAATTATAATTTTAATTAAAAATTAAATTTCTAATATTTATAAAATTACTTTCAGAAAATGGAGTTCATTTTTGAAAATGGTTATGTAGATGTTTTGGGATTTTTCTAAATAACTTAATTTTTTTGTGAATAGTTAAATATGATAATTTACAATAAATGCTAAATACATGAATTATTGATTCATAGATGATGTATGGATGATATAAGCCCATAACATAGAATTATACATCATTATTTTAATATATTTGGTTATAATTCAAAAAACTATTCATAGTCTTGAGCCAAAATAATAAACAAATGAATAAAATATTTGAAAAACACCCCTCTCCTCTACTATAAATGCCACCCTCACCACCCCTTCTCCTCAAAACTTCCAAGAATTTGGACATGTCAAATTTATACCCACTACTTTTCGGTGTAGCCTCCCCAAAATCTAGGAGCCTTTGGTCACAATAAGAGACCAAAACCAATCCCCTTTAAGAGTTTCTCAATGAGTAGAATTCAAGAGATATGAATCCTCTTTGTTTTCAATTTCAATCATTTTCTTATCCTTACCCCAACTCCCCTATCCAAAAATACATGATAACCCCATCATAAGTTTTATATTATAATTTTATCAATTTAATAGAAGATACATAATAAAACTCCTCTCTCTCTCTCTCCCTTCCCCTCTCTCTCTCTTTTATTCTATAAATAAAAAAATCACCTGTGATGTGTCAATTTACCAACAACACGGGAGACACATTTTAATTTTCCATTAAAGCCTTAAAATATATCTTAGAAAACATTTTTATAGTTGAAACAAATTATTATATATGTATTAAAACATATTTAATGTTATGAAACCATTATATACACATGATGATAATTAATAAAACTAAACTAGTTTGTGATGATTGAAACCCTGCCAAAATAATCTAAATGATTATCACTAACATCTTATATAATGATTAATACTCACCCCATTGGGACTAGGCACCATGAATCTCTACATGGGGAAATTATAACTGGTCATCCATGTGAGGTGGGAAGCTAGCTGCCTTCAAGATGCAGATGCCGGGGAGGGGTTGTTTCTAGTGTGTCAGGTCTTGGGCCTTTAAGTTCATGTATTGGTTCGTGTATAGGCCCTATGCCTTGGGCCTATGGGATTCATAAGGGTTACCTACAAACCTTAAAAATTTTTATTATCCAAACATAAATAAAAATAAGGCCATCAGTCCATTCAGGTCAAAGCCAAGGAAATGAACGCTCCTGAACGATAAAATTATATCTTATAACTCATAAAAATACCATAAATGAATCTAATAAAATTATATTAAATGAAATAAATGTAGTAAAGGTTCTGAATTAATTAATTAATGGATTTGATTTTATTATCAAAGTTATTAAGGTCAAATTTATAACACATTCAAACATAATGTAATGGTTTCTTCTAGAACCTCTAATTTCATTTGGGTTATACATTCTCCCTCTATACACTAATGAAATTTTTCATTCATTTTGTATACTTCTTATAAGTTATTTTTACATGTTCCAGACTCATATATCTAGAAAAGTGCATCTTTTTTTATCATAGAATACATGTTTTATAAAGTTCAATTCTCAATTACTCCTGATAAGAAACCCCGGTTTAAGGGAACTTTCCTATTTCTTACCCAATTTCAAGTACCGTCCATAATATTTTTTGAGACAACATTATTTTTCTAAAATAATTATTTTTTTCATAAAAAACTATATTTTTTCAAATCTGGTTTTATACAAACAATTATGAAAAATAAAAATTATTTTTATAAAATAACTCTTCTATGAAAAGTAAAAGGGTGTTTATCTCAAGAATTCATTGATGATTTTATTAATGTACTTTCATCTATTTCAACACCTCTATTGAATTATATGATTTATTGAGATTTATCTCTTATTATTTACATATTCCATATTTTATTAAATGGTTTATGACCAATTTTACTATGGATATGCTATCTTGATACCATTAACCATACAACTCATAATGGTTAGTGATTATGTTTACATATTAGGGAAAGTTATTTAAATTTCATATGTATATATTGTTTATGTTTAGCACCATTCATATGGGGAATGAATTATACTTATTAAGTGATGGTTGGACCCCACTATATCCCCTCACTACATCAGTAGGTCTCATGAGACAAAACAAGAATGGATTTTGGACAATACCTTAACCATTTATTTTCAAATGTCTTGGTTGTGGCCTTGAAATTATTCTTATGATTTTTGACATTATGAATTCACTCATTATGACACTAGTAGTTGATATTCTATTTCATTATTCAATTTTTATAATATACATGGTAATGTTTTATTCTATTACGATTTTTTATATAGATTTATTTATTCAGATTATATTCCTACAATATTATGCTCAAGTTTATGTTTAAAGGATTGTGTTTTTAGTTATTCACCTTTCCTTATTATTTATGTTAGCTTATATTTTATTGCATACCCTTAATGAGCATCTGATCTCACTCATTTATTATATTTTATTTTTCCCAATGATAGAAATATGTAAATTTTGAATGAATTTTAAGGATAATTTATGAGTATATGTGTGTTTCCGATAGAGTTGATATGTTGTTTTACCTTTCAATTTGTATTGTAACAATTATGTTTGTATCTAATTTTCCAAAACTACTAAACTATTAGATCCTTCAGGTTGAAATTTCTTGTACCTAGTACCAATGAAATAAAGTAAGGAACCGACTCTGGGCTAATGGGGTTGAAGTATTTACTAGAAACCTTTTCTTTATCCAAAGAATGAAAATTAGATTCCTAATCTCCCTAATTAATAACTTGATCATTTTTAATAACATCTCCCCTGGACTCATCTTGGGGAAGATTTGTAGTGATATTTTTATCACACGAGTAACATTATAGGTATTATATTAATCCTTTTCCATTTTAGTTTCAGATCACAATGATCAATCTTTACATTAAACATGAGACTGTCCATAACCAGACATTAAAGTTTCATCCTGTTTAACAGCTTCCTTACCTCTTGAATCTGAAGGTACACCATGTTGAGCAGTTCCAGCATGTTTGAGAGATATAGATATCCTCAATAGTGTGTAATTATCCATGCCTATAGGGAAATTGGTAGTCGCGTCCTCAATTGAATTCAATTTCGAAAAGATCTGGTTAGAAGGGGGTGCAATGGCTATTGAAGCACCCTTCACTTCCTTGAACATTTTTCCTTACACAGCTGTAGGAAAAATACCAGACAAGTTTTGGGTGTGAAGTTCATTGTAGGCATGTGCCTGGACATTATCATCAACAATTTTACCCTAATTTGAAGGGAAAATAGATTCTATAGGTCAGTTGTCCCCAAAATCCACCCCAACCCGAACATCTCCAATCCTTTTAGACACATAGGCCCCTTTGGGCTTCACTTCATCTTCCTTCAATTTTTTTTATTTATAAGTATTTTTATTCCAACAAGACAACATGATAACCCTGGTTTTCATAACATTTAAATATTTTACCCTATTTAGATGAAGAGGATACCTTTTGGGTCATGTAATTCACATGAGGTGACTCATCCCTCACCGTCTGCATTCTATGACTCGATGAACTGGAATAACCACCAACAACATTAGTGTAGGAGATTGTTTTTCTCTTTGACTGAAAACCTCTATCCATTTTATCCTAAGTAGTATTAACCTCTTCCTCACTACTCCTAATAGGAATCTTCAATTTTCAAAAATCTACATGATGACAAGACTTCATACAATTATCACAAACCAGATTCCTTCGAAACTGATTCTAAGAGTGTACAATTCAAGAGAATAAGGAGCAAAAGACAGAATTTATCTCAAATTAAAATGAGAACTTTTGTATGTGTTCTCTAGACACCAATATTTTCATCTCAATAAGAGGTTCACATAGATTCACTTCAATAAATATCCTTGCAATGTGACCATATCTCACATGCTCATTTTCATCATCAATTTTGAAAGGGCTTCTGAAAACAGAAGCAATATCGCACAAAATTCATGAGTCCCAAAAAAAAGATAAGACCCTTAATCTGAATCCAGAGTTGAGTAATTTAATATTTTATTTTCACTGGATAAAAAAGAGGGTCCCAATCCCAGAACCTCAGATTACCACATTTATAGAAACAAACCCACAACCCCATGCCATAGATTTTAAATAATATAAGTATAAGATGAAATTAAAGAAAACATACCCATCGAGACCCTACACCAATCCCCGAATATCCAATACCTTTAAAGATTAATTCAAAGATACTTGAGATTTTGGTGATGATTTTTAGGCATCATCATAAATATTCTGATTATAAATTATTGGAATTCTTCAAGACATTTCTTTAGTATTTTATGATTCCCCTCAACAATGGCTATTAAACCATTTTTGAAAATTTTCTTCTTCACCACATCTGAATCACCCTTAGAATCAGATAATAGATAGAAATTCAAGATATTCATAACTAAGGATGTTTGATTTGGATCTTATATATGATTCAAAAGTTCTTGGGTTGCAACCCTCATGGAATCCTCTTTCAAAAAATTTACTATATTCTTGCACACCACATCTGCATCACCTGCGATCTTTGAGGGGCCAAGAAAAATGTCATTTGGATTGAAAAAATGATCAAGACTATTCTTCATGGAATCGTAACCCTATTCACCATCTCAGTTGAGAGTGAGAGCCTCAAAAAACCTCTCAAACTCCATCTATCCTATATATTTAAAAATATATGTATATAATTATATATAATTATATATTATAATTATATATATTTATAAATATAATAAATATTTTTTAAATTAAATATATTTATTTTAATTTTATATTTATTTCAATATATATTTATTTATTTTAATTACAATTATAAATAAATATATTTAATATATATTTATGTTAACGGATAGAGGAAGGGTAGAGGTCTCTCTTATCAATCTTCAGTGATCTGCTCACCCTAAATAACTAGAAAAGCATGAATCTCTACTTGTATCTCTTGATTTAGTATGAATTTTGGAAAAAAATCACATCCTACAAATAGATGTAAGGAAAGTCATTTGGAATATTTATAGGGTATCTCCCCATTTTTTCGTTTATTGGGAGGATATTTTACCTCACTCTAAACCAACACCTCACAATAAATCATTCCTAAGGGCTCTATTTCAAACGTTTCGACTTTAGATGCTTCCATCTTAGAAATGATTGATCTGTGAAAACACTCAGTCATCGCTGGGATTTCACTAATAAAAGGTATAATGACATGTAAAATTTTCAATTTTGTTTCAAATTTATCCTAAATTTGGGGATAAATATCATTCAAGTGTGTATCACATGGTTTTGTCTTTTTTCACATCTTATTTCCCTCTACAGAGCCTAAAAGGTGATCCTAGAGCGCAGGTTCGAACAATATTCAATCGGGTATACTAAAAGTTCATGAATGGAAGATCAAATTTAACCATATTGAATTTAAGGATAGTTTTGACCAATTTTGGATCATGATATGTGGTCTCAATTGGGTTCTATGGAATCCAAAAATTCCCTTTGATATTGCATCTTCCATTGAAATTCCAATCAGAATGGATAATTCCACTAAACATGTCATTTTCGTCACTTTTGTAGAGTTTTGGTGGATGTTGACTTCAAATATACCTTGAGTGATAGAGTATTTATTTCCACTAATACTGATTATATTAACCTAAAAATTGAGTTTGAGAATACTCCACTCTTTTTTGATTCCTACAGGATTATTGGGAACTCAAAATCCATGTCTAGGGGTGATCTTGTTTTCCCTATCTTCCAGATTAGGGGTCATGATTTGCAGAATTTTTGAAAGAAAGGTGCTAGTAGTAATGTTCAGGGTAAGGAATATTAGAATAGAATTTTTTTTGAAGCTAATACTGGTCACAATTCATACTTTAGGAACTTAATTTTTCCTAGAGAACAAATATTAGTGGATGAGAGATCTTCTTATATAATATAAATTCATCTTACCAAAGGCCCTATAAAGGATGCATGTTTAGAAATTACCACTCATGAACAAAGATAAATTTCTAGATATCAGGTGAATGAAAAATACCATCTCTCATGGGATTAAATTTCTGAAGGAAACCACTTAGTAGTTGATGGATTATCCTTCAAGGATGATTTGCATAAGAGCATATCTGATGATTAGCTGGTGAAGAATATGATGATATTCATGTTATTAGGGATAATGAGTCATAGTCTTAAGTGGATCTCAAATTTTGGCTGGAATAATGAATTTTTTCTTCAAATAACCATAAAGGAAAAACCACAACTGAAGTTTCTACTTTCATAAAGTCCAAGAAAAAAAATGAACTTGAATACCTCTTTTGCGAAAGGTTAATATAGGTAACATATTTAACTCTAATAAATCAACCACTTCATTACCTGTTATTGGCCACAATATTGTTTCAATGGGTGGCCCATTGAACATTCCAAATTATGACAATGTTAGTTGTGGTATACAGACTATTGTGCTTCCTTTTTTTTGTGAAGTAGGGCCTCATAAGGCTCTTATGCTTGAAAGTGTCCAAAGTAAGACCTAAAAACTTTTGACTATTAATTTTTCATTACACACACCTGTTTTCTCTAATATAATGGTTAATAGGTAGTCTTCTATCATTCCTAAATGTAATTTTAAGTTAGTTAAACTTCTTATTATGGTAGAGATAACTTTTCCATGGTTTATCCTTTTAGAACCATTGATGGAAAAGCTGCTACTCATTTTGGTGTTACACCACATGATCATGTGGTTGATTCTGATGGTATCTCTTTTGATCACATGTAATCTACTACTCATATAGACAATACAAAAGGATCTAGAAAATGTGTCACATCAACTTGTATAAATTAGGTGGAGGATGAACTTATTTCCATCAGGAAGGACTATGGGGATACAAATGTGAACCCACACATTACGGAAAAAACAAAAGATACCACTTTTACTGAGTGGTTGGTCTATGGAAAGCATGTGAGTCCAAAATTGAATGTCTATATTCATAATTATTTTGATCTTTTTTCTTCAAGAAGTAGTGAGTATGATAGAAAAAATGATTATTGGGTATCTGTAGAAAATGATGAAGCAGATGTCATTGTTGTCAGAATTTAAAATGATAGAGTAGGTCTTTGGTTGTAGGTCAAATCATAGAGGAGAGGATGAAATCCTCATGGAAGGGGTGGGTGCTCCTCACACCATTTCATTATCACTTGCTCTCGAGTTGGTTAGATTATTTATTTTGGAATGTTTGTATTGGGATATTTAATGTTATTTTCCCTCCTCTGTAGTTGTATTATTTAAATAATGGGGCCGCTATGACTTACCTTTTCAATAAATAAATAAATTTAAAAATATTTCAATATAATTATCAATATATTAATATAAATATATATATTTATATCAAAATATTAATAAATGTAATTATAAATTGAAGAACTATATTTAATAATTAAATACATTAAATATAATTTTATATTTATTGAAATAAATAAATAAATATTTATAATTATAATTATAGCTGTAAATAAATATATTTAAAAATATTTCTTTATAGTTATAAATATTTTTATATATTTATAAATATATATAAATTATTATATATAATTATATAATTATATATATTTATAATATTATAAATATGATGATTTTTTTTATTAAAATATGTTTATTATAATTTATAATTATTTAAATATATATATATATATTATAATTATAATTATACATAAATATATTTAACTTATAATTTTTTAATCCCCAAATAGATTATAAGTAGGAAAAACGATCAGAAACTGTCAAGGGTTTCATACCTTTCATCGAAAAAATATGATCAATGATTGAATGTTTTCATAGAGAAATTTTCTTAGAGATGACATCATTGAAACTTGAAAGGTTGGGAATGGAACCCTTCCTGGTGATTCACTATGAAACCCTATTTAAAAGAAAGGAAAATGATCCTCCAAAAAAAACCAGAGAAGGAGAAGAAACCCTTCAGATCTTATACTTGAACTTCCATGATCTTCTTTGAGGATGATGATTTCTTCCAAACATCATGATGAATCAGGATATATGAATTAAGATTCAAGTTTCATGGGTGATTTAGGGAAACCTGATTTGTCGGTTTCATTCCAATCAGGATGGATAATGCCACTGAATCAATTTTTTTAGTCATTATTCTTGTCTATTGGAGGAAGTTGATTTGAGTTCTACTTTAATTGATAGGTGGTTCATTCAACTCCGAATGATGAGACTAATATTAAAAATGAATTTGAAAAAACACCCATGTTTTTTGATTATTTACAAATTGTTGGGAATTCAAAGTCTGTGCAGAGGAGAACTTGTTTTCTCTAATTATTATATTAAAGGTCATGACTGATAACATTGTCAGAAGAAAGAATACTGTGGGACTATTCAATGCATGGATAATCAATATAAGAATCATTTTGAAAATTCAGTTGGGCATATTTCTGATTCTAGGGAATTAAATTACTCAAGAGAACATATCTATGTTGATGAATGATTTTCTCAGATAACCTGAAAACCTAATCCTGAAGGTCCTTTAAAGGATAGATGCTCATATTTTCCTACTCTTGGAACTCTTTCTTCTCCCAGGGCCTTGCTTCTTATGTTCAAATGAATGATACACCCTCTCCATCATGGACTGATGTTGTGGAGGAGAGAAACATAATAGTTGAAGGATTATCTTTTAAGGATACCTTATATAGGGGAATAATTGAGGCTCATGTCAGAGAGGAATCTAATGACAATCAATATTTCATGGAGACTAATTTAAAGGTTGATGTTGATTTCAAATTTTGTTGGGAGTAGAGAATGGTTTCCTCTGTAAGAAAAAAAGGGAAAGCTGAAGTAGGTGTTGTTACTTCCCTATGTTCCATGGACAAAAATACTATTACCTCTAATACCCATATGAAATATTCCTTTTCCCCTATAATGGGGATGGTTTCTATAAAACTAAAATTTTTTTCTTATGAATTTTTTATAAATACCTATTCTTGACGACAAAGTACTAGTGGGTGGTCAATTGAATAGGCTGGACCATCTTAATACCAAAGGTTGTAGTACGCTACCCCCTTTTGACTCTTTAGTTTGTGAAATAGAGCCAAAAAATACTATTTTCCCCTAGAACATGTTCAAAGTAGAAACCTCTCAAAAATCGATGTTTTTCGGTATTATTTAATTATTTTTGATTTTTGAAATCCCATGGTTTGTGGGAAATCCCTTAATATTCATGTATGCAACCCTAAACTTTTTTTTGAACCTGCTTATAGTAGTAGGGAGATGTCTAGTTCTGGGGTTAAATCATTTGGTACTAAAAAAACTATGAATGATTCTCATATTGGTGTGAAACCATTTTACTCAAGGTGTATTCAAGTGGATGGTTATTCCAAGACATCATTTTATGGCATGCTCACAGCTACTCATACTATGCATAGACCACTATATCCTGTTCACAATAATCAGATTAATCCCTCTATTTTAGACTATGAAAATGGGGTTGGTAAATATGTTGAATCTTATGGTAAGCATGTTGTTGGTGCTAAATTACCTTATTATAGTAAGGACCATGATGCCTAAAATCTGAAGACTTGCATGATGAATATAACAAAAAATTATTCTTCTACTAAGGGAATGGACCTTGGTTGGCATGTGAGGGATAAATCAAAATTGAAGGTTCGTACTCATAATTCATTTGAGCTACTTGCATCAGGTAGTAGTGTTGAGTATGGAAAAATGATGATCAGATATTTGGAGTAATGGAAGCGACATATGATGTTGATGCTGGACTTCAAGATGAGGGAGGTGGGGCATGGTAGCAGGTCAAAACATAGAGAAGAGGATGGATCCTCATGGCTAGGGTAGACGTCCCTCTGACCACATCATGGGTACTCAATCTCAAGTCGCCTAATTTCTTGCTCTTGAACTTGTTATGTCTTGGCCTTTTTATGTTTTGTATGTTTCTTCGTTTGTACTTTTCTTTTATTTAATAAAGGGTATGTTGTGCCTCTCCTTTTCATAAAAAACACACATAAATATATTTAAAAATATTTCTATATAATTATAAATATATTTATATAATTAATTATATTTTTATAATTATACATATTTATATTAATATATAAATAAATATAATTATAAATTTAATAACTATATTTATTATCTAGATATATTTATTATAATATTATTATTATTGAAAAATATATATTCAATTATAATTATAATTATAAATAAATACATTTAAAAAGTATTTAAATATAATTATAAATATAATAAATATATTTTTTATTTAAATATATTAATTATAATTTTATAATTATTTAAATACATATTTATGAATTTATAATTATAATTAGAAATAAATATATTTCAAAAGTATTTATATATAATTTTAAATATATTTATATAAATATATATATTAATTAATATATAATTAAAAATATAATAAATATATTTATTATTTAAATATATTTATTATAAATTTATTATTATATATATTTTTATTAAAATTTTATAAATACCATTTTAATAAAAATATATATATTTATAATTCTATAATTAAATATTTAAATTAAAAAATTATTAAAAAAATATTTTAATGTGATTTGTTATAAAATATTAAACATATTTTCAATGTTAAAACTTCATAAATAAAAAAACATATATATTATTCAAATAAATTTCAAAAATATTGAAAATATTACATGCATTGTAAATAAAGATTTGTATAAATGAATATTATATAATAATTAAATATAATTTTAACTTTAGTAATGAATATATAATAATAAATGAATAAATTAAATTAAGTAAATTAAAAAAATATTAAAAAGTGAATTCATCACATTTACTTGAATTAAAAACATACATATTCACATATACACATATACAAACACATATATGCATACACACATGTATACACACACATTCACATACATACAACGATTGAGATGGGTGGGACGCATCGTCTTGGTGCTATGGTAGCGATTGAGGAGGTAAGGGCTAGATGATCTAGTTTTAATCCAACAATTAGGGAGAGTTCCCATTCTGGTCATATGGTAATTGTAGGAGACACCAATGGAAAACATTTTATAGAACTAAATGATGTTGTTCTAGAGAAAATTGTGAAAAAGGCGACACCACCCGTGTAATAGCTACCTATGAGGCTATTCTTGAGAGATTCAAGATTCGTGAGCATTCTATCATTTCTGGGATATCTCTTCTTGTTAGAATTATTTGTAAAACTGATATTATAGGTTTAAAAGCTATCTTATATATGGGGGTCTTCTTGTAACGCCCGAGACTTTTATGCGAAATATTTTGTTTTTAAATCATCAAAGGAATCTTTCACTACACACAACACTAGATTGTCTTGCTTTACATGCAATTGCGGCCTTCCTCAATAGCTTGTGTCGTACGCAATACCGAGTTTCACTAAACAATGATATGTTATTAAAATATTATTAAAACTAGCCGTTATGAATAGTAATAACCACTTTTTGAAATTATAAAAATTTTATTTTTCCTAATGGACTTCATTTTTGGATTCGGAATATCGAAATTAGCTTAGGGTGAAATTTTGGTACTTTTTTGATAACTTTCATATTCTGATGAATAGTGAAAATTATTAAATTTTAATTAAAAACAACTTTTTAATCGAAATAATTAATAGTGATAAATTATTAATTTGAGTGGTTTTAAAGTATATTTAGAAAATAATTTTACAATTTAATACAATTTTGTTCATTGGATGTAATTTCACATTTAAACCAGGCATAAAAAAGTGTCAATCTTTTGATAGTTATTATCTTTTAAAAACACGCTAATTGTTTTGACGACGAGAATTAATTTTTAAATTAGTTAATGTAACTGATATGTATTGAATTTGGTAAAATAAAAATCATTTTTGAATTCATAATATCAAATATATATTAGGCCTAATTTTTGGTATTTTTATGGAAACTTTCATTTTTTTGATGAATAGTGAAACCACTAAGTGGTAGTTAAAAAAAATGAATTTTTCATAAAACATAATTTTACCGATTCTGTGAGTAGAATTTCGAAAATCCGAGAGATACGGTTAATATCAAGGACTAAAATGTGGTTCAATGAGATTAAAATAATTTTTGGTGAATAGTAACTTTTTACTTTTTTTTACCACGGTTAAAAGTAAATAGGGTAATTAAGGTTAAAAGTGTTATTATTATTACCTTAAAACATGTCCTAATTATATTGGATAAGTGTAATTCGACCAAAAACAACCTTAGGAATACAATATGACCATTTAAGCCCACTTGGATTAGATTAGGACATTTATTATTAATTTATTTAAAGAAGGGTTAAAATAGTTAAAATCAATGTTTAATAAGTAAATAATTTTTTAATATGGGGTTATACATAAGATAAATTCGACTATAAAAATTCATTAGAAATCTAAAAAAATTTCCTATATAATGGTATTTTATTTGGAATTTTTAGACATTAAATAATTTAATTTATTTATGACACAACGATGATGCAGTAATTATCTTATTAATGAAATATTGACATAATTGATATTATAAATACCCAAATAAATGTAATTTGAGACTTTTTATGAATTACACTAATTTTATAGGTTAATATGACATGTTATTATTGATTTAATTAACTTGGTTCGAACTAATCATTCTGTTAGGAGTTTCAAAAAAATCAATTACTAAATAGTGTCAAAATTGACATAAAATAGTTTTTAAAAAACATATTATATTATTAATTGTTATTTTATTCCTAAAAAACTAAGGTTCTGCCAAATGACTTAGATAAGGTTATATATATTAATAAAAATCAACTTGGGGTTCTTTTGTCCTGTTATAGTAAGTTTATTAACCTTATAGTGTAAGAACACAAGAAGACATGGTAAAAGTAAAATTATTTAACTTAATGTTAAATCTAAATGATAAGGTTAAACTAGGAACCTAAACTTGTCTAAATTCTATTGGATGAGAGGATTTAGACCCATCCCCACCTTATCTTCTAAATAAATCAATTTAGAGCTATTAAAAACCGAATTTGACTTTATAATAAAATAATATATTTAGTTATTTCAAAGGTGCCCCTCTCCTCCCTTATAAAAGGGAACCTCCTCCCTCTCTTACTCACACCACTTTGAGCCTTCAAGCTCGTCCAAACACTACCAATTTCTTCTATCCACTTACCTAGAGACATTCTAGAGGTCCATGTCTTCTTCAAAGACCAATTTTAGTGCCCTAAAATGAGGTCTCAAAGAAGCGCTTCAAAGAAGAGGTAATGTCCATTACCGATTCTTTCATATTTATTTCTTCTTCCACTTCTTATTCTTTAATTGTTTCATTATGAAGTAATAACATCAGTATCAATCATATACTGATATATTATTATAAGTATGAAACAACCCTATTTCACCATCTATCCATCCTACGGAAAATGAAATCACCGCGCGTGCGTACGTAAGGAATATCGTCTCCACGCCGTGGTGTAATCTATTTTCCACCACCACCTTACTTGGATGAGTATAATGGTGTCAATAATGACTATATATTATTATTTTAAAGTGATATTGATTCTGAAATAGTATATATACACTCCAATACAATTCCACAATCATGGGAACGATATCATCACTCGTGCGTACGTACGGAATACCGTCTCCACGATGTGATGCGACTCGTTCTACAAGATCTTAATTGCATAATGATTATATAAATGAATTGAATGAATTAATATGATATATATTACATTAATACCATTCTGGAAATGAGGTATCTATAACCTAAAAAGAAAAATAAGAATTTATTCAACAAAACACGCATAAGAACAAAAAGTAATAAACACCCAACTAACAAGTAGTAATGAAATATTACTAATAAGAAGCTAAGAATATGACCATATATGATATCATAAAAATAAGTATGATTTTGGAATAAGTCAATAACATTATTTAAATCATTATACAAGAGGTTTGGACACTTACTAAGCAAATTGGACCTAAGGTAAGGGAAAATCTTGCAATCTCAATTTTTATCCGAGATTGTTTATACTTCAAAATTTACTGGGGAATATTTATCATCCACATCCATGTTTCCTAAATATGTAATTTTTATATCCTTATATAACAGTTTATATTCAATTTTACCCTTGTGTGAGTTTTTAGTAAAAGTTATGAAAGGAATCTTTTGTCGTTTTTCGTACGAGGTACTTTTTGACTTTTCCGACAAAAGTATGAAGAATGTTTTTTTAACTTATATGGCATGAATGGATTTTTAAAAAATTATTTCCAAGAAGCTTCCTTTACAAGTTTTCAAGTTTATTTTTAATCAACTTCTTTTAGTTTAAAATTGTATGACATGTTAAGAAAGGAAAATGTTTTTGAAGTAGAAAGGATATTTTCCTCAAGAATGGAGTTCAAGTGTTTTATCAAAATTATTTTACATATAAGGTAATAAAGGGTTCTGTTTCTATCACTATTATTACATTGATTTGATTATGTTGTGATGGAATTATATTTATAAATTTCCTTTACCTTATACGAATTGTTTTATGATGTCATGTTGTTTAAGAATCCCATTTTTATTACATGGGTTATGCTATGATGTGTGGTTTATGATTTTGTGGCACACATAAGAATGGTATCATTATGAGATTGGTGGGACCTATATCTCCCACCAATGCATTGGGTATAGATTTTATATCTCATGAGATAGACATGGCTGGAACGGAAGGTTAAACCGGTTCAGTGAGACAGGACTGAAACCAGGAGTGAACTCGGTTCAGAAATGGACTTCGTCCACTATGATAGTCTTGGAAATGAGTCTTGACTAATAAGAAATGATTCTCTATGATTATGTGTGTATTCCACAAATTTTCATGTTTTAAGTTATGATTTTTGGGATTACATTTCACAACCATGATTTATCCCATGTTATGAAAATTATGATCTCTTTTGCAGGATAAGATTTCCAAAATTTTATGTTCTTATGAATTTGATATGTTTGATATTTCTTTCATTTACCCTTACTGAGCATTTGAGCTCACCCTTTTGTATGTTTTCCTTTCCCCAGGTCAGGAAGAATGATATTAAGTAGGATATGCCAAAAAGGGACTCTAGATATGATGAAATAAATGGGACACAACTTAGATGTTTTATGAACCAGTTGTCTATGTTTCCCTATTTCTAAAGACACTATACCTATACGGTAATTTCCTAGTTTTGTTATATGTTGTAATAAGTGTGATTCAATTTTTATGTAATAACAATGTATGTAAAGTATGGGTTGTTATAGTTGGTATCAGAGGAATGGTATAGTCAACCTTTGGAAACTAGGATGTGAAAGCCTTAGTAAGAACCCTAAGGATAAGTCTAAGCATAGAACACAATATTAGTGTTTTAAAAATGGCCATGAATAACCTAGGATAAGACCTTAAGTGTGAAATTTAATTCTTTATTATGCGGTTTTCCTATTATAATTAGTGTTTCTCACACTATTCTTCTTGGTTTTAGTCAATGGCTGGAACCCGAAGGAACCGTGTTAATGCGGAATGCGACGGGAAATGAAATGATTGTCCCCCTGAGAAACTAAACGTTATGGGAGCTGTAATGCAAAATATTGTAGCCATGCTCACACAACTTTCTCAAGCTATGAATCATGCATGACTTCCAAACGAGCAAAGGAAGGAGAAACATTCTGTTGAATCCTTCATGATGCAGAGTCCGCCTTCATTCAGCGGGTCTACTGATCCATTAGTTGCTGAACAATGGATTAGTACTACTGAAACGATATTTTCAGTTCTTCAATGTTCTGAACATGATAAAGTCATCTTAGAAATGTATTGTTTGGAAGGAGATTCTGATCAATGGTGGAATCTTATTAAGAATACGAGGCAAAGGGATGAAATTGATTCCATGGAATGGGACGAGTTCAAGAACTTATTTTTCAACAAGTACTTCCCTCGTATTCTCTGAACAAATATGGAGAAAGAGTTTCTTGAACTGAAGCAAAATGATGATGAATCTGTTGGTACCTATGAAGCAAATTTTACAAGACTTGCAAGGTACGCTTCTGGTATTATTATCCAACATGAGAGTAAGATCGATCGATTCTTTAGTGGCTTAAAACCAAGTCATCGAAGGGCCTTAGCCATATGGGACTTCAATAGCTATGAAGAAATCATTCGATGTGATCTCAAAGTTGAGATGGAGATTAGAGTAACCCATCAGTCATATGGGTTTGATAAGAAGAGGAAAATGGAATTAAAAGGAAAATCTAAAGAGCACACTGAAAAGAAGATGAGCTTTCCCTTATGCTCAAAGTGTGGAAAGAAACATGGAGGGAGTTGTCTTAAAGGGACAAGTAAATGTTTCAAATGTGTAAAGGAAGGTCATCGTGCATTTGAATGCCGCAATGATGGGAAGAAGATGTCTAATGATGCAAACAAAGGAAGGGACACACAGAATGAACCTAATACACTTCAATGTTTCAAGTTCAAGGAGATGGGGCATTATGCCAATCAATGCCCAAATCAAAGGGTTGATGATGATGGTCAACGTCAATAAAATCTTAAGGCTAAAGACAAAGGAATGTCACATTAAATTTCTATCAGCGATGTGGAGTATGATAACGAAGTGGTGAAAGGTACACTTACCATCCACTCTAAAGTAGCAAATGTTTTATTTGATTCTGGATCCAAACACTCTTTTATTTCTGAACAATTTTCTAAGGGTATCACCTTATTACCTCAACAATTAGATGTTGAGTTAGCTGTGACAACCCCTAATGGCACAACAGTCGTATCAAAAGTTTATAATTCTTCCCCGATTGAAGTTTGTGGGAAAGTGCTTCCTGCAAATCTTATGATCCTTCCTATAGTGGAATTTGATGTGATTATTGGCATTGATTGGCTTTCTTTATATAGAGCACATATCAATTTCCAAAGAAAGGAAGTCACATTTCATATTGCAGATCAATCTATGATCGTCTATCGATGCAAGGATGAACATAACCTTCCAGTGGAAATTTCTTCCATCATATGGGTCTTGATTCCACTAAATGAGGGTTATTTATCTCAAATGGTTGGTGAGAAACTCAAGATTAATAATATTCCCATTGTAAGGGAGTTTGATGATGTCTTTCCGGAGGAATTGCCGTGTCTTCCACCAAATCGTGAAGTTGAGTTTTCAATAGAACTCGTACCGGGTGCTTTGCCTATTTCAAAGACACCTTATAGAATGGCCCCAATTGAGTTGCAGGAATTGAAGAAGCAACCCCAAGAGAATCTTGATAAGGGGTTCATACTCCCTAGTGCGTCAACTTGGGGAGCACCTGTTATGTTTGTTATGAAGAAAGATGGATCAATGAGACTCTGCATTGATTATCAAGAACTTAACAAGATCACTATCAAGAACAAATATCCTCTCCTGCGCATTGATGACTTATTTGAACAACTACGAGGAGCTCAATAATTTTACATGATTGATCTTCATTCAGGGTATCATCAATTAAGGGTCAAAAGGGAGGATATACCAAATACAGCTTTCCGTACAAGGTATGGACACTATGAATTTATAGTGATGCTGTTTGGTCTTACTAATGCCCCTGCTATCTTCATGGATCTGATGAATAAAGTCTTTAGAGAATATCTTGATCAGTTTTTGGTAGTCTTTATAGATGATATTCTTGTATATTCAAAGAGCAAGGAAGAACATGAAGATCACTTGAGAATTATATTGAAGACCCTAAGAAAAGAGAAGATTTATGCCAAATTTACCAAGTGTGAATTTTGGATTCAAAAAGATTCATTGTTGGGTCACATAATCTCAAAAGAGGGGATATCTGTGGATCCAGCAAAAACAGAGGTTATCGAAATATGGTCGAGACCAACAACAGTAACTGAGATCTGAAGTTTTCTTGGTTTGGCTGGATATTATCGACGTTTTGTGAAAGATTTTTACCGATTATCTAATCCACTCACCAGGTTGACTTGAAAAGGAGTTAAGTTTGTTTGGACGGAGAAATGTGAAGAGAATTTCAAGGAGTTGAAAAAAAGGTTATCCAGTGCACCTGTTCTCAGACTGCCTTGTAGTGGAGAAAGGTTTGTGATCTATAGTGATGCATCCAAGAAGGGGCTGGGGTGTGTTCTTATGCAAAATGATATGGTGATAGCTTATGACTCACGACAGTTGAAAATCCATGAGCAAAATTACCCAACATAAGATTTGGAGTTATCTGCGGTAATCTTTGCATTAAAGATTTGGAGGCATTATCTTTATGGAGAAAGGTGTGACATTTATACAGATCATAAAAGTTTAAAGTATATTTTCACACAAAAGGAGCTGAATATGTTCCAAAGAAGATGGTTGGAGCTGATTAAGGATTATGACTGCTCAATTCATTACCACCCTGGGAAAGAAAACAAGGTGGCAGATGAATTAAGTCGACAAGACCATGCTAGTTTATCCATGATGAGGATCACAAAAGATCCAATATTTATGGATTTACAAAGGATGGATGTTGGAATTATAATGGAAGGGGGAAATCGTATCTTTCTCAAATGAATGTTCAACCATCTATTCATGTGAAGATTAAAGAGGCGCAGAAAGAAGATGTAGAGTTACAAAAGAAGGTGAGAAATATTCCTGAATTCAACCTTGATTGTGATGGGATAATAAAGTTCAGGAATCAGGTTTGTGTTCCTCCCATCCCCGACTTAAAGAAGGAGCTGCTGGATAAGGCTCATAGTTCTTCATTCTCTATTCATCCTGGAAGCACGAAGATGTATAGGGACCTGAAAGAGTACTTCTGGTGGGATGGAATGAAAAGAGATGTTGTTGAATATGTCTCTCGATGATTGGTTTGTCAGCAAGTTAAAGCTGAGTGACAGAAGTCTAAGGGGATATTACAACCATTACCCATACCCGAATGGAAATGGGAAAACATCACTATGGACTTTTTCACAGAACTTCCTAAAACATTCAAAGGAAATAATGCTATCTGGGTCATAGTTGATCGTCTTACAAAGTCTACACACTTCATTGCTATTAGAGAGGATTTCTCTCTGGATCAGCTTGCCAGGATATATGTAAATGAAGTGGTAAGATTGCATGGAGTACCACTTTCTATTATATTTGACCGGGATTTGAGATTTACCTCTAAGTTCTGGCGAAGTCTTCAGCATACTCTGGATACAGAGTTGAGTTTCAGCACTGCTTATCATCCTCAGTCAGACGGTCAGTCTGAGAGAACAATTCAAACTCTAGAAGATATGTTGAGATCTTTCTCTATGGATTTCAAAGGTGGTTGGGATCAACACCTACCTTTGTTGAAATTTTCTTATAATAATAGCTTTCACTCCAGTATTCAGATGGCTCCTTATGAATCTCTCTATGGAAAGAAGCACAGGACTCCAACTTGATGGGATGAAGTTGGGGAAAGAAAGCTATTTGGACCTGATCTCGTTGATGAAATGGCAGAAAAGGTCAGATCTATTCAATAACACATAAGAGAAGCTCAGAGTCGACAGAAATGTTATGCCGACAACCGAAGAAAAGACCTAGAGTTGGAAGTGGGTGATAAAGTGTTCTTATGAATATCTCCCCGGAAGAGGGTCATGAGATTTGGAAAGAAGGGGAAGTTAAACCCTAGATATATCGGTCTTTTCGAAATACTAGATCATATTGGAATGGTAGCTTACCGATTGGTGCTTCTACCAAATCTCTCTCAAGATCATGATGTGTTCCATGTATCTCTCTTGAGAAAGTACATACCTGATCCTTCACATGTACTCAGCTCAGAAGTTCTACCATTGGAGAAAGATCTTTCTTATGAAGAACAACCGATAGAGATTCTGGATCGTAGAGAAAAATTCCTACGAATCAAGACCACTCGATTGGTGAAAGTTTTATGGAGGAACCACCAATTAGAAGAATCTACATGGGAGCTTGAGGATACGATGTGGGAGAGGTATCCTCATCTTTTTGTTAAAAAGTGACGAATTTCGAGGGCAAAATTCATTTTAAGGGGGGTAGAATGTAACGCCCGAGACTTTTATGAGAAATATATTGTTTTTAAATCATAAAAGGAATAGTTCAGTACACACAACACTAGATTGGATTTTTTTTACACGCAATCGCAGCCTTCCTCGATATCTTGCGTCTTACGCAATACCGAGTTTCACTAAACAATGATATGCTTTTAAAATATTATTAAAACTAGCCATTATGAATAGTAATAACCACATTTTGAAATTATATTTATTTTATTTTTCAAAATGGACTTCATTTTTGGATTCGGAATATCGAAATTAGCTTAGGGTGAAATTTTGGTACTTTTCGGATAACTTTCATATTCTGATGAATAGTGAAAATTATTAAATTTTAATTAAAAACAACTTTTTTAATCGAAATAATTAATAGTGATAAATTATTAATTTGAGTGGTTTTAAAGTATATTTAGAATATTTTTTTACAATTTAATACAATGTTGTTCATTGGATATAATTTCACATTTAAACCTGGCATAAAAAGGTGTCAATCTTTTGATAGTTATTATCTTTTAAAAACACGCTATTTGTTTTGACGACGAGAATTAATTTTTAAATTAGTTAATGTAACTAATATGTATTTAATTTGATAAAATAAAATTCATTTTTTAATTCATAATATCAAATATAGCTTAGGCCTAATTTTTGGTATTTTTCTGGAAACTTTCATTTTTTTGATGAATAGTGAAACCACTAAGTGTTAGTTAAAAGAACTAAATTTTTCATAAAACTTATTTTACCGCTTTTGTGTGTAGAATTTTGAAAATCCGAGAGACACGGTTAATATCATGGACTAAAATGTGGTTCAATGAGATGAAAATTATTTTTGGTGAATAGTAACTTTTTACTTTTTTTTACCACGGTTAAAAGTAAATAGGGCAATTAAGGGTAAAAGTGTTATTATTATTACCCTAACACATGTACTAATTCTATTGGATAAGTGTAATTCGACAAAAACAACCTTAGGAATACAATATGACCATTTAGGCCCACTTGGATTAGATTAGGACATTTATTATTAATTTATTTAAAGAAGGGTTAAATAGTAAAAATCAAAGTTTAATAAGTAAATCATTTTTTAATATGGGGTTATACATAAGATAAATTCGACTATAAATATTAATTAGAAAGCTAAAACAAATTCCTACATAATGGTATTTTATTTTTAATTTTTAGACATTAAATAATTTAATTTATTTATGACACAACGATGATGCAGTAATTATCTTATTAATGAAATATTGACATAATTGATGTTATAAATACAAAAATAAATGTAATTTGAGACTTTTAATGAATTAAAATAATTTTCTAGGTTAATATGACATGTTAGTAAGGATTTAATTAACTTGGTTCGAACTAATCATTCTGTTATGATTTTCACAAAAATCTATTACTAAATAGTGTCAAAATTGACATAAAATAGTTTTTAAAACAAATATTATATTATAAATTGTTATTTTATTCCCAAAAATCTAAGGTTCTGGAAAAGTACTTAGATAAGGTTATATATATTAATAATAAACAACTTGGGGTTATTTTGGCTTGTTATAGTAAGTTTATTAACCTTATATTGTAAGAACACAAGAAGACACGGTAAAAGTAAAATTATTTAACTTAATGTTAAATCGAAATGATAAGGTTAAAATAGGAACCTAAACTTGTCCAAATTCAATTGGATTAGAGGATTTCGACCCATCCCCACCTTAGCTTCTAAATAAATAAATTTGGAGCTATTAAAAACCGAATTTTACTTTATAATAAAATAATATTTTTAGTTATTCCAAAGGTGCCCCTCTCCTCCCTTATAAAAGGGCACCTCCTCCCTCTCTTCCTCACACCACTTTGAGCCTTCACGCTCGGCCAACCCCGGAAAATTGATTCTCTCCACTTCCCTAGAGACATCCTAGAGGTATTGGTCTTCTTCAAAGACCAATTTTAGTGCCCTAAAAGGAGGTCTCAAAGAAGCGCTTCAAAGAAGAGGTAATGTCCGTTACCGATTCTTTCATCTTTATTTCTTATTCAACTTATTCTTCTTTAGTTGTTTCATTATGAAGTAATAAAATCAGTATCACTCATATAATGATATGTTATCATAAGTACGAAACAACACTATTTCACCATCTATCCATCCTATGGAAAATGAAATCACCGCGCGTGCGTACTTACGGAATACCGTCTCCACGCCGTGGTGTAATCTATTTTCCACCACCACCTTACTTGGATGGGTATAATGGTGTAAATAATGACTATATATGATTATTGTAAAGTGATATTGATTCTGAAATAGTATATATACACTCCAATACAATTCCACAATCATGGGAACGATATCATCGCTCGTGCGTACGTACGGAATACCGTCTCCACGATGTGATGCGACTTGTTCTACATGATCTTCATTTCATAATGTTTATATAAATGAATTGAATTAATTAATATGATATATATTACATTAATAACATTCTTTAAATGAGGTATCTATAACCTGAAAATAAAAATAAGAATTTATTCGACAAAACAAGCATAAGAACAAAAAGTAATAAACACCCAAATAACAAGTAGTAATGAAATATTACTAATAAGAAGCCAAGAATATGACCATATATGATATCATAAAAATAATTATGATTCTGGAATAAGTCAATAACATTATTTAAATCATTATACAGGAGGTTTGGACACTTATGAAGCAAATTGGACCTAAGGTAAGGGAAAATCTTGCAATCTCAATTTTTATCCGAGATTGTTTATACTTCAGAATTTACTGGGGAATATTTATCATCCACACCCATGTTTCCTCAATATGTAATTTTTATATCCTTATACAATATTTTATATCCAATTTTACCCGTATGTGAGTTTTTAGTAAAAGATATGAAAGGAATCTTTTTCTCGTTTTTTGTACGAGGTACTTTTTGACTTCCGAAAAAAGTACGAAGAATGTTTTTTTAACTTATACAGCATGAATGGACTTTTAAAACATTATTTACAAGAAGTTTCCTTTACAAGTTTTCAAGTTTATTTTTAATCAAATTCTTTTAGTTTAAAATTGTATGACATGTTAAGAAAGGAAAATGTTTTTGAAGTAGAAAGGATATTTTCCTCAAGAATGGAGTTCAAGTGTTTTATCAAAATTATTTTCCATATAAGGTAATAAAGGGTTATGTTTCTATCCCTATTATTACATTGATTTTATTATGTTGTGATGGAATTATTTTTATGAATTCCTTTATCTTATACGAATTGTTTTATGATGTCATGTTGTTTAAGAATCCCATTTTTATTACATGGGTTATGCTATGATGTGTGGTTTATGATTTTGTGGCACACATAAGAATGGTATCATTATGAGATGGGTGGGACCTATATCTCCTTCCAATGCATTGGGTAAAGATTTTATATCTCATGATATAGACATGGTTGGAACGGCAGGTTAAACTGGTTCAGTGAAACAGGACTGAAATGAGGAGTGAACTCGGTTCAGAAATGGACTTTGTCCACTAAGATAGTCTTGGAAATGAGTCTTGACTAATAAGAAATGATTCTCTATGATTATGTGTGTATTCCACAAAGTTTCATGTCTTAAGTTATGATTTTTGGGATTACATTTCACTACCATGATTTATCCCATGTTATGAAAATTATGATCTCTTTTGCAGGATAAGATTTCCAAAATGTTATGTTCTTATGAATTTGATATGTTTGATATTTCTTTCATTTACCCTTACTGAGCATTTGAGCTCACCCTTTTGTATATTTTCTTTTCCCCAGGTTAGGATGAAGGATATTAAGTAGGATATGCCAAAAAGGGACTCTAGATATGATGAAATAAATGGGAGACAACATAGATGTTTTATGAACCAGTTGTTTATGTTTCCCAATTTCTAAAGACACTATACCTATACAGTCCTTTCCTAGTTTTGTTATATGTTTTAATAAGTGTGCTTCAATTTTTAAGTAATAAAAATTTATGTAAAGTATGGGTCGTTATACTTCTGATTGTAGATGTATTCACATGATTTGGGGGTTTTTCATATCATTTTTTCATATGAGGAGCTGAATCATAGAGCTTAGGGGATCATATCGATTTCCTTAAATTCAGGTATGGTTTTCATTCAAGAAAGGTATTTTCGATTCAATCCATTTTCTATAAAAAAATACTAGATCTCAAGTCTGGATTATAATTTTTATTCTTAACTAGATCCTATGGCATCCTAATATTTTATCTGATATTGCCTATGTAGGGAGAATCCTGATCAAAATGGATATGACCACTGAGGTAGCCAAATTTAGAAATTATGCTCGATTCCTAGTGGAGGTTGACTTAATCTCTTACTTGATTCATAATATTGTTAATGTCGGCACTGGATGATGATATCCCTCTAAAAATTGAATATTAAAGACTACTTTATTTCTATCAAGATTATCAAACTATAGGCCATGTCAAGGATTACTATTATAAAAATATGGGTTTCTCTTTTTTTTTCTTTAAAAGGACATCTTAAGGGCTCTTTTAGAAAGAAAATGAATAGAAAATACTGCATAATAATTCATTTTTTTCTAGATAAAAGAAATACCGTCCTGATAGGGGAAAAGAACCTATTAGTGATGTATTAGAAAATGTTGAAAGTGGAAACAAGACATGAAATTACTCTATCTCTAACCAACGTGGTCCTTCTTCTTCTAATGAGATAAAAATGCAAGGGAAAACCTCAGGGGATGACACTCAGTAAGGTGAAAAATATAAGGAGTCTATAAATAAGTTTCTTGTTCAGTATGCCACACCATAGGATGCTACTTGATAGCCTTAAGGAAAAGGTTGTATGGTACCACAACTGGAAATGGATTTCTCAGGACATGATCCACATAACGATGGGTCTAAACCATCTAATATTTAGTAAGATATTAATTATAATTAGTAGAATTAAAATTTATTATGATTCTCAAGAATTTGGAAGTGGGGTAACATCTTTGACACTGACAGTGATAAAGAACATCAGTTAGTGTTATTGGACACCACTCATCTCAAAACTTCAATTAATAGTGTTTATTTTAAGGATTCTATCATTAACAGAGGAAAGGGTGATCTTCCAAAAATAGGTCCATGAAGGAATTATTCCAATCTACCAAGGAACATGAATACTATATTTTCTTCCAAGGCTTCAAAGGTCATGCTCACCCCAGGGCAGGAAAAGTCCAAGGTCGTGATCCTTAGCATTCTCAATCATGGAAACTCACAGCCAGAGTGGGAAACTGAAAATGAATCTATTTATTATTGTGAGAATGATTCTTCTTTTTTGATTACTAAACAAGTTTTTTTCGATGAGGTACATCATCTTTGTTTGACCTTTTTTTCTTTATTTTATTAAAGGTAGATAGATTCTCTTTTGGATAAATATTTTTGGTATATCAAAATAAATATATTAATTTAAATATTATATAATTTAATAAATAAAATATTAATAAAATATTAATATTTTTTTAAATAGAGATTTTTCAATCAGTACAAAAATAGGTCTAGATAGAAACAAATATCCCAAACTTTTATTGAAAGATGAAAGAAAAATATAACAAGAGAACAAATGAGGTCAAATAAAAAGACTTACCCTCATCCAAAAAACCGGTTTAGTAATCATAAAATGAAGATAATTTTTATAGACATATTCAAATTCATTATCAGTTTCCCACTCTGACAATGAATTACCTTGGTTAATAATTTTAAGGATCTCTAAATTGGACCTTTCCTACTCCGGAGTGAGGTTGAACTTTTATGCCTTGGAAGATGATCTTGTAGACACATTCCTTGGTAAATTGGAAAAATCCTTTTTGGACTTCTTTTTAGAGGAACCAGAGTTAAAAATTCACTATTGAGCATCTTTCCATTTCAATTTATGACAACATCCTTAAAATAAACAAAACCACCACAACCTATAGGCATGAGATGAATAGTTCCCTATAAAACCATCCGCTTCTCTTTATCACTTCCATCATCCAAGATGTTACCCCATTTATCAATTCCCAAGTAATTGGAATTTTTCCACCATCCTGGATAGATTTGTGAGAATCCACTACTTTAGGATAATGTTGCAAGTCCTCACCTTGCCCAACACGCTAAGGGTTCAAGGAAGAACTAAAATCCATAGCAATAGGATGAGAAACAAAAAAAAGGACCTATTGATGACCAATTCCAAACCCCTCATGTGTAACATCAACTGGGCCAACTAGCATAGCAGAATATCCAAGCAGAACATCATCCCTTTTAGGTGATATCCCCTTTGGAATAAATTAGTTATTGGGTAACTAGGTATTAGTGGGAACCATACCATGCATGTCTTGGCACCAATGAACCACCCACGTACCACTTTCCCCAAGATAAAATCGAGCGAGGAAGGACACAAAAATATTTTTTTACTAAAAGTTATATAATTGATAATTTATATTATATTATATATACACTTATGTTAATATAAATATTTTTTGAAAATATTTAAATATAAAAATATATATTTATTTATAAATAAAATTAAAATTATAAATAAATTTTTTTATAAATTTTTTTATATAATTAAAAATATTTTTATATAAATTTTAATATATATATATATATATTATGTGATTTGTGGGTACAATTATATCAAACACACACACACACACACACACACCTCACACATAGGCTGGAAGGAAAAGAGAGTTCTGACTACAGAATATACCTACATTCACTAGGGAGGGAGGCCCCCTGATAGCTATGTTCTGGATTGAGTCATTCTAAAAAATCTTCAAACATATTGTGACACCCTTAGATAGAAGGTTGATGCTTTTTTTCATTAATGATTTTTTTTAGCAAAGCGTTGGCCGGACACTTTAGAGAAAGATGAGAAAAATAGGGGTCATCATGGAAGGACTTCAAGATGATGTTCTGGAGACACTTATGTACATATTTTTTGAGGGATTAGAAGAATCACGACTTCATGTACTTGACACAGGAAAGTTTTTTAGTTATGAACTTTGATGGATATTTCACTGACATGTATCAATTTTCTCCATCATGGCTGCTAATGAGATTCCTAGGGTGATCCATTTTCAATATGGGATTAGCAATCATATTAGGACATAGGTGAATGTTTTTCACTTGATTATCATTTTGGTTAAGATGAGTCAGGCTATCATGATGAAAAGGAATCAGAGAGAGGCCCCTAACAATGTCCAGGATATATTAGCATGGTGGAATGAGAGATATTATTTTGGTGGAAATAAGAACCACTATGATAGTTATGACCATGGAAATAATGGGAAGAGTAGTTAGAGTAGTGATCAGACATATTGGGATCATTTTCTTTTATAGTGATATATGTGTATTAATTTTGGACACAAGCAGACTCAGTGTCTATACCCTGCATTGAAGTTCCACGATTGAGGTAGGTTTTTCCACCTACAGAGGTTTTATAGGGGCATGAAACTGAATAGAAGTGGTAGAGGATTAGGACAATTACTAGAGTTTGGGATGGACTCAACTACCCATCAACAGATTGACGGAAAGAGTTCTATTTGATGTTTAGGTGAAGGTGGGGGATGTGGTGCCCTAGTAAAGGAGCGGTGGTACCAAGTAGAGGGAACACTACAAGTAATATTGAAGCCTAGGTCAGAGGGGTATGTTAGCTTCATGAAATGATATATACTCTTGCTACTTCAGATATAATAACTTATACAACCATATGTTATCATCAACCATATGTTTTATTTTATTTAATACAAGATCAAAACATTCCTTTAACTATTCTATTTTTGAAAACGGTTTGGGATTCTTGTTAGAAATATTGGATGGTGTATTTGACCATTGACACATTGTTGAGAGTGTGGTCATAGAATTTCAAACATTTCAAGGAATGTTCTCCTAAAATTGTTGGTTACCATTTCTTTTGGGAATAATTTGTGATGGAAATTATAGGTTTATATTTTATTTTTCATATGGATCTATTAGTTATATACCAAGATCATGTCAATTAATTACCATAGGAGAGTTACCATTCTATCTCTAAAAGGTGGAATCTATTTTATCTAAAGTTAGAGTGGGATCATCATACTAGTCATGTAGGACTAAATATGTGCATATTGGATTTCATTTGGGATTAAATAGTAGTACATTTTCTATATAATGATAGAGTATTGTAGGATACTTTTCCTCTAGCGGTATAAAATTTTTAGAATTTTTCCCTATATATTTCTATGCATTACTACCCGAGTAGGGGATTGAGATCATGATTGATTTGGTTCCCTGAGAAGATCCATTTTCTATCTAGATGGTACCAATGGTGCTTTGGGAATTAGAGGTTCAATTGGAAGATCTAGAAGATAAGGGTTTCGTATGACCTAGTATATCACCATGGGGTTTTCCCATTCTTTTCACTAAAAATGATGGCGGTACTTTTCACTTGTGTGTGGAATATCAAATATTGAACCATATTATATTCTTAAAACAAAATCCCCTTTGGTACATTGATGATCTATTCAATCAGCTATTTGTTTCCAAAATTTTATCTAAGATCAAATTGTGGTTAAGGTGACACCAGTTGAGGTTGATACCATCAGATATACGCTAAATTTATTTTAGAAGAAGTTATAGCTTCTATGAGTTCATAGAGATGTCGTTCGGTTTGACGAACACACTGGAGGTATTCAAGGTCCTGATGAATTAGATCATACATATTTTACTAGATCATTTTATGGTGGATTTCATCGATGATATATTAGGGTCATACTAGTTGGCATAGAATCATGCTCAAATTCAAGACATCGTCTTGATTACATTGAGAGAGAATCAGATTTATGCTAAGATATCTAAATGAAATTTTTGTGTTGATAAATTCACATCATAGTCCATGTCATCTCAAATGATAGAGTGTTAGTTGATCCAAATAATGTTTCAACTATGGTATCTTGGGATCAATCCAAGAATTTCTTTGCGATTATGAAGTTTCTAGTTTTAATAGGTTATTACTTGTGATTCATAAAAAAATTCTCCTATCCAGAAGATCCAATGTATGATCTTAACAGGAAAGGGGTGAAGTATGTTTGGTCAGATGCATGTGAGAGATATTTTCTATAGAATAAGGGAATTATGACCTTATCTCTGATACTCACCTAACCTAAGATTGATAAGAAGTATACCATGTTTTACGATGCATTCAGGATCAGACTCAGAGCATTTCTGATGTAAGAGAACTATTTGGTTGATTATGGGTACATACAGTTGAATCCACATGAGAGGAATTATCCCACTCATAATCTGGAGTTATCTATAGTGGTACATTCCTTGAAATACTAGAGAAACTATCTTTTTTTGATAGGTTTGTGGTGTACACAGACCATAAGATCCTTAGGTAAATATTTTCCTAGAAAGACATCAACCTTTAGAAGAAGTGGTGGTTTGAGTATCCACAGTCATTCAACTTTGAGCTGATTTACAAACCGAGCAAGGGAAAGATTTTTTTTGAAGCCATGAGATGGAAGACATAGATGGAGGAAGTGCGGGAGTCTTGTAATTAGTTATGAATGATATAACTCTTCATAGAGATAAATCTAGGTATTCAGGAGTCCTAGGGTTGAGTAGCTCTAACTTTGACATCTGTTATATCCATTCTTATTTAATGGATTAACATAGAATAGTTATCTGATTTGGATAACTTATCTACGAGGGATAACTATATTATGGGAATACACCATCAGGATGGTCTGTTGGCATTAGTAATGTTCTTCCCATCCATGGTCGAGTGTGTGTTCCTATGTGTATACATGAGGATTTGATGAGAGAATTACATGCTTCCATATCAGCGGTACAACCATGTATAAAAAATATGTATCATGATATCTGTAGACATTACCAATGTCCATGAATGAAGAAGGGGGTAGTAGGATTTGCAGTGATATATTTCACCTACTAGAAGAAGAAGGCTTAGCGTTATAGGCCAGTTGGGCTATTACATCCTCTTTCATTCTATAGTGTAAGTGGGATGATATCAAAATGGATTTTATGAAAGGATTACCTAGGAAAACTTAAAATAATGATGCATTATGGGTGATTATTGATTGACTAAAGAAGGTTTCCCAATTATTTTTCATAGGGATACCTTCACCATTAATGATCTAGGTAGTCTTTATGTGTGTGACATAATTTTGTTGCATGGCGTTTTGAGGAGAATTGTTTTTTATCACAATCTTCATTTCATTTATTAGTTTTGGTAGGTTATTTAGATATATTTGAGATCATAGGTTCTTATAATCACGACCTATTATCCACACAATGAAGGCTAATTAGAATGGATTATTTAGATTTTGGAGGACATGTTATGATCCTAGGTTTTTTGTTTTGGTGGTTTAGGGGAGAATCAATTGGCACTCATGGAGTTCACCTGTAATAACATATTTCATGAATCAATACAAATGGATCCTTTTGAGGCATTGTATATAAGACTGTGTCATTCCCATATTTGTTGGTTATAGGGAAGTGAGTTATCACTTATTGGACCTAGTCTTGTATAGGAGATGTTTGAGAAGGTTTAGTTGATCAGGAAGTTGTTAGTTACTGTGCGGATCCGGTATAAATATTATGCTAACTAGCATAGATGATCTCTCAAGTTTGAGTTGGGTCATTATTTTTCACTTTGGGTTTCACCTAGGTTTGGGAAATTTCATTTTAGAAAACAAGGGAAGCAGGAACACAGATTTGTTGGGTTTCTTGAGACAGTGTAAAGGATCAGTCCGGGGGCATACCGATTGGACCTTCCATGATGTTATAGTTCCCTGCATGATGCATTTCACATGTGGTATCTACAAAGATGCCATCCTGAACCTTCCCATGTGGTAGATGTTGATGACATCAAGCTTGGTGTATATGTTTCCTTTGAGAAGAATATGATACGAAATGTAGACTGTAGGGAGAAGAATAACTATTTAAAGATCATAAATCTAGTTTATGTGTGGTGATGACATGGATGTGATCATGATGAGACCTAGGAGATAGAATCTAATATACGATCATAGTGTCTGAACTTGTTTGTTGAGACCCCATAGTGATTTTTGGAGTAGCATGGGGATGAGATATTATATGTTGGGGAGGTCACAAGGTCACTTATTTTCAAGGTAAATCAATCTTGATTTTGGGTTGAACCACTTTTAGTTTGGTTTTATTCTCTTCTCAAAATCTCGTAGTTGAGCCTTTTATTTGGGGGTGGAAACATTTTTCTAGGGAAAACAACCAAAATTATGTGGTTGTATGTTTTTATGAATTAATATAGTCTAGTTATGAATGTGACAAATGGGTTAGAAATATTCTTCAAGGATTTAGAAAGCTTCATAAGTGGTTAGAGATTTTGTTTTTTGTATAATCTCAATGATAATCTATCCACTATACACTTTCTTGTCATGAACATGTTACATGACATGAACTGATTGCTAGGAATATTCCAAGAACTAGTTTAGAGCATAAAGCACTTACACACAATGATACTGGTTTACATTATGAATTGACCAAAGGGGGTTTTTTAACCAGAGATGATGAATTTTTTAGTGTATCATATAAATAAAGAAATTCACATCATGAAAGGGGTTGAAATCATTAATACCTCACGACCATCGATTTTAAGCCATGTTTTCCATATCAATTTATTTTCATTCACCATGAAACCTCCTCCCTCAAACCCTAGGGCGACTCTTGGATATTTTAGAGAGATTCCTTCCCTTCTGGACAAACTAGTATATAATTTTATCTATGGGGAGTCCCTTCACTTTGTTCTTGTCCTCCCTTATAGTATCATCCATTATAGTGGTGTGATCCCTTGACCATTGATTATTTGGGTTTTGATCTTGATTTTTGAATGATCTAGTTTTTCCTCGTGATATCCTTTTCCTTCATTCTTCAATGGAATTACCTATTGGGAGTGTTTC
Source organism: Viscum album (assembly GCA_963277665.1). Taxonomy (NCBI): domain Eukaryota; kingdom Viridiplantae; phylum Streptophyta; class Magnoliopsida; order Santalales; family Viscaceae; genus Viscum; species Viscum album. Next base: position 1,075,206,410 of record OY728129.1, read on the forward strand.
TTGGGTCATCGAATAAAAGTATGTGGTCTAGAACAAATACCTATGGTATGCTTATAATTGTTTAAGTATGTAAAATACTATGTTATTTCCATGACACAACATGCGTGTTAACTAATAGAATAATTTCAAAGGACAATTAGGTTTTTGGTCTACTCCTTGGATCCCTTTGTATCCATTAGTTTTGAGAACTATCTTGAATCCACCCATAGGGTGAGCCTAGCCTTATGAAAATAATGAACTCGTTGATGGATTAAATCATTAATTTCCACGACCTTATAAATTGAGATATTTCTTGAGATAAGATCACTTTGGAAAATAGATTACTACTTTATTTAATTTACTGGTGATACATTGATATGATATTATTTTTTACACTAAAATGTTAATTGGTTAATACATAACATGATGAATGAAAGGGAATTGAATGATAAAAGGATATTGGATGAATTGAAACTTGTGGTAAATGATGTAATATTTCATTCTTCTTTCCCTTATGACTTCAGTTGTATATTATATTGTGATGTCTATAGGTCTTGGACCAATTATTCTGAAATGTGTATATAGAGGGTCTGGACCGATGATTATGAATGCATATATAGAGGGCATAGCCCTATTATACTGAAATGATTATATAAAGGGATTTAAATATTTATGTTTTAGTGTTTATAAGGCTTAGTCTAGGTATTATATAATTCTTATATATAGGTATTTTTCTGAGTAATGTGATTATACCATGGACTTGTGGTTGTAGTTGGAATGGTAATGCTATATACTCAGAGATATTCTAGTATAGTGCTAAATAAGTTTGATTGTTAAACTATATTAATTGATTAATAAATAATCCTATTTTATTTTTTTGAATTCACTTACGATCATATTGGTTTTGTTTAGACACAGTTGTTTTAACCTACTGAGTTTTACTCACACCCTATTCGGTCCGTCATTTGGTACCTGAGAAGATTATACGAATGTAGGTTCAAACTAAGGGAAATGACCTTGTTGTTGATTGTTTCTTTCTGGATGGGATGGGGTTTAGAGATGGGAATGATGTGGGGTTTAGGATCAGGGTTTTTATGTTTATCCATGTCAGATTGATCATTTATCTGTGTGAATTTTTCGAGAAATTTTAGTTACATTATGTCCTATCATTATATCTTTCTCTTATTATCATTGTATCATTCAGTTTACTTATATTGTTTGGTTTATCTACTATGTTGTACTATTTCCACTATTTCCATCACTCTAACATTTGTTTATTTCTACTATATTGGAACTTTATACCATGGGGTATAGTTTCCCCACTATGTTATCCATACCAATTATATTAGTTAATAGCCTCTCGCATGCAAGGAGGTGGGCATGATGTACAGTAACAAAACAATTATTTCCATGTCAGAGAGTAACAGATTGGGGGACATTATTGTCTACAATTTTGTATTTATCAAGGTTGGTAGCTGGATTCCCTTAGATCACTGTTGTTTTCTGTCATTTTAGATCATATCCTTAGGACCTCAACTTTTCATGTAAATTTTAGTGATACCCTATTGTTAAGGAAGTGTCCTGTTAGCATATCTGTAGGTGATTATCCCTTTAGGAGGCGATTCAAGATCCACTTTAAGGATTCATTTATACCTTTTATTAAATGGATGCCTATTTTAGTGAATAGTTCAGCCAACATGTCATTTCATAGATCCAACGGTGTTATATTAATAGGTTTAGGATTTAATTTGTAATGTTAAGATATGTGATGTTGCATTTTACATTAAGTCTATTTTATATTTAATTTACCGGGTATAATATTATGAATTTTTTATTAATTTTTTATGTTAATTAAATACATGATTTAATATTCATGTTAATATAATTTTAATTATGAATTTTAATTTCCATATTTAATATTTATTGGATTTATACCTTGTGTTGGGCCTATTTCCATTTTGGCCTCCTACATAGACTATTATATCTAAATTGTATTCCTTTCCATAAATATATTCTTATATATTTTATATATTTTATTTTGACTATGATCATGATTAAATTGATCATGCGGTGGATATTACCCCTGATATGTTTGTTCAACCCTTTCATTCTCTCCACTTTCTTATAGAAAATTGTAGTTTTTCAATATTTTTTTGGAATAATAAATTTTGACTACAAATATTTCTTTCTTTAGTGTATTATAATACATATTAATGTACCTCTATATTTTTTCTTACCTAATTTTCAGTAAGATTATATAGGGATCCTTGGTGTATTTCCCCTCTTTAGTTTCATAGAGGTTCTTCCTCCATGTTCCTCCACTGTTTTCTTTGTGAGGTATTTTGGGTCTCCCATATGTGGTTTGATTGAGTTATCTTTCCAATAGAGCTCTCATTTGATTCAATAAAGAGAGGTTGAGGGAGAATAAGAGCAAGACATAACTACTTACTTATTTGATGGAGCCAGAGATAAGTTCCAAAGGCCCCTCTTTTATGGATGACTGTGTAAGTAGATTGGAAATAGGAAGATGATTATCATTCTTTAACCTTGGAGGGTTAAGTACTTGATGATGAACCAAGAAAATCTACAGTAATTAATCATGATGAATTTAACACATTGTATTGAATTTCTTCACTAGAAAAGGTGCTACTGATCCTAGATAAGTGGCCTCAGTTTTGTATTAGTTTTTCAGTTTTTAATTTTGGATGTCTGGTGTGTGATGCTTATTTTTTCATATTGTGTGTCATGTATGTTTCTTTTTTCTTTATATGATTGTCAATAACTAGGCTGAGATGACATCCGATCAGACATCTGACCCAGTCTGAGACATGGCCCGAAGGGTGTTCCCAATCCCCACAAGCTAGCAACTAGTGTTGGGAATCAAAGTAATAACTATGTGAATGGTTTTTTCCAAATCATACTAGGATCAAAATAACCAAAACTGAATAAGAAACAAGACCCAAAAAACTGATCATCAATAAATATACCAATGAACTAGATAAAACTACTGGAAAAAAACTAAAAGATAAAACAAGAACAAACCAAACTACTATCAACATGATATCCATGTGACCCCATGGCCACCACCGTCCAAAAACCAACCTTCTATAAGGCGTGATCGAACCAAAAACTTGAACCTACAAAATATCTCGAGTCTACTAACATCGAATGACACAAGTAGGGCGTGATATTAATATCTCATTATGTAATCACCATAGAATCCATGCTTTTTTCCTTTCTCAAAGACATTCCATTAACACTAGTTTTAAATACATGTATAAAAATAGGTTTTTATCATTTTTATGTAAAAAAACATTACTTTCACCTTTTAAAACAACACACACACCACATCACTATTTTTAAATCGGATTTACCATTTTAAAACAAAAACCCAAACCAAAATCCAAAAACGGTAATTCCAAATCATGTTGAAAATAATTAAGCAATGTAATTAGGGAACCAAGTGCTGCTGAAAATAAACAAAATAATACATATAGAAAACCATGGAAATTTTATAAACATCTCTAGAGTGTTCCGTATATGTAAGCATATTAGACTCACATATCGGCCTAGGAGTGGCCCCATAGTCTATAACCAACTGGCCGCTCTAAACTAGCCAATCCAGTGGAACATCCCACCAATCCCTATAAAGTTAATGGGGAACCAACTCGTTTAATCAGGGATGATAAGAAATCATTACTCAACCATCTAAAAAACACCTAGGAGTCCCATAATAACAGTAATTGGTGACAGGAGAGGCCCTCACATGTGTGACTAACCCTACCTACCACCACCACACTTTCCTATCCCAAACACTAACACCACCCACTGTGACAACCCACATCATGAAATCCTCTCTAAGGGTGCCCATTTTATATAAACCATTCTCCAGTACCAACTAGGCTATCATGTCATATGAGCTTTCAAACCATTTGTAAAAAAATACAATAATGCCAACCATGAAATTATATTTCAAAAACCACATTCATTTCAAAATATTACAAAGTTACAATTGGGACTTACATCATGTTAGTTTTGAATACATATAAAAAATTTTAAACTATTTTTAAAACAATATAAAACATGACTTTAATAGGCACATGGAAAAAGGTCCCTTAAATTTCCAAATCCAATTTTAATTTCCAACATTATTTCAAGACTAATATAGAAACACACAACACACTTAATGATTCCTAACATGACTCCAAACCATTTGTAAACAAAAAATATTCCAATGTGCCAAACGGTCTAAAAAATAAATTTAATTTGAAACCATTTTAATTTTATTTGAAAACCATTATACCTTTATTAAAGCATCAAGAGTTTGAAGAGGTAAAGAAGGAGGGATAAATATTTTTAAATCAAGGTTTTTAAATTGAGAAAGTTCACCCATATACCATAATAATTTGTGTGATCGTCAATGTGTGCACTTCGAGCACCCATGGATTTGTCGACATCCAATTTCACAACAAAAAAATCAATAAAATCTCTAAAAACCCTTTTTAAAGAAACATGACATTCTTTTCAACCAACACAAAAACCATGCACAAGTGAAAAACCATAAAGGTCACTGAAGTCCACACACAAAGCTCATATCATATTAAAACCATTCCATAAAAACATAAACAATCCAAAAACATGATAAAAATACCAAATTTCATCTAAAAAGGCTACTTGGAACTTCATCAAACACATTGAAGTCTATTTAAGTAATCACATTGAAAACCATTTTTACCAAATTTTACCAAGAATATAGCACCAAAATAAACTATCCAAGTATATTAAAAGCATGAAAAAATTCTATAAATTAATTAACATAACTCAACAATCAGATTTAATGGAATGGAAAGGGGATTAATGGATACACCTTCCTTAACGGAGTGCGGAAGTAATGATACTTCAAGGGATGGAAGAATAAGCCCCAAATAATAATACACACACCCTAGATCTAAAGAAAAACAAAAAAATACGTCTAAAATAATCACTAGGGTTAAACCAAAAGGGAAAACTAATCCAGAGAAACCAAGAACTCAATAGGGGAAGGAGAACAGGGGAAAACAACAATGAAAAATCCAAAGAAATCAGCTTAGGAACCTTTAAGGAGAATCAATGGTGGTTGGGGAGAAAGGGAGAGGGGTTTGGTGAAACCCCATGGTGCTCCAAGGTCAGATGAGGGGAGGAAAATGTGAGATGGGGCTAGAAAAATAGAGGGAAAAACTTTGAATTTCAAATTTTTAAGAAACTGGGAAGCTCGTATGGTTAGTCCACATGGTTTGAAAAACTGTGCGCAAACTATTTGGTAGCCATAGCCCAAATGGATAGAAACTCATGCATGATTTCCAAATGGTTTCCCAAACCATAAAAAACCTCTGAGCCCTACCCCTGGACCCCAAAAAAAGTCACATGATTACCTAGGTTTGGGCACATGGTTTATATAAACCGTGCACAAACCGCGCATAGGACAAAAGTTCACCCAAAACATCCAATATTCAAAAAAAGAAATCGAGGCTCAACCGAAACCTCGAAAAAAATATCCAAATATGATATAAGAGTAAAATAAAAGAATTAAATTGATATGGGTGTGAAAATTATTCCCACCACAAACACTTTATTACCCAATAAAGTCACCTAGTTGAGTGATAAACAAACCTTGGTCCCAAATCCAAAACAAGACAAAAAACCAGTAACCTCGCATGACCTCTGACTTCACATGTCACAACCGACCATTCTAGAGGAATACACAACATAAAAAAAATGGAGAACATGAGAGGGTTATCTCAACCACAAAAACTAATCCAATAAAAACATATATGCATAATCTTAACAACACTGCCACTGGTGAAAAAAAACCCACTACAAGGCAACCCAACAAACCAAAAACTCCCATATAAAACTAGAATCCCTATGAACATGTTTGAACCCATGAGAATAACTCAAACCAAATAGAGAAATAAAACACAATCCATCAATTACATAAAAATAAATCATCTCTAAATGAGCACAACCAACCCACCAAAAGGGTTAAGAACATCCAAGGGAAAACAAATGATTCAAAGATCCATATCCAGAATAACATAACCACTCTAATTCCCAACCATCAAACTTTCAAAATAGGAATATGTTCTTATAGAAGAAATGAAATGGAAACATAGAAATGTCAACCATGTACATAACAATACAGTTAGAAAGCATAGGTTAAGGATTATTGCACCCCAATCGAATACGAGATATGAGTGAGCTTCACTCTGGGTCCTATGGTTGGAGCCCTAATGTTTGAAGAATCTGCTGCCTCACAATTACGAGATGACATCCCCCAATAAAAAATTATTCCTTAAGAAATGGTTCCTATAAAGCTTCTCCAAATAATCCAAATGGCCACAATAATGGCATGTATTAGGAGTATTGTGGGACAACGTCTTTGAGTGCCGAAACCGACCACTTCGAAAGAACACAAGCAAGTGATCTGACAAACGAGAAGATAAAGCAAATAAGGGAGACTACCCAAGAGTAGGTTACTCTGGAACATGTTCCTTTATTGTTGGGGAACATTCATGAGGGATAACTACTATTGACTACACCTTGAGGACCAACTCAGCTATAAACTCCTCATCCACCAACTTCTGAAAAAAAATCCACCGTATGAGAGGTAATTTTCCATGATCTCTTGATGAAGACCCCAAATGAAAAGGGAAGCTTTGAACTGATCCTGTGATGCTGCCTCCAGAGATAAGGAAAACAACTCTTTGAAGTGATCAACATAATATTTCACTAACCGTTGTCCCTACCAAACATCCCAAATCTCTTCCACCTTCCTCATCTTCACCTCCTCAAGTATGAACCTTTGGATGAGGGTGGTATGAAATATTTCCCAAGTCATACCATCATTCAACGATGATGGAAATAAATCATCCATTCATCCAATGATGGACAGTAAAACAAGCATAGGACAACACACACTCTCATAGATTTGGGAGTTCTCATTGATCTGAAGACACACCCAATTTCATAAAGCTATTCTACAGCCTCCACTGGACCTAGATCACCACAGAACATAAGAAAAAACTAAGAAGGTCCCAAAACAAGGTAAGACACATTGGAAATTTTGGGGAATTTTCTATGTTACATATTCTAAAAAACATTGGAAACACATAGCTGAAATCAACATCAACCCAAAAAAACCAGAAATAACACCTCAAGACAAAACAATAGGCTCACAGGACAAACATGTACAAGCATAAAAAAAAATCTCTTTTCAAAATCCAACCTTTTTATTTTAGTTTCAAAACCACCTTTTTTTAAGGCCACTTTTCAAATCCAAGAACCACTTTTCTCAAACAAAACCCAATTCTCAAAGTATGAACCGTTTTCAAAATCGTTTTTCATTCCAATCCATTTAAAAAAAACTAATTCAACCCTTAATTTGAAACACTCACCCATGGAATCATATGAACCGTTGCATATGTGTCCATCCCACTGCAATTTACCTCATCCAAGAAGACCTCCCAACATGTATTTTCTATACATACTTGAACATATGTGAACGTCCATAAGGAGGGTCACACTCAACATTTCGTTATCAAATCCCAGTATTTAGTGAATTCTCAATTCATGTCTTCTTTTAAAACCCATTTCGACTTTCAATACAAAATTATTTGAAATAAATAATTTCCATTTCAAAAAACACTTATTTTTTAAAATCCCACTCACACCAACTAAAACTGAAACAAAGCACAACTAACACTAAAATACTGAAATAAGGAACATATGGTCATGCATAACTTAGTTACATGGTTTGTGGGTCATGACCCAAGTAAGAAATTACCACTAAGAGGACCTTTAAACATGTATGTGGACTCCACATTGGTCACTACTCCATGTGAGATCACAACATAAAACCACCTCACTTACATTTTCATTCCACAATCCAAAAAAAGACAAAAGACCCAAATTACAAACCACCTATGGAAGCTCGAGGATTGGAACAAGAATACCAACTTGATCCCCATGTGAACTAATGGTAACTACCATCCACAAAAAAACTTTCTATGAGGAACGACCAAAACAGAAACCTAATACTTTGAAATAATTCAGGTCTACCATCACTGAATGACACAAGTGTGGAGGTTTATAGCTGAGTACGTAATCACCATATAATCCATTCATTTCCTTTCCCAATGACAGTCCACTAACACTAGTATGAAATACAAGTATAAAAATAATTTTTTCCCATTTTTAAATAAACAAACAATTCATTCCCATTATAAAAACAAACACAGCATATCACTATTTTCAAATAAAATTTACCATTTTAAAACTAAAACCCAAACCAAAATCCAAACAATGAAATACCAAGTCATACTGAAAATAAATGAGATATGTATATAAGAAACCAAGTACAGTAGAAAATAAAAAAGAAAATATATATAGAAAACCATGGTCATTTCTTAAACATCCTTAGAGTGATCCCTATATGTACTCAGATTGGACTCATCTTTCAGTTTATAGTGGGACTCTATAGTCTATAACCAACTGACCGCAATAAACTAACCAATCCAATGACACATCCAACCAAGCCCTATAATATCAATAGGGTGCCAACCCATATAATATAAGATGAAAATAAATTGTCACCCGACCCTATAAATGACACCTAAGAGTCTTATGGTAATAGTACTAGGTGAAAGGAGAGGCCATCACACGTGTGACTCACCTAACCTACCACCACTACACTTGCCTACCCCAAACACTGACACCACCCACCGCAATAACCCACATTGAGAAATCCTCCATAGGGGTGACCATTTTATAACAAAACCTTATCATGTTACAACCGAGCCATCACATCATACGATCATTCAAACCATTAATTAAAACATAAAAAGATGCCAACCAGACATTTGTATTTCCAAAATCACATTCATTTATAAACATTACAATGTGCCAATCAGGACTTACATCATGTCTGTTTCGAATACATTTACAAAACATTTTCAAAAGATTTCCAAAATAATATGAAACACCACTTTCATATTCACATGAGTAAATTTCCCTTTAAATTTACAAATATAATTTTGATTTCCAACGTTATTTCAAGACTACGATGGAAAAAAACAAGAAACTTAATGATGCCAAATGAGCTTCAACACCAATTGAAAACCAAACAATATTATAAAATTCCTAACATGACATAACATAAATATAATTTAAAACCATTTTCATGCCATTTAAAAACCAATAGACCTTTAGTAAATCATCAGAAGTTTTAAGAGGGAAAGAAGGAGGGATAAGTATTTTGAAATCTTGGTTTTTAAATTGAGCAAGTGTCTCCAATACCATTATCAATTGTGTTCCCATACATGTGTGCACTCTAGGAACACATGGATGTTCCCATATCCAAAAGAACACCAAAATCATCGATAATTTCTCCCAAAAACTCTTTTTAAATAAATATAGTATGCTTTTTAACCAACAGAAAAAACCATACAAAAGTGCCAAAACATAAAGGCCGTCGAAATCCACACATAAGGCTCATATCTCAAACAAACCATTCCATCAAAACATAACCAAGAAAAAAACATGCTAACAATACCTGATTTCACCTAAAAATACTACTTGTATTTTTATCAAACATGATGAAGCATATTTAAAGAATCACTTTGAAAGCCATTTTTAACAAATTATACCAATAGGAAAGAACCACAATAAACTAAACAAGTGTATCCAAAGCTTGTGAAACATATTTATAAATTAATTGAAAGCACTCAAGCATGTAATGGAATAGATTAGAAAGGAAATGAATGGAGTCATCTACATTAATGATGTTTGGATGTGAAAAAACATAAAGGGAAGGAAGAATATGCCGCAAGGAACAATCTGCACACCCTAGATCCAAAGAAAGACAACCCAATTCAACAAACCAAATCATGATGGTTTATCCATAAGTGAAACCCCATTAAGAGATACCAAGAAATCAATATGGTAAGAAGAATAGGGGAAAAAACACATAAAATCTAAAGAATCCACCTTGTGAACCTTCAAGGAGAATCAATAGAGATTGGGGTTAAAGAGAGGGGTTTAGTTAAACCCCATGGTGAACCTTGGTAAGAGGAGCAGAGGAAAACCCAAAATGGGTTTAAAAAACTTGAGGGAGAAAACTTGGAATTTCAAATTTTTAAGAAACGAGGAAGCTTACGTGGTTAGTTTGCACGATCTGACAAACCGTGCACAAAACATACGGTCCCCACTGTCAAAATGGAAAAACCCTCATGCATGGTTGCTGCATAGTTTCCCAAACCATGACCAACCCATGATACCTAATCTTGGACCCCAAAAAAAGATGCATAGTTACCTGGGTGAGGGCGCATGATTTACCTAAACCATTCACAAACCATGCATAGGAAAAAACCGCACCTAAAACATCTAAAATTCAGAAAATTAAACTAGGGCTTAACCAAAACCCTAACCAAAATGATCCAAAGAAGATAAAATAATAATAAAAATGAATTCCAAATGTCAGGGTGTGGCATTGTATGTGTCTCTCATATTTTTTGTGATATTTTATTTTCATCATGAATGCTTGTGTTGATATCTCCCCATTCATATAGGCCAATTGTTCAAAGAATGTAAATCCTTATATCCCCATTTTATTAATTTCTTTTATCATTTTATTGAACTTTAAATTTCTGAACATTATCTTATATTTATTTTTAATTAACTTGATTCAAATATGTTTCATTGATTCAATTTCAATGAAATTTGAGTTTGTACCCATGTAATGAAGTGATTTTTTTTCTTATGTTTCATTATTAAAATATATTTTTGAATATGTTTTCATATTTTTAAAAAATAGACCTTTGATTTTTGTAATCAATTGATTTGTATTTTCTTGTTTTTTCTTATTGTATAATTCTCCTTTTGATCTTACATACCAGTTTAGACTAGTTATGTACAAGTACCCGGTTTGTTTCTAGAAATGTATATATTTATTAGTTAATTGTCATTATTTTGATTCTGTTTATTAGGATAATATTTAAGAAATATTATTATATTCTATTTTGAGAAATTTGGAAGCTTGAATTGTTATAATTTCCAATATCATCATTTATAGTATGAAAATTGTATTCATTTGATGATTACTTGTTATTAGAATTTGTTGGGGAGGAGATAGATCAATCCTAAGATAAAAAATCGGTTATGATAAGAATATTTTAAGAATATCCAACCAAAATAAAAATGTAAAAAAATTTCCTGAAGTAAATTGAGACATCAATTTTTAATGTTGAAAACCCTTTTGATGTAAAGGATTAAAAAACTACACGGAAACTACAAAAAATATCACTATAATCAAAGAGTTTACAAAATCCAAGTAAAAGCTCTATACACGAATTACAATGTTGGCATATAAAACCTATGAAAAATTAATCCTCAATATGCCTCTTCTTTTTCTCTAATAATCATCTCGTGTTAAGCCATTACCCTTAAAAGATCTCAACTGAACACACGATATCATTGAAAAACCTCTATTATGCCATTGAAAAGCTATATTTTTTATTTATCGTTGCTTCCCACAGCCAAAAAATGTCACCCACATATATGTTCACTATAACGCTGCACACCACATTTCCACATAATTTTCTCACTATATGCAGAATCCCTATTGGTCTCTTTTTATAAGCCCTTAGAAGCACTTCAAAAATATTAAAAACCATATCTCAAACTAAATAATAGGATATCACATGATTCCATGTAAAAGGCTGAAAAAATTAAAACACATATTTTATCTCATTTTTATCTCCAAGATGTTCTAGATAAACCTCAAAAATCACTCCCTTTAGTCAAAAAATGTTGAAGATATCATCCAAAAAACATTGTCTGATTGAAAACTAGTTGGTATCATGCTAACAACCATCCTATTTTGAAAATATGATGACACACATTTGAATCTCTAATAGAAACATGAAATTCAAATGCTAAAGTTTCCATCATAACTTCTTCTTCACTACCCTACAGAATAAGACTAAAACCAATAGAACTTGGATCTTCCATGATAGTGATCTCTATATAATCATGATTACCTTTAGAAAACAATTGTTCCATATAATCAACATCCTCTAATAAGCATGTAACTCTCAAATAATCCCCTCAATCTTTGATTTTATTTCCTTCTTCATTAGTGACACTCTATGAAGATAAGGAATTAAGTTTAAGTCTTGAAACACATGACCTAGAATTTTTCTTATTTAAAACATTAATTATCCATGTCGATGGTCTTCGACTTAGGTGTGTCGATATCTTATGATAGAAATCTGAAGAATTACTCTTCGTAGTTGCATTATTCACTTCACCTCACACTTTTACATCGGTCTTTAAAGCATGCCAACCATTCCATCACACTCATATACCATTGATATTCTGGATAAGGTCTATCTTCCATTTCCAAATTAACTCCAAAAAGCATCATTATAAATTGTACAAGAAGATAAAAATTATGGCGTATACCAAACACATGTTGCACATCCATCGAGATTAGCATAATACCTACATTTTTAGTGATACAAATATCACCAATACCAATGACACCAACATAATCTCTTTTTATCATTTTCAATCTACCAATGTCTCCTTTTTTGTAGGAAGTGAATATTTCCCTATTTTGTTAAATATGATATGATGCTTCTAAATCTACCAACCATTATTGGAACATATTTGACCTATGACAATCAATTCCAACTAGAATTAAATCATCCTCATCCTTTATATGATTTAAATTGGTATCTTTAGAAATGGTGTCTTGCATCTTCTTTTCATCCTTAAAATTTTTCAATGTAAAGTAGTTTCTCTTCACATAGACCTCCTTATCACAAAATAAGTACTTTACTTTTCTTCTTATCTTTGATCAACCTCTCTAATTACCATTTCTATCTTTCCCAGCCAGAACACCACTATTACCTGAATAATCACCGTCATTAGTCTTTCATCATCTCTTGTTTATTTATAATAATTAAATCACATCATCCAACATAATATTGTCTGCACCAAATAGCAAATTAGTTATGATTTTGTCATATGAATCCAGTAACAAACTAAATAGGAGTAAAAATTTGTTGTCTTCTTCCATTTCAGTAGGAATCATGTTTTTTTTATCATTGAACTTGACCGCCACTAGATAAAAATCTGTCAGAAGTTTAGTGAACTAAATTAAATGGTCACAAAAAATCTCTATTCGATATCATTCACAAATTATACAATCGTTTTTCAGTTATGAATGATTTGTAATGGATTTTTATTTATACTTGATTTTAATATTCACATAGATCTCCTCTAGATTTTTCAGATTCATCACCTTTTGTGGCTTATTATTAGCCAATTAAATTTAGATTTTGTTTGTTGCTAACTCCATCATATCTTTCCAATCATCATTGCTCATATTCCCTAGAATATATGTCTCTTTATTCAGTTCCTTTATTATCTTCTCATGAGTCACATTATTTTTACTTGTTGTTTCTATAGTGTTAAATCATTTTCACAATTAAATAGTTCGATGTGGATAGAAATCCATTGGTGTGAATCACCCATAACCAATTAGTAAGAAATATAGAAAAAATCATTTGATACCAGTTTCTGGGGAGTAAAAAGATCAATCATAGGATAAAAATTTGAATACGATACAAATATTTTTAGAATCTACAACTAAAATATAAGAGTAAAAATTTAGGCGGAAAAAATTAAGACGTATATTTTTAAAATGAAAATAACCTCTAATGAGGAGGATTAAAAAACAATAGGTAAAATCTAAAAAATTCCATTATAATTAGAGTGTCTAAAAAATCCCTATAAAATACTCAAACTCGATATACAATGAGAGAATAAAAAACCCATGAAAACTCAAACCATGATACACCTCACCATTTTCTTTGATAATCATCTTGTGGCAAGTCTTCATCCTTCAAATATAAAAATCAAAAACATTCCATCATTTCAACACCTCTAATAAGTCATCACACAATCGGATTTGTTTTTTCTTGTTGTTTCACCCACCCAAAAACAATCACTCATGTACCTACTTTCCGCAATGCAACATACCACATTTCCATGCCTTTTTCTCACAATATACAACACCCATATTAATTAATTTTTATAAGTACATGGAATGAGATTTAGTTTTAAACTTATAAAAAAATATTTATATGATTATTATATAAAATATTTTTTGGTTGTAAAACTAAAATAATAAACATATGTTTTAGATTTCATTTTGGGATTGTAATAAAAAAAGTTAAACTCAATAGCTTCGTTTGGAAATTGAATATGGATTTCCCTGAAATATATCCCACGACCTATTTTTTCCCCAAAGCACTACCTATGACTGCCCTTGTTACCCATCTACAGTCGACCACCTATTTTGGTCTCCAATCACTACCCATGCTCATCTCACCTAGTACATAGCCCATGTTGGATACTTTCATCCATCTAAACTAACCTGAATCTTACAAACACTCGCCCCTTCATAACAATATCCTTTCACCACATACTATCGCTTAGGTACTATGTGTTCATCCCCAAAACATACATCTAATCCCCGATGTAGTCATTGTTTCTTCCTAGACTCATTTACATTTTACCCCCTTTTCCGTGCTAGTTCCACAAAATCCCCTCAGTGACCCCCAACAACATTATGTTTTTAAATATTTATTGGTTATCTTTAAAATATTTAATTTTTTAATATTAATATTATTGTCATCAAGGTCGGCCCTAGGGCAAGCCCCAAGAGCCCCTGGGCTATGACAACACTCAAGTACGGAAATTTTTTACAAAGGTCTTCAATTTTAACTTTTTTACTATAGATCTCAATGTATTTAGGGAAATGTTTTTGATATTGGTATGGGGAAACAGAATTTTCTGGGCCGTTCCTGATTTTAATATTATAGTACGGATTTTATTAATTCAGTTTGATATTTCTTAATCTATAAAGAAAATTCATGTGGGGGCTCTCTCGTTATGAGGATCTTTCCCCTCAGGGTACAACTCAGTTGTAGCAGTTGGAGATGTCTCAGTTTTGAGTCTAGAATGATTTATATTGTATTTCTTCCCCTTGAATATATTGCAAGGGGATCTCGGCAGGGGAATACTTCGGTTTCTGGCGTCTAATTCACCACTATGAGGTATATCCTTGACTAATTTACATATAACGAACGAGTGGATTTTACAACAGCTCCATCTTCATGTTCTATGGATTTCCATGTATACTACCATCCATGGGAATCATGATCACCTTATACCTAATAACCAATTTCTCTATCATTGTTTGCATATTTGGATGCATAGATCGGGTTCATTCTTGTGTCTTCGCAGATTGCTGTCGGCACTCCCATTAGGGCAGATTTGGTGTAGCCGACCAGTTTCACTTAGCAGTGAATATTAGAGAGCAGTTTCTTCACAAACCCTATCGGGGGCTCAGGAAGGTGGTGTTTAATGAGACAACTCATAGTGGAGGAGTACAAATGTTTTCATATCTGATATCAATCATTATTTTCTACTCCATTCACAACTTCTCACCTAATATTGCTGCGTCTGTGGTTCTGGCCCCATTTCTCCTCATATGTTGCTCCTCTGTGCTTGTCCACTTCTATTTTGATTTCCATCATCTTATGCATTTATGGTTTGGGGAGACTGAGAACCGAGTATCCTGGGTGGCCTTTCTCTGGATCTGTAGTAGGCCATGAAAGGTCGGGCGGTCGGGGTTGCTAGTTTAGGGATACACAATGTAGGGTTAGGGCCAGGGATCTATGGACAAGGTGAATCATAACCAAAAGAAGTGGTGTATAGGTCTACCGACAGTTTTGGATGGTCGCATTAGATGGAAGTGTAGGGATGACAGATCAATCCTGCCATGGATTCCTATTTCTTTTGGGCCTTTGGTCCATCTCTTCATTGGGCTTTGTGGCCAACAATCAAGATAAAGAAGGTTCATGGGGTGACCAGATTGTGTCCTGATACATTTGGCATGTAACAAAAGCATGTAGACACATTTAGTTCTATAAGGCCACAATGAAAATACCTTTAGGTGGGTGGATAGAAAGAAATAAAAGTGTAGTGACACTTATCATCCAACCTTCTTCCCACACTCCATTGTGGTACAGAGGGGTGCCCCTCTCATATTGATGTGGAACCAATGGATGGAATTGACTTCTTAACATGTGAATAGATAGAGTTTTAAGGGACAATGATGTAAGGAGCACTGAAGAGTCTACAAGAAGAAACAAGAACTCATCTCACCACATTAAAAGGTCCAAACCCAATACACATGCATGCAAGTGGAAATTGGGATTATTATCACTCCGATGTAATACCAAATAAATTGCATGGATCCCATGATAAATGGATGTACAAATTTAGAAGCCCATCCACTTTAGGGAATCCTCAAATTCATCCATGGGGACAAGTAAGTAAATTTTTGTAGGCTACGAAAAGTCAATATTTACACTTTTTGAGCCATGTGATTCCTCGATGTCAATATTGGTGGTTTAATTTTCTAAAAAGTATCCATTATACTTTATCGTTTTTCACTTTAAGGGGAATAGGTAGGTAAAGATTTTATAACGTCAGGGTATTATACACTTAACTATTATAATACCCCTATAAATAACCACTCCCATAAAATTTTTATTTTATTAAAGATTATAATAGAGAGCTTATGATTTTTTTCTCTCCATTTTGTGTGGATTGTTACGATTTTCCCCTTTTAATTTGGCCATTTATATCTTGTCAATATACAAGTTAGATTAATGATCTATGATAAAAAACCCCCAAATTATATGCCTAAACCTAAGTTAATTTTTTCGTGGATTGACCATTACCTCTTTTCCTTGAGTATGTTGTCTAAGTAGTAAGTCATGCTCCATATAGCATTGGTTGACTACTTGATTCTACTATCCAATATCATCACCCACCACTTATCCCCAAATCGTATCCATCATATTTAACCTTCATCCCTGAGGATTGGACCACCCTAAGTGACTTTCATCATTTGTTATCAGTGTGCTAGTTGACATGGTAGGCATATATCACCCTTTTTATCCCTTATATATATCAAACTTCTTATATTTCTTTATTATCCACTCATTCTAGAAAAGAAAAAAAACACACTTTTTCTTTGAAAACATAAATATTTGGCCTATATGTGCATGATTGAAATATGTTACATTGATCCAATTATTCATCCGTCTTATTTTCACATTTTATTCAGTACATGTGATTTCAATAAAAACAAATTCTCTCACCTCATAATTTTATTCTTTTCAAAACAAATAAAATATTATCATTGAGTGATTTAAAAAAATGATTACTCTCTATTCATATCTTGTGCTTTAAAACACTAAGCACAAATCATTTGGGGATATTTGAAAAAAAAGAAAAAAGTGGATACAATTACTTATTTGCGCTTTATATTATTAGCTCTTTTGGTTTCCATATATCACTATATCGACCATTTTACTTCATCACCATATCATATTTGGATGATATTATTTTTAAATTTTCTTATCTTTCACAATCAAGAAAAACCCATCTATTACACCAATCCACCATTTTATACCATTTTCCTATATTTTTTC
Organism: Viscum album; assembly: GCA_963277665.1. Taxonomy (NCBI): domain Eukaryota; kingdom Viridiplantae; phylum Streptophyta; class Magnoliopsida; order Santalales; family Viscaceae; genus Viscum; species Viscum album. The sequence goes on from OY728129.1 coordinate 1,075,224,001, forward strand.
ATCCATTCCACACAGCACCATTTTATAACCCCTTTACCACTCAAACAAGATGTGTTAAACAATACCCCAACAAAATCTTGACTTGGGAAGGATTGGTGGCACATCATTACCCCAAACAAGTCATTAGATTTCATAAGAGCTTCATATTTGAATTGTGTGTTGAGAGTGGAGAGAAATAAGAAAAAATACTCATGAGTGTGTATCATTGTGTATGCGAGTGTGTACATCTTGTGTGAATGAGTGTGTACATCTTGTGTGTGTATGTTTTTATCTTCGTGTATGTGAGTGTGTGTGTATCATTTTGTGTTTTTATCCCATTTTGGGTTTCTTTTTTTTGTCACATATCATGGTAGAAGATCATGGGGAGAGAATTTCTCATGCTAGAAATGAAGCAAGTAGAAGTAGATCTCCTGAATCAGAATCTACACCACTTCAAATGATACCTTTAGTGAAACATTTAGAGATGTTTCTTGATAGGAATTTGGAGGTGATACATGATAGGAATGAAAACATGGAGAATCAATCAATCCTGGCGATGATCCATGATAACCCACAGTGTGGTCTGACACCACTTCTCCCCCATATCACAAAGGAGGAGATGGAAAACATTGATGTTTATTTTGAGGATGTATGAAAAGGAGTAGGTTGTACCAAATAACTAGAGAAGTCTAATGGAGACCCCATGATGATTCCCTAATTTGAGGGATCAAGGTGAAGGTACCTTCATTTCGAGGGAAAAGCAATATAGAGACATGCTTGGAGTGGGAGATGCATATCGAGTAGGTGGTTTCAGGCCATGCATATTCTTAGGAGAAAAAGGTGAAACTTTATTCCCTTAATTTTTTTGATAATACTTTAATTTGTTGGGATCAAATTTAAAAGGAGAGGGATAGGTACGGAAGACATCCCATCAACACTTGGGATGACATGAAGTTTTCCATGAGGGAATGGTTTGTTCCCTAACAATATTATAAATATATCCACAAAAAACATCATTGCATTACCCAAGGGAGTTAGAGTGTTGAAGATTAATACTGGGAGATGAAAATTTCCATGATCTAAGAAAATAATAATGAGGTTTCAGAGGCAACCATGACACAATTTTTACATGGGATCAATCGAGAGATTTCCAATCAAGTGGAGATGTACCACTGTATGGATATACTAACATAGAAATGTTGGGAGTCACAATGATAAGAAAAAAAGATTCATATAAGAGTTAAAGGGAAAGAAATAGATGAAGATGAAGAATATATTGGACACAATGATTTATAGGGTTCAGGAAATGATCCCTATGTCTATGGATAGGAAGAAGTTTCACTAGTTTCAAGAACATAATTTATAGGGAGTATCTCATAGTTTCTATCATAGAAACCCTAGACCAAAATGGGAAAGAAATGAAGGAAGAAGATACACTATTCCACCAACCGCATAGGAATTCTTCACTACTATATTTAATGGAAGCTGCAAGCCCACATCGTAACAGTGCCATGACCACACAAGTCTAAAGTGATATAGTGCTGGTGGATGGAAGTCCGCATCGCTATAGTACCATTGACTCCAAAGTTTGACCTACTATAGTGCCATATCATTTTCAGTCGGTCAAATCTACTACAGTGGTCAGAGTTACCACAGTGCCCCCAAACATTCGACAGTGTGCCGTCACCACCCAAACCCTTAGAGCAAGGGCGTGTTTCCCCTACAACCACCAATAAGCTAACCTCAATGTTCGGCCCCCAAGATTTGCGGCCTGGTACGTAGTATGGGAAAGAAGAAATTTTCACAAACATCACCCAAAATGGATTGGGCTATACCAATCCAACAGATTATTGATATGACCCCCCAAGCCCAAAGATCAAGCAACAAATTTCAAGGAGAAATATAAGCCAGCCCACTACCCTGTTAAATCTATGGAGAATTTTTAGGAATAATATTATAGAATCATCAAAACCCAAAAAGGTTTCACCTAATAAACAATCTTTTTAGGCTAAGAAAATGAGAAATCAACATAATTAATGTTTCAGATTTCAAGGAAGAGGTCACATTTTTAGTGAATTCACAAACCAAAATACCATGACCATCACTAAGTATGGAGAATGGGAGACAGGTGGTGTGATCTCAAAGGAAGAGGTGGAGGATCCCTCAAAAATCGATAATGGATAATTTTGGAAAGAAGGTGATCTTCTCATCACAAGGAAAGTTTTGAGTGTTCAAATGATGCCCAATGAGAAGGAGAAAATGGTAAACCCTTTCTATACATGGTTCCAAATCAATGGTAATGTATGAAGTGTCATCATTGATGAGGGGAGTTACAACAACATGGAAAGCACCATGTTGGGAGATAATTTAAGACTACAAACATTGAAGTATCCACATCCATATCAGATTTAATGTTTGAATGATTATGGAGAAAAAAAAGTTACAAAAAGGTGAATATATTTTTCACCATTGGTATGTAAAAAGATGCGGTTTTATGCGATGTTGTACTGATGAAGGCATGCAACTTGATACTCAAAAGACAGTAAAAATATGATTGGTGTGTTACACATGATGGTTTTATAAACTTTAATTCTATTTTACTCCAAGGGGAACATACAACCCTCATCTTTATATCCCCCAAACATGTTTTATAAGATCACTTTTTCAGAGAGAAATAAAAAAAAGTGACCAAGAAAAGATGAGAGAAATAGAAAATGGAGAGAATGGGAATAGAAGATAAAATGAGAGAATAATAATAGAGAGAAATGAAAAATAAATAGGAAAAAACATTTTTGAGAGGAGAAAAGTGAGATTTTGGAAAAAATGTGTGAGGTTACGGATGTTTTGATTTCTCAGAAAATACATTTGGTACATTTGTAAAAATATGTGATGTTTAACACTAATTACTAAATATGATCATTGTCAACTATTATGAAATATTTTTTCACATCTGCATAAAGGATTTAATCTTGAGAAGGTTCCACCTTGTTCTATACATGTTAGAGAGATATAATAAATTCAAATATCTTTTAATAACATGAAAATTCTAAAGGATTGGAAGGAATGTCTACCACTTTTAGAGTTTTCATACAAAAGGAGAGATGGTTCTAAATTAAATTTTATTCATCTGAAACTTCTTTTGGATTTACCCCTTTACCCCTATTGATCAAGATTCATTTCCTTTATAGGAAACTAGAAAAATGGATGGAAAATGACAACATAAGCAACACCATAAGAAATAAAGAATTTGGAGTGGTTTTAAAGAAAGTGATGTTAAATATCAAGATACATGAAGATGGACCGTACTTAGTACTTGATATGATTTATTATAATATCTAATTTCAAGGTGAGTATGATGCTATTTTTAAAGTAAATTTTCCTAATCCTTATGCATATTTGGATGTAGATGATGAAAAGTTGAGGAAAAATCCTTTTCAAGCGAGGGAGGATGATTTGACACTAGTGGATGGAATTGACTTGATGTCATGTGAGAAGATGGATTTACAAAGCCCAATGATGAAAGGCATATTAAAGATACTACAAGAGGAAATAAGAGCCCATATTTCTATATTAAAAGAACCAAACCCAAGTTGAGTGCATGAAAGTGGAAAATGAGATTATTATAACTCTTATTTAAGACCAAATGAGATTATTTAATCCCAATACAAATGGTTGATTTAATTTCGAATCTCAACCACTTTAGAGAATCTCTATATTCATCCATGTAGAAAAGAAAGTCAATTCTGGTGACCTATGAAATTAAAGTCAAGATCTTCACTTTTGGATCCATTTGATTCCCCAAAGTCAATATTGGTAGGTTAAATTTTTGGAACGTCTTCATTAGAATTTATAGTTTTAACTTTAAGGGGACAATGTTTTCCTATCATTTATGACATTAGTGTATTAGAACCTTGACTATTGTACCACCCCTTGTCTATAAATAGCAACCCCATAACATTTTTATTTCATTATAGACTATATTAATAATATTATGATATGTTTCTCTCTATTGCGTGGATATCATTTTGATTTCCCCTTACTATTATATATTATTTCCATGTCGATCCACAAGTTAGATTAGTGATCCATGTTCACAAAGCCCACAATTCTATGCCTTAACCCAAATGCGTTATTGTGTGGATTAGCCATCACATCCCTCCATTTAGTGTGTTGTCTAAGTAATAGGTCATGCTCCATATAGCCTTGTTTGAATACTTTCTTCCACTATCCAAACCCATCATCCACCTCATAGCCCCAAACTATATTCATTATCATCCACCCTATTCCATGAAGACCAGTCCACCCCGAGCGTCCCACATCACATAGTATATTGATCCAACAAAATGTAGAAGCATTGGTGGGGGTTCACCATAACACTCATGCTTGGTACCATGGTTTCAATGTATCTTGAAGCGGGGTGATGTGGCTTTGACTGCTAGAGCAATAAGAACATGTTTCACATGTAACAGGTTACCATGTATTCAGCCATTGGGCCACTATAACTTGGGTTACCAATGATCTTAGTCCTTCTCTATGGGGCTCCTGGTCATGTTATAGGTGAACTCTTAACCTAGAAAAAATGATTTCTTTTCTAAATAATAAGGGAAGAACCACCAGTTAAAAAAAACATATGTTGTAGTGAGAAAAGTTATATTTATATATATTTCCAATTTAATACACATTGAATGAGTTTTTAAATACTTAATGACAACCATGAATGGATTTAAAAAATGTGGAAACCCAAGGAAATGGTTTTAGAATAGGCTACTTGATTATTTAAGATATTGTGGGTTACTTTTGACACCAACTACCACCCATGTTATCCTTAGACAACCAACTAGGTTTACCATAGAAGCTCTAGTAATGCTTCCTCTTCCCACCCCTATTTTCTACCAGCCACTACCCTATCTAAAATTACCTAGAGTTATTTTCTTTTCTATCTATGTTATTTTTTATTCCTTTTAAATTGTTTATTTTTTGTTTACAAAAAATATATCTTACACATTAGAGACCCTTGTGTTGATTAAATAGTAAAAGATATCGGAAATGTGTAGGATATATGGGGTTTTTTATCTTATGGTTATTCATAGTTATTATTGATTTAATATAAATTTTTTAATACCTTTTATATTTTTATTTTAAATTAACTTCATTAAATCATGGAAGAGATTTGAAAACTATTTTATAGAAAATAATAACAAATTTATATGTATAAATCCTATTAAAATTATTTCCACATTTTCTATTTTAGTAACTAATACTAGAAATGTGTCCTAAATAACATTAAATAATAATTTAAATATCATAAAATTTAAATATGGATATGAAAATATTATACTGGACTTTACATAATGATTATTAATTTGTTTCAAATTCATATTCAACACTTGGTTCTTACATAAATGGAAATTTTATATGGCAATATACATATTGTTTAATTTTGGAAGATTTAGTAGCTTAATTGGATTAATTAGGAAAAAAATGTTATTTTGGATTTCTCAAAGAACGTTTTCCTCCACAATATCATTTCTAATGTAATTTTTTGAATATACTATTGAATAACTTTATGAATATCAAAAATAATTATAAATATTGATAAGAATTTATATTAGGTCATGTTAGATTTACATTCCATAGAAATCACATCAACTTCAAAAATAACAAGAATTAGGTATCTTCACACCAACTAATACAATGTCATTATCCAAACAAGAAAGTTCTCCTTATACTAATGGATTCCTTTACACCACTTATGACGATCTTAATCCATAAGAAAACTAGATCAACTGGTCTAACCATGTAAAAAACCCTCAGGAGTATCAGTAGAAAAAAATGATGATATATACTACTAGTATTGATACTCACTCTAGATCATGAATGATATGAGTCTTTTTCTTCCTTTAGAACACATAGAAAGTAAATCTTATTCCCAACCAAAATATCTCTTTAGCTTTAGAATAATTGTATCTATTTGATATTGGAAATCCTCTAGATGTCAATTCTTCATAATTCCCACACTCAGAAATTTAATGTGTCATATCAAACCACTTATAAACTTCATTACTCACTTTAATTATATTTATATCAACCAAATAGTATATTGAACTATATTAGATTCTATAATGGAATTTTTGAGACTCCTTGATCTTCAGGTGTAGTAATCATCTACATTTTTAAATTGTTAAAAGATAATTTTCAATTTTTTTATCATTATAACATATTTGAATAATTTTAAAATATTCCTTTTTAATTTATTAAATTATAGGAATGTTTCCTTGTTCATGTGTCCAATGATCACTTCTTCTATTTCTACAAAATATACTCATTTAAATCATTCAAAATCTCCACAAACATGACATCATGCATATTTTTCATATATACTATCTATCTTGTAATGTTAAAATCATTTTTATAAATATTAATATTTGATTATGATCATTCAATTGATTCTAAAATACTGAATCTATAAAGCACATAACATCAACATTGTCATATTTCTCCCCCTTCAGACTATATATTTCTCAAAATTATTAGTATTTATCATAGAAACATATATTATAAGTGGTCCTAAAATTTTAGATGGAAAAAAATCATATGATAGACAAATTTCTCTTATGTGTAAATGAAATGTATTACATAATAGACAATTCAATTCCACATAGAATAATTATCTTACACACTGGAAACATCTTTTTAATGTATATGAATTGGCTTTTCCATATTTCCAAAACATCTCAAACATGTCAAATATAATACATGGTCAACATAATTTCTTACATTTAGGATAATTTAAATTTTAATTTCATCAACATTTAACATTATTGATGAATTTTATCACACATATGATTAATTACATCCCCTTTTTTTTCAAATCATCATCTTTATAACAATGATACAAAAATTTAACCAAATAAATATAAAACCTAATTTTTTTATCAAGGAATTCCCAATGAGAAAAATATATTTAACATAATATCATAAGAATAATATTATAGGTTGTTGTAACATTTGCATATCATTTTCAATACTCATCATTATTTATATAATTTCATCGATCATCAAGATAGCCACCTCCTTCTAAATAAAATCCTTTATTCTCCTCATCTAGTTAGATCATAATGCACCTATAAAATATATTTTAGATGACCATCTCACCACTATCACTTTTCATCGACATGAATATCTGTACATGAATATAACATTAACATTTTTCACTGTCCAAGATACTTGAACCGATCCACCCAAATACTTTTAAGTTGTAGCCTCAAAACCATATCATTTTTTGATATTGGTTTCCTTATTAATCATGAAATCTAATGTAAACTCACCATTATGAGTCTTATATGAATGAATCCATAACAGTCCTCCATGCATCACCACTTTCCTTTTCCAAACACATATTGACATATTTAAAACAAATAAAATCCAACACTTTGGGACTAAATAATTCACCACTTCTAAATGAACCATGAAATGGTAAAGAATTATTGGAAACACATAGAATTATACATATTAGACCACCAAGAAAACTACCCATAATAGATACTACCTCATCTAATCTGTAACGACCCAAAGTTTCATTAATGGAAAATCCCTCTTGATCCATTTAAATGTCTATTTATGAAATATGTTTTTATAAGATGTCAACTTCTTTGGTTTTATGTTAAGAATTTTGACCATTGTTAATATAGCCGTTGAACAGTGATCACATGATTAGTATAAATATAAGGATTTAACGAACCCAATTTTTACTCAGACAAAGGAAGCGATGGCCTCATCCAGTAGAATTTCCCCATACGAAGCCCATTTGTCAGATCTCAGAAAAGAGGTGGTGTCTTTGGGATTCACCCTTGACCAAGCCCAAGCTGAGCTTCATTATTTCAAGCTCGAACGTGGCCGTCTACGGGAAAAGATGAAGTTGATAGAGATTACCACTCGAGCGATGTTATCCGAGCCACCCCAAGAGTCTGTCACCATCGCACACCTTAACCTTAGGTCTTATGCGGCTGTTTTAAGGGGTTATGTAACAAATACGTAGTACTATATTCATGTCCATTAATTTTTTTGTATATAATAATGAATATAATTTCTAGTCATTTTTGTTACATTGTGAATAGTTTTTAAAATACAAATGGTGTTTTTAGTTATTATTTAATTAAGAATTCAATTTTATTAAATTAAGGGATTTTTGAATTAAATAATATTTTAATAAAATATTATTATTAATATTAAATTAATTTTTATTAAATATAAATGATCTTATAATTTTATGAATGCAATTAAAATTTTATATTAAGCTTTGAAAGCCATTTCTGTCAAAACCCGTGAATTTTCGATAAATGTTGGTTTTTTACTTTAAAAATGAAAATTAACATATTTAGAAATTTTTTTAGATAAAATAAATGTCATTTCTGGATTCAGGACGTCGAAATTATCCAATGGTGAATTTTTCATAATTTTCTGAGATAGTCAAATTTTTGGGTAAAAATTAAATACCATTTAAATATATAATGTGTTTTATGACATCATAATGACCCAATGGTGATGTAATAAAATACCATAATCCTTATATTCGGACAATATATGTTTTATAATTAAAATAATTAGGTTTTGGGTTTGTTTAACTTACTTTTCAAAGCATTAATGAACCCCTCAAGACATATTCAACACTTTTCCGTTTTAAATTAATTTCCATAGGAGTGTGACTCACCTCCACATAATCAACCCTAATATTTTAATAATATCGGACCTTGGCCTTGTAAAATATTGTTTTCCTCTTTCCTTTTCCAGAAACCCTGGGAAAAAACCATGGGATGGTTTGTGGTTTGGATTAATTTAATATAAGGGGTCCCATACCTAAATAATAAAGAATTCTCTCACCTTTCCTATATAAACACACCCAAGATCCCACTTCCTCCTCACTAAAATCCCTTTTAGTTCGTCCAACCTCTTACCTACTCTCTCTAGAATCCTCCCAAGGTTCCCCAAGCTCCCAAGAAGCCTCTCACAAGCCTCTCTCTAGCCTTTAGAAGCAGACTTCCAAGTAAGAGTTTTTTTCTTCCTTTGTCATTTTTGTCAATTTTCTTTAAGTTGTATTGCCCTTTTAATTCAAATTATGAATGTTGGGGTATGGTTTAGCACCTCCCCCATACTGAACTCTTATTTTTTTAATGATGGGAGACACCTTTCTCTCTCATTAAATGCCTACCATGTACACCCGTTACTATGCCGAAATTCCGAAAGGAACTTCTCTCTCTTCTTTTACATTAAAGCAATACATTTGTATCAATAATCTAAATTCCTTTTCAATTGTTGTGACATGTATCTATATGACCTCCTTACATTCCATTACATGTAAATATGATGAGGAACCCCTTTCTCTCTCATCAACCATTTTTATGAATTCTTATGTCACGCCGTTACGCTGCCGAAATCGCACAGATTTTCTAAGCCAATGTCATTGTGTAGTGAATTCCTTGCCCATTTCTCCATCAAGGGTATTCACCTTTATGCACATTTACTTATTGATTATAAAGTTTCATGTATGAATTCCACATTCCTTTACCATGGAATAAATGATTATGTTTTATGAATCCATGTTTTATGATCCATGTGGCACACTTATGCATGAAATGAAATGTTTAGGAAGGGTGCGCCTTTATAGAGCTCCAATGCATTGGGTAAAATATAGTATCATGATACGTCATGTGAAATGAGTGTTGACTCATGCTAATTCAAGTACAACGAGGGTTTACTCATGCTTCATGTGCAATGAGGGTTTACTCATGCTCCATGTGCAGTGAGCCTTGGCTCATGCTAATTCCATGATAAGTGTTGTTGCCACATCTCCATGTTATGATTATCATGCTTTATCATGTATTTATCTTCATGTTTCTTTTATGTTATATTGATATTAATATTGTATAACATGTATTGTACTCCTCATGTTATTCCATGTGTACTCCCTTACTGGGCTTTATAGCTCACCCTTTTCTTATGCATGTCCTCAGGTTATCCCATGAAATGCTAATTACGAGGGAATGTAGTGGTCATGTAAAGGAAGTTTTCAATAAAGATGTTGTATTTCATATTTTAAGTTTTTATGTAATGATCGTAATCCCCAAAGACACTAAACCTCTCGATCTTCTTTGTTGTATCAAGTGAAGTTTTATGTAATGAATCATGTTTAAGTTGTCATAAAAAAGAGGGTTGTCATAGTTGGTATCAGAGGATAGGTTTAGATATTTTTGGGATTAGGAAACCCTAGTAAAGCCTTAGATACAAGAATAAGTATAATAAAAACAACCTAAGTTTTGGTAAATACTAAGTAAGTGGTTTATCAAAAAAATACATCCCTTTCTGGATTCGAGCATGTAGAGGCGGCTCTGGCGCATATGTATCATAGGGGTAAAACCCGAAAACACCGCATTGAGCTAGACTCGAACGAGAACTGGTGCATGAAAACGGGCCTTGATGCACTCTTGGTTACGACACTCCCGGGGGATATGTTTTGATAAATTCACAATCTTGGTATGAACCCTTATTAAGGGAAAAATTCCCCTATGAATATATGTTTGAAAGTAGATCATGAAAAGCCTAGATTGAATCCTATAGACTCATGAGTTAAAGAAATTAAAGTTTATTTATAAGTCATCAACTTTTGTCTTTTGATTACCCTTTATGTGTTACCCCTAAATTTCCTTTTATTTCAGCCAATGGCCAGTAATAGGAGGACTCGGGCTAACAACCATTGTGAAGATCAGTGTGATGATTGTACTAATGAGATGCCCAATCCAATGGGAGTGGGAAACATGAAATTTTTCCCGCTTCTCTCTCAGCTAACTCAAGTTTTGAATAGAAACACAGGTCAAGAGGAATGTTCAACCCCCCCTAAGAAAGAACAAGTTTCTATCGAGAGCTTCATGAGACAAAGGCCTCCTACTTTTAGTGGATTTTCTGATCCCACGATTGCTGAACAATGGATCAACTACATTGAAAAGATATTCTCCATCCTTCAATGTTCTAAACAAGAGAAGGTTCTCCTGGCAGCTTATCGTATGGAGGGTGAAGCTGATCAATGGTGGACGTTGATCAAAAATACGAAGCCTGGGGAGGATATCGATGCTTTGGAATAGAAGGTATTTTGGAAAATGTTTTTCGATAAATATTTTCCGCACACCCTCCGTCTTAAGATAGAAAGGGACTTCCTTTCCCTCAAGAAAAAAGATGAAGAATCTGTGGGACCGTATGAGGAAAACTTCACAAGGCTTGCACGATACGCTTCCGGCTTTGTCGTTACCCCCAAATGCAAGGTTGACCGCTTCTTTGGTGGGATGAATCCTAGCTTGTGGAAAGTATTAGCGATCTGTGACTTCGAAAGCTATGAGGAAATTGTCCGATGTGACCTCAAGGTCGAAATGGAGATCGGAGAATCACATGGGTATCATGGGGACAAGAAGCGTAAGTTAGACTTCAATGCTGGTGGTCCGATGGATAAATCCAATGGCGCTAAGAAGTCCCAGCACCCCACTTGCCAAAAGTGCGGAAAGAAGCACCTTGTAAATTGCCTTAAGGGGACGAGAAAATGCTTCAGGTGTGGAAGAGAAGGGCACCTAGCTATTAACTGTCGGCAAGAAGGACCCGCAGCTGCGATAGAGGAGAGGAATGCTCCGTTTGAACCTAAACACGTTTTTCAATGCTACAAATGCAAAGAACCGGGTCATTTTTCAAATCAGTGCCCTAATCCAAGGGTTATCAGAGGCAACCAACAACCTCCAAGACAGCAAGGAAGAACATTTGCCATCACTTCTGCCGAAGTGAACCCCGAAAATGAAGTGGTGAAAGATACACTAGTTATTCATTCAAGAATAGCAAACGTACTTTTTAATTCAGGTTCTACGCATTCTTTTATATCTCTAAAGTTTAGTAGAACAATCCGATCACCACCACGAATCATGGAACTAAAGATGTCGGTGAGTACGGAAAATGGGGCAATCATTGCATCCCATGAATATAAGTCCTCCCCTATTATAATTTGGGGATTGAATTTCCCAGAAAACCTCGTCATACTCCCTTTAGTGTAATTTGATGCAATTCTTGGCATGGATTGGATTTCCTTATATAGAGCCAACATAAATTGCCGGGAGAGGGAAATCACACTCCATATGGAGAATCGACCCCCGATTCTTTACAAGTGTCAGGAGGAAGATGAATCTCCTTTAGCTCCATAATCTCAAGCATGGATATTACTGCCCTATGAGCATGCGTATCTGGCTCAGATGATTGAGTCCAAAGAAGAAACCATCCTTGAAGAAATGCCTATTGTGAGGGAATTCGCTGAAGTGTTTCCCGAGGAACTGCCTGGTCTTCCTCCAAGAAGAGATGTTGAGTTATCAATTGAACTTATACCTGGGGTGCTACCAATATCCAAGACTCCATATATAATGTCTTTTTTTGAGCTTGAAGAGCTGAAGAAACAACTACAAGAGAATCTGGATAAAGGGTTTATACGCCCAAGTGCTTCACCATGGGGTGCACCAGTCCTCTTTGTCAAGAAGAAGGATGGGTCAATGCGGCTCTGCATCGATTATCGTGAACTTAACAAAATCACGATAAAGAACAAGTATCCACTCCCATTAATTGATGACTTGTTCGATCAGTTTCATGGAGCACAATACTTATCCAAGGTGGACTTTCGGTCGGGATAATATCAAGTAAGGGTGAAGAAGGAAGATATCCTCAAGACTGCTTTTTGTACAAGATACGGGCACTATGAATTCATAGAAATGCCTTTCGGAATCACCAATGCTCCAGCAATATTCATGGACTTGATGAATAGAGTCTTTAGAGATTTCCTTGACAAATTTGTGGTAGTCTTTATAGATGATATTCTAATATACTCCAAAACCAAGGAGGATCATTAGGAGCATTTAAGAACTGTACTAGAGACTTTGCACAAGGAGAAGCTCTATGAAAAGTACAACAAGTGTAAGTTCTGGTTGAAGGAGGTCTCATTCTTGGGCCATATCATCACAAGCAATGGGATATCTGTGGATCACTCCAAAACAAATGCAATTGAGGGATGGCCGAGGCCAATATCAGTAACAGATATCCGTAGCTTCTTGGGGTTAGCTGGATATTATCGACGATTTGTGAGAAATTTCTCACAATTGTCCAACCCTCTTACCAAGATAACGCGAAAGGGAGTAAAGTTTGCACAGAGTGATGAATGGGAAGAAAGCTTCAAGGAGTTGAAAAGGAGGCTTATCACTGCACTCGTGCTCACTTTACCCACAAGTGGGGAGATTTTTGTGGTATTCAGTGATGCTTCGAAAAAGGGCAAAGGATGTGTGCTGATGCAGAATGATAAAGTGATATCCTATGCCTCAAGGTAGTTGAAAATCCATGAGCGAAACTATCCAACGCATGATCTAGAGTTGGCGGCTGTGATCTTTGCCTTGAAAATCTGGCGGCATTATCTCTATGTAGAGAAATGTGAGATATATACTGACCACAAGAGTCTTAAATATATACTCACACAGAAAGAGCTTAATATGCGCCAGAGAAGATGGATAGAGCTCATCAAGGATTATGACTGTTCAATACATTACCACCTTGGGAAAGCGAACAAGGTGGCGGATTCCCTAAGTAGAAAGGATCCAGCGATTCTATCAATGATGAGAATTGAGAAGGATCCAATCTTCTTAGACTTGATGAAGATGGATGTGGGAATCATAAAGAAGGGAACATGATCAATCCTTTCACAAATGATTGCTCAACCATCTCTTTTGGAAAGGTTAAAGGATGCTCAAAAGGATGATGTGGGAATTCAAGAAAAAGTGGAAGCTATCAAAAAGGGGAAATCCTCGGAGTTTAATGTTAATGAAGAATGGATTGTGAGGTTTGGGAAAAGACTATGTGTTCCATCAAGTCCAGAGCTGAAGAAGGAACTTTTGGATGATGCATATAGTTCAAATTTTTCTATTCACCCCGGGAGAACAAAGATGTATCGAGATATCCGAGAATACTGTTGGTGGGATAATATGAAGAAGGAGATAGCCGAATATACATCAAAGTTCCTGGTGTGTCAGCAAGTGAAGGCAGAGAGGCAGAAGTCTAAGGGGATTATGCAACCATTGCCCATTCCAGAATGGAAATGGGAGAACATCACTATGGACTTTTTCACTGGACTTCCAAGGACATCCAAAGGCAACAATTAAATATGGGTTGTTGTGGATCGTCTTACAAAGACTACACACTTCACTGCTATTCGGGAGGATTTATCATTGGATCAACTGGCATGGATATATATCAGGGAAGTGTTAAGGTTGCATGGAGTACCACTATCTATTATGTCTGACCGAGATCCAAGATTCGCCTCTAAGTTTTGGAAGAGTCTTCAATATGCTCTGAATACTGAACTGAACTTCAGTACAACCTATAATCCTAAAACTGATTTCCAATCTGAGCAGACTATCCAAACACTTTAGGATATGTTGAGAGCGTGCTCAATGGAATTTAAAGGAGGATGGGATCAACATATTCCTCTGGTTGAGTTCTCATATAATAACAGTTTCCACTTGAGCATCCAAATGGCACCATATGAAGCCCATTATGGGAAAAGGTGAAGAACACCGACATGTTGGGATGAGGTCGGTGAACGTAAGCTACTTGGACTAGAAATGGTCGAATAAATGGTAGAGAAGGTGAAAACCATTCAGCAGAATATCAAGGCAGCCCAGAGTCGATAGAAGAGTTATGCAGATAATCGTCGACGAGACCTTGAATTTAAGGTTGGAGACATGGTGTTTCTACGCATATCTCCATGGAAGAAGGTCATGGGGTTTGGAAAGAAAGGGAAGTTAAGTCCAAGGTACATCGGCCCCTTCGATATTCTTGATCGTGTTGGGGCTATGGCCTATCGACTAGCACTTCCACCTACTATGGCCAAGGTGCATGATGTCTTTCATGTATCCCTCTTAAGGAAGTACATACCAGACCCTTCACATGTACTCTCTTCCGAGGTGGTACAATTGGAAGATGATCTTTATTATGAGGAGCAACCAGTGAAGATCTTAGATCGTAGAGAAAAAGTCCTACGAAATAAGACAATGCCCCTCGTCAAGGTATTGTGGAGAAACCACAAGTTTGAATAAGTGACTTGGGAGTTGGAGGATATGATGAAGCTGAGTTACCCACATTTGTTTTAGTGTGGGAAAAGGAAACTTTCAAGGGCGAAATTTCTTAAGGGGGGAATATTGTAACGACCCAAAGTTTAATTAATGGAAAATCCCTCTTGATCTAGTTAAATGTCTATTTATGAAAAACGTTTTTATAAGATTTCAACTTCTTTGGTTTTATGTTAAGAATTTTGACCATTGTTAATATAGCCGTTGAACAATGATCACATTATTAGTATAAATATAAGGCTTTAACGAACCCAATTTTTACTCAGACAAAGGAAGCGATGGCCTCATCTAGTAGAATTGCCCCATACGAAGCCCATTTGTCGGAGCTCGGAAAAGAGGTGGCATCTTTGGGCTTCACCCTTGACCAAGCCCAAGCTGAGATTCATTATGTCAAGCTCGAACGTGACCATATACGGGAAAAGAGGAAGTTGATAGAGATTACCACTCGAGTGATGTTATTCAAGCCACCCCAAGAGTCTGTCACCATCGCACACCTTACCCTTAGGTCTTATGCGGCTCTTTTAAGGGGTTATGTAAAAAATAAATAGTACTATGTTCATGTACATTATTTTTTTTGTATATAATAATGAATATAATTTCTAGTCATTTTTTTATATTGTGAATAGTTTTTTAAATACAAATGGTGTTTTTAGTTATTATTTAATTAGGAATTCAATTTTATTAAATTAAGGGATTTTTGAATTAAATAATATTTTAATAAAATATTATTATTAATATTAAATTAATTTTTATTAAATATAAATGATCTTATAATTTTTTGAATGCAATTAAAATTTTATATTAAGGTTTGAAAGCCATTTCTGTCAAAACCCGTGAATTTTCGATAAATGTTTGTTTTTTACTTTAAAAATGAAAATTAACATATTCAGAAATTTTTTAGCTAAAATAAATGTCATTTCTGGATTCAGGACGTCGAAATTATCCAACGGTGAATTTTTCATAATTTTCTGAGATAGTCAAATTTTTGGGTAAAAATTAAATACCATTTAAATATATAATGTGTTTTATGACATCATAATGACCCAATGGTGATGTAATAAAATACCATAATCCTTATGTTCATCCAATATATGTTTTATCATTAAAATAATGAGGTTTTTGGTTTGTTTAACTTACTTTTCAAAGCATTAATGAACCCCTCAAGACATATTCAACACTTTTCCTTTTTAAATTAATTTCAATGGGATTGTGACTCACCTCCACATAATCAACCCTAATATTTTAATAATTTCAGACCTTGGCCTTGTAAAATATTGTTTTCCTCTTTCCTTTTCCAGAAACCATGGGCAAAAACCATGGGATGGTTTGTGGTTTGGATTGATTTAATAAAAGGGGTCCCAAACCTAAATAATAAAGAATTCTCTCACCTTTCCTATATAAACCCACCCAAGCTCCCACTTCGTCCTCACTAAAATCCCTTGGAGTTCGTCCAACCTCTGCCCTACTCTCTCTAGAATCCTCCCAAGGTGCTCCAAGATCCCAAGAATCCTCTCACAAGCCTCCCTCTAGCCTTTGGAAGCACTCTTCCAAGTAAGGGTTTTTTCTTCCTTTCTCATTTTTGTCAATTTTCTTTAAGTTGTATTTCCCTTTTAATTCCAATTATGAATGTTGTGGTATGGTTTTGCACCTCCCCCATACTTTCCTCTTATTGTTTGAATGATGGGAGAAATCTTTCTCTCTTATTAAATGCCTCCCATGTACACCCGTTACTATGCCGAAATTCTGAATGGAACGTCTCTCTCTTCTTTTACATTCAAGCAATACTTTTGTATCAAAAATCTAAATTCCTTTTAAATTGTTGGGAAATGTATCTATATGACCTACTTACTGTACATTACATTTAAATATTATGAGGAACCCCTTTCTCTCTCATCAACCATTTTTATGAATTCTTATGTCAAGCCATTACGCTGCCGAAATCGCACCGATTTTCTAAGCCAATGTCATTATGTAGTGAATACCTTGCCCATTTATCCATCAAGGGTATTAAACTTTATGAACATTTACTTATTTATTATAAAGTTTCATGTATGAATTCCAAATTCCTTTATCATGGAATAAATGATTATGTTTTATAAATCCATGTTTTATGATCCATGTGGCACACTTATGCATGAAATGAAATGTTTAAGAAGGGTGCGCCCTTATAGCGCTCCAATGCATTGGGTAAAGTATAGTATCATGATACGTCATGTGCAATGAGTGTTGAATCATGATAATTCAAGTGCAATGAGGGTTTACTCGTGCTTCATGTGCAATGAGGGTTTAAT
Source organism: Viscum album (assembly GCA_963277665.1). Taxonomy (NCBI): domain Eukaryota; kingdom Viridiplantae; phylum Streptophyta; class Magnoliopsida; order Santalales; family Viscaceae; genus Viscum; species Viscum album. Next base: position 1,075,241,459 of record OY728129.1, read on the forward strand.
CATGCTCCATGTGCAATGAGCCTTGGCTCATGCTAATTCCATGATAAGTGTTGTTGCCACATCTCCATGTTATGATTATCATGCTTTATCATGTCTTTATTTTCATGTTACTTTTATACTATATTGATATGCCTATTGTCTAACATGTATTTTACTCCTCATGTTATTCCATGTGTACTCCCTTACTGGGTTTTATAGCTGACCATTTTCTTATACATGTCCTCAGGTTATCCCATGCAATGCTAAGTATAAGGGAATGTAGTGTTCATGTAAAATAAGTTTTCAATAAAGATGTTTTATTTCATGTTTTATGTTTTTATGTAATGATCCTAAGCCCCAAAGACACTAAACCTCTCGATCTTCTTTGTTTTATCACGTGAATTTTTATGTAATGAATCATGTTTAAGTTGTAATAAAAAGTAGGGTTGTCATATAGTCACCATGAAATCACCTTCTACCATTTCATACTGATTGTATTAACACTCATGAAAAATATTATTGGATAAAAATTAGTTTTATATGATTTATTATTAAAAGGGAGAAAATATTTTAAAAAAACATATATTTATCAAAAAACATCTTTAACAAGAAAACAATTATCCACAATTTCCGACTAAAAGTGATACTAATTTAGAAATATTATTATTAACCAAATCATCTCCCAAACCAAATTAGCTCTAAGATCCTTTTTATCTATTTGCCTTAGTTTCCATATCTTCACTAAATACATACACTAAAAAAAATCACTATTATAACCCATATCTAACCCTACATTTATAGATAAGAATTATCAAAATCACACTTATATCCCCTTATTTAGAAAATGTATTTTCTTTACCAAAATTATAACTTAAAAAATTATCACAATAATTTAATATAAATTAGAATCCCCTAAAATAGAATGAAAATCCTATATATAAAATATACTATCAATTCTCCATAACCAAGGTTCCCTCAAAATATTTACTAAAAATCAATTAAAAATTGACCAATAAAATCCATCAATCAAAATTTCCTTATATCTCAACAAAATAAATCATAAACAAAATCAACCATGGCCTTTTAGTTTCCTAAAAGAAATCATTTGTTTCAGTTTTTAGACATAAATAATAGTGGAGAAACAACACAAAAATATCACTAACACTTCCATGTTAGGAGAGTAGTGTGAAAAGGAGCCATACAGTAAAAACCGATATCACTAACCTTCTTTAGAATATTTATCACATCTCAAGAATCTAAATTCATTTTACACATTCTATCCACCAAGAACCAAAAAAATTTAAAAACATGAAATTAATCTAGAAAATGATTATTTCTAGTATCATAAATATTGACATAACATTTTTTGGAATAAAACACGCTACTGATTAAATTAAAAAAAGGATTCCTTTCTTATGTGAAAAATTTCCCATCTACAAAGTATTTTTTACATACTCTCTTTATAACTTTTGAAAACACATCTTTTTATGATCATCTAATAACAACGTGAATTCTAAATTATTTTATATATTTATTAAAATGTTGAACTCTAATCATTGAAAAAATACAATATTTCTATCTTGAAGAACATAATTACTAAAATAATCCATTGACTTATAGATGATTAGTGTATCCCTAATAAATTATAATTACTGTGAATAAGATGAGAAATATTGTACAATTCCACTCAAGTGGCCCTATAGAATAATAATAAATCACCTGAAAAATAGCATGTGAAATAACTATAGCATTCTATAAGACATAACTCACTGAATCTTCCCCTATTGAATTACATTTGAGATTAAAATAGAGATAAAATTAAATATAATGATAAAAATACAATGAAAAATATGATATCATTTCCTCAAACCTCTACAAGGAAAAATAGAATTTTTGAAATCAATATTAATAGTGATATTATAGGTAAACATAAAGACACATATCATGATATTTCAAATGAATTTATAACTAAAATAATATTTATTAAGAATATCTTCTTGAAAACCCCACTCCAATCACTACAAGAAAAATTAATTTTAACAATACAATGTCAACCACACACTTATATGGATGACTTTAGAAATTATATTTAATAATAAAAATTATATGAATACTATTAAAAATAATATTTAACAACACATATTATATGTATTTTAATTTTATAAATTTAATAAAAAATTATAACATGCATTAATTGCATGTTGTTATATACAAACATTAACAACAAAAAAGTGTGAAGTTAATTTTATAACATATATGAGGTATAGTCATGAGATTTTTTCATTTCCTATCCATGAAAACCCCAATATTTCAAAAAGCATATCTCTCCTCACTCCATATCCTCCTTACCTCCACACAAAAAATCTCTCCTCTAACCCCATCACCTCCTCACCTCCTCCTAATAAAATACCCCCTCTCCTCTTCTAAATAAATCTCACCCTCTCACCCCCTTTTGATGAAGATTACCCCTCTAAACATCACCCCCTACCTATAAAAATATCATTCTATATATATAAAAATTCACTTTTGTGTAACTTATTGATTCTTTTCGTTGAAAACATTTTTTATCTTATATTCCTCATTTCACCACACATGACTCATTTGAAATTATATTTATACTATATTAAATTTCACTATGTCATACAAGTATCAGTATTGATTTTATGATTATAAGGAAAATAAAAAATATATGGAACCATAACCCATTATTGTTTTTTTAGTTATGTTTTTCAGGTTTTATTCCCACATCAACCCATAAAACCAATGTTTCCTTTGTGTTTCAATCCAAATATATTTCACCACTTCCATTTATTTCCTTTTAAACATTTTATGAAAAAAATTAATTTTATAATAACCCTACTCTAGTAACCCAGATCTAAAAATTATTTTATTAAATTGCTAAAAAATTCATAAATCACATAGTCTAACTGTTTGCGCTCTCAAAAAGTAGATTCATTAAATAATTTTACATTAGAGTGAAAACTGAGGATACCTCATATGACAACATGAAATATTTATTATATCTTCTTTAAAATCCATCTGTCACATGTAGTAATCCTCATGGTTTCCTATGGAAATGGAAAAAAAAATATAGTTGTGATCTCAGTTGATTATTAAGGGGTAATGTATAATGGAATATAACATACAAAAAAATTGTATCAATAATAAATTATGAATAAGAAAATTTAAAAACAAATAATATATCCGTGGATTATATAATAGAAAATAAATGCAAGTATAAGAATAAATTATCTCATAGTGATAGATGGTATAATTATATACATCATGAGCTTATCTTTAAGGCATATTTCCATGAAATCATACTTAAATGGGTAAGGATTATACTAAATACCCATCAAGTTTGTTTCATGTGACCTATCAATGAATCAAGGGGTTATATAATTTTAGTTCATACTCATACAATAATAAGTCCAATGATTGAATCATATAAAGAGAATAGATAATCAATTCCTATTATAAGGTTCCCTGTGGAACCTCATAAATAATAATGGATAAGTAATCAATATTTATCTATACATAAATAATTGATATTAAGAATATCAATATCTACCCATTCAATTGATTAATATTGATATATAGGTGAATATCCCACAATCAACTTAAAAATATTAGGATATTAACAATAAAATAGAAAGTTCAATTTTCAAAGGAATGATAAAAACCTATAAGTGAAGTGTAATTTCATTATATAGGGATATCAACATAAATTAGTATTTCAGTATTGTTCATAAAGTGTTCCTGAATTATCCAAATCAAATCCCCTATGAGTGTCAAACTAGGTGTATGGTTATACTCTATAGTTGTGCACTGAGTGAAGGTTGAGTTAATACCCAACCACAATTTTTAGAGTTATTTATCCAAGGTGAAATATATAAAAATCTTGAAATCACTTTTTTTTATGTAGATATGGATTTTATTAGGAGGAAACCACACCCTCTTTACTTTAATTTTTGTATATGTTATATCTATGAGGGTGTTTGAGTATTATAAAATCCCATGAATGTAATATAATAAGAGATGACGGTAATATAAAATTGAAAATATATATTTTAATTTATAATAATTAATCATAGTAAAAATTCCCATTTAAAATAAAAAATATGTAAAGAGTGAAAAAAATAAAGGAGAGATGTGGTTAAGAACCCTTACTTAGCAAATTAGCTCCTGAATGATTGACCGGGACACTTTAAAACCGTATAAACTCCTTGAATAGACTATTTAGAGGAGAAGGTGAGGTAATTTTTTCATAGTGACTTTGTAGTGGAGATTAATTAGATAATTTATTTGTATTTATAATTGAGGAGGGGGTATTTTTGGGTTAAAATAGTGATTTTTTATTTAAGACAACAACATTTTGGGTGGTATTGAGTCCCACAAAATTATTTGGATTATTATTAAAATATTAGTGTTAGTTTCCATTAAAATTAATTCAAAACTATATTGCACCTTTCAACCAATCCAATAGATGAAAATAAATAAAAAATGTTTTTATTAGGGTAAATTGAAATTTACATTCTAAAATGGAAAATATAATTTTATATAATAAAATTAATATTTTTAAACTTATTATTTTAGTAATTAAATATTTTTTTTCAAAATAAGATACATAAATATACAACCCATTCTTAAATCATAATGAATTTATAAAAAACTATATTTTTTACTATTCACCAAAAAACCATTTTTTAGAAAAATATAAAAAATTCATATATAACTAATTTTGACATTCTAACTCCAAAATTATGAATTTTTTATTATATTATATTACTAAAATTCTTAAATATTACTTCAAAAAATATCATATAATACATGGAAAAGAAATTTATTTAGAATAATAGTTATTTAAAATGGGTTCTACTAGATTGGGAGAGAATGTGCCCCTTGCACCTTTCTCTTTTTTTAATTTTTCGACCATTCCAATCACACCCCTACCTGTTCCCTTCATAGTTCTGATGCCCCCTCATATTCTATCATATGAACACAAAGGGTATTTTTGATGCTTCTATCTACCTCATATCCATCCCCCAGGGTGATCAAAGCGTTGGGTGTCTATTCTGACAGAGATGTTATCTCAGGTCTCCTAAGGTCAACATTTCTGAATCACCTCCCCAACATTATATGTATTTCAATTATTCCAAAATGATTTTCCCAGGTTGAGGGTTTCCCCATGGTGTATTTATCAATTGCGAAGTCCAAGGAAGGAAATGTTTAACACTGATGGCCCTTGGTGGTGAATTTTGGTAATGAGAGGTTGTCACTCTTCTTATTATAGGATTTTGTTAATTATTGGGGTCTAAAATATCATATGGAGGTGTTATCAATATCGAGGTGAGTTTTTTGTTTCCACCTCTTCCCCATGGTAGACATCATCAAGTAATGGTCTAAGAAGGATTGTGTTGGGATTCATCTATTTATTGAGGAGAGAAAGAAGTAGTAATGTAGAGATTTATCTCAACATTAATATAGGATTTTATCTCAACATTAATAAAGAGTTATCTCTCAATATTAATGGATGAAAAATTTAATTTTGACTACATTAATCAGATATATGTACTTGTTTTCTATATAAGTGGATGTGGTAACATATTTTAAAAGGTGTGTCAGCATTATGTAGCTGATAAGAGAGAACTCAAAAGAGGGTTCCACGTTTCCAGTAGCCTATGTTACTCGATGAAGATGATGAAATTAGCTTGTACTCAATGAGATATTCTTGGAAAACTATTCAAGATGTAGTCCACTAAGATTAATAAGTGGGAAACTATGTTAGCGGTAGCATGTGTGGAACATCAACATTTAACTGGTGCAGAGAAGCAGTTGTAATGCCCCGAACCTAGAAGCCCGAAGACGATGCAATATTTTAATACATTAGAATGATTACAAGGAATCATGTCCTGAAGGACTGATCAGTTTAGTTGTCTTGGAAAATAAATTACATTCATAAACATTACATTACACATTCAAACATAAAATAGAATAGAAATAATCCTTTGAGAATGACACTATTCCCCTAGCTTAACCCCACATATCAATCATAATACACTTCTTGGAATCCTAGGAAAACAAAACATAAGAAAGGGGTGAGCTTATATGCTCAGCAAAGGTAAATAATTTAGCAGAAGCTATAAACTTTTAAGTCAATATGTGTAATAAAAACAGATTTTTAATCATAAGTTTGAACATAATATGGAAAAAATAAACAAAAAATCACCATATAAACATGTACATGGTTTTTATACTAGTCGAAAAATCACATGTAATTACTAATTTCATAATGAGTGGATGCATAATACCGGACATCATAACCACATAGTCAAGGCCTTGTGCTAAGATGAAAAATAAATTTTTTGTTGAGGTCTTGTTCCAAGACACTAATTTGTATCGTGAGACCTACCGATGCATCAAGGGGCTATAACGGGCCCTACCAATCACATAATAAGTCCAATACATTACTCATATGAAAATGGTGAAACATAACATAATCATTCATATTAAAACTAGAAAATTAATTGTCAGTACTTTAACCGTAAACCATGAATGGTATGAAAATATCACATCAATAGTCGAACATATCATAAATCATTTAATACAATATAGAACTTTGTATTATAATAAATAAACCTTAATAATGAATAATATTCAGTAAGGGATGTTGACATAGTTGAAAATGATCAGTAAAATTCTTTGAGAGAAATATCCCTTTTTCATGAAATCATTTAAAAGTCACACAATTTAAGAAAGAAGAAATTTAAAAGACATTTTTGAATCAAAGTTCCCCATACCAATTTGAAACTTTTTAAAGGATTTAACATATTGAAACATTCATGTCCATATAAATAAATCCTTAAAACCATTTTGAAAACATTGACATTAATGAGATTGATTTAGAATAATAAACATGTAAACCATTTAAAATGATGTTTTGGTTAAAGAGTCCCATAAAAAGAATCCTTTTTAAAACTCTTTTATGAAACATGCACATGGATAATAAATATTTCTGAGTAAAAACTTATACGTAAACAATCTTGGATAATAATTAGATTGAGGAATTAACCCTTACCTTTTACTTTCCTTTGGTCGAGGGTACATTTAACCTCATGTATAATTACCATAGTATGTTATTAATTTATAATAGAAAAAAATTCATATTTATGATATCATACTTGATTAATTTATGGATTAATAATACACATTTAATAATAATTTCTATGTTAAAATAATATTTTTGGTAATAATTTCTTTCTTTATCGTATGTATTTTAACTTGTTATTCTTGATCGTATCACTTATATCATGATTTAATTAATTCAAGAATATATAAAATTATTTATGTATCATATATATTAATAATAGAAATATGTATAATAGATAGATATATGAAATGGAAAACACCGTTTATGGAGACGGTAGGCCATATGTATGCATAAACGCTATTTTAATTTTCATATCGTATTGAACGAAAGTAAGTGAATGAGGTATATGTTTTTTAAAGGTTGGGGCCGAAGCCTCATTTATTATTTAAAGAAGAGTGAAGACCTATTTTAATTGGGTTGAGGGAGACCCATTACATAGCCCGAAGGCCCAGTGGGCATTTAACCCATTACATGGCCCGTAGGCCCATTCTTTGAATAGTACTGCTACAGTACTTTGCCTGCTACATTACTGCACAGTATCTGCCACTACAACATACTCTACCACCACTACAGTTACCTGCTGCCACTACAGTTCCTGCCGTTGATACAATACTCAACTCCTACAGTATGCTACATTACTGCTATAGTGCCTACGCCCAATGGGTTTTGAACCCCCATTTTTCATGTAGGATTACGAGGTACTTACCACTAAGCCAAACCCCCACTACAAGTGAATGAGATATATGAAATTACACACACACAGACACAAATATATTTCTAGTTTAATTATTAGGTCATATATTACAAACTTATTAAATATATATGTTTTTATAAGCATCATTGAATGATGAACGTGGAAATGAATCTTATCGCGTCGTGGAGATGATTAGCTGTACAAATGCACGAGCGATGATATCATTATATTGATGGAGAAATCGTATGTAATTGGACGGTATATTATATATATATAGAATAATTAAAATTTTATATTTATTATTTATATCTATTATACTTATTATTATACCCATCTAAATAATTTAGGGTTGAATCACAAACTACACCACGATGTGGAGACGGTAAGCTGTACGTACACAGGTATGGTAACATTATCCTTCATAGGATGGATAAAATAATGAATATGGTTATACAATATTTACAATTACATATTAGTGTGTATAAGGATATGGAGTTATTATTTTTGTATTGAAATAACAAATACACAGGAAGTGGAAGAAGAAAAGAACTTTGAAAGAGGTGATGAAATAATTACCTCTTCTTCAGGTGGTTTCCTTTTGATATGAACAAAAGGGCTCCTTAGGTTTGATTTTTATCAAATTACGACCTCTAGGATTATGTGAGGGTAGTTGGGAGGATATTTTATTAGGGGTAGGCTGAGCCAAATGGATTTGGAGTTGTAAAATTAAGAGAAGGGAAAGTACTCTTTTATAAGAGAGCTGAGAGGCACTCTAGAAAAAGTTTGAAATATTATTTTACTATAAAATATTTTTCGGTTTCTAATACCTCCAAATGGATTTATTTCGAGTATACGGTGGGGATGGGTAAAAATACTCTAAAAATCCGGTTTTAGAAAAAATTAGGTCACCATATTAATCATATATTTTAGATTTAACCTTTAGTTAAATAGATTAACTTTTACCATGTCTTCTTGCATTATTATAATACAAGGTTAACAAACTTACTATAAAATGCCAAAGTAACATCAAGTGGTTCATTAAAGACATATCTATTACTGTATAAGTTCTTTTCCAGAATATTATATTTTTAGAAATATTATATCATTTAATAATATAATATTTTTTTTAAAAATCATTTATGTCAATTTTGAAACTATTTAGTATTGGGTTATTGTGAAAGTCATAAAAAGTTCATTACTTCAAAAAAATACATTAAATCTACCCTAAAATGTTATATTCGCCTTGAAAATTCATATATGTCATCAAAAGTATCAATTTAATTTTTTTTGATATTTATAATATCAATTATTTTAATCTTTCATTAATAAGGTAATTACTGCATCATCATTGTATTATAAATAAATTGATTTATTAATTGTATAAAATTTGTAAATAAAATCCCAAGATGTAGGAAATATTTTTATCTTTCTAATTAATATTTATAGTCAAATTTATCTTATGTGTAACCCTATATTAAAAATGGTTTAGTTATTATACTTTGAATTTAACACTTTTAACTCTTGTTTAAATTAAACATAATAAATGTCATAATCTTACCCAAATGAACCAAAAGGATATTATTTTTGTCATAATTTTGATTTTGGTCGAAATACCCTTATCCAATATAATTAGGACATGTTTTCGGTTAATTTTAATTTTATATTTTACTTTTAATTAGCTTATTTACTTTTAACTGTGGTAAATAAAATTCAAACATTACTATTCGCCAAATTTTTTTTCCACACTATTAAACCAAATTTTACTTACTAATGTAAACCGTTTCTCTCATATTTCTGAAATTCGATTCATAGAATCGGTAAAATTACGTTTTATGCAAATTTGCAAATGTGGCTATAAGGGGGGTAAAAGATGTTAAATAGTTCAGTAAAATTTTATCGATCCAATCTTATTATCAAATTACTTCAAAGAATTACATTGGAATAATATTGGAATTATGTAAATATTTTTACTTTAAAATAAATTTCAATAAAAATATTAATTATTTAAATAAAAATTCGTTTTTAAACAAAAACGTAGTGTTTTTCACTATTCATAAAAAATTTAATGTTTTCAGAAAAATATGAAAAATTCACCAAAATACTATTCTAGTATTATTAATTTAAAAATGATGTCAATTATACCAAATTCAAAAAATATAAGTTTCATTAATTTATTTAAAATTAATTCATGTTGTCAAAACCAGAAAGCGGGTATTTAAGAAGTAAAAACTATCCAAAGATTGACATGTGTTTATGAAGAATTTAAATGTGAAATTACATACAATGACCTACATTGTGTTAAATGATAAAAATAAAATCTAATTATACTTTAAAAATACTCAAATTTATAATCTAACAATAAAATTTATTTCAATTTAAAAAGTTGTTTTTAATTAAAATTTAGTATTTTTCACTATTCGTCAAAATATGAAAGTTATCAAAAAAGTACCAAAAATTTATCTAAACTAAATATTTATGTCCCTCTTCTAAATAATAATTTAACTTTATTAAACTGAATATATAAATGTTTCAAATATTTGATTTAAAAAGGGTTCACCATTAAAAGGCGGAAAAACTAGATTTTTTTGAAATATAATTATTTTATCTGAAAAACTGAATTTTTCCTTATATTATGTTTAAGAAACACAAAATATGAATTTCAAAATTATATAGGATATATATATAATTCAAAATTTGGTTAATACTATTCATAATAACATTTTAAACAGCTAGTTTGATAGGTCGTGATGTGCTTGAACTCGGTGTTGCGTGTAGCGCAAGCTATTGAATTATTTTAAAGAGATAAAATACTATGAAATCTTGGGGTGTTATAGCACCAATGTGTTCAATTATTAGTTCCATATATCAAAATTATTCCTGATAGTGGTGACTAGGTTTCATGTCCTGGTTGATGATTGGAGATACATTATGATTTTCAGACCATGGGAGATAAATCCTTCAGGTTTCGTAAGATGGTGTGACACTGACACATGTTCGGATAGAGATCTCCGAGTTAGTGATGTTTTGTCGAGATAATGGTGAATCTTTATCATACATGTATCTTTTTATCATAGCATTAGTGAGATGTTTTTTAGATAAGATACATGTGAAATGAGGTGTGGTTTTCATAATGGTTTTTTCAACTCCATTATTGTCATTCAGGTTCAGTCATTAATTGGATTATTTGTATTCTTTGATTCAATGTGGATATTTCTTGGAATTTACTTATGTCTTTTAATCCTTCTCATTAGAGGGGTTTTCCACATTATAAATCCAATATGAAAATTTATTTATTCTTCTTTATATAACTTCCATATTTCATTAGGTTTCACAAAAATAGTTTTCATGAAATTTTCATCCAAAGATCAGGATTCTCAACCAACAATGGTATCTGAGGAAGGATCATTCTTGAAGTTTAATGTGAGAATTACAGATTTTTATGAGAGGATCACTAATGAATTCATGATGTATAATAAGTTTTTTAAATTATATAAAGTTGAGAGTGGTGAAGCACATGTATTCTCCAGGGATATTGAGAAGGGGGAGATGTCATTTTTCGAAGGTGCTCCATATAATTTGGTGACCAGTATTATGTGTGAGATAGTTGTTTTTGGTTCTTGTATTGTTCCACAAGATTATGCAGTTATAGATGTGATGAAAACATTGGCGTTTAGATTTCTCTTATAGGGGCGAAGATATTTTTCTGTCAGAAGTGAAAATGGGTGTTTTCATATTTTTTATAGAGGATGATGGTTGGTGTGATACCATCCTTTTTTCATTCCAACCGAGCCTATTATAAGTTATCATTCATTATTGTTCTGAAGGGACATATTATTATGATTAAAAAATTTATTCAATAGAGAGAGAAAAAATCATCAATGATTATATTTACCTCAAAATCAATAGAGTATTTTCTCCCAAAATATATGGAGAGTTAATTTTCAATGTTAATGGATGGAAAATTTAATTTTGACTTCATTAATTAAATACATTGACTTGGTTTCTATATAAGAGGTTTCTATGACATATTTTAAAAGGTATGCTAGCATGATGTAACTGATAAGAGAGGACCATGAAGAGGTTTCCATGTTTTTGATAGCCCATGTGACTTGATGATGACGATACAATTAATATGTACTCATGTAGAGGATCTTGGAAACCTATTCAATATATATTCTCTTGAGAGAATCAAGGGGGATACCACGTCAGAGGTATCCTGTGTAGTGATTTGGTGTTTAATAGGTCCAGAGCACTAACAATGCAATCAATGATCACAGACGTATATCGAATGTATTTCTGATAGCGGTGATTAGGTTGAATGTTTGAATTGATGATCAGTGGTACGTTATCATGGAAAAATTATGAGAGAGAAATCATATGAGTGTCGTAAGATGGTGAAATGATGATTCATGTCCCGATGATGATATATGAGGTAGTAATGTCTCATTGATATAAGGGTGGCGTGTTGTCAGAGATGAATCTTTTGGGCATGAAATTGGCGAGATGTTTTTTAGAGAAGATATATGCATATTGGGTTGTGGTTTTGATGAACGTTTTTTCCACACTATCATTGGCATTCATGTTTAGACATCACATGGATTCTTTAAATTCTCTAATTCATAGTGGATATTTCTTGGAATTTCCCCATGGTTTTTTAATCCTCCATGTCATAGGTTTTTTCCAAATTAAAAACCACACATGATGATTTATTCATTCAGCTTTACATCACTTCCATATATCATCACATTTTATTAAAAACTTTTGCAAACAATTCTCATCCTGAGATTCAGATTCTCCCCCAAAATTTTGGGTGTGCTATGGTTGGAGTTTCTTTTTTGCAATGGACTTAAGATGTTCATGTTGGAAGAGATTCGAGTTGAGTGGCTATGTGAGTAAAGCTTCACATCCTTCCTCTCCCGCTTCACAATCCGTCTATCATCCAAAGTGTGGGCAATGTGTTTGGTGGATTTTTTTTATGTTGATGAGGAAATCCACACCTTACAGTTTTCATCAGTGGTTCAAATATATGTGGAGATGGAAATTTCACTATCTTTGCAAGAGAATGTTCTCATCAAGGACATGGAAGTCTTCAATTGGTGGAAACATGTCTTCTACACTACTACAAAACATGCCTCTAACTGCTCTGGTCTTTATCATTGTTAGTAAAAAGTGTTGATAAAGGTTCCCTTTATCTGCGCTAAAACAATCACCAATAAAGGGTACCTTTTATTAGTGCGTTTGTTTAGCATTTATAAAAGGTACAATTTATTAGGACTTTTTTAGCACTCATAAAGGGTGACCTTTATCAGTGCTTTTATTTTTAGCATTGATTAAAGGTACTCTTTATCATCACTTTTTTTAACACCCGTTAGGGGATCCTTTATTTGCGAAGATTAAGGTCTGAATAAAATGAAAAAAATTAAATAAATAAAAAGTAAAAATGTTTTTTTTTAAAAAATATTGAAAATATTATTAATTAAATAATTATTGATAAAAATGAATAAATTGATTATGCTACATATAAATTATAAATAATAATAAATAGTATATATTTAATATATATATATATGTGTGTGTAAAATGAAAATTAAACATATAAATAATAAAAATAAGTAAATTAAGAAAAATATTAAACATATTATTAATTAAATAATTATCTATAATGTTAATAAATAGTATTTATTAAATATAAAGATATATATGAATGTATATAAATATGATTTAAATAATACAAAATATTTATGCTTTATATTAAATATTAATATATTTACCGAATAATGGTTGGTAATTAAACATCAATATGAGTTAAAAATACTAACTAATTGCATCGTGTAACAGACATAATTGAATGTCATTTGATTTTTCAGTTTAACATAGATCAAACATGTGTTATATTGATATCACATATACGTAATTAATTCATTTTTATTTAAAACATACACACAAATAATTACATAATGAAATCTTATATAGAAACACATACAACTAATATTTATGTAATTTATTCAAATTTTTGTATTCATTTTATATTTTCATTATAATAAGATACAATTAATATATCATGTCTTTAATAATAGAGAATCTTATTTTTTTTAATTTTATTATAGTTAGGTATTAATTCATTTTTAATATGTTTTTTTGGAATTTAATCAATATCTATTATTTAATTTATATATATTTATTTTATTTTTTTAATATTTTCAATATGTACCCATATTTTTTAATAATTTATATTTAATTAATAAAACTTATAATTTTTTTTGATATTAATGTGTACTCATTTTTAATTATTCAATTTTACTCATTCTTAACAAGCATGAATTTAATATTTAAAAATCATTAACAATTTTAAAAATATATTTGTAAAAAAATAATTATAATGATTTTTTTTGAAAATATATATTTACTATATTTATACATTTATATATTTATAATTAAAAATAAATAAATATTATGTTTTAAAAAATTATTTAAAAATTTATAAATAAATAATTATATATATTTTAATAATTATAAAACAATTATAAATTTAAATAAATAATGAAAAAATCTATTATATTTATATTTATATATATTTATTATATATATGTATATTTATTTAATATGTATAATTATATAAATATATATAATGATATAAATATTATTTTTTAAAAAAGTATTTATATAATTATAAATAAATAATTATATATTTAAATAATTGTAAAAATATAATTAACATATTTAAATGAAGTTTATATTTACTATATTTATATTTATATTTATTTATTAAATATATATATAATTATATAAATATATGTACAATTTTTTTAAAATTATAATTATAGATCCTCTATCAATGTTTTTTTGGAAGCACTGATAAATGCATCTTGATCTATGTAAATAACCATAACCAGTTACAAACTCATTTTGATATTCGATGCTTCCACAGAAGCCACCATTTATCGGTGCTCCTCCTCGGTGAATCGAAGATTGAATCAATGCTCAAAGAATTCCAAGGATCAAATCCAAGGCTCGAATGATTCGAGGGCCGTACGAATCCAAAGATGAAATGTTTTCATAGTTTTTGATATCTCTAGTTTCTCTCAAATGATTTAAATATTTAATATAAGGTATATTATTTCCTCCTACTCCTCACTCATTGATTTCTTGTTTGGTGATATCTATTTGCATTTTTTGTCATAATTCATACATTTCCATCATCATATCCTTGTGGGGAACAATGTTTATTGGGGATGTTTGGTTGAAAGGATGTAGGGCTGTCAGACATTGAGTAATAGGTGTGATGTAATGTCTATCGAAAACTCTTAGCCTCCCCTCTTGAGTTTCCAAGTGATGATGGGAAAAATATTTTAATTTATGATTATTTTATCCATCCATTTGTGCTATGCCATAGACCATTCACATTCACTATATTTTATAGAGTGACATGAGTTTATATATATATATATATATATATTTTATTTTGATTTAAAGGAAAATTTGATAGAGATAAAAATCCTGGTCATGATTTTGTTCACCATAATCCTCCATCTCTTTTAGAGAATGTGATCCTAAAGAGATAGAGGTTTCAGTGGAGAAAATATATAGGATCACGGAAACCCCCAGGATTCAAACTTCCATTAAAGTGAAATGTGTTGCCTTTCTACTTGAATTTACTTGCCATAGATTATGTGATATGATGTTCCAAGTTAAAGGAAATGAATTTATAGAATGAAAAGACCACTTTAGGGAAGGGACATTTTCCTTCGAACCTTACAATATCTCATCCAAATAATCAAATTAAAACAAGGGACTAAGTTGAGAGGTAACTCACATTTAAAGATCACTAGTTGTATCTGATGTCCACAACCACCAAATAGAGCATATCCAAGAGGAAGTATCACTAGGTGTATCCCTAGGGTTATTTCCTTTCAATATCTATATTTTTTAATTATTAACAATTTCCCCTTTCAAATTAGTACAAAAAATCTACCAGTTTTATCTTTTTATCCTAAAAACATCTCAACCCACTCTTTTTAATTTAGTATTTAAATGCCTCATTATCAAATATGATCAATTTTTCACAACCAAAAATTATTTTTCCAATTCAAACAAAATTACAATAATTTTTTACTGACCAAAAATAGGAATATGTTTCAGATTTTTTTTATAACTTTTTAAAAATATATCCATCTTTTAAATGATAACCCACTAATTAATACTTCTTAAAAATCACTTCATTTCTTTCATCACATATATAATAAAAACTATGTATGTTTTACATTATTCCATCTAAAAACAGACCATTCTTTAACATTTTCTTTTATTTATAACATAATTTAAATTCAAACAATTTATCATAAGGGATCTACCATTTCTATAATAATAAGTACCCTTTGAACTTTTAAAAAATATATAATTCCATAAATTTACCTATCATGTGATATGAACAACCAATATCTAATATGAATGGATTTTTCATTTTTAAATCATTTAGTGTGACATCAGTTATAAATTCATCTTACATTATATTCTTTTTCATATAATAAATATCTAATTATTTCTTCACATTCATCTTTGTTTTTAGAAAATTTTGACAATAATTCCTAAAACCATTTAATTTTTCAGAAGTTTGATTGAGTTTATTTAGTGGTTGAAATTAATCATTTAATTTTACTTATAAAGATTCATCCCACAATAAAACTATTTTTGTAAGAGTGGTACATATCCCATTTAACTTGAAACATCTATATATTCTTTAATTACTATTATTTATTTTATTATGACTAAAATTTTATAATAGGTTCCGAAAAACACCATAGAACACCTAATGGTCATGAAAATTAAATTTTATTATAAATAATATTATTTTCATGCATGAAAATAATTATTATATTCAACCTATCTAGACATAATTCTGTAATAAAGTTATTAAAAGTGGGGTTTCTCCTATAAATATAGAATTTATAAAGGCCCCAATGATTTATATATCAGAAAATGTTCCCATAGAGACCCATATAATCACATAAAATAATGTTTATGCCCCAAAAATATCACCTTTAATAGGAATCAAGTTAATAAATAGTTCTAATGGTGTAATTATCACAAATTTGAGGCATTAACCCTTTTAGAGAACACACTATAGTATAACTATCATCCTTATCAGATTCATCTCATGAATAGTTATTGTTGAACTTTGTTGTTTTAGACTCGTCCCCCATCTCTTTTACGTTTATTGAACTACTCTGAGAATTAGTCATCCCATTAATGACTACTACTTTGATCATATCAAGAAAAATATGAGCATGTCTACAAGAGATGGAGGATGTGCGCCAGACATCAAAATTCAATGATAAATGTTCAAGAGTTGTGCTAATGAAGATGGCATTTGTCTATAGCATTCACCATTGACTGAATTTAGAGGATATCACCTACAATAGAGGTGTAATTTTTTTCTTTAATTCAATTACCATTTTCCTGAAATCATAATGAAATTATTTGAAACAGTCAAATGTTGGGATTAGCACATTAGAATTTCCTATAACTTTCACTTTTAATAATGAATACATTAGTTGTATTTATTTATTTATTATAAAAAATAAATATTTTACTAACCCAATAGGATGGATATATATAAATAATGGATAAACACTAATAATGTTACAAAAGTGTATTAATATGGAGTTAATGATTCCATCATGTTTTAAAAATAGAATGCATAATACCCTTATTAAATCCCTTTTCCATGTTTACATTGTTTCTATTAAAGAAAAATTAGTCCAAAAGAGTTGTAAGACCATTTGATTTGTCATATAATAGAACAGAGATATAAATGTTGGAGTAAAAATTGGGGAAAACTAAACTTGCAGGTTGATTGGGATGATACTTCACTTTATGGGAAATTTGATATGAATACTAGTGTAAATGATGATATAGATCACATGAAAGAAATTATTATAGAAATTTAAGATGACCATTTTGATTATCCAAAGTTATTTGAGAATTTAAATAGATATGTAATGATACCATTGTATACCGATTGTACTAAATATATAACATTGTCAACTATATTGAAATTATATAACTTAAAGCTAACATTGGATAGAGTAACAACATCTTTCCATAAATACTTGGTCTTATGAATGATATGATACCAAAAGAAAATTAACTAGAATGTCGATACTATTATGCAAAATGAATAATCAATTCACTGGGAATGGTCTATAAAAAATTACATGCTTGTCTAAATGATTTCATATTGTTTGTCAAGGATTATGGATCACTAATAAAATTTCCTATGTGTGGAGTGGATCGATACAAGAAAAATGAATCATATCCTTCAAAATATGTATGGTAATTTCCTATCATTCCACGATTTAGAAAACTATATGGATGTTAGGAAACTATGAGATAATTGACATGGCATGCATATACAATAATTCAAGATCAAAAACAATGTCATACAACATATTCTCTTTAGTGAAATAAAATTGATTATGAGTATCGTGAATTTGGAAATTAGTCAAGAAAAATCATCATGCATTATATATTGAAGGAATAAATCCTTTTTGTTTACAGAGTATTATTTACAGTACATGGCCCATCATGTTGGTAAATTATAACTTTCTTCCATGGTTATGTGTGAAACACAAATAAGTTTTGTTGTCACAACTTATACTTGGACCCAAGAAACATAGTAATGATATTGACATATATTTGGATCCATTGATAGAAGATATGTAATTTATGTAAGATATATGTGTTACAATATATTATTCTCATATAATTGAATAATTCATATTGAGGTCCATGTTGAACAAGACTATGAATGACTTCTCTTGTTGTGAAAATTTATTAGGCTATATCATTAATGGAATGTTGGGGTGTCCCATTTGGAAAAAACGTACACACACAATTCGATTTAAACATTCCTCTAAGAATGTGTTTTTAGGACATTTGAAATTTTTACCCTGTTGTCATTAATACTAATCCTAGATGAAAACATTCCATGTGAATATCGAACAGGTTACAACAACATCTCCAATAATGGGTGATCAACTGTTACATAAAGTAAAATATGTTGACACTATTTTCAGTAAAACATTTTAAAAAATAATTACAAAATTAGGTTGTAAGTAGTGATCATTTTCATTGAATTATCATATTTGAATTGTTTTCATGTAATAAAATTTATTGATGTCATTTAGATAGAATTTTTTTTTATTTTATAATGTTATTAGAACACTACTAAATATTCCTAGAAAATAAAAATACAGAATCAAGACAAGGTTTGACATGATTGATATGGGGACAAGGGAAGAGTTGCCACTAGTGGAGGGTAAATGGTATACTTTTCATCATCCAACATATTACACTCTATCTAGACATGAAAATTGTAATTTTTTCTTTTCTTTAATAGTTTAATAGTTCCATAGGGGTATTTATCAAATATCCATGTTGTCATGTAAATGACTAATTTGAAGTTTCAAGGAAAATATCCCATGAATGTAATGCTTTGATGCAAGAATTAATGCCAGTTTATTTTCATTTCATTCTATATAAAAATGTAAGACATACATTAACCAGAATAAGCTTATTTTTTAAAGCCTTATATAGAAATGTTATATATCCAATGAACATTCCAATCATGAATATGGAGGACACACACAAGATTATAAGCCCTTTTTTTGTTTCATTATACCTAAAAATATACAACATACATTAACCAGAATCTGCTTCCTTTTTAAAGCCTTATGTAGTAAAATTATAGATACAATGAAGTTTCCAATCATGAATTAGGAGGCTGCAATCATACTATGTGAATTGGAGATGTTTTTACCACTACAATTCTTTTATATTATGGTCCACCTGATGGTTCCATTAGTTTGAGAGGTTCGACTATTTATACCTATCAATTATAGATGTATGTATCCTATTGAATGGTATGGATAGATTTTGAAATGGTATGTCAAGAATCAAAGTCAGCTAGAAGGTTGCATTGAATAATGATATATTATTGTAGATGATATTGAATTCTATACTGATTACCTGTTATATGTTGATAAAATAATTATCCTAAAGTCTTATCACAACAGACACCATATGAGGGAATGGATTTCTTGAAGAGATTTTTTATAGTTACATTGATAGAATGGGAGAAATTACACCTTTACAATTTATATAATAGTGAATATATTGATCCATACATTGAATCCCATAAAGTAATCCTTAGATATTTGAATCCATCAAGGGATGAAGTATGGATATCAAATGGATATAATCAATAGTTAAATGGATAGTCCAGAGATCAAAATTATTAAGAGTTATCAAAAAATCCAAATTCAATTAACGAATAAATTCAAGGGCTAGCCAGGGGATAGAATGAAAATGTTATATCTTACACTGTATTTTTAATCAATGATTATACATTCTATACAAAATTGCTTGATTACTACAATATTATTCAAAATTGTGGTGTTATTCTTAGGGAATAAGTGGTGAACATATCATGTTCAAAGGATAGAAATCCAATTTATGAAAATAGGTCATATTTTGGTATTACCAAAAAGATATATGAGTTGGATAATAAAAAATTTCAAGTGACCATTTTCTATTGAAAAGGGGTTGACAATATGAGTACAATTAAAGTTAATTTAATGATATTTGTGAAGATGAATTTTAGTTTGAAAGGAGAAAAATGTTATCCATTCCTAATAGAATCACAATAAGTGCAAGTATTTTATGTATCAGATCCAAAAAACAAGAATTTTTCTATTTTACTACTAGAGACTAAAAAAATGATAGGTTAGATGAAAATTTAATCTAGGATGACCCATTAATTAGGAGATACCAATAATTTCCTATCTATAAAAATGTTTAAAATTAATTATATGTTGAAGAGTACCACAAAGTGGGTATTTGGATTCTCAATAGAGGAACCAAATCCCTAAAACCTTTATGAAAATAAAGAGATTTCAATGAGAAGGTAAAAGTGTTTTTAATGTACTATTTTTTTCCTCATAATATTATACGGTCTATACTACATTAAGATAATTTAAATTAAATATTTTACTACTCATGCAGACAATATCTCATGCACATGATGATGTTACCAATCCCTTGAAATAAAAAAATATAATGAAGGAAACTAATTTGGGAATATATAAAGGTAATGTTATTATGTAATTTATCCATTTTACTCAAGAAAATATATAATTAGATGTTGATTTAAATTTCTATTGTTGTTGGTATATTTCACTTATTTTAAAAGATGTATTTACATTTCTTATGCCTTTCTACACCAAAACATTCATAGGCATCTTCTCCCTCAAAACATTTTAACCCCTACAATGTTGAATTTATCACTTTTTTTCAAGTTCCCTCCATTTTATTTACAAGAATATAAATTATTATTACTCTTTTCAACCATAAAGGTAATATTGATGTTTGAATTGTAAAATCATTTTCCATAGAATTAATGTATTGTTTCATTTTAATGTTTAATTTAGTTCTTTTTAGTATTACATGATATGAATTGTTTTATTATATAGGTGGATTCTTTTGTTTGATTTGGGGTGGTATGTCCATTTTTCAAGACATTCTACACCAAAACTTCTACAGACTTCTTCCCCCTCAAAAACTTTTCACCCCTGTAGTATTGGATTTTTTAATTTTTTTTAATGTTCCCTCCACTACTCAATCATATAGGTGATATTTATGTTTTCATAGTAAAATACTTTTCCATTTAATTAATATATTTTTCAATATTTATGTTTAATTTATTTCATTATTGTTGTTACTATGATGATAATTGTTTTCTTATATAAGTGGATTCTTTTGTTTGAGTGCGATGGGTCTGTCCATCTATCATGCCTTTTTGCATAAAAAATTCTACAAAATTCATATTCTTCAAAAAGATTTCACCCTTGAAGTGTTGTAATTTACCGATTTACATCATGTTCCCTTCACTTCTCAATCACAGATGTAATATTGATGTTTGCATAGTAAAATAATTTTCCATAGAATTAATGTATTTTTTAATATTTATTTTTAATTTATTTCTTTTTAGTATTAATCATATAATAACTTTTTTCTTATATAAGTGGATTGTTTTGCTTGAATTGTGGTGGTTTTTTCAAAGATTTACATGATCATGAGAGATTGGACTTCGACCCTATAACTAAAATAATGACAAAAATCAAATACATCAAGAATGAATACAACCATCAATTAAATGTTAATTCCTACTACTAATTTAATGAATTTTTTCCTCATTTAATATATTTTTTTATGTTAATTTCATTATCAATTTTATCTAATTATTATTTAGTTTTTTCATAGATCTTTTAGGATGTCATATTTTTCATTCAACTAACTTTAACAAGACACAAAAGAGATAAAATGTTCCTTTCTTCTAATGTTATCACATATTCCATTGCATTTTTTTATTGAGTGGACAACACTTTACATTGAGTTGTTGTTATTAGTCAAATAAGATTCCTCATTTTTGAAGTCTAGAATTTTATATAAAGATTATGTGCCCATTTTGCTGACTTTTCATGACATAATGGGCTCATGAGATTTGTACACTCTTCTAGATTTCAACAACAAGATTTTTTTTTCAGATATGAACGTCGATTCAATTTTATTTTTCGGAAATTTTTCAAATAATGGAAATTTAAATCATGTTAAAATTGTAATTTATGATCTTTTTAGAATTTGGGATGTGTAGGAATCAGCCACACATCAATACGACACATGGTGTGACTGGTTTGACTCTATGTGCATCTATTTATTGAAACTTTTCATTAATTTTAGTACAAAAGACCACTCATATAATTAAAACGAATAAAACCTATTCATATTGTTTTTATAATTTATTATAATTATCTATATGTCATTTGTGACATTTATGAATCAGTATCATCTCAATATGATACATGATGTGCCCGTTATGACTCAAAGTGTCTATTATGAGGTTAAAATCAACATTTTAGTCCCAAAAGGTATAGTTGTTGAAAATAAAGAAAACAAACTCATATTTTCACAATAATTTATTACATCAATTCATAAATCATTTTTGACATGTATGAATCTATCTCACATCAAACTGATACATGATGTGATCTGTATGAGTCAAAGTGTATATCTCATGTTTAAAATGACATTTTATTAAAAAAGAAAAGTGAAATAATGAGAACTAAGAAAACACATTAATTTTTTTATACTTTAAGAAAATTATCCATAATTCATTTGGTATATTTAAGAATAATAAAAAACTCAATCAAATGCACGGTGCGACTGGTATGACTCCCAGTGCATATTTTTATTTAAAATTGACATAAATTTTTTTAAAAGGGAAACATTACCTACTACAAAATAATAAAACACATCCTTAATGTTTTTATACTTTATGGGAATGATCCATATGTCATTTTTGAAATGTAGGATTCTACCTCACCTGAATCTTATAAATGATGTTCCTGTTATGATTGAATGTGTTTGTTATTAGTTTAAAATAAACATTTTAGTTCCAAAAGTGCCGCTCACTATAAATTGAGAAAAAAACAAAATTGATGTTATTTAAATTTTTTATATACATTAAAGAATCATTTATGATGCGTAGGAATAGGTCTAACATCAAACCGATACAATATGTGATCAGTATGAGTAAAAGTGGGTGTTTCCAGTTTAAAATGAAATTTTAGTAAAAAAGACAAGTGTTTTACTCAAAAATAATTACAATAATTTGGACAATTTTTATACATTAAAAAAAATATCCATTTGTAATTTTAGATGCTTAAAAATTAGCTACACCTCAATCTGATGCATTGTGTGAATGATATGACTCCAAGTTCTTTTTTTTTTAAAATTGACATCAATTTTAGTAAAAAGAAAAATTCAACTACTCAAAACCAAGAAATATAATTAGAATTGTTTTTATACCATATTAAAATGATCCATAGGTCATTTGTGATGTCTAGGTTTCAGTTTCACATCAATCTGATACACGATGTTCCTAGTATGACTTAATGTGTCTGTTTTTTATGTAAATTCAACATTTTTGTTCAAAAAGTATCACTCAATAAAAACCAAGAAAATATTATCATATTTTATTTATAATTTATGAAATATATTCATAAGTATTATTTGAGGTGTTGGTATTGGTCTCACATGAAACTGATACACTATGTGATTAGTATAAGTCAAAGTGTGTGTTTGCTATTGAAAATTAAATTTCAGTAAAAAAGAAAAGTGGCGTACCCAAAACCAATAAAACAAATTAAAATTATTTTTATACATTATTAAAATAATAAATAATTCATTTGAGATGTGTTGGAATTAAACTCACCTAAATTTGAGGCACGACGTGATTGGTATGACTCCAAGTGCATCATTTTATTTAAAATTGATATTAATTTTAGTAAAAAATACATCAAAACTACTCAAAACCAATAAAGTACATTAAAATTGTTTTTATACTTTCTGAAACTGATTTATAAGTCATATGTGTTTTTTTAAATTATTCTCACCTAAATTCGATACACAATATGCCCAGCATGACTCAATGTGTCCGTTATCAGTTTAAAATCTATATTTTAGTTCAAAAAGTTTCACTGACCTAAAACAAAAAAATGTTCTTGAATATTCATGATAATTTAAGACTATTATTCACAATTAATTTTTTATTTGTAGGAATTTGTCTCATGTCAAACCGATACATTATGTGATTGGTATGAGTCAAAGTGCGTGTTTGCGGTGTAAAAAGAATTTTTTTGTTAAAAAGAAAAGTGATGTACTCAAAACCAAGAAAATGAATTCAATTTGTATTAAAAATTTTGAAAAATGACCCACAAGTCATTTTGAGACATTTAGAAATCATCTGCATCTCAATAAGATTCATGGTGTGATTGGTATGACTCCAAATGTGTTTTTTTATTTAAAATTGATATCAATTTTAGTAAAAATTTCAAATGAAATACTCAAGACCTAGAAAAAAAATTTAAATTGTTTTTATACATTAATAAAATAATCCATATGTCATTTCTGATTGTAGGAATCAACCTCACCTCAATACGATATACAATGTGTCTGGTATAACTCAGTGTGTCCATTATCAGTTTAAGATCGACATTTTAGATAAAATGTGTCACTCACTAAAAACCAAGAAAACACACTTGAATTATCTTGATATTTTTAGACAACAATTCATAAGTCATTTATGATGTGTGGGAATTAGTATCACACTAAATCAACACACTATGTGACTGGTATAATTCAAAGTGGGTGTTTACATTTTGAAAATACCTTTTAGAAAAAAGGCGAGTGACCTACTCCAAATCAAGAAAAAACATTCAGATTGGTTTGATAACACTAGTAGAATAAAGACCTTTAGCAACTACCAAAATCCATCGCTAAAGGTCTTTAGTGTCCGCCAAATGGTGGATGCTTTAGGCCTATCACTGTTTCTAAAATCATATGCCAGATGGCTGTCACTGTAGATGATCTGACATGGACTATATAGACTGCCATTTGGTGGTTGCTATAGGTGATATCAGTGGTGATATTGGTGGCACCTAAAGCATCCGCTAAATCGCGGGCGCTATAGCCCATTTCTGATTTGGCTAAAGAGATCGCCATTTGGACATCACTATAGGTGGAGCCGACATCTACTATAGCGACCACCAAATGGGGGTCTCTATAGCCTTTTTTATTTTTTAAAAAAAGTGTCAGAAATATAATAAAAACCCTATATTTCAAAATCACAAAAAAAAAACTTTTCCAAAATATATAAACTCTTACGTGTATAAATCTCTTCAACTCATCATCTTCCAAACTTCCACATCCATCATCAAATATAATTTCATGACCAAATTTAATAAAAAACATATTACTGAAAAAAACATCTAATCAAATATTTGAAATGCAATAACATGTATTTCAATTCATACTTACTATAACAGATCAAAATTATTTGATTTTGAAAATATAATAATAATTTTGAATACCTTTTAAAAAATGTAAAATCATTAATTATATGATTCTAATTAGACAAAATTTATGAATGATGTGTCCTATGCTAACACACATCATAGATAATAATTAGAATGTTGTCCTGTGATTTTAAGTCATTATGATGTCATTCGGTATGCATTTGATCGTTACAAGACTGTTTTTGTTGTTTATGGCACCAGAAGTACATTTTCTGTCACTGTGGTCAGAGGAAACCTCCGAATGACTTGTGGTCTACCAAAAAATTTTACAATTCACTCTCCAGTTGTTGTCACCTGATTTCATAGCATTCTATGGCCGTTCAGCCAGTATTGACCACCCCACAATCTTTTCCCAAGCGCTTTGGACACCTAAAAAACACATATTCCGACATATTGTGCAAATTGAAAATTCGATAGATGTTCCGTCTCTGTGTACACGTCACGAAAAATAATTAGAATGCTGTCCTATGATTTCAAGTCATTCTGATGTCGTTCGGTATGAATTTGATCGTTACAAGCCTATTTTGGCCGTTTATGGCACCATAACCATGTTTTCGATCACCGCAGTCATATGCCACCTTCGATTGACATGTCGTCTACCCGACCACTTCACAATTCACTCACCAGTTGTTGTTGTCTGATTTCATGCCATTCTAAGGTCGTTCGCCCAATTTTTACCACCCCACAGACCTTTTTCAAGGGTGCCAAACTTTGAAAACACACATATTCAGCCGGTATTGACCACCCCACAAACTTTTCCCAAGCGCTCTAGACACCTAAAAAACACATATTCCGACATATCGTGCAAATTGAAAATTCGATAGATGTTCCGTCTCTGTGTACACGTCACGAAAAATAATTAGAATGCTGTCCTATGATTTCAAGTCATTCTGATGTCGTTCGGTATGAATTTGATCGTTACAAGCCTATTTTGGCTGTTTATGGCACCGTAACTATGTTTTCGATCACCGCGGTCATATGCCACCTTTGATTGACATGTCGTCTACCCGACCATTTCACAATTCACTCACCAGTTGTTGTTGTCTGATTTCATGCCATTCTAAGGTCGTTCGGCCAATTTTTACCACCCCACAGACCTTTTTCAAGCGTGCCAAACTTTGAAAACACACATATTCAGCCATACCGCCCAAACCGCAGGCCCGATTGATGTTCTTTCTCTACATACACATCACAGATAATAATCAGAATTTTTTCCTGTGATTTCAAGTCATTCGGATGTTGTTCGGTATGTATTTGACCGTTAGACGTCTGTTTTGGTCGTTTATGGCACCGAAAATGTGTTTTTGGTCACCACGGTTGCAAAATACATTCGAAAGACTTGTGGTATGCCCAACCATTTCACAATTCAATCTCCGATTTTTTTTTTCTGATTTAATCGCATTCTGAGATCGTTCGGCCGGTTTTGACCGCCCCATGCACCTTTCTTAAGCAAGCCAAACACTTATAAATCACACATATTCAGCCATACCACACAAACCACACGTACGATTGACATGCCGTATCCACGTACACTTCATGTATAGTAATTAAGAATGTTGTCCTATAATTTCACGTCATTCCGATGTCAATCAGAATGCATTTGATCGTTAGACACCTCTTTTGGTCGTTTATGGCACCAGAATTGCGTTTTTGGTCACCAAAGTCACACAAAACCTCCTAATGATGTGTGGTCTGCCCGACCATTTCACAATTCACTCTACGATTGTTTTCTTCTGATTTCATGGCATTCTGTGGTTGTTCGGCCAGTTTTGACCACCCCACAAACCTTTCTCAAGTCCGCCAAACACTTAAAACACACATATTCAGCCGTACCGCACAAACCGCATGTATGATTGACATGTTGTATCTTCACACATGTCACAGATAATAATTAGAATTTGGTACTATGATTTCAAGTCATTCTGATGTCGTTCGGTATGCATTTGACCATTACAATCCTATTTTTGTCGTGTATGGCACCAGATGTACATTTTCAATCACTGCGGTCACATGAAACCTCCGAATGACATGTGGTCTACCAAATAATTTCAAAATTTACTCTCTGGTTGTTTTTTCCATATTTCATGGAATTCTAAGGTCATTCAACTAGTTTTGACCACCCCACACACCTTTCTCAAGTGCACCAAACACCTAAAAAACACATATTCAGATGTATCGCTGAAACCGTACGTCCGATTGACATTCTGTCTCCTCTTACATGTCAAAAAAATAATTATAATGTTTTCTTGTGATTTCATGTCATTCCGATGTTTTTTGGTATGCATTTGACCATTACACGCCTGTTTTGGTCATTTGTGGCACCAGAACAACGTTTTCAATCACCACTGTCACACGACACCTTCGATTGACATGTGGTCTACCCAACCATTTCAAAATTCACTCGCTGGTTGTTATCCTCTGATTTCAGGCCAGTCTGAGGTTGTTCAGCAAGTTTTGACCACCCCCACAGCTTTTTCAAGCACGCCAAACTTCGAAAACACACACATTCAGCCTTACCACCCAAACCACATGTCCAATTGATGTTCCATATCTGCATAAACATCGCATATAATGATTAGATTTTTTTTTCTATGATTTCAATTCATTATGATGTCATTCATTATATATTTCACCGTTAGATGCATGGTTTGGTTGTTTATGGCACTAGAACTGCATTTTCAGTCACCGCGGTGGCACGACACTTCTGAATGACTTGTGGTCTACCCAACCATTTCAAAACTCACTTTTCAACTATTTTTATTTGATTTTATTCTATTCTGAGATTTTTCGGCCAGTTTTGACCACCCCACGCACCTTTCTTAAGCGCACCAAACACTTATAAAACACACATATTCAACTGTACCACACAAACCGTATGTCCTATTGACATGTTGTCTCCACATTCACATCGCCAATAATAATTAAGAATATTTCCCTATGATTTCAAGTCATTACAATGTCGTTCGGTATGCATTTGACCGTTAGACGCCTCTTTTGGTCATTTACAGCAGCAGAACTGCATTTTTGGACACCACAGTGACATGAAACCTTCGAATGACATGTGGTCTAGTTGACCATTTCACAATTTACTCTCTGGTTGTTTTCATATGATTTCATGGCATTCTGAGGTCATTCGGCCAGTTTTGACCACCCCACGCACCTTTCTCAAGCATACCAAACACCTAAAACACACATATTCAGCCGTACCACACAAACTGCATGTCCAATTGACGTGTCGTCTCATCTTATACATTTTGGATAATAATTAGAATCTTGAACTATGATTTCAGGTCATTTCGATGTCATTCGGTATTCATTTTTCCATTAGACGTATGTTTTTGTCGTTTATGGCACCAGAACTGCGTTTTCAGTCACCGTGGTCACCCGAAACCTCTGATTAACATGTGGTTTTCACAAACATTTTAAAATTCAATCTCCGGTTGTTTTTTCCTGATTTCATGGCATTTTTAGGTCGTTTAGCCGGTTTTTGACCACCCCACACACATTTCTCAAGCATGCCAAACACTTAAAAAATACATTTTCAACCATACCGCCCAAACTGTAGGTCTAATTGACGTTCCGTCTCTTTGTACACATCACAGATAATAATTACAATGTTTTAATATGATTTAAAGTCATTCGGATGTAATTCTCTATGCATTTGTCCATTAGATTCCTTTTTTGGTTGTTTATGGCACCGAAAGTGCATTTTTGTTCCCCGCAATCACACGACACCTATGATTGACGTGTGGTCTACCCGACCATTTCACAATTAACTCTCCCATTGTTTTCATCTGATTTCATCACATTCTGATAAATTTCAACCACTTTTGACCACCCTACACTCCTTTCTTAAGTGCGCCTAACACTTATAAAACACACATATTCAGCCGTAATTCAAAAACCACACATCCGATTGGCGTGTCGTCTCGGCGTACACATCACAGATAATAATTAGAATGTTGTTCGGTGATTTCAAGTCATTCAGATGTCGTTTGGTATGCATTTGACCGTTAGATGTCTCTTTTGATTGTTTATGGCACCAGAACTGCATTTTCAGTCACCACGGTCACATGACACTTCCGAATGACGTGTGATCTTCCCGACCATTTCACAATTCACTCTCCGGTTGTTGTCTTCTGATTTCAAGGCATTCTGAGGTAGTTCGACCGGTTTTGACCACACCACACACCTTTCTCAAGTGCGCCAAACACTTAAAACACACATATTCAGCCGTACCGCACAAACTACACGTCCAATTGACGTTTCGTCTATTTTTACATGTCATGGATAATAATTAGAATGTTTTCTTATAATTTCATGTCATTATGATGTCATTCAGTTTTCATTTGACCGTTAAACACTTGTTTTGGTTGTTTATGGAACCAGAACTGCGTTTTCGGTCACCGCAGTCACACGACACCTCCGATTGATGTGTGGTCTATCCGACCATTTCAAAATTCACTCTCTAGTTGTTTTTTCCTAATTTTAGGGCATTCCGAGGTCGTTCGGCCAGTTTTGACCACTCCATGCGCCTTTTTCAAGCGTGCCACACACAGAAAAAACACATATTCAGCAGTACCACACAATCCACATGTCTGATTGATGTCCCATCTCCATGTATATTTCACAAAAAAATAATTAAAATGTTTTCCTGTTATTTCAAGTCATTACTATATCATTCGGTATGCATTGGACCGTTAGATGACTGTTTTGGTCATTTATGGCACCAGAACTACATTTTCAGTCACCGTGGTCACACAACACCTCCGAATGATGTGTGGTGTACCCAAACATTTCACGATTCACTCACCGACTATTTTCTCTTGATTTCATGGAATTCCGAAGTCATTCGGCCGGTTTTAACCACCCAACACACATTTATCAAAGCACCAAACACTTAAAACACACATTTCCATCCGTACCGCACAAACCACACATCCTATTGACGTATCGTTTCTGCATACACATCACGGATAATAATTACAATGTTGTCCTATGATTTCAAGTTATTTAGTGTCGTTTGGTATGCATTTGACCATTAGATGATGGTTTTGGTCATTTAGGGCACCAGAACTGCGTTTTCAGTCACCGTAGTCACATGACACCTCCAAATGACGTGTGGTCTACCCGACCATTTCAAAATTCACTCTCCATTTGTTGTCTACTGATTTCATGGCATATCGAGGTCGTTCGACCGGTTTTGACCACCTCATGCACATTTCTCAAACGCGCCAAACACTTAAAACACACACTTTCAGTCGTACCACACAAACCAAACATTCGATTGATGTTCCGTCTCTACATACACATCATGGATACTAATTACAATATTATCCTATGATTCCAAGTCATTCCGATGTCGTTCGGTATTCATTTGACCGTTAGACATCTGTTTTGGTCATTTATGGCACCTGCTGTGCGTTTTCTATAACCACAGTCAAACAACACCTCCGATTGATGTGTGGTCTACCCGACCATTTCAAAATTCACTCTCTGGTTATTTTCTTCTGATTTTATCACATTCCAAGATCATTCAAATGGTTTTGACTACCCCATGCACCTTTTTTAAGCACCCCAAATACTTATAAAACACACATATTCAACGATACCGCACAAACCGCACGTCTGATTAACATGCCGTTTCAACGTACACATCACGAAAAATATTTATAATGTCGTCCTATGATTTCAAGTCATTCCGATGTCATTCAGTATGCATTTGACCATTATATTCCAGTTTTGGTCTTTCAAGGCACCCGAAATGCGTTTTTGGTCACCGTGGTCACACGACACCTCCGAATGACTTGTGGTCTACCCAACCATTTCACAATTCACTCTCCGTTTTTTTGGTCTGATTTAATGGAATTTGGAGGTCTTTCGGCCGGTTCTGACCACCCCACACGCATCTTTCAAGCGCGCCACACACAGAAAAAACACATATTCAGCCGTACCGCACAAACCACATGTCCGATTGATGGGATGTCTCAGCATACACGTCATGAAAAATAATTAAAATGTTTTCCTGTGATTTCAAGTCATTTTGATGTCATTCGGTATGCATTTGACTGTTAGACGCCTGTTTTGGTCATTTATGGCACCAGAACTGCGTTTTCGGTCACCAGGGTCACACGACACCTTCTATTGACCTGTGGTCTACCTGACCATTTTACAATTCACTCTCCAGTTGTGATCACCTGATTTCATCACATTCCGAGATCATTTGGATGATTTTAACCACCCCACACACCTTTCTCAAGGGCCCCAAATACTTATAAAACAAAAATATTCAGCCGAAACGCAAAAACCCCACGTCCTATTGACATTCCGTATCCCCATACACATCACAACAAATAATTAAAATATTTTCCTATGATTTTAAGTCATTTTGATGTCGTTCGTTATGAATTTGACCATTAGATGTCTGTTTTGGTTATTTTTAGTATCAGAAATGCATTTTCAGTCACAATGGTCACACGAAATCTCCGAATGACATGTATTATGCCCAACCATTTCAATATTCACTCTCCATTTATTCTTTCCCAATTTCATGGTGTTCCGACATTGTTCGACCAGTTTTAACCACCCCACGAACCTTTCTCAAGCACGCCAAACACTTAAAACACACATATTCAGCCGTACCACAAAAACCGCACGTCTGATTGATGTTTTGTCTCCATGTAAATTTTATGAATAATAATTAGAAAGTTTCCCTGTGATTTTAAGTCATTCCGATGACATTCGGTATGCATTTGACAGTTAGACGTCTGTTTTGGTCGTTTATGGCACCAGAAGTGCATTTTCGGTCACCATGGTCACATGACACGTCCGATTGATGTGTGGTCTTCCTAGCCATTTCACAATTCACTCTCCAGATGTTGTCGTCTGAGTTCATCGCATTATGATATTTGTCGGGCAGTTTTGACCACCCCACACACCTTTCTCAAGCTTACTAAACACTTATTAAATACACATATTCAGTCGTACTGCACAAACTGCACGTTAGATTGATGTGTCATATCCGCTTACACACATTTAAAAATAATTAAAATGTTTTCTTGTTATTTCCAGTCATTTTGATGTTGTTCGGTATGCATTTGACCATTAGACACCTGTTTTGGTCGTTTATGGCAACGAAAGTGCGTTTTCATTGACCGCGGTCACACAACACCTCCGAATGACTTTTTGTCTACCCTTCCATTTCACAATTCACTATTCAGTTGTTTTTTTTCTGATTTCATGGAATTCTGAGGTCGTTCGGTCAATTTTGACCACCGCACGTGCCTTTTTCAAGCGTGCCACACACCAAAAAAACACATATTCCATCGTACCGTGAAAACCACACGTCCGATTGACATTCCAAGTCTGCGTACATGTCAGTAAAAACAAATAAAATTTTATCCTCTGATTTTAAATCATTACGATGTAATTAGGTATGCATTTGATAGTTAGACGACTGTTTTGGTCATTTATGGCACCGTAAGTTCATTTTTGGTCACTGCGGTCACACGACACCTCCGATTTCCCTAATGATTCCCCGACCATTTCACAATTCACTTTCTGGTTGTTGTCATGTAAATAAATTGAAGTGTTATGTAATATATCATTATTAACAATCAGGTAAACTTTAAAATAATGAATTAAATCAAAATAAAGAAAACAATAGAAGAAATAGGTGTAAATAAACCTTAAGGTTCGAGAATAGTTATTAATTACTAATTCATTTAAGATATTAAAATGGTAATGTAAATTACCTCATGCATGTTCATCCTCATCTGGATCACCAATATCACTATGATATCCACCAGCTATATCCGGAGCCTACAATATGTATCAATATTATGTATCTTAAACATATATCAATAGAAGTCAATATGAGTATGGTTTGTTTTATTGTATACCTATGATGCCACTTGTGTACCATCAACATGACATTGTGTCGTCACTTCATCGATACATCCTGACATATATGATAATCTCTCCTCATAATCTACACGTAACTATTGAAACTTCACATACATCTAATGTTTCATAGCCTACATGGTAGCATGTATCTCAGTTTGTGTGCGCATCCCTACATCTCTGCATGCCCCCATCACCTCTGCTCTAACAACTACACATCATGGGACACCACCACTATAAGTCAAGGAATAACCATGACTATCACGCCCCATGAAATGCTAAAATATCTCATCTCTACGCATAGTAATAAAACGTTCCTCCTCTATCAACTCTCCTAACTATGCATCAAAATGAGACAATAGAATATAATGAATCAATGAAATATGTATATTTTTTATAAAATAAAAATACATTTATTAATAAATATTTTAATAACTATAACACTGGCTACATCAGGATCTTCCACCCTACGAGTCCTCATCCATATGAAAATCCAATCGATCGGCTCACCTCATTGGTGTAACTATAATAAAGGGATTCACCATGTTATACTACAATATTTTTAATATATGAATTAATAGTAAAGTCTAAACTTACATCATGTCTGATATGTGACACATGTCATGTTCTACGTCTGGAAGGCATGCCCTGCATCACCCGATTACGTGAATGATGAGCAGACTCGGTCTACATTCAATGTATTCAATTAATTGACATATGAAAAATTAGTCATTTATAGATTAAAATCAATAAATCTTACCATGGTTTCTTCATTCGACCAAAACGCAACCAAATCCTGCAGCTGCACAGGAAGAATTTTCAAAGGGACTCACTGTAGAATGTCTGACACACCCGAAAATTGTATCCAATGATCTCTGTAACGCCCCGACCCCAGCTGCCCAGAGTCGGTGCATTACTTTGTAACATTGGCATGATCACAAGAAAGATCAAATCTCGAAAGACCGATTGGTTTAGTAGCCTTGGAAACACTAGATATATTCATAAGGTTTACATTACATCATTAAACGAAAAACTACTACAACAACATATTGTCTCCATAATCCACACTCATATCCCCACATAATATCCCTGCAGGTCATTCATAATTTACTTCCTCACTTCCTGGGAAAAATAAAACATAGAAAAGGGGTGAGCTCAAATGCCCAGTAAGGATAACAATATATCGGAAACTTTCATAAATAAGAATAAACATTTAAGGCAATGTATAACTAAAACAAAAGCCTTTAAAACTTGAACTTTCAACATAGTATGGCATAAATGAAATGAAATAATTCCATTTACTTATTCACATGGTTATTCTACTAATCGAATAATCACATGAAAAATCAATAACCACTTTCATAATGATGAAATGCATAATGCCAGACTATCATAACCACATATCCAAGGCCTCGTGCCAAGACTACAAATAAGATTTTGTCAAGGCCTTGTGCCAAGACACTAGTTTGTCTCATGAGACCTACCGATGCATCGAGGAGCTATAGCGGGCTCCACCCGTCACATATTAAGTCCAATGCATTCCCATATGAAAAGGTTTAAACATAACATAAACATTCGTATTAAAACTAGCATACGAAATGTCAATAATTTCACCATAAACTATGAATGGTATAAAAATAGCACATCCACAGTCAAACATATCACAAAACCTTCAATACAATATAGAAGTTTTTTATCATAATAAATCAACTTCAAATAATCTTAAAATCCATCAAAGGATGTTGACATAGATGAAATCAAAAATCTTTTTAAAGAAA
The DNA here is from genome assembly GCA_963277665.1 of Viscum album. Classification (NCBI taxonomy): domain Eukaryota; kingdom Viridiplantae; phylum Streptophyta; class Magnoliopsida; order Santalales; family Viscaceae; genus Viscum; species Viscum album. The sequence goes on from OY728129.1 coordinate 1,075,276,934, forward strand.
TATCTCATTTTATTTTGAAATAATTTAAGATCCATATAAAATAAAACATTTTCTTTGAAAATATTCTTATAATCTTGTAAGGGAAGCTTTGAAGATTTTATAACGGCGGAAAATAGCCGCACCCGCCGTATAAGTTAAAAAAACATTCTTACCTTAATTCTGTCGAAAAGGTTAAAAAGGACCTTGTTTTGAAAAGGACCGAAATATTCCTTTATAAACCACTTATAAAATTCAAAAAGGGTATAAATGAATTTAACTCATATTCTAGTAAATAGTAAAAATGTTTTGAAATGCATTTTTAAGAAACATGGATGTGGATGATAAAGAGATCCCAGTAGATTATTACGTATAAACAACCTTGGATAATGAAGAGGTTGTAAAGTAAACCCTTACCTTGTACTTTTCCTTGGTTGGGGTAGGTTAACCTCCTGTATAATGGTGAAATATTTGTTATTAAATTATACAAGTATCATATATATTAATATGATATCATATATGATCTTTTAACATTGATTTGTTAATAATATCTTAGAATTATCGTCGTTTCAGGAGTTAACTTACTCATTTTCTTTTATATGTTTTGTTACATAAGCCATGGTTGTTGTATCTTATTCATATCCAGAATGATATCCAGTCCTTAAACATAATTTTTAAATCATCAAATGATAATTATACTTGAATGGATACGATGGAGAATGAATCTCATCGCGTTCGTGGAGACGGTAGTCCGTACGTATGCACGAGCGACAATATCATTCTTTTGATATTAAAATAATATATAAATGGATGGTATATCATATATACAGAATCATTAAAATGTTATACTTATTATTTACATGAGTTACACATCATTATTATACCCATCCAAATAATATTATATTGAATAACAATTACACCACGACGTGGAGACGGTAAGCCGTACGTACGCACGTATGGTGACATGTTATTCAAAGGGTGGATAGAATACTGAATATGATTGTACCATATTTATAATAACATCACAGTATATGTGAGATACTGGAGTTATTATTTTAGAATGTTAAGAACAAAGGAAGAAGAAGTGGAAGAAGAAATGAACTTGGAGAAGGGTGGTGAAATCATTACCTCTTCTTCGGGTTCTTCCTTTTGATTTGATCAAAAGGGATCTTTAGGTTGGCTTTCTGATCAAACTAAGGCCTCTAGGTTGTATTGAGGGATGTTGGGAGAGTATTTGGGCAGAGTTTGGCCGAGTCAAAAGGCTTTGAAGGTGTGAAGAAATGAGGAGGAGTGCCCTTTTATAAGAGGGGTGAGGGGCACCTTTGGAAAAGTTAGAAATATTAATTTATAATAAATTCATATTCGGTTTCTAAAGGCTCCAAAGTTGATTATTAAAAGGTTAAGGTGGGGATAGGTCGAAAACCACTCAACCAATAGAATTTAGACAGGTTTGGGTACTTATATTAACCTTATCTTTAAGTATTAACTCTAAGTTAATTAGTTTCACTTTTACAATGTCTCTTTGTATTTTTATATAATATTGTTAATAAACTTACTATATACATCCAAGAGACCCCCAAGTGGTCCATTAATGATGAAACTATCCTTATATAAGTCTATTGGCCGAACCTTAGATTTTTAAGAATTTAATATCAATTAATAATATAATATTTGTTTTAAAAACTCTTTTATGTCAATTTTAACACTATTCAATAGTTGATTTTTGTGAAACTCATAACAGATTGATTACTTCGAAAAACGTCAATTACATCAATCCTAATATATCTTATTATCCTAGAAAATTAGTTTAATTCATTAAAAGTTTCATATTATATTTTTTTGGGTATTTATAATATCACTTATTTTAATTTTTCACTATTATAGTAATTACTGCATCATCATTGTGTCATAAATAAAATAATTTATTTAATGTCTAAAAATTATAAATAAAATATCATTATGTAGGAAATCCTTTTATATTTCTAATGAATATTTATAATCTAAATTCCAACTTATTTAACCCTATGTAACAATTGTTTTTCTAAAAGATATATGCTTGTGTCATTTTTGTATTCATTTTGACTTAATTAAAATAAAGTGTCATTATCACTTACAAGTGGATCCATGGGGTCCCAAAATTGACAAAAAGATGCCCATGGTCGACCATGTATCAACAAATAGGGTTAAGACACGTTTTAGGGTAATTTATTATTATTATAATATTATTTTTTAACCCTTATTTACCGGATTTACCCTTAACCGTGGTAAATAAAATATTTACCGCAGTAATTATTCAAAATGTCTAAAAATAAAAGTTACCTATTTACACAATTTGAACATCCTGATTCCAAATATGGAATCCATTTTCCTAAATTCAAAACACAGAAGTGGCAGAAATTAATTTAAAATTAATTCCCGCTGTCAAAACAAAAAGCGTGTTTTTAAGAGATAATAACTATCAAAAGATTGACACTTGTTTATGTTCGGTTTAATTGTAAAATTATGTCCAATGACCAACATTATATTAAATAGTAAAAATATATTCTAAATATACTTTAAAACCACTCAAATTGATAATTTATTACTATTAAGTATTTTGATTAAAAAAGTTGTTTTTAATTAAAATTTAGTAATTTTCACTATTCATCAAAATATGAAAGTTATCCGAAAAGTACCAAAATTTCACCTTAGGATAAATTTGATATTCCGAATCCAAAAATGAAGTCCATTTTAAAATATAAAATATATATAACTTCAAAAAGTAGGTATTACTATTCATAACAGCTAGTTTGATTGGTTACGGTGTGTTAGAACTCGAAGTTGCGTACAACACACGCTACTGTTTTATTCAAAGGAAAGCGTACCGTGGAAGCTTGGGATGTTTCATTTTAAATTTTTTGATGTCTCCATTTAGTCAAAAAGTTTAAAATATTGTATTTAAAAAGGTTTCACTATCAAAAGTTGATAAAAGTGCAATACTAAAAATGAATCTGTTCTTGCATTATGACTAAGAAACTCATAATATGGATTCTAAAATTATAAGGATTATATAAAGTTTAAAATTTAGTTAATACTATTCATGACCTCTTTTAATGGAATTTTTTTGGTAAGTCATGGTGCAATTGAACTTAGTGTTGCGTGTAGTGCAAGTTATTGAATTATTTTGAAGAAATAACACACTATGAAATCTTGGGGTGTTACATTCTCCCCTCCTTCAATAAATTGCGTCCTCGCAATTTGAAATTGTTCTTCAAAAATAAAAGGTTGAAAGTAGAAAATATATTTGTGGGAAAACCCACATCGGAAATTGGGTTACTAAAATTTAGTCTTAATATGAGGAAAAGAGAAATCAAAGGGTCACCACCAAATTATGATCTCGATTAGGAGAACATTGGTGGAAATTAGAGACATATAATCGGAGGAAAAACGTAAATATTTATAGGTAGTGATTGAGGTCATCAATCACAAACAAGTGTATAATTGAGGTCCTTAAATTCATCAATCTATGATGATTTGAAATACCATCGGTTCAACAAAACATAGGGTATTAGGATAACACATTTTTGACGTTTCAAAATATCTTAGTTGAAATCCCACATCGAAAAATGAATTAATGAGGCCTCTATTTAAAATAAAGAGTGGAAAGTATGAAGATTACCGAAAATAACACATATTAGGGTTCCATGTAAGAAAATATGGATATGGAAGAAAAATCTAGCCATCAATTATCTGATGGAGAGTGGTAGAGAACATGGCTATGAAAAGGCCAACAATCCCAAAGCCATAAATTAGTGATGATTTAAGGTACCATCTAGGACAACATTTTTGTTCTAAGTTCCTTTTATTAATGATGAGGAATTTATTTATGAGATTGGCTAAGATCATAAGGAGATATACTTAGTTTATAATTAGAGTTTTATCCATTAATAAATTTCTACCAAAACTCATCATTCACTCGTAAAAAAAATTCTATTTATACTATTCATAGAGGGTTCCAAAATAAACGAATTTATAATTCATCTACCAGACCTTTTAAAAAACTACTTTATTTAATCCAGGACATCTCGTGGGATAGTGGTAGGTGATACACCCTTGTCGCCCTTTGGTTGCGGGTTCAAGTCTCGCAGCCTTGCCGGACGCGACGGGTTGCCGCCCGACCTCCGGGTTGTCCTTTTATGGCAATACAAAATAATCCAAACTAGAACTATCCAAAATACTTCTGTCCAAACTCACAGTCCAACATTCATAAGGAAGGTAAACATAATATAGATCCTTTTTACCCCGTAATAGCATATGAATACCTTCATCATGTATTACCATATTCCTTATTGATTACATTCATGCTCCCTTATTCCATATAGAATGCTGGATATACTTCATTAATCCAAAAATGTTTTAAACCCCAACAATGATGGAATATACAAATCATTAATCAGTTCCAAGGTAGTCAAGAATATCCAATATAATTTATACAAAACAATCACATATTATTCCAAAATCACTACCTCAGTATCAGAACTATATTATGGTTTATCATTCTCTCAACCATATATTTTCCAAAAATCTATGCTGCTAATGAGTCACTTTTCTTTGTTCCACACAATCTCAAGTCCTTAATGAAATAGTACTGCAGTACAATCCTTATATACTCCATAATTATTATAACAAGTACATTGTTGATACAACACTCAATTGACATAATCAACATAAGAACTCTAATCATTCCTCTTCATCTGTGGTAGTATCATAACTTGATTATTATCCAATAGCATCATTTGCGGCATAGTCTGATGACTGGGACATAGGTTCGCGTAGTGTCCAAACTCCTTGCAAATGAAGCATTGTACATTTAAAACCATTTTCTTACCCTTGCAGTCACGTACTTTGTGCCCTTTTCCTCCACACTTATAACAAACTCCCATTCCTTTCAGGCAAGTTCCAGGGTGTTTCTTTCCACAGTTACCACATATGGGAAAATTCTTCTTTTCCCTCTTACTTTTATCCATCTTTCTCTCTTCCATCCTTTTCTTCTCTTGCTTCCCTTCAAAGCCATAGGACTCAGTAAACTCTTTAATTATCTTATCAACACATGATATTATTTCTTCATATGATGATAATACATGGGAGACTATTTCTCTTATAAATTCTAGCTTAAGACCATGAAAGATATGATCCTTCCTTCTCTTTGGATCATGTGCATTTCTGGAGTTCTCATTCCTTCTACTGGGCGCCATTTCTAAACAATGGCATACACTAGATCAGTTTATGAATCAAAATACATAATCCCATACTTATAAAACACTTAACATAAATTGAACTATTTATGGATATAATCCATAATCATAAGAATGTTTTCTTTGAGGAAGTATATACTCATAATCCCTTCAAAATGATTTGTAAAGAAAATGAGAGTTATCCTAAGCATATCCCCCGGGAGTGTCGTAACCAAGAATGCAGCAAGACCCGTTGTCGTGCACCAGTTCCCGTTCGAGTCTAGCTCAAAGCGGTGTTTTCAGGTTTTACCCCTAGGTACATCTGTGCCAGAGCCGCCTCTACCTGCTCGTATCCAGACAGGGATGTATTGCTCGGAAAACTCACAAAATCTCTACAATACCAAAATTCTAGGAAGTTCTTCTATACTAATCCTCAAAGTTAATCTTAGGTCTACGTGCTCTAATCAGAGTTTATCTAAATCTAGCTTCCAAGGTTTGTACTAAACTTCCTCTGATACCAACTGTAACGCCCCGACCCCAGCTGCCCAAAGTCGGTGCATTACTTCGTAACATTGGCATGATCACAAGAAAGATCAAATCTCGAAAGACCGATTGGTTTAGTAGCCTTGGAAACACTAGATATATTCATAAGGTTTACATTACATCATTAAACGAAAAACTACTACAACAACATATTGTCTCCATAATCCACACTCATATCCCCACATAATATCCCTGCAGGTCATTCATAATTTACTTCTTCACTTCCTGGGAAAAATAAAACATAGAAAAGGGGTGAGCTCAAATGCCCAATAAGGATAACAATATAGCGGAAACTTTCATAAATAAGAATAAACATTTAAGGCAATGTATAACTAAAACAAAAGCCTTTAAAACTTGAACTTTCAACATAGTATGGCATAAATGAAATGAAATAATTCCATTTACTTATTCACATGGTTATTCTACTAATCGAATAATCACATGAAAAATCAATAACCACTTTCATAATGATGGAATGCATAATGCCAGACTATCATAACCACATAGCCAAGGCCTCGTGCCAAGACTACAAATAAGATTTTGTCAAGGCCTTGTGCCAAGACACTAGTTTGTCTCATGAGACCTACCGATGCATCGAGGAGCTATAGCGGGCTCCACCCGTCACATATTAAGTCCAATGCATTCCCATATGAAAAGGTTTAAACATAACATAAACATTCGTATTAAAACTAGCATACGAAATGTCAATACTTTCACCATAAACTATGAATGGTATAAAAATAGCACATCCACAGTCAAACATATCACAAAACCTTCAATACAATATAGAAGTTTTGTATCATAATAAATCAACTTCAAATAATCTTAAAATCCATCAAAGGATGTTGACATAGATGAAATCCAAATTCTTTTTAAAGAAATATCTCCTTTTATTTTGAAATAATTTAATATCCATATAAAATAAAACATTTTCTTTGAAAATATTCTTATAAGCTTGTTAGGGAAGCTTTGAAGATTTTATAACGGCGGAAAATAGCCGCACCCGCCGTATAAGTTAAAAAAACATTCTTACCTTAATTCTGTCGAAAAGGTTAAAAAGGACCTTGTTTTGAAAATGACCGAAAGATTCCTTTATAAACCACTTATAAAAGTCAAAAAGGGTATAAATGAATTTAACTCATATTCTAGTAAATAGTGAAAATATTTTGAAATGCATTTTTAAGAAACATGGGTGTGGATGATAAAGAGATCCCAGTAGATTATTACGTATAAACAACCTTGGATAATGAAGAGGTTGTAAAGTAAACCCTTACCTTGTAATTTTCCTTGGTTGGGGTAGGTTAACCTCCTGTATAATGGTGAAATAGTTGTTATTAAATTATACAAGAATCATATATATTAATATGATATCATATATGATCTTTTAAAATTGATTTGTTAATAATATCTTAGAATTATCGTCGTTTCGGGAGTTAACTTAATCATTTTCTTTTATATGTTTTGTTACATAAGCCATGGTTGTTGTATCTTATTCATATCCAGAATGATATCCAGTCCTTAAACATCATTTTTAAATCATCAAATGATTATTACACTTGAATGGATACGATGGAGAATGAATCTCATCGCGTTCGTGGAGACGGTAGTCCGTACGTACGCACGAGCGACAATATCATTCTTTTGATATTAAAATAATATATAAATGGATGGTATATCATATATACAGAATCATTAACATGTTATATTTATTATTTACATGAGTTACACATCATTATTATACCCATCCAAATAATATTATATTGAATAACAATTACACCACGACGTGGAGACGGTAAGCCGTACGTACGCACGTATGGTGACATGTTATTCAAAGGGTGGATAGAATAATGAATATGATTGTACCATATTTATAATAACATCACAGTATATGTGAGATACTGGAGTTATTATTTTAGAATGGTAAGAACAAAGGAAGAAGAAGTGGAAGAAGAAATGAACTTGGAGAAGGGTGGTGAAATCATTACCTCTTCTTCGGGTTCTTCCTTTTGATTTGATCAAAATGGCTCCTTAGGTTGGCTTTCTGATCAAACTAAGGCCTCTAGGTTGTAGTGAGAGATGTTGGGAGAGTATTTGGGAAGAGTTTGGCCGAGCCAAAAGGCTTTGAAGGTGTGAATAAATGAGAAGGAGGAGTGCCCTTTTATAAGAGGGGTGAGGGGCACCTTTGGAAAAGTTAGAAATATTAATTTATAATAAATTCATATTCGGTTTCTAAAGGCTCCAAAGTTGATTATTCAAAGTTTAAGGTGGGGATAGGTCGAAAACCACTCAACCAATAGAATTTAGACAGGTTTGGGTACTTATATTAACCTTATCTTTAAGTATTAACTCTAAGTTAATTAGTTTCACTTTTACAATGTCTCTTTGTATTTTTATATAATATGGTTAATAAACTTACTATATACATCCAAGCGACCCCCAAGTGGTCCATTAATGATGAACCTATCCTTATATAAGTCTCTTGGCCGAACCTTAGATTTTTAGGAATTTAATATCAATTAATAATATAATATTTGTTTTAAAAAATCTTTTATGTCAATTTTGACACTATTCAATAGTTGATTTTTTTGAAACTCATAACAGATTGATTACTTCAAAAAAAGTCCATTAAATCAATCCTAATATATCATATTATCCTAGAAAATAAGTTTAATTCATTAAAAGTTTCATATTATATTTTTTTGGGTATTTATAATATCAATTATTTTAATTTTTCACTATTATAGTAATTACTGCATCATCTTTGTGTCATAAATAAAATACATTATTTAATGTATAACAATTATAAATAAAATATCATTATGTAGGAAATCTTTTTATATTTCTAATGAATATTTATAATCTAAAATCCAACTTATATAACCCTATGTAACAATTGTTTTGCTAAACGATATATGCTTGTGTCATTTTTGTATTCATTTTGACTTAATTAAATTAAAGTGTCATTATCACTTACAAGTGGATCCATGGGGTCCCAAAATTGACACAAAGATGCCCATGGTCTACCATATATCACCCAATAGGGTTAAGACACGTTTTAGGGTAATTTAGTATTATTATAATATTATTTTTTAACCCTTATTTACCGGATTTACCCTTAACCATGGTAAATAAAATATTTACCGCAGTAATTATTCAAAATGTCTAAAAATAAAAGTTACCTATTTACACAATTTGAACATCCTGATTCCAAATATGGAATCCATTTTCCTAAATTCAAAAAACAAAAGTGGCAGAAATTAATTTAAAATTAATTCCCGCTGTCAAAACAAAAAGCGTGTTTTTAAGAGATAATAACTATCAAAAGATTGACACTTGTTTATGTTCGGTTTAATTGTAAAATTATGTCCAATGACCAAAATTATATTAAATAGTAAAAATATATTCTAAATATACTTTAAAACCACTCAAATTCATAATTTATTACTATTAATTATTTTGATTAAAAAAGTTGTTTTTAATTAAAATTTAGTAATTTTCACTATTCATCAAAATATGAAAGTTATCCGAAAAGTACCAAAATTTCACCTTAGGCTAAATTTGATATTCCGAATCCAAAAATGAAGTCCATTTTAAAATATAAAATATATATAACTTCAAAAAGTAGGTATTACTATTCATAACTGCTAGTTTGATTGGTTACGGTGTGTTAGAACTCGAAGTTGCATACAACACACGCTACTGTTTTATTCAAAGGAAAGCGTACCGTGGAAGCTTGGGATGTTTCATTTTAAATTTTTTGATGTCTCCATTTAGTCAAAAAGTTTAAAATATTGTATTTAAAAAGGTTTCACTATCAAAAGTTGATAAAAGTGCAATACTGAAAATGAATCTGTTCTTGCATTATGACTAAGAAACTCATAATATGGATTCTAAAATTATAAGGATTATATAAAGTTTAAAATTTAGTTAATACTATTCATGACCTCTTTTAATGGCTTTTTTTGGTAAGTCATGGTGCAATTGAACTCAGTGTTGCGTGTAGTGCAAGTTATTGAATTATTTTGAAGAAATAACACACTATGAAATCTTGGGGTGTTACAATCTCTATTCACCCTTCCCTTGTAATCCTTTCATAATTTTTGGAATGTGGCCATACATATGGAATAAAACTCATCCAAATAGGATAAAAAATTATCCTATAAAAACTAGTCAGTATATGAAACAATAATAAAAACAATATCATGAAAAATTAAACATTGAATTTACCAAAACCTCCCTCCATAATCTGTCAATCGTATCCTGGGCGAAAGAAGTCCAATAACGAGTCTTCAGGTGGAATCTATGTGGGTCTCATATCATATTCCCGAACCAAAGAATCAATATAGTAGTACCTTCCTTGACTGGGTGGAATGTGTCAACAAATAACACATCCAATCGAGCTCTAGAGTTCTAGGATCGAACCCCTTAACTAGGACCTCTATGTCTGCTGGAAGATTTACTAGATCCTAGTAAACATAAATTCATAATTAAATTAAAATATAACTGAATTTTTAATTAAAAATTAGAAACAGTTTGGGAAATAAGCTCATAAAATTACAAGCAATTAATTTAGAAAAAAGAAAACATATATACCGACAACATCCGGTGATCCACTCTGATCACCCTATGACATACCTATATTAAAAAAATTATAGCTAAATCAAGAAATTAGTATAAATATATAACTCATAAATATATTTACAAACAATATGGGGAAATAATTACAATTTTCACTAATCATGCAAGTCTATCATATCTCCTTCAATTGTCTCTCTAGCCCATTGTATATCTTCATCTCATACAGCTACTGTTGTTTGGTCAAGTGTTTGATCAGGAAATGCGACAACATAAGGTTCTTAAAGATCAATAAAAAACACCCCTCTTTTATACATTTTCCCATAAACTTTCCAATAAGAATAAATGCCGACAAAGTAAACTTTCTCTTCCTGTGATGTTAATATGAACGGCTCATTGCTTACCTAGTCATCTTTATACAACATATTGTAAAACTTTACTGACATAAATTGGAAGTTATCAACTTTCATTCCATGAACTGGATCAACCCAATGACACCTTAAGAATATGTGTTTTAATCCATGACCATAAATAACCCCAATAATATCCCTCATCAATCGATAATAATTACCCACACCAACAAAAGAAAAACCAACACCACTATTTTGTGTGTATCAATTCATGTCAACATCGCTAATATGAAAATCGAATCCATTAACAACCAAAGATTTATAGAGATGAGATATAATAAATGGTCCATCAGCTAGTTGGTTGAGTTATTCGCTCATAGTATGGGTACATAAATCACGTATATTTTTTATCTGAAAATTTCACATAGTTCAATGGATAAAGGATTTTGAAAATACATCTAATTGCACTATAATAATATTAAAGTAATTATTTATATTTACATGAGTCATGAAACACTCATGAAATGTGTTGAAATGATGTTCTTGGATTTGATAGTTAGTTGCACATGGCCTTTCATGTTTCAAATCAGAGATATGTGTCTTAAGTCACAACATAATAAAATATAAGTAATAAAATTAGTATAGAAATTTAAGACACATAATCTATGAAACTTACTGTATCAATGGAATAACTGTTGGAGTGTTGAACAACACAAATTGATGAGCTTGAACCCACTCATCGTTGTTCATATCAAACGTTACTTCTTCTCTAATTGGATCCTCGACATTCTGGGAGGGTTTATCTATCTTGTTTTCAATATCATCAATATATGAAGTAGATAAATTAGTACACTCATCCATTAAATATATCTTGGAAATTGAAGCTTCTGGACGAGTATTGTTGCACACATACCACTTCAATTTATTAAAGTATCACTCTATTAGATACATCCACCTAAATTTCACGGGATCACCAACAATGACATAACTAGTTAAATGCACAGTCAAGTGAACCATGACATCCAAAAAAGATGGCGGGAATAGTTTCTATAGGTGACATTGTGAAAGTATAATCTTATCCTACTGCTTTTTCAAATCACTCATGTAGAGATTTCTTGAACAGAGCTGTCTGAAAAAATTAGAAACTTCAATCAACGACTTAGTAACCTGGGTAGGTAAGAAATAACGAATTGATAGATGAATTAACTGTTGAATATTAATATGATTATCATGGAATTTCAACCCATGTAATGTCATGCTCGTCATATTGACATGCTTGGAAATATTAGAGAAATAACCATTTGGAACCTTAACAGTCTTCAATATTTATAGAAATGTTTGTTTCCATTTTTTACTCATTGTGTACTATACAACAAGAATGTATGCCTGATTACCTTCAGCCAGTTGTAAATGTAAAGGTTTTCTCAATCCCCTTTCTTGGAAATCACATCGAGCATTATCACTATCCTTTTATTTCCCCTTGATTCCTAAAATGGTGCACAATATATTATCACATACATATTTTTTCAATGTGCATCTCATACAAATTATGTCTTAAAATATTATATTTCCAACAAGGAAACTCAAAAAAAAAATACCCTGTTTCTTCCCATTATGAAATCGATGTCTATTTGTGGTAGGAATAGAAGGAAATGCAGCAGTAAATAAATCGTGAAAATCATACATTGTACATATGTTTTCATGATCTAGTTGTGTACAAATTTGAACCCCAAACAGTATTTGTGGTGATGGGTCATACTCTCTATTCCCATCAAACAACACACAGTATTTTCTAAACAAGGGAAATGGAGGATGAAAGCATCTGTGACCATAATATTCCCACTTTAAATAGTTCTTAAGCCATATAATTTTCATACTCTAATTAAAATAATGATAGGAGAATTCTTATTTTTTACTCCAACCTAATAAGTTAGCATACGCTGATAAATCATTAATTATCCATAACAAAGCGGCTCAGAGTCTAAACATTTCATTAGTTTCCGAGTCAAATTTAATTACACCATCGACCTAAAATTCTTACAGCTCATCAATCAAAGGTTTCATATAATCTTCAATTTTATTTCTAGGTCTTCTCGGTCTATCAATTAGAATCAAAAGTAAAAAAAATGTTTCTTTCATACATACACATGGGGGAAGGTTTTATGGAACCAACACCACTATCCACGTAATATGTGTTGCACCAACCGTGGACCTAAATGGGTTAAAACCATCTGCTGCCAAACCCAGTCAAACATTACGATCATCCCGGGAAATGTTTGGGTGTCTTTGATCAAACTCTTTCCATGCCAAATAATCTACCAGGTGAGTTAATTTATCAACCTATTTGTTTCTCTCTAAATTCCAAGTCAACAATTTAGAAATTTTAGTCGAAATAAAGAATCACTTTAGACTCAGTTTCATTGGAAAATAATGCATCTGCTTAGCAAAAACTTATTTCCCTTGATTCAAGACTCTACTAAAAGAATCTGACTACCTTGATTAATCTCATTGTCCTTCTACCTAGATGTATAGAAAATTGTATAATTATTTAATTTCACATTCTCTTTTTTGAACATCATACAATTATTGTAGCACACATCAATGGTATCATATGTAAAACCAAGATCATTGGTCAAATTTCGAGCTTGATAGAATGAATTTGTAATATTCGCTCTAGAATGGAGTACCTTCTTCAAAAAAACCAACAACATGTCTAATGAGGTGTCTCACCACTGGTTCATGTCCTTCAGGTGTAACATTTCAATGATGAATGAAAATTTACTAAATTTAGTGCATCCATGATATAATTCAGTATGCACATTGTCAAGAATATCAAAAAATTTCATTGCTTCTCCATCTGAAGAAGAATGAGGATTACTCGATCCAACGTCATCATTTACGACATTACTATCTTCAGGTTGAAACTGAATCTTCATATCATTAAGCATTATGTTCATCAAATCAACTATTCTCAAATCAATATCCATATGAGTATTTTCTGAATGATGACATGAAACAAACTATTCTCCATGACGTGTCCATGTCTTATAGTTTTTCAAAAACCCATTCAAAAAATAGATGTTCTCTAACACTATGTCATTTGAATAGATATCTATTTTCACATTTTCTACATGGAAAAATAATCAAATCACTTGGAAATCCATTGGTGAAATCCATAAATCGTTTAATCCCCTCATAATATTCAACAGAAAACCTATCTTTCATATCAATCCAGCTCTTATCCATATCTGTATTTAATAGAAAGAAATAATTGAAATATCTTAATTAAATTCTAAAACAACTTATATAATTAAAACATAAAAAAATGAGTTCAGAGCTACTTTTAAGAACAAAAAAACTATCTTTTAGGTTTGGTCATGAATAAATAAAATATTCCCTCTGAGAGGTCTCTCTGGGAAATACAATTTTCATAAATAACCTGCATAATAGATAACTGAAGTCAAAAAATAACATAACCGTAGAGGACTCGATCGTGGGTAATGGGGTGAGACTCAATTGTAGATCCATGATGGCACAACTTCTTGAAGACAAAGGTTCAATGGATAGAATCAAAAGGGTCGGAATTGCTGGATAAATCATAGGAGTGGTTCAAAATTCAACTAAATAAGTTAAAAATACACATTATAATATAAAAAAATTAATTATTTATGGTGAAATATAGGTTATAAAAAAGTTTTATATTGTAAAGTGTTTCTTTAAGGAACAAGAGAAGTGGATGTAGTCATGTATAGATCAATACTCTTAATTTGTTTCATGTATATTATTCCTAGTACAGATTTTATATAAACTCAGGAAAATATAAATAATTAGGTATGTGAAGGAATGTTACAATGGAGGAAAAAAATTGTGTGTTGAGAAAACTAAGGAGTCATTGAGTAAGATAAAAATCAAAAATAGGTTTTCATATTTGATAGATTAGGATGATCTATCATGTATTGAATAGGACCAAATATTTTAACAATGAATGGTTGTGATAAAAAAAGGATTAGATCAAAATGAAAAGGATTGGAAAGTCTACAAATATTGTTTTGATGATAATTTATTATATCATATTTTCAATTCATGTTAATAAAATGATCAGAAAAAATATCTTATCAGATAAATTAAATATGACCTGAAAAGTGTCCTAAAGTTAGAAAATGATATTTTTTGGATGTTATTAACCTTATATTTGAAAAATTGGGATAAAATACAACTCAAAGGAGGTGTGAAGTGGGGCCGGGAGGGAACGACCGTGGGACTGTCCAGCGCAGATGCGGGGGGTGGGGGTCGCCAGGGCATCTCAGAGTCATGGGGGGGGGGGGGGGGTAGCGCAGATGCAAGGGGGGTGGGTTCTTCAGGGTCATAGGGGGAGAAACGTGGAGGTAAAGGGTTGGGGGTCGCCGGGGTCATAGGGGGAGCAACATTGAGGCAAGGGGTGGGGGTTGCAAGGGTGTATCCGATTCGTGGGGGGCGCAACACGGAGGAAAGGGGATCGGGTTCGCCAGGGGTATCCGGGGTATCCGGGAGGATGAACAGGGAGGTTATGGGGTCTGGGAGGGGATTAGGTCACGGGTCGGGGAGGGTAATTGAGGGGGGGGGGGGTCACAGGGGGTATTAGGGTCACTAGGAGGGTGAACAGGGAGGTCACAGGGTCAGGGAGGGGATTATGTCGTGGGGTCGGGGAGGGTAAATGTGGGGGGGGGGAGGAAAAATTAGTTTCAGTGTGTAAAAATACATTCAAATCCATTTGGATGTCGTTATTGATATCAATAGGGACTGCCAAATGGTGGTCACTATATTTACCCCAACTAGAAAGCTAAAAATTCTACTAGTTTAATTTAGAAAAATGATCCATAAGTCATTGGAGGTGTTTAAGGATCATACATACCTAAATATAATGAATTGTGTGACTTGTATGAATCCAAGTGCATCAATTCAACAAATATGTGTTATTTTAGTTAAAAACGTTCATCACATCACCAAGACCAAGAAAACAAGCCATGATTGTTTTCTCATCATTCTATCTTTTATCACTTAATTTATTTCCTTATTAATTTTTTCTTATACATATTTATATTACATCAATTAGGGGAGGGGGATAAAAAAACCTATCTAAATGCACATGGGGAGGATCAAAATCCAGACTTCCCAAACACCACCATAAGACATATCCACAAGGCTGCACCCGTAGGTCTTTATCCTATACTTATTTAATTAATTTTCATAGAGATAATGGTTGAATATGAACAAGAAATGGTGTGATGTGTAAAATCAACGACAATTCAATCTGATACACAACATTCTTGGTATGACTCAAAGTTTTTTTCACAATTAACACTTTTTGTTAATTTATATCTTTATATTATTACTATCATAAGAATTTTTTCCCATACTAGTGCATTATTTTGCTCAACTAAGGGTGTTTTTTTTCGAAATAGCATGAGTCGGGTTCATGATCAAAAGATAACCGACCCTTGATGTTTTTGAATGTATGTAATTATTTATACTTGGGTAATTGTATACACCTAATTTTGAAATTTAATTATTATAGTTTTTTTTCTTATATTTGTGTTGTTAAATTAATTTCCATTAAATTGTGTATTAGTAATTGATTTTCTGGATATCTGGTGGTGTTTCAGGTGCTGTGGTGTGCTGTTACAGCACATTGCACTAGTTTTGTAGTGTGTTTTTATAGTACACTACATTATTCCACCTTATTAATGCTTTTAAAAGTGCTAATATATGGATCCTTTATCAAGACTTTTAAAAGCGGTGATAAATGGTTTCTTTATCAATGCTTTTACAAATGCAAAAAAATGAAACCTTTATTAGTGCTTTTTAATCCCTGATAAAGTTCCCCTTTATCGATGCTAAATAAAAGCACTGATAAATTTTGTTCTTTATCAGTTCTTCTAGAAGTGTTGATGAAGGAACCTTTTATCGATAATTTTTTATCATTGAAATAAGACTAGGGATTTTAATCTCACTCTAGTAGTTAGTGCTTCTGTAGTGCTGATATAGGATATTTTTAGTGCTTTTAAAATCCAATTTTATAATAGTGATTCGAGGATACTCCAAGGTTCTATGATTTTTTTTCATCTCCAAGCCCATTCAAATGCTACGTGCAAGCATATGTTGTAGGAAAATGGGAATCAAAAGGTGGAATATGTTCCTTTAGTTGAGAGATCTTCCACAATAGGTGAGAAGATTTTTATCCCCACAATGGCTCCCCCACGTCATCAGGGACTAGAAGTGTTTCATTGGTTGGGCCTTATTTGGAATCTTACTATAATGTTTCTCTCATAAGGATCGCTTATACGCCCCTTGCTATAACATGGGCTGATCATTCCAAGGTGGAAACACCAGTGGAGAAAGAATAAACTAATGTATTGACATCATCTCAATAGAGGGGATCTCAGTCTGAATTAGTTGTGGAGGCCCCTCATTCCCTATCTTTCTGAATGCTCTTATTGGTAATGTGGAGGAGAAAGACCAGGATAACCCGCTTTATGACCAGGATGAGGATGAAAGGGAGGTGCATTCCATAATTGATCTGAGATTATGAATTAAAAAATGGCTAATTCTAAGATCAATATGGGTAATAAGGAATCTATATTTACTTATATAAGTTCTTCCAAACAATGGTTGGTAATACTAGCAAGACCTAAAATTCCTTTTGAGATGCCTATGAAAAACATCAATCTTCATAATGTTATGGAGGATCCAAATTCTACTAGCCTCAATAGATATCTTGGATCTCGTGGAGATGGTGAATTTACTATAAATTGGATTACCAAGTTGAGTGTGAAGGGAGGAATCCTAGGTTGTGTTAACGGTATGACCTCTAAATCAAGGACAAAAGATAATAAAATCATAGTGGAGGAAGAAGGATTCCAGTTGGTTATTACCCAGAAACCCAAACTACAAAAATCTCAATCTCATGTGGATCTTCTATCCAAATCTTTGAAAGATGATTTTCAAGGTGTGATTCTATAAATATTTATCCTCTAAATGATTAGCACTCAACTAGAAGGATCAATGATGATGCTCAGAAGTTGGAGTGGTTATATCTACCTAAATTCAATGATCTAATGAATAATTCTTATGCATCATATGTGAAGGCCTCATATGAAGAATTCTAGGCTGCACATACAAAAAACATTAACATTATACCCCCAGAGGACTAGGAAAGGGAATTTCCATTTTTAGGTATCGAAAAGGAAACAAAAGAGTGGTACTTATCTCAACTTGAAGTGACCTTTTCATCAATGAAACCAAAGGTATTTGGTTTCAATGATTATATAGCTGTATAAAAAGATATTTTCTTTTAATTCTAAATATGGACTCAGATCCATTCTATATATAGAATTCCATTATTTATCATTAAAATTTAGGATATGATCCATTTTCTAAGGCTCACCAAAATTGGATTCAAATGAAGAATGTGAAACCCCTCAAAGGGCCAAGACATTTTGGTGAGGTCAACACCCAACAAGTAGTGGGTGATATCCTAGGAACCCGGGGTCTTGAAATACATTAATGTTTGGTTCATTTTATTTTCTTTATTCTAGGCATGGTATGAATTATTAACCTGCTTCCCCCATTCCTTGTATGTTTTTATTTTATAAATAAATATTTGGGTCATGGGATAGGTGCTCCAAGCCCATCACTGTGATGTTTGAGTATATATATTTATATAAATATATTTGTAATTATATATGAATACTATTTATATATATTTATTTATAATCATAACTATAAATAAATAAATACATATTTAAACAATTATAAAATTGATATAAATATATTAAAATAATAAATATATTTATTATAATTATAAATATATATTTATGTTTATATATAAAAATAGTTTATATATATTTAATTATAATTATAATTATAATTATAAATAAATATAATTATAATTATATAATTGTAAAATGAGAAAAAATATATTTATTATAATTTAAAAAAAAATATATTTATATATTAATATATATATACATATATATTTATAACTATATAAATATATATAATTATTTTTAAAAATATTTATTTTCAATTAGAATTATATAATATATTAGGTGACTTGGAGTACAATTACAATAAAACACAGAAACACCACACACCCACATCCAAATAGACAGGTCATATCCCCTATGGATAACTCACCCATGGAGCCTTTCTTATTTTTTAAATTACATGGACCATAGGCTCTATTCTTTATAATGGCCCTACCAAACCACAATGATCGGTCCGTATACCCCATTTTTGCTAAAAGAGTGCACGTGCCCCCCATGCAGCCATTACCTCACATGTCTCCACCTTCAATCACCGGCCCGCTATCGAGGACCTCCATCAACACGGCCACAATCCGTTATGAATCCTCATCCCTCTCTAATAGCCCTCCACCTACCCAGATCGGCTCTGCCACCTTCCATCGTGAAACACTGATGCCAAAAGTGGTTTCCCACACATGCGGTAGTTGTCATCCCTCCAAAACCACCCTCGGTCTTACCCAGATCGACCGACTAAAGGTTCACCCATCGTCGATCATTACCAATTAGCTATCACCCTCATCAAATGGCCTCACTTGAAGTCCCCACTAACATGTGATAAAGCTGCCCAATAAAAACCCACATACGGGGCAGGTGGGGATTTGAACCGCTGTAGGGTTACATAACAGAAGGTAACCAGACCCTCATCTGATACCATGACTACTATACTTATAATTATATATATATATATAAATAATTATAAAATTATAATAAATATATTTATTATATCTATAATTTGTAAATATATTTAATTATCATTAAAATTATAAACATATTTATATTTATATAATTATTATATATAAAATTTTAAAAATTTATTTAACATTGTATATAAAGTATTAATATTTGATCTTCTTCAGTGCAAAAAGCACTGATAAAGATCAATTTTATCATTACTCTCTATTTTATTGTAGATAAAACTGCTCTTTATCAGTGATTTTTTTGAAAGCACAGATAAAACCTTACATGTTCTTATAAAAAGAACCCTTAAAGATCCCTTTCACTGCTCATGTCTCAAGCTTTTGTGGAACCAGAACCCTATCGCCGCTGTTGCCAGACCCTGATATTGCTACTGGTCTACATTCTCAATGAATATTTCTCTCCAATATATGTTATGTGTTGATTTATATTGTTATTTCCATTGAGCATAGTATTTTTTTTCAATCTTACCTTTCCTGCATGTATATTTACTTCTTATCAATGAATAGAAGAAATATATCTCATCCTTGTGTATCTGGTCTGATTAGGATTCTCCAATCCTCATACTTCTCTATCAAATCCTTATATTATATTCTCATTTCTACGAGCACACACTATTCCATCAATGTGAAAATGTGTTCTTGGAATTTTGAAAAGACAATTAATGTTAAAAACATCCAATGACTTATATGAACTTCTTGTATGACACTTACACTATTCTTGTATGACCTCCTTTGCGATTCCAAAATATAGGGTGTAGATAATCAATTTTTTATTTTTTATGGGACCGGCATGTGTAATATATCTTATGGTTTTCTTAGAATTAGTTTGGGTAGAGTTTCAGCTAACTTATTGAAATATGTGAGTTGTAACTAGGTTTTCCCCACATTAATCTCTTTAATTATCCATCTATTGATTAAATAGTCTTTTAATTCATGTTTTATACTTCTAATAATAGTATCAATTAAGTTAATGGAATCCATTAGATGAAAGAAAGGGCTTCTTTTAGTTTACAATGAATCTTAAATGCTTTAAATATGTATATATTTTTTTAAAATTATTTTCCAATTACCCTGTGCACCAGTGTTTGTTAATTTCTTTCTATAACCCTTATGAAGGAAGTGTATAATTTTAAAAGATGTTCTGGTCTTCAAAAATATTTTTTGATTGGTTCTTATTTTTTACTTAGAATTTCATGTAATAATTGAAATTTAAAGTGTTGATAAAGTGTTTCAATTATAGTTTTGAATAAAAAATAAATGGTATACCAATGTCTTTTGAAATATTCAATGTGTTTCATGTTTATAATTTTAAAGTTTTATATGATTTAAATTTATATACTTTTATAATTTTCTTGTATACCATATTATACTAATATAATTTTATAATAGTTTTTATTAAATACTTATAATTTTATAGTTTTATTCTTTTTCAAATTTATAAACTTTTATAAGTTTTATAGTATATCATATTTTAGTATACAGTTTAAATATAAAATTTTATAATTATTTCTTCTTTTACAATTTTCTATATTTAAAAATTAATATCAAATTATAGTTTTATTCATTATAAATTATTATACATTCATAAATTTTAATTTTATATACTTTAAATTTATAATTCTATAAATATGAAAAACTATATACTTAGATAAATTATGTATAATTTTATAACATATATGTACTTTTATTTTGGTCTATAATTTTATACTTTTTCAAATTTATGAAACAATATACTTATATATAATTTTATAATTTCATATATTTCTATAATTTTATAAATTGATATAAATATATATACATTTGAAATCTATACTTCAATACCTATATGGTTGTTTAATTTATTAATAGTTTTATTGTTTTATAATTTCATAAATTTTATTTCTACAAATTTTGCTTTTATATTTTTATAATTTTGTAATAAGATTATTATTTATTAAAAAAATTCATTTGGATAATTAAGATTTGTTTGATTATATGATATATTTTATGTTTCAAATAAAAAAAGATAGAATTTAGATGTATGATTTTAATGGAGTGTTGAAACTGTTTTAAATTTATCTATGATTTTTTTTGGATTTCATGATCAACAATATGTCTAAGTGGAAAATTATTCGATTAATTTATATAATTACATCAATAGACCATGGTTTACTCATAATGAAGTAAGTTATCATATTACCAGAGTTGGATTTCAAATCAACTATGAGGTATGGATCCATAATAGAGAAATAGTTCAACAAATAGAAAATGTTGATAGACCTAAGAGGTGTGATGTTAAAGTTATGATATATGATTAGTTTTCATTTATTTCAAAATATAATTATGATAATAATGATTATAAACTCTATTCCAGTTATGAAAATATTTTAAAAAATATAATAATTATTTTTTTATTTGTGAAACCATTATTATTTTAAATATCCATATATTTTATTATGAAAATAGTTCTCAAATAATATAGCTTTTAATTTTATATGTTTCTATTATTACTATGAATAGACATATTTTCAATGGGTTTTTATAATTTAATTGTGATTTTTAGGGTATATGACTTGTTTTACTGTTATTAAATTGGATTTATATGATGTTTCAGAATGAGGATGATATTTTGGATTTCAGTGATGATATAAATATGTGATATTTTAAATTTCACATTTACTTTAAAATGTATTTTACTGATTCGAAATTAATGTGAATAGACTCATAAATTTTTTATAATGTAGTATGATTTATCAATTGGATGAGTGGTATCTATATTTATAAATGAAATCATTTGTAAGGAAAAAGGGGTGTTATATATATTTATATGAATATGTTAACTTTCAGAGACTCTCGAGATACAAAGAATCTCACCTAATATATAATACAGATTGATAATAATACCATACAAAGGGCATGTCACCAACTCTATCAAACCTA
Organism: Viscum album; assembly: GCA_963277665.1. Lineage (NCBI taxonomy): Eukaryota > Viridiplantae > Streptophyta > Magnoliopsida > Santalales > Viscaceae > Viscum > Viscum album. The sequence continues at coordinate 1,075,299,271 of OY728129.1, forward strand.
CAGGATCTCCATTATGACCTCAGTCCCATAAAATATGAATTAATGTTTGAACCCATTACAACTCTTAAACCTACTTTGCATCTAACATCAAATACATGGTTTAAATTAGGGGATTCCTCCCCAACTACATCTTCTCTCTGATTTGGTGTTAATGTCCTAGGGGTTGAATCTCAGGAAATAAAATGAAAGAATAACTATCATCTAGATCAGCTTCATATACAGAATAGTTATTATTCAATATTAACCTTATAAAATACTTTTTCACTATTTGCACTATTTTTATTCATGAATAATTAGTCCAAAATAGTTTTAAGAACACTTGATCTGTCATGGAATAGATCAATGTTGTAAATTTTGGAATAAACATAGGTAAAATGTGAATGTAGATACTGATTGGGGTAACATTGTGTTTGATGGATCATCTAAAATGATTAAAAGTGTGGAAAATTAATAATACTATATCGAGGATGTGATTATAGGTGTGAATGATGATGAACATCCTAGTGAGGAAATGAAGATGACAGTTGATGTTGAACTTCTTGATTTTCCAAAATTGTTTGAGAAGTTAATGAGTTTAGAAAAGACATAATTGTATGCTGGTTACACTAAATATACAACATTATCATCTGTACTGAAGATGTGTAATTTAAAATATGGATATTGATTAACTAAAACACTTTTACTAAACTATTCTATCCCTTGAATGATATGATCCCAAAAGATAAATAAATTTATAGAAAAACATATGATTATAAAATAATGTTACGAAAAATGAGTATGATCATTGAAAGCATACATGCATGTAAAAATTATTTTATACTATTTTGAAAGGACAGATAGTCACTTAATGAATGCCCAAAAATTGGTGATTTTCATTACAAGAACGATTAATTTGGTACTATGAAAGTGGTATGGTAATTTTTAATTATTCAATGGTTTAAGTGCCTACATAGAAGTGAGGAGACTACAAGGAAGTTTATGTGGCATGAAGATACAAGAAATAACGATGTGAAACATCGTCCACTGAAAGACTCTCCTTAGTGGAACATAATGGAACATGAGTATCCATAATTTCAAAACAACCCGAGAAACCTTCATCTTTTGATATCTACTGATAGAGTGAATCCTTTTGGTTTTCAAAGCAGAGCTCATATTAAATGGATAGTAATGTTGGTAAATTATAATTCTCTACCATGGTTGTGAATGAAATGAAAATACATTATGTTATCTATAATTATATTTGGACCAAAATAATCAGGTAATGATATTGATATTTATTTGGCTTTATTAATCAGAGATTTTAAATTTTTATGGGATTCAATTATTTCATTGTTTGATGCTTAAAAAATGATGATTTTACACTAATATCCATATTGTATGGGATGATAAATGACATTATTGCTTATATAATTTGTTTATGATATACCATTATAGGAACTAAAGGGAATCCCATTTTTGAACAAGGTACATATTCAATTAGGTGGAAACATTCATCAAAGTCCATGTTTATAGGAAATCTCAAAAATATACCTCAATTACATAAGTACCAATCTTGGACAACATAATTTGATGGGATTTAAGAATAATGTAAAACATTGTCTCCACTAATATGTGATCAGTTGTTTGAGAAGATAAATTATCTATACACTGCTTTTGGAAAACCATTTTCAAAAAACCATATGAAAATTAGTAGTAAAAAGATTTTAGTTTTTTTTGAATTACTATAATGGAATTTTCAATATGTCATAAATTTTATGGATGTTATACATGTTGAAAAAAATGTATGTGATAGTGTCATTAGAACATTACTAAATGCACTTTCAAACAAAAGGATGAAAATAATGCTTGGTTGGACATGATTGATATGAGAATAGAGGAAGAGTTTGCACCAGTGAAGGGTGGAAAAAAATTTTCTTCCTCCAGCTACTTACACTCTTTCCAGAAAGGAGACATTGCAGTTTTATAAATTCTTGAATGATGTAAATATTCCATAGGGGTATTTATAAAATATCAAGAATACCATATCAATGATTGATTTAAAATTAAAGGGTCTGAAATCACATGACTATCATGTTTTTATTTAATATTTAATGCATGTAGATTTACATTTAATTATTCCCTAAAATTTTCACCATACATTAACCAAGATCTGCTTCTTTTTCAAATCTATATGTAGTAATGTTATACACATAGTGAAATTTCCAACTACAAAGAAGGAAATTTCCATCATATTATGTGAATTGGAAATGTTCTTCATGCCGACATTCATTAATATGATAGATAAAATGATGGTTCACTTGGTGAGAGTGATTAAACTATTTGTTACTAAAAATTATAGATAGATGTACCCAATTTAATGGTATATAAATATTCTAAATGGGTATTTCAATAAGAGAAGTCAGATAAAGGGTTTCATTGCATAGTGATATATTGATGAGGAAGCCATTGAATTCTATACTATCTTCTTGTCTACTGTTGAAATCACTCATCTACCAAAACTTCGTTACCCTAGGAGTACTGTGGGTGAATAAATTTATGAAATAGATGTTTTTATAATCAATATTATCGAATGGAAGCAATCCCACCTTTATGTTTTTAATAATAGTTTAGAGGTTGCTCAATATTTTAAAACACACACAGAAATTCATAGATAGGTGAATCCATCAAAGGATATAAGATGGATATCAAATACACATAATAAATTGTTTAAAGGATGGTTTTAAAAATATATGTTTAGGAGTCAAATGTAATTTTGGATTCAATTTTAGAATGAGTTTGATGGCTTGACATAGGAACAAGCATTCATGTATTATCTTAAAATGGTTATGTAATTAATGGTTATGTATTTTATAAAAATGAACATGATGAAGGAAGAACCATGAAAAATAGTGGAGTTACACTTACAACTGAAGCGATGAATTTATCTCATACCAAGTAAAGAAATACAATTTATTCTAATATGACATAATTTGTAATCATCAAACAAATATTGGAGTTGGATTATACACCATCCCAAGTGATGATTTTTCAATCCAAGTGGGTTGATAGTAGGACTTATATTAAAATAGATGAATTGGGATTTGTGAAAGTAGATTATAGTAAGAAAGGGTAAAAAACCATTTATAGTGGAATCAAAAGTTGTAATTGTATTTTATGTTCCAAATCCCACAAACCTAAAGTGTCCAATTTTTGTATTGTTGAGAAAAACCATTGAAGGGTCAGATGAAAATTTAACTGGGGATGAACCTTTAATCAAGATGTTGCTATAATTTCACAGTGGTCCCAATGTATACAGGGTATTTTATGTTAGAGGAAACAAAAAAGAATGGATTTCAATTCTTTATAGAGTGGTTAAATCCCTTCAAACATTTATAAAAAGAAGTCAATAATCATGTTATTTTTTTTGTAATGTGTATTGTGTTACCTCTTATTATTATCTATTCATAAATGTATTTATGTAATCTAAATTAAATGTTAATCCAATTATATAAATAATGACTTCTGAACATGTTTATAATCCAAACCTTAAGGGAAAAGGGGTTTCTCAACCTAATAGTGCTACCTATGTAGAAGAACAATGACCTTATGAACATGCTAATGCTACCAATTCGGAGGGATAATTGGTTTCTCAATCTAATATTGATCCAAGTGTAGTAAAAAAATGAACTTATTCAAATACTAATGATACTAATCTTTATAAATAAAATATTAATGATGTTGAACCCAAGTAAATGGTAGGTGTTGAATAACCAATGTTGCATAAAAAATAGGAGCACCACAATATGGGGGTGTTAGAAAAAATTATTAAGGATAAAAGAAATGGAATAAAATACAAGTTCAGATGGAATGCATGTGACTAGACTATTATCCCCCAAAAGTCCATGTTCATTAGTTTCATTGGGCTCATCACATGTTAGTGAAAGACTATTGGTGCAGCTTTATAGCACCATGTTGTTCCCATGTTAAAGACACTGATTTGGGAAGAGATTAGGGTAACATTATGATAACCTTTATTTATATTACTAAAAAACAAAATAATGAACCATTAAATTACTATTTATTATCCATTTTTGAGTAAATATGGAATCCCACCAATTTTTATATAAATTTTCATTATATTTTACAAACAGATGATCTTTTAATGTTTAATGTCTTTGAGAAATAGTACATAATACCTGAAAACATAAAACATTGTTATATTCCACTGGAAATGATTATTCAAGATGAATCTTAAGTACATTTATTGAATCTCATAACCTGGAGACATACATCAAAGGAAATGGTGATCATAAGGCCTAGTAAGGGAAAACAATGGAAACCGTTTACTTGTGATCTTTAGGAATAACAATAATAACTTATGGAGTATCAAAAAGACATGAGAAAGTGTGATATCATAAAAAAATAAAAAAAATTATAAATTTTAATTGATTCAACAAATTTAAATTAATTCATTCATAAGAATATCCCCATGATTTATCACCGAGCTGTCATACTAATTAATAAGGTTACTCACCAAGGTAGTGTAATACATGTCATCTCTAGAGATTAAGTTCATTACACAATGCACTAGAGAACTATTAGGGTTCACCCTTCATATGTATTAATTAATTAAAGCCACAAAAATAATAAAAAAAATTTCATAAATAACTTGTGAAGAATAAAATAAACGGGTTTCATATCAAAAGCATGGTGTTTTAGAAAGTACACAAAAAGATTATTTTTTTATTTTAAACCCATGTAAAAGGAAAGCATATTTCAAGTATGAAAATACTAGAATTAAATAGTTAATTTTGAAATATATTTTTTTACACCTCGATAATATAGAGGTTTAGGTATTCAAAAAATAAAATAAAATAATTTCTTGAGAAAAGAGAGAAATTTTGTGACATAAAATCAACAGCATAACAGCTATAAAACATAGTTATGGAAAACGTTAAAAAGATATGGGAATAGGGTCTCCCAATCATAAAATAGTCCAAATACAGTAAAGGGATATCGAAAAATTGATAGAATAACATTTTATAAAAATTTGAAATATATACCACATGAAAATAGAACTTTAAAGAAAAAGAGAAATGGATATTTCCATTACCTTGAATAGTGACTCTTAAAACATTAAGATCGGGACCATGGGGGCTTTAGGATACATTTGGAGGACTCCTTGGGAGGAAATACTATCAGATATTCGTGGAGAAAAAATTTGTAACTAAATATAATGGAGAAATGGGTGTGTATTTATAGAAAAAGTTAGGGAGTTTTTTTATTAATTTCCCTGGACACCTAATTAGTGGTATTTGAAAATCCATGGAATTTACCTTCATATTTTTCTATGGTATTGGCGACATTGGACACCTAATATCATATTTTAATTCATAAGATTCATCCATAATTTTATGTTAATTATTACATTATTATGATGTCATTAAACTTACCAAAAAACTCAAATTGTATTTTTACTATTCATAAAAAACTAAAGTATTTTATAAAATTTCCAAATCCATGGGCTTTACCTTTACTCAAGATTAACATGTTAAAGCTCAACTTGGGCTAGGAAAAGAGTGAAGCCCAAAGATTCTACCTCCCTCCCATGTTTTGAAAAATGGGATTCATATAAAATTAATCTAATGGATGAGGTTATCAAATATTTTTTCTGCATTAGTTAACCATTATCATTAATATTTATAATTCCAATTACATTGTTAAAATTATTATTAAGAGTATTATTTCCAATTTTCATGTTGAAAACAGTCATAATTGACCAAAAATTATATAATGATTGAAACCTAAAGGTCAAATATAAATTATACTCATTTCATTATTAAATGGATATAGTTTTCTTGACTAAAAAATAACATAACACACATTTTGAGGAAACAATTATCATTCAAAAAGTTCAAAACGTTACATTATTCCCCCTTAAAAAAATTTATTCCCAAAATTTCAAATTGTGCACTCAAAAGAGAAAATATTGGTTTACTTATGACTCATTGTTTTCTCTAGTTCACACATGGATTCTTTGTATTTGTGGTTCTTACACAACACCTTAACAAGGTGGGTAGTTTTATTGCATAGAACCTTATCTCTACAGTCCAAGATCTCCCTCGAAAACTCATCATAAAAGAGATCATGTTTCAGTTTTACTACCTCAGGATTTAATACATGTGAAGGGTCTGGTATGTACTTACTAAATATAGATACATGGAAATGATTATGAACTTGTTCTATATTTAGAGTAATTTCAAGATAATAGGCCACTTTTCTTATGAGATCGAGGATTTTATAGAGGCCAATATACATGGGGCTAAGCTTCCCTTTCTTCCCAAGCTGCATGACTCTCTTCCAAGGTAAAATTTGAAGGAAGAATGTTTCTCCAATATCCAACTCTGAGTATCCATTATGTGTTGTTGGATGGATTGAACCTTTTATATTATATATTTCACAAGATCAAGCCTAATAAGTATTCTCTCAGTAGATTCATCCAAATAAGTAGGATTTATACATCACTTTCCATATATAGATTCATATGGTTTCATTTTAATAATCTAATGGAAGATTTTATTGTATGAGAACTCAACTAATGGGAGATATTGATCCCACAAACATTTAAATTTTATTTAGCATCTTCTCAGTATGTCCCCAAGTGTCTAAATAGTCCTTTCAGATTGGCCATTAGTTTGAGGGTGATAGGATGTTCTAAAACTCAATTTAGTATTTAGAGCATGTTAAAGACTTATCCATAATTTTTATGTGATCCTTAGATTATGATCAGATATGATATAAAGTGTAATTCCATTCATCCTTACCACTTCCTTCATGTATATCATGGTGAGTTGGTCAAGAGAGAAATCTTCTTAAATAGTCATATAATGCATAGTCATGGTGTGATGGTCCACTATAACACATGTGTCATTGTTTACTTTATAATTTCTCTAGAGAAAAGTGAAAAAGACCATAATGATATTATACCACATACATGATCATATGGGTAGTGGTTTTAATACACCTTTAGGATGTTTTCACTATAGCTTCACTTATTGACCCACTAGGAACATTATAGTGTAGTTGACAATCTACCTTTTCTTGTTATCCCACCAATAATGATCACGAAGGTCTCTATAAATTTTAGTGCTTCCAACATGTATTGAAAATGTAGAGATATACTCTTCATCCATCAGGTCTTTCTTTATTTTAGAAATATATAGAACACATAGTGTTGTATGAAATTTCTATACACCTTTTTGATCAATATTGAACTCTAGAAACATCCCATTATTCACAACCTCTATCTTCTTCTGTAATAAAATATATTATTATTGAGATTTATTAATAATATCAATTAATGATGGTTAAAAAATCATTTGTATAAGGCTGATGATATAACTTACCTTATGATTCCCATGACCATTTTTACTATGACTTTGATCAAAGGATCTCTTTGAATCCACATCACTACCAACACTTCATTGTCTTTCCCACTTAATGGATCAACAACATTGTTTTCTCTTCTAGAATGATAATGAATTGAACAATAATAGTCTCTAAGAAGTCCCAACCATATCCTCTCTCTCATGTTCAATTTCTTTTGCGTGAAAATAAACATTAAACTTTGATGGTCGATGTATATATCACATTTATTCACATAAATATAGTACCTGAATATCTTTAGATCTAAAACTGCCACATCCAGTTAAAATTAATTTGTAGGATAGTTCTACCCATGAGGTTTCAACTGTCAAGATGCATAATCAATCACCTTTTCATTTTTCATGAGGACACACCCAGGCCCTTTTAGGGGTGCATTGGTAAAAATAAAGAATCCTTCAATGATATATGGTAGAGTTACTATGGGTGCAATAACCAATCCCTTCTTCCACTATTGGAAACATTCTTTGCATTCCTATTTCTATATAAACATGATCCTTTTCGATTAAAATTGGTTAGTGGATTAAAAATTCATGATGGGCCTTCACAAACTTCATATTATATCATACCAAAGAAAGGAAACTATTAATATCAGTTATTTATATAGTCTTGGGACACTCCTCTACAACCCTGGTCTTTGAAAGGTATATTGAGATTCTTTAATTGGTTATAATGTTCCCCAAGAAAGAAACTTGTTGTAACCAAAATTCACATTTTCTGAACATTCTAAAACCCCCCTCTTTCCTCAAGGTTTTTAAAATAACCACTAGATGATCCTCATTATCCTCCTTAATTTTGTAATATTTTAGAATATCACCAATAAAAACTACAACAATGTTATCAAGGTAGTCCTTAAAGACTATATTCGTCAAATCCAAAAAAATATCTTGAGCATTAATATAGATGAATGGCATAAAAATAAACTTATAATGCATATATCTTGATCAGAAGCCATTCTTTGGAATATCTTATCTCTTCACCCTCAATTTATGACAACCCGATTGATGATCAATCTTGGAGAATAATTTATCCCCTAAAATCATGTCAACCAAATCATTAATCCTTGGAATATAGTATTTTTTTCTTTACTGTGATCCCATTAGGTTCTCTATAATCAATTCATAACTGAATTGATCCATCCTTATTATTTATAAAGATAATAGGTTCTCCCCAATTATATTTACTTGGCTAGGTAAACCCATTCTCCAAAAGATATTATAGCTATTTATTTAATTTCAATAGATCCACATTTGGAATTCTATATAGGTTCTTTGATATCACCATGGATCAAGGAATAAGTTAAATGGAGAACTCTACATATCTTTATAGGGGAGTTTCTAATAACTCCTCATGAAATACCTTAATGTATTCCTAAATTATGGGGACATTCTCTATTCATATAATTTAATTTCCATCTTCATCTTCATAGATCATTTTCATAAATAAGGATACAGGTGGTTCTTTTAGACAATGATTAGGTGAGATATATCTCATTTGAAAAAAACTATCTATTTTCCATTCATGTATACTGATATTTCTATATTTTTAAGGTTGATCTTATTATTATACTTTTAGATATAGTCCATCCCTTGTTTAATGTTAAATTATATTATCTGAATGACTACTAGATTTGTGTTGAGATTATTATCACCAAAGTAAATACAAGAGTTTATATATATTATTGATTCTTTGATATTTCCTACAAGATTGTTGACTAATAGTTCTAATTCTAGAATTTTAGGGATTTATTATATATTCTTTACAGACTTTGATTAAAATAAAAGAATGTTTATAACCAAATTAAAACAAGTACTTTCTACCTATGAACTAACAAGAAGAGTACCTATCACCACAACATTTGGAGCTTCAAATTCAACCATCATGATATAAAATGCACGAAATTTATCCCTTGGCCTATTCTGAGGCAGATGGTGATTCCCCTCCACTACCCTCAAATTTGGATATGGATTCACAAAGTGGAAAAAATATCCACACATGATGCATTGGAATTTAGGAAAGTCCTGAATAATATTCCCTTTATCATTTGAGTATAGAAGTTTAGGCTTCACCTCACTATGATAGTTTCGAGAAATATGTCCATCTCAACCACACTTTTATCATTTTAAACTCTCAAGAAAGTAATTCCCTAAATGCTTCTTCCCACATTTTTTTCATGTGTGAAGTTTCACTAGATTTCATCCTCTTCCTTGATCGAAGCTCCTCCCCAAGTTTGGTTCCAATGATCTCTTTTTTATACGATTTGTGAGACAACTTCATCTCCCCAAAATCTAATTCAAATTTCATAGACCTTTTCAATATCTCATCATAGATATCATAGTATTGATTGGTAAAATTATTCCATATGTGGGGTCCTAGTTAACATAATAATCTATCAAACCTCTCTGGAAAATCCATGACAAAGCTAGAGGTGTATGGAGATTGTCTTGTGAATTTTATTATATAGATTCCTATAGATTCATTTTCCGTCTTCTTTATCTCAAGGAATTTCTACTCCATTTTTATTCTCATTGAATGGGGGAAATGGTTCTTGAAAAAGGTTCCCTTAAACACATCCCACTCCATAGATTCAATGTCACATATTGGATTCATATTTTTGGTCAAATACCACCATGGATCAACTTCTCCCTATAAGTAGTAAACTACAAGGGTGACTTTATCTTGTTTCGAACAATGGATTATAGAAAATATATTTTTTATAGATCTATCCACTTTTCAAAACCCAATGGGTAAGTATATACAATAAAATATGGTGGTCATTAACGTATAAAGGACTCAAAATAAAGTTCTTCCCTTCAATGTTAATTTGGTCTCTCAGCTTGATTCAATTTATTTCCCATAACTCGAGTTAGTTGATTCATCATTCTGATGAAGGTTTCCATTATTAAATGTATCAAAACACCATCAGTTACTGGTCTCCTGGACTCACCATTTATGCAGTTTCTATTTTTCCCACCATTTCATAAAATAATAAAACCATAGTGAGAAACATGTTTAATATAATAATCTTATAATTATAAAGGAATATCATGTATTAAAACATCATTCTTAAGTATTTTATTCTTTGACAACAATTATATTTCTAAAAATTATGGTTTCATAAAAACATTGTGATTAACCAAACATATCTCCCAAGAGTTTCAAACTAGGAGTGAAGTATAACATGTTGTCATGAACCATTTCCCATTTGATTCCAGATCAATTTTTTTTAAATTTTACCCCTAAATACATCATTTCCAGTTCCACAACCACTTGTTCGTATCCATAAAAGGATTTCATCCCTCAGAAACCACTTACTTAATATTTCACCAAAATACGAGGATATTTTAATATATTTTAGTGTTCCCATAATGTTATTCCTAATGTTTTTAAATCCTAATCTCTATAAATAACAAAATATTCCTTTGATATTGACTATGTAAACCCTCATTTTTATTACATAAATCTTCATTACATTTTACAAACATAAGATTTTTAAGGTTCAGTGTCTTCGAAAAAAGTTACATAATACATGAGAAAATAAAAAATTATATTATTCAACATTAAAGGTTTCTTCAAGTTTAATCCTAAACAAATTTATTTCATCTCATTTCATGGGGAAATAAATAAAAGGAAAGGGTGAGCACAAATACCAGTAAGAGAAAACAAGAGAAACAATTTACTTGTGATCTTGAGGAATATCAATTAGATCATAATGAATATCATAAATTATTGAGAAATAGGATTATCATAATAATAAAAAAATTAATAATAACTTGGATATGTGGATACAAAATTTAATTTACTCATTAATAAGTATACCACCAGAGTTTATCACCTTGGTGTCATAAAATTTACCAAGGTCATTCAATGAGGTATCTTAAAACATGTCATATTAGGCGATACAATTATTTACCCAATGCATGGGAGTGCTATCAGGCTGAACCAATTATATACCATAATTAATATGATCCAAAAATATCATAATTAAAAATTTAATTAATATCCCATGGAGAATAAAGTAAATGGTTTTCATATCAAAATCATTGTGTTTTAGAGAGTGTTCAAAAACAAGATCCTTTTTCATTTTAAACCAATAGAAAAGGAAGGTAAGTTTAATATATTTAAATAATTGAATTAAATAGATAATTTATATATATATTTGAATATCCTTATTTTATAAATAGGTTTGTGTATTCACAAAAGAAAATAATATAATTTCTTGAGAAAATAGATAAATTTTGAGACGTAAAATCAGCAGCATAACAGCCATAAAACATGGTTTAAAAAAAATAAAAAAGAGAGGGGAAAAGGGTATACCACGCATAAAATGAACTTAATAAATTAAATAGATAGAATAAAATGGATATAAGAGAATATTATTGAAATATGAAAGACATGCCACATAAAAAGAGAAATTGAAAGGAAAACGGAAGTAGATATTTCCCTTACCTTGAACTTTGACTCCTAAAACTCAAAGATCAGGACCTTGGGGGCTTGATGAAACCATATGAGGAATCTTAAGGAGGTAATAACATTATAAATTAATTAATAATGAATATATAAGTAGATATAATGTGGAAATGGGTGGGTATTTCTAGCAAAAGTGAGGGACTTTTATTATTAATTGTTTTAGATACCTCAATAGTGGTATTTGAAAAACCATGGGCTTGATCATGATATTTTTCCATGGTATTGGAAACATAGTAAAACTAGTATAATATTTTAATCCATAATATTTGAGCATAATCTTATATTAATTATCATATAATTATGATGTCATTAAACATATCGAAAAACTCAAACTGTATTTTTACTATTCCTGAAAAACTAATGTATTTTATAAAATTTTCATAAATTAACCCTAACATAATATAGAAATTATAATTTAAAACATGAAAATTATTTAATCATTATAATTATTTAAATATGATAAATTTAACTATTAAATATCAAAATACTAATTTATTAACAATAACAGCATATAGAAAATGCATTGTAAAATGCATACGAAAAAAATAAAATTATTTTACCATTTATAATTAAATTTGAATGTTTTGATAAAAAATTTTCCTTATAATAAACCTTTATAAAACCTTTGTTTAATATAATAATTTATATCTCTTTGAAAATTACAATTTTTACCTAAAAAATCAATTTAACAAATCCCATCTCAATTTTTAAGAATTGTTTTCTTAAAACAGAAATAATGAAATAATGTATTTATTAAAACAAAGGTATTACATTTTAAGTAACTAGGGGATCAAAACATAACCCCTTATAACACCTACATATGAACTAAGTGTGAGGTGTTTGATAGTGATAGACTCATGGGGTGGCTCGGCTAACATCGCCTGAGTGGTAATCTCTATTAACTTAAACTTATCTTATAAGAAATTTCATTCAAGATTAACATATTGAATCACTTTATGGGCTTTGTCAAGAGTTAATCCCAATGATGATACCTCAACCCCAAGTTCTGAAAAACGGAATTTTTATGGCATGAACCTACTAGATGATACCATCGAATCTTCTTTCTACATTAATTAAACATTATCATTTCTATTTTTAATACCAATTATAATGTTAAAATTATTATTAAGATTATTTTTTCCAATGGTCATATTGGACAACGGTCATATAAAAGTTGAAACACAAAGGTAAAATTTGAATTATACTCACCTCATTATTAAAGGGATATAATTTTTTTAGTACAAGATAGTATAACACACATTTGGAGGAATAAATTATCATTAAAAACGTTTGGATCATTATAGTGAATTTATAGTATATGAATCACACAAGAATTTTTTATGAATTCTTTTGCAAAGGTATTATTGAGAATTTTTCACAATTTTAGTAAAATATCATATGAAATATGCTAAAGGGAGTATAAACATGCACCCATTTCATATTTAAGAACAACTGATAAGACAAGAAGCATGGGATATGTCTACTGGCCATCATACAGAGACATATTTTTAGGTACACAATTATTGGTAATCAATTTTTTTAAAATATGTGTATTAATCAGTTTGATTGAAAGTTTCAAAATTATTTAATAACTATTGAGTATTAAAAATAATTAATGGGAATCAAAACCAATGCGATGCTTCCATAAAGCAAAGATGGGGTATTCTTCACATGAAAAAAATTGGTATATATTTTAAATCTACTGTAATACTATAATGTTACATGAAACAAAAATATAATTAATTTACTCTATTTACATTCATATTGATGGATCCAAATCCAAATCCACTTCTATCCCATTTCATGAGCTATGGAAGGAGGCACATGTAAATAAATATAGGATACTAATAAATGGAATCACACAAAATGTGTGGAATGCATGTGTAAGTTTGACGTAATAAAATTTTTCCATTAAATTGGTATTACATAATAATGATTACTTATTTTTGTATATATTTTAGGTGAATTAGACACATGAATCATCAATAGTTTTACCATATGAACACCTACTATCAGTGGTCTTGATGAATCCAGAACAATATTACTGCATTAGAGTTTCAGGTTTTGGGGGGACACCCCAAACATATTTTGAGAAAAGAAAAAAAGAGGGATAAATATAAAGAAATGGAAGAGATAAAATCAATATTATAATCCCTTGAAGAAAATTTTAATTGGTAGTTATAGTTTCTAGAAAATTTTATGGGGGGTGGGAAAGTAGAGAAAAGAAACCACTTATGTACAACCACTGCATGAAGATCCCACCTCACCCCCACCAAATTTGAGGTAATCCATTCCCCACAAATAGATATCTTAGATGTGGTAATCAATATTCTCATGATTATTTCTATAAAATGTGAATCATGTTGAAACTAATAAAATTATTATACATATATTCTATAGGGTGTAAATTATTATAATTTATATCTATCAATACCCACCCATCACCTTGTTGTGAGGGATATTGTGTTTGATATCCATGAAGAAAATATACACAATAGAAAAATCACAAAAAGTCATGTGAGAGTGGGGCTTACAGTATATCATGATTTGAACACCAAGCTACCTTTTATAGTTGATGATTTAGATATTCATATGGTTGACCATGCTACTGGAACATTCATATAATGAACATCAAATCTTTTAAAAAATAATTTCGATAAGGAGTTATTAATTTCCAATTTATTTTTCATTATAAACCTTCAATAATTAATGAAAAAAGGTTTTAACCAATGGATGTTATGAGAAAAGGAAAAAAATAAATTGTTTTAAAAGAAAGGTTTAGTAAAAAAAAATATAAAGCATCAACAAACCAATTGAAAGTATCATCAGAAATCACCTTTGACCCACCCATTCAATAACCACATTTACTAACATTAAAGGATCATGCAGATACAATGTTATAATTGGTAGTAATCCCATAGTTGTTTTTGAAGAAACAATTTGTGTATAAGACATTATAGTCTTTATTTATCTTGATAATTTAAATGAAATAATCATATATTAATATATAAAAGTCTTAATTGTAAATTTACACATGAGTTATGTTTTTATGATTTGCTTTTACAATAGCTGATCTACTATATTAATTATGAAAAAATATAATTAATATTTTTTAGGTGTATATATTAATACCAATTTATGTTATTACCCTAGGAATATAGATATGGACTCATAAGACCTCATGTTACTTCTACAGACAAAACCAACATGGAATAACTTCAAATTAATGCAATAGTTGAAAAAATGGTGCAATCATTTGAAATAAAACCAATGGATGAAAGAGTCTTATTAATATTAATGATTCACGGTTAAAACTATTCTATTTAATCAAATCAAATATATATTCATTCATTTTATTACTTATTCCTTTTTAGGTAAAATTGGGTACTAATTACTATCAATTTAGATACTAAAAATATTTATTTTCCAAATTAACTACATGGATACCCAATAAAACAACTACATGTGATAATGGTTGTCAATTTTTAATACACTACATCCAATGCTTTATAAATAAAATTCATGTCATATTTTATATATTATGTTTTAATTATATTTATTTTATTATAGGGTGGTGTTTAAATATCAAGAAATTCATGGCATGCGGGAAAGTTTTTGCACAAGAATCCTATCAACTTCTATAAGTGGATATGTATCAGGGTATATATAACAATATTTCACTATCAAAATAGAAATAAAAACAATTTTCTTATTTTTATCAACGTTTCTATAGTTTCCAATACAAAAAATGGATAATATTGTGGTTATTATGTTTTGAAATATATGAGGGAGATCATATACCATCAACAAACTAGCATCCCCAAAGAGGTATTTTCGAAGGTAATTACTATATACATTATAATATTTATTAATCCTTTGTGTATTTATATTTTTTTGGTACTAAAAAAACTATAAAAAATAATTATGTTCACAAGATGAAATATATTTGTCTAGAAATGAATAATCATCATACTTGGTGTTAGAATGTACATACATTTCATGAAGATATGAAATTTTACTTCTTATTTAGTTGATTTTATCATCATTTTATCGACTTTTTTAGTTAATATCATCATCATTTCTATCGGATACTTAATTATATAATTTTCATAGATATCATGAAGAAATTACTTGGTCAATAAGGATTATTCATTCTTGTACTATGATCATTCACTCTATATGATACACAGTGTACTCGACATGAATCAAATTGTATTATTTTTATTTCAAATTGGCATTTTATTAATCTATTATTTTATATTTATATTTAATTTATTTATTTATAGTATTACTAACATAATAATATTTTATTATAGAGGTGAATTATTTTTTCTTAGGTTGGGGTGGTTTATTTAAATATTCTTGGGCTCATGCAAGATGGGACCTCAAGGCTTGATAGAGATAATAAAAATAAAGAAATGGTTCAAGAATGTATAAAACCATCAGGAAAAGGTGAATTACTACTATGTATTTAGTTATTTATGTCCTCATTTTGTATAATATTTTTAAGTTAATTTCTTTATCACTTTTATCTAAAACATATTTAGTTTTTTTTTCATAGATATTTTGGGAAGTAATATTTTTCATTTCACTATCTAGGAAAATATAGAAAAGAAAGAACATATTTATTTCTGATGGAGGAGGTAACCTGATTCAGCCAGAAACGTGATGTTTTTTAGGAAGCATGGGGTATCTCTTCCATAAAAATAGATCATGTTATATATTTTATGTATTTCTTCAGATAATTAAAAGTAAAACACATATTGAATAAAGATCCCCACCTCAATATGATACATAGTGTTGCTCAGTATGACTCGAACTATATGTTTTTATTTATAATATACATTTTAGTCCAAAATACCCATGACATACTTAAAAATGAGTAAAATAATTAATATTGTTTTTATAATTTAGTACATTAATCCATATGTAATTTTTGTTGTGTAGAAATCATCGACACATCAATTTAATGCACAATATAGATGATATGACTCCAAGTGTGACTTTTAATTTAATATTTAAATTATTTTTACAAAAAAGAATAGTTGACATACTGAAAACTAAGAAAAGACATTCATATTATTTTGATTCTTTAGTATAATGATCCATAAGTCATTTTTGACATTTTGGAATCAACTACACCTCAATCTGACACATAGAGTAACTGATATTACTCCAAGTGTGTGTTTTTATTTAAAATTTACCTTAATTTTATTAAAAAGAACTAGGTTCATAAAATAATTCAAGAAAATTCGTTAATATTTTTTTATACATTTGTAAAATGAATCATTAGTCATTTGTAAAGTGTAGTTTTCCACCAAACCTCAATCTAATGCTCGGTGTGACCGATATGAATCTAAGTATGTTTTTTTATTTTATATTGATATTAATTTTAGTAAGAAGAACAACTTACATACTGAAAACTGAGAAAAAAATTTAGATTATTTTTTACACTTAAATAAAATGACCAATAAGTAAATTTTTATGTGTAAGAATAAACCAAACCACAATCTAATGCACAATGTGACTGGTATTACTCCAAGTGTGTATTTTTTATTTTATAATGACATTAATTTTATTAAAAAATCTGACATAAAAACCAATAAAACAAAATTGTATTGTTTTTATAATTTAGGAAAATGAACCATAAATATTTTTTGAAAATTATGAATAAATCACACCACAATATGATGCACAATGAAACAAATATGACTCAAGGTGGCCGATATTTGTTTAAAATTGTATTTTTATTTCAAGACATCTGTCACTCCTTGAAAACTATGAAAATATGCTATTATTGTCTTAATAATTTAGGATAATGATTCATAATTCATTTTCACATATAGAAAGTAGTATCACATCAAAACGACACCAGATGTGACTAGTATGGCTCAAACTATGGGTTTCCAGCTTGAAATGATATTTTAGTAAAAAATACAAGTGAAATACTAGAAACTAAGAAAATGAATTTATATTGTTTTTATAATTTATTAAAATGATCCACATGTAATTTTGATATGTAGGTACCATCCTCACCTCAATCTGATACACGGTGTGACCAATATGACTCCATGTGTGTCTTTTTATTTAAAATTGATAGTAATTTTATTAAAAAGTACCACGGACCAACTGAAAACTGAGAAAAATGAATTTTTTATTATTTTGATACTTTATTAAAACAATCCAAATGTCATTTTATTGATATTGAAATCAACCACACCTAAATCTGTATCACTATATGAATGGTAAAACTCCATGTGTATATTTGTTTTAAAAATTTATCATTAATTTTAGTAAAAAGAACAAGTGATATACTGGGATCTAACTGAATGCATTTAAATCATTTTTTACATTTTTAAAAAATAACCCATATAAAATATTTGACTTGTAGGAAATATACTCACCTCATTCCGATGCATGGTATAATCGATGTGACCCCATGTCTGTCTTTTTATTTAAAATTGACATTAATTTTTGTAAAAAAAAGTGACATACTGAAAACTTTTCAAAGGTTTTCATTTTTTTATAATTTATTAAAATTATCCATAAGTAATTTGTGTCGTTTAAGAATCAAACACACCTCAATATGATGTATGATGAGACCAATATAATTAAAGGTGTGTTTTTAGTTATAATTAACATTAATTTTAGTTAAAAGAAAAAGTTACATACTGAAAACCAAGCGAACACATTCATATTGTTTTGATAATTTCATAAAACTATCCATAAGTAATGTTTTATGTGTATGAATAAACATAACCTCAATACAACACATGGTGTGTCCAATATGAATCAAGGTATGAATTTTTATTTAAAATTCACATTAGGTTTATTAAAAAGAAAAAGTGACATAATGAAAACTGAGAAAATGAATTTAGATTGTTTTGATAATTTATTATAAGGATTCATAAGTCATTTTTGAATTTTAGGAATCATCCAAACGTAAATCTAACACATGGTGTGACTGGTATGACTAAAAGTGTCTATTATTAGATTAAAATTGATATTTTAGTTCAAAATGAGCATCAGTCACTAAAAACAATGAAAATGTGATCTAATTGTATTTTTCATTTAGGAAAATTATTCATAAGTAATTTTTGACATGTAGGAAGTAGTATCACATCAAACCAACATATGATGTGACCGATATGACACAAAGTACATGTTTATAATTTGAAATGATATTTTATTAAAAAACACAAGTGACACACTCAAAACTGAGAAAAAACATTTATATTATTTTGATACTTTAGGAAAATGATCCATATTTAATTTGTTATGTGTAGGAATAATCTTCACCTCAATTTGATCCACATTTGGACCGGTATAACTCCAAGTGTGTATTTTTATTTAAATTCTTTTGTAGTTTTAGTAAAAAAGAACAAGTGACATATTCAAAAATCTGTCAACACATTAATATTGTTATGATACTTTAGGAAAATGATCCATAAGTCTTTTTTTTATATGTAGAAATAAACTTCATCTTAGTAAAATACACAATGTGATCAGTAAACTCCATGGGTGTATTTTTATTTAAAATTGACATTTAATTAATGTATTCTTTTATATTTATGTTTAATTTGTTTCTTTATTGTATTTTTTAAATAAAGTTTATTTTCTTATATAGGTGTATTCTTTTTCTTAGGTTGGGGTGGTTCGTTTGGAAACTAATACAATGCTCTAGACTTTTTTAGAAGGGGTCACATGTTACAAATATAATGATAAATTAATGTTTTTAAGTGTTTGTGGACAACAATTATAAATGTAATTATAAAAAACATTTTCTAAAATGTATATTGTACCATTTTTTTATTGGTGATGTAAAATTTATTTTAATTAAATTATATATTTGTAAACATGTGTATTTTCATATAGGTTACTATTGTATTTGATTTAGTGTACTGTTATTCAAATAGAACACTGAAGTAGGTAGTCCTTTATCAGTTCTAGACTAGAACTCATAAATCGGTTCCTTTATTAGTAATTATTTGGCACTGATAAAGGGGTCACCTTTAATAGTTCTGAGGAAAAAATAAAATTTTAAATGCAATTAAAGTCCTTTTAGGTGCTGTTAAAGGGTTGATCTATAGTGTAATTGGATTTTTCATGTTAATCTATCGTGGATGCAGGCTTCTCCCTGGACATAGTGCAAATAGAGGTGGATCACGTGGTCTTGGATTTTGAAATAGGTGGTCTTTCCTAAGGGATCGAGCTGGCTTCTTTGATCAAGTAACTTTTCACCCCTAAATTTTATTCAGAACATGTGTATTCTAATGATTAATTCGAATCACTTATCAAGTCAATTTCCATTAAATCCCCATAACATAATAAAATGGTTTCAATGCAAGATGGAGGCAGAATCACTCGTTCCAAGTCTAATGTGTCTTATGTCACCCAATTATCATATTTACTCCCACATATGTATCACACCTCAAGTCCCCCTCTCACCTTTCAAATTAATTTCCATATAATATATATTTTTAGAGGTTTGGGGGCAACATACATGTGTATTTATATCGTTTTTGATGCTATAAAAATTTAAGAATCCATCCTTGTAGTTGTGGAACTTAAAAAAAGAATAAATCATATCACTTCCACTATAATTAGGATTTTTTTCATGGAAATATTTCTTAAAAGATCATTAAAAAATATTGTTTGTATTCTATGGAAAAAATTTACAGTTAAATAGTTAGAGATATATTTTTAATATATTCTAATGAAGGTTTCCTTAGTGTGAATCCCCTACCTTTAATCATTTATTTATACTAAGTGTGACATTATCAAAATGAAGGATCTAAAGTAATAAATCTCATCTTTCGACCCAGGGAACCTTGCATGGTTTGATGGATGTGATTTTAGAAACATTATAAATATATTTGAAAATAAAAGAAGATAAGAATATTCCTTAAGATTGATGTAATACTTCTAGGATTTTTTGGGATTTTAATGGGATTATGAATATGTGATTTTTGTGGGATCCTTACACCTGGTGTAAAAAGAATAAGTGGAATGGTAGAATATGGAGAATTTTGGATCGATACTCAACCAACCATTAAGGTATATAGTCTATTACCCAAGTGGATATTACTCATCTTCCCAGATATCTCTCCAATAAATATTTACTCCAGATCCAATTTATTAGTGATAATAGTAAGAATGATCAAATCATCTATTCTGGAAGCTGGGCATGGGATAATAGTTTCCCATAAATTATGAAGAACACCCAGTATCAAGTGATGTGGGGAGACCTGTGAGAGGCTTAAATTATCGTGTTAAAATATTTTAAAAATAATCTAGTGGAATGGAACTTCAATCATCCAAGTAGTAACTTTGGCCTAGATGAGTTAAAATAGGATATTTAAAGGATGTTGGAAACTCTCCATGAAATATGGGATGATGATATCTTTTCCACAATAGATACCAAACAATGAATGTATTCAGAGAGACTAATGTCTATTGAAAGGGTTGAGAGAGATAATTAGAGGGCACTATGGATCAAATAAAGGGATATAAAAACTATATTTTTTCATGAACGAACTAGGTAAAGTAATGTTCTGATAATAATTATATTTATTGGAGGATGTCTCATATATAGATGATGTGGAGGTGGCTTGTAAGATGGAGGGGAACACTTTTAAGAACTCCTTATAGAATATCCCAACCGAAAATAAAGTAGAAATTAAAGGGGTTTTGTGAAGAAACATTTTTTAGAACTTCCTAATGTTGGTGGAGAAAAAGGAAAATGATGATATGGGTGCCACTTAAGGAAACAATAGAGAAAATTTACAGTTCACTCTCTGAATCCACAGTGTGTGCTAGAGCCAGACATGAAATGACCCCAATCTTTATCAAAGGAATGTATCTCTTATTATAGTAATGTAACATAGTATAAATCACATATAACCACTTATGAACCATAATAAAAACTTTATAAATGAATATTTAATGATATAAGAATTATTTCTATAATTTAAGGAACCAATACTGATGAAATAGTAACTTTACCTTAGGAATACTAATATGACCCTTATGAAAAGTAAACCAACCAAATGAATAGTATCATCACCCATTGTAGACCCCTGAAAACGCGTCCCCAAAATTTTCCCAATGCTTCCATAAACGATCCAAGATCGTAGACCTTTTCGCAAGCTTCGATTTGGTAGGTCATAGGGCCCGAACGGAGTTACGGATTAGGAGTAGTGGACATTTGAATTTGGGCAGGAAAAATGCCTCACGAAGCGACTTCGCGGAGTCCCCCCCTGCACCGCGAGCCCGCCGTGAAGAAAAGGAGGCGGGACGACTCCATGATGTGCTTTGACGTTCGTGACGCGCCGCGAAGACCCACTACAAAGCAGAGGAGGTGGGACAGCTCCACGAAGTGCTTTGACGTTCACGACGCGCCGCGAAGATCCGCCACGAAGCAAGATTTGTCTTCGCGACGTGTGAGATCAGCTTTGTGGCGCCCCTTACTATAAATACCCAGCTCACCCCCTTCTCACGAGGGATGACCACAAGCACTTCGCCCCTTCGGCGGCTGATCTCCCAGTCCATGGAGCTCCGCATTGTGGCTCTGCGAGGCCATGCTCCGCGAGCATCTTCCTTCACCTTGCTGCTCCGTGAGACGAGGCTCCGTGAGTCCATGCTCCGCTAGCCAATGCTCCGCGATGTTGCTCTGCGAGACCATACTCCATGAGTCGATGCTCTGCGAGCCAATGCTCCGCGATGCTACTTCGCGAGACCAACCTCCGTGAGACCCCTTTGCTCCGTGAGACCACATTGCTCCACGAGACCCCTTTTCTCTGTGAGATACCATTGCTCCGCGGGGCCATGCTCTGCGAAGCTACTTCGCGAAGACCTATAGGCCAGGGGCTGGCGACTAGCACCAAAGGCGTAATTCCCGATAACTGGGAAGGCATTTCCTTTATAAAAGTAAACAAAACACCACAGAGTACAAGTGGAAGTAATACAAGAAATACAAAAGGAAGTGCTGAAAATTAAATGGGCCAGAATACAAACCGAATCGAAATTACAACTACAACTGAACAAAAGTAAAACAGAAAAAGAAAAATAGCTGGAAGAATGGAAGCAGCTCCCGGGTCGTCCTCCTCAGATCCTACCTGAAGGGTAGGTATAGATAGCATAGCTCCTAGATGGTCCACCACGGATCCTACCTGAAGGGTAGGTATAGATAGCCTCCACAACTCTCTCGCCCGTCAACCTTTTCCGAGTTTCGTCTCATCGTGAAGTCCACCTCTGGATAATGACTCGTCGTGAGGTCCACCTCTGGGTAATGTGTAGTCCTCGAACACTCGTCCTCTGTCAGCGCTGCCCGACGTCTGCAACCAACACAATGAAGTGCGGGCATAGCCCATGAAGGGGTGAGTATACGATACTCAGTGGGGACCCCGAGACCCTCAAGGTCTCACTAAATCCAACACGGATAACCACAAAGAAGGATCTCAACAGATAACCCTTACTTAGGTATAATCTCATACTTATACCTAAGTTATCAAGTAACCCATCTCAACCATGAGGAAACACAAAGGTTATGAAATCAACGGATAACCACTACCTAGGTATATGCCCATACATATACATAAGTGATCAAGTGACCCATCTCAATCATGAGGAAAACACAAATGTCATTGACTCAGCTCAAACCAGGATTTTTATTATCGAAACTGTAACTGCTGATGAGCCCGTCTCTAGAGTGTATAGTGATCTTGTCACAACTCCGAGGTACTGCTCACTAACCTAAGACTGCTGAGGTACTCCTCCTGTCGAGTACCGCGGGTCTGCCACCTCACACAGTAGTGCTCTTCCGCCATGGGTCTGCCACCTCACAAAGTAGTGCTCCCCCTCATAGCCTACAGAGGTACTCCTCCTGTTGAGTACCGCGGGTCTTCCACCTCACAAAGTAGTGCTCCTCCGCCATGTGTCTTCCACCTCACAAAGTAGTGCTCCCCACTGGGCTATGCTAGTCACTCCGAATCGAATCAGACAAGCAGTCATCTTGTCTCAGCTAGCTACACAGTCTCCGTACTCCATACGCTCGTCTCCGGGAGGGTCCTCTCCATGAGCTATAGGTCGATACTAAAAATATCAGAAAGCCCCACAAAGAATTATCTCAAAGGGCCGCCTCGTCATAGGGGTGTCAACGCAATAGACGGCGCGTCAATCGAACGCCCGGTCTGTGAGTTATTAGCCTTTTCATCCCAGGGGCCCAGTTGGTTTCGTGAGAAAACCAACCTGTTCGTATCTCAACTGTACCCCAAACTCTCATAGGGTATACTGATAGGGACCGTTTCTCAATGTGATCACCAACACCACTGACGGTTCGTCAAACAGATGTTCGGTCTGAAAGATATCAGCTTTTCTGTTCTAGGGGCCCGGTTGGATTTCGGGTACAATCCAACCTAGCCATACTCCAACTGCTTCCAAACCTTGGGAAAAGTATGCCAAAAGATCCTTCTCCTAAATAGGAATCCAACAAAGTCGACGACACGTCAATCGGACGTCCAAAGCTCAAGATATAAGTGTTTCCGCTCCGAGGGCCCGGTTGGTTTCGTGTACGAACCAACCCGGCCGAACCCAAGGTACTCCGAAACCTTGAGTGTAATATACCGAAATGACCGTCTCGATCCAAATATCGCATCGCAGCTGAAGGTGCATAGATTAGAGGTCTGCAGCCCACGTTATGGGCAAAATACCATGAAAGGTCCGAAAGTGGGGGTTTCGGGCTCAGACCGACCCGGCCCGAGATCCCCTGGGTCGGCCCGCTTGGGCGCGGCCCAACCCAGCTGGGCGTGACCAAAGGCGTAAATCCCAATAACTGGGAAGGCATTTCCGTTATAAAAGTAACAGAACACCATAGAGTCCAAGAGGAAGTAAAACACCAAGTACAAAAAGGAAGTGCTGAAAAGTAAATGGGCCAGAATACAAACCCAAATGAAAGTACAGCTACAACTGAAAGAAAGTACAACAAAGACAACAGCTGGAAGAAAGGAAGCAGCTCCTGGGTCATCCTCCTTGGATCCTACCTGAAGGGTTGGTACAGATAGCGAAGCTCCTGGATCGTCCACCGTGGATCCTACCTGAAGGGTAGGTACATATAGCCTCTACAATGCTCTCGCCCGTCAACCTCCTCCGAGCATCGCCTCGTTGTGAAGTCCACCACCGGATACTGTCTCTTCATGAGGTCCACCTCCTATTACCATCCAGTCCTCAAACACTCGGCCTCTGTCTGCGATGTCCGTCATCTGCAACCAACACAATGAGGTGCGGGCATAGTCCGTGCAGGGGTGAGTATAACGATTCTCAGTAGGGACCCCGAGACCCTCAAGGTCTCACTAAATCTAACAAGGATAACCACAATGAAGATCTCAACAGATAACCACTACTTAGGTAATGCCCATACATATACCCAAGTTATCAAGTAACCCATCTCAATCATGAGGAAACACAAGGATTATAGACTCAGCTCAGCCATGATTTTATTCATGACGTCGAAACCATGGCTGCTGGAGAACTCCTCAGCCGTCGAGTACAGAGGGACTGCCTCTATAACCATGCGCGTCGAACTCCTCCTCTGTCGAGTACAGAGGGCCTGCCGCTCTAACCAAGCATGCCGAACTCCTCCTCTGTCGAGTACAGTGGGCCTGCCGCTCCAACCAAGTGCGTCGAACTCCTCCTCTGTCGAGTACAGAGGGCCTGCCGCTACAACCAAGTGCACCAAACTCCTTGGACTGCTGTAGTACTCCACCTGTTGAGTACTGTGGGCCTGCTGCTACAACTAAGCGCTTCCCACCATGGGTCTGCCGCTACAACCAAGCGCTCCCCCTCATAGGTTCCAGAGGTACTCCTTCTGTTGAGTACCGCGGGTCTGCCGCTTCAACCAAGCGCTCCTCCACCGTGGGTCTGCCGCTACAACCAAGAGCTCCCCCTCATAGGTTCTAGAGGTACTCCTTCTATTGAGTACCGCGGGTCTGCCGCTAAAACAAAGTGCTCTTCCGCCGTGGGTCTTTCGCTACAACCAAGCGCTCCCCCTCATAGCCTCCAGAGGTACTCCTTCTGTTGAGTACCGCAGGTATTCCACTAATACCAAGTGCTCCTCCGCTGTGGGTCTGCTTCTACAACCAAGCGCTCCCCACTGGGCTATCCGAAACACACCGAGTCGATAGATCAGTAGTTGTCAAGTCTCAGCCAGCTACTAGGTCTCTGCACTCTGCTAGCTCGTCACCGGGAGGGTCCGCTCCACGAGATACTGGTCGATACTCCATGTATCAAAAAGTTCCACGAAGAAGTATCTCAACGGACCGCCTCATCATAGGGGTCTCAACGCAACAGACGGCACGTCAGTCGGACACACGGTCTGTGAGTTACTAGCCTTTTCGTCCCAGGGCCCCGGTTGGTTTTGTGTGCGAACCAACCCGACCGTATCTCGACCGTACCCCGAACTCTCATAGAGTATACTCATAGGGACCTTTTCTCAACGTGATCACCAATGCCGCTGACAGTTCATCAAATGGACGTCTAGTCTGAAAGTTATCAGCTTTTCCGTTCCAGGGGCCTGGTTGGATTTCGGGTACAATCCATCCCGTCCATACTCCAACTGTGTCCAAAACTCAGGAGAAGTATGCCAAATGTTCCGTCTCATCAAGAGGAATCCAACAAAGTTGACGGCACGTCAATCGGACGTCCGGAGCTGAAGATATAAGCATTTCCGCTCCAAGGGCCCGGTTGGTTTCGTATCCGAACAAAGTCGGCCATACTCATTGTTCTCCGAAACCTTGAGTGTAATATACCGATTAGCTTTCTCACGTAATCCCCATCCACTGTTGTGATCCCAATCAGCGGTAAGCCGTTGTGATCCTATGTAGCAGTAAGCGGTTGACATCCTTTTCCAGTGGTAAGCCGTTATGACCTAATCCAGCGGTAAGCCGTTGAAACGCCCAATCGGCAGTAAGCCGTCATCAAAAGAACTACATAGACATTGATTCCCTGCCACGGGGATATGTAGGAAGCCTCTTCAAGGCTCAAGCCCGAAACTATCATCATCCTCATCTTTGTGCCTCCACCCTGGAGTAAGTCCCATCACCATGGGCCGCCTAACGCGTAAGCCCCTCTTCGCTTCTCACGGACGCACCCTTCGCGACGTGATCGTCAGGTCTCTACTGCCTCTTGTTTCTCACACCGAGCATGACTCACGTGGGCTTAGAGTAAGAATCAACCATGGAAATGCCCTCATCCATCTTGACGTTAAATTGTATGCCCTCATCCAGCATGACGTTAAACTGTATGCCCCGTCCATCATGACGTTAAACTGCACATCCATTTGAACTACGAGGTCTTTGATCCATGCCAAGGCATTGTACGTAGGAAGCCTCCATGAGGTTCAAGCCCACCCGTCATTTCTTCACGTCAAGTTCCACCCACATCCTGAATGAAATTAAACTATATTCCAGTCCGACGGAAAGCCGTTATGACCAACCCGAACTATGAGGACTATGATCCATGTCAAGGCACGGTACGTAGGAAGCCTCCCTGAGGTTCAAGCCCATCTCCCATCAGACCAAGGTCCTTTCTTCATGTCGATTCTCCGACACCCCCCATTATTCCCAAACAATGAGGACTTTGATCCATGTCAAGGCATGGTACATAGGAAGCCTCATGAGGTTCAATCCCACCACTAGTGGACCCCCGGGTTCACCTTGATGTCGGTTCGCCGACAAAGCCCTTTGAACTACGAGGTCTTTGATCCATGTTGCGACATGGTATGTAGGAAGCCTCCCAGAGGTTGAATCCCACCACCTGTTGGTCACTCCGACCCTCTTCACGTCAGTTCACCCACACCTGGGCAGCCTAGTGTGTAAGCCCCCCACACCATCTGGACCAAGGTCCTCACTCGCGTCGGCTCGCCGATACACCATTATTAACTACAAGGTATTTGATCCATGTCAAGGCATGGTACGTAGGAAACCTCAACGAGGTTCAAGCCCATCACCATTTGGACTCCAAGTCCTCATTCACGTCGGTCCTTCGGCGCACTCACCTGAACTATGAGGACTTTGATCCATGTCAGGGCATGGTACGTAGGAAACTTCACAAGGTTCAAGCCAAACATCCATCGGACCAAGGTCCACCTTCACGTCGGTCCTCCGGAACACTCACCCTAAATACGAGGACTTTGATCCATGTTAAGGCATGGTATGTAGGAAACCTCAGGAGGTTCAAGACCAACATCCATCGGACCAAGGTCCTCCTTCACATAGGTCCACCGACACCATCCCAAACTACGCAGACTTTGATTCCCTGCCACGGGGATATGTAGGAGGTCTCTTCGAGGCTCAAGACCAACTTCATCGTCGCCATTGTGATGGTCCCATTTCATTCCCCCTACACTTTATTCAACTCTCCATCATCCATTCTGATTCTCACCCAGGCCATCAAATCCCGGTGGGATCATGCCATCCACCTCCTCGCTGCTCCTAGCAGCACATGGGCTGCTATCCACGCATAAGCCCCATAATGTCTCTGGGTCATTGTCCTCTGTGTACACCCCGATTTATCGCCCCTTTGAACTACGTGGGTTTTGATCCCTGTTGTCTATACAGGGTACGTAGAAAACCTCCCTGAGGTACAATCCCGACCAATGGAAAATCTTGGTGTTTCACCATTCTGGGGTGCACACTCCCTGATCCGTCCTCAGTGGTGTTCAGATCAACCATTACGGTGTGACATCTCCCCTCCATGGGGAGCACCACCTCAAATCCGTCTTCATTGGGCGTTCTGATCCATCCCCTTGGTAAACCTTCCAAGTGTTTCCTCCTAGGGATATACCAATCTGATCTGTCTCTATGGGATGTCCTGATCACCCTCATTCCATCTCTGTAAGTCATTAAACTCGCGGCATTCCCCTTGATAAACATGGGAAGATGAAGAAAACATCATATGGCAAATGATTCCTCGCATCCGATCTGGGATGCCTCGGGTTCTGCACCCTTGAGATGCCCTCTTATGAGGAAGAATACAGGTTCCCCTATGTCCACACACCCAGAGATGCCCCGACATGCCTGATGTTGCCGTCTACTCCGACCGAAGGTTGCTACCATGTCAAGACCCTATGAAAAGTCTTGACGGAAGTAGTGTAATTAACCGGCGTCCATGAAGATATGGCACCGAGAATGAGATTCACGAACAACGTATTAAATCTATGAGGGAGACCTAGACTAGGTGACGAGTTCCGATGAGGAATCCATGGAAGGAAGAAGCGACATACCATCATCCCGTTTCGATCAAGGAGGATACGTCCCTAAACAAAGAGTGAATGCCGCCCGCCGTTGGAAAGCGAGAATGCGGGGGCAACAGCAGCACGTCCTCCACCGACGGATGCACGCCCCCGACGAAAGCGTCGGAAACACCCATGAAAGTATAAATATTTTTTTTCATCTTATAAGTGAAAATATGATATACTTATATCATAGTATAATAAATGTTTTTAAAAATTTAATTATGTGTTGGTATTTTTATATGTCATAAATATTTAATTACAATTTTATAATCAATTTAATAATTTAAAAGATTTTTTTTATAAAATCTCTTCATAAATTTATATTTTGATATCTTATTATTTTTATAAAATTTTATGATACCTTAAGTAATGTTTCAATGTGTTATAAAATCAGTTATAATTTTAAAATAAATTTTCCCAAGTATATGATAATTTATTTAAAAAGTAGACTACACATATTTAGAAAATATTTTTTATGAAATGGAGTTCATTTGTGAATTCTACACATCAATAAATCGTTTCAGTGATTTTTTGTGATAATTATGATTTACTTGAATTTTTCTTGAATAGTGAAATACTGTAATTTACGATATATATACATTATAAGATGGAGACACTATTAATTGAGTCATCATTGATGTAAGAACCATTTTTTAAAACTCACATTATATAATTAATTTATTTATTCTAAATAATCAACACTATTTATTTTCTTCATCAAAATAATAAACTAATGAATGAAATAATGATAAACACCCCTCTACCCCATTATAAATACCACCCCTCATCTCCTCTTCTCCTTACACTCCCCAAGATTTTAGATATTCCCAAATTATACAAAATACTATTCCCTATTTACTCCAGCATATCTAGGAGCTCTTGGTCTCATCAAAATACCACGTCTAGGTTCCTTAAAAGGGATCTCAATAAAAGAATTCAAGAGGTAAATCCTATCTCTTTTTCTTTTAATTTCCTTTCAATTTCATTTATTTTCTTATTCACTACTCAACTTCCTTCATAAAAATGAAATCCAAACTACATTACCTTACAAATACTATAATTATACCTTGTTAATTAAATATACATTAGTAAGATCTTCTCTCTTAATCTTTTATTATAAAAATGAAATTATCATCCCTGATGTGTCAATTTACCGACATCGTGGGTGATTCCCTTTTATTTTACATAAAATACTCCATGGATGTTAATAAAAAAAATTAAATGGATTAAAATAGAATTTAATGTGTATTATAAAACTCTATTTTTGTTATAAAACTAACATTTATACATAATAATAAATGATATAACAAAACAAGTTCATTGTGGTTAAAAAACTAGTATAATTAACCTAAAACGATCATCATTAAATTTTATCTAATGATTCATCTTCATGGTATGTAACCAAATTATTTATAATATCACATAAAATTATGTAATATAATTAATAACTTATAATAATTTTTTTAGATATTTATCCTCATTTTACACGAACTTCTATTCATGAATACTACTAAACTGATTGTGAAAACTAAGAACATAAACTCTCTCGAACGACGAAATTAAACTCTATAACTCATAAAAAGACAATAAATGAACATAACTAAACCATAATGAATCATATTCATGTATAAATGTTATTTAATTATTAATTAATTATTCTAATGTTGTTATATTTGACATTTAAGTGAATAAAGAACTTAGACATATGATATGAGTATTTCTCGAACCCAACACTCTTTCTTTGTGTTTTCCCTCATTCCCCCTTTTTAAAGTATATATATTCCTTAAATATAATTTATTCATAATTAAGATTATTTTTTTGCATTTACATGTTTTCTAGTTGTGTTTACGAAAACAACATGTTTTCCAAAAAGAACCCTTAATTCAAAAAAATACACCTTTTACGTCTCAAGATTTGTTTCACTCAAGGTTGATGATTTAAGAATTTTATTCACTATTAAATTTAGGAACCCAATTTTTATTAATATATTTTTATGAAATGAAACCAATTACTTTCCATGGGTTATTTTATGTTCAATATTTATATATGTTCCATGTGGCATGCTTGATAATGTAAATCTTATAATGTGACGAGTGCATCCAGAATTATATAGTGGTCCAATTAATTGGGTAATGTGATTTTTCTCATGAGAAAAGTGAAATATACATGAACAAGATTCTATATTTTTTCACAACTATGTGTGGTATATGACCACTAAAACATGAATTTTCATTTTTATGCACTTCCACATTCGAATACTTTTTTTAATGATTCCTCTCATGATTATGGTCCTATGTCTATGTTATTTTTATGCTCACCCCATGTTAAGATATTAAATGTTTTAATCTATCATCTTCTGGAGATTTTAGATCACCCATTTTTTTGTATATCCTCATGTTATTACATTTACTAATTAGAAATAAAGGTCCAATAAGAAGATATAGAAAAATTAATTGAATAAATGTATGTGTTTTATTTTGTAAATGTTATGTATTGTCCAAATTTTTCCAAGAAACTAAACCTTTGGATCCTCATTCTATAATTATTTTATGTTGTTTATAATTAAAATGATGTAATAGTAATGTAAGAAAAATTAGGGTCACTATAGTTGGTATCAAAGGATGGTTTAGTTAATTCTGGAATTAGGATTTGAGAACCGTAGTGAAAACCCTATTTAAGAGACTAAGTATTAGTAAGAACCCAAGAAGATTTGTTTTAGGAAATGCTAAACATAGGTATCTCATGAGAAGTGCCTTTAGACTTAAATGAACTAAGAAATATATTTTTTATTCTAGACATGTTAAATTATGTTTTACTCTAACCTTTTATATTTTAGAATATGGTGGGAACCATGGGATACCAATCCATCAATATGTGTGAGGGACAATGTATTGAATGCCCGAACGACATCCCCAATGCTTTGGGAGGTGTAGTTCAAAATTTCCGGGCAATGCTTACCCATAAATCTAGAGTTATTAACAATAAACTGAATAATATGTAACATAATCCTTCACTAAAGAGGAAGAAATTGGTTATCAAGTATTTTATGCTGAAACAACCACTGAATTGTAGTGCATATTTTGATCCACTAGTCTTAGAACAGTATGTCAACTTAATAGAGAATATATTTTCAATGACTTACAAATCTGAAATAGAGTTGGTGAATCTATCCATTTGTATCCTAGATGGAGGGCCAACCAATGTTGGTTGGTTATTAATAACACCAAGCCAAGGGAAAAATTAAGATATTAAAAGGATATAATTAAAAACAATTATTCTTAAAAAGTATTTTCCTCAAACACTTCCTTAAAAGAGGGAGTGTGAATTCATAGATCTGAATAAAAAAGGAAGGAGAATATGTTATGACCTAAGAAGTAAATTTCATAAGGATTTCAATGTATTCGTATGGTTTTGTTATGAATAACGAATCCAAAATTTATAGATTCTTTAGTGGTTTAAAACCACACCTTTTTAAGGATCTAACAATTAGAGACTTAGGGAGTTATAAATAAGTAGTTCAATGTGCCCTAAAAGTAGAGATGGTGTTTGGATAATGGTCCCATGGATATGGTGATAAGAAATGAAAGATGGAGTTTCAAGATAGAGGATATCATGAGAAAGGTGGAAAGAAAACTCAACCAACCACATGTTATAAATATGGGAAGAAGCATCATGGGAACTACCTCAAAAGGATATAGAAATTCTTAAAGTGTGAGAAAAAAGGCCACCAAGCTCATGAATGTTGAAAATACATGAGTAAGAAAGACAATGTGTTGGAGGAAAGGAGAACACCACCCATGGTACATTTCTACAACTATAGGAAGCAAGGGAACTATTCAAGCCAATGCACTACACCTAGAGTTTCATGGGTAATCAACATCATCAGCCAACAACGAAAAAGGAACAAGGGAATTATTATGACATCCCTACTATGAGAGTGGAGAAATAGAATGAATCCACAAAAAATACATTTATTATTCAATCAATAAGGAAAATAAGACTTATTTGATTTTGGTTCTATGCATTCCTTTATATCTTTCATTTTTTATAGAACTATTGAATTGAAGTCTACAAACATTGAAGTAGAGATATATGTAAAAACACATAGTGGTGGAATCATTGTAACCCGAGTGTTGGAATCTTATCCTATTGAAATATGTGGGAAGTTGTTTCAAGTGAATCTCATAATACTTCCCTCGGGGGAATTCGATGCTACACTAGGGATGGATTGGATCTTGTTATATAGAACACATATCAACTACAGGGAAAACAAAATATCTTTTCATATTATGAACCATCCCAAGATCCTCTAAAAAGTCATGTAATATAATGAATATGATTTTTAAAATCATTAAATGGTGTGAGTTTTTATTCTATAATGAAGAAAAACCCACTCAAATGGTTGAGTCAAAGGAAACTATCAACCTAGGGGAAACTCCCATTCTTATGGAATACAATGTTGTATTTCTTGAAGAGTTACCAGGACTTCCCTCAGATCGTGAGGCAGAGTTCTCAATAGAACACATACCCAAAGCTAATCCTATCTCAATGTGTCCCTATAGGATGGATCCTATAGAACTATGGGAGTTAAAGAAGAAACTGTAAGAGAATTTAGACAATGGGTTCATACACCCAAGTGCATCACCTTGGGGTGCACTAGTGATCTTTGTCAAGAAGAAGGATGTATCAATGTGGCTGTGTATAAATAATTGGGAAACTAAATAATATCATCATAAATAACAAACATCCTCTTCCAAGTATTGATGACTTGCTTGACTAGATATGAGGACCCCAATACTTCTCAAAGGTCAATCTCCATTCTGGATATCATCAGCTAAAAGTGAAGAAGGATGATATTCATAACACTACCTTCTATAAAAGGTATAGACACTATGAGTTTTTTTTGATTCCCTTTAGACATACAAATTCCCTTGAAATCTTCATGGATATGATGAATAGAGTATTGAGACAGTACCTTGAAAAATATGTGGTAGTGTTTATCAATGATATTCTCATATACATCTAGAGAAAGGAGGAACATGAAAAATATATAAGTATTTTTTTAAAATACATTAAGGAAGGATAATTTGCATGCTAAGTTCAATATGTGTGACTTTTGGATGCATAAATTAACATTCTTGGTACATGTGATCTCATTTGAGGGTATTTATATAAACCCTTCAAAAAAAGCTAATTGATGAATGGCCCAGACCCTCAAGTGCCCTAGAAATCCATAGTTTTTTAGATTAGTAGGGTAATATAAACATTTTGTGAGACATTTATCATGATTTTCAATCCCAATAACTAAGGTAACAAGGAAAGGTGTAAATAATTTTTGGATGTAATAATGTAATGAAATAATCAAGGAGATAAAGATAAGGATGATCATTGCACCAGTACTCACATTACCAAAAGGAAAATAAAGTTTTTTGATATAAAATGAAGCTTCAAATAATGTATTGGGTTGTGTACTCATACCAAATGATAATGTGATAGCCTATGATTGAAGGAAGTTGAATATCTATGAGCATAAATACCCGATGTATGATCTGGAGCTAGGAACACTGATTTTTTTCATTGAAAATCAAGCGGAACTACCTCTATGGTGAGAAGTGTTACATATATACTGATCACAAAAGCCTAAATTATATATTCACATAAAAGGACATCAATATGAATCAAAGGATATGGTTAGAGCTAATCAAAGACTAGGTTTTCTCTATTCACTATCATACTTTAAAGGAAAACAAGGTGGATGATGCTCTTTTCAGAAAAGATTCTATTACTCTATCAATGTTTAGGATTGAGAAAGACTCTATCTTAATGGATATGAAATGGTTGTATAAAATAATAATAATGGTAAGGAATACATATTACCTTTCCCAAAATATTTTCCAACTATCTATCCAAGAGAAGATTAAAGAGGCATAAAGGGATGATCACGAATTACAAAGGAAGGTGAATGCAGTAAAGAATAGGTAACTGAAAGAGTTCAATATCGATGATATTGTTGTGATTTGGTTAGGAATGAGGCTCTGTTTTCCTTCATCACCTATGATAAGGACTAAGATATTGGAAAATGAACATATCTCAACTTTCTCTATCCAAACCGAGAGTTCCAAGATGTATCAGGATCTCGGAGAACATTTCTGTTGGGACAACATGATGAAGGTGATTGCAAAGTATATCTTAAGATTTTTGATAAGTCAACAAGTTATAGAAGAGTTTTATAAGTCCAAAGGGAAGATGAAACCATTTCTTATACCCATGTGGAAATGAGATAATGTCACTATGGACCTTTTCATGTGTCTCCCGATGATATTGAAAGGAAATAATACTATATGGGTTGTGGTATATCAACTCACCAAGACTGCCCACTTTATCACTATTCAGGAAGATCTCTCACCTGAATTACTTGCTACAATATATATAAGGGAAGGGGTTACACTGCATGGATTTAAATTCTCCATTTTCTCTAATCATGATCCCAGGTTCACATCTAAATTATGGAGGATTCTTCAACATTATATGAGTACTGAATTGAATTTCAACATGGCCTATCACACCCAAACTGATGGAAGATATTAAATGACTATTTAAACGCTCAAAGATATTCTAAGAGCCTACTTTTTAGAATTCAACGGTTGATAGGATTTTAAAATCCCATTGGTTGAGTTATCATACAACAATATCTTCCACTCAAGTATTCATTTGGCTCCATATAAAGCTCCTTATAGAATTCTAGGTAGAACTCCAAACTATTGGGATAAAGTTGGCTAAATAATGATAATTGGACTTGATCTTGTGAAGAGTTAATAGAAAAGGTTCAATAAATTTGGGATCATATCAAAGGTACTAATAATAAAAAAAAGAGATGTGATAACAACCATAGAAGGTACTTGGAGTTATAAGTTAGAGATAAATACTTCCTTCAAATATCACCATGGAATAGATTCACACAGTTTGGAAGGAAAGGGAAGCTAATACCAAGGTACATTGGCCCCTTTGATATCCTTGATCGCATATGAGATGTGGATTATCAGATTTCACATCCACCAAATATGGATAAATTTAATGATGTGTTTCATGTATCACTCTTAATGAAGTATATATCAAATCCCTCACATGTACTAAACTCAGAGGTGGTATAATTGGAAGATGATCTCTCT
Source organism: Viscum album (assembly GCA_963277665.1). Lineage (NCBI taxonomy): Eukaryota > Viridiplantae > Streptophyta > Magnoliopsida > Santalales > Viscaceae > Viscum > Viscum album. Next base: position 1,075,335,623 of record OY728129.1, read on the forward strand.
CATGAGGAGTAATCAGTAATGATTCGAGACTCAAGAGATAATTATTTTTCAACAAGACAACCCACCTTATCAAAGTGTTGCGTAGGAACTAAAAATATAAAGTAGAAACATGGGAACTAGAGGAGGTGATGAAGGAGAACTACCCTCACCTATTTACGTATAAATAATTTCAAGGGTAAAATTTCAAAAGGGTGGAAGAATGTAACGACCCAAGAATTTATTAATAGAGTTTCTCCTTTCTTATAGTAATTTCACATAGTATAAACATCATATAATCACTTATGGAACACAATTAAATCTTTATAAATGAAGAATTAATGAAATAATAAGTATTTATAGAAACTAAAGATCCAATACTGATGAAATAGTAACTTTACATCAAGAATAGTAATATAACCCTTATGAATAGTAAAATAGAAAAATGAATAGTAGCCTCACCCATGAATGTATAAATTAAATTTTGGTGACTTATAAGTGAAAATATGATATAATTATATCATAGTATAAGTATGTAAATGTTTGAAAAATTATTAATTAAGTGTTGGTATTTTTATAAGTCATAAATGATTAGTTACAATATTATGATTAACTTAATAATTTAGAAGAAAATTTATTTACATAAAATTTATTCATAAATTAATATTTATATGTATTATGATTTTGGGATAATTTTATGAGACCATAAGTGATTTTTTAGTGTGTTATAAAACAAGATATAATTTTTAGAATCTGTATTTTCCATGTAAATGAAAATTTCAATTAGAAATTAAATTACACATATTTATAAAATTATTTTCATAAAATTGAGTTTATTTTTTAATTATTCATGTATAAAAATTTTTATGGTTAATTTTTGGTATTTTTCAGAATTACATGAATTTTTAGTGAATAGTGAAATATGGCTATTTACGGTAAATATACAATATAAGCTAAATAACCTATTAGTTGATTCATGACTAATGTAAGAACCATTTTTTATAAATCACATCATCTAATTACTTTATTTTGTTTCATGAATTAACAATATTTCTTGTATTGATTAAAATAAAAATCTATTGAATTAAATATTTAGAAAACACCGCTTTCCTCCACTATAAATATCACCCCTCACCCCTTCTTATCCTATCACTTATAAAGATTTGATACTATCTGAAATTATACCCAATACTCTTCCCTAGACCCTCCCCCACTTCATGGAGCTATTGGTCTCATCAAAAGACTAAACCTTGGTTCCTTGACGGGGATCTCTAGATGAGAATTGAAGAGGTGAATCCTATCACTGTTTCTTTTAATTTACCTTCAATTTTCTTGATTTTCTTATTCAATCCTCACCTACATCTATCCAAATGACATGATAAATCAATTACCTTAAATATACTATAATCATATAATTTTAATGGAATATTCATAATTTAACTCCTCCCTCCAACTCTTTAATTATAAAAATGAAATCGTCGCCCGTGATGTGTCAACTTACCAACATCGTCCGTGATGCACTTTCATTTACCTTAAAAGAATTAAATTATGTTAATAAAAACATTAAATGATTTAAAAACATTTTTAATTTCTATTATATAACCCTCTTTATGTTCTGGAACATACATTTATACATAATACTAAATGATGAATCAAAATGAGTTCGTTGTGATCGAAAAAATGCCAAGATTAACCAAAAACCATCACCATTAACCTTTATCTAATGATTCATCCTAATGGTTTATAAAAGAATTATTTATAAGTTAATATAAAATTTCATAATATAAATAATTACATATAATAACAATTCCGGATATTTATCCTCATTTTACACGAACTTCCATTCATGAATACAAGTGAACCGATCATGAAAACTACATAGACGAATGCTCTAGAATGATAAAATTAAACACTATAACACATCAACAGGACCATAAACGAACTTAATTAAACCATAATGAATCCTATTTATATATTAATGGTTATTTAACTATTATTTAATTAATCTAATATGATTATAATGGAAATTAATGTAAAAACAGTCATCAGACACATGGTAAGGGGAATTCTCGAACCCATCTCTATTTCTTTGGGGTTTCCCTATTTCAACACATTTTAAGTATGTATATTCCAGAAATATAATTTATTAATAATTTTATTACATTTTATAGGATATAAATGTTTTCTTCTTGAGTTTATGACAAACACAATTTTTTTCAAAATAACTCTTCTTTTAAAAAACACACCTTTTACTTCTCAAGATTTCTTTCACTCAAGGTTGATGATTCAAGGATGTTATCCACTATTTAATTTGTAAAACTAGATTTTATGAATGTATTCTTATGAAATGAAACCCATTACTTTACATGGGTTATTTTATGTCCAATATTGATATATTTTCTATGTTGCATGCAAGATAATGTAAATGTAATGTTGTGACTGGTGTGCCAAGAATTATATAGTGCTCTAATGAATTGGGTAATGTGATATATCTCATGTGAAAAGTGAAATATTCAAGAACATGGTGCTAGATAGATGTGTGTTAGTTTAATGATAAGACATGATATTTTATTTTTATGCATATCCACATTCCAAGATTTTTCTTAATGTTTCATCTCATGATTATGATCTGGTTTCTATGTTATGATTATGATAACCCCATTTTATTTTGTTACATGTTATTTCATACCCTCATATTGATATTTTAGATCACTCATATATGATGTGTATCATCAGGTGATTACATGAACTAAGGATAATTCAAGGGCCAATAATAAGTCAGGGAAGATGTAATTAAATAATTTTTATTATTTTTTAAATGTTATGTATGGTCATAATTTTCCCCAGACACTAAAAAAAATGGATCCTCATAGTGTAATGATTTTATGTTTTTATCATTAAAATGATGTAATATAAATGTAAGAAAAATAAGGGTCTCTATAAGATAAATTTTGAGGATCCTTTTATAATTATTCATAGGATTTTATTAAGCCTCAAGTGGTTGAGGTGGTGAAGAAATTATTTTGAGATGGTGAAATCACAAGGGTAGTCTGTGATTCCAATCTCATCCTGATTTTGAATGTCAAGGACCGGATCACAACCAACCAGTCTAGACAGATTTTCCTCTTTAACTTCACCTATAAGATCCTCACTAGTCTCATTAATAGATGTTTGGGAAGAGTGATACAAAGTATCATCTCGAATAGATATCATGGGTTCATGTATAACCACAACATCAATGGGTTGATTGGTATTGCAATGGAGATGGTTGATGACAACCACAAGACGTCACTTGGATCTACTGTATTGATAAATATATATATGAATAAGGAATATGATTGGATGCAATGGGGATATATTGTGAAGATAATGAGATAATTAAAATTCATGGAGCGGGTCTAAAATATTGAATTTAGGTTATATGAATCTCTTATTGGATAATAAACCTATTTTTACTTGGACTATTCCATCCTTCTACTGCAACAAAGAAGGATTAGATAGTTTAATATTGGGTCGTATTACGTGTGTGGATTTAGAGGAATAAGTGGAAACTAATGAACAAAATATATATAATTTTCTTTCCATATTCCTTTTCTGTATAATTTGATTTATGTTTTTTGTGTTGTAAGATAATCTGAGAGAAGAAATAAAATGAATGTGTTTTTTACTGCTACAATTTTTGTTACTGTGATCACCTCTGGGGTTCTTCATCTACTTCCAGTATTTTGTTAGCCACTTCCAAAATCCTCATTTAGTGGTATTAGAGCTAGTTGTGAAAGTTATTTACACTGAGATTAATCTATGCGTTATACTTCAATCCGCTTTAGATTCCAAATGAATAAGATAATGAATAGTCGAGATTCCTCAAGTTGTGATCATTTATATTTTCACAGCTTTTCTCCCACAAATTTTAAAAAAGTTATTGGAAATTTGAAATAAGGGTTTTATATTTAATTCCCCATCAACCCTTTTTCCCCACCATTTTTTCATGATTCACCGACTTTCTCCAACCTTCCATGCCTATATTTCAAAGGACACATCATTTTCTCCACACCCAATCCCATATTGACCCACTTTTCATTCCCTAATTATTATAAAAAAATCCCATTTTTGAAAATCAAGAAAAAAATTACATTCCCCATGAATCTCTTTCTTCTTACAAAAAATTTCTCTATTAATATTACCAAAAAAGTCTGAAATTATTAAAAAATGACTTGGAATACTGCACGATAAAAAAATAGAAATCTGCGCTGTTAAAAAATTATATAATAGTTCTAAACGCTTAAAAAACACTCTACCCTTCTAGATACCCACATTTTTCATTTTCCCATAAAAGAATAATTTTTCTCCAACAATAATGAAATTGAACAATATTTTGTCTTAAATATGATGAAAAACAATTTTCATAATTGGTGCATTCAAATACGAGCACTAATTGGAACCTAAGATGTCATGGGCATCATGGAGGACAAATAAACTGATATGAAATCCAAATCCGAAGAGGATTCTCTTCCAGATATTAGAAAGGACACTATTTGGGTAGAATAGAAGTGTGACTACAAGGCCAAATCCATCATCCATCAAGTCCTTAATGAAGAGAATTTTCAAATAATTGCTTTATAAGAATCATCAATGTAGATCTGAGAAAACCTTTTCAAGCCAATAAATATCATCAAAAAAGTGAAGTGGGTACGACTTGAATCTCCATGAGGTGAGTTTGAATACTTGTTTCTGAAATATTCTGAAACCTTTGCCAAGTATAATACTCATTTAATGGTTATGTTAAACCAACTATGAAGGAATAGGTAAAATATTTCCAACATGAAAGTATATGAGGAAATATTGTGATTACTTGATCCAAAATTTGATTACATAGTCATTTACCAATTAAAAACTACTGACCTAGAGATGATCCCTATTGAATAATTTAGGGGGTCTCTACAAGCCCAAAAATTTATGGTGAATTGTAGAAGTGAAATGAATGGATTGGAGCATACCCTAAAGTCAAAGTTGTATCTCAAAAACTATGAAATGGAGAAAGGGGGATACATTGAAGAACCTGAGGATGAGGATTTGATGGAAAATAATTTGACCCTAGAAGAGGAGGATGAGGTGGAAGAAACCCAAATTGAGGAGCTCATGGATATCAAAACTATACTCCATGAGAAGAAGGAGGAGGAAGTAGAAGAGGATTCAAAAATTGACAACATGAAAAAAGAAATGCTCAATGTTATAATTATAAAAAATAAAAATATTATATAAATTAATATTGGAACAAGAAACCCATGGAGAATGTCATCGAGGAGGAACATATCATTGATGAAGGAGATACTTTTTGTGAGTCCCATGTGTTTATGATAGAAACATTAACACAAAATAAAGTTATGTTGTATCTTGAATCTAGATCTTACAACCACATGACAAGTCACAAACATTATTTTTCTAAAATTTCATGAGAAGGTTTGAGGATATATTTCATTTGGTCTTCCATAAATAATATTTCTCTATGAAGGAGGAGATATTATGATCAAGAAAAAACACAACAATAATGATTTCATATATGAAGTCAACATTATACCCAAATTGAGGACCAAAATCTTAAGTCTCATAGAATGGGTTGAAAAAGGATTTCACATAAGACTCTAAAATAAAAAATAGCGATTTTAGATGAAAAATAAATGATGATCTGAAAAGTACTAATGCTTAAGAAAAGTATGTTTCCTCTTATGATCCAACTCAATTTACCATGGTGTTTGACGATGATACTTGAAGATAAATATTAGATATAGAATCTTATGTTTTAGAATTTTAACTATAAATGATTAAGATTATTAATAATAAAGAAGATTGTGAATGGTACCCTATCATTCGACATCTGAATCAAATATGTGAAATTCATGCTCTATGTAAACAAAAAAGAAATACCGTTTCATTGAAGTCCATCTGGAAAGCTACAACGCCACTAGAGTTAGTTCAATGTGATTTTTGCGGTCCATTGAATCCAAAGTCAAATGAAAAAAGGAGGTACTTTTAGAAATTTATAGTTGATTATAGAAATAAAACAAGGATATATTTTCTCAATATGAATTTGGAAGTTTTTATTGTCTTCAAAGAACTCCTGGAACTAGTGGGAAATAAAAGAAAACATCACATACAAACTTTGTGATCCTATTGAGGTGGGGAGTATGCCTTTGATTTTTTTCAAGAATGCCTCAATCATCATATAAATTAGTACCAGTTGTAATAGTTTTTCACACCTCAACTCAATGGTGTATAAAAAATGAAAAATCACACCATTTTCAACATGAAAGGATTTATGTTGAAAGAAAAAGGAGTGATGATGAATTTATTTACTAAATCATCTTTGTGCAAGGTGTATCTTTTCAGTAGATTCCCTATTAAAAATATCAATGAAATGTCACTGCATGAATCTTAGAGTAGTCACTATCCATGTGTAATCCATATTATAGTGTTTGGTTCTATTGACTATGTTCGGATCTTGAAGGAAAAATGAACAAAGCTCAAGAGAAAATGAGTGAAGTGTATCCTTATGGGATATGGAGACCGAGAAATGGTAAAACACGTACATAAACCCATCACCAAGAATAGTTTATTCAGAATATATTTTATCTTTAATAAAAAGGAGACATATAAATGGATTAATGGAGATGATTCAAGAGAGGTATGACTCACTCTAGAAGATGAATAAATAGTTTAAGAAATATCATTACTAGAATGAGGAATTGAAGAAACAATAATGTCATCCCCACTTAATCATACATCAAAATATATTGAATGAGATATTTTTCACATGTGTCCTAAATTTTATTAAGCCTTTTGGATATGTATTAGATAACATTACCAATGTAGGAGTAAGTAAATTTGAATTTTCTCTTGAAGAATTCTAATCTAGTTAACTTTAATGAAGTTAAAACTGATGAAATGTGGACGAATGTTATAGATATGGAAATCCATTTCTTCAAAACCAACATAGGCTACAAAAAATAGATGTAACTAACCATGGTGAAGTCATTTTACCCATTGGTCATCCGCCGAAATATAATTCAAATTCAAGGGTCATAAAGAAAATAAATTTAAGGGGGGATGTTGGATAATAAATTTATTTTTCCTTAGACAGATAAAAACTTCAAATGCAATAATGGAGGCTTGTATAATTCAATATTAGGTATCTTGAAATGTGTGTATTTATAGGATTGGGAAGTAATATTATGTTTCTTGCTGCAACCATTTTTATTTATACGATCACCTGTAGTTACCTGCATCTTCTTCCACTGTTGTGCTAGCTGCTGCCAAAATAAACCTTCATATCAATGGTTCTTCATTTCACATATTGTGAGATGTTTCAGATTCCTCACATCTTTTCCAGGCTTATTTCAAGGTTACCCATCATTTCCTATCCTGTTTATAATGGCATATGATGCACTCAAAAGGAATATCAAATGTGATATTATGAGGGGTATAATACACCCTTTCAAAAATTGGTTGGAGATCCACATTATCTATCCCATCTTGTATTTTAATGATATTCTTTCTTCATTTTTGGCTAGAGAAGATCTATTTACAGATTTAATAAAACAATAATAACCTATGGTAACTAGAGAAGGCCGTTTTTTAATCATAGAAAGAGTAGTATCTACATTTCTAAAGATCACTCGTCCGGTCACAATAAATCCATCCAACATTTGTTGGGAATGCAAATAATAAATTTCGGATGGAGTATTTAGTGGCTCCCATATGTGATGGGAGAAAAAAAATCAATTTGAAATAATTTTCAATCTGATCACAGCTCAATTATTCAATTGTAAAAGTCATATTTTCTCATTTAAGAGAAGTGTTAAGTTTGTTAATAGCATTTTTTACATCCATGAAGGTGCACATAGTTTCAATATTCATGGTTCCCAAAGGTACCACATATAAAATAGATAAAATAATGGGTACCTTTTTGTAGGATATTCAATTAGTGGGGACGTTCCATTGTGCTTCTTATAAGAGGATGGTGAATATGTTTTTTAAATTAGGTGTTAATATAAATTTTTTTATGGAGACCATGAAAGGAATGCAATAAAATATTTCATGGGACATTATCTAAGGGAAGTCCCTGTAATAATGGTTTATGTATGAAAGATATGGGTAGGATTAGAGATTTTGTGAAGAGAGTACTGAAAGTTATTTGATCATGGATCATTGCATTATAGGAGTCCTGGAGATGCTAAAAGACAAATCTTTATAGATTAGTAGATGGGGTGAAATTAGGTTTTGGAAAGACAACTGGTAAACAAATACTCTATATTTCATAGGATTTCTAATCTTAGATATGTATTTCAAGTTGGGGATCATGGACCCAGATCTGATCAATTTCACCCACAATAAAGAAAAGAAAATCATGTATTCATGTATCCACCTAGACGATGAACATGATATTTATATTTTAATGGAGCCAGCCGCTCTTTAGGATGAGGGAGTTTTGTTGTTTGATTCATTCAGTTTAGGATACCTAGGAGTGATGGAGTAGGATGTCGTGAAATGATATCCCTACAAATATTCACTTCATATTGTATGGAATCTTTACCCTCTAAAGAATCACATGAAAAAAATAGATAAAATCCAAACAAAAAAATATGGAAACAAAATTTATCCGGGATTGGTCAGATGACCTGTAACACCCCGAGATTTTATGAAAAATATTATTTTTAATTTCATTAATGTACTATGTTGTACGCTACACCAAAATGAGCTTGCACAAAACGCATCCTTGAATTTCCTTGCACGCAATCGCGACCTTCCTCGATAGCATATGTAGTACGCAGTAATGAGTTTCACTAAACAACAATATGCTATTAAAATATTATTAAAACTAGCCGTTATGAATAGTATTAACCACTTTTTGAAATTTTTGAAATTTTATTTTTCAAAATGAACTTCATTTTTTGATTCGGAATATCGAAATTAGCTTAGGGTAAAATTTTGGTACTTTTCGGATAACTTTCATTTTCTGATGAATAGTGAAAATTACTAAATTTTAATTAAAAACAAAATTTTTAATTAAAATAATTAATAGTGATAAATTATTAATTTTAGTCGTTTTAAAGTATATTTAGAATATATTTTTACAATTTAATACAATGTTGTTCATTGGATGTAATTCTACATTTAAACCAGACATTAACAAGTGTCAATCTTTTGATAGTTATTATCTCTTAAGAACACGCTATTTGTTTTGACAACGGGAATTAGTTTTTAAATTAATTAATGCAACTAATATGTTTTGAATTTGGTAAAATAGACATAGATTTTGAGTTCATAATATCAAATATTGCTTAGGCGTAATTTTTGGTATTTTTCTGGAAACTTTCATTTTTTGATGAATAGTGAAACCACTAAGTGGTAGTTAAAAAAAGGAATTTTTCATAAAACATAAGTTTACCGCTTCTGTGAGTGGAATTTCAAAAATCCGAGAGACACGGTTGATGTCAGTAAGTAAAACATGGTTCAATGAGATGAAAATATTTTTTTGGTGAATAGTAACTTTTCACTTTTTTTTACAACGGTTAAAATTAAATAGGGTAATTAAGGGTAAAAATGATATTATTATTACCCTAACACATGTCCTAATTCTATTGGATAAGTGTAATTCGACCAAAAACAACCTTAGGAATAAAATATGACCATTTAGGCCCACTTTTATTAGATTAGAACATTTATTATTAATTTATTTAAAGAAGGGTTAAAATAGTTAAAATCGAAGTTTAATAAGTAGATAATTTTTAATACAGGGTTATAAATAATATAAATTAGACTATAAATATTCATTAGAAATAAAAAAAGAATTACTACATAATGGTATTTTATTTGTAATTTTTAGACATTGAATAATTTAATTTATTCATGACACAACGATGATGCAGTAATTATCTTATTAATGAAATATTGACATAATTGATGTTATAAATACCAAAATAAATGTAATTTGGGACTTTTTATGAATTCCACTAATTTTATAGGTTAATATGAAATGTTAGTATTTATTTAAGTAACCTTTTTAGGAATAATAATTCTGTTATGATTTTCAAAAAAATAAATTACTAAATAGTGTCAAAATTGACATAAAATAGTTTTTAGAACACATATTATATTATTAATTGTTATTTTATTCTTAAAAATCTAAGGTTCGGCCAAATGACTTAAATAAGGTTATATATATTAATAATAAACAACTTGGGGTTCTTTTGGCTTGTTATAGTAAGTTTATTAACCTTATAGTGTAAGAACACAAAAAGACACCGTAAAAGTAAAATTATCTAACTTAAAGTTAAATATAAATGATAAGGTTACAATAGGAACCTAAACTCGTCTGAATTCTATTGGATGAGAGGCTATAGACCCATCCCCACCTTAGCTTCGAAATAAATCAATTTGGAGCTATTTTAAACCGAATTGGGCTTTATAATAAAATAATATTTTTAGTTATTCCAAAGGTTCCCCTCTCCTCCATTATAAAAGGCACCTCCTCCCTCTCCTCCTTACACCAATTGGAGCCTTCAAGCTCGGCCAACCCCTGACAATTTCTCCTCTAAACTTCCCTAGAGACATCCTAGAGATCCTGGTATTCCTCAAAGACCAATTTTAGTGCCCTAAAAGGAGGTCTCAAAGAAACGCCTCAAAGAAGAGGTAATGCCCGTTACAGATTCTTTTATCTTTATTTCTTCTTCCACTTATTCTTATTAGGTTGTTTCATTATGAAGTAATATAATCAGTATTAATCATATAATTAAATGTTGTTATATGTATTAAACAACCCTATTTCACCATCTATCCATCCTACTGAAAACAAAATCACCGCGCGTGCGTACGTACAGAATACCATCTCCACGCCGTGGTGTAATCTATTTTCCACCACCACCTTACTTGGATGGGTATAATGATGTAAATAATAACTATATATGATTATTTTAAAGTGATATTGATTCTGAAATAGTATAAATGCACTCCAATATAGTCCCATGATCATGAGAACAATATCATCGCTCGTGCGTATGTACGGACTACCGTCTCCACGATGCGATGAGATTCATTCTCCACGTTAACCATTCATGAATGATTATAAAGTATATATAATAAGTAATCATTAAATATATGAAATAATAATGATACTGGATTTATGTTTATATATATGTATGTCATCTAATTAATTCCATTCAACTCAATAAGGAAACGAAAACAGCGTTCATGCATACGTACGACCTACCGTCTCCATGAACGGTGTATTTCTTTCCATTTACTGATTTATTATATATATGTATATTATGAATATATATTATATATAAATCATGTTTTATATGCTGGGATTAATTAATCATGATCTAAGTAATCATATGAATAATTACAAGTCATAACACGGACGATAAATGAAACAATTTTACCCAAAACGCTCTTTAACATGGAATTTACAAAAGAACGGGTAATATAAAGTCATAAGTGAACCATATATGATATCATAACAATGAGTATGATTATGGCATAAGTCAATGACATTATTTAAATCATTATACAGGAGGTTCGGACACTTATGAAGCAAATTAGACCTAAGGTAAGGGAAATATCACAATCTCATTTTTTTCCGAGATTGTTTATATTTTGGAATTTACTGGGGTGCATTTTATCATCCACATCCATGTTTCCTCAATATGTAATAGTTATATTTTTCTACAATAGTTTATATCCAATTTTACCCTTTGGTGAGTTTTTAGTAAAAGATATGAAAGGAATCTTTTGTCGTTTTTTGTACGAGGTACTTTTTGACTTTTCCGACAAAAGTACGGGAATAATGTTTTTTAACTTATACGGCATGAATGGATTTTTAAAACATTATTTCCAAGAATATTCCTTTAAAAGTATTCAAGCTTATTTTTAATCAACATCTTTTAGATTAAAATTGTATGACATGTTAAGAAAGGAAAAATGTTTTTGACGTAGAAAGGATATTTTCTTCAAGAATGGAGTTCAAGTGTTTTATCAAAATTATTTTCCAACTAAGATAATATAGGGTTCTGTTTATATACCTATTATTACATTGATATGATTATGTTGTGATGGATATATTTTTATGAATTCCTTTATCTTATAAGAATGGTTTTATGATGTCATGATGTTTAAGATTCCCATTTTTATTACATGGGTTATGCTATGATGTATAGTTTATGATTTTGTGGCACACATAAGAATGGTATCATTATGAGATGGGTGGGACCTATATCTCTCTCCAATGCATTGGGTAAAGATTTTATATCTCATGAGATAGACATGGCTGGAACGGCAGGTTATATCTGTTCAGTGAAACAGGACTGAAACGAGGAGTGAACTCGGTTCAGAAATGGACTTTGTCCACTAAGATAGTCTTGGCAATGAGTCTTGACTAATAATAAATGATTATCTATGATTATGTGTGTATTCCACAAAGGTTCATGTTTTAAGTTATGATTATTGGGATTAAATTTCACTACAATGATTTATCCCATGTTATGAAATTATGATTTCTTTTGCAGGTTAAGATTTACAAAAGTTATGTTCTTATGTATATGATGTGATTGATATTTCTTTTGTTTACCCTTACTGATCATTTGAGATCACCCTTTTATGTTTTCTTTTCCCCAGGATATAAAGAAAGGTTTTAGGTAAAAAAAAAAGAAAATCTTTATTGGAGATGTTGAAGATCTTTCACCACAATTAGAAGATTATATTCCGAGTTTCCAAAGACACTAAACTATTACGGTCCTTGTGTTTGTATTTTTGTTATGTACTAAGTATTCCGCAAAAGTAATGTAATGTCCATGTACGTTAGGCTTCAGGTCTCTATAGTTGGTATCAGATGAAAGGTTTAGTCAACCTTTGGAAACTGGGATGCGAAAACGTTAGTGAGATCCCTAGAGATATTTCTAAGGTATGTCTAGGGATGTCCCTGAGGATAAGTATAAGTATAGGATATAGTCCTAGAACTATGGTAACGATCTTAGAATTTAACCTAATATGTTAGATATTGAAGTTACCCCACCTTTATTATGATTTTTTCCTCTAACACTATTCTTTTTGGGTTTTAGAAAATGGTTGGAAACAAGATGATTCACGATAATAGTGGATATTATAGACAATGGAATGATATTCTTCATGAGAAACCAAATGAAATGGGATTTGGAAGTCCAACCATCATTATTATGCCAAATCAGAAATCTCATAATATGATCAATAAACTCAAATTTGGTAAGTTTCCTGACTCACCTAATAAGAGAAAGATAAAGTTTCATGATGATCATAGAGGAAAGAAAGTTCAATTCCCCCTATGTAAATCATGTGGGAAGATGCATAGAGGAGAATGTTTCAAGGGAACTGGAAGATTCTTTGGGTGTGGAAAAGAAGGACACAAATCCAGTAAGTGCAAAGGAAAAGGTTCAGTTAACACCATGGATGAGGATAATGGTATTGCTACGACATCAACAATGGTTAAATGTTTTAAATGTGGAATGTACGGGCATTATGCAAACCAATTCCCTAAGGGAAAGTCTCATGATGATAATCAGTACGACCGTATGAGTAGTATTTATGTTGATGATGATGAAGAGACTAAAAATGATATGTGAGTTTAAAGAATTGTTGAAGCTCGGTCAATGGTTTAAGAAGGTAGTGGAATGATTACATGTTTATCAAGTGTAATGTTGTATAAATAATCTCATGGTACTATGGAATAAAGAGACATCTAAGGATTGTTACACTATTGTCTTTCCTTGAGTTTTGAAAGTGTATGATTAATGGTACCAGTATCCATTAAAGGTTATTCAGATATTTTTGGAATATAGATGATATGCGCATAATGAAGGGATAAGGAGAAAATTAAATGTTTGATAGTATTCATGAGCTCATGACTAATATAAGGAGAAGGTTATGTAGTGGATTGAGTATGTAGAATTTTTGGATTTTGGTATGTGGATAGAGTTAACTTTTGACAGCATTCATGTTTTCACTAAGGTTTAATGCGTATTCATTTTTCAAGAGAATACATGATTAAGGTATTCACATGATTGGAATGTGACGAACAAGATATATGGGGGATAAATGATGGTATTCACATGCTTGGTTGATGACATTTAAAGTAATAATTTTCTTTATATTATGAGCTTGGACCGAAGTATTTTAGATAAGCCTAAAGATTGGAATGGATTATGTTGGACATAAGTTAGTATTGTTTAAGGATAGAACATTTGATATTATTTATGTGATGTTATAGTAATGTAGTTTTAGAAAAAGGACAACCTGCAGGATGGGTGATAGCCCATCGCGTCGGACAAGGCTATGGGAATCAAACCCACAACAAAAGTGCGACTGGCCTTTATCGCCTACCACTAGCCTATAGGAAGTCCCTGGTTAGTATAAACTAGTTTTATTTTATTAAGTGGTATGATAGATGAAGTATATGTCCATTTTGGAACGATATACGATAGATGGACTTATGTATATTTGATAACTTTTGTTAACCTTTTCTTTGAAACAGATGGAATGACCCATCATTCTATCACATGATTTATTAACACTTCATGAATAATAAACTCAACTTCATTTCTTTAAGAGATGAAGTGGAAATCGTTCAAAGCACTAACAACATTGAGATTGTACCAAAATAAAGTAAGTATTTATTCTAATTCAAAATCTTCAACATTAGGGAAATGATCTTGAAAACCAAATTTTTTTTGTCCTAGTGCCCTTATATCCGATGAATCAGATGGTACCCTAGATCATCACAAATTTATGGCTTTGTGATTGCTGGCTTTTCTATAGCCATGTTCTCTACCACTCTCTATTAGAACATGATGGTTAGATTTCTCTTCCATATCCATATTTTCACCTATGTGGAAACCCAATGATTAGTTTATTTGGGTAACCGTTACGTTTCATACTTTTGTTTTTAAAGATTGGGTTTGGTATTCCTTTTTACGATGTGGGTTTCAATCAAAGAAACTTTCGAATAGTAAACCATTTATTACCCCGACGAATTTCGAGGGAGAAATTCTTTTTAAGGGGGGAAGAATGTGACACCCCGAGATGTTATGAAAAATATTCTTTTTAATTTCATTAATGTATTATGTTTTACGCTACTCCAAAAGGAGCTTGCACAACACGCATCCTTGACTTTCCTTGCACGCAATCGCGACCTTCCTCAATAGCATGTGTAGTACGCAATAATGAGTTTCACTAAACAACAATATGCTATTAAAATATTATTAAAACTAGCCGTTATGAATAGTAATAACCACCTTTTGAAATTTTGTAAATTTTATTTTTCAAAATGGACTTCATTTTTGGATTCGGAATATCGAAATTAGCTTAGGGTGAAATTTTGGAACTTTTCGGATAACTTTCATTTTCTGATGAATAGTGAAAATTACTAAATTGTAATTAAAAACTACCGTTTTAATCGAAATAATTAATAGTGATAAATTATTAATTTGAGTGGTTTTAAAGTATATTTAGAATATATTTTTACAATTTAATTTAATGTTGTTCATTGGATGTAATTCTACATTTAAACCAGACATAAACAAGTGTCGAACACGCTATTTGTTTTGACGACAGAAATTAATTTTTAAATTAATTAATGCAAATAATATTTTTTGAATTTGGTAAAATAGAAATAATTTTTGAGTTCATAATATCAAATATAGCTTAGGACTAATTTTTGGTATTTTTCTGGAAACTTTCATTTTTTGATGAATAGTGAAACCACTAAGTGGTAGTTAAAAAAAATGAATTTTTCATAAAACTTAATTTTACCGCTACTGTGAGTGGAATTTAAAATATACGAGAGACACGGTTGATGTCAGTAAGTAAAATATGGTTCAATGAGACGAAAATAATTTTTTATGAATAGTAACTTTTTACTTTTTTTTACCACGGTTAAAAGTAAATAGGGTAATTAAGGGTAAAAATGATATTATTATTACCATAACACATTTTTTAATTCTATTGGATAAGTGTAATTCGACTAAAAATAACCTTAGGAATAAAATATGACCATTTAGGCCCACTTGGATTAGATTAGGACATTTATAATTAATTTATTTAAAGAAGGGTTAAAATAGTTAAAATCAAAGTTTAATAAGTAGATAAATTTTAATATAGGGTTATACATAAGATAAATATGACTATAAATATTCATTAGAAAGATAAAAAAATTTACTACATAATTGTAATTTATTTGTAATTTTTAGACATTAAATAATTTAATTTTTTTATGACACAACGATGATGCAAATATTATCTTATTAATAAAATATTGACATAATTGATGTTATAAATACCCAAATAAATGTAATTTGAGACTTTTTATGAATTCCACTAAATTTCTAGGTTAATATGACATGTTAGTATTTATTTAAGTAACTTTCTTAGAACTAATCATTCTGTTATGATTTTCAAAAAAATCAATTACTAAATTGTGTCAAAATTGACATAAAATAGTTTTTAAAACAAATATTATATTATTAATTGTTATTTTATTCCTAAAAATCTAAGGTTCGGCAAAATGACTTAGATAAGGTTATATATATTAATAATAAACAACTTGGGGTTCGTTTGTCTTGTTATAGTAAGTTTATTAACCTTATAGTTTCAGAACAGAAAAAGACACGGTAAAAGTAAAATTATCTGACTTAAAGTTAAATATAAATGATAAGGTTACAATAGGAACCTAAA
This sequence comes from Viscum album, assembly GCA_963277665.1. Classification (NCBI taxonomy): domain Eukaryota; kingdom Viridiplantae; phylum Streptophyta; class Magnoliopsida; order Santalales; family Viscaceae; genus Viscum; species Viscum album. The sequence continues at coordinate 1,075,352,357 of OY728129.1, forward strand.
CTTATATAAATTCTATTGTATGAGATGATTTCGACCCATCCCCACCTTAGCTTCAAAATAAATCAATTTGGAGCTATTTAAAACCGAATTTGGATTTATAATAAAATAATATTTTTAGTTATTCCAAAGGTGCCCCTCTCCTCCCTTATAAAAGGGCACCTCCTCCCTCTCCTCCTTACACCAATTTGAGCCTTCAAGCTCGGAAAACCCCTACCACTTTATCTTCTCCACTTACCTAGAGTCATCCTAGAGGTCCTGGTATTCCTCAAAGACCAATTTTAGTACCCTAAAAGGAGGTCTCAAAGAAGCGCCTCAAAGAAGAGGTAATGCCCGTTACCGATTCTTTTATCTTTATTTCTTCTTCCACTTCTTCTTATTAGGTTGTTTCAATATGAAGTAATAAAATCAGTATTAATAATATACTGATATGTTATTATAAGTATTAAACAACCCTATTTCACCATCTATCCATCCTATGGAAAACGAAATCACCGCGCGTGCTTACGTACGAAATACCGTCTCCACGCCGTGGTGTAATATATTTTCCACCACCACCTTACTTGGATGGGTATAATGGTGTAAATAATAACTATATATGATTATTTTGAAGTTATATTTATTCTAAAATAGTATACATAGACTCCAATACAGTCACACGATCATGAGAACGATATCATCGCTCGTGCGTACGCACGGACTACCGTCTCCACGACGCGATGAGATTCAGTCTCCACGTTAACCATTCATGAATGATTATAAAGTATATATAATAAGTAATCATGAAATATATTACATAATAATGATACTGTATTTATGTGTATATATATGTATTTCATCTACTTAATTCCATTCAACTCAATAAGGAAATGAAAACAGCGTTCATGCGTACGTACGACCTACCGTCTCCATGAACGGTGTATTTCTTTCCATTTACTGATTTATTTATATATCTATATATATTCTGAATATATATTATATATAAATCATGTTTTATATTATGTAATTAAGTAATCATGATCTAAGTAATCATATGAATAATTACAAGTCAAAACACAGACGATAAATGAAACAATTTTACCCACAACGCTCTTTAACATGGAATTTACAAAAGAATAGGTAATATAAAGTCATAAGTGAACCATATATGATATCATAACAATTATTATGATTCTGGAATAAGTCAATGACATTATTTAAATCATTATACAGGAGGTTCTTTCAGTTACGAAGAAAATCGGACCTAAGGTAAGGGAAATATCACAATCTCATTTTTTTTCCGAGATTGTTTATATTTTGGAATTTACTGGGGTTCATTTTATCATCCACATCCATGTTTCCTCAATATGTAATATTTATATCCTTATAAAATAGTTTTTATCCAATTTTACCCTTCGGTGAGTTTTTAGTAAAATATATGAAAGGAATCTTTTTTCATTTTTCGTACGAGGTACTTTTGGACTTTTTTGACAAAAGTACAGGAATAATGTTTTTTTAACTTATACGACATGAATAGATTTTTAAAACATTATTTCCAAGAATCTTCCTTTACAAGTTTTCAAGATTATTTTTAATCAACTTCTTTTAGATTAAAATTGTATAACATGTTAAGAAAGGAAAAATGTTTTTGAATTAGAAAGGATATTTTCCTCAAGAATGGAGTTCAAGTGTTTTATCAAAATTATTTTCCATTTAAGATAATATAGGGTTCTGTTTATATCCCTATTATTACATTGATATGATTATGTTGTGATGAATATATTTTTATGAATTCCTTTATCTTATATGAATTTTTTTATGATGTCATTATGTTTAAGATTCCCATTTTTATTACATGGGTTATGCTATGATGTATGGTTTATGATTTTGTGGCACACATAAGAATGGTATCATTATGAGATGGGTGGGACCTATATCTCCCTCTAATGCATTGGGTAAAGATTTTATATCTCCTGAGATAGACATGGCTGGAATGGCAGGTTATACCTGTTCAGTGAAACATGACTGAAATGAGGAGTGAACTCGGTTAAGAAATGGACTTTTTCCACTAAGATAGTCTTGGAAATGAGTCTTGACTAATAAGAAATGATTCTCTATGATTATGTGTGTATGCCACAAAGTTTCATGTTTTATGTTATGATTATTGGGATTACATTTCACTACTATGATTTATCCCATGTTATGAAATTATGATTTCTTTTGCGGGTTAAGATTTAAAAAAGTATTGTTCTTATGTATATGATGTGATTGATATTTCTTTTGTTTACCCTTACTGAGCATTTGAGCTCACCCTTTTATGTTTTCTTTTCCCCAGGATATAAAGAAAGGTTTTAGGTAAAAAAAATAAGATCTTTATGGGAGATGTTGAAGATCTTTCACCACGATAGAAGATTATATTCCGAGTTTCCAAAGACACTAAACTATTACGGTCCTTGTTTGTGTGTTTTTATTATGTACTAAGTATTCCGCAAAAGTAATGTAATGTCCATGTACGTCAGGCTTCGGGTCTCTACATGACCTATGTCAATGGGGAATGAAACTGATAATCTTATTCAAATGGTAATATATATAGATTATAAATCCCTGTCCATTTCCCACAAAAGGGACACATATTTATAGATAGAGTTGAGAATCAGATTCTAATGGCCAAGTCAAAATTTTCCTGCTGGTCAGCAACTCATACTACGATTCTTCTTCCATAGCACCAAACTTCCTCTATAATCATTATGTAGTTCCAAAACAATTTTCAAGTTATCCTTGAGATGTTGGACATCTATTGTGATCATACACCATCCGTTGTAAGTTAGTGGATAGTGATATTTTTCATCTATATTGAATAATCGATACCTTGATGATTAATATCACTATATTGCTACTCAAAAAAATCTTCAAGATGATTATTACTTCCCAAATCCTATGGGAATATCATGTATGATTTAAATTAATCAAGTCCAAACAATTTTGGAACATTATCCTTATAACATCCTTCTTGTCCTTCGAAGAAAGAACTAGAACCCATGTCATATTCTCTTGTAGTGAACTTATTTCATCTTCCATAATAGAAATCCATTAGTTCATTTGTTTACTATCCAAAAAATCTTGATAAAAATCTAAAAAACAATATTCAAAAATTAAAAGAGCATATCTACCTGATTTTTCATACCCAAAAGGTCTCTATTTGATCCTTCGTGTTCTACCAGTGGTGATACTGTTATTTGATATCACTTCTCCACATGTAATAGTCTCATCATTCAAATAATATAAAGAATCTTTTCAAATACATTTCATCATAAGGATTTAAATGTGGATAAATTTTATAGCTTCATCATCAATGTTTATTTGGTAACCAATATTACCCAAAAATCCAATTGATATAATATTCCTCTATAATTTTGGTTCACATCTTAAACATGTAAGGTGTTGAGTTGTACCATCATGTTTCTTTAACCGTATGTTCCAATATGTCTCGTGTGGAATTCATGGTTATTTACCATAAGTACCACACCTTTATCCAACTACTTAAGGTTTGAAAACCAATCATGATTCCTTTACATATAGAATAAACAACCCAAATTAGGAATCCAACCTTCTGAATGGTTGAACTTCAAGGAAACAAGGAATAATGTATCTTCAACATCCTCAGTTCTCTATATATAATTTTCCTTCAAATTTCCTTTTTTGGGACAATAAATATTCTAGTTACATTTTCATGACAATATAAACACTCATCTTTCATTATACTTCTAAATATAGAATCACATTTTGATGTCGATCATGATTCATATCTTTTGAATACTTTGGATTTCTATCCAAATTCTCTTCCACTAGTTTTCGTCAATGCCTTTGATATTAAATCTCTGTGGTTATACTTTTCCTTCCACCCATACTCATTATTTACTAAGGAATTTGATATATCAACAAAATTAACCCCATACTTACCATATAGAAACATTGTAGTCAGTTTATCATAACTCTAAAGTAGTGAGTTTAACAACAACATAGCCTTGTCTTCTTCTCCAAATTTTTACCCAAAAAATTTTCAAATCTTACAAGATTTTATTAAAACTATCAAGGTTCTCAATCATAGATATACCTTCCTTGTACTGAAATATGAATTTTTATATATTATTACGAATATTAATGAATTTATAAATATAATTTTTCTCCATATTATTCCACAAGATTTTTTATAGATATATTACATCACACTGTATTTATAGTCTATATCTAAACAAATCTAGATCATAACGCAGACTTGGCAGTGGAGTATCTTCCAATCATCGACAAAGATGTTGGCTAGTTTCTCTAAAAATGTGATATCTAACCCCTGTTGAGTAATAAAATCTAAAACATCACATTGTTACATGTCAAATTTATTCGCCTAGTCAAATTTAGCCACCTAAAATTAGGTTTTGGACACCATAATTCTATGTTTAGAAGTAATTTCAGTTTTTGTTTATGTATTTGGTGCTGAAACCTAATGTGATATGGCACTACTTTCTTCTTATAGAATCACTATATAAAATAGATCATCATTTTAAAAAATGGTCATAACTGATGAATCTAGAATAATAAACAAATCTAAAATCAACTATTTAAACAATTAAATCTGACCACAAATTAGAATTAATTTTTTTTCTCTAAAAAATCTACCAATTTTTTATAAAAAATGTTCCAACAATGATTTTATCCAAAAAATAAACCTTTTTTAATGTGGGTGAAACCTACTCATGAACCCACATACTAATAATCATGTGGGACCTTTTGTTGTTCCTTATTATATACACAATGAAAAAGAAAAAATAGAAGTTTTGGTTTTATTACATGCTTCACACTTATCAAAATAAATAAAGTATAACTTTTATATTTTCTTTACATGAATCTAGAAAAAGACACAAATACCCCTATTGATTTTGTATTCTAAACACAATAGACACCCTCTCCCCCTTCCATTTACACACGCATAAGCTAGTTTTATGGAGTTAAAAACCCTGAATTAGTAGAAAAAACAAACATAGGGAATAAGAATATGGGAAAATGATCCAACCATAGAGAGGTGGATCTTTGTAGAAATAGTAAGAGATAGAATTCCAGAAAGTGGTATATGTGTAGTAGTGTAAACATCAAGATCATTGAGGGGATCAATCATTAACCATATAGGGGTTGTGGAGGGATGAATGATTAGTAGATGGTGCATATTCATTAATGGTAGTGCTATTTATTCCTATGTAATCGAACCCAAAAATTTGATACCAATTTATTGTGGAGAAGCCTCACCCTCTCAATAATATCACACAAAAAACAGATAAAAAAGGGACACATGATTTAATATGGTTCAGTAGGATAACCTATGTCCACATAGAAGGAAGGAGATAATCTTATTCAAACATGAATACATATAGATTACAAATCCCATGTCATTTTCAACATAATAGAAAAACATTATAGCCATAGTGAAGGAAAAGATTCAAATTTACACTTCCAAATTTCTCTAGGTGGTCACCAAATCCTACTACGATTCTTCTTTTATGGAACCAAACTTCATCTGTAGTCATTAGGTAGTTTTAACCCAATTTTCAGGTCATCATTGGGTGGCTAGAAACCCATGGTAGTCAACCATCATCCACTGAAAATCAGTGGATGGTGATATTTTTTTCAACATTCATTGCTTACATGTTTATAGATTATGGAAAAAGGATATTTCAACAACTGATAATATTCAAATTAATGTTATCCCCTTGTCATCACATTACTAGTGTTGTAAGTTTTCTAAAATGGTGTCATCCTGTCATTTTTTCTTCAATGGGAACCCAGAATGCTTTATATGGGCACTCATCATCTAATGACCAGTTATTATGGTGTAGGGAGTATCCATGCTAAATTTTATATAATCCTTGTTAATGGGGTTAATTCATCATGGTAATGAATTCAACTATAACGACATGGTGTTTGTTGAGGTTTCATGGGTGCTTTGAGATGAAAGTAATAAATGTTTGGAAGGCACATGATACTCTTTTGTCGTCATATAACTTTTAAGGGTTTTTAAGGTGGAATAGAATGAAATTATTTTTTAGGTGGAGGGACCACTACTGTAAATAGGGGTTAATTCCAAGAGGCTCAGTTATCCTGGAGAGTTCACATAGGGATTTCCAAGGGAGGTGGGTTAAGTGGAATCCACATAGAAGTAGTTTATGGAGAAATGTTTATGGGTACTATATTCAAGGATTTGTGAGTGGGGGTATCATGGTTCACAACGTAAGAGGCTCAATTATCCTTTGTTTTGGTTCCCTTTATGAGGAGGATAATTCCATTAGGGTGGAGATAATACCTATATATAGTGGCCTCTCTCTATAAGGGATCTATAACATTGGAATTAGAGTGGTGGAATCAGATTCCAAATTTCTCATTGTCATACTTGAGGATATCACAAAATTTCCTTGGAATATTTTCTATCTCATTAGAAAATACAGGATCCTCATTATTCATGAAATGAAGGTAAGTCACACTTGGAGGGAGGAAAACATGGTGGCTGAAATCTTGGTTAGAAAGGGGAACTCTAGTTATAATATTATTCTATATAATTGTATGGCTGAACTTCCATATGATTTTAAATTTTTTGTTACCAGAGATTCATTATGCCTCACCAACTTTAGTCCTCTCAGAGCTTTAGGAATTTTGGAATAAAAAGTGAATTATGAGTGAGAATAATGATTACTTTTTTTACAATCAATTTCATTTATCTTTTTTATTATACATAAATGATTATATTATTGATAATTAATTTTTATAGCTATTAAATATTTATATTTTTTGAAATTATTCTCCCAATAAAGGGAATTTTGGTATTTAAATAAAAATTCAAGAAAACCGTTATAATGAATCAAACACTATACATCATGATCACAATGATATGTCAATAATTGTTTTTTCTTTTTTAGAAACAAAAATATCAAAACATTATGAAATGTTTATGAAAAGTAAACATTATTAATATTTGTAATTATATATTAAAATAAATATTTCATAATTTTTTTATAATAAATGTTACGTAATGTTTACAATAAATTTTTTTCTTTTAAAACATGTTCATCTAGTGAAAATAATTTAGAAATTAAATGAGCCATAATGTAACTAAATACAAATGATAAGGTAAACATAAAATGTTATATGACATAACATTCAATATATTTAAACTTTGTGACTTGAAAATTTGTATCTTATTATGTTTACCATTAGATTATACTAACTTCATCACAAAGCTGATAGGAAAATAAAAATAGAAATTAATAAAGATATATGTGTAAAATGAATCATGAATATATTGAAATATATATAATTATTTATATATAAAATAGAGAATATAGGAGCAAGAAATCATACATGCCAGTGGTAGGAATTGTATCCCTATTTCCTTTCGGTCAATGGATCATTCCCTACGACCTCTCCAGATGAAAAATTTTCATTCCGGTTTATGGGATGCTTATTTTACTAAAAACATTTTATTTTTAATAAAATAAATCAACAAGATAACTCATGTTATTAACATATACATAAATACCTGGTTGTTATTATTAAAAAAACAGAGAAATGAAATTAGAATTTACATATTTTATTTATGAATAAAATTCATAAAAACTTCCATTAGAAATTTAGAATGTTATATTCTACCTCTTAAACAAATTGAATCCTCATAAATTTAATTTTTTCTTACAATAATTAATGTATCTTAACATACAAATAATTTTACATGTAGATTTTATCCTGATAAGTAATTCCAAAGTTACTACTAGGAATATTAGTATTTATTAATTAATTATTTATAAACCAATGAATATAACATTATAAGATTTATACTTGTGAAAATTCTTCCAGAGACATACCTTGATATTTTAGATATTTTTTCCATATAATACTCGATATATTTGTTATTTTTTTACTTGATCTGGATAAATTATTTTACCATCAAGCTATGGGATATAAAAAACCATACATAATAGATTTCATTACATCCTCTATGTATAATTTAATTTGTTGGTATTGTTTCTATAATTTGTTCACATATTCTACATTTTATATTCTAATGTATTGAATTACCATGAAAATTTTATCACTAAAAAAGCATGAAAATAAAATTTTAATTGATTATAAGTTCCACATAATAATTTTAATTTATTATTATTATATTTATCCATTTACTCTAACAATAATGGTGAGTGTGAGTTAAAGACAACATCGAAAGAAATAATATAGTGTATTAAACATAAATTACTTTATTATAAACAAAAAAAATAATCAATTATAAATTACATTATACATCATTTAATTACTCCTTAATATTTAAATTTAATTAAACTCAAACAAAAAATATTGATTGTTTTATAGTTAACCATAAGAATAACTACCAAGGTGTAACATGGGAATATCTGTATATATTAAGAGAGGATACCTAATATATTCTCAATGAAACCAGATTCCCACTTAGTTCCATTATTGAAAACTCATTCCTCATAATGTCAATAGGAGATTAAATGTAAATTAAATATATTAAATAGTGAGTGTATCTTGAATAAATCATTTTTATAATTAGGGGTTATGATCAAAGGACATACTATCACATCGTTAGGGGAATTATCTTTAGTTGAAGTAATCACATAATCTGGGTCATACTCATATGGTGTTTTTTATGTTAAATTTAAATGAATATTGTATAATTGATTTAAAAATGTTATGATCTTTTTATTTTTTAAGAACATGATATTGTAAGATTAATTCATAACATTACATTCATGAGAATTAAGGCCTTTGTATTCACACTAGAAAAAAACACTCATTACTTTGAATCAAATCCTGGGGGATTTCATTCAATAATTAATAAATTTTAAAAAATTTAATCTTCCATTTCTCTCCTTTGAAATGATTTTCTCTACGTAAAAATCATTCATCCTCTACTTATCTTTCTTTACTTTTAAAATTTAAACATTTCTTCATTTCTTATTTACCTATTGGGCAATAGATAATATATATTTATGTGAAAAAAATGTTTGAGATAACAACACTCCTTAAAAGATTGTAATTATCCAATAAATAAAGAGAAAAATATATATTTATAGAGTTTTTATGTATTCCAAATCATTTATTTCTAACCATGTAAATTTATAAACATAAATAACAACATCTTCCTCTTACGTTTTTTCAAATTTAATAATTGACATTCCAAATTGATTTATTGCTCATGGGAAATATATTTTTCAATGAATAATTCCTTAAAAGTCTACCATTCATTACTTTATATCCCATACACCTCCTTAATATTTTTAATTAACAAAAACATTGATCAGTATCCCCATTTAGATAATAAACCACCATGTTAACCATATATATTTCACAACTTATCAAAGCAAGGAATATATTTTTGAGGGATTTGATCCATTATTTAGATATTAATGTATTAATAGATCCATTAAAGGATAATTGTTTTTTATTCCATGAGTATATATAACATTGTTTCCAAATGTTTTATATCAACATGTTACACTATATATTCATGGTAATTATTCTTAACATTTCCCAAATTATTAATAATATAATACGATCAAACTCTATCCTTGTTGACTTTTTTCGGAGTAAACCCCATACATAGATTACTGAAATTGACGTGACTTACATTCGATATACTAGGCACCATTTTTTAAATTAGGGAATATACTAAATTTTTTCACAAATAAAATTATTAATTATATATAATAATATATAAATCGTAGTAATTTATTATAAAATAATGTGTTGTATCTAACATCACTCATATTTTTAGGTGAAAGTCAATTTAATTATTATCTTGACAATATTTATTATATTTATTAATGGATTTTTATGGTGTTGGTGTAGATCCAATGTGGGATTAAGAGGAATATAATTGACCTACAACTAATCTAGATTTTTATATAGGATATCATGTTGTGACATGGGAGTGACTCCATGAATATGATGAGGCAAAACCTCGGGGGTTCAATATAAAGTGGTTCACTGGGGGATTCATAGGTTAATGACGTGAAAGTGAGACTAAGGTGTTTTGAGGGTTAGTTTATTGAATTTTATATAAAAAAATTTAATATTATCTCTTCCTTCCAGTGAATTCCCTATAGGATTTTGGCTACATGAATTATCTCCCTGAACAAATTATATCCCTTCTCCACATTCATTCACTTTTGAAGTGTTTTTCGTAATGGTGGTCTCTTCTTGATAAATCATATCTCATCTTGGCCTATGATCCTTTTGTCTTATTATTTCATAATATTTTTCATTTTTATAACCCTTATGTCCTATTTTGAGGTTGATTTTAGGTATTTGGGGTAAAAGGCCCAATTCGGGTAGTAATTCATAATAATTTACCTTATTCATGCTTGAGGTAGGAATTGGTTAACATTTTAAATATTTTATGTTAAGTTTTCAATATTAAATTCTATGTGGGTGTGTGTGTGGCATGATGAGACTTATACCTATGGTAATGAAGTGATAGGGTTAGTTTGTATAGACATTGTAGACCCCATAGAGGTGGTGTTCCAGGCCTTGCATCGTTAATGTGGTAAGTTCAATTTGATTATTGAGGGATATAGGGGATGTTTTCCTAAGAAATTTGGAATTGGTAGAGTAGTTTGGGATCTATTGAGGCTAGTATGGAATGGATAAGTGATTTAATGGTCCTGTTGGTGTTTTCCATTATTAACATTTTCCATTGATGAATGTTTTTTTATTGATGATTACTACTTCCTGTAAACTCCCTAAAGTCTAAAAAGTTGGGTATGTGTGTTGAAGTATCCTATCTAGAGCCTACAAGGATGAGTAAATGTGTTGAGGTGACCTCCCTAGAGGTTATAGGGATGAGATTGTGTGCAAATGTGACCTCTATTTAGTCAGTAGAAATATTTCAGGGTGTTTGAAAGGGATACGACATATATGATAAGGCATAAGTGGTGTGATAATTTTTATTTGGAGGTTTTAATAAATCGTCAATTTAGAATGGAGTTGAACCATGTAAACCAGAGGATTAAGGAAGTTGGGTAAGTTCATGATGACCCAATAGGGTATTTATTTATTTATTAATTTTTTATCCGATACATCCACCTTTTCACACTTGTTATATTTTTAATAATTTGACGTTGGTGGTTTCCTACTAGGTTTATTCTCACACCCGATATTAGAAAATTTATTCATGTGTATAATTCATAAGAAGTGATATATCCAAGGAAAATGGCCTTGTAACATTATAATATATAGGTGAAGGTGGATTGTGATAGATAGAATAACAGAACATAGAATGGGAAATTTTACGACACTATGTATTTTATTATTTGGTTATTTTGTACCTTTTCTTATATCAAAATTCTATATATGGGGATCTATTTTAATTATATATACTAAATATTTTATTATATTTTGTATTAGCATGTAATGATATTGATATTGATTTTATTTTTTGATATTACTAATTTATTTTCATAGTTGTATGAGTTTCTCTAATATAGAACTAATACTATTGGAATAGCCTCCACATGGTGTCCTTTAGTCCCACACTACTGATTAGAATCCTATTTTATATGTGGATGCATGTATGGGGACATTTACCAACTCATCTGGGACCAAGTGGTTCAGGTCGGGGTGTTACATAATGGTATGAAAGCCCATTTTATATTTCTTATTATTTTGGGATTATAAGAATATGGATTGGATGGATAAAAATTTGGTAGGGGAGCTAAGATTGTTCTTTTCCCATACTCATATATTTCACCGTCTGGTTTCCAAGGAAGTAGGATTGATTTTTTTGAGTGAGATGTTATAGTTTCATATTTTTCTTTGGTTTTCATGTGTGGTTATGGTTTATGGGATTTTCCATATATCCTTATTGGAAAGAGTGTATGAGTTATTGCGTTATGGACTAAAGTTATAAAGGATCAAATAATTACTAGGTATGGTGGAGGGGGTTGAATCAGTTACTAACATGTTGTATGTTTCAATACTTTTGGAAACATAACCCTCAAAACATATTAAAGTTCATTACCATCACATATTTTAGTAAATAATCTTGCATGAAAAAGTATGAAATCTAGTAAATCACATGATATTCACAAGGTTCAACCCCAGTGTGAAATGAGATCGTTTCTATAGCCACTCACGTGGGTCTATGGATATTCATTCTAATCAAGAAATGAATACAACTTTGGTGAAATATCGTTGGACTCATTTTATCCCCAAATATGAATAGTTTTACTAAATCTTGTTTGTTTAGATAGTTCTATTACAAAAAATTTGAGCCAAAAATGAAAAAGATCAAAAAAGGTTTTCCTCTACAAAAATCTACCCGAAACCATAGTCTAATGTCTCTGAGACTGATTTTCCCTAGTCTGTTGAACACACTCTAATTGACTCTTTACGATGAACCCTTTATAAATTTTGACTTCTAAAACTCTACTCAATTTCCCAATCTGATCATCTATAGTCTAGTAAAAGAAAATTTTATTAATCCTATATTCTTACAAGTTCCCTGTCTAGAATGTAACTCTAACTCAAAATCTATAGTTCTCCACTTTTTACACACATGTGAAAAGGTTTAAAAGTATGAATGTACTATGTATCTATTTATATACATATAAGAATATGCAATAAAATAAAAGACATTACTGCTTATTCAAATTCAAAACTATTCAAAATTCACTCACATTTAATCATAATCTTTGACCACTTAAATTCTACTCAAATCATCCCAAAACATATTTAATATTCTTAAGTATTATCATAAATCCAACTTATCAAACATTAAACCTTTTCCTTATTATTATTACGTGATCTTGAAGGAATTTCATTTAATGAATCAATTTTTATTCTACATCAAAATTAGTTTGATAAAACTTCCTCAACTTAATCATATGGAAATTAATCTGCTTAGACTTTGGGAACTTCCTTAGCATATTTGGAAGGATCTTATAAAGCTCATTCTAATTTCAAATTCTTCCTTAGAGTTAGTCTGATTTGAATTTCCTCCTCTAAGTCAGTCCGATTTGAATTTCCTCTATAGAGTATGTCTGATTTATATTTCCTCCTCAGACTGAGTCTAATTGAATTTCTTCCACAGACTCAGTCTGATTAACATTTCACTATGATGTGTTTTGAATTTATAATGAAATAATTATTAAAATATTAAAAAACTGAAGTTGGATCCACTAAATAACATTTAAATTTTTCAAACCTCAACACCTATAACTCATTTATAATTCTGAAAAATTATATGTTCAGTACTTCTAGATCTGATGAAAATTTTGTTTTGATTTCTAAAAGCAGTGAAACCATTACGATTCCTCAATTTTTATTCAAAATCTTTTCTCAGGTGAGTTTTATGATTTATGATAACTTAAAAATTGTAAATTCATCATATGAATTTAGTTAGGAATGTAAAGAACTTTATAGCACCTTAATTACTTGAAACATAATTCTCAGTACATAGAAACATTACAAATTTCTTTTATATCTTCTTATGGCTTACTTACATACAATATATTAGATAGACTTTGAACTTCATGCCAATGGATCAGAGACTGAAGGATGTTACGACAACAAGATTTATCATTCTTTCAACTCAGGTTTTAGGTGCTTCTTAGTTCAATACTAGATGTCATAAAAACAAAATTTTAAAAAATAAAACATTTCTCCCCCTTTATGTTTGGTTTCTAACATTTAGAAAAAATCACCTATTTTTCAGAAAAAACATTTTAATAAATATTAGATGTCAATGAATACAAAAACATGTCGAAGCAACACATCACAATGGTTATTCAATCTTCTTTTGAATTTGTTGACAACACTCCTTAACAACTTTTTCTACTCTTATAAATTACACACTACTCAACTTTTGAAAACAAATCAGGTTTTTTGAGTTTTACAAGAACACAAACTTTCTCAAAAGAGAGTTTCCTCACACAAAACTATTGGATAAAGTAATGGTTTTAAAGAATTTTGTCCCTCAGTGTTATGAAAATTTAATGTCCATGTACATATAAAATCCCATTTACTTTTATCTTTCCCCAATTTTATTTTCATATTCCATTGATTTTTATCTCCCCCCTTATCTAATAACCATAGATTTAGATCCATAAAATAAAGATATGTAAAAAATTATTACAATGTAAACTTTTGTTATTTTATACCCCCCTTAGTCAACATAATCCAAAGAATGGTGGGAGTGGGGGAGGGGTCCTTATGAGATCTAAAAAATCATTAGAATATGATTAAAAAAGTTGTAGCCTCAACTCAACAAACCTTTAAGTTGGTATTTATTTTATAAATATATCAATAATTTGATAATTTTTTGAGATACATTCTAGAATAACATCTCCAATAGAAAAATTCTCTATTATAAAGATAAAATTTATATCAATGTATTTTGATCTTCAATGTTTGGAAAAATTTATTGAATGATCAATTGAACTCTGACTATCACAAATTATCTTCAATGGTTTAGAATTTTTTTCTTTGATAAATTCCAACTAAACATTCGTCTACAAAATCTGAGTACAATCTTGAGTTGTTGCAATGTATTCTGGTTTTGTTCTTCTCAATGTTACTGAACTCTTTTCATTATTATTCCAAGTAAAGATACATTCAACCAAGAAACATATTCCTCCAGAAGTTGATTTTCTATCATTAAAATCTCCATCCCAATTGACATCAGTATAACCATGAATGATCATAGTAAAACATGTTTTGTATAAAATTCCAAGTGATTTTGTTCCTTAAGTCATAATTTTTTTTCTTCCATCATATGAGATTATTTCAATTTACTGTGATACCTAGCACACAAAATCACAATATAAGGAATACCAGGTCTAGAGGATGTGAGATAGAGCACACATCCTATTAGCTTCTAAAATTATTCTTGATTTATACATTTTCAAGATTAATATATAATCATATTTATGCTTGCTAAAATAGTATTAGAAATTTCTTTAGATACTTTCATCCAAAACTTATTTAAAAATTCTCTGGAATACATTTCTTAGGATAATAAATAGTACTTTTTGTTTTGTTAATATTTTTATCCAAAGAAGAAAGTTAATTCTACAAAAATTGAAATTTTAAAAGTATTATTTATTTCCTCAAAAAATTATTTGAAAACATTTTCTTCATCCCTAGAAAAAATTATATCATCTAGATAGAAAAAATATTAGTGTTCTATAGTTAATTTCATTCACATACAAGTTACTATGAACCTTTCCATTAGAAAAACTCTACATTTTAAAACAACTATCATGTTTCGAATACCTAGAATGTGGGGATGGTTTCAACTTGTAGAAATATTTGTTTAATATAAAAACATTGTTTTTATTATTATTTAGTAGAAAACCATATGGTTGTTAAATGTAAACTTCTTCTTCAATCCGTCTAGTCAATAAATCTGAATTTTTATCCATCTGATAAAGTTTTTTATTTCTATGTGCATAGACTTATTAAAACACTATAATAGTTTCTAATTTTTTTAAATGGGGAAAATTTTTCTTTAAAATAAATTTCATCCACCCATCCATAGATTTTACAAACTTGAATATCTTTATTTCTTTAAAATTATCCATGATCAGTTAATTTTTTTATGGTAAACCACGTTATTCCAATAAATTTTTTATTTTCTGGCCATGGAACATGTTCCCATGTTTCATTTTTTCTCAATTTGATCCATCTCTTCATTTAAAGTATCTACCCATTATTTTTGTTGAAATGATTAAAAAATTTATTCCGGTTCACATTTTGAGATAAGTGATTTCTGATTTTCTAATATTAGCTTTATTATGGTCTAAACTAGAGACTTAAAAATTCTAATAATGTTTTTGGACTGAACATGTTTTTTATGCTAGAAAATTTCAATGTTTCTCTCTGAGTTGAACTTTCATAAACCAAAAATTATTTTGAATCTTGTTATGTACATTTTTTTATCATTATCAAATTCATTAAAAACCTTCTATTTATCCTCCTAATAATTCTAAAAACATTTTGTTAAGGATTTTGGATTTAAATAACTTTAACACCATATGATTCAACAAAACTTTTTAGAAATTTTTTCCAACATTTGTATCTTCTTCTATTGGGTGAATAACCCAAAAAATTATCTTCTTCTTATTTCTTATCAAAATTTACATGATCCATATTTTTTCAGAAAACATGGAATTATAAAAACATTGATGTATTTTAATGAATTTTTTCATATATCACATTTTATAATAAGTCATGTTAGATTCTAGCTTCAATAAAAATTTATTTTGAACATGTAAAATAATAATAACATCCTCTATCCAATGTAACATTAAAAGGTTGTATTATTCCAACATGATTCATCGAATTTATACTAAACTCATATTATTCCTTTAAACTACCCCATTTTATTGTGGAACATATAGAGAAATGTACTGATTTTTGATTCCATTATTTCTCAGATAAGTTTCAAAATTACTTTATTTTAATTACATACCATTATATGTTCTCAAAATCATTATTAAAAAACCCAATTATTTATTAATATATTTTTCTAAATAATATAAACATTTCAATTTCCACTTATTTGTGCTTCATAAACTTGATATAGGTCATTTGATTTAAATCATAAATGAATTTGATAATGTAAAAATCCCAATTTGTTGATTTATGTATCATTGACTCACGTAATTTGTAATAAATAAGATCATAAGGTCTTATAGATTGAATATCAACATTATCATGAATTTTATTAGTCATATTACCTTTATGAAAAGTTAAAAAACATATTACTCTATTCTTTTCAATTCTGGAATGTTTTGAACAACATCAAATTTAAAATGTTTGTTCTTAATTTTATCCAAAGGTGGCCAGTGTTTGGTTCCACAACTTATTATCATATTTATCACTTATATAACACGAGTTACTATGTTCTCAAAACTAAAATAATATATCCTATAATTCTATCTCCCTTGGTCACAATATTTTTATTATTAATACTATTGATGATACAAGAATTTTTCCAGAAAAAAACTACTTTTCTATCATCACAATGCTGACTTACACTAAGTAGGTTATGATATATCCCATTAAAAAATATAGCTTCTTTAGATTTTATCATTTTTATTCAATATAACTTTTTCCAAATACTATGGTTTTTAAGGAAATAGAATTACCAAACGTAACTGGTCCTCCATCATGACTTTCAAAATATTTCAATATTTTTATATCAGATGTCATGTGTGAAGAAAAACCCCTATAAAGTATCTATTCTTTGTTCATTTTACTTATTTTAAAAGATGTTTCAATAATAAAATCTATTACCTAAACTCTTTTATTTCTATATTCCTTTTCTTTTCTACCAATAGAAGCTTTTTTCAAAAGGATTTTCCTACATATTTGATCATGATGACAAGTCTGATAACATATTCCATAAAAGTTTTCTATAAATTAAAATTTATTTCTTGTTGGAAAATTTATAACATCAAGAAAATTTTCCTTTCTAGCATCCCATGAGTTTGTAAAGTTACTCATCCTACTTCCATCATTAATTTCACTTTCTTGAATCCTTCTTTCAAGAAGTGAAAATTTTACCTCAAAATTATAGGCCATGATTCCATAGATTGTACAACACCATAAAAAACCATCAAATTTTTGATTTTCTATTGAATTAAGATCTTTATTTATATAATTTTTTTGAGGTTGATGACTTCTTCTTTCCCCATCATATTCATGGCAAGGACCTATTTTCTTATTGCTGTTTTTTTTAAAATTTTGTAGATGTGATAGGTTTCTCACATCCATTACCAATATAAACTTTCCCCTCACTTTTATTATCACCTAAAATGTTAGAAATACTAGATGGAAAATTATTTTTTGAGGGTGAGGATCTAATATCATTCTTGATTTGTGAGTTCTGAGAATCTTTAGAAGTCTTAGATTTTACTTCCAAGGCTTTATTGAAGTTATTATTTATCTTCATCAAGGTACATTGGGGTTATGTTCTTGTTGAAACCTATTAATTTAATCAATGTACATTTAGTTGAGTCTAAATAATTTTCATATACATACTTATCTTCTTCCCCTTAATCTTATTATATTTTTTGAATAAAGTTTCTTATTTAGAAGCATTCTTCCACTTCTTCCAACAAGGTTTTTCTACAGAATCATATTAGTATTCTCCAACATTATTCTGAGGAAAATTCATAGATATTTTCCAACTTCTCCACTCTTAAAACATTTTAGGGTAATTTTTCCTCCATACTTTCCCCTTCAATTTTGATAGTTCATAGAGATAAAATACATGTTTTTCATTTAACTCTACATATCCCTTATCTTTAAGATCACAAGGATTAGTATATTTAACATCTTGAATTTTTATCATTCTCATACAATTAAAATCCATTTCGTCTTTCCCATTATTTTTTGACATCAGAGATGTTATCATTTCTTAAGCAATAAGAATGTTATAATATTCATCAAGAGATAAATCATATTTATCTTCTAGAGAGTAAATTTTAATATCAAACTTATCTAGAATGTTTCTCATAAGTTTCATCACTATTTTAGTGTCTTCTTGAAGTTCTCCAAGTACTCTAATGTTGCAATGAATTTTTTTTACTCAAGTAAAGTATTCATTAATAGTTTATTCACCAATTTTTCCAATGTCATTAATCTTAATATTCATGATTTGTATCTTTTATTCATTCACTACAGTAATCCATTAAAAAATACTTTGTAGCTTGTACCACATAATCATTGATGTTTTCATAACCACTTCCTTCATTAAATAATTTTTTGATAGAGGCAGACTTGTGAAAAAAGTGTTTTCGACATCGAAGAAAAAACATCGATTTTTTTAAAATGATGTAAAAAGTATCTGTGGGAGAGTTGTGGTGTCGGTTTTAATAAAAACAAACACCAAAAAAATTTATTCCATTTTTAGCATCATTGTTTAGTAATTTTTTTTCAAAAAACCATAGAAGAATTTATTTTTGGAATTGGTTTTGTAAAAAAACTGTTTTAAAAAAACATTTCGATCGGTTTTTGTAATGACCAATAACAAAATTTATTTCTTGGACTTTTTGGTATTAGTTTTGTAATTACCTACGCCCAAAATATTTAAAAATAATTTGTTATCAAGAAACCCTCATTTTTTGGATCTATGAAACCCTTCCACTCAAGAAAAATCCTTCCCAAATCACATTGACTTTGAAGTCCACCTTGCAATCTTGAACTCTGTTATTGATTTTCTTCGATTTTCATGATCTACGGTCTCCATTCTACATCTTATTCAGTTACTTCATCATATCTACATTATTTTATTCTCATAAATCGTATTCCTAACCTAAACCATGGTTTTATTTTAGTTTGTTTTTCATATTTAATGTATGTTTTTACAATCAATTTCATTTTGATAATTCAGTATGTGTTTACTATTTCAACTCATTCAAGGGACAATGTTTTGATTCTGGATCGAGGATAAATTGAACTCCAAATTCTGTATGTTTTTTAATTTTGTGGAATGTGTGATCATGAGATTTAATAAATCATTCTAATGTTTAATAATTTCATTTCATTTTGTAAAGAACATGAAAATCTATTATTCCAAATGTATTTTTTCCTTGATGTTAGTTTGGTTTTTGCATATCAATCCTATCATTCAACTTAACATGTGTTATAAAATTTTGATGGTAAAATGTAAAAGGAAGTAAATTTATTGACTCACCCCTAATTAAAGTATCACTATTTTTGTGTAACATTATCACATATATAATTCCATTTGACATACTAAAACTAAATAAATTCACTATATAACTCTATTTGATATATTAATATCACTTTTTTTTGACATGATAATTTGTTTTATGACACCCATGTTTAGGAATTTTAAAACTTGAAATACGATTAAACAATGATTTCAATAAATCACTCTATTGGTTTTCCTTTAGTCATGATATATTTTATCCCATGATATCTCTATGTAGTCATGAAAAATTTATTACTTTATAGTTGAATATATTTTATCACCTTATGTTATATCTTTGTCATGTATATTTAATTTTTTTAGATATAATAATCCTGAAATCTTCATTGAAGTAGATTTGATTATATTCATGGGTTTTGTTGATATAAAATATGTTTAAATAAATTTTTTTTGTAAGATAATTTAAAATAATATAAGATAAAATATATTATAAATAGAAATGTAGAACATCCCATATTGTTGATACATAATTTTATAGTGATTTTGATGTGATTACATTAAAAATAATTAAAGGATTATTGTGTCCACTAGTAATCCACCACCTATAGAATCACAATTCATAATTATAAGAACTCTTTATATTTACAAAGAGTGTTATAACCACTTTTAAATAATACAATAATAGATAAATAGAGATTAATTTATATATTATAACACTAGTATGTTTGTTCTTATGAGCATTGATAAATTTATATAAAACATT
This sequence comes from Viscum album, assembly GCA_963277665.1. Taxonomy (NCBI): domain Eukaryota; kingdom Viridiplantae; phylum Streptophyta; class Magnoliopsida; order Santalales; family Viscaceae; genus Viscum; species Viscum album. Next base: position 1,075,372,834 of record OY728129.1, read on the forward strand.
ATTTAATTAATAATGTTAAAATATATTATGAATTTTTAAACTCATGGTTGATTCCCAAAAAAATTAATCAACATGTTATAAAATAAAAAATAATAATAAAAGACATCATAAATTAATTTAATTATAGAATAATTTATGAAACAAGTCATAAATTCTTAAAATAGTGGCATAATCAAAATTTTTAAATATACTATGTGGTATATTAATATTGGATGTATATGTGATTTATACGTCTTCATTATTATTGTAATATAATTCTACTACAATGATCGCCGATTGAACACCCAAATGGTATGAATGATTTTGCAACATCATATGTTGATATAGATCTTATTGTTATGGTATTACATCATCCAAATCAGACGCTACGTGAGAGTATTAATTATGCTTTAAATATAATGGAGGCATAGTGTTAAGATGTTAGAATTTCATATCTTTTATGACCATTTATTTTCATTTGTAACATACCAAACGTTTTAGTAACAACAATGTAAAATGAACTAATAAATTAATATAATTTTCAATACTTTTAACACACACAACACCGAACTGATGTAACAACTGTGTCAGAATAACTAATAGATTTTAGATGATTGAAAATAATTATATTATAATATCATTAAAGAACAAGTATATAATATGAAAATAAAAAGTTTACTATTCTTAATTATGTTTCATATCAAATGTTTTCTATCTGATTATCAATAGTTTTTATTAAATGTGTTTCTGTTTATATATTATCAGTTTATATATATACATATTTAAATATTTATATGTTTTAATATATTCACCAATTATATTGACATATCAGGTATTTAATGGATCATAATTGTATAAATTTATGAAGAACCAGGAATGAATATAAAAAAGAAGTTGAGGAATTCTTGGAATTTTTAAAACGAAATCTCTAAAAAATTGATTGATTTTTTTCCTTGTGTTATGTGTTTAAATATAATAAAGTTAAACTCTAGAGAAATCAAGGATAATTTAATTTGTAATGGTTTTATCCTTATCTATACACATTGGATCTTTGATGGTTAAATAATTGTAAATTCAACGGATAATATTGATGACAATATTCATATTGTGATAGATGATCATATTGAAGATTTAATTCACGATTTAGGTGTTGAAACTGTTGAAAACTTTGCAAGCGTGGAATGATTTTATGATGATTATGAGAAACCATTATTCCCTGGTTGTAGTAAATATACAGTGTTATCAGCTATTTTGAGATTGATTAACTTGAAAGATAGTAATGTTTGGAGTGATAAAAGTTTCTCTAACTTGACTTTTTAGAGAGCTACTTAGAGAAGGAAATGAAAGCATATTCTAATAATGAGGAAAAAAAATATTATTACTAATGGGATTGTGGTATAAAAATATACATGTTTTCCCTAATGATTATGTGTTATATAAAAATGAATATGAATTTTTATAAAACTGTCCTACATGGGGTATAACACGCTATAATATGGATGCAAAAGTCAATTCAGATTCATTCTTAGGTACTGAAATATAATCTCAGGCTAGATCAAATAATTTATTCCAATAATCCCTTAATATATTTCTGATAAATTAATTCTAATTTAATTTCAGTTACCAAAATCAATGATCCTTCTAATGAAATTTGGAACCTTCCAATAATTACTTGTTTGAAGCTTCTATTTTAAAATTTAATTTTTGATAAAAAGTTACTATGACATTCAGATGAACGTATATCTGATGGTAAATTTTTTCACCTGATTGACTCATCACAATGGAAGAGATTTTATAATCAATTTCATGATTTTGGAAGTGAAGTTAGGAATAACATAATGGGAGTGTGTATAGATGGAATGAATCCATATCAGAGCTTAAGTAGCTAACACAGTTCAAGGCCAATTTTGTTGGTAGTTAAAAACTTATCCCCACATATATTTATTATGTAAAAATATCTTATAATGATCTTGATGATTTTAGGACCAAAATACCAGGAAATGATATTTATGTGTATCTTTCATCATTGATTCATGATTTGAAACTTCTATGGGAGGAAGGTGTCAATGTTTTCGATTCAAACAAGAAAAAGTATTTTCTTTTGCGTGCTATGATAATATTTAGTATATATGACTTTATTTAATAAGTAAACTTATCTGAATACAATGTTAAGGGACATAAGGCATGTCCAATTTTTGAAGAAGAGACTTTATATTATCAATTTCATAATGGAAGAAAGATAGTGTTCATGGGAAATCAATGATTTTTGTGAATTAATAATCCTTATCATAGATTGAAAAAGTCATTTAAGGGTTTATAGGCATACAATATTCTCCCACAACCATTTTCAATTGAAGAATATTATAATAGGCTGAAAAATATTGATTTGAGATTTAGAAAAAAAAGTAGTTCTGGTATTCAAAAAGTTATCTTGATGACAAAATCAATTGTTTAAAGTAACTTATTAGGGATTTTTAGAGATAAAACATAACATTGATGTTATGAATGTCGAGAAACTTATATGTGAAAGTTGGATTGGATTTTTTTAGACATAAAATGGCTATTAAATGATGGATAGAATTATAGATTGGACATGATAACAATGAGATTTTGTTCGGAGTTATTTCCAAATATGATAGGAAACTAAACATATTTACCTCTAACTTATCACACAATAAGGAAGAGTGAGAAGGTGATTTTTTGTCAGTGTCTGTATGGTATAAAATTTCCTAGTGCATATTCTTCAAATGTGAATAATTTCCTGTTTGTGAAGGATTTAAAATTAATAGGTATGAAATATTATAACTATTATGTATTGATGTAACAACTACTATCAGCTACACTACGTGGTATATTACCATCAACCATCAGAAAGACTATCATTAGGTTATGTAATTTTCTAAATCCATTTATAACAAATATATTGAGCCAAGTTTGTTAGATGAGTTGGATATTGATGTTTCTATTATACTTTGTTACCTAGAAGTGTATGTTATCCCTACATTATATGATATAATGGTTTATTTCGTGATTTATCTCCTATGTGAGATTTGAATATGTGGGCCTATTTACTTAAATTGGATGTATCACTTTAAATGCTATAAAAATATTTTAAAGTGATATATTAAAAATTCTTATTAGTCGTAGGCATCTATTGGTAAAAAATATGTATTAGAATAAGTAATTTTTTTGTACTAAATATTTTTATGAAGTGGAGCATATTAGTCTCCCTATATCTCAACATTTGACAGTAGATAGTGAAGGTAGAGGAATTCAAGGATTACAAGTAATGTTAATTCCATGTGATGAAGTGATGCAGACACATTTATATATTTTGAACAATAAAAATAATGTTGAATCAAATATATTATCACATATTCCTAAAATAAAGAGATGAAATCCAAAAAGAAATGAAAAGTGGTTGATGATTGATCATAAAAAGACATTTGTTTCATGGTTTAATGATAAAGTGAGAATAAATATATCTACATTAGAAATGTTAAAATGGTTGGCAGGGGGACCATCTCTTAATATAATAACAAAGAATGGTTTTGATATTAATGGGTACACATTTTACCTAAAAAATATGGATAGAAAGAGTACCGTTCATAATAGTGGTGTGATGGTTATCAATGAAGTAATGTATGCTTCATGTTAAAAAGAGAAAAACCCAATTTCTACTTCGTCAGTATATTTTGGAGTTCTTGAGCCTATATGAGAAATTGATTGTACAAAATTTCAATTCATTGTGTTTAAGTATAATTGGGTTCATAGAAATAGTGGAGTGAATCATGATGATTCTGGATTTACACTGGTTGATTTGAAAATATTTAGTTATAATGAGGAACTATTTATCAAGGAGACACATGAAAAGTAGATATTTTTTGGTCATTGATCCACCAATTTATTAGTGGTCCATCATTTTTCAGGGGGAAGGAGACTATTTGGATGATGATAATGATGATGATGATGTTATGGTTTACATGAGTCTTATTCATCTATTACGTGATTTATGAATGATTACAATGACTACAAGGTAGACATATTTCATGCAGTACGTAACTATCATGATGAAGGAATATAGGAAAAACCTAAATTAGTATCGTAATATTTCTATTAATTATTTATATTTTTTTTGAAACATAAAAATGCACTTCACAATTTTGACTTATTTTTGACATTCTTTTTTCTAAATATTTAGTTTTTTAATAATATTCATGTACACAAAATTTCATTAAACATTCTTGAGTCCACGTCAGATACAGAGAGAGAGGATCAGTTTCCTGGGTATATCTATTTTATTTTTATAATTTTAAATATTCCGTAATATACTTATTTAATTAAAGAAAACTTTTAATTTATAATTTTTTGTAGGACTACTGATGAGTCCTTAGCAAAGGAGACTTCTCCTGTTACTAAAAATAAATAAATTTCTCATATTGTAAAACATGGTATTACACTTTTACCAAAAAACTATCACTTTCTTGTGAATATGAAATATGAAATATTTGTTTTGAGGATAATAATATTTCAAATTTCCCAAATTCAGTTCATTTATCGATTAAATATCAATTCATAGCTGTTGTAGGATTAATATTTTATAACCTTTTTAAAAGTTTGTGGAAAGGATTGTGAAATAGAATCTTTAGGAGGTTGTGATGGTAAAATATCTCAATTGATTTATTTTATATCCTTTTTTAATATTGAATATTCTAAATGATATATTTAATTTAATCAATTAAAGAAGACATTCAATTTTGAGGGAAAAAAGAAATTTAGAAAATACATATCCTTTCAATGGGGTTACGATGGAGAGATTTTAAAACAAAACTAAAAAAATTATGTTCTTGAAAAGAAAAAGTATGAAAAACCATGCCTTAAGTGTCCATATATAGATACAGATACATGGATGAAATATGTTCACAACCATCATGAAGAAAAATTTTAGGTCTGCTAATTATATTATATTTTAAACTTTATTATATATTTAACGAATTAATTATTAGTTTATTTTTATGTAAAATACCTCAAGGAGATCTCATTAAGAGATCCAGTTGAAAAATGTACACCCTCATACTTTTCCATGTGGAGTGTATCCATATTTAGAGCAGAAAATGATAAAATAAAAATTTTATGCATTAAGAGCTCATTCTAGTAGTGGTTTAGAAGAGGCCCAATTCATCCTCCATCTCCTACCACTCACCATGAAAAATGTAAACAAGTGAGAAGAAATAAAAAAAAGTGTCTTATAGAGGAATCTCACCAAGTAACAGCTAAAATTGTATGTAAATATTATTTATTTTTCATGAATTTTTTAATTTCATAAATTATAAACACTAATATAAAATTTTCATTTTTCATTTCATGATTAAATTCTATATAAATAGACACAAGTCTATTTTATCACTAAAGGTAGGATGGACCTCCAAGACAGTACTTTAGGAATAGTAGAATACCCTAGTCGTGTTAAAGGATATTAAGCAGGTGTTAGTATTCAAATTTTTTTAGAGTGAGAAATAAAAAGGCATAGAAATACAATCTTTAAAAGCTGAGATTAAAGAGATGAAATAGTATATGGGTGATCAAATTCAAGCAGTCATGCAACCGAATTTATTAGAACACTAGGAAAGATAGTCACAATCAACACATCCTTCCCATCCTATCCATCCTACCCAACATACTTACTTAAATCCTCGATATACATACATGGATTCCTAGCCTACCCAACATGCTTACTTTGATCCTCCACCTCCATCCCTGCCCAACTACCCTACCCAACTTGTCTAATTTGATCCTCCACCTCCTCACTCGGGCCAAACTGTATACTATGAGTTGTTTTTAAGAGATCCTCATATAAATATTGTTCTATTAGGACTCATATTTTTTTTGGGGATTCTGTACATCACCAGCCTATGAATATGGGTCATTTTAGAGTATCATTACTTAATATTATTCATCATATTGCGCTACAACATTTTTTTAATGCGAATATTACTAGAGTTGAGGATTGTCTAGGTCATTTTTTAGTATGAGAAACTGGTATTATTAGTTATATTTCATATGAGGTATGAATTTTTTTAAATATTAATTACATATGATTGAAAATTACATATAATGTTTTCTAACATTTAACTTATATAGGATTATCTAAGTGAAAAATAAAATTCAAAATTGAAATAACACGTTCCCGAACAATCAACTATAAATACTTCTGATATTTTTTAAGGGATACAAGTATTATCCCAAGATTCTCCTTCCTTGAATAATATATATGATTTTTGGATGACATGTGATATATTTAGAAGAGATTATCCATTGAGAATACTAAAAGAAGATATCAAGAATCTAGTTGTATTAGAAGAGTTCAACTTGAATGTGTTGTAGTTGATTTATATGTAAGTAAATTGATGTTAGAATATTTTATTTTTTTAATAATAATATAGTTTAAACTGACTAAATATATTTCCTTTTTAAATTTGGTATCTACAAAAACTTCTTGTACAAAATTATAGCACAACCATTTATGATTTTATAGATGCAGAATACATTTTCATGGAAGAGAAACATGGGACGAATCTTTGTAGATATGCATATATATGTGAGAGATTATCACATACAGATATTGGATGTTCATTTTTTCCACTTCATGATAAGTAATAAAAGAAAAATAATTATGAAATAATGATCATTATAATGTTTTTAATTGTAATTTTTTTAATTGTAGGGGGCATTGAATATTAGGCATATTTTTCCCAAGTAAATACACATAATGTTGGTTTTTCTCTTTATTATGGAGTGTTTGTAGAATATTTTCCACCTTATTAGACATGTAAGTTTTTTTTTTGTTTTTCATAATATCATTATGATTAATTCTCAATGTTTATACATGTATTTTTAGTTCATATATATGTAAATGTTGTTTATTGAAAAAATTTAACAAAAAACACATGTCGACAATGAAACCAAATGCAATCAATTATATGGAAGTATTGGTAATTATTTTTTATATTAGATATTGTCATAATTTTTTGATATATATATATATATATATATATTTGTTTCTATTATTGAGTTAATGTTTTATAACAGTATCTTCATCGTCAACAAGGATATCTTGAATGTGGGTATTATGCTCTACGATTAATTTATGAGATAATCACAATTGAGGTATCTGCTGAATTTCATAAGGTTAATTATATTAGTTTTTTATATTCTCAGTAATAGTATTCCAATTTTAATCTTATATCATTCAATTTTATTATATACATTCAATTTTACAAATTCTTATACTAAAAATGAACTTACCCATCTTCAATATTTTTTTGCGAACTATTTGTTGACTCTGATTATGATTTGAGGTATGTTTCTTATAATGTTTATGAATAATATATATTATATTTTCCTAATAACACGTGTTCAAATTACATAATGATATCAAATTAATACTTCAATAATAACAAACAATGAGCATGCTGTAAATTTTAGGTATGTTTATTTGAAATATACTTTATAATAAAATGAATAGATAATTTTTTGGTTAACTTGATAAAAGGATGTATGTTTTAGTATTTTTTTAGTTAATGAATAATGCTATTTGGATGATGTATAATATATTTTTATTACAGGGATTAAGATTATTTGGGATGTGTAATAATTTGAATTTTTTATTTTTTAAACTTTCAGCATCAGTGTTCATAAAAACCAATGTCGAAACATTAAAAAAACCATTTGAGTTTTGGTGTCAGTTTTTATTAAAACCGAAACAAAAAATTGAGTGCCGGATGGTTTTTAGTGTCAGTTTTTATGAAAACCAACATAAAAACTAACATTCTTATGGGTTTTGGCATCAGTTTTTTTAAAAATGATGCCAAAAAGTAATTATTAGTATATCCAAAAAAGGCGTCGGTTAAAAACTGATGTCAAAAAATAGAAAAAACTGATGATAAATATAATTTTTTCACTATTGAAATAAGATTAAAATTAATAGATTTCCCATCAACTTCACTATTTCTCTTATGAAAAAAATTAATTGGTCAATATTTCTCAATAGGTGGAATCCCAATTGCAGCATCATAAAAAGAATTCCAGGTGAAGAGATAAGAGATAAGGAATCTGCTTATTTTTCGATCCATAATAATTTTTTCCTTAAAATGTAGGAATTCATATACTATTGACAGAATTTTTATTATCCATGATTAGGATTAAAGAAGGGAACATTTCCTTTGATACTAGTTGATTTTCCAAATTATTGAATAAAAACTTGAAATGGAGGATGAATTCATTATTAAATTTTTATAAGTTTTAATAATTTTAGAAAAATTAACCTTGAAACCTGATAAAATTCATTAACTTATCGATTTTATTAAATAATAATGTAATAAAAAGTAGGAAATAATGTAAAGAAAATGCTATTTATAAGGTTCAAACTCAGTGTGAGAACCTAAATCCTTCCCATAACAATTACCATGGGACTATGGAAATTAAGTATAATCAGGAAGTGAATAAAAAATATGTCAAATTCCATTAGAAACCTTTTATATCTCAATAGAAAATATTTTATTAAATAACATGTTTTTATAAATTTTTCTTACCAAAAATTTGAGCCACAAAAGAATAAGATTAAGAAAAACATTCTCCAAAAAATTGTATCTAGAAACTTAGTCTGATATCACTAGGTCTGACTTTCTTTAGTCCACTGAACTTAGTTAGATGGAATCATTATGGTGGACCCATTCTAAATCATCACTTCTCAAGATCTGATCAATTTCCCAATATGATATCCCTTTGTCCAATATTCTTTGACCAGCAAACAAAGCTTTTAATAGTTTGATCTTATTAGGAGTTCTCTTTTTGGAAAGCTACTCTGACTAAAACTCTGTAGTGATCCACTTTTCCCACACGCATGAAAAGGTTTCAAAGAAAAAATGTATTGTAAATCAATTTATATACATCCTAGAATGAATAATATAGGAAAGTAAAAAACATTTTTACTTATTCAAATTCACAATCTTTTGAAATTCACTCACATTTAAACTCCATATTTGACCACTTAAATGAATCTCAAATATTATGAAACAATATTGTAAATTATTGAGTATTATCATAAATCAACATTCTAAAACTTAATATATTTCCTTATGTATGATTATTTGATTCCGGTTACATTTAATTTCGTGAATCCGATTTTTCATTTTACCTTACAATTAGTCTAATGAAACATCTTCAGCTTAGTCTGATGGAACCTCCTTAGCTTAGTCTATTAGAACTTCCTCTACTAATTCTGATCGAACTTTCTAGACTTAGTTTGATTTTAATTTTCTCCACATAGTTAGTTTTATTCTACTTTCCTCCTTATAATGAGTTTGATTTGACTTTCCTCCTCAGACTCAATCTGATTAAATTTTTATTATGATGTATTTATCATTATGATGAAATACTCATTACATTCTTCTAAAATAGGTGGTGAATCCACTGAGAAACTTTTAAATTCTTTAATCCTCATCATTTATTACTCATTTAGAGTTAAGACAACTTTTTTGTCCTATAATTGTGGATCTGAGGAAAAGTTTTCATGATTTATGGACCAACACAACCTTTATGATTCCTAAATTTCTTAAAAATATTTATCATGATAATTTTTTGATTTATGAGAACATGAATATTAGAAATTAATAATTTCACTTAAGGTTAAAAATTAATTTTTTTCTAACACTTTAATTCCATAAAACACACTTCTCAGGCTTCAACAACATTCCAACATTCTTTCAAAGCTTCTTTAGACTTATAGAAAAACACTCTGTTTGATAAATTTTAAACTTTATGCTAATGGATTTGAGACTAATGGTGTGTCTCATCATAAACTTTATCATTCTAAAATATTTTCATATGGTGCATCTTATTTCAATAAACTATTTCTAGAAAACAACTTTCTCAAAATCAAAACTTTTCTCCCAGTTTTTGTTTGTGTTAAAACATTTATCAACTTCTAGTTTTCAAAAAATAGAAAACAATTTTTTACAAAAATATTAGTTTTCAACAAATAAAAAACATTGTTAATACAAAAAATCATATAAGTATTTCATAGATAGATACATTGGTTCACATAGAATATGCATTATTTCCTATAATTTACATATATTTAAATTAATTAAATTCTATAAATTATATATTTTTGTTTTTCCCAAATACATTATTTTTTATATTTAATTAATTTAATCAGAACATGTTTATATTTTTTTTGTATAGGTGATAATAAAAAATGTATAGGTACAGTTATATGAGACTTATACTTGGGTAATCTCCATAAACATATATATTATTTTTATGGGAGCTCTAGGTTTTATTTCTTAGGATTTTTTTTATTTGTGTTCATACCTTTTAGTTTCTTAATTGCTTGGAATATTTGAGTTATTAAAGGAATGTCTGATTTTTCTTTTGGAATTTTAGATAATATCACATCATCAATGTCACATTGTTCCACCTATTGATAAGGTTTATGACTCTCCTATAGTAGGAAATGTTCATATTAAACCTATACAAATTCACGAGGGTTAGGCTAAGAAATCCCCAGACACTACTTATATTGTTCTTGCAACAAATACCCTTTAGCCATGTGTTTTCCACATCATGTTGGTTGGAGGTACATGTTCCCATTCAGAAGGGCCTATAATGGTGAATTTATATCTAAATTTCAAGTTACAAAAACCTCAATCCTTTCATGGAATAAGTGTTCCTCAGGATATAAATTACTAGATAAAGATCATTGAAGTTATCTTTGGGAAATTATAGACTTATAATGATCATTGGGTGATGTTTATAGTGTTTGTGTTATAGGAACCTTCGAGAAGGTTGTTGGGTGTAATGTTCTAAGTATGGATTATTGATGGTATAATGTGGGAATCTTATGAGGAATTAGTTTGGTGAATTTATTACAAAATCATTGAGGTTAGATTTATCTTTGGAATTTATAGATCTATAGTTGGGGACAGAATTAGTGTTTGACTATGTCACCAATTTTGGGTAGTTGATCCATTTTCTCCTCGATTGGATAGAAAGGTGGCCCAGAAATCTAGGAAATTTTTGATTTTACATCTTCGTGAGATGAGGTCTTAGGTCTAAATATATTATAAAACCTTATAGAAAATATTATTATGTAATTCCCTCTCCATTGAGTAGGGTTTAGTATATGATATTATTGTTGGGAGTCCTCCATACTTCACTAGTAGCCATGTGAGTAGTTTTGTGGGGGATTATTCAAGAAATAGGAATAGGATATCAGAGGATATTTTCTTATTATGTGTTGAAAAATTGGTAAATAATATTAATTCATCCCTTTTTTTCCACAAGAATCTCCACCCCTATGCTTATAGTTTTGTAAACCTGATCATTATCATAGTACTTCTACTTATAAGTTGAGGAAGTTATATTCATGAAATATAATTGGGAATATAAAATGATTTTGTTAAAGATTATCATAGTAAAATATGGTAATAGGTTCAGGGAAACAATATTCTTTGAGATATTAGTTCAATGAAACCTAGTTAGATAATAAGAATGTGTTTAGGAGGTATGCAAGTGGAGTAGTATGGGGATCTCAACAACAATAGTTTTAGTTCCATAGGGTTTATTTTATTTAGTGAACTAAGAATCATGGGGGTAGGTTCATGGTTACAAGTCTAGTAGGTTGTTTGGATTGAATTAGTATCAATCATCTAGTGGATAGGGGACTTCAATTATTAGAGGTACTATTTTAGTTATGTCGTTTCTCTCTACAATTTTATTTCAAACATGGGAATCACATTTGATTATTTACTCTCAAGTGGTTTAATTATTAGATTTTATACTAATGGTTTTTACTTGTTTCTTATCCCTTGATAAACCTCTCAATGAGAGGGTATACCATATTCATAGGTTCCTAAAGTAGTTCTTGTTGGTTACAGTCTATGATCTTCAATGGGATTTTCTAATTTTGTAGGTGGCTAGTTTTGAGGTAATTTTTAGCATGGATGAGTTGATATGTTTTTGATCTCAAAATTATTTTCATTAGAGATGTGTGAATTTTTCCTCCCATAATGTTATGAGTACACTCTTACTAAAGAATAAAACCTAGAGGTAGGTAGATTAGGACTGGACCTCATCCATATTTGAGCCACTATAACATAAGTGGTGTGTATGATTGTCATAAAAGAAATATTGAAGGGTCTAACCAATTTTTCTCATATGGTGGATCATTAACAAGATATATTTATAGAATAGTTCTCAGAATAACCATCTAACATATGGTATTGAGTTTTAAATTTAACTCATTTTTCGGTCACAACCTATATCAATTCCATTATTAATATGAAACTAGTTGTACTGAATGATATTATAGAAAATCTTGATAAACCATTGGTGAATGTATTAATTCCCACAAGATCTTCTCTAATAGGTGAACCCGTATAATTCATAAAAAATTTGTATGGTGTCCTTCAACTATACATGGATTACCGAAAAAATTATCAAGTCATGATGAAAATATTGTATGAACTTTAGAGGATGAATAATTTTTTTGACTAGTTAATGGAGGAATTTCGGTTATCTATGGTTGATCTATGATCAGGATAACATTAACAATAGTTCACGCCTTATGTTATAAAAAATAATTAATTTAGGATTAGTTATGGGTTTTATGATTATCTAAAAATGTCATTATGTCTAATGAATATTGTAATAGTGCTTATAGAACACATGAACAATGTATCTTCACCATTACTTGGACTCCAACATTGTGGTCTTCATTAATGATATCATAGTGTATTCACTGACCCTATAGTTACATAGTAGGGATATTGATATTTTCTAAAACACACCTTGAGTGCATTGTGTTTATTAAAATTTCTCAAATATTAACTTACGGATCTAGGAGGTATTCTTCCTTGTGCATGTGGTTTCAGGGGTGGTAATAACTATTATTATAGAGAAGGTATGTAAAATTACATATTAGGATCATCCAAGGAATGTGTTTTAAATCCATAGATTGCTCATGTTTTTTGGGTATTAATGGTGTTTCATCCAAGACTTTTCTTACTTGGAAATGAACATGCTAACCCGAAATGTTGTGTAGTCCATATTTATGGATCTATGCGAGGAGGATCTCCTGGTATTAATTTAGAAGTTGAAAATCCCTCATATTTTAATTTTATTAGAACCAAGGATATGTAATAAAGTTTACTGTGAGGTTCTAGGAGATTTTTTTTGGGTAATCATAATATAAAGATATTGGTTGTTCACATATGGGTCTTATATTCTATGATGTAATAAAAACACAAACCCTACTCATTACCTGGAATTAGATATAATGGTCTAGGTTTGATATGTTGGGGTCATTATCTGTTTAATGAAATATTTTTCATCTACAAAAAAATAATATCTTTTCATATATCTTCTATCGGTGATACAAGAACCTAAAATAGATATATTTGGTTTATAAACTGTCGATGTTTAATTTTGAGGTAGAATATTCCCCAAAGAAGGGGAATATTATTTTTGATTCCCTTAAAAAGAAATTATAATAACCGAGATAAGGATATAGAAGGTGGGATTAAAGGCCATGAGATCACTACTGAATTAGAACGTTGATATATATATATATATTATGATTAATGGACAGTGAAATATACTCCCATCATCATTACTACCTCTTAATTTGATTGAGTAATGGCCCACCATGAACCTCATTTAGTTTTTTATGTTATGTTTGAATAGGTGATGTAAGTTTATCTTATTCCATGATGGTCCTTTGATGGGAATGGTGTGATATATGTTTCCAGGAGGGTGGATGTACCCATATCTATGAGGGATGAGTTTTGGACAGAATACCATGCCTCATAGTGGGAGGAACATTATTGGTTGACAAAGATGTACCATGATACGAAACCTCATTTTTGTTGGTTGGGTATGAATAAGGATTTTTAGGGTTTTTCACTCATTCAATTACTTATCAGATGGTAAAGGAAAAGTACCAGTGACCAACAAAATTGTTTCAAAACCACTTAGAGACAATATGAAAATGGGACAAGGTGATAAAAATCTTCACCATACTACTAATAATGACTCTGGTAAGTTTTGATGTAGTGTGGGTAGAGGTTTATTAGCCTATGAAGGTTTTGTTCTTCTTACTAATTTATGAGATTCAGTTTATGGATGATTTATGAGGAATTTATGTGTGGTAAATAGTGTATATTCATGGTGTGACTCTGTGTATCAGGTCAAACTATGATTAATGTTTGAAATAAAGATTTTGGAAAGGCCTATAGAAGGCATTATGATCACAATGATAGTTGATAACAACATATCAGTCGTAGAGAGACAAAAATTATAAGAGGATGATATTGGTCATAAAGAACTTTATTAGAGAATATATTCTTTGTTTTAGTAGTTAATGATATGTCCATAATGCTTTAGAAAAATTAACATACAATAATATCTAAAGGGAATTGATTCAAATGGCTCCTTTTAGGGATTTCGGTGGCCAACCATGTCATTCGTCATTTTATTTCCTTGAGTTGGGTGAGTCGATGGTGATCTGATTGAGCTTGGTGTAAGATACTTTTGATATGGGGAAGTTGATATAGAATTAGTTGGTTATCAACCATATTATGATATTTTATTGTACTGAAATAATGTGAAAACCCTTAGAGTTAATAATGGGTGACAAATAAATTTTGTTGTTGTCATGTTGGTTGAGGCATTAGTGTTTGAGGAAGCATGTGAAACTAGAACTACATTTGGTTGGTTAGTTTAATATTTTTCAATGTATTAGGATACTTTAGTACAAGTTGGATCATCCTATATGAAATTATGTTATAAAAATGTGTTTCATTTGTTGTAGTTCTATAATTATGATCCAGATCCAATGCACATAATTGAATATGATGATATTGAGATGGAGAAAGATACTTTATTAATGTAATATCTAGTTTAGATCATAATATAAAGTAGGAAGGAACTATTATTGATGAAAATATATCTTATTTAGTTTTTGTGGCAACATGGATGTATTAAGGAAGATACTTGGTTATGGGATTCAAATATACGAGTTTAGTGGATAAAGATACTCAAATAAGACCTCTAGGGAAACCTAGTTGGAATATTAATTCCTTTGAGGGAGATTTTGTTATCCCCCTTAGATTTTAAGATGCGTTACATTTTTTGTTTCAGATTAATAATGTGAAATATACTTGTTTTTGGTGGTTCATGGTGTTTGGGTAGAATGAGACTGGGTTTAAGGGGAACATGTTAGACCTTCATCTAATATATAGATGAATGTTGGATTTCATTGAATTAAACATGTATAATTCCATGAATAAGTAAATATATAAACACATGGGTTTTACAATAAATTTTTCATAGTGTGGGCCAATGGTTCATGTCGTGAAAGTGGTCCTTCATAGTTTTTAGTGCTATTTTGGTAACTTCCACTAAACCCCATTTAATCAACCTCATTATTTTCTTTGAACAAATTATTGTATTTTTTTATGTGTGAAGCTTCTCCTTGAAGTATTTGGATAAATTCATCCTTTTGCATCAATATGTGATGTGTCATTTGTTGTGATGGTATCCTCTTATTAAATCTAATGTTGTCTTATCAATATATCCTTCACTCTTCATGTTTCTCTTTGTTTTTTATTTCTTATTAACTAATGTCTAATTTTAGGGTATATTTTTGGTATTTGGTGTGTTGATATTGATTTGGGTGGTGATTCTTAGTGGTTTACCTTTATCACACTTGTGTTGCTAAGTCCTAACAATTTTATGAAATTTTTATGATGTTTTATGATTCTTTTTTTACGAGGATAAATGTATAACCATGTGATACAATTTTCCATCATATCAATGTGATCATTTAAGTCTATATAGATGTACTATCTACTTAAAATGGAGAATAATAGACTATAAAATAGCTAAAGTGGAAATTAAAATTGGATTCTTGAGTGATATATGGGTTTTCAACATGGGAAATGTGACATTGGGAGGGTTGTATGGGCTTGGTTGGGGATAATATGGCATGTAAAAATGATGTATGGGTTTGTATGTAATTTCAAATTATTTTTGTTGTATTCTTATAACTTTAGTTTCTTTATTCCATATACTTTATGGTACATACCAAGTGTCCATGAAGATGGGTCAATGTGTTGAGTTGACATCCTAAAATTCTATAGGGATTGGTCACTATGTTGAGCTAACCACCTTAGAGTTTGTAAGGATATGATAGTGTGCTGAGGTTACCTCCCATTAGTGATCAAGGATGGGTCATGATTCTTGAGATGTCCATAAACTATGTGATAAGGCATCAGTTGTGTGTTTATTTTTCTTTCTAGTTTTTAATCGACTTTCCTACCAGCATTGATTTAAAGCATATTAGTCCGAGATTCGTGGAAGCCTGGTTAGTGCATGATGATCAAGAAGGTTGTGTTTTTATTTATCAATTTATTTTATATTTATACATCCACCTTTATACACATGTAGAATTTATGATAAGGTCCCATTGGTGGGTTTCTAATAGGTTTATTCTCACACCATGCATGGGAATCTCAATGAATAGGAAGACACCATGATCATAGATCCAGATAAGGTAATTGGACCTATGATAGATTTCTAAGTAAGTTTTAGTTGATTGGGATAAAAAAATGTTGGGACAAACTATATGATCTTTTATAATTATTTCACTTTTATTATTATATTTATTTTTTAATCCTTATTTATTTATATGGCACATTTGGGGATATATTTTTTATATATGCATAATATTTTTACACAATTTAAACATAGCATAAATAATATATTATTTTTTGGATTTAAACAATACATCTCACAAATAGTCTCACAACCCCAGGATCTAAATATTTGGATTCCCATAAAATAGCTACATAAGCATATTATTCAATAAAATATCATAATGTATTAGATCATACACAAGAAAAAGAACATGAGGTGAGGGTAAATATAACTTTAAAGGATCACGAGAACATAGACGACGATAATAAAAAAAAGTAGAGAAAAATATGATGATGAAAATATTGTTGACAAAATGTAAAAGTTATGTCATGGATCAATATACATCTCAATACTCATTAAATAAGTGAGCATGTCACAAGAGTGTGGATTATTTTTAAAATAAGGCATAAATTGAAACGGGGAATATCCTGAATATTAAAATAATCATGGATTTTTTAACTTGATAAACAACTTATAAATGTTGAAAACCCATGAGTATAGGAAAAAATTTCAATGAATACACATTATTCATATTCCCCTGTGAACAAACTCACTATATCCATGATTGAAAATGTGAACAAACTCATAATTCCAATGCATGGTTAAACAAACAAATTATTTAATTTCTAGAATATCTCAAAATATACAAACATAAAAAATTTTATTCGAGGGTGATATAGCACCCCATATATCATCATCATTGCATATGTGTTCCACATAATGTTAATAATCATAATAACATAAAAAACCCCAGGAAAAAAGAAGAGGTTTAAACTTTTCAAAAACATCACATAATATGAACATAAGAAAACATAGGATATAAAAATATCATTCTCTTAAAGTAATGATATAATATAATATATTAGGTGATCAAAATATCCCTTTATGGGAGATAAACCTTATAGGAAAAATAGAAGTTAAAAAAAATCCCACAAAACCATTTTAACATTGTTATCAATGATGATGTAAATATTAATTTAAATAATATTCTTGAAAAGGGAAAAAGAATAATTTTGAAAACTTTTTTATAAAGAGTTACAAATAAATAATCCTTGAAAATGATAAAAAATAAGCTTATAAATATAATGTGGCCAATACTGAAAATAAATTCCTTTATTAAGATTTTTAGTACGTTTTATATAAAATCCCACATTAGCGAATTTTTTATAAAAAAATTCATTTCTTAAAAGAGATAATGTAAAATATAGGGAATATAAAAGACAATTTTTTTATTTCATTAATTAATACACTTTCATTAGAAAAAACATCAATATAAAAGGAAAGTATTCATTGCTAAAAATGAGAGTTACTCTTAGAAAAGTTATACTTCTATTTTGGAAAATGTTTTATCAAAGTAGTTATTAGTGATGAAAAGTTTTTTTCAAAAATAAAAAGTTGTATCACCATATAAAATAGAGGATTGGAAATATAAAATAAATCTTGAAAAGTATATTGTGCTAAGAAAATCTCTAACCGAATGAATCTGAAATTGAGTCGACGAAATCATTTCCTTGAATTCTGAATCAATTTATCACACTCTAACCTATTATAAATTAAAAATAAATTTCATAATTACTTATTTAATAACTTTAATCATATATATTTTCTTCTATATAGTCAACTTATACGAATTTTGGGAAAATATATCACTAAATTATGGATTATCTTTACCATCTATTGTTTTCAAAAATTGATTATCTCACATGTGTTTTATAATGATGATACTAAATAAAATTAATTTATATTAATATTATAATTCATAAATAATTTAATATTCTTTATTATATATTTTAAATTTATTTATAATTTTTTGTCTCATTCCATGATATATTTATTTAACATATGTGAAACTGAAATCGATAAAATTTTGTTTCAGTAATTCTTAACAAATAATTAGATGTGTATTAATAATGGGTTTAATAGTAATATAAGAATTATAAAACCAGAAAAAAGACATTATGTATTCATAAATATATAATAACAACAATATTTACATTTCCATAGTCATCCAGGATTACATTTTATAATATCATTCAGGTAGGTTGTTAAACCAACCAAAACATGAACATATTATAACTAGTTGGGTTAATATAGTTAAGAAATAGTTTATTTTGACATAGTAACAATATAAAAAATAAATATGATATTATTATTATGTTTTAATTTTCATGAATTATATTTTAATGTGATTGGAAAAGGTATTAAATCTATATCAAAAATAAAAAATAAAACATTATTTCACTGTGGTGATTATCTTTCTGCACCCATGATTAATGTTATTTTGTTTTTATATGTGTATATAAAGTAATAAACAATGGTTTCACTATTAATATTATTGATTTTAACAATAATAATAGTTCCAAATTAATTATATTATAATATGCTAGGGTGGTTTTAGAATAAGAAATTAGAGAAGAAAATCTAAAGAGAATCAAGACACCTACATTGAAAAAATTGAGCTTCTATTGGAAACCATATTAAATTTAAAGGGGTTTATTAAATTAAAAGTATCAAAAAATTATAACTCAATCTCTTAGATGCTTTCGAATATTCACTAATGTCATGACCCAGCCCAGTAGGGCCCGATCCGCAACTCCCCAAGCCCGCCTCCAATAGGAAAGGGGCTGGTGACTAGCACCGAGTAGGAATTCTACTAACATGGAAGAACTTGCCCATAAACCTATACACACACACACACATATATCCAAGCCCACAAAGATGAAAAGAAAAAACTCAACTAAAAATGGAAAGGCATTCATACACCAAAAATCCAAACCAATAGAGTACAACAGGAAAGTAAAGTACAGTAACTGTATAACCCTGGGCCAAAAGTACAATCCCACCAAAAGAAAGTCTGTAACAAAGTCCAACCTTGTAAGGAAAGGTACTGTGACAGAAATCTGTAGATGTATGAACAATCCTCGGACCACCTGATCTCACTAAGCACCATTTGGTCCTGGTCCACCTATAATTCTATCAAAGGCTCACTCGTCCGCACAAGACACAACACGTGCGGCCAAAGCCCGTGCAGGGGTGAGTATAAAAAAACCAGTAGGACACCCCGAAACCACAAAGGAAATACAACAAGGAAAAATACCACAAAGGAAAGATAAAATCATATCTATAGAGTATATGTCTACTTAAAATATAAGCAGAATATTTAAATATACTCATGCACGATCGAAAATCATGAAAACCACCACTAAGATCCAGCTTGAAGATTCCACTAAGCACGTAACAAGGAGAACACACTCCTAGGTCTAAGGAGAGAGATATGAAGTACTCATTCTGGGAGAACACACTCCAAAAGTACCTTGAGATCATGATTCTCATATGAGGATCACATTCCAGTCATGGGGTGATTCCGACAACTCGGTCTGAGCTATTCCGCTATGCAGAGGATCGACGACCAGGTAAAGTTGGTCATGTCAGTACCAAGAACTTTACCTAGGGTTCCAGAAATGAATAGACGATTCGGCTCTAAGTCTCTCAGAGGGGATTCCAATAACTATATTCAGGAGTTCCTACTAAAGGGATCATACTCTTGTATGTAGGAAAAGATACCGGAAACCTTCAGAAGAAGGACCAAGGGTACATACCCTAAGAAATCAAGTACAAGTCAAAGAAGAAAGGTGGCTCAAGCCATTTAACATAGGTTACACTGCGTATAGTATGGTTAGGTGTTGGGTTCCTTGACACCAAGTACTGCTAGTGTAAACGGACCGTGTTATTCGTTCAATCGTTGTAAAACCAAACTAAACGGCGTGTAGAAAATGTACACGCCGTGTTCCTTGACTCCAGGTACTCCTCATGTAAAAGGCCCGTGCCATTTTGGATTTTTAGATAGAAAGCAACCACACGGCATGTAGAAGATTCACAAGCAGTGTCCGAGCACCTTGGTCTCTCTCCATGTATGCTGGTCATGTGCCAGTACACGGTCTCTGTCCATGTCTGTATCGCCTGCCCGTGTACCAGTACACAGGGTATCCCGTGTATCGGGCCAGGTCTGGTTGGGGAAGGGTATACACGTCGTGTCCTTGTCTGTGTACCCAACCCTTTTCCGTTTACTCCCAGAGTACACGCCAGCTGGTCCGCCGATGAACAAACTCCATGCAACCCAAACTACACGGCGTGTAGTCGAGAAATTTCCAGAAACGTCGTCTTCTTCCTCGCGCCACGGCTAAACCTCCGGATCCTTGGTTTCTCGTCCGTTCATCCCAATACTACCAGGATTCTTTCGTTTCATCATACGAACACCGTAATGGGTGTTTTTGGCTCTTAAATTGGATCATAAACCTCGAACAATCTATCTGAAGAAAAACACATGAAAATTCGTATCTCTCGATCTGCTCCAAATCGCCCGCTGAAACAGTCGTCGCACCTCCGGGACATCGCTCCAAGGCTGGATCTACAATATCAGATCATTGCGCCAACCAACGAATGCGCAACGATCAATTTCCTCCAAGAATGCGTAGAACACAACGAAGAATGCGAGGGAGAAAATACATGTATCAAACAAGAGGGATGAACCTCCATAGTTGTTCGTGACGATCCGGGTTCGTCGCCATTAGATCAAAACCAAAACAACCTCAAAATCCCCTAAAAAAAACCCCTCCCGAAAGAACGATCGATAAACTGGATAATATGTTCGTGGATTATTCTGCGTTCATTGTGGAAATCAAAAACAAGGAAGGAAATTAAAAACAAAAATCCTACCTGGATATGCGGTGTTCGTTGGCGAAGATCTGGTTTCCGCGTCGTCGTCGCTGGTGAAAATCATCAAGAACGATGTTGCCATGTCGAGGGGTCTTCTCCAGAGCCTCCATAGCCGCCAAGCGTATCAAGGTTATGAGGTTTTTAACCCTGGACACTTTCGCATGCCTTTATTTAAAAAATATAATAGATATCCATTGCAGCAGATTTAAAAGATTTCACTGCAGAATAAAATACTTTTATTTAAATATTTTATTACTTTTACGTCCCAAAAACTGGATTTCACCACTGAACTGCGCTAGCCAATTTTAAGCCTCGTCTAAGGTAAAATTGATGTTCTGAACACAATGGTTCCCTCATATTTCTGATCCGATAACCCGTTCGGGAGTTATTCCATTTTTTCAGGAAAACCGCACATGCAGGTTATTTAATTATTAAATTAAATTCAAACATTTGTTCCGAGCTCACCGGGCCTTAGAACTGCACGCCGTCTCAGATCCGGGTCTCGAATTAATTCCAATATAATATTAAAATAATACATGAAAAAATCCGGGACATTACATCACACCCACCTTAGGGATTTTACGTCCCTGAAAAGCCAAAACAAATGCTACTCAAAAAGATGTGGGTACTGTACGCGAATCTGAGCCTCCCGCTCCCACGTGGTCTCCTAGAGATTCTTGTGCTGCTACTGGACACGCACTAAGGTAATAGCTCGCCAATGAAGGATATTCTCATGCGGATCCTCGATCTCCACTGGGTAATTAGCAAAGGTTGCTATATCATCAATGTCCAGCTCACCCTAGTCGATGACGTGTGATGGATCATGCACGTACCTTAGTAGCTGAGACACATGGAAGACGTAATGTACCCGGTCCATCTGAGGATGTAGAGCCAAACGATACGCCACCTCGCTAACTCTACTCATGATTTGGAAAGGGCCAACGAACCTCAGAGATAGCTTGTTGCCTTAGACAAATCTCCGCAAACCCCGTCGAGGTGAGACCTGAAGGAACACATAGTCTCCTTCCTCGAACTCCAAGGGTCTATGCATCTTATTGGCATAAGACTTTTGCCGACTCTGTGCAGTCTTCATCTACTCCTGGATGACCTACAACTTCTCTGTAGTAGATCTCACCATCTCTGGGCCCATGAGTGCTGACTCTCCTGGGTCATTCTAGAAAAGTGGTGACCTGCAAGGTCGCCCGTACAGAGCCTCAAATGGTGTCATACAAATATTGGAATGATAACTATTGTTATAATAAAATTTCACTAGTTGTAGGTGATCCTCCCAGCTATGACCAAAGTCAAGTATGCAAGCTCAAAGTATATCCTCCAGAACCTAGATGGTCCGCTCTGTCTGACCATCAGTATGGGGATGAAACGCTGTGCTCAAGCGTAACTAAGTCCCAAAAGCTTCCTGAAATCCCTTCCACAACTGGGATGTGAAACGAGAATCACTATCTGAGAAAATCGTGAATGGAACTCCATGAATTCGAACTATCTTCTGCACGTAGAGGCGTCCCAAGCTCTCTACTGAACTCTTCTCTCATATGGTTAGAAAGTGGGCCAACTTGGTGAGTCGATCAATGATCACCCAGATGGAATCATGTCCCCTGGATGTACATGGTAAACCTCTCACGAAGTCCATGGATATCCCATCTCACTTCCCCTTTGGCACCTCAAGGGGCTGAGCCAAACCTGTTGGCACCTGGTTCTCACCCTTTACTTTTTTACAACTAAGGCACCGAGAAACAAACTCTGCCACACACTTCTTCATTTTTGGCCACCAGAACTGACGTTGTAGGTCCTGATACATCTTTGTGATGCCTGGATGCACCGCTATTGATGCTACTTTTCATCACATTGTCTAAAGGAATAGAAATGGTAATGACTTTTCACAAAGTGATTCATCCTTTGAAGAAAACATAAAAACCCGAAAAAGTAATGAAAAAGAGTCAAATACCTTTAGGTTGTGCAAGTTACCCCACTGTCATGCAAGTACACTTGCGCGCTGCCTAATGGCCACACAGGTGACTTACACGCCCTTTTTGAAAACCGCCCAGGGTCTTATCCAGCATATAAGTACCCCAGTGGGCCCCCCATTTGAAGGATAATATTTCCAGAATTCAGATACAGAGCTCTGAATGCCCAAGTCTGTTCTTCAAGTCTTCCGAACACTTCTAATGTAATTATTTTCCTAGAATGGAAGGTCTAAACAAGAAAAATAAGGTTTACGTGTTAGAATTCACTAACACTTTCGCACCTAAGTGTTTTACCCTTAAGGGAAATGGATACACATTTGTGCCTCCTTACCTACTCATTGAAACTTGTGTCCCACTCTTATGGAAGTACCTCAGGATAATTCTAAAGGCTTTGATCAAGGATCGCCCATGTATTACCCTATTGGTTAACAATCGCGCATGTACCCATGTGTCGTGTAGGTATACCTGAGCGACAAGGACTTGCATGCCCACACAGTACATGCCCGCCTGCCAGGACTTGTGCGCCCTTCTATTTTTTTGGGTTCCCTTCCTGCCCATTTAACCCCTCTTATGACATTCGACCTCTCCTATTCAAGATTCAGTCCTCAAGAAACTCTTCAAATCCATTTATGGCATGTTTTCTTGATTGATATTCTTATCTGAAACGAATTTCGTGGAACGTCTCTCAAAACCTACTGATTTACACATCTCTATGTCACTAAAGTTAGAGAGTTCATTCATTCAACCTCATCCTTTTAGATGAGAGAATCCCTAACTTGGGCGTCCTTTTCAAGAGTAAGCCCTAGTCCAAATTATCATTAATCTGGGAATCATCCTTAGGAGTAAGCCCCAAAGTCCTCATTAATTTGGGAATCCTCCTTAAGAGTAAGCCCCAAGTCCCATAATCTAGGCATCCCCCTTAGGAGTAAGCCCCAGTCTTAATTTTCCCAAATATGGGAATCATCCTCAGGAGTAAGCCCAACCATAATTCTCTTAACTTGGGCCTCGTTTTAAAGAGTAATCCCTAGTCTCAAATATGGGCATCATCCTTAGGAGTAAGCCCCAAGTACCTTTAATTTTCAAATCCCTTTAACCTGGGCCTCCTTTTCAGGAGTAAGCCCCAGTCTTAATTTCTCTTGACCAATCATAATTCCTTTTTGATCTGGGCTTCCTTATCAGGAGTAAAACCCTACCATAAGTCTGCTCCAAACTTAGGGTATCTTCCTTAGGAGTAATCCCCAAGATTAGAGTATCCAAATATCCATGAAGCACATATAACTTTATGGACCCTGTTCCTGGATTTCTTCCCTGAAGAAAATCTTAATCCTAATCTATTTCTAGGAAGTCATACATACATAAGCCCCACATCATTGCATCTTTCGTGGCAAAATTTTCTAGTTTCACCAATACCTCTTGTTTCTCACACCGAGCATGAATCATGTGAGATTAGAGTGTAAAAGTAATCATGACATCTTTCCTTGAGAGATTAATCATGCATAAACATCATACTCCCTTACTCGAATTACATGTGTTCTTATTCCTTCTCTAAACAAGGATATGTAGGTAGCCCATCTGCGGGTGTGATACCAACTCTGAAATAATCAATGCCTTTCTGAATGACAATAAACTTAAAGTGCCCCATTGAGTGTCTTTAAAACCAGTATGGTCATCATAATGGCCAAGAGACTTTTATGTATTATAGGATACCATTTACTAAGAATCTCTAACAAATACAGATGATTCTCTATCGATGAAGAACCTCAAATAAATATAAAATATTCCTTAAATTTCCTAACTATCAATCATTGATTGTCATATCTAAAGGAAAAATCATTTTATACTTGGTAATGTAATAAGGATTCACAAACATAACTTAAATCTATAAAGAGAGTCTCGGAGTAGACAATAATTCCCCTCAAAATGGTGTGATGAGTCCGACCTCCCGTCCTCTCGACCAATGCAAATTTCTAAGCCTCATCAGTCCATAACTAATGAGCGCCTACCTTTGGAAAGTAGGTTCATGTGGATATAGAATCATTGTATGGTTTCGGTTCTATGAAAAAACACGTTAGAAACCTCTTGGAATGTTTGAATATTAAATCAACGAGGTCATCCCCAATTCCGGAGTAAACAAAAAATAGTGAACCCGAAGTGAATCCTTAACCAAGTTAAAATGATATTTTACTTATTTGTTAGGCCCCTATTTAAAACTAAATGAGAGGGCCAACAAAACAATCAACAAAATATTTGCTCATCCAAAAGATGTAGTGGCCTAACTTATCTTGATTATGTATGTTATATTAAACAGGAATTCTTTTCCAAGATCTTCTGCATTTCTAAAATGGCTTCTCTTAATTTAATATCTGTGAATACCTCTGTTTTGAAAACTACTACTGTGAATGTCAATGATGCTACTCCTCTTGGATCATTGTCCACTCTGAGGATGACATCACCTACTAAGTGTCTTTAATGCTGGGTATCAAATGCGCTGGTTAAGGAGTATCGTCAAAATGGTACTATTACAACTCTAGAGTCTACTTAAAAAGCCCTACAAGTGAACAACTCACACTGGTCATCCGAACAGCAACGACTACCGATCAAGAAGCAGGCAGTGCTAACCACCATCTCCAACCGTTTCGGGTCATTATCCCCGGAATGCAATCACCATTCACTCCCATATTTTGATGAGGTGAATGAGAAAGTCCCTTAGGGCCTTAATTGAATGATACAAGAGTACTTCCCGAGGGATCCCATCAACAATCGCCACCAGAATCGTGCAGCAGTGCGCCCTCAACATCATGAGTGTATCGACTCTAGGCGTTTGGCTCAAGTTCCTCGAACCCGAGCAGGAAAGACGAATCAACAGATGCGAAATCCTATTAACAGTGAGCAGGTTCTCATATCTACTATCTCTGGAGAAGTCCACCAACCTAACTTGGTGGAATGTAACGAGCGGGCACACACACCCGCCTGTTTTAATTCTGCTATCCAGCTAACTCGTCTGGCAGCATCACGCCAATCCCGCCAGGCAATTCCGGCGGAGTACTATAGGCCGAAATACACACCTATTTATACATGATCAGCTAGCTAGCAAGCTCATCTGACTACATATGATGGAGCTTGTCAACCATGATCAGTGTAGTGCAATCAGTAGGCACAAACACCTGCTAGTATTGATCAAGACTACCAACAGTCTCGCTTGGTAGCACTCAGAGAAGTTAGTCGGAAATCTCCGACAACC
The DNA here is from genome assembly GCA_963277665.1 of Viscum album. Classification (NCBI taxonomy): domain Eukaryota; kingdom Viridiplantae; phylum Streptophyta; class Magnoliopsida; order Santalales; family Viscaceae; genus Viscum; species Viscum album. Next base: position 1,075,399,510 of record OY728129.1, read on the forward strand.
AATAGGAGGCATACTAAACTCTCTGCCCCAACACTTGAGTACTGTCAGGATTCACTGACAGGAAAAGAAGGACCAGAGGAGGCACACACACCTACTCTAATCACAGAATGGACATATATCCCCATTTCGGTAGCTGAAGTCACCAAGAATATTCTATCAATGGTGAAAGAGCAGAAGAAAATCCCTGATTATATTATGGATGCTTTCCAGGATATTATAACAGCTTCAGCAACATCTTAGGGAAGGAACATAAATCTATCTTGACCAGTGTATTGACACATCAACAGTTAACTCTGGAACAGGCACACACATCTGTTCCAGTCCAAGAGGGTTGTGGGGCGTACTCCCCCATATCATACGAACAACCAAGTCAGGCACATACACCTAGTTTGAGCGGAGATAATCAGCCTAACCTGATCATTTCTCCTAAGCAGGCACACACACCTTTCAAATTGAGTAAGAAGGCGTCTAAGAAGAAGACCCGCCCAATGCATTCAAGAAATCAGGAGCCAATATATAACAAGTCCTTGCTCATTGCTGGAGTTATTGAAGCCCTCAGACAATTATCTGTTGGAATCCATGATTCTAATCCCTCATTTCCCAATAGTGGGAACATTAATTTCTAAGGTCTTCAATATAAACTTCCTCATGAAGTCTTGCTTCATGACAGTTCGGTCGATCTTGAAGTTTCATCTTCAGATGAGAGCTAGAATAACCCTCTGTGTGGCTAGAAGACCAAGGAGCAAAAGATCCCATCTTTTGTTGTAACCCACCATGGTGGTCCTCCCCATGATGATGAATTTTTCTACGAAAGTCCTCTATGCAGTAGTGATGCACATTGCCCAGAAAATACTCTAGTGGACAATGTAGTGACGAGAAAGCCCTATTTTCTTTAGGAACATGCAAATGTGAAACCATTCTTGTCTGATGCTTCATAACTAGCAGGTGAAATACTTTCTCAATCATAAGATAGCCCTGGGTGTAGGTCATTATTTGAACCACCCCTAAGTCATGCATCTTCTATTTTGATCAGTGAATTATCTACCAATCCTGTTGAATCCGATGAAGCAATAAGGAAGCACCAGCTCTGGAAAAATCATTTAAAAGAATCTTCATTGAATGATAAATAGGAAATGCTGAACATGAGAAAACAACTGGAAAAAGGTGAAGTTCCAGTCATGTTTTAGCATCTGGATGACTCTCAATATGACATTCCAGAGAAGTTGACGGATGACGGAATTCATGAAATTCGTCTCAACATATGGAAAACTCTTATTTAATTGAAAAATAAAGTATTATCTTATGATGAATATGAAAGTCATGTTAAGATAATAGAAGGGTTACAACATCAGATTGATTTGGAATCTCTATCAGTCTGCTGATATCCAAAGGCTGAAAATCAGCCGAGATCCCTTCAGCGTTCATGCCTTGGCACACTAAGAAGATTTCACCAGTTAACTTCCAATGCCCCATATAGTATTCATGTCAGAGGATGGGGTGTTCACGGAGAACTACATTTCATTTTACTCTCCTGTCAGCAAAGGCCACCGAAAATGGTCTCATGCAATGTTATTACCCGTGGCCGGCCACAATCAATGGGTTTTGTTTGTAATCAAAAGCTTTCCCAAGAACATGACTCAACTAATTCTTCTCAAAATCAAGAATACATAGAAAAAGTTGCTGAATTAATCCTTCATCATGAAAACGAGAATATTGAAGAGGCCTCTTAAATGGAGCAAGCCCATCATCAGGTGACCGAAGTGCCAGAAATCATCCAACGGTCTTTCGAACCGGGTGATAAAAGTAGATGTTGATTGATGCATCTAGCTAATTTACAGACTAAGGTCCGCATGATCAGGAGAGATTTTAAGAAAGTCTCAAACATATCATGTTAAGAGCACCCTAGCTTGCGAGATTAGGGAATCATATAACCCAACCCTGGGAATCAACAAATATGATTCGAGGATTTGAGCAAAGATAGCAGGAACAACCCCAGTCCACCAGACATGGGACTTCTTCAAATCATCAATCCCCTCCTAAGAGAAAGTCAGTCTTCTCTCGATTGGGAAAGAAGCCTCAAGAGGAACGAAAATCCAAATTATAAGGAGATTCTCTCCAAATTACTGTACTCCAAGAAGTTCTTGAAGGATCAAATCAATAGAAGTAAATGTCTCGTCAGGGGCATGGGAGAATACAATATCACAGAAATGATGATAGAAGGGATGAGATGCGTTATGCATTAATTAATGTCATTAATGCCATTATTGCTGATCCTCTAGAACATGAGGCTCAGTCAGTGGGATCAGATGAAGAAGTTCCTGCTCAAGAAGTTGTACGCACAGACACAAATGAAGAAGGTGTGCGTACACGAAACCAATGGATTGCTCAGAACCTAGGTAATCCTTCAAGTAACCCACTTACCCCTCTCGGAAAGGGATTAAACAAGGGTAAATGAAAGAACCAGGTTACATAACCTTCCTCTGGATAAGGCCAATCGCTCTCATTAGAGAAAAGATTTTCACAATAAGAGGAAAAAATAAACGAATTGAAGAGGATGAATGGAGAACTACTTCAGGGTAGTCTTCTTCTTAAGTGTGCTGGAGTCAGTCAGCCAAGGGAGTTTGTTGTAGTTACTAAGATGGATCAAGAATATCCTCCTCTATCATTACACCCTCATAGGACTAATCCTACAGGTCATGTACAACAACAATTGGCGGTGCTACCATCAGTTGCAGTACCATCTCCAGTCATTGCACCATCCCATGTCCAAGTTCAACCGGATGTTTTTCAAAAGTTAATAACTACCATTGAGTCATTAACAGCTCAGTTAGATAATATGGAAGGGAAGCGTGTGCAGGTTCAACCAGAAAAGAGATCTTACCCTGAATGGGTAGATTCAATCTTTCCCCCATAAAGTTTTGGGAACCCGGTATTCCCTATTTTAAATGGATCAAGCAATCCTGAACAGCATTTGGTGCTTTACGTGTCTTTTTTCGATCCTATGATGGGAACTTCGGAATAGAAAGAAGCAGTGAAACTCAGATGCTTCGTGCGACCCTTGGAAGGACTAGTTTTTGTCTGGTACACAAGCTTGCAATCCCGGTCAATTACCGGATGGGAGGATCTTCGTCAAAAATTCCTTCTACAATTAATCTCAACATTGCGAAAGACAACAGTTCTTTATCTTAAAAACTATAAGCAAAGGGAGAATGAAAGGGTCTCAGATTTCATTGCTCACTAGAAGGGATTAAAATATTCCCTAAGCTTAGCACTCCCTCAAGAAGAACTGTTGCCAATCTTTGTGGAAAATTTACGTGATGAGTTGCGTACACCGCGGATCCCTATGAAATACACAGGAGGGTTCTGAGACCTTACTTTAATCGCTCAACAGATTGAAGATTCTCTTATAAAGACTAAGGATAAATCTCGTATAATTCCATAAGCTCGAGGAAGGATAATGGGTAAAGTAGAAACTGCTATAGTTATGATTAAACAAGCACCTGTACCTCTTCTACTTCAAAACCTTCATCTTCTCGAAGGGCTCCACCTCCTGAGCGTCAACAACAGAGGCCGCTTCGTCAAGATGATCAATGAGATCAAAGATAGAAACAATTTTAGGATCTTAAGAGAAAAACATACTATTTCTGAAATGAACAAGTTCTTGGTTACTTCATTTCGGCTCTGGAAAACAATTTGGTTCAATTGCCAAGGCCCAAGAGGCCAAATAAGGAAGGAGATGATGACTGTCCCAACTATTGACCCTTTCATCAAATTTTGGGGCATCCCATCCTGGAGTGTTTTGTCTTCAAAGACCTCCTGCAAAATATGGTCGACTCGGGACAAGTCAAATTAAAAGGCTCTTCAGTACAAGTAGCATGTGTTACTACTACAGTTCCAGAGGAAGAAGGCGAATGACAATAAGTCAAAAGAAAAAATGCGTAGAAATATATTGATTGGATGGTCAGAATAATGATCAACCAAACTCATGCTATATTGTGAATGCAAATGATGAAACCAATTGTGCCTTCTGCCATGAATGCTACATGAAAACCCTCTTCATCAGAAGAAAAATCCTCAAAGAAACGGCATGATTCAGTGAAATAAAAAGAATTAGAAGAAGATGAGTACATGTCAAAGCCTAAGTTGTCCTTGACTCTGGCAGACTTCATGCCATCTACTTCAAATTCATGACCATCGCCCCACAAAACGGCACAGCCTAAATAGGCTAATCATGCAGAGTCTTCATAGGATGAAGAGTTAATTTTCGGTTCTGTTAATATGATTCAATTAAATGATCCATATGCCAGTCATGGTTTCGATTTTGATGAGCCCGAATTCCCTATATAAAATAGAGGAATCAGAGGAAGTTCCAGAGGCTTAGGATACAGGGGAAGACGTGGATCTTTCAGAGGCCACTATTACAATTCTACCCCTCCTAGAACTGTGTATACGGAAAAAACTCGTGGTAGAGGCCTTTAACGAGCCCAAAAAAACAATAAAGTTCTTCCACACAAGGCAAACTCAGCCCTAGCACAATTATTCTGGATGATCAGTTGAAGGTTCCATCTTCTTCCTCTCAGCAAGTAGATTGACCTAATCGGTCTAATTTTCCAAAGCCATAAGTATTACCAACTCCTATCCCGGTACAAGATGCATCAAATTCCAAAGCATCAACTTCCATGGAACCTTCTAAACTACATGTACCTGTTGGGAAACACAGACCTTTGGATCAAAAGTATGATATATTCAAACACCCGACCCAAGTACCGGCCAATTTATCAATTCTGGATTCCTTGAATTTATCAAATGATCTTCAGGAGCACTCATCGAGGCTTTGTCAATTCCTCAGGAGTTTGAGACTAAAATTGTTGTAGCTGAAGTTTACCATGTAGAGACTAATCTGGCAGAATGCCATGCAGTGATATCATTCACAGATGAAGATGAAGATGATGTTGTTCATGGGAATGTTATACCTTTGTACTTATCTGTAAAATTCAATGGTGGATATATCCGAAGAGCTTTCATTGATAATGGTTCAGAATTCAACCTCATGCCCATTCGTACGCTTCGTCGATTGGGCCTTACGAAATCTAATTTATCTTCTTCTACCATTATGTTACAAGGATATGATAAAAATGAAGAAGAACCACTGGGCAAGATTACACTCAGAACTCAGTTTGGAGATCTTGTATCCAATTCAGATTTCATTGTTGTTGATGAAGACTCATCCTTCAACGTCTTGCTTGGTAAACCCTGGCTACATCGGCATGTGGCTATTCCTTCATCATACCATCAATGTATCAAATACTGTTTTGATGGCCATATTGGAACATTATGTGGTGATAAATCCCTATTCAAGACATATGAATCTCAATACATTGAGGTGGAATTATATCACATAAAGGGAAAAGGGGAATCCACAACAAGGGAGATTACCAAAGTTAATGCTTCATATGGTTTGGAAAATATTTCAGTAAACCCATTTACACATGTGAGAACAGATTATGTGTTTCCTATCAGTCAAATTGACAGGATATACCTAAATCAAAATACTCTTATGGAAAGATCCATAATTTCAATTACGACAATCAAGCCAGCCAACATGGAATAAAGTGGTGATTCACCAAGCAATGATGAAATCTCAAATGGAGATGTCTTCATTTCATCTACTGAAATCCATCAAGTCTATAATTCGCCAACCAGGCCAGAAGAAATTATAGAAATGTTAGAGGTTAACGATGATGTCGATTCTCAATCCATCATCTCCTCTTTACTACCCAAGGAAGACCCTTCATCATCATTTGGGTCAGAAATGGAAGCTTCTTCTTCAAGATGTGAAAATTTTAACATCACTTCTGACCATGGAAATTATGCTTCATCATCTACTTTGAAAGTAGAAATAGAGGAAATAACACATGCTGAAGAAGAATAGGATTATCTTAGGGATGCTCCTCCAGCATTTGAAGAAGGTATCTCTTCCACCGTGGATGAACTCAGAGAAATAAATATGGGTACAAAAGAAGATCCACACCCCACATTAATTAGTGCGTCCATGAGTCTTGAAGAGCAAGAGATGATTATTTCTATTCTAAAGAAAAATAGAGATATATTTTCTTGGAACAATACAGAGATTCTAGGGCTTGATCATGATGTTTCCACTCATCATTTGGGTTTTCCAGAAGAACATCGAGGATTAAATCAAGCTGCTAGAAGAACACACCCAACATATGCTTCCAAAATTGAGGCTGAAGTGGATAAACTTATCAAATATAACTTCATCAGAGAAGTTCAATATCCCAAGTGGTTGGATAATATTCTCCCAGTGAAAAAGATGAATGGGAAAATTAGAGTTTTCATTGATTTTAGAAATCTTAATTTGCATTGTCCTAAGGATGATTTTCCAGTTCCTATTACAAAACTTTTAATCGATGCAATATCTGGCTATTAAGCACTTTCCTTAATGGATGAATATTCCAAATATAATCGAATCCAAATGGCTCCAGAAGATGAGGAATCTACAGCTTTCAGGGCCCCTCAGGGTGTGTTTTGCTAACGGGTAATTCCCTTTGGCCTAAAGAATACATGCGCAACATATCAGCGTGCCATGCATCGTATCTTCAAACCCTTTCTGGGAATGTTTATTGAATGTTATGTGGAATATTTGGTGGTAAAATTCAAACAAATTTCTAATCCCTTGGTTGATTTGGAAATCATATTCCACAAACTTTGGCAAAATAATTTGAAGATGAACCCCTTAAAATGTTCTTTTGGGGCAACCTCAGGGAAATTTCTTGGATTTTTTGTACACCATCGTGGTATTGAGGTCGATCTGGAGAAGGCCAAGTCAATCCTTGATATGTAAACTCCACAAAATTTAAAATAATTGAGAGGAATTCAAGGACATTTAGCCTATATTTGGCATTTCATCACCAATTTGGAAGGAAAAAGCTTACCCTTCACCAAATTGATGAAATATGGAGTCACTTACTAGTGGAATGAATAATGTCAAGAATCATTCGATATTCTCAAGAAGTATCTCTTGAGTCTTCTGGTACTTATGAAACCTGTTGAAGGAAGACCACTTATCCTCTATGTGATAGATTAAGAAAGATCATTGGGTTCCTTTCTTGCTCAGAATAATGATGTCGGGAATGAGAACAACCTCTACTATCTTAGTAGGACTATGCATGAAGTAGAAACCCGATATTCAAGTATTGAGAAGTGCTTCCTGGAATTAATCTTTGTAGTTAAGAATTTGAGACACTACCTGCAACATCACTAGGTCCAATTGTTATCTCGCAATAACCCACTCAAATTCATCCTTAGTCGTCCAATGCTTACAGGACGTCTGGAAAGGTGGGAAGTTATTTTGCAGCAATTTGATATTAAATATGTGTCTCAAAAGGAAATAAAGGGCCATGCTCTGGCTGATTTTCTGGATGAACACCCTTCAGTGGAAGAAACATCTTTAGATATTGAACTCCCTAATGAAGAAGTCTTCTCTATTCAAGAAAGTCCTTAGGCATGGGAAATGTTCTTTGATGGTGCTTCCAGAAGTCCAACATGGAGGAAAATGAAAAAATCCTAAATTCAACAAGGTTGGTTTAGGAATTGTACTCATTTCTCAGAAAAAGGAAATGCTACCTTATTCCTTCTCTTTATTGGGAGGTGGTACAAATAATGAACCAGAATACCAAGATTTAATCATAGGCTTAGAGTTGGCTCTTCAAGAACAAGTAAATTACTTAAAGGTGAAAGGTGATTCAGACCTGGTAGTCAAACAAGTCAATGGGGATTATGCCATTAGAAAAGAAGAACTAATCCATTTGTATGATTACATTAGAGAGTTAATGGCAGAATTCCCTTCAGAACTGAAATTTTCTTATGTACCAAGATCAAAAAATTCCCATGCCGATGCACTGGATAATATTGCCACAGCTCTGGAAGATCTAAATCAGGACGATACAATCATCAGTATTTCCCACCGTCGTACAAGTTCACCATATGTTCAAGCCAGAACAGAGGAAATCAATGAAATTAGTCCCATCTCTGAACCATACGGTCACACTACGGGATGGATGGCACCTATCAGGGAATACATTAAAAATGGAACACTTCCACCTGATAGAGCTGGGAAAGAACAAATCTGGTGATGTGTGGTCAATTTTACTCTTTATGATGGCCCAGATAACCTAGAGAAATTTTTTACAAGAGTGATTTTGATGGAGTTCTCTTCAGATGCATTGATGGTGAAGAGACAATGGTTTTCATGAAAGAAGTGCATGCAAGAGTCTATGATGCCCACCAGTCTGGACATAGACAGTCTGATCAGATTCAAAGGCTTGGATACATTCGGCCTTCAATGATACAAGATTGTGTTGATTTCACAAAGAAGTGTCATTCATTCCAAGTACATGCCAACTTCATTCATCAACCCCCAAAGTTGCTTCATACAACTAAATACTCGTGGCCATTTTCCACATGGGGAATGGATGTGGTGAGACCTTACCCTTTAGCTACGACCAAGCAGTTGAAGTATATTATTACTACTACTGGCTTCTTATCCAAATGGGGAGAGGCAATACCTCTCAAAGAAGTTATTTCTAAAAGCATTGTTAGCTTCATCAAGTCTAAAATAATTACCAGATTTGGTGTCCCTCACACCATATTGACGGACAATGGCACCATCTTCTGTTCATCTGAGGTGAAGAAGTTGTATCAAGAATACAACATAAAATCCAATCATTCATCTCAGTATCATGCAGCGGCCAATGGCCAGATATAATCTTTCAACAAGACTCTGTCAATTATACTGCAAAAGATAGTGGATAAAGATAAAACGTCCTAGCCTGTAAACTCTTTCATGCTTTATGGGCTTATCAAACTACCACCCACACTGCAACATGGTCAACTCCATATTCACTGGTATATAGAATAGAAGCAGTCTTTCCCATTGAAGTTCAATTGCCTTTGCTCAGAGTAGCCATTTCTGACCAGTCATCCACAGATGAACAATCTCAAAAGCGATTGAATGAATTGGAACGGTTAGATGAGAAAATATTGTTCCCTCTACACCACTTGGAAGTCTATCATAATCGAATAACACAAGCCTTCAACAATAAAGTTCGTCTTCATTCATTCATTTAGGGAGAATTGGTATTAGTTCTTAGAACTCCAATGATACCAGGAAAGAAACCTCCCAAGCTTGATCCAAAGTGGGAAGGACCTTATTCAATACAGAAGGTATATTCCAATGGAGATTATTCTTTAATCTCAATGGATGGAGAAATCATCACTACTCCACCCAATGCCAGATTTCTAAAGAAGTATTTTGTATAAACACAAAATACGTTGCCACAATCCATACATATGACCTTAAACTATTTGTATTACTTTCATTGCACATGATGTTAAACTATGACGTCCTAAGTACAAGAAACTAAAATGTATCGTAGTCTCTTACATCCAGCACGACGTTAAACTGCACCATCCAAAGTCCATGCATATAACTTTAATCTATTTGCATTTTTTTCATCCAACATGACATTAAACTACATAACCAACGGTCCATGCATATGACCTTAAACTATTCAAACTTTTGTCCAACATGATGCTAAACTGTATCGTTCCTTTTTTCGTTTAACATGACGTAAATCTATGAAAAATTCCCTAATACATCCAACATGACGTTAAAATGTGTTCCCTTTTGTCCTTACTGCATGAAATTAAACCGCACAGTTCTCTTTCGTCCAACATGATGTTAAACTATATTTTCCTTATAATCCTAACTACATGACGCTAAACTGTATAGAAATTCCTTTAATACGTCCTACATGACATTAAAATGTACTTCGTCCCTGCTACATGACATTAAACTGTGCAACACCAATAGTCCTAACTGCAAGACTTTAAACTGCATAGTCCCCTTCATATGTCCTACAGGACATTAAACTGTGCATCATTAGAGTTTTTTCTAATTCTTGTTTCTTACACCGATTATGAATCACGTGAGCTTAGAGAAATCTTCAACTTTAACACTCTCTCTGGGCTATTAATCATGTGTAATTCCCAACACTATTTTTTAGGTCGTTGTCCCCAAGAACAACATGATCACTAATTCATTATTTAATTGAACTACGCGGAATTTGATCTTTTCCTTCTAGGATGGGTATGCAGGAAAACTCCTGATGTTCAAGCAAAAACCAATCTCTTCACATCGGTTCACCTCCATCTTGTACGATGTTGATTTGTGAAACCACCCCCAGAATAAATATCTTTACATTGGTTCACTTTCGTCCTTGCTATATGATGTTAAACTGTACAACATTTCTGTCCTGTATAAAAAGAAACTACAATATTCTTTGATACCCTCAACTAAGAGGGAATCATTATTTACATTGATTTTAAATCATTTTATATTCAAACAAAAAAAAAATATGTGCATACATGGAAATACCTGAACAGTTTATCTTGTGTTAAACCATCATTGCACTAAAGTCCCCTTTCACCCATCACATGTAAGACCCAAATTTGTACAGAGGGTATTTATAAAACTATGTGGGCATGATTCCCATCCTTATGGGATACGTAGGAATGTTTGAGTGTCCCTCGAATCCAGCCCCATGTCTTTTGGGCCTAACCCCAAATTCTACTTTCAGTCCCCTGGCTGAAAAGTCCCCAGGAAAACAGACACTGTGTATTTCATATAATGGTCCGAGTTCTATGACCCTAAAATAAGATCTCCCACACTTTCATCCTAAATGACGTTAAACTGCGTTTCAAGAACTACGTACGACTTGATTCCCATACTTATGGGATACGTAGTGAAGTCCAAATATTTCAAATCAGGATCCAGCCACAACATGATTTTGGTTATCATTGATCTGTGTATCTCTGCATACATCAGACAATACCCATCTTTATGTGTCATAATCCTAGTCTTGAATACTTCCAGATCTTCATAACCCTTTTCTTGACTTTTGGTCACATAATTCCCAATTTCTGAAAATTCTTTTGCCTGACCATGCAACATGTTCCCTTAGGCGGCCTTACATAAACAGTCTACATAACAGACGTGTCAACCAAAATATGCTATTATTTGACTATACAACCAATGCCCTTAGGTGCCCTTGCATAATTCAACCCCCTAACGGGTTTTTCAAATAGTGGTAACTTCATTAATGGGAGGAAAATCTCTTGTGTCCTTAGTTATCTTAATGAAAATATGTAGGGATCCGTAAAAAAGGATATCCTTAACATATCTGTCCTATACAATTTTTCCTGATCTGAAATTATCCAAGTCTATGGTTTATATTTTCCTTCCCTACGTTTGGGTCATACCTTCATAGGAGTTACATTCATCCAATTTTTAGATAATCCTATTTGGAAATATCTTCTCCATATTCAAGTACCTCTCTCCATACAACAAACTATATGATTTGGAAAATTTGAATCCTTATAAACTTCCACTGGATTTTTAGCAGTAGAGAAGTGAATTTCTTGAGAGTTCTTTTGCCTGACTATGCAACACGTGTCCTTAGGCGGCCTTGCATAAACAGTCTACATAATGGACTAATCAGCCAAAAGATGCTACTATTTGACTATGTAGCCAATGCCCATAGGTGGCCCTGCATAATTCAACCCCCTAACGGGTTTTTTAAATATTGGTAACTTCATTCTTGAGAACTACTTATTCTAATGCCTTTTAGTTCTTTTTTCATATCATTACTTAGATTCAAATTTTCTTAAGTCATAGTTTACATATTTTCCCTTATACTTGAGTGTGGTAATATTTTTTCAGATACATGGTCAAGGAATTGAGTCAGTTTCAATCCATTTTGGTCAAAGCTATTTTGTCCTTAAACATTAGCCTCTTTATATCCGACGTGCATGACATTAAACTGGCCACAAAAGACAAGGGAACTATGAATAAAAGTCAAGTTTCAGCTCACTAAACATACATTTTGTATCATTTAGGTAATATTGAGCTATTAAAAGATTCAATGTTTGTAGGGTAATTTATAATAATCCTTCTAAAAATAAAACTATGCTTACTAGGCCCATTGGATTATGTAAAATTTATAGTAGGTAGTAGGAAAATATGTGCACAAGTGATTGAAGATGAAAGCATTCTTTCCATTTGATGCACAAGAATTAGAAGGACATCCACAGATTGGAGTCTATTCTCTTTTATATGAAATTACAAGAGGCTGTCAACATATGTCTTCACGTGATGAACAACATCCCGAGCTTCATCAGCAGCTACTTGAAGCTCATACACCTGACCAACTTCACTCTTTTCGACCTGATGGAGTGATTTCTTGGCATCCGCGATGGCCTTCATACTATTCGTTTGAGATCCCTCCAATGAATCGTTGAGTTGGTCAAGTTCCCCAGTAATAGTGTCTAACTACTGCTGAAGGTGCATTTTCTGGACAACATTATCTTTGATCTTATGCTTTAGCTCCTTCATCTTGGCAGCATATTCAGCCTTAGCCCGGGATACCGCAACCCCAAATTCACTGATGTTGACTGACAGTTTCACCCTGGTCAGATCTTCGTGACACTTTTGCTCCTGCTCCCTCCTGAAAATGACCTGTTTCACCACGACATGAATCTTTTTCATATCCAAAACCACCAAGTCCTAGAATAATGAACATGGATGACAATCAGGGGATCTTTGATGATAGCTCCTCTAAAGGAACCTCAGATATGATTTTCCATATGATGTTCCATGCCTTGAGTTGTGAAAAGATGAGTGCCTTACGTACCTCCAGGTCTGATTCGACATCATCATCATAAGGGGCATGTAATATGGGATTAATGCACTTAGGGAAGCGCCCTATTCTGCTCCTTCCCCCCTAACCTGAGCTTCTTCACTTTTAATTCTTGTTGGGGTGGAGGCTGAGGCCTCACCTCCGGATCTGGCCACTGTAATTGATGGCCCTGCATAATTAATTGAAATATTTGGTTAATTTCAAAGGATAACAAAATAATTGGTTGTCTTTCAAATTAAGTACAATCACAAATATTGTTATTCCTTACCCAACGATTGATCAGTAACCTGAGAAGGCTCCCCCCATCTTTCCTAGCATAGACAAGATTTTCTGGATGAGTCTGAGGAAGCTCTACTAGGTTCAACTCCACCTGTGCTAATGTCTCTACAATGGTAGGGTTTTCTGTACCCCATTTAGGCCTGGGTAGTTCAACAGCTTGCTCAGAAAAAACTACACATTTGAACTAATCATGATTATACATGTAATAAAAAGTTATTCTTAATAGGACTAAGGATAACACTCATGCCCATAATCTTCTAAATTACATTGTAATTTAACATGATTTATAAAATCTTCGAAAGATGCACCAAGTTCCATCATTTCATCTAATGTCATCTCAGAATCCTAGTTTGTCTCACCAGTGGGATGATTTGATGTGTCTTCTTGGAAACCTTCATCCTACGGTCCCTGACCTTGGGCAGCATCTTCAGATAAAATTGTGGCATCAGTTGAAATAGCCTCCAAAAGCTCTAATGCAGGGGTTGATCCTAAAGTATCACGGAAAGGAAGTCATTCGATGTTTCATTCAACATTTTATGAAGCATTGTTAACTTTCCAGCAGAAGGTTCTTCTCTTCTTTCAATAGTAGCAGGAGGGATACTGGGAACATATGCTGGCTCTTTTCTAGGAGCAGCTAATTCAGCCTGAATTTGGGATTGTTCCACAACACCCTCCGTGGTCCTAAGAAGAGGATCAACCCTCTCCCTTAGAGGGGAAATTGAAGAAGCCTCTACAATCCCCAGAAATATGAGAAAACTTTTCATGGGTATAGATTCATGATTATCCAAAGGAATTACCGCTACTAATAAAGCGTTTAGCTGTGGACTTCTTCCTTCGATGCCTTTGATTATTTGGATTTTTGGGAGTGTCGGCAGTCTCCCATATTGGCACTTGAATTAGAGAATGTAAGGCCATGTCCAACTCTTCATTCATGTCCTGCTGACCCGGAGATATCTCTCCCAATTTATGAGTATATTCCTTAGTGGCCCCAATGGTAGTACCACCAGGGTTATATTGTGGTGAAGGAACTTCAGTAGTTCCTTTCTTTGCAAGATGTAGGATGATGAAAATAATTTCCTTAATTAACAAAGCTTTGACTGAAATCAAGTTTCAAGGAAAATAAGGAAAGAAAAACATACATCTTCAGGTGCCACATAATCTTGCCACTCCTCATCAGTCCCCTCAGCGGCACCACAATCTATCATTTCCTTCACCTGCCTAGTGACATGAATGGAATCATCAGTGGCATGTATGAGCATTTCCAGCTCTCTAATGTAATCCCGTACTTCATTGGGGTTATCCTTGTATTGGATATCTATATAAGCCACGAGATTCCCTTTTCCAGGGAGTTCTAGAACCTCAGACAAATCCAGTCAGGCAGTCTCATTACCACAATATAGACTCTTCCATGTCTGGACAGCCTCTAGTCCTAGATATTCAGTGCGTGTACCAGAAGGCTGCGAGGAATGTCCTACAATATTTGACTTCAATTTCTTCCCATCTCCAGCACCAATTGATAGAGAATAATAAAATAAGACCTATTGCTTTATAAAGTTATGGTTATTAAATTACCAAAATGAATTAACTCACCGGGATTTAATGAAGTAGGTCTTTTGATTCTAACTGGAGGATTATATCTGGCACGAGGCCACTTTTCCACTTGTTGTGCCTCATCATCCCCATCATGGGAATCCGTTGAATCAGTCCTAGAAGAGGAATCTGGCGAATCAGCTTCAGGTGGGGAAGCATCACCTTCATGAGGAAGTGTTTCTTTCTCTACAATCCTCTTACTTTTCCCCACCTGATAAACTAGGTGATTCAGCACCCCTTTAGGGTATGATGCTATCCAGTGCTCGCCATACCATGTAGTAAATTTATGTGCCACTTTTTCAACTGGTAGATCAAACACCGCCCAGTCTTCTCCCTAGACGTCAGCAACCACAGTAGCAGGGAAACCATCAGATGTTTCTCTAACCTGAAATGTACAGGGGAGATACATCAATCTATTGCAAACACTTAAATTGGAGTGGAAATCTATATGAAGCATAGGCCTCACATATAATCTATCTGTCAATCCTGGCGACTAGCACACCATCTCTGTAGGCCAGTATGTATGCCCTCAAATCCAAGTGGTCTGTTCCATCACCAAAAAACCGCTTGGTTAGCATATTTACATAGGGAAGGAAGTTGAATTACGTAAACATGATCAGCCTCACTTTCATGTCATAGGCATTAAGATCTAATGGGGAAATTCCAGAGAATGCTTGCACTAGTGGCCTGAAAGAACTTCTAGGAGTTTGTACTCCATTCTGTACATTATAAGTCCTAAAGTGAGTGGCGATCCATCCCCATAAAACATGGAACTATCACACTATTCTCAAAGGAGATTTACCATGAAGACATGAAGTAAAATCCTATGAATATTTTCTAAAATGGGGGTAGCCAACCCAACTATTTTTTATTCAGACAAATTTTCTGCAATAACGAAGGTCCCTGGTCTGACGCCTCCCTTAGAGTCCCTGACTGGTAATAGATAAACTCTGAGCCACAAAGACAAGAAGCCCGCCAAACGAGTCTTCTTTGGGATCCTTTGATTCATGTCATATCCCCATTTCTCAAACTCTCCTGCTTCTAGAGTTGGCCAGAATGTTCCAGGATCACCCCTCTTCTTAGTTTTTGTGCAGGTGGTAGGAAGAGTGGGCCTCTTATCCTTGGATTTATTTTTCTTGGAACCTTTATCCTTCGTATCCTCCTCCTTTGGATCCTTCTCTTTCTTCTCAGTAAGAAATATATTAATCCACTCCTCCGGATGAATGTCCTTTCTAGAATGAGTTAAGGAGGTCTCTGAACTCTTGATCCTATGGAAGATTTTAAATAATTAATGATCCAAATCAGGAGTCTTCAATAAATCATTCCAAGTCACCTTTTAAGGAATGAATTCATCATACATGTCACCCAAAATTGGAGCCCCTGAGATCTTATGGACATCCCACAGACTGATGCCTACTTCTCCATGATTCAGATGGAAAGAATTGGTTTCCGGGCTCCAATGGCTGAGTATCTCCAACACGAAGCTATCATGTATGTAACCATATGTGTGGCCAACCCAAACAGCTTCGTATATCGCAACTCCTTTTAGATCATTGACAAAATCTGCATAGGTTTGTCGTACCCAGTATTCCAACATCCAAGTTGACTTCACACCTCCCCCAAGATGGAAGTCCCAAATTATCTTCCAGCCTTTGGATTGATCCATCTGTGCATTTTGGAATATTGAAAGATGACAATGTGGTTGAAGCTCAGGCTTATGAGGATTCATATCTGGCGTACAAGGGATTTGATGCATCATGTCGGCCTTCTCCACTGTTCCAAAATTTATAAATTCTCCCCCACATGAGATATTTGCTGAAAAAAAGTTTGTGTAATTCTGAAACCACAAAAATGGGAGATAGTTCTTTGATTCTGGAATAGTGGCTTCTCGAAGATGACCATAACCGTACAACGGACGATAAGTGCTTTGTGGGAAATCAAAGTGATATTTATTTAGATACTTGTCCAAATATGGAAGAGTGCTATCACAGATGGTATAATAATCTTGGACAATGATGTTCATCATATCATCAAGACATTTGCTTGCTAGTTCATCAGCAATTTCGATTCTCTTAGGATCCATTGAATCTGCACAAAAGTTGAATAAATTAACTCTTAAATGGGTTTATTTTTCATAAAATTTTTAAAGGAGATAGAAAAAATGGCAAAGGCATTAAGGTGCACAAGTCTAATCTTGGCGCACAAGTGTGGATGTGTCGCACAAGTGTTAATATGATGCACATGTTTTTGGAATGTAGGTATCATTGCGCAAGTCCAGATAACTTCAAAACAGTGCGACAGCGAAGAAAAGCAGAAAAAAGACAAACTTGCACGACGAAGGTGACCTGTGTGGCGAGAGCTCTAAAATCCGGAAGTCAGTGCTATGCACTACAAATGAGCGCATATAGGCTAGGCCATCCACCTGTGTGCATACAGCCCGTGCACTACATCTTGCACGACTCGCACCTGCGCGATGAGTGTTGCGCGCCGAACACTTGCACACCTCTTTCCCTTTGGGTTTCTTCTTTTCCTCAGCGTCACATCCTTATTCTTTCAGATTCAAATCTGAGGGGGGGCTATTGTTGACTCTCCTTTTCATAACATTGTCTAGAGGAATAGAAAGGTTATTGACTTTGCACAAAGTGATTCATCCTTTAAAGAAAACATCAAAAATTGACAAAGTAATGAAAAAGAATCAAATACCTTTGGGTCGCGCAAGTTCCCCCACTATCGTGCAAGTACACTTGCGCGCTGCCTAATGGCCGTGAAATTGACTTGCAATCCCCCTTTGAAAACCGCCCAGGGTCTTCTCCAGCCTATAAGTACCCCCGGTGGGCCCCCCATTTGAAGGGGAATTTTTCCATAATTCAGATACAGAGCGTTGAACGCCCAAGTCTATTCTTCAAGACTTCCGAACACTTAATTCTTTACCTAGAATGGAAGGTATAAAGAATAGGAATAAGGTCTAAGTGTTAGATTTCAAAAACACTTGTGCGCCTACGTGTTTTACCCTTAAGGGAAATGGATACAATTTCACGCCTCCTTACCTAATCATTGAAACTGGCGTGCCACTCTTCTGGAAGTACCACATGATAATTCTAAAGACTTTGATCAAGGATCGCCCAAGTATTACCCTACTAGTTAACAATCTCACAAGTACCCATGTTCCACGTAGGTATACCTACGTGACCAGGACTTGCATGCCCATGCAGTACCTACGCGTATGCTAGGACATGCGTGCCCTTCTATTTTTTTGGGTGCCCTTCCTCCCCATTTAACCACTCTTATGCCATTCCACCTCTCCTATTCAATATTCAGTCTTCAAGACACTCTTCAAAGCCATTTATGGAATGTTTTCTTGACTGACATCCTTATCTGAAAGGAATTTCATGTAACGTCTCTCAAGACCTAGTGATTTACACATATCCATGTCACTAAAGATAGAGAGTTTATTCATTAAACCTCATCCTTTTAGATGAGATAATCCTTAACCTGGGCCTACATTTCCGGAGTAAGCCCCAGTCCAAATTCTCATTAATCTGGGCATCCTCCTTAGGAGTAAGCCCCAAAGTCCTCATTAATTTGGGCATCCTACTTAGGAGTAACCCCCACGTCCCCTAATCTAGGCATCCTCTTTAGGAGTAAGCCCCAGTCTTAATGTTCCCAAATATGGGCATCCTCCTCAAGAGTAAGCCCCAAACATAATTCTCTTAACCTAGGCATCCTTTTTAGGAGTAAGCCCTAGTCTCAAATATGGGAATCCTCCATAGGAGTAAGCCCCAAGTCCCTTTAATTTTCAAATCCATTTAACCTGGTCCTCCTTTTTAAGCGTAATCCCCAGTCTTAATTTCTCTTGACCAGTCATAATTCATTTTTGACCTGGGCTTCCTTCTCAGGAGTAAAACCCAATCATAAGTCCCCTCCTAACTTAGGGAATATTCCTTAGGAGTAATCCCCAAGATTAGAGTATCCAAATCTCCATGAAGCACATATACCTTTAGGGACCCTGTTACTAGATTTCTTCCCTAAAGTAAATCTTAATCCTCATCTATTTCTGGGCAGTCAAACATACATAAGCCCAACATCATTGCATCTTTCGTGTCACAATTGGCTAGTTTCACCGATACCTCTTGTTTCTCACACCGAGCATGAATCACGTGAGATTGGAGTGTAAAATTAATCATGACATCTTTCTTTGAGCCATCAATCATGCATAAACATCATACTCCCTTACTCGAACTACGTGGGTTCTGATTCCTTCTCTAAACAAGGATACGTAGGTAGCCCATCTGCAGGTGTGATCCCAACTCTGAAATAATAAATGTCCTTATAAATGATAATAGACTTCAAGTGCCCCACTGAGTGGCTTTAAAACCAGTATGGTCATCATAATGACCAAGAGACATTTATGTATTAAATGATACCATTGACTAAGAATCTCTAACAAATACAGATGATTCTCTATCAATGAAGAACCTCAAATATATATAAAAGATTATCTAAATTTCCTAAATATCAATCATTGATTGTTAGATCTAAAGGAAATATCATTTTATAGTTGGTAATGTAATAAGGATTCACGAACATAACTTAAATCTATAAAAAGAGTCCCGGAGTAGACAAAAATTCCCCTAAAAAAGGTGTGATGAGTCCGACCTCCCATCCAATCGACCAATGAAAATTCCTAAGCCTCATTAGTCCAAAACTAATGAGCGCCTACCTTTGGAAAGTTGGTTCAAATAGATAAGGAATCATTGGATGTTTTTGGTTCTACGAACAAACCCATTAGAAATCGCTTGGAATGTTTGAATCTTAAATCAATGAGGTGGTCCCCAATTCTAGAGGAAAAAACCGCTAAAGGGGATGTATGGAACTCCCTTAGAACCTCCTCCCGCAATGTCACTGGTACTACTGTACACCCTTTGAAAAGAACAACATGCTCCCCACCTTCTTAATATCCATCAACCACAACACCTGTGGATGTCTGAGCACATAGCGTCTCACAGCTAGCATCCTTGCATTGTGCTTCCCTGACTCGCTGTAAGAGTGGAGGGGTAACAACCATCGACTGAAGGTGATCTCCCCCATCTCCATCCATGAAGGATAACTGTAAAGATGCCAACTGCCTCATCGCCTCATCCAGCAACTGTGAACTGGATTTCTTACTGAGAGCATCTGCCACAACGTTCCCCTTTCCAGGTGTGTAAACGATCTCAAAGTTGTAATCCCGAAGGAACTCAAGCCATAGTATTTGTCTCAAATTCAGATCCTACTACAAAAAGATATATCTGAGACTATTGTGATCATAGTAAATGGTAAACCGCTCTCCAATCAGGTAGTGCCGCCACATCTTCAATGCGAAGACTACCACTGCCAACTCAAGATCATGGGTCGCGTAGTTCTGCTCATGTGGCCTCAACTGACGTGATCCATAGGCAATCACCGCTTGCCTCTGCATCCGGACACAACCAAGCCCGGTTCCTGATGCGTCGAAGAACACTACATACTGGAAACCCTCCTCCGGTAATCTCAAGATCAGGGCACTCGTCATACTCTGTCTCAACAGCTGGAAATCCTGCTGGCATATCTCGATCCACACGAAAGGCTACCCCTTTCGGATCAAAGCTGTCATTGGTGCTGAAATCCGGGAGAAATCAAGAATGAATCTCCTATAGTAGCATGCTAATCCTAGGCTGCTCCGCACCTCCATCACGCTTTGGGGTGGCTCCCATGCTAGTACTGCCTCCACCTTGGCTGGGTCCACTACTACACCATCTGCCGAGATAATGTTTCCTAGAAAGTGGACCTCATATATCCAGAATTGGCACTTCAAGAGTTTCCCGTACAACTGGTTCTCTCGGAGTGTGTCCAGAACCATCCTTAGGTGTCTCGCGTGCTCCACCTCGGACATAGAGTACACAAGGATACCATCAATGAAGACTACTACGAATTGATCTAGATAGGACTGAAAGATCCGGTTTATGAGTCTCACGAACATTGCTGGGGCTTTCATCACGCCGAAGGGCATCACCAAGTACTCATAGTGATCTTAGCAGCATCTTAAAGCCGTCATCTGTATATCCTCATCCTGTACCTGCAATTGGTGATAGCATGATCGTAGATCAACCTTTGAGAACCATCGTTCCCCTCTCAACTGGTCGAAGAGGTCATCGATCCTCGGTAGTGGATACCGGTTCTTCACAATCACCTGATTCAAGCGCCGGTAATCCACACACAGCCTCAAGCTCCCGTCTTCCTTCTTGGAAAACAGCACTTGGGTCGCCAAGGGTGAAACACTAGGTCTCACAGGGCCCTTCTTCTACAAGTCACCCACCTGCACTCTCAGCTCACGAATCTCTGCAGGAGCAATCTGATATGCTGATGCTGATATCGATATCGTCCCGGGTTACAACTCAATGCAGAAATCTATCTCCCAACAGGGAGGTATTCTAGGGACATCCTTCGGAAAGACGTCCTCGTACTTAGCCACTACTGCTGGAAACTCGAAACTTGTAACATCTGTTACGCCAAAGGCTAGGCTAGCTAGATAATAGGATATCGATTGTGCCTTCCTATGAACGAGTCCATCCTGCGTTTCCTAGGTCTCTCTTTCACCGACAAAAGAGAACCTGGTTCCATCACTACGGACACACCGCACCCTTCACCTAAAACAGTCGATCTGGGCATGAACTGTGGATAGCTAATCTATACCAAGAATGACATCGTAAGGCCTCGATGCTACCACTAAGAGGTTCCCACAAAAACACTCACCTCCAAGGGTCAAGTCACATTGCCTACAGGGGTGTGTGATATTTGAATCTTCTCCAGTCGGTGTTTCTAAGCGTAAGGGTCGAGTCAACGACTCAACTAGAATATCAAGGTTTTGAACAAGATAAGCATTCAGAAAAGAATGAATTGAACCTCTGTCTATCAGTACGGCGGCCAAAGTAGAAAAGACATAGATTGTACCTCTAATCATTTCAGGAGTACCTGGGACATAAACCTCTGCCGCCTGCAGCTATGCCTGCCTCTGTCCACCAGCTCCCTAAACCTGGGGTGGACCTCCGGTGGGTGGTGGTGGTAAAATGTCAAAACACCGACCACCTCCAGCTTCTCTCCCATGTCCCCTCAACGTCTGCCACCCCGCATATCTGTCTTCTACACATGTTGCCTATTCCTCAGGGGTCCATCCACTACTCCCGTGTTAGTAGTACGGCGGGTTGGACAATCTCGAGCGAGATGTCCCCTACCATCACATGAGTAGAATCGCCTATCTTGAGGCAGGATGGATGCGCCCTGTGAGCACTGTATGTAAGATCCCATGTCCTGGGATCTCCTCTGAAAACGTCTCCCATGCCTGGGTCCCTGATGTCAGCCCCCTGCTGCCGAGGTCTCTGCTCCAGCTTGCCCACTACTGACAACTGCCTGCTGTCTCTACTCTGCCAAGAAGCTCTCGACCACCAAAGCCCGCTCGAGCACCCCAACATAAGTAAGAATTCTCATAGGGATGATGATTTCTTAGGTATCTTTGTGCAAGCCCCGATCAAAAGTCTGAATTCTGAAGTACTGATCTCTGACCATATCCATCGAGTACCGCGAGAGGTTGGTAAACCTCAATGAATAGTCATCCACCGTCATGGTCCCCTGTTGGAGCTGAAGAAGCTCCTGTATACGTACTACTCTCAGGGTAACCACTGAAAACTCCTCTCTGAAGAGATGCTCAAACTCCGCCCACGCAAGAGTCGCCTCGTCATGAGTCTGGATAACCGAACTCCACCATCGTCCTGCCGAGCCTTGTATAAGGCTCACTACCAGGATCACCATGAGGTCTGCTAGTGTCTTGACCAAATGGAAGACTCGGGTCACTTCCTCAAGACAGTCCTCTACTACTTGAGGGTCAGGCTCACCTCGAAACCTAAGGGGTATCTGTCTCTGAAACTCGTGGAGTGCGCTCAACCTGTGCTCCTCCTCCACTAGTACAGCAGGCACTAAACACTGCACCATAGGTGGCGGGATAACTGGCACACCACCCGATGGTAAAACTGGTGGATCTGGTCCCTGTATCGAAGCTTCATCACTGAGGGGTTCATCCTCATTATCGAGCTACTGAATCCTAGAGGATACACATTACAGAGGAATCCTATAAAGTAACAAGATGTATCTCAGTCAATGAGTATATCTGGAGAGATGATTCAAGAAGGATATGGAAACCACAACCCATTCCTATATGATAAATGTACCATTATTTTCCCATGAAACTAGTGTTCTCATGTTCTGAGTCGAAAAGAAAGTTATCAAAGTCCTAGTGTATGGATACTTCAGCCGCCCGCACCAACATTGGGGTCTCTGGCCTAAAAGCCGAACTCGAATCACATAACACTGTTGCCCCAAACCAACTCACAGACTCTCTTTCCTATGGTAGAACCGACCACCTCTAATACCACTCTGTCATGACCCATCCCAGTGGGGCTCGAGCCACAACTTCCCAAGCCCGCCTCCAATAGGCCAGGGGATGGTGACTAGCACCGAGTAGGCATGCTACTAACATGGGAGGTGTTTCCCATAAACCTATACACACACACACACACACTTCTCCAAGCCCACAAAGCTTAAAAGTAAAAAATCAACTGAAAATGGAAATGCATGCATACACGAAAAATCCCAACCAATAGAGTATGGCAGAAAAGTAAAGTACAATAAGTGTAAAATCCTGGGCCAAAAGTATAATCCCACCAAAAGAAGTCTGTAACAAAGTCCAACCTATAAGGAAAGGTACTGGGACTACAGTCTATAGCCGTAGAAACACACCTTGGCCTACCTGATCTCACTGAGCACCGTCTGGTCCTAGTCCACCTAGAATCATGTCGAAGGGTCACTCGTCTGCACAAGACACGACATGTGCGGGAAAATCCCGTGCAGGGGTGAGTATAAAACTATCCACTAGGACACCCCGAAACCACAAAGGGAATACAACAAGGGAAAATACCGAAGAGGAAAGATACAATCAGCTCTACACAGTATATGTCTACTGAACATATAACAAGAATATCTAGATATATTCATGCACGATCGATTATCACGAATACCATCACTAAGATCCAGCTCGAAGATTCCACTAAGAACGTAATAAAGAGAGCACACTCCTATGTCTGAGGAGAGAGATATGAAGTACTCATTCCGGAAGAACACACTCCACATGTACTTTAAGATCATGATGCTTAGATGAGGATCACAACCAAGCCATGGGGTGATTGCGACAACTCAGTCTGAGCTAATCCGCTAAGCAGAGGATCGGCGACTGGGTAATGCTGGTCACGTCGATACCAAGAACACTACCTAGGGTTCCTAGAATGAATATAGGATTCAGCTCTAAGTCTCTCAGAAGGGATTCCAACAACTCTATTCAGGAGGTCCTACTGAATAAATCATACTCTTGTATGTAGGAAATGATACTGGAAACCTTCAGAAGAATGACCAAGGGTATAGACCCTAAGAAAGCTAGTCCAAGTCACAGGAGACAAGTGGCTCATGCCATTTAAGATAGGTTAAACGATGTGTGGTATGGTTATACACTGTGTTCCTTGACACCGGGTACTGCCTGTGTAAACGACCCATGTCATCTTTCCAAGCTGTGTAAAACCAAACTACACGGCGTGTAGAAAAATTACACGTTGTGTTCCTTGACTCTGGGTACTGCCCCTGTAAACAGATCGTGTCATTTTGGCTTGTCAGATAGAAAGAAAATATACGGTGTGTAGAAGAGTCACACGATGTGTATGAGCACCTGGGGCTCGCTCCGTGTACGCTGGCCATGTTCCCGTACACAGTCTCTATCTGTGTCCGTGTCGCCTGCCCATGTACCTGTATATGGGGTATCCTGGGTATCTGGCCGGGTCTGGCCGGGGAAGGGTATACACGCCGTGTCCTGGGCCATGTACCCAACCTATTTCCGTGTACTCCCGGAGTACACGCCAGGTGGTACACCGAAGAACACACGCCGTGTAGCCCATACTACACGGCGTGTAGTCGAGAAATTTCCAGAAATGCCGTTTTCTTCCTCGTGTTGCCGCTGAACCTCCAGATCCTCGATTTCTCGTCCGTTCATCCCGACACTCTAGGGATTGGTTTGTTTCATCATACAAACACCGTAACGGGTGTTTTAGGCTCTTAAATCAGATCATAAACCTTGAACGATCATTCCAAAGAAAAACGCATGAGAATTCGTTTCTCCCGATCTTCTCAAAATCGCCTGCCGAAACTGTCGTCGCACCTCCGTGACATCGCTCTAGGGCTAGATCTACAATCTTGGATTATTGCACCAACAAACGAATGCATAACGATTGATTTCCTCCAAGAACACGTAGAACGAAATGAAGAACGTGAGGGAGAAAATACAAGGATCAAACAAGAGGGACAAACCTTGATAGTTGTTCGTAACGATCCGGTTTCGTTGTCGTCAGATCAAAACCAAACCAACCTCAATATCCCCACAAAAACCCATCCCGCAAGAACGATCAATCCATGGGCTAATCTATTCATGGATTAGTCTGTGTTCGTCATGGAAATCAAAAACGGGGAAGGAAATAAAACAAACATCCTACATGGATCCTCGACCTTTGTTGGTGAAGATCCAGCCGTCGCGTCATCGTAGCCGGTGAAAATAATCAAGATCGTCGTTGCCATGTCGGGAGGTCTTCTCCAGAGCATCCAGAGACACCAAGGGTTTTAGGGTTACGAGGTTTGTAACCCTGGACCCCTACGTAGGCCTTTATTTTAAATAGATAAGAGATATCCATTGCAGCAGATTTAAAAGATTTCGCTGCAGAATAAAATACTTTTATTTAAATATTTTATTAATTTTACGTCCCAAAAACTGGATTTCACCACCGACCTACACCGACCGATGTTAGTCCTCGCCTAAATTAAAATCTCTGTTCCAAACACAACAGTGCCATCAGATTTCTGACCCGAGCACCCATTCGGGAGTTATTCCACTTTTTCAGGAAAACTGCACGCACACATTATTTAATTATTAAATGAAATTCAAAATTTTTTTCCAGACTGACCGGGCCTCGGAACTGCACGCCGTCTTAGAGCTGGGTCTCAAATTAATTCCCATATAATATTAAAAATAATACAAGGAAAAATCCAGGACATTACAACTAAAACATTTTGGTGATTATAAATATTTAGTTGATTATATTTCATATTTTATATATGAGCATGAAGGAAGGTTTTAAATGGACTAAACTAAGGCCTCAAATTTGAAAAATAAGGCAAAGGGAGTATTTAATGTATCATTATAGCACTGGATACCTGATGGGGTGTAATTGTCCAGTCGATGACACTAATATTATCATCAAATCCACTAGAAGTCCACTAACTACCTAGTGAAGAATCATCGGCTATTCGGTGGCACGAAGAAGAATATATATATCTACATGTAACATACCGACTTCATATTGGAAGCCAGTGTCTTTCTGGTGGAGTCTAAAGTATCCAAAAATATTTATAGGTTTTCTACTAGCTGACCTATGGAATCAGGTGGTTAGTGGTGCTGATTCTGTATGTTAAAGAATATATTTAGGGGGTCTAAAACCACTCCCTTACCCCATTAACTCCTCCAAATAGACCCTTGGACCCCCTAAAGATATGAATA
The DNA here is from genome assembly GCA_963277665.1 of Viscum album. Lineage (NCBI taxonomy): Eukaryota > Viridiplantae > Streptophyta > Magnoliopsida > Santalales > Viscaceae > Viscum > Viscum album. The sequence continues at coordinate 1,075,425,814 of OY728129.1, forward strand.
TTACTCTTGGGAAGCTTAAAAGGAAACTACAATGATCAATTTTGGATGTCATCAATCTATAACTATCAAGATCAAGAAAAATTATTTGGTTGCAAAATTACTTTTTCTTGATAACTCTTTGTATTTATTTCTTCTATTTCATTAATCCACCCTCTTTCTATCTCTCATTATATCAATTAAATATTCTCTATCAACCTATATAATTGAGATATTTCATTCAAAGGGTTCATTATTATGGAAATATTATTTTTCTATCTCTTTTTGGAATCTTTTAAACCCTCTGTTACCAAGGGATATTTCTCATTGAATTCTTATAAAACTACTAAAAATATGATTCTTTTTCCTTGATTCTTGACTATCACTAAATTCTAGGGTTTGTGTTGTTTTTTTATTTCTTTTATATCACTAAATTCAAGTTATATACATATATTCACAAATGATTAAGCCATTAATGTGGAATAGTTTGGGGCTCGTATTGTTCGATTTTTGAACTTTGTTATAAAATTTTGCGCCATATGTACTTCCCACATTTTTATTAATTACTTTATTTCAAATAATAAATCAAATCATTAGATAAATTAATTGGTTAATACTTTATGATCAATTCCTCTCTTAATAAACTTAATTTTTCCACTACACTCATACTTTCTAGTTTAAAAATTATTATCATTCCATTATTATTATTTTTATTATTTTATGTAATCACATTATTTCATTGTTTTATAGCATAAATTATTTTTATTTATTATTAATAAATTAATAACCATATTGATATTTTTTAACCAATAATTGGAATCAAATGATAGATTATTTTAATTTAATTTATTATATCTTATAAGGAATTTTTTAGATATTATTTTTTAAAAAAATTATTATTTTCCAAATTTTCTTTCAGCCATTTTATTATAAATAATTATTCCTCATTTTTGAAATATTGTTTTTAAATCATTATATATTTCAAGATATACTATTTTTAAAATATCCAAAACCACTAACACCCAAGGCACTCTTGAAGGACCCTTAATGGGACGTTCCACTATATTTGATTAAATGAACATTACTTATTGGAAAACCTATCGTTTTAATTTTATGGGAATCATATGTCATTATATATTGAATATTTTCATACATGGTTACACACTCACTAAAATAATCGTAAGGAAAATGGAATATTGATGACATTGCTAATTTTGAATTTGATAACAAAGGTAAAAATTCTTTTCATTGTGGTTTATATCGAAATGAATTTATTTATGTTTCTACTTGTAAAACTTACTTTTAAATTATTATATTACATAATGTCACTCATAAATGGACAAATATATTCAAATATATTATACTTTTTATGAATATATTTGATTTTAAATGTTTTATTATTCATTCTAATGGATTAAGATTTTTTATTTTTACACACTTTACTAAAATTTGCGATGGTAAAAAATATATTAGTGATTATCTATAAAAAAAATATTTTTAAGAATATAATTTTTGTTTTTTCAAGTTCTTGGTCTCCCAATGTAACAAAAATTCATGAAGCGAACGAAACTAAGAAAATTTTCGTTAAAGGACTTATTGGTTCTCTCATGACCTAAGAGATTACCATGAAGTGGATATTCAAAAAAATAGTAAGTGAATGAAAAAAGATGATTTCTTCAAATAAATTGATTATAACACTTTTTTAAGTGATGAATGTGTAACCTATTTTAGCAATAATGTAAAAAAATACATTATAAAGAAGATATCCATTCAACATACTGAAAATAGAAAAAAAGTTTCCAAAATAAATTGTCATCATCAAAACAAAATAGGACATATAAAAATGGATCTACCCATTCTAAAAAAGAAAGATAAGAAAAGTAGGAAACCCTTAAAATTCGATACTTGTATTATATATGATGATTCCCTCTCATCATCTGACTCATGTGATGGAAGTGAAAAATGTCACATATTTGAAATTGATGTATATAATGAAGATAATTATTCCACTTATTCTAATTATAATTATTCTTAATCTTCTTATTCATTAATACAATTTTATTATGAATAATTTAAAAATGGATTTTTAAACATAACAAAATTTCAATGTAATCAAATATAATTATAATAAACATATTTCTTAAAAGAGTCTACCTCCAATTGAAAATTATGACTTATAATTGATATTTAAAAGAGAAAACTAATGCATAAAAAATTAAATAAGACATTAAAAATATCAATATTTATCTAATTAAATTCACCTATAGTGATCAAAATGTAAATAAAATTCTAGTTTCTCAATTACCTGTAAAAAATCATTATGGTTTCGGTTTTAAAATCAAGATACAACTCTAAAAATACTACTTCTTTTATAGAATGTTGTTCAAAAAGTATTTTATTAAATTATATAAAAACTTAGTATCTTTGTTATGAAATGGTCGTTATGTTAGGACTATGTGAATTCTTATCTATTTTAATACATTGTTTAGGAATTCTTATAGAAAATAATATTCTAAACAATTATGGATTCCAAAATTTCTCATAGTTTATATTAGTTTACCCATATTTTGGATACCAAAATATTTAGTCAATTATTAATTTTTGAACAAAAAGTATATAATATAAATACCATTGGTTCTATGTAACACCCTGATATATATATATTTATATATAATTTGAACCTCTATGACAACTTTTGATACACGCATCCCTAAGTCTAAATAAAACATAATATAATATGTTGTTACAACCTATCAGTTTAAATGGTTATATGAATAGGAATAACTAAATTTTAAAAATATGTATAAAGGTTTAAGGTAAATAAAAATAATAACTACTCAATTTTTGATAAATTAATTACATGTTTTTAAATATATTTCTCCTCAAAAATGTTTTTTTTGTGAAAATAATATAATTAAATTTTGAAAATTTTAGATTTTTTTTAAATAGTAAAATTAATTTCTAAAATTAAAATTTCAAAACTAACTTTAGGTGATTTTTTTAATCTTCCAAAAAGATTATTATCTTGATTAACAGTGAAAAATATTTATTTTTATGGAAAAAAATATTTTTGTTTATGGAATTTAAAATGTTATTTTATATTAAAAAAATGTTTTAAATATAATATTATTTCATTTATATTATTAATAATCAAATTATAATCATTATAAATAATTTTATATGTATTTTAGTATAAAAATATTTTATAATAATGAATTTTGTTTCTCACAAATCGCATTTCATCACTTTTTGTGAGTTCATTTTAAAAATAATTTATGAAACTTTAGGAATTTAATATATTAAATTTACTTCCATATTTCGAATAATAAATTAAAAAATTTTTATGGAGGAAAATACTATTTTTTATCATTATAGATTGAAAAGGTAGTGAAAAAGTTTCATTGCGGTTATGGTTAATATTGGTTTACCGTATGTCAAACCAAGCAATAAGAGTAATGTTGGAAATTAAACTTATATAAATTATATTACATGGACATATTTTAACATTATCCTATCAAAAATTATAATATCAATCCATTTGGATACATTTTACCTAATAATTACTTTCTTATACTTTATTTCAACAATAAATTCCTTGTATGTCCTCTCCCCCAATTATAAAAAGACGTTCGTCCTGTCTCTTATTTACACCACATTGAGGTTTATAGATAAAACGCCTATCCAAATATCTTAAAAAAATATCTTTCCACTAATTGTAGTTTATGGTCTTTTTAAAAGACCATTCCAATGGTCCTTAATAAAGGATCAAATGGAGGATAAGCAAAAGAGAGGTAATCTTCTTATCCGACCTCGTTCAATTTATTTATTCTTCTAACTCTAATTTATATGTGTTATTTATAATAGAAAAATAAATTAATTATTCTAAATAAATTTAAATTTTATAATGATAAAGAAACAACCATTATCCTTTCTATTTTAATCAAATGGAATATGAAAGTATTGCTCATGTATACATGTGGGTGACCACCTACAAACATTGATATAATTACTCTTCTATAACCATAATTCATGGATTGTAATTTTTAGGAGTTTGATGTTTTTATATGATATTTTTTATATAAAAATTATTATTTAATTATTATATAATATATACGTTCATATATCCTAATCCACTGGAAAACAATAATGTCGCCTGTGCGTATATGTAGACTACCACCTCCACGAAGTGATTTGATTCATTATTCAATTAAAATTTACATATATGTAAATAAAATAGATTTAATGAATATATTTGTTATATATTTCATAATAATTGTGAATTATTATTTTTCTTTCTTTTATTCCATCCATCAAAATGTGAAAACAACCATCATGCATACCTATGACCTACCATCTCCATGAATGGTGTAATTTATTTTTCAGTCTCTATCCTTTATGAATGAATATATATATATATATAAAATAAATATATTTTAAATTTATATAATGGTGAAAATTATATATATTATAGAATCATTATAAAATCACAAGGAACAAATCTACTGAACTGAAAATCTCATGGAAAATAAAACATTTAAAACCAAAAAACAATAATTTAAATAGAGAATTTTTAAGATGTGGTTGTTGAAATATTATAATGGGATAATATATCATATCATAAATACTTAAATGATTAATTTATATCATTATAAAAAATTAAATTATTATATAGTAGGTTATGGAATAATTGAATAAATTCTAACTTTAGGTAATGGATTTATGTTACAATCCCACTCTTTATTGGTATTATTTTGGATCATGATTTTAGTGATGAAATTTCATAATCCTACTCTCAATAATATCATGTATTTTTTTATAATTGTGTTTTTTATGATGAATAAATGTTTTAATTTAATTTAATTTTATTTAATAACTGAATATACTGGTAGAATGTATTGAATCAAAATCGATGTTATTTCTTTATTCTACTGAAAATAATTTTTCTTCCACGTCCATGTTTTCACTAAAGTAATTTTATGAATGTTTTGATATAATTATATTATTTTTTAATTTCATTTTTACTCATGGTTTTTATATGGTTTAAAATGAATTATCTTAACATTTTCTAGATGGGGTATTTTTTTTAACTTTTTACTAAAAATAAGAAAGGAATATTGGTTTTAACGTACATAAAAAGAATATAACTCCCCCCCATGATAAAAACACAATGATTTGTACCTTAATTTAAACCATTACAAGTTTCTTTTTGAAGATTTTTTTTTATATTTGGGAAATTTTATATTTTAAAGATGTGATTTCAAAATAAAATGGTTATTTCCTCAAGAAATATTCTAGATATATTTTTAAGGTATTTTAAACTAAGATGAAATCCTTTGATAGTATATGTTACTTACTAGGAATTATACCTAATGATACCATCTAACTAAATTATTTGTATAGATTACCATCCAAATATAAATTTTTATTAAAAGGACACTTTAAGGGGAAGTGGGAAACCATGTTCACATGGCAATGCACTATGTGCTAAAAGAGCTCACATAATTACAAAAAACAAGACTAAGATGGCGTGAGTTATCCACTTTATATAATTCCCAGTGAAATTTACCTGCCTGAGTTTCTGGATCCTCTCTGATAATGGATTCGAGGTGGGACACCATCCTGTCCATTATCAGGATGAACTCTTCCATGGTGATTATACCGCGGTTGAAACCCCGAGCAACAATCCGGTATTGTTTGTCAATCCACTCATAAATATCATCAGAAATCTCCCCCTGCACCTGTATTTCATAAATTTTTAAAATATCCTCCTCTGAGGAGTTCGGTCTAAGGACCTTTTCAAACATTTCTTCCTTAGAGTGAATGATGAGTTTCAAACAGTCCCTTACCTCTTCCTCTATCACTCCTGTGTCTCGGCTTGAGACACCACTATCCATGTCAACTGAGCTTTTGTTCGCTTTACTTCTATCCTTCTTGGCCGACCTGGTTTCCATCGGTTTTTGCAAATGAGAGTAGTCTTTGCGTCCCTTGGGATTTTTCCCCTGGGAAACAATGCATTTCACTGCATCATGTTTACCTTTGTTCCCTTTCTTCCTTATAGGGCTATGAGGTCCATTTCCATAGGTGAGGTCCAAACTGTCCGAGAGGGGATGATTGTAACCATCATCGCCAGAGTCATCATCCACATGCTCCTCATCCTACATTGCCAGACTATCAAAGCGATTTCTCAGAGTCACCCCCGATTCCTCTTTTGACCTGCTCAGAGCTTCTGAATTGCCTTTCTGGGAAGGTACGGGAATGTTTGGATCAAATGGATCCAAGACACCCGCCCCCTCCTGGATACATTGACCACAAGCGACACCTGAAGAAAATCCAGGCTCCCACTGAAGTGGCATAGTAGTTGACTCATTCTCCATTTGAGAGTAGTCACGGCCCATGAGGATCTCCTGGTAGGTATCCTCCCAGCCCCGACCCTTAAGGCCCTCGGGTCCTTGGCCAAAGCTGGTTGGCACCAAAACCTCCTCTACTGGTTTGACAGGGGCCTCCTGAGCCTCTAATTCTGGAATCCCCAAGGATGAAGCCAGAGACCCCTGCTGGTTCACATCCACCGGCGTGCAGTTCTCCAGATCCACCACCTGCACTGACTCCCCCAACTGACCCTGAGACCCAGAGCTACCCCGGTCCTTCTTCAGGCATTCGAAGACATCAGCAACCTTTGGACCTGACTCCTTCGGCAAAGAACCCTTTCTTGAACCAGAAGAGACCTTAGAAAGCGCCTCCTGGGGGCATTCATCCTGAGCCGCAGGAGAACAATACACCTTCCCATAATTGTATAGATTACAATTATTATGAATTAACTATGATTTTATGACACAATATTTTTTTCCATAGGTAATTTAATATATGAAATAAATTTATTTTTCATGGTTCATATAATGATGAAATGAAGATATGTTTATGAAACTCATTTCATTTTCATAGGTTCAAATATGATGAATTATTTATGATCATATGGAACACATATATATGATTTTCATTATCTGATAGGTGGATTAGGAATTTTGTATCCCTATAACATATGGGGAAACAATGGATATATCACATGATAATAAGGACTAGAAAAGCGTGTGAATACAATTTAGGGAGAGAATCCATCCACTATGATTGTATTTGGAGTAAAACATGATTAATATGTTGGTTTGGGGAGTGAACCCAATCTACTATGCTAGTCTTGGTAGTGAGCCTTTACTACCAAAGAATTTTTTTTTTATGATTACGTGTATTCAAAAAACATATATCCTATGACAATTTTATGCTTAAATGGCTCATATTCTATGATTCCTTTCTGATATATGTCTTATAAACTATCATGGTTTATTTTATGACTCAATATTATGATCTATAATATTAATGATATGTTTTTCAAATGTTATTCTCGTTTTTTCATACCCTTATACTCATGTTATGATTAGGTAATTGTTGATATCTCACTTATTTACCCTTACCGAGCATCGTATTGAACCCTTTATTATGTTTCATTTCCCTGGGTTATAAATAATGGATTTATGTATGATATGTATAAAAAGGGTTCTAGTTATGAAGAAATTATAAGGAGATGATGTAGTTTACTTATGAAATAGTTTTTTATGTACCCAAGTTTCCAAATATAATTGTATTATATGATTATAATATGAATCATAATGTTATTTATTTATTATATCTCTAATAATATATGATGTTTATATTTGAAAAGCATGAGCCACTATAGTTGGTATAAGATAAAGGTTATTTACCTTTGGAAACATGGATGAGAAAACTTTAGTAATAACTATTAGAATAATCCTATGAATAGATGAAAATACTATGTTATGGTAAATAATAAGTGTGGATTTCCTAATAAAACATCCTTATCTAAATAGTAAAAGTGGATGTGTTTTTGGAATAGGTGAATTTAGGGGTAATAAGCTCCAAAATAATTGGTCAAGTATATATTTTTATCACTCTGATGCATGGTGAGTGGTCCCTTACTACGAACATGGTTTTATACTTCTATGGGATATGTTTAGGTTAATTAAAATTTTCATTATGAACCATCATGAATGATTTGAATAGATGATGCTCATGGATGACCTAGGTTAAATCTAATGTTTCATATATTGGAAGGAATGTGTCATGATTTAGACATTATATAATTTTTTATTTAGGATTATGTGGTTTTCCACTATGATTATTGTTATTCACACTAGTATTTTTTGTTTTAGTTAATGGATACAGCCTAAAGGAATCATGTTAATTTTGAATGTGATGAAAAATGCAATGATTTTCTTCCTATGAATCCAAATGTTCAGGGTGGTGGAATGATAAATATTTTTACCATGCTTATAAAACTTTCTGAAGATATATGTAGTGATGAAATTAAAAATTAAAAAAAGGAGGGAACAAAATTCTATTGAGTCATTCATGAGGAAACATCCACATTATTTTATGTGGTCCTCTAATTTAATAGTTACTAATTAGTTGATCAATACAACTGAAAATATATTTTTTGTTCTATAGTGTTCCATACATGGAAATGTTATTTTTCTATTTATCATCTCGATGTTGAAGTCAATCAACGATGAGATCTTATTAAGAAAATGAGGAAATAATAATAAATTGTCTTTATTGAGTGTGTTGAGTTTTAGAGATTTTTTTTTCATTCAGTACTTTCATAATGTTTTTGATATGATAATGTTGATGTAATTCCATGAGCTAAAAAACGAATGTTGACTCTATTGGTACATATGAGGAAAATTTTACATTACTTATAAGGTATGATTTTGGTGTTATCATCCCACCAAAAAGTAATATTGGTTAGTTATTAAATGTCTTAAAAAAAGGTTTCTGAAGGGATTTATCTATAAGAGACTTCAGTATCCCTGAAGAAATTATTTAATGTACACTTAAAGTGGTAATGGAAATTGGAGTTTTTAATAAATCTCATGGTTTTGATAAGAAATTAAATATGAAATTAAAAGGAAATTTAAAAAACCATAGAGAAACAAATATTAAATTTCATTTATTATTGAAGCATGTAAGGAAAATTGGATCGTGTTTTTTTAAGGGGACTAGTAAATATTTTAGGTGTGAAAGGAAGGTCATTGGGAAACCGAATGTCAAAGTGATGGGAAAAATAAGTTAGATTATGATGGCTATAAATATCTACAATATTCACTACACACACTATAATGCTTCAAATGCTAGGGGTATGAGAATTATGCTAACTGGTTCTGAAATATGATGTTTAATGATGATTATCAATTTCAAAAACCTCTAAATACGAATGAAAAATAGAAATATCATGTTATCACTATTCTAGATATGGATAAATAAATAGTGAAAGGTACACTTTCCATAAACTCTATAACTTATAATGTATTATTTTATTTTGGATCTACACACTATTTTATATCAAAAGAATTTGTTAAGGGTAACACAATACCACCTAAATGATTGCATATTGAATTAATGGAGAAAACCCTAAATGGTATGATGATCCCATCTAATGTCTATGATTCTTCTCCTCTTGAAGTCTATGGGTATGTGATTCCTACAAATCTTTTTATAATCATCTGGTTTAATTTGATATTATATTATTCATGGATTGGATTTCTCTACATAAATTACATATCAGTTTTCTTGGAGGGGATGTCACGTTTGATATTATAATCTGACCTATTATCATATATCATTTTGAAGATAAATATAAAATTGTAATATAAATCACATCCATTATACAAGTCTATATTCTAATTAAAAGGGATTGTTTATCATATATGGTTGAGGAAAAACTAAACATCAAAGATATGACTATTTTGAGGGATTTTGTGGGTTTTTTCTAAAATAGATTCTTATTCATCCACTGAATCCTAGAGTTACGCTTTAAATATAACTCATACCAAGTGATTAATTGATTTCTAAGACCCCATTTAGAATATCCCCAATTAAGTTGAGGTAATTAATGAAAAAACTATAGGAGATTCCTGAAAAGGGATTTATTTGGCCATGTGTGTCACCATATAGTGCACCTATTCTTTTCATTAAGAACAAAGATAGATCAATGAGACTATACATTTATTATCAAGAACATTATAAGCTTAAAATAAAGAATAAATACCCTCTTCCATATATTTACGACTTTTTTGATCAACTACGGGGAGCTAAAAATATTTCCAAGATTAATCTTTATTATAAATATCGTAAATTGAGGGTCAAGAATGAGGATATACCCAATAAAAAATTCCATATGAGGTATAGAATCTATGAGTTTTTAGTGACGCCCTTTGGATTACTAATTCCCCAAATATCTTCATTAAATAAATGAATATAGTCTTTGGAGTTTACTAAGATCAATTTTTAGTATTCTTTATAGATTATACACTTATATATTAAACTAGAAAGATATAGAATGAAGATCACATGATTTAAGATCATGGACATTTATAAAGAAATATAAGGAATTTTTTCAGGTACTTATGGTTTTTATTAAGTTCTTTTGGGTTTGGTTATGACCTAGGGTGTTTCTGGGTGATGTTTGGAAGGATCGTGGGAAGATAGGGTTTGTGCATGGTTTGTGCACGGTTTAGAAAAACCATGCACAAGATAACCGTACAGATAGAAGAGGTTGGGTTGCTTGGCACATGGTTTTTCTAATCATGCATCCTCAAACCGTGATGGCAGTGGAATACCACATGGTTGGTGCCCAGTTTGTCCTATCCATGTGACCTCCCAGGTGAAACTGTGCGCGCTGAGTAGTTTAATCTAAAAATTGGATATAAAACCACCTGAACCCCCAAAACCTCTCTAGTTTGACCTAGTATTGGTATTGACTATTTCTGAGTGATTTTAGAGCCTTTTGGAGGGATTTAAAGGTGATTCAAACATTTTTCTTTGAGATCAAAATCTCAGATCATAGATCCACTCTCTTCCGGGTCAGTGGAGTTCATCCCATTGCTTCTCCTGTTCTTTCCTCTATCTTTCCTTGATTTTTTCATGGAATATATCCACCGTTTTAGTGGATCTAAACCTATTAATTGTGATCTAGATATAGGATTGTGGATATAGATATATATTTTCAAGATCTTGATTCCTTGGATCATAATTTTGGTTTATGGATTTAGACCTAAAGCTTGATCGATGATGTTGTGCTGCTCGGAATTTGGGAATTTTTGATCGGCCAAATCACATTAATAAAATGAGGTAGGTTGTCTAAATAGAACTCCCATAGTCATTTTTTTGATATGTTCATGTGATTTTATGATTTTCATTTTCCCTAGATTATTGATTTCCTAAATTGGAGTAATTATGAATGTGGAATTGACTTATGATTTCCTTGGTGATTAATTGATAATTGAATCTTGAAACAAATGAAGGGGGGTTTCCCAAATAGATATTTTGGAGATTTGTGAAGGGTTGAGATATTTAAATTTAGATATTTAATTTTTTTGTGTTAATATAATTAATTTGGGAAAATTAATTATGAGGTGATGTATGGATTTGTAAGATAATTGATTGTGAGAATTAATTATGTTCCATGATATTCATCAAGGATAATTAATTTTAATAATTAATTATGACAAGTTGGATTTGATATGGATAATTAATTTTGAATAATTAATTTTGGAATGAGAATTGTGTTGATTGATTATTTAACTGATGAATTAATTAATGGGTTATGTGCATTGTTAATTATTGAGTTAACTAATTAGGTTTGAAATTTTCTACTAATTGTTCGATTAGTAATGGAACGATGTGGAATGTTTATCAAGAGTGACAGGCATGAATACCTACATGAAATGATTAATAATAATGAATGAGGAATGAAATGGGAAACATGGATTGAAATTGGGACTAATGTGGTGATTAAAGATTAAATTATAATGTGATAATTGTTTAATTATGAATTATCTTTTATTGCTTCATAAATCTACATACACTATATTTTTACTAGACTTGTTTTAGACACTGTTGTTGGTGGCCAACAGAGTTGTACTCACACCCTAATCAGGATGCCTGATCAGCACCTGAGTAGACATTGTTATTATAGGATATGATAAGGGAAAGGCCCTAAAATAGGGTTGTGTTTGGGATTGGTGCATGGGAGAGGGAACCATATGTGGTTCTGGACCTACATGAGAGTCTTTGTGTCATTACATTCGATTTCATTGTACACACGCAACATGTGTATTGTTGTAGCATTTTTACCTTTCAGTTGAGTATTTTATTTTTCATGTTTTCGTTATCACATGCCTGTATTGTTTCGGGTTATTTATAGGCTTCCACACTTTTTTATTGTTATTTTCATCTGTTGTTGTTTTTTTCTAATAAAATATGGTATAGTCTCCACACGAATGACTTACTAGACACTTTCTACTAGTCCGAACTCTCTGATGTATAGGGAGATATGTTTGAGGGTTATGTGTCCAACCATCTCGGGAAACCGTTTAGTGGATCTATAGTCGAGATGTCACACATGAGGACTACATTAAAGACCCTTAGAATTGGAAATTTGTTTAGAAACCATACCAAGTGTAAATTTACGATGAATAAATATCAATTTTTTAGGTTATAAAATCTTAAGCGATTGTGTATCAGTAGATCCAAAAAAGAAAGATGTTATTAAACATTTACAGAGACCAACCATGGTTACTGAGATCATTTTTTTTCTCTATTTAGATTAATATTATCAATTTTAGTTGGAAATATATCAAAAATTTCTAATCAACAGACAATGTTAACTTGGAAGGGACCTTAGTTCCTTTGTATAGATAAATGTGAAGAAAATTTCAAGGTACTAAAGAGAAGGTTAGTCCGTGAAACTATTTGTATACCTATGAGTTGAGATCAAGATCTAGGATTGTGGATCTAGATATAGATTTTAATGATCTTTATGCAATTGATATTAATTTTGGTTTAGGGATTTAGACCCAAATCTTGATCGCTGACTTTGTGCCACCTGAATTTTGGGTATTTCTGTTGGGCTAACTTTTTTCAACAAACTGATGTAAGTGGTCTAAATCAAACTCTTATTATCATGATTTTGATATGCGTATTTGAGTTTAGATTATAATCTTCCCATAATTATTGATTTCTAAAATTGGAGTAATTAGGTATGTGGAAGTGACCTATGATTTCCTTAGTGATTAATTGATAATTGAATACCAGAACAAATGGTGGGTGGGGTGGGGGTGGTTGTCCAAATAGATATTTTAGAGATTTTTTGGGGGTTGAGATATTCTAATTGAGATATTGAATTTCCTGTTTTAAGATAATTAATTGGGAGAAACTAATTATGAAATGATGATTTTCTATGTAAGATAATTAATTGTGAGAATTAATTATGTTTCAGGATGTTGATCAAAGATAATTAATTGTAAGAATTAATTATGAAAAGTTGAGATTTGATATGGATAATTAATTGTGAAGAATTAATTATTGAATGAGAATTGTCTTAACAGATTAATTAACTAATGAATTAATTAATGGGTTATGTTCTTAGTTAATTATTGAGTTAACTAATTGGATTTTAAAGGTTTAACTAATTGTTGTATTAGTAATGGAATGATGTGGAAAATTCTTGTGAATTAATTAATGATGAAATGGATAATATTTTTTTGGTCCTATAAATATCATTATATACTAATTAGAAGTTTGTACATAGACATGATGTTCCTCCCCAATAGTTATATATGCTTTAGATTATGGGGTGCTAGTCATGACAACCTACACTGAATGAGATGTAGAGTGATAGGAATGAAAGCCTACACATAATGAGATTTGGGGTGCTAGGAATTACAACCTGCACCAAATGATTGATAATAATGAATAATGATTAAAATGGGAAACATGGATTGAAATTGGTCTTAATGTGATGATTAAAATTAAATGATAATGTGATAACTCTTTTAGTATGAATTGTATTTTATTTATTCACAAAACTACACACACTATCTTTTCACTAGACACATTTTAGACACCATTGGTGGTGGACTGTTGATTTGTACTCACACCCTACTCAGGCTGCCTGATTGGAACTCGAGTATACTTTGTTGTTGTAGGACATGATTTGGGAAAGGACCTGGGATAAGTTTCTGCTTGGGATTGGGGCATGGGAGAGGGAACCTGACGTGGTTTGAGACATTCTTGGGAGTTTTTGTAGCTTTAATTTTAGTTTCAATGTATACACTAGACATTTTCCTTATCGTATAACGTTTTACATTTTAGTTGAGTATTTTATTTTAATGTTTTGGTAATCATATTCCACCGATTTTTTCTGGTTATTTATATTCTTCCGCATTTGGTTATTTTTATTTTCATCCATTGGTTTTTTATTCTGATAAATGAGGGTATAGTCTCCCCCCATCTCACCTACCATACCCTCACTATTATTCGGCACCCTCTGGTGTATGGGGAGACACACTTGGGGGCATGTGGACAACTGGCCTGGGGAACCGTTTAGCGGATCCCAGGTTAGGACGTCACAAAGTGATATCAAAGGAGTTTTCTTTTCTTTCTTCTTCTTTTGTCTTACTATTTTTGGAAAGGTAGATAGGATACTAGGAAGATTTGGGGCTTGGTAATGAGATTGTGCATGGGAATTGTAAGCCCATGTATGGGGGAAAATCTGAGAACTCGAGGTGGGATTGGTGGGATTTATATTTTTTGTTATAGTATGATATTATTTCATCTTGGGTGATAAACATGTGGTGTGATGTGATATTTCTTTTGAAAATTGTTGAATTTTGATTCATGGCCTAAAGATACATGATAGTTGAGTCTACATGCATCATTCTTGGATCTCAGGGTTGTTGTGGCATGCATCATTTTGGGAACTCATGGGATAATGAGTTATGGGTAAGCTGTTGAACAATAAATACATTTCTTTGTTATGAGATTTAAATAATGATGCAAAATGACAATTAATGGGTTTCTAATGAGAACCAGGATTGATGAAATAAGTATGATTAATTAATTAATTGTTGAATTAATTATTTTGAGATAATGTGATTAATTAATGGTTGAATTAATAAATGTGAATTTATGTACCCTTGTAAACCAAGACCTAATATTAGGGAGGTTAAGGGTAGTGACAAGGCCTCATTGTTGACAATGTGGTGAGAAAAAGGGGAATAACATTTTGAATCTTTATGTGTTAGTTTCTCCTCTTACGTAAATTTTATAAGGCTGCATTATGAGACCTAAGATTTTTGTTTGGGATGTAGAGAAATTACTCTATGAATCTTATTGAGGGAGAGATCAAGGGGTATATCCTAAAACAGACATCCAAACAGGAAACCAGGGGCACCATTGGTGAATTCTAAGGAGGAAGGAGAATAGTTCCAAGAGAACTTTGCTCGTTTCATGAAATTCAAGGAGAGAGACCCAAGGAAGGTTCTAAAAATCATGTATAAGCTGATAAGGGATTTTCTACTACAACAACCTTCTAATTTTACTGGAGAGGGTGGACTTGTGGGAGATGAAATCTGGATTAAATCCCAAGATATGATACTTGACCATTTTGAGACTTTGGTTGGGAGGAGGGTCAAGTTGGATTCTTATATTCTATGGGGTTCAAGGAAGCACTAGTGGGACTATCAGGTACAATCTAGAATGACTGATGATATGTTATGGAAGGAATTTTTGGTGATGTTCTTGTAATAATTATACATAGAGACCCTAAGACAAGAGAATGCTTTAGAGTTGATGCATCTAAAAAAATGAAGTATGTCCATAATGGAATACGCTTAATTTTTCATAGATTTACAATGTTTTTCTTCTACTTTGGATGTAGATGAGGCTTCTTCGACAAATTGATTTTAGGAAAGAAATAGGTGAGAAATTAAGCCTGATGTAAATATATTTAGGTTGAATAAATTCTCATAAGTGGGTAATCAGGCTCTCATTTTAGTGGGGAACCTAAAGGAGGCTTCTAGTACTGGACATGTAGCTGGAAAATTAGGGAGTGTGCCTTCCAAGAACAGGAAGCGTTGTCATAAGAACGTGAGTCTAAATAGTGGAAACCAATGTGGATAGTCAGCAGGGATAATTGCACCAGATCTTACTCGTGATATTTTCCACCAATGCGGTAGTGAGGGACACTATCATACACATTTTCCTCAACCACTAGTGGAATGCTGGTTTTGTTGTAATATGGGGAATTTATTGAAGTTCTGCAGGTGGTTGTAGAAGGCTGGTGCTGAGAGAGAAACTCCTCAAACTCAGAGCGTGGGAAGGGGATCTTCTACACCATATAGGTATGTGAATTGGAGTTCTACTAGTAGATGAGGTAAAGGTAGTGGACATGGTTCTTTAGGGTATGAGTGCCATCATCAGCAGAGTGGTGCTACTAAAGGGAGTCAGAAGACACTACATGGAAGTGGGGAATGATAGTTACATGTAGTGTAACCTACACTTGTGGAGATAGAGGATGGTCCATCAAAAGTGAGAGGTACTATTCTAGTTGCTTCTACATTATCTAGTTCATTGTTTGATATTGGTGCCTCTCATTTTTTATATCTTCAAATATTGTTAATGGCTTGAGCCTAGAGGGGGAGTCTATAAGCAGGGTGATGAAAATAGATACATCATTGGGAACATGATCTAAGGATATCTATTTCTGAAAAGGATGTTCTCTAGAGATAAGATAATATCATTTTATTTGGGATATATATGACCTTGATATAATGTGCTTCGATCTAATTATGGTTATAAATTGGATAGTCACATACCGAGCCAATATAGTTATTATCGCATGAGAGTGACCTTTGTATCTCCATAGGGTGACCTATATGTTCATCATTGATAATTCCATATCCATGGAGACCGAGCTGGTCCAATTACTCAGCAACTCAGAGAGCTCACATCCTAATTTTCTAATCTTTTGCTGGATGATGGTAGTGGTAGGAAAGACTTCCATACACTAGTAGTAGAACTATTTTAGGATATCTTTCCTGAAGACTTTTTAGGGTTTCACCTTGAAAGAGTTGTCGAATTGACTATTGAGCTCATGTAGGTGCTGAGCTAGTATCTATTACACCTTACAGAATGGCCCCAACTAAGATTTAAGAGCTCAAAATGCAGTTGGAGGATTTTGGGAATAAAGGGTTTATCCATCCATGTACATCACCTTGGGGATCACCTGTGTTGTTTCCTAAGAAGGCTGATGTGATTTTTCTGTTGTGTGTAGATTACTAGATGTTGAAAAAAATTAATGTGAAGAACCGGTATCCTCTTCTGTGTATCGATGATTTTTTTACCAGCTGAAGGGGGATTGTGTGTTCTCTATGATCGATCTGAGATCAAGGTATCATTAAGTGAGAGTTCAAACCTCTAATATACCAAGAAATACTTTCAGAATCTTGTATATACTTTATGGGTTTTTTAATTCCGATAGGGTAGATAATTGCTTGAGTAGTATTTATGAACTTGATTAATAAGATCCTTCATCCGCACATAGATCAGTTTGTTGTGGTGTTTGATGATGACATCTTTGTGTACTCTAAGACTCATGACCATCATGGCCAACATCTTTATATCATCCTGAGTATATTTAGAGAGCATTGAAAATATACCAATCTATCTATATGTTAGCTTTGTATTGACATGGTACACTTTTTGGGGCATATCATCTCAGAAGAATGTGTGTCACTGGACCCAAATAAAAGTGCAGGTAGTGATTTATTGGAAGCATCCCATGTGTGTTTTGATATCTGATGCTTTTTGGATTTAGCTAGTTATTACCAGAGGGTCATCCAAGACATTTCCTAATTGGTAGAACTTATTATTAGTTTAAAAAAGAAAGGGATAAAGTATTATTGGACAGGATCACGTGAGAATGATTTATAGGAGTTTATTAAGTGCCCGACATAGGCACCAATTTTTTTCTTTCTTGAGTTAGTTGAGGAGTACAAGATGTATTGTGATTCTTCTAGGATTAGACTAAGGGCTATGTTGATGTAAGGGGGTTGAGTTGTGGCTTATGGGACTTGGTAGTTTTGTCCACATGAATAGAATTAACACATGCATGACCTCGAGATGGGTGTAGTGGTTTATGATCCCAAGTATTAGTGAAACTATATTTTGGGTTAAAAGTTTACAATTTTTATAGATCAAAAAATCATGATGTATATATTTACACAACACAACTTTAATATTAGGCAGTGACGATAGATAGAGTATATGAAGTCCTTTGAATTTGAATTAGCATGTACACCAAAAAAGGGGAATATTGTGGCTGATGCCTTGAGAAGGAAAACATATAATCAATTGGTATGTGAGTCGAGTGCATTGTGGAATATTATGACTTTGATAGCAGAAATTCATGTGGTAGTCCATGAGAGTCAAGAATGGATAAATCTGGTTGCTATAACATTGGAGTCTACCCTCCTGAGATGGATCAAGGATAGGAAGTATGGGGATACAATGTTTTTAGCCTTGAGGGAATGCCTTGAAGGTGGAGAGACACCTTCATACTAAATAATAGATAAGGATGAGGCCATCTATGTGAAAAATTGGTTTGTTGTGCCTATGAGTATGTGATAAGAAATAATTTAACAATTTCATGATTCAAGGTGGGTAGTGAATCCTAGGGTGAAAAATGTATTCTGACCTATGAGAATAGTTTTGGTGAATAGACATGAAAAAGGAAATTGCCGGGTTTGTAATGAGATGTTTCTCCTGTTAGTAGGTGAAGGTAGAGCATCAATGACCTGTGGGACTGTTGCATCCATTACCTATTCTAGAAAGGAATTGGGATGACGTGACTATGGATTTAGTTGTAGGAATTCCAAAAACTCTTATAAAGGATGATTCTATTCAGATTGTTGTTTATTGACTAATGAAGGAAGAAAATTTCATGCCTATCAGGGAAACCTTTACAGTAGTTCAATTCAGAGAACTATATATGGGAGAGATAGTTCGTTTTCATGGGGTACCACATACTATAGTTTTAGATCAATATTTTTACTTTACATAATGTTTCTATCAGGGCTCACATATGGTTCTTGGTACACATATTCTGTTACATACAATCCTCCACCCAGAGACAGATGGACAGTCAGAGCATACCATACAAGTGTTAGAGGATATGCTATGAGCATATGTGCATGAATTTGGTGGTTCTTTGTAGAAGCACTTAGATTGAGTAGAGATCGCCTATAACAATATTTATTAGAAAACTATATAGATGGAACCATAGGAGGCACTTTATGGTAAGCCTTTTAGGTCACCACTATATTGGCTAGAGGTAGGTGAATCACAGTATATGGGACCAAGTCTCGTTCAGAAGACATTAGAGTAGATGTTGTTGATTCAGAAATGTATGTTTACCACACAATGTTGGTAGAAGTCATATGATAATATACGAAGATGATCCCTAGTGTTTATAGATGGTGATATTATATTCCTTCTGGTGTCTCCTAGATTGGGTCATCACTTGATATAGAGGAAGGGCAATTTGGCACCCATATTTGTGGGACTATTTGAAGTGCTGGAGAGAATCGATCCAATGGCGTATCGATTATCCCTTCCATATAAATGAAGCACTATAAATAATTTTTTCCATGCGTAAAAAACTATGGGGGTATCACACTGACTCTTCTCAGGTGATTGATGTGGACGATTTTGACCTCAAGACAGATACGTCCTTTGAGAAGCATCTGATACGTGTGCTGGGTTGCATTGAGAAAGTGTTACAGGGGAAGACTTTGCCGTTAGTTCACATGTTATGGAAGAATTTTTGTGATAAAGAGGATACATAAGAGTAGAATGTAGACATCACGTCTTAATGTCCAAATATTTTTGGCTTGGAATCATAGAGAAGTTTGGGAGTGTAGCTTGAGGATGAGCTGTTATAAGGTGAGGAGATTGTAAGATCCCGAAATTTTTTGAAGAAATATCAGGAATTTTTTTAGGTAATTTTTTTTATTTTGTAACATTGGGTTTGGGTATGACTTGGGATGTGTTTGGGTGAAGGTTTTATGGATCTTGGGTAGATATAGGGTTGTGCATGATTTGTGCATTGTTTGGCCAAACCGGGAAGAAACTAACCGTGGAGACAGTGGAAGATGACATGTTTTGCGCATGTTGTTCCTTACCCTGCATCATCATGTAATGCAGGTAGTGGAATACCACATGGTTTGTGCATGGTTTGGCATAACCGTGCAACCTCCAAGGTGAACCAGTGTATGCAGAGCAGTTTAATCCAAAAAATAGTTTTAAAACCACAAAACCCTTGAAACCTCTCTAGTTTGATCTAGTCTTAGGATTTACACTTTTTTGGTGATCTAAGAGCCTTATGGAATGATTATAAGGTGATTCAAACACCATTCATCATGATCGGAATCCCAGATCAGAGATCCACTCTCTTCCCAATTTGTGGATTTCGTCCCATTGCTTCTTATATTCTTTCCTTTATCTTTCCTTGACGTTTTCCTGGAATATATCCACTGTTTCCATGGATCTCAACCTATATATTGAGATCTAGATCTGGGATTGTAAATCTAGATATAGATTAGAAATATATTTATGCCTTTTATCATAACATTAGTTTAGGGATTTATACTCGAAGCTTTATCGATGTCGTTGTGCTGCCCGAATTTTGGAGATTTCCATTGGTCTCACATGGATCATTAAAACAATATAGGTGGTCTAAATCGAACTCCCATATTCGTGATTTTGATATTTTTATGTGAGTTTATGATTTTTAGCTACTCATAATTATTGATTTCCTAAATTGGAGTAATTATGAATGTGGAATTGACTTATGATTTCCTTATTGATTAATTTATAATTGAATCATCGAACAAATGAAGGGGGTTTCCTAAATAGATATTTTTGAGATTTTTTATGGTTTGAGATATTGTAATTGAGACTGAATTTTTTGTGTTAAGATAATTAATTAGGGGAAATTAATTATGAAATTATGTTTTTCTATGTAATATAATTAATTATAAGAATTAATTTTGTGCCATAGTGTTGATCAAAGATAATTAATTATAAGGATTTATTATGAAAAGTAGATATTTGATATGGATGATTAATTGTGAAGAATTAATTATGGAAGGGGAATTGTGTTTATTGATTAATTATCATATGAATTAATTAATGGGTTTTGTGCTTAATTAATTTTTGAGTTAACTAATGGCCTTTTAAATATTTAAATAATTGTTGGATAAGTAATGAAATGATGAGAAAAATTCTTGTGAATTAATGAATGATTAAATGGGTGAGATTTTTGTGGTCCTAGACATGGCAATCTAGACTGATTAGATGTTAGGAATTGGACATGGAATTCATCCCCAATAGTAATCTAATCATGAGATTATGGGGTGATAGGAATGACGAACTACACTGAATGTGATTTAGAGTGATATGCATGATGACCGACACTTAATTAAATTTGGGGTGATAAGCATGAAAACCTACACAAAATTATTAATAATATTAAATGATAATTAAAATGTCAAAAATGGATTGAAATTGAATATGATGTTATGATTAAAGATCAAATGATAATGTGATAACTGTTTAATTAGGAATTTTATTTTACTACTTCATAAAACTGGACACACTATCTTTTTACTGGACTCATTTTTTACGCAGTTGGTGGTCGCCTACTGAGTTGTACTCACATCCTATTCGGGAAGATGGATCTGCACTTGGGTAGACTTTGTTGTTATAAGATATTATAATGGAATAACTCAGGGATAGGTTGCTATTTAGGATTGGGGCTTGGTGAGTGAAGTAGAGGTTGTTCGGGACCTGCTTGGGAGTCGTTGTGTCTTTACATAAAAATTGCATTGTTGACAATGGAAATTTTGATTATTATAAAATGTTTTATCTTTATTTTGAGTATTGTATTTTCTTTTTTTATCATATTCCATTGAATTTTTTTGGTTATTTATATGCTTCAAAACTTGGTTATTATTATTTTCTTCTATTGGTGTTTTATTATGATAAAAGAGGGTATAGTCTTCCCAATACCGACTTACTAGACCTTCCCTGCTAGTCAGCACCCTCTAGCGAATGGGGAGGTGTGTTTGAGGTCATGTGGATAACCTTCTCGGGGAACGTTTTAGTGGGTCTTGGGTCAGGATTTCACACAAGGGGACTACATTAATGACCCTAAGAATGGAAATTTTTTATAAATAATTTATGAAGTATTAATTTTGGTTGAATAAAGTATAATTTTTTAGGTTATAAAATCTTAAGAGATAATGTATCGGTGGATCCATAAAATATGGAAGTTATTGAACATTAACATAGACTAACCTTGTTGACTAAGATCTTTTTTTTATTTATTTAGCTTAATATTATCAATGATTTTTTAACAATTTATCACAAATTTCTAATAAACTCACAAAGTTAACTTGGAAGGGATCCTAGTTCTTTTGGAGATATGAATGTGATGAAATTTCAAGGAAAAGAAGAGAAGGTTATTTAGTGAAGCTATTTTTACACTACCGTAAAATGGAGAAGGTTTTTTGATCTATAGTTATTTAATGAATAAAATATTAGTATTCATGCTCATGAAAAATGACATAGTGATATCGTATGCCTTGTGATAATATAAGGTTCATGTATATAATTAACCAACTCATTATTTGGAGTTATCTATTATATTTTTTTATTAAATATATTGAAGAATTATCTTTATGGGGTAAGGATTGATATATATATATACTGATAATAAATGTTTGAAATATATATTCACTCAGAAAGAGTTGAATATGTGCCAAATTATATTGTTGTATTTGGTTAAATATTTTGTGTTCTCAGTAAATTACCTTCCTATGAAATGTAAAATGGTGGTTAATGCTTTAAGTTGAATGCATCATGCTTGGTTATCTATGATGAGGATGAAAAAAATCATATATTTCCTTATTTTTAAAGGATGAATCTATAAATATTAAATAAAGTTGGGAAATATTATTTTACTAAAATGAGTGTTTAACCATCTATCAATGTTAGGATTAAAGAGGTGTAGATGGAAGGTGTGGAACTAAAAAAATGGTTAAATTTTTTCTTAAGTTTAATGTTGATTGATATGGGATAATAAGTTTTAGTAACCTTTTATATATCTTATCAATACTAGATGTGATGAACGAACTATTGGATGATGAAAATAGTACATCATTCTCTATTAATCATGCATGTATAAATATGTATAGAGATCTAAAAGAATATTTCTGGCGGGCCAACAAAAAGAATGATATTTAATATTATGAATCTTAGTGTTTATTATGATGTTATGTTAAATCTAAGAGATATATTTCTAAAGATATTTTATAAAAATTACCTATACCATAATGAAAATAGGAAAACATCATCATGGATTAGGTTTTCAGACTCCCCAACATTACAAAGTGACATAATATTATTTGGGTTATTTTTGACTTCCCTAAAATGTAATCAAAATTAATTTATTTAAATGATATTTATCCTTTGATAAAATTTATATAATATACATTAAAGAAGTGATAAGGATTGATGGAATACCACATTATATTGTATATGATCAGGGTATGAGTTTTAGCACAAATCTCATGTGATCTCTTTAATTAGATCTGGATATAGAGTTGTGTTTTAGTACTACTTATTATCTATAGAAAGATGTTCAGTTTTAGAGAACCATTCAAACACTAGAGGATATGCTAAGATCTTGTTTTATGGATTTCAAATAAGGCTGGTATTAACACCTTCCTCGAGTCAAGTATTCTTAAAAAATTTCTTTCCCTTGAGCATTCATATATATATATATATATAAATATCAATATGAAAATAATTTTAAAAATACAAAGTGATGGGATTAAGTTTTAGAATGAGAACCATTTATACTTGATCTATCTTAGGAAATAAGAGATAATGTATGATCTATTAAGTAGTATATCCAAGTAACTCACAGTTGATAGAAAGGTTATGATAAAAATCATAAAAAAGATCTAGAATTTGATGTTGGTGGGAAGGAATTATTTTGAATTTATCTATATAATAAGGTTGTGAGATTCAAAAATAATGGAATCTTTATGCCTAGGATTTTTGGCCCCATTGATATTATTGATTGAGTATGTATGGTAGCTTATCACTTGGAATTTCCACCATACCTCTCTTAAGATCACATTTTGTTCCATGTATCTCTCCTTAGGAAGTTTGTACTTGATATTTCACATGTACGAAACTAAAAAGTCATGTCACTTGAGGATGATCATTCCTATTAAGAACAGATAGTATAAATCTTGGATCGTTGAGATAAAGTGCCTCGAAACAAGACTACTAACTAGAATAATGTTCTCTAAAGGTATCAGAAATTCGAACAATCTATATGGGAGCCTAATAATGTGATGAAATAGGGATATCCTCATTTTTTATATCAATGTGATAGAATTTAAAGTGATAATTCGTTTTTAAGGGTTATTAAATGTAACACCATGAGATTTTATATATTTTTTAATTTGAATATCTTAGATTGCTTGAGATCACACAACCCGGAGTCTAAATGAACTGTAATATAGAATACTGTTAAAACCTAGATATTAAATTGGTTATTTGAATAAGATGAAAAATATTTTATAAAATATTTATAAATGTTATAGATAAATAAAAAACATAATTATTGAATTTCTAATAAATTAATTATATGTTTTAAAAATACATTTTTCTTCAAAAATGGTTTTTATGAGAAATTAATATAATGAATTTTTTATACTTTTAAAAATTTATTTGAAAAAGAAACTCTAATTTTGAAATAAAAATTTCAAAATTAATATAGAGTAAATTTTTTAGAACATTTTGAAAAGGGTATTTTTTCAATGAATAGTGTAAATATTGATTTTTATTTAAAATTGTATTTTAATTTAAAGAATTTAAAATGTTCCATTTTTTTGTAAAATGGTTTTAAAATAAATATTAGTTCATTTATATTATAAATAATCAATTTATGTTCATTAAAGTTTATTATATATATATATTAGTAAAAAATCTTCAAATACAGAAGATTTTTTTTACCAAATATAGTTTTTCATCGTGTTTTGGATGCTTATTTTAAAAAGGGTTTATCATGGGTTAAACCAAGAGATAAAGGTAAATTTTACAATTAAATTTTTTTTAATTCTATTGGAATGAAATATTTTGACCGCATACTATCCCACCTTCAACTCTCTGACCAATTGATGAGTTTGGTTAGGGAAACAATTTATAAAATTTTATTCTTTTAAGAAATTCTTATTGTGCCCTCTCCCCCAATTAAAAAGAAAACATCTCCTTTCTATTCATTAAGCCATTTTTAACATTCTTGATAAACAAAAAACTATCCATATATCTTCATAAAATCCTTATCCATGAATTGGAGTTTATTGTCTTCTACAAATTCCACTAAATGGTTCCTTAATAAAGGATATAAGGGAGGTCAGCCAAAGGGGAGGTAATCATCTTACCTGAACTCTTTAAATTTGATTCTTCTCCCACCTTTACTAAATATATGGAATTAATCATAAAATAATAAATTTAGTATCCAAAAAATATTTAAATATTATTATAATTTTTAAAATGACAATTATCCACTAACATTTTATCAAATGGGATGTAAAAGTATCACTCGTGTGTATACATGGACTACCGCCTCCACATAGTGATGCAATTCATTTTCCATAACCATGATTATCGAATAGTTATTATGATGTGTTTAATTCTTATATAGGATATTTATCATATAAATAAGTTTTTTTAATTATAATATCATGTCTACGTTATTACCTTCAAATCCTTTGGAAAATGACAATGTTGCTCATGCTTTTGTGTGGACTACAACCTCCAAGAAGTGATGTGATGAAATTTTAATTTAAAATTCACATGGATGAATATAAGGATATATTTAATGAATATATAAATATATATATGGTATATATGATATAATAATGATTCTATAAAGGTTAATTATTCTTTAACTTTATTTTGTTCCATCCATCAAAAAGTGAAAAATGTAATATCCACAGATTTTGTAAAATTTGTTATTTAAAATGAATTTTAATTTTTAGATATATTTCATTATAGAAAAAATAAATTGTAGTTTTTCTTACACATGATAATTAGTTTCTTTGATTTCATTTATGACACCTAACATCAAGGTTCAACGAACCATGAAATAATATAATTAATAACCTAGCCATTATGTTGGAGGGTTTTAAGACTATTAACTACATTATTAAATATACATATAAATTTTATTCTTAATATAAATTTATTTATAAATTATTAGTAAATAATGAATCATTTTTTGTTATGTAATTATATTTATTAAAATCATTATTTCTTCAAAAATGTTTTTATTTATTTGTAGGAAAAAGTATTATAATTAATTTAAAAAATTTTTAGAAAATTAATTTGAAAAAAGGAACATATTTTTTGTCTTAATTATATCAATATTTAATTATGCTGACATTTTTAATTTTTCAAAAACTATTGATTTTTCAATAATTATTGAAAAATATTATATTTTGTAAAACAAACATTTATTTTCAATAAAATAAATAATTGGAATGAAAGTTTTTTTAATGTAACATAACAATTATTTAGATATATTTAATTAACTAAAATACTTTTTAATTTATTTTATATTGGATTTTAGTATAACTTTATTCAGGGGTTTAGAAAAGGGTTTCTTCTAAATATTATTTTAAAGCGAATAATGTTTCTTTATTTAAATTAATTAAAATAATCCATAATTATGAATTTTTTAAATTAAATTTATATTTCAGATATAATTTAAAAGAACCATGTTCTTCTTCTTGAGGTATGGGTTTCTTCTTTTCCATTTTACTTAAGTGTTTTTGAGAAAATAAGGAAAAAGAAAAATAATCGCAAGTTTTGGAAGCACACGCCGTGTACTTTTCCACATGCCGTGTACTTTGGTCGTGTGGGATGAGTACACGGGGCATGTAGGACACTCGGAAATGAAGGGTGTAATAACTGACTACACGCCGTGTATAGGGTATTTACAAGCCATGTATTCAGTTGGTAGATGAACAGTAAGGTGGTGGAGACAGCTACCAGCGGAACGACAGTACACGCCGTGTAATCAGGAATACATGCCCTGTACTCATGTCGACGGATGAACAGTGCCGCACTGGCGAGATGCCGCTAGAGGAACAGTTTAAAAAATGGAAAGCACATACCTTGTACTTGAGAGTACACACTGTGTATTTTGTTTTTTCTCTTAGAATGGGCAGTAGCCTACTCTGTTCACATAGGAACCTTAGAACGTCAGAGCATATTGGGAGGACGACCGAAGCATTAGAGATCTCCCACTTGCATGCTGAGAATCCATTTACGCCTCCGTTGATCTCATTGGGAATATATTGGTAATCCCTCCTTTCCCCTTATTATGTTCTTACCATCTCTTACTCTAAGGGAAGTTATTTAGGTTTGAACGCATTGTTGTTTTTCCTAGATCTTCGTTGTTCTTGGGTTTTTCTGGAGGCGTCTTTCACTTATAATGATCAGAGACGATCAAGGTAGGTGGTCTAGTGTTTATTTCCAACTGCTGTGGTGAATTTGTGTACCGTTGTAATACGCACCCATGAATTTGGTGTAGTATGGCTGAGGCCCAGAATAATTATATACCAAGAATTGTATAGGTATTTGAATGTAATTATAACCTGATGTTTGGGATCACTGCTTGGATCCAGGACCACCCCAGGGGTGCGTTCCTCTGTTTAGCCGTTTTTCCAGGTTACCTGAGGGTATACCATAAATGTAGCGTTCATTAAATTGCCTCGAGAGAAATTGTATATAATTGATTACTTATATTTTGGGCTCGTCCCGATTACTTGCGCCTGAGGGCAGGTTTTTTTTAGCATGAGGGAAAGGTTCTGTTTCGCCTGAGGGCAATGTTTTGTTTCGCCTAAGGGCTACGTTTCTCATTCCTCAGGGAAATATTCGTTATGCCTGAGGAAAATTTATTGGGGGTGTTATTCTGATTAGCTAGAGGGAATGATTATGATTAGCCTGAGGGCGTGATTCTGACTAGCCTGAGGGTGTGGTTTTGATTAGCCTGAGGGAATAGTTCTATTAGCCTAAGGGAAAGATTATATTTACTTGAGGGTAAGAGTTTGAATATCTGAGGACACTGACTATTTATTTATAATATTCACTATGGTGATATATTAAAATGAATTATTGAGTGAATATTAAAATAGAAATATAACTAGTAGTTAGTTACTTTTGAGCACTGCTTAGTTTATTGAATTTACTATTTCACACTATTGTTGTGATTTTCACTAACAGTTGGGCATGGACCTTTGGTGGATGACTACTGGGATTTATTTATCACACCCTGTTTCAGTCATGTATTCATCCCAAACAAATTATATTGCTACATGTTTCGATAGGGGTAAGTGTCCCTATACATGTACTTGATTGTTGCTGAGGAGTAGGAGAGAATGGGACTGATCTTAGGCTTGCGATGCAGCTGACTATTCTGTGTTTTTATGCTATACTTGTAATTTTGTTGTATTGTATTGTATTGTAGTGTAACTAATTTTTGTTGTTTTCATAGAATAGTGACATGATGCATCGTTATATATATAACTGCAGGTTCTTTTTTACTTCAGTAGTCCATTTCAGTTAAATATTTTTTACTGCATCCGCTTTTATATTATATTTATCTTTTCCGTTGTGCTACACTTTGAAAAATGAGGGCATATTTTCTCCACAATTATACTTGGGCCCTCACTGTTAGGTTGTAGCATATGACATTTGGGAAAAAGGGCTTTAGGTCATGTGACCAACTAGGTTTGGGGCACCCGTGGAGTATTAGCCAGATCTGGGACGTTACAAATTGGTATCAAAGGTGTTAATTTCTCTGACTTACTATTTGAATCCTTAGTCAAGGATAAGATGGAAATGGTAATTGGTAATAAGCTGTGCTCGGGAGTAGCTAACCCATGTATAGGAAAAAGCCAGTTTACCTAGTGTATTGCAATCTTTTGGATTTTTCACTTTTATAGTTGATTTGATTTTCACCGTTGGGTGGCGCACTTGTGATTGTGCTGTTTATATGTTATACATGGGTTCTATTTAGTTGCAACCCGATGAGATGAGGGTATTCTGTTTCATGCATCATTTAGGCACATGTTAGAATCACATGCCATGCAAAGTTCTCAGGCCATGTAGGTGCATTAGAAATTCCATGTTGTTGTGATAGTTGTTGTGCTAGAAAAGTATGCTGTTGTGATAACTGCTTTGATAAATACCTACTATTAGATAGGGTATTGTTTTGTGTGGTTGTTTATAGAATGAACACCAAACTTTGTTTTTTGGGGTGTATGGGGGCTCAATAACCAGAATTTTGTGGATCATTAACGTTTTTACTGGTTATAACATGTATAAGATTCCAAGATTTGATTCACGGGGAGTATGGGCCCTCACATATCGAAATTAGGCATTTAGGTGTTGGTTTCAGTGTTTTTCTGTGTTCCAGAGTAGTTTCTAGGGCTTAATATCCAGAAAACCCAGGATATATGCCATGTATTTCTATGATTACACGCCGTTTAATCTTTTGTTCGGGAAGAAATGAATACTTTTTAAGTACATGCCCTGTACCCTAAGTACACACCGTGTAGACTCTTCTCGTGTCATAGGCCATGTGGGCGGGGACACGCTGTAGGGATTTTCATAGAGAAATACGCCATGTACCCATTGTACACATGTGTAATATTGACCCGGAGACTGCCTGTGTAAGTAGACAACATAGACAGGGGAAATCTTTATTTGAACACACCGTGTCAATGTTATACATGCCATGTAGGCTGACCCAGGTACCCGACCATGTCACGAACAACATAGGTCGGAGTTACCCTAGAAAGTACACACTGGGTTTCCGTAGGACATTTTGTGTAGTCTTGACTAGTGAGAGACTGTTTGGACATAGCCATGTGGCTGGAAAAAACAAGGTCGGGAACATGTCATGTGCGGGTGTAACATGCCCTGTAGGGTCAGACGAGTAGTCGACCGTGTCACAAACAACATAGGTAGTTGGAAATTAAACCACACACACTATGTAGATGTTATACATGTCGTTTAGTCTTGTTCATAAGAGATTTGTGTGCCTTATCCATGTAGAAGGACCTAGGAAGGGAAGGAGGATTCAAGTACATGCCATGTAGTCAAAGGACATGCCATGTGTTTGGGGTGTTACATGACCAGTTTGAGTTGGAGTACACACCCATGTGAATGGCTTGTGAGAACATGCCGTCTAGTTTATATACACACTGTGTAGTCATGTTTTGAAAATCTTGAATTATTTCTTTCTCCTTTTCTCTTTTTGGCCCCCCAGTTTTCAGTCTTCGATAAACTTTAATATGAGGCGTGTTTTGACCTTGTAGAGTCATGCCATCGAGGCGACCACTGATTTTTTGCCAATAGAGCGGCAACAATTATAATCTAGAATTAGTAGGACATGGGCTACAGATGGATCCTACAGTAGTGCCAGATGTGGCACTAGCCATTATACCAGGTACCGGTGAAGATGCACAGTTCCGTGAAGGCTTCATGTGGTTCACGCAAACCTTTCAGGGAGCACCTCCGGCTTCCACATCTATGGAAGAGCTGACACATATCTTCTAACATCAGCATCCGACTACGTTTTCAGGGGATGACGGTCCACAGGCTACAAGATCTTGGATGGGGTCTATGAAAAATATTTTTTAGCATTGGGAGACACCTCCAGGGTGGAGGGTCAAGCTCGTTACATACATGCTTCGTGATTCCACCAAGAGGTGGTGGGATGTTACCACCCAATTTGAGCATCACAGAGACATGGCATGGGAGGATTTTCAGACAGCCTTCTATGAATTCTTTTTTCTGGAGATGATGAGGGAAGATAGAGCTCGGGAGTTCATGAATCTGCAGTAGGGCTCTATGTCAGTGATGGATTATTCTGCTCGCTTCACCAAGATTCAGAGTTTTTCACCCGTTCTGGTCGGTGATGAGACGTTGAGGGCCATAATATTTGAGGATGGTATTCGATATGACATCTGATAACTGGGGAATTTCTTCAGGTTGCCTACAGTGCATGCTATTGTGAACCAGACACTGATTATTGAGTAGAACCTGTGGGAAGGTAGTGGTGTGGGCCATGGTGATTCAGTACCAGTTTCTGGTACTATTTCTACTTGTAAGAGGAAGATACAGATGGACTTCTCTCACGGTGGCAGTACTAGTCATAAGAATACTTCAGGTGGCCTGGTTATTTTCTACTAGTGAAGTAGAGAGGGGCACAAGCTACCTCAGTGTCCCCGAGACCCAGTGGAGTCCCAAGCATGTGGCAAGATGGGTCAACTGCAGCTCTTTTATAGGGAGTTTCTACCAGTGGCTAGTGAGAGGGGTTATGCGCACACTCTGCATGTAGGAGCAGGACCAACAGCTTCTTACTAGTCGGGAAACCTGAATACGTTAGGGTGTGCAGGCAGAGATGGTAGATGTGGCCATGGTAGCCAGACCAGGTTCTCAGAGGCAGCAGGGCGGGATAGCCCAGGGTAGCCAGGCTGTGTCGTAGGGCCATGACACTAGGCAAGAATATGTGGTGCAACAGACCAAACAGGAGTAGGATCTCAGAGCTTCTACTGTCAATGGTACTATTTTAGTAGCATCTATTTTATCTTCAGTACATTTCGATACGTGTGCTACACATGGATTTATATATGTGCCCATTTTGGAGAGCCTCAGTCTTTTTGTTTATTCTTCTTCTAGTGTTGTGGATCTAGACACTCCGTTGGGGACTAGAACGACTAGTGTGAGTCAGTGCAGGGGTTCCCCTAGATGTTGGTGGGTGTCACCTTCTATGGGACCTCTATGTCTTAGAGACGACGACTTATGATGTCATTCTTGGGATGGACTGGTTGGTATATTTTCAAGCCTTTGTCGATTGCTACTATCGCAGGTTTAGTTTCACGTCCCCAGGGGGCGGAGAGTTCTATACAGGGGTGAATGGGATGTCCAGGAAAGTTGGGCTGGACCTGAGCATCATGGGTGAGGTGGAGTGACCACCCAGATTGCAATCTTATATCTGGATGATCAGGGTACTAGTTAGAAGGATTTCCCTTCGGTTGTTTTTCATTTCAGGGATGTCTTCCTGGATGACTTTTCAGGTCTACCTCTGAAATTAGGGGTGTATTTCACTATTAATCTTGTGCCAGGAGCAGCACCAATGTCCATTTCTCCTTTTAGGATGGCTACACTAGATTTGTAGGAGATCAAGAGGTAGTTGGAGGAGTTTCAGGGAAAGGGTTTCATTAGACCCAGTACTTCTCTTCGGGGTTCACCTATTTTATTCTCTAAGAAGGAAGATTAAACCCTTAGACTCGGTGTGTATTATCAGAATCTTATCCAGTTGATGGTTAAGAACCGATATCCCTTACTAAGGATTGATGAAATTTTTGATCAACATTGAGGAGCACGAGTGTTCTCAAATATTGAATTTAGATCCGGATATCATCAGTTACACATTAAACCATCGAACATACCGCTTATAGATTTTCAGATTAGATATGGTATATACGAGTACTTGGTTATGCCGTTCGGACTCACGAACATGCCAGCAGTTTTCATGGATCTGATTAATGGTGTGTTCCACTCCTATCTAGATTCTTTTGTGGTAGTATTTGTGGATGATATCTTGGTTTACTCTCGTACTCTACATGACCATGATACACATCTTGAGATTGTATTGACTACACTGAGAGAGGATCATCTATATGGTAAGATCACAAAGTGACACTTTTAGATGGACTAGAAAAAATTCATGGGTCATATTATTTTAGAGGAAGGAGTTTCAGTAGACCTAGAGAAAGTAAGAGCAGTAGATTCCTAGGAGCAGCCTAAGAACATGTTTGAGATACAAAGTTTCTTAGGGATAGCTAGTTACAACAAGAGCTTTATACAGGAATTTTCCCGCATAGCAGCGCCGTTGATGGGTTCGACAAAGAAGGGTGTGAATTTCATTTGCTCAAAATCTTGCGAGACAACCATTTAGGATTTGAAGGGAAGTTTGACATCATCGCCAGTCCTGATACTTCCAGAGAAAGGGAAGAGTTATACAATGTACTGTGATGCATCAGGTATTGGGCAGGGAGCAGTGTTGATGTAGGGTGAACGAGTTGTTGTGTACGGGTCTCGGTAGTTGAGGCCACATGAGAGGAATTACCCGACGCATGATCTCGAGTTGGCTGTAGTTGTTCATGCGTTACGCTGTTCGAGACATTGTCTATTGGGAGATAATTTTGTGGTTTTCACCGACGACAAAAGTATCAAGTATATCTTTACTCATTGTGACATGAATTTGAGACAATGAAGGCGGGTTGAATACCTTCATTCCTTCAACTTTGTGCTTTCCTATACACCTGGGAATGGTAACATAGTTACTGATGCACTGAGCATGAAGACCCAGACATAGGCAGTTCACAAGGCCAGTGGTGAGTGGTAGCTTATGGATTTGTTCTCTAAGATGAATTTAGAGGTGCACAGGAATCAGGGGAAAACCAATCTTTCATCCTTATCTGTGACTTCAACCCTCCTGAATAGAGTAAGGATGAGGCAGATATCAGATTCAGAAGGCCTAGTTATATGGGTGTTGGTGGAAAGTGAAGACCCTCTTCCTGGTTGAGAGATAGGATATGATGAGGTACTATGTTTCCATCAACGAGTGTGGGTTACATGGGACATCCATGAGGAGTTGATGCAGGTGTTTCATGCTTCAGCTTGGGAAGTTAATCCTGGGGTTACCAAGATGTACCATGACTTAAGACTTCTCTATTGGTGGCCAGGTATGAAAGGAGAAGTAGCTAGTTTTGTTACAAGATGTTCCACATGTTAGCAAGTGGAGGCAAAGCATCAGAGGCCAGTTCGGCAGTTACAGTAGTTACCCATTCTATAATGGAAATGGGATGTTGTCGCGATGGATTTTGTGATGGGATTTCCGAGGTTAGCTGGAGGCAATGATGTCGTGTGGGTTGTTGTGGACATAATCACGAAGGTAAATCAGTTTTTTCCAATCAAGGAGACCTTAAGAGATGATGAGCTCGGGAAGTTGTATATCTGAGAGATATTGCGTCTTCATGGGGTCCCTCAGTCTATCATTTCATATAGGGACACCCTCTTTACCTCTTGTTTCTGGCAGAGTTTTCATAAGGCACTGGGTATATAGGGGCTTCTGAGCACTGCTTACCACCCTTAGACCGATGGCCAGTCAGAGCGTACGATACAGGTTCTTGAAGACAGGTTGCACGCATGCATCCTAGAATTTGGGGGGTCTTAGTAGAAGAATATACCCCTAGTTGATTTTTCCTATAATAATAGTTTTTAGGAAACTATTCAGATGGAACCATACATGGCCTTATATGGTAGGCCATACTGATCACCCTTGTGCTGGTTGGAGACAGGTGAGGAAGCTTTACTGGGACCATCTCTCATATAGGAGACCTCCGAGTAGGTCCAGTTGATATGGAAGAGGATGGCTACTACACAGTCTCCTCAAAAATCTTATGCTGATCGCCGCAGATGACTCTTGGAGTTCGTGGTCAGGGATCATGGTTTCTTGCGTGTGTTGCCGAGGATGGGACACAGGTGGATCAGGAGATAAGGTAAACTTTCACCGAGGTATGTGGGGCTGTTTGATATTCTAGAGAGATTTGGGCCGGTTGCCAATCATTGTCTATTACCATAGAGGTACCAGTCCATGCACGACGTCTTCCATGTATCTCAGCTGTGCTGTTATCGTTCAGACCGGTCTCACGTCTTTCAGCCCAAAGAGGTTGAACTTCAGGTCGATGCATCATTTGAGGAGCATCTGATTCGTATCGTTGATAGGAGCACAAACGTTCTCTGAGGACGGTCAGTTCTTCTCGTATAGGTGCTATGGAAGCATGGCCGAGTGCACGATGAAATCTAGGAGCAGGATGCCGACGTACGTGCTTAGTGGCCAGAGTTGTTCTGAGATTTATCTTTTCCACCATTGGAATGGAAATTCGGGGACAAATTTCTTTAATGGATAAGTTTTTAAGAACCTTGTTATTCTTCTTGAGGTATGGGTCTCTTCTTTTCTTTTTTTTTTCTTATGTTTTTTTGAGAAAATAAGGAAGATGGGGAAAAATCCCAAATTTTGGAAGTACACGCTGTGTAATTTTCCACATACCGTGTACTTTGGCTGTGTGGGATGGGTAAACAGGGCGTGTAGGCCTATTTGCAATGAACGGTGTAAAAAATGACTACACGTCGTGTATAAGGTATTTACACACCGTGTATTCAGTCGGAAGGTGAATTGTAAGGTGGTGGAGACAACTGCTAACGGAGCAACAGTACACGCCGTTTAATCAAGAATACATGCCAAGTACTCATGTCGACAAATGAACATGGCCATGCTTGCGAGAAGCCACCATAGGAAAAATTTAAAAAATTGAAAGTACACGCAGTGATCTTTAGAGTACAGACCATGTATTTTTTTCCGCTTAAAATGGGAAGTAGCCTCCTATATTCATACAGGTAGCTTTGAACGCCGGAGGATCTCAAGAGAATGGCCGAAGCTTTGGAGATCTCCTGATCGCACGCCAGGAATCCATTTCCGTTTCTATTGATCTCGTTGGGATCGCATGGGTAAGCCCTCACTTCCCCTTATGCTATTCGTACCATTTATTCCTCTAAGAGAAGTTATTTAGGTTTGAACGCATTGTTTTTTCCCTGATCTACATCGTTCTTGGGCGTTTATAGAGGCATCGTTCACGTATACCGATCAAAGACGATCAAGGTAGGTGGTCTAGTGTTTATTTCCAACTGCAATGGATAATTTGTGTATCGTTGTGATACTTTCCCATGAATAGGGTTTTGTATGGACAACGCC
This sequence comes from Viscum album, assembly GCA_963277665.1. Taxonomy (NCBI): domain Eukaryota; kingdom Viridiplantae; phylum Streptophyta; class Magnoliopsida; order Santalales; family Viscaceae; genus Viscum; species Viscum album. The sequence goes on from OY728129.1 coordinate 1,075,461,671, forward strand.
TTGAAGATTTATAAACCTAGAATGGTAAAGGTATTTGAATGTAATTATAACCTGATGTTTGGGATCGTTGCTTGGAACCAGGACCACTCAGGGGGTGCATTCCTCTGTTTAGCCATTTGGATAGGTTACCTGATGGTATACCATAATTTTAGCATGATTTAAATTTCCTTGAGAGGAATTTTATATAATTTATCGCTTAAATGTTGGGCTGAGCCTGGTTACTTGCACCTAAGGGCTAGGTTTGTTTAGATTGAGGGAAAGGTTCTGTTTCGCCTGAGGAAAATGTTTTGTTTCACTTGAGGGCTATGTTTCTCATGCTTGAGGGAAATATTCATTATGACAGAGGGAAATATCCTGAGGGAGTGATTCTAATTAGCATGAGGACATGATTATGATTAGCATGAGGGCATGGTTCTGATTAGCCTGAGGGTGTGGTTCTGTTAGCCTGAGGGAAAGATTCTGTTTACCTGAGGTTAAGAGTTTTCTTGTTTGAGGACACTGCCTGTTTACTTAGAATATTCACTATGGTTATATCTTAAATTGAATGATTAAATGAATTTTAAAATGGAAATATAACTGGTATTTAGCAACATTTGAGTACTGGTTAGTTTATTGCATTTACTATTGCACACTTCTGTTGAAAATTTCACTGACAGTTGGGCACAGGTCTTTGGTGGTTTCTTACTGGGATTTATTTCTCACACCCTATTTAGGTCATGTCTTTGGCCTAAACAAGTTATATTGCTATAGGTGTCGATAGGGGGAAGAGTCCCTATACAGATACTTGATTGTTGCTGAGGAGTAGGAGAGCATGGGACCGAGCTTAGGCTTGTGATGTTGCTGACTGTTCTATGTTATTCTATTGAACTTGTATGTTCTTGTATTGTATTGTTTTGCATTGTAACTATTTTTGGCTGTTTTCATATAGTAGTGACATACTGCATCGTTATATATATAACTGCTGGTTCTCTTTTACATAAGTTGTCCATTTCAGTTAAATATTACTCACTTCTTCCGTATTTATATGATATTTATCTTTTCCGCTGCGCTACACTTAGACAAATGAGGGAATAGTTTCCCCACTATTAGACCTGGGCCATTGCTGCTATTCAGAAGCCTCTAGCGTATATGGAAATGCGCTTGAGGTCATGTGACCAACCGATTTCGGGGCACCGGTGGAGTAGTACTCGGATCCGGGACGTTACATAATTAATTTTGAATTTAAATTCATTAAATTATTATTATTTGGTAGAGTTAATATAAAATCATCTTGGGCTTGAAAAATACACTTATCAAAAACCAATTTTTCACATATTTATGGGTTTTGTTTTAAATTATTTTTTCTAAAATTTTATATTGTTTATTTTTCAAAATAAAATAATTTTTTAAATAAAAAAATAAATATTATATTATCATGAATTTATATTAATTTTCGAGAAAGCTTAAATTTTTTGATGAAAAGGGAAAAATACAAAATTTTGATTAAAAACTTACTTTTCATGTAAATTATTTATAAAGTTAAATAATATTATTAATTTTTTTATTAAAATTAAAAAAATTACAGATCTATTAATAAATTTTAGTTCATTTTAATCATTATAATATTAAATTTTCTAATAATTTTTTTTAAACTTTTGAAAGTTTTCTCTTTGAAAATGAGATTTCTCAATGCAACTATGAGATTAATTTAAAATTAGAATTTTCCACTTATTTTAATTTAGTTTTTTAAAATGGATTATAAATTTGTAATATTAATACTCTATATTATATAATATGGGAAAAATAATTTTTTTCCAAAATAAATGGTGAAGATAGTAAAAAATAATTATCATGGTTATGGTAACAATGAGTTTACAAGGGGTTAAACTAAAAATACAAGGGTTCAAATGACATAAAAAACTTTTAAAAAATAGTTTTAATGGACATATATAAACCCAATAATGTATAATTATGTAGAATAATACATTTTGGATCCTTTTATAATGATAAAAATGTAGCCACAAATTTTATTTTAAAAATATTAAATTTGTATCACCCAATACACTTATAAAATGTCACCACCTATCCTCTATTATTCACACCTTCAAACCGTTCTCGATTGACCCATAAAAAGACATATAGCATCCCAAATTATCTTATACCATTCTATGTGTCTTATTTTTTCCATAATTCGTACCTAGGATGGCCTTTAGTGAAAACTAAAGGAGGTTACTCGAAGATGAAGTAATATTCTTTAATGAGCGCTTTAATTAAATTTATTCCTCAATCTATCAAAATTATATTAAAACAAGATGATATAAAAAATAAGTATATTATATAAAATGAGATTTTTTATGTCATGGAAATGACCTAAAACCATCTCCACATCAATCAAATGGGTTATGAAATCATCATTCATGTGTAAGTTATACTATTATCTCGTGAACCAATGTAATTAATTTTTCCATTCCCATATCTCATGGTTTTCTATGATGATTGATCCGAATTGTATATATATGATATTTATAAAATCAGTATAACAATTTATTCATTTATCAAATATGACTTATTTACTTTCCATTATTTAGGGGATATGATAACGCTATTCTCGTGTACGGAAGACTACAACCTCACCAAATGATGTGATTCCTTTTCACTAACGATTTACATAGAAGATATTAAGAATAAAGTTAATATATATATATATATATATATGAAATAAATGAAATAATTATGATATTCAGGTAAAATTCATTATTCTTAAAATATAATATATAATTTTATCTATTTCCTTTTGCACTCATTGAAAGATAATACCATTGTTCGTATATGTGTGGAATACTTCCTTCATGAAGCAATGTTACTCTCTAATTTCATCACCACACCACATGGATGATTTTTATAAGTATATTTTAAAAAATAATAAGTTATTTATTATATTATAATAATTTTAAATTGTAAAATATTACTTACCTTCTTCAAAAAGTTATCTTTGAAAAATGGAAATGTTACTCATACATACATATGACCTACCATCTCCATGATCGTAACATACCTCATTTCTCAAAACCACATTTCATGATTGATATTGAAAGTATAATAGATGTAATAATATGATATTTATTTAACTATTACTATTTTATAGATGATCTATCTAAGATCAGAGAAGTATGGGATAGAATAACTAGTCAAAATATACAAGAAAAACTGTGCATCTATTACCCGAAAGATGATTTTAAGAAGCAATTACTAATAAATAAGTAATAAAATGACATAAGTAACTCATATATGGTATTATATATATAATTATGGTTATTTAATATATTTATAAAAAAATTATATGAAATATAAATGAGGTTCAAACGTGTATGAAGGAAGTAAAGTCTTAAAGAAACGAATATCTAGTCTCTTTTATTCCTTAGAGACATATGAAAATTCACCACTTATTTATTTTATGAGGTGATTATAATGGCCATTTTAAATTTATATCATTAATATATTTATTTTAATGATATTTAATGTCTCATTTTATGTTATTAATTATTGGTGATAATGATTCAATAGATTACTAAAGCTGCAAGGGATTCATGTCTCCCTTTTTACTTCTATGAGACACATGTTATAGTCACCACATATTTATTTTATATGGTGTATATAATTATAATAAATTTATATTATTGTACTTATAAAATTAAAAATAATTGATATTTAAATATACATTTGAATATATATCATTCATGTGGTTTTCTGTTCAAACATTACCGCAGTAGTAATGGATTTTTGTCTCAATTTATCTTCATTGACATATGTTATGTTATGCACCTATCTTATTTTAGTAGGTGTATATATAGTGAAATTGAAATGTGATATCATGAATTTATTTATTCCAATGATATTTAAATTTTTTATAGAATTATTCTTTTATAGGGATTACTATTCAATGTTACCAAAGAGATAAGAGTTTTACATTAAAATCTCATTATTTATAAGTATTGTTTATGATTATTCTTCAAATGATGATATATAATGACCTATATCTCAATAAGAACACTTATTTTCTTATAATTTTTTTATTTCTTGAAATTTAATGTTTTACCTTCATTCTACTCTCTTTATTTTCTCAATAGTTCAAAAATAATTCTTTTAATAAAAATGGTCTTTATTTATCTCTTTTGTAACGACCCAACCCTAGTTACCCAATGTCGGTTCTTTATTTTAATACATTGGAATTATTACAAGGAATCAAGTCTCAAAAGACCGATTTGTTTAGAAGTCTTGGAAAATAGATTACATATATGAATGTTACATTACACATTAGATAATAAATCACAACATAAATTATCCTTTGAGAATGCCATTAATCCCCCAGCTTAACCCTTTTTATCAATAATAATACACTTCTTAGAATCCTGGGATAATAAACTATAAGAAAGGGGTGAGGTCAGATGCTCAGTAATGATAACAATGTAGCAAAAACCTTCCCAAGTAAGCATAATCATTTAAGGCAATGTATAAAATTAAAAAAAATCCTTTTAAATTTAAGAATCACCATAATATGGAAAATATAAATCAAATAATACCATTTACTTATTCACATGGATATTCTACTAGTTGAATAATCACATGAAATATCAATAGAAAATTTCATAATTATGGAATGCATAATGCTCTACTTCATAACCACATAGTCAAGGCCTTTTTCTAAGAATAAAAATACCATTTTTTCCAGGACATGTGCCAAAGTCACTAGTTTCTCTCATGAGAACTACTGAAGCATCTAAGAGCTATAGCGGGCTCCACCTATCACATACTAAGTCCAATTAATTCCTCATATGAAAAGGTTTAAACATAAAATAAACATTCGTATTAAAAACTAGCATACTAAATGTAAATAATTAATCCATAAACCATGAATGGTATAAAAATAACACATTCACAGTCAAACATATCACAAAACCTTTAATACAATATTTAATATTTATATCAAAATAAATCAACTTCAAAAAAGGTTAAAATCAATCAAAGGATGTTGACATAGATGAAAATGATTTGTAAAACTCTTTTAGAGAAATATCACTTTTCCATGAAATCATTTAAAAGTCACACAATTTCGAAATGAATACATTTAAACAAATTTTTGAATCAACATGTCCCAAACCACTCTCAAAATTTTGAAAATAATTAACATTTTAAAACATACATGTCCATGTAAATAGATCCTTATAACTATTTTGAAAACATGGAAATTATTGAGAAAGGTTTAGAAGAATATCTCCTTAAAACATTTAATATGATGTTTTGGTAAATATTCCTTTAAAAGTAATACCTTTGAAAACTATTTTATGAATAATGGACATGGATAATAAATATTTCTAGTAATACTTATCTAAAAACAACCTCAGATAATAAAGAGATTTTGAAATTAACCCTTACCTTGCAGTTTACTTTGGTTGAGGGTACATTTAAACTCCTCTATAATGACCATTGTATGTTATTAAATTAAACCAGAACCATATTCATATTTATTATATCATACATGATTCATTTACGTCTTTATACTACCATTTAAAAATTATTTCCATGTAAAATTAACATTTTGGGTAATAATCACTTTCATTATCGAACGTGTATTAACTTGTTATTATAGATTGTTTCATTTAGATCATGATTAAAATACCTCAAGAATATAAAACATGATTAATATATAATATAAAAATTTATAATAGATAGATATATAAAATGGAAGGCACCATTTATGAAGATGGTAGGCTGTACATGCGCATAAACGTTGTTTCCGTTTTCATATCATATTGAATGGGTGTAAGTGAATAATATATATGTATTTATATAAATACATACATACATATATATATATATATATATATATATATCTACAGTAGAATTATTTTGTCCTAGATTACATACTTATTGATAATATATATTTTTATAATCATCATTGAATGGTGAATGTGGAAATGAATCTCATCGTGTCGTGGAGAAGGTAATCCGTACGTATGCATGAGCAACAATATCATTATATTTATGGTGAAATCGTATGTAATTGGAAGTTATATCAAATATACAGAATCATTAACATGTTATATTTATTATTTATATCATTTATACTCATTATTATACCCATCCAAATAATTAAGTGTTTGAATAACAAACTACACCACGACATGGAGACGGTAAGCCGTACATACGTACGTATGGTAAATTTGTCATTTATAGAAAAGATAAAATAATGAATATGGTTGTAACATATTTATAATAACATAAAATTATGTATAGGTAATATATTTTTATTTTGGTATGGAAACAATAAATAAATAAAAAGTGTAAGAAGAAAAGAATGTGAAAGAGGGTGGTGAAATTATTACCACTTTTTCGGGTGTTCCCTTTTGAGTTGATCAAAAGGGATCCATAGGTTGGCTTTACGATCAAATTAAGGCCTCTAGGTAAAAGGTAGGAAAGTTGGGAGGAAATTGGGATGGGTTTTGTTGATCCAAATGGCTTTGAAGGTGTTATTTTGATAGAAGGGGAAGTACCTTTTTATAAGAGATTTGAGGGTCACTTTAAGAAAAGTTAGAAATATTATTTTATAATATACTCATTTTCGGTTTTTAATGGCTCCAAAATGATTTATTTCTAGGATAAGGTGTAGATGGGTATATAAACGTTCAAATAATAGGTTTTAGATAGGCTTGGGGTACCATATTAAACTTATCTTTTAGATTTAACTCTTAGTCAAATAGTTTAACTTTTACCATGTATTCTTGCATTGTTATAAAAATGGTCAATAAATTTACTATAAAATGACAATAGAACCTCAAGTAGATCATTAATGATATACTTTTGACGCTCCTTTTCATCACATTATCTAAAGGAATGGAAGGGTAAATGACTTAGCCCAAAGTGATTCATCCTTTGAAAAAAACATAAAAAATCGACAAAGGAATGAAAAAGGAGTCAAAGGACCTAGGGTCATGATAGTTCCCTTATTATCATGCAAGTATACTTCCATACCACCTAATGTTCACGCATGTGACTTGTCCACCCTAAGTGATAACCACCCAGGGTCTTCAGAAGCCTATAAATATACCATATGTGCCCCCATTTTGGGATGAATTTTTCCAGAATTCAGATATAGAGCTCTGAACACCAAAGTCTCTTCTTCAAGTCTTCCAAACACTTCTAAGGTATTCCTTTACCTAGAATTGAATGTATAAACAAGATGAATAAGGTCTAAGTGTTAGAAATCACTAACAATTGCGCGCCTAAATGTTTTTCCCTTAAGAGAAATGGACACACTTGCGCGCATCATTACCTATTCATTGAAACTTGTGCACCACTCTTCTGGAAGTACCTTGGGATGATTCTAAAGGCTTTGGTCAAGAATCACCCAAGTATTACTCAACTGGGAAAGGATCGCGCAAGTACCCATGACCTGCGCAGGTATACTTGCACGAACAATACTTACGCACCCACACAGTACCTGCGTGCCTGCTAGGACTTGCACGCCCCTCTCTTTTTGGGTGGCTTTCGTGCCCACTTAACCCCTCTTATGACATTACACCTCTCCTATTCAAGATTAAGTTTTCAAGACACTTTTCAAAGCCATTTATGGCATGTTTTCGTGATTGAATTCCTTATTTGAAAATAGTTCCGTGGAATATCTCTCAAAATATAGTGATTTTCACATCTTTATGTCACTAAAGTTAGAGAGTTCATTCATTAAACCTCATCCTTTAAGATGAGAGAATCCTTAACCTGGGCCTCCTTTTCAGGAGTAAGACCCAATCCAAATACTTATTAATTTGGCAATCCTCCTTAGGAGTAATCCCCAAGTTCTCTTTAATTTGGGCCTCCTTTTCAGAAGTAATCCCCAAGTACCCTAACCTGGGCCTCCTTTTCAGGAATAATCCCTAGTCATAATTCCCCAAATTTGGGCACCCTCTTCAAGAGTAAGCCCCAAACCTTAATTCCCTTAACTTGGGCCTCCTTTTCAAGAATAATCCCCAGTCTCAAATATGGGCATCCTCTTTAAGAGTAAGCCCCAAGTCCCTTAATTTTCAAATCCCTTTAACATGGGCCTCCTCTTTAGGAATAGGCCCTAGTCTTAATTTCTCTTAACCAGTCATAATTCATTTTGATCCGGGATTCCTTCTCAGGAGTAAAACCCAATCATAAGTCCCATACTAACATGGGAATATTTCTTAGAAGTAAGTCCAAATATTAGAGTATCCAAATCTCCATGAAGCACATATACCTTTATAGACCATGTTGCTGGATTTCTTCCCTAATGTAAATCTTAATCTTCATCTATTTGGGCAGTCACACATACATAAGCCCCACATCATTGCATGGCAAAAATTGTCTGGGTTCACCAATACCTCTTGTTTCACACACTGAACATGACTAATGTGAGCTTAGAGCATAAAAGTAATCATGACATATTCTTTTGATCCATTAATCATGATGAAACATCATACTCCCTTACTCGAACTACGTGGGTTCTGATTCCTTTTCAAAAATAAAGGATACATAGGTAGCCCATCAGCAGGTACGATCCCAACTCTAAAATAATCCATGTCCTCATAAATGACAATAAACTTCCAATGCCCCACTGAGTGGATTTAAAACCAGTATGGTCATCATAATGACCAAGAGACTCTTATGTATTTAAGGATACCATCAACTAAGAATCTCTAACAAATATAGATGATTCTTTATCGATGAAGAACCTCAAATACATATAAAAGATTCTCTAAATTATCTTCATATCAATCATTGATTGTTAGATTTAAAGGAAAACAAATTTTATACTCGGTAATGTAATAAGGATTCACAAACATAACTTAAATCTATAAAGAGAGTCTCGGAGTAGAAAATAATTCCCCTAAAAAAGGTGTGATGAGTCCGAACTCCCATCCTCTCGACCAATGAAAATTCTTAAGCCTCATCAGTCCACAACTAATTTTAACCTACCTTTGGAAAGTAGGTCCAAATGGATATGGAATCATTGGATGTTTCCGGTTCTACGAACAAACCAGTTAGAAACCGATTGGAATGTTTGAACCTTCAATCAACGATGTCATCCCCAATTCCAGAGGGAAAAAAATGGTGAAACCGACATGAATCCTTAACCAAGTTAAAATTATGTTTTTCTTATTTTTTATGCCCCTATTTAAACTCAATAAGAGGGCCAACAAGACAATCAATAACATATGTGCTCATCCAAAAGATGTAGCAGCCGAATTTATCTTGATTATGTTTGATATATCAAACATGCACTGTTTTTCAAGATCATTTGCATTATGAGAATAGATTTTCTTAAGTCCACATCTGTGAATACCTCTGCTCTGAAAACCTCTACTGGAAATGCCACTACTGCTACTCCTACTGGATCATCGTCCGCTCTGAGGACGACATCACCAACTCAGCGTCTTCAACACTAGGTATCAAATGCGCTGGTTAAGGAGTACCATCAACACGGTACTATTCCAACTCTAGAGGCTGCATGACAAGACCACCAAGTGAAAAAATCACACCGGTCGTCCGGACAATGACGAACAGTGATTAAGAAGCAGGCGGTTCTAACCACCGTCTCCAACCGTTTCAGGTCGTTATCCCTGGAATTCAATCATCATTCACTCCCATATTCTGGGGAGGTGAATGAGCAGGTCCCTCAGGGCCTTAATTAAAGGAATAAGGAGTCCTTCCTGAGGGCTCCCATCAACAATCGCTGCCATACTTGTGCGGCAGTGTGCCCTCAACATGATGAGGGTATCGACTCCAGGTATTCGGCTCAGGTTTCTCAAACCCAAGCAAGCAAGACGAATCACTAGAGGCAAAATCCGGTCAATAGTGAGCAGGTTCTCATCTCTGCTATCTCCGGAGAAGTCTACCAACCTAACTTGGTGGAAAGCAATGAGCAGGAACATACACCCATAAATTAAAATTCAGCTATCTACCAGACTCGTCTGGCAGCATCACGCCAATCCCACCAGGCAATTCCAGCGGAGTACTATAGGCAGGGACATAAACCTGTTTATACATCATCAGCTAGTCAACATGCTCATATGACTATATATGATGGATCTCATCAACCGTGTTTGGTGAAGTACAATCAGTAGGAACAAACACCTACTAGTATTGATCAATCCTACCAAAAGTCTCGCTTGGTAGCACTCGGAGAAGTCAGTCGGAAAGTTCCAGCAACAAATAGGAGGTAGACTCAACTCTCTGCCCCCAAAAATGAGTACTGTCAGGATTCACTGACAAGAAAAGGAGGACAGGAGCAGGAACACACACCGACTCCAAGAACGAAATGGACATATATCCCTGTTCCGGCAGCTGAAGTCACCAAGAACATTCTGTCAATGGTGAAAGAGCAGAAGCAAATCCATACTCATATCCTGGATGCCTGTCAGGATATTATAACAGATTCAGTAGAATCTCAGGGAAAGACAGACAAATCAATCCCTACTAGTGGAGTGACACATCAAAAGTTAACTATGTAATAGACACACATATCTGTTCCAGTCCAAGAGGGTTGTGGGCGTATTCCCTCACATCATACGGACAACCAAGTCAGGAACATACACCTGATTTGAGTAGATATTATTAGCCTAACCTGGCCATCTCTCCTGATCAGGCACATACACTTGCTCAGGGTAGCCACTTTCTTCAACAAGTGGTTTCCATGGCGAGTAAGAAGGCGTCTAAGAAGAAGACCCGCCTAGCACAGTCAAGAGATCAAGATCCAATCTGTAACAAGGCCTTACTCGATGTTGGAGTTATTGAAGCCCTCAGAAAATTATCTCTTGGAATCCAAGATTCTACTCCCTCATTTCCCAATAGTGGGAACATTAATTCAGAAGGTCTTCAACAGACACTTCCTCATGAAGGCTTTCTTCATGACAGATCGGTCGATCTTGAAGTTTCATCTTCAGATGAGAGCTAAAATAACCCTTTGTGTGGCCAGAAGACCAAGTAGTAAGAGATCTCATCTTTTGCTGTAACCCACCATGGTGGTCCTCCTCATGATGATGATTTTTTTTACGAAACTCCTCCCTACAGAAGTGATATAAATTTCCCAGAAAATGATTTAGTGGAAAATGTAGTGCTGAGAAAGCCCTCTTATCTTGACGCACTTGAAAATGCGAAACTAGTCATGTCTGATGCTTCATCGCTAGCAGGTGAAATACTTTATCAACAAGAAGATAGCCTAGGGTGTAGGTCGTTCTCCGAACCACCCTTAAGTCATTCATATTATAGTTTGATCAGTGATTTCTATACCAATATTGTTGAATCCGACGAAGCAACAAGGAAACACCAGCTCTCGTCAAATCATGTAAAAGAATCTTCATTGAATGATAAAGAGGAAATTCTGAACATGAGAAAACAATTGGCAAAGGGTGAAGTTCCAGTCATGTTTTGGCCTCTAGCTGACTCTCACTATGACATTCTAGAGATGTTGATGGAAGATGGAATTCATGATATTCGTCTTAACATATGGAAAACTCTTTTTCAGTTGAAAAAGAAAGTATTATCTTATGATGAATATGAAAATCATTTTAAGACAATATAAGGGTTACAACGTTAGGATGATTTGGCATCTCTATCAGTCTCTCGATATCCGAAGGCTGAAAAGCAGCAGAGAGCCCTTTAACGTTCATGCCTTGTCACACTAAGAAGATTGCACCAGTTAATTTCCAATTCCCCTTCTGGTATTCATATCATAGGATGGGATGTTCATGAAGTATTGAATTTCACTATGGTCTCCATTCAGCAAAGACCGCAGAAAATGGTCTCATGCAATGTTATTGCCCATGGACGTCCACAGTCAATGGGTTTTGTTTGTAATCAAATGCTTGCCCAAGAACAGGCCTCAACTAGTTCTTCTCAAAATCAATAATACCGAAAAAAAGTTGTTGAATTACTCCTACATCAAGAAAACAAGAATATTTAACAGGACTCTCATATGAAGCAAGCACAACCTCAGGTGACAGAAGTGTCGGAAATCATCCAACGGTCTTCCGAGCCGGGTGATAAAAGTGGATGTCGATTGATGCATCCAGCTAATTTCCTGAATAAGGTCCACAAGATCATGAGAGCTTTTAAGAAAGTCTCAGACATATCATGTCTAGACCCACCCCATCCTGCCAGATTGGGGACTCTTTTAAACAAACCCTTGGAATCAACCAAATAGGATTCGAGGAGTTGAGCAATGACAGCACGAACAACCCGAGTCCACCGGACTGGGGACTTTTTCAAATCATCAATCCCTTCCACAATGAAAGTCGGTGTCCTCTTGATTGGGGAAGAATCCACAAGAGGAACGAAGAGCCAAATTATTAGGAGACTCTCTCCAAATTACAGTTCACCAAGAAGTTCCTGAGGGACCAAATCAACAAAAGGTAATGCCTAATCAGGGACCTAGAAGAAGACAATATCACAGAAATGATGATAGAATGGATTCAATGTGTTATGCATCAATTAATGTCATCAATTCCATTGTTGCTGATCTACCAGATGAGGCTCACTCAAGGGACTCAGATGAAGAGGTTCCTGCTCAGGAAGTTTTACTCATATACATAAATGAATAAGGTGTGCATACACGAAATCAAAGGATTACTCAGAACCTAGGTAATCCTTCAGGTGATCCACTTCCCCCTCTCTGAAAGGGAGCCAACAACGGGAAAGGAAGGAATCATGTTACATAAACATCCTCTAGAGAAGGCCAATCACTCTCAATTGAGCAATGGTTTGCTCAATTGGAGGAAGAAATGAAGTAATTGAGAAGGATGAATACAGAACTACTTCAGGATAGTCTTCTTCCTAAGAGTGATCGAGTGAGTCAGCCAAGGGAATTTTTTGCAGCTACTGAGATGGATCAAGAATATCCTCCTCTACCAGTTTACCCTCATAGGTCTAATCCTATGGGTCAAGTGCAATAACAATTGGCGGTGCTACCATCAGTTACAGTACCAGACACCACATCTGTAACAGCTCCAGTCATTGCGCCTGCCCAAGTCCATGTTCAACCGGATGTTTCTCAAAAGTCAATAACTACTATTGAGTAATTAACAGCTCAGTTAGAGACTTTGGAAGGGAAGTGTGCACAGGTTCAACCAGAAAAGAGATCTTACCCTGAATGGGTAGATTAAATCCTTCCCCCATCAAGTTTTGGGAACCCTATATTCCCTATTTTCAATGGATCAGGTGATCCTGAATAGAATTTGATGCATTACGTGTCTTGTTGCGATCCTATGATGGGAACTACGGAACAACAAGAAGCAGTGAAACTCAGATTCTTCGTTCTAACCTTATAAGGACCATCTTCTGTTTGGTACACAAGCTTGCATTCTCAGTCAATTATAGGGTGGGAAGATCTTCACCAAAAATTCCTTCTTCAGTTCAACTCAATGTTGCCAAAGACAAAAATTTTCGATCTTACAAACTGTATGCAAAGGGAGAATGAAAGGGTCTCAGATTTCATTGCTTTCTAGAAGGAAATAACATATTCCCTATGATTAGCACTCCGTCAGGAGGAACTGTTGCCAATCTGTGTGGAAAATCTTCGTGACAAATTATGCACGCTGTTGATCCCTATGAAATATATAGGAGGGTTTTGAGACCTTACTTCAGTCGCTCAACAGATTGAATATTCTCTTATAATGACTAAGGATAAAGCTCGTATAATTCCATCATCTCCAGGAAGGAGAATGGGTAAAGCAGAAACTTCTACAGTTATTCTTAAACAAGCACCAGTACCTGCTTCTACTTCAAAAACTTCATCTTCTTGAAGGGCTACACCTCCTGAGCACCAACAACAAAGTCCGTTTCTCCAAGACGATCAAAGATATAAAATATGAAAACAATTTGAGGATCTGAATAGAAAAACATACTCTTTACAAAATGAACAAGTTCTTGGTTAATTCATTTTAGCTCTAGAAAATAATTTGGTTCAGTTCCCAAGGCCCAAAAGGCCAAATAAGGATGGATATGAAGACCATCCCAATTATTTCCCCCTTCATCAAATATTGGGGCATCCTATCCTGAAGTGTTTTTTCTTCAAAGACCTCCTGAAAAATATGTTCGACTCAGGAAAAGTCAAATTAAAAGGTTCTTTAGCTCAGGTAGCAGGTGTTACTGCTGCAGTTACAGAGGAGGAAGGCGAGTGGAAAGAAGTTAAGAATAAAAATGCACAAAAATATGATGATTGGATGGTCAGAAAGACGATCAACCAAACCCATGCTATTTTGAAAACACAATTGAAGAAACCAATTGTGCCTTCTTCCATGAATGCCATAGCAAAACCCTATTTATTAGAGGGAAAATCCTCAAAGAAATGGAATGATTCAATGAAAGAAAAATAAGAAGAAGAAGATGAGTATGTGTCAAAGCCTAAGTTGTCTTTGACTCTGGCAGACTTCATTCCATCTATTTCAATGTAACGGGAACCGCCCCACCAAACAACATAGCCTAAACAGGCTAATCTGGCAGAGTCTTCATCAGATGAAGAGTTGATTTTCAGTTCTGTTAATATGATTCAATTAACAAGTCCATATGCCCGTTTTAGTTTCAATTTTGATGAGCCCGAATTCCCTATATCAACTAGATGAATCAGAGGAAGTTCTAGAGGCTCAGGATACAGGGGAAGACATGGATCTTTAAGAGGAAACTATTCCAATTGTACCCCTTCTAGAACCATGTATTCAGTAGAAACTCGTGGTAGAGCCCTTCAAAGAGCTCAACAAGAACAATAAAGTTCTTCCACACAAGGTAGACTTAGCCCTAGTACAATTATTCTGGAAGATTGGTTGATGGTTCCATCTTCTTCCTCTTAGAAAAAAAATGGACCTAATCTGTCTAATCTTCCAAATCCAGGAGTATTACCAACTACTATCCCGGTATAAGATGCATCAAATAATAGGGAATCAAGATTCAAGGAACCGACTAAACCACATGTTCCTATTAGGAAACGTAGACCGTTGGATCAAAATTATGATATATTGAAACACCAGGACCATGTACCGACCATGTTATCAATTCTGGATGAATTGAATTTATCAAAGGATCTCTAGGAGGCACTCATTGAGGATTTATGAAGTCCTCAGGAGTTTGAAACTGAAATTGCTGCAGCTGAAGTATACCATGTAGAGAATAATCCTGAAGAATTCCATGCAGTAATATCTTTTACTGATGAAGATGAAGATGATGTCGTACATGGAAATATTAGACGTTTGTACTTATCTGGAAAGGTCAATGGCATAGACATACGAAGAGTTTTCATTGATAATGGTTCAGGAGTCAACCTCATTCCCATTCATACACTTCGTTGATTGGGCCTCACAGAATCTGATTTATCTCCTTCTACTTTGATGTTACAAGGATAAGATAAAAACGAACAAGAACCACTGGGCGAGATTACACTCAGAACTCAGTTTAGAGATCTTGTGTCCAATTCAGATTTCATGGTTGTTGATCAAGACTCAGCCTTTAACATCTTTCTTGGAAGACCCTGGCTACATCGGCATGCAGCTATCCCTTCGTCATACCATCAATGTCTCATGTTTTGTTTCGATGGTCAAGTTGGGATATTATATGGTGATAAGGCCCCGTTCAAGACATGTTAATCTCAATACATTGATGCGGAATTCTACCACATGAAGGGAAAGGAGGAATCCATAACAAAGGAGATTACCAAAGTTAATGCTTTATATGGTTTGGAAAATATTCCAGTAAACCCATTAGCACATGTGAGTACAAATTATGTGTTTCCTATCAGTCAAATTGACCGGATAGAACCAAATCAAAATACTCTTATGGAAAGATACATAATGTCAATTACAGCAATCGAGACAGACAACATGGGAGAAATTGGTGATCCACCACGCAATGATGAATGCTCAAATGGAGATGTCTTCATTTCATCTACTGAAATCCAGCAAGTCTATACTTCGCCAATCAGGCCTAGACAAGTTATAACAATGTTATAGGTAAACGGTGATGTCGATTCTCAATCCATAATCTCCTCTTTATTACCCAAACAAGCCCCTTCATCATAAATTGGGTTGGAAATGGAGGCTTCTTCATCAAGATTTGAAAGTTTTGACATCTCTTATGATCATGCAAATTCATCTTCATCGTCTACTCTGAAAGTGGAAACAGAGGAAATAAAACATGTTGAAGAAGAAGAGGTCAATCTCAGGGATTCTCCTCTAACATTTGAAGAGGGAATCTCTACCACTGTGGATGAACTCAGAGAAATCAATCTGGGTACAAAAGAAGATCCACGACCCACTTTAATCAGTGCAGCCATGAATCTTGAAGAGAAAGAGATGTATATTTACTTTTTAAAGCAAAATCGAGATATATTTTCTTGGAACTATACAGAGATGCCAGGTCTTGATCCTGATGTTTCCACTCATCATTTGGGTTTTCCATAAGAACATCGAGGATTCAAACAAGCTACTAGAAGAACACACCCAACCTATGCTTCCAAAATTGAGGTTGAAGTGGATAAGCTCATCAAAGCTAACTTCGTCAGAGAAGTTCAATATCCAAAGTGGTTGGCTAATATTGTTTCAGTGAAAAAGAAGAATGGGAAAATTAGTGTTTGCATTGATTTCAGAGATCGTAATTGACATTGCCCTAAGGATGATTTTCCAGTTCCGATTACAGAACTCTTGATTGATGCGACATCTGGTTATGAAGCGCTTTTCATCATGGATGGATATTTTAGATATAATCAAATCTGAATGGCTCTAGAATATGAAGAATCTACAGCCTTCAGAGCCCCTCAGGGTGTGTTTTTCTATCGGGTAATGCCCTTTGGCCTAAAGAATGCAGGCACAACATATTAGCGTGCGATGCATCGTATCTTCAAACCCATTTTGGGAATGTTTGTTGAATGGTATGTGGACGATTTGGTGGTCATATCCAAACAACGTTCTAATCACTTGGATGATTTGGAAGTCATATTTCGAAAGATTTGACAATATAATTTGAAGATGAACCCCTTAAAATGTGCTTTTGGGGTAACCTCAGGAAACTTTCTCGGCTTTGTTGTACGCCATCGTGGTATCAAGGTCGATCTTGAGAAGACAAAGTCAATCCTTGGCATGTCACCTCCTCGAAATTTAAGAGAATTGAGAGGAATTCAAGGACACTTAGCCTATATTCGGCGTTCATCACCAATTTGGCAGGAAAAAGCTTACCCTTCACCAAATTGATGAAGAAGGGAGTCACTAACCAGTGGACTGAAGAATGTCAAGAAGAATTCGATATTCTCAAGAAATATCTTTTGAGTCCACTGGTACTTATTCCACCTATTTAAGGATGCCCACTTATCCTCTACGTGACAGCTCTAGAGTGATCATTGGGTGCCTTTCTTGCTCAGAAGAATGATGCTGGGAATGAAAACAACCTCTATTATCTCAGTCAGACTATGCTCGAAGAAGAAACCCGATATTAAAATATTGAGAAGTGCTGCCTGGAATTAATCATTGCAGTTCATAAGTTGAGACACTACCTACAACATCACGAGGTACAATTGGTATCTCGCAAAAACCTGCTCAAATTCATCCTTTGTCGTCCAATGCTTACAGGACGTCTGGCAAGATGGACAGTTATTTTGCACCAATTCGACATTCAGTATGTGTCTCAAACGACAATAAAGGGCCAAACTCTGGCTGATTTCCTAGCTAAACACCCTTTAGTGGAAGACACATCTTCAGATATTGAACTCCCTGATGAGGAAGTCTTCTCTATTCATGAAAGTCCTCAAGCATGGGAAATGTAATTTGATGGTTCTTCTAGAAGTCCAACAGGGATGAAAATGGAAAAACCTAAATTCAACAAAGTTGGCTTAGGAATTGTACTCATTTCCCCAGAAAAGGAAGTGTTACCATATTCCTTCTTATTATGGGGAGGTGGTACCAATAATGAAGCAAAATACCAAGCTCTCATTGCAGGATTGGAGTTGGCGCTTCAAGCACAAGTGAATCACTTAATGGTGAAAGGTGATTCAAACCTGGTAATCAATCAAGTCAATGGGGATTATGCAATCATAAAAGAAGAACTAATCCATTTGTATGATTACGTCAGAGAGTTAATGGAGGAGTTTCCTTCAGAACCGACATTTTCTTATGTCCCAAGATCACAAAATTCCCAAGCTGATGCACTGGATAATATAGCAACAGCCCTGGAAGATCCAAATTAGGATGAGACAACCATTAGTATTTCCCACCGTCGTACAATTTCACCTTATGTTTGAGCCAGAACAGTGGACATTAATGAAATTATTACAATCTCTGAACCATATGGTCACACTATGGGATGAATGGAACCTATCAGGGAATACATTCAAAATGGAATAATTCCACCTGATTGAGCTGGGAAAGAACAAATCCGGTGATGTGTGGTCAACATTACTCTTTATGATGGCCCAGATCATCTATAGAAAATTCTCTACAAGCGTGGTTTTGATGGAGTTCTCTTCAGATGCATTGATAGTGAAGTGACAACGGCTATCATGAAAGAAGTGTATGCAGGAGTCTGTGGTGCCCACCAGTCTGGACATAGACTGTCTTATTAGATTCGAAGTCTTGGATACTTTTGGCCTTCAATGATACAAGACTGTGTTGATTTCACAAAGAAGTTTCATTCATGCCAAGTACATGCCAACTTCATTCATCAACCTCCACAGTTGCTTCATACAACTAACTACTCATGGCCATTTTCCACATGGGGAATGGATGTGGTGGGACCTTACCCTTCAGCTACAGCCAAGCAGCTTAAGTATATTCTTACTACTACTGACTTCTTTTCCAAATGGGCAGAGGAAGTACCTCTCAAGGAATTCAGTTCTAAAAGCATTGTTAGCTTCATCAAGTCTAACATCATTACTAGATTTTGTGTCCCTCATACCATATTGACGGAAAATGGCACCAAATTCTGTTTTTCTGAGGTGAAGAAGTTGTATCAAGAATACAACATCAAATCCAACCATTCTTCTCGGTATCATGCAGCGGCCAATGTCCAGATAGAAGCTTTCAACAAGACTCTATCAAATATACTACAAAAGATGGTGGATAATGATAAGAAACCTTTTCCTGATAAAATCTTTCATGATTTATGGGCTTATCGGACTACCACCCGCACTACAATGCAGTCAACTCCATATTAATTGGTATATGGAACAGAAGAAGTTTTTCTCAATTGAAGTTCAACTACCCTCGCTCAGAGTAGGCATTTTTGATCAGTCATCTACAGATGATAAATCTCAAAAGCGATTGAATGAATTGTAATGGTTAAATGAGAGAAGATTGTGCACTTTTCACCACTTCGAAGTCAATCAAAATCGAACAGCATGAGCTCTCAATAAAAAAGTTCCTCTTCTTTCATTCATTTAGGGAGAATTGGTATTAGTTCTCAGAACTACAATGATACCAGGAAAGAAACCTCCCAAGCTTGAGCCAAAATGGGAAGGACCATATTCAATACATAAGGTCTATTCCAATGGAGTTTATTCTTTAATCTCAATGGATGGAGAACTCATCACTACTCTAACGAATGCCAGATTTCTGAAGAAGTATTTTTTTTAAACACAAAATACACCATCCAAGGTCCATGCATATGACCCTTAACTATTTGAAAGTTCATTATGTCCAGTAAGACGTTAAACTGAATCATCCATGGTCCATGCATACGACCGTAAACGTTTTTCACATTCATCCAACATGACATTAAACTATGTCCCCTTCATCGTCCTTGCTATATGACGTTAAACTATACAGCAACGGTCCATGCATAAGACCTTAAACTATTTTCATTTCTTTCATCCAACATGACGTTAAACTATAACGTCCTAGATACATGACGATAAACTTTATAGAAGTCCCTTACGTCTAGAAAGAAGTTAAATTGCATCATCTAATGATCCATGCATATGACCTTAAACTATTGGTACTTACGTCCAACATGACGCTAAACTGTATCATCCCTTTTTTGTCCAACATGACGTTAAACTCTGAAAAAGTCCCTAATACGTCCAACATGATGTTAAATGGTGTACTCTTTTTTCCTCACCGCATGACATCAAAATCCACAATCCCCCTTTCATCCAACATGAAGTTAAACTATATTGTCCCATCATCCTAGCTACATGATGCTAAACTATATAAAAGTCCTCTAATATGTCCTACATGACACTAAACCGTAATTTGTCCCTGCTACATGACATTAAACTGTACAACACCAATAGTCCTAACTGCAAAACTTTAAACTGCATAGTCCCTTCATATATCCTACATGACATTAAACTGTGCATCGTTAAGGTTGTTGTTACCTCTTGTTTCTCACACTGAGTATGACTCACATGAGCTTAGAGTAAATTTCAACCATAACACCTTCTTTGGGCCGCTAACCACGTGTAATTCCGAACACTATTTTTTAGGTCGTTGTCCCCAAGGCCAACTTGATCACTTATTCATTCTTTAATTGAACTACGCAGACTTTGATCCTTGCCTTCCAAGCTGGGTACGTAGGAAACCTCCCAAGTTTCAAGTGCAAAACCAATCTCTTCACATCAGTTCACCTCCATCTCATACGATGTTGAATCGTTAGACCGTCCCACGAATCAAAATCTTTACATTGGTTCACTTTCATCCTTACTATATGACGTTAAAATGTACAACATTTTTTGTCCTGTACGACAATAAAATACAACATTCTTTGATACCCTCACCAGAGAGGTAATCATTATTTACATTGATTTTTCAATCATGTTTCATTCTGAAGACTATGTGCATACATGGAAATGCCCAAACCTTTTATCTTGGGTTAAGAAATCATTGCATTAAAGTACCCTTTCACCCTTCACATGTACAAACCAAATTTGTACAGAGGGTATTTCCAAAACTACGTGGGCTTAATTCCCATCCTTATGGGATATGTAGGAACGTTCGAGTGTCCCTCAAATCTAGCCCCAAGTCTTTTTGGACCTAACCCCAAATTTCACTTTCAGTCCCTTGGATGAAAATTCCCCATGAAAACACACATTGTGTATTTCTTATAAATGGTCCAAGCTCTATTCCCCTAAACTAAGATCTCCTATATTTTCGTCCCGCATGATGTTAAACTGTCGTTTATGAACTACGTATGGCTTGATTTCCATCCTTATGGGATACGTAGCGAAGTCCAACATTTCGATTCAGGACCCAACCACAACATGATTATGGTTATCATTGATATGTGTATATCTGCATACATTGGACTATACCCATCCTTATGTGTCATAATCCTAACCTTAAATATTTTCAAATCTTCATATCATAACCCTTTTTCTTAACTTCTAATCACAAAAGGGATGAAATTCTGAGAGTTCTTTTGCCTGACCATACAGCACATGCCCTTAGGTGGACTTGAATAAATAGTCTACATAACAGACATGTCATCCAAGAGATGCTATTATTTGACTATGAAGCCAATGCCCTTAGCGGCCCTGCATAATTCAACCCCAAACGGGTTTGTCAAATAGTGGTAACTTCATTCTTGGGAAGAAAATATCTTTTTTCCTTGTTTGTCTTAATGAAAATATGTAGGGATCCATAAAAAATGGTTATCCTCAACATATCTTCCCCATACTTGTTTTCATGATATGAAAATATCCAAGTATATGGTTTATATTCTCCTTCCCTACGTTTGGGTCAGACCTTTGTAGGAGTGATATCCATCCAGTTCATTGATAATCTTGTTTGGAAATATCTTCTCCATATTCAAGTACCTCTTTCTATGCAACAAACTCTATACATTGGAAAAGTTGAATCCCCATAAAATTTGACTGGCTTTTTAGCACTAGGAATGTAAATTTCTGAGAGTTCTTTTGCCTAACTATGCAGCACGTGCCCTTAGGTGGCCTTGCATAAGTAGCCTACATAACGGACCTGTCAGCCATAAAATGTTATTTATTTGACTATGCAGCCAATGCCCTTAGGTGGCCCTGCATAATTAAACCCCCTAATGGGATTGTTAAATAATGGTAACTTTATTATTGGGAACTACTTCTTCTAATTCCTTTTATCTCTTTTTCATATCATTCCTCAAATTCAAATATTCTTAAGTCACAGTTTACATATTTTCCCTCATACTTGAGTATGGTAATATGTTTTTAGATAAATTGTCCAAGAATTGAGTCAATTTTAATCCATTTCGGTCAAAGCTATTTTGACCTTAAACATTAGCCTCCTTATGTCCGACGTGCATGAATTTAAATTGCCCACAAAAGACAAAGGAACTCTGAATAAAAGTCAAGTTACAGCTCACTAAACATACATTTTGTATTATTTAGGTAATATTGAGCAATTAAAATATTCAAAGTTCATAGGGTTATTTATATTAATCCTAGTAAAAATCAAACTATGCTAACTAGGACCTTTAGAATAGGTAAAATCTAAAACAGGTAGTAGGAAAATACGTGCACAAGTGATTGAAGATGAAAATATTTTTCATTGATGCACAAGAGTAAAAAGGACATCCACAGACTGTAGTCTCTTCTCTTTTTCGGGAATTACAAAAGACTTTCAACATAACTGTCCCTTTGATTTATGGTATCCCAAGATTCATCAACAACCTCTTGGAATTCATTCATTCAACTGGATACCATAAGAAATGCAGTGATACTAGATCTTCTTGGAACAATTGTAAAAGAATGTTCTTGAGTGCGGTTTGAGAAAATTTTTTGCTATTCAAACAATGACTCTGTTTCTGTCCAAGAGACTTGGAATATGGATATATGGATTTTAGATTGAAGCATTGGAAGTAAAGAGACATTTGGAGAGAGTACCCTTTTCAAATATTGTTCTATTTCCATGTTTCTCTTCTCTCCACCAAACGAAAGCGGAAAACGAGCACCTTGCACGGCGAAGGTTACTTGCACGACGAGAGCTCAAAAATCCGGAAATCAGATGCTATGCATGACAAATGATCACATATTTATAGGCCAGGCTGCCCACCTGCACGCCTACATCCAGCGTGCTCCGTCCAGCGCACTCCATCCATTCACGACTTGCACCTGCGCGATGATTGTGGCGCAGTGAACCCCTGCACACCTCTTTCCCTTTTGGTTTTCATCTTTTCCTCAAAGTCACATCCTTATTCTTCTGGATCCAACTCTGAGGGGAGAATTTTGTTGACGCTCCTTTTCATCACATTGTCTAAAGGAATGGAAAGGGAAATGACTTAGCCCAAAGTGATTCATCCTTTGAAGAAAAAATCAAAAATCGATAAAGGAATGAAAATTGAGTCAAAGGACCTAGGGTCACGCAAGTTCCCTTACATTCGCGCAAGTATACTTGCACGCCACCTAATGTTTGCGCAAGTGACTTGTGTGCCCTAAGTGATAACCGCCCAAGGTCTTCAGAAGCATATAAATAGACCATGTGGGCCCCCCATTTTGGGAGGAATTTTTCCAGAATTCAGATATAGAGCTCTGAATGCCCAAGTCTCTTCTTCAAGTATTCTGAACACATCTAAAGTAATCCTTTACCTAGAATGGAAGGTCTATACAAGAGGAATAAGGTATTAGTGTTAGAAATCACTAAAACTTGCGCGCCTAAATGTTTTTCCATTAAGGGAAATGGACACACTTGCGTGCATCCTTACCTATTAATTGAAACATGCGCGCCACTCTTCTGGAAGTACCGTAGGATGATTCTAAAGGCTTTGGTCAAGAATCGCCCAAGTATTACTCTACTAGGAAAGGATTGTGAAATTACCCATGAGACGCGCAGGTATAAATGCGCTACCAATACTTGCACGCCCACACAGTACCTACGCGCCTACCAGGACTTGCACTCCCTTCTCTTTTTGGGTGACTTTCCTGCCCATTTAACCCCTCTTATGCCATTCAACCTCTCCTATTCAAGATTCAGTTTTCAAAACACTCTTCAAATCCATTTAAGTATTGTTTTCATGATTTAATTCCTCATCTGAAAGGATTTCCATGGAATATCTATCAAAACATAGTGATTTTCCCATCTTTATGTCTCTAAAGTTAGAGAGTTCATTTATTCAACCTCATACATTAAGATGAGAGAATCCTAAACCTGGGCCTCCTTTTTAGGAGTAAGTGTAACATCCTAAGTAAGTAATGAATAATATATATTTTTACCTATGTCTATTTATGAAATAGATAGTGTTTTAGAGGCTTAAAATGAGAATAAATCCAATCTTAAGCATGGAATACACAAATATTTTTAAAAGATTGTTTTACTGCCTTTTGATGGAAAACAATTTTTAAATCAATCTTATGACAATTTTAGAATCTCTATTTGTCAAAATAAACTTATTCTCTATGATTGGTACATTAAAATTTACATTGGATAAATTTTTGGTATTTTTCTGAAAATGTTTATTTTTATTAATGATTAGTGAAAAATACTGCATTTTACATCAAAACTGCATTTTCATATAATTTAATTATATTGTTAGATTATCTTTTTAATTGGTTTTAAAGTTTAACTAGAATGTATTTTTACCATTTAATCCAAGGGTGGTAATTTGGATTAATTTCACTTTGTAATTGGGCATAAACAAGTGCCAATCTTTTCATAGATATTGTTTCTAAAAAACACGCTTTTTGTTTTGACAATGGGAATTATTTTTTAAATTAATTATTGCAATTTCTATTTCTGGAATTTAGTAAAATGGATTACATATTTGGAATCAGAAGGGACAAATTATGTAATCAAGACTCTTTTGTTTTTGGACATTATAAATAGTAACGATGGTAATTATCATGATTAATTAGTAATCGGGTAGTTAAGGATAACAAAATAATATCATAATAATAGAAAATGACCCCAAATTGTGTTCTAATTCTACTGGTTGTGTCATGGTCGACCATGGGATGACTTGTTCAAATCTTGGGGACCCCATGGAATCAATTTTGGGTGATAATGACTTTTTATCTTTTTATTTTTAAAGAAAGTTAAATATGACAAAGAATGTATCACCTGAGTAAAACATTTTTAATTTTGTCTAAATAAATGATATTTTGGACTATACATAGTCATTGGAAATATAAAAATATTTCCTACATCATAGTATTTGTTTTATAATTTTTAGACGTTAAATAAATTAAATTATTTATGACATCATGATGATGCAACCATTACCTCATTAATGAACGATTGAAATAAAAATAAAAGATAATGTAAAATATAAGAATTACCCTTGTAAAAGACCAATTGGATGAGTATATTTTGAACCATTATCACCTTATACTAGAAATATATCAATGTGTGACCTTTTAAATCCGAAACGCTTTTTAAAATAATGTAACATTTCTTAACTTTCCAAGAGTGCCCCTCCTCTCCTTTTATAAAAGGCCCCAACCTCTACCTCCTTACCCACACATCTCAAGCCATTGGCTCGGCCAAGATCTTCTCATTTTATCTCTCCACATCTCTCTATTAATCCTAGAGTCCTTACCTTAGGCATAAAGCTCTTCAAGAAACCATTTTGGTTCAAACTAAGAAGAATTACCCGATTTAAAGGTAAAGTCTTCTCTAATGTTCTTTTGTTTTATTTTGCTTCTCCAACCCCTAAACTCTTTTTCTTCATTTCTTTTGTAACAAAAACAGTATCTTCAATATACTAGTATGTTTTTATAATAAGTATTCGAGCAGCACTTACACACACCTTCATATAATGGTTAAAGAGCATATTGTTTCCGTGGATGGCGAATTTCTGCCTCACGAAAAGATGATTGGTCAATATTTTTCTAACACATTAAAATGTGGCCATTAAGATGAAAATATATTTATATATGATATATAATATGTTTATGTTCTCATTTACATTCTGTATTTTTCATTTTGGCATACCTTTATGGTTTCCATTATGTGTAAACGCGATATCTTCATTTTAGGAAGTGCGGACTACCGCCCCCTCAAAGTGGTTTGATTCGTTAATGCCATATGTGGGACATATAAAGGATGAAATTAGTGATATTATATATTATATTATACTAGAATTATAATATACCTTTATATCATTATGATTTCATTCGATAAAATATGAAATAGAAATGAAAGTAGCGTTCATGCGTACGTACGACTTACCGTCTCCATGAACTGTGCATTTCATTTCATACCTCTAAATGTTATGTAATTTTATAAATGCATGTATATACTATATATATATGATATATATGATATCTGCATCATGAATGTAACTCTAGATATAATGGATACATGAACAACTTGTAATTTATTTTGGACTCAAGTACCAATGATCGTTAAAACTACTGTTATTAACTTAAATAATTATATAGTGTTCATGACATGGTAATAAGTGATATAAAAGGAATAATGAACTTGAAAAAAGTTCTTAAGCAAGTAGAAATTCACTCAAGTTTATTATTCAGGAGATTAAAGAACGATCGAGTCAAGTCGGATACATAGTGTTCATGACATTGAGGCATATTTTGTTTTATACACAATATTCTTTTATACGGTGTATAAACCCCTTTTACTTTTACGTTTATTAAAAAAGAATATTTTTATATGAAGTGTTTACTAAATGACAAAAGGGAAATTTTTTGTCATACGTATGCGGCGACAATGACCTCTTCGCTGCCGTGACCATTATTTGAGTTTCGACTTCCTCTACAAGCCATAACCTTTTTTTTAAATGAAAAATACATAACATGTATTAATTTACTTTTATTTTGGTATTGAAAATGGTTTTCATAATGTTTTTAATATATCAATGTGTTTTATTGATATCTTGTGATTTAAATGTGGAAATGTTATGTTTGCATTATGCATGTTTTATGTGATACAATTATGTTATGGTTCTTGGGAATTGTTATGAAGATGGGTGGTTCCGTGATAAACTAAGGGATGGTGAGCCTGATATAGCTCTCCAACGCATTGGGTAACGTGAAGGGGTTAAACGTTAAGGTTTCTTCGAAGAGATTTAGGGAATATACTATGATGGGTATTCCAAACATAACCGTGAGGGTTACTCCCTACATAAGAATGTTATGAATGCGTCAGGTTAACTTTATGTCTTATGATTTATATGATTTATTCATTAATTGATGAGGTATGATAAAATGATTATTTTTTATGAGTAAAGTACTATTTCATACATGGACAAATGTTTTCATTTCGACTTTTATATCCCTTGATGAGATTTTTATGCTCATCCCATGTTTTTGAAATGTTTTTCACAGGTCAAGGGAAAAGTACATGATGTGGTGATAGTGTCAAAGAAGTGTCAAGAAAGAATCTATGTTTTATTTTAAATATGTTTCCGATTATGGGTAAAATGAGTACTATATTTTATGTAACCACTTTTTTTAAATGTGGAGTGTAATGAATGATTTGTGTTCTAATTCCCTAAAACTCTAAACCTAAAAAGATCCTCAATGTGTATTCTTGAAATAACTCAAGATTAATTAATTTCTAAGGCTGGGGCCTTATAGTTGGTATCAGAGGTCGGTTTAGATAACTTTAGGAGTTATTATTCTATTAAATGATTATCCAAAAATATTTTTTTATGGTCAAATTGAAATGATATAGAATTTGAATATTATCGTGTTGCTTCATATAAGACATGTTTGTTTAGAAAGGTTTTCCGTAGAGGAAACATGGATGACATGATAGGAAGGCATAGAAAAGGAAATAACCTTCCGAATCAGCATCATGAGATGGTCGGAATTGGAACTGAACAGTTTGTTGTAGTAATGGCGCTGTTGACTCAAGCGATAAATGGGGTGGTATCCATGCACGAGATCAGCCAGATCAATCGCAGAGGAACATGTCAGTTGTGGAACATTTCATGAGGCAACATCCCCCATCATGCAGAGGATCATCTGAACCTGTGCTACCTGAAGGGTAGATTAAAGCATTGGAGAATATTTTCGATGTCATGGGGTGTTCATACAATCAAAAGTTTAGTCTTTCTATTTACTGTTTGGAGGTTGAAGCAGATCAATGGTGGTCAATGGTTAAAAATATCAGGGGTGCGGATGAGATTGATGCTCTTGACAGGGATGAATTCAATGTTATGTTTCTTGAGAAGTATTTTCCTAAGGCTATTAGACTTAGGATGAAAAAAATACTTGGAATTGAGGCAATAGGATGACTCAGTGGCTGCTTATGAAGAGATTTTCACTCGGTTGTCAAGGTATACTCCAAATTTTATCCAAGACATTGACAGTAAAATCAATCATTTTTACTCAGGATTAAAGCCAAAATATTGAAGGGCTATAGCTTCTCGTGAGTTCAAGAGTTATAAAAAGCTTGTTAAATGTGCTGATAAGATGGAAATGGAGTTTTTCAATTATCAAGTGTTCTATAACAACCATCATAAGAAGAGACTGAGGTGGCAGGAGAAAGGAAAGAATTTTTCAAAAGGGTATGATGGTAAGAAAACTAAGTTTCCAGTTTGTGATAAATGTGGTAAAAGGCATGCTGGGGAATGTCTTCTAAATTTTGGAAAGTGATACCTATGTGGTAAGATGGGACATAAGGCTTGTGATTTCACTGAAAAAGATCAGGGTGATGGTAAGAACAAATTTGATTTATAGTTAGTGAAATATTTCAAGTGTAATGAGATGGGTCACTATGCAAACGAGTGTCTGACAAAGAGCTCGAGTAATGGGAAGCAGTTAGACTACAAGCAAAAAGGGGTGGTGAAATCCTTTGCAACTACTTCAATAGATGTTGGTCCATCAAATGAAGTTATATCATATACTTTTCTTGTTTTTTCAGATTATGCCAGTGTGCTGTTTGATTCGGGGTCTACACATTCCTTCATCTCTGAAAACATTTCTAGTAAAATGGGAATACCATCTCAAGAAATGACTCCTAAACATGTGGTAAAAACACCTGGGGGAAATTATGAGGAAAAAAGAATTTATAATAATCATCCTATCCTTATCCATGGAATGAACCTACTTGTAAACCGTATTGTTTTAGTTCTTATAGAGTTTGATGTTATCCTGGGTATGGATTGGCTCTCTGTTTACCATGCTAAGATTCACTGTACAGCTAAAGAAGTTTCTTTTCAGAAAGACTTTTAGTTTGTGTACAAGAATGAACCCTTACTTTTGATAACATATCAAGAGTCCGAGAAACTTGTAAAATATGGAAATGAATGTTACCATTCACATATCTTTGAAAACAAGGGAACTGTTCAGATTAATGATGTGCCAGTGGTAAATGAGTATTCTGATGTTTTTCCTGATGAGTTTCCTGGAATAATACCTGATCGAGAAGTATAATTTACTGTTGACTTAGTTCCTGATGCTAAGCCAATTTCAAAACCCCCTTATCGAATGGCTCAAATTTAACTTTTAGAGTTGAAGGAGCAATTGAATGATTTATTAGAGAAAGGTTTCATTCGAGCTAGCACATCACCATGGGGTGCTCATATTTTATTTGTTAAAAAGAAAGATGGTTCATTGAGACTTTGCATTCATTATAGATCCTTGAATAACATCACTTGAAGAACAAATATCCTTTGCCTCATATCTATGATTTGTTTGATTATCTCCGGGGAGCTCAGTATTTTTCAAAGATTGACCTAAGATCGGGGTACCATCAGTGGAAAGTAAAGGAAGCAGATATTTCGAAGACCACATTTCGTACAAGATATGGCCATTATGAATTTGTAGTAATGCCTTTTGGGCTAACCAATGCACCTGCTGTATTCATGTAACTTATGAATAGAATTTTCCATGAGTTCTTGGATAAGTTTGTGGTTGTTTTCATTGATGATATTTTGGTGTTTTCTAAAAGTAAAGAGAAGCATGAAATAAATGTAAGGGTTATTTTGAAAACCTTAAAAGAAAATAAATTTTATGGTAAATTCATCAAGTTTGAGTTTTGGTTTCAACAAATATCTTTCCTTGGTCACATTGTTTCTAAAGATGGGATAATTGTTGATCCTGCAAAAACAATGGTTGTTGAAGAATGGCCAAGACCCACAAATGTAACTGAGATTAGTAGCTTCCTTGGTTTGGTAGGCTATTACCAAAGGTTTGTAAGAAATTTTTCACAGTTATCTAGTCCAATGACTAAGCTAACTCAGAAGGGTGTTAAGTTTATCTGGACAAAAGAATGTGATGATTGTTTTCAGGAATTGAAAAAGAAGATTGGTGAATGCTCCAGTTTTGGCACTACCTTCCAGGAATGGTGAGTTTGTTATCTACAGTGATCCTTCATTGAAAGGACTTGGTTGCATCCTAATGAAGAATGACCAGGAAATTTCTTATGCTTCACGTCAGTTGAAAACACATGTGGTAAATTATCCTACACATTATTTGGAATTAGCTATTGTTGTTTTCGCTTTAAAAATTTGGAGGCATCATTTGTATGGAGTAAAGTGTGAAATATATACCGATCACAAAAGTTTAAAGTATATATTCACTCAGAAAGAACTGAACATGAGACAGAGGAGATGGATGGAATTAATCAAGGATTATTATTGTACAATTTATTACCATCCGAGAAAAGAAAATAAAGTGGCTGATGTTTTGAGTCAAAAAGTAATACTTCATTAATGATGTTTCATTTGGAATATGATCATTTGGTTAAGGATTTGATGAAATCTGGCATAAAAGTTGTTGGTGCAAGATGTTCTTCTGTTTTGTTTCTGGTATCAGTAAAATCTTCTCTATCAGACAGAATTAAGCAAGAATAGAAGCAAGATAGTGAGTTGTCGAAAAGGGTAGAGCTGGTTTAGAAGGGTAAGTTGCCTGAATTCAACATTGATAATGATTTTTTTTTGAGATTTGGGAAGAGATTGTGTGTTCCGTGTTATTCACAGTTGAAGAGAGAGTTATTATTTGAAGCTCATAGTTCTCCGTTTTCAGTTCATCCTGGCAATACTATGATGTATAGGGATCTTCAGGAGTATTAATGGTGGGATGGAAT
Organism: Viscum album; assembly: GCA_963277665.1. Lineage (NCBI taxonomy): Eukaryota > Viridiplantae > Streptophyta > Magnoliopsida > Santalales > Viscaceae > Viscum > Viscum album. The sequence goes on from OY728129.1 coordinate 1,075,492,615, forward strand.
GAAAAGAGACATTGCTGATTTTACTATGAAGTGTTTGACTTGTCAACAGGTTAAAGCGGAGTGGCAGTTACCGAAAGGGATGCTTCAGCCTTTACCAGTTCCAGAGTGGAAATGGGAGAATATATCCATGGAATTCGTTGTGGGATTGCCGAAGACACCTTGAGGTAATAATTCAATCTCGGTTATTGTTGATCGCTTGACTAAATCTGCTCATTTCCTTGATATACGAGATACTTTTTCCCTAGATCAACTTTCCCATTTGTATCTTAAATATATTGTCAGGTTACATGGAGTTCCTCTCACCATTGTATCTAATCGTGATCCCAGGTTCACTTCTAACTTTTGGAAAGGCTTTCAAAAGTCATTGGGTACTGAATTAAATTTTAGTACAACTTTTCCTCCTCAATCAGATGGGAAGTCATAACGAATGATTCAGACTTTAGAGGATATGCTAAATGCTTGTTAGATGGATTATTAGGGAAGTTGGGACCAACATCTTTCCTTGGTTGAGTTTTCTTATAATAACAACTTTCATTCCAGTATATAGATAGAACCATTTGAGGAATTATATGGGAAGCGGTGTCGAACTCCATCTTTTTGGGATGAAGTTGGTGAAAGGAAGTTGATGGGACCATAATTTGTAGAAGAGTTGGTAGAAAAAGTTTAGCTGATACAGAAACACATGATACCAGCTCAGAGTAGGAAGAAGAGTTATGCGGACAACAGGAGGAAAGGTCTCTCTTTTGAGGTAGGTGATCATGTTTTTCTAAAAGTTTCACCGTGGAAAACTGTGATGCTATTTGGTAAGAAAGGAAAGCTGAGTCCAAGGTTCATTGGACCATATGAAATTTTGGAGAGAGTTGGATCAGTTGCATACCGGGTGGCTTTACCTCTGAGTTTATCACAGGAACACAATGTTTTTCATGTTTCAATGTTAAGGAAGTACATGCCAGATCCATCTCATGTATTGAGTCCAGAGGTAGTTCAGCTGGAAGAGAATCTATCTTATGAGGACAAACCGGTCCATATTCTTGACCACAAGTAGAAAGTGTTGCGGAATAAGGTGATTCATCAAGTAAAGGTTTTGTGGAAAAACCACATGATTGAGGATCCAACATGGGAATCTGAAAATGCAATGAGGGATAAATACCCCCACTTATTTGTTAAGTAAATAAATTGCGGGGATGAAATTTTCTAAAGGGTGGAAGGATGAAACTTCCCAAGTAAGTAATGAATAATAAATATTTTTACCTATGTATATTTATGAATTAGATAGTGTTTTAGAGGTTTAAAATGAGAATAAATCCAATCTTAAGCATGGAATACACTAATATTTTTAAAAGATTTTTTTACTGCCTTTTAATGGAAACCATTTTTTAAATCAAACTTTTGACAATTTTATAAGATCTATTTGTCAAAATAAACTTATTCTTTATTATTGGGACATTGAAATTTATTTTGGATAAATTTTTGGTATTTTTCGGACAATGTTCATTTTTTAATGAATAGTGAAAAATACTGCATTTTACATCAAAACTAAATTTTCATCTAATTTAATTATATGGTTAGATTATCTTTCTAATTGGTTTTAAAGTGTAAATAGAATATATTTTTACCATTTAATCCAATGGTGGTCATTGGGATTAATTTCACATTGGAATTGGGCATAAACAAGTTCCAAACTTTTCATAGATATTGTTTCTAAAAAACCCGCTATTTGTTTTGACAACATGAATTATTTTTTAAATTAATTATTGAAATTTCTATGTTTGGAATTTGGTAAAATGGATTACATATTTGGAATCATAAGGGCCAAATTATGTAATCAAGACTCTTTTGTTTTTGGACATTATGAGTAGTAACGATGATAATTATCTTTAATTATCTTTATTAATTAGTAATCAGGTAGTTAAGGATAATAAAATAATATCATAATAATAAAAAATGACCCCAACGTGTGTCCTAATTCTACTGGTTGTGTCATGGCCGACCATGGGATTCCTTGTGCCAAACAAGGGGACCCCATGGAATCACTTTTGTGTGATAATGACTTTTTATCTTTTTATTTTTAAAGAATGTTAAATATAACAACGAATGTATCACTTGATTAAAACATTTTTTTTGTCTAAATAAATGATATTTTGGACTATAAATAGTAATTGTAATGATAAAAATATTTCCTACATCATATTATTTGTTTTATAATTTTTAGAAATTAAATAAATTAAATTATTTATGACATCATGATGATGCAACGATTACCTCATTAATGAATGATTTAAATAAAATGAAAAGATAATGTAAAATATAAGAATTACACTTGTCAAAGACCTATTGGATGAGTATATTTCGAAACCTTATCACCTTATCCTAGAAATATATTAATGTGGGAGCTTTTAAATCTGAAACAATTTTTAAAATAATGTATCATTTCTTAACTTTCCAAGAGTGCCCCTCCTCTCCTCTTATAAAAGGCCCCCACCTCTACCTCCTTACCACACATCTCAAGCTATTGGCTCGGCCAAGCTCGGATCATTTTATCTCTCCACATCTCTCTTTTCATCCTAAGAGCCTTACCTTAGGCATAAAGATCTTCAAGAAACCATTTTGGTTCAATCCAAGAAGAGTTACTCGATTAAAAGGTAAAGTCTTCCCTAATGTTCATTTGTTTTATTTTTCTTCTCCAACCCCCTAAAATATTTTTATTCATTTATTTTCTAACAAAACCGGTATCTTTAATATACTAGTATGTTTTTATAAGAAGTATTCAAACTACATTTACACACACCTTCATCTAATGGCTAAAGAGCATACTGTTTCCGTGGATAGAAAATTTCTGCCTCATGAAATGATGATTGTTCAATATTCTTCTAACACCTTCAAAGGTGGCCATTAAGATGAAAATATATTTATATATTTATATATGATATATTATATGTTTATGTTTTCATTGATCTTCTTTATTATTCATTTTTTTCATACCTTTATGGTTTCCATTATGGGTAAATGCGATATCTTATTTTAGGAAGTGCAGATGACCGCCCCCTCAAAGTGATTTGATTCGTTAATGACATATGTGGGACGTATAAAGGATGGAATTAATGATATTATATATTATATTATACTATAATTATAATATACCTTTATATCATTATAATTCCATTCCATAAAATACGAAATAGAAATGAAAGTAGCGTTCATGCGTACATATGGCTTGCCGTCTCCATCAACGGTGCATTTCATTTCTTAACTCTAAATGTTATGTAATATTATAAATGCATATATATACTGGATATATATGATATGTATGATATCTGCATCATAAATATAACTCTGGATATAATGGATACATGAACAACTTGTAATTTATTTCTGACTCAAGTACCAATGATCGTTAAAACGACCGTTATTAACTTAAATAATTATATAGTGTTCATGAAATGGTAATAAGTGATATAAAAGGAATAATGAACTTGAAAATGGTTATTAAGAATGTAAAAATTAACTCATGTTTATTATTCAGGAGATTAACGAACGATCGAGTCAAGTCTGATACAAGGTAAGGGACTTCGTCTCAATCTCCTTTCATTGAGGTATATTTTGTTTTATACACAACTTTTTTTTTATACGGTGTATAAACCCATTTGACTTTTATGTTTATTCAAAAGGAATCTTTTTATATGAAGTGTTTACTAAATGACAAAAGGGAATGTATTTTTTTCGTACGTATGCGGCGACAACAACTTCTCCACCGCTGTGACCATTATTTGAGTTTCGGCTTCCTCTATAAGCCATAACCTTTTATTAAAATGAAAAATAAATACCATGTATTACTTTTCATTTATTTTGGTATTGAAAATGGTTTTCATAATTTTTTTATTATATCAATGTGTTGTATTTATATCTTGTGATTGAAATGTGGAAATGTTATGTTTCCTTTATGCATGTTTTATGTGATACGATTATGTTATGGTTCTTGTGCATTGTTATGAAGACAGGTGGTTCCATGATAAACTAAGGGCGGGTGAGCCTGATATATCTCCCCAACGCATTGGGTAATGCGAAGGGGTTAAACGTTAAGGTTTCTCAAAAGTGATTTAGGGAATATACTGTGATGTGTATTCCAAATGTAACCATGAGGGTTACTCCCTACGTTAGAATGTTATGAATGCCTCAAGTTACCTTTATGTCTTATGATTTCTATGATTTATTCATGATTTGATGAGGTATGTTAAAATGCTTATGTTTTACGAGTAAAGTATGATTTCATACATGGACTGATGTTTTCATTTCGCACTTTTATATCCCTTGCTGAGATTTTTATGCTCATCCCATGTTTTTGAAATGTTTTTCACAGGTCAATGGAAAGGTACATGATGTGATGATAGTGTCAAGGAAGTTTCAAGAAAGAATATATGTTCTATTTTAAATATATTTCTGATGATGGGAAAAATGAGTACTATCTTTTATGTAACCACTTTGTTTAAATATGGAGTTTAATGCATGATTTATGTTCTAATTCTCTAAAACTCAAAACCTGAAAAGATCCTCAACGTTTATTCTTGAAATAACTCAAGATTAAGTAATGTTTAAGGCTGGGGCCTTATAGTTGGTATCAGATGCCGGTTTAGATAAATTTAGGAGTTATAATTCTATTAAATTATTATCCAAAAATATTTTTTTTATGGTCAAAATGAAATGATAGTGAATTTGAAGATTACCATGTTGCATCATCTAAGACATGTTTGTTCAGAATGGTTTTCCGCAGAGAAAATAGGGAAGCAGTGCTAGGAAGGAATACCGAAGGAAATAACCTTCCAAATCAGCATCCTAAGATGGTCAGAATTGGAACTGAACAGTTTGTTGCAGTAATGGCGCAGTTGAAACAAGCGATAATTAGTGGTGGTATCCATGCACAAGATCAGCCAGATCAACCGCATAGGAACATGTTAGTGGTGGAACATTTCATGAGGCAACATCCCCCATCATTCATAGGATCATCTGACCCTGTGCTAGCTGAATGGTGGATTAATGCAGTGGAGAAGATTTTCGATGTCGTGGGGTGTTTAGAAAATCAAAAGGTTAGTCTTGCAATTTACCGTTTGGAGGGCGAAGAAGATCAGTGGTGGTTAATGGTTAAAAATATCAGGGATGCTGATGAGATTGATGCTCTCGACTAGGATGAATTCAAAGGTATGTTTCTTGAGAAGTATTTTCCTAAGGCTGTTTGACTTAGTATGGAAAAACAATTCTTGGAATTGAGGCAAGTGGAAAACCCAGTGGCTGCTTATGAAGAGAGGCTCACGTGGTTGGAAAGTTATGATCCAAATTTTATCCGAGACCTTGATAGTAAAATCAAACGTTTTTACTCAGGAATTAAGCCAAAATATCGAAGGGATTTAGCTTCTCGCGAGTTCAAGATTATGAAAAGCTTGTTTGATGTGCGGAGAAGGTGGAAATGGAGTTTTACGATGATAACGTGTTCTATAACAACCCACAGAAGAAGAGACTGAGGTGGCAGGATAAAGGAAAGAATTCATCAAAAAGGTCTGACAGTAAGAAAACCAAGTTTACAGTTTGTGATAAATGTGGTAAAAGGCATATTGGGGAATGTCTTTTGAATTCTGGAAAGTGCTACTGATGCGGTAATATGGGACATAAGGCTCGTGATTGTACTGAAAGAGATCAAGGTGATGTAAGACCAAATTTGATTTATAGTTAGTGAAATGTTTCAAGTGCAATGATATGGGTCACTATGAAAACGATTGTCCGACAAAGCGATCGAGTGATGGGAATCAGTTATACTACAAGCAGAAATGTGTGGTGAAATCCTTTGAAACTACTTCCGCAGTTGTTGGGCCATCCAATGAAGTGGTATCAGGTACTTTGTTTGTTTTTTCAGATTATGCCAGTGTGATTTTTGATTCGGGGTTTACACATTGTTTCATCTCTGAAAACTTTTCTAGTAAAATGGGAATACCATCTCAAGAAATGACTCCTGAACTTGTGGTAAAAACACTTGGGGGGAATTGTTGAGGCAAAAATAATTTATAATAATCTTCTTATCCTTATCCATGGAAAGAACCTACTTGCAAACCTTATTGTTTTAACTCTAGTAGAGTTTGATGTTATCCTGGGTATGGATTGGATCTCTGTTTACCATGCTAAGATTGACTGTAGAGCTAAAGAATATTCTTTTCAGAAAGACTTTTAGTTTGTGTATAGGAATTAACCCTTACTGTTGATAACATATCAAGAGGACGAGAAACTTGTAAAATATGGAAATGAATGTTACCATGAACATATCGTTTAAAACAAGGGAACTGTTTTGATTAATGATGTTCCAGTGGTAAATGAGTATCCTGATGTTTTTCCTAATGAGTTTCCTAGAATAATACCAGATTGGGAAGTAGAATTTATTGTTGACTTAGTTCCTGATGCAAATCCAATTTCAAAACACCCTTATCGAATGGCTCAAATTGAAATTTTAAAGTTGAATGAGAAATTGCATGATTTCTAAGAGAAAGGTTTCATTCAACCTAGCACATCACCATGGAGTGCTCATGTTTTATTTGTTAAAAAGAAAGATGGTTCAATGAGACTTTGCATTGATTATAGAGCCTTGAATAACATCACTGTTAAGAACAAATATCCTTTCCATCATATCGATGATTTGTTTGATCAGCTCCAGGGAGCTCAGTATTTTTCAAATATTGAACTGACATCGGGGTACCATCAGTTGAAGGTAAAGGAAGCAGATATTCCGAAGACCGTGTTTCATACAAGATATGTCCATTATGGATTTGTTGTATTTCCTTTTGGGAAAACCAATGCACCTTCTGTATTCATGGACCATATGAATAGAATTTTACATGAGTTCTTCGATAAGTTTGTGGTTGTTTTCATTGATGATATTTTGGTTTTTTATAAAAGTAAAGAGGAGCATGAAAGACATTTAAGGGTTATTTTGCAAACATTAAAATAAAATAAATTGTATTGGAAATTCAGCAAGTGTGAGTTTTGGTTGCAAAAAATTTCTTTCCTTGCTCACGTTGTTTCTAAATATGGGATAACTGTAGATCCTGAAAAAACAATGGTCCTTAAAGAATGTCCAAGAACCAAAAATGTAACTGAGATTCGTAGCATCCTTGGTTTGGCAGGCTATTACTGATGGTTTGTTAGAAATTTTCACAGTTATCTAGTCCAATGACTAAGCTAACTCGGAAGGGTGTTATGTTTATCTGGACAAAGGAATGTGATGATTGTTTTCAGGAATTGAAAAGAAGATTGATGAATGCTCTAATTTTGGCACTACCTTCCAGGAACGGTGAGTTTGTTATCTACAGCGATGCTTCATTGAAAAGACTTGGTTGCGTCCTAATGCAGAATGACCAAGTAATTGCTGATGCTTCACATCAGTTGAAAACACATGAGGTAAATTACCCCACACTTGATTTGTAATTAGCTGCTGTTGTTTTCACCTTAAAATTTTGGAGGCATCATTTGTATGGAGTAAAGTGTAAAATATATACTGATCACAAAATTTTAAAGTATATATTCACTCAGAAAGAACTAAACATGAGATAGAGGAGATGGATGGAATTAATCAAGGATTATTATTGTACAATTCATTACCATCTGAGAAAATAAAATAAAGTGGCTGATGCTTTGAGTTGAAAAAGTAATTCTTCATTAATGATGTTGCGTTTGGATCGTGATCCTTTGGTTAATGATTTGATGAACTTTGGAATAGATGTTTTTGGTGTAGGATGTTCTTCTGTTTTGTTTCAAGTATCATTGAAATATTCTCTATCAGACATAATTAAGCAAGCACAGAAGAAAGACAGTGAGTTACAGAAAAGGGTAGAGCTGGTTCAAAAGGGTAAGTTTCCTGAATTCAACATTGATAATGATTTTGTTTTGAGATTTGGGAAGAGGTTGTGTGTTCCGTGTGATTCACAGTTAAAGAGAGATTTATTATGTGAAGCTCATAGTTATCTTTTTTCAGTTCATCCAGGAAGTACTAATATGTATAGAGATCTTCAGGAGTATTACTGGTGGGACAGAATGAAAAGAGACATTACTGATTTTACTGGGAAGTGTTTGAATTTTCAACAGGTTTAAGTAGAGTGGAAGTTACAGAAAGGGATGCTTCAGCCTTTACCAGTTCCAGAGTGGAAATGGGAGAATATATCCATGGACTTCGTTGTGGGATTTCCGAAGACACCTCGAGGTAATAATGCCATATGCGTTATTGTTGATTGCTTGAATAAATCTTCTCATTTCCTTGCTATAGGAGATACTTTTTTCCCAGATCATCTTTCAGGTTTGTATCTTAAAGAGATAGTCAGGTAACATGGAGTTCCTCTCACCATTGTATCTGATCGTGATCCCAGGTTCACTTCTAACTTTGGAAAGGCCTTCAGAAGTCATTGGGTAATGAATTAAATTTTAGTACAACTTTTAATCCTCAGTCAGATGGGAAGTCAGAAAGAATGATTCAGACTTTGGAGGATATGCTACGTGCTTGTTCGATGGATTATCAGGGATGTTGGGACCAACAAATTTCTTTGGTTGAGTTTTCTTATAATAACAATTTTCATTCCAGTATACAGATGGAACCATTTGGGGAATTATATCAGAACCGGTTTCAAACTCCAGCTTTTTGGGATGAAGTAGGTGAAAGGAAGTTGATGTGACCAGAATTGGCAGAAGAGTTGGCAGAAAAAGTTCAGCTGATACAAAAACACATGAGAATAGTTCAGAGTAGGCATAAGAGTTATGCAGACAACAGGAGGAAGGATCTCTCTTTTGAGGTAGGTGATCATGTTTTTCTCAAAGTTTCACCATGGAAAAGTGTGATGTGATTTGGTAAGAAATGAAAGCTGAGTCCAAGGTTCATTGGACCATATGAAATTCTGGAGAGAGTTGGATCAGTTTCATACCGAGTGTCTTTACCTCTGAGTTTATCTCTGGTACACAATGTTTTTCATGTTTCAATGTTAAGGAAGTACATGCCAGATCCATCTCATGTTTTGAGTCCAGAGTGCAGGATGGAAATAACGATGTAGATGCTCAATATACAAGAGGGGGGGGGGGGTGAATTGCATACTTTAAAAATTCCTTTGTAACATTTAATGTTGGTTACGAAAAACAATGTTTCCTTATAAAAGGAAAATCTAGCTTTAACAAAGTTAAACAAAGAAAATTCACAACACCTCTGATCACCGACTGGAGAATTGGAACCAAAGTTAACGATATAATATTCTACCTTAAAGCGTATAGAATCTAAACTAATCAGAGTACAAGTATAAGGAAGTATAAGAAGGTTATACTTTCTTTATAATACGATATACAGTGGAAACAAACAAGTAGTAAAACTACAAGTAACAAACAATAACTCTTTTAACCCAAAGAGAAGGGTATCCAACAACATTGGATAAAGGTCTCTTGATTTATACTTTCAAGAAAATATTTCTTACCCACACTAGGATAAGCCCTCGATACGACTATCGGAATCTCTATCTTGCTATCCCCACAAGCCCTCAACTTCACGGTAGTTGGAACCTCTGTCTTCCTCAGCAAGGAAGCCCTAAAACTTCGAGGTAGTCGGCACCTCTATCTTCTTATCCCCGGAAGTCCTCGAATGTAATCACCTTCATCCGGAGTCGCATAAAGAAATCTGAACGAGCAGTTCAGTACACACAAGGCATGAAAAGATTCTCTCTCTAGAAATCACCTTAACAGCGTGTGTTCTCTAGATCGATCAACTTGTTGTTGAGCTCTTTCAAAATAGCTCCTATTTATAGGAAAATTTCCAATGGTCGGCTTCCTCCTCCAACGGTCATATTTTCCATGAAATTCGGAGGGACCTGTACACGTGTAACTTGACCAACGGTTAATTAGAAATAGAATAGATGACATATTTTTATAACAAACCATGTATAACTGAATGCACGACATCGTTTTGAAATGAAGCATATGTTAGTAAAAGATAATCAATATTTTGGAGTGTAATCAAGTCAAAAGTTCGGAGTCTAACCAAAATGAAATTCGGAGTCCATGTTAAGAAATATTCAGATTCTGTTTTAAAGGAATTCGGAGTCTGGTTTCACCAGTGATCGGAATCTGAACTTGCAGAGTTCGGAGTCGAACTATAACAGCCCGAGATTTTATGAAAAATATTCTTTTTAATTTTATTAATGTCTTGTGTTGTACGCTACACCAAAAGGAGCTTGCACAACACGCATCCTTGACTTGCCTTGCATTACACGCAATCGCAACCTTCCTCGATAGCGTGTGTAGTACGCAATACTGAGTTTCACGAAACAACGATATGCTATTAAAATATTATTAAAACTAGCAGTTATGAATGGTAATAACCAGTTTTTAAATTTTAAAAAATTTAGCTCTCAAAATGGACTTCATTTTTGGATTCGGAGTATCGAATTTAGCCTAAGGTGAAATTTTGGTACTTTTCGGATAACTTTCATATTCTGATGAATAGTGAAAATTACTAAATTATAATTAAAAACAACTTTTTTAATCGAAATAATTAATAGTGATAAATTATTAATTTGAGTGGTTTTAAATTATATTTAGAATATATTTTTACAATTTAATACAATGTTGGTCATTGGTTGTAATTTCACATTTTAACCAGACATAATCAAGTGTCAATCTTTTGATAGATATTGTTTCTTAAAAACACGCAATTTGTTTTAACAGCGGGATTTAATTATAAAATTAATTAATGAAACTTCTATGTTATGAATTTGGTAAAATAGACTTCATTTTTGAATTCGGAATATGAAATATAGCTTAGGATGAAATTTTGGCATTGTTCTGAAAAACATCGATTTTTGATGAATAGTGAAACTACTAAGTGGTAGTTAAAAACTGAATTTTTCATAAAACTTAATTTTACTGCTTCTGTGAATGGAATTTCAAAAATCCGAGAGACACGGTTGATGTCAGTAAGTAAAATGTGGTTCAATGAGATGAAAATAATTTTTGGTGAATAGTAACTTTTTACTTTTATTTACCACGGTTAAAAGTAAATAGAGTAATTAAGGGTACGAATGATATTAATATTACCCTAACACATGTCCTAATTCTATTGGACAAGTGTATCTCGACCAAAAACAACCTTAAGTGTAAAATATTATCATTTAGTCCCACTTGGATTAGATTAGGACATTTATTATTATTTAATTCAAAGAAGAGTTAAAAGAGTTAAAATCAAAGTTTATTTACTAAAACATTTTTAATATAGGGTTGTACATAAGATAAATTAGATTGTAAATATTCATTAGAAATCTAAAAAGATTTACTACATAATGGTATTTCATTTGTAATTTTTAGACATCAACTAATTTAATTTATGTATGACACAAAGATGATGCAGTAATTATCTTATTTATGAAATATTGACATAATTGATGTTATAAACGCCAAAATAAATGTAATTTGAGACTTTTTATGAATTCCACTAATTATCTAGGTTACTATGATATATTAGTGTTGATTTAATCAACTTGGTTCGAACATATAATTCTGTTATGACTTTCACAAAAATCATATATCAAATAGTGTCAAAATTGACACAAAATAGTTTTTAAATCAAATACTATATTATTAATTATTATTTTATTCCTAAAAATCTAAAGATCGGCCAAATGACTTAGATAAGGATATATATATTAATAATAAACAATTTGGGGTTCGTTTGGCATGTTATAGTAAGTTTATTAACCATATAGTGAAAGAAAACAAAAAGACACGGTAAAAGTTAAATTATTTAACTTAGAGTTAAATCTAACTGATAAGGTTAAAATAATACCCTAAACTTGTCTAAATCCTGTTGGATGATAGGATTTCAACCCATACCCACTTTATCTTCTAAATAAGACCCTTTGTAACCATTATAAACCGATTTTGACATTAATATAAAATAATATTTTGAGGTATTCCTAAGGTGCCCCTCTCCTCCCTTATAAAAGGACACCTCCTCCCCCTCCTCCTCACACCAATTTGAGCACTCAAGCTCGGACAAACCCTGCCAAAATCTCTTCTCCACTTCCCTAGAAACATTCTAGAGGTTCTGGTCTTCCTCAAAGACCAATTTTAGTGCCCTAAGAGGAGGTCTCAAAGAGGCGCTTCAAAGAAGAGGTAATTACTGTTACCAATTCTTTCATCTTTATTTATTCTTCCACTTCTTATTCTTAGGTTGTTTCATTATGAAGTAATAAAATCAGTATCACTCATATACTGATATGTTATTATAATTATGAAACAACCCTATTTCACCATCTATCCGTCCTACGGAAAAAGAAATCACTGCACGTGCGTACGTACGGAATACCGTCTCCACGCCGTGGTGTAATCTATTTTCCACCACCACCTTACATGGATGGGTATAATGGTGTAAAGAATAACTATACATAGTTATTACAACATCATATTGATTCTGATATATTGTATAATCCACTCCACTCCAATTCAATATTTATGGAAATGATATCATCGCTCGTGCGTACGTACGGACTACCGTCTCCACGACGCGATGAGATTCATTCTCCATGTTAACCATTTAAGAATGATTATAAAGTATATATAAAAAATAATAATGAAATATATGAAATTATAAAGCTACTGGATTTATATATATATATATATATGTATGTCATCTACTTACTTCCATTCAAGACAATAAGGAAAGGAAAACAGCGTTCATGCGTACGTACGGACTACCGTCTCCATGAACGGTGTTTTTCATTTCATTTATCTATCTATTATATATATATATATATATATAATGAATATATATGATATATAAATCATATTTTATATTCTGGAAGTAAGTAAATCATGATATAAGTAATAATAATGTCAAGAACAACAAGTCAAAACACCTACGATAAATGAAACGATTTTACCCAAAACGCTTCTTTAACATGGAATTTACAAAAGAACGGGTAATATAATGTCATAAGTGAACCATATATGATATCATAACAATGAATATGATTCTGTAATAATTCAATGACATTATTTAAATCATTATACAGGAGGTTCGGACACATACGAAGCAAATCGTACCTAAGGTAAGGGAAATATCACAATCTCATTTTTATCCGAGATTGTTTATTCGTAAGTATTTACTGGGGTGTATTTTATCATCCACATCCATGTTTCATCAATATGTAATATTATTTCCATCCACCTACAATTTTTTAAATCCATTTTTACCCTTCGGTGAGTTTTTAGTAATATGTATGAAAGGAATCTTTTGTCGCTTTTCGTACGAGGTACTTTTTGACTTTTCCGACAAAAGTACGAAGAATGTTTTTTTAACTTATACGGCATGAATGGATTTTTAAGAAACTTAATTTACAAGTTTTCATGTTTATTTTTAATCAACTTCTTTTAGTTTATAATTGTACGACATGTTAAGAAAGGAAATGTTTTTTGAAGTAGAAAGGATATTTTCCTCAAGAATGGAGTTCAAGTATTTTATCAAAATTATTTTCCATCTAAGATAATAAAAGGGTTCTATTTTTATCCCTATTATTACATTGGTTTGATTATGTTGTGATGGAAATATTTTTATGAATTCCTTTATCTTATATGAATTGTTTTATGATGTCATGTTGTTTAAGAATCCCATTTTTATTACATGGGTTACGCTATGATGTATGGTTTATGATTATGTGGCACACATAAGAAAGGATTCATTATGAGATGGGTGGGACCTATATCTCCCTCCAATGCATTGGGTAAAGATTTTATATCTCATGAGATAGACAGGGTTGGAACGGTAGGTTATACCGGTTCAGTGAAACAGGACTGAAACGAGGGTTACTCGATTCAGAAAGGGACTTTGTCCACTAAGATAGTCTTGGAAATGAGTCTTGACTAACAAGAAATGATTCTCTATGAATATGTGTGAATGCCAAAAAGTTACATGTTTTATGTTATAATTATTGTGATTACATTTCACTACCATGATTTACCCCATGTTATGAAATTATGATCTCTTTTGCAGGTTAAGATTTCCAAAAGTTATGTGCTTATGTATATGATGTGATTGATATTTCTTTTGTTTACCCTTACTGAGCATTTGAGCTCACCCATTTATGTTTTCTTTTCCCCAAGATATAAAGAATGGTTTTAGGTAAAAAAAGAAGATCTTTATGGGAGATTTTGATGATCTTTCACCACGATTAGAAGATTACGTTCCGAGTTTCCAAAGACACTAAACTATTACGATCCTTGTGTGTGTGTGTGTTTGTTATGTACTAAGTATTCCGAAAAAGTAATGTAAAGTCTATGTATGTCAGGCATCAGGTCTCTACAGTTGGTATCAGAGGAAAGGTTTAGTCAACCTTTGGAAACTAGGATGTGAGAACTTTAGTGAGATCCCTAGAGATATTTATAAGGTATGTCTAGGGATGTCCCTAAGGATATGTATACATATAGGATACAGTCCTAGAACTATGGTAACGATCACAGAATTTAACATAAGATGTTAGATATTGAGGGTACTCCCCCTTTATTATGTTCTTTTCCCTAGCATGATTTTTGCCTCTCACACTATTCTTTTTTGGGTTTTAGAAAATGGCTGGAAACAAGATGATTCAAGATAATGGAGGATATGATGGACAATAGAATGATATTCTTCATAATGAAATGGGATTTGGAAGTCCAAACATCATTATTATGCCGAATCAGCAATCTCATAATATGATCAATAAAGTAAAATTTGGTAAGTTTCCTGACTCGGCTAATAAGAGAAAGATGGAGTTTCATGATGATCATAGAGGAACGAAAGTTCAATTTCCCCTATGTAAATCATGTGGGAAGAGGCATCAAGGAGAATTTTTCAAAGGAACTGGAAGATGCTTTGGGTGTGGAAAAGAAGGACACAAAACAAGTAAATGCAAAGGAAAAGGTTCAGTTAACAACATGGATGAGGATAATGGTATTGCTACGACATCAACAATGGTTAAATGTTTTAAATGTGGAATGTGCGGGCATTATGCAAACAAATTCCCTAAGGGAAAGTCTCATGAAGATAATCAGTATGGTCGTATGAGAAGTATTTATCTGGATGATGATGAAGAGACTACAAATGATATGTGAGATGAAAGAATTGTTGAAGCTCGGTCAATGGTTTAAGAATGTAGTGGAATGATTACATGTTTATCATGTGTAATGATGTATAAGTAATCTCATGGTACTATGGATTAAAGAGACATGTAAGGATTGTTACACTCTTGTCTGATTAATGTTACCAGTATCCATGAAAGGTTATTCAGATATTTTTGGAATGCGCATAATGAAGGGATAAGGAGAAAATTTAATGTTTGATAGTATTCATGAGCTCATGACTAATATAAGGAGAAGGTTATATCATGGTTTGAGTATATAGAATTTTTGGATTTTGGTATGTGGAAAGAGTTAACTTTTGACAGCATTCATGTTTTCACTAAGGTTTAATGGGTATTCTTTTTTTTTCAAGAGAATACATCATTAAGGTATTCACATGATTGGAATGTGACCAACAAGATATATGGGGGATAAATGATGGTATTCACATGCTTGGTTGACGACATTTCAAGAAATCATTTTCTTTATACTATGACCTTGGACCGAAGTATTTTAGATAAGACTAAAGATTGTAATGGATTATGTTAACCATAAGTTAGTATTGTTTAAGTATAGAACTTTTTTTTGATATTATTTATGTGATGTTATAGTAATGTAGTTTTAGAAAAAGGACAACCTGCAGGACGGGCGACAGCCCATCGCTTCGGACAAGGCTGTGGGAATCGAACCCACAACCAAAGTGCGACTATCCTTTATCGCCTACCACTGACCTACAGGAAGTCCCTGTTTAGTAGAAACTAGTTTTATTATATTAATCAGTATGATATGTGAAGTATAAAGTCCATTTATGAACCATATATGATTAATCTCACTATAGATCGACTTATGTATATAATTTTGCTAACCATTTGTTTGAGACAGATGGAATGACCTGTCATTCTATCACATGATCTGCTAACACTTCACGAATAACAAATTAAACTTCATTTATTTAAGAGATTAAGTGGAAATTGTTAAAGGCATGAACAATAGGGAGATTGTACCAAAATAAATTAAGTATTTATTCTAATTCAAATTCTTTAACATTAGGGAAACGATCTTGAAAACCAAAAATGTTGTCCTAATGATCTTATATCTGATGAATCAGATGGTAGCTTAGATCTTCAGAAATTTATGGCTTTGTCATTGATGGATTTTCCATAGCCATGTTCTCTACCACTCTCCATCAGAACATGATGGTTAGATTTCTCTTCCATATCCATATTTTCACCTATGTAGAAACCCAGTGATTAGTTTATTTGGGTAACCGTTACGTTTCATACTTTTGTTTTTAAGGATTGGTTTTGATATTCCTTTTTACGATGTGGGTTTCTATTATTGAAACTTTCAAATAGTAAACAATTTATAACCCCGACGAATTTCGAGGGCGAAATTCTTTTAAGGGGGGTAGAATGTAACAACCCGAGATTTTATGAAAAATATTCTTTTTAATTTTATTAATGTCTTGTGTTGTACGCTACACCAAAAGGAGCTTGCACAACACGCATCCTTGACTTGCCTTGCATTACACGCAATCGCAACCTTCCTCGATAGCGTGTGTAGTACGCAATACTGACTTTCACGAAACAACGATATGCTATTAAAATATTATTAAAACTAGCAGTTATGAATGGTAATAACCACTTTATAAATTTTAAAAAATTTAGCTCTCAAAATGGACTTCATTTTTGGATTCGGAGTATCTAATTTAGCCTAAGGTGAAATTTTGGTACTTTTCGGATAACATTCATATTCTGATGAATAGTGAAAATTACTAAATTATAATTAAAAACAACTTTTTTAATCGAAATAATTAATAGTGATAAATTATTAATTTGAGTGGTTTTAAATTATATTTAGAATAAATTTTTACAATTTAATACAATGTTGGTCATTGGTTGTAATTTCACATTTAAACCAGACATAATCAAGTGTCAATCTTTTGATAGATATTGTTTCTTAAAAACACGCTATTTGTTTTAACAGCGGGATTTAATTATAAAATTAATTAATGCAACTTCTATGTTATGAATTTGGTAAAATAGACTTCATTTTTGAATTCGGAATATGAAATATAGCTTAGGATGAAATTTTGGCATTGTTCTGAAAAATATAAATTTTTGATGAATAGTGAAACTACTAAGTGGTAGTTAAAAAACTGAATTTTTCATAAAACCTAATTTTACCGCTTCTGTGAATGGAATTTCAAAAATCCGAGAGGCACGGTTGATGTCAGTAAGTAAAATGTGGTTCAATGAGATGAAAATAATTTTTGGTGAATAGTAACTTTTTACTTTTATTTACCACTGTTAAAAGTAAATAGGGTAATTAAGGGTAAGAATGATATTAATATTACCCTAAAACATGTCCTAATTCAATTGGACAAGTGTATCTCGACCAAAAACAACCTTATGTGTAAACTATTATCATTTAGTCCCACTTGGATTAGATTAGGACATTTATTATTATTTAATTCAAAGAAGAGTTAAAAGAGTTAAAATCAAAGTTTATTTACTAAAACATTTTTAATATAGGGTTGTACATAAGATAAATTCGATTGTAAATATTAATTATAAATCTGAAACGATTTCCTACATAATGGTATTCTATTTTTAATTTTTAGACATCAACTAATTTAATTTATCTATGACACAAATATGATGCAGTAATTATCTTATTTATGAAATATTGACATAATTGATGTTATAAACACAAAAATAAATGTAATTTGAGACTTTTTATGAATTCCACTAATTATCTAGGTTACTATGATATATTAGTGTTGATTTAATCAACTTGGTTCGAACATATAATACTGTTATGACTTTCACAAAATTCATATATCAAATAGTGTCAAAATTGACACAAAATAGTTTTTAAATCAAATATTATATTATTAATTGTTATTTTATTCCTAAAAATATAAAGATCGGCCAAATGACTTAGATAAGGATTTATATATTAATAATAAACAATTTGGGGTTCTTTTGTCATTTTATAGTATGTGTATTAACCATATAGTGAAAGAAAACAAAAAGACACGGTAAAAGTTAAATTATTTAACTTAGAGTTAAATCTAACTGATAAGGTTAAAATAATACCCTAAACTTGTCTAAATCATATTGGATGATAGGATTTCTACCCATCCCCACTTTAGCTTCGAAATAAGACCCTTTGTAACCATTATAAACCGATTTTGACATTAATATAAAATAATATTTTGAGGTATTCCTAAGGTGCCCCTCTCCTCCCTTATAAAAGGACACCTCCTCCCCCTCCTCCTCACACCAATTTGAGCACTCAAGCTCGTCCAAACCCTGCCAAAATCTCTTCTCCACTTCCCTAGAAACATTCTAGAGGTTCTGGTCTTCCTCAAAGACCAATTTTAGTGCCCTAAGAGGTGGTCTCAAAGAGGCGCTTCAAAGAAGAGGTAATTACCGTTACCAATTCTTTCATCTTTATTTCTTCTTCCACTTCTTCTTCTTAGGTTGTTTCATTATGAAGTAATAACATCAGTATCAATCATATACTGATATGTTATTATAAGTATGAAACAACCCTATTTAACCATCTATCCATCCTATGGAAAAATAAATCACCGCACGTGCGTACGTACGGAATACCGTCTCCACGCCGTGGTGTAATCTATTTTCCACCACCACCTTACATGGATGGGTATAATGGTGTAAAGAATAACTATACATAGTTATTACAACATCATATTGATTCTGATATATTGTATAATCCACTCCAATTCAATTCAATATTTATGGAAATGATATCATCGCTCGTGCGTACGTACGGACTACCGTCTCCACGACGCGATGAGATTCATTCTCCATGTTAACCATTTAAGAATGATTATAAAGTATATATAAGAAATAATAATGAAATATATGACATTATAAAGCTACTGGATATATATATATATATATATATATATGTATCTCATCTACTTACTTCCATTCAAGACAATAAGGAAAGGAAAACAGCGTTCATGCGTACGTACGGACTACCGTCTCCATGAACGGTGTTTTTCATTTCATTTATCTATCTATTATATATATATATACTGAATATATATGATATATAAATCATATTTTATATTCTGTAAGTAAGTAAATCATGATATAAGTAATAATAATGTCAAGAACAACAAGTCAAAACACCTACGATAAATGAAACGATTTTACCCAAAACGCTTCTTTAACATGGAATTTACAAAAGAACGGGTAATATAATGTCATAAGTGAACCATATATGATATCATAACAATGAATATGAATCTTTAATAAGTCAATGACATTATTTAAATCATTATACAGGAGGTTCGGACACATACGAAGCAAATCGGACCTAAGGTAAGGGAAATATCACAATCTCATTTTTATCCGAGATTTTTTATTCGTAAGTATTTACTGGGGTGTATTTTATCATCCACATCCATGTTTCATCAATATGTAATATTATTTCCATCCACCTACAATTGTTTAAATCCCTTTTTACCCTTTGGTGAGTTTTTAGTAATATGTATGAAAGGAATCTTTTGTCGCTTTTCGTACGAGGTACTTTTTGACTTTTCCGACAAAAGTACGAAGAATGTTTTTTTAACATATATGGCATGAATGGATTTTTAAGAAACTTACTTTACAAGTTTTCAAGTTTATTTTTAATCAACTTCTTTTAGTTTATAATTGTACGACATGTTAAGAAAGGAAAAGTGTTTTTGAAGTAGAAAGGATATTTTCCTCAGGAATGGAGTTCAAGTATTTTATCAAAATTATTTTCCATCTAAGATAATAAAAGGGTTCTGTTTTTATCCCTATTATTACATTGGTTTGATTATGTTGTGATGGAAATATTTTTATGAATTCCTTTATCTTATATGAATTGTTTTATTATGTCATGTTGTTTAAGAATCCCATTTTTATTACATGGGTTACGCTATGATGTATGGTTTATGATTATGTGGCACACATAAGAAAAGATTCATTATGAGATGGGTGGGACCAATATCTCCCTCCAATGCATTGGGTAAAGATTTTATATCTCATGAGATAGACAGGGCTAGAACGGTAGGTTATACCGGTTCAGTGAAACAGGACTGAAACGAGGGTTACTCGATTCAGAAAGGGACTTTGTCCACTAAGATAGTCTTGGCAATGAGTCTTGACTAACAAGAAATGATTCTCTATGATTATGTGTGAATGCCACAAAGTTTCATGTTTTAAGTTATGATTATTGTGATTACATTTCACTACCATGATTTACCCCATGTTATGAAATTATGATCTCTTTTACAGGTTAAGATTTCCAAAAGTTATGTGCTTATGAATATGATGTGATTGATATTTCTTTTGTTTACCCTTACTGAGCATTTGAGCTCACCCTTTTATGTTTTCATTTCCCCAGGATATAAAGAAAGGTTTTAGATAAAAAAAATAAGATCTTTATGGGAGATTTTGAAGATGTTTCACCACGATTAGAAGATTACGTTCCGAGTTTCCAAAGACACTAAACTATTACGATCCTTGTGTGTGTGTGTTTTTGTTATGTACTAAGTATTCCTCAAAAGTAATGTAAAGTCTATGTATGTCAGGCTTCGGGTCTCTACATGAACTACTTAAGAGTTCGGAGTCGAACTTCTTAAGAGTTTGGAGTCGAACTACTTAGGAGTTTGGAGTCGAACTGCTTAGGATCTCGGAGTCAAACTACTTGAGAGTTCGGAGTCGAACTTCTTCAGAGTTCGGAGTCGAACTACTTAAGAGTTTGGAGTCGAACTTCTTAAGAGTTCGGAGTCGAACTACTTGAGAGTTCGGAGTCGCACTGCTTCAGAGTTCGGAGTCGAACTACATTAGTGTTCGGAGTTGAACTTCTTCAGAGTTCGGAGTCGAACTACTACAGAGTTCGTAGTCGAACTACTGAAGAGTTCGGAGTCGAACTACTTGAGATTTTGGAGTCGAACTTCTTCAGAGTTCAGAGTCGAACTACTTAAGAGTTCGGAGTCGAACTACTTAATAGTTTGGAGTCGAACTACTTGAGAGTTCGGAGTCAAACTTCTTCAGAGGTCAGAGTCGAACTACTAAAGAGTTTGGAGTTGAACTGCTTCAGAGTTCAGAGTCGAACTACTTGAGAGTTCTGAATCAAACTTCTTTAGAGTTTGGAGTCGAACTCCTTAAGAGTTCAGAGTCCAGAATTTTGATTAGAACTATATTACAGATCACATCCAGAATTCGGATCCTAAAAAACAAAATGCTCTAAATCTTTTCATTATATGGCTCCGGGATTTTGGGTATGAATCCGGTCATTGTACTTTATAAAATATAGTTATGTATAAGAAAATCTAGGTTATGGTATATTTA
The DNA here is from genome assembly GCA_963277665.1 of Viscum album. Classification (NCBI taxonomy): domain Eukaryota; kingdom Viridiplantae; phylum Streptophyta; class Magnoliopsida; order Santalales; family Viscaceae; genus Viscum; species Viscum album. The sequence goes on from OY728129.1 coordinate 1,075,514,127, forward strand.
CTTAAAGAAGTAAATTTTCCTTATGGGGGTAAAAAATAATATTTGCTTAAGTATAAGGTGTTTGTGATTTTCAAAACAAGAAGGAATGGAAAAGTCATAAGGAAAACCTTATTGACTCAACAATCTCCCCCTTTTTTGGAAAGCACAAACATCCTTTCGAAAAAGCATATAAGGATTTTTGAAAATTTTCATTACACTTTGAAATTTAAAACTTATCTCCCTTTGTTCATGGATAAAAGTGAATATAACTAACTCCCCATTAGGCATTGAAACTCTAAGGATTGTATTCCGAGTTTTCGGAGTGGAGTGTTCATTATTGTATGAATGAAAAACTTCGTAGTGGGAAACTCCCCCTTTTTTTAAGGATATTTCTCTTAGAAAATTTTCCTTTCTCCTCCTTAGGAGTAGTTCTTTTTTCCTTCTCCCCCTTTGTGATTTTCAAAAAGAATTGAAGGGAATGGAAAAAAAATTATGATACGCAAAACATTATTATATAACAAGATACATCCAGCCAAATAAAATTCCATTAGAGTTGGAAAAAAATTTACAAGGAAATACAACTACAATAAAAGATCAGAGTGAGTTTATTTTTCTTTTTTTTCCTTCGGAATGAGCTTATTTTACATGATTTTGATTTTCTTCAAGTCCCTTTGATCTTCCTCACCTTGCTTCTCCAAGGATTTTACCTTTTCTTCTTGGATTTTTAAAGCCTCTACCAAAGCCTCCAAGTCTTCTTTCTGCAACTTTAATAACTCATCTTGCTGAACGAATTTTTTCTCAAGCTCAATCCGGAGATTTCTATCTTGTATAAGATTTTGACCAAGAGAATTTGCCTTGTCATTCAGTTCTTTCACTTGTTGACTCTGGGTACTCTGCTCAATAATCATCTCATCTTCAAGATTCTTAACCTTTTTATCTGCTGTGTCAAACGCTTCTTTCACATCATTCTGAAAATTATCATACACGGCCAAGTCTTCTTCAACTCTCTTAGACCACTTTGTTACCTTACATCAAGAATTTCTTTGTATATCATAATCAATCAGAAAACTTTTCTGTTTATCTTCCAACTTCACAAACATATCCCTGACCATGGATAAAGAATCTGATTTCTGATTCATACTTTGTTGCAGCATCTGGCATCTAGAATATATTGTTGGAAGAATCAGAATTGTGTCCACCAACATTCTCAGAGACTCAACCAAAAAATCAAGCCCATGAGATGATGATTCTGAATCAGAAATTTCTCTTTGAGATTGCTCTTCTTCAACTTACACCAGCTTTCTTCTAGAAGTACCACCAACCTTTTCATCCGGATGAGATCTTTTATAGGTGTCTCCATGAGAGCTTGCTTCCCCTTATCAGATTTCGGAATGAGTTCCACATTAGGAGATAATTCCTCGGATTCAAGGACGTGAACGATCTGGTCTTCATCTGGTTTCTGTTTTTCATGAGCTTACTCAAGAATATTCCTCTCATAGGATTCTTCTTCATCATACAACACATTTTCTTCTTCTTATTCACAATGTTGCTTTCTAGCTTCCTCATCTCCCTTACCTAGAGTAACTAACTTTGCGGATTCAGCCTTATCTTCGTAGTCCTGTACTTTCATGATTAGGGTATCCAAATCTTCACTTTCCTCTTCTTCTTCTTCTTCTTCAACTTCTTCAGCAACTTCCTTCTTAGCCTCTTCAAAAACTTCTTTACCCTTGTCCTCTTCTGGAGTGACAAAGTTCTTGGCTGGAGTTTCTGGTAATGAAGGTTCAACACCAAAAGATTCTGGAACAGGAAGCATTTTGGAAGCTAGCTCTGTATCTTTCAGCAAATATCTCACCACTTCAGCTTCAGACATCTTCTTTCTCATTTTATTTTCCTTCGTTTGTCTCTATAGCTCCTCATCAGCTTTTTCCTTTAAGGTCTTAGCCTCTGCAGGGTCCAATATAAATTGAAGATCCCCTTCCTTTCTCATTTATTTGTCTTCCCTCTACTTGGCTGCTACTTCATCCGTATATGTTTTCTGCTTGTCCGACTTGGGGGGAGCAGATTGAGTTTCCTTAGCCTGAGGAATTTCGTCATCAACAACCACTTGCTTAGCCTTTCTCTTCTTCCTTTTCTTTTTGGATGGTTCAGGAGACTGTGTTTCTTTTTTAGCTGCTTCAAACTCCTCCATAGATAGGGGTAAAATTCTCCGGATTCACTGGAAAATCCCATCTTCATCCTCTTAAGAGTATCATCACTGACTAGCATGAGCTTGCTATTCCGGATCTTTGATTTGCAGGCAATCTTGAGCGATTCTAAGCATTGAACTATCAGCTTAGATAACAAGGCAGGAAACATGATAATCTAAGCTCTCAAATTTCCTTCTTTTATATTCTTGATCGTAACCAAGACATGCCTCATCCGATTTATCTTTCGTAGATTTACCAAGAAATCTAATACAAAGATATCAGTTTTCTTTAAGTTGTCTTTATCACCTCTTCTTGGAACCAGAAATCCTTTCACCCATAGCTGAAGGATTACATTGTTCGAAGTGAGACTAGAAATATTAATTGTTGAATCATCCTTAAGCCCAAGACACTTGAGTTCCTTATCCTTATTGAAACTTCCTTACACATCGGGAAGTTTGTGAGAGAAGAATTCAGCTTCTCCTTTATATGATAACCCAACTAAGATCACGGCCTTGGTGTAAGAAAGATTATAAGTCTTCCCATAAGACTTGAAAGAAAACCATTCTCTGCCATCTTCCTTCAGGAAGGAAACAGACTCATAAAACTCAATCAGAAAATCTGTATAAACCGGATCCTGTTTATCTGGCTTTTCTACGCAGACATCTTCCCATCCATTCAGCTTTATGTTCTTGGAAATAAGGGAATCAAGCTTATAGAAGTTCGGATGAACTAACCTTTCCCTGAAGACTAACCACTTAGAGATCGGTTTCGCAGTTGACATATCTTGAGAAGTTGCTTCAACAGACATTCGGAGTGAAGTAATCTGAATGATTCGGATCGGGTTTACAAAGTTCGGAACCGGCCTTAAGAAGATCAGCAGGGCTTCGAGACGCAAAAGCTTGGAAAAACTGATGTGGGATGAGTCTCAGGGTCCCATTTATATAGGAAATGGTTGTGACCATTGGTCTTCCAAAAACCATCTAACGGTTGAAAAAGCTTTGATCTGATCTGACGGTTGAGAACAATCTCTCAAGGAAAACTTGACTCCGATCTTTTGAGGTTTTTAAAGAAAAAATCTGGATTCGAAGAAAAACTAGAATCCAAATTTGTAAAAAACAAGTAAAATACTAGTAGGCAATATTTTATTACAAAACTATAAGTAAGAAAATCATAGCCTACGTATTAACTAGAAATATTGTTCGTAAATGGTAATATTATTCTTGAAAAAAAATAAAAAAAACATTATTACAAAAGTTCCAGTACGAAAATATCGTTACGAAAACTCAAGTCCGAAAATCTCCATTCCCAAACTTATCTATACAAGGATTTTATTCCAGAAGTTTTCAGTACGAAGATTTCCATTCCAGAATTTTTCAGTACGAAGATTTCCATTTCGGAAGTTCTCATTCTGAGAATTTCAGTCCTGAAAATTTCAGTTCTGGTAATTCCCATTCCGGAAATTTTAGTTTCAGAAATTTCTATTCCAGAATTTCAGTTCCGAAAGGTTTGAAAAGAAAAAAATCTCACCACACAAAAAAAATAGTTACACTAACAATCATATGTACTCCCCCTATAAAGAGGAGTTTATTACTGTTAGGAGAATTGTTTAACAAGAAGTTAAAGAAGAATTATTACTTTACAGTTATCATTCCTAACTTTTGTTTAATGTATTCAAATCTATCGAAGGGTAATGATTTTGTGAAAATATCATCAAGTTGATCTTGCGTTCCGATAAACTGAAGAATGATATCTCCTTTAAGTTTGTGATCCCTAAGAAAGTGATGCCTAATATCTATGTGTTTTGCATGAGAGTGATGTGAAAGGTTCTTACTTAGGGAAATGGCATTTGTGTTATCACACAATAATTGAGTCTTAGTAAAATTCAGGCCATAGTCTGTGAGTGTGTGTTGCATCCACAACACTTGAGCACAACAACTTCCGGCTGCTACATATTCAGCTTCAGCAGTGGAAAGTTCTACAGAATGTTTTTTTTGCAGGACCAAGAAACCAGTGAATCTCTTAAGAAATGACAAGTTCCGGATGTACTTTTTCTCTCCATTCTGCATCCACTAATGTCAGCATCATAAAATATTTTTAGAATAAAATCATTTATATAAGTATAAAATAATCCTAGATCCATGGTTCTCTTTAGGTAGCGAAAAATTATTTTGTCCGCCTTTAAGTGAGATTCCTTAGGATTGGATTGATATCTTGCACATAATCACACTGAAAACATTATGTCTAGTCGACTAGAGGTTAAGTAAATTAGACTTCCTATCATACCTCTAAAAGATGTTTGATCTACTGGTTTCCCAGCTTAATCAAGGTCAAAAGAGTTTGAGGTACCAATGGGAGTACTTATACTCTTAGTGTTGTCATAACCATACTTTTTGAGAAGATCTTTAATATACTTATTTTGAGATATATAGGTTCCTTCTAGTTTTTGAGAAATTTGAAAACCAAGGAAAAAAGTTAACTCACCCATAATACTCATTTCAAACTCAGACTTCATTAGACTTGAAAAAGAATCAGTTAAAGATTGCTGAGTTGAACCAAATTTGATTTCATCAACATAAATTTGAACAATAAAAACAATTTTCTTATCTTTCTTTATAAATAGGGTTGGATCTACATTTCCCTTAACATAGTTATTTTGAAGGAAAAATCCTATGAGTCTATCATACCATGCTCGTGGGGCTTGTTTAAGACCACACAATGCTTTGGTAAGTCTAAAAACATGATCAGGATGTTTTGTATCTTCAAAACCAGGAGGTTGTTAAACAAAAACTTCCTCTTGAACATATCCGTTAAGAAAAGCACATTTCACATCCATTTGAAAAAGTTTAAAATTGAAGAATGCTACAAAGGCAAGTAGAATACGAATAGATTCAAGTCTAGATATTGGAGAATAGGTTTCTTCATTGTCTATTCCTTCTTGTTGATTATATCCTTTAGCAACGAGTCTAGCTTTATTTCTTACTATGACCTCATTTTCATCACATTTGTTTCTGAAAACCAATTTTACTCCAATAACAGAAGTTTCCTTAGGTCTTTCTACTAGGGTCCATACTTTATTCCTTTCAAATTCATTTAGTTCATCTTGCATGGCTTTGATGCAATCAGCATCACCTAAAGCTTCATCCGTGATTTTTGGTTCTAATTAGGAAAGAAATTCTAGATGTTCTAATTCATTTCTTAAGGAATTTCTAGTCCTTACACGTTGACTTATATCACCAATGATACTATCATTATGATGATTCTTAAGAAACACCTGGTTTGGGTTTTGTAGAACCTTTTCATCAACATAGGGTAGAAAGTCTTCTGGGGTAAATATTTCAGAAGTATCTTCTTGAACATTTTCCTTATCAGAAGGATCTTCTATCAATGTTTAACAATCAGTTTTTGAAAACACTTATGAGGATGTAGGTTGGGATATTTAAAAACAAAAGGATCAGAATCATCAAATTTTACATGCACTGTTTCTTCAACAGTACATGTATTTTTATTAAAAACTCTATAATCCTTAGAAGTTGTGGAATAACCTAAGAAAATTCCATCATCATATTTTGGTGTGAATTTATGTAAGTTATCTTTAGTATTCAGAATGAATAATTTGCAACCAAAAACCTTGAAGTAGGAAAGTCTTGGTTTTCTACCATTCCATAACTCATAAGGAGTTTTATTAAGAAATGGTCTAATCAAAACTCGATTTATTGTATAACAAACAGTACTTACAGCTTCATCCAAGAAATGTCTAGATATAGAATATTCACTCAACATGGTTCTAGTTATCTCTTGAAGAATTCTATTTCTTCTTTAAACTACACCATTTTGTTGAGGTGTTCTAGGTGCTTAAAAATTGTGAGTAATACCTTTTCTACCACAAAAAGTTTCAAAATCAGACTTTTGAAATTCTCCTCCATGATCACTATGAATAGTTTTCAGTGGAAGATTTTTCTCATTTTTAAATTGTGCTCTAAAACTTTTGAAATAAGAAAAAGATTCATACTTATTTTCTATAAAATAGACCCAAGTAAATCTGGTGTAATCATTAACTAGAACAAACAGATAGTATTTGCCTCCAATACTTCCAGTTTGTGTTGGACCGAAAAGATCCATGTGCACTAACTATAATTCATCAGTCGTTGAGACTTCAACAATTGATTTAAAACTAGATTTATGTTTCTTTTCATATTGACAAGGATCACAAACTTTGGAAGAATCAAATCTATGCTCCAGTAGATCCGTAACTAGTTTCTTCTTGGAGAGTTTACATAAGTTTCTAAGGTTACAATGTCCTAGTCTTCTATGTCATATCCCGGAATGATCTTCCATTGCACTTCGGCAAGGTAAATCTTGGCTCCTTAGGTCTTCTAAGTTCAAAGTGTAAACATTCTCTTGCCTATTGGCTGAGAGAATAAATTCTTCCTTGGAATTGTGTACTAAGCACTTATCATTCCTAAAGTTCACAATGTACCCTTCATCACATAACTAACTTATGCTAATGAGGTTGTGCTTATGACCCTTAACAAATAAAACATTTGAAATAAAATTTTTACCTAGAAGAACAATATTACCAATACCAATAATTTCTCCCTGTGCATTATCTCCGAAAGTTACCTTTCCTCCTTTCGTTTTGATAATATTTTCAAAATAGCTTTTGTTACCAGTCATATACCGGGAACATCCACTATCCATGTACCATGTATTGTTGTTGTTAATTCCTCTATCTTCTTGAAAACAAGAAAATAATTAGACATTTGGAATCCAAACTTGCTTGGATCCTGGATTTCTAGACAACAAAATTTTAGAAACCCACACTTTCTTAGAAAAATAAGCTTTATGAAAACCTAGAGATTGGGTTTTATTTAAAGAACAATTCTTTTCCCAGTGACCACCACATTGACACTTGGTACAAAATGGGGCACTTTGTGGAACGAAGTAGATGTTACTAAAAATTGTTTTTTCATGGGTATAACCAAATCAAGATTTTTTTTCTTAAAGGTCGTATTTTAGAATACATTTTATCAAAATTTTCTTTACCATGGGTAAAGTTCGACAAATACTTATTTAAGGAAAAAATTTTGGACTTGAGTTTTATAACCATGTTTTTATCTTCAAAATCATTAGATTTAGAACTAGATCTAGGCTCAAAAACACTTTTCTTAGAAATTACTTTTTCTAACTCTTTAGAAAGATTGTTCCTCTCAAAACATGCTTCCTCAAGATTTTTCAAAATACTTATAAATCAGCATTTTTTCTGTCAAGATCTTTAGAAATATATGATATCTCTTTTGTAAGAATAGAATTCATAGATTTTGCCTTATCGAGTTTCTTATTGAGTTTAGAGTTCTCAATCTCAATAAGTTCAGCAAACCTAGAGACTTCTTCATAGGTAGGTGAGTATTTTCTTCATCAGAAGAGGATTATTCATCTGAGGAGTTATAATACTAACTATCATAAGGATTTAACGATACATTGTTCAATGATTCAACATTTCGTACCTTAGCAATAAAGCAATCATTGTCAATAGGTAATAGGCTATAAGACCAAGATTCTTCTTTCCTGAAGATTCATAATCAGAAGATTCATATGAAGAGTCACCACCACTGGCACTCCATGTGTCATTTTCTTTCAGAACTTTCTTAGATTTGGTTTTGTAATACTTCTTCCTGCTCCTTTCAGAATGCCTTTCTTTCCATTCTTTCTTTTTGAGTAGAGGGAAATCTGGTCTAATATGTCCATCTCTATTGCATTCATAACAAGTAACTTCTCCATCTTTCATTTATTTCCCTTCCTTTTTCTTATACTTGGATTGGAAATTTATCTGACCAGCTATCTTGTTCATCCTTCGAGAAAGATTTTCTAACTCATTTTATGAGATTTCACTTTCACTAGAATCTGATTGAATAACCACCTTATTAGACTTGGATCTGGTTACTCTCACAAGAGTCTTAGCTTTCATATGATTTGATGTTGTTGTAAAAGCAACAGTACCATTCCCATTCTTCTTTTTGATGTTTTCAACATCTCTCTTCATTCTGGTTTCATGTTGGAGAAGAGTTCCGAATAGCTCATCAAGAGAAATTTGAGTGACCTTCCTGTTCTCTTCTATAGCTGTTCTCTTTTATTCCCACTCATTGGGAATAATATAAATTATCTTATCTAGAAGTGCATCATCATCTAACCCTTTTTCACCCATAGACTATAAGCTGTTGACTATAGTCATAAACCACTGTTGAACTTTGCAGATTGGTTCTCCATACGGAAAATTGAATCAATGGTATTCATCTCTAAGCATAGCTCTCCTAGTTTCAATCTCGTTAGAAGTGCCAAAGTGTGTAACTTCTATCTTCTTCCAGATACAATTAGCTGCTTCACAAGGTGAAATTTGGCTATATATATTTCTAGTCATTGAACATAGTAAATTATTACGTACCTTATAATTGAGTTGATACTCTTGATTTTCCTGGTTAGTGAAAGTTCTCACTTTCTTATCAGGTATTTTATAATCACCATTAAGCATAAAAAAATTTTCCACTCTAGTATTGATAACAAAAGTTTTCATTCGATCTCTCCAGTACTCATTTTCATTACAATGAAAGATTGGTGGTCTTGTAGGATTTAGATTTTCTATAGAACCAACATTTATTCCTGCAATTCCAAAAAAAACATGGCAACCAAACTAGTTAGTAGACACAGTTCGTAACCACAAAGTTCAGAATGACAATGTTCAGAATTATAATGTTCAGAATGATAAAGTTCGGAATGATAATGTTCGGAATGATAAAGTTTGGAATGATAAAGAGAAAGAAAAACTTATACATGAATACGAGTATTTCAGATACCTGCTCTGATACCAATTGTAGGATCGAAATAACGATGTAGATGCTCAATATAAAAGAGGATGGGGGCGGGGGTGAATTTTATACTTTAAAAATTCCTTTGGAACCATTAAAATTGGTTACGGAAAACAATGTTTTCCTTAGACAAGGAAAATCTAGGTTTAACAAAGTTAAACAAATAAAATTCACAACACCTATGATCACTGACTGGAGAATTGGAACCAAAGTTAACGATATAAGATTCTACCTCAAAGAATATAGAATCTAAACTAATCAGAGTACAAGTATAAAGAAGTATAAGAAGGTTATAATTTCTTTATAATATGATATACAGTGGAAACAAACAAGTAGTAAAACTACAAGTAACAAACAATAACTCTTTTAACCCAAAGAGAAGGGTATACAACAACCTTGGATAAAGGTATCTTGATTTATACTTTCAAGAAAGTCGGTCTTACCCACACTAGGATAAGCCCTCGATACGAATATCGGAATCTCTGTCTTTCTATCCCAGCAAGCCCTCAACTTCAAGGTAGTTGGAACCTCTATCTTCCTCAGCATGGAAGCCCTTGAACTTCAAGGTAGTCGGCACCTCTGTCTTCCTATACCCGGAAGTCCTCGAATGTAATCACCAACATCCGGAGTCGCACGAAGCAATATGAACGAGCAGTTCAGTACACACAAGGAATGAAATGTTTCTCTCTCTAGAAATCACCTTAACAGCGTGTGTTCTCTAGATCGATCAACTTGTGGTTGAGATATTTCAAAAGAGCTCCTATTTATAAGGAAATTTCCAACGGTCGGCTTCCTCCTATAACGGTCATATTTTCCATGAAATTAGGAGGGACCTGAACATGTGTAACTCAACCAATGGTTAATTAGAAACAGAATAGATGACATAGTTTTATAACAAACAATGTATAACTGAATGCACGACATCGTTTTGAAATGAAGCATATGTTAGTAAAAGCTAATAAGTATTTCGGAGTGTAAGCAAGTCAAAAGTTTGGAGTCTAACCAAAATGAAATTCGGAGTCTATGTTAAGAAATATTCGGATTCTGTTTTATAGGAATTCGGAGTCTTGTTTCACCAGAGATCAGAATCTGAACATGCAGAGTTCAGAGTCGAACTACTTAAGAGTTCGGAGTCGAACTTCTTAAGAGTTCGGAGTCGAACTACTTAGGAGATCAGAGTCAAACTTCTTAAGAGTTCAGAGTCGAACTACTTCAGAGTTCGGAGTCGAACTTTCCTCAGAGATTGGAGTCGAACTACTTAAGAGTTCGGAGTTGACCTGCTGAAGAATTCAGAGTCGAACTACTTGAGAGTTTGGAGTCGAACTTCTTGAGAGTTCTTAGTCGAACTGCTTAAGAGTTCGGAGTCTAACTTCTTGAGAGTTTGGAGTCGAACTACTTGAGATTTTGAAGTCAAAATTCTTTAGCGTTCGGAGTAGAAATACTTAAGAGTTCGGAGTCGAACTACTTAAGAGTTTGGAGTCGAACTCCTTGAGAGTTCAGAGTTGAACTTCTTAAGAGTTCGGAGTCTAAGTACTTAAGAGTTCTGAGTGGAACTGCTTAAGAGTTCAGAGTCGAACTACTTGAGAGTTCGGAGTCGAACTTCTTCAGAGTTTAGAGTCGAACTAATTAAGAGTTCGGAGTCCATAATTCAGATTAAAAAAATATTACAGATCACATCCAGAATTCGGATCCTATAAAACAGAATGCTCCAAATCTTTTCATTATATAGCTCTGAGATTTTGGGTATGAATCTAGTCGTTGTACTTATGAAAATATAGTTATGTATAAGAAAATCTAGGTTAGGGTAGATTTCCTTAAAGAAGTAAATTTTCCTTATGGGGGTAAAAAAATAATATTTTCTTAAGTATAATGTGTTTTTCATTTTCCAAACAAGAAGGAATGGAAATGTCATAAGGAAAACCTTATTGACTCAACACAGAGGTGGTTCAGCTGGAAGAGAATATATATTATGAGGAACAACCAGTCTAGATTCTTGACCATAGGGAGAAAGTGTTGCGGAATAAGGTGATTAATCATGTAAATGTTTTGTGGAAAAATCACATGATTGAAGAGGCAACATGGGAATCAGAAAATGCAATGAGGGATAAATACCCCCACTTATTCGTTAAGTAAATAAATTGCGGGGACACAATTTTCAAAAGGGGGAAGGATGTAAGATCCGAAGTAAGTAATGAATAATAAATATTTTTACCTATGTCTATTTATGAATTAGATAGTGTTTTAGAGGCTTAAAATTAGAATAAATCCAATCTTAAGCATGGAATACAATAATATTTTTAAAAGATTGTTTTACTGCCTTTTGATGGAAAACCATTTTTAAATCAAAATTTTGACATTTTTATAAGCTATATTTGTAAAAATAAACTTATTCTTTATTATTGGGACATTGAGATTTACATTGGATAAATTTTTGGTATTTTTCTGACAATGTTCATTTTTTTAATGAATAGTGAAAATACTGCATTTTACATCAAAACTGCATTTTCATCTAATTTAATTATATGGTTAGATTATATTTTTAATTGGGTTTAAAGTTTAAATAGAATATATTTTTAAGATTTAATCCAATGGTGGTCATTGTGATTAACTTTACTTTGTAATTGGGCATAAACAAGTTCCAAACTTTTCATAGATATGTTTCTAAAAAACCCGCTATTTGTTTTGACAACGAGAATTATTTTTTAAATTAATTATTACATTTCTATGTTTGGAATTGGGTAAAATGGATTAAATATTTGGAATCATAAGGTCCAAATTATGTAATCAATACTCTTTTGTTTTTGGACATTATGAATAGTAACGACGGTAATTATCATTAATTATCTTGATTAATTAATAATCGGGTAGTTAAGGATAATAAAATAATATCATAATAATAACAAATGACCCCAACATGTGTCCTAATTCTACTTGTTGTGTCATGGACGACCATGGGATGCCTCGTGCCAAACTTGGGGACCCCATGGAATCACTTTTGTGTGATAGTGACTTTTTATCTTTTTATTTTTTAAGGAAAGTTAAATTTAACAAAGAATGTATCACCTGAGTAAATCGTTTTTAATTTTATCTAAATAAATGTTATTTTAGACTATAAATAGTCATTGGAAAGATAAAAATATTTCCTACATCATAGTATTTTTTTATAATTTTTAGACATTATATAAATTAAATTATTTTTGACATGATGATGATGCAGCGATTACCTCATTAATGAATGATTTAAATAAAATGAAAAGATAATGTAAAATATAAGACATACACTTGTCAAAGACCAATTGTAGGAGTATATTTAGAACCCTTATCACTTTATTATAGAAATATATCAATGTGGGATATTTTAAATCCAGAACTCTTTTTAAATTAATGTAACATTTCTTAACTTTCCAAGAGTGCCCCTCCTCTCCTTGTATAGAAGGCCCCCACCTCTACCTCCTTACTCACACATCTCAAGCCATTGGCACATCCAATATATTCTCATTTTATCTCTCCACATACCTCTATTCATCCTAGAAGCCTTACCTTAGGCAGAAAGCTCTTCAAGAAACCATTTTGGTTCAAACCAAGAAGAGTTACCCGATTTAAAGGTAAAGTCTTCTCTAATGTTCTATTGTTTTATTTTGCTTCTCCAACCCACTAAACTCTTTTTATTGATTTATTTTGTAACAAAACAAGTATATTAAATATACTAGTATGTTTTTATAAGAAGGATTCGAGCTACACTTACACACACCTTCATCTAATGGTTAAAGAGAATACTGTTTCCGTGGATTGTGAATTTCGGCCTCACGAAACGATGATTGTTCAATATTCTTCTAACACCTTCAAAGGTGGCCATTAAGATGACACTATATATTTTTTTAAAAGTTTGGGACCTAAGCCTCATTTTTATTATTAAATCAAAGCAAAATCCTCTTTTTTAACTGGGTAGAGGGAAACCCATAACATAGCCCGAAGGTCCAGTGGGCTTATAGCCCAATACATAGCACGTAGGCCCAACATTTTGGCCCAATTCACATTCTGTGAATAGTAACCCACCTGCTATAGTACCCGCACAGTACCACCACCACTACAGTGCCCTGTCGCTGCTACAGTACCCGCTGATGAACAGTTCCACCGCAGCTACAGTAACGCTACAGTACTGCTACAGTACCTACCGCCCCCTCAAAGTGATTTGATTCATTAATGCCATATGTGGGACGTATAAAGGATGGAATTAATGATATTATATATGATATTATACTAGAATTATATTATAACTTTATATCATTATGATTCCATTCCATAAAATATGAAATAGAAATGAAAGTATCGTTCATGTGTACGTACGGCTTACCGTCTCCATGAACGGTGCATTTCATTTATTACCTCTAAATGTTATGTAATATTATAAATGCCTATATATACTGGATATATATGATATATATGATATCTGCATCAATTATTAAAACTCTAGATATAATGGATACATGAACAACTTGTAATTTATTTTTGACTCAAGTACAAATGATTGTTAAAACGACTGTTTTTAACTTAAATAATTACATAGTGTTCATGACATGGTAAGAAGTGATATATAAAGAATAATGAAATTGAAAAAGGTTCTTAAGAAAGTAGAAATTAACTCAAGTTTATTATTCAGGAGATTAAAGAACGATCGAGTCAAGTTGGATACGAGGTAAGGGAATTCGTCTCAATCTCCTTTCATTGAGGTATATTTTGTTTTATACACAACTTTATTTTATACAGTGTATAAACCCCTTTGACTTTTATGTTTATTCAAAAGGAATATTTTTATACGAAGCGTTTACTAAACGTTAAAAGGGAATGTTTTTTTGTACGTATGCGGCGACAACGACTTCTCCGCTGCCGTGACCATTATTTGAGTTGCGTCTTCCTCTACAAGCCATAAACATTTTAAAAAAAAATGAAAAATAAATACCATGTATTAATTTTCTTTTATTTTGGTATTGAAAATGGTTTTAATAATGTTTTTATTATATCAATGTGTTGTATTGATATATTGGGATTGAAATGTGGACATGTTATGTTTCCATTATGCATGTTTTATGTGATACGATTATGTTATGGTTCTTGGGAATTATTATGAAGATGGGTGGTTCCGTGATATACTAAGGGTGGGTGATCCCGATATAGATCTCCAATGAATTGGGTAACACGAAGGGGTTAAACGTTAAGGTTTTTACGAAGATATTTAGGGAATATAAATTGATGGGTATTCCAAATGTAACCATGAGGGTTACTCCCTACGTAAGAATGTTATGAATGCCTTAAGTTACCTTTATGTCTTAAAATTTCTACGATTTATTCATGATTTAATGAGGTATGTTAAAATGCTTATGTTTTACAAGTAAAGTATAATTTCATACATGGACTAATGTTTTCATTTCTCACTTTTATATCCCTTGCTGAACATTTTATTCTCATCCCAGGTTTTTGAAATGTTTTTCACGGGTCAAGGGAAAGGTACATGATGTGATGATAGTGTCAAGGAAGTGTCAAGAATGAATCTATGTTTTATTTTAAATATGATTCCGATGATGGGGAAAATGAGTACTATCATTTATTTAACCACTTTGTTTACATGTGGAGTGTAATGCATGATTTATGTTCTAATTCTCAAAAACTCTAAACCTGAAAAGATCCTCAACGTGTATTCTTGAAATATCTCAAGATTAAGTAATGTTTAAGGCTTGGGCCTTATAGTAATCGCCATCACAAATCCTCATTAAATTGGGAACCCTCATTAGGAGTAAGCCCTATGTCCTCTTTAATTTGGGCCTCCTTTTCAGGAGTAAGCTCCAAGTCCCCTAACCTGGGCTGCCTTTTCAGGAAAAAGCCCCAGTCATAATTCCCCAAATTTGGACATCCTCCTCAAGAGTAAGCCCCAAACCTTAACTCCCTTAACTTTGGCCTCCTTTTCAAGAATAATCCCCAGTCTCAAATTTGGGCGTCCTCTTTAGGAGTAATCCCCATGTCCCTTAATTTCCAAATCTCTTTAACCTAGGCCTCCTCCTTAGGAATAAGCCCCAGTCTTAATTTCTCTTAACCAATCATAATTACTTTTCATCTGGGCTTCCAAATCAGGAGTAAAACCCTATCATAAGTCCCCTCCTAACTTGTGAATCTTTCCTAGAAGTAATCCCCAATATTAGAGTACCCAAATCTCCATGAAGCACATATACCTTTATGGACCCTATTCCTGGATTTCTTCCCGGAAGTAAATCTTAATCTTCATCTATTTGGGCAGTCACACATACATAAGCCCCAAATCATTGCATGGAAAAATTGTCTCGTTTCACCAATACCTCTTGTTTCTCACACCGAGCATGACCCACGTGAGCTTAAACCATAAAAGTAATCATGAAATCTTCTTTTGAGCATCAATCATGCAGAAACATCATACTCCCTTACTCGAACTACGTGGGTTCTGATTCCTTTTCCAAAACAAAGGATACGTAGGTAGCCCATCTGAGGTTATGATCCCAACTCTGAAATAATCCATGTCCTCATGAATGACAATAAACTTCCAGTGCCCCACTGAGTGGCTTTAAAACCAGTATGGTCATCATAATGACTAAGAGACTCTTATGTATTTAAAGATACCATCAAATAAGAATCTCTAACAAATATAGATTATTCTCTATTGATGAGGAACATAGAATACATATAAAATATTCTATAAATTTTATTCATATCAATCATTGATTGTCAGATTTAAAGGAAAGCACATTTTATACTTGGTAATGTAATAAGGATTCGGGAACATAACTTAAATCTATAAAGTGAGTCCTGGAGTAGACATTAATTCCCCTAAAAAAGGTGTGATGAGTCCGACCTCCCATCCTCTCGACCAATGCAAATTTCTAAGCCTCATCAGTCCACCACTAATGATCACCTACCTTTGGAAAGTAGGTCCAAATGGATATGGAATCATTGGATGTTTCCGGTTCTATGAACAAACCTGTTAGAAACTGATTGGAATGTTTGAACCTTCAATCAATGAGGTCATCCCCAATTCTAGAGGTAAACATATACCTATCATTATATACGTTTTTTTGGCATAAACATTGATTTTTAAAACTATTATATAGTTTAATAATATAATATTTGTTTTAAAAACTAATTTATGTCAATTTTGACACTATTTAGTAGTTGGTTTCAGTGAAAGTCATCACAACTTGATTATTTTGAACCAAATACATTTTATCAAACCGAAAATGTCATATTAACCTAAAAAATTTGTCTATTGAATCAAAAAATTCAAATTAAATTTATTTTAATTTTTATACTATCATTTATATGATTCTTTTATTAATAAGGAAAATTATGCATCATTATTTTGTCATAAATAAATATATTTATTTTATGTCTAAAAATTATAAATAAAATATCATCATATTTTAAATTATCTTATATTTCTAATGAGTATTTATAGTCTAAATTTTAACTTAAATTACCCCACATAAAATGTTTTTTATTGAAAAATATAAGTTTATGTCATTTTTTTCTTTACATTAAATTAATTAATATAAAGTGTTATTATCACTCTCAAGAGGCTCTATGAGGTCCCAAAATCGACCGATGGATGACCAAGGTCTGAAATGTATCAACTAATTGGAATAAGACACATGTTAGGGTAATTTAATCTTATTATAATATTTTGGTTTTACCCTTATTTACTGGATTTACCCTTTAGCCATGGTAAATAAAATATATACCGAAGTAATTATTCATAATGTCTAAAAATAAAATTTACCTATTTAAACATTTTGGACCTCCTGATTCCAAATATGGAATCAATTTTTCAAAATTCAAAATAATTAAGTGGTAGAAATTAATTTAAAATTAATTACCGTTGTCAAAACAAAAAGTGTATTTTTACGAAATAATAACTATAATACGATTGACACTGGTTTATGTCGAGTTTAAATTTAAAATTAAATACGACGACCTAAATTATATTAAATGATAAAAATAAAATGTAATTATACTTCCAAACCATTCATGTTTATAATTTAACATTATAAATTATTTCGATTTAAAAAGTTGTTTTTAATTAAAATTTACTATTTTTTCACTATTCATCAAAATATAAAAGTTTTCACAAAGGTACCAAATATTTATACAAAATAAATTTATATGTCCCACTTCAAAATAAGAATTTAATTTTAGTAAATTTAATATATAAAAGGGTAAAATATTTTATTTAAAAAGGGTTCCCCCTTAAAAGGTGGAAAACTTCATTTTTTGAAAAATACCACTTTTATCTTAAAAATTGAATTTTTCTTATATTATGTATAAAAAACAATAAATAATAATGTTAAAATTATATATGATATATAAAATTTAAAACGTTGTTAATACTATTTGTATCCTATTTCTTGAATGACTATTTTGGTAAGTCGTGGTGCGCTCGAACTCGGTATTGTGTGTAGCACAAAGTATTGAAATAATATGAAGAGATAACATACTATGAAATCTTGGGGTGTTACATTCTACCCTCATTAAATAAATTGTATCCTCTCAATTTGAAATTTTTATTTGAAAATAAAATGTTAAAATAGAAAAGTACCTTTGTGGAAAACCCACCTCATAAATTGGGTTAATAAAATTTAGTATTAATAAGAGGGAAAGAGAAATGAAAAAGACTCCACCGAATTATGATCTCGATTAGGAGAAAATTTGTGGGAATTAGGGACACATAATTGGAGGAATAATGTAAATATTTATAGGGAGTGATTGTGGTTATCAATCACAAACAAGTGTAAAATTGAGGGCCTCAAAGCCATCAATATGTGATGATTTAAAATATCATCGGTTCAACAAAACATAAGGTATTAGGATAACACATTTTTGGTTTTACGATACCTTCTCTAAAGGTTGAGAATAATTTTTTTCATAGAATAAATAGAAAAAAAGAATAATTTACAAGTAGTGTTCCTTCCATTAACTAATATCTACCGAAAACACATCTTTCACTCCAAAAGATAATATAATTCAAAAATATTCTATTTATCCTAATCATATAAGGTTATAAAAAATGAATTTATAATTTATTTCTCATACTATTCAAAAAACTAAATTATAAAACCTGGACATAATTTATGCCAGTGGTTGGTGATCCACCATTATCACCCTTCATTTGTGGGTTTAGGTCTTGCGGCCTTTCCGGACGTGAAGGGTTGTCACCCGACCTCCAGGTTTTCCTTTTTATGAAAATCCAAAAATAATCTCAAGAAATGATTTTACCTTAACAATAGTATCCACTGTAAAACAAAATAAATTCCAACCATTAGACTTATATAAAATACTTTTTTCCAGACTCACAGTCCAAAATTTATAAGGAAGGTACACACAATGAAGATCCTTTTTTCCATGTAATAACTTGTGTATACCTTCATCATCAATTCTTTTAAAACACTATAACACCCTGAATTACCATAAAAACTTATTTATTACATTCATGCTCTTTTATTCCTTATAGAATACTAGTTATACTCCTTCTATTTAAATTTGTTTAAACAACAATAATTATGGAATATATAATTCATTAATCAGTTCCAAGTTAGTCAATAATATCCAATATAATTTATCAGAATCAATAATCTCTTATTCCAAAATCACTACCTCATTATCTGAACCATATTTAGGTTTATCCCACCTTCAACCAGGTATTTTCCAAAAAGTTTAACTTGTTGTTGAGTCACTTTAATTAGTACCATGTAATCTCAAATCCTTAATGAAATAGTATTGCAGTAGAATCCTTATTTATGTGTATAATTAAAATAACCAGTAAATCGTTGATATAAAACTCAAATGACATAATTCTTTAACATAAACATAAGAAAACTAGTCATTACTCTTCATTTGTGGTAATTTTATAACATGATTATTATCCAACAACATAATTTGTTGTATACTATGATGATTTGGACATTTATTTGAGTAGTGTCCCACTGCATACAAATTTAGCATTTTAAATTTGAAACCTTTTTTTTACCCTTGAAACCATATACTTAGTTTCCTTTTTCTCCAAACTTATAACAAATTCCCATTCCCTTCAAGCATTTATCATGGTGATTCTATCCATAATTATCACATATGGGAAAATCCTTCTTTCCCTTCTTCCCATTATCCATCTTTCTCTCTTCCATAATTTTCTTCTCTTTCTTCCCTTCAAATCCATTTGACTCAGATAATTTGTTACTTATCTTATTAACACATGAAATTATTTTTTTCATATGATTAGAATACATGGGAGACTATTTCCCATATAAATTTTGGCTTAATAACCTAAAATATAAGATCCTTCATAATCTTTCGATCATGTGAATTGCTATAATTCTCATTCCTTCTACTAGGAACCATTTTTAAACATTGGCATACACTAGGTTAGTTTGTGAATCACAATGCATAATTCCAAAATTGTAAAATAGATAATGTAAATTAAAAAGATCATTCATATAATCTATAATCATAAAATGTTTTCCTTGAGGAAGTATTTACTCCTAAATCATTCAGAATGGATTGTAATGAAAATTTGAATTATCCTAATCATATTTCCTGGGAGTGTCATAACCAAGTGTGCAGCAAGGCTTGTTGTTGTGTACCACGATACCACAGGTCAATCCCGAAACTCCTTTCCACTCCTAGTTATATCTTTTCTCGAGCCACCTCTACCTGCTTGTATCCATACAAGGATCTATTGCTTAGAAAATACACCAAATCTCTACATTACCAAAATACTAGGATATTCTTCTATACTAACCCTCAAAGTCTACCTTAGGGTAATTTTCTCAAACCAGAGTTTATCTAAAGATATTTCCAAGTTTGTTTCCAAGCTTCCTCTAATACCAACTGTAACGCCCTGACCAAAGTCAATGAGAGTAGGTGAATTATTTTAATACATTGGCATGATTAAAAGGAATCATGTCCTAAAAGACCGATCAGTTTTGCAGTCTTGGAAAATATATTACATACATAAACATTACATTAAACATTAGAAAAAAAAACAATATAAATGATCCATTTATAACTCCATTAATCCCCCAACATAACCCTACTAATCGATCATAATACACTTCATGGAATCTTGGGAAAATAAAACATAAGAAATGGGTGAGCTCATGTAACACCCCAGGAATTTATAGTGTGTTATTTCTTCAAAATAATTCAATAACTTTCACTACACACAACACCAAGTTCAATCACACCATGACTTACCAAACAAGCTGTTAAAAAGAGGTTATGAATAGTGTTAACTAAATTTTAAACTTTATATAATCCTTATAATTTTAGAATCCATATTATGAAATTCTTAGACATAATGTAAGAACAAATTCATTTTCAGTATTGCACTTTTACCAAATTTTAATAGTGAAACCTTTTTAGATACTATATTTTAAACTTTTTGACTAAATGGGGACATCAAAAATTTAAAATGAAACATCCCAAGCTTCCACGGTACGCTAGCGTGTGTTGTACGCAACACCGAGTTCTAACACACCGTAACCAATCAAACTAGCTGTTATGAATAGTAATACCTACTTTTTGAAGTTATATATATTTTATATTTTAAAATGGACTTCATTTTTGGATTCAGAATATCAAATTTAGTCTAAGGTAAAATTTTGGTACTTTTCGGATAACTTTCATATTTTGATGAATAGTGAAAATTACTAAATTTTAATTAAAAACAACTTTTTTAATCAAAATAATTAATAGTGATAAATTATGAATTTGAGTGGTTTCAAAGTATATTTAGAATATATTTTTACCATTTAATATAATGTTGTTCATTGAACATAATTTTACAATTAAACCGAACATAAACAAGTATCAATCTTTTGATAGTTATTATCTCTTAAAAACACGCTTTTTGTTTTGACAGCGGGAATTAATTTTAAATTAATTTCTGCCACTTCTGTGTTTTGAATTTAGGAAAATGGATTCCATATTTGGAATCAGGATGTTCAAATTGTGTAAATAGGTAACTTTTATTTTTAGACATTTTGAATAATTACTGCGGTAAATATTTTATTTACCATGGTTAAGGGTAAATCCGGTAAATAAGGGTTAAAAAATAATATTATAATAATACTAAATTACCCTAAAACGTGTCTTAACCCTATTGGTTGATACATGGTCGACCATGGGCATCTTTGTGTTTATTTTGGGACCCCATGGATCAACTTGTAAGTGATAATGACACATTATATTAATAAAGTTAAAATAAAAATAAAAATGGCATAAGCTTACATCTTTTAGAAGAACAATTTGTACATAGGGTTATACATGTTGGATTTTCGATTATAAATATTCATTAGAAAGCTAAAAAGATTTACTACATAATGATATTTTATTTATAATTTTTAGACATTAAATAATTTATTTTATTTATGACACAACGATGATGCAGTAATTACTATAATAGTGAAAAAATAAAATAATTGATATTATAAATACCCAAATAAATATAATATGAAACTTTTAATGAATTAAACTAATTTTATAGGATAATATGATATATTAGGATTGATTTAATTGACTTTGTTCGAAGTAATCAATCTGTTATGAGTTTCACAAAAATCAACTATTGAATAGTGTCAAAATTGACATAAAAGAGTTCTTAAAACAAATATTATATTATTAATTGATATTAAATTCCTAAAAATCTAAGGTTCGGCCAAGAGACTTATATTATGATAGGTTAATCATTAATGGACCACTTGGGGGTCGCTTGGATGTATATAGTAAGTTTATTAACCATATTATATAAAAATACAAAGAGACATTGTAAAAGTGAAACTAATTAACTTAGAGTTAATACTTAAAGATAAGGTTAATATAAGTACCCAAACCTGTCTAAATTCTATTGGATGAGTTGTTTTCGACCTATCCCCACCTCATCCTTTGAATAGTAAACTTTGGAGCCTTTGGAAACCGAATATGAATTTATTATAAATTAATATTTCTAGCTTTTCCAAAGGTGCCCCTCACCCCTCTTATAAAAGGGCACTCCTCCTTCTCATTTCCTCACACCTCTCAAGCCACTTGGCTCGTCCAAACTCTGCCCAACTAAGCTCCCCACATCCCTCTACTCCTCCTTGAAGCTTCCCCTTAGGCAGAAAGCATTTCAAGAAGTCCTTTGGTTCCAACCAAAGTGAGTTACCTAGATTAAAGGTAACGATTTCTCTTAAATTATTTTCATTTATTTTGCTTCTCCAACCCCCAAACTCTTTTTATTTCCTTTCTTTTGTAACAACACCAGTATCCAAAATATACTAGGATGTTGTTATAAGAAGGATTCAAACTACACATACACACAACTCCATCTAATGGATGATGAACATAATGTTTCTGTGGATGGCAAACTAACGCCTCATGAAACGATGATTGTTCAAATACATCTTACCACCTCTCATGGTGGCCATTATGATGGAACTGTAATTAAATATGATATTAATGATATATATTTTATATATAAGCTTCTGTAATTCCATTTTATTTCATACCATTATTCTTTTCATGTTGTATATACATACAATAATTTCATTTGAGGAAGTGCGGACTACCGCCCCCTTAAAATGATATGACTCGTTCATACCACACATGGAACGTATAAAGGATGGTGTTAATGAACTTAAGTAACATATATAAAATATTATATTATACTGGAATAGTAATATACCTATGTATCATTTGGATTTGATTCTTTTAAAATGAAAATTAAATGGAAGTAGCGTTCGTGCGTACGTACGGACTACCGTCTCCACGAACGCGATAAGATTCATTCTCCATCATATCTATTCAATTATTATTCTCATTTTAGGGTTAAAAATAATGTTAATATCATTCTGATTATGAATAAGATATAATCTATCCATTACAAACATGTCTTACGTAACCAAACATTTAAGAAGAACGAATCGATTATCACCCGAAACGACGATAATACTAAGATATTATTAATAAAGCAATGTTAAAAGATCATATATGATATCATATTAATGTATATTATTCTTGTATAATTTAATAATAATTATTTCACCATTATACAGGAGGTTAACCTACCCCAACAAAGGAAAAGTACAAGGTAAGGGTTATTTCACAATCTCTTCTTTATCCGAGGTTGTTTATACGTAATAATCTACTGGGATCTCATTATCATCCACATCCATGTTTCTTCAAAATGTATTTCAAAACATTTTTACTATTTACAAGAATATGGGTTAAAGTCATTTATACCCTTGTTTGACTTTTTATAAGAGGTTTATAAAGGAATCTTTCCGTCATTTTCAAAACAAGGTCCTTTTTAACCTTTTCGACAGAATTAAGATAAGAATGTTTTTTTACTTATACGGCGGGTGCGGTTATTTTACGCCATTATAAAATCGTCAAAGCTTTCCTTACAAGCTTACAAGAATATTTTCAAGAAAATGTTTTATTTTATATGGCACTTAAATTATTTCAAAAATAGAAAGAGATATTTCTCTAAAAAGTGTTTTGATTTCATCTATGTCAACATCCTTTAATGGATTTTACGCTTATTTGAAGTTGATTTATTATAATACAAAACTTCTATATTGTATTGAAGGTTTTGTGATATGTTTGACTGTGGATGTGCTATTTTATACCATTCATAGTTTATGGTGAAACTATTGACATTTCGTATGCTAGTTTTAATCTGAATGTTTATGTTATATTTCAAACTTTTCTTCAGATGAATGTGTTAAACAAGTATGTTCCGGGTTGGGGACCGGTAAAAGTAAGCCCTCCAGGTTGGAGACTGGTTAAAGTAAGCCCTCCAGGTTAGGGACTGGTAAAAGTATGCCCTCCGGGTTGGTGTCCGGTTATTAGAGGCACTCCGGGTTGGTGTCCGGTTATTAGAGGCACTCCGGGTTGGTGTCCGGTTATTAGAGGCACTCCGGGTTGGGTTCCGGTTAGAAGTAACCCCTAGGTATTGGGATGAGGCCTAGACAAAGAAATTAACGTTTAGCATTATGCATTACAACATTATGAAAGTGGTTATTGATATTGCATGTGATTATTCGATTAGTAGAATATCCATGTGAACAAGTAAATGGCATTATTTCATTTTACTTTTGCCATACCATGTTGAAGTTCAATTTTAAAAGGCTTTTGTTTTATTAATTCATTGCCTTAAATGTTTATGCTTATTTTGAATGTTCCGCTATATTGTTATCCTTACTGGGCATTTGAGCTCACCCCTTTTCTATGTTTTATTTTTCCCAGGTAGTGAAGAAGTAAATTATGATTGACTTGCAGGGATATTATGAGGGGTTTATAGTGTGGACGTTGGAAACATTATGTTGTTGTAGTAGTTTTTCACTTTGAAATGTAATGTAAAACTTTATGATTATATCTAGTGTTTCCAAGGCTACTAAACCAATCGGTCTTTCGGGATTTGATCTTTCTTGTGATCATGCCAATGTTACGAAGTAATGCACCGACTCTGGGTAGCTGGGGTCGGGGCGTTATAGTTGGTATCAGAGGAAGTTTAGTACAAACCTTGGAAGCTAGATTTAGATAAACTCTGATTAGAGCACGTAGACCTAAGATGAACTTTGAGGATTAGTATAGAAGAACTTCCTAGAATTTTGGTATTGTAGAGATTTTGTGAGTTTTCCGAGCAATACATCCCTGTCTGGATACGAGCAGGTAGAGGCGGCTCTGGCACAGATGTACCTAGGGGTAAAACCCGAAAACACCGCTTTGAGCTATACTCGAACGGGAACTGGTGCACGAAAACGGGCCTTGCTGCACTCTTGGTTACGACACTCCCGGGGGATATGCTTAGGATAATTATCATTTTCTTTACAAACCATTATGAAGGGTTTATGAGTATATACATCCTCAAAGGAGACATTTTTATTATTATGGATTATATCCATAAATAGTTCAATTTATGTTAAGTGTTTTATAAGTATGGGATTATGTATTTTGATTCATAAACTGATCTAGTGTATGCCATTGTTTAGAAATGGCGCCCAGTAGAAGGAATGAGAACTCCAGAAATGCACATGATCCAAAGAGAAGGAAGGATCATATCTTTCATGGTCTTAAGCTAGAATTTATAAGAGAAATAGTCTCCCATGTATTATCATCATATGAAGAAATAATATCATGTGTTGATAAGATAAGTAAAGAGTTTACTGAGTCCTATGGCTTTGAAGGGAAGCAAGAGAAGAAAAGGATGGAAGAGAGAAAGATGGATAAAAGTAAGAGGGAAAAGAAGAATTTTCCCATATGTGGTAACTGTGGAAAGAAACACCCTGGAACTTGCCTGAAAGGAATGGGAGTTTGTTATAAGTGTGGAGGAAAAGGGCACAAAGTACATGACTGCAAGGGTAATAAAATGGTTTCAAATGTACAATGCTTCATTTGCAAGGTGTTTGGACACTACGCGAACCTATGTCCCAGTCATCATACTATGCCGCAAATGATGCTATTGGATAATAATCAAGTTATGATACTACCACAGATTAAGAGGAATGATTAGAGTTATTATGTTGATTATATCAATTGAGTGTTGTATCAACAATGTACTTGTTACAATAATCATGGAGTATATAAGGATTGTACTGCAGTACTATTTCATTAAGGACTTGAGATTGTGTGGAACAAAGAAAAGTGACTCATTAGCAGGATAGATTTTTGGAAAATATATGGTTGAGAGAATGATAAACCATAATATAGTTCTGATACTGAGGTAGTGATTTTGGAATAATATGTGATTGTTTTGGATAAATTATATTGGATATTCTTGACTACCTTGGAACTGATTAATGATTTGTATATTCCATCATTGTTGGGGTTTAAAACATTTTTGGATTAATGAAGTATACCCAGCATTCTATATGGAATAAGGGAGCATGAATGTAATCAATAAGGAATATGGTAATACATGATGAAGGTATTCATATGCTATTACGGGGTAAAAAGGATCTATATTATGTTTACCTTCCTTATGAATGTTGAACTGTGAGTTTGGACAGAAGTATTTTGGATAGTTCTAGTTTGGATTATTTTGGATTGCCATAAAAGGATAACCCGGAGGTCGGGCGGCAACCCGTCGCGTCCGGCAAGGCTGCGAGACTTGAACCCACAACCGAAGGGTGACAAGGGTGTATCACCTACCACTGGCCCACGAGATGTCCTGGATTAAATAATGTAGTTTTTATTAAAAGATCTTGTAGATTAATTATAAATTCGTTTATTTTGGAACCCTATACGAATAGTGTAAATAGAATTTTTTTTTTACATTCTATTATCTTTTAGAGTGAAAGATGAGTTTGTGGTAGAAATTTATTAATGGATAAAACTCTAATTATAATGTAAGTATATTTCCTTATGATCTTAGCCAATCTCATAAATAAATTCCTCAATATTAAGAAAAGCAACTTAGAACAAAAATGTTTTCCTATATGGTACCTTAAATCATCACTAATTTATGGCTTTGGGATTGTTGGCCTTTTCATAGCCATGTTCTCTAACACTATCCATCAGATAATTGATGGTTAGATTTTTCTTCCATATCCATATTTTCCTACATGGAACCCTAGTATGTGTTATTTTCGGTAATCTTCATACTTTCGACTCTTTATTTTAAATAGAGGCCTCATTAATTCATTTTTCGATGTGGGATTTCAACTAAGATATTTTGAAACGTCAAAAATGTGTTATCCCAATACCCTATGTTTTGTTGAACCGATGGTATTTCAAATCATCATAGATTGATGATTTTAAGGACCTCAATTTTATACTTTTTTGTGATTGATGACCTCAATCACTACCTATAAATATTTACATTTTCATCCAATTATATGTCTCTAATTGCCACCAATGTTCTCCTAATAGAGATCATAATTTGGTGGTGATCCTTTCATTTCTCTTTTCCTCATATTAAGACTAAATTTTAGTAACCCAATTTCCGATGCGGGTTTTCCCACAAAGATATTTTCTATTTTCAACCTTTTATTTTCGAAGAACAATTTCAAATTGCGAGGACGCAATTTATTGAAGGAGGGGAGAATGTAACACCCCAGGAATTTATAGTGTGTTATTTCTTCAAAATAATTCAATAACTTTCACTACACGCAACACCAAGTTCAATCACACCATGACTTACCAAACAAGCTGTTAAAAAGAGGTTATGAATAGTGTTAACTAAATTTTAAACTTTATATAATCCTTATAATTTTAGAATCCATATTATGAGTTTCTTAGACATAATGTAAGAACAAATTCATTTTCAGTATTGCACTTTTACCAAATTTTAATAGTGAAACCTTTTTAGATACTATATTTTAAACTTTTTGACTAAATGGGGACATCAAAAATTTAAAATGAAACATCCCAAGCTTCCACGGTACGCTAGCGTGTGTTGTACGCAACACCGAGTTCTAACACACCGTAACCAATCAAACTAGCTGTTATGAATAGTAATACCTACTTTTTGAAGTTATATATATTTTATATTTTAAAATGGACTTCATTTTTGGATTCATAATATCAAATTTAGTCTAAGGTGAAATTTTGGTACTTTTCGGATAACTTTCATATTTTGATGAATAGTGAAAATTACTAAATTTTAATTAAAAACAACTTTTTTAATCAAAATAATTAATAGTGATAAATTATGAATTTGAGTGGTTTCAAAGTATATTTAGAATATATTTTTACCATTTAATATAATGTTGGTCATTGAACATAATTTTACAATTAAACCGAACATAAACAAGTGTCAATCTTTTGATAGTTATTATCTCTTAAAAACACGCTTTTTTGTTTTGACAGCGGGAATTAATTTTAAATTAATTTCTGCCACTTCTGTGTTTTGAATTTAGGAAAATGGATTCCATATTTGGAATCAGGATGTTCAAATTGTGTAAATAGGTAACTTTTATTTTTAGACATTTTGAATAATTACTGCGGTAAATATTTTATTTACCATGGTTAAGGGTAAATCCGGTAAATAAGGGTTAAAAATTAATATTATAATAATACTAAATTACCCTAAAACGTGTCTTAACCCTATTGGTTGATACATGGTCGACCATGGGCATCTTTGTGTCTATTTTGGGACCCCATGGATCCACTTGTAAGTGATAATGACACATTATATTAATAAAGTTAAAATAAAAATAAAAATGGCATAAGCTTACATCTTTTAGAAGAACAATTTGTACATAGGGTTATACATGTTGGATTTTCGATTATAAATATTCATTAGAAAGCTAAAAAGCTTTACTACATAATGATATTTTATTTAGAATTTTTAGACATTAAATAATTTATTTTATTTATGACACAACGATGATGCAGTAATTACTATAATAGTGAAAAAATAAAATAATTGATATTATAAATACCCAAATAAATATAATATGAAACTTTTAATGAATTAAACTAATTTTATAGGATAATATGATATATTAGGATTGATTTAATTGACTTTGTTCGAAGTAATCAATCTGTTATGAGTTTCACAAAAATCAACTATTGAATAGTGTCAAAATTGACATAAAAGAGTTCTTAAAACAAATATTATATTATTAATTGATATTAAATTCCTAAAAATCTAAGGTTCGGCCAAGAGACTTATATTATGATAGGTTAATCATTAAGGGACCACTTGGGGGTCGCTTGGATGTATATAGTAAGTTTATTAACCATATTATATAAAAATACAAAGAGACATTGTAAAAGTGAAACTAATTAACTTAGAGTTAATACTTAAAGATAAGGTTAATATAAGTACCCAAACCTGTCTAAATTCTATTGGATGAGTTGTTTTCGACCTATCCCCACCTAATCCTTTGAATAGTCAACTTTTGAGCCTTTGGAAACCGAATATGAATTTATTATAAATTAATATTTCTAGCTTTTCCAAAGGTGCCCCTCACCCCTCTTATAAAAGGGCACTCCTCCTTCTCATTTCCTCACACCTCTCAAGCCACTTGGCTCGTCCAAAATCTGCCCAACTAAGCTCCCCACATCCCTCTACTCCTCCTTGAAGCTTCCCCTTAGGAAGAAAGCATTTCAAGAAGTCCTTTGGTTCCAACCAAAGTGAGTTACCTAGATTAAAGGTAACAATTTCTCTTAAATTATTTTCATTTATTTTGCTTCTCCAACCCCCAAACTCTTTTTATTTCCTTTCTTTTGTAACAACACCAGTATCCAAAATATACTAGGATGTTGTTATAAGAAGGATTCAAACTACACATACACACAACTCCATCTAATGGATGATGAACATAATGTTTCTGTGGATGGCAAACTAACGCCTCATGAAACGATGATTGTTCAAATACATCTTACCACCTCTCATGGTGGCCATTATGATGGCACTGTAATTAAATATGATATTAATGATATATATTTTATATATAAGCTTCTGTAATTCCATTTTATTTCATACCATTATTCGTTTCATGTTGTATATACATACAATAATTTCATTTGAGGAAGTGCGGACTACCGCCCCCTTAAAATGATATGACTCGTTCATACCACACATGGAACGTATAAAGGATGGTGTTAATGAACTTAAGTAACATATATAAAATATTATATTATACTGGAATAGTAATATACCTATGTATCATTTGGATTTTATTCTTTTAAAATGAAAATTAAATGGAAGTAGCGTTCGTGCGTACGTACGGACTACCGTCTCCACGAACGCGATAAGATTCATTCTCCATCATATCTATTCAAGTATTATTCTCATTTTAGGGTTAAAAATAATGTTAATATCATTCTGATTATGAATAAGATATAATCTATCCATTACAAACATGTCTTACGTAACCAAACATTTAAGAAGAACGAATCGATTATCACCCGAAACGACGATAATACTAAGATATTATTAATAAAGAAATGTTAAAAGATCATATATGATATCATATTAATGTATATGATTCTTGTATAATTTAATAATAATTATTTCACAATTATACAGGAGGTTAACCTACCCCAACAAAGGAAAAGTACAAGGTAAGGGTTATTTCACAATCTCTTCTTTATCCGAGGTTGTTTATACGTAATAATCTACTGGGATCTCGTTATCATCCACATCCATGTTTCTTCAAAATGTATTTCAAAACATTTTTACTATTTACAAGAATATGGGTTAAAGTCATTTATACCCTTGTTTGACTTTTTATAAGAGGTTTATAAAGGAATCTTTCCGTCATTTTCAAAACAAGGTCCTTTTTAACCTTTTCGACAGAATTAAGATAAGAATGTTTTTTTTTACTTATACGGCGGGTGCGGTTATTTTCCGCCATTATAAAATCGTCAAAGCTTTCCTTACAAGCTTACAAGAATATTTTCAAGAAAATGTTTTATTTTATATGGCACTTAAATGATTTCAAAAATAGAAAGAGATATTTCTCTAAAAAGTGTTTTGATTTCATCTATGTCAACATCCTTTAATGGATTTTACGCTTATTTGAAGTTGATTTATTATAAGACAAAACTTCTATATTGTATTGAAGGTTTTGTGATATGTTTGACTGTGGATGTGCTATTTTATACCATTCATAGTTTATGGTGAAACTATTGACATTTCGTATGCTAGTTTTAATCTGAATGTTTATGTTATATTTCAAACTTTTCTTCAGATGAATGTGTTAAACAAGTATGTTCCGGGTTGGGGACCGGTAAAAGTAAGCCCTCCAGGTTGGGGACTGGTTAAAGTAAGCCCTCCAGGTTAGGGACTGGTAAAAGTATGCCCTCCGGGTTGGTGTCCGGTTATTAGAGGCACTCCGGGTTGGTGTCCGGTTATTAGAGGCACTCCGGGTTGGTGTCCGGTTATTAGAGGCACTCCGGGTTGGGTTCCGGTTAGAAGTAACCCCTAGGTATTGGGATGAGGCCTAGACAAAGAAATTAACGTTTAGCATTATGCATTCCAACATTATGAAAGTGGTTATTGATATTGCATGTGATTATTCGATTAGTAGAATATCCATGTGAACAAGTAAATGGCATTATTTCATTTTACTTTTGTCATACCATGTTGAAGTTCAATTTTAAAAGGCTTTTGTTTTATTAATTCATTGCCTTAAATGTTTATGCTTATTTTGAATGTTCCGCTATATTGTTATCCTTACTGGGCATTTGAGCTCACCCCTTTTCTATGTTTTATTTTTCCCAGGTAGTGAAGAAGTAAATTATGATTGACTTGCAGGGATATTATGAGGGGTTTATAGTGTGGACGTTGGAAACATTATGTTGTTGTAGTAGTTTTTCACTTTGAAATGTAATGTAAAACTTTATGATTATATCTAGTGTTTCCAAGTCTACTAAACCAATCGGTCTTTCGGGATTTGATCTTTCTTGTGATCATGCCAATGTTACGAAGTAATGCACCGACTCTGGGTAGCTGGGGTCGGGGCGTTACAGCTCAGATGCTTAATAAGGATAACGATATAGTAGAAACATTCCCAAATAAGTATAAACATTTAAGGAAATGTATGAAACTAAAACAAAAGCCTTTTAAACATAAACTTCAGCATAAGTTGGCCAATATAAAAAAAATAATTCATTTACTAATTCACATGGATATTCTACTAGATTAATAATCACCTGAAATATCAATAGCCAATTTCATAATGATGGAATGCATAATTCCAGACTTCATAACACATACTCAAGGCCTTGTTCCAAGACTAAAAATAAGATTTTATCAAGGCCTTGTTCCAAGACACTAGTTTGTCTCATGAGACCTACCGATGCATCAATTAGCTATAGTGGGATACACCCGTCACATAATAAGTCCAACACATTTCTCATATGAAAAGGTTTGAACATAACATATGTTTGATCGGTTAATCTCGGCCCACCGATATTGTCCGCTCTGGCCCAGTTTCTCCCCTGGGCCTCACGGCTTTAAAACGCGTCGATGAGGGGAAGGTAGGCACGGGATTTTAAACACCCACCAATCTCCTTCCACAACCGATGTGGGATTGGTTCAGTCGGGAAGCGGGCTAACAATCCTAGCCAGGGACCACAACAATCCCCCCCCAAGCCCACAGCGGTCCCGAAACCACCCTCTGATACCAATTGTGGGATCGGTTAATCTCGGCCCACCGATATTGTCCGCTCTGGCCCAGTTTCTCCCCTGGGCCTCACGGCTTTAAAACGCGTCGATGAGGGGAAGGTAGGCACGGGATTTTAAACACCCACCAATCTCCTTCCACAACCGATGTGGGATTGGTTCAGTCGGGCAGCGGGCTAACAATCCTAGCCAGGGACCACAACAACATAAACATTCCTATTAAAAACTAGCATACTGAATGTCAAAACATTATCAATAAACCATGAATGGTATTAAAATAAAACATCCACAGTTAAACATATCAAAAAACCTTTAATACAATATAGAAAATTTTAATCAATATAAATTAACATCAAACATGTTTAAAATCCATCAAAGTATGTTGAAATAGATGAAAATCATTTGTAAAACTCTTGAAGAGTAATATCACTTTTTCATGAAAACATTTAAAAGTCAAACAATTTTGAAGGAATGCATTTATAATGTTTTTTGAGTCAAAGTGTCCCATACCACTTTGAATCTGTTTAAATAATTAAAATTTTAAAACATTCATGTCTATATAAATAGATCCTTAAAACCATTTTGAAAACATGGACACTAATAAAGAAGATTTAGAAGAATAAATCATTAAAACATTTACAATTATTTTTTAGTTAAAATTACTTTAAAAAGAATCCCTTTGAAAACTATTTTATGAAACATAAACATGGATAAAAAATATTTCTCAGTAGATACTTACATAAAAACAACCTCGAATAATAAAGAGATTGTGAAATTTACCCTTACGTTGGAGTTTCCTTTGGTCCAGGGTACATTTAACCTCTTATATAATGACCATAGTATGTTATTAAATTAAACCAGAACCATATTCATATTTATTATATCATAAATGATTCAGTTAATATTTTATTCTACCCATTTCATAATGATTTCCATGTTAAATTATCATTTCGGGTAATAATCGCTTTCTTTATCGTACATGTTTTAATTTGTAATTCTTGATCGTATCACTTAGATCAAGATTAAAATACCTATAGAATATAAACCTTTATGTATATGTAATATATATTCAGAATATAAATATTTATATTAGATAGATATATGAAAAAGAAGGCACCGTTTATAGAGACAGTAGACCGTACGTACGCATAAACGTTGTTTCCATTTTCCTATCATATTAAACGGAAGTAAGTGATTAAGATATATGTAAGAATATATATATATATCTACAGTAATATTATTATGTCATATATGAAATACATATTAATAATATAAATTTTTAAAATCATCGTTGAATGGTGAACGTTGAAATGAATCTCATCGCGTCGTTGAGATGACAATCCGTTCGTATACACAAGCGATAATATCATTTTATTAAAAGTGAAATCAAATGTAATTGGATGTTATATAATATATACAAAATAATTAAAATATTATATTTATTATTTTCATCATTTATACTCATTATTATAACCATCCAAAATAATGAAGTGTTGAATAATAATCTACACCACGACGTGGAGACGGTAAGCCGTTCGTACGCACTTACGGTGACTTTGTTATTTATAGGATGGATAAAATAATAAATATGGTTGTAACACATTTATAATAACATCTCAGTATGTATAATTTACTAGATTTATTATTTTTTTATGGAATCAACAAAGAAATAGGAAGTGTAAGAAGAAAAAACATGAAAGAGGGAGGTGAAATTGTTACCTCTTTTTCGGGTGTTTCCTTTTGAGTTGATAAAAAGGGCTCCATAAGTGGCTTTCTGATCAAAATAAGGCCTCTAGGTAGAATTTAGGAAACATTATAGGAGATTTGGGTAGGTTTTTTTCGATACAAATTGCATTGGAGTTGTGATTTTGAGAGAAGGGGAAGTACCCTTTTATAAGAGAGGTGTCAGTCACATTTTAAAAAACATGATATATTATTTTATAATTTACTCATTTTGGTTAATAATGGATCAAAAATGATTTAACTATATTTAAGAGAGGTTTCAGTCACTTTTGGGTCACCACATTATCCTTATCTTTTATATTTAACTCTTACATAAATAGTCTAACTTTTACCATGTATTCTTGTATTATTATTCTAATTGGTTATTTAACATACTATAAACTTACAAAAGAATATAAAGTGTTTAATTAATGATATAAATATATTTATATAATTTATTGGGAAGAAAATTAGATTTTTAAGACAATAATATAATTTAATAATATAATATTTGCTTTAGAAACTAATTTATGTCAATTTTGACACTATTTAGTATTTGGTTTTTGTGAAAGTCATCTCAACTAGATTACTTCTAACATAATACACCAAATCAATACAAACATGTCATATTAAACAAAAAAAATCGTGGATGGAATCAAAACATTCGAATTATATTTATTTTAATATTTAAAATATCATTTATTTGATTCTTTTAATAATAAGGAAAAGAGTGCATCATTATTGTGTCATAAATAAATATATTTATATTATGTCTAAAAATTATAAATAAAATAACATCATGTATTAAATCATTTTAGATTTCTAATTTGTATTTATAGTCGAAACGATAACTTATATAACCCCATTTAAATGTCTTCCTACTAAAAGATGTATGTTTCTGTCATTTTTTCCTTTACTTTAAATTAATTAATATAAAGTGTCATTATCACTCTGAAGTGGATCCATGAGGTTAAAAAATCGACCCAAGGATTCTCATGGTCGGACATGTATCAACCAATTGGAATATGACACATTTTTGGGTAATTTAATTTTATTATAATATTAATTGTTTACCCTTATTTATCGGATTTAACCTTTAGACATGGTAAATAAAATATGTACCGATGTACTAATACATAATGTATAAAAAAATTACCCATTTAAACATTTTGGACCTCTTGATTCCAAATATGGAATCCAATTTTCCAAATTCAAAACAAAAAAGTGGCAAAAATTAATTTAAAAATATTTCCAGTTGTCAAAACAAAAAGCGTGTTTTTTAAAAATAATAACTATCAAAAGATTGACACTTTTTTATGTCAAGTTTATATGTTAAATTACATAAAATAACCTAAATTATATTTAATGGTAAAAATATGATCTAAACATAATTAAAAACTATTCAAATTTATAATTTAAAACCCTAAATTATTTTGATTAAAAAAGTTTTTTTTAAATAAAATTTAGTATTGTTTCAATATTCATCAAAATATGAAAGTTATAAGAAAAGTACCAAAAATTTATACAAAATTTTTTTTTATGAAACTATTATAAATAAGAATTTAATTTCACTAAATAGAATATATAAAAGTGTTAAATATTGTATTTAAAACGGGTTCACTATTACAAGTCTGAAAAACAAATTTTTTTTAAAAATTCAACTTTTATCTTAAAAAATTTATTTTTCTTATATTATGTATAAAAATAAAAACATTTTAATGTTAGAATTATATAGGATATATATAATTTAAAATTTGTTTGATAATATTCATAACCTCTTTTTTGAATGACTATTTTAGTAAGTCATGGTGCACTCGAACTCGGTGTTGCGTGCAGCGCAAGTTATTGAAATACTTTTAAGAGATAACATAGTATGATATCTTGGGGTGTGAAATAATTGAATGAAAACCATTTTTATTCCAAAATAATATTTTATAAAAATGTTTTAATATTTGTTTTTAAAAAATTTTAAATGGTTTATTAAATAAACTTTTACCCATTTTTGTTTTTTTTATATTTTTTAGAGGATTCTCAATATCATTTTAAAAAAAATTACAATCTCTATTTTATAAAAAAATGCGAAAAGAGTATTTTTTTTCTAACATGGTTTTTATGAAAAACGTTTCTCATAGTCTTTACTGATAAAATATTTCAAGCTTCCCTTACATGTTTTCAAATTTATCTTAAAAAAAATGTTTTCCTTAATATTTGTTAATTTTTGAAATTTTAAATAAACGATTTTAATTTCAAAAACTTATTTTGAAAATGTTCTAAAAAGTTTTTTTCAAATATGAAAGAAAATTTTCCTCAAGATATGTTTTTAATGTTTTGTAAATATTTATTTATATTTTTATGGGTTATTTTAAAATAAAGTTATTTTCAAAATATTATATGAATTTTTAGTTTTAAAAAGTTATTTTTGAATAAAACTAATCTTCCACAAGAAAAGTTCCTTGTGATTTATTTTTCAAAACAATTTCCCATCTATGATGAAAACCATTGATATACCCTTTTATTTTCAACGAATTTAAAAAAGTATACCATTATTATTACTTCTCTAAAAATTTTATGATTACAAGACGTTTATGAAACCCATTTTTATTCCAGGGGTTATAACATGAGAGAATTATTATGAAACCTACTTCATTTTCCACAAGTTATTCCAAGATAAAATGATGAAATAATTATGAAACCTATATCTATTATATAGGTTATTATATGATTAAATTTTTATGAAAACCAATTATTTTCATGGGTTATGATATGATTCATCTTTCATGATCTTGTGGAACATATATGCATGATATTAATTAAGTGATGGATTAGACATATATCTCACTCTAATTAGTTGGGTAAAGAGTTATATCTCATGATATGGATAGGAGTGGAATATGGAGAAACCCTATTTTAGTAAGTAAATTTTTTAGCTAGGATGGTCTTGGGAGTAAACCATTACTACTATTATGGTTTTGGGAGTGAACATATTCCACTATGATGGACTTTGGAGTGATCCTTGAATACAATGTTAATGATTTTATATTCCTATGTGTATGAAATAATTGATTGTCTTATGCCACTATTGTTCTCTCATGGATCATGTCCGTTGATTCCTTTATTATTCAGGTCTTATAAACTTACAAGAATTTTTCATAACTCAAGATTATGATCTTTGATGAGTAGGTTATGGATTTCAATTGTTATGTTGTTGTTCTCGTACCCCTATATTCATGTTATGCCTACGTATCTCCCTTATTTACCCTTAATGAGCATCTAATCTCGTATTTTTTATTTTTTACTTTCCCTAGGTTGTAATGATTTTTTTTAATAAGGATATGTATATAAAGCATAGTTAATGGTAAGATCATTATGGGAGCCATTGATTAAATTTTACCAAATTACAATATTATATGCCTAATCTCCAAAGATATTGAACTATTACAATACCCATGCATGTTTCTATGCAATGTATTCAATATTCATCTAAATTGAATGTGATATCTACTTATGAAAATATTGGGTCACTATATTTGGTATTAGATGAAAACGAATGAATTTGATCTTTGGGAACTCTTATGTGTGATAAATGGATGAATCATTGCGCTCTTTCCAAGAGATTCCCCTGTGGAGAATGGTGTGTCTGAACCAAGTGGTGTAGCTACCCATGGAGTTCCTTGATAGGTATCACTTAATTCATAGTGGAAATAATTTCATACTATTATAGCTGGTATTAGATGAAAGTTTTAGTTATCCTTTGAAAATTATAACGAGAAACATTTAGTTAGATCCCTATGGATATTTCAAAGGATATTTCTAGATATATGTCTATGTCAAATTATTAGAAAATTCCCTGGAATTTTTCTAAAGGATATTTAAGATAGTTTCAAAAATAATTACATCCACATATAGATACTACATGTAGATGTGTCTATGACATAAGGGAACCTAGGGGTAATAACTATTAAAAGGGAATAATGAGTTGGACTTGATCATCACATGGTGCATGAAAATAGACCATAACACACACCGTGTATGACCCACCCTAGGGATATTATTTTGAAATTCAAAAAATCTTTATGAACTATAAATAAGGATTTAAATAGATGATATGAATGACATAGGATAAACATATGTTTTTATAGGTCATAAAAATAAATTTATGTGATTTTGATATCCGGTATGTGATTTTAATTATTACTTAGTTTCCCATTATTAGTAGAATTTCTCACACTATGTTTTCTGGTATTAGTTAATGGTGATAACCTAAAGGAATTGGGTTAACATTGAACATAATAGACAATTTTCTGGTGACAATCTAAATGGGATGATTAATAGAGCTAAATATATAATGATTATGCATAATCCATTTTCATAGAACATGAATAATAATGTGTACTATAACAAACTATCAGACTCCCCAAATAAGATAAGGATAGAATTTTAGGAGAGTTTGGGTAGTGGAGATCATAGAAGGAAGATGATCATGTTTCCTATTTGTTGAGAATGTGTAAAAAGTACTCCAGGGTCTGTATCAAATGAATAAAAATATTCTGTTTGTGGAGAAGAATGAAATGAGTAATCAATTTTAAAGTTAAATTGAAAAGTTTAGTTAATATAATAGATTTAAATATTGTACTCACTAACATATTTTTAATCGATAAAGGTTTTAAATGTGTAATGTATGGGAATTATGAAAATAAAAATCTTATGGGAAATATTGTGAAAAGAATCGTCAAGGTGGTATGAGTAATGGTTATAATACTAATGATTAAGAGAACACAAATGACATATGAAAGGTATAGGCTATTATAATAGTATTTTTTATATTAAATGTAAGAATAATGATTATATTGAGGTTTATGAAGGAAAATATTCATAATTCATTCTAGAATAATAATGTACCAAGGAATAAAATGGATAATTATAGTTAATTTTCTAAGAACAAAGTATAATAATTGGACTATTTATGTATAATAATTCAATAATTATGAAATATATAAATATTGTTCATTATATTTTTTTTATTAACGGTATTCAACAACATGTTGAATAATGTTGATGAACTAGATAATTGATTTAATGGAATGGTGATATTTATGGAAAACACCTTAGTAAGTGAGAAATAACCATTAATATTTTCCTTATGTTGAGATAATGATATTGGGATAAAGAGCGGACTAACATGGATTATGTAAATTTGATAGTACTCATTTCCTTGAAACTGATCAATAATTTGTTTGAAAAAGTAGTCTATGTAATCCATGAAGGATTGTACAACATTTTTGGATTTAAGGAATATATCCAATAAAATTTTATTTTAATTAATGGGGGATAATGTATGATTTCAATAAATTTTTATGATAATTTGAGTTATTTCCATTTTTGATAAAATTACACGATGAAGGTATTCACATGTTTGGTATGTGAAAATAAAGATATACTATAAGATATATGGGTGATTAGTGTTTAGAATATTTTGATAAATTTAGTGAACATATTTCTGACGTTTTGGAAGAGTTATAAGGTTAACCATATTTGGTATGGTTTAAATTGAACTTTGTATCAGGCTTTAGATACTAATTCATTATGTAACCATATAAAGATTTATTAAAATTGGATATCCTATGTTAACCATTTTGTTGTGATTATAACTATAGATATATATAATTATATATCATTCTATTTATGGATCTTATGATCTATTAGGAATAAGGAGGAAAAAATTCACCTTTATTTTCTAGAGTAAGAGATAAAGTGGAGAATGATCAAAGAACAACCAATGGTGGAGATTTTACTTATGAATTGGAATGAAATAATGTAAGTATATATTCTCATAAAAATTATTCAACTTTTGGAATAATGTCTTGAAATAAAATGTTTTCCTATAATCATTATTTTTGATGATATCAATGAACATTTTCGTGCCACTTATTTAATCGCTTTGTGATCATTAACATTATATAGATCACATACTTTATTTTGATAAATTATCTTTATCACTCTCTATAATTATTTACAATTTTCTATCCATTTCCAAATATTCGCATCCCATATATGTTATTATATGTGGAATCCTAATTTTGAGTTAATTATGGTAACCCTTATGTTTCTAACATTCCCTTTTTGTGGGATGTTTTATTATTTATTTGTATGATGTGGTTTTCTATGAAGTAAGTTTATAGTGTGAAACATAGAAAGGCTGAGATAAATTTCCAGGGAGAAATTCATTTTAATGGGTGAATAATGTGACATCCCAATATTTTATGAATTTTTATTTCTCAAATTAACTTAAATATTTAGATAGATTACGTTATATGCATCATAAATTTTACCGTATGTTACACACAACAACGAGTTTCTTTGATAAAGTTCATGACACACAACACTATGTTTCAGCAAACCATGAAATAATAATATTATAAACTATCCATTAAGTAGAAGGGTTTGAATAGTGTTAAATTCTTTATAAAATATAAATATAAATTTTCTACAGTATATAAATATATTTATAAATTGATAGTAAATAATCAATCAATTTTTAGTAAAGTAATTATATTCATTAAAAATATGTTTTCTTCAAAAATTATTTTTATAGTAATATATTATAATTAATTTACAGATATTTTATAAAATTATTTGATAAAATTATATTCATTTTTGGAATCATCGAAATTAAATAAACTTATGGTAAAATTGTGAGACATTTCAGTAAATAATGATTTTGTAGTGAATAGTGAAAAATATCAATTTTTGTTAAACTATCATTTAATTTCAATAAATTAAGAAATTTAAATGACCAATTATATTTTAATGTAACATATTTATTATTCATTGATATTTAATCCACATAATAAATTTTGAATAAAAATTTTATTGGATATTACAATAAGTTTATATTTGGGTTTCAAAGATGGTTTTTTTCCTGAAAAGTGTTATAACGTGCATAATGTTTCTCAATTTTAGTAAAATAAAAAAACTCAATAATGAGGAATATTTTAAATTAAATATATAAATTATATTTCAATAACTTTTATTTGATATTTGTATAATTATTATTGTCATACATAGTTTCAATATTTAATCATATTGTGTTTGAAAAATACACTTATCGAAAACCCATTTTTCATCATGTGTGAGAGTTTTTTTTAAATTTAATTTTTTCCACTTTCAGAAAATTTATTTTATAAATAAATTATAATTTATAAATAAAAATATAAAAATTATTTTGGGGTCAAATTTTCAGAATATTTTGAAATTAGTAATTTGTTTGATGAATATTGAAAATACAGAATATTAATTAAAAATTGTATTTTTATTTAAATTATTTATAAAAATGAATTCAATTTTTATTTGCTTTGGAATTGAAATTAGATCTCATATATATCTAATAACAAAATTTATCTAATTTTTGTGATTTTCATGTTAAATATTTATATAAAATCTTTGTAAACTTTTGATCATTTTCTATTTGAATCCTCACTTTCTCATCATGTATTTATAATTAATTTTAAATTGAATTTTCCCACTTATGTGAATTGAATGTTAAAATATAGATTAGATATTTTTAATAACCATAATTTATATTATACAATAATTCGAAGTTAATTTTTTACTAAAATTAGTTGTACAAACAGTAGAAATTAATTACCACAGTTAAGGTAAAAATGGATATATTTGGGTAAAAATAAAATAAATATGGGTTAAAATTACATAAAACATATCCAAAAAATATTAGTTTGATATATTAAAACCAAATAATGTTTGAATATATATAATAATTCATTTATTATCCTTTTGGTATGATTGAAATCTAGGTACACCTTTTATTTTCAATGAATTACAATTGTGTCACCCATCTCACTTATTAAATCCTGTATTTTTTATATAAATAACTCCACATCGTAAATTGAGGTCATTTGTTTTTACATCACCACCTATCATAGTTTCTTATGATGAAGCATCTAAAATATATATATGATACCAAAATAATTATTACAACTATGATGTTATTATATCATATATACCTTTATAATTTTCATTCCTTATAGGATATGATAAATTCATTCGTGCGTATGGTAGAATACCGCCTCTTAAAGCAATATGATTTGTTTCCATTATTGCATTACATAAAATATAACAAGGATAAAGTTAATAAATAGATATTATGTAAATGACATGATTATTATATTTATGAAATATTTATCATTTTAAAAGATAATATATAATTTTATTTTATCCATTTCACTCACTGAATGATGGTACTATCATTCATGTATGTGTGGACAACAACCTTCACGAAGCGATGTGACTATCTCTTTTTATCCCCATACCATATGGATTATTTTTATAATAATATTTAAGTAATATTTTTTAGATATTATGATCATTATGTAAAGAGAAAATATTACTTAACTCCTTTTCAAAATAATCATTGAAAACTGGAAACATTACTCATGCATACGTCTGACTTACGGTCTCTATGTTCGTAATGTAATTCATTACTCAAAAAAATATTTTATTATTGTTAATAAAAGTATAATTTTTGTATAAATATGATATTTATTTCATTAGAATTATGTAGGGTATTATTGATCCATTACCAAATTTATATGACAAAAAAAATAACAAATCAAAACATGTATGAAAAACAAAGAAGTTATTTCATGAAATTTTATTTTAATAAGAAATTGTAAATAAATAGGTTATAAAAGGACATAATTAAATAATATAGGGTATTATATATAAAATTATTTTTCAACAATATAAGTATAATTAAATTATATTTATTATAAGTATGTTCAAATGTGTATAAAGGAATTCAAGTTTTAAGGTAAGGAATATCTAATCTATCTTTTATTTCTAGAATATATATGAAAATTCATCACTCATTCATTTGGGGTGTATATACTGCCCCATTGACATGATATGTCATGAATCTCTTTATTTTCATTATATTTAATGTTTCAGTTGATTTTATACTTATTTATGGCTTACGATTCAAACTATTCACCAGTGTAAAAAGGTATTTATATGTTAGAGTTTTACATTTTAAAATCAGTTTTGTACTGATGTTAATAATAGAGACATTAAAAATTACAGTTTCAAAATTAGTTTTGATAAACCTGATGTCTAAAAATCAAATAAAAATCCAGTTAAAGCATTTTTTTCAGCATCGATTTAAAAAACCAATGTCTAAAAATGATTTCCTCATCGGT
This sequence comes from Viscum album, assembly GCA_963277665.1. Lineage (NCBI taxonomy): Eukaryota > Viridiplantae > Streptophyta > Magnoliopsida > Santalales > Viscaceae > Viscum > Viscum album. Next base: position 1,075,557,217 of record OY728129.1, read on the forward strand.
TTTTAGAGAATCCAACACTCAAAACACATAGATTATATTTTCAACATAAGTTTCAATAACAAACCATGATGAGTCTCACTTTAGTAGCATCTTGGGGTTATTTTTTGTGAAAATATACATTGAAATCCATCCTTTAGTTGAGTTTTAAGACCATTTTATCAAATAAATTACACCAAAACACGATCATTAATGTTATTTTTCCTATAAACTATCATCAGAACTTGGCATTAATAGTTGGTTTTATTCAAATTGATACTAAATATATACCTTCATCATGAAATTTTAAGATAAATGGATTGTTAAGGCTAACCATAAAAAGGGGTTTATTATCTGTTATAGATAAACTAATGTCGAAAACATAATATTTCATTTTCACTATTACATTCTTAAAAAAATTGATAAAGAAATAACCTTTCATAATTTACTGAATGTATGTTTATAAAAAATAGACAATCAATGTTGTAAATTCTAAAAAACATTTTAAACAAAAATTTACAGTAATATGAAAACCTATAAACATAATGTAAAAATCATATAAAATAAAAAAATATAACTAAAATAAAAGAAATACATCAGTATTGAAAATATCAAGCATGAATCATCCTCATAATTTCTTCTCTCACTCCATATTTTATAGTAAACTAACCCATGAAAAAGTACTGAAATAATCATAAATAATTTAAAAAAACATAACTATAATTCAATTCTCACATGTAAAAAATAAATAATCAAAGGCAATAGTACATTGAGCTCACATATTTTATTTTTGACACCATTTGGTAATAAAAAATTATTTATTCCTGCAAAAATAGGGCACCCAAAACCAAAATCATTTATTGAAGAGTCAAAGGAGTGAAAGAATATATTCAACAAAGATTTATTTATATTGTATATTTGGTCTCCAATATGATAAATGTTTTTACCAACTAAAGTGTGAATTGAATGTTTCGACCAAAAATTATTAAAAATTGCAGATTAAAATCTTTGGAAAATTTTATGAGTATCTATGATTAATTTGATATTGAAAAAATGAAGACATAAGTTGTCGGATGATATTTCTGACCAAAACCACGATGTATATATTTTCAATACCACATGTTAGATAAATACTAGTATGATTTTTAATTAATATGTTGTATTTTGGTGTTGAAGTGGATGAATGGTATAGGGATGTTGAAAAATAATTTTTTTTCAAATGGTTTTAGAGAATATTTTGGATAATATACCTTTGTAAGAGACCAACATATGTTAAATTTCATGATAGAGTCAAAATACATTATATAAAACTCAAAACCTTGTGTTATTTGAGTTGAAAATGTCAGTTTTGATGGTGTAATTTCTACAACTTGATTTTGTTAACAATTTATTAAAAATCCCACCATGTGTGAATGAGACATAACTAAATCATCTAAAACCTATGAAAAACATAATATATAACCTTTAATTGAAAATTCTGTGATTTTTCATTTTTTAAACTTTTACTAAATGATACATATATGATAATTTAAATTCTTGTGTAGTGAGGAGTTTTTTTATAAATCAATAAACCATTATATGGTAGATAACCATAAAACAATAAATAGAATATACCAAAATAAAGAGGAAAATTATTTTTTAAATACTCATTTTTAACATTAATTAATATATCCATTCTTGTTAATTCAAATCACAATCATACTTAACAAATGGTTTTAAAACAAACTCTTAAGATGGGTAGGATATTTAATTGTAGACGACCCCATATCATAGAAAATATACAATAAAAAGAAATGTTAACATATAAAAAATAATATTATTTTAATATAAAACATAAAATAATTAATATAACTTACTATATCAAAATTAGTTTTCCCCAGTTTTGAAAATCTTATACATTATTCATAATACATAATTATCGCATTCCACACATACTATTTTATGAAGAAACTAGGGTTATAAAATATTAAATTTAAAATAAAAACCAATATATATATATAAACCAAATATTATCTAATAAAAAATTACCTTCACTTCCACGTAATTGATTGGATATAACTACTTTATGGGAAACTACTATTTGTTAAAAAATTTACATGACGTGCATTTTCACATATATCAACTTAAAACATGTATATAAAATATGAATTAAAAATAAATAAGTTAAAAATAATAATAAAACTTACTTGTCTAATATGTTGCCTATTTTTTAAGAACATGACATAATAAAGAGAAATACCAATATAATATACATTCCTTAGGGAAGAATACACCTAACATCCAATGACCTATAAAATATAAAATGTTCAGAATTAATAAAATTATAATTAATAAATGTCAAAAATTATATTAGTGTTATTACCCATAAAGGAATGGGAGAAACCCACACCCAATCTCTATATTTTATAATCTCCCACATATATATGCAACTCTAACAGTATTACTCACATATTGCATATCTGTTGAAATTAATATTGTATCTTTAATAATAATAAATTACTTGGTCTCATTTTTCATAGTAATCATGTTTATATACCTAATTAAATAATCAATATAGTAATTCACATGAAATTATCTTTATTTAAATAAGTAATGAAAAACATAAACATAAATTTACTTACATGGAAAACAACTACACCACGAGAACATTGAGATCATAAAAAATAATAATATCCATGATAATATTTTTGAAGATTCTTAATGTAAAGTCTTTTACACATATATAATATGTCATATGAAACACATATATATTGTACAATTAATAAGAAACCTGATTTAATCTTTATATCTCATCAGAAACATCAAAAGTATTTGATGTTGCTGATTCTTGAACTACTATTTTTTTTAATTTGTAGCATTTTTTATTTTAGATACTTTTATAAAAAATAAATATCAAAAAATAGTAAAACATATTTTCAATCAACTATAAATAATGTTTACAAAAACATTACATACCTCATTTGTTTAATATCACAGAAAGCTAGTCGGACAAAGTAAAAATGACCTATACAATTTCAAACTATAGTAACCACCTCATTAGGTAATGATTGTAGAGAAATTGGATCAATAATATCATTTATGGAGATTCTATCCTAACCGAACAACATAGGTTGGTTATGTACAAAATCTAAAAATATATATATGATGTTTTATGGTACAATACATATATAAATATCTCCAGTATATAAATCATAGTATATGGTCGGGTCTGAATGAGGAGGCGGAAGATCTAGGTAGGAAGGATGGGTAGGCTAGGATGGCTAAGAGAGCTAGGCTATTTGAGCCAAATGGGAGGGATGGGTCAATTGGGCAAGCTCCGTAGGATACACAGGCTGCACAAGCTGGGAATCTATCATCAATTTTTCCAACATATCCTCCATAGCTAATTGAATTTGATCACCCATGGACTATTTTAGGTCTTTCAAATCTGATTTTAAGGAATCTATTTTTGGTTCTCTTGATTCCTTACTGTGATGAAAAAACATTCCTAATACTGACACCTTCCTCACACCTGCTTATACAATTGGGGTGTTCCGGATTTTCTAAAGATTTATCTCGTATGTCAATCCTTACCTTAGGGAGAAAATTTCTGTTAGTCACTTTCTCTATAATTTCACCCTAAAATGAAATATTAAAATGATTTAATAAATTTTTTAATTAAAAAGATACTAAAATTCGTTGAAAATAGAAATTAATTTTGTAAAATTGTCTCAGCTACTTTATATTTCATTATAGGAATTTTTTTATTTTTCTTTCTTCTCATTCGTTATCAATTTCCATGTTTAGTGGGGGGATATGGAGGAATGAACTAGACCTCTTCCAAACCACTACTATATTTAGATCTTAATGTGTCAAAAGTTTTTACAACCAGTTCTCCTCAATAAATATACCATATATGTGATACAGTATAAGGGTATACATTATTCAATTGGATCTCTTGATTAGATATACTTGAAGCTTCTTATATGAAAATACAATAATAAGTAATAAAGTGATATATAAGAGATAATACAATATAAAATAATTATCTAACCATAAATTATTTTTCTTGCTAGTTGGTGAAAAATTTCTTCCATGTTTTCTAATAAACAAAATCACACTTGAGAGCTGGGTTTTCATTCTGTATCCAACCAAAAGATATATTTTTTTCAATTTGGTTTTAAAATCACTCAATAGAACTCTCACCATAGATAAGTGTTTTTTTAATAATAAATTTATTTTATACAAAATTGAATGTCATCAACAATAATATTAATTTAATATTAGTCACGTAAAATATATAATAATTGAAAAATGAGATAAAAATAAATTAATTGAGATATTTTACAATTACAAACTCACCTAAATTCTATTTGGAAATGTTGTCAACAGAATTCCAATCAAGATATAAAACTCTATTTGTGTAATGACTATTTGTGGAAATATAACAGGTAAACTCCATTTCATTTGGACTAATTGGGTGATTATTTTCATAAAAATAATATAAAATAATTATTATTCATTATCAAGTGACATTTTTAATAAATGTGTAATCCTATGATTACCAACTATAGAAATCTATTTATTGGTAGAAAAAGTACTAGAATCCTATGTAGGAGGTGCATCAATAGCCCCAAAATTATTTTTTTTGTAAATTATATGTTTGATTTCATGAAATAAATGTATTACTAAATATTTAATAATAAAAAAAGAAATACCTCACTATATGTTCTTCTTTCACTATGTATTCTGTTAAAATAGTAAAATTTAATGGTATTCTATGTACCTATATATTATTATAAAAGTGAATATCTAAAAACCATGATAACAAAAATATGTTAGTAAAATATAGTTCCACACATATGTGTGTTTTCAAAAAGTAATTATTTAATGATTCTTAAACTACAAAATATAAAAAATTATATATAAATAATAATCTAAAAATGATAGAAACATTTATAAATTTAAATATCACATCTTCAAAAGATAATTTTTATATGTATTTATTTAACCATGACATAACGATGTATGTTGGGGTTTTCAATAAAAAATTATTTAACCATAGCCTTTGAATATAAAATTAAACACAAAAAACATATTATTAATCAAATATATATAATTATACATCTAATAATTAATAAAAAAGGGTTTCTAAAGATAAATTTAAAAAAATAAATAAAATATAAACATTTACCATAATACTTAGGAGGTTAATTTTATATTTTCCCATTTCCCATAGGCATGATCATTTCATAAAAAAATTTCCATGTCCAAATTATAGACATTATTATCATCCAAGAATCATGTAATAGACAAATAATCATCATATAAATCCATAACATCGTCACCATCCTCATCGCCCAAATGAATTCTTTTCCCATAAAAAACAACAGACCACTGATCATTTTATTGATCAATTTTATAAAATATTTTCTTTTCATGTGTCGACATGATAAATGGTTCCTCTTTGGTACTATGTGTTTTCAAATCATCCAGTTTAAACATATAATCATCATGTTTTACACCACTATTACAATGCACCCATTTTTATTTAAACATTGTGACTCGAATTTTAATATAATTAATTCTTGATATATTCTCAAGAACTAGAAAATATTTCATTGATCCATAAATTTTGTTTTTATCCTTATCAATCAAAAAATGAACTACATCAACGATGACCATTACCCAGCTATTTTGAATTATACTATTTTTATCCTGATTTTTTATAAAATTTTAATCCCTTAATATTGAAACTAGTCAATGTGATTACCTTAAGAGAAAATCCCTCTACCAACCATTTTAATGTTTTTGATTCAGATATATTTATGATGAAATTCTATTTAAACCAGGGAATAAAAGTGTTTTTATAAGATATCATCAACAAATTTTCCATTCTTTTCAGATATCATAAATTTAATTCAACAATATGTGATGATATATATGGTTTAACTTCATTAGTTTTGTTCAATATTTATAAATGTTCCTACATCACATCATCACATGAAATCAAATTTATCTTTAAGCCTCAAATTACTCTACCTTTACTATAATATGTCATATTACAAGATATAGGGAGTGTAACATGATCCACTTTATAAAAATAATCAGTATAGAACTCAATCACCTCTTTTAAAACATATTTTAAAATAATATATGAATTCAATCGATGATGATTTTTAACATATCCCTTTAAGATAATCATATATATTTCAAATGGATATATCCAGAATTAAAAAAGAAGCCTATATATTCCTATCTCACAATCCATATGAATCACCAGAGGGGCCATTATATCAAAATAATAAGGTGGGAAATACATTTCATGTTTAAAATTTGAAATATAATATTGATTCTCCAACACATCTAAAAAATTTCGATCATTTATTTTTCTACAAATGGATTAGGAAAAATTTCCATTACATGGTAACAGTATTTCTAAAAGGTGTTGGAAATATACCATGCATGAAAACTTGTAACAGTTGTTGCATAAATATAAGTTAATAATGAGAATTCATAAAAAATAATTTACAAACATTTAATGACACTAAATTATTCACATTTTAAGAATATTCGATCTGTACTTTAATACCTAGAAGGCAATTAAAAAAAAATCATATTCTTACTCTTATGTAACATGGGAAAAGATGGAAGTAAATATTTTCAGTTTCCTTTAATAGTGGGTTTTACAAAAAAAATATTGATATCATGTAAAATGTACCATTCAATCCATATTTTATCCTTCCTTTTATATCCAAAAAATTTCCAATCAAACTATGACATTTGTTTTTCTCAACATGTGTAATTCCAATGCTATGTTTTATGTCTAAAAATATCTAATATGGTAGTCTAAAAATGATAAACTTTTTTTCCAGACAATTTTTTTATAACCTAAACATCCTTTATTTCCTAATGTGATATAAATATTTTTCAGCCTATAGTTAGGTTCTTCAATGAAAAATGGTTATTGGGGAAGATTATATTGTTGTAAACCATTAAATTATTTTTTCAATCTATGATAAGGATGATCAATTCACAATAATATTCGATGTCCCATGCACATTAAGTTTCGTCCATATTGTTATTGACAATGTGAAGTGTCTTATTAAAAAATCAGTCATGATTTATGTCTCTTAACACTAATCTATATAAGTTTCTATATGCAAGAATTTCATTTATAGTGAACATTATCATAACATGAAAAATAGAATAAGATTTCATATATCGATAAAAAAATATAACAAATGTATCCTATAGATGTTTTAAATCATTAATTAGTGGTTAAATATACACATCGATATTGTTTCTTGGCTGTTTTGGTCCAAAAATCATTAATACCAACATAATGTTTTTTTCATACAAATTTGTGGAGACAAGTTGTAATATAAAAAAATAGTCTATGAACAATGTTATCTATTTAGTCTCTAATTTTGATTCATTCCATCTATTTATAATCCCATTTTTAGATTTTTAACATCACTTCCAAAATTAGATTATTATTTATCAAATCTTTTACCCTATACTGAATTAGTTGGGTGATGTATGTTAATATCAAAGAAGCTCTCATCATTATACAATATTAACATTTTTTTCATCAATTGAATTCCAAAATATATGTTTCCCAAGAGTAATTAGTAGAAGGTACAAAATTTATTTAGTAGAATATTTGATTCCAGTACATGAGATTGAATCAGAGTTGAATTATTAAAATTATTGGAATGAATTATTTGAAGGAACCAAATTGATTTTATAGGAGGTTAGATGTCAGAAGATATGAATGAATCAAAGTGGAAATTTTCATCCATCTTTTAATATGGTGTCCCAAATTGTGTAAATTTTGTTAAATATTATTATTCCATCATATAAAAAAAAATCAGTGGGGGAAAGCATGTATATTTTCAAACACCAATCCCATTGGGAATAAAATTATATTTTCCTCAGAATTTGAATCTAGAAGCTCAATTCCCTCTAATTTATTCTATTATATATTTTCATGCATGGTTGAGAAAATTTTATCAGTCAACCCATTTTATTCATTCAAGTTGAGTAATCTCAATATTGCTGAAAAAACTGTATATTTAGTGAATCCCAAGAATAACAGTTTCTCAGAATCTGCATACAATCACAATTTTTTTTTATTTTTTTGATACCTTAAGCACATACATGATGAATTAATTCTTCAATATGATCATCAGGATCATTTAGAATATTTTCATCAACATTAGATGTTGCCTATTTCATTCTTTTACCATGCTAGATCCAATATATATAATTATGTATAAAATTATAGAAAATGAGTTGATCATTTATTTCTCTAGAATTTAACTTTCACATGTTCAAACACCTCTTGCATGGACATAAAATCAGATATATGTTTTGAATATTTTGTATCAAAAAATTAAAAAAAATAATCTACTCAATTTTCATATTCAATAGGGGTTCTTTATAAATTTAACCAATTACAATCTATTGAATACCTAAGACCACAATATAAATGGTGAATATATTAAAACATATAAATAATTAAAATTATATATACAAACATATAAATTTTCAAAATAAAATCATGTAATCAAAATTATTGGTGATCAGGTGGGAAATATCATTGATTATAAAGAATAAAATAAAATGTAAACTAATATTGGTATTTATTCTATTTAAATAGTTAATTATAAGCAATTTTTTTGAACCTAGTAAATGAATAAAGTTTATTTTTTCTAGTTTAAATAGATTTTTTAAAGGACTATCCAAAAAAATTGATTTTGTTTTTCCTAGATCCTTCAAGATAGAATGTGTAGGTACCATATTTTTGGAAATTTTTATGATTATTGGAGGCACTATTTATTGAAATGAGTGGATGTTGTTATAATTTTTAAATTGGTTTTTGTTTTAGTAGTCAATGTTTTTCTAACACATTTAAAACATTATAATAATATTCGAAAACTTTTTAATTATAGTAGTTTCATTATTGTTAAGGTAATTTCATTGTTTATATGTTATTGGTAAAGGTATTGAATTGAAAAAAGGAGAGTGGATCAATATTTTAGTGAAACACAGAATAATTGTGAAATAATTATTTTTAAACCACACCGTAAAACCAATATGGAAAGAAATTTTCTTATCAATACCATGTAACAACCACTGTGGATGTTCTATTTTTTAAATAATAATGATAGAAATATATTGTGGTTTCATGATGGAAATGTTTTGATTAAGGTAATATTAGAAAATAGGGAGTTTGTACCATGTTTTTGGTCTTTTAGATTGAAAGGTTTATAAAAAATATCATCTACTAGAGTGTTTATTACCTAGAAAAAACATTTCAGTTGTGAGTAGTGTATATGTAAGAACGAAATAAACTTTTTTTTAAGATTAAATATGAGTGGTTATAATTATCATCCAATAAATGAATGAAAAAAGGGATGTATTATATCATAAACTTTAATTCACATGTAATAATTAAATTATAAGATATATGAGTCTATATCTACTTGATGTCTTTCATGTTGATCCATAAATATATAATTTGGATAGAATAGAAAATAAAAAACACCATATGTACATATTTTTTATAATAAATATATTTATATATATAAATTTTGGAAACATTATTTTATAATTTGATCTAGTAAAAAATTTATGAAATTAACTAAAATTTCACAAAAAAATAACAATCAATAATAAAATACATACAAAAAAATCAATTTATAACTAACAGATAAAGAATTTATCATCAATAATTTTATTATTTAAAAAATTCGTTGTTGTGCAATGAAAATTGATCCTAAATATATATTTACTCCCTTAAATTAGTGGTTGTGTGAAAAAAACAAGAATTAATAAAAAGTTTTGTAAAAATTAATAAGAATGAAGATCCAAAGAAACAACGAACCTCGATGTCAATTGATTTGAATAGGTTCACTGGGGAATAAATATTATCACGGATTGAGAATATAGGGAAGATTCAAAAACCCAGATGAGGTTTTCAAAAGTTATTTTTTTAAAATGTGGTTTAAAATTGTTCTTTTTACAAAAACAACATAAAATATTTCCAAAAAACATTTTTGGTGATAGTTTTCATAAAAACATCTACTAAAAAAACATTCCTAGATATAGTTTTGGCATCAGTTTTGTAATAAAATGATTCCATAAAACATGTTTTCAAATTAGTTTTCAAAAAAACTGACATGAAATATTTTTTTGATTTTTTTTGGCATAGGGTTTTGAAAAAAATAATTCCAAAACACCCAACTACATATTTTTTTGGGAATCAGTTATTATAAAAACTGATGCCAAAAACTTATAATTTGAACATTTTTGAGTCAATTTTTATAAAAACCATATGAAAATATGTTCTCATAATATATTTAGAGTCATTTATAAGAATAAAAAATGCAAAATGTTTTACTATAAAACCTATTGTGTTGATTTATAGGGAACAAACATAATAAATTCAATATAGAAGTCAATATTTCAATAATTCATTACTAATTTAGTGAGGGATTTCCATCTCACATATTAATTCTCTGAGACACATTTCATAGATAAGAATAATTTATTTTAGGTGGAGTATATAAGTCCGAAGAATTTATTTTTATGATAATTCAACAAATAATTTTTGGTATTTACAGATCTATTTGTGGATATATATTTAATAGGGTTTCTGGTCCAAAAGATACCAAAACAGTAAGATATTTTCCCCAATTTTCTTTTATTGATACATATGTTATGTTATACACCTATCTTCATTTATGTGGTGTATGTATAACCTAATTAACATGTAATATAATGAATTTATTTATTTTCATGAAATTTTATGTCATGTTTAAGGTTATTATATCATGGGGATTATGATTCATTGTTACAAAAGTGGTAAGAGTTTTTATGATACAATATCATCATTTATCAAGATTGTTTATAACTATAATTACATTGAAGAAATATTATTACATGTCGTTCAAGAGACTTGTAATTTTTTTAGCCTCTAGTTATTTATGGAGAATAATTTTTCCCATTATTTTTATCTCTTTATGTACTCAAGAGATCAAAATAATGTTTTTATGAAAAATAATTTTTATTTCTCTCTACGATCGAATCCCATTTTTATTGAAAAAAAATATTTTCTAAAAATGTCTTAAAAAATATTGGGAATGTTGTTATATTTTTTTATTAAATAAATTTATACCCATATTTAATTTCTTTTCCGAAATAAATTGTATATAATATTGAAACTATTTTCCAATCATATCCCACTTGGATTTTAACAACAATATGAAAAAAATTATATTTTTCTAACATGCACAACATAAACTCTTTTTCTCGCTATCGCGACCACTTAAATCTTTCAATATTCATTTATAATTTATCAAATTTATTTCCAAGTAAAAATTTTTAACTAATATTTAAATGATTTAGATTTTAAATAGATGATTTAAAATTGAAAAAAGTATTATGAATATGTCTTAAAAGTGTTTTTAAAAGAGGAAATGATATTTTCCTCAAGAAAATTTTAAATTATATTAAATGATACCTTTATAACTTTTCTAGGTTATTTCAAAGAATATTATTTCAATATCTTTGATGAATTTTAATTTTTAAAAATAGATTTTCAATGAAAAGTTATCTTCCTCAAGAAACATTTCCAGTGATTTATCTTTTAAAATAAATATCAATTTATGATGCAATAATTTGATGTAACCAATTAATTTTTAAGGATATGAATCAAGTATATTATTATTATTTATCTAATTGGTTTATTATGACAATATTTTTATGAAAACCATTTATCTTCTACTTGTTATACCAGGGTAAAAATTCTATGAAACTAACTTCTTTTTTATGTGGTATTCCATGATGAAATAATGAAATGATTATAAAACATAACCCATCAATATCGGTTATGAAATGAAGAAATGTTTATAAAACCCATTTTGTTTCATCGGTAATGATATGATGAATTTTTTCGGATCTTATAACACACATATACATAATTATAATTATGTTATAGGTGAGGAAGATATCTCCCTCCCATACATTGTGTAATTATTTATGTCTCGTGATATACATTTGACTGGAATAGGGAGTGAATCTAGTTAAATAAGGGACATTGTTCTCTATTATGGTCTTGGGAGTGGACCTTAACTACAATGATTGTTTGTGGAGTGAACCCATTATACTATGATAGATTTGGCAGTTATCCTTGAATGAATTGAAAATGATTTTATATTCTTATGATTATTCCAAAATTTAATGTCTTATACCAAATATATTCTCTAATGGATCATGTGATTTTATTCTCTCATTTTTAATTTCATATAAAATACCAATATTTTTTCATAGCTCATGATTATGATATTTAGTGTGCAGGGTAAGGATTTCAATTGTTATTATCATATTATGATGCACTTATATTATTATTATTCATATTTATCTACCTTATTTACCTATAATGAACATATGATATCTCCTATTTTAATATTTCCATTCACTAGGATATGAATAAATTTTTTATGTAGGATATGTTTATGAAGAGCACTTAATGGGTGATCTGTATGGGATACATTTTAAAATATTTCACTATATTATATTCTTTTGTTTCTTTTCCCTAAATAAACTAATCTATTAAAATTATAAACCCTGTTTTGGGTAATTTAATGAATATTCATCGAAAAATATGTAATTTCTATGTATAATAATCCTGAGTCTCTATATTTGGTATCAGAGGTAAAATATGGAATTACATTCATGGGAACTCTCACATGTATGTGTTGGTTGAAGCATAACTCTTAGACTAAAGTATTACAGGGGAAAAATCTACCACTAGGTATGGTAGTGTGTTCTGTATATTATTTATATCATACCATATAGCTCCCTGATAGGTATCAATTATAGTCAATATGAAATAAATATAGACCATTATAAATCAATATTCATCTGTACGTACGACCTAACATCTCCATGAACAATGTAAATCATTTTTATCTATCGATACATTATAAACAAATTTAATATATATATATATATAATGAATATATATGATATTTATTTAATGATTAAGTTTCTATAGAATATGATACCATAATTAACCTATAAGGACCTGAGCTACCAAACCACAATTATCATGAAAGATGGAACAACTAACATCCCAAACAGTGATTTTAATAAAGAATTGTTCATAAGTGGGAGTTGAAATATTATAATGGGTTAATATATGATATTCTATGTATGTACATGATTCTAGTATAGAGGTATAATAAAGTTATATTTTTTTATAAAAGGGGTTGTATAGCCTTCAAATAAAGCCAAAGTTGTGGTGGGGGATTTATACTACAATCTCATTATTTATTAGGATTTTTTTTATCATTCTTATGGTGATTAAATTTCTTGATATAACTCTCTTGAATTTTATTCTCTATATTTATTTTTGGTATATATATTTTTTAAATTCATTTTAATATATTTTATAACATAGGATATAGAATTAATATTTTTATGGAAAATAATCGTTATATACCTCTTCTGTCAAAAATACGTTTTATTCAATGTTCATGTTTTCACTTAAATTTTTTCAATAATTTTTTACTATTATGATATTTTTTTGAATTCATTTTACCCATATTTTCATTTTTAAAAAAATTAAAGGAATCTTATTTTTATTTCCCAAATGATGTATTTTGGACTTTTTACTAACAAAAAATTAAAGGTAATCTTTGTTTTAACATACACAACATGAACATAATTTCCCACTATCATGACTGATCAATGAATTCATGTTACATTTACATGTTTCAAGGGTTTTAAAAAAAATGTTTTCCATAATATAAATGAAATATATATATTTTAAATAAGTTATTTAAAAATTTAAATTTTATTTTCCTCATGAAATACTACATATCTAACTTAAAGGCATTTTCATCTTATATGGAATACTTTTAAATTAAATATTCATTGAACTGGATATGATCCAATGATACCATATAATTTCATTATTTTTTTAATTTTTGAGGTCAAATATACATTTATTGTACCAATGAATAGAGAACCCATTTTGTGGACTGGGAAAAGAGGGAACCCATTACATGACCTGGGCACATGTTCCTTAAAAACATGACACGAAGCCCAAAACATGGACCCGAATGTCAAAAGTGAAGGGTATAAAAATAAAAGGAATATATATTGTTCATTATTTATATCCCATATTATTAAGAAAATTTAAGGATGATTATATGAAACCAATTTCTTTTACAAGGGTTAATTATGTTATCAAACCCATTTCTTTTCTATGGGTCATGCTATGATGAAATGATGAAATATTTTTGAAACCCAATTAATATTCATGGGTTATTCTATGGTGATTGGTTTATGATATTTTGGTACACATATATATTATTTATATTATGTTTGGGGTGGGACATGAATTATGTATCCCTTGAATCCATTAGGTAAAGATGAATATCTCATGAGATAATTAGTACTAGAATGGAGAGTGAACCTGTTTCAGTATGAGACTTTATCCACTATAATAATAATAATGGTGAACCTTGAATAATATGATGGTTTGGGGTCTGAACCCAATAAACTATGATATTTTTGGTTGTGATATTTTACTACTAATGAAATTATTTTCTATACTTATGTGTATTCCAGAAAATTTTATCTTATACTAATGTTATTATCTTATAGATCATTTTATTTGATTCCTTAATCATTAATGTTTTATGAACTACATAACATTATTCCAAAACTCAAGATTATGTTCTACAATATAAAGATTAAGGGTTTAAAATGTTAGGAACATTTCTCCCATACCTTAAAACACTTGTTATCATTAGGTAATTATTGATATATCTCTTATTTACCCTTACTAAGAAACATAGATCATCCTTTATTATGTTTTATTACCCCAGGTTGTGAAGAAATTTATTATGTATGATATTTATATGAAACGATATAGTTATGATTAATATAGTGAGATGATTTAGTTCACTTAAGAATCTATTTTTTATGTACCAATGTTTACAAATATAATATACATTTATTATATTGGTGGGTATCATAATGTTGTATATTTAATGTTCATCAAATAAGATGTGATATTTGTGTATGAAAATTATGGGTTGTTATGAGTTACTGTGTACTTGGATAACAGTTTTGTGAGACACATTTTTTTGGTGACTAATCCATGTTTAATCATCTTGAAAAGATCAATAGAGACCATGTAATAATTGGAGAATATTCAAGGAGTAAGATCATCCATATAAGTATTATTGATTTTTCAAAATTTTATATTATTCGATATATTTTAAATTCTAAAACATGAAAACATAATTTTATATGTATTATTCAATTATGTGATAAAACTTATAAATAATATATGAGAAATGAATATTTTGTAGTTTTTTATTCTGAAGTAAATCATTTATTTTGTGAAAACACATTTTCAATTTTTTTTATAATATTGATTTAAAATAAGTTTCAAGTAAAAATGTTAAATGTATAAGTGAAAAAGATAGTGATTAATTTATTTGGAATGTGCACCTTATTTATTTGATTACACAAACTTTTCAAAATCAACTGAAATCATATAGTATGATATTTACCAAAATTTCATTTAAAAAAAATAATTTCAAGCTACCTTTCCAACTCAGTAGGAAGAATAAAACTTCCATGAATTAGGAAAGTAGGTATCCAAATATACTGCACTTTATATTATTCATTTTTTTATTTTTTCGAATAACTCAGGTTTAAATTAATGTTGCTATATCTTATAATTTGTTAATTATTGTTGATTATATAATGTTTTTAGGGGTTTATTTGTTATCAAAAAAATTTATCCCAGTAAAGACATTATAAAATACTTCAAGAATTTATAAAATAAAAAATTATATAAGATCATATTTATTCAGAGTGTTCATGAGGGAGTATTTGATAAAAACTTATTTTTATGATCTTTGTACTTTACATGGTTATAATCTTGTAGCTGCGATTTGGCTTAGTGGTTAGAACCCTGTAAAAATACATCAAGGTTGGGGGGGTTCAAAACCCATGGAGTGGAGGAACTAGAGTAGAACTATTTTGATAATATAGTTGTAATGACCCAAACATTCATTAATTAAATTTCCTCCTAATCTAATTAAATTTATTTTTATATAAAATGGTTATATAAAATATTATCTTACTTGGTTTTATATTTTTGGATCTTAAAATACTGTTATGAATTGTGACCATTGCTAATATAGTAGTTGAACAATGATCACCTAATTAGTATAAATATAGATCATTAACAAATTGGATTCATTTAAACAAAAGAACTGATGGCCTCATTGAATAGACTTTCCACAAATGAAGACCATTTGACGAAGCTCGGAAAGGAGATGGCATCATTGGGCTTCACTCTTGACTAAGCCCAAGACGATCTTGAATAAATTAAGCTTGACTGTAACCGCCTATTGGAGAAGTGGAAGTTGATAGAGATTACCACTCGAGCGATGTTATTTGAGCCACCCCATGAGTCTATCACAATCTCACACCAAACCCTATGGTCTTATGAGGGTGTTTTAAGGGGTTATGTAATAAGACCCTATTACTGTGAATATTTACATTATTTTGTTTATACAATAAAGAATATACTTTCTTTTTATTATTGTTACTTTGAAAATTGTTTTTAAAGCTGAAATAGTATTTTTAGTTAATATTCAACTAAGGAATCTATTTTGATATATTAATGGATTTTTTTATTAAATTATATTTTAATAAAATATTATTAATAGTAAATTAATTTTTATTAAGTATAATTGATCGTATATGTTTTATGATTATAATTGTAATTTTTAATATGGTTTGAAAGCTATTTTTGTCAAATCCCATAAATTTTTGATAATGGTCGGTTTTTATTATAAAAGTTAAAAATAAGATATTTTGAAAATTATTTGGATAAAATGAATATTATTTTTGTAATCAGCATATCGAAATTATATAATGGATAATTTTCATATTTTTCTGGGACATTCGAATTTTTTGTTAAATATTAAATATCGTTTAAATATATAATTTGTTTTATAAAATCTTAATGCAACATACCAAGTAAGTAATAAATAATATATATTTTTATCTATGTCTATTTATGAATTCGATAGTGTTTTAGAGGATTAAAATGAGAATAAATCCAATCTTAAGCATGGAATACACTAATATTTTTAAAAGATTGTTTCACTGCCTTTTGATGGAAAACCATTTTTAAATCAAACTTTTGACAATTTTATCAGCTCTATTTTTCAAAATAAACATATTTTTTATGATTGGGACATTGAAATTTACCTTGGGTTAATTTTTGGTATTTTTCCGACAATGTTCATTATTTAATGAATAGTGAAAAAATCCTGCATTTTACATCAAAACTGCTTCTTCATCTAATTTAATTATATGGTAGATTATATTTTTAATTGGTTTTAAAGTCTAATTAGAATATATTTTTACCATTTAATCCAATAGTGGTCATTATAATTAATTTTACTTTGGAATTCGGCATAAAATAATGCCAAACTTTTCATAGATATTATTTCAAAAAAACCTACTATTTGTTTTGACAACGAGAATTATTTTTAAATTAATTATTGGAATTTCTTTGATTTGAATTTGGTAAAATGGATTACATATTTGGAATCAGAAGTTCCAAATTATGTAATCAAGACTCTTTTGATTTTGGAATTTGTGAATAGTAACAACGGTAATTATCGTTAATTATCTTGATTAATTAGTAATCGGGTAGTTAAGGATAATAAAATAATATCATAATAATAAAAAATGACACCAAAATGTGCCCTAATACTACTGGTTGTGTCATGGCCGATCATGGGATGCCTTGTGCCAAACTTGGGGACCCCATGGAATCAATTTTGTGTGATAATGACTATTTATGTTTTTATTTTTTAAAGAAAGTTAAATATAACAGAGAATGTATCACCTAAGTAATTTTTTTTAATTTTTTCTAAATAAATTAACTCTTGGACTATAAATAGTCATTGGAAATATAAAAATATTTCCTACATCATAGAATTTTTTTATAATTTTTAGACATTAAATAAATTATATTATTTATGACATCATGATGATGCAGCGATTACCTCATTAATGAACGATTTAAATTAAATGAAACAATGATGTAAAATCTGAGAATTACACTTGTCAAAGACCTATTGGATGAGTATATTTCTAACCCTTATCACCTTATCCTCGAAATACATCAATGTGGGACCTTTAAAATCCGAAACACATTTGAAAATAAAGTAACATTTTATACCTTTCCAAGTGTGGCCCTCCTCTCCTCTTATAAAAGGCCCCCACCTCTACCACCTTACCCAAACATCTAAATCCATTGGCTCGTCCAAGATCTGCTCATCTTATCTTTCAAAATCCCTCTCTTTATCCTAGAAGCATTACTTTATGACGAAAGCTCTTCAAGAAACCCATTTGGTTCTAACCAAGAGGAGTTACCCGATTTAAAGGTAAAGACTTCTCTAATGTTCTTTTGTTTTATTTTTCTTCTCCAACCCCCTAAAAACTCAATATTCATTTCATTTGTAACGAAACCAGTATTTTAAATATACTAGGATGTTGTTATAAGAATTATTTGATCCACAATTACACACACCTACATCTAATGGTTAAAGAACAAACTCTTTCCGTGGATGAAGAATTTCTGCCTCAGGAAACGATGATTGTTCCATATGCTTATAACAACTTCAAACGTGGCCATTAAGATGTAAATATATTTATATATGATATATAATATTTTTATGTTTTCCTTAAGTTTCTGTATTTTTCATTTATGGCATACCTTTATGGCTTCCATTATGGGTATACGTGATCATTTTATTTTAGGAAGTGCAGACTACCGCCACCTAAAAGTGATTTGATTCGTTAATGCCATATTTGGGATTTATAAAGTATTAAGTTAGTGATATTATATATGATAGTATACTGAAATTATAATATACCTTTTTATCCTTATGATTCTATTCCATAAAATACAAAATAGAAATTAAAGTAGCGTTCATGCGTACGTACGGCTTACCGTCTCCATGAAAAGTGAATTTCATTTCTTACCTCTAAATGTTATATAATATTATAAATTAATGTATATAATGGATATATATGATATATATGATATCTACATCAGGAATATAAATCTGGATATAATGGATACATGAAAAACTGGTATCTATAAAGAGTTTATTTTTGACTCAAGTACCAATGATCGTTAAACCGATCGTTATTAACATAAATAATTACATAGTGTTCATGACATGGTAATAAGTGATATAAAAGGAATAATTAACATGAAAAAGGTTCTTAAGAATGTAGAAATTAACTCATGTTTAATATTCAGGAGATTAATGAACGACCGAGTCAAGTCAGATACGAGGTAAGGGACTTCGTCTCAATATCCTTTAATTGAGGCATATTTTGTTTTATACACAACATCCTTTTATACAGTGTATAAACCAATTTGACTTTTACATTTATTGAAAATGAATCATTGTAGAGACCTGAATCCTGACGTACATGGACAATACATTACTTTTTCGGAATACTTAGTACATAACTAAAACACACACACAAGGATCGTAATAGTTTAGTGTCTTTGGAAACTCGGAATATAATCTTCTAATCGTGGTGAAAGATCTTCAACATCTCCCATAAATATCTTCCCTTTTTTTACCTAAAACCTTTATTTATATCCTGGGGAAAAGAAAACACAAAAGGATGAGCTCAAATTCTCAGTAAGGGTAAACAAAAGAAATATCAATCACATCATATTCATAAGAACTTAACATTTTGGAAATCTTACCCTGCAAAATAGATCATAATTTCATAACATGGGATAAATCATAGTAGTGAAATGTAATAACAATAATCATAACATAAAACATGAAACTTTGTGGCATACACACATAATCATAGAGAATCATTTCTTATTATTCAAGACACATTTCCAAGACTATCTTAGTGGACAAAGTCCATTTCTGAACTGAGTTTACTCCTCGTTTCAGTCCTGTTTCACTGAACCGGTATAACCTACCGTTCCAACCATGTCTATCTAATGAGATATAAAATCTTTACCCAATGCATTGGAGAGAGATATAGGTCCCACCCATCTCATAATGATACCATTCTTATGTGTGCCACAAAATCATAAACCATACATCACAGCATAACCCATGTAATAAAAAATGGGAATATTTAAACATCGTGACATCATAAAACAATTCATATAAGATAAAATAATTCATAAAAATATAATTTCATCACAACATAATGAAATAAAGAAAAACAGAACCCTTTATTATCTTAGATGGAAAATAATTTTGATAAAACACTTGAACTCCATTCTTGAGGAAAATATCCTTTCTGCTTCAAAAACACTTTTCCTTTCTTAACATGTCATACACTTATAATCTAAAATAAGTTGATTAAAAATATACTTGGAAACTTGTAAAGGAAGCTTCTTGGAAATAATGTTTTAAAAATCCATTCAGGCCGTATAAGTTAAAAAAACATTCTTCTCATACTTTTGTCAGAAAAGTCAAAAATTAACTCGTATGAAAAATGACAAAAGATTCCTTTCATATCTTTTACTAAAAACTCACCAAAGGGTAAAATTAAATATAAAATAGTGTAGTAGGATCTAAATATTACATATTGAGGAAACATGGATTTGGAGGATAAAATACACCCCAATAAATTCTAAACTATAAACAATGTTGGATAAAAATGAGACTGTGATATTTCCCTTACCTTAGGTCCGATTTGCTTCGTAAGTGTCCGAACCTCCTGTATAATGATTTAAATAATGTAATTGACTTATTCCAGAATCATACTCATTCTTATGATATCATATATTCTTCACTTAGGACTTTATATTACATGTTCTTTTGTAAATTCCATGTTAAAGACCGTTTTGGGTAAAATTGATTCATTTATCATCCGTGTTTTGACTTGTAATTATTCATATGATTACTTAGATCATGATTACTTAATTCTAGATTAAAAAACATGATTTATATATAATATATATTCAGAATAGACATATATATAATAAATCAGTAAATGGAAGGAAATACACCGTTCATGGAGACGGTAGGCCGTACGTACGCATGAACGCTGTTTTCGTTTCGTTATTGAGTTGAATGGAATTCAGTAGATGACATAAATATATATACACATACATCCAGTATCATTATTATGTCATATATTTCATGATTACTTATTATATATACTCTATAATCATTCATGAATGGTTAAAGTGGAGAATGAATCTCATCGCGTTGTGGAGACGGTAGTCCGTACGTACGCACGAACGATGATATCATTCTTATGATTGTGGGACTGTATTGGAGTGTATGAATAATATTTCAGAATCAATATAACTTTAAAATAATCATATATAGTTATTATTTACACCATTATACCCATCCAAGTAAGGTGGTGGTGGAAAATAGATTTCACCACGGCGTGGAGACGGTATTCCGTACGTACGCATGCGCAGTGATTTCATTTTCCGTAGGATGGATAGATGGTGAAATAGGGTTGTTTCATACTTATAATAACATATCAGTATATTATTGATACTGATTTTATTACTTCATAATGAAAAAACCTAAGAATAATAAGTGGAAGAATAAATAAAGGTGAAAGAATCGGTAACGAAAATTACCTCTTCTTTGAAGCGCATCTTTCAGACCTCCTTTTAGGGCACTAAAATTGGTCTTTGAGGAAGACCAGAACCTCTAGGATGTTTCTAGGGAAGTGGAGAAGAGAAATTTTCAGAGGTTGGCCGAGCTTGAAGGCTCAAAGTGGTGTGAGGAAGAGAGGGAGGGGGTTCCCTTTTATAAGGGAGGAGAGGGGAACCTTTGGAATAACTAAAAATATTATTTTATTATATAGCCGAATTCGGTGATAAATAGCTCCAAATTGATTTATTTCGAAGCTATGTTGGGGATGGATCGAAATCATCTCATCCAATAGAATTTAGAAAAGTTTAGGTTCCTATTTTAACCTTATCATTTATATTTAACTTTAAGTTAGATAATTTTACTTTTACCCTGTCTTCTTGTTTTCTTTCACTATAAGGTTAATAAACTTACTATATCCAGCGAAAAGAACCCCAAGTTGTTTATTATTAATATATATAACCTTATCTAAGTCATTTGTCTGTACCATAGATTTTTAGGAATAAAATAACAATTAATAATATAATATTTTGTTTAAAAACTATTTTATGTCAATTTTGACACTATTTAGTAATTGATTTTTGTGAAAATCATAAAAGAATCATTAGTTTGAGAAAAGTTAATTAAATAAATACTAATATGTCATATTAACCTATAAAATCAGTTTAATTCTTAAAAAGTCTCAAATTATATTTATTTGGGTATTTATAATATCAATTATTCTAATTTTTCACTATTATGGTAATTACTGCATCATCATTGTGTCATAAATAAATTACATTATTTAATGTCTAAAAATTATAAATAAAATATAATTATGTAGGAAATCTTATTAAATTTCTAATGAATATTTACAATCGAATTTATCTTATGTATAACCCTATATTAAAAATGTTTTAGTAAATAAACTTTGATTTTAACTCTTATAACTCTTCTTTGTATTAAATAATAATAAATGTCCTAATCTAATCCAAGTGGGCATAAATGGTCATATTTTATTCCTAAGGTTGTTTTTGGACGAATTAAAATTATCCAATAGAATTAATACATGTGTTAGGGTAATAATAATATCATTTTTACCCTTAATTATCCTATTTACTTTTAACCGTGGTAAAAAAAAGTAAAAAGTTACTATTCACCAAAAAATATTTTCATCTTATTGAACCACATTTTACTTACTGACATCATCTTTGTCTCTCAGATTTTTGAAATTCCACTCATAGAGGCGGTAAAATTATGTTTTATGAAATATTAATTTTTTTAAACTACCACTTAGTTGTTTCACTATTAATCAAAAAAGTGAATGTTTCCAGAAAAATACCAAAAATTAGGCCTAAGCAATATTTGATATTATGAACTAAAAAATTATGTCTATTTTACCAAATTCAAAACATATCAGTTGCATTAATTATTTTAAAAATTAATTCCCGTCGTCAAAACAAATAGCGTGTTTTTAAAAGATAATAACTATCAAAAGATTGACACTTGTTTATAACTGGTTTAAATGTAAAATTACATCCAATGACCAACATTGTATTAAATTGTAAAAATATATTCTAAATATACTTTAAAACCACTCAAATTAATAATTTATCACTATTAATTATTTCGATTAAAAAAGTTGTTTTTAATTAAAATTTAGTAATTTTCATTATTCATCAGAATATGAAAGTTATCCGAAAAGTACCAAAATTTCACCCTAAGCTAATTTCGATATTCCGAATCTAAAAATGAAGTCCATTTTGAAAAATAAAATTTACAAAATTTCAAAAAGTGGTTATTACTATTCATAACGGCTAGTTTTAATAATATTTTAATAGCATATTGTTGTTTAGTGAAACTCATTTTTGCGTACTACACACACTATCGAGGAAGGTCGCGATTGCGTGTAATGAAAGGCAAGTCAAGGATTCGTGTTGTGAAAGCTCCTTTTGGTATAGAATACAACACAAGACATTAATGAAATTAAAAATAATATTTTTCATAAAATCTCGGGGTGTTACATTCTACCCCCCTTAAAATGAATTTCGCCCTCAAAATTCGTTGGGGTTATCAATGGTTTACTGTTCGAAAGTTTCTTTGATAGAAACCCACATCATAAAAAGGAATACCAAAACCAATCTTTAAAAACAAAATTATGAAACGTAATGGTTACCCAAATAAATTAATCACTGAGTTTCCACATAGGTGAAAATATGGATATGGAAGAGAAATCTAACCATCATGTTCTGATGGAGAGTGGTAGAGAACATGGATATGGAAAAGCCAACAATCAAAAAACCATAAATTTGTGACGATCTACGGTACCATTTGATTCATCAGATATAAAAGCACTAGGAAAACATTTTTGGTTTTCAAGATCGTTTCCCTAAAGTTGATGAGATAGGAATTAGAAGAAATACTTTCGTGATTTCGGTATAGTCTCATCGTTGGTCGTTCATTGGACAATTTCCACTTCATCTCTTAAAGAAATGAAGTTGAATTTTTCATTCTTGATGTGTTAGCAGATCATGTGATAGAATGATGGGTCATTCAATCTGTCTCAAACAAAAGGTTAGAAAAGTTATCAAAAAATACATAAGTCCGTCTATAATGAGTTTAATGATATATGGTTCCGAAAATGGACTTATACTCCATATATCATACTACTTAATATAATAAAACTAATATCTACTGAACAGGGACTTCCTGTAGGCCAGTGGTAGGCCATAAAGGCCAGTCACACTTCGGTTGTGGGTTGGATTCCCACGCCCTTGTCCGACGCGATGGGTTGTCGCCCGTCCTGCAGGTTGTCCTTTTTCTAAAACTATATAATATCAAAAGTTCTATCCTTAAACAATACTAACTTATGTCCAACAGAATCTATTCCAATATTTAGGCTTATCTAAAATTCTTCGGTCCAATCTCATAATATAAAGAAAATGATTACTTGAAATGTCATCAACTAAGCATGTGAATACCATCATTTATCCCCCATATATTATGTTGGTCACATTCCAATCATGTGAATACCTAAATAATGTATTCTCTTGAAAAATGAATACCCATTAAACCTTAGTGAAAACATGAATGCCGTCAAAAGTTAACTCTTTCTACATACCAAAATCCAAAAATTCTATATACTCAATCCATTACATAACCTTCTCCTTATATCAGTCATAAGCTCATGAATACTGTCAAACATTAAATTTTATCCTTATCCCTTCATTATGCGCATATCATCTATATTCCAAAAATATCTGAATATCCTTTAATCGATACTGGTACCATTAATCATACACTTTCAAAACTCAAGGAAATACAACAGTGTAACAATCCTTAGATGTCTCTTTATTCCATAGTACCTTGAGATTACTTATACAACATTACACTTGATAAACATGTAATCATTCCACTGCCTTCTTAAACCATTGACCTAGCTTCAACAATTCTTTCATATCACATATCATTTGTAGTCTCTTCATCATCATCAAAATAAAAACTACCCATGCGGCCGTACTGATTCTCTTCATGAGACTTTTCCTTAGGGCATTGGTTTTCATAATGACCGTACATTCCACATTTAAAACATTTAACCATTGTTGATGTTGTAGCAATACCATTATCCTCATCCATGGTGTTAACTGAACCTTTTCCTTTGCACTTACTGGCTTTGTGTTCTTCTTTTCAACAACCAAAGCATCTTCCAGTTCCTTTGAAACATTCTCCTTGATGTCTCTTCCCACATGATTTACATAGGGGAAATTGAACTTTATTTCCTCTATGATCATCATGAAACTCCATCTTTCTCTTATTAGCCGAGTCAGGAAATTTAACAAATTTGAGTTTATTGATTATATTATGAGATTGCTGATTCAGCATAATAATGATGGTTGGACTTCCAAATCCCATTTCATTTGGTTTCTCATGAAGAATATCATTCCATTGCCCATAATATCCTCCATTATCGTGAACCATCTTATTTCCAGCCATTTTCTAATACCCAAAAAGAAGAGTGTTAGAGGAAAAAATCATAATGAAGGGGGAGTAACTTCAATATCTAACATCTTAGGTTAAATTCTATGATCATTACCATAGTTCTAGGAATACATATTATATGTATACTTATCCTTAGGGGAATCCCTAGACATACCTTAGAAATATATCTAGGGATCTCACTAACATTTTCGCATCCTAGTTTCCAAAGTTTGACTAAACCTTTCCTCTAATACCAACTGTAGAGACCTGAATCCTGACGTACATGGAAATTACATTACTTTTGCGGAATACTTAGTACATAACAATAACACACACACAAGGATCGTAATAGTTTAGTGTCTTTGGAAACTCGGAATATAATCTTCTAATCGTGGTGAAAGATCTTCAACATCTCCCATAAAGATCTTCCCTTTTTTAATCTAAAACCATTATTTATATCCTGGGGAAAAGAAAACAAAAAAGGGTGATCTCAAATGCTCAGTAAGGGTAAACGAAAAAATATCAATCACATCATATTCATAAGAAATTAACATTTTGGAAATCTTACCCTGCAAAAGAGATCATAATTTCATAACATGGGATAAATCATAGTAGTGAAATGTAATCACAATAATCATAACATAAAACATTTAACTTTGTGGCATACACACATAATCATAGAGAATCATTTCTTATTAGTCAAGACACATTGCCAAGACTATATTAGTGGACAAAGTCCATTTTTGAACTGAGTTTACTCCTCATTTCAGTCCTGTTTCACTGAACCGGTATAACCTACCATTCCAGCCATGTCTATCTCATGAGATATAAAATCTTTACCCAATGCATTTGAGGGAGATATAGGTCCCACCCATCTCATAATGATACCATTCTTATATGTGCCACAAAATCATAAACCATACATCATAGCATAACCCATGTAATAAAAAAATGGGAATATTTAAACATCGTGATATCATAAAACAATTAATATAAGATAAAAGAATTCAAAAAAATATAATTCCATCACAACATAATCAAATCAAGAAAAACGGATCCCTTTATTATCTTAGATGGAAAATAATTTTGATAAAACACTTGAACTCCATTCTTGAGGAAAATATCCTTTCTACTTCAAAAACACTTTTCCTTTCTTAACATGTCGTACACTTATAAACTAAAAGAAGTTGATTAAAAATAAACTTGAAAACTTGTAAAGGATGCATCTTGGAAATAATGTTTTAAAAATCCATTCATGTCGTATAAGTTAAAAAAACATTCTTCTCGTACTTTTGTCGGAAAAGTCAAAAAGTACCTCGTTTGAAAAACGACAAAAGATTCCTTTCATATCTTTTACTAAAAACTCACCGAAGGGTAAAATTGAATATAAACTATTGTCGAAGGATATAAATATTACATATTGAGGAAACATGTATTTGGATGATAAAATACACCCCAGTAAATACTAAAGTATAAACAATCTCGGATAAAAATGAGATTGTGATATTTCCCTTACTATAGGTCCGATTTGCTTCGTAAGTGTCTGAACCTCTTGTATAATGATATAAATAATGTCATTGAATTATTCCAGAATCATACTCATTGTTATGATATCATATATGGTTCACTTATGACTTTATATTACCCGTTCTTTTGTAAATTCCATGTTAAAGAGCGTTTTGGGTAAAATTGTTTCATTTATTGTCCGTGTTTTGACTTGTAATTATTCATATGATTACTTAGATCATGATTACATAATTATAGAATATAAAACATGATTTATATATAATATATATTCATAATATACATATATATAATAAATCAGTAAATGGAAAGAAATACACCATTCATGGAGAGGGTAGGCCGTACGTACGCATGAACGCTGTTTTTGTTTCCTTATTGAGTTGAATGGAATTCAGTTGATGAAATACATATATATACACATAAATAAAGTATCATTATTATGTAATATATTTCATGATTACTTATTATATATACTCTATAATCATTCATGAATGGTTAAAGTGGAGAATGAATCTTATCACGTCGTGGAGACGGTAGTCCGTACGTACGCACGAGCGATGATATCGTTCTCATGATCGTGGGATTGTATTGGAGTGTATGTATACTATTTAAGAATCAATATCACTTTAAAATAATAATATATAGTTATTATTTACACCATTATACCCATCCATGTAAGGTGGTGGTGGAAAATAGATTTCACCACGGCGTGGAGACGATATTCCGTACGTACGCACACGTGGTGATTTCATTTTCCGTAGGATGGATAGATGGTGAAATAGTGTTGTTTCATACTTATAATAAAATATCAGTATATGATTGATACTGATGTTATTACTTCATAATGAAACAACCTAAGAAGAAGAAGTGGAAGAAGAAATAAAGGTGAAAGAATCGGTAACAGAAATTACCTCTTCTTTGAAGCGCCTCTTTGAGACCTCCTCTTAGGGCACTAAAATTGGTCTTTGAGGAAGACCAGAACCTCTAAGATGTTTCTAGGGAAGAGGAGAAGAGAAATTGGCAGAGGTTGGCCGAGCTTGAAGGCTCAAAGTGGTGTGAGGGAGAGAGGGAGGGGGTGCAATTTTATAAGGGAGGAGAGGGGCACCTTTGGAATAACAAAAAATATTATTTTATTATAAAGCCAAATTCGGTTTTAAATAGCTCCAAATTTATTTATTTCGAAGCTAAGGTGGGGATGGGTCGAAATACTCTCATACAATAGAATTTATACAAGTTTAGGTTCCTATTGTAACCTTATCTTTTATATTTAACTTTAAGTTAGATAATTTTACTTTTACGGTCTCTTCTTGTTTTCTTACATTATAAGGTTAATAAACTTACTATATCAAGCCAAATGAACCCCAAGATGTTTATTATTAATATATATAACCCTATCTTATTCATTTGGCCGAACCTTAGATATTTAGGAATAAAAGAATAATTAATAATATAATATTTGTTTTAAAAACTATTTTATGTCATTTTTGACGCTATTTAGTAATTGATTTTTGTGAAAATCATAACAGAACGATTAGTTCGAAAAAAGTTAATTAAATAAATACTATCATGTCATATTAACGTATAAAATTAGTGTAATTATTAAAAAGTCTCAAATTATATTTATTTGGGTATTTATAATATCAATTATTCTATTTTTTTCACTTTTATGGTAATTAATGCATCATCATCGTGTCATAAATAAATTATATAATTTAATGTCTAAAAATTATAAATAAAATATCATTATGTAGGAAATCTTATTAGATTTCTAATTAATATTTACAATCGAATTTATCTTATGTATAACCCTATATTAAAAATGTTTTTGTAAATAAACTTTGATTTTAACTCTTTTAACTCTTCTTTGAATTAAATAATAATAATTGTCCTAATCTAATCCAAGTGGGCCTAAATGGTCATATTTTATTCCTAAGGCTGTTTTTGGTCGAATTACACTTATCCAATAGAATTAGGACATGTGTTAGGGTAATAATAATATCATTTTAAACCTTAATTACCCTATTTACTTTTAACCGTGGTAAAAAAAAGTAAAAAGTTACTATTCACAAAAAAATTATTTTCATCTCATTGAACCACATTTTACTTACTGACATCAACTGTGTCTCTCGGATTTTTGAAATTCCACTCATAGAAGCGGTAAAATTATGTTTTATGAAAAATTCATTTTTTTAAACTACCACTTAGTGGTTTCACTATTCATCAAAAAAATTGAAAGTTTCCAGAAAAATACAAAAAATTAGGCCTAAGCTATATTTGACATTATGAACTCAAAAATTATGTCTATTTTACCAAATTCAAAACATATCAGTTGCATTAATTAATTTAAAAATTAATTCCTGTCGTCAAAACAAATAGCATGTTTTTAAAAGATAATAACTATCAAAAGATTGACACTTGTTTATAACTGGTTTAAATGTGAAATTACATCCATTGACCAACATTGTATTTAATTGTAAAAATATCTTCTAAATATACTTTAAAACCACTCAAATTAATAATTTATCACTATTAATTATTTCGATTAAAAAAGTTGTTTTTAATTAAAATTTAGTAATTTTCACTATTCATCAGAATATGAACGTTATCCGAAAAGTACCAAAATTTCACCCTAAGCTAATTTTGATATTCCGAATCCAAAAATAAAGTCCATTTTGAAAAATAAAATTTACAAAATTTCAAAAAGTGGTTATTACTATTCATAACAGCTAGTTTTAATAATATTTTAATAGTATATTGTTGTTTAGTGAAACTCGTTATTGCGTACTACACACGCTATCGAGGAAGGTCGCGACTGCGTGTAATGAAAGGAAAGTCAAGGATGCGTGTTGTGCAAGCTCCTTTTGGTGTAGTGTACAACACAAGACATTAATGAAATTAAAAAGAATATTTTTCATAAAATCTCAGGGTGTTACACTCATTTTTATATGAAACATTTTACTAAACAAAAAAAGGTAATGTTTTTGTCGTATGTGTGCGGTGACAATGAATTCTCCGCCACCATGAACATTATTTGAGTTTCGGCTTCCTCTACAAGCCATAACTATTTTTAAATGAAAAATAAATACCATGTTTTACTATTCTTTTATTTTGGTATTGAAAATGGTTTTCCAAATGTTTTTATATCAATGTGTTGTATTGAAATATTGTGATTAAAAAGTGGAAATGTTATGTTCCTTTAAAGCATGTTTTATGTGATACGATTATGTTATTGTTCTTGGGAATTGTTATGAATATGGGTGGTTTCGTGATAAGCTAAGGGAGGGTGAGCCCGTTATAACTCTCCAATGCTTTGGGTAATGTGAAGGGGTTAAATGTTAAGGTTTCTCCAATGAGATTTAGGGAATATACTATGATGGGTATTCCAAACGTAACCATGAGGGTTACTCCCTACGTAAGAATGTTATGAATGCCTCAAGTTACCTTTATGGCTTATGATTTCTATGATTTATTCATGATTTGATGAGGTATGTTAAAATGCTTATGTTTTATGAGTAAAGTATGATTTCATACATGGAATAATGTTTTCATTTCTTACTTTTATATGCCTTACTGAGATTTTTATGCTCATCCCAAGTTTTTGAAATGTTTTTCACAGGTCAATGGAAAGGTACATGATGTGAAGATAGTGTCAATGAAGTGTCATGAAAGAGTCCATGTTTTGTTTTAAATATGTTTCCATTGATGGAAAAAAACGAATACAATCTTTTATGTAACCACTTTGTTTAAATGTGGAATGTAATGCATGATTCATGATCTAATTCTCTAAAAATCTAATCCTGAAAAGATCCTCCATGTGTAATCTTGTAATATCTCAATATTAAGGAATGTTTATGGCTGGGGCCTTATAGTTGGTATCAGAGGTTGGTTTAGATAACTTTAGGAGTTAAAATTATATTAAATGATTATCCAAAAATATTTTTATTTATGGTCAAATTGAAATGATATAGCATTTGAAGATTACCATGTTGCTTCATCTAAGACATGTTTGTTCAGAATGGTTTTCTGCAGATGAAATAGGGAAGCAGTGCTAGGAAGGCATACAGAAGGAAATGACCTTCCGAATCAGCATCCTGAGATGGTCTAAATTGGAACTGAATAGTTTGTTGCCGTAATGGCACAGTTGAATCAAGTGATAAATGGTGGTGTTATCCATCCAAAAGATCATCTAGATCAACCACAGAGGAACATGTCAGTGGTGGAACATTTCATGAGGCAACATCCCCCATCATTCCGAGGATCATCTAACCCTGTTCTAGCTGAAGGTTGGATTAAAGCACTGGAGAAGATTTTTGATGTCATGGGGTTTTCATACAATCAAAACGTTAGTCTTGAAATTTACCATTTGGAGAGTGACGCAGACCAGTGGTGGTCGATGGTTAAAAATATCAGGGATGCTGATGAGATTGATACTCTCGACTGGGATGAATTCAAAGGTATTTTTCTTGAGAAGTATTTTCATAAGGCTGTTCGACTTAGGATGGAAAAATAATTCTTTAAATTGAGGCAATAGGACGACTCAGTGGCTGCTTATGAAGAGAGGTTCACTCGATTAGAATGTTATGCTCCTAATTTTATCCAAGAACTTGATAGTAAAATCAATCATTTTCACTCATGATGAATTCCAAAATATCGAAGGGATTTAGCTTCTCGCGAGTTCAAGAGTTATTAAAATCTTGTTCGATGTACTGAGAAGGAAGAAATGGAGTTTTCCGATGATCAAGTGTTCTATAAAAACCATCAGAAGAAGAGACCGAGGTGGCAAGAGAAAGGAAAGAAGTTTTCGAAAAGGTCTGATGGTAAGAAAAATAAGTTTCCAGTTTGTGATAAATGTGGTAAAAGGTATGTGGGGGAATGTATTCTGAATTTTGGAAAGTGCTACTGATGTGGTAAGATAGGACATAAGGCTCGTGATTGCACTGAAAAAGATCAGGGTGATGGTATGACCAAATTTGATTTACAGTTAGTGAAATGTTTCAAGTGCAATGAGATGGGTCACTATGAAAACGAGTGTCTGACAAAGAGCTCGAGTGATGGGAAGCAGTTAGAATACAAACAGAACGGGGTGGTGAAATCCTTTCCGACTACTTCAGTAGATGTTGGGCCATCAAATGATGTGGTATCAGGTACTTTGATTGTTTTTTCAGATTTTGCCAGTGTGTTGTTTGATTCAGGGTCTACACATTCTTTCATCTCTGAAAACTTTTCTAGTAAAATGGGAATAACATCTCAAGAAATGACTCCTAATGTCACGACCTGACCCTACCCGGCCTCAAGATGTAACTACCCCAAGCTCGCCTCCATAGGCCAGGGGCTGGCGACCAGCGCCGAAGGAACAACAAATCAGTGAGTCCTTTGCCTACGTACCTGTACACAAACATGTATCAAACTCAATGCAAAAGTGATGAGTAAAAGGAAAATAAAAATTCCAACTCCTATAAATAAACCATAAATGTGCATCGACCTCTACAGTAAAAAGTAAAATCTGGAGGTAAACTGAAAAGAAAAAGGCAAAACATGCGCCCAACTAGAAAAGTGCCACAACCTAGCAACAGGTGAACAGAAGAAAAACAGCTGGATGGGTTCCCCACCTAGAAACCGACTACGACCACCACTAGTGGTACAAGATCTCGAACTCCTATGCTCCACCAAGGTCACGACCGACCTGTCCGTCATCTGCAAGGGCACACCAAGTGCGGGAAATGCCCAAGCAGCGGTGAGTATAAAAATACTTAGTAGGATACCCCGAAGGCTCGAGGGAGCAACAAAGGAGGTACTGAAGGGTGATAAGTAGAGCGAACAGAGAATAGTAAAGGAGTACAACTGAGAGTGCAGTGAAGAGTAACAGTAAAGAGTCAAGCTCAACCCAACAAGAGAAAGAAGATAGACTCGTCCAGACACAAGGAGCTAGAAACAGTGAGAAGATAAACTTCTGATCGAGTATTCGATACCTATAGCAGGAGGGTAGACTCGTCCAACCACGAGAAGCTAGACACGGAAATCACGTGGCATACCCCGCGCGTCTTCACCTCTCCTGGAATGAGAGTAACCAAAACCTGGGAAGTGGGTACTGGAACAAGGTATACATATATATGTGCTCTATCAAGAAACCCGAACAAGGTCGTAAGGAGATCTCCATACCGTAGCTCAGCCCATGAAAAGTGAGTCGCCAAAAGTCCCAGGAACAAATTCCATTAATGCCCAGCATCCCACATGGCTGCCCCAAACTACCAGTGAAGGGGCTCAAACCACAGCACCTCAACACTATCCTATTTGGGCGGCACTGAATCACCCGCATAGTTTTAGGTCACGTCACAAGGATGCGTCTCGGTGGGGGAAAGCACCCATCATACTTGAGAGTTCTGGGTTAAGTCAAACCGCACCTCGTCGTTGTCCCGCAGTCAAGAGGTCTCCTCGAAGTCAAAGCCATCACAACACTGACCTGTATAACCAAGGGTCACACTCCGGTAATCACGGAGGAAATCCACAGACTAGCCTAGTAGAAAGGACTGAGTTTGGAATATCAATGGGTGCCCCACTTCCCAACCCTACTAGAGGGTAATTCATAATATGATATCGGGTGACCCACATACTAGCCATGCTGGAGGGTAAACCATAATAAATCATTAAGAAACCCACTCCCCAGCCCTGCTAGAGGGTAAACCTGGAATAAGTTGTCAGGAGACCCACTGCCCAGCCTTGCTGGAGGGTTGACATGGAAGATGTTGACAGGCGACCCACTGCCCAGCCTTGCTGGAGGGTAAACCTGGAATACGTCGACAGACGACCCAATGCCCAGCCTTACTGGAGGGTAAACATGGAACTAGATGATAAGCGACCCACTACTCAGCCCTGTTGGAGGGTAGACCCTAAGAGGTCATCGGGTAACCCACTGCCCAGTCTCCGTTGGAGGGTAGACCCTAAGAGAAGTCGACAGGTGACCCATTGCCCAGCCCTGCTGGTGGGTAAACCCAGAAAAAGTCGACCGGCGACCCACTTCCAAGCCCTTCTGGAGGGTATACTTGAAACAAGGTGACAAGCGACCCACTGCCCAACCCTGCTGGAGGGTAGACCCTCAAGAGTCATTGGGTGACCCACTGCCTAGTCTCTGCAAGAGGGTAAACCCTGAGAAGTCAATGTGTAACCCACTACCCAGCCCCGTTGGAGGGTAAACCCAGAACTGCTATGGTCATCTCTACTGAATTGTACAACACTGGCCAACCGAACGCAGAGTGGGTGTCGCGCAACCCTCTGACTCCAGAACAAGACCAGGGGAAACCACTCAACCATGCTGATCTAAAGCATCAAGCATAGAGCCGAGGGAAAAACTCAACCCCAGTAGTCAACAAATGAGAACCGAGGGACCCTCTACGTCACGAGAGGTCAAAGGTACACAAAGCAGAACATGGTACACACATGGGGCCAACACGAAGAGTGGCCCCAAGTCAATCCCTAACCAAGCGCACTAATAGTCTCAGGTACAAACCATACGTATCTCCAAGCGCTCCTGTATACTCTTAGAGTATACCTCATTTTCAGCCGAAGGGCTATCATGCACACGACACCCAACATCAACGCGAAGGTGTGATATAACATCTCCAACATGCCACCTCAACGACTGAGGCACGACCAAACACATCTATTCAAGCATTACTTCACTCACACAGGATTGCACACGATCACACACCAAGGGTCCGCTACAAACATAGTAGAAGAACCATCCCCGGGGGCACCTTCACATTTCCACAGTTAATAAGACCACGTAAGAGGCTCCGATCACCTGAACAGATCACACCGTTTTAATCCTCATGGAAAAAAACGCGAGTTTGACTACTTACTCGCCCCAAACGGGTATCCAAAGTAAAAGTCACCAATACCGCCTAACGCCAGAATGGCGTCCCGTGGTCCCGAGCCTCGGCCCCGAAAAAAGTCGGGCGCATCGCACCATTGCCATCCCCTCAAGAAAACACGTCAAAAGCAATACTCCCTTGAGTGCAACGTACATCCAGAGAAAAAGATGCATTCTGGTGCAACGCACACAAGCGGTGCTCCGTGGGACCCGCATCTCGGTCCCGAAACACAACGAACGGATCACACCGTTGTGATCCTCTCGAAAAAGTACACAAGTTTGACTAATCACATGTCCAAAATGGACACCCAGTGATAATGCTGGTAATCTCCATCAACTCCCGAAATGGCCCTCGCGAGACCCACAGTAGCGTGCGGAATTAACGCGGGCGGATTGCGCCGAAGCGATGCCCTCGGAATAACACCCAACATCGGCTGCTCACACGCCCCAAACGGACGTCCGATGAAAAAGTCACTTAATACTGCGAGCATCACAAAAGACAGACCATGGGGCTCGTGCCTCAACTTCAGCCTCAATGCCTGAAACCACCTTGGAAAGCTACGCCTCGGTGCCAGGGTTCCAACGCCACTGACGACGCTTAAATCGGACGTCAGACGAGTCTGTGCCGTCCACAACAAAAATTCCTGGGAAGCTCACGAAGCTGCTTTACGCACATGCCATTCCCTCGAGCCCCTCATCGCGAATGTTAAAACTTCTGGAACCACCTCAAAATGTCCATCTCGTGGACACGGTTCTACTGCCACAGACAACATGCAAATCGGACACCCGTAATGAGAATTACAGGCATCCGAAGAGGGGGGCAGATCCCTTTGGGCTGCACCGGCCTGGACAGGCCGGTCCGCTTGGCGCCAGCCTGAGGTCCGCATGCAGACCAGCCACGAGGGTTGGTCATATCATCGCGCAAAGACCCACCTGCCGTCCGTCTTTGCTTCCCCTGCGGGGCCGCGGCGCGCGACCCCGGTCTCCCAGGTCAACCGGCCGGTACAACTGGCCGGTCCCGCTCCGCGCCGCGCGATCTGCTGCGGTCGGAGCTCGCCGCCGTGTCGAAGAGCACCCCTGCTAGGCTAGGGAGATTGCTGTCGCGCCAAAGAGTGTCGCTGCCCGTCTAGGGCCCGTGCCGCCCTGCTGAAGCTGCTAGACCACCATGCGAGATGCTAGAAACATCGAAAACCCGCAAACTTCAGCGAGCGATTGCGGCCTACTACGAACTCAGATTTCAAATCCAAAAGAAGCGTCCGAAAGAGCAGAATTTGTACTACACGGCCATGGTATTTGTTCGAAGACTTAACAGAAAATCAATGTATAAAGTTGAATTCAAATGGAGGTTCATAAGTAAAAATGCAACAAAAACCTCCTACCTCGTTGGGCTTCGCCAGACGCTTCACGGACGGACCACCGGAGTTGCCGCGCCTCGCCAGAGCTACATCGCCGGAGTGGAGGAGAAGAGGTAGGGGAGTGTCACTGTCTAAGCGAAGAAGAAGAAGAAGCCGAGGGAGGGGGTGAGTTAA
Source organism: Viscum album (assembly GCA_963277665.1). Lineage (NCBI taxonomy): Eukaryota > Viridiplantae > Streptophyta > Magnoliopsida > Santalales > Viscaceae > Viscum > Viscum album. The sequence continues at coordinate 1,075,593,780 of OY728129.1, forward strand.
GTGTTTAAATAGAAAACACTTAACCGCCCGCCCTTTGGCCCGAACCCGAACTCCCGACAGGGTCGGGATTAAGCATCCCCTGGGCTAAAAACCACGCCCTGAACACAACGGCGGTCTCGAAATTTTAATATGAGTCCCCGTTCAAAAGTTATTTACCTCAACTCTAGAGGCCGCCAAATTAAGAAAATGCCCCGGGGCCATTTTCCACAAAAGGCCCGCACCCACAAAACTTATACCCCTCCTAGGGTAAACGAAATGTTTCAAACTCAACGATGCCCACAGTTTCCCAATCTGATCCACCATTTAAGAGATACTAAGCTAAGCCATTAAAAGAATAAAATAATTATTTTATTTATCCGTTTCACGTTCCGAAAGCGAGCGAGGGGTCCAAACGTCCCGCGCCGACATACTTTATGTCGTTCCTAGGGTTAAAACCTCATTCCGGACCCATCCGTACACTCAGATCTCTGATCTGGAACTCTGTTTAGGTGTTATCCCATTTATTTGTAGTTTCTAGTGTGAATGCACTGAAAATTTAATTCTTCCCACTCCGGGGCTCGGAATCGCATGCCGTCTAAGTGTATTGCTCTAGAATAACATCAAGAATTATCCAAAGTCTTTCGCAGAAAAAACCGGGTTCTTACATAATTCCCTCCTTCAAGATTTTCATCCCCGAAAAGAAAAAAAGGGAACAACTCTAGGTACTAAGCCCACACCTGGCTCCCCCGTACCCATAACAACTCTCGCACAGTTCTACGCCACCGCACACAGACAAAAGGATTTGATCTGTTCTCGTGAGGTCTTCCCTCGCCGATGACGTGCATAAGACCACACAACCTCTTCTCGAGTGAGTCACGTGTGAGTCATCATGTACCCAAGCCAGGCCATTGGGTTAGGGCAAGGAGGTAGGGAACCTCGCCATCCCTTAGCTCGGTCTCACATGGCGCGAAGGCTCTCGGGGGTAGCTCACCTCCCCGATCGAACCTCTGCGTCACATGCCGCGACTGGAATCACCGCTTGCACCTAGAACAAGGCCCAATGATTCCCTCCTTTAGAATATCCATATGGTGAAACACCCAAGGTTGTCTAGTCACACAAGGTTCAACTGTTGATGTCCCACAACCAAGGCTCTCTTATAGGCTCAAATGGCGAAAGAGTCAACACTATCGACTAGAAAAAAATGTCACCTGCTTTCTTCCTTACGAACACAGGGTTACACCGACGCCCCGCGCCACCCTGGTAACAACCCAAGCAAGGAGCAGGGAGAAAAGCATTTCACATGTAAAGTCTAACAGTTTTTCTATAAAAAAGGTTGAAGAGCTGCCTCTCATGCTTTGCCAGACCATAGACATCCAAAGCTCGCGGCTGTCTGTGGTCCCATCTGTCAGCTCCCAGAGCCTGACGTGGACCACCTGATGGTGATGGGAAGAACTCGTAACATCGTCCCCACCTCCATCTCCTCCCTCTCCTCTGCTAGCACCACCTCTCTAGGCACAACTCCGATCATGGCACTGCCTCTACCATGGTGGTGTGCCTGCTGCCTGCCCGAAGCTCTCAGCAACTGGGGTCGGGCAGTCTCATGCCAAGTGATCTCGCCATCACAAGAATAACACCAGGACTCTCTGGGATGCCCTTGTTCCCTCTGGCACCACTGTGGTGTACGACCACAGCCCAGGATCCACTCAAGTATGGTCACTCTCGGCTGAGGTCCTGCACCGTTTCGCCACAGTGGCATACGACCAGGTCTCCGAAACCAGCAGTGGGAAGGCCCCCTGCGTTGATGTCCTTTCCTTCGACACCTACTAACTACGGCAGACCTCTCGGCTCCGTCATGCCCACTGCCACTACCAACCGCAAAACGTGACAGGAATCTCTCAATCACCAGCACCTTCTCTTGCACCCCAACATATGTGGAAATTCTCAAGGGTAGTATGACAACACGAATCTCTCGGTGGAGACCCTGCTCAAACTTCGGCACTCGGAAGTTTTCGTCATGGACCAAGTCCAGGTAAAAGCGTGCACAGTCTGCAAAAATAGCCTCGTACTCGGCCACCATTATCCTTCCCTGCTGAAACTATAGGAACTCCTGAATCCGAATAGAAGGAAAGAAGGAGGGGAAAAACTCCTCACGAAACATCAACAGAAAGTCATCCCACAAAAGCGACGACTCGTCAAGAAGCTGAGTCACCAGACTCCACCAACGCCAAGATACTCCACAAAAAAGGATGGCTACCAAAGAAACTCTCCGATCTGCCGACGTCTGCACAAGCCTAAAAAGGCGAACCACTATCTCTAGCCAAACCTCTGCTTCCTGAAATTCTGCCTCACCACTGAACCTCAGCAGTCTCTACTGCTGGAACTCACGGATCACGCTCAACCTGCGCTCAAGCTCAGCCTGCTCTACTGAAACTGTCTGCTGCTCAACAGGTGGGGGTGCTGCTACCAGCCCTCCCTGAGAAAGGGGCTCACATGATGGGTCCTGTACTGTGGCCTTGTAGCTCATAGTGTCGTCGTCACGCACCAATGCTGGTATCCTGGATGGCTGTCTTCGCGGAGAAATCCTGAATATTATCAAGGAGTGCTGCGGTTAGATGAGGATATATGTATATACCAATAACAACGATGGGGAGATGACTCAAGAAGGAAATTCAAAGACTCAATCCTATGTGATGCACAAACCAATTTACCCGAAACAGGTGTCTCATCATGCGGAGTCGACAAGCGGGTTATCAAGGCCCTGGTGAATGGATACGTCAGCCGCCGCATCATCACTGGACTCCCTAGCCTGAGAGCCGCTCTCGAGACATGTTTACAATGTTTCCCTAAATCCCAACCAATTCATCTTTTAGGGATGTCCGCACAATGTACGAAGGAACGAACCACCTTTGATACCAGTTTGTCACGACCCGACCCTACCCGGGCTCGAGCCGTAACTACACTAAGCCCGCCTCCATAGGCCAGGGGCTTCCGACCTGTGCCGAAGGCACAAGAACACGGGGAGGCCTTTGCCTATGTACCTGTACACACACACACAACACACTCAATGCAAAAGTGCAGAGTAAAAAACAAAAGAAAAATACCAACTACTATAAATAAACCACAAATGTGCATCGACCTCTATAGTACAGAGTAAAAGCTGGAGGAAAACTGAAAAGAAATGGGAAAAACATGCGCCCAACCAGAAAAGTGCCACAACCCGGCAACAGGTGAACAAAAGAAAAACAGCTGGATGGGTTCCCCACCTGGAACCTGACTACGACCATCACAAGTGGTCCAAGCTCCGAACTCCAATGCTCCACTGAGGTCACGACCAACCTGTCCGGTGTCTGCAAGGGCATACCAGGTGCGGGAAAAGCCCAAGCCAGGGTGAGTATAAAAATACTCAGTAGGATACCCCAAAGGCTTGAGGGAGCTACAAAGGAGGTATTGAAGGGTGAGTAGTAGAGAGAACATAGAATAGTAAAAGAGTACAACCGAGAGTGCAGTATAGAGTAACAATAAAGAGTCTAGCTCAACCCAACAAGAGAAAGGAGATAGACTCTTCCAGACACAAGGAGCTGGAAATGGTGAGAAGATGAACTTCTCGTCCAGTCTTCGCTACCTATAGTAGGAGAGTAGAGTCGTCCAACCACGAGAATCTAGACACAGAAATCACAGGGCATACCCCACGTGTCTTCGCCTCTCCTGGAATAAGAGTAACCAAAACCTGGGAAGTGGGTACTAGAACAAGGTATACATATATATATGCTCTGTCTCGAAACCCGAACAAGGTCGTAAGGGAATCTACGTCCCATAGCTTAGCCCAAGATAAATGAGTCACCAACAGTCCCAGGAATAAATGCCATCGATGCCCAGCATCCCACATGTCTGCCCTGAATTACAAGTCAAGGGGCTCAAACCACAACACCTTGATACTATCCGCTATGAGCGGCACTGACTCGCCCATATAGTTTTAGGTTGTGTCACAAGGACGCATCTCAGTGGGGGAAAGTACACCTCATACATGAGAGTTCTGGGTTAAGTCAAACAACACCTCGTCACTGTCCCTCAGTAGAGAGGTCTCCACAAAGTCAAAGCCGTCACATGACTGACCCGTATAACCAAGGGTCCCACTCTAGTAATCACGGAGGAAAGCCACAGACTGTCCTAGTAGAAAGGACTGAGTCTATAATATCAATGGGCGCCCCACTACCCAGCCCTTCTAGAGGGTAATTCATAATATGATATCGGGTGACCCACTTCCCAGCCCTGCTAGAGGGTAAACCATAATACATCATCAGGCGACCCACTACCCATCCCTACTGGAGGGTAAACTTGGAATAAGTCATCAGGAGACCCACTGCCCAGCCTTGCTAGAGGGTAGACCTGGAAGAAGTTGACAGGCGACCCACTGCCCAGCCTTGCTGGAGGGTAGACCTGGAATAAGTCGACAGGTGACCCACTGCCCAGCCGTGCTGGAGGGTAGACCTGAAACTAGATGATGGGCGACCCACTGCCCAACCCTGCTAGAGGGTAGACCCTAAGAGGTCGTCGGGTAACCCACTACCTAGTCTATGCTGGAGGGTAGACCCTAGGAGATGTCAACGGGTGACCCATTGCCCAGCCCCGCGGGAGGGTAAACCCATAATAAGTCGATAAGCAACCCACTGCCCAGCCCTGCTGGAGGGTAGACCTAAAACAAGATGACGAGCAACCCACTGCCCAACCCTGTTGGAGGGTATACCCTAAAGAGTCGTCAGGAGACCCACTGCCTAGTCTTTACTAGTGGATAATCCTTGAGAAGTCAATGAGTAACCCACTACCCAACCCCACTAGATGGTAAACCCAGAACTGCTCTGTCCATCTCTACTAGATGGTACAACACTGGCCAACCGAACACGGAGTGGGTATCATGCAACCCTCTGACTCTGGAACAAGACCAGGGGAAACCACTCAACCCTGCTGATCTAAACCATCGAGCAAAGAGCCGGGGGAAAAAATCAACCCCACTAGTCAACAAACGAGAATCGAGGGACCCTCTACATCACTAGAGGTGAAAGGTACACAAAGAAGAACACAGAACGCACATGGGGCCTACACGATGAGTGGCCCCAAGTCAATCCACAACCAAGATCACAAACAGTCTCAGGTACAAACCATACATACCTCCAAGAGCTCCTGTATACTCCCAATGTATACATCAATTTCAGCAGAAGGGATATCGTGCACACAACACCCAACGTCAACGCGAAGGCGTGACGTAACATCTCCAACTTTCCCCCTCAAGAACTGGGGCATGACCAACCATATCTATTCAAGCATTACTTCACTCACACTGCAGTGCACACGATCATGCGCCAAGGGTCCGCTACAAACATAGTAGAAGAACTCCCCCCCGGGGCACCTTCACATTTCCACATTTAATAAGATCACGTAAGAAGCTCCGCTCTCCTAAACAGATCACACCGTTGTCATCCTCGCAGAAAAACACGCGATATCGACTACTTACTCGCCCCAAACGGGTATCCGACATAAAATTCGCCAATACCGCCTAACTCCCGAATGGCGTCCCGTGGTACCGAGTCTCGGCCATGAAAACAGTCGGGCGCATCGCACCATTGTGATCCCCTTGGGAAAACACGTCAAATAACTACTCACTTGAGTGCAACAGACATCCGGAGAAAAAGATGCATTTTGGCGCACAACAGACGAGAAGTGCTTCGTGGGACCCACATCCCGGTCCCGAAACACAATGAACGAATCGCCCCGTTGAGATCCTCTCGAAAAAGTACACATGTTCAACTAATCACTTGTCCAAAATGGACACCCAGTGAATAAGCTGGAAATCTCCGTCAACTCCCGAAACGGCCTTCGCGGGGCCCACACTAGTGTGCAGAATTAACACGGGCGGATTACGCCAAAACGATGCCCTTGGAAAAACACCCAACATCGGCTGCTCGTATGCCCAGAATGGACGTCCGATGAAAAAGTAGCTAAATGTTGCGCGCAGCTCAAAAGACGGGCCATGGGGCCTGCTCCTCAACTTCGGCCTCAATGTCTGAAAGCACTCTGGAAAGCTCCGCCTCGGTGCCAGAGTCCCAACGCCACTGACGACGGTTAAATCAGACGTAAGATGCGTCCGTGATGTCCAAAATAAAAATCCCCAGGAAGCCCACTAAGCTGGTTTACACACGTGCCGTGCCCCCGAGACCCTTGTCACAAAAGTTAAAACTCTTGAAACCACCTCAAAAAGTCTATCTCGTCGATACGGTTCCACTTCCATAGATGGCATGCAAATCAGACACCCGTAATGAGAATTACAGGTGTCTGAAGAGGGGAGACAGATCGCTTTGGGCTGGACCGGCCTGGACCGGCCGGTCCGCCCAGCCTGGTCCGGCACGCGGCTCAGCCGCACGGCCCGGCGCCGGACCATGGTCCGCCTACAGACCGAACACTTGTCCCGGTTGTCTCGTCATGTAAAGACCTGCCTAGCGTGGGTCTTTGCTTCCCCCGCGGGGTCGCGGCGCGCAACCCCGATCTCCCAGGTCAACCGGCCGGTCCCGCTCCACGCCGCGTGATCTGTCGCGGCCGGAGCTCGCCGCCGCGCCGAAGAGCGCCACTGCCAGGACAGGGAGCTCGCCGCCGCTACGAAGATCGCCGTCGCCCATCCAGGGCCCGCGCCGCCCTGCTGAAGCCGCCAGACCACCATGCGAGCCGCCGGAAACATCGAAAACCCGCAAACTTCGGCGAGTCGTTCCGGCTTCCTCCGAACTCGGATTTCAAATCCGAAACAAGCGTAGAAAAGTGGAGAGTTTTTAATACACGTCCATCGGATATTTTCAATGGTTTAACAACAAATCGACATATAAAATTGAATTCAAAGGGAGGTGTAGAAATAAAAACGCAACAAAAACCTCCTAGCTTGTTTGGCTTCGCCCGACAGTTCACGGACGGACCGCCGGAGTTTTCGTGCCTCACTGGAGCTACCTCGCCGTAGTGGAGGAGAAGAGGGAGGGGGCTGATGCTGTCCAGGCGAAGAAGAAGAAGAAGATGCCGAGGGAGGGGGTGAGTTAAGTGTTTAAATAGAAAACGCTTAACCACCCGCCCATCGGCCCGAACCCGAACTCCCGATGGGTTTAGGATTAAGCCTCTCCTGGGCTAAAACCCACACCTTGAACACAATGTCAGTCTTGTATTTTTAATCCGAGGCCCCGTTCAAAAGTTATTTAACTCAACGCCTGAGGCCGCTAAATTACGAAAATGCCCCTGGGGCCATTTTCCACAAAAGGACCGCGCCCGCAAAACTTATACCCCTCCTAGGGTAAACGACGTGTTACGAACTCAATAGTGCCCTCAGTTTCCCAATCAGAGCCACCATTTAGGAGATACTGAGCTAATCCATTACATGAATAAATTAATTATTTAATCTATCCGTTTCACGTTCCAAAAGCGAGTGAGGGGTCCAAACATCCTGCACCAACATACTTTTTGTCATTCCTAGGGTAAACACCCCATTCTGTACCCATCCATACACTTGGAACTCTGATCTGTAACTCCGTTTTGGTTTTATCCCATTTATTTGGTGTTTCTAGTGTGAAGGCACAAAAAATTTAATTCCAGCCACTCTGGGGCTCGGAATCCCACGCCGTCTGAGGGAGCTTCTCTGGAATAACATCAAGAATATTCCAAAGTCTTTCGCAACAAAAACTGGGATCTTACACTTGAACTTGTGGTAAAAACACATGGGGGAAATGTTGAGGCAAAAATAATTAATAATAATCTTCCTATCCTTATCCGTGGAAAGAACCTACTTGAAAACCTTATTGTTTTACCTCTAGTAGAGTTTGATGTTATCATGGGAATGGATTGGATCTTTGTTTACCATGATAAGATTGACCATAGAGCTAAAGATGTTTTTTTCAGAAAGAATTTCAGTTTGTGTACAAGAATAAACCCTTACTATTGATAACATATCAAGAGGCCAAGAAACTTTTAAAATATGGAAATGTATGTAACCTTGAACATATTTTTGAAAAAAGGGAACTATTCATATTAATGATGTGCCAGTGGTAAATGAGTATCCTGTTGTTTTTCTTGATGATTTTCATGGAATAATAACAGATCGAGAAGTTTAATTTAATGTTGACTTAGTTCTCGATGCTATGCCAATTTAAAAAAACCCTTATCAAATGGCTGAAATTGAACTTTTAGAGTTGATGGAGAAATTGCAAGATTTATTAGAGAAAGGCTTCATTCGACCTAGCACATCACCATGGGGTACTCCTGTTTTATTTGTTAAAAAGAAAGATGGTTCAATGAGACTTTGCATTGATTATAGAGCATTGAATAACATCACTGTTAAGAACAAATATTCATTTCCTTATATCGATGATTTGTTTGATCAGCTCCCGGGAGCTCAGTTTTTTTCAAAGATTGACCTGTGATCGGGGTACCATCAGTTGATGGTAAAAGAAGTAGATATTCCAAAGTCTTTCGCAGCAAAAACAGGGTTCTTACATAATTCCCTCCTTCAAGATTTTCATCCCCTAAAAGAAAAAAAGGGAACAAATCTGGGTACTAAGCCCACACCTGGCACCCCCATACCCAGAAGAACTCTCGCACAGTTCTATGCCACTGCACACAGACCAAAGGATTTGATCTGTTCTCGTGAGGTTTGCCCTCACCAATGAAGTGCATAAGAGCATGTACACCTCTTATTGAGTGAGTCACGTGGGAGTCATCATGTACCAAAACCAGGCCTTTGGGTTAGGGAAAGGTGGTAGGGAACCTCTCCATCCCTTAGCTCGGTCTCACATAGCCTGAAGGCTCTCGGGGGTAGCTCACCTCCCCGATCGAACCTCTGCGTCACATGATGCGACTGGAATCACCGTACACACCTAGAACAAGGCCCAATGATTCCCTCCTTCAGAATATCCATATGGTGAAACACCCAAGGATATCTAGTCACACAAGGTTCCAATGTCGATGTCCCACAACCAAGGCTCTCTTATAGGCCCAAAAGGTGAAAGAGTCAACACTATCGACTAGAGAAAAATGTCACCTGCTTTCTTCCATACCAACACAAGGTTACACCGACGCCCCACGCCACCCTGGTAACAACCCAAGAAAAGAGCAGGGAGAAAAGAATTTCACATACAGAGTCTAATAATTTTACTATAAAAAAGGTAGAAGAGATGCCTCTCATGCTTTGCCGGATCATAGACATCCAAAGCTCGCGGCTGTCTGTGGTCCCATCTGTCAGCTCCCAGAGCCTGACATGGACCACCTGATGGTGATGGGAAGACCTCATAACTTCATCCCCACCTCCATCTCCTCCCTCTCCTCTACTAGCACCACCTCTCTAGGCACAACTCCAATCATGGCACTGCCTCTGCCATGGTGGTGCGCCTGCTGCCTGCCCGAAGCTCTCAGCAACTCTGGTCGGGAAGTCTCGTGCCAAGTGATCTCGTCATCACAAGCATAACACCAGCGCTCTCTGGGATTACCTTGTGCCCTATGGCACCACTGTGGTGTACGACCAGAGCCTACGATCCACTCATGGAAGGTCACTCTCGACTGAGGCCCTGAACCTTTTCGCCACAGTGGTATACGACCAGGTCTCCGAAACCGGCAGTGGGAAGGCCACCTACGTTGAGGTCCTGTCCTCCGACACCTGCTAGCTATGACAAAACTCTCAGCTTCGTCATACCCACTGCCACTACCAGCCGAAAAACGTGACAGGAAGCTCTCTATCACCAGCACATTCTCTTGCACCCCGAAATATGTGGAAATTCTCAAGGGTAGTATGACAACACGAATCTCTCGGTGGAGACCCTGCTCAAACTTCCGCACTCGGAAGTTTTCATCATGGACCAAGTCCGGGTAAAAGTGTGCACAGTCTGCAAAACTAGCCTCGTACTCAGCCACCGTTATCCCCCCGTGCTGAAACTACAGGAACTCCTGAATCCGAATGGAGGGCAAGAAGGAGGGGAAAAACTCCTCACAAAACAAAAACAGAAAGTCATCCCATGAAAGCGAGGAATCGTCAAGAAGCTGAGTCACCAGACTCCACCAACGCCAAGATACTCCACAAAAAAGGTTGGCTGCCAAAGACACTCTCCGATCTGCCAGCGTCTGCACAAGCCTAAAAAGACGAACCACTATCTCTAGCCAAACCTCTACTACCTGAAATTCTAGCTCACCACTGAACCTTAGCGATCTCTGCTGTTAGAACTCACGGAGCATGCTCAAACCGCACTCAAGCTCAGCCTGCTCTACTGAAACTGTCTACTGCTCAACAGGTGGGGGTGCTGCTACCAGCCCACCCGGAGAAGGGGGATCACTTGATGGGTCCTGGACTGTGGCCTCGTAGCTCACAATGTCGTCGTCCCACACCAAAGCTGGTATCATGGCTGGCTGTCTTCGCGGAGACATCCTGAATATTATCAAGGAGTGCTGCGGTCAGATGAGGATATATATATATATACCAATAACAACGATGGGGAGCTGACTCAAGAAGGACAGTAAAAGACTCAATCCTATGTGATGCACAAACCAATTTACCCGCAACAAGTGTCTCAGCATGCCGAGTCGACAAGCGGGTTATGAAGGCCCTGGTGAATGTATATGTTGGCCGCCGCATCATCACTAGACTCCTTGGCTTGAGAGCCTCTCTCGAGACATGTTTAAAATGTTTCCCTAAATCCCAACCAATTCCTCTTTTAGGGACATCCGCACAACGTCCCAAGGAATGAACCACCTTTGATACCACTTTTTCATGACCCGACGCTACCCAGGCTCAAGCCACAACTACCCTAAGCCCGCCTCCATAGGCCAGGGGCTTCCGACCAGCGCCGATGGAACAAGAACTCAGGGAGGCCTTTGCCTAAGTACCTGTACACACACACACACAACACACTCAATGCAAAAGTGCAGAGTAAAAAGAAAATAAAAATACCAACTACTATAAATAAACCACAAATGTGAATCGACCTTTACAGTACAAAGTAAAACCTGGAGGTAAACTGAAAAGAAAAGGGAAAAACATGCGCCCAACCCGAAAAGTGCCACAACCGAGCAACTGGTGAACAAAAGAAAAATAGCTGGATGGGTTCCCCACCTGGAACCTGACTACGATCACCACAAGTGGTCCAAGCTCTGAACTCCAATGCTCCACTGAGGTCACGACCAAGCTGTCCGGTGTCTGCAAGGGCATACCAAGTGCGGGAAAAGCCCAAGCAGGGGTGAGTAAAAAAATACTCAGTAGGATACCCTGAAGGCTTGATGGAGCTACAAATGAGGTATTGAAGGGTGAGTAGTAGAGAGAACGTAGAATAGTAAAAGAGTACAACTGAGAGTGCAATATAGAGTAACAGTAAAGGGTCCAGCTCAAACCAACTAGAGAAAAGAGATAGACTCCTCTAGACACAAGGAGCTGGAAACGGTGAGAAGATGAACTTCTCATCGAGTCTTCGCTACCTATACTAGGAGAGTAGACTCGTCCAACCACGAGAATATAGACACGGAAAGCACGTGGAATACCCCGCGTGTCTTCGCCTCTCCTGGAAGAAGAGTAACCAAAACCCCGGAAGTGGGTACTGGAACAAGGTATACATATATATATGATCTGTCAGGAAACCTGAACAAGGTCGTAAGGGAATCTCCATCCCATAGCTCAGCCCAAGATAAGTGAGTCGCCAACAGTCCCAGGAATAAATCCCATCGATTCCCAACATCCCACATGTCTTCCCCGAACTAGAAGTCAAGGGGCTCAAACAACAACACCTCGACACTATCCGCTATGAGCGGCACTGACTCGCCCGCATAGTTTTAGGTTGCGTCACAAGGACGCATCTAGGTGGGGGAAAGTACCCCTCATACATGAGAGTTCTGGGTTATGTCAAACCACACCTCGTCACTGTCCCTCAGTTGAGAGGTCTCCACAAAGTCAAAGATGTCACAAGACTGACCCGTATAACCAAGGGTCCAACACTAGTAATCACGGGGGAAAGCCACAGACTTGCCTAGTAGAAAGGACTGAGTCTAGAATATCAATAGGCACCCCACTACCCAGCCCTTCTAGAGGGTAATTCATAATATGATATCGGGTGACCCACTGCCCAACCCTGCTAGAGGGTAAACCATAATACATCATCAAGCGACCCACTACCCAGCCGTACTAGAGGTTAAACTTGGAATAAGTCATTAGGAGACCCACTGCCTAGCCTTGCTGGAGGGTAGACCTAGAAGAAGTTGACAGGGGACCCAACGCCCACCCTTGCTGGAGGGTAGACCTGGAACTAGATGATGGGCGACGCATTGCCCAACCCTGCTAGAGGGTAGACCCTAAGAGGTCGTCAGGTAACCCACTACCCAGTCTACGCTGGAGGGTAGACCTTAGGAGAAGTCGACGGGTGACCCATTGCCCAGCCCCACAATAGGGTAAACCCGGAACAAGTCAATAAGCGACCCACTGCCCAGCCCTGCTTGAGGGTAGACCTGAAACAAGATGACGGGAAACCCACTGCCCAGCCCTGTTGGAGGGTAGACCCTCAAGATTCGTCAAGAGACCCACTGCCTAGTCTCTGCTAGAGGATAATCCTTGGGAATTCAATGAGTAACCCACTACCCAGCCCCACTGGAGGGTAAACCCAGAACTGCTCTGGCCATCTCTACATGATGGTACAACACTGGCCAACCGAACACGGAGTGGGTATCGTGCAACCCTCTGACTCTAGAATAAGACCAGGGGAAACCACTCAACCCTGCTGATCTAAACCATCGAGCACAGAGCCGGGGGAAAAAATCAACCTCGCTAGTCAACAAACAAGAACCGAGGGACCCTCTACGTCGTGAGAGGTCAAAGGTACACAAAGTAGAACACAGAACTCACATGGGGCCTACACGACGAGTGGCCCCAAGTCAATCCCCAACCAAGAGTACAAACAGTCTCAGGTACAAACCATGCATACCTCCAAGCGCTCCCGTATACTCCCAAAGTATACATCATTTTCAGCACAAGGGTTATCGTGCACACAACACCCAACGTCAATGCAAAGGCGTGATGTAACCTCTTCAACTTGCCACCTCAACAACTGGGGAATGACCAACCATATCTATTCAAGCATTACTTCACTCACACGGGAGTGCACATGATCATGCGCCAAGGGTCCGCTACAAACACAGTAGAAGAACCGCCCCCGGGGCACCTTCACATTTCCATATTTAATAAGATCGCGTAAGAAGCTCCGCTCACCTGAACAGATCACACAATTTTCATCCTCGTGAAAAAACATGCGATATCGACTACTTACTTGCCCCAAACGGGTATCCGACATAAAAGTTGCCAATACCGCCTTACTCCCGAATGGCGTTCCGTGGTCCCGAGCCCCGACCCCGAAAACAGTCGGGCGCATCGCACCATTGTGATCCCCTTGGGAAAACACGTAAAAAGCACTACTCACTTGAGTGCAACAAACATCTGGAGAGAAATATGCATTTCGGCGCAGAACACATGAGCAGTGCTTCGTGGGACCCACATCCCGGTCCCGAAACACAATGAAGGAATCACCCCGTTGCGATCCTCTCGAAAAAGTACACATGTTCAACTAATCACTTGTCCAAAACAGACACCCATTGATTAAGCTGGAAATCTTCGTCAACTCCCGAAACGGCCTTCGCGGGGCCCACACTAGCGTGCGGAATTAACACGGGTGGATTGCGCCAAAGCGATGCCCTCGGAAAACACCCAACATCGGCTGCTCGTATGCCCCGAACAGACGTCCGATGAAAAAGTCGCTAAAGGTTGCGCGCAACTCAAAAGACGAGCCATGGGGCCCGCTCCTCAACTTCAACCTCAATGTCTGAAAGCACTCTGGAAAGATCCGCCTCGGTGCCAGGGTCCCAACGCCACTGACGACACTTAAATTAGACGTCAGACGCATCCGTGATGTCCACAATAAAAATCCCCGGGAAGCCGACTAAGATGCTTTACGCACGTGCCGTGCCCCCGAGCCCCTTGTCGCGAAAGTTAAAACTCTTGAAACCACATCAAAAAGTCCATCTCGTCGATACGGTTCCACTTCCATAGACGACATGACAATCAGACACCCGTAATGAGAATTACAGGCGTCTGAAGAGGGGGGACAGATCCCTTTGGGCTGGACCGGCCTGGACCGGCCGGTCCGCCCGGCCTGGTCCGGCATGCGGCTCAGCCGCACGGCCTGGCGCCGGTCAACGGTCCGTCTACAGACCGGCCACTTGGGCCGGACATCTCTTCGTGCGAAGACCCGCCTGGCGTGGGTCTTTGCTTCCCCCGCGGGGTCGCAGCGCGCAACCCCGGTCTCCCAGGTCAACCGGCTGGCACAACCGGCCGGTCCCGCTCCGGGCCTCGCGATCTGCCACGGCCGGTGCTCGCCGCCGCGCCGAAGAGCACCACTGCCAGGCCAGGGAGCTCGTCGCTGCTCCGAAGAGCGCCGCCGCCCGTCCGGGGCCCGCGCCGCCCTACTGAAGCCGCCTGACCACCATGTGAGCCGCCAGAAACATCGAAAACCCGCAAACTTCGGCGAGCCGTTCCGGCCTCCTCCGAACTCGGATTTCAAATCCGAAACAAGCGTTGAAAAGCGGAGAATTTTTACTACACGTCCATCTGATTTTTTCAAAGATTTAATAGAAAATCGACGTATAAAATTGAATTCAAAGGGAGGTTTAGAAATAAAAACCCAACAAAAACCTCCTACCTCGTTGGGCTTCGCCCGACGCTTCACGGACGGACCGCCCGAGTTTTCGCGCCTCACTAGAGCTACCTCACCGTAGTGGAGTAGAAGAGGGATGGGGCTGCTACTATCCAGGCGAAGAAGAAGAAGATTCCGAGGGAGGGGGTGAGTTATGTGTTTAAATAGAAAACACTTAACCACCCGCCCGTCGGCCCAAACCCGAACTCCCGATGGGGTCGGGATTAAGCCTCTCCTGGGATAAAACCCACGCCTTGAACACAATGGCGGTCTCGTAATTTTTATCCGAGGCCCCATTCAAAAGTTATTTAACTCAACGCCCGAGGCCGCTAAATTATGAAAACGCCCCTGGGGCCATTTTCCACAAAAAGACCATGCTCGCGAAACTTATACCCCTCCAAGAGAAAATGACATGTTACGAACTCAACAGTGCCCTCAGTTTCCCAATCAGAGCCACCCTTTAGGAGATACTGAGCTAATCCGTTAAATGAATAAATTAATTATTTAATCTATCCGTTTCACGTTCCGAAAGCGAGCGAGGGGTCCAAACATCCTGCACCGACATAGTTTATGTCATTCCTAGGGTAAACACACCATTCCGTACCCAACCATACACTTGGAACTCTGATATGTAACTCCGTTTTTGTTTTATCCCATTTATTTGGCATTTCTAGTGTAAAGGCACAAAAAATTTAATTCCGGCCACTCCGGGGCTCGGAATCGCACGCCGTCTGAGGGAGCTACTCTGGAATAACATCAAGAATATTCCAAAGTCTTTTGCAACAAAAACCGGGTTCTTACACTTGAACATGTGGTAAAAACACATGGGGGAAATGTTGAGGCAAAAATAATTAATAATAATCTTCCTATCCTTATCCGTGGAAAGAACCTACTTGCAAACCTTATTGTTTTACCTCTAGTAGAGTTTGATGTTATCCTGGGAATGGATTGGCTCTTTGATTACCATACTAAGATTGACTGTACAGCTAAAGATGTTTTTTTTTCAGAAAGACTTTCAGTTTGTGTACAAGAATGAACCCTTACTGTAGATAATATATCAAGAGGACAAGAAACTTTTAAAAGATGGAAATGAATGTTACCTTGAGCATATTGTTGAAAAAAAGGGAACTATTCAGATTAATGATGTGCCAGTGGTAAATGAGTATCCTGATATTTTTCTTGATGATTGTCTTGGAATAATACCAGATCGAGAAGTTGAATTTACTGTTGACTTAGTTCCTGATGCTAATACAATTTCAAAACCCCCTTATCGAATGGCTGAAATTGAAATTTTAGAGTTGAAGGAGAAATTGAAAGATTTATTAGAGAAATATTTCATTCGACCTAGCACATCACCATGGGGTACTCCTGTTTTATTTGTTAAAAAGAAATATGGTTCAATGAGACTTTGAATTGATTATAGAGCCTTGAATAACATCACTATTAAGAACAAATATTCATTGCCTCCTATCGATGATTTGTTTGATCAGCTCCAGGGAGCTCAGTTTTTTTCAAAGATTGACCTGAGATCGGGTTTCCATCAGTTGATGGTAAAGGAAGTAGATATTCCAAAGTCTTTCACAGCAAAAACTGGGTTCTTACATAATTCCCTCCTTCAAGATTTTCATCCCTGAAAAGAAAAAAAAGGGAACAACTCTGGGTACTAAGCCCAAACCTGGCTCCCCCGTACCCAGAAGAAATCTCACACAGTTCTATGCCACCGCACATAGACCAAAGGATTTGATCTGTTCTCGTGAGGTTTTCCCTCACCGATGACGTGCATAAGAGCACGCACACCTCCTATCGAGTGAGTCACGTGGGCGTCATCATGTACCCAAACCAGGCCTTTGGGTTAGGGAAAGGCGGTTGGGAACCTCTCAATCCCTTATCTCGGTCTCACATGGCCCGAAGGCTCTCGGGTGTAGCTCACCTCCCCGATCGAACCTCTGCGTCACATGACATGACTGGAATCACTGCAAGCACCTAGAACAAGGCCCAATGATTCCCTCCATCAGAATATCCATATGGTGAAACACCCAAGGATATCTAGTCACACAAGGTTCCACTGTCGATGTCCCACAACCAAGGCTCTATTATAGGCTCAAAAGGAGAAAGATTCAACACTATCGACTAGAGAAAAATGTCACCTGCTTTATTCCTTACCAACACTCGGTTACACCGACACCCCGCGCCACCCTGGTAACAACCCAAGCAAGGAGCAGGGAGAAAATAATTTCACATGCAGAGTCTAACAATTTTACTATAAAAAAGGTAGAAGAGATGCCTCTCATGCTTTGCCGGATCATAGACATCCAAAGCTCGCGGCTGTCCGTGGTCCCATCTGTCAACTCCCAGAACCTGACGTGGACCACCTGATGGTGATGGGAAGACCTCGTAACGTCGTCCCCACCTCCAGCTCCTCCCTCTGTTCTACTAGAACCACCTCTCTGGGTACAACTCCAATCATGGCATTGCCTCTGCCATGGTGGTGCGCCTGCTACCTGCCCGAAGCTCTCAGCAACTCAGGTCGGGCAGTCTCGTGCCTAGTGATCTCGCCATCACAAGCATAACACCAGCGCTCTCTGGGATTCCCTTGTGCCCTCCGGCGACACTGTGGTGTACCAACACATCCCAGGATCCACTCATGGAAGGTCACTCTCAGCTGAGTCCCTCCACCTTTTCGCCACAGTGGTATACGCCCAGGTCTCCGAAACCGGCAGTGGGAAGGCCACCTGCGTTGAGGTCCTGTCCTCCGACACCTGCTAGCTACGGCAGACCTGTCACCTCCGTCATGCCCATAGCCACTACCAACTGCAAAACGTGACATGAAGCTCTCTATCACCAGCACCTTCTCTTGCACCCCGACATATGTGGAAATTATCAAGGGTAGTATGACAACACGAATCTCTCAGTGGAGACCCTTCTCAAACTCCTGCACTCGGAAGTTTTCATCATGGACCATGTCTGGGTAAAAGCGTGAACAGTCTGCAAAACTAGCATCGTACTGGGCCACCGTTATCCCTCCCTGCTGAAACTATAGGAGCTCTTGAATCCAAATGGAGGGAAAGAAGGAGGGGAAAAAATCCTCATGAAACAACAACAGAAATTCATCCCACGAAAGCGACGAATTGTCAAGAAGCTGAGTCACTAGACTCCACCAACGCCAAGATACTCCACAAAAAGGTTGGCTGCCAATGACACTCTCCGATCTGCCGGCGTCTGCACAAGCCTAAAAAGGTGAACCACTATCTCTAGCCAAACCTCTGCTGCCTGAAATTCTGGCTCACCACTGAACCTCTGCTGTCTCTGCTGCTGGAACTCACGGAGCGCACTCAACCCGCGCTCAAGCTCAGCCTGCTCTACTGAAACTGTCTACTTCTCAACAGGTGGGGGTGCTGCTACCAGCCCACCCAGAGAAAGGGGCTCACATGATGGGTCCTCAACTGTGGCCTCGTAGCTCACAGTGTCGTCATCACGCACCAAAGATGGTATCCTGGCTGGCTGTCTTCGCGGAGAAATCCTGAATATTATCAAGGAGTGCCGCGGTCAGATGAGGATATATGTATATATAAATAACAGTGATGGGGAGCTGACTCAATAAGGACAGTCAAAGACTCAATCCTATGTGATGCACAAACCAATTTACATGCAACAAGTGTCTCAGCATGCCGAGTCGACAAGCGGGTTATCAAGGCCCGGGTGAATGGATACGTCGGTCACCGCATCATCACTGGACTCCCTGGCCTGAGAGCCACTCTCGAGACACGTTGACACGGTTTCCCTAAATCCCAACCAATTCCTCCTTTAGGGACGTCCGCACAATGTCCCAAGGAACGAACCACCTTTGAGACCACTTTGTCACGTCCCGACCCTACCCAGGCTCGAGCCGCGACTACCCTAAGCCTGCCTCCATAGGCCAGGGGCTTCCGACCAGCGCCGAAGGCACAAGAACTCGGGGAGCCCTTTGCCTAAGTACCTGTACACACACACAAAACACACTCAATGCAAAAGTGCAGAGTAAAAAGAAAAGAAAAATACCAACTGCTATAAATAAACCACAAATGTGCATCGAACTCTACAGTACAGAGTAAAATCTGGAGGTAAACTAAAAGGAAAAGGCAAAAACATGATCCCAACTAGAAAAGTGCCACAACCTGGAAACTGGTGAACAAAAGAAAAATAGCTGGATGGGTTTCCCACCTGGAACCCGACTATGACCACCAAAAGTGGTCCAAGCTCCGAACTCCAATGCTTTACTGAGGTCACAACCAACCTGTCCGGCATCTCCAAGGGCATACCAAGTGCGGGAAATGCCCAAGCAGGGGTGAGTATAAAAATACTAAGTAGGATACCCCGAAGGCTTGAGGGAGATACAAAGGAGGTATCGAAGGGTGAGTAGTAGAGCGAACATAGAATAGTAAAAGAGTACAACTGACAGTGCAGTATAGAGTAACAGTAAAGAGTCCAGCTTAGCCCAATAAGAGAAAGGAGATAGACTCCTCCAGACACAAGGAGCTGGAAACAGTGAGAAGATGAACTTCTCGTCGAGTCTTCACTACCTATACTAGGAGGGTAGACTCGTCCAACCACGAGAATCTAGACACAGAAAACACGTGGCATACCCCGCGCGTCTTCGCCTCTCCTGGGAGAAGAGTAACCAAAACCGGGGAAGTGGGTACTGGAACAAGTTATACATATATATATGCTCTGTCAGGAAACCCGAACAAGGTCGTAAGGGAATCTCCATCCCATAGCTCAGCCCAAGATAAGTGAGTTGCCAACAGTCCCAGGAATAAATGCAATCGATGCCCAGCATCCCACATGTCTGCCCCGAACTACAAGTCAAGGGGCTCAAACCACAACACCTCGACACTATCCGCTATGAGTGGCACTGACTCGCCCGCATAGTTTTAGGTCACGTTACAAGGATACATCTCAGTGGGGGAAATTACCCCTCATACATGAGAGTTCTGGGTTAAGTCAAACCACACCTTGTCACTGTCCCTCAGTCGAGAGGTCTCCAAAAAGTCAAAGTTGTCACAAGACTGACCCGTATAACCAAGGGTCCCACTCTAGTAATCACGGAGGAAAGCCACTTACTAGCCTAGTAGAAAGGATTGAGTCTAGAATATCAACGGGCGCCCCACTACCAAGCCCTTCCTGAGGGTAATTCATAATATGATATCAGATGACCCATTGCCCAACCCTGCTAGAGGGTAAAGCATAATACATCATCAGGCGACCCAATGCCCAACCATACTAGAGGGTAAACTTGGAATAAGTCATCAGGAGACCCACTTCCCAGCCTTGCTGGAGGGTAGACCTGGAAGTAGTTTATAGGCGACCCACTGCCCAGCCTTGCTGGAGGGTAGACCTGGAATAAGTCGACAGGTGACCCACTGCCCAGCCGTGCTGGAGGGTATACCTGGAACTAGATGATGGGAGACACACTGCCCAACCTTTATAGAGGGTAGACCCTAAGAGGTCATCAGGTAACCCACTACCCAGTCTACGCTGAAGGGTAGACCCTAGGAGAAGTCGACGGGTGACCCATTGCCCAGCCCCGCAGGAGGGTAAACCCGGAACAAGTCAATAAGCGACCCACTGCCCAGCCCTTCTGGAGGGTAGACATGAAACAACATGATGGGAAACCCACTGCCCAGTCCTATTGGAGGGTATACCCTCAAGAGTCGTCAGGAGACCCACTGCCTAGTCTCTGCTAGAGGATAATCCTTGAGAAGTCAATGAGTAACCCACTACCTAGCCCCACTGGAGGGTAAACCCAGAACTGCTCTTTCCATCTCTACATGATGGTACAACACTGGCCAACCGAACACGGAGTGGGTATCGCACAACCCTTTGACTCTAGAATAAGACCAGGGGAAACCACTCAACCCTGCTGATCTAAACCATTGTGCACAGAGCCGGGGGGAAAAATCAACCCCGCTAGTCAACAAACGAGAACCGAGGGACCCTCTACGTCGCGAGAGTTCAAAGGTACACAAAGCAGAACATAGAACACACATGGGGCCTACACGAAGAGTGGCCCAAAGTCAATCCCCAACCAAGAGCACAAACAGTCTCAGGTAAAAACCATGCATACCTCCAAGCGCTCCCGTATACTCCCAAAGTATACATCATTTTCAGCACAAGGGCTATCGTGCACACAACACCCAACGTCAACGCGAAGGCGTGACGTAACCTCTCTAACTTGCCACCTCAAAAACTGGGGAACGACCAACCATATCTATTCAAGCATTACTTCACTCACACGGGAGTGCACGCGATCATGCGCCAAGGGTCTGCTACAAACACAGTAGAAGAACCACCCTCGGGGGACCTTCACATTTCCATATTTAATAAGATCACGTAAGAAGCTCCGCTCACCTGAAAAGATCAAATCGTTGTCATCCTAACGAAAAAACACGCGATATCGACTACTTACTCGCCCCAAACAGGTATCCGACATAAAAGTCGCCAATACCGCCTTACTCCCGAATGGCGTCCCGTGGTCCCGAGCCTTGCCCCTGAAAACAATCAGGCGCATCGCACCATTGTGATCCCCTCGGGAAAACACATCAAAAGCACTACTCACTTGAGTGCAACAGAAATCTGGAGAAAAAGATGCATTTCGGCGCACATCACACGAGCAGTGCTTCGTGGGACCCACATCCCGGTCCCGAAACACAATGAACGAATCGTCCCGTTGCAATCCTCTCGAAAAAGTACACATGTTCGACTAATCACTTGTCCAAAACGGACACCCAGTGATTAAGCTGGAAATCTTCGTCAACTCCTGAGACGGCCTTCGCGGGGCCCACACTAGCGTGCAGAATTAACACGGGCGGATTGCGCCAAAGCGATTCCCTTGGAAAACACCCATCATCGGCTGCTCGTATGCCCCGAACAGACGTCCGATTAAAAATTCGCTAAAGTTTGTGCGCAGCTCAAAAGACGGGCCATGGGGCCCGCTCCTCAACTTCGGCCTCAATGTCTGAAAGCACTCGAGAAAGATCCTCCTCGTTGCCAGGGTCCCAACGCCACTGACGACACTTAAATCAGTCGTCAGACGCGTCCGTGATGTCCAAAATAAAAATCCCCGGGAAGCCGACTAAGCTGCTTTACGCACGTGCCGTGCCCCCGAGCCCCTTGTCGCGAAAGTTAAAACTCTTGAAACCACCTCAAAATGTCCGTCTCGTCGATACGGTTTCACTTCCATAGACGACATGCAAATCAGACACCCGTAATGAGAATTACAGGTGTCTGAAGAGGGGGGACGGATCCCTTTGGGCTGGACCGGCCTCGACCAGCCGGTCCGCCCGTCCTGGTCCGTCACGCGACTCAGCCGCACGGCCCGGCACCGGTCCACGGTCCGCCTACAGACCGGCCACTTGGGCCGGACATCTCTTCGTGAGAAGACCCGCCTGGCATGGGTCTTTGCTTCCCCCGTGGGGTCGCGGCGCGCAACCCCGGTCTCTAAGGTCAACCGGCTGGCACAACCGGCCGGTCCCGCTCCGCGCCGCGCGATCTGCCGCGACCGGTGCTCACCGCCGCGCCGAAGAGCGCCACTGCCAGGCCAGGGAGCACGTCGCCGCTTCTAAGGGCACCACCACCCGTCCAGGGCCCGTGCCGCCCTGCTGAAGCCGCCGGACCACCATGCGAGCCGCCAGAAACATCGAAAACCCACAAACTTCAGTGAGCCGTTGCGGCCACCTCCGAACTCGGATTTCAATTCCGAAACAAGCGTCGAAAAGCAGAGAATTTTTACTACACGCCATCGGATTTGTTCAAAGATTTAACAGAAAATAGACGTATAAAATTGAATTCAAAGGGAGGTTTAGAAATAAAAACGCAACAAAAACCTCCTACCTCGTTGGGCTTCGCCCGATGCTTCACCGACGGACCGCCAGAGTTTCCACGCCTCACTGGAGGTACCTCACCATAGTGGAGGAGAAGAGGGAGGGGGCTTCCACTGTCTAGGCGAAGAAGAAGAAGATGCTGAGGGAGGGGGTGAGTTAAGTGTTTAAATAGAAAACGCTTAACCACCCGCCCGTCGGCCCGAACCCGAACTCCCGACGGGGTCGGGATTGAGCCTCTCCATGGCTAAAAACCACGCCTTGAACACAATGGCGGTCTCATAATTTTAATATGAGGCCCCGTTCAAAAGTTATTTAACTCAACTCCCGAGGCCGCTAAATTACAAAAATGCCCCTGGGGCCATTTTCCACAAAAGGCATGCGCCCTGGAAACTTATACCCCTCCTAGGGTAAACGACACATTACCAAATCAACAGTGCCCTAAGTTTCCCAATCAGATCCACCATTTAGGAGATACGGAGCTAAGCCGTTAAATGAATAAATTATTTATTTAATCTATCCGTTTCACGTTCCGACAGCGAGCGAGGGGTCCAAACATCCCGCACCGACATACTTTTTGTCATTCCTAGGGTAAACACCCCATTCCGTACCCATCCATACACTTGGAACTCTGATCCATAACTCCGTTTTGGTGTTATCCCATTTATTTGGCGTTTCTTTTGTGAAGGCACAAAAAATTTAATTACGGCCACTCCGGGGCTCGGAATCGCACGCCGTCTGAGGGAGCTTCTCTGGAATAACATCAAGAATATTCCAAAGTCTTTCGCAACAAAAACCGGGTTCTTACACTTGAACTTGTGGTAAAACACATGGGAGAAATGTTGAGGCAAAAAGAATTAATAATAATCTTCATATCCTTATCCGTGGAAAGAACGTACATGCAAACCTTATTGTTTTACCTCTAGTGGAGTTTGATGTTATCCTAGGAATGGATTGGCTCTTTGATTACCATGCTAAGATTGACTGTAGAGATAAAGAAGTTTTTTTTCAGAAAGACTTTCAATTTTTGTACAAGAATGAAACCTTACTGTTGATAACATATCAAGAGGCCAAAAAACTTTTAAAAGATGGAAATGAATGTTACCTTGAACATATTGTTGAAAAAGAGGGAACTATTCAGATTAATTATGTGCCAGTGGTAAATGAGTATCCTGATGTTTTTCTTGATGATTATCTTGGAATAATACCAGATCGAGAAGTTGAATTTACTGTTGACTTAGTTCCTGATGGTAAGCCAATTTCAAAACCCCCTTATCGAATGGCTTAAATTGAACTTTTAGAGTTGAAGGAGAAATTGCAAGATTTATTAGAGAAAGGTTTCATTCGACCTGGCACATCACCATGGGGTACTCCTATTTTATTTGTTAAAAAGAAAGATGGTTCAATGAGACTTTGCATTGATTATAGAGCCTTGAATAACATCACTGTTAAGAACAAATATTCATTGCCTCATACACTACCACAAAAATAGTTTTTCGCAGCGCCCCCCCTTTATCAGCGCTAACGAAAAAGCACTGATAAAGGGGGGTCCCTTTATGAGCGCTCAAAAAAGCGCTGATAAATGACCCCTATTTATCAGTGCTTGTTTAGTAGCGCTGATAAAGGGGGAGCCTTTATCAGCGCTTTTCTTAAAAGCGCTGATAAAGGGTCAGCTTCAATTTTTTTTTTAAAAATATCTTAATATATTAATATATAAATATAGTTATATTGTTATATAAATCTAATATATAATTTTAAATATATTTTAGATTAGTATAAATGTACATTTACACTTATTATAATTAATATATAAGATATTTAGTGAAAATGGATTCTTAAAAAATTAAAAAAATATTTTTAATTAATAATTTGATAATCAATATGGAGTAATAGTCATTTAATAACAATTTGAGGGCTAAAAAAATTAAAAAAATTAAAAAAAGATAAAAAATATGTTGAAAACGCAACTCAAACATCAAACGGCCATAACTTTTGATCCGGTTGTCCGTTTGAGCTCTACCACATATCAAATCGAAGCCTGCGACGAGCTCTACGTCGCTGTGACCTGGGGGAGCCTTGGTCAAGCGATTGTCGAGGCCAAAAAGGCCCAGAAGGCCTCCAAAACCGAGTTTTTATTCGGGGTACCCCGATTTTTTAACATTTTTTGGATTTTCACCCTCGTTTAAGGGGGTATTATTGGATTTTTTTGGCGGGGTCTGAATTTATTCCAAGGTATTACATTCATATTGATATTATGTTTTCGAAATTTCATCCTTTTTTATAATTCACTACTATTTATAATCAAATATATAACTATATGTACATATTTTTTTATATATTTTCACCTAAAAATTAAATTTTTTAACTAAATAATTAAACATATTTACATATAAAATATATTAGCTTTATCTAAATAATAACTAAGATCCAATTTATTTAAAATACAAATATATGAATATTTATATACCTATATATTAATCTAAATATATATATATATTAATCTAACTATATATATATATTAATCTAACTTTATATATATATATTAATCTAACTATATATATATATATTAATCTAATAACTATATATATATTAATATAACTATATATATATATATTAGTATTACTATAAATATATATATATATTAATATCACTATATATATATTAATATAACTATATATATATATTAATATAACTATATATATGTTAATATAACTATATATATATTAATATAAATATATATTACTATACGAATAAATATAACTAAATATATATATATATAGATATAGATATATATTAATATCACTATATATATATATTAATTTTACTATATATATATATATTAATATAACTATATATATATATTATAATATAACTATATATATATATTATAATATAACTATATATATATATTATAATATAACTATATATATATATTTTATAATATAACTATATATATATATATATATATTATAATATAACTATATATATATTAATATAAATATATATTAGTATATGAATAAATAAAACTAAATATATATATATATATAAAGATATCATGAATTGGAAGACAAATCAAAATAGAGTAGTGGTAAAGGCTTAGGCGCGCAGGGGGGAGGTCTCGAGTTCAAATCCTGGTGGAGGCAGGGGCACGCACGCATGGGGGAATATAGCAGCAAGCGCTGTTAAAGGGTGGAGGGGGTGCGTGGGGCGATGTACAAGGGTAGAAAAGTGTTGTAAAAGGGGGGATCAAGCGCTATAAAAGCCCCCCTATTCGAAGTATTTTGTAAATTTTTTTAAATTTTTTTAAATTTACTAACTTTTATCAGCTATTTTTTAAAAGCGCTGATAAAATGGTCCTTTATCAGGGATAAAACAAAAGCGATGATAAAGGAAGCGCTGATAAAGGGGACCCCCCCTTTATCTATGCTGGCTTTATCAGCACGTTTTCTAGTGCTGATAAAGGCCATTTTTAGCACTGATAAAGGCCATGTATGTAGTAGTGATACGATGATTTTTTTGATCAGCTCCAGGGAGCTCAGTTTTATTCAAAGATTGACCTGAGATCGGGGTACCATCAGTTGATGGTAAAGAAAGTAGATATTCCAAAGACCGCGTTTCACACAAGATATGGCCATTATGAATTTTTAGTAATGGATTTTGGGATAACCAATGCACTTGCTGTATTCATGGACCTTATGAATAAAATTTTCCATGAGTTTTTGGACATGTTTGTGGTTGTTTTCATTGATGATATTTGGTGTTTTATAAAAGTAAATAGGAGCATGAAATATATTTAGGGGTTATTTTTCAAACCTTAAAAGAAAATAAATTGTATGGGAAATTTAGGAAGTGCGAGTTTTGGTTGCAATAAATTTGTTTCATTGGTCACATTGTTTCTAAATATGATATAACTGTTGATCCTGAAAAAACAATGGTTGTTGAGGAATGGCCCAGACCCCCAAATGTAACTGTGATTCGTAACTTCCTCGGTTTGGAAGGCTATTACCGAAGGTTTGTTAGAAATTTTTCACCGTTATCCAGTCCAATGACTAAGCTAACTTGGAAGGGTGTTAAGTTTATCTGGACAAAAGAATGTGATGATTGTTTTTAGGAATTGAAAGGAAGATCGGTGAATGCTCTAGTTTTGGCACTAACTTCCAGGAATGGGGAGTCTGTTATCTATAGTTATGCTTCATTGAATGGACTTGTTTGCGTCCTAATGTAGAATGATCAGGTAATTGCTTATTATTCACGTCAGTTGAAAACTCATGAGGTAAATTACCCTACACATGATTTGGAATTAGCTACTGTTGTTTTTTTCTTTAAAAATTTAGAGGCATCATTTGTATGGAGTAAAGTGTGAAATATATACCGATCACAAAAGTTTAAAGTATATATTCACTCAGAAATAATTGAACATGAGACAGATGAGAAGGCTGGAATTAATCAAGTATTATGATTGTACAATTCATTACCATTAGAGACAAGCAATTAAAGTGGCTGATGCTTTGAGTCGAAAAAGTAATGCTTCATTAACGATGTTTCATTTGGAACATGATCCTTTGGTTAATGATTTGATGAAATTTGGAATATAAGTTGTTGGTGTAGGATGTTCTTCTGTTTTGTTTCAAGTATCAGTGACATCTTCTCTATCAGATAGAATTAAGCAAGCACAGAAGCAAGGCAACAAGTTGTAGAAAAAGTTAGAGCTGGTTCATAAGAGTAAGTTTCCTGAATTCAACGTTGATAATGATTGTGTTTTGAGATTTGGGAAGAGATTGTGTGTGCCATGTCATTCACAGTTGAAGAGGGAGTTGTTATGTGAAGCTCATAGTTCTCCGTTTTTAGTTCATCCAGGCACTACTAAGATGTATAGAGATCTTCAGGAGTACTACTGGTGGGACGGAATGAAAAGAGACATTGGTGATTTCACTGTGAAGTGTTTGACTTGTCAACAGGTTAAAGCAGAGTGGAAGTTACAGAAAGGGATTCTTCGGCCTTTACCAGTTCCAGAGTTGAAATGGGAGAATATATCCGTGGACTTCATTGTGGGATTGTCGAAGACACCTCGATGTAATAATGCAATCTGGTTTATTGTTGATCGATTGACAAAATCTGATCATTTCCTAGCTATACGAGATACTTTTTCCCTAGATCAACTTTCCCATTTTTATCTTAAAGAGATATTCAGGTTACTTGGAGTTCCTCTCTCCATTGTATCTGTCCGTGATCCCAGGTTCACTTCTAACTTTTAGAAAGGTCTTCAGAAGTCCTTGGGTACTGAATTAAATTTTAGTACAGCTTTTCATCCTCAATCAGATGGGAAATCAGAAAGAACGATTCAAACATTGGAGGATATGCTACGTGCTTGTTTGATGGATTATCAGGGAAGTTGGGAACAACATCTTTCATTGGTTGAGTATTCTTATAATAACAATTTTCATTCCAGTATAAATATGGCACAATTTGAGGAATTATATGGTAAGCAGTGTTAAAATCCAGCTTTCTGTGATGAAGTGGGTGAAAGGAAGTTGATGGGACCAGAATTGGTAGAAGAGTTGGCAGAAAAATTTCAGCTCATACAGAGACACATGAGAACATCTCAGAGCAGGCATAAGAGTTATGCAGACAATAGGAGGAAGGATCTCTCTTTTGAGGTAGGTGATCCTGTCATCCTCAAAGTCTCACTATGGAAAAGTGTGATGTGATTTGGTAAGAAAGGAAAGTTGAGTCCATGGTTCATTAGACCATATAAAATTATAAATAAAGTTGGATCAGTTGCATACCGAGTGGATTTAACTCTGATTTTATGTCAGGTACACAATGTTTTTCATGTTTCAATGTTAAGGAAGTACATGCCAGATCCATCTCATGTTTTGAGTCCAGAGGTAGTTCAGTTGGAAGATAATATATCTTATAAGGAACAACCAGATCAGATTCTTGACCACAGGGAGGAAGTGTTGTGGAATAAGGTGATTCATCAAGTAAAGGTTCTTTGGAAAACCCACATGAGTGAAGAGGCAACATGGGAATATTAAAATGCAATGAGGGATATATACCCCCACTTATTCGTTAAGTAAATAAATTTCGGGGATGCAATTTTGTAAAGGGGGGAAGGATGTAACATCCCATGTAAGTAATTAATAATATATATTTTTATCTATGTCCATTTATGAATTAGATAGTGTTTTAAAGGCTTAAAATGAGAATAAATCCAATCTAAAGCATGGAATACCCTAATATTTTTAAAATATTGTTTTATAGCCTTTTGATGGAAAACCATTTTTAAATCAAAATTTTGACAATTTTATAAGCTATATTTTTCAAAATAAACATTTTCTTTATTATTGGGACATTTAAATTTACCTTGGGATACTTTTTGGAATTTTTTCTGACAATGTTCATTTTATGATGAATAGTGAAAAAATAATGCATTTTACATCAAAGTTGCATTTTCATCTAAGTTAGTTATATTGTTAGATTATCTTTTTAATTGGGTTTAATGTGTAATTAGAATATATTTTTACCATTTAATTCAATAGTGGTAATTATAATTAATTTTACTTTGGAATTGGGTATAAACTATTGTCAAACTTTTCATAGATATTGTTTAAAAAAACCCGCTATTTGTTTTGACAACAAGAATTATTTTGAAATTAATTATTGAAATTTCGGTGTTTGGAATTTGGTAAAATGGATTACATATTTGGAATCATAAGGTCCAAATTATGTAATCATGACTCTTTTGTTTTTGGACTTTGTGAATAGTAACGACGGTAATTATCGTTAATTATCATGATCAATTATTAATCGGGTAGTTAAGGATAATAAAATAAAATCATAATAATACGAAATGACACAAAAATGTGTTCTAATACTACTGTTTGTGTCATGGTCGTCCATGGGATGCCTTGTGCCAAACATGTGGACCCCATGGAATCACTTTTGTGTGATAATGAATTTTTATCTTATTATTTTTTAAAGAAAGTTAAATATAACAAAGAATGTATCACCTGAGTAATTTTTTTTTAATTTTTTATACATAAATGATATCTTGATCTATAAATAGTAATTGGAAAGATAAAAATATTTCCTACATCATAGTATTTTTCTTATAATTTTTATACATTAAATAAATTAAATTATTTTTGACATCATGATGATGCAATGATTACCTAATTAATGAACGATTTAAATAAAATGAAAAGGTAATGTAAAATATAAAACTTACACTTGTAAAAGTCCTATTGGATGAGTATATTTCGAACCCTTATCACCTTATCCTCAAAAAAAATTAATGTGGGACCTTTAAAATCCGAAACTCATTTGAAAACAAAGTAACATTTTATACCTTTCCAATAGTGCCCCTCCACTCCTCTTAGAAAAGGCCCCCACCTCTACCTCCTTACCCACTATTCTAAAGCCATTGGCTCAGCCAAGATCTGATCATTTTATCTCTCCACATCCCTCTCTTCATCCTATAAGCCTTACCTTAGGCATAAAGCTCTTAAAGAAACCCTTTTGGTTCTAACCACGAGGAGTTACCCGATTTAAAGGTAAAGACTTCTCTAATGTTATTTTGATTTATTTTGTTTCTCCAACACCCTAAACTCTTTTTATTCATTTCTTTTGTAACAAAACTAGTATTTTCAATATAGTAGGATGTTTTTATAATAATTATTCGAGCCACACTTACACAGACCTACATATAATGGTTAAAGAACATATTGTTTCCGTGGATGGAGAATTTCTGCCTCACGAAACGATGATTGGTCAATATTCTTATAACACATTCAATGGTGGCCATTAATATGTCAATATATTTATATATGATATATAATATGTTTATGTTTTCCTTAATCTTCTGTATTATCCATTTATGGCATACCTTTATGGCTTCCATTATCGGTATACACGATATCTTTATTTTAGGAAGTGCGGACTACCGCCCCCTCAAAGTGATTTGATTTGTTAATGCCATATGTGGGATTTATAAAGGATTGAGTTAGTTATATTATATATGATATTATATTGAAATTATAATATACCTTTATATCATTATGATTCCATTCCATAAAATTCAAAATAGAAATGAAAGTAGCGTTCATGCGTACGTACACCTTAACGTCTCCATGAACGGTGCATTTCATTTCTTACCTCTAAATGTTATGTAATATTATAAATGCATGTATATACTAGAGATATATGATATATATGATATAGTCATCATGAATATAACTCTGGATACAATGGATACATGAACAACTTGTAATTATAAAGAGTTTATTTTTGACTCAAGTACCAATGATCGTTCAAACGATCGTTATTAACGTAAATAATTACATAGTGTTCATGAAATGGTAATAAGTGATATAAAAGGAATAATGAACTTTAAAAAGGTTATTAATAATGTAGAAATTAACTCAAGTTTATTATTCAGGAGATTAAAGAATGATCAACTCAAGTCGGATACGAGGTACGGGACTTTGTCTCAATCTCCTTTCATTGAGGCATATTTTGTTTTATACACAACTTTCTTTTATGTTGTGTATAAACCACTTTGAATTTTATGTTTATTCAAAAGGAATATTTTTTATACGAATCGTTTTACTAAACGACAAAAGGGAATGTTTTTGTCGTACGTATGTGGCAACAATGACTTCTCCGCTACCGTGACCATTATTTGAGTTTCGACTTCCTCTACAAGCCATATCATTTTTTAAATGAAAAATAAACACCATGTTTTAATTTTATTTTATTTTGGTATTGAAAATGGGTTTCATAATGTTTTTATATCAATGTGTTGTATTGATATCTTTTGATTGAAAAGTGGAAATGATATGTTTCCTTTAATCATGTTTTATGTGATACGATTATGTTATGGTTCTTGGGCATTGTTATGAAGACGGGTGGTTCTGTGATAAACTAAGGGCAGGTGAGCCCGATATATCTCTCCAATGCATTGGGTAATGCGAAGGGGTTAAACGTAAAGGTTTCTCCGAAGAGATATATGGAATATACTATGATGGGTATTCTAAACGTAACCATGAGGGTTACTCCCTATGTAAGAATGTTATGAATTCCTTAAGATACCTTTCTGTTTTATGATTTCTATGATTTATTCATGATTTGATGAGGTATGTTAACATGATTATGTTTTATGAGTATATTATGATTTCATACATGGACTAATGATTTCATTTCGTACTTTTATATCCCTTACTGAGCTTTTTATGCTCATCCCAATTTTTTGAAATGTTTTTCACAGGTCAAGGGAAAGTTACTTGATGTGATGATAGGGTCAAGGATATGTAATGAAAGAGTACATGTTTTGTTTTAAATATGTTTCCATTGATGGAAAAAAATGAATACTATCTTTTATGTAACCACTTTTTTTAAATGTGGAATGTAATGCATGATTTATGATCTAATTCTCTAAAACTCTAAACCTAAAAAGATCCTCAATGTGTAATCTTGTAATTAATCATGACTAAGTAATGTTTAACGCTGGGGCCTTATACTTAAGGAAACAATAGTAATGTAATGAAATATTATAAACATTATTTTTTGCCAATATATGGTTTACCATTAAAATAATGTTATTTTAAGTTTATTTGATTTATTTTACAAAGCCTTTGTGTACCCTCCAAGACTTATAAAACATTTTATTTTTTTAAATTGTTATTCGTACGAGTGTGACTCACCTCCACATATGAAAAAAAATCTTATTTTATTATTTTATACCACTTGACATATAAAATAATGTTTTACACTCCCCATTGGTAAACACAATGGTCAAAAACCATGGGCTAGTTTTTGGTTTTGATTAGTTTAATGTGTGGTGTCCCAAACCAAAATAGTAAATAATTCCTTCTCATTTCCTATATAAACCCCCCAAAAATCGCACTTCCTCATCACTCAAAGCCTTTGGAGATCATCTACCATCTACCTTCCTCTCTCTAGAATCATCACATGGCGCCCCAAGCTCCCAAGAAGCCTCTCTCAAGCCTCTCCCAAGACTTTGGTATCACACTTCCATATAAGGTATTTGTTCGTTTCTCATTTTTGTCCAAATTTCATTAAATTGTTATTCCCATTTGTTTTCAGTTAAAAATGCTGGGGTATTATTTTTAACCTCCCTAATACTGCCCTCTTAAATTTTTACTGATTGTAGACCCCCTTTATCTCTCATTAATTCGTCCCATGTACACCCGTTACCATGCCGAAATTCCCTAAGGAGTTTCTCACTTCTCATTTTCATTCAATAAATTATTTTGGTTTATATATCTAAATTACATTAAATTTGTTGGGACATGTATCTATATGAGCCCCTTAATGTACATTTAATTTACTTATGATTATACACCCATTTCTCTCTCATCAACCATTTCTATGAATTTTTATGTCATGCCGTTATGCAGCTGAAATTGTACTGTGATTCATTCCAAGACAAAATCATTATGTATTGAATAACATACACATGTCTCTATCAAGGGTATTCAATTTTTTTTTCACATATACCTGTATAATGGTACTTTCAAGTATGTATTCCTCATTCCTTAATCATGGAATAACTTACAATGTTTAATGATTTCATTTTATATGATCTAGGTGGCACACATATGCAAGAAATGAAATGTTTAAGAAGGGTGTGACCTGATTGCGCTCCAATGCATCGAGTAAATATTAGCATCATGATATGTTAACTGAAAAGAGGATTTAATCATGTTAATTCAAGTGCAATGATGTTTTACTCATGCTCCATGTGCAATGATCCTTGGCTCATGCTAATACCATGTTAAGTGTTGCTGCCACATTTCCACGTTATGAAAATCATGTTGTATCACGTCTTTATGTTTATGTTTCTATTGTAACCCATTGATATGCCTATTGACTAACATGTATTTTAATACTCATTTTATGATTTTTCTAATCCATTACTAGGATTTATAGCTCAATCTTTTCTTATACATGTCCTCAGGTGATCTCATTCAATGCTAAGTACAATGGAATGTAGTAGTCATGTAAAGGATGTTTTCAATAAGATGTTTCTTTTTATGTCTTAAGTTTTTATGTAATGCTCCAATTCCCCAAATACACTAAACCTATCGATATTCAATGTTGTATCATGCGAAGGTATTATGTAATAAATTATGTTAAGTATTTAATAAAGATCAGGGTTCTCATAGTTGGTGTTAGAGGATAAGTTTAGTTATTTATTGAGATTAGGATTAGAAAACCCTAGTGAAGCCTTAAAAAAAGACTATGTATAATAAAAACATCCCTATGTTTTGGTGCGTAATGTGTAATTTTTTTATCAATAAAATACATCCCTTTCTAGATATGAGAAGGTAGAGACGGCTTTGGCCCAAATGTGCGTTGCAGTGAAAACTACGATAAGGAGTTTCGGGCATAACCCAGGGTATCATGGTACATAACAATGGGACTTACTACATTCTTGGTTACAATACTCCTATGGGATATGATTTGGAAAATTAACAAGCCTAGTATGAATCATTATTAAGTGAATTTAAAAAACATTCCCCCTAAAAAAACTTGTTTGAAAGTAGATCATGGATAACATAGATTGAAGCTTATAGCTTCATAAGTTAATGAAATAAAAGTAATTTATAGGTTAGTTGTTTTTGTCTTCGGATTACCCATTATGTGTTAACCCTAACCTTCATTTTTTTCCTACCAATTTTCAATAATAGGAGGATTCAGGATAACAACTAATGTGAAGATCAATGCGATGAATCTTCTAATGAAATTTCTAACATGATGGGAGTGGGAATCGAGAGATGTTTCATGATACTCTCTCAGTTAACTCAAGCATTGAATAGAAATATGGGTCAAGAGGAACGTTAATCCCCCCCTAAAAAGAATAAGTCACTGTATAGAGAATCACGAGACAATGGCATACCACTTTTAATGGATCATCCGTTCACTTAATCATCGAACAATGTATCAACTCCACTTAAAAAATATTCTCTATATTTTAATGTTTCGAACATGAGAAGGTTCTCCTGGATGATTATCGTATGGAGGGAGAAATAGATCAATGATGGACATTGATCCAAAATATAAATACTAAGAAAGAGATCAAGTCGTTGGAATGGAAGGACTTCTAGAATATGTTTTTCAATAAATATTTTCCACGCACCCTCTAGCTTAAGATAGAAAGGGACTTCCCTGCCCTCAAGAAAAAAGACGACGAATCCATCATAGCGTACGAGGAAAACTTCAAAAGGATTGCACGATATGACTCCAACAATATCGTTACCCCCAAATATAAGGTTGAACATTTCTTTGGTGGGATGAATCCTAGCCTGCAAAAAGCCCAGGTGATCTATGACTTCGACAACTATGAGAAAATTTTCTGATGTTCCCTCAAGGTTGAAATGGAGATCGTCAAATCTCAGGGGTATCATGGGGATATGAATCTTAAGGGTGAATTCAATTATGGTAGTCCGATGGATAAATCCAATGGTGCTAAAAAGATCCCACACCCCTATTGCCAAAGGTGAAGGAAGAAACACCCCCAAAATTGCATCAAGGTGATGAGTAAATGCTTTTTTTATAGAAGAGAAGGGTACCTAGCCACTAACTACCAACAATAAAAACATGCAGCCACTATAGAGGAGTATAATTATCCCTTCAAACCTCAATTCATTGTTCATTGGTTCAACTACAAAGAACCAGGGAACCTTGAAAATCAGTTCCCTAAGACAAGGGTTTTCGGAGGCAACTAACAACCTCCAAGGTAGAAAGGGAGAGCTTTTTCCATCACTACTACTGAAGTGAACCCTCTAAACAAAGAGTTGACAAGGATACTAGTTATTTATTAAATTATAGAAAAATTACTTTTGGATTCTGGTTCAACACATTCTTTTATATCACAAATGTTTAGTAGAACAATCCAACAACCACAAAAAATCGTGGAATTAAATATTTTGGTGAGTACGACAAATGGGGAAATCATTTCATCCCATGAATATAAATCCTTCCCTATCATAATTTTTAGGTTGATATTTCTAGAGAACCTTTTCATACTCCCTCTCGTGGAATTTGATACAATTCTCAACATGGATTGACATTCCTTATATAGATCCAACATAAATTTCCATGAGAGGGAAATCACTCTCCAAGTGGATAATTGACCACATAATTCTATATAAGTGCAAGAAGAAAGATGAATCCTCATTATCTCCATCATATCAAGCAAGGATAATAATTTCCTATGAGAACAAATATATGGCTATGATGATTGAGTCCAAGGATGAAACCATCCATGAAGACATGCCTATTGTGAGGTAATTTACTAAAGTGTTTCCAGAGGAATTTCTGAGTCTCCCTCCAAGAAGATATGATGAATTATCAATTGACCATATACCTAGGGCGTTTCTAATATTCAAGAATCCGTATATAATGGTTATTTTGGTGCTTGAAGCTTTGAAGAAAAAACTACAAGAGAATATGGATAAAGGGTTTATACACCCAAGTGCTTCACCATAGGGTGAACCAGTCCTCTTCATCAAGAAGAAGGATGGGTCAATGCACCTTTGCATCGATTATCGTGATCTCAAAAAAAACACGATAATGAACTAGTATCCTCTGCCACAAATTTATGACTTTTTTGGTCAGATGTGAGAATAACAATAATTTTCAAGGTGGATTTGTGGTTGGGATATCACCAAGTAAGGGTGATGAAGGATGATATCATCAAGAATGGTTTTCATTAAAGGTACATGCACTTTGAATTCATTGTAATGCCTTTCAGACTCACTAATGCTCCAGAAATATTCATGGACTTATGAATAGAGTGTTTAGAGATTACATTGATAAATTTGTTGTAGTATTTATAGATGATAATCTAATATACTATAAAACGAAGGAGGATAATGAAGAGCATCTAAGAACTATACTAGAGACCATGTGAAATGAGAAGATCTATGTAATGTACAATAAGCGTGAGTTCTGGTTGAATGATGTCTCATTCTTGGGTCATATCATCCCAAGCAATGGGATATCAGTGGATCCCTTGAAGACAACTGCAATTGAGGGATTGACAAGGCCAAAATTAGTAATAGATATTCATTTCTTATTGGGGTTAGTGGGATATTATCATATATTTGTGAGGAATTTCTCATGATTTTCCAACCCTATTACCAAGCTAACTCGGAAGGGGGTAAATTTTTCTTAGTGTGATTAATGAGAAGAATGATTCAAGGAGTTAGAAATGAGGCTTATTACTACACCCATGCTGGCTTTACCCACAGGTGGAGAAAATTTTGTGGTTTTTAGTGATGCTTTGAAGAAGATCCTGGGTTGTGTGTTGATGCATAATGTTAAAGTGATCACCTAAGCCTCAAGGCAACTGAAAATCCATGAGCAAAACTATCCCACACATGATCTGGAGTTGGCACCTGTGATCATTTCATTGAAATTTTGGTGGCAATATATCTTTATGGAGAAGTGTGAAATATATACGGATCACAAGATCCTAAAATATATATTCAAACAAAATGAGCAAAATATTCACCAACGAAGATGAATAGAAATCATCAAGGATTATGACTGATTAATACACTACCATCCTGGTATGGAAAAAGAGGTGTCATATTCTCTATGTAGAGATGATATTGAATCCTTATCAATGATGAAAATTGAAAAGGATCCAATCTTATTAGATTTTCTGAGTATGGATAAGGGAATCATTAAGGTAGGAACATCATCAATCCGTTCTCAAATGATTTCCCAATTGTCCCTCATGGAGAAAATAAAGGATGCCCAAACAAAGGATGTAGAAATTCTTAAAATAGTTGAAACTGTTTGAAATGGGAATTCCTCATAGTTCATGGTTTACAAGGATGGAATTGTGATATTTGGGTCACGATTATGTGTACCGTTTTATACAAAGATAAAGTAGGAGCTTCTGAATGATGCACATATCTCAACCTTCTCAATTTAGCTGGGGAGCACAAAGTTGTATCATGACCTCTGAGAAAACATTTGGTGGGACAATATGAAATGGAATATTTCTGAGTATACATCAAAGTTCCTGGTTTTTCAGCTTGTAAATGTTATTATTAAATAGTCTATGGGGATGATGCAACCACTACCCATACAAACATGGAAGTGGGACAACATTACCGTGGGCATTGTCACTGGACTTCCATGGACATATAGAGGGAAAAATGTTATATGGGTCATTGTGGATCATCTTATGAAGACATTTCACTTTATCTCAATTTGATAATACTTATCATTGGACCAAAATTCATGGATTTAAATAAAAGAAGTGGTAAGGCTGCATGGAGTACCACTATATATTGTATCCGATCATGATCCAAGATTCTTCTCGATGATCTGGAAAATTATCCTACAAGCTCTAGGAATTGAACTGAACTTCAATACGTCCTGTCATCCTCAAAATTATGGCCAAGATGAACAAAATATTCATACACTAGAACATATGTTAAGATCATGTGCTATGGACTTCAAAGGAAGATGATACCAATATCTTCTACTAGTTGAATTGTCCTACAATAATAGTTTCCACTTAAGCATCTGAATGGAACCATATGAGGTCCTTTATGGGAAAATGTGAAGAACACCGGTGTGTTGGGGTGATTTTGGCGATTGTAAGTTTCTAAGACATGAAATGGTCGATGAAATGGTGGAGAAGGTGAAAACCATTCAGCCGAATATCAAGGATGCCCAAAGTCAACAGAAAGGTTATGCATATAACTGTCGATGAGACATTGAGTTCAATGTTGGAGTCATGGTATTTCTATGAATATCTCAGTGGAATAGGGTTATGTGGTTTGGAAAGAAAGGGAAGTTAAGTCCTAGGTACATAAACCACTTTGATATCCTTGATTGTATTAGGGTTGTGGCCTATCAAATAACAATTCCACCTACCATGGACAAAGTACATAATGTCTTTCATCAGTCCCTCTTAAGGAGGTACATACCAAACCCTTCACAAGTACTCTATTAAAAGGTATTACTGTTATAGGATGATCTTTTTTAAGAGGAGAAACTAATGAAGATCATAGATTGTAGGGATGAAGTCCTACGAAATA
Organism: Viscum album; assembly: GCA_963277665.1. Lineage (NCBI taxonomy): Eukaryota > Viridiplantae > Streptophyta > Magnoliopsida > Santalales > Viscaceae > Viscum > Viscum album. The sequence goes on from OY728129.1 coordinate 1,075,632,435, forward strand.
AGACAATGGCCAACGTGAAGGTGTTGTGGTGAAACCACAAGTTTGAAGAAGAGATGTGGGAATTAGAGGAAGTGATGAAGTAGAGATACATTCATATTTTTTACTATGGGAAAAGGAAATTTCAAGGGAAAATTTTCTTAAGGGGGATGATTTTAACGACCCAAACGTTCATTAATGAAAACTCCTCTTGATCTAATTAAATGTCTTATTATATAAAATGTTTATATAAAATAATCACTTCTTTGGTTTTATGTTTTTGGATCTTAAAATACCATTATGAATTGTGACTGTTGCTAATATAACCATTGAGTAGTGATAACATTTTTAGTATCAATATATGTCTTTAACAAATATAACTTTATCAGAAAAAGGATGCGATGGCCTCATCCAGTATCTAACCCCGTATGAAGCCCATTTGTTAGTGATTGGAAAGGAGATGGCATCATTGGGCATATCTCTTGACTAATCCCAAGTCGATGTTGAATACATTAATATTGAGCATTACCGCCTACGAGAGAAGTGAAAGTCGAAAGAGATTACCACTTGAGCAATGTTATCTCAGCCACCCCATGAGTGCGTCACCGTGACGAATCTTACCCTAAGGTCTTAGGTGGGTGTTTTACGGATTTATGTAACAACACACTAGCACTATTCTTATAAAAATTATTTTTTTATATAATAAATAATATACTTTAATTTTATTATTGATACTTTGTAAATAGTTTTAAATTAGAAATGGTATTTTTAGTTAATATTAAACTAAGAAATATGTTTAGATAAATTAACGGATCTTTTAATTAAAAAATATTTTATAAATTATTATTATTAGAAAATTAATTTTTTTCATGTATAAATGATCATATAATTTTTATGAATTAAATTTTTATATTTATTATGGTTTGAAAGCTATTTTTTTCAAAACCCATGAATTTTTTATAAATTCCAGTTTTTATTTTAAAAGTGAAAATTTCCATATTTAGAAAATTATTTTGATAAACTAAATATTATTTTTAAAATCAGGACATCGAAATTATCCATCAATTAATTTTTCATAATTTTTCGAGACAATTGAATGTTTTGGTAAAAATTAAATACTGTTTTAACAAATAATTATTTTTATGACATAATAATGACTCAATAGTGATGTCATGAAATACTCTAAACATTATGTTCATCCAATATATGTTTTACCATTAAAATAATGTGATTTTAGGTTTATTTTATTTATTTTAAAATGCCTTAGTGGACCCTCCATGACTTATAAAACATTTGATCATTTTAAATTGTTTTTCTTTAAGATTGTGACTCAACTATACATAAAAAATCCTATTATTTCAAGATGTCCAGACATTGAAACTAAAAAATAATAATTTCCACTCTACTGTGGAAGAAACCATGGGAAAAAACATGATATGGTTTGCGGATGTGATTAGTTTATTGTGTGGTGTACCAAACCTAAATAATAAATAATTCCATCACCTTTCCTATATAAACCCACCCAAGCTCCCACTTCCTCTTCCCTCAAGGCCTTTAGAGTTCGTCCAAAATCTGACCTCCGGTCTCTACAATCCTGCCAAAGCACACCATGCTCGTAAGAATCATCTCTCAAGCCTCTCCCAAGCCTTTGGTATCACACTTCCAAGTAAGGGATTTCTTCCTTTCTCATATTTGTCTAATTTTCATTAAACATTTATGTACTTTTTTAAATTCAAAATATGGGTTATGATTTATAACCTCACTCATACTACCCTATTAGTGTTTGAATGATGTGATATGCCCTTTATCTCTCATTAATGCATCCAATGTACACCAATTACCTTGCCGAAATTCCATAAGGAATTTCTCTCTCCTCATTCACATTCAAGAAATTATTGTGTATTACATATCTAAATTACATTAAATTTGTTTCGACATGTATCTTTATAACCCCCTTTCATTCCATTTCATTTAAATATTATGATACACCCATTTCTCTAACATCAACAATATCTACAAATTTTTATGTTAAGCATTATGAAGTTGAAATTTCTCCACGATTCTTTCCATGCCAAAATCATTATACAGTGAATACCATACCCATGTCTCAATCAATGGTATTCACCTTTATGCCCATATAAATATTGTATGGAATTTTCAGTTATGTATTACACATTTTTTAATCGTGGAATAACTTATGATTTTAGATGATTCCATGTTATATGATTGATGAGGAACACTTATGCATGAATGAAATGTTTCAGAAAGGAGTGCCTTGATAGAACTCTAATGCCTTGGGTAATGATTAGTATCATGATACCTCAAGTGCAATGAGGGCTTACTCATTCTAATTCAAGTGAAATGAGGGTTTTCTCATGCTCCATGTGAAATGTTCCTTGTCTCATGAGAATACCCTGTAAATTATTGTTTCCACATTTCCATGTTATGCTAATCATGTTATATAATGTCGTTATGTTTATGTTTCTATTTCATTCCATAGATATGAATATTGACCAAAATGTATTTTAATACCCATGTAATTATTTTTTTACTCCTTTACTGGGCTTTATAGCTCACCCTTTTCTTATGAATGTACAAAGGTTATCCCATGAAACACTAAGTACGAGGGAATGTAGTGGTCATGTAAAGGAAGTTCCCAATAAGATGTTGTGTTTTCTGTTTTAAGTTTTTATGTAAAGTTCCAAAGCCCCAAAGAAACTTGAACTCTAGATTTTTTATGTTGTATCAAGTGATGGTTTTATCTAATAAATATTGTTAAGTGTGTTATAAAGATAAAGGTTGTCATAATAGTATCATTATGGTAGCAGCATAGCTATAGAAACAGAGACACTATAACAGGAAATGTAATAGCAGATGCATTGTAGCAAGTATTATAGCTACTCGGGTACTACAACAACACTATTCACTGATTGGCCTTTGGGTCAAATATTTGGGCCAATAGTCTACGTAATGAGACTTCATTCCCAATGGTACTATGGTCCATGTAATGAAATTAATTACCAGTCGTTCTATGAACCATGTATCGAATAAATAAGTCTTGATGGGTGGGTTTTCCCCATAGGGGGCTATGAACTTTCTTCTCATTTTGTGTGTGAGCTTTCTATGTGTTTAATTATAATTGTACCCCAAAAAACCACACACACACACACAAACATATATATATATATACCTGGTTATAATAGTTTTTAGGGGTTATTAAGAGGTTCAATTGAATTCTTTAAGAAACTAATAGAACTATATTAAATTAATTTAATATACCACTATATATTTCGGCCAATGCGGTTAATAAAAATTTTAATAAATTAAAATTTGTTCTCATTTCCACCTTACATAAAAATAAATAATATTTATTTTAGGGAAAAATAATTCCTAAAGATATTTTTTTAAGTATTTGGCTGTAAATGCTATATTCGTATCACTAAAGACAACTGAGTAAGGTTTGGAAAAAAATTAGATAAAAGTATTTTTCTTGGGAAATAAAATGAATGTATTTTAATATATTAACATACCATTTATTGAATAAAAGTTCCAAGAAATTGTTAGAATCAATTTACCTAAAATTTAATGAGAGTTCTATTCCCCAATTAATGCCATAGAGGTTTACCAAGAAAACTTAACCTTAAAAAATACACATACATCTATATATATTAATGTTGTGAAGAAACTACAATTTATACCTTTACCAAAGGAATTAGAAAAATCTAAACTACACCCCTTCGAATATGTTAGAGTTTATTTTCATGTTCACACTCTGTAATTCCTCTACCCCAGTTACCCAGAGTCGGTGCATTATTACATAACATTGGCATGATCACAAAAGATCAAGTATCGAATGACCGACTATTTTAGAAGCCATGGAATCACTAGATACATTGATAAAGTTTACCTTACATCATAAAGTGAAAAGTACAAAAAAATCATATCTCTATACTAATATCCCCTTATACTATACCTGCAGTTCATTCATAAAATACTTCTTCAGATCCTGGAAAAAATAAAACATAGAAAGGGGTGAGCTCAAATGCCCAGTAAGAATTACAATATAGTGGAAACTTTCATAATTAAGAATAAAAATTTAAGGCAATGTATAACTAAAACAAAATCCATTTAAACATGAACATCAAAATAATATGGAATAAATAAAATTAAATAATTCCATTTAATTATTCACATGGATATTCTACTAATAGAATAATCACATTCAATATCAATAACCACTTTCATAATGATGGAATGCATAATTCCAGACTATCATAACCACATAGTCAAGGCCTTGTGCCAAGACTACAAATAAGATTTTGTCAAGGCCTTGTCCCAAGACACTAGATTGTCTCATGAGACCTACCGATGCATCGAGGAGCTATAGTGAGCTCCACCTATCAATTATTAAGTCCAATGCATTCCTCATATGAACGGGTTTAAACATTACATAAACATTCGTATTAAAACTAGCATACGAAATGTCAATAATTTCTCCATAGACCATGAATGGTTTAAAAATAAAAAATCCAAAGTAAAACATATCAAAAAGCCTTCAATACAATATAGAAGTTTTGTATCATAATAAATCATTTTCAAATAATCTTAAAATCCATCAAAGGATGTTGACATAGATGAAATCAAAACTATTTGAGAGAAATATATATATTTTTGAAATCATTTAAAAGTCACATAATTATAATAGAAAACAATTGATGTGAAAATATTCTTCTAAGCCTGTAATTGAAGCTTCAGTGATTTTATAACGGTGGAAAATAGCTGCACCCGCCGTATAAGTTAAACAGACATTCTTACCTTAATTCTGTCAAAAAGGTTAAAAAGGACATTGTTTGGAAAATGATGGAAATATTTCTTTATAAAAATATTATAAAAATTAAAACAAGGGTATAAATGAATTTAACCCATATTCTGTAAAATAGTAATAATGTTTTGAAATACATTTTTAAGAAACATGGATGTGGATGATAAAGATATTCGTGTAGAGAATTACGTATAAACAACCTTGGATAATGAAGAGATTGTGAAATAAACCCTTACCTTGTCCTTTTACTTGGTCGAGGGTAGATTAACCTCCATTATAATGGTGAAATAATTTTTATTAAATTATAAAAGAATCATATACATTAATATGATATCATATATTCTCTTTTAACATTGCTTTGTTAATAATATCTTAATATTATCGTTGTTTCGGGTGCTAACTTATATGTTTTGTTATATAAGCCATGTTTGTTATGGATAGGTTGTGTATTTTTTATATCCGGATTGATATCAAGTCCTTAAACATTATTTTTAATCATCAAATGAGAATTATACTTGAATGGATACGATGAGGAATGAGTCTCATCGCATTCATGGAGACGGTAGTCCGTACGTATGCACGAGTGACAATATCATTCTTTTGATATTAAAATCGTTTATAATTGGATGTTATGATATATATACAGAATAATAATAATGTTATATTTATTATTTACTTCAATTACACATCATTATCGTACCCATCCAAATAATAATGTTTGGAATAACAATTACACCACGACGTGGAGACGGTAAGCCGTGCGTACGCATGTATGGTGACATGTCATTAAAAGTATGGATAGAATACTGAATATGGTTGTACCATATTTATAATATCATAATTGTATATATAAGATACTATAGTTATTATTTTTGAATTGAAATAAAAAATAAAGGAGAAGTTGAAGAAGAAAGGAACTTGAAAGAGGGTGGTGAAAACATTACCTCTTCTTCGGGTTCTTCCTTTTGATTTGATCAAAAGGGGTCCTTAGGATGGATTTATGACTAAAGGAAGGTCTATAGGTTTAATTAAAATAATTTGAGAGGATAATTGGGAATGGGTTGTCTGAACCAAAAGGCTTTTAAGGTATGAAGCATTGGTTAGAAGTGGTGTCCTTTTATTAGGGGGAGGAGGGGCTCTTTTGAAAAAACATAAAGTATTAATTTTAATATATTCACATTCAGTTTATAAAAGCTCAAAAGTAAATTATTCAAGGTATAAGGTCGGTATGGGTCTAAATAAGTTTATCTAATAGATTTTATATAGGTTTGGGTCACTATATTAACCTTATCATTTATATTTAACTCTTAGTTAAATATTTTGATATTTTCCATGTCACTTTGTATTTTTAAATTATATGGTAAATAAAATTACTATATACTTCAATGCGACCCCCAAGTGGTCCATAAATTATACACATATCATTATATATGTCCTTTGGCAGAACCCTATATTTTTTGGAATAGAATACGAATTAATAATATAATATTTGTTTTAAAAACTATTTTATGTCAATTTTGACAATATTTAATAAATGAATTTTGTTAAAGTCATAAAAACAATATTAATTCGAACCAAATTCTTTTAAGAAATCCTTACATGTCATATTAATAAATAAAATTCATTTATGGCATCAAAACATTCAATTTCTATTTATTTTAATATTTATAATTCCAATTATTTGATTCTTTCATTAATAAGGAAAATACTGTATCATTATTGTGTCATAAATAAATTTAATTATTCCATGTCTAAAAATTATAAATAAAATATAGTTACATAGGAAAATTTTTTATCTTTATAATTAATATTTATAGTAAAAAATATAACATATATAACCCCATGTAAAAATTGTTTTTCTAAAACATATATGCTTATGTCATTTTTGTTTTTACTTTAACTTTATTAAAATCAAGTGTAATTATCACTTACATGTGGATCCATGGTGTCCCAAAATCGACCCAAAGATGCCCATGGTTAGACATGTATCATCCAATAGGGCTGGGGAACGATTTAGGGTAATTTATGATTATTAAAATATTATTTTTTACCCCTATTTACCAGATATACCCTTTTACCATAGTAAATAAAATATTTACAAAAGTAATTATTCAAAATGACTAAAAATAAAATATAATTATATACACAATTTGGACCTCTTAATTCTAAATATGGAATCAATTTTTCTAAATTCAAAACACATATGTGGGAGTAATTAATTTAAAATTAATTCTTGTTGTTAGAACAAAAAGCGTGTTTTTAAGAGATAATAACTATCAAGAGATTGGAACTTGATTATGTCCATTCTAAATGTGCATTTATATCTAATGGCCAAAGTTTATTTAAATGGTAAAAATCTAATTTAATTATACTCTAAAATCACTCAAATCCATAATGTATCACTATTTGTTATTTCGATTAAAAAAGTTGTTTTTTAATTAAAATTTAGTAATTTTAACTATTCATAAAAATATGAAAGTTATCAAAAAAGTACCAAAAATTCACCCTAAGATAATTTAGATCTTCCGAATCGAAAAATTAAGTCCATTTTGAATGGTAAAATGTATAAAATTTCAAAAATTAGGTGTTACAATTCATAACGGCTAGTTTGATTGGTTGTGGTGTGTGTTAGAACTCAAAGTTGCGTACAAAAAATGCTACTATATTTTTCAAATAGAAGCATACCTTGGAAGCTTGGAGTGTTACATTATCCCCTCCTTCAAATAATTTCTTCCTCGATATTTCACGAATAATTCCACATGAAAAGACTCAGGTGGTTATTCATCATAAGTTCCTCGGGTTCCCACGTTGCCTCTTCAATCTTATGGTTTCTCCAGAGAACTTTTACCAGACGAGACGTCCAGTTTCTCAAAACTTGTTCTCTCATATCAAGAATCTTGATAGGATCTTTGCAATAAGATAGATCGGGTTCCAGTTCTAATTTCTCATAGGTGAGTACATGCGTTGGGTCAGGCATGTATTTCCTCAATAGTGATATGTGGAACACATCGTGATGTTTGGAGAGACTTGGCGGCATTTCCAAACTGTAAGCTACAACCCCAATTCGTTATATAATTTCGAAAGGTCCGATGTACCTGTGACTCAATTTACCTTTCTTACCAAAATGTTTAACTCCCTTACATGAAGATACCTTCCAGAAAACATGATATCCTACCTAAAATTCCAAATCCTTACTTCGGTTGTCAGCATAGATTTTCTGCCTACTTTGAACTGCTTTGATGAGGTTTTGGATTACCTTTACCTTTTCCATTGTTTCCTCCAACAGTTCTGGGCCTACAAGTTTTCTTTCACCAACGTCATCCCAACATGATTGTGTGCGACATCTATTTCCATATAACACTTTATATGGTATCATCTGAATACTTGAATGGAAGCTATTGTTATGGGATAATTCTCCCAGATGTAAATATTGATCCCATTTACCCTGAAAGTCAAGTGAGCATGATCTCAACATGTCTTCTATGGTTTTAATAGTCCGTTCTGATTGTCCATCAGTTTGGGGGTGGTATGCAGTGCTCAAATGAAGTTCAATATCCAGGAATTTCTGAAGACTTTTCCAGAATCTTAAGTAAAACGTGGATCCCAATCAGAAGAAATAGATACTGGTACTCCATGAAGTCTCACAACATCATTAATATATAGTCTTTCTAGATGTTCAAGTGGTAAATATTCCCTTATATAAATAAAATGTGCTGACTTGGTAAGACGATCAACAATGACCATTATTGCATCGTTCCTTCTAGGATTATTTGGTAGTCCCATGACAAAATCCATAGTGATATTATCCCATCTCCACTCAAGTATGGGAAGAGGTTTCATGACTCCTCCAGGCTGTTGGCTTCCAGCTTTCACTTGTTGACAAACCATACATCTTGAAAAAAAAATCAGGAATCTCCCTCTTCATGTTGTACCACCAAAAATGTTCCTTCAAATATCTATACATTTTGGTGCTCCCAAGTTGTATATAGAAATTGGATCTAGGAGAATCATCCAACAATTCCCTTTTTAGATCAGCTATATTGGGAACACAATGTCTCTTTCCAAATTAAAAAATTCCATCTACACACACATAGTCACTCAATCTCCCATCATTGACAACTTCAATCTTCTTTTGAAACTCTTCATCATCGGTCTGATAACTCTTTATCCTTTCTAGTAAAGATGGTTGGAAACCAATTAAAAAATAATTGATGTTTCACCTTCCATGGTCATTCCCATATCCATCTTTACTAGATCCATGTATATAGGATCCTTTTCAACTGTCATCATGTTCAAAACTCCATGATCCTTTCAAATCAAAGCATCGACCACTTTATTGGCCGTTCCTAGGTGGTTGTGTATCGTGCAATCATAATCCTTGAGTAATTCAATCCGTCTACTTTGCCTCATGTTGAGTTCTTTCTATGTGAAAATATACTTCAAACTCTAGTGATCATTATAAATCCCACATTTTTCACCATTGAGATAATGTCTCCATATCTTTGAAGCAAATATTATAACAGCTAACTCAATATCATGAGTAGGATAGTTATACTCATGAATTTTTATCTGTCGTGATGCATAAGAAATAACTCTATCATTCTACATAAGGACACAACCAAGTCCTTTCTTCGATACATCACTCTAAATAACAAACCTGTCATTTCCCAATGATAGAGTCAAAATAGGATCATTGACTAATCTTCTCTTCAGTTCTTCAAAACATTATTCAAAATCTTTTGTACAAAAAAAGTAAACTCCTTTACATGTGAGCTTTGTTAATGGGTTAGCCAATCGGGTGAAATTCTAGAGGAAATGTCTATTATAACCTGCTAAACCAATTAAACTGTGTTCCTCTGTTATACTCCTTGGTGCTGGCCATTCTTGGATTGCTCTTGTCTTAGAAGGGTCAATAGATATTCTATCTTTAGAGAAAATATGGACAAGAAAAGAAATCTCCTGAAGCCAGATTTCACACTTGTTAAACATCCAATATAATTCATTTTTTCTTAGAGTCTTCAGGATAATGCGGAAGTGATTTTCATGATCTTCGTAGATTTTGGAATATAACAAGATATCATAAATAAATACCACCAAAAAATCATTGAGATATTCCATAAAAAATATATTCATTTGATCCATGAATACAGAGGGTGCATTAGTCAATCCAAAAGGCATTACTATAAACTTGTAATGCTCGTACTTGGTTCAAAATTCTGTCTTCCGAATGTCTTCCTTTCTTTACACACAACTGATTTTATCGAGATCGAAGGCCAATCTTTGAAAAGTATTGAGCTCCATGCAGTTGGTCAAATAAATCATCAATGTGAGGTAGGGGACATTGTTTCTTTTCTATTATAGCATTGATCTCCCTGTAGATGATACCTAACCTCATTGAATCATCATTCTTTTTAAAAAAAGGACAGGGGTTCTCCATGGAGAAACACTAGGGAGAATAAATCCCTTATTTTTAAATTCCCTTAGTTGTTTCTTTAGTTCAACCTATTCCATTGTGGCCATTCTATAAGGGGTCTTCGATATAGGCCTTGAACCAGGAATTAAATCAATGGAAAACTCAACTTCTCATTCTGAAGGATGTACAGGTAAATCTTCCGGAAACACATCTACATATTCTTTCACAATAGGTACATCCTCTATTTGAACATTCCTTTCCTCACCCGCAGTAATTTCATTCTCTTCCCCCCCAATAATTTAATTTTGTTGAGCTACTGGGGGTGGATCAAGTTAAGAATCAGGTGGTGATAATTCTGCAATAAAGATAAGGTGTTCCTTATCATCATAATCAAAAATTATAACCGCATTCTTCTTAAAATAAATCTTTGCATCATGGTCCAAAATCCAATCCATACCGATGATTATATCAAACTCAATCATTGTTATGATGATGAGATTAGCAGATAAAGAGCATTTATATTCCCTAATGGGAATGGATCCATAGAACTTTGTAGCAGTGATACTTACCTTAGGAGTTTTAACTCACAAATCACTTGTTAAATCAAATTGGAAAAATCTAATTTTCATAGAAAACTGGGAAGATATGAATCAAGGAAATGATCCAGAATCAAATAATGCATTTTCTAAACTTGAGGAAACCATAAAATTACCTGCTACCAAGTCTTTCAATGCTTCAAACTTAGCAGTAGTGATATCATATGTTTGGCCTTGATCCCTTTGCCTTTTCTGAGGTAAGTTACCCTAACACTTAGGTCATTCATTTTCATAATGTCCCATCTCCCTGCAGTTGAATCATTGAACATTGGTAGCTTCTTTCTCCCCCTTGCAATCACGATCTTGGTGGCCTTTTTTCACCACACCTGTAACATACTCCCATTCATTTCAAGCAAGTACCGGGGTGTTTCTTCCCATATTTATTACATGATGGATAATCAACCATTCCCTTCTTCCCATTATTTCCATTTGCAGAGTGATCACCAGATATCTTCTTCTATTACATTAATTTAAAGTCATAAGACATAGAGAATTTATCTTTTGTCTTGATAGCGCACGAGACAATATCTTCATTCAACGATAAGGTTTCTGATACTAATGCTCAATGGAGAAATGGTTTTATCCCATCAAATAAACGATCAATATTACTTCTTGGGTTACATATATAATCTGCAACATTCCTCGCTAACCTTGTAATTTTAGCCTCATACTTTGCGACATTCTCAACCTCCTTTTGCCTCAGACTTAGAAATTTCCTTTCCATATCTACTGGATGGTCACGAGGAAAGTATTTTTCTACAAAAAGCTCTTTTAACTCCCTCAATTCCATATTTTATACTTCAAAATATTCCTTTGTGTTTTGAATCAATGACTACCATTGATCAACATCTCTAGTGAGGTGGTAAATTGCCTTGATAACTTTTTCCCTTTCACTACTCCCCAAGGCATGGAATATTTTCTCTAAGGAATTTATCTTTTTCTCAGCTACTAAGGGATTTTTACTCCATTTAAGGTTGGTGGTTGTTGCCTCATGAAGAGATCTAACATATATCCTCCACTCTGTGGATCAGGGCGCTCTATATGAGTAAGGTTATTATTCATAACCGGATTGAGTTGTCCCAGTATCGTGATTAACTGATCAGCACCAGTTTCCTCACCATCTCCACTATAATTATCATGAGTAGGAGGGAAATCCATACATGGAGTTCATGCATTGATATAGTTTACATTTCTTCCACTAGGAGCCATTTCTAAACAATGGCATACACTAGATTAGTTTATGAATCAAAACACATAAATACAAACTTGCAAAACACTTAACATAAATTGAACAGTTTTTGGATATAATCCATAATCATAAAAATGTTTTATTTGAGGATGTATATACTCATAAATCCTTAATAATGGCCTATAAATAAAATGATAATTATCCTAAGCATATCCCCCAGGAGTGTCGTAACCAAGAGTGTAACAAGGCCCATTGTTGTGCACCTGTTCCCATTCGAGTCTACCCGAAAGCGGTGTTTTTGGGTTTTACCCCAAGGTACATCTGTGCCAAATCCACCTATACCTGCTCGTATCCTGACAAGGATATATTGCTCAACAAACTCACAAAATATCTACAATACCAAAATTCTAGTAAATTATTCTATACTAATTCTCAAAGTTCGTCTTAGGTCTATGTTCTCTAATCAGAGTTTATCTAAATCTAGCTTCCAAGGTTTTTACTAAACCTCCTCTGATACCAACTGTAATTCCCCGACCCCAGTTACCCAGAGTCGGTCCATTATTACATAACATTATCATGATAAAAAAAATCATGTCTCGAAAGACTGATTAGTCTAGTAGCCTTAGAATCACTACATACATTCATAAAGTTTAAATTACATCATAATGTGAAAACTAAAACAGCATATTGTCTCCACACTCATATCCCCTTATACTGTCCCTGAAGGTTATTCATTAAATACTTCTTCACATCCTGGGAAAAATAAAACATAAAAAGGGGTGAGCTAAAATTTGTAGTAAGGATAACCATATAGCGGAAACATTCATAAATAAGAATAAACATTTAAGGAAATGTATAACTAAAACAAAATTCTTTTAAACATGAAATTCATCATAATATAGAATAATTAAAATGAAATAAAGAAATTTACATATTCACATTTATATTCTACTAATCGAATAATCACATGCAATATCAATAACCACTTTCTTAATGATGGAATTCATAATGCCAGACTATAATAACCAAATAGTAAAGGCCTTGTGCCAAGAATACAACTAAGATTTTGTCAAGGCCTTGTGCCACGACACTAGTTTGTCTCATGAGACCTACCAATGCATCGAGGAGATATAGCGGGCTCCACCCGTCAGTTATTAAGTCCATTGCATTCCTCATATGAGAATGTTTAAACATAACATATAAATTCATATTAAAAGTAGCATACGAAATGTCAATAAGTTCTCCATAAACCATAAAATGTATAAAAATAACACATCAAAAGTCAAACATATCACCAAACCTTCAATACAATTTTTAAGGTTTGTATCATAATAAATCATCTTCAAATAAGCTTAAAATCCATCAAAGGATGTTGACATAGATGAAATCAAAATTATTTGAGAGAAACATATCTTTTTTGAAATCATTTAAAAGCCACATAATTATAAAAGAAAACATTTTCTTTTAAAATATTCTTATATGCTTGTTAGGGAAGATTCAATGATTTTATAACGGCAGAAAATAGCCGCACCTGCCATATAAGTTAAAAAGACATTCTTACATTAATTCTGTCGATATGGTTAAAAAGGACCTTGTTTGGAAAAAGAGGGAAAGATTCATCTATAAACATTTTATAAAAAGTCAAACAAGGGTATAAAGGACTTTAAACCATATTCTGTAAAATAGTAATAATTTTTTTAAATACATTTTTAAGAAACATGGATGTGGATGATAAAGAGGTCCCAGTAGATACTTACGTATAAACAACCTTGGATATTAAGAGATTGTGAAATTAACCCTTACCTTGTACTTTTCCTTGGTAGAGGATAGTTTAACCTCTTGTATAATGGAGAAATAATTGTTATTAAATTATACATGAATCATATACATTAATATGATATCATATATGGTTTTTTTAAAATTTCTTTGTTTATAATATCTTAGTATTATCATCGTTTCAGGTGTTAACATATATGTTTGGTTACATAAGTTGTGTTTGTTATGGATAGGTTGTATCTTAATTATATCCTGATTGATATCAAATCCTTAAAAATTATTTTTAATCATCAAATTATAATTAGACTTGAATGGATACGATGGGGAATAAATCTAATCGCGTTCGTGGAGACGATAGTCCGTGCGTAAGCACGAGGGACAATATCATTTTTTTGATATTAAAATCATATATAATTGGATGTTATATCATATATACAGAATTATAATAATGTTATATTTATTATTTACTTCAATTACACATCATTATCACACCCATCCAAATAATAATATTTTGAATAACAATTACAACACGATGTGGAGACGGTAAACTGTACGTACGCATGTATGGTGACATGTAATTCAAAGGATGGATAGAATACTGAATATGGTTGTACCATATTTATAATAAAATAATAGTATATAGAAGATACTATAGTTTTTTTATAAAGGAAATAACAAATAATGGAGAAGTTGAAGATGAAAGGAACTTGAAAGATGGTGGTGAAAACATTACCTCTTCTTCGGGTTCTTCCTTTTCATTTGACCAAAACGGCTCCTTAGGTTGGCATTCTGACTAATGGAAGGCCTCTAAGTTGAAGTGAGAGAATTTGAGAGTATAATTGGGCAGGGTTTGGCCTAACCAAAAGGCTTTGAAGGTATGAATCATTGGTTAGAAGTGGTGTCCTTTTATAAGGGGGAGGAGGGGCTCTTTAGAAAAAATGTAAAGTATAAATTTATAACAAATTCATATTCGGTTTCTAATGGCTCCAAAGTGGATTATTAAATGAATAAGGTGGGTATGGGCCGAAATAATTTCATACATTAGATTTTAGACATGTTTGGGACACTATATTAACCTTATCATTTATATTTAACTCTTAGTTAAATAGTTTGACATTTACCATGTCACTTTGTATTTTTATATTATATGGTTAATAAACACACTATATACTTCCAAGAGACCCCAAATGGTCCATTAATGATAAAAATATCATTATATAAGTCCTTTGTCCTAACCTTATATTTTTAATAATAGAATATGAATTAATAATATAATATGTTTTTAATAAACTCTTTTATGTCAAATTTGACACTATTTAATAATTGATTTTTTTGAAGTCTTAAAATCTTTATTAATACGAACCAAATTTATTTAAGAAATCATAACATGTCATATTAATCAATAAAATTCTTGGATGGCATCAAAACATTCAAATTATATTTCTTTTAATATTTATAATACCAATTATTTGATTCATTCATTAATTAGGAAAATAGTGCATCATTATTGTGTCATAAATAAATTTAATTATTAAATGTATAAAAATTATAAATAAAATACCATTATGTAGGAAATATTTTTACCTTTCTAATTAATAGTTATAGTCAAAAATATAACATATATAACCCTATTTAAAAATTCTTTTTTCTAAAAGATATATACTTATGTCTTTTTTGTATTTACTTTAACTTTATTAATATAATGTGTCATTATCACTTACAAGTGGATCCATGGGGTCCCAAAATCAACCCAATGATGAAAATGGTCAAAAATGTATCAACCAATAGGGTTAGGACACATTTTAGGGTAATTTATTATTATTATAATATTAATTGTTTACCCTTATTCACGAGATTTAACCTTTAACCATGGTAAATAAAATATTACCAAAGTAATTATTCAAAATGTCTAAAAATAAAAGTTTCCTATTTAAAAAATTTGGACATACTGATTCTAAATATGGAATCCATTTTTATAAATTCAAAACAAAAAATTGGCAGTAATTAATTTAAAATTAATTTCCGTTGTAAAAACAAAAAGAGTGTTTTTAAGAGATAATAAGTATCAAAAGATTGGCAGTTGCTTATTTCTAGATTAAATGTAAATTTGTATCCAACGACCAAATTTGGATTAAATGCTAAAAATATAATCTAATTATACTCTAAAATTAGTCAAATTCATAATTTATCACTATTAATTATTTCGATTAAAAATTTGTTTTTAATTAAAATTTAGTAATTTTCACTATTCATCAAAACATTAAAGTTATCATAAAAGTACCAAAAAATCACCCTATGCTAATTTTGATATTACAATTCCAAAAATGAAGTCCATTTTGAAATATTAAATGTAGAAAATTTAAAAAAAGTGGGTATTACAATTCATAATGGATAGTTTGATTAGTCATGGTGTGTGTTAAAACTCGAAGTTGCGTACAAAATGTGCTACTGTATTATTCAAAGGGAAGCGTACTGTGGAACCTTGGGGTGTTACACACTCATAATAGTAGGAAATTTTTAAATGAGGATGAAAATATTGAGTTTCTTTCATAGTTAGAACCCCAAAATATTGATGATCAATATAATAACAATAATTGATTAATTTTAACACTAATAAAATCCAACCTATTCAAACAGAAAAACATATATAATATTTGTGAAAGACCCAAGGATAATCCAATTATTGGTACTAAATTGGTTTTTAGAAATAAATTTATTGAGAAATGTGGAATCAAACACAAAAAATATAGAGTCATAGTTAACTCCCATAACAAATAATAATAAATTTATTATAGTGAGAAGTCACACCCATTTCGTGGCTTGAATCCATAAGAATCATATTAGTATTCTCCACTAATTTGAACATTAATATTCTTATAATGGATTTTAAATGTGATTTTTCAATGGTTTTATTTCCAAAAATATTTTTCTTTAACAATATCATAATTTTAGAGAAAATTTTTTTTGGACGCATGTTTCTAATTTAACTAAGTCTATTTTTGGATTAATGATATCTCATTGGTCTTCGAAAGAATTTTAGAGTAAATTTATTTTAATAATGATTTTAAAATGTGAACAATGAATTCAATTATTAAAAAAACATTTTAAATGATTTATTAATTTTTTGATTTTATATTGTTGATTTAAATTTCTATTACACTAAAGAATGTTTTTAATGAAATTTATATTTAATTGTTTTTTTGGAAAATATCTTTATGGAAAACATTTTTTTATCATTGATTTTCAAATATCACAAAATGAAGATAGAATTTTTTTATTTCATATAAAATACCCTAATGATATTTTAAAATATTTTAGCATGGATAAACTAATTGAAATATATATACATATGAGCACTTCTTGTATTCTGTAATTAGATAGAGTTAGTTAATAGGCTGATAAAAACCATTATAGAGGTATGTTTGGGAGCCTCTTTTACTTAACATGAATCGAATGGACATCATTTTTTGTTTATTACATTATTATAATTGTTTATAAAATCATAAATAATTGTATTTATATCTCTAAAAATATTGTTTCATATTTAAAAGCTTGTAAAAATATTGATTTGTTTTGTTCAAAAGTCACCTCTTTTGAACATAATTTTTTTTGATCTCAATATTTAAGGCTGCTGACTATATTTGAAAAGTGCCTGTGGGAATTCTAACATATTCCAAAAATCCATTAATTCATAGATTAGTAAGAAAAAGAATCATATTTCACTTATTATAGCTGAGGTGGAATATATATCCACTAAGAGTTGTTGCGTCCAAATTATATGGATGAATCAAACACTCTTAGGTTTTGGGCTAAATTATTTCCATATAGATATTACATATGGGGACCCAAATTCCATTAGTATTTCTATAAATCCTATTAAACACTCTCACACTAAGAAAATTGAACTTTGAGGCCACTTTTTGAGAGATAACTTTATAAAAGATGATAAATTTCATGAGTTCATTTGCATCAATACTAAACTAACAAATATCTTTAAAAGACTGTTGAACATGATCATTTTGAATTTTATAAGGGTGTATTAGGTCCGGTACACTTTTGCCACTTATTATTTAAACTTTTCAAGCTTAAATTGTTTCCAATATTATTTAAATTCTAATCTGTTTTAAAAAATATTTTTTTACAAATAGAAATATTTTTGAACTTTGAAACCATTATTTTTGGTAAATTAAAATGAGTGTAATCTTCCATGAAAATAAATTTGTGTCCTAATGAAAATAGGGTTTTGTGGTTATTTCATAGAAAAACATAACATTTATAACCTAAATTTTTTTTGTTGGATATTTAATGCAATCTTCACCCAAAGAAAGAGAAGTAGGACAATAATTCAAACATGGGTTTACTCTCTGAATAAATATGGTTTGCATAATTTACAAAGTCTATACAAAATATAATGATTTATTGGAAAAAAAATTTGACAATAGAAATTCTTTTCATTCAAATTTTTAAAATTATTTTATTATGACTCCATGTATATTTAATGAACAAAATACGGTGGATTGTATCTTATTAATCCTCAAATGTTTTTAATTGAAAAAAGTTAATTCAATCTTCAACTTATTTTAAAAAAGGATTTGAAAGTATTATTTTAATCCTAATCTTATTGAAAGTCTAGATTTAAAAAAATGATACTTTAATAACATACTAGTTATTATATTTTATAAAATTAAATGCCTTAAATTTTGAAAAATACTATTTAGATATTAAAAATAATTTTTCTCTCTCCCAAAGTAGCATTATAGATGATCATTATTATTATTTTTAAAATTTTATAACTGAGTTTATATATTAATTTTTTATAATTATAAAGAAAGAGAAACTGAATGTTTTAATCAATTTTAATTTTTTTACGAGAAATAGAGAATTTGTAGTTTTAAAATTTATTTATGGATTTAAATATATTTTGAAATTATTTTCTAGAACATTTATTATGTTTGATATTTTTAAAATATTGTTTTTTCTATTATAGAAAATATTTTTATCATATCATTTTATTTTATTATAAAATATTTAAATTCCTTCTAAAATTTTCTCTTTTATATTTCATGTGTTCGTGATAATAAAAAATGGGGAGATTATTTTACCACACCAACTTAGAAGTGTTTTAATGACCAAAAATACATTTTTGTGTTTCAACCTTTTTAAATGAGTTTATTTTTGTATTTATGTTTAAAATGATGATAAGTTTTATTGGACTACAAGAAGGCCTAAAATTGAATAATGAAGGCCATGGGAGGATCTCTCATGGTCCACTCACTAGGTGATAACATTGAAAAACTTAGCAAATCCACTTAGTGTTCATTGGTTACCTAGTGGAATATCACCAGCTAGTCAGTGGCACTGGATAGGACCTCAAAATATATAAGTAGACCACCATTAGCACAATGTTAGAAACCACCTACTAGGTGAAGAATTCAGTGGCCTAGGAAGTCTACAACATACTAACTAGCTATATGCTCACAATGGGTATCTAGTCTGTTGTACTGAATTAACATCTTAAATAATGAATTTATAATAGACTTCTCTATTTCCCTTAACCCATTAACAACATCATATCAACCCTTGGACCCACAAAAGCTATAAATATAACCCTTGTGAGGCTTGGAAAGTAACTTAAATGATCCATTATGAACTCCATTAATCAATATCAATTAGTAACATGCTTCGATTATAATATTGATTCCTCTTGAGACTTCTTTGTATTTCCTTTGTCTGTTTTATTGATCGTTTGTATTTCCCAATATCTATTACCATAATTATATATTAACTATCATCCCACGAAATTGATAGATTTTATTCAAAGGTATTAAACCTACTGAGATGTCATATTTACTAAATTTTTGAGTTCCCTATAAACTGCTAAAACCATGTGATATTTTTCTCCAGGTTCTTAGCAACCAATAAAACCAAGACTCTTTGTATATTTTCTTGACTATGGATAAATTCAAGGATTTTTTTATTGTTTGGTTTACTAGTCACCACTTAATTAATGGTATATATATATATATATATCCAAAAACCCTTAATCCATTGAGGTGGGTGACCTAGGGGATCTTATTGATCTATTTCTAAACTTCCTTAACTAATTGTGTTTCGTATTTACCTTCCATTACTTTTATTAATCAATTTAATTAAATTAAATAATCAATTTCTTAATCCATAAATCACATGATCCTTTAAAATAAATCTCTCATCTAATTATTTTATTTTTTCTAATATACACTCACATTTTTAATTTAAAACACTTATCATTTTCTAATTATTATGTAGATTACTTTATTTTATCAATTAACTGCATATTTGTTACATATATATTGTTTTAACATTTGAGTGGAAATTCCCTCCATATTTCTATTTTACACTTACAAATACTGAAGGATTCTTAACATGGGATACAGATATAGTGGGAGTAAAATGGAAGTGTTTCATGAATAATTTTTAAAATATATTTGTGACATCATGTGGCGAACATGCTTTCCTTTTATAAGTAAAAAAGGAAACTTCAGTGAATACCCATTATTTTTCAACATTGGAATGAAATATTTCAATGTTAAAGGTCTCAAAGAGAGATAGATAATATAATTTCATGAAATAAGGTTTAAAATCATCTATAAAATTTTAATACATTTCTTAAACATGTTTCGAGCCTTTTACCACTTTATTTTCAAATTTTTCCATTTGGATTTTATGTTGATAAATAGTTTTAACCTAAGTCAGTTATGTTTTCCTAAAAACAATTAGACAATAAATCTTAAAAAATATGGGTTTTCAAAATAAAGATATAAGATTAATATAACATAGATCTATTTATAAATATTAAAAAAACTAACTTCAAATTAAAACATAAAATATATATAAAAATAGTTTTATAGATAAATGTTTTTCCCAGTTAAGTGTTCTTAATATTATTTAGTATTGATTAAAAATTAAATTTGTGTCAGTATATTTATATATATGTTTATAATTTATATATGAACTATTAGTCAAAATATACTAATTAAATTTATTAGTTACAAAATTGCACAAAGTTAATAAAATAGTTCTTTAAAAGTTATTGTTTAACCATTAAAATGGTAATTAACTTTAATTCAAGTTATCATACTATTATATAAAAAAATAAATATAAAAATATTAAATATTATAAAAATAATTATATAAAATATGGAATCTATTTTTTTATTTAATTTTTATGATAAATAGAAAGTAAATTTTAGAAGAAGTGAATAAAAATAATTTAAAGTAAAATATTGCTCAAGCTTCCAAAAAGTTGAACATAGATTTTAGAAATTCAGAATATAATTATAAAATAATTTATATTACTTTTTATATTTATATATTCTTTTCAAAAAATGTTTCATAAACATTTATATCATTATTATGTTATGATAATTTCATAAAAATTATAATTTTTTTCAAAATAGGTATTTCCCCATTTCAACTATAAATAAGTTAATTTTCAAAAATATCAAAAAATAACATTAATATATTATTTAAATTCATTATTATAAAACAAATTATTTTCATCAAATTATAATTATATTATTTTTAAATGTATCTATTAAATATGAATAATAAATAAAAAACAATTAATATTGTTAAATAGAAATTTTTTTTCTCTAAAAGTAAAAATGAAAAATGTGTAACATAAAAATGATAAATAACTTTTTGCATTAATAATTGCTTTATTATAGAATCCAAACATCTAGTCACATTTCCAATTAATATTTTCACATATTATCTAATTATAATGTATGCTCTAGAAGAAGTTGAGAGTGGTGATTCTGCTAGAATAGATCTCAAGGAAATTTATATGTGCTTGAATTTATATTGTTTGCGATTTCAGTCAAACCATAAATGTTTGAGTATTGGTCTAGATAAACAATAGAAAAGAAACCTCCTTCATAACATTAAATACATGAGCTTCATAATGGAGACTTCTACTACCCAACTCAATTTATTTTTATTTTCTACATGGATTTCATAATATTGTTAATTCTTTTTTATGACCACTAATTTAAGGGATATAATATAATATACAACAATTATTTCAAAAAACCATGGTTTTTTTAGTTTGGTTTGGATTTATGAAAAAAACTACCATAAAATTTATTTTTGGAAATACATATTATAATTTCTATTTTTTCAATTCTCTCCACATTAAATAAGTAATGTTCTCAAAATTTTAATAATTCTTATCTAATATAATACTTATTGGTATTCATAAGATACAAAAGAACCTAAATTTAATTTATAATAATATTTAATCATCACTATTCATAAAATGACTAGTGAATTCACATTTTCCCTCCTGATAGGTATATAACTAATGTTTATATTTTCTTTGACCGCTTGTGCTAAATACCCCAATACAATATGAGTATTTTTTGATAGCGATATTATTGTCATCATTGTATTAATAAGTAATCATGGGTTGTTTTTAGTTATTTTTTCCTATGTTGTAAATTATCATTATCAATTTATCCAATACATTTGTAATATCACATCACACTTCACTAATAAAAGAATTGTTGGATTTTATATGAAACACATTCTTATGAATAACTATTTTACAAGAGTTTATACTTGGGATACAATAATAATACCAATAATGATTATTATTAATAATTTATCATCTAGACATCAGGGTATCTATTTTACATTTTGTTTAAACATTATATGTTTAATAGAGTAGGTTGAAAATTATTTAAATAAAAAAAACTCATAGTTATTGAGTGGGTGATAAATGTTCCCCATTCCACATCATTTTCATAATAAAATTTTTTAATTGTGGATTCAAAGGATTTACCTTGTCTTGGAAGTTACTAGTGAATATCATTATTATTAGTAATATGAATATCAAATTTCAATGGATAATGTCTATGTTTTCCATAATAACGACAATGTGAACTATTCTTCCTTTAATTTTTTCCAGTAATCTCTCCACTTTTCCATCGTAATTAGTGTCTCTATTCTATCCTTTTCCACACAAAAAATATCTCCCAGTTCCTTCAAAACATTTCCCCCTCGGTGATTCTTACCATATATTTGATATGAAGTAAATTGAGTCCTAGTTACTTTATCATATTTATCACTTAAATTTCCATGAAAATTCATCAATATATTAAGTGGAATGTTTGGAATCTCAATTATGTTCAAATTATAAATCATAATTTGTGATATATAATTTGACATAATAAAAATATATATCACTCTAGCTAGGATCTCATTAGGTTCCTCAGTAGGGAAATATTCCAATTTTCTAAGACATCCATTGTTAACATGATTCCTTGAGGTTTCATCCATTACTAAAATCAAATTCAGTTAAAATGATTGATGAATACCATAAGACATTTATTGTAAGATAATTACATGATTTTTTTATCAAAATGTCATACTCATCCAAATAATAATTATTTTTTATTTTCAAAAGTTTCTTTATGCATAAGTGGTAACCACATACATCAAAAACTAAAAATGACAGAACAAACAGATATTGTCATACATTATGAAAACCAAATCCAAAATTTTAAAACATAAACATCCGAAAGTCAAGATTCAAAATATAAAATTACACATCGATCACTCCACCACCAAAATTATTTGGGATATTAGACATAATTAATACCACTTGATCCATGCTTCTAGATATTTAAACACATTCATCAAAGAAAAAACCATCACTTTAAAATCATTGTGTCACGGTCTCCCACATCACTGAACAACTTCACTCAATAAAAGTATCCCAATGATGATAGAGAAACTAAAAAACACCCCTAATGCAATCTGAGTAGAAAACATCAACATTGAACAAAATTAATCAAACCTTTGATGAAAATAATGACATAATCAAAAAACTACAAGATGATACATCAATATAGGCCCTAAGGTAAAGAATCCAGTGTAAGAATATTCTCCTAGAAACCAAAGGCCACACAAACCTAAAATCACAACACTTATGTAGAGACCTCCACACCAATATAAGGGGAAATGGAATGATGATCCATGACACTAGATCAGAGTTGATAAAATAATGATCGATTGGGGTCCACACCTTCACAAGAGCATCATCAAGGTCTACAGGGACCCATACAACTAGAAAAATAGAGACTATAAATATAAAGCATCATCATTACCGACCAAGAAAATTGTTGAAGAGGATACTCAAATCATCATCACTAGAGAGAAACCGAAGGAAAGAGATAGGGAACCACGTATAGTTCATGCTCTATATAAAGTAAATGATGGCTCAATCAGTGAAACCCAAACCACCCTAAAGAAACCATTGTACCAGAATAGGAAGGGATAATAAACGTGGTAATTAAGAATAAATAGTGGAGGAAAAAGAAAATAATTCTTCAAAAGGGAGCACAACTACCCAAATATACAAGAGAAACAAAAACCGATGCAAAATAAAGATAGGGAGATAGTAAATAAAAGATGATCTATCAAGGAGGGCTAAAAGAAAAGAGGCATGGGGAGAGGATAAGAGAGATAGTGGAAGGGTGAGATGACACCGACGAAATAAGAATAACTCCCCTATTAAAAATGATATGATAGAAAACCATAGATTGAGAGGGGAAGAAGAGATTCTTCTTAGAGGCCCCCATAAAAATTAATTACTGATTGCAATTATTGAATTATATTTCTATTCAATATAAATCACTCTTTGTTCTATAAAGGCTTCCTTAGGATGGGTTCTATCATATTTCTTAACATTATTTCTTAAAATAATAAATCCTTCACAATTCCTTATAAAGATAATATGATAAACCAAATCATACCTCAAGGGAGTGCCTATGTAGGTGTGTGGTATTAATCCTACTCATAATACACCAGTGTGAAGATTATGTTGATACTCAACTATAATTTTTTGGGGTTATTTCCCTTTGTTTAATCTATAACACAAACAACATAAGATTTTAGTTTCTATATATTGGGATTTAATTTCTTTAAGTCCCACACAATCTATACTTTTCAAAAAAATCAAAATATTATTCTATTCTTGGATTTATCATAAGGGCTTTCACTAAAGTTTTCAAGTACGGTCTTCAAAACAACTATATTAATTTACATTAATATTTAAAACATGATTTGATACCAACTAAATCAAACTAATATAAATATCACTGAAGTAAAACATTAATTTAATGATTTAAAAAATTTATTACATAAGAAACCACACAACCCAAGGACCTCAAGGTTTATTGTATTGTAGAAAAGGTAAATAAGAATATTATTCAATATTCATTGTGGAAACTGTTTTATAACCAGAATCCTATATAACCTTTCTTCAAATATAAAATTGTATAATAATATTCATAAAATGTTTAATTGAATAATAAGAAATGGGTGAGATAATATATTCCATAGGGGAAAAACCTATCAAAATGTATTGGATAATAAACATGAATAAGATCCTAAGGATAAAATAAATATATTATTAAATATCCTAAGACCATGTGTAATAAACATAAAACATGATATAGAAACATAATATCATGAAAATATAATTATGAAAGAATAAAAGTTATGAAATGGATAAAAATATAGCACTATAATCATAAAACTTGTGATCATGACATAAGAGTGTATAATATTTTTGAAATATGGAATAACAAGAAACAAGGAATATATTGAAAATAAAATACATCTTGTACATGTTTCATTAAATTATCAAGAACTTATAAATGTGTCACAACTATGAAAATAGAAAAATATTTGTGATGAAACTCATTATAAAAATAAAAATATTAATAAACACATAATGACCACGCCTAAAAATATGAGAAAACACATTATACCCACACTTTTGAGAGGAAATGAATTGCTTCCCCAAGTTATTTTCTCATAAGATACATACTTATACCAGTTCATTAGAAGGTTATATATGACTTACCTATCAAAATCATTCATATATATGCCACTTAAAATCAGTCATCAACATATGTTAAAAAACCAATAGAAAATATAGCGAGTTTTTAAAACTTTTCAAAAACATTATGTAACATGAGTATAAGAAATAATGGGATATCAAAAATCTTATTTTTAAAAAGGAATAATTTGATGATATATATAATGTGATCAAAATATCACTTCATTACTGATAAATCTTAGATGAAAAATAAATGTGAAAACATAAATTTTTTTAGAAACACATTTTAAACATTGTAATAAAAGATAATGTGAAAATTAATTTTATAAATATTTTTAAAAAGGGAAAGATAATAAATTAAAAATATAATTATAAATTTTTCAATATAAATTATCCTATAAAATAAACAAAAAACTGTATATGAGTAAATAATCATAAGAAATTATTTTATAAAGTTTATTTGGACATTTTAAAGAAAAACCCACATCAAAGAAATATTGATAGGCTTTAAATTATTAAAATAGGTATTGGAAAATATGATAAATATAAAACACAAAAAATATTTTGATTTCATTAATTAATACACTTTTTATAGTAATGTAATTGGAATGGACGAAAAAAATTACTGGTAAAAATGTGTGATATTATTACCAATGTTATAGTTTTAAATTAGATAATGTTTTATCACTGAATTGGTTATTGATGGTGAAAAGTTATTTACCCAAAGGAAAATATTTATTAGTATATAAAATATGAGATTGGTAGGTTAAAATAAATCTTGAAATGTATATTCAGGTAAGAAATAATATGACCTATTGAATCATAAATCATGTTGATGAAACCCTTACCTAGATTTTTAGATTAGTAGATCTCACTCTAAAAGCCAATAAAACAAACATAATTATCTTAATTGAATATCTATTTAATGTTTTCACATATTTTTATTTATATCTAATTGAATTATAAACATTTTGGGCCAATATTTTAGTTAATTATGGATTCTATTTACCATAAAAAGATTGTAATTCTTGATTGTCTCATATGCATTTTATAATATTGATATTGATACACATTAATTGATTATAATATTAACATTATTATATAATTTAACGTAAAATAATACATATTTTAAAATGATTTATAATGTTCTTATATCATTCCATGATATTTTTAAATATATTTTGTGAAATTGAAATCAGTGATAATATTTTTTTGGTAATTATTAACAGAAAAATGGTGGTGTATAAATAATAGGTTAAATAATAATATGGCAACTCTAGACATATAAAAACAGTAATTATTAATAATTATATAATAATATAATTTATTTAGTTCATAGAGTAATTCATTAAAATATTTTATAGCATTGTTATTGTTGGTGGTTAAATCCACAGAAATGGGAACATTGTATAAATTCATGGGGGAGTGTGGTTATGATTTTCTTTATTTTGACATAATATCATTATAACAGAATCATAATGAAATTATTTATATTTTTTTTGGAAAATTGATTTTTGTTTTTTCAATTTGGAATGAAAATTTATATAAAAAGTAAATATAAAAAACTAAGTTTTGGGGGCTATTGTCCACACATATGCAGGATCAATGATCTTTTGGTCTTCTACGATGACATAAGGGAATAAATAATGGGGTTTTCCATTAGTATAAAAAAATTTCAGAATATTATTAATATTTGATTATTTATATGATTATATATTTGGGTGGTGGTAACAGAAGAAAGTGTAGAAGAATAACTAAAGAAGGAAGTGTTTTTCTCACCATCATGACCATATAAATATTTCAAGCTTCCCTAACATGTTTTCAAAAAAAGTTTCAAGAAAATTTTTTCATTAATATTTAGAAATTTTTTATATTTTAGATAGATTATTTCAAAGAGAAAAAAATTATTTTAAAAAATACATAAAAAGTGTTTTTATAATAGGAAAGAAAATTTTCATCAAAAAATATTTGAAATGATTTTTGGAGATTCCTTTACAAGTTTTCTAGGTTATTTAAAAATAATTTATTTTTAAAAACTTTTTATGAATTTTTATTTTTAAAAAGATATTTTCAATGAAAAGTTATCTTCCTCAAGAAACATTCCAAGGGATTTATCATTAAAAATAATTTTCCATTTATAATGGAATCCGTTTACAAAAGATATGAATTATTATGGATATGATCAAGGTATATGATTGCTATTATTTATCTGATTGGTTTATGATGGCTAGATGTTTATGAAAACCATTTCTATTCCACATGTTATACCATGATAAATTTTTTATAAAACCCACATTTTTTTTCATGGGGTTTTCCATGATTAAATGGTGATATTATTATGAAACATGATTCATTAATATAAGTTACGATATGTGGAAATGTTTATCAAACCCATTTCATTTCATGGGTTATGATATGAAAAAATACTTTTGACCTTATGAAACACATATGTAAAATTATAATTATATGATGAGTGGGACCGATATCTCCCTTAAATAAATTATGTAATTATTTTTATCTCATGAGATACAAATGACTTAAAGAGGGTTCGAACCTAGTTTAATATGGTACTTTGTTCATGATCATGGTCTTGGGAGTGAAACTTGACTACGATGATGGTTTTGGATTTGAAACCATTTCACTATGACAGAATTGGTGGTGATACGTAACTAAAATTAAAATTATTCTATATTCTTAGGTGTAATCCACAATTTAATGTCTTGTTTCAATTATAATCTCTCATGTATCTTGTTATTTGGTTCCCTTTTGATTAATTTCTTATGAAATACCAATAATTTTCCATAACATGGTATTATTATATTTAATGTGCAGTGTATGGTTTTCAATTGTTACTCTCATTTTCTCATATAATTATATTAATGTTATTTATATGTATCTACCTTATTTACCCATAATGTACATCTAATATCTACCTTTTTTATATTTAATTAATCTAGGATATGATGAAATATTTTAATTAGGTTATGTCTATGATGAATACTTAGAGGGATGGTTTTTATAAGAGACATTTAAAATATTTCACCAAATCATAAAATTGTGTCCCTAGACCTAAAGAAACTAAAATATTATGATTATCAACCATTTTTTATGTAATATTTTTAATAATCATCTAAAAATATGAAATTTATAAGTATATTAATCATGGGTCTCTATAATTGGTGATCGAGGAAAAAGAAGGAACCACATTCTTTAGAACTCTCATATATGAGCATTGGATGAAGCATAGCTCTCCGACATAGGGATTCAGAAGGAAAAGTCTTACAATAGGTATGGTAGTGTTCCCCACCTATTATTTTTATAATCCCATAGAGTTCCCTAATATGTATCAATTATAGTCAATAGGAAATAATTCTACAGCATTATAATACAACGTTCATCCATATGTATGGAATACCTTCTCTATGTACATTGTAAATCACTTTTCTATATATAAAATTTATGAATAAAATTAATATATATATAATGAATATATATGAAATTTATTTCATGATTATTATTCTATAGATGATGAAACTATAATCAAAGTACATGGACCAGAACTACCGAACCAATATTCTCATAAAAAATGATATAACCAACATCTGTAAAAAATGGTTTTAATAAATAATTTTTTATAAGTTGGTGTTGAAATGGTATACAAGGATAATATATGATATTTTAATTATTTACATTATTTTGGAATAGAGGTATAATAAAATTAAATTTATTATAAAACGGTTTGGATAACTTTGTTGAATGTTAAATTTGAATTAAGGGAGTTTTGTTAAAATGTCTTTTTTTATTAGGATATTTTTTATCAATTTTCTCAACATTAAATTTCATGATATAACTATCATGAATTTTATTATCCTATAGTTATTTCTAAAAAATATAATTTTTTATTTAATTTTCCACCATTTAAGAACCCGAGATAATGAATTAATATTTTTAAGGAAAATGAACTTTATTTCAATATTATGGGAAAAATCCTTTTTCGTCTATGTCCATGTTTTCACTAAAATGTTTTCAATAATTGTTTAATATTATTATATGATTTTTAAAATTCATTTATACCGAAATTTTTAATTTTCAATTTTTTTAATGTAATCTTATTTTCATTTTCCAAATGATGTATTTTTGACTTTTTACTAATAAATATAAAGGGAAATATTGTTTTAACAAACATTGAATGAATATATCTTTCCTTAGCCATGACTGCTCAATTATTTGACGTTTCATTTACATATTTCAATGGATATTTTTCTAATTTTATTCCTTAATATATGAGAAATTTATATATTTGAAATTAATTATTTAGAAATAAAAATTTTAATTTCCTCAAAGAAATATTCTATAATAAATTTAAAGGCATTTTAATCTAATATTAAATACATAAAAATTACTAATTCATTACTCGAGATTTAATACAATGATACCATCAAATTTAATTATTTTTTATACTTTGAGGGGGAATCTCCCTTTGTTGGTCCAATGAAAGGAGAACCAATTTTGAGGACTTGGAGAAGAGGGAACCCATTACATGATAAGGGAACTTGCCCCATAAAAACATGACCCAAAGGCCAAAACCTAGACCCAAAAATCAAAAGGAAATCATACAAAAATACCACGAATAGAAAAATTATTTTAACTATTTAGATTCATTTTTAATATTAAAATTTATGGATGATTCTATGAAAGCTATATATTTTATATGGGATAATTATGTTATAAAACAAATTTCTTTTCTAGGGTTAATGCTATGATAAAATGATGAATCATATTTGAAACCCATATCCTTTTCATGGGTTATGATATGGTGACTGGTTTATGATCTTGTGGAACACATATGTATGATTGTTAGTATGTGTTATGTGTGATATGAATTATATAACCCTTTAATCCATTGGGTAAATATTGATATCTCATGAGATAATAAGGAATGGAATCGAGAGTGAACCCAGTTCAGTATGTGACTCTATCCACTATAATATTAATGGGAGAGAACATTGAATAATATGAGGATTTGGGGAGTTAAACTAATCTACTATGATATTTTTGGAAGTGATGTTTTATGAATAAGGAAATGATTTTCTATAATTATGTGTTTTCAGAAGAATTTATCTTAGGAAAATTTTATTTTCTTATGGATAATTTTATTTGATTACTTTTTTTAATGTTTTATGAACTACCAATATTCATTCCATGACTCAAGATTATGATATATAATATGAATATTAAGGGATTCAAATGATAGGCACATATTCTCATACATTTATATGCATGTTATATTTATGTAAACATTGATATATCCGATATTTAACTGTACAAAGAAACATAGATAATCCATTCTTAGGTTTACTTTTCGTTTTAAGAAACATGTTGTCATTGAGACATTACCTGATTTCTAATATTTGTGTAATAAACATGGGCATCAGAATGCAGTGTTCAGTAATGGGTTTGGTAAGCTTCTCTAGTTGAAGGAGGTAGATGGGATAGTGTCTCTTGATTTGGCACCCAGAAATGCTACATAGTGTGAAAAGAAGCATACTAAGAACTAGGACCTGAGAGTTGAGGACATTTTTTCAATGTAGTATAATTATTTAGGAGTTCAAAAGTTGACGGAGCAGACCACAGGAGGTCATTTCTTCATGACTGCTCCCATCTTTGGTGAGACTATTAAGGCCAGAGGGGTGAAACTTGGCCAGATGACTGGGAAACACCTATATCATGGTGGTGTCGGTATTCCAGCTCATGTGAGGGTTCTTGGGGAGATTAAAAACATCACTAACAAGTTGGTTGTGCCTCTAAACCTCCAGGTAATTTATTATTGCAATGATTATACATCACTCTTGATACACAACCATTTCTCGATGTTAAACCAGGTTAGGAAGGAGAATGATTATAGTGAAAGATGGAAATCATCATCCCTAAATTGATGCACAAACATTATGGTTTGTGGCATACTAAAGAGGAGTAATCAAGTGACATGGAAGGGGATTCTCACCAATAAATGGTCTATAATCAAAAGTCTCTAGTCAGAACTGAATGAATTAAGGGGAAATAAGGGAGAATCATGATTGGGAATTTCTCAATTCACAAGGGAAACGTAAATCAAAACCCCATAAAGATTATTCAAACACCCTAATGACAATATTAACTAGATCATCACGAAAGGAAGAAAGTAAAAGTTCTAAAGTTAAACCATGTGAACTGTCATTGACAGAAGGTGTGGAACTAGCCTCCATCATGATGAGTAAGTAGAATCCCTTAGAGGATTGTATCACTACAGGGGGTGGTACAAAGGTATAGGAGTGCCCTGCGATGGATGTATACTTTGAAAGAGTGGGAGGGAAGTTAGAACCAGGCTGAGAGGAAAAACCAAGAATCATCTCTAATTTTTGAGGGGGGAATGATGGGGGTGTTACAAAATCATGATAAAAGTGGTTGTACTTTATTGGTGATTGTTGCTGGTTCATAGTGGGTAGATGGTGCAGAGGCCACAAATATCACCAGGGACCTTCTTATGCACTATGAAGAAGAGATGGTTGGGATAGTATTAACTATTCAAGAATCTAAAGAGGATGTAGAAAGGATGAATGAGCATCCAATGCAAGTGGACAGAAACTTATAATAAATCAAGTTGATTGAGAAACTATTTTTCATTCTGACCAGAGGATTCAATAATAAGATGTTAAAAGTGGAGGAGTTCTTGAAAACATGGAACAAATTATCCCATCAATTCAAAGATATATTTAAATAAAATTATAGAAAATAAGAAATTGAAGATTCTTAGAATCTATAAAGGGAGGTTGCATCTAATAGGTTTAAGTTATCCTTGAATGATGTTTTTATCTACTACTCGGTTTTATTTTCGTTGTTTTAATTGATGGTTTCACACTTTTTTCCAACAAAAGTGAATTAAAAAATTTATTTTTTAGTAGTATAAAAAAGGGTATAGTTATGATGAACATAGAGTGATATGATGCACTTCACCTTTGAACATATTCTTTATGTATCCGTGATTACAAATATACTAGACCTATATTATTCTGGTGGGTATCGTAATGTTTTGTATTGAAAATTTATCTAATAAGATGAGACATTTGTGTATGAAATGTATGTGTTAAATTTTTTTATGTTGTACTTGGATTACGGGGTTCATGAGAAATTTTTTTTGTGGCTAATACAACTTTAATCATCTTGAAAGTATCGATAAAGACCATGTCGAATTTGGAGATTACTTAAAGAGTAACATCATCAATATAATTTCTGTTCATTTTTTAAAATTATATATTATTAGATATATTTTATATTTTAAATATTTTAAATATAAATTTTATGTATTATTCAATTATGTGATAATACTTATAATGACTTTCTCAAAAATAATTTTTGTGATGTTTTTGATTCTATAGAAATTATTTTAGTTTGACAAAGTCATTTTCATAAATGTTTATTAAATTTATCAAAATGTGTGTCAAGTAAAAATGGTAAATGTATAAGTGAAAAATATAGAGATTCATGTGTTTAAAATATGTTCCCTGGTAATTGGAGTACACATACTTTTCAAAATCAATTGAAATAATCTAGTATGAGAGTTACCAAAATTTACGATAAAAAACTTTTTTTTTCTGAACCCTTCCAACTCATTTGGAAGAATAAAACATCAATAAATCAATAATTTAGGTGTCAAAATATATGTCCCTTTATATTATTCATTTTAATCCTTTTAGAATAAGTCATGTTTTAATTATATGTTTTAAATCATAGACCTTTTTTAGTTATTGTTGATTGTATATGGTTTTAGGGGTGTGTTTCTTATCTAGAAAATCTAAGCCTATTAAAACTTTGAAAAAAATCCTTGAAGTTCAAAAATGAAAAATTAATATGCTCATATTTATTTAGAGTGATCATTGGTCACTATTTGATAATAATTATTTTGAGGAAATTTGTACTTTACATGGTTATAATCTAATAGTTGGGATTTGTCTTAGTGGTAAGAACCCAGTAATACTTAATCGAGGTTGGGGGTTCAAAACCCATGTAGGATTTGTATTGTAGAATCCCTATAGTGGTAATGTTGTATCACTATAGTAGTGTAATAACTATAATAATGAGGACACTATAACAGGAACTGTAGCAGCATAAGCATTGTAGGGAGTACTCTAGAATCCCAGGTACTATAGAAATACTATTAAATGATGGCCCATTGGGTCATGTTTATGGGCCTACAAGTTATGAAATGTGCTTTAATAACCACTGTGCTTTTGGTATATGTAATAGGATTCTTCCACACTCGGTCTGTGGTCTATATATCAAATAAATATGGCTAGATGGGTGGGATATCCCCATGGGGGGATATTGTCAGCCTTTCCGGCCTATATGTGAGGTGTGTGTATTTAATTATAATTATACCATTTGAAACGTAATATATAAATTTACAATTTTATAATCATTTTTAGGGGGGGTTTTGAGAGATGGAATTGAATTCTTCAAGAATTCACTCGAATTATATAATATTAATTTAATTTTCCTCAATATATTTGGGCCAATGTGGTTAATAGTTCTTTTTATACCATGAATAATGTTCTCATAAGTACCTTACTTAAAAACAGATCCTATTAAT
Organism: Viscum album; assembly: GCA_963277665.1. Classification (NCBI taxonomy): domain Eukaryota; kingdom Viridiplantae; phylum Streptophyta; class Magnoliopsida; order Santalales; family Viscaceae; genus Viscum; species Viscum album. The sequence goes on from OY728129.1 coordinate 1,075,666,723, forward strand.
TTTAGGGAAAAAATATATAATGATATACTTTAAAATGGTTTGGTTGTAAATTCTTGTTTCTTATCACTAAAAACTACTAAGGATGGTTTGACACTAAATTATATGATGGTATTTTTCATGTTTATTTTTCTAATGTATTTTTCAAGGGTAATTAAATTAGGGTATTTTTCTATATCCATATACCATGTATTGAATAAAAGTACCAAAACATCATAAGAATCAATTAACATCAAATTTTATGAGAATTTTCTATGCCAAGTTAATTCCATTAAGGTTTACCATGAAAAATCGACATTAAAATTCCACCATCATCTAAATAAATTATTGTTTTAGTGGAATTGACATGTATACCTTTACCAAAGGAATTAGAAAAATCTAAAATTTTCCCCTAAGAAAAAATTATAGGTGATTTTCAGGTCGACACTCATACAAGAAGGTTAGTTTTAACTGAGGTTGAACATAGTCCATTTCATTCATAGTTAGAGCCCCAAAGTAATGATAATAAAAATAATAATGAAAATTGACTACTTTCAACATAAAAAAATAAAAACAATTCCAATGGAACAATGATTGGACTTTTAGTTAATGATGCGAGGATGACCCCATTATTAGTATAGAATTGATTGTTAAAAATAGTATTTTTTATAAATGTGACATCAATCATAAAAAATATAGACACACGGTTAAATTCCATAATAAATAAGAATTAATTTATTATAGTGAGGTCTTACACCCCTCTCTTGGCTTGAATCTATAAGAATAATTTTGGAATTATCCACTAATTTAAAATTTAATCTTCATAAAATGTATGTTATTCGTGATTTTTTGAATGGTTTTATTTCAAAAATGTATTTTTGCGAAAATATCATAGTTTTAAAAATAAAAAATTCCAAAAACATGTTTTTAATTTAAAAAAATATTTTTTAACTAAACAAATACCTTTTTTCTTGGAATGAAAATTTGTATAAATTTATTTCAAGAATTATATTAAAATGTGTAAAGAGAAATCAATTATTTTTTTAAAAAAAAATTTAAATTGATTTTTTAATTATTTGATTTTATATTGATGATTAAATTTTATATGATACTAAAGAATCTTTTTTCATGAATGTTCAATTTAATTGAAAAAATAATTCAATTTTATCTATATGAAAACATATGTTTTTTAATTTATTACCAAATTTTACTAAATAAAGATGTAATTTTTCAATTTCAAATAAAAAACAATTATGATATTTTAAAAGGTTTTTTATGGAAAATTTAATAGAAATATATATATTTATGAGTACTTTATGTAAGCTAGAATTGGGTGAAGTTGTTAAACCTGATGATATTAATCTTTATAAAGGTATGCTCGAGAGCCTCTTTTACATAACATGGCCCAAATGGACATCATGTTTAGTGTTTTACATTATTATCATTATCAAAAAAATACGAAATAATTGTATTTATAATCTCTTAAAATAATTTTAGAATATTTAAAGTATCTAAAAATATTGGTTTCTTTTATTCATAAGACACCTCTTTTGAACATATATGTTTTTTATATCAATATTTATGAATGCTGACTAGATTTTAAAAGTGCATGTGTAACTTTTAACCTATTATAAAAATCATTTGATTCTTAGATTAGTATAAAGTATAATTTTATTGAAATTTTTATCAATGAAGTGGAATATATAACCCCTATGAATTTTGCACCCAAATTATATGTATGAAACAATATATCTTAGATTTTAGGGTGAATTATAGTAATATCCATATTACTTGTGATGAATCAACTTCCATTACTATTTATAGAAATTATATTCAATACTCTCACACAAAAATATTGACCCTTAATAGATCTTTTTAAGTGATCACTTCTTAAAAGATGATAAACTACTTGAGTTTATTTGCACTGATCCTCAACTAACTGATATCTTTACAAAGACCCTTGCACCTGATCGTTTTGACTATTCTAAGTGGGAGTAAGGTATGGTACAATTACGAAACTTATTATTTAAAATTTTCAAGTTTGAGTGGTTTCAGATGTTTTGAAAATTGTAATCACTTTAAGAACTTATTTCTACAAATGGTAATAACTTTTAACATTATAAAAATTAATTTTGGAAGAATAATGTTAGTATAATCTTCTTATAAAATATATATTTTTTTTAATTTTTTTGGTTCTTTCAAGAAAACACCAAGAATTTATAACCTAAAAAAGGTTTAGTTGGATATTTAATCTGATCTTCACCATGTGAAAGTGTAGTAGTCCCTTAATTCAGACCTTGGTTGACTCTCCCAGGGAATATAGTTTGGATAATTAACATAATCATTACAAACAATAATGATTTATTATAAAATTTCTCTTGGAATAGAAATTTGTTTCATAAAAAAATTTAATTTCGTTGTATTATGACTTCTAATATATTTAATGAATCAATTAAGTGGTATTTTATCATGTTAATACTGAAATATTCATAAAGGAAGTAACTTATTTTAATATTGAACTAAATTTAAAAAACTCTTCAACATATTATTTGAATCTTAATCATATTTAATGTATATTTGCTAAAAAATATTTTATACATTATGAAAATACAATTATTAAATTTTTTAAAATTAAAAGCATTGTAATTCGAAAATACAATTTATATTTTAAAAAATAGTTTTATCTCTCTCAAAGGACCATTAAGGTTGATCAATGTAATTTTTTTTAGTTTTTATTACTGAGTTTATATGATAATGGATTATAATTACGAAGTGGGAGAAATGAAATGTTATAATTATTTTTAAAATATGATGAGAAATAGAGACTTTGTTGTTTTATGATTTTATTTGTGGATATAAATATCTTTTAAATCTATTTTTTTTAACTTTTATTGTGTTCAGAATGTTTAAAATACATTTTTTCCCATATAAAAAGTATTTCTATTATATCAATTAAATTTATTATAAAATATTAAAATTCATTTTAAAATATTCTCCAGTTTATTAAAAGAGTTTGTGAATATAAAAAATGGGGGGATTATTATCCCTCACTCTCTTAGATGTTTTTTAATGATCAAAAATAAATTTAGTGTTTTATTCTTTTAAAATGAGTTTATTTTTACATTTATGCATGAGAATGATGATAGGTTTTCAGTGGAATAACAAATGCCTAAAATTGGTTAAATGAGGCCAAGGGAGGATATCTTATAGCCTATTAACACAAGTACATGGTTGGATCTTCAATATCATGATGATAATTCTGAGAAAATTATCAAAGCCACTTAAATTCCATTATATTCCAGAAGGACTATTACCCGTTAGCCGGTGGAACTAGATAGAACCTTCAATTATACATGTAGCTCACTATTTACACAATGGTGGCAAACAACTACCTGGTGAAGAATTCAATGTCCTAAGAAGTCTATAACATACCTACATGATAAAATGTCACATTGAGTAGATAGTCTACGGTATCAAATTCACAACTTAAGGAATGAATATATAGTGATCATCATTGGTTCACTTAACCTATTAACACCTTATTATCCACCCATGGATAAATAGAGGAAATAAATATAAATTTTGGGGGCATTGAATGTAACTAAAGTGATAAATTATTAATTTCATTGATCAATATCAATTTGTAACGTCTTTCAATTACAAAATTGATTCCTCTTGAGATCTCGTTGTATTACTTTGTCTATTTTATTGATCTATCATATTTTCCTTTCGATTTTATCTTAATTACTACTTCAAAAAATTCCTAGGGAATTGGTAGATTTTCTCTAAAGTGTTTCTGACTTTTAAAATATAATTTTTACACTATTTTTGAGTATTCTATATGCTTCTAAAACCATGTGATCTTTCTCTCTAGGTTCTTGGCGACCACTAATACAAAGATTATTTTTTTGGGTTTCTTAACTATGGCTAAGTTCATGGATTATTTCTATTTTTGGGTTTACTATCTACCAATTAATTAAAAGTCTATATATATCCACAAATCCTCAAGCCATTGAGGTTAGTGACTAATGAGATCTTATTGATCTATTTCTCAACTTCCTTATGTAATTGTTCGTCGTATTTACTTTCCATTTCTTTTATTAATCTATTTCATTCAATTAGTCAATCAATTGGTTAATCTATAAATAATAGTATCCTTTAAAATAAATCTCTTACCTAATTATTTTATTGTTTCTAATACACTCATTATTTTTTAATTTCAAATACTTATCATTTTATTAATATTATTTTATTTATTATTTTATTTTATTGATTAAGTGCTTATTTATATCGCATATATTGATTTAATATTTTAAAGGAAATTCTCCACCATATTTTCATTTTACTCAAAAAAAACTAACGGATTAAGAACAAGGGATAGTGTTATTGACAGAGTAAAATAGAATTGTTTCACAAATAATTTTTACGATATAGTTGTGACATCATGGGGTTAATGTGTGTCCCTTTCATAAGTAAAAAAGGAATCTTTTGTGAACACTCATTATTTTATAAAAATGGAATGAAATAATTCAAGGGTAAATGGATCAAAGAGATATAAATAATATAATTATCATGAAATAAGGTCTATAAATAATCTAAATTATTTTTAAAGCCATTTATTAATCATTTTTCCGGCCTTTTAGCACTTTATTTTCACATTTTACCATTTGGATTTTACTTTTGTAACTAGTTGTCAATAAAGTAATTTATGTTCTCCTAAAAACAATACAAAAAAACCTCTTAAAATTTATGGGTTTTCTAAATTTAAATATATTATTTATATAATCTCATTCAATTTTTAAATAATAAAAAACAATCATTAAAATTAAAACATAAAATATACGTTAAAATAATTTTCAAGGTACATGTTATTTAAACTATAAAGTGTTCTTATTATTATTTTGAATTGATTAAAAATTGAATCTGTCTTACTATATTTATAAATAGGTTTATCAGTTATATTTGAAAAATCATTTAAAATATACTAATTCATTTTAATAGATAAAAAATTAAACAATTTCAATAAAATTGTTCTTTAAATGTTATAGTTTAACCATTATAGTGGTAACTAACTTCAATCCTTATTATCATACTTTTATATCAAAAAATAAGAGTAGAATTATTAAATATTACTAAAATGTTGATATAAAATATAAAATAAATTTTTTATTCAATTTATATGATAAATAGAAAGTAATTTTTAATATAATCGAATAAAAAAAAATTTTAGTGTAAAATTTTACCCGTGCATCCAAAACGTTAAACATAGATTTCATAAATTGAGAAAAGAATTATAATATTATTAAAATTAATCATTAAATTTTTATATTCATTATAAAAAAGGATTCATGAACATTTATTTCATTATTTTGTTTACATAATATCATAAAAGGTAGTTTTATGAAAAATTGGTATTTCCACAATTTAATTAAAAATAAATTATTTTTAAAAAATATCTAAAATTAACACAAATAACATTTTGACAATAACAATTATAAGAATCATTATTTCATTAAATTAAAATTATAATACTAATAAATTTATCTTTTAAATATGAAAAATAATGAAATACGTTTTTTATCGAAAAATAACCATTCTCTTTAGTTAAAAGTAAAAATGAGAAATGTGTAACATACAAGTGAAAAATAACTTATTACATTAATAATTGATTCATTATAGACTCTTAATTTCTAGTAACATTTCCCATTAATATTTTTTCATATAATCTAATAATAATGTGTGCTCTTGGGGAAGTTGAGAATACTGATTCTATTTTAAAAGTTCTCACAACAATTTCTATGAGTGTGAATTTATATTGTATGTGACTTAACTCTTACCATAAATGTTTTAGGATTGGTCGAGATAAACCCCCAAAAAATTAACCTATTTCCCAATCTCGAATAAATGAACTTCATAAAAGAGACTTCTACTATCGAACTCTATTTCTTTTTATTTCCTACATATATTTCATAATTTGGTTAATTATTTCTATAACCAATAATTTAAGGGCTATATTATATTTGTAAAAAATTATGTTAAAGTATCATGATTTTATATTAGTTTTCAGCTGTGTGTAGAAAAAAATATTATCATAACATTTATTTTGGGAAAATAAATATTAAAATTTCCATTTGTTCATTCTCCCCAATTAAATTAATTGTGTTCTCACAATTATAATTATTCCTAACTAATGAAATAATTATTGGTATCCATAAGATACATAAGATCCTGAATTTAATTTTGAATGATATTTAATCATCACTATACATATAATGGCTAGTGAAATAACATTTTTCCTCATGATAGGATTATAAATAATGTTGTTATTTTCATTGACCAATTATGCTAAATACCCCAATAAAATTGAAGTATTTTTTCTCAGTGTTTTATAGTCATCCTTGTACCTATAGGTGATCAAGGGTATACTATTAGATGTTTACTTTATATATTATAAATTATCTTTTTCTATATATCCATCGAATTCATAATATCACATCACACTTGACTAAAGAATGGATGGTTCATCATTATAGGAATAACATTCCTATTAATAATTATTATAGAGGGGTTTATACTTGGGAAGCAATATTAATACCTCTAAAACTGTTTATTAATAATTCACCATCTAGTCATCAGGGTAGTGATTTTCAGTTTTTATTAAAAATTATAATTGTAATGGAGTAGGTTGAACATGATTCAAATAAATCACTCAATGTTATTTAGTTGGTGGTCAGTGTTCGTCATTCATCCTCATTTGCATAATAATATTTTGAAATTGTTGTTGGAAAGGATTTACCTTGTCTTGGATGTTACAAGTGACTATAATCTTTATAATCAATAGTATTATCATATTGACATGGATAATTTTCAGGTTTTTAGCAATTAAGACATTGTAATGTATACATCCTTTCATTGTGTCCCATAATCTCTCCACATTTCCTTATAATTTTTTTTCTATATTCCCTCATTTTACACCTATAAAATATCTCCATGTTCCATTAAAACATTCCCCTGCGTGATTCTTAGCACATATTTAACATGAAGGAAATTAAATCTTAGTTACTTTAGAATCTTCATAACTTGAACATCCTTGACAATTCATCCATATCTTAATCTGTATGTTTTTAAACTCATCTATGTTTTTATTATAAATCATAATTTTTGAAATATAATTTAACTTAATAAAAATATTTAACACTTTAAGTATGATCCCATTAAGTTCCTCATTAGAAAAATCTTCCCATTTCCATGACATCAATTATTAAAATTATTCCATCTGGTTTCAACCATTACTAAAATAAAATGGTATTAAAATGAGTGATGAATACCATAAGATAATTATTGTAAGATAATTGCATGAAAAATAATAAAAAAATGTATTACTCCTCCAAATTCATATTTTTTTTATTTTCAAAGGCCACTTTAAGTATAATGGGTAACCCTAAATTTCCAAAACCAAAAATGTTACAACAACTTGGAATTATGTGACATTATGAACCTCAAATCCATAATTAAAAAACATAAACATCCAATATTCCAGATTAAAAATTCAAATGTACACATCGATCGCTACTCCAAAAAAATGACATGGGATACTAGATCTTATGATGAATCCATTATCCAAACTTACTGATAGTAAAACACAATTATTGAAGTAAAAATCATCACATTCAAACCATCACGTCATGGTCTTCCCCATCACCAAACAACATCAATCATTAGAAGGATCCCAATGACGGTGGAGAAATCTAAAAAAGACCACCCCTAATGAAATCTAAGACAAAAGAATCAACGTTGATTAATATTAACCAAAAATTTGAAGAGAAAAATGACATCATCAAGAAACAGTAAGACAATAAACCGTCATAGGGCCAATGGTAAAGAATCCAGTGTTAGATGCTTCTCCTAGAAACCACAGGCCACCAAAACGCACATCCCAAAATGTACTTAGAGTCCACCACAACATACTTAAGGGGAAGGGATTGTTGAAATAAGACACTAGATCAGAGTTGAGAGGATGAGGATTGATAGGGGTCTACACCTTCAAAAGAGATTCATCAGAGCCTACTGAGACCCATACAACAAAAAATAAAAACTAGAATCCAATAGCATCATAATCTCCAACTGATACAACTCTTGAAGGGGTTTCTCAAATCACTATTACCAGAGAAGAACCAAAGGACATAGAAATGGAATTATATATGGTTCATACTACATTGAAAATAAATGATGGCTCAACTAGCTCAACCCAAACCACCATGAAGAAAACATTGTACCAGATTGATATGGGGTTGCAAATGATGTAATTAGGTATAAGGAGTGGAGTAAAAACAAATGAATTCATCAATATAGATCGCAACCTCCAAAAAATAAAATAAAAACATGAATCGAAGAAAAATAATGAGAGAGAGAGAGTAAAGGAAACATGATCCAACAAAGAGGGCTATAGGAAGGGAGGAACATGGAGAGGAGAGAGAAGGGAAGATTGAGATGACATTTAAGAAATAACAATATATACCCTGTTGGAAATGATTCTAGAGAAAACCATATATCAGGATGGGGAAGGAAGAGATGCTTCTTAGAGCCCCCCATCAAAATTTCTTACTCACTAAAATTATTACATTAGAATTAAACTTAATTTAAATCACTCTCAATTTTATTTAGGTTTCATTAGGTTGGGTTATATCATATTTCTTAACCTAATTCCTTAAAATATAATATCTTATACAATTATTAGAAATTTAATATGATAAACCAAATCATATTTCAATGGAGCGTCTATTCGGGTGTGAAGTATTAATCCCACTTATCATGCACTGTATTGAATATTGAGCTGATAATAAACCATAATTTTTTAGTGTTATTTCCCCTTGTCTCATCTATATCCCCATAAACTTCAATAGTTTAGTATCTTGAATTGGATTTAATTTTTATAAATCCCACACATTATATACATTACAATAACATAAAATTATTATCCTATACTTGGATTTATCATATAGTTTTTTTCAACAATATTCTCTAGTAAGATCACAAAAATAACAATAAAAATTTCAAAAAATAACTTCAACCTTATTTGATACAAATTAAATCCACCCATGATAAACATAACATAGGTAATACATTAATTTCATTATTTAAAAATATATCACAAAAATAGCCTCATAACCCAAGGACCTAAAGGCATAGTGTCTTGGAGAAATGGTACATAAGAATATTATTCAATACAGCTTATGGGAAAAAATTTATAACTACACTCTTATAGAACATTTTCTTTATATCTCACATGTTATAATCATATTCATAAGATGTTTAAAGGAATAATAATAAATTGGTGTGGTTATATGTTAAGTAAGGAAAAAACATATCAACATGTATCAGATCATAAACATGAAGGATAACCAATGGATAAGAAAAATATCTTAATAAAATATCATGAGTTCATATATTATAATCATAAAAAAATGGTAGAAATATAAGATCGAGAAAATATTATTATGAAAGAATAATGTTTACGAAGTGGCTCAAAATATATCTCTATAATCATAAAATATGTGGTCATGACAAAAGAGTGGAGAATATTTTTAAAATAAATCATAACAAGAAAAATGAAATATATTGAATATAAAAACATCTTCAACATGGTTTATAACATTATAAACCACATAGAAATGTGTCACAACCATAATAATAATAAAAACGGTTTGATAATACTCATTATTAACATTTGAATAATAATAAAATCATAATGACCATGCCCGAAAATGTGAGAAAACACATTATGCCCACAATTTTGAGAATAAATGAGTTATTTCTGTATGTTACTATGAAAGGATATATAAAATTAAACTAATTCTTTGGAGTGTGATATAAGACCCCACTTACAACAATCCTTCACATATATTCCACTTAAAATCAATCATCATAATATCTTAAAGAACCCATGGAAAATAATGTGTGATTATTAAACATTTCAAAAACATCACATAACATGAACTTAAGAAATCACGGGATATAAAAAATATCATTTGAAAAAACGATTAATATGATAAAGTTTATAATGTGGTCAAAATATCACTTCCTGAAAGATAAATCTTAGATGAATAATAGAGGTTAAAACAAATATTTTTTTCGAATAACATTTTAAATATCATTATAAAAGATAAAGTGAAAATTACATTCAAAATTAGTTTTGAGAAGGGGAAGAGAATTAATTTTAAAATATAACTATAAATTTTTATTAATAAATAATAATTGAAAAAAACAGAAAACCAAAAAAATATAGTAGTAAATAAATAGAAGAAATTATTTGAAAAAGATTATTAGGCAATTTTAAAGAATAAAACTAATCAGTGAAATATGGAAAGGATTTAATTTATATAAATATGTATATAAAAATTTGATACATAATATTTTTTTAAAAAATTATTTTTCATTAATTAAAAATGTTTTGATAGGAATGACATTGGAATGGAAGAAAAAAAATCACTAGTCATAATGGGAGTTTTTCATAAAAAGGTTATAGTTAAATTTTAGAAAATGTTTAATCAATGATGTTGTTATTAATGATGATAAGTTATTTACCCAGAGTAAAATATTTATTACCTTATAAATCATGAGTGTTGAAGGATCAAATAAATCTTTAAATGTATATTCATGTAAGAATGACAATGACCCAAAGAATCCAAAATTGTGTCGATGAAACCCTAACCAAGAACTATTGATTAGTTGATCTCACTCTAAAAAACTATTAATAAATAATTATCATGAATTAAACTTCTATAACCTTATTCATTTATATTTGCTTCTATATAATTCACTAATAAACATTATGGGGAAATATTTTAGTTAATTAAGGCTCCCCTTTACCATCAGATGTTAGTAATTTTTGATAGTCTCATATACATTATATAATGTTGATATTGATTCCGATTCATTGATTATAATATTATCATTCATATATGATTTAACATAATATAATATATATTTTAAAATGATTTATATTTTTCTTATATCATTCCATGATATTTTTAAATACATTATTTGAAAAGGAAAACTGTGAAAATCTAATTTTGGTAATTATTAACAAACAAATAGTGGTGTCTTAATAAATCCTTAAATAATAATATGAATATTATAAAATTATAAGAACACTATTTATTAATAATTATAAAATAAAATAAATATTTTAGTTTCCATAGTCATTCATTATAATATTTTAAAGCATCATTCATATTGGTTGTTAAATCCATTGAAATATGAACAGTGTACAAATTCATGGGTTATTTTGGTTCTGATTTTTTTATTTTGACATAATATCATTATAACAAAATTGAAATGAAATTATTAATGATTTTTTTTCATTTTGTGAAAATAATTTATTTTGTTTTCAATAAGGATTGAAATGTTTGAAGTAAAAAAAATAAAATACTAATTTGTAGGGGATTTTTCTATACATATGCCTGATCTATAATATTTTTGGTTTTCTAATATGATGGAAATGAATAAATAATGGGGTTTCCATTAATATAATAACTTATAAGAATATTATTAATAAGGAATTTATTATATTATTATATATTTCGGTGGCATTAAAAGAATAAATTAAAGAAGAATAACTAAAGAGAAGCTAGATGCTTGCATACAAAACCGTGGATGTAGAAAACCTTAAACCCATTGGTAAATTATAATATATTCTTATTAAAGATGAAAAAATTATATATTTTTTCCTTAAAATAGAAAACATGATCTAGCATAATTTCGTTTACAAAGTGAGTTTTTTAAATACTCTACCCTTCCTGCTGATAACACGACACAAGGCCTGGATTTTTGAGCCTACATTTTATTCTTGCCTATACTCTGTTCTCTGCTCCGCATGGTTGTTCATGCTGACTGTAGGGGAGGAAGACATGGAATATTATCATTTTTTACATTAGGATTTCTATCTGTTTTATGGATGGACCGCATTTCAGAATATCCAGCTTTGAAAGAAGCATTTGGCTGGTTATTTTTCTAGGATATCTTCCAGATTAGGTTGATTTGGATTGAGTATTTTTTTAACCCCTTTAAATATTTTATGGTGTAAGCCCTTTACAACTCAAAGTTGTATTGTCCTCTTTTGAGTTTAATAAATTCCATAGGTGACATGAATTGGGAAACCAATTAATGTTACCAATTTTCTAAAAAAATCTATCAAAATCATCTTATAATGAAATAACAAATTTACTACCCAAATATTATTTATTCTAAAAATATTATAAATTATAACTCTAGTCACAAACATTTGACATAATCAAATATGTTGAATAGTTGAACATTACTCATCAATATATGATCCATATATTTTTAATGTTTTCTTATTCCAAAAAAAGAATTTAATCTTATGGTCTCGTCCCATTTTTCATTTAGTAGAAAAGTAGGAACTTAGAAGAATAAAATATCTTGATTAAAAATTTAAATTTTTATTATAAGTATGTCCAACATTGAATGAAGTCTTATGTAGTCTAAACTATTCTTGAAATTTATCAATTGTCTCCCTATCACAATTATAAAAAATTAGTAACATCTTATTTCATTTGATTTTAGATTTATGTTTTGAAACATCAATTCAATCATTATATTATAGTGATACAATGATATGGTTGTGTTTATACTTGGATATAGATCTTGAAAATCACTAATTATTTTTATATATTTCACCATTATATTTGGTATACTTCTTTAAAATCATTTTAAACATTTAATTTATATTACTCTAATAATGTATTATTTTTTAAATGTATACATAATTTTGTTATTTATCATCATATGAATAATAAATCTATCATCTCTATCTTAGACAATATAAAAAATTTAATCTTCTGTTACAAACTATGTGTTAATATCTTTGAGTATTTTCTTCCTTTTTATTTTTTTCATTCATCTGGAATCTTAATTTTCTTATTCCATACATAGTATTATTAGATTTTCTTGGTCATTATTATTAAATTCATAGAATATTAAATCACAAGAATCATTCTTATCGTCCCTATTTTTTGATTAACATACATACCCTTTAATTTCCTTTGAGAAAAGTTTTCAAAAATTGACTCTACTAGAACATTATTCCCATAACAGAAGATAAAATCCTTCTTTAAAAAATTATGTATCACTATCTCTGACATGCTACTTAAAATATTTTTTATTATAGATAGACTTTATGTTGTAATTTATAATGAATATCCATTATTTATTTTTTCATTCTATATATCTCTCTTCAGTTTGTTCTCATACTTTATTAAAGTTTCAATGAGACCCTCAAGAATTAACATTATTATATGCATATTGAAATCAATAACTACCCTTTTTAACACCCATTGTTTTTGTAGAATGACAAAACTATTTTAAACCAAATAATTTTTAGTAATTTATTTTTTATAAATGGTTATAAGATCTTCATAATAGTCATGACTATTTGATATATTTTAGAAATAAATTTCATTAGAAGGAAATAACATTATTTATAATCTTCTTGAAATATTTCCCATTATGTTTCTAAAACATGTTAAGTTGTGAAATGAGTAATTCCAGGTTTCTTTCATACTCCTTTTACTATGTCTCTTAATGAAATATAACTATATATACTCCGAGCCATTGAATAAAGAACTGTATTTTGACTTGAGTAATTAGAGTAATACTCTATATTCTTTTATAATGTTATTTATTGAATTTTATTGTCCAGAGTGTTATATGTTTGAACCGTTATCTAAGAATTATCAAATCCAGTACTAATAATAATGGTCTCCATTCTACCTCTCCAATATTCAAAATTAACTCTATTAAATATTGGTGGCTAATTCAGATTTAGTTTCTCTGATGTTATGACTTTTAGATTTCCTACTATAGAAAATTTTCCCCTACTTATACATTTTTATAAGGAAATAATGTACATAGAGACTCCCCTAATTCCAAAAGTTATCCCATTACAGAATCTTTATTTTTGGGATTTAACTGTAGGTATTTCAAGCCTAAAAATGATTCCCTACTTTAGTGAATGAAAATTTGTAAAATAAAACGTTATAGACTTATCATAGTAATATTGTTTAAATTCAGTTGAAATTTAATAGTTATAAGATGGTAACTATCATAATAATAAAAATATAAACAAAAAAATTGAATAAAAATAAATAAATACAATATAGAAAAAAATTACATTATTTTGGATTATAATCCATAAAACCCTAAAATAATATTTATTAAATGAAGTATATATGGGTTATCATGGACACAACCTCTTTGATTTTAATCCAAAATTGTAGGAGGATCTATATAATATCCCTAAACACACTAGGTTCCAGAAAAAGATCTGCTTGATCTGAATGATCATAAATATAAAATCATTTCCCTATAGGTGATAAATCAAATAATGAAAGATCAATCTATCTCTAGAAATTCCTTTATCACAATGATTGATAACACAAATTTATTATCCCCAAGAATTATTCAATCACGAGGGATCAAAAATACAATAATTATAAAAATAAAAATAAATGATTTTATAGAATTTCCCCATAATGATAGAAGTAATTATGTTATACTAATTAAAAAAATAGAATCACGTTAATCGAAATTGTTTTGATCAAATCCTAAATGTCATAAATTTATCATTTGACCCTCCAATCCTTAATCTTATATCCATAAGTTTTCATTGAAAAAACAAAACAATTTTCGATATTCATGAAGAAAAACTATTAGTCTATCTACTTCTGGCTTCCCTCGACATGTTAATCTATTTGAGAAAATTTTTATGTGTTTATATAATAAATTATAAAACATATAATATATTGAATTATTTCATTCCAATTATTTGATTTATATGTTAAAAAAATACATAAATATGTAAAATTTAATTAAAAAAATAATTTTATTTTTATTTTTATAAACTAGGATTCAAATGATATCTTTTTTGAATTTGACTCACCTAATTCAACAAAAGGTTAAATCCATGTAATTATATTATTTTCCAAATAATTAAGCAATGAAATATCACTTAATATCAACTATAAATTAGGTATTTCAGCTTAACCATTTTTTAAAATATTTTTCATGTTGTTCTATATTTTATATTATAATATTTTGCATAAAATTACAATCCTCAAATAAATATCATGAAAAATTAATAATTCATCACATTTTCATCAGTTTTTAGTAAAAGGTTTCCCTAAAACTCATACACATCTCAATAAAGTTTTCCCAATGGATAGATTCATAGTAATATATGAAATGATTTAGTATTGAATCACGGTGGAGAAGAATATAAAACATATGTTCAACTAAAAGTTAATAAAAACCCTAAAATAAATCATAAATGGAGGATAAAATGACTGTTATGTTTTTTATGTATGGTTCTCAATATGTGTTATTTTGTATAAAAAATAACAATAGACCTATAAAAATGAATATTAATTTTTCCTATTATAATTATACTTATTCTATCAATATTATTATCATTCTTGTTTATTAGGTGGATGTAAATAAGTTTTGTGGTAGAAATATATTCTTAATGATTTTATTGGGAAAACATAATCTTATTCTCACAGTGTATTGTTTATCGAAAAATCCATAATAGAGAGATATGATACTTATTTTGTTGCTAAGATGTGTCATATTAAATTTTAAATTTATAAGATATATTTTTATAATAATGTTTTAAAAAAATACGTTGAATTATATTAAACAACAATGATACATATATTTTTATTGTATAGAATATCAAGGTACTATATGCATTGGAATTTTTATATGCTTATATGGGATTTCATTGTTCATTATGATCATTTCTGTTATTTTCATGGCCTAAAGAACTAAAATTAATTTTCTATATCCTTTTATTTATCATGTTTTTATTGTTTCACATCTACTTTTTTCATTATTTAGTTTTTATCTTGTTGGATTGTTGATAGACTATGCATGATATATTGTAACAATAAACATTTTTATTTGTTTTTGTTTGAGTGGTACATGGAGCCCCAAATGAATACTTCTAAAAGGGGAATTATAATCCTATAAAATTAACTAATTTGACCTTTTTTTATTTTTTATATGTTTTCTAGGTCATTTTCTATTCTATATTTAATTTTTCTAATGTAAATATGAGGAATATTATTCACTTATTATTCCATTAATTTTTGTATAGAATAGACAAAATATTTTTATTTCTATTGAATCATCCATAAAATCCATAAATAATTTCTATAAATATATCCTCTATACTAACTCTCTATTTAATGAAGAAAAAATGTGTCTCTAAAATGGGTTTGTTAACTTCACTTTGTACCTCTTACTATAATGATGTTTTAGCCAATATATAATTTATATATTTTTTAATTTAATAATATTTGTTATAATATATACATATATCCGAGTGTGTGTATTTCTATATTCCTATATAT
This sequence comes from Viscum album, assembly GCA_963277665.1. Lineage (NCBI taxonomy): Eukaryota > Viridiplantae > Streptophyta > Magnoliopsida > Santalales > Viscaceae > Viscum > Viscum album. The sequence continues at coordinate 1,075,683,129 of OY728129.1, forward strand.
TAGAATATATTTGAAAGAACATACTAAAAATGTATTTTAATAGTTTTTTGGGTTCCATGTTAATTAAAAATATTCTTCTTATGTATTCCATATTAATGTTTGGATATTTTTATCACAATTATATATTTCAGATATAATGAATCAACTCAAAATTTTTAGGCCTTAAAATGTACTTATTATATAATGTATATCTTAATAATTAATTTTTAAATTTCTATATTTTTTTAACAGTGAGGGAACTAACTACTTGTGTATTTGTTTTGATAAAAAAATTATTGCCTTCTCAATTATTTTAATATGATTGGAAATATCACTCATGTTATATTTGTGCTTTTTATAACTCTTTTTAATTTTCATGTATCTTATAAACCATTTAAAATGTTAACTAGAATTCATTATATTTTATGTATAAAAAATGATATATCAATTTATTTCTATTATGGTTTAATAAAATAGTATTATGTTTAAATGTGTAAACAATTTTAGACTCATTCCAATATCATAATATTATATTATACCTTATTTTTCTAAAATAGGATGTTAATCTAGTTCATGGGTTTAAAAATTTATTCATGGTTATTATGCACTTTTCAATTATTGAGATTACTGAATAAAATTTTATATAGCTCAATGGTTTAACACCATTCAACTATACTCTATATTTTGATGTCCATACACCAGCTTTTTATATATTATTTTTAATAGCTGTAGTCTATCTAAATTATTAAATTTAAATTATGATATGAATTTTTCTGATATAATGTGATTTTTCAGTGTCAATATATTATGAATCATGTTTGATTCTGATTATCTTCCACAAAGCATTTTCAGAAATAGTTTTTTTTATTTTCAATAGTGTATTTCACCCATAAAATGGAATTTCATTATTTTCTACTTATGGATTTGGATTCATTTTATATATATTATTTTTAAAAAATATTTTTTAATTCAAGTGTTATTTTTTAAATTTTGGAGTATGAATTCATTTTATTTTGATTATTAAATAAAATTATTATGGTCTCTAGTTCCAATTACTGTTGGTTATACTATTTTTTATATATAGTTTACCATTATATTTTTTCTACTATTTAGGCTCCCTATTCATATAATCCTAGGTTAGGTGATAATAACACATTATTTAAAAGCATGTTTGATAAAAATTAAGATGAACCAATGTTTTATTTATAAAATTTTAATAAGGTATACAATATAAATAAAAAATCATCTCACAATACCAATAAAAAAAGTTTTGTGTACTTGAGGCCAAGTTACATAGCCAAATTATTTTACATAAATGGTATCATTTATCTATGATATTACCATTACAGGCTCCCTTTAAGAATTATCATACGTTATGATCATAATCACTATATGTGTAAGGGAGACATAATAAGGGGGTATTTTAAAATTCTTAGTAAGGGAATGATTATCTACATGTTATCAAAGTTAATATCATAAACATATGAGAAAACAGTAGTAGGGGAGAAATGTTTTGTTAAAAAGAATCATGAATAATAAAAGTGTTTTATAGGTCATTAATGAAGAACATATAATCTCAATTAAATAGATATTTACCATGTAAAAGGAGAATGAAATCATAATGTAATAAACATGAGACCTAGAGCATAATAATTGGCATAAATATATAGATTTTTTGGGAAATAAATCATAATAGTTTTCTATAAAAGTAAAATAGGTTGTGGATATATTTATATTATGTCAGAAGAATCACTATCTATTACTCATGACATGGTGGAGTAGGAATCAATACTTGATACCCATAGTAGATAAAAAAACTACCTAATTCCAAAAAACAAAGAGGAGTATGCATCACCAATTTATTCCAATGACATAGTGGGTTATGAATTAGTTCCTAATTCCCATGAAATAATTGAGAAAACATCACTTTTAGATTCCCATAGTGGAGAGATAATCAATATTAGATTATCATAATTATCTCATGAGATCAATATTCATAATCAATACATTTGAGGGTAATACATGACACTACCTGTCACATAATAATCAACCATACATATATGTACCCCTAGAACTTAAAAAAATCATACTTCTAACAACACTTAATTAACTCATAGAAAAGACATAGGTTTCATGAAAAACAATCATATATTATTTGAAAATACATCTAGAAAAATATATCGGATGGTGGAATAAAAACATTCCCAGTGTTACATAATAATCATTAAGTGATTTTTCATAGATGAAAAGTATATTTTAGGTATATTTGAACAAATAAATTCAAAAATAACAGGGAAAAATATTTTTTGTGAATTGTGAAAACTCATTAATGTTTTTATTAAAATGAAATATTTCATCTTGATAAAACCTTTAAAAATCACTATTCAAAACTAAAAATATGTTTATAGAAATTTATTTAATATAAATATGGTTTCAAATACATTCATTTAGAAGAAATTAAAATACTAAAAAAATTCTTTAATAAAACCGAATCCTTTAAATTACATTTTGTAATAAATAATTCCATTTAAAAATTAAACTTTTAATTTCAAAAAAAATAATAGAATATTAAATTTTATCATTAAAATAATCATGTTTTAAAATCATTTGGAAATAAATTATTTTATATATTATGTATGGGAAAGATATCTTATGGTGGACAATAATTATTCTTAATAATTCCATTCTTTTCTAGGGACGAAATTTAGGAGGGATGAATATTAGAAAAAAATAATGTAGTTTTATTTAGATATAAAAAGAAATTTAAATATAAAATATTAGGGTGTAAGAACCAAATCATAGAAGATATATCTCCAATAACATGTGTCATATCAAAAATAATGGTGATTTGAGTTATCAAAATATCTTACGGCTTTAGTAACACTAGAATCAAAATATTTTGACAAGGGATAAAAAGAAGAATTATAAAATCCATTATATTTCATTGGAGTTAATTATTTTATAAAACCATTGAAAATATTTATATATTCTCCAAAAAATAAAACATGTCTTGAAGACACATCATATTTCAATCTAGAAAAATTGAGATTCAAAAACCCAGGCACCATAATGTCCATTAAATAAAAATACATTTATTAAAATAATATTACATTTATGTTATAACCTAATTAATTACATTAATAAGATAAAATTAATATATTAATAAACTAATCACACCATATTAATGTTATTATGTTCAATAATAAGAAATATGTATCAATAAACTAAATTTGATACAGTTAACCACTTACCTAAAATCCGGCTTAGTCGAACATGCTCTAACATCCTATAAAACAAACATAAATTTCCTATACACTAATTTTATAGCCTTATTAAAAAAATATTTTTTTTATACAAATCATTTATCACCATATATCACAAATATGTTACCTTGTTATAGTTTATTTCCATCATTATAAGATATAATTGTTTTGATTATTTATTGTGTACATGTTTTACAATGAAGGGGTAGATTATAAATTATTGGTTAAAATTTCATCACTAAGATATTATTTAGGATATAATAATAAAAATTTTCAAATCTTACTTATATTACATTTCATTAGGTGAAAGAAATGAATATGGTTTGTGAAAAAGGAAATTACAATAAACTAGTTTACGCATGTTTAACATTTGAAAGGTGGTGTATTATTAAATATATTATATATTAATAAAAAATTATATAATTCATAAAACATCTTAAATAAATTATTATTACATAATATTATGATTATATAAAAATTATTAATCACTCATCAAATAAACATTAAAATAGTGTTCACGTAGGCGGTAAAACTTGCGCAAAATTAACCGTACTATAATTCTTTGACGAGTAAGATTATATTTTTACAAAATGTTAATTTAAATTTTAAAAAATATGGACCATTTAAAAAATTTACGTTAACATAATTATATTCATTCTAATAAATATCCTTATTGGGTGGTGATGAAAATGAAATTCATCATTCATAGAGCCGGTAGTACACACATACCCATGATTAACAATTCAAATTATCATCAAATGGGATGGAATTAAGGTATATTATAAATTATCATTTAAGAATTATAATTTTTCAATATTTTAAATTTTTATTCACTAAATCCATCCTTGTTTCCAACCATTAAATTAATGATGAAGAACAGACCACATCACTTCATAGATGTGGTAGTATGCATGTATGCATGGTCGATGTTGTTTTGGTTTTACAAGTTGATTTAATATATTGAATACTAGTTTATAAATTAATATAATAAACTTAATGTATATTAATAGTAATTATTAAATTAAATTAGAGTTTATTGAACTTTTTAAGGGTTAATAAAAAAACACAGGGTAAGAAATACTCATATTTAGATCATTGTATTTATCCTTGAAATATCTATGGAAGTGGAATCCATAGGAAAAAAATTTAATAAAATAGTCCAATTAATGTGATTTAAGATTATAATATGATAAAAATTGAATATTTCAGGAAGAATTTCGAATCTATGGGAGTATAATTAAGTAGCATAAGTGATCCCCTTTTACAAGTGAGGAGAAGGGTAGTTTTTAAAGTACCCAATACTTTTCAATAATAGTAAGTCACTATTGAAGGTTTAAAAGATAAAAAAGTGAAAAATAATTCATTTGGGGGTTATATAAGCTGCATCTCATACACAAACGTTTTGTAAAAAATTGAAAAATGTTTTACGCCCATTACTTTTAGAAAAACATTTTTTAGCCCTTTTATTTTTACTACGGTAACTAATGTTTCTAACCTCAGTAATTAATTTTAATGAAAAAAATTAAATTTGTCAATATCTAATATTTTTAATATTTTTATTTAAAATATAAAATTCATTTTATCAAATTACATCTATATGATTTAGAAGTTGTAATATGATTATTAACGCTCATAACGAGTATATTTTTTTTTTGAAAAAAGTGTGTTATTGAGAATAAAATTAATGTGTAGTGTATTATTATCAAAGATATTAATTTAAAATACATAAATTGGTTCAATTTAAGACACATAAATTTATTACTGTATTCAAATAAATTCAAAAATAAATTTTTCCATAAAAATGTTTAGTAAAATGAAAAAACCAAAAATTAATTTTCAATTGGAATAAAATATTACCTAACTTTAAAAAATGTAAAATAAGTTTTCTAATATAAAAAAGTATTTAATAAGAATAATTTTAATAAATAAATACATATTTTATTAATTTATATGCTTAATAAATTTATAATTCATTCTTATATAACGATAATATCTTAGAATTTACATTGTTTGAAAATAATAATTTTTTCTCTATGCACAAGAAAATGAATTATTTTATGAAAAAAAAAAATAATTAATCTCAATATAATTTTGACAGGATAATTTTTTTAAATTTAAAATTCCATTATTTTTAAATTTATCTATTGATTGAAAATAAAATATATTTATAAAAATTGATTTTTTTGAATGAATATTTTTTAAGAGTTTTTAATCCAATTTTTTATGCATATATAATTAATTAATATATTTTCACTTACTAGTGGTGTTTTTAATATTAAATTTTATCAATAATATTCCTGTTATATGTCACAAATCATTTTATTTTGTTGTTCCATGTGAAACAACAAATCAAACATAGTGTCATTTTAGAGAAAAATATGTCCCAAAATCTCACGGTGTAACTTTTTTCCCATTAAATTAATAGAATCCTCAAAATATTTACTTATCATATAAAAATAAAAATATATAAGGGTATCTTAAATGTGTATGTTACTCAATGTATAATATCTATGGATATATATTCTTTACTAGCTTGGGAAATATATCTATTTCCCTGAAAACTTGTCAATATGAATTTTGGGTTATTCTCAAATCATTTGAGTTTAAAATAATTCAGGATTAATGATAATAAATATTATAGTATAATAAATTTTAAAGAGATTTCATATTCATAAATTCACTAATAGATTATCATAGGTTTTTTTGAAATCTTATTTCTTTATATAATTAAAATTTGAAGATAGAAAATTCATTTGCAAGATAACATCAAATCCATATAACATAAGGCATAATAAGACTTGGGCGAATCATAATCTAATGAAAAATTAAAATTTATAAGACATATGAAAAATCTTGAGTGAAGATCACCTATCTCCACTTAATTATTTCTATCCACATAAATAATAGTCTTTTTATAGGATTTTATATTTCCTTGTAGTATACGAGGTTTTTGATACCAATATATATCTTAATACCTTGGATCAGTTCCATAGTTTCCATAATTACCTAATTTATCAATTCATAAATAGAAAATTTATGGTGGATTCTAAGGAAGAACAATATTTTCACCATCTTGTTAATTGATCTCTTCCTTGTTCTGTGGCAGCTTGTAACTCAATTCCATCTTTTACCATATATAAAACATCATCTCATTTTTAAGAGAGACTCATAGGGTATTCTTCCCACATTTTGTACGAAGATTAAATTTAATGTCAATTCTATATGGTCTCAATCTGATAGTTTTAATTGAAACTTCATAATTATGTTCTTTGCTGTGTTCGATTGATTTTTATTTTTTCATTTATCAATCACAACTCATGTTAGTTGGGGAAATATGTCCAAATGTTTTAGAACAAATATTGTATCCCATATAAGTGATCATTTGTAGAATCATCATATTGTGCATTGAATGTATAATTAAATTCATTCCCTTAAACTATATCCATTAAAAAACCAAAAGTATTTTTCATGATTTGTGAATAATTAACAACATAAAACAACTATTGTATGATAATTACAGAAAAATAACCATTCAAATATATTAATATTTGTCACCATAATATTTTTTAAACTATTTATCCTAAATTAAACTTGATTAAATCTAATCTAATATGTGTTGTATTCTATTATACTTATTATCCTAATTCATAAAAAAAATAAATCCTTCATAATGTATTATAAATCTGTTGTGATTATCAAATGAATATCCCTCAAGAGTGTCTAGATAGTTGTATAGTATTAGGACCACTCATTATTCACCAGAGTGATTACTTATTTGATACTAAATAATCCTTTTTATGGTGTTTACCCATAGTTTCATCTATTCCACGATTGCAACAACTTATTAGAATCTATACAAGGATGTAATTTATAGGAAATCATATAATCATTAAATTTCCAAAAAATTTATTTCTTCCAATATATAGTCTTAACAATTATATTTCAATAATGTTACCTCATCCAAAATAAAAATATTACTAATATGATCTCCAAGAATAATTAAACCCTTATTTTATTGCAATTGAGACACCCGGTACCTAGACTCCCAAGTCTCTTGATAAAAACAATTTATTCAATCATTGTCCTTGACAAAAATTGGTATGAACATATCATTATTTGAAAACATTTTTATAAGTTAAACCTTAAAACTAAAAAATAATTTCACAATCCCATGAATTAATGATTTTGTTTCATTGATGAAATTTTATGTAGGTAACTTATTTAAAAAGAACTAGAAATATTTCTCAATTATAAAAAAACTCTAGAATCCCTTGTAGACATATCATAAATTTTAATCATCATCATTACCAGAGAAGGGAAACATAATAAAGGGGTTAGATCAAAGGATACAAGAGAGAAGTATTCTCATTATTTCATAATGTTTTAGATCATAATAATATGAGGAAACATGATAAAGAGTTAAATATCTTATTAAAAATGATATTTAATAATAATATTTATATGAATGTTTGTAATAAATGTCATATAATCTCAAATTAACAAACAAGAATCATGGAATAAATATGTGGAATCATAAGATAATAAGAAAGAAATATAAAAAATAATAATAGGCATAAAGATATGTAAATTCATAGAAATTTATTACAATAGTAATATATGGAACTGAGATATGTGTTGAAATCATAAAATAGTAAAGAGATAATGAGAACAATTTTCCTATAACATTGGGGGAAAGCATCACTACTTGATACTCATAATGGAGATGGAATCACTACCTGGTTCTCATAATCATAGTATTGAATTAATCACAAACTAATAACTATAATATTTTTTTATCAAAAATCACTTCTTGATTCCCATAAGATAGTGGGGAAGGCATCACATCTTGTTTCCCAAAATATAGTGTTTCATCTATCACTTCCTCATCCTACATTAGAGAGAACATCATAACTCAATCCCAATAATTGTATTATGAGATGGAATTCCTTTTAAAAATTATTTAAGGGTTATATAAGTCCCCACCATCCACATAATTATCATCCATATATATAAGTGTCCTTAGGACTAGAAAATATTCACACTTCAAACATCAATTTATTAATATGTATAAAAGAGACAGATTTCATAAAAAACATTTCCTAAACATTCCATAATACATTAAGAGAAAAAATTTGGATAGTTGGTTAAAAATAACCCTTTTGTGTCCAAAATACAATTAAGTATGTTTTCATATAATAAAAATAAATTTTCAATATCTTTGGATAAATCACTTGAAAATTAGATTGAATACCCATTTTCAAAAGAAAAAAAAACTCCTTAAAAACGATTTATTTAAAATGTGATACTATAATGATAAAAATTTAAAAAATATTCTATATAACAAGAAATTGGGGTTTTATAACATTAATATAATAATTTAAATATGAATATAAAAGTTTTCTTTGGGAAGATATAAAAATACTGAAAAATTGTTTCTTAAAAAAATCATTTATAATCTCTTTTAAAATCAAGAATTACATAAAAAATTAGTTTCAAATAAAATATTGAATATATACTTTTATATTAAAAATCATCAAAAGGTAAAATAAATTTGAAAACCATTTTAAAACATGGAAAGTAAGACATAATTTTTTCTTGGGAAGGATGATAATTATTCTTAACTATTTCCTTGTTTTATAAGGAAGAATTTAATTAAGGAAGAATATATAAATAAAAAGTGTAATTTGCTTCAAATAAAATGATTAATTTTAATATAATATTTTAGGGGGTAAGAAACCAATCATGTTAGAATTATGTTCAAGAAGTGGTGTTATAACTAAAATAAATATGATTTTAGTTATCAAAATACCTTTAGTATTCAGAAATATTGTATTTGAAAACCATTGAAAAAGTATATAAAATATATTTTTAAATCACATATAATTCAAGAATCATTATTATAAAATAAAATTTTATCATATATATATATACAAATATATACTATAAAAATGAAACTAATGGTGAATAAGCATTATATATCAATGATGAAAAATTGAGATGCAAAAGACATGGAAACATTAATTCCCTTTAAATCAAAATATAATTAAAGAAAATGATATTAATTTATAAAACTCATGAATTACATGATTTTTTTTTGAAAAAATATATTATTTTGTAATAACACCACATCAAATATGATATGGTGTATAATATTAAATATGTGTCCTGAAATTAAATAATAGATAAAGAACCACAAACTTTAAATCCTGCTTAGTTGAACAAGATCTAACCACCAATAAAATGAAAGAAAAAATATTCATATCTTATTTTAAATAATTATTCCAATATATAACTTATTATTCATAACATTTATAACTATCTTTCAAAAATATGATACCATGTTTATTTTATTATCAAAATTGGATGTTATGAATTTTTTGATTGTTTGTTGCATACAAGATTCTATGTGACAAGGTTAATTGTAACTTATTTGTTCAGGGTTAATTATTTTGAGATGAGTCAGGATATAATAGTAATTTTTTAAATTATTCTTTATTTCTCATCTCATTAAGTAAAATACATGAATATGATTCAGGAAAAATGAGTTTGTGAATAACTAGTTTTAGCATTTTTAATTATCGAAAGGTGAAGTGTTAATATATATATTAAATATGAAAATAAAAATTAAAATATAATTAAAACATATTAAATACTATATTATTATGTTATATTAAAATTAAATAATATTAATTAATCAATAATTATTTAAAATTATACCATTATTCATGTGGCTGGTAAAACCGACTCAAATGAGAGTGTTTTATAATGATTTAATGAGTAAGGAAATGTTTCTAAATAACGATAAATTAATTTTTAATGAATATTAAAATTTAAATAAACATAATTTTCCTTTATTAAATTCATTATTAGAACCATCCTGGTATGGTAGTTATGATAAATGAAATTTATCCTTCATGGTGGTGGTAGTCAGCATGTACGCATGATTAACGATTCAGTTTCTCAATGAATGGGGTAAAATAAATGTAAATGTTAAATTATAATTTTAGAATTATAATTTTTAAATATTAAAAATTTTAATGCTTAAAATCCAAAATTTTTAAAATCCATGAAATATGGTGATAAAAAATGGACCTCATCGCTTCGTGGATGTGGTAGTTCACATGTATGCACGATCAATGTTCTTTTTTTCTTGTTGGATCAAAATGATTGAATAATGGTTGATTCATTAATGAATGAAAATTTAAATATTTTTAAATAAAGTATTTAATTAGATTATGGTGACTCTAGGAAATTTTTAAGAGGATGATTAGGAAGTGAACACTAAAAATTTATATATTCTCACATTGAGAGCATGTGATTTATCTTTGAAATTTCATTAGAAATTAAAGTCTTATGCTAACTAATTGAGAGAATTGTCTTATCAAAATGAAAGAATATTATATGAGGAAAAAAAATTATGTTTTTTAAGATCAATTTATATGGGATAAGTGTATCATGAAGTGGTGGAAGGTTCCCCTTCCATAAGTGATGAGAAGGGAAATTTTTGAAGTACAAATTACATTTCAATAATTATATGTCATTATTCATGGATAAATTCCTCAAAATATTTAAACTAATGTAGTCGAGCGGGGTGGGGGGAGTTATGATCCAACTATAATCCATAACCCTGGATTTATATTATATAAATTATTTATGTCTTTTAAACATACTAAAACTTTTTTTACCCTTTAAACTTTTGTTGTGGTAAGTAATGTTTTTATCCAAGATAAATAATTTTAATGAAAGGTATTAAAATTGTACTTATTTTATAATTTTAAAAAATTTATGCAAAATATGAAAATACTTTTATCAAATAATATCTTGAGATTTTATAAAATTCAATTCAATTATTAACGCACATGATGTGTAAAAACATTTTTTTTAAAATGTGTATTTTTTATATTAAAATTTATGTGTAAAATAGAATTATCTATGTTATTAATTTTCATGACATAAATTGGTCAATTTTTTTTAAAAAAGTGTTTTTAATAGTATAGTCTACCTAGAAATGAATATTACTACAAATTTTTTAAATTAAAATAAAATATACAAAATCAATTTAAAATTGGAATAAAATGTTACATAAGTTCTAAAAATTAAACATAGGTTTTATACATTTACAGACATATTAATAATGAATAACTTGACAACTTAAAATATATTTTATAATTTAAAATATTTAATTAATGTATACGTCTTTATTATATAATGATAAATTCACAAAGTTTATGATTTTGGTTCAAACTATATATTTGAATATTAACATAGGAATAAAATATTTTAGTGAAATAACTAAAATTCATACAAGGATAATTATTTTATTATCACTAAAAATGAATTTCATTTTATAAAAATAAAATTATAATATTAAACAACATAGCATTTAAATGTAAAGACAACATGTAATGATAAACTAAATTTATATAAAAATTCCATTTTAACACATTAGGTTTTCTTAATGCTATTTTGTATGAATTTATAACAGATTATGAAATTTTTATTTACTAGTGGTTTTATTATTCTAAAATATTAATAAATATATTAATATTATATTTTGTGTCTCGTTTAAGTTTTATTTATTATGTGAAACAAGATATCAAATATAGTATCAATTTAAAAGGAAAATATATCCCGAATATTAGGATGTTGCACTGCATGCTAATTGAGTAGATTAATATTACATTATTTTATGAGAAATTTTTTTTGATGTTTGTAACTATTCAAATATAATATGTATTTTATACTATCAAATGAAATGTTAATTGTTTGAAACATAATATCCAATATGATGATAAGTTTTTATATAGAAGTATAATATATCTTATGTATCACTATGTTTATTTCTAAAATTATTTTTTTTACAAGTTTATTATATATGTTTTCCATTTCAATGTTATATAACATGAATATTCCACATATATTTATGGTTTTAATATGTAATATATCATAGATACAATTATTTTTACTCAATCAAAATTATATTTTGGTTTAATCTCATTAAGAAGCTTGGTATTGTTTTTTGTGTCACTGGGAAAGCTATTATTGAATTTTCAAAGAAATAATATGAATATTATAAGGATAATGATTTTAGTGGGACTCTAGGGTTAGAAACAATAATATAATGTTAATTAATTTAGAATTTAAACTCTATAAAAATAATAATCAAGATACAGATTTTTGAGAAGATTTTTTTTGGATATAAATCCATTTAATTATGTATAATTTTTTTATTTTCTAAAATGGAATAAATATTAAATATTTTAAAACATTTTGGTTTTTTTTTCATAAAAAATGTTCGATCTTTATCATTTACAAGATCCTTCATAATTTTTTAATCAATTTTATGGATTTTTTAAAAGGCAGATGGAGTTTCCTAAATGTGATAATGTGGATATTTTTTATATCTAATCCCTACAATGATAACCAATAATTGAGGTAATGAAGGAGTGGGTTTGAATTACATTTTTTCATAATATGTTTTTGTTTTCCATAATTGAATTTATTGACATGAATTATTTCTGATGAAATTTTTTACTAAATTGATGGTGTTTAATTCTTCCTTTCCCAAAATTTGACTCTTGATATTTTTCAAAGGATATACGAATAAAATACTAGGTTTGTTTTGATTTTAGATATGATGTATATTTTACATCAAAAATTTTATACATAATAAATACTTGAGTATAATTTTGTAAAATAATTGTAATTTTCAATTATGAAAAATTATAATATAATGTTTTATTTGTTAAAAAATATACATTTTTGACAACACATTAAAAATTATGATAGAATTTTTATATGAATATAAAAATTATGTTTTAAAATTTTATATTATTTTTATGATATTTTATAGCCCTTGATATTTTTGAAAGAAATAATAGAATAAAAAACAATATATCTGGTTAAGATTCATTGAAATTTAACCACATGGAGCTCCACAATTCTCAATGGTATATTTTCAAATACATTGAAATAAAAAATGTCTATTGTTAATGTATAACCCCACACCCTTTGAGGGGTGTTTTTGATTATTTATTTGGTTAAACGCTTGTTAATGCCTTGTTTAATCATATTAAAGGAGGTTAGGGGGATCTTGAAGGTGTACAACTATATCTGGAGGAGGTCATGGAATACATCTTAAAGTATGCAATGACATAGACTATCTAGTGTCTTACTATAGGATGAAATAACCACTAAAACCCACCATATTTCTATTGGGGTATGCAAATTTTTTTAATGGGTACTTTTTTACTTTTCTCTACTTTATCCCCTTAATATTACCCAATTTTCTTCCTCCCCATTCTTATAGTGGCCCCTACCATAATCTAATACTCCATACTTATTTATCCATGATAGATCTACTTCTATGGTTTTCTATTTTTTTATCTATTAAGTGCTTTGAAATCCTTGGGTTTAATCAAAGACTTTGAACTCCTCAACTCTAGTTTTCATTCACTACTATTTTTCGTCTTTTATGTTTAGCTCATATACCATATTTTCAAGGATTTTCTATTTTACTTTGATATCTCCCATTCAAAGATGAATCAAAGTCCAATATCAAATACGTAAACTTTCTTAGAAATACAGTTTGTGGTTCTTATGTATTTTACCATAGTCTGTTTTCATTAAGTTCTAGTTGCATGCCTCAATATGGTTGTTGTGATTAACCTTAATTTTTTAGAAACATTAAACCAAGTCCATGTAATTTTATACGGTACCATTATATTTCTTTATTATCAGTGGAAGGAAAGTAGAATCATGGGATCTCTTAGTTTGGCTTATTCCTCTTGAAATATACTTTGGAATTTGGAAACATGGGTTGGGATGGTGTTTTTTTATTAATTAAAAAATGTTATTAGAAATAAAATTAATTTTTCCATTTTTATGTTTTTTAAAATGGATTTTGGTTTTAACAAATTGATATTTGATTTTGGTATTAAAATTGGTGAATGGATTCCTTCCCTTATTCTTTTAAATCATTAATTTTTCTTATATAAATCAATAGTTATAATTAAGATACATAGTGTGTATGACCTTTTATAACATATGGGTCCTCAAATGTTAATTAAAACTGGGATGAAACCAGACCTCAGGTGCCCATTTGGAGCTTTGAGGATGGGTATATTAACCTTGCATTTTAGATGGATCGTGAGGGAGTATGTTACCCCAGGTTTGAAGTGGTTTTGTGTTTGCATTATCCTTAAGATGCAATTAAAGATATATGGAACTGGCCAAATATTGGGGATTCATCCTCATGTGTCACCATAGAGCTGAGGTTCAGAATTTTATTTATTTATTTATTTCTCCAATAATCCAAATTGATTATATATTGAACCACTGGTTGAACTTACTATTCAAATTTGATTAATTAGGGATTTAGTTTATGGTGACCTATAGTGTCATACACACACCGTACATGGGACGACTTTTGGTACCCAAATAGACTCCCTGGAAGTAGGCAGGGAGAAGGGAAAAATTCCTATGAAAAATTCCTAATTGTATCATAGGATGGAACTGAGGGTGGGTTCTAGAACAATGTTGGATCCTCTTTTGAGAGTCATTATTTTTTGGGATTTACCATTTTGTTAAATTTTTATGTATTTTTTATTAATTGTGATATTTATAAATCTTGATTATCTTATACCATCATTTTGTATATTGCATTGTTTAGTATTACTACATGAACATGAATAATTCTTCACCCTTGGTGTGATGTGATCTGTGTTTTTTCATTATATCCCACCATTATTTAACTCTAAAAAAAGGATATAGTCTCCCCACTGAATGTTATTGGACCCTCACATGTAGTTGAAAGTATTTTGAATGTGAGGTTTCATTCTTGAGGTATAATGGGAACCATGTGTTTGAGCACCGATTAGTGATCTTGGTGCTGGAAAATTAAAAAGTGGTATTAGATGACCCTTTTATTTTGTATTAATATTTGTGTGTGTATACAAGATAATAAGATGAGTTGGTGGTTGGTAATATTCCTTTTTATGAGATTACTAACCCATATATGGAGAAAATTCAAGTCACGTGGGATGGGATCATTATTTTGCTTCTTATTTTTAATGTTGATTGATTTAAACCTAATGTGATGGACCTAGATTTCATTTTTGTTCACTTTTGGGGTTTTATTAATTGGGTCATTATGGAAAAATAGTTTGTGTGCATTCATCTATCATAGTATTCATGTATGGTTTACCTATCATATGTGCCTTGTCTGTAATTTCCGGATATACATATATGTATATTCAATTTCCTATGGTTAATATGGGGTTCATAATTTAATGTTTCAACAACATATTATACAGTGTTTTAGTAACATCCCAGGTAGAAAAATAATATGAAATCATTTATATTTATTAATATTTGTGAATTAAATGTTAATTTTGCTTTAAAGGGTATGTTAGGTTCGATGGCATACTCGACACACAATAACGGGTTTCTCAGAAATCATATGTTGTACACAAGTTGAGTCATTATGAGAATAATAATAATAATATAATAATATTATTTCAAATTTTAGTTAATGTCTAGTCGCTGTATTGTAGTGAATTAATAGAACATAAACTTTTCTAATTAAATATGTTCGTTAAATGTTTTTAAATTTATCTAATAAAATTTCGAGGCTTAAAATGAGAATGAATCAAATTTTAAGCATAAATACTCAAAAAAAATTAATAGGTAGTTTTACCACATTTTGAAGGAGAACCCCTTTTAAATCTTGTTTTTTTTACATTAGTATGTTCCATTTGACAAAATAAACATTTCTTTAGAATCATGACATCAAAATTTACTTTGGATAAATTTCGTATTTTTTTTGAATATGTTCACTTTTTAATGAATTGATAAAAATACCGCATTTTAAGTCACAACTGTCGTCTCATCAAATTTATTTATATTATGATAATATTTATTTAACTGATGTTAAAGTGTAATTAGATTATATTTATAACATTTAATCCAATTTTGGTCATTGTAAGTAATTTCACTTTGAAATTAGTCCTAAACACATGTCAATGTATTTATTGTTTTTACTTCTTAAATACACGTTTTTTGGTTTGGAAAATGAGAATTAATTTAAATTAATTTTTGCAGAATCTGTGTTTTGAATTTGGAAAAATGGATTTCTTATTTGTAAAAATCAGGTAAAAATTGAGTAAATAAGAAACTTCTATTTTTAGACATTTTTAATAGTAACTTCAGTAAATATTTTATTTACCATGGATAAAGGGTAAATTCGGTAAATATTGGTAAAAATAATATTATAATAATATTAAACTGTACTAAAAAATTTCAAAATCCTATTAGATAATATATTTCTGACCATGGGAATATTTGGGTCGATTGTAGGACCCCACAGAGCCACTTATGTGTGAAAATAACATTTAATTACTTTTAATTTAATGTTAAGGAAAATATAATCTAAACATGTGTCTTTTAGTAGAACAATATTTATATGGTGCTACATAAGTTATATTTTAGAATATAAATATTCATTAGAAATATAAGAATATTTCATACATCATGTTATTTTATTTATAATTTTTATATGTTAAATAAATAAATTTAATTATGACATAATGGTGATGCAGTGATTACCTTATTAATGAATGTTTTAAATAATTTATATTATAAAAATTAAAATAAATTCACCTTGAGACTTTTTATTCTCTACAAGAATTTTATGGATGATTATGACATGCTATGTTTTAATTAATTATGTTTTGTAGAATTAATAATGTTGTTATGGATTTTTAAAAATCCATGATATTAATAGTATAAAAATTGACATAAATGAGATTTTTAAAAAAATAGTAGTTATTGAAAGACATAATACTCCTAAAAATATAGTATTCATCCAAATGTCTTAGTTAATTTTGTAAATGACATTAATGAACCACTTTAGGTTCTCTTGTAAATTTATACTAATTATATTAAATATATATAATGTATATACGAGAAGAAATATTAAAAGTAAAATAAGTTTACTAAGGGTTAAAGCTAAAGGATATGGTTATTTTCATGCTCTAAACTTGTATAAAACCAATTGTATAAGATTAGTTTGACACATCCTCATATTATATTTGAAATATATCACTTTTTTTGTCATTATAATTAGAAAATAAATTAATAATAAAATAATACTTTCAGACTTTCCTAAAGTGCCCCTCTTCTCTGTTATAAAAGGACCCCACCTCAAACCCTTAATCACACCTCTCAAGCCTCCTTGTATCATCCATCCTCTTTCCAAATAAACTTCCAACATCTCTTTATTCCTCATAGAATCCTTACCCTATGCATAAGGCAATTGAATCTATCCCTTTGGATCAAATCAAAAGAAGTTACGTGAGTTGAGGTAACACCTTTCTCAAGTTATTTTCCATTAAGTTTCTTTCTCCACCCCCTATGATCTTATAATTCAGTGTTTATATAAAAAAATATTATTTTAATTATACAATGTTATTTTTATGAGAATAATTTTAACTACACTTACACACACCTTCGTCTAATGGGTAAGGCACAAACTGTTTCTGTGGACGACGAACTGTTGCCTCACGAAATGTCGATTGTTCAAACTTCTTCTATGACCAATTATAGTAGCCATTATGATGGAAATATAATTATACATGATATTTATGATATTTATATTATCTCTATTCTTCTTTAATTATCATTTATTACATTCCTCTATGCTTTTCATGTTGTATAAATATGATACTTTCATTTGAGGAAGTGCGGACTACCGCCCACTCAACGTGATATGACCCATTCGTTCCGTACATGGAATGTATAAAGGAAAGAGTTATTGAATATATATATATATATATATGATTTTATAATGGAGTTATAATATACCTATGTATCATTTATTTTTCATTCCTTTAATTATGAAAAAGAAATAAAAGTAGTGTTTATGCGTACATACAGCTTACTGTCTCCATGAACTGTGCATTTCATTTATTATATCCAAATGTCGTGGACAATTCTAAATACATATATAATGGATATATATGATATATATGATATTTAAATCATAAATATAATTTTTTAGATAATGCACCTTTTACCACATGGATAATTTGTAATTATAACAAGTTCATTTTAAACTCAAGTTCCAAATATCAACAAAATGCCTAATATGAACTCAAATAATTAAAAAATTGTCATAGAAAGGTAATAAGTGATATAAAAGTAATAATAAAGTTGAAAAAGGTTTTGAAGCAATTTTAAATTAACTTATGTTTATTATTCAGGAAGAATAAGGAACATACGAGGCAAGTCAAACTCGAGGTAAGGGACTTCATCTCAATCTCCATTCATTGAGGCATGTTTTGATAATATACACCTCCTTCTTTTACATGAGATATAATAAACCCCTTTGACCTTTAATTTATATCAATGGGCATATTTTACCTCTATAGAATTTTTCTAAATGAAAAAGTAATGTTTTTAACATATGCAGCGACAATGACCTCTCCACCATCGTAATCGTTATTTGGCTTCCTCTATAAGCCTTAATATTTTTAAAAGGAAAAAAGAAACCCCTTATTCCATTTTTTGGGGTCTTGGTATTAAAAATTATTTTTTAAACAGATTTAGTATTTAAATGTATTGAAATTATTTCTTGTGATTTCAAATGAAATTTTATTAGTTAAATGTTGATATTTTCAATATTTTATGTGTTATGATTATATAGTGGTACTCGAAAATTTGACGGGTGGTTTTGTGATATACTAAATGATTAGTGGTTCTGTGATAAACAAAGATAGGTGGTTACATTATGAACTCCAATTCATTGGGTATGGAAGTTTCCTGTTTGGATATTCCATTTGTATGTTTGATTTTTGGTAGTCGACTATGCGGTTATAACATTTAAGTATGATTATGTCCCAAGTTTACCTTTTATATGCAATGTTTTCTTTATATGGGATTTATGGTAATATTTTGGTTTCAAAAGGGTAATCAACGAACTTTTATTCATTGAGTAGTATTTACTACTTCACAAAGGTAAAAAGTATTACTTATGATAAAGTATTCATGGTTTATATGTTGTATAGAAAAACTAATAGTTTTCTTTATTTATGTATCCTTTACTGAGCTTTTTTTGCTCATCCCATGTTTTGAATTTTTCTTCACAGGACATAAAGATTAATAGGGTCAATTATGGGACCATGGAAAAGTCATGATGTCTAAAACATGGAACTAGACATGTATCTTTTTTACGTATTTTTGTTTTATGGAAAAATTGATAGTGAGTAGAAGTTTCTACTTGTAATATTCAAGTTGTTATTTATATATTATGACATAAATCTCTAAAACTCAAAACCTGAGAGGATCATTAATGTTAACTATTAACATAATTTATGATTATGTAATGTTTAAGGATGGGGCTTTATAGTTGGTTCCAGAGGTTGGTATAGATAACTTTAGGAGTAAGAATTTTGTTCAAAGAATATCCCTAAATTATTTTCACATTAGGTGCAAATTTAGATGATATAGAATATGAAAATTACCATGTTTCTTAGTCTAAGATATGTTTGTCCAGAATGGTTTTCCCCAGAGGAAACAGAGAAGCAATGCTGGGAAGGTATACTGAGGAGAATAACCGTCAAAATCAGCTTCCTGAGATGGTTGGAATCAGAAATGAAAAGTTTGTTGCAGTAATGGAATAGTTGAATCAGAATATAAATAGAGGTGGTATACATGCAGGAGATAAACCAGATCATCCCTAGAGGCAAATGTCTATAGTGGATCATTTCATGAGGTGACATCCCCCATCATTCCGACAATCATATGACCTTATTCAAGCTAAATGGTGGATCGAAACACTGGGAAATAAATTTTATGTCATGGGTTATACATAAAATCAAAATTGTACTCTTGAGTTTTATCATTTGGAAGAAGAAGCAGATTAATAGTGGTCGATTGTTAAAAATATCATGGATAAAGAGGATATTAATGATCTTTTTTGGGAATAATTCAATGGTCTGTATCTTGAGAAATATTTTTCTACAGCTAGTGGACATAGGATGGGAAAACAATTCTTGGAATTGAGACTAGATGATGACTCAGTGGCTTCTTATGATGAAAAGTTCACTTGACTGGAATGGTATGATCCAAATTTCATCTGAGGTCTTAATATTATGATAAATCAATTTTACTCAAAACTCAAGCTGTGATATCGAAGAGAATTAGCCTATCATGAATTAAAATGTTATGATAAACTTTTCATATGTTCTTAGAATGTAGAAATGATTTTTTTTAATGACCAGGTTTTTTATTACAGAAATAAAAAAGATGAGGTCCATTTGGCAGGCAAAGGGAAAGAATTCATCAAAGAAGCCTGGTGGTAAGAAAATTAAATTTAGATCTTGTGTGAAGTGTTGTAAAAAGAATCCAGGATAATGTTAATCAATGTCAGGGCAATGATTATGGTGTAGGAAGACTAGTCATATTTCTTGTAACTGTAAGGAATATGATCATGAAGGCAATGAAAATACAGTGATAAGATTTCTTAGTTAAAATGAGTTTGGGAATTTTTCCAATGTGTTTCCAATTTGGGTTACCTAGGGTGGAAACTAG
Source organism: Viscum album (assembly GCA_963277665.1). Taxonomy (NCBI): domain Eukaryota; kingdom Viridiplantae; phylum Streptophyta; class Magnoliopsida; order Santalales; family Viscaceae; genus Viscum; species Viscum album. Next base: position 1,075,703,960 of record OY728129.1, read on the forward strand.
TCAGATGAAAATAAGGGTGTGTTGAAATATTTTGAAACTACTACAGTTGATGTGGGACCATCAAATGAAGTGGTATCGGGTACTTTGTCTGTTTTTTTAGATTATGACAATGTGTTGTTTGATTCAGGAGCAACTCAATCTTTCATTTCTGATAAATTTTCTAGTAAATTAGGAATTACATCTCAAGATATGAATCCATAACTTGTGGTAAAATCAAAAGGGGGAAATATGGAGGAATGAATAAATTATAATAATATTCCTATCCTTATATGTGAACAGTACATACCTAGAAAAATCATTATTTTTCCTCTAGTAGTGTTTGACGTTATTTTGGGAATAAATTTGATTTCTGTTTACCCTGAAAATATTGACCGTCAAGATAAAGAGGTTTATTTTTAGAAATACTTTCATTTTCTATATAATAATGAACCCTTATCTCTAATAACATATAAAGATGCTGAGAAACTAGTGAAATAGGGAAATTGATGTTACCTTGCACATATTGTTGAAAAAAGGAACTCTTCTGATTAATTATGTTCAACTAGTGATTGAGTATCTTGATATTTTTTTCTGATGAGTTTTCAATGTATTATACATAATTGGGAAGTTGAATTTACTATTGACATAATTCTTGATGCTAATACAATTTCAAAACCCCCTTATCAAATGGACCCAACTGAACTTATAGAGTTAAAGAAACAATTGCATGAGTTATAGATAAAGGATTCATTGGACCTAGGACATCACCATGGGGTGATCTAGTCTTGTTTGTTAAAAATACAGATGGTTCAATTAGGATTTTCATTTATTATAGAGCCATGAATAAAATCACTATTAAGAACAAGTATCATTTTCCTCATATCAATGATTTGTTTGATCAGCTCCAAGGAGATCAATATTTTTCGAATATTGAAATGAGGGTTGGGTACCATCAATTAAATGCAAATGAAGAAGATTTTCCAAAGATGGCGTTTCATACAAGATATAGCCAATATTAATTTTTAGTTATGCATTTTGGTTTAACCAATACACCCATTGTATTCATGGATCTTATGAATAGAATGTTTCAAGAGTTCTTGGATAAATTTATGGTTGTCTTTATTGATGATAATTTTCTATTTTCCAAAAGTAAGTATTAACATGAATGTCATTTAATGGTTGTCTTGAAAACGTTAAAGGAGAAGAAATAGTATGGGAAATTCAAAAAGTGTGAGTTTTCGTTACAAAAAAAAATCTTTCCTTGGTCACATTGTTTTAGAAAATGAAATTACTATTGATCATGCTAAAAAAGGTTTTTATAGAATGGCCAAGACAATCAAATATAACTAAGATTCGTAGTTTTCTTTGTTTGACAGGTTATTACAGATGTTTTGTGGAACATCTTGCATGGTTATGTAGCCCACTAAGTATGATAACTGGAAAAGTTGTTAAGTTTATCCTAACAAAGGAATTTGATTATTATTTTCATGAATTGAAAAGAAGTTGGTGAATGATTCGGTTTTGGTATTACCTTCCAGCGATGGTTAATATTTTATCAAAGACAATTCATCATTTAAAGTACTTGGTTGTGTCTTAATGAAGAATTATCATGTAATTTTTTATGCTTCACATAATTTGAAACCTGATGATTTAAAATACCCTACACATGATTTGGAATTAATAGATGATTTTCTATTTTAAAATTTGGAGGCATCATCTGTTGGGAGTAAAATGTGAAATTTATACTAACCAAAAAAGTTTGAAGTATAAATTCACAAAGAAAGAATTGAACATGACACAAAGAAGATAGATGGATTTAATTAAATATTATGATTTCATTATCAATTACCATCAAGGAGAAGAAAATAAATTGGCCGACGCTTGGAGTCGAAAAAGTAATGCTACATTAACCATGTTACCTTCAAAACAAGATCCTTTAATTAGAAATTTGATGAAATTTGGCATAGAAGTTGTTGGTATAATAAATTACTCTATTTCTTTCAGCTGTCTGTGAAATCATCTCTTTTTGGCAGAACTATTCTCGTAGAGAAAGAAGACAGGGAATTAATGAAAAATTTAATGTTGGTTCACAAGGGTAAGTTACATGAATTTATCATTGATAATGATTATGTCATTGGGTTTGGATAGTGATTATGTGTGACTTGTGATGCACAATTAAAGAAAGAGTTGTTGTTGGATGCTCATAGTTCTCCATTTTGAGTTCATCTAGCTGTACCATGATGTATATAGATCTTCTGGATTATTAATAGTGGTGTGGAATTAAAAGCGATATTACTGACGTTAATATGATTTTTTTGACATTTATATAGGTTAATGTATAGCGGAAGGTACTGAAATTGATGCTTCGGTCTTTACCGATGCTAGAGTGGAAATGAGAATATATATCTATGGACTTCGTTGTGGGATTAATGATGAAATATCAAGGTAATAATGCAATCTGGGTTATTGTTGATCGATTGACTAAATCTTCTCATTTCTTTCCTATTAGATATAATCTATCTCTAAATCAACATTCTTTTTTGTATGTTAAATAAATAGTCATGTTACATGGAGTTCCCCACTCCATTGTATCTAATCATGATCGTAGGTTCACTTTAAACTTTTGGAAGGGTCTTTAAAAGTCATTGGGTGCTAAATTAAATTTTATTATAGCTTTTTCATCCACAATTAGATGGTCATTCAGAATGAACAATTTAGGCTTTGGAATCTATGATTCATTCTTCTTCAATGGATTACCATGGATGTTGGGACCATCATTTTCTTTGGTTGAAGATTCGTATAACAAAATCATTCATTTAAGAATACAGATGGTTCCCTTTGAAGAATTATATTGAGAAACAATGTCGAACCCTAGCCTTTCGGGATAAATTAGGTGAAAGGAAACTGAAGGGACCAGAATTAGAAGAAGAGATGATAGAGAAAGTACTATTGATACAGAAACACATTAGGAGATCTCATAGCAGGAAGAAAAGTTATGCAGATAAATGTAGGAAGGATCTTTATTTTGAGTAAGGTGATCATGTATTTCTCAAGTATCACCTTGAAAAAGTGTGACGAGTTTGGGAAGAAGTGAAGGTTGAGTCCAAGGATCATTGGACCATATAAAATCCAATATAATGTTGTATTTGTAGCCTACATAATGTATTTACCCCATGTTTATCCCAGGTACACAATGTATTTCATGTTTCAATGTTGAGGAAATATATGCTAGATCCATCTCATGTTTTGAGTCTAGTGGAAGTTCAGTTGGAAGAGAATATTTCTTATAAGGAACAACCAGTCCAAATTCTTGACTAAATAGAGAAAATATTACAGAATAAGGTAATTCACAAAGTAATGGATTTTTGAATAAACCATATAGTTGAAGAGGCACCATGGAATTCTGAAAATGCTATGACGAATAATACCCCCAATTATTTGAAAAGTGAATAAAATTTCTCGGAAGAAATTTCCAAAAGGGAAAAAGGATGTAACAACCCAGGTAAATAAAGAATATGAAATTTTTATATTTATTAATATTTTTGAATAAAATATAAATTTTATGTTAAAGGGGATTCTATGTTCGATGGTGTACCCAACAAAAAAAAATATGGTTTCTCCGAAATCTTATATTTCACACAAGGATTAGTCAAACTGAGAAAAATAATAAAAATATAATATTATTATTTTAAATGGTAGTTAATGACTAGGCATTTTATTGGTTGGTATAAACAGAACTAACCATGTTATTATTGGAAATATTTCTCAAAAGTTTTTACATTTATCTAATAAAATTTAGAGGTTTAAAATGAGAATGAATCCAATTTTATGCAGAAATACACTAACATTTTTAAAAGGTAGTTTTACTGCCTTTTGATGGAGAACCCATTTTAAATATTGTTTTTGTCACTTTTATACATTCTATTTGGCAAATTAATATTATTATATGGAACCAGAACATCAAAATTTAATTTGAGTAAATTTATGGTATTTTTCTAATCAAGGTCATTTTTAATGAATAGTTAAAAATACTTCGTGTTAAGTCAATACTACCTTTTATTTAATTTATTTATAAGTATATATTGTTTGTTAAATATATTTTAATGTTTTATTAGATTTTATTTTATCATTTAATCTAATGTTGTTAATTGTAAGAAATTTTACATTGAAATTGGACACAAACACATGTCAATCATTTGGTAGTTTTTGTTTCTTAAAAATACGCCTTTTGGTCTTAACAAAGGGAATTAATTTTAAATAATTTTCTACAGATTCTGTGTTTTAAATTTGGAAAAATACATTCCCTATTTTGAATCATGAGGATAAAATTGTGTTAATAGGTTACGTTTATTATTAGACATTATGAATAGTGACCTCTGTAAATATTTTATTTACGATGGTTAAAGGGTAAATCTGGTAAATAATAATAAACATAATATTATAATAATATTAAACTATCATAACCCATATAATAACACTATTGGATGATATATTTCCATCACTGGTCATACATGGGTCTATTTTAGGACCCCATGAAGACACTTTTATATGAAAATGCCATTTAATTACTTTTAATTAAATTTTTAGGAAAATATAACTTAAACATGTATATTTTAGTAAAAACAATTTATATGGGGTAATATAAGTTATATTTTACTATAAGTAGTCATTAAAAAGATAAATATTTTTCCTAAATCATGGTATTTTATTTATAATTTTTAGAGATTAAATAAATAAATTTATTTACGACACAATGGTGATGTAATGATTACCTTATTAATGACTATTTTAAATAAATGATATTATAGAAATTAAAATAAATTTATTTTAAAACATTTTATGCCATTAAATAATTTTATAGATTATTATGACTTGTTATATTTTAATTAATGATGTGTTTTTAATTAATCAAGTGGTTATGGATTTTTAAAAATTCATGACATGAATTGTATAAAAATTTACATAAACGAGTTTAAAAAAATAATATTTATTAAATGATATAATAGTCATAAAAATAAAATATTTCTCCAACTGGATTATGTAATGTTTTACATTTCATTAATGAACCATTTTAGGTTCTATTAGTATTTTATAGTAACTATATGAACCATATAAATTAAATATACATGAAGACATGGTAAAAGTAAACTATGTTTACTAAGGGTTGAAGCTAAAAGCTAAGGTTCATTTCATGAACTAAACATGTCTAAACCCCATTGTATGAGATGATTTTTACCCATCCTAATCTTAACATTGAAATATATCACTTTGGTGTTATTATACTTTGAAAATCAATTAATAATAAAACAATACTTTAAAACATCCCTAATGTGCCCCTCATCTCTTTTATAAAAGGACACCACCTCTAACCTTTTCTCACACTGTAAAAGACCCATTTTTTGGTCCAAAATATTCACAAATAAGCTCCCAACAACTCTATCTTCCTCCTAGTAGCCTTCCCCTAGGAATAAGACAATTCAAGAGGGCACATTGTCTCAAATCAAAAGAAGCTACTAGATTTAAGGTAAAGTCTTCTCTAATGTTTATTTCGTTTAATTTTCCTTCTACACACCATATGATCTTATTATTATTTGATTATATACCAAAAACAGTATCCTAAATATAATAGGATATTTTTATGAGAATTAATCTAAGTTCACTTACACACACCTCCATCTAATGGGTATAGAACATACTGTATCTCTGGATGGAGAACGACTGCCCCGTGAAATGATGATTATTCCAACTTCTCCTACCACCTCTTATAGTGGCCATTATTATGTAACTATAATTGTAAAACATATAAAAGATATTTATCTTGTCTCTATTATTCTTTAATTCTCAATTATAACATACATTTTTGTTTTTCATGATGTATAAATACGATAATTGCATTTGAGGAAGTGCGGACTACCACCCCATAAAAGTGAAATGACTCATTCATTCCATACATGGAACATATAAAGCCTGGTGTTAATTAACATATATATTTTATTATACTGGAATTATTATATACCTATGTATAATTTAGTTTTAATTACTTTAAAAATTAAAAACAACAAAAAAGTAGTGTTCATGTGTACGTACGGCTTACCGTCTCCATGAATAGTGCATTTCATTTATTATATAAAAATACAATAAACTATTCTAAATACATATATACTAGATATATATGATATATATGTTCTCTAAATCATTAATATCTTTCTGGAGATAATGTAATTTTGGCCACATGAAAAATTTGTAATTATAACAAGTTCATTTTAAACTCAAGTTCCGAACATCAACAAAATGTCTGATATGAATTCAAAATAATTAACTACTTGTTATAGTAAGGTAATAAGTGACATAAAAGGAATAATAAAATTTAAAAAGGTTCTGATAAAAGTATTTTGGACTCCTCATGGGTTAATCATGTTTTAATAATCTCAAATCTCATTACTTTTAATTAATCTTGACCTTCAGTGCAAATCTTGATAATGCTCTTCAAAATGAACAATAGGTGCATATCATGTTTTTATAATAACAAATCTTATGGGTGATAATTACTCTTTACATGTTTTATGAATAATTAAAATTCTCTCATATATTATCTCTAATGAGTAACCTTAACTCATATTCTGCATATCACTATCTTAGTCCAAATATAGATTTTTTTGTCTATGTATGGACTCACCGTGTCCAGACACCGTGACCAGACACCGTGACCAGACACCGTGACCAGACACCGTGACCAGACACGGTGACCAGACACTGTGACCAGACACCGTGACCAGACATAGTGACCAGACACGGTGACTAGACACGGTGACCAAGCACCGTGACCAGACACCTTGACCAGACACCGTCACCAGACACCGTGACCAAACACCGTGACCAGACACGGTGACCAGAAACCGTGACCAGACACCATGACCAGACACCGTGATCAGACACCGTGAAGAAGACACCATTTCCATGATCACTGTGACACTGTTTCTTAATCTTTTGTCAATATTATTTTAAGTGATGCTAAGGGTCATATTTTTTGTTTTTAATGAAATTAATGTTATTTAATGCTAGTTTCTGGCTTGACAGAAAACCATATCTCGCACCTATGAAAAGGGAATCATTCCTATTGCCAGAGCTTGTGGAATATAAGAAATATTGAAATGCACTACACATGCAACAAGCGCAAGTAGTGACGTGAAATTGTGAATGTAAAACGAGAAGATCTTGCATACACCAGAGAGCACTATGCTGAACGAGAAGAAAAATCCTGAGCAAGAAAGAGATTGCAAGTCTTTCAAAGAACTCTTATGAATGCAATCCAACACCACTAAAGAACACACGACGAATCAAGAGATCATTCTCACTCCTGTAGAAGACAAGCTGAACTACGACACTCTGTTTTTCAACAGAATAACCAGAGAAGGACTTAGAAGCACTCCTGCTGAATCCAACGAGTCTCGAGCTGCATTGATAATCACTAGAGCTTTCTAAACTCTTATCTATCTTCTCTACATGATTTATTTATTAACTTTCGAGCAGTTTGGTGTACTCTGTATTTCTTATACACACACTGTCTCCTGCACTGAACTGAAGGATATCAAAATCCTCACTCCAAATATCTTATCACTTGTTGACCCACGTCAACTATAGAAGAGGTCCTTGTGTGGCCTGATCTTTTCTTTGTTTCCCACGTAGAACAGTGGTAGAGGTCCCTGTGTGGCCTGGACAGTTTTGTAAACTGTTATTAACCCCGATCCAGGATGTGGATCAAATTTATATAAATTTGAGAGGACTAAGTCTCGGCTTGAGACTGAACCTCTTGTTATATCTGTTGTGCATCTTTTATTTAAGTTTAATGTATACGACATATATTATATTTATTCCACTGCTATTACTTTAAAATACAAAATTATTTTGAAGCTACTTTGATAGTTGTATTAGAAAGTGTTTACACTTTTTGTAAATCAGAAGATTAGTTTCAAAAGTTAGTTTGATCTTGTGGTTAAACTAACTGAGACCTAATCAATCTTTGAGAAGCTAAGTGAACATTTACAATCTTTATAAATTCACTACAGTTTATCTTATTTTATAAATAGGGGGATTTTAACTAGACAATGTTTTAACAGAAATTTTAATTGGAACTCAATTCACCCCCCTCTTGAGTGTCCACTCCGACCAACATTTGGTATCAAAGGATTTGTTTTTGTATGTTCAAAGATTTTTGAAATACTCTGTTTTTCAAACTGTGATTTTAGTTGCATCTCTAAAGATCTTTAATTTCTGTTAGTTCTAAATTTTTTCTCTTTAAATTGTCTTTCTAAAATCTAGTTATGGATTATAGACTAGAGGGTGCTGCTACTAACAGGACACCTTTCTTCAATGGTACCAATTATTCCCAATGGAAGCTTAAAATGAAAATTCATTTAGAAAGCATAGGTTTTGATATGTGGACTTCCATAGAATCAGAATATAAACTTCCCAATACTGCTAGATCCACTTGGGATGAACCTACAAAGACTGCTTACAATAATAATTGTAAAGTCATGAATTCCATGTACTATGATTTATGAGATGAAGAGTTTAACATAATTTCTTCTTGTAAAACTGCTTTTGAAATTTGGGATACCTTAGCTATTTCTCATGAAGGAACAACCAATGTTAATGAAATGAGATTAAATATTTATACTATTAAATATGATAATTTTAAAATGAAAACTGATGAACCTATTTCTGACATGTATCTCAGGTTTAATGAGATAGTCAATACAATTATTTCACTTGGAAAAGATGTTCCAACAAAGGAACAAATTCTGAGAATCTTGAGATGTTTACCAGACCAATGGAGAGGAACACCTGTTCCAATCAGAGAGTCATGTGACATTGTTTCTCTACCTGTTAAAGAACTCATTGGTAAGCTTATGATGTATGAGGAAGAACTAAAGGTAAACAAATAAGAAGAAGATGAACCTAGAAGAAAGTCTGTTTCTTTCAAATCTTCAACATCAAAGGACAAGGATAATGAGAAACTTCACGCTATAAATGAGAGTTCAAGCTGTGAAGACATTGAAAGTGCTTCTGATAGTGATTTTGAAATGGCTCACATTTCCAGAAGGTTTAAGAAGTTATATAGGAAGAAGAAGTTTTTCAGAAAATCAAATTAAAAAGGAAAGTATGACAATAAGGAACCTTGGAAGAAGGATTTGAAAAAGCCAGATAAAAGTAATGAAGTTGTCTGTTATGAGTGCAAAAGGAAAGGACATATTAAAGTAGACTGCCCAAAGCTCAAATTCAAGAACAAATATGATTACAAGGACTGTAAGTACAAAAAGGCTATGAAGGCTACTTGGAGCGCTTCCGAGGATAGATCCACTGAATCTGAAGTCTCTGAAACTAAACATAGAAATAATGCAAACATGTGTTTTATGACAAACACTTCTAAGGTAACAGCTGAAACTCATACTTAAAATTCTTATTATTATGGAGATGATACTGACTCTGATAACATTTCAAAATATGAACTATTTGAATATTTTGATATGTTAGAAGAAACCTGTAATGAGCTGAAAGACAAATACAATGGTTTAATGAAACAATATTCTTTAACTGTTAAACATAAATCTGATCTTGATATTGAAATGGAAAAGAATGCTCAGTTACTTAAAGAAAACACTGAACTGCAATTATCTAATGAGCAACTCAGAAAGGATTTAGATAAATTCACAAATGGAAAGGATGCACTAACTCAAATTCTAGGAAAGCAAGTTGCACCAAAATACACTACCGGAATAGGATACAAACCTGGACAGAGACAGTTTACTAAGAATAGATTTATTCCTAAATCTGGACAGAATGCTTCTAATTCTTGTTTTGGACATTTATATGCTTCAACTAGTTATAGTCATAGTTATGGATCTAATAAGTTTTACCTTTCAAATTCTATTGATTCTAAAACTTTCATGAGACCCATAAGATAAATTTTGGTACCAAAAGCTTTGATTGCTAACCTGTCTGGACCCAAGAAGATCTGGGTACCAAAATCATTTCCTATCTAAATCTGTTTTGTAGGAAACCTGCTTAATGAGCTCCTATAGGAAGACCTGGTACTTGGATAGTGGATGTTCAAGACATATGTCTAGAGACTTTTCATGCTTTAAAAGCTTAGTCAGAGTTGATGGAGGTTTTGTCACCTTTGGTGATAATTCTAAAGGGAAAATCATTGGCTTAGGCCAGATTGGTAACACTGACTCAATATTAATTTCTAATGTTTTATTTGTTGATGGACTTAAATATAATCTATTAAGTATTTCTTAGTTATGTGATGATGGTTTTAATGTTAAATTTGAAAATGATTCGTGCAATGTTTTTAATTCAAAACATGCTTTAGTATTTTCTGCCATGCGAAATGAAAATGTTTATGTTATTGATTTAAATTCTTTAGCTAAAAAGAAAATTACTTTTTTAAATGCTTTTCATAAAGAGTCTTGGCTTTGGCATAGAATATTAGGACACTAAAATATACACTTTCTTAGAAAATGTACTAGGAAGAACTTAGTGAGAGACCTACCCAAACTTGAGTTTCCAAATGACAAAGTTTGTAATCCCTGTCAAAAGGGAAAGCAACAAAAAGTTTCTTTCAAATAAAAGAAAGAAGTGGAAACTTCTTAACCTCTTGAGTTGGTTCACATGGATTTATTTGGACCATCTAGAGTTTCTAGCTTAAATGGGAAGCACTATGTCTATGTCTTAGTAGATGAATTTTCTAGATATACATGGGTATATTTTCTAGCTCACAAAAGTGAAGCTTGTTCTTAGTTTGTTAAATACTCCAAATATGTAGAAAACCTTAGTGGACTTAAGATTAAAACTCTGAGAACTGATCATGGCCGTGAATTTGAGAATCATGAATTTGAATCTTACTGCTCTCACAATGGCTATGGTCACAATTTCTCTGCCCCTAGGACCCCCCAGCAAAATGGTGTAGTAGAAAGAAGGAATAGAACCCTACAAGAAATTTCTAGAACTATGATTAATGAGTATGACCTACCTGTTTATTTTTGGGCTGAAGCTGTAAATACAGCTTGTTATATTATCAATAGAGTCTTAATCAGACCTGTTCTTAAGAGGACCCCTTTTGAGTTGTGGAACCATAGGAAACCTAATATTAACTACATCAAAGTCATTGGATGCAAAGTCTTTATTATTAATACTAAAGACAATCTCGACAAATTTGCATCCAAGAGTGATGAAGGAATTTTCCAAGGTTACTCTATTTCTAGTAAAGCCTATAGAGTTTTCAATAAGAGAACCAAGTGTGTGGAAGAATCTGTTCACATAACGTTTGATGAAACTTATCCACATGAGCCTAAAACCTCTCTTGAAAATCTTGAAGATGATCTCTCTGTTTTGAACATTAATGATAAAGACAGTGAACCTATAGTTAAAACGTCCAGTTCTAGAAATTTTCCAGAACCTGCTTCTGTTGATTCCCAACCTATTGATGAACCAGAAATTTCTAGCCCTACCTTTACTAGATCAACTAGAATTCTGAAGAATCATCCTTTAGATGCCGTTTTAGGAAATCTTGATAGAGGGACATAGACTAGAGCTTCTCTTAGAAATCAGGTTGAACATCAAGCCTTCTTGTCACATCTTGAACCTAAAAACATTGATGATGCTATTAATGATTAATTTTGGGTAATTTCTATGCAATAAGAACTCAATCAGTTTGATAGAAATAATGTTTGGAATCTTGTTGAAAGACCTAAGGACACATTCACAATAGGCACAAAATGGGTGTTTAGAAACAAAGTAGATGAATCCGGAAACATAGTTAGAAATAGAGCTAGACTAGTTTCACAAGGCTATATTCAAGAAGAAGGTATTGACTATGAGGTGACTTTTTCTCCAGTAGCCAGATTAAAAGCTTTTAGGATTTTACATGCTTATGCTGCACATCTAAATTTCAAAAAATATCAAATTGATATCAAGAGTGCATTCTTAAATGGATATATTGATGAGGATGTTTTTGTTGAACAACCACCTGGTTTTTCAAACCCTCATTTTCCAAATCAAATTTTCAAATTATCTAAAGCTTTATATGGTTTAAAGCAAGATCAAAGAGCTTGGTATGATCGATTAAGTACTTTTCTAATTTTCAAAGGTTTTACAAAAGGAATAGCTGATCCTACTCTTTTTATAAAACGAATTTCTAAAGATGTTTTAGTAGTAAAAATTTATGTTGATAATATTATCTTTGGATCTTCTAAAAATTATTTATGTACTGTTTTTTCAAAAATGATTCAAAATGAATTTTAAATGAGTTTAATGGGTGAACATAAATTCTTTCTTGGTTTTAAAATTTTTCAAAATGATGATGGAATTATTTTAACTCAAATTAAATATAATAGAGATCTTTTAAAAAGCTTTGGATTGGATAGAACAAAAAGTAGTGAAACTCCCATGAGTACCACCAGTATGATGGATCTTGATAAAAATGGTAAATCTGTTGATCAAACCACTTATAGAGGAATTATTAGAAGTTTACTCTACCTGATGACTAGTCATCCTAATATTATGTTTAGTGTGTGTATGTGTACTTGTTTTCAAGAAAACCCTAAAGAGTCACATTTAAATGCTGTAAAGAGAATTTTAAAATACCTCAAGCATACTCCCAATTTAGGACTGTTCTATCCCAAAGGACAATCATTTGAACTAGTTAGTTATTCTGATGCTGACTTTGCTGGATGTAAGCTAGATAGAAAAAGCACCTCTGGAACATGTCATCTTTTAGGCAAGTCACTAGTATCATGGTGTAGTAAGAAACAAAATTCTGTTGCATTATCAACTGCAGAAGATAAATACATAGCTACTGGAAGTTGTTGTGCACAAATTTTGTGGATGAAACACACATTACTAGACTATGTATATCAATCCAGACATGTCTCAAGACATTGTGACATCACAAGTTCTATTAATATTTCTAAGAATCCTGTTTCTCATTCTAGGACAAAACATATTGATGTAAGACATCACTTTTTGAAGGATCATTATCAAAAAGGTGATATCACATTGGAATTCATTGGTACTTAATATCAACTTGCTGATATATTCACTAAACCATTAAATTATGAAAGATTAGACTACATCATACATTATCTTGGTATGATTAATCATAAATGAATATCTTACTGTTTCTAAGTTACTGTTTTTATGCTCTCGGTCTGACAACTCAGTGTCTCACCGTGACTATATAAACTGCTCACTTTTTCATCATGCTGACTATAAACTGTCTCACTGTGATGGCTAGTTTTCTGTCTCACCGTGAGAAGTATGATAATTTTTATTATTTTTATTTTATTTTTACCTGTATCACGGTAATTTTTATTTCACCGCTATTTGATTTCCCACGTTTATGTTTTTATGATGTTTGACATTACCAAATGATAAAACTTAAGGGTTTCATTCGACTCCTTACCCGAATTCTCTCCTGATCCTTCTTTTCACTCTCGCCCGAACCTTTAGTGAATTCCAAGGATTAAGCGTCTATCTTCACCCTCGTCTGAGAAGCGCCGCTCTAAGAAACAATGGAGGATACCGAGGATAGTGCCCAAAGGACTTCTAAACCCAAACCTGGTAAGCCGTACAGTTGTACCTGAAAAGAGGTTTTCCCTGAATGTTTACTGTCTAGAAGATCATTAGTTTTGAACGTTTTAAAAGAACAAGGATGTCTTGAATGGTTCACTGTACAGAATAGACCGATTTACCCGAGGCTTGTATCTCAATTCTATCAGTATGTGAAGTTCTCTTGTGAGTTTGGAGAATGATTTTTGGTGACCAGCTGGATTTATGGTTAGAAGTTCTCTTTCTCTTCAATGTTGTGGGTTGCATGCCTAAGAATTCCACATGATGAAGTGTGTGAAGATTACCAAAGAGAACCTCCTCCAATAACTGACATCTTTGACCTAGAAACCGCTTTGGAAAATCTAACTGGAAATGGAACCAAGCGAAGGGCCATAGCTGCTAAACTGGATGGGGAGACAAGACTTTTGTTCAAGTTTGTTTATAATTTGGTTAGTCCAAGAAAATGAGATTTTGTTGTGATGAAGTATCAGGATGTGTTCCTGATTCACCTGTTGAAGAATGGCCAAAAGATCAATTTGTGTACGTATGTTATCAACCATATTTGTGAGATGATCAAAGTAACTTCCAAATCCACCTCCCTATTTTATTCAAGGATGATTTCATCCATGTTAGTCTCAAATGGATTGGTTGGACCGAATGAAGAGAAATTAGAGGAAATTGATTTCTGCCTAACCATGCCTGTCATCAGAAGGACGAAGATTAGCTGGAATCCATGGAAAAAGAAATGGGTTGAGGATAGTGAACAACTGTATAAAAAGTTTAATCCTGTTGACTATCCAAGAAGGCCTAAGAACCTAACTGATCCTTGTTTGAAACCAGATGAAGTGGCTGAGTACTCAGAAGAAGAAGAACAAGAAGAAGTAACAGCTGAAATTCCACCTAGAGAAGAATCTGTAATATCTTCAATGGAAACAGTTCATGTTGAAGTGGAAATGGCTGTTATCCTTGCTATTATCCATACTGAAATACCTCATGGAGAGGAAGTTGTTGTTGAAAAGGAAAGGACTGAGGGTCCTTCAGTTGTTCTTTATGAGGAAGAAGCTCATCCCAATGCTGCAAGGAAATTAGTTTTTCCTGGTTCAGAAAAGCAAACAACCTTTGAGGATGTTTTTGTGAAAGATACTCTTTATGTTGAGAAAGAAGCAAGTCTGAAATCTTATCTAGTGGAACAATCAGTTCCTGAGATTATTCCATATGCTGAAGAAAGAATGGAAATTGCCTTTCAGCTGGAAAGGAAAGAATTTTCTGAAGAGATTAGTGATGATCCTGTGGATCTTTTCCATGTTTCTGAACCTCACGAATTTGAAAGGGAATCACAAGTTGAGGGGGAGGAAACTTGAAATATTGATATAGTGGAAGCTGGATCTGGTGAAGCTTCTCAACCTTCTGTCACTTTCTCTATACACTCTTGGTATGAGTTCCCAATCTTTTATGATGTGAATGTGTCACAAAAAGTGACTGCAATTGGAATGGATCTTTCTTCTCTGTTTCAACTAAAGTCTTTAGCACATTCAGAACCAGAATCAGAGCCCCAACCTCAATCTGGATCAGAATCAGAATCTGAAGATGACTCTGACCCTCAACCAGAATCTGAGCCTCTACCTTTACCTGCATCCTTACCTGAGCTTCATTCCTTTGTAACCAAAGATGATCTGAATTCTTTTGGCAAGACTTTGTTAGCTGGATTTGAGAAAATTGTCTCCACTCACCCTCGCCCAGTGACTCAATTAAGTCAAGAATATGCATCAATTCTCTTGGAAAATATTATCTTGCATATTCAACCAAAGATGATCCAAGAAATTTAAGAAGTCTAAGTAGAGAATAAGATGCTGAGTGCTGATGTTGAAAATCTGAAAAGTATGGTAGCAAGTCTACAGAATGAGCTATCTGTGAGATCAGAGCCTGCTCCTATTTCTGCCCCTGCACCTGCTGCTGTTTCACCTGAGTCTTTCTAATTCCCTCCTTGCTAGGGAGATTGTGTCTCATGTTCATCCATTCCGTCTATATTTTGATGAAAATATTGAAAAAAGGCACACGAAGAGGCTGGAACGCATGAGAGAGCTTGTGGAAACTATGAATATGCTTACAGATGAATACACTGGATGTCTGGAAAAAGTTCTGAAAAAACTCAAAGTTCTAACCGAAGCTGTCAAGGCTTCACCTGCTTCTGGTCAGACCTCCACAACTGCTTTGGATGATTATTTGCTGAGATCCTTAATTAAGGAATAATTACAGAATGCCTTCAGTGGCTTGGATATACCTTCTTTGTCAGAAGTAATTAAGAACAATGATAGAGCATTGGACTTGGTTAGGATCCATTCAAAGATATCCAATGATGCTCAACAAGAGATCTCCAAGAAAATATATTTGTATCTTTCCCGGATTTTCTCTAAAAGTGACATGACAGATCACTTTAGATATCTTGTGGAAAATCTAAGAATCCCTCTAATGACTCAAGCTTTTAAAGCTCAAGTTCCGAAAATTTCAGAGTTCACCAGATTGTTGGACATATTTCTGGAGAATAAGGATGATTTTGAAAAGGCTATGCAGTGTAGTGGTGAAATCATTACTGATTTCATCAATCTTTTGAAGTCTTATCTTCATGTGAAGAGTACTGCTATAGTTTCTCCAGCTGCTGCACCCCTTAGACCTGGACTTCCTGCCTTAGCATCTACTACCATGACAGTTAGCCAAGCCCTTTCTCAGATCCGGCCAGTCATTCTTGACCAACCTATGCTTATATCTTCTACTGCTCCTACTTTGGCTCCATCTGTATTTGAAGGTCTAACCTTACCCTCGTTGTCTACCTCTTCTATGCCTTCCTCTACTTCAGCACCAGCTCCTGCTGCTAATAAAGGAATGACAAAAATGGATCCCTAAAGAGTTTACCGCCTGTCTTTCTTTTTGATGGGATTTCATTTCTTGTTTCCAGTTGGTAATTCTCTTGTACTTTGTATTATGAATGCTTTGGTTAATGATAATTTCCGAGTTTCATTTCCTTTTCTCTACTTTTTGATAATCCCAAAAGGGGGAGAAAAACCTATAAGTATCAGTTCTATAATAGTATAGATGGGGGAGAAAAACTGCAAGTATCTGTTCTATAATGTTTTTGCTATGCTAGTATCTTTAATATTACATATCTTTTATATTCTTCCTATATATGATTTGTGATCATCAAAAAGGGGGATATTGTTGGACTCCTCATGTGTTAATCATGTTTTAATAATCACAAATCTCATTACTATTAATTAATCATGACCATCAGTGCACATCTTGCTAATTCTCTTCAAACTAAACAATAGGTGCATATCATGTTTTTATAATAACAAATCTTATGGATGATAATTACTCTTTACATGTTTTATGAATAATTACAATTCTCTCATATATTATCTCTAATGAGTAACCTTATCTCATATTCTTCATATCATTGTCTTATTCCAAATACAGATTTTTTTTGTCTAAGTATGGACTCACCGTGACCAGACACCGTGACCAGACACTGTGACCAGACACCGTGACCAGACACCATGACCAGTCACCGTGACCAGACACCGTGACCAGACACCGTGACTAGACACCGTGATCAGACACCATGAAGACGACACCGTTTCCATGATCACTGTGACACCGTTTCTTAAGATTTTGTCAATATTATTTTAAGTGATGCTAACGGTCATATTTTTTGTTTTTAATGCAATTAATGTTATTTAATGCTAGTTTTTGGCTTGACATGAAACTGTATCTCATACCCATGAAAAGGCAATCATTCCTACTACCAGAGCTTGTGGAATATATGAAATATTGAAATGCAGTACACGTGTAACAAGCGCAAGCAGTGACGTGAATGTGTGAATGTACAAAGAGAAGAACTTGCATACACCAGAGAGCATTGTGATGAATGAGAAGAACAATCCGGAGCATGAAAGAGATTTCATGTCTTTCAAAGAACTCTTATGAATGCAATCCAACACCACTGAAGAACACACAATGAATCAAGAGATCATTCTCACTCCTGTAGAAGACAAGTTGAACTACGACACTCTGTTTTTCAAAAGAAAAACAAGAGAAGGAATTAGAAGCACTCCTGCTGAATCCAATGAGTTTCTAGCTGCATTGATAATCACTAGAGCTTTCTAAACTCTAATCTATCTTCTCTACAAGATTTATTTATTAACTTTCGAGCAGTGTGGTGTAATCTGTATTTCTAATACACACACTGTCTCCTACACTGAATTGGAGGATATCAAAATCCTCACTCCAAATCTCTTATCACTTGTTCACCCATGTCAACTGTGGAAGATTTCCTTGTGTGGCCTGATCTTTGCTTTGTTTCCCACATAGAACAGTGGTAGAGGTCCCTGTGTGTCCTGGACAGTTTTGTAAACTGTTGTTAACACCGATCCAGGGTGTGGATCAAATTTACATAAATTTGAGAGGGCTAAGTTTCGGCTTGAGACTAAACCTCTTGTTATATCTGTTGTGAATATTTTATTTAAGTTTAATGTATATGACATATATTATATTTATTCTGCTGCTATTTCTTTAAAATACAAAATTATTTTGAAGCTACTTTGATAGTTAGATTAGCAAGTGTTTACACTTATTATAAATCAGTAGATTAGTTTCAAAAGTTAGTTTGATCTTGTGGTTAAACTAACTGAGACCCAATCAATCTTTGAGAAGCTAAGTGAACATTTACAATCTGTATAAATTTACTACAGTTTATCTTATTTTATAAATCGGGGGATTTTAACTAGACAATGTTTTAACAGAAATTTTAATTGGAACTCAATTCACCCCCCTCAGGACTGTCCACTCCGACCAACAAATTTGAAATTAACTTTGTTTTATTATTCAGGAAGAACATAGAACATACAACACATGATGGACTCGAGGTATGGGACTTTGTCTCAATATCCTTTCATTAAGGGATGTTTTGATAATATACCCATTCTTCTTCTACACAATGTATAACAAACCCCATTTACTTTTAATTTCATTGAAAGGGAATATTTTATCTACAAATATTTTTAATGAAAGAAAAAATAAGTTTTTATTAATTTATGTGTCGACAATGACCTCTCTGCCGCCATAGTCATTATTTGGATTCCTCTATAAGCCTTAATATTTTTAAAAGTAAAAAAGAAATCCCTTATTTTCATTTTGGGTTTTTTGTTATAGAAAATCGTTTTTGAAATAGATTGAGTACTTCAATACCTTGATATTATTTTGTGGGATTGAAAATTAAATTTTATTAGGGAAATGTTGATATTTGAAATATTTTATGTTTTATGATTATATAATGGTACTTGGACATTTGACAGGTGGTTTTGTGATAAATGAAATGATGGGTGTTTCTATGATAAACCAGGGATGGGTGGTTACATTATAACCACTAATGCATTGGGTATAGAATTTGGCCGAATGGCTATTCCATTTGTAAGAATGATTTGTGGAAGTGGACCCAATGGTTATTCAATTTATGTAGGATTATTCCCAAGTATACCTTTTATTAGTGATGTGTGATTTCCAAGGGTTTTATGGTAATATATTGGTTACAAAAGGGTAATCAATGAGATTTTATTTAGTGAATAGTGTTTAATACTTCATAATGGTTAAAAGTCTTACTTATGATTATGTATTCATGGTTTATATGTTGTTTTGAAAAACTGACAGTTTTCATTCTTTATGTATCCCTTGCTGAGCTTTTTATGCTCATCCCAAGTTTGGAAAAAAATTTCACATGACTTAATGATGAATAGGGTAATGGATGGGATCATGGAAAAGTCACGTTGTCTAATACAAGGAACTAGACATGTTTCTTCTTTTAGGTTTTTTTTATGAAAAACATTGATAGTGAGTAGAAGTGTCAACTTGTAATATTCACTTTGTTATGTATAAGTTATGACATAATTATCTAATGTTCTAAACCTGAAAAGAGCATCAATGTGAATTATTAACATAATTCATGATTATGTAATGTATAAGGATGGGGATATATAGTTTTCCCATACAATTCTAAGGTGGAATATTTCTAGGACAAACCCATGGATGATACCTTGATATAAAATCTTATATAAAAGGATTTTTACCTAATGGATGGACAAATAAAGTGTTTCCAAGCACCTTATAAGATGTTTTCCCTTAATGTTCATGAATGGTATTATATTTAACCATACCGTAGTAATTAAAAACATTGAATACACTTTAAGGAGTTGATATGTAAATCTTAAGAGAATATTTTCATGATTAATAATTGGATTGTTACAAAGTAAAATTATAGAATAAGATGAAAAAAGGGGGGTATATCTTGAAATTTCATGGGTTATTAACTTTTAATACTTTACTTTTAACATGGATAATTGATTTTTATGATTAATTTATGAGATCTTGTGTTTTCCATGTGTAGAAATGCCACCATGGAGGGCCAGGGTCCTTAACCAAGGGGGAGAGAGTGAGCTTGCCCCTATGGTGGGTGGACAAGAGCCTTTGGCAGCTCCAGATCCAATTATAGATGATAAATTCTATGATATCCTCATACATGTTGTAAGTTCCTAATAAAGGGGACCTTCTTAAAATTTTATGATTATATTAGATCTCATACTTGAGTTCTAGCATCATGAAACTTTATTGTTCATATGTGTGGGTGGTCCATTGGTGGTAGATTTGTGGATGGTGTCCATAATGACTACTCCAAGTAACATAGGGAATCCTAAGGACAAGAGGATGATATTTGTGGTCTATATGTTTCAGGGGGTAGCACACCAATTATGGGACGTCCATCTCTTAGGGAAGCTTCATGATAAGATGACATGAAATTATTTTAATAATACCATATTTAGACACATATTTCAAAATATCTTTTTATTAGATAAGTCCTGAGAGGTTATGAGGCTTGATTAGAGTAATTTGGAAGTAATTGAATATATTATCAAGTTAAAAATTATTTATTGGTTCACAATGACCTTATTTGGTGATGATCTACCAAAACTAACCAATTTTAGAAAATTCTACATTACAATATAATGGTTTATATGAATGTTTTTAGTAATTCCATTTTCAGAGAAATCATGAACCACGATTTGATTAATTAATGGAATATTAATGAAGGTCATAATACTGGGTGGAAATCCCACTTAGGATAAATTATTGGTGTTGGTGTATATTCTAAAAAATATAATTTTTTATCATATGACTCTCACAAAGGAATTATTAGCCGATCTAGGAATTCCCGTGACTTTTACCACCAATCATGAGGGAGAGATGAGGCTTGGTGTCATGAATGTGGCTGTTTGGGGAACATGAGATTTTAATGTCCCCAAAATATGGTCTAATATATTATTTATATTAATATGGGTTGTGAATAACGTGTCTGTAATAGGCCACAAAAGGCTTGTAGAGGTAGATTCTAAGAACCAACACATAGTTCAGGGGCAGAGGTGGTCACCACATAATAACTATATGTTATTTCAGTATATGCTATCCATTCACTCCATTGTGGTGGTCACAAAGCTCATTGTAAAATATAGTTGGGGTAAATGGTTATTATAACCTAGGTTAGTTAGTGTATAATATAGGGTCATGAGTAAGGAAAATTGCATTCATTGTGTCCTATTTTTATTAATCATGATGTCGGGCCATCAACCATTCAAGGTAAGATTTTGGATGGGTCTAATTTTATTTTTTCATAATTTGACACTATATACTTACACTCATTTTCTATTTTCTTATTATTTAGAATATTGGATTTTGTGGGGGAGTTTTTATACTATGTTTTCTTCATTGATACACCCTTGGGAATGAAGTTATAGGGGAATAAAAAGTGTGTCGGTTTTGTTTTATTCATCATAAACTATAATTTCCTATAGGATTCTTCATGTCAGAAATGGGTGGCATTGATATAATTTTTTGGAAGAACTCAATCATCCATTACAGAGATATAATTGATTTTTACCACTGATGGGATTATTTTATATCTCATGATGGTATATTTCTTTTGTATATTGAAGATTGGGATGTTTGTGTCAGTCATGTCTGAATAGACATCCGACGACTAAGTGGCATCATCGCCCAGGTGACTAGTCTTATACAAGATGAATTGGAGTCTCATTTAGCCTATTTTTCATCTTTTTGTATCTATTACAATGATTCTTTCATATTTAATTCTCCATTTTTCAACCCAATTGAGGTAGATTTCACAATTGAGCATCTGGCTGATGTAGGGATGATCTTTTTTCCACCTCATCATATAGATCCTACAACACATCAAGAGATAATGATCCATAAGGGAGACAATTAGAAATGAGGATAATTCTACAAAGAATTTACCCTTGGGGTTATTTGTTTTATTTTTTCAAGAATTTCAACAGATCTCTAAGGTTATTTGTAGATTATTAGTGTCTTAAACAAGTAAGGGTTAAGACTTGTCACCCACTCCAATGCATTGAAGACCTATTTCACCAACTAAAAGTGGATTATTTCATCACAATGATAAATCACTATTTAGGTAGTAAGACTTTTTGATTTACTTTCTACACCCTTTAGAGGTAGATATAGCCTTTATCAGTTCCATGTGAAGCTGTTTGAGAATAAGAACATTCTAGTGGTCTTCATGGATCTAATGAATATATTCATGTATACATTTGTGTAATACATTATAGTTTTTATGAAATACTGGAGTACTCGAAGTCTATAGAGTACTGTACTATTTGTATGGAGATGGTTTTGAGCAAGTTTTGGGGTCAACAACATTATGGTAAATTCGTTAAATGACAATTTTGGTTGTATCGAGTGAATTTTATAAGGTCTAGTAATATATGAGGTTGGAGATTATATAGTTCTTGAGAAGGTTGATATCATAGATTCTTAGGAGAGGCCCAAGACTGTTTTTTAGATTTCTAGATTAATAGTAAAATCTGGATATTACCAAAGATTAATCCTAGACTTATCTTTGTTGGCGGGTTAATTGATAGGTCAGAAACGAAGGGGGTTAAGTTTATTTAGTTTTTTACTTGTGATATAGACTTTTTAGAGATATTTAAGGGAATTATTATCATTTTGATTTTGAACATACTAAGCCTTAGTAAAAAGTACAAATTATAATTGTATGCATCCTATGTCAGATTATGGTATTGCTTATGTAGAGGGGTGGGCAGTCACTTACGGGTCCAGGAAATTGAGAAAACATGAGTGTAACTTCCCAACCATTGATTTGGAGGTAGTTAAACTGTTAAATTCCCTTTGGTGTCAGTAAAACTACATTATGGGGGAGATATTTATGGTTTATACATATCAAAGAAGAATAAATACCACTTTGAACAATGTGACCTAAATCTCAAAAAGAATTATGTGTGTTGAGTAGATTTGATCATTTGATTTCATGTTGGATTATACCCTATAAGAAGGGTAAAGTAGTGGAAAACACATTTTATAGGAAAACATATATATGGGTTGTTCAAGAATTCAGTTCTGAGTGGTAGATCATGAACTTGTTTATAGTGATGCATTTCAATGTCCAAGAGTTCAAAGGAAGTACAAAATTGGATCCCCTATCTATTACTTAGTTACTATTAGATAAGGGGGAAGAGATCCTTTTATCAGATTCTAACTATCTAGTGATGAGGGAATGTATATATGTTGTGGTGCCACTTCTTGATAAGTTTTTACTTGATCGTCAGATTATTTATGTATGAGGATTAATGGTAGCCTCTAATATAATGTGCGAGAAGATGATGAGGGGCTATTATGCCTCAATATGGGTTGTGTATCTAGGTTAGAACAAGATGTTTCATGACATATGTAGGGAATATTGGTGGCCAATAATGAAGAAATACATAATTGGTATTGTTTCTTGATACCCAACCATCCAGCAGGTCAAGGATGAGCATCAGTGCCCTTACAGTCATCTCTAACTATTACCCATTCTAGAGTGAAAGTTGGGTGATGTGATGATGGATTTTATGACGCTTATAATGTGGAATCATCATACCCATGATTCATTTTTTGGTTATCATTGACTAAAAAATGATGGTAACCCACTTCATACTAATCAATGATCCTTCTATAGTTGAAGATATTGGTAGATCATGTGTCTATAACGTCATAATCCTTCATAGGGTCCCATAGAGAATCAAATAAAATAGAGGTTTTGGGAACATTTTGGATGGGGAAGGCAGTTTGAAGAGTTAGCCTTTGCAGAGTGTTGTATTTCTTTTTCAAAGAATATGAATGAATTCAATGTTTAAAAGGACTATAAACCAGATGATGCTTTGCTGATATGTATTTCACAAAAATCATAAGTCAAAAGAACTTGTAATTCAAGCCTTATGAATGATAGGGGGAGTAAAGAAGTGTTTTTGGAGAAGGAAAGAAAGTGGCATGCAAGTCAAGAGTGGAACACAAGTACTGGTGCACAAGAATTGGCGTGTCATTCATATTTTAGGATCATCACATCAAAATTTGACAAACAAAATAAGATGGAGCACAAGTTAAAGATTAACGTGCAAGTAAAAAAGTGTTGCGAAAGTATAATTGGCGTGCAAGTGTGGCGTGCATGTATAATTGGTGTGCAATTGTGGCATGCAAGTATAAGTGGCACGTAGGTGTATGTTGCACGCAAGTCATATTCCAACATCATCATATCAAAATATGACAATGGGAAGAAAGTTTCACGCTAGTGATGGAAGGGCGCACATGTGATGAAGCAGCAAGAAAGTGATGGAGCAGTGCAAATGTATTGGAAAACATGTGTATGTGGTCCTCAAGTCACCAAAATTCCTATAAATAGATGAATTTCCTCCTCATTTTTATGAGACTTCAACACTTAAGAGAAAATTTGAGCTCTAACCACGCAAGTAATAGAGGGTGCTCTTATCGCGCATATAGCAGAGGATGGCACACAAGTTGAAGCGGCGTGCAAGCTGAGGGATATTTATAAGACACACATGTTTTTCTGTGGATGTTTTGTCATGAATGTTTTGGCATGCAAGTTTTGGCATGCAAGTCTCCAGAGGCACGCAAACAGGGAGGAAATTTCAAGAAGTGGCATGTGGATTAGCCAAAGCTGGTGCGCAAGTATTGAGTAGGCACACAAGAAGGTGGCACACAATTATTGTGCAGGCGCACAAGCAGGTGGCGCACAAGTAGTGAGGCGTGCAAGGAGAAGGTGTGCAAGCAGGAAGGCGCTAAATCCGGAAGTGGCGCACAAGTTGTTTTCACCCAGAGGTTCCTACCACCTTCTGGGTAGGAAAGTGAAGTGTTTTTTTGAAAGAAGCGATTTTTGAAATCTCATTAAAAAGCACAAAATAATTACATTACCCTATTTGTGGTAAGAGGGAGAACACACACTATTGGATTGTTTTCAAAGTGCTACACAAGTGTAAGGTTATATACTACCCATTGTATTCCACATCAATGGATTGTTTTCTAGTGGATCGTGTGGTATTGGTTTGATTTTGTACCATACCAAGGACATAACTACTCTTTTTGAGTAGTGAACCTTGTAAATATTATGTTCATGCGGTTGTGTGTGATCAGAAGGGAATAAAATATTTAATAGGAGTTTAAGGTTGTTTTAAAAAATAGGAAACATAAAAAGAAAAAGATATCACTGATTCACCCCCTCCCCCTCTGAGTGATACTTGGATCCTGACTGGGAACTTCAATTGGTGTTAGAGCGACAGGTTCGCTTCGTTTATTCTTTGCTGAAGTGGTTGAAGAGAAGCTGTTATGGATAATTTTAATTGCATGAATAGTAAGGGGATTACTATTTTTGATAGAAATAACTATCACATCTGGATGTACAGAATGATGCCTTATCTTATGTCTCTCGGATACGATGTTCTTGAAACTACAACAGATGGATTTCCTACTATTGATGACAAGGTTCATCTTACTCGTGTCGATAATAAGAACATTGAGAATGCTGGAAGATATAAAAATGTGTTACTCTCATCTCTTTATGAGAGTGAATGTTTAAGAGAGAAAGGTGTTTCTACAACCAAAGGAATCTGGGACAAACTAAAGAACATCTATGAAGGTAATACAAAAGTGAAGAAGGCTAAACTAAAATCTGGAGACTGAAGTATAAGGATTTGAAAATGAGAGAATTTGAATCTGTTTGGGATTTCTTTAAAAGGATAAATGATATATTTAGTACAATCATATGTCTTGGTGAAATTTTGTTGGATTCTACAGTTGTTGAAAAGATCTTGAGAATTCTTCCAGAGAGGTTTGATGCTAAAGTGTCTTCCTTAGGAGATAGAGACCCTGAAACATTATCTTTGGATGATCTGTATTGCACTCTCATTACTTATGAGATGAGAAGAGAGAAGACTATGAAGGCCAAAACAAAAGCTGATAGAGAAATTCCATTCAAGGAAACAAATAGAGATAAGTCAAATAAGAATCTTTTTGAAGATGATGCTGGTGAATCTGATTCTGAAGATGAGGTACGTAAAAATTTTGATGAGATTTTATCCTATTTTTCTAAGAATGTGAAAAGAGGTACATAGAAATACAAGGGTAATCTTCTCTTGAAATGTTTTAAGTGTGGAGCCATTGGTCACTTTGTGGATAACTATCCTCAAAAGAATAAAGAAGAAATAATGATGATGATAACAGAAGGCCAAGAAGGTTGTTGAAGAAACAAGCTGACATAGATAAATATTTTTCAAAGGGGAAGGATAAGAAGTTCTTTAAATAAAAAAGAAGAAGCTTTTTATCTAAAGATGAAGATGAAGAAGATAGCGAAGAGGAATCTGAGAAATTATTTACTGACAAATATATAGAGAAGACCTTTATTGCTGCAGTAAATAATGAAGAGTATGAGAGAAATATTTCAGAAGAAGAAGAAACTCAACTTGAATATCATCTAGAAGAAGAGTTGAAATAATGCTTGAGGATGATCAGAAGGATTGAGAAGGAAAACAACAAGCTGACAAATGAAAATTCCACATTAAACAATCAAGAAGGATTTACTGATGTGAAAATCAAGATGGAAAAAGAGTTTTATGATTTGAAACAATCACTATAAAATAAAATGAATCATAATGATCATATTGAATTAAAGTAGAAGAAAAAAAGGAAGAGTTGGAACTTTTCCAACAGAAACTTTATAAAGCTAAATAAATGAATATCAGTTTCAAAAATTCTATCTCATATGTTGGTGAATGTTCTAGTAAGAATGAACCAAAAAAGGATCCAAAAATGTTACCTTTAAAGGTTGAAATGAAAGACAGAACTGGTTTTGTTGAGAACAAGGCTCGAAGGACCATGTATGTGGTCAAAGTCAGCAATAATGAAAAATCAGAAGTGCATAAAAATCACGATTCATGAAAGACTTCTAATAATTCAGGTGATGGTAAATATAAAATGAGTTAAGGTGTTATAAATGAAAACATGATGGTTGATGGTAAACATAGTTCTATTAATAATGTTGTTGAGAAAAATGTTCACACATCTAGTCAGTATAAAAGTTTCAGAGGAAAATATTTTTTCTATGGTTATTGGTGGTATTTTGGTGGATTCAGACACATGTAAAATTTGTGTTGGTTAAACTAAAAACATTAAAACTATTCCAAAATTTTTGAAAGAGAAGACTAAGGGGGAGTCAATCCTTTTAAAATAGAATGTCTCGAAACAAATTTCATAAGATATCTGAGAATACTGGAGTGAATGTTGAGAATAGGTTCCAACCAATGGAAACTATTTGTGAAAGATGTGATCGACCTAGACATCTGGACAAGGGCTATCTTAGTGTGTTACCAAAGAAACAAAATATTCTTAAAAATTCTCAAATTCCAGAGATATTAAAAGCTAAAAGGGACAGGTATGATATGTCTAAAAAGAAAGAGTGCATGTTTGTCTGGCCAGAAGACATTGAACTGGCTAGGATGTTGGAAGAAGTACAACAAAAAGTCAAGGAAAAGGAATAACAAAAAGCTCTTGTTGTTTAAACTAATTTGAAAGCTACAAAATAAGAACATCCATGGATTCTTGATAGTGGTTTTTATTAACATGTGACAAGATACTTAAAGATGCTGAATAATGTGAAAGGCTTCTAAGAAGAAACCGTTACATTTGGAAATGATGAATCTCTGAGAATCAATGGTATTGGATCAACCATCACCAGGAAAGAAAAAAATGAAATCTAAGAAAACATTATATGTTGATGGATTGAAACATAATATAATGAGTATTTCACAACTCTATGATGAGGGAAACAATGTTATATTCAGAAAAGATGGGTTCATTATGAAATGTCAAAATGATGGAAATATAGTTACAAGAGGCCAACATACAAAAGGAAACTTGTTCCAATTTGGTGAAGTAAAAAATTCTTGTTACGTGGGCATGGTGGATAAAAATCAATTATGGCATTATAGGATGGGACATATGTGTCAGAGAAACATGTGTAAGTTATCAATATGAGAAAGTGTCTGAGATATGCCTGATTTACCAAGAAGAAGAGATTTTTGTTGCACTATCTGTGAAAAAGGGAAGATTACAAACTCTTTTCATAAGATAGCTAAAATTCATTCAAAACAACCCTTGGAACTTATACATTATGATATATGTGGAACAATGGGAAATAAATCATAAAATGGAGATACATACTTCATTACTTTCATTTATGACTTTACTTTCATTACTTGTGTTATGTACATGAGACATAAGTAGGATGCTCTGAAAATGATTAAGAGTTTCAAGAGGAAAGAAGAAATGGAATGTGAGTATTCATTGAAAATGTTAAGAACTGATAATGGCAGTGAGTATAAGAATGAATTGTTTGAATGTTACCATGAGAAACATGGAATTCAGAATGTGTTCAGATCACCATACACAACATAACAAAATGGGGTTGCTGAAAGAAAGAATCAAAGTCTGATGGAAATGGGGAGAACTATGTTACTTTAACATTGTCTTTCTCATTATTATTGGAGGCAAACATTGATCACATCTATTTATATTCATAACTGATTCTCATATAGTACAAACTAGGATATGACTCCATATGAAATGTTCTATGAAAAAACTCCAATTTTGAACCATTTAAGTGTATTTGGGAGTCCATGCATTATAAAGAAGAAAGGTGGAAACCTTGGAAAGTTTGA
This sequence comes from Viscum album, assembly GCA_963277665.1. Classification (NCBI taxonomy): domain Eukaryota; kingdom Viridiplantae; phylum Streptophyta; class Magnoliopsida; order Santalales; family Viscaceae; genus Viscum; species Viscum album. Next base: position 1,075,732,687 of record OY728129.1, read on the forward strand.
GAAAAAAGGAGAGGATGGAATTTTTCTTGGCTATGCTCCAGAAGGAAGATGATATATATGTCTCAATGATGAAATAAGAAGAATTATTGATTCTTCAGATGTAAAAGTTGATGAAAATGTTGAGACAGAAAAGTAGTCATATGTTGATGTGGAAGTTGAGCAGGATACAGAAGCATTTGTTAATGATTATGATAATGCTACAGACCGTCTTAATCCTACCAGTGAAGAGGAATCTGACTCAGAAATATTAACTAATGAGGATAAAGTTCGAACAACTATTCCTAGGTTGAGGAAACAAGTGGAGGCTCAAAATATTATTGGAGATAAACATCAGAGGGTTCAAACAAGAAGAACAATTAATGCTATATCACATATTTCCCTTTACTTGAATGTTTAACTTAATGATGTAAATGGAGCATTTGAGCATCCAGAATGGGTTCATGTAATGAATGAATATCTTGATCTGATAGAGAATAATGATACCTGGGAACTTGTTCCCAAGCCGGACAACAAGAAAATTATTGGTACAATGTGGGTTTTACCAAACAAGCTGAATGAAGATTGTAAAGTAAAAAGAAACAAAGCAAGATTGGCTTGAAAAGGGTATTCACAAATTTAAGGCACTAATTTTGATGAATCCTTTTCTCCGTTGAAAAAATTAGAAACAATCAGAATATTTCTTCCAATAGCTGCACAACGAGGATACAAAATCATTCAAATTGATGTAAAATCTGCATTCTTGAATGGCGACCTTGATGAGGAAGTTTACATTGATCAACCTTGTGGATTTTTTATTTGAAAGGATTAAATTTATGTGTGTATATTGAATAAGGATTTTTATGGGCTAAAACAGGCTCTGAGATCATGGTATTCTAAATTAGATACTTGATTAAAGAAGATGAATATTAAGTAAGGGAGAGTTGACAACAATCTATACATCAAGGAATGTGAATAGTTTTCACTGATCGATATTGTTTATGTTGATGATATTAAATTTGCAGGAAATGATGAAAGATCATGTGAAAAATTTGATGAGGACATGAAGAATATATTTGAGATGTCCATGTTGGGTGAAATGAAGTACTTTTTTGGGATACAAATATCTCAAAAGAAGAATCATGTTTTTTTTGACTCAAGAAAAGTATGCTACGGAACTTTTGAAGAAGTTTGGCATGGAAAATTTGAAACCATATTCCACACCAATTTCAGTGGGAACCAAGTTGTCTAAATATGGAGAAGTAAATGATGTTTATCAGAAAGAGTTTCAAAAGCTGATTGAAAGTCTGTTGTATTTGACTGCCTCAAGACCTGACATTGTCTATGCTATCACTTTATGTGCATGATTTCAGAGTGATCCTAATGAATCACATTTGACTGTGAAAAAATAATTCTCTGATTTTTCAAAGGCACACAAAATAATAGAATCAGGTATAATGGATCAGGAAATATTGACTTATTCGGTTATTATGATGCTGATTGGGCATGAAATGTTGATGATCGAAGATCCACATATGGTGGAGTTTTCTTTCTGGGGAGAAGTTGTGTTAGTTGGAAAACCAAGAAATAGAATTCAATAACACATAGCACAACTGAATCTGAGTATGTTGCTGCTTCTCAAGTTGCAACTCAACTAATGTGGATGGAGACACAGTTAGAAGATCTACTTGTCGAAGTAAAGCTACCATTTCTCTTGAGTTGTGATAATCCAAGTGCAATAAATCTTTCAAGAAATCTGGTACAACATTATCGTTCAAAACACAATGTTATAAAGTAAGACTTCATTAAAGAGAAAGTCGATAAGAATGAATTAAAGCTAGAGTATGTTCCTACATCTGACCAAGTTGCTGATATATTCACCAAACCTTTACCGAAAGAACCATTTGAAAAATTGAGGTTGAACATGGGTGTCCAACCTCTTTCTCATCAAGGTTAAGGTACGTGTTTCTGTCCCCACACTCATATTTCCTTTCGATAGTGTTGTCCAGGGGATAATTGTTTCATAAATTTATCCTTATAGATGCATGCATAAAGGGGCGGTTGTGGGTAAGTAATGAATGCAGCATGTATGTGTGTGAACTATTCTAACTGTTTGTTGTAGTGGTTGTAGGAAATAATATTTTTTTTCCTGGAAGGTTGAATAAGTGAATAATGATGAAGTAGAAGCTTGAATGATGTCATGATAGATGTTATGAAGAAGGATAAGGAGATATGATCATGGGATTTCATGGTCACTGCCTTTGGACATCATGGTTTTGGCTATCAATAAATCATGTTTCCTACAATGAGTTAGCTCACGTAGGCTTAGAATTGTTGATAAGTAATCCATTGAATATGGTTACAATGTTCAATGATTTATGATTCTTGGTTGACAACAAAATCCAAAGGTGGAGATTGTTGGGACCAAGTTGGATGGAGAAGGCAGTTTAAAGAGTTAGCCTTTGCAGAGTGTTATATTTTGTTATCAATGAAGATAAATCAAGGAACATTGTAACAGGACCATAAACTAGAAGATGCTTTACTGATATGTATTTCACAAATATCATAAGCCAGTAAAACTTGTGATGCAAGCCTTATAAAGTATATGGGGAGTAATGAAGAATTTTTGGCAAAGGAATGAAATTGGCATGCAAGTCAAGAGTGGCACGCAAGTATTGTCATGTAAGTATTGGCACAAAAGGTTTGGAACACAAGTATTGGTTCGAAAGTCATATTTCAGGATCATCACATCAAAATTTGAAAAAGTAAATAAGATGGCGCACAAGTTAAAGATTGGTGTTCAAGTCAAAAAGTGGAACACTAATATAATTGGCGTGCAAGTGTGGTGGGCAAGTGTAAGTGTCGCGCAAGTGTGGCGCGCAAGTATAAGTGGAATGCAATTGTATGTTGTGTGCAATTCATATTTCAACATCATCATATCAAAATATGACAAAGGAAATAAAGTTTCATGCTAGTGATAGAAGAGCGAAAAAGTGATGAAGCGAAGCGCAAGTGATGGAGTGGCACACATGTATTCGGGTGCAAGTGTATGTGGTGTGAAAGTCACCAAAATGCCTATAAATAGATGACTTGCCTCCTCATTTTTTATAAGAGTTCAACAATTATGATAAAATTCTAGCTCTAACCATGCAAGTAATAGAGGGTGCTCTGATTGTACAAGTATCAGAGGATGGCGCTCAAGCTGAAGCGCCACACAAGTTGGGGGATATTTATCAGACGCGTAGGTTTTTCTGTGAATGTTTTTCCATGAATCTTTTGGAGCACAAGTTTCCAGAGGCGTGAAATTTGGTAGGTGATTTAAAGAAGTGGCCTGTGTATAAGCCAAAGGTGGAATGAATGTTGTGAGCTGTGCTCAAAGGTGGCACACAAGTATTGAGTGGGCGCGCAACCAGGTGGAGCCTAAGTGTTGAATATGTGCGCATGCAGGTGGCACACAAGTAGTGAAGCACACAAGCAGGTGGCATGAAAGCAAGAAGGAGCACAAGCAGGAAGTGGTGCACATGTTTTTTTCACCGGGAGGTTACTACCAGCTTCGGGGTAGGAATGTGAAGACTTTTTTTTGAAAGAAATGATTTGTGAAAGCTCATTACGAAGAAAATAAATATTACACTACCCTATTTTTGTTAAGAGGGAGCACACACACTATTGGATTGTTTTCAAAGTGAGACACGAGTGTAAGGTTATATCCTACTCGTTGAATTCCACATCAATGGATTGTTTTCTAGTGGATTGTGTGGTATTAGGTTATTTCGGTACCATACCAAGAATGTAGCTACTCTTGTTGAGTAATGAACCTTGTAAATATTGTGTTCATGTGGTTGTCTATGTTTAATAGGGAAGAATCTCCTTAAAAGGAGGCGAACGTTGTTTCAAAAAACAAGAAACATAAAAAAAATATATCATTGATTCACCCCTCCCTCTATCAGAGATACTTGGATCTTGACTGGGAACTACAAGAGGTCCCAATTTCACCTCAATATTTTCGAAGGACCTTTTCAAGGAACTGGTCCCACATTTCCATCTGAGCACTACATATAATACATGGATGGACGGGTAATCAGAGGGTGTTATTAATGAGTTAAAGAATATTTTTTGGGTTTGTATCCTTGATTTTGATGTTAAAGGGAGATTCATATGGACTTTTAATAGTTATTTTATACCAATAAATACCATGGATCTGATTAAATAAATCTATACGGGGCCTTGTATGGAAGGTTTTGTTGAACACCCTTATGCTGGATTAAAGATGGGGGGCCATCGATGCATGGTTTAATACTAATATAAGATACATATGAGAATATATGGAAAATAAATAAGAGGGTGACAACTACTCAAATATGTAATAGGTCCTATAAAGACCGAAGATGATGTACCCTAGAGTTTGAGTTGGGAGATCCAGTTTTCATAAAAATAACATTAATCCTAGGGAAACATCAGATTAAGAAGAAGTTTAAGTTGATACCAAGGTTCATTGGGTCATTTGAGGTTATATATAGATTAATAACCATTGTTTATTGACTAGCTCTCCCACATCGGTATGAAATAATGCATGACATGCTCCAGTTCTCATAGCTTCAATAGTTTCCCATGGACCTGAATCATGTTATCAACATTGATGACATCGAGATGGAGGGAAATTATTCTTTTGAGGAATATCTCATGTGTATCCTGGATGATAGTGAAATTACCCTTTGTGGTAATACCATCCCACTAGTATGTGTGCTATGGAAGTATTGGTAGAACTAAAAGGAATCTTGGGAATAATATTCAGATGTTTTTGTCCAGTGGTTGTGTATTTTTATAGATATTGTTGAATAGGTTCGGGAGTGTAGCTCGAGGAAGAGTTAAAATTAAATAGAGAGGTTACAAAACCTCATGCCCTTTTAGGTGTGTTTTTATTTATGTTTTCGGTTTACCCCATGTTAATTCCATGATTAATCATTTTAAAGGAAGTTTGGGGGTCTCAATGGTGTCTTAGAAGCTTGGGAATATGTCAATTCATGTAGCCCAAAGGTTGTAGTACCACTAGTTTTCCAATGGTCTTCTTATGGTCTTATAAGGCCACATGAACCCCATCGACTCATCAATAGTCTTTTTGTAGAATTTTAACGGGGTTGTTTGGTTTTTTACCCCTTTTGTAACTCCTTAAGATTTACCAATTTTCCCCTCCCCCATTCTCACTGAATCCACCCCTATAAGCCTCATCTCCTTACTTCTTTCTCCATGATCAATTTGATTCACCAGTTCTTTATTTTTTATTTTTTTATTTAACTGATGACCTATATGTAAATCTATTACTTTTATCTCTTATATTAATATTTTATTGTATTTCTATATATTTCCTTCCATATTTATTTCATATACCTTATCTTTGGGGTATTCCTCTATTACAACAATATATCCCATTCTAAATTGAATCAAAGGCTGATATCAAATTTGTGGACCTATTTAGATACATTATAGGTGTTCCCTAAGTATTCTCCAATAATTTCATTTTATTTTCTTATGTAATAGTAAAATTCCTAAAGACGGTTCTCATGCAGGACCTTAATTGTTTCTCAAATACTTAAACCAAGTCACTTTTTACAACACATCCCCTTCAAATTGATTTATTGTCAAAGGGAAAAGGATTGTATCATAGGTTAAATTACTTCGGATTCTACGTCTTATAATATTCCATTGGAAACTGGAAAATGATTTGGGTTGGTGTATATTTTTTAATAATTGAACCTAATAATTAAAAATAGTATTTATGTTACCCTTTTTAAGTTTCTTGAAATTGGTTCTATAATTAAAAAATTGATATTTGGTTTTTGTATTAAAATTTTAAAATGGATTCAATATCATATTATTTTAATTTTTTTTTGTATTATGGAATTGATGAGTTTCTCCTCGATAAAATATTACGTATGTGGTCTTAAAAGATATGACTCATCGAATATTAGTTAAAACCTATGTGATCCTAAACCCCAAGTTGACCTGTGAGGACACGGATGGGTATATTACCCTCAGGTGCCAGTTGAAATGGGGACAAGTACATTACCCCTTATCAACATTGGTTTTGGGTTGGCATGATCCTCATGATGTACTCAGAGACATTTGGCACTTGCCAAAGCACGTGGGTAAATCATCAGGTGTCACCATAGAGATCTGGTTTAGAGTTTCCTTCATTTAGTTATTTCTCTAGTTATCCAAATTGTTTATATATGGAATCATCACATGAATTTTTTTTTTCTAGAAAAGATAAATTAGAGATGTTCATTGTGGTCGTATACTATTTCGTACTCACACAATGTCTGGGTCATCATTTGATACTCAAGAAGTCTTTAATTATGGGTGGGACAATGACAATAAAAAATGATAAATATGTAATTTCATGCAAGGATAGAGAAGGGGTATGGGTTTTGGGTTGGATATTGTGCCACTTTTGAGTATCATGTTGTCTTTGGTATTTACATTTTTGATCAGTTTTGTACATTTTTTATAGTTGATGAAATGTATTTCTTTTAACCACTATGTAGCATCATGTTTTTATAATGGAGAGTTTGTATTTAGTGCATGATTTTTTATCATTCATCTCTTATGGTTTGACGTGATTTTTTTTGTTTCCCTTACTTATAATGGTTATTACACTTAGACCATAGAGTATCGTATACCTAAAGAATATTATTGGAGCATAACCAGTAGTTGGTATCCTCTTTTATATGGGGTGGCACACTAGAGGTACATTGGATACAATTAGTTCAGGCACTGATTAGTGGTCTAGGGAGGTTGGGAATTATAATTAAAATCCACTTTCCTTGAAGCTATTATATCTTATGATTTCATCATATAAATATTTAGACCTATAAAACCACTCTTAGAAACTAACATTACATTAATGAAATTAATCACTTCATGGAAATTAATTTGTTATCCATGAAAAATTCTTGCGACACAAATGAAATTTTATATTACAAAATAGAATATAGAATAAAAATACATAATTGATTAGATGAAATCATTAAAAGAAAATGTATATATCAAATTGGAAAGGATATTGGGTTTAAATTGTTTCACAACAAAATGTTTCAAAACAAATGAGACCAAATTAATAACAACACCATTATAAGGGCCAAGAAAATCATATCACTTCTAGAAATAATTTAAAATATGAAATGAATTCAGGCCTACCAAAAGGAAAAACATTTAACAAAAGACTACATGGAACTCATCTATTCTATAGGCCTTTGTTAGGTTTATAAATTTTAAAACCTAAATGACATTAATATCATTTATATAACCAAGAAATCCTTGAGTAATCTATGGAGATAGAAATATTTATCCATTATTCCACAATATTTGAAATAAATGAATAATTAGTATTGAAGAGAGTATCATAATATCTAGATATCAACCACTTAATATCATCTCCAATGACTAACCAATGTTCATCCAAATTAGGATATTTATGAATGAAGATCATTAATTTACTAGCAGCATATTTTTTATGAATGAAATATGTGTTTTGATCCCATTTATAAACAAAAAACACTAAATACTAACTACTAAAATATTCCTACATAATTAAAAACATGACATAAAACTGGTAGAATAAGATTATAACTATATCAAATAATATAATTTTTTCAAACTTTTATAAAACCTGTATAGTTCATTATCTCACAAGAAAAAGGGTGGAATTTTAATCTGCCTTTTTTCTACTGGTAGTTGTTTATTCCATCGCTATATAGATTTGAAGTGGTTACCCAAACTAACACATATTTCATATTCATTAACCATTTAGAATGATTTTTTATTTTTTTTGAATGATTTTTTATTTGCATCATTTTTGGATCATTTAGTGGAGGTTTTTAATTCATTTCATAGTGTTTTTTATAAATATAGCTAAAAATAAAATAGGGGAAGTCTAAATAACCATCGTTATATACATTATTGGAGGCTATAGATAGAATAAAATACTATTAACCACATCTAAATATATTTTAATATACCTATATAGAATTATTTATCATAATCCAACAATAAATATATTACCAAAAATAATAAAATATTGAATAAAAGAATATTCATATAAAAACATAGACATCCAATCAACTCAAGCAAAATTTCACAATAAGCTCATCATATATATTCCATAATACATCCACAATCATATATATATATATATATAAACTTAGACAACCTATATCATTATTCATCAATATATATATATATATATATTGTTTCCAATAATAATGTGCCATAGACAATATACTTCTATCCGATGGACTCTATTGCATCCATATACCTCCACATCTTGTAATCAACTCGAACAGACCAATTCATGTCATTAGGTGGAACAGAAAATAAGATAGAAATTATAACCTATGAAATAAACCAAAACTAAAGTAGAATCCTTGATAATATTTAAACATACTACAAAAACTAAGAATCATAATGATTACCTTCTATATAATTTCATGGATCAGAATAGTCAACCTCCCACCTACTATCATAATATATCTCCTACTATAGAAAACATAACATTTAAGATTAGAAATGATAAAGAGAATATTCACATGATATTTTCATAATGTTTCATATAAATTTTTTTATTTTGTTAATATAATAGAATAAATCTAAACATAAATTAAATAATATATCATTCCTAACACTTTTAAAACCTAAACATACCTATTTAAGATACAATTCAACACTTAAAACTGAAAAGGAATAAATATATAACAAACTAATAAATTTTTAAATATTATTGTGGTGTGATTGAAATTTACATAATAAAAAATTATAATGTATTTGATATAGAAGCATGTAATATATTTTAAAAATAATTCAATGATGGTTTTCACATGATTTCCCATCAATGTGAGGTCATTTACTCCAGTTTTGATAAATACATTCATGCTTTATAATTTTAGAGAACTAAAACCATTTTTACAAGAATATCTGAAAAACCGTATATCATAATATTGTGTCTTCTATTTCTACATTTTAAAAATAAATACATGTCCTTCCAACATCATTTTCCAAGTTATGACTACCTCGCACACATTTGTAAAGACTTGTGAATCTTTTAAAATCTATTAATAATCCATTCTAATTAGACCACATACTAGATGGATGTGTTTTATATATTTTGATGTCACAAATAATTAAATAGTGGTTATGTCATAATTTTATATCAATATTAGATAATTTCCTATGGTTATGACCATTACATGCATGTTTAAGTGTTTCAAAACACTAAAAATGCATTTACATGCATCCTGGGAAAACCATAACCCATATTGACATTCCATTGGTTCCTACATTTCAAAAATCAATGAATATTACTTTTCTTATGATTTAATGGACATTAAACACATGAAGCGGGTTGTATGGAATATAATTCATTTCTTTAATATAAAAGTGCTATTTTTTACTTTCAAACTCCTGTTATAAATCCAAAACATAGAAAATAAATTCATATTTTCTTCATACATTATGAAAATGAAACATAATTTATTATTGACATATAGGTTTCGAATGCACAATAATATAACATGTGATTTGGTCTGTATAACTCAAAGTTAATGTTTTTTATATAAAAGTGTCAATTTAGTTTAAAACATATGTCACATTATCAATCTCTAGAAAACAAAATAAGATTATTTTAAAACATTATGAAAATGAATTATTGTTTAATGTGATGTGTAGGAATTAACCACATCTCATTTATAAACATGAAGTGGGAGGTGTGACTCAAAGTACATTTTTTTCAATATAAGTGTCATTTTAAATTAAAAACCCAATAACAGTGTGGAAACAATAAAAATTGATCTGAATGTTTTGAAAATTTCCAAAAATGATCCATGATTTATTTTTGATGTGTGGGAATTGAATACACTTTAATATGATATATGATTTGGTTGATATGACTCAAAATCATTGTTTTTAATATAAATGTTTCATTTTAGTTTTACACATAGATGTTTTATTTTTTCATTAAAAATATGTGAATGATCGATGGAGTTTATAATTTACATTAGTAAGAAGAGTTATAAGGTGAGAAATTTATTTGGGGATCACGCCTATTATCCTCTGAAATATAGAAAATAAATCATTTTCAACTGATGACCACCAATGATCATGTGTTTGCATCTATGAGTCATGTTCTTCGACTTTTACTCTCAACCATAAAATTTCCCTTTGTGCCTCTTGATTAAAGGCACTATTTAAACTGTCACTATGTGTACTAGAATATGATGATGATTCCCCACCAAGGGAAATTTAGGGAGTATGCCCAACACCCATCCCTTGTACATTCCCAGGGGGATCCTTCCCTAAAAAATTGAAATTTCATCTTTATGGTATACCAATTATTATTGTGAAGGGTTCACATCCAATGCTTTTTAAATTATAAAATGCAACTAAAATGATATTATCCAAGAATTTTAAATTTTTGCGAACTTTATAATATGATCTAATTAATAAATATTTCACTACTTTTAAATGTTATTTCATTACTAAAAACCATAAGAATGAAAAATAAATTATAACAAAAAAAATTATGAAACCCAATTAATTGGGGATGACTAGATGGATAAATCAACACTGATATAGCTAATTGGAACCCACTGATCCCCGTAGTGGTTCCCATTAATGGATTTTATGCCATGTATGTTTTTATAATTTATTTTTCGTCATTATGTTTTTATAATAAAGAAATAAAGTTAATGAACAATGAAAAGTGCTTAATCCAACCTCTTTGGTAGGTTTATTCACAAAACTATAATTAAGTTTCCCATAAACATTAATCCGCATCTCTATATATCCAATAAAGTGACTTAATTCATTAGAATTTATAATATATATATATATATAGGTTTTAAGAATCCATTAAATATAATAAAATAATATAAATAATAATGGATAAAATACAACCAAGGTTTTCTGTCTTATTAAAAAATTGTATGACCTAGTGATATTAGGAATGAATTGTTTCTCACGATTCATATTATTTTTTATAATTCATTCAAAAAATTACCAACATATATCAAAATTATAATTTTATTATGTTCATGTTTTTAATATTATATAAAATATTCAATTAACTCATGATATGAATCTTTATTAATATTGACAAACATCATCCACTCCTTATAAGAAATTAATTTAGGAACTTTCATATATGTTTTTCATGATCTAAGAGATTTTTTTATTAAACTCCTTCAATAATCACCATTAAAAACACTCAATTTCATGCCCAAATTTTTCAGTCCATGGTTGTGAAATACACTCACTGGTATCAGAATGAAAAAACATCTAGAAATATAAAACATATCACTTTATAAGAATATTTCTAATTTTACTCATATATTTTAAATTAGTTATCAGTGAATATTAAATTAACATTACCATTAACTAGTTATTAAATACCTCATTTTTTCATGTTTTGGGAATATGATTCCAATCAATATAATTAACTAAAAATCTCAATATTTCGAAAGCAAGTTTCCTATTAATTTTTCATATATTATAGAAGTATTAATAGTATGTACCCCAAACTCACCAAATGGAATGATAATCTTGATTTATTTTAGATCCCTTACATATTTTGTGTTCATATTTATATCTCTATTATTATTATCTGTATCTGTTTGACAAATTCATTTAAAAATTAGTAATATAAATAGTTCTTTTATACAATGAAATGCATACTAGTAATTGTAACTCCCTAATAACCCCTATGTGGTGGGGTTTCCAAATTTTCAATCATTGTAGGTTCATCAAATGCTTGGATACCAACAATGTCTGGGGAACCAGCTGGCTCTCGAGAAGTAACTAGTACAATACAATAACTTAGATCCACTGAAGTTGATGACAGTGGTGGTGTTCTCTAAGATGTTGATCAACTAAGATATATAATTTTTTTGTTCATTGCATTCTTGTTGTTAAAATGTTTCAATATATACTAAAAGTATAAAAAATAAAGAAAATTAAATATTTTTACAAATAAATATATAAATAATAGATAATTCTATATAATTATGAAGCACTTAAAAATGATAAATTATAATATTATTTAATTACCAATTTATACATTAAAATATCTTTATCATCATTTTATTAATTGTTTCCAACATCCATTAATATGACTACTTAATTTTATCAATCTCTTGCAAGTTAAATTAATTCAATATTATTTGGAAAACATTGAATTATATTTTTGGTTTGGTGAGGTTAACTATAAAATCGAATGAGTTGATATTCATCACCCATGTCATATAAGTGTCTCTAAATTAAGTATATAACAACACTATAATATTTATATATATATTTCATCATCAGTATAATAAACTATCATCACCTGGAAAGACAACATAAGTGGATCCTACACCGAATTCTCACCAATAGGGAATAAGTGGGAAAATTTGATAGAAGTAAAATAAAAGAAATCTTTCATTATATCCCTATAAATTTTTACCAAATGGAATTTTCATAAGAGAATTCAAAATTTGACATTATAGTTTTATTCAGTTATATCAATCATATTTCCATGGTATCCCACCTCTGCATGTGTAAATAGACAACTATATTGATTTTCAAGTATTCTTCACTATAAATTGTATGACACATGGAGCTATTAACATTTTTGGAATCCAATATATTATCCTTCCTTAGAAGACCCCAAACCAAAAATATCAAACCATTTATTATTTTAGATTGATTCTAAAATATCATTATATATAAATGATGAAATAAGGTGCTAATTTTAACATATAAAAAAATAATTACATGTCAATAATATGAATAAGAGTATATTGTTACAAAATAGGTGAAGCATTCAATAATCTCCATATTAATTTTTTTTTCAATTCCATATCATTTTGATCTCAACCCCTAGTCCCCTATTATTTTGAAATATAAATTATTCAATTAATGGTTCTAAAAAAGAATATTAAGATACATATATTTACTCACTTTTAGTATGTCTAATTCAATAAGTGTAAAATTTGACCGATTTCAAGTTGGTCATCCGACAGTTAGAAATAACGATGTGAAATATTTTGAATGGGAATTAGCATATATTTCATCAAAACTTCTAACATGATTGTGTCTACTCTTAATACCATCCAAATACATAGAATACAAGGTTGAAAACATTTCATCTATATGACATTTAGCAATAGATCCTTATGGTTGAGATTTATTTCTCGTATATGATATCAAATGACCTATGTATGTGATGAAAAAGTGGAAAAAATAAATAAAAAATTCACACATGTATTTGATAAAATTGAAATCATCAATGAAAAAAATTATTATACCTCTTGATTGGATACAACACTCGATAGTGTACCGGTCCACCAAGTTTATCTTATTCAACTAAATGAAAAATAAAATTAATCATGACTATGAAAAATAAAGGTAGAATTAATATCTTTAAATGAAAAAGTGTAACACACCATGATTTCATAATTCATTATCACTTTAATGTAATTCAATAGACTGCACCACACACGTCACCGAGTTGAAGCACAACACGACTTACCAATCTAGCCATTTAAAAAGATGTTACTAATAGTATTAAATACTTTTTTGTTTTTATATAATCCATATAATTTTAACATCCATATTATTTGTTTTCAGACTTAATATAAGAACAAATTCAATTTTTTAATATAAAAGTAGTGTTTTTAAAAACAAATAGAAATTTTACCACCTTTTAATAGAGAACCATTTTTAATTCCAGTATTTTACACTTTTATATATTAAATTTTACTAAATAAACATCTTCTTTAGAATAGGGAAATGATAATTTAGTTTGGGAAATTTTTTCTGATTTTTTGTTATCTTTTATTTTGTAATGAATTGTGAAAATTACTAAATTTTAATCAAAAAAAACTATTTTAATAAAAAAAATTAGTTTTAAATTATAAATTTTAATTGTTTGGAAGTATAATTATATTTTATTTTTATAAATAAAACCAATTTTGGTCATTTGATGTAATTTAACATTTAAATTGGACAAAAAACATTTCAATCTTTTGATGGTTCTTATTTCTCAAAAACCTTCTTTCGGGTTTTGACAACGATAATTAATTTTAAATTAATTAATGTAACTTATATGGTTTTTATTTTGTAAAATATAAATCATTTTTTAATTTGTAATTTCAAAATTCTCTAAGGGTTATTTTTTGGATTTTTTCTGAAAACATTCAATTTTTTATGAATAGTGAAAATACTACATAGTACATAATAACCGACTTTTCATTTAAATAATTTTTTTTATTAAAAACATATCTTAAAATAGATAAATTAATAGATATATTAGTACAATTTAAGTCATTGTATTCATTTTATAATAATATTTGATATATAATAATTTATTAATCAATTTTAACGTCTTTTTACCCACCTTCTAGGAACATTTGCAAATTTGAATAAAACATAATTTTATTGCTTCTGTGAATTCAATTTCAAAAATCTGAGAGACATAGTTGACATCAGTAAGTAAAATTCAGTTCAATTAGATGAAAATAATTTTTTATGAATAGTAAATTTTGAATTTTATTTAGCACGGTTAAAAGTAAATAAGGTAATTGAAGGTAAAAATAATTTTAAAATTACCCCAACAAGTGTCTTAATTCCATTGGATAACTTTATTTTTACCAAAATAAAACTTATGACAAAAATATGATCCTATTTGATTCACTTGCATTTGATTAGGACATTTATTATATTTTATTTAAAGATGTGTTAAAAGTAATAAAATAAAAATTTAATATATAAACCATTTTTAATATAATGATATACAAAATATAAATTTGTAAATAAATATTAATTAGAAATATAATACAATTTCCTACGTCATTGTATTTTATTTATAATTTTTAGTCATCAAATAATCAAATTTATTTATGACACAATGATGGTGAAGTAATTATCTTCATAATAAAATGTTTAAATAATTTATATTATCAATATTAAAATAAAATTATTAATGACATCGACGAATTTTATAGGTTAATATGACATTTTAAGGATTATTAAATTTATTGTTTTTGAAGTCAAAAATATGATATGACTTTTAAAAAAGAAAAATACTAAATTGTGTCATGATTTACATAAATGAGTTTAAAAAAAACTATGTTATTAAATGATATAAAATTCCTAAAAGTATAAGAATCAACCAAAAAACTTAGATAATGTTACATATGTCATTAATGAACCAATTGAGGTTCTCCTGTCATTTTATTGTATATTTATTAACCATATAGAGTAATAATACAAGAAGACATTGTAAAAGTGAAACTTTTTAACTAAGAGTTAAATCTAAAAGATATGCTTAATATAGCGACCTAAACTTGTCTAAAACCTATTGGTATAGATAATTTCGACCCATCCACACTTACCCTTGATAGAAATCCATTTGGATGTATTTGAAACCGAAAATCATATTAAAATAAATTAACATTTCAATCTTTTCCAAAAGTGCCCCTCACCTCCCTTATTAAAGGGTACTACACATTATCATTACTTAACACCTCCAAATCCGTATGTCTTGTCCAAAACCTACTCCAATATTTTTCAAAAAACCCTCAATTCATTTTAGAGGCCTTACATTGATCCAAAATCCAACCTAATAATCTTTTTTCCCCAAATCAAAAGGAAGCACACGAAGAAGAGGTATTTATTTCATCACCTCTTTCAATGTTCATTTCTTCTTCCACTCCTTCATTCTTTTTTATTTCTATAATAAAATAATAACTTCAGTAAAATCTACATAAAGAGATGTTATTATAAATATGGTAAAACCATATTAATTATTCTATCCATCCTATGAATTAGAAAGTCACCATACATGCGTTCATAGTGCTTACCATCTCCACGTCATGTTGTAGTTGGTTATTCAACACTACATTATTTGGATGAGTTTAATAATGAGTATAATAAATTTAAATAATTAATATCAAATATTAATTATTATATATATATATATATCATAACATCCAATTAAACACCATTTTACCATTTAAAGAATGATGTTGTCGCTCGTGTGTACGTACGGCTTACCATCTCCACGACGTGATGAGATTCATCTTCAACGATCACCATTCAATAATTGATATATATATATATAGTATGAGATATATGAAATAATATTTCTATTGTTATAATATATATTTATTTAGATAAATATATGTCATTTACTTAATTCTATACCGTACGATAAGAAAACAGAAACAACGATCATGCGTACATACAGACTACCATCTCCATGAACAGTGTTTCCATTTCATAAATCTATCCATTATAAATATTTATATTCTGAATATATATAATATATAAATATTGTTTTATATTTTGGATTTATGTAAAGAATTATAATCGTGATATGATAAAGAATTACAAGTCAAAACACGTAAGATAAAGAAAGCAATTATTACCCGAAATATTATTTTAACATGAAAATTATTACAAATTAGTAGTATAAAGTCATAAACGAATCATATAAGATATCATTAATTTTAATATAATTATGTTTTAATTAAATAAAATTCTATAGTAATTATACAGGAGGCTAAATGTACCATTGACTAAAGTAATGTACAAGTTAAGGGTTAATTCCTCAAACTCATTATTAGTTGTGATTTTTTATATGTATGTTTTTACTAGACATATTTAATATCCATGACTATATTTTTTAAAATAGTTTCCAAAAGGATTTTTTTAAAGTTAAAATTTAACTAAAACATTATTTTAAATGGTAATATATTTATTCTTCTAAATCATTCTCATTAATTTCCATGTTTTTAAAATGGGTTTAGGGATTTAATTATATGGACACGAATGTTTTAATATGTTAATTCCATTAAAACTTTTCCAGGTGGTATGGGACACTTTGTATAAGGAAATGACCTTATTACATACATAATATTGAATTTAGTCAAGAAAAAACATCTTTTTAAATTGATTATCTTTTTAAGATTATAGCTTTAGCGAATTAGGAAAATACATTCATGACATTACACATTAATACAAAGTGGATACCATAAAAACAGTTTCGATTTTTAACAAAATATAAAACATTAAAACATAAACCAAGACTCCTTGAAAACTATTAATCATTTATCATGGCTTACTTACTTGTCTTACATACCCATTAACCTGATAAAATCATTTAAAATGTTGGTATGAGCACAAACGCTCAGTAATGCATTGAAAAGAAGGAAATATCACATTAGTCCATGAATACTCGTAACGTATGAAAGCATTTTCAAAAGACATTATTGTCACCCATATATAATTACTTTGGGTAACATGAGATTTACACAAGATCCAAACAAAACATGAGAATATAAATATAATCATAAAGGTATATTGGGGAATTACTTACATAATCTTGTAACCATTCATGGATACCTTATAATTTCTAACCCTCACGGCTACCTTACTTTATGTAACCATCCATGTTACAGTTGGAGTAACCATTCGGCCGACCTCCAATGTACTGAGACCCAATGCATTAAAGGGAGATATATTTCCCACCCTTCATAATAAAAAATTCCCAAGAACAAAAGCATAATCTTACAACATGAATAATTCCATGAAAACATTTCATTGGAATTTCGTAAAACCGAATTAAAAATGGATTTTTAAAGAAAATCCCCTAATAAATATCATACAATTAAAGATAGATGTAATAGAGTGGATGGAATATGTATATATACAGTAAATAAAAATAATAAAAAATATTACAAACAGAACCCGTCACACAAACAATTTACATAGCACATAAATAATGAAGTAGAAGGTTAACCCAATGAATGGAAATCGGTTTAAGAATTCTTTTACCTTGGGTTTGTCTTACTTCAAACATGTTTATAATCCCTGTATAATAGTTAAATGATATTTATTAGTATTTAAAAATAAATTTTCATGTTTATAACATCTTATATTATCATTTAATAACATCATTTCAACGTTTTATTCTTAGTATTTTACTCATTTCAATGTTTTTGGGTGAGTTCTTAACATGATTTCCGTGATTGGTTCATAGTGGATGTTCATGCCGACAGAAAGTGAAATTCAAGAATTGGAATCAAATGGTATTTACATATTTCTAGTAACATAATTTATACGATTTATCATTTTTATTTTTAATATGAGGATGATTCATAAGTTAAAACATTAATGATGTTCGTTTAGATCATTTTAGTGGTTCTTTGATAATAACAACCTCATTTTGTCTTATAAATTAGAACCACGAGTAAAAAATAATTATAGAACCATGGGTGAGTCATAAAAAATATATTATAAATTTGATCAACCATATAAATGGTTTCATGACCAGACCTGAATGAATTAATGGAAATTGAAATCACATCATCCACGATGTTGGTAATTCGACACATCACAAACAATGTTTTTATTCCTTAAATAAGTGAGTGAGGAGAAGAATAATGATGAGGAATTTCCTATGAACATCATAAAATACAGAATATAAATTATTTATGGAGATTTAATTCCACTTGGGTAAGATGTGATGAATAAATAATGAGAAAGAAACTCAAAATAAAAGAATAATTGAGAAATCCCTTACAAAAATTCGACAGCTAATGACTACACAACATGGTTTTAGAAAATATTAAAAACAGATAGGACAAGGGTCACCCATCCATAAATGAATAATAATATAGATTAAATCATTATTAATAATGAAATAAAAACATAGTATTGAAACTTGAAAGTTGTACCACATAAAAGTGAACTTGAATCGGAAAAGAAAGAAATTGAGAATTTTCTTACATTGTAAAGTAACTCTTAGAACATGATGGTTGGGACCTTAGGGGCTTGAGGAAACCTTGGTAGGAATATTAGGAAGGTAAATAGGCCATATATTCTTTTAGGAGTAATTGGGAATGACATTAATTATGTAATGGGTTGGTATTTATAAGAAAAGAAAGGGAATATTTTAATAATTTTCAAGGGACACCTCATGAGTGGTATTTGTAAAACCATGGGATTGACCATGGTATTCTTCCATGGTATAATCCACTTGAGAAACATCACATATTATTTGACTATATAAAATTCTACCATATTGATGACATCATTATTATATCATTGATGATGTCCTTAACACACCAAAACTAAAAACTGCATTTTTTACTATTCACCAAAAAATCAATTATTTCAGAAAAATTCCCAAAATTCACCCAAACCATTAATCGATGTGTAGATTTCAAAAATGAAGTCCATTTTTTGAAAATAATTTTCAAAATATTTTAAATATATTTTATAAATAAAATAATAATTATTTCAAAAATTAATTATTTAAAAACTATAATTTCTTTTATATCACATTGAAAAAGTAATCAAGATTTCATTATTTTGACGCCAAAAAAAATAAAATAATAATAAAATTTACTATTAATTAGGGTCATATTATTATTCATATTACTATTCATAAGGTTATGTTACTGTGAACCCAAAAAAAAAGTTGGTTCCAATAGACTCCAAATAACATACTGAACACAATTGTAGATGACAGTTTCTTGAAATTCAAAAAATATAAGTGAAAAACGTTTTGTTTTAAATGTTTGCTATAAATATAAACTTAAAACAAAGTTCACTGAATTTCTATTTATTTTGAGAAAAACATGGGGTGTTACATTATCCCCACCTTCTAGAAAATGTGTCCTCACAATTTTATTTACATATTAAACAACTGAGGGTAATTTTACGTCATATAATTTTTAAACCACCATATTGATTATTCAACCATGTGGTTTCTCCACAAAACCTTTACCTGGCCGATTAACTTATTCCGCAATACATGTTCCCTTTGATCAAGAATCTAAACTATTTTCTCTTCATAAGAAAGGTTCCCTTCTAGCTGAACTACTTCTGGGGTCCAGAAATGTGATGAATCTGGCACATACTTTCTCAACATCGAAACATGAAAAACATTATGTACCTGAAACAATATTGGAGGCATAGCTATGTGGTATGGCACTGTTCCAACTTTCTCTAATATTTCAAATTGACTGATGAACCGTGGGTATAGCTTACCATTCTTATCAAAACACATCACACTTTTCCAAGGAGATATTTTAACGAAAACATGGTCACCTACATCGGAAGAGAAGACATTCCTTCTCTTATCTGCATAACATCTCTGCCTACTTTGAGCTTTCCTCATGTGCTACTGGATCATCCTCACTTTCTCAGCCACTTCTTCTACTAATTCTGGCCCCATCAAATTTCTTTCATGGACTTCATCCCAAAACACTAGAGTTCGACACCGCTTCCCATAAAAGGCATCAAATGGTTCCATCTAAATACCGGAATAGAAAATGTTATTATAAGAAAACTCAACTAAAGAAAGATGTTGATCCCAACTTCACTGATAGTCCATTGAACATGCTCGAAGCATATCCTCCAAAGTTTGAATCGTTCGTTCTGACTGCCCATCTGATTGAAGATGAAAAGCAATACTGAAATTTAACTTTGTGCCCAATGACTTCTGAAGTCCCTTCCAAAAGTTAGAAGTGAACATGGGATCTCGGTCATATACAATAGAAAGAGGAAATCCATGTAACCTGAAAATCTACTCGAGGTATAGTCTCAAAATCATATACAAATACATTGTATCTCGAATAGAATGAAAATTTGAAGACTTTGTTAGCCGATCAACAATAACCGCAATCACATTGTTACCTCAAGAAGTCTTTAGTAGTCCCACCACAAAGTCCAAGGATACATTCTATTTTTTCCACTCTGGCACTAAAAAATGATGAAGCATCCCCTTTGGTAATTGGCAGTCTGCTTTAACCTATTGGCATGTAAAACATGTCATATTAAAATCAGCAATATCTCTTTTCATCCCATCCAACCAATAATAATCTTGAAGATCTCTGTACATCTTAGTACTTCCAGGATGAACTAAAAATGGAGAACTATGAGCTTCATAAAACAATTTTTTCTTAAACTGGAAATCACTTAGCACACACAACCTTTTTCTAAATCATAAAACACAATCTATGTGATGGTTAAATTCTGGTAACTTACATATATTAACCAATTCTACCTTTTTCTATAGCTCACGGTCTTCCTTCGGCACTTGATTAATTCTCTCTAACAACGAAGACTGCACTAAAACCAAAAAAAACAGAGGTATTCCCTACACTAACAACTTCTAATCCAAAATTTATAAATCATTAATCAAGGGATCATATTTCAAATGCAACATGGTTAATAATGAATGATGTTTCTAACTTAAGGAATCTGCTACATTGTTTGTTTTTCTAGTATGGTAATTAATTGTGAAATCATAATACTTTATCAGTTCTAGCCATCTTATATGCCTCATATTTTATTCTTTCTGAGTGAATATATACTTTAAACTTTATTGGTCAGTATAAATTTGGAATTTGGTTCCATATAGATGATTCCTCCAAATTTTCAATGAAAAAACCACAACTTCCAATTCTAAATCATGCGTGGGATAATTTACCTCATGAGGTTTAAGTTGTCTCAAAGAATAGGCAATTACATTATCATTCTGCATCAAAACACAACCATGTCCCTTCAAAGAAGAATCACTGTAGATGACAAACTCACCATTTTGGGAAGGTAAGGCCAAAATTGAAGCACTCATCAATCTATTCTTCTGTTCCTAAAGAAACATCACATTCCTCTGTCCAAAAAATTTTAACCCCTTTCCGTGTTAACTTAGTTATCTGGCTAGATAACCGTGAAATGTTATTAACAAATCGTCAGTAATAACCTGCTAACCCAAGAAAACTATGGATTTCTGTAATAGTTGTGGGTCCTGGCCATTCATCAACAAATTTTGTTTTCGTAGGATCAACTGTTATTACATACTTATTTAAAATGTTCCCAAGAAAAGAAATCTTTTGCAACCAAAAATCACACATTATGAATTTTCCATACAATTATTTTTCTTTTAAGTTTTTCAAAACAACCGTTAGATGCTTTTCATGCTCCTCTTTATTTTTATAAAATACCAGAATTTCATCAATAAATACAACCACAAACTTATCCAAGAACTCTAGAAATACTCTATTCATGATATTCATGAATACATCCGGTGAATTAGTTAATCCAAATGGCATAACAACAAATTCATAATGCCCATATCTAGTAAAAAATGCTGTTTTCAGGATGTCATCCTCCTTCACCTACATATGATGGTATTCGGATCTTATGTCAATCATGGAATAGTACTGAGCTCCCTGGAGCTGATCAAACAAGTCATCGATATGAGGAAGGGAATACCTGTTTTTAATAGTGATGTAATTCAAAGCTCTATAATCAATGAAAAGTCTCATGGAACTATCATTCTTTTTAACAAACAAAACCGGATCTCTCCATGGTAATGGTCTAGGATGAATGATGGATTTGTCAAGAAAATCCTGAAGCAAAATTTTTAATTCAAGATGTTCTATTGGAGCCATATGATATGCGGGTTTTGAAAATGGGTTAGCATCATCAACAAAGTCATTTGTGAATTTGACTTCTTGATCAGGTATGACACCAGGTAACTCATTATGAAAAAACAATAATGTATTCATTTACCATTGGATCATCATTAATTTTAACACTTCCCTTGTTTTCAATAATATTAGCAAGATAACATTCATTTCCATCATTCAATAGTTTCTCATCTTCCTGATATGTTATCAATTGTATGGGTTCATACATTTATTCAAACTCAAACTATTTATTAAAAACAACTTATTTAGCTCTTCATTCAATCTTTTCATGATAATTAGAAATCCAATCCATTCCCAAAATAACATCAAACTCGAATAAGGGTAGAAAAAAGGTTTTTAGGTAATGTATTTCCACACACCATAATAGAATGATTCTTATAATTCCTATTTTCTAGGAGATTTCCCCCTGGTGATTTAAGAACATGTTCGGGTCTCATTTGTTGAGGTGATATTTCCAATTTACCAGAAAATTTATCAAAGATGAAGGAATGTGTAGACCCCGTATCAAACAAAACATTAGAAAAATCTGATTTAAAAAACAAAGTACCATATACAACTTCATTGGATGGCCCGATATATGATGATGTAGCCACAAAGGATCTCGCTACACCTTTCTTCTTATATTTTGGATTCATTGCGTCATTCAGATCTCTATTTGGGCAAGCATTTTCATAATGACCCATTTCACCACATTTAAAAAACTTTACAGTCTTATGATCATTTTCATTGAAATCTCAACCCATATGTCCAACCATACCACATTTAAAACACTTAACAGTTTTCCTAAGACAATCCCCATGGTTTTTATTTCCACGCTTTTAACAAACATGAAAATTGATTTTCTTACCATAAGATTTCTTTGGTTGATTCTTACCCATTTAATGGAAAATATACCTCTTATTATCTTTGTTAAAAAAATGCATGTGATCATTAGAAAAATCAATATCTACCTTCTCATCACATCATACAAGTTTCTCATAACATTTGAATTCACGAGAGGGCAACACCCCTTGATACCTTGGCTTCAGTCCTGAGTAAAAGTGGTTGATTTTGCTATCAAGATCCAGAATAAGATTTTGAGAATACCTCACCAGTCGGGTGAAATTTGCTTCATACAAATCCACTGAATATTCCTCCTTCTCTTTCAATTTATGTAATTTCTTCTCCATTCTATGTTGCACCACCTAAATAAAATACGTTTAAATTCATCCCACTCTAAGGTATTAAAATTCTCTATACCCCTGATATTCCTTACCATTTACCACCACTGGTTATCTTCCCCTTCAAAATGATAAATTCCAAGAATTACCATTTGATTTTCTGAACATACCATAACATCAAATATCTATTCAAGGGCTTTGATCCATCCTCCACCTGCTACTGGGTCAGAAGATCCATTGAATGCATGAGGTGTTGTCTAATAAAAGGTTCCAATACTATCATGTTCCACTATGGTACCTCTATTGGTTCTCAATAATCGATGCCACTACCATTTATTTCCTCAGTTAGGTGAGCCATTACTGTCATAAACTCCTCGGTTCCAATCCCTACCATTCCGGGCTGTAGTTCCGGAAGGATGTCATTATGTCGGTGCCTCTCCTCTTCAGCATCTCTTTTCCTTTGGCAGACAACCATTCTGAAAAAAAACATCTTAGATGAAGCAAAATGGTAATAATTAAATTCTAAACCATTTCAAAAATAAATATAGAGTTAAAATAATTTATGGTACTCTATTAATATCACCCAAACACCTAACGTTATCTAAACCATCCTCGGATACCGCCTATATGGACGCAACCATATTATAGACATAATCATGATTTTAGTGAAGAAAAAACTTTCTTTTACATTGATGATATTTTATTGTTTTGAAAGTTATATAATTATGACAATACATTCATAACATAACACGCTATTTCAGAGTGGATACCATAAAAACAGTTTCCATATTTTTCAAAACATAAAAATTAAAACATAATACAAGACTCCTTAAAAATTCTTCAACTTTTAACATGGATTCCTTCCTTGTATTAAAAATCTAATAACCTGTGGAAATAATTTAAAAACTATGAATGAGCAGAAAAACATAGTAAGGGATGGAAAAGAAGGAAAAATCACATTAGTCTATGAATACTCATAATTTATGAAAGAATTTTCAAAAGGAAATTTTGTGACCCATATATACTAACTTTGTGTAACAAGAGATTTACACAAGATCCAAGAGAAACATGAGAACATAAATATAATTATAAAGGAATCTTGGGTAATTACTTACATAATCATGTAACCAATCTTGTCTACCTTATAATTTATAACCCTCACTGCAACATTACTTTGTATAACCATCACAGTTACACTTGGAGTAACTATACAACCAACCTCGAAATTACTCATAACAAATGCATTGGAGGGAGATATCGGTTCCACCCTTCATCATAAATAATTTCCGAGAACTTAAAAATAATCATACAATATGAATAATTCCATAAAAACATTTCTTTTGAATTTCCTAAAACAAAATTTAAAAATAGGATTTTTAAAGAAAAGCCCCTTATAAATATCATAAAATTGAAGAGATACTTAATAGAGTTGATGGACTACGTGTATATAATGTAAATACACATAATAAAACATATTTTAAATAGAACCCATCACACAAAAAATTTAAATATCACATAAATAATGAAGTATAAGGTTAACCCAAAGAATGGAAATCAGGTTAAGAATTCCTTTACCTTCGGTCTATCTTACATCAAACTTGTTTAAAATTATTGTATAATGGTTAAAATAGGGTTATTAGTATTTAAAGAAAACATTCTCATGTTTATAACATCTAATATTATCATTTCAAAACATCATTTCACCTTTTAATTTTTAGTATTTTGCTCCTTTCACTGTTTTTGGGTGAGTTCTTAACATGATTTCCATGATTGGTTCATGGTGGATGTTCTTGTCGATTTGAAGTGAAATTCCTAAATTGGAATGGAAAGGTATTTAAATATTTCTAGTAACATAATTTATACCATTTTTCATTTTTCCGTTTAATATGAGTATGAATCATATGTTAAAACATTAATGATGTTTGTTTAGTTCATTTTAGTGGTTCTTTGATAATAACTGCCAGATTTGGTCTTATAAATTTGAACCATGAGTACAAAATAATTCCAGAACCATGGGTGAGTCATAAAACATATATTAAAACCTGGTTCAAACATATAATTGGTTTCATGACCAGACCTGAATGAATTAACAAAAATTGAAATCACATCATCCACAATGTCAATAATTCGACACATCACAGACAATGTTTTTATTCCTTAAATTAGTGGGAGAGGAAAATAATAATTATACAGATTTTCCATGAACATGAGAAAATCCAGAATATACATTATTTCGAGAGATTTCATGCCTCTTGGGTAAGAATATATGAATAAATAATGAGAACGAAACTCAAAATAAAAGTATAATTGAGAAATCCCTTACAAAAATTTGGCAGCCTAACGACTACACAACATGGTTTTACAAAATATTAAACATAGAGGGGAAAAAGGTCACCCATACAGAAATGAATCATAATATATATCATATCATGAATAAGAATGAAATAAGAACATGATATGAAAACATTAATGTTATACCGCTTAAAGGAGAACTTGAACGAGAAAAGGAATAAATTGAGGATTTCCATTCCTTGTACAGTAATTCTTAAAACATGAAGGATGGGATCTTGGGGGCTTGAGGAATACTTTGGAGGACTACTAGGAAGGCAGTGAGTCCAGATTTTAGTTGATTATGAATTGTGAATGATGTTAATGAAGGAATGGGTTGATATTTATAGGAAAAGAAAGGGAATATTTAAATAATTTTCAAGGGACACGTCATGAGTGGTATTGGAAAAACCATGGGCATTCCCATGGTATAAGCCACTTGGTACACCTCACATATAATTTCACTATACAGAAGTCATTTAGATTTATGACATCATTATTATATCATTAATGACATCATTAACACACCGAAACTAAAAACTGTAATTTTTACTATTCACTGAAAAATCAACTATTTTAGAAAAATGCCAAAATTCACCCAAACCATTTATCGATGTGTATATTTCAAAAATCAAGTCCATTTTTTGAAAATAATTTTCTAAATATTTTTAATTTAATATTTTAATAAAATCATACTTAATTCAAAAATTAATTATTTATAAACTATAACTACTTTGAAATCACATTGAAAAATTAATCAAGATGTCATTATCTTAAAGCAATAAGAAAATAAAATAACAATACAATTTACTATTAATTAGGGTCATATTGCTATTCATATTACTATTCATAAGTGTATTTTACTATTCACCAAAAAAACATGTTGGTTTCAGTAGACTTTAAATAACACACTGGACACAATTATAGATGACTGTTTCATGAAATTCAAATCAAAGAAGTGGAAATAGTTATGTTTTAAAATTTAGTTATAAATATGTACATAAAACAATGTTCCATGAATTTTGTTTTATTTTGAGTAAAACATGGGGTGTTACACTTTGATTCAAAAATATCTTTTAAATGACTTTCTTTATTTATGTGTGACTTTTAAATGATTGAAAAATGATATTTCTCTCAAAGAGTTTTACTGATCATTTTTAACCATGTCAAACATCATTTTCTATATATTATACTTAAATTAGGTTGATTTGTTATAATAAAATCTTCCATGTTGTATTGAATGTGTTATGATATGTTTTACTATGGATGTGATATTTTTATACCATTCATTGTTTATGGTTAAAGTATTGACATTTCATCTGCTAGTTTTAATACGAATGTTTATTTTATGTTCTGAAAATTTTATACGAGCAACACATTGACTTAGTAAGTGATAAGTGGGGCCCACTATAACTCCTCAATTAATTGGTAGGTCTCATGAGGCAAATTAGTGTCTTGGCATGAGGCTTTGAAAAGTTTTTTATTAATAGTCTGGGCAGGAGGCCTTGAATATGTGGTTATGATGTCCGCCATTATGCATTTCCTTGTTATGAAATTAGTTATTACATGTGATTGTTTGACTAATAGAATATCCATGTGCATGTTTATATGGTTATTTTTATTTATTTTTTCCATTTTATGTTAAATTTTTTGTTTAAAAGGATTTTTGTTTTTATTACACATTTTTCCTTAAAATTTTATAGCTTGTGCTAAATTATTTACCCTTATTGGGCATATAAGATCACCCCTTTCTTATGAATTTTTTTCATTGGATTACAAGAAGTGTATTATGACTGATATACAGTGTTAATGAAGAGTATTATTGGAGTTCTCAATGGATTTTTTATGTTGTGTTTTATGTTTTAATGTGTAATGTAACATTCTTGTATGTAATATATTTTCAAAGACTACTATATTGATCGGTCTTTTAGGAATTTATTCCTTGTGATCATGAAAACATATTAGTATAATGCACCATCTCTGAGCTTCTGGGGTCGGAGAATTATACTTGGTATTAGAGAATTTTTAGTACAAACCTTGGAAAATTGATTCATATAAACTCAGATTAGATTACATTACCCTATGATAAAAGTTTTAGATTAGTATAGAAGAAATTATAAGAATTTTAGAAATGTATGGATTTTGTGAATTTTACAAGAAATACATCCCTATCTGGATACAGGCAGGTAGAGGTGGCTCTGGCATAGATGTATATAGGGGTAAAAAAATGAAAACAACACTTTTAGATAAACTTAAATGGGAACTCGTGCATGACAATAGGCCTTAATGCACTTTTTATTACAAAACTCCTAGGTGATATGATTAAGATAATTCACATTTTTTACAAACCATTAAAAAGGATTTTTGAGTATGTATGTTAGAAAAAAATCTGTTTTATTGTTATGAGACTAGATGTGTAAAAATATTCAAATAATGTTTAGAATTTTTCTAGTTTTTGTATTATACCTTATGATATGATATAACCTAGTACATTTAATCATTTAGAAATGGCGGCCAATACAAGGAAAGAAATCTCCATCAATACACATGATCCAAAGAGTAATAAGGATCATATTTTTCATTATCTTCAGAGTACATTTAGAAGGGAATTAGTATCCCACGTATTCTACCCATATTAAGAAATAATATCATGGGTTAATAAGATAAGTAAAGAATTATTTGAGTCATATGGATTTGAAGGGAAGATAGATGAGATGAGGATGGTGGATAAAAAGATGGATAAAGGGAAGAAAGAAATGAATGATTTTCCCATATGTTATAACTGTGGAAAGAATCACCATGGAAAGTGCTTGAAGGGAATTGGAGTTTTTTATATGTGTGGAGAAAAAGGACACCATGTTCATGATTGAAAGGGTGAGGAAAATATTTCAAATTTACAATGATTCATCTTCAAGGAGTTGGGACACTACGTGAATGAAGGAACCAATCATTTGTGTATACCCCAAATTATACTATTTGATATTAATCATGTTATTATACTACCATTGATGAAGAGTAATGATTTTTGTTATTAAATTTTTATTAAATAATTGTGTCATTTGATTATTTTATTAAGGATGTATAAGTTATTAGAAGTATGATGTATATAATGATTCTTTTGTAGTTTTATTTTATTGAGGATTTGAGAATGTATGGTACTGTGGAAAGCGACATAATAACAAAACAATCTTTTTGGAAAATACATGGCTGGGGGAAAGGTAAACATTAATATGGTTCTGATACTGGGGTAGTGATTTTGGAATAAGAGATGATTGATTGGGATAAATTATATTGGATATTCTTGACTACCTTGAAACTAATTAATTGTTTGTTTATTCTTTCATTGTTGTAGATTACATAATTTTTGGATATAAGGTGTACATGTAGTATTCTATGTCTTACAGAAGGAATAAGGTAGTACATACATATTCAAATAAAGTTTTATGGTAATTTAGGGTGTTACCATGATTTAAGAGAATATATTTTGAAGGTATTCACATGTTATTACGTGGAAAAAGAGATCTAAATTTTGTTTACCTTTCTTATATATTTTGGATCGTGAGTTTGGAAAGAAGTATTTTGGATAAGTTTAAAGGTTGGAATGGACTATGTTGGATATTGGATACTATTTTTTAAGGTTATAAATAGATTTAAGATTGTTTTTTTATTTTTATAAAAAATATAACCCAAAGGTTGGGTGAAATTATAAGGCCCAACCTTAAACCTTACTCAATCTTGAGTTATTACAAGATTACACATTGAGGATCTTTTCAGGTTTAGAGTTTTAGATAATTAGATCATAAAACTTGCATTACATTCCACATATAAACAAAGTGGTTACATAAAGATAGCATTTTTCTTTCCCATCAATGGATACATATTTAAAATAAAACATGGATTATTTATTGACACTTCCTTGACACTATCATCATATCATGTACCGTTCCCTTGACCTATGAAAAACATTTCAAAAAAACTTGGGATGAGCATAAAAATATCAGTAAGGGATATAAAAGTATGGAATGGAAACATGGGTACAGATATAAATAAGAATGAAATCATACTTTACCCATAAAACATAAGCACTTTAACATATCTCATCAAATCATGAATAAATCATAGAAATCATAAGACATAAAGGTAACTTGAGGACTTCATAACATTCTTACGTAGGGAGTAACCCTCTTGGTTACGTTTGGAATACCCATCACAGTATATTCCCTAAATCTCTTCGGAGAAATCTTAACGCTTCACTCCTTCGCGTTACCCAATGCATTGGAAAGCTATATCAGGCACACTCGCCCTTAGTTTATCACGGAACCACCCATCTTCATAATAATGCCCAAGAACCTCAACATAATCACATCACATAAAACACGCATAAAGGAAACATAACATTTCCACCTTTCAATCACTAGATATCAATACAACACATTGATATAAAAACATTATGAAAACCATTTTCAATATCAAAATAAAAGAAAAGTAAAACATGGTATTTATTTTTCTTTTAAAAAAAGGTATGGCTTGTAGAGGAAGCCGGAACCTAAATAATGGTCACGGCAGCGGAGAAGTTGTTGGCGCCGCATACGTACGAAAAAAACATTCCATTTTTTCGTTTAGTAAATTCTTCGTATAAAAAATATTCCTTTTGAATAAACGTAAAAGTCAAAGGGGTTTATACACCGTATAAAAGAAGGTTGTGTATAAAACAAAATTTGCCTCAATGAAAGGAGATTGAGACGAAGTCCCATACCTCGGGTCTGACTTGACTCAATCATTCTTTAATGTCCTGAATAATAAACTTGTGCTAATTTCTACTTGCTTAAGAACCGTTTTCAAGTTCATTATTCCTTTTATATCACTTATTTCCATGTCATGAACACTATGTAATTATTTAAGTTAATAACGGTCGTTTTAACGATCATTGGTACATGAGTCAAAAATAAACCCTTTATAATTACAAGTTGTAATGTATCCATTATATCCAGAATTATAATCATGATTTATATATCATATATATCCAGTATATACATGAATTTTAATATTACATAATCATTTAGAGGTAAGAAATGAAATGCACCGTTCATGGAGACGGTAAGCCGTACGTACGGATGAACGCTACTTTCATTTATATTTCATATTTTATATAATGTAATCATAATGATATAAAGGTATATTATAATTCTAGTATAATATCATATATAATATCATAGTTCCATCCTTTATACGTCCCACATATGGTATTTAACGAATCAAATCACTTTGAGGGGGCGGTAGTCCGCACTTCCTTAAATTAAGATATCGCGTTTACCCATAATGAAAACTATAAAGGTATGCCCAAAATGAAAAATACAGAATATTAGGGAAAACATAAAAATATTATGTATCATATATAAATATATTGACATCTTAAAGGCCACCTTTGACGGTGTTAAAAGAATGTTGAACAATCATCGTTTCGGGATGCATAAATTCACCATCCACGGAAACAGTATGTCCTTTAACCTTTAGATGTAGGTGTGTGTAATTGTAGCTCGAATCCATCTTATAAAAACATACTAGTATATTTAAGATACTGGAGTTGTTATAAATGAAATGAATAAAAAGAGTATAGGGGGTTGGAGAAGCAAAATAAAACAAAAGGACTCAAGTGAAGACATTACCTTAAAATTGGGTAACTCCCTTTGGTTTGAGCTCAATGGCTTCCTTGGGAAGACTTTTGCCCAAAGTGAGGCTTCAAGGAGTAAGAGAGGGAAGTGGAGAGACAAAATGGGTAGGGTTTCGCTGTGCCAAAGGCTTTGGAAGTGTGGGTATGGAGGTAGAGGTGGGGGCCTTTTATAAGAGGAGAGGAGGGGCACTCTTGGAAAGTAAAGAAATGTTACTTTATTTGAAAATGCTTTTCGGATTAAAAAGGTCCCAAATTGATATAATTAGAGATTAAGGGGATAAGGGTTCGAAATCCACCCATCCAATAGGTTTTGGACATTTGTAGGTCATATATTTTACATTATCATTTCATTTTATTTAAATCCTTTATTAATGAGGTAATCACAGCATCATCCTGATGTCATAAATAATTTAATTTATTTAAAGTCTAAAAATTATGAAAAAAATACTATGATGTAGGATATCTTCTTATCTTTCCAATAAATATTTATAGTCTAAAATATCATTTATGTAGACAAAATAAAATATGTTTTAATCAGGTGATACATTCTTGTTATATTTACTTTCTTTAAAAAAAATAAAAAGATAACAAGTCACTTTCCACAAAATTGATTCCATGGGGACCCCAAGTTTGGAACAAGGCATCCCATGGTCGCCCATGAGACAACCAGTATCATTAGGACACATTTTGTGGTCGTTGTTTATTATTATGATATCATTTTATTATCCTTAACTACCCGATTACTCATTAATCAAGATAATTAAAGATAATTACCGTGGTTACTATTCATAATGTCCAAAAACAAAAGAGTTTTGATTACATAATTTGGACCTTCTGATTCAAAAAATGTAATTCATTTTACCAAATTCCAAACACAGAAATTGAAATAATTGATTTAAAAATAATTCCCGTTGTCAAAACAAATAGCGGGTTTTTTTGAAACAATATCTATGAAATGTTTGGCATTAGTTTATGCCCAATTCCAAAGTGAAATTAATCCTAACGACCAACATTGTATTAAATGGTAAAAATATATTCTAATTTAACTTTAAAACCAATTCAAAAGATAATCTAATCATATAAATAAAGTGGATTAAAAAGTAGTTTTGATGTAAAATGCAGTATTTTTCACTATTTATTAAAAAATGAACATTGTCAGAAAAATACCAAAAATTCAAACAAAGTAAATTTTGATGTCCCAATTATAAAGAATAAGATTATTTTGACAAATATATATTATAAAATTGTCTAAAGAAATATTTAAAAATGGTTTTCGATCAAAAGGCAGTAAAACAATTTTTTAAAAAATATTAGTGTATTTCATGCTTAAGATTGGATTTATTTTCATTTTATGCCTCTAAAACACTATCTAATTCATTAATAGACATAGATAAAAATATCTATTATTCATTACTTACATGGGATGTTACACCCTTCCCCCCTTTATAAAATTGTGTTCCCGCAATTTATTTGCTTATCGAATAAATGGGGGTACTTATCCCTCATTGCATTTTCAGATTCCCATGTTGCCTCTTCCATCATGTGGTTTTTCCACAAAACCATTACTTGATTAATCATCTTATTTCGTAACACTTTCTCCCTGTGGTCAAGAATCTGGACAGTTTTTTCTTCATAAGATAGGTTCTCTTCTAGCTGAACTACCTCTGGACTCAAAACATGAGATGGATCTGGCATATACTTTCTCATCATCGAAACGTGAAAAACATTGTGTACCTGAGATAAACTCGGAGGTAAAGCCACCCAGTATGAAATTGATCCAACTCTCTCCATAATTTCAAACGGTCCAATGAACCTTGGACTTAACTTTCCTTTCTAACCAAATATCAGCACACTTTTCCATGGTGAGACTTTGAGAAAAACATGATCACCTACCTCAAAAGTTAGATCCTTCCTCCTGTTGTCTGCATAACTCTTCTGCCTACTTTGAGCTGTTCTCATGTGTTTCTGAATCATCTGAACTTTTTCTGCCATCTCTTCTACCAATTCTGGTCCCATCAACTTCCTTTCACCCACTTCATCCCAGAAAGCTCGAGTTCGACACCGCTTCCAATATAACGTCTCAAATGGTGCCATCTGTATACTGGAATGAAAACTATTATTATATGAAAATTCAACCAAAGAAATATGTTGGTCCCAAATTCCCTGATAATCCATCGAACAAGCTCGTAGCATATCCTCCAAGGTCTGAATTGTTCATTCTGACTGCCCATCTGATTGATGATGAAAAGCTGTACTAAAATTTAATTCAGTACCCAACGACTTCTGAAAGCCTTCCCAAAAGTTAGAAGTGAACCTGGGATCACGATCAGATACAATGGAGAGGGTAACTCCATGTAACCTGACTATCTCATTAAGATACAAACAAGAAAGTTTATCTGGGGAAAAAGTATCTCGTATAGCAAGGAAATGAGCAGATTTAGTCAAGCGATCAACAATAACCCAGATTTCATTATTACCTCGAGATGTCTTCGGTAATCCCACAACAAAGTCCATGGATATATTCTCCCATTTCCACTCTGGAACGGGTAAAGGGTGAAGCATCCCTTTCGGTAACTGCCGCTCTGCTTTAACCTATTGACATGTCAAACACTTCACAGTAAAATCAGCAATATCTCTTTTCATTCCATCCCACCAGTAATACTCCCGCAGATCTCTGTACATCTTAGTACTGCCAGGATGAACTGAAAACGGAGAACTATGAGCTTCACAGAACAATTCTCTCTTCAACTGTGAATCACAAGGCACACATAATCTCTTCCCAAATCTCAAAACGCAATCATTATCTATGTTGAATTTAGGAAACTTAACTTTCTGAACCAGCTCTACCTTTTTCTGCAACTCACTGTCTTGCTTATGTGATTGCTTGATTCTAACTGATAGAGATGATCTCACTGATACCTGAAACAAAACAGAAGAACATCCTACACCAAAAACTTCTATGCCAAATTTCATCAAATATTTAACCAAAGGATCACGTTCCAAATGCAACATTACTAATGAAGCATTACTTTTTCGACTCAAAGCATCATCCACTTTATATGCTTTTCCCGAATAGTAATGAATTGTACAATCATAATCCTTGATTAATTCCATCCATCTCCTCTGTCTCATGTTTAACTCTTTCTGAGTGATTATATACATTAATCTTTTGTGATCAGTATATATTTCACACTTTACTCCATACAAATGATGCCTCCAAATTTTAAAGAGAAAACAACGGCAGGTAATTTCAAATCATGTGTAGGGTAATTTACCTCATGATTTTTCAACTATCGTGAAGCATAAGCAATTACCTGATCATTCTGCATTAGGACGCAACCAAGTCCTTTCAATGAAGCATCACTATATATAACAAACTCACCATTCCTGGAAGGTAGTTCCAAAACTAGAGCATTCACCAATCTTCTTTTCAATTCCTGAAAACAATCATCACATTATTTTGTCCAGATAAACTTAACACCCTTCCGAGTTAGCTTAGTCATTGTACTAGATAACAGTGAAAAATTTCTAACAAACCTTCGGTAATCGCCTGCCAAACAAAGGAAGCTACGAATCTCAGTTACATTTGTGGGTCTTGGCCAGTCTTCCACAACTTTTTTTTTGCAGGATCAACAGTTATCCCATCTTTAGAAACAATGTGACCAAGGAATGAAATTTGTTGCAACAAAAACTCACACTTTCTGAATTTTCCATACAATTTAATTTCTTTTAAGGTTTGCAAGATGACCCTTAAATGTCTTTCATGCTCCTCTTTACTTTTATAAAACAACAAAATATCATCAATGAAAACCACAAAAAACTTATCCAAGAACTCATGGAAAATTCTATTCATTAAGTCCATTAATACAACAAGTGCATTGGTTAGCCCAAAAGGCATTACTACAAATTCAGAATGGCCATATCTTATACGGAATGCGGTCTTCGGAACATCTACTTCCTTTACCTTCAACTGATGGTACCCCGATCTCAAGTGAATCTTTGAAAAATATTGAGCTCCATGGAGCTGATCAAACAAATCATCGATATGAGGAAAAGGATATTTGTTCTTAACAGTGATGTTATTCAAGGCTCTATAATCATTGCAAAGTCTCACTGAACCATCTTTCTTTTTAACAAATAAAATAGGAGCACCCCATGGTGATGTGCTAGGTTGAATGAAACCTTTCTCTAATAAATATTGCAATTTCTCCTTCAACTCTAAAAGTTCAATTTGATCCATTCGATAAGGGGGTTTTGAAATTGGATTAGCATCAGGAACTAAGTCAACGGTAAACTCAACATCCCGATCTGGTATTATTCCAGGAAACTCATCAGGAAAAACATCAGGATACTCATTTACCACTGGCACATCATTAATCTAAAAAGTTCCTTTATTTTCAACGATGTGTGCAAGGTAACATTTATTTCCATATTTTACAAGTTTCTTGGCCTCTTGATAAGTTATCAACAGTAAGGGTTCATTCTTGTACACAAACTGAAAGTCTTTCTGAAAAGAAACTTCTCTAGCTCTACAATCAATCTTAGCATGGTAAATAGAGAGCCAATCCATACCCAGGATAACATTAAACTCTACTAGAGGTAGAACAATATGGTTTTCAAGTAGGTTCTTTCCACGGATAAGGATAGGAAGATTCTTATAAATTCTTTTTGCCTCATCATTTCCCCCAATTGTATTTACCAAAAGTTTAGATGTCATTTCTTGAGTTGGTATTCCCATTTTAATAGAAAAGGTTTCAAAGTTGAAAGAATGTGTGGACCCGAATCAAACAACACACTGACATAATCTGAAAAAACAAACAAAGTACCTGATACAACTTCATTTGATGGCCCGACATCTTCTGAAGTAGTTGTAAAGAATTTCACCACCCCTTTCTGCATGTATTCTAACTGCTTCCCATCACTCAAGCTCTTTGTCAGACACTCGTTTGTATAGTGACCCATCACATTTCACTTAAAACATTTCAGTAACTGTAAATCAAATTTGTTGTTACCTTCACCTTGATCTTTTTTAGTGCAATCACGAGCCTTATGTCCCATATTACCACATCAGTAGCACTTTTCAGAATTCAGAAGACATTCCCTAGCATGACTTTTGCCACATTTATCACAAACTGGAAACTTAGATTTCTTACCATCAGACTTTTTTGAAGAATTCTTCCCTTTCTCCTTCCACCTTGGTCTCTTCTTCTGCTGGTTGTTATAGAACACTTGATCATGGGAAAAATATATTTCTACCTTTTCAGAACATCGAAAAAGATTTTCATAACATTTAAACTCACGAGAGGCTAATTCCCTTTGATATTTTGGCTTTAATCCTGAGTAAAAACGTTTGATTTTACTATCAAGGTCTCGAATAAAATTTGGAGCATACCTTGCCAATCGAGTGAACCTTTCTTCATAGGTAGCCACTGGGTCTACCTCTTTCCTCAATTCCAAGAATTGTTTTTCCATCCTAAGTCGAACATCCTTAGGAAAATACTTTTCAAAAATCATACCTTCGAATTCATCCCGGTCGAGAGCATCAATCTCATCAGCGTCCCTGATATTTTTAACCATCGACCACCACTGATCTGCTTCACCCTCCAAACGGTAAATAGAAAGACTATCCTTTTGATTGTCTGAACAACCCATGATATCAAAAATTTTCTTTATTGCTTTAATCCACACTTCATCTAGCACAGGGTCAGATGATCCTCTGAATGATGGGGGATGTTGCTACATGAAATGTTCCACCACTGACATGTTCCTCTGCGGTTGATCTGACTGATCTCGTGCATGGATAGCACCACCATTTATCGCTTGAGTCAAGTGCGCCATTACTGCAATAAACTGTTCAGTTCCAATTCCGACCATCTGAGGATACTGATTCGGAAGGTTATTTCATTCTACATGCCTTCCTAGCACTGCTTACCTGTTTCATCTACGGAAAACCATTCTGAACAAACATGTCTTAGATGAAGCAACATGGTAATCTTCAAATACTATATCACTTCAATTTGACCAAAAAAAAATATTTTCGGATAATCATTGAATAGTATTCTAACTCCTAAAGTTATCTAAACTGACCTTTTATACCAACTATAAGGCCCCAGCCTTAAACCATACTTAATCTTGAGTTATTACACGATTACACATTGAGGGTCTTTTCGGGATTAGAGTTATAGAGAATTAGATCATAAAACTTGCATTACATTCCACATATAAACAGAGTGGTTACATAAAGATAGTATTCTTCTTTCACATCAATGGAAACATATTTAAAATAAAACATGGATTCTTTCTTGACACTTCCTTTGACACTATCATCATATCATGTACCTTTCCCTTGACCTGTGAAAAACATTTCAAAAAAACTTGGGATGAGCATAAAAAGCTCAGTAAGGGATATAAAAATATGGAAAGGAAAAATGGGTACATATATACATAATAATGAAACCATACTTTACCCGTAAAACATAAGCACTTTAACATACCTCATCAAATCATGAATAAATCATAGAAATCATAATACATAAAGGTAACTTGAGGCATTCATAACATTCTTACGTAGGCAGTAACCCTCTTGGTTACATTTGAAATACCCATCATAGTATATTCCCTAAATCCCTTCAGAGAAACCTTAAAGTTTCACTCCTTCGCGTTACCCAATGAATTGGAGAGCTATATCGGGTTCACCCACCCTTAGTTTATCACGGAACCACCTGTCTTCATAATAATGCCCAAGAACCTCAACATAATCGTATCACATAAAACATGCATAATGGAAACATAACATTTCCACCTTTCAATCACATGATATCAATACAACACATTGATATAAAAACATTATGTAAACCATTTTCAATACCAAAATAAAATAATAGTAAAACATGATATTTATTTTTCTTTTAAAAAAAAGGTATGTCTTGTAGAGGAAGCCGAAACTCAAATAATGGTCACGGCGGCGGAGAAGTCATTGTCGCCACATGCGTAC
Source organism: Viscum album (assembly GCA_963277665.1). Taxonomy (NCBI): domain Eukaryota; kingdom Viridiplantae; phylum Streptophyta; class Magnoliopsida; order Santalales; family Viscaceae; genus Viscum; species Viscum album. The sequence goes on from OY728129.1 coordinate 1,075,771,345, forward strand.
GACAAAGACATTCCCTTTTTTCATTTAGTAAATGCTTCATATAAAAAAGACTCCTTTTGAATAAACGTAAAATTAAAAGGGGTTTATACACTGTATAAAAGAAGGTTGTGTATAAAACAAAATATGCCTCAATGAAAGGATATTGAGATGAAGTCCCATACCTCGGGTCTGACATGACTCGATCGTTCTTTAATGTCCTGAATAATAAACTTGAGTTAATTTCTAATTTCTTAAGAACCTTTTTCAAGTTCATTATTCCTTTTGTATCACTTATTTCCATGTCATGAACACTATGTAATTATTTATGTTAATAACGGTCGTTTTAACGATCATTGGCACTTGAGTAAAAAATAAACCCTTTATAATTACAAGTTGTTCATGTATCCATTATATCTAGAATTATAATCATGATGTATATATCATATATTTCTAGTATATTCATGCATTTATAATATTACATAATCATTTAGTGGTAAGAAACGAAATGCACCGTTCATGGAGACGGTAAGCCGTACGTACGCATGAACGCTACTTTCATTTCTATTTCGTATTTTATAGAATGGAATCATAATGATATAAAAGTATATTATAAATCCAGTATAATATCATATATAATATCATAGTTCCATTATTTATACATCCCACATATGGTATTTAACGAATCAAATCACTTTGAGGGGGCGGTAGTCCGCACTTCCTTAAATGAAGATATCGCGTTTACCCATAATGAAAACCATAAAGGTATGCCCAAAATAAAAAATACCGAATCTTAAGGAAAAAATAAACATATTATATATCATATATAAATATTGTGACATCTTAATGGCCACATTTGAAGGTGTTAAAAGAATGTTGAACAATCATCATTTCAGGAGGCATAAATTCACCATCCACAGAAACAGTATGTCCTTTAACCAGTAGATGTAGGTGTGTGTAAGTGTAGCTCGAATAATTCTTATAACAACATCCTAGTATATTGAATATACTGGAGTTGTTACAAAAGAAATGAATAAAAAGAGTTTAGGGGGTTGGAGAAGCAAAATAAAACAAACGGACTCAAGTGAAGACATTACCTTAAAATCGGGTAACTCCCTTTGGTTTGAGCTCAAAGGCTTTCTTGGAAAGACTTCTGCCCAAAGTGAGGCTTCAAGGAGTAAGAGAGGAAAGTGGATAGACAAAATGGGCAAGGGTTGGCCAGGCCAAAGGCTTTGGAAGTGTGGTTAAGGAGGTAGAGGTGGGGGCCTTTTATAAGAGGAGAGTAGGGGCACTCTTGGAAAGTAAAGAAATGTTACTTTATTTGAAAATTATTTTCAGATTCAAAAGGTCCCAAATTGATATAATTCGAGCGTAAGGTGATAAGGGTTCAAAATACACCCATCCAATAGGTTTTGGACATGTGTAGGTCATATATTTTACATTATCATTTAATTTTATTTAAATCCTTTATTAATGAGGTAATCGCTGCATCATCATGATGTCATAAATAATTTAATCTATTTAAAGTCTAAAAATTATGAAAAAAATACTATGATGTAGGAAATATTTTTAGAATTACAATGAATATTTATAGTCTAAAATATCATTTATTTAGAAAAAACAAAAAATGTTTTAATCAGGTGATACATTCTTGTTATATTTCCTTTCTTTAAAACAAATAAAAAGATAACAAGTCACTTTGCACAAAAGTTATTCCATGGGGACCCCAAGTTTGGCACACGACATCCCATGGTCGGAAATGAGACAACCAGTAGCCTTAGGACAATTGTTGTGGTATTTTTGTATTATTATGATATCATTTTATTATCCTTAACTACCCGATTACTCATTAATCAAGATAATTAAAGATAATTACCGTCGTTACTATTCATAATGTCCAAAAACAAAAGAGTATTGATTAAATAATTTGGACCTTCTAATTCAAAATATTTAATCCATTTTACCAAATTCCAAACACAGAAATTGAAATAATTGATTTAAAAATAATTCCCGTTGTCAAAAAAATAGCCAGTATTTTTGAAACAATATCTATGAAAAGTTTGGCATTAGTTTATGCCCAATTCCAAAGTGAAATTAATCATAATGACCACCATTGGATTAAATGGTAAAAATAAATTCTAATTTAACTATAAAACCAATTCAAAAGATAATATAATCATACAAATAAAGTAGATTAAAAAGTAGTTTTGATGTAAAATGCAGTATTTTTCACTATTCATTAAAAAATGAACATTGTCAGAAAAATACCAAAAATTAAAAAAAAGTAAATTTTGATGTCCCAATTATAAATAATAAGTTTATTTTCACAAATATAGATTATAAAATTGTCAAAAGATAGATTTAAAAATGGTTTTCCATCAAAAGGCAGTAAAACAATATTTTAAAAAATATTAGTGTATTTCATGCTTAAGATTGGATTTATTTTCATTTTAAGCCTCTAAAACACTATCTAATTAATTAATAGAAATAGATAAAAATATATATTATTCATTACTTACTTGTAATGTTAAAAACAACCCATCACGTCTGGTAAGGCCATGAGACTTGAACCTACAACTGATTGGCGACAATGGTGCATCACCTACCACTGGCCAACATGATGTCCTAATTTTTGTAATGTAGTTAAATTTTAAAAGGTCCGACAGATGAATTATAAATTCATTTTTTGGAACCCTATTTGATTATATAAATATAATATTTTTTAGTTCTATTTTTTTTTGGAGTGAAAGATGAGTTTTTGGAAGAAATTATTTTAAGCATGGAACTCCACATGTAAAGTATTCATTTTTCTCTTATTCTATAGAGAAATTAATTCTTAAACTTTAGGAAAAGTATATTAAAACCTAAAATGTATTATCCTTATACCTTATGTTTTATTTAACTGGTGATATTTTAAATCATTGTATATTTATGGATTTGAGGCCCTTAATTTTTCATTTATTGTTTCCTTGTTTTTGATTGATGACCTCAATCACTCCCTATAAATATTTACTTTTCCCATCCAATTATGTGTCTCTAATTTCCACAAATGTTCTTCTATTATATATCATAACTTGGTGTTTACTTTTAAATTCCCTTTCCCCCTTATTAAGACTAAATGTTCGTAACCCTATTTATGATGTGGGTTTTCAATAAAGGTATTTTATATTTTAAAACATTTATTTTCAAAGAACAATTTCAAATTTCAATGAAGAAATTTATTGAAGGAGGAGAGTTTGGCACCCTATGATTTCATAATATATTATCTCATTAATTTAATTCAATAGAATGCACCACACGAAACACCGAGTTCGAGCGCACCATGACTTACCAAACTAGACGTTTAAAAAGAGGTTATGAATATTATTAACTTCATTTTGAATTTTATATACTCCATAAAATTTTATCATCCAAATTATGTGTTTTCTAGACATAATATATTAACAAATTAAAGTTTTCTTTTAAAATTAGGGCTTTCAAAAATTGCAATTTAACCACCTTTTAATGGAGAACCATTTTTAAATCAAATATTTGAAACTTTTATATATTTAGTTTTATAAAATAATCTTCTTATTTAGAATATTGACTTAAAAATTTATTTTGGATATATCTTCGGTGTTTTTCGGATAACATTCATATTTTGATGAATAGTTAAAAATACTAAATTTTAATTAAGAACAACTTTTTAAATAAAAAAAATTATGGTGTTAAATTATAAATTAGACTATTTTTTAAGTATAATTAGATTATATTTTTTTATTTTAATCCAATTTTGTTCATTGTATGTAATTATACATTTAAGTTGGACATAAAAACATTTCAATCTTTTGATATATTTTACTTCTAAAAAACCCACATTCTGGTTTTGATAATAAGAATTAATTTTAAATTAATTAATGAATCTTATTTGTTATTAATTTTTTAAGATACAAATCATTTTTGAATTTGGAATATCAAAATTAGTTTAGGGTGAACTTTTTTTATTTTTATGGAAACATTCGATTTTGATGAATAGTGAAAATACTACATAGTACATAAATCGACTTTGTCATTTAAATAATTATTTTTTATTAAAAATTTATCATAAAATAAATAAATAATAAATATATTAGTAGAATTTAAGTCATTGGATTAATTTTATAATAATAATAGATATATAAAATTTTATTGAACCATTTTAACATCCTTTTACCCGCCTTCTAGACACATTAGAAAATTTTCATAAAATGTAATTTTAACGCTTCTGTGAATTGAATTTAAATTTTTTTTGAGACATAGTCGACATAAGTATGAAAAATTTGGTTCAACAGAATGAAAATATTTTTTGGGGAATAGTAACTTTTGAATTTTATTTACCACGATTAAAAGTAAATAAGGTAATTAACAGTAAAATTTTTATTAAAATTACCCCAACACATGTCATAATTCTATTGGATAAGTTTATTTCAACGAAAATCGACCTTAGAACAAAAATATGATCCATTTTTATTCACATGGATTAGATTAGGAATTTTATAATATTTTATATAAAGAAGAGTTAAAAGTGTTAAATTTAAATGTTAATAACTAATCAATTTTTAAAATAGGGTTATAAATAAGATTAATTCGACTATAAATATTAATTAGAAATTTGAAAATATTTCCTACTTCATGGTAACTTAATTATAATTTTTAGACATCAAAAAATTAAATTTATTTGTTAAACAATGATGATGTAGTAATTACATTATTAATGAAATATTGAAATAATTGATATTATAAATATGAAAATAATATTTTTTATGTCATCAAAGAATTTTGTAGGTTAATATAAAATTTTAGGGATGAATTGATGCATTTTTTCGAATCCATCAATTTTTTCTGACTTTCACAAAAACCATATACTAAATAGTGTCAATTATGACATAAACGAGTTTTTAAAACAAACACAATTTTATTAAATGACATAATATTCATAAAAATCATATAATTGGATAGAGGAATTATATAAGGTTATATATGTAATTAACTAACCATATGTTGTTCTCTTGAAATTTTATAGTAAGTTTATTGTCTATATAGAGTATGAAAACAAGAACACATGAAAAAATTTAAACTATTTAACTATGAGTTAAATCTAAATGATATGGTTAATATAGTGACCTAAAATTGCCTAAAACTTATTGTTTGAGATTATTTCGACCCATCCCCACATTATCCTTGATATAAATATATATGGAGTAATTAGAATCCAAAAATGATTTTATAAGAAATTTATATTTCAAACTTTTCCTAATGTGCCCCTTACATCCCTTATAAAAGAGTAATTCCCTGTCTCTTAACTTCACACCTCCAAAGCCATTTTTATTATCCAAAATAAACACCTATCTCCTACCAACTACCCTAAATAAATATTAGAGGCCTTACATTGAACATAATTCTAGCCTATGTATCCCTTTTGATTAAATAAAAAAGAATCACTCGGAGAAGAGGTAATTATTTCATCACCTATTTCAACATTCTTTTCTTCTTATACATCATATTTATTTGTTACTTACATAATAAAATAATAAATCCAATAAAATCAACATAGTTATAATTTATTATAAATACGGTAAAACCATATTCATTATTCTATCCATCCTGTGAATGACAAATTCACTATACGCGCATATGTACGACTTACTACCTCCATGTCTTGGTTTAGTTTTTTATTCAACACTAAATTATTTATATGAGTATAATAATGTGGATAATTAATTTAAAAACTGAATATAACATGGTAATTATTCATTATATATAATATAAAATCCAATAAAACACATTTTTACAATCGATAGAATGATATTGTCGCTCGTGCGTACACACTGCTTACCATCTCCATGACGCGATGAGATTCATATTCAATAATCACCCTTCAATAATTCTCATATATATATATACACATATTTATTATTTATGACATATATGAAATAATATTGCTACTGGAATAATATATATTTATTTATATAAATATATTTCATTTACTTCCATATTATACTATATGAAAATAGAAACAACATTCTTGCGTATTTACAAATTACCGTCTCCTTGAAAAGTGATTCCATTTCATAAATATATATATTTTTAATATTTATATTCTTAATATATAATGATATATAAATCATGTATTATATTCTGGAAGTATTTAAATCATGATCTATGTGATATGATCAAGAATAACTAGTTAAAACTCATACGATAGATAAAGCGATTATTACCCAAAATGTTACTTTAACATGGATATTGTTATTAAATGGGTAGAATAAAGTCATAAATTAATAATATAAGATATCATAAATATTAATATGATTCTGTTATAATTTAACAAAATAATATGGTCATTATACGGGAGGCTAAACGTACCCTCAACTAAAATAAATTACATGGTAACAGTTACTTCCTTAATTTCATTATTATCTTAGATAATATATATGTATGTTTTTACTAGGACATATTTATTATCCACATAAATGTTTTATAAAAGAGTTTTTAAACGTATTAGTTTTAATGTAATCTTCAACTACAAAATCATTTTAAATGTATTAAATATTTATTCTTCTTAATCATTCTCATTAATGTCCATGTTTTCAAAATGGTTTTAAGGATTTCTTTATATGGACATGAATGTTTTAAAATGTCAATTCCTTCAAAAAGTTTCATAGTGATATGGGAAAATTCATTTCAAAAATCTATTTTAAATGCAAGTCTTTATAAAAGTGTGACTTTTTAATGATTTCACAAACAATGGGATATTTCCCTAAAAGTGTTTTACCAGTCGTTTTGAACTATATCGAACATCCTTTACAAGATATTTTACTTGATTGATGTTGATTTATTATAATACATTCTTCAATATTTTATTTAATTAGGTATGATATGTTTTACTAGGGATTTGTTTTTATACCACTCATGGTTTATGGTTAATTTATTGACATTTCGAATGCTAGAATTAATATGAATGTTTAGGTTATGTTTCAAAAAATTTATATGTGGAACACATTGGACTTATTATGTGACGAGCAGGGCCCGTTATAGCCCCTCGATGTAGCGGTAGTGTTAATGAGACAAATTAGTGTCTTGGCACATGTTCTTGATTTTTTTTATTTGTAGTCATTGCATGAGGCCTTGAAAATGTGGTTATGATATCCAGAATTAAGAATTCCCTCATTTTGAAATTAGTAACTACATCTGATTATTTAACTGGTAAAATATCCATGTGCATGTTTATATGGTAATGTTTGATTTATTTTTTCCATTCTAGGTTGAAGATTATGTTTAAAAGGATTTTGTTTTTATTACACATCTTTCCTTAAAAGATTATAGGTTCCACTAAATTATTTACCCTTACTGAGCATCTGAGATCACCCATTTATTATGTTTTGTTTTCCTAGTATTCCAAGATGTGTATTATGACTGATATATAGGTTTAATAAATGGGATTGTTGGAATTCTCAATGGATTGTTTATGTTGTGTTTTATGTTAGAATGTGTAATGTAATGTTCATGTATTTAATCTATTTTCCAATTCTGTTAAAATGATATATCCTTGAGGACTTGATTCCTTGTAATCATGCCAATGTATTAAAATAATGCATCGACTCTGGGATTCTGGGGTAGGGTCATTACAAAAAGTTTCAAAATAATTTATTCTTGAAATTTATCAAGATTAAATAGATTTAGTGTTTTCCACAAAGATATCTGAAATTGGAAAATTGAACTATAACCACAATAACTATTTTTTTAATTTATTTGTAAATCCCAATGTAAAAAACTTATCTATCATAATATGTTAGTCATGAGTTTTTAATCCATGTAACTTTTGATGTTTTAAGTCAGTGTACCTTAATATTTACATGAATATTGATCTAGTATTTTTAAATTCTTAAATGTTTGAATTAATGCATATTTATCATGATTTTTCATTGTAAAAATTTCCAAATAATATATTCCATTCTCATTTGACCACAAAAAATGATTTATATTCATTGATTCCAAACCATTATGAGAATTAAGTTGATCCTTCGATTTACCCTGGTCATTGAGAAATGTAAAAATTACATTATCACTGATGTACTTATCAATAGTAATTATTTCATGATTAAAATGTATCAAATGGAACTCTCGATAAGAATTTTTTTTTAAAAATATACTAATTTACTTCCATTATTTTGATCTACATATTTCAGATATAATACCTCTTACCATTTTCCCACATTCTTTAAATTGGTTTACTTTTCCAAATTAAATAGTGAAATTTGTTAATGATCCCATGATTTATGAACTGGATAACACTTTTGGAGGATTTCTCAATTCAATATCTCTATTGAGTCATTTCTTGTTAAACCTAAATTTTCGAGAAGCACCATGAAATTGAAGATGACACATAGAAAACCATTTTCTACAATGAGGTAATCCTCGAGGTTTAGAATCAAAATAAAAAACTATGATATCCGAAACAAAATGAGTGTTTTTACTTGAAAAGTTTCATAGTCATGGAATGAACCTAATTTTCCAAATTAAATTCGAATTCATTTTGAATAGTTTTATTATTGAAGCATCACATATTTCCATTCCACTATCCCACAATTCTCTCAATTTGCTGACTAGAGGTTAAATGTATACATCAATATCATTTCCTAGTATTATGTTTCTAGTAATAATACACAAAATAATGAATGAATCCTTATTAAAACACATCCATGCAGGTCGATTATAGGGGATCAAAACAATTAGACAAATTATATAACTAGTACTTAAAGTAAAAAAGGGTATAAACTATTAAAAATTAATCCCAAATGTGGATTCCTAGGATCAAAATAATATGGATATATTTAATATAAACCTTCTACGGTGTTGAATATATTTAATGTTTCATAATGTCATCATTGTTACTATCATGAGCTAGCCACTTCATGTTGCATGTATTCTTAACGACAATAATAATATATCCAAGCATGGTTTCATAAGAATGTAATGCATTGCCATTATGGGGTTTTTTCATTGGTTTCTTCCTGGTGTTTCACTAATTTATACTCTCATTATTGTTCATTTAATTACATATACTTGTACGAAATATTATGCATTCTTATTTTTCAAAATGAACTTTCTAATAGAGTACTAAATCATTATGAATGCATGTATCTTTTTAAAATCATGTCTATGTTTTTACGATTTTATTCATCTCATAGAATTATGTAGGGATATTATCTTCACTAAATACATATGGAAGAAACTCTAAAATAAAAAAAATTTCTTTATCTGTAATCCAACATAGATACTTGATATGAATGAACTAAATTAAAAAAGACAACTACTATAACTTGGTACACCCTTCTTGCAGTTCTTGTTGTCCTTCTTTTACTAATTCATAACACTCATTTTTTTGTCACTAACATTATGAACAATATTAACCTATTAATGATCAAATTAAGTTTATTTTGATATATTTATTTCTTTTACCTTGTATCTTTCAAATAAAAATTCTTTATTTATCATGTTTTGAAATAATTATCTTCTAGTGGGTTTCTTTATGTTTCATTAACAAGATTTTAACTTTTTGGCTTTTTATAAAATTTGATTCACCATACCAAGTAAAACATACATATCAAGTAGGTAACTATTTCAAGGTAATGTGAATGAATAGACAATTTCTAATCAACCATCACTTGAATATACAAGAAGTAGACATACATTTTTTCTACCATCCACTAAACTGTTATCTCTTTCATAATCTAAAAATTATTTCATAACCATAGGAATATTGAGGTGTGATTGGAGATATATTAATCCATGTTTTATCCATAGCTAATTTATTTTCACTCTTCTCAATAAATATTCTTAAAGAAATATATAAATTGTTAGTCAAACAATCACAACCGATTTTTAAAATCACCCAATTTCATCATTGACTAGATTAGGGAATTGATTAGGTAGAAAAAATATTTATCATTAAAATGACTTAATTAGACATGAAAATTATAAACAAAATAAATGAATAAATATTACCCCCCACAATAATAGGATCAGATGTCATGGAAAAAGGACACTGAGGCAAAGGGAGGGAAACATACAACATGGATATTTGGGATATGATCCCATCAATTTTCAAATCAGATAGAAATAAGAGAAATTAGTGACGGAGGGGGTAAATTAGTGTAATAGGGATGGGGTTAGAAATTTTAAGAAATTGGGGATGGTGGTCATAGGTAAATAAATAAGATGGGCCTTCATCTCCAATGAAGACCTATTGGGGGGCGTCACTGTAGTCGGTGTTGAGATTGGGAGGGTTGTAGGTTGGCAGTCATTGACATAGGAAAGGGTTAGGGGTTAATATATGACATAGAGGGAAGGGGGTGTGGTTTTGATGTCGAGGTATGGGGTTATAGTCCAAGGATGAGTATTTGGTAGTTGGTGGTCAGCGTGAAGGGAGAGGTGCTCTAGGAGGGGGGGGGGTGGTGGGGGTGTCAGGGCTTTGAGGGTTGGGGTGGGGCGGGGGAAGTCTTTATTAGTATTTTTAAGTATTTTAGGGTATTATTAATAAAATTGATTCTTAATATAGTGTATTATAAGAAACAACAACTATTTTGTTAAATAATGTACATAAAATATTAACTAGCATCAGTTTTGGGAAACACTGCAAATAAACCAGTCACACCCAGTTATTAATGTCATTGTTTGGATACGGTTCATTTGAAATCCCGATACATTTTTGTGGGCTTGGGTGAGATTAATGTGAATTTTTTATGTTTCATATATGTATAATCACACTAATTTTGGTGCCCCATTGCTCGATTTAGAGTTTTGGAATAAAGGGTGGTCACTTCAGGATTTGGGCCAACCGTGAGCCCATTTCCAGTTTTAAAAACTGAATTTGTTTCATTTATAATGCCTTTGTTTTTCATCATTTTTAATCCATTAAACTTATCAATTGTCCTATAATTACATATTAAAACTTCCATATCCTTTTGGACCACTTGATAATTCATAATCATAGTGAAGTTGGGTTAATTATTTTGGAATTGAGCCAGCCCATTGGCCCATTTCCATTTTTAAAACAATAATTTGTTTATTTTATATCTAATTCCATATTTTATATTTATTGGTGATTATTCATCCCAAACTAATCAAATATCCCCAATATCACACCAAATATCTTGTTTCCCTCTTTGGATCTCAGAATTGTCACAAAGAGGGGAAACATTCTCAAGGTCTCTCAAATCATCCAGAATTGACAAGGTAAATTGTATCGTTCATAAATCAAACAATTTTTACTATTATTTTGACCACTATTTTTTCATTGGTTCATCCATACCATATGCGTCTCTCCAAGAAGATGGAATATATTCCCTTGTATCTCTGGGTGATGATCTAATGGAATACGAATAGTTTTCTAGTTTAACAGGTGAGATTCCTTCTCCTTTATCCCCCATCTTCTTCCTCCTTTCATTATTTTCAGTTTTATAATCTTCCCTAGTCTTTTTCAACTTAGGGTTCTGTTATTCCATGTTTTTTTGATGGGGTTTCTATTCATTTAGGTATTTTCTTTATTGTTTTAGGGTTTATAATCCCGCGGCGGGTGATTTTGGGTGTGCGTTTCCATTAGGCCAAGGATTTGAGGTAGGATGTCTCTTGAACATGCCTTTATTATTTATGTTTCACCATTATAAAACTATTATAACATTATTTATATGATATGTTCTGCTGTTAAACCTTGGTGTTAATGTTTTTGTGTGCCAATTATGTTTTATGACTTATTTTGTTAAAAATATAGTTGTTTTGGTAAAAATGTACACTCCTCATGTTTGATAAATTATTCCATGAGCTTCCACACATGGTTTATTGTATTTTTAATATTTTTCAGAAGCTTGAATAACTTTACAGCATGAAAATGATATTTTATTTCTTTTTTATGTTCTTAACATAAGTTGTTTTGTTAGAGAGTGCATGCCACATGTTTGGTAAATTGCATAGTTGGATTTTATGTGTCTAGTGCAATTAAAAATGATTTTTTTTTAATTTATAAACACATTGGCCACAGGTAAAAAATTATTTTGGTATCATTTTATGGCTTTACAATTTGTATTTGTATTTAAAAATAATTGGGTTTTGGTTTACAACATGTTTTGGACCGAGTTTCCAGAAAATGGCATGTTTCACATTCTTATGAAAATGGTTGTGTTTTGAATATGCAACCTAAGTGTTTTAGGCGATTTATGAATGTGGTTTTATGTTTTAAATTGTTTGTATAATGATACTTAATAAAATTTAAATGTATAACTTTTTCAAATGATATTTTTGAAAAATGTTGAAAGGACCATTTGGCCTTTTCCTAAAAATGAAGAATGAGTGTTTTACTTGTATATACCTTGTTGTGTCAATTGGGATTGTTTTATGGTCCATGAAATTATTTTATTAAATGTTTTTATGGATTAAAAATATGTTTGGGTATGTTTTTGTTGTGTGTTTATAATTAAAAGAGTGTTTTTGAATGATATTTATGTTCAAAGCCTCAATACAATTCTTGAAATTGTTTTACGAAACTTTTCAGTGGTTTATTGATTCGTTAAAGAAATGTGAAGAATTTTTGTGGGATGTTTTTGTGTTTATGGTTTGGGAATTTAATTTGGATGTGAAATGGGTATTTGATAATATGTGTAACTTGATTGATCTCTCAAGGTAATCCCGGGAATCGAGGTGGGCAGACGTGTACTAGTATTCTAGTGATCCTCTAGGGTTTGGACCCAGTTTCACATAGAAAGTTTTACAATGACAACACTAAATAAAATATTATGGTGATGTTATTGGGGGGACACTAGGTTATAGTTATTCTCCCAACTTGTGGCTTGTGTGCATGAGAACATATATTTATTATGGTCACTTTCAATGGGATGCGAGGTAACTGGGGCTCACAACTAACTAGTGCCTAGGGGTGTTCCCGTGAGTTGTGCTCATTAGATATTTTGTACTCACCATAGAAATATGTTGTGTATGGTTTGTAAATTAAGTAGCATGTGTTATTTATTTAAAAGTGTACAACCTTTAATGCAGCCCTCATTAAATCAATTTTCATTTCGAAGTTGCACCTATTTGAAAAATTGTTACTTGCATTTTTTTTTATAAAACATGAAAGTGTTTTTCCATTAAATATTATAGCATGGAACCTCATTTTAAAAAAAATACTTTTATATATTGTATTTAAAAAATTATATTGATGTTTCTTTTATTTTAAAGGATGTTCATTGGGAATAGAATATCAGGTAGACCTACTGAGTTTTAATACTCACACCTATAGTGTTTTTCTGTTTTTAGACCTTCTGTATGTTTCATCTTGAGTTTGATTTTCTTGGTAGACATGTGATCATTATGTTGGAGAGTAACCAAAAGGGTCACATGGAGTAATTTGTTTATCGGGTTTGGTCAAATAAGTTGTTGGTATATTTTTACATTTAGTTTCTCGTATAAATAATGTTCAATTCCGTTTTTAAATAAATATATTTTGGGAGGTCCATTTATTTCCACTATCTAATTTGATGTTTATATATGGGATAAATCATCATTTTTGACTCTATTTACGACCTTGGGGCTTGTTTCCATCCTGGGAGAATCAGGAACGCCTCTCCGGACTTGTCGCGGGCTGGCCCTTGTGACCGTTTCAGGGTCTACTCGGGCTTATTCATGACAAATTGGTATCAAAGGAGGTTAGCTCTTAGCAGACCATTCTTTTTAGAGCACGCATGTTATTTGGGGATGTCAAGGTAGATGGATTAGGATTATTGGGACTCTAGGGGTAAGATTGGGAAGAGCGTTGTGAACTCTTTCTCATTCTGATCCTCGGGTTTCCATGGGACGTCTTGTTTAATTTGTGTCCTTTATTCTTGCTGAATGTTTGGTGTTGGGATATGATAAGGGGAGTCTGACTAATGGCCTCCGTGAGCTCTTAGGGACTGGAAATCCATGTGGATCCGAGGCATGGTCATATTATGTCTCTTTGTGTTGGTGTTGTGTTTAACATATGGCTTCCAACCATACGGTCAAGTCACCCACCAATACTAGATTCCTTTTTGTGGGTTTATCAGACCTTTCTTGAATTCTGAATTTTTGTTTTGGAGATCCTTGTGTGAGAATTATGAAAATGGGTTTTAAATGAATGATTGTATTTGGAAAAGTGGAAAATGGTTTTTCAAAAAATTAATATTAGAATGGTTTTGGGAAGGTTGTGTTTTTTTAAAAAAAATTTGTAGAGGAAGTGGAAATGATTTAATGGGATTGGATTTTCCCAAATCTAAACATGTGGTGTTTTAAAATAAAATGTTTTGAAAGTGTGAATAATATTAAAGTAAATTTGAAACTTTGTTTTAAATGGGGTGTATCGCGCAATTGAAAAGTGTTGGAATCTGATGAATAGGTTTTGGAAATTCGGTTTTGACTGACTGGTGTTTTTCTAGAAAGGGGTTTTGGCCCTTGCGGTTGTCCGATTATGAAAAGAGACCTTGCTAATTTTTTATTAAAAAATGGGAAAGGGATATTTGGAATAAAATGGTTGTTTTTGTAAGTTATATTATATGAAATGTAATTTTTTAATCAAATGTTTCTTTATGAAGTTTGGTTTGTTTCGTGGAATATGAAAAGCATTTTGGACTTGGTGGTTGGTGCTCCTTTTGACACTTGGTGATTTTTGGAATAATGTTGTTTTGTTTTAGCCTTTGGTGTTTTCACTGGTTCTCACATTCATTGTTTTATTCATATCTGGAAGTATGGCCTATAGTTCATGGTTTTTGAGTGCCTGGGGTGGAACATAAATGTTAATGTGAGTGTGACTTGATGAAACACCATTGGTGAATGTGAAAATCCACCATGTTAGTATTTTTCAAAAGTATTTTTAGCTGAAAAGTTGTGTTGTTTGTTTTGAACTAGTGGTTATGTGGATGTTTTTTCCTATTTCTTAGAAGACTTTTCTATTTAGTATGATTCATTCTGATCTAAAATTCATACTCTTGTTGCATCTTGATATGGGATCTTGTTCATGGGTCAGTTTTTGAGTAATTTTTAGTTGGTTTCTAAAGATGTGTTGGATGTTGTGATATGGCCACTTATAGTTCTATGTTTGAAATATTTCCAATTGATAAACATAAGGATTTATTCTCATGCTTCACATGATATATCCACCTCCTAAAATAATTCATCATCCTGTCAGTTTAAAGATAGATATGTTTGTGATCAATTTAAAGTGCTTCCAGTTCGTGATAATTCTTGTGGACATAGTAGTTGTGTTCATTAATGTTGATGCTTTTCACCATATTTCTTGCCCATTATAATCCTCGTACCGAGTGAGATATAATTTTGACATGTATCTATGAGTTCCTATTTAGATGAAAGTGTTTTGTTGAGGAAGTGAGTTTTTTTGAGTGGTGTGATTTTTAGCACCTGACCGTGGGGCAACAGATGCTTCATGATTTAGGGCTCCAGCTATAGGCCTCGAAGTGAAGCTTTTCACGAAGATAGGATATCTACAAAGGTTTGGGGCACATGACAAGGCTCCTTTCTCCAGCATTGTGGCATGTTAGTTTATCTGTCTATATTTTTGTTCATCTTTTCTGTGAATTTCCATTTGTCACATCAAGTGCGGTGGACTTACCCCTCACACTGTGTCTATGGTTATGCCTTCATTGATGTTGGTTTTCGATCAATGTCCCTTCATGGAACACCTCTATAAATCAGGTTCATTCTTGGTCTTACCTATTCACAGGTTCGGAGTTTTGGGTAGTTCCTTGGTTTCTTTTATTGTTCCAGTGGGCCAATTATTGTGTCCCCTTCCCTACCCTCCCTAAGTGGTGGGAGTCCAGATCTATGCTGAAAGTGTTGGACAAGTTCTCATCCCCTCCATTTAGATTGGGTGGTTTATATGTTAATGATGTAACCCTCTTAACTTGGGTTGGTGAGTTGTTGTGGGAGAGTTTTTTTGGACTTGTTAAAGTGAGGTAATGTTTAGTTCTTGTTTTTTTCATTACTAGTTGGGTTCTAATGGAGGGGAGACCCACCACATGT
Source organism: Viscum album (assembly GCA_963277665.1). Lineage (NCBI taxonomy): Eukaryota > Viridiplantae > Streptophyta > Magnoliopsida > Santalales > Viscaceae > Viscum > Viscum album. The sequence goes on from OY728129.1 coordinate 1,075,787,386, forward strand.
CTCGTTGTTTTTTTCATCCTATGAACTATTCCAGTGATATTTGATTATTAATGTTGGGGAGTCCATTATTTACTCCCCTAGAATCTTTTGTTTTATTGAGTGGTATTTTGTTTGGGTGATTTTTTGTTTCATTTGGATAAGGACCAACAATCGTGTTCTTGGCTTGGTTGTGGAGGTGGTGGCATGACCTTTCCGTTGATTTTAACAATGTGGTTGTGAGTTGGTGTTTTTCATGGGAAAGAGGATTAAGTTATGTTGATGGAAAATTATATTTCACTATACTTATAGGTTGGATCATGTTGATAAGTAATCGATAGGTTTTTATCTTTCACCTGGAAAGTGTTATGGCTTTCCGGGGGCAGAAAGCATTAATGGTGGGGAGAATTGTCACACCTGGAATTTCATGTCATTGTTCTTATATGGTTCATTTGAAATACTGATACATTTTTTGGGGTCTTGGGTGAGATGAATGTTGAGTTTTTAAGTTTTATATATGTCTAATATCCATAATTTGGGTTCCTCATTGCTTGATTAGGAGTTTTTGATGAAAGGTTGGTCACTTCATGATTTGGGCCAACTGTGATCCCATTTCCAGTTTTAAAAATGAAATTTGTTTCTTTTATAACTCATTTTTTTCATCATTTTTCACCCATTACACTTCCCACATATCCTATACGGACATATTAAAACTTCCATATCCTTTTGGACAACTTAATAATTCATAATCATGGTGATGTTTGGTTAATTATTTAGGAGTTGGGCAAGCCCATGTGCCCATTTCCAGTTTTCAAAAAATAAATTTTCCATTTTATATATAAATCAATATTTTATATTTGTCGGTGATTCTACCTACCACCCAAATCCACTATCTCTAATCTCACCCCCAATATCTATTTTCCCTATTTGTAGAAAAGAATAGTTTCATAGTGGGGAAACATTCTCAATGTCTCTCAAATAGTTCAGAATTGACAAGGTAAATTGTATCATTCATAAATAAAACAATTTGTATTGTTTTTTCACCAATATTTTTTCCCTGGTTCTTCCTAACCGTATGAGTCTCTCCAAAAAGTTTCAATCAATTCCATTATATCTAAGGGTGTAGATCTAATGAAATACGAATAGTTTTCTAGCTGAAAAGATGATATTCTTTATCCTTTATCCTCCATCTTCTTGCTCCTTTCGTTATTTGAAGGTTTTATAATCTCCCCTAGTCTTTTTTTACATAGGGTTATTTTATTCCATGTCTTTATAATGGGTTTTTTATTCATTTAGTATGGTCTTCATAGTTATAGGGTTTATAATCCCACGGTGGGTGATTTTGGTTGTGTGTTTCCATTACGCCAAGGATTTGAGGTAGGATGTCCTTTGCACAAACCATTATAATTTAAGTTTCATCATTATAATACTTTTATAAACTTATTTATATGATAGTTTCTGCTATGAAACCTTGTTTTTAAAGGTTTTGTGTGCAAATTATGGTTTATGACGTATTTTGTTAAAAATATAGTTGTTTTGGGATAAATGTGCACACCTCTTGTTTGATAAATTATTCCATGAGCTTCCACACTTGGTTTATTGTATTTTGAATATGTTTTAGTATATTGAATAAATTTATGGCATGAAAATGATATTTTATCCCTTATTAAGTGCTTAACAGAAGTTATTTTGTTAAATAGTGCATGCCACGTGTTTGGTAAATTTCCCTGTTGGATTTTATGTGTCTCGTGCAATTGAAAAATATTATTTTGGATTTATAAATACATTTTCAGCATGTAAAAAATCATTTTTGTATCATTTTATGGCTTTTAAATTTGTATTTTCTTTTAAAAATAAATGGGTTTTGGTTTACAACCTGTTTGGCCCGAGTAGGCAGAAAATGGCATGTTTCACATTCTTATGAAAATGGTTGTGTTTTGAATATGAAACCTGAGTGTTTTCAGAGATTTATGAATGTGGTTTAAGTATGTAAATTGTGTGTATAAATATACTTAATAAAATCTAAATGTATAACTTTTTCCAATTATAGTTTTGGGAAAATGTTTAAAGGCCCGTTTGGCCTTTCCTAAAAATAAAGAATGAGTGTTTAATTGTATTTACCATGTTGTGTCAATTGGGACTATTTTATAGTCAATGAAATTATTTTATTAAATGTTTTAGGGATGAAATATATTGTTGGGTATGGTTTTTTTGTGTGTTTATAATTAAAATAGGGCTTTTGAATGAGTTTTATGTGCCAAGCCTTAATACACTTCATGAAATTGGTTTACGAAAAGTTTCAGTGGTTTATTGTTTCATTAAAGAAATTTGAATAAATTTTTTTTGATTTTTGTGCGTTTACAGATTGGGAATTGAATTTTGATGTGAAATGGGTTTTTTATAAAATGTGTAACTTGACTGAGAACTAAAGGAAATCCTAGGTATCTAGGTTGGCGGATGTGAAGTAGTATGCAAGTGATCCTGTGGGGTTTGGCCCATGTTTCACGTAGAAAGTTTGACGATGACAACACGAACTAAACTATGATGATGATGACGTTGGGGGACCACTAGGTTATGGGTATTCAGCATACTAGTGGCTCATGTTCACGAGAACAGATATTTATTATTCTTACTTTCACAGAGATACAAGGTACCTGGGCTAAGAACTAACTAGTGCCTCAGGGTGTTCCCGTGAGTTGTGATCAATGGCTATTTTTTACACACCATAAACATACGGTTTGTTTGGTTGGTAAATTCAGTAGTTTTTGTTATTAATAAAAAATTATTCATTATTTAATGTAGCCCTCATTAAAACAATTTTGATTTTGACGTTTCACCTCTATGAAAAATTGTTACTTGCATTTTTTTATAAAACATGAATGTTTTTGTCTGATAACTATTATAGCATAGAACCTCATTTTAAAAACATACTTTTATATCTTGTATTTAAACATGAAATTGATGTTTCTTTTATTTTAAAGTATTTTTATTGGGAATAGAATATTAGGCTAACCTACTAAGTTTTAATACTGACGCCAATAGTGGTCTTCTGTTTTTAGCCCTTGTGTAGGTTTCAGCTTGAGTTCAATCACCATGGGTGACATGTGATCATTATGTTGGAGAGTGACCGTAAGGGTCACATGGAGTTATTTGTTTATCATGTTTGGTCAGATAATTTGTTGGTTTAGGTGTACTTTTAGTTTCTTGTACAAATAATGTTCAGTTCAGTTTTTATATAAATGTATTTTAGGCTATCCATTTCTTTCCCCTGTCTGTTTTATTGTTTATATATGGGAGAAATAGTTCCCTTGCATAATATGATGATGCCTTTGGTTCTTGTCGCCATCCCAGGAGGATCGAGAACGACTCTCGGGACATTTCACGGGCTGGCCCTTGTGACCGGTTCAGGGTCGACTCGGGCTGGTTCGTGACAAAATAGCTGCTAAATACCATTTTTTGTAGTGACTATACAATAAATATCCCTTTCAAACCTATGATGGATTATATTTCCCCGCAACTACAAATAATTTTCCACATTTTAGTTTTACTCAATAAATTCAGGCCACCATAACTCCATGCCACCATTATATATAATTACATATATCTATCGACACACACACCCACTTTAATTTTGTTTAAAAATCAGTAATGTCCTTATACATGCTAAAAATCACTAATAAATGATTTACATCTATAATCATTAAAAAAAGCGCTAACAAAAGTGTACCCATTATCCATGCTTTATTTATCATTGATAAAGGTTTTCTCAGATAATTTATTATATATACATGTTAATATATTGTTAAATATTATTTATATAATTATATATATATATATATGTATAATTTATATATATATATTTATAAAATAATTTTTAAATGTTAATTAATTTCTACTTATTCATAGTTATAAATAATAATATATATATATATATATATATATTATTTTTAAAATATAATCATATGAACTATATAAATTTATTAAATATAGTTTATATTTATATTTATATATTTGAATTCAAATAATATTATTTATAATACATATATATATTTACATAGTACACATATATATAATTACATGTGTATGTTTTTATATAGTTACATAAGTGATCATATATTATAAATATATAAATAAATATTTATATATATATTTAAATTAATTTCCATAAAAATATATTTAAAAATATACAACATATTAAAATAAAAAATTATTATCAATCATATTTATATGTTTTAGATATCAAAACACTCATAAATTTATATTAATTTTTAAAAATACCAAATAATGTTTTTAAAAATACTAAAATATTTATATGTAAATATAATATATTAAAATTTTATTTGGTTATATAAATGATCACATATTTATATAATTATATTTAAATTAATTTATGTAAATAAATATAATATATAATCGTTGGTGTTGTGACCCAAATCTTGACTTATATGGCTTGAAAAGCTCACGGAGAGGCAAATGAAAAAATGGTGGAAAATGGGGTTTGATTATATATATTTCAATATTAATAGATAAATATAGAAATATAATAATATAAATATATATATTCACACACACACACAAACATATATAAAAAAATTTGAATATATCATTTTATAATTAGAAAAAGCATTTGGTTGAGTGGAAAGTAGGTTTCCCCAATGTGGTGGGAAAAAGGTTAGCATGGTGTTTGAAACTCATCTCCCTCAAAGTAAGAGAAAATTTCATGGTGTGGTATGGAATTTTTGGTGAATTCTTACTTGGTGAGGTGTGGCAGGGGAAATCATTTGCTGAATTTTTATGTTTCTCAACCGAATTTTTTTTAAAATCCTCTTTTAATTACCACTTGGAATATATACGCTTTTTAGTGTGGATAAAAGATATTTCTAAAACTTTTAAAACATTGATCTATTGTAGTGATACAAACACTACCATTTCAAGAATTACTATTATATTATAATATAATAATTCAAGATATAATCGTAGATTTTTTGTTTTAATTGATTTGTTTTATTAAATAATAAATAAATATATATATATATATTTAATTATTTGTAAAATTTTACTATTAATTAATAATATATTGAAACAATTTTTAATAATGGTATAATATATGTTAGAAATAATAAATATAAAAGATTTATTTATTTTTCAAAAAAATATTATATATATTAATATTATTACAATATTTCAAGACGAGGGAATACTAAGAAATGATGAAATCTACCATGCCTATAATTACTCAGGGAGACATGACCCTAAGACATCCCACGAGACCCCTCAAATGCATAATTTCTAAGCTACACACCTAGGTAAATTACAGATATTAATATAACAAAATAAAATCTTTAACTACTAGTTCCTTTTAATGGTTATAAGAAAAAAACCAAATTTTTATTATGGAAAGAATCCCACGTTAAAATAGGGATAAGTGGTAACCTTTAACATGATTTGAATGTTCAGTGGCTCAAATTACCAATAAAATTGGTTGACCTATTAGATCTATAACCTAAATACCTATTAAAATTTGTGGGAAATGAATAAGTAATATTAAAATTTATATTGGCATTGAAGAACAATTATTTATATTAATAATTAATAAAGAGGAAAAAATTTATTATGACATGTGATGTAAACTCCCACAAGTGTGTACAAATTTAAAAAATTTATCAAATCATTATATCCTAACAGTACAAATTTATAGTATATTTTTAATGTAATATGTGTAGTTAAAACCAATAATAATATTTTATACATCTTCTTTCATACCCAACAACTCTCCTACTCTAGGGATCAAAGCTCACTTCCACTCATCGTTAACAAAAGACCACCCATTCCTTTTCAACACACCACATATAGTGTGATAATAATAAAAAATATAATATAATATTATATAATAAGTATCCAAATCCTTTATAATTAAAAATTATTATTCATTTTAACTAATATAGATATTGATATACAAAACATTTTAAAATAAGAATATTAAAATTAAACATTAAGAAGAGAATAATTACAGAAATTACAAAAAAATGAAAACATAAGTTGAGTTATAGTTTTTAATAAGATAAATTATATTTTTTTAAATAAACAATGAGTAGAAAATTAAATATTACATTTTAATGTCCTATGAAATACTAATTCAAAATACTTATAGTCTATAATATATTTCAAAATCGTATGTAATGTTAATAAAAAGGATAATATATTTTAAAATTACTAAACTAATATATTAATAGATATTAATAACTAAAACTAATATATTTTAAAATAACTAAACAAAAATATTAATAATAATTAATAACTAAAAAATATATTATGAATAATTAATAATTAAAATGACATAGTTTAAAATAAATATACTGATATATTCTCTAAAATTAATAACTAAGATATTTTAAAATAACTAAAAAAATATATTAATATTTATTTATAAATAAAATAATATAATTTAAAATTTTATGTAATAATAATAAAAAATAATTATATGCAATGATAACTGAAATAATGGTGGAGTAATATTATATTGGAATTGTATTTTTGCTCTATAATATCCTTGATCAACACTGATTTAGTTGTCTACAGGACCTTGGGGATCATTTTGGATGACATTTGGTGTTCATGATTGAGATTATATAATTTTTTATATTCTTTTGAGAAATGATAAGGAAATATGATTAATCATGATATTGAAAAATATGGGAGTCTTTATAAGGTGTTGATTTGGGTTTGGTGTGTGCCCCTTGATTCTATCTTCTTTGTATATGTAAAGACCAGAAACATTCAAGGAATTTTTTTTTCTTAATTTTCATTGGATTTTTACAAGAACGCAGTTTCTGACGGCACCTGATTCCGAGGCCCGGTGTACCCGGAATCATTTTCCGAAGTTTGGCTCGGGTACGTTCAGTGAACGAACGCGCGAGTTTTTCTAACTTTTGAACCGGTGCTCGGAATCAAATTCCGAGGGCATTGATGAAATCACAGCGCCGATATTTTCTTAGAAATTCCTCTTCCAGAGTATCGTTTGCTCGGGTGTGGTTTTTAAATTTTTGGGGTTAAGTTAAGAAAAAAAAATAAAGTGTGCGACAACTTTATTTTTTTTTTCACTTAAAGCCACTTGAAAGCCACTTAAAGCTGCTTAAGCTGAGTTGATGCGGATAGGGTTCTATCCAAAAATATCGTACCCTCTTGGTAGGATATTTGCGAGGTGGGGCCCGCACGAGCCCCATCGTTTCTTTCCGCTAAGTAACGCCCCTGCGAAATCCCGTCATTATGAAAGTCAACTGACGCATTTTCTTATTTTTCTTAACGCACCAATTAATTGGGAGGTTTTATTCGTTGAATTAATTCTATGAATTAATTTAATCATTTCTTAACCTGTTTACAATCCGTTGGCGTAATAATAAAATAAGACCAACGCACGACTTCTTGAGGATTGCTCGTTGAGAGGCTTTTGACAGAAATTTTGTGCCTTCATCCTCCTTCGCGACGAACGCGAAGAACGCGAAGAACGCGAAGAACACGAAAAACGCGAAGAACGCTGTCACCCTTGGAGATCGACGACGCTTATTTCGAGAGGTTATTCCCCGCAACGATCTCCGATCACCAACTTCTTGAGGTAGGATATTTCGGGTTTCTTCTTTTAAATCTCTTTGTGGGTTATAACAACATCATGGATTTAATTAATATAATTAAATCTACATGTTCTTGAACCTCGGAGTTTGTCGACGCGACGCCCTTCCGCGACGACACGAAGCCCTTCCGCAACGACGCGACGCTTTTCCGTGACGACTCGATGCCCTTCCGCGACGCGACGATCACCTCCTTCCGCGACGATCAATTCCGCGAAGAACGCGCTCTCGAAGACCACGACAAGGTAGAGATTTTTTATTTGAGAACAATCTTTAATTCCCATGATTGTTTCTTTTAAAACAAAGAACCTGGATCAAGTTCAATTTTAATTATATTAAAATTGTGACTTGCATGTTATTCATGTGTTGAATATTTTATTCCTGATTGTTATCACCTAACGCGGAGGGTGTGGGCCAAACAAACACGGCCCGACAACCCTCCACAGTTGTTCGTTGATGTGCGGATTGGCGGGCGATGACAAAACATGCCGCAGAGGTGATTCGTTGTTTCCATAGTGAAGTACGGGACCCGGGAGGAGTGACGACACAGACGGAAACGAAATCGGACCACCGGGGCAACTCCGGTGGCCCGCGGAAGCCCCCGGCGGCGTGGGTCACCGGCGCGACGGTGCCGTCAGACGGAGGCGGCAGCACCCCGGCGCGCCGCCAGACAAGGCCGCCGCGGCTTCAGCCGGGGCGGCGGCGGCCAGAGGACCCGCAACCGCGCGGGTCCGACACACACGGGACGCGTCTTTGCCACATCTGCTGATCCAGCGTGGCCCCACGAGGGCCGCAGCTTCTCATCCCACGGGGTCAGCGCCCACCCCGCGGCTTCCTCCGCGCAGCCGGCTCTGCCGAGTCGGGCCGGGTAGCGCCCAGGCCGGGCCGGGACGCCCCGGCCGGGCTGGGTCATGCCAATTCGGGTCGGACCTGGACCCAGGTCGGGTCGACCCTGTTCGGGCCGACCCAGGGGGGGTTGGGCCGGGTCGGTCCGGGCCAAGACCCCCCGTCTCCGGACGTTTTCGGTCTTTTGCTCATAAGTTGAGCTACGGGACTCCGAACGATAGGCCGTCAGCGGCGATGCGATCCTTGGATCGAGACGGTCATTTCTGTATATCACACTCAAGGTTTCGGAATACTTTGGGTTCGGCCGGGTTGGTTCGTACACGAAACCAACTGGGCCCTTGGAGCGGAAACACTCATATCTTGAGCTTCGGACATCCGATCGACATGCCGTCAACTTTGTTGTTTTCCTCTAAGTGAGACGGATCTTTTGGCATACCCCGCCTGAGGTTTGGACGCAGGTGGAGTATGGTCGGGTTGGTTTTTCCTTAAAAACTAACCGGGCCCCTGGGACGAAAAAGCCAATAACTCTCAGACCGGGCGTCCAATTGACGCGTTGTCTGCGACGATAAGTTCCTATTGACGATACAGAACTTTTGGATACATCAACTCTGGACTATGTGTCAGTTGATGTATCAACCTCTTGGCTCGTGGAGTAGACCCTCCCAAACGAGCTTTTTGTGTGAAGGAACCCTAGAGCTAGCTACGACTGCTAATGTGACGACGACAACTGTGCAGAGATCCTCAGTGGATTCGACTGCGACGACTACAGCAATCAGTGATCCTTTGTGGGTCAGTGCTACTGATCCTATGCAGGTCCGATCCTGTGTGGGTCAGCGCTCAGCAGTCCTGTGTGGGCCAGCGCCTACAGGTCCTGTGTGGGCCCGATCCTGTGTGGGTCTTTGCGGGGGTTAGTTACCTATCGATCCTTTGTGGGTCAGATCCTTTGTGGGTCATTGCGGAGGTTAGTACCTATCGATCCATTGTGGGTCTGACGACTTAGATGGATTAGTGATCATCTCTATCTTCATTCGAAGAAGTATACTTGTGTGAGCGGAAACTCTGTTTTACATTCCTTTGTGGATTGTGTTGAGCTATCCTGTGGGGATTTACGTTTTACTTTCCTTTGTGGATTGTGTTGAGCTATCCTGTGTGGATTTTACGTTTTGCTTTCCCGTGTAGACTGGATTTTACTTGAGCTTGGATGTTGGAGCTGAGCGAGAATTGATGACTTAGGTATATGTGTGGGCATATACCTAAGCAGTGTCGGATGTTACTTCGTGATTGTATCTTTCCTTTGTAGTTTATCCTTTGTGGATTTTCGGAGACCTTCGGGGGTCTCGGGGTCCCTAATGAGTATCTTATACTCACCCCTGCAAGGGCTATGCCCGCAATACGTTGTGTTGGTTGCAGATGACAGACATCGCTGATCGTGGTGGAGGCTTGCGGAGCAGGACGATACCTGGAGGTGGACCATTGGGTGGGACGTACTCGGAGCGGTCGGTTGTACCCGAGGAGCAGTGGAGGTTTTCTGTACCCACCCTTCAGGCGGGACTTCCAGTGGACGGCTCAACGTTGCGGCTTTACTTTTCAGTTGCTGTTTTTCCCGTTTCAGTTGTACTTTACAGTTGGGCTTGTATTTGCGGCCCCCTTTACTATTCCGCACTTACTGTTGTACCAACTTTTACTTAGTGTTTATTTTTTCTCTTGCTTACTCTATGGTGCTTGTTTACTTTACAAAGGCAATGCCTTCCCTTTTTACCGGGATTTACGCCTTGGTGCTAGTCCCCAGCCCCTGGCCTATGGAAGGCGGGCTTGGGGTAGTCACGGCACGGGCCCCGAGGACAGGTCGTGACAAATTGGTATCAGAGGCGTTCAGTTCTACCGCATACTCTGATCTTTTTCTATGTGAAGCAATAGTGTTTAGAGTATTGGGTGTGGTTATCAGTCCAGGCAGTCCAGTGCTGGTGCGACGACCGACGTATCCGTACACCAGGACCTTGACTTCTGATTTCCGACTAAAAGCATGAAAACATTGATTGCATGTTTGTTTCAGGTTTTCTTTGTGATTTCTTTGTATCCGCTCACCAGGTATATTGTTCTGACCGTGGCGCACCTATTTATTTTCAGGAAGGACCCATGACGGCAGCCGGCTAGGGTTCCTAGAGTTGTATATGACGACAGCCCACCGAGAAACGAGGCCTCAGTATAGGGCCCTTTGACTGCAGAGGAACCGGCGGTACCCCTTCCCGCCGAGCCACCGATGCTTCCAGTACCAGCCGCTGACGATGCACGTCGCCTCAGTGCACTTCATGATTTCCAGTGCCAGCGACCACCCAGGTTCTGTGGGGAGACGGAACCCCAGGCATCCGAGGACTGGCTAGAGGCAGTTGTACGAGTTTTCAAGCTAGTGAGGACACCATCAGACCTCATGGTGATCCTCACAGCGAGCCTACTGCACGCAGCAGCGGGCCGATGGTGGAGCTTGATGCTCCAGGTGCACGATGAGGCATCTATTCTCTGGAAAAACTTTTAGGGCCTCTTCCGCTCAGAGTTCGTCCCGGCCACCCTCCGTGCGGTGCACATCCAGGAGCTTCTTCAGCTGCGGCAGGGCAGGTTGATGGTCGCCCAGTACTCGGCGAGATTCACCAATCACTCGCGCTACTCGACCGACATGGCACGAGACCCATTATTCCGGGCCCGGAGCTTTGAGCAGGGATTGAGACACGAGATCACGGCACCGCTGATCTCCCTCATCATCCCGACCCAGGAAGGAGTACTGGAGTGAGCCCATTTGATCGAGAGCTTTCTTGCTGAGTCTACACCTGCGTCGAGACCTACCGCGGTGTGGCACGTAGCAGAGTCTTCCGCATTAGGCAGTCGACGGATGACTTAGGGGTCCCGGCAGGCCAGACCCTCACATAGACGGTCTCAGGACACTGGCTCAACCGTGCGGGGAACACAGCGCGGGGCCAGTCTTTCGAGAGGCAGGCAGTGCTATACATGCGCCGGGCAGGGTCACATGGCTCGTGACTGCCTGACCCACCATGTCGAGGAGCAGCAGACAGTTGAGGGGCCACCCAGGCAGACGTAGAGGACCGACCGTGGCGGTCCGCAGGGAGGAGGCGGACGAGGCAGAGGAGCTGGCCGAGCATCAGGTGGTGGGAGACGCTTTGAGGCTCTACCACCACCACCACCAGGAGGCCCGACCCGACCACAGGGAGCTGGCGGGCAGAGATAGGCACAACTCCAGGCAACGGAGGACTGTGACCACAGCGCGCCCGAGATGATGCGAGGTACGATCTGTGTCTATTCCACCCTTGCTGCAGTTCTTATAGACATAGGAGCGAGTCACTCTTTCATAGCCGCTGCTTCTGTTCGGAGCTCGGAGATTCCGATAGAGTCGTTGGATCGATCCTTACGGCTAGAGACTCCTACAGGAGCAGACTCGACGATTATACACTGGTGCCAACAGTGTGAGCTTACTATAGAAGGTGATAGCTTCGGCTGGGATCTTCTTGTAGAGGCATCGAGGCCTTACGACGTCATCTTGGGTATGGATTGGTTATCTACAGTCCATTCATAGATTGACTGTATTAGGTGAAAGGTGCGATGTGTACACACCGACGGGAGCAGGTTCACCTTCACCGGCGAGAAGGGAGCCTTCGCAGCATAGGATGGAATTCCACATAGGAGAGGAAAACCCATCACTCATCAGTTGGATAGCCTCATCCTTGAATAAATTTACGTGTGGGGTCCTAGTTTTCCTGTAGTGGTGGATCAGTACACGGACGTCTTTCCCGATGACGTTCCAGGGCTACCTTCTCACAGAGAGGTAGACTTTCACATCGACATGTACCCCGGGACAGCCCCGATATCGACTCCAGCATATCGGATGTCCCACGCTGAGCTTCGGGAGCTACGGGTATAGTTGGAGGACTTGCAGTGCAAGGGATTCATCTGACCCAGTGTTTCACCCTGGGCTTCCCCGATATTGTTCGGCAAGAAGGCGGATAGGTGCATGTGACTTTGTGTCGACTATCATTTCCTGAACCAGATGACAGTGAGTAACAAGTATCCGCTACCGAGGATTGATAAACTCTTCGATCAGCTCAAGGGAGCACGATGGTTCTCGAAGATATACCTCAGGTCAGGCTATCATCAGCTCAGAGTTCGAGACGAGGACGTGCAGAAGACGGCCTTCAGGTGTCGGTATGGCCACTATGAGTTCTTGGATATTCCATTCGGCGTAACCAATGCTCCAGCAGTGTTCATGGGCCTCATGAACATGATCTTTCAGCCATACCTCAATTGATTTGTCGTGGTCTTCATCGATGACATTTTGATTTACTCGACGACTGAGGAGGAGCACGCCTACCACTTGCGGGTTGTACTAGACATGCTCCGAGAGCACCAGCTTTACGACAAGCTCTCGAAGTGTCAGTTCTGGATACGTGAGGTCCACTTCTTGGGACACGTCATCTCTGAGGCGGGAGTTGCAGTGGATCCTATGAAGATCGAGGCAGTGCTAGCTTGGGATCCACCCAGGACTGTGACAGAGGTGCATAGTTTCTTGGGACTAGCTGGATACTACTGAAGATTCGTGCCAGACTCCTCCAGAGTTTCGGCACCACTCTCAGCTTTAACCAAGAAGGGAAAACCTGTTGTGTGTTCAGACAGATGTCAGCAGAGCTTCTAGGAGCTGAGACAGAGATTGACCATCTCACCAATCTTGAGGTTGCCTGAGGAGGGAGTAGGGTACGTAGTCTACTGCGATGCATCAAGGACCAGAATCGGATGTGTCCTGATGTAGGAACGGGAAGTGATCACCTATGGATCACATCAGTTGAGGCCGCATGAGCAGAACTACGCTACCCATGACCTAGAGTTAGCAGTAGTGGTCTTCGCTCTGAAGACATGGCATCACTACCTGATGGGCGAGCGCTTTACAGTCTTTTCTGACCATCAGAGTCTCAGGTACATCTCCTTGTAAAAGGACATGAACCTGAGATAGCAGTGATGGATCGAGTTCCTCCAGGACTATGACTTTGAGATATTCTATACTCCTGTGAAGGGGAACGTGGTATCTGATGCTCTCAGTAGGAGGACGAGCATTCAACTACTTGAGGAGGTGACATAGCAGCTAGCCTCTTTGTAGATATCCTTCGTAGATAGAGATGGAGCAGCCTTCCCCCAGTCTCTCACATTCACCCCTCCACTACTGCAACAGGTCAGAGAGGCACAGCGTGGGGACGCTGACTGTGAGACGCGGCGTGCAAAGATATCCTCAAGACAGGCACCTGATGGTTTCTCCTTTGGAGCAGAGCACGAAATCCTTTTCAGAGGATGTACCTTAGTACCAGTCGCTTTACGAGTGGAGGTGCTAAGAGAGTTTCACACTTCTTCTTTGGAGGTACATCCTGGAGTGGAGAAGATGTACCAGGACCTCAGACGACAACATTGGTGTCCGGGCATGGAGAAGGTTGTGGCAGAGTTCGTTTCTCGATGCCTCACCTACCAGCAGGTGAAGGTAGAGCATCAGGTACCACTAGGATTGGTACAACCCTTGGAGGTCCCGGAGTGGAAGTGGGACGGGATATCTATTGACTTTGTGACTGGAAATACACGCACTTCCAGAGGTCACGACTCCATCTAGGTGATTGTCGACCGACTCACCATGTCGGCTCACTTCTTACCCATTAGAGAGCAGGGCTCAGTGGAGAGCTTGGGATGTCTCTACGTTCAGGAGATTGTACAGCTTCACGGTGTGCCATCATCTATCGTCTCTGATCGAGATGCTCTCTTTACTTACCGGCTTTGGAAGGGGTTGCAGGAGGCATTCAGAACACAGCTTCGTCTGAGCACTGCCTTTCACCCTCAGACGGATGGACAGACGGAGAGGACCATTCAGACTCTTGAGGACATGCTCCGCGCATATGTCCTCGACTTTGGTCGCAGTTGGGAGGACCACCTACCCTTGGTGGAGTTTGCGTACAACAACAGCTACCACTCCACCATCGGGATGGCACCATATGAGGCGTTTTATGAAAGACCTTGCAGATCTCCTTTGTGATGGACAGACCCTGGGGAGTCAGCACTTGTGGGAACAGAGATGGTCTGAGCCACGACAGAGAAGGTCCTGGTCATCCAGGAGCGGATGAGGACAGCTCATAACCGGCAGAAGTCTTACTCTAACAGGAGGCGGAGGCCACTAGAGTTAGAGGATGGCGACCACTTCTTCTTGCGTGTCTCACTTCGACGTGGATTACAGAGATTTGGTCGAGGCGGAAAGTTGTCTCCACGCTTCATCGGACCTTTCCAGGTCCACAGCAGGATTGGAGAGGTGGCTTATCGCCTGGCTCTACCACCTCAGTTGCACCGGGTGCACGACGTCTTCCACGTATCTCAGCTGAGGAGATACGTGCACGACCCGACGCACGTCATTGACCATGGGGAGTTGGACGTTGATGATGAGGATACTTTAGCAGAGGTCCCGGTGGAGATCGAGGATCGACAGGAGTGAGTCCTATGTGGATGATTGATTCTTCTAGTGTGCATCAGATGGGAGCACGGGAACCTCCAGGAGAGCACTTGGGAGCGGGAGGCTCAGATGCGTGCTTAGTACCCACATTTGTTTCCCTAGCTTATGATGTATCTTTATGGGGATGTAAAGCCCTGAGGTGGAAGTGATGTAAAGACCCGAAAAATTCAAAAGAATTTTTTTTTCTTAATTGTTTTTGGATTTTTACAAGAACGCAGTTTATGACGGCACCTGATTCCGAGGCCCGGTGAGCCCGGAATCATTTTCCAAAGTTTGGCTCGGGTACGTTCAATGAACGAATGAGTGGGTTTTTCTCACTTTTGAACAGGTGCTTGGAATCAAATTTCGAGGGCACCGATGAAATCGCAGTGGTGGTATTTGCTTAGAAATTCCTCTTCTAGAGTAACGTTTTCTCAGGTGTGGTTTTAAATATTTGGGGTTAAGTTAAGAAATAAAATAAAGTGTGCAGAAACATTATTTTTATTTCATTTAAATCCACTTGAAAGCCACTTAAATCTGCTTAAGCTTAGTTGATGTGGATAGGGTGCTATCCAAAAATATCCTACCCTCTTGGTAGGATATTTGCGAGGTGGGGCCCGCACGAGCCCCACCGTTTCTTTCCGCTAAGTAACTCCCCCACGAAAACCCATCATTATGAAATTCAACTGACACATTTTATTATTTTTCTTAACGCACCAATTAATTGGGCGGTTTTATTAATTGAATTAATTCTATGAATTAATTAAATCGTTTCTTAACCTATTTACAATCCGTTGGCGTAATAATAAAATAAGACCAACGCACGAATTCTTTAGGATTGCTCATTGAGAGGCTTTTGACAGAAATTTTGTGCCTTCATCCTCCTTCGCGAAGAACGCGAAGAACGCGAAGAACGCGAAGAACGCCGTCACCCTCGGAGATCGACGATGCTTCTTTGGAGATGTTCTTCCCCGCAACGATCTCCGATCACCAACTACTTGAGGAAGGAGATTTCAGGTTTCTTCTTTTAAATATCTTTGTGGATTATAACAACATCATGGATTTAATTAATATAATTAAATCTACATGTTCTTGAACATCGGAGTTCGTCGACGCGACACCCTTCCGTGAACACGCGATGCCCTTCCACGACGACGCGACGCTCTTCCGTGACGACTCGACGCCCTTCCGCGACGCGACAATCACCTCCTTCCGCAACGATCAATTTCGTGAAGTACGCGCGCTTGATGACTACGGAAAGGTAGGGATTTTTTATTTGAGAACAATATTTAATTCCCGTGATTGTTTCATTTAAAACAAAGAACCTGGATCAAGTTCAATTTTAATTATATTAAAAATGTGCCTTGCTTTTTATTCATGTGTTGAATATTTTATTCCCGATTTTTATCACCTAACGCGGAGGGTGCGGGCCAAACAAACATGGCCCGACAACCCTCCGAAGTTCTTTGTTGATGTGCGGATTGGCGGGCGATGACAAAACATGCGGCAGAGGTGATTTGTTGTTTCCGCAGTGAAGTACGGGACCCGGGAGGAGCTACGGCGCAGAAGGAAACAAAATCGGACCACCAGAGCAACTCCGGTGGCCCGCGGAACCCACAGGTGGCGGCGGCCAGCGGACCCGCGGCCGCGCGGGTCCGGAACACACGGGACACGGCTTTTCCATGTCCGCTGATCTAGCACGGCCCCACAAGGGCCGCATCTTCTCATCCCGCGGGGGCAGCGCCCACCCCGCGGCTTCCTCCGCTCGGCCGGCTCGGCAGAGCCGAGCCGGGTCGGGCCGCCCTGGCCTGGCCGGGTCACGGCGAACCAGGTTGGACCCGGACCCAGGTCGGGTCGACCCGGTTCGGTCCGACCCAGGGGGGGTTGGGCCGGGTCGGTCCGGGCCCAGACCCCCCGTCTCCGGACGTTTTCAGTCTTTTACTCATAAATTGAGCTACGGGACTCCGAACGATGCACCGTCAGTGGCGATGCGATCCTTGGATCGAGACGGTCATTTAGGTATATCACACTCAAGGTTTCAAAATACTTTGGGTTTGACCGGGTTGGTTCGTACACGAAACAAATCGGGCCCTTGGAGCGGAAACGCTCATATCTTGAGCTTCGGACGTCCGATCGACATGCCGTCGACTTTGTTGTTTTCCTCTAAGTGAGATGGATCTTTCGGCATACCCCGCCCGAGGATTGGAAGCAGGTGGAGTCTGATCGGGTTGGTTTTGCCTTAAAAACTAACCGGGCCCCTGGGATGAAAAAACCAATAACTCTCAGACCAGGCAACCAATTGACGCGCCGTCTATGACGTTGAGTTCCTGTTGACGATACGGAACTTTTGGATACATCAACTCTGGACTATGTGTCATTTGATGTATCAGCCTCTCGGCTCGTGGAGCAGACCCTCCCGAATGAGATTTCTATGTGAGGGAACCCTAGAGCTCGCTGCGACTGCTACTATGACGACGACGACTGTGCAGAGATCCTTAGTGGATTCGACGGCGACGACTACAGCACTCAGCGATCCTTTGTGGGTCAGTGCTACCAATCCTGTGTGGCTCAGCGCTCAGCGGTCCTATGTGGGCCAGCGCCTACAGGTGTTTTGTGGGTCCGATCATGTGTGGGTCTTTGCGGGGGTTAGTTACCTATCGATCCTTTGTGGGTCAGATCCTTTGTGGGTCAGATCCTTTGTGGGTCATTGCAGGGGTTAGTACCTGTCGATCCTTTGTGGGTATGACGACATAGATGGATCAGTGATCATCTCTATCGTCATTCGAAGAAGTATACCTGTGTGAGCTGAAACTCTGTTTTACTTTCCTTTGTGGATTGTGTTGAGCTATCCTGTGTGGATTTACATTTTACTTTCCTTTGTGGATTGTGTTGAGCTATCCTGTTTGGATTTTACGTTTTTCTTTCCCGTGTAGACTGGGTTGTACTTGAGCTCGGATGTTGGAGACGAGCGAGAATTGATGACTTAGGTATATGTATGGTCATATACCTAAGTAGTGTCAGATGTTACTTCGTGATTGTATATTTCCTTTTTGGTTTATCCTTTGTGGATTTTCGGAGACCTTCGGGGGTCTCGAGGTCCCTACTGAGTAGCTTATACTCACCCATGCACGGGTTATGCCCGCACTACGTTGTGTTGGTTGCAGACCACAGACATTGCTGATCGTGGTGGAGGCTTGCAGAGCAGGACAATACCTGGAGGTGGACCACTGGTCGGGACATACTCGGAGCGGTCGGCTGGACCCGAGAAGCAGTGGAGGCTTTCAGTACCCACCCTTCAGGTG
Organism: Viscum album; assembly: GCA_963277665.1. Taxonomy (NCBI): domain Eukaryota; kingdom Viridiplantae; phylum Streptophyta; class Magnoliopsida; order Santalales; family Viscaceae; genus Viscum; species Viscum album. The sequence continues at coordinate 1,075,805,652 of OY728129.1, forward strand.
GGACTTCCAGTGGACGGCTCGATGTTGCGGCTTTACTTTTCAGTTGCTGTTTTTCCCATTTCAGTTGAACTTTACAGTTGGGCTTGTATTTCCGGCCCCCTTTACTTTTCTGCACTTACTGTTGTACCAGCTTTTACTTAGTGTTTACTTTTCAGCTTTCTTACACTGTGGTGTTAGTTTACTTTACAAAGGCAATGCCTTCCCTTTTTACCAGGATTTACGCCTTGGTGCTAGTCGCCAGCCCCTGGCCTATGGAAGGCGGGCTTGGGGTAGTCACGGCACGGACCCTGAGGATGGGTCCTGACAAATTGGTATCAGAGGCGTTCGGTTCTACCGCAGACTCTGATCTTCTTCTATGTGAAGCAATAGGGGTTAGCATATTGGGTGTGGTTATCAGTCCAGGGGGTCCAGTGTTGGTGCGGCGGCCGACGTATCTGTACACCAGGACCCTGAGTTCTGATTTCTGACATAATGTATGAAAACATTGATTGCATGTGTGTTTCAAGTTTTCTTTGTGATTACTTTGTATCAGCTCACCAGGTATACTGTTCTGATCGTGGCGCACCGGTTTCTTTTCAGGATGGCCCCATGACGGCAGCCAGCTAGGATTCCGAGAGTTGTACGTGACGACAGCCCGCCGAGCAATGAGGCCTCGGTACAGGGCCCTTTGACAGTAGAGGCACCGGCGGTACCCCTACCCTCCGAGCCACAAATGCTTCCAGCACCAGCCGCTGACGATGCACGTCGCCTCAGTGCACTGCATGAGTTCCAGCGCCAGCGACCGCCCAGGATCCACGGGGAGACAGACCCCCAGGCAGCCGAGCACTGGCTGGAGGCAGTTCTACAAGTTTTCAGGCTAGTGAGGACACCATCATACCTCATGGTGATCCTCGCAGCGAGCCTACTGCACGCAGCAGCGGGCCGATAGCGGATCTTGATGCTCCAGGTGCACGATGAGGCATCTCTTCTCTAGACAAACATTGAGGGCCTCTTCCGCTCATAGTTCGTCCCGGACACCCTCCGTGTGGTGCGCATCCAAGAGCTTATTCAGCTGCGGCAGGGCAGCTTGACGGTCGCCCAGTACTCGGTGAGATTCACCGATCTCTCGCACTACTCGACCGACATGGTACGAGACCCGTTCTTCCGGGCACGGACCTTTGAGTAGGGATTGAGACACGAGATCATGTCATCACTGATATCCCTCAGCATCCCGACCCAGGCAGGAGTACTGGAGGGAGCCCTTTTGATCGAGAGCTTTCTTGCTGAGTCTACACCAGCGCCGAGACCTACCGCGGGGCGACACATAGCAGAGTCTTTCGCAACAGGCAGTCGACGGATGACTCAGGGGTCCCGACAGGCCAGACCCTCACATAGATGACCTCAGAACACTGGATCCGTTGTGCGGGGCACACAATGCGGGGCCAGTATTTTGAGAGGAAGGTAGTGCTACACATGCAGCGGGCAGGGTCACGTGGCTCATGACTGCCCGACCCACCGTGCCGAGGAGCAGCAGACAGTTGAGGGGCCACCTAGGTAGAGGCAGAGGGTCGACCGTGGCGGTCCGCAGGGAGGAGGCGGACGAGGCAGAGGATCTGGCCGAGCATCAGGTGGTGGGCGATGCTTTGAGGCTCTACCACCACCACCACCACCAGGAGGCCCGCCCCGACCACAGGGACCTGGAAGGCAGAGACAGGCACAACTCCAGGCAGTGGAGGCCTACGACCACGATGCGCCCGAGATGATTTGAGGTACGATCTGTGTCTATTCCACCCTTGCTGCAGTTCTTATAGACACATGAGCGAGTCTCTCATTCATAGCCGCTGCCCTTGTTCGGAGCTCGGAGATTCTGATAGAGTCGTTGGATTGACCCTTACTGCTAGAGACTCCTACGGGAGCAGACTCGACGATTACACACTGGTTCCGGCAGTGTGAGCTTACTCTAGGAGGCAATAGCTTCGGCTGGGATCTTCTTGTTGTGGCATCGAGGCCTTAAGACGTCATCTTGGGAATGGATTGGTTATCTACAGTCCATGCATAGATTGAATGTATTAGACGCAAGGTGCGATGTGTACGCACCGACGGGAGCAGGTTCACCTTCACCGGCGAGAAGGGAGCCTTCGTAACACATGATGGACTTCGGAAGAGGAGAGGAAAACCCATCACTCATCATTTGGCTAGCCTCATCCTTGAAGCAGTTGACGTGCGGGGTCCTAGTTTTCATGCAGTGGTGGATCAGTACGCAGACGTCTTTCCCGACGACGTTCCAGGGATACCTACTCGCAGAGAGGTAGACATTCACATCGACCTATACCCCGGGACAACCCCGATATCGGCTCCAGTATATCGGATGGCCCCCGCTGTGCTCAGAGAGCTACGGGTACAGTTGGAGGACTTGCAGGGCAAGGGATTCATCCAACCCAGTGTTTCACCCTGGGCTTCCCCGATATTGTTCGGCAAGAAGGCGGACGAGAGCTTGCGACTTTGTGTCGACTATCATCGCCTGAACTAGGTGACAGTGAGGAAAAAGTATCCGCTACTAAGGATTTATGACCTCTTTGATCAGCTCAAGGGGGCACGGTGGTTCTCGAAGATAGACCTCAGGTCAGGCTAACATCAGCTCAGAGTTCAAGACGAGGACGTGCAGAAGACGACCTTCAGGTGTCGGTATGGCCACTATGACTTCTTGGTTATGCCATTCGGCGTAACCAATGCTACAGCAGTGTTCATGGGCCTCATGAACATGATCATTCAGCCATACCTCGATTGATTTGTCATGGTCCTCATCGATGACATTTTGATTTACTCGACGACTGAGGAGGAGCACGCCTACCAGTTGCGGGTTGTACTAGACATGCTCCGAGAGCACCAGTATTACGGAAAGCTCTCAAAGTGTCAGTTTTGGATACGTGAGGTCCACTTCTTGGGACACGTCATCTCTGAGGCAGGAGTTGTAGTGAATCCTGTGAAGATCGAGGCAGTGCTATCTTGGGAGCCACCCAGGAGCGTGACGGAGGTGCGGAGTTTCTTGGGACTAGCTGGATACTACCAGAGATTCGTGCCAGACTTCTCCAGAGTTGTGGCGCCACTCTCAGCTTTGACGAAGAAGGGAATACCCTTTGTGTGGTCAGACAGATGTCAGCAGAGCTTTCAGGAGCTGAGACAGAGATTGACCAGCGCATCTATCTTGAGGTTTCTTGAGGAGGGAGTAGGGTACGTAGTCTACAACGATGCATCAGGGACCGGACTCAGATGTCTCCTGATGTAGGAGTGGGCAGTGATCGCCTATGGATCATGTCATTTGAGGCCGCATGAGCAGAAATACGCTACCCATGACCTGGATTTAGCAGCAGTGGTCTTCTATCTGAAGACATGGCGACACTACCTGATGGGAAAGCGCTTTACAGTCTTTTCTGACCATCAGAGTCTCAGGTACATCTTCTCGTAGAAGGACCTGAACCTGAGATAGCGGTGATGGCTCTAGTTCCTCTAGGACTATGACTTTGAGATAGTCTATACTCCTGGGAAGGGGAACATGGTAGCCGATGCTCTCAGCAGGAGGACGGGCATTCAGCTACTTGAGGAGGCGACAGAGTAGATATCCGCTTTGCAGATATCCTTCGTGGATATAGATGGAGAAGCCTTCCTCCAGTCTCTCACAGTCACCCCTCCACTACTGCAGTGGGTCAGAGAGGCACAGCGTGGGGACGCTGATTGTGAGACGCGGCATGCAAATATATCCTTAGGAAAGGAACCTGATGGTTTCTCCTTTGGAGCAGAGCACAACATCCATTTTAGAGGACGTACCTTAGTACCAGTCGCTTTACGAGTGGAGGTGCTGAGAGAGTTTCACACTTCTCCTTTGGCGGTACATCCTGGAGTGGCGAAGATGTACCAGGACCTGAGACGACAGCACTGGTGGCCGGGCATGAAGAAGGTTGTTGTAGAGTTCGTTTCTCGATGCCTCACCTGCCAGCAGGTGAAGGTAGAGCATCATGTACCAGCAGGCTTGGTACAGCCCTTGGAGGTACCGGAGTGGAAGTGGGACGTGATATCTATGGACTTCATGTCTGGACTTCCACGCACTTCCAGAGGTCACGACTCCATCTGGGTGATTGTTGACCGACTCACCAAGTCGGCTCACTTCTTACCCATCATAGAGCAGGGCTCAGTGGAGAGCTTGAGATGTCTCTACATTCAGGAGATTGTACGGCTTCACGGTGTGCCATCATCTATCGTCTCCGATCGAGATGCTCGCTTTACTTCCCGGCTTTGGAAGGGGTTGTAGGAGGCGTTCAGAATGCAGCTTCGTCTAAGCACCGCCTTTCACCCTCAGACGGATGGAAAGACGGAGAGGACCATTCAGACTCTCGAGGACATGCTCTGCGCATGTGTCCTTGACTTTGGTCGCAGCTGGGAGGACCACCTACCCTTGGTGGAGTTTGCGTAGAACAACAGATACCACTCCACCATCGGGATGGCACCATATGAGGAGTTGTACGACAGACCTTGAAGATCTCCTTTGTGCTGGACAGACCCTGGGGAGTCAGCACTTGTGGGACCAGAGATGGTTCGGGCCATGACAGAGAAGGTCCAGGTCATCCAGGAGCGGATGCGGAAATCTCCGAGCCGGCAGAAGTCTTACGCTGACAGGAGGCGGAGGACACTAGAGCTTGAGGATGGCGACCACGTCTTCTTGCGTGTCTCACCTCGACGTGGATTACAAAGATTTGGATGAGGCGGAAAGTTGTCTCCATGCTTCATCAGACCTTTCCAGGTCCTCAGCAGTATTGGAGAGGTGGCTTATCGCCTGGCTCTACCACCTCAGTTGCACCGGGTGCACGATGTCTTCCACGTATCTCAGCTGAGGAGATACGTGCACGACCCGACGCACGTCATTGACCATGGGGAGCTGGACATTTATGACGGGGCGAATTTTGCGGAGGTCCCAGTGGTGATCGAGGATCGACAAGAGCGGGTCCAACGTGGATGATAGATTCCTCTAGTGCGCATCAGAGGGCAGCACGAGAACCTCCAGGAGAGCACTTGAGAGTGGGAGGCTCAGATGCATGCTAAGTACCCACATTTGTTTCCCTAGCTTATGATGTATCTTTACGGGGACGTAAAGCCCTGAGGTGGGAGTGATGTAAAGACCCAAAAAAATCGAGGAAATTTTTTTTTCTTAATTTTCTTTAGATTTTTACAAGAACGCAGTTTCTGACGACACCTGATTTCGAGGCCCGGTGTGCCCGGAATCATTTTCAGAAATTTGGCTCGGGTAAGTTCAGTGAACGAACGAGTGGGGTTTTCTAACTTTTGAACCGGTGCTCGGAATCAAATTTCGAGGGCACCGATGAAATCACAGCACATATATTTTCTTAGAAATGCCTCTTCCAGAGTAATGTTTTCTCGGGTGTGATTTTTAAATTTTTGGGGTTAAGTTAAGAAACAAAATAAAGTGTGCGACAACTTTATTTTTATTTCACTTAAAGCCACTTGAAAGCCACTTAAATCTGCTTAAGCTGAGTTGATGCAGATAGGGTGCTATCCAAAAATATCCTACCCTCTTGGTAGGATATTTGCAAGGTGGGACCCACACGAGCCCCACCGTTTCTTTCCGCTAAGTAACGGCGAAAACCCGTCATTATGAAAGTCAACTGACACGTTTTCTTATTTTTCTTAACGCACCAATTAATTGGGCGGGTTTATTCGTTGAATTAATTCTATGAATTAATTTAATCGTTTCCTAACCTGTTTACAATCCGTTGGCGTAATAATAAAATAATTCCAACACACGCCTTCTTGCAGATTGCTCATTGAGAGGCTTTTGACAGAAATTTTGTGCCTTCATCCTCCTTCGTGAAGAACGCAAAGAATGTGAAGAACGTTGTCACCCTCGGAGATCGACGACGCTTCTTCTGAGACGTTCTTCCCTGCAATGATCTCCGATCACCAACTGCTTGAGGTAGGAGATTTCGGGTTTCATCTTTTAAATCTCTTTGTGGGTTATAACAACATCATGGATTTAATTAATATAATTAAATCTACATGTTCTTGAACCTCGGAGTTCATCGACGCGACGCCCTTCTGTGATGACGTGACGCCCTTCCACGACGACGCGACGCTCTTCCGCGACGACGCGACGCCCTTCCGCGACGCGATGATCACCTCCTTCCGCGACGATCAATTCCGTGAAGAACGCGCGATCGACGACTATGGTGAGGTAGAGATTTTTTATTTGAGAACAATCTTTAATTCTCGAGATTGTTTTTTTAAAACAAAGAAACCAGATCAAGTTCAATTTTAATTCTATTAAAATTGTGCCATGCTTGTTATTCTTGTGTTGAATATTTTATTCCTGATTGTTATCACCTAACACGGAGGGTGCGGGCCAAACAAACATGTCCCGACAACCCTCTGCAGTTCTTCGTTGATGTGCGGATTGGCGGGAGACGACAAAACATGTAGTAGAGGTGATTAGTTGTTTCCGCAGTGAAGTACGGGACCAGGGAGGAGCTACGGCGCAGACGAAAACGAAATCGGACCACCGGAGGAACTTCGGTGGCCCGCGGAACCCACCCGCGGTGCGGGGCACCGGCGCGGCCGCGGCCGCGGCCAGTGGACCCGCGGCCGCGCAAGTCCGGCACACACGGGATGCGGCTTTGCCGCGTCCGCTGATCTAGCGCGGCCCCACGAGGGCCGCGGCTTCTCATCCCGTGGGGGCAGCGCCCACTCCGCGGCTTCCTCCGCGCGGCCGGCTCGGCCGAGCCGAGACGGGCCGACCCATCGGGCCGGGTCACGCCCCGGCCGGGCCGGGCCGGGTCGGGGCGACCCGGTTCGGGCTAACCCAGGGGGGGATGGGCCGGGTCGGTCCGGGCCCAGACCCCCCGTCTCCGGACGTTTTTGGTCTTTTGCTCATAACATGAGCTACGGGCCTCCGAACGACGCGCCGTCAGCGGCGATGAGATCCTTGGATCGAGAAGGTCGTTTCGGTATATCACACTCATGGTTTCGGAATACTTTGGGTTCGTCTGGGTTGGTTCGTACACGATACCAACCGGGCCCTTCGAGCGGAAACACTCATATCTTGAGCTTCAGACGTCCGATCGACGTGCCGTCAACTTTGTTGCTTTCCTCTAAGTGAGACGGATCTTTTGGCATACCCCAACCGAGGTTTGGAAGCAGGTGGAGTACGGTCGGGTTGGTTTTTCCTTAAAAACCAAGAGGGCCCCTGGGACGAAAAAGCAAATAACTTTCAGACCGGGCGTCCAATTGACGCGCCGTCTGCGACGTTGAGTTCCTGTTGACGATACGGAACTTTTGGATAAATAAACTATGGACTATGTGTCAGTTGATGTATCAGCCTCTCGACTCATGGAGCGGACCCTCCCGAATGAGCTTTCTATGTGCGGGAACCCTAGAGCTGGCTGCGACTGCTACTGTGATGACGATGACTATGGAGAGATCCTCAGTGGATTCGACGGCGACGACTACAGCACTCAGCGATCCTTTGTGGGTCAGTGCTACCGATCCTGTGTGGGTCCTATCCTATGTGGTTCAGCGCTCAGCGGTCCTGTGTGGGCCAATGCTTACAGGTCCTGTGTGGGCCCGATCCTGTGTGGGTCTTTGCGGGGGTTAGTTACCTATCGATCCTTTGTGGGTCAGATCCTTTGTGGGTCATTACGGGGGTTAGTACCTATCGATCCTTTGTGGGTCCGACGACTTAGATGGGTCAGTGATCATCTCTATCATCATTCGAAGAAGTATACCTGTGTGAGTTGAAACTCTATTTTACTTTCCTTTGTGTATTGTGTTGAGCTATCCTGTGTGGATTTACGTTTTACATTCCTTTGTGGATTGTGTTGAGCTATCCTGTGTGGATTTTACGTTTTTCTTTCCTATGTGGACTGGGTTTTACTTGAGCTCGGATGTTGGAGCCGAGCGAGAATTGATGACTTAGGTATTTGTACGGGCATATACCTAAGCAGTGTCGGATGTTACTTCGTGATTGTATCTTTCCTTTGTGGTTTATACCTTGTGAATTTTCGGAGACCTTCGGGGGTCTCAAGGTCCCTACTGAGTAGCTTATACTCACCCCTACATGGGCTATGCCCGCACTACGTTGTGTTGGTTTCAGACCACGGACAACGCTGATCGTGGTGGAGGCTTGCGGAGTAGGACGGTACCTGGAGGTGGACCACTGGGCGGGACGTTCTTGGAGCGGTCGGCTGGACCCGAGGAGTAGTGGAGGCTTTCTGTACCCACCCTTCAGGTGGTATATCCAGTGGTCAGCTCAACGTTGTGGCTTTACTTTTCAGTTGCTGTTTTTCCACTTTCAGTTGTACTTTACAGTTGGGATTGTATTTCCGGCCCCTTTACTTTTCTTCACTTACTATTGTACCAGATTTTACTTAGTGTTTACTTTTCCGCTTGCTTACTCTGTGGTACTTGTTTACTTTACAAAGGAAATGCCTTCCCTTTTTAGCGGGATTTACACCTTGGTGCTAGTCGCCAGCCCCTGGCCTATGGAAGGCGGGCTTGGGGTAGTCACGGCACGTGCCCCGAGGACGGGTCATGACAGTATATAAGGATCCAGTTTCCTAATGATTAATTTTTTTTGTTTGTTTAAAAAAAATTTATAGTCCCTAGAAAACCTATGCTAACACTATTTATAATTCAATAAATAAAAATTAAGGTTTTATATAGTATTTTAAACTAATTATATAGTCCTAATACTAATAAACACTATAATAAATTTAAAAATTACCTTCAATTATTTCCAACTGCATCCAAAAATATCAGGAAAATATAAATCACTATTATTTTTCAATATTTTTGATATATTTCAAGATATTTTATGTGTGAATTTATTTCAATTATGTTATGGTGTTTTAGATCATTTATTTATATAAATAATTGGTGAATCTGAAAAATCTATGAACATTTTGACTTTTTTTATGTTTTATGGAAGAATTAATCATATCCTTAGAAAATGAGAAAAAAGATATGAATATGGGAAAAGACTGTTAATGTAATAATGCTACACAACACTCGAAAATTGAGGATTCAATAATGTTGTAGAATTAGAGTAGAACATTTATATGTTGTGTATTTCAATACATGACATAAGTTCATAAGGAGAAGCCACCCCCACAATTATAAGTAGTGACATATTACACACTGTGAGAAACTATTACACTAGTACAACATCCCTGATGTGAAAATTTGGGATATGGAGATATACAGTGATTTCTCCACAAATATAGATTACATGAAGTATAAATTTATACATTATTAATGTATCAGGAAACCTAAAAATAGATACACTGGAGGCCGAGGGTTTTATTCAAACCCATATAAAACCACACCCCCAAATTCGTAACCAAGATCATCTTGGAGAAAGCGATTGAAACACATAGATTCCTTCTAGAAAATGTACACCAATGTGGATCCCTACTTTTCCACCATTATTTAGGTTTAATATATTCATTTTCTCACCCTCTCATGGATAGCATGAGGGGGTAATTTCATTTTGTGGCGGTGTGCATGATTAATTTGAATTGAAGAATTAAGGTATTGTAATTCTTATTACAACTTATATTGGGATTTTATGTTTGTTATTAATTTCTATCTATTTATTGATTTTTCTTGCCTGATCATTCTGAGTGGGGTTTGGAATAGGACTTGATTTATTTACTTCTTTGAGCATGATCACAGCCCGAGTGGATTGAATGCATCTATTTAATGTGATATTTGGGGTTTAGTCTTCCACCATGTCCATCAGGAATGTTCCTAAACTATTTTTAAATATGGTCTCTAGTTACCAATTATTTGTAATCTGAAGTACTTAACCATGGGGAAAGGAGATTTTTTGGATGGATATCATTTATGAAGACCATTGGATTCACTTGGACATGATTTTGTTTAATAATTACTACTAATTAATTATTTAACACCTTGTTATCCCATGAACCTAGATTCATTGATGCTTAACAACCCTGTTATATTTTCTTCTCTCACATTCATCAGCAATCATAGGTTCATGAGAATTGATTTAATTTTTTTCAAATTGAAATTAGTTTACACATTTGTTATTTAATTGAGATTTTATATAACCCTATATCTTTGTGTTTTATATTGGACTTTTATATCCTATACTACACAATAGTTTAGTGGTTTGTCTAATTAGTTTTATCAATTTTTTAATTTAGATGTATTTATGGGAAATAACAATCCCCTAGAGGCTATCAATATTTATAATATTATGTCAATAAATATAATCAATTTTATTGAAGGTAATATATAATAATTACCTATATTCCTTCCAAAATATCATGACTAAAATATTCAACTAAAGTATTGATAAAATTATTCTAGATGTTAAGTATGTATAATTATGATGAAAAAATAAAATATTGGTAAAATGATTTTTCAATATATATTATATTATATCTTGTTGGGTTATCTTACATCGAAATGTTGAAGGTTAAAGGTACTGAATATAAATCTAAGGGAATCACTATACATAGGGAATTAGATTTAGGAATGATAATGATCAATTATTCCTAATAGTGTTATCAAATCCTTAGTTATAACAACTCTTCTAAAATATTCACACAATATAATATAAATAGGTCTTGATGCATGATTTTGAGAATTTGGGGTTATTTAAAATATAAATTTGAAAGGATTGAGCTACGAATCATTAGTGTGATGGAATACCTCATGTCATTAAGAAAGGTTTTGGATATTTTAAAAAATTTCATCTATCAATGCTAGAAATCAATTTTAGCAGTGTTAAGAAATTTCTGATAATTTGAGAATCTTTAAAAGTTATGAACTTTCATCATCAATTAAAGAGTGCTGATTATAGTGCCCATTATTATCACTGAAAATGTGAAAATAAATTTTGTGTTTATCATTAATTTTTTGCCAATAAAACAAAAAAAATAAAAATTATTCTATTGTTATGGGTGATAATTTCAATCTACCAAGAAGAATAGACAAGAAAATTCCTCCCCACTTATATCACATATAATTATAACATATATCAGTACTTGTGAAATTCAACTACCCAGCTACCCTTCTCTACCACGTGCATGTGTAAGGATTCAAACCTCAATCCTACTTTTATAAATTGAAAACCCTAACAATTGATGAATGACACAAGAACTCATGAATTAAATCTAGAATTAATTCTATTGAGTTTAGATTAAAACCCAATCATATTACATTGTAAACAAGAACCATTACCACCATTTGAAATAATGGTGTATAACGGAACTAAACATGAGAAGGAAACAGTGGGTGGAAACTCTTTTAAATACCACTTTACATGAAAAGGATAATCTAAATTATTATCTGTAGTATTAATGGATAAAATAGATGATATAGAGAATAGTATAGGAAGATAATTCACTACAATATATCAGCCAATAGATTGGGAAACAAATTCTTTTAAAAAGGAAACAAGTTCACTGTTGTTTTAAAAATCATTAAATTTAGGTCCCCATTATTATCACTAGAATAAACTATAATAAATTTACATTTAATCGATAATATAAATTGGGATGATTATTACTATACTGCTGCAATGTGCTATTAAAATTACAACACACTACAATAGGAAATAGAGGTATATGGAAGAATTTAAAAAAAAATTGAAATAAAAATTACAACACAAATACAAGAAAAAGACCCTATATTATTAAAATTTAAAACATTATTTTTTAAAATTAAATTATAAAGTATAACTAAATAAAAAATTAAAAATACATTAGTTGTTTCATTATGTTTGGACCCTAAAACCCTCTCAAAAAACCCAATCATGGTATGAGATTCCAACAAACCAAAACAATTAGAGAAAAAGATTCCAACTGTATAAGAAAACAATTATTATGTTAATGACAGTAAAAATAAATAAATTAAACATAAACATGGAACAATATATTAGTGAAATTCCATTATTTAACTGAAACCAAACAATTGTAATCTTACATTTCACACTCTTTGTTGGATTGAGGCACAAATAATTCCAATACATCAAAAATGACTTATAAATTTTTTTATTAATGTATTTGAACAATATGAATATGTTTTCTTATTTTTTAGTACGCCACATGTGTTTTGAACTAAAATTTTAATTTTAAACAAAACATAAACATTGAGTCATACCAGGAACACAGTGTATCAAATTTAAGTGATTATGATTCCTTCAAATCACAAATAATTTATGTATCATTATCTTAAAGTATAAAAATAGTCCAAATTCATTTTCATAGTTCTTATTATGTGACTTTTTTGAACTAAAATGTCAATTTTAAATAAAAACACACTTTGAGTCATACCAACCATGCCATGAATTGCATTGATGTGTGACTTATTGATAAAAAATGACTTAATCATCATTATTATGAATTTTAAAAAACTATCAAAAATGTTTTAAATTGGTTTTGATGACATCCCCAGTCCTTTTTACAAAAAATCCATTTTAAACTAAAAAACACTTTGAGTCATACTAGTCATATAATGTGTCAGTTTGACATGATATAGATTCAAATACAAAACCAATGACTTATAAATCATTTTCCAAAAGTAAAAAATAAATTTTGTTGGTCGGAGAGGACACAAAATAGGGGGTGGTGAATTGAGTTCCAATTAAAATTTCTGTTAAAAACCATATGATTAAAATCCACCAAATTAAATAAAATTTAAATTATAGTGAATTTATAAAGACAGTCAGTTTCCAATTAGTTTCTCAAGAGATTGATTATTTTTAAGTTAACTCAATCTAAGGATTAATTAACTTTTGAAACTAACTTACTGGCTAAAAACGTTATAAACACTTTCTAGTTTAACAATAAGAGTTACTTTAAAACAGATTTTAATTTCAACCAACTTAGTAGTGGAGTAGAAAATAACTTAAAATAAAAATAAGATGCAAAACAGATATATCCAAGAGGTTTAGTCTCAAGTTGAGACTTATTCCTCTCAAACAGTTGATATAAAACTTTGATCCACACCCAGGATTGGGGTTAAAAATTGTACAAAGACTTTCCAGGTACAAAGACCTCTACCATAGTTCTACGTGGGAAAACAAAAACAATAGCAGACAGGCTATCCAGGTCACACTTGACCTCTACCACTATCCACAGTGGGAATAAGGAAAGGGTTTAGAATGATTGATTAAGGATATTAGATATCATGTCGTTAATCTCAGGAATCAGTGTGTGCCTAAAAATAAGGAGCACACACACTGCTCAAAATGAAAATAAATGAAACTCTATAGAGATAAACAAATAGAGATGTGTTTAGAATGCTCTTTGTGTTTTGAGTTAAGATCTAGACTCCTTGGATTGATGGAGATGAAGCTTTGAGTCCTTCTCTGGTTTTTGTCAATAAAAACAGCGTGTTGTTTTTGTATTTGACATCTGGTCTGAGTTGATCAGTCTGATCTGCTTGAGTGTGAGTGAAATCATTGAAGATCATTTCTCCTTCAATGATCAGGTTCTGTAGACTCAGAATGTATTCTTCCTTTTTCCTCTATGCATGTATACTTTTGTATCTACAGAAGGTTGTCTCATATGTGCATCAAAAGACTGATTGAATCCTTGTCTTTTCCTTTAGTAGTTTGAGGTTCCCTTTTATAGCTCACATGGTATGACTAATGTATGATTACTTCTGTAGGTACGAGGTACGGTTTCATGAAATTCAACACAAAATAATTAATTAATAGATGTTTCATTAAAAACATCAAATATGACCTTTTCTTAATAAACAATAGAAAAATAATTTAGACAAAATGTGACTGGTTTCCAGTAGTAGCTCTTAGTATCATCGAGCTTGTATCGGTGGATTTGAGTTAGTAGGTCTGTATCGTTAGCTATTACTTTTTTTAATGGTAGACCTCTTGAATCGATAAATCGTTCTATCAGCAGCTCCTTCTATCGGTAGCTCCTTCTGTCAGTAGCTTCTTCTGTTGGAAGCTCCTTCTATATCAGTAACCCTTACTAGTAACATTCTTGTATCAGTATACTTTGTAGTGGTAGCCGTATGTCTGTATCAGCAGACTTGTATTGGTAGCTCTATGTCTGTATTTGTCTTTATCGGTGGACTTTGTCTGTCTGTATAGGTGGACATTGTCTCTCTGTACATGTGGACTTTGTTTGTCTGTATCGGTGGACTTTGTCTATCTATATCAGTGGACTTTTTATCAGTAGTTGTGTACCAGTGACATTGTGTCACATGAATCTTGGTCTATCAGTGGCCTTTACTTTTCGTTACACTATGTACTGGTAGGTCTGTATGAGCGACTCAAAAATTAATACTTATATGCTCTTTGAAAATCATATCCAGATTGAGTTAGTACCAGAATTAAACATTTTTAGATATTTATAAACATATATAAACATTGAATAACACATTCAAAAGATCATTTTGATTATTTTATCAACTTAATAATATTATATCATATATTTAATGAATAATAAATATAAATATAATCATTATTTGGGATTATCAAAGCATATTGAAACATAATTGAGATTATCAAAACTTGTGAGGTCAAAAATCTCCCCCTTTTTGATTATCACAAATTATGATATTATAATCTAAAATAATTAGTAATGTATCAATATAAAATACAATGGTTTTAATTTCTCAGTGTGAGTAATGAAATTTTCAAATATGAAATTTTAAATGTATTAGAGGTAAAGCAATAAAACAAATGTAAAAGAGTTAAAAGATATTAGGCTTCATATTAAAAGAATATATTAGGCTTTATATCATAGTTTCTCCCCCTTTGTGATTAGAAAAAAATAGTAATAAATAGTAATACAAGAAAAGATAAGGAAATCGTGTATATTTCTTGAGGAAAAATTACAAAGATATACAAAATTGACTAAAAAATAATAAAAGTGATTCTTATCAAATTGTCCTAGACAATAATCAATCCACCTCCTCAGCATATGATTTTCCCTTGGGATCAGAAGAGGATTCAGGCTTGGTGGATGTAGGTGGAGGATTAGGATCACTAGAGATGATCAATGGAGGTTGAGCTACTGATACTGTGCTTGGCCTATACGGTGTATCTCTTTGGGTGATCATAGGAGTGAGGCTCCAGATTGCTTGGGCTAGAGTCATATGAGGAATCGAGGAAAACAGAGCAGAGACAGGTAGAGATGGAGGTACAATGATAGGTGTAATTTCCACATGAAAAAATGGGAGAAACAGATTTCTAATGTCCATTATGATCCCTACTTCTATTTCCATAGCAGAAATGAATTCATCCTTGATCACCAAAAATTTATCTAGAGTAGCAGTCCACTCCCTGAACATGATAACTTATTCTCTGGAATCTTGATTGACTGGAGGTAGCTTCATGTTTTCTAACAAAAGTATGAAATGGTTGTTGAGAAGATGCTTGGTATAAACATTCTAAAAATATATATCAATCTTATCCTTGATTTCCTTCTGATCAGTAGTAACATCTCTCATATTCTCCAAAACAATCTTTCTTATATCTCTTGTGGTAGACAACACATGAGAGTCAGATGAGCTACTGGTACAAGCCTAACCGATTCACTCTTTCAGCATAGTTCTAAACTGATCAATATCTACTAAATCACTGGATGATGCAAGTGGTTTAACAGTGAATACTACAGTCTCCTTGAATGATTGGGGGAAGTTGCTTATTGGCTTCTGGACTACCAAATCCTGGGTGCTCACATGCTCTTTGACATATTTCATAAAATATTCAAAGTCATCCACAAATTACATTACTACACCTTTGATGTAATTTATATCAAAATTAATTTGAGCTTGAGAACTACTAATGGTAGTTAAAGAAGAAACATACAGCTTCAAGGCAACAAAAGATCTTTTCCATCTCTCAATCTGAGTATGACATACTCTTATTTCATTCACCATCTCTGTTATAGGGCCTGACTCCATACACCCAAGAGAGATTTTTAATTTTTTTTTTCCATATTTCACATCTCTTCAACAAATAAATTGTTTAAATTAGAAGAATATGCAGTCAAAGACTCTTTCATCTCAGCCATTAAAGGATCAAGATCATCCTCAGTAGGTAAATTGTTAGGAACAACTACATGTTCCCTTTCTGAAACAGTACATTCCCAAAAGTCATGCATAACAGATTTAATGGATGATATTAACAAGGTTTCTATTCTTATTATCTATTCCACAAAAGAGGTCCTAAGACCAGACTTCAATTGGTCTAGATCATCTTTTCTTACAACATCCTCAAGTAAAAACTCAGACATGATATTAATGTTAATTTTTGGTCTATTGATGGGTGTATCGTCTTCAAAATCTTGATAGTCCAACCCACAAACTATAAAACCTCTTTCTTCTGTCTACCCTTCAATCATATTAGCTACTGAAACATTTCCAAGTATGTTTGGATGCTCCCCTTCAATTTTTTTACATTCTCCTATATATGTATCGAAATAACACCCTCAACAACTCAGTATTCCTCAGAAGAATTTTCCACAACCATTTCCATTTCTCCAACAGGAGGCTCCTCAGGAATACGTTTCAGTCTATCTACATCCTAAAATTCCTCAGTAGGCTTTGAGGAGTGCCCAATTAGTTGAATAAGACTCATGAATGTAGAAACAGATGCATCATTTTCAGATTTTCTTTCTTTTTTCATTCTCCGGGGCAGTCTCCTCATGATCTGAACTAGCTTGGTCTTCCTCATCAACATGTGCTTATTCATTACTTACACCCATAAATTTTTCTTTTCTAGGTGGGTTCATGGAATTATTTTCCTTTTCATGTGATACCACTTCACCAGCTGGACTAGGGGGAAAATCAGGATCCCCTCCATCGGCTACAGAGGTATCCTCCTCAACAATATCATCACTATATTGTGGTTCCTCTTCATCAGGTCCAAGACCTGGATCTCTTCTGTCTCTTGGCCTATTCGGATGGTCAACAGGGTTTAACGTATAATACACCCTCTCATCATCAATTACCCACTGCCTTTTCCATGGGTTCCACCCAATCGTCATATATTTACAAACTTTGCTTGTGAAGCAAAAATTGTTCCTTACTACCACTATCTCATCTTGAGACTCAGCTACTTCATTCACTTTGATCATAACCGAGATTAACTTGGCAAGGAATAAAGAATTGGACTTTGATTTGGGCCTGGTCATATCATCAATCTGAATCATTAATGGTCTACACAGATTCATCTTAACACCATGTCTTAGCAGATGCATAAAATATATATCTTGATACATCAAATTTTCGATGTCCAGTCTTCTTGGAGTTAGTTCATATTGGATGAACATGAAATGCAATCTATTTTATCTATCCATATTTGAAGCTACAACATTCCATTGTTTTCCACTACCGGTGAGCTCTTCGAAGGCAATCTGATAATCAAAATTGTCGGTAGTAGGAGGAATTGTCTTCGAGAAATACAAAAAAATTCTTTCATGTGGGACATTCAATCATCCTTCCCATTCAACAGAGGAGAAAGATATTTCCTTTACATTCACAACTAAAACCATTATATTTTACTCTTTAGTTTTCTCAAAGTGCAAAAATACATAGAACTCTTTTACCATCTTGGGATAATAGGGGCCATTTTTTTGAAAGCATTCGATCCATCCCTGCTCCTCCAATATCCTCAGGGTCAACGATTTACTGAACATAATCCAGTCTGCAAAAATTTTATTCTCTATTACAATTTCCCTATTCTACAAATACATGTTCACTACATTTCTTCATGTACTTGTTCTACATCCACTACCACTACCTTCAGGTCATATTTTCTACTTCTTCACACTCGGCTAATCACTGTGATCCTTAACTCTCGGGAGCTTTGTTCTTGCCATCTCCAATCGAAGAACATAGGGTTTTTGAGAAAAGCGGGGATTCGAGGAGTTGGGTTAGAGAGATAGGAGATTTTGCGGTGGATTGAAATATGAATAAGCTTAGTTTTTGTCATTTAGGAATAAAAATGTAATAAAAACAATATACTAAAAACAATTAAGAGTTTCAGCTAAAGAAAATGAAAAATTAGACAGCGCAATACAAATCGGTGATAACTACCAGTGAGCTTCCTATCAGTTAGATTTACATAACGGTGAATTCTATTTAACAGTGAGGTTTCTAAAGGTGAGGTTTCTAACGGTGAGGTTTCTAACCTAAAAATCCTAACATTCCTAACACATGTCTAATGAAGTTTGACCTATCTAATCTAAAATGTTTGGTGAATATGTTAGCCAATTGATGTTAAGTACCTATAAATTCAAGAGTAATATTTCCTATACGGTAATGATCTCTCAAAAAGTGGTGCCTTAAATTAATGTGTTTGGTCCTAGAGTGAGATACATGGTTCTTTTAGATATTAATTGCACTAGTGTTGTCACAGTTTATAGATACATGTCTAAATTGATATCCATAGTATAGTAAAGTATGTTTCATCCACAGAATTTGTGCACAGAAACTACCAGAAGCAATGTATTCTACTTCAGCATTAGACAATGCAATAGAGTTCTACTTTTTACTACACCAAGGTACTAAGGACTTACCTAGAATATGACATGTTCTTGATGTTCTCTTTCTATCGAACTTGCAACCAGAAAAATCAGCATCTGAATAACTTATTAAATCGAACGATTGTCCTTTTGGATAAAATAATACTATGATAGTAGTATGTTAATGATATTTCAAAATTCATTTAATAGAATGAAAGTGTGACAATTTTGGATTAACCTGAAATCTAGCACACATACACACACTAAACATAATATCAGGTCAACATGTAGTAAGGTAGTGTAGGCTCCCAATCATACCTCTGTTGTTGGTTTGATCCACCGGTTTTCCAGTTTCATAATCATCCAACATTCAAATTGTACTCAAAGGTGTATCACTTTCCTTAATACTATCTAAACCAAAACGTTTTAAATGATCCTTTTTTATATTTACTTTTACTTAAGATAATACCATTTTTATTTTGAAAAACATGAAATCCAAGAAAATATTTAAGTTCTCCCATTAAACTGATTCCAAATTCATTTTGAAAACTCTTTGAAAAATTAATACACAAAGCATTTTTAGAAGATACAAAAATAATACCATTATCATAGATTTGTAATATCAAATCATCATTGGAAATTATTTTAATAATTATAGTTGGATCAGAAATTCCTTTATAAAAAACTTTTGAAAAAAGATAACTACTATGTCTATCATTCCAAGCTCAAGGGGATTTCTTTTAACCATATAAAGCTTTTGAGAGCTTAAAAAATCGATTTGGAAATTGAGGATTAATAAATCAAGGTGGTTGTTCAAAAAGGCATCTTCAACTATAAAACCATTTAGAAAAGAACTTTTAACAACCATTTGATATAAAATGAAATTCATATGAGCATCATAGGCAAGTGGAATCTTAATAGCATCCAATATAGATACATGTGAAAAGGTTTCCTCATAGTCTATTCCTTTATCTTGACTATACCCTTGTGAAACAAGCATTGCTTTGTTTCTAATGATATTTACTGATTCATAAACTTTATTTCTAAAGACCAATTTAGTGCCTGTGGTCAATGTTTCCTTAAGTCTGTCAACTAATTCCCAAACATTGTTTCTTTCAAATTGATTTAATTCTTCTTGCATAGCCATTACCCAAAATTCATCATTGATAGCATCATTGATATTTTTTGGATCTAACTATGAAAGAAAAGCTTGATGTTCAACTTGGTTTCTTAGAGAAGCTCTAGTATGTGTCTCTCTATCAAGATTCCCTACAACAACATCAATGGATGATTCTTTAGAATCCTAGTTGATCTATTAAAGGTAGGACTAGAAATTACAGGTTCTTCTCTATGCTCGGATTCACCAGAAGCAGATTCTAGAATATTTATATAATTTCTTGGCTTTTGAGAAGGTTCAATATTTTTACCATTGAGGTCTAGAATAGATAGATCTTCTTAAATATTTTCAAGAAAATACCTGGGTTCATGATGATCAGTTTCATCAAATTTGATATGTACTGATTGCTCCACACATTTGGTTCTTTTATTAAAGACTCTATAAGACATACTGGTTATAGAGTACCCTATAGTGATTCCCTCATCACCTTTAGAAGAAAATTTTTCAATATTATCATTAGTATTAAGAATAAAGACCCTACTACCAAAAACACTGAAATAACTCACTTTAGCTTTCCTATTATTCCACAGTTCGTAAGGGTCTTTTTGAGAACATGTCTAGTAAAGGCTCTATTTATAATATAACAAGATTTATTTACAACTTATTCCCAGAAGTAAATAGGTAGGTCATGCTCATTAAGAATAGTTCTTACAATTTCATGAAGTTTTATATTCCCTCTTTCAACTATACCATTATGTTGAGGTGTCCTAGGGGCAGAGAAATTATTATTGTAGCCATTATGTGAGAAATAGGTTTCAAAATCATGATTTTCAAACTCGAAGCCATGATCACTTTTCATTGTCTTAATATTAATTCTACTAAAGTTCTCTACAGACTTGGAATATTTCATAAAATAAGAGCAAGCTTCATTTTTGTGAGCTAAAAATTATACCCAAGTATATCTAGAAAAGTCTGCTACTAGAACATAAACATAGTTCTTCCCATTCAAACTAGAAACTCTAGAAGGTCCAAACATGTCCATGTGAACCAACTGGAGAGGTTAAGAAGTTGAAAATTATTTCTTTAATTTGAACGAAAATTGATGTTGATTTCCCCTTTGACAAGGAGTACAAACTTTTTTTTATGGGAATTTTAGTTGAGGTAAGTCTCTAACTAAATTTTTCATAGTCAGTTTCTTATGTGAATGAACATTGTAGTGTCCTAATGTTCTGTGCGATAGCCAAGACTCTTTGTGAAATGAATTTAAACATGTAACATTTTGTTTGGATAAAGAATATAAATCTACACCATAGACATTTTTATTTCTCAAGGATGTAAATACCAAAATATTTTTAGAATCAAATACATTACAAGCATCATTTTAAAATTTAACACTGAAACCATCATCACTCAATAGAGAAATTCTTAACAGATTGTATTTTAATCCATCAAAAAGTAATACTTTTGAAATTAAAATTGAATCAGTGTTACCAATCTGGCCTAAGCTGATGATTTTTCCTCTTGAATTATCACCAAAGGTGACATTCGCTCCATCAACCTTGATTAAGCTTATGAAGCATGAAAAATATCCTATCATGTGTCTTGAACATCCATTACCCAAGTACCATGTCTTCCTATATAAACTCTTCAAGCATGTCTCCTACAAAACGGGTTTAAACAAAAAATGATTTTGGTACCCATATTTTCTTGGGTCAAGACAGGTTATCATGCAAAACATTTGGTACCCATATTTGTCTAATGGGTTTAATATAATCAAAATATTCAAAAGACTTAGAAAGATAAACATTGTTTGATCTATAACAATTTGAAATGCTAGTTGAGACATAATAGTTTCCAAACCTGGAACTAGCAGCATACTGTCTAGATTTAGGAATAAATATTTTCTTTGTAATATGTATCTTTCCAGGTTGATAGCCTGAACTAGTAATATATTTTTGTACTACATGTTTTCCTAGAATTTGTGTAAGAGTGTTCTTTCTATTAGTGAAATTTTCCAGATCTATTCTATGTTTCTCAGTGGACAATTTTAGTTGAGTGTTCTCTTATAACAGTTGAGAATTATTTTCCTTTTCTATACTAAGATCAGATTTAATAGTACTAGACAAGGAATACTATTTCTTTAATTATTTGTACATATACTTCACCTCATTGAAACTATCTTCTAACATATTACTGTATTCAAATTATTAATATTTAGACATATTATCATAACTATTTGAATCACTTTCATTCCCAGAGTAGTATTCAATCAGCATAGGGGAAACAGGTACGTTAGATGTATTAGTCATGAAACACATGTTTCCATGATTCTTTTCTGAATCAGCAGCATCAGAATCATTTGTGCTGTCTTCTGAAGCACTCAATGTTTCATTCATAGCTTTCATATATTTTTTGTCCTTATAATCATATTTCTTCTTGAACTTCAATTCTGTACAGTCAGCCTTAATGTGTCCTTTCATTTTAAATTCATAACACACTATCTCATAATCCTTATTATCTTTCTTCTAATATATACTACAATCACTTTATTGGTCATACATACCTTTATAATTTGGTTTTCTGATAAATTTCTTCTTACTATAGAATTTCATGAATTTCCAGGCAATTTGAGCCATCTCTTCATCACTATTAGATTCTTAACCTCCACATGTTGAGCTTTCAGTGGGTATGTGAAATTTCTACTTGTCCTTGATCTTTGAGGTAGTAGACATAAATGCCACTTACTTCCTCATTGGTTCATCATCTTCTTCATTGTTTACCTTTAGCTCTTCTTCAAACATAATTAAATTACAAATTAACTCATTACCAGGTAGTGAACATATATCACATGAATCATTTATTGAAACTGATGTGCCTCTCCATCTTTCAAAAAGACATCTTAGTATCCTCATGATTAGTTCTTTTGCCGGAACAACGTTTCCATGTGTGCTCATTGTATTTACAATTTCGTTGAACCTGAGATACATATCCGAAATAGGTTCATCAGGATTCATTTTAAAATTATCATACTTAATAGTATTCAATATCATTTCCTTAACATTGGTTGTTCCCAAATAGTAAATATCAAAAGTATACCAGATTTCATAAGCAGTCTTACAAGAAGATATTCGATTAAATTCATCATCTCATAAAGCACAGTACAAAGTATTCATTGCATTATAGTTATTATTGTAAGCAGTTTTTGTACGTTTATCCCAAGTAGTTCTTTTAGTTTTTGGAATATTATACTGAATATCTATAGCAGTCTAGATATTAAATCACATACTTTCTAAATTAATTTTCATTTTCAGTTTCCATTGGGCATAGTTAACACCATTAATGAAAGGTGTTCTATTGGTAGTAACACCTTCTAGTCTATTATCCAAAATTAGATTTTAGAAAATATATTTAATGATATAAAATTTAGAACTAACATAAATTTAATATTTTGAAGAAACAAAAAAATTACAGTTGAAAAACAGAGTATTTGTAAATCCATTATTAATAACAATCCTCTGATACAAAAGATTGGTTGCAGTTTACCCTCAAGAGCGGGGGGGGGGGGGGGTGAATTGATTTCCAATTAATTTTTTTAAAAACTTCATGATTAAAATACCCCAAATTAAATAAAAATTTAACTATAATGAATTTATAAATATTGTAAGTTTCCAATTGGTTTCTTAATAGATTGGTTGTCTCTCAGTTAACTCAATCTGAAGATTACTTGACTTTTGAAACTATCTTATTTGATAAAAAAATTTATAAACACTTTCTAGTTTAACCATTAGAGTTACTTTAAAAAAGATTTTAATTTCAACGAACTTAGCAGCGGAATAAAAAATAACATAAACTAAAAATAAGATGAACATCAGATATAACCAAGAGGTTTATTCTCAAGACGAGACATTGTCCTCTCAAAATGTTGATATAAATATTTAATCCACACCCCAGATCAGGGTTAACAACAGTACAATGACTTTCCAGGTACTAAAACCTCTACCACAATTCTATGTGGGAAAACAAAAACAATAGCACAAATGATATCTAGGTCACAATTGACCTCTACCACTATCCATAGAGGGAATTGGGAAAGGGTTTAGAAATATTAAGTGAGGATATTAGATATCCTTTAGTTATGATCAAGAGTCAGTGTGTGCCTAAAAATACAGAACAAACACAGTGCTCAAAATGTAAATAAATGAAACACGATAGAGCTAAAAAATAGAGATGAGTATATAATTCTCTATGTGTTTTGAGTGAAGATGTAGACTCTGTGGATTTATGATGATGAAGCTTTGAGTCCTTCTCTAGTTTTTTTCAACAAAAACAGAGTGTTGTTTTTGTATTTGACTTCAGGTCCAATTTGATCAGTCTAATCAGCTTGAGTGTGAGTGAAATCGTTAAAGATATTTTCTCCTAGAATGATCAGGTTCAACAGACCTAGAATGTATTATTCCTTTTTCTTCTATGCATGTATCCTTGTGTATCTCTAGAAGGTTGTCTCATATGTGCATCAAAAGACTGATCGATTCCTTGTCATTTCATTTAGTAGTTCTAGGTTCACTTTTACAACTCATGTGCTCCGAAAAAAAGTATGATTACTTCTACACATATGAGGTATGGTTTCCTGACATTTAACATAGATTAATTAATTAATATCAGTTGAATTTTACATTTATTAATTAATACCAGTTGCATTAAAAACAAAAAATATGACCGTTTCTAAATAAACAATAAAAAAAGAGTTTATAGAAACAGTGATTGGTTTCCATCAGTAGCTCTTAGTATCAGTGAGCTTGTATCTGTGGACTTGAGTAAGTAGGTCTGTATTAGAAGCTGTTACTTTTTATAATGGTAGACTCGTTGAATCGGTTGCTCTTTCTATTAGTATCTCCTTCTATTGGTAGCGCCTTCTATCAGTATCTCCTTTTGTCGAGAGCTCCCTCTATATCTGTGACCCATACTGGCGACATTCTTGTAATAGTAAACTTTGTAGCGGTATCCATCTATCAGTATCAGCAGACCTGTATCAGTTGCTATCTGTTAGTATCTATCTATATCAGTGGAAATTTCCAATCTGTATAGGTGGACTTTGTCTGTCTGTATCAGTGAACTTTGTCTTTCTGTATCGATGGACTTTTTCGTTCTGTATCGATGGACATTGTATCGGTAGATGTGTACTTGTGACCCTGTGTGAAAGGAAGCTTGGTCTATCAATGAACATAACTTATCGGTAGAATATGTATCGGTAGGTCTGTATCAGTGACTCAACACTTAATAATTATCTGTTCAATGATAATCATATTCATATTGAGTTGGTACCAGAATTAATCATTTCTAGATTTTTATAAACATAGATAAACATAGATAAACATTGAATAACACATTCCAAAGAAAATTTTGATTATTTTATCAACATAATAGTATGACAGCATAGATTTAATGAAGAATTGATATAAAGATAGACATTATTTTGGATTATCAAAGCATATTGAAACATAATTGAGATTATCAAAATAGGCGAGGTCAACAAATGTGATCATGTTTTACATTTTTTTAATGATTGAAACTTGTTTGGAAGTAAAATGTCAATTTTAGACTGATAATGGACACTTTGAGTCATTATGAGAACACTCTGAACCGTATTGATGTGTTGTTGTTTCCTAAATGTCTAAAATTAATTAATGATCATTTTTTAATGTATCAAAATAGTAAAAATTTATTTATCGGTTCTGAGTATCTCCCATGTCTTTTTTACTAAAATATAATTCAAATATTAAAACATGTAATTTGAGTCATACAGGTTATATCATGCATCATTTTTACAATAGAATAATTACGATATGTGAAAAATGACTTCTGAACCATTTTCTTATATTATCAATACAATCATAGAATGTTTTATTAGTTTTCAATGTGTGACACATGTTTTCTACTAAAATGACAATTTTAAATTGATAATGGAAACATTAATTCATATCCATCCCACCATGTATTAGATTGATATATGAATGATTCTTATATGTCAAAAATTACATATAGATCCTTTTACTAATGTATATAAAATATGAATACATTATCTCGATTTTGATTATTTTACATTTTTTTTAACAAAAATAAAAATTTTAATTTAAACAACACTCTTGGAGTCATACAGGTCACACCGTGCATCATATTGATGTTTAGTTGATTCATAAATATTGGAATGGACATAATGAATAATGTCATGAAGAATTTAAATAATCCAAATTCATTTTCTCAGTTTTGAGTATGTCACAAAACAATTTTACTAAAATTTCTATTTAAACAGAAAGCAAACACATTGAGTTATACCAGTAACATCGTGGATTTTTTCATATGTGACTAATTTGAACATGAGAAAAATGAATTATGAATAATTTTCCTAAAGTATCAAGATTATATTAGCATGTTTTCTTGGTTTTGATTGAGTAACAATCCTTGTAACTAAAATTTGAATTCTAAATTGATAACATACTCTTTGAGTCATATCAGGAACGCTATGCTTTAGATTAAGGTGTGGATTATTTTTACAGATCAAAAAAAAATTTTCAATCTTTTTTATAATTTATCAAAACAACAGAAACTCATTAAATAGTTTTTTAGTATTTGACTTCTGTTTTAAAATAATATGTAAATTTTAAATAAAAACGCATTTGGAGTCTTAATGGTCACACCATGAATCAGATTGATGTGTGGTTCATTTATACATGTCAAAAACTAGTAGAGGAAAATTATCCTAAAGTATCAAAAAAATATAAATTTGTATATTGGTTTTGAGTATATTAGGAGACTTTTTTACTAAAATATCATTTTAATCTAAAAATACACACATTGAGTCAATATGGTTACATTGTGTGTCAGTTTGATTTGGTACTAATTCCAACATGTCTCAAATGAAATATGAGTCATTTTCCTAATTTTTCAAGACAGTCTAAGTACATTTTATTTTTCATTGAGTGAGTGACACATTGTTTTAACTAAAATGAAAATTTAAAACTAATTACAATTACTTTGAGTCACACATGGCACACCATGTTTCAGATTTAGGTATTAATGAGTTGGGTGAGCCTATTTGAGTTCCCGATCTCTGTGGAAATTTAAAAATAAGTGTTAAATAAAAATGAAATTTAAATTAACTAAAAAATAGACAAAATTATTAGAAAATTTTATAAATAAGCATTATAAAAATGAATGGAAAAAACGAGACTTTAGAGAAATGGGAGACTATCTCTCTATAAAGTTCTCGAATGGTTTTGGATCTCTGTCCCACTTATTTCGATTCTCTATCATAGAAGATTTTCTCACATTGAGATGGTTGGAATATCATCACTTAGAGAATTCACAGATGATACAGACTACTCTTTCACAACATATTTTGGCAAAAAATCATGAAGATGATGTCCCTGATGAAAATATTCACACTCTCTCATTCCTTGGTCGATCTCAAGGGATCTCTTTTTTTGATGCTCTAACGAATACATACCTATGAAAAGACATCCAATGAAGCCTTCCCTTTATAATCAAATTGATGATGATGGTTTCTTGGGGGAAGTGGACCTAGATGCACTTCAACAGCGCACACAACTTTGCAAATTCTCTTTCATAGGCCACATCTTCTACCTCAATGGTGACAAACTTTGTCCCTTTCCTGATTAAAATTCACGTATTACACTCTTCAAGAATATATCGAACTGGAAATTGATACCTATACAAAACAGATATTATCAAAATCTGTTGAAATCACCAGAAGATTTAGAACAGGTTTGGAAAATTGGTAATATTATCCTATAGTCCAGATTCCTTAGAATAACTCAATGTGACTTTTCTTTCCACCCGCACACATATAGAAATATCATTGCATAAGTTTGGGTTAAACTAGATGGCTTGAATTGGATTTTTTGGCACCAAAAAATTCTGAATGACATTGTTTCCAGCATCAGATCTCCTATCAAAATTGACTAATGAACTTTTAATGTTGACATAAAAAACTTTTCGAGAGTTATGGTGGAAATTAATTTTGATTAAAAGGTACCAAATATGATCAATTTCAATGATAATGATTTAAAACTGAAATTAGAATATAATATGAGAGGAACCCTTCCTTTTGTGACCATTGCAAGCCAATTGGAAATACAATTTTCAATTATTGTCTGGTTAGAAAACAAGTGAATCAGCCAATTGAAAATGACTAGATGGAATTATAGAGAAATAAAAAAGGGAAAAATACCATATAGGACATACCTGAACCCTCAAGAAAACCTTGAAATCTGGGAGAAAAAAAGACAAATCCTAACACACATAGGGGAAAACACGGGTAAAGCATGGGTAGATGTTGTTGAAGAGGAATAAAAATCCACTAAAGATCAAAGTATTATAGAAGAGATTTATAATATGGTTGTAAAAAATGAGAGACTATAAAATCATGTTCATGAGAAAGATGAACTTAGTTTTTGTCCATCCGTATAGGTATCTAGTTCTAACCTCATAAAAAATGCTGAACCCACACTGGGTAGGAGGGGTAGAATATCTACACCAAAATAAATAAAATGCTATGATTGCAGTATAAGTACTGCAAACACCTTTGGGTTCTGTACAAAACTAGAAACCCTCCCTATTGAATAATACTGATACGAAAGAGAAAATAAATGAGACCAACAATCAGGAAAATGGGTTAGGTTCTTTTCTCTCAGCTCACAACACCTTTGACTCTAAAACTTTAGATGCCACTGGCATAGTTATGAAAACCTGGAAACCCTTTACTAATCTGAATGCTATTAAAACCATGAAAAAATCCAATATTTCTATGGTTAATGTAACTGGTTCTAAAGACATAGAATCTATTAAATCCGTAAAGGAGAATATACCCTCGGTTCAACACCCTTTCCCAATGTAGGAAAACAACGACTCTATTGATCAGAAGCAGTGTCATACAGATGCTTGTGACCCCTCCTAGGAAGCCTTTTCCATATATTCTTCTGCTATGTTGGTGACTCTATATACTTTGTCTCAAAATTTTATTAATTTATCTATTGATGGTACTAAAACTATAGACAATGACTGTACTGAATCTTTGATTCTATATAATTTGAACTCTTTGAGAACAACTCTAAATGCTTAAATTAATGAATCTACTAAGAGGAATATCAAAATAAAGAGCTCAAGCAACCCCCTATTATTTCTAACAATAAACCTACTCTATAGATGAATTATGCAGAGAAAAAAAGCCTAATTAATTAGGATTTTATCACCCTAATCACATTAAATCTATCAACAGTTCAAATGAGATGGAGACCACTAGTTGTCTGATAAAATCTAGGAATCTTAATATTAGTCCAATGTCTGTTCAGGATAAGGCACAAACCAAACATTATAAAATTGATAAAAAATGTTCCATGGCAGTGGAACCTGTATAACATATAAAAGGAAGCACTCCCTTGGTACATGACCACATACTTATGCAGGCACATCCTGAATCCACCGGGAAGAGGGACCTTACATATGTTCTGGACACTGTCAAGAAACATAATATAGATGCTTCAAAGTACCCAAGTACTCAAACTTCTCATTCTTATGTATGATTGTAATATGATCCCATACATAATACCCCTATAAAAATTCTTTTGATTTTATTTATGCATTGGATTTAAAAAAGCATTATAAAGTCATCTCTTTGTGGTGATTTTATATAATATTACGACACATATTCCACCAATTCATTTCTAAAAATATATATTTCCTCTTATAAAAAAGTGGATTATTGATAGATCGGGTAGTACTATAAAATTATAAATAAGAAAGAGATTAATAAATATTTTATTTGAAATTTCAATTATCATCAGAAATACCTCTTTCAGGATGCTAGTTTATTAATGGAATAAAATATATTTCATAAATGTTTAAATATAATAAGTATAATATTTACCATTATTATTTCCCAAGAACTATCGAAACATTGAAAATAATTACTATGTTGTATTGATATATTTCTTGGTATTGGAATGTCATTATATATAAGATAATATTTATCAATTTTTATAATTCGAGATGTTTTTTTTACTCATGGAATTTCCTCATGCTATGATTTTAATGATACTTAATCCCCTCAATGTCATTATATTATTTTCATTAAATAATAACAAAAAAATTATATATAGTGGTTTATTTAAAAAATAATGCATGTATTAAATTATAATTTGATAGGCATCATCATGTGTAGTCCATGGAGGGGAATGATGGGAGATCAATGGAGCAGATGCGTTTCCCAAAACGACAAAACTGTAGGGGAATAACAATGAAAATAATTTGGGTCTCTCTATTGTGCAGTTCCATGGAGTTTCAAAGTATAGGTCCTTTCTTTTCAGGGCTACCAGATCATATGGATGAGAGGGTATGACATCTCCCATCGGGATGAGGCATCATGCATCTTTGAATGGGGATTTGCTAACTATGTAATTCAGTTTGGGATTGTGATCTTGAAAAAAAGTACCAAATCAATAGGATACGGAATATTCTATGGTTTCATCTATTCAGGTCATTCTCGGTCATGTTCTAAGGAAATCTGCCTATGGGACTATGGGTTATGTAAGGTTCCCCCCACAACTAATTTAAAAAGGGGGAAATAAATAAAAAATTATGTATCATTTAGGCTTGGTAGGTAATAAGTAATTAATGTAATGATAATATATTTGATATTATTAAATGATAGAGTTTTACGAATGTATAATTGGAATTTAGAAGAGTTGTCATCTGTATGTTTTCATTCAAACATTGTGGCCAGTTTTTCATCTCTTACATCATATTTCATTGGTTCCAATTTGTTAAAATTGTGTATATGTGATGTGGGGACTAATCATTAAAACCAAATGTTAAAAGGATTGCCCATAAAATATTATTAATATATATTCCTATAAAAATTATGAATTTTATTTAATTATAATTAACATTATAGATCAACTATTGGAAAAAATAATGAAAACACTCTTATTATATGCCATTATAACTAAGACTCTTATCCATCCATTCTTGGGGGTTTCATTTACATTATAAAGATTAATATAGTATATAATGGATTCTATGTAAATTTATTTTTCAAAATCATATGTGGTCATATCACCACTTTCTATTATTGTATCCACATAATTCATTAATTTTAGTAAAAGAAAATGTTGAACAGATGGGAAATCTTACTTATTGATGATAATTTTGATTGGTTGGTTGACATTTTAGATCATATTTATTTGACCATTAATTTAATATCTTCCCTTTTTATTTCTAAAATAACAATCATCGACTTGGTTATTTTTTCATAAAATATTAATGTTTTTTCATAAAAAAATAAATTAGAATGTAATACATCCTTGTCGAAAATTATTTTTAGGAGATCAAACATTCATGATTTTGATGTTCTAATAGCAATATTGATTGTATTAATAGTAGTCTCATCATGTTAAATTTGTTGTTTGGTTCTTGGATCATGATATATGTGAATTCCCACTCTCAAATAAACTACTAGAAGTTGTTTTTTGGTAGAAAAAATCCTTTTATATTTTACATGGTACCCCTCACAATAAGAAGATGGGTGGGTGTTGATAGATATAAATCACAATCATTTTCACCCTATAAAATATCAATACAAGAATGATATTGATTTATAACTAGTTAACATCTGACAGAAAAAACTATGATATTATTAATTACATCATATAAGATAACACTTTGAAGGGAATGGGTCACCTCAAAGCTAGTGGGGGGGGATCTTCATGCACCCGTTTTTATTGTGTTTTTTCTTATCTTGGATTTATTCCCACAACTTTTTATAAAAATTTAGATTTTAATTTAATTTTTTTCTTATAGATCATCTATTCGTTCCATTATCTCTTACATTTTATTATCATTATCCCCATGTTCATTTCTTATTTTGAAATACGTTCAGGGTGACAACCAAAAAACCCATTCCTCTGACACAACTATACTTCTCTAGAAACATCAAGGCTACTGATAATAGTTGTATATTGGGTACATTTAATAATGATTCTTCTATTTGAGTTGGATAAAAAATATATGAAAGTATGTAATCATTATTAAATAATACTGATTTAAATAAAAATTAATTTTAATTATGTAAAACTTTTACTTGATTCCCACTCTTTTTGTGTGTTTTCATCTATTAGTTTCATATAAATATTTACATGTGCCTCTTTCCATATCACTTGATGTGTGATGGATGCGGTTTCGGATTATGATTCATTAGAATTAATATAAACAAAATAATATAATTATGTTTTGGTTTCATTAACATAAATGTATTATTATAAATTAAAAATACATAACATTTTTCTTAAGTGAAGTATAAGGCCCAGACCTTAAGCATTATGTAATCTTGAATTTAGTCAAGAATTTACTTACTTTAACCTTGAAAATCATTTCAGTTTTATTGATTTATAGAACTAGTCCATAATTAATACATAACATCCCATAATTATAAAAGATGATACTACAAAAACAATATATATTTTTTCACCAATGTAAACCATTTAAAAAATAAAACCAGATTTAAATTGTTAATAAAAATCTTCCTGAATTATTTCTTTCTCTTACATATCTTTATTCTTTGTGAAAACATTTTAAAAACAAGGGATCATCACAAAAAAGATCCATAAGGGACATATAATAGGGAAATACTAATCTTAGTCCCTGAATACTATAAACCCATGAAATCATACTTTTCTCCCACAAAACATAAGCTACTTAACATACATTATGAAATCATAATATTCCTAAAAAAATAATAGAAATAAAAAATCATAAAGGCAACATGGGGCATCCATATCATACTTACATTGTAGATTTCACAGTTACATAGGGAATAACCATCATGGTTATGTTCAGAATACCATAACAATATATTCCAACAATTTCTTAGTAGAAACCATTTTGTTTTACTCCGTCTCATTACCCAATTCATTAGAGAGCTACCACGAGATCCCCCACCCGTATTTTATCATGGAACCACCTTTATACATAAGCAATTCCCATGAACCCATACATAATCACAATACATAAATTATGCTTGAAAAGAAAATTTACATTTCTATAATTCAATCAAAAGATATCATTTCTGGATATTGACATAGTCAATCCCTTCTAAAAACCATTTTCAATACCAATGTAATGAAATGTGAATATGGTATTTATTTTCCTTTGTAAAAAATAATAATGAAATAAATAAATCAAAATATCAAAAAATGGTTATGGAACAAAAGAAGTCATTTCCACCGTATACATTAAAAAAATATTCCATTTTACATTTTTTATAGAATTTCTAACATTCCATATAAAAATATTCATTCAGAAAATCATTTAATGAAATTCATGATATAAGTAAATGATTAGATATTCAAAAAAAAATCAAACGAAATAGTTGAATGAAAAAATCATTAATTATAAATTTAACCCAAAGAAATAAAATTGGGTTAATAAATTCCCTTACCTAATGTCTAACTCTTCTCGTACATTATTTATTTTCTTCATGAATATCACATATTTAAAAGAGATTTGAGGGCCTTAGATTTGGTCTTTTGGTGAGACAAAAGTCCCATGGACCTGAGGAGTGTGAAGGGAGTGGTTTAAAACGATATTTGGGGATTTACAAGGTTTTTTGGGTCAAAATTGGGTGGTGGAGAGGTGGTATATATATTTTAGGATAGGAGGGTGGATGTGATTAATTTATGGATTATTTTATATTAAAATTCAACCATATAGAGTAGGAATTAATTACCATGAAATTCACTTTTAATTAATGTTATACCTTATAGTTAGGGTCGATCCACACCTCATATAATTATTAAATGTTAAATTTTTTTGGTATGTTATGTTTTAACTATTTTGTTTAAACCTTTTCAAAATTTCACTTTTACTATGGTAAATAATATTTTTAACGTGGTAAAATTTTATAACTAAAAATAAAAATGACCATAAACCTAAATTGGATATTTTTATTCCAAGTATGAAATCAAATTTATCTAATTAATTCATAGAATTGAGAAATTTTTATTGAAAATTAATTCCCTGATATAATCTAACGAAGTAGGGTTTTAAAGTGAAATGTTCAAAAGTTTGAAATGTTTTTATATCTATTTTCACCATAAAATTGATTCCAATGACCAAAATTGGAAGAAATTTGGAAAATGAAGTTTAATTACACAAAAAATATTATAAGGACAATCTAAGTATATAAATAAAATAGAAAAAAAGTAGTTTTGAATTAAAATGCAGTATTTTTAACTATTCATTAAAATATTAATGTAACTAAAAAAATACCTAAAATGTATTAAAAATAAATTATGATGTCCATATTCAAAATTAGAAGTTTATTTTTTCAAATATGACATATAATGTTTTCAAAATATAAATT
Organism: Viscum album; assembly: GCA_963277665.1. Lineage (NCBI taxonomy): Eukaryota > Viridiplantae > Streptophyta > Magnoliopsida > Santalales > Viscaceae > Viscum > Viscum album. Next base: position 1,075,839,715 of record OY728129.1, read on the forward strand.
TAAAATGGGTTCTCCATCAAAAGGTAGTAAAACTGCATTTTAAATATTTTAAATTTTTTATACCTAAAATTGAATTTATTCTTATTTTACATCTATAAAATATATTTTAAGAGAGTAATAAAAATTAATATAATGTGTAAAGATAATATAGTTAGTTATATTTCTTCCTGCTAATACAACAACTAGACATTAACTGGAATTTATAATAATATTATTAATAATAAATTATTTTTTAATGCAACTCAGTTTTGTACAAAACATAAGATTTCAGAGAAACTCGTTGTTCTGTGTAAAGTAAGATATTGGACATATAGTACAAGTTAAAGTAAAATTAATATATATTTCCTAATATTAATGGATATTATAATTTCAATTTATATAATTATATGGGTTGTTACATCCATCCATCTTTTGGAAATTTCATCCTCATAATTTTTATTCGCTTACCGAATAAGTGGGGGTATTTCTCAGCCATAGAATTTTTAGATTCCCATGTTTCCTATTCAATAATATGGTTTTTCCAAAAACCTTAACCTAACGAATCACTTTATTCTACAATACATTATCTCTATGGTCAAGAATCTGGACTGATTGTTCCTTATATGAAAGATTATGTTCCTACTAAACTACCTCTAGACTAAAAACAGGAGATAAACCGAAAATATAATTTCATAACATTGAATGATGAAAAACATTGTGTACCTAGGATAAACTATGGATAAATCCACAAATTATGAAACAAATGAAAATTTATCCAAGATTTCATAATGTGAAATGAACTATGGACTCACCTTCCCTTTCTTACCAAAAAGAATCACACATTTCCAAGGAGAAACATTGAGAGAGACATGACTTCATAGCTCAAAAGAACAATCCTTCCTCCATTAATCGACATAACTATTATTCTTTCTCTGATATATCCTCATATGCTTATAAATCAACTGACATTTTTTCCACCATCTCTTCTACCAATTTTGGTCCCATAATCTTCTTTCACCAACTTCATCTCAAAAAGATGGAGTTTAGGACCCCTTTCCATATAATGTATCAAATAGTGCCAATGGTATACTTGAATAAAAAATTTTATTATATAAAATCTCAAATAATGAAATATTTTGAAATATACTTCCTTGGTAATCTATTAAAAAAGCACATAATGTATCCTCCATGGTATGAATTGTCTGTTCTGACTGTACATCTGATTGAGGATGAAAATCTATAATGAAATTTATTTCGGTACGCAACAAATTTTCAAGGCTATTCAAAATGTTAGAAGAGAATCAAGGATTACGATCAGATACAATAGAGAGAGGAACTCCATATAACATAACTATCTCTTTAAGATAAAATCGATAACGTTTATCTAAAGATAAAGTATCTTGAAGAGGTATAAAATAATAAATTTAATAAATAGATCAACAAAAACATTGAGCACATTGTTTCCTCATGAAGCCTTTGGTAATCTAGCTATGAATTCCATGGATATATCCTCCCACTTCATCTATGGCACTGGAAAATGCTGAAGCATCCCCTTTGGAAATTATCATTCATCTTTCACCTGTTGACAATTCAAACACTTCACAGTAAACTCTGTAATATCACTTTTCAATCCCACCTACCTGTAATACTATCTAAGGTTTTTGTACATCATTCTACTACCAATATTAAAAGAAAACGTAGAACTATAAGCGTCACATAACAACTCATTCATCTATTGTGAATCACAGGACACACATAACCTCTTCCAAAATCTCAAGACACAATATTTATCAATGTTAAATTCTAGTAACTCACAATTTTAAACCAATTATTCCTTTTTATACAACTCAATTTATTCCTTCTACACTTTCTTAATTCTCTCTGATAGAGATGATTTCAATAACACCAAAATAATTAATTTAATTCTCTCCAACAATACATCCATTACAAAGTTATCCAAATCATAATCAATGGGTCGCATTCCAAACATAACATAGTGAATGAAGACTTACTTTTCTCACTCAATGCATCATCCACCTTATTTTACCTTTTAGGATGGTAAAGAATCATACAATAACAATATTGGATTAGTTCCAGATGCCATTTTTTTCTCATGTACAATTTGTAATGAGGGAATATATATTTCAATATTTTCTGGGTAGTATATATTTCAAACATTACTCTATATAGATGATGTATCTAAATTTATAATGAAAAAACAACAACAACTAAATCAAAATCATGAGTAGGTTAATTTAACTTATGAGTTTTCAATTGATATGAAGCATAACCTATTACCTAATAATTATACATTATTACACAAACAATTCATTTTAATGAATAATCACTATATTTGTGAATTTCACCATTTCTATAAGGTAGTTCCAAAACTGGATCATTCACCAATATTATTTTAAATTCATGGAAACAATCATCACGTTCTTTTGTATAGATGAACTTAACATCCTTTCAATTTAACATAGCCTTTTGTCTAGATAACCATAAATAATTTTTAACAAACCTCTGGTAATAGCCTATTAAACCAATAAAACTCTGAATCTCTGTTACATTTGTGGGTCTTGACAATTATTCATCAACTTTTGTTTTAGCTAGATCAATAGTTATGCCATCATAAAAAAATGTGACCACGGAAAGAAATTTGTGTAACCAAAACTCACACCGGCTAAATTTCCCATATACTTTTTTCATTAATGGTCTGTATAATAACAATTATATGACTTTCATGATCTATTTTAATTTTATAATATATCACAATTTCATCAATAAACACAACTAAAAACTTATCCAAGAACTCATGAAATATTTTTTTTATATGATCCATGAATACTATAGGTGAATTAGTTAACCCAAATGGAATAACTAAAAATTCATAATGGTTGTATCTGGTATGAAATAAGGTCTTCAAAATGTCTACTTCCATTCATTTCAACTGATTCTACCCCAAACTCATGTCAACCATCAAAAAATATTGTGCTGCCTGGATACGATCAAAAAAATCACTGATATGAGATAAATGATACTTTTTATTAATTGTGATGTTATTCAAGCTTCTGTAATCCAAAAAATGTATGATCATAACAACTTATTTTTAGCAAAAATGATAAATTCACCCCGTAGTGATGTACTTGGTTGAATGAAACCACTATCTAATAAGTCATGCAATTTCTTCTTCAACAATAAAAGTTTAATTTGAGGTGTTTGATAAGGGGGTTTAGAAATTTTATTAGACTTAGGAATAAAGTAAATAGTAAATTCAACATATCAATAATGTATAATACCAGAAAACTCCTCAAGAAATAAATATAAAGATACTCATTTACCACTGTAACATCATTAATATTAACAGTTCATTTGTTTTCAACAATATGTGAATGTTTGTATTCATTCACATATTTTAATAGATTATCAAATTTTTTATATGTTATTAATGGTAATGGGTCATTCTTATTCAAAAAATGAATGTATTTCTGAATTGAAACTTTTTTAGCTTAACAGTCAATCATAGAATGGTACACATAAAGCCAATCCAAACCCAAAATAACATAAAAAACTACTGGATCAAAAATGAAAATGATTTCAGGTAATTTATCTCTACATACAAAGACTGAAAGATTATTATAATTTCATTTATCCTTAACATTTCACCCATGTGTTTTCACCCTATGTTTTGGACTCAATTCTAGAGGTGTAATTTCTAAATTACCAAAAAAGTTCTCCGAAATTAATGAATTTGTAGACCCTCAATCAAAAAAAAAACATTGTCCTAATCTGAATAATCATAAAATTTACCTAATACTACTTCATTTTTTTCCCAACATCTACTAATGTAGTTTCAATTTATTTCACCTCACCTTTCTACTTATAGGCCTTCTTATTTCCTTTATTTTATTTCTTTATCTAACACTCATTTTCATAATGAACCATCAAATTTCACTTAAAAAAATTTATTGACTATAAATTAATTTTTTTATTATCACTAAATTTATCATTTTCAGTACTATTATTAGCCTTATGTCTCATTTTACCACATCAAGTGAACTTACCAGAATTCCAATGTCATTTCCTAGTGTTCTTTTAGTATAATTTTCACTCATTTTAAACTTAATTTTTCTACCATCAATTTTTTTGAATAATTATTACCTTTCACCTAATACTTAAACCTCATGTTCTTATGTTTTTCAATGAACACAAGATCATTGAAAAAATACATTCCCACCTTCTCAGCACATAAAAAAATCTTAACATTTGAACACACGATAAACCAACACCCTTTGATACTTTGGCATTAATCCTGATTAAAATCAATAGATTTAACAATCAAGACATAGATTAAATTTGGAGCATAACATTCCAATCAAATGAATATTCCTTCATAAGAAATCAATAATTCATCCTCCCGCCTTAATTCTATGAATTTGTTTCCATCCTAAGTCAACATGACTTAGGAAAATATTTCTCAAGAAAAATATTTTTGAATTCCTCCCACTAAAGTGAATCAATATCCTCACTGTTTTTGATATTATTAAATATATACCACCACAGATCAACTTCACACTCAAAATGGTAAACAATAAGACTAAAATTTTGATTATATGAACACCGCATGACATCAAAAATTTTTTCTACTGTATTAATCCACCATTCAAATAGTAGGAGGTCAGATGATAATATGAATGTTGGGGGATGTTGCCTCATGCAATTATCCACTACTAACTTGTTTATATGTTGTTGATCTAGCTAATCTCATGCATGGATACCACCACCATTTTTGTCTTGAGTTAATAGTACCATCATTGAAACAAACTGTTTAGTTCTAATTCTGACCATCTCGGGTTGTTGATTTGGATGGTTTTTCCATCTAGATGTCATCTCAATATAGCTTCGCTGTTTCCTATATGGAAAACCATTTTGAACAAACATATATTAGACGAAGAGACTTTTTCATCGTCAAATGTTGTATCATTTCAATTTCATAATAAATTAATTTTTTATAGAAAATCTATTGAAAATATTATAACCTCTAACGTTATCTAAACTGTCCTCTGATACCAACTATAAGGTCGAAACCTTAAACATTACTTAATCTTTATTTTAGTCCAAAATTTACTTACTTTCACATTAAAAAATTTTCTAGGTTCAATGTTTTATATAATTAGGCCATCATTAAAATATAACATCCCATAATCATACAAGAGGATACTACCATAATAGTATACATTTTTTCCACCAAAAGAAACCCTTTTGAAAATTAAACATGATTTCTTTTCTTGATAAAAATACTCTTATATTATTATTTCATCTTAATCATCCTTATACCCTGTGAAAAAATTTTAAAAACATGGGATGAGCACCAAAAATGTTAGTAAGGTACCTAGAATAATGAAATACAAATTTTAGTCCATGAATATTATAAACCCATGAAATCATACTTTTCACCCAAAAAACATAAACTCTTTAACATACCATATGACATCATAATATTCCTAAAAAATCATAGAAATCATAAATCAAAAAGTTAACTTTTGGAATCCATATCATACTTACATTGAGACTTTCAAAACTATATAGGGAGTAACCATCATGGTTATGTTCGGAATTCCCATCAAACTATATTCTCTAAATCCATTTGGAGAGAAATTATCGTTTAACTCCATCTTATTTCCCAATGCATCAGAGATCTATCACGACACCCCTTGCCCTTGGTTTATCACTGAACCAACCATATACATAATCAATTACCAAGAAAAAAACACAATAAAAACACATAAATCACAAATTAAATGAAAAATAACTTTTACACAATGTAATAACAATATATCATTTCATGATATTGACATAATCAATCAATTCTCAAAACCATTTTCAATAAAAAAATTAATGAAAAGGGAGAATTTTAGTTACTTTACTTTTAAAAACATTGGTGCTTAAAGATGAATAAAAATATCAAATATTTGTTATGGTGGAAAAAATGTCGTTGTCACTGTATATGATAAAAGACATTCCTTTTTTCATTTTTTACATAAAGTCAAAAATTCCATATAAAAATATTCCTTTAAAACAATTGGAATGTAATTATATCTATAAATAAAAGTTAAGATATTAAAAATTAATTTCACACATAATTATTGAAAGACACAATCAAGAAGTAGATATTTAACCCAATGAATAAAAATTGGGTTAATAAATTCCACTACCTCCAGTCTGAATTGTCTCGTACATTCTTTATATTACTCTTGAATATCTCTTCCATGAAAGTCCCCTGAGGACCTTGTATTTTATATTTTGTGGGTAAAATAAGCCCTTGAACATGGGGAGAGTGAGGATAAATGGTTTTGGTATATATTTAAGAATCTAAAAGGCTTTGTGGGTCAAAATACGTTGGTGGAGAGGTGGTATTTATACTTGAGGATTAGTGGGTTCAAGTTATTAATTTTCAGATTATTTTATATAAAAATACAACCATATAAAGGTGTAATTAATTTCTATGACATTGGATTGTAATTAATGTTTTATAGGCTGGTTAGGGTAGAGCCTCACCTCAAATAACCATTTAATATTTTAGTTTTTAGGTATTCTAAGATTCTAACTCTTAACTTTAACCATTGGCAAAATTTCACTTTTACTACGGTAAATAATTTTTTGTACCATGGTAAAATTTTCTTATGTAAAAATTAAATTGAAATTTCAAAATAATTTGGATATAATGATCCCAAATATGGAATCCATTTTATATAATTTGATTTACATAATTGGGATCATTTTATTTAAAATTAATTCTCTAAACAAAACTAAAAAATGTGGGGCTTTAAAGTGAAATGTTCAACAAATAAAAATGTATTTATATCTATTTTAAACTTGAAATTATATAAAATGAAAAAATATTTAAATTAAAATATAATTTTATAATTACACTCTAAAAACAATTAAAATTACAATAATAATATTTAAAAAATTAGATGAAAAATAAGTTTTTAATTAAAATGCCGAATTTTTTACTATTCATTAAAATATGAAATTTATCAGAAAAAACTATAAATTTATCCAAAAAATATTGATGTCTTGTATCCACATAATAAGTTCATTTTGTAAAATCTAACATATTTTTTTCATAAATTATATTTAAAATGGGTTCTCCATCAAAAGGCTGTAAAACTCCCTTATATAAATATTTGAGCTTTTATTCCTAAAATTGAAATTATTATTATTTTAGTTACATAAAATTAATTATATGTGTGTAAAAATATTTACCGACATGTGTTAAAATAATATAGTTAGTTTTGATCATTATTTTTAATAAAAAGTGTCGTTTTTAACTACTATTTAAATAATAATATTATTAATGTATTTTTTTCAATATAACTCAGTTTTTTATGTAACGTATGATTTTTGGGAAATCTATTGTTCCATGTCGAGTAAGTTATTATAAATAGAGTCCACATTGCAGTAAAATTAATATATAATTCCAAAATAGTAATAGATATAAAAATGCCTTATTTTATAATTACTTGGGATGTTATAGAATCGCACCTCATCTGTGAATTATGATATGGGTACGCTCATTTCGCTACACATTGTTTAATTTCATCACTGATTTTGTGTTTTGTAAATAAATAATTATTAATAAAATTGATTAATACACATATTTTCATAAAATATATTAAATGACAAAATTTACAGAAAAATATTTTTCATCGCCATGACTGATAAATACATCCCACACTTATTGGTTTATCATGTGTTCACACTTCTCGAGTGAGTGTATCTTTAATTTACCTTAAAAATTTTTAATATGATAATTAATAAGAAATGTTTTAATTCCTACATGATACATTCTATAAATAACTAATAAAAATCATTAAATATTGATTTATAGTAAATGAAACCTATATGGGATAATAAATAGTAAATCAATGATTCATTGTTTTCATTTTAGTAAAATAAAGAATATATATTATTTAATTTTTCAATAATTTCTTCCCAGATTAGTACCTTATGGGTAGGCACAAATTTTTTCCATTAATATATATCAATTGGAATGTTCATATGAGTGTTTTTCCTAATGTAACTATAGAACATGAACTTGTTGGGGTTAATAAGACATTCATGTCCATTCCACCCAAACACGAATTTGATGCCTTTTATCTCACCTTAATAATGTTTTCTCACATAGTCAGGCTATAATGATCATATTTTTTATAAGTCATGTGTTTTTATCTTCTTATCTTTTCTTTCTCTTTAACACCATCAATATAATGTTACTTTAGATTGGTATCATTGGTATGTGTAGAAGCTTTTTCTTCCACATCATTAAGAGCACAATCATGTTGAGATACCTATAGTTCTGCATTAATGGGAGAAAAAATAGGTGAAAAAGTAATTATCTACATAATTGATTGAAAATATAATTTATATAACATAAATTTAGTAACCAAATAATAATAATTTCAGATAACACAATATATGTTAGAAAAAACATAACCCTATTATTGAAATCTATTTTTAAAATGTTGAAGAGATTTAACTACTCTATCGAGTCTCCAAACCCCGTAATTATGATCTCATATAACATACAAGTCCCCATCTGCATTAGGAGTATTTCTAAGTGATTTTAACATCTTAATTAGGGGGATATCCATATTTGAATTGGCTTCTGACCCTTTAGTTGTTTTGGTCAATAAAAGAACAATTTTCATATTTTTGTTTTTAGGATCTAGAACATAAAATACTTATACTGCCTATGATTTGATTATATATTGTTCATATTTGAACCCTTTCATACCAAAACCCAATTTCATAAATCCCAATTCTTCTTTTTTAATTGCACTCCTACTATAAACCTAATTTCATTAAAAATATGACACATGGAATTTAATATATTATGACTCCAATATTTTTTGGATGATGTCAAATTATGTCATATTTGTATAAATTTGATTGAAATTCATGGTAATATGTTTATAAAATGATTTCAACTAGGGATTTCCATCCTCTGGGTACTATTGCATGTTTGTGCATCGCATTTTGTTTCCCACATTCTCTCTTTCTAAAGGCAGGAAACATTCATCTCTTCTTCAGAGATGTCTTCTATTTGATCAAAAGAGGATGAAAAGATATATTTTACTTATTTTGTGTATTACTCATCATAATTTTTCACCCAGTGATTGTCTTCCATATATATTAAGATGTTTTTAATGAACTTCATTCCTGGTTCCATCTCTTCATGGACATTAATTAATTATGATGGTTCTGTTTGGATATTCCAAAGGGTTAAGTCAGGGAAATAACAATTAGTTATTAGATAAATCATGTTTGGATTTATTGGAATTCCTTGTTTCTAGATCATTTGTACACCTATATTCTTCCTCATAAGAAGGATTCTCGAGGGCATGGAAATCCAAGGCATTGCTTGTTGATCATGATATATCTTATACTAGAGGTATGTTTTATGAGATTATCCTTACGTATCCTAGGTTTAACATAGGGTAGGTCATGAATATAACATATTAATAATTTGGAATGGGATAATCAGAAGAATTTTGAAGGTGGATCATATAGGTACATCTCAGGAATTGAACACCTATAAGGCTTACTATATGTGTGGGAATTCCTCATATGACAAACCAAGATGATGTTTCCCATAAAGGTAAAGATGTCGCACCATGAAGGATGATCTAGAAACCATTTAGGTTGGTTTAAAAGGGTTGTCCCTATTGAGGGGGGCACCATGGTTTACCATTGGTTCGTATTGGACCTCAAGGAGGCTTCCTATGTACACTTGGTATAAGGCAGGGATAAAATCCCATATAGTTAGATAGGATGATATGGGTCTTATACATGGATATAATTCAATCACAAGAAGAGAAATCATGGATGGGTGAATCTGGATTGTGTGAGACTTATTCACGGTTAGGTACTGGAGTGATTCTAGGAGTAGTGATGACGTGGAAGGCATGATCTCACCAAGATGTGGCAGCCCGAGTAAGAATCATTTTGGAAATATAGGATGTTTTAAAATTGAATGGATGTAGTGGATGGAATGTGAGTGGTCATGGGATTGAACCTCTAGGAGGATTTCTATATATACCAATGGCTATGAATCATATACCACATAGTTAGAGAGAGGGTTGAGGACAAATATAATGAGGTGGCTTGTGAGAATGGAGTTCAGGGATAGGGACCCAAAGGATGTGTATCCTCTGGGATGGGGAATGATCCTCACAATACATACTGACTCAAGGGAAGGACCAATATAGGAGTGGATGATGATATTGAACCACATGGAGGCTTCCTACATGCCCGATTTTGGAGATAATGATTAAAGTCTGCATAGTTTAGGTATCACATGCTGTTTAATGGCATACATTAAGGATGTGAGATAATTGACATGACTATGATGGTGTTGGGATTGAACCTCTGGGAGGCTTCCTACATACCCGGTATAGGATTCATGTTTTAAATTCCAGGTAGTTCAAGATGGAACCCGGGCTTACACATGTCTAGATTCTCTTTGACATTCACGGGATTACACGTGGTTAGCGGCCCAAATGGATGGATCAAACACCTCTAAGAGTTGTATATAGGGGATGTGTCCCAAAAATGGAAGATATCACTGCAAGAGGGTGAATCCCTAAGAGGGAGCACCAGAGTTTACAATAGGTTGGTATTGAACCTTAGAGAGGATTCCTACGTACCATTTTTAGAAGAGTGGGATCAAAACCTTCGTAGTGTAGAAGGGGAATGGGGCATACAAACTATAGTGGCTCTGATGGAGTCACATTCACTACTAACCTCTATGACTATGTGATTCATGCTCAGTTTGAGAAACAAGAAAAAGAAGTTGGTTAGATGGTCATATTTTGAAAGATGTGTCAATGAGGGATGGTGTGGGGCTTACATGTATGAGAGGCCCATGGAGATGGATATTGGGGATTACCCAATGAGGGATCACAAAGATAGACACACCATGTGCATTGCATGAGGTGAGACTATAGTTTTGACGCCTTGTAATGGAAATGATGGGGCATGGAATTTTAACATCTTACATCTCAAATAGAGAGGATTCAGTCCTTAACCCTAGAACTTACATATTTTTAGGCCATGCACCTCTAAATAGAGCCCAACCCAAACAATTCCCGAAGGGAGGACATGTAGGAATGATCACTCTTGGGGTGCACGTTAGCATGGATATTCGAAAACAAACGATCCATTAGCAAACATATGACTAAAAGAAAGAAGTGGGGCATCACAAAGAGAGATACCACATCATAAACCACGAAATCACTTCACACAAGCCCACGTAATCGCACAAGATATGAGATCATTAAACTCGGGGGATTATTAGAAAAATATTTACAAAGAAAGGGTGATCCACAAAGGGAATGTTATTTGTGGAGAAACTTCCCTTGATGAGCATGGGTCCCTTGCCTTAACATAGTGCTTATTAGAAGATTTCTCTATGGAGGCTTCATGATTCATAAATCCTCAAGAAACCTGAATGGGATCCATCCTTCTTGAAGGAAAGAGACTTTCACGAATGGAATAACTGAAATAAATATGTGCTAGTTAGAATAAAGGAACGCATGGATCATGATGCTCAAGTTCCTCAGGCAATCCATTTTTTTTGGAAAAGTATGCAGTTCTTGGGGGCTTCGTGAGATAGGAGACTAGAAGATGAATGGTCAGGGTAATGAGGTTTTTTATGTAGGGGTATCTTAGTATTTATAGGAAATGTGGCACATTATGGTTTTGGGATGTGCCTCAAAGTGGTAGGGCTCCCTCAAATTTCTAATGGTATAGTTTAATATGATCACATGGTTATGGTGATCTTCAGACTCAAAGAGGTACCATCGTCCACCTTTACACATGTGGTTAATATCGGTCTTCGCGATGTGGATTCATGAGATAGACACCTTTGATGAATTTTAGGGTCATTTTAGACTGAATTAGTATCCAAACTGCCATGAATTTGTCTATTTCTTAGATAGAAATTTTTCCATCACAAAAAAATCCCCACCTCATAATGGGAGAAAATAGTGAACAGAGGGTTGGATTTTGAAGTTCCATCACCAAAAAAAATTTATATTCTTGAATCTAGATCATGAGGCATGTAGGGCATGACCCATTACAAAGATCATGTATGTGAAGGTCATCTCGAAGCATGGCCAAACATTGCCGATAAATAGTGTTTTAGGGGACCATTGTCCATACCAGATCTCTACGAATGGTTTCATTAGAGATATCTTTCGGTAAAGAGTTCTTCCCCATGAGTGCTTCTCTATAAACTAGGTTCCATAGTCATTTTTTGAGTGATCTATACAATGGAGGAGAAAATTCATGAGGTCTGAAAATTTGGATCCAGGAATACATCATTGTGACAATATAGTAATGCAGTCATTGACTGGATGTTTCATGGAATCAAGAGAAGTCAGTTAGCACACAGAATCTTTTAGAGTATGAATAAAATATTTTTCACCTAGAGGAATGGAACTAGGCATGTTGCTCCTTCATTAATACCAAGAAAAGTCTCATTGTGAAACTAAGTTCCAAACTACTGTACAACAATGAGTAGATGATTCATGGGTCATGCCAGGTGTCTGATCTTTAGATCATGTGGGACAGGTCACAAATCAAGATGCATGATCTTCATTCTTAGGCCATCGATAATGAAAAATGGCTTAGTATGTGATATGAGGACTTATAGGCCTCAATCAAGAAGTTGGAGGAACTGAAATGCTCCATTTAAGGGGGAAACCCACAATGGTATTTTTTCTTCCATTCTTTTTTATGTGTTCACATTCCCATACTGTGCTATGTGCATGGATACATTTTTTCTTGCTTTAATTACTACATTTACATCATATCTATGGAGCTACTAAGGATCAATCCCTAAGCTCATGTGGTTCATTCTCAGTGTGAGAACCAAGGGAAGATATTATAACCATTCACATTGTATGAGAGATCGAATTAATCATAGAATACTTGGGGTATCCAATTTTTGACTAACCACCCAGAGTATTCAGACCGACCAGGGTTCTGGATCAAGGATAGTTCTATTGGGATAACCAAAATTCAATTCCCAAAATTCTCTACTGCACAAGAAGGATAATGCCAGGGGGTTGGAATCATTCTGAACAAAGGGGTCATGGGAAAATTGAATCATGATGACCAAAATTTGGAATCAAATATAGAATATCATGACATTATGAGATAACTTTTGATCATATTCAAGAAACAATATTTTTAACTTGTAACTCAATTGAGAAAAAGTCAAATGAGATACAACCTCTTGAAATATTTGAAACATGGGACCTAACTCACAATGTCATCTAATATCTTCTGGGGAATTAAGAGTATGTGAGCCAAAGTAGAATTTTCAAACTATTCGGGGGTCATTTTAGACATTAAAGAAGATGGTGATCAATATTAGGGGCACGTGAAGCATGGAGTGGATTTATGGAATGTTAAAAATACATAAAACACTCTAGAAATTATTCCATCGTGACAAAGAGTACCCCAGTGTGGGCACATTGGGATGAAAAAACATCAAACCCATCTTCCAGAAAGTGCCTCTCAATATGGGTCCTAGGATACCTCAAATTTTTATGTCATGCCAATGGGATGATGCATAGAACATTTTAACATCATGTGATCATGACATGTCTCACAGCATAACATCACGCGATAGAGATGTTTCACATAGTTTAAATTCATATTCCTTGGACCCTAATTACGATTTTAGAGTTATATTTCATTGAATAAAATTTCCATTCCTAGAATTATTACTTGTAATGGAGGAGATAATACCAATATTAATGCATCAAAATAGGTTTCCAGACCATAAAAGTATTAGGGGATAGACGTAATGGGGGGAATGTGATATAGAAAGAGATGAATATCACAATGAGGATTTCAGTTTAAGGTCACTGTGTTTGGTCAAAAAATAAGGACAAGGGGCCCAAAAAGGCTAAGGAATCTATGGCTGCAGCCGGGGTAAAATGTATGGGCATATCTATGTATCATGTAAGGAAGGGAATAAAGAAAAATATAATTATTGAACCACAATATAGTTGGAGACAAACACTAGAGGGGGTATCCCTATGTGGTGAAAAAGATGAAAAATCCCATAATCATCATGGGTCATCATGGAAATTTGAAAATCATGATTCCTTTATTTTTAAGCCTCTGAGAGGCGATGGGTTTTCCTTATCGTAGGGATATAGTTTCACTTATGGATTCATCCCATCCCCCTCCTATAATGTGTCTCAGTGAAGATCAGTGTTACTGTCCTTCGGATTGGTGAAAATGTGTCTCGGTGAGGCATCTATGTTCATCAGTCCTATAGTGTCGTCTTAGAGAAGGCTCAAGGGAGGAACTGGTTTCATCATTTCTCGTGCATCATCTCAGTGAAGGATCATGCGAGGCTCTAGCTTCATCAGTCATAGAAACTCAGTTTGGTGTTGTCTTAGGTGAGGCTTCTAACTTCAGGTCCTGGTGGGTCTCAGTGCTGGATCTCATCTCACCATCGATGAGTGATGGATTTGTCATGGTTTTTGGATTTTCCTTTTCCAATGTAGCTCAGCGTCTATTCTGGAGTGGTGCAGGGGGGGTGGGATTTTCTTGGTTTTGACTTCTTTCGTTCCCGTATCTTATTATCTCAATTTTTATATAGTTGATTTTTTGATTTGGTATTGAAACAGTTGAATTGGGGGATCTATGGGTGTGCAGCAGTCGACTTGAGTCTATCCATTGCCCTTGTCATCTCCCCCATTTCATTTAGTGTTTTTACAACAAACTCTGGGGAGGTTGTTTCTGTGGTTATGATATTAATGAAACCATGCCCAATGCAGCATTTCTAGTTTATAGTTTTCTGGACCCCCTCAGAGGCGATGCACTCTCAGTTTAGTGTTGGTTCATCCGGTCCTATGTGACGATGTTTTGGATTTGCATCCCATGGTTCGTCATTCAGTTTTTTATGTACCTATAGTGATGGTGGGGGTCATGTAGAGTGTGGTAGGGTTCTTCGAGGATTCGATCTTGGTGTATGTTGACTCATTAAGGTTCTTGGTGAATGTGTTTTATGATGGTTTGATTTGTTATGTTGATGAATTTTTGACCTCATGGAATGCAATTTATGGAGGTGATTTGATTTTGGCCATGTAGATTGTGGTTTGAGGGACTATGCAACCAGTTATTTTACGAGGGTTATCTCCAGATGAGGTTAAAAGAAGAGAGATTCCACCTGCTCATTGCTATCCATATTTGTATGATTGAGATGGTATAGAATTTCCATTGGTACCAGGCCCATGCATTGATGCACAAGACAACTATCCAAGCAACAATGAGAAGGAATAAGATGATCCAAATGTTTTCTGATGTTGGTTAGGGTCTCTTCTTGGTATGATTGAATGAGTTTCTTTTTGGCCTTGAAGTCTTGTACTGTGGATGCTTGGTTGTATTTAATTCCTTCATGTCATGTTGGGTTTCCCCTCCACCCATAAAAAGGGTTTCATGCTAATAAAAAATTAATTTTCATTCATTCAGCCATGGGGAATCCTGGACATTATCAGGATATGGTTTTAGTTTAGCATCATGCATTAAGTATGATGAGTTCTCAGTTTAAGGTCATAGAGTTTGAACCATAGGTAAACTAGTTTAAGGCCGTAGAGCATGGACCATGAGAAATGGTATCCTAAGTGGGTATGTGCAGTTGAGGGTTATTATAAACCTTGTGTGAATGATTCTATGGAGGAATTCACACATCACATATGTATTCTTGAGGAAGATTTCATAATGTTTAAAGTCATGTTGTTTAGAATATAAGGAGGAATAGTAATATCAATTGAATTCATGTGACACACAGGAGGTAAAACACAACATGTATCTGGTCTAAGAGAGACCATGCTCCACATGGATGCTTCAATATGATCAAAATATAGTTTATGGTCATAGATATTGGACCATGGGTGATGCCATTTTCGAAGGATTGAAAGAGTTTGTGGTTGGGAAAAAAGACAAAGTGCATGGGCATCACGATGTATCCCATAAGGATATGTATCATGCTGCATATAGATAGGAGATCTCATGCACTTTAATATCACATGGTAAGGATTAATATGATTTGATGTGAAAAAGGGAAACAAAGTTTCATTTGGACCCAATATCATTGATATAGGTGTCACTATGTATCCAATAAGGATGGGAATCAGAAAACACATAGTTCTTGATGGGAAATTTCTCTGTGTAGGTCTAACCCATGCACGAAGAGAATATTCAGTAGATATTTCTTGTTTTTTATTTTGTTTTGAGTGTCTAGAGAAGGATGGAAATTTTTCATGTCTCCACAGGATTCAATCCATGTGTTGGTCTTGAAAGGTGGCATGGTGGATGACCAGTTCCAAGGGTGATTCCTTCATAAAATGAGGACACCACAATGCCATGGAACTTTTCATTGTTTGTCTAGGATGATGATGTTGTAGTTTTAAGGTCATATAACAAGTTCCACACATTTATTTTTATATTGTACAGTAAAGACACTTGAGGATGCATTTTATTATTGGTGTGTATGGTGTGGCTACTGAAAACATGATATGAATGTGTGCTAAATAGGATCACAGAACACCACACACTTCATAGAAAACAATTAAGATGATATTTGTTTAAGGTTATGGATTATGTATCATGGATACACAATCTAACATCATGTGTATGGTAAGAATCTTTACAACTTAAAAATCATGTGGTAAGGATGAAGATGTCATGTAGTTTATCATCTGGAGACTATGATAGTAGGGGAAAAGAAGCACCCTAGAGTGGAAGTATGTGGTATGGAATAACAAACCCCAAGGGAATGAGTCTAAAGAGGCCCATACTACCCCACATATTCCTAGGAGAACCATGAAGTGGTTCTTAGATTAAGGTAATAGATTTTGCATCTAAGATTCATGAAACTAATCTATGTGGGTTTAAATCCTACCAAAAATCCTAATCCCATGTAATCAATGATCTGTGTGGGAAACAAAGAGTGAGGTTATGATTTCACCATCATATGAAATCACACAACAAAGGATAGAATATTTCGCGTGGGAATGTCCCAACCACTCTGACATCCTCACTCAACGTGCGTGTCTACATAGAGGGACAACACCCAGTGTGCCAGATATCAACAGGAACATAAAGAAGTAGAAAGTGGGAGTCACAAAACTCAATACCATGAACATAATGAGGGTGGAAAGAAGAATGAGGGTAACTATTGACATGTTTTAAAACAAAAAATTCATATCATCTTACCAAGAATGGGGATATAAAAATGAGGGATGATCACAGACTTTGTTTGAGGTATGGGGCCTAACACAAGATGTTTTCCACGGTCTTTGGGGTGTTGGCCCAAAATAGAAGCCGATCCATATGTCTAGGAACCATGCTATTATAGGGGTCCCTTAATATGTAGAAAATGATGGGGAACTATATAAAGGGATAGAGGAAGCATGGAAATGGATTAGGGGAATTCCCATATAGAATCCTACACTCCAAGTCTCATACCACTTCAAATTCAATAAGGTTGATGTGGAGCATCCATAAGAGTGATCAGATCTGCCTTCAAGGATTCATTTCCTAGGTTGGTCATTGAAAATATATTATGGTGTTGTTTCTCAAACCAAACGATCTAAATATAAGGTTATAGATTATCGACCATTTATGCCTAGTTCAATATCTAGTGTGTGGTATGTACTCGTGCAGTATAATTTCATTAGGTAAGGATGATAATTTCATATAGTTTATTGTTATGTGACTAGGAAAAAATCATCCCAAAGGAGCATAATGTGGTGAAACTAAACCCATTATGTGAATTTGGAAAAACGATATCTAAACCATACCACACACTCTCAAAGGGGCACCCTTACCAAAGGGACAAAAGGTAAATTTTTGGTTTTATGGCTAGGATTGGGACCAAGATATTTGGGAATCACTACATATCCTATAATGATGGGAATCAAACCATACATAGTTTTGGAGATCATTATACATAAACATAATGCAGTAAAAATGAATATGGGAGGTGTTCTTCAGAAAGAATATGTGTGGGGGGGACCACAATAACCTGATGTGAATGTTGACCAAAGAGATCCACACCACATCACACATCTCCCAGGAGGGAACATGAGACAATAAAGGGTGAAAAGGTTCATGATTCTATAGATAGTCTTAAGACCAAGATGTACGGGCACTGGTACATATCCAATAAGGATGGGAATAAAGATATATGTAGTTTGGGAAGACATCCAGTTCCAAAATAGGGGGTGATATTCTCTCAAACAAGAATATCATGGTTGTTACATAGTTTATTTTAATGCGACTAGGACACTAAAAAATTTAGTTTATGTTTATATAATTATTATCAATTAAAGTAGATATGTGATGTGTTGCGCTATGAGGAAACTCAACGTGAGAGAGGACCAAAGTTGTCTACACCCCTGACACATTCCTAGATGACACTTGGGCCAATAGGCAAAATGGGTGAGATTTTGATTCTATAGCCAGGACTAGAGGCACAATTATTTTGAATTTCTACGTATCCCATAAGTATGGGAATAAAATCATATGTAGTTTTGGAAAATTGCATGGAAGATGGCCAATTACAAAAGTAAGTGTCTTATCAGGTGAATACATTGTTGTGCTATGGAGTTTGTCATCATATATCTAGGATGTAGTATATGTAGTTTAAAATCATACAATAAGGATGGGGGTTTATCAATCATTTATTCAAGGAATTAGGATGAAAAATGTGTTATTATAGGATCATATATCTCGTACCATAGAGAGAGTCTTCTAGAGTAGAAATTTTCAACGTGGTACCATGAGGAAACCTTATATGAATGAAAACCCGAGGAATTCCCAACGCACCACATGTTCCTATGAAGAAATAACATGTCGTTTATCTTATTATGGGATAAAGAAAAATGTTTTGAAAAATTTTGGGTGGTTGGGGCCAATGACAAGGTGTTTAGGAATCACTGGGTGTCATATAAAGATGGGAATCGATCCATATGTAGTTATGGAAGATCTGTGTAGTTTAACGTCATGTGGTAAGGATGAAAATTGGAAAAATTATCAACCAATAAATTTATTCTGACATAAAAGGCATAACCCGACATGAATGAGTCCTAGGAGGCCTGCAACGTATCACATGATCATATGATAGGAGACTCAAATCCAATGAAAATATTCAAGAAAAAAACCACACATAGTTTAAAGGCATAAGGCTTAGACTGGGAATTCTGGAAAATTTCACATCATGTGGTATGGTTGAGGGGCATAGATTAATGTCAAGTAAGACATAGTAGTATAGTATCATGCAAGATAAAAGGTAACATTCCATTTATGTTCTTGAAGAAACAACCTAAATGTTATTTATTTTAATGTCTTATAGCTAGAACAAAAAATATTAACATCATGTAGGATAAAAGGGATCTTAGTTTAAGGTCGTAGAGTTGAGACCAAATGTGGTGAAGTTTAGCATCACGCGGGATGGCGCAGTCTCGTGTCGTGCATGAAAGTTGTGGGGGAAGTGTTCAAAAATGGATTTTCACAGTAAAAATAATATAACTCGATGTGAATGAGGGTAGAGGAGACCCCATGCCACACCAAACATCTACAAGATGATAAGGATATTTGATTAAGGTCGTAGATCTCAGACCCTAAGGGCATTGTGATGTTTATCATTATGAAACAATGATAAAATAGTAGTTTGACATTATGTTGAACTGTAGAGGACATAGTTTAAGGTTATAGAGTTGAAACATATGGGAATTTTAATGTCATGTGGGGAGATATAGTTCTTTAATGTCATGAAGGATGAGGTATTTTAGATTATTGTTTTATTACATTGATGAAACAGATTTTTTTTTATGGTTGTGGAGCATAGATCATGGGTCCCCTAGTTGAATGTCATAGAGTTTGGATGACTCCATATAATTTAATTTCATGTAGTAATGACATGTTCCATGGAATTTAATGTCATGTGGTAAAGATTAAGTGGTAGTTTAACATCATGTCAGATGAAAATGAACACTAATGTGAATTATTATTTGAGAAACTTGGTATTGGTGGAAGGAGCAATTTACTCATAATCCATTGTGATCAAAGAGTATGAACCTTTGGGATATACATTTTGATTGATATAAGGAAATTCCCATTTGGGATCCAAATTCATTGGATACCTTCCCTGTATCATCACTACTAAGAGATCCAAAACCTTGTCTCATTGATGAAAAGTGTAGGGAATAGATCTCTTATAGAATGATATAGTTATTTTGTTCTGGTGTATCTATTGATTTTCAAATACTTGAATCATATTCTCATATATAGCTTCCAATTTAGCTAGATAGGTTTCTACTACTCTATCTATGGTTTTCTTATCATAAACAGTTATACGCATCAAGGAAAAGTGAATCTCAATGGGGAGGACTACCTCTATTCTATAAATTGGGGAATAGTGAGTCACCTAGGTGGAATTATGATTCATCATCCAATAAGCCCATATATGATTGTTGAGCTTATTCATCCAACTTTCTTGGTAATATCCCAAAATTTTCTACAAAATGCTGGAGAGGGTTTTGTTGAATACCTTGTCATCCAATTTTCATATGAATGGTATTGAGAAGTGTGGTTAGTCCATATAATGTACTTGGAATATAACTTCTTCAACTCAAGTGATCTTAATATGGATCTTTATCATTGAGAATTTCACGAGGAACACTAAATCTATGGATAATGATAGAGCTCATGAATTCATCAATTGATTGGGCCTTGAATTCCTTGAGAAGAATATGTTCCATCTGATTGGAAAAGAAGTCTATTGACACCAAAATAAAATTTAACTAGCCACCTGTTGTTAGTGGGTATGGTCCCATGACATCAATTCCCCAAACCAAAATGGGAGAATAGTACATTGTAGTGTAGAGGGGCTCCATAGGTCGATGAAAAATGTTGGAATGGATTTGAAACGTGTGGAACCTCTTAGAGATATCGATACAATCATGGACCATGGTGGGCTAGAGTAGCCTAGCCTACAAATCTAGTGGGAGAGCATCATCCCTACTGTTAAGAACCATATGACTGAGCAAGAACTTCCTACATAATCTGGGGAATCTAATATTGTTTAATGTAGTGGAGAATAATTCTATCAAAACCAAATCTATTGATATTCTTATCCCTGATGGGATGACTCTAGAGGGTGAACGACACAACACTGTGACATATTCAATCATGTTTGTTTATTTCCATTGGTATATTATCATGATAGAGATACTCAATGAAAGGGGATTCCCAATCTTATGGTTTTTTTGTTTTATTGGGATCCGAAGGACCCAGAATGGATGCATGGGTGATAATACGATTTTCCAGCAGGTATTCATCATTGTTTGAATGGACAGGGGTGATGAATCTTTGATATGCCAAATGAAGGAATGGATATTCTTGGTCAGGCTATATGAGATAAGAGTATAGACCATCCAGGGCATCATCATTAACAATTTGAAATTGGTGAACATGATTCCCCTCTATCTAAGAAGGGAAGTAAGACATAAAATGCTGAGCATGCTTCAGAAATGGAACAATATCAGGCTTCCTATTGGTATAATCACTATTGATCTTTTTAATGAATACCTTGGAGTCTCCCTCAACTTGAAAGTGGAGATCATCAATCTATATATCCAACTCAAGGCTAGTTTTGAGTTCATGATAATCTGCCTCATTATTTATGAAACCCTCTAATAGTAAGAATTCCTAGGATAAGACATCCTATATAGGTGTGGTGAAGACAATACACATACCTACTCTTTTGAGTATGGGATCATTGATCTTTTTTTAGACTTCAGGAGGCATCATCGAAGTGAATTTTCCAATATGGAATACCATATCCACATAGAGTATAGAATGACATACGAAATCAAGATCTAGAGGCTGCTCTGCGGGGGATGGATTAGCTACATGAAATTCCAACAATGGTTGAACCTTAATGGCCTTTTTCCGAGTTAATATAATGTCAAATTGCTGAAGAATCACAACCGACCAAGATGGACAACATATCAACATAGGGAGGTTCAGAATGTATTTGAATGGATCCATGCAGGAAACCACCCGTATCTCGTGATGTTGTAGGTAGTACCACAAGTTATGTACTTTGAAAAACAATGAAAGGTAGTTTTTCTTGATAGGATAATATCCACACACTATGTTGAGAATAATTATACTATGATAATATATATTCTTCTCGGTCCCTTCATTATTCTTCTTGGTGAGAAGGGCACCAAGGGATCATTCTAGGGTGGTCACATAAAGGACTAGTAATGTTTCAAAGATAGGTTCCATCAGAACCAGAGGCTATAGTAGTTACTACATGATCTCATCAAATGTGGGTTGACACTCTTCATACCACTAGTAGATGGAAACTTTCATCATGAGTCTCTAAAAGGGTTGCACTTTCCAGACAGATTCTTGATGAATCAAATTATATAGTCTTAGTGGCCTTGAAATCCTTGGATCTCATGAAGGTTAATCGGAGGGGGCATCTAGTTGATAGCCTTGAGCTTATTAGGTTATATATCCATGCCTTTGTATCTGATGAAGAAACCATGGAACTTTCTAGAGGTCTCCCTGAAATCACATTTCAAGGGGCTCATATTAAGATGGAAAGAGAAGAAGTAACTTGTCACATTCTCAAGATACTTGAGATGGTTTAGAATCTAGAAGTATTTAACCACTATGTCATTCAAATTTCATTCCACTATAATCATAAAGATCATTTTGAAGATTCATTTCACGGAACGTTGATAGGTGGAGTATGTATTCTTCATACCAAAATCCATTATAAAATAACTGAAGGTACCTCGAGATACTCTAAAGTAGGTAGACGAATGTAACTAATTCCAATTCAAATATAATTATAATCATAATAACCCTTCATGAAAGAGATATAATGAATTCTAGTAGTGGAATCAATTAGAATTTCCCTCATAGGAAGGGGAAATAATTCTTTGGGTAGTGGTAGTTGTGATCCCATAATTCAATGCAGAATTTGATATGTTTGTTCTTCTTCCTGATAGGATCAATGTTGGACAATAATTTGGGGTATTTCACTTCCTTGAAGAAGCTATATTTTATGAGCTTATCTAATTTATACTCAATAATAGAACTATGAAATGAGTGACTTTTCTTTATAGGCTACATGAACCTATAATGATTTATCAGTAGGACAAGTCAATAGACAGGGACCAGAGGGTATAACCCTGGAATCTAGTAATAAATCTAGGAAAACATGTCATGATATTGCTTTAGAATGTCCAAATACTCATGTTGTTCCTTTGTAGGCATAGATGAACTAATCTGTATCTGGGATGGATTCATCTCAGTGCCATATTCGTCTATACCAACTCATCAATGGTGGTGTATATTCCCTCTTCAAAAATGAGAAGTCCATCTTCCAAATCATATTCATCCTTTGAATTGAAAGGATAATAGATGGGAGGAAATTCGTTCGACTTAGCTAACCCTGGACGAATGATGGTGCTGACTTGAGTAGCAGAAGATTCTTCATTAAGAGACTCTTGCACTATTGAACCAATGGCAACAAAGTCTGTCCACCCGATTACATTAGGACATCAAATGAGGGGCCCATGTTTGATGTTGTCAAAGATGAGTCAGTGGGTCGGCCTATATCGAGTTATATTATTCAGGTAAAAGAAGTAACTATGGAATATTGTTGTTTCCATGGGGTTAATTTAATGATTCCTTATAGGGGTAAGGGCCTATGTTATCACACGAACATGTCCTTTATAGGAGTATGAGGTAATATTTTATTGTTTTTTGTATCATGGAATATGTCTTACTCTCATATCAGAGACGATGTTGAAATGTCATAGATCTGGAATTTTGGACTTCAACCGATGAATCAGAAGGATAAAATCATCATCCAAGTTCATCTATGGGTTGGCCATAGTAGCATTGTGCTCATACACATTGGTCTAGACCTAGTTTTCGTTGATCCTATAGTAATTATATTTCAAATAATGGGCTTCTCATTATTAAAAATGAAATGAATCACCATGGGGCGCACTGACTCAACCGTTGAGAGAGTAATTAAGGCACTAGTGATACGATGGGGGAATTTCTGCAGGATGAGTAAGTAATGGTCTACACCACAAAACATTATAGTTGGTATCCTATTAGACCACCCTAAATTAATTTCTTGCAACTAGGACACCAAACCAGGTCTTCAAGTGTAATCTTACATTAGGTCTCTTCTCAGTCCTATCATAACCCATAATATTAAGGTCATAGGGAATCAAATATTCTTATCTTATTCCTATCTTACAGGGCCTCTGGTTCGAGATGAGGTTGATTCCAAATCCTATGTAGATAAGATAGTGAATGACTTCCATGTCGTTCAGAGAGCATGTCATTTACAACAGGTGAGTGTGACACTATATGGGAGAACAATCCTCTTCTCCAAATAATGTGATGTTGTATTGGAATTATACTCATCAACTTCCTTAGAATGGAAGGCCCCTATAGCAACAACCTCATTCTAAAACTTGATGGGAATTTTCAAAGGCTCTATAAGGGATTCACGCAGCTCTTTTGACAGTCATAGGGACTCGATGATCAATATATTTGTTGGAATGTTGGAAAGATGCTTAAACACATCATACATTACTTATAAGAGCACATTTCTACCAACAAGAGGTTTCTTTGTGGTAGGAGGTATGATGGGTGTTGCTGGTCAAACTGGTGAACTCTTTCTAGTTCTGGGAAGGTCCCACTACTCACTAGATAAACCTTGAACATTTATTACCATCAATCTAGTAGATGGATGAAACCTATCCACAATGGAGAAAAACTTATCACGATGTTGTCGTAGTGGATTTTTCTGACCAAGAATCATGAACGGTGGTGGCTATGAATATGACAGGACATGTTGTGAGGTATTTTTTGGTGTAATTTAAACCAAGATAGTTTTCTGGTCTCTTTAGCGTGCATGTTTTGGATCAATGTACTATCCTGGGCATTTGGTGATTCACATAGCCATGGCACCATTGACGATGGTGTTGCCCGGGTACATTTGAGAGACTATCTTGATACTCCTCATTGTTCGAAACCATGTAAGGGTCATCCTGCTCTATGGTATTCACTGGGGAATATTCTTGCTCATTATCTGAGGTATCTTTCAATACTTATAAGACAATTGGATTGATTCCCATTTCTGGAGTCATGGAATTTCTAAGAGTATGAGATGGATTTGACACTAGTGGGGGACTTTTCATTCCCTTGTGCCATTTGATCCTACTCTTCTAGGATATAGAAAGATGAGCAGTAGATGTAGAAGTAGTAGTTGGAGGATGTAAAACAACATTAGGTGGCTTGGGATGATTCAAATGTGCATAGATGACACCATGGCTAAAAGAAACTCCCCTATGACCAAGCCAAACGTCATGATTTTGTGACCCATGGCTAGAGACCGGGTACCACTCACCTTCGCTGTCACTATCAAGATTCACCAAGAAGAATGATACATGTGCCAGGGAAAGGGCCTATCTGATGATATTGTTATAAACTCGATCCCGGAGCCAATAATTGAATATATAGTACTTCTTAATGGTATGTCTAATGAACTAATGACATTGTATGTAGTTTGGGAGATCAATGAGATTAGCCTCCTCAAGTATTCTGTATTATATAATCTTTAGGATACCCTATTCAAAGGCACTATAGAAATAAATAGAGACCATAACCTTGTTAAATGAGTTTGTATGATATCTCTTGTCTGGAAATGAGACTCTGGGAGCCGAACCCTGATGACGGGATGGAGCTTGGAAATGATCTGAAACGGGCATCTCCAACCTCGGTGGTGGTTGCGCATTATGTGGTTATGCCTACAGTTTATGTGATGGGTGATGCTGAGCCTAAGTCTGGGCCTATGACAGTTCCCTCGTCAAGGTTGTGGAAGAGGCTTTTCAAATAACAATTCTAGCATCCTCGGGGTCTCTATTTGTACAATGGCATCAGTTTCATCCATGTAGTCTCTTCGTGTGGGAGATAGAGGCAGCATATGCACCTATTAAGTCTAATGAAGTGCTTCTTCTAAGTACTGATATTTTCGAAAAAAAAAACATGAAAGCCATCTAAAAAATTAAAATTTATGAGGGTGTAGACAAATTCTACCCAAACATTTTTTGTGCACATCATTAGAAGCTGTTCTATACTCATCGGATTTTTGAGTGAATAAATGAGGCTCTTTCACCTGGTGATAAAGTTTCTGAAACACTCATCTGGTCGTTTATTTGACTTGATGTGTTAAAAAAGACTTATCATGGGAGCGGTGTAGCTAAACTGGTAATCCAAATACTTGAGAATAACATCCCAACCAGTAATAAACCCAATAAGAAATTGGTTGTACTAGACAATCACATACCCCTTATAATATATGTAAGCAGCATTAGAGCCTGGAAAACTCCTACTGTACTGATGTTCCCAACATAGTTCCACTCCTTGAAACAAAGTGGGATAGATACTACAATAGGTCTCCCATCTTGTAGAAGGTGTAAACAATAGGATTCTTGAAATTCGGGGGTTCCTACATGCTCTCTACCCATGAAATATACAGATTAAGATTAGGTTGGATGACCACCTTCCATGTCACAAGTGCCTCAAGTAGAGTGATGAGATCTTTCATCAGGTTTTCTTGGTACGGTTCCTGATCTAGATGAGGAAACCTGACCAGAAGTTAGTTTATGGGCTCATCAACATGATAGATATGCTCAGTGACTCACAGAGATATTAGAGCTGTCTATGGAACTTCTAGAGGATTTATCTAAACCGGGTGTCAAGGAGGGTTCTCATATAACTATGGATGACTGGGCTAAAAATACCTTAGTCATTTTACAAAGGCATCAGTCCCTACCCTATCTAGATGCATAAGATTATACCAATCCATATGAGGAAACTGTATATGGAAGACCTGTGGCTTCCCCTACTATCCCAATAGAGGGGGGCAAGATTGTATTGAAGATCACTGTATTCTGAAAGGTGCTCTACAATGCACTCAGTAAGGATCTCATCTAATAAATTCTCATATTCATCAATTTAATGGAGCAAGGATTCCATTGTGAGATAAAACTCTATCTTCTACACTTAACTGGATGAATTAGAGGTCTTAGAGCTCTCAGTCCTCCCTTTTCCAATATTGGGGTCTTGACACAAAGGAAGTGACTTGAAGGGAAGCATAAGGCCAATAATCTACCTTTTCTAGTGGGTGACAACACCTGCGGTTACAAAATATGTTGTGTTTCCCCAGGGGGTAGGATATATTTATCAGAGCCTATGATGATTCCCCCTCATGGATGTATCGTGGGTATAACCATATTTATTACAACAATTCCAAGAGGCATATCTTTGATGTCACCGGGATGGTCCAACTTCTGTTGGATTGGACTGAAGTGAAGTGGTTGATATTGATTCATCCAGGAATATGAACATATGGCGTTTCCTCTTCAATAATACTTTTTAGAATGATGAACCTCTTTGGAAATCGTTACTGAAGGGTTTGGTGATAGATGGTTGATTCAGTGTGTTGATCAACGAGAAGCATTGCAAACTCAACCATGCAACACTTCTATTCAATGCCATTGAAATGTTCTGGAATCTTCAGATAAGAAAACTGATGGTTTCGATGGTGTAAATGTGTCACACACATAGTTCTTTAGAAACAAACAACCACATCGTGGGAGAGAGATTATGAGATTTTGATTTTGGGAGTAGTAATCAGCTAGAACATCTTGGACAACTGATCCACTATAAGATTGTCCGACAAGATTATCTATTTAGAAGTAGGATCCGACTCATCATTTCTTCACTCTTAAATTAGAGATGGATGATGAATAAACAATGAAAATGATGTATACTGTTGCACTGGTGTGATGGTTCATGGAGAGAACACAACACAAGTTGATAGGCCACTAATCACTAGGTCTTCTCTCAGGTGTGGCACCAATCACATCATTATGTCCCTATAGGAAAGGGTGATGACTACTGCTTCAAGAACAAAGGTAGTGGATGTTGGGGGTGGATCTTTAATATTATGATCGTCCACCAATCCCTAGAATAACTCTTTGTGATATCGTGTTGAGGTAGAAAATGGAACTAGTGATGATAGTGAAGACTCCAAGACCAGATTATATAGTGAAGCCAAATCATCTTGAACTTGCATTCACCTACGAAGAGATTAATGGATCTAGTTCATATCACTATCTGTGATAATTAAACGTACACACTGGGATCTTTCCCCAGACCATCATGTATAAGACTTGGGGGAAGGCTCCGTTAGTGTGACCCACTCATCATCATAATCGGAAAAGATAATGAGAGTCAAGAAAAAGGGTGCCTCCTGGATTTATTCCTTCATTGGTGATGGTTCAAACTTCTACCCCGGGGTGGTTCATCCAGATAGGGAATTTTTTGGGTGTGAGGATGAGCTTCATGATGTTGGTTGATTGTGAAGGGATGAAATTGTCATGGATTTTTGGGAGTATGTGGAGGATCTCCATTCCTATTGTCAACAAAGAGGGTAGGACCTTCTATTGGACTACTATATGAGTTGGAAAATTTTCCAATTTCGTGAGTTGAGGTGTGAGGAGCACCTAGATATACAACGAATGGGACACGAGAATGACCTCCATGTTTAGTAGAATGGGTAAGGGGAAGACCTTTATACAGAATAGTGATGAAGTGAGGAGGGACTTCAATTTGGTTAGTGATGATTTAGGGAGGAACTCCCCTTAAAAAAATGATGTAATGAGGACCATTTCATTGATGGTCTATGACATGGGGAGGACCTCCAAGCTGGATGTTAACATGCCAAAGTGGTCCTCCACTTGTATGTGTGCTAGTAAGATGGGGATAACCTCTCTAGTGATCATGATAGTTGGGTGGACCTCCATCCTAATACGATATGTTATAAGTAGGGCCTCTATATTGGATCTCAACTTCATTTATTGGCCCACAACAGCTATTGGTGGTGTCGGCGTCTGAAAGAGTCAACCTATCATATTTGTGTGGTGGATGAGGTCTCAACCGTTATAATGTGTTTGAGTACCCATGCTCTATAGTAGTAGGAAACTTGTATATTGCGTCAGTGGTTGCATGGGCCACTGAAGATGTTGAAGATGATTACACATGACATACATCTTCCTGAGCATGGGCCCGATGATGGAATTAGGTTATCTGGATTGGGGCTGGTGGAGTAAGAATACAAATAACTTGTTCTTTAGCTGGGTGGAACAATTATTAGTGCTCAGTGGGCCTCATGGGAGCCCTCTATGGAGGCTCTTGGGCAGTTTTCATGGATAAGATGACTCAGATATTTCTTTCCTCATAGACATAGGGTGTAATTCATGGGAATATTCTAGGGATAGAATATTTAACTGATTGGAATTCGGAGTGGGGAGGAGTGGTGCCCTATATATCCCTTGGGGGTAGTTACGGTGGGGCACAAAAGCCTCGATGTTCTGAAGGGCCATGTACCTCATGGGAATGACCCCCCATACTTTTATCAATGAACAATGGTGTCTATTAGCCTTCTCATGATGATTTCAAAGGGAGAGATGGGGTGTGGGCACCCAATATCCATGGTAATGAATGATGTCATGGTGAAGGTGGAATCATGCTGAATACATTTTCTTACATTCCTCCCTGCGTCATTGGGTGGATTTTTTTAGTTTTTTCGAGTTGGTATCCTACAATGTAAGAAGATTAAATCATTAGAATAATACAATTAAAGAAATTCCCAATTCCCTAGAATTAGTCAGTCTTCCATGGTTAGAGAGAGAGATCCATGCTAACAATTCCATAGATCAGAATGCTCAATGATTAACTTACACAATCTTTGGTGAGTTTCACATCGTTCCCACTATTTTCTTGGTATGATCTGGAATCAGAAAGATGGATCTGGTGACACGCTCAACGAATTTTGTCTCAAACTATACTAATCTCATGTTGAGGAGAATAGTTCATGTTGGGTTCACCATTTCTATTTTTGACACTTTCAACTGAGGCATGCCTGCCTCTGTGTGCTTCTGCATGCTAGCGAGTAGTATTTTTCCCCCAAATTTTCACTTTCTATAGACTGCTGGAATTCATCACATCTTTATTTATGTATGATATTTTATCAATAAAGAATGATGGGGTGTCATTTCCCCCTTTCGTGGAATCATCTTCATAATTTGTCGCTTAGTCTTGGTATCCCATATAGAATAAGATGTTGTTTATGAACCTCAATCCCAGTGCCATATCTTCTTGGATGTTGTTTAATTACGTTTCTTCTGTCTGGACATTACAAAGGGTCAACTCACGGCAAAATACAATGGTTAGGAGAGTAGTTATGTATGGAATTAGTGTCCTGTCTGGACGTTTGAACATTGGTACACCTATATTTTTCCACATAAGAGAGATTCTCAATGCTAAAAAACATGATTCCTCCCATTTTGATTGAGGGGTATCTTATTCTAGAGTCATGCCTCTTGAGGGTTTCCATTGGAATACAATGTTACTTGGGGTAGGCCATGAGTTTAACATCTTTTGAAGATGGAATGGGCTGATCAAAACACTTCTAAATGTGGGTCAGATAGGTACATACATAGAAGGGATCACATAGAAGGTTTTCCATATAGGTGGGAATGCCTCTAATGATGAACCCAAATGATGTTTTCCATAAAGGGAAATATGCCACACTATGAAGTATAATATGAAGACCACTGATGGTGGATCAGGGGGGTGGAACCTTATGAGGGGGACACCAAGGATTACCATTTTCTGGGATTGAACTTGATGGAGGCTTCCTACATACCAAATGTAGAATATATGGATAAAATCCCACATAATTCGAGAGTGTGATTTTGATATTTTACATGGATAGATGATCATCAAAATAGGATCACTCTTAGTTGGAGGAATATGAATTGTGTGGGACTTATGCATGGTTAGATACCCAAGTGCTGCTTGGAGAAACAATTATGTGGGTGTCATGATCTCACCAAGATGCAGTGGATTGGGTAAGAATCATGTTGGAAATGACATAAGTTTTAAAATGGAATGGATAGAGTGGATTGAATATGAGGGGTAATGTGATTAAACCTCAAATATGATTCATACATATCCCAATGGCTAAGAATAAAATTCCACATAGTTTGGCAGTGGGTTATGAGACACCTGATGATGCAAATCATGAGAATGAAGTACATGGATTAGGACTCGAAGGAATTCTAACCTCCAAGCTGTGGAATGATCCTCTAAAGACATAGTGACTTGAGGGATGGAACAAGATGGGATTGGATAATTATATTGAACCTTAGAGAGGCTTCCTATATACCTGGTTTAAGAGGTAAAAATCAATTTCCTTGTAGTTCAGGTATCTCATTCAGTTTAACATCATATGGTAAAGACAAGGGATAACCGACATGAATATATTGGTTCTAGGCATGAATCTTGTGTAGGATTCAAACATAGCTTTGTGGTAGATCGAGAAGAATGTCCACATAGATCCAGATGGAATCAGGCCTTAAACATCGCTAGCCACCCTTTGACATGATGGGTCTTACTCATGGTTAGATGGCCAAATGGATGGATCTGAACACCTCAGGGAGATGAATATGGGGTATGTGTCCCTTAAAGGGATAATTTCACATCATCATGGTACATCACTTGGAGGGGGAAACAACATTTACCATTGGTTGGGATTGAACAGTGAAGAGGCTTCCTACATACACTATTTATAATATAGGGATCAAAACTCACATAGTTTGGAAGGGGCATTGGGATTATGCATTGAGGTGGCCTAGATGGAGTCATGGTCATTACTAACCTCTATTCCAAAGTGATTCATGATTGTTGTGAGAAACAAGAGGAAGCAGTGGACCATATGGTTTTATTGTGAAATGTGTGATATCAAGTGTTGGTATGAGGCTTATACGTAAGAGTGGCCCTCTGAAATATGGAATGGGAATTAATCTGGGAGGGATGCATGATGTGATACAACCCATGTGAATTGCATGGGGTGAGACTACAATTTTATTTCATGTGATGAGGTTGATGGGTCATGGTAGTTTAAAATCTTATAGCTCAGATAAAGAGGATTCACTACTTACTCCCTAAGACTTACATAGTTGTAAGATGTGTGCCTATGAATAGTTCAGGACCCAAATAATTCAAGATGGGGCGGTGAAGGAATTGTCACCTGTGGGGTCCATGTTAACATGAAAATACCAAAAAGCAAGATCCATTATGCTACCTATTCCAACAATCAAGAAGCAAGGAATCACAATGAGGGACACCACATGAGGAACCATGAAATCCCATAGCACAATCATGAAGGGCCACATGGGAGAGTAGATCACAATCCATGGGACTCACTAATAATAACATTGTGAAGTAAATGTGATTTGTGAATGGAAGGTGATTCACAAAGATATATCACTTGCTGAGCATGGGTCCCTGTCTTTAGCATAGTTCATGTTAGATGAGTGCTCCGTGAAGGATTAATTCTTTTTGGAGACTCATGATATTTGAAGGGGTTTCCTCCTTCTTGAAGGGTGGAGGCCTTTGCAAAGGAAATCCATACCATAAGTAGATGATATGCGGAACAAAGGAAATGAATGTCTTGTGACACTCATTTCCATTGGTGATCCATATTTGGGTCAGGTTCTTGGTGCTCAAGAGCTTTGCGAGATGGGAGACTGGAAGCTGAAAGGTCAGGGTAATAATGCTTTTGAAGTGAGGGAGCTGAGAATTTATAGGAAATGAGGATCGAAATGTTCACAGGGCACACCACGAAGAAAAAGGACACATGTAGTGACATTGCTCCATTATACTCAAGGAGGTACAATCAAAGACACTTACACCATCATGGTGCTCATCATACTTGATAAGGTACCGTCATCCACCTTCGCCCACACAATGTCAAGGGGTATCCATGGTGGGGCTTCAAAAGGTAGACTCCTTTGATGATTTTTTGTGTTTTTTGAGTTTGAATTATCATTGAATAGGTCATGGACTTGTCTTTGTATTTTGAATCATGATTTTCATTTCCAACATAGATACATGACTCACTTCATCCAAAAGTGTAACTCCATTATTTTTCATGGTACTGTGTTCATCATGTACATTTTTATAGAACATATAATAGTTAATTACTTGGCCATTATAAGATAATACATGCACACTTTTTCCAATGGATAGCCATCGAAGTAATTATGAAGAGGAATCTAGATTTATAGATGACACATTAAAAATATGGTCTCATAACCATCCTATATTCTATTGATTATATGTATTTTATACCAAGCATTAATGCCTTGATGAATTAAAATTCCTATGAATTAATTTGTGGGTTTCAATATATGGTGTAGCCTATAAAATCTTACAGAAAAAATATAGGTGGGCCTGATCCTACTCAATAATAACAATTGTGAAAATATATATTCCGAAAATTACTTCTCCTAGAAGATACCGAGTGTGATGATATTTTTGTAGACTAATGTTTTCCAAATTAGATAGGTAATCCGTATAATATTCAATGACACCTAAACAACATATTTTTCAGAAATAAAAACATATGGCCGACTTCAATTATTAAAATACCATTTCAAAATCTCTATATAACATTCAATGGGGTGCATCCATCTATAATGTTTAAGACCATAGAGTTGAATATCTCTTACCAAGTGTGCCATCAAGTGAAACATTATATCCAATAAAATTGGTGAAAACAACATCTCTAATTCCCATAATATGATAGTAATTTCTTCTTCCATATTTTAAAATTTCATGGGGTCTATGACTATTTACATATATCATTGAAAAATAAATATATCTTCATTAATTTATGATGAGAATTATTGGGATAAATGAAAAGTAGAACTACATGCATCAGATCTTTCATAAAAAATGATGGTAATTTTCTTTTAATAACCATTAAATTTAAATAAATCGTTTATTTGATATTATTCATATTATAAAATTACCCATTGGAAACTTTAAATCATTAAACAAGTTGGAAAAAATCTCTCTTTCCTAAGTATCCAGTGGAAGAAAATGTTTTTTTATTCACTGGCACAAACTCTTCCTGTGTCCTCATGTTAATAATTCCCTACCTAGATTAAATTACATCCTTTTTTTGGGTGAATTTATTTATGTGCCAATGAAACTATAACATATATTGTTTCCTCATGAATGGGATCAATAAAATACATCACATACTAAAAATTTTCATATATAAATTCAAAATAATGATTTTTTTCCAACAAGAATTTATAAGGTTTTTTAAAAACGGTTTACCAAAATAAGTGTCCATATTATTTACATTTTGGAAAATTTGATCACTTTTTAGTGGAAATAGTGTTGTAGCATTTTCTAATTTCCCACATTATGATGTCTCCCATGATATGTACTTATTTCTAAAGGATTAAAATCTGTGATGTCCTAGAAACATATTCTTCGCTGAATGTATCAACCTAATTTTCAATGTACCCAATTCGAAAATGGGATACTCTTGATTTCCTCTAATTTTACAGCCTGAAAATTTTCGTAATCATTAAATTCATTTTCATCCGATAAAATGTGGATCTCCATGTAAAATCATTATTTCATTAAGAGTCAAACATCATAACACATGAATCCCACAATAATTTCAAATCCATATTCAATGGAGAAAATAAATAAAAATATCATTACCTGGTTGTTTTTGACATCTTATAAGTAGTGTTATTATAATTTATTTTAATTTCATGTATAACCATAGTGGAATGTTATAATTTACTAGCATAATTGGTCATGTAATATGAGTTCTTCTTTGAAACACAATATGATTCGCTCCATATGTAGATAAATGAAGACAATGGTTCCATGGATCATTTCAAAAAAAATTATACTCATGATCAATTATCTTCCACTATAGAGATATGTCATGTAAAGAAGGATTTCATATTTATTTCTTTTATCTATATGCAATGACAATTTCTATTAAGTATCCTCACTTCTATATTAGCGCTTAAACATTGGAATGATTGGAGTGTACTATAAAACATTTATACAACCTGATTAATTATTCTTGTATCAAAAATCAACACAGTTATTTAATTTTTGATGTTATTAGTAGTTCTTAAATAATAATATACATCAATTTGGAAAGGCACATATTATTTCATAGATCATACCCATTGTACATATCATTTATTTAGTTTTATATATTCTATATAGAACATCATTATCTACTGGTATCATATCATTCAAGAGAGTAATTAGTTTAATAAAAATTGAATCACTCTCTCTGTTTATAGATTTTAAATTATATAGAATTAGTATGGATGAAAATGTCATACATCTTGTAATACGAGCTAACAGTGTCATCTTTTCAAAAATATTTTATCTTTTAAAATAATTTTGGATAATCACAAACTTCAACTTCTATTTTCATGTCCTTTCTTAAATATGATCTCCATCCTCATTTTTTTCAAAAATAATATCCTCAATATACTCTTCATTATTGTTTTCAAATGTAATTATATAAAATGATCCAAAAAACATAGTGTTATCATAGTAACTAGATAAATTCAATTTTTTTATTTTTTTTCAAACATTTAAAACATAAATATATTCCATGATAGATCAGGTGGTCTTCCAACTCCTCTCGAGTAACTACTCTTTAATAACAATAAAGTAAAAATGGGAAAAGGATTTGATAATGGCCATATGAATTATATTTTTCAAAATTGATAAAATCTTTCATCCCATCCTCATACTGTGTTTTCAACAAATGTAATCCACTCATTTTTGATACATTTAAATTTTATTTAATTCAGTAATATTAATATTCTTATTATGTAGATCTTATTTGTAGTTATTTTTTCTTTTTTCTTTTGTTTTTTAGGAAAAGAAGAGTTTATGGAAATTTTTAATGTACAAGCTCTGTACATTATGAGTACACATCGTGCACTCGGTTATTGCGGGTAGTCAGGTGGTGGTCATTTAACTACCTTGAACACGGCCATGTGTGGTAACCTAGAGACCACCTAATTAGGGGGCTGGTTAAAGAAAGTAGATGCTATGTACTTATACAGTACACTATGGGTAAGTTGTTTTTTTAATTAAACAGACCATGGTCATGTCTATTTGGCTTATGTTTCTTATTCTTCACCTTATTCAACTCAGAGCATCCGTACGATGCTGATCCTTCCCTGAGCCCCTGATCGAGCATCTGTTCTCCAAATAGAACTCTGTCAGTTGTGTTAGAATCTCATTAGTGAGTTATCTCTTATTCTTGAACCACATTTCCGGATTTCTCTTCTGTCATAAGATATCCTCAAATGAACAATTTAGATGTTTTTGTAGATCTACTGCATTCTACGTTGATCCAAAGGCTGACGCTGGGGTATATTGATCGTATAACACTGAGGTAGGTGGTTTGTGCTATTTTTATGGTCATTTAGTTATATGTGCTAAACTTCCCAATACACCGATTCGTGGTATTGTGTGTTTACATATTTAACCCTGTTATTTTCCTACTATGCCTTTCTTTTTTGATAGGGGATATTTGTTGGAAATAGGGTTAACTTTTCCATGCTATGGATGTTTTGACCATGTTTGCTTGTTTTTTACAGTTTGTTCATTCTTATCTAGTTAGGATTCTTTCATTCCATTCCTAGTGCAGATTGGATGGAGTTATATTATTATTATCTGACATGATGTAATATGTTGTTTTTTATCCAAGTAGTTATTGATGTTTACTTTGGCTTCTGATTATCGTTTGTGCATGATTTCATTACATGGGGTTGCGAGAACTAGGTGTAGTGAGACCATAGTGGGAATTGACGTTTAGGGATTTCCTAGAGTGTCTGTTATAATTATCACACCACGAGACCATAATGCGGATTGACATTGAGTGCTCCCTCCGAGTGTCTATGGTTACGTTATGAGACCACATGAGTAATGACATTGATTACTACCTTAGGGTGTCTGTATTTTACCGCTAAAAACTATAGGGGGAATTGATGGTGAGTGCTTCCTCAGAGAGTCTTTGATCACACATGACTATAGGGGAATTGACAGTGATTGCTTCCTCAGAGAGTCTTTTTATATCTTTCCTTTTATTGTGACAAGAGGGGTTAGGCTTCCTGTACATCCTAGAGGGTTTTGTGGGTTTGTTTTAGTTTGAATAGAGGGGTTAGGATGTGAGTAATCTACACAGTGTTCCATGATTATTATTAGATCCTTACTTGATATCTGATAATTGAATGCATTTGAAACTGTAAGATTGTTTTCTTTTGAGTACTTCCTTGTTTACTACTTCATTTTGTTTATATCCTGCCATATATATTCACTTATTGTTAGGAATATATATTTTGGTGGTTTCCTACTGGTATTCATCTAACACCCTATTTGGGACATGCTTTTGGGCCCAATCAGATTATATTGTTATAGGTCTAGATAAGGGAAACACCCTTCTATAACAGGTGCATGACTGCTTGGGGCTGGAGAGCATGAGACCAATCTAAGGCTTGTGATGCTAAGGTGTTGTTTCTTGTTTTTCTTTTTCACTTGGGTTATGTACTGTATTCCATCAGTGTGACTTGTTTTGATGCTTTGCTAGACATATGTATCATGAATCATTTTTATATGTGATCCAGTATTAATATTAATGTCTTCCGTTGTTTACTGTTGTATGGTATTATACGTTTTCCACTGTTGATAAATGATTCCATTTGTTGTATTGCTCTGAAAATGAGGGTATAGTTTCCCCAATATCATACCCAATTCCCTTGCTGCTAGTTGGCAGCCTCTGACATTCAGGGAAGTGCGCTTGAGGCCATGCGACCAACTGGGTATGGGGCATCACTGGGCGGCTCCCAGAACATGGATGTTACAAAGGGGTATCAAAGGAATTATTTTCTTTTTATATACTATTTAGGAACTATATTCATTGATATGAAGAAATTAGGTACATGGCAATAAACTATACTTGGGAGTAGCTAACCCATGTATATGAAAAAACTAGTCTACCTCATTTATTACGAATTTTCTGGTTTTGCAATTTCATATTTGATTTGATTTCACCATTGGATGATTCACATGTTTTGTATAGTTATCTTTGATATTAATAAGGTTCTATTTATGTTGTAACCCGATGAGATGTGGGTATTCCATCTCATGCATCATATATCCACTTATTAGAAATCACATTTCATGAATTTCGACCATGACATTTAGTGAGAATTAGTGAGTGCTTGTTGTTATGATAGATGTTGTGCTAGATATGGATATTGTTGTGAAAGATGACTTAATAGAATACCAAATTTTGATAGGGTATTGAATTGTGTAGGGTTTCATTTTAATTAATGCCAAACATTTGTTCTTAAGATGTTATGGGGTCTCATGGACTATAATTTGGTGTATAATTACACTATTATTCTTGAAAATGATATCTATAAGATTCCAAGTATTGATTTGTGGGGATTATGGGCCCCCAAGAATCAGAATTTGGCACTTTAATGTTCATTTCAGTGTTGTTTTGGGTTACAGAGTAGTTTCAAATGTTTAAGGTCTGAAAAAATCTCGAATACATGGAGTGTAATGATAAAAACACACCATTTTTCCTTCTATTTGGGAAAGAAAGGTTTTTATTAAATACACACCGTGTAATATATATACACACTGTGTAGTCTCTAACAGTGTCACTGGCTATGTGGGCAGAGACACAGGGTTGGGAAATCATATAGAACACATTGTGTGCTAGATATAAATGTTGTGTGGTGTAGAACATGTGTCCACCCATGTAACTAACGACATAGATAGATAAAAACATAAGTTATACACACTGTGTCAACCTTGAAAATATCCGGTAGCATAAACCTTGTATCTGGACTTGTAACGAGAAACACTGTTTAGTGAAATCATTAAAGAACACACCACATCTGTCATAAACATTCCGTGTAGAGTGATCCGTGTAACCGGCTGTGTAGTGAACAACACAGGTCAGTGAAGTTTTTCTGGTACATGTTGTGTCTGGCACTAGCACTCTGTATAGTCTTGTTTTAGGAGAACCATGTGACATAGCCATATAGAAGAACTATGATAGGGGAAGAGGATTCATGTACATGTTGTGTGTTAGGCCAACATGCTGTGTGTATGAGGTGTTACCTGACCGAGTTAGAAAAACTACACGCCCATGTGATGGATTATGGGAACATGTCGTGTAGACAACATAAACGTTTTGTATCCATGTTTTGAAGAACATGAATGCTTTATTTCTCTTATTCCATTATTACACGTATAATTTTCAATCCCTATTAATATTGATTTAAGATGCGCCCTTGACCATGCAGAGTCATGCCACAGAGACGTCCTGTGCTTGTCCACTAGTTACAGGGCAGTGATAAGACACCGAATATAGCTTATCAGGGACTACCAATAGGTCCTCTAGTTGTGCCAGTCATGGCATCAGCCATCATTCTGGACACAAGTGCGGACCCACATTTTAGAGAGGGCTTTATAATGTTTATGAAGACCTTTCAGGGACTACCGTATCCTACCCCGTTGATGGAAGAGTTGAAGTGATTTTTCTAACAGCAGCATCCTCCCACCTTCACAAGGGAAGGAGGTCATCAGGATTTAGAGTCACGGATAAAAGTCAAGATTTCCATCGTCAAGCATCTAGAGACACTTCTATATAGTAGAGTGAAGCTCGCTACTACATGCTTCAGGACTCCACCCAGTGATATTGGGATGTGATCTCACATGAAAGACGTCAGTAGGTAATGGTGTGGGATGAGTTCCAGTGTGTGTTCTATGAATACTTCTACTCGAAGACATTAAGGGCCGATTGAGCTCAACAGTTCATGAGTCTGGAAAAGGGTAATATTTTGTTTATGGAGTATTCTTCTCATTTTACAGAGCTGCAGCGCTGCACTCTTATTTCAAGAGGTAACGAGTTATTTCTGGCATGGATGTTTAAGGATGGTCTCATGCATGACATCCGATCTCAGTTGAACATTTTCAGGTTGTCTTCCATCACATCTATAGTCAAATAGGCGCTAATAAAAAAATGTAATATGAGGAATTCTAGATCTGTGAGCCAGGGCGGTACCACATCCCTAGTTAGTGCCTGTCCAGCTGAAAGTAGGATGTGTTGTAGGGAGTCGACACATGGCGATCCAAGTAGGCGGGATGAACCTTCAGGAAGCCAGTTTGTATGGTACCAGTGGGGGGAGGTCGGGCATATTAGGCGACATTTCTTAAGATACCCAGTAGAGTGCCAATCATGTGGCAGGTTGGGCTATCTTATGCACTTCTATAAGATCTTCTCACCAGTAGCTGGTGATAGGGGTCCTTTGATGACTCCTCGTTCGGGAGCAGCACCATGAGTTCCTAACCAGTCTGGGAGCTGGAGAACTTCTGGCTGTTTTGGCTTTGGTGGCGGTCATGGACATGACATACAATTTCTAGGATTCCAGAGACAACTGTGTGGATCACTTCAGAGTGGTCAACCAGGGTCACAAGGCTGCGGTGCATCTCAGACTTTTGTGGTGGAGCAGACACAACAGGAGCAGGATCCCAGACACTCTACCGTTTGAGGTATGATCCATGTTTTTGTAGTTATTTCTTCTCCTCTTATACATACTGGGGATTCCAATAGCTTTATATATGTCATTGTTGTGGAGTCTATGGATATATATATATATTTTCTTACTGATATATTGACGTTAGGCACTCCATTGGGGATACAAATGGCTAGTGTACGATAGTGCATTGAGTTCCCTCTAGAGGTTGGTGGCTGTCACTTCATATGGAACCATTATGTTATAGAGATGACAAGATATGATTCAATTCTCTGTATGGTCTAGTTAGTTCCCTTCCATTCTATTATTGATGTCTATCGTTGTAGGGTGAGTTTCACATCACTAGAGGGTGGATTGTTTCATCATATAGGAGAATGGGATGTCCAGGCTAGAAGAGCGGGACCCAAGATACATGGGTTGAGAGAGTAACAACCCAAATTTCTAGTATTCATCTGGATGACCAGGGGACATCACAGATGGACTTTAATCCAGTGGTAGAATGTTTAAGGGATATCTTTCTAGATGAATTTTCAGGTTTTCCTTCAGAGAAAGAGGTGTACTTTTATTTTAATCGTGGGCTAGGAGTGGCACTGGTGTCCATTCCTCCATATATGATGGCTACACAATAGTTACATAAGCATAAGAAGTAGTTGGAGGAGTTATAGGGTAAGGGGATCATCTGACCCAGTACTCGTCCTTGGGGTTCACATATTCTGTTTGTGAATAAATAAGATGGTACAATCAGACTTTTCATGGATTATTCGAAGTTGAACTATATTATGGTCAAGAAATGATATCCCATACTAAGGATTGATAATATCTTTGATCAGCTTCAAGGAGCCTGGGTGTTCTCTAAGATTGACATGAGATCCGGTTACCATCATTTGCACGTTAGAACATCCAATATACCTCTTACAACCTTCTGGAGCAGATATGTTCTATATGAGTTTGTGGTTATGCAGTTCGGCCTCACGAGCGCGCCTGTAGTCTTTGTTGATATAATGAACCGAGTGTTCCATCCATTCTTGGATTCTTTCATGGTAGTCTTCATAGACGAAATCTTGGATTACTCTCACACTTGACATGACCATGTCACACATATTGAGATCATCTTGAGTACAATTAGAGAGCATTAGTAATATTCTGTGCTCTCAAAATGCCACTTTTGGATGGACCAAATTCACTTCTTAGGTTATGTTATCTTAGAGAAAAATGTATTAGTAGACCCCGATAATGTGAGAGCAGTAGTTTCCTGGGAGCAGTTGAAGAATGATTATGAGGTATGTAGTTTTATAGGGTTAGCTGGTTACTACAGACATTTCATATAGAACTTTTCACACTTAGTAGTACCACTAAAAGGACAAACTAAGAAGGGTGTGAAGTACTTGTGGTCATATTCTTGTGAGTCAGCCT
Organism: Viscum album; assembly: GCA_963277665.1. Classification (NCBI taxonomy): domain Eukaryota; kingdom Viridiplantae; phylum Streptophyta; class Magnoliopsida; order Santalales; family Viscaceae; genus Viscum; species Viscum album. Next base: position 1,075,881,783 of record OY728129.1, read on the forward strand.
TTTAGGAGCAAAAATGTAGGTCGACTACAACACTGATACTAGTATTTCAAGAGTTAAACAAGAGCTATATTGTGTACAGTGATGCGTCAGGTATCGGTCTTGGAGAAATGCTTATGTAAGGGGAAGGATTTGTTTCATATGGGTCTCTACAGTTGAGGCCACAAAGGAGTAATGACCCAACACATGATATCGAGTAGGCTACAGTTGTTCATGCTTTACATTATTGGAGACACTACCTGTTGGGAGAGAATTTTTTGGTTTTCACCGACCCAAAATGTCTCATGTATATCTTCACTCTACATAACCTGAATTTGAGACAGTGAAGGTGGGTTGAGTACCTTCATTATTTTTACTTTTAGCTTTCCTACACACCTAGGAAAGACAACGTAGTTGCATATGCGTTGAGATGGAGGACTCAAATACAAGTAATTTAGGAGGCCAGTAGCGAGTGGATGCTTATGGATATGTTCTCTAAGATGCATTTGGAGGTTCATGACAGACATGGGGAGACATTTCATTCTTATGTAGTTGTTACCTCTACTCTACATGATCGTGTGCGAATAAGGAAACTATCATATTATGACTGCCTAGTCTTACAGAAAATTGTGAAGGGAGAGAACCCCATTTCTAGAGGAACCAAAGGGGGTGATGTGATCTTGGGTTTTCAGGGGCGCGTGTGGGTGTCAGAAGACATACACATGGAGCTGATGCATAATTTTCATTCCTCAGATTGGGTAGTTCATCCTTGTGTCGCCAAGATATATCGTGATCGACACCGTTCGTATTGGTTTCTAGGTATAATGAGAGATGTTTATGGTTTTTTCATGAGGTGTTCCACCTGTCAGTAGGTGAAGGCGGAGCATCAGCGACCAGTAGAGCTTTTGCAGCAGTTGCCCATTCCAGAATGGAAATGGAATGATGTCGTGATGGACTTCATGATAGGTTTTCCGAGGTTGCCTCAGGGGAATGATGAGGACAGGGCTGTCATTGATAGAATCTTAATGGTTTCTCACTTTTTGCCGATTAAGGAGACCTTTAGTGCTGATCAGTTCGGAATGTTGTACATCCGAGATATTTTACGTCTACATGGGGTTCCACACGCGATTGTTTCATACAGGGATGCTCGTATTACTTCTCAGGTCTGGTAGGGACTTCAGAGGGCTTTCGGTACACAGGTAATTCTGATTATAGCTTACCATCCCCAGATAGATGGTCAGTTCGAGCATACAATTCAGGTGCTTGAGGACATGCTTCAAGCATGCATCCTGGATTTTGGTTATTGTGGAGTTTTCCTACAATAATAGTTTTCCGGAAACTATTCAGATCGCATCAAATGAGTATTTATATGGTAGGCCATGTAGTTCACCCTTATGCGGGCTAGAGGCAGGAGAGGCAGTTATGCTTGAACCTCTTCTTGTCCAGGAGACCACATAGTAGATATAGTTTATTCGGAAGAGGATGGCTACTACACAGTCTCGACAGAAGTCTTATTCTGATTGAAAGAGACGACCTCTGGAGTTCGAGGTCAGAAGTCATTTTTTCCTACATGTCACACTATGGTTGGGAAACATGAGGATTAAGAGGAAGGTTAATATTTCACCGAGGTATGCCGGGCTATTTGAGGTGTTGGAGAGACTTTGGCCGGTGGCCTATGAGTAACAGCTGCCTCAGAGGTATCAGGCTATGGATGATTTATTCCACGTTTCTCAGCTTCAACTTTACTTCTCAGACCCGTTTCATGTTTTTTTACCAAAAGAGGATGAGTTAGAGGTAGAGTATTCATTAGAGGAGCATCGTATCTTAGTTTTTCATTGACGTACGAAGGTTCTATGTGGCTGGTCTATTCCTCTTGTAGGAGTGCTGGGGCAGCACTATTGAATACAAGACGAGGCCTGGTAGAGGGAGGCTGATGTACGATCGTAGTGGTTGGAGCTTTTTGGGGAATCTTATTCTACGAAACCTTTCTTTGGAAATTTTGGGATGAATTTATTTATGGGGGAAGTTTGTAATATCACATATCATCTTTTCAGGTATGATTTCATTTTTCTAGTGTTTTTGAGGAAAAGAGGATTATCTGGAAATTTCATAAGGACGCACAGTGTACTTTACGAGTACAATATGTGTACTCTTTTACCATGGGTAGTAGGGTGCTGGGCATCTAGCGGCCATACACACGAATGTGTGTGGTGACCTGGAGACAACATAATGTAGGGTCCAGTTAAGTAAAGTACATGCCGTGTATGTTCTTTTTTTTCATTAAAAGGACTGAGGTCAAATCAATTTTCTAGAAGTGTCTTCTTCTTCTCCTTCTCCGACCGAGAGTGGTCATACAACACTGATCGTTACCCAAGTCACCAATCAATCATCCATTCTCCTAATCTAACTTCGTCAGTTGCATTGGAATATCATCGGTGAGTTCTCTCTTCTTCTTGAACGTTATTTCCTAATTTCTCTTCTCTTGTGAGTTATCCTCAGTTAATCTTTTTAGATGTTTTTGTACATATATCATGTTCTAGGTTGATCCAGGGGACGATGTTGGGGTATATCAATCATACAATGCTGAGGTAGGTGGTTTGTGCCTTTCCATAGATAGTCTTTGAGTTATATGTGCAAAACTTCCCAATACCCCTATTCGGGGTATTGCATGTTTATAGATTTAACCCTATTATTTTCTTGCTATGCCTTGTTTGTTTGGATAGAGGTTATTTGTTGTGAATAGAGTTAAATTTTCCATACTATTGATGTTTTTTCCATGTTTTCTTATTTATGAACATTTGGATTTTCTTAGCCTATTAGGCTGCTTTCTTTAAATTCCTAGTGTTGATAGGATGAAGTGATATTATTATTATCTGAGATGATATGATATGCTACATGTTTTTGACCAAGTAGTTATTGAGATTTAAATTGGTTGATGATTATCAATTGTGCATGATTGCTTTACAAGTGTTAGTGGGAACCTGGTTTAGTGAGAATATAAGAGAAATTGACATTGAGGGATTTCCAAGAGTGTGTGTTATAATTATAATGCTGATGTTGAGTTCTCCCTCCAAGTTTCTATAGTTACTTTATGAGAACAACGGAGGAATTGACATTGAGTGATTCCTTAGAGTGTCATTAGTTAAATCCTAAAAGACTATATGGTGAATTGACGGTGAGTGCTTCCTCAAGGATTCTTTGTTATATCCTTCCTTGCATTGTGAACCAGAGGGGTTAGGCTGTGTTTAATTACAAGAGGGTTTCTTGTGTTTTTTTTGGTTTGACTACAGGGGTTATGTTGTGAGTACTACCCAGAGGGTTCCCTTATTATTATTAGAAACATACTTGTTATCTGATAATTGAATGTATTTGAAGCTATAGGATTGATTACTTTTGAGTACTTCCTTGTTTACTTCTTCATTTTGATTATAGCCTTCAATATATATTCACTGAATGTTAGGCACAGATCTTTGGTTGGTTGCTTACTGGGATTCATCTCACACCCTGTTTGGGTCATTCTTTTAGTCCCAAACAGATCATATTGTTGTAGGTGTAGATAAGGGAAAGCTCTCTTCTACTTCATGTACACGACATCATGTGCTGGAGAGCATGGGACCAAAATGAGGCTTGTGATACTGAGGAGTTGTTTATTGTTTTTCTTTTTCAAAAGATTTCTGTACTGTATTCCATCATTTTGGCCTGTTTGGATTCTTTCTTATACATATTTATCAGGAATCATTAATATATGTGCACCCGTATTTATTTTTACAGTCTTCCACTGTTTACTGTAGTATGGTATTTCAATGTTTTTGCTTTCACTAAATGTTTACATCCGATGTGTTACTCTACAAAGGAGGTCCTAGATTCCCCAATATAACACACAATTCCCTCACTACTAGTCAGAAGCCTTTGGTGTTCAGGTAAATTCTCTTGAGGGCATGTGAACAACCAGGTACGAGGCATCTCTGGGCAGCTCCTGGAACCAGGACGTTACAAATATTTACTAAAATAAATAAATACACATAAAACATGACCTTGAAACCCATAAATGTCATTCATAAAAAAATAATTTATGTTATATGAATTCTATTTTCAAAGATAATCAGATCCAAATGATATTTATTAATATTTTTTTAGTTGTAGAAATCATTGATGGAATGAAATGTGTGATATATATAAAGTTACAAAAAATATAATTAAATTTTTATCTATTGAAAAACAAACATATCAAAGAAGGATTATGTAACCTTTTAAGGTGGGAGTTAAATATAAGAGTGTATTTCATATTTATTCATTTATTCACTTGTAACATTTAAGGGAAAATGGTGTTCAATGATATATTGCTTAAGAGATAATGTTCATCTTTTTTATGATAATGTAAAAGTTGATAGGGACTACTCACCTGGCCTTAAGACCCCAAAAGTTGAAGAAAATCTTGAATTTAAACCAATTGAGTAAAAAATATTCGGCTATGGTTTTCTAGATATTGGAAAAAGTGTTGAACAATCTAATTGGGATTTCACAAATGATTAAAATTTAAATAATTCACTTGGATGGGATGAATCCTCAAAGAAGAAAAATGAAAAATGAAAAATATATATATTATCCATCTTTAATTTTTTACTAAATTTTTTATGAGTCTTTGAAATGGAAAAAAGAAAATTAGTAATATAAAATTTTATTTAATTAATTTAAATGTGGATATAGTGTACCTTTTACTACCAATTTTTAATTTTTATAGAAAAGTAAAGTAAAAATGAATATCATTTTACAAGATGTTCCCAAACTAATAAAACTAAAAAAATTACAAAACCTAAATTTTTTCGCAATCAGAATAGATATGAATTCCTAAAATATCAAAAAAACATAATTTTATTATTTAAAATCGATGATGATGAATGTGGTGAATATGATACTCATATTGAAACAATAAGTAAATGAGATGAGGTATTACTGATTTAAAAATAAAATGATGATGAGTTCCTTAGTGATAAATATAGTGGTGATGAAAATGCTGAAAAATACGAAATGATGAGTTCCCAGTGGGATTAGAAGGTGTTTACAAAAATGTAAATATTAAAAGTATTAGGGTTATTTAATGGATGAAAATGGGTAGAATTACTCTATTTTAATCTGTTATAACTAGAAGGATAGCTTGAACATGTATTATTCTCCCACATGTTTGATGTTTGATCTAATAACTCACTCAAAAATTAACTAAGTATGTATAAGGAGTGGGAATGTTTGGGTGACAACAAATTTTTTGTTTTAAATGACATGCAGGAAATGTATCAGTCACCCAAACATTCACACTCCTTCCAGATGCTAAGGTGAACCATGTGATCTCCAAGTAGTGTGTTATGGTGGTTTCATATTAGGTATGTTTTAGGGAGGTGTAATTCCATTCAAATACATTGGTAAAATTAAAAAATAAATATTAATTGAAAATGATAAAATCATTAATAATAGATATCAGGTCACATACCATGATGATTGCAAGAGTCAATTTGTCTGAGGGAGAGAAAGAGAGAGCATGTAGGTTCAAGGTGAAATAGAAAAATGTGATGGGTCATTCCCAAATACTATTTTTCTCACAATCAGTGATTAATATGATATTTACATGATGATAAATGTCATTGTCAATGTAATTAAGTCAAAGAATATAGAAAATGAAAAAAACATTAGAACCAAAGCTCATGATCAACATATAATAATTATAATTTATATAACTAATTAAAGGACTAACTTATATGGAATTCTATCTTCATTTATGGATCTAAAAATAGATCTACATCATATCATCATTGGGTTGTAATAATCAAGAATAGATTCCCTCTATCAGTGATCCTTACATGTTCCCTAAATCTTAGAATGTCACCATATGAATCATTTAGTGCTAGGATGATAAATCTTATCACTTTAATCATTCAGATTTGATCACCACATGAATTAATTTCAAAGGATTCTAATTTATCTATCTATACTAGAGAGTGGAAGGAGGGAGAATACAACTCTCCATTCATGCGAGTGTTCTTTGGTAAGGTAGCACTCTATGGCTTTGATAGGGTTTTATATATTTTTTTGTGCACAACCAAATATAATAATTATCACTCGTAAGAACATTATATACAATGATTTATATACAAAAAGAATTATAAATAAATAATTTCACATGCTCCATTATTATATCTGTATTCCCAAAGGTAACACTAATCCTCTAGTAATAATTTCATTTTAATTATTTATTGGCATGATCTATACTCACAAATTAAATTATATAATACTTAATAATTTAATATTCAATATATATTATTTCTCATCAGACCTATATAATTTGTACTCCATTCCTTCACAGTATTTATTATTACTTGAATAATGATTTTTTATTTAATGAAAAAATATTACTGTATTATTCACTGAAATATAAATAAATATTATATCCAAATAATATAAAATAAATATTTATTAAATATATCACTCATATAATATTATCTTGAATAACTCGTGACAGAATAGATGAGATCAAGAAATAAAGAATAATTATTAAACCATATATAAAAATAATATTTATTCTACCAGTTAAATAATTAATAATAAAATATTATTTAACTGAGATTCTGGATACACTTATAGTGTGACCATATAGGCCTCTTTCCCAGCGGCATTGGGAAAGGAAACCTATATCCAAGGATAGAATCTTGAAGCATTCCAAGGGTCCCATAGAGAAATAACATAATGATGTAATGATGTAATACCTCATACTCAATCTTTCTATGTAATATAAATCATTCATCATCATATCTATAATCAAGAAGTTGCTTGATAGTGCTATCAATGTATGTGCTCAATGTCTTTTTCTTTGAATTTTTAGAAATCCAACTTTCCTTTATTACACCATGTAAATGGATTTATTTAGGCTATATCATTTCCATAAAAGGCCTAATATATCAAATCCAGTTAAAGAATATAATGGAAAAATATTTCTCAAATTATTAATTAATTAAATATCATTCATTAATGAAATATTATTCATGAATCACCCAACATATCGTACCTCATTACGAACATATGTCATCATAGATTTCATCAATATATCAAACTATATGAATTGTTATAAAAATTATTAATAATACTGAATTTTAAGGATCAATACACATTCCCATAGATAGGAACATCCAATGAAATATATATATGTGGATTTCTTATTGGTGGTCTCATTCTCATAATACATACACTAGATATTACCAAGGGCTTACACCATAAGAAGATTCCTCAAATTCATATGAGTCTCCACCACTATTAGGATTAATATAATTTTTTCCTCAAATGATATCATCAAATTATGGAATTTATATGTAGGAATACTATCATGGAACATAGGGGTTCTCATCATAGATGGGAACTGCTATGTACTTTTAGTGTGAAGGTTACTCTTAGAAAATTATCACATAATATGTTACATATAATAAAAATCATGATGTGATATGTATTTTATTAATATTTAGTAAAATTAATATAGGTTATAATAAATTACACATAAGTTTCATTAGGGAACCAACTCAAACAAAAATTACACTTTCACTAGAGCCAACTACTAACAACATTCTTTCGAATAGATCTCACATGATACTCATGCTTATAATGAATTATGGATTTAGTAAATGGGTCTATAAATTTTTCTTCTACGGGAACTCTTCTTACTACAAATTCACCCCTCTGATAAAAATTCCTCAAGACTTGGTACTTTCAGAGTATGTGCTTTGTCCACTAGTGTGACCTTGACTCTTTTGCAAGAGATAACATTGTAGCATTATCACAATATATTGTGATAAAATATTTTCAAATAGGTACCACATCAATCTCATGAAGAATATTTTATATTAAAATTTCTTCTTAGGTTTCATCATTAGTCGCTATATACTCAGACTATATTATATAATCAGTGAAAACTAGCTACTTTGAACACTTCCAACTCATAGATCCTCCATTAAGATAGAATAATTATCCTGACCATGAATTTTTATCATTATGATATGTTTTAAAACTTTCATCAGTATAACCCTTGATGACTATTACTTATCTCCTCCACACACCAAGAATATATCATTATAAATTCTTAAATACATAAGGATAACCTCAACATTAGACCATCCTTATTCTCTTGGATCATATTTATACGTACCTAACGTGTTAAATATATAAGAAATATCAATTCTACTAAATAGCATGGAATACATGATTGATCATATCACATAATATTATTTGATCTTATTCATTCTCTCTTTTTCCTATTGCGTATGATGACATATTTTCTTACAAAGATGTATACAATGTGACACCGGAACAAATCCCATGTTATATTATTCCATACTAAGTATATATAGTATCTTGTGAATGTATGTAATTTGACTTTGTCCTAGAAGCCTCTTGGTTATGTCAAAAATTATATTGATCCCTCTAATATGGACTACTCCACCTATTTCCTTCATGGAAAAAAACTTTTCCAACCAATCCTAAATAGACTATAAGATTTTTATTTAATTTTAAAAATGGAATATTTCACCAACATATACTACAAGGATAATGACGAAATTACAACTAAACCCCTTGTAAACACATGGATCACATTCATTCTTACTAAAAAAAAATTATTTTATAGCTTTATCGAATCATTTGTTCCATTACCTTGAGGATTTATTCAATCCATAAATTTATCTCTATAACATGATTTTTTATATACCTTGGATTCATAAACCCATATAGTTGTGTCCTGTTAACATATTTCTAATGGTTCCCATTAAGGAAATTAATTTTGACATCTATATTACATATTTTATAGTCATGGTATGTTTCTATAAAAAATACAATTATTATGAATTTATATTCTTAAATCAGTGAAATGTTTTTTTGAAATTCAATTTCATAACATTGTTTAAACCCTTTAGCCACAATAATTCATTTATATGTTTTTAATTTAACTTTCATGTTAATTTTTTTCTTGAATACCAATTTTCACCCTACATGCTATACATAAACTTGCACATCAACCAAAACCCAAACATGGATCTCAAACATGGAATCCAATTCATAATTTGTGGATTCTTTCCATCTATCAGTTTATGATCTCTCTACATTTTTTGTTTAGGAGATAGGTTCATCATTATCAACCAATAATTAATCACCATCTTCGGTGACTAGAAAACTGTATCTCTCTAGTTCTCTTACATCTCTAGTGATCCAATATAGAACATGTGTTTTGGGAATTACTTCTTCCACATGGACCTGTGGAATCTATTCTAGTACATTCTCTTATGTATCTTGAGAATCAACTTAATTGAATTCAATCTTTCACCAACTATATTTTTTGATGATGTTATCCCTCTCAAGTATTACGTATTGTTTAGAGACTTTAAAATTCTTATATGAGGGGTTGTATAGGTAGTATCCATTTGTGTCTTTAGGATACCATATAAAGATAAAATTTCTTCTATTGGGTTCTCGTTTTTTAGAAGTCCTAATCAAATGACTCATAACCCCACACACATGTATGTGATACGACATGTTTCATTGAAATACATTACTTGAATGTAATTCTATTTTTCACATTATTTGGTACTATTTTTAATGTATATGTCATAGTCTGTAATTCATATCCACAAAATGATAATGAAATATCTTCATCACTCATTTTAACCTTTACCATGCCTCACATGGAACAATTCCTCCTTCCACTAACACCATTACACTATAGTGTGTAAGGTGGAGTGAGTGGAGATATAATCCCAATCTCCCATATAATGTCGATAAAATCATGGTTAAGATATTCACAAAATTGATCTAATAAAATATTATTTATCTTATTTCTAGGCTAATTCACTACATCACAATTAAATTAATTTTTTCTCTCTCAATAAAATTGGAATTATACCTCATCAAGTACACATATCCCGATCTAATCTTGTTATCAGTAAAATTTATAAAGTAATAATACCCAAATATATCTTCTACTTGAAAAGGTATACACACATGAGTGTGTACCAATCCCCAAAGCTCTGTTGAACTTTCACCTTGTCCTCCAAATGGTGGTTTGGTCATTTTTCCTTATAAACATGCATGACAAATTTTAGGTGGTTTTATCTCAAGAGATTCTAAATAAATATCTTTAACGAGGATTTTTCAAACAATTCTCATTTACACGATCAAGATGGTGATTCCATAGTTTGGTTTTATACAATTCCTGTTAAAATTAATCATTTTATATTAATAATACATGATTTTCAGAATTTAATACATACATGCCATTATTTAAATTCACCATACTATATAATCTATTGTCCTAATAAAATAAACAAATTGTATTCCAAAAAATGTAAATAAAAAACATCTGCATCTACACATGAAATAGAAATTATGTTCTTGGTAAAATTTGGTACATAATAACAATATCTCTAAACCTATATCATTATTTTTGGCAATGAAAGGTGGTAGTAAACAATGTATAGAGTAGCCAACCTAACACTGTTTAAGGCTTTCAAATCCTCCTCTCCATAAGAAATATTTTAGAATATACTTGGTTCTTTCATTTGGATACATATGTGAGCACTATATGTTATATGTAATTCCCAATTTTTATATGTTGAATGATTAATCATAATAAATAATGCACCTTTACCTTCCCCTTTCTTTTAGGTGTAGTTCATCTTCTGATGGCCTTACTAGCTACATGTAAAACATACTACCACTTTTTCCATGATCTATATTTAGATCTTCCACATCCTTAAAGAATGAAAATTATGAGATTTAGAATTTTTATATTATTTGGGCAATTTACATTGTTATTAATTTTCTTTTTTCACCAAAAGTACTATGGGTTTGTCATGCCCCGTGACCTTATCCAATTGGAGAACCAAAATATGATGTTCTGAAATACTATTCTCATTATTAATCATGTTATAATTTACAATAAAATTGGAGAAGGTCTTATGTAGTAAATAAAGTATGTGATATATATGTAAATAATCATGAAATTTAATCCCTAAGATGTATAAGTGTTCAATATTGCTAACAAACTTGACTATATAAGGCCCTACTGGTAGAGTCTCCTCCAGATTAGTTATAAGAAAAGAATTTGAGATCTCATATTTCTCTTACACCAAATTCTCATGATAAATATCATGAAGGTGATACATCCTTTTATATGCATCCATGTCCTCATATTTCTTTAGAAGCTCATCGGACCTGGATGATAACATAAAACAATGAACATATTTATAATTATTTAAATTTATCTCATAGAGATATAAAACATCCTCAATATCCTCATTAATAAGTGCATCGGGAATAGGTTCTTCCAACACATACAATTTTCTTTCATGGTGTATGATAATACATAAGCACCTTTTCTGTTCCTAAAAATTTGTTTAGTTGAGAAGGATACCCTTCTCAAGTATGAATGAATGTGATATTTAGAAATTCATTTTTATCTTTGTTTATACAAATAGGATCAGTATAGTTTTGGTGCTTATTAGATAAAAGTTTAACTACTAAATAAAAATTATACTTATTAATCTCCCACTATTTTATCAAATCCCAATATCCATCTGCATTGGATTCAAAATATCCTATTTCTGGGGAATTCTATTAATAATGATGCTTATTCCCCATCTCATAACCCCAAATGTGGCTTCACAATAAATTGGAACTATTTTAGTTATGCATTTTAAATGATAACAACATTAAGTAAAAATTACATGTTATGTATAGTGCAAGAAAAAATACTAAAAAAATTAAATTCTATTTCCTAAACCTTTTCCTCTTAATTAAATAAATTCCTACTTTAGCAGTCAACCCTTGATGTGAAATATGTTAATTCAAAAAAACATTAATGTTAAAATTCCTTGATAATTGAAAGCACCCAAAATTTGGGATGTTAAGAACATGGAACTGTGGTACTATTTAAAGTAATGTTGTGCAAGTATATAAAAAATAAATATATATAATTATGGGATTTTATCTTTTATGCATAAAATTACAAAATTTTTTATTACATACATTTTAATATTTAGTGTGTTTACTTATGTAAATAACCTTGTATTAGATAATATTTATGTATAATCCAGTTTAATTTAGGTCTATATTACATTCATATTAATTCATTAATTAATGTTTTTGCGACAGAACATCCACAATAGAATAACCATGAATCTTGAAAGAAATAAAGTAATAATGTGGTGTGATCATGATATTTTACTAATGGTCAGTTTATCTAGTGGATGATAAACTAACCACTAACCTAGGGGGGAACACCTTGAACCATTAATGGTTTACATTAAAGATTTCCACATGTCTACCTATTTATCTCTCTTGGATTGGACTTTCCTTAACTCCGAACATGAACCGCCTCTACTAGTATGGGACCTCAATCCATTACATATGAATTTACTCACACAAAGTTGTGGGGAACCAAAGGATTGGTTAAAAGTCTTACATAAAGGATACCATCAGAAAAAAACCCTTACATAATTTGAAGAGATATGAAATGTTGTTCGGAAATTTAATTTAATGATAAATTAAATGAAAATAACCACATACAAATGCTTGGTATAATCCCAGGATCATCTCAATGCATGGAAATACTTTTACATTTAATAAAATTATCATTCAATTATAATTATACTTTTTAAAAAATAAATCTTTGTCAAATTTATAAATTATATTCTTTAATTAATCAATTCTTTTATATTAATTCTCATCTTAATTTCCTTTAGATTATCATCAATCATAATTTTTTAAAAAATTAAATAAAATTATTTAAAGTAAATTGTGTACAAAAAATTCACTTTAGAGGAAACACAATGACTACCCATCCGAACTATCCAACATGTATTATATTAATATTCTATTTACTATTGCATCATGTGGAATGCACAACATATCATATAATATCATGATATGTACTGTAAACTTAATAATCACATGGTTTACATGATTTTTCTTACATAGCAAGTAATAATTCAATGAGTGTAGATTAATGATTGTAACACCAATAATACATTATATATAGATCTGAAAATTACACATAAAATAATTAAACACACATACACCTATATATATAACTTGTGACATGGTTTGTCCAATAAACATAATCCCCGCACACAAGTACATGTTGATAATGTTTTATCAGTATAATAAATTAAATTTAATTCTATAAAATTTGGTAAAAGTACACTATGTGTACATTTAAGATACACATCATGTATTATTCAAACTATCTATCTATGGAATACACCAAAGTACTTGGCATGTAACTGTTACATAGAAACTTTTGTAGTATATGACATGTACATGGGCTACATGGTGTGTGGTATCTGAGTTACATGGTCAGCAGTAATTTAGGCTATATAACAAGATTCATAGCTCATTTGTGACTAAATTAAAACATGTATTGTATGAAGGTTACATTGTGTGTACTACAGTTGACCAAGAACTAGTCTCTCCCAGTCAACATGTATTCTAGAATTAAATTCACTATGTGTAATAAATGTACGTGACATGAATAAATTCAGGATTAATTCTCGGTTCCTTAATTAATATTAAAAAGCATGCACCTTCAAGTTACGTTCTATGTTGTAAAATCATGTTAAATATTTTTAGGTATTTCATGACCCCTGTTTGAGTCTATTTTTGTTGGATCTTATTCAGGGGTTCTTCAGTTGTTTTTGAAAAAAATATATGTTTTTTGAGATGTGAAGAGTTGGAATACAGTTTTCCCAAACTATGTGTCCACCTGATTAAACCCGTGAACCCCTATATAGCAGGGGATTACCTGGTTGGCACACATTTTGACCAATCATGCAACAAACTTGTAGAAACCATGAAACTCGCAATAGGGGAGGATTGTTAAGGTGCACAGTTTTTCTAACTATGTGGCCCTACCTAGATAACCATTCAACCAAAAAATTTAATTATAATTTTTTCTATAAAATTATTGAACCACCATTTTATCCCTGGATCAACCATAAATTGACAAAAGTTAAATTATGAGGTTTTACTGGTTCTTAAAAAACTTTCTGGATCCTCTAAACCATTCCTTGATAGAATGAATCATGGTGAATCTCGTTCAATTTTTCTTTAGTAAGTGAATCTATTTCCTTTCATTAAATCTCTTACTCTATTTCTCCCCTTATTATAGAGTGATATATCATCTTTTTGTTGAGGGATCTATAATCTATTTTAATGGATCTTGATTCAAGGGTTAGTTTCATGATATATTTTTAAATTTTTATTCATTGTTGAAACCCATTGTGGGTGTTGTGCATTATCATTCTATGATAAATTGTAGGTTGTTCTTTTTGAGATGCACCAAATAAATACTAAATTATTTACTTGATTTGACATATAATTATATTAGTTGATTTATAAAAAAATGATTTTAGAGGATTTTTTTGTGATTTGAATTTCCCTGGAATTATGGGATAACCCATAGGATGGATATTACCTCAAAATTTATTGATGATTAGAACTCAAAAAAATAATTTGAAAAATATTATCCTCAACTAGAATTTGATGAGTCATATTCGGCCTGATCATGAGGGACGTGTGTGTACACATATTCCATGATCACTGATATGAGAGTGTGATGATCCTATAACCATGAACTATCTTACCACATGTTAGATGACCATGGTTCATTTTGTAATATATTTTTTAAATATTCCATTGATTATGAAATTGTTTTTCTCTTTCCAGTTGATTTATATAAATTGTATTATATAAAATGTTTATTTAATCTATGTTTTAAATGCTTCCTATCATTTTTAAATGAAATATTGTTTTTTTAAATATGAAATTGCATCTCCCTTGCCAAATAAATTTTAAATTTAAATAATGATATGGTTTATTATTATGTAATATTATTATGCAACACCTGGTAAGACCCTACATGGATTTATAGCTCTCACCCTACCTTTGCCTTCATGAGTTTGTAGATTTCCTTATAACATTTCAAGAAAAATGAATGTTCCTCTTAGAGTTTGTGGATGTTTTTTGTCCTTCGGGATTTTCGTTACATTCCCTTAAGATGTTGAGTTTTTCTTGTTAAATTCTATGTACTTTGATGATGTACTATTTTTGTATTTTTATATACATATTTAGTTTTTGATACAATCTTCCTTTTTAGTTTTGAGGATACTTTTTTTAATTTTTTATCTTATACTATTTTATGGAAAATCAGTTCAATATTTTATCTTGTATGATGCTAGATGCTAGTCACCAAACTGTGGGGGTCAGGAATTCCCATCTGGTTATGTTAGTGTCAGATCAGGTATCAGATTACCATGGTATCAATACTGGTTCATAGAAAATTGTTATCATAGGTGAAGTTTGAGTATCTTTCCATGAAGTCAGGATGTTGTTTGGAATATCATGTCAGAGCAAAGGAGTTATTTAATTGTTAGTTCATAGTCTACTCTCATCGTAGACATCCTTAAGTTACCATGGGTGGTTTGGGAAATGTATCTTGGGGTATAATTCTACACTTTTCCTTAATTTTTATTTGGATAGGTTAAAATATAAATCTTGATATCTTATCTTATGCAATTCATTTACAGATTTCTCTTGTTTGAGTTGTAGATCGTATTGACCTTCTTGATGTCTTCAATATTGTTTAATGATGTTGTGAAGAATCATGCCTCCCAGAAGATGGATGAATTGGATCTTATGATGAACATAATGGTGTACCATAGTTTATGAAGCCCCTCCATGGAATAGGATCCTGTTGAGATGATTGTTCATGTTTTATGAGGTTTTGGACACTCACTTGCACCCATTAAATATTAGGTTCATTTTGTCGAACCTCAGAGGTGTGAAGTTTGGAATCATTGTCAGGAGTTCATTTTCCAAAATCCACTTGCTTTCAAAAAATTTAATTATCCTAAAGAGTATGAGGACTAGTTGAGATATATTAAGCTTTTATTTTGTTTCATGGAAACTCTTGAATCTATTAAGGTAAAGTTTTCCTTCATTAAACTAGTGGAACATAGTAGGAGATGGTGGTATTCCACTGATATAGTATAAAAATAAGGGTTTAACATGGAAGGAATTTTATTTTATTTTCACTGATAAGTTTTATAAATATTATATGGTGATATCTAAAACTATATAGTTTTTAAAACATGATTAGGAAGATAGGGCCATGAAAGAATATGAAAATCACTTTGTCGAGCTTCTGAAGTTTTCATTTGAGATTGTATCAAATGGGAAAATAAAATCTTAATAGTTTGAGAGGGGCCTACGATATTATATTGATTATTTATTTTCCGTACTGAAGACATCTTATTATACTGACATACTAGATAGGGAATATATGGTTGAGCATGATCAGGAAAGTAAGTCAGGGATTAAAGGAGATAATTCTTATCCTAGTGTAAATTTTGTGAGTTCTTTTCTGTGAAAGTGAAAGCATAATGAGTCTGATAGTGGATCTTGATAGAAGGATTGTTCGTGACCTTTTGAAGTTCCATGAAAAACCCTCCTTAATTTCTTCATGTGTGGAAATCCTGGGCATTTAACTAGATTTTCAGTGAGGAACCAATGATATATTTCTTCTACAGATTCACTGGTCACATGAAGAAGTTTTGTTATATCTTTTCTACTCCATGTAGTAAAATATGATCATAATCAACTAAAATTAATATTGTGAAATATGATTATTCATAAACAAGGGGGTTTTAGCCACAATTATTATGTACAAATCTTATTCACAAAGGGTAATAGTCTTTAGAGGATGCTAATATAGGTTTACCGTCTGCGAGAGGTACCATCACTATAGATTCATCTTTAGTAACTTCTTTATTACATACTAGTGAATATATATTTTTTAATATCAACTCATATTGTAAGACTTATAAATCTTTTTTCAAAAATATTATCTTATAGGATGGATATTACTAATCCCCTTAGAATGAATAGAGAGTATGGTCTCTATCATCCCTCTTATGTTTTATCTTTATCAGAGATTGACCTTACCTGGGAATTTCCTTTCTATGGAATCAAACCTCTTGATGACTTTTTCAAGATGGATTTTATCATTTCAAATATGGCTAGAATTGAATATAATCATTAATGGGTATACATTAATATGAAAGATGGTGTGTGCTATATATTTTAGTGAGAATGGGACCTAAGGCTGAGTAGAGCCAAACCATTCTATCCAGGGTTGGGGAAATTAATATCATTCTTTTCTTTTGATCTCAGGTTGGAATATTTGAGTGAGGATCTACATCCAATTTTCATCGAGTTTCCCAAATTTGTACATTCTTATTTCTCTAGTTTCCCCCCATTCAAATTGTGTCACCTTGAGTGAATCATGTTATCATTCCTAGTAAAGATAATAGGAAACATCATCTATTATTTTGTTAACAAAAACTCAATCATGTTATAGTAAATAAAAATTATTTTTTTTCCTTGGCTTGATGGTCTATCCGAACATTTTAATGGGGAATGTGGTTCTCAATGAATTATATTCCATATTTATATCACCAAGTGAGAATAAAATAATTTGACATTTTTAAAACAACCTTCTTGGGTAGGTGTGTCCATTTTGAGAATCCTATCATGCCATTTGGTCTAATCAATGTTAAAAAAATCTTTTTTGTATTTGATGAACAAGATCATCCATGTGTATCCTGATATGTTCATTGTGGTCTTTAGGGATGAAATACTGATTTAGTTTATGTCAAAGGAGGATCAAGTGTGTTATTTGAGAGCAATGATAGAATTATTTATAAATCATTAACTTTATGCCAGACTATAAAAATTTGATTTCTAGAATAGGGAAGAGATTTTGTCGGGATACTAGATCTTGAAACATGTTATCTCATTTGATCCCAAGAAGGATAAAGCTATTATGACATGGGATAAACCGTGTGATTTATTTTGAGATTCATATATCATTGGGTTAATAGGGTATTATCACATATTTGTATCAACTTTCTAAATGTTTTATTCTCTGATGACTAATCTCATTTAGAAGGGAGTGATGTATTCTTTGGATAATAAACGTTAGATTTCTTTGGTTGCGATGAAATTTTTTTGACTTCTATGTTGGTACTGACTCTTCCAAAGGACGAACAGGGAAATGTGGTCTCATGTGATGCATCCGGATTAGGATTGGGATGTGTTATTATATAGGGTGATCATGTGTTAGCTGATGGATCATGAAAACATAGGCTACATGATAGGAATTCTCACCCATGACCTTGAATTCATAAACATGATGCATTACCTTAAGAGTTGGTAGAATTATCTTTTTAGAGATAGGTTTACCATGTTTTCTAACAGCAAGAGCATTAGTTATATCATCTCTCAGAAATATTTGAATCTTCATCAAAGGATTTGGGTGGAGTACTTACAGTCTTTTCATTTTGTTATCACCAATACCCATGGGAATGGGAATATCATTGATGATACTTAGAGATGAAAACATCTGAACCATGCCATGAAAGAATCACAAGAAGATTGGCACTTGATGGATATTTCTACATTGTTTCATTTAAGAGTCTAGATAATAGGGGTTTCGGTTGTACGGGTTCGTATTCATTTTTCCTATACTCATCTCGAGATGACTATTTTGGAATTGAATATTGATGATGATTTTTTTTGGCATTAGAGACTCTCTTTACGGTGGGGAGACCATCCGTGAGAGGTTATTATCCAATGAGGGTATTCTTTGTTTTTGTAATTGGTTTTTTGTGATGTTATATTTGAGGAAATATGTGATAGTGGATGGACATAATTCCCAATGGGCTGTGTACCCAAGAACAAAAAAGATGTTACATGAAATACAATGAAAATTTTGGTAGATAGGTATGTTATAGGACATTGCTTGTTTTTATCTTATTATTATACTTTCCAACCAGTCAAGTCTGAGCACTAGTGACCTTCTAGTTTTCTATAGCCACTTACAGTTCCGACATGGAAGTGGGATGATATTAATATGGACTTTGTGGTTGGGTTTCTACATACCCAGTGAAAGAAGGATGTGATATGGGTTGTGATAAATCGGTAGACCAAATCTTATCACATTAAACCGATTCATGATACATGCAACTTTGATGAGCTATTGAATCTCTTTTTGAAATAGATTATTCATTTTCATAGAGTTCCATCTATTATGTTCTCTGATAGAGTTCTCTTTTTTACTTCTCTATTTTTGAGAGGCCTTCAGGATGCTCTAGGATCTCAAGTTCATTTTAGTGTGATATACCATGTACAAAAATATGGCTATATTGATATGGATATACATATTCTTGAATATATTATACATTCATAAAACATTTATTTAGGTGGGTCTTGAGATGACCATTTGGGATAGGTTGAGTTTTATTATAACAATAATAACTATTATATGATCAAAATGGCTCCTTTTGAGTCCTTGTATATATATACTTGTAAATATCCACTGTGTTAGTTGAAGATTGGTGTAACTTCTTTGTTTGGACTGATCTATGTACAAAAGATAAAAAAAGAATCAGTTGATTCATAAGATAATATTGATGACAGCGGGCCATTATTAATATTATCTTGATCATCATTAAAGAATGGTGTGGTTTTTAGATGGAAACCTTATGTTCATGAATGTTTCACCTAGTTTGGGACATCGACTAAATTTGAAGCAAGGTAACCTTTCTCCCCTTTTTTGGTACATTGTGAGTACATTGAATGTTTGGTGAAAGCAGCATACCATTTATCGCTCCTTCCATATTTGATGTCTATAGAAAATGTGTTCCATGTATCTCAGCTATGAAATTATCATTCTGACACATCTCATGTATTTAGATGGGATGATCTTGATTTTGATCCTAATTTATCTATGACTAAGCATCCATCCATGATAGTTAATTCATATAAAAAGGTACTTCATGAGGATAAAAGTATAAAAACCTTACTCTTTATTTCAATTTTAAAAATGATTTATTACCCAAAATAGGAATTAATTCAGCTCTGAAAATTGAGATTCTTAGTGTCATTGGGGTTTAGGAAAATTACCTAATAACATAAAACATGAAATACAAAAACATATTTATTTGAAACTTCATTAACATTAACACAACATTCTTTCATACTTAACACTGCATGGGATGACCTGAGAACATACACAAAAAATGGGTGAACTATAAATATTGGTAAAGTCGTATACATGGTATAAAATGAGGATAACTATACATGTTAGACAAGTCATGTCAACAAGGAATAAAGGAACATGAATAAAAAGTCATGATTTAGAATGATAATCATAACATGGGAAAATTAAAACAACTTAAAAACATTTCATTACGAAAACAAGTCAAATCATAATCACCAAGACTTAATGGTGGATAAAATTCCCATAAATGAATAACTTAAACTCCTATCCCAACAAGACGGATCGTGATACTAAATATTACATAATGAATTGGATCTCTATTAGGGCACACCCTTCATAATCATTTTTATCTCATGATTAAGTGTTCCAAATAGAACATATTATATGGATTCATTGAATACCATAACTTCAATCCATGATCTAGAAATTTATAATACATGTAAGTACCCAATAAAATTTATTATGTTCAAAAAGGTGGATACCCTTGATAGAGAAATGGTTATGGTATTCACTACACCATTATCTTGGCCTGAAAAATTGTGATGCAATTTTTTCATCATAATAATTTCATATATGAATTCATAAATTTGTTTTATGAGAGAAAAGGGGTCTCCCATCATATATAATTGATATGGATTATAAGAGAAAAATTTACCAACATATCCCAAAATAATCAAAATAAAATTATAAGGCATAACATAATTGGGATGCTTGATAAAGGAGACAGGTGGAAGATCCATTAGAGAATTTCAGCATAGTAACGAGTGTACTTAAATGATCATAGTGGGGGATTAATGCGAGTTAAAGTAAGCTCCCATAATTAAAAAGTCAAATGAACAGTAAGGGGATAATGTAACAATATATCCCAATATATGAAAATGTAATTTAGGAAGCATACTATTAAAGTAGTTCTTGAATGGAAATGGGACGAATGAAATCACTTACTTGGATGTGTGACCCCAAAGACTTGAGAGAGCCTTCTTGGGAGATTTGGGGTGCCTTTAGAGGACTATAGAGAGTATAGGACAGAGTGTGAATGATCTTCAAGGTGTTTTAGATAAATGAGAGCTTGGGTGCATTTCTATAGGAAAAGAGGGAGATTTATTTATTATTTTAGTTTTGGACACTTCATTATAAAAAATTCAAAAACACAAACCATACCATGGTTTTTGTTTTTCTGGAAATTGGGAGTGGATTAAATTATTTTATAAGGCCAAGGGCTGAAAAAATTAAAATAATTCCAATTATTATGTGGATGTGAGTCACACTTTGAAGGAAATAATTTTAAAATATTAAAATATATTATTGATCTTCATGGATTCACACTAGCTATATAAATTGAATAAAATAAACCTAAAATCACATCACTACTAGAAATCCAGGATTCTGCGCCTGCAGGCATTACTGACCGCCAATGGAGGTCGCTAAAGGGGGGTATTAGCGACTGCCAATGGCGGTCGCTAATGCCGTCAAAAAAAAAACAGGCGGGATTTTTCCCGCTTCCACTCATCTTCTTCGTGTACACCAATTCACCGCCTCCAATACCGCCCCTGTCACCGCTGCAATTCTCATGCCGCCATGATAAGTCCCCTGCCACTACACTACAACCCTCACTCACCCCCATCGTGACCTCCCGTCACCTCCTGTCGCACCTACCTCACCAGCCACTAAACCCATCTCCGTCATATGCCCGCCTAATCGCTCAATAACGCTCCTGTCCCTCCCTCCGGCCACCGTAGATCCGCCATGGACGATGACCCAAGGTTTTGACCCCTCGTCGCATCCACCAGCTATCGTCGTGTGTCCATAGTCGCACCCACCTGCTGTCTTACACACATGAATTCTGGATTTTTTAAAAGGACCAATAGTGGCTGCCAATGGTGGCTGCTGTTGGTCTTTACCGACGAAGCAACAACGACCGCCAAAAGCGGTCGCAAGGCGGCCACTAAAGACCCTTAGAGTCCACTTTTGGTGGTCTCTAAAAGGCTTAATTGTAGTATTGTATTATTTTAAAGGAAAAAATATATTGGTTTGATGATACCTTTTAAGGAATTTATTATATCATTATAGTGCTATAATGATGTCATAAAACACACCGTTTATTTATATGGAATGTAATTTTTAACCAAACAATCGACTATCTCGGAATATTATGAAAAAATCACCATTGGAAAATTTTGAAATCATAATTTTTAAAATAATATTCATTTTATCAAAATCATTTTCTAAAAATTTCAATTTTCACTTGTAAAATAAAAACTGACATTTATTGAAAATATTTTGGTTTGGATAAAATTTATTTCCAAATCAAAATTAAAATTATTTTTACATCATAAAAATTATATTATAATTTATATTTAACAAAATTTATTGAAAAATAATATTTTATTCAAATATTATTTATACAAAAAAATTAAATTTATCAATATATATTTATTAATTTAAATTGAATGTTAACGAAAAATACTACTTGTAATTTAAAAATCCTTTACAAATGAACTATAATAGGAATTGAAAAATATTCCTTACTCTATGTAATATAATTAAATAATATTATTCCTAGGGTATTCGTATGTATCCATTTATTACACCATCATATTCTCTAAGAGTATGGTGCATGATGGTGGGGCTTTCATGGGGTCGTTCAGTAAACATGGTTTGGTTCATGCTCTCAATGAGCTTGAACATATTTTATAAATAGTTTTTCTCGTGCTTGAGTTTTTGGATCTTGTATTTGGATGGGTCTAAGGAATACCCAAAAATGATATCTCCCATGGAAGCTATGATAATGGCAGTTCATATGGTATGATCCTACTAGTATATGAAATCACATCCATTGTCTGGGTTGAAAGGATTTGTTAAAACCAGTTATTTATACTAGTCATGTGATAAATATTCAATGGTTATACTATCAATTGTAAGGATACTTAACCATCATTTAAAATTCAGTTAGATATAATAAAATAAATTCATGTGTTTTCGATATCCAGATGACATTTAATTAAATAGAAAAGAAGGAAATTTTAGTCATAAATGTTGGGGTCATTACAACATTCCCCCCTAATTAAAATTTCCCTCAAAATTTTCTTGTTCCCATAGTGAATAAGATGAGGGTAACACGGCTTCATCACCTCCTCTAGTTTGAAAATTTCTACTTAAAAATTATGGTTTCTACACAACACTTTGATGAGGGGAATTGTATTATTTCATAAAACATTTTCTCTATGATATAAGATCATCACCTGATTTTCCTCATACTAAAGGTCATTCTCCAATGGTACCACCTATGGATTTAGTAGATATAAGGGTTTGGGTATTTACTTCCTTATGAGGGATACATGGAATACATCTGGTACCTAAGATAGGTTCAGTGGAGTTCTTGTCTATATGCCACTTCTCCGATGCGATCAAGGTTCTAAAAAGGGAAGATGTACATTGGAATAAGATTTCCCTCATTTAAAAAATCATCACTCTTTTCCATGAAGATATTCATAATAAAACCATGTCTCCATCATCAAACTCTGTGTATCATCGATGATTACCAATATAGAATTTTTGTCAACTCTGAGCTACTTTGATGTGTTGTTGGATGGTATTAACCTTCTCCACCAGTTCTTTTACCATTTTCGGACCTAAATGTTTTCATTCCCCAACTTCATCCTATCATGCCAGTCTTTTTCACCTATTCTGAGAAAGGACATTATAAAGATCCTTTTGGATTCTTGAGTGGAAGCTTTTGTTGTAGGATAACTCCAACAATGGGAGATGATGGTCTCATCCACCTTTTAAGTCCATTGATCAAGATATCAACATTTCCTCAAGTTTTTGGATATTCCACTAATATTCTCCATTAGTTTTAGGGGGACAAGTTGTACTAAAATTCAGCTTAGTGTTTAGAGCATGTTGGGGAATTTTTCATAATATAAGGGTGAATCTATGATCGCAATCGAACACAATCGATTGTGGTACTTTTTTAAGCCTTAACACTTAACTCTTGTATATATTTGTTGGTTGATCTAGTGAGAAATTATATTGAATTACAATAAAGTGTGCAGTCTTTTTCAGATGATCCACAACAACCCAGATAGCATTGTTTCACTTATATTCCTTTGGATGTATGATGGAACAGTCCATGGTGATGGTTTCCCATTTCGATGTTGGTATGGGTAATGGTTGCATCATCCCCTTATACTTCTACCATTAAACAATCACTTTCTGACATACCAGTATCATTGATGTAAATTCAGTGATCTCCTTCTTCATAGTATCCCACCAGTTGTGTTTTCTATTATTCTAATACATCATTGTGTTTCCATGGTGAATGGAGGATGTAAAACTATGTGGATTATCCAAATGTTATTTCATTATATCATGATTTAATATAACAGATAGTCTTGAACCAAATATCACAATTCATTCTTTATTAGCATTGATCTCAATGGATTTACCTTTATTGATAGTTTCTAATTTCTTTTGAATTCATGCATAATATTTTTGAGAATCCATTTACATTTCCAAAAGAGATTATTGAGAAATAATGTTTGAATGGGTTAATGATAATATTTTCTTTATGATTCTCATATCCATCTACTTAATGTCTATGTAGATTGGATCCTTATGGATTCTCATTAATGATATAATAGACAAGTCCTTTATACATAGAAAATTTTCTACCTTGTTCTCTAAAAAATAGTCATTGTGGATTATGTAGTCATAGTCCTTGATGAGATCCAACCATATTCATTGGTTCATATTTATCACCTTCTGTGTGAATATATATTTGCACTAGTGGAAATACGGGTTTTAACGTCATCGTAATAATGCCGGTTTTTTAAAAACCGATGTGAATAGTATGTGTGGGAAATTTATGGCGTCTGGTTTTTGTAAAACTGACACCAAAAACAGTTATCCGATGATATTTCGCGACGGTTTTCAAAAAACCAACACATAAATATTTTAAAAAAATGTTTGGGTGTCGGTTTTGAAGAAATTCAACGCTGATAATAATAATAAACATATTTTCCGTGTTGGTTTTGAGGAAAACCGACGTGGATAAAAATTAAAAAAAAATTCGGCTTTGGTTTTGGGGAAAACCGACGTGCAAAATAACTTCAATAAAATGTCGGCATGGGTTTTAAGGAAAACCGATGTCGAAAATAAAAGAAATATAAAATTTGCGTTAGTTTTTTTGAAAAGTGATGCCATAAGATATCTCTTCGGCGTCGGTATTCTCCAAAACCAATACGAAAAGTCATTTAAAATTATTCGGGGACCGAAACACTCATTTTGTTGGATCATCGAAATCAAGTTCCATTGCGGCACTTTAGACTCCCGATGACCTTCGAACCTGATTTGGGATCTTGGAGGACCATTATTGATGGTTTTGTGTTGTTTGCACAATTTCGTGTATGTGTTCTTTCTTTTTATCACTTGTTTCATCTCCCATTGTTTATTTCTTCTTCAAGAACCCTATTTTGCACGATTTTCATTATTGGTTTGATTTTAGTTGTAGTTTATCATTAGTTGTGGTTTGTATTATAATTGTTGGTATAGATTTTATAGTGTTTGTTTTTCATAGTCATTATACCGAGCGCAGTTTGGATTTAACATCTCCATTCGGGTTGAACATCAAATTTTTTATTTCTATTATCATTATTTCAGTTTGAAATGATGTTTCATTACATTATGAAGTACTATATTTTTAATTAAATTTCCATTTTAATTAACTCTTCTTCAAAAAAATAATTTCATTGTGTTATTTATTAATAAACATAGTGTGGTTTGGTTGTAATTTGTCTTGTTTTTTTATCTATATTTATCATTTAGGTTATGCTGTGTTATCTGGGATTAACAAGAGAATATTTTATTTCATCAGTGACATTTAATTAAATGTGATTGAAGTTATAAAATTATTGTACACCCATTTTGATTGATATTTTACATTTTAAAACAAACAATTATATTTTTTTACTTTCAATAAAGAATTGAGATTTATTAATAATTAACTACTCATGTCTGTGGCTTGCATTTCACACCAAAATTTATTAATTCTTTGTTGGTTTGTTTTTTATATACATTGTATGAATGTATTTTTTAGCTAATTTTGTTTTGTATTCCAACGTTTTTGACATTATAAGGACTCAAATTAAAGACACATTAATTCATTTGACTACATCTCTTGCACATTAAAATTGATATTTAATTAATCATATAATTAAATATGAAAATGATAACAAGAGTAAATTTTTAAGTATTGTAAGAGCTATTTCAATGGATTTAGTAGAATATATTATGTATTCTATAGGATCTTCATTCTATATAATAGTGTAACCACTATATTGATTCTCCGATACATGTTTGCCTCTATGGTATCTCGATTGGATATAGCTCTTATCCTTGTTGATCATTCTCTCCCAGGAAAATTGCCCCATCCTAACCCTCCTCCCTAATCCCACATCTCCTCCTATCCATACTCTCCACCTCACCACCTCTCTACCTCTCCCTCCCAATCCCTTTTCAATCCTCTCCACTACATACCCACCTCCCACTGGGACTCTAACTTCCCCTACCAACCTTTAACTCAACAATCATGATTCTGCCTTCATTCCCATTGCCACCTTCATTTCCATAATTGACTTAATTACCGTGTTCCCTTCAGATCTACCACCCAAATTCTCATTCTCATTTTTTCCGCAATGTCCATCCATCCTCTCGAATAACATCATCTGCATCACTAAACCTTATAATCGGTTCGTCCTCTATCTAGAACTGATACTATATTCACCGTAATATTAATCTCGATACATGTATTTTTTAGTACCTAGGTATAGATCATACAAGAAAATCGTCAATAATTTATACATATTTCTATGTACTCCCACATTTCACTTATTTCATCCTTTAAATTAATGTACTCTTCAATATTTTTGACACATGCAACATCAAAATATTGCGACTATATAAAATGATTTAATAAATTTTAAAAGAATGATATTATAATTAAATTATAATATCAATATAACACACAAGTATATAATATTAAAATATACTGTTTAATCTATTTGTAAACATGTTTCATATGTGATGTCTTTTATCTGATTATCAAAAGTTATTATTAAATATGTTATTGTTTTCAATTTTTCTGAGAGATAATTAAATTCTTATATGGTTTAATATATTCATCAATAATATCGTGATATCAGGTATTAATGGATCGTAATTGGATTTATTTACGAATAACCACTAGTGAATATGAGAATTGAGTTGATAATTTTTTGGAATTTTCTAAACAACATCTTCAAAATATTGATTTGATTTTCTGTCCATGTGTGAAGTGTTTAAATATGTGAAAGTTAAACTCTAGATAATTCAACGATCATATCATTTGTTATGGTTTTAGCCTTAATTATACATGTTGGATCTTGCATGGTGAAAGAACTGAAAATTCAACATCCAATGTTGATGATGATATTCATAATGAGGCAGAGGATCGTATTGAAGAATTAATTCATGATTTATGTGTTGAAACCATCGAAAAAACCAACTGTTGAATGATTGTATTGAGATTCTGAGAAATCATTATTCCCAGGTTGCAATAAATATATAGAGTTATCAGCAGTTTTGAGATTAGTTAACTTAAAATGAAAAAATGGGTGGGGTGATAAAAGCTTCTCCAGTTTACTTGAGAGTTTAAAAGAGATAATTCCAGAAGGCAATGGGCTTCCGGATTCCAATTATGAGGCGAAGAAAATATTATGCCCAATGGGATTGGGGTATAAAAAGATACATGCTTTCCCCAATGATTGTGTACTGTATAGGAATGAAAATGAACATTTATAAAGTTGTCCAATATGTGGGACATCATGCTATAAGATGGATGAGAATGTCAACTCAGATTCATTTTCAGGTGATTTCATGTAACTTTATGAAAAATCAATTTTTTACTTTCCAATGATATCTTCCAATATTTTTTTCATACAATTCTAATAATTCAATTCTGATTTATTTTTAGGTACTAGAATCAAAACTCCGCATAAATCAATTTGGTACCTTCCAATAAATACTCATTTGAAGCATCTATTTGAATATTCAAATGATGTAGAAAATGCTAAGATGACATTCAGATGAGTGCATCTCTGATGGTAACTTACGTCACCCTGCCAATTCACCATAGTGGAAGAGTTTTGATACAAAATTTCCTGATTTTGTATGTGAAGTTAGAAATCTCAAAATGGGATTGTGTACTGATGGAATGAATCCATATCAGAGCCTCAGTGGCCAACACAGTTCATGGCCTTTTTGCTGGTACTTTATAACTTTTCCCCACATCTATGTATGAAGACAAAATATGTTATGATGAGCTTGGTGAGTTCTGGACCAAAACAACCGGGTAATGATATTGATATGTATCTTACACAATTGAGTGATGATTTGAAACTGCTATGGGAGGAAGGTGTTAAAGTTTTCGATGCATACAAGAAAGGGTATTGTCTTTTGCATGCTATAATAAATTTAACTATAAACAACTTTCCTGCATATGGAAACATATTTGGATATAGTCTTAAGGGACATAAAGCATATGTAATTTGTGAAGAACAAACCTCATATTATCAATTGAAGAATGGAAGAAAGACAATGTACATGGGACATCAAAGATTTTTGCGAATTGAGTATCCTTATCGTAGATTGAAAAAATTATTTAACGGTTTACAAGAATACAATCTCCCCCCTCGACCATTGTCAGCTGAGTAATATTATGACAGACTGAATGATATTGATTTGACATTTGGAAAGAGAAAAAGTCCTGGTTTACAAAAACATATCTGGAAGAAGCAGCCTATTTTTTCAAACTACCTTATTGGAGATTTTTAGAGATAAAACATAACATTGATGTTATGCATGCTGAGAAAATCATACGTGATAGTTTGATTGGATCATTGTTAGAGATAAAAGGAATGAAAAAGATGGATTAGATGCTATATTGGACTTGATATTAATGAAATTTCGTTCGGATTTAGCTCCCGCTGTGAATGGAAACAAAACATATTTACTTATGGTTTGTCACACATTAAGCAAGATTGAAAAGATGAAATTTTGTCATTATCATCATTGTATTAAAGTACCCAGCATTTTTTCTTCAAATGTGAATAATTTTGTGTCATTGAATGATTGTAAATTAATAGGTATGAAATCTCATGATTTCCATGTGTTGATGCAACAAATTCTACAAGTAGAAGTGCGTGGTATATTACCGAAATATG
This sequence comes from Viscum album, assembly GCA_963277665.1. Taxonomy (NCBI): domain Eukaryota; kingdom Viridiplantae; phylum Streptophyta; class Magnoliopsida; order Santalales; family Viscaceae; genus Viscum; species Viscum album. The sequence goes on from OY728129.1 coordinate 1,075,911,162, forward strand.
TCAGAAAGATGATCCTTAGGTTATGTAATTTCTTTAAATCCATTTGTAGAAAAGTCGTTGATCTAAATTTGTTAGATGTGTTGGAGAATGAAGCAACTATTATTCTTTGTCAACTAGAATTGTATTTCCCACCCTCATTTTTTGATATAATGGTTCATCTATTTATTCATTTGGTGCGTGGGATAAGAATATGTGGGCCTGTTTATTTAAGATGGATGTATCATTTTCAAAGATATATGAATATTTTGAAAGGATATGTTAAAAATAATTTTCAACCAGAGGCCTCTATTGTTCAAAAATATGTATCAGAAGAGGTGATTGAGTTATGTACTGATTATTTGAATGAGGTGGAGCATATTGGTCTCCCTGTATCTCGACATATGATAGTTGATAGAGAAGGTAGAGGGGTTCAAGGATTAAAGGTAAAGCTCATTCCACGTGATGAAGTGATGAACACACATTTATACATTTTGAACAACACAGATGAGGTTCAACCATATATATCCTCATATATTGCTGAATTAAAGTTACGATATTAGAAAAGAAACGAAAAGTGGTTGATCATTGAGCATAAGAAGACATTTGTTTCATGGTTTATAGAAAAAGTCACACTAGATATATTTGTATCAGAAACATTGAAGTGGTTAGTAGGGGGACCATCTCTTAATGTGATCACTTGGTCTAGTTTTAATATCAATGGCTACACATTTTACACAAAAACCTGGATGACAAGAGTACCGTTCAGAATAGGGGTGTGATGGTATTCGCTGAAGCATTGCATTTTTCGAGTTCCAAAGATAAAAACCTAATTTCTGCATCAACATTATATTTTGGAGTTATTGAAGACATATGTGAAATTGATTATATTAAATTTTGAGTCACTGTTTTTATGTGTAATTGGTTTGATAGTAATAGTGGCATGAAACATGATGAATATGGGTTTAAAATGGTTGATTTGAAAAGATTTAATCATAATGAGGAACCATTTTTCATGGAGACACATGAAAAACAAGTATTTTATGTCATTGATTCATCGAATGATTAGTAATCTGTTGTTTTGCAAGGAAAAAGATACCATTTGGGTGATGAGGATGATTCTGATGATGCTAGTGATTTACATGAGCCTTATTCATCTATTACGCAATTTCCAGATGATTACAATGAATATAAGACAGACATAGTGCTTGCAGTACGTACAGATCATTAAGAAGGCATGTTGCAAAACACTAAATTAGGCTCCTAATTTTTCTAGTAAATATTTATATTTTGTGTCTATTTTTAAAACATACAAATGAATGACTCTATTTTTACATATTTATTTTTTTCTTTCTTCTTTCTAATTATTCAGTATTCTAATGATATGTAGGTACACAAAATTTCATTACACTTTCTAGTAGAAATGTCAGATACAGATAGAGAGGATCCGTTATCGAGGGATATCTATTATGACATATTATTAAATATTCAGTAATATACTTATTTAATGAAAAAAAACTGTTAATTTACAAAAATTGTTTTGCAGGACTACTGATGAGTCCTTGGCAGAGGATACTTCTCCAGTTACCACTCAGAAATCAAGTTCTCAAGTTGTTAAACGTGGTATTACACGTTTACCAAAGCTATCGCATGCTCGTGATGATAACAAAGTACACATACGTTTTGATGATAATAATAATGCAGTTGGCCCACATGCAGTTCAGTTTGTCAGTTATATAGAAATGCAAAGCCGTTACAAGATTAGTATTTTATATCCTAATTGGAAGTCATTGGAATGGACTTCAAAGAAACAACTTTGGGAGGCCATGACGGTAAAATATCTTACTTTATTTCATTTATCTCATTTTTTGAATATTATATATTTTAAATAATGTATTTAATTTATTCAATTACAGATGACATTCAATTTTGAGGAAACCAAATAAATTTAGAAATGACATATCTCTTTAGTGGCGGTTCGATGGAGAAATTTTAAAAAAACTGATAGAAAATTATATTTTTGGAAAGAGATGGTTTGAAAGCCCATGTCTTAAGTTTCCATATATAGATGAAAAAACATGGAAGTGATTTATTGACAGTCATCAGGAAGAGAAATTTAAGGTATGGTAATTGTTTTATATTTTAAAAATTATGCTATATTTTTCTTATTACTTAGTTGTTTGTTTTTATATAATAGGCCTCCAGGAGATCTCATCAAGAGATCCAGTTGAAAAATGTATACCCTCATACTTTATCACGTGGTGGGTATTCGTATTTGAAGCAGAAAATGATTGAAAAAAAATTTGAAGCATTAAGAGCTTGATCATGTAGTGGGTCAGAAGAGGTCTAGTTTGGTCCTCCATCTCCTCCCACTTTCCATGATTAATGGAAATGAGCATGAAGAATAAAAAATGAACAATATCTTATAGAGGAAGCTCATCAAGTGGCTGATAAAATTGTAAGTAAATATTATTTATTTTTCTACAATTTTTTTATTTTATAATTTATAAACACTAATATAACCTTTTTATTTTTCATTTCAGGATGAACATCAGGAGAAAGGGACACATGTCTCTTTTATCCCTGAGGGTAGGATGGACATCCTAGCCACTGCTTTGGGAAAGGTAGAACACCCTGGCCATGTTTGAGGATATCAGGTGGGTGTTAGTATTCCAAAGGATTTTGGTAAGAGTAAGAAATCAAAAGACCCAGAAATAGAATCCTTAAAAGAAGAGTTGAAAGATATGAAATAGTCTGTGGGTGATCAAATTCAAGCAGCAGTGCAGAAGGCTTTATTAGAACACTTGGCAAAAAATCACAGCCTGTGTAGCCTTTCCAAGTATATTATTTATTTGTCGTCAATTTTTCTATTTTATAAATTATAATCACTAATATAATTTTTTCATTTTTCAGCCTTCCCATTCTGCTCACCCGGACTACCCTGCCTCATCTTCTTACATTGCCCCATCTTCACAGCCTTATAAGGTATATTATTTATTTGTCATCAATTTTTCTATTTTATAAATTATAAACACTATTATAAGTTTTTCATTTTTCAGCATTATCATCCTACTCACCCGGACTACCCTACCCCATCTGCTTACCATGCCCCATCTGCACAACCTTTCGAGGCATATTATTTTATTTTAATCAATTTTTCTATTTTATAAATTTTAAAAACAAATATTTCTTTTTCATTTTTCTTCCTTCTTAGCCTCATCACCCGGACTACCCTGCCCCATCTGCTTACCCTTCCCCTCTTGCTTACTTTGAGCCTCCACCTCCTCCCTTGGATCAAGCCTTATATTGTGAGTTGTTTATGGGAGATCCTCATGTACATATCATTGTGTTAGGATAGGTGCATTTGTTGGGGGACTCGGTACGTCATCAGCCTATCAATGTGGGTCAGGTTAGAGTATCAGTACTTGTTATTATAGATACTACTACTCTACTACCATTTCCTACCGTGGAGATCACTAGTGTTTGGGAATGTACGTGCCATTTTTTACTTTGGCCAACTGCCCTTCTTCGTTATATTTCACTTGGGGTATGTGTTTTTTTAATATTAATTACAAATGATTCAAAATTTCTTATAATGTTTTCTAACATTTAAATTATATAGGAATATCTGAATGAAAATGGAACTACACAAATGCAACAAAAAGATCAGGAACAGCTGTTTGTAGATACTTCTGATAATTATTATGGGTTAAACAGATTATCTGAGTCATCTTTTTTCCTGAATTTTATATATGAGTTTCGGATGACACCGGATATATGTGGAAGAAATTATGGATTGAAATTAAGGAAAGAAGATATCATAAATTCAGTTAATTTTGAAGAGATCACGCAGAGTGTGGTGTAGTTGTTTATCATGTAAGTAAATTGATGTTTGAATTTCTATTTCTTTAATAAAATATAGTTATGTCATTGACTAACTATATTTTTCATTTAAAATTAGGTATCTACACAAGCTTCTTTTAATAAAGGAAACAACATGCATTTACATCTTTATAGATCCAGAGTATATTTCCTTGGAAGCCAAACGTATGATGAATCAAGAATGGGTTGAATATATATCTAAGAGATTAAGAAAGAAAGAGATTCAGTGCTGGTTTTTGTTATTTCTTGATAAGTAAAAACATAAACATTTTTATGAACTAATTATCATTATAATTTCATTAATTGTGAACTTTTTGTATTGTAGGGGGCATTGGATGTTAGGCGTATTTCGCCTAAGTGAATTCACCTTATAATGGTTTTGCTCTTTATTAGGAGGAGTGCGTAAACCATATCTCACCTTATTAAACATGTTATTTTTTTATTTTTTATAAGCTCATTATGTTTAATTTTCATTGATTACACAAGTATTATTAGTTCATATATAAAAAAATGTAGATCAAGGAAACATTTTAACAAGGAATACATGTTAGAAAAGAAACCAACGAAAATCAATTATGTGGGAGTACATGTAATTAGTTTTTATAATTTTGTTATATATATATATATTAATTAAATGTTTTATAACTTCAGCGTCATCATCAAAATGGACATTTTGAATGTGGTTATTATATTATACGATTCATTTAAGAGATAATAACAACTGGGCAAACTACTGATTTTCACAAGGTTAGTTGTATTAATTTTTTATATATTTTCTCCCATATTATTCTATTTTTTAATTTCATACCATTAAATATTATTGTAGGCATTCAATGATTCACATCCTTATTCCGAATCTAATATGACCCATATTCAATCTACTTTTGTGAACTATTTGTTAAGTCTGATTAAGATTTGATGTTTGTATATTCTAATAGTTATAAATAATAATACATATGTGTACAAAAACCTGACTCTTTTAATATATTAGGTGTTTTAACCTACTAATAATCAAATGAATGCTTCAATAATAACCAACAATGAGCATGGCGTAAATGATGGAGTCATGGGACTTTCAAATGTCACAATATTTCTTAAAGTCATTGATTGCAGGTACGTGTATTTTAATTTTACTTTAGATAATTGTTTTTATTAAAAAGATATAAGAATTGAAGTTATACGACTCATTTGATGATAATTACTGTTTAATTATTTTTTTATATTGTGTTATTTTTAGAGGGGTTCTGATTTTTTAGGATGTTTAATTGGAAATATTTTATAAAAAAATTAATGTTATTTATGTCGTCAGTTATTTAAATTACTGACGCCAAAAAAAATTTATTTATGGCATCAGTTATTTAAAAAACCGAGGCTGAAATATTACAAAAAAATAACTTCGGCGTCGGTTTTATGGAAAACCGACGCAGAAAGAACGTTCAATCGGGGCATCGGTGTCAGTTTTAGAAAAAACGGACACCGAATATCTTGTCAAATATTAGTTTCAACATCGGTTTTATGTAAAATCGACACCGAAACACTTACCAAAATTGTTTTCGGCTTCGGTTATTCAAAAACCGATGCTGAAAACTATATTTTTTACATCGCCATTATTGACGTCGGTTTATAACCGATGTCAAAAATTAAAAAAAATGACATTAAAATATGTTTTTCCAGTAGTGTTGAGACTTTTTTATCTGAAAATATTTCACAATTATCCCCAAATAGAAAATACTTCCATATTTTTAACACAATGATCAAATATGGTAACTCTTGATCCTATGCGGGATATTTTTTATCAAAAAATTTCAACTGTATTAAGGCATAGACACAAAATTTTTCATTTTTCATCAACACACATACCAAAACTTTATATGTACCATTGCTGAAGATTATTTAAATTTCCAAACATATGGGTAGTGTGAGGAAAGGGGAAATGACAAGCCTCTTTTAAACTCTATGAATCTTTCTTTACATTACTAATTACAAGAAAAATTGACAACATGAAAAGTTATTTTGGTAAGAGGGTTTTACAATAATGAGAAATTTCTCACAAATCCACGATAATATCTTGATATCCCATGGAATCTACGAATTTCTGTCATAGATGTTAGCCTCACCCATCCATAAATTACTTTTTTGGATCCTCAGATATCCCATTTCTTAAAACGATAAGCCTCAATAATGATACTTCCTTCAACCCAATCTCATACTTTTTTTACTTTTCATAGAGCTTCAACTTTCGTATGGTCTTTAGCTCAATAATTTGACGCTCTTCATGATCCTCCTTATTTTTAGAGTATATTAGAATATAATCTATAAATACTACCACAATTTTGTCGAGGTAACCTATAAAGAATATATTCATCAAATCCATGAAGTTTTATTGATAATTATTCAGTATGAATGGAATCACTATGAGATCATAATGCCTGTACCTTGTACGAAAAGTAGGCTAGGGGATATCCTATTTCATTTCCCTTACTTGGTAATATCTCAACCGTAAATTATCAATAAAGAGTATTGTGCTCCATGTAGCTGATCGAAAAAGTCTTTAATTCATGTATATGGATACTTTCTCTTTATCATGATTTTTTGATCTCATAATAATCAATGAAAAGTCACATTAAACCATTATTCTTCTTGATGAAGAGGATTGGTGCACCCTATAATGAAGCACTTGGGCGTATAAACACATTATCAAGATTATCTTGTAGTTTTTTCATCAATTAATAAATTTCAACAATATCCATACTATAAGTATTTTTGGATATTGGTAATTCCATAGGTGTAAGTTATATCAACATTTCAACCTCTCAGTATGGAGGAATACCATGAAATTTTTCAGGTAAAACAACCCTAAATTCTCTCATAATAGGAATTTCTATAAGAATAGATCATTCTATAAAATCAATCATTTAATTTAGATATGCTTACTTGTATGGAAATAATATCCACCCTTGAGATGATGGTGATAAATATGATTAATTTCACACCATACACTTTTATATAATTAGGGGTTGATTCGCCATATGGTGAGTGATTCCCCTCTCGTGACAAGTTGTGTTGGATCTATATAAGAATAACAATCCCATGCCTAGAATTGCATCAAATTGCACCAATGAAAGTCTAACAGGGTTCAATGAGAAGTTCAATCCACAAATGGTGACAAGGGTGGTGTTATATTCATGAGATGAAATAATTGACCAATTTTTCATCTTCACCGACATATAAACTTCCATTCATTGTGGTGATGTTTGAATAGTTCTACAAAACATTAGTAATATAATGTAATTCATAGAACAAGAATAAAAAAAGTATATTCACTATTATTGAAAGAATAAATAGAGTACATGTAACCACTTCATTACTTGGATTCACTTTGGTTGTAGTGATGGAAAAATCGCACCCTTTCTTCCTTGGATGTTGTTGGTTTCATCTGAAAAAACCCCTATCATAGAGCACTAGGCCATAATTTACCATAGTTACGTATAGTTATATCAAAGAACAATGAATTATGGATTTTCCAACAAGTTCCTTTCAACTTTTACATTGGTAGGTTTCTGCATCTGTAAAATATTACCCATGTTCCCTTATCTTCCTCACCTAAAACATTTCCATGTCCCGCTTATGGAATTTTTGGGGTGTTTCTTTACACACCATTGATAATTGAGGTGATTTAATTTCATAGAATCATTTGATTTTTCAATAGGACTTCCAGAATAAATGTCCACTTTTTTTAATCTCCATGATACACCTATGATTCACTGATCTCTATCTCGTCATTGAGGGTACATCAAATAATTTACTCATAGCTATCAAATTCACTAACGTAAAATGATTTTTGTAGGCTATTGTTTAGCCCACCAAAGAAGTGGTAAACCTTTTATTATAGATTTACAACCAAACTAGAGGCCTATTGTGATAATGTTTTGTAGTTTCCTTTGTACACACCAATTGATTCATCATCCTTTTGATTTAGTTCATTTAAATATCATTCCATATTATACTGGAGGGTGTAGTGAAACAATTTATCGATACCTTTTTTTCTGAATTGTTTCCACTCAATTGCTTTGATCTATTACTGAATATTTGAATTCATGATCAATGTACACCACGGATTAGATTCACACTCTATATGATAAACAACCACAATAAACTTCTCTTATTTAGACCATTAAAGGATATATAAGATCTTTCTGATGAAATTGATTCCTTGCTCTGTGTTTAAGGGATCATATGATCCACAAAAAATATGAGGCCTTTGTTGCATTAAGATCATAATCGTGAGTATCTATCTCTTAGGGGGTGCTAGTTTCTCTTCATTTCCAAGTTTTCTACTCATAACATGGGTTAATAGAGATATTATCAGGAAAACATTTTCAATTCCCACTCCCATAATGTTGGTAATCCCATTGGGGAAATCCTCACACTACCCTTCGCATCATTTTTTAGCATGATTCCCCCTTTTTCTAACCATTTTACTAGATAAAAGGAATATAAGGGATGATTATCTTATGTATTTAAACACATAAAGGTGAATAAAATCACATTAAAGGGGTAAATTATAAATTAAATTTATATTAAAAACTTATGAATTTCTAGTCTTCAGTCTATGTCATACATGATCTACTTCCTAACCTAAATTATTTCAGCCATTTTTTTCTTCCCATAACAATTAATTTTAATGATATTTTGAATTTAGCAAAGCATATCTCCTAGGTGTTCTAAACCAGGTTCATAGTAATGCATGTTGTTGTGTATCAGGTTACCCCAAGTGATGCCTAGAACACCTTTTCAGAGTTGTTACTCATAGGGACATTAAGATCCAAAACCAAACCCATACGTAGTATCCAGATAGGAATATATTTTCTTGATAAACCAATTAATCTATACTTACCAAAATTTAGGGATTGTTTCTTACACTAAGTCAAATCCTTAAGGGTTTTCACTAGGGTTTTGTAATACTAATCCTAAAAATAACTAAACATATCCTCTAATTCCAACTATAATAAGCCTTCTCTTTATTTCATATTTAAATATAATTTATTAAATAAAATTTAACTGAATGAAAATCTTAAGATCGATAGGTGTAGTCTATTGGGGTTTATGAACATTAAATTACAACTTAAACCATGAAATACGACAACATCCTTATTGAAAACATCTTGGACATGGCCACAACATTCCTTTGTACTGAACATTGCGTGGGATAACCTCAGGGCATACATAACAAAGAGGAGATATGTAATGCCTATAAGGGGAGTAAAAAAGGCATAAATGGTGGATAAATATAAATGTTAGACAAGGTATGGTAACAAGGTAAAAACGAACATAAATAATACTACATTATTTAGTAAGATAATAATAACATGTAAATGTTGCAATAGCTTAAAACACTACATCATAATCATTTGTCAATGGTAAACGAACAAGACATAATAATGAACAAATGTACCATAAATGAATCAGGTAAACCCCTATCCCAACATGATGTAACATGATACTAAACATTACCCACTGCATTGGAGTGCTACTAGGGCACAATCTTCATAAACATTCCAATCTAATGCTTAAGTGGACCACATATATTATATAACATTGATTCATTCAAGACATTAATTTTATTACAAAATCTATAAATTTGGAATACATGTAAGTCCCCAATCAATATAAGTATTCACATAATTGGTAATATCCTTGATAGAGAAATGGGAATGTTATTCACACCACTATTATCATGGCATCGAAAATCGTGGTACGATTTTGGAAGCATAACGATGTCATATTTAAATTCATAAAATGTATTGATAAAAGATAAAGGGGTATCCCTTCATATAAAAATGAAATTTAAAATATTAAAAATACTTAAGGACATATCCATATATAGGAAAAAAGAAATTATAAGACATTACATAAAAGGTATTCTTGATAAAGGAAACTGGTGGAAGATCCCTTGTGGAATGTTGACATTGTAAAAGGTGTAGTAAAAGTATCATAATAGGGAATTAATGAGATTTAAAGGAGTATTTGATCATTTTTACTTAAAAGAGAACGTAATGAGATTATATAACATCATATCCATACATATGAAATTGTATTTTAAGAAAAATAATAAAATATAAGTACTTGAATGGAAAAGTGAAGAGATAAATATCTTGAATGTGTGACTCCAAAGTCATGGGAGAGGATTTTTGGGAATTCAGGGGTTACTTGGGAGGAATCTAGGGAGTAGAGGGAAGATTTTGGACATTCATTAAGGATATTGAGAGAAATTAGAGCATAGGTGTGATTATATAAGAAAAGAGGGGGACATACATATTTATTTTGTATTGGAGACTTCATAATAAAATATTAAAAACTGGAATGCATCCCATGGGGTTTTACAAGGTTTTTAGAAAAGGAGAGTGTATTACATTATTTTATAAGGATAAGGGCCGAACATATTAAAATAATTCCCTTTCCTATCTGGAGGTGAGTCACATTCCCAAGGAAATGATTTTAGAATCATAAAATATATTATAAGTCTTAGTGGATTCAATATAGCTTTATAAATTAAAAAATATTAAATTAATATTAAATTATTTAAAAAAAAACATATATTTATATTTATATAAATTTTATACTATTTATTAAAGTATTATTGTGCCATTATGATGTCCTAAAAAACACTATGTATTTATACAATATTTAATATTTAACCAAAACGTCGATAGTCTCAGAAAATTACGAAAAATTCACAATTCGATAATTTCTATGCTTGAATTCCAAAAATAATATTCATTTTATGTAAAAAATTATATATATGTGGGAATTTTTAATTTCAAAAATAAAAACTATCATTTATGAAAATTTTATGGGTTTTGATGAAAACACTTTTCAAAACATAATAAAAATTAATTTTGACATCATAAAAAATTTATGATCCTTTCAATTAAATAAAACTTATTTAATAATAATATTGTATTAAAATATTTTCTATTTAACAAATACATTAATTCTTAAAAATATATTTCTTAATTGAATTTAATATTAACCAAAAAGACTACTTGTTCTTTAATTTTTATTACAAAGTATCAATAATGGGAAGATAAATATATTCACTTTCTTATAGAAAATAATGTGAATAATATTATTTCCTTGGTCATGATGCATATCCCTTTATTAAAAAATTATATGCCCAATGAGTAAGGTGTGAAACGGTGGGGATTTCATGTTGTCATCTAGTGAACATGGTCTGGGTCATGATCTTGATGATCTTTTACATCTCCTATAAAGTATTTCACACATACATAAGTTATTGGATCTCATCTTGGGATTTGTATAGGTTAAATCCAAAAAATGAAATCTCCCTTGAAATCTCTAATAAATGGGATTCATAGGGTATGATCCTACATGTTGAGGTCATCAATTCCTTTATATGTGTCAAAAGGATTTGATAAACCCTATATTTATACTAGTAATGAGATTACTATTCAATGGAAATATTATAAATGGAATATGTACTTAACATTCAATTAAAATCCAATTGGATATAATAAATAACATTCATGTGTTTTCAATATCTATATGATATTTAATTAAATCAAAATAAATGACATTTCTTTCATAAATTTTCAGGTTGGTATAAAAATCCCTTTAGTTTGAGTGTTGTTTTACCATGGTTCTAATACGCATATGGTGTGCGGGAGGGAGGTGTAGGTGAGAGAGCATTTTGCTAATAATTTTTTATATGTAAATTTCTTAACAGAATATATAGGAATAATACATTTCGATGGTGGGGAGGTTCTAAAATCATATTATCCGTTTTGAGATATTCCATGACCCTTGTTTGTTTCCATTTTGGTTGGATCTATTTTTTTCTGGTGATTTGTGCATTTTTTTTGGAAAAAATGGGGGTTTTCAATGTTATGCACATTTGGCGCAAGGTTTTATCAAAATATGTTCCCACCCAGTGAAAACCATAAATCCATGGATAATGGGGATTTTTAAGGTTGGTGCATGGTTTGAAAAACGATGCACCCACCAAGTAGAAACTGTACAACCCCATAGATTGGTGCACGATTAGGGAGAATGGTTTTTATTACCATTCCACCCTTCTCAACTAACCATTCACGCATGAATTTTAATTATGAAATTTATTTATTAAAATTCTCAAACCCCCATTTTATTCGCTTATTAACTCTAACTTGAGAAACGTCAAATTCCTTGGTTGTTGATGCTCTCAATAACCCTTTTGTCTCCCATAAACCCTTTTATCAGTAAATTGAAGTATTGTAGATCATTTTAGATCACTCTCCAATAATTGAATCTCTTTATAAGTGTTATATCCCACTATCTCTTTCTCTCCACCTTATAGAGTGATATATATTCATGTTGTTAATTATTCAATACTATTTGGTAAAGGATTTGATTCTATGTATGGACTCTTGATCTCTGTTTTCATTATTCTTTATTAGAGAAACCCGTTGCTAACATTGTGCATTGTGATTTTGTGATTAAAGTTTGGTGGTTCAATTTTATTTACAGTATATAAATAAACCATGATTTTCTTGATTTAATCTATATTGCTTTCATTAGATTTATTCAAACATGATTCAAGATGAATTGGAATTGTGATATAAATTCTTATGGATGTATGGGGAAACCCACCAATTCCATTGGGATTATAATTTGGGGTGTATTTTGGAAATTGGTAGAATTATTTAATTGTTTTTATATTATTTTATAAAATATATTAAAATGAATTGTTGAAATCATTTGATTTTTTTTAAAATGCATGAATTTATGAAAAACCCATCTTTTAGTCATGAATGTGAATTCTCATTTTGGGAAAACTTTTGGGAAATTGAACTGTGAATGATGATTGATTTGAAATGAAATGATTTTCCCCTTTTTATATTGATCGATTGAGAACTTGAGAGATTAGGTAGTTAGTGGGTTATTCCGGACAATCACACTAGGATGGAAATTCCCGAGAAATGAATTGATGAAGAAAAGTATAAAAAACCATGTTAGGTAAATATTATCCTTAATCAGATGTTGATTTGTCCTATTCAGCTTGATCTTAAGGTATGTGTGTACACATATTCCATGATCACTAATATGAGAGTATGGGGATCCTATAACTGAGAAATATCATTCTGCTAGGAAGATAACCATGGCTCTTGTTGTGAATATTTTGATATATATTCCATTAATTATAAATCCACATTACTCATTCCAGTTGATTCAGATAAAATATTTTATATAATATGTTTACTTAAGACATGTTCTAATTTTTTCCACCATTTGGATATGAAATAATGTTTTGTTTTAAATATGATATTTTATCGTACTGAAATGATTCATTTATAATTGAAAGATTGATTTGTTTTAGGATTACAGAATTGAATTATGGACCAATTGGTGTGACCCTATTAGTATTTATATCTCACACCATACTTTTAACTTCGTGAATTTGTAGATTTCCTTATTCCAAGTTCGAGAAATGGTAGTGTGCCTCTTGGAGGAGGAATATATTCTTGATCATTTGGGATTGGTGTGATGTTTCATTAAGGATGATGAGTTAATGTTGTTAGATTCTATGTACCTTCATGATGTATAGTTTTGGGTTTTTGATATGCCTATTTTTTAATCTCTATCCCCATTTAGATTTTTGAGAATACTGATTTGTATCCATTATCTTCTACAATTATTTTTTGGAAAATTCATTCCGTCTTTTATCATTTTTGATTTCCGGTGATAGAAAAAAACCCATGAGGATTAGTAATTCCCTTCGGGATATGTTGATGTTAGCATGGGTAAAAAATTGTTGGGGTATCTGAGAAGGATCATGACATGTGAACTCTTGTTTTATCCGATAAGATTATTATACACCTCTGGATGAGATCTTCAAATTTATTTTGTTCATAAAATTAATAAATTTAATTATATTTAGGAAGAGTGAAGATGAATAATGGAGATATTTCTGTCTTAGTTAAAGAATTATTAACCTAGAATTGAAAACTAATAAAAAACGTAAAAATAAATCAATGTTCTTTAGGGTTATAAATTAGATGTGATATATTAATCAATTGTAAAAAATGAAACAAAACGAGTTTCATTGATAATTGGGATACTAGAAAAGTTAAAATACAAAGTGTAAAAAATAAAATGAAATCAAATTTAATGTTCTTCGGATCAGTGTGATCCTAATTGCACCGTGAGAAAACTACTCGGTTATGTCATTATTTCTAAAAAATGAATGCAAATAAAATACAGATTCAAAGAAAAGAAAAATAAGAACCAGGGAAACTATCCGGGGTGGCCATCCTTTTTGTAATTGGTAGAAGTGGTAAAGTATGTCATGTAGATTCAACACCGTCCACAACTAGAAAAAATAATTAACACACACAAAAAGAATACAAATCTATACATGACATGGAATAATATATTTATATAAGTCCACAAAACAAAATAGATACATAATTACGATCAAAAGGAAGTCAAGATCAGAAACCTCCTTGATACAAAGTCTTTATAGACCTAGGAATGAGCCGATATCCACTGAGATTCCACGAGAGAAGTACTTCAGTTACGGGTCGTGGAAAGAAATCATGGATGCGGTGTTTGGTTGGTCGGATAACCTCAATCTCATTCTTCTTCTCTGATATCCCATATGGGTGGTGATGGGAGCTTTATTAGGGAACTTACAGGACGATCCAGATGAAATAAAACACCTGCACGGGAATTATTCATCAATGAATCAAGGTGTCAACCCGTGAAATGATTTCCTGAAAGTGGCTTAAATATAATTAGGTGGAATGCCAAGATTTAATCCTTGTGGAGGGCCCATATCAGGCCGAAAATTCAAATAACTGAAGGCAGGACAACACATGGGACAAGTAGCGCAATGGGATTGGAATAATAGTCGAACCCCAAATCAATGTCAAGCCAATGAAACACACCCAAAGAAAATATGGGCCCTTGGATTTCAGTCAATCAAAAATCTATATAATAATCTAGTATAGGTAAATAAATAAGGTATTCATATGTAAATATAATTTTAAGAAAGAAAAAAATCCAATGTGACTGATACCATCAAAACATATAATCCCATGAAAAATAAACACCTTTTAAAAAATATGTGTAAATCATACACAAAACAATATAAAATGAATTTAAATATAAAATTGTAGGAACATGAAAAATAGTTCTTCAAAGTCCTATGATTCTTTACCCATGATTGAAATAATCCTTAATGTATCTCAAAAGATATCATCCAACTATAAAAAATATATTTAGTAATATTTTCATTCCACCTCTGAATTTTCATCTCAGTAGGGAACTATTAAGACTTTTATGTGTGAAAAAATATCATAGAACATTATCACATACTATTTAATGTAGGAGAGAAATCAATATGGGATAAGATGTTTATTAATATTTAATATAATAAATACAAAATATAATTATGTACATAGTAGTTGGTTCTTGACATCAACTCCAACAGAGCATGAAACATCAAGGTAGAGAAGTAGTGAGGGAGAGCGACATCAAGGGAAGAATTCGATGGTGAGTGAAATGTGCGATAGCGAGGGAAACATACAGTGGTGAGGGCGTGTAGTGATGAGTGTACGTAACAGTAGTGGCGACGAGGGTGTGCAATGACAAGGGCGAGCAGAGTTGAGGGAGGAAGAGAATCTGCAAGGGAGAGTGGTGGCGAGGTTTTAGTTCCTTGAGAATATGAATGATGTGAAAGAATTGGTTCATTAATTGTTATATTTATAAGAGAGTGATGAGTTTAATCAGCACTTAAAGATGAATTTTTACAATGCTAAAATAATACATGATGATAAATGATCCCTTTATCAATACTTATCTATCGCAAATAAATATTAAATAATATAACTAAAATAATTAAAAAATTTAAATATATATAATTATAAATAAATATAAATTTATATGATTATAAAAAATACTTATATGATTATAAATATATTTAAAGAATTGTAAATATATATCAATAAATATAATTATAAATATAATAAATGAATTGTAAATTTGTATTTATAAATATAATTATAGATATAAATTGATAAATATAATATTATAAATAATATTTTTAAAATTTTTTATATAATAATTAATATATGTATATAATAATATAATGATTTATTAGTATACATATATATGTGATTATACATATAATCAATATATTTATTGCAATTTTATAATTATTTCAATATACAATTTTTTATTTCAAATTATAAAAATATTTTTATAAAACAAGTATATATATATATATATTTACTGTTATAAATATATAAATGTATAAATATAGAAAATATAAATTCATAAATATATTTATATATTTAAATATTATTATAAAAGTTTACAAATACCTATTTACATATATATATATATATATTATTAATATAATTTTAAAATTATTAATGAATATATAATAATAAAAGAGTTAATATTAAAAAAAATTAAATTAAATAAATTAAAAAATGTATTTTATAATGTGAATTTCTGACATTTATGTGAATTATAGACACATAAAATATAACAAAAATGATAAAATTATTGATATTAATAATATAAGTAACAAAATTATTAAAAATGAATTATATTGACTATAAAAAATTTATTATATTGGTAAAGAGGAGACTTTTATTAGTGCTAGATAAAAGCCCTAATAATGAGTACTATTTTATCAGCACTTTTTTATCATAGATAATAGTAATGTTTACCTATGGTTTTTTGCGATCGCTGATAAAAGTCATCTCTTTATCATTCCTTCTTGTCTAGTGCTGAAAAAGATACTACCACTAATCAGTATAAGGGCAGTGTTGGACTTTATAAGAGATTAGAAAAATTCACTAATTAAGGTGGGGGGGTATTTATCAGTGCTAGGTAAAAGCACTAATAAATATACACTTTATCAATGACAAAAAGAATTCATAAAGTTATACCCTTTATCAACACTTCTTTTAGAACTGATAAAAAGTATATTTATCAGGGCTAATATTAGCATTATTAAATTACTATAATAAAAATAATTATTAATTTATATAAAATTGTTATATTTATACTAAAAATTAATGTTTATTTATAAACATTAAATTTAACAAACACTATTTTAATTAATATATATTATTTAATAATTCAGATATATATAATGTTTTAAAAAACATATTTATAAAAATGTAAGTATATATTTAAATAATTGTACGATTATAATATATTTTTGTAAATAACAAAATATATTTATTATATTTATAGTTATATATTTATATTAATAATTTAATAATTATATATAAATAATTTTTAAATAAATATAAATATAAATATAATTAAAAATAAATATATAAATATAGATATGTTTCCAATGAATTTGGTCATTAAATATATAGATGCATGACTATAATTGATGTGCATATGCTATGTATTCATCAAGAATTACTGTTCATTTACACAGTAAACCCTTATTATTATAATTCATGTTTTCTATATGTGGTGACTCGCTTTGTATTACCTATATACTTTACTAAGTATATGATTCATTCATCTTATACCCATGAATATATTCTCATAAATAATTATAAAATTACAATAAACATATTTAAATAGTAAATATATTAATTATATTTATAGATATCTACATTAAATTATATATAAGTTCTTTTTAAATATATGATTTTATTAAAATAATTACAACTAGATATATATATATATATATATATATATAACTATAAAATTACAATAGATATAGCTATTATAATTTTTTAAATAGATCTATATATAATTATATATATTTTTTTATAAATATATTTACATATACTCAAAAGGTTCATGAGGTAGGAAAACGTAATCCAAAAAGAATTTATTAGAGAAATAAAGACAACAAAGGAAAGAGAATGGATGTGGTCAAACACAAACGCATTCCCTCATCCAAAAAGGAAACCTACAAATATAGGACCATCCCATAATAATAATTAGAGACCTCATCATCATCAGTTTCCCACTCAGACTTTGAGTTCTTTCACCCACAAAATATATTTTGATTTTCAAATAAATCACATTATTTTTGAGTGAGAACCAAACAAGAGCATGTCCAAGGGGATCCACCATTGCAGACATGAGAAAAATCAAACCCAAAAAATACATTAAATCTATGTGAGAACTGTATGTTAAATAAAAAAAGAATCTGCATACATACCTTTGGAAACATATTGTTCCCCCTCAGAATCAAGAACCGAATAATCTAATGCAAGATCACATTGATGGATGATAGAGCGAGTATGCATCATACCCAACCAACCTGCATCATTCCTGACATTAACCTCTAAAGAAACGCCCATATTTAACAGATCCCTTACTTCCCCCCGCCCCACAATTTCGGATTTCCATTAGGTTGGTTCATTGTAACAGTTACCACTTATTCCCCAGATCCACCAATAGTAACAGTGGATCTCCGTTTATCTCCATAGGTTGTTGGTATACTTTGTAGTGTTGGTTCATATCTTCTTCTATCAGGCTAATACTTTCACATGTCAATTTCATCCACCACACCACAAACAAATCTCGCATAGGAAGGTCCAACACTCCAAAAAATCCACAACAGCGATGCCCTTACCTTTCTTATTCCCCCCCAATGCAAGCTACATCGGCACAAAAGAAGGTTTATGAGAGGAAGATCCCGGTATACCAACAACATGTGATGAGGGATTGCTAGGACACAAAGTGGTCGGAGCCTATTGGAAGCCTGATGGGGTGTGGGTGGGTGATGAACATTTAGTAGATATCTTGGACTCACTCCAAAACTAGACTGAGGAATTCAATAGTAGCCTGGGGAACTATGAGAGAAAGGGTGTAATTTGGTTGAGCTATCGATCCCTTGCAACCTCACATCCAACTTCAAGATAAGAAAGAAGGATAATGGCCTTGTCGATAGAAAAACGAATAAAAACCAAAGGTTCCCTCACATTGAATTCATTTCAAAAAACCAAACGCACCTTCCACTAGGATATGAAGATGATTTGGGAGAGGAACCGAGAGGTCCATCTCAATGCAGAGAAAAGTAAAGCTGAGTTGCTTCATGCAAAGAGTATCATCACAAATATGGAGAAAAAAATCTTCCTTTCACCAATACCTTTGAGGATGAAATGGTTCTAAAAGGTGTGTGGAATGCATGGATGTCGAATCTAGACAGCCGCATACATGCAAGAAGAACCAATAATGATGTCGATTGTCCCTTAAAAGAGAAGGAAGTGATTATTATCACAAAGTGCGACTCTGACAACCACACATAGGTGAAATCTTTATCAGAAAAAAGTTTAATGATCAGATGTCGATGATCCATAGCACCCACTACCACCTGGGAATGAAGACCACATGATGAGTTGATAAAAACCTCAAAATAATCCGGTGAAGGTCGGTCACCACTGAATCTGGCCACAAGCGTCATTCAGTGGTAGGCAGCATAATTCTCAAACTATGAAGTGGAAATAAAATTTTTTGGGGATCCCTTGGATGAAGATGGGTCCTTCTGTGAAATTTTAATTGGGGGAATCTATGGAAATGGTGGAAGAATAGGAGAATAAGTTGGGGAAATACATCACACAAATCTGTACCGAAAGAGAAAAGGGGATTGGTCAGTTGGAATTCTCTAGAGGTGATGGATTCAGCTACTTCATCAGGATCTGGGAAGACATTTTCCCAAAGAGGGTTCCACTTTGTGGTTTACTCCCTCATGTCAATTTCTTCTCTTGCCTGAGGATGTTGGCATCATGAGAGGTGGCCAACCCGAGGTCTTCTCCGAACTTCACCACCTGAAGAATCCCTCCTGGGGTTTTCCTCAAACTTCTCCACCTATGTTTCATGGATGGTTAGGGTTTCTCTCCATGGATCTCACCTCATCCCTCCCTTTCAAGACATTGAGGTGTTTTGATTGAAGATCACCGAATAATTATCCCTAATCTTTTGTTTCCCTAGAGAGAGCCCTTGGATTAAGACCTTGTAGACACATTTCTATCACATCCTCACCCATCTACCCAATCATCACAACCACATCCTCAACCATGATTTGTTTGGTTTCAACCCCGCTTCCAGGTCTCAGCTTGCTGCCAAGCCATTCCCAACACTTCCCTTTCCATTTTAGAAATGTGTTTCAACATGAGGGCATTGTCATTATGAGACACCCATTCAACCCACTATGACTAGAATAGAGTAATAACATCTGATGTAACATTTACCATACCTTTTAACTGTGAAGGGTACTATCAAGGAACAGATTCAATGACACACACCACATTATTTACAGAATTATTGTCTAGAATTTGAATCTTCTTTGTTAATTTATCTTGGGATTTGATTATATATATATTTATTAAATTATATATATAAGAAATACAATTATTATAGATTTATGATTATTTAAATAGATATATATTTATAATGATATATAATATATGTTAATTATATATATTTAAAATATATATTTCTTTTAATTTTATAATTATAAGAAAATATATATTTATTTATAATATTTATAATATTTATAAATATATAAAATTATATAAATATATTTATTATATATATGATTAAATAAATATATTATATTAAATATATAATTATTTGAATATATATAATAATATAAATAAATTATTAACATTATAACTTTATCAGGAATTTTTTAGAACTGATTAAGATACACTATTATTGGAGCTATAATTATGGCCCTCAAAAGGATATCTCTTTTCAACAATTTTTAGCACTAATAAAGGCCTATCATTATTAGCACTAAAAAGGCGCTGATAAATGATTGTTTTAACAATGCTTTTTTATTTTAGCATTGATGAAACATACATTTAGCAGTTCTTTTTAACTAGCATTGATAATAACATGACACGATATAATAAATGAACCCTAACTATTATATTAATATCTTACACACCTCAAACTATCATATAAGGCAATATCTACTACCACCGAGCCCTCCTCTACCAATGTTGACCCCTCTTTTTCTCCGACCTCCCCTTAATTTCCATGAATCCCTCCTTCGCCGCCATTAATCCCTCCTCCCATACAAACCCAACCTCTGCCACGGACCACACGTCTATTGTGTGTCAATCCCCTCCTCCACCAAGAAACCATCATCTATTTTGAACCAACCTCTACCACAAACCGCACATTTACAGTCGTGCCCCATCTCGTGCATGAACCCCTCCTCCACGAACCACCTTCACCGCGATCCCCACTATGACCACTGTTGCCGCTATTGTTGCCGCCTACCCTGACTCAACCACCACTAGAACCTACTATTACCATCATACCTCTAAATATAATATATATTCTTTTTATTTGGAATTCGTAGATAGTGATAGATTAAAAATAGGGTTTTAGTGTTCAAAAAAAATTGATGTATGAATCTTGTGATTGGTTTGATTCATTAGTATGAGAAAATGGTTTCTTTTATTGGTAATGTGTTTGACTAGTTTTTCTGAATATTATATGATACTTTCGATAATTTTCTATGTATAGTTTTTTAGGAATTTGGAATAATTAATATTTCTGAATTAGTGTTGATCTAAATGTCAGAACACGTTAGGATGACGAGGTTTGATATATTAGAAATTTAATATGGATTGTGTTTGGTGAAATGTAAAATGATTTGTATTATAATGGTAGTATTCTAGTGATTAGATTGGATAATGTATTATTTTTTCAATGTATAAAAAATATAAAACACTTTTGAGTTGGATCATATAGTGAAAGTAGGATCTGTGTTTGGGTTTTGATTAACATTTTGATTATTGATATTGAATGAATTAAGGTGTTTTGTATTTATGGTTTTCTAATATATATTTTAAATTTTATCATGTTAAAATATTGGTTTGGATGAGTAATAATATTCTTGAAAGGATGGTATACCATGATGACCCGATTGTTTTATAAATGTGTATCATCGATTATAAGTGTTGGGATTTTAGAAAAACAATTTGGTAATATTTATGTAGAGATTTGAAAATTCTATAAACATGAGTTATAATATTATGGTCACACAATTATAGTACCCATGTCTTTGTTCTCACACGCACTTTTGAAATTTACATCTCGATGAGGCCAATAGTGACGATTTGATTGTGATTAATTTGTATTGCAATAATATTTTTCTGTGATGTTTCAAATAATTTTTTAACATAGGTTATCTCAGTAGGACTTTCTTAGTTACCCCTTAATGTTTGATGGTTTATATTTTATTTTTATTTTATCTTATAATTGTATATTAGAAAATTATATTTTCATTAAAAGGAAAATATTTTTTGTTAGTCTTATTTACTCAACCCAATGTAATAAAATTATTGTAATTATTTTCCCTAAAACTATATTTTTTTGATTTTCTTAAAAAATTAATGGTATAAAATTTTTTATGATATCATGCGAGGCTCATTACTCACACCATACATATACACATTGTTGTGTATAAAGACATAGATATATGTGATACATGTTAAAGGAAATGGTCACGCTTTTTTAATGGTGTTCCGTAGTAACTTGTTAAATATACAATGATAATGGGATGTAGAGGTCACCATAGGGAACAAAGAGACAATATTCATTTTGTATTAATTTAATATATTTACTAATATGTGTATATCTTGCAAATAAATTTATTTTTGGATTACATTAATATATTTGATAATGTTTAAACGATTTATTGCTTTATATATTATAGAATATTTGTTATTTTTTATTCATGTATCTTTTATAATGTTCCTCTATTGTAATTTATGTCTTTGTTAAAATTCCTAGGTAGAAATTTAAAAATATTTTAGTGATCTAAAATGTTTCTTAAAATATTATATGTGTTCAACAAACACTTTTGGTGTTTTAAATAGGATTTCAATGATTTAAACACTTGTCACGGAATTCGGTTTCATACTATGGATCTGAATTTTTTGAAATCATATTTAATGAAGGTCTCATTTTAACAATGAGTCTATGAGTTTTAAATGGGAATTTGTAAAATATATAGGGTTATTTCTCATTTTAAATGATTAATATTGTTGGTTCATGATGTTTCCTTGAATGATTTAAAAAAATAAATTGTGGTTTTGTGAAGGAGTTCCTAGAATTGATTGTTTTATTTTAAAAATGGTGTGTTAATTTTAAGAGGATTTTTTATAAATAGTTGGTTTTTAAGGGGATTTCAAGTGTGATTTTAAAAATAATTTTCAAATGACATCTAAAATGTATTTTTCTATAATCTATTAAGTTAATATTTTTATGAAATTAGGAAAGATATTAAATTATATAGGGAAGACAAGTATAATGATAATAACAACATATAAAAGTAATGTCACAAGCTCTATCTAACCCATAGGATATCCATCATGACCGCATGCCCAAAAAAGGTGAATTATTTTTTAACACCATTGTAACATGTAAACCATGATTGAATCCTATACCACATTAATGGTTTACATTAGTGTATTCCCCTAAAATTATATCTTATTTCTTGTTTGGTGTTATATTTTAAGGGGATGAGTCTTAGGAAACAAAAGGAAATAATAACTGTAATTCAAATGTTGAGTTCCCATTTTATGAAAGGAAGATTTTATGTATTTATTTTGTTAACTATTAATATTACCAAATAAAATTAGATGGATATAAATAAAGAATTGATGGATGCTAATTTTCTGACAAAAGAGTATGAATATGGAGTGAAAGAGTTTATCATGTTTGCATAATATCATGAATATGACCCTTATCAAATCTTGATTCCTTGTTTAAACTATTGTTGTTGAAGAAGGATTATTCAAGAGGAGTTAGAAGAACACTTGATCTATCAAAAATATATCGATGTTATAAATGATGATATAAACACAAGTAATAGAGATAATAACTATTGGCTGAGATAACACTACATCTCATGGATCATCTGTTATGATTGCAAGTATGGAAAATAAATAATACTATATCAAGGATTTGATTCCGAATGTGAATGATAATGAATATTGTATTGAGGAGATGAAATGTATGGTTCAATATGAACTTCATAATTTCACAGAAATTGTTTGAGAAGTAATAAAGTTGTAAAGAGACCCCATTATATGATGGTTTCACTAAATATACTGCATTGTTAGCCATAATAAAACAAATTAATTTGAGAGTAGGAAAATGATGGAGTGACACCAGTTTTATAGAACTGCATGCTCTATTTATTGTCATGGTCTAAGAAGATAATGAGAGCCCAATCCAAAAGATGGATATGGTCCTAAAAAAGTTCTATCATAAATTTAAATCACTCCAACAATTAGGTGCCTATATGGATGATAGGAGTCAATAGGGAAACTAACATGTCATGCAAATAAAATAATTAAAGATGTGGAACTATGTCACCTAGTATAAATTCCTTAGTAGAATATAACTGATTGTGGGTATCTTAAATTTGTATATGAGAAGAGAACCCTTTATCCTGCATTATATAAAGATAGAGAAAATCCTTTTGGTTTTTAAATAAGATCACATAATACATGGATGGTAATGTTATAAAATTATACATTACCACCATGGTTATGCATGAAACTAAAATAAATCATGTTATCTATGCTTATATGAGCACAAAAAATCATGATAATGACAATGATGTCTATTTATCTCAATTCATCAAGTATTTTAAATGTTTGTGGGATTCAGGTGTTATATTGTTTGATGCTTATAGAAATGAATATTTCAAGTTGAGATCCATGTTGTAATGAAAAATAAATGACTTTCCTTCTTATATAACGTTTTTAATATTTAGAATAAAATGAACTCATGTGTTCCCCATTTGTGAACAAGGCATATAGTCAATTAGGATGAAGAATTCATCAAAAACTATGTTTATAAGACATTGCAAATTTCTACTCCGATTAAACATGTACCAATCGTTGACAACATCATTCGATGGAAGTTCTAAAGAATGTACAGAACCATATTCACTAACATATTATTGATAATATTCGAATGTAAAAGATATGGAAACTGCTTTTGTTAAAAAGTTTTCGAAAAACATTATAGAAACTAGTTGAAAAAACCGATCATTTATTTAAATTACAATACTGGAATTGGCTATAAATCAGAATTTTATTTATGTTAGGTATGCTGAAAATAACTGTATGTGATAGTGTCATATACTTATAGCTAAATACACACAAAAAAGAAATAATTATAGAGATGTTAGACATGACTGATAATGGAATACGATAAGATTTGGTGCTAGTGAAGGGTGCAAAATGAAATTTTCTTCCTCCAACATCTTACAATTTTTCCAGGAAGGAGAGATATAAATTTTGAAACATCATTAATGACATAATGATTCTATAGGGGTAATCATCGAATATCAAGAACATTGTGTCGATGACCAATTTAATGTTAAATGGTTTGAAATGACATAAATGCCATGTTTGATGCAAGATCTAATTCCTATATCTTTAGATTTCATATTTTCAAGAATTTACATCATACATTAACCATGATCTATTTATTATTTATACCTATAAGCACTAAAGTAATAGACATGGTAAAATTTATGTCTATGGAAAGGGAAATTTCATTTATATAATTTTAATTTTAAATGATCTTCCCTATAATATTATTTTATATGATGGTTAATTTGATTGTTCACATAGTGAGAAGTATTTCACTATATGGTCTTGTAATCTATAGAGGTATGTGCCACACTAAAATATATATGAATATTTTGAAAGGTTAAATCAAAAATAGAAGACAAATAGAGGGTTATATTATGGAGTTATATATTATTGAGGAAGATGTTGAATTATGTAAATAATCCCTACATAGTTTGGAAATAATTTGTTTTAACAAAATCACATCACACTTGGTGTCTTGTGGGTGAAAGAAATATCCAGAAGAGATGTTTTCACAATCTATATTACAGATCGGGTGTAGTCCCATATTTATGTTTCCAATTACAGTTTGAAGTATTTACCGTATGTTGAAACCCACAATGAAATTATCAGTCATTTGAATCCATCAAGGGTTGAAAGAGGTATATCAAATCCGCATAATCAACAGTGTATTGGATGGGTTTTGGACCATATTTTTAAGGAGTCAGAGGAAAACAGAGATTAAATTTCAAGATTACATCGATGGCTATCTAGAGGACCAACTGTTTATGTATTATCTTACATTGGTTATGTAATTAATGTTTATACATTCTATACAAATGAACATGATGAATAGAGTACCATGAAAAATAATGCAGTTACACTTATGGATGAATCGACGCATGTTTTGGTACTAATGATATAATTCCAATTTATACAAATATGTTGTCATTTGTCAGCATCAAACAAATATTGATGTTGGATTATACAACATTCCATGTTCCAATTATTCAATGCAAGTGAGTTGACAACATGAATGCTTTTAAAATTGATAAATATGGTTTCTTGAAAGTTTATTTTAGTAAAGAAGGGTACAAAGAAGAACTCTATATAATGTAATCACAGACAATACAAGTATTTTATGTTATATATCCTAAAAATTGAATGTGTTCAATTTTTCTATTAATGACCAAAAATACTAATGGTTCATATGGAAATTAAACTAAGGATGACCCTTTCATTAGTATGTCTCAATCATTTAATAGTGGTCTAAATAGAGTCAACATTTTTTATGTTAGAGGAGAACACAATGAATGGATTTTCATAGTCCATAGAGGGTCAAATCCCATCAGCCTTTAAAAAAAGAGAGTTAAATTATTAGGTTATATATTTTTTATGATATACATAATGTTACCTCATGTTATTATCCCTTCATTTTTTCATATATGTATTCAAAATTTTATGTTAAACCACTTCTATAGATAATGACTTCCATATGTGATGATGCTCTGAATATCGAGGAATAATTGGTCTCTCAACATGTTGATACTCTTAGTGAAAGGGAACAATGAAATTCTACACATGTTGGTTCTCCCAATCCTAAGGAACAACAAGTTCCTTAACCTATTAACACTCCTAGTGCAGAGGTACAATGACCATATACACATACTGATGCTACCTCTCAAAAGTAATATGTTAATGATATTTAATACATGGAAGTGGTAGGTGACGAAAGAATGATAATGTAGAAATATTAGGAGCAACATAGTTTGTTGTTGTAAGAAAAAATCATTAATTATAAAATCAAAGGCATCAAATACTAGGTAGGATAGAATACGTGGTGTTAGTTTAATCCTAAAAAGTTAGTGTTCGGTAGTTATGTTATAATATTAACTCGACAATATGTTCCGATTGATGTAGATTTGTGTCACAATGTTGTGCCTGGAATAAATACCCTGATATGGGAAGTATTCATAGGAGAATTTTGATATAATTTCTTTATTTTACTAAAATATAAAATAATTTAACATCGAATTACTCTTCCTCATCCCTTTCAGAGTGAATTTATAGTAGATGAATCTGACAACAAATATGTATTAATTCTTATTAGAAGGATTCACAAAGGATTTTCAACAATTTTATTAAGACCTCATCGTATTGGTATTGAATGTAAAATAAACTATCACCCACCAATTATCTATTCACACATGATAAACCAAGAAGTTTTTGATTCATTTACTTATTGTTGTGTGGATATGTCTTTTCTGGTTCATTATGGCTAGAAATATTTTGTTTGATGATATGTGTATTCATCAATTTGATTGATGTTTTTTTATTTATAAAACAACAATTTATTGTGGAAAATAAGTAATAGGATACAAAAACAAAATTCTTTTATTGTAATGGACGGATGGGGTATGCTACATATGAAAAAAATTGGTATGCCTTTTTAATATTCCATAATACATTTATGCGGCATGAAAAACCAAAATAATTATGTTTCTCTATTTATATATAGATTAACGACTCCAAACCCAAATACACTTCCATATCATGCCATGTGTTATTTATGGAGGCACCTATAATTAAATATGGGATATTAATAGATGAAAACAGAAAAAATTGTGGGAAATATTTTTAAGTATGACATAATAATTCTTTTATTTAAATCACAATTACATAAAAATGATTTCTTATTTTCCTATATTTTCTATCAAACATAGTAACAAGAATCTACAACACCTGTACCAGATGAAAACATACTATCGGTGGAATTGAAGTGTCTAGAAAAATATGCCATCCTTAGTGGTGTGGGCTTCGTGGTGACACCAAGAACATATTTTTAGAAAAAAACAAGGGGATTATCATGGTGAAGAATTGAAACAGATGAGAGAAAAAATAGGTATCATTGAAGAACAATTCCAATGGAATATAAAGATTCTAGAAACATTAATTAGGGGAGAAAATTAAAGAAACAACTCAATAATAACCATTTCATATTGATCGACCCACCCAACTAGCTTTAAGGAAATCCCTTCCACTCAATGATTTATCATGGCCTTGGTCATAAATGTTTTAAAATTTATTTCATTGAAATTTATATCAAACAGACACTGATACATTTCTTGTCCTAAAATTATACAGGGTGATAATGACAATGATATATATAAATCAACACCCACCCATCACCCTATTGTGAGGATTATATTTTCCAAAACAAAAAATGACATGCTACACAATAGAACACTTCTACCAGGTACTGTGATAATGTTTGTTAGAATAACCCATGATCCGATTGTTGAGCTACCTATTACAATTTTTCAGGAATATATTAACTTGGTTAGAGAAAATGTTGGAACATTCATCGCATGGCCTCTATATCATGTAAAAAACATTTCAACAAAGTGTTATTCATTAACAAATTTATTTTTCAAACTAAACCTTTAACAATTAATAAAAAATGTATGACCTGATGAGTGTTATTAAAAAAGAAAATAAGGAAGAGAATGAAATGAAATAATGACTCACTACCAAAAAAAGGATCGACCAACCGATTGAAAATATCTACTGAAGGCACCTTTACACCGCCTATACTATTTTCACATTTACTATCATTGATGGCTCATGTGGATAAAATGTTAGAAAATAATTGCAGTGACATAGTTTATTTTGAAGAAAATATTTATGGAGATGAAGTCGAAGACTTCATTGGGGTTGAGAAAGTAAGTAAAATTCATTACTAGGATTGTCAAGGATCCTTAGTTTTAAATGTATAAATGAGGTATGTTTTCATTATTTTATTATCCAAAAAATGATATACTATTTGAATTATGAATAAAAACATTTCATATTTTTTAAAAGTATATATAAAAATAATAGAATGGTTTTCCTCCTTAAAAAATTTGATATCGTTTGTCCTCACCCCTCCCATACAGAATAACCTAAAATATATTCCAAAAAATGATGAAATAGTGGAAGGCTTGGTAAAATCATTTGAAAGAAAACTTTCAGATCACAGACTCTTCATAATACCAATAATATGGGTGTAAAACGATTTATTTTAATAATATAAAATTTATTTTCATTTCATTCATTAATTTTTCCTTTCTATGTTTTAGGGAACATTAGATGCTCGTTGGGGTGAATATGGATACTATAAAGATTTATTTTCTTCATTCAATGCATGGATATCCAAAAACCGGACCACACATAATGGAGTTTTTCAATTTTAAAAACACTAAATTCAACATTTTAAAAATAAATATCATGTTATAAGATTTAAATTAATTTTTAATGAGGATTCTATTTTGATAGTGTGGTGCATCAATATCATAAAAAACAAGGAATGAGGTCAGCATATTAGTATGTGGACAATGAAAATTTCTATGACTAGACCGGTATCAAGGTATATATAATAATATTTCACTCTCCAAACACATATCAAAACAAATTACATATTATCCTCATTGTTTCTACAGTTTTTGAAATAAAAAAAATGGAATATATTATGGAAATTATGTTTGTAAATTTGTAGGATAGATCATATTCCATTAATAAATTAGCATCCCTAAAGAGGTATTTTTGATGATTATTACTATTTCATTTAAAATATTTATCAATCCTTTATTAATATTTTTCTAGTACTACAATGACATTATAAAAGAATCATATTAACAAGAGGATATTGATTTTCCAAGAAATGAATGGGCAACATACATGCTGGAAGAATATTAAAAAAATATCATGAAGAGGTGTCTTCCATAGAAGTAGTGTATTTTTTTTAATATTAATATTTAATTTAATTCTTTTTAATATTACTCACATAAGAAATATTTTTTATATAGTTTTATTACTTTTTTCTGATTCGGGGTGTTTTTTTCGAGGATTCTCATGCACATGAGAGATTGGGATTCGAGGCTATAACTTAGAATTAAATGAGAAGATAATTTTTTTTAATATAATATTATTTCCCCATAATATTATATGTTCTCCATTGCATTATCATAATCTTAATTCATTGTTTGATTGCTTAATTTTAAAATATTAACTCCTTGAAAACTAAAAAAATGATCTTAGATTATCTTGATAATTTTGGACAGTGATTCATAATCCATTTGTTTTTATATGAACAGGTATCATTTCAAACTGATACACAATGTGAACGGTATAACTCAAAATGCATGTTTCCAACCTGAATTAATGTTTTTGTAAAAAAACCGGGATATTGAAAACTAATAAAACAAATTCATATTGTTTTTATACATTAGGAATAGAATCTACAAGTCATTTGTGAATTGTAGGAATCAAACATGCCTCACTATGATGCATGGTGTGGCTAGTATAACTCAATGTTTCTGTTTTTATTTAAAATAGACATTTATTTTAGTAATAACAAATAGTGACATATTATAAACAGAAAAAATGATTCACATTGTTTTTTTTCTTTTATGAAGATGACCAATGAGTTTTTTATCACATATTAGAGTAAACCACACCACAATAAGATACAATCATTGACAGGTATGACTCTAAGTGTGTCTTTTTATTTAAAATTGACAAACATTTTACTAAAAAGAACAAGTGGCATAGTGAAAACATAGAAATTACATCTGTATTGTTTTGATACTTTTAAAATTGATCTATGAGTTATTTTTGATGTGTAGTAATCAACCACAACTCAATATAATCCATGGTGTGATCGTTAAGACTCAAAGTGTATTTCATGTGTTTAAAATTAAAATTTTAGTTTAAATGTCTCCCTTACTTTACAGCAAGAAAATAATTGTTAATTTTCATGGTAATTTCGGAAAGAGATTTAGAAATCATTATTGACATGTATGAAGGAGTATCACATCAAACTGATGCATGATACATCAGATATGACTCAAAATTCATTTTTTCTAGGATGTAATAATACATCAATAAAAAACACAACTGGCATATAGAAATCTGACAAAAAATTGGAATTTAATTGATACTTTTGGAAAATGATATATAATTTATTTTTAACTTGTTGTATTCAACCTCACCACAATATTATGCACTGCGTGGCCAGTATACCTTAAAGTGTATCTTTTATTAAAAATTGACATTAATTTTAGTAAAAATTACAAGTGATATACTGAAAACTGATAAAAAACATTTTGATTGTTTTGAAAATTAGGAAATTGAACCATGAATCATTTTTTATGTGTATGATTTAGGCTCACCTCAATAAGAGGTACTATGCGACTATTATGACTCAATGTGTGTCTTTTAATTTAAAATTGACATTAATTTATGTAACAAAAATAACATACTAAAAACCTACAAAACACATTTGGATTATTTTTATGCTTTCATAAAATGATCCATGAGTCATTTCTGAATTGTAGGAATAAATAACGCCACAATCTAACACATGTTTTGATTGGTATGTCTCAATGTGTCTTTTATCCATTTCAAATTGGCATTTTAGTTCAGAACATTTCCCTCACTGAAAGTAAAGAAAACATGCTTGGATTGTCTTGATAATTTAGGAAAATTATTCATAGGATAATTTTCTTGATTTTGAGGTAGTATCACATCAAAATAACCCATGATACCAGCATTATGACTCAACATTCATGCTTCCAATTTTGAATGACATTTTAATAAAAAACATAACTTGCATTCTGAAAAAAACTCAATTATAATTTTTTGATAAATTAGTAAAATTATATTGAAGTCATTTGTGATGTTTAATAATCAATCACACCATAATATGATGCAAGGTGTGGCTGGTAAAATTGAAATTAATTTTAGTAAAAATAAATTGCGATATACTATAAACTATGAAAACACATTCATATTATTTTTATATGTTTAGGAAATGATCCATGAGCCATTTATGGAATATAAGAGTCAACCGTAATTCAATAATACACATGATGTGAATTTTATGACTCCAAGTCTCTCTTTGTATTTATAATTGACTTTAATTCAAGTAAAAACAATAAGTGACAAACTGAAAACTAGGTGAACACATTTGGATTGTCTTGATACATTTGGAAAATTATCCAAGGGTCACTTTTGACATAATTGAATCAACCAAACCTCAATATTATTCATAATGAAACCAGTATAAATATAAGTGTTTGTTATTAGTTTAAAATCTACATTTTAGTTTAATACATTTCCCACACTGAAAATAAAGAAAAAACACTTTGATAGCCTTGATAATTTAGGACAACGATTCATAAATCATTTTTTGATGTGTATGAATAATTATAACATTAAGACGATGCATGATAAAACATGTATGACTCAAAATATATGTTTTTAGTTTGAAATGACATTTTATTAAAAAAACAGACATGCTAAAAACTGAAAAAAAAAACTCATTTGATTTTTTTGATCCATTTGTACAATAATCTGTTAGTAATTTGTGATAGGTAGGAAATAGTTTCACCTCAATCCGATGTGTGATGTGACTTGTATAACTCTAATTGTGTCATTTTATAAAACTGATATTAATTTTATTAAAATAATAAGTGGAATTTTTAAAACCAATCACAGACATTCACATTTTTTTTACATTTTTGTTAAACAATCTATAACTCATTTATGATGTGTAGGAATAAACCCTACCCCAATACAATGCATGGTGTGGCCGATATCACTTCAATTGTGTCATTTTTGTTATATATTTACATTTTACTAATGTATTCTTTCATATTAGTATTTAATTTATTTATTTATAGTTTTACTAACATAAAATTTGTTTTCTAATATAGGTAGAATCTTTTTCTTGCATTGAGAATATTTGATCAACAACTAATACCATGGGTGATCATTTCTAAGAGGGGATCATGTGGGTCAAAAGATGAAATATTAAAGTTTTTAAATATTTGTTTGATAATTGTAAATGTAATTATATAAAACAATGTTTGAAATGTATATTTTAGTGTTTTTATATGCCGTAGTAAGACATTTTTGTAATCATGATGTCAATTAAATTTATATAGCATTATTTAAAATTATAGCCTCTTGTTTGGTGTGTTGTTATATTAAGATCACTTTGAACCTGGCTAGGCCTTTATCAGCATTATTTTTTATGATAATAAAGGGTGGATTTTATCAGAACTAACAATATCATGGACATAGTTGACCCCTCATATTAGTATTGTGATAACCAACACCTTTTTTTGCACCATTAAAATCCAATTTTCACCCTATTAAAGGGAATATATGAAGTAGTCATACATATGTTGAATATTTGGTAATCATTGGTATTTATTATAAATGATTCTTAGTAAAAAAGTAAACTCAAAATAAATAGAGGAAAGTACTACACCATTTAATTCACTTGTTCAAATACACACCTGAGAATACCACACAATTCCCTTAAACCCACCCACCCCACCCTATTGTATCCCCAATTAACAAGGTATCCCATTCATGTATATTATTTTATCCCAAAATATCTATTCTCTTCTTGCTTCTCCCCAGTAAAATCTTCTATCCACGTTACATTCTCTATTCATGAAAACATCTTACCATTCTACCCTGAGATTCCCCTATTCCCTCAATATTCCTATACCTACCCTCTATTTCACCCATCCATTCCCCTCTCTTTTATCCCCACACACTAAAATAAAACATTTTTTATAATCTTATCTTCATTCCAATGCATACGGAAAAGGGCAGCACCAACCACAAGCCAGATTGTGTCTACCACTCACAAAAAGACACCTATGTTTCTTCCTTATGCTACACCACATAATTTCCATATATAAAATATATTGGATTATGTTACTTTAGTATTTAATTGTTACGAATTATCTCAATTTATAATTATATATTAGAAGAGTTTTTTTGTTACATTTTAAATTTCTATTTAGTTTTTTTGTACATTTATTATTTCCATGTATTTATAGGATAGCTTCACACTCTCCCAACACTCAGTGCTCTAGCTGCCTTCTCCTCCCCTCCTAGGGTTTTCTGGGTCTTCTTGATGGCATCACCTAGTCTGTCATATTCCATCTATTTATTTATTATTCTTCCCTCTCAACTAATGTGTCTTTATTGTGTGGTCATCATGCACTACTATACACCCTATTTCATTCATTCCTTGTTCATCAAACCCCTATTTTGGGTCTCTGTGTACATGTTATTATGATGGCTTTGGTCGGTGCATGTGATGGTGTTTGGTGCCATTCTTTTATTCTTCCCTTATCTGCATACCGATCATGTTTAACTCTATTCTGGTTGGGTTCAATTCAGGATATGGGACATCTTGAGATAGTGCAAGAGGAGGGATTGTAGTAGTCTCAGATCGACTTCTTTACTCTATTTTTCACATTATTTATTTCGTGGAAGCAGATAGTTGTTTGGTTTGGTGTTATTGTTTTGAATCATTTATGTTTTCCTATTATTGGTTCCATTTCTGAAGGAATTATGTAGCTTACATCTTGGTCCCCTATAGAGGCCCCCATTTTCTCATCCATGCTATAATGACCTAGTCCAGCACTTTTTTCTCTATCGGTCTGGTGCAACTGTCTTCACAGAGGTTCTCAGAGGTGTGGATCGAGTGGTGGTGGGACTCTAAGAGGGACCATGGCCCACCATAGAAAGTTCATATGGTTGTGATGTTGTGTTATGATTTTACTTTGGTGGTGATGGGGGAGTTCTTCAGTACATTTTGAATACCATGGTGGTGATTATTAGATGTCCCAGTTCTTTTCCCTAGTTCCCAACTTCGAAGAAGATGGTCAGCGATGATGAAGGTGGTTTGGTGAGGATTATTGTGTTGATGTTCAGAGTAGTCAATATCATTGGGATGATGAAAATTGTTGATGATAATTATGTCTGTGATTTTTACTGGTTGAATATGGTGATGGTTGGTTGGAGACATGATGATGGGGCATCTTAGATAAGACATCGCGATGATCATGATGGGTATGTGTCATGAGGTAGATTCCAGAATAATTGGTGATGATGAATTTACAATTGAAATTGTAATTGTTTACTATTACATTAGAAGGTGGTAGTGGTAGTATTTGTTTTTAGTGATGTTTTTTTTAAATTTTGAATTTAGTGGGCTGTATATTGGTTATTTAAGAAGGGTTTGCACAGATTGTTTTTACAAATTTTTGTTTGGTTCTCAATGACCAAAAAGTGTCTTCTTATAAAAAAAATGTATTGTGGCTATGTATTTATTATTTTAATTCCAAAAATTAATCATATAATTGTAATTTTCTATAATATTCATCCCTTTTACTGAAACATTCCCAATTTATTTTGATGGACAATAATTCTAAACTCGTTGGTTCATATTCTAAATCATCATTGGTTTCCCTAGATGGGTGCATCCATTTCTTATTTCAGAAGAAATAATGATATCTATGGCATGTTTTATCATCTGTTAAAGGATTTTTGTGTGTCTGGTCACGTTTTTTTCAACTAATTTCTTTGAAATCAATGTAAGAAAATACATTAAACTCATCAAATTTGTATTTGTTTACATCCAATATTCTCATGACATTGGGTGTTGCACTCCATAGATGGACCACCATTCAATATTCTCTCACCATCATCAACTAGGGTGGATTTTTTTATTAAAACTTGTAAGAAGCGTTTAATTATTATATTGGAAAAAATTAAAATTTTATGGATAAAATTTTCCTATTTATGAAAATGTTCAAGCTAGAATCCAAGGATCATTACCTTTTACTAAAGGTAAAAAAATAAAACATGCCAACTTGAGAGCGACCATGGTCACACAAAGAGCCATGCACTCATCCTAAAGTCATACTAATGGTAAAAAAAGGTTTCATAAATTCCATAATCATCATCAAAATCAAAAGAAACCTATATATTTTCCCACTATGACTATGAATTTACTTGATTAAGGATCCCCATGATCACTTCATTATACCTTTATTAATAAGAAGTGGGGTTGATCATCGATTCCATGTAATATTTGGTGGACACATTCCTTCCGAGATAGAAATAATCCTCTTGTGGAATTATTTTTGGAGTCGACGTCAACCCATAATTGGTGACCATCATCCCCTTGACATTTAAAACTACATAATTTAATGAAACAGGTTCACTTCTGCCCATAGATTAGAGATGCATGATTTCCAATAAGTCCATCTGTGGAATTTTTTTTAATTCCATCAATCAATCGATTACTACGTTTAGCGGTAATATTTGATGTACTAAATACAATTTGAATCACTTAATAATAATCCACACTATGCTAAACATTAGATCCAAAACCATCCTCCAATGAAACTTTTCTTTAGTATTCAAATACTAGTGGTTGAAAAATAAAACATTTTTCAGCATGGTATAAAGCAGAATACACCATCATAACACATTAGGAAACAACTTTAAGGTTAGAAACATTTTTACCAAGAGGTTTAGAGGCACCTAAAGACACCTGAGAAAAAATCCAAACAAACATGTGCCTTCACAGCATGAGGGCACATTAAAGATTCATGTATATTAAGTGGAATATCCTTCACATACTGGTGACCATTAATAAGGCCAACTATAATAGTAGCACCATGTTGATCAACACCCTGATCTAGTCCAAAATGATGGAAAAGACCTAGATCCTATCCTAAAGGATGACTATGACCCAGATCATGTCCAGTAAAAGAAGCTGATGCATTGGTGTCATCAGGTTGAGTGGCACTTAGAGATGGTATAATAGAATGACCATAACCCTATATCCCTACATCATTGGTCTTGAAACCTGCTTTCCCTTCTTATATTAATCCTTTTCCAAATGTCCACTCAAATAAAAAAATTAAGAAGAGGTATTCTTATTGCAATTGGATCTCTTATGAACAGTAACATTACAGTCAAGAAAAACATACGGTACATTTTCACAAATGAAGTATTAAAGAGAATTAATCCTTAAGATATGAGAGGAAGACAATTTCAACAAGAGTTAAGGAGAGTTCAACTTCCACTAACACATGCATGTAATGAACTAATCTGATGTTATAAGTATATTTATCAATTTTGATTGGAAAACCAATAGAAAGAATAAGGATAATTGGGTGCCAAGAGATCTAATTAGGACCATAAATTATTACCTAGAAATTAATAGAATAATTCTTATGTTAAAAAGGATTCATGTTATAATCTCATTCCAGAATATAGAAATTGCCCGACATGAAGGAAATTTCTACAAACCCTCAAGACATCACCTTTAACTCATCAAAATAGAAGAACATATGAAATAATCTAATCCCATTTAGATACATATGAGGGATATAAAACCCAAATCATAGGATAAACAATGAAAAATGTCCCCTATTAACCATGGTTTAGAACCCTACAGAAGAATTAATCGAGAAACAATAGTATTTTTACCTAATTTCATCCTCTCCGTGATGTCATACTAATTGGTAATGAATTAAGAAAAATTTCACTTATTCCAAATCATGATGTAATATGTATCCTTAAATTAACATAATTAGTGACTTCCAAGTCATCCAATTCATTTCTCATTGCTAGTCCACCCATGTCAAAGGAACCAAACAAGTGATCAAGGATCGTAGCCAATTTATCATTACCTGTAGCTAGGACACCCTGGTCAAAGGAACCAAGTGAGGGTTTGGGGATCCCTACTAAAGCATCCAAATCCCAACCGAATGACCCTCTGAAATGATATTGAATCCCATATAATACAGAAGAACCATGGTTGCGAAGAAAACATAGAAAATGATATAATCTCTATGGGGAGGCTCTTGATCCCCACACTATATCGCTCCTCCTAATACATTCTTACTAAATATGTAATCTACATATATTGGAAAACAATTAATGAAAATTTCTTATACATAATAACCAATAACAGAGAAATTTATTAAAAACAATTATTGTTATTTTTAATTTCAGTACTATATAAATGGATTTTAACTACACTAGAAATACCTATCACCACCTCTAAAAACAATTCATGATCTAATCCCCCTTAAAAGGGGGTTTCTTTTTTCAGTGCTCTCAAATGATTTGATGATTTACCATTTATTGGTGCTGAAAAAGTACTGATTAAAGGATTATTTTATCAGTGCTAAAATAATGGTGCTGATAAAAGTCAACAATTTTTTCTAAATCATCAATTTAAAAATCGGAGGTGGAAATGACCCCATTTTTCAGCGCTCAAATCCCCCTTTTAAAGTTATACATAACCCCTTTACAGTTCTAGGAACACCCCATTTAACTGTGCTAGCCACCCCCTTCACCCGCCCGTATGCCCATGCATCTCCTTGGATTCAAACTTAAGACCACTCCCTTGTGAACCAGGACCCTTAACACTCCTCCATGTTTCTCAGTTATCCATTTTATGATATATATATATATACTTATATTTTTCATCCATGTATTTATTCGTATATTCATACATTTTTTTATGATAATTTTTAAATACCTTCATAAAATATGTTTTGGGTGTGTGTGGGTCAATAAATAACTAAATACATACATACACATATACAACATACATACATATATATTATATATATGTGAATCTATAAATACAATTATACATATTTTTTATGTTCATATATTATATTATATACAAATATTAGAACATATAGATAATATATGTTAGTTTGTTAACACATAGACACACACATATATGTAGACACACACACACACACACACACACTATTTTGGTATATAAATATTCATATATTTTTTTTAATAATATTGATATTATTGTTTATTTAGATATGGTTAATATATTTATTAATAAATTTTAAATGTAAATTTGTTTACATATGTATTTATAAAATTTACTTTTTTGTGTGGAAATATATAAAAATATGTATATACATGTATATACTTAATTATAAATAAAATAACATTTTGAAAAAGTACATATTTTTAATGTCATAATATCCTTATGAGTGTAGTACTAGAAAACATGTTGCGTCTATATAAAAAAAGATAATAATTTCCCCTTAAATGAGGCTGATGTTCAATTGAATGATAAAATATTAGTATAATCTGACTAAAAACTCAGTTTTAGATGACTTATGGTCTTTTTTTGGTATTGTAACGTGTGATTCGGCGTTCCCCCTAATCATCAGGGCAGAAATATTTTTTGAGATCTTATATTTTATATGTGGTAGAGTTAAAACAGACACTCCAATCAATTGTTATGACCATTTTAGGTGCAAGCTAAATTATCAACATATTTTAGATCATTCATTAATTTTTTTTTCATCTTCAAATTTTTCTTAAATGAGTACTACACAATAATAATTAAAAATATATTAATGAATATTAATTTTTAAAATATTTTTTAATCCATTTTTATTAAATTTATTTTATATTAAGTGTAAATGCACATTTAGCCATATATAAATCACATTTCATAAAATATATTATATATATATAAATATAAATATATTATTATGTTAATATTTTTTTAAATTATTCATAATTTTTTTTAAATTACTCTTTATCAATGCAAGTAAAATAGTGTCGATAAAGACCCCCCTTATCTATGATAATAAAAAAAGCGCAGATAAAGGTGGTACTTTTAATAGTGCTAAAAAATGATGATAAAGGGGAACCTTTATCATTGCTAAAAAAGAACTGATAAAAGGTAACTTTAAACGGTTATTTTTATCACTATAAATTGAACCTTTTATCACTATTTTTAGTACTTTTAAATGGCAGTGGTAAATAAAACCAAATCTATGGTATTGTTTCAAAAGATCACACACAAACCACTTATTCAATTGATTATATATTAATTAATTTATTATTTTATTGATTTTCCTCTCAAATTTATGTGTCTTTTTGAAAAAGCACATGGCTATCAGTAAATACTTTTTATTTTTTTGATTGATTATTTTGGAGTGCTTTTACAAATTTAATCTACAATTTTTTTTCTATTTGAAAATGTTCAGCTTCATTTTTTTCTAACACCCCTCTGTTAATTCGCATATATACTATATTATTATTCATTTTAATTTTCATGTATCTATTTATGCATGTAACTAATATTTTATAGGATATAGTTAATTTTTTAATTGATAATTTCACTATCAATTCATACAAATATTGTTGTATGTGTGAAGTTATTATTTTATTTTGGAACATCAATATATAATATTTGTCCATAGGGATTATATTTGTGATTTTAAGGGATATACATTCCATTGTGATAGGATTGGTGGATTTATGGTAGCTTCTCAAACATTAAATTTCACAATCCACCTGACGAATTATTTTGTTGGATTATATGGTTAAAAAAATTATATAAATAAATTGAATGTTTCATATCAGGAAAGGGTAATAAATATTTTTTTTAATATTGATTAAAAAATTTATAATTTTACTAAATGACAAATAAAATGTATATTATATGGAAAGATGTTACAACACCTATAGTCAATCCTTCATTGATGGATATCACATTTGGAATTTTTAAAGGATTATCCAAATAGCATGAACCATGCATATTGTTTTTTTAAATTTTTTTAAATATATATATACTAATAATTTTATTACTTCCTGTAATTTAATGTCGTCTTATGTTTTTTTCTTTCTTACTGACCAAGTCTACCCTCAACAAATTTTATTTAAAATAATGGCTTAACTTAAATCAATGATTTTGAATTTGGATCCCCTTAAACACATAGATTGATACTTTTTTCTAATGTTATTATTTATAAAAAAAGTATGGTAGATCAAATGAAAAAGATTCATTACATTACGAGGTTAGGGTATTGTTTTTTATTACGCACAACCTCTTCCAGAAAAATGTACTCTATTTATTATGTTTTAATATCATTGATAGGCCATCTCTCCATAGAATTAGATCGTTTAATTTTTGATATTTCCTGAATTTATTTCATGTTTTACATTATACAACTGTTTCGTGAAAATTGAGTATTGGTTGTGTTGAATGAAACCCCATATTATGTCATGTAATACAAAGAAATCTACATTGTAACTCTAACTATATTGGTAACTACTCTATTCAGCTGATCAAATTCATGAAGATCATGAATGTACTATGTAATGTACAAGACATAAAGTTCAATTACAATCAATATTTTATATCTAATAAATAGAAGTTTCCAATTTTCAAGAAGCCAAGTGTTATTATAATAAATATATTATATCCTAGAAACAAAAAATATACGACTCCAGTTCCATCATTTCTCCCCTATCACATGCCACCCCTACTCCTACCATATAATTACCTGTCCTCCATAACTAAACTCTCTAATTTTACACTTATTCTCCCCAACCACACCCCTTCTTTGAGGGAACACCCTCCCCCTTTGTCGATAACTGTCACTGAATCAGGGATCCCTACACTCCTCATTGTTTCCATAATGTCAATTTTGGTTCAATCGATTCCTGCACACTTATTGGTAAAAATTTTCTTAATGTTATTATTTATTATAATAATTTATTTCTAATTATGATATGATTTTTTTTCACTCCATGTGTAAATATTTTCTAAAATTTTATAGTAGTTATTGAAACAATTTTATTAAAAAGGTTGTAATTGTTTTTTATATATGGGTGAATTATTATTTTGTGTTATTCTTGATATAATAGTCTCTTTTATTTTTTGTAAATTTTGTAAGTATTATTTGGATTTTATAAAATGTCTAATTTTATTACTCATATATTCCAGTAATCGTTGTTGTAAAATTATAATTTTTAAAGGTTTATATTTAATTGATATTTTTTTAAATATTGTAAAACTAGAAATTGTTGTGGGGTTTTTATTTTTTCATTTAAAAATTCTTGTATTTGAATAATTGAATGTGAATATTATAATATTTTATATGGATGTAGATAATATTATGAGGATAATAGGTCAATTTATGTTTTCAATACCTACATAGATTATTATTTTTGGGTTATATTTTAATATAATGGGTGATATTTTTAATAAAAACAAACGTCCACTAATATTTCAATTAAACCAATTTATTTTTAATTAATTAATGATTAACTATTAAATAAATACTTTTTGTGACTATATATTACA
This sequence comes from Viscum album, assembly GCA_963277665.1. Taxonomy (NCBI): domain Eukaryota; kingdom Viridiplantae; phylum Streptophyta; class Magnoliopsida; order Santalales; family Viscaceae; genus Viscum; species Viscum album. The sequence goes on from OY728129.1 coordinate 1,075,953,408, forward strand.
AATTATTGAGGGTGTAAAATTATATTTTTATCCAAATAATATTTTTGGGGTGTAACACACTAGAATTGGGTGGTTATGTTTATTTAAGAATTTGAAGGCATTTTGTGATTTTTTTTACATTGTGGTTGCTAAATATTGGGTATAGAATGATTGGATATGTATTTTAAATCTTTTGGAATATTATCTGGGGTTTTTGAGTTCACACTATTCCAAACAACAAACACCATTCTTTGTTGAAATTATTTTTGACCATGGGTTGTCTCTGTGTAAAATGATGAATGGGGGAAATGGAAAAGAAAATGCATGGTGCATGAGAGGGGTAGTTGTTGACTATGGTTGGGTAAACACATATAGTGAACCAAACTTTTCATACTTAGATATCTCATTTTAATATATGAATATCCATTACACTACGTAATGATCTATGCCAAAATCATATAGGTCCAGTGCCTTTGGAAACGTTAACACCTAACCAACTGGTCCATAAAAGATATATATCACCCCTTATAAGGTCATGATAACAAGAAGACATCATACTCATATTTAAATTAGTAACATTATTCATAATCTGTTGAAAATAATCATAATAAAGGGTGAGAATATATACTTAGTAAGGTTAACAAAAGGGAGATATCTATAATTACATGAGCATAACATGAATATGAGGGCATGTGAACTTGATCATACATTTTAATATAATATCCTATATATCATAGATCATAATATTGAGTAATGGAATAAAACATGGCATTTCATAAGACATGAATCATAAAAGAACCTAAAAAAATGATCCATGAGAAGAAAATATTGGCATATGAAAAAAATTTAGTAGACACGTAATCATTGATGATCAATTCCTTAGCAATCAAGGCTCAGTGACAAGAATTTCATAGTGGACTGGGTTCACTCCCCAAATCATTCTAGTGGTTAAGGTTCACTCTCAATACTATCAAAGTGGAAAAATACCCTTACGAAACATGGTTAACTCCCCATTATAGTCGTGTTTATCTCAGTAGATATAAATCTTTTCCCAATAAATTGGAGGGAGATATAGGTGCAACACAAAAATGGTTAGAATTTGACAACCTCAGTTAGTTATAATGTAACCACTATCCTTGGTTATAACATTACCACCATCCTATTTTATAATATAAACACCCTCACATATTGAAAACTATACGTGTGTCCTCTAAAAGATCATAAAATATCCATGATATAAGAAACCTTGAATATGAATGAGTTTTATAAACATTTCTTCATAGCATAACCAATTTAGAAAGAATGGGTTTCATAAACATTTGATCATTTCATCAATGAATAACATGTGTAAAATGAATTATTTTCATAAAAAGTTCATCAACATTAAAATTAACTCCCTAGAGAAAGATTAATAATTATATCAATGTATCATACCTCCATAAAATCACAATTTACATCAAAATATGTTATCATATATAAAAATTCTTTTAAAATATCACTGAATATTTCTTAAGTAAAATAACTTTTAAATTTTAAAAATCAGTTTTAAAATAAAAATATTTAAAAAATATCATAGAAAACCATTTATTTGAAAATAAACATGGAAAATTTTAATGAAAGCTTCAAAACATTGAGTGGTCATAATGGAAGGAAATTATGTTTTTGTCATATAAGTTAAAAGAAAACATTCATTTCTCTTTTTTGGTAAAAACTCAAAATGTACCTTTTTATGAAAATAAAAAGAATATTTATTATAATTTTTTTATAAAAAATAATCTATGGATAAAAAATAATTTTAAAATTAAATTTTAAAATTTAAATTATTTGTTAAAACAATTTTAGAAAAAAAAATATATAGAGTAAAAAATTAATCTCACAGAAGAGAGATATGAAATTGAATTGCATTAATAATTTTTTGGGTATCATGTGTATTTAATGTGACGAAAATGAATAGAATACATGTATTATCATGAAATTAAAATAAGATACTAAAATTCAATAATTTTTTGAGAGATAGATTGTAATATTTCATCATTATAACTTAACCATAAACAATAGTGATAAATAATTTGATCGTGACTTAAGACCCTTATCACTTTGGTAGCATTTCAATCATAATTCCTATTAAATAAAGAACCACATATAGATATGTATAAAAAAATTCTCAAGAAAATAATCATGTAATACATTATTAGATAGAATATATATATATATATAAATCATGTGGTGGATATGGAATGTGTACCATAGAAATAAGAGTGAGATTAAAATCTATTTAGTTCAGACTTCCTTCATACGCATTGGGACCTTCTGTACAATAAATATAGATTTGTTATAAATCCTTTATAAAACCATAAACACACACACATATATATATATCATAACATATATTATTCAATTATAACATTTTATCACCAATTGTTTAACCCAACACTCTTAAAATCAAGGTTCCAGGTGATATCTACTTCATTTTTTATGTATGTTTTAGTTCATTAGTTTTGGTCCATTTATTTTCATCATAGTTCCATAATATATATAATTTTAATAATTATATGAATACCATATATATTCATTTTATAATTTTTTTGATTCATTCAATAAATATAGTGGTTGAAATATTAATTACACCATTCAGAGAGGCAGTAGGTAGTGTGTACACCTGAATATTGTCTCATTTTTTGATAGATGGAAAAAAACCGTATATTATAATAAAACATTCCAAAAACATTTTTATATCACAAATATAATATATATTGATTAAATTCATCCTTATTACTATCTTTTCGAAATATAAATGAAAAATTAAACACAACGCTTCATTGAGGTGGTAGTCGATACATATATACGATAAATTCTATAATTTCCAATATTCCGAAAGGTAAGGAGGTAGATATGACATTACTATTAAATACTTAAAACTATTTAATAATTATAACATATTAAAATTAAGCACATCGTATTACACATCAATTGAATATTATGAATATAAATGAATTGTATCACTATGGGGAGACGATACGACGTACGTACACACATGTGAAATTTTCAATTTCTATTGGATGTAAAGAGGTCAAATAAATATGGTTTCATAATAATAATAATATTTATGTATGTTTATTATATTTAATTATTATTTTATGAATAATATATTAGATTCATTATAGTTAAAATAATTATTAAATATAAATTGGTCGGTTAAGGAAGTTACCTTTCTATTGAAATAACTTTTTTAGATCTTTTAAAAAGGGATTCAGGGTTGGTATTTTGGGAGTAATAATATATAGACTAATTTTTTTTATAAAATTTTTAAATATTTATATATATATTTCCAAATCTAAGAGCTGAGATGGTTTGTGATTTCCTGGACCGGTGTGCCCGAAAGAAATTATTTTAAAATATTAAAAATATTTTATATTGAGTGTTGATTGTTTATTGATGAAAATAGAATATACAATAAAAAGAAACTTAGATGAGAAATTTAAGACCACAATTGAGTCTGAAATGTGGTGTTTACCCTATGTGAGACCTAAAATAGGTTGGTGTTGGGTGTTCAGATCTCTCACCCATTGGTGGTACGTTTAGTCGATTAATAAAGTGATGTTAAATATTAGATCCAAAATTCATATAATTCAATGATATTATGATACCAAGTTATTTATTTTATCCTAAAATATAATTAATCATAAGCATTTTCATTTATGATATCTCGTTATACCTTGGACTCGCATGTTATGATTTCTTATCATGTTTATTCCATTATTGGTATTTTTATCACAACCCATCCATTATTTTTTCACTAGGTTATAATATGAAATTTTAGGAGACAACATTTACTTAAGATCTCGCTAAATTGAATGAAATAGTATTATTTAGTTTCCTTTTAATGTATTGGGAATCTATCCTTCCAAATACACTAGGCCTTTTCAATATTTATTTTTTAATTAATGTATATTTATGTAAAAAATCATTTAATAATATGTGTTGAATGAATTGGTGACTATTATTGGTATTATATATGGGTGTATTGGTTTTATGGATTAGGACTATAATAATTTATTGAGAACTCTATTGAAAAAGATAACTACAAGTGTAAGTATAAGAAAATATTCTAGAATTATGTTTATTGTGATTAGTTTCCAAGAAACTAAAACATTTTCTGAATAATACAAGTGGATTTTGATATAAAATATTTATACCATGGGGTAATAACTAAAAAAATGGTGCATTAAGATTTGAATCGATCACCATCGAGTGCACAAAAATATACCTTATTATACCCCTGGTTTGAAAATCCAGAAGGATATGTTTTGAAAATTCATAAGATCTTTACAAACCATCATGAAGGTCTTGAATAGATGATAATTATGGACGATCTAGATTGGTATTTGGTTGATAATTCTAATGTTGTCCAAAGTATAAAGGCATAAATAACCCTTCTGATGTTTTAAATTATGGAATACAATTATGATTTAGATTATTTTAGAGGACCTTTATATTATTATAAACATCGGGGTTAGTATAGGTTTTAATAAATAATTTTTTTTGGGAAACATTATCTTGAGATTTTGTGGCTATAAGATTAATGGTATATAAAACCTTGAGGGTTTATCATATCTTTTATGTTATGTTAATAATATTCAATTATGAATATTTTATTTTGTTGGGAAAATAATATATATGTAAAAGAATAGTGGTAAAAAATTGATTTGATGAATAATGTTATTTTGAATATGATCATCATATTTTGGGAAAATATTATTCGAATTATATTAATATATATTTATAAAAATAACATACCTCATTTTCAGTGACAAATCATTATATTCATAAAGGTCATGGGTATTTACTCACAACCGAAGGGTGGAAAGGGTGAAATGCCTACCACTCACCTACATGATGTACGAGTTAGTAATACATCGTGTTTACTTAAATAATTTGACAGATAAATATTTGGATGATTTTGAGAAACATATTTTAGTATCCTATATTTTTTTTATTTTTTTATATTTTTAGTTGATTAATGATATTTTAGTAAATGATTCATTGATTTGTGGTATATTTAATGAATATTTTCAACATGTTATTAAAAATTAAAGAATAGTTTTGAATAAAATAAATAAATTTTTGAATGTTGAGGTTATTTTGTATCTAGGGTTACATAATTATTTATGTTTAATGTTGGGTTTGGAGAATAATATGAAGTTTTATTCATATTTGGAATTATCTTACTTTTTTCTAATCTTTTCCAACTAATGTTAATATTGAAATTCAAGAGTTATAACTTGAGATTATTTATTTGAAACAAGGGATCCATAAGAAGATAATTTTTATTCTTTATGTATGAAAAATTCATCTTGAATACTCATAATTTGGAGAAATATATAATATTGATTTGAAAAACTTTTATGGGATAAAATTATACTTCTCAAAAATTAAATTTACTCATAATGGTAAAAAGATCCCTATTTTTGAGGAAAACATATTTATATAAACATTTTAATGATTTTGGATAAAACGATGGTATCTTCTATCTTTTAAAAAATTATAACAATATCTCTTAAATAGATATTATTTCCAAATAAATGTTCTCACTTCTAAAAAATGTTATCTTATGTGGAAACATAATTAGGTGATGACCTTAATATTTCACTTTCTCGCATTTTATGTGGAATATTTACTAACCCCTTTAATGATGTGGGGTTTTTCATAAAGTAATTTTTGAATATAAAACCCTTAAATTCATAGAAAAACTTCAAATTATGAGGATGATTTTTTTTAAAGTGGGTATAATTCTATACCATGAGATTTTATAATAAAACTATGTTTTATAGCATCTTTAATATGCAACACCAAGTTGAAACGAACTATGATATAATATTAAATTGTAATTATTTAAACACAACTATTTTAACATTGATTTTACATATTGAGTTGTGTATTAGAATATTCAAATTTTTAAAATTTATTATGAATTATATTGAAAATATATTGATAAATATGTACTTATTTTTTGGTAAAATCTTTCTAGTCTTTAAAAATACTATTCTTAAATTATGATTTTTAGAGCTTTTTATGAAAAAAAGATATAAAATATTCTTTCAAATTTTATAATATTTATTTGAAAAATTAGGTTCCTTTTTTTGAATAAAAATTTCATAGTTATCTTAGTATGATTTATTTTATTTCTCTAAAAAGCTAATTTTTTAATGAATAGTGAAAATAGTGGGTTTTTTATTCAAAGTAACCATTCTATTTTATTCATTTACAAAGTATTATTTTGTTTTAAAACTATTTAAAAGTAAAATTTGTTCAATTATGTTAATATTAATCCAATTTGTGTCCTTATAATATATTTATTTTGTAATTTTAATATAAAAACTCTATAATGTTATAAAATCTTCTTCTTTAAAAAACCATTTTTCCATCGTGTGTGTAATTTTAATTTTAAATTAAAGTATGAAAAATATATAAAAATAATTTATAAAAATATATTCCATATTTTTATTGATTAGAAATTATTTTATATAATAATTACCACTTCTTTTGTCATAACGAATAGAAAAAATAGTAAAAATTAAATACCACGGTTATTGCTAAAACAGGTTAACCGATGGTTAAACTATAATTATAAGGCTTAAAAAACCGAAATACATATCTAAATACTATTTAATAACCATATTTAGATCTTATATAATATAATGTTAGATAATGTGTCATTTTTAAGACTTGTGGCATCTGTGAAATGTGGGTATAATATTTTATTTTCAAAATTTCAAACTGCATCCTCTCCTCCACTTATAAAAGTCTGCCACTCTCGTCCATTATTTACACTTCAAAATATTTTTTTCTGAAAATTCACGTCCAAATAAATTCATTACATCACTTTCCAGGTACTATAGAACTTTTTTTATCATAAATCCATTATAGGGAGGCCTTAGGTATAATCCTAAGGAGGTGGCCTGAAGAAGAGGTTTCATTCATAACCGAGCATCTTTTTTTTATTTTTTCTTACACCCATGTCAAATATTAATCAATTATTCAAATATAATAAAATTTAATTTTTCTATATATTAATATTTTTTTTATTGTCATAACCTAAATCTAACTCCACTCCCATCAAAAGAGATATTAAACCATTATTTGTGTGTATGGCGGACTACCGCCATTCAAACTGATGTAATTAACTTTCCATAATATCCACTCAAGATAGGTTATGATGCGGTACTAAATATTTTTATATTATATTAATTAGATATCAATCATTATTTAAAATTAACATATCATATACCTTCTTACCTTTTGATCCTTTGAAAATTGATAACATTGTTTGTGTTTATGATGGACCACCACCTCATGAAGCAAAGTGATTCATTTTTTTTATTTCAACATCAATTGGATAGTATATATAAGTTTCTTTAAATAAATAATATGAGAATTATGATATAATTATCTATATTAAAAATAAAAATAACCTTTTCATTCTATCAATCACAATCATTGAAAAGTTGAAATGCTACGCATGTGTAAGTATGACCTATCATCTTTATGATTGTAACATAGTTGAATTTTCTTAACTATATTTCATAGTTTCATTTAAAGTATAATTTATGTAGAAAATAATTAATTAATTCATGATAATTATTTAATATATGATATAATAATGACATATTCGACCAAGGTCAATACACTGATACCACTTTGAAATTATGAACTAAGCATCTTCAAAACACCCAAAGTGGAAAAAACTAAATATGTAATAATATATTTCATTAAAATAAATGAATTTAATGGATTATATACAAGTTTTTGAACCAAGAAAATCTTATAAAGAAAAATAATAATTGATATGTGTGTATTATGTAGGAGATAAAAGGAATACGCAACAAGTCTAAACTTTCAGTAATGGATTTCTCATTTTACTTTTACTTTTGTTAGATATTTACCTTATTCACAAGTCATTTATTTTATACGGTGTATATATTTGTCCCTTCGATTGTTATATCATGAATCTATTTATGTTAATGGTATTTAATTATCAATTTTATGTTACATATTCCACAATTTATTCAAACAAATTTCAAGTAATATTACATTTTTACTCACTTTGGTACCGAAAATGTTTGGGAAAATGTTTTTAAGAAAATATGAATTCAGTTCTCTATTGGAACAAAAATAATTCTTAGTACATATTTTCTTTCTAAAAAAATCAATAAAGGTTTTAAAATTATTATAATTAATTATTTATGAAAATTTTAACCATGTTATAATTATTAAAAAATGTTTTAAAAGGAATATTCTTTTCATTTTCCCAATGAGGTACTTTTTAATTATTTTACAATACTGTTAAATGAATATTTTTACTTATATGGGTTGTTTTAAATTAAATATCATCATTAACACTAAATTATATGAACAATACATTATAATTATTTATTGTTAGTTTTAATGAAATTTGTTTTCATTAATATTTTTAAAAAATTAATATTTTGAAGATGTGATTTGAAAGTGAAAAGGGTTAATACATGCCATATGTTCATCTCACAATTACCTTTATTCTAAAATATCATTCGATTTTGATATGAGATAACATTATGGAAATAATTTTATATCCATGTGTAATCATTATATTTATGCCTTATGATTGTTTTACATTTTATAGAACACATAAATCATGAACAAGTTATGATGGGTGCTCCGATATAGTTTTCCAATGCATTGGGTAAATCTTTAGTCTCATGAGTCATAAAGTGTGGGAATGTAGAGTAAACCTAATAAATTATTGTACATTTTCCACCAGTTTATACTGTATAGGAATTTATTGTTGACTTAGGTTTTTGTCACATTATATATTGTTTCCACATTTTCTATGATGCCATGATATTATGATACAATGTTCTTTATGTTTCTACCCTATTTGATTAATCATGATCCTTCTTCTTTATGATATCATGTTTTACCTTTGACTGACATGCTATGTTTACATTTCATTTTTATTCCCTTACTAAGATTTTTATATGACACATTTATCTATATATTTCTCTAGGTTATCCTATTATGTTTTATAGTATCAAATTTATTTTAGATCTCACTATAGAGACTCTTGTTTTAGGTTTATTTTCATGTATGATAAACCTAGTCTTCCAAATTAACAAGGGATATTTGATCCTTATTTTTTAATTGATGGATGTTTGTGCTAAAATTCATGTAATAATATGTTTAAAATAAGGGGACACTGTAAGAATGATCTTTATATAATTTAGGAATTTAATTAATCACCCCACATCAATCTAATTGTTGGTTTTCACTTTTTCATAGAAGGTTTAATATGGTTTTCACATTTTTCATCAAGTGAAAATCACATAAAAGGAGTCAAAATTGGTCAAACATACTTTTATTAGTGTTAAAACATAATAAAATTATCATTGCGTGATTTTATAATATATAAAAATTAGTTGCCTGTCTATTAGATTCTAGGATTTTAATGTAAAATCCCAAATAGTAGTATACATTTATGTTTTCATTAAAATTAAATATGACCCAACAGGGTGTCAAAGTTGAGAAAATGGATTTATATTGGTGACAATACAAAGGATAATTATCATCAAGTCATTTATAATCTATAGGAGTCAAATTCTCGTCAATATGATATTCATATTTTTTGGCATGAACAAAAAAACTATTTAATATTTTATGTGTATATTTATTTGACAGATAGCCTATCAGGGGGTCCAAAATAAGAAATGAAGTTTAAAATAATATGAAAATCAATGGAAATGATCCTAAAATAATTTTGATCAATATAAATAAACCAAGCTATAAACTAATGAGGTAATTGATTGATATAATATAAATTATTATTTATTATTATTAAAAAAATGTTAATAAAATATAAATAACATTTGTATGGGTAAAACCCATGTATATTATGTTCATTTAGAATTATAACTTAATAAAGATATCATAAATTCATTTATGATATGTATGTTTCAACTTAACATTAATTTAAGGAATGTTTTACTCAGTATGATAGCGTAAGAACCCGGATCTTCGTTTCAGGTATGTCTTTCCTTTTCTATTATTTTTGAGAATTTTTGGAGTTTCTGGAAATTTTTGATATACACGCTGTGTACTTTCTGAGTACACTCTGTCTACTCTTTTCCCGCTTGAAACTGTTTGCTGGCCGTGTCTGAACCACACACACGGTGTGTAGGGGTGACGTGGAGGACGATTTTGGCAAAGTATGAAAAAACCCACTAAACTCCGTGTACATTAAAAATACCCACCATGTACATTACGTTTTTTCACTAAACATACCGGTGTCGCGCCTCATCATCATAATCATCTTCTTCTAGGCCTGGTTTGACTGAGAGTCTTCGTACGACCGCGAAACTTCTCCAAATTACAAACCCTCCATCCGTTCTCTGATTCGAGCTCTATCGATTGCATTGGAAGCACATCGGTGGGTTCTTCATTTTTCTTGAGCCTTGTTTTTCAATTCTTCCTCCTTCTCAAGTTATCTAAGGTTGAATGTTTTGTGTGTTTTCTCAGATCTACAACGTTCTAGGGAGAATCAGCGGTCATGGTACAAGTATATCGATCTCCTAGGATCAAGGTAGGTGGTTTGTGCCTTACCGTTCAATGTATCTGAGTTTATGTGCGAATTTCCACCGATACCTATGAACGAGGTATTGCATGTTAACTCGTTTTTCTTCAGTGTTTTCCTTCCTTTCTTGTATTCTTGTGTAGAGGTATTTTGACCATGTTAGAGGATAATTTGTTGTGTTGGGATGTTTTTTTTCCTTGCTTTGTTCTGTTTAGGACCTTTAGGTCTCGTTTTCCTTTGGCAAATACACCTGTTTTCATGCCTCACAGTTATAGGATGAAGTGAAACTCATGACATGCTTGTTGCCTTGTAGACTGTTTAGCTATGTAGCTCTATAGGTGTAATTTGGTTAGCCAAGTAGATATATAGTTTTACTTTGGCCTTATAGAATTTTTATGCACTAACTGGCACAGGGCTGAGAGAACCTAGTGCTATAGACTATAAGGGATAGACTGAATGTGCTTCCAAGAGAGTCTTAGATATTTCAGACTATAGAGGGGATGGAACGAGTGAGCTCCCAGAGAGTCTTGGATTTTATAGACAACAGGACGGTAGACCGAGTAAGCTTCCACCGAGAGTTTTACCTTTTTTGAATCTCTTTAAGAACCCTCCCAGGCTAGAGGAGGAATTGAATGAGTGATCTTCCTTAGAGAGTCTATGGTATACTGGAGGCTATAGGAGAAATTGACCGAGATAGCTTCCTCAGAGAGTCTCTAGACATTGGGGATTAGAGGGATAGACCACATGATCTTCCTCAAGAGAGTCTCTGACTACCCTAGACTATAAGGGGAATTGACCAAGTGAGCTACCCCATAGAGTCTCATAAACTCGTATGACCAAGACATAGGGGTTAGGCTGAGTGCACTGCCCAGAGAGTTGTGGTACTTCTTGGATAGGAACAGAGGGGATGGCTGCGAGTATTTCCCAGAGGGTGTCTGGCTTATTTTCAGTTTGTTTCACTGCTGTTTATTTGTTGTGGAATGATTGCTGCTATGTATCATCTTGTTTTACTGCTTACTGTTACTGCATAATGCTTTCTGTTGCTATTTACTTCTTATTGTACTTTTACCAGCCATATACTCACTGACTGTTAGGCACAGTTCGTTGGTTGAATGTCTACTGGGATTTTGTCTCACACCCTGTTTGGGCCATGCTGTTGGGCCCAAGAAGATTACGTTGTTGCATGTATAGACAAGGGAAAGAGCCCTTCGACTTATGAAACTTGATTGCTTGGAGTAGGAGAGCATGGGACCAAGACATGGAGTGATGCTGAGGAGTAGGTTACTTTTCATTTGTACATGTTTTGGTACTTTAGTGTCTTCCAACATTGTGACTTGTTTGGATAATTTCCTAGTTATGTATCATGCATCATTTCATACATACATATGTGCTCCAGTTTTTGTTTTAGTCTTCCTCTATTATATTGTTGGTTATTAAAGCTTCCGCTATAGCATGTTTATTTTTCTTCTGCTATGTACTCTTCCAATGAGGGCATAGTTTCCCCATCATCAAAACCATGACCCTCGCTACTAGTCGGCAGCCTCTGGAATTTGGGGAAATGCACTTGAGGCCATGTGACCAGCCATGTACGGGGTGCCTCTGGGTGGCTTCCGGAACCGGGATGTAACAAAGTGGTATCATAGAACTTTTTTCCTCTTGCATTACTGTTCGCAGATTGATCCCGGGATAGGACAGATTCGGTACTTGGTAATAAGTTGTGGCCGAGAGTAGATAACCCGTGTACAGGGAAATGCCACACTACCTCATTTATTGTAGTTTTCTGGCCTTGAAATGTTATGGTTGATACGATTTCACCTAGACTGATTCACAAGCTCTGTACTGTTATTGTTTTGATATTATGGTTCAATTTACATTGCAACCCGATGGATTGAGGGTATTCCATCTCATGCATCATATAGTAACTTGTAGAAATCACATGACATGCATTCTTTCCATGCCATTTAGGGTGCATTTGCGATTTCATGCTGTTGTGATAGACGTTGTGTAGATTATGAATACTCTTGTGAAAGATGTTTGATAGAATATCAACTACCTTATTAGATGATTGTTGTATAGTCTTTTGTTTAAATGAACACCATGTTTTGATTCTTTGGGTGTTATGGGCCCTCTTGAATCGGAAATTGGTGGAACATGATCATGTTCTATCTTATACTTGACTGTAGGGGATTCCAAGCATTGATTCACAGGGAGAATGGGCCCTCGCGAATCGGAATTTGGAACCTCTTTTCTTTGTTATATGTGTTTATGGGCTTCTGTGCAGTTTCTAAGCTACTGACCAGAAAATCCCAGAATACATGGCGTGTAGTTTCTAGTTACACGCCGTGTAGTTTTTAGGCCATGTTACGACTGTGTGTGGAGGAACACGATGTTGTGAAAATAACATCAGGAACACACCATGTACGGTATGTACATGCCATGTAGTGTAGAGGCTTGTACCCGGCTGTGTCACTAACAACACGGGTCAGGGAAGCTTGAGTAGAACACGTCGTGTGGTAATGGAACACATTGTGTAGTTCTATCTATGTATCCGGCCATGTCACAAACAACATGGGTCGACATGACCTTCTATAAGTTACACCGTGTTGCTTTTGGAACAAGCCATGTAGTCTTGCCCAGGTACCTGACCATGTTTCGAACAACGCGGGACAGTTCCACATTCTCTTATACACGTCGTGCTTGTTCATAACTTTCCATGTAATGTCCATCCATGTAGACGGCCGTGTAACTAACAACACTGGCCCCCGAGGCAGTGTCTAGTACACGCCGTGTCACTAGGGAACACGCCGTGTAGTCTGGGGTTAGTTTGAGCCATGTGGGTTAGCCATGTAAGGAGACTCGGGCAGGGGTTTAGAGTTCAAGTACACGCCGTGTGTGGGAACAACACGCCGTGTAGTTTGGGGTGTTACACAACCAGTCGGGCATGGGTAGAAAACCATGTTAATGGCTTAAGTAGACACACCGTGTAGTTTTAGTACACGGCGTGTAGTCGTGTTTCGTAAAACTTGATAGTTTCTTCCCCTATTCCCGTTTTGTACTCTTCTGTTTTCCATCATTATTAATCCTGATCTAAGGTGTGCTTTTGATCTTTTAGAGCTATACCTCCGAGACATCCTCCGGTCATGCATCAGTTTCCAGATGGTGACCAGACGCCGAATATGGGCGACCAGAGACATCCCGCAGATCCTCTTGTTGTGCTAGCCTTGGCACCAGCAGTTATACCCATTGCAGGTACCGAGGCGCAGTTCAGGGAGGGCTCCCTGAGGATGATGTAGACCTTCCAGGGAGTGCCACCTCCTGCCCCGTCGATGGATGAGTTGACGCGGGTTTTCCAGCAGCATCATCCTCATACTTCTTCAGGGGATGGAGGACCCCAGTCTATAGAGTCGTGGATAGAGGCCACACTGACCATATTTGAGAACCTAGAGATCCCTCCAGAGAAAATGGTAAAGCTAGTTACTTATAAGCTCTGGGACACCTCCAAGAGGTGGTGGGAGGTGATATCACAGTCATGGCGACAACATGATATGTCTTGGGATGAGTTTGGTTAAACCTTCTATGACTAATTCTATCCGGAGACCTTGAGGGCCGATCGAGCCCATGAGTTTATGAGTCTGCAGTAGGGTACTCTTTCTGTTAAGGAGTATTCATCTATTTTCACTGCACTGCAGAGTTTCTCACCGATCCCAGCAGGTGATGAGTTGTTTCTTCCTAGGATGTTTGAGGATGGTCTCAAGAAGGAGATCCATTCCCCGGATAATATCATTCAGTTGACTTCTATATCCTCCATCATCAACCAGTCATGGATCATTGAGCGCAATCTGAGGGATTTTGTAGTTGTGAGCTAGGGCGGTTCATCATCCAGAGCTGGTGTTCCTCATATGGACAGTAGGAAGCATCGCAAGGAGTCTTCTTGAAGAGATCGAGGTTTTAAGGATGCGTCTTCTTACATCCAGGTTGTGTGCTACCAGCGCGGTTGAAGTGGGACTACTATGCCTCAATGCCAGAGAGATCTGATGGAGTGCCGGTCTTGCGGAAAGATGGTCCATCTTCAGCGTTTCTGTCATGTCTTCTCACCTTCAGTTGGTGGTAGGGGTTCCTCTATGACCCTGCGTTCTGAAGATGCTTCACTAGTTTCCTACCAGTCAGGGAACTGGAGTTCGTCCGGCCATTCAGGCTTAGGTGGAGGTCGCGGCCGTGGTGGTCAGTCACCTGGTCATCAGCGACATCAGAGTGAATCAGCTCGGAGTTGTCAGCTAGGGGCGCAGGGTTGTGGTGCAGGCCAATCTTTCACTATGGAGCAGACCTATCAGGAGTAGGATCCCGAACCTTCTACAGTTCTAGGTATGATCTTAGTATCCTCAGTTTTATCTTCAGACACATTCGATACTGGTGCTTCCCATAGCTTTATCTTTGTTGTTGTCATGGAGAGCCTTGGGCTCTATTTCTTTTCGTCTGACGACTTGTTGAATCATGAAACACCTTTGGGAATGAGGACATATACCGTATGTCAGTGAACATAGTGCCCTATTGAGGTTGTGGGGTGTCATTTCTTATGGGGCCTCTATGTACTAGAGATGACGTGCTATGACATCATTCTCGGGATGGACTAGTTAGTTCCTTTCCAGGAAATCGTTGATTTCTATCACAGTAGGGTGAGTTTCATATCACCATAGGGTGGATCCTTCCATCATAGAGGCGAGTGGAATGTCCAAAAGGGTAGAGTTGGACTAGAGCATCATGGGCTAGGGAGAGTTATATCCCAGATTTCTGGTCTTTATCAGGATGACCATGGGACTTCACAGTTAGACATTCCTCCACTGGTGGATCATTTCAGGGATATCTTTTCAAAATTCTTTACAGGTTTACCTCCGGAGCGTGAGGTAGACTTCTCGATTGAGCTCATGCTAGGAGCAGCACCAGTGTCCATTCCTCCTTATAGGATGGCTACACCTGAGTTGCAGGAGCTCAAGAAGCAGTTGGAGGAGTTGCAGGAAAAGGGTTTCATCCAACCCAGTACCTCTCCTTGGGGTTCGCCTGTCCTCTTTGTGAAGAAGGCAGACAGTACCCTTCGGATTTGTGTGGATTATCAGAAGCTGAACCAGTTGATGGTCAAGAACCGATATCCCTTTCTGAGGATCGATGACCTCTTTTATCATCTTCGACAAGCCCAGGTGTTCTCTGAGATCGACTTGAGGTCTGGTTATCATCGAGTATACATTCATGTCGTTCGGTCTCACGAACGCACCTGCAGTTTTCATGGCACAAATGAACTGAGTGTTCCATCCGTACTTGGACTCTGTTCTCATGGTCTTCGTGGATGATATCATGGTGTACTATCACACTCAACATGACCATGCCACACATCATGAGATCGTTCTGAGTACACTAAGAGAGCATCAGCTGTATGCTGAACTCTTGAAGTGCCACCTTTGGATGGATCTTATTAATTTCTTGGGTCACGTTGTAACAACCCGAGATTTTATAAGATATATTCTTTTTAATTTCTTTCATATCATCTGTTGTGCGCTACACCAAGATTATCTTGCGCTATACACAACAATGTATTAGCTTGCAGTATACGCAACACTATTCTTGGATCGTGTTCACACAATTTCATGTTTGTTTGATTGTAGTTATTCTGCGAAACATTGAGTATATATATATATATATTCAATATATTTTGTTAAACTCAACAACAAAAGAGTCATTCACTACACGTAACCCTAACTTGGCTTTCATTGCATGCAATCATGACCTTCCTTGATAGCGTGTGTTGTACGCAATACTGGGTATTACTAAACAACAATATATTAATATAATATTATTATGAACTAGCTGTCATGAATAGTATTTTCTATATTTTAAATTTTATAACATTATTATTCATCTTACACATTTTCTAGAACATGGTATACAAACAAAATAATTTTTTCGGGTAAAATAATTATTTTTCAAAAAATGCAGTTTTGCCGCCTTTTGATGGCGCACCCATGTTAAATCTAGTCTTTGACATGTTTATAAGTTCGATTTTACAAAATAATCTTCTTCTTTTGAATCAGAATATAAAAAATTACATTGGATAGAGTTTTGATATTTTTCTGATAACATTCATATTTTAATGAATAGTAAAAACACTCTATATTTTAATTAAAAACAACTTTTTTCATCATAATAAATTATGTGGTTAAATTATAATATTTAATGGTTTTAAATTATAAATTGAATATATTTTTACCATTTAATACAATTTATGTCATTATCATTGATTTTACCTTGAATTCGTAGGTTAAATCAATTCAATCTTTTGCAATGTTTTAAACAAAAACCCATTTTCATTCGACAACGGGATTAATTTTAAATTAATTACTGCAACTTATGTGTTTTGTATTTTGAAAAATGAATTCCAAATTTGGAATCAGTGGGTCCAAATTATGTTAATAAGCTACGTTTTATTTTTGGGCATTATGAATAGTAACTACGGAATGTTTTATTTACCATAGTTAAAGGTAAATCGGGTAATTAAGGGTAAATATAAGATTATAAAATTAGCCTAACACCTGTCAAAATCCTATTGAATGACTAAAAGTCGACCCATATCACATAAGGGTCGGATTAGAATCATTTAATGTACTTTTTTCAATGAAAATAACATAATAATTATTAAAACCAAAAAAAGTGAGAACATGTCACTCTCTTAAATATTATAAGTATATTAATATTAAATTAGTGATAAAATTCATGAAACTTAGATCATTAATAGTCTCCAGAAATATAATGAAATTATCTACATCATATGAATTTATTTATAATTTTTAGGGATTAAATATTTATCATTAATTGTGACACAATAGTGATGCAGAAAATTGTTTATCTAGTGAAAAATCAAGAATATAGTTTTTATTAAACTAATAGTGACCATAAAAGGCACAAATCCCTGACAAAAACTTATTGAGAATGTAAAGGTATAACATAATCATCCAATGGTCAAATAATTGACCATTTTGAGCCTTATAAAAGCGATTATGACACTTATATTATTTTATTTTAAATGATGCCAATGTTTTCTCCTTCATAATTTAATAAATATAACAATTTAAATATTGTGATTTTAAGATTATAAATTCGATTAAAAGTATTATTGTGAAGGGTAATAGATTTATCTTCATCATTGGATTTTAGTTATAATTTTCATGTAACAAATAAGTATATTAAATAATTATACAAAAATATTGTAGTAATTAATTTATTAAGAGATAAACCAATAAAATGGTTTTAAAAATAATAAAATAAATATTATATGAATTATTTAATATGCTCCAATAATTTTCTAGATTCATATGACATTTTATGAATCTATTAATGCTTTTATTTTGAATATATCTTATTTATATATTTTATTTAAATTCAAATAAATGAATAGTTTCAAAATTGACACTACTGTTATGTTATAAAAATAAAATATTATAAAATTGTTTAAAAATCACAAAAATATTTAAAAATTATAAATTTATATTTATAGGTTCAAAAATGTTATAAAGTATCCTATTATGGAAAATACACAACAAATATTTAATTATTTGTTATAATTTAAAATTTATAATTTTATTACCAAAAATAAAATTAAATAGATTAAATAAGGATAAATCAAAATGATTAGGTTTAAAATAAAATCAAAACATGTCTAAATTTGATTGGTTGATGAGATTACAACCCTATATCATCTAATATTTTAATATGAGTCATTTTTGGAGGTTTTTATGTGGGGTTAGATTTATTATAAATTTATATGTTTAAGATTTCCAAAGGTGCCCCTCTCCTCCCTTATGAAAGGGCACCTCCTCCCTCCCTTCCTCACACCAATTTGAGCCTTCAATCTCGGCCAAACCCTGCCAAATTCTCTTCTCCACTTCCCTAGAAACATCCTAGAGGTCATGGACATATTCAAAGACCAATTTTAGTGCCCTAAGAGGAGGTCTCAAAGAGGAACTTCAAAGAAGAGGATGTTCAGATACATACGAAGCATATCGGACGTAAGGTAAGGGATAACTTTTCCAATCTCGTTCATATCCGAGATTGTTTATTCATAATTATTTACTAGGGTTATTGTTCTCATCCATGTCGATGTTTCCAAAAAATGGTGTCATGTATGTTTAATGTCCTTTTTACCCATTTTTGACTTTTACTATATGGTATGTATCGAATCGTTCTTTTACGAGGTGCTTTTTGACTTTTCCGGCAAAAGTATGAGAATGATGTTTTTTTAACTTATACGGAATAAAATAATTTTTACTTCTTTATAAAGCCTTATTTTCATGAAGCTTCCTCAAAAAGATTTTATGACTATTTTCAACAAAATACTTTTCATTTAAAATTCCATGGCATTTTGTGAAAAGAAAATGATTTTCAAGAAGAAAGGATATTTTCCTCAAGAATTCATTTCAAGTGTTTTATCAAAACCATTTTCCATCTAAGATGAAATTATTTAATATGTGTGTGTTTCAAGTATAATGTCTCTATGATTTACATGGTTTCATTTTTCTTATTATGAAATTATATCCATTTCGTTTATATGGATAATGTGATGATGGGATGATGTTTATGAAACCCATTTTATTCATTGGGTTACTATGAATGATGTTTGTGTATTTTGTGGCACAAGTATGAATGATTTCATTATGAGATGGTTGGGACCTATATCTCCCTCCAATTCATTGAGTAAAGATTTATATCTCATGAGATAGACATGGCTGGAACGGAAAGTTAAACCAGTTCAGTAGTACATGACTTGAACGAGGAGTGAACTCGATTCAGAACGGGACATTGTCCACGAAGATGGTTTTGGAAGCCATGCCTTGGCTAATATGGAAATCATATCATGTGCTTAATGGTTTTCACAGTTACATGTTTTATTCCCATGCTATTTTGTCATTCATAATGTTTCTTTATGATCTATGCCTTACGTACTTCCATGTTTTATGTCATTACTCAGGATTTTGATGTTTAAACATTATGTTCTTGTTTTTATTTTCAAATGTATATGGTATGTTTTATTTTATCCATGGTTACCCTTACTGAGCATTTGAGCTCACCCTTTATATGTTTTCTTTTACCCAGGATATAAAGAAAGGTTTTAGGTAAGAAAAAAAGGGGAAGATCTTTATGGGAGATGTTGAAGATCTTTCACCACGATTTGAAGATTGCATCCCAAGTTTCCAAAGACACTAAACTATTACGGTCCTTGTGTGTATGTTTCTGTTATGTATTAAGTATTCCGCAAAAGTAATGTAATGTTCATGTACGTCAAGCTTTAGGTCTCTACACTTGTTATCAGAGGAAAGGTTTCGTCAACCTTTGGAAACTAGGATGTGAAAACGTTAGTGAGATCCCTCGAGATATTTCTAAGCTATTTCATTGGATGTCCCTAAGGATAAGAATATGTATAGGATATAGTCCTAGAACTACGGTAATGGTCATAGAATTTAACCTAATATGTTATATAATTATGGTACTCCCCCTTTATTATGTTATTTTCCTTGTCTGGTTTTTGCCTCTCACAGAATTCTTTTTTTTAGTCAATGGAGGGAACCAGAAGGAATTCAGTTAACATTGAATCCAATGGACAAATTGGTGACTATGAGAAATGAAATTTCCTAATGCCTAGAGAGAAAGATATTGTGGTTATGCCGAATCAGTCATCACGATATATGATTAAGAAGGTGAAATTTAGTTGTATGCCTAATTCATCAAAAAAAGAGGAAGATAGACTTTTATAC
The DNA here is from genome assembly GCA_963277665.1 of Viscum album. Classification (NCBI taxonomy): domain Eukaryota; kingdom Viridiplantae; phylum Streptophyta; class Magnoliopsida; order Santalales; family Viscaceae; genus Viscum; species Viscum album. Next base: position 1,075,973,784 of record OY728129.1, read on the forward strand.
ATGTTCGCATGTTGAAGATCATAAAGAAAGGAAGATTGAGATTTATAAAGAAGGGAAGAAGAACCATGACGAATACCTCAAATGGAGGGACAAATGTTATCTGTGTGGAGAAAAGGGTCATAGAGTGACAGACTGTTATGGTGTTCAATGTCTTATTTGTAGAGAACATGGGCATTACCCAACTCAATCCCCCGACCTAAAAAGTATCTTCTAAAATCAAGGAAGGACTTATTACAGGACAATCATTGAAGAGGATGGATTGAAGTGTTTATGTATTGGTATTCTAGAATAATTTTGTTGAGGTACATTTATGGTGTATTAGAATATTTTTGTATTAGTCTATTGTGGTTTTCAATAATTTTATTGTATTGGTAACCATCAAAAGTGATTCAAATATTTTGGAAAGCAGAAGATATGCGCATAATGAAGGGATTAAGAGAAAATTAATGGTTTTATAGTATTCATGAGCTCAATATTGATATAAGGGCTAAGTGATATCATGGTTTGAGTATATATAATTTTGAGGATTTTGGTATGTGGAAAGAGTTATCCTTTTACAGTACTCATGTTTTCACTAAGATTCAATGGGTATTCATTTTTTAAGAGAATACATGATTAAGGAATTCACATGACTGGAATGTGACCAACACGATAAATGAGGGATAAATGATGGCATTCACATGATTGTTATGTGACATTTCATGTAATCATTTTCTTTATACTATGATCTTGGACTGAAGTATTTTAGATAAGCCAAACGATTGGAATGGATTATGTTGGACATAAGTTAGTATTGTTTAAGGATAGAATTTTTTTCGATATTATTGATGGGATGTTATAGTAATGTAGTTATAGAAAAAGGATAACGTGTAGGATTGGTGACAACCCATCACATCAGACAAGGCTGTGGGAATCAAACCCCCAACCGAAGTGCAACTGGTCTTTATCGCATACCACTGGCCTACAGTAAGTCCCTGGTGAGTAGAAACTAGTTTTATTTTATTAAGCGGTATGATATATGAAGTATAAGTTCATTTTTGGAACCATAGACGATTAATCTAACTCTATGATGGACTTATAACATTTAATAACCATTTGTTTGAAACATATGGAATGACCCATCATTCTATCACATGATCTGCTAATCCATCACGAATAACAAATTCAACTTCATTTTTTTAAGGGATGAAGTGGAAATTGTTCAATTCACGAACAATAGTGCGATTGTACAAAAATCATGTATGAATTTCTTTTAATTCACCAACTTTAGGGAAATGATCTTGAAAACCAAAAATGTTGTCCTAGTGACCTTATATCCGATGAATCAGATGGTACTTTATATCATCACAAATCTATGGCTTTGTGATTGTTGGCTTTTTGATAGCCATGTTCTCTTCCACTCTCTATGAGAACTTGATGGTTATATTTTTCCGCCCTATCCATATTTTCACCTATACTCTCCTATATGGAAACTCAATGATGAGTTACCTTGGGTGACCGTTACGTTTCTAACATTATTTTTTAAAGTTATGTTTTATTATTCCTTTTTACAATGTGGGTTTCTATGAATAGTAAACTATTTATAACCCCAATGAATTTCAAGGGTGAAATTAATTTTAAGGGAGTAAAATGTAACAAAAAGAGATTTTATATGATATATTCGTTTTAATTTCTTTCATATCATATGTTGTACGCTACAACAAGATTATCTTGCACTATACGCAACACCGTATTAGATTGCAGTATACGCAACACTATTCTTGGATCGTGTTACACACAATTTCATGTTTGTTTGATAGTAGTTATTCTACGAAACATTGAGTATATATATATATATTCAATGTATTTTGTTAAATGCAACAACAAAAGAGTCATGCACTACACACAACCCTAACTTGGCTTGCAATACATGCAATCACGACCTTCCTCGATATCGTGTGTTGTATGCAATACCGGGTTTTACTAAAAAATGATATATTGTTATAATATTATTATAAACTGGTCTTCATGAATATTATTAACAAGATTTTAAATTTTATAACATTATTATTCATCTTACACATTTTCTAGAACATGGTATAAGAAAAAAATAATTTTTTCGGGTAAAATAATTATATTTCAAAAAATGCAGTTTTGCCGCCTTTTGATGGCGCACCCACGTTAAATATAGTTTTTGACATGTTTATAAGTTAAATTTTACAAAATAAACTTCTTATTTTGAATCATGATATAGAACATTACATTGGATAAAGTTTTGATATTTTTCTGATAACTTTCATATTTTAATGAATAGTAAAAACACGCTATATTTTAATTAAAAACAATTTTTTTCATCATAATAATTTATGTGGATAAATTATAATATTTAATGGTTTTAAAATATAAATTTAATATATTTTTACCATTTAATACAATGTATGTAATTAGCGTTGATTTAACCTTGAATTCGTAGGTTAAATCAATTCAATCGTTTGCAATGTTTTAAACAAAAACCCGTTTTCTTTCGACAACGGGATTAATATTAAATTAATTACTGAAACTTATGTGTTTTCAATTTTGAAAAATGGATTCCATATTTGGAATCAGTGGGTCCAAATTATGTTAATAAGCTACTTTTTATTTTTGGGCATTATGAATAGTAACTACGGTAAATTTTATTTACCATAGTTAAAGGTAAATCGGGTAATTAAAGGTAAATATAAGATTATAAAATTACCCTAACACCTATCAAAATCCTATTGGATGACTAAACGTCGTCCCATATCACCTAAGGGTCGGATTATAATCATTTAATGGACTTTTTAGATGAAAATAACTTAATTATAATTAAAACCAAAGAAAGTGACAACATGTCACTCTCTTAAATCTTATAAGTATATTAATTTTAATTTAGTTAAAAACATCATGAAACATAGAACATGAATAGTCTCCCGAAATCTAATGAAATTATCTACATCATATGAATTTATTTTTAATTTTTAGGGATTAATTAATTATCATTAATTGTGACACAATAGTGATGCAGAAAATTGTTTATCTAGTGAAAAATCAATAATATAGTTTTTATTAAACAAATAGTGACCATAAAAGGCACCCAAACCTGACAAAAAATTATTGGACATGTAAATGTAAAACATAATAATCCAATGGTCGAATATTTGACCATTTGGGGTCGTATAAAAGCGATTATAACACTTATATTATTTTATTTTAAATGATCTCAAAGTTGCCACCTTCATAATTTAATAAATATAATAATTTAAATATTGTGATTTGAAGATGATAAATTAGATTAAATGTTTTATTGTGAAGGTTAATATATTTATCTTCATCATAGGATTTTATTTTTAATTTTTATGCTTCAAATAAGTATATTTAATAATTATACAAAAATATTGTAGTAATTATTTTATTAAGAGATAAACCAAATAAATGGTTTTAAAAATAATAAAATAAATATTATATGAATTTTTTAATCTTCTCCAATAATTTTATAGATATATATTACCTTTTATGAATCTATTAACGCTTTTAGTTTGAACATAACTTCTATATATTTATTATTTAAATTCAAATAAATGAATAGTGTCAAAATTGACACTATTGTTATGTTATAAAAATAACATATTATAAAATTGTTTAAAAATCACAAAAACATTTAAAAATTATAAATTTAAATTTATATGGTCAAACATGTTATAAATTATCCAATTATGGAAAATTCAAAATAAATAAGTAATTATTTATTATAATTTAAAATTTAGAATTTTATTACCACTAATAAAATTGAATAGATTAAATAAGGATAAATCAAAATGATAAGGTTTAAAATAAAATCAAAACATGTCTAAATTTAATTGGTTGATGAGATTACAACACTATCTCATCTAATATTCAAATATTAGTCATTTTGGAGGTTTTTAAGTGGGTTTAGATTTATTATAAATTAATATTTTTAAGATTTCCAAAGGTGCCCCTCTCCTCCCTTATAAAAGGGCACCTCCTCCCTCCCTTCTTCACACCAATTTGAGCCATCAAGCTCGGCCAAACCCTACCAAATTTTCTTCTCCAATTCCTTAGAAAAATCCTAGAGGTCCTGGTCTTCTTCAAAGACCAATTTCAGTGCCCTAAGAGGAGGTCTCAAAGAGGCTCTTCAAAGAAGAGTAGGTTCGGATACATACGAAGCATATCCGACATAAGGTAAGGGATAACTTTTCCAATCTCGTTCTTATCCGAGATTGTTTATTCGTAAGTATTTACTGGGGTTATTGTTCTCATCCATGTACATGTTTCCTAAAAATTGTTTCATGTATGTTTAATGTCCTTTTACCCATTTTTGACTTTTAATACATGGTATGTATCAGATTCTTTCTTTTACAAGGTACTTTTTGACTTTTCCGGAAAAAGTATGTGAAGAATTATTTTTTTAACTTATAAGGCATAAAATAATTTTTACTGCCTTACAAAGCCTTATTTTTATGAAGCTTCCTCAAAAATATTTTATTACTATTTTCAACAAAATACATTTAATTTAAAATTCAATGGAATTTTGTGAAAAGAAAATGATTTTGAAGAAGAAATGATATTTTCCTCAAGAATTCATTTCAAGTGTTTTATCAAAACCATTTTCCATATAAGATGAAATTATTTAATATGTGTATGTTTAAAGTATAATGTCTCTATGATTTACATGGTTTCACTTTTCTTATTATGAAATGATATACATTTCTTTTATATGGATTATGTGATGATAGGATGATGTTTGTGAAACCCATTTTATTCGTTGGGTTATTATGAATGATGTATGTTTATTTTGTGGAACAAGTTAGAATGATTTCATTATGGGATGGGTGGGACCTATATCTCCCTCCAATGCATTGGATAAAGATTTATATCTCATGAGATAGACATGACTGGATAGACAAGTTAAACCGGTTCAGTAATACAGGACTGGAATGAGGAGTGAACTCGATTCAGAAAGGGACTTTGTCCACTAAGATGGTCTTGGAAGCAATTCCTTGGCTAATATGGAAATCATATCATGTGATTAATTGTCACGACCCGCCCTCGGGGTCCGTGCCGTGACTACCCCAAGCCCGCCTTCCATAGGCCAGGGGCTGGCGACTAGCACCAAGGCGTAAATCCCGGTAAAAAGGGAAGGCATTGCATTTGATAAGTAAACACACACCACAGAGTAAACAAGCGGAAAGTAAACACTAAGCAAGCAGAGTAAGACTGAAAGTGCGGAAAGGTAAATGGGCCAGAAGACAAACCCAAACTGAAAGTAAAGTACAACTCGAAAAGGGAAAAACAATAACTGTAAAGTAAAAGCCGCTACTCCGAGCTGTCCACCGGAAATCCCACCTGAAGGGTGGGTACAGATAGCTCCTCTGCTCCACGGGTCCCGCCGTCCGCTCCGTGCACGTCCGGCCCAGTGGTCCACCTCCGGGTACCGTTCCGCTCTGCAAGCCTCAGCTAAGGTCAACGTTGTCTATCATCTGCAACCAACACAACGTAGTGCGGGCAAAGCCCGTGCAGGGGTGAGTATAAGCTACTCAGTAGGGACCCCGAGACCCCTGAAGGTCTCTCAAATCCACAAAGGATAAACCACGAAGAAAAGTAACAATCACGAAGTACAACTGACACTGCTTAGGTATATGCCCATACATATACCTAAGTCATCAATTTCCGTTCGGCTCCAACACCGAGCCCAAGAACAACCCAATCCACAAAAAAGAGTAAACAAGTTTATGAAATCAACGGATAACCATTACCCAGGTATATGCCCATACATATACCTAAGTTATCAAGTGACCCATCTCAATCATGAGGAATCACAAAGATCATTGACTCAGCTCAAACCAGGATTTTCATTATCGAAACCGTAGCTGCTGAAGAGCCCCGTCTCTAAAGTGTGCAGTAGTCCTGACACGACTCCGAGGTACTGCTCACTAACCTATGACTGCTGAGGTACTCCTCCTGTCGAGTACTGCGGGTTTGCGGCCAACTACCGGGCGCTCCGTCCGCTGAGGGTCTGTCGCCAAATACCGGGAGCTCACCCTAATAGCCTACTGAGGTACTCCTCCTGTCGAGTACCGCGGGTTTACTGCCAACTACCAGGCGCTCCGTCCGCCGTGGGTCTGCTGCCAACTACTGGGCGCTCCGTCCACTGGGCTAGTCGACTCACTCCAAGTCGAGTCGGTCAAGCAGTCGTCAGGTCTCAGTCATCTACACGGTCTCCGTACTCCGCACGCACGTCTCCACCGTCGCGTGTCTGTCGCTACAACCAAGCGCACATACTCCGTAGAGTATCGCGGGTCCGCCGCTACAACCAAGCGCTCCACCGCCAAGGGTCTGCTGCTGCATCCAAGCGCACCACCACTGTCAAGTACCACGGGTCCGCCGCTACCCCCAAGCGCTCCACCGCCCAAGGTAAACAGAAGATTCAGTTCACACATGTTCGGTAGCACTGTTCCACGTAGGATCGCTGAGTGCTGTAGTCGTCGTCGTCGAATCCACATAGGATCTCTGTACTGTCGTCGTCGCAGTCACCGTAGCAGTAGTAGTCATAGTAACAGTCGCAGCCAGCACTAGGGTTCCCGCACACAGCAAGCTCGTTCGGAGGATCCGCTCCACGAGCCGAGAGGCTGATACATCAACTGTCTCAAAGTCCAGAGTTGATGTATCCAAAAGTTCCGTATCGTCAACAGGAACTCAACGCAACAGACGGCGCGTCGATCGGACGCCCGGTCTGAGAGATATTGGCATTTTCGTTCCCGGGGCCCGGTTGGTTTTTAAGGAAAAACCAACCCGACCGTACTCCACCTGCGTCCAAACCTTGGGCGGAGTATGCCAAAAGATCCATCTCACTAAGAGGAACACAACGCGACTGACGGCGCGTCAATCGGACGTTCGTAGCTCAAGATATGAGTGTTTCCGCTCCGAAGGCCCGGTTGGTTTCGTGAACGAACCAACCCGGCCGAACTCAAAGTAAACCGAAACCTTGAGTGCGATATACCGAAACGACCGTATCGATCCAAGGATCGCGTTTCCACAGACGGTTCGTCATTCGGAGGTTCGAGGCTCATGTTATGGCCAAAAGACCAAAACAGGTTCAAAACGGGGGGGTCCGGGTCCGGGCCGACCCGGCCCGACCCCCCCTGGGCGGCGCGGCGGCCGGCGGCGGCGCGGCGGCCTGGCGGCGCGGCGGCACGGCGGCGCGGCGGCGCAGCGGCGCGGGGTGCCGCGGCGGCTCGGCCGCCCACGGTCGGCACGCGGGGGGCAAGCCCCGCTGATTAGGGTGGTCGCGCGGCCTTTGTGCCGCGCCAAAAAAAAACAAGACACGACCCCCGCACGTGGGGGCCGGCTGGGAACAAACCGGGGGGCCGGCTGCCCCCCTTCCTTCAAGGAACCGCCCCCCTCATTAAGAGGGGGGTTTTGTTGAACCGGTCGGGGGATTTAATCCCCCGATTTTCTGTCATCCGGTCGGCCAGCTGGCCGACCGGTTTTTACCAACGGGACCGGAAATTCCGGTCCCGCCTTCGACTTCCGACGCCGGCGGCCCGGCCGCCAGTCTCCTCTTCCGCCGCGGCCCGGAACCGGCCGCGGTGTTCGTCGTCCGGCGCGGTGCGACGGCACCGCGCCCCCTTCGCCGTGCCATGATTCTTTTCAACGCGGCGCGACGGCGTCGTGTTCTTGAAGATTTTTACTTGACGTAGTGCGACGGCGCCACATAAATTATTTGTACGATCATCCGCGTGGTGCGACGACACCACGCCACTTGCTTCCACCTGCATGAATAAACATGAACGATGGAGGGGGGGTTCAGCCGTGTTCATGCGGTCCGGCCCCCCTCACGTTAACTATAACACTTAAATTAAAATATTTCAAAGCCTCACGTAGACATGCGATCCACGAGCAAGAAATGGAATAATTAAAGAATGAAACAACAACCCCTACCTCGGGTTAAAGATTCGAAGATTCGCCTACGTTCCGCGGAAGACGGCGTCGCGGAGGTCGGGCGTCGCGGTCGTCGTTCGTCAAATCCGTTGACGAAGAGATATTCCCGAAGAGACACGTCGTTGGCGGATCTTCGTTCACCGACGAAGAAGGTCCGAGGAGGAAGCGGCGTTCTTCGTCGGAAAAAAGAGCATTCCTCGTCAAGTCTTGAGGAAAGTCAAATAATAAAGAAAACAACGAACTCAAGAACCTCTACCTCGTTAGTCGCACGTTGACGTAGTCATGAAATATCGGTGTCGCGGAGGAAGAGTCGTTGTCGATGGCGTTCGTCGCGGAAAACCGTCGCGGAAGAGTACGTCGCGTCGCGGATACGGCGTCGCGGATGAACCGTGTTCTTCGGCGGAGAAGTTCTTCGTTGAAGAACGACGTTCTTCGCGTTCTTCGTTGAGTTTGAAGAAGAAGAAGAGCTCTCCACCTCTCAAGAAGACAAACGATCAACCCAAAATAAAATAAGCTACACCATATTTTATTTTTACTTTGCCAACCTTTCAAAATTCAAAAGTTGAATTCAATTCATTAATTAAATCTAGAGTTGACAAAATTAAATGAAGAGATAGGTTGGCAAGAAATAAAGTAGGGAAGAGTTACGTAATTAAGAGGGGGTTTAGAGGGGTTAGGGAATTTGAAAAGAATTAGGGGTTCGTGTGGGCCCCACCACATTTAATCCTCCCAAGGGAGGTTAAGTGGGTGTGGGTCCCACTTCCAACTTCCTTTGATAGGTTTTAACAAGTAAAAATAAAATTGTTCTTCACAATTTTATTTAACTCAAACTAAAAACCCCAAAACTTAACTTTCAACCCGCAACAAACGCAACTCCCGAAAAGGTCTCTTTAAGCGAATATCGGCGCTGCGAGTTCATCGGTGCCCTCGGATTTCAATTCCGGGCACCGGATCAAAAGTTAGGAATTCCCGCTCGTTCGTTCACTGAACGTACCCGAGCCAAACTTCGGAAATTAATTCTGGGCACTCCGGGCCTCGGAATCAGGTGCCGTCTGAAACCGCGTTCTTGTAAAATTCTAAAGAAAATTAAAAAAAAAATCCTTGAATTTTACGGGTCTTTACATTACTCCCACCTCAGGGCTTTACGTCCCCGTAAAGCTACATCAAAAACTAGGGAAACAAAAGAGGGTACTGAGCACGCATCTGAGCCTCCCGCTCCCATGTGCTCTCCTGGAGATTCTCGTGTTGCCATCTGATGTGCACGAGAGGAATCGATTTCCCACGCAGGACCCGCTCCTGTCGATCCTCTATCTCCACCGGGACCTCCGTAGAAGTCGCCCCATCGTCAACGTCAAGCTCCTCAGCTGGAATACGTGGAAAACGTCATGCACCCGGTGGAACTGAGGTGGTAGAGCCAGGCGATAAGCCACCTCGCCAACCTTGCTGAGGACCTGGAAGGGTCTGATGAAGCGCGGAGATATCTTGCCGCCTCGGCCAAATCTCCGAATACCACGTCGAGGTGAGACCCGCAAGAAGACGTGGTCGCCATCCTCGAACTCCAGTGGCCTCCGCCTCCTGTCAGCATATGACTTCTGCCGGCTCTGAGCTGTCCTCATCCGCTCCTGGATGACCTGGACCTTCTCTGGTTCCACAAGAGCTGCAAGATTTCTTCTTTGCCGATAAGAGAAATCTGGTCTCATCCCCTGGATGAACCACATTCTTTGCCTAAAACAGTCAATCCTAACATGGATGATTCTAATCCATTCCAAGGATGACGTCGTAAGGCCTCGACGCTACTACTAAGAGATTCAACCGTTACTCTCGCCTCCAAGGGTTGAGTCACACTGTCGGCATCAGTGTGTGGTAACTGGGTCTCCTCCAGTAGATGTCTCACAAGTGAGGGTCAAGTCAACAGCCAAAACTGGAACCTCTTAGTAACATCACGAAAGAGGACAGGAACGAAAATATCACAAAGGTATGCGTCTTTTATTATTGCATCTCATAATACAAGACGCTACACAAAAGCAACAAGGAACCAGAAGTACAAAGGTTGTTATCCACTAGTTCTGCTCTTGTCCATCGGCTCCTAGAGCTCCATGATCGAAAGCCTCGGCTGCCTGAAGCTGAGCTCTCCCCTGCGGTCGGGGTGGACCTCCTGGTGGTGGTGGTGGTGGAAGAGCCTCAAAGCGTCGCCCACCACCTGCTGCTCGTCCAGCTCCTCTGCCTCGTCCGCCTCCTCCCTGCGGACCGCCACGGTCGAACCTCTGCCTCTGCCTAGGAGGTTCTTCACTTAACTGTTGATCATCAGCATGGCGGGTCGGACAATCACGAGCCATGTGACCAATCCCGCCACAGGAGTAACACTGCCCACTCTCGGCACGCCTGGCTCTGACTCCACCCCGGCTTCCCCGTACAACTGAGCCTGAGTCGTGCAGTCGGCCACCGGTAGGTCTGGTCTGCCTGGAACCCTGAGACATCCGTCGGCTACCTGCTGCAGATGACTCTGCCACGAGCCGCCCTGTGGTGAGTTGCTGTGCTGGTGTAGACTCAGCAAGGAAACTCTCGATCAGAAGTGCCCGCTCCAGTACTCCTGTCTGAGTCGGTATGCTGAGGGAGATCAGTGATGCCCTGATCTCGTGTCTCAAACCCTGCTCGAAGGTCCGAGCCCGAAAGAAGGGGTCCCGTACCATGTCTGTCGAGTACCGAGAAAGGTCGGTGAACCTTGCCGCGTACTGAGCGACCGTCATGCTTCCCTGCCGCAGCTGTAGAAGCTCCTGGATACGCACCGCGCGAAGGGTGGCTGGGACGAACTCCGAGCGGAAGAGGCTCTCAAAGTCCGTCCAAAGTAGGGATGCCTCATCGTGCACCTGGAGCATCAAGCTCCACCATCGTCCTGCTGCTGCGTGTAGTAGGCTCGCAGCGAGGATCACCATGAGGTCTGCCGGTGTCCTCACTAGCCTAAACACTCGAACCACTGCCTCCAGCCAGTCCTCTGCTGCCTGGGGATCCGTCTCCCCGCGAAACCTGGGCGGTCGCTGGCGCTGAAACTCATGCAGTGCGCTGAGGCGACGTGCATCGTCAGCGGCTGCTGCTGGAAGCATCGGGGGATCGGCGGGTAAAGCTACCGCCGATGCCACTACTGGAAAAGGGCCCTGCACCGAGGCCTCGTCGCTCGGTGGGCTGTCGTCTCGCTCGACTCTCGGAACCCTAGCTGGCTGCCGTCGTGGGGCCATCCTGAAAGGAGACAGGTGCGCCACGGTCAAACAGTATACCTGGTGAGCTGATATAAGTAAATCACAAAGAAAACTTTGAAACACACACGCAATCAATGTTTTTGTGTATTAAGTCGGAAATCAGAAGTCAGGGTCCTTGTGTACGGATACGTCGGCCGCCGCACCAACACTGGACTCCCTGGACTGATAACCACACTCAATACGCTAAACATTATTGCTTCACATAGAAAAGATCAGAGTTCGCGGTAGAACCGAACTCCTTTGATACCAATTTGTCACGACCCGCCCTCGGGGTCCGTGCCGTGACTACCCCAAGCCCGCCTTCCATAGGCCAGGGGTGGCGACTAGCACCAAGGCGTAAATCCCGTTAAAAAGGGAAGGCATTGCCTTTGATAAGTAAACACACACCACAGAGTAAACAAGCGGAAAGTAAACACTAAGCAAGCAGAGTACGACTGAAAGTGCGGAAAGGTAAATGGGCCAGAAGACAAACCCAAACTGAAAGTAAAGTACAACTCGAAAAGGGAAAAACAGCAACTGTAAAGTAAAAGCCGCTACTCCGAGTTGTCCACCGGAAATCCCACCTGAAGGGTGGGTACAGATAGCTCCTCTGCTCCACGGGTCCCGCCGTCCGCTCCGTGCACGTCCGGCCCAGTGGTCCACCTCCGGGTACCGTTCCGCTCTGCAAGCCTCAGCTAAGGTCAACGCTGTCCGTCGTCTGCAACCAACACAACGTAGTGCGGGCAAAGCCCGTGCAGGGGTGAGTATAAGCTACTCAGTAGGGACCCCGAGACCCCTGAAGGTCTCTCAAATCCACAAAGGATAAACCACGAAGAAAAGTAACAATCACGAAGTACAACTGACACTGCTTAGGTATATGCCCATACATATACCTAAGTCATCAATTTCTGTTCGGCTCCAACACCGAGCCCAAGAACAACCCAATCCACAAAGAAGAGTAAACAAGTTTATGAAATCAACGGATAACCATTACCGAGGTATATGCCCATACATATACCTAGGTTATCAAGTGACCCATCTCAATCATGAGAAATCACAAAGATCATTGACTCAGCTCAAACCAGGATTTTCATTATCGAAACCGTAGCTGCTGAAGAGCCCCGTCTCTAAAGTGTGCAGTAGTCCTGACACGACTCCGAGGTACTGCTCACTAACCTATGACTGCTGAGGTACTCCTCCTGTCGAGTACTGCGGGTTTGCGGCCAACTACTGGGCGCTCCGTCCGCTGAGGGTCTGTCGCCAAATACCGGGCGCTCACCCTAATAGCCTACTGAGGTACTCCTCCTGTCGAGTACCGCGGGTTTGCTACCAACTACCAGGCGCTCCGTCCGCCGTGGGTCTGCTGCCAACTACTGGGCGCTCCGTCCACTGGGCTAGTCGACTCACTCCAAGTCGAGTCGGTCAAGCAGTCGTCAGGTCTCAGTCATCTACACGGTCTTCGTACTCCGCACGCACGTCTCCACCGTCGCGGGTCTGTCGCTACAACCAAGCGCACATACTCCGTAGAGTATCGCGGGTCCGCCGCTACAACCAAGCGCTCCACCGCCAAGGGTCTGCTGCTGCATCCAAGCGCACCACCACTGTCAAGTACCACGGGTCCGCCGCTACCCCCAAGCGCTCCACCGCCCAAGGTAAACAGAAGATTCAGTTCACACAGGTTCGGTAGCACTGTTCCACGTAGGATCACTGAGTGCTGTAGTCGTCGTCGTCGAATCCACACAGGATCTCTGTACTGTCGTCGTCGCAGTCACCGTAGCAGTAGTAGTCACAGTAACAGTCGCAGCCAGCACTAGGGTTCCCGCACACAGCAAGCTCGTTCGGAGGATCCGCTCCACGAGCCGAGAGGCTGATACATCAATTGTCTCAAAGTCCAGATTTGATGTATCCAAAAGTTCCGTATCGTCAACAGGAACTCAACGCAACAGACGGCGCGTCGATCGGACGCCCGGTCTGAGAGATATTGGCATTTTCGTTCCCGGGGCCCGGTTGGTTTTTAAGGCAAAACCAACCCGACCGTACTCCACCTGCGTCCAAACCTCGGGCGGAGTATGCCAAAAGATCCGTCTCACTAAGAGGAACACAACGCGACTGACGGCGCGTCAATCGGACGTTCGTAGCTCAAGATATGAGCGTTTCCGCTCCGAAGGCCCGGTTGGTTTCGTGAACGAACCAACCCGGCCGAACTCAAAGTAAACCGAAACCTTGAGTGCGATATACCGAAACGACCGTATCGATCCAAGGATCGCGTTGCCGCAGACGGTTCGTCATTCGGAGGTCCGAGGCTCAAGTTATGACCAAAAGACCAAAACAGGTTCAAAACGGGGGGGTCCGGGTCCGGGCCGACCCAGCCCGACCCCCCCCCTGGGCGGCCGGCGGCGCGGCGGCGCGGCGGCGCGGGGTGCCGCGGCGGCTCGGCCGCACACGGTCGGCACGCGGGGGGGCAAGCCCCGCTGATTAGGGTGGTCCCGCGGCCTTTGTGCCGCGCCAAAAAAAAAACAAGACACGGCCCCCGCACGTGGGGGCCGGCTGGGAACAAACCGGGGGGCCGGCTGCCCCCCTTCCTTCAAGGAACCGCCCCCCTCATTAAGAGGGGGGTTTTGTTGAACCGGTCGGGGGATTTAATCTCCCAGTTTTCTGTCATCCGGCCGGCCAGCTGGCCGGCCGGTTTTTACCAACGGGACCGGAAATTCCGGTCCCGCCTTCGACTTCCGACGCCGGTGGCCCGGCCGCCGGTCTCCTCTTCCGCCGCGGCCCGGAACCGGCCGTGGTCTTTTCGTCCCGCCGTGGCCCGGAACCGGCCGCGGTGTTCTTCGTCCGGCGCGGTGCGACGGCACCGCGCCCCCTTCGCCGTGCCATGATTCTTTTCAACGCGGCGCGACGGCGTCGTGTTCTTGAAGATTTTTCCTTGACATAGTGCGACGGCGCCGCGTAAATTATTTGTACGATCATCCGCGTGGTGCGACGGCACCACGACACTTGCTTCCACCCGCATGAATAAACATGAACGATGGAGGGGGGGTTCGGCCGTGTTCATGCGGTCCGGCCCCCCTCGCGTTAACTATAACACTTAAATTAAAATATTTCAAAGTCTCACGTAGACATGCGATCCACGAGCAAGAAATGGAATAATTAAAGAATGAAACAACAACCCCTGCCTCGGGTTAAAGATTCGAAGATTCGCCTACGTTCCGCGGAAGACGGCGTCGCGGAGGTCGGGTGTCGCGGTCGTCGTTCGTCAAATCCATTGACGAAGAGATATGCCCGAAGAGACACGTCGTTGGCGGATCTTCGTTCGCCGACGAAGAAGGTCCGAGGAGGAAGCGGCGTTCTTCGTCGGAAAAAAGAGCGTTCCTCGTCAAGTCTTGAGGAAAGTCAAATAATAAATAAAACAACGAACTCAAGAACCTCTATCTCGTTAGTCGCACGTTGACGTAGTCGTGAAATATCGGTATCGCGGAGGAAGAGTCGTTGTCGATGGCGTTCGTCGCGGAAAACCGTCGCGGAAGAGTACGTCGCGTCACGGATACGACGTCGCGGATGAACCGTGTTCTTCGGCGGAGAAGTTCTTCGTTGAAGAACGACGTTCTTCGCGTTCTTCGTTGAGTTTGAAGAAGAAGAAGAGCTCTCCACCTCTCAAGAAGACAAACGATCAACCCAAAATAAAATAAGCTACACCTTATTTTATTTTTACTTTGCCAACCTTTCAAAATTCAAAAGTTGAATTCAATTCATTAATTAAATCTAGAGTTGACAAAATTAAATGAAGAGATAGGTTGGCAAGAAATAAAGTAGGGAAGAGTTACGTAATTAAGAGGGGGTTTAGAGGGGTTAGGGAATTTGAAAAGAATTAGGGGTTCGTGTGGGCCCCACCACACTTAATCCTCCCAAGGGAGGTTAAGTGGGTGTGGGTCCCACTTCCAACTTCCTTTGATAGGTTTTAACAAGTAAAAATAAAATTGTTCTTCACAATATTATTTAACTCAAACTAAAAACCCCAAAACTTAACTTTCAACCCGCAACAAATGCAACTCCCGAAAAGGTCTCTTTAAGCGAATATCGGCGCTGCGAGTTCATCAGTGCCCTCGGATTTCAATTCCGAGCACCGGATCAAAAGTTAGGAATTCCCGCTCGTTCGTTCACTGAACGTACCCGAGCCAAACTTCGGAAATTAATTTCGGGCACTCCGGGCCTCGGAATCAGGTGCCGTCTGAAACTGCGTTCTTGTAAAATTCTAAAGAAAATTAAAAAAAAAATTCCTTGAATTTTACGGGTCTTTACATTAATGGTTACCACAATTACTTGTTTTATTCCCATGCTATTTTATCATTATTAATGTTTCTTTAGGATCTATGCCTTACGTACTTCTTTGTTTTATGTCATTGCTCAATCTTTTGATGTTTAAACATTATGTTCATGTTTTTAAGATCAAATGTATATGGTATGTTTTATTTTATCCATGCATAACCTTACTGAGTATTTGAGATCACCTTTTTTATGTTTTCTTTTCCCCAGGATATAATGAAATTTTTTAGGTAAGAAAAAAAGGGGAAGATCTTTATGGGAGATGTTGAAGATCTTTCACCACGATTAGAATATTACATTCCATGTTTCCAAAGACACTAAACTATTACGGTCCTTGTGTGTATGTTTTTCTTATGTATTAATTATTCCGCAAAAGTAATTTAATGTTCATGTACGTCAAGCTTCAGGTCTCTACACACGTCATCTCAGAGTCTAGAGTATCTATGAACCTAGAGAAAGTGAGAGCTATAGTTTTCTGGGAGCATCCGAAGAACGTTTTTGAGGTGCGGATTTTTCTAGGGCAGGATGTGTACTATAGACGCTTCATTTAGGACTTCTCATGCCAACAACACCGTTTACAGGTCTGACCGAGAAGGGGCGAAGTTATTATGTTCAGATTCTTGTGAGTTAGCCTTTTAGTAGCTGAAAGGGAGGTTGACGTCAGCACCGATACTAGTCTTGTCGACGCCAGGAAAGGGCTATACTATTTTTTGTGATGCTTCGGGTATTAGGCTAGGATATGTTCTTATGAAGGGAGATTGGGTCGTCACTTACGGGTCTAGGCCATTGAGGCCTCATGAGAGAAACTACCCGACACACGATCTGGAGTTGGCAGCAGTTGTTCATGCCTTATGCTGTTGGAGAAACTATCTTCTAGGAGGGCACTTTATGGTTTATCCCGAACACAAGAGTCTCAATTATATCTTCACACAACATGTTCTAAATCTGAGACATCGCAGGTGGGTCGAGTATCTTAAGTCCTTTGACTTTGACCTTCCCTATATGCTGGGATATGGCAATGCAGTGGATGATTCTTTGAGTAGGAGAACTCAGATTCAGGCAGTTCAGGAGGCCAGAAATGAGTGGCATCATTTGGCTCTGTTCTCTGAGATGCATATGGAGGTGCACGATAGGCAAGGACATAAATTTCTTTTATCTATGGTTGTTACCTCTACACTTCTTGATCAGGTATGAATGAGGAAACTATCAGATTCGGAGGCCTTAGAATGGCGGGAGTGTGTGTAAGGAGGGGACCCTCTTCCTGGATGGACAGTGGGTGAGGATGAGATATTGCGTTTCGAGGGACCCGTATAGGTGAGAGCAGACATACGTGAGGAGATGATTCGGAATTTCCATTACTCTGTTTGGGCAGTTCATCATGACGTCCCCAAGATGTATCGAGATCTTCATCACCAGTACCGGTGGCGAGGTATGAAGAGATATGTTGCTGGGTTTTTCATGAAATGTTCTACTTACCAGCAAGTGAAATCCTTGCATCAGCAACCAGCAAGGCCTTTACAACAGTTAACCATTCCGAAGTGGAAGTGGAAAGATGTCGTTATGGATTTCGTGACTGGGTTACCGAGGTCACCTCGAGGAAGTGATTCTGTTTGGGTCATCATCGACAGGCTTACGATGGTAGAACACTTCTTGCCGATCAAGGAAACTTTCTGAGTTGATGATCCAGGAAGACTGTACATCCGAGTGATTGTACATCTAAATGGACTTCCACACTCCATTGTTTCAGATAGGGATCCACGCTTTACCTCTCGGTTCTGGCAGGGACTTCAGAAGGCCATGGGTACATAGGTACTTTTTAGTACAACATACCATCCCCAAACTGATGGCCAGTCCGAGGGCACGATCCAGGTGCTTGAGGATATGCTCCAAGCATGAATTCCAGACATCAGCGGTTCTTGGGAGAAGCATATACCTATTGTAGAGTTCACCTACAACAACAGTTTTCAGGGAACCATTCAGATTCCACCATACGAGGCTCTATACGGTAGGCCATGCCGATCATCGTTATGCTGGCTGGAGGTAGGAGAAGCAAATTTTCTAGGACCTCATCTTGTTCAGGAGACCTCAGAGAAGATAGAGTTGATTCAGAAGAGTATGGCTATAGCATAGTCTTGATAAAAGTATTATGCTGATCAGCAGAGACAACCTTTGGAGTTTGAGTTCAGAGATCAGGTTTTCCTGCGTGTCGCACTGAGGTTGGGACACAAGAGGATTCGATGATAGGGTAAGCATTCACCGCGGTACGTCGGGCCGTTTGAGGTATTGGAGAGAGTTTGGCCGATTTCCAATCGGTTGCAACTACCTCAGAGGTACCGGGCTATGCACATCATCTTCCACTTCCCTCAGTTCCGACTATACTTTTCAGTCCCATCTCATGTCTTTCGGCCTGAGGAGGTTGAGCTTGAAGCGGATCCGTAGTTTGAAGAGCATCCTATCCAAATTGTTGATCGCAGTAAAAAGGTTCTCTTAGGCTGGTCTGTTCCTCTGGTACGAGTGCTACAGAAGAATGAGTGAGTACAGGATGTGACTTGGGAGAGGGAGGCTAAGATTCGATCATAGTGGCCGGAGCTATTCGAGGTTTCTTCTTCTACCCCCATCTAGGGAAATTCGAGGAGAAATTTTTTAAAGTGGGGAAGTTTGTAAGAAACCGGATCTTAATTTTAGGTATTTCTTTCCTTTTCTGGAGTTTTTGAGAATTGTTGGAGTTTCTAGAAATTTTTGAAGTACACACCATGTACTTTATGAGTACACACTGTGTACTCTTTTCCTACTTAAAACTGTGTGATAGACGGGTCCAGATCACACACTCGGTGTGTAGGGGTTACATGGTGGCCGATTTTGGCAGATTACGGAAAAACCCACTACACGCCATGTAATTTAAAAATACACACCGTGTACTTTTTTATTTTCACTAAACAGACCGGGGTCGCGCCTCATCATCATAATCATCTTTTTATAGTTCTGGTTCGACCGAGTGATGTCGTACGGCCGCGAAACTTCTCCGGATTCCTAAGCCTCCATTCGTTCTCTGATTCGAGCTCTTTCGATTGCGTTGGAAGCGCAACGGTGAGTTCTTCTTATTCTTGAGCCTTGTTTTTCAATTATTCCTCCCTATCAAGTTATCTACAATTGAATGTTTTTTGCGTTTTCTCAGATCTATGACGTTCTAGGGAGAATCAACCATCATGGTACATGTATATCGATCTCTTAGGATCGAGGTAGGTGGTTTTTCCTTACCATTCAATGTCTATGTGTTTATGTGTTAATTTACACCGATACCCGTGAACAGGGTATTGTGTGTTACCCATTTTTTCCTTCGTTTTTTTCCTGCCTTTCTGGTATTCTTGTGTAGAGGTAATTTGACCATGTTAGAGGATAATTTGTTATGCATGGATGTTTTTTCCCTTTCTTTCTTATGTTTAGGAACTTTGAGTCTCATCTTCCTTTGGATGCTACACCTATTTTCATGCCTCGCGGTTATAGGTTGAAGTGAAACTCATGACATTCTTGTTGCCTTGTATACTGTTTAGCTAAGTATCTTTATAGGTGTACTTTTGTATGCCAAGTAGATATATAGGTGTACTTTGGCCATATAGCATTTTTATACATTGATTGACTTGGGGCTGAGAGAACATGGTGGTATAGACTATAAGGGATAGACCGAGTGAGCTTCCCAGAGAGTCTTAGATATTATAGACTACAGAGGGGATGGACTGAGTGAGCTCCCAAAAAGTCTTGGATTTTATAGACTACATGAGGGTATACCGAGTAAGCATCCTCAGAGAGTCTTACCTTGTTTGAATCACTTTAAGAAACTTCCAAGGATAGATGAGGAATTGCCCGAGTGAGCTTCCTTAGAGAGTTTGTGGTATACCTGAGGTTATAGGAGCAATTGACCAAGATAGCTTCCTCATAGAGTCTCTAGACCTTGGGGCTAAGAGGGTTAGACGGTGTGATATTCCTCAACAGAGTCCTTGAATTCCCTAGACTATAAGAATAATTGATCGAGTGAGCTTCCCTAGAGAGTCTCATTAACTCATATGACCATGCCAGAGGGGTTAGGCTGAGTGCACTGCCCAGAGGGTTGTGGTACATTTTGGATAGGACCAGACGAGATTGCTGCGAGTACTTACCAGAGGGTTTCCAGATTATTAGCTATTTGTTACACTGTTGTTGATTTGTTGTGGATTGGTTGATTCTATGTATAATAATATTTTACTACTTACTATTACTGCCTACTGCTTGTTGTTTCTGTTTACTGCTTATTGTACTTTTACCTGCAATATACTCACTGACTGTTAGGAACAAATCTTTAGGTGAATGCCTACTGGGATTTTATCTCACACCCTATTTTGGACATTCTTTTGGGCCCAAGAATACTATTTTGTTGGAGATATAGACAAGGGAAAGCACCCTCTGACTTCTGGAACTTGATTTCATGGAGCAGGAGAGCATGGGACCAAGCATTGGCTTGTGATGCTGAGGATCTGTTTACTTTTCTTTTGTACTTGTTTTGGGACTGTAGTGTTTTCTAGAATTGCGACATGTTTGGCTGCTTTCCTAGTTATGTATCATGCATCATTTCATACATACATATGTGCTCCAGTTGTAGATTTTATATTGTTGGCTATTACTGCTTCCGCTATTTCATGTTTATTTTTGTTCCATTGTGTACTCTCCCAATGAGGGCATAGTTTCCCCACTATCACACCCAAGGCCCTCACTTCTAGTTGGCAGCCTCTGGAATTTGGGGAATCTCCCTTGAGGCCATGTGACCAACTGGGTACGGGGCACCTCTAGGTGGCTTCCGGCACCGGGATGTTACAGATACAAAGTGTCATGTGGATGTCACATTTGTATGAAACTATAAAACTAATATAATAGTGGTTACAACTAATAAAACACACATGTATTGTTGTAAACATATATGTTAATGGTCATCAAGTCATTTTTGATCTATGTTAATTATATTTTTCTATATAATTCAAAGTAGAATCACACCTTTATTATTTTGTTTAAATGAAAAATAACTTTTTAGGGGTCAAAACTACGAAGATGAATTAAGATCAGTTTCAAAACATAGTATAATTATCATCACGAAATTTTTGATATTTTATAGTCAACCATGCCTTAATATAATGCTTTAATTTCTCTGTATGATGCGAAACAGTAATTAATATTTTAGATATTTAATAATATAAAATATTCCCCTTAAAGGGATCAAAACAAATGAAACAAGTTGATAATGATGTAAAAATATAGAATAGTTATACCTTAATAATTAGTGGTCTATAACAACAATCTTATCCAAAAACTAATGTCTGATTGATTGGTATAATATAAATTATGATTAAAATTATTCCCATTTATTATAAAATATAAATCAACTAGGTAGGGGTAAAAAATGAGGAAAAAGCTCAAATTACATTGAAAATTTGTAAAATCTATTTTTGATTCATTTCAAATATTTAGGAATCATCTACATGTCAATCCTAGGATTTGTTTTCTGAGTATGATTTAATGTTTTTTCTGTCCTTCACAATTGAATTAAGGTAACCAATAACATAAAAGTAGTAAAAGTTGAGAAAATTCACCCTGAAAGGCTTGAAATAATATAATAATGATTCTTGAGTCACTTATGATCTATAAAAATCAACATTATGTCAATCAGATGCTTAGATTTCATGGTATTATCCAAAGTGGCATTTAAACTTTATGATTACATTAAAATGATATACCAACCCTCAGTGATTCGAAACATAGAAGACAAATTTGTATTGTATTCCTAACTTATGATAATGTCCATTGACTCATTTATGATCTATATTAGTCAACCACCAAAAAATACAATGCTCTAATTTCTTAGTATGGTTGAAATATCTACTTAACCTTTTTTGTGTTTATTAATATGGCATATCTCTTATTATTTGGTTAAACCTAAGAAAAATGTTGTGAATGAATTGAAAATCTAGGACAATGATATGAGACCCATTTTTTGATCTATATGATTTGATCGTGAATCCACCAAAATCTTGAATTGATTGTTATAATAGATTATATGATTCCATAATATTAAAACTTATTAATAAAATATAGATCACCATGGTAGGAGTTAAAACCCAGAAAATAAAATTATATTATATTTAAAACATACTATAATGATCTTTTATGCATTCATAATTTCTAATAATCAACTGTGTGTCAAAATGATGCATATTTTTTCACTGCGATTGAATGTTTTATGCCACATTTTCATTTGTAATAAAGTGATAAATCATGTAATAAGGTTCAAAACAAAAAATACTCACATGAATTTTTCTAAAAACACAGGATAACAATCATCTATTCCTTTATGATGTGTGGGAATCAATCACGTGAAAATTAGAAGCTCATCTTAAAAAACAGTAACATATGTTGTGTTGCACTGACTATAACGACGCGCCAATCAAAAATCGCATGAGGGAGTTATGAGGGTTTATCCATAATAATAATGATAATAATAATAATAATAATAATAATATGGGCATTATTATTATATTAAATTTTCATTTAATAAAAAATACCCCCCCCCCCAACACGCACAGTGGGCCGCCATCCCACCAGGCCTCTGCCTACGGTGTCAATCCATGCCCCAACATCAAGAGTTTCCCTGGCCACCACCTGGATGAACCGCCCACCTCACACTGCTTCCCAACCTATGTAAGACCTATCTCACTAGAGTCATTCCCTAGAGCCATGACAGACCACCATCACTACCTCATTTTTCACAATGCACTACCTCTGATCCAACCTGAAATGAAAAAGCAAACATAGATCTAGGATCCTCGAGCCAATATCTACATTGATATAATCCACGATTGACGATCCATTGATGAATCAATGTTTTGAAAACATGATAATGATTTATAGAAATAATGGATTAAGAATGTGAAAATAAAATGGATCCAAAGCATAGGTCGATGGGTATGTCAGTTCTTCCATTAATGATGATGTTCAAAAAAAAAGAAAAAAATTTATAATGAAAATATTTTCAATCAAGAATTCAAATCAGAAAGAAAAATAATGAAATACTACATCGATATGATATGATCATCATCAAAAATACATTCTCTTAGATTTTGTTGCAACCCACCGATGTTCTGTCAATGATTTTGCATGATAAGAAGGATAGAGGAATTCACTATCGGTGTGGAGGATTAGGGTCCAACCCTATCCCGGAACCTATAACTACATATTTATTTTAGGTTCAGAAATTGTTAAACCATTCCCACCAGCGTTCATGGTATCTGAACATCATGTTCCCTCTCATTTTAGGTTGCACTTAGGTAAATCATATTATTAACAATATAAAGTTTGTCTCTAATTTCCAATCTGATACCCCATTAAAAAGTTATTCAATATGGCATCGGAGATCAAATAGTTTTATTTAATAAATTTAATTACGATTACGCCCTCTTTGTATTTTTCTATAGAAGATCTATACAGATGAAATTTATACCCGTCCTAGGGTAAACGTCCTGTTCTAAACTAAGATACACACTTAAATTTCTGATTTGGGTTATTGTTTATGACTTATCCTATTTCATTCACATCTATAGTAATAAATAAATGTAATATTTAAAAAAATATTCATGGATCATTGGGCCTTGGAATCAAACGTCGTATCAGCTCCAAACTCTGGAAATATATTTATAAATATTTCAAAGTCCAACATGGAAGAAATCAGGTCTCGAAATCATTCCCTCCTTCAATCTTTTTTTCCACAAATATTTTATTTACAGGTTTTCTTGTAGGATTCTTGATCCATCCTTTGATGATTAAAACCAAATTTTTATTATTTTCTAATAATTGATTATTTTATGATCCTATCTTATTGGATTCAAAAATGGATTTCCCACATGATTCAGACATCAATATTAATAAATCCACTGTGGGTTGTGGGGGTTATCCTATGGTTTCAATTTTTATAGATCCATAAGGGAAGTTGGTTGGGGAAAAGTATAGAAATAATGTTTGGATATTTTTATCATTGATCCAAGATTCACCCATGGAAAAAATCCCTAGGAAAGGATCTATAATGCTTGTTACAGTGTACCATGATGTTATTTCAGAGTAAATTCACCTTTATATGTTCTCATTTGTTTCTTGGATTTTACTCTTAAAAGAAAAATCTCTATAGTGTCTTGATGAACTAGTTTTTAGAGTTTCCCATATTTGGGGTTTTTTTAATTGGAAGTGCATTTCTATTATTCATGTATTTTTTTATTGCTAATTTCACTCAGATTATCAAAGGAAAAGGCCATATGGATTTGGACCCCCCTTCTTAAAACCAGTCATGGCCTACTTTTATTAATGGATGCCATATTTTTATACATATTCTATTGAAAAGGAATGGATAAAAATAAATGTGTTGAAATGAGTTCCTAGAAATCCAAATATTCTATAATATATTTTCACTGCTATTAGAGTTCCATTTAAAATTGATTGGGAGATCGAAACATTTTGTTTTTGGCCCTTTTCCTCCATACATGTTGAGGTTGATATGTAATCTACTTTAATTTATAAGTTAATTTAATCCTGTGAGATGGATGAAATTAAATTTCGAGTTGAATATAAGAGTCTTCCAAATAAATTTAATTGTATAATTTTTATTGTACATTCAATTAATACATTCCATTAGAGCAATTTTTTTGGGTTCTAGTCTCACTAGGGTCATGTTGAAAATTATTGTAAGTGGAATAATCCCAAGAACATTTTTATACAGGTAAGGATCTCTCTAGTGATGGCCTGGATAGAAATTTGGAGGTTAGAACCTCTTTTTATTGGGTGTATTTGGATTCTACTCAAGAATATGGGACTATTGTAAAGACTACTATGAATATTAATTGTCTTAAAATACATGGGGTACAAGGATATACATACCACAGTGAAGTCCACTAGCTTTCAAAAATAGGGAATTCTTTTATCATAACTAAAGCCAAGGTCCAGATTCCCCCATTATGTCTCTCCTGTGGGATATCATCTAAATTTCATGTATGACCAAATCAATATTTTTCATGTAGGAATATAGAGTTGGCACTCCTTTGGTGATGATTACACATTTTCAGTATGGTGAGGTACCTTGGGTGAATGTTATCGATGCAGAAATGGAATGGAAGATAAGTCCTGAAGAGGTTTATTTTAAATATTTTCTTTCAATAGGTATAGAAGATGTGAAAATTGAATTTAATAATGGCCAATATGATGAGGAAACAACTTCTCAATCTTAGGATGATCAGTAATTGTTCTAGGAACACAAACTATTAACTATTAATGTTAATGGTAAGAAAAAATTTAATGTTGGAACTTCAATAAAACTCAACCTAAATGGATATTCTTCTAATGGACCTAAGAAGGGGAAATGAGGTCATATTACAGCTTTAAGAGGATCAATGAATCCATGCCCTTATTAATTTAGTAGTGTTGGGAAAAAATCCCTCAAGGAATAATTGAAACATTTTTGAGGTGATTGTGTTTTTTGAAATAGTGGACATCTATGTTGTGATTGTTGACAAAGAAAACCATGACATACAAATTTGTTGACAAAGGGGATTTCATGGTGGAATGTAGAGTTCAAGATCAGTGTTTAGTGATCCATGTTTGATTCAAGAACGTAGACAAAGGAATGGATGATATGGAGGTGGTATAAAAAGAACAGATATAAGGAGTTGCCGTGTTAGAGTGTTTTCCAAATGTTTCAGCCTGAAAATCGACAAATGAAGAAAAGTGGTTTTTGTAAAAGGTACTTGCGCGCCGTGTACTAGAATGCATGGAAACTAGCACACCATATGTTTTTCAAGATCAGATTATCAAAATATGGAACAGGGCTAAGGGTTACACAAGTATTGTTTTGGTCACACAGGTGACTTGCACGCTGAGAAAGGACTTGTGCGCCGGTGCCCATGAAGATTGGAAACATGCATGCCTGTTTTTCTTCAAGATAAGAACAAGAAAATATGGCAAAGGGCGAAGGTAGCCCAAGTTTGGAAGTGGGTCATGCAAGTGAATTTCATGGGAATAAACATGCGTGCCACGGCTTGCGCGCCGAGGGTAGACTTGTGCACCATCATAGAGGGTGTCCAAAAGCCTATAAATACTGGACCACCCCTCCTCATTTTTCACAAAGTTCAACACTTAGAAAAATAAGAGCTCCCATCACGCAGATGTGGTGGTCGCGGAAGTGGTGTGTGGTCACATAGGTGGACTTGCGCACCAATGCTTGAAGGTGCACACTGGTAGGTAGTTGCATGCCAATATTGGCTTGGGCATAAAAGGGGTTGAGTTGTCCAAGTTTGGATTTGAAAAATAGTGTGCCGCGTAAGTGATTGAGGTAGAAATGAACCCCATTTGTTACTTGCATGCCGATACTTGCATGCCAGATTAGACTTGCGCGCCAAGTATGGTTGATTCACGATGGTAATTCAGGGCTGTGTGAAAGCTAGAAGATTGCCCGATACCATCTGTGCAAAGAGAGATTCATCTATGGGTGAAAGTTGGACTTCAATAGAGAATCTAAATATAGAGGAAGATGAATTCCTTCATGAAAATGAAGAGACCTACAAGTATATAAACTGTGAGTGGATCCTTTCCAGAGCAGTGAGAAAAGGAAGAGGAAGAATGTGATCCTGTCCACTAGAAGTGAGCTAGAGAGAGAGAAACAGGGATTGACCCTTGGGAAAGAAATGAGCTGACCCTAAACCGTGTAAAGGAAGTGAGCCTGGGATAGAGTGACTATTCCCAAACAATTGTATCCATATCTATTGATGAATAGTGGAATTGGGTATGACCAGGAATTTGCCGGCGTATGCTTCTTAGACGTAGCCCAGTGAGGGTGAACCAAGTAAAAATATATGTGTCTGTAGGCTTACATCCCTGCATTGCATTTAAATCATTGTCATTAGATAACCTAGAAAATAAGTGATCATGATAAACCGAGAAGTGTAAACAAAGTGACCCTTGTAATTAAGAGTTCATGATCCAGTGGGGTAGGATGAACATTGAAAAAGAATATCCATACCCTAATTCACCCTCCCTCTCAGGGTATATAGGCCCTATTGGTCCTAACAAGTAGATTAGTAATCAATATACCATCCACCAAATCATTTTCTTTACTGAATTTATTTCATGAGCAGACATGAACAATTTATCCAAAGGGTTATGAGGACTATGGTAATTCATTATTGGTTAAACTTCATAAATATGTCTACTATGGTCAACTCTAATATCCCCTTCACCTCTTCGAAATTTTGATGTATATCTAAGAAACATTTTGGAAATCCATGATTGATGAATTCAAGGAGGAAAATATTGTTAATTTTTAAATAAATATATTTCTAGAGGATCTTGATATTGATATGTATCCTTGAGTCATTAGTATGGCTTTGTAATAATTGATTGATTTACAAGTTGATATCATTTTTGAAAAACTAGATCCTAAAACCTTCAGTGTACATAATTACCATGATATATTGGAATTTCATTCCTTCAATATTGCTGATAAAAATAGATGAAAAAAAATTATATATTGATGATATCACATTGAAATGTATTCACTGGATCATGGTTCAAGAGGCCAATTTTGGAAGATTGACTTCTTCATCCTCAGATGAAGAATATGATATATGATCAAAAATAAATGTATACAAATTATAATACATGATGGGTGTGAATTATAGTCTAAAAATAATAGCAATTTTTATTCCTCCGTAATAGATAAATGTTTCATAATTACAAAAATATGATAATCCCAAAATAAATGTATTGGTATGACAAAAAACCGATAAAACCACAAGATAAAAACAAAGTGAGAATGTTTAAGAATCATAATTTTAAATTATAAATCAACATAAAATTCACATTAAATTTATAAAACTATCTGTATTTTATTAATTTAAAAATATATAATAATATTAGTATAATTAATTTACAAAACAATGGAACATTGATTTACCAATCAAATAACCCAACAATTTCTTATAAAATTATCACTTTTTGGACAATGTGAATGGTGGTCAGTAGAACTGATATAAGGTGTCATTGATTGTAACCCATTACAAGGTATACTCTTCTTAAATCTTGAGCCCTGGATATATCTTCTTTACCAAGTAAGGCCTCATCCAGCACAGTCATAATTTCTTTGATATTAAAACCATTATCTTGGTTTAACCCATTACTATGATCAATATCTTTTTTGCTTCTGTTTCAAAAACTTTTTGCCCAGTTTTCCCGATCCTTAAATGGTAGATCGGTCTTCCTAATACATAACCAGTTACTTTGTAAAAATTTAAAAAAAGATATTCTTTGTAATTTTATAAGGAAATAATCATGATCATAAGATATATCAAAACACTCAAAAAGAAAAACAGTAGACTGGATATTAATTTGAATGTATTTTCTTATTTCAAGCGATTGTATCTCTTAGTGTTTTCTTATATTCAGTTATCATTATTTTGATCCATGAGGTGGTGCTCTATTTATAAAAAATCTTCTAATAGTCAGATTATGAAAAACATGAGTTACATTCAAATCATATCAATAGTATATTTTTATTCAAATTATAATTGATGTAGCTTAATTACATTTCTACCAATGACTTGGTTCAATAATATGATAGTGCAATAGTTGGAATGGTGAATGTAATGTGAATTTCATAATTCAAATAACTTTTTTTCATAAAGAGAATAATTTTTTTAAATTCTAAAATTTATTTGACTATCAACTATTTATAAATCAGTTCCATCATTATTTTTTTAAACTATCAAGTTATTGATAACTTACAAAACATTTTTATATATATTGAAATCATCTATGATTAAAATAATTATTTACAAAATATATTTACTGGAGTATTTTATGGGGTCAAAAATAATTAAAGTGAGTTAATGGATCAACAATATCCAAATTTTGGAAAAAAAACAAACCCTTAAAGAAAAATTTAAATGAATTGAAAATTACTTCATGTATTTCTCCATATATATATTTTCATTAAAAAAATTTAATTTTATTCTTTGGAAACATTTTGAAATTCTGAAAAAAATTTCCTCATTTGGAAGAAAATATATATTTTAATTAGGGATTGAAGACTATATTTTTTATAAAACAATGGAAAATAGTCGTTCTTTCTGTGTAGATGGGAACCCATTAAAATCCTTGAATGTAGAGAGGTGAAAATGGAAAGGTAAATGTGTCTATAAGGTCACAAAAACCTACCCAAAGTCCCATGTCCCTTAGACCCATTACCACCTATGCATGGACCATATCGTTCGTTCACCCTACTCTATTAGAGATCTCCTTCCCCTTCTCTACCATGTAAAGCCTCTCTGATATGACTGCATGAACCAATATCTCAATCCACACCAACATTCAAATAGCATCCCTTGAGACCCATGAGTGTTATACCATCAGATCATAGTTTCCTCTGAAACCTCATCAAACGACATCCTCCACATTTCCCCTCTATTCACCCATGCACCGAAACTATCATCACACTATTGCCCATCACCTTATGTTTATGATCACCAAAGGTAGTCTCCCCCACTTTCAATCCAAGCATTGGAATCAATTTTATGGCACCCCTATATGTTCTCACGCATGGGGAAGAAAATACCATCCCGCATTGTTAATTGGTT
Organism: Viscum album; assembly: GCA_963277665.1. Taxonomy (NCBI): domain Eukaryota; kingdom Viridiplantae; phylum Streptophyta; class Magnoliopsida; order Santalales; family Viscaceae; genus Viscum; species Viscum album. The sequence goes on from OY728129.1 coordinate 1,076,002,987, forward strand.
GAAATTTGGGAAACAACTTGGATTAAAACACGTAGTATAGTGGATGCACCTAGAGAGTTCCAACCAAATAGGTTAAGAGTCATATATGATTTAGAATAATATCACACCCATTAAAATAATGATTCTACACTTCTCCTTTTAAATATTATTTTTTCTTTTTTGTAAAAGAAAAATAATCTCACCCATTTTCATATCCCCATCTTTACGAAAGAAAACATTATCCCTCTTTATGAATGATTATAATTTTTTATAAAATTTACCTTATTTATGGTTTTAAAAAATAAGGGTAATGTAAGGAATTTATTTCAAATAATACTTATGAAAAAATATTTACATATAATGAAAATGATATAAAGTAAGTTTATAATGATTTTGTGATTGGTAAATCCTTCATATAATAGTAAATAGAAACAAAATAAAAAAAAATATTGGTATGAAATGCATTTAAAGATAACATCCTCATCAATAATAATAAACAAAAGTTTATAGGTCAGTGTTTATTGTTACATGAAATTTTAAATTTAGAAGAAAAAAAAATTATTGATTCATATTTTAATCAGGTGTTTTAGATTCTTGATGTATTTCCATTGAATTGTAATTATTTCATCTTGTTTCTAGAACATCTGCTAAAAATTAGTATATTTCTATAAAAACATTATTTCATAACCTCCCACCTTTGGTCATGTTCTGCATTCTTTTCTTCATAGTAGATTAACTTCTATTTCTACTCATTGGAATATTCATTCTTCCTGGTGATCGTCATATTCTGGTCCTTAACTATTGATTACGAAGTACCATGATATTATTTATGTCTTCAAATGATGATTAAATTTCTTCAAAGTTTCTATCTATATATTTGGGAATATCATCAACAAATATTGACTTCTAATAGAGAATTTGTTATTTCTGATTGTGAGAAATCGAGTGCTCACCGATAGCATTCACATATTTTAGTTAGGATTTGAAAGGATTTTTTAAATTATTCAATTTTTTTTTCATAAATATTAATTTTCTATTTGACTTCCTTTAGATATTCTTTGACATTTTTTATGAAATTTATGTTCAAGGGAATGTTAAGGCCCCTAGGGGGTTGAATTAGTGCTGATCTATTATAATATATTTTCCGTTAAAATTAAACCTTTATAATATTAAAGATTTTCTATCCCTATTGATGTTTTATATCACCCACACTCAAATTAAATTATTCGAAATTAATTTAAGGAACCCATGATTCACATGTTTTACCTTCAGTGTGGGTGAATAAAAAATTATCATGGGTACGCCTGTTTGTCAACAGAATACACTATGATAATAAGTGAATAAAATTGTTACCACTTCATTTAATATCCTTATATCCCCCAACATGTAATTATATTAACTAATATTAGTTATAATTTTTTCTTATATTACAAATCCAAATAAAATTGAGGAACTTTTCAAAACACATCATGACACTCTATCTGAAAGTACTTTGTCTGGTAAGCTCAAGAAAACAATGTGGTAATTCCCCATATGATACCCCACAATCCACCACACCTCAGTATCCTACACCTCAGTTTGGTTCACATCATATTCAACTAGATAAACCTCTATTTAGAATACATTATTCTGGTACCTCTATCTTGTATACTTATATCTATTATACCTTTTTTGTCACACCGTTGTACAAAGCAACCATTTTCAGTGCCTCTTTCTCAACCAGTTGTCTCCTTCGTTGGAAATTTTTATGATCCTATAAAAAGATATTCCGATAATTAGATCCCTCACACATTAGAATAGTGTAAATTTTTATAGTACTTTCACCCCTTTATAGCCACTATTCCAGATGAAAGGGAAGGCTCTCAAAACTCAAAAGTCCAATTTTCTCAGTTAACACATTTTTTTGGGTGCCTTTAAAATATTATAGAAATTTTTCATAGATTCATCAAATCAAGTCATTTCCAAATATTATTGAACTCAAAAATATATTTAATATTTAAATAATGAAATGACATCATCAATGTTAAGGACTTTTCAATATTCATGTAATGATCCTCAGAACTCCATCTAGAATTTTTTTCCAATGCATCATTATATGAGAGTTATTTCTCGTATTATTCTATCCATATTCCATAATTTGGTTGAACATATGAAAAATTTAATGGGATAAATATGGATCTCCCTATCTAATACATTGACTTAGCTTTCTATGTACGATCACATTAGCGTCATTCTTTAGAATTATTAATCTGATGTATTTTTTAAATATATATCCAATGGAACTAAATTTTATATCATTCACAACATCACACTATACATTGAACTCTATATATCTCTTTCCAATGTAACTTTTCAGCTCTCAGTCCCATAAACAATTAAGAACAAAATTCATTCAGAAAGAACTTCATGACATCATAACATCACACTTTATACTGCTTGAAACTTCATCACTTCTCAATTGGAACATCATAAAAACTATTAGACCAAAATCATCATATGCCTCTATCTAGTAGAATCATTCTATTGGCATTCGTTCTCCCTTATACATTCATTAGGTTCAACACTACCCAATTATAAATTTAAAATTTTAATACCTATAACTCAATCATTTGTTTTGAAAACCACTTATTCACATTTATATAAACTCATAAAAATTCATATGGGATCATGGATATGTCCACAATGATAGGGACTTTAATTTATATAAATAATTGTTAAAAAAAATATGGAAACTTTTTAAAACCATGTAAGATAATATTATAGGGCACCATCTGCAATAAAACATTTGTAAATTTTTTTATCCTTATCTATCAACACATTATTATCATAATAAAAAAACTCACAAATAAGATATTGAAAATATTTATAAAAAATATCACAAAAAACCCCAAATGGATCCTAAATAATCCCATTGGGATTGTTTAAAATCATTATTAACAACAAAAAACTCATTATTTTAAAACATCCATCAGACCACAACCATTATCATAAATATTTTCTTAAAATAATAGTATAGGATTAAGAAATTTTTTGGGGAATTAAATCCTTTTTTGATAATAAATGTTTTACCAATGATAAGATAACCCCCCCCCCCCAATCGTTGAATACCCATTTATATGTTAAAACTATCTTTAAAATCCAACAATACAGAGTATAGAGTAATAATTCCTTCCCCACTTTACAAAAATATTCCAAATAACTATTGGGGAGGGAGTATTATAAACATTCATAGGTTAATGGTAGAGGTTGGACATGTAATTATAGCCTGAATTCGTCAACTCTTTATCTAGGTATATCATTGGTGAATACATCAAAAATATTAAAAAAATTTGGTGATATAATCAAGCATAACATCTCCACAAGAAGCATTCAACTTAATGGAATAATATTAAATATAAATGTAATTTCATCTAAAATGTTGTACAATAATTTTAGAGATATCAAAGGAACTATGGTTATCACAAAAAATCATAAATTGGGTTCTAACATTTACTCTCAAATCTCCAAGAAAAAAAATATATATTTTAATACAACGCCAATTGGTGAAAATATATTTTACTTTAGTTTTACTCAATGTAACATAACTTTGAGAATATTATTCCATATCACAACAAATTCTACCAAATATAAAATTACACATGTTGTTTGTTTTCTATCAGCATGATCTACACCCCACTTAGCATTATTAAACCAATGAAAAGACATCTTATTACCTATTCTATGCATTAATACATAATTTTATGTTTGTTTAACATGATAAAGTATAATATTATCTTATATAATGAATAATTCGTTAGGATAACTCAGATATATTACACAAAAAGTTACATCATACACAATTTATCATCTAGAAGCTACAATATCGGGTAAACTCTCAACCAACCTTGGGAATTCCTTCAGATTCACACTTTTCCCAAATTTATATTTTCTCATGTTTATTTTAATACAAATTGGTATATGTAGTTATTTTTATTCCTCTATGACATACATTATAAATAACTATTGGGAATAAATTTCATTTGAGGGAATGTTTTATATTCCGTTATATTGAACTTGTAATTGTAGATTGTAATTTAACTCACTAATAATTGGCATCTATAAATAATTCATTATTTTATAAAAAAAATTATTCAAATGTTTTCTATTATTATTAATGAAAATTTTATCATTATTATTAAAAATGAAAATTTTGTTACCTATGTTTATTTTCTTCACATACAAGTTTTTTTCAACTTTTCCTTTGTAAATATTTAACAAATCCAAGAAACTATCATGTTGTTACTACCCGGAATGAGGAGAATGTTTCAACCCATATGAAACATTATTCATATTACACACCATGGTTCTATGTTTATCAAATAATAACTCATTAGGTTGGTAAATATAAACTTCTTAAATTTTTATATTTTTTAAAATGTTTTAACTTCCATCTAAGAGACTTTTCATTTTTTATGAGAAGAAACTAATATGGAATTCTTACAGTTTCTAGTATTAATAAATGGTAAAATAATTATTTGATATAAACACCTTTCACCTATGTGTAACCTTTCCAAAAAAGTCATGATTTAATTTCTAATTCCCCCCCATGTTCATTGACCTTAATTATGAACACCCATTTTTTCATATAAATTTCTCTCCTACTAGTCATGTAATAATATCCTAGGTTTCATTTTAGTCAATTTGATATAACTCTCCATTCATAAAATTTAATCATTATTTAGGTTTAACTTATTTCAAAATTGACTCTTGTTCCACTTGCGAGATAAGTAAAATCCGAATCTCAAATATCATTTTCCATCTATTCTAAATATGAGCTTCATCATTTCTAATGACACTATAGAATTCATCATAATTTTTAAATATTGTAAATTTAGTTATTTTCACTTGATCTTAATTTCCTCATCATAAAATTATCTAAATAAACTTGAAAAATTTTAGGGAAACAATAATCTTCCATCTCATTATCTTCTTTGAATGTCACCATATTCTCTTTCATAACGTATTCCACATAATATTCAATAATCATCCAATGGTCCGAAGGCCTTCATTTTTTGATGATTTTTATAGTTCACCATTCAAGGGGTGAGGAGGAACCCTTTCAAGGCCCATGGGCATAAACATTACATGGACTATAGGCATTGGATTAATTCATTATCCATAGGTTTCAAACATTATATACAACCCAGACTAACTACATGTAACTGCTCCTCCCTAGTATCTTTATGATAAAATCAGCTCTCCACCTTCGCATGGTTGTTAAGATAGGATTTTACCATGCATGCAGAGGCTTGTCCCGATGGAAGGTGCCATACCCTCTCATTATTGAAATCTTTTTAGCTTCTTATATGGTGAATATGCCTTGCTCCTCCTTCTGAAGCTTGTTTATTGTCGGTTGTCTGGTTTTCATCTTCACTTAAGGTGGCCTAAAGGCCTTGACATGGCCTATTGGCCTTACGGGTCTGAAGGCCTGGGTGGCCTAAAGGACTTAAAGGACTTGATTACTAAATCGGTGGCCTGAAGGCCCAAACAGGTGTATATTCTTGGCCACTACAGTGCCAAATAGTGCCTGCTACAGTTCTATCTATAGTACATACTATAGTTCTGCACAATTCCTGCTACAGTACAACTATAGTACTGCTACAGTTCCCAGAAATTATCCTCCGCTTGCATTTGATCCCCGGTCTCTTGTATGCACTTAACGAGTCTTCACCAACTGGGTTGAGGCTCATGTGAAAAATGAGTGTATGGTTAACAATTGACTATCACTAAGGTGGCCCATCCTTGTCCCATAGTTCGTTGCACATTCCCCAACTAGAAAAATATCTTGGAATCACCCAACGCATAATACACACAGTGTCTATGTCTGGCGAGACTCGAGTTTGGGCCAGTTCCCACGGAGAACGAGGGGTAAAACCAGTGGGTACCCCTCGGATGACAACACATGGGCTCCAAAACGTGTGTATGGTTAATGCTTGACTCTCATTGAGGGGCCCCGCCAGGCCTTAGAGCACGTCTCACATTCCCTATCTAGGTAGATGGCTTTGAATTGCCGTGTTCATAACACACACAATGTCTAAGTCTAGCGGGACATGAACATGGGCTAGTTCCCACATATAGAGAGGGGTACAACCACTGGGGACCACTCAGCTAACACCCAATGAGATCAAAATGTGTGTATGGTTAACGCTCGAATCTCACTAAGGGGGCCCCACCAGGCCCCAGAGGGAGCCGCATGTTCCCTAGCTAGGCAGATGGATTTGAATCACCCTGTGCATAATAAGCACAGTGTCCGAGTCTGGCGGGACTCGAGCCTGGGTCAGTTCTCACGGAGAGCGAGGGGTACAAGCAACGGGTACCACTCAACTAACACCACATGGGCTCCAAAACCTTAAAGTATTTCACTGTAGTATTTTTGTTATACCATAGATCAAAATTGGTAATTTATTATTCCATTTCAATAAAACTCTTGTTTTGAAAATGCACAGTTTTACTATCAGCTTATCTCTATAATAATTTTGAATGTTTTTATTCACCATACATGCTTCTTCTTATTTATGATAAAATTATATATTTTTAATTTATGATGTTCCACTTTATCAAGGACTATAGGGTGAACTATATTGGTTTTTTATTCCATTTTTCTTAATATATGATTTTAATTTATTTATTATGTACTCATTTACATGGTTATTCCTAAACTTTCGTTTATAAACACCCATATTCTTCTCAACATTTATTCTGAAAAATTTGAACATTTTCTACCTATAATTTATGTTTTCTGAATATAACAATAATAATCTATGTAAAATAATAAATAATAGTTATAATGTACAAATAAATTTAGTTTTATTTATGTCACTTCAACACATAATGATTTGGTAGAATTAGATCATTTGTTTTGGTGGATTGAATTTCAACATTCTTATGTAATCTAAACTTTTTACTTCCATTTTAGAAAGTTTCACAAAAACCCCCATATTTACTTTTTAGTTTTCATAAATATCTTACTATATATTTCTTATAAACATTTATCATAATTTTTTATTCAATATTCAAAAGTATTTGATGTCATATCTTATTTTCATCCTCAACGCTTAGATAAAATGTATCTCCAATCTAAAAATTATTTTGGTTGGTTCTCTATCCCTAAGTATAAATTTTAAATATTTAAAAAATATGATCATATATGAATATTTTATAGATATAAATTCATAACCATAATTAAAAAATTATATAATAATCAGTTAGTGTTACTTAATCCCAACAAAAAACAAGACTTCATTTGGATTCAGTTTCTAAGCCAAAATATTAATCATTCCAATTGCACTAATTTTTTAGAAACTATTATTTCCAAAATTAATTAATCTGCCCCATGTTATTTAATATTTTTTGAGATATTTTCATCACCAGTCATATGTAATGAAAAACCACTATCAATAATTCATTGGTTTTTTATTTTTCTATATATTGGAGTAGTTTCAACAACAAATGATATTTATTAAATTTTCTTCTTCCCAGCATCCATTTATTTTATAGAGAAGTAAATTTGTTCCTGATCCCCATGGGTTGGAAATAATTTCCTAGGCATGATAACAATTCCTTTGGGAGTAATATCTCACAAATTAGAGATTCAAAATTAGAACAAATAAATGAATACAATATCCAAAATAAATAAATTTAATGCCAAATAGTTCATAACCAGCCACCAAGATCCAACCTATTTACATATACAAGATTAATAACAAATAAAGCCTAAATTAGGAATAACAAATAGATACCACTCTATCAAATAATAAAACAACTACAAAAGCTTGATCCAAGAATTAACTATTTCCATGAAACCTCTTGTTTCTCACCACCACCCTTCGTGCCCCATATCTATTATGATGAAAAAGACTGATCTGATTGACTACCTAAATCCTAGATTTTTTTTAGTGTCAGATAAAACATCTTGTAGGTCACGTAATCGCACCAAAAAAATAAAATTCATTTTCATATGGAAATACATAAATAATTTATTGAAAATAGAGCTATAAGGTAGTGTTTACATGTATACAATTCATGTAAATCAACAATATAAATCCATAATCCACATTTAAATCTTGTCCTATTTTTGTTTCGCAAAACCAAACCCATGTGTTTTGAAAACAAATCCATCAACCAAAGACATCTAAAAACCACACTCACTCTTAATATATCTATGAAAATGTACACTTAGTTTATCTAAATAAAAATTCATACTTTTAAAAATTTCATCTGAAGAATCCATCTTTAAACCCAAAAACAATTTAAAATAAAATTTTATGTTCTCACATGTGATTAATTAAAAAATAAAAAATGTTTTTATAAACAAATTTGAAAAATAATTGTCAATGGAAACAACCCAAATCATATGGGTTAAGAAAAACAAGCATGAACCACATATATATCACAAGGAATATAAAAAATAATTAAAATAAGGAAGGTTCAATATCAAATAAATCAGAAGAAATGATACAATGAATCAAACGATCAAACTCCCCACAATCAATAACTCACTAAAAAAATGAATGTGTCATGGTATTACCAAAGAGTTACTAATGTAACGAAAATCTTACCATAAGGGTATAACCTCCCAAAAATTCTACTAGAATATGGTGGGTCAATATCATCATCCAAGTAAGCATACAAGACTCATTGGAATTGAAAAACATGACATAAAACTTGTGCCCAACATGAAGTGTGGAAAACTAGCAGTGTGTGAACCAACTTGAGGAACACGATAGATCTTCCACTTAATAACCAGTTTCCCATGACCAATAAGGATTTGAGGTGTAGTAAAAATTAGGATAGCCTAATACATAAGGACTAACTAAAACTTCCCTCCCCCTAAACAACCAATGAAAGAAATTATAATACACATAACTTATACAATTGTTATAATAAGAACATTCCCATATAAAGTGATATATAAGAATCAGATAGTTATAAGGAACCCATACAATGGGTAGCCAGAATAGGGAAATCTAGGGTTCCATCCACATACAACATTTAATACCAATGTTCCAAATGGTCCTTCTACACCAAAACATGGCATAGAATTCCAATACCTTTCACATCTAATAAAATTCTTTCCAAACACCATTTTGAAAATGATGGAAATTTCCCAAACATTTCAAACATTTTAAATTCATCCCTATACAAGTTATCTCTACATTTAAATCTAAAACAAAACCAAAACCCTTATATACATCACAATATTCATAAAACACCTCCTAAAACCTTTTATGAAGTCTTAAAAATGCACCCATTTATTTTAAAATGATACAAACCTACCCTTAAACTAGGATAATTTTAATTAAAAACAAAAATAAAGAAAAAATTACAACAATTTACACAAAACCAATTAAAACAATACAACAAGGCACTGCATAGGGGGTAAACCATACATAAATTTCACATCACCATTTTAAGTTGATTAAAACTCTATTTTTTACAAAACATTTAGAGGTCAACACCTCACTTTGAAACAAAATTCCATTTAAATAATTTCTTTCACCAATTGAAAACCAACACCAGACGAAATCCCATTTCACAACATCCAAATCAATTCAAAATTCAAAAATCTATTCAAAATAATCTTATCATCTTCAAAAATTCCATTCTAATCATGAAAAAGTGTAATTTTTATGAAAATACAATTATACCAAGATAAAAACATTAATAAATGGATTCAAATCACCAAGGGATATCACATATATTTTTACTTACATAAAAATGGAATTTAGATGGAACAATCACATTAGAATTTCAAAATGAAATAATTCCATAATAACACCTAAATCAAATATGTTGAAACTATTCCAATATAAGTTACCTTCAATGGAGACCACACCAATATGTAATAAGAGTTCCTATAAAATACATATGATACCAAAATCTCAGGTTTGAACCACCCTAAATCCCATTTATAGCTTCCATAACTAGTTAGGGTTCCATGAGGAATGGGAACCCCAGGAAATTAGAGAGATGAAAAGGTATAGGATAAAAAGGGAAATAATTACCTTGTAATTACATGAAAAACACCAATGTAGGGGAAAGATTCTAATGGAGAAAGAAGGTGGATCTCATCCAATACCCCTAGGGGCCAACTATTGCGAATAAGAAGAAGTTGGGTTGAAAACCACATAAAACAGATGAGGGAATTTTGTGAAATTAAAAAAATTTAAACACCTAGAAAACTCATATGATTTAATGGCATGATTTTACAAATTGCGTGCCAACTTTGTGCATGTCACTGCCTAAGCCTGGTACCAACTAACACAATTACTTCTGAGATGTGTCATTGTAAAATAATAGTGTGACTCACTATATAACCACCCTAATCGATGAATATCCTTTTGGGGTGCCCCACATGGTTTTGAAAACCATAAAAATCCAAAAAAAATTGTCCTATCAAAAATGTTATAGCTAGACACAATCTTTTAGAATTTTTTACCAAACCATTCACAATTTCAATGTCACAAGATAGACATACAATGACTACACACTGTTTCTCATAGAAGACACATTCCATGGACGTAAAAACACAAAATACGTGAAGAAAAAATATTCATTGATCAATATGAACTAAAAAGGACCTGAATTAAGGGAATCCACAAGGTTTTCCAACTATTAACATTAAAAGTGAACAACCATAAAAAATTCCATGTTCTAAAATAGATCTCAATGGAAACAAAACCCAAAACTCACCTTCTAAGAAGAACATAAAAAACATCATGAAATTGGTGTATCACAAACACCCTAACATTCCAATTTCTACCACTAGGATGTATATGATTGAATCAAAGGACAATCGAAATGGAAGTACCCAAGAGGACATTACCAATCAAACCTGCCACCACAGACTAAACTGAAATACAAGAACTAAGATCCTTAAAAAAATGAGGTCCTAAAATATAAGAAGAAATATTTGGTCAAAAATAAGGTAGACAATATCTCCACAAAAATAACATTGTATCCTAAAACCAGAATACCTATGAAGAACGAAATACCTAACATAGTCTTCCTGCCATTTATAATTCCTCTAACATTGTGTAATAAGAGAAAAACAATCAATAAATCGATCACTAAACAATGTATAATCACTAGAGAAACATGATATAATCCATGATCTATATTAAACACTATATAAAGAATATCAACCACAGAATCCTCAAAATAGTAACAGGAACACTCACCTTGTGTCACAACACATGCAAATATCCTAGGCTCAAACACCGGATCACCCTCACATGGTGCATCCTACAAATGGACGAAAACCTATCACAAGTTATTATACCACACTCAACTAGTATATCACATACATTAGTTACCCAATCAGCCATCCAAAGTATTCCCTCATGTCTAATAAATGAGAACCCCAAGGATGAACCAAAGGAAAAATTACCCTCACTATCACCAAAAGAAGTTCTTTAAAACAAAGAGGGTCAAAATAACTTACAATCCAACCAAAAACACTCCATATGGTGATAAATAAGGGATACATCCCTAAAAATAACATCATATTCCATAAACCAACACTAAAATCATCCATTAGAACATCCTAAAAAATTCATCCACAAAGATCACCCAAAAAAGGAAAACATCAACAAAACTGAAGCACAACAAAAGATCATAAAACAAAGGTCACAACCACGAAAGGAAAAGTTCCAAAAAACCATTCCATACTAAAATAGATTAAAATCATGAACTAATCCAAAAAACAAGCATTTAAAACATACCTCTCACAATATTGTATGAATGAATAACTCACATTACCATGGATATAACCAAAAAAATGCTCTCTTCTACTCATACCAAATATGATTCAAGTGTCCCAAGAGAATATAAGGTCTCCTCAATATCTTTTAAACACATATTTCCATAAAATATAAATGAAGGATCTATATCCGCCACTAAACGTAGTGTTTGGTAGGAACCAGAACTAAATAAACCATTCAACCATTCAATGGAACAACAACAACTAATACATGAACTACCACAAGCCTTGTCCAAAAACAAAAAGGTAACTCTACCACCCTAGGGTAGGAATAAATTCCCCCACAACAATCCCCCAATTTAAGAACACCAAAAAACACATCAATTTGAAATTTTCTTTTGAATACCATAATTTAAACAATCTATCTAGAAATTACCATCCACTATGTCATTGCTCCAAAATTAATCCAACGTAACTTTAAAAATAAAACCAAACCAGGTGGAACACACCCATTGACAAAACATGTCAAGACACAAATAAAATTATTTTAAAAATATCATTTCAATTCGAAAAACAAGAATCCAAGGTAATTTTTGAAAACCATTTTCCATTTTCATAATAGTTTCAAAATTGATTCCAAAACGCAACTACCTTTTAAAACCCTGCATCTTCCAAACTAAATAAGCGGGAAACAATTACATAAAACATTTAAAAAAAACAATGGAATTTACTATTCAAATTTATTCTCAAAAAATTAAAAAAATTAAAAAAAACAATTTAGTTTCTAAAATAAGGATTTTAAAACCATGGGCACTCAAATAACTACAAAACATAAACACAAGGATCACAAAAACTACACCCTAAAAAGGGATACAAAACACTCTACATTCCACCTCTAATAATTGGAAAATTTTTTGGAGAAATATAAATTAAATTGGATTGCAAAAAATTCTAACTAATTATAAATAGTGTTATGCATTCTTTGAAGACCATAGTACATGTGATTATGTGTCAACCATGAAACTCAAATTAAAAAAATGGAAAGACTTGACCACCTGGGAACCATATAGTTTCACAGACAGTGTGTGATAACTATGCATCTCTTGATCCCTTCCAACTTGAGGCCAAAAAGTCGCACTCAAAATCACTAAACAGTTAAAGGGGTCCCAACAATATCAATCGCATAAAAACCACATCAATAACAAAAATCAACCTCAAATTCAAAATTTAAAACCCATAAACCCCCCAAATCATAAGTATTGAGATAGGAAAAAGCTATCTAGACTCTCTCAAGTCTTACCTATCATGATATGATATCATTAAAGTCAATTCTACTAGGAAATCCCCAAATAACAAGGGCTACACAACAAGCCTACGTTCCAACTAAAAGAAAACCCAAACCTATGGTACCATTTTTTGAAAACGTATCCTAGGATTTCATCCTTTCTGGAATATGACATGATTTATCATAATGATCAAATGGTGTTACTAATCATCATAGGAAATAAAGAAGTTCCTGGGAATCAAAGGAACTACTATTAGCATATTTTTCCCAAATTAGATATACAATGGTGAAAAAGATAAAGACAATAATAAAAAGAAATAAACTTTACCCCAATCCGGCAATAAAAAACTACCATGATTCAAGCCATTTGTTTATATAAGATCAATAACCAGAATAAGAGGTATAACTATGTTTTCAAAAAGATACAAAACTATCTGAAAAACAACTACAAATCATCTTGAGTCATACTCTATCCATCACCATGATACCTCAGATTGCTCCGAAGTCATCTCACCCCACGTTATCCATGAAAAAATGGTCCAACTCTTAACCTGGAACCTAAAATTTTATAGGATTGAGAAAAAAATCTATGATGATAATAATAATAGTAAAAAAATATTCAATTAATTAAATAATTTAAGTCAACAATTAAAGTTTTAAAATTCATCTAAAATGAATGATTTATATATATACAATGCATGAAAATAAAAATAATTCCATAATCCACTTTTAAAACTTTTATCCCTTTTATCTCGAAATAGAACACATGAATTTTGAAAATAAATCCATTGATAAAAAATGATTCAAAACCACACATATCATTAAAATTTCTCAAAAAGAGATAGAAATTGTTTTATAAAAATTAAAATTGTTATATTAAAACATTTCACTGGCTGATGCCATCATTAAACACAAACCCCATTCCAAAATCCAGGTTAATGTACTCACATGATAGTGTTTACAAATTCCAAATAGGTTTTTAGAAACATCTTTGAAAGTTATTTTTGAAAGGAAATAACCCAAATCCATAAGGTTAAGAACAATAAGAATGAATTATACAGATACGAAAAAGAATAAAAAAAATAAAAATAATAAAGGAAGGTTCAATATCAAATAATTTTGGGGAAATGATATAACCAAGAACTATATCAGACTCCCCATAATCAATATCTCACAAAAAAATGAATCTATCATAGTCCTACCCAAAGTTCACTATTATTACAAACCTATAACTGTAATGGTATAACCACCCTAACTATCTAGTAGAATATTCCAAGTCCAAATTGTCATCCATGTATCCTTAAAAAGCCTCATTGGAATGATAATCCCCCACCCGGCCCTTGTGCATAACATGATTGGTGGGAAACAACAATCATGTGTACGAACTATAATAATAAGATTGATATTATACTTAGTAATTAGTTTCCCATGACCAATATAAAAGTGATGCATTATATAACCGAGGTCATTCAAACACATAATGTCGAACCAAAATAACCCTCACCCTTACCACCCAATTATGGAAATCCACATACATATATACTTTACTCAAGGAATAAAAATCAACTCCCCACCCAAGGGGAGAGACAAGAATTACATAGTGATAAAGAACCCATATAAGGGGTTACAAGAAAGATTATATCAGGGGTTCCATCCTCATACACTATTTAAAATCGACATTACAAATGGGCCTTTAAAACCAAAATAGGCTTGAAACATAAGTCTCATTCACATTCCATAAAATACTTTCCAAAAAGAACTGGGAAATTGATGAAAATCACCCAATCATTTAAAAAAATTCAATTTCACCCCAACATAAGAGATCTATTATTTATAACTATAGAACATGGAAAATCATTTATTTCTAGCACTATATTAATAAAACACCAGTTATAACATTATATGTGGTCCATGAAAATTACCAAATTCTTTTAAATTGATAAAAAGATACCTTAAAATAATAGTCTTTCTCAATGAAAAACAAACAAGTCCAAAAGGACAACCATTTTGACCAAACCAATTAAAACAATCCAATAAGACATTATACTAGGGGTAAACCACACAAAAATTTCAAATCACTATTTCTAATAGAATAAACATAATTTTTTATAATCCATTTAGAGGTTAAATAGAAATTTGAAAATAAATTCATTTTAAAATATATTTTAACTCATTGAAAACCAAAACCAATTAAAATCCCACTCCACAACATGGAAAAAATATCATCATTCATACGACATTTCATAATATTCCTATAATATCAAAATATTACATTCTAAGAAAAAAAACATGGAATGTGGATGAACAAATAATTATTCCAATTTCAAAACATGAAGAAATAGTTTCAAATAAACAAAGTGATATAACCTATATTTATACTTTATTCAAAATTGAATTTAAAGAGAATAACAACATTATAATTCCAAGATGAAATAATTTAACAGTAACACCTACCTCCATGAAGTGTAAATTAAGCTGAAATCTATAACCTTCGATAGAGACCACACCAAAAAGAAAGAATACTTCTTATATTATCCATAAGAGAAAAAATTCCATGGTTATAACCACCCTATACCCCATCCCTGTATTACAATGTTGATGAGGGTTACAAAAGGAATTGGAAACCTAGGATTGAAGGGAGAAGAAGAATTAGAGGAGAAATAGGGAAGTAATTACCATATAATTCTTGAAAAACACCAAATGATGGGAATTAGTCCAATATATGAAGATGGTGGATCTACTCTATCTCCCTAGAGGTCAGTAAAAATGAATTGGTAAACTAAGTGGTAAAAATACCCCTAAAATCAAGGAGGTTATTCTAGGAAATCCCAAATTTTTAAACACCTAGAAAATGCACATGGTTTGGATGCCCAATTTTATAAATAACGTTACCACCATGAACTGACCACTAACTAGGCCTATATCCACCTCAGATGTTTACCTTTAAGAATAAACATAGTTAAAAAAACTATGATCCTCACTATAGACACATTCTGAGCCTCACACGGCCTCCTAGGGTTCCCTGCAAGAGTAAAAATACTATTCAAAATCCATGAAAATGTCTCTTAAAAAATTAAAGATCAAACTTAACACTTTATTAATGGTTTAATAAACCATGAATAAGTCATTCACCACATCACATACACACCAATTATACCATAAGGTTTCTCATAGGGGTCGTAAGGTTTCGAATTTACCATGAAATAACTGTGATGAAAATCCATGTACAATTCAAAATGAACTAAAAATGTCTACCAAAAAGAGATTTGAAATGGTTTCCCTCTAATAAGGAACCCTAAACTTGAATAAAAGGAAAACACTATAAAACCCATGTTTCATATAAAAACTTCATGGAAACACAACCTAGAAATCCACTTCTCAAAATAATACAACGATGAACAACATCATGACATGGTGGGTGTCACATGATTAAACATTCTCTTTCGTCAAAATAAAGATTTCCCCTATTATAAATTTATAGATATTATAAAAAATATATTAACATGTTATTTCCCTTGGCATGGGGAATCTTTCATCTAAATGTTATTTTTAACTTTCATTGATTTCACTTGTTTCTCATATACTCTCTCAACCAAATCATTCCAATATATGTTTTAAAAATTAATGTTTAGAATAATCAAATAAACATTAATTCTTTGGACTTTTATATTTCACATAATCTTGGGAAAATATCATTCCACAACGTGATATGTTTCATGTTTAACCTATATTTTTGTTTTAAATTATCATTATATTTATTTAAGGATGTTTCATTATAGATACATCTAGATTGAATATTACACAACTCTTCTCCATTAGAAGTAAACCCCTCATCAAGACCTTTCACCATCATTCCCCATTCCTAAACATTAAAATTGATGTTCTTAATCTCTTAAATGTCACCATATTCCTTTTTAATGAATTATTCCATTCATGTATCCTTATTATCACTTTCATTATTCATTATTAAGGATTATTTATTGAGATTTTTGTTTTTCTCAAGTCATTTAAATGTTCTTATATTAGTTGATATTCTATATAGGTTTTTCAACTTCTCTAACTCCTATATTTGACGTACTATCATTTCATTCAACGTTATAAAATAAATTTCTGAAAATTTTTAGTTCTTGATTTTCTTAGAACTATTTTTATAATATTTTTTCTCAAAATTCTTACTCAACACACTTATTTTTCATTCATTTAACTCACACTTACATCCAATATATTTCTTTCCTTCCTTAGATATCTTTTTTCACTTATTGTACCAAAACATTTCTTCAAAATCAACATTATATTCTCTAAAATTAATTTTTGGAAAACACTTAAAAAACATTCTAATCCCTCCAAAATCAAAATATATATGGTGGAGTTTTTCTTTGTACATACCTCTTCCATTTCAATTGTTTTTAGAGATTTTTGAAATAATTATAGCATTAATTCTTGTATTAGAATTTTATCTACTATATCACTATGAGACACAACCTCTTGTTCGTGATATATAATTTTATGTTTTCTTATAAATATAAAATCTATCTATTCGTTATTATTATTTTTGGATTTTTGAAATTTACTCATATCATATGATGTATGAAATTTATTCAATTCATTAAAGGATAATTCATAGTTATCTTATAAATATGATATTATAGAATTGGCCCTATCATCATATTCTTAATAATTGTTAAATATTTAGATAATTCATTTATTCCTATAATATTTCTAACTATTTTGTTAACTCTTGTTAAGTGGAAATAAAACATTTCATCTTCTTATGTCCTAGTGTCTTTGAACCTGCTTCTTAGTATTTGAATGTTTTTCTCTATATATTTTATATTTCCTTCAAATGAGATTTCATGTTTTTTTCTAATTTACTATGTTATTAATAGACACATAAAAATTCTATAAACATTTAATGATAATTAAATAATAATAAATTTTTTATATTTTCTATAAACCTAAATATTTTATTGTTAGAAAATTTCATAGGTTCATCACACTCAATGGGTGTAAAACTAACTGTAACTACATTGATCATCTCTGAGATAAGATGCATAAGATAATGAATCGTTCAATTTTCCCATTCATGAATTATTTTTTATATAAGATATAATATTATCTAATATTAACTAGATTCAGGTTATCCATGATAATATATGTAAGGATATTCTATAGGGAACAAGGAGGCTCTAATACCACTTAATGTTTCTGGGAATATTAGGACCCCATAAAGAGGGGTTGAATCAATGGTGATCTTCATCAATTTATTTTCTATTTAAATTAAACCCTGAAATTTTTAGAGTTTCTCCCCATTTGGACATTATATCTGAACCTCACTATTATTAAAATATTGGAGAGTATTTTAAAGAATAGAATATTTATATGATTCTCCCCTAGTTTGAGTGAATACATATATGACGTCGTGACTCTCATCAATCCATGGAAATTTTCTACGATGGTAATTGAATAAAATTATGAAACTTCCCATTAATATCATTATTTCTACCAAAATGTAATTATAATGACTATCATTAGTAACAAATATTTCATATATTCATGTTCCAAAACGTCATAAGAAAACTTTTAAACCATCTCCCAAAACTCTGTATGCAAGAACTCTCTCTAGTACACATAGAAAATATACCCTATAAGTCTCTATTCAATGTTCCTCCATACAATATGCCTTAATCTATATACCTCATATTCTATCAAGTATATCTTTGACTTTTCCACTCTATGCAAGTACCATTATCTAGAAGACTTTATTCCACTATACCTTTTCCCAGTGCACTTGTGTACAACACCCCGTTGTATGGTTCCTCGTCCTCAACTAATTGTTTCCTTTGATAGAAACTCAATTTTTTACAATAATGAAATATTAAAATCTATATATATCTCTCATGAATGAAAATTTTACTTTCTTATTGTACATTCTACCTTTTATATAAGTTCAATTTCATAATATAGGGTTGTCTCCCAATACTCAAAATTCTAATTTTCCAGTTCACCATAATTTCATTGTTTTTCTTTCTATCATTTT
This sequence comes from Viscum album, assembly GCA_963277665.1. NCBI lineage: Eukaryota > Viridiplantae > Streptophyta > Magnoliopsida > Santalales > Viscaceae > Viscum > Viscum album. Next base: position 1,076,022,028 of record OY728129.1, read on the forward strand.
TTAATATTCTTAAAAATTAATCTTCTATCAGCTATCTTAAACATGGAAAGATAATGAAAATTGAAATAATTGGATTATATCTTCATTATTAAGGACATTACAAACATTATGTAATATTTTTAAAAACACCATTCAATAACTTTATATCTGGTTCCTCTTCATATTAACATATTTTACATTACTATTATATTGGACTTTTACCTATCCTATCTGAATTTCGAATTATATCGGTCTAGTACACTCAAATATCTATGATTGGTTCTCTTTACATGCCTTGTCTATATAGTGGATTTCAAAAATGTTTTTTGGATTGCTCTTTCTAATAATTTGGCAAGTCTTTATCTGGTTCATCATTTATCCACTAAAACATCATATAAGACTTGGTTCAGAAATATTTTTATACTGTAGCATTATAGAAATGTATGTCCAGTCACATTGTAATTCTGTATCTGATCCCCATTCATCTATTGATCCCTCAGATTCTATACTGATCAATATTCATTAAAATTTCATCCAATACAAAAGTATCTCTTTATATGATAAATCATTCTAGATTTATATATCTTATCAAATTTATCTTCCTTCTTTATACTTCATTGTCAAATGGATTTTGTAAACATATTTAAATTGAAAATAATCCTAGCATCAATCACAACATCACACTATCTGGTGAACTATATACGTCTTTTCCTGATGTAACTTTTCAACTATCTACTCGGTCAATATCAAATTTCATTCAGCAAAACATCACTAATTATTTACATTTAACTTTGTATATAATTAGAAATCATAACTATATAATTGTAACATAATATAAACAATTTAATTGAATACTTCATATGACCTTTTTTGGTATAATTTTTTATTTGGACTTTATAATGTATTGTCCATTTATTAGTTTGAACTCAACCATATCTGGGATTCAACTTATACAGCCTTCAACTCAATTTTTTTTAAACCAACTTATTTACCTTTTCAAAAACTCATAAATACATAGATAGGATCATAAATATGTTCATGATATTAGAAACAAAATATCACAAAATTATTATCTGAGTAAATAAAGAAACATTCATAAACATGGTAAGAAAACATTCTTAAACACCTTAAACAGTAACACATAAGAAAATTTTATTAACCTACTATAATAAAATATTCTTAACTGAAACAAAAAAATAAAATAAAATAAATGATATTGAAAAAAAACTCACTGAAAAAATAAATATAAAAGATCTTTGTAGTCTATATAATTAACTTGAGCTCTGAGATTTTGAACATGTTGAAATTAAATTGAAGAAGTCTCATTCTTGAACTATGTATAGGAATCATTCAGATATTGTTTTTCATTCTCTTTTTCATAATTATTAAAATAAAAAAAAGAAAAGCACTGAATAGTGAGTGATGTTGTGTATTTTGATGAAATTTATTCATTATTCTTTCAGTCATTGGAGATAATTAGATAAGCATATTATTATTTATGATTCTTAAAATATTAATCATTAATATCAATTAGATCATAATATGCAATGTTTCTTTCACCAATAGTTCTCATTGAAGAACTTTATGATCAATAACTTTAGTTTAAACATTCTTCTGATGATATTGACTGAGAATGATTTTTCATGGATAGTGATGAATTAACTATAGTGAATGGGATCACTAAATATTCAATAGAAGAAAAATCTCATATCATTTCAATTTATTTTTTAACATCTATAACTTTCTTAGAAACATCTTATAGAACAACATATGCATGAAATTTTGATGGTACAACAAATATTTTTTGATATTCCATCGTATTTTCAATTCGAATTCCTATTAACCTTTTAGGAGAAAATATAAATGTTAACTTTTTATATACATTTGGATAAATCCCTTTACCATTTCCTTGAATTAAATCACCCCTTCAATTGAATTTCTAAAATATAATGTTCCTTAATAATTACTCCTTAAATAATTTGGTTAGTAATATATGATTTCTTTAGCTTTATAGATTACATTTTCTTTTCATTAAATTTCAATAGAATCTTTACAAAATCTTTTTTTTGTTATTTATTATTTTTTTATTCTTATACTTTCTTCTTTAGGAACCTACTTTGGATATTAATAAAATTATTTATCCTATTAACTAACATTATCTTTTTATTCCCATATTCTTCATTCTGATGATATTCTGATTCATCTATCATTTAATTATCATTCTCCATAGAAATATTATCAACTTTATCTCCTATTTTATGCTTTTTGGTATGCACATTACCTAAAATTGTAATTTCATATTTGTTCCTCTTAGTTGGAATTATAAAATTTCTTTCATCTCATTTTTGAATTTATATAAAAGGAACTACAAAGTACTTTTCTACAAATTTATTTTCCTTTTCATCATACATTGATCTCATTCTAAATATCATCATTATATTTATATGGTTATATTTCTCCCTTTCATGGTGTGCTTCATTTTCCAAATCATACCTCTTAGAAAATTTTCTAAAAATCTATTCAGAAGTCTCTCATACAACAATATTTTCATCTTAACTATTCTATTTGGATTTCTTTGATATATAACCAGACAAAAATTTCAAAATTTAAATTCTTGACTCTCACTAAACAATCCAATAGATAAACATTATATATTTTGATAGAATATTAATATCATTTTCTTATTAAAATAAATAAATAATTACAATAAAATACAATCCAAAAATTCATGTAGATGTTGTCCAATTTTATTCATTTTTTAGTAATTTTAAAAACAATAATTTCATCTACATATTTTATAAAATCTAAATAAAATTGAATGAGTTTTTGTTATAAAAATAGTGATTTCATTTCAACCAGTACTTCCTAAAACATAAAAAAAATCCCCAATGTCATAGTAAACTTCTAGATGATAATAATAAACATTAAATTCTTAATTCCATCGTATTATAAAAAAATGTTTGACTATAAAAATATTTAACTAATAGATTATAGTATATATCATACACTTAAATAGTTGAAAACAATTTTTTAACCATGAAAATGTATTATATCATTCAACATGAAATTACATTTCTATAGTATATCTTGATCTATTAACCTATCTTGAATAATTTCAATAGAGATGAGTTGTCTAGTTGATGCCATTTTTTAATTAGAATAATGAAAAAACTTTTTATAAGATAGAAAAAATACTCATAGAAACTTAAATGGATTCACATCCATTCTCACGGAATGTGTCCAACTAGCTTTTGGTGTACCTCTTTATAACGGTTTATATAGATTATGAACATTCATAATCAATATTCTTAATCCAATAGTTTATATTGAATTCTACCTAAATATGATGTCATATATATTTTTAATTATTTATTCAATATTTTCAAAAAAATAATATTATTTACCAATTTTAAGAAAATTAAAAAATATAGAAAATAAAAAATACATAAAAATTCTGATTTGAAATGAAATTCAAGAAAATAAACAATATCTTTAAAATCCTACAAACATATATCTCTTCATTAAAATTCAATGAAATAAAATTTTTGTCATAACATATTTTGATGTCATATATTGATCAAGAGCTTTCGTAATAGTGGTTTCCCTAGACCCATCTTAAATAGTAAATTTTGATAATGATATCTTGTATATGGTGGGTTATGTAATATATACCCATACCATAATATTGTCGATGTTTCTAAATTTACTATTTTAATGTTAAATCCAATATATTATTTTTCTAATCAATGGTTTATAATAGTTATCATGCTATTAGGTGTTGGGGGATAATAAGAATTGTGATTTTTTCTCAATAATTCCATATTTAGTGATTTTGAGTATATGAGATCATGTGGACTAATCATCCAATAGGATAACTACATGTTTTAGGAGTTTTTGTAATTTTATTTTTACAAACATGTGTAATAGTTTCCTAACTTGATATTATATTATCAGTGTATACCATTTGATCATGTAATTTAATGTTTTGAAAAATGTTACGTTATTAAAGTCATAGCTAAGATGCATTCATTGTGTGAAAAATTATTGGTATTCAAGTTATTGAAAAATATAGGTAAAATTTTTCTATTTCGAATGGTATAAATAACATCAGCCTTATTGATTAGGATTCTTTTACCTTCACTAAATCCATGGTCTTCATTGAAGAAGGTAAACCCCAATAGTAAGGTCTATAAATAATAAATAAATAAATACATGTTGACATGAAGTGTGCATTATTTTATATGATATATCATGAGACAATGGGATTATATTAAAATGAATATGTTCATATGAAAGGTTATCATTCCAAATAATTTTCCTTATCTACTTAGGAGTTTTGATGGGATGATGGAATCTTCACCTAGTTTGTAAATAGTATTCACCGGAAACATGGTAAGGTCCTAGAGTGTCACACAAAAATAGTATTCAAAGGTCTAACCAATTCGGATGAATATGAGTTCAGGACATGGTGGGTACCACCCCAGAGTCTAGGATATGTTTGAGAATATACAACCATCATGGAATAAAGAGATTCATATTATTCATGTTTATAATAATTAGTACCGAATTTATTTATCAAATGTATTTCTGAGAATTAAACTAAATATTTGGAAAAATATTATATGAATAAATATTATTTTAATATTAATGGGTTGATTACTATTTTTGAGACCATTGAGATGAGTTAATGGCTCGGTTTTATCAAGAAAAATATTTATTATATTTCAATAACGTTACAATAATTTATACGATATTTATAACACATTTAGTTGGTTATAAGATATTGGTTATGGATTATTTAGTGAGTAATAAAAATCCAAGGGGCCAAGGATCCAAATTCAGGTGTTTTTCACCTCGGAATATAAGGAGGTGAGGGATCTCATGTCAAGTACTATTCATCATATGAATTTGAGAAATTATCTCTCATCTCTCTCACTTCATGGAGAGAGGAGATCATGGTCAAAGTATTTGATTGAATTTCATCCTCACAATTCAAAAGTATCAGAATAACAATGATTTTATAGATGCCTAATTTTTCATCATATACCCACACGAGCACCCAGAGTTCATAGATCGACACTCTCAAAAATAATCAACGCAAGTGTGGATGGTCTAGAGGTATCCAACTTTGGTTTATTCGAGAAATGGTTCCAAGTGATGAATGATTGATGAATGAAAATTCAGATAGAACATTGTAAATATTGATATATATTTTTCTTAAATTAATTCTCCCAAAATCCTCAGGGATACATACGAGACTAAATTTCATTAATGATAATGTAGTTACATAGATATCTAGTAAAAATTTTAAAATCACGAAACCATCAACATCCATTGTGCATTCCAGTACCTTCAATTGGTATCATAGATATTGTGGGAGTTTTATGATCCATGAAAAATTAAATTTTATTTAAATTAACTTATTGTATTTGTTTCCATCTCAACATATTTGACCACTCTTTGATTTGATCAAGAATGAAAAACTTACTCCATCGAAAAAAATTAATTCGATTCCAACATGGTTTTTACGAGTGTTATAATTGGAGAAACTTTATGTAGTTTTTCTGCTAATTTTTACATGATTCTTACAGTTGGTTGAAATTCTAGTCACCTCCCATCTTATATCCAGGTTTCATTCAGAATCAGATGGCTATAATAGTTCCATCTAGTATTGAGTGACTCCATATGTCTATTGAATCATAAAAAATCCTAATAATATTATGATTTTGAAAATGGTGGACATGTTTACCAAAAGAGCCTTTACTGGGTCAAACAAACCAAAAAACAATGAAATGAGAGTGGGGGAATGTAACCTGGAAGTCCTCAAATAAAAAAAATTGAAAATAATAAAAAATAGGTGGTTGATAGTTGTGGATTATACTAAAAATCCACCTTTATAGAACACATTTTTAATTAAAAATCAAAATGGGACCTATTTATTCCCCTCCCAATAACTCTTACCTAGGATGCATACTAGAATTATTCGCCTCACCAGCACATCCTCCCACCTTCCAAATCTTGCACCTTCCTAGGATAGCTAGTAGTCCCCACAATGGCTTACACAACACTAGTTAACCACACTCTAGACTGGATAAACCAATGTTGCTTCCACGACTTCCCTCATACTAGTTTCACCCTCCTCCCTGGCCAGTATCTAGAGAATGCACCATAATCATTGACTCCATAAAATCTACCACTTCCATGACCTCCTATCTCCATCTCATTCATCTACCAAATCAACAATAGTGGTCAGTCAGTCGATTTACAAGAATTTCCCTCAGCCTCCTCATCACACTCATCCACATTAATTTTTAATGGTGAGTGTGTGTGCATGACCCCCATATCCCTATAGGGTTCCCCATTGGCCTCCAATGGGTCTTCCAGACCTAAATCCCTTTTGAAAGGGCCTTCTTAACCCAATACCACCTTGTATGAGTGTGACTATTCTGGAACCACCTTGTATATCTTTTTTCCAACCCATTACAGACTTCGGTTGGGTTTGCCTTACTGATAATGGGATATGGCGGTGTTATAGGACATGTGGAAAATTTTTAACCTCCATGAAATTAATTTATTAATTTAGATAATTTTAAAAAAAATAATATTTTAAATAATTTTGGTAGATACATTAATTTATTTTTGGACTGAATGAAATAAATTATTTGAATTTAAAAAACTTATTTAATTAATTTAATTGAACTTAACATAAAATTTATTGCAATTTAATTTTATCTCACATCTATATTTCCTATCGATTGGTCTTGATAATTGACCAATAAATTTTTTGGGATAATTTTTATTTAATTAATTATTACAAATATGTATGATGATTATAATATTTAATTTTTCTTAAATGTTCTATGCATCATATTTACTCATTTCGTATTTATAAGGGTCTTCAGATCAATTAGTTTTATTTTGTATGTATTTTTACTTCCCATTAACTCATCACCAATGTGTGACTATAATTATATTATGACGATGACACTATAAGATGTGGATCATGCTATGATGAGGTAATATCTCAAAATAGATCAGTAAAATTTGATAGGGGTGAGAGATATAATATGATTTATACCCAAAATTGGTATTATACCTCTAGGATCATAGTAGATCCATTGATTTTAAATTGATCAATAAATAAAAAATTCTCAAGAGAATTTGAGTTGTTCTTTTTAAATTTATGTTTTTTATGACAATTTTTTTCATTTTAATGTTAGCATGACTACATGAAATAATAATCTAAAATGCATATATTAATTCAATTTATGATGAGATGCATGTTTTGTATTTAATATATAATAATATTTTAGGGAAATCACATAATATATTCATATTATATAGAAAATAATTTCATTCATCCAGAAATAATAAATACCCTCAAATAAATATTAACTCATAACACTTTACTTCATATGAATTTGAACAAATCATGGTGTATGGTGAATTAATTAACCATAGTTGAGTGTGCCTCAAAACAATGGAGAGTTTTTAAGATAATTATGGGTTGATATAACTAATGAGGCAGAAAATATGTATTCATAACTAGCCTGATAAATCTTTAGAGGAAAATCATTGAGTAAATATTGATTAGGTTTTTTAAAAGATGTAACTTCACCCAACATTTCAAAGAGCCATGAGTTAATGTGGTTATCAAGTAACATGCCTACCTTGAAACCCTCTATCAAGTGTCATAGCCATATCCTTGAATATGATGATGGGTTTCATTGATCTGTTCCACATGAATACATTAGCAACTGATTACTACTAATCTTATAGTGAGGGATACTACAGATCAATTAAATAGTATGATATATTAAATGATTTAATTACTCATTAATGTGTAATTGGAATTTAAGATAAAAAATACCAATTTTCAAGTGTTTATTTTTTGTCGAAACTGTAATGTAATATAAAAATATTACTATAATTAATTTTTGATAAAGAACATATCCTTACTATAATGATTTTCCAATTATTAGTAGAATAAATTTTTAAATGTATTAAAATATTTTTGTTTCATGGTTTTAGAGTCCCCACAACATATTAATACACCTCTTGAATCAAGGGTGTGATGATGCTTACCGGGGACTCATATATGATTATTGTGATGTTCAAATCGTAATTCTATCTAAAATTTACATTTATTTTTTTTATACAAAATCTCATCCCAGATTACAACATACGTTTTCTCATCATTAAGAATATTTCTTGGAGAATGTGAATAAAAATATGAATGAGGTAATGATTACATTGAATATGCGTAAATCGAACTATGGATCCAAATATTTTAGTACATCCCTTTATTATATAATTTTCACCCACTTACTCTAGTATCACTTAGGATAGAAATACAAACAATATAGAGAGAAAAGTTCATTTCCTTGGTGAAAGTTTCATCAAGTTGATACTAAATTAAAGAAATATTACTATTTAGATATTATGGTGAACGTTTTAAATGAACGGTTGAAGCACCCAATGGAATATTTGGAGAAAAATTCACCTTTGTAACATTATTCAAGAATATATTTATATCATTATCTAAGAGGTATTTTTCTTTTAATGTCATGACATATGTCTATAGAAGATTAAAATAATATGAATTGAATTATATTAGAAAGTAGTCACATCTTTTTTTGGTATACTAATCAATTGGTTGTAATAATTATTTTATACTTCTTCGGTATTAAATATTGAATGCCTGTCATATATGAATATTTAAATACACTAACAATGTAATAAAGGATATTTTACAACAATAAAGTTATTTTCTCCTGTGATTGAGAAATGGTGATTCCTAAGTTAGTTATGAGAATGAAATAACATCTAATTACCAACATTAATTATTCTAGTTAAACTCTATTTGTGTATTACCCAAAAAATTTTGTCAAATTTCCATTGTACAGAGGAGAAATTATTTCATTTTTAATGACTATTTTTTGTCCAATCTAATACTCAACTAATAGTATTGAAATAATTGAATCTTTAGAAATAACTAATTAATATGAAAATGTAACACTCTAATACCAAATTGTAAATATATAACTCTTATCCTAGAAAACTAATACATTATCAAATATATACCCAGTATGGTTTTGCACTCTTTTTAAGTAAATGAATTACATATTATTGACACATATATTTATCTAGTTTTTGACAATAAGCCTTTTGAAAACAATATGGGCTATAATGATTTCAAAATTTATTTACCTTGAGAGCATGATCTATTATATGATTAATCTATTGTTAAATATTTTATTCAAAAGATTACTTTTCGAGTTTTGAGTAATAACAATGTATAGTATGAAATGTGCTTGGTCAGAAGATATGAGTAGCTTTAGGAACATTTTCTGAATTACATCATGACCAAGAGCTCATAAATCATTTAATATAGAGTGGATTTATTTATATACTCACATTTCCTTACATGGTTAAAAATACGATTTTATTAAGGAGTATCGTTGTTGAGTTTTATATAATATAATTGATAAATAATGTGTAGCATATTATATTTCTTAAAGACAAATTTCGTTATACGAATCAGAGTTATGATGTAATTATTAGAAGTATCAATGATTATACTTATCTATTTTGTCAAAATTTTCATTATTTTCGAAGACATTAATCGTAGATAATGGTGTTATCCTTTATCCATATTCTAACTATAGAAATAAATGGATATCATACGAGTTGTTGTATGTTATAATTCCATATTTCATAATAACATGTGTTTTGATGTAATGAGTTTATTATAGATATAACCAAATCATGAATCAAGAAGAAAAAAATTGGAATCTGAAGTAATTATTCAAAAGCATTCACTGTATGTCATAAAAAACACTATGATTATAAAATTTATAGTCAAGTAATAGACTATATTTCTAAAAATGGGTGAACATTTCCATTTGAGATACATAGATCATTATTGACTTGTATTTGGTCAAAGTAAGAGATACACAAGTAGTTGACATAGGAATAAGTTCCACATGAGCTTGTGGAATGGGAAGGCTCTATAGACTCATACTATAAAGGAAAGATAATATCATAGTAATAGTTTCACATTTATTATAGCTCGTGATACTTTATTCATTGAGTTTAATGATTCTTAAAGGTAATAATTAACTATAAATAATATAAGATTGAAACGGTCAATTAAAATTCAATAATGGATTAATTATATCAGAGTATAGGTTCTTATTATTTTTAATATTGTGGTGGGTATTCATGTTGAACTAAACATTGGTTGTATAAACGTTGTACCAATAAGGTCAGATTTTTATTACCAAGTTGTTATTTCTAAATCAATTAGAAATTTCATTTTCATATATACTTTAAATGACCATTTATATTATTTATTGAATTTCAAGACCACCAATCATGGAATGTGTCTTTACGACGGAACCAAAAAGAGTTGGTGACACAATAGGAAGACAATATTGGGTGAAAAAAAAGAAATCTAGATTAGGATTGAATTAAGATAATAATATCATATAATATTCTTTTGGAATGCTTTATTCAGTTATTTTACAAGAGATAAGTGGGAGAATAATATTTTTCCCAAGAAAATATATTTAATAACATATGGAAAATTGTTTTTGGTCCTTCAATTATTTACGAACAAAATTAAAGAAACACTCCATAGATTATATTAAATTACCAACCTAAGTTTTAGAAAATGATATCAACTGACTTATATATAATAGTTTGTTATACCAATCTAGTAATAAATATTTTGAAATGGTATTGAAAAGTACAACATGAAATACTTCAAGAGAGAAGTCTTACCATTGTCAGATGTCATAAAATTCTATATTAAAAAAAAGGTAAATAAGAGGAGAATAGTTCCAGGAGTAGAATTATATATAATTATATGACGGATCAACCTAAAATATCATTCTATATACTATATGGGATATTTATAAAATATATAATATGGTAGGATACTATTAGTATTTTCTATGTGAACTACACGATAAGCAGACGTAACAATCTAATTTTACATGACAGAGTATAAATGACATGTTACTAGTATTTGTAGAGAAATGGAAACTAGTTTTAAGAGGGGGAATAGACTTTAATTAAATAAATATAATATCATATCATAGTTATCCCAATGTAATTATAATGAGAATATCTTTTAATATAGTGATATCCAAATCTACATATACCTAGTATGTTGTAGATTCTAATGAAACTAACGAAGTAGTGCAAAATATTCAATGATTTTTCCGAAATCATGGGATCAAGCATAGTAAGTAATTTTTTATCATAATCTAGATTATGATAATTATACTACATGTACAATACATCTTATCATATTAAGAATGTGGAAAATAAGAATATACTCAAGGATTTTACCTATTGGGGAGTCTTATTCAAGGAGGAGAGGTCAAAGATAGTCGAATAGTCACAGAACAGAGATATGGAGGGTCCAATGTCTAAGTATATAACTCAATTGAATCATTATATTATCATGTGATATCTAAAAATGATTGTTATCTAGTTTTCTATAGTGAATGTGTGAGTGTTTTAATATTTAATCCCCTAGACCCAACTTAAAAATCACTTTTCAATTATCATATCACGTATAAAATGGGTTATTCATGATGTATCATTACTATAATAGTGTTCATATTTCTGTTTCCACTATTTAAATGGAAATGTTTTTTGATTATTTATCATATTAAAAGATTAAAGTAGTTCCCAGTCTATAATGAGAACCTTGAGATACTATGATGTTAATGTTAAATATATAATCTAGGGTCTAGATACATCATACTAACTGGACATAGATGATGTCTGACTATCGGGTGATGGGTTCTAATAAGTATTGATACTTCTTCTCATAAATATTTCCCTTGGTGATACAAAGTATAAGATATCCTAAAAAATGACCCAATAATAGGAACCGCATATGTTTCTAGTGTAATCGGTAGATCCTATTTGTGGTCATGTTTAATGGTATCCTGATTTGAGAGTATTATTAGTGTATACCATTCGATCACATTCTTTGATGTAGGGAAAAAATATGGCACTTAAGTCAAAGACTGGTAGCATGGGTAGGGTAACTCATTGGTGGTATGGTATTTAATGAATAATCTATGAAGAATTTGTCACTTCTTAAGGGATGTAATATTTTTTTCCTAGTCGACCAAGATTGTAGTAAATTCACTTAATCTATGTCCATGGTAGAAAAAGGAAAGTCTATCTAGTTAGGTTATTGAATAATAAATAAATAAAATAATGACGAAACGAAGTGTGTATCCTTCTTTATGTGATATCCTGAGTCAAGGATTTTAAATTACATAGAGTGTGTTTATAGTAACAATTGTCATTGCTATGACTTTTCCTTATCTCATTAGGGGCCTTGATGGTTTCTAGACTCTATTCCTACTTAGTGAATATTATTCACTTAAATAGAGATAAGGACTTAGATATTCACACATTACGTGTATTCAAATGTCTGACCTATTTAGAAGAAAATGAGTTTAGGACATGGTGGACCCCATCATAGGGTCTTAGATATGTTTTTGAGGATATATGATCTCTAAGGAATAAATATATTAATATTATTTATGTTTATAATAATTAGTATTGATTTTATTTAATTTGTGTGTGTGTGTGTGTAATGTATGTAAAAATATTATACAGATGATGATTATTGTAATATTCAAGATTAGTTTAATATTTATGGGAACGTCAAGAAGAGTGAATAGATTGGTTTTATCATACAACATATTTATTATATTACATGAAATTGATAAAAATGTAATTGTAAATGATGACTCAATTATTGTTCATAACACCAAATTTATGGGTTATTTATGGGCTAATAAATATTCAAGGGGTGGAGGAACCATTTCTATGTATTTATATCCTCTCTGTATAAGGAAGAGAGGGCCCCGTGTTAGGCACTATTTATCTTTTATGATTGATATCTTCTCTTTCTAATATCTTTCTTTGTAGAAATATAAAGTCCTAATCCATGTCTTCAATCGATGTTCTACTTCATCGATATATTTATCGATGATGTGATGTTCATTAGGGAATCATATATTTTGTTGGATCTCCACACTAAAACCTAGAATTTGACGATTAATGCTCAAATAGATTTTCTAATTATGTTTTGATGATCTAGAGGGATCCGTCTTCTGTTCCAATGAGTAATAGTTACAAAAACTGAACAATTGATGAATATAGAATCATATCAAATTAGTTAATCTTCAATTAATTTTTGTGCATAAATAAAACCACAAGGGGTCATCAAGGCTCTGTCCCAGGAAATACTTTGCAATTGAAAACCTAGTTACATTGATTTCTAGTGAAATTTTGTAAATCCCTAGACAATATTCATCTCTTGTACACCCTGGTACCATCAATAATAATTCTATCTTATTCATACTATTATGGTTCTGTATATTGTTTTATATAAAGTTTAATTTTATTGTAAAATTAAAAAATACTAAAATTTAGCAATAAAAAATAAAAAATGCACCTATTAAATAAAAGGAATAAATGAAACATAATTTTTTTTTGAAAATTAATAATTAAATAAATGATTATTATAAATAAAAATGTAAATCAATGAGGGTATTCTATTGATGATGCATATATTATTATCTTCATATTATTAATTTTTTAAAAATATAATTCATTAAGATTTGAATTACTTGAAAATAGAATCTTTAGAACTCATATTTGAGTTGATATTTTATTTTTTATGTAGAATGTTTTAATGATACAAAATATCCAGGGTTTTTAAAAGATATCATTATTCTAAGGGCACTAATATTCCACCTAAATCTTACTTGATGATATATTTTTTTTTCAGAAATATGTTTTCATTTGAACATAATAGCATTATTAGTAGATTGAATTCATATTGGATTTATAACCTAATCTAGATGTAGTTATGATCATTCATCTCTGTACGTATATCTTATCAATATTCATTATTCATATAGTAAACATAGTCAATAGATCCTTAAAACATTCAATCTCAGACTTTAGTTTGATAATATCAGACTCATCTTGATAAATTCACACTTTTAAATTATTATTTCATATTATTTTGATTATCTGACTTGGTTGCTACATATTCTATAACTTTAGCTTATACTTTTCAGATTAGCACTAAGATTACCAATTTTTTCATTTTATTTTCTATTTCTAAAAATATCATTATATTATCCTTATATATTTAATTTATATTTCATTTAAATTTTATGCAGATAAATTTTCTTTCAAAAAATTATCCATTAAACTCAATGTACTTTTTATTTTGATTTTGATACATAGTTTCACACTTTTAAATATAAGTTCTCATTTATTTTAGATTTTCTTTATCTATTTCCTCTTCATCTAAAATTTTAAAACCAATATGGTTTAAGATGATTTAAAGAAGTTGGAATGTGTTAATAACAAACTTTCTTTTGATCTATAAAAAAATCACATTACTTTTCCAAGTTCTCCAACAAAGGTGGCAAAACAGAGAAGATCGTATTGGGTCTTCTAGACCAAGTCCATTGGAGAGAGTATATCCGAGGATGATTTATGTAAAATTTAAATTTTTCTCACAGTGCACGACGGTGTCATGGAGGAGAAACATGCGCAATTCGACGGTTGATTAGAGAAAATTGGGTTCTGCTTAATCACTCATATCAGGTGCACCGTTTTCACCTCGAAACGCCCAACAGTTCCATATCTAGCAATACATGGTCCCACATTCCAAAGGTAGGCGTTCGCTGGGTGGTTTGACCAGCGATGCTTAAGAACTCACATTGGTCGAGAGGATGGGAAGTCGGGCTCATCAGACCCTTTTGGGGGGAATTATTGCCTATTTCAAGACTCTATTATAGATTTAAGATGTATTCATATGTTGTCGAATCATTAGTTTATTTCAAAGAATAGTATCCAAGGATTACTCCTGGTTAGAAATTTTCAGCTGGATGTAGGGGTTCAGAATCATTTATGCCTTAGGTTTACCATCATGTGTTGGATTAATGACCCCTAGGAGTCTGGACTCACTGATACAACATTGATTTAATGCCTCATAACTAGGGACCCAAGAGATTATTTTCATCCAAGGGGGATAAATAACGACTTATGCATTTGGATCGAAACCATGATATGGGATTCCTACATATCCTCATGAGTGGAATCAGAATCTACATAGTTTGGTTTGGTATGGGGCATATGCTCCAGGCTACTGAGGGTTGGTGCGATGAACCGACGTGAAGAGAGTCGAATCGACTGGTTGTTGGGCCTGAACCTCGGGGAGGCTTCCTACGTACCTTGCTTATGATACAGGGATCAAAGTCCACATTGTTCGGATGGAGTGTCAGAGGACCGACGTAAAAGGGGGGTCAGAACGCCTGATTGTTGGGCTTGAACCTCAGGGAGGCTTCCTACATACCCTGCCTAGGAGACATGGATCAAATTCCACGTAGTTCTAATGGAGTAGGGATTACACTCTGAGGTATTCCAGGAGAGGATTTCATGGTCGATGCTTACTCTAAGCCCACATGAGTCATGCTCAGTGTGAGAAACAAAAGGCATCATGGACTAGACGATCACGTCACAGAAGGTGCGTCTGTGGGAAGTTGAGTGGGGATTACGCATGGGGACGACCCAAAAACACGGGGCTTACTCCGAGATGGACACCCATGGAGACAAAGCACAGTGAGAGAGGGACTTGGCCCCAACGAAGAATGGAGCAGAACCCTTCCCCACTACGCCCTTCCATGTCCATGGTCGTGGGAAAGTACAGAGCTGCATGGGGGCTTCCTTGTGATGGGTAGTCCATCACGCCCCGAGGAGGGGAGAAGTGCCCCAGTCCTAACAAGTGGAGGATAAGTAAGGGGACTCCAGGGCTCAGACTCCGCATTACCGTGGGAATGTGAACCCAGGAATGCTTCGAGAATCTGCACAAGGGCTGGAGAAACCCATTCACCCTAGCTTACCATGGGTATGTGAACTCAAAACGGCACGCTGATGCGCCTGAAGGTTACATCACATGGGTCTGGTGGATTTAGTGGAGGCCTCAGCTCGGAGCCGATGAATGGGCCAATGAGGGGGCTGTAGAGGATCATGATGGATTGGAAGGATTTTATCTGGCTTGGGGAATGGGAACTCTAAAGGATTCAGCAGGCCACACAGGTGTATAAGTGGTGGCGCCCTTCGCATAGGGAGGTGCCACATGACTGGAGGGGCTACCTGCGAACCAGGGTGGTCCATGGACTGGTGGGAATCCCACAAACTTGAGTGGTTCATGGCTTCAATTCAAGCCTGCATACCAGGTTGGTACGTGGAGGGGTCCATGTGAGCATCGGTGGCCGAGGGTGACACCGTTCGGGGGTTCATCGTTCGGGGTTTCACTTGTGAAGGAGGGTGCTACGCGGTGCGATGGATAAAAAAAGAGGCATAAAATCCCTAGTTCATGGGTGGTGCATCCGCCGAGGGGCCATGGTTAATGGTCTTCTTTTCTTCATTATTTTAAGTTCATGGTTCACCATGTTTTTATGTGTTTTCGGTTCCTTATCAATTCACATCTAGCCTCATACCTGTTCTAGTTCGCGAACTGGATCTACGCTGTTTGTGAAATCCGAAGCTAATTCCATCGAAATCCTTCCACTCGAATCTGATCAATCGTTGATTTTCTCACCCCAAGTCTTCCCCCTCGATCTCATTTTATAGAGTGGAGAAATAGATGTATCTCTGTTCACGTGGGACCTTTTTCTAAGGCCCATGATCGGAAACCCAGCCTATGGATGACTTGGTCAAGCAGGAATTTTTGGAGCCAAGATTCACAGAATTGCTCCGTGGTCGTGCACCGCTCCACTTATATTCTTCGAAGGATAGTGATCCGCGGAGGGGGAAGCTCGCGGTGATGGACCCGGCTGATATCCGACAATCTTCCTGGTTGAAGCCCACGTAGGACCTCCGCCCCCATTTCAAGAACAACAACATCTTGGGGAGGCCGGTTCGCCAAACAGGCCGCATACTATTGCTGGGAGCCGGTACATCGACCGGTTCAGTCCTTTTAAAAAAAAATTGGGTAATTGGATTTCCCCTTTGCGGAATTTTCAGGCCCCTAAAATTCCCCCCATCAGAATGGGGTCCGATCAGAACGAAGATGAGGCTATTCTGATGTAGAGTGGTCCTAATCATCGATGAGTGATTGGAAAATGCACTAAATTCTGCCTGATCCAAGGGACTCAGTGAGCATAGTTTGACTATTGTTGGGGTTTTCCAGGAAAACCCCACAAACTTTTTGTCTTCTATTTTTTTAATAATAACCTAATTTTGTCTGGGCCCATTCGGTGTGGACCCAGCGGGTGTGGCCCGACTTTTTCATAGGTCACCCTTTTCGGGTTTTTGGCCTAACTGGCTTTTCACCTCTTTTTGTGGGCGGTTTAAAGTCCCGTAGACAAGACTACCATTACTGATGTTTTAGGTTGAACAAATTTGTCTAGATATGGTGGGGCGAGGGCCCCCAATGAGGTTATGTTGATTAAAATATGTCTCAATATCCTTCAGACACATGTGGGGGGAGCAAGTGTATATTTTAATGACATGCATGGCATGTCTCAAAGCATGTGAGTCATATCGGCGTGCAGAGATAGGAAGAGCATTTCTTATGGAAATCATGACTTTGGTAGACGGTCCAGGGGCTATCAATATGTAGAGCTGCTAAGGGCAGGATATGCATAGTCATGAAAGGGTATCCTTAAATAAATGAATATACATTTATGATGGCCTAAGGACTTCATGGAAGTCCGGCTAATGGAAACCGCCATGGGTGCCTTGGAGAATTATGAAAACCATAAGTGTGGCATGGAAAGGGTATGTGACGTCTAAAAGGGTTTGAGAACATATGTATCGATCAGGAGTGTGGAAGCAAGGTCCATGTCCTACGCATTGGTAAAGGATGGTTGGATCTTGGCATAGTTTAAAGTCATGAAGCTGGGACATTATTTAGAATGGAATAGTTTCTCCTGGTTCTTGGTAATCTCTTTAGAGATGTTCGACCATATTCCGAAAGGGTCATGAAAGAGGCTGGTAAACTGTATCTCAGAGGGTTTTTGAATCTCGGGATGGACATGAGGGCTTAGGGGCCAAGAGGCATATGGAGAGAAGCATTTCCTAAGGAAATCATGCCTTTGGTAGACGATCCAGGGGTGATCAATATGCAGAGTCGCTGAGGGAATTGTATGCATAGTCATGCTATGGTTTTCTTGGGTCAATGATCGCATTCTCCCGATAGTCGAGCAACTTCAAGGAAATTTGTGATTCGGGACCACCATGGGTGGTTTATGAGAGTTCAGACTTTACTTCTAAGTACAAAGTGTGGTTTATGAGAGAGTGTCTGGATACTGGAGAAACATCTAGGCTAAATTTCACAAGAATGGGTGAAGCCATTCCTTCTCACACTGGTGTAAGACAGTGGTTTGTGTAGGTCTGGCCCGTGTACTGGGGGATATAGAAAGGCCATCATTCCTTACTGAACCCATGATAGGTTTGACCATGCAGTTTAACGTAATGCGGGTGAGGACAAGGAGCATTATTAAAGGATGATGTGCAGTTTAACGTCACACAGCAAGGATAGGGGCATTTTTTCCAATGTTGTGCAGTTTTAACATCGTGTAGCGGGGACATGGGGCATTTTTAAACCAGTGAAAATATTTTAATTGGAGGCATTTACCTAGATGTTTAATGCTTGGTATTTTCAGCTTTATGCCAAGTGGCCAAGTTTTTCCATGTAGTTTATTGTCATGTCGTATGGATGAAGTTTCAAAGGCTGCTCTTGATCAGAATGTAACTAGGTTTGAACATCTCGGCTTGCCCAAGATGTGGAGAGGGGTTGGATGGTGTAAATAGTGGTTCCAGGGGTTCTTGGATCAGGAGAAATGATATGGGGGCTCTAAGGCCAGTAAGCGTACGGAGCTAAGAAGAGTATCGCCTGAGGAAATATTTCCTTTCATAGATGGGCCAGGGGCTATCAATATGCAGGGTCGCTGAGGGCATGCTATGCATAGTAATGAAGAGGTGTCCATAGGTTTATAACTTTAAAATTCCGATTTCCATGAATGGTTATGAGGATCTGTGATTGTCCGGGCCATGAATTCTATCATTTGGTAAGAAAATATCTGGACATGTCGGCTATATTCGACCCTGGTTGTTGTTAAAGCATAGAGAGCTCCCTACACTGATTCATCTTGTGCGCAGGGGTGTACCTTCAATCTATACAGTTTAACATGGTTCGGTAAGGATGAAGTACTCATATTTTAGCAGTCATTGAGCTCAGACCGATGGGTGACCATTGCTGCAGTAACATGAAGGATAATTGAGTTAACATGCTCTGATATACTCTGAAGAGGTTGGGGGATGAAGGTTGTAAACTATAACACTAAGGTTTCCCGGATCAAGAGATGTGGTGTGGGGGCTCTATGACCGGTAAGTGTAGGGAGCTAGGAAGAGTACCGCCCGATGAAATCTTGCCTTTTGTAGGCGGGCCAGGGGCTATCAATATGAAGAGCTACTGAGAGCATGGTATGCATAGTCATGCATAGGTGTCCCCGGGTCGATAAATTTCCACATCAGATAGACATAAATAATTATTAAAATCCAAAATTGCTCACAGTATAGAGTTCGGCATGTGGGGATAATGGTGTCCGAGCATACAAGAAACATCTTCAATGCAATTGTCCGTTGAGTCAAAGTAGCATAGTGCTGGCTTGATGTTCGTAGATGCATGTCATCATGTGAACCACATGCGGATACATAGTATAACCATGTTGGGATATCATGGCAACGTTTGGATTTGAAAAGGGGGACGAACATGTAAACCACTGCGCCATAAATTTCTGGATCGGGAGATATTATATGGGGGATCTGAGGCCGGTAAACGTATGAAGCTAGGAAGAGTACTGCCCGAGGAAATCATGCCTTTGGTAGACGGGACATGGGATATCAATATGCAGAGCCGATGAGGGCATGGTATGCATAGTCATGAAAAGGTGTCCATGGTTTGATAACTTTCCACATCTGATGGCCGAGAATGGTTATGAGGATCCATAATTGTCTAGGCCGTGGAGTCTGATGTATGGAGGGGATGCATCCAAATCCACCGGGATTATTTCTGTCTCATTTTTTCATATATCATGGGTGGGTCACGACGATGTCCTTGCAGTTTTGATGTCGTGCGGTGAGGACGAAGTTCGTGCCGTTTTAACATCATGCGGTGAGGACGAAGTCCGTGCAGTTTTAACATCGTGCGGTGAGGAAGAAGTCTGTGAAGATTTAACATTGTGCGGGGAGGACGAAGTCCATGTAGTTTTAACGATGTGCGGAGAGGACGAATTTCGTGATGTTTTAATTTCATGCGGAGAGGACGAAGTCCATGCAGTTTTAACGTCGTGCGGTGAAGACCAAGTCCGTGACATTTTTACGTCATGTGGTGAGGACGCCCCCCCCCCCCCCCGTGCAGTTTTAACCTCATGCGGTGAGGACGAAGAACACCCCTCACGCATGTCTGATCTGTACACAGGGGAAGAGGGAATGTTTTTTAAAAATAAATCCATTCAGGAATGGTTGGGACATGATGGGAAACCCTGACATCACTACACATCCTACAAGGGCAGGAATCAAGCCACGTGTAGTCCCTTGAAAGAGGTACTCCTGATGCCAGTTTAGTCTGTACATGGGGGAAAAGGGAATTTTTGACATTCATTGGGAGATTTCTGAGCAAGGTTGAGGGACACTGGCATCACAACGTATCATGTGCGAGTAGGAATCAAGACTCACATAGTTCTCTGAAGTCCGTGCAGTTTAACATCGTGTGGTGAAGAATAATAATACACCCGGTGCATGTCTGGTTCGTACCCAGGGGAGAGAGCATTTTTTTAATGGATGGGCCAGGATGGGGAACCCTGGTGTCACCAAGTATCCCGTGAGGGTAGGAATCAAGCCTCACCTAGTTCTTTTAAATGAATACACCCCGTGCGGGTCTGGTCTGTACGGGGTAAGGGGTATTTTTGGCTTAATTTGAGGTGGTTGGGCCAGGGTGTGGAATTCTGGCGTCACTACGTATCCTGCGAGGGCATGAATCATGCCTTACGTAGTTCAAAGAAAGACAATACACCCCGTGTAGGTTTAATCCATTCATGGGGGGAGAAAGGGCATCTTTTTTTCTTTTGTCTTTATCCATACAGTTTAACATCATGTGATAAACTCAAGGAATACACCCCATGTAGGGCTGGTCCGTACATGGGGGGAGAGGTAATTTTTAACTTTTATTTGGAGATGGCTGGGCCAGGATGGGGAACCCTAGCATCACTTCATATCCTGTGATAGAAGGAATCAAGCCATACGTAGTTCTCTGAAAAAAGTACACCTCGTACAGGGTTGGTCCATACACGGGGGAATGGGACATTCATAACATTTATTTGGAGATGGATGGGCCAGGATGGAGAAGCCTGGTATCCCTACATATCCTGTGAGGGAAGGAATCAAGCCTTACATAGTTCGCTTTAGAGTACTCCCTGTGTAGTTCTAGTCCATACAAGAGAGAAAGGGGTATTTTTAAGTCTTCTTATCCGTATAGTTTTATGTTGTGTGGTAAAGACGAGAAATACACCCTGAGAAGGTCTGGTCCATATACGGGGGAAAGGGAATTTTTAACTTTTACTTTGGGGTGGATGGGCCAGTATAGTGAACCCTTATGTCACTACGTATCCTGCGAGGGTAGGAATCAAGCAATACATAGTTATCCGAAATCCATGAAGTTTAACATTGTTCGGTGAGAAAGGAATACTCTTAGTATAGGGTCATAGAGTTTGGACCATTGGGTGATTGGAAGTTTAATGTCCTGTAGCTCAGATGATGACTATTTTTAGTTATTCCATTGAGGATGGAATACTCTTATTTTATGGTCATACAGTTTGGACCGTTGGGCACTTGGCGGTTTAACGTCCTGCAGCTCAGACGATTATTGTTTTTAGATATGATCTTGAGGACGAAATACTTTTGTTTAGGGTCATAGAGTTTGGACCATTAGGGGATTGGCAGTTTAACTTTCTGCAGCTCAGACGATAAGTATTTTTAGTTATGTCGGTGAGGACGAAATACTCTTAGTTTATGGTCATAGAGTTTGGACCATTTGGGGCTTGGTAGTTTTACATCCTGTAGCTCGTACGATAACTACTTTTAGTTACTATGTGGAATACTTTTTCAAGAATATCGCATTTTTAGAAGTGGTGGTGAACTGACCGTCCATGGAGATCAGGGAATATGCTCCATTGGAGTAGGCCTTGTTTATAACATATGGTCCCTACCACTTGGGCTCCAGATTTGGAGGTATTTTTCTGGGAATCATTGGGGTCCAGAGGACCAACACCAATTATCCTTCCATGAAATACCGAAGATGGACCTTTCTATTGAAGAATCGTGCAATCCGGTTCTGGAATAATTCTAGATGGTGCAAAGTGTGAAACCGCTTAGATGCTCCGATTATCCTAGCCACTTTTCTAATTCCTCATTGATGGATAACAGATCTGAAATGGAAACACGGAGTGAGGGAAATTAGATCTCAATGTGCAGGACCGCTTTTGTTCCATATTCAAATGATTACTGAGTAGCCCGAGCAGCAGTGCAGATTGTGGTTCGGTACACCCACAATTCATGGAGGAGTTTATCCCTCCATGACTTCTTGTCGTTTTCCACCATTTTCTGGATAATGTTCCATAGGGTCTTGTTGAAAGCCTCTATCTATTCGTTGGCCACTGCATGGTAGTGGGATTAGTGGTTAGCTTTGATACCATATTCTTTGTATAGTTTCTCTAATTCAGCAGAGCAGAACTTAGTTCCATTATCCGTCTGTATGGTATCAGGGACACCAAAGCTGGTAATGATATTGGTTTTCACAAAGCTGACAATGCTTCTTGACCCGACTTCCTTAAGGGGTACAACTTCTGACCATTTGTAAAAGAAGTCAGTTGCCGTGAGGATATACTTCAGCTGTTTGGCTGTGGTGGGAGGATATGGTCCCATGACATCCATTCCCTAGACAAAAAATAGCTAGGAGTACTTAGATTGATGAAGTAACTCTAGGGGTTGGTGTATGAAGTTAGCATGAATTTGGCATTTGTGGAATTTTGAGGTAATGCACTCGCAATCTCGCGCAGTTGTGGGCCAATTTTACCCAATTCTTCGAACCTGATGGGACAGTTTGGACCCCAGCTGATGTGCTCCAAATATTCCGGTATGCACTTCAGTCATGATGGAAGCAGTTTCTTCTCCATCAATTCATCTGAGGAGGATTCTGTCGAGGCCTCATTTGTAGAAGAGATCTTTCTGACCCGCTCCTCCATATAAGACAATGTTGATTTCCCTTCTCCATATTTTCTCTCGTTCAACCCTGTCTGATAGAAGTTCTCCCCATTAAAGGTTGTTTGCAATGAGGGTCATTCAGCCAGGGTGAGAGCATATGGTTCAGGTACCAGACTGACTTCTTGGATTTATTCCATCTTAGTTTCAACAAATGGAATGACCATTCGACGATGAGCAATGCTGATAACTGTTTTATTCCAGTCTGGGTCAGCTAGGGTTGTGGTCACATTAGATAATACATCGACCTTGGAATTCTAAGACTAGGGGATAATAGGTCAAAGTTGGTTCTGTGGAGAATTCTTCCATTAACCCTAAGATGTGGTCAAACAGGGGAATCATCTCCTCCTTATTAATAGTATAGTCACCATTAAACTGCATGATGACTAGTTCTGAGTCACCTTTAATCTTATGGTGTTGTACTTGTGCCGGGAGTGCGAGCTCTAGGCCTGCAATGAGGGATTGATACTCTGCTTCATTGTACGTACATCCTTCTAACATGAGAATGGAATATGGAAAGACTGCCTTTTCCGGGGACATGAGTATTATCCCCAATCCCACCTTGTTAAATTTGGGATCTTCCACCCTCTTCCTAGTTGGGCTTCGGGATACAACGTCTAAGTACGTTTCCCATGCTAGGAACTCCTCTTTAATGGAGAAGATGTCTTCATCAGGTAGCTCGGTGTCCGGTGTGGTGGTCCCTGTTAGAGGGTGATCCGCTATAAAATTTGCTAATGCATGGACTTTGATGGACTTCTGAGGCACAAACCGGATGTCAAATTTTTACAGGATGATTGCCCATCGGGACAGGCGCCCGGTCAGCATTGGGAGGCTAAGGATGTACTTGAGCGGGTTACTACGTGATACCAAATGGACTTCATGATAGTTCAGATAATTTCACCACTTTAGAACTATGGAAACCAATGCCAAACAACTCTTCTTGATGTTTGTGTATCGAGTCTCAACGTCAATCATGGTTCAGATGAGGTAATAGAGACTGTTTTCACTACTAGAGTCATCTTTTTGCGCGAGGAAGTCTCCCAGCGACCGCTCTAGAGAAATCACGTATAAGATGAGAGGTCTTCCTTCAACCGGGGGCATGAGAACCAGAGGGCTTAATATATACTTCTTTAGGCTCTTGAACCCCTCTTGGCAGTCATCTGTCCACTGGTACGTGACTCCTTTCTTCATTAACCTGGCAAAAGGCAAACATGTGCCTTCCAGGTTGGCTATGAATCTCCTGATATAGGCCAGGTTCCCTTGGAATGCTCTCAACTCTGTGAGATTGCGGAAGGGGGGGGGAGGGGGTGGCAGGCCGAGGATAGCCTTTGTCTTTTCAGGGTCAACATTGATGCCACGATGGAGTACGATGAAGACAAGAAATTTCCCTGAGGTAACCCCGAAGGCGCTTTTCAAGGGATTCATCTTCAGGATATACTACAAAATTTTGTTGAAGATGGTCTCATGATCTTCCAGGTGATCTGAGCGCTACCTGTACATAACTACCAAGCTATCCATGTAGCATTTAACGAATCTCCCCACGAATGGTTTCAAGATACGATGCATTGCATGCTGATATGTGGCACCATCGTTCTTCAGACCAAAGGTAATAACCCTGTAACAAAATATTCTTTGAGGGGCCCTGAAGGTAGTGTATTCTTTGTCTTCTTGGGCCATCCTGATTTGATTATACCAAGAATAGCCATCCATGAAGTATAGAGCCTCATACCTGGACGTTGCATCAATTAATAACTCGGTGATCAGGACAGGGAAATCAAATTTCAGACAATGTCGATTGCGAACTCTGAAATCAATGCAAACACGTATTTTTCTGTTCTTTTTCCTGATAGGGAAAATTTTGGCCAACGATATGGGGTACTGGACCTCCCGGATGAATCCTGCATTAATAAAATTATTGACTTTAGCCTTTATTTTGGTAGTATGAGAGGGGTGCGTTCTTCTGGTGGCTTTTGTATAGCCCCGGTGGTCTTCTGGCATACCTAGGTGATGTGTCGCCTCTTCTGGATCATGTCCCGGCATTTATGTGTAATTCCAAGCAAAGAAATCCCAGGTTTCCTCAGGAAAGTGGTATATACCTCATACTCCATCGGCCACATGGATGCACTAACAAGAGTGGGACTCGGGTCTTCCTTGTTACCCAGGTTTACTTTTCTGATCTCTTTCACCATCATGAAGATACCTTTCTCAAATACGGGAGGTGCATCCCTGAGATCTTCCTCCTCTTCTTCCCCCAAAATACTCATCTTCATGATCAGTTGAGGGGAGATCTCCTAGAATGGGTTCTTGGGAATTCGTAGGCGAGGAATTGCAAGAGTCCTCACTCAAGTATTCTCCCTCATATTGAGGGTTGGCAGACATTCCCGCATTGTCACGCTAGGCTATTATGTCTGAAGTCATGAGGACAGCTGAGTTTGTGTCCGAACATGAACCCCTCTTCTCTATATGGTTGATGGGCAGTACGTAGTCTCTGCCAAGCTGTCTGAGGGGGTCATCAGGAACCATTTCTAGAAAATTTGACGTGGGGATCCAGTCGACAACATCAACCTAAGGCTTCTTCTTATTTTTCTCACAAAACTCAGTGTCAATGTATTGTGACTCGGAGAGATCAAAAGGGGCCTTGTCGGTGTGCGATGACCCACTTTTCCCATTGAAATAGTACTTAAAACAATTTTGGTAGGATGAAGGAATGACCATGTGCTTATGGGGCCACGGCCTTCCCAGAAGGGCATTAAAGGCAGTGTTCTTCCGAACAACCAGGAATTCTGAATAGTCCACAAGGTCACAAAAATGGTCATTTATCATAATTTTTCGCATTGGCTTCTGCTCACTCTTTTCGTAACCTAACAGAGTTGTGGCTAAGAGGATTAGGTCATCCTCAGTATAGCCCAACTTGCAGAGTGTTCATAGTGGAAGGAGGTTAACTCCAGATCCATTGTCAATAAAGACTTTGTGGATATCAACATCATTTAGTGTGTTAGACACATATAGTGGTTTTATGTGCCCTGGCTTGATGGCTTATTCATCCTAATCGGTGAATGAAATCACCGCATCGCATCCAGTAGAGCCAGTCGCCGTCCGATAAATCTGGGCAGTATCTACCTCATCTTGAAACATCTGGGGGCTGAGCAAGGCTTCTATAAGTGCCTCCCTGAGGACTGCTGACAAACTCATGGCTTCCAGGATCGATAGTTTTGCTGGCACCAACGCCAGCTTCTTTAGGATGTCGTATTTCTATTCCAGTGGCCGATGCTTCTCCGTTGGTGGGGGAGTCTTAGCGGGCAGCTTGGGAGTTGGAATATGGCACGAGGAGGGACTAGCCCCGGGGTAGGATGTCAATGGTGTCCCCACATATTGGGGATTCAGCCCGTCCAGTCTGTTTGTGTGCAACAGGCGGCTAGACATATGTTCCTCCTCTGATTGGTAGTGCAGAATGACAGGGGAAGAGTTGCCACATTTGTAGGTGGAGGGATATTATTTCTCCTGTTGAGTCTGTTGAAGGGATCTCCCATGAGTTTTTGCGATATTAACAGTTTGGGTCAGGGTCCAACCATAAGGTTGATTTTGGCCTCAACTTCGCCTCCCCTGGTATCTACTTCCACTGTGATTCCCCCTCCCGGCCCATTATGTTGGTAACTCGGGTTCATAACCATACCCTTCATCAGGGAACGATTCCATAAGATGGATGTCGTTGATGGAACCAAAAATTGGGTCCTTATCCTCTGACAAGTCAACCCGGTCAGTTGACCTTGATGGTGCCGTTTGGTGGGTCGGTGCCCGTGGTGCCAGGTTTGGGGGTATAAAATCTGACAATTTTGGGGCTAACTTCGGCCTTGTTGCTGAATTCATCTCTTGAGATTGTCTTCATTCTTCTTGATTACACATGGATGAACGACTCGAGGAGGGGTGTGAGGCCGATATTTTCAGTAGCGCGACATTAGGGGCTATTGGCGGCAACACCGGCTACTATAATTGAGCTCGGTGTATTCCATGAGCTCGGTTGACAGTCTTTCGAGTCATCCAGCTATCAAATTTCTGCCATTTTTTGCTGGTGACTTCCTACCAACCCTCCCCTTTGTCGAAGTCAATGGTAGAAATATATGTCACATGTGTTGGGGGTAGTCCCAATTCGACCTGCCCGGAGTCTACCTTCCATTGAAGGAGGTCTTTGAAGACGAAGCATTTCTCAATATTATGACCCAACATTCCATGGTTGGGAAAATAATCTGGTCTGTCATCACGGTCGACTTCTTCGGGTCTCCTTGCCTCCGAGTGACGGAGCAAGTTTCAATTCCTGGAAGAGATGAAATTATCGCGGACTTGGTCCTCTCGGAATGAGTATAATTTTTTATTCAATCCTTGAACTGGTTCTACTTCGATCCTCTCTATTCATCCCACTTGGGCGGAGGAGGCTACTGATATACCAGGGGCCCTTGACGATTTGCTGGAGGCATAGTCAGTGGAGTATGCACATGGGCTGGCTAGAGCGTGACAGAGGACACTTCATCTCTAACTGTTCCCATTGTAGGAGCCTGTGAGGCTATTCAGGACTACATATTGGTCGGCTGCAGAGAGTCTTTAATTCTCTAGGCGATGTACGATAGATGGCGGAAGCTAGTGGTGCACTCCACTGGTATGAGTGGTGTTCGCATCTTGTCTCGAAGGTTTTCAAAACAAATTCCCATCATCTCATCATGGGGAATTGTCTTATTCAGAGAGTAGGTCAGACCTTTCCATCTAGCGATGAAATATGAGACTCTCTCATTCTCCCTCTATTTTCAATTCATGAGATTTTAAAGCGTTGTTTTAGGCAACGTCGAGCTGAAGTGGAACAAGAACTGCTACCGAAGATCTTCCCAGCTTTTCATTGACTGAGCGGGTAGAATCGTATACCAGAAAAAGGCCGACCCTTGCAATGTCCGTACGAAGCATCTCAGTTTCACTACTTCTTGTTTTTCCAGAGTTCCCATCATAGGATTTCAATAAGATGCGTAGTGCATCAAATGTTGTTCTGGGTCGCCTGATACATTGAAAATGGGGAATACAGGGCTCCCAAAATTGGGTGGAGGTGGTGTGTTGCTCACCCAATTTGAGTAAGTTTTCTTCTCTGGCTGTATCGGAGAGCGTCGACCTTCCATTGCTTCCAATTGAGCTATCAGTGCCTCGATGGTGTTGGTGAGACTCAGGTTTACATACTTTTGGGCCCAGTCCTGGGCATTTGTTGCCCAAGGAATTTCTTGAGGATCAAGCTCAGTTGGCACCAGGGGTGAATATGTTGTTTGTGACACCTTCAGAGGATTCAGACGTACTCTCTCTGGTTTTTTCCTGAGTGGAGGGAAGTTTTAGTATTCATCCATATCCTCATTTAGGTAGCTGGATGGGATGGGCGGCTCGTTTTGCGGGATCCCTGATCGTGCTTCATTTGCCGGGGAAAACCTTGGTCTTTGAGGTTCACTTACTGCGAGTGCATGATGTAGCTCCTCTTGGGACGCGCTTTCAATAAGACAGTTCCACTAGAGTATCTCGGTATTAAGCCACCTCAATTCTTTAATTTCATCTCCATGTCGAGCGAAACTCTCTTCGATCGTAACTGGATCGTTTTAACGATAGAGGGGGGTGGGATAAGGGAAACCAATCCTCTGTTCTTATCCTTATTGGAAGCTCGTAGGGTCAGCGGAGGAAGGTTAGTTGAAGGGGTGGCCATATTTAGGGTGTCCGTCTGGTTCCGAGTGTGCACACCTGGTGGTTCATTGTGAGTCACAACTTGACCATAACCATCGTCTCCCGATCCATCAATATTTGCATCATCATCAGTGTTACCCATGGGGTTAAACTCTATGGTGTTGATGGATGCATATCGTGGGGCGGAGAAGATGTCATCTTCCTAATAGGAAGAGGATCTTTCGCATCTTTTACTAGTCTTCCCTCTTCTATCTCGGGATTTCTTTCGAGCTCCTTGACGATGGGTGATGCTGATAGTTATTTGATGCGACCTTATGGTACGCCTCCCTCTTGAAGGGGATGATGATTCAAAGAACGAGATAGGGCATGGACCTCGTTTTCTAACTGTCCTACCTAGACGAGAGAATACTGATTCTCATGGGGGAGGTTGTTGTTGAGGAGGTAAAAATTCCCCCATCCCTGAGGGCTGGGGTTGGCTCTGTTCCTTTGAAGTTGAGTCTCTTCCCATTTTTATTGGTCTTATGGGGGAATTTGATGTTAAAAATTCCCCCAGCCCTACAGGCTAGGGTTGACCCTGGATTGCAGTTGTGGCTGCTGCTATCGCTTCCTGCCTAATCTTGTGTGCCCCCATTCGGGGTTGAATTGGGTTTGGTGTCGAGTTCTTCTGTGAATCAATCCCTTCTAGGGAGGCATGAAATGACCATTGATTGGCCTCTCGTAGGCGAGAGGCCTGTTGTAATCTCACATTGTCCTGATTCAAAAGTTTTTGAATTTCTCGTTCTCATCAAGGGTGATGGTTCTGGGACTTACTCAAGGCCTAAATCTGTTGGGTGTGTTGCCTTTTGCGAATAGGGAGACCACTTTATTAATGTCTTGTCATGATGGCATTGCAAGACACCATGCCAAACAGGTTTTTCTAGTCGGGGGAGTGAAGTGAGATGCAGAGCTCCATGTTCCCCCATCCCCTGATATGGACTCCCGTCGTAGCATCATCAATGAGGCGGTTTGGCTGGTGCAGCACATAGAGGCACATTATCTCCATGTTTCATTTTCGCCTCATGGGTCACTGTTTACATGCCAATAGAAGAGCTTTCAGGCCTTTGTGACGCAGGATGTCTCCTATTTTCTTGATGTGCTCTACATACCCATCATAGGGTAAGAATCTTGATTTCAGCTGGCGGAGGGTTGTCCATATATTGTATCTGATTTCGTTCACACATTCTTCCAAAAAATCTCTGGGTATGTCAAATTGAGAGGTGGACGTGGGCCAAAACATAACCTGTATATCATCCCCAACTATTCTTTTCCTCAGGTTTGACATGTCGGAATACTCCTCCACTAGTGACTTCTCTACCTGGTCAGCCCAACTGAGATTCTCACTGATAGTGTGGTCGAGGGAAGTGGGACCGGTAGGTATCGAATTATCATTTTGGTGATTCTAAGTTGGTTTATAAGATGAACGTGGCCCCATAACATCTCCTGATTGAAGAAGTTTGTAATTGGGGACTAGCTGGGAATCTGACATGCTTGATCCCATCATTTTGAGTGCCTCGGCATATGAGGTCTTTTCTGTGCTTGATTTGGTAGGAGGAGGACCTTCCTGTTGATATGATATGTCATTGCAGGGAGGAGCTTCGCAATGGAGGTCGCAATGGCGAGGAATACCATTATTATTTGATGCCATTCTGCATAGAGGACTTTTGCAGTGCAGACCCTGGGGAGGACCTCCAAGGCATGTCGCAGCAAGGGGAGGACCTTCTGGCTGCATAGTGTTATTACGGGGATGGACTTCTCAACAACAGCCATCATGGTGAGGATGATCACAATGGTTTGACGTTCGATGTGTATCATGTGGAGGACCATTAAGACACACTGCAACAAGGGGAGGACCTTCTTGTTGCTTGGGGCCACTATGGGGAGGACCTTCGCAATGACGGTTGTGGTTGTGAGGACTACCATCACAGCTACTGCAATTGAGAGTACTACCATTAAATCTTCAACAGAGAGAATATATACGGGGTACTCCCTGGGGAGGGACTTCAGAATATACCACAATGAGGGGAGGGCCTTCTTGTTGCTTGATGTCTCGGCGGGGAGGACCTCTGTTATCTTGGGGGAGAAGAATAACACTGTGATCTGATGCCTGATTGTGTGGGGTGTCGTTGCAACGTAACCCCTGGTGTGGACCTTCAGGGAAGGCCACGACAATGGGAGGGCCTTCTTTTTGTGATGAGACATCACCGTGGGGAGCACCTCTGCAGTTGCGACTATAATAGCGAGGTCTACTATCATAATATTTGGTCCCACTGCATGGAGAGAGTTTTCAGTGTATAACTCGGGGATGACCTTCAGAGTGGACCACAGAAAGTGGAGGACCTTCTTGATGCTCGATATTCTGGTCACGTGGAGGGTTTCAATGACTTGCATCAAAAGAGGATTTCTCGACATAGATCATTATATGCCCGTGGGGGGGGCCTGCAGGTGCTCTGGGGAAGACCTTCAGAGCTGTTGGTAGAGACATTGCGTGGAGGACCTTCTCAACTGCTACTTCCACTCCCATAATATGGTAATGGGTGGGTAGGGTTCCGATCCTTTGATATTCTCATAGCGGCATAAGGAACACAAAATTCCAGCAGAGCGGATTCATGAACCCACTCTTTATTTTTGGGCTACCTTTGGCGCGTTCGGGGAGATTTCTTGAGGGTTGGATAGACTTTCTGCTATTGAAAACGACCATCACCTTTGGGTCCCTGTATAATTGGGTCTCGTGATGATTCTAGGATACTTCAACGAACATCTTCACTTTTATCAAGGATATATGCTTGCTGCGGAGCATCCATCATGATGGACGTGTGTCCCCCAGTTGGAATGAGTTTAGCTGATCGATCTGGTTTCCCTTGCATCGTGGAATATGGCTGACGACCCTCCTGGGCAGAAGTAGGGATGCAGACTTGCTCTGAGTTGGCTATCTCGTCTCTTAGATGAGTCTCCTCAATTGGGGAGATGAGCTCACAGACCTGAGTCTTTACTGTTTCTGCTGATGCAATTACAGTAGGGAAAGTCTGCTAGATATGATCTGGGATCGATACCTGCTCCTCAATCATTTTTAGGATATCCAGAGAGACATCTTTGGATGGAATTGGTATTAAGGCCCATTTCGGTATCGGAGTAGGAATATCCTGCTCCCGTCCTTCGTTGGACATTAGGTACTAACAATTCACCTGTGTCAGGGCAGGTGAACGAATCTGCCCCTGGTTTGGGATATGCCGGTTTCACTCTCCCTTTTCCACCACATAAGGGTGGCGTACTTTACTTGCATCCGCAGGGAGCTGGCCCTAGATATGTTGGTTTCCCACAGTATCAAGTTGGTGGCCTTTTTGAAGGGAGACGTGCCCACCTATTGATTGCCGCCACATTAGGTTGGCGGGTTTTGTTGATCGCCACCACATCGGGATAATAGTCTTCAAAAGCATCTGCTAGGAGCTGGTCCTGCAGGCGTTGGGATGCCACCACATTGGGTTGGTGGGATTCACCACCCTGGGCAGGGAGAGGTGCCTACTGGGTAGGTGTCGTCCTGTGTGAGAGATGTGCTTGATGAAGCCTTTCGGGGATGCACGCTTGCTCGTATGATGCTTCCATGTATGGATGCCAAGCATTGGAGGAGCGAACATGTGTATGTTCCTGTTCATGATATGTCTCCGTGGCTGGGCAGCGGAGTTCCTCCTCAGGGACAAGGTTGATGACCGGTCTCATGATGTACGTTTTCCACCCTCGTTGGGTGGTCTGAGGGGCTAGAGCTTGGGGAGCATGGGCCTGGATCCTCGGGGTGACATCCTCCTTATCGTGAGGATGTTGTGTCACAACGTAATCATGATGACGTCTTCTGGCGGGGGCCATAGAGTAGAACCCCCGTTTAGTGGGGATGAAGTCCTCGACGTCGACCTCATTCGACTCCCTATGATAATGGAGGTATGCATTGTCTCGTTCCAGGAATAGACTCCTGAAACAGTTTGAGATGGCAACAGGGGCCATCTAGATCTTCTTTTGTGGCCACTGTTGGGCCAGCGACCGGTGAGTCCTGGTGGATTTCAGGGCATGAATGGCCACCTCCACTGTCTCTAGAGTACCTTTCACATGGCACTCTTGGATCAACGCATACGAGACCCAACGTTGAAGACGATGAGTAGGTGATGGGGTCCTCCATTGGTGCGAAAGTCCGATCATTACGTTGTTGGAATCACGTGCTTGTGAGTTCCATCATGACGCCATTGGATTGAAGAGAGTTATGTGTGGTACCTGTAAAAAATTTTATCAAATACAAACAACTCACACATCAAAGAACCATCTCATGACTCCATGCGTAATTAATGACCTTTCATGGCCCTCTTTGTGATTATAAAGGGGGAAAAGGGTGGGATTAGGGTGAATCTTTCATGCATGGTTAAATATTCACGTCGGGTTCACCATTTTTTGTCTCACGGCGCACTACGGGGTCGTGGGGGAGAAACGTGTGCTACTCGATAGTTAATTAAAGAAGATTGTGTTCTAATTAATCACTCGTATCTAGGGTGCCATTTTTGCCTCAATACTCCCAATAGTTCTATATCCAATAATACGTGGACCTTCTTTCCAAAGGCATGCGTTCACTGGGTGGTTTGACCAGCGATGCCTAATAACTCACATCGGTCGAGAGGATGGGATGTCGGGATCATTGCACCCTTTTGGGGGGAATTATTGCCAGTTCCGGGACTCTCTTATTTATTTAATACGTATTCATATGTTCACAAATCTTTGGTTTATACCCAAGCATAGTATCCACCGATTACTCATGGTTGGAAATTGTCAGTTGGACGCAAGGGTTCAGAGTCATTTATTCCTGAGGATTACTATCCCTCGTTGGATTAATGACCCTGAGGAGTCCGGACTCACTAAGAGGACACTGATTTAAATAGTTGTAACCAGGCACTCTAGAGTTTATTATCATCCATGGGGGGATAGATAACGACTTGATCATTTGGATCAACCTGTGATATAGGCTTCCCATGTATCCTCGTAAGAGGAATCAGAATCCATGTAGATTGGTTTGGTACGGGGCTTACAATCCAAGCTACCCAGGGTTGGTGGGGTGAACTGACGTGAAGATAGTCGGATCGACCAGTTGTTGGGCTTGAACCTTGGAGAGGATCCCTACGTACCCTGCTTAGGAGACAGTGATCAAAGTCCACGTAGTTCGAATGTAGTATTTGAGAACCGATGTAAAAGGAAGGTTGGAATGAATGATTGTTTGGATTGAACCTCGGGGAGGCTTCCTACGTACCCTAGGAGATAGGGATCAAAGTCCATGTAGTTTGAATGGAGTGTGGATTACAGTCTGAGGTATCCCAGGAGAGGATTCCATGGTCGATGCATACTGTAATCCCACGTGAGTCATGCTCGGTGTGAGAAACAAGAGGAAGCAGGGACCAGATGATCACATCGTGAAAGGTTCGTTCGTGGGAAGTGGACTGGGTCTTATGCATGTGGACGGCCCAAAAAGTTGAGTCTTACTCTGAGATGGACACCCATGGTGACAAATCCCAATGAGAGAGGGACTTGGCCCCTAAGAAGAACAGAGTAGCACCCTTGCCCACTACGCCCTTCCTTTGCCATGGCCGTGGGGAAGTACAGAGATGCATGGTGGATTCCTTCTAATGGGTAGTCCGCCCCGACCCAGGGAGGGGAGAAGTGACCCACTCATAACATGTGGAGGTGCATAAAGGGGACTCCCAGGCTCGGACTCTACATTACCATGGGAATGTGAACCCAGGAATGATTCGGGAATGTGCACAAGGGCCGGAGAAACCATTTCAATTTCACTTACCATGGGTATGTGAACTCAAAACGGGGCGTGAATGAACCTGATGGTTAAATCACATGGGTCCAATGGCTCTGGTGGAGGCCTCGGCTCGGGGCCGATTAGTGGGCTAATGAGGGGGATACGGAGGATCAGGCAGGATTGGATGGGTTTTATCTATCTTGGGGAATGGGAACTCTGAAGGATCCGGTGGGCCACACAGGTGTATAATTGGTGGCTCCCTTTGTATAGAGAGGTGCTACGTGGCTGGAGAGGCCACCCACAAACCAGGGTGGTCCGCAGACTAGTGGGCATCCTGCGAACCAGGGTGGTTCACGGCTTGGGGTCCAGCCCGCGTACCAGGTTGGTACGCGGAGGGGTCCATGCGAGCAGCGTAGGCTGAGGGCAACGTTGGTCGGGGGTTCCTCGGTCGAGGATTCTCCTGTGTAGGAGGGTGCTACGCGGTGTGACCGATTGAAAAGAGGGTCATAAATTCCCTGGTCCGCAGGGGGTGCATCCGTGGAGGTTCCATGGTTCACAATCTTCTTTTTTATATTATTTTATGTTCTCGGTTCACCAAGTTGTTATGCGATTTTGGTTACTTATTAATTCGCTTCCAACTTCATACCTATTCTGGTTCGCGAACTGGAACTTCCCTATTTGCAAAATCCTATGCACCTTCCTTCAAAATCATTCCACACGAATCTAATCGATCTCTGATTGCCTCCCCCCACTCTTCCCCCTCGATCTCCTTTTATAGAGTGGGGAAAGAGATGTATCTATGGTTATGCAACAACTTTTGCGGAGGCCATTGATCGGAAAACCAGTTTAGGGATGACTTGGTCAACCAGGGATTTTTGAAACCGATATTCACAGAATTGCTTCGTGGCCGTGCACCGCTCCCCATCTATTCCATGAACGACAGTGGTCTACAGAGGGGGTGGTTCGCGGTGGTGGACCGGCCTCACATCCAGTGGTCTTCCTAGTTCGCTCCCATGTAGGCGCTCCACCCCCATTTCACGAACGACAGTGTCCGCGGGAGGGCGGTTCAACGAACCGTCTGCGTACTATTGCTGGGAGCTGGTACGCGGACTGGTTCTGTCTGTTTCCAATTTTTATGGGTAATTGGATTTCTCCTTTGCCGAATTTTCAAGACCCTACAATATTCAATTCTATTTAAAAGTTTCATCAGTAATTTTGTTAGATAAAAAAAATTTATTTATTATTTATTATTTATTATAAATTTTTCTAATACCATCAATAATGGAGGATCTAATGATCCAATCATATTTATAAAGTGGGATAATTTTTTTCCATATACAATTTTGATAATTCAAATTTTTATGAGTTTAATAGACAAATTACATCAAATATAACATTGGATAAGAAGAATTTGTTGAATGTTTTTGAAGTACTATATTATTGTTTCCTACTATTATACATAATGGTAAAACATTACGTTTTTATGCTTCATAAAGGTACTTGAGGAAGACATGTAATAATTTCACCAAATATCCTAATTTTTTCTTAGGGTTATTTCATTTATAAAAATGTTTGATTTGAAATTTTTAATATTTCATGGATAGGGTATATTTAATGATGTTTTAAGGGAAGATGCTGAGGAATTTTGTCAGATGAAGTCCAATTATATAAGGTCTAATCATAATAAGAACATCCGATCATATCTTTTAATATCACTAGTTGGAGTCTATCATATTAACCCTTTGAACCATGTTTATTTCATAAAAATTCATATAGTTATTAAAATACTTTTTTATAGAAATTTCTAATAAAAGTATCCAAGTCATCAACTAAATTGTATTGGTTCAAGTCGTTATATGGAAGTGATCTTATATTTTTCAACTAGTATGACTAATTGTATAATGTTTTACTAGTATAAATTTATTTATAAATATTTCATAATGATATAAAATGTGAGGATATTAATATGGTCATTCAATGTTTTCAAATTCAGAAAGTAAAATGATGGTTCATTCCAAGTGTTAAAAAAGATTGATGAAGGTACATAACGATGAGTTTAATGGAGTTTTAGGAAATTCACTAGTTTTGAGTTTTCAAGAAGATTATAGAATACATTGGAAGTATTGATAATAATCTAGTGAAATTATATGTGCAAGAGATTCAAAATTTAAGTTTTTTAAGGGGGATAATAAGTTGGATTTCTTCCCAGTCCCTCTTCATGTGTTCTTATTTGAAGGGTTGTTCATACAAACTATGTAGAGAATTATTCATGCACAAAGAGGTTATTTGAGGTGAGTAATAATAGAAAATATGATAAAAAATTAATTGTGAAGATGTATAAAAAAAGTAAACTTTATTGATATTTCCTATTAGTTTTAATTAGACATATATTGTGTATAAATGCTCAGATAATGAAGTTCTAGAGGAAACTATCTATTTGTTTGTAGTTGCATCAGTTAAAGTATACAAGAAAATGGTTTAATATGACATGGTATCAGATTTAAAAAATGAAGTTGTGATTGGGTGAATAATGGGTCAGAATATTTCATTTTACACAAAGGCACTGGATTGTATTTACTGGATATACATATGATTTAGTTTTCTAGAAAACCCCATCATATGGACCTCCAATTAATAAAATAATGTTCTTACATGATGTTTGGAAATAATGTGAAG
The DNA here is from genome assembly GCA_963277665.1 of Viscum album. NCBI lineage: Eukaryota > Viridiplantae > Streptophyta > Magnoliopsida > Santalales > Viscaceae > Viscum > Viscum album. The sequence goes on from OY728129.1 coordinate 1,076,059,583, forward strand.
AATAATTACTTACAAGAAAAAATGTGTGGAAATGTTGAAGAATAACAATAGAATCATACAGAATCCTTTTTGAGATGATTTCAAAAAAATTACAAAAATGATTCTTACATCTTATAACTTTGCGGAGAGTACATAGAATGTTATTTTATCATAGTTCAATATAGGAGTAAGAATATTTTTTTCATTTTGTAACCAATTTCAAAGGATTATTTTATTATGGATTGATTGGTATTAAATTATTTTCAATCCATTCTAAGGACTAGCTACTCTAACTATGTTGTGATCCTTGTAAATTATTGTTTTCTTGTGTTCTTGTTTTTAACACAGTTATATCAATTTAACATGATCACTAAAAAAAGTCGTAAAAATAAAGAGCATGGATTCAACCCTATCCCTCTCGATGATTAGAAAAAACCCAATTGGACCTTTCAAGTGGTATCAAAGTAAAGGATCCATTTGTTGACACTTTGAAGATATTTGATGAAAAAATAAGATTCTATGTATGTTTAAAATTCTATAAAAAGTATGGTGATTCCTATTTTTTGGTATGAAATATCATATATTGAATGATATAATGTTTCCATATATTATTTTTATTGGATTAATTTTCATAAGGCTTCTACAAATGGTTTCCCAATTTATTATGAGGGAGTTCTCCTAACCATTTCCGTTATGAATAAACTTGAGAATAAAGGGAAATATAAAAATTCAATACATTCCTCTAACTCTAAAAGTGAGTTTCTTAATGTTAAATGTGTTTTTTTGATAAATGAATCTATGAAACCATGAAAAAAAATCTATGAAGGAAATAAAAAAGTAAATAAAGTCATGTTTTAAATATAGATATTGAAGTATGAAGAATATAATATGGTTTATTATGAATCTATTGGTCATTTCATTAAATAGGGGAATGAAATTATAAACACTATAAGGTTTATTAGTGAGAAGATTTAAGATTCAACTATTATTGAGAAGATGTAAATAATCATTCATGAAAAATTTTATTCAAATGTTTCATCATTAGAATATATATATCATCCAACTCTAACCCTGGATGATCTATATATAACTCTCATTTCTTATGAAATAAGAGGAAAAATTTATATTTTGAACAAAGATAATGTTGATCGTGAAACGTTTTATAAATTTGTAAATTATGGAAAATATAAAAAATTTCATGAAGAATATGCTAGTTACTCTAATAAAGAAGATAATTTTAGTAAAAAATCTGATGATTTTTTTAAAAAAAGGTGAAGATAGGAACATAAAAGTAACAAATAAAAGTTAAATATGAATTCTTTGGGCTATGGTGTTACTAGTGTTTTTCAAAAAAATACAGGATAAAATGAAGTTTAATAAAGTGGTGAATATGATAGAAAGTCAAGTATATACATAAAAAAGAAGGTATAAAAAACCCAAGTCCAATTATAAGGGAAAGGAAAATAAGTTCTCTAAATGAAAAAAAAATAAATGTTTTGTCTCATTTTGGCGAAGATGATGATAATAATGAAGAATCTAATAATATCAGGGATAATGTTGCTGAAAAAATTATTATTTCAAAACTGAGTGATGAAACGTTAACCAGTGATGAAATTAGTCACCCTAATGATGAAGAAGAAGAAACTCACATGGATTTTATGATATCGAGTGAGTTAAAATAATGTCTTCATAATATTTTAAGACAAGAGGGGGAGAAAATATTTTCTAGAAAGATAATATTCTAGGAAAAAATAAATAATTTTATCTTAATGAAAATTTAATGTTTTTAAAAGAAATTTGTGATCTGAATATGTTTTAGCATTAAGATAAAAACCTAAACATATATTTTGAAGAAATGTTGATGGTGAATGAGGAAGATTTATACTTTTTTCAACCAAAACTTATTAAAGCTAAACAAAAAAATTATTTTTTCTAAAAATCATTTATAGAAGTTGTTGAAAATTATAATATGTGTAAATATAACTTGGTTTAAAAAAAATTATTCAAAGAACATTAAGTGGGATTAAAACATAAAGGAGAAAATGAAGCTAAAATAACTTGTTCATATCCAAAATTATAAGAATAGAAAAACATAAATTCCAAAGGATTAAATGTCTGAACCAAAAGATGATACTACTTTTGATTTTTTTGAGCGTGAGAAAAATATTTTCGGAGGTAACCAAAACATTTGTGAACAATGAAATACATAACTAGAATGTAAAAAAGATTATAAAAAGTAGAAATACAACTCCCTGAATTATAAATGTTACAATGGAAAATATTATTTCTATGGTAAATTTTGGTAATATGGTGGATTTTTTCTTATAAAAAATATTTGTTTCGTTAATCACTAGCATTAAAGTGAATCCAAGAGAAACTATAGGAAATATTTGGGGAGTCAACCCTCTCAATGATGACTATGTGAGAAAGTTAGACTGAAAATTTAAAATATTATCCACCTTTTAGAAACTATTTATGAAATATTTGAATAGCCTGGACATATTTAAAACAGATTTCATGTCATGATACTGGAATAATAAATATGATAAATCTCAATTTTCACATGAGAATATAGAAAAAGTAAAAGAAAAATACTTTGATGTTGAATCTACACCTAAAGAAATAAATAGAATAAACATGGATGGTGGGTAATGGGTGTTCTCCACATATTATAGTAGATTTGAAGCTGTTGTAAATTTTATATATTATAAATAATGTATATCGGATTTTAGAAATAGTGATTCAACTAAAATCAATGGCATTAAATATTCAATCGTTGGGGAAGAAATGTTAAAATCCAAAAGACACTTATTTATTTATGGGCTGAAACACCATTTGATAGGTGTTAAGAAACATTGTGATGATGCAAAAAAATTATTTTCCAAAAGAATGGTGTTTTAGGACAATAAAATATGATCTAATTGTATTGAGATTCAACTAAATTAATGTAACCTTGATTTTAGTTAGTGATTCACAAATATCACGTTATCTAAACATGATGGAAGAAAATCAGTTATGTCATAATGGTCTAGGGCATATTTGTCCAAGGAATATGAGAAATATAATAAAGAAAGAATGTATTCATGATATTCCTTGCCTGATAAGAAGAATATATTTTTGTTGTTCACTTTTCTTAAAATGGAATATTACAAAAATTGTAAATAAGATAATTATGATACATTCAACTCTTCCCATAGCGATGATAATTTATGATATTTTTGACCCCATGGGTAAAAAATCAAGAAATATTGATTATTTATTTATTTATTTTATTGATGAATATATATTAATTCTGTATATTATGTTTTTAAAACATAAACTAGATTCACTAAAAATGTTTTTGTGTTTTAGAAGAAATATAGAAAAAGAAATTGGATATACTCTAATGTGGATTAATACTAATTATAGTGGTTAATATAGAAGTGGTAATTTATATATTATCTTGAAAAATATAGATTGTTTCATGATTTTAGTGCATCATACCCACCATAACAAAATAGTGCTATGAGATGAATAAATACAATTTTTTTGGAGATGGCAGAACAATGTCGACCGAACATGATACATATTGATATTTTTTATGCAATATATTGGAGCATCTGTTTATGTTCAAAACTGATGTTTCGATAGGATTATCTCTAATTTGACTCCTAATGAATTTTATTAAAAAGAAACTCCATGTTTTAGGGACATAAGGGTGTTTTAAGGTCCTTAATTTAAAAAACTCATGGGTGAGAATATCTGAAAGTTTGATTAGAAAGGTGTTTCTTGAATCATTCATAGATACCTTCATAATTATAGAGGATACTTGTTTTGTAATAATTTAATACGAATTATTTTTTGGTATTTATTGACAAACCTTTTCACATGAGAATGTGATTTTTCAAGGGTAAATACCATAAAACAGAGAGGATAAGGATATCAATGTTGACATTATCTCTAATGTAATACCATGTAAGGAAAGACTAATGTCACTGAACATGTCCTTCTTGCATTCCCAACATCACCATGTAGGTCTAATATGAATGCCTTCCCCATTACACAGGCCCCAGTTCATAGTGATAAAAAAATAATAAATTTAACTCCTTTACCTAAGGTCCAAAAACTACTTATAAATTGGACCCTTTTAGGTCCTCATTGGAAATTAAGGTAAGACTTCAAGAATCATCAGAGCTCTACTCACCCTATTCCTTCATCCAAGACCTCATAACTTTTCACGCAGATCACCATGAATCAAAAAAGAAAAAATCATGTATGATAATTGTATTAGAGATCTGCTAATTTTTAAAAAAACACATGTGAGAACCGCCTAAAATAGTATAAGATAACTAGGGGAGTCCCCTTATTGAGCTCAGAACATGACCACTAGTCATCTTAAGACACTTGAGGAGACCCTTAGATCCTTGATAAATTCCTCTACTATGTGTTTTTGTTTCATGATTTATGTCACCCGAAGTAATATCTAACTCACCTAGATCTATGATATTTGAAGTAACTCTAGCATACCATGCCCTCAATTACACAAGACACCTTTATCTCACCCAATCCACACCTGTGTTAGCCACCATCAAATTGATAATCCCTCAACTATGTGATACACCCTTTAATACCTCCTTCATACCACCAATGATAAGGATCCTCTTCCTAAGGATCCATCCTATTAGGGAGGCTAAGCCAAGACCTACCCCAAAGGCTCCAAACATGTGTAATTAGAGTATATATTACATCAACATGTCCGCTTGATTATACATTCTCGTGGTAATAGATGTCATGAATTTATCCTTCCTAGTATGTGGGATTCTTATAATATTTTCAATTATACATCCTCATGGTAATGATGACCCAATACATTGTGGTAGTGCTAAGGACCTCCCAACTTTGATAGTATGGGGAACCCCTTTCCATTCATTTTAATGTGGTCTAGTGCCTTATCCTCCTCTTATATTCTCTGAAATCCAGATAAGTGAATCCTTCCTAGAGTAAGCACACAATATTTGTTCTATTCCATATTCATATGGGTGAATAAGTCTCTACCCTGGTTACAAAAATAAGAGAGTTGATGGGAATATCAAATACATTTCCCTCTCTCGTGGCCCAAGACTCTTCTAATAGAGCATAAAAAAGATAGTGTGTATTCTGAAATTGCATCCTCTATTTCTAATAATGATAATGACTCATAATAACAAATTTTTGAGTGAAGATCATGAAATCTACATTAACACACACTTATATCTATAGAGAGTCGTTATGATGGATCTTCCTCTCTCCCTGACAATGGTCCCCTATTTAGTATATGTCCTCAAAGCCATGTATCCATGTCAAATCGCTATATCCCATTCAAAAAATAGCTTCAAATGGCCACGTTAAATATGAATAAATCATCAACCATATATTCATTTTATGTCCTTAAAACCATGTATCCATCTCAAAGGTCCATATCCCTTATAAGACAAACCATCAAAGGGCCACATTATCGTTGAAGTAATCAACAACATATAATTTGTTTTAATTCCTCAAGGCCATGAGTCTTTAATAAAGGGACATACCCCCATGAGAAAACCCATCAATGTGAAACATTCCAAATAATTTAATCAACAACCTTCTATTTGGTGTAAGACCTCAAATCCATGTATACTTATCAAAGGGCTATATCACATATGAGTCAAACCTTCAAAGGGAAAAAATCCTAGAAAAGTAATCAAAATCCTCATATTCATTGTAATTCCTCAAATCCATGCAACTATATCAATGGGTCATATCACATACAATGTAAACCTTCAAAGATCCATTGTCCCAATGAAGAATAAAAGGGCCTCCTATTATGTGTAAGAACCAACTATCAATACTACATGGGATTTGATTCCTATCCAAGTGAGATACATAGGAAGACTATATGGTGTCCAAAACCAACTCCCCATATTCATATTAACATTCTCAAGGCCATATCCCTAACTAGGATATATCCAAAAAAATGGAAACATTCTTTCTAGGTCCCTTGGAGCGATTTTGTTTAAGTCATACATTACCCCTTAACTAGAAACCTTTCACCTAGAAGCCCTTGCCACATGATGTTAAAATGTATGTTTTGGTCCTCCTCACATGACCTAAAAATGTGTGATGTGTCCTATTACGTGGCACTAAACTATGTGGGTTCTAATTAATGCTATGAGTATATGTACAAATACTATCACATGGGTCCGATCGCGACAACAAAACAACTCCCATCATCCTTGATTATGATAAATTACATAGCGCCCCACTATGTGGCTTAGAACTATAATCATAATAATAAATGACATAAGAATCTATAATTCGTTTATAAAAGGGTATCATTGATGGAAAACCTCATATATGTATATGGATATCCTCATCAATAGAGAACCTTGGATGTTGACTGATGATTCTAAAGCCAACATGTATTAATATTTCATTATTAACTAAAGGATGGCCCATGTTATACTTGGTATTTAAAAATTGATTCATGTATATTTATTAAATATATAAGAGTTACTTGGAGTGAGTAATAATTCCCCTCAAAAAGGTTTGATGATCCAAAAAATCCATCATATCAACCATTTTACACCCCTAAGTGTTGTTGTAGCTATCTACAAATAACAACCTTCCTTTGGAAAGTAGGTTAATGAAAAATTATATATGAGGGAAATGTTGGGAGTTTTCAGATCCAAAAATATAACCCATTGTAAACTATCTAGAACGGATATGGAAATATGTGTTTGGAATGAATTTTTGTGTTAGAACCAATAAAAAAATCTATTCATATACCATGTTGTTTTCATGGGTGAAAAAAATGGGTAAATGGATTTGAATAATTGTCAAACATTCAACCCCCAAATAATCCATAAGTCAAATTATATTTTTCATTTAATACAAAAATGGTGAATTGGATGTGAATCCTTAATATGTATGATTGTTTCTCCCACATGTCGGGCCACTTTATCACAAAGAAAAATTAAAACGGAACAAATATAGATCTAAAAAAAATCCATTTTTAATGTGATAATTTATTAATACGCTGCTTTTATGGAGTTTCCTTTTTTTCATATATTTTATGCATTTTTTATAAGTACTCCCTTCAATCCAATGGCATACTTCTTGCTATCACTGAAATATTCCTTGGATACTATAACTAGGTACTATTTTAAATAGAGGATATTGTCTCCAACCTAGCATCGCCAATACCAAGAGTTAAATGCACTTGTAAGCGATTACCACCTAAATGGTTCCATCACAACCCTAGATGATTATTTAATATAAATCTATCTCATTAATCTGCATGAAACATCCACTCAATGAGAACTGGTGTCCCAGAATCAAATAACACTAATTACCATCTAAAACTATTTCAGGAGCCTATCAATAGATCAGAATAATATGATCCTCCCATTTTTTAGGGAGGATAGTAAATAGGTCACTAATGACCTTATCTAGACGAAATAGTGGTATTTCCAAGGGGACCCCACCAGCAACTGATATCGCTAATGACATGAAGTGACAGACCATCAAAATAGGGAGAGTGTCTCCCTCAGGAGTCCGACCTAGATCACATAGAACCGAAAATTCATGTGAACCCACAAAGGGTAGATACCATTTAATAGGGAATATGACCATACCTCAGTTCCATGTAGAGAAGCCCTCTAACAAAATAATATATGAAACCATGAGTAGGAACACTCACATTACCATCTATACCAACCATGCCAACAATGTTAGGTAGTTTACATAATGTCCCTCCAATTAAATATTATGGAAAACTATGATCAAGTGAACTTACATTCCTACATCTACCAAGCATGTCAGCCTAATCATCTTTCATTTGGAGAAACCATCTGGAAGATCCTGGAAAAAAATAGATGGTATAACCGTATCTCTGCCACAACTCTTAATTATTGTCAGTCCATCCCAACAAGAAAATGATGAATATAGTAGGGACACACCCGTTAGGGGATCAGGTTGATCTATGCTTGGAGTTTTTGTTATGTTATGATGAGGAAGCAGTTGAGAAGGTCCAAGTGCTTAATTCTTCTAAAGAGGAGGCTGCTAAAATGATGGATAAGCCTTTAAGAGAATCCCTTAATGAGGAGAAATACTCCTGGGTTGACGAAAAAGATTTTATTCTTGTCGAGGGCTTCAACAGAGGGATGATTAGAATAGAGGAGTACATAAAGTCTTTGGATCAGTTTGCCTGAAAAATTGATAATATGATGATGGTGTCTCAATGAAAAGTAACCAATATCTCATGGAAGTTATTTAGGTATCCAATTGCAGGTAATATTAGTATTCTTTTTAATTCCCCTTGATAACTTTGTAGTTTTTGGTTCTGGGTTGAGAACCATTCTAGTTCTTTAGGAGTTTGCTATTCATTCAACCTTTTTGTGTCTGGAATTGTTGTTTGGGTTCCCAACTTTTTAAATGGTTTTGTGTCTAATGGGGTTCAGAGCATCTGGCCACCACATATGCATGTAAGTTGAATGGATGATTGAGAGGGTATGTCTATGCCATCGATTCAGTGCATGTGCATCTTTGCACAAAACTACTTGTCAATTGGTCAGGCATTGTTGATGGCTTATTGACACGATGCATTTTCCGGGTAGAGGAAGATCCCAGTTATGCATGGGGTTGTTTTTGTTTTGTTGTTTTTGTTATATTACATGATGTGGTGGTTTCTAATAATCTCTTTAAAAGTGTTTGAATAAAAAAATTGAATTTTCAGTAAGTAGTAGGGACACACCCATACTCTGTCCATAGAATGTGCATATATCCCTGTTACAATCACTGGTATCACACAACATATCCTGATAATGGATAAATGGAAAAAAATTCATTCCCTCCTCCTAAAAACATGTCATGATATAATAGAAACAAAATATTATCCCCACATTTTGAGTGACTCCACTACACAATACAAGGGTCACATAGGAGTATACACATATCGATGCTCTCATCTATGATGGTTATGGAAAAAGTTCCATGAATAAAGAACAATTTGATTGTAAATACACAACATTTCATAAATGAGGTCACCAGCCTACCCCAGTGACCACTCGAGAGTAGGAATATATCCCTAAAAATTTCTATAAATCTTTAAAAAAAATCAGCAACAAAACAAGAGGTGATCAAATAGGATTTCATATATGAGAGAGGTTACCCACAAAAAGTGGCCCTAATTACCAATAATATTGAATCTAAAAAGAATCATCACCAAATATAAATTAAAAATGAAGATTCATTCTATGATTATGCTCTTCTAAATGCTGGATTTATTGAATCCCTCTATTGTTTATCTCTAGAAGCTCAAGACCCTACTCATCCATTAAAAAATTACGGATGTAGTAGTTATAACTGGGAAGGTCCTCCCCACAACCTTACTTCTGTTAGATCCATAGGTCTTCCCATTACATCATTCCATGAAGGTTCACATCATTTCCAAAAAAAGTTTCGATAATGAGATCCCATATTCCAATGATTTTCACAACAACCCACCCCATGTTCAAAAGATAAAAACACGAGGATGTCCTCCCCTTGTTTTTTCCCAACGTGAATTTCCTCCCTAAGGTATATGCTACAATAATTCTCCTTATATTCATATATCAATCTCGGATGGTAGTCCTCTCTATTATGGAATTCACTACAAAGGTCCTCCCCATAGGGGCACTTCTAATAATCAAATAGGACATTCCCTTAAAGAATTAATTATGGGAAAGCACAAATATTTCAAGAAACATGGGAAAATTAGTCCAATAATGCATAGTGCTTCATCTTTGAAATGTGATTCCCTTTTTCAACTAGTGGATAGACCAAAGAATCATTCATTCTCCAAACCACCCTTGGATCACTTCCCTTCTAATAAGATAGATGAAATCCCTGATAATAATGTTTTTTATAATAATCAAGATGGGAAACATCCATTTTGGTAAAACAAGGATGATGAGACACCTAGAAAAGATGATAAAGAAATATTTCTAATGAGTAGATAGTTGGTTGAAGACAATATACCAGTCATGTTCTAGGATTTATCGACCCTACAATATAGCATCCCATTATCATGTTTAGATGATTGTGTGCATGAAATATTTTTGAATATATGAACCAATATGTTTCACTTAAAAATCATTTCTTTGTGGTGAATATCCAATCTTTATCAATGTAGTAAGGGTATACACCATCAAATAGACTTGGAAGCTCTCTTAGATGTATTATAGTTAGAATTGGGAAAGCCCCAATGATCTCTTCAATTAACATGTCTCAATGTGTTAAAAGATATACATTATTTGATCACTAATTCCCTATCCAATGTTTATATTAAAGGATGGGTCTAACACGGGGCATTGAACTTCAGATCACTCATAGTTCATCAATGATTTCAAAATGTGAAATCATGTACTGTCATGCCCTAAGGATGGCTTCTAGAAATGAGGTTTTTTCGTACAACATGGTATGCTTAGAAAACACTATCCCTGAATTACTCTCAGAGATGTAAGTATAGAAGAGAGAGATCCATTAAGAGACTATTGAATAAAACATCTAATAATATTGAGAATGTATCCTACATAATGTAATCTAATTGGTGTCCATAACAAAATTCTACGAAAGAAGATGGATCCAGTGAAAATCTTATCGTGCACCCGAACCATGTTCAAATGAAGCTCTGTAAGATCAAAAGTGTATCTGCCAAAGTATAATCCATGGTAATCCTAGAGAAGACATAGACCATAAGGATGATGGTTTATTAAAAATATATTATAGGTCGACAAACCAATCTTGAAAGGTTGTTGAAATGAAATAGGATTAGTCTCAAGAAATAGGGCTGGGAGATTTTTTTACCTTAACCTCATAATCCAAAGGTAGACTTTTTCTATTTAGGGGGGAACTAAAAAATAGATCTTCTCTACTCATCCTGTCCCATGACCCAGTTTCCTCATGTAGAACACAAATGAAAAAATTATCCATCAATTCCCTTTGGATCACTATTTGTCAAATGATCCCAAGAGGACCAGAAAAAGAGAGTATTAGGCCTCGTGGCGGCATAAACACATGAAATATATCAAGGAGGTTAATGAAATTCCTTCAATAAATTTTCTATTAGTGAAAATTGGTTACACCACCCATACAGACTATAAGAAACAAGACATTGATATGGGGGAATATGAAGAGGTGGTTTCTGTTCATAATACGGTCTACACTGAAATGATTGAGGAAGGTGTGCATAACTAAAACTACAGGACTACTATAAATTATGTAAATCCCATAACATCTCTACTAATAACTCATTAGTGAGAATCTACTAGTGAAAAGGGTAAAGGTGCGGTCATACCTCAACCACCACCCAAAATTTTTGACCTCCTCACATTGGAGGAAATATTTTATGAACATAATGAAGAAATGAATGAGTTGATAAAACTCAACATATAATTACCCCAAGTAATCATCCCCACTAGGTATGTTCTATAAAAATAGTCTCACCTAGCTCTACTAACTGAAAAATATCAACAATGATGGCTCATCAATGTAGTTGAAACATAGTTAGAAAACTTGAAAACATGGTGTAGTAACAACCAATATATTTAGACACCATGATAGTAATATATCAGATGTTACATTCCATGGGTCCAGAACTAGATCTAGGTCAAATGAATCCTCACATTCCAGTCCCTATAGATTACTGACCATGGATACAATTGGAGCTACCATATATTCCCATACCTATTTCATAACTTGTCTAATATCCTTTTTATTGAAAAATTCCTCATGGTATTATCAATACCATTGAGTCATTGTAACCACAATTGGATGTTGTAGGGGAATGGAGTGCACCAGTATAGCTAGAATGGAATCCTTACTTTTAATGGGTGGATCTGACCACTCCCCCTCTAGGATTTGGGAGCCATGCATTTCTGATTATTAATGTCTTTGGGGGGAATGAAGAAGAACCTATTTCATTTTGTGTCATGTTGTGATCCCATGATAGGAACCCCATAACAACAAATGTGATAAAATTTATATTTTATGTACGGGAAATACAATGTCTAGCATTTGTATGGTACACTAGATTTCTAGATTAGTATATCACATGATGATAAGAACATCATTTATTTTTTCTCTTTCAATTCACCTTAATGCTATAGAAAAAAAAATCATCAACCTATCAAACCTAAAAAATGGGAGAATGGTAGAGTCTAGGGTTTCATATCTCAGTGGAAGGTTTTGACCTATCCCATAAACATACAGCTTCCCCAAAAATATTTTTTGTCCCTCTATATATAGAATCTCTTTGAAATGTTGGGAACACCACTAATCCCTGTGAAATATATAGGAGGGTTTCTGGATCATTCCATAGTTTCTCAAAAAATTTATGATTACATATTTATAGCCAAAGAATTTCTAAAATAATTGAATCATTTAAATGTAATAGAACATGGAATGTAGAGGCATGCAATGTCCGGATTATCCCATACTGTAAAGTAGCACCATCTCCAATGTTCGTACCATGTTATATGGAACCCCCTCCTAAACATTAAAAAAATTACATCCTCATCAGGTTGAGTGAAAGGAGAAGAGGATACATTATTTTGAGGATATAAATAATAAATATTATTCATTCTGATATGAGAAATTCCCTATCTACATTATCGTGGTGTTGGAGAACAACTTACCCTTGTGGCCAAATTCCAAAAGGACTAATCAGGATGGTCTTAATGTTCTCACAAAAAAATTCTCCTTTCACTATACATTGGGTCACAATATTTTTAAATTATTTAATTTAAAATAAAAATTGAAAAATATGGAGGAATCTAGAAAAATGAAGGTTGGAAAACCATGAGCGTAAGTGTTATCTGTTTCCGATGCTACCCCATCAGAAGAAGGCAATTGGAATGATGTTATGAAAAGGTTGAGTATTAGTTCAATGATTAGATGATAATGAATATTATAAATCAAAAAATATATATACTCAAATCAAAGTTGATCAACCAAATATTAATTTTTTATTATTTGGTGGAATATCCAACCTCCTGGAATCACAATCCTCTAAGAACCAGTCATCTTAGAAGCCAAAAAATCAGAGAAGTAAAATTCATGTATTGTAATATGAGACAAAAAAAGATTAAAAAACAACTCTTAATCTCTCATGTTTCATGAATTAAACCCATAAATCATATGAACCATCCAACTAAATGGTATCACAAAAGTTGTCCGACTATATGGTGTCCTCATTAGACGAAGAATTGATCTATAGATCTGTTAATGTTGTTAACTTAATGGATCAATTATCTATTTATGAATATGTACATGAACATTATTTCCCTACACCCAACTAGAAAATTTGAGGAATAGGATTTAGGGGACAATTATATAGGGGAATACATCATTGTGGTAGAAATACATACCCAGGACACATCATTATTCGAACTGTCTATGTTATAAAAACTCATGGGAGATCCCTATAATGGTCCGAGAAGGAGAAAGAGTACTCCCCCATATATTTTATGTGTTTCCATGGCCTAATCACCATTGATGATTAATTATTGGGGATTTTATTATTATATAGACATCATCATGTATCCTTACCAATTTAATATAACCCACCAAGGACAAGAGTGATTTCAAATCATATTTGAAGGGATTATCTTCCTATATCGTGTAATTGAGTTCTTAAATATTATTGGAAGGATTAGATTCATTCTAGGAAGAGTAAAAAATTATCCCAAAATTACGATATTCCAAATAAATTTTCCCTAGTTCTGAATAAATTGCTAATTATAGTTTCTCTAATTCTATCGACTTTTGAGATGTGATGGAAGAAGATTTGTTGAGCCCTCAAGAGTTTGAAGAAGTTAAAATTGCTGAAATATATCATTTATATATTTATACTATATAATTCTACATAATCATATATTTTATAGAATATGATAGAGATACAGTTATATAAGGACACATATGACCATTGTATGTGGCTGGATGGATTAATGTCGTTAGCATTCGATGTAATTTCATTTATAATGGCTCAAGGGTAAACCTCATTCCTATGCAGACACATCACTGAATAGGTTAAAATGGAACCCACATTTCCACTTCATATATATAACTATTGGTTTATAATAAGAATAAGGAAAATCCTCTTTGGAAAATCTACATCAAGGCTATGTTTTGGGACTCTGAATCTGACATAGAATTTCAATCTATTCAGAATGATATTGATTTCAATGTTATGCTATAAAGGTATTTGTTGAATTAGAACACCACAGTCTCACCATCATACAACCAGTTCCTCAAATATTTCATTAATGGACAAATTGGGATGTTTTATATAGACAAATCCCCATTCAAATATTGTGAATCATAATATGTTGATGCATGACTCTATCACAAAAAGGGGAAACCCATGACTTATGGTGTCACTTAATTTACTATGCTTAATGGTATTGAAATTACAAATGAAAATCCATTAATCCAAATCAATGAATAATACTTGATTTCTATAACTGTAATCACATTTATTGTACCTAATTTGGGTAAATATTCAACAACATTAATGATATCAATCATGAAGATTTAATCCACAAGCACTCTAAAGGTTTATGACCCTCCTAAAAGTGGTACAATCATATATGAAAAAGATCTCATTCCATCCCCTAAGCTTCAACATATCTCTACCTCATCAACTTAGTCAGAGAAGGATGTCTTTTCACTATGAGAGAGTAATGGTATTACTTCTCTATCCATCATTTCCCTCCATAGCCACAAAGAAACCCCGCATAATAATGTGGGTAAGAAGAAACTCAATCATTTTATTGATGTAAAAATGTTCGATCCTCTCTTCAAAATTCAAAATTTAATTTATTACCTACTCCCACCAAGATAGAACAGGAAGAGGAAGAGGAATAGTTTGAGGACCTGTGGTATAAAACTCCAATTTTCAAGGAAGTTGACACTACAACTATTGATGAACCTAAAAAAATAAATATCGGTATAGGGTATGACCCATGACCGACCTAATTAATGTGTCCATGACATCTAAATAAAAAGAGGTATATTTATCATTTATGAAGCAACATCAAGATGTGTTTGGAGAGAATAACACATAAATGATGATCCTCTATCTTGAGTTAGCAGTTCACCTCCTAGGCCTTCCAAAAAATAACTAGGGATACAGACACGAAGCTAAATGGATGCACCTGACTCGTGACACAAAATTTGAGGCTGTAGTTGATGATCTTATCAAGGAAAACATCACCCAAAAAGTCTAGTACGCAAAATGGATTTCCAACATTATCCCCATCATGAAAAATATTAGTGAGACTAGGGTTTTGATCAATTTCAATGATCTCAACTAGAATTTTCCTAAATATAATTTATTTTATTCTAGTCATGATACTATTGATTCAAGATATGGCTAAATATCATGATATTTACATAATTTATGGATATTTTTGGTGAAAAAAATATAATGGACCTAGGAAACAAAGAATCTACTTCCTTTAGATCACCCTAACAGGTATATTTTTATCAATTAATTCCCTTTGGTTTGATGAATAATACCACTAAATACCAGCATTCCAAGAATCACATATTCAAAATTATTATAGGAAAATCTATAAAATCATATAGTAAAATTATATTGGTTAAGTTCCAAAAATAGTTTTATAACAAGAATAATTGTTTCCGATGCTTTTTAGTCAGGGCATGGATTATCATGGTGATGTGATGACTATTTCCCCTCATTTTCTCTTTCCGAAGGCATATGGTATTCATTCCTTCTTCAGAGATGTATTCTCATTGATCGAAATGGGATGATGGTATTTTGGTTCCCCTTTTAATGGGTTCCACCTTGAATCTCATTTCCTAGTATGGGTCTCCCTCGTAGATTAAGACGTTGTTTGTGAATTTTGTGGTATATCATTGTGGACATCAGTTAATTACGGTGCTTCTGTATGGATATTCCAAGGGTTCTTGACAAATAAAAACATTGGTCATAGTTGAGGATAACATTGATCATGTCATGGAATCTCTGGATACCAAAACATTGGTCAACAATATTCCTCCTCATTAAAGGTCATCTCAAGGTCGTAGAACCTGATTCATCCCATGTTGATTATAATAAAGCATCACTTTATTACACACATAAATATAATTTATTACATAAAACATTCATTTGATACAACATTTAATATATAGAGGTATAGTGTCTTTGGTTTTTAGGAACATTACATGAAAACATAAAACATAAAATACTAATCTTTATTGAAAACATCTTTTACATGATCACACACTTTCCTTCATACTTAGCATTGAATGAGATAACCTGGGGACATTCATTAGAAAAGGGTGAGATATAAGGCCCATTATGGGAGTAAAAAAAGAACAACATGATGAATACAATATATTTATAGAAATAGGCATATCAATGGAGAATAACAGAAACATGATCATAAATGAATCATATAGCAAGATTACTATAACAAGGAAATGTGGAAACAAAATTTAACATGATTTTAGCAAGATCCAAGGCTTATTTCACATGGAACATGAGTAAACCCTCATCTAATGTGAATTATAATGAGTAAACCCTCATTTCACTTGATGTATAATTATTATAATATTTACCCAACTCATTGGAGTGATATCAGGGCACAACCTTCTTAATCATTTCATTTCATTCATAAGTGTGCCACATAGATCATAAAATATGGATTCATTAAACATCATCATTTAATCCACGATAAAGTAATGTAAAATTCACTAATGAAACTCTTTAATCAATAAGTGAATGTGTATAAAGGTGAATACCTTTATAGAGAAATGGGAATAGTATTCACTATACTATAACATTGGTTTGGAGAATCATGGTGCAATTTTGGGAGTATAACAACGTCAAATATAATATGTAAAATGGGTTGGTGAGAGAGAAGGGGGTATCTCATCATTTATACCTGAAATGGATAGTAATGGGGTAATGGGAAATAACTTCCCAATAAATGTAATCGAATTTTGATTCATGTTATAAAATATTTTCTTGACAGTAAATGATAAGAATTTTTTTTTAATGGAATTTCGGCATGGTAACAGGTGTACATGGGAGTCATTAATGAGAGAGAAAGAGGTCTCTAATCATTCAAAAATAAGGAGGGATGTATGGTGGATGTGAAAATTTATACTCCAAAATTTTGTATTATAAATAAAGGGGTTCAACAACATAATGAAAGTTGGAAAAAATGAGAAATGAAGAAATCCCTTAATTGGAGGTGTGATCCCAAAGGCTTGGGACTGGATTGAGAGAGGATTCTTGGGAGCTTGGGGTGACTTGGGAGCTTGGGGCGCCTTGGGAGGATTCGAGAGATAGGAGGGAAATGTTTTGAATAGGTCCAAAGGTTTTTAGTGAAGATTCATTGGGATCTTCGGTGGGTTTATATATGAAAAGAGAATGAATTCTTTATTATTTAGGTATTAGACACTGCACATTAAACTACTCAAAACCACCGACCAACCCATGGTTTTTTCCAATGGTTTTTGCAAAAGGGGTGCAGAAAAAAATATTTTATAAATATAAGGGAAAAATTTCTTATGATATTAGGTTTTATTATGTGTAGGTGAGTCACACTCTCAAGGAAATCATTTTAAAAAGTTAAAATGATTTTTAAGTCTTGGAGGTTCCACTAAAGCTTTGAAAAATAAATCAAACAAATCTAAAACCGTGTTATTTTTATGGTAAATCATATATCGGTTGAAAATATATTTTATAGTATTTTATTATATAACTATTGGGTCATTATGATGTCATAAAACACATTATATATTTAAACAGTATTTAATTGTTACCCAAAAATCTGACTGTCTTAGAAAATTATGAAAAAATCACCATTGGATACATTCGTCATTCAGATTCCAAAAATAATATTCATTTTATCTAAATAGGTTTCAAAATATTTTCACATTCACTTTTAAAATAATAACCAACATTTATTGAAAATTCATGTGTTTTGACAAAAATAGGTTTCAAAACTTATTAAAAATTACAATTGTATTTATAATAATTATACAATAATTTTTTTTAATAAAAAGTAATTTTGTATTAATATTTTATTAAAATATTATTTAATTCCAAAAAATGCATTAATTCATCAAAATAAATTTTTTAATTGCATATTAACATAAAAAATTATTTGTTTATTAAAAACAATTTACAAAGTAACAATATAATAAATGTATATTATTTATAAAAAAATAATGCACACAATAATGGTTCTATGGTCTTGTTACATAAGCACTTGTAAAAACAGCATAAGTCATAAGGGTATGGTGTGCGATGGTGAAAAACATTTGTGGTGGCTCAGATAGCATTACTCAGGTGGTTATCTCTACTAAATTCCACTTCTCTTGTATATAGTTCATTTCATTCTTAACATGTTGAAGTTAGGCATATGATTAATCATGTGTGAATCCGAGTGACACCACATCCTTTTTGAGCTCTGACTAATGGGCTTTGTATGGATAAATTCTACTAGATGGGGTCATCACTTCCTTTGTCTTGGTAAATTGGATTTGTTAATTCCCTATATTTATACTAATCGTATTATCACTATTCAGAATATATATTAGAAATTGTAAAAAAATTTAATGGTATTTTGAAATCCAAAATCATAAAACCAAACCATTTTACACAATAATACATTTAATTATATCAAAAGGAATTTTCATTAACAAAATGATGTGTCCTTACAATCTCCCCCCTTAATAAATTTCGCCATCTAAATTTATTTTTCCCACACTATTATATATGAGGTTAATGGTACTTCATCCTTTCCTCTGACTCCCATGTTGCTTCTTCATAATTTTTGTATCTCCATAACACATTTATGAGGGGAATTATCTTATTTTTGTAACTTTTTCCCAACAATCTATGATAATCACCAACTTTTTTTCATAGGAGAGGTGAGTCTCCAATGGTACCACCTCTGGATTTAGTACATGCGATGGGTTAGGTATGTACTTCCTCAAGAGTGATACATAGAATACATCGTGAATTTGAGATAGGTTTGGTGGGAGTGCTAGTCGATAGATAACTAATTCAATGTGATCAATGATCTCAAAAGGGATCAAGTACCTTGGACTAATCTTTCCCTTATTCCCAAATATCATAACCCTCTTCCATGGTGATATGAGATGGAATACCATTTCTCCGACATCAAACTCTAGGTCTTGTTGATGATTATCATCATATCTCTTTTTTCGACTCTGATAAACATTAATGTGATGTTAGATGGTCTTAACCATCTCCACCATCGACCAATTTTGGACCTAGGAGTTTCTCTCCCCAAATTCTTCCCAACATGTCAGTGTTCTATACTTCTTCCCATAAAATGCTTCATAAGGATCCATTAGGATTCTTGAGAGGAAACTGTTATTGTAAGTGAACTCAAGCAGAGGAATGTATTGATCTCATCCTCATTTGAAGTTCATTGAGAATTCTCTCAACATGTCCTCAAGTGTTTGGATAGTCCTCTCTGATTGGCCATCAGTTTGATATTGATATATTCTAATGATGTTTATCTTTTTATTTAGGTAATGTTGAAAAAAATTTATAACTTATAGGTAAATCTTGGATCCTGATTGGATACAATCGATAGTGTTACTACATGCACCCTTACCACATCTCTCATGTATATATGTGCTAGTTGATCCTATTAGAAAACCTCTCTATTTTAATTGAAGTGTGCAGTCTTTATAGGATGATCCACAACAACCCATATAGCATAGTTTCCTTTGGATTTCATAGGATGTCTGGTGACAATGTACATGGTGATTTTCTCCCATTTCTATTATTGTATGGGTAATGGTTGCATCATCCAGGTAGACTTCAGCCTCTCATCATCCACTTGCTGACATACTGGGAACATTTTTGTATACGTAGAGATCACCTTGTTCATGTTATCCCACCAATAAATCTATCCTATATCTCAATAAACCTTTTTGTTTCCTATGTGAATGGAGAAATTTGAACTATGTGCATCATCCAAAAGTTCTTTATTTAACTCCATATTTGATGAAACCCATAGTATTTTCTCAAATCTCACAATTGATTCTTCATTAAAATTGAACACCAAGGATTTCCATTTTTTGATTGTTTCCACTTTCTTCTAAATTCCAACCTCATCCTTTTGAGCATCCATTAACCTTTCCAAAAGTGACAGTTGAGAAATAATTTGTGAAGGGATTTATTATGTATCATTATTTATGATTCCAATTTCTATCTACATCAAATCTTAGATGATTGGATCCTTTTCAAATATCATTAATTATAGAATTTTCAGGTCCATTCTACTTAGAGAATCTTCCACCTTGTTCGCTATTCCATTGTGGTATTGGATTGAGTAGTCATAGCCATTGATCGAATCTAACCATCTTCATTAGTGAATGTTCAACTATTTTTGTGTTAATATACACATGATGCTATTGTGATTTGTGTATATTTCACACTTCTCCCCAAATAGGTAAATTGTCCAAATTTTTAAAGTGAAGATTACTGCAGCCAACTCCAGATCACGTGTTGGATAGTATTTCTCATGAAAATTCAATTTTTTTGAACCATAGGCAATTACATTGTCATTTTTTATCAACACAAAAACTAGGGACTTCTTATAAACATCACTAAATTCCACACAATGTTATCCACTTGTGAGAAATGTGAGCACGATCTTAGTGATAAGACTCTTTTTCAACTCCTTCATGATATCTTCACATCGATCACTTTAAGAAAACATGAATCCCTTCCGAGTTACCTTGGTAAGAGGGCTTGAAAAACATGAGAAATTGCTCACAAATCGTTAATAATATCTATCTAACCCCAAGAAGCTACGGATATCAGTCACCAATTTTAGCTTCATCCATCACTCAATTGCAGTTGTTTTGGAGGGATCCACTGATATCCCATTGCATGTGATGATATAAAACAAAAATGAGAACTCCTTCATCCTGAAATCACACTTGTTGTACTTTTCCTAAATATTCTCTTTTCGCAAGGTCTCTATTATAGCTCTTAGATGATCCTCATTCTCCTCATTGGTTTTGGAGAATAATATAATATCATATATAGAGACTACAACAAAATTTTCAAGGTAATTTCTAAAGTACCTATTCATCAAGTCTATGAACATTGCTGGAGCATTAGTGGGTTTGAAAGGCATTACAATGAATTCATAGTTCCTGTATCTTGAATGAATAGTAGTCTTGGAGATATCACCCTTCATCACCCTGAATTGGTAATATCCCGACCGCAAATCCACCATGGAGAAGTATTGTTCTCCATATAGCTGATCGAAAATACCATCAATTTGTGGAAGAGGATAATTTTTATTTATCGTTCTTTTGTTGAGCTCATGATAATCAATTCAAAGGTGCAATGACCCTCCCTTTTTCTTGACAAAGAGGACTGGTGCACCCTATAGTGAGGCAATTGGGTGTATAAACCCTTTATCTAGATTCTCCGATAGTTGTTTTATCAGCTCCTTGACATCTAAAAAAATCATTCTATATGGATTCTTGGATATTGGTAATGCCCCAGGTATAAGATAAATTGATAATCCAACCTCTCTTCTATGAGGATGACCAGTCAATTCCTTGGGAAGAACTTGAAGGAATTCCTTCATAATAGTCATGTCTTCAACGATGGTTACTTCCTTAAAATAAATCATATGAGAAAGATTCACATGCTCATAGGGCAGTAATATCCACGCTTGAGATGATGTTTCTATATAAGATTCATCATCCTCCTTCCACTTTTATAGAATCAATGGTATATTCTCCATATAGAGAGTGATTTCACTCTAAAGAAAATTTATTTAGTCTCTAAATAAAGAAATCCAATCCATGGAATGAATTTCCTAAAATTCAACTTGAGGGAGTATGAAGAGGTTCACCGGGAATTTCAATCCAAAAATTATGAAAGGGGATGAGTTATTTGCATGAGATGAAATGAAATCCCCATCATCTATTCACACCGACATATTTACTTCCATTAAATGAGGTGGTGTTTGGATTTTTCTAATAAACCTGCATGATATAAAAGAATGCATAGAACGAGAATCAAAAAGTATGTTCTCTATTATTGAATGAATAAATTTCAGACTTTTCACCACTTCATTGTCTGGGTTCACATTGTTGATAGTGATGGAAAAATATCACCCTTTCAGCCTTGGAGGTTGTTGGTTAACTCCAAAAAACCTTGTCTAAGAGAACTCGTTGGCAAAGTTCCCTAGTTCTTTACAGTTAAAGAAATGAACAATGCATTGAGAGTAAAATAGAGTTTTCCTATCCTATGTCATAGCTGCGGGTTTTTATTTTCAGCAGTTAATGGCTAGGTTCCATTTTCTTCCACACCTAAAGAAATTAATTGTCCCCTTCATGAAATTTTAGGGGTGCTTCTATTCACACATTTGGCTAAGGGTGATGGATTTTCTTAGCACCATTGGATTTACCCATAAAACTTCCATAATTGAAGTATGCATTATGCTTTTTATCCCCATGTTACCCATGAGATTTGTCGATCTTCATTTCAACTTTGAGGTAACATCGAACAATATCCTCATAGCTCTCAATGTCATGGATGACTAGGGATTTCTGTAGGTTTGGTATTAGCCCAGTAATGATGTGTTCAACCTTGAATTTTGGTGTAATGACAAAGATGAAGGCATATTACGCAATACTTCTAACTTTTTCCTCATACACACTGATGGATTCATCGTCTATTTACTTGAGGACAAGGAAGTCTCCTTCCAACTTATGTCAGTGTGTGCGAGGAAAATATTTTAAAAAATATATTTTCTGGAAATACTTCCATTACAATGACACGATATCTTCCTTATGCATCATATTTTTGATCAATGTCTATCATTGATCAGTTTCACCCTCCATAAGATAGGAAGCCAGAAGTACCTTCTCTAATTCAAAACATTGAAGGATGTAGAAGATATTCTCAATGGAGATGATCCATTGTTCGGTTATTCATGGATCAGATGATCCATTAAAAGTAGGAGGCCTTTGTCTCAGGAAGATATCTATTTTGATTTGTCATTTCTTAGGGGGGGGGGGGGTTGAATGTTTCTATTGACCCATGTTTCTAGTCAAAACACGAGTTAACTGAGAGAGTATCATGACCATGTTTTCAATTCCCACACCCATCAGATTGGGAATTTAATTAGAAACGTCATCACATTGATCTTTACATCAGTAGTTATCCCATGTCCTCTTATTACTGACCATTGGCTAGAATAAATAAAAATTTATGGGTAACACATAATGGGTAATCGAAAGATTTTTTTATGATTTATAAATTACTTTTACTTCCTTATCTTATAAAATTATAGGCTTCAATCTGTGTTATCCATGACCAAATTACCAACGTATATTCCTAAGGTGAATTTCTTTTATTCCCTTAATAATGGTTTATACTAAGCTTATGAATTTACAAAATCAAATCCCTCAGTAGTGTCATAAGAAAGTGTAAAATAAGGCCCATTGTCATGCACCAGTTCCAGTTTGAGTCTAGCTCAAAGCGGTGTTTTCATTTTTTACCCCTAGATACATCTGTGGAAGAGCCCCATATACCTACATGTATCTAGATAGGGATGTATATTCTGGATAAACAACTTACTCAATACTCAGAAAAATTTAGGGTTCTTTTATTCTACTTAGTCTTATCCCTAAGGCATTTACTGGGGTTTTCTAATCCTAATCCAAAAAATAAAAAACCTATCCTCTGATACCAATTATTAAAACCCCGCTCTTTATTGTACAGTTAAACATAATTTGATACATAAAACCTTAACTTGATACAAAATTGAATATTGATAGGTATAGAGTATTTGGGGCATAAGATCATTAAACAAAAACTTAAATCATTAAACACACATCTTTATTGAAAACTTCTTTTACATAACCACACACATTCCACCGTACATAGCATTGCATGAGATAACCTGAGGAATGCATAAGAAAATGGTGATCTATAAAGCCTAGTAAAGGAGTAAACAAGGCATAACATGAAAAATACAGTACATGTTAGGAAATAGGCATATCAATGGAGGATGAGAGAAAAATCAACATAAAGGTATGATAACATGATTATCATAACATAGAAATGTTGCAACAACATTTAACAAGATTTTTTCATCATACAAGGATCATTGCACATAGTGCAAGATTATACCCTTATTCCACATTAATTATCATGAGTAAACCCTCATTGAAATCAACGTATCATGATACTAATCTTTACCCAATGCATTGGAGTGCTATCAGGGCACATCCTTCTAAATCATTTCACATCATGCATAAATGTGCCACATAGATCATACAACATGGATTAATTAAACATCATTATTTATTCCACAATAAAGGAACATGGAATTAATACATGAAATTATTTAATCAATAAGTGAATTTTCATAATGGTTAATACCATTTATAGATAAATGGGCATGGTATTCACAACATAATGACTTTGGCTTGAAGCATCCCGATGCAATTTCGGCAGCATAACGAAATAAAATAGATATTATAAAATGGGTTGGTGAGAGAGAAATGGGTATCTCAAAATTTATAAATGAAATGGGCAGTAAGGGTTTAATGGAACATAATATCCCAAAATATGTAGTGGATTTTAGAAGCATATTATTAAAGATTTTATTAAATATAAATGAGAAGAGAGAAATTTCATATGGAATTTCGGCATAGTAACAAGTGTAAATGGGAGTCATTAATGAGAGATAAAGAGGCCTCTCATCCATAAAAAATAATTAGGGAAGTTCAGGGGATGTTCAATATCATACCCCATAATTTGTACATGAAAATAAAAGGGTTTAACAACATAATTAAACTTGGAAAAAAATGATAAAGAATGAAATCCATTACCTGGATGTGTGATCCCAAAGGCTAGGGAGGGACTTGAGAGTGGCTTCATGGGATCTTGGGGTGCATTGGGATGATTATAAAAAGAGTCAGATAGAGTTTGGTCAGCCTCCAAATGTTTTTAGTGAAGAGGAAGTGGGAGTTTTGGTTGGTTTTTATAGGAAAAGAGATGAAATTATTTATTATTTATGTTTTGGATACTACACATTAAACTAATCAATATCAGAAACCAACCAATGGTTTTTCCCAGGTTATTGAAAAATGGTAGTGGAAAAAATTATTTTATATCTAAAATGGTCAAACATATTAAAATACTAGTCTTGTTTATGCGAAGGTGAGTCACACTCTCTAGTAGATCATTTTAAAAAGTCAAAATGATTTATATGTTATGGAGAGTCTACTAAGGCATTGTAAAATAAATAAAACAAAACTAAAGTCACATTATATTAATTTTAAAAAATATATTTGCTGAGAATCAATTTTATAGTATTTTATTACATAACTATTTGGTAATTATAATGTCGTAAAACACATTATAATTGTAAACAGTATTTAATTTTTACCCAAAAATTTTAATATCTCAAAAAATGATGAAAAATTCACTATTTGATATTTTTGAAACCGTGGTTCAAAAATTAATATTCATTTTATCTAAATAGAATTCTAAATATATGAATTTTTACATTTAAAATAAAAACATACATTTATTGAAAATTCAAGTGATTTGAAAAAAATAGTTTTCAAACCATATTAAAAATTACCAATGTATTCAAAAAAATTATACGATCATTTATATTAAACAAAAAGTAAATTTGTAATAATATTTTTTAAAAATATTATTTAATTCAAAAATTCCATTAATTCATCAAAATAGATTTCTTAAATGCCTATTAACTAAAAATATTATTTTTGGTTTAAAAACTATTTACAAAGTAACAATAAAATAAATGTATATAATATATACAAAAATAAAGCACCGAATCTCGGTGCTAGGGCCTTCTTACATAACCCCTAATAACCCCTCCAGAAGTCCTAATAGAAAGGTGTGGGATTGTGACAGATTCTTCTGGTGGCTCGGATAACTTTTCTCATGTGGTAATCTATACTATCTTCCACTTCTCCTCTATAAAGTTATGTTCAAGCATAACGTGTTGAAACTCGACATGGGCTTGGTCAAGAGAGAATCTCAAGGATTCCACCTCCTTTCTGAGCTCTAAAAAATGGGCTTCGTATGGAGAAAATGTATTCGATTAGACTATGGATTCATTTTTCTGAGTAAATTGGATTTGTTAAAGACCTATATTTAAACTAATCATGTGATCAATGTTCAGCGGATCTATTAGAAACAATATAAATTCTTAATGATATTTTTAAATCCAAAAACCAAAAATGAAACCAATTTACATAATAAGAAAGTTAATAAGATCAATAAGAAATATCATTAACAAATTTTTGGGTCGTTACATTGATCATGGGGTATCTTATGTCGGATGCATGTCTCTGAGGCTTTTGTACTCTTACCATGTTTAACATGGGGTATTCCATGAGATTAATGTATTAAGGAGGATAACTGAGAGTGATCAGAATTCCCTATGGAGATGGATCTGATTGGTACATTTTTAAGAGGGATATCCTGGATGGTTTACCAGATGGATGAATCAAAACACCGAAAAAGAGTGGACCCGTGGTGGTGTGTCCCCATGAGAAAATATTTAACACTATGAGGGTGTATACCAGAAATATAACACCATATATATGGATCAATATAAACAAAATGAGCATACACGAGGTGGTGTGTCCCATAAAGGGAATATTTCACAAACTAAAGGCTGATTCGGACACCATTGGGGGTGGATCCGGGAAAGTGCACCCCAAAAAGTGGAACACCAGGATTTACCATTAGATAGGATTAAACCTCAATGATGCTTCCTACACACCCTATTTAGAATATAGGGATCAAAAACCACAGAGTTTGAGGGTTGATTAATGGAACCAAGTTGTAAACAATGGACAACAACCCAGAAGAATCTTGGGGCCTACACGTGGTTAGCAGCCCAAGTGCTACGAAGGTAAATGAGACTAATGAGGATTTTAAATGGTTATATGCCTATATGGATGGTATAATTTTACTAGGATTTGGTGGCCTGATAAAAATTTGTATAGATATGGATGATGTAATGAAGTGTGTGGGAGGATTGTGCTGCAACCGACATGAAGATGACAAAGATATTGATATTGAACCTTAGAGAGGATTTCTACGTATCCCCTTAGATAGTAATGAGTGTCCATGATGTCTAGTGGGGTGATGGGTCACCTAAGGAGGTTGACCTTTGAGAATGGAGTTCATGGATGGGGACCCAAGTGAAGTAGATCCTCTGGGCTGGGGCATGATCTTCCCGATACATAAAAGCTCAAGGGAGAGAATAGGATTGGACATGGGTGATTATCTTGAACCTCTAAGAGGATTCATTTTTATCCTTGTGGTAGGAAATCAAAGTCCAATTAGTTTAGAAATTGAGCCATAGAATTGGGGTGTACACAAAGGATAGAAACCATGACACGTGATGGCGATTACACATGGTTATAAGCTCAAAAAAACAGGGAATATCTTGGTTGGAAGAGTATAAAATGATTGTATGACTTATGAATTGAGATGAAATGGGAACTGGTCTGACACCACTAAGGGGTAGAACACAGATGTGTGTCCCATGAAATGGGAAACCGAAGATTATTAGAGTTTTTGGTTGATCCTCATGGAGGATTCCTACATACCCAATTTATGAGATAGAGATCAAAACCCACATCGTTCCAAAGAATACCGACTGATTTCATGTGGCTGAAAGGAAAAAATAATTTATCATCATGCAATATTATGATGAACTGATGTTAAGTGGTCAGCACTTATGGGTGATGGGATGGAACCTCTGGGAGGCTTCCTATATACTATTTGTGAAAATAGAGAAGATCAATGTCTGAATTGTTTGGAAGAGAGGGGGATGAGGCTTACACACTAAGGTTTCCCAAAGAGGTTTACATGGTCAATTATTACTCCAGTACTATGTGATTCATGCTTGGTATGAGAAACAAGAGGGAAAAAATAAACCTAACAATCGCATCACAAAAATAGATTCAATGAGGAATAGATACTGGATTATGTGTGATTAGCGGCCCAGGTGTCTCTATGGAGTGAGAAAGGTAAATTTGGTCTAATGGTGGCCTAGGTAATTCAATAGTGTGGCAATTAGAGATGAGGGCCATGGGAGGCCCATGTGGAGATAAGGAGTAGCAATAGTGAATGATGTCCACGGGAGTCATGGGTGCCTCTAGGGAGTGGAAATGGTGAATGAGGGTCAAGGGAGGCTTGAGTCCCACTATAGAGTGAAAATAGTATATGTGGGCCAAGGGAGGCCAGTGTGGCACTATGGATTGTTAATGTTTAATGTTTATTACTCATAGAAGCATCCTGGGTTCCACTAAGGAGAAGAAACTGTTGATGAAGTTAATGTATGGAAGCTGATTGGGTGTCGCTATGGAGAAGAAATGATGGCTGGGGTTTATGCAAGGAAGAAAACCTTGATATCCTCTTTATGAAGGCCATGGGGGAATCTATTTGTTGAGGAATACAATTGTTGAATACAAAAATTCACTAGTTCAAAAGTGGGATAATTCCAAGAGACTTGGAATCAATCCAAACAAATAGAAGAAGAAAAGTGTGAATCACAAGCCCTAAATTTATAACAAAATAATGGTGTAATGATTGATGAATTTTACTATTTACTATAATCACAACATAACATCAAAATTGTGTTATTATGATATGGAAAAATCATTGAGGTCCAACCACTGAATGTATTTGAATAACATTCCCAAACTCAAAGTTTTCCCAGCCTCTTTATGGGCATCAACCGAGAATGGTAGGTGATTCAATGTTTCATGATACCGGGATATTAGGTTGTCCCTATAGATATGGGAAATATGAATATCCAAACGAAGGACACGTGAAGCATGAGGTGGAGTGATGGAATGTTTGAATGGATTCCAACCCTCTTGAAATTACACCATTGTAATTGGGAAATGAGGAATATATTTCTTGTCACATAAGGAATATCTTATTTTGAACAATATGAACCCTTTTAATGGATGATATGGAATTCTACAATATAATGTCAGTTTAGGATTACCATTATCATCTTTTTCTTAGCGTATAAGGAGTCTGTTGATTGGAACCAGAGGCATAATATGTTTTTAATATAGGGTGTAATACATTTTAATATCATAATGTGAGGAATATTAGGAATAAGGTTCCTAGAAATGGTTGGTGTAGGGACATGTTCATGTGTGTCCCTTTCTAGTTAAACCTGGCATATGATTTAGGTGATGGGGTTTGAGGAGTATCTTGAGGAATGGGTTGGCTCAAGGTACTCGTGGAATT
This sequence comes from Viscum album, assembly GCA_963277665.1. Lineage (NCBI taxonomy): Eukaryota > Viridiplantae > Streptophyta > Magnoliopsida > Santalales > Viscaceae > Viscum > Viscum album. The sequence goes on from OY728129.1 coordinate 1,076,088,912, forward strand.
TATTATTAGAATCTCATCACATGACATTAAAAAGTGATGAAGAGTAATATTTCAACTCAATTTATTTCATGGAGTGTGGATGATTATCTCAAATCATGGTATTCCATAGGTGAAAGGTGTGTGCACATACGTGCACAAGGTAAAATATCAGTAGCCGGGCTTGAAAATTTTGTTCTCAACTCTCCATGTTTCATCATCTAAAAAGTTCAGGATTTTCATGGAGTTCAGGGTCTCGTGAAGGAAGGTATCTTTATTAAGGAATGGTTTTTCACAGAGTAATGGTGCTTCACAGAAGATGGGTGATTCGCGAATGAAGGTTTATTTATAGAGGAAGGGTGCTTCATGGAGGAAAGGTTCTTCACGAAGATAGGTCTATAGTAGAGAAAACTTCCAGCATAGCGTGAAATCTTTATTTAGAAAGTGCTTCGTGAATGTTGAGTGCTTTACAAAGCCTCAATCAACCCAAAGGGGCTCCCTCCATGATGAATGGATGAGGTCCTTCACGAAGGGAACCCATTCACTGTTCTTGAGAGAATTTTAAAATGGGATATTGACAATTATAATGGAATTTTAATAGAACCTTTGAGGTGGGGGAGACACATATTTATTGGAGGAGGTTGTGGAGCTCACTATGGAGAACAACAGGGAGCCACAAAGAATGCAGGATTTTGTGGAGGGGATACGTCAATGGTCAGATTCACAATGGTAATGAGATGTCCCAGATAAGATATGTTTATAACGACCCATACTTTACATACATTTTTATTACTTCATAATTGAATCACACTTATTACAACATATAACAAAACTAGGAAAGGACCGTATAGGTATAGTGTATTTAGAAACTAGGAAACATAAACAACTGGTTCATAAAGCGTCTACACTATCTCCCATTTATTTCATCATATCTATAGTCTCTTTTGGCATATCTTACAAAATAACCTTCTTCCTGGCCTGGGGAAAGAAAAAATACAAAAGGGTGAGCTCAAATGCTCAGTAAGGGTAAGCAAAAGAAATATCAATCACATCATATACATAAGAACATATCTTTTGGAAATCTTAACCTGCAAAAGAAATCATATTCTCATAACATGGGATAAATCATAGTAGTGAAATTTAATCCCAATAATCATAACATAAAACATGAAAATTTGTGGCATACACACATATTCATAGAGAATCATTTCTTGTTAGTCAAGGCTCATTTCCAAGACTATCTTAGCGGACAAAGTCCATTTCTGAACCGACTTCACTCCTCGTTTCAGTCCTGTTTCACTGAACTGGTTTAACCTGCCGTTCCAGCCGTGTCTATCTCATGAGATATAAAATCTTTAACAAATTAATTGGAGGGAGATATAGGTCCCACCCATCTCATAATGATTCCATTCTTATGTGTGCCACAAAATCATAAACCATACATCATATCATAACCCATGTAATAAAAATGGGAATCTTAAACATCGTGACATCATAAAACAATTGATATAAGATAAATGAATTCATAAAAATATCTCCATCACAACATAATCAAATCCATGTAATAACAGGGATAGAAATTGAACCCTATATTATCTTAGATGGAAAATAATTTTGATAAAACTCTTGAACTCCATTCTTGAGGAAAATATCCGTTCTACTAAAAAACATTTTTCCGTTCTTAACATGTCATACAATTTTAAACTAAAAGAAGTTGATTAAAAATAAACTTGAAAACTTGTAAAGTAAGCTTCTTGGAAATAATTTTTAAAAAATCCATTCATGCCGTATAAGTTAAAAAACATTCTTCTCGTAATTCTTTCAGAAAAGTCAAAAAGTACCTCGTACGAAAAACGACAAAAGATTCCTTTCATATCTTTTACTAAAAACTCACAGAAGGTTAAAATTGGATTTAAAAAATTGTAAGTTGATGGAACTAATATTACATATTGATGAAACATGGATGTGTATGATAAAATACATGCCAGTAAATACCAAAGTATAAACAATATCAGATAAAATGAGATTGTGATATTTTCTCTTACCTTAGGTCTGATTTGCTTCGTAAGTGTCCAAACCTCATGTATAATGATTTAAATAATGTTATTGACTTATTCCAGAATCATAATTATTTTTCTGATATCATATATAGTCATATTCTTAGCTTATTATTAGTAATATTTCATTACTACTTGTTTATTCGGGTGTTTATTAATTTTTTGTTCTTATGCGTGTTTTGTTGAATAAATTCTTATACTTCTTTTTAGGTTATAGATAACTCATTTCCAGAATGGTATTAGTGTAATATATATCATATTTATTCACTCAATTCATTTATATAATCATTGTGCAATGAAGATCATGTAGAATGAGTCACATCACATCGTGAAGACGGTATTCCGTACGTACGCACGGGTGATGATATCGTTCCCATGATAGTGGAATTCTATTGGAGTGTATGTATACTATTTCAGAATAAATATCACTTTATAATAGTCATATATAGTCATTATTTACACCATTATACCCATCCATGTAATGTGGTGGTGGAAAATAGATTACACCACGACGTGGAGACGGTATTCCGTACGTAGGCACACGCGGTGATTTCGTTTTCTGTAGGATGGATAGATGGTGAAATAGGGTTGTTTCATACTTATAATAACATTTAAGTATATGCGTGATACTGGTGTTATTACTTCATAATGAAACAACTAAATAAGAAGAAGTTGAAGATGAAATAAAGTTGAATGAATTGGTAATCGGACATTACCTCTTCTTTGAAGCGCCTCTTTGATACCTCCTTTTAGGGCACTAAAATTGGTCTTTGAAGAAGACCAGGACCACTAGGATGTCTCTAGGGAAGCGGTGAGGAGAAATTGGAAGCGATTGGCCGAGCATGAAGGCTCAAAGTGGTGTGAGGAAGAGGGGGAGGAGGTGCCCTTTTATAAGGGAGGAGAGGGGCACCTTTGGAATATCATAAACTATTATTTTATTATAAAGTCAAATTCGGTTTTAAATAGCTCCAAATTGATTTATTTAGAATCTAAAGTGGGTATGGGTCGAAATTGTCTCATCGAATAGAATTTAGACAAGTTTAGGTTCCTATTTTAACCTTATCATTTAGATTTAACATTAAGTAAAATAATTTTACTTTTACCGTGTCTTCTTTTATTCTTATACTTTAAGGTTAATAAACTTACTATTAGCAGACAAACGAACCCCAAGTTGTGTATTATTAATTTATATAACCTTATCTATGTCATTTGGTCGAACAATTGATTTTTAGGAATAAAATAACAATTACTAATATAATATTTTTTTAAAAACTATTTTATATCTATTTTGACACTATTTAGTAATTGATTTTTTTGAAAATAATAACAGAATAATTAGTTCTAAAAAAGTTAATTAAATCAATAATAACATGTCATATTAACTTAGAAAATTAGTGGAATTCATAAAAAGTCTCAAATTATATTTATTTGGGTATTTATAACATCAATTATGTCAATTTTCATTAATAAGATAATTACTGCATCATCTTTGTGTCATAAATAAATTAACTTATTTAAAGTATAAAAATTAAAAATAAAATATCATTATGTAGGTAATCGTTTTATATTTCTAATGAATATTTATAGTCGAATTTATCTTATGTATAACTCTATATTAAAAATGATATACTTATTAAACATTGATTTGAACTATTTTAACCATTCTTTAAATAAATTAATAATAAATGTCCTAATCTAATCTAAGTGGGCATAAATGGTCATATTTTATTTCTAAGGTTGTTTTTGGACGAATTACACTTATCCAATAGAATTAGGACATGTGTTAGGGTAATAATAACATCATTTGTACCCTTAATTACCCTATTTACTTTTAACCGTGGTAATAAAAAGTAAAAAGTTACTATTCACCAAAAATTATATTCATCTCATTGAACCACATTTTACTTACTGAATTCAACCGTGTCTCTCGGATTTTTGAAATTCCACTCACAGAAGCGGTAAAATTAAGTTTTATGAAAAATTCATTTTTTTAACTACCACTTAGTGGTTTCACTATTCATCAAAAAATGATAGTTTCCGGAAAAATACCAAAAATTAGGACTAAGCTATATTTGATATTATGAACTCAAAAATAATGTCTATTTTACCAAATTCAAAACATATCAGTTGCATTAACTAATTTAAAAATTAATTCCTGTCGTCAAAACAAATAGCGTGTTCTTAAGAGATAATAACTATCAAAAGATTGAAACTTGTTTATGTCTGTTTTATATGTGAAATCACATCCAATGACCAACATTGTATTAAATTGTAAAAATATATTCTAAATATTCTTTAAAACAACTCAAATTAATAATTTATCACAATTAATTATTTCGATTAAAAAAGTTGTTTTTAATTAAAATTTAGTAATTTTCACTATTCATCAGAATATGAAAGTTATCCGAAAAGTACAAAAATTACACCCTAAGCTAATTTCGTTATTCCGAATCCAAAAATGAAGTCCATTTTGAAAAATTAAATTTATAGAATTTCAAAAAGTGGTTATTACTATTCATAACGGCTAGTTTTAATAATATTTTAATAGCATATTGTTGTTTAGTGAAACTCGAAATTGTGTACGACACAAGATATCGAGGAAGGATGTTATTTCCTGTAAAGCAAGCCAAACAAGTGATGTGTGTATTGAAATATTCCTTTGATGATTTATATAAAAACAAAATATTTCTCATAAATGTCTCGGGTGTTACATTCTACCCCCCTTAAAATGAATTTTGCCCTCGAAATTCGTCACTTTGTAACAAAAAGATGAGGATACCTCTCCCTCATAATATCCTCAAGCTCCCATGTAGCTTATTCTAATTGGTGTTTCCTCCATAAAACATTCACCAAGAACGTGGTCTTGTTTCGTAGGACTTTTTCCCTACGATCCAGAATCACTATCGGTTGTTCATAATAAGAAAGATCTTGCTCCAGTGGCACAACTTCTGAGCTGAGTACATGTGAAGGATCTGGTATGTACTTTCTCAGGAGAGATACATGGAACACATTATGAACATGAGAGAGATTCGGTGGAAGCAACAATCGGTAAGCTACCTTTCCAACAAGATCCAATATTTCGAAAGGACCGATATATCTAGGGCTCAACTTCCCCTTCTTTCCAAATCTCATGACCCTCTTCCAGGGAGATATTCATAAGAAAACATTATCACCCACTTCAAACTCTAGGTATTTTCTTTGGTTGTTAGCATAACTTTTTCGTCGACTCTGAGCTGCTCTTATGTGTTGTTGAATAGATCGGACCTTTTATGCCATCTCATCAACAAGATCAGGTCCTAATACCTTTATTTCCCCAACTTCATCCCAGAAAGTTGGAGTCCTGAATTTCGTTCCATAGAGAGTATCATAAGGAGCCATCTGAATACTAGAGTGAAAGATATTATTATAAGAAAATTCCACCAAAGGTAGGTGTTGATCCCAACCACCTTTGAAATCTATAGAGCAAGCTCTCAACATATATTCTAGAGTTTGAATTCTCCTCTTAGAGTGACCGTCTGTATGAGGATGATAAGTAGTGCTGAAACTCAACTCTGTATCCAGAGTATGCTGAAGACTTCGCCAGAACATTGAGGTGAACCTAGGATCCTGATCTGATATAATAGAAAGTGGTACTCCATGCAATCTTACCAGTTCATTACCATATATCCTGGAAAGCTGATCCAGAGATAAATCCTCTCTAATAGCAATGAAGTGTGCATACATTGTAAGAAAATCAACTATGACCTAGATAACGTTATTGCCATTGGATGTTTTAGGAAGTCTGGTGACAAAGTCCATAGTTATGTTTTCCAATTTCCATTCAGGTATGGGTAATGGTTGTAACATCCCCTTAGACTTTTGTCTCTCAGCTTTAACTTGCTGACAAACCAAGCATCGAGAGACATATTCAGCAACAACTATTTTCATTCCATCCCACCCGAAGTACTCTTTCAAGTCCCTATACATCTTCGTGCATCCAGGATGAATAGAGAATGAAGAACTATGAGCCTCATCCAGCAGCTGCTTCTTTAATTTTGGGATGGGAGTAACACAAACCTGATTCAGAATCTTTATTATCCTATCACAATCAAGTTTGAATTCAGGAACATTTCTCCCCTTATTTTTGTAACTCGACATCTTCTTTCTGTGCCTCTTTAATCTTCACATGTATATATGGTTGAACATTCATTTGAGAAAGATACGATTTACCCCCTTCCATTATAATTCAGACATCCATCCTTTATAAATCCATAAATATTGGATCTTTTGTGATCCTCATCATGGATAAACTGGCATGGTCTTGTCGACTTAATGCATCTGCCACCTTGTTTGCTTTCCCAGGGTGGTAATGGATAGAGCAGTCATAATACTTAATCAGCTCCAACCATCCTCTTTGGCGCATATTTATCTCCTTTTGTGTGAAAATAAACTTTAAACTTTTATGATTAGTATAAATGTCACACCATTCTCCATATAGATAATGCCTCCAAATCTTTAATGCAAAGATTACCGCAGCTAACTCCAAATCATGAGTTGGGTAATTTTGCTCATGTATTTTCAACTGTCGTGAGGCATAAGTTATCACCATATCATTTTGCATAAGAACACACGCCAATCCCATCTTGGATGCATCACTGTTGATCACAAACCATTCTCCACTACAAGGCAGTGTGAGCACAGGTGCACTGGATAACCTTCTTTTCAACTCCTTGAAATTCTCTTCACATTCCTCAGTCCAGAAAAACATAACTCCTTTTCAAGTCAACATGGTGAGTGGATTAGATAATCGTGAAAAATCATTCACAAAACGTCTATAATATCCTGCCAAAATAAGAAAACTTCAGATATCAGTTACTGTTGTTGGTCCCGATCATCTTTCGATAACCTCTGTTTTTGCTGGATCCATAGATATCCCCTCTTTTGAGATTATGTGACCCAAAAATGAAACTTTTTGAAGCCAAAATTAACACTTGGTAAATTTGGCATAAAGCTTCTCCTTTCTCATGGTCTTCAATATAATTCTCAAGTGATCATCATGTTCTTCCTTGATCTTTGAATAGACAAGAATATCATCTATAAAGACTACCACAAACTGATCAAGATAGTCTCTAAAGACTATATTCATCAGATCCATGAAGATAGCAGGGGCATTAGTAAGACCAAATGGAATCACTATAAATTCATAGTGTCCATACCTTGTACAGAAAGACATTTTTGGTATATCATCCATTTTGACCCTTAATTGATGATACCCTGAATGAAGATCAATCATGTAAAAGTATTGGGCTCCGCATAGTTGGTTAAATAAGTCATCAATGCATGGGAGAGGATATTTGTTCTTGATAGTGATCTTGTTAAGTTCTCGATAATTCTTCTTAACAAATAGAACAGGTGCTCCCCAAGGTGACGCACTAGGGCATATAAACCCCTTATCAAGATTCTCTTGAACTTGCTTCTTCAATTCATGCAACTCAATTGGGGCCATTCTATAAGGTTTCTTTGAAATAGGCAAAGAAACCGGTACAAGTTCTATTTCAAAATCAGCATCATGATTTGGTGGAAGACCCGGTAATTCCTCCGGAAAGACATCATAAAACTTCCGTACAATGGGCATATTCTTAATCGTGAGTTTCTTAACAACCATTTGAGATAAATAACCTTCATTTAGTGGAATCAAGACCCATAAGATGGAAGAAATTTCCACTGGAAGGTTATGTTCATCCTTGCATTGATAGACGATCATAGATTGATCTGGAATATGATATGTGACTTCCCTTCTTTGGAAATTTATATGAGATCCATAAAATGAAATCCAATCCATGCCAAGAATCACATCAAATTCCACTATAGGAAGGATCACAAGATTTGAAGGAAGCACTTTCCCACAAACTTCGATCGGAGAAGAATTATAAACTTCTGATGCAGCTGTTGTTCCATTAGGGGTTGTCATAGCTAACTCAACATCTAATTGTTGAGGTAATACAGTGATATCCTTATAAAATTATTCAGAAATAAAAGAGTGGGTGGATCCATAATTAAATAAAACATTTGCTACTTTTGAGTGGATGATAAGTCTACCTTTCACCACATCGTTATCGTACTCCACGTCGCTGATTGAAATTTCATGTGACTTTCCTTTATCTTTATCCTTAAGAGTTTGTGGACGTCGACCTTCATCATCAACCCTTGGATTTGGGCATTGATTGGAATAATTCCCCATCTACTTTCACTATAAACATTGAAGTGAAGTATGTTCATTCTGTGTATCCCTTCATTTTTTTGCATCATTAGACATCTTCTTCCCATCATTGCGGCATTCAAATGCCCTATGACCTTCCTTTCTACATTTGAAACATTTACATGTCCCTTTAAGGAAACTACCGCCATGTTTCTTTCCACACTTTGAGCATAAGGGAAAGATCATCTTCTTTTTAGTGTTCTCTTTAGATATTCCTTTGAATTCCATTTTCCTCTTCTTATCAAACCCATATGACTGATGGGTTACTCCAATCTCCATCTCGATTTTGAGAGCACATCGAACAATTTCCTCGTAGCTATTGAAGTCCCTTATGGATAACGCCCTTCGAAGACTTGGTTTTAAGCCACTAAATAATAGATCGATCTTACTCTCAGGTTGGATAATAATACCAGAAGCGTACCTTGCAAGTCTTGTAAAATTTGCTTCATAGGTACCAACAGATTCATCATCCTTTTGCTTTAGTTCCAAAAATCATTCTCCATCTTTGTTAGGAGAATACGAGGGAAGTACTTATTGAAAAATAAGTTCTTGAACTTGTCCCATTCCATGGACTCAATTTCATCCCTTTGCCTCGTATTCTTAATAAGATTCCACCATTGATCAGTATCACCTTCAAAACTATACACTGCTAAGATGACTTTATCATGTTCAGAACATTGAAGAACAGAAAATATCTTTTCGGTAGTACTAATCCATTGTTCAGAAAATAATGGATCAGTAGACCCGTTGAATGACGGTAGATGCTGCCTCCTGAAGGATTCAATAGAATGTTGCTCCTTCCTTTGCTCGTTTGGAAGTCCTGCATGATTCATAGCTTGAGAATGTTGTGTGAGCATTGCTACAAGATTTTCCATTCCATCTCCCATAACGTTTGGTTGCTCGGGGGGGCAATCATTTCATTGCCCATCGCATTCCGTATTAACACGGTTCCTGTGGGTTCCAACCATTGACTAAAACCAAGAAGAATAGTGTGTGAAATACGAATTATAATAGGAAAACCACATAATCAAGAATAAAATTTCACACATAAGGTATTATCCTAGGTTATTCATGGCCATTTCTAAAACACTAAGATTGTGTTCAATGCTTTGACTTATCCTTAGGGTTCTTACTAAGGATTTCATATCCTAGTTTCCAAAGTTTGACTATACCTTTCCTCTGATACCAACTATAACGACCCATACATTACATACATTGACATTACTTCAGAATTAAAGAACACTTATTACAATATATAGCCAAACCAGGAAAGGACCGTATAGGTATAATGTCTTTAGAAACTGGGAAACATAAACAACTGGTTCATAACGCGTCTACACTGTCTCCAATTTATTTCATCATATCTATAGTTCCTTTTGGCATATCATACTTAATAACCTTCTTCCTGACTTGGGTAAAGAAAAAATACAAAAGGGTGAGCTCAAATGCTCAGTATGGGTAAACCAAAGAAATATCAATCACATCATAAACATAAGAACATAACTTTTGGAAATTTTAACCTACAAAAGAAATCATAATCTCATAACATGGGATAAATCAGAGTAGTTAAATGTAATCCCAATAATCATAACCTAAAACATGAAACTTTGTGGCATAAACACATAATCATAGAGAATCATTTCTTGTGAGTCAAGGCTCATTGCCAAGACTATCTTAGTGGACAAAGTCCATTTCTGAACCGAGTTCACTCCTTGTTTCAGTCCTGTTTCACTGAACCGGTTTAACCTGCCATTCCAGCCATGTCTATCTCATGAGTTATAAAATCTTTACCCAATGCAATGGAGGGAGATATAGGTCCCACCCATCTCATAATTATTCCATTCTTATGTGTCCCACAAAATCATAAACCACACATCATAGCATAACCCATGTAATAAAAATGGGAATCATAAACATCGTGACTTCATAAAACAATTCATATAAGATAAAAGAATTCATAAAAATATTTCCATCACAACATAATCAAATCCATGTAATAATAGGGATAGAAACAGAACCCTATATTTTCTTAGATTGAAAATAATTTTGATAAAACTCTTGAACTCTATTCTTGATGAAAACATCCTTTCTACTTCAAAAACATTTTTCCTTTCTTAACTTGTCATACAATTTTAAACTAAAAGAAGTTGATTAACAATAAACTTGAAAACTTGTAAAGGAATCTGCTTGGATATAATTTTTTAAAAATCCATTCATGTCGTATAAGTTAAAAAAACATTCTTCTCGTACTTTTGTCGGAAAAGTCAAAAAGTACCTCATACGAAAAACAACAAAAGATTCCTTTCATATATTTTACTAAAAACACACCGAAGGTTAAAATTGGTTTTAAAAAATTGTAAGTGGATGGAAAAAATTTTACATATTTAGGAAACATGGATGTGGATGATAAAATAAACCCCAGTAAATACCAAAGTATAAACAATGTCGGATAAAAATGAGATTGTGATATTTTCCCTTACCTTAGGTCCGATTTGCTTCGTAAGTGTCCGAACCTCCTGTATAATGATTTACATAATGTTATTGACTTATTATAGAATCATACGTATTTTTATGATATCATATATGGTCATATTCTTAGCTTCTTATTTGTAATATTTCATTACTTCTTGTTTATTCGGGTGTTTATTACTTTTTTGTTCTTATGCGTGTTTTATCGAATAAATTCTTATAAATATTTTTAGTTTATAGATACCTCACTTCCAGAATGTTATTAGTGTAATATATATCATATTTATTCACTCAATTCATTTATATAATCATTATGCAATTAAAATCATATAGAACGAGTCGCATCACATCGTGAAAACGGTATTCCGTACGTACGCACGAGCGATGATATCGTTCCCATGATCGTGGAATTGTATTGGAGTGTATGTATACTATTTCAGAATAAATGTCACATTATAATAGTCATATATAGTCATTAATTACACCATTATACCCATCCAAGTAAGGTGGTGGTGGAAAATAGATTACACCATGGTGTGGAGACGGTATTCCGTACGTACGCACACGCAGTTATTTCGTTTTCCATAGGATGGATAAATGGTGAAATATGGTTGTTTCATACATATAATAACATATCAGTATATGAGTGATATTGATGTTATTAATTCATAATGAAACAACTAAATAAGAAGAAGTGGAAGAAGAAATAATGTTGAAAGAATTGGTAATCGGACATTACCTCTTCTTTGAAGCGCCTCTTTGAGATCTCCTTTAAGGGGACTAAAATTGGTCTTTGAAGAAGACCAGGACCTCTAGGATGTCTCTAAGGAATTGGAGAGGAGAAATTTTCAGTGGTTGGCCGAGCGTGAAGGCTCAATGTGGTGTGAGGAAGAGGGGGAGGAGGTGCCCTTTTATAAGGGAGGAGAGGGGAACCTTTGGAATAACTAAAACTATTATTTTATTATAAAGTCAAATTCGGTTTTCAATATATCTGAATTGATTTATTTCGAAGCTAAGGTGGTTATGGGTCGAAATAATCTCATAAAATAGAATTTAGACAAGTTTAGGTTCCTATTTTATCATTATCATTTAGATTTAACATTAAGTAAAATAATTTTACTTTTACCGTATCTTCTTGTGTTCTTAAACTATAAGGTTAATAAAAATACTATAAGAAGCCAAAAGAACCCCAAGTTGTTTATTATTAATATATATATCCTTATCTAAGTCATGTGGGCGAACCTTAGATTTTTAAGAATAAAATAACAATTACTAATATAATATGTGTTTTAAAAACTATTTTATGTCAATTTTGACACTATTTAGTAATTGATTTTTGTGAAAGTCATAACAGAATTATTAGTTCTAAAAAAGTTAATTAAATCACTACTAACATGTCATATTAACCTAGAAAATTAGTGGAATTCATAAAAAGTCTCAAATTATATTTATTTGGGTATTTATAACATCAATTATGTCAATATTTCATTAATAAGATAATTACTGCATCATTTTTGTGTCATAAATAAATTAAATTATTTAAAGTATAAAAGTTAAAATTAAAATATCATTATGTAGGGAATAGTTTTATCTTTCTAATGAATATATATAGTCGAATTAATCTTATGTATAACCCTATATTAAAAATGATATACTTATTAAAGTTTGATTTTAACTATTTTAACCCTTCTTTAAATAAATTAACAATAAATGTCCTAATCTAATTCTAAGGTTGTTTTTGGTCGAATTACACTTATCCAATAGAATTAGGACATGTGTTAGGGTAAAAATAATATCATTTATACCCTTAATTACCCTATTTACTTTTAACTGTGGTAAAAAAAGTAAAAAGTTACTATTCACCAAAAATTATTTTCATCTCATTGAACCACATTTTACGTACTGACACCAACCGTGTCTCTAAGATTTTTGAAATTCCACTCACAGAAGTGGTAAAATTATGTTTTATGAAAAAATCATTTTTTTAACTACCACTTTGTGGTTTCACTATTCATCAAAAAATAAAAGTTTCTGGAAAAATACCAAAAATTAGGACTAAGCTATATTTGATATTATGAACTAAACAATGATGTTTATTTTACCAAATTCTAAACATATCAGTTGCATTAATTAATTTAAAAATTAATTCCCGTCGTCAAAACAAATAGCGGGTTCTTAAGAGATAATAACTATCAAAAGATTGACGCTTGTTTATGTCTGGTTTAAATGTGAAATTACATCCAATGACCAACATTTTATTAATTTGTAAAAATATATTCTAAATATACTTTAAAACCACTCAAATTAATAATTTATCACCATTAATTATTTCTATTAAAAAAGTTGTTTTTAATTAAAATTTAGTAATTTTCACTATTCATCAGAATATGAAAGTTATCTGAAAAGTACCAAAACATCACCCTAAGCTAATTTCGATATTCAGAATCCAAAAATGAAGTCCATTTTGAAAAATAAAATTTACAAAATTTCAAAAAGTGGTTATTACTATTCAGTACGGCTAGTTTTAATAATATTTTAATAGCATATTGTTGTTTAGTGAAACTCGGTATTGCGTACGACGCAAGCTATCGAGGAAGGTCGTGATTGCGTGTAAAGAAGGCCAAAAAAGTGATGTGTGTAGTGAAATATTCCTTTGATGATTTATATAAAAACAAAATATTACTCATAAAAGTCGCAGGTGTTACAATGTTAATGGTTGGTCCGTGAAGGGAATGGGATTCCATTGAGAGTATATGCTCACAGTAAGCTCTGGGAAGCGAATGGGGTGTCACATGGAATATAAGTTCATGATCATCTCCATGGAAGGAACAGAATTCCCAAAAATAGATATGTTCATGGTTGGCTATATGAAGGGAGCACTATGAATGGGCTCCACGAAACCTTTTTCTATCCTAACATTGAATGAACATAACATCTAATCTATAACTCCATTTTGGTTCCATGACTATTCAAATAAAATCCTTTAAAATGGTCTTTCTCTTGCATCAGAAATAGAATCATTAGATGCATCTTTTGGGTGTGTTTTTTAGTGCCAACAATAATACTGATACCATATTAATCCAACAATGAAAATATATCTAGAATATGATCCCCTTGAAATTAACTTTTTTTGTTGCCTCAAGAATGTTTATGGGCATTGTGGTGCATCATCATGGATCCAAAGTCGATCCAAAAAATAAAAAGGCTATCCTTAATATTTCACCTCCTCAAAATGAAAAAGTGTAAAGGGATTTATAGAAAAACTCACAGAAAATTTTTTCCATTTAAAAATAAATATGTAAAAGGGGTCCACATATTAGTGTAATTATAACTTTCAGAAAGAATTTGATGACCTCAAGAAATATTGTTTGATCACACCAGTGTTAATGCCACCTATTGAGGGGAAACCAGACATTTTGTATGTGACATACCTAGAACAATGACTAAGATCTTTCCTCACAAATAAAAGAATTATTCAAGGAATTAAAACAATCTTTATTATCTCCTTCAAATCATGCTTGATATCTAGAATCATTATTCAGATATTGAAAAGGGCTATTTTATGTTAAAATTTTTGGTTTAAAAGCCGAGGCACTACCTACATATCCTTGAGGTCGATTCTGTCTATCATAACAACCCACTCAATTAAATATTAATCTATCCTATGCCGAATACACATTTGGAATATTGGAAGGATAACTTTTAGTAGTTTTAAATTCAGTTAATTCCTTAGAAAGTAAAAAAATTCAAGTAATTTGATACCTTCCTTGAAAAAAACTTGTCCACAGAAACAACATCATTAAATATTGATTTTACTGATGAAGTTATCTTCTCTATTAAAAAACCCCCCCTAACATGGGAAATGTATTTTGGCAGTGTATCCAAAATCCCAATAGTGAAGGGAATAGAACACTATGAGTTCAACAAAGTTGGGATAGGATTCGTGATCATATACCCAATGAAGGTTATCCTTCCATACAACTTCATATTTTCATAAGACTACACAAAAATGATGAAGTATATCAATCCATCATTGTATTCCTAGAACTGGCACTACTAATTCCTGTGGACCACATTAAGGTAAATGTTAATTTGGTGTTGGTAATCCAACAGATCAATAGAGATTATGCTATCATAAATGAAGATATAATCCCCTTACATTACTATGTATGGGGAATAATTCTAGAATAAACCTCATAGATTAAATTGACTCACATCTCATGGTCACTGAATAACTAGGAATAAAAATAATAAAAAGTGGATTTGTCTTTGGCAGATCCAAATAAAAATGAAATAGTCCATAAAATTTATCACTATCAAATGATTTTACCTTTTTCTCATGTAAAAATCAGAGAAATCAATAAGGATAATTTCATCCATGAACCATATGGCTCTGCCTCCATTTGGAAGATACCTAATGTGTAATACCTTAAAAATGGAGTGCGTTCATTTTACCAATCCAAAAAAGGTCAAACCCAACAATGAGTGACCAACATTACTCTTTTTGATGGCCTAAATCACTAGAAAGTTTGTTATAAATAGGGTTTTGATGATTTTCTTCTCAGGAGCACTAATATAGAAGAGACTATTTCTTTCATGAAATTTGTGCATACAAGGGACTGAGGGTTCCACCAATTAGGGTTTAGGGTTTCCCTTCAAATCCAAAGACTTGGATATTAGGGAAACTAAATAAAGTATGATTGCATTAAATTCATTAAAAAAGTTTCCTTTTCTACAAGTTCACCCAAACATCATCCATCAAACTCTAGAGTTGATACACAAATCCAAATACTCTAGGATATTTTTTGTATAGATAATGGATATTGTAGGGTTGTATCCTCCATCTACAACCAAGCAATTCAAATACATCCTCAATATTTTGTACTTATTCTGTTAATTGGATGAAGATATATCCCTCAAAGAATTCAGGACCAAAATAATTTTTAGCTTTGGAAAATGAAATATTGTTACTAGATTTGGTGTCTGTCATATGACATTGATGGAAAATGGAACTAAATTATATTATGATGAGTTAAAAAAACAATATCAAGAGTATAGTATCAAATCTAATCAATTATATCACTACCAAGTAGAAGGTAATGGATAGATATAGGCCTTCAACATGAATTTATAAAATATACTAAGAAGATGGTGGATAAGATAAAAAATTGTTTCCTGAATAGATCATTCATTTCATGAGGGCCTACCAGACTATAACACATGTCAATACACCAGGGACCCAATATTCACTGGTATACAAGACATATGCAGTCCCACCCCTTAATGTCCAATTTCCCTCCCTCTGTGGTTTCATATGATATAATCTATACATAGATGAGTAATACCAGAAATAGTTAGATAGATTGGAGTGAGTCGATGAGATAATGTGGCATACTATGCATCACTTTGAAGTCAACCAAAATAGAATATCATGATATTTTAACAAGAAAGTGTGCATCAAATCTTTCCTCCAAGGAGATCTATTATGGGTCATTAGGACTCCGATGATACTAGTGACGAAATCTATTAATCTTAACCCAAAGTTGGAGGGACCCTATTCCGTACACAAGTTCCACTCCAATGAAGTTATTCATTGATCTCAATGGATGATGATATTGTTAAATTCCCTATCGAAGAATGATTTCTCAAGAAATAAGTCATGTGATAAATGTTCATTATTCATCCACATTTTATGATGATAAGAATTTTGGAATATAGTCTTGGTCACATGACCTAAATAAGGCCAAAAATGTTCTTTATCACGTTCCTTATGGTACTATTCATATGACCTAAAAATATTAGACACCATAGTCCATGATATAATATTATAAACTATATATCCTAATATCCAAGTAACAAGATATTAAACTATACAACAAAATCCATTCTTATTTATGTAAAACTGTGTGGTTCACATCCTTCTTTCCCAATATAAAATTGTATAACATTTTTATTTGTGCTTGAGTGTATCACTACCCTTGGTGTTGGTCTCCCACAAGAAATCCATTCAAAAACTATGTGTGTCTTGAATCTCATATCAATGTGATTTAATGTGACCCATCGACCTTATTTCATGGTCCCAACCACAATATATCTACATTTCCCCCTCCCTTGTATGTAAATAAATTTCTATGTAGGGGACTTAAAACCTCATGTCCAATGACAATCCAAATACCTCCCTTGTTCTTTGACACATTCCATCCATGCATCATACTCCTTGTCATTGAACAATTAGGATCTCCATAAACTTTTATTGTCCATCATTAATAGATTTTCTGATACATGAGGTACCCTTTTTTGGACTATGCATTAATACGCCCCAGATTGGCATTGCATAAGTCACCACCAAAAGGCCTTTCAACCTAAGGAACCTTCATCCTGATGAAAAACCTATTATACGTCCAATTACAAAAAAAATGATTGGAACATTGTTTCCAAACTTGTTCCACATTCATTCCTTACATTCTTGTCCCTTATCACTTCTCAAAATCCAAGAACCCATAATATCATGATTTACAATTTTCTTCTTCATGGGAAATGTGAGTCGAAACAATATTGACCCAATAAGCCTTATATTACTCATCATTTCTGGAGTATGGTCCTATCCATATGATCTAAAACTATAATACGCCTTAAACCTAGTCACATGATGTTATATGGAACGATAATTTAAAAGAACAAGACATTAAAATGCAGTTTAACCCAATATACCAAGAATAAGATGCCTTGGGAATGCAGGTCATATATCATCATGTCAAAAACAATTGATTCCTCTCATAATATGATTCCTCGAATTTTTGAATAGCATTTATGTGGCTTTATACCTACTTTTTTTACCTCGTTTAATCTTCATCCTAGCTAGATGACTAAAACTACACGATTTCTTAGAATGATGTATGGATTTAATCTCATTCAAATGAGATACGTAGAGACACTCAGATCCTACATCACTATCTAGCCACCACATGATATAAATTGCCATATTTTTTCTTATTATAACTTATGTATGGTGTAATAAATCTTTACTACCCCTACTTTCAATCACAGAGCATATCTCACATTGGCTTAGGACTTTTTATGATTTCTTCTTTTCATGGCCAAGGAATGACTGTTCATGTTAGGGTTAACATGGTCATTGGGGGAAATACCTTAAAAGAAAGGCCAAAAATCCATTTCACATGACATTAAACTGCATGGTTGACATATATTGCATGAAATTAAACTAGTAACTATGTGTGGACCGATTCTACCTTTGATGAGACACATAGTGATATGTAGATCCTACAACATAGTCTAGATACAATATAAAAAATCTCTCACTCTCTAATATATGATAAAAATCTTCATAGGAAGGTCCATTATGGGTTCTCACTACAATCATGAGAACGTATAAAAAAGTTCCCCCTCTATAAATAATAATTCGATTAGTGTGGATAATATATTCTAGAACTAATTGTGGCTTGATTATTTCATTGATGAGATATATTGTGATGCTTGGATTCTATTTCATGGGCCCAGTAAAAATATAAACAAATAGTCCCCATTACCATTATATGGTTCATTCCTGAATAGGAAACATTTCTCCCCATTATTATGTGATTTTTACAGGAAATTATCCATCCATACTCCAGAACATTCCTTACATAAGATAAAATACATGTAGAAGAAATCCAAATATCCAAATGTTTTTTCTATAAATATGTAACAGAATGTATAATTCATAATGATAAATTTGTTTTGACTATATATTTACACACCCCAATTTGGATTTAAATAATTCACTACCAAAAGGCTTGTCAACCATATAATGATATTGTTTGACAAGACATTGATACACCCCATATTGGATTTTCATTAGTTGACACAAAAAGGCCTATCAACTATAGGCACATTATTACCTTGAAAAAACATCTCATATCATCATAATAACCAATAAAATATGATGAAAATCATTTTTTTAACATGATCCATGGTCAATCCTTACATTCTTATCCCATATCAATTCTTAGATCCAGAATCCCCCATATCACAACTTACAACTTTTAGTCATTTGACCCAAGGATGATGGAACGTTCTTGGAAGGAAAACCATAAAATGGGAAATTGATAACAATTCTATAAAACATAATTGAGCATAAATCATGGAATTAAATATATATTCAATAATATATTATACTACATAGTACACATTATTTTTCAGAACATAATAAATTGCACTATACATTAACCCTCATCAATGAGGAGCCTTTTAACGTGATGTTGGTCATCCACTACCAAACCCATAATAAATATGTAAAACATGATTCTCATTCCATAAAGACACATAGTTATTTATAAATTATCCATTTTAGGTTCAATTTCTATAGAAGACTAAAAATTTGTGTTCCCCCATTCATAGAAATAATCCTGGTCTGGGCTAGAGGTTATGGATTTTTCTAAGGATCCTTCCTTTTAAGATTATGGTCGAAACATAATTCCCCCTCATTTATAATAAAAAAATTATATAGGAGGGGTTTATCGTTCGTGTCAAATTCCAACCCAGATTCTTCTTTTATTCTTAGGAACATTCCCTTCACTAACCAGCCATTGTGGTCTTATGAAATTTGGATCCTCATAAGTTCCCTGACCATTAGTAATAGAATGATTGATAAATATGGATATCTTTGTTTTGTATATGGATTGATTCCCCATAGTTTAGATTTGTGTTAGTCGCCACATAAAGTCCTTCCACCATAGGAATATTCATCCATATGATAAACCTCTTATATCTCTATACTCCCCAAAAAAATCATGATGGAAACAACTTTTTGAACAAGGATTGTGTTTGATCCTTCTATACTTGTATCCTATCATGTTTCAGATATGTATATCATAAAATCATGACATAAAATTCCATTTTATGTTGATGATTTTTTTGAACATTCTCATCTAGAAATCCCTACTTGGGTCATCAACGCATCACTAATGATCAAAGCTATTTGACATAAAACACCAATTACATTAGTCTGGATTGCAATGTTCTAAAATCCCCACAAAAAAGAGGTGTTGTACTCGCCATGATGAAAAAATGAAAAGGGAGCCCTAAGTAAAAGATTTGGCATATCTTACTAAATATAAAATATGTGAGATTAAAAAAAAATTGAGCCAATAAAAAAAGGAATATGATTTTTTATTTTGAAACCCCACAAAGGGAGGCTAAATAAAAACTGATGTCACGCCCACTAAGTTTTATTCATAACCAGATTAAGAAAAAATTAGATTGATAAAATAAATGATACAATGTTTATTGGGTATTTTAGATGACTATAGAAATAGTCAAACTACACTCACTATGTAAAAATACCTGGGACAATAATAGAGTGCCCGCCTATTCATATCATTGTGATTTGACACATTTAACCAATGACATTTAAACAAATGACTCAACTTTAGTTTTATTTTTTAATTACAATAGAAAATATGGATGATAACATAGATGATTATAAAAAATAAATTTTAATACAAGGAGAAAATTCATAGGATCAACCTTAAATTATTATCTATGTATCATACTTTACAAAAGAACATCAACGTAACACTTTATTTGGTAAAGGATTTACCAAGCACCATCGACAACCTATTAAATCATGGATCACTAGGTATCCTAAAACTCATCACCCAAATAGATCCCCTCCACTACAATTGAAATGGTAGACTTGTTTTTAGCATGAACCCCTTCTAGTAGACGAGGAATATGTATGAATTCCCCTTTGCAAATATCTATGTCATGGTACATGCACATTATCTGAGAGGCTTTACTGTCAACCTGTTGCATATAGTTAATTAATTTCATAGTATTTTTGATCTATTCTTGGGTTAATGTATCTCAAATATCATCATTTTTGTAATCATTCTTATTTTGTTAACCAATTTTTGTGACTCATGCTCTTTCCCACATCGGAAAATGCTCTCCTTCATGGTAATTTGGAGAATGTGGTAGTAAAATCCACCATAACCCATCATGAAAAATATGTTTTAATGATAATGGAGTTTTAAAGGTATATCTTCCATGGGTTTCCTCACGAATAACTCCAATATTTCCTACCATATGAACTGATGGAATGCTAAAAAATTATCATGTTCTACATGTCGTTCCATGAATTAAGTCTTAGGGAGAGAGGTGTAATCCAAAAGTAGTTCTCTTTTAGAATCAACATTCATTATCCTTCCTAGGCCAATTTCACCCACTCCTTCTACATTCAATTGAGTTTTGTGGATTACTCCTCTCTAGGTTCATCCATTGGGAGTAATGGAATAGAAGGTAGTATGATATTAGTGATCAATATTGAAAGATAACAAGGAAAAAGGAAAAAAAATCATCAAATTAGTTTGTAGAACTAAACCATTGATAGATTTGATTCTTGGTTAGACTCCTCCATATCATTCCCGAAATTCGTATTTTTAACTAGGATTTCCTACAAAGGAACAACCTCCTACGTTTTCTTTGGGTATGAGATAGAGGGATATCGGGAATCTAACATTTTAAGGCCCTCAGTTGTTATTCCCCTACCTACACGAGTAGGATGTACATGATTCCCTAGACATGGATGACATGAGAAGAATTTTTTATATATAAGTTATCACTAATCAGGATGTTTGATCAAATTAATTGGATATAACAAGGTTGGTCATGAAGAAAAACACTAATGATAAAAACTCATATCCATCCAACTCCTTATTCGCGTCTGAAAACTCCTTAAGGTATAAATGGACATAAATATATGGATACACTTCATCAATTATTTCCTTATATTCTGTGTAAAATCTCATATCATCCTACCAATTATGGGTTTCCAAGATAATGGGCATAAGACCAAAATAGAATTTTCCATCAGCATTATCTACTATCCATTCAATAGGAATAATCATTTTAGGACCAACCAAATCGAGATTAGCTTCAACAACTTCATAAAATTGTTTGAGGTCTATGTCAGCCCCTTTTGGAGTACTGTAATGACAGGTAGTGGTGGTCACTAGGTCCTCTAGTGTATACAGTATATCTAGGTATCAAAAGGAAGGGAAGTTGATCCTTGGTACATGAAAAAATATGGGGAACAATTTACATTAATATGATTCTCATACATCTCTAATGATACAGGAACAAATATGGACACAACCCTCAACGCTTCTCCCATTGAAGGGATAGACTCGCCAACAAGAATCTACACCTCATTTGATATTTCTTCCTCTGTCATTTAGGGGTCATCTCTACGACCCTTGAGATATGAGTGGTGAGTGGATCCTATAACCCACAAGCATGATCAAAAAATTATTCGGTTGAATCAAGAACAAATGATGTCATGAAAAAATACCATGACTAATAATTTTCTTGGAAAAGTAATTTATCCCTTTTCATCCAATAATTTTTGATGGAGTAAGGCCATCAAATTCCACCTCAAATACAGGTACTAGAAGTGGAATTCTATATGATCCACCTGTTGTATCATATTTTATCATTATCTATCCTATAGATAGATTCCTCAATTAATGTGTTGATCCCTCATCCTTGATAGGGGTGTCTTTTGGTGTATATGTTTGTCATAGGATCCAATTCGATTCTCCCTTAATGCACTGCAAATCAAGGTTATCCATCCCTTAGTAAAAACATTTTAAAGAAAATAAGAATAGAATTAGAACATGGTAATGGAAAACCAAAATAATTAGGATCGATGAATATATCTCATTCATTAGTATTCTATTCATCAACCCCATCAGTGTCCCTCCAACTCATCATATCCTCCACTCGTTTCTTAGTGTGAATATAATTATCGGTGTTGTAAATGAGAAAATCTAACTTTAAGGTTTGTATTCCAACCTCAATAGGGTTAGAATAAATGTATAAGATAGTTGGGGCTAGAATATCCCCAATATATTGAATTTTATATCGGCATGAAGTATTTACCAAAATAAATTGGCATCAGAAGGATTTTATTGAAAAATATTTCTTACCATTAGTCACATGAAATATTACTCCGTTCTAGCCTGCTACGAAGTAGAATAGATGATCCTTGATTTTACTTCAGGTCTCTCCATCATGAGAAAAGAATGTGAAACTAGAGGTTGGGTTTTCTCATGGTGATGAAAACATGACCATCTTGGAACAACCTCATTCAGAAAACCCATTTTAATCCATAATAGTGGACTAAACCATGAATGGGTCACATAAGAAATATTAAGGGATCATCACTATCACCCTCTAGGGTTGTTTGAGACATTTTACCATGCAATTCCCACCCATAAAAAATTAAAACTCTGATACAGGGCATGCTCATTATCAACATCCCTTGAGTGTATGATGTGATCCAGGTCTTAACATACCAAGATTACATCCCAATGGATACACTCATCAAGAGAAGTTTAATTACCCCTTGAGTTACCAACAAAATCATGAGAACCCAGACTTGTCAGGACACTATTGGGAACCTCCCTAGTCAAAAATTCATAAGAGGGGATACAATTGATTATTGTAGAAACATGAATTGGAATGAAAATATAAAAAGAGTATAGTATTAGAAAATTACCTATCCATCAATTTTAGTCACTAATCACAACATCCATGACAGTTATCATATATGATATCTGTTCTACACTAGCATTTCCATCATTGATGAATGTCCCAGTTGGTGGATCCCCATTTAAAAATCAGACTATTTCTTTCAATATATTATGTTTATTTAAGGCTTATACATAATTAATAGAGAGGTGTTGAATGCTACAAACAACTTGAATGAATGGTCAAAACCATATTTCAGGAGCTATGAATCCAATTAACACATAATGAGAGCAGCATGTGCCTCAATATATCCCATCAATATATGAAATGGCCCTGCAATTTTGAAAGTGGCATTCCTTCTATACATGTTCAATAATCACTGATAAATATTTTCCAATAAGAGAGCATTCAACACTAAATTTGGCCCCTCTACTGGATATCTACCACAACATATGTCTCCATCGTTATGTAGTAATTGTATTTTCAAACCAGTAGTATATATATTTTTAACGACATTGCTAATAATCATAAAAGATGTGTCTAGGTAGGTATGCCAGAATTGATTGCATACCCCCATTAGATGTACTAGTATAGTTCCAATGTGGTCCAGAATCTTCTAGGAATACCCTTATTTTTATTTCATGACACCCCTTAAGACTTTTTTGTTTTGGTACCTCCCCCTTGGGCTCCATGAAATCATTAATCCATTCTATAGTGTGGACATACCCCCTAGTGAGAGGGACTTCCTACATGATATCCCAGTTTATTTCCAAAATGTCATGTCAAAAAGATGGTGTCCATTTAACCACATCCTGTGTAGATTTTTATAGGATGAAATAATCATACATATCTCCAAGAAAGGATTCCCCTAATATATTTTAGACATCTCAAAAGAAAATAACGAATTCACCATGCATTAGATGGAATTGTTCGGTCTATGGGCTCTATCAAATTAGCTAATGGGGATTAATATATGGGTTCTTGTATATGTATGTCATGGCCACCCGGATTGCCCCATAAATTCTAACTTCATTTAGCTAAACCACAAAATCTAAACAGTTTTGGTGCACCAATTAAACCCATATCCACTATGTTCAGACACCCCCACTAAGGTAAAGGTCCCAATATTATTGCTAGTCTTTAAATTTATCTATCATGGAATCATGAATGAAAGTGAGTAGCAGCATGACTTCAACATTGGATTTTGAGACGTTAAATATGGAGAAATAATATTATCATGCATGATGCGTGGTATGAGTGATATTCTCTCATTGATATAAACTCACATGGGTGAGATGTTAGTTGTAGTGAAATTCATGTACTCTTAAATCCAAGAGAGTGGATGGTAATCCTTTATTATTGGGATGAATTTTTCATTCAGAATTTTATAATCATAAAGTGGTAGCTAATTACTATCAGGTTATTCATGATGGTACTTCTTTAGCTGATTTTATAAATCTAAGAGTGATGTGACACACGTTTCATAGTAATTGGCCCCAATTATATCCAACATCTCCTTTATATGATTAGTGGCATGTTCATAATAAACTCTAACATTTTAGTTGGACATTGGGAATATATAAGGAAGTACCAAGTCTTTCATTAGGGAATAAATATTGGGTTTGAAAAAATTTTGGAATTTAAAAATATGCAAATGGAATGACCTCATACAGGTCACTCACCCATGTGAACTCACATTTGTTACTATCCTAGGTGACCTTATGAAGGTCACTCTTCTAGGTAATAGTGAACATGTCACTCAGCCATATTCATGTGTTGTGCAGATGATGGAATACAAGGTTTGCATGAATAGAGCTTTAGTGAATAGGAAAAAATGACGACATCACTTACATGATCCACTTGCATGACATGTCTGTGTGACATACATGTGTGAGATACCTATGCAGTTCTCCCTTTAAATTATACCTTGTGGGGAAGTAAAGTTCTAATAAATGTCAAGACTAATTATAAATGTATAAAAATATATGAAGTAAAAAAAATGGAGGGTCTATTAATAAACATTTCATTCTCTACCTTAGGATCAATCCGTCTTTGCCCTATCAGATCCAATCCTTGGGGGTCTTTTATCCATACTCATTATTTCCAGTGATAATGAGAAGTTTAAAAGGAAAATAACTCATGGAAAATAGAATTAAATTATATATAGGATCACATGCTCACCGACGTAATACTACACAATGCATTACTAGTTTCACCGTCCAGGTCAAGCCTATACACCCATCACCACCGTGTAGATCTAGCCTGCACACCAACAACACTGAAAAGAACCAGGAAAAGTGTACCCAAGTGACCCATGAAGGTGACACCTTTGTGATACTGAGTGAAACAAACTATAATGAGTTATCTTCTTCACCCATGGTCCCAATTTTCTTATAAATAGGACCCTAGGATCCTTATATGAAATTACTAGAGGACTCAAAGAATCATCATAACTATTCTCTCTTTATTTCTCTACCCATTCCCTCATAACAATTAAAGTATATATAAATTCCTCAAAAGTATATTAATATAATGAGGATAACTAGATTATAGTTCTTCTATTATTTTAAAAAAACACCAATGCGAACTACCTCCCCTAGATCAAGAGAACTGGGGTGAAGTCCTCTTCTTAATCTAGAAATATGAGTTCCAACTATCAAAACACACATAAGAAGACCCTTTGGGACAAGAGAAAGGCCTCTACCAAGTGTTTTCCCTAGTTCTTCCATTGAACCAAGGAATCTCCAACTCATCTAGGTGCACCCTATGCGATTCACCTCTAGGTCACCCAACTGTCCCTTAAATGATCCACATTTGACTCACCCATCCCTCACATGTGTGATCCACCTCCAGCTCACCTATCCCTCACCTGCGTAAGCTACCCTTTGATCCCACTTTCATACCACCATTGAAATGGAAAATTTTACCTTAAATATTTATTTTATTGGGGGCCAAGTCAAGGGCTCCCCCAAATCATCCATGTTTGTATAATCTGATAATAAGAAACATTAGTGTGTCCAATTAATTAAACATCCAGGTGGAAATGGAGGCCCTTCATTTATCCAACATAGTAAGTGGGATCCTCTAATTTTTTTTAATTATACATCCCCTTGGTAACGAGGACTTCAAACATGGTGGTATTATTAGGGACCTCACTATTTTATACAGTGATGGGAACCAAATTTCTTTACATTTTATGAGGTATAGTGCCTTATCCTCCTCTCATATTATTTTAAATCATTAAAAGGGAATCCCCCATAATGTAATATCCTATTATTTCTTATGGGTATTATCTATATGGGTTCATAATTTCCATCCTTAAATATGAGAATAAGATAGTATATAGGCACATCAATTCACTTTCTCAATCTTGTAAACCCATTCTCATCAACTAGTAGATGAAGAAGATGGTGTGGTTTTCTATATCTTACACTTCATCTTGTTTCTCTCACTAATCAGTACTCTCATGGGATTAAAGGTTAGAGATGATCATAAAATCCATACTAGAATAAAACTATCTTGGTAGATATTTCCAATGATTGATATTCCTGTCTCCATGATAATAACCTTTTATTTGGTCAAAGTCCCCAATTCCATGTATCCATCTAAAAGGTCCATATCTCCAATGAGACAAACCTCCAATGATAAATATTCTCGGTGAAGCAACACCACCAGATATTTTATGTAAGACCTAAAATTCATGTATCCATCTCCAAATTCCATATCCCATGTGAGATAAACCTCTATATGTCTACATTTCAAATGAAGAAATCAATAATCTCATATTCAGTGAAAGTTTTCAAATCCATGTATCCATATCAAAGGGCTATATATCCTATGATACTATCCTATAAAGGTACATATTCCTAATTAATCAATCTATAGCATCTTATTAAATATATCTACCAAAATCCACGTATCCATCTCAAAGGAACATAGCCCTTATAAGTCAACCCATAAATGGGACACTATCCCAATGAATCAATCAACAACCTATTATTCTGTATATGTCCGAAAACCCACATATACATCTCAAAGGTACATATCTTCTATGAGAAAAACCATTAGGGGGTCATATTCCCAATTAATCAATAAAGGGACTCTTATTCGGTGTAATACCCAAACATCAAAAATATGTGGTATTTTATTCTTATCTAAATGGGATACTTAGGAATCCTCTATAATGTCCAAACCCAAAAACGCAAATTTAGCCTAATCTTATCTAGTCTGTATCCCTAGTATGGTTATATAAAACTTGGATGACACATCCCATTTAGGTCCTTTGGGCCACATCGGTGTAAGTCCAACACCATCCCTTGATAAGGTACCATTCTCGTAGAATTATTTTCTGCATGATATTAAACATCATGTTTTGGTCTTTATCACATGAACTTAAACAGTATGATGTGTCTCTTTAAGTAGCACCAAACTATGTGGGTTATGATTCCTTTATTGAGTATGCAATTGAAACCCATCTCATGGTTCTGGTCCTCACATCAATACAAGTCCCATATTCTTGGATAATGATAAATTCTATAGCACCCTACCATGTTGATTAAAAAAATCATCATAATATTAAACGACATAAAAATATTTATTAAATTTACATAATGGTACCATCGATGGAAAACCAATGATACGTATAGATGTATCCATCGTTGAAGAACCTCATATACATGTATATGATCCTAAAACAAAATACATACTAATAATTGATTTTTAACCTAATGGTGGAATGTGATATACTTATGATTTAATAAGAAATTTTGGAGATTAATTAAATATATATGAGTCACAGAGTGGTAAATAATTCACCTCAAAACGTTTTGATCATCTCGATCTACCCTCATCTCTACTAATATTCATCCATAAGTGTTATTTACTGTATCTTTCAATAAACCCCAACCTTTAGAAAGTAGGTTCCTGAAAAATAATGAATGGGGGAGACATTGGGGGGTTCTAGATCCATGAATAAAACCCATTAAAAAATTTCTTGAAAGGATGTAGACATATGTGTTTATTTTTAATTGTCATGCCTCTACCACCATAAAACTCCATTCCCATGCCAAGTGGTTTTAATGAATGAAACAAATGTAGAACCCAATGTGAATAATTTTGAAACATTCAACCCTCCCACAATAATTCATCAATCAAACAATATTTTTCATATAAAACATAAGTATATATGATTGTTCTTGAATATGATAGTAATAAATATTCATAGATAGTTACCTATATGAATATATGAAGGATGAGGTGGTTTTAGTTAAACAATGTGAAAAAACATAATAATAGTAACAATGTTAAATCAACACAAGATGAATATATTAACATCTCTCCCTTATGTGATGAGTAATAATTATATTCATATCATCCTAGGATATGGACGTAAGTAGAAGTTTATAACATCATTGGAGATCAATAACAACATGTTCAAACTAGGAGAACAACAAATCTAGTTTTACATACTTCCATTTACTAACATATTGTACCAAAATATGTTGATGGAGATTTAAGGAATCAATATTGGATTGATACTATGAATGAAGATATGGATTATCTATAAATGGATATTACTTGGGACCTAAAACCCAAAACAAAAAATAATAATGTTATTGGTAAAAAGAGGGTGTTCTGAAATAAGTTGAATAAAAGAGGGGATGTGATAATTAAAAAAAGGCACGAATAGTTTCTAATGGATAATAAAAAAATGAAGGTTTTTAATTTGATGATACCCTTTCTCCTATGGTGAGATTATAAAGTATCTGAATCTTTCTTTCTGTCACCACATCGAAAAGAAACAAAACCTTCTATATGGATATAAAGTTATTTTTTTTAATTGATAGATCATTGGAGATGTTTATAGTGAAAAACCATGTTTCATCATGATATTGAAAGAATAAATCTATATTTTCATGTTGAAAATGTATTTGTATTGGTTAAAATAAGCTCTAATAGATTGGTGTTCTAAATTTGAAACTAGCTTAAGGATGTTGAACTTTAATAATGGAAGAGTTAATAGTAACTACAATATAATATAAAATAAAGCGGTTTCCTACATTTCGATTGTTTATAATGATGGAATTATATTTTTATGGAATAATGAAGAAACTTTTGAGTAGTTTATTGAGTTGATAAAGATGTTAATTGAAATATCCATGTTGGTGGAAATGTAATAATTTATTAGAATACAAATATCACAAAATAAAAAGAATATTTTTCTATATCACTTGAAGTATACTAATGAAATAATGAAAAGGTTGGGAATTAAATATTCAAATCCAGTTTCCAAAACCATTTCAGTTTGAATGAAAATAAGAAAGTATGGTGAATTAAAGGAGGACAATCTTCAAGATTTTAGAATGTTGGTAGGATGTTTATTATCTCTTATAGATATGTTGCTTGATAAAGTTAATGTTGTAATATATTGTGTTATTTATTATTGTGAATAAATAATATTCTCATCTCTAGGTTGAAAAAATAACTATTATATATATTAAATGCACCATTGATTTTGGGTTGAAATATGATATTGACGGCAAGATTGATTTGTTTGGTTATACAAATTCGTATCTGGAAGGAAGTGAAAATGGTAGAATGTAAAAATCTTGTGGAATATTTTTCATTGGAGAAAGATGTGTGAGTTGATATACAAATAAATAAAGTTCCAATTCACTTTTTATAGTACCATTTGAGTATGATTCTCCACTCAAGATTTACAACAACTCATGTGGATAAATTTATTTTTGAAATATTTTTTTATGGATGTGATTTTTTTCATTCTAGGGATGTGATAATAAGAGTTCCATAAATCATTCTAAAACTAAAGGTCAACATTATCAATCAATGTGCATCAATATAAAATATAATTTCCTTTAAGATCCTGTAGATAAAAAGTAAATGATCCTAAAGTTTCTTCCAATAATGGAAAAAGTTGCTGATATTTTCACACAAAAAACTCCAAAGGAATCATTTCATAAGTTGAGGTTGATAATGGGTGACCAATATCCATATCTTCAAGGATAACTTATGTGATCTCTTCCCATATTCATATATTATTTGGATAGTATTATCGAGGGGGATAATTTTTTTTAAAACAAATATAACCCTTGGTCTTTGTATTATATTTTGAGGTTAAAATGTATTTAGGGGGGGTTCTTAAAAGGGTTATGCATTGATTTCTGCATGTGTGAACTGTTTTAATAGTTTTTATGAAGTCAATATATGAAATGTTGTTCTTGTAGTATTATTTTGTTTTTATAATGAAAGTTACATGTGTACGAAGAAATTTTTTTAAGTGTTGTTAGAAAATGTTTATATTGGCCAATACATATGGAAATCATAGTATTATTGGTCAACGATTATTATTTTTTACATCATGTTTTCCCACATAGGATTAGAATTATTGGATAAATAATCTATTTCACAAGTTACAATGTTATAGTGATTTATGTTACTTGGTTTAAAAAAGTCCGATGTGATACATTTTTGGTACCAAAATAGATGAAGGATATTTGAAAAAGTTATAAGATGTTATGAAGGTATTTTATTTTCTTGTACAAACTTATATCACATTAATTTTTCATGTTCTGCAAATAATATTATTGGATGGATAATATCGTCTTGAGATTTCTAGACCAATTCAAAAGGATAGAGGTTATCGAATGATCTTTTATGCTAAATGTGTATTATATTTCGATTAAATGTCGTATCAGATATAGTGTTTGATAAAATAAATATAGCAATTCATTTCTATTATAAATGTTTTTAACATCATTAGTAATGAAGGGTCTCATGATTGAATAATAATTAGACAGTAACATTGAGGTCAAGGGTTTTTTAAGAAATTATATGGTGATGAGTTTTTATGAAGATTCAAGAATACCATAGATGTATTGAGAATAATACAATGAAAGTTTTTGTGTGAGAGATTAAAAATATGAGTCTTCATTATGATGGAAAATAAATTATAGTTTGGCATGTTCTTCTTCGGGAGCACCTATTGAAAGGGTTGTTCATATAACCCAATAAGGGAATTGCACCTGTGGGAAGTGGTTAGAAGAAGTGATGTTGAATTGGAATGTTTATTAGATGTATATTGAAAATATAGATCATAAAAATATGTATTGGATTAAAATTTTAAAAAAATTGGACTCAAACAGAAGATTTCCATAACTGGTCAAATGAAGTAGATGAATTGGTAGCATTCTATATGTTGGAAGTTGCATTATTCAAAGAAAATGAGATAGATTATTCATATCAACTGGTATCATATGGATATAATTTTTTGGTGGGTAGATGAACATTGGGTCAGAAGAATTTATTCTACACAATTGCACTAGATGAAATTTTACATACATTCATCGAATAGACATTTCTTGAAAAACCAATCAGAAAAAAAGCTAATGGTCTAAAGCATTTTCATACCAACATCTAGGAATAATAATGAACAATAATTACTTGTAAGAAAAAAAAGTTGAGGAATTTCATATAGCATAGTAATAATATACTAAAACGTAATGGTGAATATATATAATAATTTTTATAAAGATATTTTTTACATATTATATCTATGTGGATTTAACATGACCTATTTTTCTGATCATAGAATAATGAATATATATAGATATTCCCAAATTGTTTTAATTATGTAAGATGAAATGTTAAAAAATTGTCTATTATTCATTTACAATACACAAAAATTTAATTAAAATACTAGTAAAACTGGTTATTTTTGTGACAATGTGTGCTCTTAACATAATTATTAACAAGGACTAAATAATTAATTTTAGTTAATTGTTCATTTTTTAGATAAACTGTGATGCCCCATATGAATTTTGAAATTTTTAATTATAATTATATTTATTAATGGTATTTATATTGGAAGTTTTATTATTTTAATAATTTTTTAATGCATAAATTGAAACTGATAATTGAAATTGTTCTAAAAAAGTTGATTTAAAATTGTGAAATTTTCAATTTGGGAATTTCGATTGTACATTAAAATGAATAACTAGAAATTAATATAGTTTTTTTAAAAATTTGTTTTGAATTGGTTTATTTAAAATCATTTAAAATTTAATCTTTTATTAATGTTTTGAAAATATATTCAATTTAGGAGTATTGATTTTATCATTTTATAATTTATTCAAAAAATAACATCACTCAAATAATTGGTTGGTTTGTGAACTTAAATACAAGTGCATGAAAATATTTACTATCACCAGCTTGATATTAGAATGTCTACTACTTTTATTACAAAATAGTGATTCTACTAGGGTTGTGATAATATGAGAATAAAAGTGAACTACTAGCACTATATCTGCATCCCAAATCATTCTACCAATTGAAGGAATAAAATGTTATACAAAAGAACCCCCGTTTCTTCTACCACAAATTAAAAAAATTATTTCTTCCACACAACATCCCACATCCACCACCATAATATTCATTACCTATCTTATATTACCAATGATCCATTTCCACCCTCAAATGATACTCCTTAACATAAATCCTACTACTGTTCTAATATTTTTCTTCCAATTCCATAAACCCAGTCGAATATGAGACAAGCTGAATCATATGTAAGAGATTGAATATCATGCCCATGATGGAGGATGACCCCCCAAAAACATATTGTCTCATGTCTATAACCATATAACCTGAGAATAAAAACCATATGTTAACATTGATTTGGACTAAGACAATTTTACTTGATGGGAGATGTAGATGTAGATCTATCCATCTCTGGGGCAGACACACAAAATCAAAGAAAGATACTGATGGGAAATATGGATGAAAAAAATTATCAAGTGAAAAACAAAGTGGAATCACAACATAAATAATTTTTATTTCCCTATCGAAAAGCCTTAAAAATTAAAGCATGTGTGTAGTGAAAACAAATGTGTATAAGAATAAATTATGAACCTAGAAATTTTAACGTGAAAAACCGAATTGGAAAGACCACATGACCTAGTCAAAAAAAGAATAATTAACTAATATTGAAGAGTACATGAAAAATACGACCAAATTTGTAGGGGATATCAAGAATAATAATCTAAAAAATAGTGGTATAAGAAAGTATATATATTATCAAGGCATCATAAAATAATGAATTCATACTAATAAATAAATTGAAGTAGATCTGACCGTGAAGGGTTGATGTTCACTATATGAATAAAAGGTGTTGATGAAATACAACTAAAAGGGGTCAAAATTGAATGAAAATAAAATCCAATTAGACCTAGAGAATTTTTCAGGGTTCAGACTTATATAACACTTCCTAAAAACCCTATCTACAATGTGTCTGGGACTTAGAGATTAGAGAGTGTGGATGCTCATAAAAAACATCCACATCTCAAAATGTAACTCATCCAAATATATATATATATATATTACTATTTTTTTATAATGAGTATAACGGGTTCCCAATATGAGTAGGACCCCCAACAAGCACCTCCTTTTCATTTAATTGGGGATTACTTCCAATCTTGCAATCAGTCAACAAGACAAAAATTTACCACCGTGTATAATTTTGGTCGATATTTCAGAACCATTTTGACTAGTGTGGATCTTATTGGGATATACCTATCCTAGATCAAGTATATCATTTATCCATTGATAACAAAAATTTATATGTTTTGAAGTGCCATAAAAAGTGGGAATATTTCCATGAAAAATAAATATCTAACAAGAACAAATCAAAACAGATCTATCCTAAATAATTTCGATCTCTCAAATAAACCTTTTCATCTATAGAAAATATTTTTATTCCTCAATTTATCAAATAAACTCAGAATCATTTGTAGATAATGAAACCAATCTGTACAATCTATAATTCCAAGATATAGCTGTCCTAATAAATATGATCAAGTATCATGAAATAGACGTCCTAGTATCCCTATAACATACCATATCTAAATCGTGTAAATCTAAAAATAATAGGTTCCCCATTGATAAAACGAAATATAATATCAGAAGGACCAAAAAGATAATGTTAGATACAAAAGGTTTATATATACCCTAATAGGGGGGGTGAATCAAGGTATGATTATTTTTTTCAAAACTATATATATCATATGGATCTTTACCTATTTATTATAGGGGTCAATTTGTTTTCACTTAATTATTAGTGATGATAATATTCATTCATTATTTCATAGATGACAATGATTTAAATGTATTTTAGGAAACAAAACAGACATACACATATATTTTTTTCATTGTTCTCCCTCACTAGGCTACATCCAAGGAGCATACAATAGCTACGTGTTGATGTAACAAATCCACTAAAGATCACTGTTCTTCACATGGTTTTTTTAGATCTTCTTGGCCCAGGCTCACTACCTTTACAATTTTTAGGGTCTAATCAGTGCATTCCCAATGGTCACTCCCTATGTATCTTCATCTAGCTAACTACTGGTGGAAAGAATCAATATCTTCCTCTTCCTTTGATTGCTACTTTTGGAAAGAATCCACTTACAATTTATGGACTTGTATGTCCATTAATTATATAAAATGAATTCATCATCCAATGTATATAGATTCTATATTGAAGGAAAGCTTCTTTTCACTGATGAATATACCTTTACCATAAATTCACTAGGAACCCTCATTTAAATACTATTCTTGATTCACACTACCATCATGAAAATCCCTCATTTTCCAAGCTCCTTCATGGAGCTCTTTTCAAAGCCCCTTTCGCAAAGATCAAATTGTATTTGAGAAATTCATTTACATTCAAAAAATTCAGAAAATTTGGTTATCTTTTATAGAATTTGTAAAGCACTTTATTTTCCCTGAAACTAACTTAGCCTTTACAAAGCAATCCTCTTTCATGAATCTCATAACATTCAATTGCCTTTTAAAGCCTTCGTGAAGGAATTCACATACTACCTTGGCAAACACATTCATGAATCTAGGGCCTTAATATTTTTTTATGTCTCTATGCTCTTATGAAAGGGGTAGGGGCCTATTTATAGGCATTTCCTCTTATTTCATATCCTTCTAGCCACATCCTCGCTTTTTTCACAAAGAACCCTAAATTTGTTCATGGTGGTCCCTATTTCAAGAAGTTCTGTGAAAACTTCTCATGTACGATGCTCATCATAATGAAAGTGAGTTTTTCTAAATACCTGTGTTGTGTTTACGAATCCTATTTGTAACTATGGATAATACCAATAGAAACCTTCTCGTCTTCATGAACCACCCTTCACGAAAATCAATTCTTAATGAAACTCGTGCCATTGATATATTTTTACTTGGAATTCATGGAAATCCACTGTTAGTAATGATTTTTGTAATCATGATGATCATCATCACCAAAATTCACACCATATTGAACCACCCTTCATGAAAATATAATCTTTTCCAAATTCATGACTTTTCAATGTTTTTACTAGGCCATTATGGAAATTCACTTTTTGCGATCATTCCCGTAATCGCAATGATCCCAATAATTATTCAATGATCCTTTGTGAAACAAAATTTGTGAATCCCATCTTCGTAAAATTCAATCTAAATCTATATTTTTAGGAGATCCTCAAGAACATCAACTTTTCACCAATTTTGGCTAAACTAATAATTTCATACCCCAAAAATTTGGTAAACACTAGGAAACGACGTCACTTTGTGTATGTAATATTCTTTAATAATTCCCTGGAATACATTCCTTCATTTGGATCATGGTCAACATATCGTTTCAACAATCTCTCTATAATCTAAAACATACCTTAAAACCCACTTTGTCAAAAAACAAAATCAACCAAAAAATGATGTGATTTTAACTTGAGTGATTTTTTCCCAAAATAAAATAGAAATATATACTTCATTCCTCTCCAATTCTCTCTACCTAGATATTATATAAAATGATATCCACACAAACTCCATGATCTATATCATGGCTAGTACAAAACATTTCATACAACAAACAACCAACAATAGATGAATAAGATATATGCAACAACTCCTTCCTCTATTTTCATCTGTAGATGGTGAGATACTCATAATAAGAATAAAAATTAAAACAAGTGGTGTACTAACCACTTTCTCTCTATTCATAGAAGTTATCTGTAGAACATTATCAATATATCTCTCCTGATATAACCATAATTTATTGTTCAGTTTATCATGTGAAATCAACATTCCAAAAATCTATCATGTTGGATACAAGTATTTCATTGAAAATGAATGATAAATAACCTTATTCAATTTGTCAATTCAAGAAACATCATGTCCAAAAATAAGAATATGATCAATATGATGCAACATTATTGTAAAATCAACATTATTAAATCTATGAAAAAATAATTTTTGGAGGAAATATGTGTGACAACATAATGAAAAATCATTGATTCAAACTTCTTACACCACTACCTCATATCTTTCTCTAGACTATACAATGTCTTATTTAACCTTTATACATAACTTTATTTACCTTTTTCAAAAAACCCTCTGGTTGGCCCATATAAATCTCATCCTCTAAATATTTTTGAAGGAAAACTATCTTCACTTCCATATTCTCAATATATATATATATATCCAAACTCGTATCCAAAACAATAATAACCTAAATGGAATAAATTCATAAAATAGTTAAACAAATCTCATCAATATCAATACATTTCTTCTAATGGAAGATTTTAACAACTAACCATTTTATGTATCATGTAATATACATAGATTATTCAATTTTAATCCAATAAATCTATCAATTTCGTAATGATCACATACCCATATTTAACTTCACCATAAAAAATTATGGTTGCCATGAAATGATCTATTCTCTTCAACCATTTTCTCTACCCATTTCCCCTTTTGATCACATTCCATTACATCATTAAAATATTCTAGTTCTACCACTTGAATGAGGAGGACATACTCATCATGTGAATACCATGTAGAAATGGTATGATTATGAGATGATATATGGAGTGAAACCATGGTTTTATAAATAACCAATAGTACCAGGTCCATAAAAACAGAAGGTTCATCTGAAACATCAACTACAACATGTTCATCCTAAACACCATTATGAAAATCAAACGATCATCTGAATCAACATTATGTTGTAAATGTAAGTCAGAACCTAGATCAAGATTGACAAATCCATTAGAAGTTGAAGAAGTGTATTTTTCTCCTTTATTAATATATGCAATAGTTAGATCCTCCTTAAATACAGAATCATGTTTTCTAATAATTTCATTCAAATCAATATCATATAACCCATAGCCGAACTCATCGTGTCTATAGCTAAAAAAATACATTATCATGGCTTTCCATCATGATTGGATCTCTCATATCATGGAACATGAATAAAAATATTACATAAAAAACATTTAAATGATCATACATGATTAGATTTCCATACCAAAACATTTGGAAACTGTCGATCTGAAAAGAAACCATAGGTGATAAATAAATAATACTGTTAGTGTAAAATAAATCATCACCCTAAAAATGTCTAAAAATATATCATTCGAAAGAAAACATCGAACACATTCCAAATAAGTCTTATTAATTTTATTAATTATAACATTAAAATGAGGTGTTTTATGAGGCATATTTTGATTCTAAATACCATCCTATATAATATATTGATCAAAATGGACAAAATATTCCCGCCCATTTTCGGTGAGAATAAATTTCTACTTCTTAACAAATTCCCTCTGAACTAAATCACGAAATTTATTTAAAACACTAAGCACCTAAATTTTTGGAATTTAAAAGAAAACCCCAAAGCTTATGCGAGTATCAAAAATAAAAAATAAAATAATAAATAATTGCACTAAAGGTATTATATTTCAAAGGGACACAAATTTTAAAATATTCTTATTCAAGTACTTATGATTTCATGTGAAAAGGATGACTTCTAAGAATCTCTCATTTTTGTTTTCTATCCAAATAGTGATCATGGGAGTCAAATATGGCACCATTCAATAAAAAAAACTCTTTGAAAAATACTCAGAAACATATCTATAATCTGATAATAATCTTATACCTTAACTTGGAATACACACTAAACTCAACTACCCATGAATTATCACAAGAAGTAGATGCTATTGTACAGTACAAACTTGAGTCTTATTGGCTCAATCCATAATCAAGGAACCTATGAAAATATTCCATTGTACATCTCCAAAAGTTCAAATAAAACCATAATCCTGATAAAAAATGGAATAAATAGTTTTTAGATCAATCTTAGGAGCATATCAAACATTTTTTAAAATCACCTTACTTCCTATGCTAGTCTCCAAACAAACAGTCCTGATACCTACAACATCAGCATGACAATCATTACCAATATTCAAAATTCCAAAATTAAATGGTCAATAAGTTGTAAATAACTCCTTCCTCGATGTCACATAAAACCATACACAACATTAAACGACTCAGAAATAATTATCAGATGAAATATTAATGTAGTAATAAACAATAACAAGATCTCCCTCTATAGAAGCATCAATATGATCATCTCCATAGCTATTTTTCATTTTCAAGTTTCCTCCATTATATTTTCTCTTTTTATATGATAGAAAAAATTCTTAACAAGACTTTTCAAACCATAATGGTGACATTAAAAATCCCTCTACTTTGACATTGATTTGAATCTTCTTTTCTCTTACAATGACTACTCTGCCCTTAATTCATTTTCTAACTTCTCCACTTGTTCCTTGTGACTAAAATCTCTGTAGAATATATATCCTAATTACATCTCCTAAAATCTTCATTCATAAAAAATAATTGAAAATTTTGAATTTTACAACACCACTAGGATTAGAATTAGATAGTGTATCATGTAAATTCTCCCAATAATAAGGTAAAGTATTAAAAAATATAACAGAAATACCTAATATTAAAAATTAATACCCGTACAATAAATTTTATAAAAAAATCCCTAAATTTCAATATGGATCGTCACGTCATCTTTGGTCCACCAATGAATGTAACCACAAACCATATATTCATAAAACTCTCATTCTTCAACAAAAATTATTTTTTTATTTTGAGTACAGTACATCGGCTTATGTATTATCTTGACAAGAATAGCCTTCTTTTTTAATTTCACATATGGTAGTTGGAACCATTCAAAAAAATCATCAAACTATAATTGTATTCTATAATTTATATAACTAAAATACTATCACTTTGATACTAGATGTTGGGAATTATGGTAATCAACAAACAAGAATATGAATAATAACAAAAAATAATAGTTGAAATATATTTTTGTCCCCTTCAAACAAGACTAAAAAATTAAAGTGAATACAAAAAGACCAAAAATATGTGTATTAATATAAATGGTGATACTAGAAATTTTTATCATAGAAAACTCAAAAAAGTAAATCCGTAAGAGATAGTCTAAAAACAAGTATCCACTAATAGTGAAGAGTAAACAGAGAAGACTCCCAATTATGTGTGGTATCAAAAGAATAATACCCAGATAAAATAGTCAACAAATTGTAAAAATCAGATGCAATCATAAGGAAACCTAAAATGAAGAACACAACATGATTAAGATATCCTAATGGATATGATTGTGAAAAGACGATATTCACTCTCTTTATAAAAGTGCAGAAAACAAAAACCATGATCATATCCATGATCACTATATATAAAATCCAATTGAACCCAAATAATTTCTCTAGATATAGATATGATTGTTCGTTCTTAAAAACCCTCACTTCACTATGCCTTGGATAAACTGACCAATGAGTGAATATTTTCAAAAAAAACATCCACATCCCAAAACATAGCTCTTCAAAACATATCTATATTTAGTTTATTTTTTTATTAGCAGGCACATGCGGTCCCACATGCGTACCCCCAATAGATACCACTTTGGAAGAGAAACCCCATGTGCACCACTTCAAACTGAGGTCACGCTAGTCTCTACACAACCTTTAAAGCACACTAATCCATATCGAGCATTACACCAACCCCATCTGCATTTTCTTGTGTGTAAACCTATATTTACCTAAGATGGACTGATTAAACATGATGATTATCCAAAATTAAGATTTTTGGGGTATATGTTTTGTTTATTATTTATATTTTCAGGTTTGACGGGGCCATATGACAATCTCCATGTAATGGTTTTAGTTATTCATTATAGTGCACATAAGGTACTCAATCAAAAGACCCAATAAATTTGAGTCATCCTAGAACTATTTTATTCACTCAAATTCAATGCATTGAGTATCCTTTGACTACATGAGTGTACAACATGCACTAAATTTATTTAACCATAGAAGCCCCTCCATATATTTTCCCAGTTCAGCGTAAAATTCTAGCCTCCATCAATGTTGTAAGAAAAATCAACATCCAAACTCCACATACATAACCAAGGTAATGGATTTTTATAAAGGAAAATATAAATACAACATGAATTATTGATGATCAAAATAATTATATGACCTAATGGGAAGATGAAAAAATATATGGCCTAATATTGTGATGAAACTTGAATTCAATCCGAGATTTGCGTATGTATTTTTCCAATTATACATGAGCCCAGATTTTCGGACAACTTTCATATATGTAAATATCCTTTTGAATGAAAAAAATATACAATGAATTTCAAAACTATGACAATGCATGAATGAACATGATGGAGGAATATTCTCAAATAAGTCTAAGAATAATCATTGGAATACTTTCTGAGATGAAATAATTAGCAATGATACCCTCATCTGAATCTATCCATGCCTTGGGAATATGAAACATGTCAGTCATCTGATGATGGATAGGTCATTACTCACACAAAAAATAAGGTCATTCTTAAAAAAAATGAAAAAATTATTCTACACACTTGGAGAATTTCAAACCCCCCAAGGACACCTGAGCAGTCTTCTATAAATATAGAAATATCCATTGTGTTAGGGAAGTTCTTTCTCATGATTACACATTCACATGGGATCACTCACATACTATTGTTTTTCCATTATATCTTATCATTCTTATAGTAACTATGATGATGGAACACTAGTACATTTTCTGTTGTTCCAATGAAGACATCCCTTACTCCCATGCTAATTAATTCACATAAAAACTTCAACTGTTACATCCTATATCAATTTTAATAGTTTAAATTGGATATATATTTCTTCTGGTTTTGGCTTTCAATTTCTTCTACTCTTATTACTAATATTTCACACATAAGAAACACTGAAATAAATCATTACATGAAATATAAAGTAGTGGGATCATCAAAGGGTGATCAGAGATATTCAATTACTAGGCTGAGAATGGATAGGGTATAAAATGATTACGATATTTATCTATCCAAATACAAATAACCAGATAATAGTAATCAACGAGATACCAATTGATTAATGGAAGTGTATGGAATAATTTGAATAATGATTTATCATGAGAACATGGAAATGATGTTAGGATAGTCAACTAATCTTTAAATTGATTTCAAAACTAATAAATTTCATCCACTGTTTCCAACAATTTGAACCCACTAAAAATATTTTATCACATCCACAACATTATCTTCCACAAAGTCAACCCGAGTGCATCTTTATTTTGTTTTTCTCAGGTTCAAAATTATTTTTATTTGTTCTCTACGTTAGGAATACATAATAACTAGACTTTTACTGAGGAAGATCCTGTTTTTATTTTATTATTTTTAAAATAATAAAATTTCCATTTATAGATCATTTAACTTAACAATTATTGATCTATTGGTTGATATAACTTTTTTTATAAACATCGATCTCTTAAAATCACTAAAAATTGGAAATACTATTTTCACAATTTTATTGGCTAACTCTCTTGCCCTAATGTATTATTCAAAAATATTTACATTAGGTAGTGAAAAAATGGAAGATAATTTTGCTCATGTAAATATGACCTTGAGATAAATCTATGAACCAAATTTGATCATTAATTACTTATAATTACAATTGAATGAAAATTGTTTTGACCTCTAAATAGTAATGATACGTATTCTACATAAATTTTATAGATTATCAGTTAAATTACCCAATAAAAAATTTATATAATCTATATAAGTATGCAATAGATACAAAATAAGGGGAGTCACTGGAGCTCATATCGGCTAGATGGATTTCCCCTTCTCTCTTGAAGCAGCATATATGAAGTGGCTCTACTCTCTATGAACTAGAGAATTCAACTCATGTAACAAAATAAATTTGACCTACCTTTTGAAATTATTTCCAAATTTAAGAAGTTCTCAAATAAGGAAAGAGATGATTGGAATCATATAAGAAACTAGAAAACTACCAATTATTTTTGGGAAAGGTTCAACAAATTGACTACATTATTCCCATGTATTTTATATGAAAAACATAAATTCCTAATACTATTTTACCAAGTATTAATGAAAAATTATTTAATCCAATTATATGCTTCTTTTATAGCATCACTAATTAATAAATCACTTACTGATGTTGGGAAACTGCTTGAAATCAACTACAAAAAGTCCCAAAACATTGGTATGAGAACTACAAATGGATTTTTACATGAGGTAAAAAGCTACAACTCATCATTTTTAGAAAAAAAAAGAATTAACATCTTTTGTGAGATAGATTACATGGAAAAAAGTGAAAGTGTAGTCACCCACCATACCCCCTTGGGTCAATCTTATCTATTTATTTCAGGATCATTTAACCAATGGATGACCTCAAGTTCAAATAACTGAATGTTTTGATTCCATAATCAAATGTAAATTCTACAATATACATGGTGGAAATAAAGGATTCAATATTTTCCAAAATATAAATTTAGAGTTCATAGAAAACATTAATAATGGCTATCATTGTAATAATAATTCCAAATGGATTCCCAACAGCCTTTCTAACCCTCACATTCTAGATAAAATGTTTCCAACATTCCACAAGGTACCACTAAGGAAAATCAGAAGATAAATCAATGATCGACATACTGACATAGGTAATATAATATCAAAATAGTAAATTGATAACTCTCACCACTCATTAACTAGAGATGAACGAATTAAAAATGGATAGTTTTATGAGCTCATAACCACCCTCAATTTTATAGTAAATCAAAGATAAGTAGAATTATAACACCACTAATTCAAATCCCAAAATGAAATTTCATTGATGTTATATTAAATATTTGTAAAGAGTTGGATATTTGTGAAGAAACACCCGTAGAGATTGAATCTAGAATTTAATGACAACATGTAAATAATTAAAATACATAAGAAAAAGATCCCAAGGAGGAAGCAATCAAGGTGCCATCAAACAATGACATAGGTAAGTGTAATATATAATATTATACGACAAACCCAACATCCCTTCCCTAGAAAGAGTTAAGAACCCACGAAAATCCTTGGAGATCATTACAAAATGAGACTCTTTATGTCTTCAGAAAAGTGGAAATCAATATCCTCTATTGGATTCCATATATAAGAATCCAGGGTATGGTAAGTTCATTAAATCCATTTTCAATAGAAGGAGAAGATTGTGTGGGAATGAAAATTCATGTTTATGTAAAAAATTTCAGATCTTGTAACCCCAAAAATACCTTAGAAGTGCCAAGATAAAGGTATCTTTTCTATGCTCTGAACTATAGGAGAGATCTAATTTTCCAATGAATTATTTGATTTATGAAGATCAATAAATGTTATACCTTATATGTGTTTATGTTACTTGCTGATAGATCCAATTAATACCATGTATATTTTTCAAATGATGTTCTAATATGTATAAATGGTTATCAATTCCATACAAACCCTTATATTGTGAACATAGAGGAAGAAAAATGTAAAAATATTTCCCTCATCATATTAGGTAGGCCATTTCTAAAATCAAACGAAACAATAATAAATTTTATTGAATACCCTCTATCTATGAAGCATGGTGAGGAAATAGTATGTTTTAACAAAATGGATGCAATGAAATACCAACATGAGGAGAATACTTCATTCACTGTAAACTAGTTTAATGTGTCATGTTTTCTTAAATGATATATTGAATTTTTTTGATGATAGTTTTTTTTAAATGAAATAGAACCTTATGATTTTTCTACTAAAACTATTTCTGAAAATAAGATTAATTTGGAATATATTTTACATACTAAATAGTTTGGATGAATTGGTGATAAGTATTTAGTGAATTTTATTATATTTTATACTATAACCGGTACCTTACCTGTATGGAATGATAATGACATGAATATTTAGTAGTAGGGAAAATACTATTGGGATGTCAAAGTAGTTAACATGATGTTTGGGAAATATGGAAAACCAAGGAATCTATAAAAGATGTAGCTTGAGAAACAAAGTCCAGAATCCCATGAGAATAATCATTTATGTAAAGAAAAATACAATTATTCCCATGAAAACTCAATTAGAAAAGTGAATCTCTATTAGGAAACAAAGTGTTACATCACACTTCAAATAAAAAGTTGATTCATGATGTGAATCATTCCATGTTTAGTGGAACCTATTGAGTGACAAGCAATTTTTCATATGTAACAATTGAAATCAAGGAAGTGGATTCCTAGAACCTCTTCAAGATGAAG
Organism: Viscum album; assembly: GCA_963277665.1. Lineage (NCBI taxonomy): Eukaryota > Viridiplantae > Streptophyta > Magnoliopsida > Santalales > Viscaceae > Viscum > Viscum album. The sequence continues at coordinate 1,076,133,702 of OY728129.1, forward strand.
GGCAACAAGGTGAAGCATTAATATAAAGAACCACAAAAATAGAATATGGTGGTGTCCCAAATCTTTCATGCTTCAATTCAATGAAGGAATCCAGGTTGTTTCTTCCTTATTTGTCTATCTTCATATTTATAATTAATTTTAACTTTCCAAAAAATATTAATAATAATCCTAATAAATATTGTGTTTGGACTATGTAGGGGTATAGGGACAATGTAGTTTTTGTATATAAATACCATTTCCTATTTTGCATAAAAAATTAAAAAATATTAATAGGTTTTAAGAACCTATTCATTGTTTATGTATGTTTTTGTATTTGTATTTTTTGAGTGTAAATAAATTAATCAAAAAAAGAAATAAAAAAGAGGTAAGAAATTGAACTTTTACTGTATTCTACTTAATTAAATTACCTTGGTAAATCTGTGTATTTCATTGACTATGAAATTACTGAATGTGAGTGATTTATGGTTGAACATAACCCCTAATATATGGAAATATTTTATGATGACTAGATACATATAGTGAAGAATGAAAATATCATTTTATAAAAAGAATTATAATATGTAGTCCTTGGAATTTTGGAATCTATCTCAAGTGACGAGTACTTATTAATTATGTAACACCTTAGGTATCTGCCTTTAATGAAATTCATATAAGTGTTTTGAACATGGAATAAAGTTGTGAAATTGGGATCCCAAATGAAATTTAATATAATTACCCTATGTGTGTGAGTAACCCTCCGTATAAATTTTAAGAAGTTCTTTTCCTCAGTTCTCTACACATATATGTTTTGGAAAAATTTTAAATTAAAAAAAAGTACTCAAATTTTAAAACATGTATTCCTTCAGGTGAGATAATTATTAAACCCATGAAGGGGTAATTTAAATATAAAAACAACATTTAGGGAATATCAATGATTTTTGGAAATGAAATTTGGTTTAGGATGATTAAGAACGAGGAAAATATGGAGGTGTTACTTGTTAAAATAATAATTCCAATTAAAGAAAGAATATTCTCATGATGACCAGTAATTTGAATGTGGATGGAAGTATAATAGTGTGTGAAAGTCACATAATAGGAATAACAATTTATTGGAAGAATTATTTGTATTTATTCTATTCTGGATTAGTATATAAAACTAAAAAAAAATTAATATATTTGGAATTTAATATTAAAATTGTCTAGAAGTTCAACAATTAAAGTTTGGGGGGATGACAGATATTTTAAGCATAATTGATTATTATTCATTGAAAATACCCCATAATTTAATTTGAATACTGGGAAAACCAGTGATTTATATCAAAATGCGAAATTTGATCATAACTGTAAACAAGGATTAAATACTGGATTTTCGTGAATTATTTATTTTTTAAGACAAATTTTAAAGCCAAATATAATTTTTGAAATTTGGAATTATAATTGTCTTTTCATAAAGGGATTTATTTTTGAATTTTATATATTTTGATCATTTTTTAATTCATAAATTAAAATTGAAATTAAATGTTTTCTAAAAATAATGTGGATTTAATATTGTGAAATTTATAATGTTAAAATTTTGAATTTACAGTTAAATGATTCAGTATAAACTAATTATGTTTTTGGAATGTTATGATTTAAATTGGTTGATTTATTTTCATGTGAAATTTGATCTTGGATTACAATACTTAAAATTCATTCAATTTTTATTTTTATTATTTTATTATTTTTGAATTTAATAAAAAAAATGTCATCACTAAAAATTTGTTTTCTTTGTGAATTGAAATAGAAGTAAATGAAAAATTTTTGTAACCTCCAACTTGAAACCTATGTGTTAATGAATGTTATAATAAAAACTTTCAACCGTTTGGGTTGTGATACCATGGGAATGAAAGAGTTGTACTCTATTCCACAATCAACATGATATCGCCAACTAAAAAAATGTACTACCACAACACCCTAACACCGTCAATTAAAAACATTCTAAAACCAACCAAAATTCTATAGTTTTTTATGCGATTTCAATAAAAAATTAAATAATTATATGTAAATTTTTTTTAAAAAATATTTTAGAATGGAAGAAGATACCCTAGAGCCTTTCTATTAAGTCAAAAGGCAGTAAGGCCTCTTACTCTTTTCAGCAAAATAAAAAATATTAAATATAAACGTTTTTATATTTAAAAATATTTATGTCTATATATTATGATATATATATTATAATTATTTTATTTTGTTTAGAATTATTTCATTAGTATTTAAAAAATAAAATTTTATGTTTTTAAGTAATAAATTTTGTAACATATAAATTATCTTTTACTTGTTATAATTTTTATTTTGTTTATTTTAGATATTGTTTTATTGGTTGAGTCACATTATCAAATAAACCTTCGATTGTCTTTATATTTTATAGGCTATATTATTTCAAATTCACCTACGTGAAACATAATTATGTTTGAAGTTGGTGGATTTGAATTCATATAACATATTAAATAGAAATTCAATCTAATTTATATTTTATACACTTTCTGAACATATAAAAAATAATTAAAAAAACAATGAATTCCTAAAAACAATAAATGAATGGTATTTATAGTGGAACAAAATATTATTCTTTTAAACCATTATAATTTAATTTATAATTTTTTTACATTCCTTTGATTTTTAATTATATATTATTTTTATGAAATTATATTAATTTTCCACCACTTTTTAATTTTTAAGTTCTGATTTATATTTAATTTATATTGTTTTTAATGATTATATTTTTAATATTTTAATGTTACTTAACTAAAATTTAGTACGTTTTCATATTTTTTATGTAATCTACTTTGAAGGCCTATAAAATATAAAATGTAACTGAAATATAAATGAAAATTGAAATAGTGGGTAAAAATGTAGAAATTGTTGATAGTAAAATAATTTTCATCATTTTAATAAACATTAGAAAATACATGAAAGCATTTATACACTCTCTATGATGAGGTATCATACCACATGTTGGTGTGCCAATTAGATTCTTGTATCTAGATCGAAAACATCGATGCTAGGGTTGAGTATGATGACTTGGAGAGGGATGATCCTTGGGAGTTAGAACCTCAACTGTCAGATGCTCTATCTGTGTCTTGATGGGAGGAGGTGTCAATTGAATGTCATCCTCAACACCCAATACATTTCCCACTAGGTGAGTAGAAGGACCTTCCATCATCACTTGGGGTAACCATACCTCTTGTGAAGGCACATGGATGATATTAAGAGTAATGAAAATTTACCCCTGATAGATGTTCAGATAATATGCACTTGAATAAAAATGTGGATATCCTACAGATACAGATAAATCCCATGCATTTGGATGCATATCCCCAATCGGTTGAGTCCAGAATACTTAGTGATGGCCACTTCCTTGGATATAGGTCTGGACTTACATGAAACATGATGTGGTCTATGTTGTTGTCATTATGGCTCCTCATCATCAGAATCTACTATAGGAGGTTCTTGAGTAGGAGTGTACACTCCCTAAGTAGGAGCATCAACTCCCTAGGGTGGAAAATAAAAGATACAATCATGAACCACATGATAATATGGTATCTTTCCCACTGTTCCGGAATGAATTTCAGTCAGGATAGTATACACCTCATTCTATGGATCAGTCACGTGGATAATCAGTAATAGTATAGTATGAGGAAAATAGATAAAAAATGAATTATAAAACAGTACAGTAAACAAAATATTTGAAATTTATTACACAAAAACAATATTTTAAGAGTGGGGGATGATTTATTATGGGTCATGGTTGTTGTATGTCCGCTTCATTTCTGGAAACATCCCCCATAACATTTCCCACCCCATCATCATTGACGTCTCTATCTACTCCTTCATTAAAAAAATCCTTATCAAAAGATGGGTCTACACATTTATCTAGGATTCCATGTAGGTTTTCATGTTATGCATCCTCGATAAGAGTCTCAATTTAATGGGACATACCCTTTTTAACCACTCATGTAAGTCTAAGTCTTCATACTATTGGTTGTTTTTGTTTTACAGTAGAAACCTCAACATATAACTCCCTCATGGAACAATACGACCGATGGGAAAATAAATTTATTTTGAAGAACCATTTCTCATCATCAACCAATAGAAAAAAGATAGATTCCATAGTGTAACTGAGAATTGTGAATGTATATAGCAAATAGAATTTATCACTTGATCAGGTCCAAGATTTAAGAAACCATTAATACTATATTGAATTTCACTAAGGGTTATACAATCAGAATTCATAACCAATATTGTTGGTTATGTACTATAAGAAGCTCCTTTCTCTACTTGAATAACCTTTATGTACTTGTAGACATAGGAAAACATGACTCTCTATGTCAAAAATGTATTTTGATCAAGATTCTAATAGTATAATTAATATTTTCAATGAGGGTTGATAATATAATTTTATTATACAGAAATTTTAGAACATATTTGTATATCCTAAAATTTTATACTAATGTTTAATTATATAATAGTTCATTTGAAAATAATTCAACGAATTGTTTTTGAAAATGAGGTTAAAAGAAGATAAAATATGAAATCATTTTAATTATATATAATAAAATAAAGATAACAATCCTAAAAAGTAAAATAGATATAAAAAATCACATTAAATGACACATGAATGATTTAAAAATACATGAAATACCATGGAATATTTCAATAGAATAGTGTTTGGATGAGATGATACATACCTATGAAGTGAAGTAAATTATGACTTATTTTAAAGTGGCATCTTAATTACATCTTCAAAATGAATGTACTTATCTTTTTAATTTTAAAAATATTTCGACCTTCTAAGGAAATCATCAATCTATGAGGATGTATCTAATTAGAAGGCTAAAAAATTGGAATTTCAAAAGTTAATTACATATATTTGGAACATGTTATTCCTCTTTAACTAAAAAATAAGATGTATTTTTATTCACTTTTAATGTCGTACTCATCTCAACTGAACATTGTTATATTCAAAAATGTTCAGGTATTTTTGATCTGTTATAAAGAATTCATGTGTTATTTATTCGGTTTTTTCTAGTCCATGTAACATTATATGATCATAATTGTAATTTTATCATAGATACTAAAATTGAATTGATGTTTTACCTAATTCTTACAACAGTTTCCTAAATTTTCTATGAATAATATTGATAATTAGGGTTTTCCATATCATCTGTATGATACTAAAATATTTTAATGTCGTCTTATATTGTAACATATGATACTCATGTTTCACAGTAATATTTTTAATCATCCTAAAGTTATATTAGTACTTTATAAATAAAATATGAATCATCTAACGTATGTCCACTAGGAGGGTCGAACCACGAGTACAGTAGTGCTCGTATTCATACATAAGTTCCCAATTGAGTCTAGATTAATATAGTATTTTTAGGATTTACACCTAGGTAAATCTATGTCTGAGGCACATCGACTTGTAGTGTCTAGATATAGATTTGATTTCCTAGATAACCACATAATATTTATCCTACCAAAATTTTGGAGTGTTTTCATTTATCTAAAAATATTACATTAATGTTTTTTGTTACTATTTATGTCTTTACTAAAGGTTTTTTCAATGGTTTATGAAGATAAGGTGATTCATCTAAAATATATCTATAAACATTAAATAAATTGGAATTCAATAATGGGTGAATCTTCTAAATCAAGGGAGTGACAAATCATATGTGTAGTTAATCCTATTTTTCATCTATTTATTCATATTTCATTATAATTCTCTGACCCCAAAAGCCCAGATATAGTGAATTATTTTATTACACTAGCATGATCCCAGATAATCAATCCTAAAGGACCAATCAGTATATAATTTTGGGAAAGCTTTATTATATACACAATACCCATATTAAATTTTTAAATACAAAATACAACATGTTACATAATAAAATTAAATAAATTTCATCCTTGAACAGTTATTCAAATATTTGTTATTCGTATCCTTGTGAAATAAAACGTAATAAGGGGGAATTAACATGCTCAGTAAGGGTATATAAAGTGGAATAAATAACAAACAAATAAGAATTTATTAATATATAATGGTAAATAACTAATAATATATACCATTAAAATATCTAGATAAGGTAATATCAATATGGAAAGGTACGAAACTGAAACTCATGCCATCTAAATCATTAAACTGAGAATAAAATTTATCGATATATTAATTCAAACAAAATCCTATGGATGAATAATAACTAAATCTACATGAGGGAAATGATTAATTATTGGATGCCATGTTTCCTAGTTATATGATACCATTACCGTCAACACCTTTCATAAGACGATATACAACATATCAAGTAAAAAGGACATCTGAGTTGGCCAAATTATTTACCTTTTGAGACTACTGATTCATCAATGAGATATCTATAAATTCTCCTCACATGTGTCACACTAGTCCAAATTATTTATCATATTCACGAAGAATTTTCCTTATCAGTATTTATCCATATAGAATATAAAATACAAATTAATCAATAATTCCGTAGTTAATAAAAAACATTCAAAGTGAACACCATATGTTAAATAATATATGATTTAGGAAATAATAATACCCATTCCATAATAATGTAGTAAATAAAAGTAATTTCCAATTAAAAACGATTACAATAAAGAGATTTTTTCTATGATAAAGTTAGCAATCACAAATGGAAGTGATTTTTCGAAAATAATTATTGAGAACATATTTAGGAAAATAATATTTAAACATACCAAAGTATATTATACCACATGAAACATTTAAATCATAATTCACATGATATAAAGCCTTTAATTACATTAATAAAAATTATTCATGATACAATGTATAAAATGGGGAAGTACTACACAATATAATTATGTGGTGTATATGGCATATGCCTCATAGAAAAAAAATAAGAAAAGAATCTCTTACCTTAGCCTTATTTTTGTTTTTTTGGTATTTATCCTCTTTTGTAGTGGTTTAGAATATGTCAATAAGTTATAATAGAATCATAATCATGTTTATAATATCAAATATTATCTTCTGAAATATTTTATTATCCTTTTGATAACACTGGTTCATTATTGTAACTATTTTGGGTTTTAATTTCATTGTTTTCTCGAGTATGTTTTGACTTGTTACTTGTTGTTACTATTTACTAGATCATGATTTCATCATTTATAGAATTTAAAATATGTATTAATTATCATATTAATTCCTTAAATATGTATATATAATTTTCTATAATATTTGGAGATAAGAAATGAAGTGCGCCGTTCCGGGAGACAGTAGGTTGTGTGTACGCATGAAGGCTACTTTCATTTCGTTTTCATTTTAAAAGAATGGAAAATAAATGATACATATGTTTAGTATACTTTCATTATCATGTTTACATTAAATATTTTATCTTTTTTTTATTAATATCGTCCTTAATTATTTCCATGTATAGCGTGAAGGAATCTCATTGCTTTGAGGGGGTGGTAGTCCACACGTCCTTAAACATTGTTTTCGTATTAAAGACAAAATGGGATGTAATAAATTTTCATGTTATAAAATGATTATAGAAGTATAAATACCTAATAAATATCATATATATCATATAAAAGTATTTTTTCTATTATAATGGCAATAATTAGTGGTCATAAATGAATAATGAATAATCATTGTGTCAAGAGGTATTAGCTCATTTTACACAGAAACAATATGTTCACTATCCTTTATATGGATGTGTGTGTAAGTTTAGGATGAATTCATAACAAAAAAAATCCTAGTATATTTAGGATATAGTTATTTTTATATAATAAATGAATAAGGAGTGAATAGGGAGTGGAGAATCAAATGAATGAAATGTTATCATTGGAAAATGTTACCATAAAATAGGGTAACTCCTTTTGGTTTATACCAAAGAGCATCCTTGTAAGTCATTTTTTCCAAATAGGAGCTTCATGGTATGTGTTAATGATTTTGGGAAACTATTTGGGCAGATCATGGACGATCCTAAGTGGTTTTATATTTGTTAGGAATACTAATAAGTGGTGGCATTTTATAGTGTACGAGGACTGGGACTCTTGTAATATTTTGACAATGGAATTGTCCCAAAATATTTCAGAATTAAAATGAAACCAATAATGAGACAAATTATATAAAATGTATTATAGGATCTAAATATGTCCATATTATATATTTTGGACAAGATTATAGTTATTTCTAGGTCTTACAGTTATAGTTTAGTCCCATATTAAGCTTAATTTAACCCTAATCGTTTTAATTAATTTTAATCACCTTGCCTGAATTTATTTTGGTCAAACAAAAGATGGTATTATTAAAAATTATAATTTATATAGATTCCAAATATAGAATCCATTTTTCCAAATTCCAATAACACAATTGGTAGAAATTTATTTAAATTTAATCCCATAGACAGAATAACAATTCGGGGGTTTTTAAAGTTAAAACATCTGAAATATAATTATGTTTTTATAATAACTATTAAAATGAAATTTCTTAAAATTACATAAATTTTATTAATTGATAAAAATATTATATAATTTAAATTTAAAATAAATTATAATTATTATAAAACATCATAAATAAATTAGTTGAAAATAATTTTTTATCTAAAATTCTGAATTTTTAACTATTCATTAAAACAAGATATATTTCTAAAAAATATCAAAAAATCACCATAACATAATATTTATGTTCTTATTTCAATTATTATGTTTATTTTGACATATTAAATAAATTTATGGGTTTAAATTCATATTAAAAATGGGTCTTCCATTAAATGTCAAAAAACTATAACATTTATAAAAGTAGTGTATTTTATATGTAATATTGGGTTTGTTATTATCTTATGAATATATAAAATATTTTATATTAGTGTAAAAATATTATATATATAATTTATAAATTTACTATATAGAATCTCTAAAAGGGTTTCAATTTAATTTTTTATAAAAACGTGACTAAATAGTTGTTTTTTTAAAATTGGGTGTTGTGTTGATTACCAAGATTTGAACAAAATAAAAAAAATGGTAATGTATTAGGGTACTACTTCTTCCCTCCTAGAAAAAATGTTTCTTATAAATTTTAGGGAGATTAACTTCAAAAAAATGTGGGTAATTTTCCTTTATAGAATCAGTTTATTCCCACGTTTCTTCTTCCATTTTTTGATATTTCCAGAAAACTTTTACTAGGCGATTCATCTGATTCCTCAATGTTTTCTCTTTCGTATCAAGAATCAGGATGGGTTCTTAAAAAAATGAATTGTTAGGTTCTAACTCAATTTCAATAGAGGATAGTACATGTGTTGGGTCTGACATATAATTCCTTAGTAGAGATATATAGAACACATCATGAACCCTTGCGAGATTTAGAGGCAATGATAAATGATAAGAAATGACTCTAAACCTTTCACAATTTTTAATTGTTATGATGTACATATTATATAGCATTTACATCTTACAAAACCTGATAACAACCTTACATGGACATACTCTAAATAAAACATTATCTCCCACTTGTAACTCTAAATATTTTATCTATTTATCGACATAGATCTTTTGGAAACTATAAACGAATTAATACAAGCCTAGATATCCTTTATAATTATTGGCATCTCTTTAACATGTTCTAGTCCTACGAGTTTCCTTTCACTAACTTCATCAAAACAAGTTGAGGTATGAAATCTTTATCTTTATAATACTACATGTGACATCATTTGAATACTTGAGTGGAAACTATTATTATATAAAAATATACCGAAGGTAAGTATTGTACCCAAATTCCTTGAAAGTTGAAAAATAATGTTCTCAACATTTCTTCCATTAATTGAATCATTCTTTTAGACCATCCATCAGTTTATGGAAGGTAGGTACAGCTCACATGAATCTTAGTTCCATGAACCATCCAAAAACTCTATAATACTTTTTTTTTGTAAACTTGGGGGTCTCAATTGAAGACAATTGATAGAGGTGCACCAAAATGTCTTAAAATATCATTAATATAGATAATTGTGAGGAGATTGATAGGTAGGTATTCTATTATACCAACTAAATGTGATTTTTGGTTTGTAGATCAAAAATAACCCATACATTTTAGGATTCCTTGGTAGTCTTGTGACAAAGTCTATAGTAATTTCATCCCATTTTCATAAAATAATTGGAAGTTGTTGTAGGACTACTTTAGGATCATGCCTTACAACATTCACTTGTTGACAAACCAGACATTGGGACACATAATCGTCAATTTCATGCTTCATGTTATCCCACCATGTTTTCCATCACGTCCGTATACAACTTTGTTCCACATGGGTGTATATTGGTATTTTATCTATTAGAATCATCCAATAATTATATTTTTTGATTTGGTATAGATGAAACAGAAATCCTCTTTCCAAATTTTAGAACACCATATTCAAAAACAATGTCTTCAAATTTTTCGTCATTCATAACTTTGATTTTTTTGGAATTCCTCATAATCATATTGTGATTTCATTATCCTATCTAATAAATATTATTTTTCAATAATTTTAAAACAATTGATTTATCTCCTTCATTAAAAATTTCCATATCCATATTTACTACATACATGAACATAGGTTCCTCCCCAATACTCATTTGGGTTATAATCAATTGATCCTTCCTACTCAAAGCATCTTCTTTCTTATTCTCTTTATCGGGGTGGTAGTGTATTGAGAAATCATAATATTGGAGTAGCTCGATCCAATTCTATAGTCTCATGTTAAGATCTTTCTATGAGAAGATTTGTTTTCAACTCTTATGATCTTTTTATATCTCACATATTTCTCTATATATATAATTTTTCCATATTTTGAAAGAGATGATTATAACCACTAAATCAAGATCATGGGTGGGATATTTCTGTTCATGAGTCTTCAAATTCCATATTACATATGAAATAAAATTATCATTTTTCATTAAGACACAACCAAGACCCTTCTTTTATGCATACCTATATATGAAAAACCCATCACTCCATGATGGTAGAGTCAAAATCAGATCATTGACAAAACTTCCCTAAATTTTATCAAAATATTCTTCACATTCCTTTTTCCAAAACCCTTAACCCCATTATGTGGGATCATAGTTAAGGTGTTATCCAATTGGGAAAAATTATGAATGAATCACTAATAGTATCCATCCTAACCAATGATGATATATTCCTCAGTTATGATTATTGGTGTACGCCATTATTTGATGGATTATTTCTTTATAGGATCAACTTATATTTCATCATTGGAGAAAATATGGCTAATAAATGCGGATTCATGATGCCAAAAACCGCACTTGAAAAATTTCCCATATAGATATTCCATTTATTATTGTAATGGCTACGATTTCCCCATAATCATCACACAACCTAAGAAATACATATTTCTTTTTTATAAAGAGGATATAAGTTCACTGTGGTGAAACAATAGTGTGAATAAATCCATTATTACCCAAATCCTTTAGTTTTTTCATCAATTACACAAATCCCACAGTGTCCATTATATAGTGAGTATTTGATATTAGCCTTGCATTAGGGATTAGATCATTTGAAAATTGAAATTAATGATATTGTGTATGTATAGGTAATTCATTAGAAAATAAATCATTATATTCTTGTATGATAGGTACTTCCTAAATTTGAGTATTTCATGCTTATTTACTGGGAGTTTTTTTCTCTTTTACATTTATTTCATTCAGCCGAGCTACTGAGGGGGGATCTAAATATGAATCAGGTGAGGAAATTTCTTCTCTAAGGATAGGGGATTATACAGATTCTTCAATGATTGTAATTTCATTCATCATTAAATAAATATTATCAACATATTTTGAGATCCAGTTCATACTAATGATTTTGTCAAAGTCAACCATAGGTACGATTATAAAGTCAGCATAAAAGGCATGTTTAGCTTTCCTAATGGGGACTGACCGACACGTATATTTTTCCTATAATGCTTCCCATATGAGTTTTGACTGAAAACTAACTTATTAAATCAAAAGGGAAGTGTTTAATTTTTTTATAGAAAATGGGTATATATTAATGTTTATGATGTTCCATAATCAAATTAGATATTGGATAAATTTTAATATAGTATTTTTTTTCCCACCACCATGTCATTTGGTACTTCCGCCTTCAATATAGTGATATCATAATCTTGGCCATATCTTTTTATCCTATTTTGTAGTGGATTACCTTGACATTTAGAATATTAGTTTTCATAGTTCCCCATATCCTTGAAGTCGTAACATTGGCTATTAGTGTTTTCTTTCTTCCCCTTCCATTCTTTAACATGATAACATATTTCTCAAAATTTATAACAAACTCCCATACCCTTCAATCATTTCCTAGGGTGTTTCCCAGTATGACTTTCTTATTTGACGCATTCCAATTTTCATGGTTCTCAAAAAAACTCTTATTTTATGGGATCCTTTAAATATATAGGATCTTGAGATTTCTATCCTCGTCTTCATAAAACGTTAAACTATTTCTTCTTCTTATAAAAAATATATGAGAAAACAGTTCCATACGTATATTTCTATTAATACCATCAAATAAGTGGTCGATTTTTCACTCTCAATTGCATATATGATCCATAGAATACCTGGATAACTTTGAAAAGGTTTCATCATAATCTTTAATACTCTCTTCTTCCTTTGGATTTATGATAAGGAACCTTCTCTTCATCTCAATTTGTTGACCAAGAGAGAAGTATTGATCGAAGAATGTATCATTGTAATTCTTCCATTCTATGGGTTCAATTTCATCCTCCTCCTTAGTATTCTAGATCAAGGGCCACCATTGATCATCATCACATTATAGACAATAGATTAATAGTGTAACCTTTTCAATTTCACTACATATTAAGGCTATGAATATTTCATCAAGTTACTTAATTCATTGGTCAACTACATTAGGATTAGTAGTCCCACTAAATGATAGGGGATTATGTTGCATAATTTGATCCACCATTATAGATACTCTCCATGTAATAGGTTTCTCCATTCAAAAAACTTGTTTTTCATAACCTGATTACTTTTTCGCTATATCTCCAAAATATTCTCTGTTCCAATACCAGCTGTAATGGTTTCCTCAATGGTAAAATAACTACATTTAATATGAGTATTAATACCATTCATCATTCCGTGATCCATTTCTAAATAAAATCGAATATACTAGATTATCTCATAAGATCATGAATTTCAAATATAGCATAACACTCATCCTAAATTCATTATAAATCATAACTTCAATTATTTGAGGGAATGTATACATTTCAATCCTTCATAATGGTAGGTAAATGGAATTCTAATTATCCTAGGAATATCACTTGGGAGTTTCTAAATAGGTGCGTAGTATAGAAAATTATCATGTACTAGGTTACCCAGAGTCTGGACTAGATCACCTTTCGAGAGTTATTACTCCCAGGTACATTTGTGCCAAAACATCTTCCCCTTATAGTATCCATATAGGGAGGTATCTCTACAGATAAAAACATAATATATACCTTAAAAATTATTGGATGTTCTTGTATACTTATCCACAATGTCAATATTATGTTATTTCTCCCAAATATTTGTTTTCTAAAACTTGCTTCCAAGGTTTCTACTAAACTTCCATTGATACCAACTATAACCCCTCAACCCCAAAAGCCTAGATCATGTGCTGTATTTTATTACATTAGTATGATATCATGGAATCAATCCCAAAGGACCGACCATTTTAGTAGTATTGGAAAAACAATACTACATATATGATAACCTAAATACAATGTGAAATATTAAATACGACACGATACATAATAATATAAAATAAACATCATCCTTGAATGGCTATTAAAATATTTATTATTCATAACCATGGGAAAGAAAACCTAATAATGGTGAACTAAAATTCTCAATATGAGTATGTAATGTGGAATAAATAATGAACTAATATGAATATATTAACCTAAAAGGTAAATAATATGTGACATATACCATTAAAATAACAAGACAATGTATTATCGAAATGGAATGGTAAGAAACCAAAAATAATTCCATTTAAATCCATAAACAGAGAATAAAATGTATACATATATATGTTAAAGAAAAATATTATGGATGAATAATAAATTAATCATAAGTAGTGTAGGGACCCTATCCTTGACGTACATGGACATTACATTACTTTTGCAGAATACTTAATACAGAACAAAAATAGACACACAGGGACCGTAAAAGTTTAGTGTCTTTGGAAACATGGAACGTAATTATCTAATCGGGGTGAAAGTTCTTCAACATCTCCCATAATGATCTTACACTTTTTGTTTCCTAACCTAAAACCATTCTTTTGATCCTGGGGGAAAATAAAACATAAAAAGGGTGAGCTCAAATTCTCAGTAAGGGTAAGCATGGATAAAATAAAACATACCATATACATTGGAACATAAAAACATGAACATAATGTTTAAACATAAAAATATTGAGCAACGACATAAAACATGGAAGTACATAAGTAATAGATCATAATGGAACATAAACCATGATAATATAGCATGGGAATAAAACATGTAATTGTGGCATCCACTAAGAACATGTAATGATTTCCATAGTTTCCAAGGCATTGCTACCAAATCATCTTAGTGACAAAGTCCCATTCTGAATCGAGTTCACTCCTCGTTTCAGTCCTGTAACACTGAACGAGATTAACTTACCGTTCCAGCCATGTCTATCTCATGAGATATAAAATCGTCACCCAATGCATTGGAGGGAGGTATAGGTCCCACCCATCTAATAATGAAATCATTCTTACTTGTGCCACAAAATAAACATACATCATTCATCACAACCCAATAAATAAAATGGGTTTCATAAACATCATCCCATCATTTCATAATCCATATAAAACAAATGGACATTTCATCATAAAAAAAGTGAACCATGTAAATCATAGAGACATTAAACTTGAAACATACACATATCAAATAATGTCATCTTAGATGGAAAATGGTTTTGATAAAATATTTGAAATGAATTCTTGAGGAAAATATCCTTTCTTCTTCAAAATCATTTTCTTTTCACAAAATGTCAAGCAATTTTAAAAGAAAATGTTTTTGTTGAAAATAGTCATGAAATATTTTAGAGGAATCTTCCTTAAAATAAGGCTTTATAAAACCGTAAAAATCTGTTCCTGCCGTATAAGTTAAAAAAACATTCTTCTCGTACTTTTGTCGGAAAAGTCAAAAAGTACCTCGCAACATAAACAGAAGAAAGATTTCTTACATACCATGTAGTAAAAGTCAAGAATGGGTAAAAATTAAATTAAACATACATGAAAAATCTTTTATAAAACATGTACATGGATGATTGAAATAACCCCAGTAAATACTTTCGAATAAGAAATCTCAGATAAAAATGAGATTTGCAAAATTACCCCTTACCTTATGTGCGATATGCTTCGTATGTATCCGAACCTCCTGTATAATGATTTAAATAATGTCATTGACTCATTACAGATTTATATTCATTGTTATGATATCATATATGGTTCACTTATGACTTTATATTACCCATTCTTTTGTAAATTCCATGTTAAAAAGTGTTTTGGGTAAAATCGTTTCATTTGTCATCCGTGTTTTGAATTGTAATTATTCATATGATTACTTAGATCACGATTACATAATTCCTGAATATAAAACATGATTTATATATAATATATATTCAGAATATACATATATATAATAGATCGATAAATGGAAATAAATACACCATTCATGGAGACGGTAGGTCGTACGTACGCATGAACGCTATTTTCGTTTCCTTATTGAGTTGAATGGAATTAGGTAGATGACATACATGTATACATAAATCCAGGAGCTCTATAATTTCATATATTTCATTATTATTTCTTATATATACTTTATAATCATTCTTAAATGGTTAACATGGAGAATGAATCTCATCGCGTTGTGGAGATGGTAGTCCGTACGTACGCACGAGCGATGATATCATTCCCATAATTATTGAATTGAATTGGGGTGGATGATAAAATATATCAGAATCAGTTTGATGTTATAATAACTATTTATATTTATTTTTTACACCATTATACCAATCCATGTAAGGTGTTAGTGGAAAAACAGATTACACCCCGGCGTGGAGACGGTATTCCGTACGTACGCACGCGCGGTGATTTTGTTTTCCGTAGGATGAATAGAAAGTGAAATAGGGTTGTTTCATATTTATAATAACAAATCAGTATATTAGTGATACTGATGTTATTAATTTATAATTAAACAACTAAAGAAGAAGATGTTGAAGAAGAAAGAAGCTTGAAAGAATCGGGAGAAGAAATTACCTCTTCTTCGATACACCTCTTTGAAACCTCCTCTTAGGGCACTAAGAATGGTCTTTAAAGTAGGACAGAACCTCTAGGATGCTTATAGGTAAGTGTAGAAGATAATTTGTCAGGGGTTGGCCGAGTTTGATGGCTCAAATTGGTGTGAGGAGGAGAGGGAGGAGGTGCCCTTTTATAAGGGAGGAGAGGGGCACCTTTGGAATTCTTAAAAATATTAATTTATAATAAATCTAACCCCACTTAAAAACCTCCATAAATTACTCATAATCAAATATTAGATACTATAGGTTGTAATCCCATCAACCAATCAAATTTAGACATGTTTTTATCTTATTTTAAACCTTATCATTTGGATTTATCCTTATTTAATCTATTTAGGTTTATTTGTGGTAATAAAATTATAAATTTTAAATTATAACAAATAATTACTTATTTGTTTTGATTTTTCCATAATTGTTTAATTTATAACATTATAGACCATATACATTTAAATTTATAATTTTTAAATATTTTTTTGATTTTTAAACAATTTTATAATATTTTATTTTTATAAAATAACAATAGTGTCAATTTTGACACTATTGATTTATTTGAATTTAAATAAAATATATAAATAAGATATGTTCGAAATAAAAGATTTAATAGATTCATAAAAAGTCATATGTATCTATAAAATTAGTGGATCACATTAAATAGTTCATATAATATTTATTTTATTATTTTGAAGACCATTTATTTGGTTTATCTCTAAATAAAATAATTACTACAACATATTTTATAATTATTTAATATACTGATTTGTTGCATAAAAATTTAAAATAAAATCCTATGATTAATATATATCTATTACCTTTCACAATAATACTTTTAATCGAATTTATCATCTTAAAATAACAATATATAAATTGTTATATTTATTAAATTATGAAGTTGACAACTTTGTCATCATTTAAAATAAAATTATATAAGTGTCATAATCACTTTTATAAGGATCCAAACGGTTATATATTATGTAATTGGATGATTAAGGTGTATATATACACTACCAATAAGTTTTGGTCAGGTTTTTGGGCTTTTTAATGGGTATTATTATTTCAATAAAAACTATATTACTTATTTTCCACTTAATAAATAATTTCTGTATCATTAATGTATCACCATAAATGGCAATTATTTAATCCCTAAAAATTCTAAATAAATTATCATGATGTAGATAATTTTATTAGATATCTGGAGACTATTCATGTTCTAAGTTTTATTATGTCTATCACTAAAATAAAATTATTATACTTATAAGATTTAAGAGAGTGACATGTTGTCACTTTCTTTGGTTTTAATAATAATTAAATTATTTTCATGGTCAAAAGTCCATAAAATTAATCTAATCATACCCTTAGTTGATATGGGATTACCTTTAGCCATCCAATAGAATTTTGGCATATGTTAGGGTAATTTTATAATATTATATTTACCCTTAATTACGTGATTTATCTTTAACTATGGTAAATAAAATTTACCGTAGTTACTATTCATAATTTCCAAAAATAAGAAGTAGCCTATTAACATAATTTGGACACACTGATTCCAAATTTGGAAGCCATTTTTTCAAATTCAATACACCGAAGTTGCAGAAATTTAATTAAAATTAATCCAGTTGTCGAATGAAAATGGGTTTTTGTTTAAAACATTGCAAAAGATTGAATTGATTTAACCTACGAATTCAATGTAAAATCAATGATAATGACATAAATTATTTTAAATGGTAAAAATATTTTCTATTTATACCTTAAAACCATTCAATATTATAATTTAACCATATAAATTATTACTATGAAAAAAGTTGTTTTTCATTAAAATATAGCGTGTTTTTACTATTCATAAAAATATGAAATTTACCAGAATAATATGAAAAATTTATCCAAAGTAAATTTTTATTTCATGATTCCAAAGAATAATTTTATTTTGTAAAATTGAACATATAAACATGTCAAAAACTTGATTTAATGTGGGTGCGCCATCAAAAGGCGGCAAAACTGCATTTTTTGAAAAATACTTGTTTTACCCGAAAAATTTATTCTGTTCTTATACCATTTTCTAGAAAATGTGTAAGTTGAATAATAATGTTATAAAATTCAAAATTTAGTTAATAATATTCATAAAAGCTAGTTCATAATAATATTATAATAATATATCTTTGTTTAGTAAAACCTGGTATTGCGTACAACACACGCTATCGAGGAAGGTCACGATTGCGTGTAATGAAAGCGAAGTCAGGGTTGCGTGTTGTGAAAGAATCCTTCGTTGTTTCTTATAACAGAATCCAACCATATTTCATTTATACATTTAATATATATATATATATATACTCAATGTTGCATAGAATAACTATTATCAAAATTTTGAGTAGCACGATCCAAGAATAGTGTTGCGTATACTGCAAGCTAATACGGTGTTGTCTATTGCGCAAGGTAATCTTGGTGTAGCATAAAAAACAAGACATTAATAAAATTATAAGAATATTTTTCATAAAATCTCGGTGTGTTACATTCTACCCCCCTTAAAATGAATTTCTCCTCGAAATTCATCGGGGTTATAAATGGTTTACTACTTGAATGTTTGTTTAATAGAAACCCACATCGTAAAAAGGAATACCAAAACATGGCTTTAAAAACTAAAGTATGAAATGTAACTGTTACACAAATTAACTCATCACTGGGTTTCTACATAAGAGAACATATGTGAAAATATAGATATGGAAGAAAAATCTGACCATCATGTTCTGATGGAGAGTGGTAGAGAACATGGCTATGAAAAAGCCAACAATCACAAAGCTATTGATTTGTGATGATCTAAGGTACCATCTGATTCATCGGATATAAGGGAACTAGGACAACATTTTTGGTTTTCATGATCATTTCCCTAAAGTTGATGAATTAAAAGATATACTTGCATGATTTTGGTACAATCTCACTATTGTTCGTGAATTGAACAGTTTCCACTTCATCCGTTAAAGAAATGAAGTTGAATTTGTTATTCGTGATGTGTTAGCAGATCATGTGATAGAATGATGGGTCATTCCATCTCCTTCAAACAAAAGGTTAGAAAAAGTTATAAGTCCATCTTATGGTTAGATTAATCGTATATGGTTCCAAAAATGAACTTATACTTCATATATCATACCGCTTAATAAAATAAAACTAGTTTCTACTAACCAGGGACTTCCTGTAGGCCAGTGGTAGGCGATAAAGGCCAGTCGCACTTCGGTTGTGGGTTCGATTCCCACAGCTTTGTCCGACGTGATGGGATGTCGCCCGTCCTGTAGGTTTTCCATTTTCTAAAACAACATTACTATATCATCCCATCAATAATATCAAAAAAGGTTCTATCCTTAAACAATACTAACATATGTCCAACATAATCCATTCCATTATTTAGGCTTATCCATAATATTGCAGTCCATTGTCATATTATAGTGAAAATGATTACCAAAGATTTTATATAAGAAGAATGTTAATACCATTGTTGATCCCCATATATCATAAGATATGTATTGTTGGTCACATTACAAACGTTCGAAGGCCTTAATCTTGTATTCTCTTGAAAAATGAAAACCCATTGAACCTTAGTGAAAACATGAATGCAGTTAAAAGTTAACACTTTCCACATACCAAAATCCTCAAAATTCTATATACTCAAACCATGATATCACTTAGTCCTTATATCAATCATGAGATCATGAATAAAATCAAACATATCATTATCTTCTTATTCCTTCATTATGAGCATATCATCTACTTTACAAAAATATCTGAATAACATTCCATGGTTACTGGTACTATTCAACATATAATTTAAAATAAATTTAGGAAAAACAATAGTGTAACAATCTTTAGATGATTCTTTATTCCATAGTACCATTAACTATACAACATAACTCTCGATAAACATACAATCATTCCACTACCTTCTAAAAGTACCGACTGAGCATCAACACTTCTTTCATCTCATATATCATTTGTAGTCTCCTCATCATCATCCACATAAATACTATCCATATGACCATGCTAATTCCCTTCATGAGATTTTCTATTTTGGCATCGGTTTGCATAATTCCCGTACATTCCACATTTAAAACATCTAATCATTGTTGATGTCGTAGCAATACCATTATCCTTGTCCATGGTGTTAACTGAACCATTTCCTTTGCACTTACTGGCTTTGTGTCTTTCTTTTCCACACCCAAAGCATCTTCCAGTTCCTTTGAAACAATCTCCCTGATGCCTCTTCCAACATGATTTACATGAGGGAAATTGAACATTCTTTCCTCTATGATCATCATGAAACTCCAAATTTCTCTTATTATCTGAGTCGGGAAACGTACCAAAGTTGAGATTATTGATCATTTTATGAGATTGCTGATTAGGAATAATAACGAAGTTTGGACTTCTGTATCCCGTTTCATTTGGTTTCTCATGAAGAAAATCATTCCATTGTCCGTCATATCCTCCATTATCATGAATCTTCCAGTTTCCAGCCATTTTCTAAAACCCAAAAAAATAGTGTGAGAGGCAAAAATCATGCTAGGGGAAACAACATACTACAGGGGGAGCACCCTCAATATCTAACATCATAGGTTAAATTCAATGATCGTTACGATAGTTCTAGGACTATATCCTATACGTATTCTTATCCTTAGGTACATCCCTAGACATACCTTAGAAATATCTCTAGGTATCTCACTAACGTTTTCATATCCTAGTTTCCAAAGGTTGACTAAACCTTTCCTCTGATACCAACTGTAGAGACCCTATGCTTGACATACATGGACATTACATTACTTTTGCAGAATAATTAATACATAACAAAAACAGACACACAAGGACCGTAATAGTTTAGTGTCTTTGGAAACAAGGAACGTAATCTTCTAATCGTGGTGAAATATATTCAACATCTCCCATAAAGATCTTCATCTTTTTGTTGCCTGACCTAAAACCTTTCTTTTGATCCTGTGGGAAAATAAAACATAAAAAGGGTGAGCTCAAATGCTCAGTAAGGGTAAGCATGGATAAAATAAAACATACCATATACATTGGAACTTAAAAACATGAACATAATGTTTAAACATAAAAATCTTGAGCAATGACATAAAACATGGAAGTACATAAGGAATAGATCATAATGGAACATAAACCATGATAAAATAGCATGGGAATAAAACATGTAATTGTGGAATCCATTAAGCACATGTAATGATTTCCATAGTAGCCAAGGCATTGCTGCCAAGACTATATTAGTGGACAAAGTCCCATTATGAATCGAGTTCACTCCTCGTTTCAGTCCTGTAACACTGAACCAGATTAAGTTACCGTTCCATCCATTTTTATCTGATGAGATATAAAATCTTTACCCAATTCATTGGAGGGAGATATAGGTCCCACCCATCTCATAATGAAATCATTCTTACTTGTGCCACAAAATAAACATACATTAGTCATCATAACCCAATAAATAAAATGGGTTTCATAAACATCATCCCATCATTTCATAATCCATATAAAACAAATGGACATTTCATCATAAAAAAAGTGAACCATGTAAATCATAGATACATTATACTTGAAACATACCCATATCAAATAATGTCATCTTAGATGGAAAATGGTTTTGATAAAATATTTGAAATGAGTTCTTGAGGAAAATATCCTTTATTCTTCAAAATCATTTTATTTTCACAAAATGTCATAAAATTTTAAAATAAAATTATTTTGTTGAAAATGTTCATGAAATCCTTTAGAGGAATCTTCATGAAAATAAGGCTTTATAAAACTGTAAAAATATGTTCGTGCCATATAAGTTAAAAAAACATTCTTCTTGTACTTTTGTCGGAAAAGTCAAAAAGTACCTCGTAACGTAAACAAAAGAAAGATTCCTTACATACCATGTAGTAAAAGTCAAGAATGGGTAAAAAGGAAATTAAACATACATGAAAACTCTTTTATAAAACATGGACATGGATGATTGAAATAACCCCAGTAAATACTTTCGAATAAGCAATCTCAGATAAAAATGAGATTTACAAAATTATCCCTTACCTTATGTCCGATATGCTTCGTAGGTATCCGAACCTCCTGTATAATGATTTAAATAATGACATTGACTTATTATAGAATCATATTCATTGTTATTATATCATATATGGTTCACTTATGAATTTATATTACCCGTTCTTCTGTAAATTCCATGTTAAAGAGTGTTTTGGTTAAAATCGTTTCATTTGTCATTCGTGTTTTGACTTGTAATTATTCATATGATTACTTAGATCACGATTACATAATTCCTGAATATAAAACATGATTTATATATAATATATATTCAGAATATACATATATATAATAGATCGATAAATGGAAATAAATACACTGTTCATGGAGACGGTTGGCCGTACGTACGCATGAACGTTGTTTTCGTTTCCTTATTAAGTTGAATGGAATTAGGTAGATGAAATACATATATACATAAATCCCGTAGCTTTATAATTTCATATATTTCATTATTATTTCTTATATATACTTTATAATCATTCTTAAATGGTTAACATGGAGAATGAATCTCATCGCGTCGGGGAGATGGTAGTCCGTACGTACGCACGAGCGATGATATCATTTCCATAATTATTGAATTGAATTGGAGTGGATGATAAAATATATCAGAATAATTATGATGTTATAATTACTATGTATAGTTATTCTTTACACCATTATACCAATCCATGTAAGGTGTTGGTGGAAAAACAGATTACACCACAGCGTGGAGACGATATTCTGTACGTACGCACGCGCGGTGATTTTGTTTTCCATAGGATGGATAGAAGGTGAATGGGGTTGTTTAATATTTATAATAACAAATCAGTATATTAGTGATACTGATGTTATTAATTTATAATTAGACAACTAAATAAGAAGAAGTTGAAGAAGAAAGAAGCTTGAAAGAATCAGGAGAAGAAATTACCTCTTCTTCGATGCGCCTCATTGAAACCTCCTCTTAGGGCACTAAGATTGGTCTTTAAAGTAGACCAGAACCTCTAGGATGTTTCTAGGAAAGTAGAAAAGATACTTTTTCAGGGGTTGGACGTTCTTCAAGGCTCAAATTGGTGTGAGGAGGAGTGGGAGGAGGTGCCCTTTTATAAGGGAGGAGAGGGGCACCTTTGGAATTCTTAAAATTATTAATTTATAATAAATCTAACCCCACTTAAAAACCTCCAAAAATGACTCATAATCGATTCTTAGATGATATAGGGTTGTAATACCATCAACAAATCTATTTTAGACATATTTTGATCTTATTTTAATCCTTATCATTTTGATTTATCCTTATTTATTCTATTTAAGTTTATTTGTGGTAATAAAATTATAAATTATAAATTATAACAAATAATTACTTATTTGTTGTGTGTTTTTCATAATTGTTTACTTTATAAAATGATAGACAATTTAAATATAAATTTATAATTTTTAAATATTTTTGTTATTTTTAAACAATTTTATAATATGTTATTTTTATAAAATAACAATAGTGTCAATTTTGACACTATTCATTTATTTGAATTTAAATTAAATATATACAGAAGATATGTTCTAACTAAAAGATTTAATAGATTCATAAAAGGTCATATGTATCTATATAATTAATTTATCACATTAAATAGTTCATATAATATTTATTTTATTATTTTTAAAACCATTTATTTGGTTTATCTCTTAATAAAATAATTACTACAACATTTTTGTATAATTATTTAATATACTGATTTATTGCATAAAAATTTAAATTAAAATTCTATGATGATGATAAATCTATTACCTTTCACAATAATACTTTTAATCTAATTTATCATCTTAAAATAACAATATTTAAATTTTTATATTTATTAAAATATGAAGGTGACAACTTTGGAATCATTTAAAATAAAATAATATAAGTGTCATAATCACTTTTATAAGGATCGAAACGGTTATATATTAGGTCATTGGATGATTAAGGTGTATATATACACTAGAAATATGTTTTGGTCCGGTTTGTGGGCCTTTTAATGGGTATTATTATTTCAATAAAAACTATATTACTTATTTTCCACTTAATAAATAATTTCTGTATCATTAATGTATCATCCTAAATGACAATTATTTAATCCATAAAAATTCTAAATAAATTATCATGATGTAGATAATTTTATTATATTTCTGGAGACTATTTATGTTCGAAGTTTTATGATGTTTATCACTAAATAAAAATTATTATACTTATAAGATTTAAGAGAGTGACATGTTGTCACTTTCTTTGGTTTTAATAATAATTAAATTATTTTCATGGTCAAAAGTCCATAAAATGAATCTAATCTGACCCTTAGTTGATATGGGATTACTTTTAGCCGTCCAATAGAATTTTTTCATGTGTTATGGAAATTTTATAATATTATATTTACCCATAATTACCCGATTTATCTTTAACTATGGTAAATAAAATTTACCGTAGTTACTATTCAAAATTTCCAAAAATAAAAAGTAGCCTATTAACATAATTTGGACCCACTGATTCCAAATATGGAATCCATTTTTTCAAATTCAATACACCGAAGTTGCATAAATTAAATTAAAATTAATCCCGTTGTCGAATGAAAACGGGTTTTTGTTTAAAACATTGAAAAAGATTGAATTGATTTAACCTACGAATTCAATGTAAAATCAATGCTAATGACATAAATTATCTTAAATGGTAAAAATATATTATATTTATACCTTTAATCAATTCATTATTATAATTTAATTATACAAATTATTACGATGAAAAATGTTCTTTTTCATTAAAATATAGCGTGTTTTTACTATTCATCAAAATATGAAAGTTACCAGAATAATACGAAAAATTTATCCAAAGTAAATTTTTATTTCTTGAATCCAATGAAGAATTTTAATTTTTTAAATTGATCTTATAAACATGTCAAAAACTAGATTTAAAGTGGGTGCGCCATCAAAAGGCGACAAATCAGCATTTTTTAAAAAATACTTATTTTACCCGAAAAAATTATTTTGTTCATATACCATGTTCTAGAAAATGTGTAAGAAGAATAATAATGTTATAAAATTCAAAAATTAGTTAATACTATTTATAAATGGTAGTTCATAATAATATTATAATAATATATCGTTGTTTAGTAAAACCAGGTATTGCGTACAACACACACTATCGAGGAAGGTTGCGATTGCGTGTAAAGCAAGCCAAGTCAGGGTTGCGTGTTGTGAAAGAATCCTTCGTTGTTTCATATAACAAAATCCAACCATATTTCATTTATAAATTTAATATATATATATATATACTCAATGTTGCGTAGAATAACTATTATCAAAATTGTGTGCAACACGATGCAAGAATAGTGTTGCGTATACTGCTAGCTAATACGGTGTTGTGTATAGCGCAAGGTAATCTTGGTGTAGCATACAAAACAAGACATTAATGAAATTAAAAGAATATTTTTCATAAAATCTTGGGGTGTTACAAGGAGGTAAAATATTAATTATTGGATTCCATGATTCTTAGTTACATGGTAAATTTATTGTCAAAACCTTTCATAAGAGAATTTACAAATTATCAGGTAACAATCCAACTTATTTTTCCAGGTGATTCATCTCATGAAACTTTCGACACATTTAAAGGATATCAATAACCAAGACCCACTCGTATTGTACCAGTCTTAACAATTTCACATATTCATGAACAATGCATCTTATCAAAATGTATATATATTTAATAGAAGATACATATTTATCAATAATTCCCCAGTTAATCAAATAACTAGCAAGGTGAACAATGTATTTGAAATGATATATGTTTTATGAAATAATAATAGATATTTTGAGATAATTTGGATAATATAGTTAATTTCAAATGAATAATAATTACAATAAAGTTATTTTATCCAAGATAATGTTAATATTAACAAATGGACTTGATATTTCAAAGACAATCATAAAAAACATTTTTGATGAAAATAATATTTAAACATACCAATGATTTCCATAACACTAGAAACATTTAAATCATAATTTCATTGAAGGGAATTTTTTTCATACCCTAAATAAAAATGATTCATGATATAATGTATTAAAAGGTGTATTACTACACAAAAGAATAAATTGCTATATATGGTGTTTTCCTCATGAAAAGAAAAGTATGACTAGAATCCCTTACCTTAACCTTCCTTTCATTGTGTGGTACTTATAATATTTTATAGAGGATAAAAATATTTAACTAACTTATATAATAACCATAATCATGATTATAATATCTTATAATAACTTTTTTACATTATTT
This sequence comes from Viscum album, assembly GCA_963277665.1. Taxonomy (NCBI): domain Eukaryota; kingdom Viridiplantae; phylum Streptophyta; class Magnoliopsida; order Santalales; family Viscaceae; genus Viscum; species Viscum album. The sequence continues at coordinate 1,076,160,403 of OY728129.1, forward strand.
AATTTCCATTTTGTTTAAATTTTTTCTTAATTTTAACTATTTCGATTGTTAATTGCCTACTTTTCTCAAGTATGTTTTTACTTATTAATTGTCATTAAAATTTCATTGATCATGATTTCATCATATCCATAATATAGAAAAAGATATAATTTTCATATATATTTAGTAAACATTCACATTGAAAATTCCATTATATTTGGATATATGAAATGATGTTAACTATTCACGGAGATGGTAGGTCGTATGTACGCAAGCATGGTACTTTAATTTCATTATAATATTAAATGAATGAAAAATAAACTATATATATGTATATAATATCTAAATTATCATATATATGTTAAATATTTTACATGGTTTTATTAAAATCTTCTATAATACGTTTTATTTGTAGTATGAACGAATCACATTGCTTCGAGGGGGTGTTAGTCCACACTTCCAAAAATGATGTTATCATATTAATAAAAATAGTAAGTATGAAAGGTATGTGTTATAATAAGATTAAATATGAATAAATAAATATTAAATATTATATATATCAAATATATGTACAGTTTCCATCATAATGTTCACCCTGATATGTGTTAAAGGAAAAATGATCAATCATTATTTCATGAGGTAACAATTTTCCCAACAGAGAAACATTATGTTTGTTTCCATTTAGATGGAGGTGTGTGTAAGTATATGTATAATTAAAAACATAAAATCATGTTATTATATTTATTATACCAGTTTTGTTATATAATCCTGCAATTAGAAGAGTACAATAAGTGGAGATGCAAAATAAAGAAAATATATCGTTCGAAAATGTTACCTTAAAATCAGGTAACTCCCTTTTGTTTATACCAATGGGATTACTTGGAAGTATTTCTTCCAAAATGTATGCATCATGGTATAGGGCATGTATTTTTTTCAATAAATTTGGGATAATCTTGGATGAAAATAAGTGTTTTGATATGTGTTAGTAATGTGGACAAGCGGGGGCCTTTAATATTGGAGGAGTGACACTATTGTAATATTTTGACAATAGAATTATCCCCACATTTTTCATGTTGAAAGTGGATCCAATAATTAACCCAATTATATAAAATATAGTATATTGCCTACATATGTCCATAAAATATATTTTGTACAATCTTATAGGTATATTTGGGCCTTAAGGTTGAGGATTAGTCTCTTATTAAGTATAATTTAACTTTGAACGTTGTAATTAGTTTTAATAACTTTCAATAATATTTTTGGAAAAAACAGTTGGTCTTATTAGAAATTATAAATTTTTCTAATTCCAAATATTGAATAGATTTTTCTATATTCTAATTACTGAAGTGGTAGACATTATTTTAATTGTTATCATGTAGATGGAACGATAATGCATGTTTTTCTATAGTAAAATCATCTGAAAGTTTGCTATTTTTTTATAATCAATTTAAAAGTGAAATTTATTCTAATGAAATAAATTGTATTAATTGAAAAAAATATATCTAATTAAACATAAAAACAAATAAATGTATAATTTAACCATATGAATTTTTTATATGATAAATCAGTTGTGAAATGAAATAGAGTACTTTTAACTACTAAGTAAAAATGATATGTTTCTGAAAAAGAAAAAAAATTACCATAACCTAAATTTTATTATTCTATTTAAAGTATGAAGTTTATATCTACATATTAATTCAATTAATGTGTCAAAATTATGATTTAAAATGGGATCTCTATTAAAAAGGGTCAAAACTACTTTTATAAAAATATAGTATTTTATATGCAATATTGAGTTTGTTCTTATATTTTATCTTTATAAAATATATTAGATTTTTGTAAATGTATTTGGTTGGATATACAATATATTAATTTACAATATAAACTCTATATAAGTGTTAAATTTTATTGACTTTGAAAAACGTGACTAAATAATGTTTTGTTTAAATTGGGTGTTGTGTGTATGGCCCATATTTCAAAAAAAAATATATCTAAAGGGAAAATTTGGTAAAGTATTGGGGTGATAAATTCATCCTATATTTATTCTTTGTTCATAAAAAATTATCTTTATTAATAATTAGTTAATTATTGTTTAATAATTTATTAATCAATGGTTAATCATTAGTTAATCATTGGTTAATTATTAGTTGATCATTCTTTACTCATTACATAATCATTGGTTAATCATTCATTACTAATTATTTAGTAATTAATTATTAAATATATAATAATTACATAATAATTACATAATAAATAGTTAATAATTAGTTAATAATTATTTAATCCTTAGTTAATTAGTATTTAACTAATAGTTAATCTTTAGTTTATTATTCTATAATCATTAGTTAATAATTTGTTAATAATTATTTAATCAATACGGAATCATTAATTAATCATTAATTAATCATTAATTAATCATTAATTAATCATCCAATCATCATTGTTTAACCATTCCTTAATCACTCATTAATTATTCATTAATCATTACTTAAACTTTAGTTAATCAATAATTAATCGTTAGTTAATGATTAATCAATCATTAGCTAGTCATCTTTTAATCATAAGTTATTCAGAAGTTAATCATTAGTTAATCAATAGTTGATTAATCATTAGTTGATCATTAGTTAATAATTACTAAATAATTAGTTAATCAATATATAATCATTATATAATCATTACGTAATCAACCTTGGCTCATTAGTTAATCATTCTTTAAACATTTTTATCATTCATTAATCCTTATTCATTCAGTAGTAAATAATTATTAAAACATTAGTAATTTCTTAGTTATTTTTTCCTTAATAATTATTTTGTCATATGATATTCAATATTTAATTATTATTAGCTAAAAATATATGTAATAAATATTTAATCCTAAGTAATTAATTATTTAATCTTTACGTAATCATTAATAAAATTAACAATTATATCTAAACTATATATAACTAACTATACTACTAAATTTATAACATCTTTAGAAATAAATACAAATATATCAATGAATTAAATATATAAATTTAATATAAATAGGAGGAAATACCTCTAAATGATACATTACAAAAAATATGTTCTTCTTTAAGTCCACTAGAACTTCCACACACAAATGAAGCTTATTTTAGAGAGAGAATGATGGAGAGGGAGAGTGAGAGAGAGTATAATTTAGAGATATGGATAGATTTTAAAGTGAGTAGGGTGCCTTTTTATATTCACTTAATGGAATGGTCTCACCCCCCCCCCCCCCGCCGCATTTCTCCTTTACATTAAGTGAAAGGAATCCACTCCTCATATGTATTTCACTATATTTTTAGTGAAATATGGTCTCCCCACAACCAATTTTTCAATTTCATCGATCTATGTCAAGTAGAGTGAAAGGAAACACATTCCTTACCTCCATTAAATAAATATGAATGGTGGTAGGGCTTCTACAACCTTTCGGATACACATTTTAAAAAAAAATTAACATCCTACAATTTAAAAAAACATTCTAGAAACCCTTAAAAAACTTCAACATTCTGCTACCACCTCCATCCACTTCATGTAACTATTATATTTATATGGATCCACTACCGCCCTCATATGATACTGCCAAACATAAATCCTACTACCATTATTTGAGTTTTTTATTTGTTTTTTTTAATGTGTGCAGGTTAATTATTATTTTAAAAGTATGCTTGAAAGGAGATAGGGGGCTTCACTATTCTCCGCCCAAGATCAGTGGCATGGAAAAGGTGGCAGGAGGGGTGTTGTTATCATAAAGATAATGTGAAATGTAGTTGGGTGTACCTTTCATCTATGGTTCAAGTGAAATACGACACCCTTTTCGGCCTTTCAGTTAATGAACTGTACAAGGAACCCCCCATCATCCTTACATAAAAATTCATCTTTATATCGATATTGCAACCTCTCTCTCTCTTGAAGAAGTATTATTCATGTGTAGAAGATCTGGTGGCCTAAAATAAGTCTTTATTTATTATGAAACATCATTTAGATGTATTATTTCTTATTTAATTTAATTTTATTTATTTATTTAGTTGATTTATTTTTTGTTATTTTAACATATTCTCTCTATTATGTAGTTTAGTTAGTTATTTATAGTCTACAAATAAAAGTTATTATTAGTCATGATTATGTATAGATTAAATTATGAATGTTATGATTATTTAATGAATAATTAATGATATGGATTCAATAAATTATGATAAAATTATTACTGTGTAATGATTAATGATTTATTAATGAATGAATATAGATGTAATGACTAATTATAGATTAAGTGACGATTAAAAGTTAATTGAGTAGTGATTAATGATTGATTAAGTAATTATTAAAAAATATTAATGTATAATTGAAGAATGATTAAGGTATGATTAATGAATTATTAAGTGATTATTAGAGATTGATAAAGGGATGATTAAAAATTGATTACAGGATGGTTAAATGTTGATTTATGAATGATAAAAGAATGATTAAAGAATGATTAACCAATGTTTAACTAATAGTTAAGACATAATTATCTAAGGATTAAATAATGATGATCTGATGATTAACTATGGATTAACTAATGGTTAAATAATGGTTAAGTAATTGTTAGGTAATGACTACCTTCATGATTTAGGATATAAGAAAACATTTTAAAAGTTTGATAGCAGAAGGATAACGTGGTTATCTATGAAATAAAATCCATATTTGGATACAAACTAGTGGATGTGGCTTTGGCATAGACATACCTAAGATTAAAAACTCCAATAAGGTGTCATAGGCCTGACCTGAGGAAACCTGGTACACAATAACATGCCTTGCTGCATCCTGGTTTGACGCTCCAAGGGGATATGCATTATATGATTCATAGTTTCTTTATAAACAACTGAAACCCCATAGTTTGATCAAAAATGGTACTAAGAAAAATTATTATCAACGTTTCGGATATAAGAAGATGTTGTAAAATTTTATAATAATAATCATTATATGCTTTAAACTCATTGGGAACAATACGCAGAAAATATTTTGGAATGTGTGGTAAAATAAAGAAAACAAAAAATCAGTTTGATTATCATTGATAAAAATAACATTAAGATCATATAAAGTTAAATGGATAATAACAAACACATTAAATAACACATGAATAATTTTCAACATATAAAAAATAAATTGATATTATTCAATAGAACATGGTTTTGATGACGTGAGCCTCACTTCAGACGTGAGGTAAAATATATCTTATTTTTTATTGGAATCTTAATAACAACTTCTAAAGATATGTAAATAACATTTGAATTTTTTAAAATTTTGGACCTTCTAACGAAATGTTATATATTTTATTAGAAGTCTGATAGACTTTGAAAATTAAAAATTTATGTACTTATCCCTAGAGTATTTTATTAAGATTACATCTTAAATTACGTTGGATTTTACCTCATGTCAGAAGTGAGGATCATCTCAACCAAACCATATTATATTGAAAAATGTCAAGGTATTTCTTCTATATTTTACAAAATTCATTTGTTATTTAATGTCTTTATTCTTCTCTATTTTACTTTATATGATCATATTTTTCATTTTATCAATGATAAAAAAGCTCATTTAATTTTTTCTCTTCATTTTACCTCTATTCAAAAAATATTCTGTGAATTATATTATAATAAAATTTTATATAACCAAACATTATTATAATATTTTATTGTATTAAATGATGTTAAAAAATTTACATATAATAAATATTATATGGTCAACAATCATTATAAATCTTAGTAACTCTATCAAAATATTGATCAAAACACATTTTCGATGTAGGGAGTCATGTTTTTCTTGTGTGTACTACTACATGGAGGATTATTCAAACATGGAAAGGAGTTTCTTACAGTACACAACAAATAACAATGTTTTGTACAGTTAATTGTGTAACCCTAAGTGAACTTGAAGACATAATTGTACGAAGATTTATAAATACAATATTGGTTGGACAAAGTCCACCCCATGAAACTAACATTATTCCATATGTTTCATATGAGGAAAACATAGATGATCTCTTGGATATACATGTAAATTTCACTTCTGATGATGATTTTTGTAAATATACACCAAACTGTAATAAAAGTGTTGATGAGGAGGTAGGAGGAAAAGTTGGGGTGGATGTTTCTAGAAATCCATTAATTTTATAGAATCCTAGACCCATAATAAAACATCCACCACTGTTCTCATATTAGTTGGAAGAAATGAAATGTGTCTCTGCATTCAATTTCAATACCCTCACACCCTCAACTGAGTTTCCTAGAGTTGTTCCAGATAGGTTTAGTGAGCTAGAAAAAACATTCTAGGATGGAAGGGATTTTTAAGTAAAGATGCATTTAAAACCAACCTAAAGATATTTCACATTGAGAGGTAGTATAGATATATAGTTCAAGAATCAGGCTTTAATAAATACCTCATACAATTCGACTAGTATATGTATGATTGTAGATTCCAAATGAAAGTAACTCCAAAAAATGTATTTGAAGGTTGGAGAATCTCAAGGATTGAGGTAGCTCATACTTGCATTCAGCCATGCATGGCACAAGATCATACCTCATCAGATGCTGAATTTGATTCATTAATTTTAATCGAGATGATTATAAAAAGATGAGATTTTCTTATAGCCCTTGTGAAATACAAAATACAAAAAACATTCGATTATAATATTTCCTATAATAAGGCATTGGTGGAGAAATATAAGGCAATAATTTAGGTCTATGTTGATTGAGATGACTCGTATCTGGTGATTACACAATTTCTATCCATATCAAGACACAGTAAAAAAGTTTTCTTCCATTTTCGTATGAATTAACATGTGTCTCAATATCACCAAATTGACCCATATTGTGTTCAACTTCATCGTTTGTTCTGGGCATTCATCCCATATATCTCCACATTCTGTTTCAGAAAATAGTTCGTTTATATTGATGGAATGTTTCTATATGGAAATTACATGGGAATATTGTTGATTTCTACAATCTTGGATAGAAACCATTAACCTCTTTATCTTTCCTTTTCAACTATGGATAAAGATAACATTGAATCATGAAGTTGGGTTTTTCAAGGTATCAGCAAACATTGCACTTGAATTCAGGGTGTCCGTTTGACATGTGATTATCATCATGAAATTAATGAGGCAATAAATAATGACCCTGATAGACAGAGACAACCAAATTTACATCATCAGTACTGCATTTGAAACATTTTTGTAAATGTGTAGAAAATATTCCATAATGACCCTATGAAAAAGGAATTCAGAAGGATATATATGAAATGTCTTTGTTATTTTTTACAATTTTAACAGCAGGATAAAATCAATTTTTATAAAATATGATCACTTTTGTGTAGAATATGAGCCATATCAATGGAGGTTTGAAAAACGTTTCGAACAAACATCTAGGGAAAATCAAGAAGTGTATGAATATATGAGGGGGATTCCAAAAGAAAAATGGACATGGGAAAAATTTGAGCAAATAATAATGAATCATACCATCTTTTGGGAAATAATACATAAATTAGAAATCACCCCATTTTATAGAAAAATTTTAGATAACAAAGACAATATGTTTTTTATATAAATTTAAAATACAATATCTTACAAAAATCCTTTTTCTAGGTAAAAAACATATCTCCAAAACACATTATTAACATTCATTGAAAACATGAAGAAAGAACAACTTCTTTTGAGAAGAAAGGACTTCATAAAACAATTTCAATAAACATGTCATATCTTATATTTTATAAGTCATAACATTTTGTTGTACATAACATTATATATACATTTTAGAATTACCAATCATTTCATTATTTTATATACAGATGAATGATACCATACTACTCACTGACCATGAAAGGCATGTTTCCTAGACCATAGAAGGTGGTGGTGATGTTGGAGAGATCAAGGTGTGTTGAGCACACCATTTTTTTCACACATCACCTCCACCTTCCATTACACGATACATGCACCGTGTTTGATTCTACATCATTAGAGTATCAAATTTCACATTTCTTGACCATCACCTACTTGGTTCCCTCAAATAGAGGTAAGGCTATAGAAACATTCCACCTACCGGAGGGAGAGATGACCATCACCCTCAAGGATGTGGTGTTTCTTCTAGTTCTTATTATCTAAGGGTAATCCATTATTGGACCCACATGTGCATCATGGCCTGACCATGTTCAGCGATTTTTTGGCATCTTAATTTTGGTTTACCGTAGGGCTACAGATGGTGGGTCGATATCTATGACCTGGATGGAGGAGCAGTTTCCACATATATCAAATAATGCTGATGTCCAAACTATCATTTGTTATGCTTGTGCATATTTATTACGGCTCATTGGAGGGACAATGTGTGATGATCACTCGGGGAAGAACTTGCACATGATATATCTAGGCCAACTGGAGTACTTTGATCGGGCTGGGAGGTATATCTTAGGATCTACTTATTTTTCATACACTTACAGATAATTATTCATGCTATACTACAAAGAAACACAAATCATGTGGGATGCATCATCCTTTCAGATGTTGCAATGGGAACACATCCCTTTCATTCCACCATTTCCTTGTTGGTCTGCCACTATCAGTAGTGGTGTTTGATGATGCTCCATGTGTATGTTGGTATGATCACACATCTCTATTGGATTCTGATTCAATTAGGACTTTTTGAATTTAATATCAAATTACTTATCACTTTCAATACTGTATTTTACAGGTGGACTTAGAGACACAGATTCATCATAGTTCTGGCACACCATTTGGGTGCATACCGGCTCGTGGTTTGAAGTTCTCCTACCTGAGCTGGTAAGTATATACAGTCTCTGACTTTCTAACAAATTTATTAATAGAATTTATTTTGATTTTTAATATCTACCTTTTTTGAAAAAGATCACATGTCCTATTAGATTACATGGATTCCATAATGAGATATACTGGTCTAGTTGCCAAAATATTGCACTATTGGACTTCATGTTTCTATGGTTTTAGTTCATATCATTTACTTCCATATTATTGAGTGGGATTAGTCTGATAAAGACATGAGTTAGTTTTTTTGTGTTCATCGAATTCCGTTATAGTTGGGAGAAACATTAGAGCTTCATCACATGAAGCAGGTTGGGAGGAAGACTGTGGACTGGAATCGAGTACACGCCGACTATCTCGACCTTTTGGAAAGACATGAAAATATTCATATCTAGGGTATACCTATGATGTGACTCTATCTTTCATAGCTGGTCGAGTATGATCCATAGACTGAAGTCTATAGTATATCTTACTTAACACAGTAGATAGATTAATGATATGTAATGTCAATAAATTTCCTTTAGTTTGTTTATTGAACTATATTCTAATTCATTTTAAATCTCTTTACAGTGTAATCACACATAGGATATTATTCGCGTGAGTGATCTAAAAGAGTGGGTGCTTAGTTGGGCAGTGTTAAATACTACATCATTTGAGATGAGGTCATATTATCATCTGATTCATGAGAGAATCTTTGAGAGGACACTCCATGGAGTGGAGGTTACAATCCTGGGAGTGGGGGTTCCAGATTAGTTACATCCTCCAGCAGCTGCTGATATAGAGGAGCCATGATGAAGTAGTCTGTATCATCCTACACATGAGCCCTCACCTGTTCTATAGGTAGAGGCCATCCTTCATGCAGTCCAACCTCAGTCGATTGTGGATTTGCATCAGGCAGCAGGGGATCGGTCTTTATTTACATGATATCTATAGTTCTCTCCAGCTTGGGGTCCAGATACATCATAGCATTGGATCCCCAAAACAATGATGGAAGGTCCCTCTACTACCATATTGGGAGATGGATCATGACACAATACAACATGTAGTGGATACCTGCTCCCACAGACACTAAAGTAGAGTATTCGAAGGTCGACATTCTAGTGCCTGATGACCAATCCTCTCTAGGTCATTAGACTCCACCCCATCATAGATCTCGATGATCTCAATACAGGCATACCCTTCGCAGACCACCATGTTGGACGAAATCTCTTCATCATAGAAAATTATTATACTAGATCAAGTCTGTGTTTAATGTCTATTTAAATGAAAATATTGTTATTATTATCAGGCATTTTTACATATTTTTCCAGTTTTTTTGGTTTTCATTAATATTTTAGTCACAATTTATATTTTATATGATTTTCATGTTCACTATTTGAATCATAGGAAAACATATTAAATTTCAAGTAGGTATCATTAAAATATTATAAAATATATATTATAAAAACAATCTAAAAAAAATTAAAATATATCCAAAAAATGTAAAAAGTTGTTGAAAATAAAATTCATTTAATAAATATAGTAAATTAATGAAAATAAGAAGACGGTAAAAAAACAATTGTAAATACCATTTCAATGGTTTAAAACAATATTAAAAAATAGTTTTAATATAAAAACGATGATGTTGGAACATTATAGATTCATAATAACGCTAGAGGGTCATTATTTTCAAATAATAACAAGTCACCATCTTTGGTGAATTTTTTTTATCGAAAGAGTTGTTTACATAATACCTTTTTGTTTAATTAGGATATCCTATAAATATACACTTCATTACTTCAGGGTCTTATTTAGTTTCATGTTATGTCCTTTAAAATTATCTCAAATCCTTATGCATGAATGTGTGGAAAAACAGATTCCTACTCAATCCAAATATAACTTGTATGAGATACCATTTGGAATTTTGATTTGAACAATGTTTAGTGTGTATTTTTGAATTTTTAATTAATATATCTAAAATAATAGTGAACCACTTGCATGACTCATCATCGACATCAATTTTTAGGAACTATAGAAGCTCTATATACCCTTTACCTTGCCCACCAAATAGTGGTTTGGTAATTATTAATTTGTAAAAAAGTGTTCCATTTTTCATTTATTTTTAGCTTAAAAATTTATATGTAATCATCTTCATATAACATTGTAAAATGCTTATTGTTTACATAATCAATAAGGGGATTCCACAATTGGGTCCAAAATAAGTCGTGTAAACTTAATTTTTTTTTCAATTTTCAACACTTGGTTTTCATAATTTAATATATAAAAACTTTTATTGAGTTGTGAAATACAATGAAAAATGTTATTTTTAAAAAGGTTTCATTACCAATAATACCTTGGATATGGGGAAAGGCAATCCCAAAATTTATTAAAGAAAATAAAAACAAAACCAAGTCAGTTGTTACATAATATTTTACAAATTTGGGAGTGAATAACACCATGCAAGTCATCATCAATCATTGATGCACATAAGTTAGGAGCTATAAATGACCACATTCTTCCTGGTTCCATTATAGCTCTCTTGGATAGAGAATCCGCCACCTGGTTTTCCCCTCTATACACATGTGAAATACATAGATTAATTTTATTAGCACGATTGATGCATTCAATCCATTGAGGCAGAAGAACCCATGGAAAATAAATATATCAATATCATGGAAGGAAACAAATATGATGTTCTTGGTAGAACTGATAAAATAATAACATCTCTTTAAAACAAAAATATGTCATGTTATAAATATGTGGTGGTGGGATCTAATGGATATAACAACCAATATACTTCCATTAGAAACATGTAAATCTTCATCTCCTCATTTCATCTTTCAAAATATACTTGGATTTTTTATTTGAATAAAAATTTGAGCATCACAAAATCTATTGCGTTAAAATATGACATTTTCAATTTCAAATGTTAATAAAATTATTATTAAAAAAACAAAAACATTATATATGTCTATATATATATATATCATAATATAAAAATATATGTATCTATAAATATAATAACATAATTAAATATTTTTTTATTTTCTTTAAACGGTGGAAGTCCAACTGCCGCATTTCATGATTTGTTTTAAAAATATTTTTATCATGGAAACATTTTAAAAAAATTAAAAAAATATAAACTCTCAATTATTCCATTTTTCTACCAGTTCCATTAACCATATCCCAACTCGTTCAAAGTAAAAGGGGTAGATCATGATTGAATATTAATCCCACGAATAAGTATGAACCAAAAACTTACTATCATTGCGAGTACGACCCTGTCAAACCTAAGAAGAATAATCTAATGTCAGCATCAATTTGGACTAAAACTGTCATCTAGGAGAAGCCAGTGGAGATCCCATCGTCTTCAATGTTGCCGCACTGAATTGAAGGATTATACCACCGTAGAAGAGTAAACCCAACATTCTCCACATCCGGCTGATGCTGCACCAATCTCCACGCCACCTCTGAAGCACACTGATCCACATCCATCTTTTCTACCACCTACCAATCCTGACCCACGTCGCCTAGATGTGTAAAAGGCCACCTGGAAGGACGAATCTCCACTCACACCAGCCACCGGTCCAAGATTTCCTTGGAAAAGGATCCACCACCACTATCTTTTCCTAACCCAGAATCAAATATGATGTTCGTAACACGAGTTTTTTTAAACTATTTTTTTAATTACAAAAGATGTATGGGATAATTTTTTTAAATAAAATACACAGGAAAGTCGGAATCCCAGATGTTTCCTTTGCATTTTTATTGCAAGGCGGAATTTGTGATGCCACCATTCCCCTAAAAAATATTTTGTTTCAATAATAAATTTTCTTTGTTTTTTTTTTGTTTTTCTGTTTATATATATATATATATAAACAAAAAATTTTCACATAATTTTTCTAATATTAAAGATCTAGTGCTACAGTCATTACAGTAGTTTAGATTCTGTTAGAAACGCTCATCCAGACCTCCCTTTTATAAGAGGGCTTTCCCTGAATATCATTCTTCATTTTCGATGTGGGATTCAGGTTCTACCTTTCCTGTGCAGTACATTCTGCATTTCCGATGTGAGATTTTATTTCAAGTACGTGACTTTGAAATACAATAATATATAAACTATAGGACCAATATAAATGAAATTTTAATCATTTATTAAAAATATAATAAATAGTTGAAAACAAAAAATAATTTTCTCAAAAATGTTGATGAAAAATAATCTATAACCTATCAAAACTGCATATTGGAACATAAAAATGTTTCAAGTATGTGAATTTTAAAGACTATAAAACATAAACTATAAAACTAATATAATTGAAACATTATACATTGAATAAAAATATAATAAATAGTTGAAAACAAAAGGAATTTCCAAAAAATTGTTGATGAAAAGTAATTTATAAGCTTTCAAAACTGCTTACTTGAAACTAAATAATGTTTTAAGTACGTAAATTTGAATGACTATAATGATGTGACTAATATGACTGAAGGTTTTTTATTAGTTTATAATTTCATATTATTAAAAAGACAAGTAACATACCCAAAACATACCAATCTTATTTAGATAGTTTAGATGTTATAATATGATAGTCCATAAGTTATTTGCGATGTGTAGAAATTGACAATATCACAATATGATACACTGTGTGACTTGTATGACTGCAAGTGTGTCTTTTTTTTTAAATTAACATTTTGTTCACGTATTGTTTCATATTATGTTTAATTTATTTAATTATATTATTACTAACATAAGAATTGTTTTATTATACTAGTGGATTAATTTGCGTGAGTTGGGGTGGGTTTTTCAACAACTGATATCACGACTGTGCTTTTTTTAGAGGAGGTCAAGATCCAAAGACAATGAAACATTTATGTTTTTGTATTTTTGTGATAGTACTTATTAATGAAAGTGTAAAAAACATTGTTTGAAATGTGTATAATATAGTGTTTTTAATGTATTGGTGATTTTATTTTTATTTCAATTAAATTATTGATTTTCCATATACAAGTTGTTGTTGTATTGTGTTGTAATTCAAAAAACACATTGAAGAAGTTGTGAATTTATCTGCTCCATTTCTAGTGCTGATAAAGAGGGATGTTTATCAGCTTTAAACTAGTGCTAATCATGGTTTTCATTTATCAGTGCATTTTTAACATTGATAAGGGGGTCCCCTTTTAACAATGTTTAGGATATGATTGTTTGTTTTACACTGTTAGAACCCATTTTGTGTGTTGTTCAATGACTGATTTGTGGTAGTGTAGATGATTGATTTTTTTAGTTTACATTATTAATTATGGTGGGTGTTTATTTATTTACATATATGATTAACTCTATGTATATTTTTTTAGATAGAAAGTCATTATCCAAAGTCACTCACATATCCAACATGGTTGTATTCTGGATTTGAATATTATTTTATAGGTGTATGCATTCTTAAAAGACTTAATTTGTGTTTTTATTTACATTTTTTAATAATGGTGGTCGTTTATTTATTTACATATAAGACTAATTCATGCATTATTTTATTTGGATAGTAAATCATTATTTAGCATCACTCTAATACTTTAGAGTTTGTCACCATCCTTTGAAAATAATAGAGTATGTCCAGAGTTATCATTATATATATCATGTTAACAAATATGTTAAATATATATAATGATAACATTACATAAATTTGTTCTATAAATATTTATAACACATGTTTATAAAATATTAGTTTTTTTATCGATGTAAACATATAACATATGTTTAATAATGTAGAAATAGCACATAATATATGATATAAACACATGTGTAAAGCCTAAAAATCAAATAATATGACAAAATATATATCATATAACTATAATAAAACCAGATTTATATAGATAGATTTTCATATATATAAATCAATTCAATCACGTCAAAAATCTGAGTTCATTATTAACAGTCCTATCAAAACAAGATTTTATCAATATATCCGAGTTAAGAATGTATAAAACATCATGAAAATGTAAATTCATACTACATATAAATTATTTTTCATGAAAATTATTCATGAAATGATTTTTGTTCTCCTCAATTTCATATATGTTTAATGAATTTTTAATTATTCATTTATATTGGTCTTATGGTTTATATTCAATAGTCTTTAAAATTCATGTACTCGAATCATTTTTATGTTTCAAGTAGGCGGTATTGAAAGCTTGTAAATTATCTTTAATGAACATTTTTCATGAAATGATTTTTGTTTTCAACAATTTATTATATGTTTAATCAAATTTTAACTTTTCATTTATATTGTTCTTCTATTTTATGTTTTATGGACTTTCAAAGTCATGTAATTGAATCATTTTTATGTTTTAAGTAGGCGGTTTTTAGGGATTATAAATTATTTTTCATGAAAATTTTAAATGAAATGATTTTTTTTTCAAAAATTTCTTATATTTTTAATTTTTCATTTATATTGATCTTATGGTTTATATTTTATAGTCGTTCAAAGTCACATACTTGAAACATTTTTATGTTTCAAGTAGGAGGTTTTGAAAGTTTATAAATTATTTTTCATGAAAAATTTCATTAAATTAATATTTTTTCAACAATTTCTTATATGTTTAATGAATTTTTACTGTTTCGTTTATATTGTTCATATGGATTATATTTTATAGTCTTTCAAAGTAAGGTACTTGAAACATTTTTATGTTTTAAGTAGGAGGGATTGAAAGCATATAAATTATTATTGATGAACATTTTTCATGAAATGATCTTGCTTTTCTAAAATTTCTTATATTTTTAACCAATGTTTAAATTTTCATTTATATTAGTATTCTATTTTATGTTTTATGGTCTTTAAAATTCATGTACTTAAAACATTTTTTAGTTTTAATTAGGCATTTTTGAAAGCATATAAATTATTTTTCATCAATATTTTTTAGGAAATTTCTTTTGTTTTCAATTATTTCTTATATGTTTAATCAATTTTTTTATTTTTCATTTATATTGGTGTTATATTTTATATTTTATAGTCTTTCAAATTCATGTACTTGAAACATTTTTTAGTTTCAATTAAGTGGTTTTGAAAGCGTATAAATTACTTTTCATCAACAATGTTTTGGAAAACCGTTTTGTTTCCAACTACTTATTATATATTTAATCAATGTTTAAAGTTTCAATTATATTCATTTTATATTTTATATTTTTATAGTCATTCGAATTAATGTACTTGAATCATTTATAAGTTTCAAGTATGGTGTTTTGAAAGGTTATATATAAATTTTCATCAGCATTTTTAAGGATATTTTATTTTGTTTTCAAATATTTATTATATGTTTAATCATGTTTTAAAATTTCATTTATACTAGTCGTATAGTTTATTTTTTATTGTATTTCAAAGTCACCTACATGAAACAAAATCTCACATTGGAAATGCAGAATGTAATGTGCAGGAATGGGAGAACCTAAATCCCACATCGAAAATGGTAAATGATTTTCCGGGCAAGCCCTCTTATAAAATGGTGGTTTGGGTTAGGGTTTCTATTTGAATCCAGACTACTATAATGGATGTAGCACTGGATCTTTAATATCAAAGAAATTGTACTGAAATTTTTTGTTTAGTTTATATATATATATATATATAAACAAAAAAAAAAAAAAAATTATTGGAAAGGCGGCATCCCGGATGCCGCCTTTCACCCTAAATGCTAAGACATCATCTACGATGTCGTCTATCGGGTTCATTTTTTTTAAAAAAATTAAACTTGAAGGTTTTTATAATTTTTTTTTAAAAAAAATGGATTAAAAAAGAGGAATTAAAACTAGCTCTCTTATGAATATCAAGGAGGAGAAGACCTTACCTCTGAGCTCCGATAAAAATTTCTCAAGCCAGGCCCACTAGATCTGCAAAACAGGAAGAGACCTTGCATGCCAGCTCTATTGAAGAAATTGAAACATTCCAATTCATGGACCAAATGAATGTGAACACCAAGATTAGCTGGATGGAGATGATTCTTGTTACCCACAGTTGATGAACCCCAGTGCATTCCTGCAACTACGCTCTGAACCAAAACAAAACTCTCATGTTCGTCGATCCCCACCTAAAGAAATCGGACCCAACCCACCGTTGTTTTCTGATTCCAAGATCCTCAATGGATAATTTTATTTCGCGTCACCCTATTCTTATCCCAGATGCACCGATTGAGCTTGAATCCCATCTGAAATTGTGATCTGTGGCATAGTTGTTGTGTATGTTATTCTGATATGCATGTTTGGCGGGGCCAAGTGCCTATCTATACATATAGGTTGAAGATGAGTTTTTTATATGTATTTTTTAAATTATTAAAATAATACAACATTTAAAATATTTTTAAAAGTAGAACTCAAATTTGGATTGGAAAGTCAACATTGGGGTTTAGTCCAAAGGCAGTAAGGTCGATGATGTGTTTTCCAAAATTTAATAATAAACATTTAAAAGTTTTAAAAAATATATATTTGTATATTCACAATTTCAAATAAGGATATTAATGGTTCCCCATATTAATATATATTTGTATATTATTTTTGCGCTCATAGACACCCCTCCCCTTTATAGCTAGAATTTATTTCCATGTTAGCGTGTTTCTCCTTCCTATTGGATTTGAAACAAAAAGCTCCCTTCACACGACTGTAGTTTTACCAATCCACCATGTTGATTTGGTATCTATTTTATGATAAATCTATTTATATATATATTTATATTTTTTATTCATATATTTATTCGTATATTAATATATATTAATATGATTATTTTCAAATACATTTATAAAGTACGTTTATTGTGTGTGCATATTTATAAGAAAATAATGAAAAACATACATATATAAAAATATACATATATATACACACGTATATATATGCATACATATATATATATAAAAGAACCCGGCTCTTATTCTTGAGGTCCGAGTTTCTTCCTTTCCATTCTCCTTAATAATTTTTAGAAAAATAAGCAAAATGGGGAAAATTCTAATATTTTGGTGGTACAGGTCTTGTACTTTTCCAAACGCCATGTACTTTGGCCATGTGGAATGAGTTCACTGGGTGTGTCGTTCTAACAGTTTTGAAAGGTGTAAATAATGACTACACACCTTGTAGTGGGTATTTACATGTCATGTAGTCGGTTGGCAGGTAAATAGTAAGGTGGTGAAGGTAGATGCAAGCCGAGTGATAGTACTCGCCGTGTACTCAGGTATTACATTCCGTTTACTCAGGTATTACACGCTGTGTACTCATGTTGATAGATGAACAGTTCGGAGGGGAAAAATTAGCCGTTATAGGAATAGTTAAAGGAGAAAAGTACACACCATGTACTTAAGAGTACACGCCGTGTAGTTGTTTTGCTTAAAACAGGAAGTATCCTCCTCAGTTCACAGAGGATGCTTAGAACACTGGAGGAGAGTGGGAGAGTTGGTCAGAGCTTGGAGGATCTCCCAACCACACACCGGGAACCCGATTCCTATGCTGTCGATCTCCTTAGAACCACCTGGGTAAGCTCTTCCTTCTCCTAGAGCATTTTTTACCATTTATTTACTGATGGAAAGTTATTTTATTTTTAAAGAGATTATTTTCATATTAGATCTAATCCATTTTTTTTTTTCGGGAGATGATGTTCACTTATACCGATCAGGGGCGATAGAGGTAGGTGGTATGATGTTTTTTTCTAACTGTGGAGTTGAAATTGTGTACCATTGTGCTACAAACCCATATTTGGGGTGTCCTATGGCTGAGGCCTTGGTTTTTTTAAATACGTATAATTATATAGGTAATTGAATGTAATTATAAACTGCTGTTTGAGATCGCTGAATAGATCCAGGACCACCCATGGGGTGCGTTCCTCTGTTTAGCCATATGGCCAGGTTACCCGAGGGTATATCATAAAATTTAGAATGATTTAAAATTTCATTGAGAGGAATTGTATATAATTGTTTCTTATATATTGGGCTCATCCTAGTTACTTGTATAGCCTCAGGTTAGTGTCTCGTTTAGCCTACGGGAAACTTTTCTAATTCATGTGGGAAGTAGTTTTTATGCCGGAAATAGATTCTGTGCATGTGGACGACACATCGTACGACTGTGGGAAATATCTGTTATGCTTGTGGGCAATTACCTTTGGGTTTCGACTATTCTTACCTGAGGGTAAGGTTTGTATGTCTGCAGACAGGGTTATCATTAATGTTCACCATGGTGATTTTTATATATTATACTTTTCAAGTTAAAGCACATGTTTGACATAGTTAAATGAATATTAAAATGGATATATAACTGGTAAAGTTAGTTACTTTTGAGTACTTCTTATTTTGTTACATTTACTACAACACACTATTGTTTCACATTTACAATGATAGTTTGGCATGAGCCTTTGATAGTTGCCTACTAGGATTTATTTATCACACCCTGTTTGGGTCATATCTTCAGCCCATAAAAACTATATTGCTACAGGTGTCGATAGGGGAAAGGGTCCCGACATAGGTACATGATATTTTTAGAAGAGTAGGAGAGCATGGGACCGAGCATAGGATCGCGATGCTGCTGAGTTCATGATTCCCTGTTTTGTTTTGTTTAGATGTACCTTGTACATTGAGATGTATTGTATTTTATTGTAGTGTATCATGTTCTGGCTTTTTTCATAGAATTAGTGACATGCTACATCTCTATATATATGACTGCTGATTTTATTTTACTTCAGTTATCCATTCGGTTATATATTGTTACTACTTTCGATGTTGCATGATATTTATTTTTTCAGCTACGTTATACATTGAAAAATGAGGGAATAGTTTCCCCCTATCAGACATGGGCCCTCACTACTAGTCTGTAGCTTCTGTATTTTGGGGAAATGCGCTTGAGGTCATGTGACCAACTGGGTTCGGGGCACTCATGGTGTGGTACTCGGATCCGGGATGTTACAAAGTTGTATCAGAGGAGTTCTTTTCATTGACATAATATTTGGAGCCTTAGTTAGTGATAGGAAAAACATGGTAGTTGGTAATAAGATGTTCTTGGGATTAGGTAACCCTTGTACAGGGAAATGTAAATCTACATTTGTTATTGAAATTATTCTTGGTTTTGAAATTTTACAGTTGATTTGATTTTCACCATTGGGTGATGCACTTGTGATTGTGATGTTTATATGTTATACGTGGGTTTTATTCAGTTTAAACCCGATGAGATGAGGGTATTCTATCTCATGCATCATTTAGGAACATGCTATAATTAAATTTCATGCATTCCTTCCATGCCATGTAGGTGCATTAGAAATTTCATGTTGTGGTGATAGTTGATGTGCTATAAAACCATGCTGTTGTGATAGCTGCTTTGATAAATACCTGCTATTTGATAGGGTATTGTTGCACGATGTTGCTGATAAAATGAACACCAAACCTTAGTTTTTGGGGAGTATGGGCCCTCATTAACCCGAATTTGGTGGATCATTAACGTGTTTTCCTTGTTATATCATGTATAAGATGGTGAGCTTTGATTCGCGGGGATTATGGGCCCTCACAGATCGGAATTTGGCACGTAGGCGTTGGTTTCAGTGTTTT
The DNA here is from genome assembly GCA_963277665.1 of Viscum album. Taxonomy (NCBI): domain Eukaryota; kingdom Viridiplantae; phylum Streptophyta; class Magnoliopsida; order Santalales; family Viscaceae; genus Viscum; species Viscum album. Next base: position 1,076,180,723 of record OY728129.1, read on the forward strand.
TCTAGGCTCCGAAGTAGTTTTTGAGGCATACTGTCTGGAAAACCCAGGATACACGCCGTGTAGTTCTATGGATGCATGTCGTGTGTTCTTATGTTTGGAAAGAAATAAAAACTTTTTAAGTACACGTCGTGTACCCTTAGTATAAGCCGTGTAGTCTCTTATCATGTCATAGACCGTGGGGGTAGGGACACGAGGTTGATAATGGTTTGGGGGAACATGTCGTGTACAGTTTTTACACGCCATGTAGTGTTGACCCGGAGTCTGACCACATAACTAACAAAATGGACGAACGAAATAATAATACATACACGCTGTGTCTACCTTGAACATGCCTTGTTGTCTGACCCGGGTACCCGACTATGTCACGAACAACAAGGGTCAATGTTATCTTTCCTAGTACATGTCGTGTCCACTAAGAACACGCCGTGTGGTATGAGCCATGTAGCCGGCCATGTAGAGAGAAACACGAGTCGGTCTGGGGCTTCGATGAGCATGCCATGTCTTTTTTAAACATGCTGTGTAGTGTGACCTGGGTACACATGCCCTGTCACGAACAACACAGGCTGGTGAAAGCCTATTGAGTACATGCCATATGCCTGTGGGACACACCGTGTAGTTTTTTTATGGAGATCCGTGTTCCTTAGCTGTGTAGGATGACCCGGGAAGGGAAGTAGGATTCATGTACACATCTTGTAGTCTATGGACACGCCGTGTGTTTGTGGTGTTAGATGACCAATTTTAGCTGGAGTACACACCCATGTGAATGGATTTCCAGAACCCGCCATGTAGTATTAATACAAGATGTGTAGTCAAGTTTTGTAAATCCTGAATGCTTTCTATATCCAATTCCCTTCTTGGTCTACTTATTTTCAGTCTTTGATAAACATGATCTAAGGAGTGTGGTTGACCGTGTAGTGTCATGCTGCCGAGACAACCTAGAGTTTTTTCCAAGATAGCGGCGACGATTATACTCCTAAGATGGTGGTCCATGGGCGATCTAATGATCCTCCAGTAGTGCCAGGTGTGGTGCCAACTATTATACTAGACACAGGAGTGGAGGCTCAGTTCCTTGAAGGTTTCATGCGGTTCATTCAGACCTTCCAGGGAGTACCGCAGGCCGCCACATCTATGTAAGTGATGACACGTATATTACAGTAGCATCATCCACCTACGTTTTCATGGGACGGAAGACAACTAGATTAGAAGTCAAGGATGTATTTAGTGCAGACTATTTTCGAGCATCATGAGATGGCTCTACGGAGGAGGGTCATGCTCGCGACTTATATGATGCGTGATTCCACCAAGAGGTGGTGGGATGTTACCACCCAGTATGAGCATCACCGCGACATGGTATGGGTATTTTTTCATGCTACTTTCCATGAATTCTTCTTCCTAGAGACGCTAAGGGATGATTGAGCATGAGAGTTCATGAATATGTAGTAGGGAACCATGTCAGGGATGGATTATTCTACTCGCTTCACCGAGCATCAGCATTTTGAACCTGTTCTGGTGGGTGATGAGACATTGAGGGCCAAAAACTTTGAGGATGGTAATTGATATGACATCTGAGCACTGGTGAATGTTTTTAGGTTGCTACAGTGCATTCTAATGTGAACCAGGCACTGATTACTGAACGGAACCTGCGTGAAGCTAGTGGTGTGGGTCACGGTGGTATGACACCAGTTTCTGGTACTATTTCTACCAGTAAGAGGAAGAGGTATATGGATTTCTATCATAGTGGAAAAACTAGCTAGATAATACTTCAGGTGGCCAGTTCATGTGCTACCAGGGTGGTAAAGACAAGCACAAGTGACTGCAGTGTCCATGAGACCTAGTGGAGTTCCTATCTTGCGGTAGGATGGGTCATCATCAGCATTTTTGCTTGTATTTCCACTAGTGTCTTTTGATAGGGGTTCTATGAAGACTCTTCATGAAGGAGTTTGACCAGAAGCTTATTACCAGTCATGAAATTGGGGTATGTCTAGGAATACATGCAGAGATGGTGGTCGTGGCCATGATAGCCACACCCCGAGATCTCAGAGGCAGTAGGGCAGGACAACTCAGGGTTGCCAGGCTGTGTCGTAGGGATGTGACATTGGGAATGCATATACAGTGTAATAGACCCAACAAGAGTAGGATCTCGTACCTTCTATAGTCAGAGGTGCTATTTTAGTAGCTTCTGTTTTATCTTCTGTACTTTTTGATATGGGTGCTACACTTAGTTTTATATATGATCCCTTTATGGGGATCTTCGGATCTGTGTTTCTTCTTCTTCTAGTGTTATGACGTTAGACACACCGTTGGGAACTAGAACAGCTAGTGTGTGTCAGTGTAGGGAGTGCCCCCTAAAGGTTGGTGGGTGTAACATTATATTGTACCTCTATGTCTTTGAGATGATGAGCTATGATGTCATTCTCTGGATTGACTGGTTGATACCCATCCGATCCTTTGTGGATTTCTATAGTTGCAGGGTGAGTTTTACATCACCAGAGGGTGGAGAGTTTATATAATAGGGAGAATGGGATGTCCATGTGAGTCGAGCTAGACCCGAGCATTATGGGGGACGTGGAGTGAAAGCCCAGATTGCGAATTTATCTCTGGGTGATAAGGGGACTTGTCAGAAGGAATTCCCTACAGTAGTGGATTGTTTCAGGGATATCTTACAGGATGAAATTTTAGGTATAACTATAGAGCAGGAGGTGGATTTATCTATTGAGATTGTACCAGGAGTAGCACTAGTGTCCATTCCTCCTTATAATATGGCTACACCTGAGTTGCAGGAGCTAAAGAGACAATTATAAGAGTTGTAGTGAAAGGATTTCATCTTACCCAGTACTTCTCCTTGGGGTTTGTCGGTCCTTTTGACGAAAAAGGTGGACAGTACTCTCAGACTCTGTGTGGATTATCGGAAGCTGAACCAACTTATGGTTAAGAACTGATATCCCTTATCTAGGATTGATGTTCTTTTCGATCTACATTGGGGAGCACAAGTGTTCTCGATGATTGACTTCAGGTTTAGATATCATCAGTTGCATGTTAGATCATCTAATATACCTCTCACAGCCTTCCAGAGAATGTATGGTCTATATGAGTACTTGGTGATGTCGTTCAGACTCACGAACGCACCATCAGTTTTCATGGCTCTAATGAATCATGTGTTCCACCCTTATCTAGACTCTTTTTTGGTATTTTTCTTGGATGATATCTTGGTGTACCCTCACACTCGATACGACCATGATGCCCATATTGATATCGTATTGAGTACACTGAGAGAGAACCAGATATATTCTATGCTCTCAAAGTGCCACTTTAGGATGGACCACATACACTTCCTGGGTCATATTATCTTATAGGTAGGAGTTTTAGTATACCCAAAGAAGGTGAGAGCAATAGTTTCTTGGCAGTACACTAAGAACGTGTTTGAGATATGGAGTATCGTGGGGATGGATGGTTACTATAGGCATTTTATTCAGGACTTCTCCTGCATAGCAGTGTCGTTGATGTGTTTGACTAAGTAGGGTGTGAAGTTCGTTTGGTCAGAAGCTTGAGAGACAGCCTTTCAGGAGCTAAAGGGTCTATTGACATCAGAACCAATCCTGATAATTCCAGAGCACATGAAGAGATATATAGTCTACTCGGATGCATTAGGTTTTGGGCTGAGAGTAGTGTTGATGCAAGGATATTGAGTAGTTACATACGGGTCTTGGCAGTTGAGGCCACATGACAGGAATTACCGGATGCATGACCTCGATTTGGCTGCAGTTGTTCATGTGTTGCACTGTTGGAGACATTATCTCTTGTGAGAGAATTTGGTGGTGTTTACGGACCACAGACGTCTTAAATATGTCTTTACCCAGTGTTACTTGAACTTGAGACATCGAAGGTGGGTTCAGTACCTTTAGTCCATCAACATTGAGCTTTCCTATACACCTAGAAAGGGTAATGCAGTTGCTGATGCACTGAGCATGAAGACACAGACATATGCAGTTCATTAGGCCAGCGGTGAGTAGCAGATTATGGCTTTGTTCTCTGAGATTCATTTTGAGGTGCATGATAGTCAGGTTAAAACCAATATTTCTTCCTTAGATGTGACTTCTACCATCTTGGATAGAGTGAGTATGAGTCATCTATCGGATTCTGATAGCCTAGTTCTATGGGAGTCGGTGGCAATTGAGAAGCCTTCTCCTGGTTGGGCGATATGCGAAGATGAGGTACCGTGTTTCCATGGATGAGTGTGGGTCCCAAGGTATATACATGAGGAGCTGATGTGGGAGTTTCAATTCTCATCTTGGGTAGTGCATCCCAGAGTTATCAAGATGTACCGTGACGTTAGACGTCAATAATGGTGGCCAGGTATGAAGAAAGAAGTAGCTGGTTTTGTTACGATATGTTCCACCTGTCAGCGGGTGAAGACGAAGCATCCGAGGCCCGATGGACTGTTACAATAGTTACCCATTCCGTAATGGAAATGGAATGATGTCAGGATGGATTTCGTGACTGGTTTGTTGAGTTCAACTCTAGGTAATGATGTCGTGTGGGTCATTGTGGACAGACTTACGGAGGTAGCTCCCTTTTTGCTGACCAAGGAGACCTTCGGTGTTGACATGCTCGAGAAGCTATATATCTGAGAGGTCGTACATCTTCATGCGGTCCCTTGTTCTATCATTTCAGATAGGGACGCCCGTTTTACATCTCATTTCTAGAAGAGTATTCAGAGGGAACTGGGTACAGAGGTGCTTTTGACTACAACATACCACCCTCAGACCGATGGCATGTAAGAGAGTATGATACAAGTGCTTGAGGGCATGATTCTTCTTTGGATCCTGGACTTTGGGGGCTCTTGGGAGAAGTACATACCCCTATTCGAGTTTGCCTATAATAATAGTTTTATGGAAACTATTGATATGGCACCTTACGAGGCTTTATATGTTATACCATGCCGATCACCCTTATGCTGGTTGGAGGCTGGTGAGGTAGAATTACTAGGACCACATCTTGTGTAGGAGTCTTCAGAGCAGGTCCATTTGATACAGAAGTAGATGGCTACTACGCAGTCACGTTAGAAGCCTTATGCGGATCACCGTAGAGGACCCTTGGTGTTCGTGTTTGGGGATCATGTTTTCTTGGGTGTTTCACCGATGTTGGGATACAGGTGGATCATGACACATGGTAAACATTCACTGATGTATGAAGGGTCATTTAAGATTGTGTAGAAATTCGATTTGGTTGACTATCAGTTGTAGTTACAACATAGGTATCAGGCCATTCACAACATCTTCCAAGTTTATCAGTTGCGCTGTTATCACTCAGACCCGTCTCACGTTTTTCTGCCCAAGGAGATTGAGCTTCAGCCCGATGAGTCCCTTGAGGAGAATCTGATTTGTATTGCTGATAGGAGCGTGATGGTACTCTAAGGATGGTCATTTCCTCTCGTACGGGTGCTATGGCAGCATGGCCGAGTGTAGGACGAAACCTGGGAGATGGAGACCGATGTACGTGATCAGCGGCTAGAGTTGTTCACAGCGTTATCTTCGCCACCCTTGGAAGGTAAATTAGGGAACGAATCACTTTAAGGGGGGAATTTTGTAAGAACCTAGTTCTTATTCTTGAGGTACATGTTTCTTATTTTCCATTTCCCTTAAGTGTTTTTGTGAAAATAAGGAAAATGGGAAAAATTCCCAAATTTTTTGGGTACACACCAAGTACATTTCCACGCGCCGTGTACTTTGGCTATGAGGTATGAGTACAAAGGGTTTCTAGCCCTTTTAGAGATGAAAGGTGTAAAAACCAACTACACGCCATGTAGTGGGTATTTACACGTCATGTAGTCAGTTGGCAGGTGAATAGTAAGGTGGTGAAGGCTGCCGCTAGCTGAGCGACAGTGCACACCATGAACTCAGGTATTACACGAGATGTACATAGATATTACACAACATGTACTAATGTCGACAGGTGAACACTTCGGCGGTGAAAAATTAGACTCCAGAGGAAGACTTAAATGGGAAAAGTACACACAGTGTACTTGAGAGTACACGCCGTGTAGATTGTTTTTTCACTTAAAATGGGCAGTCGCATCCTATGTTCATCGAGGAATCTTAGAACGCCGGAGGAGAGAAGTAGAGTTGGCTAGAGCTTCGAGGATCTCCTGACCGCACACCAGGAACCCGATTCCTACGCCACCGATCCCCTTGTAACCGCATGGGTAAGTTATTCCTTCTCCTAGATACTTTCTTAACAATTATTTCTTGAGGGAAGGTTATTTGAGTTTGAAAAGGATTATTTTCATATAAGATATTCTCTGATATTGTTTGTTTCAAGAGGTAACGTTCACATATATTTATCAGGGGTGATCGAGGTAGGTGGTCTGATGTTTTTTTTTCAACTGTGGAGTTGCAATTGTGTACCATTATGCTACGAACACTTGTTTGGGGTTTCATATGGCTGAGGCCTTGGCTATTTTAAATTCCTAGATTTGTATAGGTAATTGAATGTAATTATAATCTTCTGTTTGGGATCGCTGCTTGGATCCAGGACCACCCCTGGAGAGCGTTCTTCTATTTAGCTTTTTGGACATGTTACCTGAGGGTATACTATAAAATTTAACATTATTTGAAATTTCCTTGAGAGGAATTGTATATAATTGTATGATTATATGTTGGGCTCGTCCTGGTTACTTGTATAGCCTGAGGGCAGTGTCTCGTTTAGCCTACATGCATCCTTTCACATGCCTATGGATAGTAGTTCCTGTTCATGTGGGCAATAGATTTTGTGCATGTGGTTGACACCTCGTGCACCTATGGGAAATATCTATTATTCCTGTGGGAATTACCTGTGTGTTTCGACTCTACTTACTATAGGGTAAGTTTTTATGTCTGTGAACCATGTTATCATGAATGTTCACCCTATTTATTTTCATATATTATACCTGTCAAGTAAAAACATAGGATTGACATGGTTAAATTAATATTAAAATGGAAATATAACTGGTAAAGTTAGGTACTTTTGTGTACTGCTTAGTTTATTGCATTTACTATTGCACACTATCGTTGCACATTTTCACTGACAGTTGGGCACGGGCCTTTTGTGGTTTCCTACTGGGATTTATTTCTCACACACTATTTGGGTCATTTCTTCGTCCCATGCAGACTACATTTTTGTAGGTGTCGATAGGGGATAGGGTCCCTACACAGGTACATGATTGTTGTAGAGTAGTAGGAGAGCATTGGACTGAGCTTAGGCTCGCGATGCTTCTGAGTTCCTGTTTCACTATTTTGTTTTGTTTAGCTGTACCTTTTACATTGAGCTATATTGTATTGTATTTTATTGTATCATATTCTAGATGTTTTCATATAATTATTGACATGCCACATCTCTATATATATGACAAATGGTTCACTTTTACATCAGTTATCCATTCAGTTATATATTTTTACTACTTCCGTTGTTGGATGTTATTTATCTTTTCCACTGTGTTACACATTGAAAAATGAGGGAATAGATTCCCCGCTATCAGACCTAGGTCCTCACTACTAGTTGGCAGCCTTTGGAATTTGGGTAAATGCACTTGAGGTCATGTGACCAACCGGGTTCGGGGCACCCGTGGTGTGTCACCCATATCAGGGATTTTACTAAGTGGTATCAGAGGAGTTAATTTCTTTGACTTAATATTTGGAGCATTAGTCAGTGATAGGACAGACATGGTAGTTGGTAATAAGTTGTGCCCGAGAGTGGTTAAATCGTGTACAGGGAAAATCCAATCTACCTCGTTATTACAATTATTCCTGGTTTTGCAATTTTATAGTTGATTTGATTTTCACAATTGGGTGACGCACTCTTGATTGTGTTTTTTATATGTTATACATGGGTTCTATTTAGATGCAACCCGATGAGATGAGGGTATTCCATATTATGCATCATTTAGGTACATGCTATAATCCCATGTCATGGATTCCTTCCATGCCATGTAGGTGCATTATAAATTGCATGTTGTTGTGATAGTGGTGTGCTAGAAAAGAATAATGCTGTGATAGCTACATTAATAAATAACTTCTATTTGATAGGGTATTCTCGCATGAGCTAGCTGATAGAACGAATGACAAACATTGTTTTTTGGGGAGTATGGGACCTCACTGAAAAGAATTTGGTGGATAATTAACATGTTTTCCATGTTATAACATGTATAAGATTCCATGCTTTGATTCACGGGGAGTATGGGCACTCACATAATAGAATTTGGAACTTCGTTGTTGGTTTTAGTGTTATCCTAGGCTTTGGAGTAATTTCTGAGGCTTACTATCTGGGAAACACAGGAGACACGCCGTGTAGTTCTATGGAAACATGTCGTGTGTTGTTCTGTTTAGAAAGAAATAAAAAAAAATTATGTACATGTCATGTACCATTAATGCACGTCATGTAGTCTCTTCCTATGTGATAGACCGTGGGGGTAGGGACACGGGGTAGATAATGATTTTGGGGAACACGTTGTGTAAAGTTGTACACGTCGTGTATTGTTGACCCAGAGTTCGCCCATGTAACTAAAAAAATAGACAGAGGAAGCCATAAGACATACACGCCATGTCTACCTTGAACAGACCGTGAATTCTGGACCAGGTACCCGGCTGTGCCACAAACAACACGAGTTGGTGTTATCTTTCCTAGTACATGTTGTGTATGCGGGGAAAAAACCATGTAGTGTTAGTAGTGTAGCCGGCCATGTAGCAAAACACAGGTCAGTCTGGGGCTTTGTTGAACATGTTATGTATTTTTAAAACACGCCATGTAGTGTGATCTGTGTACATAGGCCGTGTAACGAAAAAAACTGGCCAGTGAATGCTTGTCGAGTACATGATGTTTTCCCATGGGACACCCTGTGTAGTTTTTATTAGGTACATATGTGTTCCATAGCTGTATAGAAGGACCCATGTAGGGAACAGGGATTCTAGTATATGCCATGTAGTCTGAGGACACGCCATGTGTTTGGGGGTGTTACATGACCAGTTTTAGCTGGAGTACACACCCATTTGAATGGCTTGTGAGAACCCACTATTTAGTATTAATACACGCCATGTAGTCACGTTTTGTAAATATTTAATTCTTTGCTTATACTGTTCTATTCCTGGTCTCCTTATTTTTATTCTTTGAGAAACATGATCTATGGCATGCATTTGACCTTGTAGAGTCATGCCACCATGACGACCTAGTGTCTTTCACCTAGAGAGTGATGCCGATTATACTCCGTAGATGGTGGGTCATGGTCTACCAGATGATCCACCAGCAGTTCCAGATGCGGTGCGAACCATTATACAAGACACAAGAACGTAGTCGCAATTATGTGAAGGTTTCATGACATTCATGCAGACCTTCTAGGGAGCACCGCAAGATGCCACATATATTGAAGAGCTGATGCATATATTCCAGCAGCAGCATCTACCTATGTTTTTAGGGGATGGTGGACCACAGGCTGCGGAGTCATGACTGGATTTAGTGTAGACTATTTTTGAGCATCTTGAGATGCCTCAATGGTGGAGGGTCAAGCTCACGAATTATATATTGTGTGATTCCTACAATAGGTGGTGGGATGTTACCACCCAGTCTGAGCATCATCATGACATGGCATGGGATGATTTTTAGGAAGCTTTCTATGATTTATTCTTCCCAGAGACACTGAGAGAAGATCGAGCTTGAGATTTCATGAATCTGCAGCAGGGTGCCATGTCAGTGATGGATTATTATGCTCTCTTCGCCAAGATTTAGCGTTTTTCACCAGTTCTAGTGGGTGATGAGACATTGAGGGACAAATTCTTTGAGGAATGTTTTCAATATGACATCCAAGCACTGGTGAATGTTTTAATGTTTCCTATTGGTCATGTTATTATGAACCAGGAACTGATTACTGAACGGAACCTGCGTGAAGCTAGTGGTGTGGGCCCAGGCAGTTCGACAGCATTTTATGGTACTATTTCTACCGGTAAGAGGAAGATGTAGATGGATTTCACTCATTGTGGAAGTACTAGCCATAGGAATACTTCATGTGGCCAGGTCATGTGCTACTAGAGTGTTAAAGAGGGGAACAAGAGAACGAAGTGTCCACATGACCTAGTGGAGTGTCGATCATGCAGCGGGATGGGTCATCTTCAGTGTTTTCAGGGGATTTCCACAAGTGTATAGTGATAGGGGTTCTGTGCAGACATCGCATGCGGGAGTAGGACCATTATCTTCTCACCAGTCTGGAAATTGGGGTACGTCAGGGCATGTAGGCAACGATGGTGGTCTTATCAATGGTAGCCGAACAATGGGATATCAGAGTCAGTAGGGTGGGACAACTTAGGGTTGCTAGGCTATGTCACAGGGTCGCGTCACTGGGCAGACATATGCAGCGCAATAGAATCAACAAGAGCAGGATCCCGGACCTTCTACTATCAGAGGTACTATTTTAGTGGCTACTATTTTATTTTCTGTAATTTTAGATATGGGTGTTACACATAGCTTTATATATGTTCCCATTGTGAAGAGCCTTCAGATCTATGTTTCTTCTTCTTCTAGTGTTATGATGCTAGACACACCATTGGGAACTAGAATGGATGGTGTGTGTTAGTGTAGGGAGTGCCCCCTAGAGGTTGGTGGGTGTCACTACTTATGGGACCACTATGCCTTAGAGATGAAGAGCTATGATGTCATTATCAAGATGGATTGGTTGGTACACTTCGAAGTCTTTGTGGATAACTATCATCACAGGCTAAGTTTTTCAACACTATTGGGCGGAGAGTTTCTATACAAGGGTGAATATGATATCCATGTGAGTCGAGCTCGACCCAGGCATTGTGGGCGAGGTGGAGTGACATCCCAAATTGTGATATTATATCTGGATGATCAGGGGACTTATTAGTAGAACCTCCCTTCATTAGTTGATCATTTCATGAATTTCTTTATGGATGATTTTTCAGGTGTACCTCCGGAGCGTGAGGTGGATTTATCTATTGAGCATGTGAAAGGAGCGGCACTAGTGTCCATTCCTCCATATAGGATGGCTACAACTGAATTACAGAAGCTAATGATATAGTTAGAGGAGTTACAGTCAAAGGGTTTCATCTGATCTTGTAATTCTCCTTGGTGTTCGCCGATCCTTTTTGCAAAGAAGGTGGATGGTACCCTCAGACTCTGTATGGATTATCAAAAGCTGAACCAACTGATAGTTAAGAAATGATATCCTTTACAAAGGATTGATTATCTTTTCTTTCAAATTCAGGGAGCACGAGTGTTCTCGAAGATTTACATGAGGTCCATATATCATCATTTTCACATTAGACCATCAGATATACCTATCACAGCCTTCAGGAGATGGTATGGTCTATATGAGTACTTGGTGATGCCGTTGGGACTCACGATCATGCCATCAGTGTTCATGGCTCTGATGATTCGTGTGTTCCACCCTTATCTGGACTCTTAGGTGGTAGTTTCCATGGAAGATATCTTGGGGTACTCTCACACTCAACACGACCATGCTACCAATATTGAGAACGTATTCAGTACACTGAGAGAGCACATACTATATGCTATGATCTCAAAGTGTCACTTTTAGATGGACCAGATACACTTCCTAGGTCATATTATCTAATAGTTTGGTGTTTAAGTAGACTTGGAGAAGGTGATAACAGTAGTTTCATGGGAGAAGCCTATGAACGTGTTTGAGATACAGAGTTTCTTAGGGCTGGATGGTTACTACATGCATTTTATTCAGGACTTCTCTCACTTAACAGTGTCATTGATGGGTTAGAAAAAGAAGGGTGTGAAGTTAATTTGGTCAGAAGCTAGTGAGATAGCCTTTCAGGAGTTTAATGGATGATTGACATTAGTACCAATCCCGGTACTTCCAGAACAAGGGAAGAGATATATAGTCTGCTATGATGCATCTGGTATTGGGATGGAAGTAGGGTTGATGTAGGGTGATCGACTAGTTGTGTATGGGTCTCGGTAGTTGAGGCCACATGAGAGGATTTACCCAACACATGACCTCGAGTTGGCGGAAGTAGATCATGCGTTGCACTGTTGGAGACATAATCTCTTGGGAGAGAATTTTTTGGTGTTTACGGACCACAAAAGACTTAAATATATCTTTTCCCAACGTGAATTGAACTTGAGATAGAGAAGTTCGGTTGAGTACCTTCAGTCCATCGACTTTGAGATTGCCTATACAACTGGTAATGGTAATGCAGTTGCTGATGCTCTGAGCAAGAAGACTCATACATAGGAATTTTATGAGGCCAATGTTGAGTGGCAGCTTATGGCTTTGTTCACTGAGATGTATTTGTAGGTGCATGATAGTCAGGGTCAAACCTATTTTTATTCCTTATCAATGACGTCAACCGTCCTAGATAGAGTGAGGATGAGACAAATATCAGATTCTGAAGGCCTAGTTCTACGAGAGTCATTGGAATGTAAGAACCCTCTTCCAGGTTGGGAGATAGGAGATGATGAGGTACTGTGTTTCCATGGATGAGTGTGGTTTCCACGGGATATACGTGAGGATCTGATGCGGGAGTTTCATGCTTCAGCTTGGCCAGTTCATCATTGATATACCAAGATGTAACGTGACTTGAGACGTCGGTACTGGTGGCCAGGTATGAAGAATGATGTAGCTGATTTTGATACGAGAAGTTCCACCTATCAGTAGTGACTTTGGAGCATTAGTGTCCCGCATGACTGTTACAGTACATACCCATTCTGAAATGGAAATGGGATGATGTCGTGATGGATTTCGTGATCGGGTTTTCGAGGTCTCCTCAAGGCAATGATGCCGTGTGGGTCGTGGGGGACAAAATTTCGAAGGTAGCTCGCTTTTTTCCGATCAAGGAGGCCTATAGTGTTGACGAGCTCATAAATATGTATATCTGAGAGGTCATACATCTTTAGGGGGTACCTCGTTCTATCGAATTAGATAGGGAAAACCATTTTAAATCTCGTTTCTTGCTGAGTTTTCAGAGGGCACTGGGTACACAGGTGCTTCTGAGCACTACATACCACCCTCAGACCGATGACCTATCAGAGCATACAATACAGGTTCTAGAGTACATTATGCGTACATGCATTCTGGACTTTGGGGGCTCTTGGGAGAATCAAAAACCCCTGGTCGAGTTTTCCAATAATAATAGTTTTCAGGCTACTATTGAGATAGAACCGTATGAAGCTTTATATGGAAGACCATGCTGATCACCACGGTGCTGGTTTGAGGCAGGTGAGGTAGCATTACTAGGACCATGTCTCGTGCATGAGACTTTAGAGTAGGTCCAGTTGATAATGAAGCAGATGGCTACTGCTCAGTCTCTTCAAAAATATTATGCTGATTGTCACAGATTGCCCTTGGACTTTAGGGTTAGGGATCAGGTTTTCATGCGTGTTTCACCGAGGTTGGGCCATAGGTGGATCAGGAGACATGGTAAACATTCACTAAGGTATGTGGGGCCCGTTGAGATTCCGGAGAGAGTTGGTCCGGTTGCCTATCGGTTGAAATTTCCACAGAGGTACATGGCCATGCACGACGTCTTCCATGTATCTCAATTTCACCATTATCACTCAGAACCGTCTCCACTTATCAGCCAAAGGAGGTTGAGCTTCAGGCCGATGCATCCCTTGGGGAGCATCAGATTCCTATTGTTGATAGGAGCACGAATGTTCTCTAAGGCCGGTCAGTTCGTATCGTACTGGTTCTATGGTAGCATGGCAGAGTGCGGGATGAAACCTCAGAGCTGGAGACCGATGTATGTTCTCTATGGATAGATTCATTCACAGCATTTTCTTCCCCACCCTTTGATGGGAAATTCTTGGATGAATTGCATTAAGGGGGGATGTTTGTAAGAATCGGGTTCTTATTCTTGAGGTACGTGTTTCTTCGTTTCATTTTACCTTAAGTGTTTTTAAAAAAATAAGGAAAATGGGGAGAAATCCCAAATTTTTTGGGTACATGTCATGTTCATTTCTACTCTCCATGTACTTTGGTCATGTGGGATGAGTACACATGGTGTGTATCCTTGTCGACGATGAAAGGTGTAAAAACCGACTACACGCCATGTAGTGGGTATTTACACGCCATGTAGTCAGTTACCAGGTGAATACTAAGGTGGTGATGGAAGCCTCCAGGTGAGCCACAATACATGCCATGTACTCAGGTATTACACATCGTGTACTTAGGTATTACATGTCATGTACTCATGTCGACAGATGAATAGTTCGGCGGTGAAAAAGTAGCCACTAGAGGAACAATTAAATGAAAAAATCACACGCCGTGTACTTGAGAGTACATGTTGTGTAGTTAGTTTTTTCTCATAAATGGGAAGTATCCTCCTCTATTCACAGAGGAAGCTTAGAACACCAGGGGAGAGCAGCAGAGTTGGCCGGAGCTTAGAGTATCTCCCAACCGCACACCGGGAACCCGATTCCTACGCCGTCGATATCCATGGATCCACACGGGTAAGATCTTCCTTCTCCTATATCCATTCTTACCAATTATTTCTCAAAGGAATGTTATTTCAGATTGAACGTAATTATTTTCATATCATATATGCTTTGTTCTTTTTTGTTTTAGGAGGCGACGTTCACATAAATTGATCAGGGGTGATCGAGGTAGGTGGTCTGATGTTTTTTCCAACTATGGAGTTGAAATTGTGTACCGTTGTGCTACGAACCAATGTTTGGGGTGTTGTATGGCTAAGGCCTTGGTTGTATAAAATACCTAAAAATGTATAGGTAATTGAATGTAATAATAAACTGCTATTTGGGAACACTGATTGGATCCAGGACCACCCCTGGGGTGCGTTCCTCTCTTTAGCCGTTTGGCCAGGTTACCTGAGGGTATACCATAAAATTTAGAATTCTTTAAAATTTTCTTCGAGAGGAATTGTATATAATTTCTTGCTTATATGTTGGGATCGGCTCGGTTACTTGTATAGCCTGTGGGCAGTGTCTCATTTAGCCTGCGGGCAACCTTTCTCATGCCTATGGGCAATAGTTATTGGGCCTATGGTCAATAGATTCGGTGCCTATGGGTGACACCTTGTGCGCCTGTGGGCCATATCTTTTATTCCTATAGGCAATTACCTGTGATTTCCAGCTCTGAATACCTAAGGGTAAGGTTTGTATGTCTCTGGACAGTTTTATCATGAATGTTCACCATGGTGATTTTTATATGATATACCGTTCAAGTTAAAGAACATTCTTGACATGGTTAAATGAATATTAAAATGGAAATATAACTTGTAAAGTTAGTTACTTTTTAGTACATATTAGTTTATTTCATTAACTAATACACACTGTTGTTGCACATTCTCACTGACAGTTGGGAACAGGTCTTTGGTGGTTACCTAGTGAGATTTATATCTCGCACCCTATTTGGGTCATGTCTTTCGCCCAAATAGACTATATTACTACAAGTGTCGATAGGGGAAAGGGTCCCTACACAGGTACATGATTGTTTCAGAGGACTAGGAGAGAAAGGGGTTGAGATTAGG
This sequence comes from Viscum album, assembly GCA_963277665.1. Taxonomy (NCBI): domain Eukaryota; kingdom Viridiplantae; phylum Streptophyta; class Magnoliopsida; order Santalales; family Viscaceae; genus Viscum; species Viscum album. Next base: position 1,076,196,223 of record OY728129.1, read on the forward strand.
CTCACGATGCTGTTGAGTTCCTGTTGCACTATTTTTTTTGTTTAGCTGTACATTGTACTTTGAGATATATTGAATTTTATTACAGTGTTTCTTGTCTGGGAGGTTTTCATAGAATTAGTGACATTTTTCATCTCTATATATAAGACTGCTGGTTCTCTTTTACTTTGGTTATCCATTCAGTTATATATTATTACTACTTCTATTGTTTCATGTTATTTATCTTTTTCGCTGCATTACACTTTGATAAATGAGGGAATAGTTTCCCCACTATCAGACCTGGACCCTCACTGCTAGATTGCAACCTCTGGAGTCTAGGTAACTGTGCTAGAGGTCATGTGACCAACTGGGTTCGGGGCACCCGTTGTGTGGAACCCAGATCCGGGATGTTACAAAGTGGTATAAGAAGAGTTTTTTCTATGACTTACTATTTGGATCCTTATTTAGTGATTGGATAGATATGGTAGTTGGTAATAAGCTATTCCTGGGAGTAGCTAGCCCATGTATAGGGAAAATCCAATCTACCTCGTTATTGTAATTATTCCTGGTTTTTCAATTTTACAGTTGATTTGATTTTCACCATTGGGTGACACACTTGTGATTGTGTTGTTTATATGTTATACATGGGTTCTATTTAGTTGAAAACTGATGAGATGGGGGTATTCCATCTCATGCATCATTTAGGAACATGATATAATCACATGTCATGCATTCCTTCAATGCCATGTCGGTGCATTAAAAATTGCATGTTGTTGTGATAGTTGATGTGCTAGAAAATCATGCTGTTGTGAGAGATGCTTGGATAAATACCTTCTCTTTTATAGGGTATTGTTGCGTGAGGTTGCTGATAGAATAAATTCCAAACACAGGTTTTTTGGGAGTATGGGCCCTCATTGACAGGAATTTGATGGATCATTAACGTGTTTTCCTTGTAATAACATGTATAGGGTTCCATGATTTGATTCGTGGGGAGTATGGCCCCTCACATATCAGAATTTGGCACATAGGTGATGGTTTTAGTGTTTTTATGGGCTCTAGAGTAGTTAATGAGGCTTACCATTTGGACAAACCAGGAAATACGTCGTGTAGTTCTTTGGACACACGTTGTGTGCTCTTCATTTTGGGAAGAAATGAAAACTTTTTAAGTACATTCTATGTACCTTTAGTACACACCATGTAGTCACTTCTCATTTCATAGACCGTGGGGTAAGGGAAATGGGGTATATAATGGTTTTCAATAACACCCCTTGTACAGGTTGTACATGCCATGTAGTTTTGAATCAGAGTATGCCCGTGTAACTGACAACATGGGCAGAGGAAACCTTGAGACATACATGCCATGTCTACCTTGAACACGACGTGTAGTCTGACCCAGGTACCCGGCTGTGTCACGAACAACACATGTCAATGTTATCTTTCTTAGTACACTCTATATCTACTGGGAACATGTCGTGTAGTGTCAGCCATGTAGACGAACATGTAGCGAGCAACACGGGTTGGTCTGGGGCATCGTTGAACAAACCGTGTCTTATTGAAAAATGTTGTGTAGTGTAACCTTGGTACAAAGGCCGTGTCACAAACAACATGAGCTGGTGAAGGCTTGTCGAGTACACTCCATGTTTCTATGAGACACGCCGTCTTGTTTTGTTTAAGGAGAGTCATATTCCTTAGCTGTGTTGAAGAACCTGGGTAGGGAAGGAGGATTCAAGTACACGCCGTGTAGTATGAGGACACACCGTGTGTTTGCGGTGTTACACGACCATTTTTGGCTGCAGTACACTCCCAGGTGAATGTATTGCGAGAACACACCGTGTAGTATTAATACACACTATGTAGTCAAGTTTTGTAAATCTTGAAATCTTTCTTTCTCCTATTCCCTTCATGGCCTCTCTGTTTTCTGTATTTGATATACATGATCTATGGCATGTGTTTGACCTTATAGAGTCATGTCGTCGAGACAACCTAGAGTTGTTCGCCAAGAGAGTGATGACGATTATACTCCTGAGATAGTGCGTCATGTGCTACCAGATGATCGTCTAGCAATGCCAGATGCAGCGCCAACTGTTATATCAGGCACAGGCACGGAGGCTTAGTTCCTTGAAGGCTTCAAGTGGTTCATGCAGACCTTCCAGGGAGCACCGCAGGCCGCCACATCTATGGAACTGCTGACCTGTATATTCCAGCAGCAACATCTGCAAACATTTTTAGGGGATGACAGACCATAGACTGTGGAGTCATGGATGGATTCAGAATAGAATATTTTAAAGCATCATGAGATGCCTCCAGGGTGGAGGTTCAATCTCACGACTTATATGATGCGTGATTCCACCAAGAGGTGGTGGGATCTGACCACCCATTCTGAGAATCATGGTGACATGGTGTGGGAAGATTTTCTTGAAGATCTCTACAACATATTATTCCCAGATATGCTGAGGGTAGATCCAGATCGAGAGTTCATGAATCTGCAGCAGGGCACCATTTCATTGATGGATTATTCTGCTCGCTTCACTGAGCTTCAGTGTTTTGAACCCATTATTGTGGGTGATGAGACATTGAGGGCCAGATGCATTGATGATGCTCTTCGATATGGAATCTGAGAACTAGTGAGTTTTTTTAGGTTTCTTATAGTGCATGCTATTGTGAACCAGGCACTGATTAATGAATGAAACAAGCAGGAAGCTAGTGGTGTGGGCCAGGGCGGGTTGACACCATTTTCTAGTATTATTTCTATAGGTTAGAGGAAGAGGCCGATGGATTTTTCTCATAGTGGCAGTACTAGCTAGATGAATACCTCAGGTGGCCAGGTCATGTGCTACTAGTGTTGTAAAAAGGGGAACAAGATATAGTAGTGTTCATGTGACCCAGTGGAGTCCCAAGATTGCCGAAAGATGGGTCATCTTCAGCGTTTTTGTAGGGAATTTACACTAGTCTCTAGGGATAGGGGTTTTTTACAGACTCTGCATGCTGGAGCAGGACCAAAATAATCTTACCAGTCAGGAAATTGGTGTATGTTAGGGAGTTCATGCAGAAATGGTGGTCGTGGCCGTTGTAGCCAGACACTGGGACCTTAGAGGCATCATGTCGGGACAACTCAGAGTAGCCAGGCTGTGTCACAGGGCCATGGCACTGTGCAGGCATATGCAATGGAACAGACCCAACATGAGGGGTATCCAAGACCTTCTACAATCAAAGGTACTAATTTAGTAGCTTCTATTTTGTCTTCTATACTTTTCAATATGGGTTATACACATAGATTTATATTTGTGCCCATTATGTAGAGCCTTGGGCTACATTTTTCTTCTTCTTCTGGTGTTATGACGCTAAACACACCATTGGGAACTAGAACGGCTAGTGTGTGTCAGTGTAGGGAGTGCCCCTAGAATTTGGTGGGTGTCACATTCTATGGGACCTCTATGTCTTGGAGACAACGAGCTATGATGTTATTCTCGAGATGTACTAGTTGGAACCCTTCCGATCCATTGTGGATTTCTATCGTCACAGGGTGAGTTTTATATCACCAGTGGGCGGAGTTTTCTATAAAAGGGTGAATGGGATGTCCAGGTGAGCCTAGATGGACCCGAGAATCGTGGTCGAGGTGGAGTGATAGACCAAATTGCGAGAATATATCTGGATGATATTGGGACTTTTCAGAAGGGCTTCCCTCCAGTAGTTGATCATTTCAGGGATGTCTTCCTAGATGACACTTCTGGGCAATCTCGAGAGGCAGAGAGGTGTATTTATCAATTGAGATTGTGATAGGAGTGGAATTAGTGTTCATTACTCCTTATAGTATGGCTACAACTGATTTAAAATAGCTAAAGAGAAAGGTAGAGGAGCTTCAGTCAAAGGGTTTCATCCAACCCAATACATCCCCTTGGGGTTCGGTAGTCCTTTTTGCAAAGAAGGCGGACCATACCCTCAGACTCTGTGTGGATTATTAGAGGCTGAATCGACTTACTGTTAAGAAATGATATCACTTACTGTGGATTGATGATATTTTTTATCAACTTCGGGGAGCACGAGTGTTTTTGATGATTTACCTGAGATCTGGATATCATCAGTTGCACGTTAGACTGTCTGATATTCCTCTCACAACCCTCAGGAACAGTTATGGTCTATATGAGTACATGTTTATGTCGTTCAGACTCACAAACGTGCCAACATTTTTCATGGATCTGATGAATCGTGTGTTCCACCTTTATCTGGACTCTTTTATGGTAGTTTTCGTGGATGATATAAAGGTTTACTCTCACACTCGACACGACCATGCTACCCATCTTGAGATCATATTGAATACACTGAATGAGCATCGAATATATTCTAATCTCTCAAAGTGCCACTTTTGGATGGAGCAGATACACTTCTAGGGTCATATTATATCAGAGGCGGGAGTTGCAGTAGACCTAGGGAAGTTGAGAGCAGTAGTTTCCTAGGAGTATCCTCAGAATGTGTTTTAGATACGGAGTTTCATGGGGCTGGATGGTCACTACATGCATTTTATTCAGGACTTCTCCTGCTAAGAATCTCCATTGACGAGTTTGACTAAGAAGGGTGTGAAGTTACTTTGGTTAGAAACTTGCGAGACAACCATTCAGGAGCTGAAGGGAAGATTTAAATCTGCACCAATCATGATAATTCCAGAGAAAGGGAAGAGCTATATGTTCTATTGTGATGCATCATGTACTGGGCTGGTAGTAGTGTTGATGGTGGGTGATCGAGTAGTTGCGTACCGTTCATGGCAGTTGAGGCTACAAGAGAGGAATTACCTGACACATGACCTCGAGTTAGCAGCAGTTGTTCATGCGTTGTGTTGTTAGAGACATTATCTATTGGGAGAGGATTTTGTGGTGTTTACATACCCGAGAAGTCTTAAATATATCTTTACCCAGTATGACTTGAACTTGAGACAACAAAGGTGGGTTGATTACCTTTAGTCATTTGACTTTGAGCTTGCTTATACACCTAGTAAGGGTAATGCAGTTGTTGATGCACTAAGAGGGAAGACTCGGATATATGCAGTTCATGAGGCCAGTGGTGACTGGCAGCTTAAGTATTTGTTCTCTGAGATGCATTTGGAGGTGCACGATAGTCAGGGAAAAACCTATCTTTCTTCCTTAGATGTGACTTCTACCCTCCTGGATAGAGTGAGGATGAGACAACTATCATATTATAAAGTCCTAGTTCTACGGGAGTCGGTGGCAAGTGAGAACCCTCCTCCTGGATGGGAGATAGGCAAGTATGAGGTACTGCATTTCCAAGGACAAGTGTGTGTTCCAGGGGATATAAAGGAGGAACTGATGTGGGAGATTCATGATTCAGCTTAGGCATTTCATTCTGGAGTTACCTAGATGTACTGTGACTTGAGACGTCAGTACATTTGTCTAGGTATAAAGAAAAAAGTAGTGTGTTTTGTTACGAAATGTTCCACCTGTCAGCAGGTGAAGCCATAGAATCAGAGGCCCATTGGACTATTACAGTAGTTACCCATTCCAGAATGCAAATAGGATGATGTCGCGTTGGATTTTGTGACTGGGTTTTTGAGGTCACCTCGAGGCAATGATGTCGTGTGGGTTGGGGTGTACAGACTTATGAAGGTAGCTCACTTTTTGCTAATCAAGAATACCTTTGGTGTTGTTGAGCTTGGGAATTTGTATCTTTGAGAGGTCATACATCTTCATGGGTTCCCTATTTCTATCATTTCAGATAGGGATTCCCATTTTACGTCTCGTTTTTCGCCGTGTTTTTAGTGGGAACAGGGTACACAGGTGCTTCTGAGCACAGCTTACCACCCTCAAACTGATGGCCAGTCAGAGCATACGATACAAATGCTTGAGGAAATTCTACGTGCATGCGTACTATACTTTGGGCGCACTTTGTAGAAGCACATGCCCATGTTCGAGTTTTCTTATAATAAAAGTTTTCAGAAGAATATTGAGATTTCACCTTTTGAGGATTTATATGGTAGATCATGCCGATCACCCCTGTGCTGGTTGGAGGAAGGTGAGATAGCTTTACAAGGACCACGTCTCATACCGGAAACTTCAGATAAGGTCCAGTTGATACAGAAGTGGATGGCTACTGCAGAGTCTCATTAGAAATCTTTTGATGGTCGCCGTAGATTACCCTTGGAGTTCGTGGTAAGGGATCAATATTTCTTCCATGTTTCACCAAAGTCGGGACACAGGCGGATCAGGAGATAGGTTAAGCTTTCACCGAAGCCTGTCGGGTCATTTGAAATTATGGATAGAGTCAGACCGGTTCCCTATCAGTTGCTATTACCCAGAGGTACTGTTCTATGAACGACATCTTCCATGTATCTCAGTTGTGTCGTTATCACGCAAACCCATCAATATTTTTCAGCCATAGGAGTTTCATCTTTAGGTCAATGCATCCCTTTAGGAGCATGTGATTTTTAATATTGATAGGAGCACAAAGGTTCTCTGAGGCCAGTCAGTTCCTCTCATACAGGTACTATTGCAGCATGGCTGAGTGTAAAACGAAATCTGGGAGTGGTCGACTGACGTACGTCTTCAATGGCTAGAGTTGTTCACATATTTATTTTCACCACCCTTGGAAGGGAAATTTAGGCATGATTTTCTTTAAGGGGGAAAATTTATATGAACCAGGTTCTTATTCATGAGGTATGGGTATGTTGTTTTCCTTTTTCCTGATTTGTTTTTGAAAAAATAAGGAAAATGGGGAAAACTCCCATGTTTTGTGGGTACACGCCGTGTACTTTGTCCATGGGGGATGATTACATAGGGCGTGTAGCCATGTCGGTGATGAAAGCTGTAAAAACTAACTACACACTGTGTAATAGGTATTTACACGCCATATAGTTAGTCTGCAGGTGAATTGTAAGGCAGTGAAGGCAGCCGCCAGCTGAGCGACATTACACACCATGTACTAAGTTATTAAAGGTCATGTACTCAGGTATTACAAGTCATGTACTCATTTCAACAGATGAATAATATGTTGGTGAAAAAGTAGCTACCATAGGAACAATTATATGAGAAATGTACACACCATGTAGTTTGTCTTTTTTGCTTCAAACGGGCAGTAGCCATCTCTGTTCATAGAGAAAGCTCATAATTCCATAGGAGAGTGTAATAGTCATCCGGATTTTGTAGGATATCCCTACCCCACACCGGGAACCCAATTCCTACATCATTGATCTCCTTGGAACTGCACGAGTAACCACTTCCTTATCCTAGAACCTTTCGTACCAATTCATTCCCTAGGGAAACTTATTTGAGTTTGAACGGGATTATTTTCATCTCAGATCTGCTGCATTCTTGGTTGTTTAAGGAGGCGACATTCACAAATACCGATCAGGGGCTATCGAGGTAGGTGGTCTGATGTTTTTTTTTCAACTGTGGAGTTTAAATTGTGTACCATTGTGCTATGAAACCATTTTTGGGGTGTCATATGGATGAGGCCATGGCTATTTTAAATACCTATAATTTTATAGGAAATTGAATGTAATTATAAACAGCTGTTTGGGATCGCTGCTTGGATCTAGGACCACCCTTGGGGTGTGTTTCTCCGTTTAGCTGTTTGACCAGGTTACCCGAGGGTATACTATAAAATTTCACATGCTTTAAAATTTCCTTGAGTGTAATTGTATATAATTTCTTACTTATATGTTGGGCTCGACCCGGTGACTTGTATAGCCTGAGGGCAATGTCTCATTTAGCCTGCGGGCAACCTTTCTCATGCCTATTGGCAGTAGTTCCTGTGCCTGTGGGAAATAGATTTTGTGCCTATGGGCCATATCTTGTGCTCTTATAAGAAATATCTATTATTTATATGGTCAATTACCTACGGGTTTCGACTTTAATTACCTGAGGGTTTGGTTTGTATATCTGTGGACAGTGCTCTCATGAATTTTCACCGTGGCAATTTTTATATGTTATATCTGTCAGGTTAAAGAACAGTATTGGCATGGTTAAATGAATATTAAAATGGAAATATAACAGGTAATTTTAGTTACTTTGAGTACATCTGAGTTTATTTCATTTACTACTGCACACTGTTGTTGCACATTTTCACTAACAGTTTGGCATGAGCCTTTGGTGGTTGACTACTAGGATTAATATCTCAGACAATTTTTGGATAATGTCTTCGGCCTAAACATGCTATATTGTTGTAGGTGTTAATAGGGGAAAGGGTCCCTACACAGATAGATTCTTGTAGGAGAGGAGTAGGAGAGAATGAGACCGATCTTAGGATCGTGATGATGCTATGTTCATGTTGCATTGTTTTGTTTTGTTTTGTTGTACCTTGTAATTTGATTTGTATTTTATTATATTGCAGTGTATCCTGTTCGGGCTATTTTCATAGAATAAGTGACATACTGAATCCTTATATATATGACTGCTAGTTCTCATTTACTTCGGTTATCCATTCAGTTATATATAGTTACTACTTCTTCTTTTGCACGTTGTTTATCTTTACCGCTGAGTTACACTTTTACAAACGAGAGCACAGTTTCGCCCACTATCAGATGAGGTCCCTCACTGCTAGTCAGCAACCTCTGGCATTTGTGGAAATGTGCTTGAGGTCATGTGACCAACCGGGATCGGGGCACCAGTGGTCTGGCACCCGGATCCGGGATGTTACATTATGTGTGTGTATCTATAAATATAATTATAAATATTTTTTTTAATATATTACATATTATCATTTATATACATATATTAATATATTTATATATATGATATATATCCATTTTCTAATAAAAACGCGCACAAATAAATATACATATATATACACATTTATATATGTAAATAAATATTCATTGTTTTTTATTTTAAATAATAAAATGGATACTATTATTTTTTAGATACAGTTTAAATATTTAAAATGGATTTTTTCATGTAAATATGTAGACATATTTATTATAAAAATACATTTTAATGTGTAAATATAGTCAAAAATGTATATTTCTACATATAAATCATTATAAATAATAGTACATTATGAAAAATGAAATAATTTGAATGTAATAATATCCTTATGACTGTAATCCTAGAAAATAAATTGAGTATCCACAAAAACTAGTATAAAAAATCCCCTTAAATGATGTTTAAATATAATCGAATGTTAAAAAATAGGGATACCTTTACAAAAAACACAGTTTTAGAGGCCTTTTGGACCTTTTTGGCCTCAAAAAATGTGATTATGGTTCCTCCTAGTCACCAAGGTGTATGCCTTTTTGAGAATTTCGATTTTCTATGTGGAAGAGACCAAACAAATACTCAGATCAAAAGACATGATTGATGACTTTCGAGTTACATTTTCTAATTATTTTAGATCTTTTATAAATTTTTTGATTGTTTATATCTTCAAATTGTTATCAAATTATTTTTTCTCAATAATAATTAGAAAATTATTATTCAGTATTTCTTAAAATTATTTTACAATCCATTTTCACTAAATATATCATATATTAAGTGTAAATAACTCTTTATCTTTATATATATAATATTTATGAAAGTAAATTTTATATATCAATATAAATATATTTTTATATTAATATATCATTTTTAATGATTTATAATTTTAATCAAGTTCAGCCTTTATTAATTCTAGTAAAAATGAATTTATAATGTTCCATTTTACCAACGCTATTAAAAAAGCACTGATAAAGGGTACACATTTAACAATGCAAAGAAAAAGCACTGACCAAGGGGATACCATTATCAGCACTAAAAAATGGTGATAAAGGGGTAATTTTCACAATTATTTTCTTAGCATAGTTTAAGGCACCATTTGACAATGCCTTTTTTGCATTGATAAAATTTCCCCTTTTATCAAATCTTTTTTTAGCACATTTAAAGGGTGGCGCTGCATAAATCCAAATTTTTGGCAGTGGTTTAATATATATAAATATATATATATAGCACTTATTATAATTTGTTTATATATATATATATATATATTTTATTTACAATACCACTATTATTAGTAATTAAGTTTCATATATTACTAATATAATTATGAGTTGGTTTAAAAATATATTGTTATGTACATTATTAGTCACATTAATAATTATATTATTTTCATCATTATTTAAATTTATTATTTGAATTATCTTAAATATTTAATGCTTGAATTAATATATAAAAATAATTTGATTATCAAAAATTAATTATATTAAAATAACTAATAATACTTCATAGTAATGTAATCAATAATATAATAAATAATAATAAATATGTATAATAATATTTTAATGTAATTTTTTTTTGTTTTTATGCAATAAATTTGGTGACATGTAAATTAGATTATTTTATTAAAGTTATAATTTTATTCAACTATGTTTTATATGTTGAGTTGTTTTTCAAATTGCATCAACATGAAACATAATGACATTTCATGTTAGTGGATTTTAAAGTCCGTAAATAAAATATAAGAAATAAAATCTAAAAGAAATTTGACACACTTTCTGAATTTATAAAAAATAATTGTAAATATGAAGAATTTCATAAATATAATTAATTAAAATTAGATTTAGTGACATAATATACTATTATTTTATAACATTATGTTTGAGTTCATAATTATTTTAAATTACTTTTGTTTTAAAATATTTTTTATATGTTTATTCAATGTTATAAATTTCATTTTGACATTAATTATACTATATTTTAGGTGAATTTATTTTATTTGTTTTAAATATTATGTTTCTAATAAATAATGTTTGTGTCATGTAAATTTAATTTGGTTCACTATAATGAGGAAATTATTTATATTTACTACAAATTTAATTATTTTTAGGCAACGTTTTATGATTTAATATTATTTTTTATATAGTATTTATTTTATAATATTTTAAAGTTATCTAATTGACGTTTAATAAGTATTCCAATGTTTCAAGTAGTCGAATTTGAAAGCTTATAAAATTTAACATTAATGTAAAATATAAAAGAAAATTAAAAATATTTGCTAAACATATAAATAATAGTTGACAGTAAAAATAATTTTATCATTTTAATAAACATACAATCATATAGAGGATTGAATAAATTGGTTTTTAAATTAATTTATGTCAAGAGGAAATATATTAATGAATGAGTACACTCAATCACTATGATGAGGTATCATCCCATAAGATGGTGTACAAATGAGATGCCCATATCAAGATCATCGACCACTATGTTGGGTTAGAGTTTGATGAGTTGGAGATGGATCATCCTCGGATATAGGAACCACATATGTTAGATTCTCTATGTTTGAGTCATTGGGAGGAGGTGGAATCTGGATGGTGTCTTGTGCAATCGATCCTTCCCCTACTGTGTAAGTGGAAGGACTTTCCAGCATCTTCTAGGGGAACCATAAGGCCTGTGAAGTCTCTATCTTGAAAGGCGGAGGAATGGGAAATGGCCCCTGATACGAGCATAGAACAAATATACCTAGTGAAAACCATGGATATCATAACCATATAAATGGATCTCATGATTCTTGGTGCACATCCACAATCAACTGTGGATGGGCTGGTTGTGGTGTTCCCTCTACCTATGGAATATGTGATGCCTCACGTACAACACGATGCAGACTATGTCATCATCGTTGTGGCTCCTAAACTTCCGCAAGTGCTGGGGGTGGTTTCTATTCCGGAACCTCCTCTCCCTAGGCCAGAAAAACATCTTACGGAAGTGGATGATCAAAGATACTATCTTGTAGAACATGATATATATTCATCATCCCTTGCGTGACAACATTGAAAACTGCCTGGATAAAAACACTCCCCTCTTTTCGATTAGACATGTTGATAATATCATGTAGTTGAGTATTCTCTAACGAGATTAAAAATGAATTGAAAATAAAGTACCATAGAAAACTAATGGAATTTTATTAACTTACCAGATCTTGAATCCCTCTACCATGAGGAGTATGATATAATATAGACTTTAATCTATACCATGGCTCATAATTGTGCTACTATACTAGAGGGAATCACATCACGCTCATACCATTAATAAAAGAAAACACTCTTATATCCCAATGAATTAGATACTTCAGATGTCATTAGTGCCATATGAAATTTTTCCACATAGTCAGCGTCATGGAATGAAGCTCTACTGACTGTCATGGTAGAAAGGTAATACGCTCAAAAATCCAAACCCGAACATGAATTTATATTTTTAGTGCCCACTGAACAATATAAAAATGAATGAGAGGAAATATAACACTATCCTCGTGAATCCCATTAGTGAAGTATGCATGAATCTACTCTAATAGATCCTAATTTGGAATCCATGAAATCAGGAATGACATATGACATTTTTTTAAAAACAATTGTTACTAAAACCACAATTTTGTTTACTAAATTGATTAGTAATGAAAGACTTTATGTGGTTACATCTGTAGGAACTAGAACATCCAACATGAGATGATATGCACTCAATTTATGGCTTCATCAAGGTTAATTCCCTCTCTCTATCTCTCTATTAATTAATTATGATCAGTATGTTACCATAGTACTTCCTATACGGGATTTAATAGTTTTAATATGTTTGAAATTTGTTTTGTTTTTTATTTTAATTTATTCCAATCTTAATATCGGTATTGCACACACAAGCCAATCAGAAATTAATCATTACATTTAATAAAAAACATTGGGAAAATCTAATGGTGATCATATATATTCAATTACCAGGAAAGGTAATGATATGGGATACAAGGATCATTTTATTTTTCTATCCTTACACAAATAACTATATAATAGTAATCAATGAAGTATCAAATGATTAGAGAGAGTGTATAGAATAATTTGAATAATGATTTAACAGGATAATGAGATAATGATCTATTGCGGAATCATTATCTATTAAATTGATATTAAAATTAATCAATTACATAAACTACATCTAGAAATTCAATCCCACTAAATATTATTTTAACACATCCTCAATGTTGTCTTCTTTGATGAAAACTCATGTCCCACTTTTCTGTATTTATCTCGATTTCAATAATATTATTATTTTCCCCATGACAGTCATTCACCAAGTAACCACATTCAATGGATTGTATTCATGTGGATTTTGTGGTATTATATTATTTCAAAACTTTTCTATGGCCTAGATACTCTTACAGAGTATTGAAACATATAAATTCCTATGCTCCTTTGGTTGTTCTTGTGTGCTACTTTTCGATATCCATATCTATTTGATAATAGGAAAAAGTTTGATTCATAAGAAACTAAATATTAAAAAACGATTAAAAATTCACCCATCCCTTTCTTTGTGATCATATAGATCCTGGTAGGTCCTTTTATGAAATAGATGATTTTTTTATCAATAGTAAAAATTCTATGTACATAAGATTACTTGGAATCTAACGATATCATTTTTACTATATTGTTTAGTTAATTTTCACAGTAAACATTTTTCATATTTTGAATTGTTTTCATTGAATGTAGAGATCATTCTATTATTCTCACTTTTCTTAGATAAACTTTCTAATGTGTAATCACTTTAACTTATGCTCCATGTTTCCATTTCTTTCATTCTTATATTAATTCTCTTCTTATTATAATTTCAATATTATTTCCCTTACTTATTTTTCATCATCGTACAATCAGGACTATTATGTCTTTTTTTTCATTGATGGAAAATTAGTTCTGAACTATCATTCTTCTCATTTATTTCATTAAAATAATTTCTTCTTATGTTCTATTTTTTGGACATCATTCTTTATAGGTTATCAAGTTAACCATCAATTGGTTCATTCTTACATTATTTGGAAACATTTATTGAAATTTTCTTGGAATTTGTTTTTTAAAATTTATAGTTTTAATGTTACTGGAGTAAAAAACCCAAATTTTCAATTAGTCCTATTTTCATCTCTTATAAAAAAACCTGAATACTGAATTAGATTTCTAATAAGGTCATCTAAGACAATATTTATGATATTATTAGTGTCATCAATATCAGTCTTTTTAGATTCTTTTTATTTCAATAAAATATCTATAAAGTTTCAATAAGCCTATCATCAAATAATTTTTTTCCACCAAGGGATTTTAGACTATTAACAAATATAATAAATATTAGATTATTTTTAGTAAAAAATTCACCAATGATAAAATCAAATGCTTGATAATATGCTCTTAACATAACTCCTTTATTTTTACGAACTTTTGATGTCTTAAAAAGAGTTACTTCAAGTTTCTTCCAGATTCAATATAACTCCCCAAGAATTCAAAAACTAAAATTATTATTGAATGCATTAAACAATGATTTTCAATGAATCCAAACTTTTTTATAAACTAGTAAATGAACATAATTTTGTATCTTCTGTTTTTTGAATTTTGAAAAACTGACATACAAGGTTGCAATCAGTAAGTTATTTTGAGTATGATAGGATCAACATACATTTTGGGTGAATGCTAACATACCCTTATGAATAGTAACATACCTCTATGAATTGTAATATACCCTTATGATTTGTAAACTCATCCATGTAAATATATATAATTTTTAGGCACCATATAAATGATAGGGAATATTTTAAGAAATAAAAATTTAAGTGTTGGTATTTCTGTAAGTAATATGTTTTTATTTAGAATTATAAATTAATTAATTAATAAAATTAATTTTTATAATATTTATTCCTAAATAATTATTTTGTTTTCCTATGATTTTAGGTCTATTTTATAAGACCTTGGTTAATTTTTAAATGTATTATAAAATATGTTTTAAATTTAAAATCAACATTTTCAACTAAATAATGAATTTATTTGAAAATTAAATTTCTATTTTTTTTAAAAATAATTTGATAAAATGGTGGTAATTTTTTAATTTTAAACATAGATTAATGATACAGATTAATTATTGGGGTTTTTCTGAAATACTTGAATTTTTGGTGAATAGTTAAATATGATAATTTACAAAATATGCTAAATAAATGAATTTCTGCATCATGATTGTGTCATGGATTATGTAAATGATAATTTTTTCTAACTACCATAAACAATCTACTATTTTTAGTCAAAAAAATAAATATTATTCATATTCTTGAGAATAAAATAAAATAAAATAAATATTAAAATAATGGAAAAATCATCCCCTCCTCTACTGTAAAACCACCCCTCACTCACTCTTCTCTTCACTCTTATAAGCCCTAAAGCTTCTCAATTTTATTCCTAAATACTCCCCCATTGTCCCTAAACATGTCAAATAAACCTTTTTCTTTCCAAGATACTGAAACTCTTTCCCTTAAAGAGGTTCCTCAGGTGTTTATTTCAAGAGGTAAATCCTCTTCCTTTTTCATGTAATTTCATTTATATTTATCTTCTTTTATTATTATCTCTTTACATCATTTATCCAATTGATAATTATTACTCCAATATAATATATATACTATAATTATATCATGATAACATAATAACCATCATCAATATCCATACTCACCTCTTTTATTTTATAAATGAAATCATATTCCGAGAGGTGCCAATTTACAACATACATGGATAGTGACGTTTCAATCTATAAATTATTATTCATGGATATTCATGAAACTATTATAATGGTTGAAAAAGATTGTAAAATTTAATATATAAACACTTTTATTTTTTTATGTAACATATTTACCTAATACTAAGTGATAAAACAAAATGAGTTCATTAGGATCAATAACTGCAGTAATAATCTAAATAGTTATCACTAAATGTACTATCCAATGATTTATTCTCATAATTTGTAGAAAAATGATATATAAAACAATTTATACTTATTTATTAACACTAAAAACATTCAATTCAACCATCATAGAAATATAATTTTTTTAAATGAACTCCATTAGTTATAATCAAGCAAACTGATCATTAAATCAAGGAAACAAACAGTCATGAACGATAGAATTTAGTCATATAAATTATCAATAAGGACATAAATTAACTTAATAAAACTATAATGAATAAAATACATATATATAAGGTTATGAATTAATTAATTAATGGATTTTATTGTATTATCATTGAATTTAAGGTCATGTGTATAACATGCTCGGATATAAGGTAAGGGTTTCCTCATATCACTGCCATTTTTTGAGATATTATTTATTCACCACTATTTCTTATGTATGATGAATGTATAGTTATAATTGATGTATCATATCCTAAATCTAATTATTTAAATTTTATTCAATTTATCATTTTATGATTATTAATTTTGGTTCATATGAAGCGATTGATTATAATATGGTAAGGGATTCCACCCGAATCATCATTTTTTCCTTCAGGTAATTCCTTCACTTTTCTCACCCAAATGTAATGCTCATTTAATTTTGTTTACATATTGTGTTTTCAATTTTTTACTTTCCAAAATCAAATATTCATATAATTTCATCTTCCATTTATTTTCATTATAAGTTTTAAAATTTTTCTCTTCTTAATTCTTTCGGATAAATAAGCCCGATTCATGGGAGCTTTTCGAAATTTTACCCATTTTCAAGTGAAATATATATTCCAATTCAAAAAATAATTATTTTTGTTTAAAATAAAAAATTTTATCATGAAAAAAATTATTGGTTGATTTCTGGTTTTATGAAAACATACATTCCATTCCGGTTTAAAATCTCTTTACTATTTTCCGTTAAACACAGTGAGACGTTTTTTCTAAAGCCTCTTTAAAAACTCATTTTATATTTTTTAACATTAGTGAAAATTAATTTATGACTCAAGTATAATTTCAATGTACATTCCTTTTATTTTCTGGATATTCAATTTTACAATCTGATTTCATGACTTATACAAATGATTTTCCAAAAGAGCTCTTATTTCCAAGGTAAAAATTGATTTTTCTCATCTCAGTTTAACTTTTATGGGATATATGCATTTTTCACCACTTATTCCTTAATTTTGGAATATGTAATTACACTTTGGAATATAATATCAATTTTATTCTTATTTAACTGATATTTTAAGGTATTATGTTTTAAATGTTTCAATGTTCACTTTGGTATTATTAATGATTAATTCCTCAAGAATATTTAATTTGTCTCATTTAAAAGAATCTTTATCTATGTGAATATAATTTGTTGAATATTGTATTTCATTTATTTTTTTCTATTATTATATTATCTATAATATGTTTTTGAAGGGTTTGTGATTAGTTTTACTCTGGATGTGCTTTCTAGATATCATTCACCATATTACTCTGAATGGATAGTGTATATGTTTAATGATTTGAGAAAATTATTTACATTTAACATGTCTGTTTCAATATTAATTTATATTTTTATCATTCTCACCCCTTTATATGATGAATTCATTGGACTTTATAAGTGATGGGTGGATCCCATTATATCCCCTCGATTCATCTGTAGGTATGAAGAGATAAACTAGTTTGGGTTTTTACCCATATATGTATGGTCTTTTAACAGGGCCTTGATAGAATGATAAGGATGTCTAGATTTACGATTTAACTCATTGTGAATCTAGTAATTTATTGTCCTTGTGGTTAATTGACTTGAATAATACTCAATGTTATGTTTTATTATGGAATTATTTATTAATCTCTTATTCCTACCATGTATTACTCAAGTTTATTTTGTAAAGGATTTTCCTTTTTGGTTATTTACCAAACCTAATGTGTATGTTTAAAATATAATCCACTGTATTGATTACCCTTATTGATCATTTGAGCTCACCCCTTTATTATGTTTTATTATCCCAGGATTCAAGGATGTATATTATGACTGAATTATATTGAAAATCTAGGATTTTTTGATGTTTCAAGTGGAATTTATATAATGTATTTATTTTCATTTTGTAATGTTGAACTTATGTATGTATTTGGTTTTCCAAAACTCTGGGAACCTAGTGTTGTGATATTACTGTTTCTATCAAAGGAAGTATATTATAATCATTTGAAACTAGATTTAGATTATGTAGATTAGTGAACAATTCCCATTGATATACTTTCAAGATAAGAATACAATAAAATCAAAGAATTTTGGTCAGGTAGATATTTTGTGGATATTTCTAGAAAATTATTCCCCTAATGGATACTATAAGTGGATATGGTTCAGACATAGATATACCAAGGAGTTACAACTTCGATATGGTGTTCTCGGCATGACTCAGGGTAGCCAAGTACACAACAATGAGCCTTAATGCACACCTAGTTTGACTCTCTCCGGGAATATTCTTTAGAAAATTCACATTTAACATACCCACCATAATGAAGGATTTATTCCCCCAATGTAACCAAATTATATGGTTCTAGTATTTCTGATGTATAAATTTTTGTTACATGTTCTACCATGTTTAGTGTTAGAGAATGTTAATAATTTCATGAGAAAATATAGTATATGGAATTGATTATAAATGTATCCTTGTATAAGGAATGAGAACATCACCAATGCATGTGATGCAAAGAGTTAGAAAGATCATATTTCTCATGGTATTAATCCATTATTTCAAAGGAAGATAGCCTCCAAAGAATCCTCATCATATGAGGAAATAGTATCATGCGTTAATAAGATAAATAAAGTATTATTTTATTTATATTCCATTGAAGGGAAGCATGTGAAAAATATGGGTAATGGGAAGAAGGGAAAGAACGAGTTTCCCTGATGTGATAACTATGGAATGAATATCCCTATTAAATTCTTGAAAGGGAATGAGAGTTTGTTATATGTGGGTAAAAATAAATTCCATGTTCGTTATTACAAGATTAGGAAAAATGTTTCCAATGTATAATGCTTCAACTACAAGGATATGGGACACTTTTATTATCAATTTCGCAAGAGTCAAAAGAATATACCCAAAATGACGTTATAGGATAATGATCAAGTTATGATACTTCCACATTTGAAGTGGAATGGATAATATGAATATTAAATAATCATGTATTTTGAGTATTTTATCAAAAATGTATTGGTTATAATAATTACGGGATATATGTGGATTGTACTGAAATACATTTTCCTTAAGTGTTTGGGACCATGAGTTGAATGGTACAATGATAAGAGGTTCAACAAAAAGTTAATTTTTTTTAAAAAAAATGAGTGATTGGGGGAAAGACAACCTAAAATATATTCATGATTTTGAGATAATGATGAACAAAAGATTTATTTAGATAAGTGATGACTACCTTGTAAATGATTAATGACTTATCGATAAGGGGTGTATGCTACCATTAAATGGAGTTATTAGATGATTATAATAGTTTGAATTTCTCTTTAAACACCAATAACACTATGATGAGTAGGGATTTGAAGGAACATTTCTAATGGGACAACATGAAATGGGAAATTGCTGAAAATATATCAATATGTTTAGTCTGTCAATAGGAGAAGGATGATATACAACATCCTATAGGACTCATGCGTCCTCAACCTATTCTTACATAGACAAGGGATGTAATCACTATGGATTTTTTCACCGGATTACGAATAACTCCAAGGATGAATGATAAAATATTGGTGATTATTGATCGAATTACCAAATCTTCTCATTTCCTCACAATGATAAAAAATTTCCCAATAGAGTACCTTTATTATATATGAATTAATGAATTTTTAAGACATCAAGGGGATCCTATCTCAATTATTTCTGATTGGATCTACAATTAACATCAACATTCTTGAAAAGTCTTCAAAATATTTGGATACTCACCTTCGATTGATTATGACATACCACCCCCAAACTGATATGAATTCATAAAGGATGATCGAAACATTAGAAGAAATTTTGAGATCAAGTTCACATGACTTTTAGGGTATGTTGTATCATTATTTACCAATTTTTATAATTATATATAATAACATTTTCCATTCTATTATTCAAATGAAACTATATGAAGTGTTGTATAAGAATAGATTTTGAACACTATCACGTTGGGAAGAAGTTGGTTAACGGAAGCTTATGGGACCATAGATTATGGAGGAAACAACACCAAAGTTAAATAATATTAGAATATATATCAAAAGAGGTTAATGTATAAAAAATAGCTATACTGTTAATCAAATAATGGATTTGGAATTTCAAGATGGAGCTCACATTTTCTTAAATGTATATCCATGGAAGGGTGTAATAAGTTTTGGGAAGAAAGGGAAACTGAGACCTTGGTACATTGGCCCTTGGGAAATTTGGGAGATAATTAGAGATATGGATTATCAGTTGAAAATACCACATATCCTTTCAAAAGTTCAAAATGTGTTCTATGTTTCAATATATTGAATGTATATGCCACAACCAATGAATGCCCTCACTTATGAAGGTATAGAATTTGTACATGAATTATATTACAATGAGGATCCTGTTTAGATTCTGGACACTAATGAATAGAAGTTGAGTAATTGGATGACTCCACTGATAATGGTACACTGAAAAAATCAGAAAATTGAAACAGAAACAAGAGAGCGCAAAGATCTTATGATAACGAACTACCCAAACATTTTTATAAGGTAACATTGTATTAAATTTGAGGAAATAATTTTTGTAATGGGGGATGAATGTATCACCACAAGAATTTACCAAAAAAATTAACATTGTATGCATGAAACACCTAGTCTGTATGAAATAAAAATTTGTTATAACCTATCTAGTGAACAAAATTTTTCCAATTCTGTGATTTGAATTTAGAAAAGATTACATACAAGGTTGCTATCCGTAAGATATTTAGAGTCTGAGAGGATCAACTTATATTTTTGGATAATATTAACTTACCTGTTTGAATAGTAGAATACCCCTATGAATAAAAATGTTCCCTTATGTATAGTAACATTATCCATGTAAGTATAAATAAAATTTTGGCCCCATGTGTATGAGAGTGAATATATTAAAATTTATTAAATATGTGTTGGTATTTATATATGAAATAGATACTTAATTACAATTTTATATTAATAAATAATAAAAAAAATTAAAATTTATTCCTAAATAAATATTTTTTTTCTTATGATTTTATGATAATTTTATGAGACCTCGTTTATTTTTTGAATGTATTATAAAATCAGTTTTTTAAAATTTGTTGTTTTCCTATAAATAATGATTTTATATAAAAATTACATATCTCTTATTTATAAAAATATTTTTAATAAAATGGAGTTCATATTTGAATTCTAAATGTTTAAAATCAGTTGTGGTGAAATTTTTGGATTTTTCTGAAATACTTGATTTTTTTATTAATAGTGAAATTTGATAATTTACAAAATATACTGAAATAAATAAATGTATGCATCATTATTGAGTCATGGATGATGTAAGTGATCAGTTTTTTTAATTCACATGCAGTTAATACAATTTTTAGTCACAATAATCATAAATATTCATTATCTTGATCCAAACTAATAAAATGATGATTAAAACTATTGAAAATCATCCTATTATCCACTATAAAAATCAACCCACACTCCCTATTATCTTAACGTATTTAATCATTTAAACCTATAAATGTTCTACCAAAATACTCCTACTTGGTCCCTACGTTTTTAAAATACCCCTTGGTATTTCCAAACGACAAAAACCATTTCCCATAAGGATGTTCTTAAAGAGGTTACTTCAAGAGTTAAATCCTCTTCTTTTTTCTTTAAATTTCATTTCAATTAATCTTCTTTTCATAGTATATTTTAACCTCCTATGTAAAATTTGTCATTATAACTAAAATTCCATCTATATACTATAATTATATCATGGTATTGTAATAACCATTATCAATCTCTTTACTCTCCCTCAATTATTTCATAAAAAAAATCATCATCTCAGATGTGCCAATTTACAACCTTCATGGATGATGATGTTTCATTCTTCAAATTCTTCTTCATGTTTTTTAATAATCCATTTTAATAATTGATATATAATTTAAAATTTATTATATATACCATTTTATGTTATATATTAAACATAATTACACAATACATAATGATAAAAAAAATGAGTTTATTATTATCAATAACCGCCATAATAATCTAAACGATTATAACTAAATGTATTAACTAATGATTCATCCACATAATATGTGACCAAAATATATATATAACACTTTATGATTATATATTCTCTTTATAAAAATTCCATTCTAATTTGATATAATTATACATATTTTAAATAAACTCAATTACTAATATTCAATCAAACCAATCAGGAAATCAAGGAAACAAACACTTTGGAATGACAAAATTAAATCATATAACATATAAATTAGGCCATAAATTAAATAAATAAAACAATAATGAATCAAATACATTTATATAAGGTTATTAATGAATAAATTAGAAGATCTAATTTGATTCTCCAGGAATTTAAGGTCATGTTCATGACATGTTCATACATAAGGTAAGGGTTTCCACATCTCAATACTATTTTTTGAGATATTTGCTATTTACCACTATTTCATGTGTATAGTGTATTTATACTAATAGTTTATGTATCATATAATTCATATATTTATTTTCATTGAATTAAATTAATCATTTTATGATTAATAATGTTTGGGCAAATGATTTTATTGATTACAAAGTGGTATTGAATTTCACCCAAATCATCATTTTTTCCTTTGGATTATTCCTTCATTATCCTTACAAAAATGCAATGATTATTTATTTTTGTGAAAATATTTTATATTTTGTTTTTAGTTTCCAAAAATTATATATTCAGATCATTTAATCTTTTTCTTGTGGTAATTATATGTCTTAAAATATTTCCCTTCTTAATTCTTCCCGATGAACAAACACGATTCAAGGGAACTTCTTGAATTCTTACCCATTTTGAAGTTCCCTATATATTCAATTTCAATAAATAATTTTTTTTGTAAAATCACAAATTTTATCAGGAAAAAAATCTTTGTTCATTTATTGTTCTTTGAAAACAAATATTCCAATATGCTTTAAAATCTTTTTACTATTTTCTTTAAAACACACTAGAATTTTTTATTTCTAATGCTTCTTTAAAAACTCATTTTAAGATTTCACATAATTGAGAAAAAATTTATTCCTCAAGTATAATTTAAATATTCCTCACCTTTCATTATGATATAGAAGATTACAATTTTTTTTCATGAAAAATACAAATTATTTTCCAAAAGAACACTTCTCTTAAAAGTAAAAAGGGGGTTTTATTCTCATCTCACTTAAATTTTACTGAGATACGTTTCATGTTCACCACTTATTTCTTGCATGTGGTGTATGTAATTACCTTTGGTATATCATATCAGGAATAGTTTGATTCACATGATATTCTAATGTATTATTATTTGAATGTTTTAAGGTAGTATGGGACACTATAGAATGTATAAGGATTATTTACTCAATAATTTTTATATGGTCTCATTTAAAATTATCTTCATATATGTCAATGTCCTTTGTTGAAAATTATACATAATTAAGGTTTTTCTCTTTTGATAAAATCTAAAATATTTTGTTTTAGTGTTTCGGATTATTCTGACTGTCGATGTGCTATCTTGATACCATTCACCATATTACACCCAATGGTTTGTGTTTATGTTTAATTGTTAGAGAATATTATTTACATTTCATAAGTTAGTTTCAATATGAACGTATATATTAAATTTGATCACCCCTCATATTATGAATTCCTTGGAGTTATTATGTGATGGGTAGGGCTGCTATAACTCATTAATGCATCAGTTGTTCTCATGAGACAAACTAGTATGGGTTTTTACCCATTTATGTATGGTCTTGTCACAAGGAATTGATAGAATGATCACGATGTATCTAGTTATGCATTTTCTCATTTTGAAACTAGTAATTTATAGTCCATGTGGTTATTCGACTAGTATAATACTCAAGGTTATGTTTTATTATTAAATTATTTAATCATCTCATATTCCTTATATGATATACTCAAGTTTGTTTTGTAAAGGAATGTGTTTTTTTGTTATTCACCATGCCTTGTGTTCATGTTTACGATATATTCTACTATATCAGTTACCCTTATCGAGCATCTAATCTCCCTCATTTAATATGTTCTATTTATCCTATTATTTTAATAAGTATATTATGAATTAAATTTAGGGATAATATAGGATTTATGGATGTTTTTATAGTTATTTATATAATGAATTTCATTTCAAGTTTTATTATTCCAATTATGTGTGTATCTAGTTTTAAAAACTACTAAAATACCCTATCCATATGGAATAAATTTCTTGTAACCATTCCTATGAAATTAAATAATGCACCGACTCTAAGCAACTAAGGTTGGGACGTTACATTCCATATGTAGTTCAAAAAGAATAAATTTTTCTATATATATTTCGTTTAATACAACAGTGAAGAGTATTTTTGACTCTAAAATTCAACTGAAATTTAATTATCTCTTATTGGTTAATGTTAAATTTATTTATTAAGAACATTATATTCACTAGTAATCTTATGAAAATTTTCAAAACATATGTTGATAACATAAGTTTCCATTCAATATCTCCCATATTTGTATTCATTTCAATAAAAAATGGCTGGTCTATTTTGATTAATATTATTGATGTATTCTGAAGAGTTTTGAAGGTGTATAATAATAATTATCAAATCAAGTGAAAGTGATTAAAACCATTTTTAAGGATCTCCATGAAATATAATATGAGGCAATCTAAAATATTGAAATGAATAATACTATAAAACATGGGTACCATACGACCTAGAAGTCTCTGCAACTTCATTATATCTATATTCATTTGATGAGTCTCATATAGGTGGAAAACTCATACCACCACTATGATGTATGCACAAACTAATTTTAATCATCAAACATTAATATGGGATTAATCTTATCTACATGTTATGATAGTATATAAATGTGAAATTAGGGAGTTTAGGAGATCTACGGGCCTCAAGTAGTTTTGGACAAGAGTGAAACAATCACATACACTACAATAATTATATGGGTGTATAATTTATAATCTTGAAGGATCCTCATTTGGTTTTATAATTTATTCATGTGTTAAAATTCATGAATAAACACCATGGATGAAATGAACTCATCATATGAATTCAACAAAAAATGTTTCATCAAATGAAATACTATAAAAATGATAGTCATGTGGATGATCAAGCTAACCAAAGGATAACTATTATCATAGATAGTATAAATGATATTTCCCTTTGAGGATGAAAATCAAAATTTTCAAAAAAAAGACATCATATATATATATATATATAACATATATATAATTTTTACTATCTTATGATAATAGTTATCCTTTGCCTCTGAATAATATTTTCGGGCATATATCATATATATAAAGATTTTGGGAATATCTCCATCAATTAACCACTTAAACTGAATCCCAATAGACTTTGTGTAATTTTACATTATATTTTATCGTATACAATAACATGTAAAATCATTTCAATAAATAATTTTTGATATCTCCCAGAACACTTTTAGAAAGATTTCATTAACATTACTTTATGTCATTTCATATGAAATACTTTAGGAATACCCATCCAAAACACTTTTATATTAACAAGAATGTAATTTTAGATTACCTCACAAAGTCAAAACTCAATCCCCACTCAGTCATCCACTATGTTTGACCCCAAGATCATTTATAGTGTTGAAAAAATATGAATCTTTTCATCAATATATATATATATAAAGTGTGGCATCTATCAAAAAATCAATGCTACTCAATCTACAAAGGGATCTGTCGTGAGCTCCACCAAACACACGAGTCTTTATACCTATGCCCACCAGTCTACATTATATATAAATTCAGATTATAATACGTTCCCTTTGTTTAATACATCGAGTGGCTGTGGGATATAGATCATGTCAATCCCATATTTCCCAATCGTCTGTTTTGATTCTCAGTGTATATATTGATCTGATCGATGAATATATCACATTTCATCCATCCTTATGGATATCAATACCACATGTACCTTATTTAGATATATATATATATATATATATATATAAATATATATAATATTTTGGTCTGGTCTCACACTCCCACAATCTATCTCGATCAAAGGCTCTAATTTCATACTCACGATATGAGAGGAAAAATCCATTCTTTGTAGTGATCCAATAACTTACATGATCAACAACATACCCAACCACCCCAAATTATCTTAGTAAATATATATACTTTCGTAAGTTGGGTATCAATGTATGAAGATTATCATACTTCGAATCTCTTAAACCGTAAGTTGTAGGGACTCAAATATAATAGACAAACCCCTAGTATACCAAATATATGTGTACGACACTCCATTTGGTATACTTATTGGGTCATCCAATGCACATAAAGAATAGTATTCTTTTTCATGTGTATCATGCACATATTTCTTATCATTTTACAAGAATCCAACTCATGTTAACCTTAACATTTCATTATAACATATAATAATCCATGATGAACATCATTAAAGGATAATCTCAAAGTCAAACTTTTAGAGGTTGATTATCATTTAAGATGATAAAATTTGTACCTATATATACATATATTCATCCAACATCAAGTAATGATAAAATATATCTTTCCATTCATACTAAACATTTTAATATTCATAAACTCTGTAAAAATATTTAACAATCTCAACCTAATACCTGATTTAACATATAATTTATGATAAAATACTAGATCGGTCTTATGTTTCCTACCATTTCTACGTTTTTTAACACATTACATCATATGTAATCCTTTTCACAAATTTTTTCTAAACATATCAGAAAAAAACCCACTAAATATTTAGATAGAAACAAAAGCAATCTATTGTGAATAGTCGTTAGTGGTTGCCACCAAATTTACCCTACTCGTAAAAGTAGTCGATGATGGACAAGTAGGGATAAAATCCACAGGGACATGAGAAGAAACCTTAAGACACTCAAATTTTTTTTATGGATTGGCTATGATGTGGCCAACTTTGAGGTAGATTGTAATTGGATAACTAGTGATATAATTAAAATAATAGACAAGAAAAAAATGTGAACAAAATAATTATTGATGATTGGTTGATCTTATGTTTTCTCATGGGGTGTATTGGATAAATTTCCTTTCATAAAAATTTCATGTCATTAATTGAAGATGAATCCAAACAACGAGATAATTTTCGCAAACCAGTCACCAATTTAATCCTTACACAATTCCAAGCCCAATCACCAATTCATTCTGACGATCACTTTACTCAGCACTCATGGAAAATAGATCCTACTTACACTAAAAATATGTCATCGTTAAGGTTGGAGAAGATGAAAAATAATGTAACTCATTAAATGGGAATCCTAATATAACGAAAAGATTTTAATATTATGTACATGAAATTACATCCAATACCTGACCTTTTTACTCCCAAAGATTAACCATTATGTGGTTATCCCATCATTGATTCAATTATACCAATGGAAGTGGGATGTAGTCTTATGGGGGAGGATTTGACGAAGAAGAAAATTATTTAAAGAACGAACACTCCACCGTTGTGTGATTGAATTCCCAAGTGCTAGTGTGAATAAATTTACACCTTGATTAAATGGTATCAACATGTCAAGAAAAGGAAGAGAATAAGTGAAGAAGAATAATAAATTTTACTAAGATACTTAATGTGAAAGAAAAACATAAATGGGAAGACTTGACCATGCAATTACAAATTGAATGTAGGAAATTACAATTGAATGAAATACAATGGAATAAATAAAAACCCAGATTGAAAGAAAAATATTATATGCTAATTACATTCACCAATAGATCCTTATATATTCATATTTTTTTCCTCAGATACACCGCCAACAATGAATTACATCTCCATTAATTGGGAGATTAAAAATGAGGTTGTGAAAATCAAGGGAATTTGACATTTCGAAGTTGACCCAGATATTCATCAAGATTCATCCACTGTTTTGATGTTTGAATTTGTAATTAAAGGAGATCGAATCTGGAAGGGCCATAGAATCCAAATATTATCTTCCATCTGTCCTATATTAGCTGTTAAAATTTCATTAAATTTTGTGCAGCCGTTTGGATGTTATGATCGAAATGGATGAAAGATATTATGGGCGTTCAGTTTGGGCCCTCCATTTAAATATTAACATCGTATCCATATATCTCAATGAAAATGTCAGAATTAGCTGTAGACACAGTTGAATAAAATGATCCCCATATTATTCTTTTTCTATTGTAAATATTTTAGCCTCAATGGGATTGGTTTGTTTGCCCCAAATTTGTTTGATTGGCCTTAGGCCCATTATGTTTTCTTCAAATATGTTCTGCATTCATCCCCAAAAATAACCACCTTTCATTAGTATTAAACCATGAATCCTAAAAGAAAAAATTTTCCAATCAAAATGATAAATCATATCCCAAAATATGAAATTCATAAAATTCATATATTGTTGTCCAGAAACAGATGAATGATTGGGCCCAAAATTTCCTTTTAAACATGAACTTCATTTAAGATGATAAATGATTTCCTATTTTTGTAATGCACTAAAAAATGTTTATGGACTTTGGAAAAATTAATATAATGTTAATAAAAATGAATATTACCCAATTTCAGTCCCTAATCACACCCCCATGTTGAGTTTCTCTAGTCCCGAGAAAAATATATTACAAATAAGAAATTTGAATCCCCATTTCCAAAAAAAATTTAATACACATTTCTCACTCAAAGACCTCATACCAAAAAAACTTATTAAACCCAAAAATATAATAAACAAATCTTGGTCCATAAGCATATACCAAACCCAAGCCCATTCCTTTGTTAAAATTAATCACCACGTTACATCCAATTTCAATTAAGTGTGATAATTTGTTGTGCATCACAAAAGACATGGGACCCATTTGGTTGTTCAAGGGGAAAAAATGGAAGACCTAGGTGGGAATCACATTAAACCTTAAAATGAGTATCCATTTCATTGAATTTTTGGATTGATTTTTTTATTTTTTAACCTCAATAGATATGAAAATTCTAACTCTAAAACTATGGAGTCACTATCCCTAAGTGCTAGACTCCACACATATTGTCAATTTCATGCTCTAAAATAGAGATATAAAGCCTTAATCTGGGAAAGAATACTTTGGAGTCACGATCCCCAAGTTCCAGATGCCACACATTTGGACAAAAAATTACTCTATGTGGTCATTATTTTTTTCAATTTTTTCAATTTTTTTGGATACTCAAATTAAACTAAAAGTGACCCCAAACCCCTATGCTATAATTAAAGGGACCCATGAAATAAAATAAACACCCAAGATCCAGTAGATGTGGTTTGTGGCATTTTTATTAAGAGGATGAAAATTAAAACATTGAAAAATCAGTTTGAAATGTTTGTTATCATGTTCAACGTTAATGGAATTTTTCATTCCATGCATGTTCTTCTTCAGAAAAAAATAATTTTTTATTTCATCTCCCCCCAACACAGAATAACAGTATACCAAATGCTTAAAGAAGAATATATAAGGTGTATGGGAGAGGTGTTCAAAGAGGGAATTGGAAATGATAATCATGGAATGATGTCACCTGGTGGTTGATGATGAAAGCTCATGCCACAGTCTCCCTTCAATCCTTCGTTTGAGTCTCAACATCATGGATGGTAATGAAGGAATTTTCCCAATGACCTATGACATGTCCTTTTAATTTTATAATTTTTTAATTTTAACCTATGAAAACATTAAAATAAAATAAATCAAAATAAACTAATGATACATTGTCTTATTATTAAATTTCTAGGTATGGTATTACTCAGAGATCATGCCACATGACACAGATGAATATGGTGCACCCCTTTCATAATCATCCATAATCATAAAATAAGAACTGTAAAACAGTCTATGGTAATTTATTATATGAAAAATAAAATGATTCAAAATGATGGGAGACATGAAAACCACGAGTTTCCTCCCATGCAACACGTCTGTTTAACATCATTAGCTCAACATGAACCCCCAAAATTATCCAATTCAAGCTTTCAACATTTTTAGGATCCCATTATTTACCACATAAACTTGATTTAGATTGCTTTTTTTTTAATTTTAATGATGTGAAATCCCATGGTCAATAATGTGTGTAAAAGTACAAGGAAATTTGGTAATGGTTGATTGAGTTTCATATGGATTCCTACCTAAGATTTCATGGTTCATTCCACCTTTGTGAGATTCTTGATGAAAATGGATGATAATTGAATGGTATTGGTAATCATAAATGCAGAGATTCTTTATCAGGGAATGAAGGATCAAAACATTGAGTTTATTTTGATTGAATTTTCCTAATGAATAATGGAAATTCGAATCCAAATTTATTTCTTATACAAAACATTTTTAAATAATTGGTTCTTTTTCAAAATATGATTCTTCCCCAAAATTTCCCATTTGAATATCAGGAGTGGGTATAGACTCAATATTTGTTATTTCTAACAATGGATCAATGAATGGTGATTCTAAAAAATCATTATTGGATCAATATTTAGGACACTCAATTCATGAAGACAAATTTTCCCCTTTTGAATCTAAAAAATTAATTTCCTCCTAATTTAAATACCCTTCAACATTTCCTTGATCTTATTTTGTTATCCCATATCCAAATTTTTGTTATTTTTTAAATTAATGAGTGGTTTGTGTGATAAAATATTATTATATTGGTGATGAGGAAATGATATCCGGAGTGGGAATGGGTCCCTCAAAAGACTCAAAGATTTGTATTTCTAATCTCAGTGATGAAACTTATAAATTCATTTTGATAATTTTTTGAAACAAATGTTCATGTATTTTTTTTAGGATTTGGATTGATAGATGTTTGGACATAATGAACTTCATTATGTTTGATCTCATCAATCATCCTAGAGAGGTATGAAAACTGATCCTTTAAACAATCATCAACCATTGATTGTACATATAATCTGGTGTGGTGTATTCAATTAAGGTTTGGTCAATGAAATTACCTATGTGAGGTGATTCCAAATATTAATTTTCCAATTTATTATATCTGTGGTCTATCAATGGGTATTTTGGTTGATAATCCATTTGTGTTTATTGAAAATTGGTTTTGGGATTCATTGGACACACATAAACAAAAAAAATATAGAGAAGAGAAAGTAGGGTGAGAATAGAGAATTTGTGGTGAGAAAAGAAGATGAGTGTCTAAGGTACTTACTTGGGTCCCCTGAAACGGTGCAAAAATTTGGGTGCACCCAAATTTACCCAACTGGTAAAAGCGTTCAATGAAGTACAAGTAGGGATCAAATCCACATTGACTGAAGAAGAAACATTGAGACACTCAAATTTTTTGATGGATTGGCTATGAAGTGGCCACTTTGATATAGATTTTAATTGGAGAAATAATGATATAATTTAAATAATAATAAAGAAAAAAATAGTGAACAAAACCATTATTGATGATGGGTTGATCTTAGGGTTTCACATGGGGTGGATTAGATAAATTTTGTTTTCTTAAATATTTCATGTCATAAATAGAAGACGTATCCAAACATCGAGATAATTCTCCCAAATCATTAGCAAATTTAATCCCTACATATTTCCAAGGCCAATCACCAATTAAAATTGAGGATCACATTAATGAGAAGGGATGGAAAATAGATCGTACTAGCACTCAAAATGTTTCATCGTTATGGTTGGAGAAGATGAAAAAGAACATAACTCATCAAATGGAAATCCTAAAATAATAAAAATATTTAAATAATAAGTACATGAAATAACATCCAATACCTGACCATGATACTCCCTTGGATCAAAAATTAAGTGGATATCCCTCTATTTATTCTATTCTACCAATTGATGTGGGATTTAGATTTATGGGGGCAGAATTGAAGAAGAAGAAAATTATTAAAGGAATGAACACTCCAACACTGTGTGATTGAATTCGCAAGTACTAGTGTGAATAAATTAACAAATTGATTCAACGGTATCAATGTGCGAAGAAAAGGAAAATAATAATTGTTCAATAAGAATAAACTTTATTAGAATACTAAATGTAAATGATCAACTCACATGGGAAAACATTACGATGCGATTACAAATTGAAAGAAGAAAATTACAATTTGAAGAAATACAATGGATGAAAGAAAAACTCAGAATGAATGAAAAATATTAGATGAGAATTCTCATCAACACCATCTCCCTATATAGGAATATTTTGTGCCTTATATACACCCCCAAAAATAAATTACATCTCTATTAATTGGCAGAGTTGAAATGAGGGTGAGAAAATCAAGGAAATATGACGTTTCGATGTTGACCTGGAAATTCATCCAGATTCGTACACCATTTTAAAATTTTAATTATTAATTGATCGAGGCCGTATCAAGAGAGGTCATAGAAGCACAATATAATCATCCATCAGTCCCCTATTATCTTCATAAATTTCAGGACATTTGGGGAAGCTATTTGGATGTTATGATTGAAATTTTGGGAAGACATTATGGGCATTCAGGTCGGTCCCACCATTTAAATGTTAACTTCAGATCCATATTTCTCCATTAAAACATATGAATTAGCTCTGGACACAGTTGAATAAAATGATCACAATTGGTATAATTCCATAATTAATTCAACCATTTTTATTATTATTTCCATATTTACAATATAAATTGGCCAGTGTGAGTGACGTTTTGGTAGGATAACAAATAGAAATTAATAGAGCATCTGGCATGTGGTTTAGTTATATTTCAGGATGTTTCATCAATGTATAGTATTATTGTTAGAACTTATGATGCTGGTAATTTTGGTTTTTCATTCATGAAAGAGATCCTTCTATTCTTGTTTATGTCTTGTATATATCCATAAAATATCTTAGAAACTACTACAATGATTGAAAATATCATATATAATGAGAATATGTCTCATACCATTTCAAATGATGTAAAATAGATATAATCTTATATTTCTCACTATAATGTCATTTTAAGAAAATGATCATCAGTTTCTTGTACTACAAGGTTTTTAAAAACTTAATCTTATACCTTCTGAGAGAAAATAATTATCTGTTTGAAAATGATATCTTAAAACATATGATTCATTTGGCTATGAATCGAAATAATAATTTCACCTCAGTTAGTGCACCCGGTAAAATTTTTTTTCACAGATATTTACATATTAACATTAACTTTGATCGTCGTGAATATACTCATAAATTTAAATTTCGAATCATTTGTCATCTTGTAAAAATGTTTCATAAATATTGCTCAAAAAACAACAAAATTTCAATACGAACATTCCACTTATATCAATATTCAAATCCTGGTGTTATATTCTATACAAACTGATTGTATATATCATGCATAACCAATTAACATATAATTGATTATTTTATGATCCTTAGATCAAGGACTAATGTATAAATTTTATTATAAAATATTTTTAGTAATCAATCATATATTTTTTCATTAGGATTTTTTTAGTTTAGGTCAACACCTCAATAATCTTCCCAACATATCATCCCAACATCAACATCATTTATAACAACATATTGGAATTCAAAAATATTTCGCAATAAAAACCCTAGTCGAGATGATTATATGCTTTTAGTTATATACTATCATCATATAATTTTACATTATTACAAAAAATTAACTATATTTATTTATCTCACATTCCATTTTTTAAATATGTTTTTATATCCACCACCACCATTATAATATATATATTTATTTAAGAAATCACTTTTATGGAAAATGTGGGAAACCATCCAGGTACAAACGCAGACAGTCAACCAACTTCATAAGTAAAGGGTGACTCTTTAAACTGTACTATAATTTGTTTAGACACCTTACCTCAATAAATACTCTATTGTAGAATGTTTTCCTATTCATCAAGATCATCTTAGAGGGGATATTCAATATTGTTAACTACCTTTTCCTAGGATTGGATGAACTCTTCCATAGAGATATTTTTTCCATAGGTTCCCAACTCCTCCTATGATTCATTGACCAATAATTACACCTATAAGTAATCTAAATCGAAAATTATAATACGTTTCCAATATCAAAACTCCACCAGTTCATTGCTACTCAAGGGGATATCTATCCTAGAATCTCTTTTTCTACATTCTCATGATCGATGACTGTTGAGTCACCTGCTTGAGCATCATTCTCCTTGAGAGTCCCCAACTCCACATTCTTATCAGGGTCATTAAGCATGCTCTTGATGTTTTTATCCCCATGTTATAGAGTTAGTTTATATTTTCTTCAAGATATTGAATCATGGGGAATAGGTAAATTAGAATAGTCCTTTCATCTTCATTCCCTCCGGTTTTGTTTAATAAATCCATCAGAGTCAATGACGGTATTCATTCTTTTCTTTGAGGAGTATCTCAAATAAATCTACACCATTCGTAATTCATTAGAGTCTGCTTCCCGTGAGTCTAAGGTCGAGTCACAATACTATTCTTAATGTTCAGTACTCATAGGGGGGTTCTCATCATGAGCTGCCTCCACATCATTATTTTCATCAGGTGCATGATAATCACCCTCTCCCAAAATAGAAAACTGATTGGGGGATCTATTCCCATTGATACCTACCTTAGGGGAATCCTTCACATCAGTGTAAACAACTGCAGAATATAATGTGGCCTTGAAAATGAACGTGTTTGGGTCCATAGAACCCATAACATTCACCTCATCAGACCCCCTTGATCCTTTTCCTATCTAAACTTCCTCATCCCGCAATGATCCCTTTTGTATTCATGTCATATTGTTTCAAATGTTGACTTAAAAAATATTACTATATAATTATTTTATAACTTCTTATTGATATATTAGTTTCATAACTCGTAAAGTAGTTGTTTTTATCAATTTTTAGTTATATTTACTTTAGGATAAATATAACAAACACCATGGGTTTTCTTTTCTTTTTTTAATAATCCTTACCAATGTGCAGATCTATAGTTTGGAGTGTTCTAAATAGTTCTAAAAATCATTTTTATTATTGGTGTTCTCAATATTTGGTATACCAAAATGAATTCCTCACATTCAACCAACAATTTTTTTATACTGAATAACGATTTATTTTTTTATATAAGTTCTTACAATATAAGATTAAGATTAAATTTTTAAACCATGTCTTAAATTTTTACGTTATTTAATAGTAACGTAGAAATATATGAAGATTATAAATGGTGAGATATGGGTCTGATGGTTATGTTAACTGTAGGTGATTAGAAATAGACTACAGAACAAAGCTCAAGAAACATTATATTCTTCCAATCATATAAAAATGTCTAAAAATCACTATATAAGTTTGAATGATCTATGAACCATGGATATGAAATCATTAAAATTAAACTATTTTGGATATAAATATCTCCAATGATGATGAATTTTATTACCAAAATCTTACACAACATCAAGACTAATATAAATTATTATGCTTGATACCATAACTACATGAGCGCATCTGACTCACTATATATTATTAATAGAAATTATTTAAAAAAAATTGTATCCTTTATTTTTGAAATTATACTTTGATGTGATTATTTTTTAGTTATCAACTAAATTTATGAGTTTTTATTTTTTATCACTAAATGAATCATATGTGAATGTAATTTTATTTCATTAAAATCAGTGGTTGTTGTTTTTTGTTTTTTGATTTGGTGGGTTGGTATAGATTAATTAAATATGGCTTGGGATGTAATTTTTGATGTTTCATTTTTTTATATTATTCTACATGTCAAAATTGAGTTGCAGTTTTAGTTTTCCCAGAATGATGCTAAATGTTTTTTATGATAATTTTCTGAATCTATTTCTGCTAATCTAGCTACATCTCATCATTCAAAATGATCATTGTTTGGGTTCTCTGTTAAAATAGATTCTTTTTAATTAATAAATATACATTTTATTTTATTCAAACCTGATGTAGTTTCAATATTCATGATATTTAGAAATATTAATTGTATTTGAGGGAATTATATGGCTTTGTGGTTTCAACCCTTTTTGAACATGTGAAAGAATCTCAAGGACTGGGCGTATTGTTTTGAAATAATACAGATTATTGATATTCAATGATTGAAGTTTTCCATTAATTTCTTATATGTTATGAAAATATTTTTCAAATTTTACATATTTTTTTCACTTACAAGTTATTTTTTGACAACTTACTATAGGTTTTCTTTTAACAGACCTAGTAATTGAATCAATCATAGTAGTACGTTAATTTTAAAATTTTCATTAAATTTTCTATTAACCTTAATATTATTATTCACTTTCCAACATGAGGATATGTAACCTTATATGTTGATATTTTATAGAAAACTTCCATTTAATGATTGATATAATGAAGAACATAGTGGTAATCTCAGTGATTTTATTGAGTTTCTTTCATCAAATAACAACTCTATGAATCTGGATCTTCATTTCAGGTTTGGATCATTATTTCAGGTTGTTTTGATGAAAAATGAAGAAATGTGATATTTTCTATGTATATGATGTGTAATCTTGATTACACACCATGTACCCAATTGCTGCGTGTATCTGTGTACATGCCATGTGATATCTGAGTACATGGATGTGTTGTTGGCCTCCCTGACAGCCTAAAGTGGGGGTCGGTTGAGGTCGGTACATGGCGTGAACATTAAATTAACACGTAGTGTACTTTTATTTTTTATTGATAAGCCAAGTATGGGTTACATATCATCTCTATATAAAACTTATTCTCCCCTCCGTTCGTACAGGAGAGAGACAAATGGATGAATAACTTAAAGATATTCAAAGTTCTCCATCTGAGTTCCGATTTAGACTCTGCCAGGTGCGTTGGATTCCCACTCATGAGTTATCTCGTTCCATAGATCCCCTCCACCTAATTTCTCATATCTCATGATTTTTTCAAGAATTATCATTTTTACCCACATTATATATCCATGTCTTTCTAGGCCACTTCAAGGGATGATGTTAAAGAGTGTTTTCCATACAACATCAAGGTAGGTGGTTTGTTCCTTTCTATGATTGTCTTTGGATTACTTATGCTTAATGTGTCGAATACCAATGTTTGGGTTATTTTAAATTTTGGACTTTGAAATTTTTTAATACCTTCTATGGGTTGGTTTATGGATTAAGGGTTTTTTCCTATGCATAAGATTATATAACCTTGTCTATGGGACACCCCATGGGTGTGTTTCTTTATTTGACTGTTTATCGTTGTTTGGCCAAGGATTCCTATGAGGTGTACCTTGTTTTCAGGCCTTTAATTGTTTTGGATGGATTTCGATTGATTATATAATATTTATGTTTTATTATTGTGAATTTTATCCATGGAGTAGTTATAAAATACATGTTATTCATTGTTATGTTTTGCGCCCTATTTTTTCAATAGACCGTGAGAGTCTTGGACCAAGGAAACTCAGTGGGTTTCCATGTTTTTTTACACAAGATCATGAGAGAATTAATGTAGACTTTGATCTATGGGTATTGATCTTGAGAGTTACTTGGGAGGTCATTTGTGATTATTTATGATTTGTTTACCCCGGGGGTATTCACCATGAGAGCTACTGAGGATATTGTTTATGATTATCTATGCAATGTTGACCCAAGGGGTATTAACTGTGAGTGCTACCCAAAAGTCATGTATACATTATTGATGCTATGTAGACCCATGGATATTAACCATGAGAGCTACCAAGTAGGTCATTATCCATACTCTATGATATGTGTGACCATAGGGGCTACACCATGAGAACATTTCCATAGAATTGTTTGTAAATGATTGAATGTTTGTGACATGTCATTCAATCTAAAGAACAAGCTTGGACTTAGTCTTACATGGTTAGTTAGATGGTATTATGAGATTTTTGTTTTAGTAATATTACTCAGGGTGATATTGAGATTATTCTAGATCCCATGATTACCAATTGAAAGGGTTGAATAATAAATATAAATGAAAGAAATTGAGAACTGTAGGACTACTTACATTTGATTACCTCCTAGTTTATAGCTTTATTTTTATAAATTTCATGATATATATATACATTGATTGATAATCATATATTTTTATGTGGATACATATTGGTATTCGTCTCAAACCCTGTTTGGGTCGTGCTTTTGGACCCAAACTGATTATATGGTTGTAGGTATCAATGAGGGAAATCACCATTCTTCATCAGGTACATAATTTCAATTTGTGATGGAGAGCATGAGAAGAAGATGAGGCTTGCGATGCTTTTGGAGTTTACTATTTTTCCGTACATGGGTTTTAGTATTATTTTTCTATAATTGTTAATTTTTTGGATTCATTCCTAGATACATCTGAAATGCATCATATATTCTATCTGTTTGTTATATTACTATCAGTCTTAAACAGTTCACTTATATTGTATGGTATTACTACTTCTGATATTGTTTACTAATTTTTATTCCATTGTGTATACTCTTCCAATAAGGTTATATTTTCCCCAATGTCTTACTGTGTCCCTCAATACTAGTCGGGAGCCTCTGGCGTTTTAGAAAATATGATTGAGGTTATGTGACCAACCGAGTTTGGGGAACCTTTGGGTGGCACCTGAAACCAAGATGTTACAAAGTTGTATCAGAGGAGGTTTGTTTCATCTTTGTTTTTCTAGTTAGTGCCTATAGATAGGGATAGGAAGGAATATGTAGTTGGTAATACTATGTTCCTATGATTAGCTAGATCATATACTGGTAAAATCCAATTTACCTCGAATATTTCAATTTTTCTATTTTTTCAATTGTCATAGTTGATATGATTTCGCAATTTTTTGATTCACTTGTTTTGTGATATTCTGATTTATATCATTGTGGTTATATTTATATTGAATCCCAATGAGATGAGGGTATTCCATCTCATGCATCATATAGGAACTTACATGAGTTCATGTGTCCTCTATTGTTGTCATTTCACTTATGGTGCATTAATGATTGCATGTTGTTGTGATAGATGTTATTCTAGATATGTATGATGTTGTAACAGATACCCTGATTGAATACCTACTATTTTGATAGTGTATTGTAATATGATATGTTCCATTTGGATGGACAAAAAACATTGGTCCCTGAGGTGTTATCAGCTCTCCTGGATCATAATTTGGTGGATCATGTTTAAAAATTTAATAGAATTTTGGCAGGATATGATGTGATTAAGGATTCCAAACATTGATTCATGGGGATTATGGGCTCCCATGGGTGGGTATTTGTTATGAATTAGTCAAAATTTTTTGTTTTTAAGGGTTACATAAATGTTTTAGAATCCTACTATCTAGAAACTCAAACAACACGATATATGATGTTATTAACACACGTCATGTGTTATTCTGTTCTGGAAGAAAAAACATTTATTATGAGCACACCATGTATTGGGAGTAAACAAGGGGTAGTAAACATCCATGTATCCAACTGTGTGACCAAGTACATAGGTCGATGAATTTCAGATCATACCTCCCATGTCCATATTGAACACTTTGTGTCGTAATTGATCGTGTATCCAGCATTGTGACTAACGACACAGGTGGATAGAACTTAAGTTGTACATACCATGTCTAAGGTGAACACACTATGTAGTGTTTCCCAAGAAAGATAACCATGTATTTCTATCCATGTAGAACAACTCAAGCTAGATATAATATTAATTTACCCATTGTGTCACTGAGGAACACACCGTGTGTAGTGGTGTTACATGAACAGGTTTGGCAGAGTTACACGCCCATTTTAAATCTTATGGGAACACTTCGTGTAGTAGTTGTACACATTGTGTAACCTTTTTTTTGTAAAGCATGAATGTTTGTATTATCTTGTTTCATTCATTAACTTCTATGTTTCAGTCCTTGATAAAGGTGATCTATGGTGTGCGCTTGATCTTACAAAGTCATTCCAACAAGACGTCCTCCGATTTACGCCAGGTACAAGGTGATTATCAGACAATAGAAATGGTAGATTATGTACTACTAGTAGATCATCATAACATGCCTATCTTGGGACTAGTTTTTATGCTAGACACAGGTGTTGATACATAGTTTTGTGAAGGATTTTTGAGGATGATACAAAATTTTTAGTGAGCACTACATCTTACCCCATCTATAGTAGAGCTAACACAAGTCTTTCAATTGAAGAATACTCCTAACTTTTCTTGGGATGGAGGACCATAGGCTGTTGAGTCATGGATAGAGGCCATGATGACTGTATTTGAGCATCTGGAGACACCTCTAAAGAGGAGGGTAAATCTTGCAACGTACATGCTACATGATTCCGCTAAGAGATGGTGGGATGCTATCTCATTGGTAAGACATCATAAGGATATGACCTAGGAATAATTTCAGAGGACCTTATATGAATACTTCTACCCCAATTTGTAGAGGGATGATTGATCTTGGTAGTTAATACATTTGGAGCAGAGTGATCTTTCAGTGATGGAGTACTCTTCTCGTTTTTTCGAGCATCAGCGCTTCACACCTGTTCTGGGAGGTGATGAGTTATCATTGGCTAAATATTTTTAGGATGGTCTCAGGTATGACATATGATCATAGGTGAATGTCTTTAAGATGAATTCGGTGACGAATATAGTGAACCAAGTGAGGATTAACTAGCACAACCTGAGGGATTTGGGAGCTACGATTCAGGGCGGTTCAGCATCCATGGATATTACTCCTTTGTTTGATTGTAGGAAGCACCGTAGGGAGCCTTCATGATGTGATTACAGTACCAAGGATTTATCTACATGTAGGCATGTGAGGTTCT
This sequence comes from Viscum album, assembly GCA_963277665.1. Taxonomy (NCBI): domain Eukaryota; kingdom Viridiplantae; phylum Streptophyta; class Magnoliopsida; order Santalales; family Viscaceae; genus Viscum; species Viscum album. The sequence goes on from OY728129.1 coordinate 1,076,236,820, forward strand.
ATTAGTGTGGGAATAGTTGGAAAATGAGACCATAGTTCCAGAGAGTCATATTTGAGTGCTGATCTTGCAGCAAGATGGGTCATCTTTAGCATTTTTTTCTATTTTTATCACCAACACCTAGTGAGAGGGAATTAGTTATGAATCCATGTTTAGTTATAGGGAAATAAGTTTCTCATCAGTCAGGTAATTAGATTCCTACAGGCCAAGTAGGGGTTTTTGGTCATGGTATTCCACCTACAGGTCATTAACAATAGTAGGGTGGATCTTTTTAGGGTAGTCAGGCAAGGTCACAGGTTGCGGTATAGGTCAAACATTTGTAGTGGATCAAACCCACCATTAGAAGGATATCAGACCCTCTACATTTAGAAGAATAATTCTAGTTGCCTCAGTTTTAGATTAAACACTTTTTGATATATGGTATTTCTTTAGTTTTATATCTATTGTCATTGTGGAGATCCTTGGGCTATGTATCATTACTTCTGAGGAGGTTATGATACTAGACACACTGTTTGGGATTATGATGTCTAGTGAATGTCACTTAAAGGAGTGACCTTTTGTGGTTTTTTGGTTCCAATTCTTATAGGACCTCTATGTATTAGAGATGATGGACATCGATGCCATTCTTGTAATGGACTTGTTAGTCTCCTTTCAGGCCTTTGCTGACTACTATCGATGTAGCGTGATTTTCACATCACCTGAGGTTTGGTCTTTTATAAAATAGGATTAATGGGATGTCCTTGCGAGTAGAGAGGGGCCTGAGTATATTTTGTTTGGGAATAATTACATTCTAGAATTCTAGTTTATATCTAGATTACAATGGGATATCATATATGGACTTTCCTCCAGTGGTGGATTGTTTCAGAGATGGCCTTCCAGATAAATGTTTTTTTACCTCCATATTGATAGGTATATTTCTCTATTGAGATTGTTCTAGGAGTGGTAATGGGGTTTATTACCCCTTACAAGATGGATACACTAGAGTTACATGATCTCCAGAAGCAGTTAGAGGAGTTGCAAGAAAGAGGTTTCATCTGAACCAATACTCCTCCTTAGGGTTCTCTTGTGCATTTTATAAAAAATGTGGACGGTACCATTAGGATTTGTGTAAATTATCAAAATCTATACCAATTGATAGTCAAGAACTGATATCCCTGGATGATTATTGATTATTTATTTGATCATATTCAAGGAGTATGTGTGTTCTAGAAGATTGAAATGATAATTGGTATTCATCTGTTGTGCGTTAAACCATTAGATATACCTATTACAACTTTTCAGAGAAGGAATATTCTATACGAGTACTTGGTTATGCCATTAGGTCTCACAAATGTGCCAGTAGTTTTCATGGCACTGATGAACTGAGTGTTCAATCTTTAATTGTATTCTTTTGAAGTAGTTTTCATGGACGATATATTGGTGTACTATCAGACTTTACCCGACCATTCCACCCATATTGTGATTATATTTAGTACACTAAGAGAGCATCAATTATATGCTAAGAACTCAAAATGCCACTTTTTGATAGACTAGATTAACTTTTTTGTTCATGTTATCTCAGAGAAATGAGTATCAATAGACCCAATGAATGTTAGATAAGTAGTTTCCTAGGAGAATTTGAAGAACGTCTTTGAGGTATGGTGTTTTCTGGGGTTGACTGGTTACTACAAGGCCTTTATACAGGACATTTCACACTTTGCAGTGGCACTGTTGGGCCTGACTAAGAAGGGAAAAATGTATTTGTGGACAGATTCCTATAATTCATCTTTTCAAAACTAAAATAAATATTTACTTCAGCACCGATACTACTTTTTTCAGAGTAGACAAAGTGTAAAAATATTTACTATGATGCATCATATATTAGGATGGGAGTAGTGCTTATGCATGGGGAAGGATTCATTGTATACGAGTCATAGTAGTTGAGGCCACATAAGTGGAATTACCTAATTTAGGATCTCAAGTTTGCTTCATTAGTTCATGCTTGGTGTTTTTAGAGAGATAATCTTTTGGGAGTGCATTTTGTGGTATAAAAAGACCACAAGATCCCCAAATATTTCTTTACATAGAGATATATATAAATTTGATATAGTGAAGGTGGGATTAGTACCTCCACTCTTTAGACATTTCACTTTCTTATATTCATGGGGAGGAAACATTGTGGATGATGCGTTGAGAAGAAAGACGCAGATACAAATAGTTTGGGAGCCCAGTAGTGAGTCGCATATTATGGATCTATTCACTGAGATACATTTGGCCGTTCACAATAGACAGGGGCAGACATTTCATTATTCTATAACTCTTGCTTATACTCTACTGAATCAAGTGTAAACAAGACATATAATAGATTATAAAGTCCTATTACTATTTCAGTGTGTGTTAGGTGAGGATCATGCTCCTAGATGGACCATAGGAAATGATTATGTATTATATTTTCATGGACCTGTATCGGTGTTAGTAGACATATGTGAGATGTTTATGTGGGTTTTTTATTCCTCTCTTTGGGAAGATCATCCTGGTGTCACCAATATGTTTCTAGACCAACCCCGTCAGTATTGGTGGTGTCACGACCCGTCCTCGGGGACCGTGCCGTGACTACCCCAAACCCGCCTTCCATAGGCCAGGGGCTGGCGACTAGCACCAAGGCGTAAATCCCGGTAAAAAGGGAAGGCATTGCCTTTGTAAAGTATACAAGCACCACAGAGTAAGCATGCAGAAAAGTAAACACTAAGTAAAAATGGAGTACAACTGAAGTGCGGAAAAGTAAATGGGCCAGTATACAAACCCAAACTGAAAGTAAAGTACAACTCGAAAGGGAAAACAACAACTGTAAAGTAAAAGCCGCTACACCGAGGTATCCACTGGAAATCCCACCTGAAGGGTGGGTACAGATAGCTCCACTGCTCCTCGGGTCCCGCCGTCCGCTCCGAGTACGTCCCGCCCTGTGGTCCACCTCCAGGTACCATCCAGTCCTCGAACACTCGGCCTTCGTCAGCACTGCCCGTCATCTGCAACCAACATAACGAGGTGCAGGCATAGCCCATGCTGGGGTGAGTATAACGATACTCAGTAGGGACCCCGAGACCATCAAGGTCTCACTAAAACCAACAAGGATAACCACAAAGAAGATCTCAACAGATAACCTCTACTTAGATATATGCCCATACATATACCTATGTTATCAAGTAACCCATCTCAATCATGAGGAAAACACAAGGATTGTGAAATCAACGGATAACCACTACACAGGTATATGCCCATACATATACCAAAGTTATAAAGTGACCCATCTCACACATGTGGAAACACAAAGATCAAAAGTCTCAGCTCAACCCGGATTTTCATTATCAAAACCGTAACTGCTGAAGAGCTCCGTATCTGGAGTGTACAGTGGTCCTGTCACGACTCCGAGGTACTGCTCACTAACCTAAGACTGATATAGTACTCCACCTATCGAGTACCGCGGGCCAGCTTCTACAACCAATCTCTCTCATGTGCCGCTACAACCAAGCGCACCTCTATCGTGGGTCTGCCGCTACAACCAAGCGCTCCCATGTGCCGCTACAACCAAGCGCACCTCTGTCGTGGGTCTGCCGCTACAACCAATTTCCCCCTTGTGCCGCTCCAACCATGCACACCTCTGTCGTGGGTCTTCTGCTACAACCAAGCGCTCCCCTGTGACGCTACAACCAAGCGCACCTCTGTCGTGGGTCTACCGCTACAACCAAGCGCTCCCATGTGCCGCTACAACCAAGCGCACCTCTGTCGTGGGTCTTCTGCAACAACCAAGAGCTCCCATGTTCCACTAAAGCCATGCGCACCTCTGTAACACACTGAGTCGTTCGATCAGCAGTCGCCGGTTCTCAGTCAGCTACACGGTCTCCGTACTCAGTATGCTCATCTCCGGGAGGGTCCGCTCCACGAGCAACTGGTCGATACTCCAAGTATCACAAAGTCCCGCAAGGAAGTATCTCAAAGGACCACCTCGTCATAGGGGTCCCAACGCAACAGACGGCGCGTCAATCGGACGCCCGGTCTGTGAGTTATTAGCCTTTTTGTCCCAGGGGCCCGGTTGGTTTCGTGAGTGAACCAACCCAGCCATATCTCAACTGTACCCCGAACTCCCATAGGGTATACTCATAGGGACCGTTACTCAACGTGATCACCAACGCCGCTGACGGTTCGCCAAACTGACGTCTGGTCTGAAAGATATCAGCTTTTCTGTTCTAGGGGCCCGGTTAGATTTTGGTGTGATCCAACCCGACCACTATCCATCTGCATCCAATACTCGGGCGGAGGATGCCAAAATTTCCATCTCATCAAGAGGAAAGCCATGAGAAAGATGGCGCGTCAATCGGACGCCCGGTCTGTGAGTTATTGGCTTTTTCGTTCCAGGGGCCCAATTGGTTTCGTGAGCGAACCAACCTGACCGCACTCCGACGGCATCCAAACCCCAAGCTGAGTAATCCAAAATATCCGTCTCACTTAGAGGAATTCAACAAAGCTGACGGCACGTCAATCGGACGTCCGTAGCTCAAGATAGGAGTGTTTCCGCTCCGAGGTCCTGGTTGGTTTCGTGTATGAACCAACCCGGCCGAACCCAAATTAATCCGAAACATTGAGTGCGATTTACCGAAACGACTGTCTCGATCCAAGGATCGCGTTGATGCTGACGGCGCGTCGTTCGGAGTCCCGTAGCTCATGTTACGGGCATTTGACCGAAAACGGTCTAAAAATGGGGGTTCCGAGCCCGGGCCGACCCAGCCCGACCCCCCTGGGTTGGCCGAACCGTGTCAACCCGGTCCGACCCGGTTCGGACCCGGTCCGACCGGTCAGACCGGCCTGGCTCGGCCAGCCTGGCCCGGCTCGGCCGAGCGACGCGGGGGGGAGCCGCCGCCCCCGCGTGACAATCCCGCGGCACCTGCAGGGTGTCTCCCTGGACAGCCCGAGCGACGTGGGGGGAGCTGCCGCCCCCGCGTGACAACCCCGCGACACCCGCGGGGTGTCTCCCTGGATAGCCGGACCCACGCAGCCGCGGGTCTGGGAGTGCCGCCGCCGCCGCGGCGTTGTCCGGTGGCGCGCCGGGGCGCAGCCGCTCCTGGCTGCCGGCACCGCCGCGCCGGCGCCCCGCGCCGCCGCCGGCTTCCGCGGGCCACCGGAGTCTCTCCAGTGGTCCGATTCTGTTCCCATCTTCACCTCTGTCCTCCCGGGACTCGCTCTTCACTGCAGAACCATCAAACTTCCATTGCGGCATGTTCCGTCGTCGCCCGTCAAATCCGCACAACAACAAAGAACGGTGGAAGGTTGTCGGGCCGTGTTCGTTTGGCCCGCACCCTCCGCGTTAGAGATAAACAACGGAAGAAATACATTTAACACATGAATCAACAATTTTAATGGAATAAAATTGTTCTCATGTCCGGTTCTTCACGTTTAAAAGAAACGATCACGGAAAAAGGAATTATTCACAACCCCTACCTCGTAGTCGTCGTCGAATGCACGTTCTTCGCGGATTTGTTCGTCGCGGAAGGAGGGGATCACTGCGTCGTCACGGAAGGGCGTCGCGTCGTCGCGGAATCCGGCGTTGAGTCGGAGAACTCAACGGACCAAGAAACAACAGATTTAATTTAATTATATAAAATTAAATCCGTGTTTTGTTAAAAAAAACACCAGGGAGATTTAAGAGAATCCCGAAGTCTCTTACCTCAACAGCTGATCGAAGATTCGTTGCGGAGGAAGAGACGTCGCAGAAGAACGTTGCAGGAAGGGAACGTCGTCGTCGCGGAACACGGCGTCACGTCGTCGACTTCCACGGGTTCGGTGTTCTTCGTCGGAGGCTGGCGTTCTTCGTGTTCTTCGCGTTCTTCGCGTTTTTCGCGAAGGAGGATGAAGGCTCAAGAACTCTGTCAAAACCTCTCAACGAGTAATCCTCCAAAAAGACTTGTTGGTCTTATTTTATTATTATTCCAACAAACGAAAAAGGGTAAGTAATGACCCATCAATTCGTTGAATTAATTTAATGAAGGAAACCGCCCATTTAATTCACGAAATAAACCGCTCAATTAAATGGTGCGTTAAGGATTTAAGAAAACGCGTCAGTTGACTTTCATAATGACGGGTTTTCGCGGGTGTGTTACTTAGCGGAAAGAAACGGTGGGTCTCGTGCGGGCCCCACCACACAAATATCCTACTGAGAGGGTAAGATATTTCTGGATAGTCCCCTATCTGTTTCAACTCAGTTTAAGAGTCTTCCAAGTGTCTTCAAGTGGCTTATGTGAAATAAAATAAAGTTGTCATAAAATTATTTTATTTCATAACTTTAAGCCCGAAAATTAAAAACCTCACCCGAGCAAACGCAACTCCGGAAGAGGCATTTCTAAGCGAATACCGGCGCTGTGATTTCATCGGTGCCCTTAGAATTCGATTCCGGGAAACGGTTCAAAAGTTAGAAAAACCTGCTCGTCCGTTCACTGAACGTACCCGAGCCAAACATCAGAAAATGATTCCGGGCACACCGGGCCTCGGAATCAGGTGCCGTCAGAAACTGCGTTCTTGTAAAATTCAAAGAAAATTAAGAAAAAAATTTCCTTGAAATTTACGGGTCTTTACATTACTCCCACCACAGGGCTTTACGTCCCCTTAAAGCATCAACACAAACTAGGGATACAAAGGCGGTACTGAGCACACATCTGAGACTTCCGCTCCCATGTGCTCACCTGGACCTTCTCTATCGTGGCCCGGACCACCTCTGGTCCCACTAGAGCTGTTATGATTTCTTTCTTGCTGATTAGAGAAATCTGGTCTCATCCCCTGGATGAACCACATTCTTTGCCTAATACTGTCAATCCCAACATGGATGATACTAACCCATACCAAGGATGACGTCGTAAGGCCTCGACGCTACTACCAAGAGATCCAACCGTTACTCTCGTCTCCAAGGGATGAGTCACACTTTCGGCATCAGTGTGTGGTAACTGGGTCTCCTCCAGTAGGTACCTCTGAAGTGAGGGTCAAGTCAACAGTATAAACCGGAACCTCTTAGTTTTCAACACAAGAGAGGACAGGAAAGTATATGCCACAAGAAAAGGTTTTTTTATTACTGCAGCTCAAGTACAAAGACACAAGGCATCTACAAACATACAACAACAAAACTAGAAGCAACATGAACAAAAGTCTCCAGGTCTGGAGCTAGTCCCGCTCCTGTCCATCTGCTCCTGGAGCTCCATGATCGTAGGACTCAGCTTCCTGAAGATGAGCTCTCCCACTTCTTGCTGTCCCCTGCGGTCGGGTTGGACCTCCTGGTGGTGGTGGTGAAAACACCCCGAAGCATCGTCCACCTCCAGCTACACAGCCAGCTCCCCTGCCATGGCCGCCTGCTCCTTGCGGCCCGCCCTGATCGAACCTCTGCCTCTGCCTGGGGGGAACTTCATCCGTCTTTTGGTCATCCGTATGGCGGGTCGGACAGTCACAAGCCATGTGACCAATCCCGCCGCAGGAGTAACACTTCCCTCTCATGGAAAGTCGTTTCCCACCCCGAGTGCCTCGCACAAACGATCCAAAGTCATGCTGTCGACCACCTGTAGGTCCAGTCCTCTTAGACCCCTGCGTCATCCGTCTAATGCCTGCTGCAGAAGACTCTGTCGCATGCCGACAAGTGGTGGGTCCTGCTGCTGGAGACTGCTCAGCAAGAAAACTCTCCACTATGAGGGCTCGCTCCAACACCCTTGCCTGAGTCGGAATGTTGAGGGAGATCATCGAAGCCCTGATCTCGTGGTTCAGTCCCTGCTCGAAGGTCCAGGCCCAGAAGAACGGGTCCCGTACCATATCTGTGGAGTGGCGCGAGAGATCAGTAAATCTCGCTGAGTACTGGGCCACTATCATGCTACCTTGCCTCCGCTGTAGTAGCTCCTGGATGCGCACCACTCGGAGGGTGGCTGGGACGAACTCGGAGCGGAAGATGCTCTCAAAGTCCGTCTAGAGGAGAGATGCCTCGTCGTGCACCTGGAGAATCAAGCTCCACCATCTTCATGCTGCCTCGTGCAGGAGGCTCACTGCGAGGATCACCATGAGGTCTGCTGGTGTCCTCACTAATCTGAAAACCCATACAACTGCCTCCAGCCAGTCCTCGGCGGCCTGAGGGTTCGTCTCCCTGCGGAACCTGGGCGGTCGCTGGCGCTGGAACTCATGCAGTGCACTAAGGTGATGTGCATCGTTAGCGGCTGGGGCTAGTAGCATAGGTGGCTCAGTGGGTATAGGTACCGCCTGTGATTCAGGTGTCAAAGGGCCATGTACCGAGTCCTCGACGCTCGGTGGGCTCTCGCCACGCACATCGCTCGGAACCCTAGCTGGCTGCCGTCGCGGGGCCATCCTGAAAAGGAAACAAGTGTGCCATGGTCAGAACAATATGCCTGGTGAGCTGACACAAGTAATCACAAAGAAAACTTGAAACACACATGCAATCAATGTTTTCATGTATTAAGTCGGAAATCAGAAGTCAGGGTCCTGGTGTACGGATACGTCGGCCGCCACACCAACACTAGACTCCCTGGACTGATAACCACACCCAATATGCTAAACACTATTGCCTCACATAGAAGAAAGATCAGAGTCTGCGGTAGAACTGACCAACTCTGATACCAATTTGTCACGACCCGTCCTAGGGGCCCGGGGCGTGACTACCCCAAGCCCGCCTTCCATAGGCCAGGGGATGGCGACTAGCACCAAGGCATAAATTCCGGTAAAAAGGGAAGGCATTGACTTTGTAAAGTAAACAAGAACCCCAGATTAAGAAAGAGGAAAAGTAAACACTAAGTAAAAATAGAGTACAACTGAAGTGTGGAAAAGTAAATGGGCCAGTATACAAACCCAAACTGAAAGTAAAGTAAAACTCGAAAGGGAAAACAGCAACTGTAAAGTAAAAGTTGCTACACTGAGCTGTCCACTGGAAATCCCACCTGAAGGGTGGGTAAAGATAGCTCCAATGCACCTCGGGTCCCGCCGTCCGCTCCGAGCATGTCCCTCCTAGTGGTCCACCTCTAGGTACCGTCCAGTCCTCGAACACTCGGCCTCCGTCAGCACTGCTCGTCGTCTGCAACCAACACAACGAGGTGCGGGCATCGCCCGTGCAGGGGTGAGTATAAAGATACTCAGTAGGGACCCCGAGACCCTCAAGGTCTCACTAAAACCATCAAGGATATCCACAAAGAAGATCACAATAGATAACCTCTACTTAGATATACGCCCACACATATACCTAAGTTATCAAGTAACCCATCTCAATCATGAGGAAAACACAAGGATTGTGAAATCAACGGATAACCACTACCCAGTTATATGCCCATACATATACCTAAGTTATCAAGTGACCCATCTCACACATGAGGAAACACAAAGATCAAAAGTCTCAGCTCAACCAGGATTTTCATTATCGAAACCGTAACTGCTGAAGAGCTCCGTCTCAGGAGTGTACAGTGGTCCTGTCACGACTCCGAGGTACTGCTCACTAACCTAAGACTACTGGAGTACTCCACCTATCGAGTACCGCGGGCCAGCTGCTACAACCAAGAACTCCCATGTGCTGTTACAACCAAGCGCACCTCTGTCGTGGGTCTGCCGCTACAACCAAGCACTCCCATGTGCCGCTACAACCAATCGCACCTCTATCGTGGGTCTACCGCTATAACCAAGCACCCCCTGTGCCGCTACAACCAAACACACCTCTGTCGTGGGTATGCCGCTACAACCAAGCACTCCCCTGTGCCGCTACAACCAAGCGCACCTCTGTCGTGGGTCTCCCGCTACAACCAAGCGCTCCCCTGTGCCGGTACAACCAAGCGCACCTCTGACGTGGGTCTGCCGCTACAACCAAGCGCTCCTCTGTGCCGCTACAACCAAGCACACCTCTGTAACACACCGAGTCGTTCGATCAGTAGTCGTCAGGTCTCAGTCAGCTACACGGTCTCTGTACTCCGCACGCTCGTCTCCGGGAGGGTCCGCTCCACGAGGTATTGTTCGATACTCCAAGTACCACAAAGTACCGCAAGGAAGTATCTCAAAGGACCACATCGTCATAGGGGTCTCAACGCAACAGACAACGCGTCAATCGGACGCCCGGTCTGTGAGTTATTAGCCTTTTCGTCCCGGGGGCCCGGTTGGTTTCGTGAGTGAACCAACCCGGCCATATCTCAACTATACCCCGAACTCCCATAGGGTATACTCATAGGGACCATTACTCAACGTGATCACCAACGCCGCTGATGGTTCGCCAAAAAGACGTCTGGTCTGAAAGATATAAGCTTTTCCGTTCCAGGGGCCCGGTTGGATTTCGATGCGATCCAACCCAGCCACTATCCATCTGCATCCAAAACTCGGGCGGAGGATGCCAAAAGTTATGTCTCATCAAGAGGAAAGCAACGAGACAGACGGCGCGTCAATCGGACGCCCGGTCTGTGAGTTATTGTCTTTTTCGTTCTAGGGGCCCGGTTGGTTTCATGAGCGAACCAACCCGACCGCACTCCGATGGCATCCAAACCTCGAGCGGAGTAAGCCAAAAGATCCTTCTCACTTAGAGGAATTCAACAAAGCTGACGACACGTCAATTGGACGTCCGTAGCTCAAGATAGGAGTGTTTCTGCTCCGAGGGCCCTATTGGTTTCGTGTACGAACCAACCTGGCCGAACCCAGAGTATTCTGAAAACTTGATTGCGATATACCGAAATGACCAGCTCGATCGAAGGATCATGTTGCCGCTGACGACGCATCGTTCGGAGGCCCGTAGCTCATGTTATGGGCATTTGACCGAAAACGGCCCGAAAACGGGGGGTCCGGGCCCGGGCCGACCCGGCCCGACCACCCCTCCCCCGAGGTCGGCCGAACCGGGTCGACCCAGTCCAACCCGGTTCGGACCCCGTCCGGCCGGTCGAACCGGCCAGGCTCGGCCAGCCCGGCCCGGCTCGGCCGAGCGGCCGAGCGACGCGGGGGGGAGCCGCCGCTCCCGCTTGACAACCCTGCAGCACCCGCGGGGTGTCTCCCTGGACAGCCCTAGCGACGCGGGGGGAGCCGCCTCCCCCGCGTGACAACCCCGCGGCACCCGCGGGGTGTCTCCCTCGACAACCGGACGCGGCTTCAGCCGCGTCCCGTGCGGCCACGTGTCCGTGAGTGCCGCCTCCGCGGCTTCTGCCGCGACGGCCTTTTCCGGCGGCGCGCCGGGGAGCCGCCGCTCCCGGCTGCCGGCACCATCGCGCCGGCGACCCGCACCGCCGGCGGCTTCCGTGGGCCGCCGGAGTCACTCCTATGGTCCGATTCTGTTCCCGTCTGCGCCGATGCTCCTCCCGGAACTCGCTCTTCACCGCAGAACCATCAAACTTCCGTTGTGGCACGTTCTGTCGTCGCCCATCAAATCCGCACAACAACAAAGAACATCAGAAGGTTTTCGGGCCGTGTTCGTTGGGCCCGTACCCTCCACGTTAGAGATAAACAACGGATGAAATACATTCAACACATGAATCAACAATTTTAATGGATTAAAATTGTTCTTATGTCCGGTTCTTCACTTTTAAATGAAACGATCACGGAAAAAGGAATTATTCACAACCCCTACCTTGTAGTCGTCGTCGAACGCACGTTCTTCGCGGATTTGTTCGTTGCGGAAGGAGGGGAGCGTCGCGTCGTCGCGGAAGGGCATCGCGTCGTCACGGAATCCGGCGTTGAGTCGGCGAATTCAACGGACCAAGAAACAACAGATTTAATTTAATTATATAAAATTAAATCCATGTTTTGTTAAAAAAAACACCAGGGAGATTTAAGAGAATCCTGAAGTCTCTTACCTCAACAGCTGATCGAAGATTCGTTGCGGAGGAAGAGACGTCGCAGAAGAACGTTGCAGGAATGGAACGTCGGCGTCACGGAACACGGCGTCGCATCGTCGACTTCGACGGGTTCGGCGTTCTTCGTCGGAGGCCGGCGTTCTTCGCGTTCTTCGCGTTTTTCGCGAAGGGGGATGAAGGCTCAAGAACTCTGTCAAAACCTCTCAACGAGTAATCCTCCAAAAATACTTGATGGTCTTATTTTATTATTACGCCAACAAACGAAAAAGGGTAAGTAACGACCCATCAATTCGTTGAATTAATTCAACGAAGGAAACAGCCCATTTAATTCACGAAATAAACCGCCCAATAAAATGGTGCGTTAAGGATTTAAGAAAACGTGTCTGTTGACTTTCATAATGACGGGTTTTCGCGGGTGCATTACTTAGTGGAAAGAAACGGCGAGGCTCGTGCGGGCCCCACCTCAAAAAATATCCTACCGAGAGGGTAGGATATTTCTGGATAGTCCCATATCCGTTTCAACTCAGTTTAAGAGGCTTCCAGGTGTCTTCAAGTGGCTTAAGTGAAATAAAATAAAGTTGTCGTAAAATTATTTTATATCTTAACTTTAAGCCCGAAAATTAGAAACCACACCCGAGAAAACGCAACTCTGGAAGAGGCGTTTCTAAGCGAATACCGTTGCTGCGATTTCATCGGTGCCCTCAGAATTCGATTCCGGGCACCGGTTCAAAAGTTAGAAAAACCAGCTCGTCTGTTCACTGAACGTACCCGAGCCAAACTTCGGAAAATGATTCCGGCCACACCGGGCCACATAATTAGGTGCCGTTAGAAACTGCGTTCTTGTAAAATTCCAAAAAAAATTAATAAAAAAATTTTTCTTCAAATTTACGGTTCTTTATATGTGGCTTGGTATGAAGAGGTATTTAGATTTTTTGGTCTTGATATCTTCCACAATTCAGCAGGTCAATGTGGAATATCAGTGACTGAAAGGGATTTTGCAGTAGTTACCCATTCCTGAGTAGAAGTATAATGATGTTTTTATGGATTTTGTGATGTATTTACCGAGGTCACCTCAAGGGAATGATGCAATTTTGGTTATTATTTATTTCCTCATAGAGTTTTCACACATCCTTCCAATTAAGGAAACCTTCAGTGTCGATGAACTGGGAGGGTATTACATCTGATAGACTATACGGTTCCATGAGGTTCCACACTCTATCATTTCAGATAGGTATTCCCGTTTTACATCTCATTTATAGAAGGGACTACAACGATATATGAGTACATAGTTACTTATGAGTAGAACATACCATCCCAATATAGATGGCCAATTCGATCACATGATTCGAGTTTTTGAGGACATGATACGATCATGTTTCTTGGATTTTGGGGGCTCTTGGGAGAGACACATAACCCTAGAGGTGTTTTCATCCAATAATAGTTTTTAGGAAATGATTTATATGGAACCATATGAGGATTTATATTGTAGTATATTCTTATCACCCCTATGTTGGCTGGAGCCAGTTGAGGCAGCTATACTGGGACCTCATCTTGTCTAAGAGACCAATGAATACGTGGAGTTGATTTAGAAAGGGATAGATTCAAAACAATCTAGGAATATATCCTATGCTAATCGATTGAGATGACCTATAGAGTTCGAGGACAGAGATCATGTTTTCTTATATGTCACACCGAGGTTGGGACACACAAGTATTAAAAGATGGGGGATTCTTTCACTGAGATACATCAGGATGTTTAATGTTTTGGTGAGAGATTGGCTAGTTTCTTATACATTGATATTACCTCATAGGTACCAGGCTAAGCATGACGTCTTTTATGTTTCTTAGTAGTGACCTTAATTTTCAAACCCATCTCACATTCTCAACATGAGGAGGTTGTGTTGGATGTAGATTTATCTTTTGAGGAGCACCCTATTTGGATTTTGGATCACATCATGATGGTTCTCCATGGTCGGTTTGTTACTCTAGTATAGGTGGTATGGTATAATGGGAGAGTGCCTAATTATACATAGGAGAGGGAGCCCAACATACTATCACAGTTGATAGAGTTTTTTGAAGTTTCTTCTCCACCACCCAAGGAAGGGAAATTCAGGGACAAATTGATTTAATGGGGGATGTTTGAATGAAATCAGATATTTATTTTAGGTATGTATTTTTATTTCAGGTTGTTTTTTAGAAAAAGAAAGAAATGTGAACTTTTATTAGTACATGTTTTTTACTCTTGAGTACCCACCTTGTACCCAGTTTCTATGTGTATCCGTGTACTGGTTGTGTATCAACTGAGTGCCTGGCTATGTAGGTGACCAGGATTACTACATAACGCGGGGGTTAGTTGAGGATAATACACAACATGTACATTAAATGAACACACTGTGTACTTTTATTTTTAATTGATGAGTTGGATCGGGGTCACGTCCCATCTTCGGAAAACACTTTTTCTCCCCTCGGTTCATACATGAGAGATATGAATTCCATTGAACATTCAAATCTGCCAGATTCTCCGTTTGAGATCTGATTGAGATGTCATTGGGTACGTTGGATTCCCACCGATGAGTTCTATTTTTCCCTAGAGCCTCTCTTCCTAATTTCTCCTATCTTTTGATTTTTTCAAGGATGGTCATATTTATGATTTTGTTGATATATGTCATTATATTCAACTTCAATGGTCAATGTTCAAGATTTTTCTTCATAAAACATCAAGGTAGGTGGTTTGTGCCGTTCTTTTCGTGTCTTTATATTATATATGAGTAATGTGTCGAATAACCATGTTGTGGGTATTGTGTATTTTGGATTTTGACATTATTTAGTACCTATTATGGGTTGGTATATGGATTAAGGGTTTATTCATGTGCATAATATTTTATACCCTTGTTTATGGGACACCCCATGGGTTCATTACGTTGTTCGACTATTTATGGGTGTTTGGCCTAGGATGCCTATGAGGCGCACATTGATTCAATGACTTGAAATTTTTAGGATGGAGTTTTATTGATTATATAAACATCATGTGTTTTGATTGTGAATGTCGTCCTTGTAGTAGTTATATAATACATTTGATACCGTGTTATGTTATGGGAAATGTTTTTCCAGTGGGTCGTGAGAGCCTTGGACTAGGAAAACTATTGGGGGTTCCATGTTTATTTACACATGACCGTAAGATTCTTTGTGTATACATTGACCGATGTGTTATTGAATATGAGAGCTTGCAGGAGGTCATTTAAGATTATTTATTCTTTGTTGACCTTTGGGTTATCGACCATGAGAGCTACCAGGAGATCATTTATGATAATTATGCTATGTTGACCCATGGGGTATTGATAGGGGGAGATACCTAGAGGTCATGTATAAATTAATAATGCAATGTAGACCTAGGTTTATGACCGTAAGATAAACCAATTAGTTAATTATCATTAATCTATGCTTTGGGGACCACAGTGGTTAGACAATTAGAGCATTACTAGAGGGTCATTCTTAAATGATTAGATTTTGGTGACGAGTTTCCCAATCCAAATCCCAATTTTGGACTCTGTCTTACTTTGTTATTTATATGGTCTTATAAGACCTCTGTTTTGGTACCATTACCCAGCGAGAAATAGATATTAGGCTTGATCTCAAGATTACCAGTTACAAGGGTTGAATAAAAAATATAAATGAATGTAATTGAAAACTATAACATTGTTTACTTTTGAGTACATCCTAGTTTATTACTTCATTTGTTCATATTGCCTACTATATATGTTTACTCCCATTTATGCATAGATCTTTTGGTGGTTTCCTACTTGGATTCATCTAACACCCTGTTTCGGTTATGATTTTGGATCAAAAAATTATATATTTGCAGGTATAGATAAGGACAGGAGTCCTTCTTCCTCAGGTACTAGATTGCTATTGGAGCTGGAGATCATGGGACCAATCAGAGGATTGCGATGATTCTAGATTTTACTATTTTTTTAATTTGGTTTCAGTATTGTATTTACATCTATGTGTCTTCTTTGGATACTTTCCTAGATACATTGGACATGCATCTAATATATTCTCTATTTTTTATATTACTATCAGTCTTCCACTGTTTAGTTCTATTGAATGGCATTACTTCATCCGCTATTGTTCACTACTTATTATTACATTGGTTATACTCTACCAATGAGGGAATAGTTTCCCCAATGTATTACCAAGGCCCTCACTTCTAGTCATATTGAGGTTTTATGACCAACCGGGTATGGGGAACCATTAGACAACACCGGGAACATAGACATTACAACACCATTTTTATCTTGCATCCCACAAATGGTTAATATTAAATTTTGGATTCAGATTGAGATAAAAACATTTAGATGAGTTTATAGTGTCTTGATATATGTTTTAGACATTACTGGATGGTGTAAAATATATGAAGAAAGATATCAACATGGGTAAAAGTTGTGGAGCTTGTTGAGTGGAAGAAAAAACCAACTATATTCTTGGTGAGTAGAAATATTAATTTTATTGGCTAAGAACTATGGCATATGCACAACACCAAATTCTCAGTGCTTGGTGTAAGCACCCCCTTCACTGTAAATAATATTTTTCATGTGCTGATGGAATCTTGATGGTCTTGTACCACCTTTTCAGTATCACTATTTTATTTTTTTATTCTTTTTTTGTATTTCTACATCATTGATTCTTCTACTTCTATTTAGTTGTATATGTATACTAACTTCTGCTAATTTCTTATAACTTTTGTGATTGATACATAGTTGATCCTCAATTTCATTTGAGTTTCTATAGAATTATCTATAGCGCTTTTGGGTTTTCTCCCATCCATGTTGTTCTTGTGAAAACATTGTCCCTCATATGTTTATTCATATTTTTAGTGTCTTTATAGAGGGTTTCTAGGTGGCGACCATTAATGCTAATTGGGTAATTAGGTAGTATGGAATGATATTGTGAATAGATAAAATATATGTTTTTATCTATCTATAATAACATCATATCATTAAATGTGTATTATATCTAATGATTTAGAGGGTTATTTTATGCCACATCTAATGCATAGTGGACTGAAGACAAGCATAGGTTCTATAGTGAAACTAGAATAGAAATAGACACTATCCATGAAGAGTGGATTGAAGGGGTTGATGATACCGATAATAAATGGAGGAGATGATAAAAATAATGTATAAATATCTCAAACTGCAAGTATGATTAATAAAAAATAATTTTGACTATATAAATATAAATTATTAAAATTTATAGTTTCATTTTTTTTGGAATTCAAGAGTATAAAAATAAATATAATTGTATCATAGATATGCTCACTCTCACCAAGTACTAATGTGTAATAACTAGGGGTTGGGTTGTGGAATTGTTGGAAAATATTAGTCTGTAAATGTACTAATAGTGTCAGGTTTATTACTATTGTGGAGAGAACATGAGCATCAAAAACTAATCCTATACAGTCAGGACTACAATTAAATGTTACTAGCATTGGATATTAATGTATAAGGCTATGAAGAAGAGTTTGGATGTCCTTCCCAAAAAATGTTTATAGATGAACCTATACCTGAATGAATTATTAGATGTATGAATCAATCTTAACATATATTTCTCAACTTGCGGATAAGAGGAAAATACAACCCAGAAAAAAATGGAATTCACTTATCTTTATCCAAATTAATCATTTACCCAGATATAGAGAACGACTAGGATATTAAAATTTGAACTAGTTAAATACTTTAAGCGTAATTAGAATATAAACTATAATTGAAGGGTGGAAGGGAATATTTTTAGACCTTTGCATATTATTATTTGGTAAAAATACAATGCAGAGTTTTATCTATGAAATCTATGCAATGTATACCCTTCATATCTTTGTTTATTAATGTAATAATATGATTGTGAACACAACCTAACTTTTACTTATATTGTACAGACAACCTATGTGTGAAAACAAGAATATGGAATCTTTATTGGTGTTTTAATTGCCTTCTATCATGAATATAGAATTCATATTCAGGATCCAGTTGATGGGATCACTACCACAAAAAACGATTTTACAAATCTCCACCCTTTAACAAAGCTAAAAAACACTCATAAAGGGGGTACCATTATAAACACTAAAAAACAGCTAATAAACGTTACATTTAACAGCGCAAAAAATATCATTGTTAAATGCACCCCTTTATGAATATTTTTTTGTGCTAAAAAGGTACCCCTTTATAAATTATTATTTAGTGCCAAGTACCCCATATATGAGCGTTATTTTAGAAGCACAGATAAATATCCCTTTATGAGTGTTTTTTACTATCACTAATAAAAGTTATATTTAAAAAAATATTATATTTCATTAAAATTAATATATTAATATATTAATATAAATAAAAATATAATATATAAATTTTTAAATATTTTTTATATATGAAGCAGTAGAAATTTTCACTTAATATATTAGATATTTGGTGAAAATGCCATGTAAAACAATTTAAAAAATAGTTTAAATAATGATTTTCCTAATTATTTTTGTTAAATAGTCATTTAATAATAATTTAAATCCAATAAAATCAACAATATTATTAAATGATCTATAATAAGTTGAGAACGTAACTCAAACTTCAAACAATCATAACATTTGAAACATATATATGTTTCAAATTGTATTTTTTGTTAATAAACCAATGTAATGATAACTATGATGAATGTTCTTCAAATATATCTATATAATTTTAGATAATTTGAAAAATAAGGGTTATGATCTTAATATGGTATTAATGGAACACATGTGCATTCCACTATATATACACTTAAATTGGAAACATGATTCTCGTAATATTTTGACCCCTCTATGACATTCTAAGGACTTCCTTCTTTTAATACATTGTCTAGATAGAAACTCATGAATGCGGTGGTGACAATGCCACCCCCCATAGTTCATGATGCCCAATCCACTGATGCTGAGAACAACACTCCACTAGCAGTCATTGATTCCAGTGCTCACTCCACACCTATCACCCACAGCAGGCAGTGCCGCAACCCCACCCAGATAGCATTGGAGATTGACCAGGTGAATTAATGGGTCCAAAATCAGATCCAGCCTAGATTGTTTTGTGGGAGGTGTCTATAGTTCATCGCACTGTGTTACAGATGTCAGTGAGGGTAGTGGTGGATGATGAAAAAGTGGTGGACATTGAGGGTGAGGAGGAGACATGCATGGTATGCATGGAGGAGCTCCCCCAGGGCTACATGGCGGGGACTCTGTCGTGCTCTCATGTATTTCATGGAGACTGCATCAGGTGATGGATGGGTGACAACAAATGCTTCCCCATATTCTGTTTCTAGATGTAGATTCATAAAGGGTTTTTTCCACCCCATTTCCCCCAATGGTTTACTACTTGATATATTGTTTTCCCTGAAATCCTAAAATTTTCCATTTTCATAGTACCTCTTTTGGCTAGGGATATCATTGGATGATTTTGAACAATATGGAAATAAAAAATATTCCCCTAACTAGTGTGTTGAGACCTATAGATAATCGATTAATTTCTTGAAATTAAGGTTTTTTGCATAGGTGTTTTTGGTTGTTATCCCCATCCCCGGATTTCGTCTATTGTGTTTCTATAATGTCATTATTTTATATAGTCAAAAAATGTTATTATAATTTATACACACAAATAGATATTAAATGGTTCTAAATATGAGTTTTAATCATTCAATGTATCATATTTGCAATATCAACTGAAATTAATACTCCAACCATGCATTAGCAAGAGACAAAAGTGTTTTTGAGGAAAATGAGTTTTAGACAAATAAAATATTTCTAGGGTAATTAGAAATAGAAATTAAAACAGTTGAGAAAACATAATATGAAAATAAAATATCCAATATAGCATAGAGAAAGAAAGTATATTTTGAAATGGAAAATATTTATATATTCCTACAATGTGGAAATATGGCACAAATTAATGCATTTAGCATTTGAAATATGTTTGGTTGATTGGATATGAAAGCAGCTTCTTCCTCACAAATTATTTGTTATTTTTATTGATATACCAATGATATAATCAAACATATGTTATTAATCAAAAATTAAGGATTGGTAAAATGGGAAACACACATACGTTACAGCAGAATGCATATTGTAGTTTATAAGGAATTATATTATTGATAATGCATATTGTTACAAATATATTTCATATTATAAATAGATTATTACATAAAAATTCAGCGACACACTGATTGTGATTGCAGATGATAAACATAATATAATGTATAATCCAAATGACATTGATATGTATTATTATGCATAATTAATTAAAATGAAGTTCCAATTTAGAATGAATTACATATTATAATGAATATATTGATATACTTAGATTGTATATTACAATACCTAGAGATTATTTAACATCGAATATGAAATGTATTGACATGTATTATAAATAGAGTTCCATAAAACCGAAATTTCTTTATTTTTTCCCCTTTAACATATATTATAAGTTGATTATCATGTAATAAGATGAAACATACAAAAATGTGTTATGATATATTTCAAATTCTTCAATCAAATATTATAAAACATTTTTATAATAAAATAAAATATAATAAAACATTGTTTACACAATGATTACAAATTAATTGTTTTACACACTAAATTTACACTTCTAATAAAGTGAGAAATTTTAAAGGACATACTATATTAGTGATCAAAAAAATGTTGCTAAAGTCTCCCATTATCATTGTTTTTTAGCACTGATAAAGGGAGCCTTTATCAGTTCTTAAGCACTAATAAAGTGTGAAAAAAAATATTTCTGTTTTGAGATCTCTACAATCACTTTGTTAGTGCTTACATAACGCCTTTATCAGTGCTCCCCCTTTTTTAGTTCTTTTCATCACTCATGAACCAACACTTTATTAGCACTGATAATTGGCCTTTATCAGCGCTTTATGAAATTTTGACATATTTTTTACCCATCGTGCGTGCTTGGCTTGGATCACTGCACCTCTCCTTTTGAAATTGAACACCTTTACCACTACACCAATTTTTTTAATTTAATTTTTATGATATTTATGATTATTTATATATATTTACACATATATTTTTATTCATATATTTTATATAATTATGTTTAAATACATATATATTATATATGTTTGTTTGTGATATATATATAGTTATATATAAATATTCATTTAAATATATGAGAATATAATATAAATATATATCCATTTATTAAAACACACATATATAGATATAAAAATTATATATATAGATATATTTGTATAAGAATATATATATTCATATATTTTTATAATGTAAAAAATGGGTAGGTATTATTTAAAATACATATTTAGAATATGATAAAATATTTTATATTTTTATATAAATTTAATACATTACATATATGTTTATATGTTTATATATTTACAAATTCACATAAGTTTGTATATTTATATATAAATTGTTAGTAATTTATTTAAAAACATTTATGGTAAAATACATTTATATAATATATTTAATGATAATGCTAATTATTAATTTAAAAAAAATACATTTATATATGATGTATATATACATAATACACACACAAAAATATATTAAGACACACGAGTAAACATTTATGTTTCTCACATAAACATACAAATATTTACTTAATATGATTTATTTACATACATTAATATATATATATATATATTCTTATTTAAAAACATAGAATTATATATAAGCAATACATATATAGGTATATATATACATATTAATGGATTTTTTTTATTTAAATAAAATTGTTCTTTTTTTATTTTAAAAAAATAATATTAAATATTTATTTACATTTGGTTTATATATATTAAAATAAATTTGATGTAAATATTTTAAAATATTTTTTTATAAAATTGATATATTAAAAGTAAATATATGAATATATGAATATATTTATTTATAAATAAAACTACACTTCGAAAAATGATGAAATTTCAAAAGAATAATATCTATATGAATTTAATATATGAGAATAAATTCAGTACCCATTAAAACTAAATAAGAAGACTATTTTAAATAAATATGAAATAATGTATAATATTAAAAAAAGGGTATCCCAAATTGAAACATAGGTTTACTGGCCTTCTAAGACTTGTTTGGCCTTGAAAAAATAAATTACCATGGTTCTCCCAACTGAAAAGAATGTAGATCTCTTCCAAAGCTTCAATTTACCATGTGATAGAATCCAGTCAGACTACCAGATACAAATTTATGGACTTTTGATGTTGAAGTCATGATTTCAACTTATCTTAGACCGTCCATTAATTCATTTAATTTTTATGTCATACAATTAATATTAAATGACTATTACATGATAATTATTAATAAATTTATTAATTACTAATATTTTTATTATTTATAATCCATTTTCATTAAATATATTATATATTAAATGTAAATGCGTGTTTAGCATTATCTAAATCATATTTTAAAGAATATATTATATTTATATCAATATTAGTATATGAATATATGAATATATATTTTTTATGAAATTTTTCTATTATGAAATATACCCTTTATCAGCAAAAAAAATCTTTGATAAAGAGGGGATTTATTAGCATTAGTAAAAAGGGATGATAATGGTGGTGGTGGAGGGGGATTTATCAGAAAATTTTATTATTGATGATAAAGGGAACCCTTTATCATTTTTTCTATTATTTCTAATAAAGGGATCCCTTTATCAGTGTTTTTAGTAGTGTTAATAAATCCCCCCTATCAGCACTTTAATAATGAGCTGATATTGTCTAGCGTCAGATAAATCTAGATTTATAGTAGTGTTCAAACCACCCCTCATTGTTGATCAAAATTGCAAAACCAACTCGAAAAATTCTCTGTATACCCAAAACAATTAATTTTTTATTTCAATAATCTATTTCAAAATGATACTATATATTTTGCATATTTGAATATTTCAAAACTACATATATCATAATGATCACAAGTACAAGTTCCCCTGACATGCAATGAATGAAAATATCATGCATCATCCACATATTCTTCATAACAAATTATGTTGATCAAACGTCACCACTATCGTTGGATGGAAAAGGTTTGATCTATAATAATTTGATTAGGTTTTAGAAATAGAATTAAAAATGTTCTTATAAAGGAAAAAATATTTCTTTCAAGTTTACATTCTTGGGTGAAAGTGTGAATATGGAATTTCAAGGCACAATAGATTCTCTCTACTAGATTATTGTTAGCTTCACTAGCACCAAAATACCATGTGATGCTCTTCTAAAATGTATCTATAATGCTACATTTGTCAAATATTTGTTTGAATAATGGACAAGTTCCTTATAACACCAATAATTACTACAAGAGCATGAATACATGTGGTTTGTAAACAATGTTAATGTACTTTATACATCAATAAGAATGTTTGATATGATGAATAAATTTTATGGGAAATGAATAATATATGAAAATAGAATAGCTAATCATTAAAATTAATTAAAATATTTCACATGAGTAGGAATATTGAATTTTTACAAAACCTACAGGATTCACATGCTTGTAATGACCATAAATGTTCACATGAAAATAAAAAATCAACAAACAGGACCCATGCAAGAGTTTCAACCACAAATAAGTATACTATGTGTGTAGGAAACTAGAATTGATAAAACATATCCACCTTAAAAAAATAAAATACTTTTATGATAGGTCGCTATGAAAAATATAGAATATTAAATATGATAAAGATCCATTTAAAATTAATATAATTAAAAAAATGATAATAGGTGACCACATTAAAATAAAATGTTTGAAGACAAGAGATATACCCTTTGATGTAAGAAGTTTTTCTAGAATGAAATATGTTACAAAAAAACAAATAATATCAAAACAATAGAAATATTTAAGCATACACTGCAACCAACCATAAAAATATTTTTATATAGAGTACCCTACAACCAACCATAAACATTTAATCTTATGTCATAGTCTTGTTTATGCACCTTGTAAATATATGATCACCCAAATGAAAAATGAATATTTAATATATCCATAGATTAATGTAATCTATGGATTTAATCAAATGGTAATATAATGATTTATTATATTAAATATTTAAACTATTTACAAACATTAGATTTCATTTATTAAATATATAAATTAAAAAATATCTTAGGTCAAGGATTTCTCAAACTATACCAATAGTAAATATGAAAAAATAATTTTAGTTCATAAATTTTTCTTTTTCTCAATTCACATTTATTGTAAATCTATATTATTATAGAAATCCAACTTTATAATATAGATTTTTATTTTGATATTGTACTCTAATTAAATAAATATTTTTATAGTATTCCATATAGAAGTAAATCAATATTTTTTTAGTCATACATAGTATATAAATTTTAAATGAAGAGTTCACATTTGAGATTTAAAAATATGATTTAAACAATATAACCAATAAAATATATAATGAAAATTCATACCTCAATTGGCCTGGAATGAAAAAGTTACACAAATTTTAAAATTATATATTTTTTCATTGTGTAAATTAGTAATGATTTGGAAACATTTCAATTAATTGATTTATCATACTTATAAGATTTATTTTCACTCCTGCCCAATGGTATTAAATTACAGTAGCAATACAAAAGAAATTTCTCTAGTGAAGAATGTAATTAGTTGTGTGATAGACATTTATATAAGAAATAAAATATCAAGAAAGTTACTCTATGTTAATTTTAGTTGATAAAAAACATTGAAATTAATGGAATTTAAGTACATACCTCAATGTATAGGAATGTGATATATTTCATGACATTTACCACATGATAAAATTCAGGATTATGGGAATGTACCAGGTATAATATTATTAATTGAAATAAATAAACCATTTAGATCATTAATTCCTATATAAAACATGGAACTGAATATTGATTTAGGTGATTTAATAAAGAACATAAAAATACAGTTTATGGTGTATGGTAATTGGGGAAATTTTGGGTTTCTTGCTCATCTATGAAAACATTGAAAACCCTTTTTAAAAATTGTTGTTTAGGAACATAAGAAAAAAAATATAAATGTATTATGAGTAAATTCATTTCATTTATTAAATAATAATGAAAAAAAATTAGTTGTTAAATTCCTAAATTATTGAATATGTATAATGGATTAAGTTTTATTGTTAAAAATTTAAGATAAGTGAAAATTTATTTTTATAGTTACACATAGCCAGAAAATTTTAAATTTATAGTTCACCTTAGAGAATTAAAATAGATCCTTAAAACCATCTAACAACAACATGTTATAATGAATATGCATACATTTATTATGTATGGAATGAAAAAGTTACCCAAATTATATTGTTATAGATTATGTCCCTGAATAAATAAGTAAGAATTTTTAAGCAATTCAAAGAGTACAAAAATCATAAATGTAAGGTCTATTTTCCCTAGTAATTAAATATAAAAGTATAAAATGGGACTATCGAATTAAATTCAAATAGTTAATATTGTAGTTATTTGTGTGTAGTGAATTATATAAGAAAGGAAATAGAAAGAACATACCTATGAAATTTTTAAATTTATAAAATACTATTAAATTAATGGAATTCAAGTACATAACATTATGTATAGTGAGATATTAGTCAACAAAAATGTAATATTGAAAACCCATAAATTCTATAATTTCTAGTGTATTAAAATTCACAAACATGCTTAAAATATGTCCAGCCACCATTAAACCAAAATAATCACAAACAAATATCTCCCTTAAAATACAGAATAAAAGTCCTATTACGATCACTTATGACTAATGATAGGGTTGTTTTATGGTAATATACTTTAGAACATAATACATGGGCAATTCCCATATGGAATAAAAAATAAATCAAACACTAAATTCATTGAAACAATTATAGTTTAAATTCTCAATTTACATATTCTTATATATAGATTCAAAACAATTAAAATATATTAGGATTAGTACATACATCAAATAAAGAATTACCTAAAAAACATTAAAAATATAAAAAGCTGTAAATTGAGGATTTTTTAATATAATTTTTTTGTCTTGGGTTTTGTGGATTGGATAATAAAAAATTATATTATTGAAAGATAGATAAATAAACATAAGAAAATTAAACTGATCATACTATGTTACAATAGTATATCATTATTTATCATTTATGTTCCCAAGACAAAGATGATATACAAAATATGATTGATTACTATAGAAACATATACGGTAAAATTAATTAATTAATTTATAGTAGAGTAATGAATATTGAGTTGCTGGAAATACCATAAAATATTTTAAAACACTATTATGAGGTAAATAATAAATATTATAGAATATATTACCATGTAGGTTTCTTTTAATTCAAAAATACAACAATAAATCATTGTTTGTTATATGTTCCCAAAAAAATATGTTATTAAAATAATGATTGATTACTATAGACTAAAGAGGTTAAGATTAATTAATGAATTTATAGTAGAATAATGGATTCATTATTTCTAAAAATAATATAAAATATATTTAAAAGACCATTATGAATCATATAATAATTATTTTAGAATGATTATTCCCATTTAGATGAGCATTTCCGAAAACAGAATTTCAAATATAGTAAAAAAACATGTTCATGGAGAAAATCGGTCAAAATAAAGAAGCTATGGTGAACTAAAAAAAGTTTAAATATGAAATTTAGAACATAGACATGTAGATGAGAAGGTAAATTATGATCCAATAGGTATAAGTGTAGAATTTGGTTAATCCCAATAGTGTTAAGATTCATCATGAGAGACATGATCTGTGGACATGAGGCTAGACACTTGAATGATATATTGATCTCTAAATGAAGATAAGTAAGAGAACTGTGAGTGAATTTTGTGTTTTTCATGCATGATTAACATACTAGATTATTGATGACATTAAAGAGTAAATTTTAAAGGAAATATATATAATAAATAATATATAAAATCAAATGATAATAACAAAGGGTCAATTATTTGATAAATATAAAAGAGGGTCAATTATATAATAAATATGATATAAATAGAAAAATATAATTAACTAATTAATTTATGAATATATTTTAACTATAATTATGACCTAATTAAAATTCCTATAATTTGGTTAATCAATCTCCAACAACACTATACCCATTTTTCTTTATATAGTATACAGACTCAGAATATATCTTTCGTCGTGATGATTTCAAAGTTGTTGATTATGTTAAATAATAATATCCTAATGATTAAGTTAACTGTTCAGTGAAATATTAAATGAAACGAATAAATAGTTTTGAAATTAAGAATGTTAATAAACCATGAAAAAATATATTTTATAACGAAAATTGATTTTAACTTTTCAAGATGACATTAGTACATAACATCATATCAATTCAAATAATGTTTGTTGATTTATTATTCCAATATAATATAATTGATACAGAATATATAACTATCTTATAATAATGGAATTAACATATATAGAAACTAATATATATGCATACATGAAAAAATATTTTTGATAATAATGTACATACCCATACATAGAACATTTTTATTATGCAACATTGTTAATTTCCATTGTAATCTGGCTTCTTCAAACCTAGAAGGTATTTGAAATACACATATAAAATACTTATAGGAACATTATGATATCAAAATTATGATATTCAGACTTTTAAACATATTATTTATTTGAAATAATAATGCAATATACAAAATGATATAAAAATATGAGTAAATATACTTAGAGAACATGGATGGGATTATCATAGGATGTTCATTTTCATAGGTGAATCATTATATTTCAGCTCACCACCCCCTCCTTATTGTTCTAGATCCCTGAACCCATCTCAGGTTCATCCTTCTCCTCCTAATTTTTGCTTCTTGAAAGAGTAAATAGTGGAAATCTTGGTCAAATATTCTCACATAATGCATCAAAAGTATTTAAATGCATAAATATACGAGTCAGGACGATTCTGAAATTACTAAATAATCATTTCTTGAATTATATATTCTATTATATTGAATAAAATATTCAAAATAGGGTAGGGTTCCTATCAGTATGCATTTTTTTAGTATGTGTATGGCTATGATAGATATTAATTTGTACAAATTTCCTTAAATTCATTTGAACGTATCAAATTTATAGTAATTCCAATTGTTTTTAGTAGTCTTAAATATTTTTTTCAATGTAGTTTTTATGTTCTTTGTTAAAGATATTATGGATGAATTTGGATGTAAAAGTTAGTTATTTTTAGGATGATTATGGATGACAATGTATCTAATGTCAGCTGTTTTTTTCATTTCTTTTTATGTTTTTCATCATAGAAACTTACCCATGATCCTTTTCCCCCAAATCATAATTGTGTCTTTATAATGATTGTTACATTCATATGTTTTATGCTTTCTGTTGAATATCACAATCATTTGAAGTAAATTTCAAACATGTTAATTTTTCTTCATCAAATATATCCATCAGAATCCCTAGATATCATTCCTAGGAATATCTCTACATTAATAATTTCATGTTCATCAGCTGATTTTCAATTTATTCACATGAATTCTTTTTTCTCAAACCTAATCCCTCTTCAAAGAATTTCCTTATCACAGAGTTCTTTTTAGTTTTGTTCCTTGACAAGATCAATAATTCGGTAAGGTAACATGATCCTTATTTTTGTTTTGTTTCCTTTATGTACCACTATAAATGAATTTGTATTTATAATTTAATTTTTACCCAAATAACCCATATGAATAGATTTTTATTCTACTATAACATGTATTTAGTTAGATAGTTGACCATATTTCTTTTTGGAACATACATTTTACGATTTTCTCCTTGAATTAATGATTTATTTTGATACCAATGTGTTTCTATTACATAATGTGATTTTCCACTATTTCTATATATATATGTTGGGTTAAAAGTTTAAACCATGTATTCCACAAACATTGTGAAGACTGTATTTCTAATTCGGTTACCCTATATTTGAAAAAATATTGATTTGTGTTTTTTTATAAAAAGTCTACCATATTAGATTTCTGTTATATTATCCATATTCAAATTTAAATATTCAAATATATTTTGTTCAATTTGAAATATATTATAGATATTATTATTTCTATTTTTAGTGATGATGTGAAGTATTATTTTCATTCTATAAATACTATAATTTTTTTCCTATTGCATATTCAGAACTGTTGTTTGAAGTGATAAAAATTATTGAAATTTTTTAAACTTTGTTTTTGTTTGTGTTACAATTATATATTATAATAAAACTACAAAACAGTAAGTATTTGAATATATCAGCAGATGCATTTCAAAAATATAATTTATATTTTAATGGGATTTATTTATTATAATTTATTATTAATTAAAATATCTGAATATATTTTCTAAACATATCAATGGATGATTTAATATGTCAGTATAAGTAGAATACATCATTTTTTAATTATTTATTTTTTTCGTTATTAAAAAATTTGGCCTTAGTTATCTTTATTTTATATCAATTCTCAATGAATAAGGTCATTATTAAAGATGAAACATTATAAGAGTATACCAATAACTATTTTGTTTCCATTTCTATCTATAATACCACAAAATATGATGAAGATTATATAATTTAAAGAACAAGATTATGAAAAATTATTGAAAAAATTAACTCAAGGATATTTGTTTTCAATATATTATTCACACATTATTTTTTTAGACTATATATTTTATATTTCTATAAAATTAATTCATACATTTTTTATTGGATATATTTGATAAATGTAACAATTTCATATGCATGTTATTTTAAACTCACATTTTTCATATATTTGGA
Organism: Viscum album; assembly: GCA_963277665.1. Lineage (NCBI taxonomy): Eukaryota > Viridiplantae > Streptophyta > Magnoliopsida > Santalales > Viscaceae > Viscum > Viscum album. The sequence continues at coordinate 1,076,266,469 of OY728129.1, forward strand.
CGTGTTCTTTCTAGTATATTTAAAATTATGAAGAAAAAAAATGTTGAATGAATAATAGTAGAAGGATGAATGCTGTTCTACAAGATCAAAGGTTTTATTGAATCTGTAATTCATATATTATAATATATATATATATAGATTTCAATATATATATATATATATCTGTGTTTTGAATATAATAATTTTAAATGTACATAGTAAGTATCATGATATATCTATATAAACCAATATATATATCCATATATATGGGTATTGAATTTATATAAACATATTATAATATATGTTTAAAATACATATAATCTAATATATATTTTAATACACACACACATATATATTATTATATATTCAAAATCTATATTATGATATATATATATATATACGTTTTATAGATGTTCATAATTGATTTTATTGTTAGAATTATAACTTTCTTGGGATTTCCATTTTTTTCTCTAGTTGGTTCGATTGAATACTACCCATATTTCATTTACTGAGGTAAAAATTATTTTTCTGCTATTTTAGTTCAATTCCATGGAATCCTAGAATTGTTGATTTTAATTTTTTTTCTCATAGAAAGAGGTTTACAGAGCTTGAGTTGTTGAATGGAAATAGCTAAAGCTGGTCTTATGGATAATGGTGAGTGTGATATAAAATTTATTAAACCCCATATTTTATCTCATGCAGAATTATGATTTAGATTGAAAATACATGGTCATTTTTTCTTAATGATATTTTATCAACCAATATATCTATGTTTGTTGTTTATAAGTAATATTGTATATTGATTAACATTGGATTAGTATTATTTTAATATCGATATAATGAATCGAAAATAGTTTTTGATTTATTTTTTTTGGGTTTATATTCACTCTTATTTCACCTCTCCACTCCTTTATGAACTCCATATTCATCTAAATTCATATAAACCTAACTGTATACCACCCTTTTTATGTGTTTTAGCTAAAAAAAATTTAAATCCGTTGTTATTGGTTATATATTTCTTGTTTTGTGATAAATTAAACTCTATAGGTAAAACCATAATTTTTTTCATCTCCAAACAATGATTACCGTGATCCAAATAGTTATGTGTTCATTACTATGAAAATGTTAAACTTTCCCAACACTAGTTTCACATGTTGTAATCCTCTAACACCTTTTTCGTTTTTGAATTTCAATAATTTTATAAATTTTTAGCATTTATAAATGTTTTAGAGGCATGTTAAGACCATTATTTTGAATTTATTATATATTCATAAAATTATGTTCTTGATAGAGAGTTATGATTGTTGAAAACATTAATTTTTCATTTATAAAAAACAACTATTTTTATGTTATTTATATGTTCATGTAAGCCTATTATTGATAAAATAATATTATGGATTAGAAAATGTATATATATTTGTTGTGTTTATTTTATTATCTCAATATATGTCCTTTCCAATCTACTATTTTTATGTCATCCAAGATTTTATTTTCATTATAAACCACTATTTACCATGTGTTAGAGAATCCATAACACTTTCCAATAATTAATTTGAAATATAGAATAAGTGTAAGTGTTTAATCCAAAATAAAATAATACTACTTTACATTTGAATGTATTATATCATCTATTAAATTCTCACAATATTATTTAAATATTGGTAAAACAATTTTTTATCAGTTTTTTTGCACCCACACACCGTATTGACTCATTATCCTTTTAATTTTATTGAAAAAACATTGGAGGATCAGATTAAAAATACCTTGCCACCTCCATCATATGTAATATCATCATTCTTCTTTATACTCTCAACTTCTCACAGTAAATAATGAATGTATTTTTCTTCATATTACAGTTTTGGTGGTCAGTATTATATGAATACTTGGTCTATCCTTCATGGGTGGCTTTTTTGAAATTTGGGATTTTTTGGCACACCACAAGATCTTAATACTTTTTTTCTGCTATTATAGGTAAAAAAATTTACATAAATTTGAAAATATAATTCTTGAATAAAAGCATCATAAATAAATAGGGGGAGGAAAATCTATCAATAAGAAATATTGTCATGTTTTCATAGAATCACTCAAGTGGTAAGTATTACAATCATTTTTCAATAAGTACAATCAAATAATGGATAAGCCTCACCTATATATGATATCTATTTTCAATTTTTGGATTTTAGGATTGTGGCTGAAAGTGGGACATGAATAGATATTGACTTATAGAGTAAATGTTTACTTGAATCATTTTGGGAGGCTATAAACATGGTTTGGATTCCTGGCTACCCTTGCAGGTATTTATTTAATATATATATGTATATTCTAAATATACACCATGAAATATATATTCTAATATTTTTTGTATATTTGTGTATTGTTAATATTTATATTATTTTATATATTCTTTATATTTGTAATATTATATATATTTAGAATTAATTAATTTAAACATACATCAATTTCTTCTTTCAATCATGTTTTTTAAATGTAGACCTTTTTACATTATTTTTAGTAGTTACCATGTCTCATGGAAATATAGGGGGATTACTATATAATGGGTTTTTCATTCATTCACTTGAGGTGATCTCCCACACATTAAGGTACTTTCTCTCATAATTTCACTAAAATTTATCATTTAAAAATAATTTCATTATTTTCACCAACCACCTATGTGCACTTTTTCTTCTACTAAAATATTTATGTTTCTAACACTCCCAAAAAATATATTAACCAATTATTTTTTTGGAATACCATTATTATATCACCTTGAGATTCAACATACGTTTTATGTGGATATATTAATTATTTTTTCAATAAAAATATTTCGTTACTAACTTAATAGTATTTCTTCTACTATTTTATTTTTTTTTTCATCATCACATGTTTTATAAAAATTATAAAAACTCACCTCTTAAAGACCCCATGCTGGTCATCCACATTATGCTATTATGTTGAATCATACATCAATTTAAATTGTTATATATTTATCCCAATTTGTGAAAATTAACCATGCTCACTCCTATAAAAGAACTCACCTATTTATAAATATAAATAATCAGACAAACCAATTCTCTTTTCCATATATTTACAGTATTAAATGAATATTCATTTAGAGAATATATTTTATGTTATCATATATTATGGTTGATTTTATATTGGTACTAAATCTAATATTATTTATTGAGAGTATCAAATGTATTTAAATGACTTTTAAACACATTTTTTTCAAGGTTTGTTCTTTTTATATGAATTTAATGCATTCAAGGATTCTGTTATTATTATTTTTGAACATTAATTTTTTTTCTATTATAAAATGATAGTGACCTTTATTTTCGTATAATTAATTTTTATACATTTTAATAAGAGTGTTATAAGTATTTTTTTAAATGTTCTTTAACAGACTAAACATAGGTGACTCAAATATATTAAAAAAATTTGTTCACTAGTTGATGTTATTTTCATAGTGTATTGACCAATCTTAATGTCTGACATTAGATATTATTTTAGCATAATTTATGTTTATTTTCAATGATAGTTCATATAAGACCCCAGCCTTAAACATTACTTAATCTTGAATTAAATGAATAATTCACATAGAGGATCTTTTCAGGTTTAGATTTTTAGAGAAGTAGGACATAACTATTACATCTCAAAAGAATATAATTTACACACATATACTAAGTTTCCATAAAAATAACAATCTTAAAAAGAAACATGTCTAGTTCCACATTTTATATAGCATGATTTTCCCTTGATCCCATCCTTGACACTACTCCACATTAAGTCCTGTGAAAAACGTTTCAAAAACATGGGGTGAGTATAAAAAGCTCAGTAAGGGATACACAATGAATTAAAACTGTTAGTTTGTCAAAACAACAAGTAAACTGTGAATACTTTATCAAAGTAATACCTTTCACCTTTATGAATTAGTAAAAACTCTTTACTAGCTAAAATACCATAACCTACCCTTTTGTAACCAAATGATTACCATAAACCCATATAAAGAACACATAGCATATAAATGTATCTTGGGACATAAACATACTTAAATGGAATAACCATACCGTTGACTTCCACACATACTTAAATGGAATAGCCATACTGCAAACTTCCATATCTAATGCATTGGAGGTTATAATGTAACCACCCATCTTGGTATTCACGGCACCACCCGTCATATGGTTTATCACGTAACCACCCGTCAAATGTCCTAGTACCATTATAAAATCATAAGACATAAAACAATTATAAAGGAAAGATAACATTTTCACATTTCAAGAACAATATATAACTTAAATATATTGACATAAAAAATCCATTATCAAAACCATTTTCAATACCAAAGAAGAGTATGTGGTGTTAATTGACTTTTAAAAATATAACGGCTCGTTGAAAAATCCAATGATTAAATAATCCTCACCGTAGCGGAATGGTCATTGTCACTGCGTACGTTAAAAAAACATACTTCTTGTCATTTAGTAAAACACTTCGTATAGAAAATATTCCTTTCAAATAAAAGTATAATTCAAAGGGGTTTATACACCATATAAAAGAACGCCTTGTATTAGAACAAATATATGACTTAATGAAAAGAGATCGAGACGAAGTCCCATATTAAGACGATATCCTTGGATTAAGGATAAATCAATTACATAATTATGTGTGACAAACAAATACACCAAATATAAGTGGATATTAAGTGTAAAACAATCGGAGTTTATTAAAACATATTCATAGAACAACATATTCAAGGATTACAATTTTATCCCAAAGAATCAAAATTGGGTTAAGAAGTTCCCTTGCAACAAGTTGACAGCCTAACAACGTCACTTCAAAATTCATAAAATGAGTTGATGAGAGATAAAAAGAGATATCTCATCACTTGGACATATCATTTATAGAAATAAGGATATATAAGAACATATCCCATCATAATAATATTAAAAGACCTAAAAAATAAGTCTTTTAAATTGAGGAGGGGGAAAGGTTCCCTTACCGAATTGGGTAACTTCCGAAACATACACCCCATGAAAGAAGGACTATACAACATTGATGTAATTACCCATAAACGAATGTATATTACACCAAGAGTAAAATAATGGGCAGTACATACACCACTCAAAGGAAAATGGAGTAAAATGAATCGTAAATCTCACAGGAATAAAAGTGAGATGAAAAATCCCTTACGAAAATTCGTCAGCCTAACGACGCCACATAAAACATCCAAAAATGGATTTATGAGATCAAATAGGGTCTCTCATAATATGATCAAAAACATTACAGTATTAGGAATATAAAAGAACATCCCCAAACATATGAATGATGAGCTTATAAGAAATGACATAAAAGAGAGTACTTAAAAAGAACGAGAGAGGTTGGATCCCTTACCTCAAGTATGACTTGTCTTGTTCATTTCATTATATTCCTGAATTATAAAATTTGGTAAATTTATAATTTCTTAAGGACCTATTTTAAAAATTATTATTCAGTTCATATCAAATATTATAATGTTATAATAATTGGTTAATAATGGGAGTTCATATCAGACGTTTTTGTCGATGTTTGGTACATGAGTCAAAAATGAACTTCTTACAATTACGTGTTTTTTATGTTTTAAAAGGTTTATTATATCTAGAATTATATTCATTATTTGGATATCATATATATTATATATATCCAGCATATAAATTTATTTATAATATTACATAACATTTAGACGTAATAAATAAAATGCACAATTCATGGAGATGGTAAGTCGTACGTACGCATGAACGCTAATTTCATTTCTATTTTGTATTTAATGGAGTGAAACCATAATTATATAAGGGTATATTCTAATTCTATTATAAAATCATATATTATAACATTAAATCCATCCTTTATATGTCCCACATATTGCATTAACGAATCAAATCACTTTGAGGGGGCGGTAGTCCGCACTTCCTAAAATGAAGATATCACGTATACCCATAATGGAAACCATAAAGGTATTACATAAATGAAAAATACAGAAGAATAAGGAAAAAATAAACATATTATATATCATATATAAATATAGTGACATCTTAATGGCCACCTTTGATGGTGTAAAATGTATATTGAACAATCATCGTTTCGTGAGGCAGAAATTCACCATCCATAGAAACAGTATGTTCATTAACCATTATATGTAGCTGTGTGTAAGTGTAGCTCGAATAATTCTTATAAAAACATCATATTATATTGAAGATACTGGAGTTGTTACAAAATAAATGAATAAAAAGTGTTTAGGCAGTTGTAGAAGCAAAATGAAACAAAAGAACACAAGAGAATACACTACCTTTAAAACGGGTAAATCTTTTTGATTTGAGATCAAAGGCTTCCCTGGGAAGACTTATTCCCAAAGTGAGGTTTCTAGTAGTAATAGAGGGATTTGTGGAGACATAATGGGCAGGTTTTGGCCGAGAAAATGGCTTTAGATGTGTGGTTATGGTGGTAGAGGTGGGGGACTTTTATAAGAGGGGAGGAGGGGTGCTCTTGGAATGGTATGAAATGTTACTTTATTTTCAAATGAGTTTAGGATTTTAATGGTCCCACACTAATGTGTTTCGAGGATAAGGTGATAAGGGTTCTAAATCCACCCATCCAATAGGTTTTTGACATGTGTAGGTCTTAGATTTTACATTATCTTTCCATTTTATTTAAATCGGTAAATAATGAGGTAATCACTGCATCATCATGGTGTCACAAATAATTTAATTTATTTAATGTCTAAAAATTATAAAAAAATATCATGATGTAGGAAATAATTTTAGATTTATAATGAATATCTATAGTCAAAAATATGTCTTGTATAACCCCATGTAAAAATTGTTTTAGTAAAACAATACACGGTTGTGCCATTTTTATTTTACTTTAAATAAAAGGCATTAATGTCATTATCTTACCCAAGTGGCTATATGGGGTCCCAAAAATGGACCCATGGGTTTTAGTGGTCGGACAAGACTCATCCAATTGGTTTAGGAAAAGTTTCAAGATTTTTTTCATTTTATTATAATAACATTTTTACCTTAAATCACAATAATTACCTTTAATCGCAATTAAAAACTTAAGAGTTACTATTCATAAAAAATTATTTTAATCCCATTGAACCACATTTTACTTCTTAATGAAAATCATTTATATTGGTTTTTTGAAATTCAAATCATAGAAGTGGTAAAGTTCCATTTAAACGAAAAATCAGTTTTTGTAACTACCACATTGTGGTTTCACTGTTCATCAAAAATTAAGGTTTTTCAGAAAAGTACCAAAACATCACCCTAAGCTATATTTGATAATACGAATTCAAAAATGATATCTATTTTTCGAAATTAAAAACATATATGTTGAATTAATTAATTTAATAATTAATTCCCGCAGTCAAAACAAATATCATGTTTTTAAGAAACAATATATATCAAAATATTGACACTAGTTTAAGTCCAATTTCAAAGTGAAATTAATTCCAATGAACACCATTGGATTAAATGGTAAAAATATATTCTAATTGAACATTAAAATGAATTCAAAAGATAATATAATCATATAAATAAATTATATTAAAAAGATGTTTTCAATTAAAATACAACATTTTTCACTATTCATTATAACATGATCTTTATCGGAAAAATACCAAAAATTCACCCAAATTAAATTTTGATACCCGATTCTAAGGAAGAGTTTTTTTGGTCCAAAAGAATGTATGAGAATGACCAAAACTATATTTAAAGAAGGTTCTCCATAAAAAGGCAATAGTTCGACCTTTTAGTGAATATTAGAGTATCTATGCCTAAAATTGCATTCTTTTCTTATTTTAAGACTTTATCTTTTATTGGATAAATTTAAAAACATTAAAAAAAAATATAATAATATTCTAGTTATTTCTATTCATTCCCGCCAATAAAATGGCTATGTGTTAACTACCATTGAAAATAATATTATTATATTACTACTGTGAAACATTAGATTTCAAAGAACCTCTTTGTTGCGTATCAGGTACGCTATAGAACATAGAAACCTATTTTAAAGTAAAATTAAAATTTAATTCGTAAATATTATCAAGTATGAAAATTTATTAATCTTTATTTACCTGGGATGTTACATCCTCCCCCCTTTTAGGAATTGCGTCCTCACAATGTTATTCACTTATCAAAGTAAGTGTGGGTATTTATCCCTCATTGAATTTTCAGATTCCCACGTTGCCTCTTCAACCATATGGTTTTTTCAAAAAACCATTACCTGGTGAATTACCTTATTCCGCAACACTTGCTCTCTATGGTCAAGAATCTGGACAGGTTGTTCTTCATAAGATATATTCTCTTCCAACTGAACTACAGCTGGGCTCAAAACATGAGATGGATCTGGCATATACTTTTCTCAATATCAAAACATGAAAAACATTGTGTACCTGAGATAAACTCGGAGGTAAAGCCACTCGATAAGCAACTGATCAAACATTCTTCAGAATTTCATATGGTCTAATTAACCATGGTCTCAACTTTCCTTTCTTAACAAATCACATCACACTTTTTCATGGTGAAACTTTGAAAAAAAACATGATCACCTACCTCGAAAGATAGATCCTTCCTCCGGTTATCTGGATAACTTTTCTGTCTGCTCTGAGCTGTTTTCATGTGTTTCTGAATCAACTGAACTTTTTCTGCCAACTCTTCTACAAATTTGGTCCCATCACCTTCCATTCACCCACTTCATCCCAAAAAGATGGAGTCCGACACCGCTTCCCATATAATGCCTCAAATGGTGACATCTGTATACTAGAATGAAAATTGTTATTATATGAAAACTCAACCAAAGAATGATGTTGGTCCCAAATTCCCTGATAATCCATCAAACAAGAACATATCATATCCTCCAATGTCTGAATTGTTCGTTCTGACTGTCCGTCTGACTGAGGATGAAAAGTTGTACTAAAATTTAATTCAGTACACAACAACTTCTGAAGGCCCTTCCAAAAGACAGAAGTAAACCTGAGATAACGATCAGATACAATGGATAGGGGAAATCCATGAAACCTGACTATCTCGTTAAGATACAACCGAGCAAGTTGATCTTGAGACAAAGTATCTCGAATAGGAAGGAAATGAGAAGATTTATTCAATCGATCAACAATAACCCAGATTTCATTATTACCTCGAGATGTATTAGCTAATCCCACAACAATGTCTATGGATATATTTTTCCATTTTCACTCTATCACTGGTAAGGGCTGAAGCATCCCTTTCAGTAACTGCCGCTCTGCTTTAACCTACTGACATGTCAAACACTTCATAGTAAAATCAGCAATATCTCTTTTCATTCCATCCCACCAGTAATACTCCCACAGATCATTGTACATCTTAGTACTTCCAGGATGAACTGAAAACAGGTAACAATGAGCCTCACATAACAAATCACCCTTCAAATGTGAATAACAAGGCACACATAATCTCTTCCAAAACCTCAAAACACAATCATTATAAAAGTTAAACTCAGGAAGCTTACCCTTCTGAACCAGCTCTAACATTTTCTGCAATCCACTGTCTTTCTTCTGCGCTTGCTTAATTATGTCTGATAAGGATGATCTCACTAACAGCTGAAACAAAACAGAAGAACTTCCTACACCAACAACTTCTATTCCAATGTTAATCAAATCATAAACCAAATGATATCGTTCCAAACGTAGCATGGTTAATGAAGCATTACTTTTTTGACTCAAAGAATCATGCACTTTATTTTCTTTTCCCGGATGGTAATGAATTGTACAATCATAATCCTTGATTTATTCTAGCCATCTCCTCTGTCCCATGTTTAATTCCTTCTGACTGAATATATACTTTAAATTTTTTTGATCAGTATATATTTCACACTTTACTCCATACAAATGGTGCCTCCAAATTTTTAGGGCAAAAACAAGAACAACTAATTCCAGGTCATGTGTAGGGTAATTTACATCATGAGTTTTCAACTGACATAAATCATATGCAATTACCTGATCATTATGCATAAGGACACAACCAAGTACCTTCAACGAAGCATCACTATAGATAACAAACTCACCATTCCTGGAAGGAAGTTCCAAAACCGGGGCATTCACAAATCTTCTTTTCAACTCCTGAGTCAACTGAGCCATCACTGCAACAAACTGTTTAGTTCTGATTCTGACCATCTCAGGATACTAATTTAAAACGTCATTTCCCACTGTATTCCTTCCCAGAAAATCCATTCTATTTTCTCTATTAAAAACCATTCTTAACACAGAAATATCTTAGGTGAAGCAACATGGTAATATTTAAATGCTATATCATTTCAGTCATACCATAAATTAACTTATAATTTAACAATTTTCTAACTCCTAAAGTTGTCTAAACCGACCTTTGATACCAACTATAAGTCCTCGGCCTTAAACATTAATTAATCATGAATAAAATAAATAATTCACATAGATGATCTTTTCAGGTTTACAGTTTTAGAGAATTATGACATAACAATTACATCTCATAAGATTATAAAGTAGACACTTCTACTAAGTTTCCATAAAAATAACAACTCTTAAAAAGAAACATGTCTAGTTCCACGTTTTATATAGCATTACTTTCCCTTGATCCCATCCATGACCCTACTCTACATTATGTCCTATGAAAAACATTTCAAAAACTTGGGGTGAGAACAAAAAGCTCAGTAAGGGATACACAAAGAATGAAAACTATTAGTTTTTTAAAACAACAAGTAAACCATGTATACTTATTTCACCTTTATGAAGTAGTAAAAACTATTCACTAGATAAAAGGCCATTAATTACCCTTTTGTAACCATAAGTTTACCATAAAACCCATATAAAGAACACATAGCATATAAAGGTATCTTGGGACATAAGCATACTTAAATAGAATAACCATACGGTCATCTTCCACATATACTTAAATGGAATGGCCATACGGCCGGCCTCCATACCCAATGCATTGGAGGTTATAATGTAACCACTCGTCTTGGTATTCACGACACCACCCGTCATATGGTTTATCACGTAACCACCCGTCAAATGTCTAAGTACCATTATAAAATCATAACACATAAAACAATTATAATGGAAAGAAAACATTTCAACATTTCAAGAACAATATATCACATAAATATATTGACATAAAAAATCTATTATCAAAACCATTTTCAATACCAAAAAGAAGTATATGGTATTTATTTACTTTTAAAAATATAACAGCTTGTTTAGGAAGCCAAAGATCAAATAATACTCACTACGATGGAAATGTCATTGTCACCACGTACGTTAAAAAGAAACATAATTTTTGAAATTTAGTAAAACGCTTCGTATAGAAAAGATTCCTTTCGAATAAAAGTATAATTCAAAGGGGTTTATACACCGTATAAAATAACACCTTGTATTAGAACAAAAATATGCCTTAATGAAAGGAGATCGAGATGAAGTCCCTTTCAATGACGGTATCCTTGGATTAAGGATAAACCAATTACATAATTATGTGTGACAAACGAATACACCTAATATAAGTGGATATTAAGTGTAAAACAATATGAGGATATTCAAACATATTCATATAACGTCATATTCAAAGAGTACAAGTTTATTCCAAAGAATCAAAACTAGGATAAGAAGTTCCCTTGCAAAAATTTGACATCCTAACGGTGTCACATAAAAATTCAAAAAATGTGATGATAATAGATAAAACGGGGTATCTCATCACTTGGACATAAAATTTATAGCAATAAGGATATATAATAACATATCCCATCATAATAAGATTAAAATACCTAAAAAATAAGTCTTTTAAAATGAGGAGGGTGAAAGGATCTCTTACTGAATTGGGTATCTTCTGAAACGTACAACCCATGAAAGAAGAACTATTCAACATTGATGTAAATACCCATAAACGAAAGTATATTACACCAATATTAGAATAATTGGCAGTAAATACACCACTAAAAGGAAAATGGTTGAAAATGTAGCGTAAATCTCAGAGGAACAAAAGTGAGATGAAAAATCTCTTATGAAAATTCGGATGCCAAACGACGCCACCTAAAACGTCAAAAACATGGATTTATGAGATCAAATAGGGTCTATCATAATATTAACAAAAACAATTACAGTATTATGAATATAAAAGAAAATCCCCATACATAAGAATGGTGAGCTTATAAGAAATGACATAAAAGAGAGTACTAAAAAAGAACGAGAGATGTTGGATCCCTTACCTCAAGTATGACTTGTCTTGTTTGTTTCTTTATATTCCTGAATAATAAACATTTGTCAATATATAATTTCTTAAGTAACTCTTTTAAAGATTATTATTCAGTGCATATCCCATATTATAATGTTATAATAATTGGTTAATAATGTGAGTTCATATCAGACGTTTTTGTCGATGTTTGGTACATGAGTCAAAAATGAACTTCTTACAATTACATGTTCTTTACGTGGTCAATGGTTCATTATATCCGGAATTATATTCATGATTTGGATATAATATATATAATATATATCCAGAATATACATGTATTTATAATAGTACATAACATTTAGAGATAATAAATGAAATGCACTGTTCATGGAGACGGTAAGTCGTACGTACACATGAAGGCTACTTTCATTTCTATTACATATTTAATGGAGTGAAAAAATAATGATATAAGGGTATATAATAATTCCAGTATGACATAATCTATAATAAAATTAACTCCTTCATTTATATGTCCCACATATGGCATTAACGAATCAAATCACTTTGAGGGGGCGGTAGTCCGCACTTCCTAAAATGAAGATATCAATTATACCCATAATGGAAACCATAAAGGTATGACATAAATGAAAAATACATAATCTTAAGGATAAAATAAACATATTATATATAATATATAAATATAGTGAAATCTTAATGGACACCTTTGAAGGTGTTAAAAGATCATTGAACAATCATCGTTTCTTGAGGCAGAAATTTACCAACCACAGAAACAGTATGTTCTTTAACAATTAGATGTAGTTGTGTGTATGTGTAGCTCGAATAATTCTTATAAAAACATCCTAGTATATATAATATACTGTATTTTTCACAAAATAAATGAATAAAAGGAGTTTAGGGGGTTGGAGAAGCAAAATAAAACAAAAGAACACAAGAGAAGACACTGCCTTTAAAACGGGCAACTCTTTTTTTATATGAGCTCAAATACATCCTTGGGAATACTTCTGCCTAAAGTAAGGCTTATAGTAGTAATAGAGAGATGTTGAGAGACAAAATGGGCAGGGTTTGGCCGAGACAAAGGCTTGAGAGTTATGGTTAAGGTAGTATAGGTGGGGTCTTTTATAAGAGGAGAGGTGGGGCACTCTTGGAAAGGTATAAAATGTTACATTATTTTCAAATGATTTTCAGATTTCAATGGTCCCACACTGATGTGTTTCGAGGATAATTTGATAAGGGTTCGAAATCCACCCATACAATAGGTTTTTGACATGTGTAGGTATTAGATATTACATTATCTTTCCAGTTTATTTAAATCGTTAAATAATGAGGTAATCATTGCATTATCATGGTGTCATAAATAATTTAATTTATTTAATGTCTAAGAATTATAAAAACTATCATGTTGTAGGAAACATTATTATATTTCTAATGAATATTTTTAGTAAAAAATATGACTTGTATAACCCCATGTAAAAATTGTTTTAGTAAAAAAATACATATTTGTGCCATTTTTACTTTTACTTTAAATAAAAGGAATGAATGTCATTATCATACCCAAGTGGCTCCAAGGAGTCCCAAAAATCAACCCATGGGTTGTGTTGGTCTGACTTGACTCTTCCAATAGGTTTAGTACAAGTGTCAAGATATTTTCATTTTATTATAATATCATTTTTACCTTAAATCACACTAATTACCTTTAATTGCGATTAAAAACTTAAAAGTTACTATTCCCAAAAAAATTATTCTAATCCCATTGAACATCATTTTACATGTTAATGAAAATCATTTATATTGGATTTTTAAAATTCAAATCATAGAATTGGTAATGTTCCATTTAAACGAAAAATCATTTTTTGTAACTACCACATTGTGGTTTCACTATTCATAAAAAATTAATGTTTTTCAGAAAAGTACCAAAACATCACCCTAAGCTATATTTGATATTATGAATTAAAAAATGATTTCTATTTTACAAAATTCAAAAAATATAAGTTTCATTATTTAATTTAATAATTAATTCCCACTGTCAAAACAAATAGCGTGTTTTTAAGAAACAATATATATCAAAAGATTGACACTAGTTTAAGTCCAATTTCAATGTGAAATTAATTCCAATGATCAGCATTGGATTAAATGGTAAAAATATATTCTAATTGAACGTTAAAACCAATTCAAAAAATAATCTAATCATATATATTAATTATATTAAAAGTAGGTTTTGAAATAAATTACAACATTTTCACTATTCATTAAAAAATGATATTTATCGGAAAAATACAAAAAATTTACACAAAGTTCATTTTGATGTGCCGATTCTAAAGAAGAGTTTTATTTTTCCGAAAATAATGTATGAGAGTGACAAAAACTATATTTAAAGAGGGTTCTCCATCAATAGTCGATAGTTCGACCATTTAGTGAATATTAGAGTATCTATGCATAAAATTGAATTCTTTTCTTATTTTCCGACTTTATCTTTTATTGGATAAATTTAGAAACATTAAAAAAACACATATAATCATATTATAGTTATTTATATTCATTCTCGCCAATACAAGGGCTATGTGTTAACTACCATTTAAAATAATATTATTATATCACTACTGTGCACCAAAAGATTTCAAAGAAACACTTTTTTGTGTATTGGGTACGCTATCAAACATAGAAACCCATTTTAAAGTAATATTAATATTTAATTCATAAATATTAATAAGTATGAAAATTTATTATTCTTTATTTACCTGGGATGTTACAGTTCAATCCATATTATATGGTTTTTATTGTGTACCACATAAGATGAAACATTTATTATGATGAATAAATCTAAGCAATAGGAATCATGATAATGACTTATCATATTTTTAGTTTTTATTGATAAGATAATTTTGGTTTTTATTAGTGTTATTGTTTTGTGATGGCATTTTCAAGTTTAATTCTTCATTATTACATGACTTTATATTTTATTGGAATTTATTTATTGGTGAACTGTGATTTTTTTTATATTCGTTTCTATATTAACTTATTTATTTATGTATTTTATCTAGAATTATATATATATTTAATTGTTTTAGAAATGATTCAGTGTCAAATCCTGTAAAATAGTGTTACTATTTTGTTTTATAATATTTTTATTACTTTCAACATAATATTGGAGATGAGTTGATTTCATTCACATGCATAAGAACATGGATCTTATTACAAGAGTGGTTATAATTACCTACTTCCCATCAAAATGTTCTTAAACTTTAGTAGTAATTAAATGTAAAAATATTTATTATTTCTTTATAAGATGTTTCTTCAAATGCAAGATCCCAAAAAACAAACTCAAATACTATATCTATTTCATGATTTCACTGAATTTTATGTCATAATTCATTTCCCCTATCATTTACATCTATATTAAAAACACATTCAAATTTATTTGTTTCACTTTATATTTATTTTTTTGAGTCTATTTAATACATTATAGTACAGTAAATTAATTCAAATTTTATTTGTAAACTATGTGTGTATTTTATTTAAAATACAATAAATATTACATTCTAAATACACATTGAAAAATTAAAGTAACCACTTTCAATATGTATAAAAATGATAGTGTATTCATAATGAATTCTACATATAGTTTAGACTATGTGTAATTTAATTATACATACAGTTTATAATTTATTTAATTGATTTTTTCAAATGAGTTATGCATATAATAAGAACATTAATTATATTATAGAATTATGCAATAATATTATGGAAATGAATTATGCAATTAAAATTTTATAGTAATGAATTACTAATGCAATTTAAACAATTTGAGTCAAATTGTATGTGTGATATATGTATATATTATAAAAATATATGAAATTACAATTTTGTAAAGGGTTGACTGGATTAATGTATCCTGGAATTGATATTGTACAGTTACACAATGAGAGAGACCTCACAGATTTCACAATGGAAACACATATACAAATAGAATGATGATAAAAAATAAATATAAATAATTTATTAGATATAATTAAATTCTATATTGAATAATTATTATAGTGAGCACATTTATATTTCTCAATTTTACTCATAGGTACATATATTTATTAAAATAAAGAGTAATCTATATGTGATTTTATATTTGGAAAAATAGAGAACTCTACAAGTTTATTTATAAATATATATGCTACACTTATATTGATAAATACATTTATGTGTATAGTATAAAAATGAATAAATGATTCTATGAGAAAATATTGAAGTCTCACATTATATTGAGGTAAATAATGTGATTGAAAAATCTTATTACTCTATAGTCAACACAGATTTATAAAATAGAGAGTACAATTATTCTATTTTAATTCGATAAATCCGAGTACACTATAACTACTGCATACCTTCTGACTACTATGCACCCTTTTCCAAAATTGAGAGAAATATTCTTTATTAAATTGATAAATCTGAGTACTCTTGAGGTATGAGTACTCTTGTGAAATTTCAGTACTCAAAATTGAGAAAATTGAGAAATATGAGCACTCTTGTGTAATTTTTATATGCAAAACATATAGTACATGATAAAATTATAAATTTGATTAATTTGAGTACTCATGAAATATAATATCAAATCAATGTAAAATTTTTAGTGAACATATATAATAAATCCTAGTACTAAATCCTTATAATGAATACGTTTATCTATAGAATTTGAGTACACTATGAAAAATATGATCACTCTCAATTTTATAAATCTTTGAATTTTATAAAAAGTAATATTACTTGTCAATAATATAATAGTAATCTTATAGTTCTCTTCTTTTTCAAACAAAATACATAATTATTTCTATAAAAAAATTCTCTTCGGAAATTTATCGATGTTTAAACCTACGTTGGACAATTTTTCTTGAAAGATAAATAAATGGTTAGTTGGATTAGTATTTAATTCATATTATTTACCAATTCCCTAATTATTGTTTTATAAATTTATTATAGTAAATTTTGTTTCCTTGAGAAAATATTTTTATTGATGTATATTTAGTTTAAACACTTTTTTATTCATTAATTTATCGTTGTTTAAACCATCATATTTTAACCATCCTACTATAATTCTTGTATATTATAGTAGTTCAGTTGGTTCATTAAAATTTATTTATTATATTTTAATTACATTCATTTATGTGGTTCTAAAATATTTTTTAAAATCAACTAAATATTTTAAGTCCCACTATTTATGTTAGTTTAAAATATTTTTTTAAAACCAAAAGTACAATTTTAAACCATGAATTTTTTTAGAAATAATACATATGCCCTTATTGATAATAATATGAATTATAATATTTTTGTGTCTATAATTTAAAATGAAAAACATAACTTTTGGTATCACTTTATAGGGTTATATTCTCTATAATAATTCAATATTCTATCTCCTTATCATTGCACTTTGATCATCAAATAATAATAAATACATCCAATCAGATTATATTCTATGTTTATGTTATAGTTTTATATAGACAAGTTCATATACCATGCATCTATAACTATTTTAGTAAACATATTATATATAATTAATTTGTTTATTTGGATTCATTTTAGTTTCAATTTATATACATTCAAATTAAATATGAACTAAACATTTGAAATTGGTTGATGGATGTGAATTAAACATTTGAAATTATTTGAACTTTATATCCCTTTAGTTTTGAAAATTTTCTAAAATGTTACATAACATATTATTCACACAAACATTTACAAAATGAATTCAATCAAAAAAATTTGATACAGGTGAGGAAGTCAGTACTCAATTCAGAAAAGATGGTATAACTTTAAGGGTTCCTAAAAATAACATCATTGAACATAAACAGAAGATAGAAATAAAAATTGAATCAATCAAAAAGACTAAATTAATATGTTAAACTAATTTTTTTAATTCACCTCTTTTATTCATCAATTTTTTTTAATATTATGTTTCGTTGTCCTCCTTTATTACATCGATCTAAAGGTTTCAATAACCGAAAATTACAAGTGTGTGTCTGTGAATTTGAAATTGAATGATTTTTCAATTTAAATACACCTCCCTATATTTCCTCTAATGTGTTTGAGTAATCTATATATTTCATATATTCAAAAAAATTTATTATAATTTCCATAATTTGTTAGTTATTAATTTGTATTATATATGAGTGTTAATCATTCATTTTAATAAAAACATTTACTAATATTAGTATGATATTTTTTCTTTAATGTACTATAGTTTCAATATTAAATGAAATATAATTATATCACATGATTTTATATATTAATAAGTTTGTAATTTTATTATTGTTAATGAAAAATTCTAAGTATCTACGTGAACCCATTCCTTAAAATTTATTATAAAATTGATAATGTGTCATAAAAAGGGGGATTAAAATTACGAGTATGAAAAAAACCATATCCATTCACCTCTAAAATATGTGAATAAAATCTAAGATCACAAAGTACCACCTCATTATTACCTTTTCAATTTTTATATTTGAGAGATTATTAGAAAACTGACTGTATTACCGACCTGCATATGCGAAATTAAGGTTGATTTGGTGAATGAGCTGGAAATTGTTTGTGGAATTGGACTCCAACCAAAGGATCCTCCATCTTTGAAGATTATAAGAATTAATGGATTTGATAATTTCACAGAATTTAGCTGTAATGGAATATATATTCCCAATGAGATGGTAAAAATTTTCATTAATTCTGCCACAATAAATGTAGAATACAAAACCACAACCTAATGGTAAATCATTCAATTTGGGTGAATCTAATAATGTGAAATAATCTTTTTCATATGAAATATATTTTAATTTTATTTGTTAGTTATTCCATATTTTATTTTATTTTTAAAATTAAATTAAATGACTGTATTAGTAAAATATATTTGTTATCCCAACCAGCTTAAATACCCTGATGGGTGGGGGTGAATCGAGGTTTAAATGATAAAAATAACTGCCCGTTTAGATCTTGTTTCATTATCAGACAAAATAATTTTATATACCTTTCCTATATAAATGTATGAATAGAAATTAAATTATGCATGAGAGACATCAATTTTACTTAGTACACCCTCTCTAGGCTACGTCCAAGGAGGATAGAATGTCAGTGTGTCGATCTAGCAAAAACCCTAAGGCTCGATTCCAAATAAATGTCAAACTAGATCACTTTTATATCCAGGCTCACTAACTTTACAATGTCTTGGGATGACTCACTACCTTTACAAAGGTCACTCCTTAACTCTATTTTGATAGATAACTCATGGTGGAAAGGGTCAACTTCTTCCACGACATTTTCTCACTAATTTGGAAGGGATTAACACTCAGTTCTATGGACATGTATCTCCCTTGATCATAAATAAATAATACATCCTAAATTGTAGATAGATGATCTTTTGATGTTTTAATATCATCCAACTTATGAATAAAACTCGATAATAGATTTACTAGGCAATCCATTATGGTTCACATAACACTTTCTTTCAGGAAAACCTTGGATACCATGTACAAAACAATACTACCATGCAAGCTATATTTGTGCATGGTCATGAAACTTCCAAAATTCATGCAACTTTTGGTTTAACACGGAACATCTTTTTTTTTGTGAAACGCTTACACATTGCACACAACTCACATTCCCATTTAAAACACAAGATCTTTTATATGTGCAACACACATTTGAGTCATTTCATTATGAAAATATTATTTGGTGATAAATTAGTTATTTTCTCAAATTTCTTATGCGATTCATATATGTAATATTCTATAAGGGTTGATTCATTCAAATGAGGGGTGTCTATATATTTACAGACCTGACTAACCCTACGCGCAAGACCTTGTATGCCTTTCACATTGCAAATAAGAAATCAATATTGTCATGGAACTATAGTCTTGCATGAAACTTACATTTATAGATGAACAATATGATTTGACATCATATTTAGTGAATATGATTCTTTTACACCTTCTATTGTGTAAAACTCCTGGGTCCTGAAAAAACCCCATCATTCACGTAATTTCTGATATTACGCACACCATTTTTCTTTAGCTGTATTTGGACATGAAGATCCCAAATATATTCTTGTGTGATACTTTATGAATCTATATCACCTTTTCTCACAAAATTTTTATTTTTTTCTCAAATAATTCCTTTTCCAAAAAGACATTTTTTCCATTCCCCATATATTAGACCCAAAAAATTTGAAATACACTAGGAAATTATCCCACCTTTTATACACATATTTATATACTACCTCTAGAGTATCCCTTACTTTTCCTTGGATATTTTTCAATACAACATTACAAAATATCTCTAGAACTCCATAACTAACCCTAAAAACCCACTTTATAAAATAACATAACTAACCCAAAATCACTACAATGTTACCTTGAGGGATGGTTTCCCAACAATCACCCCAATGAATTTTTTGAAAATTATTCATATTTTGATGCCTCATTAATGCTTCTTCTATATTATACCAACATTTTATTCCTGTAATTCTAATAGTGATCAATGATTTTCCCAACACACACTCTAAATCTACATTAGTAATTATCAGTGTGAGAAACAAGAGTTTCATAAAAGGATTATCAAGAAATCACTTCATTCCAAAACAAGTAAAATAATTTCATCACGAACTCTAACTATCATGATATATATCCTTTTATTGATCATATTTAACATCAGCAAAATTAAAACTCCCCAAATTTTGTACTCCCTCTATATTATTATCCCTTTCCTTGATTAAGACATTATTTTCTTCACTTTTATAGACATAATTCCTCCCCTTTTTTCAATGAACCTGAAGGTCACTTCAACTTGGTGTCCAATAGGGTATATAGCATTGATAAGAACATTTGGTAAAACACACAATACCTTAGTGAGAGGGGGTCCCATATTCACAAATTTTAAATTTTGGGGAGTTGACTAAATTTTTATAGATCATCAATTCCATTAAAACACTTATTTTTCCATGGAATACATCAAAATGTCTGCAACCTATAGTTATGTTGCCACATAATCCAACATCACAAGCCTATTCTCCACCTTCTCCTTCAGAAAATGATATTTTATTCCAATGTGATTTTTCTCCAATTGATGGACTGTATTTTTTATAAGATTTATAAAACATGAATTATAACAATGGATTCTAATTATAGACTTCTCTAGAACTACCATATAATAATGTTGTTGCTTTATCCATAGTTAATGTATGCAAGCTTCAGTGGACAAATATATTCATATTTTATGGTTCTCAATGAAATAAAATATTTTTTCTTACATAGATAGGAAAAAAAATCCATTAAGATAGAATTCACCACCAGACATTGATTCTATAACATATGCTGATCCAACCCAATCTATATCTATATATCACAATAACTATTGCTATGATTTTTCATTGTATAAAAAAACAAAATCCAAAGAACCCCTTGATATATAGAAGTCTTCTTTTTAACTATATGTAAGTGGATTTATTTGGGATATATTTAATTCCATGATTCTTGTCATGTATAAAAAGAACAATATCAGGTCATATCTCAATTAAGTACAACAAACTTCAAATGATATACCTTTATTCTATCCCATTAAATGATTTTTCTTCATCATCCCCTCATAGTATCACAAGGGTAGCCACCAATGTCATCTTTATCATGGAATTATCCATTAAAAATCTTCCCAAAACCTCATGGAATATTTATATGAAGAAATTAATGTTCCATTATTTTTTAATGTCACCTATAATCCAAAATAAAAACATCAGTTCATCAATCATCAGCATTTAAAAAACATTTTTCATGATTTATATGAATTTCCTACACGGTGATTTATCTAATCCACAAACTATTATGTCATCAAGAATGACCAAAACCATCATCATTTGATTACTATAATTGGCAACATAGATATTGAAATCAACCCACAACGCTAAAAACTGATCTTCTACAAAACTGATCTAGTATTTAATACAATGATCTTGGTGCTTTCTTAAATCCATATAAAACCTATTCAAAAAAAAAATTGGTCTCACATTCTTGAATGAGATAACCATCTAGATCCTAAATATAAACTTATTATTCTAGAACCTCATTTTTAAAATTAGGCTTCACATCTATTTGAAAAACGTTGACCCTTATTTTCCCTACTATGTTTAACAATAATTTGATTATCATAAGCCTTGCAATTGGTTCAAACATTTC
Organism: Viscum album; assembly: GCA_963277665.1. Lineage (NCBI taxonomy): Eukaryota > Viridiplantae > Streptophyta > Magnoliopsida > Santalales > Viscaceae > Viscum > Viscum album. The sequence continues at coordinate 1,076,288,874 of OY728129.1, forward strand.
ATAGGGAGTACCCTTTTCCCCTAATTATCTTGATTTAGAATCACTGTAGCATCTTCATTCACCTTGTAATGAAATACCCATTTGTTCCCAATGAAATTATTATTGTTTGGCCATGAAACAATGTCCTATATCTAATTGATCTCCATTTTTTCAAGCTCTTCCTTCATGTCTTGAACCTAGTTATCAAATGAAACTAAATCATTAAAACAATTTGGTTTTACCAGCACTACAAGATCACTAATTATGTTCTGTAATTAAATTTCAGATCAACTCTTTTACATTCATAGATATATAGATTTTACTTTTTCTTGTTCGACATGAGCTTATTATTCTAAATCGTCACTTTCCATGTCAACTCTCTGTATGGTTATATATTACTCATCACTTTCATCAAAAACTTGTCACTATGTTGTTGAAGATTTAGTTAATTATCTTTTATTGTGACATCATTGATTTCAAAAAAAAATCCAAGCCTCTTATTGAACCATTTAAAAGCCTTAATTTTTCTTGATTATCCATGTAATATCTCCTCATCTCCTCATGATTATAATTTCCTTTATTCCTCCTTATTGAGAATAAAAAATTGGCTTCTTAATATTTTAAAGTATTTCAATGTTGGATTCTTTACATACCACATATCTTACAATGGATTTTCTTCTTTTAGACCTAATAGAGCCCTGTTAGATATATAGACTATTGTTAAGACTACTTATTTATAGATCTTCTCTGGTAGGTCCATTTCAATCTACATTGTTCTATCCATGTTGTTGATTATATGATTTATCATCTCAACCACTGCATTTTTTTATTATTTATTATTGATGAAACTTGATTTTTTATCTCATGCTTCTTGAGATAATATTCCACCTGACTATTTATCAAATTTGTACCATTATCAGTATGAAACATCTTAATATTCTGTATAAGTATCATTTTAGATTCCCTCCTATAATATTTTATTATATTGAACACATTATAATTGTGTTAAATTAAAAAAAACCAATGCCATCATTTTTAAATCATCAATAAAAATAACATTATACTACTTCTCATCAATGGTTCTTGGTGAGATAGGTACACATAAATTTGTATGCACCAATTCAGGTAATCTATATTATGTTTTTCTCATTTTCCATGTACATATTTATGATGATCCTATCTTTTTTAAATTCAGTACATGTTTGAGTACAATCACATGATATATTAGTAAGATCTCAAGCTGAATAACATTTGAATAGATTATATAGGTATGGTTGGAATAGATAGTCAAGTCATTTATTCCACAACCTATTTTTTTTACTCTCTAGATAAAAAAGAACACATATTCTTATCCACTTACAAGGTAGAGATTACCCTTTTTTCATTTCCCTATAGAAAAAATTCACCATATCATCCTTTGATAATACAAATATTATTAGTAAAACATATAGCATTCCCCGAGTCACATAGTTGGCTGACACTATGAAATGTTTGGATGATAACTTCAACAACTAAGACATAAGCACATATAATTTATTTTCCCCCTAATTTGGAATTTCCTGAGCCAATAATTTTCAGAAATTCATGATTTACATGTATAAAAACCTGTTTATTACAATATTTTATGTATATAATAAGATCCTTATTACCTTTCATGTGGTATGTACAACCACTATCAAGGATCTATACACTAGAATGGTCTGATCGTTTATGTGAAATCTCAGTAACCACTACCTGATCAGGTCCCATTTATCCATGTTTTTGACTTCATACCCATTATGGATTGATAATATTGATATTCCTTTGAGTAAGATAAACTGACTCCATCTTATAGTGCTACAATTTGATTTTTCTTTTTAGCTAATCTGATGATACTTTTAAATGAAACTTATGACCATATTCATCCTACTTCAACATATTTCTCCTCATTATTACAATTAATATCTTTCTATGTGCCCAAATTCTCCACACCTAAAATAGTGACCATCAAATTTTTATTGTAATACTGAGATCTGTATGGATGACTCTTTGTATTTTTCCCATCAGTACCTCTTGGATATGGTAGATACATTTTTTGAGTGTCCCATTTTTTCACAATAATAACATCTCATGTGAGCTTCATTCCTGTGTGTTATTACCACACTAAAAGTCTTACCTTGGGTTCTATGAGTCTTATGGTTCAAATTTTGACCCAAGTAAATCTAAATTATAGTGATAAAGTGCTTGTTGTATGTCTTCATCTATTACTGCTTTTTATTATTGATCAAGCCCTATAACTGCATTATTATTTTAATTTGACTATTTTTCTATTAGAATGGCACTCTATGCTAAACTTACATCTTTTTAATTGTGTAAATAATCTTCTTTATTGATGTCATACCATGATTCAAGAGTTTTTCTTGATCCTTAACAATTCTTTGCAGGCTGATGACTTCCTCTAAAAGTTCTTAGGTATGTTCGATTTGATCGTTTCAATTTTTATACAAACTATAAATTTCACTTTTATGTTATTACGTCTTGAGAATGTACTCAATAACATTTTCTGAGCTCCCTACCATTGAAGACATCGATTTTTAAATTTATTTATTGAGATCAGACATCTCTTCTTTCTAATGTTTTATATAATGTTTGGCATCATGAACCACTTTCTATTCATTATTTGTTTTGGCTCTCCAAAAATATATCTTCTCAAGAGAATTTTATAATTTAGTATATATATCAAATATTCCTTCTTTTTTCTTCATCACTATCTTCTGATTTTTCCATTTTCTAGGAGCTATTGACTAAAGTGGCCAGTGGCCAATGAGACACCACTGAGAGGGGGAGAATCATTGGTATATAGTTTTCTACAACTTCTTTTACGTTTGATTAAACATCTATGACTGATCAAATTCTCAATACCTCATCTTTAACACTCATCCTCACCTTGAAAGAAATAATATGATATAAAACACAATACTCATATATTTACATGGTTTGGTAAAAAAAAACTACTCTTTTACTTGTTGGTTATATCCCCCAACACAGATTCTAAACTATATTAGTTGACGATTACAGTAGTAATTGGTTAGACCACCTTATAAAAAACTATTTATACCCCCCATTTCCAAGTATAATTCAATAGTTGGTTAGACACACCAATTTCATGCCCTTCATTTTGATTCATTAGACCCCAGAATCAAAATCTCCAGCAACTGGTTACACCCCAACTATAACCTTTCACATCAGATGGATAATTATAGTCTAGAAAAAAATAAACAATATTCCTCTATAAGATCATTGGATCACACTGGATTGGGTACAATTCAACTACCTTTTCAATGATGTTTTATGTGCTCAAATATTGTCAGATAACTGTATATAATCATCTTCCCTAGTAAAACACTACATGGGAATGAATTTTTTTTATGTTTAAGACCTGGCCTTACTGAACACTGAAAACTCAGATAGAAAAATATGCTAAAATAATACTCCAACTTCAGTCCCAAATAATACTTCCCACTATAGAATGTTTATTCATTTTCATTTTTTTCCAAAAATCATGAATGTATAAAAAATAAATATACTTCTCAAATTTTGAAGTAAAACATGAAAATATACACCTTCATGCATGAATTATTTCATGTACATGCATAAAATAACATTTACTCATTTTCATAAATAACTCACACTACCTTCATGATCATTCAAGTGATTATATAATATCATATTTAGGGTCTTACTCAAAATATTCACATAAATACTAAAAACACCACACTATCCATCATATAATCCCTTTATGCACACAATATTTTCACAATGCATGCACTTCCTCAAATATTATTCTAATGATCCATGAATATATAACATCTCATTTTTATCCTATGATTCTTGTGTAAAAAATGCGATTGAAAGGTATTAATTCATTATATACAACTCATGTGAGTTCCTTATTCCTTCTTACACACAAACCTAAGTGTTTATAATCCTGGTACATACAAGATCTTATACACGAGATGCAGTGTATGTATACACTATTATGTAGAATCTCAAAATGGTTTCAGAAACACCATAAGATACATGCATAAGAGTATCACATTTATCTCAATTTATTCATGGAATAATGTCATTCATGAATTATCATGTGTGTTATATGCACAAATAGTTTACCTATGATATCTCATCAACATCTCACACATAAAAAATGTGTGGAATACTTTGTAAACCATGAATTCATGGAACTCAAATTCTTCTAGATATGAAATCCACTAAATTTCAGTATCTTGTCATGGGAGTAGTACATGGTATTTATATGAAATGAACAACAAACATGAACGTACACACTACTCCAGTTATGTGACTCTGATTATCACCATCATCGAGAAATCTTTTTCCACACCCCATAAAGCCCTGGATTGTTCATCTTAATATATTGAATATGAAATTGCAGGAGGATTTTGATCATGATCATATTTTCAAGAGATTAAAATGGTGATCATAATTCTTGGATGGACCTTCTATCGATGTTAAATGGAGCTTTGATAAATAGGACTCTCATGAAAGGTTGAGGATAAAGATGACTCGACAAGGCAAATCAAATGGTCCATGATGATCATATCAGTAACCCTATTTCTTTTCATGATTTTATTGGATGATCAACAGCGAAGGTAACTACCCACTTCAAAATATTCACTACTTGTCTTCCCTCTTATAAAACCATCCGCTCCATTTCCCTATTTGAAATGGTTACATAATATAATCAAATCGTTCATACCATGGATGGAATTGGTTAAACCTATGGAATCATATATTTAGAAGAACAGGCTATGATTTATACGTCCTATAAATTATTCTTCATGAATATATCACTATTTTTATCATTTCTCACATTGTGTTTTGGGTTTTAGTCAATGGATAGAATCCAAAAGTTTTACAAGTAATGGTTATACTGTAGATGATGAAGAGAATATATAAGAAAAATGAAAGGAAAGAGGTATTAAAGAATAAAAGATGAATAATAGTTAATTGTTTAAAAATGAATTATAATAAATAACGTTCCAATTTATTTGAATTCGTGAATTTTTTTATCAATGGTGATATGGTTATAAGAATCAATATATAAATCAGGATTGTATAGTCGTACTTCTTCTTTAAGGATTTTGATGCATAAAAATTTTCATTAAAGTTTTTAAGGTGACCAATATTTGTTATGTGATAATAATAGTAATATTATGTTGTTTAGACAATCTAATTTTATGCTAATTTTGCACATTTAGGGAAATTAGTTCTAAAATTTTGGAGCTGGAATTTGGGCAGAAGTATTTTTAACGAGTCATAATGTTTTTATAAAAGGATGGGGCCAAATCCTCAATTTATTATTTAAAGAAAAGACCTATGTAAAATGGTGTAAAAGGAGACCCATTACATAGGTCGAAGGTCCAAGGCCAAGTAGCATGAATACAATGGTTGAAAGCCCATTTTTTGGCCCAAACGACCCCCCGGTGAACAATAATGCTACAGTAACTGCACTGCTACATTCCCTACAATAGTACCGCCGCTGCTACATTTTCGTCACTGCTACAGTCACCCCTGCTACAGTACTACTCCTGTGCCCTACTAAAGTACCCGCATAAAATTCATCCCTACCCAGATTTTATTCTGGATCTTTGGGATACCATGCATGAGCCTATACCACTTCGATATAGGCTCGTTGGGTGAATGAGTCTAAATGAAACTAATTAAAGAATGGATTAAGATGAACAATGGATATTATTATTTCATGTTAAAGTATGATTTATCATTTTAGACAACTTGCGATAAGAATTTTGGTTTTGATAAACATTTAGAGGTGGATGAAATGACATGAGGACCTTATGATTCATTAAAATTGCTTCATGTCAGAAAAATTTGTCATGAACATCCATTTTCTGGAGTAAAAGATGATGTAAAAATAGATAGAATCCCAATGAAATGATGAGATTATACATATGGAAATTAATCAAGTATGTTTATTTTATCACGTTCTTATGTATATATTAATGGAATCCCACAACCCTATGATATGGATTTTGGAGCAAAAACAATATCCGTTTAATTTTTTTCATGAAATAAATTGTCTTTTAACCGATCACTAATTTATGGTTTTGTGTTGGTTAACTTTCTAATGAACATGTTCTCTATGTCTCTCTGTCAAAACATGATAGTTATATTTCACTTATATGTTTATGTTTCCAAGTTACTCTAATTTTATCCTATTCAAAAGCCTAATTTTGTGGTAGATATAACATTTCCCTTTCCCTCGTCTTATAAGGATATTTTATTAACCCAATTTTCAATATGGGTTGTCCCATAATGAAATATTTAAGTATCAACCTTTTATTTTTAAATTAAAATTTAAAATTTCTAGGATGATACTTATTGAAGGATGGGATAATGTTACACCCTTGGATTTTATGTTTCTCAAATTTTTGAAATTAATATCATTTTGACAACATATGTTCCAAACAACACCAAATTTAAATGATTAATGATATACAATTAGATATCATTATTTTAACATAACCATTAAAACCTAGTTGTTAAATTAGTGGGAATGAATTATTTTCAAAAAAATTATGAAATTTATATATTATATAATTCATAAAATGTTTATAAATTTAAACACATTATTTTATAGGCATTAGATAATAATGAATCTAATTTTATGCATTAAAATGATATATTTTCTTAATGGCACATTTTCCACCTTTTTATGAAACACTTATTTTATATCTATTTTTGAAACATTTATTAATTATATATGCAAACATAAATATATTATTTGAAAGTGAAATATAAATATTTACTTTGGATTAATTTTTTTAATTTTTTGATAACTTTAATATTTCAATGAATATTGAAAAATATTAGATTTTCATTGAGAAATAATTTTTCAACTCAATAATTTATAATGTTAAATAAAATATTTGATTTATTTTAAAGTGTAATTAGATAAATTTTATATCATTTAATCTAATTTAGGTCATTATAATCATATTCATATTGAATTTGGAAATAATATCTTTTCAAACTTTTGAACGTTTTCACTTTAATAACCTATTTTCTCATTGTGTTTATTGGATTAGTTTTATTTTTTCAATTTATGAATTTTATCTTTTTAAAAAATTGATTCCGTTTTTGTAATTAAAATTTCCAAATTTATCAAATATTTCCCATTTATTTTTAGACAATATGAATACTAAGATTGGTATTTTTAAAAAAATTACCATAGTTAAGGGTAAATTAGGTAATTAAGGGGAAAAATATTATTATGAATATTATAAAATTACTCTATTACTTATCATAATTTTATTAGATGAGTTATTTTCAACCAAAACCATCATTGGGCCAATTTTATGGCCACTTATATCCACTTGGGTGACTTTAATCCTTTTATAGTATTTTATTTTTAAGAAAGTAAAATACGTCATACTCACATTTTTAATAAGTATTACATTTTTCATAATGTTATTCTGATGATATATTATACTATAAATTGTAATTACAAAGTTATTTTTTTATCCACATCATGGAAATTTATATTTCATTTCAATGAAATAAATAATTTCTTTAGAGGATTACAGAATGATAATGAAGTAATTATTTAATTAATGGAAATATAAAATAAATGATATTGAAAATATTAGAATAAATATAATTTGTGATAACTTATTTTATCCAATAATTTTAAAGATTATGTAGACATATTAGGGATGCAATAAAGGTTTTTTGTGATGTTGTCGTGTGTATTGATATTTTATAAAGTCAATGTAATTAATAGAGATAAAATTGATCTTAATGATATTTTAAAATAAATAATATTTTATTAAATGATATAAAATTTATAAAAATTAAAAAATATAGAAAACTGATTTTTATAAGGATTAAAATTTCATCAATTATTCATTTATGGTGGAATTTTATATTAACAATATTAACCCTTATGAAGTGAAAACTTATGTTTTCACAATAAGAGTTAAATAGATTAAATAAGGGTTAAATCCCAATGATAATGATAATAATGAGACCTAAACATGACTAAAAATTATTTATTGAGATTATTTAGACTGCTATTAGTAATATCTCATAAATAACACACTTTAGATCTATTTTATAGTGAAAAATAATTTATTTTAATTTAATAATTTGAGAGTTTCCAAAAGATTTCCTCACCTCAGTTATAAAATGGAGCCTCATACCTCACTTATTAACACAAATTTAATCCTTATAGAAAGACCAAACACTACCAATTTTTTTCAAAATATCTTTATCCATGTTCTGCATGTCTTGGTCTTCCAAAAATACTATCCATAGATCACTTACATAGAGATCTAGAAGAATTCATCCTAGGAAGAGGTATTCATTTTTACTATGTCATAAAAGTTCATTTCTTTTTCCTACTTCCTCTTCTTGTGTTTTTTTATGATAAAGTAATAAATAAATTATCATATATATACTGAGATTTTATTATTAATATTTTATGAATATATTATATCTTTTATCCACCCAATGAAAAACAAAAACATCGTGCATGATTATGTACAACTTACCGTCTCTAAGTTGTGGTGTCATCTTTTTTATCACCACATTAAATGGATGGGTATATTGATAGAAATACTGTAAATATATGTAAATTATAGCATGATATTGGCTCTTTATAATTAATATACCATCCAATTCCTTACCCTTACCTCATTAATCAAATGACATCTTCACTCGTGTGAAAGTACGACCAACCGTCTCCATGATGTGATGTGATTAATTTTCAATGTTAAACCTTAAAGATTGATTATAAAAATGAATATAATAAACATATATGATACATTTGAACTTAATATCATTACTTAAAAGAAAAAAATATATCATAATAATTAGAAAAATGACTTATACGAAAAATCATGCATAGGAGAATTAATCTGTAACACCCACAATGAGGGTAATAATGAAATATTATCAAAAAATGAATGATAAAATAATATAAAAAGGTAATCTATGATATAATAAATATAAATAATGTTATAATATAACATTATATGATTATTATAACCATTACATATGAGGTTAAATCACATTTGACTGAAGTAAGCGTAAGGCATGGGAGTTCATCTCTAACTCCCTTTATTGAAGCGTAGTTTGATATTATACGCCCACCTTCTTTTATGTTGTGTATATATAGCCCCTTTGACCCATCATGTAATTTATTTATTTATTATCATGTTATTTAATGTTTTTTTAAATGTTTTTATTTCATTTGGATTAGGATATAAATGTTCGATGTGGTATGAGACACCTTGAATCATTAAATATTTAATTATCAAATATTTTTTTACATGGTAGTATTGTTTTTATTATTTTAAATATTTATTGATATGAATATAAAATGATTTTAAAAGAAATTTTTTGTCTATTTCTGACACTTTTGTCAAGGAATGTGTTCGTTTGTGTGGATGTGTTTATTGTTTCCCCACATTCCCACTTTACAAAGGTGGGTAGAATCCATCTCTTTTTTAGGCATGTTTGGTTCTTGATCGAAACAAGATGATGTGTTTTCAGTCTCTCTTTCCATCGATTTCTCCTCATAATTTTTTTCCTACTTTGGGTCTCCCTTAAATATTACGACATTGTTCATGAAACTCTTACTAGTATTATATCGTTGTTGATTCCAGTTAATTACACTGCTTTTGTTTGGACATTCCAAGGGGTTAAGTCAGGGAGGAAAACTTTTATCAGGGGAGTAGTCATGTTGGAAAACACTAGAGTGTCTGGACAATAAAACACTGATTCGTCTGGGTTTCATCCCCTTATGATAGGGCTCCTCGGAGATGTTGAATCCGGAGCCATCCCACATCGAGTGTATGAAATTATATGTCATAGGCATGTCCCTGAGATTTTCCTTAGTTTCCCATGTCAAACACAGGGTATTCCAAAAGTTTAATATCTAACAGTGGTGGGTCAGACTAATCAAAACTCTGATTGGAGTTGATTAGATGGGTACATTACCTAGAGGGTTCACCTAAGTGGTTTACTGGATGAGTGGATCAAAAGGTCAAATAAAGATAGATTCGAGGATACTTGGGTCCCCATAAATGAGACTCCATGGATTACTATTGGGGAGATATGACCATGAGGATGTTCTGTATATAACGTTTCCTCGGAGACAGGTATCAATAACCCACATAGTTCGAAGGGCGAGACATGGAATCAGGTTGTGCATGAAAAATAGTTACCCAAAGATGATTCTGGGGGATAAGTTTGCTTATAATTCCATCTCAATAGGGACACACATCATTGGATGGTTTTGGATTGTATGGGGCTTATGCATGGTCATCTTCTTAGGTATAACAAGTATCAATTTTGGTTAAAATGACATGACATCCTCATGATGTGTAGGCCCAAGTAAAAATCAAGAGTGATGATGGATGGTTATGTAATGTGGATTGGAGGAATGATATGGAACTAATGTGAAGATGACTGTAATGTTAGGTGTGAACATCATAATGGATTCCTACATATCCATGTGGTGCGGAATTAAAGACCACATAGATTAATGGGGTGATGGGACACTTGGGAACGATGATTGTGAGAATGGATTCATGGATGGGACCATGAGGATGTAGAACCTCTAGGTTGGGGCATGACCTTCCCAAAACATAAAGGCTCAAGGGAGACACCAGGATGTGATTTGAGTGATGGGATTGAACCTCAGGGATGCTTTCTACGTATCCTCAACGCATGGAATCATATTCGAATTACTTCAGGATGTGGGTATAGAATCGGGGTGTGTGTAGAGGATAGCGACCCGACGACATGTTGGGGTAACGTGGGGTTAGTGGCACAAGGGTTGGTTTGATGCCACAAGGAGGAACATGGAATGTGGGTCCCACTAAAGGGGAAATTAAAGTTTACCTTTGTTTGGGGTCTAACCTCATGGTGGATTCACACAAACCCTCTCTAGGAGATAGGTATTAAAACCCATTTAGTTCAAACGTATATAGTTTAGCATCTTGCTGGGCGAAAAGGGTGAATATAGTTTAATGTCATGTCGGATGAGGGGGAACCGACATGAAGTGGTCGGGACTGATAGGTGTTGGGCTTGAACCATAATTAGGATTTCTATGTACCTTTCTAGAAATGGGAAAAGATCATAGTCTACATAGTTTGGAATGGGGGGCTAGGGACTTACATGCTATGGTAGCCCAAGGAGGATACAATGGTCAATGATTACTCTAATCCCACCTGATTCATTCTTGGTGTGAGAAAAAAGATGTAGAAATGGTTTTATGATTACATCGCGAATGGTTTATCTCTGAGAAAGAGAGTGGGGCTTATGCCTGGTTGGTGGCCCAAAGAAAAAATAAGGGATTACATTTGGTTAGCATCCTAGGGAGAAGGAGATTTGGACTTACTCTAGGATGGAGGCCTGATGGAGAAAAATCAAAAAGGGAGTGGGATGGGGTATTGAAAGTACCTATGCCCATATCTCCTCTATCCTTTGTGAATAGATTAAGAGATGAGAAGAAAGGATGTAACCTAACCCAATGAAGTATAAGGGCTTACAACAAGATGGTTTCCCTTCCCCATAGACAAATGTCATTCCGTGAAAGGATGATCTCATTCCATGTGAGTAATATCTCACTGTCATTGAGATGAGTGGGTGTGAAATATTTCCAACGTGGGGAACCCCGTGTATATTATATAGGGAGATGTTATAGTTCAACGTCATGTGATGAGGATGATGGTGGTTGGAAGTTTAACGTCATGCAACTTAGATGATATGGATTCACTCTGTAACGCCCCGACCCTAGCTACCCAGAGTCGGTGCATTATTACATAACATTGGCATGATCACAAGAAAGATCAAATCCCGAAAGACCGATTGGTTTAGTATCCTTGGAAACACTAGATATAATCATAAAGTTTTACATTACATTTCAAAGTGAAAAACTACTACAACAACAAAGTCTTCATATCCACACTATTAACCCCTCATAATATCCCTGCAAGTCATTCATAATTTACTTCTTCACTACCTAGGAAAAATAAAACATAGAAAAGGGGTGAGCTCAAATGCCCAGTAAGGATAACAATATAGCAGAACATTCAAAATAATCATAAACATTTAAGGCAATGAATTACTAAAACAAAAGCCTTTTAAAATTGAACTTCAATATAGTATGGAAAAAGTAAAATGAAATAATTCCATTTACTTATTCACATGGATATTCTACTAATCGAATAATCACATGCAATATCAATAACCACTTTCATAATGTTGGAATGCATAATGCTAGACTATCATAACCACATAGCCAAGGCCTCGTGCCAAGACTACAAATAATATTTTGTCAAGGCCTTGTGCCAAGACACTAGTTTGTCTCATGAGACCTACCGATGCATCGAGGAGCTATAGCGGGCTCCACCCGTCACTTATTAAGTCCAATGCATTCCCATATGAAAAGGTTTAAACATAACATAAACATTCGTATTAAAACTATCATACGAAATGTCAATAATTTCACCATAAACTATGAATGGTATAAAAATAGCACATCCATATTCAAACATATCACAAAACCTTCAATACAATATAGAAGTTTTGTATCATAATAAATCAACTTCAAATAATCTTAAAATCCATCAAAGGATGTTGACATAGATGAAATCAAAATTCTTTTTAAAGAAGTATCTCCTTTTATTTTGAAATCATTTAAGGTCCATATAAAATAAAACATTTTCTTTGAAAATATTCTTATAAGCTTGTAAGGGAAGCTTTGAAGATTTTATAATGGCAGAAAATAGGCGCACCCGCCGTATAAGTAAAAAAAACATTCTTACCTCAATTCTGTCGAAAAGGTTAAAAAGGACCTTGTTTTGAAAACGATGGAAAGATTCCTTTATAAACCTCTTATAAAAAGTCAAACAAGGGTATAAATGACTTTAACCCATATTCTTGTAAATAGTAAAAATGTTTTGAAATACATTTCGAAGAAACATGGATGTGGATGATAAAGAGATCCCAGTAGATTATTACGTATAATACAACCTTGGATAATGAAGAGGTTGTAAAGTAAACCCTTACCTTGTACTTTTCCTTGGTTGGGGTAGGTTAACCTCCTGTATAATAGTGAAATAATTGTTACTAAATTATACAAGAATCATATACATTAATATGATATCATATATGATCTTTTAATATTGATTTGATAATAATATCTTAGTATTATCGCCGTTTCGGGTGTTAACTTACTCATTTTCTTTATATGTTTTGTTACATAAGTCATGTTTGTTGTATCTTATTCATATCCAGAATGATATCAAGTCCTTAAACATCATTTTTAAATAATTAAATGATAATTATACTTGAATGGATATGATGGAGAATGAATCTCATCGCGTTCGTGGAGACGGTAGTCCGTACGTACGCACGAACGCTACTTCCATTTAATTTTTATTTTAAAATAATCGAATACAAATGATACATAGGTATATTACTATTCCAGTATAATATAATATTTTATATATGTTACTTAAGTTCATTAACACCATCCTTTATACGTTCCATGTGTGGTATGAACGAGTCATATCATTTTAAGGGGGCGGTAGTCCGCACTTCCTCAAATGAAATTATCGTATGTATATACAACATGAAACGAATAATGGTATGAAATAAAATGGAATTAAAGAAGCTTATATATAAAATATATATCATTAATATCATATTTAATTACAGTGCCATCATAATGGCCACCATGAGAGGCGGTAAGATGTATTTGAACAATCATCGTTTTGTGAGGCGTTAGTTTGCCATCCACAGAAACATTATGTTCATCATCCATTAGATGGAGTTGTGTGTATGTGTAGTTTGAATCCTTCTTATAACAACATCCTAGTATATTGAGGATACTGGTTTTGTTACAAAAGAAAGGAAATAAAAAGAGTTTGGGGGTTGAAGAAGCAAAATAAATGAAAATAATTTAAGAGAAATCGTTACCTTTAATTTAGGTAACTCACTTTGGTTGGAACCAAAGGACTTGTTGAAATGCTTTCTTCCTAAGGGGAAGCTTCAAGGAGGAGGAGAGGGATGTGGGGAGCTTAGTTGGGCAGAGTTTGGACGAGCCAAGTGGCTTGAGAGGTGTGAGGAATGAGTAGAAGTGGTCTCCTTTTATAAGGGGGAGGAGGGGCTCTTTAGGAAAGAGTGAAAGTATTACTTTATAATATAATTATATTCGGTTTATAATGGTCCAAAAATCATTGAGGTCGAAGATAAGATGACTCATATTCTAAATAACATCAACCAATAAGAATTGGACAGGTTTTAGATAATATTTTAATCATTATAATCTTATTTATTTAAATGATTTATTAATTAGGTAACCATTGCATCATTATTGTGTCATTAATAATTTAAATTATATGATGTCTAAAAATTATAAATAAAATATCATTATGTAGGAAATCTTTTTATCTTTCTAATGAATATTTATAATCGAAAATTCAACATGTATAACCCTATGTAAAAATTGTTCTTCTAAAAGATGTAAGCTTATGCCATTTTTATTTTTATTTTAACTTTATTAATATAATGTGTCCCTACCACATACAAGTGGATCCAAGGGGTCCCCAAATTGACCCAAGGATGCCCATGGTCGGGTATGTGTCCACAAATAAGGATTGGACACGTTTTAGGGTAATTTTGTATTATTATAATATTATTTTTTAACCCTTATTTACCGGATTTACCCTTTAACCATGGTAAATAAAATATTTACCACAGTAACTATTCAAAATGTCTAAAAATAAAAGTTACCTATTTACACAATTTGAACATCCTGATTCCAAATATGGAATCCATTTTCCTAAATTAAAAACACAGAAGTGGCAGAAATTAAATTAATTTAAAATTAATTCCCGCTATCAAAACAAAAAGCGTGTTTTTAAGAGGTAATAACTATCAAAAGATTGACACTTGTTTATGTTCGGTTTAATTGTAAAATTATGTCCAATGACCAAAATTATATTAAATGGTAAAAATATATTCTAAATATACTTTAAAACCACTCAAATTCACAATTTATCACTATTAATTATTTTGATTAAAAAAGTTGTTTTTAATTAAAATTTATTAATTTTCACTATTCATCAAAATATAAAAGTTATCCGAAAAGTACCAAAATTTCACCCTGGGCTAATTTTGATATTCCGAATCTAAAAATGAAGTCCATTTTGAAATATAAAATATATATGATTTCAAAAAGTAGGTATTAATATTCACAACGGCTAGTTTAATTAGTTGTGGTGTGTGTTAGAACTCGAGGTTGCGTACAACACACGCTATCACATTATTCGATGGGAAACGTACTGTAGAAGCTTGGGGTGTTACATTCTCCCCTCCTTCAAATAATTGCGTCCTCGCAATTTCTAGGGTATTACTGCATAAAAATACTCGGGTGGTTTTTCATCATAAGTTCCTCGGGTTCCCACGTTGCCTCTTCCATCTTATGATTTCTCCACAAAACTTTTACCAGACGCGTCGTCCGGTTTCTCAGTACTTGTTCTCTCGTATCAAGAATCTTGACGGGCTCTTCGCAATAAGACAGATCGGGTTCCAGTTCTAATTCCTCATAGGTGAGTACATGCGTTGGGTCAGGCATGTATTTTCTCAACAGAGATACGTGGAACACATCGTGAACTTTGGAGAGACTTGGAGGCATTGCCAATCGGTAAGCTACAGCCCCAATTCGTTCTAGAATTTCGAAAGGTCCGATGTACATGGGACTCAATTTACCTTTCTTACCAAAACGTATGACTCCCTTCCATGGAGATACCTTTAGGAAAACATGATCACCGACTTGAAATTCCAAATCCTTCCTTCGATTATCGGCATAGCTCTTCTGCCTACTTTGAGCTGCTTTGATGTGATTTTGGATTAATTTCACCTTTTCCACCGTTTCCTCCACCAGTTCTGGGCCTACAAGTTTTCTTTCACCAACGTCATCCCAACAGGTTGGTGTACGACATCTCTTTCCGTATAACGCTTCATATGGTGCCATCTGAATACTCGAATGGAAGCTATTGTTATAGGAAAATTCTACCAGAGGTAAATATTGATCCCACATACCCTGAAAGTCAAGTGAGCAAGATCTCAACATGTCTTCTATGGTTTGAATAGTCCGTTATGATTGTCCGTCTGTCTGAGGGTGGTAAGCAGTGCTCAAATGAAGTTCAGTATCCAGGGATTTCTGAAGACTTTTCCAAAATCTTGAAGTAAAACGGGGGTCACGATCAGAAACAATCGATAGGGGTACTCCATGAAGTCTCACAACTTCATTAATATATAGTCTTGCTAGACGTTCCAGGGGTAGATCTTCTCTTATAGCAAGAAAATGTGCTGACTTGGTAAGACGATCAACAGTCACCCATATTGCATCATTCCTTCTAGGAGTCTTTGGTAGCCCCATGACAAAGTCCATCGTAACATTGTCCCATTTCCACTCTGGTATGGGAAGAGGTTGCATGACTCCTCCAGGCTGTTGCCTTCCAGCTTTCACTTGTTGACAAACCATACAACTTGACACAAAATCAGCAATCTCCCTCTTCATGTTGTCCCACCAAAAATGTTCCTTCAAATCTCTATACATTTTGGTGCTCCCAGGGTGTATAGAGAAATTGGAACTATGAGCATCATCCAGCAATTCCCTTTTTAGATCAGGTATATTGGGAACACAAAGTCTCTTCCCGAATTTCAAAATTCCATCTTCATACACAAAGTCTCTCAATCTCCCATCATTCACAGCTTTAATCTTCTTCTGAAATTATTCATCATCGTTCTGAGAACTCTTAATCCTTTCTAGTAAAGATGGTTTGGCAACCATTTGAAAAAGCATTGATGTTTCACCTTCCCTGGTTATTCCCATGTCCATCTTCACTAGATCCATGAAAATTGGATCCCTTTCAATTCTCATCATGTTCAGAACTCCATGGTCTTTTCTGCTCAAAGCATCTGCTACTTTGTTTGCTTTCCCCGGGTGGTAGTGTATCGTGCAATCATAATCCTTGAGTAATTCAAGCCATCTCCTTTGCCTCATGTTGAGTTCTTTTTGTGAGAAAATATACTTCAAACTCTTGTGATCAGTATAAATCTCACATTTTTCACCATAGAGGTAGTGCCTCCATATCATCAAAGCAAAGATCACTGCTGCTAACTCGAGATCATGAGTAGGATAGTTTTGTTCATTAATTTTCAACTGTCGTGATGCATAGGCAATAACTCTATCATTTTGCATAAGGACACAGCCAAGTCCTTTCTTCGATGCATCACTATAAATAACGAACCCATCATTCCCCGATGGTAAAGTCAATATAGGAGCATTGACTAATCTTTTCTTCAGTTCTTCGAAACATTCTTCACACTCTTTTGTCCAAACAAATTTAACCCCTTTACGTGTGAGCTTCTTTAATGGGTTAGCCAATCGGGCAAAATTCTGGATGAAACGTCGATAATAACCTGCCAAACCAATAAAACTGCGTACCTCAGTTATACTCGTAGGTGCTGGCCATTCTTGGATTGCTTTGGTCTTAGAAGGATCAACAGAGATTCCATCTTTAGAGACAATATGGCCAAGAAAAGAAATCTCTTGAAGCCAGAATTCGCACTTGCTAAACTTCCCATATAATTCATGCCTCCTCAGAGTCTTCAAGATAATGCGCAAGTGATTTTCATGATCTTCATAGGTTTTGGAGTATACCAAAATATCATCAATAAATACCACCACAAATTCATCGAGATACTCCTTGAAAACTCTATTCATCAGATCCATGAACACAGAGGGTGCATTAGTCAATCCAAACGGCATTATAGTAAACTCGTAATGCCCGTACCTGGTTCGAAATGCTGTCTTCGGAATGTCTTCCTTCTTCACACACAACTGATGGTATCCAGATCGAAGGTCAATCTTTGAAAAGTATTGAGCTCCATGCAGTTGGTCAAATAAATCATCAATACGAGGTAGGGGATACTTGTTCTTTATCGTTATAGCATTGATCTCCCTGTAATCGATACATAACCTCATAGATCCATCTTTCTTTTTAACAAAAAGAACAGGGGCTCCCCATGGAGAAACACTAGGGAGAATAAATCCCTTATTACTCAATTCCTCTAGTTGTTTCTTTAGTTCGACTAGCTCTACAGTGGCCATTCTATAAGGGGTCTTCGATATAGGCCTTGATCCAGGAATCAAATCAATAGAAAACTCAACTTCTCGTTCTGGAGGATGTCCAGGTAAATCTTCCGGAAATACATCTACAAATTCTTTCACAACAGGTACATCCTCTATTTGAACATTCCTTTCCTCACAGAAAGTTATTTCATTCTCTTCCTCCCCAATAATTGAATTATGTTGAGCTGTTGGGGGTGGATCTAAATAAGAATTAGGTGGTGACGATTCTGCTCTAAAAATAAGGTGCTCCTTATCATTATCATCAAGAATCGTAACCTATTTCTTCTTACAATAAATCTTCGCATCATAGTCCGAAAGCCAGTCCATACCGAGGATTATATCAAACTCAATCATAGGTATGACGATGAAATCAGCAGATAAAGAAAATTTATGTGCTCTAATGGGGACTGATTCACAAAAATTTGTTGCAACGATACTTCCCTTAGGAGTTTTAACAGACAACTCCCTTATTAAATCAAATTGGAAATATCTAATTTTCTTAGAAAACTGGGAAGATATGAAACAATGCGATGATCCAGAATCAAATAATGCATTTGCTAAACTTGAGGAAACCATTAAATTACCTGCCACCACGTCTTTTGGAGCTTCTACCTCTGCAGTAGTGATAGCATAAGCCTGGCCTTGATCCCTTGGCCTTTTCTGAGGTAAGTTCTCCTGACGCTTAGGGCATGCATTTGCATAATGCCCCATCTCCCTGTAATTGTAGCACTGAACGTTGGTAGCTTCCTTCTTCCCCTTGCAATCATGAGCTTGGTGGCCTTTTTCACCACACTTGTAACAGACTCCCATTCCCTTCAGGCAAGCACCGGGGTGTTTCTTCCCGCATTTACCACAAGATGGATATTCAACCTTTCCCTTCTTCCCCTTATTTCCATTCCCAGATTGATCAGCAGGTCTCTCCTTCTCTTGCTTCGCTTTAAAGTCATAAGACATAGAGAATTCTTTTTCGGTCTTGATAGCACATGAGACAATGTCTTCGTACGACGAAAAGGATTGTGAGACTAATTCTCTACGGAGAAATGGTTTTAACCCATCAAATAAACGATCAATCTTACTTCTTGGGTTTCGAATATAATCTCCAGCATACCTCGCTAACCTTGTAAAGTTAGCCTCATACTTTGTGACATTATCATCCTCCTTTTGTCTCAGACTCAGAAATTGCCTTTCCATATCTGCTCGATGGTCGCGAGGAATGTATTTTTCTAAAAACAGATCTTTGAACTCCCTCCATTCCATGTTTGATACTTCATCATCTTCCTTCATGTTTTGAATCAATGACCACCATTGATCAGCATCTCCAGTGAGGCGGTAAACTGCCATGGTAACTTTTTCCCTTTCGCTACTCCCCAAAGCCTGAAATATTTTCTCTAGGGAAAATATCCATTGCTCAGCTACTAAGGGATTTGTACTCCCATTGAACGTTGGTGGTTGTTGTCTCATGAATCGGTCTAACATTGATCCTCCACGCTGTGGATCAGGGTGCTCCATACGGGTAAGGTTAATATTCATAACTTGAGTAAGTTGTCCCAGTACGGTGATTAGATGATCAGCACCAGTTGCATCACCAACCCCACTATAATTATCTTGAGCAGGAGGGCAATCCCTACATGGAGTGCGTGCATTGATACGGTTTCCATTTCTTCCACTAGGCGCCATTTCTAAAAAAAATGGCATAAACTAGATCAGTTTATGCATCAAAATACATAATCCCATACTTATAAAACACTAAACATAAATTGAACTATCTATGGATATAATCCATAATCATAAATATGTTTTCTTTGAGGAAGTATATACTCATAAACCCTTCATAATGATTTGTAATGATAGTGAGAGTTATCCTAAGCATATCCCCCGGGAGTGTCGTAACCAAGAGTGCAGCAAGGCCCGTTGTCGTGCACCAGTTCCCGTTCGAGTCTAGCTCAAAGCGGTGTTTTCGGGTTTTACCCCTAGGTACATCTGTGCCAGAGCCGCCTCTACCAGCTCGTATCCAGATAGGGATGTATTGCTCGGAAAACTCACAAAATCTCTACAATACCAAAATTCTAGGAAGTTCTTCTACACTAATCCTCAAAGCTCATCTTAGGTCTACGTGCTCTAATCAGAGTTTATCTAAATCTAGCTTCCAAGGTTTGTACTAAACTTCCTCTGATACCAACTGTAACGCCCCGACCCTAGCTACCTAGAGTTGGTGCATTATTACATAACATTGGCATGATCACAAGAAAGATCAAATCCCGAAAGACCGATTGGTTTAGTAGCCTTGGAAACACTAGATATAATCATAAAGTTTTACATTACATTTCAAAGTGAAAAACTACTACAACAACAAAGTCTTCATATCCACACTATTAACCCCTCATAATATCCCTGCAAGTCATTCATAATTTACTTCTTCACTACCTGGGAAAAATAAAACATAGAAAAGGGGTGAGCTCAAATGCCCAGTAAGGATAACAATATAGCGGAACATTCAAAATAATCATAAACATTTAAGGCAATGAATTACTAAAACAAAAGCCTTTTAAAATTGAACTTCAATATAGTATGGCAAAAGTAAAATGAAATAATGCCATTTACTTATTCACATGGATATTCTACTAATCGAATAATCACATGCAATATCAATAACCACTTTCATAATGTTGGAATGCATAATGCCAGACTATCATAACCACATAGCCAAGGCCTCGTGCCAAGACTACAAATAATATTTTGTCAAGGCCTTGTGCCAAGACACTAGTTTGTCTCATGAGACCTACCGATGCATCGAGGAGCTATAGCGGGCTCCACCCGTCACTTATTAAGTCCAATGCATTCCCATATGAAAAGGTTTAAACATAACATAAACATTCGTATTAAAACAATCATACGAAATGTCAATAATTTCACCATAAACTATGAATGGTATAAAAATAGCACATCCATAGTCAAACATATCACAAAACCTTCAATACAATATAGAAGTTTTGTATCATAATAAATCAACTTCAAATAATCTTAAAATCCATCAAAGGATGTTGACATAGATGAAATCAAAATTCTTTTTAAAGAAGTATCTCCTTTTATTTTGAAATCATTTAAGGTCCATATAAAATAAAACATTTTCTTTGAAAATATTCTTATAAGCTTGTAAGGGAATCTTTGAAGATTTTATAACGGCAGAAAATAGGCGCACCCGCCGTATAAGTAAAAAAAACATTCTTACCTCAATTCTGTCGAAAAGGTTAAAAAGGACCTTGTTTTGAAAACGATGGAAAGATTCCTTTATAAACCTCTTATAAAAAGTCAAACAAGGGTATAAATGACTTTAACCCATATTCTTGTAAATAGTAAAAATGTTTTGAAATACATTTCGAAGAAACATGGATGTGGATGATAAAGAGATCCCAGTAGATTATTACGTATAATACAACCTTGGATAATGAAGAGGTTGTAAAGTAAACCCTTACCTTGTACTTTTCCTTGGTTGGGGTAGGTTAACCTCCTGTATAATATTGAAATAATTGTTACTAAATTATACAAGAATCATATACATTAATATGATATCATATATGATCTTTTAATATTGATTTGATAATAATATCTTAGTATTATCGCCGTTTTGGGTGTTAACTTACTCATTTTCTTTATATGTTTTGTTACATAAGTCATGTTTGTTGTATCTTATTCATATCCAGAATGATATCAAGTCCTTAAACATAATTTTTAAATAATTAAATGATAATTATACTTGAATGGATATGATGGAGAATGAATCTCATCGCGTTCGTGGAGACGGTAGTCCGTACGTACGCACGAACGCTACTTCCATTTAATTTTTATTTTAAAAGAATCGAATACAAATGATACATAGGTATATTACTATTCCAGTATAATATAATATTTTATATATGTTACTTAAGTTCATTAACACCATCCTTTATACGTTCCATGTGTGGTATGAACGAGTCATATCATTTTAAGGGGGCGGTAGTCCGCACTTCCTCAAATGAAATTATCGTATGTATATACAACATGAAACGAATAATGGTATGAAATAAAATGGAATTACAGAAGCTTATATATAAAATATATATCATTAATATCATATTTAATTACAGTTCCATCATAATGGCCACCATGAGAGGCGGTAAGATGTATTTGAACAATCATCGTTTCGTGAGGCGTTAGTTTGCCATCCACAGAAACATTATGTTCATCATCCATTAAATGGAGTTGTGGGTATGTGTAGTTTGAATCCTTATTATAACAACATCCTAGTATATTGAGGATACTGGTGTTGTTACAAAAGAAAGGAAATAAAAAGATTTTGGGGGTTGAAGAAGCAAAATAAATGAAAATAATTTAAGAGAAATCGTTACCTTTAATTTAGGTAACTCACTTTGGTTGGAACCAAAGGACTTGTTGAAATGCTTTCTGCCTAAGGGGAAGCTTCAAGGAGGAGGAGAGGGATGTGGGGAGCTTATTTGGGCAGAGTTTGGACGAGACAAGTGGCTTGAGAGGTGTGAGGAATGAGTAGAAGTGGTCTCCTTTTATAAGGGGGAGGAGGGGCTCTTTAGGAAAGAGTGAAAGTATTACTTTATAATATAATTATATTCGTTTTATAATGGTCCAAAAATCATTGAGGTCGAAGATACGATGACTCATATTCTAAAAAACATCAACCAATAAGAATTGGACAGGTTTTAGATAATATTTTAATCATTATAATCTTATTTATTTAAATGATTTATTAATGAGGTAACCATTGCATCATTATTGTGTCATTAATAATTTAAATTCTTTGATGTCTAAAAATTATAAATAAAATATCATTATGTAGGAAATCTTTGTATCTTTCTAATGAATATTTATAATCGAAAATTCAACATGTATAACCCTATGTAAAAATTGTTCTTCTAAAAGATGTAAGCTTATGCCATTTTTATTTTTATTTTAACTTTATTAATATAATGTGTCCCTACCACATACAAGTGGATCCAAGGGGTCCCCAAATTGACCCAAGGATGCCCATGGTCGGGTATGTGTCCACCAATAAGGTTAGGACACGTTTTAGGGTAATTTTGTATTATTATAATATTATTTTTTAACCCTTATTTACCGGATTTACCCTTTAACCATGGTAAATAAAATATTTACCACAGTAACTATTCAAAATGTCTAAAAATAAAAGTTGCCTATTTACACAATTTGAACATCCTGATTCCAAATATGGAATCCATTTTCCTAAATTCAAAACACAGAAGTGGCAGAAATTAAATTAATTTAAAATTAATTCCCGCTGTCAAAACAAAAAACGTGTTTTTAAGAGGTAATAACTATCAAAAGATTGACACTTGTTTATGTTCGGTTTAATTGTATAATTATGTCCAATGACCAACATTATATTAAATGGTAAAAATATATTCTAAATATACTTTAAAACCACTCAAATTCACAATTTATCACTATTAATTATTTTGATTAAAAAAGTTGTTTTTAATTAAAATTTAGTAATTTTCACTATTCATCAAAATATAAAAGTTATCCGAAAAGTACCAAAATTTCACCCTAGGCTAATTTTGATATTCCGAATCTAAAAATGAAGTCCATTTTGAAATATAAAATATATATGATTTCAAAAATTAGGTATTACTATTCACAACGGCTAGTTTAATTAGTTGTGGTGTGTGTTAGAACTCGAGGTTGCGTACAACACACGCTATCGCATTATTCGACGGGAAACATACCGTAGAAGCTTGGGGTGTTACACACTCCCCACTCTTAGGAGTAACATAATCATCCCACTTTAACCCTTGGTTAAAGGAAGACACCAAAAATGACATGTGGATACGGGGTTATGGAGTGATCTATTGAGGTGATCATGTTAGTGTGGTTATGAGAGAACTGAATAATCATTATCATGATAATGCGAAGAAGCATGAGGCTAATCAATTCAATGTGAAGAACCACCCAAGGGACCTTGAAATCACTTCATACAAACCTAGAATGGAATTATGGGAGAATCATGTGCATGTAGTGGTTTCATGCATAAGAGGGTCTCAGACTAGGAGACTTAGCATGAGGATGACAAATGGAGCACATGGGGAGGGGAGCGCGCAAGATGAAATGTTTCTCCCAAGATGGGGCAGTTGCGCACAAAATGAATTGATGCGTGGAAAAAATATCCTATAGAAAAAATTCATTAAAGATGTATCATTTTTACATAAATGCCATAAAATAAATGGAAATAAATTATGATAAAACCCAAGTGTTACCATCATCAAATAGAAGTGGTTACACATATATTTATAGCTGAAAAATTCGACGGTGGAGAGAAAGAGGAGTGGCACGCAAGAGGTCGTTTGATGTTGCATTGGGTGCGGAAGGGTTTGCACGCCTCAATGAATCTTACACAACATACTCTATTACTTCATTCTACTTCCATGGCTAGTTTTTGAATAGGTTGTCTCAATATTCTCCCATTGACGTCACATTGGGCGTGCAACGGTTTGGCTGCCCTAGGGAATCTTGCACGCACACCATTATTACTTAGCTCAAGTGCCATGGAGGGTTTGTGAATAGTCACTGTGAAAACCTTCTTTTGACGTCGCATTGGGTGCGCAAGGGTTTGTGTGCATAATGAAATCTTGCATTCACCCCTTGATTCTTGTGGGATTCTCCCTTTGGCATCATAGAATTGTCTGTGGATTCTCAAAATACCTTTGGTTTCCATAATAGATCATGTTCATGGCTGTGTCTGAAATTCAACATCAAAAAATACCCCCTCAGAATCAGAGCTGAAGGGGGACTCAAAGGGTGGATTTTAAGAGTCATTCCAAAATGTTGATGAAGACACTATTGGTACATAAAAATTCCATTTTTTGGTGCGCAAACCACTTCCATGCTCACGAAAGGTTTGGTCTGTGCTTATTAATACACTGAGGCCCCCCCCCCTTGGTCCCCACTTTGACATTTCCATATGACATGTACTTTTTCTCTCATGTGTGAAAACGGTCCGCATCCACGCATAGGTTTTCTCATTTGAATATGAGATTTTCACGAAATCCTAAGCTCTTTCACACCACAATCTTTTCACTCACGTCCCCTGTTTTAGCTATATTCTAGTGGGAAACATGCTTTCTTTCATGCCAATCCCCCGTTCTTTCGCACACATCTTGTTGAGTTTCTAAAAAACCAATATAAATGGCTACTCAATAGACTAATGCTAAGAGGGAGGCCACCATAGTTAAAATGAGTTTTTAGATGATCAAAAACTGTCATATTCTTCTTACATGATGGATTTCTCTAATAATAAAACTCTTTTGGCATGATAATGAAATCTCAAAGGATTACGCCCTGAGTGACAGTATACCATTATGGAAATTCAACATTTTATAGGAGGTACTGATGCATTGATTTAAAACTGATACGCCCTGGTCATGGGTGACACGAGAGAATAGTCATTGGTAGTTCTACATCACGAACTACAATCATCTTACAAGGGAAACACAAAACACAACCATCTACATCATGAATCCAATGACTATGACAAAAGTAGGAAGTGATCCCATTCCTAAAGAATATATATCACATTATGGGAGCACTTTTAGAACCAACATTACAAATGAGACAAGGGGTTGGAACGAATGGGACTTCAGGTCTATGGGTAATTTCACGAGTGAATGGGAATGTGCATACTGGGCACGCTATAAATGTGAGGAGTTCGAGGTTTAGATAAGTCTATAACAATTTTTGACTCTATTTGGATATCAAAATTTCACTTCTACCATCAGTAGGACCTGGTACTGGATCCATTCACCTGGTGGTCTCCTGATACCAACACCTTCCACCTCCACCAAGAGTATGTAGGTATCAATATATGGGACTTCCATTGCATTGGGTGAATCTCCTTAGAGGGGTACCAATATGACGAGTTTCCCCCAACAGATAATTTTTGGGGTTATAGGGCACGCAAGCCTATTCTGACATGGTATCTGATGGTGATGGCTAAGGAGAAGTTGAAAATAAAATACATCCTGAAGGAAATATTTTATCCAGGATGGTTCAGTCTATTTCTGATACAAGACATGACTGTAAAAATTCCAAGCTGAGCGAGGAGTTCCTTAACACATCACATAGGGGAAATGAAGGATCATATTAGATGGTACTGGAAGAAAGAGAGTACTGATACTGGGGCTTTGACATAATTGAAAGTAGAAACCTGAATGTACAATATTTCGAGAACCTTACTTCATTATTCATAGGGTGGATACTACCAATGAGGGACACGAGGATGGTTAACTGCCCAGGAACGTTACTGATGATCAGGAACATGGCGGCGAAGAACAAGGTTAATATGGGGGTGCCCGTACTGTCTAGGATATACAAATTCTAGGACACATATCAAGGGAAAGTACTCCTTCAAGGATATATGGGCCATTCTATATTCTTCATGGGTAGGTCACATCACACTACAATGCGTATGACTTTCCGAATGTTTTTCTCCCCTAGGTGATGGTATGTGACCATACCTCTTGAACATTGAAGGAATCCTCCCACTAACACTTAGAGAGGTGGGGATCTAGCTAATGATCTGTATCCATTTCAATTTTCATGTTCATCCATTCTAGACCTTAGTTAGTCAAATGGTAGATAATGGGTGGGTACCATTGTAGTAGATGGAGTACTTGATAAGTATCAGGGGTTGTGTGCTGGTATCCAAGATTTATGGAAAAATATTCTTCTATCTGTATGGGCCAACAAGATTTGAACGACCTTTCAGTTGCCTACAGTGGATGCCGAATATTGTATACACAGAGGTTCATGAAGAGATAAATCATTGTATTATTTTCCAACAATGGTGAATATTCACAATTACTGGCCTGGGTGAAGTCATCACCCACCCCTACTCATTCTAGTGTGGTCCTATTAACATATTATTCCGACCATTGGATAAAGACATACCCCAAGGTGACTCTATAGAAATTCATCTTGCAAATCAAAGTAGCTAGCATGGATATCAAATAGGGGGGAGGAAAACGAGGTTCTTCTTGAGAGGTGAGACAATGAATAGGCCAGTCAGTTAGAAAGACACAGGCATGTACTTCATATGCAGGAGCATCGCAAGGTGAGAATGTGCATCTGCCTTTTGAAGTGGGGTGGTCCCTAGAACTTATGCAAGAGCCATACTGGTGATTAGACCAGCTACTATAGATCTAACTATTCTAGTTGGCCCCATTCTAGTACTTGTTAAGTCAGAAGCTTCCATCACATGTGATAATTCCGACAGGAAGGAACTCCAGGCCGGTGAGGGTGAGGTTGTTGAAGAAGAGAGAATTCCAGAAGAGGACACTACTACTAAACTCCTGGTGACCTTTCCTAAGTATAGGCCTACATATCCAAAGGATATGGAAGACTCTTACCTAGACATGGCCAAGGAGAGTTGTATGATGTGGCATAAGGTGTGAAAGAGAATAAAACACATTTTCAGTCAGTCACAGGAAAAATGGATGAGCCGGATGGGGTCACTTTGCACCTAGATATGTTTTTTATGCCGGAGGGGTGGATTCTCACTATCTTCATGTAATGTTCCATGATTATATGGATGAGAAAATATGGGAGGGTAACCTATGATCCGATATTGCCTGATGGAAGACGAAGTCAGTGAATACGAAGAAGTACCTTAAGGAAGAGAAAAAAGTTTCACACCTTGAAGAGCAATCAAACAAAAGTTTTGAATTTATCAGGAGCCATTTTTAGATCATTGAACATTTGAAGGCCCTACTGGCGGATCCCTGAGAGTTGGTAGTGCAAGAGAGTCTCCAAATTAATGAAATCCAAACTGAGCGGGCACGAGTGTAGGCCCAATCTAATGAGTTACGCTCTATAGACACTGATGAAGAGAGGTATATCCAGGAGTGGGAGGCATCTCTAGAGGCTACGAGCCGAAGGTGGTCACACTGGAAAAATCCATCAAAGGCGCTAGTCCCTACGGGCCCTGATTTAGCCAAACTCATAAACATATCTCCCTTTGTTTATATTTCGAAAATCGTGAATAGACTGATTATTTTTTTTATTGTTTATTTTAATAAATTTTGACAATAACTGTAATGTAATTAGCAATCCATGCCTAAGCTCATGTGGGTCATACCTGGTGTGGGAAATAAGAGAAGACTATGCAACTGTTCACATTGTGTATGAGAGTGTCAGCTGAACTTAGAAAACATGGGGTTGAGATTACGGCCTAGTGTTTTTATAATGGTAAGGGGAGAACTGACTATATAATAGGGTCCTCAAATCCATCAAATTGATTCATTCACAATGATCTCTAGTGAAAAAGAGGGATGGCATGAAGTTCATTGGAATTAATTCAAATAGAAGGAAGTAGAAAGTGAGAATCGTGATAACCAAAATCTGGAACACTGTATGGGTAGCTTCATAATGGAGGATTACTGTTCACCATGTTTGAAACACATTATCCCTATTGTGTTAGCCAGAAGTGGGGACAAAAATTGAGGGCTGACCGCTGACCTTATTTGAATCCTAGGGCATGACTAAAAATGCCATCCATAGTCTTCTAAAAAATTTTCCCTGGATAGTAGGTGAGCCATAGGCTGTGCATATGTAATGTAAGGGGGTTATTTCATGCATGTTTGAGGATGAGGATCCAAATTAAGGGAACAAAAAGTGTATAGGGTGGATGAATGGGTTGCTCGAAAAGAGTCCAACACCCTTGAAATTAAACCATTGTGTTGAAACAAATTAGGTGAGCACATCAATCTGATCAGGGGTCACACTTATTTTCTGAGTGGAACTCTCTGGCGAGAACCTAGAGTGGCCCGTCATTTTACGTCATTCCAATGAGGATGATAAATACATATTTTTAATGTTGTACGGAGGGGATGGATTAAATTAATTCTCCCACATGGGGGGATCAGTCTATAACGACTGTATAAAGGTTTTACAAGAAAGTGGATGGATCTGGGTACTAGAAATCCAGATGTCATTACATTTCATTCTAGGGATGGAATCTAGCCCTACTAAGTTCTCAGAGTAATGGGATTTTACTGGTACATTTAGGCACACATTAAGAGAAATATAACACTACATGAAATATGTCCCAATGTTATTGACCCACCTACATAGTGCACATAGATGCGCAGGGGGGTAATACCAAGTGTGATGGAATTCCACTTGAACAAAAGTGATTGGAAAGATGTGAATCATGGGGCCTGAGATCTAGATCACAATGGTGGTGGTATGACGATAGAGGATATCTATTGCCCATGTTTGAAACACAACATCTATTTCACGTTAGCATGTCATGGGGATAGACAAATGAGGGTTGATCGCTGACCTCGTTAGAAACACGGGACCTGTCACAGAATGTCATTCGAGGTCTTCCGAGACATTGGCCCATGATGGTAGGTGAACCAATGTGTCATGAGACCAGGCTATAAAGGTATTAACTTAAGACGTGGAAGAGGATGGGTATCCAAATAATATTCTCCATGTGAAATCCCTCACTTTGGGCTCTTTTCCACAATGAATTTGATTAAGCCAATTGGACATGTCAGATAGATGGAGTCGAACCCCTTTCCACAAAAAAGGATCTTGGGGATTACAAATCCTAGTATATGGTCATAGAGCAGACCATTAGGAGGGAACTAGTTTTAATTTAATGTGTGTCGGGTGTCGAAGCAGGAAAACCCGATGTGATGTTCCCGTAGGATGATCATTATTTATTTTAATAGAACATGGAATTTGTTGGGAAGAGAAAATGGATATATATGGTGGGGCTCTTTCAAATCCCTACATGAATGAGGACCCAAGAGGTACTCACCATAGCACATGCTCCGAATATATTTTAGGCCAATGTGGCAGAGATATGACATAATTTGATACACCTGGGGATGAACCCAAAGATAAAATGTCTGGGCATTTCTATGTATCCCATGAAGAGGGTAAATAATTCACATGTAGTTCTCATATATGACATGGTATGGTACCAATGCAAGGGGAAATACTTTTGTCCAGTTCTGTCCCATGAATAAAAATAAGAAGCATTTTATGGATCTTGTTTGTTCTTTAGATTGGATGTGTTTTTGAATTTTTGGAAAGAAAAAAATCTAGGATAGAGAATATGGGTATCACTAAAAGAATCAATCCATATGTATTCCATGATAAATGGCATGGAAGAGAACCGACACAAAACATGGTGTCCCCTAAAATGTGGACACCACAAAGCAGTGTTATTTTAATCATGTGGCCAGGATGATAATGTCATAGTTTAGGGTCATATGATAGGACAAACCGAAGAATCATATAATCATGCAGCAAAGATGCAATAGTTCAAATTCATGTGGGACCTGACGACATATTTTATGGTCACATGGATTGGACGCATAGAGAGGAACATGTTTTAGCAAAAAATGTGCATGGTGTGATAACGCGTACCCGAAATGAATGAGGATAAGGTCCACACCGCACTACACGCTACTCTAGAGGACAATCCATAGGCTGAGTGGATGGAAACGATCAGATGATATGGGGATGGACCATAATATGAAATGTTTAGGCATTTCTAAATATCCCATGAGTATGAGAATCAAGCCATACATAGTTATGAGATTGTAGTTTACCATCATGCAGGACGAAAGGCAGGAGAGCCTAGATCCCAAAAGATGAGTACATGGTGTGGTAATTTCAAACCCAATGTGAATGAGGAAATAAGCCCATACATTCCTTACTATGTAGACCTATAAAGTTTAGGGCCCAAAGGCCGAATGAAGAAGATAATTTTTGGATCCTGTGCTAGACCCGATGAAAAAATGTCCGGATATTCCTATATATCCCCTGAGGATGAGAATTTTGCAGTATGTAGTTCTGAAAATGTCATGCAGTTTAACGTCATATTAAAAGGGCATGTGGAGATCTATTTTTGATGTTTTAGATCTCATAACCCAATCAAGACACTTCCGAATGGGTGTAAACCTTGACGAAGTCTTTTAGCCCACATGTTATGTACTCGATGTTGGAAACATGGGTAGATAAGATCTTGAAAAAACATGGAATACAAAAAAGGAGGTAACAATGATGAACCTCAAATGACACCACACCATGAATTCATACTATTAAAGTGAAAATGTACAATGAGTTAAAACACCAAGATTATCAAAAATCCACTTCGAAAAGATGAAGTGTAAAAGTATGTGAATCAAACGACTTCTATTTAAGGCTTAATGGGGGTGGAATAATGATAGGCGATAGATTTTTACTAAGTTTGTAACACAAAATCCATATCAGGTGGCCTGAAATGGGAAAAAACAACTGATAATTGATTTCTAACCATATTCTCAATGTGAGACTTGTGTCAAATGGTTGTTTAATATCATCTGGGATGTGATCCCAATAAAATAGGAGATCAATAGGGCCGAGAATCCATGTCATTCAGGGGTACCGTAGAATGTGAATGATGATGAAATCGAAAATTAATATGAACATGAAGCATGAAAAGGGGAAAACATGTCTACATTGACCCCCACACTCTATGTCCTGAACCAGAGTGCTCCTAGGTGCACTGTTGATTTTCTAAAGACGGTCGAGGGGCCCAATTTAAGAGAAGATGACACGTGATGATAAGTGGAGGACATGGGGATGGATAGATTTCAGGAGAGAGGTATGTGGAATTGCTATTTCAATCCCAACATGAACAAGGACATAATCACCTACCACACCACATATCCCCTCCCGATGGACTCAGGACAGGGGGCTAGAGAGATGATAAGGATTCTATGAAACTAGGCTGGACCCAAAGACAATGTCTCGGTGTTCCTACGTATACAATGAGTATGAGAATCAATCAACATGTAGTTCTAGAACTGACCTGTAGTTTAACATCATACAACAAGTATGTGAGTATGATAGGGTACCTTGATGAGGAATGCGTATGGCGTGGGGAATAACCTAATTTCAATGTGGACATAAGCCCTAATACACCACACCATTCGTAATTCGTGGAATGAACTAAAGCCAAATCGATGAAATAAAGAATAAATTTCCCCATTATAGACCTAGAACAATATTTTTAGTTTTTCCAACATATCCCATAAATACGAGAATCAATACATATGTAGTTATGAAGATGTTGTGTAGTTTAGCATCAAGCGACAAGGATATGGGGAGGTCCTAGTTTAACGTCATAGATATTGTACCCTTGATGCATAGTTTAATGTCATGTGTGTGGGATAGATGGTTAGAACGGGTGAATCATCGATCTTGACATTTAATAGACCACATAATGGAAACAATGATTGAGGATAAATACTAACCATGTTTCCAGCACAATATTTGTATCATGACCAGAAATGGGAAAAAAAAAATTGGCATCGAACATTGATCATATTCGTAGCGTGGGACATGTATCAAATTAACAGCCAAAATCATTAGGGATGTTTGTGCATGATGGTAGGAAAACCCTAAGGCCTAGAATCCATGACATTCAGGGGTCCTTTCTGATGTGAAATATGATGGGAACACAAATGATGGGATTCATAAAGCATGTTTGCACCCATGTAGTTTAACGCCTTGCGGAACAGATGATAATGAACGAGGGGTTCCTCAAGGGGATATGTATTGCATATGAAAAATTGGATGATGTCAATGGGTACATAGAGTTAATACCACACCACACAATCTTGAGTGAGAACATGGGCCAGGGGGGGCGGAAAGGTTATGGGACCTGAGGCTAGGCGACATGCAAAATGTCCTAGCCAGTTTTGAGTTTTTCATCGTGCGGGATGAGTGAAAAGTAGTTTTACATACTTTTACCTGAATGGATCATGTCTTTTAAAGTCTTACAGGGAGGATGGTGGTGATCATATTTTATCATCATTGGGCTTGGACCAAGGTAACGTGACCCTTTATGTAGGTATTGGCTAACCAAAGATCTTAAGCCCACTTGATCAATGCTTATTGTGGGAATCAAGGAGTGGGATTAGCCCTCCACAGCATATAATGGAATGAAATTGAGGGAATGATACCAGACATTGTCGATCCTAACTAGAACAACATTATTGCTCAAGGAAAACTGATGTTTGAAGGGATATCCAGGAGAAATGAATCATTGTACCCAACATTTAAGACATATAGTGGTTGTGAAAATGATGGATGATGGTTGTTGATTGTGTTCCGAACACAGCAACTACATCATGTGACCAGAAAAAGGGGAAAATGAGTGTTGACCATTGACCATAGTCAAAAAAAGGGGATGTATCAATGGGTCATTCAAGACCCTCCAAATCAATGGCCGGAAATGGTAGGTGAGCCATAAGGTCGTACATCCGTAACGCTCGTGGGTCCTTTGAGTTGTGAATATTTATGGAGACCCAAATAAAGGGGACATATGATGCATGAATATTCCTATGGTTTAACATCATGCAACAATGATGATATTGGAGTAGATCTACAAGGAGGATAATACATGTTATGGTCATGAAAAACATGACGTGAATAAAGGAAAACAAAGAACGCACCACACCATATGTTTTAAGAATCATCTAGGCCAAGGGGATGGACCCATGGGGAAATCATGAAGTTTGGGGCTAGCCCTACCGACAAAATGTTCATGTGTTCTTTTATATCCTGGAGTGGTAGGAATCAAGCCACATGTAGTTTTTAAAAGCCCATTTTGTTTAACATCATGTCGTAAAGAAGATGGAGGATTGAATAACGGGATGGTAACATGGTGAAGTCAACATAAACTCGGTATAAATGGGGCCAAATAATTCTACACTACACTGTGTGTGAACCTCTAAGGTATCTACATAAAGGGGAAGTCAAAGAGATAAAATTTAGGGTTGTACTCTATGATGAAGTGTCTGACCGTTCTAACGTATCCCATGAGGATGGCAATAAATCCATATGTAGTTATGGAGATGTTGTGAAGTTTAATGTCATACGGTGTGGATACAAGGAGATCTTATATTAATGTCATAGTGTTCGAACCTTTTTGTAGATTATTGTCATGCACGATGAGTGATGGGATGTTTTAAATCTTTCAACCAGGACATATCTCACATTTTAATGTTATGTAGTAAAGAAAAGATAGTTTCGAGTCATGTGGGACCGAGGATTACTCAAGAAAAGTATTACATGAGGAATTTTTCATTGGTGGGGGGATTGATATTCTCCTCATGCATAGTAACTAGGGAGTATGCACCATTGGGGTAAACCTTGTGATTGATGATAGTTCATTACAACATGGGCTCTATTTTGGGTGGTTTCCTACCAGGTATCATTGGTTTTCTCAAGTCCAACACCATGTCACCTTGTAAAAAAGATCAGAGGTTATATTTCTTTTTGAAATCTCTTTCTATCTTGTTCTAATGACACTCAAAATTTTGCAATGCACAAAGCCTATTCTATTCAAGCACTACCAGTTCAGCCAAAAGGATTTTAGTTACATTATCTGGGGTCTTTTGATTGTGTACAGTTGTGCGTAATTAAGGCAACATAATCTCTATGGGTAAGACTACCACTATTTCTTATAGTAGGAATATGGGGTCACCTGAGTGGAATTAAGAATCTTCTTCCGAAAGTCCTAGAGTGTGTAGGGTTGTTTATCCATACACATGTTCTTCTTATGACCATCTATCTTATGCAGAAGGTTATCGATGATTTTTTAATGCCTCGATCTTCCAAATTTCAAGTGCTTGATAGCAGGAGGTATGGTTAAAACTGATTCACTACTTTGAAAAAAAATTCTTCTATTATGATTCATGGAAGTTGGTTCCATTATTGGCTACAAAACATGTGAGGGAATCTGAATATCTATATGATATTAGAGCTCAAAAACTCAACGATATAATGGGCCTTGACTTCCTTGAGTGGAACTACCTCTACCCAATTGGAAAAGAAATCTATAGTGGTCAGGATGAACCTACACCAGCGAGCTGTCACTGGGGGATAATGTCCCATGACATCGATTTCCAAGATCAAGAAGGTCCAAGAGTAATTAGTACTATTGATAGTCTCTAGTGGTCTATGAACAAAATTTACATAGATTTGGAATGAATGGAACCTCTTGTAAAACCTGATATATTAGCAGATCATAGAGGGAAAAAATACCCCAATCTAAAGATCTGGTGATATATTTTTGGACCTATTTGATGAGACACTCAGGAACCATCATGAAATAGCTATATGAACTGAGAAACCACACCTCCTTGAATGCAACAGCGGTTGACCCCTTCAAAACCATATCAATATTGGATATTCTAAAGACTAGGAACACTCTAGATGGTGATCTTCAATGCGCACTATCTGATTTGATCACTCTCGATTCAATCTTCTTGGAGATAACTGTGTTGGAGGTATTCGATAAAGGGGGACCTCCAGTCATGAGTCACTTCAAACAATTCGTCATGGGGACCTGGGGGTCCTGATGTTGAGGCATCGATAGTAAGGTGTCTTACATGTGGTCTATAATCATTTTCTAGAGTAACTGGAGAGATAAATATCCGATGTTCCATGTTGATAATCATATAATCTTGATTAGGCTCTATAAGAGATGAATCTAGGTTGGATAGGGCATCAGCTCGACCATTTCAGGACTGAGGGGAATGAGCACTTTTGGACAAGATGGGAACTTGGCCATCATCTGGATGGTACTTTCTGTGAGGGGCATGCATTTTGGATTACTAATGACGTAGTCACTATTGATACGTTTGATGACTAGTTGGGAGTCCCCGTTCACATGAATATTGGGAACATCAATCTCAAGGGAAAACTCGAGACCAATAATGAGTTCCTAGCACTCAACCTAATTTTTCGTATGACCTTATGGAAATAAGAATGAATATGGTAGAACAACTTGTAATGGTGTGATAAAGAGGATACACATGACCACTTTGTTGAGTATAGAATCATTGATTCTTATACCAGTGGGGATTCAGGAAGATCCATCTAATTAAATTTTCTAACATAGAATGGATTGGTCTATCAAGAGGATGGTCTCATATGTATAATCAATATCCAGAGACCAGTCTACGGGAGCTAGTTGGGCGATAAGGAAGTCTTTCAACACCTGTCCCTTAATAGACAAATGGAGGTAAAACCTAATGTTGAACTTTTTGAGGATAACTACCCACAAAATTATAGGTCCTGTCAATATCGGGATGTTGGTAATGCTCTTCATCTAATCCACTTGGGACACTTGTTATATATCATGGTGTTACACATAATGTCTTAATTTCTGCACTACGAACACTAGTGCAAGGTAGCTCTTTTTGATAGAGTAATATCTGGTACTATATACAGTAGCTTGAAGTTGATATATTATAAACTATTCTCTGTTCCCTCATTGTTTTTGGTCAAGAATGGCTCCAAGAGATCATTCCGGAGCAGTCACATGAAAGACTAGTGGCTTTCAAGAAATGGGTAGCATTCAGACCAGTGTTTGTATAGCAACCCGGCCTTTTCTTACATTACTATTACATAATTTTAATGATAAAAAACATAATATTATTACACATAGGGGATCCAAAGGATTAGTGTCTTAGGAAAACTAGGACCACAAATAACAAAATACAACTTCTATCTTAAACATTTATTTAATTTCTGCTTCTCTAGCTTCTTATTGGCACTTTTCCTCTCCTTAGTACATATAGCCACATGAGGATATACATGAAAAGGAGTGAGCTAGAAGCCCAGCAAGAAAATATATAAGAACAATATATCATGGGGTGATCATAACCATAACATAGGAAAAAGATCATAAACATGATAGGAAGCATAAATATAAGATTTGAAATGTGGCAATACAGAAAAATGAAACATTATGTCTTAGTGGTTAACTACCTCAAATAATTGTAAACCAAGCTAGTATCTTGTTCAGACATCATTTCACATTTTCTCATGAGATTAATCACTTTACCCAATGAATTATATCTCTGTATAATTCTGGGCGCACCCGTCACATTGAAACATTCATATTGCGTTATATAATTCCGGGTGCACCCATCACATCATAACATTATCATTATCATGATTGCCACATAGAACACATATAAATAGTGAACATACCTAACCCATGTAAAGGAATGGGTTTCATCTCATAAGAATATATTCATAATCTTTGTGTTCCCAAAAGAAAGAGGGAAAAACGTACTTGATTCAAGAACCATCAACTATGAATGAGAGGTAAAAGTTGAGTTCTTAAAAGAATAGTTCTTTTGGAAAAAATTTGTTTTGTCATTAACTTTATTATAAAACATTTATATCCAAAAAAATGTAATATAATTATGAATAAATAATCCTTAAGTTGTAACCATATCAAAATGGAGTGAATGAGGGAGAACTCTTAGGCTGAAAGTTGGGTTTGAGAATTTCCCCTTACCTTGTACCTGAATCATTCCTTCTCTGTAATGTCCTATATAATGACATTATATTCATTAATTAGAAATACAAAACCATGTGTAAATTAATTGGGTTAATTATGGTTTCATTATGTCATATTATGTTCCTTTGGATGACTTATAGTGTTTAAAAACATTGTTCGGGGATGTTCGTTTTTATGGTTTTTCTTGGGTGGTTCACTTGTATTCTTAAAATGAAGTTTTGGTAGAACATGAGTAAACATCCAGAAATGATATTACATTTAATTAATGATATTAAAAGAGTTTTAATAACATTATTAATTATTTATATAAGATCCCAGTGGATGAATCATTAGAGGAGAATTAAATGATTGTTATTTGGGTCAATTTGGGCGGTTTTTTGATCACATCGAACTTGTTTTAACTAATCACTTAGTAATATGTCCATAATCTATTTCAAGAAATTTATATAGAACATAATACATATAAAGTATTCTTCCTCAACCATAAAAATTGTTTCATGACTAGATATGAAGGTAGAAATGGAAGAAGAATGATTGACGTTCTTGAAGGTGATAAATTAACACCTCGCGAACAACGTTCTCTTTAATAAAATAAAAAGAAGTGGAAAAGGGGGTTTGATGATATAATATCCCATTAGATTCATAAAATTACACTATATTTATAATACTGGAGTAACAATACAATTTGGATGAATATATGTGGGGAGATATCAAGAAATGAAATTGAACACGAAAAGAAATTAAAGGAGAAGAGGGAGGGAGATTACCTCTAGATTCCTCCTCTTGAGAACCTCCTTAGTGGCCTATGCATGGTCTTTTGATGAGACCCAAAGCTCTTGGACGTGGGGGAGGGGCTAGGGAAGGTGTTTGGGTAGAGTTTATTGATGTCCTGGAGATTGAGATGTGTGAGGAAAAGAGGGTGTGAAGGGTGGATTTTATAGTGGAGGGGAGAGGGGTTTTCTTAATATACAATTCATTAGTTTATAAATTTACCCTAAGACAAGGAATAGTGAGTATTGAATGAAATAGAATATTAATTTTATCATGTGATCACGAAACAAGTGGGTTTACATCAGCAGAACATCACACATGACTCTATAATTAGCTTATTTAGCTTATTTTTGTAAATTACGGTATTTCACTATTCATCAAAAATTCAAGTATCTTAGAAAAATCTAAAAAATTTACCCCAATCATTTTTAAATGTGTAGAATCCAAAAATGATGTCAATTTTCCAAATGTAATTTTATAAATATTAATAATTTAATATTTAATTAAAATCATAATTTACTTTAGAAACATTTTTTATATTAAAACAAATTTTATAGTGCTTTAAAAAATTACGTAGGGTCTTATAAAATTATCTAAAAACTATAATATATTTACTAGATAATTATTGATTTTTTTTAACAAAATACATTTTCTTTTAAATTAATTAATTAATTATAATTAATTAATTCTGACTTACAAAATACCAAAATGTTTACTAAGGTCAAATTGTCACTTTCTAAGATGTCTAAATTTTATTTAATTATTCATGGGTAAGTTTACTCTTATGTTTGATTATTTACTATTTATAAGGATCATAATAATATTCATAATGGTTTCTTACTATTCACACGTGTATATTACTATTCACTGATTTTTTTTCATTATATTCCAAAAATCATCTTGAGCACAAACGTGTATGTTGTATTTTTAAAATTCCAAACACAGAAGTGACAATTTTATGTTTAATGGACACTTATCACATAGTAGTTCATTATGTTGTGATTTCATGTTATTTTATTACATAAATATATGTAGGGAATTTCCATTGAAAAACATTTGGTCGTTACATTCTTCCCCCCTTACTAAATTTCGCCCATGAAATTTCACTTTACACAAACAGGTGAGGGTGTTTCTCCATCATTGCCTCTTCTGGTTCCTATGTTGCATCCTCAAACTTATGTTTCCTCCACAACACTTTGACAAGATGGGTTGTCTTGTTGCGTAGAACCTTATATCTCTGATCCAGAATCTTTACTGGCTACTCCTCATAGGAGATATCATCTTCCAGCTGCACCACCTCTGTGTTTAGTACATGTGAGGGGTCTGGTATGTACTTCCTTAGTAGTGATACATGGAACACATCATGAAATTGAGACATATTTAGTGGAAGTGAATGTTGATAGGCCACGGCTTCAATGCGGTCAAGGATCTCAAAGGGGCCAATACCTTGGGCTTAGCTTCCCTTTCATCCTGAATCGCTGAACTCTCTTCCATGGTGATATTCAAAAGAAGGCTTTATCTCCATCGTCGAACACCAAGTCCCTTTGAAGTTTGTCAGAATAGGTCCTTTTCCAACTTTGAGCAGCTTTGATGTGTTTCTGGATGACTTGAATTTTCTCTATCATATATTTAACATGATCGGGTCCAAGTAGCTTTCTTTCTCCAACTTTATCCCAATAGGTTGGAGTTCTACATCGCTTTCCATACAGAGCTTAATATAGAGCCATCTGGATACTCGAGTGGAAGATATTTTTGTATGAGAACTCAACCACCAATGGTATATTCTGATCCCAACCACCTTTTAATTCAAGAGAGTAGTCTCTTAGAATATCATCAAGCGTCTGAATAGTTCTTTCAAACTGGCCATCATTTTGGGGGTGATAGGCCATGATGAAATTTAATTCAGTATTCAAAGTATGTTGAAGAATCCTGTAGAATTTAGATGTGAACCTTGGATCATGGTCAGAGACAATTGAGATTGGAACACCATGCAGTCTCACCACATACTTCATATATATCTTTTCAAGTTGTTTAAGTGAGAGATCTTCCCGAATAGCGATAAAATGGGCAGTCTTGGTGAGTCGGTCAACCACAACCCATATCACATTATTTACCTTTGACGTCTTCGGGAGACCCATGAAAATGTCCATAGTAATGTTTTCCCATCTCCACATGGTTATAGGCAATGGCTGCATCATACCCTTGGGCATTTTTCGGTCAGCTTTAACTTTCTGACCTACCAAGCACCTTGATAAATATTCGATAATCTCCTTCTTCATGTTATCCCACCAGAAGGGTTATCAGAGATCACGGTACACCTTGGTACTCCCAGGATGGATATATAAAGTTGGGCAATATTCATTATCCATTAGCTCCTTCTTTTTCCTAGGTGATGAAGTCACACAAAGCCGTGTTCCAAAACGAATCACACCACCATCTTTTATATGGAACACCTGTAGCTTCACATCCTTTACTGCATTCACCAACTTTTGTATCTCCACATCATCACATTGTGCTTCTTTAATCATCTCTAGGATGTATGGTTGTAAAATCATTTGGTAAAGGTAGGATGTATCCCCTGCACTTATGATTTCCAAATCCATCCTTTGCATATCCATGTAGATAAGGTCTTTCTTAATCTGCATCATGGAAAGAGTAGTAGGTTATTTTCTGCTTAGAGCATCAACTATCTTTCTCACCTTTCTAGGATGTTATTGAGTAGAGCAATAGTAATCTATGATTAGATCTAACCATCTCTTTGATGCATGTTGAGATCCTTTTGTGTGAATATATACATTAGGATCTTGAGGTCGGTGTATATGTCACACTTCTCTCGATAAATGTAGTGCCGCCAGATTTTCAAGGAAAAAATCACGGCTGCCACCTCTAGATCATGTGTTGGGTAGTTCTACTCATGGATCGTTAACTATCGTGAGGTGTAGGCTATCACTTTATCATTTTTCATGAGTACACAACCCATGTCTTTCATTAAAGAGTCAATATATATCAAGAATCTTTCTCCACTTTTCGATAGTGTGAGTACAGGTGCAGTGATCAGCCTTCTCTTTAGCTCCTTGATGCTTCCCTCACATTCTTCCGTCCGGACATACTTTACCCCTTTCCTTGTTAACTTTGTTAGCGGTCTTGACAATCGTGAGAAGTTTCTCACAAAACATTGGTAGTACCCATCTTATCTAAGAAAACTATCGATTTCTGTGACACAAGAGGGCCTAGGACATTCCTCATTCACCTTTGTCTTTGAAGGATCCAAATAAATTCTTTCACTTATGATCAGATGTCCCAAGAACGTGACTTGATTCATCCAAAAGTCACACTTTCCAAACTTAGCATACAACATATCATTTATTAATATCTCCAACGAAAGTCATAGATGCTCATCAGGTTCCTCCTTGATTTTGGAGTAGATGAGAATATCATCAATAAAAACTACCACAAATTTGTCGAGGTAATGTCTAAAGACTGTATTCATCAATTCTATGAAAATTTCAGGGCCATTATTAAGACCAAAGGGCATCATAAAAAACTCATAGTGCCCACACATTGTACGGAAGGCAGTCTTCTGAATATCTTCCTTCTTTACCTTTACCAAATGATATCCAGAATGAAGATCCACCTTTGAGAAGTATTGAGCTCCTCATAACTGGTCGAACAAGTTATAAATCCTTGGGAAAGGATACTTGTTCTTTATGGTGATCTTTTTGAGTTCCCAAAAATTCATACACAGCCGCATTATTCCATCCTTCTTATTAACAAAGAGAACTGGCGCACCCCATGGCGATGCACAAGGGTGTATGATCCCATTGTCTAGATGCTCTTGTAGCTGCTTCTTCAACTCCTCCAATTTGATAGGAGACATCCTATAAGGGCACTTTGAGATAGGATTAGCTCCAGGTATGATTTCAATGGAGAACTATACATCACGATCTGGGGGAATTAAGGATAACTCTTTGGGAATTACATCACCGTGTTCCCCCACGATTGGAATTTCCTCAACGTTGGAACTTTACTTTGACTCAGCCATTTGGGAGAGGTATTCTTCTTCATAGGTAATAAACACCCACAACATTGAAGGATCTTTCAAAGGAGATTCATGATCATCCTTGCATTTTAAGAGGAGCATGGGACTGTTCAGAATATGAAAATATATTTCCTTTTCCCGACAGTTGAAATGCGCTCTATATAACAAGAGTCAATCCATTCCCATAATAGCGTCTAATTCCACCAAGGGAAGTACTACGAGATTTTCTGAAAGAATCATCCCACATACACAAACATGAAATGAGTCAAACCCTTGGGTTAAAATGATTACACCACTTTTTTTTTTACAGATATATCTACATCATGTTTTCAGGGCGTTGATTCTATAGTTCTAGCAAAATTGTAAGATATAAAGAAATTCGTAGAACCAAAATAAAATAATACTTTTTCCACTCTTGAGTGAATAGGAAGTGTACCTTATACGACTTCATTATCATGATC
Source organism: Viscum album (assembly GCA_963277665.1). Classification (NCBI taxonomy): domain Eukaryota; kingdom Viridiplantae; phylum Streptophyta; class Magnoliopsida; order Santalales; family Viscaceae; genus Viscum; species Viscum album. The sequence continues at coordinate 1,076,331,762 of OY728129.1, forward strand.
CGCCTCCATAGTAGTGATGACATAAGCCTTCACTTATTCCTTTGGATTTGGTGGATAATGACACTGATTACCCTCAAGAACTCGAGGTTTAGTGCACTGGTTTTCATAGTGCCCTAGCTCGTTACAGTTCTAGAAATAGACTATAAGTGGTACTCTCCTTTCATCGGCTACATTCTCCTTCATTTTTGTGTCTTTTCAACACTCTTGAGCATGTTTTCCTTCTTTCCCACACTTGAATCATTTCCCCATCCCTTTGCGGCAGTTCCCATTGTGAAACATCCCACATTTTTGGCATGTGGGTCATTTATTTTTCTTCTCGCCTTTTTCATTAGATACACGAGCTTGAAACTCCATCTTTCTTTTCATATCACTATATACATGGGACCGTTCTCCAAACTACATCTCCACTTTGAGAGCACACCGACCAACTTCTTCATAACTCCAAAAGTATATAATTGCAATAGCCTTTCGAATGTATGGTTTTAATCCACTAAATAATTTCTCAATTTTTCTATCAATGATGATAACAAAACCTGAAGAGTACCTTGCAAGCATTGTAAAATTTTCTTCAAAGGTTGTGACAGATTCTCCTTCTTTTTTCATGAGCTTTATAAATTTTCTCTCCATCTTCGTGTGAAGAGTTCATGGGATGATCTTATTAAGAAACATTATCTTAAAGTCTTCATATTCCATCTCTTCAATTTCCCACCTTGGCCTGGTGTTCTTAATCAAAGCCCACTGATGATCAGCATCTCTATCTAGATGATAAATGGCTAGAGTCACCTTTTCCATCTTAGAACAGTGAAGTGAAGAAAATAGCTTCTCTATGGAGTTGACCCACTATTCCGCAACTAGTAGATCAGAAGATCCACTAAACTTCGGTGGTCGTTGCCGCATAAAACAGTTGATAGCCAGTCTCTCCATCTTTGGTGAAGGGGGATGTTACCCATTATTATAGTTATTTTTCATAACCTGAGATAATTGGGTAATCATCACCATGAAGTTTTGAACTCAACCTCCCAAATCATTGGGGATTTCGTTCTAGAAATCGTTGCACTGACCCTCGCAAGAGTTGTTGGCTTCATTTCTCTTGGTTCCCAACATTTTCTAAAAAGAAAAGGTTAGAAAAAACATAAGTAAACAAGTCATGAATAAATTATTCATTTAAACAATATATTCCTAAAACATAACATATTGGATCCCAATGTAAATATTTTTGTTTTCCTATTTTTACACAATCTCATACTTGAGGTTTTCCCTTGGGTTCACTAATCCTAACTCCCAAATTAACTAAACCTTGCCTCTGATACCAACTATAGCGACCTGAACTTTTCGTACATTACTATAACATAATTTTAAAGATAAAAAGCCTAATCGTATTACACATACATGATCCAAAGGTTTAGTTTCATGGGAAAAATAGGACCACACATAAAAAAATACAACATCAATCTTAATAATTTATTTAATTTCTTCTTCTCTAGGTTTTGATTTGAACTTGTCTTCTCCTTAGTACATGTAGAAACCTGAGGATATACATCAAAAGGGGTGATCTTGAAGCCCAGTAATAAGATATATAAGAATAATATATCATGGCGTGAGTATAATCATTACATATCCAAAATATCCTGAAAATTAGAGGAAGCATAAATTTAAGACTTGAAATGCAGCAATGTATAAAAATGAAACATCATGTCTTAGTTGTTAACTACCACATATACTTGTGAACCATGATAGAATCTTGTTCACACATCATTTCACATTTACTCATGAGATTCATCACTTTACCCAATGCATTGGGGCACTGTATAATTTCGGGCTCACCCGTCACATTGAAACATTCATACTGGGATACATAATTCCGGGCACACCCGTCACATAATAACATTATCATTATCATGATTGTCACAGAGAACAAATATAAAAAGTGAACATCACTAACCCAAGTAAAGTAATGGGTTTCATCTCATAAGAATACATTCATATGCTTTTGGTTCCCAAAATAAAGAGGGAACAACATACTTGATATAATAACCATCAACACTAAATGAGAGGTAAAAGTTGATTTCTTAAAGGAAGATTTCTTTTGGATAACTTTTGGATTGAAATAAACATCACTAGAAAACATTTATTTCCCAAAAAAGGTAAGATAATTATGAATAAATGATCTTTATGGAGTAACCATATCAAAATGGAGTGAATGAGGGAGAACCCGAATACTGAATGTTGGGTTCGAAAATTTCCCCTTACCTTGTACCAGAATTCTTCCATCTCTTTAATGACCTTTATAATGATGTTATATTAATTAATTAGAAATAAAAAACTATTTTTATATTAATATAATTAATTCTGGTTTCATTATTTCATATTATGTTCCTTTTGATGACTTATAGAGTTTAAAAATATCGTTCGTGGATGTTCGTTTTTATGGTTATTCTTGGGGGGTTCACTTGTATTCTTAAATTGAAGTTGGGGTAGAACATGAGTAAACATCATGAAATGATATTACATATCATTAATTATATTTCAGGAGTTTTTATGATCTTATAATGAATTATATTAGATCCATGTGGATGAATCATTAGATAAGAATTAAATGATGGTTAGTTGGGTCAATTTGGGCTGTTTTTGGATCACAACGAACATGTTTTAACTTATCACATAGTTATATGGAAATAGGTTATTTCCAGTACCTTAAATATAACATAATACATATAACATATTCAGTTTCAACCATAAAAATTGTTTCATGACCAGATATGAAGGTATAAATGTAAGAAGAAAGCATGTCATTCTTGAAGGTGATAAATTAACTTCTCACGATCAACGTTCTCTTTAATAAAATAAAAGGAAGAGGGAAATGAGGTTGGATGATATAATATACCATTGGAATAATAAAATTTATCTATATTTATAATAATTTAGTCACAATAATATTTGGATGAATATATTTTGGTAGAGATCAAGAAATGAACTTGAACTTGAAAGGAAATTAAAGGAGAATATGGAGGGAAATTACCTCAAGAATCCACCTCTTGAGAACCTCATTAAGGGACTACGAATGGTATTTTGATGAGAAAATAATCTCGTGAACGTGGGGTAGGGGCTTGGGAAGGTGTTTGGGAAGAGTTTAGAGAAGTCTTGGTGGTTGAGAGGTGTGAGGAAATTGGGGTGTGAAGGGTGGCTTTTATAGTGGAGGGGGCAGGGGTTTCCTTAATATAAAATTCATTAATTTATTAATTTCCCCTATGAAAAGGGATAGTGTGTCTTGAATGAAAAATAAGAGTAATTATATCATTTTATCCTGACCCAAGTCATCTTACATTAGTCAAACATCACACATGACTCTATAGTTAGCTTGTTTAGCTTATTTTTGTAAATTACAGTATTTCACTATTCATAAAAATTCTAGTATCTCAGAAAAATCCCAAAAATTTACCCCAAAAATTTCTCAATTTGTAGAATCCAAAAATGAACTACATTTTTTAAAAATAATTTTCTAAATAATAGTAATTTAATATTTAATTTAAATAATAATTTACATTAAAAAACAGTTTTTAATATTAAAATTGATTTTATAGTGCTCTTAAAAATTACGTATGGTCTTATAAAATTATCAAAAAATAAGATATTGATTGGATAATTATTGAACACATTTTAAGAAAATATATTTTCTTTTAAATTAATTAATTAATTATAATTACTTTATTATGACTTACAAAATTCCAAAACCATTACTAAGGTCAAATTGTCACTTTTTAATATGTCTACATATTATTTAATTATTCATGGGTAAGTTTAATCTTATGTTTTATGATTTACTATTAATAAGGGTCATAATACTATTAATAAGTGTAGGTTACTATTCACTAGGGTACGTTATTATTCACTGAATGTTTTTTTTGTTTCATCAGACGCCAAAAATCAACTTGAGCATAACCGTGTATGTTGGATTTTTAATATTCCAAACAGAGACGTGAAAAACTTATGTTTAAAGGTCACTTATCACTTAGTAGTTCATTATGTTGTGATTTAATGTTATTTTATGACAAAAATATAAGAAGGGAATTTCCAATGAAAAACATTGGGTCCTTACATGTTGTAACATGTATTACTTGATCTCTTCAAAGGCAGTCTGACACTTCCCATCCCATTGATAATCGTTACCTCTCTTCCTGAGTGAGGAAAAAGGATTATACTTTCTAGCCAGGTTTGAGATGAATCAATATATATAGGCTAGGTAGACATTAAAGCCTCGAAGCTCACAAATGTTTCTCATAAAAGACATCTAACTAATGGCCTTGATTTTCTCCATATTGATTTTGATGCCTCTATATCTGACAATGATGTCGAGAAACATTACATAGGTGACCCTGATGGTACACTTGAAGGGGTTCATCTTCAAGAGGTGGGATAAAAAAATGAACACATTATCGAGATCTTTGAGATGCTCATGGCTTTTGAGAGATTTAACCACAAGATTGTCCATGTAGTATTCCACTAATGTCAAAAAGAATGGCTGAAATGTACGATACATGGAATTTTGATTGGTGGCACATGAATTATTTAGACCGAAGGGAATCACCGGGTAGTAGAAAGTACCATGTTGTGCCTTATAGTCTATAGACTCTTCATCATATGGGGCCATTCGAATTTGGTTATACCTAAGTTACACATACATGAAGGAGAGATCTTGGAAACATGATGTGGCATCAATCAACACTTTTGTCTAAATAAAGGAAAAATCATCCTTCAAACAGTGATAGATGAGATCCCATATTTCTATTCTGACCATGATATGTCATTTCTTCTTCCTGAAAGGCACAATGTTGAAAACCCATATGGGGTACTTGACCTCCTAAATTTTGTTGGATTTGAGGAGATTATCATCATCGACCTTGACCATGTCACCATGAGAAGGGTTCGTCTTTATGTGAGTTTGTTTAAACCCACAATGATTTGCTAAAAGGCCTTGGGGGTGGATTAAAACCTAGTGGTCTAGCCCTAGAATCTCATTATAACTCCTAAAAAATACATCATGATACTTCTTTAGGAAATCCATGTATCAATGTTTCTCTTTGATAGGAATATGGGTATTGATCATAGGTGGTTTTGGATCCATCTCGTTAACAAGGTTCACATGTATCAATTCATCGACAATGGTAAATAAACACTCATATAATTCAAGAGGATCATCCTCCAAATTCTCTTAATCACTCACAGAGGAGGATTCCTCAGTAGGAGGTGATTCTTAGGAGTAGAAAAATCCGGACAGGACACAGGTGCCAGCCTGAGTGGCGGTGGACACCACATCAGGGAGCTCCTGTAATGCTGAAACCATAAAGATGAAAGTTGTCAAACCGATCCCATATGTACTTCCGCCCAAGGGACCACACTTGATAATATCAATGAAATAGTGGAATATTGGCTTGATCTAGTTTATCCCAGCCCAGTGAAACAAGAAAGTATGACGTATTTTTTTTCCATGGGGCAGACATCCACATACTTTATTGGAGTAGGGGGATCTGTGATCACCTGATCTTGAATTGTATAGGAATAAAAGGTGATCTTCCAACATCCATTATAGTTGGGAATGTGCTTCCCCCATAATTCCAGAAATGACAATGAATTTCCCCAAGTATACAGTCATGGACTCCAATCAGTGGATTGGGAAAATGTAGGAGTTATATAGGCCTGTCCACGGGTTGGTCACATCTATAGCATGTTCATCCTCATTAAACAGAATCTACTTATCCTTGAACTTTTAGTAGTTATCCTCTAGGTAGAGGGATTAAAAATAGGAAAATGAAGAATCATTACCTTAGAGTATGCCTACTCGACCATTAAGGGAGTAGTTAAGGAATTGGTGATATAAGGAATGTACTGTTATGTGCACGTAATGCCATGGCCTACCCATCAACAAATTATAGGTGGTATCCTGTGAGGAAAAAATAAAATCAGTGCTGGATACCATGAAACCAAACTGGGTCTTTAGAAAAATCATTCCAACTAGTGTTTGTTCCTTTATATCTTAACCTTGAATGTTTTATGTTAGAGGGACTCAGATCGTCCTTAGACAGCCCCGACTTTTGTACTGTCTCTGTCGGGATGAGGTTGATCCCAGAGCCTGTATCAAAAATTCAACGGTGAACCTCTACTCCATTGAGGTGGATAGTGATGTACAGTTAGTTGATATTCCCCATTATGTGAGGGCCTTCAAAATTTCCAGATAAAGAGATAATGGCCTACAATTATGCATGGTGGGCTATCTCAGCGTGGAAACATTCTGCAGTTCCTACATCTATCTAAAATATATGGGGGTTTCTTGATGCCTTGACATGGGCCTCATCCATATCTGATGATAGGAAAAGAGCCTCAAGGATAGATATCCTTATAGTAATAATGGTAAGATTCTTAAGAATATCATAATTTTGTTCCAAACACGATCTTCTACTAACAAGAGGTCCTTCTGTGGCGAGATGTATTATCGGACCTTCTGGCTAAACTGGTGGCTGACTAGTGCAGGTATTATCCCACTGCTGAGTATTCAAAAAATGGAGTTTCTACTAGATGAGGGTTTCATGACTAAGGATAATATGTAATCAAACACGGACGATCACAACACGATTGTGGTGGCTCCTCCTAATCAAGTAGCAAAAAACAGAGGTGGAGGTGTGTATGGTGCGACATGATGAGAAGTCTATGCATACAGAGCTCCTTGTTGGGAATATTATCTAGTTGAGGTGGAATGAACCTCTTGGTTGGAATCACTAACCAATGCTTCCTGGTGACTAATTTAATTGTGTCTCCATTGATGTTGGCGTTGTCTAGGGACATTGGCATGATTTTTACAATGCTCTTCATCTTCATAAACCATATAATGGTTTACCAGCTAAATGGTATTAACTGAAGAATACCCTTGATCTTCACATGAGGATTCCTCCATTACTGGACATATTCTGGGGGGATTTTTAAATTCTGAGGACATGAAATCGCTGAGAGTATGGGATGCCAATGTAATTTATGGGGGACTCAGATTTAACTTGCATCGTCGATACAAGCCCTTCCGGAGAAAGGATGTCTAATATGTTGACTCAGAAGTAGTGGTTATGGGTGACATGGTGACTATAAAATGATTTGGTCTATTCAATCATACATGAATAGTAACTTATACAAAGGATAACTCCTTACGAGCCATCCAAATGTCATATTTTTGGGACGCATAGTTTGAGACCTGCTGCCACTCACCTTCACTGTCACTGTTGCTGTCGGGCTGTATGAATACATAGGCCACCTATTCCGGTGATGAACCTAAACTGACTATGTTGTTATCAACCTAGTATTTAAGAAAATATTAAAACACATATCAATCCTTGAGGGTGTTCCCTAGAATTTAGTGATGGGGTTGTAATTGGTTTGATCAGTGAGACCTTCCACTTCGAGTCTCGTGCACTTCAAAAACTCTAGAATTCCTTATTCCAAGGCACATTAGAAATAATCACAGAACCTAAGCCTCATTAAATGAGTAGGTCTACATTCCTCTTTCTAAGAAGGTGGATCAGGGAGCCTGGCCCTGAGGAGGGGCTCGAGGAGCCTATTGAGGAGGTGGAACATGGTTATCTCACCTAGGTAGTGGCGGTGTGCTACACAGTGGCGCCTGCCGATTCTTAGGTTGTAATTGCTCGGATGGAGGTTTTGCCTAAGGTGGCGGTCCTCTGTGAGGATGTGGAGGTGGCTACACTAGTAATAAATCCATCTTCTCGGTAGCCTCTATTTGTGTTAACGCGATAGGCTCTAACTTAATGGTTCTTCTCTTGGGAACTACAGGAGGCAATAGACGTGCCTGCTTGACCAGCTAGAAGGCTTCATCTAGATACTATGATTTTTTAGAGAAAACCCATAATTCACCAGGATAGTTAAGAGTGATGAGTGAGTGGAAATGTTCACTTGTAACGTTCCAAAAACACATTGTCAGTTGCTCTTCCTGAGTCAGTGGAATGTCAAGGGAGTAGGTGAGGCCCTTACACCAGGCTACAAAGTCCACTACCTTCTCGTTAGGCCTCTGTCCACACTTGAATAGGTAGGCAATACTCATCCTTCGTGTGGTGGAACAGAATTGGTAAATAAGAATCCTATGATGATCCTCCCAGTCATCTCCTGACCCAATGGGTAGCTAGTTGTACTAGAGAAATGCATGGCCTTCCAATGATTGTATGAAACACCGAAGTTTGGTGCCCTCCAACTACGCCCAATTTCATAGCATGGCTCCACAACATGAGATGAAGTGGGCTATATGATTTAGTGGATCACACATCCCATTGATGGGGGAAATGTAGGATTCACGAAACCAAGGGTGCTGGTATATCATCCACCCATGTCAGATATGGATTTCCCTCGAGAAAAATTGCCACCTCTCGAGTTTCCAAAGTCTTGAGGTGGGAACTGAGAACTGCCATTGGATCATCTAGGTAGGGTTTTTTTTCCTTGATGATGATTCCTAACCAATAGTGCATCGGAAGGTTACTCAACATGATAAGTAGTCCCAAAGTATCACGGAGTGGAGGGTGGGATGACGGACTGGACTACTTTGGGAATGACCTGTAGAGTGGCTGGGAGAACCTGATTTGGGTCTTGAGGATTATCGCGCAGCTCATGTGGATTTGGTAATACATATCACACCCAGTTTCCATAAACTATGGAATATAGCATGTCATTTTGGGTAGGATGGCCAAGGTCACCCACATGAACTCTTTGGGAGGAGTGTGTACCTTCCCCTACTGTCCCAATATAGGAATACCAGAGTTTGGTTGTTGTTCTGTAGCGCGTTCTGCGAGAAGTTCATCGAACATCTTTTTATTCTCTACAATCTATTGAAACAATGAATCCTTTTCTAGATCATCTTCCTTTTTCTATAATATTCCATGTGGGTAGGTGGATTTGAAGGCCTGAAGATACACTTTTCCCTTATTAGGATTCTGACCAAGGGATAACGACTCCATAGGTGTAGGAAGACACAGTAAATTTATTTCATAACGAGTGACATTTCCCAAAGGATCCAATAAGTGAGGAACTCCCCCATGGGGTAAGTTCTTTTTAGAGGGATCTATCTCATTCTCTCCCTCTGATAAGTTGGATATGTTTACTGCTACTTTACCTAAATTCATATCCTCAATATCTCCTGTAAAGTCAAGTTGGCACTAAATAGGACTTATATGAAGGGCCACATACTACCCCCAACCAAGGATCTGAACATGGGGGAAGCCTCATTGATAATTCTGTGGAGAACATTAAATCATAGAACACATCATTACTAGAGGTTTCGATGATGATCGGGCGACTTAGGGGGCTGAGCCATACGAAGCGCAACCATGTTGACCATAAGACATTGCTGGACAATATATTCAAAGTGTTCCCAGCTCTTGGGGTAAGCCACCCACCGATAATTGAGATATATGTGAATCACCCAGAGGGTTTTGTAGATGCACATGACAAACTATTAGGTAAGAAATTATGGTGTAATGAAGTTCATGGTCACAACTGGCCATAACATCTCTGGGAAACGATCTGCTGTAGGGATCTCCCACGAGCATCTCGGCTCAAACTCAGGATCGACCCTTGGATTCCCCATTCATCTACAAGGGTGGCTGAGGGACAAGTAATGGCACTAAAGCAGACATTTCAGATGTTATATTCGCCAATAGAGAATACAGAGTGAAAGATGACAAGCCACCATATCTTGTCTATTCTCCGAAGAATAAAACGATTGCACCACTACATCTCAGTAAGATGGAATAGTGACCATAGCAACCTGTGTCGGGGCTGTGATTACTGATGGTGGATCATTCTATTTATCATCCTCCATCGTCCCTTATAAAAACTCTCCATGATGTATGGTCGAGGTAGAGAATAATCCCATTGATGATAGGGAGTATTGAATGCACATGCCCAATAAAGAGGAAAAATATTCCTCCTCATGTTTTTATCTTTATAGGGAGGTGGTAATCTGGTGGAACTCAAATTATTGATGAATGAGGATTATATTCCTTTTTTATAACCTGTACCTTGACATTGAATAGAGGGGTGAGGTTCATTTACCAAATCACATTCTGCCTCAGAATCTGAGAAGCTGACGAGTTTAATCACAGTCTGAAACGTCTCAGTATTCTTCATTTGGTAGTGGAAACCTCCCCTATCATGAGATGGATCTTCAGGGTAGGGTAGGTATTTTAAATGAGGAGTAACTTCTACTACACTAATGTTGTGTTGGATAGGACATCAACCTTGTAAAGATGGTGTGTGAGGAGTACTGAAAAAAAGTTCAAAGGGAACAATGGGAGGGCCTCTGTGCCATCTGGTTGGCGCGGATGGAGAATCTATGTGGGATGTATGGGATTGGGTAGGACCTCTGCAGGAGCTAGTGGGAACATGGACAATAATTCAATGTTTGTTTCCTTATACAGTGATGGAATTAGGTGGCCTACATACTAGTCAAATAGAACACAGTTAGGACCTCCAAGTAAGACACCAATGAATTGGGACAGATCTCCGCTTCACTAATTTCTGGGATGAGGAGTAAATTCATTATTTATAGTAAGAAAATGGGGAATAACACCACATTGTTGGTTGAACAGATGAGGAGGGTCTTCTAATTGGAAATCGTCGACAGGAAGAATGACTCCATACTTAGGATCACTGGTGTGGGAGAAACAACTATTTTGGATGTTAGTTTGGTGGGGAGGGCCTTCATTAAAACTGATTGTGGAATGAGGAAGACCTCTATGCCATGATTGGGAGTAGGGAGGTCTTTTTCTATCATTATTAGTGGCACATGGATGACCTCTATGCTAGACATAATTAACGTGGGTATCCCGCGATGTGTGTTACCTATTTCGGCGACCAAGAGAGTCGTCCTAACCTGACCATGGGGCATTTGGGGAATTGATCCATATCAGTCTTATAAGTTCCCATGATCAGTATAAATGGGGCATTGGTTGTATATTTCATTGGTGGAACGGTCCACGATAGCCATTGATGGTGATGCCCCCGGGAAGGCATCTTTCATATCTTTCACATGACGTTGGCATCAAGTTAATCAGATAGGGGCTGGTGGGTAAGGTGTAAAACACACCTGCACCTCAGCCTATGCGGATCAGTGGTGGTGCTGATGTGGCTTGGTGGGATCCCTCCTTGGTGGCCCTGGGATGGGATCACATCTGTTCTAGCCTAGAAATACCTCACCTTATTGGTGTAAGGGAGTGAGTTGTCAAAGAATTCCATGGAGAGGCTTTTGAAATGGTTGTAGGTTGGGGTGCGAAGTAGTGTCTCACTACGTGGCCCTTGGTGGTGGAGGTATCGATGAGGCATTGAGGCCTTTAGGTCATGTCAGCCAATATCTCGAGTTGGGATAATCTCTTCTTCCTCATATCATAGGATAGTTTCATAAATCACCTTCCTCTGAATGAGTTTGGATGATGAAATATGTCATGTTAATCCAGTATCCATGGATTTGGAGGACGTTGAAGAGGAGGTGGAGCTGAACTTGATTAAACTATTTGTCTTTCCCTGGCCCCTGCGTCAGTGGGTGGGTGGTGATCAGCTTCCTGTCAAAACATCTTGGGTTCTGCGAAGCAGGATGATTCATCCATTTGTGCTGAAAGAGGGAAAGAGACATCAAGTGACCTAGTACCATTCTGTATTCCATGGTTGGAAAGAAGGATCCATGCTGACAATGTCACAGGCTAGGATGTCCAACATTCAACTACCCTAATATCTAGTTAGTTTCATACCTGGCCCACTATTTTCCAGGAACGACTAGGTGACGAAAAGATGGATCTGGTGGCGTGATTATCCCTTGATGTCTTAAATCCTATTAATATTCACATAGTAGAGAATAAAATTCATGTCATGTACAACATTTCTGTTCTTGACTCTTTTTCTGGGGCGTGCATCTGCCTATTTGGATTCCTAGATTTTTTCCCAACATTCTCACTTTCCAAAGGCGGTAGACTTCCTATGATTATTCAGGGGAATTTTCTTCTTGGTAAAAAATGGATGATGGGATGTCGTTATCTCTTGCATTGTATTTCTCCTCAAAATTCATCTCCAAGTCTAGGTCCCCATAAAACATTTAGACGTTGTTTCTGAAACTCTTCCCACTGCTTTATATTTTTGGATGCCAGTTAATTACACTACATTTGTCTGGAAATTATAAGGGGTCATGTGAGGGAAGAAAACACCCATCGTGGGAGTATTCATGTTGGACATTGCTAGTGTGTTTGGACACTGAAACACTGATACATTTGGGTTTCTTCTCCTTGTGATAGGGATTAGTGATGTTGTGGAAGCCCGAGGCATCCCACATTGTGTTCGGGGAATTATATGCCATAGGAATTCCCCTAACATCATCCTCATATTCCCATGATTAACACAGGGTATGTTGTAAGTTTAATGTCCATTAAAGATGGATCAGACTGATCATAACATTGATAGGAGTCGATCAGATGGGTACATCCCCATGAAGGACCACCTGAGGGGTTTACTGGATGAGTGGATCAAAACGTCCAATGAAGATTGATATGAGGATTCTTGGTTCCCCATATAGGGGACACCAGGGTTTACAATTGTTTAGGATTAGACATCCGGGAGTTTTCATATGTAACCTATCCAATGATTCAAGGATTAACAACCAATTTAGTTTGAATAGAGGTGTGGAATTAGGGTGTGTGTGGATAACAATGACCTGAAGAAGATTCTAGGGGTTATTGGTGGTTAGCAGTCCATCGCAAGACGGACACTCTTGGTTGGATGATTGTGGATTTTAAGGGGCTTATACATGGTCAGCTTCCCAGGTATCACAAGTAACAATGATGGGATGGATGACATGACCTCATATAGATGTGGATGTCTGGGAATGTATAAATATGGTTGATGGATGGTTGACTAAAATGGATAGGAGGAATTGGATGGAATCGACGTGTAGATGATGGTGATGTTGGGCTTTATCCTCAAAAAGAATTCCTTCATATCCCGATGGTGGGGAATCAATGTCCATATAGTTCGTTGGGGCGATGGGACATCAAATAAGGTATATCGTGAGAATAAATGCATGGATTGGACGCTGAGGATGTAGAACCTCATGGTTGGGGCATGACCTTCCAAAAACAAAAAGATTCAAGGGAGAACGAATGATGGGATGTGGGTGATGGTCCAGAACCATAGGGAGGATTATTAAGTATCCACATGGAAGGGAATAAAATTACATTTAGTTTAGGGTGGGGGCATAGAATATGGGTGTTCATAGAGGACAACGATCCGACAACAAGTTGTGGTAATGTGTGTTTTTCGGCCCAATGGTTGGTCTGATACCACTAGGATGGACAAAGAATGTGTGTCCAAAAAAAGGGGACAACAAAGGTTACCAGTGATTGGGGTTGAATATCAGTGAGTATTCCTACAAACATTGTCTATGATATAGGGGTCGAAACCCATATATTTTATATTTATAAAATTTAGCATCATGTGGGATGAAAAGGGTTCATATAGTTTAACGTCACGTGGGAAGAGGGTTAACTGACATGAGTGGTCGGGACCGATGGGTGTTGGGCTTGATCCTTAGATAGGCTTCCTATGTAAATTTCTATAAAAGGGAAATGATCAATGTCTACATTGTTTGGAATGGTGGGATTTGGACTTACACGTTAAGGAAACCCAAGGACGAGGCCATGGATGGTGCCTACTCAAAGCCCACACGAGTCATGCTCGGTGTGAGTAAAAAGAGGCAGAAAAGGCATGATGATCACATCATGAAAGGTGAGTCCATGAGCAATAGAGTGTGAATTATGCATAGTTGTAGGAATAAAGAATAAAAAGGTGAATATGCTTGGTTAGTAACCTAAGGAGATTGAGATTTTTAATTACTCTAGGATGGAGGCCTAATGGAGATAATGAACAAAGGGAGAAAGACATGGTATCGAAGGTACATCTTCTCATCGCTCCACCAGGAATTGCTCATTGAAGAAGAAAGGAGGAGAATGAATAATACATCCCAGAATAAAATATAGGGGCATACCCCTAGATGTTTTCCCTTTCTAGTGGACATATGTCGTTCCAGGAAAGTAGGATCTAATTCCATGTTACCGTGGAGATGAGAGGGAGTGAAAAATGTCCAAGGAGGGGAACCCTGTGTATATTTCATGGGGTGAGGCTATAGTTTAACATCATTGGATATGTACTATGGTGATTGGTAGTTTAATATCATGTATCTCGGATGATGAGGATTCACTTCTCACCCCTAGGACTTACATAACTTGCACACTTTAACCCTTGGTGAATGGAAGGCACCTGAAATGTCGTGTGGGGATGGGGTCGTGGATTTATCCACTGAGGGGATCATGTTATCATGGCTATGTGAATAATCAATAGTTGTTAGCATTTCTATTTGATGAAGCATGAAGCCATGCAACATAATATGAAGAACTACCCAAGGGACCATGAAATTACATCGTACCACACTAGATGGCTGTAACGATAAAAGCATGTGCATGATAGGGGTGTCATTCATATGACATGATCAGGCATGGTTCCTTAGGTTGAGGATGACACATGGATCAAATTAGGAGGGGAGTGCACAATATTAGAGGTTGCATGCAATATGGGGCAGTTGCGCACAAAACGAATATATTCCCGCAAAACAATTCCAATGAAAGGAGAAACTTATGCGCAAGATGGATATTTAGTGTGAAAATTACATAGAGTAAAAGGAAATAAATTTGGATCAAGACCAAGTGGTCCCACCTGAAAGGGTACCCCTTGGAGACCTGTCAATCGAGACCTAATACCTTGAGGTCATGGTGTTCATTACGCGGTCATAGAAGTGGAGTCTTTTTAATGGTAAAACATCAGTTCATCTTCTGTAACTATTTTTGAAAGGTCTGGGTTACACTTCTATTTATAGCCAAATACTTTGGTAGTATCGCACAAGAGGAGTGGTGTAAAAAAGGCTGTTTAATTTTTCATTATGTGAGGAAGGGTTTTCACACCTCAGGGAATCTTGCGCACAGGACTCCATTCCTTCATTCTCGTTCCTTGGCATGTTATTGAGGAAGTCATCGAGATAGGATCCCTTTGATGTTTATTGGGCACAAAAGTGTTTTAATGCCCATGTAATCTTACATGCACACCATTTTTCCATCGTTCTAGGGCCTTGTCGTGTTTGCAGATAGTCACTGTGGAAACCATCATTTGACATCATATTGGGTGCACAAGATTTTTCATGCCTCATGGAATCTTGCGCGGACCCCTTAATTGTTGTGTGAAACACCCTCTTGCATCACAAAATTGTGTTTGGATTCTTAAAATGCCTTTGATTTCCTTAATAGTTCCCATTCATGGCACTATCTGATATTCAATGTCAACAATGTCTTATTATAATTTCATTTAAAAGATTTCCAAAGTAATCGTTGTGTGTGCTTTGTATGGAATTTTTTGACAAATTAAAAAATGGTTGTTCTATTCTTAACATACACAATGACAACTAATTTTCACCACTGTGATTATTATTTAATTTTTAGGATCCTTTGAAATCATAAATATTTTATAAATGAAAAGCCATATTCCCCTATTTCATTGGTATATTTTGTTTTGAAAATGGGTATTTTTAAAATTAAAGGTTATTTTTATATGAAATTGATTTTAATATTGGTTTAATAATATTTATTCCTCTATAAAATTAGATGCTTTTATTATATTAATTTTTTATATATTAACACCATTTGTTTAATCATATAATTAATTGAGGTTGATCTATTATGATATTATCTACCTGATTTTATTGAATGGTTAATGAATGTTTTACTATGGATGTCCTATTTTGATACCATTCATTTTTTATGGTTAAATTATTCACATTTTATAAGATATTTTTTTATTAAAAATGATAATGCTTCACTCCTTTTATACAAGGAATGGATTAAAATTATTAAGTGATGTGCATGGCCTGTTATAGTCCCTTGGTAGATCAGTAAGTTTCATGAAACACAAAACATATGGTTTTGTCCTAGGCCTTACCCATTTATTAGATTATTCACGTTAATCCTTGAACATATTATATTATTGGAAAGAAGCCACATGGTATGTTTTAGATAGTCATCATTATGCATTCCATCATAATGAATCCAGTTGTTAATACTCGATGTGATTATTCAATAAGAAGAATATCCATAGGTAATTTTCCTAGATCATGGCATTATTTAAATGGAATTTGTGAATATATTTAAATTTTCATATTATTAATCCCATATTCACTCATAGAATATGATGTAATCTTACCCTTAATGATCATTTGAGCTCACCCATATCATACGTTTCATTTTCCCCCAGGATTCTAAGAAGTTTATTTGGACTGATATGTAGGGTTATATAAAGGGTGCATAATGTAAGACTCAATTAAATTATTTTTGTATACTATTTTCTAGTTATAATGTTAATTTAAAGAATGTATCTACTTTAAAAGACTACTAAACCATTCGGTCCTTTGGGATGTGATAACTTCTATCCTCTGCCAATGTAATAAAGTAAAGCACCAACTCTAGGATACCTAGACCTCGGTCTTTACATGTTTCTAGTAGAAAAGAGAGTAAAATTTAGATGAGAATATGGAAACATATTAAATAATTATATTATTAGAAAATTTATGGAGTTCAATAAGGATAGTTTATAATATTCCGTTAAATAAAAAGAGAGAAATCCCAAAAATTTAGAATGTAAAATAAATTTTATCATATTTTGTAACTTTTAAATTGAAAAACCATGAAATAATAAACTGAAATAAAAAATTAATCATCACTAATAATTATTTACTCTTATTAAATATATCAAATGTTCAGTATGTGCACCACATAAAAGTTAAATGGTGTATACTAACAAATATGGCTCAATAGAGTGAAAATTGAGAAGATATCTATTACGTCACTATTTCTATTAGATTTGCATGATTTAGCCTACTTTGTAATAGATTTAAAATTTTTATTAATTTATAAAATAACCATATACATATTTATAATATTATATATGATCCTCTTATAACATCTCATCACCCTTATATTAATAACATTTCATTATTAATATTGTTTTGGGTGTCAACTGCTTTATTTCCTCATGCATGTTTTTTCATGGAAGTTCCAATTATCATGAATAAGATATAGTAACATAATATCTATAATTATATTAAATTTATAATTATCATATTTATTCATTAGATACATTTTTATAAGCATTCTTAAAATTTGGACATGGAAAATTAATCACATCGTTTTGTGGAGATGGTAGGTCATGCGTACATAAGACTGAAGTTATCCATTATTAATTGTGTAAAATTTTAATTAATTAGATGATATATTAAATTTAAATAATAAATAATATTTTATAATTATCATAGATATTCATTTTTTCCATCATTATGACTATCAATTTGATTAAGTGATGGAAAACAAATTATATCGGTTCACGAGGGGGTAGTCCACCTTACACATGAGTGATGGTTTTGCTACCAATTTAATGGAGAGGGATATGGATAAATATTATTCCATAAACATAATGATATATTATTATATGGGAGATATTTTTTTATTATAGTTAATTTTTTAATTCATAATTAATTGTGGTAAAACAAGAATAAAAAAAAGAAAGATCATTGTGAAGTCAATTCCTTCACCTAGAAGAACCTCCTTTGGATATCTTGTCAACGACCCTAGGATTGGTCTTTTAGGTAGAATTGTACATATATAAAGTGTAAAATGATTTTGGGGAGAAATTATGGTTGGATTTCGATACGATATATGGCCCAATAGGTGTGAATATGTGAAAGTAGGAGGTTCCATTTTAGTATTGAGGTTAGTGGAAGACTTGTAATCTTTATAACTTTTTCAATAATGTCATTTAACATTCATGAAAATATGTATAAAAAATAGGTCATATTGAAATGGGATAATGTTATGGTAACAATACAACCTCAATGTGTGGATTTCTATGGATTTATTTTTCATTTTGGACCTTATATTTTTTGGTTAATCCCCTGGTAAACGTGTTTCAACTTCAATTTCTGTAATTAAATTTTTATTACTTTTAGAATTTATTAAGAATGAAAATTAGTTAAAATTGATATAAAATATTAATTATAGTTGATAAAAATGTTTAATTTATTTTTTCAAATTCAATTCAAAGAATTAATATATTTTAATTTTGAAATAAACCTACAAAAGGTGTTGAATTTTTTTTAGGAAATGTATTTTTCAATAATTAGATGATGTTAAAATAATTATATAACTAGATATAATAGTTACATTAATTTTTATTAAAATATATAAATATATAACATATTAATTAATTTTTAATCAATCATCATTAAATTTTATTTTAATTAATTAATTTGGAATTACATTATTACTTAAATAATAGTTTTCCAAAATCATATCTATTTTTTAATCCAAATGATTTTATATTTATTTAAATAAAATTGATAGTAAATACATTATTTATTCTACATATTATAACATAATATGAAAAATAAAATTAGTGATAATTAAATAAAACATTTTTTATTGTTAATAATGTCTTATTTCTATGAATAAATTTAAAAAATGCATTATAAGCTTATTTTGACCAAGTATGTTCAAATTGGTATTCATCCAATAAAAATTTAAATTTTGTTCTATGAAATATTAAAATGTGAATTTTATGATTTATGTATTCAACTTAAATGTTTAAATAATAAAATTGAAGCTCAGTTGTTGAATTGTTTCCTCCTAAAAAAATTTATTCATTGTAATTTTCATGGATATTAATTTATAATAAAATAAGGGTTGTTCTTCTTCATAACATACTCCAAATCCCATATTGCTTATTCCATTTCATGATATCTCTAATTTAACTTTACCAGTCAATATTTTCGGTTCCTCGATACATTATATCCAGTGTCAAGATTCTCTATGGTCTTTTTATTGAAAGATAGATTAGGTTTCAATTCAATTTCATAAAATGTTGGAACATGTGTATAATATGGAATCTACATCCTTAAAAATGATATCTGGAAAGCATTATATAATTTGGAGATATTTGGTCGAATTTACACTAAATAATCCATATATCTAATTCCTTACGTTATTTCAATGGGTCTGATGTACCTCGGGCTCAAGTTTTCCTTCTTACTAAATCTTATGTCACCCTTACATTGAGATAATTAAAAGGAAACATGTTTTCCCATTTGAAATTCCAAATCATTCCTCTAATTAGACATATTAATATTTATTCTTCATTAAGAATGTATAATATGTGTCTGAATAGTTTTTACCTTTATCATTGTCTCCTCAATAATTTTTATCCCTAAAAGATTTATTTCACCAACAATATCCCAAAATGTTTGAGTATGAAAGAATATTCCATATAGTGCTTCATATGATTCCATTAGAATACATGAGTGAAAAAAAATTCTTTATAAAAAAATATAAAATAAAAATGTTGACCAAACATACCTCGAAATGAATGTTGTCCTAATATCAACACATCTTCTAATTTTTTAATTGACTTTTTGCACTATCTATAAATTTGATAATGGAAGGTGGTGCTCAAATAATGATCAGTATCAAGATCTATATAAAGACTCTTCCAAAATGTAGATGTAAAATTATGATTATGATAAAAAATAATCGAAATAGGTACACTATTAAGTCTAATAAAATCATTCAAATAGATTCATTAATGGAACCCAAAAGGAAAGTCTTCTCTTACAGAAAGTAATTGTGGAAATTTGGTTAGGTGATCAATAGTAACCCATATCATAACATTATTTAAAAAATTATTTGGTAATCTTGGGAAAATTCCATAGTAATGTGATCCCATTTACACAAAAGAATATGTAAAGGTTAGATGAATCCTATAGTATGTTGTCTCTGAGCCTTCACCTAATTAATATCCAATCATATTGATATATAATCCATAATTCTCCCTTCATTCTATCCCGCTAACTATATTCTATCAAATCCCTATACATCTTGGTTCCTCCAAGGTGTATAACGCTATTTGAGATATGATTATTGGAATATGTAGAATTTGAACGAATCCAAAATAATTCTATCTCTAAGCCACCACCCAGTGAAACGCCAAGAATATTGATACATAATAAATAATCCCCCCTTCATGTAACCCAATATAAAATTGTTCCCTCAAATACTTATAATTTTTGGTGCTACCATAGTGTATATAGAAATTTGAGCTTTGAGAATCATCAAAGAATTTTATTATCATATTAGTATAAATATAACACACATCATCTTTCCAAATTTTATAATTCCATCATTATATCAAAAATATTCTTAATTCCCATCATTCATAGCTTTAATGTTTTTTTTAGAAATTCTCATTATCATAACGTGAACATTTTATTTTTTATAATAAATTCTCTTTCTCAATAATTTGAAAAAGGTGTAATGTTCACCCTTCATAATTCTCAAACACATATTCACTAAATTTATGAACATAAGATCCATGTAAATCATCACTTTTGACAAAACTCAATGATATTTCCAACCCAATACATCTTCTATCATATTTTCCATCCCTAGGTGGTAGTATATTTAGAAATAATAATAAACTATTATTTAGATCCATATCGTTTGCCTCATATTGAGATGATTCTTCGAAATGATGTATTTTAGGATCTTATGGTCTATGTATATCGCATATATTTCACATTAAGTATAATATACCCATATCTTCAATGAAAATATTATAGATTCCAAATTAAGATCATGAGTTGGAAAGTTTTTTATCCATTTGATCTTTACCCCATTACGTCTAATATTAGTTAACATGTTATCCAATTAGTCTGATTTTTTAACAAACATTTGAATGTAACCTACCATAAAAATGAAACTACATACCCGAGTGATATTTATCGGTGTGGGAATTATTTTACTTATTTTATCGTCATAAGATCCACTAATATTACATTATTGGATAAAGTATAATCAAGTAATTATACTTTCTTAATCCATAATTCACACTTCTAAATATTCTATATAACTATTTTACTCTAAGAGTCTCATGAATGATCCACATGTGATTCTCATGTCCCTCATAGATTTTATAATAGACCTATATATCATCAATGAACACCATAATAAAATTATAATGATATTAATTGAATTCTATATTAATTATATCTATTAAAATATATGGTAAATTAGTTTATACAAATGAAATTACTATAAACTCATAATATCCAAAACATGTTCCAAATGTTGTATATGGAATAATTATTTCTTTACTCATACTTGATGATACCCATAATAAAGGTGAATATTTGAAAAAATATTTATCTTCATGGAGTTGATCAAATAATTCAACAATATGAGGTAGATGATACATGTTCTTTTTCAAAAACCCATTTATTTCCACATAATAAATTCACATCATCATGGATCCATATTTTTTATTAACGAAAGGAATAAGGGATCACCAATGAAAAATAATAGGGCCAATAAACCTTTAATCTCACAAATACACTAGTTATTTCACTATCTCCACGAATTCGATAGTTTCTACTATATATGTATTCGTTGAAATATGCCCCACATGAGAGATTAAATGAATGGAAAAAAACTTCATGCACTGGTGAATGTACAATAAATATCTCAATAAATACATTACTTTATTCATATAAAATATGTATATACTCATTTTGTTGATTACATTTTCAAGACTCATGTTGTGTTTTCTCTTTTTCCCCAAGAATATGTCTAATAAGAGATAATAGGGGTGGAACTAGAAATTAATTAGATTATGAATTCCCCACTCTAAAGACATGGAATTCCATATCTTCTTCATGAATCCTAATTTCATTCTTTTTGTAATAAATATGTGAATCATATTTAAATCCATTACAAATAAAGGATTATATAAAATTCAACAATATTATAATAATAAATTATATAGATAGTCTATTCTTATGTGTCCTAAAGGAAACTTACTGACACTTATTTATTTTAGTGAGATTCCCACTAAGAGTTTTTTCTGAAAACACCCTTTTTATGGTGTTAGGGAAATATCTATTTTTATTCAAAAATATTAAATATATAAAATATTATGAATATCCAAAATCAAATAATGAATTATAAAAAATTGAGGATATTATTAAAACAATTTCCACCACATTTTTCAAAACGTGAAACTAAAATTTAGGGATTACATAGGCTTTGCCTTCTCCCCTTAAACACTTCTGTGGAATATTACCTTAAAACATGGTGAATTTTTTTGAATAATGACCCATTTATTTGTAGTTCAACCATTAGATAGTAATGGTGTATTTATTTTACTTACATGCATGTTCCAGATGACTCGTGTTTCTTCACTTGTAACACACTCCCATGCCCTTCAATAAACTTCCAGGATGTTTCTTTCCACAATTTTCAAACGATGTAAATTTCATCATTTTATTATTCTTATTTGATAGATTAAATTTTTTGGGTGTTTAGATGAAATTTTATTATATTTCATCCCTTTGAATGTATGGGATCTTGAATATTTATTCTATGCTTTGATAGTGTATAAAAATATTTCATTATACGATGAATTTTTTTGAAAACCCAGGGCCCTTTGGAGTCATGGATTAATCAATACAATGTAATGGTCAATCATACCTTAGGTATAATTTATGTAATCTTTATTCTAACTATATATCATTTTAAAGGTAGCATCAACCTCTGTAATAATTTCATCACCCTTTTCATTACGATAATGAAATTTTAATTTATTGTAGTTCATTTCTCACGAAGGAAATATTTATAGAATAATGATTATTTAATATATATATATATATATATATTCCATGATTTCTATTTCTTTTAAATCTCTGGTATTTTGGATCAGTTTCTAATGTTGATCAACATTACCCTAGTGAAAATATATTTCCTATATAACCTTTTCATTTTCATCACATCCAAATGCAGAAAATATCTTTTTATGTGAATTAAACCATTGAAAAACTACCACTAGATTAGAAGTCCCACTAAATTATGGGAGATTATATTTCAGGAAGCAATATAATAAATTTTAATCACACAATGGAACAAAATATTTTTTATTTATGAAAGGTTATTCATCAGAACCTATTCAATTTACCATATATAGACATGATCTGATCAATTACAATACCGAGTATATTTTCTTTCTCAACATTGAAATCTCTACATTATCCATGTGTATAATTACCATTCATTCTACCATGAACAATTTCTAAAAAATTGAATATACTATATTATCTCATTTAAATATGAATTTTAAAAAAGAATATATAATTATAAATCTAATGCAACACTTAATATAAATATGAATTTATGTATTGTTAATATTAATATCATAAGCATTGTTTCTTCAGGGTATCTTTTAATAATAAAAATATTTTCAAATATTTTATAATTTTTTGTAATGAAAATTATAATTTTCCTAATAAAATCCCCATGATTGGAAAACTAGGTCTTTAGTATGGGAACACTCACCATACACTAGAATATTGTTCTATATATACTCAAACTGACTATTTTTGGGGTTATTACCCCTAGATTTATCTATGATAATACCAAGTCCACTTATAGTATCTCGAAAGGGTTTTATTTCTAGGGAAATTACATAATATATTCCTTACCAAAATAATATAATATTATTCCATTATTAAACATATCCTTAATGTTTTTCATTGGGTAATGTGACCTAATACATGTTTTTCTTAATCTAGTTCCCAAGGATTCTACCAAACAATCCCTAGTACCAACTGTAATAACCCCAACTCCAGCAACCTAGAGTTTGGGGTTAATTTATTACATTGGAATATATACAAGGCATCAAATAATTAAGGGAAAATCTGTTTAGTAGACTTAGAGAACCAGATATATACATGATACCCATTTTACATTGGAAAAATATAAATAATATAAATTGAAAACATTTGGAATCCTGGTACTCAATCAGCAAATTCTTATTCATATCCAGGAGAAATGAAACAAAATAACACATTCCATTTAATCGATAACTTTATCAGAAAATTAATAAAAGGATTATATCAATTAAATAATATCATGGATAATAGTAACTCAAATATCAATGAATTAAATTATTAATAGTATATTTCACAATCTAAGACATAATGACATCTATACTATCAATAAATTTCACTATAAAGGTTTAAGACATTGGATTGGTATACACAAAATAAAAATTAACTTTTCCAATTGATTTTTTGATGGAATTTGTCAATATATTAAAGGGATATCTATATTTGGGTATAGCATCCCACCTTTTTATAACATAAACTTTCATTACATTACACAAAACTGAGGATCTTTAAGGTTTAGTGTCTTAGAAACCAGGAACATAATACATGAAAACAACATAAAACATTCTTCTTAAACACTTGAAATGATTCACCATAAGTTAATACTAGGTTCATTACTGCATCTCATAACCTGGGGACATACATCAAAAGAAAAGGGTGAGCAGAAGGCCCAGTAAGGGAAACAAGAGAAACATTTTACATGTGAACTTGAGATACTTCAATAAGGTCAAGAAAAGAACTTTAAGGCATGATAAAGGAATCATGAGGCATTTCCTAATAAAAATAACATTTCTCATAACTTGAAGATATAGCTACATCATTTAACATAGACAATCATGAAAATATCACCAAGGTCCATCCCCAAGGTGTCATTTGAAAATTACCAAGGTTATTCACCAAGATATCGTGAAAATTGTAATCTCTAGTGGTTGCATCATTACCCAATGCATTGGAGCGCTATCAGGGCGAACCCTTAAATTTTCCTTTATTATCATGTGAGGGACATATATCATCATCAAACATTTCATAAATAACCCATATATCATAAAATAAATGGGTTTCATTTCATAATCATAACATTTTAAAAACTGCTTTAAAGACATGATCTTTACGTCACTTTAAAACCCACGGAAGGGGAGAGCGGGTCTCATATATGTAAATCCATGAATTTAAAATAGAAAATTTTGATATATATGTGAATACCCCTATTGAAATAAGAGCTTTGAGTATTAACTTTATAACATAAAATAATTTTGAGAAAAGAGAGGCATTTTGAGATGAAAATTCTGTAGCATAACGGCTATGTTACGAGGTATTAGAAAACATTGAAAAGAGAGGGAACATGGGTCAAACATTCATAAATGACCCATAAAACAGTATAGGGACAGAATATAAGGGATTTAAGAACATGGTAATGAAATTTGAAAATATACCATATGAAATTAAGAACATGAAAGGAAGACAAAAATAAGATATCACTTATGAAAATTCAGCAGCCTAACAGAGTCACATAAACTTCAAACATAAATGAATTGATGAGATCAAATAGGGTATCTCATTATATTAACATAAATGATCAGTATTATAGATATAGATATCATACCCCAACATAATAAAAAGAAACTTGAAATACATGACAAGAAAATAGAACTTGAAAATGTGAAGGGTGAAAGAATCCGTTACAAAAATTTCGGCAGCCTAACGGCGCCACATAAACTTTCATAAAATGAAATGATGAGAGTAAGAGGGGGTATCTCATCATATGAAAATAAAAAGGACAGTATAATTAATATAAAAGAACATCCTCCAACATAATAATATGAGGCATAAAAGAAATAACATAAAAGAGATCACTTGAAAAGATGGAGAGGGGTTGGATCCCTTACCTTAAAACGTAACTCTTAAAGCTCAATGGTTTGGACCTTGAGGGCTTGGGGGCACCTTGGGAGGACTCATTGGGAGGTATGGAGACCAGAACATCGTTGGGGGAGAGTTGGGAGTGAAAAATAATGGAAGAATGGGTGGGTATTTAAATGGAATGTGAGGGGACAAGGCATTAATGGCCAAAGGACACTTCCCAAGTGCTTTTCTCAAAACCATGTGCTCTCGCATGGAATTTATCATGGAGTTAGGCCACATGGGGCCCCCAATACAATAATTGATCACCTTTTTCCAGCCAAGCCTTAAAATATCTCATGACATCATCATGACATAGTTATGATGTCATTAAACATACTGAAACCCTAAAACTGTATTTTTACTATTCACTAAAAATTCAACTTTCTCAGAAAAGTCCCAAAATTTCACCTTAACCAAATATCGATTCTCTGATTAAAAATATTAAGTCCATTTTATAAAAATAATTTTTTAAATATTTTTAATTTAATTTTTAAATAAATACACTATTCACTGAAAATACATTTTTTCAGAAAAATCCCCAAAAAATACCATAACATAATATCGACGCTCTGAGTTCAAAAATGAAATCCATTTTATAAAAATAATTTTCTAATTATTTTTAATTAAATTTTTAATAAAAAAAAACTATTCACCCGAAAAAACTAATACTTGAATAATAATATATGAAACCGTTATTTAACCATTTTATTGAATCACATTACTTAATCAAGGTGCCTAGATTATATTAATACTTTCTTTAAGTGAGATTACTAATGCATTTGGTCACATTACTAATCCTAAGCATAAAATCACTTTTCATAATTTACAATTCATCAAAAATTTATGTGATATTATTAGACTCTAAATTTCATACTAAACATAATTGTAGAAGACCATTTTTTGAAAATCAGTACACATATTTAATTATTTAAGGTTTACATAAACATTTTTAAATTATCCTTTTTCTAAAATTCATCAAAAATATGCATACTATATTTATCCGTTCATTTGAAAATTCATAAACTTTATCATAAGAAGAAATCGAAATTTTTATTTAAAACAGAGGATTACACAAGGCAGTTACAGTCTCCTTACATAGCCCCTTGTCACACCAGCATAGGACCTAAGTGTATGGTGTGCTAAGGTGAGAGAATATGAGGGAGGCTCGACCAACATCGCACGAGTAGTAATTTCTATCATTTTGAACTTCTCATGAAGGTGATTCTATTCTAACTTCACACGATGAAGTTCGGCTTGGGTTTGGTCCAGAGTAAAGCCCAGTGGTGCTACCTCCTTCCCAAGTTCTGTTAAATGGGCTTTGATTGGTCCAAGACTACTGGGTGAGGCCATGGAGTCTCCTTTCTATATTAATTAACCAAGGTCACTTGTATTTGGAGACAAATATTGAAATGTTTAGTTTTTAGCGGTCATATTCACCAATGGTCATATAACAGTCAAAACCCAATGGTCTCCTTTTAATTATACTCATGTTATTAAATGAAACAGTTTTGTTGAGTATAAAAAAAATAAAAAGAACACACAAAATTAGGAAACAAGATTTATTTAAAATTTCGGGTCGTTGCACTGGGACCCATAATTCAATACATGTCCAATGAATTCCTCATATATTACATAATAAATTAAATTTATAACAAATATTCCTTATCAATAAATGTCTATATTGAGTAAATAATATATATTTTTAAATAATTTCCCCTCTTGATCAACAACATTCAGAGTAAAACACCATATGTAAAAATGAACATGGATTAATAAATAAACATAACCATGATACATAGAGTATGGATATTAAAGAGAAATGTAATGTCCAATGGTCATAAGAAAATTAATATTTATAGATAATTTTTTTGACAAAAAAATTAATATGAGATGATAAACATTTCATTAGGAATATAGGTTTTATAATAAAATCACAAACCATGATAAAATAAAAAAAATGGAAGGGAAATAATAAAATAATATTTCATTAATGTTTTTTATTTTTTAAAATTATTGAAAACATACATTAGAAGTTAAATATTGTAAAATGGTTATAGTGGCAGGAAATTCTATTATATTTATATATGTTAAAAAAATTAATTTTAATTTTTATAATTAAATTTGAAAAAATGAACTTCAAAAAACAATAGAAATATTCCTTATTAAAAGTTAAAAAAATCAATGATAATTTAAAATTTCTGTGATAAATCATTTTATTAAATAAAAGCACTTTTGTTGTTTTGTTTGAATAACATAGACATAGAAGAAAAATATATATGATTAAAATAGAAATAAAATATGTTTTTAGTTTATACAATAATTTTATTATTTCAAGTAATAATGATAGAAAAATATAAGAGAAAATATAGAAACTCTATAAATATTTATAGGACAATAATATATAAAGAGTTTAAGAAGCAAAGATTATAATATTCCTTATAAAAATAAGAGTAATCCTATAAATTGAGAATGTAATATAAATTTTAACCACTTCGATAACTTATTAATTCCATCCCCAAGCAAGTAAAAAAATTAAATTGACAAATTAATCATTATTAATAATTAGAAATTCATGTTTTTTCTTATGAAGGGGGAAATGATTACAAAACCTCAAAGTGAATAGGTGCATAATAACAAATGTATCAATGATGTATTAATTGTGTTAAAATCCCTTAACTCAAGATTCTATTTAGTTGAACATGATTTAAAATCATGTATAATGGTTTTCTATGTTTTATTAATTTATAAAATAACAATAATATTATATATAATAACAAATATTATGCTATTATAACTAATTATTACTTGTTTGTTAATAATATTTCATTATTGCTATGTTTCATGTGTTAATTACTTCATTTTCTCATGCATGTTATGTTATGGAAGTTACATTAATTATGAATATGATATAGTTATATAATCTAATTAATTATATTATTATTGTAAATATGATATTTATTAATTACACACATGTTTATAATCATCCTTAAAATTTTAACTTGTAAAATGAATCGCATCGCTTCGTAGAGATGGTAGGTCGTACATACGCACTATCAATATTATCATTTACCTAATCTATAAATGGAATTGAAGTAGATGATATATTAAAATTTTAAAATAAATATTTTTTATGTATTATATAAATATTCATTGGTTCTATAATAATTAATTTCCACGTGAGTCGGTGATGAAAAACAAACTACATTGGTTCGTGAGCCGGTAGTCCGCCATACACTTGTGTGATGGTTTTGTTTTCCATTTGATGGAGAAGGATATAGATAAATATTATTCGATAAAAATAATTAAATCTATTTATATGGGTAATACTTATGTTTTTATATTATATGTGTTAATACTTAATTGAATATTGTAAATAAAGAAGTAATAAAGAATGAGCCCAGTGAAGTCAATACCATCACTTACAAGAACCTCCTTTGGATATTATATTAAGGACCTTAGTTATGGTATTTTGGGAAGAAAATATCATATAGAAAGTGGATAAGGATTATGTGGAGATATTATTATAGGTCTTAGTCAATCAATATGGATTTATAGGTGTGAATAATTTATGGGAGGAGGTGTACTTTTATAATATATGTGAGTGGAACACTTAAAATTTTCCAATATTTTTCAATAATGTAATTTCAATTTCTTAGAAACATGGATCCAAAATAGATCATATTCTAATGAGTTACGTTTATGGATGAAAACCTATAAAAAATATGGCTTTAGATAGTTTTAGTTCATTTTTAGCATTATCTTTTAGGTGTACCATCGATAAACTCTCTTTTACTATAACTATAGTAATTATTTTTTTACTATTTTTACTATTAATAATGGCCAATATTTAAGTAGACCTTATTAAATAATATAAATTATAAATATAAAAATATATAACTCATTTTATAAAATTTAATTCATATAATTCGAAGAAATTAATTTACAAATAAACCCACAAAACATATCAAAGAACGAATTTTCAAGAAATAAACTTTTCAAGTATAAGATGATATTACATTTACTATATGACTAGTGATCATAATTATATGGATTAAAATTCATATAGATAGATATATAATATATATATTTCATTTAAATCATTCATCATTATACATTATTTTAATTAATTAATGTGGAACGACATTATGCCTTTCAAAAAATAGTTTTGCAGAAAATAACCTTTTTACATCCAAATGATAGTATCTTTATTTATATAAAATTAATATTCAATACATAGTTTTTTATAAATATTATAACATATTATATGAAATTAAATTAGAGATATTTAAATTATAAATTTTTTATAATTCATAAATTTTATTAATAATGCGAAATGGAAAAACTCATTATAGGATTATTTTGACCAAGTATGTTCAACATAAATATTAATCCTATTAAATTAGAATTTTATACCACGAAATATTAAAATTTGAATTTTAATATATTTTTAATAAAATATATTATTCACTAAATATAATTTATTCTTGGGTGTAACATACCATCAGGTGCTTTGATAATTTTTCGACTATCTAATTCATTGATAAAATACCCCTGTTAAATTTTGTATTGATTACTAAAAAATAAAATGTTTCATTTTATTATATGTTGATATCATGAATAATATCTATTTTCAGGTTATTTCAACATTTTTGTTATGTTTTATTATTAATATATTTTTATTTGGAATATTTTAGATTATTTTTATTATCCTTACATAATGCTTATGTTACCCTTACCGAGGAGGTTTTACCCTTACATGAGGATATGTTTCCCTAACATTATGGGTATTTTACATTTATGTGGTTTATTTTTATAGGGATAATCCTTACATATTTTTTTTATACCATTACATATTATTTTATTTTTCAAGGTTAAATTTATATAGGGATAAATGCACCATTATGTGAAATTTTAGTTACCTTTACATGGAAGAGGAATATAGCATGCTATATATACACGAGTAATATGTTACCATTATTAAAGGACTATGTGACCCTTACATACAGGGTGTCAACAATTATATAACGGTTTTTAATATTATATAGCTTTGGTATACCCTTACCCAACAGTTGATTGACCCTTACACAGCAGAAATATGACCTTTACATAGAATTATAGGTTGAAATTTATGTGGGGAAGATTATAATCACTTTTGTGCAACACTACCCCATTGAGTGTTTTTTAATTTCCTGTTCTAGAATGTCATTGACCAAACACATTTTTAAATTCCATTGAATGTTTTTTCATAGTAATTTTTCATTTTTTTTATTTCATATATTCCCTACTTGTTAAAAAAGTGAGACAAAAAAAATTTATATACAGTGAACTAGAGAGAAATCGAGTGATGAAGTTGAGGGCCCAGTGATAAAGAGCATGTTTCTATCTATATCGGAAACACTATTCATGGATGATAAAGAGAGTGTTATTCCATTGAATATATTTTCAATATATAAATTTTAATGAGGAAATAATCCACAATGTATCTTGAAAAAATTTATAGAGGTGATATCGATCCAAAATAATGGGGTCTCGATTTGGAATTTTTTGTTCTTCTAGTTGAAACATTCCTTGATTTTTATTTTCATTTTTTTGTTCCTATGTGAAAAGGTGTTGGATTATTCCTTTTGTTTCAGTCTGTTATTTTAATGTTTCATTATTGTAAATGTTATCTGTAATCATAAATTTTTCTTGATCAATAAAATGATGTCTGGTGGTTTTATTTCAATAGAGGAAGAAAAATCGGTATGAACCATGTAAATTACCTATGTTATATTTTATTCATGTATTGTTTTTATTATTCCCATTGTGTATATTTCATGATACTATTCCCAATTATTATTTAGTATATTTTTTGGATCTCTTATTTATGGGAAGTATTTCTTTGGCCTGAATCCTATAGTGTTTAAATTTTGGTGTGTTATTGTTTTGTGTGGCTTTGCCTATTACCATGGAGTTGTGGGATTCACTGGTTAATTCCCCATGATTGGTACCAGATCTAGTTTTTATCATCTCTAAATATGTCTTTAAATATATTATATATCTATATTTTTATATAGATAATGATTTAATTTCATAGAGAGTTAATATGGATTATATACTTGTCCAAAATGGAAATGAAGACGCACTTTTATGTTCTAAAAATAAAATTACCATTGTATATTCAATTGGGAATACTACTATTTATTATGAGAATATTGAACATAATATTATAAATAAATCACATTCATTATTGTCTTTAACCATAGGCGATAAGGTCTTGCATGTTGTACCCCATTTGACTTATTACAACAGAATGTAGATGAATCTTGAGTATCTTAAGATAATTATATGCCTTTTATGAAGGTTAAAAAAGAAAATACATCTTTATAATTTCAAAATACACCCATAAAACCCTATTGGGAATCCTTTATATAGCTTTAGAAATATGGTGTCAGATTTAGCTGATATTGATGACAATAATGATGATTAAGAATTATCTTGTTTGTAGAATAATTCCTCAGAGGAATCATTCAATATAGTAAGATATTCCTTGAATTATGGTATGAATTCCATCACATTAGATGAAGTGAAGTAAAATTTCTTATATAGGGATATTTAAATTCATGGTTTGAAGGTGATGGGGAATGTGGGTAAGTACGGGTCTAAGTTTTTCACTATAAAGGGTCATCCTATTGGTAAAATAAAGTAAATAAAGGATGATAGTTGGTTTGATAAGTTTATGTATTGTTAGTGTGGAAATATTTTCCACATTAAAATATACTACCCAAGGAATATTTCCATGGATTGTATGGACCAGAACATTGTGGTATACTCAATTTTTGATAATTATGAGATCTTTATGTATATCTAGAATTACTTAATATAGATTAACAGTCGTTCCAGGTTGTCTTTCTTCTAAAATCCTTGGACAAGATCTACACGTAATTTCTATAGGGCCAATGTTGGAAGAGAATGTGTTGGTCTGACTATATTTATTGTGTTTATTGTGACAAGGAGGATACTTATCTCATTACAACATGTTATGTTATATTTTGTATGTTTCCCCTACTTCTAATGATTTCATTGGAATTATCTCACTTTTGAGATTTTTTTTATTCTACATTTCCTTTTCTCTTGTTTATTTTTATTTGTGTAATTTGGTGTTTCTCTAGTTTATTTGGGTGTCATGAAGGCACAAGAGAGTTGACTGAGACCTCTTATGGAATGTGTTCATCTAGTTGTTAGTATTTTACGATGAGAAGATTTTGAAAGTGATGGTATCAGTTCTAGTTAAATGAATTGATTAGATTTTTTTTTATTTTTAATCATGTAGTAATTATTTGCAGTATATACGTTTTACGATAAGTCATATGACACTATGTTATATTCTAGGATGTTAGTCAGACTAGGATGTTCATGTTTGAACATCAGTTCTATTGTTAGTGAATATTGTTTGAACCAAATTATAGCTTAGGCTCGTATAGCATTGAAAATTTATTAACCATGTATGATTTAAATTTTAGTTTAAATGTTGGAGATTTGATAAATTTGTAATGTTAAAAAAATTTAAATGATTTTTTTGACATGTTGACATCACGAATAATCTTATACTGTATGTTATTTAATCCATTTTTATGTTTTATTTTGATTTGAATTTTTTGGTATATTTTTTTACCCTTATGTAATGTTTATGTTACCATTATGTGAGGTTTTTTACATTTACTTGAGGTTGTGACACCCTTATATGATGGGTATGTTACACTAACATGGTTTTTATGTTACATGGGTAACCCTTAAATAAGTTATTTTGTTCCGTTATGTTATCTTTGAGTCTGTAGGGTTTCCTTTATTTATATATTAGGGTACCTTTAGGTGAGGTCAGAGCTTCCTTTATGTGGATATGGAATGGAGTGTTCGAAACTTACGAGAGTACTATGTTACCTTTAAATTTGGATAGTGTGAACCATTCATAGTGGGCACCAACCCTAATGTAATGGGTGTCATAACTTATGTATTGTTGGAATACCATTTTGAAGTGATTGAGTAACCCCTATACAGTGGGAGAAGGACATCTACATAGCACACATTGAATACATTTATATGAGAATGATTATAAAATCATTTACCCAATGCTAACCATTCAAGGTTTGTTTCAAAATCTTATTTCGAAAGCTCATTGATCAAACACATGTGTTGATGTTATAAAATGTTGTAACATGGATCTATTCCCTTGATTTAATGTTCCCAAGGTAAATTATTATTTTGATAAAGTGATACAATTGAAAACATTATAGTGGTTGAACTAGGAGAGAAATTGGTAGTTGAAGGATGTGATCCAGAGATACAGAGACTATTCATGGCTCTATTAGAAACACCATTCATGGCTAATTCCAAGAGTGTTGTTCCTGTGGAGAGATTGAGGTTGTGAAATATACGATGAGGAATGAAATAGAAATAGATTTTGAATTAATTTCTATATGGTGAGATTGATCCCTAGTAAGGGTATCTCAATATGATTTTTTTCTTCCCGTTGAAATCTCCCATGTTTTTTGGGTTTAGATTTGTTTGTTCTTGTGCACGTAGGTGGAAGATTATTCCTATTGTTTGACTATGTTCTTATTTTTTTACTTATTCATATTTATGTTTTTATCCTTCCATTTATTTTTTTCGATTATTAAAATGTTGCCGGCTAGTGTTATTTCTATGGAGTCGGACCTATGTGGTCTAAACCACATCAATTCCATGTGTTTTTATTCATTTATATATATTTTTTGTGGTATTATCACTTTATATTTTCATGTCCATTATGCCCATTGATTTTTTCTTTAATTTTGTTAATATATATTCTTTATGGTAGGTATTTCATTGGATATAATCCTATTGTTTTTAAAATCTATTATGTGGTTGGTTTTTGAAAAAATCACTCTTACCTTGGAGTTGTGTGTTTCACTAGATACTTTCCATAACACTTGCTAACCATGAGAGGTAGAAAAGTTAAAAAATGAAGAATGGTCATTGGTTCTATAATTTTCGGGCACTAACTCACCTTGGATACCATATGATAAGCCTAAAAAGGGAAAATAAATCATCAAAAAGAACAATCCCAAGTTTGACCTTATATTTTTAATGCACAAAATCATCAATATTGATATTAAAAACACCTACAAGAGGATTATTACATTTATGAATGGGTATTTATTTATTAATATTTTTGTTAGTGTGTCATTATAAAGTTCATAATGAAATATAACACTGATCATTATCAATCCATACCAAATCGTCCTTGGAGTTGTGGTTAAAAATGTACTCATTTATGTTTATACCATCTATGTGAAGAAAGAAGGGCTATAAACCGAATTATTTGTAAGGGAAATGATTTAAACAATGGGAATATGATTTTAATTTTCAATACCTTCCCACCATCCCTAAAAAAGGATCTCATTTGAACTATCATAATCTTGAGTCCTAAGGACAACCAAAAATGGAAGGGAAAGCCGTTTTTTCTTCAGTTTAACATAGTAAAAAAACCCGTCATCTGATATGTGTTGTTTGGACCTCGGGTTATGGGGTGGGACAATTTCTCTATAAACCTTCTATAATATGTTATATTATTTTTGTGGAACATTTGGATTCCAAAGTTGATTCAATAGAGTATGATCAAAGGTATTGAAAATTTTTATTTGACAATTAAATCTAGAAAATATTGAGCATCCTCATGAGTCCTCCTTGAACCAAAATAGTTTATCATCTGTAGAATTTTAGAAGGGATTAAAAAATGGCCAAGCAATTATTATTTTTAAACCATGTGCCATGTTTCTTAGGATCTGAACCAGTCAAATAATCATTAAGAAAATACCTAACTTTGGAATATTCATGCCCGACAATTGGATCCAATATTTGTTTAGGGATGTTCCTATCTTCCATCCATGGATCATTTTAATTGATAATGTTAACACCATTAGAGAAAATCCAATACAAGCCACAAATCAAAATACACTTAGATCCCCATAAACCCCACTAAATGATGTTGTGTCTTAGAACAAAACACTACTCCAGATATATTTTATTCTATATATATATATCAATGAATGTATATAATTGTTTGTTCAAAAAAACAAATATTATTAAATAAGACATAAAATATTAATATAAATGAAATAAAACACAAATTTAATGTGTTGTTGTGGTGTGCCAACATTCATGGGAGAAAGGTGGTCTTCTTATTTATTTACTCTATAGATAAACATCAGAGAATAAATAAAGACTTAATAATATCCAATCATAGGATAATTGTTCTGATTTTAAAGGAGTAAAAACCCATCTCTGTCCAAGGTGGTTTGGGTGGTACATCTCGCAAAATAATTTCATCCCCACGAACTAACTGCATCCCTCATGTTATCTTCAAACCACAGAAAACTCCTCATGCAACTATTATCCAATAACAGACTCTTGGCTAAAGGGATTTCTGAAAAAAAAACCACTATAAAAGTCTCTTGATATAATCTAATTAATTTTAATTTTCCCCCAAAAGTCTCCCCATCGAACTCAATATGCAGTTTTATCTTGATCCATAATCTTATTACAGACTTCTATATTCTCTTTCGATAAAACCATTTTCATATTGTTAACCCCGTTATTAGTGGTGAAACTTTTCATAATTTTAGACAATATTTCTCCTAACAAATTATAGATCCTATGATATCAAACAACATTGTTTTTTACATAGAATTAAATGTGAGGTTATTGTTGAGGTTAAAAGTGTTATGACTATTATAGTAGAGAATGTAATTCTTTTGAATTCTCATGACTCTTCCTCGATCCATATAGAATCATCATTATCCAGAAAATCTCATTGAAATCATCAGTGATTTTGATATATTTGGATTGTATGGTTTACATATAAGCACACATTTAAAATCAAAATTTCGATAAGACTACTCCCCCCATAAATGATATCAGGTATCGAAATATATATTTACTTGTGTCTAAATATCTAGCTATATATGCATCTATATATCCTTATAAAATAAGTTTTACACTTCTAAAACATAAACAATGACCATTTATAACATGTAAATACCTTAAAATCTATATGACTATTTTCTAGTGATACTTCATGGGATATGATTATAATTTACTAAAAATTCCAATACTGTTATATATTTTTGTTCTGGTTCAGACCATTACATAAACGAGACTACCATTTGATGAATGATTAGTAACATTTTCCATTTTAAATTTATTATATTTATTTGATGTAATATCAATTATCATGATCTTGAAATGAAAAAAAAAGTGGAGAAATAATTGGTTTTAAATTTTTTATGATGAAACATTCAATAGACATCTAATTTCATCATTCCTATGATAGTAAAATACAATGAACACTCATGTCATGGGTAATCATCATGTTATGTATCTTTATTTCATCTTCCAATTCCTTTATTTCAAAATGTTTGTTCAATCCATTGGTCAGCCGGTTAATCATGGTTATATCTTTACCAATAATCATCATAT
The DNA here is from genome assembly GCA_963277665.1 of Viscum album. Taxonomy (NCBI): domain Eukaryota; kingdom Viridiplantae; phylum Streptophyta; class Magnoliopsida; order Santalales; family Viscaceae; genus Viscum; species Viscum album. The sequence continues at coordinate 1,076,369,038 of OY728129.1, forward strand.
CATCAACCTAATTAAAATATAAATGAAATTGATTCTATAAACCCATTTTATGAAAACATAATGATCGAAAATCATTCTCTTTTACTCATTTTTGGTCCATGAATGAGTTAAATTTGTGATATCATTTACATGGTTACTATTTTAGCCATACAATATATTCCTTATTTTTTATACAATGTTTTATTTACCTTTGACCTAAAATCCATTTTTTTCTATATATATATATATATTCATCAATATCACCATGTAATAATGTGTTCTTTACATCTAATTGATGAATCTCTATGTTGAGAGTTTCTTCCTATCTAAGGACAAATCTGATAAAATTATTTTTTCCATAATAGAAATTTTTTAGGGATTTCAAAACCATTCTTCTGACTAAATCCCATCACAACCAGCCAAGATATTTATTTTAATTTAGAGCTTCCATATTATTCTTATATTTTATACACCAACTTATTATAGTGTAATTTCTTTACATGTGGTAACTCTACCAAATAAAATGATCACTTCTTGTGAAAGTATCACATATCCTCTTGAATTTCTTTTTATTAATTCTATATTATCTGGGATTATGATCATATCATCATCACTATATGAATCCTCCCCTTTAATTTTTATTATATACATAGGTGGTGAGTATCTAAGACCTTGTTATCATTCTTAGGTGTATCTCTTCAATTATGAATTAAGTGGGGTCTATTTTTGAATACAAAATTATGGAGATATATGAATGGACGGAGCCATATTACCTAGTGACACATCATTATTGTTTGGAATTTTTATCCCTTGGTCCTGAAATAATGAGACTAGTTCCAAATTATCTGTAATATCATTAGTTTTAGAAATTTATGGATTTTTTGTAGGGGTGTTTAGACTCAACCAAATAGGGTCGGGTCTAGTTGGGCCAGGTAATGGAAAAGAATACTCAGGTTGGGTTTATATCAAATTAACTTGTGCAAGAGTTGGTTCAGGTCTTGAGCTGGATACATATTGACCCAACCCAACTCAATGTCCCAATTGGTGTATGAAAAAAACACCTCAACCCAAATTATTTCCTCCTCTTCTTTCATTATCTACCTCTATCATGATCACCTTATCCTCCTACTACCCTAAAACTTGACCTTCCCTTACCCAGTGAAGCCCAAATCTACCATCTCTACTTCTTCAATCGTGAGTGATATGTGAAACCCAACTCCCTCCCTCTTAATCTCCTCATTCCCTGAGCTAACCTCATAGGAAAACCATAATTCCTCTTGTCTCTTATCCTTACCTCATAAGAAAACCATGAACCTTCTTCTATACTCATCTCCTGACTTATTGTTCACCATTGATAATTCTTCCACCTAGCCAGAAAATCCCTCCCCACATTCCTAATCCACCAAACTTCCTTCATAAGTGATATATAAAAAGATTACTCGCATGATGTTCCTCCTCCTCTGTTTGTCGTACATGTAGTCTTGTCTAGCGATATTTAGATATTTCTTTTTCTATCAGGTTATTTCTTTTTTATCTTCCTCATTCACTGATGCTGTGGTGAAGATTTTTATTCAAACATCACTCAAAATATATTTTCAATTATTGTTCCTAGGTTATTCTATAATATAGTTGTTTTAGTGGGTCATTGGTGGGAGTATTTTGTAGAAAATAGCTATCCATTCCTGGAACAATGTTGTACAACCAGTGGTTCTAAACCTCATGTTTTTGTAGAAACTCAAAGTCAAATGGGATCTGCTCTAACTACACATTCAATTATAGAAATAGTAGGGTGGATTAGTAGGAAACATATTATGTAATATCTGTGGAAGTCATCTCATAAAGAGGTATCAATTCTTAAATTTCATAATAGATCTAGTGTTTCTCAAGATTGGGATAGATTTCAAAAGAAAAAATGAAGGTATGTTTGTAATTATTATGGAAAATATTATTAATTCATGTCTGGAAAACATGGAAATAATAATATTTAATAGGACTTTTATAAGATTCATAAAAAATACTCAAAAACATCTTGAGAAAAGTCAAAACAATCATGGTCATTTAAAGAAGTGTGAAAATTAGGATGATGGGATCGTTAATATTTTAGTATCTCATTTAACTAAGAATATTGATGAATATATCTTTATAAAATGATAATTATAAATGAGTTATAATTTAAATATGATGAGAATAATGTTTTTATAGAATTATTATTTATGTTTTTAAACCACAATTTATAGTTTCAAATAGAAAAACAATTACTAGGGATTCCATGTAGTTATATTTGTTTTAGAAAGAAAAATTGAAGTCTATGTTTGATATGTTATCTTATGTAGAATGTCTTACCATAGACACATGTAATTAAATTAAAAATATGAATTATATGTCTGTGATTTCAAATTTTAGTAATGATAATTGGATTAAATAAATTATTAGTTCTTTTTATTCTTGATCATAAAGGGGAATAAATTAGTCATGTATTATAATAGAAATTGAAATAACGGGGGAGTGAAATGATTAATACTGATATATTGGAAATTTCTTGTTCTTATAATACCAAAATAATTTATTTGTTGATGTGGGTTAATGATTAGAATATGTATATTATTAATGGAGAGTGTGTGCATATAATATTTCTTCCATATATTTTAAATAGTATTATTAGTGTTAGGATAAAGGAAATATCAAAATCAACATCTAGAATTAGAATTTCATGAAAATTTTTAATAAGTTCACCTAATGATTGGATCATTAAAAAATAAATTTCAAGGAGTTAAAAATTCCTAGTAAACGTGACATAATTCTTGATGTGCTTACAAGGTGGAATTCTTGTTACTTTATGTTGGATGTTGTAGAGAAGTCTGTGAAAATTTTTATTTTTCTTGAGAAGGATTCAAGTTTTATTTGTGCTTTTGTATGTGAATTTGGGGCTCCTACAAACTTTTTATTTGAAGCATGATCATGTATTTTTTATCTATTTAATAATATTTTATGATAAAACAATTGAGTTTTTTGGTTCTATGAATGTGACATGTACCACATTCTTCTATATTCATTGTGACACATATAAAAAATTTAAGAAATGGATAAAGAGTAATGATATTACTGTGAGTTAAATAGATGTTGAAATAAAGGATAATTTTTAAAAGTATTGGGGTATTGTTAACAATTTTAATTATCTCTTACATGTGGCAGTTTTTCTAGATCCCTTATAAAAATTAGAAAAATATTTTTGTATATTAAAAATAAAAATATCTCATAACCATTTTTCAATGTGTGTCATGTTATAATAAATATTCAAATAGTCATGTTTTTAGTGGAGATAGTGAGGATGATGAAAAATGGAAATACTATTACAGATCAAGGAAAAGGAAAATATTGTTGTCACAACTAAATAATGAACTAGAAACATATCTAGATATTAATGATTATGAGGATGATAATAATGTATTTGATATTTTATGTTATTTGAAAGGAATGGAAAGAAATTATCATGTTATCTCTTGAATTTCTAGAGATATTCTAACAATTATATTAACTACATTATCTTCAAAGTCCACATTCAGCACAAGAGGATGAGTCACTAATCCCTTTCATTGTTGATTGAATCCCAAAACCATCTAGGGATTAATTTACCCCCAAATTTGGTATAATAAATATAAACCAATTTACATTAAAAACAAAATAGAATAAGTGGAATTGATTAAATCAAGTAACATTAAAAATATAATGTTTTTTTATCATTTTACATTTATCAATTATAAAACTCTGTTTCAAAAATACAAATACTTACATATTTTTTATTATGTTGTGTTTTTAAAATATGCTATCATACAAAATCCATGATCAATGTTTCACTATTTCTAATATAAGACGAAAGGATAAAAGATAACTCTTCATAAAGGTATAAATTTTAGATTTCTTTACAAATTCGTTTTCCTAATACTATGACTAATGGTATTCTAGTGTGATACACTTTCACTTTCTCATTAAGATATCTCATTCTGTGACCATCTACCAAAATATATACTCACCAAAATTTTCAAATTATAAACACACCTTCTTCAAATAATATATTGTTTTTTTCATGTATCCCATAAAAATATATCCCTTTTATTTTAAACTTTTTTATATATTTTTATAGATTATCCTTTGAGAAATTGGAATAACTGAAACATTTTTACATTATTAATGGTATACTTTTTTGGTTAACTCAGGAATCCTAATAACCTACAACCATGATTTTCACATTAGAGGTTTAAAACCACTCCTATATTCTATTTTATACCCTCACATTTTTCTTTTCAAAGTGGTGAGTGAAAATTCATGTTATTTACATCCTTATTAATCATGATTTGACCAAACATGTGTTATTATATTCAAAATGACATTCAAACACTTGATACCCCACTCGATTCAAAATTATTTGAATTACATTGCATGATATCTAAATAGAAACTATACTTAAATAATGTGTATCAGAGTTACTTATTTATAATGTATTTTAGCATGGTAACATTATTAGGAAGGAAAAATAATCCACATCTAGTGACAATTAATCTCTATGATTATTTTATTAGTCACATATATCAGATAAATAATTAATATTTTATTTGTCTATTATAAATAATAATTTGATGTATTTCATCCATTTTTAATCCCAAATATAATAACACTCTATTAATATAATGTGAAATCAGTATTATAATTTCTTTATTTATTTAATAGAATGCTAGTAAAGTCATAAATTGGGCCACATCACATCCACAAGATCAGTTGAGGTAAACATGATGGAAATTTTACCTAAGTCCACCATCTAACAAATTATAATTCACTTGGACTATTATTGTGTTTGATGACTATTTTATATTTATATTTTCATGGTTTTAGATTGATAATTATTGTGGAATAGCATATGAACATGGTGCAAATACATACTAATTTGGTGATTTACATGAAGAATTTATCCAATCATTGAATATTTATATGAAATATAATTCATAGTATTCCATGTGAACTGTAAATATTTATTCTAAGTTATTTTATAGAAAATTTTATGATATTTTAATAAGATTATTATGAACCTGATTACAGTGATTACTGGCCAGACAAGTGGTTCTATTAGACTCCAAGTTGTGAAAAATAGAATAGGGCATATTGAGTAATGAAATATAAGGCGATCCACATTTGCAAAGAGATTAATATTTCTATATTTTGTACCTAAAATAGCAAATTTTTATTGTTAGTTTTTCCATCTATTTTCCTTATTACAGTTATTGTATTTATGTGCAAGGGAAGATGAATATGAAAACTGATGGTTTAGTTATTTTTATATGGATACAATCAAATAATTTTTTACTTTCTATTATTGTTTCTGACATCCATTAGTATAATCCACATAAAATAAGTAATATTATATGTTGAGTTAATTTTGTTATTTGGACTATGTTTTTCTGTTCATATTGAGCTACCTATGCAAAATAAATAATATAATGTTGTTTTTTAGTATTATTATAACTTATATGGAAATTCTAGTGTTATATTATATTTTAATTATATAATTTTCATGAATATAGGTTGTATAATATTTATTAATTTAAATATATTTATAAACAAATCATTTATGGTAAATAATTATGATGTTCAACTCATCTTCAATGAGAATAAAGTATTTTTATACGTTCCTAAAATGTATAATGAAATGTTTGATATACAATGGAATTAAACTTGTATATTTTTCTTACATTTTTTTATTAGAAAAAGAAAATAAATATCTTTTAAAATTAACAATTTAGTATAATCTAGTGGGATGATTTTGTGGATCAGTTTGTCAAAACAATACTGCATATGTCTATAAGTCCCCATGATAACTATGTTATTTTTCTATAATATGGATTCAAATTTGGTTTATTATTTATTGAAATATATATATAAAGTATTGTCTAAATATTTATTTGAATGGAGGTTGATAAAAATCGAATACTAAATCATTGGTGGTTAATACCTTCTGGGTTTTTATTATTATTTTCAACACTGCTAATTTTTTTTAAAGGGTTCATTAGTATAATTAAATTCTTCAAGAACCATTCATAGAAGTTTAGGAAATATATATTTATTTGAATTGGGAGCCTTTATAGAGTTATGAGTTGATAAACAATTGAATCTATCCATGGGTATGCTTATTTTTTCATTTTATTCCATTTTATTATTGCATAATTTTCACATCACTATAGTGTGATTGTATTAACATTTGAAAATGGTTTTCATTGTTTAATGTCAATTTTATTTTTAAAGCATATGAATTATTACTAGGCCTTTTTTATGTGAAATTTTCCTAATTATTGAATTTTTTCTTTTAAATTTATTTAAAAAATTCTTATTTATGAGATGATTAAATTGAAAATATTTTTTTCATGTAGTGTTTATTTGTTTATTTCACTAATTTTATATAATGTTTTGTATACTTGAGAGTTCCATTTATGATTTAGTGAACTACTTCATTTGGACCTAAGGATCTAATTGGTTCACAAAGACTATATGAAATAGAAATAAATAAAAGAGAATAACTTTCGAGTTTATGCATTTTATTCTAATTTTCAGAAAGAATTGGGGCTTTACCAAGTTTAGCTACACCAATTACTAGTATTTGTGGAGAATAAACATGATTATTCCAGATGGTGGTGTTAATAAAAAGTTAATGATAACATATTTCTTAATTTTGTTTCATAGGTAACAGGTTGGCTGACCATACCTACATTATTCTGCCCTTTACCCTTTTCCCCAAATTTTGTTGTGTTTGGAATTTTATACAACTAATTTTTTATTTGGTTTTTGATTTATTCTATGATTTTATGCTCAAATCTATAGTTTTATAACATTCATTCTTGTTTATATTTATTTATTCCATCATTGTTACATTTTTATTAATTTTTATGCCACACTTATCTATTGAATGCCACTACATTTTTCAACAATCATTGTTGGATAACATTATTTCATTTTGGAATGGGATTCTTCTATATTTTTTATGAAACATATTTTTTGGGTTGGTCATGGGATTATAATTTTGGGTTATATTTTTCTAGATATATATAATTAGATGTTGTGGTAAGTTGGAACCCACTTTGATTCATTGGGTTGGGTCATGGTTTGGGTCTGCATCAATCATCACGGGTTGGGTCTAGGTCTAGAACCATTGATTTGGTTTGGGTCTGATGCATACAACCAACTTAACATGACCCAATATGACCTGACCTAGAACGGGTCGGGTTATTTTTCCATGCCCCACATAACATGACCCCATGGGTTGGGTTGGTTCAGGTAAACTAATCATGAAACATGTGACCCGACCCAACCTGACCTATTTTTTTTGTCGGGGAGGTGGGGTGAAACACCCTCAACCCAACCCATCTCAACCCATGAACAACCATAATAATTAGTCTTCTCAAAATCAGCAATCGTTTTATCTCAAATAAATATCACATCTATATTTATGACAATCTTTTTACTAATTGGACCCCAAATTTGGTTGCAAAATACCTCATGAGCGTGTCCCAAAAAATTTACGCTGCTTTCTATTTCCATCCCTATTTTCAATCTTATCTTTTGAGTTGTGTAAAATTTCATGCAACCAAATAATATCAATTGATATTAGGAAAAATATTTTATTTTCCAAACACATTATAGCAATTTAGAGATTTTTGCAATTGATGGATAAAATTTGATAGTATCAAATATAGTAATCATTTACTCTCCCAAAAGGGGATTAATATCTTTTCATTTGAGATGATACATTTTACCCTCTCACTAAAGGATATATTTATTCTCCCAAAACCCATGTAATTTTAAGGATCCTTAGTAATTATTTTTCTATCATGATTCAAAAAATCATGTAGTATTCTTTATACAAACCATGGTACTCCCATCCATTTTTCTAATGAGCACACTTCCATCATCTGCAAGTTCCTCTTTATACCATCACATGAAATTTCATGAAACCATACAACACATTATCTTTAGTTAAAAAATAGAAAACTGCCATTTCCTATAGTGATCATCATTGAAAGTCACAAAATAAATTGAAACCTCCATCTAATTGATGTTCATCATGATAACATTAGTGGGCGTAAATTATAAATACTAAAAAATATAAAAGCTTATTATTAAAATGAAGTGGAATATCCCTAAAGGTACATAATAATATGGGAGGTCAAAAATAATGTAATACAAGGGAGTAAACATGAACAAGGTCAACACACTTGTGGGGTAGGGAACCCAAGCATGGTAAAATAAAGTGGTGATTGTCACAATTTCACTTAGAAGCAAGAAAATACACCACTTTATTCCCTTATTTCTATCTGTAAGGAAATATAACTCTATTAGAAATATTTATTTTTCATCATGGAATGTGATAAACGATGGACTATTATGTGTTATACATTGTGTATGGATTTTTTACTCACTAAAGAGTCGGTTTCAATGGAAATAATATTGATGTTATGAGCTTGGGATACGTCCATACCATTCAGAATAATAGAGGCCTTGACCATAATCAAATCAAAATAAATAATAAAATCTATTAAAAGGCACCAGAACTAACCCACTATGGTCACATACAGTGCATCCTCCTCTCATAAGTATAAGGATGCAAGATCCATAGATGTTTCTATTGAGGCCACTAATGGGAGGAGACTAACAAACCCAACTAATCTACTTTATAAAGACCTATGAAGAAGGAAAATAAATTCTATATTCCATTAAGTATTTTATGTTATCATGTTTCTCATACTATTAAACCAAGGAACCCATTCCACAAAATTAATTCTATTGGGCATGCCATATAGATGATTTTTGTTCCTCATGCTATATATACTTCAACAACATACTACCAAATGAATACTCATATCCTTACACCCCTTGATTCTAGTTCACACACCATGGAACTAGTTATGGAGGAAATGGAATCCAATATTACCCAACATATATTGGATAGTAAGAGCCCTATGATTGTTCAAAACCACTGTAGTCGAGTCTTTTCTGAAAAATCATTTATCCTTCCCTTAAGATCTAATAACATATGCATTTTATGGCAAGTATCATCCCATTATTTTTATTGCCTAATCCATAGTGATAATTTTTTTGATAATCATACAAATAAATAAGTACTACTTGAAATGAATGTACTAGAACCTTGCCAAAATTTCCAATTCAGTGTGGTCAATATTTGCTTGAAGGACATAACTGTATGCTTTGGACAGAAAAATCCTCTAGAGGATATTTTGAAGATGTAATGATCAAGATCCAAATAAAGATTAACGTGATCAAATATTTCCTACTAATTTTTGTTAATAGTAGCTTGAATAAAATTAGGGGATCACACTCATGTGTGAACATTATTCTTGGAGTTCAGAATCCTATAAAGATAATAGTATTCCCTCTAGTAATAGAATAAAAAATTGATATCAACATAACCCATGATCCTACTAGAGTGAAAATTGAGAACATGAATATGATCATGAAGGAAATTCCACAGAAATATACCTTCCCACTCATAGCATCATGATCCTTCCCATAAATTTATATAATAAACATACCCCATAGATATCGGCCTTCCAACACCTCCCAAACATTCTTCACATGAAAAAAGTATATAGAACCTTGCACACTAAAATGGACTATCCCCAAACATACCATAAGTTTTTACATTAGTTTCTATGAAGCTCGTTGACACCTCCCCTCCATGAGAGAATAAAAAATTAAGGACGTTAGGACCCTATCAATGTTCCTCAAAATATATTAGGCTCCTTGAGTATGGATTGAAAATGCATATGTATAGAATCCATAGCACTTTTGATGAGATTAATCATTCCCCCAATGGACATGAATAGGTTTTTCTAGTTGTTAATATGACTCATAATCTTTCTAAAAGACCCCTAAAAATGTTATATCAAAATCCTTTATTTGGATAAGGGATATCCTAGGTAATCTATGGGAAATAATTTTAATTTATTTCCTGTGAGCTTCTACAATATTTTACCATGACTATCTGATCAATATTTAGAGAAAAAAATGTTTATTTTCGCATGGATAACGATCCCAAAACTCAATTTAATTTATTCTACATTGATGTTGTTGAATCCCTTAATGGATCTTTTACACTAATTAATTAAAATTATCAAGTCATTAGTGAAAATTAAGATGAGATATACCATTGAAATGTGTTTCTCTCTTGAAAGGATAAATAAGTTGATAGATAAATCTCCTTATAATAATCCTACATAAATAACCTTAGATCATTATAAATAAGACATGGGGAAAAAGGTCACCCTATCTAATGATGAAATAAAATAAATTTTCCATGTATTTTCCATTAAACCTAGGTAATAGATCCTTCCCATAGAAAATATCTATTCCCCTCTAGATCATGTTTCTAAGTCATATGTGACACACTTCTATTGAAACCACTTTTCTGATAATACTATATTCACCAATACATTGTCTAAACAATTTAATATTAAGGAAAATTTCATTCATACTTCTATAATTTATCATATTTCAATTGGTGATATCTTGTTTTCTTTCAATGATGTATCAAATGTAGCCTTCGATGTTAAGAAATAAAATGTATATAATATTGAGGTGAATACCAGGAACATGCCATATATCATTCTATAGTAACACACATCCAATATTAGTCTGTAAAAAAATTATCAATACTAGAAATTTTTTATGCACCATAATTTTTCATCATCACATATTCTAAACACCCTAAAGTGTAATATGAGATGAAATATCATTTGGTTGTGACATGGTAAGAGGCACTTGAACTAATCACCCAATATGGGTCTTGAATTACAAGGTTGACATTATATTATTATGAAATAACAATTTCTTTGTTTATGATGATAATATAATTATTTTGGGTTTTAACTTCCTGATTCCATTACTCCACTTTTAAATTTCGACACTCCCAAATGATGTCCATTATCATACTATAATGTTTCATGTCATGCCATATCTCAATCATTATTCTGATCACTTTCTCTTTTGTTTTCATTTATCATGTGGTTATTTTACTCTTCATATTCCATATAATTTTTTATTCATACGTCCTTTACTGACTAGATCTTTGGATTCGATAGAAAATCCCTTATCCTTCATTTTATATTTTTTATTCATCATTTTGATAATCACCATTTAAACATTTACAATTCTATCTGGTGGTGAATTGATGGAAGACATGATCAATGTCTCCCACATATTCAAAATATAACTCATCCTTAATTACTCATGTAACTCATCATCACCAATAATTTTCATGGAATTTAACAAATCAGTAATACCTTTAAACTCACTAACTTACTCTGATACATTTTTCACATCCCTATACTTTGGGTTTCTGAGTTGGAGTATTAGGTTTTCTTTATTATGTGTGCTTCTCATTGGATATAAAATTTAAAAAATTTATAAAATAATAAATGCATTTTGATAATTCAAAATTTTTAAGGTACTCTTTTCAACCCACTATCTAATTTGACTCGTTAAATTTCTATTGAGAATGACCAAGTCAATATTAACTGGAGATGTAGTCATAGATATTTTCCCTCTAGATTGACCTCTTTTTGAATATTCTTTTGAATGAACTACTATGGTCTTAGTGGTATCCACTATGGGATTCCAAAAAATATTTAATATATAAAATGTAATCCACTTTGTGTTTATAGATAGAGAAATTCTAATCAGTAAGATTAATCATGTCATTGGAATTTTCATTCATTTATACAGTTTGAGTCTAAAATAACTAACTCTATGCATGTGTCTAAAATGGTTGAAATAGTGTGATCGACTCCTTGATTATAGAAAATAGACTCTATTTGGATAAAAATTGATCAAAATATAATCAATTGTTGGGATCAGTATTTAACATGGATCACTATAGATACCATTGAAACAGTCACCAGAAACTCTCTACTAATGTGAAAAATGTATATTTTATTTAAAGGTGATACTATAGAACCCCAAAGTTGACAAAATCTATCAACTACGTTCCAATGACAGTTTATATATAGTTTGTTCCATTGTAATAATCCTTATGTTCTCTTGTTAAATTAAGATGCATAAATTTATTTTGACCACATTTAATTCTCCAATCACTAGAAAACTCCTCTACATCATCTTCATTTCAACATTGTTGGCTCTGATACAACCTTTTAGGGGTAGTGAATGTCTGAGATGATGAAATCAAACACAAGCATATAATAAAAATTCAGAACTACAGATTTCACATTAAAAATAACTAGAAATGGTATTTGTAGGCACTAAAAAGTTCTCACATGTTCAGAACTCTTAAAATTCTAAAAACATTTATAGCTCATTTGTTTAACACTGATAAAATTCAAAATATATTTGGAACATTTTTTAGCTGAGATGTTTTATCACTGCTCTAACATCCTGTTTATCAACATATGTTCCCACAATGGACTCAACCATCCTTGCTCAGGCACACCCATTTATCAGTGCTTTCTAACCCCTTTATCAATGATTTTCAACAACATAAACCTTACCCAGGCCTAGAATCTAACCACTAAACCATGCCTTAATAGATAACGCCTTTTCCACCACACCATATAGATTTTTTTTTATTTTATGATTTATTTATTTATTTTTATATCTATACGTAATTCATTTTTAATTATATATTTATTTATATAATTATATTCATTTATATTATTAGTTTTAAGTACTTTTTAAAAATATGTCTATATATAGTATATTTAGATATGAATTTTATCAACCATTAAAAATATATTCATATGCCTATATTTTTAAATGTATATTTTTACATATTTAAATATAATGATATATTTTTATATAATATTTTATAATGTATTTATAGACATATATTATAAATACATTTATATATATTATTTATTTATAATGATATATTTAAAAAATACATTTATATATGATGAATTTACATAATATTAAAACACACACGTAGATATTTAGGCACATACATAAAAATTTATATTTATCATATTTAGAGAAAAATATTACAAATATTTATTTATTAAATATATTATAGTATACACAAGAACATAAATTTTTTTATTTCTTTTCAAACATGATGGGGTCATGACCATTTTATTATGAAATGAATGGAAATCCCATGTTTTACTGAGTTGATAGGGAACCCCTAACATAACTTGTGGTCCCAAAGACACGAAAGACTTAGAACATTATTTAACTGAAGGCCCAACAGCCAAAAAGGTTGAATATATAGTTACCCCTTGCATGTGATGCTTCCAACAGTAAAGTACAATACAACTGAAATTAATGTACAACTGATGGAAAGAAGTAAAGAAACTACATGGTCATTCTTTGGGGTTCCCACCTAAAGGGTAGGAACAGATGACCTCCTCAGCACCCCAAGATTGTCCATCCACTTTGTGTACATCTTTCTGAGTGGTGGACCTCCGGGTACCGTCCTATTCTGCTACTCTCTGCCCCGATCAGTGATGTATGTCGTCTGCAACCAACACAACGAGGTGCGGGCATAGCCCATGCAGGGTTGAGTGTAACGGTACTCAGTAGGGACCCAGAGACCCTCAAGGTCTCTCAAAATCCATTAAGGATAACCATAAATTATAGATTCAACGTATATTCCTTACATAGGTATATGCCCATATATATATCTATGTTATTTAGTAACCCATCTCAATCATGAGGAAATCACGAAAGTCATTGACTCAGTTCATACCAGGATTTCAGTGAAGTATTGAAGTACATATGATTAGCCGCGAAGCTAGATAATCTTATTCCGTCAAGAGGATCTACTTCTGACCAAATGGAGGTTGACCCACACATGATCGATAGGATCTAAACACCGCAATGACCCACACAGGATCTGACACACACATGATCAGTATGTGCTGACCCACATATGATCACTGAGAACTAACCCAAAGAGGATCTGACTAAAACATGATCGATATGCACTGACCCACACAAGATCACTGAGCACTGACCCACACAAGATCTGACCAACACAAGATTGGTATGTTCTTAACCATACAGGATCGTTGAGCGCTGACATCTGTATGATCTGTCTCCAACTTCCGTCTCACTATCAGCCACTCGATTCCTCGCACCCGATGTGCTCGAGTTCCGTAGAATCAACCATCAAGATATCATTCATACCTCGACCACCACTAAACTCCATAAATAATTAACCCTAAGTACCACCAAGTTGTAAGGGTTCCAATGCGACAGACGGGGCGTCAATCGGACGCCCGACCTGTTATTTATTGGAATTTCCGTTCCAGGGGCCCGGTTGGTTTTTAGGATCAATCCATCCCGACCGTACTCCAACTTTGTTCAAACCTCAGAGGGGGTTTTCCAAAAGAACCGTATCTCTTTATGCTCTTCGCCACCATATATTTTTCATTGATCGGACTCTTGTAGCCCAAGATATGGGAAAAATGGTGTAAACCGACCAAACAGATCCATGTCCGGTCCGACCCAGTTGGACCTACCTGATCCGCGGGTCCGACCCGGTCTAAGAGGGAGGCCCGACCCAAGTGGTCCGCCCGACCCGAGTGGTAGGCCCGACCCGAGTTGGCAGCCCTACCCAAAGGCGGCCCGGCTTGAGGGGTGGCCTGACCCCAAAGTGTCCCGACGACCTGCTTGGCCTGATGACCCGGTTGGCTCGGTTGCCCATTCGGCCAAGCGACCCGGTCTGCCTGGTGACCCGGTCGGCCTGGCAACCCAACGGCCCGGCAGGAGTCCGGCTAAGCCATGTCAAGGGTGTAGCGCACACCCATGGCTCCTGAGCGGCTCTGCTATTCAGGTGGTGCTCCAACCGGCACCAGGTGGCACAGGTCCATCACATGCAAGACTCGATTGGGTGCATCTCCTCCAGACTAGATGACTGGCCAGCCGCTCCATCTCCACGGCGGATGACCGGGCTGGCTGCCACTACACCATCACCGTGGGGCGACAGCACGACGGTTTTGTTGCCCTTCACGTGGCATGATGATGCCATGCCTCTGCCGCTGCAGCCCGACCTGGTCGCGGCCCTCAGCTCCTTTGCGTGGTGCGATGGGACCACACCTCTTCCATTAGTCGTGGCCCTCCAAGCCGCAGATCCAATCAGGTGTGGTGCGACGACACAGCGCCCCTATGACACCACCACGACCCACATGGTCGCGGCTTGGTTTCAGGCATGGTGTGACGGTGTCGCGCCTCTCCGGCGTCCCAACTTCCCTTGCGTCACATACTTCTTATGTGGTCCACTCCACCGTCAACACATAAGAAAAACCAAAGGGGGAGGGTCGGGCCGTGTTCGTGCTGTCCGAGCCCTCCTCGTCATGGCTTTAACATCTGGAATTTTATAATCTAGAAATTTTAACGATGAAAATCAGAGGTTAAAACTCATATGTAAAATTACTCAAATCCCCCTACCTCGAATGACGATGATCGTTGACGTTGGAAGGAAAGTGAACATCGTTCCGTTGACGTCATAAAAAAGGAGGAATTCGAGGATGGAATCGTCAGCGTTCTTCAAAGATGGCGCTCCCTCCTTTTTCCTTATTGAAGAAGGAATAAGGTGGAAGATGTCCATCATTCTTCATTAGAGAGAAATGGCTCCACCAAGTTGTTTCCTCTCCTTAATTCTCCCATCAAAAATTTTTCCAACCCCACAATAATTAAATATCACATCTTATTATAATGTTGGCATAACAAATTAAAATGGGAAAAATTAATTAAGGGTGGTCCCACAAAATTAATTTTTGTGTGTAGGCACAAATTAATTATGTGGAGATCAAAATGTTTCATGGGTGGTGGCTCCATAAATGGGGTGTTCAATAGTTTCATCCTCGAGTGGTCCCCACCATTCAAACGTGATTTGGGGGTTTAAGGGGGGATAATTTTCATGTGGGCCCCACCTCTAACCTCCACTTGGAGGTTTTAACCACCAACAAATAAAAATAAGCACACCTTATTTTTATATAATTTTTTAAAAAAACCCCCTAAAACTAACTTCTATTCACGTTAGAACGCAACTGCGTTGAAGGTCTCACGAAGCAATCACTGATGCTGGCAGTTCAACGGTGCCCTCAGATGTCAATTCCAATTACCAGTTCAAATGATATGAAACGTCGCTCGCACGTCTACTGAACGTACCCAAAGAAAGTTCAAAAAATCATTATCAGTCACCTTCGACTCACTGCGGTCAAGGATAGGTTCTGCCTAGTTGAAACATGCCCCAACTAACCCAACGGTACTCTCAGATTTTCAATCTGAGTTACCGTTTAGAGGTTATTAAATTTACAATAAAATAATTGTCACATAATTATTTTATTAACATCCAAAAACTATCTTTCTCTGGTGGAACGCGCTGGCCACGGTTAGTATTTTTTTAATGAAAGCATACACTCACGAGTTCATCGGTGGTCTCAGATTTTTAATCCGAGTTACCGTTTGTGAGTTATATGAATTTGAAAAATAAAATATTATTTTATTATTTTATTTACGATTATTCCATTTTTGGGTATCCTCACAGGAGCCTTGTGCTGAAAAATATTAAGTCAGGCCAAGGGTAAACTCACCATCCTATGTGCAATGGTTCCCTCATATTTTTGATCTGAGGTACCAATTAAGATTTATTTCACTTTTTCAGGAAAACTTCTTATGCACGTTAACTTAAGTATAACAAAAACATCGAAGGATCATTCCGCACAAACCAAGCCTCTGAATCGCGCGCTATTAGATTTCGTGGGCTCGTAAAAATCACATGAATTTAAGAAAAAATGTTCCATGGATTTTATGAGCCTTTACATTCTCCCCACATCAGGGATTTACGTCCCTGTAAGCTTCAACTCACTACTAAGGGAACAAGTAGGGGTACTGGGCACACATCTGAGCCTCCCGCTCCCAATGTGATTTCATGGAGGTTCCTGTTCTTCCAATGAACGTGTAAAAAAAGTATCAACCATCCCGGTAGTAACCTCTCATGATGATTCTCAATCCCTACTGTAACCTACATGAAACTCACCTCATCATCGATTTCCAGCTCCCCGTGGTCGATGATATGAGAAAGGTCATGAATTTATCTCCTTAGTGATAAATGTGGAGGACATCATGCACCCGGTGCAACTAAGGTGGAAGAGCCAGGCGGTAAGCCACATCCCCTACTCTGCTGAGGAACTGGAAAGGTCCGATGAATCACGGAGATAACTTCCGGCCTTGTCCAAATGTCTGTAAGCCTCATCAATGTGGGACCAGTTGGAAGACGTGGTCTCCACCCTCGAAATATAGAGTTCTCCATCTCCTGTCATCATATGACTTCTGTCTTCTCTGTGTAGTCTTAATCTGCTCTGGGATGGCCTCCACCTTTTCTATGGTAGTTCATACCTTCTCTGGTTAGTAGTAAGTGTGCCGATGTGGTGATTCGGTCGATGATCACCCAAATACAGTCATGTCCCCTGAACGTACCTGGAATACCCATCACAAAGTCCATGGATATCTCATCCCATGGACAATCTAGGACCTCTAAGGGTTGTACTAATCCTACGGTTACCCGGTGCTCCCCCTTCACTGAATAACAAGTGATTCATCGTGGGACAAACTCTGCTACCACCTTCTTCATACCTTGCCACCATTGCTGTCTTCTAGGGTCCTGAAACATATTCGCCACTCCTAGATGTACCACTAGAGGGGAAGTGTCGAACTCCCTCAACACTTCCTCCTGGAGTTCAACTAGAACCACAGTTCGTGCTATAATAAGGATAACGTGCTCCCCACCTTCAGATAATCCAACAGGTTCTTTCCATGTGGATATCTTGGCACGTCGTGTCTCGTAGTTATGGTCTCAACGCTGCGCCTCTCTGTCTCACTAAAGAATAGGGGGAGTGACTACAAAAGACTATTGAAAGGATTCTTTGTTTCTATCCACAAAAGAAAATTTGTAAGGTAGCAAGCTGCTTTGTCTCCTCTCATCGTAGCTATATTCCAGACCTCCTTCTATGTGAATTTGTTACAACATTCCCATTCCCAATAGTATAGACTTTCTCGATGTAATAGTTCTGGAGGAACTCAATCCATCATTGTTGTCTCAGGTTTATGTCCTTTTGAGATAAGATATACCTAAGACTCTTGTGATCATAGTACATGGTAAAATTTTCAACCATAAGATAGTGATTCCACATCTTCATGGAAAATACCTTTCCTGCTAATTCCAGGTCATGGGTAGCGTAGTTCAGCCTATGTAGTATCAGCTGCCAAGAATGATATGTGATCATTGTTTTACCCTACATCAGGACACACCCATTTAAAGAACTTGAATTCCCATGGAATTGTTTCAAATACTTGAGAATTTTATGAGTCTGCTGTTTCTGACGACGCCTGATTATAAGGCCCAGTGTACCCAGAATCAATTTCTGACATTTTTTTCTGGTATGTTCTTGTAAACTTACATTAAGGATTTTATATCATTTGAGATGGTGCTCTAAATTGAAATCTGAGCGCACCGTTGAACTCACAGTTCCAGTATTAGCTTAAAGATACTTTTACCGTAGTTGTGTTTTATTGAGGTTGGAAGTTAATTTTTTGGGGGTTTCTAAATAATTTAAATAATAATATGTCTAGCATATTTTTATTTGTATGGTAATTAAACCGCCAAATGGAGGTTGGAGTTGGGGCCCACCCATGCATAATCTACCTTGGGAGGATATTATATTGTGGGGCCCACATGAGCTTAACCCCCTCAACCCCCCTTTAACCCTTGGAACTCCCAAATTACTATGGAGCCATTCCACCTTCCCTCATAATGGTTCCAACACACCTAAGGAATAATTAATGCCTTAATTAATTAATTTTGAAGTGATATGAATTCTTGTGAATTCATTGGAAATGCATGGAAACATTAATATAATAGAGAAGCTATTATTTTATTTTGGTTTTTGTGATTCTTCATTGGTGGAGCATTGGGAGAACTCTTAGAAGGATGAAATCCTCTCAACGAAGAACTCTCCTCATCTTCGATGAATGACGAAGTCTTTCCTCTATCTTTGACCAAGCTAAAAGAGAAGAAGTCGCCCGCGATGAAAGTCGACGATGCTTCTTCCTCGGCAGCTCCTCATCATCAACAAAATGATGTCGTCGTCAGGGAACAAGCATCGAATCATGGTAGAGGGATTTGATTATTTTAATTTATGAATTTTACCCTAATTATTCAACGTTTATTTTGGTTTGACGGTGGGAAATTGTTATCACCTAATGAAAAGGTCATGGTCTTAACAAACACGGCCCGATGTCCCTCCATTTATTTCTTGTTTTGTTGACGTTGTAGATGGATCCAGAAGGGAACGATGCCATCACACAACACTGTAGGTGAGGAACTGTGTCCAGGGCGGGCCGCAACAAAGGGGTGCAGTGCCATCTTGCTGCAACGGAGAGGAACCGTGGTCGGGAGGGCCGTGGCAGGTGGAGAAGTGTATCATCGTCGCACCACGCTGTGGAACCGAAGGCCACGGCTAGGTCGGTCCACGATGGGGATGGAGCAGTGAAGTCATGCCACATGTAGAGAAAGAGGACCACTGTATCTTTGCACCACTATTGATGTGCGGTGTTGGCCGATCGGGATGGCCACTGTGGAGCCTGACAGGTGGGACCACTCTAGTCCTGCAGCCCCTGAACCGGCACAAGGCGCCGGCTCTGTCCGAAAAACTGGTGGGAGGTGTGACATACCCTCCCTCGCGTGGCCGGCTGAGCCTCCATGGGCCAGGCTACCTCGGCTTGGTCATCCCTCAGCCGAGATTCCCCTAGTCAGGGCCGCCACGGGCTGGGTAGCGCCTTCGAGCCGGGTCGCACCTTCGGGACGGGCTGCCCCTTTGTGTTGGGCTGCTTCCTTGGTTCAGGACGCCCACTCGGGTCGGGCTCAACAATTGGTTCGGGCCCCACCCGCAAACCGGGTTAGACCCTGGTTCGGACCGGGTCAGGCCGGGTCGGTCCGACTGGGTTGGACTGGACCGAGACCTAATATGGTCATTTTCACCTTTTCACCCCTATCTTGGGCTTTGGGTGTCCGATTGATGAATCACCTCTGGCGATGGAATTCATGGAGCGAGACGATTCTTTTAGTATACTACACTGAAGGTTCAGACATAGTTGGGGTATGGTCAGGTTGGTTTGAGCCTAAAAACCAACCGGGCCCCACGAACGGAAATGCCAATAACTCACAGACCAGGCGTCTTATTGACACACAGTCTATCGTGTTGGGTTCTTTATGATGAGATGGAACTACGTGGCACAAAAACTCAGGAATTTGTGATAGTTTATGTGTAGAAACTTGGCTTGAGGAGTGGATCCTCCCGGAATCGAGCATGTTGTGTGGGGGGAACCCTAGGGCTGGCTGCGACGATACTGTACTAGAATCCTCCATGGGTTTGACAGTTATGACTACTATTTTGGAATCCTCTGTGGGTTCGACAATGATGACTACTATACCGGGATCCTCTGTGGGTCCTACAGTTCTGACTTCTATTTTTCTATCATGTGTGGGTCCGACAGAATAGATGGTCATGTATCCTTTGTAGGTCCGATAGCTTTGCGGGTCCAGTATCTTATGTGGGTCTAACTGCTTAGATGAATCAGTGACTACATCTAATCATCTCTATCACTCTACAAAAGATGAATACCTATGTGAGCTGAGTCATGCCTTTCAACCATTATCATCATGGTTCTTGACTTTACGTAATTTGTGGAATGGTTTGTGGTTTGGCTCGAGAATTGGAGACAGACTATGATTGATAACATAAGTATATGTATGGGAATATACCTATGTCGGTTTAGTTGATACTTCAGGATTGTATCTTTCAACTTTATTTTTTCCATTAGTGGATTTTGTGAGACCTTCGGGGGTCTCAGGGTCCCCTACTGATTATTGTTATACTCACCCCTACATGGGATTCACCCGCACCTTGTTGTGTTCTGTGCAGATGACAGTCATCAGTTATCGAGGCTGAGGGTGACAGATGAGAGGCTTCTCGGATCTGGACTAGATGGGACGTACCCAAGGGATTTGTTTTTCTAGTTCTGTACATACCATTCGGGTAGGATTCCCTGGCGGACAATCCATGAGCCCTTTTCCCTTTTTTACTTGTACTTTTTGTTCAGTTGGGTTTTTATATTTTCCCACTTACTTTCAGCGGACTTTTCTTTTTTATTTTCGTACCTTTTTCTTCTACAGCTTCTATTCAAGCAATGTGTGTTACATGTTTAAAGGAAATGCATTTCCTTTTTATTGGGATTCTGCCTTTGGTGCTAGTCTCTAGCCCCATGGCCTGTGAAAGGCAGGATTTGGGTAGTCACGACACGGTCCCCGATGGCAGGTTGTGAAAAATTGGTATCAGAGTTATCGGTTCAACTACCTAACATAGGACTTTGATCTGTCTTACTGTGAAGAAATATTTTTAAGAGTATTGTGTTCGGTTTTCAGTCCAGGGAGTCAAGTGTTGGTGCAGAAACCAATGTATCCATACTCTAGGACCCTGACCTCTGATTTAGGACTCAATGGATGAAAACACAGATTGCGTGTGTTTTTGAAAAGTTTCCATTGTGGTCCCTTTGAGTCAGCTCACCAGGTATAACATATTGATAGTGGAGCACCTATTCCTTATCAAGATGCCACTATGAAGACAACCAGCTTGGGTTCCCAAGAGAGTACACGATGATGGCCCACCGAGCGACGAGGCTCCAGTGAAGGGCCCTCTTACTATGTTGGCTCCTTTGGGTGGTGTACCAACAGCACCACCACCCGTTTGGCAGCAGATTCCACCAGCCTCATTGGAGGATGGTGCACGCCATGTTACCGTGTTGCACGAGTTCCAGCGGCAGAGGCCTCCACGGTGAGACAAATTTTCCAGGTAGTAGAAGAATGGATGGAGTCTATCACAAGAGTCTTCGGCATAGTTGAGACACTAGTAGAGCAGATGTTCATCTTAGCTACTAGTCTATTTCAGTGAGTGGTGATCAGTTTTCGATACATGGACCTTTTTATGAGATGGTACCTTTGAGAATTGTGCCAACCATATCACTACATGTTGGTCAATAGACACTACCTTTGGTACCGGTAGAGGAAACTTATAGGCTTAGTGCCTTACATGTGTTTCATCACTCGATATCCCTCAAGTTCTTAGACGATCCTGACCAACATGCTGTTGAGGAGTGGCTCGAGGAGGTGGCTGAGTGTTTTCTAGAGCTTATAAAACTTCAATAGAATAACGTGTCAGTAGTTGAGTATTCATCAAGGCATACCGATCTTTCCGAGTACTTACTGAATATGATACGATTATTGCTTTAGAGCTTGGACCTATGAGCGAGGAGTGTTTAAGGATATATGTGCAATCATTTTTTACTCTATGCATTCCTAATTATGTTAGTGTGCTAGAGAGAACCCAAGTGGTTGAATGTTCATTGGCTGAGAGGATACAACCAGTGAATGTTAGTAGTTGGAAAGCATGAAACTGGTTCCAGTCTCAGAGACTTGAGAATATAAAATGTTTCGAGAAGATGAAGTGTTATGGATAGATGAATATTCATGGTAATAGATGTGGAAGCAGTTCTAGGAGAGTAGCATGAGGTGGTGAACATTTCGACATGTTACAACCACCCACCTTGTAGTCCCTGTCAGGATCCGGGAGCTGGAGGGATGGGGAAGAGAGTAGCTGCATGCTGTCAAGGAGTGTGACCCAAAATATGTATTAATGATTTGAGGTCTGATCTGTGTCTATTACTATCTACTGTATCAACAGACATAGATAAAAATTATTCTTTCCATCCACGAATCTTGTCCTAGAACTTGTGTTTCTAGTTAAGTTGTTTAATTAACCCTCATGTACTGAGATACCTTTTGGAGGAGACTCGATAATCACACTTACTCCGAAGGTGTGATCTGACCCTTAAGGAGAGAGTTTCAGTTGGAACCTCTTGGTGGCAGCGTCGATTCCATACGACGTCAGTTTGGGCAATGACTAGGCAACCACAGTTCATACATAGATTGACTGTATTAGGAAAAAAGGTTGTGGTTTATCTACAACATTGGGATGAGGTTTTCGTTACTAGGAGAAAATTGAAATCCAGGAAGCACATGTTAAAATCATGCATAGGAGGGTGCAGTCGATCACTTGTGAAGCGACCAGCCTTACCCCCGTGGCAATAGGAACTCAGAGTTTTCAGTTCCATACATGAGTGAAAATACATGGGTACATATTTCCAATGATGTATCCCAGATTACCCCCCCCAAGGGGGGAGGCACGTATTCTTTGGCAAGATACAACTGAAAGATCGTTCTATAATTCTCCAGATTTGCAGCACCACTATCAGCCATAAAAATTAAGGGATAACCCATCATGTGGTCAAAAAACATCTAGTAGAGCTTTTAAGAGCTGAGGTAGAGGCTGAGTAGTGCGCCTATCTTGGGGCTATCAGAGGAAGGTGTTGGGTACATAGTATATTGTGATGCATCAGGGATATGACATGCGTGTGTCCTGATGCAGGAGCGAGAAATTATTGATTATGGTTCTCACTAGTTGAGACAGTATGTGCAAGACTACGCTGCACATGACCTGGAGTTAGCGGTAGCAATCATCGCCTTGAAGATGTGACGACACTATCTTATGGGCGAACATTTTGTAGTCTACTCTGACCACTAAAGTCTCAGGTACATCTTCTCACATAATGACATGAACCTGAGATAGCGAAAATGGCTCGAGTTCCTCTAGGACTATGAATTTGACATTTTCTATACTCCTGTGAAGGGGTACGTTGTAGCAGATTCTCTCAGCAGGAGATCACGCATTCAGCTATTAGGATAGGCGACAGAGTAACTGGGTATGTTGCAAATATCCTTTGTGGATAGTGATGGAGTAGCCTTTCTGCAGTCTCTTACAATCACTCATCCACTTCTTCAGTGAGTCAAGGATGCACAGTGTGGGGTCATTGACTGTGAGACATGGCGTGCTCAGATATCCACAGGGCCGGCACCTGATGGATTTTCTGAAGGTGGGGAGCACGTCATTCTCTTCAGTGGATGGACCATGTTACCAGTTTCACTTCAGGAGGAAGTGTTGAGGGAGTTCCACACGTCCCCTCTAGCGGTACATCCAGGAGTGGTGAAGATGTATCAGGGCCTACAATGGCAACACTGGGGGCCTAGTATGAAGAAGGACTTTGCAGAGATTGCCTTAGGATGCATGTAGAGACCTGAATCCTGACGTACATGGACATTAAATTATTTTTTCAGAATACTTAATACATAACAAAAACACACACACACAAGGACAGTAATAGTTTAGTGTCTTTAGAAACTCAGAATATAATCTTCTAATCGTGGTAAAAAATCTTCAACATCTACCATAATAATCTTTTTTTCCTAAAACCTTTCATTATATCCTGGAAAAAGAAAACATAAAAGGGTGAGCTAAAATTCTCAGTAAGGGTAACCAAAATAAATATCAATCACATCATATACATAAGAACATAACTTTTGTAAATCTTAACCTGCAAAAGAAATCATAATTTCATAACATGGGATAAATCATAGTAGTGAAATGTAATCCCAAAAATCATAACATAAAACATGAAACTTTGTGGAATACACACATAATCATAGAGAATCATTTATTATTAGTCAAGACTCATTGCCAAGACTATCTTAGTGGACAAAGTCCATTTCTGAACCGAGTTCACTCCTAGTTTCAGTCCTATTTCACTAAACCGGTATAACCTGCCATTCCAGCCATGTCTATATTGTGAGATATAAAATCATTACCCAATGCATTGAAGGGAGATATAGGTCCCACCCATCTCATAATGAAATCATTCTTACTTGTGCCACAAAATAAACATACATCATTCATAATAACCCAACGAAAAAAATGGGTTTCATAAACATCATCCCATCATCACATAATCCATATAAAAGAAATGGATATCATTTCATAATAAGAAAAGTGAAACAATGTTAATAATAGAGACATTACACTTGAAACATACACATATGAAATCATTTCATCATAGATGGAAAATGGTTTTGATAAAGCACAGGTAATGAATTCTTGAGGAAAATATCCTTTCTTCTTCAAAATCATTTTCTTTTCACAAAACTTCATGAAATTTTAAAAGAAAGAGATTTTGTTGAAAATAGTCATGAAATCGTTTTGAGGAAGCTAAATGAAAATAAGGCTTTATAAAACCGTAAAAATCTGTTCGTGCCGTATAAGTTAAATAAAACATTCTTTTCGTACTTTTAAAGGAAAAGTCAAAAAGTACCTCGTAAAAGAAAGATTCCATACATACCATGTAGTAAATGTAAAAAATGGGTAAAAAGGTCTTTAAACATACATTAAAGCATTTTTTTAAAACTTTGACTTGGATGATAAATATAACCCCAATAAATACTTACGTATAAGCAATCTTGGATAGAAAACAATTGAGATTGCAACAACATCCCTTACCTTAGGTCCGATTTGCATTGTAAGTGTCCGAACCTCCTGTATAATAATTTAAATAATGTCATTGACTTATTCCAGAGTCATAATCATTGTTATGCTATCATATATGGTTCACTTATGACTTTATATTACCCATTCTTTTGTAAATTCCATGTTAAAGAGCGTTTTGGGTAAAATTGTTTCACTTATCATTCGTGTTTTGACTTGTAATTATTCATATGATTACTTAGATCATGATTACTTAATTACAGAATATAAAAAATGATTTATATATAATATATATTCAGAATATATATATATATATATATATAATAAATCAGTAAATGGAAATAAATACACAGTTCATGGAGACGGTAGGCCGTACGTACGCATGAACGCTGTTTTCGTTTCCTTACTGAGTTGAATGGAATTAAGTAGATGACATAAATATGTATACACATAAATCCAGTATCATTATTATGTCATATATTTCATGATTATTTATTATATATACTTTTTTATCATTAATGAATGGTTAACGTGGAGAAAGATTCTCATCGCGTCGTGGAGACGGTAGTCCGTACGTACGCACGAGCGATGATATCGTTCTCATGATCATGGGACTGTAATGGAGTGTATGTATACTATTTAAGAATCAATATCACTTTAATATAATCATATATAGTTATTATTTACACCATTATACCCATCCAAGTAAGGTGGTGGTGGAAAATAGATTACACCAGGGCGTGGAGACGGTATTCCGTACGTACGCACGCGCGGTGATTTCGTTTTCCGTAGGATGGATAGATGGTGAAATAGGGTTGTTTCTTACTTATAATAACATATTAGTATATGATTGATACTGATGTTATTACTTCATAATGAAACAAACTAAGAAGAAGAAGTGGAAAAAGAAATAAAGATAAAAGAATCGGTAATGGACATTACCTCTTCTTTGAAGCGCCTCTTTGAGTCCTCCTCTTAGGGTACTAAAATTGGTATTTGAAGAAGTCCAGGACCTATAGGTTGTTGCTAGGGAAGTGGAGAAGAGAATTTGGCAGTTGATGGCCGAGATTGGATGCTCAAAGTGGTGTGAGGAAGAGAGGGAGGAGGTGCCCGTTTATAAGGGAGGAGAGGGGCACCTTTGGAATAACTAAAAATATTATTTTATTATAAAGCCAAATTCGGTTTTAAATAGCTCCAAATTGATTTATTTCGAAGCTAAGGCGGGGAGGGGTCGAAATCCTCTCATACAATAGAATTTGGAGAAGTTTAGGATCCTATTGTAACCTTATCATTTATATTTATCTTTAAGTTAGATAATTTTACTTTTACCGCGAGTTTTTGTGTTCTTACACTATAAGGTTAATAAACTTACTATAACAAGCCAAACGAACCACAAGTTGTTTTTTATTAATATATATAACCTTATCTAAGTCATTTTTCCGAACCTTAGATTTTTAGGAATAAAATAACAATTAATAATATAATTTTTTTTAAAACTATTTTATGTCAATTATGACACTATTTAGTAATTGATTTTTGTGAAAATCATACCAGAATGATTAGTGCGAAAAAAGTTACTTAAATCAATAATAACATGTCATATTAACCTATAGAATTAGTTTAATGAATAAAAAGTCTCAAATTACATTTACTTGGGTATTTATAACATAAATTATGTCAATATTTCATTAATAAGATAATTACTGCATCATCTTTGTGTCATAAATAAATTATATTATATAATGTCTAAAAATTAAAAATAAAATACCATTATGTAGGAAATTTTTTTAGATTTCTAATGAATATTTATAGTCGAATTTATCTTATGTATAACCCTATATTAAAAATTATATACTTATTAAACATTGATTTTAACTATTTTATCCCTTCTTTAAATAAATTAATAATAAATGTCCTAATCTAATCCAAGTGGGCCTAAATGGTCATATTTTACTCCTAGGGTTGTTTTTGGTCGAATTAAACTTTTCCAAAAGAATTAGGACATGTGTTAGGGTAATAATAATATCATTTTTACCCTTATTTACCCTATTTATTTTTAACCGAGGTAACAAAAGTAAAAAGTTACTATTCACCAAAAATAATTTTCATCTCATTGAACCACATTTTACTTACTAAAAACAACCGTGTCTCTCGAATTTTTGAAATTCCACTCACAGAAGCAGTAAAATTAAGTTTTATGAAAAAATCATTTTTTTTAACTACCACTTAATGGTTTCACTATTCATCAAAAAAATGAATGTTTCCATAAAAATATCAAAAATTAGGCCTAATCTATATTTGATATTATGAACTCAAAAATGATGTCTATTTTACCAAATTCAAAACATATCAGTTTCATTAATTAATTTAAATGTTAATTCCCGTCGTCGAAACATATAGCGTGTTTTTAAGAGACAATAACTATCAATAGACTGACACTTGTTTATGTCTGGTTTAAATGTGAAATTACATCCAATTATCAACATTGTATTAAATTGTAAAAATATATTCTAAATATACTTTAAAACCACTAAAATTAATAATTTATCACTATTAATTATTTCAATAAAAAAAGTTGTTTTTAATTTAAATTTAGTAATTATCACTATTCATCAGAAAATGAATGTTATCCGAAACGTACCAAAATTTCACCCTAAGATAATTTTGATACTCCGAATCCGAAAATGAAGTCCATTTTCAAAAATAAATTTTACAAAATTTCAAAAAGTGGTTATTACTATTCATAACGGCTAGTTTAAATAATATTTTAATAGTATATCGTTGTTTAGTGAAACTCGGTATTTCATACTACACACGCTATCGAGGAAGGTCGCAATTGCGTTTAATGAAAGACAAGTCAAGGATGTGTGTTGTGCAATCTCCATTTCATGTAGCGTACAACACAAGACATTAATGAAATTAAAAAGAATATTTTTTATAAAATCTCGGGGTGTCACATTCTACCCCCCTTAAAATGAATTTCGCCCTCAAAATTCGTCGGGGTTATAAATGGTTTACTATTAAAATTGTTATTTGATAGAAACCCACATCGTAAAAAGGAATACCAAAAACAATCTTTAAAAACAGAAGTATGAAACATAACGGTTACCCAAATAAACAAATCACTGGGTTTCCACATAGATGAAAATTTGGATATGGAAGAGAAATCTATCTATCATGTTCTGATGGAGAGTGGTAGAGAACATGGCTATAGAAAAGCTAGAAATCACAAAGCCATAAATTTGTGACGATCTAAGGTACCATCTGATTCATTATATATAAAAGCACTAGGACAACATTTTTGGTTTTCAAGATCGTTTCCCTAAAGTTGATGAAATTGGAATTAGAAGAAATACTTTCGTGATTTCGGTATAGTCTCACCATTGGTCGTTCTTTGGACAATTTCCACTTAATCTCTTAAAGAAATGAAGTTGAGTTTGTCATTCGTGATGTGTTAACAGATCATGTGATAGAATGATGAGTCATTCCATCTGTCTCAAACAAAAGGTTAGAAAAGTTATCAAAAATATACATAAGTTCATCTATAGTGAGATTAATCGTATATGGTTCATAAAATGGACTTATACATCATATATCATACTGCTTAATATAATAAAACTAGTTTCTACGAAACAGGGACTTCCTGTAGGCCAGTGGTAGGCGATAAAGGCCAGTCGCACTTCGGTTGTGGGTTCTATTCCCACAGCCTTGTTCGACACGATGGGCTGTCGCCCGTCCTGCAGGTTGTCCTTTTTCTAAAACTATATTACTATAACATCCCATCAATAATATCGAAAAAACATCTATCCTTAAACAATACTAACTTATGTCCAACATAATACATTCCAATCTTTAGGCTTATCTAAAATACCTTGGTCCAAGCTCATAGTATAAAGAAAATGATTACTTGAAATGTCCTCAACCAAGGATGTGAATACCATCATTTATCCCACATATATCTTGTAGGTCACATTCCAATCCTGCGAATACATTAATAATGTATTCTATTGAAAAATGAATACCCATTAAACCTTAGTAAAAACATGAATGCTGTCAAAAGTTAACTCTTTCCTCATACCAAAATACAAAAATTCTATACACTCAAACCATGATATAACTTTCTCCTTATATCAGTCATGAGCTCACGAATACTATCAAACATTTAATTTTCTCCTTATCCCTTCATTATGCGCATATCATCTATATTCCAAAAATATCTAAATAACCTTTAATGGATACTGGTACCATTAATCATACACTTTCAATACTCAAGGAAAGACAATAGTGTAACAATCCTTAAATGTCTTTTTATTCCATAGTACCATGATATTACTTATACAACAGTACACTTGATAAACATGTAATCATTCCACTGCCTTCTTAAACCATTGACCGAGCTTTAACAATTCTTTCAACTCACATATCATTTGTAGTCTCTTCATCATCATCAACATAAATACTACTCATACGGCCATACTAATTCTCTTCATGAGACTTTCCCTTAGGGAATTGATTTTCATAATGCCCGTACATTCCACATTTAAAACATTTAACCATTGTTGATGTCGTAGCAATACCATTATCCTTATCCATGGTGTTAACTGAACCTTTTCCTTTGCACTTACTGGCTTTGTGTCCTTCTTTTCCACACCTAAAGTATCTTCCAGTTCCCTTGAAACATTCTCCTCGATGCCTCTTCCCACATGATTTACATAGGGGAAATTGAACTTTCTTTCCTCTATGATCATCATGAAACTCCATATTTCTCTTATTATCTGAGTCAGGAAACTTACCAAATTTGAGTTTATTGATCATATTATGAGATTTCTGATTCGGCATAATAATGATGGTTGGACTTCCAAATCCCATTTCATTTGTTTTCTCATGAAGAACATCATTCCATTGTCCATAGTATCCTCAATTATCGTGAATCATCTTCTTTCCAGCCATTTTCTAAAACCCAAAAAGAATAGTGTTAGAGGAAAAAATCATAATAAAGGGGTATTAACTTCAATATCTATCATCTTAGGTTAAATTCTAAGATCGTTACCATAGTTATAGGACTATATCCTATATGTATACTTATCCTTAGGGACATCCCTAGACCTACCTTAGAAATATCTCTAGGAATCTCACTAACGTTTTCACATCCTAGTTTCCAAAGGTTGACTAAAACTTTCCTCTGATACCAACTGTAAAGACCTGAAGCCTGACATACATGGACATTACATTAGTTTTGCGGAATACTTAGTACATAACAAAAACACACACACAAGACCGTAATAGTTTAGTGTCTTTGGAAACTCGGAATATAATCTTCTAATCGTGGTGAAAGATATTCAACATCTCCCATAAAGATCTTCTTTTTTACCTAAATCCTTTCATTATATCCTGGGGAAAAGAAAACATAAAAGGTTGATCTAAAATTCTCATTAAGGGTAAACAAAAGAAATATCAATCACATCATATACATAAGATCATATCTTTTGTAAATCTTATGCTCTAAAAGAAATCACAATTTCATAACATGGGATAAATCATAGTAGTTAAATGTAATCCCAATAATCATAATAGAAAACATGAAACTTTGTGGCATACACACATAATCATAGATATTCATTTCTTATTAGTCAAGACTCATTTCCAAGACTATCGTAGTGGAAAAAGTCCATTTTTTAACCGAGTTCACTCCTCGTTTCAGTCCTGTTTCACAAAACCGGTATAACCTTCCGTTCCAGCCATGTCTATCTCATGAGATATAAAATCTTTACCAAATGCATTGGAGGGAGATATAGGTCCCACCCATCTCATAATGAAATCATTCTTACTTGTGCCACAAAATAAACATACATCATTCATAATAACCCAACGAATAAAATGGGTTTCATAAACATCATCCCATCGTCACATAATCCATATAAAAGAAATGGATATCATTTCCTAATAAGAAAAGTGAAACCATGTCAATCATAGAGACATTAAACTAGAAACATACACATATGAAATAATTTCATCTTAGAAGGAAAATGGTTTTGATAAAACACTTGTAATGAATTATTGACGAAAATATCCTTTCTTCTTGAAAATCAATTTCTTTTGACAAAACATCATGAAATTTTAAAAGAAAGATATTTTGTTAAAATATTAATGATATATTTTTGATGAAGCTTCATGAAAATAAGGCTTTATAAAACCGTTAAAATCCGTTCGTGCCATATAAGTTAAAAAAAAATTCGTACTTTTGCCGGAAAAGTCAAAAAGTACCTCGTAAAAGAATGATTCCAAACATACCATGTAGTAAAAGTAAAAAATGGGTAAAAAGGACTTTAAAAATACATGAATTTGTTTTATAAAACTTGGACATGGATGATAAATATAAACCCAGTAAATACTTATTTATAAGCAATCTCAGATAGAAAACAATTGAGATTGCAACAGTATCCCTTACCTTAGGTCTGATTTGCTTCGTAAGTGTCCGAACCTCCTGTATAATGATTTAAATAATGTCATTGACTTATTCCAGAATCATACTCATTGTTATGATATCATATATGGTTCAATTATGACTTTATATTACCTGTTGTTTTGTAAATTCCATGTTAAAGAGCGTTTTGGGTAAAATTGTTTCATTTATCATCCGTGTTTTGACTTGTAATTATTCATATGATTACTTAGATAATGATTAATTAATTAAAGAATATAAAACATGATTTATATATAATATATATTCATAATATACATATATATAATAAATCAGTAAATGGAAAGAAATACATCGTTCATGGAGACGGTAGGTCGTACGTACGCATGAACGCTGTTTTCGTTTCCTTATTGAGTTGAATGGAATTAAGTAGATGTCATAAATATATATACACATAAATCTAGTATCATTATTATGTCATATATTTCATGATTACTTATTATATATACATTATAATCATTCATGAATGGTTAATGTGGAGAATGAATCTCATCGCGTCGTGGAGACGGTAGTCTGTACGTACGCACGAGCGATGATATCGTTCTCATGATCGTGGGACTATATTGGAGTGTATGTATACTATTTCAGAATCAATATCACTTTAAAATAATCATATATAGTTATTATTTACACCATTATACCGATCCATGTAAGGTGGTGGTGGAAAATAGATTACACCACGGCATGGAGACGTTATTCCGTACGTACGCACGCGCGGTGATTTCGTTTTCCGTAGGATGGATAAATGGTGAAATAGGGTTGTTTCATACTTATAATAACATATAAATATATGAGTGATACTGATGTTATTAATTCATAATGAATCAACCTAATTAGAAGAATTGGAAGACGAAATAATGATAAAAGAATCGGTAATGTACATTACCTCCTCTTTGAAGCGCCTCTTTGAGTCCTCCTCTTAGGGTACTAAAATTGGTCTTTGAAAACGACCATGACCTCTAGGATGTTGATAGGGAAGTGGAGAAGAGAATTTTCAAGGGGTTGGCGGATCTTGAAGGCTCAAAGTGGTCTGAGGAAGAGAGGGAGGAGGTGCCCTTTTATAAGGGAGGAGAGAGGCACCTTTGGAATAACTAAAAATATTATTTTATTATAAAGCCAAATTTGGGTTTAAATAGCTCCAAATTGATTTATTTAGAAGCTAAGGTGGGTATGTGTGGAAATAATCTCATAAAATAGAATTTAGACATGTTTAGGTTCCTATTGTAACCTTATCAATTATATTCAACTTTAAGTTAGATAATTTTACTTTTACCGTGTCTTTTTGTGTTCTTACACTATAAGGTTAATAAACATACTATAACAAGACAAACGAACCCTAAGTTGTTTAGTATTAATATATATAACCATATTTAAGTGATTTGGCCGAACCTTATATTTTTAGGAATAAAATAACAATTAATAATATAATATTTGTTTTAAAAACTATTTTATGTCAATTTTAACACTATTAAGTAATAGATTTTTGTGAAAATCATAACAGAATGATTTGTTCCAAAAAAATTTATTTAAATCAATAATAACATGTAATATTAACCGATAAAAGTATTGGAATGCATAAAAAGTCTCAAATTACATTTATTTGGGTATATATAACATCAATTATGTCAACATTTCATTAATAAGATAATTACTACATCATCATTGTGTCATAAATATATTATATTATTTAATGTCTAAAAATTACAAATAAAATACCATTATGTAGGAAAGTATTGTATCTTTCTAATGAATATTTATAGTCGAATTTATCTTATGTATAACCCCATATTAAAAATGATATACTTATTAAACATTGATTTTAACTATTTTAATCCTTCTTTAAATAAATTAAGAATAAATGTCCAAATCTAATCCAAGTGGGCCTAAATGGTCATATTTTATTCCTAGGGTTGTTTTTGGTCTAATTACACTTGTCCAATAGAATTAGGACACATTTTAGGGTAATAATAATATCATTTTTACCCTTAATTACCCTATTTACTTTTAACCGTGGTAAAAAAAGTAAAAAGTTACTATTCACCAAAAATTATTTTTCTTCTCATTGAACAACATTTTACTAACTGAAAACAACCGTGTCACTCAGATTTTTGAAATTCCACTCACAGAAGCGGTAAAATTAAGTTTTATGAAAAAATCATTTTTTTAACTACCACTTAGTGGTTTCACTATTCATCAAAAAAATGAAAGTTTCCAGAAAAATACCAAAAATTAGGCCTAAGCTATATTTGATATTATGAACTCAAAAATGATGTCTATTTTACCAAATTAATAACATATCAATTGCATTAATTAATTTAAAAATTAATTCCCATCCTCGACACAAATAGTGTGTTTTTAAGAGATAATAACTACCAAAAGATTGACACTTGTTTATGTCTGGTTTAAATGTGAAATAACATCCAATGAACAAAATTGTCTTAAATTTTAAAAATATATTCTAAATATACTTTAAAACCACTCAATTTAATAATTTATCACTATGAATTATTTCAATTATAAAAGTTGTTTTTAATTAAAATTTAGTAATTTTCACTATTCATCAGAAAATGAAAGTTATCTGAAATTTACCAAAATTTCACCCTAAGCTAATTTCGATATTCCGAATCCAAAAATAAAGTCCATTTTGAAAAATAAAATTTACAAAATTTCAAAAAGTAGTTATTACTATTCATAATGGATAGTTTTAATAATATTTTAATAGTATATCATTGTTTAGTGAAACTCGGTATTGCGTACTACACACGCTATTGAGGAAGGTCGCGATTGCGTTTAATGCAAGTAAAGTCAAGGATGTGTGTTGTGCAAGCTCCTTTTGGTATAGTGTACAAAAAAAATACATTAATGAAGTTAAAAAAATATTTTTCATAATATCTCGGGGTGTTATAATGCCCCACTTGTTAGAAAGTGAAGGCAGAACACGAGTTTCCAGCATGATTAGTTCAACCCTTAGATGTCCCAGAGTGGAAGTGGGATGGGATATCGATGGATTTCGTTATGGGACATCCACGTACATCCATAGGACACGACTCTATCTGGGTGATTGTCATCCAACTAATGAAGTCGGCCAACTTCCTACTGATCAAAGAGTAGGGATCATTACAGAGTCTGGAAACCCTCTACATAATGAGATCATACGACTTTATGGTGTTCCATAGATGATCATCTCCAATCGAGATGCTTGTTTTACTTCCCTGCTGTGGAAGGGGTTGTAGGAGGCCAAAATGTGCATTTTCGCTTGAGCACCTCCTTATATACTCAAACGGATGGTCAGACTGAGAGGACTATTTAGACTCTCGAGAGAATGTTCCATGCATATTTCATTGACATTGGTCGCAACTGGGAGGATCAATTACATTTGATAGAGTTTGCATATAAAAACTACTACCACTCCACCATCGGGATGGAACCTTATGAGGCACTGTACGACTGACCTTGTAGAACACCTATGTGATGGAATGACCTAGGTGGGTCAGCACATATTGGACTAGTGATGGTGCAAGCTACGATGGAGAAGGTGCAGATCATCCAGGAGCAGATGAAGACTGCACTGAGCAAACAAAAGTCCTATGTAGATAGGAGAAGGAGACCACTAGAGTTCGAGGATGGCGACCATGTCTTCCTACGGGTCTCACCTCAATGACGTCTACGATGATTTGGCCAAGGCAACATGTTATCTCTGTGATTTATTAGAATGTTTCAGGTCCTCATCTGGGTAGCTGAGGTGTCTTACCACTTAGCTCTTCCACCTCAGTTTCATCGGGTGAACGACGTCTTTCATGTATCTTAGACGATGAGATACGTGCACGAACCTTCCCACCTCATCAACCACAGGGAGTAGGACATCGATGAAAAGGTGACATTCATGGACGTTCCAGTGGAGATTGAGGATCCATAGGAGCAGGTCCTGCGTGGATAGTCGATTCTTCTGGTGCTTGTTCCCTGGTAGCACAGGAACCTCCAAGAGATCACATGGGAACATGATGCTCAGATGTGTGCTCAATATCCCCATTTGTTTCTGTGGTTTCAGTTTTTGATTTTGGGGAAGTAAAGCCCAGAGGTGGGGAGAATGTAAAGACCCTAATTTAAAATGGATTTTTTTAAATACTTGAGAATTTTACATGTCTGAAGTTTCTGACGGCGCCTGATTCCGATGCCCTATGTGCCCAGAATAAATTTCTAAAGTTTTGTTTTGGTATGTTCACTAAACGTACATGCGGGTTTTTATATCTTTTGAACTGGTGCTCAGAATTGAAATCTGAGTGCATCGTTGAACTCATAACGCATGTATTCGGTTAAGGAGACCATTACCTTTGTTGTGTTTTATCGAGGTTGGATGTTAATTTTTTTGGGGTTTCTAAATAAATTAAATAAAAATATGTCTAGAATATTTTTATTAGAATTGTAGTAGAAACATAAAAAGGGAGGTTGGAGGTGGGGCCCACCCGTGCATAACCTCCCTTGGGAGTATATTATGTGGTGGGTCCCACAGGAGCTCAAACCCCCCTTAACCCTTAGAACTCCAATATTTTTGTAGAGCCT
Source organism: Viscum album (assembly GCA_963277665.1). Taxonomy (NCBI): domain Eukaryota; kingdom Viridiplantae; phylum Streptophyta; class Magnoliopsida; order Santalales; family Viscaceae; genus Viscum; species Viscum album. The sequence goes on from OY728129.1 coordinate 1,076,405,557, forward strand.
TTCCACCTTCCCTCACAATGGTGCCAACACACCTGAGTATTAATTAATGCCTTAAATAATTAATTTTCTAGTGATATAAATTTTTTTGAATTCTTTTGAAATGCATGGGAAAATTTAAAAAAAATAGAGAAGCTATTATTTTATTTTGGGCTTGGAGATTCTTCTTTGGTGGAGAACTGGGAGAACTCTTGGAATAATGACATCCTCCCAACGAAAAATGCTTCACATCTCCAAAGAATGATGAAGATCGTCCTCGATCTTCGACCAAGCTAAAAGAGAACGATCCACCCATGAAAAACATCGACGACGATTATTTCTCGGACACTCCCCGACATCAACGAAACAATGACGTCGTAAGGGAAAAATCTTCGAATCAAGGTAGGGGGATTTGATTGTTTTAATGTATGAATTTTACCATCGTTCTTCGATGTTTATGTTGGTTCGATGGTGGCCAATTTTTATCACATAATGTGGAGGGCGCAGGCTAACCAAACACGGCCCGATGTCCCTCTGTTGATTTTTTTTGGTTGACGTTGGAGGCAGAGCCAGAATGGGCAGTGCCATCGCATAGCGCCAGAGAAGAAAAACGATGAATGAAAGATGCATGACGTACTATCACCGCACAGTGCTGGATTTTCAGAACTGTGGCCAGGGGGCGCAAAAAAGGGGGTGGCACCGTTGCGCCGCACTGGAGAAGAATCAAGACCAGCAGGGCCCTGACGGATGGAGAAGTGTGCCACGGCTAGCTCCGGCCACGTCGGTGATGTCGTGGCGCCGTCACGCTGCACAGAGAGTAGGAGGACCGCGTTGTCGTCAGGCCGCGTTAGATGTGCGGGGGCGGACGGTCGGGCCAGCCGCCGTGGAGCTGGACATGTGGGACCACCAGGGTTCCACAACCCTTGAACCGGTGCAAGGCACCGATTTTGTCCGAAGAACCGGGGAGGGGTGCGAAACCCCCTCCCCCAATTGGCCGGTTGGGCCGCCATGGGCCAGGCTGCCTCGGCCGGGCCGCCCCTAGGCCGGTCCGCCACGGGTCGGGTCGTGCCTTTGAGCTGGGTCGCGCCTTCGGGTCAAGCCGCCCCTTTGGGCTGGGCCGCTCCCTTGGTTTGGGCCACCAACTCGGGTCAGGATGCCCACTCAGGCTAGCGAGACCACTTGGGTCGGGCCACACACGCAGATGAGGTCAGACCCCAGTTCGGACCGGGTCAGGACGTGTCGGTCCGACTGGGTCAGACCGGACCGAGACCCACTGTGGTCTTTTTCACCTTTTCTCCCATATCGTGGGTTTCAGGTGTCTGATTGATGAACCTCTTGCGGTGATGAAATTAATGGTGTGAGACGATTCATTTGGCATACTCCACTTGATCTTCGTACACAGTTGGGGTATGGTCAGGTTGGTTTGAGCCTAAAAACCAACCGGACCCCTCGATAGGAAAAGCCAATAACTCACAGACCAGGCGTCCGATTGTTGCACCATATATCGCGTTGGGTTCCTAATGATGAGACAGAACTATGAGATACATAAAACTAGGAAATTGTGATAGTTTATGTATCGACACATGGATCGAGGAGCGGATGCTCCCAGAATCAAGCGTGCTGTGTGCGGGAACCCTAGCGCTGGCTATAACGATACTGTACTAGAATCCTCCAGGGGTTCGATAGCAATGACTACTATTCCAGAATACTCCATGAGTTCGAATGAGATGTATACTATACCGGGATCCTCCGTGGGTCTGACAGTTCTTACATTTATTCCTGTATCCTGTCTCGGTCCGACAGAATAGCTGGTCATGTATCATGTGTGTGTCCGACAGCATAGCTGGTCCTGTATCCTTTGTGTGTCCGACAACATAGATGAATCAGTGACTACATCTGATCATATCTATAACTCTAAAAAAGATGAATAAATGTGTGAGCTGAGTCATTATTTCAACCATTATCATCGTGGTGATTGAATTTACTTTCTTTGTGGAATGGTTTGTTCTTAGGCTCAAGAATTGGAGTCAGACTGTGATTGATAACATAGGTATATTTATGTTCATATACGTAAATATGGTTGGTTTATTAATTTTGATTGTATATTTCTACTGTGGTTTATCCTTTATTGATTTTGGGAGACCTGTGGGGGTCTCGGGGTCCCCTACTGAGTATTTTTATACTCACCCCTACATGGGCTTCACTTGAACCTTGTTGTGTTCTATGTAGACGAAGGTCAGCAATGATCGAGGCTGAGGGTGAGGGGCAGGAAGCTACTCAGAGCTGGACGAGACGGGACATACCGCAGGGACGTGTTGTTCGAGTTATGTACCTACCCTTCAGGTAGGATTCCCTGGTGGATGATCCAAGAGTTGTTTTCCCTTTTTACTTGTACTTGTTGTTCAGTTGTGCTTGTATACTAGCCCACATAATTTCAACACACATTTCTTTTCTATTTTAATATTTATTGCCTATAAAAGTTGTGTACAGACAGTGTGTGATACAAGTTTAAAGACAATCCCTTCTCTTTTTATTAGGATTACACCTTTGTTTCTAGTTGCCAACCTCGGGCCTATGGAAGGTGGACTTGGGGTAGTCACGACATGGGCCCCGAAGATGGGTCGGATCACCCATGTCTTGTCCCAGATGTGTCACAGTAGTCTATGTACCCCACGCCTTCCTCTAGAAGCCTCAGGATGGGGGAACTAGTCAACCTCTGCCTCAGCTCTTGAAAGATCTGATGGATTCTCTCTGATCACACGAAGGGCTTACCCTTCTTTGTCAAGGCTGAAAGTGGTGCTGAAACTCTGGTGAAGTATGGAAAGAACCTTCAGTAGTATCCAGCCAAAGCAGACATCCCTCCCCCATTGTGGCGGTAATCATGGAAACATCTTTTGAAAAGATGTACCCATGTTCATTCACACCAGTTTGGAACTAAAAACTGAAAACTTCTGCTTCCACGAGGGTAAGGTTGGCTGACTCAAGAGTGATTAGTTGTACCCTTCTATGCATGAGTTTAATCTCTGCTTCTTGGGTTCTCTTTTTTGTCGATTAATGTAAACCTCATCCCACCATTGTAGATAAACCACAACATTTTTGCCTAATAAAGATAATATGTGTATGAACACTGGTTTCCCAGTACATTCCCAAACTAACATCGTAAGGAATCAACACTACCACTATGAGATTCCAACTGAAACTCTTACCTCTAGGGTCAGATCACACCATCGGTGTATGTGTGATTATCGTATCTCCTCCCAATGGTATCTATAGACACCAGGGTCAATTCAATGATTTAACCAGAAACTCTAGGTCTGGGACAAGATTCATGGAAGGATGGAATTATTGGTACACATGTCTATTGATACGGAAGCTAATAGTAGACATATTCCGTACTTCGAATCATTTCTATAGCCATTGGGTCACACTCCTTGACAACATGCAACTACACTCTTCCCCTGCCCTCCAGATCCTTGAGCCTTGTGGGATCCACGAAAAGGGGTCGGTTGTAACATGTGGAAATGTACACCACCTCATGATGCTCTCCTAGCCCTACTTCCATGTCTGCTACACTGCAGAATTATCTATCCTTAACACTTCCTCTTTCAGAAATAGTTTACACACCCATGTCTCAGAGAATGGCACAAGTTTCTTGCTTTAAAACTACTAACATTCACAGGATGTATCCGCTCAGCCAAAGAACATTCAACCAAAAAGGTTCTCTCTAGCATCCTAAAAAATGTAGGAATGCATAGAGGAATAATTACAGGATCTGATATCCCTAAACACACCTCACCTAGAGTTCCAAACTCTGAAGCACTGATCGTATTGTATTTATCGAGTACCCGGAACGATCGGTATGCCTCGATGAATACTCAGCTACCGACATATCATCCTACCAATGCTATTGAAGTTCATGAGAACTCTTAGCCACCCCATCAGGATAGTCCTCAACCACTTGTATGTCGGGATCACCTCAGAACCTAAGGGGTATCTGATGTTGAAAACACGTTTAAGGAACTGAGCCTACATTCATCGTCTACTGATACCACCGGTTGAAACTCCTGACCAACAAGTAGTGATATAGCTGACACACTACAGGAATGTACAATCTCATGAAATAGTCCACATACCGATCCATCAATACAATGCGGTCCAACCTCATGGTCACTCACTGGGATACACTTGTAGCTAAGATCACCATCTTCTCTACTGGTGTCTCAACTAGGCGGAGAAGTCTAGCAATCCCCTCTAGTTAGTCCTCTTATGACTAGGTATCTATCTCACATCGTAACCTAGGACGCCTCTACTACTAGAACTCATGCAATGTGCTCAGTTGGTGTTCATCATCCGCCAGTGCGGCTGGTGTCATCTGCTACCCAACGGGTGGTGGTGCTGCTGGTACACCACCCAAAGGCGCCAATATAGTAAGAGGGCCCTGCACTGGAGCCTCATCGCTCGATGGGCCCACATCATGTACTCTCTTGGAACTATAACTATCTATCTGCGTGGAGGCATCCTGAATAGATGTGACACTGCCAAAAGATTGTACCTGGTGAGCTGACATGGTTGAGATGTCTTAAATAAAGCTTATGAAAACACACACAAAATCAGTGCATTCATGCACCGAGATGGAGATCAGAAGTCTGGGTCCTGGTGTATGGATACATTGGTCGCCGCACCAACACTGGACTCCTAGAACTAATGGGTGAACTCACTACACTTAACCCTATTACTTAATAGAAAATATCAGAATATGAAGTTCTACTGTAGAACCGACTCCTCTAATACCAATTATTCACAACCCGTCCCTCGGGGTTCGTATCATGACTACCCCAAGCCCAGCTTCCATACGCCTGAGGCTGGAGACTAGCACCAATTGCATAAATCCTTAAAATGGGAAGGAATTGTGTTTATAACAGTAAACAAACACAACATAGTACATAACTGTAAGTAAAACACTAAACAAATTCTATAAAAAAGAGTGTGCTGAAAGTAAAGGGTCTGGAAATACAAGCCCAACAGTAAAGTACAATACAACTGAAATGCTAGTACAACTGAAGAAAAGAAGTAAAGAAGCTATAGGGTCATCCTCCAGGGTTCGCACCTAAAGGATAAAAACAGATGGCCTCCTCAGCACCACATTTCTATATGTCTGCTCCGTGTACGACTCGCCAAGTGGTCCACCTCCATGTACCGTCCTATTATGTTACCCTCTGCCTCGATCAGCACTGTTTATCAGCTGCAACCAACACAAAAAGATGCGGTCATGGCTCATGAATGAGTGAGTATAACGATGCCGAGTAGGGACCTTGAGATACTCAAGGTCTCACAAAATCCATCTAGGATAACCACAACGTACGGAATAAAAATATAAACCTTACTTAGGTATATGCCCATACATATACCTAAGTTATTTAGTAACCCATCTCAAACATGAGGAAAACACGAAAGTCATTGAATCAGTTCAAACCAGGATTTTAGTGAAGTATAGAAGTACAATTAATTAGTCAAGAAGCTAGATCATCTTATTCTGTCAGGAGGCACTACTTTTGACCATACAGAGTCTGACCCACACAGGATCGATAAGAACTAAACCCCGCAATGACCCACACAGGATCTGAGCCACACATGATTGGTATGTGCTGACACACATAGGATCGCTGAGCACTGACCCACACAGGATCTGACCCACACAAGATTGGTATGAACTGACCCACACAAGATCACTGAGCGATGAACCACACACGATCTGACCCACATAGGATCGGTATGCACTAACCCACACAAGATTGTTGAGTCAATAAGGTTTTCCATTTGGCTTTCCCATTCCTTCATATAAGGGGGAGATGGTTAAGTCATCACAGTTTCCTTACGACATGACCATTCCTCTTGTTTTAAAAATCACAAACACATTATTTAAAGGAAAAACGCATTTTACCATGTTTTACTTCCACACAGAGAATTTCTTTCCCAATGGAAATTTACCCCAACCTTGTTTTCATTGTTCATATCAATATGTTTATTAAGTATAAAAATAATATTCCTATAAAAAACCTCAGAATCATATAATACTTAAATATGAAGAATTCTATTTTAGGATCTGAATTCCTTTTATGAACTTTTATGAAGTTCAACTCTGAATTCTGTTTTAGAATTCTCCTTACGAATTTTGATGATGAATTCTGATTATGAATTCTCATTACGAATTCTGATGATGAATTCTCATTACGAATTCCCATTACGAATTCTGATTATGAATTCTCATTATGAATTCTGATGATGAATTTTGATTACGAATTCTCATTACGAATTCTGATGATGAATTCTGATTACGAGTTCTCATTACGAATTCTAATGACGAATTCTGATTATGAATTTTCATTACGAATTGTGATTGTGAATTCTGATTATGAATTATGGATATGAACTTGTATGATGTTTGACTCTGAATTTTTCTGATAAACATAATCTGAATATCCTTGTATTATAGACTCCGAATTTATTTTCTGGTTAGACTCTGAACATTATCTTTCTTTACTCTGAACATTCATTTTCTCTCCACAATGAATATCAGTTTTATTTATGCTTTCATTTTTTCTATTATAAAATGTTGTCATGCCTTTAGTTATCAACTAATCGTTGTTTGAGTGACATGTGTATAGGTCCCTCTGAAATTAAAGGAATAATATAAACGTTGGAGGAGGGAGCTGACCATTGGAGTTGTGCCTATAAATAGGATCTCATTTAAAATAGTAAAACAATTGAAAAAGTCATTGACATTTGTAATTACATATTGTTGAAGTGGTCTCTAGAGAGAGAGGCTCTTATAGACTCTCAAGATTCATGTAGAATGATTGAACTACTTGTTCAAACATTGCCTCCAACTTACCAGCTTCACAGGACTCTGATTGTTGCTGTGTACAATTGAGGGCTTCAGGGGATAGGAATACAAAGGTGCCGACTACCTAATAGTTGAGGGCTTGTAGGGATAGCAAGACAGACTCTGATCTTCGTATTGAGGACTTACCCTGGTGTGGGTAAGACAGTCATTCATGAAAGTATAAATCAAAGGACCTTTATCCAAGGTTTTTGGATACCCTTATATTTGGGTTAAAATATTTACTACTTGTTACTAGTTTTGATTCAAGTTTTTCCACTGCATTTTGTGTAGATAAAAAAAGTATAACATTCTTATACTTCATCAGACATGATCTCTAATTTAGTTAGATTCTATATGCTTTAAGGTAGAAACTCATTTGTAGTAAACTATTATAATGTTTCATTTCCATAATCACTTTTCCGGAATCATGTAAGATATTAGATCTTAAAGGTTTTGTGAATTTTAGTTATTGGTAAAAGTTCCAAATGAATTTTTTAAAGTATACAATTCACCCCTATTGTATTTGAGCATAACATTACATATTTTATCCTACATTTGGTATTATATAGTATATCATACTCAGACATAATATCCTAACAATTGGTATCAGAGGATTGGTTCAATCTGAATTAAGGTCACGATTAGATTCATAAGAGAATTCTCGAAATTGATTTTTCGGAATGATATATTTAGAATCATATTTTTCAGATTCATATATTGAGACTCATATAGTTCAGATTCATTATTTCATAGAGATATAATATATAGTTCCTTGATTAGGATACTTTCTCTATTTTACAAACACATTCTACTAACTCGTTTGTGTGATAAATATTTTCTTAAGGATGGAAGGTTTAAATGTTGGGTCTATAGATAATCTAAATCCTACCAGACCACCTGTTTTTGATGGAAATAATTATGGATACTCGAGAGATAGGATGAAGACTTTAGTTATGAATACTAGAGTTGATAACTTTCTAATGCTAACTAGAGATTATAAGAGTCCGGACAAGGAATTGAGAACCTTTACGAATCAGGAGAAATCAGAATATCAAAAAAAATTCAGAGTCATAAATACATTGATATGTTCCATGGCAATGAAATTATATTTTAAAATATCATCATGTGAAGTGTCAAACAGTATCTGGAAGAATCTTTATGTTACACATTTTGGTACATCCGAAGTCATAGAGACCATAAGAGCTATATTGAGAGATGGATATCATGGTTTTAACATTACTTATGGAGAACCTATAAGAAAAGTACAACAAAGTATTATGAATATTGTAAATATCATGCAATATATTGGTGAAAAATGGTTGGATGATGTGGATATTGATGATAAGATCATAGATATAATGAAAAATGAATGGGAGTCTATGAGGAAAACTATTGATGAGAACAGAAAAGTCACTCAGATTTCCTTAGATGAGTTGTATGGAACACTTATTCACCATGAAACCAGAATGAAGAGAGATGTTGAAAATGATAAAAATAAGAATGTAAATGGAGGGTTTTCATTTAAAACCACTTCTAAACATATTAAATCCTAGACCCCAGATAGGGTAACTAGATCAAAATCAAAGAATGTCATTATTCAGTCAGAATCTAGTGACACAGAAATGTCTGAGAATGAATTAACTAATCATGCTCGATGAATGAACATGATTGTTGCTCAATGGAACCATTAGAATAAGTTCAAGAAGAAATACTATAGAGATATGAAATATTGAGAAGTTACATGTTATTAATGTAAAAGAACATGTCATATCAGATCTGATTTTCCCTTGTTTAAAAAGAACGAAAAGAATGAAAATAATTTAGAAAGGAACATGAAGAAATTCTATAGATCAAGGCACAAGAAAAGCCTTAAAGAGAATGATAATTGGAGTGCTAGATGTTAAGATTCTTCATAAATTAAACAGTCTCAATATGATTCATTATCACATAATAATATGGGTTTCATTGCTACTACTTTTGTCCCCAATACATGTTTTATGGCCAAGGTACGCTCTGCCAACGCTTTAACAAATTTATCTCATGATATGAATTACTATTCCGAAAATAGCAATTCTAATGAAGATACATTCTCCTCCAAAAATGATGAATTAACTTCATATGATGATTTTTCTATATTTTCCAAGTTACTTGAAGAAAAATAATGTAAAATTTCTATGAAATTAGACAAGAAAATACTAGGGAAGAAATTCATATAAATGATATTTCAGATCCTTCTATAAATCATAGAGATAAACAAGAGCTTTTAGATAAACCTTCTAAGGACCTTGAGAAACAAAATTATGATAAATAAGTACATTCCAATGATCACAATAATGCTATTTAAAAGATAAACATTTTTTAGGAAAAATCTAACTCTATAGAAATGATTCTTGAGGATAGGAATTTAGTCATCAGACTGAAATCTGAAATTATTTATCTCAAGAAGATTCTTGCAAAATTTACCTCTGGGAAGGAAAATTTTGATAAGATTTATTCTCAAATAAAACCTCATTGAATCTCTACAGATGTATGTTATACTCACCAAAAACTAATTTTAAAAAACAACTATTTTGTTTATTCTAAAGCCCTTTTTTACGCTAAGTGTCAACTAGGTGGGAATTGAAAGAAAAATTGCTCCTTAAATAGAGTTCAATCTATTTGGTTTCATAAAGCTTCTTTTTCTAAACAGATGTGGATACACAAAAAAATTTTCCTAAAAATTCTGGATTCAAGAATGTCCGGATTCTAAAAATCTAACTTTGTTCTTATTTTCAGGAAAATAGAGAAGGTACGGATAGAAATATGTGGTACATGGATAGTGGATATTCCAGGCATATGATTACTAACAATAACTATTTTGAAAAGATTATCAAAACGAATGAATGAAAAGTAACATTCAGAGATAATGCTTAGGGAGAAATTATTGGTTTAGGTAACATCTTTTTCTTGGAAAAACATTGATTTCAAATGTATAAATTTTTAAAGGTCTTAATCAAAACCTCATTAGCATAAGACAATTATGTGATGAAGGCTACCTTGTGAATTTTAGGAATGATAAGTTCTTAGTACACAACTCCAAGGGAGAATTTATTCTTTATGAAAATAGGCAAGAGAATGTTTACACACTAAACATAGAAGAACTTTGGAGCCAAGATTTACATTGCCTTAGTGAAATGGAAGATAATTCTTGGTTATGGAATAGATGGATAGGTCATTGTAACCTTATAAACTTATGAAAACTTTCTTTTAAAGGTTAAGTTAAAGATCTACCAGAGCATAGATTTGATTCTTCAAAAGTCTGTCATCTTTGTCAATATGTAAAGCAACATAAACCATGTTTTAAATCAGTCGGTGAAGTCTCAAATACTAATTCATTACAGTTAGTGCATATGGATTTTCTTGGTCCAACACAAACAGTAAGAATTAGAGGAAAATATTATGTATTTTTCATAGTTGATGTTTACACTAAATTTACATGGGTTTATTTTCTAGCAAAGATGTCTGAAGATTTTTCTGATTTTAAATGTTTTAGAGCCCAAGTTAAAAATGTGAAAAACCTTCCATTGATAACTATTCATAGTGATCATGGAGGAGAATTTGAAAATTCGTATTTTGAAACTTTTTGTAGTAGAAAAGGAATTACTAATAACTTTTCAGCACTTAGAAAACCTCAAAAAATGGCATTGTTGAATGAATAAATGGATTTTTTTCAAGTGAAAAATAGAAACATGTTGACTGAGTATTCTGTAGCCAAACATATTTTGGCTGAAGCTATAAGCACTGCTTATTATACTATAAATCGGGTTCTGATTAGAAATTTTCTTAAAAAAACACTTTATGAATTATGGAATGATTGAAAACCTATACTTTCCTACATCAAGGTTTTTGGTTGCAAGTTATTAATTCTTAATACAAAAGATAATTTACACAAATTCGCCCAAAAATATGTTGAAGGAATTTTCTTAGGCTACTACACAACTTCTAAGGCTTATATGTTTTTCAATAAAAACACGTGTACTATTGAAGAGACAGTAGATGTTAAATTTGATGAAACTAATCCTTTTTTTAAACAACCCCATCCTATATCCAATGATGTGTTTTCAAAAACTGATTATCAACCTTTGATAGAAAATCTTTTTGATAAAGAAAATGTTCAAGAAGATTATTCTGAAATATTTACCCCTGAATATTTCCTACCCTATGTTGATGAACAGGTTTTACAAAACCCAAATTAGTCTTTTCTAAAGAATCGTCCAAGAGATAGTATCATTGGTGATGTGAATCAACCTGTAAGGACTAATATTTCCTTACGAAATGAAGTAGATAATATTGAATTTCTTTCCCAATTAGAACCAAAAAGCACTGATAAATATTTAGGTGATGATGATTAGATTAAATCCATGCAAGATGAACTAAATGAATTCAAAAAAAATATAGTCTGGCCATTGGATGAAAGACCTAAAGAAACTTTAGTTATTAGTGTCAAATGGGTCTTCAAAAATAAGTGTGAAAATAATGGAATCATAGTAAGAAATAAATATTTATTAGTTTCTAAAAACCATAATCAACAAGAAGAAATAGACTATGAAGAAAACTATGCCCCAGTAGCTAGACATGAATATATTCATATTTTACTTTCCTTTGTTTCATTATTCAATTTCAAAATTTTCAAATGGATGTGGAATGTTCTTTTCATAATGGTTATGATCAAGATGATGTTTTTGTTTAACAACCTCCTAGATTTGAAGATACGAAACATCCTGAACATGTTTTAGAATTACCAAAGCTCTGTATGGACAGAAATAAGCCCCTCGAGCCTTGTATGATAAACTTACATGATTTTTTCTTCAAAATAACTATGTTAAGGAAAATGAAGATCCAAAAAATTTTATAAAGAAATATAATAAAAATGTTTTGATTGTTCAAATTTATGTTGGTGAAAATAGTTTGTTTCAACTCGGCAATCCTTACATTATTCTTTTACGAATCTAATGAAATCCGAGTTTGAAATGAGTATGATTGGTGAGTTAAAATTTTTCCTAGGTTTTGAAATTTCTCAAAAACCAGAAGGAATCTATATATCCCAGCATATTTATATTAAATATCTTCTTAAAAAGTATGGTTATGACAACAATATGATTATAAGTACTCCCATTGGTATCTAAAACACACTTGATCTTGATGATGCTAGGAAACCAGTAGATCAAACATCTTTTAGAGGTATGATAGGAAGTCTACTTTACTTGATAGTTAGGCATCAAAACATAATGTTTTCATTATTATTATGTTCAAGATATCAATCCATTCCTAAGGATTCTCATTTAAAGGTAGCAAAAATAATTTTTCACTTTTAAAGAGAACCATGGATTTAGGACTTTTTTATACTTCTGGAAATGATTTTGTCATGAAATTATTTTGAGATGCTGAATTAGGTGGATGCAGATTCGATAGAAAAATATATATAGAACTTGTCATTTCATAAGAGATTCAATAGTTTCTTGGTCTTGCAATAAGCAACACTCAGTAGCACTCTCCACAGCTGAATCTTAATATATAGAAGCTGGAAGTTGTTGTGATCATGTATTGTTTATTCAACTCACACTCACAGACTATGGCATGAGTTTAACTAAGACTCAAATTCTATGTGGTATAAAAAGTGCCATTTCCTTTCGTAAAAACCCTTCACAACACTCTCGTGCAAAACACATAGATATTAGGCATCAATTTCTTAGGGATCACACACAAAAAAGAAGATATATTTCTTTAATTAATCGGAACGCTAGATCAACTTTCTGATATTTTCACAAAATCATTACTTACAGATAGATCTGAATAAATTAAACAGAAGTTAGGAATGATAATATTGAGGTAATCTTCCTCCATTAACTTCCTGTTGAACCATTCTCCTTGAATCAATAAAATCCTTTTCATAGGGGGAGTACATCTGTTGTTGATTTTTTTCATGATTTTCATATTAAAATTTTCATAGTAAGTATTTAAAAATTTTATAAATAAAATTTTCGTAGTTGGTTTTTGAAATTTTTGTAATGGAAATTTTCATACTGGAAATTTTAGTAATGGAACTTTTTGGAATAGAAATTCTCATAATGGAAATTTTTGTAATCAGAATTTTTGTACTTATAATTTTCGTAATCGTGTTTTGGTACTCATTTTTTTTTGTAATAAAACTTTTAGATATCAAGTTTTACTTAGTGATTTTTTCATCTTCAAATTTTCATCAAGAAGAATATCAGCTATTAGGAATAATCTTCCCATACAATCCTAAAGGTATGGTTTCTTCACTCAATTTTTCGTAGTCGTTTTTACATTATGTTATTTTGTTTCAATATTTTGGATACAATTCTTCTTAAATCCGAATGTTTTTCATAAAACCTCAAAAGATCAGATTCAAGATCTCATTACGGGCATGTTTTCAACTGTCAGATCAGATAAGAGAGTTTTTAAAAAGATATACTGGAATTGGTAGTTGAATGGTCACTTCCATCACCTATATAAAGGGGAACCCCTGATGGTTGTCCCACAACGGTTTCCAAGATCTTGTGTCTCAAAGCTCTGATCCTCTACAAAATCTCGTTCCGATTCTTCAGAAGTTTCCAATCCGAATGCATGCATAAGCCCCTTCTAAGGATATGTCTTATGTCTAGCCGATCATGGAATGGATGTTATATAAGGAGATATTGGTACACATAAATTTTTTCAATTAGTATGATTCTATAATTTCCATGAACATCAAACTCAATGGATGGGAATATGTAGCCATTTCTAAAACTCGAGCTCAAGATGTGGTGTATTCGGACATTCTTATAGAGTTTTATGAGACTGCCAGTTTTTTCAAGGAAGATGGAAGGGATAAGTTCTTCAAAAGCTATGGGAAAACATATTCTTTATCTTACACCATGGAAGCTATCCTAGTTGGAATACCCTAAAAAGAAGAGGAAGAATTTTTCCCTCATAAGTCACCAGATGTTCGGGATAGTGTTGTCAAGGACCTTTCTATGGAGTGCCTTGGTCATTCTAATATCATCACTGCAAAGAAGATCTCCCATATTTCATCCAACAGTCGGATACTATAGAATTGGGTACAAGGGTTTATCGTACTGAGTAAGGGTGATAAGGATACCCTTAAGAAGAGAGACATGTATATTCTATATATTTTGGTAAATCTATGGAATGTGAAACTCATGAGACATATCCTCATTACGATTAAGAGCATCAATAATGGATATCATATAGCTCAGATCATTTTGTATGAAGAATTTATTTCTATGTTGATAGTTAGGTGCCTAGAATCCTTCAAGATCCCATGAAGCTCCAAGCCGAGAAATTGCAAGGTGATGCTGATTAGTGATGACTCCTTAAAGAGGATGAATGTCAGTTTTTCCAAACAGATAGAAGAATTTTATGACTTGCTTTTGGAAGAGGTAGAACCCATTCTGAAAAATGAGGAAAAGGATGAACCTTCAAAAAAGGATGGTATGAAGAGGTAGTTGATGGAAGTGCAAGCTGATGAAAAAAACCCTCAGTCTAAAGAACCTCAATCCGCACCTCCAAAACCCAAAAAGCATAAAGTGTATCCGGATGGAGTAGTTGTAAAGTGAAAGGGAAGATAAAAAGACTAGAAAAGAAGGGGAGCCACAGTTCAGTTTGGATCATGCTGAGGCTAACACCTTAAAATAAAAAGCTGCATATGAGTTAGAGAAGCAGACCAAGGAGAAGAAGATCCAGAAGAAAATATTTGAGGCAGATATTGTTTAATCTCTTTTGAAAGATGATGTGGTTGCATCTGAACAAATTCTTGTACCGAAAAACTTTTTGGTGGAATTGTTACCCGAGACACCAGGGAATAAATTATTCACATTGGAAAACCCATAAGAGAAGGTTGTGGAAGAAAAGAAAGCTGATGAAGAAGTCCAAAAGTCTGAGAGCAGTGGTGGATCTGATTATGTAATTAAGCAGGTAGAAGAGTATCAGGAAAAGGAATGTGTTTATGAGAAGTTTTCACTCTAGAATTCTCAAGCCGGATCTTCAAAGCCTATTACACCCACATATAGTGAGAATGGAGATGAAGAAGAGGTTAACAATCATTCTGTAGAAGAAATTCATAATCATGACTTTATCCATCATGAGGAAGATGAAGCCAGAGCTAAAAAACAGAATGTGGATGAATACAAAATTATACAATTATCCTGAAGTTAGCATGAATCACATAATGAGGAAGCCATACCGAATATCAGAAAGGGTAAGATAGTGATTGTTGACACCAAAACAAAAATTATTATCATAAAGAAAGAAGTTGGAGATACTTCTAAGAGGAAGTTGGTAGATATAGTGGAAGAACCATCTCATAGTAGAATGTCCGATTCAGAGTCATCTGACCTAGGACATTATTTTGTGATTAAGTCCCTGAAGAAGCTAGTGGAAACCATTCTAATCATTCAAGAAGTTGAATCCAGATTCCAGATGCTTCATCACAGTATGAATAAAAAATCAGACTATGTATCTATGGTAATGGACAGATGTGTTAAGATAGAGGATGATCACAAAAATTTCCTGATCAACTATAAAGCCCACATGAAATCGTACAAGCATTTGACCAAATGGACAAAGAAAAATTTTGAAGATAAGGATGAGCATGATCAGTTCCAAGAAGATTTCAAGGAATATTTTTGAACCGAAGATGTCAAAATTAAAAATAATTCAGATAGATTTCATAAAAAGTTAACCCTTGATAAAAATACTCAGATTCAATAGGTGAGAGATTTGAATTGGAATCTTAACTCTGTTTCTCAAATCTAAAAGGGTGAAAGAGATCTCTAGATTGGGATCGAAGGGAAGCTTGTAAAGCCGGATGAATTGCTGAAGGTTCAGGAAGATGCCATGAAATCACAGGCAGAGTTCCTGAAGGCTCATAAAGACATGATCAAGGAATTAGAAAAGAAAACTATGGATGATCACAAAGTGATGATGAAGTTGAAGACCATTGTCAAAATTCTAATGCCAATGGAAAAAGAAACAAAATAGAACACTCCAATATTTTTTTTTGTATTTTTCACATATAGTAATTCTTTCCATCAAAATGGATTTTTGGTTGTGTGTTTGGTAGTTTATAATATTATTTCAGGTACTTTATTATTTGTCATTACCTCAAACACTTTTTGAAAATCACAAAAGGGGAGAAGGAAAACGAATTATAAAACGGAGAAGGAAAAATGCCTAATTGAAGATGAACTATCCCTATGTAAGGGGAAGTGCTCATTACGATGATTTCCAACTTCAAATAAAATTTCCCATTTCAGAAATCTATAATTATATCCTTAGAGTTTCAAAGCCTAAGGGGGGATTTAGTCATATTCACCATTTTTCATAAATAAAGGGAGATAATATTTAATTTCGAAGTCTAGAAATTTGTTATAAGTTCATATATTATTTTTTTGAAGGATGTTAATGCTTTATAAAATGTGGGAGATTGTTGAGTCAATAAGTCTTTTTGTATGATTTTTATGTTCCTTTATATAAGGGGGATATTGTTAAGTCATCATTCTTTCCTTATGACATGACAATTTCACTTGTTTTGAAAATCACAAACACTTTATTTCAAGGAAAAACTCATTTTACCCTTTTTTACTTCCATATGGAAAATTTCCTTCCCAAAGGAAAATTTACCCCTACCTTGTTTTCATTGTTCATATCAATATTTTTCTTAAGTATAAAAATCGAATTCATATATAAAAACCTCAGAATCATATAATACATAAATATGAAACATTCTATTTTAGGATCTGAAATCCTGTTATGAACTTTTATGAAGTTCAACTCTAAATTCTGATTATGAATTCTAAATATGAATTCCAATGATGAATTCTGATTATGAATTCTCATTAAGAATTCTGATGATGAATTCTGATTACGAATTCTCATTAAGAATTCTGATGATGAATTCTGATTATGAATTCCCATTACGAATTCTGATGATGAATTCTAATTACGAATTCTCATTACGAATTCTGATGGTGAATTCTTATTACGAAATCTTATTACGTATTCTGATGACTAATTATGATTACAAAATTCACATTATGAATTCTAATGATGAATTTTGATTAAAAATTTTCAATTGGAATCCTAATTGTGAATTCTGATTACAAATTATGGATACGAAATTGTATGAAGTTTGACATTGAATTCTTCTGATAAACAGAATCTGATTGTCCTTGTACTATAGAAACAAAATTCATTTTCTTGTTAGACTCCGTACTTTATCTTTCATCACTCCAAACATTCATTTTCTCTCCATTCCAAATATCAATTTCAGTTTTGCTTTCACTTGTTCTATTCTAAAACGATGTCGTGCCTTCAGTTATCAACTAACCATTTTTTGAATGACACATGTACACGTCCCACTGAAATTCGAGGAAAAATATGATCTTTGGAGGAGGGAGCCGACTGTTGGAGCTGTGGCTATAAATAGTAGCTCATTTTAAAATAATAAAACGCTTGACAATATCTTTGACATCTGTTCTTACATGCTATTGAATGATTTTAAGAGAGAGAGGCTCTTATAAACTCTCAAGAATCATGCAGAAATATTGAACGGCTTGTTCAAACTTTTCCTCGTGCTGACCTACATCGTGTGACTCCGATTGTTACTGTGTAAAATCGAGGTCTTTTGGGGATAGAAATACAGAGGTTCCGACTATCTAATAGTTTGGGGATGCAGGGATAGCACAACAGACTCCGATCTTTGTATCAAGGTCTTACTCGGGTGTGGGTAAGATAGACATTCATGAATGTATAAATCAATTGACCTTTCTCCAAGGTTATTGGATACCATTCTCTTTGGGTTAAAGTATTTACTACTTGTTACTAGTTTTGTTTCAAGTTTTTATGCTGCATTTTGTACACTTAAGAAAAGTATAACTTTTTTATACTTCCTCATACTTGTACTATATTTTATTTAGATTCTATACACATTAAGGTAGAATCTCATTTGTTGTAAAATTTTATTAAGCTTCATTTTCGGAATCACTTTTCTAGAATCAAGAATGATATTATATCTTAGAGGGGTTGTGAATTATGGTTATTGATAAACAATCCAATGGAATTTTTTAAAGTATAAAAATCACCACCCCTCTTGTATTTGAGAATCTCATTACATATTTGATACTAAATTTGGTATTACAGAGTATATCATACTCAGACATGCCATCCTAACAAGGATTGCAGAGTGCTGACCTCCGTATGATTTGTATCCAACCTCCGACTCAATATCAACCACTGGATTCCTCGCACCTGGTGCCCTCGAGTTCCGTAGAATCTTCCCTCATGATATCGGTCATACCTCGACTGCCACAAAACTCCAAAAAATAGTACCCAAAGTTCTTCCATTTTATAAGGGTTCCAATGCGACAAACGGTGCATCAATCGGACGCCCGGTCTGTGAGTTATTGGCATTTCTATTCTAGGGGTCCAGTCGGGTTTTATGTTCAAACCATCCCGACCGTACTACAACTGTGTCCAACCCCCATATGGGGTATTAAAAAAGAGTTGTCTCGCTCTATGCACTTCGTCGCTACAGACAGTTCGTCAATCAGACTCCCTTAGCCTAAGATATGTGTGAAAAAGTGTAAACTGACCAAACGGGTACGGTTCCGGTCCCACCATGTTGGATCGACGCGGCCTGACCAGGTCTGGACCGGGGTCCAACCTGATCCTCTGGTCTGACCCGGCCCGAGAGGGAGCCCCGACCCAAGTGTTCGGACAAGCCTGAGTGGGCGGCCTGACCCGATGGCGGCCCGGCGGCCCAGTTGGCCCGGCAGCTCGTTCGGCCTAGTGACCCGGTCGGCCTGGCGATCTGGCAGCCCGGCAGGGGTCCACCTAAGCTACGACAAGGGGGTAGTGCACACCCCGTGGCTCCCAAAAGGCTCTTCTATTCAGGTGATGGTCCAACTGGCGCCATGTGGCTCCGTTACAACACACGCGGGACCTGACGGGGTCCAGCTCCTCCAGGCTGGCCGAGCGGCCAGATGCTCTGCCTCCACGGTGTTCAGCCCGGCTGGCCACCACTACACCTCCACCATAGCACGACAGCACTGCAGTTCTTCAGCCCTCTGCACGGCATGTCGTCGCCGCACCCCCACTACTGTGGCCTGACCTAGTCGCGCCCTTCAGCTCCTCCAAGTGGCGCAGTGGCACCATGCCTCTTCCATCCATTGCGGTCATCCTAGCCATGGTTCCTCTCTGGCACCAAGCGATGACACCGCGCCCCTTCGGCACTACCACAACACACCTATCCATGGCTTGGCATCCTGTGCAGCGCGATGGTGATGCACCTCTCCGGTAGCCTAGTGGTCCTTGCACCGCTGGCTTCATCTGTGGTCCACTCCACCGTCAACAAATAAGAACAACAAAAGGGGGAGGGTCGGTCCGTGTTCATGCAGTCCGAGCCCTCCTCTTCATGGCGAAATCATTTGAAATTTCATAATCCAGAAATTTGAATGATGAAGAACAGAGGATAAAACTCATATATAAAATAACTCAAATCCCCCTACCCTGGGTGATAATGATCATTGACGAAGGATGTAAAGCTAACATCATTCCATTGATGTCAGTTAGAAGGAAAAAGTCAAGGAAGGAAACTTCAGCGTTCTTTATGGATGGCGCTCCCCCTTTGTCCCAATTGAAGAGGGAAAAATGTGGAAGATGTCATTTGTTCTTCGTTGGAGAGAAAAGTCTCCCCCAAGTTCTTTCCTCTACATAATTCTACTGACAAAAATTATGTCAACCCCATAATAATAAAATACCACATCATATTATAATGTTGGCATAAATAATTAAAATGGGGGAAATTAATTAAGGGTAGTCCCACTTAATTAATTCTTTTGTGTAGGAAAAATTTAATTAAGAGGAGTTTAAAAGGTTTCATGGGTGGTGGATCCAAAAATGGGGAGTTCAAGAGTTTCATCCTTAGGTGGTCCCCACCATTCAAACATGAATCCGGGGTTTAAGGGGGATTTAAGCTCGTGTGGGTCCCACATCTAACCACCACTTGGAGGTTTCAACCACCAAAAAATAAAAATAAGCACACCTTATTTTTATATAATTTTATTTAAACACTCCAAAAACTAACTTCCATTCTCGTTAGAACTCAACTGCGGTGAAGGTCTCACTAAGCAATAACTGATGATGCAAGTTCAAAGGTGACCTTAGATTTCAATTCTGAGCACCGGTTCAAAAGAAATTAAATTTCGCTTTCACTTTTTACTAACGTACCCGAAAAAAAGTTCAAAAAATTATTATCAGTCACCCTCAACTCACTGTGGTCAAGGTTACGCATTTCCTTGGTGAAACACTCCCCATCGAACCCAACGGTACTTTCGGATTTTCAATCCAAGTTACCATTAAGATGTTATTAATTTTACAATAAAATAATTGTCAATTATTTATTTCATTTTCGTCCAAATAATAACTATCTCCAGTGGCCCGCACTGGCCAAAGTTAGTACCTGCTAAATGAATGCATACCCTGAAGACTTTAGCGGTGGTTTCAGTTTTTTAATCCGAGTCACCGTTTGTGTGTTATAAGTATTTGAAAAATAAAATAATTTATTTAATTATTTTATTTAAGATTATTCCATTTTTGGGTTTCCTCAAAGGAGGCCCGTGCCGACTATTCTTATGTCACACTAAGGGTAAACATGCCATCCTGAGTGCAACAGTGCCCTCAGATTTCTGATCTGAGTTACCACTTAAGAGTTATTCCAATTTTTTAGGAAAACATCTTACGCAAGTTAACTTAATCTTAACAAAAAGTTTGACAGATCATTACGGCATCTCTGGGCCTCGAAATCACATGCTGTCAGATTTTGGGGACTCGTAAAAATCCCATGAATTTAAGAAAAATAATTCAACGAAATTTCCAGGTCTTTAAAAAAAAATTATACATAATAGATTACATGTTATAAGTTAAACAGTTTACATATTCAATTATTCATTATTTAACCACATAAATCCATAGGTTCTTAAGGACACCCGAACCATTAATAATGGATTTAGTTCATTCTAGAGTCTGAACTATATCACATAGGTAATCACAATTCACTATAACACATGTAATTTCACTATACATTTCATTTCAATTCATATCACAACCACATTGTACCATAGTCCAATGACAATATCACGAGTGTATAATGTCGTGTATATCACCCCATGGGTATTTGGGGCATGAGTCCCTATCCCACACCCCATGGGAATTTGGAGCATCATTCCATATCCTTCACAATAATATTCACATGCATGCATTTGGTCCTAAAATGTCATGGCTATCACCATTTGTGTATTTGGAGCATCAACCCATGCCCCCTACCCCATTTATAAATCAATCACATATATCATATATATCAAATTTCCCACACTTAATGAGAATTAATACTCTAATAATCTTTCAAAAAAATGGTATTTTATTTAAATTCTCAATACAATCAAAATTATTTACTTTAATCACAAGGAATAATATGAATAATTCATCATTAAACCATTCATTAACATTTAATCAAATAACCCATTGACCGTTTAAGGTTAAACCAATCATCCCTTTATTTCCTTTATCAATTAAATCCACATCTCTAATATTAAACCCTTATACAATCCCATTTAATTGACCAAGTCAACAATCCCAATATACCATAAATTCCATAATCACATAATTACAATAATTAATTAACAGATTAATTAATTCAATTCAACCAATTTCAATCGATCCAAATGGAACCCATTGAATTATCACATGGAAATTAAATTTTAAAAAATTAAATTCCGGATGAAATTTTACAATAATGATAATTGATGTTTCCCAATTACATAAAAAAAATTATATAACTAATGTGTGTTTTTAAAATGAGACCACCTTACTCAAGATCTTAGATGATTATTCTCCAATGGAATTCTCCAATTGAATCATAACAATTATGAACATGATAATGAATGAAATATAGAACCAAAAAATAGATCCATGATCAAATAGAGTTAGATATATCAAAAGCAATATCAAACCCCATTCCAATAGAGGAAAACCATTCCCGCTTCACCAAGAAAGATAGGCAATAGAGAGAGAAAGCTATTTGAGAAGAAATATCTACCACGAGAGGAGTAGATCTATCAATAAGATAGTTGATTCTCCAATAATTGAGTTAATTAACCTTTTAAATCCATCCCGATGCCCCAAAAAATAAGATAAAACCATTAAGGTCATGTTAGATTGAATTAGGGTAAAGGATGGGGGGTTTAAAATTTTAAACTAAGTTTCGTAGGATTAAATCTAGCGTAAAAGATTTCATGGGCTGAGGGACACAGTTTTCAAAATCATGAACCCTAATTACATGCATCTCTTGCAGGGGTTCACAATTACTCATAATATGGATAATTGTTTAAATCCGCTTGTTCTACCCATGAAATCCTACACTATATGGGGTCGCATGGTTTGATAATGGGGTACTGAACACAGTTTAAGAAAACCATACTCCAAATGTGCATTTCCCAAAACCCCTCTAAAAACATACAAATTCAAACAAAATATCCCCCAAAAAACACCAAAAAATATATAATTAAATATTGAAAGATATTACATATAAATGGTCCTGATAAATCTATAGAAAAAAGCCGAGATATTATAATATTCCCACCTTATAGTATCCCTTTCTTGTGATGTACTCCAAATAAACTTTAAGATTCCAAGGAAAAAAGATCTAACCCCTAATCCTAAAAATCCGCTACTCTAGTCCATTTGCTCTTGAACATGCCCATTTAGGCACAAAAATAAAATTATTTGTGCCATATTTCCCCAGAAAAATTATTCACTATGAAATAAAATGTGAATAAAATTCTCCTCAATAGATTCATCAGAATCAAGATCAACATCAATCACATACATAACATGAGAAGGGTCAATGTGATACCTCTAATGATGTGAAACATAAATTAATTTTTTCATAGAATTATACCTATGTGGAAGATCTAAATGAGACTCTAGAAATAAAATTTTCTCAATTACATCAAAAATTCCAACAAACATGACTTCCAATTTTCCCTACCTCTTAATCACATGGTCACCCATTATATTTGAAACCTGAAGGAACACATGAACATCCATTGTAAACTCCATGGGTTAATGTATGCTATTGGTATACAACTTATATCTACTCTGAGCCATATGCATACACTTTGGAATTAGCTGAATCTGCTCTGACCTCTCGTACATGACATTCGGTCCAAACAACCTTTACTCACATACCTTTACCCAAAATGGAGGCTATCTACAAGGCCTACAATAAAGTGCCTCATATGGTTCCATCTGATTAGTCTCCTAATAACTGTTTTTAAAGGTGAACACAATGAGTTCTATATTATTCTCTCAATACCCACTGATGTTAAGAACAGACTCTTATAGCATGTCATCAAGTAGCCAAATACAACACTATGAATGCATATCTATATTTGGTATTATAGATATTCATTGTGAAACTGGTATAAAAAGAACCTTCTACAAACCAAGTGTGCAATAATATCCACTAGGATGATCTCCCGTATAGGAATTAAATTCACTAATTTCATCAGATGGTCCCCAAACACCCAAATATATCCATTTTTTTAGGAATCCTTGGGATACATACCAAAATGTATATAGTAACATCATCCCACTCCCATTCAACAATGAGAGATGGATGTTGTAAAACATCGGGTCATCAATGCTCATCATTCACATATTGATAGATGTAATGACATTTCATAAAACCTACTATTTTGTCATCATGCATGTCCACCAAACATATTGATGTAGGTTATGGTACATTTTGGTCTAACTGGTATTTACATCCCACATCATGGTATTAAATCCATCCAATAGAACCGCTTCCATAAATGTAGGTAGAACTACATGGCCATTGACATATAGGACCACATCCCTATATATAAATGCATTAGAAGGTTACTTCTCACCTTTAAGGATTTACCTTAAGTAAAAACACTCTGGATCTCCATACTTCCTTTATATAATCTAGTTGGAATGTGTAGACTCCATTGATATAGATATGAGATTCATCATCCCCTGGATCTATTGAACCACAACATGCATATCATCAAGTAGAGTAATCATCTTCCACATAGCATTAGACTCATGAACTTCCTGAGTTTGAGTTTTCCTTATCAATTCATCAGAAACACTGTTCCCCTTCCTAATTGCATATGCTAGCTCAAAATAAAAATACTACATATACATAACCCACCTCCCATTACAGTTATTAAGATTCCATTTTTAAAAGATATACCTTAGGAATTTATGGTGGGTGTATATAGTTAACAACTCTCGTAACAATAATTTAACCAACACTTCAAATAATAAACCACTACATATAACTTGAGGTCGTGTGTAGGGTAATTCAATTCATGTGGCATTAACTTTCATGACCGATATGCCAAATTTTGACCACCCAATATCAACTCTACTACAAGATCGATCACAATTGCATCAAGAAATATGTATACTCCTCCCCGGGATTGAGTAGGACCACTATTAGTGTCATAGTCTACCACTTCATTAACTCTTGGAAATCATTATCACAAGCATCATACAATTAAAACTTAATTTCATTCTTTTTTCTAGCACAAAATTGTTTCTTCCAAGTGGGAAATGTCCAGAATGAACCTCATATAATATTCCACTAAGACCAAAAAACCACATATATCAAAAAAAACATGTCTTTATCCCATAAAACCACTACCTATACCCTCTCTATGTCCATTAACACGCCTTCATTTGTGATGATATGACCCAATAAGTAAACTTGATCAATCAAGAATTAAAACAAAGATATATTGGTGTAGAGTTGATTCTCTCTTAGTGTACTCAGGAATATATCAAGATGCATTATGTTATATTCATTAGTATTTGGGCACACAATGGTTTCATCCCCAAAATAACTAAAAACAAACCTAGGTGCATGTGCATGTGGAATATTCTATTCATAAAGGCTATAAACACAGTAAGAGAATCTTCAACCCAAAAAACATCCCAACAACTCATAAAATCCATACCTACTTCTAAAAACAATCTTATATATATCATAAGTTCAAACTATTTACTGATTATATACTAATCTAATGTCAGTCAATGAGAAGACACAAGCCCCACTCAATTGGTCAATGATACAATCTATATGTGGAAGAGGATATCTGTTATTAAGTATCATCTGGTTCATCTTTTGGTAATCAACATATAAGTGTTTTATTTTATTAGCCTTAATTTAAAAAAATGAGAGGAACCCATATATGCATAGTAAGATAGATAAATACCATATCCATTAACTCTTCCGGAAGAGTCGGGAGTTCTTAAAGCATTGTTGGTTCCATTTTTATGGTGGAATAAAACTGGGTCATATCTAGGAATGATATCAATAGTAAGCTCCACCTATCTCTCTAGTGGTAACCCTAATAAATTGTTTGGAAATAAATCCTTAAACGGGTCTACTATGGGAGGAAATAGATCTTGATTCACACCCCCATCATCTAGAAAATTACTAGAGACATGGGTGCTGAGATCCCAATATGATGATAAACTATCCCAGTATGGCCTTCCTAGATGTCCCACTCCACATGATATTGATAAATATCACCCTCCTATAGTAACAATCTACATTGTCTTTATATGATAGCAAATAGTCAATATGAAAACTTATGTCAAAGTATGTAATATAATGGATGTAAGGATCCTAACTAAAATGATACTCCCCAGACTCTAGAGAACACCCTTTTCACAAATAGATGTATCTCAATCATACTTCCAATGATGTATCCATCATCATAACCCCACTTGAAAACTCCACTAGATTAATGAATCAATTAAAATATTCTATTAATATAAATTAATGATAAGAAATGGTATCAAATAATTCACTAGAAATTACATAATCAATAAGAATAGTATTTATAACTATAAAAGTTTCAGCCTCTCTATCCTCAATTTTATGCTGAACTACATCAAACTATCATTCCCTATTCCATTTGATGGAGTTTGAGTCCCTTGAGGCACATAACTCTATTGATAAGAGATCTTACCCATAAGAACCTCATCCACTACCTCTACCATTACAACTAGTTGAACTCCAACTTCTAGAGTGATATGGGGTTGAATACACTATTCTAGCACTCTGAGTCTTCCTTTCACTTCTATCATTACCCATACGTTGTGGTTTCATGTATTACCTCTATTTATTTTCCATGCCTTTTCAATCTCATCACTCTATTGGAGGTTGGGGTCAATTCCATAGAAAGTGACCTTGCGTACTAAATGGTGGAAGATCACTGCAGTAAGATAATGAGTAACTAAACCTTCCACCTGACCTCTCTTCTGTCGACCTCTTTGGTCAACAATCCTAGAGAGATGATTATGACTCTCAAAATATATAATTCATAATTGTCCAATAAAACCACTTCTTCCCCAATGAAGGACTACTTCTAGATCCCCTCAGATATGAGAGCATGAACCATTACCTAATCAAACTTAATTATCCATGATATGTTAACCGGGTACTTAATCTCATGTTTAATCCCATTATGAAAACATATTGTCGTAGCTATGTCACCCCGTTCCAATTCTGGAGAAAAGCATTGCAAGTTAGTAAAGTGACCAACATAGTCCACCATGAACATACTCCCCTTGTTCATCCACATAAACTATTCTTACCTCACTTTTCTTAGTGCCTATAGAAAAAATTTATCTATGAAATTCCCTTTGACATATATCCATGATATATTTTATAGATATCCATCCTACATATGGATGTACAACAATCACATAAGTTGGTATTAAAAATGTATAAGAGTTTGGTCTCTGACCCATCATAGTGGGGCCCATGTTGTGACTACCCCCAGCTCACCTCCGACATACCCTGTGATAGAGACTAGCACCAAGTTGGCATATCCCACAAATGAAAGACAAATTTTTAGGTACCTTTACTCATGCACACATCTCCATGAACTATATTCGGAAATGTAAACACAATAATAAAACAATGAATGTATACACTAAGATACCAAATACATAGTACAGAGGTAATAAGATGGGATGTAAAAAACATTAGAATACATTTCCACCAATAGAAAGAGTCTGCTAAAGTGAATGTACAAGTTATTAATATTCATCAAAAGAAAATTGTACCTAAAGGATAGGTTTAAGATAGCTTTCTGAAACTATAGGAGTGCACCTCTTTTATCTAAAAACTCTAAGAACCACCTCTACCTGGTTCACATATAACTCCATCATAGAATCAATCATCTACACAAGACATGACCTGTGTGAGAAAATACCATACATGGGTGAGTAAAAAAATACATAGTACGAAAACCTAAAACAACATGGGAATACAACTAAGAAATATGGAAAGTATACCAAAAAGTAAATACATGAAGAATACCTAAAATGAAACACAGAAAGTGTACCATAAGAAAACACACTTGGTATAGTCAGCTCAGACAAGTGTAATTCTAAAACACAAAAGTAGGATTATCAGTTGTAGTCCATAGAATACCTAGAGACGATAAGAGATGGAGTTTCAATAACACATTGAGTGTTTTTAATATAGGTAGTGTTGATAAAACACAATGTATCAATGACACATGGTGTGTCGATAACAAAAAGAGTGTATCTAACACAATGAGTGTCGATTACAAATAGATTGTTGAAGAGTCATAAAGATCCCACATCATCTAGTCACAATTACAAATAATCACCAAGTCACATATTCACCAGGTCACACAGTCACCAAGTCACATTTTCACCAAGATACATCCAGCCACAAGATTCCACATGTAGCACACTCGTTCTATTAGAATATACAAATAATGTCATTAGTTTTTATGAAAATATTAACTGAAAATCACTCAGAGTATCAGAAATGGAAAATATAATCTTAAGGGTCTCAACACAGCAAATAGATCATCAAACAGACACATGGTTTGAATGATATGGTCATTTTTGTAAAAAGGCTTTACCTGGGTCTGACCCGACCCGCCGGACCCAACCCAACCCAGCCAGGTCCGTTCTGGCTAGAACCGAACAAGACCACTAGTCTTGGCATGATGGGTATGGCCCACTGGGATGCTAGAGTGGACAGACTAACCATGCACAACTGCTACATGCTGGATAGTTTTTTCTATAGAATGATGCCCACCTTTGTCACTCCCCATGGTCCATGTAGTCGGCCTTGAATGAGTGTATCTCCCAATGTATCATAGTCAATGTGTCTAGCTATCTTCCTCTAAATTCTCGGTGTCCTTACCATCATGGGTTTCTCTGACACAGCTTCGAGCCACATCACATCTCAGCGTTGTGGCCTCTTATCACAACCCCCAGTCACCACCCACAGACTCCACCTAGACCGCGGCCTACTGCACAACCAACCATCATACTATTAGCTATTCGCTACTTCACCCTCTCCAAGAACCGGCCCCAATATCTGTGTACTACCCTCTCTGTCAGCCACCTTGTTTAAAACATGCCTTACAATGTGGCCTTATGTTTCGTTAAGCCACCTCATCTCCTGAACCGTTCCAAGCATCCATCACACATCCTCTCAGACATCATGGGGTCAAATACATCTATCTTAGATCATTTTTCATTTCATCGAGGGTGAAGCAATTGATCATTCACATAGGGGTTTCAAGGGTAAATAATGCACAAATAATGAGATAGATTTAGTGGGTAGGGATAAATAACACAAATGCATTAATTGATCATAGATTTGTTCTTATATTCTTTCATCCATTTATTTTAGATGGATTAATTATGAAAAACAATACATAATCACAGAGATCTATCTCCCATTTTTAAGCCCTGTAACAATGGTGAATCAATTAAGAATGGACGAACCAAAAATCAACCTATTTGTTGGTTTTTCCGAGTTCTTCATTGAATCTAATGGGGAAGAGGAAATCAAATATATATGAGCATACTACCTCATAGTGGATTATTCATTGATTAAGAATAGATGTCCATGTATTTATTGATCCTAGATCTTTTTGTGTTAATAATTGTTCGTCAAAGATATTTATGTCCTGTTTCCTTAGTGGAATTCTCGGGTAAGGAAGACAACCCTAAATTTCTATGAAGAGGATTATTAAAAAAGGAAACTACTATTGCGTCATCATGTAACATTAAATAAATAAATCATGATTTAGTTTATTTATTTTAACTCTTGAAAACAACATTTCATAGCGGACCCACACTAGTTGATGTTAGGCCCTACCTAAGGTAATGTCACTTCTCTAAAAACAATGGTTCCCTCATATTTTTGATCTCGGTTCCCATTTAGAAGTTATTCAAAATATTTTTGGAAATATTCACATGCCTAAAATTAAAAAACATATCATTTTTGACAATCTTTTTTAGGAACACTAGGCCTCATAATCGCACCCTGTTTCAGCACCTAGTCTTAGAATTTTCTGAATTAATTTAAAAACTATCTAGAGAAATACGAGTTGTTATATCCTCCCCTCTATTGAGATGTATGTCCATAAAGTCCATTAACGAATACATACAAACAAATTATGGTACTCAGCATGAATATGATACTCTTACTTCGTTGTGCTTTACTAATGATTCTCGTACAACCACTGAATGTGAACAAAATAAATCGAACTCCAAGGAAGGATAATCTCCCAATGATATTTAATATCCACGGAGTACTCCATGAAATTATCCCCATCGTCAACATCCTTCTCACCCTAGTTAGTGACATGCGATGGATCATACACATACCTCTTTGGCTTTGAAACGTGGAAGACGTCATGAACCTACTCTAATTTCTGATGTAGAGACAAGTAGTACGCCTCCTCACCAAATCTATGTAGCATCTTGAAATTCCCATTGATCCTAGAAGATAGATTGCCAACATGACCAAATCTATATACCTCATGCCACAGAGAGAACCAAAGGAAAAATGGTCCCCCTCCATGTAATCGAAGGGCCTCTATTTCCAGTCAACAACTGACTTCTTATGGGTCTGTATAGTCTTCATTCACTCCAATATAACCCACACCTTACCTGTAGTTGCATGAACCAGTTATGACCCCATGAGTTATGACACTCTTGGGTATGTCCAACAAAGAAGAGACCTATAAGGTCGCCCGTACAAGGCATCAAATGGATCCATACCAATGGTGGAGTGGAAGTTCTTATTCTATACAAACTCAACTAAGGGTATGAAATACTCCCAACTATTGAATAAAATTATGATGCAAGAACATAGAATGTCTTCCAGAACATGTATCTTTCACTCCATCTAGTTGTCTGTCTTTGGGTGAAACATTGTTCTCAAGTGAAGATGACTCCCAAATATCTCTTGTAATCGCTTCAAAATCTGGGATGTAAAGTGAGCATCATGATCCTAAACTATCATTGATATTACTCAATGGAGTTGAACTATCTCTTTTACGTACATGTGTCCTAATATCTCACAAAAACTCTTCTCCAAAATCACTAGGAAGTGGGCGGACATGGTGAATTAGTCAACAATCACAGAGATGGTATCATGCCCCATGGAAGTATGTGGTAAACCCATCACAAATTCCATCAATATACCATCCCACTTCCACTCTAGCACATCTATGGGTTGAGTCAAACATGCTAGAACATTTTTCGCATCTATTATTAGTTGTAAATTTAAGAATCAAGAAACGATCTCCGACACTGTCTTTTTTTATCCTTGGCCACCAAAACTGACGTCAGAGGACGTAGTACATCTACAACACGCCTAGATGTTCCTCCAAAGAGGATGTATGTAACTCCCTCAATACCTCCCCATGAAACTTCCCTGGTACTACTATGTTTCCTCTGAAGAGAACAACATGTTCCCCACATTTCGTATATCCATTAGGGTAATTCCCTGTGGACAATTGAGCATGTAAAGTCTCATAGTCGATATCCCCAATATATTCCTACATATATCAATGTATGAGTGAAGGGGTGATAAACAATGACTAGAGGAAAGCCAATCCATATCCACCCACAATGCATATCTATAACACGACCAAATTCTATGACACCTTGCTCTGCAACTACAAGTGGGATCTCATGCAGAGAGTGTATACCACCATGTTATCATTACAAAGATTATAAAAAAATCTCAAAGTCATAGTCCAAGAAAACATCTAGCATTATACTCCTGCTGAAGTTCAAATACAAATGAGAGAAGATATATTTTAGGCCTTTGTTGTTAGAGTAGATGATAAGCTTTTTTCCCATAAGGTAATGTCATGTCATCTTCAAGGTGAAGACAATCACTGCAAAATCAAAGTCATGGGTTGCATTATTCAACTCATGTGGTATCAACTGTCATGAAACATGCTCTATAACTTCTTTCCCCACCATCATAGCACAACCAAGACTCGTTCCAAATATATTGTAGAAAAAATAATACTCAGAACCCTCCTCCGACAATCTCACGATTGGCTCACTCGTCAATCTCTACCTCAACAACTAAAAAATCTCCTGACACTTCTCTATCCACAAGAACGTTTTCCCCTTCTATGTCAATGAGTTCAAGGATGCTGCTACTCTAGAAACGTTAGGCATAGATCTTTGATAGTAACCTTCCAATACATGTAAAATTCACACCTCTGTAACAATTTTGTGTGGCTCCCAAGCAAGAACCAATACTATCTTTGTAGGATCCACTGATAATACAGCCTCTGAAATGACATGTACCAAAAATTGGTCTCTTGTATCTAGAACTAACACTTTGGGAGATTTCCATAATTCCAACAATCTTAGAGTATGTCAAGGACCATCTTTAAGTGTATATCATGCTCCTCCTTGGATTTCTAGTACACTCAGATGTCAATAATGAAGACCATGACAAAATATTTTAAGAAATCCTGGACGATCATATTCATGAGTCCCATGAACACTATTGGGGTGTTTTTTATTCCAAATAGAATTTCCATGTACTTGTAGTGGCGATACCCACACTTTAATGCCATATTAGGGATGTCCGTATCATGAACTGAAAGCTGATAATAGCCAGATTTGAGGTTTATCTTCGAGAAAAACCTCACTCCCTACAACTGATTGAAGAGGTCATCAATCCTTAGTAGTGGATACTTATTTTTCATAGTTACCTAGTTTAGGAACCAAATTTCCACAAATAATCTCAATCTCATATCATTTTTCTTGGTAAACAAAACTGGGGATGCCCAGTGTGAAACAATGGGTCTCATGAAGCCCTTCCTCTCCAGGTCCTATAGCTATACCCACAAATAAAAAAGCACAACAAGATCCATTTGATATGAATGTGTATATAACAGTGCCATTCTGTTGTAACAATCAATGAATAATTAAATCTTACTATGAGGAGGTAATCGGAGGACATCCTTAGGAATTATATAATCATACTCCGCCACCACTATAGGAAACTGATGACTCCAATCAATCACTACCCTAATGAGGAGCCTGGAAAACTTATGAGTAATTAGCTAAACCTTATTATGATCGAGTTAGTCCTATACTACATGGGCTTCATTTTCACCGAAAAGTGAAAACCTAGTCCCACAACTAAATATGAATAACCAGCCTTTATCAAGAATGATATCATAAGGCCTTGACACCAACCCCAATAGATCTCAACTGAAACTCGAACCTTCTAGGTAAGGTCACACTATCAGAATAAGTGTTTAATAAATTAATATCCCCATATGTGTCTCTAAGTATAGATATTGAGTCAAACGTTTCATTGAAATATCAGAATCTAAAATAAGAGTCACGGTATAAAATGAGTGACTAAAACCTGTGTCTATAAAAACTATATTAAAGGTGGAAAATAAACAAAAAATTCCTCTAATCATCATGGGAGTGATGGGTTTATAATAATCCTTCTCCTAAAGCAGGCCTCTTCCCAATCCACCAGCTCTGTAAGCCCATGGTGGACTACCTAGGGGTAGTGGTTGTAGTTCCTCTAACCTCCACCCACCACCTGCTACCAAACATAATCGTCTTCCACACCATGTGCCCTACGGACCACCCTATTCATATCTCTGCATCTATCATGGTGGTCCCCTAACTGTCTCCTAATTGGTCGTACGACATGTCAACCAATCTCTAGCCAGATGCCCCCAACCACCGCATGAGCAACACAACATATTCTTTAGTGGACTCGCTCTGCCCTAGGATTCCCATACCAATGATCCTATGTCCTAGCTCTGTCCACTAGAGTGCTCGACCCGTTTGGGTCCCTGCATTTTCTTTCAGCTACCGACCATGAAAGATTCAGATGTCTGGATCCTGTTGGTAACTCTCACTACTAGAATCTTCTCTTCGGAAATGATATCCACAAGAAGATATCTCTCTAGTACCCCAACATAAGATAGAATTCCAATGAAAATCATTGATGCCATGATCTCCCAGCATATCCCCTTCTCAATGATTTGGGCCCTGAAGAATTCGTTCCACAACATATTTGTAGAGTAGTGAGAACGATCCATAAATATCATCGAGTACTCTGGTACTGTCTGACTGCCCTATTGCACATAAATGAGCTATTGTATGTGCACTCACAATAACAAATCAGAAAATAACTACCCCCTAAAGATTAACTCAAAGTCCTCTCAATATAGAGTCATCTTGTCATGCATCTAGACCACTAAACTCTACCATCTTTCTAATGATTCTTGAACAAGGCTTGTAGATAGAATTGTTATATAGTTGGGAGGAGTCGTCATAGGGTTGAAGACACATGTAACTGCCTAAAACCAATCCTTAGCTACTTTTGGTTCAGTTTCACACAAAAACCTAAGTGGTCTCAACCTATAGAACTCATGAAACACACTCTACATCAATGGATCCTCTAGTGGTAGCGCTGACTGAAGGAGGACACGAGAACAACCCGAAATTCTATATGATGTAGGTACAATAAATTTTCCTACAACCATGTATTTTCATGTACAGATTTATAAAGTATAATTCAGAGTCTTAGTGTAAGAATACGTCCACCATTGAACCTTGACAAGATTCACTTTCCTGAAATCCGATCTCAAAACAACTAACACTGTTGCCCCCAAAACCCACCTCAAAGCCTCTCGATCAGTAAGATGAACTGACCGATCAGATAAAACTCTATCACGACCCGTAATATAGGGGACCATGTTGTGACTACCCCAATACCACCTCTAATAGGTCAGGGGATGGTAACTAGAACCATGTAGGCATATCCCCTAAACGGGATTCATTTTTCTTATGTACATTTAAACACACACACATATCTCAAAGCCCAAAACAATGAAATGTAAAAATACTATTTAAGGAATGAAATCATAAACTAATATACCATCAAAAAAGTATTAAAATTAGAAGATGGAAAGTAAATAGGGCCAAAATAAAAAGCCACCAAATGAAAGAGTCTACCGAAGTGAATGTACAAGTTCTTGAAACTCATCCACATAAAACTCAACCTGAAGGATAAGTGTATGTCATATTTCTGATGCCATAGGATCCCACCTCATCTGTCTGATCAATCTAAGAACCTCCTCGACCTGGTCCACCTAGAACAACATCAAAGAATTAGTTATCAGCAAAATTCAAGACATGTGTCAGTTAAGACCGTATAGGGGTGAGTAAAATAATACTCAGTAGGAAACTTTGTAACCACAAATGAAATCCACTAAGAAAAAAATTATAAATACATGACAAAATAAACAAATTTTATATACCAAAAAGTAAACACAAAAATTATACCACAAGGGAAGCACATGAAGTACATTCAATTTGGAAATGTGTAATTCTAAAGCACCAATTATGGATTATCATTCATAGTCCACAGAACACCAAAATTTGTTAACACACGGAGTGTTGATAACAAATGGAGTGTCAATAACATATGAATATTTGATAACACATGGAGCATCGATAACTCACATATTTTGATGGAGTCAAGAATCCCACAAGTCACATAGTCACCAAGAAACATAGTCTCAATGTCACATAGTCACAAATCCATATAGTCAACTAGTAACATCTAGTCGTTGGATTATGAACGTAGCACGCTTGTTTAGGGAGAATCTATACTTCAATCCATTATGTCATATTTCAAATTACACAAAAAATAACATATAGTATCAAAAAAATACATTATCATTGTAAGGGTCCCAGCACCACAAACATGTCATCATACAGACACACGATTTGAAGGATATTTCCATTTTGGTAAAACAGCCCGAACCAAGTCCTATTCGAGTTCGAGCCGACCCACCAGACCGGACCTGATATAGACCAGCTAACCAAACATTGTCTGGTATGGCCTCACTCAAACTAACCCACCCCACTAGGCTGGGACCACTGGCCCATGGGTTGAAGCTCACTGAGTTGCCGGAGCAGCCCGAACACCCTAGTCTAGCCCACTACATGAGTGCCGGTTTTCTCCGCCGTATAAGGCCCACACAGGCCGCAACCTCATGGAAGACACAATCTACCCTGACTACATGGCTCCCCCACGAATCTTGTTCAATGTGATTCCATTATATGATTCACGTGGCGGAACCTAATCCTCCACATTCCCTATTACCTTACCACCACAGGTGCCTCCAACGTCGATTTGAGCCATATTCTTCCTTTCTACTGTGGCCTCCAACCGCGTCCCCCAGACACTGCTCATGGCCTTAGCCATCATGGGCTCCAATGTGGTCATTCCAATTCTATGAACTACCACCACCATCATCATCCCTATCAATGACCCGTCACCACCTCACGCTCCCCCTGGACCAGCCCCAATAGCCTTGTCATGCCCTCACCGCCGGCCACCCCACTGATGGTCTTCCTTTCTCCACGTTCTAGTGTCATTGTATACTACTTCCCCTCCTAAACTAAACCATGCTTCTATCACACATAATATAAGCTATTTTAGGTTCAAATCCTTCATTCTAGGATCATTGTGCCATAGATCAGGGGTGAAACATTAGATTTTTCACATAGGGGTTTCAAGGGAGATAACGCAATAAGAACACAATAAAATTATGTGGGAGAGATAAAGAACATAAATTAAAAAAGAATGGATATTGGACTTCATCATTTTATCCTTGATCCTTTTATGTGTGAAGGTTTAATTATGAACAAAAAATCACAATGATCTATCTCCACTTTTTAATACCCATAGCAATTATCCATCACACAAGAACAGTCGAACCGTTGATAAACCTATTCAATTTTTGGTTCGAGAACATCATTAAATATAAGAGGGGAATAGAAAATAAAAAGGATATAATTAACCTATCACATGTATAGATATATCATTAATGAAGAATGAATGTTCATGTCATAATCAATCATTGATCTACTGGCATTTTTCATTATTATTTCTAGAGGTTTCTATATCCTTACCTCAGAAAAATTCTAGGTTTATGAAGATAACCCTGAATTTCTATGAAAATGATTATTAAATAGGGAAACCACTACTACATCATTACAGAACATTAAATAAAATAAACATGACTTATTATATTTATTCTAATGTCTGAATTTATTTTCACAGTCAACACACACTGGTTGATATTAATCCCATCCTAATGAAATTTTCTTCTTTAAATTAAAATTGTCCATTAGATTTATGATCTTGGAACCCATTTAAGTGTTTCTTACCTTTTTCAGGAAACTCACACAAATGCAATATTAAAACACTAAAAAAATTTCAATAAACTATTCTGGGAACATTGGGCCATGGAATCACAAGCAGTATGAATGCCTGTTCTCAGAATTTTCAAAATTAATTTACAAAAATAAAACTTGAGAAGTAAAATTTATTACATATACATATTTACTCTTTTCTTGATAGTAGTATCTATGTGATAAATAATCATCTTGATAGAAAAAATTCATAACTCAGCAACCTAGGTTCCTCCCTCTATGGTGAAAGTTAGATGATGATAAAATTAAAACTCCCATGCCAAGATGGACGTAATATTAACAACCCATCTCAAGTATCCTTCTGTAAGCTATATAAAATATGAAATAATCTCACATAAATGCTCTATGAATTCTTTACTCATCCTTATTAGTGACTCCAGATCAACTTATGGGGGATCATCTACAACTATAACCTCCATTAAACTTCTTAACAAGCATTCCCATGGATGAATATCTCTAGAATGACAAACACACATCTCAGAACATATTTCACAACATTAAAAAATTACTTAAGAGGGATTCACAATAATCCACATAAATTAATTCTTAAAAACCCCAAAACATGGATAAAATAGATTATCTATCACTACCCTTTACCATCCCTCTTCTAGATTATAGAAGAAATAGGGGAAACACCTTCTCATTATACACCCATTTATCTATTTCCCAAACTTTTAATCATTTTATAATTTTCACCTTTATATTATGAACATTTTTCATTAAAGTAACACAAGTGAATCAAATTATCTTCATTTAATTGACTTACCTGAAAACATGTTTTTCCCATGCATTCCTAAAATGATGTTTGTAACATGATTATTATGAGTTCCTAGAATGATGTATTTATAATAAAATCTCATTCCATAATAGTCCATGAGTCATTTCTCAGAATCAATAACCACATCACCCAAAAAGTGCATCAATCAATGTGAAATACCATCCCATTGTATCAACACACATCAATAACAAAAATGCCACCCTAGGTACTTATCTTTCACCCTCACAAATGGCTTATCTACTCCCATTCATAAGCTATTATACAAGTCTAGACTCATCATATTCTTCTGTCTACCATTCCTAAATAGTTAAACAAAATAAAATACAATACAATCTATTTCATACCACTTGTGATGTCCCGACCTGGATGCCACACACCTGTGCCCTGAGCTAGTAGGACACATGACATTAGGAACACCTCCCTATACACTAGAAGTCTCCAACTAGCAGTGAAAGTGTAATATCGATCATGGGGATACTATACCCTCTTTATCAATGTAGTAAAAAAATGAAAATAAATAAAAAATATCAAACTGAATAACCAATGTAAATTCCATAACTAAAATAGACCAATATCACATTATAAACCAAAATAGGAATACACTATATAATAAAAATAATATATATTTCAATCCATAATAAGTTTCATGTGACCAATGAAAACCCAAAATAACGACACACTGACAACTCCTAGTAAGTACTGAGACCTTGTTTGGTTTCCTCATCCTTACTTCATCTTGACTCACAAATCTAACAAAGGGATCATTCCCTTATAATGATGTGCATGAGAATTTATGTGTGTGTGTGTGTTTTGTGTGTGTATGTTTATTTTTACATGTATTTTATATATGAGTTCATATGTATATATATGAATATTTCTCAAAAGCGTGTGGGTGTTTTGTGTGTGTGTGTATGTTTATGTCTACGTGTACGTGTATTTTATGTACAAGTTCATATTTATATACATGTATAGATATGTATGTAAATCCAGTTATAGGTGTATACATATGTTTATGTGTATGTGTATGTATGTGTATGGGTATTTATATATATATATGAATTATTATGAAAATTTATTCATATGTGTATGCATATGTGTGTGTGTGTGTGTGTTTGTGTTTTTGTATGTGTATATGTATGTATGTGTGTTTGTGTGTGTGTGTATGTCTTTATATATGTATGTGTATGTATATGTGTCTGTGTATGTGTATGTGTATGTGTATGCATATGTGTATGTGTATGTGTCTGTGTATGAGTATGTGTATGTGTTTGTGTATGTGTATGTGTATGTGTATACGTATGTGTCTATGTATCTGTGCATGTGTATGTGTATGTGTTTGTGTATGTGTATGTCTATGAGTATGTGTATGTGTATGTGTATGTATGTGTGTATGCGAATTTACATGTGTATATGTATGTGTATATGGTTATATATATATATATATATATATATATCTTTATATATATCTCTGTGTGTGTGTGTGTTTGTGTGTGTATGCATGTATAAATGTTCTTGTATGTGTAATCATGTGTATTTAATTGTTTATATGTGTATAAGTACATATTTGTATGTCTATGTCCATAGATGTGCATGTGTATGTATACACATGTATGCGTGTATGTTTGTATATGTACATATGCAAGATTATTCATTTTTAATATTGATTCATTTTTAATATATATTCACAAATTATTTTTGAAATATTTTCAATTTTGATAGTTATTTATACATTTTTAATATTTAAATATTAAAATAACTAATAACTTTTTTAATAATTAATAAAAATTCAAAAGGATAATATTTAATTATATTATCTATATATATTCTATACAATGAATATTTCAATAATTATCAATAATAATATTTATTTATTCATTTGTATTAATTTTTTATGTGTTTTCAATTCATGTAATTAATGTTATGAATTAAATTTGTTTAAATTTTTTTTTTTAATTTTTTTTTTTTTATTTAGAGACTTTTCATATTATTAAATTAAATATTAAATATTTTTATAATTTAATAATAATTGATTTTGGAATTTATTCATTTTCTAAAATATAAACAAATCTATTTTCAATGTTTCAATATTCGTAATATGTTTATAATTTATATGATTAATATTTATTAATATTTATTTATTAATTTTTAATATTTTTATTAAATTTAAAATCCATATACTTTATTCCTATAATAACATATCAAACCTATGCTATTTTATTGTGAAATTAAACACCAATGTACTCCATCCCTAACACCGTTTTTGTGTTTTTGTATCAAATTATGTTATTATCTTCAATTCATTTTTTAGTATATGAAGATTAAATATTAATTAACTATTTTTTCATATTTTTTACTTAATTAATCCAATAATGTAAGAATATTTATTTAAATTTTTTCATTATAAATATATGTGTTCAGTTAATTTAACCTGATTTAATTTAATTATTAATATTTTTTTTACTTTTAGTATAACTCTTTCTTAAATATTATCTTAATTTAATATTATTTACTAATTCATCTGTATTAATTTTTATATTTGTAATACATGTAATACATGTTAATAATAAAAAATTTTAATATTTTTTTATTTTTTTAATTTAATTGGATAATTTTTACTATTATTTCATTTATTATTATTTATTCATTTGCAATATTTATTAATTTTTTATATTTTTTATATTTTAATATTTTTTTCATATTTATTTATACATAATTATTTACTATGTTTTAATATTCTTAATATATATTTTTTAATTTATATTGTTAATATTTATTTAATTTCATTTATAATGTTGTAATGTTTTTAAAATCATTGAAATTTTTATAATTTATTTATTTTAATGAGTTTTTTATTATTTTAATCATTATTTACGTGATTAAAATTTATTCAAACAATATTCTAAATAATACATAAATATTTACCAATTTTTAATATTATTAAAATGTTTTTGATTTATATTAATATGATTTTTCCAATTTATTTATTAAGTTGTAATATTTTGAAAATATTTAGAATCTAGATAAATAATTGATTTAAATTATTTTTTTAAATATTTTCATAATTTTTTACTTATTTACAATTCATTTCATCTTACAAATTCATTTTTTATTTTTTTATTATGTTTTAGTATTTTCAATATTTATTCAACATAACTTTAAAATAGATTCGTTTGTAATTTTATTAATAATTTAGGCCGGACTAGTTGTTAGGCTAAAGATCACAGCTCTGTCATTCCTTCCAATGCTGCCTAAGGTTCCCTTGACGCCTTTTTGCTTCCAGCAGAGGTCCCATATGTCCCCCCTCTAGGTCAAACTGAAGCCTCATTCTTCATGCAATGTCTATCCAATGTTTGGAATGTTGACAACCGAGTTCCATGATGCAACCTCCTTTCGAGTTCACACTATCATCACCAGATTCACTTCTAATCGGCCATTGTTGGAGGCCTTTGAATTGTATGATATCTTCTCTTGGAATATGATGTTGTTGGATATTTTTGGGTTTTTTAATACTCCTAATTTATGTGCTCATCTTCACTCTGATGATGGTTTTTCTCGCGCTTTGTCTGCAGAAACCGAGGTTTTGATGATCAGTGTTTTCATATCATTCGTTGGACAGTTGACATCCATGATAGATGATATTTCCAAAGGGTGTTAATTTGGTTTCACCTTCCTGGGTTACCTCTAAACATCTAGAATCCATCCATTCTCAAAATAATTGGGGATCACCTGGGTTGCCTCCTTCATACTGATGAGACAACCCTTCCTCTGAAGTAATCTCATGGGGAGAGAATGTGTGTTGAGATGGATATCTCAATGTCAGTCTCGAAGCATCATCATCTGTGGGTTAGGGACAAGGATCTCTTCTGGTAGTTGATTCATTACATGGGGATGTTTTTCTACTATACATTGATTCATAGTCAATTAAACTGAGGAAATTAGTGTAATAACCACAAACGTTGGGGAATGTAGCACTGGGATGATTGTCTCACCCCAAGGTGTTCAACTTATACCTGATAAATACTAGCTGTGGGAGGCCTTATACATGTTGATGAGGGAATATAATAGGATAAGACTCCATCTTCCCAGTCTAATATGGGATTCTGGGTCACTCTTTATCATGTGGAGGTGGTCACTTCAACTTTTTCTCCATCTCACTCATCTCTTACCCAGGTAGATGGAACTGATTTTGATGATGTCGATGGAACCGTGTTTCTTCTTTTAAGGCCTACATTACCCATTTAGATGTGAAATGTATTTTTCTATAGTAGATGAAATGGAGAACCCCATTTAGGATGTGGAAAACATCACACTCTACCAACTGAGAAATCCAAAATCATATAATCTAAATAAGAATCCCCATGGGTAAGATTTAACTGAAAGGAGATATAGTGATCTCACTCTTTCATCTAATAATGTAGTTAATAAGCCAACTGAAATTTCTCATAATGATGATGGTTCTAACAATAATAAATTTGGTAATCTTAATGTGATGGAAGGAGGCCTCTATGGTAATAATGATAATTTTAAATTGAATGTCAAGAACTTGGTTTCTATGATATTACATGAATCTATCACTATGAAAGGAAGGAGAGACGAATAGCATGAAAAAAGTCATTTTAAGGGAGTTAAAAGAGCTGAAACACCATCATTTTGGTAGTTAACATATCATCCTTGGTGCATATAAATATGGGTTAGATGTGGCTTTAATACTTTAACCCGGAACACATATTTAACCCAAGGGAAGAAGAATTTTGTCTTTATGTTTGACAACCCTTTATTGTGTCATATAAAGGAATCTATTTATTCTCATTTGGACTAGGGTGGTAGTTCTTCTTCTTTGAAATCGTGTTATGGAAATGACGTGTTACCTTTGATATCAAAATTTATTCCAAATATCTCTAATTCCCCTCCACTCTCCCTGATGGGTCATGCCAAAATGTTTATACTAGTGAAATAAAATAATTATGTTTACACATGGATTTTAACTAGTGGTTAATTCAATTTCCTTATTTAATACTTCCCAAGACCAAATCTTATTTTTTGGCTTTAATGAAAGTATGATTGTTTACTTCACATAATGAATTTCACTTATTGTTTTTATTTTTTATGGAGAAAAGTGGATATGTTTACTCATTTTGTGTGGTTGTTTAATGTTTGGGTTCTCACTCAACATCATAAATGTTTTTTCTTACTATATTTTCATTCAATGATTTTTGAATTTTATTCTAAATAGACTTTTTCAACACTAACATATAGAGCACTGATAAAACCCATATTTATGAGATCTATTATTATAATACTAAAATATAGGTTTTTTCAGACCTTATTAGTATAGATCTGATAAAAGTCATATTTAGGAGTGATTTTTAGAAATCACTAAAAAACAAATTCACGAACTTATATATTAAACCATATGATAACTAACTTTTTCATTTCATTCATTATCACATATGGAAATCTTCTTCTACCACTACCCCACTAAAATATATTTGATGAATCGATCACCTACAAAACAAGGTATGAAAGTTGTTCTCATGAAACATCTTTTACTTGTTTTTTATTTCTCATCTTGAGCAAAATTATTCTTAGAGACAAAACATATGGTCCTATCTATAACAGCCCAGTGGCCACACTCCCAAATCCAATATGGAAATAATGAACATTAATTTTTGGCCTTGATGATGATAGTGGGGACCCAATTTTTTAATCCAAAATATACAACATAAAAAATAAAAAATATGACCACATTCATCTTATCAGACCTTTTAGGTTTATAGTTTTATATAATTATAAAAAACTCATACATAAACCATTAACATGACCTTAAAAGAAAATTTACCCCCCTTATAAATACATATTTTATATTAGGACATATTTAAAATCGATATGAAATCTTTTCTAGACATAACTCATTCAATATAAATATTTATAACCTAGGGAATGTGAAACATAAGAAGGATGAGATCAAATGATCATTGTTGAAAAATTTTAGCATTAACAAATAAATCCCATCAGTTAGAATAAGATGAGAATAAGGGTATGGTGAAATAATCAAAGTGTATGAGCGAATCATAAAAGAAAGCATACCCACCAATACCATTATAATTAAATATTAAAAAATATAAAATGAAATTGTCATAAAATTTAATAATCATGATCATGTGATGTGAATGTTGATCATGATAAAAAATTTAAACCAATAGTATGATTAGATAAAATGCATTGGTATCTTGGAACATCGCCTTGTTGATCACTTTTTGAACCCTAAGAAACCCCTGATAATTGGAATAACCATATGACCAACTACCATCATAAATTTAAAGAGAACATACTTATTACCAATTGAATTAGTGTTCTATCTGAACACAGTAATCATTAATCTGTAACAGGATCACCTGATGCCATCTATGAACACTCACCCTTTATAATGTCTAATATCCCGATAATGAATAAATCACATAGACAATTAATTTCACCATGACTCATTAAAATAATCTTTATTTTTTTCAATCATGATTAACCTAAGAAAGAAAATTTTTTCCACAATAATCTATTTCAAACATGGTTAAACAATGGAAAAGAAGTAGGTTCCATAACAATCTCTTTCGAACATGATTATCTTATGGAGAATAATCTTGTTCCATAACAATATATTTGAAAGATGGTTAAGCCCCATTGAAAATAAATGGGTTACATAAATATCGTTTTGGAACATGGTTAACCTATGGAAAATAAATAGATATTAATAATATATTTGAAACATTGTTGACCTGTGCAAAATAAATGTGTTCGATAACAATATATTTGAAACAATCTTAATCAATCCAATGAAATAATGGGGTGAAATATTTTCATAATATCACTATTGGTTAAAAAGTATCACCAAGGTTTTTGGACATTGATTATTGGAAATACAATTAAAATATCACTAAAATTATTTTGAGGAAAATACCATTTCTATTTAAAAACAACTTTTAAAAAATTAAATCATTTTTAAAATACTTTTTAATTGAAAATTAACATTAATTCTTATGACGAATGATTTTAAAATTAATTTAAGAAAATTTCATGAGGAAAATATCCTTTTGGATTTGAAATTTTCATTTTATAACATTTTTATAAAAATTGGTTATGTAAGAAAAAGAGTTTACAACCGAAAAGATGTTTCTTTATAAATAAATTCTTTTGAACAGTTGAGTACATAATGAGAATCAAATTATCGTAAAAATGTATTATCATGATATAAATATAGGATAAGAAATTTTTTGAGAATTATTTAGAGGTATATTATAATATTAAATCATTGGAGACTTAAACATAAACAATCGTAATAAACGATTATATTGTAACATGAAAATATAGCCACATTAATATCATTGAATCATAATAACAAAGAAATAAAAACATAAAAAACATATAATATCATGAAAATAATTGTATTACTAATATAACAAGTCAAATGGG
Organism: Viscum album; assembly: GCA_963277665.1. NCBI lineage: Eukaryota > Viridiplantae > Streptophyta > Magnoliopsida > Santalales > Viscaceae > Viscum > Viscum album. The sequence continues at coordinate 1,076,450,394 of OY728129.1, forward strand.
TTGTATATACACATCCTAAAATAATATAGGTGTATAATATAACATACATCTCAAAGAATGAATGTTGTGACACAAAACTCTTAACGCTTTGGTAAAATTGAAATTATAAAACCTTTTAATAGAGATCCGAAAAAGAATATGTAAATTTAAATAAATTTAATTATAGTATTCATACACTAAATTCATGGTTATTATATATAACACAAAAAAATAATAATTGGTGAATATGGCATGTATCTCATTGAAGGAAACATGAGATGAGAAAAGACCTTACTATTTGGGTAAATTTTAAATTATGAGAAAAGTGAAATAAAAACATAAAAACATCATTTATTTTCATGAGATAAATAAAATTCATGATATTACATGTCATATGTCATTATACACACCACACAAAATAAATAGCAGTGAACATGACAAAAGACACGCAAAAATAAAAGTAAGACTAGAAATCCCATTACACTATGTCTTGAATGTCATTGAATTTGTTCAAAAATCCAATAAAATAAATTTAATTTTATTATAAATATATATATGACCATAATAATAAATATCAAACCATATATTATTTTATTACGATTTTATATTACACATTTATTAAGAATTATGTGTTAAAGTTATGTTTCATGTAATAACAGCTTTGTATTTGGTATATGATTTGACTTTTTTATCTGTTTACATTGATCTTTATTTAATAATTACCCTTATTTAAACCATGATATAAATATATTATATATTTGGTATTTATAATAATATATAAAATATACCAAAAATATATGAATACACCATCTATGGTGACGATAGGCCATATATACGCATGACCGATGTCTCCATTTTCTTATTATATATTAAGAAAGATAATTAAATAATATATATATATGGTATAATAATTATTTCTAATATATCACATATTTATACGACACCCAACCATACTAAATTCCTTGTAAATCATGAAAAATAACATCCCTTCATGAGGGGACTGTCTGTCGTTCACACGAATGACGTTATCGTACTATCGTAAAATGGAAAGCCTAAAATTATGTGTTATATAATAATAAAATAAGAATAAAGAAATCATAAATATCAAAAACATCATATATAATTAGAATTTAAATTTTTATTCCCCGCCATTATAGTTGTTAATGGAAAAAATAACGACATCATTTCGTGAGGTTGTAGCCCACCCTATACATGAATGATGACTACATATCCCATTTGATGGATGTGTGTATTGTTGTAGGTCACAAAATTAAAATATAAAAATATCAGTATATTTAATATATTATTATTATTATATAATATATAAATAAAAATAATTTTCGAGGGTTGAGTAAGAAATAAAACAAAACCATTCATTAATATATGTTACCACTTCTTCATGTAACTTTTCTTTATTTACACCAAAGGACTTACTTGGATTGATTTATTAAAAAAATAAGGCTTATAAAATTATTCTAATAATGTTGGGAGTTTATTTTTGGTAGGTTTTGTATGAGAAAAAAAATATTGATAGGTGTGATGAAGCACAAAGAGTGAGTTCCCTTTTATAGTGGAGGAGGAGTGGTATTGTTTTAATTACCAAAAAGGAAAAAACTATTGGAAGGTCTCCCTTAAATCATGTTCCACCAATAAAGAAAAAAATAGATCCATTTGAGTATATTCTATAAATATGTTAGTCTTATAGGTTTTTTAAGTGTCTAGTTCATTTTGACCCTTAAGATTACAATTTAACAACTAAGAAACACATTTTTACTTTAATCAATGCAATTAATTTTAATTACATTCACTAATATTTTTTATCAAAAAAAAGTTAACCATTATCGAAATTATAAATTATTATTATTAAAAATATGGAATCTATTTTTTATAAATTCAATACATAGAATTTTTATAATTTAATTTGGAATTTATCTCGTATAAGTGATGAAAACGTGTGGGTTTTTAAGTGAAAAAGTTCAATAGTTTTAAATGTTTTTATATAAAAATTCAAAATAAAAATATTAATATGAATTATATTGTATTAATATAATTATAATTTATCTAATTTAACTTAAAAAAATTTATAACATAATTTAACCTTATAAATTATATTTATGAAATGACAATTTTCAATTAAATTCAGTATTTTTTATTATTCATCAAAAAATAAAAAAACATATAAAAAATAAAAAAAACTCACCCAGTTAAAAATTTTACATTATAGTATATAACATTAATTATAAATTATAATATAAAATTAATAAAAGTTTCAAATTTTAGTGTTAAAATATGTTCACCATTAAAAGGCGACAAAAAGTGGTTTTTAAAAATTACATTTTTTATGCTTCAAATTAGATTTACTCTTATGTTATGACTATAAAATATACGAGATTAAAGTAAAAAAAATATTATTCAATAAATAATATATAAATTAAATTATTTTTTTTCAATAATAGGGTTTAATATAATTCATTAATATAAAAGACATTTTTGCACATAATAATAGTTTTTCATGAAAACATAGACTTTATATTCAATTGTTTTTAATTTTTTGTTCCAAATTAATTGGTCACCATATAATAAATTATAAATAAAATATTCTACCATATTATCATAATTTAATTCATCTTATTCATTCTATATATTCCAATGGATTATTTATAACTATCATAATATTAATATTATATTATTTTCTGGTAAGACTCAGCCTTACGTGTAACACATGTTACCAAAGAAAATAAATGTTTTGTGCAATGAAAGTTTAATATGGTGTTTCATATAAAAATAAATAAACTATTAATTGTGTGTAACAGAGGCTATCCGTGAATTTAAATTTAATTTAAAGTAGATATTTATTAAAATATCAGGATGCTACATCCTACACCGCTTAAAATAAATTTCACCCTCAAAATTTTGCTTGGTTATCAAAGGATTAACATATTTCGAATTGGTTTATTGAAAATCACACCATTAAAATGAAATGAATAAAAAATCCAACAATAAGATAATGTGGGAAACATAATGACCACCTGACGATATGCATAACTAGGATTCCACATATAGATATATTTGATTGGAAATGAAAAGTGGGATTTCGAAGGAAAAACTAATTACCATGTACTAATAGAGAGTGATAGATATTGTGGCCAATATAAAGTCAATAAAAATATAACCACCAGACAAGAATGTTTGGAAGAGATCATTGATATAATATAAAATAATGGTAATATGATAACATTTTATTCAATATACCATTCCTAATGTTGAAGGATTTTTTCACTATCTAGGTAGAAAACATTAAGAAACAGACTTAATTGAAAATTAAAATTTCATCCCATATTTAGTTTCCGCCAACATATCATATTTTTCTCAAAATTATGAGCAATCATGATGAATTATTCATTACAAAAGCACCAAAATAATATTTTAAATATCATATAACCGTAAAAGTGATAACAATATATTACTCTTATCTTTAAACATTAACAAAAAGAAACATGGTTAGAACAAGGTAAGATAAATCCCAAAATGGATAAAACATAATATGATATATTAATCCTAATAATAAAACAGAAATACCCAAATTTTAAAACCAAATCCTCCCATAAATAACTATCCTTAAATAATTTTAAACATTTCATGACTACGTTCGAAGTAAAAAGACCATAGGTAATTGATAATATATTCTCCCATAAAAATAAACTATTATTATTAAAAAAAATTCCACATGTTTTCAAAATAAATTTAATCTTACCCTTTATAAATATTATACAACCCCAGACATTGTATAGGTCATCGGTAGGCGCAAAACCCTTATCATTATTCAGTTATGGGATCAAGACCCACTGCCTTACTAGATGCGATTGGTTTTCACCTAGCATAAAGGATGTCCATTTTTTCATTAATCCTGAAAATTTAATTTCTCCCAAAAAACAATTCATGATCATTATAGAGGTTACAAATACCACAAAATAATAAAAAGTCTCAAAAATATTCATTAATAACCTCAAAAATTTTTACTACTTAAAATCCTCAAATGAGGTGTCTATGACATTAAACTCATGATAGACCTATGATGGAGTCCTTAAATATTAAGATAACCCTCATGAAAAAAATCCTAATATCAAGTAACTTTTGATACCAACTACAACACCCCAAGAACCGTAGTCATAGATCCATTGATTAAATCGTGAACATTAAATTTATGTATTTGATGCTGATAAAGGTGATGTGTTTTTTCATCCAAAATATAAACATTAAAATGAAAAATTGGATTAACAACATACTAAAGGACCTTATAATTTTATTTTTTATGATATATTGGAAAAATACCTGGATAAATAATTTTCATGACTTTAAATTATCATTCATCCCACATAAAACTACATTTTTAAAATTAAGACATCATCATAATTAATATGTAATAAAATTTGGATATAAAAAATTAAACTTCATTATTTATAACCTGGGGAAAATAAAATATAATAATAGGGAGATCAAATTCATAGTAAGGGAAAATTCATGCATTAACAAATGAAAGTCATCAGTGAAAATAAGAATAACATAAGGGTATGATGATATAATCAAATTATATGAGTGAATCATAAAATAACTCTTAGACATCAACATCCATATCATCAAATTTGAAAAAATGAAAAAAGAAAAAGTCTTCAAAATCCATAATCATTTACCTTGTAATATCAATAATCATCCTCTGAAATATATTAAACCCACAGAAAGCATAGATAAAATATATTATTTTCATAGAACATGATCTCATTAAACCCTTAAAACCCATTATAGAATCCATATAATTGGAATAAGAATATGAAAAATTTACAATATAATTATATGGATTATATAATTATTAACAAATGAATTGGAGTGTAATCTAGGCACCCCCATTATTTATGCTACAACAGGCTCACTTGATGTTATCTGGGTGCACCCATCCTTCATAATGTCCACAAAACAAATAATGAATGATGAACATAGATAATTGATTTTATCATAACTCATTTAAAGAATATTTATTATTTTAAAAACATGATTTACTTACAAAAATAGAATATATTCCATATCAATCTCTCTAAAACATAGCTAACCCATGGAATGAAAATGGCTTCCATTAATGTCTCCTTAAAAAATGATTAATCTGTGAAAAATAAATGGGAGTCATTACAATATTTTTGAATCGTTTTTAATCCATAGAAGAGAAATAGGTTCCGTAACAATCTATTAGAAACATGGTTAACACATGGGAGATAAAATGGGTTCTATAAAAATTTATTTGAAACATGGTTAACCTATTGAAAAGAAGCTTGTTCCAAAAAAATATATTTGAAATAATCTTAATCCATCCAAATAAAGAATGTATATTAAATCAGTGAAATTTATCCCCATTAGTGTATAAGTTACAATACATATTTTTAATGTAAAAAATTAAAATACAATGAAAACTTCAATAAATACATTTGAGGAAAATAAAATTTTTAATTTAAAAATCTATTTTAAAAACATAATTTTTATAATACCTATTATATTTTAATAACCTTGTGAGATCATAATGAAAGCTTTAAAAAACATTTAAAATATTTCATGAGGAAAATAACTATTTTGTTTTGAAAAAAACATCTTTAAATTATTTTTAAATCATTTTTTGAAAACATTATTTTAAAGGAAAAAGAGTTATCAACCAAAAAGATGATTTTCCCAAAAAAAATATAATTATGAACCCTTGAGTACATTATGAGAGGAAAATGAAGGAAACAATGTATTATCCTAACAGAAATAGATGATAATAAATTTTATGAGAAATATTTAGTGGTAGATCATAAGATGTCAACATTAGAGACTTAAAAAAACAATCCGATAAACGATAATATTATAACATGAAACTCATACGAATTTAATATCATAGAATCAAAATAATCTAGAAATAATAAAATAAATGAACCATATATTATAATTAAAATAATTATATTCCTGATATAAAATTTAAAAGGGTCAATATACACACCTAATAATAGAAGCTATATTTATAACATAATAAACGTCTCAAAGAGGGAAAATTGAGATAGAAATCCCTTACCGCTTGGTAACATTGTAAATGAAATCCCAGGGAAAGAGAGATAATATAATGGATATGTATGTCCACATTAAAGTATGTATAATAATCCCAAAAAATATTAATGCGAATTATATATAGCGCACATCCAAAATAAAAGGTGAATATGGAAGGTGTCTCAGAGAAATAAAAGTGAAATTAGAAAATCCATTATTACTTTAGTAACTTTTGAATCCTGAAATCATTGATATAATAAAGTAAATTGAAAACCATAATATCATTAAATAATTTATATTCATGATATATAATTTAATAGGTAAATATTTATACCACACAAAATAAACAAGTGGTGAATATAGAATTTGTATCTTAGAAATAAATGTGAGAATAAAAATCACATTACCTTAAGTATTTACTATCCTCATACTTGTTCAAGAATAATATATAAAAAATAATATTTTTTATACAGATATAAAACAAACATGAACATATATATCATAAAATATATTATTTTATTATGTCATTATATTAACCATTTAATAACAATTCAATGATAAATTTCTATTTCCAGTAATAACCGCTTTGTTTTTTGTAAATGTTTTGACTTGTAATTTTTTGTCCTTTTAATTTGATCATGAATTTATAGGATACATAATTTAAACCATGATATAAATATCATATATATTTGGCATATATTTGTTTATAATAATATATAAAATATATAAATAGGAAGTTAAATACACAATTCATGAAGATGGTAGGCCGTATGTACGCATGAATGTTATTTCCCTTTTCATATCATATATTAAGAAAGAAAACTAAATGATATATATTATTCCAGTTGAATTATTATTTATTATTATTTAATATATTATTTTACACCCATTCATAATACATTCAATGTAATGTGTGAATGAATCATATCGCTTCGTGAGGTGGTAGTCTACCGTACACAAGAACAACATTATCGTATTATCATAAATCAAAATGAATGATGGAATGTGTCTTATAATTATTCCAGAAGCATAATTTCTATATAAATATCATATATATAATTTATAAAAAGTTTTTATATCATTATTATCAACCTTGAGAGGTGTTAATAGAATAACAAGAGACATTGGTTCGCGAGACAGTAGTCTACTATAAACATGAATGATGATTGCATATCAAATTTGATGAATGTTTTTGAATTTTTTGGCCATACTTGTAATATAAAAAAATATCATTATATATATGAAACTGAGGATATTATATAATATTTATATAAAATTAATAGAAGATGTTTTAGGAATATATAATACAAAAACGTTCATTGTTGAACGTTACCTCTTCTTCAGGTAACTCCTTTTGGTTCTCCCCAAAAGTCTTTATTTGTTTAATTTATTCCAAAACTGAGGAATATATGATGATAGGATATATTTTTTAGTTTATTTGGAAGGTTTTGTTTGATCCAAAAGTCTCAATAGGTGTGATGTAGTTGGGAGATTGAGTGCCCTATTATAGTGGAGGAGGAGTTTCATTCTTGTAAATACCAAAAGGTAAACTATATTGGGTGGTATTCCTTAAACTATGTTCCTCCAATAATGAACCAAATTATATCCAAGATGGAATATTATCTAAATATTTCTATAATAATGGTTTTGGACAAATATATCGGTCATTTGGACCCATATTATTAAATTTTAACCACAACGTATGCTCATTTTTTACTTTAATCGCAATAGTTTTATATAATTGGATTCACTAATATTTGTGTTAAAAAAATATTTTAACTTTAATAGAAATTATAAATTATTATGATTGAAAATATGGAATCTATTTTTATAAATTGAATTCACAATAGTGTAAGAATTTAATTTAAAATGTAACCCACTGATGTAACGATAAAGGATGTTATAAAGTGAAAATGTTTAAAAGTATGAAATGTTATTATAAAAAAAATAAATATGAAATTGACTCAATTGAAATAAATTTTATTAACATATTTATAATTGATTTAATATAACATTATAAAAATATTAATTTTTTTTAACATTATAAATTATTTTGAGAAAAACACACTTTTTAGTTAAATTTGTTATTTTTCACTATTAACATAAAAATTAATAATCTCATAAAAATACCAAAAAATCACCCAATTTAAATTTTAATATTATTATTTATTTTTTTATTTTTTTCAAATAAAATTTATTAATGTTTCAGAATATTGTTTTAAAAAATTGTGCCACTGAATGGTTGAAAAACTACCTTTTAGAAAAATATATCTTTTTTATGCTTAAAATTTTCTTTATTCATACATTAATACTATAAAATATATTGTAAAGTGTGTGAAATTTATGATTTCATATATAATATATGAATTTCATTAATATTTTTCACTAATAGTGATTAATTTAATTTATTAATATAAAATTCCTTTGTGGGCATAAGAATTTTTTTATTTTCATAAAAACACATCATTTATATTAAATTGCTATTTATTTTAATTTCTAATAAATTGTTCATAAAATAATTTATTTTAAATATTTTTTTAAAATTATATTAACAATTTATTTAATCTTATTAATTACCAAAATTCCAATAGTTAGGTGATAACTGTTATAAAGATAATAGTATAATGTTTTCCTGTAAGACTCGACTTTGTGTATAACAGAATTTATCAATGAAATTCAATGTTATGTGAAAAAATATAAAATTTTTGTTGCATATAACATAAGATAAAACATTCATTCTTTTTAACATATTCAATAAAATAATTTAATTTAAATTGTTATAATATATTTCTTAAAATATTTGGATGTTACACTATCCACCTCTTCCTAATTGGAATCCCCATCAATAACCTCAATCATCTTATTTAATGAAAAAATTATATCTCAAATGGATGATATATCAAGACCATATCTTAGAAATATGAATTTTCTTAGGTGTTTTATCCTAACACTATATTTTCACCACTATAATATATTCAAAATATTTATCTCTAATGTATTCTAAATGTTGGAGCCCATTATAGGTTCTCAAGACACCATGTAAGTTTGATTACAAGAATGATCATCTTCATTTATTACAGGGGAAAACCTCCAATGAACTCATATTTACCATGAGTAAATCCATATAAAAACATAAAAACATTCCAGAAAAATAAATTATTTACTCATTATTTATAAATGGTACAAAAATGTAATTTCTTATGAAAACATTTTGTAAAATTATTTACTCAAACATGAGTACTGTCAAATTTTAACTTACATGCATCAGACTAGATCAATTTAATATCATAATAAGGACCACTAAATACCATACAAATATATGAAACTATATTAATAATTCCAATTAAAATTCATTCAATTACAATTTAAAATTACATTTTCATTATAATTTCTAGAAATGGAAACTTTTAAATTATGATTCCATATTAATTCATTAAAATAAAAAGAGAATTTAAATATTTATAATCTATAAATTGAACTTCAAAAAATAATCATTAATTAGAAATGAAATTTGAACATAGCAGTTCAACATCATAAATAATGTCTTCTTCAATTTAAATGAATGCATACAAATTTCTTCTTGTTGTAGTAACCATTCCAATTATAGGGTTATCATCACCTAAATTTCATTACATTATAGAATGGGTCCTTCTTTTATAATCCTTTATATTAGATAAATCTCCCAAAAACATTAATCATTCATAGGATCCTTCTTGAATGGTAATCTGGGTTGTAGTCCACAATTAGTTATGGATTACCTTCGATTTCTACCACCATCATATAGGGAAATCATTGCATAAAGATTTAAAATTTTACTTAATTAATAAATTTATTCATTCATAGATCCCCAATTCTATAAATTCTCACTTATAGTAGTTTATTTTCCCTGATAACTCCATTGAGGCTTCCTTCAACTTTAATTCCAATATTAGTTCCAATTACTATCTTGGTATTTATTTTTAGTTCCTTCTTACTCTAATCCCCACATCAATTCATTCCGATCATCATTTTAATTATTTAAGCCATCATTTTTAATTTAATTTTCAATTTATTACATATTTATTTTAATACTAGACCATTTTTTATATAAACTAGGGTCAGAACTATGAGGACTCTCAAAAATCTCTTTAAATATCTACTCATTCTACCTTTCACTCCTTAAGATGGAAAAATAACAAACATTAAAAACATACTTATCTACTTTCATATTGTTTAAAAATCACTCTCAGATTCCACAATAACATTTTTATATATTTGATTCTTTCTATTGGTTCCACTGATGCTAACTTCAATTTTTAGGTGATCAATGATAGTTAGGATTATACACAATTCATTATTTTGGGATGAGGGTTCTACTGATGCCATTGGGGAACTAATTTAACATTTTTTTTATGTTTATAGTTATTTATATCCTCAATAATAAGTTTCATTTCTATTATGTGAGGATTCATTCAATAATTAATTTTTTTTTAAAGTTCAATCATTCATTAAACCCCAATAAAATTCAATATTTTCTTCAAACCTTATGTTCTCTAGACCAGGTGATAGGGTCGTATCAACATTTTCATCATCTTACAAAATGTAATCCTCTTCTCATAAAAATGAAAACATAGAAACACCACCAGTTATGACACATTCCATCTGAAAACATGAATCAAAATCCACTCTTCCCCCTTATTATACTTCCACCTAGAAATGTTAGAATAAGTGTCCTTGAACTATGTGTTTTACAATATATGAAAATTTAATTAGATTCTTTGTAACGTTATTGATATCACACATTCCATTCCTTAAATTATTTCTACCAGTACAGAAACAATATCAATATACACCATTCACCTCTTATTATCTTGGAACAATTGATTCGTGTAGCTTAAATTACACTTTAAGAATAATATTTTATTGTTTTATGAAAATATAAATTTTTTATTTATATTGTAAAATATTAATATTACTGAATCAAATAGGTTGAATATTAATTGAAAATGGAATTATTCCAATCGTATGAAAACATATTATAAGGATTGGGTGACATGCTTCATCAAATTTTCAAAATATTATATATATTGTAATGACCCGGATATTTCAAGGAAATTTTTTTCTTAATTTCGTTGTAATTTTTTAAGAATGTGGCTTCAGACGACATCTAATTTCGAGGCCCGGTGTGCCCGAATTTGTTTTTTGAGGTTTATCTTGGGTACGTTCAGTGAACGGACGAGCGGGTTTTTCTAACTTTTGATCTGGTGCTCAGAATTGAAATCTGAGTGCACCGATGAAATAGCAGCTCTAGTAATTGTTTAGGAGGACCTTTCCCGAAGGTGCGTTTTCTCGGGAGTGGTTGTTTAAAAAAAGAGGATTTTAATGTGAAGTAAATAGAATTGTGTTACAATTTAATTTCATATTCTATGTTTTTATAAACTATGTGTGGAAGTTGGGTGGGACCCACATGTTGTTAACTACCCTTGAGAGAATAAAGGTGGGATGGGGCCCACATGAGCCCAAACCCTCACATTCACTAACACCTCCAAACCTCCCACTTAAGTTGTGTAACTCATCTTAACTTTTAAACATCTCATTAGTTGGGTGACTTTCCCTCTCCTCACATTTAATCATGCCATCACACTAATTCAATTAATGGAATTATGTTTTTGAATTTTGAACTCATGGAATGACTTAATAAAATAATATGAGCTTAATTTATTTTTGGGGTTAGATTGGTTTTGTTGTGGATTAGAAGAGATAGCTCTAAGTCTCTTGAAGAACTTCATCATCTCCGGTGATGAACGTATTCATCCTCAACAAAGAAAAACATCACTTCATCGAGGATCATCGGCTCAGCGACCTAGAATCTTCGGTCCTCTTCTTCCTCTACAACAAAAGAGAAGGCACCGATGCTGAAACTCACCAATGACATGTTGTTCCTTCTCCTCTCTGTTGCTAGTGTGAGATGTCGTTCCCTTCTGGGACCCACGCCAATGCCGTCATCGAAACCACCCCCGCGATTCTAGCTTCCACGAACTTCTTTGAGGAAGCAGTTTTTCCTTCGAACAAGATTGGTTATTAACTTTGTGAATTATTATGACCGCTTGTAATCATTATAACGAGAGGAGGTATGACCGCACAAACATGGCTGATCCTCCTCCCCTTTTTATCTTGATCTTCGTGAATCGTGATGGAAAAGACGACTCTGTGTTGTTGCACCGCGCGGGAATGGGAAAACCGCGACCGGAGCGGGCCGCAACGAAGGCGTGCGGCGCTGTCACGCCGCGCCGGTGAAGCCGAAGGAAGCCGCGGACAGGAGTGGGCCGTGGCAGAGGGGCGAGGCGTCATTGCGCCACGATGGAGCACCATGGTGGGCCATGACAGGGCGGGCCACGACGGAGGGGCGTGGCGCCGTTGCGCCGTGCCGGTCAGACAGGGGATGCGGCCTAAAGTCGCGGCGGTGCAGTGGAGGGCGGCTACACTCCGCCAGCCACCGATGCTCCAGGAGGCAGGACCAGCATGTCCTGTGGTGGCTCTCCAACCGGCCATAACATCCAGAAATTTTTCGGATGTCCAGGGGTCGTAACCCCCGACAGGTGGAAAGGGCGGGCCCCCCAAGAGGGGGCCGTCGTTTCTCAATCAAGCGGGGCACTTCCCCCCCCCCCCCCCCCCCCCCAGGATCCCACTCGGCCGATGGCCTAGCCGCCGGCCACGCAGGCCAGGCCGCTCGCGCTGGGCTGAACCCCCGCGTCGGGCCGTGCCCAATCAGACCTGACCCGGACCCGGGTCAGGTCGCCCCGGTTCGGGTCGACCTAGGGGGTATTAGGTCGGATCGGACCAGGCCCAAACCCCCTATTTTCGAACAGATTCATTCAAACGCCCATATCATAGGATATGGAGCTCAAATTAATGCATAGTTAATTTCATTGAGATCGTTGGATCGAGACGGTCGTTTCGGTATATTATACTCATGGTGTCGGAGAACTTGGGGTATGGGCAGCTTGGTTCGAACACGAAACCAACCGGACCCTCAGAGCGGAAACGCATATAACGTGAACATCAGATGTCCGATTGATTTTTCGTCAACTTTTTTGGATTACTCTTCATGAGATGGTTCTTATGTCTTCATCCGCTTGAGGTTTGAACGTAGCTGGAGAACAATCAGGTTCGTTTTAGCTTAAAAACCAACTAGGCCCCTGGGGCGAATAAGACAATAACTGTCAGACCGGGCGTCCGATTGAAGCGCCGTCACTTGCATTGAGTTCCTATTGACAAGACGGAACTTTGTGATTCATCATCTCTAGACGTCATGACAGATGATGTATCAAACCCTTTGCTTGTGGAGAAAACCCTCCCAGAATCGAATGTGCTGTGTGTAGGAAACCTAGAGCTGACTACGACGAAGATGATGACTACCATACTAGGATCCTTAGTGGATTCGACATGGATGAATTCCATACTAGGGATCCTCCGTGGGTTCGATGAGGATGACTACCCTACTAGAATCATCATTGGGTTCGATGTGGATGACTACCGTACTGGGATCCTCCTTGGGATGGACGAGGACGAATACCGTACTGGGATCCTCTATGGGTTCGACGACGACGACAACAGTACTAGGTTCTTTCGTGGGTTCGACGACAACGTATATCATGCTGGTAACCTCCATGTATTCGACGAAGATTACTTCTATACTTGGATCCTCCGTGGGTTTGGCAGCGATGACATCTGTACTTGAATCCTACGTGGCTTCGGTAGAGGAGATCATTCAGAGTCTACATCAATCATCTCCACCCCTCTTCGTGATGAGTATACCTGTGTGAGCTAAGTCTTGACTTTTAATCATTTTCGTTGATATAATTGTCTTGATTTCCGATATTTATTGGGACGCACATTCATGTGTGGAATGAGTTAAACTTTCCTGTGTGGTCTGGATTGTACATGAGCTCGTGAGTTGGAGTAGAACTAGAATTGATGAATTAGGTATATGTATGGGCATATACCTAAGTAATGTTGGTTGATACTTGTGTTTGTATATTTTCTTTGTGGTTTATCTTTTGTGGATATGGGGAGAACTTCAAGAGTCTAGGGGTCCCAATTGAGTATCGTATACTCACCCCTGCACGGGCTTCTCCCGCACTATCATGTGTTGGTTGTAGATGGCAGATAGTGATGATCGTGGCTGAGGCTTGAGGAGTAGACAGTACCTGGAGGTGGACTATCAGGTGGGACGTACACGGAGAGGACAACCGGACATGAGGAGTCGATGAGACTGACTATACTCACCCATCATGTGGGAGTTCCTATAGGATGTCTCGTTGGTTGTTTCTTGTCATTCAGTTGTTGTACTTTACTTTTCAGTTGTTCTGCACTTTTAGTAGGGTTTGTATATTGGCCCATTTACTTTCTAGCACTTTTGTATACAGTTTACTTATTGTTTACATCAGTTTGCATACTCTGTGGTGTTTATTTTCTTTTATAAAGGCAATGCCTTCCCTTTTATCAGGATTTATGCCTTTGGTTCTAGTCGCCATCCCCTGGCCTATGTATGTCGGGATTGGGGTAGTCACATCACGGGTCCTGAGTATGGGTCCTGACAAATTTGTATCAGAGGAGTCGGTTATACTGCAAAACTCAGGACTCTGATCTCCCTTCAATGTGAACCAATAGTTTTAAGTGTATTTAGTGTGGTTATCAGTCCAGGGATTCCAGTGTTGGTGCGGCGGCTGATGTATCCATACACTAGGACCCTGGCTTCTGATTTCCGACTCAGTTCACGAAAACATTCCTTGTGTGTGTCTTTCAAAAGTTTTCTTTGTGATTACTTTGAGTCAGCTAACCAGATATATTGGTTGACTGTGGTGCACCTGTTCATTAATAGGATTCCACTACAAGGACATCCACCTAGGGTTCCCGAGAGGGAGTACATGATGACGGCCTACCGAGTGACGAGGCTCTGGTGCAAGGCCCTTTTCACTATATTGGAACCCTCAGGTGGTGTACCAGTAGCACCACCACCTATTTTGCAGCATATGACACTCGCCATACTAGCATACATTGCATGCGACAGAGTGTGTTGCTCGAGTCTCTGCAGCAGAGGCCTCCGAGGTTATGAGGCGAGACAGATTCCCATGCAGCAGTGGACTGGATGGAGGTGATTTATAGAGTTTTCCGCCTAGTTGAGACACCAGTAGAGTCGATAGTGGACTTAGATACTAGTTTTTTCTGGTGAGTGACTATGTTGTTGGTCGGTATAATAATAAGGCCTCAGTATGTGGACTGATGCCCAAGATAGTACCTTCGGGTAGTGTTCCAGCTATATCACTACCTTTTTGTCAGCAGTTAGAACCGGCGTTACCGGTAGATGACACATGTAGTCATAGTACCTTACACGTGTTTCAGCATCAGATGCACTCAAGTTCCGAGGTGAGCCCCACTCTCAGGCAGCTGAGGACTAGCTTGAGGAGGTGGTTGAGAGTTTTTCTAGATCTGATACAGCTATTGCAGAACGATTTGTCGGTAGCTGAGTTTTCATCGAGGCATACCGATCATTCCAAGTGCTTGATGAATACGAAGTGAATAGTGTTTCAAGTCTCGGACTTTTGAGCGTGGTGTGTATAAGAACAACTGAGCCTGAAATTTTTCTTATATGCATTCCTACGCACGCTAGGGGGAGAGAGAGAACCTTTTTGGTTGAATGTTCTTTGGATGATCAGATACAGCTAGAGGATGTCAGAAGTGTAAGAGCATGGAAATGGAGCCAGTTTTAGGGACATGGGTGTGTAAATGTATCAACAAGAGGAAGTGTTATAGACAGATGAATCTGCAGAGTAGCTAGCTTGGAAGCAGAGCTAGAGTGCAGCATGGGATGGTGTACATTTCAACATGTTACAACCTCCCACTTTTGTAGTCCCCTCCAGGCTCAGGGAGTGAGAGGGAAGGGGAAGAGAATAACTGCATGCGGTCAAGGAGTGTGACCCAAGGGCTCTATGAATGATTTAAGGTACAGACTGTGTCTACTACTTTCTATCGTATCAAAAGACATAGGTACCAATCATTCCTACCTTTCATGAATCTTGTCCCAGACCTACTGTTTCTGGTTAAGCCATTGACATGACCCTCACGTCTGGAGATACCTTTGGGAGGAGACTTGGTAATCACACTTACGTCGACAGTGTGATATGACCCTTGAGACGATAGCTTCAGTTGGAACCACTTGGTGGAAGCATCGAGGACTTACTATGTTAGTTTGAGTATGGACTGGGAAACCACAGTTCATATACAGATTGATGGTATTAGGAAAAATGGTTGTGGTTTATCTACAAAGTTGGAAGGGGTTTTCCTTGGTCCGCGAAAAGGAAAACCCAGGCAGCACAGTAGAAAATAACGGATAAGAGGGCGCATTCGATCACTCAAGAGATGGACAAACTTAGATTTATGATATAATTCTTTAGAGTTGCGGAACAAATTCCAACAGAGCTTTCAGGAGATGATGTAGAGGTTAACCAGTGCGCCCATCCAAAGGGCGTTGGTTACATAATTCACTACGACGCATCAGGGACTGGACTCGGGTGTGTCATGATGTAGGAGCGGGAATTGATCGCCTATGGTTCATAGTAGATGAGACCGCACAGAGAAGACATGAGACCCAACATGATAGGAGGTGGATACTACTAGAGTTCGAGGATGGCGACCATGACTTTTTACAGGTCTCACCTCGACGAGGTCTAAGGAGAGTTGGACAAGGGGACAAGTAATCTATGAGGTTCTTCGGATCGTTTAATGTCCTCAGCAGGGTAGACAATGTGGATTACCAACTGGCCCTTCAACCTCAGTTGCACTGGGGGAACGACATCTTCCATGTATTTCAGCCGAGGAGATGCGTGCATGACCCGATGTATATCATCTTCCATGGGGAACTGGATATCGATGAAGGAGAGACTATCACATTGTTCTAGTAGAGGTTGAGGATCGACAAGAGTGGGTCCTACGGGGACGGTTAATTCCTCTTGTGCGCTTTCGTTGGCAGAGAAGGAACTTTTAGGAGAGCACATGGGAGCGGGAGGCTCAGTTACGTACTCAGTACCTCCTTTAGTTTCCTTAGTTTGTGTTATAGATTTACGATGATGCAATTCCATGAGGTGGGAGTAATGTAAAGACCCCAAAATTTCAAGGGAATTTTTTTCATATTTTATTTGCAATTTTACGATTCTGTGGCTTTAGAAGGCATCTGATTTCGAGGCCCGGTGTGCCCGGAATAAATTTCTAAAGTTTAGCTGAGGTACGTTCAACGAACGGACGAGCATGTTTTTCTAACTTTTTATCCAGTGTTCAGAATTGAAATTCGAGGGCACCGATGAACCCGAAGTGCCGATAATTTCTTAGGATGAGCTTTCATAAAGGTACATTTTCTCAGGAGGAGTTGTTTAAAAAAAGATGATTTAAATGTTAATTAAATAAAATTGTGTTAGAATATTATTTCATATTCTACATTGTTATAACCTATGTGTGGAAGGTGGGTGGGACCCACTTGTTGTTAACTACCCTTGAAAGAATAAATGTGGGGTGGGGCCCACACAATCCCAACCCCTCACATTCCCTAACACCTCTAAAACCCCCACTAATGATGTGTAACTCATGTAAACTTTTAAACATCCCATTAATTGGGTGACTTTCCCTCTCCTAACATTTAATCATGCCGACACACAAATTCAATTAATGGAATTATGTTTTTGAATTTTTACCTCATGGCATTACTTAATAAAATAAGAAGATCTTATTTTATTTTTGGGGTTAGATTGTTTTTGTTGAGGATTGGAGGAGAGAGCTCTAAGTATCTTGAAGAACATCATCTTCTCCAGGGAAGAACATATTCATCCTCAACGATGAACGACATCACTTCATCAAGGATCATCTACTCGGAGACCCGGTATCTCCGGTCCTCTTATTCCTCCATGACAAAGGAGAAGTCACTGACGTGGAAACATGCCAATGATGTGTCATTCCTTATCCTCTCCGCAGCTGGTGTGAGACTTCGTTCCCTTATTGGACGCACGCCAACGCCATCATCGAAACCACCCACATGACGCTAGCTTCCGCGATCTTCTTTTGAGGTATGGCTTTTTCCTTCGATCATGTTTGGTTATTATCTTTGTGAATTATTAAGACCTCTTGTTATCGTTATAATGGGAGGAGGTGGGACCGCTCAAACACCGCTGATCCTTCTACCCTTTTTATCTTGATCTTCGTGAATCGTGATGGCAATGATGGTGTTGTGTCATTACACCGCGCGGGAATGGGAGAACCACGACCAGAGTGGGCTGCAAAGAAGGTGCGCAGTACTGTCGCCCCGCGCCGGTGAAGCCAATGGTAGCCACATCTACGAGCGGGGCACAACAGAGGGGTGCAGTGCCGTCGTGCTTTACTAGAGAACCATGGAAGGTTGCGGACAGTGCGGGCAGCGGCGGAGGGGTGCGGCGCCGCCGCGCTGCTCTGGTACGACAGGTGGTACGACCTAAAGCCGCAGCGGGGAAGATGAGGGCGGTCTGACTCTGCCTGCTGCCGGCGCTCAAGGAGGTGGGACCAGCAGGTCCCACGACAGCTCTCCGTCCGGCCAATACTGTCGGCCGTTTTTTGGAATTCTGGGGGTCGTAACCCCCGGAAGGAGGTAAGGGCGGTCCCCCCAAAAGGGGGACACCGTTTCTCAATCAAGGGGGGTAGCACCTCCTCCATCATCCTGCTCGGCCGAAGGCTGAGCCACCGGCCCTGCTGGCCAGGCCGCCCGCACCGGGCCGGACCGCCCGCCCCAGTCCAGACCGCCCGCGTCGGGTCGGGCCGCCCGCGCTGGGCCGGACCCCCGCGCTGCGCCGGGCCGCGCCATCTGGGTCATGCCGCACCAGCCAGGCTGGGCCACACCCAATCGGGCCGAACCCGGACCCGGGTCGGGTCTTCTGAGTTTTCCCCTACCCATGGGGTATTGGGCCGGGTCAGACCCGGCCCCAAACCCCTCTTTTCAGACAGATCCATTCAAACACCCATATCATGGGCTACAGACCTCGAATCGACACACCATTAGTTGAATTGGGATCCTTGGATCGAGGGGGGCGTTTTGGTATATTATACAGAAGGTTTCAAAGAACTTTGGGTATGGCCAGCTTGGTTCGAACATGAAACCAACCGGGCCCTCGGAGTGGAAACACATATAACCTGAACTCCAGACGTCCGATTGACGTGTCATCAACATTGTTGGATTCCTCTTAGAGAGATGGTTCTTTTGGCTTACTCTTCTCGAGGTTTGGATGTAGCTGAAGTACGTTCGGGTTGGTTTTAGCTTGAAAACCAACGGGCCCCTAGGGAGAATAATCCAATAACTCTCGGACTGGGCGTGCGATTGACACGCCGTCTGTTGCGTTGAGTTCATATTGACGAGACGAAACTTTGTGATACATCATCTCTGGACTTCGTGACAGTTGATGTATTTTCCCCTTTGCTCATGGGGCAAACCCTCCTGGAATTGAGCGTGTTTTGTGCGGGAACCCTAGAGCTGGCTGCGACGAAGACGATGACTACCGTACTAGGATCCTCAGTGGGTTTGACGTGGATGACTACCATACTAGGGATCCTCGATGGTTTCGACGAGGAAGACTACCATAGTAGGATCCTCAGTGGGTTCGACGTGGATGACTACCATACTGGGATCCTCTGTGGGTTCGACGAGGACGACTACTGTACTAGGATCCTCTGTGGGTTCGACAACGATGACTACCATACTGGGATCCTCCGTGGGTTCAATGAAGACCTCTACCGTGCTGGGATCCTCCATCGGTTCGACAACTATGAATTATATACTTGGATCCTCAGTGGGTTCGGCTGCGACGACATCTATACTTGGATCCTATATGGGTTTGACAGAGGAGATGAATTAGAGGCTACATTAATCATCTCCACCCCTCTTCATGATGAGTATACCTGTGTAAGCTGAGTCGCGACTTTCAATTATTATATTCGATATGATTGACTTGCTTTCCTATGTGGATTGGGATATACCTTCCTTTTTGGATTGAGTTATACTTTCCTGTGTGGACTGGATTGTACTTGAGCTCGTGAGTTGGAGTAGAACTATAATTGATGACTTAGGTATCTGTATGGGCATATACCGAAGTAGTGTTGGATGATACTTGTGTTCATATATTTCCATTGTGGTTTATCCTTTGTGGATTCTGGGAGACCTTCGGGAGTCTTGAGGTCCCTACTGAGTATCGTATACTCACCCATGCACAGGCTTCACCAGCACTACGATATGTTGGTTGCAGACGAAGGAAAACACTGATCGTGGCTGAGTCTTGAGGAGCGGACTGTACCTGGAGGTGGACTATCAAGTGGGACGTACACGGAGAGGATGGCCGGACTCGAGGAGCCGACGAAACTGAATGTACTCTCCCTTCAGGTGGGAGTGCCTAGAGAACATCCTGGTGGTTGGTTTATGTATTTCAGTTTTTATAATTTACTTTTCATTTGTTCTCACTTTGAGTTGGGTTTGTATACTGGCCCATTTACTTTCTAGAACTTACTTGTGTATACAGTTTACTTAGTGATTACATCAGTTTGTGTACTCTATGGTGTTTGTTTTCTTTTATAAAGGCATTGCCTTCCATTTTATCTGCATTTAAACCTTTGGTGCTAGTCACCATCCCCTGGCCAAAGGAAGGCAGGCTTGGGGGTAGTCACGACATGGGTCCTGAGGACGGGTCGTGACATATATGATCCTTCTCAAATCATTTGTCTCTTTTTGCACTATTTTTCAGAAATACTTCGTAGACTAGAGGACACTTATAGAAAAAGGACCTATAGAAATGATTCAAAATAATTAGTATAGGCCAGAGAACCATTGGAATTGCTATTACCAATAGTTATCTAAACCATTGGATATAATATAGTGGTTATTGATCTATACCAATACTTTTCCACAAATCTTTGGCATTGGTGACGTAGGTTTACAGTTCACCAAGGGTTTATTAAAACCAATGGTATTGGCCTATACTAATTTTTTTATAAACCATTGGTAATATATTTCATGCCTTCAAAATATATTATTAGTTTGAAAAACTATTTGTATATGTCTATACCAAAGGTTTTGAAAACTAGGGGTATATCCTTCTTATAAATTAGTAGATACCAGCATGTCAACCATATCAAAAAACATATAGAAAATATCATTGCACATACAAACGCCAAAGAACCTACACAAAAACCACCAAATATAAAAAATCTAAAAAACTAATTAATACATTAAAAACACTATTACACACATATAAAACATCACATGTATGTATTAAAATACAATAAAAAATGATCATGTGCCATATATATCAATAAAAATATAAATAATCAATATCCCCCTCAAAACCATAACAAATTTATTTATCATCATCATCATCATCATCATCATCATTATCATCCACAAAATCATCCTCAATGTCACCATCCTCATCGCAATCTCTAGGAACATCATTTTTCCTACCGTCGCTAGAACCATCAAAACCACTTCCTGGTGAATTGTATAATAAATGTATCTTCAAAAGTATGCGTTAAAAACCATGGTGGTATTTGGAAGAAGTGAGGGAAATAAGGCTACCATAACTTCCATAAATCCCCCATTGTACTTTTTACATCAATCAAACTCCTACATATCTATTTTTTTCCTTTTCTACCTCTTTATGATCTTATTTGCCCTCTTCATGAGCTATTTCCATCTTGGTTCAACTTGAACTAGCACCCAAAGTGGCCCAATTATATTGGGGGAAATATTGTCCCCCAGTTTACATTTTACTCTCCCATAGTGATCATATTATAATACCTTGTTAAAATGATCATTTGACCCAAATGTTTCATATTAGTTCTAATCAAAGGTCTCTAAATATTGAAAAAGTAAATAAACTATTTGGTTCAAAAATAAATATTAAAACTTCTAATAATTAATGTAACACTTACAATTGGAAGTTGTTCATGTTCATTTACTGTTATTTTATCATTATTCTTTCTATTATTAAGTGACATTAAAAACAGAAAACCATTATTCAAAAATTATCGAGGCATGATTATCATAGTGAAAATGAATAAAACCCATGATATTTATATTTTTCTTAACAAAAATATCATGAAAATGCTTATAATAGTAACCCAAAATTCCAATGAACATAGTGGAACATGATTTTTTACTAGAATTAAATTATTCTATCAAAATGTATTTAGTGGGACATGATGATGTTGGTAGATGAGTTACAGATCCAATCACTATATGATGGGTTAAAAATGAAAACCATCACTTATTAAAGGAGGTACGAATCAACTATTAGGATGGATTACTAATCATAGAGTTTTATTTTACGTGTATGGATATATATAATTATAGATATTATTACATCTTGTATATGGATTGATTGATTTATATTGACACCATATAATGGAAAAATAGTGGGTTTATAAAATTTATATTATCAAAGAGGATAGTGTAGTGAAAAATGTATTTGTGAGTTTGATAGATGTGATAAAAAGATATATATATAT
This sequence comes from Viscum album, assembly GCA_963277665.1. Classification (NCBI taxonomy): domain Eukaryota; kingdom Viridiplantae; phylum Streptophyta; class Magnoliopsida; order Santalales; family Viscaceae; genus Viscum; species Viscum album. The sequence continues at coordinate 1,076,472,984 of OY728129.1, forward strand.
ATATATATATATATATATATATTAGCCCGAGGCATGGTAGTGGGAAAAAATGTTTCATCTATTTACTTGTGTACTTCTGTATATTGTTTTACTTGACCATCCCTTTGTTTTTCGTTTCATAAACATGTGAATATATGATATACATGGTTACTATTTTCTTATTACATGGTCGATTGTTTTATTTAGGGATTCATTCATATAAAATTCAAATATTATTTAATTTATTATAATTTTAAAATATTTTTTATTAATATTTATATTATATTTTTGTTGATATTATTATGGTTTTCATCTACCAAAATGGATTTATCAACCCCCTTTTACTAGTTATGAACCAATTTTATATATGGTAGAATTCTATAAGTTTATGTATCTATGTGATGGAATATATGTGTTGGTTCAAAGACGATAATACTTAATATATTAATTATAGATTTTTTGTATTTTTATTTATTTTCAGAATATGATATATGAAGTTAGTAATAGTTAGAGATTGGGTTTGAGGATACATTTATCCCCATCCAACACCTTTATAACCCCTGATTGACATTTTTTTAGTTAGGGGTATCTTTAGTGTATTTCATATTTAACAACGTGTTTGTTATGATAACATATAATATTGATTGTTGTGGATTTTTATTTATCTCTTAGCATATGTTTGAACGTTGTATGTATACATCATTCATTATTAGTATAATGGTAAACCTGATATATTCGTTTTTATGTGTATGTTAGAATCTATATTTGATGAATTAAAAAGAAGATTAGGTAATTGAAAAAAAAAGTATTATTTTGTGATTTGTTAAATAAATTTTGAATGAAACTATATTAAATAATTTTCTCTCAAGGACTACTTAATTGATATGAATATTTTTAGAGAAGGTTCACTTATATGTAACATGATGTGACACTATATTTAGATTGAGTAGTGTGTCTATAATCATACTTGATTTGGTGAGGAATATCCATATTGGTTTGAGGTTATTTAATTTCTTTAAAATTTATTAGATAAATGTTTATAAATTTATTTTGGAGTTGTAACTTATGGATTTTATGGTATATAGACTTGGTTGTAAAACTGTTTTAGAATAAAATTTCATAAAAAAATTAGATTATATGCACTACAATGTGACTGGATTTTTTGTAACACTATATTCTAGATACTATTTTCATATTATATTGGGTTTTAGGACTAAAATAATATCACTGAAAATTAGCCTAGTGATTAGCAGAATAGTAAGAAAGGTAGCTAGTGAGGAATTTGGATTGAATAATATTGAAAAATATCATATATTTTTGTGGTATATAAAGTCTCCATGGGTTTTTATTAAAAATTACCATTGCTCATGAAAAATCTATTTTTTATGATGTTTAGATCATATGAGTGATAGGTGTATACATATGATGAATTTAAATAGATTTGTGATGATCAGGTGTCAAAAAATCAAACAGTTACTAAAAGGGTGTGAGACATGAGAAATTGTATACTACAATAACCTCTTTTGATATTTCCATTACTTATGGGAATGTATGAGGAAATATTGAATAGAGAGTGTGTTTAGGAGACAGTTTGGGGGCTATAATATTATGTTGAATAAGCCAAAAACCAATGTCTTTATTCTACATGTCATGTTATTCCACATTCTATAAATATGAACTTGTTTCTATAGATTTTTGTAGTATTGTATAAGAATTAAAAATAGGGTGATTGAGGTTGTGATGATCAGGGTGTGATTCTTGGTATTTAGACGGCTAGGAGTGTGTTGCATTGTAAGGTGCTAACTAGGAGTGCAGTGTTTTTTGGTGGATGAGCTTGGAGTGCACTACCAGGTTCTTAACTCTTGGTAATGTGGTGTCACATCCATTAAAAATGATTTTTATTCTACAATATTGGTTTGTAATTATTAGTAGTGGATGGATATGAGTTGTTGCGGGTGTTCTTCTATGTGTGAAATGATATGTAGTTCGATGGATCGGAATGGTTGGGGCTGTCATGTGGTGTTAGGTGTGGGTAGTCTATATAATATCTATTTTAGTGAAATTTATAATTTTTTTTGTTTTATATTTTGATACACGACGATCACTAATGGTGGATTTTTAATCCAAGAAAAAATCATTAATTATTGATCATTAGTTAGTATTGTGATGGTGACACATTGACAAGTTCTTAAGACCAATGTTGAGGATGTCCATAGTGAAATGCATAATGAATTTGTTCCCATTAAATATGAGTACATACCCATAGAGTATTCTAAAATTTTCACATCAAGGTAGGGTAGTTATTATGGGAACAAAAACCCACATGATAACCTTTATGAGTTTGAAATAAAGGACACACAAACTGTAAATTCATATTTAAAGGAAAATCTCATTAAATAAGAACTTAGGAAGGAAAAACACTTGAATATGTTTTTGGGATATTCACTAAAAATATATTAAATTTTAAGAACGGAAACACATTTTATTATGAGAAAATAATGTTGATATCTCCAATGAAAATTATTATTTAGGATAAGATAATAATTAATAAGAAACTCTTGATGTGGTGGCTGTTAATTTAGATGTAAAACTACCTAGAAAAAGTGAACTTATATAGTATAAACAACTCAAAAAGTAGAAAAGTGGCCAGAAATATGTGGAATTGTTTAATAATATCAATAATGATTAAGTAATAGTAATCTAATTCCTAATATATACTTATAGGGGTTCAAAAATCCCTACTCATCTTTTGAATAATTATTCTAGATTCAAGGAAAGTTCACATACCTATAAAAACTGGTTGTCGATTTCTCATGAAGGGGGAGATTAAGAGAGAAAAAGTATCCCTAAATAAGTTAAAAATTCATGGTTGAATGAAAACTATTTATAGGGTGAAATTATAACACATATTATAGGGAAATACAATGATTTATTCACTAATTTTATACCATTTAAAATAGGTTGTAAATATAGGGTCAGAATTAAGATAAATGCTATATACATGAAGTGGAAAATCATGAAGATATAATCTATAAAAAAATTTATTATCTTTAAACATTGAAAATTTATGAATAACATTTCATGGAGGAATATATGGATAATATTTACACCTTAAAAAAATCACTGAACTTTATGATGATATGAATACAATTTTTTCATAATTTATACAAAATTAAATGAAAGTTATAGTGGAAAATAACTTCTTCCTCTGATGTTATAGAATCATTGTCTTCTCCAAAGTGTCGAGGTATTCCACAAAATCATTTATTTTAATTTCTTATACATCCTAAAATATTATTTTCAATAATAAAAAATAGATGATAATTCTAAATAATTAAAAGTTTGGTAAATAACTCATATTTGATTAATAACATAAACTCATTACTGGTTCAATTAGTAATCATTTTCTGATAATGTGTTTTCAGACACCCATTCATAATAGGCATGTCCTCATGTTTTTTTTCTAAATCTAGAAATCCAACCATTATTCAACTAATTATTATATTCTCACTATAACTCACCAAATTTCATGAACCTTTTAGTCTTTATAGCCTCATCATTAGGAATATTATAATTAAGATTCTACCAAAATATTAATATATTTAAATATAATATTTTTATAACATTAAAAATAATAAATTTTATTACCCATATTTTAACCCTAGCATTAGCCTTTACATAATTTTGACTGTGTATCCTAATGAGTGGCCTGATAAGAATGGTGTTAGATTTTTTGGAATGTTTCAAAATAAAACTCATACATTCTTGTCCTATTTTACTAATCAGTTGATTCTACTCATTTTACGAAACCATCATCTATGTGTACTGGATCCACACTTCACCCATTCATGTAAACCCATGCAACCTAATGGCATATCTAGTTGTGAAATAAAAAAACACTATAATAATACATCTTATAATGAAAATAAATAATAGAAAAAATTACTAAGGTTATATAAATATACTTATGCTTGGATGACTTGTTTGTATTGCTGGATTCCAAGGATCTGGAGGATTTCCAATAGGTACAGTATTAGTGGGGTTCAATGTGTTCTTTTGTGGCCCAAAATGTGTCAGAGTAGAATTTCATGGAGCAAGAATATAAAATCCTAGTGAGAATGAAGTTGAAGGATATGAATATAGTATAGACTCATGTGGAAACATATAATGTGGGTGTGGAGTGGAATCCAACATCATATAAGGAAAAACTACAATGAGGATTAGATGTAAATGAAAACACCAATATTTGTTGTCTAAATATCCCATGTGAGTTTTACAACACCATGGGATAATAAAGTGTTCTAGATGGTATATTTGGTGAAGGAAAAGGGTGTGATTAGGTATGATGAGTGGTGTGAGTATCTCCAGTCCTGCTCCCTCTCGAATCAACTTACTGAGAACTACTAGAAGTATCTTGGTTAGAGAATAATTATCTAATAGGTGGTGGATCCAGATTAAAATAAAATAAAAAAATAACATGAGATTATATGTTATTGACATATATATTTTAAATAAAACACTCCAAATAGGCACCATAGGTGGAACACCCATATCTCACATGCGGTGATTATTGTCTGGAATCATATTACTTCATATAACACCCCCACCCAGAAGCCCAGAGTTGGTGAATTATTTAAATACATTTGCATGATTAAAAGGAATAACATCTTTAAAGACACATCAGTTTTTCAGTTTTGGAAAATATATTACATATATTGACTTTACATTACTATATAGGACATAAAATATAACACATACAATCCATTGATAAAGTCATTATTCTACAAGATTATCCCTGTGTATAAATCATAATACATATAATCACATCCTAGAAAAAAACATAAGTTGTGATCTAATATGCTCAGTAAAGGTAAACAATATAGTGGATGTTATCATAAATAACAATAAATGTTTAAGTAAAGGAATGAAATAGAAAAACAATCCTTTTGAACACAATCTTATTCATAATATGGAAATAATAAGTAAAATAATTCCATTTAAGCATTCACATGGATATTCTACTAGATGAATAATCACATGTAATATCTTTAAGTAATCTCATAATGATGCATTACATATTTCTGGACATCATAATTGCAATGTCAAGGCCTTGTGCCAAGACCATAAATAACCACACAGTCAAGGCATCGTGCCAAGAAAATATTTTGTCTCATTAGAGCTATAGATTTATTGAGGGGATATAGAGGTCCCAAAACATCACTTACTATGTCGGATTAATTCCTCTTATGAAAAGGGTGAATAATAACAGAGGCATTAATATTAAAACTATCATCAAAAGTGATTATACATAAACCATAAACCATGAATGAAAAGAAAATATTACATTAAAAGTAAAAAATATCATAAAAAATTCATTATAATATAGATTATTGTATCATAATAAACCATCCATAATTAATCATAAAATCAAATAAAGGATGTTGACACATATGAAAATAATTTAATGAAATCATTAAAAATATTTGAGAGAGATATACATTTTTTAATATTAAAATCATTTAAGAGCCTTATAGTTCTAAAAGAAAAAATGTCTTTTAAAAATAACCTTTTAATATTGTAAGGATGTTTCGAAATTTTAATGCATCATAATAGTGTAAAATAGTCACTCGTGCTGTATATGTTTAAAAAAATTCATTCCTCAATTTTTCAAAAAGTTAATAATGTACCTGGTTTGGAAAAAGATGAAAAGATTCCTTTAAAAACATTTAATAAAAATTCAATCACTGGTGAAAAAGACATTAATAAATTTCTAGTTATATTTTGAAATAAATTTTAATAATCATGGACATGGATAATAAATATGTCGGAGTAGATACTTATATATAGTCAATGTTGAATAATAATGAGATTGGGAAATAAACTCTTACCTTGTACATTAATTTAATCGATGATGGATTAAAATTTTATATAATGGTTAAATTATGTTATTAAATTATACCAAGATCATATCTATATTTCTAAAATTATAAATGATCTTATTAATTCATTTTGTTAATAATATTTCATTATTACTATTGTTTCGGGTGTTAACTATTTCTTTTTCCAACAAATTGTTTTCATATAAGTAATGTTTCTTATGAATATAATATATTTTATTCATATTTAGAATGATATTATGTTAATAAATATTTTATTTACTCATAATATTAATTTATAATCATTCTTAATGGTTATTTTAGAGAATGATTCGCATTACGTAATGGAGACGGTATGTCGTGCGTACGCATAAGTAATGATATCATTCCCTTTAATTGTTAAATATTATGGAATAAGATGGTATATTAATTACAAAATAATTTAATCTTGTCATATTAATTATTTTTATCCATTATTTTCATCATTATAACCGTCTAAATAAATTAGAATTGAATAAAAAATAACACCACAGCGTGTAGATGAAAAGTCATATACACTCACACATAGTGATATTTTTATTCATGAGATGAATAAAAGGAGGCATATGGTTGTCCAATTATGATAATAAAATATAATAATTTATATTATACTATATTAATTACTTTATTATGGAAAAAACATAGTAAAAATAAGTAAAAGTAGAAAATAATTTGAATTGAATTGGTAAAAAAATTACCTCTTCATCGAGCATGTCTATTTGATTTTCACAAAAGGATTTAAAAGGATTGATTTCTGCCCAAATTATGGCCTCTAAGATGAATTTAGGGAAGTTTTCAGGGGAAAAGGTAATGTTATGTATGAGTTAAATGTTCTATGTGGGTTTGATGGTGTGAGAGAGGATGTGCCTTTTCATAAGGGAGGGGAGGGGAACTTTTGGAAACACCCAAAATATTAAAATATAATATAACTATTCTAGATCCAAATACATAAAAATGGACCATAAATGAAAATTAGGGTAAATTATAGACAATATAATATCCTATTGTGATTGTTAATCATTTCTGTTATTTTTAAAAAATATAATAATAAATTAATTCAATAAGATATCCCTATTTCCTTATTTTATTATATTCAGTTAATCTGAGTTAAAATAGATTAAAAAAGTTTTAATTTGACTAAAATGATTTCAAAAAATATTTAATATATCTTATAGATCTATTAAATTAGATATAAACAATAACTAATCCAAAATATATCAACATTAATATCATTTAAATAATTTATTCTATTTTTATGTTAATTAATTAAATATTGTTTTAGAATAGAGGATATTTTTAAGGTAATTATATAACTTATAAAAATATATATAAATTTATTTAATGAAACTAATTTTATTTATAAGAAAATATATATTTATATTTATTCATAGCATGATTTTCTTCTATGTGGACATGCAATGTTTTTGAAATTCTAGATTGTGATATTTTGAAACAATATTTGATTTAAATAATATATAATTTATTTCCATGTAAAAGTGTCCATTATACTATAGAAAATCTATATCAATGTAATACGAACCTTTTATTATTAAAAAAAAATTTACATGTTTTTGTTTAATTTTTAACCATATAATTTTTATTTACCATTAATTAATATATTTAATTTTAATTATGGTAATAACATTTCAAATATTAAAAGGTTATAAAATTTAAATTATATGGTGTAAATTTCCCATAAATTAAAATTATATGAAATTTTAGACCATATCATAATCATTTTCTATTTTTTAATTGTTTTAGTATTTGAAAATATCACAATAATGTATAATCATTCTAAAATATTAGTAGTGTCAATTTTGACACTATTCATATCATTGAATTTAATTAAAATAAAAACATAAATATAACCTAAAAAATCATTTAATATACTTCTAACATGTCATAATCACCTATAAAATTAGCTTAGCACCCTTATTAATTCAAATTTTATTTCATTAAATATTTTTTAAAAACCATTTATTTGAAATTTCTATTAATAATATAATTTATGAGTCACAATTATATCATCATTACTTTTAAATATTTAAAATATAAAAATTACAAATAATTTACTATATTTAGGAAAATATTTTATATTTCGAGATACTATTTATAATCGATGTTATCTCCTCGTTAGGACAATATTAAAATTAAAATACTTATATAAAATGAGATTGTGACATTTTGTCACATTCATTGATTTTAAAAATATTATTTCAATATTCATAGAATATTATCCATTAAATGATTAAATTTCAAATAATAGGTGATAACGTTATAATTTAGTCATCCAGTAATGTTTTTGAAACTGTTAGGGTGATTTTATAATGTTATTTATACCATTAATTAGTGAATTTATCCTTAACCGTGGTCAATAAAAAATTACAAAATTTACTATTAATATTGTCAAAAGAATAAAATAAAACTATTTATGTAAATTTTACCCACTGATTAGAAATATGGAATCCATTTTTTTAAAATTAAAAACATATAGATTTTCATAATTAAATTATAATTAATCGCATAGATAAAATGAGAAAATGGGTTTTTTTAAAAGTAAAAAACCATCAAAAGATTGACTTGTGTTTATATCAAATTTTAATGTAATAATAATCAAAATAACTTACATTATATGAAATTATAAATATATTATCTAATTATACATAGAAATAAAATCAAATGTATAATTTAACACCATAAATTATTTCGATGAAAAAGTTGTTTTCAATTAATTTATTTTTTCACTATTCATCAAAACAAGAAACTTATCAAAAAAATAATAAAAATTAGAAAAAGGAAAATTTTTATTTTCAAATTCATATAAGAATTTTATTTTACAAGATTGAATATAAAAATTTTTCAAAATATAAATTTAAAAGGGGTGCACCATCAAATGGCGGAAAAACAATATTTTTTGAAAAATAATTATATATTCTGAAAAATTGAATTTGATCTTATTTCAGGTCTAGAAAACATGTAACAAGAATATTAGAAATAAATGGAATATATAAAATTAAAAATATGGTTAATAATTTTCATAATTTCTAATTTAATGACTATGTTATATATTATATTAACTAATAATATGTTATTAATATATTGTAGTTACGTAAAACTAGGTTATGTGTGTAATGTAAGATAACTCATTGTTCTGTATATTATATGCTTAAAAAAGTGTATCATTAATAGAACGAAAGAAAAAAACTAAATTTATTTAGAAATGAAAATATTGTAAATTCTCAGGTTGTTAAATTCTTCCATCATTCAATAAATAGTGACCTCACGATTTGAAATTGCACTTGAAAATTATATTTTAATACTACAAATACCATTGTAAAAACCGCATGAGGATTCAAGTTAATAAAATAAATTACTAATAAGAAGGAAAGATAAATATGAAGGTCAACAAAAAATTAGGATTTCGAATAAGAGAACATTAGCGGCCATTAGAGATACGCACAAAGAGGGAAAAAGTAAATATTCATAGGGAGTGATTGAGGTCATTAATCATAAACAAGTGCAAAATCAATGGAAAATTGAGGTCCTCAAATCCATAAATCTAGGATGATCCAAAATACCACCAGTTCAATAAAAACTAAGGTATTAGGATAACACATTTTTTAAAACCATTTTCCTAGGGTTAATATGTTACTTTTTATCAAAAAGATAATTTCAGAAAAACACGTTATTCCATAAATAGTACCCTTTGGTAGTGCATCAATATGTTTTAACATCATTTTGTTTACATGGAGATGGATATTAAAGATAATTATTTATTATTTATCCACATTTAATGAATAATATAGTCTAGGAGTATTACATTTATCATTTAAATGTTCACAAAAACAAAAAATGGTCATTATATAATATCAAAATAAATCATACATAAACTTCAAAAAATAATAATCAATGTTCAACTTAACCCATTCTAGCTTTCAAACTTAACCAAAATACATCCATTTATATTCATTGTTCAGAATGGTCTCTACATTTCCAAAATAATTTAGATTCTACAAACAATGTATGGTAACTCTTATTTTCTTATTTCATTATCACCACAAATACTATAATGAAATCATTTATTCTCTTAAATCCTTGATGAAGAAATACTCTTCAACATTCCATACATACCACATTATTATTATAAATTGATCCCCAATGAATAAAAAATACATGAATCCAAATAATAAATAACCTTAATCATTCCACTTCACTCTTAATGTAACATCCCAGGTAATTTAAGAATATAACATTTTCATATTTATTAATATTTCTGAATTAAATATTAATTATTCATTAAAGGGGATTCTCTATTGGATAAAGTACATGATACACGACATTGGGTTTCATTGAGGTCTTATGTTGAACACAATGCTAAGTCATACTAAAAAAATACTATTATATTATTATTTAAAATAGGAGTTAACGCATAGCTATTTTATTTGAAGTAATGAAAGAAAACTAACCATATTTTTATTAAAAAAATTTGTTAAATGTTTTTACATTTATCCGATAAAATTTTGAGGCTCAAAATGAGAATCGATACAATTTTAAGCCTAAATACACTGATATTTTTAAAAGGCAGTTTTACCGCATTTTGATGGAGAACCCCTTTTAAATCTAGTTTTGTCACTTTTATATGTTTCATTTGAAAAAATAAATGTTTTATTTTGAATTAGGATTTCAAAATTTACTTTGGGTAAATATTTGGTATTTTTCTAATAAAGTTCACTTTTTGATGAATAGTAAACACCACAACATTATAAGTCATAACTGCCTTTTCTATGAATTATTTATATGTTTAGATTATATTTTTTAAATACGTTTAAATTTTAATTGGATTATATTTTTACCATATAATCCAATTTTTTTCATTAGAAGTAATTTCACTTTGAAATTGGAAATAATCACATGTCAATCTTTTTGTAGTTTTACTTCTTAAAACTTGCCTTCTTGTTTTGAAAACCAAAATAATATTTCATTAATTATTGAAAATTCTATGTTTTTAATTTGGTAAAATATTCATCAGTTTTTAATTCATAATATCAAAATTATATTTTGGCGATTTTTTTTTGTGTTTTTCTGAAACTGTTCATTTTTTGATGAATCGCGAAAGACACTCCATAGTAGATAAAAAACGTACTTTTTCATTAAAATGATATTTTACCACTTCTATGAAGTGAATTTCAGAAATACCACATAATGTTTATTCATCAGTATGTAAACTGTGGTTCAATTGGTTGAAAATAATTTTTTTGTGAATAGTAACTTTTGATTTTTATTTACCACAGTTAAAGTTAAATAGCGAAACTGAATGTAATAATAATATTATAATAATATAAAATTACCTTAATACTTGTACTAACCATATTTTATGAGTCATATACGACTAATACAATCCTTGGGTAGATCTTTTGGCCTTTAGAATCCACTCTGTAAAGATAATTACATCAATGGCTTTTTATTTAAAGTAAAAATAAAAATATCATAAACATGTATTATTTTTCTAATAAAATTTAATGTGGGGTTATATAATTGATATATTTCACTATAAATATTATTTATAAATCCAAAAATATTTCCTATATCATGGTATTTCATTTATAATTTTTAGACATATAATAAATAAATTTATTAATGAGAAAGTGAGGATGTAATGATTACCTCATTAATGAATGTTTTAAATAAATGAAATATATTTTAAATTTGATTTTGAAATTTAGTATACTATAAACGAATTTTATTGATTCTTATGACTTTTTATCTTAGAATTAGTTAGGTTTTCTCAAAATGAACAAGTTTTTTTGGATTTTTAAAATTCCTGATATGAATAGTATAAAACTTTACATAAATGAGTTTTTAAATCTATTAATATTTTATTAAAAAAATAAAATAGTCCTAAAAACTATTATTCGGAAAAATGACTTATATGATGTTATAAAGTTCATTAATGATCCCTATTGGGACACTTGTAATTTTATATTGAATATATTAACACATATAGAATGAATATACAATAAGACATGATAAAATTTAAATAAGATAACAAAGGGTTAAATAAAAATGATAAAATCAAAAAAAATTCAAAACCTATCCAATTATTATTGAATGATTTTATTTCAACTTATAGTCATCGTATATTATTATTTGATGAGTTCTAGAACATTGTAAAAAAGAAAATAATTTTATAATAAAATAATACTTTCAAACTTTCATAAAGAGACCCTCCTCTCTCTTATAAAAGGACACCACATCTAACCCATTATTCACACCACTAAAGTCCCTTGACCAAACCAACTTCTACCTAAATAAGCTCCCAACGTACCTCTATTCCAACTAGAATTCGTCCCTTAGAAATAATGCAATTTAAGAGATCCCTATTGCTCAAATCAAAAAAAGTTACTCGATTTGAGGTAACATCTTCTCTCAAGTTTCTTTCTATTATTTTTTTTATCTCTACTCCCTATGATCATCTTGATCATTGTTTACAATAAAATACTAGTATCATAAATATAATAGGTTTTATTTATGATAATTATTCAAACTAAACTTCAACACTCCCCCATTTAATGGATATAAATATAACTGTTTTTGTGGATGGTAAACTACTGCCTCAAGATATGATGATTGTTCAATTATCTCCTACCGCCACTTATGGGGTCCACTATGATGGAAATGAATATATATATTATATTTATGATATTCATGTTATCTCAAGGGTTCATTAATTCTCAATTATAACATACCTTTATGCTTTTCATGTTGTATATATAGGATAATTTCATTTGAGGAAGTGCGGACTATCGCCCCCTAAAAGTGATATAACCGATTCATACCCTAAATGGAATGTAACAAAGAAGGGTGTTAATTAATATATGTGACATATATAAAATATTATATGATACTGGAAGAATAATATAACTATGTACCATTTGGTTTTATTTCCATTAAAAATGAAAAAATGAAATGAAAGTAGCGTTCATGCGTACGTATGACTTACCATCTCCATCAATGGTGAATTTCATTTTCACATATCCAAATGGTATGTACTCTTATAAATACATATATAGCTGATATATATGACATATATGATATATAAATCAAGAATATAATTCCGTATATAATGTAATTTTGACCACATGGATAATTTGTAATTATAATATGTTTATTTTTTTACTCACGTTCTGATCATCGACAAAATGTCGGATATGAACTCAAATAAATAAATAATTATTATTGAAATATAATAAGTGAGATAAAATGAATAATATAATTCAAAAAAGTTATTAAACAAGTATAAATTAACTTATTGTTATTGTTCAATAAATTAATGAACAAACGAGTCTAGTCAGACATGAGGTAAGGGACTTCATCTCAATCTCATTTGTTTGGCATATTTTTATTTATACACGACTTTTTTTATATGGTGTATGAACCCATTTTAATTATAATATCATTCAAAGGTAATCTTATTTCTACATATTATTTGCTAAACAAAATATGGAATTCTTTTTTTCAATGTGTGCAGTGACAACGACATTTTCGCCGCCACATTCATTATTTGATATTGGGATTCCTTAACAATACATGATGTTTTTAAATGGAAAATAAATACCATATAGCATTTTTACTTTTTTTAGAATTGGAAATGGGTTTTAAATGGATTTATTATTTCATTATCATGAAATTATTTTGTATTTTTTCAAATGAAATTTTATTTGTGAAATTATTATATTTTTAATATTTTATTTGTCATGATTATATAATGGTATTTGAAAATTTTACTAGTGGTTATGTGATAAACCAAATAACGAGTTGTTCCGTGATAAAAAAGGATTTGTGGTTACGATAAAACCTCTAATTCATTGGGAATGGAAGTTGGTCGTATGGTTTTCCATTTAGTTATATGTGTGTAAGTCTACCGTATGGTTATTCCATTTCAGCATGTTAAAGTCCCAAGATACCTTTTTTTGATTTATGTTGCTTCCTATGGGTTTTAAGGTAATATTATAGTTATAAAATAAGGGTAAGAAATGAGTATCCATTTAGTGAATTTTTTTCTACTTAGTTACGGTGAAAGGTATTAGTTTATGATATAGTACTTGCGGATTACATGTTGTATTAAAAACTAATAGTTTTCCTTCTTTATGTATCACTTTCTGAGCTTTTATGCTTATCCAATTTTTTTAAATTTATATTCACATGTCTTAAAGTGGAAAATGGTCAATGATGGTATTAAGAAAAATTCATTCCATTTATAACATGTAACTAAACATGTTTCTTTTCATTTAAGAGTTTTTATTTTATAAAAAAATGGAAACTGAGTAGAAGTGTCTACATGTAAAATTCATGTAGTTATGTAGAATTTATGGCCCAATTCTCGAAATCTCTAAACCTAAAAATATACTCAATGTGAATTACTAACATAATTATATATTTTTTACTTTTTAAGGCTGGGGCCTTATAATTAAATCCTTAACTGCAGTTTAACATCATATTCCCTAATACCTACGTCATTTCATTTCCCATTTGTAATATCATCATCCACAATAGTATCATAATTGCATGTATAACATTTCTGATTCTAACCATTGAAAAAAAAACTGAAGTCACAAACTGAGAAACACAAATCAAAGTTATATTCACACAAAGAATAAATTATAGGGTCTCAAAAGGAGTCCATATTCTTTTTAATCCATTTTTATATAGCATTAAACTAGGATATTCATAGCAAAATCTAAAGGATGATATCATATACATAAACTTATTCTCAATATCATTCATAAGTTTATGTTTTCTAATATATGTTTTTTAAGTCTAATTTACAAGGTTGTATCTAAATATCCTCTCATACCAACTATAATTCCCCAACCCTATAATCTAGTATTTAGTAAATTATTTTAATATATTGACATGATTAAAAAAAATCATATTCTAAGGGACAAATAAGTTAAACAGTCTTGCAAAAATATATTACCTACATGAACCTTAAATTATAATATAAAACATAAAAAACATCATGAATAATCCTTTTATAACATCATTATTATCCTAAATTAACCCTAAATATAAATCACAATACACATAATGGAATGTAAGGAAAATAAAACCCAAGAAATGGGTGACCTCAGATGCTCAGTAAGGGCAAACAATATAGTTGATGCTATCATGAATAATTATGAACTTTTATGTAGAGGTATAAAACTGAAACACAAGCCTTTAGAACATAATATTCCACGTAATATGGTAATAATAAATCAAATAACTTCATTTAAACATTAACATGGATATTATACTTGGCAGATAATCATATGTAATATCAATAATTAATTACATAATGGGGGAATACATAATTTCAGACATCATAACCACATTGTCAAGGCCTCATTCTAATACCACACATAACCATATCATCAAGGCCTCATACTAAGACATTAGTTTATATCACGATACCTACCAATGTATTTAGGGGCTATAAAGGGCCCCACCCATCACTTACTATGCCAAATAAAATCATCTTATAAAAAGGGTGAACCACAATATAAACATTCGTATTATAACTAGCATACAATGTGTGGATACATCAACCATAAATCATGAATGGTATTAAAACAATACATCCACATTCAAACATATAATAAAACATTAAATACAATATGGAATATTATATTATAATAAGTGAACCTCAATTAAGAATAAAATCTAATAAAGGATGTTGAAATTGATTAAAATAATCTAATAAAAATTGTAGAACTCTTTGAGAGAGATATCCTATTTTCCATTAAAATCATTTGAATATCATGCAACTAATTTTTTTTTTAAAATAACCATCCAAGGAACGCTTCAAATTGTTTTGGAATAATATCAATGGAAAATCGCCACTTACTCCATATAACATAAAAAACATTCTTTCCTTAATTTAACAAAAAGGTTATAATTTACCTATATAGGAAAAATACGAAAATATTCATTTAAAAAAATTTAATAAAATTTAAAACATGGGTAAAATGACTTTATCAAACTGTCGATATTCTTTTCATTTACATTTTATGAAACATCAACATTGATGATAAAGATGTCCCAGTAGATACTTATGTATAAACAATCAAAATAAAAATGAGATTGTTAAATTTATCTTTACCTAGTACTTTAATTTAGTCAAGGGTGTTTTATCCACCTATATAAGTGTTAAAACGTGTTTTTAAATTATAATAGGACCATATCCATATTTATGATATCATAAAAGATCTTATTATATCATTTTTTTAATAATATATCTGTATTACCATTATTTCGGGTGTAAAATGATTCTTTTTTCATTTCATATTTTTCCATATAAGTCTTGTTTGTTATGAATATGATAAATTTTATTAATATCCATAATTATTCATAAATATTATACTTAATAAAAATATGAATTTTATAATCATTCTTTAATTGTTAACATGAAGAATTAATCTCATCACGTCGTGGCAACGGTTGACCGTACATATGCATGCGTGACAATATCATTCCATTAATTGTTAAATAGTATGAAATATGATAGTATATTAATTATAAATAATTATTACCATGTCATTTTATTATTTATATCCATTATACCAAATATTATATCTATCCAAATAATGTATCATTGAATAACCAATTACACCACAACATGGAGATGGTAAGCCGTATATACAGAGACATGGTGATATTGTAATTCTTACGATAGATAAATAGAGGAATATGGTTATTAAATAATCATAATAACATGAAAACATTTATATTATACAACATTTATTAATTAATTATTGAAAAAAATAGGAACAGAAAGTAGAAGAAGAAAATAAATTGAATAGAATTAGAAAAGCAATTTCATCTTCTTTAAGCATTTTCTTTTGTTTTGCTCAAATGGACTTATAAGGTCAGATTTATAATCAAATAACTGGCTTTAGGTTCAATTGAGGTAGGTTTAGATTAGAGAAATTAAGGTTTTATCAAAAGTAAAGGGCTCATGTTTGTGTGAGGAAGTGAGGGAGGGGGTACCCTTTTATAATGGATGGGACAAACAGTTTTGGAAACTATAAAAATATTAAAATATAATAAGACTATTCTAGATCCAAATACTTTACAAAAAAATAAAAAAAATATATTTATTACATATATTAGTCCATATACCATTCTCTTGTTAATATTTAATAGTTTTTTTATTTTTATATAATTTTATAATAAATTTATTCAATAAGATATATTTTTTTCCAAATTTAATACTAATCAATTAATGTGACTTAAAAAAAAATTCAAAAAAGTGATAATTTTAATATAATTCATTAAAAAAATCTATAATATATATTTTAGATCTTTTAATTTCGTTATAATCATTAACTAATCCAATATATATCAATAATAATAATTTTAAAATCATTTATTCTATTTTTATGTTAATTATGTAAATATTGTTTTAAAATTAAAGACACTTTTTAGGTAATTATATAACTTCAAAAAATTATGAATAAATATATTTATTCAATATAATTTCCTTTGTAAAAAATAGATATTTATATTCTTTCATATCTATATTTTTTCCATATGTGGACAGATAAAAGATATTTAAATACATGATAGTGATATTTTGTTACTATATTTGATTTAAATAACATATATTTTATTTTCAGTGAAAAGTGACAATTAAACTAGTCAAAATAGATTTTAATGTGATAAATAATTAATAATATTCATCTGATAATTTTTGGGCACGTTTGGGGTTTATTTTATACCATATAATTTTTATTTACTATTAATTAATCAATTTAATTTTTATTTTGGTAAATAAATTTCCAAAATTAAATGGTTATAAATGTTAACTTATATGGTCTCAATTTTCTAAAAATAGATAAAATTTAAAAATTTAGACCATATAATTATTTTTTTTTATGAATTATAATTTTTTTCAATAATTTAATAAAGTATTATTTTTATAAAATATCAATAGTGTCAATTTTGACACTATTCAAAACATTGAATTTAATTAAATTCCAAAAAAACATAACATCGAATCACATTTAATATACTACTAAAATTTCATAGTCACATAAAAGATTCATGGAGATCCTTAATTAATCATAATTATATTTCTTTTTAATATTATAAAAACAATATATTTGATATTTATATTAATTTATTAATTTATGTATACCTATTGTGTCATCATTAATGGTAATTATATAATATCTAAAAAATATGAGTAATTTACTATAATGTAGGTAATTGTTTTATTTTTCCATATACTATTTATAATTGATTTTATCTTCTACTAATAAATATATTAAAATTAATATTCTTATATAAAATAAGAGTGTGACATTTTGTCACATTCAATTATTTTAATAATATTCATGTCATATTCAAATAATATAGTCCATTAAATGAATAAGTTTCTAACCAAGGAGTTGAGGTTCTAATTTAGTCATTCAATAAGATTCTTACAGGTTTTAGGGTAATTTTATACTATTATTTTTATTTTTAATTACATGATATAACCTCAACCGCGGTAAATAATAAATTACTAATGTTACTTTTCATGATGTAGAAAAAAAGAAACCTATTTACATAATTTGTACCGAATAATTAAAAATATTTAATCCATTTTTCAAAATAAAAAACACATAATTTGTAGTAATTAAATTAAAATTAATCCCATTGATAGATTGAGATATTTTGGTAAAAAAAGGAAAAAACATTAAAATATTTACTTGTGTTTATATAGGATTTTAATGTGAAAATATTTACAAAGTCTTAAATAATATTAAATTATAAAAATATAATCTAATTTTAATTTACAACCAATATAATTTATAATTTAACACAATAAAATATTTCAATGAAAAAAGTTGTTTTAAGTAAAAGTTTAATATTTTTACTATACATAAAAACATCAAACTTATCAAAAAAATTCAAAAAAATTTCAAAAATAAATATTCATATTAAAATTTCTCAAAAGATGTTTAATTTATTAAATTTAATATAAAAGAGCATCAAAAAAGAAATTTAAAATGGGTTCTCTATCAAAATCCGACAAAACTATATTTTTTGAAAAATTCTTCTTTTCCAAGAAAAATTGAATTTATTCTTATATCATGTCTAAAAAACACATAAAATGAATATTAAAATTAAATGGAATATATTAAATTTAAAATTTTGTTAATACTATTCAGAACCACTAATTTAACAGTATGGTTATATATTATATTAAATAAAAATATTTCATTAATATATTGTTGTTCGGTTAAAGTGGGCCTTACTTGTAACAGAAGAGAAATAATTAGTGCATGTAGTATATGAATAACATAGTGTTTCATAAAAACAAATAATGACACAAAATTATAATTTTCCAAAAATTAAAATATTATAAATTCTCAGGGTGTTACACTTCATACCTCTTCAATGATTTTCATTTCCTACATTTGATAAAAATTCATTTATTTAGAAATTCACAACTAATCTGTAATCCAAAGAATAAATATGTGTAATTTCTTAATTAATTAATATAAATTGTTATTCCAATAAATTATAGACAATTACATACCATAATAACATTATATTTAGTGAAAGAACATCGACTCATGGAAGATGTGTCATAAAAAATCCTAACATTCTAATAGGGAAGTTTAGAATGAGTATTATATTTTTTTATTCTTCCTTTTTTAATTTAATCCAATTTAGTTTTAGGATTTTTTATTCATTTTAGTAAACTAGTTTTTTCGTGTATAATTTTTTTGGCTTAGGACCTTGGGTTAATATTTTAGGATAGGCCACATGGTCATTTAATGGTTTTTTTATTCGTTACATTGATTTTTATTTTAATTGTAATTAAATTAATATTTTTCAGTTCAATTCATATTATTTCTTTAATGTTGGATTGTTATTGTAATTATACTTGTAAGGTTCTAATATAGTTCAATTCAAAATTTTAAAATGAAACTAAAAGAAAACTATAGGCACTTTTGATTTCTAATTCACATGAAAGTCAAGTTGGATAAAAAATATTTTAATCAAAAGACAACAAAATACTATATATTTTTAAAAATAATGTTATTATATAAAACCATGATATTAAATTACATTATATAAATGAGAAATAACTATACATAATACTACACAAAATAATGTTTATAATTATTGTTTTATCTTATTTCATTCACATTTTAACTTATGTTATTCTTATTCTATAAATTTATGTATAAAATATTACTATTTGTATTGAACCATATTTTCCGACACACACAAAATATTTTAGGTAAGATAGAACCTTATTATTGGATTCTCATATTGAAATTTATTAATGTAATTCCTTAGGAGATTTATAAATCATCCCGATGAAAAATTGAAAATGGAAGTGGGATTCAAGATTAGTATGGCATCACAAAATATAAGTGTAATTTTGTACGATGATGAGTGGAATTGAAATAGAGGTGATATAATAGATGAAAAGTGTCAAATAGTGGAAAAACTAATTTAAAGGTGTGTGTGACACAATGTTTGGAAAGTATTGATGAAGTGTAAACAAATATTGTGGGAGACAAAATTGTGAGAAAGTGGAAGTAGTAATGTAAACATGATTTAAATCATTGAAATTAGTCTAATACGAATACAGAAGATTCAATTTTCATAAATATTTTTTTCAAACATAAGTTTTTATAGCATAACTGATCATTTTATAATGATCTAATGATCTACATCAAGATATATCAAAAAATTACTAACTATCCCAAATCATTCCAAAAAAACATGACCCAAAAGTAATAATAATTTATGTGATTTTAAATGGACAAAAACAATCTATACCATCATTTAAAATTAGTATAGTTCGACTTAGTAGTAAACTATGGGTCATATTTTTAATATGTCACACAATTAGAAAACATTTTTATTCAACAAAAGAATTATTTTTTTACACATTACATATTAATGAGAAGCTAAAAATTAAAAATTATGAGTGAAAACACATCCCAATGGAGTCAAAATAGGTTTCACAAAAACTGAAAGGCTGGTAATTAGTGTATTTATCCCATCTCTAAAGAATTCCCATAGAGGTTTTATGCTATGAAAAAAATCCATTGACAAACTAAAATTAAATATATATTTATATAAGGAGTGAATGTAGAAAAAATAGATATAAAAAGAGTGAAATATCAGAAGATTAATAAATTTTCCTTCAAAAGAATTATAGAAAATGCTAATTTCAATAGCACCCATGTATATTTAGACAAATAAAAAGAAATTAAATGATGATTAAAAAACAAATCTTAGATAGTTATTTAGAATAAGACAAAAATGAACATGATGGTTGATATAATATATATAAATGACTCAAAACTCATCGATTTAATGATTGATACAAATGGAATTAAAACAGGAATATAAGAGAGATTTCATGCTGGTGGGGATGAAAATTATAGGTTTCACACTGTTAGGGATCAATGTGGTTTTAATGATATGGGGGAGGGTGATACTATATTTTTGGTAAATGAGGAATGTTATACAAATTTTTTTAAAACCAATAGTATATGTTTTTAGTATATGTACCTTTTTAAGCTTTATGAAATCGAAATACCATTTGATCTATCAAAAAATCGATCAATGTAATAAATGTTGATCTAACCATGGAGAAAAAATGAATATAGCTCATAAATAGTGTTGAACTACTTTTTATGGATCATAAGCTATGAATATAAATGTTAACAATAATTCAAAATGTATCGATGATAAGATTGAAATTTTTAATGATGATGAAGATGATAGGGAGGAAATGATAATAAAATTTTATGATAAACATTTGGATTATGAAAAAATATTTCAGAAGTTAATCATTTGTGTAAAGAAACCATTATATATTAGTTAAACTAAATATACAACATTTTCAATGATTCCAATGAGATAAAATTTAAAATCTAGAACTATATGGTGTCATTGATGCTTTTCTAAAATGATTTATATATTGAATGATATACTCAATGAAGATAAAAAAATTTCTTTCCAAATATATTATGTTAAAAAATAATTCATTCAATTTTTGTAGTCTCTAAATTAATACATTCATATTCAAATTACTACATACTATTTGTCAGAGACCATGATTCACCAAAAAATTTAAAATGTGTGGTGAATCATAATAATATAATGTTCAATCAATCCTTTAAAATGTTTTACCGTGCATTCCAATAATTAAAATGTTTAGAAAACTATATTGAAGTGAGGAGACTATAAAAATATTGGTGTAGAATGTAGACATAAGAAATATATATGGGAAACTTCTCCAATGAATATATTTCCATTATTAGTAGAAAATTGTTCATGAGTATTAAAAATTTAGAAACATGTTGAGAAACCTTTTTTGTTCACTATATATAGATGGAGTGAATCCTTTTTATTTTTATTGAATCACTAATAGTAAGTGATTGGATATGTTTTTAAATTATAACGTTAAACCGTGTTTATTATTTAAGTGAAAATATATTATATTTTCTATGCTGATATTAGGACCAAAATAGTCTTGTAATGATATTGAAATTTATTTGGATACGTTGATTGAATATTTGAAATTAATGTGGGATTCAGGTGTTATGTTGTATAATTCATACTAAAATAAAATTTCACATTGAGAGACTTGTTGTATGGTATGATAAATGATTTTCCATATTGTAAATTTATTTTAGATATAACATTAAAGGAACTGATGGGTGTCAAATTTAGGAACAATGTACACATACAGTTTTATGGAAACATTCATCAAAGGATATGTTTCAAGGATATAATAGATTTCTAACCTAATGAAATAAATACCTATCTTGGAATACATAATTCAATGGGAGTTTATAAAAAGTTTCAACACTATGTCCAATAACAGGTGATCAACAGTTTGAGAAAGTAAAATACATGGGCACCACTATTAGTAACCTAACAAGAACTAGTTAGAAAAACAATATCGTTATTTAAATTACTATATTAGAATTGTTTGTACATCAAGAATGTTATTGATGTTATGCAAGTGGAAACAATGTATGTGATAGTGTCACTAATACATTACTACAAAAATAAAAAACAATGTATGGATTTATGGCTAGTTTGTACATGATTGAAAAGGGGATATAGGCAGAGTTTGTGTCAGTGATGAGTGAAATATGAAAATTTTTTCCTCTTATTTATTATACTCTTTCCATATCATATAGATATTTGTTTTCAAATTCATGAAAGTTGTAAATTGTCTAATAGTTTTTTCATCAAACATCAATAATCTCATTTAAATTAATTATTTAAACATAAATAACCTAAAACCACATTAATATATTGTTTTCATACAATATATAAAGCCTATGTTTTTTCATTTTTTTTCTTAACAATGTCATTCATATATTAAATGATATCTATTTCTTTATAAAATCCTTGTGTAGTAAAGTTGTCGACCAAATGAAATGATTAACTATAGAAAATAAAATTTTTATCATATAATGTGAATTGAAGGTGTTCTTTATTCTATCATCCATTGATTTGAATGTTCACGCGATGGTTCACTTGAATAGAGATATTCACCTATGTTGTCATATACATTATAGATGGATATACCGTATTGAATGGTATATGAATAATTTGAAAGGGGATGTCAAAAATAAAATTCATTATAAAGGTTATACTATAATGTGATATATTGTTGAGGAAGCCGTTGAATTCTCAATAGACTACAAATTTGATGTCGGAAGCATTGGTCTACCAAAATCTCAGTACACTAGAAATCTTGTTGGTGAATGGATATCTAGAATAGATATATTCACAATTACTATTATAGAGCTATAGTGGGACAACAGTTACATTTTTCATAAGAGTTTAGAATTTTATCCATATTTTGAATCCCAAAAAGTAACTATTATGAATTTGAATCCATAAAGTATGAAATTTTGAAATCAAATACATAAAAGTAAAACTATATAAGATGGTATCAAGATGATATTTTTTAGAATTTTTCTAAAAATACAAATTCAATTTCAAAAAAGATATTATGGATATCTTGAGGGCCAAATGTGTATGTATTATCTTAAAATTGTTATATAGTTAATTGTTATATCTTCTATATAATGTAACATGATAGATATAGTACCATGTAGAACAATTGATTTATACTTGTGGGTGAAGTGATAAATATAAACTGTAACAAGGAAAAAATATAATATATCCAAATATATCATAGTTGGAATCATTGAACAAATATGGTAGTTGTATTATACCAAATTCCAATTGCATATTTTTCAATGAATATTGATTGATAACAGGATTTAATTTAAAAGTGATGAAATTGGAGTCCTAAAAGTTTATAAGGATTATTATAGGGAGGAACCATTAATATTGGATTCACAAGAAGTAAATGTATTTTATGTTCCAGATCCAACAAATAGATTATGGTCAATTATTTTATTATCGATCGAAACCATTAAATGGTAAAATGTAAATTCAATTGGTGACGTCTATTTTACAATGACATAACAATCATTTCATGGTGTTCCCAATATAGAAAAAATATTCTATGTTAGAGTATACCATAATAAGGGGATTTAGATACCTGATAGAAGGGTCAAATCCCTTCAACCATTAAATAAAAAAAGAGAGTTCAATTATCATGTTTTATGTAATTGCAATATATATTTTTTACCTTATATTATTATGTATCCATTGTTGAATTTATGTAATCTATATTAAATATTCATCTATATCTATAGATAGTGGATTTTGAAAATACTGATGATCATAATCCTAAGAGACAAATGTTTTCTTAACATGATTATGCCCCTCATTATAAATAATGACGAGTTTATACAGATGATGATTCTCCCGATCCTGAGGAAATATAGGTTTTTTAGTATATTGATACTCCTTGTGCAGTGAAAAAACAGGTTTCTACACATTCTAGTTCTTCCAATTTGAATAAAAACATATTGATAATGTTGAACATTCGGAAATGGTAAAAGGTGAACATCCTATGTCTACGAAAACAGAATTTTTGTAGCATGACAGTGTTAACAAAAATGATAAATGGATTATGTAGAGGATAAATTTATATATTCAATAGAATGTACATGACCATCCTATTAACTCCCACAATTCAGTGTTTTTTTGTTACATTGAAATCACCACTTGAATTCTCAAGACAGTTTATATAGATATGTAGAATAATGTTATTCCAACGATTAAGGAAAAAAATTGGAAGATATCAGGGTAACATTATGATATAAATTCATTATTATTTTAAAAAAATACAATGAAATTTTGATTTACTATTCATTATTTAATGTATTGTTCATTTATACTAGATGAATACCGAATTAAATTTGTATTATTTCTCCCTAGAATGGCTCATAATGTATTTTAAAAAATTCTTACAAAGAATTATCATAAGGTTACTAAAGGTAATGAAAAACAACAACCAAAAAAATATGTATGCAGACATGATAATCCAATAAATGTGGAATGCACATATTGGTCTCGAGGAGAATTGTTTTCAGGTACATTATGTTAAATTATACATTACATTAATTTATGTATACTAATCATTTTAATTATGAATTGTTAATTTTTTATGAAATAATTATGTTATGAAAATAAGTATCATGTAAGAAAACCAATATACCCCTACCGTGATGTAAGGATGAGGTAAGATTCAATTGAAAAAATAGAATGTATTATAAATATATAGAAATGCTTTTATGTGGAATAAAGATTAAACATAATTATTTTTCTTTATTTATTGGTAGATAGATGAATCAAAATCAGAATACATTTTCATCATATGTCATGTGATATGGAAGAAGGATCATATGAATAAATATGTTATATAAATAGAATAAAACTCTCAACAATTATGCGAATAATGTGTATGTATGATGTAATATTTTTTCTACTTTAAATAAGTATTACATAATAATGATTAATTATTTCACTATATTTTTTATCTAGTTTATACATAGGATTTAACATTAGGTATACCTGATGAACTACTTTTATTAGTGGCCTTGACGCAACTAAAACAATAAGGAAATGTTAGAGGCTCGGGTTTTGGGGTGTCACCCCAAACATAATTTGAGAAGACAAACACCGATGTAGATAAAGATAAGAAAATTGATGACATGAAGACAAGAGTAGATATTATAGAATAAAAACATAATTTAATGTTTGAGTTTTTTGATAATGTAATGATAAGGTGTCAAATAGAAGAAAAAACACAACAACCACCACTATAAGAAGACCCCTTCCCCACCCCACAAGTTTTAGATAATCCATTCCCCTCACAGGTAAGCCTCATCAGAGGTAACCAATTTCGTTATAACAGTTTCTATGAAATGTAAATTAGGGTAACATTTATACCATTCCTGTAATGATATTCTATAGGGTGAAAGTGATTTTCATTTGTATCTATTATCACCAACCCATCATCTTATTGTAATGGGTACAAATTACTATAGATAAAAGGATATTATACCCAACAAAAAACTACCAAAAGATCATGTGAGAGTGGAGATTTGTATATAACACATGCAAAGTATTGAGCTACCTATTCCCCTTGATGATCTGGATGTTCATATGGTCGAGAATTCCATTGGAACAATCATAACATGGCTATTTTATCTTTTAAAGATACTTTTTAATAAGGAGGAATTCCTTCCCAATTTTGTTTTATTGAAAAACTGTCATAATAAATGAAAAAATGAATGAATTCTTGATAGTTATTACATATTGAAAAAACGAAGCGATTAAACAAAATTCCAAATTTAAAAAATATAAAGGATTAAAAATCCAATTTAAAATAACTACAAAAAATAGATTTACACAAAAAAATCAATATCCAAATTTACTAATAGTAAAATTTCATGTGGATACAATGTTCAAAAATAGTGATAAAACTATCATTGATTATGAATATAAAATATGCAGATATGCTATTACAAAATGAAATGGTCTGGGTAATGTTGATGAAATCCTCATGCACGGATGACCAAGATCCTTAGTTGTAGATGTATTCATGAGGTGTTCTTTAATGATTTTTCCCAATATATGATTGAATACATTTATTAAAATTTAATACTATTTATATTTATTATATGCATATATATCAGCAATATTTCAAGGAAAAACCCAATTAATTTTATTCAAATCATTAATCCTCACATCAATTAAACTTTACACAACTAATTAAAAAAATATTAATATTCAACAATATTGGTAAAAATTATTGAAATAGGTAAAACTATATAATTTAATTATATAAAATGTATTTTTATTCCTTTAATTACTTATTTATTTTATTTTTTTAGAATTGGTTTTTCATTACAATCTTTATGGAATCTCTAAAGTTTTATTTTCTAGATTTAATGCATGGACACCCAAAAAATCAACCACATGTGATGATGTTTATAAATTTTTAATACACTACATGATAATTTATTCTAATTAACTTCAAGTTATACATTTTGCATTATTTTTTAATGAAATTTTTTTTATAATAGGCTGGTGTTTAAATATCATCAAAAATATTTTCATGAGGACAATCCATGAACATAAAATACTATAGAATTCAACAGGAGGATAAGTATTAGGGTATATATAAGAATATCTCACTATCAAAAAATATTTAAAAAATTACATATTTTTCTCAATTTATCTTTTATGTCTGAAAAAAAACTGATAATCAATATTGTGGTTATTAAGATAAAAATAATTGAAAGTTAAAATATTACCTCAGTAATATTGAATCCCCTAATAGGTATTTTTTTATCATAATTACAATTTCATTGATATTATGTATTAATAATTTGTTTATTTAAATGTTTCTAGATCTTCTAGGACAGCTGATAGTCCTTTTTTTCAAAATAAGAAATATATTTATTTAGACATTATTGGTTTGAGTTGATGGATTCATAATTTATACAAACATCTTGAAAATGTGACTTCTTACTACTAATTTATATTACCTTTTCATTATTCTCAATATTATTTTTTTATTAATGTTTTTATTTTAGTTTGAAATAAAGGTGAGATAATAAAAAAAAATATTAATTCTTTTGATACATTGGAACCATTCTCCACAATTCATTTAAGACACGTATAAATTAGCCACACCTCAATTGAATACGTGGTGTGACAGTTCTGAATTGAAATTTGTGTTTTTAGTTTAAAAATTACAATTTCGTTCAAAGTACACATCACCTTCTCAAAAATATACAAATGAATTCATAATTTTGTGATACTATAGGAAAATCATCCCTAAGAAACTTTTTATGTTTTATAATCAACCACACCTCAATACTTCACACAATGTGACCAGTATAACTCAAATTTTCTTTTAGGTTAAAAATGAGATTTTAGTTAAAAATGTGTGTCACTATTTTAAAACCTGAAAAATAAACTCACATTGTATTGATACTTTAGGAAAATGATTCTTATATCATTTATGATATTTATGGATGATTTTCACCTCAATGCAATGCATGATGTGAAAATCCTGACACAATGGGCATGTTTTCAGTTTAAAAATGAAATTTGAGTCAAAAACACAACTCAATTCCTGAAAAACATGAAAATAGAAATAGATTGTCTTGATACTATAATGAAATTATCCTTTTCTAATTTCTGATATTTAGGAATCAACATTGTGTCAATCTAACACAATGATTGATTTTGGATCCAAATATTCTTTTCAGACATCTAATTTTTTCCCCCATTAATTATCCTAGAGAAGTATAGATTTTTACTATTTATTTTACATTAAAATTATATTTGTGGGATCATTCAAGATATTAGAAGGAATTTTTAACATCAACTATCAGTCCCATTTCATTGATTTATTACTTTAATGACCCTATATATGAGCTATAAAATCCGTCAATGATAAGAGGACCATTTGTGAACTGTAAAAAATCTTCCCACTTATCACTGAACATCATTTTATATTTTTTGGGGTCACATAACCTAAATAGGTTTTCATGAATTTATTAGATACCATGGCCTATAAATCACAAGGTAGGGATATTTCCCATCTTGGAAGAAATATTTCAATGCATTATAAGAATGATAGAACACTTAGAAGATATATGTAGGCTGGGTATAGAGGGATATAAAGGATAATATATGCAAAAAATAACTCATCATTCAATTCACATATTACTATAAAAAACATTAACATCATATTGTATTCATATATTTCTTTTTCATAATATTTTCCTTCCATCCATAGAAAGAAATAAATTACATAAATATTTGCCTGATTTGATATGAAGAGTACATTGTCTATGGGACACTGATGTTGACTATTTATATTCCTAATCTATTTCATCTCTTTGATTCATTTTATATGATCTTTTGAGATGTCATAATTTTCCATCAATTTCTTAAAAATATAAATAAAACTGTGTACATGTTTCATAAGATGGAAGATGAAACTGCATGCTCCCTAAAATGTGAGTTAAATCATAATGATACATCAAAAAATACACAAACAAACTAATTTCATTTATTTAATTATTCAAAGATACGATTAAGTAAAAATATGACATCACATATACTAAAGTAAATCCATCAAACAACTTCATAAGTTATCCATATTTTGGATTTAAGTAGAAATCATTCACCTTTGGAATAGTATCTACATTCCATTTTTAATAATTTTTTTCGAATCACTGGAGAAATATCTTTAGATAGCCATGAATTTTTAATGAATTATAGAATAAAATTTTAATTATTGGCCATAAAAAGGTTTTCATAATGTGAATATTTTCAATTATCAATAACTAGATGATAGTTTTTATCAAATCCAACTACAACACCAAGAAATATATTATCGTCATTATATTAATAATCCTCTCATCAATAATAATTAACAGAAATGAAATACATGTCAATGTTTTTTGGGTGGGGGTCCATCCCAGATCAAACAACAAAAAAGATTTAAGGGATTTTCGCCTTGGGGAATTCTCACCCATAATCCTTTTTATATTATTGATGAAATCATCAATGTAGACCATATTGGGTCATATTATTTTAATATAATTAATTATTGAATTTTTTCCCTTTTCTAAGGTGTATCATGCTCCAATTTTCATAATATTTTCACCAATATACCGACATTCTTCTAAAAATTTAAACCTCACTACAATTTTACAAATTACATTCTTTTATCAAAGTATTTGATTATCATATAATCCCTCATTAATTAATGGAATTTCAATAATAACATATATATTTTTTAGAAATCCCCCAATTGTGAGGAACATACAAATGTTTGAGAGGGGTCCATGTAGGAATTTATTTAAAGGTAATATTCAACAATTTCCCCTCATTTTAACAAAAGAGAAACCAATCTGGTGTCATCCTCACATAAATCTAATACATGGAGTATCTAAAATGACTTGAAAAGTGATTTTTAGTTCAAAATATATATTTTAGTTCAAAAGCTGTGCCAATCACTAAAAACAGAGAAACAATGACTGGATTTTCATGATACATTAGAAGAATGATCTATAAGACATTTCCATGTGTTAGAATCAACTTCACATCAATCTGACATATGATGTGACATGTATGACTCAAAGTTATTGTTTTCAGTTTGAAAATGATATTTTAGTTGAAAATGTGTTACACTCCATAAAAACCTTGAAAACATTCTTTAACTATGTAGATAATATATGAATATAATGATAATGTCATTTGTGAAATATATAAAGCAACAAACGACATTACGACACACGGTGCGACTGGTATAAAAGGAAGTGTGTGTTTTTATTTAAAAATCCATTTTAGTTCAAAACACATGACACATTCTCAACACCAATAAAATTCTTTAATATGGTTTTAATAATTTAGGGAAACAACAAATGATTCACATGTGACATATAGAAATTAATCCCACCTCAATATAATACACATTGTGCCTAATATTATTTGATGTAATTTTTTTAATTTTATATTGACATTTCAGTTTAAAACACATGCCACACACTCAAAACCATAAAAAAATTAATTTTCTTCATAATTTATGAAAATAATTCACAAGTCAGTTATGACTTATAAGAATCATTCACACCATAATTCAATACATAGTATGACTGGTATGACTTGAAATGTTTGTGTTTAATTTAAAACTAATATTTTAGTTGAAAACACACATACCATACTCAAATTTGTGAAAACTCATTTATATTTTCTTTATACTTTTCGATAATGATCCACAAGTAATTTTTTTATATGTTGGAATCAAACTCACCACAATATAATACACGATGAGAACCGTATGACATAATTTTCATGTTTTCAGTTTAAAAAAATTACACTTTACGTAAAAACATGTGTCACTAAAAACCAAGAAAATATTCTCATATTATCCCAATATTTTTGGCGAATGATCCATATGTCATTTTTGATGTGTAGGAATCAAAAACAAATCAATATAATACAAAATGATCTCGATATGACTATATTTGTATGTTTTTAGTTTAAAATTTAAATTTTAGTTCAAAACACAAGTGATGTTCTCAAAACTAAGTAAACACATTCATATTTATTTAATACATTAGGTAAATGATCTATAAGTCATATATTATTTGTTGGAATCATCTAAATGTCAATTTATGTATGGTGTTCCCAGTAAGAATGAATGTGTATTTCCAGATTAAAAACAAATTTTTTATTCAACACACATGTCATATAATCAAAACCGATAAAACACATTCAATCCATTTTTACACTATATGAAAACAATCCACAACTCATTTAGTACATGTAGAAATTATCTTCACATCAATATGATACATTGTGTGCTAGGTATGACTAGAAATTTGAGGTCTCAGGTTGAAATTTAAATTTTATTAATTTTCTAATTCTTATTTATGTTTGAATTATTTTTTTATATTATTTCTAACATTAATTACTTTTGATATATAAAAAGACTCATTTGATTGAACTCGGGTGGTTTTTTCAGTATCTAAGAGCATCATCAAGCTCATTTGATAGTGGTTAGAGGGCTAAACATTATAGAACATTGATTTTTTTGAATATTTGTGATAAAATCTTCTTAATAATGTAATTTTGAAATACAATATTTGAAATATCTATAATATCTAATATTATTATTGTAATTATGTTGAAATTTTTTTTTTCATTTTAATTTTCTATATTATACTGCAATGTACCATAACATTAGTAGCACACTACAATAGTATGTTCTTTATTAGTAATATTTATATTACTCATAAAAGTAACCATTATTATTGGTAAACTATAACTGATAAAAGACACCATATATTATTATTATTTTAGTTCTATAAATGGATGTTTTAGTAGTGTTATTTTTATGCTGATAAAATTGATCCCACTTATCTTCACATAGAATAGGAAAGTATTTTATCTCTAATAAATGGTTTTTATAGCAGTAATAAAAGGGGGATTTATAGTATTAAATAACATATTTATATTTTATATATGTATATATTTCCATGTTAATTTTCATCTAATTTGATTATTTCTATTATAATCTTATCAGCCAAATTATTTTTTTGAATTTCTCAAGATTTAATTGTTTAAAATTTCATTACCATTATGTGTAGTACATTGGATGTATTCATTTTATTTTTCATTATTATTGTAAACATTTCATATGAATATAGTATTATGTTTATTGGCTATAACCTAGTAGAATAAACATACATTTTAGAATTTATTTTAGTATTTTATCAATCCAAAATGAAACCTAATATATTTTTTTCAATTGAATATATAATACATCACAAAACAACAAACAAATTATGATCACCTCTAAACTAGGAATAATGATCTATTTTCAACATTCTGAATCATTATTTATTGTTTTCAATTGATTTTTTATGTACATTCATTATAGAATTCATTGATTATATATTAGAATTGTTCTACTTTTCTCTTTAAATTAAATATAATTCTTTTCCACAATGCTTCATTCTAATTTGACCGATGTAGATGCATTTGGATAGTTAATTCCCAGTTGTGTCTTGTGTTTTGAGGAAGGTTTTGTTAGTGAGGTTAACATTGGAGAGATATTTGTTTATTAGTGTGCTTTAGTGGAAGGTTTATTGGGTATATTGTTTCTCCCATGTTTCTATATATTTTTCTTATCTGTTAGTTATTATTCAACATGATGTTTCATTAACATATTCTATTGGTTTGGGATATTTTCACATGGTTTCTTGGGCATACTATGGTTGGTGATTATGGTTTCATAATATTTATAGTGGTATTGAAATGAGAAAATGTTTAGTGATGACTGATCTGCATAGTGGTTTTGGTGGTA
Organism: Viscum album; assembly: GCA_963277665.1. Taxonomy (NCBI): domain Eukaryota; kingdom Viridiplantae; phylum Streptophyta; class Magnoliopsida; order Santalales; family Viscaceae; genus Viscum; species Viscum album. The sequence continues at coordinate 1,076,506,218 of OY728129.1, forward strand.
TCTCTCAAGTGATATTAGTTAATATCTTAGATGTTAATTGATTGAATACTATAATGATATTACCATGGACTTTAGTTTGATTTACTAAGATCTATCATGTTTTAACTTGTTTTATATATTTCACTAAGGTTATTGGGTATGCATGTGGCTTTCAATGACAACCTATTGTTGAGAAAAATAAATTTGGACATAGGTGCGGGTGGTTTTATCCTTAGTTTGAGATTATTGATCCTTATTAAGGATTCATTTGTACCTTGCATCTAATGATACAATATCTCTTAGGTGTCCTGCTGACACATCTCATATATGATCTTGTGGTGTAATTTGTTTCAATCCTTTTTAGTTTCTTTCTTCAGGTGGAGACTCAATCTATTATTTTGTTTTTCTATTCTTGAAATTTTCCTTATTTCTTTTACTAGTATTTCACTTAATTTCACTACCATACCATTGATATGTTTGTTGTACCTTGGTTTTAGTGGATGGTTACTATTGTATAATATGTGGGTGTGTAAGAACTAGTGAATTGGGATAATAATTCCTTGATGGGATCATCTCAAAATATGACTTGTGTAAGTGAATCAATGTGTTCTTTTATATTTTTAGAGATGATTTAATTTTTATCATGTTTATAATCAGTTTAGAATATCATTTAACTGGGGAACAATGTATCCAGTTGATTCATGTGGGGGTTAAAATAACTATCATACACTATCATAATTTCCTTTCATTGGTTGTGATACATGTATTACCCAATTATTGTGGCAAAAAATAATTATGAGGTGTATGATTTAAGTTATATGGTAGAGATATGTGATATTGTGTTTCATATTAAATATATTATGAATTTTATTTCCATGGTATAGTATTATGAATTTTTCATTCACATCTATTTTAAATTAAATGAATAATTTAATAGCATGATAGTAATATTTTAAATCATTATTTTAATTTCTATCATTTTAATACTCTAGATATTAAACTTGTGCTAAGAATGTTTCCATTTGGTCAATCATCTTGGCAGGTTGCACCTGGTCTACATCACTTTCGATAATTCTGTACATATAAGTATCATATTTTATATTATACCTAATCCATTAAATAAATTGACTATGTAGTAAAAATATCCCCTAGTGTTGTTAATTACACCCTTCGTCCTTGAAAATTCCTTACATGAAATTCAAATATAGAATTTCATCATATCTTGGGATGTTTTGAGCACAAATTATTTGTTCTTCTATTTATTATGATATATACACATGTCCTAATGGATATTTTCATTCATTCATTGCGTTGATTTTATATAGGGATCCTAGGTGTTCTGTTAACTTTAGTTTCTTAGTGGTACTTCCTTATGTTTCCTCCTTGGTTTTATGTTTGACTTGATTCAGGTAACCCAAATGTAGGTCAATCGAGCAAACAATATAGTGTTCACTCATTTGGTTAGTTTGAGAGAAAATTGGGTAGAGGGAAAACATCCAGGTACTTCTCCATGACTGTTGAGAGTGGGAGACAACTTCATGATACACATATTTTGCAATGTAATTTGATGATGGTTCTCAAAGAGTCACGTAGTTCTAATTTTTGAACCTAGAGGAATAAAACATTAATAAGGAACCTGGATAAATCTACATAACTCGATGAAGATGACTTCAACTATTTTCAGTGTCCTTCTTCTATATAAAATCATTAACCAAGCCTTTAATATATCTATATGCATTTTTATATAAACAATATGTTAAAAATATAAATATTCCTATATAAGTTTAATTATTCATAGTATCATCAAACAATTCTAAAAAACATGTCAGTAAATTTTTGTTTTTTTCAACACCAAAAAACACAATGATATAGGGAACCCATTTATGGGTGATTTTCATAGTGCTAATAAAATCTATCATTTTAAATATTTTTTTATTAGCCATATTTTTTCATGATTCTTCATATTGATTAATAAAATTATTTTAATTCATATTTATTGATATATATAATATAATTTTTATATTAACATTTTTAATAAAACATTACTATGTTATAATTAAAACCATCTAATTAAATACTTATAATTATCACGTGTCCCCACCTAAAAATTAAATCAATGGGACATATAGGGGTGAAAATATTAGGGGTTTTCAAAAGATTATATAGAATCCTACAAATATATGTCAAAAAATAAGAGACATATTTAGATCTCTGTGTGTGGTTAATGCAAAGAGCATGTGTTCGACTATATATATACCCACGTTGGTATGGGGTACCATATATAGTGTTTTGATCCCCCCATGTAATTATGATTCATTCCTTCATTACTTCAATATTGCATTCATATAGTGGACAAAAAAAAATGATGGTGAAAATACTAATACTATAAAACATCCATTGTCTATCTTTGTCCATCCAAAAAACATTATAAATATCCCTTAACTGACAAATATCTACTCTTACATTGGATTCACACTTTGGATTTTTGGTCTTACCACCATCGCTTCCACGTCCCTTGATGCCGGTGCACCATATTATGGACAATCTAAATGATACCCCACTAGGTCACAGAATAGTGGACATGTTCTCACATAATATGTGTGATAATATATTCTTCCTACGACGAAACAAATATAAAAAAAATGTGATATTGGAATGTCAAATTGAAAACAATCATATAAAATATAAATCTCAACTATGAAAACAGAAATAAATAAAATGGGACCAATATTTAACATGATTATGGTCCATTTGGATACTATGTGCATGAAAAGAACACTGATCCAGAGATTACTTTTTTTAATCTAAAAATAATAATGAAAGCAATAAATATTGATTCAATGAAATAGATGGAAAAAACAATAATTTAATCGAATGTACAATAGGAGTCGTACAGATCCTTGAAGACCATACCAATATACAAAAAAACTTCATTGACATTCGGCTAAAGGGGATATTCTTATTCTTGATATAAAATAATTCACCAAGTTTCACTCTATCTAAAAAATCCACCAAAAAGACATTTGAGATAGATCAGATACACCTCTTTAAATTGAAGGAACGTATAGGGAAGGATGATTGACCAGATCCATGAGATTATCCAAATGATATTATAGAAGAAGATATGGTTTCCCTCCACCAAATGAGGTTAAATGTTCCAGAGATCTGAATAAATTAAATGATCTAAATGGATTCCCCAAAAGTATTATTGATACCCTTAACAAGAACATGTAATGAAACGACCTAAGTGGACCACAAAGGGATTATTGGAAATTCCAACCAAAAAATAATTTTATGTTTAATATGTGGATTAACATGATGAAATTAATAGTTACCTTAACAAATGGAGAGGATAAAAACCATATAAGATCACTATGGTGACTATGGAAAATGTGATAAAGATTCATAAACAAAGAGGCGTGGAGGTGAATTCCCAAAATTTCATTCTTAAGATCAAATGATTAACTTGTTTCATAATATTGAAATTTTTTATAATTTTGTATTATTATGATATGTAAAGGCCAAAATAATAAAATTAATTTCATTTGAAATTTAAAACTACGTATCTCTACAGTTTTTATATGATATGGTAGATGTTCTTTTCACATATTTCATCTAATCAGAACCAAATTCACTAAATTTAATATGATCTTGAATTTTGTTAACCTCTTGAACATAGTAAAATTATCATCCATATTTTTATCAGTGTCTATCTTATTTACATGAATTATTCCCAATTCAATGATTTCTAAAATTAAATATAACATAATGGAAAAATACTTAGACCTACTATGACATAATAAAATTTTAGAAAAGTTTAAGGGTGATTGATTATTCGAGTTTACTATAATTATAGAATTACTATGACTATGTTCAAAAAGAAAAATATTGAGCCAAATAGCTTCTTTAATAGCATTATTTTAGGAAATATACATAGATTCAATGTTTTATATGGCCACCATGTACTGTAGGTTACATTTCCATGATACATGTCCTCCACATGAAGTAAATATATATCATATGAGTGACTTGCATGTATTTATATTACCTGCATAGTCAAATTCAACATAACAGGAAACATGGTTATTATTATCAGTATTATATCCATAAAAAACAATGATAGAGATTGAGAAATATATTTAATCGATAATTTTTATTATTGTAAATGTGGCATACTGGGATTACTCATAATTTTATAAAGAGTGAAAACAAAAAATTCAACATTAGTTCTAGTGAAAATCATAGAATACATGATGCCACATACTATACTAGCATATGGTATCTTAGACATAAATTCAACATAATAGTCAAAAGTTAGATATTCATACAATGAGGGATTAATTTTTCTAGTTATTGGGATATTAACAGGTTTCCATCTTCACAATAAGTATTTCATAAAATTATCATTATATAACAAGGTTGTGATAGGTATATAAAATTATAATCCATATTCTTAATTATTTCTATACCCAAAACATAATTTTTATTTCATATATATTTCATTTTAATCACCTAACATAATTAATAATTAAAAAAAGAAATGTTTCATATCCTTAAAAACTATTATAATGACATTGAAATATAGCAATAAATAAAGAATAATTTTTTTATATTATTAATAAATAAACATGCACCAGGTTTACTTAAATTGAAACAGTTTCTAAGAATGAATTTATCAAATTTTAATTACCACTACATAAATTCTTTATTTAAACCATATAAGAATTTATTCAAAGGATATACATGATTGGAAAAAAAATTAATAACCATTAATTGGATTCATTTAAATGATCTCATACATGTCACCATACTTGAAGGTTGGTTTTATACAAGGCTACTCAATTTTTTAATCATAATATGTAGAGAAATCATAAAACAAATGGATTGATGAATTTTTGACCATAAGATAAAATATTTCATAATAATTTATTCCATCCATAAGGAGGAAACCACTGAATACCACATTAGCATTAAATTTTATTTTATTTTTCCTTGTGTTATCTTATTTTCATATAAATATCTCTGTACATCAAATACATTTTAAATTATACGATCTTTTAACATTAAATGATCTATTATTTTTACATGGGGTGTACATTAGTTGTCATTCCTCTACTGTACCCATGACATTGAGTTGAAAAGGTCATGGTTTCAATCCTCAAAAGAGATATATTTCATTCCTTTATACCCCACCCCTAGACCTAACATGAAATAATGTAGGTGTCGTTTTATTTTGAAAACATTTCCTTCAACATCAATAGAAAAGAAAAAATCCTTGGAGTCTTTGTGGATAATAGATTTCCAATATGTATGGGGATCCTCAGACCCAAGGTCCCTAATAATATGGAAAGAAAAGTAAGTCATGTCATGATAATTAAACTGAGGCGGAGGCCTGATGACCCCCTTGGATCAGTCTCAGGTAATCTACGAGTTAGTGGGAACATCTAAGTGTTGAATATCCAAACCATTATTTTGGATTGATTTTTACTAGCCTATAGGATGAGTTCTAGTAGAGAAGGCCCATTTGGATCCAAAAACTGGGTTTGATTGTCAACTTGATCATTCTGATATTGAGCCTCATGATCATATTAATTAGTGATGGATCTAGTTTTTCATGAAACAGACTCATGGAATCCAATATCACTTTTTATTACACATTTTTTTACCATTTTTATCAACCCACAAATTATTCAATTTAACACCATTAACACATCATCTGAAATCACCATTAAAATATATAAGTTTTAGATTATTAGTTTTTATATATGAATAATATTTAAAACCAAAGACTCTTAAATAACCATTGGAAGGGGGTTATTTACACAATAGTTATTCAGATGTTTCGAAGTAATTTGAAATTGAAGGATATCGATTAATAAGATTAACTATATTAGTAGCAACCATTTCCCAAAAAGTATTTAGGTAGACCTAAGTTTTAAACAATTATTTATACCTACTATTAATTAGTGTGGTTCATTTCTAAATTAATAAATTTTGTCAAAGGGTCTCTATAACACATTGATTCCTAATAACATCTTTAAACACACAATAATGAATGATGTGAGATGAAAAATAATCTAACCTATATTCTATTCTTAAGGATATAATCCTTCTTCCACATTTATTCTTAATAAGTTATATTCTAGTTTTAAAAGTTTCCAAAACATCACTTTTTATCAAATAATTTAAATCCACACTTTTCTATAGAAATAATCAATAAATGTTTTATAATAATAGTCACCACCATGGGTGTTAATCCTATATATCCTTATAAATCAGAATTTTACCACTCTATTTGGAAACTAGATTAAATGGATCTCACTTTTCTAATTCCATAAAAAACAATCCTCATAGAATGTGAGGTTTTTAGTATGGTTTACTCAATAATCCATTTTCACTCCGCTCTTACAGACCCTTGGAGATAACATTAAAAAACAATCAATAACAATTAATTATAAAAGTAATGTTTGTAACATATGATTTTTTTTTTCTATAGTGAGTTATTCTATCAAAAAATAGATACCCCATTTTTTAGAGATACCACGATGACTATCCTACAGCCATTATAGATCATTATACAAAACATATCAGAACTAAAATTTAATCCTTTATTTCTTAATACACCTAGAGAGAGAAAATATCTATATATTTGAAGGACCCACCTTACATCGAGAATAGTGACAACTCTGTGGTCATGGAGCTATAATTATATTGAGACTCTAACCTTGACAATAAAAATACGATCATTTTTTAAAAAATTATATCCATTTACTCCCTCAGTTAATTCAAGAAAAAAGTCTTTATCAGGACACATATGGAAAAACAACTTGAATCATAAACCCATTCATAGACAGATTAATTATAGGCACATTAATCACTTTAGTAATATGATATCTAGTGTCAAAAACATTATTGATAAATAGATTCACAATGTTTGGGATTTTCTTTCTATTGTGGACTGCAAAACTATAGATAAATGTGTCTAGGTTTGAGAAAACTATAAAAGGTAACCATCCCGCCCTTATTTTTTCACCTATGTTTATATTTCATAGTTTTATTTCCATTTACCTTATTATTTTATTTCTTATTACTCTTATTCTTAGATATACCCCTGGTGAATAGGATTTCTTTCATAAACTTCTCTTTTGGTCTAAAGTGAAATTCAAATTAAATTTGGGTTGATATAGATTATTCTAATTCAAAAAAGTCTTGATCATACATCATGGTTTCTATTAGTGTAATATATGAACTATTAATAGAAGTTAACAATATAGTAGCTTAATCATTAGTATCAATTTGTGAATTATTATTAGGAAGTTCTAACATAATCTTGTTATGTTCCTTAAGGTGTGCCTAAATTGATGTTCCTTGGTGAATTATATATGAAAAAAAGCATATGATCATTATAAAAATGACCAAAAAATTTGGAATTCATATAGATTTTTTAAATATTCAACCATATACAAGAAGAGTATGTATCAAAATATACTTCTCTAATGACCCGAATTTAGAGCCACTCAACTGGTGCCCCATGCTCGATTCGCCACATGATCTCAAGAGTGCTTCCCCAAATGGAAGAGGCTGCTGACTAGAAGCAAGGTCCTTGGTGAGACATTGGGAAAACCATGCCCTAATTTGGTAAGGTATATAAAGAAAAGGAAATAAAAGTCAATAGCGGAAGTAGTAGACATCAAAAAATAACTGAAACTAAACAGTAGAAGAAATGTATAATATAATAATGTTGAAAATGATGTAGTATGTACAAGTATCTAAGGGAAGCAGCAACCACAGAAACGTGCTGAAATATAGTAGAGAACAAAGTACTAAAATTAACAAGCATCTCAATCAGCATTGCAAGACTATGCTTAGTCTTATTCTCTACAGTTCCAACCAGCAATCATGTACCTGAAGTAGAAGGCCACAATACTTATCCACACCTGAAAAAATAACACCTATTTAGGCTGAAAAGAAGGACCCAAATAGGGTGTGAGACTAATCCCAGTCAGCAATCAACACATGATCTGTGCCCTACTGTCAGTGAGAAATTTTTTAAAAGTAAATGAAAAAAATGCAGCAGAGAAATAGGAGTACACTAATTAAAAAATCCTACAAATATCCATACACATTAAATTATTAATTTAATTCAGTAATTTAATTATCTCCCAAGGAATCAAGAAACATCTTTATATTCCCAAAGCCTAACAAGTAACACAACAGGTATCTCAGCAGACTACCTAAACTACAAGCAGTACAAAACACAAGCATGTTCATTGGCTTGGTGGATTCATCAAACCAACCAAAAAATATTCAAACTAACTCTCTGGGTGGTTCATACTGGGAGAACCCTATATTCAAGTAACCATACAAGGCAAATAAACTCTGGGAAGCACTCACTGTCAATTCCCCTACGGTCTTGCAACGAAAGATATAGACTCTCTGAGGAATCACTTACATATAATTCCCCCTATAGTATCAATAAGTTACTAAGGACACTCTAAGGAAGCAAAAAAAGTCCTATTACTATAGGTCCTGCAAATGATACTAATTTATAATAGACTCTCTAGGGAAGCCCTTAATCGGCATTTCACTCTTTAGTCTATCACACGAGGTTCACACATCCCTGAGTAGTCTAGTCATGCGTAATCAACTACCAGCAACCGTATGTATGTTCAACCACTACTTGTATAATAGCTAAAATTCATCAAAAGCATATAAACAGCAGGAAATACTTGCAATCAAATATCTCAAGGCAGGCAATCAATGCAACAAGGTATGCCTCATAGGCAACCTAATCCAAATAGCGGTAAACAACCAAAACAAGGGGAAACACCCATGGGGTGATCCTCAACATGCTAAAAAGAAAAAATTAATCATATCATAACCTCAATCATACAAGAAGTCCAAGGCATATAATAATAAAGCTTCAAAACCCTAACCCGAGATTCCCGATACATGGGAATTCGACACTTTTTTCAGAAAAACTCAAAAACATTCAACATAGGGAAACAAACCACCTACCCCGATCCTAGAAGATATATATACTTGAACATTGGCCCATTAAGTGTCCTAGAATGGAGTAGATCTTCAAAAACGTCAAAAATATTCAACCTCAGATAATTCTTATAAGACAAAGAATAAGGAAACATGGCCAAAGTGGAACCAATAACTCACCATTGTGATTCTATTGCAAATGACGACATACAATACGAATGAAAAATATGGGGTTAATATTGATTCTATAAAGCTATAAGTCATGGTCACCATGAAACGTTTCTATCTCCAATTTAGAGAATGTTGTCTTTGTTATTTAGTGGATATGATGCTAGATTTTAGGGAAATTCAATAGGATAACAATATAAGAACAACCGAGGATCACTGAATAAAAAACTAGTTTTCACACTGTCTTTATGATAGAATATGTGTGAATGAAAAAATGATAAGAAACGAAAAGATGTGATTTTAGTGAGTCAAGATATGAAAAATAAAAACAAAAGGCTAATTACAATAACAAAATCTGAAAAAAAGATATGAAATGTAGTATTTAATGTAATTAACACCCTTTATGGTCAAACATGCAAGGAAATAACACCGCTATAGGCAAAATATTATTAATCTCAAAACACAAAAAATAATCAACCTATAAAATACATATTAAAAAAACAAAAAAAACTATGAACTGAAACTAAAGTGTGCCACAGGTCTTACAAATCATGAAAAACCTTGTTGTTACTCAATAAATCTTGATGGATTTTCAGTTTAAGGTGACACTACTACATATCATGAAACATTCAGTTTTGGATTTTACTAGTTCTAAATGAAAATCACTGAATGAGGGGATACTTTTATTAGTACTGACCAAAATAATATATAATGTTAACTTTTATTTGTGCTTAGAAGTTCTAATAAAAGGGTAACTTTTATTAGTTTTTTTAGCACTCATAAGTTTGCAACATCATCAGTTCTTTCTTAGTGATGATAAAATCTCCATCTATGACAGTCTGAAAAAAGAGTTGTTAAAGGTCATAGTGAAAATTTTAATTTCTATATAAATATTAATAATGTTTTTAAATAATATTTATATGAAAAATATATATATATATATAATATTCAAATAATATTTTTATTACTTTTAATTGAAAATTATTATCATTCTTATTTTCCTAAATTTATATACATAAAAATATCAAATTTATATCATTCAATAATAATGATTAATATTATATTTATAAACATTATTTATAAAATCAATATAAAATTATACTATAAATATGATATATTTATATTTTATTCAAAAAATTATATAAATATATATATCAATATATTTATATAAATATGTGATTCATATAAAAATTTATTTATTTATATTCATATTTTATAGTGACATGCGTATATATATGTGTATATATATACAGATGTCTATGAATGTGGATTTAAGTCTATGTTAGTATGTTTTATTGTAAGTATGTGTTTTATGTTTATTCATCTGTTGTTCTATGTGCGAGTGAGTGTTTATGTGCACGTGTATTTTATGAATATGTGTGTTTGTGTATGTGAATATAAATGTAAGTATTTGTATGTATATTTTTATGTATACATGTGTGTATATGTATGTTTTTGTGTATTTATATCAATATATGTGTACGCTTTCTTATAGGAATGTGTATTTATATGTGTATGTTTATGTATGTTTATGTATGTGTATGTGCATGTTTAAGGAGACACATATTTATGTGTATGTGCTTGTATGTGTACATATGTATGTGAATGTGTATGTATGTGTGTACATGCATTTTTATGTGAAAGAGTATGTGTATTTGTATGTGTATGTATATGTGTATGTGGATGTGTATGTGCATGTGTATGTGCATGTGGATGTGTATGTGGATGTGTATGTGTATGTGTATGTGTATGTGTATGTGTATGTGTATGTGTATGTTAATTTGTATATGTATGTGAATGTGTATGTGTATGTGTATGTGTATGTGTATGTGTATGTGTATGTGTATGTGTATGTGTAGGTGTATGTGTATGTGTATGTGTATGTGAATGTGTACGTGTATGTGTATGTGTGTGTGGGTGTGTATGTCTATGTAGTATTTGTATGTATATATGCATATGTATATATATGTATGTTTGTACATGCACATGAATGTAATTGTGTGAATGTGTATGAAAATACATATGTGTATGTCTATGTGTATGCATATGCCTGTGTATGTCCATGTGTACTTGTTTGTGTATGTGTATATTTGTACATGAATGTGCATGCATTTGTACACATTCATGGCTGTCTTTTCATGTGTGGACATAAATTTCTAGACATATATTTGAGTATATATGTATGTATATGTTTTTTATGTAGTATGTGTATGTATTCATATGTATGTGTATGTTTTTTAATACACATGTATGTAATCATATGTATTTGTATGTGTATACATACTCATATGAATATGTATATGCATATACATGTGTCTTTATGTGTATGTGCTTGTGTATGTGTATGTATTTTATGTGTATGTGTATTTTTATGTGTACATGTACATGTATGTGTATGTTTGTGTGAATGTCTATGTATATGTGTATGTTTATGCGTATGTTTATGTGTATGTGTATGTGTATGTGTATGTGTCTGTGTATGTCTCTGTGTATGTGTTTGTTTATGTGTATGTGTATGTGTATGTGTATGTGCATGCGTATGTGTATGTGTATGTGTTTGTGTATTTATATGTGTATGCGTATGTGTATGTGTATGCGTATGTGTATGGGTATGTGAATGTGTATGTGTATGTGTATGTGTATGTGTATGTGTATGTGTATGTGTATGTTTATGTGTACGTGTGTGTCTGTGTTTGTGTGTGTGTGTGAATATGTGTATCTGAACATGTATGTTTATGTACATGCATGTTTATACATTTGTTTGTGTGTATGTGTATTTCTATCTCTTTATTTAATATTATTTTTTCTTTTAAATATTTCTCTATTTTTAGTATTTTCATTATTTTATTCATTTTTAATAGTCATTCATTTTTCATATATATATATTCATTTAATATTTTTTGTAAAATATTCAATTTTAATAGTTATTTATACTTTTTAAATCATATATATATATATATATATATATTAATATTTTTAATTATTATAAAAAATTTATAATGTCTTACAATTAAATATTTTTATATATTTCCAATACAGTGCATACATAAATAATTAACCTTAATATTATTATTCAAATATTCATTTCTATTCATTTTTTCGTGTTTTCAATTCATGTAATTAATGTTATGAAACAATTTGAGTAAAATATATTATTTATTTGTTTAATTTTATTTATTAATTTTTAATATTATTTCATTGAATACTATTTTTTCATTCTTGAAATTTATTAATTTTTTAATATTTTTATAATATATTTATATTTTAAAATTTATACATATTTATACACTTTGTTTAGTATTTTAAATATGTTTGCAATTAATATGATCATTACTTATTCATATTAATTTATTATGTTTTAATATTCTTAATATGATTGAAATTTATAAATTTTATTTCTATTACACTATCTCCAACCCATGATATTTTGGTTGGGAAACCATTTACGACATGAAAATATCATATTGAAAAGATATTGAAGTCCAACGTATGCCATCCCCAACACCATATTTTTGTTTATGTAGAGAATTATGTTATTATATTAAATTCAATTTTAATATATGAAAATTTAATAATATTTTAAAAAAAATTATTCATTTTTTACATAATTAATCAAATCATGTAATATTTATATTAATTTCATCATTTTTAACATATATATGTATTTATTTTATTTTATTTATTAGCATATTTTTATAGTGAATATAATTAATTTTTAATAATTTTTTTATTTATATAATTAATATTATCTACTTATTCAATATTAATTTCTCTGTAATTCAAGTAAATAATGATAAAAATTTACTATTTTAAATATTTTTTTCAACACATTTAATTTTACTTATTTATTTTTTATATTATTTCAATTAATATTATTTATTCATTTGTAATATTTATTAACATTCAATATTTTTGGAACTTATTAAAATTTTAATATTTATTTATACATTTCTATTTACTATGTTATTATATTCTTAATATGTTTTCAAATCATATGATTATCATTTATTTAATTTTATTTACAAAGAAATAATAGTTTTAAAATGTATAAAATTTAATTAATTTATTAAATAATGTTATTTTTTATTAATTTCATCATTATCTACATGTTTACAATACATATAATTAATCTTATGAATTAAACATTATTAATTAGTATGATTTAATATTTCTAATATGTTTCTAATTTATATTATTAATATTTATTCTATTTTATTTATTAAGTTGTAATATTCTTAAATTATAAGAAATCAATATAATTTATTAATTAAAATGCATTATGTAACATCTCATACTTTGAGGGTATTATTTGTAATTATTATGATTATTTTCTAGGCTAGTTGTTGAGAGGGCAAGCAATTCTGAGACCCGGTGTACCCTAAAAAATTGGCTGAAATATATTAATTATATTAAATAGCACACACGCATTATTTTCTTAAAAAAGTAGAATATATTCTAAATGGATTCCCAGATCATAATTCGGAGGGCAACGTTGGGTTTAGAAAGGCAGTTTTACAATTGGAGCGACTTAGCATTAGTCGGTGTGGGCTGTTTGTGAAAAAAGTTGTGGTAGGCGTTAAAAACAAAGATAATCATTTCTGCATTTTGTTGAAGCATCAACTATTTTGCCTTTAAATAGATGATTATGCTAAAATACTAGGGTAGGTCGTATAATCTGGAGACACTGGAAGACCGCTAGAGAGATCATTGGAAAATTCAATCAGGAGAACGACAAAGGTTCAAGATAGGATCACAAATAATTTCACCAAAGGAATCTGTGGAACTCTTCAATGATGAAAATGCTATCATTCTTTGTCGACAATCAATCAAACTCGAAGTATAAATTTTTCTGGGGGATTCTTCCTCGTTCTTCATTTCTATGTCACAAAAAAATCTATCAATGAAAAATTTGATTTTCAGATCAATCACCTTGTGAGGTGGGACTATTTTTGGGGAAATTTAGAAGGTTAATTTCTTTTTATTAAATTTTTGATGCATTCGATTGTTGTTCTAACGGAAATGAACCAAGATCGACATGAAAATAAATCAAGGTTTGTTCTTATTTATTCTTTCTTATTATCTCCACCAATTTCATGTTTCACCATGAGTGTTCTTCATTTGGCCTAGGGTTCGAGTATATATGATCAATCGACCATCACACAATCATTTCATCCTGGAACAATACAATATTACTGATTAGGAATCAGCATGGAATGAAGTTGGTGTGATGGTGGTTGTGGTCATGAATCGGATGATAGATGGTCCCCCATTCCATGTTCTGTTGTGTTCATTGAAATGAAATAATGATAATTGGTTTTGATCCATTGGGCGAGCAGATCCGGGGACAAAACATGCTTATTTAGTGATGGCATTGAAAAATGTCTCCAGATCTTTAGTTTTCTGACAAGGTGATTCTATAAATTAATGCTCGGAGTGGCAGATAAGATGCATGTCCTTGGACATCATATTCAAGAAAATCTTGTGACAAACAGCGTATAATCCGTGATTACATGGTGTGTAGGGCCCATTCAATGGCAGATAGGGTTACAGGATGAAGATGATGATCATGCTGTGTGTGACCCCTATCAAACGTCATGTGGACCATATCAGATGACTCGGCATGTACTCCAGATTATACATGGACACGAGTTAGAGTAAACAGGCTTGGACATGCTGTGTACTCCCACACATACATGGCATAGCCTACACAGACTGGTACATGGACCCGACTTCAGTACATAGACACGACCAGGCAACACAGGTTGGATACCATATGTCTCTACATGTCTTGTACTTATTCTAAATGAAGTGTATACGAAGACCACATTCTATCTGTGGCTCTTCCACATGGGAAGGTATTGGGAATGTTGGACACACCCTATACCCCTTACGATACGCTATGTTGTCCATTCAAGTGTATTTGAAGGTCTCTGTTTTCTTAGTGTGGACTGGTATAGGTTGTGTGTGTTCCCTTGGTCTTTTCCTTCAAGGGTATATTGTGAAAATAGATCCACATACCTGGATTGTGATAACCTCTAGAGGCAGAGTTTTATATAGAGTTGGGGTGTCCCTCGGTGAGACTAGATTGCGATCATCTATCATCCCTAGTCGGAGTTTTTTTTGAATCAGTGTGACCTCCCTGAGTAAAGTGTTGATCTCTCATCTAGTAAGACATATTGTTAGGGTCTGTGGAAACTTTTTCATATGATCTAATTCACAGTGGTTTGATGTAAACTCTGTTCATTGTGTCCCCCAATTTTTCTCAGAATGACCCTCAATTTTTGATTCATTATCCCCAAAGACCTGTGAGATTCATTGGGTGAGGCCCAATTACCAAGACCAGGTCATCAAGTGTCTCAGATAGTATCATGGATTTTTTAGTGAGTTCTCCTAGAACAGGAATTACATCGAGCAAAACCATGTGGCTAACAATTGGTTATGACTGCCTTATGACTCAGTGTTTTCTAATCTATATCTGGAAAATTTTGTGCCTGTTATACATATATGTTTATATCTTATCTTGAGGTGACAATACTTGGTACTTCATGTGTAGTGTTTTTGGGGTATCTTACTGAGTATTGTTATACTCAGCCATACACGTGATTTTCCCCCACATGTCATGGCTTGTGTAGACGATGACACTTTTGACAGTGTCCAAGAAGGATGGGGAATAGGTGGAGCATTTCAAGAGATTGACAGACCGAGGTGTTTATCATTACCATTCTTTTGACTTAGTCCTCTCCCATGGAGTAAGATGGACTCTTTATAGTTTTGGGTTGGTCTTGTTTTTTCCCCTTTTGGGTTTTGGTAATTTCATTTTCATACTCTATTGTGGGATCTTATATATATGGATTAATTATTAAGTTGTTTTATATTTTTTTCATTGTGTGGGCTTGGAGTAGTGTGTGTGTACAAGTACATTAGGATGATGCCACCCATTTTCGGGATATGCCTAGTCAGTACTGGTCACTAGCCCATGGCCTATAAGAGACGTGCTTTGGGTAGTCACAGGTCATACCCCAACATGTGGGGTTGTGAGAAAGTGTTATCACAGGTTGTAAATTAAACTATAATACCAGTAGACTATGATCTTGTTTTGGGGAAATAGTGTTATGTGTTTCTATTTTGTCTTTCAGTATAAGGATCCCACGGTTGGTGTGATGACCGATGTATTCATATACCAGGACTCTAATCAACTGTATTTCTACATGGTACATGAGAAAATTTATAACATTCCATTCCTTAAAAATAGATATTACAACAACATTGATGAATAATTATTACATAACATAACAATCCCACTCTATGGCCATATAGGTTTAGTGTCTATAGAAACTGGGAAACATAAAGAATTGGTTCATAAAACATCCACATTATATGCCAC
Organism: Viscum album; assembly: GCA_963277665.1. Lineage (NCBI taxonomy): Eukaryota > Viridiplantae > Streptophyta > Magnoliopsida > Santalales > Viscaceae > Viscum > Viscum album. Next base: position 1,076,522,740 of record OY728129.1, read on the forward strand.
GTGTTTCTTAATAACTAGAAACATTTTGAAATATCTTACTTAATACCCATCTTCATGACATGGTGAAATGTACCATCTGAAGGGGTGATCTCAAATTCTCAGTATGGTTTATCAAGGGAAATACCAATCATATTATAATCCTAAAAACATAACACTTGAAAATCTTATCTTATATATAAGATATCATAATATCATGTCATTCGATAAATCATAAAAGGCCAATGTAATTAAAATATTCATAAAAGAAGACATGAAATTTTGTGGAATATACATATAATCCTGGAAAATAATTTCACATTAGTCAAGGCTCATTACTGAGACCATCATAGCAAACAAAGTCCATTACTGAACCGAATTCACTTCTCATTCTAGCCTTGTATTACTAAACCATAAATAAATTTCATTCTAGTCATGTATACTCTTGATTTAAAAATATTTACCCAATACATTGTATAGATATATGTGTCCCACCAATCTCATAATGAAACCATTCTTACATGTTCCACAAAACACTAATACATTAACCATAGCAAAACCCATAATATTTAATTGGTTTCTTAAACATCATTCAATCATAATTTGAAAAAAAAAACGAATGGATTTGTTAAATAACATTCAATCCTAAAAAAAATCAAATAATAGTAATAACAGAGTTATACATATATAAATACAAAAATATTTTCATCTTATTTTGAAAATAATTTTGAGAAAACACTTGAAATTAATTCATGAAGAAAATATCATTTCTTCTCAAAAAACATTTTCCTTCCTCAAAATGCCACAAAATTTTAGAAAATATAATTTTAATTGATGATAAACATTTAAGATTGTATATTAATATCCAAGGAAATTTTCCATTATGAATGAGTAAAAATATGTTCTCATCATATAAGTTAAAAAAACATTATTCATGTACTTTTTCTAAAAAGTAAAAAAGTACCTAGTACTGAAAACGAAAAATGTTCAATTCATATCTTTTAGTAAATATTTTAACAATGGGTAATAATGAATTTCAAAAATTATATAAGTATATAAAGAATATTTTCAATACATATTTAGGAATCATGGATAAGGATTATAATTATACCCTAGTAAATACTTACGAATAAACAATCATGAATAAAAATGATATTTTCAATTTTCTCACTTATCATTGGTCCGATATGCTATATATGTATCCAAAAATCATGAATAATGATTTAAATAATGTTAAATATTTATTAAATAATCATAATCATTTTTATTATAACAATTATGACCATACATTCATCCTTTTGTTAATAACATTTCGTTGTTACTCCTTATTTAGGTATTAACTGCTTTATGTTGTAATGCATGTTATTTTGGATAAGTTCTTATAGATATTTTGATGTTATCATTATATCATCTATAAAATGGTATTTTTATAATATATATCATATTTATTCAATCAATTTACTTATATAATCCTTTTTAATGAATATTATATATAACAAATCACAATGATCTGTGGAGACGGTAAGTCGTACGTACGCACGAGCGACAATATCCTTCCCATAATTGTAGAATGGTATTAAAGTTGATGGTGTATGTTATATCAGAATCAAAATAATTTTATATCACTCATATATATATATAACATTATTCCATCACTACACACATCCATGTAAGGTGCTGGTGAAAAACAGATTACTTCACGATGTGGAGATGTTAAGCCGTACGTACGTAGACGTGGTGACTTTATTTTTCATATGATGGGTATAAAGTGTAAAATGGTTGTATCATATTTATAATAACATATTAGTATATTACTGATACTGATGTTATTAAATTATAATATAAAAATTAATATAGAGGAACTAGAATAAGAAATAAATTTGAAAGAGTCGGTGAATGATATTTCTACTTTTTTGACATGCCTCCTCTAAATATCTTCTTAGTGCACTAGATTTGGTCTTTTAAGATGAAAAAAACCTCTCGAATGAAATTAGAGAAGTTGGAAAGAAAAATGGGTAATGGTGGCCAATAATTAAGGCTCAAAATGTAGTGAATAGATGTGGGAGTATGTGGCCTTATATAATTAAGGTGAGTGGAACTTTTAGAAAATACATAAATAATATTTTATAATATAATCAAGAACCAACTAAAATACCTCCAATTTAACCCAATTTTGAATCTGATATGATATAAGGTTATAATATCATCAAAAAATATATTTTAGACACGTTATATTGTCAATTTAAACCAAATAGTTTAAATTTAAACATAGTTATTATATTCAATATTAATATTGGTACAAACATTACAAATTTTTAATAGTTATAAATAATTATTTGTATGGTTTTAATTTTTAAAATGGGTATATTATGAAATTTTATGTCTTCTAATTATCACTTAGTAATTTATAAATATTTTTATGATTTTTAAATAATTTAAAAAAATGTTATTTTTATAAAATATCAATAGTTCCAATTTTGAATATATTCATTTATTTGACTTTACATAACATCCTCACAAAAGTAAAATACAAACCAAAATATTTAACACACACATAAAATTTCATAGTCACCTAGAAATATCTTATATAATATTAATTAGTTCATATTATATTTATTTTAATATTCTGAAAAACATTTATTTGATATTATATTAATAAAATAATACATATATTACTATTGTATCAACATTAATGGTAATTATTTAATATCTAAAATTTATAATTAAACTGATATGAAGTAGGTAATTATTCTTGCTTTCTGAAGCCTATATATAGTTTATATTATCATTATTTATCCATATATTAAAATAAATATACTTATATAAAACGAGATTGTGACATTCTATCACATTCATTAGGTTTTATTACATTCATGTCATATTCATAGTTATGTGGCCACTATGTGATTAAATTTCGAAAATTAGATTATGAAGGTCTAATTTAGTCATCCAATGGGATTCTTACAGGTGTTAAGTTAATTTTTTAATATTAATTTTACCCTTAATTGCCTATTTTACCATTAACCATGGTAATAAAAACAATTACCAACGTCACCATTCATAATGGCCAAATATAAAATATATTCCATTAAAAGAATTTAAACCTAATAATTTAAAATATGATATCAATTTTTCAAAATTCAAACCACATAGGTTTTAGTAATTAATTTATAATTAATATCAGTGTTTAAATGAAGAAATGGATTTTAAAAGTTAAAACATTTCAAAATTTTGAAATATTTTTACCTATGAATTAAATATAAAATTAATACTAATAACATAAATTATATTTAATGATAAAAATATTTTATATTTATTATTTAAAACCAATAAATTTTTTAATATAACCATAAAAATTATCTTGATGAAAAAAAATTTTAAATAAAAAATGAGTGTATTTTTACAAGTCATCAAAATCGGAAAGTTGTCAGAAAAATATTATAAATTAATAAAAAGTAAATTTTTATGTATCAATCAAAAATAACATGTTTACATTTTCATATAAAAATTATTTATGTGTCAAATTCATAATTTAAAATGGGGTTGCCATTCAATGGTGTAAAATTCTACATTTTTTAATATTGGTTTTTAAACATTGAATAATGTTTTATTCATTCCCTATGACTAAAATATCCATCGGATGAATATCAAAAATATTTTATTCAATTACCAAAATTAATTCACTCAAAAATAAAAATAGATAATTGATTTATATTTTTTTTAAATAATTTATATACAAAGAATTCACAATCCATTTTCATAAGTTAGTTATAATTATTCGGGTTAACCTTATGGCTGAACAATAACATTGATTTTATAGTAAGGTAATCTCACAGTCCATTCAAAAACATGATTGAGTTAAAAGAAAGATAATGAAGGAAAAAAATTATTTAAAGAGAATATTTCATAAAAACATCTCGTTTTTACATTCTACCGCCCTTTAACTGAATTTCACCCTCCAAATTATTAACTTGGAAACAAACATTAAAGGATGCCTATCCTTCATCAAGTCCTCAAGTTCTCATGTAGCTTTTTAAAATTGGTGGTTCCTCCAAAAAATTTTAACCAAGAGAGTGGTCTTGTTTAGTAGAAATTTTTTTCTACGATCCATAATCTCTATCGGTTTCTCTTCATAAGAAAGATATTTCTCCAGCGGTATGACTTGTTAGCTTAGTACATGTGAATGAGCAGCTATGCAATTTCTCAGGAGAGATACATATAATACATAATAAAATTGAGTGAGATTCAGTGGAAGCGCCAATCAGTTATCTTCCGTCTTAGCATTATCCAAAATTTCTAAAGGACCAATATAACGAGGGATTAACATTCCCTTAATTCCAAATTTGATAATCTCTTCCTGGTAGATATTTTTAAGAACACCTTACCACCCACTTCAAACTCTATGAATTTTATTCAGTTGTGAGTATAACATTTTTTGACTCTGAGGTGCTCTAATGTGTTATTGAATAAATCCAACCATTTCTTCCATTTCATCAACATGACCAGGTCCAAATAGATTTCTTTCACCAAATTCATATTAGCAAGTTAGATTTTTGAACTTCCATCCATATAGGGCTTCATAAGAAGACATCTGAATACTAGAGTGAAAGATATTATTGTATGAAAATTCAACCAATGGTTGGTGTTGATCTTAACCACCTTTTAAATCCCTAGGGAAAGCTCTCTACATGTCTTCCTGTGTTTGAATTTTCCTCTCGGGCTAATATTCATTCTAAAGATGATAAGTAATGCTGAAACATAACTCTATTTCTAGAGTATGCTAAAGACTAATCTAGAACTTTGAGCTAAACCTCAGATCCAGATAGGATATTATTGAATGTGGTACTCCATGAAATCATAACACTTCCTTTAAATATATCCTAGAAAAACCATCAAGAGATAAATCTTAACTAATAGCAATTATGTGTGCTGAATTTCTATTGAAATCAAATGTAACTCAGGTAGCATTAATTCCATTGCATTTTTTTGGAAGTCAATGACAATGTCTATAGGGATGTTTTCCCCTTTCCATTCCAGCATGGGTAATGGTTCTAACATCTCCTTAGTCATATATATCTCAAAATTAACATGATAAAAAACTATGAATCGAGAGACATATTCAACGACATCTATTTTCATGACATCCTCCAGATGTACTCTTTTAGGTCACTATACTTATTTTTCCTTCTAGGTTTAATAGAGAATTAAAAATGATGGGCGTCATCAAATAGCTCATTCATTAATATTGGTATAGGATAAATAATATCTAAGTTCCCGAACCTTATTATTTCTACACAATCAAGGATGAATTCAGGATAACTTCTCACCTTCTTTTGTTTCTCAACATCTTCCATCTGCACAACCTTAATCTTCACATGTATATAAGGTTGAACATTCATTTGAGAAATAAAAATTTATACACTTCCATTAAAATTTAAATATCTATCCTTTTAAAATCCATAAATATGGGATCTTTTGTGATCCTCATCATGTGTAAGCTAGCATGGTCTTTTCCACTCGAAGTATCTACCACCTTGTTCGCTTTCTTATGTTGATAATATATTGAGTAGTAATAATTTTTAATCAACTCCAACCATCTTTTTTGGCACATATTAATTCCTTTTGTGTGAAAATATAAATTAAAATTTTATGATCAACATTAATATAACACCTTTCTCCATAAAGATAATGCTTCCATATCTTTAATGCAATTATTACAACAAATACCTCCAAACAATGAGTTGGGAAATTTTTCCATGGATTTTCAACTACTGTGAGAAAAAAGATATCAACATATCATTTTACATAAGAACACATCATATCCCCTTCTTTGATGTATCAATGTATAACACAATCCTTTCTCCACTCCAAGGCAGTGTGAGAATTTGTGCACCGTCTAACCTTCTTTTTAGTTATTTAAAATTCAGTTCTCATTCCTTCGTTGAAACAAACATAACTCATTTATGAGTGAACATGGTGGGTTCTTAAGATAATCATGAAAAATATTTCACAAACTAAGATAAATCCAGCAAAACCAAGAAAACTTTGGATCTCAATTACCATTGTTGGCCTCGACCATCTTTCAATAACCTCTATTTTTTTGGATCCACTAATATCCCCTCTGTTGAGACTATGTGACCCAAAAATGTATTTGTGAATCCAAAATTAAATCTTTGTAATTTTTTCATAAAAAATATCCTTTATTAGGGTCTTCAGTATTATTCTAATATGATTTTTATGTTCTTACTTGATCTTGGAATATACTATAATATCATCTATAAAGACTACCACAAACTAAAGAAGATAGTATATAAGGACACTATTCATTATATCTATGAGGATTGTGGGGTCATTAGTATGGCCAAAAGGAATCAATATATATTCATAGTGTCTATTCCTTGTACAGAATTTCATCTTTGGTATATCCTCATTTTTTACCATTAAATTATGATATCCTAAATGAACATCAATATTGGAAAATTATTGAGCATCGTGTAGCTGGTCAAATAATTCATCAATGTCGGGAAGATGATATTTTTCATGATTTTGATCATGTTATGTTCTTCATAATCAATTAATAATCTCATTGATCAATCATTCTTCTTAAAAACATAACAGGTGCTCCGCAAGGTGACCCATTAGGGCGTATGAATCCCTTATCACGATTCTCTTGGGGATTCTTCTTCAATTCTTGCAACTCAATTAGATTCATTCTATAATGTGTCTTTGAAATCGAAATAGCACCTAGTATGAGTAATATTAAAAACTCAATGTCACAATTTTGTGGAAGACCTACAAATTCCTCTAGAAATACATATTGAAACTCTTGTACAATGGGTGTATTCTTAATCGTGAGTTTCTCCCTAACCATTTGAGATAAATAGACTTCATTTATTAGAGTTGAGACACATAATGTGGATGAAATTTTTAAGGAAGGTTATATTCATCCTTGCATCAATATATGATCATAGATTGATCTAGAATATAAAACGTGACATCCCATCCAGGTAAATTGATATGATCTTTATACAGAGAAAGCCAGTCCATGCTAATAATCACATAAAATTCCAATGTAGTAAGGATCACATGATTTTCAAGAAGAACTTTCCCACAAACTTTAAGAGGAGAATAATTATAAACTATTATAGTAACTGTTGTTCCATTAGTAGTTGTCACAACTAACTCACTATATAATTATCGAGGTAATATAGGGATATCTTTACAAAATTATTCAAAAATAAATGAATGGGTGGATATAGAATCAAATAAAACATTTTATACGTTAGAATGGATGGTAATTGTATCATTCACCACTTTATTATCATACTCCAAATCTCCAATAATGATTTCATGTGAATTTCCATTATTTTTTTAATTAATGGTTTATTGACATATATAATAATTAATAACCCTTTCATTAGAGAATTTATTGGCATAATGCCCCATTTCCATGCACTTGTAGTATTTTAGTGTGGGAGGTGCATTCTGTGTAGAATTTTCTGTGTTCGCATCATTAGACATCAATTTCTAATCAATCAGACATTCAACATCCCGATGACCTTCTCTTACACACATAAAATATTTAATAATCTATTTAGTACAATTCCATTTATGTTTATTTCCACACTTTCAACATAAGGTAAAACTCCTATTCTTTTCTGTGTGGTCTTTATAATTTCCTTTGAATTACATTTTTATCTTCTTATCAAACCCATATGAATTATGGGTTTCTTAATTATCCCTATCATCATTGAGAGAACATCAAAAAATTTCCTCATAGCTATTGAAGTCCCTTATGGATAATGCTCTTAGGATAATTGTTTTTATGCCTCTATATAATTGATATATTTTACTCTCACGTTGGATAATAATTCCAGATGGGTATCTTGAAAATCTTGTAAAAACCATTTGTAGGTACCAATTGATTCATCATCCTTTTTAATAAGTTTAAGTAACTTCATATCGATATTTGTTTAGAAAAATAAAAATAAAGTATTTATTGAAAATTAATTTCTTGAACTTATCCCATTACGCGAACTGAATATCATCTCTTTTTCCTTCTATTCATGAAAGTATTCCACCAATGATAATATTATTCTCCCATGTAATATACTACTAAGAGGAATTTAACATCTCCAAAACATTGTAGAACTAATAATATCTTTTTAGTGGTACTGATCCATTGTTCAGCCACTAATTAGTCAAAAGACCCATAGAATGATGATGTAATCTACCTCATGAAGGACTCAATGGAATATTTCTCCCTCCTTTGCCCGAATGAAATTATTTCATGATTCATAGATTGAGAATTTTTTTGAGAATATATACATGTTTTTTAATTATAGTTCCCATAACATTTGTATTCTTATCAGGAAAATAAATGTATTTCCCGCCGTATTTAGCATCAATGCAGTTTCATCAGGTTCCACCCATTTAATAAAACAGAGAATCATAGTCTGAGAAACTCTGATAATAATGAAAATATCACAAAATTCGAGAATAAAATTTTATTTATGGAACTTTTGGTTTTATTCTAGTTTATTCATTAATATCTTCAAAACACTAGAATAGGATTGTAAATTATACATAGAAATATACTTAGGGTTATTACTAATGCTCTCTCATCATAGTTTCCAATGTAAAACTGTACCTTTTCTCTAATGCCAGATATAACATACCATTATTCACATATAGATACTAATTCCAAATTGATGAATATTTATTACAAAACATAAGAATACCACACCAAGACCATATAGTATTATTGTATCTATAAATTGGGAAACAAAAACAAATGGTTCATAAAACATCCATATTATATCGTTTATATATATTCATAACTAGACTCCTTTTTGAAATATATTACATAATACCCTTATTAATGACCTTGGGAAAATAAATATATAAAAGGAGAGATCAAATTCTCAGTAAGGTTAAACAAGTTAAATATTAATCGTATCATAATCATAAGAACATAACATTTGAAAATATTACCCTACATATAAAAGGTGATAATTTCATATCATGGGATAAATCATAAAAAATGTAATCTACATAGTTATAACAGAAGACATTAAATTTTGTGGCATACACATGTAAGCATAGATAATCATTTTATATTTGTCAGCGCTCATTGTTAAGACTATCATAGGAGACAATGTCCATTTCTGAACAGAGTCCACTCCTCATTCTGGCCCTGTATTACTGAACTATATTTACATACCATTATACTCATGTTTATCTCAAGAGATATAAATCTTTAAACAATGAATAATAGAGATATATAGGGAACACCCATCTTATTATGGAACCATTCTTACACGTGCCATAAAAACATAAAAAAATCACCATAGCATAACCCATAAAATAAAAATTGTTTCTTAAAATCAGTTAAATAATAATTGAAACAAAACAAATTTATTTCCAAAATAAAATTTCATCATTCACACAATAAAATCATAGTAATTACAGGGTTATAAATATAACCCTATTTAAAGCGTTTCATCTTAGATGGAAAATAATTTTGAGAAAACACATGAAATTAATTACTTATGAAAATATCAATTATTAATCCCACACAATTTAATAAGAAATTATTTTATTTGAAAAAAAGTTGTAATATTATAGGGGAATATTCAATAAAATAAGGAATTATTAAAGTTTAAAAATCTTTTCACATCGTACAATTTTAAAAAAATATTCTTCTTGTACTTTTTCAAGAAGATTCAAAATGTACCTCATACTAAAAAAGAAAAAAACAATTCTATCATATCATTTAGTAAAAATATACCTACATTTTTAATTTAATTTTAACAATTATATAATTACATAAAAAATATATTGAAATACATATTTAGTAAACATGGATGTGGATGACAATTATACCATAGAAAATACTAACAAATAAACAATCTCGAATAAAAATGAAGTTTGAAAAGTTTTCCCTTTCCTTAAGTCCATTATAATTTATATGTATATAAACATGATGATTATTTATTTAAATAATGTTACAGATTTATTCCAGAATCATAATCATTTTTATAATAACATTTATGATCATACTTTCATCTATTTGTTAGTAATATTTCATTGTTACTCGTTATTTTGGTATTAAATATTTTATGTTCTTATGCTAATTTTATTAGATAAGATCATATTCCTTTTTTAGGATATAGTTATGTAATTTAGAGCATTTTATCAGTATAATATATATTATATTTATTCATTTTATTCATTTATATAATCATTCTTTAATGATGACTATGTAGAACGAAACACATCGCACTGTGGAGAAGGTAAGATGTACGTACACAAGAGTGACGATATTGATCCCATAATTGTTGAATAATATTGATGTTGATGGAGTATGGTATCTCAAAATCAAATTCATTTTATATCAATCATATATTTATTTAGTAACCTCATCATTATACCCATCCATGTAAGGTGGTGGTGAAAAATGGATTACTCCATGGCATGGAGACAGTAAACTGAACGTACGCATGTGGGGTGATTTCATTTTTCATAGGATGGGTAGAAGGTGGAATATGGTTGTTTCATATTTATAATAACATATCAGTATATTATTGAACCATATGTTATTACATTATTATGAAACAATTAATGAAGAGGAATTATAAGAAGAACAATGTTTGAATGAATCAGTAAATGATATTACCTCTTCTTCGATGTGCCTCCTCTAAATCACTTCATAGAGAATTTGAGTTGGTATTTGAAGATGAAAAAAACATCTAGAATGAAAATATGAATTTTTATAATTAAATATGGAAGGGGGCATAAGATATTGACGGGTCAAAATGAAATGTATGGGTGAGGGAGGATGTGTCGTTTTATATTTTAGGTGGGGGGAACTTTTGGAAACTTCATAAAAAAATTTATAAGAAAAATAAACCATACCAAAAAACCGAAAAAGTGTCACAATTTAGAAGATGAGATGATAAACGGTTGTAATATCATCAACTAATACATTTTGGACAAGTTATTTTGTCAATATATACCAAATCTATTTAATTGACACATTGATATCCAATTAAATTTTAATTTTGGTAATAACATCCTAAATATTTAATGGTTAAAATTATTTACATATACAGTGTTAATTAAAAAAACTATATTTTATATAATTATAGATCTTATAATAATGACATTGTAATTTTTAAATATATTTATTATTTTTAAAAAATTTAAGAAAATTCTATTTTTATAAAATATCAGTAGTGTCAATTTTGACACAATTCATTTATTTGACATTAAATAAAATCCTCAAAAATGATAAATTCAAACCAAAATATTTAAAAGACTCCTAAAATGTAAAATGCACCTAAAAAATTCATGTAGTAAATTAATTAGTTAATCTGATATTTAATTTAATATTTTTAAAACCATATATTTGATATTTCTATTAAAAAAAATATTTTTTACATCATTATTGTGTCATCATTAATTGAAATTATATAATATTATAATATTATAAATAAATTTATATGAAGTAGAAAATTATTAAATATTAATATATACAATATATAGTCGATATTATCTCATTTTTATTCATATATTAAAATTTATATACTTATATAAAATGAGATTGTGACATTTTGTCACATTCATTAGTTTTTTTTACATTCATGTCATAATCATAGGATAGTGAAAATTATGTGACTAAATTTCTAAAAATAGATGATAAAGGTTGAATTTAGTCATCCAATTGAGTTTTTATAGGTGTTATGGTAATTTTTTAATATTATTTATGCCCTTAATTACCAGATTTACCATTAACCATGGTAATAAAAATAATTACCAAATTTACTTTTAATAATGCCCAAAAATATAGTTAGCCTATTAATATAATTTGGACCTAGTGATTCCAAATATAGAATCCATTTTTCAATATTCAAAATACATAATTTTTAGTAATTAATTTAAAATTATTCGCAGTCTTGAAATGAGGAAAGGAGTTTTAAATGTTAAAACGTTGCAAAAGAGTGAAATGTTTTTAACTTTTAAATCAATGTAAAATTATTGCTAATAACATAAAATATTTTTAATTATAAAAATATATTCTATTAATACATCAAAACTATTCAATATTATAATTTATCCCAATAAATTTTCTCAGTGAAAAAAAATGTTTTTAATTAAAATTTTGAATATTTTTACTATTAATCAAAACATTAATGTTATTAGAAAAAAATAAAAAATACATCAAAATTAAATTTTAATATCCTAATTCAAAATAAGCTGTTCATGTCTCCATATAAAAATTATAAATGTCTCAAATATTTAATATAAAATGGTTTCTCCATTCCAAGGTCTAAAATTAAAATAGTTTTAAAAAATAGGTTTTTATACATCAAATAGGGTTTTATTAATACCATGTGGCTAAAATATCCCATGGATTAATACCAATAATATTTTTTTCTGTTACCAAAAGTAATTCACTCAAAAAAAATTCTAATTCATTTATAATTTTTATAAATAATTGGCAGCCCCAGAATTCACAATTCTTTTTCATAACTTAGTTATAATTATTAGCATTAACCTTACCGCTAGGCTATAATGGTATTTTGATAATAACGAGATCACACGATTTGATAAAAATCATGATTACATGCAATGAAATATACTGAAGAATAAAACATTTTAAATGAAATATTTCATAAAAACATTTGGGTGTTACCAGAATGGTTGTAGGGAAAATAATGGTACATATATCATATAGGACAGGTTTTCTTTTCAATTTCCTTTATGAGTAAGCTCCACAGATATACACTTTTGACCACTATATATGTTGATTTATCTCAGGATGCCTCTATGTATAGAACCTTCTAGTATTCCACTATGTGGTCACACGGATGGTATTCCTATTGATGATGCATTAGTGTAAGGGCTGGTACCAGAGGTATCACCTTTGAGTGATTGACTAGCTGTACTATGATCTATTGAGAAGATTATATCACCAGTATTACCAACCGAGTATACACTAAGATTGAGTGAATTGCACGAGTTTCATAGGATATGACCTCCCATATTTTAGGGTGAGTCATTCCCCTAGGTGGTTGTTGACTGGCTTGAGGTATTCAATCATGTATTCAACTATATGAGGAAAATTATCGATCATATGGATGTCCTTATCATGAGTCTTCTTTAGATATTTTCTAGGAAATGGGGGAGCATGGTGACTCATTCACAAGATGAGACAACTCTCTTCTGGATAGACTTCAAGGGTATCTTTGGAGAATAGTTTCATCCATTCATGTTGAGATCAGTGCACATACAGGATCAGGGTTATCTGTAGGGTATCAAACATGGATGAGGGGACAATATAGAATAATGAGGTTTCAGAGGTTAATCATATTACAACCACTACCCCAAGTGTTCCCATGCTAAGCTATGGTATCTATTGGGTAGGTATAAGGACATTTGATGGCTATGGAGGCCTATGAACCCAAAGCTCCATGGATGACATGAGGTGGGATATGTGTCTTCTCTAATTTAGTTTCCATATTTAAAGACACTAGTGTTGTCCATACTTTCATTACCACTTCCCCTTTTCAAAGAAAATAGATTCTGGGTGAGATTTTGGCTCGACCCAGGCTGTTGGAGACTCCAATGGGCTGCGACATAGAGATTTTACACCTATGCCTATTGTGAGACATAATGCTTGGAGGTGATAATTTTTATGGGATATCTTTGTTTATGATATTAGGCCTTATGACTTCATATTAAGTATGGAATGGAAGTATATAGTTTGTTCCAAAAAAATTATTATAGGTAGAGGATGCAGTGTGTCCCTTTTAATGAAACAAGCATTTCCTTTATTAGAGAAATGAAAACCCATCAAGCATATAATGGACTCATGCATAGGAGGGTGTTGTAGATTACATGTAATTTGGCTTGCCTAACCCATGGTGTAGTGGATGTTGTGAGTTTTCAGTATCTTGTAGTGGTGTCAGAGTATGAGGATGTCTTTCCAGAGGATGTACCAGGTTTACCTCCATGACCAGAGGTAGAATTTTGTATTGACTTCCACCAGTATATTGGATTTATCCCATATATATTTGAGAGTTTAGGATATAGATATTGGATTTATGGGATAATGGATTTGTGAGACCCAGTGTTTAAACCATTTCATCCCCTATTTTGTTTATTAATAAGGAAGACGTGAGCTTAAGGTTGGGTGTGGAATACCAAAACATGAACCAAGTGACTGTGAAGAACACGTATCCACTACATAGAATTTATGACCACTTTGATTAGTAGAAATGTGTGATGTTTCTAAAATATTGACTTCATATTAGGTTATCATATTTTTTGAGTATGGGATGAGCATATAACGAAGACATACTTTATATTTAGTTATGGTCACATGATTGCTTATGGTATAATGAACTCCCCATAAAGTTGAGTTAGCAACAATTGTTTTTGCATTGACGATGTGGTGACACTACCTAATAGATGAGTGATTTATCATGTAATCTGACCATAAGAGTCTTATGTATATATTCACTTATAAGGTTCATAAATTGAGATATAAGTGATGGATAGAGTTTCTCTTGGACTATGACATTGTGATTGAATAAATTCATTAGATGGAGAATGTTGTGTTGGATTATCTCAATAGGATATCTAGTTCGCATTTTTAGAATGAGGAATTAGAGTAGCTATCCTTGTTGTAGTTATCCTATGAGGATGGAGATGAAGAAGATTACCTCTAGTTGATGGTTTTCAACTCTCCACTCTTACAGTTAGTTATGTATGCACATCTTGGGGAATTCAATTTTGAGACCTTATGTGCTGATATAACCATAGGGATTTCTCCAGATAGGTTCTAATAATGTGGGGAGATTGTTGTAATTTTAAATAGACACACTATGGTATGAATAATTTTGAAGGAAGTGGTTTTCAAAACATCTTATACATATCATCTAAAGGTATATCCAAGAGTGGAAAAGATGTACCAGGACCTCCAACATTAGTTTTGGTGGACATTGGTGAATAAATGAGTTATAGAGTTTTTTATTGATGTCTTACTTGTCATGTAACACCCCATTATTTCATAGTTAATTATTTCATCAAAGTAATTCAATAACTTGCACTACACACAACACCAGGTTTGAGCGCACCACAAGATTACCAAACTAGTCGTCCCAAAGCGGTTATGAATAATATTAACTGAATATTGAACAATATATATTCTTTATAATATTATAATCCATATTATGATAGTCCTAGACATAATGTAGGAACAAATTCATTTTTTTCAGAGAAAAGAAGTTTTTATTTCAAAAAAGGCACTTTTACCGGCATTTAATGATGAACCCTTTTTAAATCCAATATATGAAACATTTATATATTCTATTTGATAGAATAAAATTCTTATTTAGAATCAGGAAATATTAATTTAGTTTCAATAAATTTATGGTGTTTTTCGGATAACGTTCATATTTCAGTGAATAGTGAAAAATACTATATTTTAACTGAAAACAACATTTTTAATCAAAATAATATATTGTGTTAAATTATAAATTTTAATGGTCTGTAAGTATAAAGAGATTATATTTTTACCATTTAATCCAATTCTGGTCATTTTATGAAATTTCACTTTGATATTGGACATAAACAAGCGTCAATGTTTTGAAACATATTTTTTCTTAAAAATACGCCATTGGGTTTCGACAATAGGAATTAATTTTAAATTAATAATTTAATTATCTATATTTTTAAATTGGTAAAATAGAATTCATTTTTTAATGTATAATATCAAAATTATCATAGGTTGAATTTTTTGTATTTTTCTGAAAACATTCAGTTTCTGATAAATAGTGAAAAATAATAAATTTTAATTAAAAACAAATTTTTTAACCAAAATAATGTATAGTTATAAATTATAAGAAAGATTTTTTTTAAAGTATAATTAGATTATATTTTAACTATTTAATATAATGTTGGTCATTGGACATAATATTACGTTTAAACTGGGCATAAGCAAGTGTCAATCTTTTGATAGTTAATACTTCTTAAAACGTGTTTTTTGTTTTGACAATGGAAATTAATTTTAAATTAATTTCTACCACCTATATTTTGAATATATAATAATTTATTCCATATTAATAATCATGAGTTCCAAATTGTGTAAATATGTAACTTTTATTTTTAGACATTTTGAATAATTACTTCGTTAAATATTTTATTTACCACGGTTAAAGGAAAAATCCTGTAAATAAGGGAAAAAATAATACTATATTAATATTAAATTAGCCTAACCTGTTGACTAACCCTATTGGATTTTAAATTTCCTACCATGTGTATATTTGGGTCGATTTTGGGACCACATGGAGCCACTTTTATGTGATAACGACACTTTATATAAATTAAGTTAAAGTAAATACAAAAACGACATAAGCATATAGCTTTTAGTAATATAATTTTTAAAAAATGTTATATAAGTTATTTTTTGACTATAAATATTCATAAGAAATATAAAATTATTTCCTAAATAATGGTATTTTATTTATAATTTCTAGACATTGAATAATTAATTTTTTTTTCTGAACACAATGATGATGTAGTGTTTTCCTTATTATTGAATGAATCAAATATATGGTATTATAAAATCATCAAAGATTCCCTTGCAAGATTACATGAATATTTTCAAATTAAATGTTTTCTTTTATAATTATGTGACTATTAAACGATTTAAAAAAGAGATATTTCTCTCAAATAATTTTGATTTCATCTATGTCAACATCCTTTGATGAATTTTAAGATTATTTGATGTTGATTTATTATGATACAAAACATCCATATTGTACTGAAGGTTTAGTGATATGTTTGATTGTGTATTTTTTTATACGATTCATGGATTATGGAGAATTTATTTATATTTCTTATGATAGTTTTAATAGAAATGATTCTGTTATGTTTAAACCTGTTAATATGATGAATTCATTGGACTTAGTAAGTGAGGGGTGGAGCTCGCTATAGCTCCTCGATACATCTGTAGGTCTCATGAGACAAACTACTATTTGGAATAAGTCCTTGAAAAAATATTATTTGTAGTCTTGGCATAAGTCCTTGACTATGTGGTTTTGACAGTCTGGCATTATGAATTCCTTCATTATGAAAGTGGTTATTGATATTACATGTGATTATTCGACTAGTAGAATATCCATGTGAATAAGTAAATGGAATTATTTCATTTTTTCCACATTTAATGCTGATGTTCAATTTTAAATGGATTTTTTTTATAAACTGCCTAAATTGATAATGATTATTTATGAAAGTTTCGATATATTGTTATCCTTACTGAGCATCTATGCTCACCCCGTTAAATGTATTATTTTTTCCATGATGTGAAGAAGTATTTTATGACTAACATGTACTAATAGTCTGAGGTGTTATGAGTATGTAATATGGAGACTATGGTAATTTAGTTTTTCACGTTATGATGTAATGTAAGAATTATGAATGCATCTAGTGTTTCCAAGGATTCTAAACTAATCGGTCCTTCAAGACATGATATTTTGTGATCATGCCAATGTTATGTAATAATGCACCGACTCCTGGTAACTAGGGTCAGGGAGGTACTGCTGGTATCAGTGGAAGTTTAGTACAAACCATAGAATATATATTTAGGTAAAATATAATTAGATCACATAGCCCTAAGATAGACATTGAGGATTAGTATAGAAGAACTTCCTAGAATTTGGGTAATGTTTATATTTTTTGAGTTTCCTGAGAAATACATCCATGTCTTGATACGAACAGGTATAGGTGGCTTTGGAACAGATGTACCAAGGCAAAAAACACAAAAACACCCCTTTGAACTACACTCGAACGGGAACTAGTGCACGAAAATGGGCCCTACTATACTATTGGTTACGACACTCTCGGGGGATATGCTTAGGATAATTCTCATTTTCATTAGAAACCATTATGAATAGATTATGAGTATATACTTCATCAAAGAAAACATTTTTATGATTATAGATTATATGAATAAATTATTCAATCTACGTTAGTTATTTTACAAGTTTGGGATTATTAAATTCAATTCCTAAAATTACAGTGTATGGCACCCAATAGAAGGAATGTGAACTCCAGCAATACGTATGATCCAAAGAGTAATAAGGATCATATCTTTCATGGTATTAATCCAACATATAGAAGGGAAATTGTCTCTCATGTATTCTCAACATATGCCGAAATAATATCATTTGTTAAAAAGATATGTAAATAACTCTCTGATTCCTATGTCTTTGAAGGGAATCAAGAGATGAAAAGGATGGACGAAAGAAAGATGGATAAAGGGAAGAGGGAAATTAAAATTTTCCCATATGTGATAACTGTGGGAAGAAACACCTTGGAACCTTACTGAAGGGAATGAGAGGTTGTTATAAGTGTGGAAAAAAAGGGCACCATGTACCTGACTAAATGGGTAAGAAAAAAGTTTCAAATGTACAATGCTTCATCTGCAAAGAGTTGGGACACTACACGAACCAATATCTAAATCATGATAGTATGTCCCAAATGATGCTATTTGATAATAATCACATTATGATACAACCATATATGAGGAGGATTGATTAGAGTTCTTATGTTGTTATTAAAGAATTATGTCATTTTAGTGTTGTATCAAAGATGTAATGGTTATAATAATTATGGAGTATATAAGGATTATATTATAGTACTATTTCATTAATGACTTGAGATTGTGTGGAACCATGAAAAGTGACTCAATATCAGGTTTAATCTTTGGAAAATATATGACTCAGGGAATGATAGATCATAATATGCTTCTAATACTGAGGTAGTGATTTTGGAATAATAAATGTTTGATTTGGATAAATTATATTGGATATTCTTGACTACCTTGAAACTGATTAAGGATTTGTATATTTCATCATTGTTTGAGTTTACAACATTTTTGGATATAAGGAGTATATTTAGTATTCTATAATGAATAAGGGATCATGAATTTAATCAATAAAGTTTTTTGGTAATTCAGGATATTCTACTGTTTTAAAAGCATACACAATGAAGGTGCTCACTTGTTATTACATGGAAAAAGGATCGTCATTTTGTTTTACATCCCTATAAATTTTGGACTGTGAGTTTGGATAGATGTATTTTGGAAAATTATAGTTTGATATTATTTTTTTATTTCCATAAAAAGGACAACCTGGAGGTCCGGCAGCAACCCGTCGCATCTGGCAAGGCTGTGAGACTTGAATATGCAACTAAAGGGTGATAAGGGTTTATCACCTACCAGTGACCCATGCGATTTCCTGGATTGAATAATTTTGTTTTTAAAGTTATTGGTAGACTAATTATAAATTCCTTTTTTTTGGAAGCCTATAATAATAGTATAAATAGAATATTGTTTCAGTTCTATTATCTTTTAGAGTGAAAGATGAGTTTGTTGTAGAAATTAGTTAAAAGATAGAACTCAACTTGTCAAGTATATATTTTTATTCTCTTATTCTATGAAGAAATTAATTAATAAATATCAGTTAATGGAACTTAAAACAAAAAATGTTTTGTCTTAATACCTTATGTTTTGTGGAACTAAGGATATTTTAAATCATCATAGATTGATGGCTTTGAGACCCACAATCCTACAATCATTTGTGACTGAGGACCTCTATCACTCCCCATAAATATTTACATTTTCCCTCCAATTATGTGTCTCTAATTTCCACCAATGTTCTTCTAATCAAGATCGTAATTTTTTGGTTACTTTTTTATTTCCCTTTTCCTCTTATTAAGATGAAATTTTATTAACCCTATTTCCAAAATAGTTTTGCCCAAAAAGGTATTTTCTATTTTCATCCTTTTAATAATCAAAGAACAATTTAAAATTTTGAGGACATAATTTCTTGAAGTAGGGAAGAATTTAACACCCCAAGATTTCATTGTACAATATTTCCTCAAAATAATTTAATAACTTGCACTACACACAACACTGGGTTCGAGCGCACTATAATATTACCAAACTAGCCGTTAAAAAGAGTCTATGAATAGTATTAACAGAATATTGAACTATATATATTCCTTATAATCTTATAATCCATAATATGAGTTTCTTAGACATAATTTAAGAATAAATTCATTTTTTTCAGATAAAATAATTATTTATTTGAAAAAATGCACTTTTAACACCATTTATTGGTGAGCCATTTTTAAATACAATATTTGAAACAATTAAATATTCTATTTGAAAAAATAAACTTATTCTTTAGAATCATGACATAATAATTTAGTTTCAAAAAATTTTTGGTTCTTTTCTGATAACGTTCACATTTTGGTGAATAGTGAAAAATAATATATTTTAATTAAAAACAAATTTTTTTATCAAATTGATTTATAGTGTTAAATTTTATGTTTCAATGGTTTGGAAGTACAAATATATTATATTTTTATCATTTAGTCCTATTATGGTCATTTTATGTAATTTCACTTTGAGATTGGACATAAACTAGTGTAAATCTTTTGATAGATATTGTGTCTTAAAAATACTCCTTTTGGATTCGACAACGGGAAGTAATTATAAATGAATAATTTCAACTTATATGTTTTTAATTTATTAAAATAGAAATCAATTTTGAATTCATAATATCAAAATTATCTTAGGTTGAATTTTTAATATTTTTCAGAAAACATTCAGTTTTGATGAATAGTGAAAAAACAAAATTTTAAATATAAAAAACTATTATAATCAAAATAATTTATAGTGAGAATTTATAATATTGAGTTGTTTTAAAGTAAATTAGTCTATATTTTTACTATTTTTTACAATTTTCTTCATTGTATGTAATTTCACATTTAAACTGGATATAAGCATGTGTCAATCTTTTGATAGTTAGTACTTCTTAAAAAAACGCTCTTCATTTAGAAAACAGGAATCAATTTTAAATTAATTTCCACCACATCCATGTTTTGAATATATAAAAATGGATTCTATATTTAGAATCATGAGGTCCAAATTTTATAAATAGGTAACTTTTATTAATAGACATTTTGAATAATTACTATGTTAAATATTTTATTTACAATGGTTAAAGGGTAAATCCGGTAATTAAGGGTAAATTTTTTTTATAATAATATTAAATTACCCTAAAATATGTCATAACCCTATTGAATGATTCATTTCTTACTGTGGTCATCTTTGGGTTGATTTTGGGACCCCATGGAGCCACTTGTAAGTGATAATGATACTTTATATTAATTAAGATAAAGTAATTACAAAAATGATATAAGCATATATAATTTCGTTATAAAATTTTTAAAAGGTGTTATATAAGTTATCATTTCGACTATAAATATTATTTAGAAATATAAACAGATTTAATACATAATGGTATTTTATTTATAATATTTAGACATTGAATAATTAAATTTATTTTTGACACAATGATGATGCAGTGGTTTCACTATTAATGAATGAAACAAATAAATGGTGTTATAAATGTTTCAATAAATATAATTTGAATATTTTTATTCCATACAAGATTTTTCTTGTAAACTATTGAATTTTCGGATTTATTAAATAATTATATTTTTAATTTATAAAGTTGTCATGACTTTAACATAAATCTATTTTTAAATAGTGTCAAAATTGACATAAAAGAGTTTTTATAACAAATATTATGTTACTAATTAATATAATATTCCTAAAAATCTATGGTTCCCCCAATGGACTTATATGATGATATATATGTCATTAATGAACCTCTTGGGGTTCTCATGGATTTTTATAGAATGTTTATTAACCATATATTATAAAAATACAAAGAGACATGGTAAATGTCAAAATATTTAACTAAGAGTCAGATCTAAATGATATAGGTAATATAGTGACCGAAACCTATCTAAAACATATTTGATGAGTGGTTTCCGACCTATCCCAACCTTATACTTTATATAATCCACTTTGTATCCATTAGAATCCAAAAATGAGTTTATTATAAAATAATATTTCTATCCTTTTCTAAGGTGCCCCTCACCAATCTTATAAAAGTTAACTCCTCCTTCTCCCTAATTCACACCTTCAAAGCCATTTGGATCGACCAAACTCTGCCGAAATACACTCTCAACTATACTCGCTTCATCTTAGAGGCCTTCCTTTAGTCCGAAATCAATCCTATTGAGGTTGTTTGATCAAATCAAAAGAAAACACTTGCAGAAGAGGTAAATATATCACCACTTCTTTCAAGTTCCATTCTTTTTCCACTTCCTTTTTCATTATTCTTTACATTCTAAAATAATAAATACAGTATCTTCTTATATACTGTTATTTTATTATACACATGGTACAACCAAATTCATTATTCTATCCATCATTTGAATAACATGTCACCATACGTGCGTACGTACGGCTTACCGTCTCCACATCGTGGTGTAATTATTATTCAATATATTATTATTTGGATGGGTATAATAATTATTTGAAATCGATGTAAATAATATGTATAACATTATAATTATTATTTATATATTATATTACATCCAATTATATATTATTTTATTAACAGAATAATGATATTTTTGGTCCTGCGTACGTACTATAAGGCCCCGGCCTTAAAGCTTACTTAATATTGAATTAAATGAATAATTCACATTGAGGATCTTTTCTGGTTTAGAGATTTATAGAATTAGGACATAACTATTACATCTCAAAAGATTACAAAGTAGAAACTTCTACTCGGCTTCCATAAAAATAAAAACTCTAAAAAAGAAACATATCTAGTTCCACATTTTATATAGAATTACTTTTCCTTGATCCCATCCTTGACCCTATTCCACATTATGTCCTGTGAAAAACATTTCAAAAACTTGGGGTGAGAATAAAAAGCTCAGTAAGGGATACACAAAGAATGGAAACTGATAGTTTTTTCAAAACAACAATTAAACCATGTATACTTTATCAAAGTAAAACATTTCACCTTTATGAAGTAGTAAAAACTCGTCACTGGATAAAAGACCATTACATACCCTTTTGTAACCAAAATATTACCATAAAACCCATATAAAGAACACATAGCATATAAAGGTAACATGGGACATAAACATACTTAAATGGAATAACCATACGGTTTACTTCCACACATATTTAAATGTAATATCCATATGGATGACTTCCATACCCAATTCAAGGGAGGTCGTAACGTAACCACCCGTCCTGGTATTCACGACACCACCCGTCATATGGTTTATCACGTAACCACCAGTCAAATGTCCATGTACCATTATAAAATCATAACACATAAAACAATTATAAAGGAAAGAAAACATTCTCACATTTCAAGCCCATTATATCACTTAAATATATTCACATAAAAAATCCATTATCAAAAAAAAATTTGATACCAAAAAAGAGTATATGGTATTTATTTATTTTTAAAAATATAACGACTTGTTGAGGAAGCCAAAGATCAAATAATACTCGCGGCGGTGGAAGGGTCATTGTCACCATGTACGTTAAAAGAAACATTAATTTTTGTCTTTTTTTCAAAAACTTCATAGAAAAAGATTCATTTTGTATAAAATTAAAATTAAAATTGGATTACACACCATATAGAAGGAAAGTCTTATATTAGAACAAAATATACCTCAATGAAAGGATATTGAGACAAAGTCCTTTACGTCGTGTCTGACATGACTCGATTGATCTTTAATCTCTTTAATAATAAACTAGTGTTAATTTATACTTTCTTAAGAACATTTTTTCAAGCTTAATATACCTTTTATATCAATTATTTCCATGTTATAAGCATTATGTACTCATTTAAGTTAATAATGTTCTTTTTTTTGATATCTGGTTCATAAGTCAAAAATGGACTTCTTACAATTACATGTTGATTATGTGGTAAAAGATTCATTATATCCAGAATGATATTCATGATTTTTATATCATATATATCATATATATCCTGCCTATACATGTATTTATAATAGTATATAACATTTATAGGTATGAAATGAAATGCACCGTTCATGGAGACGGTAAGCCGTACGTACGCATGAACCCTACTTTCATTTCTATTTCGTATTTAATGGAGTGAAACCATAATGATATAAGGGTATATTATAATTCCCGTATAACATCATTTATAATATCATTAACTCCATCCTTTATATGTCCCACATATGGCATTAACGAATCAAATGTCTTTGAGGGGGTGGTAGTCCGCACTTCCTAAAATGAAGATATCACGTATACCCATAATGGAAACCATAAAGGTATGACATTAATGAAAAATACAGAAGATTAAGGAAAACATAAACATATTATATATCATATATAAATATAGTGAAATCTTTATGGCCACCTTTGAATGTGTTAAAAGAATATTGAACAATCATCGTTTCGTGAGGCATAAATTCACCATCCACAGAAACAATATTTTCTTTAACCATTAGATGTAGTTGTGTGTAAGTGTAGCTCAAATCCGTATTATAACAACATAATAGTACATATAAGATACTATATTTGTTACAAAATAAATTAATAAAAAGAGTTTAGGGGTTTGGAGAAGAAAAATAAAACAAAATAACACAAGAGAAAACACTACCTTCAAAATGGGTAACTCTTTTTGATTTGAGCTCAATGGCTTCCTTGGAAGGCTTCTGCCAAAAGTGACGCTTCTAAGAGTAAGAGAGGGATGTGGGGAGATAAAATGCGCAGGGTTTTTCAGAGCCAAAGGCTTTATTGGTGTGGGTAAGGTGGTAGAGGTGGGGGCCTTTTATAAGAGGGGAGGAGGGGCACTCTTTGAAAGGTATAAAATGTTACTTTATTTTCAAATGAGTTTCGGATTTTAATTGTCCCAAACTGATGTGTTTCGAGGATATGGTGATAAGGGTTCTAAATCCACCCATAAAACAGGTTTTTGACATGTGTAGATCATATATTTTACATTATCATTACATTTTATATAAATCGTTAAATAATGAGGTAATCGCTGCATCATCATGGTGTCATATATAATTTAATTTATTTAATTTCTTAAAATTATAAAAAAAATATAATGATGTAGTAATTTTTGTTAGATTTCTAATGAATATTTATAGTAAGAAATATGACTTGGATAACCCCTTGTAAAAAATTTTTTAGTAAAAAAATACATGTTTGTGCCATTTTTACTTTTACTTTAAATAAAAGGCATTAATGTCATTATCTTACCCAAGTGGCTCCATGGGGTCTCAAAAATAGACCCATGGGTTTTCTTGGTCGTCCATGACTCATACAATAAGGTTAGGACAAGTGTCAAGATATTTTCATTTTATTATAATATCATTTTTACCTTAAATCACACTAATTACCTTTAATCGCGATTAAAAACGTAAAAGTTAATATTTACCAAAAAATTATTTTAATCCCATTTAACAACATTTTAATTCTTAATGAAAACCATTTATATTGGATTTTTGAAATTCAAATCATAGAAGTGGTAAAGTTCCATTTAAACGAAAAATCAGTTTTTGTAACTACCACTTTTTGGTTTCACTATTCATATAAAATTAATGTTTTTCAAAAAAATACCAAAACTTCACCCTAAGCTATATTTGATATTAAAAATTCAAAAATGATGTATATTTTATGAAATTAAAAAAATAAAAGTTTCATTAATTAATTTAATAGTTAATTCTCACTCTCAAAACAAATAGCAAGTTTTTAAGAAACAAAATGTATCAAAAGATTGACAGTATCTTAAGTCCAATGTCAATGTGAAATTAATTACAATGACCACCAATGGATTAAATGGTAGAAATATATTCTAATTGCATTTTAAAAAAAATTCAACAGATAATCTAATCATATAAATAAATTAGATTAAAAAGAGGTTTTGAATTAAAATACAACATTTTTCACTATTCATTAAAAAATGATCTTTATCGGAAAAATACCAAAAATTTACACAAAAGAGATTATGATGTCCCGATTATAAAGAAGAGTTTTATTTGGTCCAAAATAATGTATGAGAGTGACCAAAACTCTATTTAAAGAGGGATCACCATCAAAAGGTGATAGTTCGACCTTTTAGTGAATATTAGAGTATCTATGCCTAAAATTGATTTCTTTTCTTATTTTAGTACTTTATCTTTTATTGGACAAATGTAAAAATATTTAAAAACAGATATAATCATATTCTAGTTATTTATATTCATTCTCATCAATACAACCGGTACGTGTTAACTACCATTTAAAATAATATTATTATATTACTACTGTGAAACATAAGATTTCAAACAAAATATTTGTTGCGTATCAATTACGCTATCGAACATAGCAGCCCCTTTTAAAGTAAAATTAATATTTAATTTGTAAATATTAATAAGTTTGAAAATGTATTATTCTTTATTTACCTAGAATGTTACGTCCTTCCCCCCTTTTGGGAATTGTTTCCACGCAATTTTATTCACTTATCAAAATAATTGTGGGTATTTATCCCTCATAGTATTTTCAGATTCCCACGTTGCCTCTTCAACGATATGGTTTTTCCACAAAACCATTACCTGGTGAATTACCTTATTTCGCAACACTTTCTCTCTTCGGTCAAAAATATAGACTGGTTTTTCTTCATAAGTGATATTCTCTTCCAACTGAACTACCTCTGGGCTCAAAACATGAGATGGATCCGGCATATAATTTCTCAATATCAAAACATGAAAAACATTGTGTACCTGAGATAAACATGGAGGTAAAGCCACTCGATAAGCAACTGATCCAACTTTCTCAATAATTTCATATGGTCCAATAATCATTGGACTACACTTTCTTTTCATACCAAATTTCATCACACCTTTCCATGGTGAAACATTGAAAAAAACATGATCACCTACCTCGAAAGATAGATCCTTCCTCCGGTTATCTGCATAATTTTTCTGTCTGCTGTGAGCTGTTTTCATCTGTTTCTGAATCAACTCAACTTTTTTGGCCATCTCTTCTTCCAATTCTGGTCTCATCAGCTTCCTTTAACCGACATCACCCCAAAGAGCTGGAGTTCGACACCGCTTACTATATAATGCCTCAAATGGTTCCATCTGTATACTAGAATGAAAACTGTTATTATATTAAAACTCAACCAAAGAAAGATGTTGGTCCCAACTTCCATGATAATCCATAGAGCAAGCACGTATCATATCCTCCAAGGTCTGAATTGTTCGTTCTAACATCCTTTTTGATTTCAGATGAAAAGCTTTACTAAAATTTAATTCTGCACCCAACGACTTTAGAAGGCCTTTCCAAATGTTAGAAGTAAACCTGTGGTCACGATCAGATACAATGGAGAGGGGAACTCCATGCAACCTGACTATCTATTTAAGATACAATTGAGCAAGTTGATCTAGAGACAAAGTATCTCGAGTAGCAAGGAAATGAGTAGATTTAGTCAATCGATCAACAATAACCAAGATTGCATTATTACCTCAAGATGTCTTCGGTAATCCCACAACGAAGTCCATGGATATATTTTCCCATTTCCAATCTGGCACTGGTAAAGGCCGAAGCACCCCTTTGGGTAACTGCCGCTATGCTTTAACCTGCTGGCATGTAAAACACTTCACAATAAAATTAGTAATATCTCTATTCATTCCATCCCACCAGTAATACTCCCAAAGATCTCTATACATCTTAGTACTGCCAGGATGAACTGAACATTTGGAACTATGAGCCTCACATAACAACTCACCCTTCAACCGTAAATCACAAGGAACACATAATCTCTTCCCAAACCTCAAAACAAAATCATTATCAATGTTAAACTCAGGAAACTTACCTTTCTGAACCAGCTCTACCTTTTTTTGCAATCCACTGTCTTTCTTCTACACTTGCATAATTCTGTCTGAGAGGGATTATCTCACTGACACCAAAATCAAAACAGAAGAACTTCCTACACCAACAACTTCTATGCCAATTTTCATCAAATCAAAAACCAAGGGATCTTGTTCCGAACGTATCATGGTTAATGAAGCATTACTTTTTCCATTCAAAGCATCAGCCACTTTATTTGCATTTCCCATATGGTAATGAATTATACAATCATAATCCTTGATTAATTGTAGCCATATTATCTGTCTCATGTTCAATTATTTCGGATTGAATATATACTTTATACTTTTGTGATCAGTATATATTTCACACTTTACTCCATACAAATGGTGCCTCAAAATTTTTAGGGAAAAAACAATAGTAGGTAATTCCAAGTCATGTGTAGGGTAATTTACATCATGTTTTTTCAACTGACGTGAAGCATATGCAATAACCTGATCATTCCGCATAAGGAAACAACCAAGTACCTTCAACAAAGAGTCACTATAGATAACAAACTCACCATTCCTGGAAGGAAGTTCCAAAACTGGAGTATTCACCAATCTTCTTTTCAAATCCTCAGTCAACTGAGCCATCACTGCAACAAACTGTTTAGTTCTGATTCTGACCATCTCATGATACTAATTTGAAAGGTCATTTCCCACTGTATGCCTTACTAGAAAAGCTGTTATATTTCCTCTATGAAAAACTATTCTCAACAAAAAAATATCTTAGGTGAAGCAACATGGTAATCTTTAAATGCTATATCATTTCAGTCATACCATAAATTAACTTATAATTTAACAATTTTCCAACTCCTAAAGTTGTCTAAACCGACCTCTGATAACAACTATAAGTCCCCGGCCTTAAAACATACTTAATATTCTATTAAATGAATAATTCACATTGAAGATCTTTTCAGGTTTAGAGTTTTAGAGAATTAGGAAATAACTATTACATCTCAAAAGATTAAAAAGTAGAAACTTCTACAATGTTTCCATAAAAATAACAACTCTTAAAAAGAAACATGTCTAGTTACACATTTTATATAGTATGACATTTCCTTGATCCCATCCTTGACCATATTCCACATTATGTCCTGTGAAGAACATTTCAAAAAATTGGGGTGAGCATAAAATTCTTAGTAAGGGATACACAAATAATGAAAACTGTTAGTTTTTCAAAACATTAAGTAGATCATGTATACTTTATCAAAGTAATACCTTTCACCTTTATGAATTAGTAAAAACTCTTCACTGGATAAAAGAACATTACATACCCTTTTGTAACAAAAAGATTACCATAAAACCCATATAAATAACACATATCATATAAAGGTAACTTGGGACATAAACATACTTAAATGAAATAACCATACAGTCGAATTCCACACATACAAAAATTGAATAGCCATACGGCCGACATCCATACCCAATGCATTGGAGGTTATAACATAACCACCCATCCTGGTATTCACGGCACCACCCGTCATATGGTTTATCACGTAACCACCCGTCAAATGTCCAAGTACAATTATAAAATCATAACACATAAAACAATTATAAAGGAAAGAAAAAATTTCCACATTTCAAGCAAAATATATCACTTAAATATATTGACATAAAAATTCCATTGTCAAAACCATTTTCAATACAAAAAAAGAGAATATTGTATTTATTTACTTTTAAAAATATAACGACTTGTTGAGGAGGCCAAAGATCAAATAATACTCGCGGCGGCGAAAAGGTCATTGTCACAGTGTACGTTAAAAGAAACGTTAATTTTTGTCGTTTTGTAAAACGCTTCGTGTAAAAAGATTCATTTTGTATAAAATTAAAATTAAAAGTGGTTTATATACCATATATAAGGAAAGACTTGTATTAGAACAAAATACGCCTCGATGAAAGGAGATTGAGATGAAGTCCCTTACTTCGTGTCCGACATGACTCGATTGCTCTTTAATCTCCTGAATATTAAACTACTATTAATTTATACTTTCTTAAAAACCGTTTTCAAGCTTAATATTACTTTTATATTAATTATTTCCTTGTTATAAGAATTATGTAATCATTTAAGTTAATAATGTTCGTTTTGTCGATATCTGGTTCATAAGTCAAAAATTGACTTCTTACAATTACATGTTGTTTATGTGGTCAAAGGTTCATTATAACCAAAATTATATTCATTATTTGGATATCATATATATCATATATATCCAGCATATAAATTTATTTTTAATAGTACATAACATTTAGAGGTAATAAAGGAAATGCATCGTTCATGGAGACGGTAAGCCATACGTACGCATGAACGCTACTTTCATTTCTATTACGTATTTAATGGAGTGAAACCATAATGATATGAGTGTATATTATAATTCCAGTATAAAATCATATATAATAACATTAACTTCATCCTTTATACGTCCCACATATGGCATTAACAAATCAAATCACTTTGAGGGGGCGGTAGTCCGCACATCCTAAAATGAAGATATCGTGTATACCCATAATGGAAACCATAAAGGTATATCATAAATGAAAAATACAGAAGCTTAAGGAAAACATAAACTTATTATATATAATATATAAATATATTGACATCTTAATGGCCACCTTTTAAGGTGTTAAAAGAATATTGATCAATCATCATTTCATGAGGCGGAAATTCACCATCCACAGAAACAGTAAGTTCATTAACCATCAGATGTAGTTGTGTGTAAGTGTAGCTTTAATCCTTATTATAACAACATCATAGTATATTTAAGATACTGTATTTGTTACAAAATAAATGAATAAAAAGAGTTTAGGGGGTTGGAGAAATGAAATGAAACAAAAGAACACAAGAGAAGACACTACCTTTAAAATGAGTAACTCTTCTTTATTTGAGCTCAAAGGCTTCCTTGGGAAGACTTCTTCCCAGAGTGAGGCTTCTAGGAGTAATAGAGGGATGTGGAGAGAAAACTTGGGAAGGGATTGGCCGATCCCGAGGCTTTATAGGTGTGGGTAAGGTGGTAGAGATGGGGGACTTTTATAAAAGGAGAGGAGGGGAACTCCTAGAAAGGTATAAAATGATACTTTATTTTCAAATGTGTTTTGGATTTTAATGGTCCCACACTGATGTGTTTCTATGATAAGGTGATAACGGTTCTAAATCCACCGATACAATAGATTTTTGACATGTTTAGGTCTTAGATTTTATATTATATTTCCATTTTATTTAAATCGTTAAATAATGAGGTAATCGATGCATCATCATGGTGTCATAAATAATTTAATTTATATAATGTCTAAAAAAATACAAAAAAAATTCATGATGTAGGAAATATTTTTTTCTCTCTAATGAATGTTTATATTAAAAAATATTTATAAGGCCCCAGCCTTAAACCTTACTTAATCTTGAGTTATTACAAGATTACACATTGAGGATCTTTTCAGGTTTAGAGTTTTAGAGAATTAGATCATGAAACTTGCATTACATTCCAAATTTAAACAAAGTGGTTACATAAAATACAATATTCATTCTTCCCATCAATGTAAACATATTTATAATAAAACATGGATTCTTTCTTGATACATCCTCGACACTATCATCACATCATGTACCCTTCCCTTGACCTGTGAAAAACATTTCAAAAACTTGGGATGTGCATAAAAAGCTCAGTAAGGGATATAAAAATATGGAAAGGAAACATGATTACATGTATACATAAGAATGAAATCATTATTTATCCATAAAACATAGGAACTTTAACATACCTCATCAAATCATGAATAAATCATAGAAATAATAAGACATAAAGGTAACTTAAGGCATTCATAACATTCTTATGTAGGGAGTAACCCTCTTGGTTACGTTTGGAATACCCATCATAGTATATTCCCTAAATATCTTCTGAGAAACCTTAACATTTCACTCCTTCGCGTTACCCAATGCATTGGAGAGCTATATCGGGCTCACCCACCCGTAGTTTATCACGGAACCACCCGTTTTCATAACAATGCCCAAGAACCATAACATACACATATCACAAAAAACATGCATAAGGGAAACATAACATTTCCACATTTCAATCAGAATATAACATTTTAGGATATTGAAATAATGAATCCATTCAAAAAGAAACCATTTAGAAAACCATTTAAAACATTTAATAAAGAGATTTTTGAATCAAAGTGTCCCATACCACCTTGAAGTTTTTAATATTTTTAACCATTAATATCCATATAAATAAATCCTTAAAACCATTTTTAAAACATGGATATTAATAAGAAAAAATCATTAAAACATTTAAATCGATATTTTGGTTAAAGGGTTTTTACCAAAATTAGAGACACTTGAATACAATAATAGAGGAATAACATTTAATCAGATCGTTATAATATCATGAGAATAAATGGATTCATGATATAATATTATAAAGGACAGTATATAAACCATATAAGATTGAATTGGTGCATAACAATAATGAAGTCTCAATAGAGATGTAAAATGTGATGAAATCCCTTATAAAGAAGATATCCTTAAATTAAGGATAAATCAATCTCAAAAATATGTGTGAAAAATATAAATACACCCAATATAATTGGATATTAAGTTTAAAACAATAAAAGGACATTCACACATATTCAAAGGATATCATATTCAATAACTACACGTTTGAACCCAAAGAAATCGAAATTGGGTTAAAAAGATCCCTTGGTAAAATTCGACAGCCTAACGGCGTCACTTCAAAAATTCAGAAAATGAGTTGATGCGAGATAAAAAGGGAATCTCATCACATGGACATAAAATCTAAATCAATCAGAATATAGAAGAGCATATCCCAACATAATAGTATGTTAATTAAAAGACATAACAAATGAAGTCTTTTAAAATGACGAGGGTGAAAGGTTCCCTTACCGACTTGGGTAACTTTCGAAAAGTACACCCCATTGAAGAAGTGTCATACAATGAATATGTAAATACCCATAAATGGAATTATATTACAAAAGGAGTGTAACAATGGGTAGTACATAAACCACTCAATGTAAATTATCGAAAATGTATCGTAAATCTCACGGGAATAAAAGTGAGATGAAAAATCTCTTACGAAAACTCAGCAGCCTAACAGTGCCACTTAAAACTTCCAAAATGGATTGATGAGAGGAAGTAGGGTCTCTCATCACATCAACATAAAGTTTACATAAAGATGAATATAAAAGAACATCCCCCAGCATTTAAAAGAGGATCTTAAAAGAAGTGACATAAAGGAGAGTACTTAAAAAGAAAGAGAGAGGTTAGATCTCTTACGAAAATTCGGCAGCATAACGGTGCCATTCAAAACTTCCATAATTGATTGATGAGAGAGAATATGGTCTCTCATTACATGAACATAAAAATTAAAATAATAGTAATATAAAAGATCATCCCAATAACAATAAAGATGAGCTTTAAAAAGAATGACATAAAAGTGTGTACTTAAAAAGAAAGAGAGGAGTAGGATCCCTTACCTCGGGTCCAACTTGACTCGATCGTTCTTTAACATCCAGAATAATAAACATGAGTTAATCTCTACCTGAATAAGATCCTTTTTCAAGTTCATTATTCCTTTTATACCATGTTATGAACATCATGTAATCGTTTAAGTTAATAATGTTCATTTTGTCGGTATTTGGTTCTTAAGTCAAAAATAGACTTCTTACACATACATGTTGTTAATTTGGTCAAAGTTTCGTTATATCCAGAATTATATTAATGACTTGGATAACATATATATCATATATATTCAGCATATACATGTATTTATAATATTACATCACATTAAGAGGTATGCAATGAAAAGCACCGTTCATGGAGACGGTAAGCCGTACGTACGCATGAACGCTACTTCCATTTATATTTCGTATTTTATGGAATGGAATCATAATTATATAAGAGTATATTATAATTCCAGTATAATAACATATATAATATCATTAACTTTATCCTTTACACATCCCACATATGGTATTAACGAATCAAATCACTTTCAGGGGGCGGTAGTCCGCACTTCCTAAAATGAAGATATCGTGTTTTCCCATAATGGAAACAATAATGGTATGCCATAAATGAAAAATACAGAAGCGTAAGGAAAGCATAAAAATATTATATATCATATATAAAAATAGTGACATCATAATGGCCACCATTGAAGGTGTTTAATGAGTATTGAACAATCATCGTTTCGGGAGGCCGAATTTCGCCATCCACAGAAACCGTATGTTCTTTAACCATTTTATGTAGTTTTGTGAGAGTGTAGCTCGAATAAATCATATAACAACATCCTAGTATATTGAAGATACTGTTTTTGTTACAAAAGAAGTAAATAAAAAGAGTTTAGGGGGTTGGAGAAGCAAAATAAAACAAATGAACATGAGAGAATGAATTACCTTTAAAAGTGTAACTCCTTTTCATTTGAGCCAAAAGGCTTCCTTTGAAAGGATTCTGCCCAGAGGGAATCCTCTATGATGAGTAGAGGGATGTGGAGAGAGTACATGGGAAGGTTATGGCCGAGCCAAAGTCCTGAGGAGTGTGTGAAATGAGGTAGAGGTAGGGGCCTTTTATAAGAGGAGAGGAGGGGCACTTTTGGAAATCATGAAACTATTATTTTATTTTCAAAAGTGTTTCGAATTTATAAGGTCCCACATTGATATATTTCAAAGATAAAATTATAAGGCTTCTAAATATTCCCATCCAATAGTTTTTGGACAAGTTTAGGTCTTATAGTTTATATTATCGTTTCATTTTATTTAAACTATTCATTAATGAGGTCATCGCTGCATCATCAAGATGTCATAAATAATTTAATTTATTTAATGTCTAAAAATTATAAAAAAACTACTATGATGTAGAGAATATTTGTATCTTTCCAATGAATATTTATAGTCAAAAATATGATTTTTATAGCCCCATGTAAAAATTGGTTTAGTAAAACATTTCATGTTTGTCTCATTTTTACTTTAACATTAAATAAAAAGATATTAATGTCATTTTCCAACCAAAGTGGCTCCATGGGGTCCCCAAGATGACCCATGGTTTGTCTTGGTCGGACATTACACATGTAAGGAGGGTATTACTGGTTTCAAGCTCATCTAATATTATTAAAACATTATTTTTACCTTAAACTACACTAATTACCACTAATCGCGATTAAGAACTTAATAAGTTACTATTCACCAAAAAATTATTTTAATCTCATTGAACCACATTTTACTTCTTAATGACAACCATGTATGTCAGATTTTTGAAATTCAAAACACAATTATGACAAAATTTCATTTAAACAGAAAATCAGTTTTTATAAGTAGCACTTAGTGGTTTCACTATTCATCCAAAATTGAAGTTTTTCAGAAAATTACCAAAAATTCACCATAAGCTATACTTGATATTCCGAATTCAAAAATGAAGTCTATTTTAAAAAATTCAAAACATATAAGTCACATTAATTAATTTAATTATTAATTCCCGATGTCATGACAAATAGCGTGTTTTTATGAAACAATAAGTATCAAAAGATTGACACTAGTTTAAGTCCGATTTCCAAGTGAAATTAATTCCAACGACCACTGTTGGATTTAATGGTTAAAATATATTATAATTTCACATTAAAACCAATTCAAAAGATGATATAATCATATAAATAAATTAGATTAAAAAGAGGTTTTGAATTAAAATACAACATTTTACAATATTCATTAAAAAAATGAACTTTATCAAAAAGATACCAAAAAATTACACAAAGTAAATTTTGATGTCCCAATTCTTAAGAAGAGTTTTATTTGGTCCAAAAGGATGTATAATAGTGAACAAAACTATATTTAATGTCGGTTCTCCATCAAAAGGCGATAAGTGAACCTTTAGTGAAAACTAGGGCATATACGCCAAAAATTGAATTCTTTCCGTATTTTAAGCCTTTATCTTTTACTGGATAAATGTATAAACATTTAAAAACATATATAATCATATTTTAGTTATTTCTATCCATTCCCGCCAATACAACAGCTACATGTTAACTACCATTTAAAATAATATTATTTTATTATTAGAGTGCAACGTAGGATTCCCAAGAAACTCGTTGTTGTGTGTTGGGTATGCCATCGAGCATAGCGTCCTCTTTAAAGTCATATTAATATTTATTCCCAAATATGGATAAATATGAAAATGTCATATTCTTTATTTACCTGGGGTGTTACATCCTTCTCCCCTTTTAGGAATTGTTTCCTCGCAATTTTTAAAATTGGGCTCAGAAACTTCATTTAAAATCCCACATCGAAACAAGAGTGGGTAAAAAAATCACTTTAAAATAAAAAAAGATAAGTACAGAGGCCACCCTAGTTAACCCATACTAGGAATCCATGTAGGAAAACATGGACAAGGAGGAGAAAACAAAGGGTCATGTTCTGATGGAGAGTGATAGTAAGCATGTCTAGGAGAAAGTTAACAATGAGAAAATCACAAACTTGTGGTGGGTTAAACGGTATTCGATTCCCCAGTAGGAAAAGTTAATAGACAACATTTTTGTTTTAAGTTAATTTTTATTGAGTAATTTTTTCATAGGGAAACATAATCACTTGTCATGTTGACTTTCAACTTTTACACAAACTCATATTTTCTCCAAAAGACGAGTATTTAGGAAGACTTGTTCACATTAAGAGTACTATAATCAACTTCTAGAGAACCACCTAATCCACCAAAGAGAACTATATACTTTCCATTTCATTAGGCTTTAACCAAAACCAAAACCAGAAAGGTTAGTACAAGGTCAGATAATCCAGAAAAGGATAACCCATTAAAAAGGAAATCTATGCTTAATCTCCCAAATTTGTCCAACAAAACCCAAAGTTCAATGAGGACCATCCGATAAACAATTTGTCCATAAAATTCTTCAATGTAAACCAATTTAAGATTGAAACCTAAATATTTGAAGGATTTAGTCACATAATCTTCCAAGTTAAATTGTAACATTTATCTCCAAACAACATCAGTTGCTCCTAAAGTCTCGTATTGAAAAGTAATTAACCTAATCACATATCCTCCATGATAGGTTAATCATTTTCATAAATAACCCAAAATAAACTTATTCTTAATTCATAAAATCATATAAATAAAAATAATCAGTAAAACTAACCAGGGACTTCACGTAGTCCAGTGGCAGGCGATAAATACCAGTCGCACTTTGGTTGTGGGTTCAATTCCCACAGCTTTGTCCGACGCGACGGGTTGTCACACGGTCTATGTGTTGTCCTTTTTCCAAAACTATATAATTCTTAAATCATTCCCCAAAAAGAGATAAAATCAACAAAAATGATCATAACATATTTTAACCTCATGTTTATATCATTCTTTTCATTTTCCATCATATCATAGAGTAACCCATTATTACCTAAAAAGTATGGATCATATAAACCCTAATGGTTACCTTAATAATTATTACCTGAATTTCCACATCGAGTTGGCCATCTCGTACATGATGCATTAGATAACTCTCCATGGATGAAGTGGTTGATCATGACTCCTTGATAGTTGTTTTAGAAAAACCATGAGATTCATCATTGAATCCCCCATCTCATCCAGTCTCTTAATCAGAGAACCACCATAGTTTCCTTCAAACCCATTGTCACTTTGGTGCCTGCTAGATCCATCCATTTACTAAAACCAAAAAGGTCAGTGTGAGTATATCAACATAACCATCATGTACTAATGAGGAAGTTAAACACTAAGATATACTTACTCATTCACATTATTTAAAACTAGGACTCTTTCTGAAATCCTAACCATTATGGTAATGTCACTTATGATTAAAGAATACCCTAACCTCTAAAGTTATCTAAACCGACCTTTGATACCAACTATATGGCCCCTGACTTAAACCTTACTTAATCTTGAATTATTACAGATTACACATTGAGGATATTTTTAGGTTTAGAGTTTTAGAGAATTAGATCATGAAACATGCATTACATTCCACATTTAAACAAATTGGTTACATAAAAGACAATATTCATTCTTCCCATCAACGGAAACATATTTAAAATAAAACATGGATTCTTTCTTGACACATCCTTGACACTATCATCACATCATGTACCCTTCCCTTGACCTGTGAAAAACATTTCAAAAACTTGGGATGAGCATAAAAAGCTCAGTAAGGGATATAAAAATATGGAAAGGAAACATGAGTACATGTATACATAAGAGTGAAATCATACTTTATCCATAAAACATATGCACTTTAACATACCTCATCAAATCATGAATAAATCATATAAATCATAAGACATAAAGGTAACTTAAGGCATTCATAACATTATTATGTAGGGAGTAACCCTCTTGGTTACGTTTGGAATAACCATCGTAGTATATTCCCTAAATCTCTTCAGAGAAACCTTAACGTTTCACTCCTTCGTGTTACCCAATGCATTGGAGAGCTATATCGGGCTCACCTGCCTTTTGTTTATCACGGAACCACCCATTTTCATAACAATGCCCAAGAACCATAACATACACGTATCACATAAAACATTCATAAGGGAAACATAACATTTCCACATTTCAATCAGAATATAACATTTTAGTACATTGAAATAATGAATCCATTCAAAAAGAAACCATTTCCAAAACCATTTAAAACATTTAATAAAGAGATTTTTGAATCAATGTGTCCCATACCACCTTGAAGCTTTTAACATTTTTAACCATTAATATCCATATAAATAAATCCTTAAAACCATTTTTAAAACTTGGATATTAATAAGAACAAATCATTAAAACATTTAAAGTGATATTTTGGTTAAAGGGTTTTTACCAAAATTAGAGACACTTGAATACAATAATAGAGGAATATAATTTAATCAGATCATTATAATATCATGAGAATAAATGGATTCATGATATAATATTATAAAGGACAGTATATACACCATATAAGAGTGAATTGGTGCATAACAATAATGAAGTCTCAATAGAGATGTAAAATGTGATGAAATCCCTTATAAAGAAGATATCATTAAATTAAGGATAAATCAATCTCAAAAATATGTGTGAAAAATATAAATACACCAAATATAATTGGATATTATGTGTAAAACAATAAAAGGACATTCACACATATTAAAAGGATGACATATTCAATAACTACACGTTTGAACCCAAAGAAATCGAAATTGGGTTAAAAAGTTCCCTTGGTAAAATTCGACAGCCTAACGACGTCACTTCAAAAATTCAGAAAATGAGTTGATGAGAGATAAAAAGGGAATCTCATCACTTGGATATAAAATTTACATAAATCAGGATATAGAAGAACATATCCCAACAAAATAGTATGTTAATTAAAAGACAAAACAAATGAAGTCTTTTAAAATGAGGAGGGTGAAAGGTTCCCTTACCGACTTGGGTAACTTTCGAAAAGTACACCCCATTGAAGAAGTGTCATAGAATGAATATGTAAATACCCATAAATGGAATTATATTACAAAAGTATTTTAATAATGGGTAGTACATAAACCAATCAAAGGAAACTGTGGAAAATGTATCATAAATATCACAGGAATAAAAGTGAGATGAAAAATCTCTTACGAAAACTCGGCAGCCTAAAGGCGCCACATAAAACATCCAAAATGGATTGATGAGAGGAAATAGGGTATCTCATCACATAAACATAAAGTTTACAGAAAGAGGAATATAAAAGAACAACCCCCAACATTACAAAGAGGAGCTTAAAAGAAGTGACATAAAGGAGAGTACTTAAAAAGAAAGAGAGAGGTTAGATCTCTTAAGAAAATTCGGCAGCCTAACGGCGCCACTCAAAACTTCCAAAATGGATTGATGAGAGAGAATAGGGTCTCTCGTCACATGAACATAAAAATTAAAATAATATTAATATAAAATATCATCCAAATAACATGAAATATGAGCTTTAAAAGGAATGACATAAATGTGTGTACTTAAAAAGAAAGAGAGGAGTAGGATCCCTTACCTCGGGTCCGACATGACTTGATCATTCTTTAACGTCCTGAATAATAAACTTGAGTTAATCTATACTTGCTTAAGAACCTTTTTCAAGTTCATTATTCCTTTTATACCATGTTATCAACATCATGTAATCATTTAAGTTAATAATGTTCATTTTCTCGGTATTTGGTTCTTAAGTCAAAAATAGACTTCTTACACATACATGTTGTTAATTTGGTCAAAGGTTTGTTATATCCAGAATGATATTAATTATTTGGATAACATATATATCATATATATTCAGCATATACATGTATTTATAATATTGCATCACATTTAGAGGTAAGAAATGAAATGCACTGTTCATGGAGACGGTAAGCAGTACGTATGCATGAACGCTACTTCCATTTCTCTTTCGTATTTTATATAATGGAATCATAATGATATAAGATTATATTATAATTCCATTATAATAAAATATATAATATCATTAAATTAATCCTTTACACATCCCACATATGGTATTAACGAATCAAATCACTTTTAGGGGGCGGTAGTCCGCACTTCCTAAAATGAAGATATCGTGTTTACCCATAATGGAAACAATAATTGTATTCCATAAATGAAAAATATAGAAGCTTAAGGAAAGAATAAACATATTATATATCATATATAAAAATTTT
Source organism: Viscum album (assembly GCA_963277665.1). Lineage (NCBI taxonomy): Eukaryota > Viridiplantae > Streptophyta > Magnoliopsida > Santalales > Viscaceae > Viscum > Viscum album. The sequence continues at coordinate 1,076,563,198 of OY728129.1, forward strand.
GACCTCATAATGGCCACCTTTGAAGGTGTTTAATGGGTATTGAACAATCATCGTTTCGGGAGGCAGAATTTCTCCATCCACGGAAACCGTATGTTCTTTAACCATTTGATGTAGTTGTGTGAGAGTGTAGCTCGAATAAATCTTATAACAACATCCTAGTATATTGAAGATACTGTTGTTGTTACAAAATAAGTAAATAAAAAGTGTTTAGGGGGTTGGAGAAGCAAAATAAAACAAATGAACATGAGAGAATGAATTACCTTTAAAAGTGTAACTCCTTTTGATTTGAGCCTAAAGGCTTTCTTTGAAAGGATTATGCCGAAAGGGAATCCTCTAGGATGAGTAGAGGGATGTTGAGAGAGTAAATGGGAAGGCTATGGCCAAGCCAAAGGCTTGAGGAGTGTGTGAAATGAGGTAGAGGTGGGGGCCTTTTATAAGAGGGGAGGAGGGGTACTTTTGGAAATCATGAAACTATTATTTTATTTTCAAACGTTTTTCAAATTTATAAGGTCCCAAATTGATATATTTTTAAGATAAGATTATAAGGATTCTAAATATTCCTATCCAATAGTTTTTGGACAAGTGTAGGTCTTAGATTTTATATTATCGTTTCATTTTATTTAAACTGTTCATTAATGAGGTCATCACTGCATCATCAAGAAGTCATAAATAATTTAATTTATTTAATGTCTAAAAATTATAAAAAAACTACTATGATGTAGGAAATATTTTTATATTTACAATGAATATTTATAGTCAAAATTCTGAATTGTGTAACCCCATGTAAAAATTGGTTTAGTAAAACATTTCATGTTTGTCTCATTTTTACTTTAACTTTAAATAAAAAGATATTAATGTCATTTTCCAACCAATGTGGCTCCATGGGGTCCCCAAGTTGACCCATGGTTTGTATTGGTCGGCCATGACACATCCAATGAGGTTAGGACATGTGTCAAGGTCATCTCATATTATTAAAACATTATTTTTATCTTAAACTACACTAATTCCCACTAATCGCGATTAAGAACTTAATAAGTTACTATTCACCAAAAAATTATTTTAATCTCATTGAACAACATTTTACTTCTTAATGACAACCATGTATGTCAGAATTTTGAAATTCAAAACACAATTATGAAAAATTTTCATTTAAACGGAAAATCAGTTTTTATAAGTACCACTTAGTGGTTTCACTATTCATCAAAAATTGATGTTTTTCAGAAAATTACCAAAAATTCACCCTAAGATATATTTGATTTTCCGAATTCAAAAATGAAGTCTATTTTACAAAATTAAAAAAATATAAGTCACATTAATTAATTTAATTATTAATTCCCGTTGTCACGACAAATAGCGTGTTTTTATGAAACAATAGGTATCAAAAGATTGACACTAGTTTAAGTCCGATTTCAAAGTGAAATTAATTCCAACGACAACTGTTGGATTAAATGGTAAAAATATATTATAATTTCACTTTAAAACAAATTTGAAATATAATCTAATCATATAAATAAATTATATTAAAAAAAGGGTTTGAATTAAAATACAACATTTTACACTATTCATTAAAAAAATGAACTTTATCAGAAAGATACCAAAAATTTACAAAAAGTAAATTTTGATGTCCCCATTCTTAATAAGAGTTCTATTTGGTCCAAAAGGTTTTATAAGAGTGAACAAAACTATATTTAATGTCGGTTATCCATCAAAAGGCGATAAGTGAACCTTTAGTGAAAACTAGGGCATATACTCCAAAAATTGAATTCTTTTCGTATTTTAAGCCTTTATCATTTATTGGATAAATGTAAAAACATTTAAAAAACATATATAATCATATTTTAGTTATTTATATCCATTCCCTCCAATACAACAGCTACATGTTAACTACCATTTTAAATAATATTATTTTATTATTAGAGTGCAACGTAAGATTCCCAAGAAACTCGTTGTTGCGTGTTGGGTACGCCGTCGAGCATAGAGTCCCCTTTAAAGTCATATTAATATTTTATTCACAAATATGGATAAATATGAAAATTTCATATTCTTTATTTTCCTGGGGTGTTACATCCTTCCCCCCTTTTAGGAATTGAGTCATCGCAATTTTTAAAATTGGGCTCGGAAACTTCATTGAAAATCCCACATCGAAACAAGAGTCGGTAAAACAATCACTTTAAAATAAAAAAAGATAAGTACAGAGGTCACCCTAGTTAACCCATACTAGTACTCTATGTAGGAAAACATGGACATGGAGGAGAAAACAAAGGGTCATGTTCTGATGGAGAGCGATAGTAAACATGTCTAGGAGAAAGTTAACAATGAGAATATCAAAAACTTGTGATGGTTTAAACGGTATTGGATTCCCCAGTAGGAAAAGTTAATAGAAAACATTTTTGTTTTAAGTTAATTTTTATTGAGTAATTTAATCATATGGAAACATAATCACATGTCATGTTGACTTTCAACTTTTACACAAACTCATATTTTCTCCAAAAGACGAGTATTTAGGAAGACTTTTTCACATTAAGAGTACTATAATCAACTTCTAGAGAACCACCTAATCCACCAAAGAGAACTGTATACTTCCCATGTATTTAGGATTTAACCAAAACCAAAACCAGAAAGGTTAGTACAAGGTCAGATAATCCAGAAAAGGATAACCCATTAAAAAGGAAATCTATGCTTAATCTCCCAAATTTGTCCAACAAAACCCAAAGTTCAATGAGGACCATCCGATAAACAGTTTGTCCATAAAATTATTCAAAGTAAACCAATATAAGATTGAAACCCAAATATTTGAAGGATTTAGTCACATAGTCTTCCAAGTTAAATTGTAACATTTTTCTCCAGACAACATCAGTTGCTCCTAAAGTCTCGTATTGAAATGTAATTAACCTAATCACATATCCTCCATGATAGGTTAATCATTTTCATAAATAACCCAAAATCAACTTACTCTTAATTCATAAAATCATATAGATAAAAAGAATCAGTAAAACTGACGAGGGACTTCATGTAGTCCAGTGGAAGGCGATAAATACCAGTCGCACTTTGGTTGTGGTTTCGATTCCCACAGCTTTGTCCGACCCGACGGGTTGTCACATGGTCTGCGTGTTGTCCTTTTTCCAAAACTATATAATTCTTAAATCATTCCCCAAAAAGAGATAAAATCATCAAAAATGATCATAAAATATTTTAACATCAATTTTAACTCATTCCTTTCATTTTACATCATGTCATAGAGTAACCCATAATTAACTAAAAAGTAAGGATCATATAAACCCTAATGGTTACCTTAATAATTATTACCTGAATTTCCACATCGAGTTGGCCATCTCGTACATGATGTATTAGAGAACTCACCAAGGATGAAGTGGTTGATCATGACTCCTTGATAGTTGGTTTAGAAAAATCATGAGATTCCTCATTGAATTCCCCATCTCATCCAGTCTCTTAATCAGAGAACCACCATAGTTTCCTTCAAACCCATTGTCACTTTGGTACCTGCTAGATCCAGCCATTTACTAAAACCAAAAAGGTCAGTGTGAGTATATCAACATAACCATCATGTACTAATGAGGAATTTAAACACTAAGATATACTTACTCATTCACTTTATTTAAAACTAGGACTCTTTCTGAAATACTAACCATTATGGTAATGTCACTTATGCTTAAAGAATACCCTATCCGCTAAAGTTATCTAAACGGACCTTTGATACCAACTATAAGTCCCCAGCCTTAAACCTTACTTAATATTGAGTTATTATAAGATTAAACATTGAGGACATTTTCAGGTTTAGAGTTTTAGAGAATTAGATCATGAAACTTTCATTACATTCCACATTTAAACAAAGTGGTTACATAAAAGGCAATATTCATTCTTCCCATCAACGGAAACATATTTAAAATAAAACATGGCTTATTTCTTGACACATCCTTGACACTATCATCACATCATGTACCCTTCCCTTGACCTGTGAAAAACATTTCAAAAACTTGGGATGAGCATAAAAAGCTCAGTAAGGGATATAAAAATATGGAAAGGAAACATGGGTACATGTATACATAAGAATGAAATCATATTTTATCCATAAAACATAGGCACTTTACCATACCTCATCAAATCATGAATAAATCATAGAAATCATAAGACATAAAGGTAACTTAAGGCATTCATAACATTCTTATGTAGGGATTAACCCTCTTGGTTACATTTCGAATACACATCACAGTATATTCCCTAAATCTCTTCGGAGAAACCTTAATGTTTCACTCCTTCGCGTTACACAATGCATTGGAGAGCTATATCGGGCTCACCCGCACTTAGTTTATCACGGAACCACCCGTTTTCATAACAAATCCCAAGAACCATAACATACACGTATCACATAAAACATGCATAGGGGAAACATAACATTTCCACATTTCAATCAGAATATAACATTTTAGGACATTGAAAAAAAAATCCATTCAAAAAGAAACCATTTCTAAAACCATTTAAAACATTTAATAAAGTGATTTTTGAATCAAAGTTTCCCATACCACCTTGAAGATTTTAACATTTTTAACCATTAATAACCATATAAATAAATCCTTAAAACCATTTTGAAAACATGGATATTAATAAGAACAAATCATTAAAACATTTAAAGATATATTTTGGTTAAAGGGTTTTTACCAAAATTAGAGACACTTGAATACAATAATAGAGGAATACCATTTAATCAGATCTTTATCAAATCATTAGAATAAATGGATTCATGATATAATATTATAAAGGACAGTATATACACCATATAAGAGTGAATTGGTGAATAACAATAATGAATTCTCAATAGAGATGTAAAATGTGATGAAATCCCTTATAAAGAAGATATCCTTAAATTAAGGATAAATCAATCTCAAAAATATGTGTGAAAAATATAAATACACCCAATATAATTGGATATTAATTTTAAAACAATAAAAGGACATTCACACATATTCAAAGGATGATATATTCAATAACTACACGTTTGAACCCAAAGAAATCGAACTTGGGTTAAAAATTTCCTTTGGTAAAATTCGACAGCCTAACGGCTTCACTTAAAAAATTCAAAAAATGAGTTGATGAGAGATAAAAAGGGAATCTCATCACATGGACATAAAATTTACATTAATCAGGATATAGAAGAACATATCCCAACATAATATTATGTTAATTAAAAGACATAACAAATGAAGTCTTTTAAAATGAGGAGGGTGAAAGGTTCCCTTACCGACTTGGGTAACATTCGAAAAGTACACTCCATTGAAGAAGTGTCATACAATGAATATTTAAACACCCATAAATGGAATTATATTACAAAAGGAGTTTAATAATGGGTAGTACATAAACCACTCAAAGAAAATTGTGACAAATGTATCATAAATCTCACGGGAATAAAAGTGAGAAGAAAAATCTCTTACGAAAACTCGGCAGCCTAACAGCGCCACTTAAAACATACAAAATGGATTGATGAGAGGAAATAGGGTCTCTCATCACATCAACATAATGTTTACAGAATGAGTAATATAAAATAACATCCCCCAACATTATAAAGAGGAGCTTAAAAGAAGTGACATAAAGGAGAGTACTTAAAAAGAAAGAGAGAGGTTAGATCTCTTACGAAAATTCCGCAGCCTAACAGCGCCACTCAAAACATCCAAAATGGATTGATGAGAGAGAATAGGGTCTATAATCACATGAAAATAAAAATTACAATAATAGTAATATAAAAGATCATCCCAATAACATCAAAGATGAGCTTTAAAAGGAATGACATAAAAGTGTGTACTTAAAAAGAAAGAGAGGAGTAGGATCCCTTACCTCGGGTCCGACTTGACTCGATCGTTCTTTAACGTCCTGAATAATAAACTTGAGTTAATATCTACTTGATTAAGAAACTTTTTCAAGTTCATTATTCCTTTTATACCATGTTATGAACATCATGTAATCATTTAAGTTAATAATGTTCATTTTGTCTGTATTTGGTTCTTAAGTCAAAAATAGACTTCTTACACATACATGTTGTTAATTTGGTCAAAGGTTCATTATATCCAGAATGATATTAATGATTTAGATAACATATATATCATATATATTCAGCATATACATTTATTTATAATATCACATCACATTTAGAGGTATGAAATGAAATGCACCGTTCATGGAGATGGTAAGCCGTGCGTACGCATGAACGCTACTTCCATTTCTATTTCGTATTTTATGGAATGGAATCATAATGATATAATAGTATATTATAATTCCAGTATAATAAAATATATAATATCATTAACTTTATCCTTTACACATCCCACATATGGTATTAACGAATCAAATCACTTTCAGGGGGCGGTAGTCCGCATTTCCTAAAATGAAGATATCGTGTTTACCCATAATGGAAAAAAATAATGGTATGCCATAAATGAAAAATAAAGAAGCTTAAGGAAAGAATAAACATGTTATATATCATATATAAAAATAGTTACATCATAATGGCCACCTTTGAAGGTGTTTAATGAGTATTGAACAATCATCGTTTCGGGAGGCAGAATTTCGCCATCCACGGAAACCGTATGTTCTTTAACCATTTGATGTTGTTGTGTGAGAGTGTAGCTTGAATAAATCTTATAACAACATACTAGTATATTTAAGATACTGGTTCATTACAAAATAAGTAAATAAAAAGAGTTTAGGGGGTTGGAGAAGAAAAATAAAACAAATGAACATGAGAGAATGAATTGCCTTTAAAAGTGTAACTCCTTTTGATTTGAACCTAAAGGATTCTTTTGAAAGGATTATGCCCAAAGGGAATCCTCTAGGATGAGGAGAGGGATGTGGAGAGAGTAAATGGGCACGGTATGGCCGAGCCAAAGGCTTGAGGAGTGTGTGAAATGAGGTAGAGATGGGGGCCTTTTATAAGAGGAGAGGAGGGGGACTTTTGGAAATCATGAAACTAATATTTTATTTTCCAAAGTGTTTCGAATTTCTAAGGCCCCACATTGATATATTTTAAATATAAGATGATAAGGCTTCTAAATATTCACATCCAATAGTTTTTGGACAAGTGTAGGTCTTAGATTTTATATTATCATTTCATTTTATTTAAACTGTTCATTAATGAAGTCATCGCTGCATCATCAAGATGTCATAAATAATTTAATTTATTTAATGTCTAAAAATAATAAAAAAACTACTATGATGTAGGAAATATTTTTATCATTCCAATGAATACTTATAGTCAAAAATCTGATTTGTATAACCCCATGTAAAAATTGGTTTAGTAAAACATTTCATGTTTGTCTCATTTTTACTTTAACTTTAAATAAAAAGATATTAATGTCATTTTCCAACCAAAGTGGCTCCATGGGGTCCCCAAGTTGACACATGGTTTGTCTTGGTCTGCCATGACACATCCAATGAGGGTAGGACATGTGTCAAGCTAATTTCATATTATTAAATCATTATTTTTACCTTAAACTACACTAATTACCACTAATCGCGATTAAGAACTTAATAAGTTACTATTCACCAAAAAAATTTTTTAATCTCATTGAACCACATTTTACTTCTTAATCACAACCATGTATTTCGGATTTTTGAAATTCAAAACATAATGATGACAAAATTTTATTTAAACGGAAAATCAGTTATTATAAGTACCACTTAGTGGTTTCACTATTCATCAAAAATTGAAGTTTTTCAGAAAATAAAAAAAAATTCACCCTAAGTAATATTTGATATTAAGAATTAAAAAATGAAGTCTATTTTACAAAATTCAAAACATATAAGTCACAGTAATTAATTTAATTATTAATTCCCGTTGTCATGACAAATATCGTGTTTTTATGAAACAATAAGTATCAAAAGATTGACACTAGTTTAAGTCCGGTTTCAAAGTGAAATTAATTCCAACGACCACTGTTGGATTTAATGGTAAAAATATATTATAATTTCAATTTAAAACCAATTCAAAAGATAATCTAATCATATAAATAAATTAGATTAAAAATAGGTTTTGAATTAAAATACAACATTTTACACTATTCATTAAAAAATGAACTTTATCAGAACGATACAAAAAATTTACACAAAGTAAATATTGATGTCCCAATTCTTAAGAAGAGTTTTATTTGGTCCAAAAGGATGTATATGAGTGAACAAAACTATATTTAATGTCGGTTCTCCATCAAAAGGCGATAAGTGAACCTTTAGTGAAAACTAGGGTATATACGCCAAAAATTGAAATCTTTCTGTATTTTAAGCCTTTATCTTTTATTGGATAAATGTAAAAACATTTAAAAAAAATATATAATCATATTTTATTTATTTCTACCCATTTCCGCCAATACAATGGCTACATGTTAACTACCATTTAAAATAATATTATTTTAGTATTAGAGTGCAACGTAAGATTCCCAAGAAACTAGTTGTTGCGTGTTGGGTACGCCATCGAGCATAGCATCCCCATTAAAGTCATATTAATATTTTATTCACAAATATGGATAAATATTAAAATTTCATATTCTTTATTTACCTGGGGTGTTACAATATGACTTGTATAACTCCATGTAAAAATTGTTTTAGTAAAACAATACATGTTTGTACCATATTTACTTTTACTTTAAATAAAAGGCATTAATGTCATTATCATACCAAAGTGGCTCCATGGGGTCCCAAAAATCGACACATGGGTTTTCTTGGTCTGTCATTACTCTTCCAATAGGGTTAGGACAAGTGTCATGATATTTTCATTTTATTATAATATCATTTTTACCTTAAATCACACTAATTACCTTTTATTGTGATTAAAAACATATAAGTTATTACTCACCAAAAAATTATTTTAATCACATTGAAACACATTTTAATTATTAATGAACATCATTTATATTGGATTTTTGAAATTCAAATCACAGAAGTGGTGAAGTTCGATTTCAACGAAAAATCTGTTTTTGTAACTACCAATTTGTGGTTTCACTATTCATAAAAAAAATAAGGTTTTTCAGAAAAATACCAAAACATCACCCTAAGCTATATTTGATATTTAGAATATGAAAAAGATGTCTATTTTATTAAATTCAAAACATATAAGTTGAATTAATTAATTTAATAATTAATTTCCATTGTCAAAACAAATTGCGTGTTTTTAAGAAATAATATGTATCAAAAGATTGACACTAGTTTAAGTACAATTTCAAAGTGAAATTAAATACAATGACCACCATTGGATTAAATGATAAAAATATATTCTAATTTCTCTTGAAAACTAATTCAAAATATAATCTAATCATATAAATAAATTATATTAAAAAGGGGTTTTTAATTAAAATACAACATTTTTCACTATTCATTAAAAAATGATCTTTATCGGAAAAATACCAAAAAATTACAAAAAGTAAATTTTGATGTCCCGATTCTAAATAAGACTTTTATTTAGTCCAAAATAATGTATGAGAGTGACCAAAACTATATTTAAAGAGGGTTGGCCATCAAAAGGTGATAGTTCGACCTTTTAGTGAATATTAGAGTATCTATGCCTAAAATTGAATTCTTTTCTTATTTTAAGCCTTTATATTTTATTGGATAAATATAAAAACATTTAAAAAACATATATAATCATATTATAGTTATTTCTATTCGTTCATTCCAATACAACGGCTACGTGTTAACTACTATTTAAAATAATATTATTATATTACTACTGTGCAACATAAGATTTCAAAGAAACTCTTTGTTGCATATCAGGTATGTTATCGAACATAGCAACCCATTTTAAAGTAAAATTAATATTTAATTATTGAATATTAATAAATATGAAAATGTATTATTCTTTATTTACCTGGGATGTTACATGTACGGATAACCGTCTCCATGAATGCGATAAGATTCATTCCCCATCATATCCATTCAAGAATAATTTTCATTTTATGAATAAAAATAATGTTTAAATACTTGATATCATTCTTTATATGAATAATATAAAACCAATCCATAAAAAATATGACTATCATATGAATGAATATAATGGAAAACGAATCTGTTAACACCCAAAATGATGATAATACTAAGATATTATTAACAAAGAAATATCAAAAGATAATATGTGATATCATATTAATGTATATGATTATTGTATAATTTAATAACAATTATTTCAAAATTATAGAAGAGGTTAACCTACCCTCGACCAAGGAAAATTACAAGGTAAGGGTTTATTTCACAATGTCTTTATTAACCGAGGATGTTTATAAATAATTATCTACTGGGACATCTTTATCATCCACATCCATGATTCTTAAAAATGTATTTCAAAACATTCTTACTATTTTATAAAATACGGGATAATGTTATTAATACCCTTTTTGAACTTTAATAAAATGTTTACAGTGGAATCCTTATATATTTTTCTAAATAAGGTCCTTTTAACCATTTTGAAAAACTGAAGGTAAGAATGTATTTTTAACTTATATGGAGGGTGTGGGTATATTTAGCAATTAAAAAATCTTTTAAACTTCCCTTAAAATCATAGATGAATGTTTTCAAAGTAAACATTTAATTTTATAATTATGTTACTTTTAATTGATTTAAAAAAAGGGATATTTCTCTCAAATTGTTTTCATTTCATCTATGTCAACATCCTTTGATGGATTTTAAGATTATTAGATGTTGATTTATTATGATACAAAACATCCATATTGTATTGATGTTTTTGTGATATTTTTTACTGTGGATGTGTTATTTTTATACCGTTCATGGTTTATGGAGAGAGTACTGAAATTTAGTATGCTAGTTTTAATACGAATGTTTACGTTATGTTTAAAACTATTCATATGAGGAATGTGTTGGACTTAGTAAGGTATGGGTAGAGCCCCCTATAGATCCTCGATGCATCGGTAGGTCATATGAGACAAACCAGTGTCTTGGCACAAGGCCAAATCAAAATATTATTTGTAGTCTTGGCACAAGGACTTGACTATGTGGTTTGGATAGTCTGACATTATACATTCCTTTATTATAAAAGTGGTTATTGATATTTTATGTGATTATTTTACTAGTATAATATCCATGTTATTAAGTAAATGACATTATTTGATTTTATTTTTTCCATATTATTCTGATGTTAATGTTTAAAAGGCTTTTGTTTTAGTTATTCATTTCCTTAAATGTTTATTCTTATTTATGAATGTTTATGCTGTATTGTTATCCTTACTGGGAATCTGAGCTCACCCATTTCTATGTTTTAATTTTCCAAGGATGTGAAGAAGTATATTATGACTAACCTATAGGGATAGTCTGAGGGAATATGAGTGTGGACTATGGAGACAATGTTGTTGTAGTTTTTCACTTAAAGATGTAATGTATGACTTATTAATGTATCTAATGTTTCTACGGCTACTAAAGTAATTGGTCTTTCGAGACATTATCTTTTGTGATCATGCCAATGTTATATAATAATACACCGACTCTGGTTAACTGGGTTCGGGGCGTTACATGTCAGAAAGTGAAGGATGAGAACCATGTTCCTACGAGTTTGGCTTGAAACATTGATGTTCCAGAGTATATGTGGTATGACATGGCTACGAGGTTAGTGGCAAGATTACCATGTATGTATAGGGAAAAAAATTATATATGGTTGCTCATAGATCATCTCACCATGTCGGCCAACATACAAGCTATCTAAGATTAATATCTAGTAGAGAGATTGGGATGCTTCTACAGATGAAAATATTTTGACTCTATGGAGTTCCATCGACTATTTTTTCAGACAATGATGCTCACATTATATCTTGGTTCTTTAAAACATTATAGCAGTTGTTTGGTAACAAGATATGCTTGAGAACAACATTTCACCCAGAAAATGAACGCTAGAATGAGGGGAACATTTATGTTTTGGAGGATATGCAGCGAGATTAAATGTTAGACTTTGGCCTTGGTTGGGTGGACCACCCAACATTTTTGGAGTTTGCATACAAAAATAGCTTCCATTTTATCATTGATATGGCATCATTCATGGATTGGTATACATGACACTATAAGTCACCACTTTTCTAGACTGACATAGGACAGTCAGCACTCATGGGCCCACAGAAGGTGTGAGATTCTATGGAAAAGGTACCGATTATCCAGGAGTGGATGAATACTACAAATATCTACTATAAGTCTTATGTTGATATGCAAAGGAATAAATTATATTTTAAGAAAGTGGGAAATTAATTCCTACATGTTATAACTTGTTAAAGATTTTGGAGATTTTTCAGTGGTAGAATGTTATCTATGAGATTTATTGATCCTTTTTAGATACAATGTAGAGTTATCAAGGTGGAATACTTATTAGCCCTAACAATATAGTTGGATTGGGTACACACCTTCTTCCTCATGTCACAACATAGGAGATACATGCATGACCCATCACATGACATCGATTGGGAAAAAATGGACATTGAGGACTGAGTGAACTTTGATGAGTTCCTAGTAGGGATCGAGGATCTAAAGAAGTGCATCCTTTATGGTAAATCAAATACTTTGGTGTATGTCTGGTTGCATCACAAGAATATCTAGTAGTGTACATGGTAAAGGGATGCTTCTATTCACACTCTGTACCCACATCTTTTTTAGTTTTCCTTGTTTTGGAATATTGTGATCATAATGCCCCAAAGTAGGGTGAATATAATGTCTCATATTTTTCATGTATTATTTTTAATAATTTTATGGATTATTTTCAAGACAAGGCATTAATACATTGTGTGATTCAAATTCCAGGTGTGCCAGGAATAAATGGTTGAAACATATTAAGTATATTAAATTTCACGCACACATGAGTTTCCTAAAAAATAGAATATCATCTTAAATGTTTCATGGATCGTAAATTTGAGGGAATGATTGGGTTATGAATGGTAGTTTTACCCAAGAAACAACTAAACATTAGTCAGTATGGGCTATTATTGGATAAGTTGTTGTGAGTGTTAAAAATGAAAAAAACAATTATTTTTAAGCATTTTGTTTATGTATAGAATGTTTTTTCGTTATATAGATATTTTTTAGAAACCATAGGGTTAGACACATAACCCTAGAGACACCAAAGGAACACAAGATATAACACTAGAGAATTATCTTTGGCGAATGACGACATATCAATATCACATGGTGGAACATTGCACAAACGAAATCCATGGACCTCATCAAAGATGGAAACACTATTGTTCTTCATTGATTGTGAATACAAATTGATTTATGATATTTATTTAATGTGGATTCCTTAACAATATTCTTTTCTAAGATGAATTTAAATCTCTTGACTAACAAACTAATATTCGGATTTATTTCCATATAGGATGGGATAATTTTTTCTTGTATTTAGCCAAAGATTTTTTTTACCAAATTATTGATGGATTAAATAATATGTTCTAATGGAAAAAAACCTAGATCGACATGATCATATATTGAGGTCATCACTCTTTATTTATTGTGCTTTTATCCCTAACTCCATGTTTTACCTTGGGTCTTCTTCATTTGGTCTAGGGTTTCACTATACTTGATCAATCCAATGTTGCACACTTTTTTCTTGGCAAAACTATCCTATATCAGAAATTAAGAATTATCAATATTCAACAATGTTTTGTGGGTGGTTTTAGAAGTGAATCAGACGATGAATGATCCCCAATTTCGTGTTATTTGGAATTATTTGGCATGCAATTAAGTATGTTGGTTTTGATCCATTTCACGAGATGATTCGACCATGGAATGTGGTGATTCAGTGATAACATGAAAAAATGGCATCTAATCTTGAGTTTCCCAATGAGGTGAGACTAGAAATAGAATTCTATGACGGTGATTGAGATGAATGACCATGGATCTTGGATTCATAAAAATCACATAACACACGGTGTGTAATTTGAGATTACACAGTGTGTGGTTCCCCATCATTAGCATCTAGGGTTTTAGGATCATGATGATTATCACACGACATATAAACCATATCACATGGTGTGTGAAACTTCCAAAATGACTCGGAGTGTACTCCAAAGACTACACAGGCATATGTGTGAGTACACCAGAATGGACACGCCATAATGTCTTACATGGAAACCTCTTAGAATACATTTATTGGTACCCAAAAAACGGTTTGGTACACGTACACGACCAGGTGACACAGCACGGATACCCTGTGTATCTAAACATTGTATAAAAATTGTACATGATATGTATATAGAGAGTACATGTTGTGTGAGGTTCTAACACATGGGAAGGACATGGGATACCTAGACACATCATGTACCCCTTGGGACATACTATGTAGTTCCTTAAAATGTTCATTATGTTCTTCATTTTCTTATTTTGGACTGGTAATGGTTGAGTTCATTTCCGTAGACCATTCCATTGACTGTACAATGTGACATTATGTCTACCTCAATGGATTTTGATTCTATTTAGAGGCCAAGTACCTGATATAGTGGTGGAGTCCCTCCATGAAACTAGAGTACGATCCTCTATCATCCCTAGTTAGATTTTTTTGAATCAGTATGACCTCCCTGAGTAGGGCCTTGATCCTCCATTAAGAATGACATATCTATAGGTTATGTGGAATCATTTACATACAATCTCATATGTAGTGGGTTGATCTAGACTCGGTTCATCGTGTCCCCCATCGGTTATGGTCATGACCCTCTATATATATATCATTGTACCCTAAGACCAATGATCTTTCTTGGGTGCCACCCAAGAACCATACCTGTTTGTTGAGTGTATCCGATGGTAGTATGGCTCATTAAGTGAGTTCTATCGGAAAAAGAATTGATTTGAGTATAATCCTGTGGCAGACAGTTGGATATGACCTCCTTATGGCATGCTGTCTTTCTGGAGTATATCTGGGTTCTTTTGTTCCTGTTGTAAATAGTATGTTATATCTTGCATTGAAATTTCTACACTTAGTTATTTGTGTGTAGTTTTTTCAGGGGATCTTAATGAGAATTTTTTACAGACCCTTACACAGGCTTTTCCCATACGTGTTGTGTCTTGTGTAGATGATGAATCTTTTGACGGTGTCCAATGAGGATGGAGAGTGGGTAGAGGATAGCTGGATCTTGAAAGACTGAGGTGTATTCCAGAATTATGATTTTTTCATATTCTCTTCCCTTAAATAAGGTTGTACTCTTTAAAGGATAGGGTATGGATTATTTTCCCCTTTTTTATTTTCAATACATTCATTTTCATACACTTTTTTTGGGATAATTAATGTACCTAGGCATTCTTATATTATTTAATATTTACACATTCTGTGGGCTTAGAGTTGTGTGTGTGTTTTTGTGTAGGTACTTTAGGCTAATGCCTCCCATTTTCAAGGTATGTGTACTCGACCCTAGTCTTCAAACCTTGACCTATTTGAAGGAAGGCTTGGGGCTATCATGTTTCAATCACTTGTGGGTCAGGTCATGTCACATTTTTAATCATTTTCTTCTTTTTTCTAGATGTTTACAATTCATGTAATCAATTATATAAACCATTTTTTAAATAGATGTTTCATTTATTAAATTTTATTTATTCATTTTGAATATTATATCAGTAAATATTATTTATTCCCTTTTAATATTAATTAATTAATTTATTATTTTTAATTTAATGATTTTATAATATCTATTATTACATATCAATTTACAGTTTTTTAATTTATAACTTGTATAAATATTTATTATAATATATATTCATTTAGAATTTTTAATAATTTATATAATTAATAAACCATTTCCATTTCTTTAAAAAAAATTATTTATATTCATTTTTATTTATTCAATTCCTCTCATTATAACTTTCAAGCACATATAATTAACTATTAATTATCAATGTTAATAATATTTTTACTTTTCCTATATATTTTTTCAATTTTAGTATATAATCATTTAATATTTTTTTATTTGGAAAAGTTTTTATCGGCACATAAAAATCACTTATAAATTTAGGTGTTATCATCGCTAAAATAATATGTGTTGATAAAATGCACCATTACAATCACTAAAATTATAGCACCAATATAGATAGGTTTTATGTGTGTATTTTAACTTAGTGCTAATAAAACCCTTCCCGATTATATAAATTCAACTCTAACAAAACTCACTTATTCTGGTCATATAGGCCCTCATGAAACTAGGCCTCTATCGCTGCTCCCCCTCTAACATCTTAGACAAATCGACCCACTAAAAACCAAAGGTATGTGGTTATTTATTTTCCTTTTTAATTGATCATTCATGACTGTTTTGACATCCAAAATAATTTATCATTATTCTAAAATTAATGTGTCCAAATTTTGCCGAGTTTCAGTAAACATGCCAATAATAAGATTGTAAACACTTAGATTCTTTACCATATAAAGATGAGGTATTTTTTCTAATACCCATCATTAAATGAATAACCCCAGCCACAATAATCATTCACATGAACCTTTTGGAAATTTAATGTTGTTTGGTTTCACCACTGAGATGTAAGTAGGCATTTATTTTGACAACTATCATCTACAGAACTCGTAGCATTAAAATTGTGAGGTTTACAGAATTCACCTCCATCTCATTTAAAGTGCCCAAATTCAGTAAATGTTCAGTCATAGTAGTTACCAAACCTACCAATCCCATTTTTTTTCTAAAACATTCATTCCAAATGATATTTAAATTTAGTAAGTGGGTCATTATTTACATTGTGCTCATACACTTGACTTTACTTTAATTCATTTATACCACTATTGGATTTCATTAAATCATCATTTTGATTTTTTTTCAATTCATTTTATCTGTGCATAAAATAGAGATGGAGAAAAATTTATATTTAATACTTGGTCTTAGTTATGGGGACTCATAGAACATTCGTTAAAGCTCTATTGAGACTTCCTTTAACTTCTTAAATTGGAATCAAGTATAGAATTCCAAACAACCATATCTACATCTATCTATTTTAAGCCTCACTC
This sequence comes from Viscum album, assembly GCA_963277665.1. Lineage (NCBI taxonomy): Eukaryota > Viridiplantae > Streptophyta > Magnoliopsida > Santalales > Viscaceae > Viscum > Viscum album. The sequence continues at coordinate 1,076,580,170 of OY728129.1, forward strand.
CCAGTTTCCACTTTGAAATTTTTCAATAGTTTATTCTCTCTATTGGTTCCACTAAGGATGATTTTTATATTTGATTGATCCTAGGTATTTTATCTTATAATCTAATCATTAGTTTGAGAAGATGATTTCTACTAATCACACTATGATACATCTTCTACTTGTGTGAAAATTGAATTTTCCTTCCACCCCTATAATAATTTTTATTTCTATTCACTGGAGCTTCAACCTAGACATGTGAATTATTTAAATTTATTTCATTCATCATACAAAAATTATACTGTTCTTTATTTTTCAAAATTGCTGGATAACCCCAGCCTAAGACTTCTGGTTTATTTTATTTTAAATTCAATATTTTATTAAAATTTTGGGTTTTATAGATACGTTAACTAGGATATATCTACATTTTCATCATCTAGAAAAATATCACAAACTTTGGATCCTAATAATACTATCACATAGACCCCAACTGGCCCACCACATTCCAAGTGATGAATTGAATAAACATTAAATTCTCCCTCTTATTGTATTCCCACCCAGAAAAGTTAAAAATGTCCTTGATCTCTATGGTTTTTAGTAAATAATAATTTAATTAGATTCATTATATGTCTATAAATATCACACATTCTGTTCCATCAATGATTTCCACCTCTAAAAAAATCCAAATACACATTATTTGACACTTATTATTAAAGAAAAATGGATTCATATAGCGTAAAGGATTCTTTAGGAATGTCCTTTTATGGTTTTAATCTCATGAATTATGTGTATTTGTTTATTTTTTTAAACGTTAATATTATTGAATCAAATACGATGAATATGAATTGAAAATTTATTGATTCTAATTGTATAAAAAACGAGAATGAGAATTGGGTGAATATGTTAAATATGTTTATAAAATATCTTGCATATAACCCATCTCAAATCTTTTGTCAATGTTTAATATTTTTTTATTCAAGACTAATTATTCAAGATGTGTTTGAAAAAACATTTTATTTCATTGAATAGATAAGAATTATAAATTTTGGACTAAAGATGGGGAAAACTCAATACATCTAGTGACTGAGATAATACTACATTATATAGATCTTTTAAGTTGATTACAATTGTTAAAAATTACGAACACCACATAAAGGGTAGGATTACATCTTTGAATTATAGTGAATTTAATATTTAGGAAATGACAATGATCGTTGATGATGATCTTCATGATTGTACAAAACTAATTTAGAACTTAAAAAGTTGTGTAGAAACACTAATGTGTGAATGGTCTCATAAATACTCATCACTCTTAACTATAATGATGTTATATAATTTAAAATATAGATATTTATAGTGGGAAACTAAATTTACTAAACATATTACTCTCTTTAATGATATTCTACCAATATATAATGAGATTTATTTCCAAAAATATGTTTCTAAAATTATTCCAAATTCATTTGGTATGATATTTAAAAGAATTCATTCACGTTGAAATTAATTTATAATGTTTTGTAAGGACTGGGAATTGTTTAATAATCCCCATATGGTATTATGACTTTATAAAAGAATTTTGAACCGGGTTCTGAAGAAATTTAATAGCAGTTTCTAAGAATTCCATTGTTTAGGTGACTAGATGAATGTGAGGAGAAAATAAAGTAATTAGTAAGGCATACGGATACTATAAAACAATATTGGAAAATTTTTTACCTAGAAAACATTCCATAGTGAATGAAAATAAATCATGATTATCTTGAATTTGGAAATAATATGAGAAAGAATAATATTGATCTATCTAAATAAGGATTGAATTTGTTTTAATTGTAACACCCCGACCCCAGTTACCCAGAGTCGGTGCATTATTTTAATACATTGGCATTATTACAAGGAATCATTTCCCAAAGGACCGATCAGTTTAGCAGTCATGGAAAATAGATTACATACATGAATGTTACATTACACTTTATAACATAAAAAACAACATAAATAATCCTTTATGAATGCCATTGTTCCCCTATCTTAACCCTTCATATCAATCACAATATACTTCATGGAATCATGGGAAAAATAAATCATAGAATGGGGTGAGCTCAAATGCTTCGTAAGGGTACGCAATACAACGGAAACTTTCATAAAAAAGCATAAACATATAAGGAAATGTATAACTAAAACAAAATCCTTTTAAACTTGAACTTCAACATAGTATGGAAAAAATGAAATAATGCCATTTACTTATTCACATGGATATTGTAATAATTGAATAATCACATGCAATATCAAAAAACACTTTCATAATGATGGAATGCATAATTTCAGACTATCATAACCACATAGCCAAGGCCTCATGCCAAGACTACCAGTAAGATTTTGTCAAGGCCTTGTGCCAAGACACTAGTTTGTATCATGAGACCTACCGATGAATCTAGGATCTATAACGGGCTCCACCCGTCACATATTAAGTCCAATGCATTCCCATATGAAAAGTTTTAAACATAACATAAACATTCATATTAAAACTAGCATACGAAATGTAAATACTTCATCCATAAACCATGAATGGTATAAAAATAACACATCCACAGTCAAACATATCACAAAACCTTAAATACAATATAGAAGTTTTGTATCATAATAAATCAACTTCAAATAAACTTAAAATCCATCAAAGGATGTTGACATAGATGAAATCAAAACTATTTGAGAGAAATATCTCCTTTTTCGAAATAATTTAAAAGTCACACATTTATTAAGGATGTAATTTAAAAGATATTTATGAATCAATGTTTCCTATACCACTTCAAAACTTTTGAAAATAAATATCATTTCAAAACATTCATGTCTATATAAATAAATCCTTAAAATCACTTTGAAAACATGGACATTAATTAAAAAAATTTAGAATGATAAATCTTTAAAACATTTAAAATTCTGATTTTGATAAAGAGTACCTTTCACAAATTCTTAAAATATTCATTTTTAAATAATTTAAAAGTCACATAACTATAAATTAAAACCTTTAATTTGAAAATATCCTTATAATCTTGTAAGGGAAGATTTGAAAATTTTATAATGACGGAAAATAGCCACACCCGCTGTATAGGTTAAAAAAAACATTCTTACCTTAATTCTGTCGAAAAGATTAAAAAGAACCTTGTTTGGAAAACGACGAAAATATTCCTTTATAGAACTCTTATAAAAAGTAAAAAAAGGTATATATGACTTTAACCCATATTCATGTAAATAGTAAAAAAGTTTTTAAATACATTTTTAAGAAACATGGATGTGGAGGATAAAGATGATCCTAGTAGATTATTACATATAAACATCCTAGGATAATAAAGAGATTGTGAAATAACCCTTACCTTGTAATTTTCCTTCATTGGGGGTAGGTTAACCTCCTGTATAATGGTAAAATAATTGTTATTAAATTATACAAGAATCATATACATTCATATGATATCATATATGATCTTTTTACATTTCTTTGTTAATAATATCTTAGAATTATCGTTGTTTCGGGTGTTAACTTACACTTTTTTTTATATGTTTTGTTACGTAAGCCATGGTTGTCATGGATTGGTTGTATCTGATTCATATCCAAAATGATATCAATTCCTTAGATACTATTATTAATCATAAAATTATAATTATACATGAATGGATACGATGTAGAATGAATCTTATCACGTTCGTGGAGACGGTAGTCCGTACGTACGCACGAGTGACAATATCATTCTTTTGATATTAAAATAATATATAATTGGATGGTATATCATATATACAGAATAATTATCGTGTCATTTTTATTATTTACATGAATTACACATCATTATTATAAGCATCAAAATAATAATTTATTGAATAACAATTACACCACGACGTGGAGACGGTAAGCTGTATGTACACACGTATGCTTACAAGTTATTCAAAGGATGGATAGAATACAGAAATATGGTTGTAAAATGTTTATAATAACATCAAAATATATATAATATACTGGAGTTATTATTTTATAATGGTAATAACAAAGAAGGAAGAAGTGGAAGAAGAAAGGAACTTGGAAAAAGGGTGGTGAAATCATTACCTCTTCTTCGGGTTCTTCCTTTTGATTTGATCAATAGGGCTCTTAGGTTGGATTTATTAATAAAGTAAGGACTCTAGGATGAAGTGAGGGAAGTTGATAGAGTATTTGGGCAGAGTTTGGCCAAGACAAAAGGCTTTGAAGGTGTGAATTAATGAGAAGGAGGAGTGCCCTTTTATAAGAGGGGTGAGGGGAACCTTTGGAAAAGCTGGAAATATTATTTTATAATAAATATATATTCGGGTTCTACTGGCTCCAAATTAGATTATTTAAAGGTTAAGGTGGGGATGGGTCGAAAACTACTCAACCAATATAATTTAGACAGGTTTGGGTTACAATATTAACCTTATCTTTAAGTATTAACTCTTAGTTAATTAGTTTCACTTTTACAATGTCTCTTTGTATTTTTATATTATATGGTTAATAAACATACTATATACATCCATGAAACCCCCAAGTGGTCCATTAATGATACACCTATCATGATATAAGTCTCTTGTCCGAACCTTAGATTTTTAAGAATTTAATATCAATTAATAATATAATATATTTTTTAAAAACACTTTTATGTCAATTTTGACCCTATTCAATAATTTATTTCTGTAAAAATCATAATAGAATGATTACTTCGAAAAAAGTTAATTAAATCATTCCTAACAAGTCATAGTAACCTATAAAATTAGTGTAGTTCCTAAAAATTCTCAAATTATATTTATTTGGGTATCTACAATATCAATCATTTTAATTGATCACTATTATAGTAATTACTGCATCACCATTGTGTCACAAATAAATTAAATTATATAATGTCTAAAAATTATAAATAAACTACGATTATGTATAAAATCGTTTTAGATTTATAATTAATATTTATTGTCTAAAATAAAATATATATAACCCTATGTAAAAATAGTTTTTCAAAATGATATTTGTTGGTGTCATTTTTTTATTCATTTTAACTTAATTAAAATAAAGTGTCCCTATCACATACAAGTGGCACCATGGGGTCCCAAAATCGACCAATAGATGTCCAGGGTCGGAAATGTATCAACCAATAAGGTTAGGAAACGTTTTATGGTAATTTTTATTATTATAATAATATTTTTTAATCCTTATTTACCGGATTTACCCTTTAACCATGGTAAATAAACTATTTACCGAAGTGATTATTCGAATTGTCTAAAAATAAAAGTTACCTATTTATAAAATTTGAACATCCTGATTCCAAATATGGAATCCATTTGTCCAAATTCAAAACACAGATGTGGTAGAAATTATTTTAAAATTAATTCCCGCTGTCAAAACAAAAAGCGTCTTTTTAAGATATAATAAATATCAAAAGATTGATACTTGTTTATGTTCGGTTTAATTGTGAAATTATGTCCAATGACCAAAATTGAATTAAATGATAAAAATATATTCTAAATATACTTTAAAACAACTCAAATTCATAGTTTATCAATATAAATTATTTCGATTAAAAAAGTTGATTTTAATTAAAATTTAGTAATTTTCACTATTCATCAAAATATTAAATTTATCTGAAAAGTACCAAAATTTCACCTTAGGATAAATTCGATACTCTGAATCCAAAAATTCAGTCCATTTTGAGAGATAAAATCTCTAAAATTTTAAAAAGTAGTTATTAATATTCATAACGGCTTGTTAGATCGGTTGTGGGGTGTGTTAGAACTTGATGTTGCGTACAACACACGTTGTTGCATTATTCAAAGGGAAGCATACCGTGGAAGCTTGGGATGTTTGATTGTACAATTTTTATGTACCGGTTCTAAAAAGTAAATTTATTTAGTAAAATTGAATATATAAAAGTTTAAAATATTGGATTTAAAAAGCGTTCACTATTAAAAGTTTGTAAAAGTGCAATACTGAAAATGAATTTGTTCTTAAATTATGTCTAAGAAACTCATAATATGGATTCTAAAATTATAAGGATTATATAATGTTTTAAAATTTAGTTAATACTATTCATATCCTCTTTGAACGTATTTTTTGGTAAGTCATGGTGCACTTGAACTCGGTGTTGCGTGTAGTGCATGTTATTGAATTATTTTGAAGAAGTACATACTATGAAATCTTTGGGTGTTAAATTCTTACCTCCTTCAATAAATTGCGTCCCCACAATTTGAAATTGTTCTTAGAAAATAAATGGTTGAAAATACATATTATCTTTGTGGGAAAACCCACATCGGAAATTGGGTTACTAAAATTTAGTCTTAATATGAGGAAAAGAGAAATGAAAGGGTCACCACCAAATTATGATCTCGATTAGGATAACATTGGTGGGAATTAGAGAAATATGATTAGAGGAAAAACGTAAATATTTATAGGTAGTGATTGAGTTCATCAGTCACAAAAAAGTGTAAAATTGAGGTCCTTAAATTCATCAATCTTTGAGGATTTGAAATACCATCGGTTCAACAAAAAATAGGATATTAGGATAACAACTTTTTGGTTTTAGGATTCCTTAAATAAAGTATAAGAATTAATTTCTTCATATAATAAGAGAAGAAGAAAAATATATTCCTGGAAAGTAGAGCTCCATCCTTTAACTAATTTCTACCACAAACTCATCTTTCACTCTAAAAGATAATAGAACGTAAAAAAATATTCTATTTATCCTATTCGTATGGGGTTCCAAAAAAACGAATTTATAATTCATCTACCAGATCTTTTAAAAAAAACTAAATTATTTTATCCCGGACATTACGTGGGTCAGTGGTAGGTGATTCACACTTGTCGCCCTTCGGTTGTGGGTTCATGTCTCACGACCTTTCTGAACGCGACGGGTTTCCACCCAACCTCTCGGTTGTCCATTTATGGAAATCCAAAAATAATCCATACTAGAACTATCCAAAATGCTTTAGTTCAAAAATGCAGATTCTTTTTGCTGCGTAATAACATGTGAACACCTTCATCATGTATTATTTTATAACACTGCAACATCTTGAATTACCATAAAACCTTCTTGATTACATTCATGATCCCTTATTACTTAAATAATAATGGATATACTTCTTCAATCCAAAAATGTTGTAAACCCCAAAAATGATGTAATATACAAATCATTAATCAATTTCAACATAGTCATGAATATCCAATATAATTTATCCAAATCAATCATGTATTATTCCAAAATCACTACCTCGGTATCTGAACTATATTATGGTTTCTCATTCTCTCAACCATATATTTTCAAAAACATTATCCTGCTATTGATTCACTTTTCTTTGTTCCACACAATCTCAAGTCCTTAATGAAATAGTACTGCAGTACAATCCTTATATAATCCATAATTATTATAACATGTAAATTGTTGATAAAACACTCAAATGGAAAAATCAACATAAGAACTCTAATCATTCATCTTCATTGGTGGTAGTATCATAACTTGGTTATTATCCAGTAGCATCATTTGCGGAATAGTCTGATGAATGTGAAATAGGTTCACATAGTGTCCAAACTCCTCGAAAATGAAGCATTGTACATTTGAAACCATTTTCTTACCCTTGCAGTCACGTACTTTGTGACCTTTTTCTCTACACTTATAACAAACTCTCATTACTTTAAAGGATTTTCCAAAGTGATTATTTCCACAATTATCACATATGGGAAAATCCTTCCTTACCTTATTCCTTTTATCTATCCTTCTCTCTACCATCCTTTCCTTCCCTGGCTTCCCTTCAAAGTCATAGGACTCCGTAAACTCTTTAGTTATCTTATCCACACATGATACTATTTCTTCATATGATGATAATATATGGGAGACTATTTCCCTTCTAAATGATGTCTTAAAACAATGAAAGATACGATCCTTCTTACTCTTTGGATCATACGTATTACTGGAGTTCACATTTCTTCTACTGGGTGCCATTTCTATACAATAGCATAAACTAGGTCAGTTTTGAATTGCAATAAATAATTCCTAATGAAAATTGAACTGTTTATGGATATAATACATAATCATAAAAAATGTAATCTTTGAGTAAGTATATACTCATGATCCCTTCATAGTGGTATGTAAATAAAATGAGAATTATCCTAATCATATCCCCCGGGAGTGTTGTAACCAAGAATGCAACATGGCCCATTTTCGTGCACCAGTTCCCATTCAAGTCTAGCTCAATGCGGTGTTTTTGGGTTTTACCCCTAGGTACATTTGTGCCAGAGCCGCCTCTACCTACTCGTATCCAGATAGGGATGTATTTCTCGAAAAACTCACAAAATCTCTACAATACCAAAATTCTAGGAAGTTCTTCTATACTTATCCTCAAAGTCTATTTTAGGGCTATGTGCTCTAATCAGAGTTTATCTAAATCTAGTTTCCCAGGTTATTGCTAAACTTCTCAGATACCAACTTTAATGCCCCGACCCCAGTTACCCAGAGTCGGTGAATTATTTTAATACATTGGCATGATTACAAGGAATCGAGTCCCAAAGGACCGATCAGTTTATCAGTCTTGTAAAATAGATTACATACATTAATGTTACATTATACTTCATAACATAGAAAACAACAACAATAATCCTTTATTAATGCCATTGTTCCCTTGTCTTAACCCTTCATATCAATCACAATATACTTCTTGGAATCCTGGGAAAAATAAATAATAGAAAGGGGTGAGATCAAACGCTCCATTAGGGTATGCAATACAGCGGAAACATTCATAAATAAGCATAAACCTTTAAGGCAATGTATAACTAAAACAAAAGCCTTTTAAACATGAACTTCAACGTAGTATGGAAAAAACGAAATAATGCCATTTACTAATTCACATGGATATTCTACTAATCGAATAATCACATGCAATAACAAAAACCACTTTCATAATGATGGAATTCATAATGCCAGACTATCATAACAACATAGCCAAGGCCTCGTGCCAAGACTACAAATAAGATTTTGTCAAGGCCATGTGCCAATACACTAGTTTGTCTCATGAGACCAACCGATGCATCGAGGAGCTATAGAGGGCCCCACCTGTAACATATTAAGTCCAATACATTACCATATGAAAAGGTTTAAACATAACATAAACATTCGTATTAAAACTAGCATATGAAATGTAAATACTTCATCCATAAACCATGAATGGTATAAAAATAACACATCCACAGTCAATCATATCACAAAATCATCAATACAATATAGAAGTTTTGTATCATAAAAAATCAACTTAATATAATCTTAAAATCAATCAAAGGATGTTGACATAGATGAAATCAAAACTATTTGATAGAAATATCTCTTTTTTCAAAATCATTTAAAAATCACACATTTATTAAGGAAGTAATTTAAAAAATATTTTTGAATCAAAGTGTCCCATACCACTTAGAAACTTTTGAAACGAAATATCATTTCAAAACATTCATGCCTATATAAATAAATCCTTAAAATCATTTTGAAAACATGTACATTAATTAAAAAGATTTATAAAGATATATCTTTAAAACATTTAATATTATGATTTTGATAAAGAGTACCTTTCATAAATTCATAAAATATTCATTTTGAAATCATTTAAAACTCACATAATTATAAAATAAAACATTTACATTGAAAATATCCTTATAATATTGTAATGTATGCTTTGAAAATTTTATAACGGTGGATAATAGCCGCACCTTCCATATAGGTTAAAAAACATTCTTACTTCAATTCTGCCGAAAAGGTAAAAAAGCACCTTGTTTGGAAAATGACGGAAAGATTCCATTATAAAACTCTTATAAAAATTCAAAAAATGGTATAAATGACATTAACCCATATTCATGTAAATATCAAAAGTGTTTTGAAATAAATTTTTAAGAATCATGGATGTGGATGATAAATAAGATCCCAATAGATTATTACGTATAAACAATCTCGGATAATGAAGAGATTCTAAAATAACACTTACCTTGTACTTTTCCTTGGTTGAGGGTAGGTTAAACTCCTGTGTAATGGTGAAATAATTTCTATTAAATTATACAAGAATCATATACATTAATATGATATCATATATGATCTTTTAACCTTGCATTGTTAATATTATCTTAGAATTATCGTTGTTTCGGGTGTTAACTTACTCGTTTTCTTTTATATGTTTTGTTACATAAGTCTTGGTTGTAATGTATAGGTTATATCTTATTCATATACATAATTATATCAAGTCCTTAGATTCTATTATTAATCAACAAATTAGAATTATACTTGAATGGATATGATGGTGAATGAATCTTATCACGTTTGTGGAGACAACAGTCTGTATGTACGCACAAGCGACAATATCATTATTTTATATTAAAATAATATATAATTGGATGGTGTATCATATATAAAGAATAATTATCATTTCATATTTATTATTTACATGAATTACACATCATTATTATACCCATCCAAATAATAATTTATTGAATAACAATTACACCACGATGTGGAGACGGTAAGCCGTACGTACGCACATATGGTGACATGTTATTTAAAGGATAGATAGAATTCTCAAATATGGTTATAAAATGTTAATAATAACATCAAATTATATATAATATACTATAGTTGTTATTTTATAATGGTAATAACAAAGAAGGAAGAAGTGTAAGAATAAAGGAACTTCGAAAATGGGTTGTGAATCATTACCTCTTTTTCGGGTTCTTCCTTTTGATTTGATCAAAAGGGCTCCTAGGAAGGCTTTCTGACTAAAGGAATGCCTCTAGGATGATGTGAGGGAAGTTGGGAGAGTATTTAGGAAGATCTTGGCCGAGACAAAAGGCTTTGAAGGTGTGAATTATTGAGGAGGAGTGCCCTTTTATAAGAGGGGTGAGGGGCACCTTTGGAAAAGATAGAAATATTATTTTATATTAAATTTATATTAGTTTTATAATGGCTCCAAAGTGGATTATTTAAAGGTTAAGGTGGGTATGGGTCGAAAACCACTCATCAAATATAATTTATACAGGTTTGGGTTACTATATTCACCTTATATTTAAGTATTAACTCATAGTTAATTAGTTTCACTTTTACAATTTCTCTTTGTATTTTTATATTATATGGTTAATAAACATATTATATACATACAAGAGACCCCCATGTGGTCCATTAATGATACAAATATCATTATTTAAGTCTCTTGGATGACCCTTTGATTTTTAGGAATTTAATATTAATTAATAATATAATATTCTTTTAAAAAAACTTTTATGTCAATTTTGACACTATTCAATAAATGATTTTTGAAAAAAAACATAACAGAATTATTACTTCTAAGAAAGTTAATTAAATCCTTCCTAACATGTCATAGTAACATATAAACTTAGTGTAATTCATAAAAAAGCTCAAATTATATTTATTTGGGTATCTACAATATAAATCATTTTAATTGTTCACTATTATGATAATTACTGCATCACCATTGTGTCCTAAATAAATTAAATTATTTAATGTCTAAAAATTATAAATAAACTATCATTATGTAGAAAATATGTTTAGCTTTCTAATTAATATATATAGTCTAAAAACAAATATATATAACCATATGTAATAATTGTTTTTCAAAAAGATATATGCTTGTGTCATTTTTGTATTCATTTTAACTTAATTAAAATAAAGTGTCTCTATCACATACAAGTGGAGCCATGGGGTCCCAAAATCAACCCAAAGATGTCCAGGGTCGTACATGTATCAACCAATAAGTTTAGGAAACGTTTTAGGGTAATTGGGTATTATTATAATATTATTTGTTAACCCTTATTTACCGGATTTACCCTTTAACCATGATAATAAAATATTTTTCGAAGTAATTATTAGAATTGTCTAAAAATAAAAGTTACCTATTTAAAAAATTTGAACATCCTAATTGAAAATATGGAATCCATTTTTCCAAATTCAAAACACAGAAGTGGCAGAAATTAATTTAAAATTATTTCCCGCTGTCAGAAAAAAAAGCGTGTTTTTAAGATATAATAACTACCAAAATATTGATATGTGTTTATGTTCAGTTTAATTGTGAAATTATGTCAAATGACCAACATTGTATTAAATGGAACAAATATATTCTAAATATACTTTAAAACCACTCAAATTCATAATTTATCAATATAAATTATTTCAATTAAAAAAGTTGTTTTTAATTAAAATTTTATAATTTTCACTATTCATCTAAATATTAAAGTTATCCTAAAAGTACCAAAATTTCACCTTAGGCTATATTCGATACTCTGAAACCAAAAAGTAATTTCGTTTTGAGATATAAAATCTCTATAATTTTAAAAAGTAGGTATTACTATTCATAACGGCTAGTTTGATCGGTTGTGGTGTGTGTTAGAACTCGATGTTGCGTACAACACATGCTATTTCATTATTCAAATATAAGAGTACTGTGGAAGCGTGGGATGATTCATTGTCAATTTTTGATATACCCGTTCAAAAAAGTAAATTTATTTAGTCAAATTTAATATGTAAAAGTTTAAAATATTGGTTTTAAAAAGTGTTCACTATTAAAAGTTTGTAAAAGTAAAATACTGAAAATGAATTTGTTCTTACATTATGTCTACTAAACTCATAATATGGATTATAAAATTATAAGGACTATATAAAGTTTTAAATTTTAGTTAATACTATTCATAACCTCTTTTTAACGGCTTGTTTGGTAAGTCATGGTGCGCTTGAACTCGTTGTTGCGTGTAGTGCATGTTATTGAATTATTTTGAAGAAGTACATACTATGAAATCTTGGGGGTGTTAAATTGTTAAAAGAAACACTCAACGTGCATGACCGTTTATGATGGTAAATTATAAATTTACACCATTCTTAGGAATGATGTGAAATTACATTATCTTGTGTCATATTATATCAGGATGAACAAATAGGTAATATTATTGATTATTATTTTTATACCTTATTTTAATATTTAAAATTTTATGGGATTTTATTATTATGTTTATAATTATTTCAGAAATGATGATTTCACAATGAGATTCTTGTTATATGGGATGATAAATGAATTTATTTCTTATAGAAATTTTCCATGATTTAATATTAAAGGAAAAAAAGGTGTTCTATTTGTGAATATAGTACACACTCAGTTAGGTTGAAACATTCATTTAAGATTGTGTATCTAGGACATCATAGATTTTTACCCTGACAATGTAAATACAGATCATGGGTGTCCTCATTTGATGGGAATTAAAAATAAGGTACAAAACCATCTCCACTAAAAAGTGATAAACTATTTGAGATGTTAAAATATATGGACACAAATTTTTGAAAAAATTCATAGAAAACCCATTAGAAAAGTCGATGTATAAAGAGATCATTTTTAAAAAAATTGTCATGTTTGAATTATTTTAATGTTTGAACTTTTTATTGATTTTATGTATTTGGAAATAATTATATGTGATATCACTATCATCAAATTTTTAAATTCTATATGAAAAATAATAGAACTAAAGCTGGGTTAGACATTAATAACATGCGTAAAAATGATGGATTTGTGTTAGTAAAGGGTGAAAGAATAAATATTCTTCCTCCAACTCCTTACACTATTTCAAGGAAATAGATATTTCAATTTTACATCATCTTCAATGATTCAATGGTTCTAAAGGGGTATTTTTCAAATATTAAGAATTTCATATTAGGGAATTATATTAACTTTATTAGCCTGAAATCAAATGAATGACATGTTTTTATGCCGGATATAATGCATGTATCTTTATATTGAATTTTTCCTAATAATTTATTTCATACATTAACCAATATCTATTTTTCTCCAACATTATATGAAGGGAAGTTATAGACTTAGGAAAATTTCAAACAGTACAATTTTTTTTGTCATATTACTTGAATTTATGATTTTATCCTCACCATAATTCTTGGATATGATGATTCAGTTTGATAGAGAGATAGTATTATATCGTCTAACACATTATAGTTGGATGTACACCATTAAATGTTATATGGAAAGTTTCAAATGTTTTGTAAAAAATCAATGTAGGCTAGAAAATTATATTTCAATGTGATATTGTATTGAGGAAGTCATTGAATTTTGTAGTAACTACTTGTCCTATGTGGAAAGCATTGGTTTACTAAAACCTCATCAGACTAGGAAGCTTATGGGTGAATAATGTTATAGATTGGATGTTATTAGAGTTATTATTATAGAAAAGTAGTAGGACATCATTTATTTTTTCCAATGTAATTTAAAGGATGAAATATATTTTGATAATTGTAAATTATTTTATAGTCAGATAAATCCATAAAAGGGATGAAATATGGATAATAAATATGGAAAATAAATTATTTATATGCTGGTTTTGAAACCATATTCTTATGAAGTCGACAAAAAATATGAATTCATTTTCATAATGTCTTCAATGGTTTAACATAGGACTTAGTACAAACATATTTTATTTAATGATTATGTAATTAGTGGTTATAATTTCAAAACAATTATCATGATGAATGTTATACCATGAAAAATATCATAATTGAAGTTGCGGATAAAATAATTCATGTAACTATTACCAAGGAGATAAATCCACTTTATAAGAATATTTCATAATTTGTTTTCATCAAAAAAATTTGTGAGTAAAAATATGAAAACTTTTAAGTGTGAATTTTTTAATATAATTGGGTTTATCATAATATTTTAGTTAAAATTTATGATTTGAGGTTCATAAAAGTGAATTCAGTAAGGAATGGTTCAAAAACAAAACATTTCTAACGGAATCACATGAATTATAGGAATTTATGCAAATATAAAGTCGTGAATTGTTTCTTTGTCAACAAAAAGCAATAAATGGTTTGATTTCAATTGAACCGAGGATAACCATTTCCTTGGTACATCACAATAATTTCACAGTAGTCCCAATGTATATAAGGTAATGTATGTTAAAGTAGACTATAATGGGGAGATTCAGATACTTGATATAGTGTTTAAAAACCTTCAACCTATAATAAAAACAAGATAGTTCCATAAAAAGTTATATATTTTATTGTAATATAAATAATGTAACATCATTTTATTAAAATTTTATTGCGTCATATACATAATCTAACATTATAATTCAACCACTTATGCAGATAATGGATTCTGAACATGCCAATCATCCCAATTCTTAGGAAAAATAGGTTTCTCTACATGTGGATGCTCCCAATGTAGTGTAATAGTACATTTCTACACATATTGATGTTACTTATACTGAGGAGAAACATATTAAAAATGTTTAATCCAAGGAGAGAATTAAAGGGGAAAAAATATTTCATAAAAATGTAGCGTTGTATTAAGATGGTGTTAACAAAAAAAAGTAACGCGAGAAGGAGGGACATCAAATTCATGGTTAGATGGAATTCACATGACCAACCTGTTAATCCCAAATGTTTATTTTAATTGGTTACAATAGAATAAACACTTCAATACATAGTTTTACTGATTTATATACAATAAAAATATTTTTCACATTGTTAAGGGACTAATTTACGAATATATTAAGAAATAAATATCATATACTATTGATATTTTTCAAAAAAAAAATGAAATTGTCATTTACTCTTCATTATCATCTTTGGAGTTTAATTATACTAGATTAATGTCGAATGAAATTATTATTAATTGTCATTAGAAAGGCTCATAAAGGATTGGTAATAACTATTACGAAGCACCATCTCATGGATAATGAATGGAATGCAATCCCACACCGATAATAAATGCATACACTCATGATAAACCAAGAAATATGGAATTAAAATCCTCATCATCAAAACGAGGCATATTTTGAAGTAACTTTTCATTTGTATAACATTACTTAAAAATACGGTTATCAATCACATTGATTAAAAATTTATAATTTATGAAATATCAAATCACAACTAAAAATAATTATCATGTAGAAAAATCAACATACCCTTACCATTAAAAAATGATGGGGTTTGATTCACATGAAAAAATTTATGGACGAATGCTAATTTAAATAAATATAGTATTCTAATAGATGAAAACACACAAAAAGAATGTGAATAATGTTTGAGTTAGATATAATAGAAACTTATTATTCTTTAAATCAATATTATATACCAATGACAAATTATGTTTCTATATTTTTTATCTGGTATATACATATGAATCATCATTGATTGTACCCAATGAATTCCTAAATTTAGTGTCCTTGAAGTGTTTAGAACTATAAGCACATTTTATAGGTGACTGGTATTGAGTGTCTCCCCAATCCTATTTTGATAAAGGAACACATAAGGGTATAATGATAAGATAAGGAAAAATATACAGACTTGAATAGATTCTCAATAAGAAAATAATAATTAGCAGTATAAGTTGGTATTTAATGTTATGATAATTCTTCAAAGAGAAGAAGAAACACAAAAAAACCACTACACATAGGCCCTCCTAGATTTATTGAAATACATTAACCTAAAAGTTATTCTTTATCATTGTTAATAAATATTTTCATAACTATTTTTCTGAAATGTGGAGGAAAATAATTATACCTTTCTAATACTTATAATCTACGAGGTGAGAAATATTTTGATTTTTATTTTTGAGAACCCACCTATTTTCTTGTTATGAGCATTATAGTGTAAAATATACAAGGTGATATTCTACAAAAGAAATTCTTGTGATAGTGGGGATTGATGTATCTTAAAATATGAGTAATGATATTGTATTTCCCCTTCATAATTTGGATGTTGACATAATCAATATTTTCTTCAGATCATTCATAGAATTTTCGCATGATCTTAAAAAATCCATGTTAATAATGAGGTTTTCTATTAAAATATATTTTTTATTCAAAACCCTTATAAATCATTTAAATTGTTTTTAATGATTAATATAATCATATAGAGAATGGAAAGGTGAAATAGAAGGTCAAATATAAATATTCTAAAGGATCATCCAATTGATCTAATGTCTTTCATAAAGTATATTTCCCCACCATTTAAACATTGACATTTACTAATTTTACAAATATCATGCGGAAAAAATGTTCAAAAATAGTGATATGACCAAAATTTATTCTGATAAAAAAATATATTTGATGATTCATAAATTTTTCTTATGACTTTTCCATTACTATAGTTTTAAAGATAACAAAATATTTTTTAAATATTTCTTACAAAACCTTTTATATCCAATTTATTTTATAATTATTTTATAATACACATACTTTTGGAATAATCATAAATGTTAATAAATTATTCATGAGTTTATACTAACTTTCTTCATTACGATCATCGTAAAAAGATTGGATCCCATAACAATCAGATTCACTTTATTAGATTAGTTATAAGACATGTTTATTTGTCTTTCATATTGAAATAATCATTATAATCAGAATTATATCCAAATAGATAAAAATAGGATCCATATTTCATAAATATCATCATAAATATATTTTTAAAGAGATATATCAGATTAACCTGAGTTTGAAATCAAGATACGAAAAACTTTTTTATCGTATTGATACTTTTTTCTTATACATTGTAAGGGTTCAATATAAAATGTGGTTAGACATTCTGTAATGATATATCACTAAAGTGAAAACTGTTCATGATATTAAATAAAGCATGGATAAAATATGATCATTAGAAAAAATATGAATGTTGGAAGGATTTCCTATAAATACATCATCATTTGAAGAGTTTGAATTTGTTGATTCTTTTTTTATCGGGAATTTTATAAAGTCTATAAAGTATGAACAACTTTATCATAGTCTCTTATATTCCCGTAGAGAGTGTTTGTCTTAAGTAAACCTTGTATGGTATCTTCCTTAAGAAATTTATTTGCAAATTATTTGTTCATTTTGATTGTGTGAATACGATAGAGGGATTCCTAGGCTAGTAAAATAGATATACTGATCATTTTATTGATCTAGGGCACATGGGATAGTGTGATAGAATCTTATCCATCAGATTAAGAGATAATAGAGATAGGTAGACAAGGATGTTGATCATCTTATTATTGTATTTTCATATCAAGGAAATAAAAACAATATTTAATGTTTAAAACAAGGAATACCATTATCCAATGTTTTTTGATACCTCACTCTTTAGGTTAAAATACATATATATATTAATGATAATTAATTATTATATTGATTTTTATTGATTTACTTGTTTTATACAAGTAATTTATATCTTATATGCATATTTTTTATTATTTCATCTTAATAATGATTAATATTATAAACCAAATCTGTTACACTAATCAGTTCTGCTATGAATCCAAGGCAAACATACATAATTGTATCTACCTTTAATATGATTTATTTACTCTACTTATATTGAATATATTGTTATATCATTTCACATACTCTAATTTTATCATAACAAAACTAATTATGATACCTTGATATAATTGTACTGAAGGTAAAACCCAAATTATATTCTTTTACTTAAAATGGGTTTTGAATTTATTTTAATTTAAATACTTTTATACAATTATTTTTAAAACTAAAATTATCCCAGTTTATGTAATTAGTCCATATATGATATATTAATTAAATCCTAATTAGTATACTTCTAATATACTAATATAAAATTATGGAGAGGCCATTAAGGTATTTCTTGGTCTTGTTAATGTAGATGAAACACTCAATCAAGAATGGCCATATGTCTTGGATATAATTGTATACATGAGGTGGTTTTTCAAAATTTCTGTTTCCAGTAGCTGATATACAATTTTAATTTTTTTTTAAAATACTAATTATATTTTCTACATCCATATATATCATTATTATTTGGTGGAAAACCCAGTTAAATAAAATTTGACTACTTAGTCCTCACATTAATTCTACCCAAAAAATATCATTGGAAGAAGAGGAATATTGGATATTAGTGCAAATACTGGCTATAATTTCTGATAAAAAACTAATAGATGATAGAATCTTCATAATACAAATGATTTTATCCCTTTCATTACATTTTCATTTTTGTCTTTTTTAGGAAGAATTGGTTGCTCATTACAACCAATTTGGATGCTATAATGATTTATTTTCTTGTATTCAATGAATGGATACACAAAAAATGACCACACATGATTATTTTTACCAATTTTTAATACACTACATGATAAAATTTACAAATAAAGATCATTTTATTCATTTTATATTATATTTTAATGATTTTTTGATTTGGAAGTATTTAAATATCATTAAAATCATGGGATAAATATTGTTTATGAGAACATGAATCATATTAATATCTTAATGTAGATAAGTTTATGGTATATATAATAATATTTTACTTTTAAAACATATTTCAAAATAAATTTAATATTTTTCTCAATGTTTTTTTATGTTTGAAAAAAATTAATGGAAAATAATATTTTTAATATATCTATGAACTTATGAAAGTTGTCATAATTTATCAACAAACTAGCATTCCATAAGATGTATTTCTGATGATAACTACAATTTCACTTAAAAATATTAGTATTCATTTGTTTATTAATACTTTTCCAGTGCTACTTGGACTGTTGATAGTCCCCCTATTCTATAGAGGGAAATAATTTTTTTAGAAATGAAAGGATCAAATACATGGTGCCAAAATTTATATAGACATCATGATTCACTCATGTACTAATAAATATCTCCAAACGTTTCCTTTTATTTATTTAATCTATTTATGTTTGGTATTGTGTTTTTCTATTATGAAAATTAATCAAAGTTCATGTTTTTAGTTTAAAATTCAGATTTTATATAACAAAATGTGTGACTCACTGAAAACAAAGAAAATTCTCTCGTATTGTCTTGATACATTAGGAAAATGACCCATTAGTCAATTTTGATGTGTAAGAATCATCCATATATCAATTTGGCACAAAATTTGACTAGTATGAATCATAGTATGTGTTCTCAATTTTGAAATTACAGTTT
Organism: Viscum album; assembly: GCA_963277665.1. Lineage (NCBI taxonomy): Eukaryota > Viridiplantae > Streptophyta > Magnoliopsida > Santalales > Viscaceae > Viscum > Viscum album. The sequence continues at coordinate 1,076,600,112 of OY728129.1, forward strand.
AGTTAAAAAAGTATTGAAGTCAATGAAAGCCTAGAGAAAACACTCCTATTTTATGGATACTACAGTAAAAACAATCGTTAACTCATTTTTGATGGGTAGGAATTGAATATACATTAATATGACACATTTTGTGACTGTTATGGCTCTAAGTTCCTGTTTGTATTTATAATTGTCATTTTAGTTTATAATACATGCGACATACTCGACATTGAAATAACACAATCTGATTATTTTGATACTCTATGGGAAAAAAATCCATAAATCATTTGTTCTGTGTGGAAATTATTCACACGTGAAAATGATATAAGACGTGACAAGTATGACAAAGAAGGTTTGGGTTTTGTTTAAAAAATACTTTTGTGTTAAAAATACACATGGAATACCAAAAAATAAGGAAAAATTTTATATTTATTTTATACATAAGGGAAATGATTCAAGAGTCATTTGTGACATAAATGAATTATTTTTTCCTTAGGCTAACACATGTTGCCACCATTATGATTTGAAAAGAGTATTTTTAGTATAAGAGGTCATTATAGATAAAAACGTGTATGAATCACTATAAATTTATAAAACTCACATTAATTTTATTAATAATTTTTTTAAAAAAACCATATGACATTCTCGATGTGTTGGTATTACCCATATATCAATCTGATACATGGTATGACTGGTATGACCTAAAATGTGTTTTTTAATTAAAAATTACATTTTAGTAAAAAAGATATATGAAATAATCCAATATTTTCCAATGCATTCATATTGGTTTGATACTTTATAATAAAGGTCTATATGTCATTCTTAAATTACATTAATCTATTATAACTCAATCTGATACATGGTGTGACCAATATGACTCAATATGCATGTTTTTCTATTAAAAATTGATATTTTTGTTAAAAAATTGTGCTACTCACAGGAAACCAATAAGAAATTCTCATATTTCTTTGATTAATAATGAAAATGGCACATATTTAATTTGTGATATGTATGAATCTATCACATGTCAATATAACACATGAGGTGACTGGTATATCTCAATGTGTGTGTCTTTAATTTAAAAAGGTTATTTTAGTAAAAAAATATGTACCACTCAATAAAAAACCACAAAACACACTACAAATGTCTAGAAACATTAGTAAAATAATTATTAATTTATTCATGGCATGTAAAATTAAACCACACTTTAATCTGACACATGGTGTCGTTATTTGGACTCAAAGGTTGTGTTTTTATTTAAATTTGACATTTTAGTTCAAAATACATATGACATAACCCAAACCATGAAACCATGTTTACATTTCTTTGATAAATTATTAAAATAATCTATATGAAACTTTTGATATGTAGGAATTTGTTGGACCTCAGTCTATTAAATGTGGTGGCAGATATTACTTGAAATGATTATTTTCATTTTTAAATTTATATTCTTTTTAAAAAGATGTGTTAAATTTAAAAAACTTATTAAAAAACTTAACATTATTTTGATACTTTAAGAAAATATTAAATAATACATTTTAACATTTTGTAATTATATGTAGCTCAGTTTGATACAATGTGTTACCAATATGAATAGGATTGGGTTAATTTAGTTTAAAATAGATATTTTTGTTAAAATGTTAATAACTACTAAAAAACCAAATAAATAAGATCGTAATATCTCTCTATTTTTTGAAAAAAATATATATTTCATCTGTGACATGTAGGAATAATCCGCACCTCAATATGAAACACTATATTATAGGTATGACTTAAAGTGTGTGATTTCAATTTATAAAGTATAATTTTGATAAATAAAATCATTTCTCACTAAAAAACATGAAAACACACATGGATTATATTAATACATTGCGAAAATGATACCTGTTTCATTTTTTCATTTATGAATCAACCATATGTTAATACTACTCGTGGTGTAACCGGTATAACTCAAAGTACATTTTTTTATTTCCAATTGAATTTTTTGTTCAGAAGAGTTGTGACATACTAAAATCCAAAAAATGAATTCATATAGATTTGGGGATTTATAATAATGATTCCTAAGATATTTCAGACATATATGAATCAACCTCACCTTAGTCATATACACATTATGGCCACTATGACTGAAAATGTGTGTGTTTTGTTTAAAATTAGAATTTTTGTTAAAATGATGCTCAGAATACTCATAAATTAGAAAAAATCATTCATATTATTTAAAAAATTTAGTGAAATATTCCATAATACATTCTATATGTGTAGGAATTAGTCATATCTTAGTATGATACACGAGGTGACTCACATTACTCGAAATGTGTGTTTTTAGTTCAAAAAAAGATAATTTTGTTAAAACAAAATTCACGCATTAAAAACATTGCTAGCACATTCATATTGTTTTTTTCTTTGATAAAGTGATTTATAAGACATTTCTGACATGAAATAATCATTTTCACGTTAATTTGACCCATGATGTGATTAGTATGACTCAAAATGAGTGTTTCTAGTTTATAATGGAATTTTAATTGAAACATGTAACACTCACTTAAAACCTATAAAAACACTCTGATTTTCTTGGTACGTTAATAAAATAGTCCATTAGTCATTATTATGTGTAATAATCAATCTCGTATCAATTTGACACAAGGTTTGACCTGTATTTCTCAATGTGTATGTTTTTATTTAAAATTAATAATTTAGTTTAAAACCGTAGTCAGATATTTAATGCCTCGAAATTTCACTTTTATTAACTTTATACATCAGGAAAATTATTCCTAAATAACTCTTGATGTGTAGGAATCAATCACACATTAGTATGACATAAAGTGTTCCCATCATGACTTGATGTGTATGTTGTTAGTTTAATATTGAGAGTGTATTTCAAAATCCTATGTTACATACTTAAAATCAAGAAAATGCACTCAGATGTTTTTTGATACTTTTGGAAAATTACCTATAAATAATATTTGTTTCCTTTAAATTAACCACACATTAATATGATATGGTTTATGCGTGGTTTGACTCAATGTGTATGTTTTCCTTTTAAAACTAAAATTTTATTAATCCATTGTTTCAATTTTTTTGTTTAATTAATTTATTTATTGTATTACTAACATATGATTTTTTTTTAATATCGGACGCCACCTAATCTTGAGATGGGGTGGTTTTCCTAGAAATTAGTGACATGATCATGCTATTTTGAGAGATTTTCGGGGAAATAAGATAATAAAATATTAATTTTTTTATATTTCTTGATGTTTGAGTAAATTTTAACTACCAATGTTATTATATAAACCAATATTTTAAATGTTCTAAATATATATATTTTTCTTTTAGGATGTAAATTTAATTGATTATTAATTTCATTTTATAGTGTTCTATAATTTCATAATTGTAATTTTGTATCCACACTTTTATTTAGGGTAGGAATAGTGTATAGAAATGGTAACATTATCAATACCAAAAAAGAGTTGATAAAGTTCCCCATTTATTAGTAATTGTTTTAGTGATAATGAAGTTGAATTTTATTTTCCCTATTCTTTACACTGATAAAATTTATTAGATTTTAATGATTTTTAAAACATCAATTTTTCTCATTGATATAGGATGTTTCTAGTGTTGTTGAAGCCTATATCTATAGTAGTGTGAGAGTAATCTTCTAGATTTTAAATTTCACACCAGAGGTAAACATGTCTTAAAAACTACATCAGAATGATGTCTCAGATTGATTTTCCAGGACCCATATTTTTAAAGGTGTTGAGAAGGATATAATACATGCCAAATATAAATGATTCGCGAATGAAGATCATAAATGGAGGTATAGTTTCCAAACACTAGACAAGGGAAAATAAATCAGGGAGATTAACCGATCAAATGAGCAGAAGGGACACCATTTGGGAGTGGTCAATCGCCTTGATAGGAACAAGCAGTGAAATGTATGATGTGAACCGGGGAAGGCCATGTGGAATTACTAAAATGAATGAGTGGGGTAAGTGGTTTTGATGAATATCCAGGATCCAAAGGACAACACCCTTAATCAAGAGTCATAAGAAAACCCATACAAGATCATTGAGGTGCTTACTAAAAATGTGAATGGGAAAGAGAAACCAAGGGGGTTGAAGGAAGACTCCAAATTAGAAATATCAAGATAGAATAATATATTGAATAAATAATCATATAATTTTGAATGAATATAATATTAAAATAATGGAATGAAAATGAACAATTTCCCATGAAAATTAAAACTACACCCACATAAAATTCAACGATGAAGACAACATATACAATTTATTATTTTAATTTAATGTTTACTTGTGGATTACTATATCAAGTACAAAAATGGAACCATACCTTTCTCCACCATCATCCATGAACATGGACTATAATAATTTGACGCATAATGAATAAAAGATAAAATAATAAAAAAACAAGAAAAATAAAAATATAAACTCATATATTGGGATCAATTACCTTACACTGATACTTCATTATTTATTACACCATATTTTTTCTTTAGTGAACAACATGTATCCCCTAACATGTATTAAACTAGTATCAGGAACATGACCAGGAACCAATATCTAAACATCAATACTCTTTAGATCAACAACCAGTGATTCATGAACTCTAATAAACATACTCATATGCATCAATTAACATTAGATATATACAACCAAGACAAATAATGGTTGTGAAGAAACCATGAATATTCCTTGGAAACATTAAAATATAAAGGGTTTGGAGTGACAAATAAACTGAAAAGAATCAAAGCAACACTATCATAAATGATGAAAAATGGGGTAAAATAGGTGACCAACTTAGGTGGTCCCCAGTATAAACTTTCACTACTATCAAATTTGATCACCATATTATTAAATAAAAAATAATATATCGTTCTTAATCCCCCCAACACTAAATATTAATCTTTCATGATGTTGGTATTCATTTTTTTTAAAAATTCATTATTTAATATGAATGCCAATATGATTTTAATTATGAAATATAATTTCTATACCATCTAAAGTTTTTTTATTTATACCTTTTTTGATGGATATGATGTAACACCCCAAGCTTCCACAATATGCTTCTCTTTGGATAATGCAGTAGCATGTGTTGTACGCAATATCGAGTTCTAACACACACCAAAACCAATCAAACTAGCCATTATGAATAGTAAAACCCACTCTTTTAAATTTTATACATTTTATCGTTCAAAATGGACTTCATTTTTGGATTCGTAATATCAAGATTATATTAGGGTGAATTTTTGGTACTTTTATGGTCACATTCATATTTTGATGAATAGTGAAAATTACTAAATATAAATTAAAAACAACTTTTTTAATCGAAATAATTAATAGTGATAAATTATTAATTTAAGTGGTTTTAACATATATTTAAATTTTAATTTTACCATTTAATCCAATTTTGGTCATTGTACATAATTTCACATTTAAACTGGACATATAAAATTGTCAATCTTTTGACAGTTATTGTTTCTTAAAAACACGCTTTTAGTTTTGATAGTGGGAATTAGTTTTAAATTAATTTCTGCCACTTCTGTGTATTGAATATGGAAATATGGATTTCATATTTGGAATCAGTATGCCCAAATTCTATAAATAGGTAACTTTTAATTTTAGACATTTTGAATAATTACTTCAGTAAATATTTTATTTACCATGGTTAAAGGGTAAATCCGGTAAATAAGGGTAAAATAATAATATTATAATAATATTAAATTAGCTTAAAACATGCACTAACCCTATTGGCTTATACATTTCCGTCCATGGTCAACTTTGGGACGATTTTGGGACCCCATTGATCCACTTGTATGTGATAATGACACTTTATATTAATAAAGATAAAGTAAATACAAACATGACAAAAGCATATATCTTTTTGAAAAAAAATCACATATGGGTATATATGTTAAATTTTAGACTATAAATATACATTAAAAATCTAAAAAAATTCTTAGAAAATTGGATTTTATTTATAATTTTTAGACATTGAATAATTAAATTTATTTATGACACAATAACGATGCAGTATTTTTCTTATTAGTGAAAGAAACAAAGAATTAGTATTATAAATGCTAAAATAAATATAATTAGAAAGGTTTTATGCCATCCAAAAATTTTATTGGATAATAATAAATTTTAGGATTTTGTTAATGATTTTTTTAGAATTAATAATGTTGTTAAGACTTTAACTAAAATAAATTATTAAATAATGTCAAAATTGACATAAATGAATTTTTAAAACAAATATTATATTATTAATTGATATTCTATTCTTAAAAATCTAGGGCTTGGCCAAAGAACTTATATAATGATAGTTGTATCATTAATGGACCACTTGGGGGTCTCTTGGAATTATATAGTAAGTTTATTAACCATATAATATAAAAATTTAAATTGACATGGTAAATGTCAAAACTATTTAATTAATAGTTAAATATAATATATAATTTTAATATATTGACCCAAACCTGTCTAAAATCAATTATATGAAAGGATTTGAACCCATCCCCACCTTATACTTTGAATAATACACTTTGGAGCCATTAGAAATCGAATATAAATTTATTATAAATTAATACTTTAAGTGTTTCCTAATGAGCCCCTCCTACGCCATATAAAAAGACACAAACTTTAAAAAATTATTCATTTCATCAATGCCTTTTGGATGGGCCAAACCTTGTCCAATTATCCTCTAAAATTCCATCACTTCAACCTAGAGGCCTTCCATTGGTCAAAAAGCCAACCTATGGTGCCCTTTTTATCAAATCAATGGGATGAACCCGAAGAAAAGGTAATGTTTTCACCACCCCCTTTCATGTTCCATTCTTCTTAAACTTCTTCTTTATTTTTTAATTCCATATTAAAATAATAACTCCAGTATATTATATATATTGTGTTGTTATTATATATAGGGTACAACCATATTCATTATTCTATCCATCCTTTGAATGATATGTCACCATGCGTGCGTACGTACGACTTACCATCTCCACATTGTGGTGTAATTGTTATTCAAAACATTATTATTTGGATGGGTATGATAATGATGTCTAATTTAAGTAAACAATAAATATAACATTATAATGATTCTTTATATATTATATACCATCCAATTATATATTATTTTAATATCAATAGAATAATAATGTCTCTCGTGCATACGTACGGACTACCGTCTCCACGAACTCGATGAGATTCATTCCCCATTGTATCCATTCAAGTATAATTTTATTTTTTATGATTAAAAATAATTTTTAAGGACTTCATATCGTTATTGATATGAATAATATACATCCTATCCATAAAAAACAAGTCTTTTATAACAAAACATATAAAATAAAATGAGTATGTTAACACTCGAAACGACGATAATAATAATATATTGTTAATAAAGAAATGTTTAAAGATCATATATGATCTCATATTAATGTATATTATTCATGTATAATTTAATAAAAATTATTTCACCATTATACATGAGGTTCAACGTACCATCAACTAAAGGAAAGTGCAAGGTAATGGGTTTTCATCTCACTCTTTATTCCGGTGAGATTCATGAAATATTCCCACTATTACCTTTTGTGTTGTATATGTACTACCCATAATTGTATTCTTTGTGTAATTCAATTTAATTGATCTTTATTTACATATTCATTGAATGATTACTCTTTCCTGGGGTGTATGTTTTGTAAGTAACCAAATTGGTTATGGTTTATTTCACAATCTCTTCATTATGTAAGGTTGTTTATACGTAATTATTTACTGGGACCTCTTTATCATCCACATCCATGTTTCTTAAAAGTCTATTTCAAATCATTCTTATTATTTTATAGACTATGGGTAAAATTAATTTATACCCTTTTTTACTTTTTATAAGATTTTTATAAAAGAATCTTTCTGTAGTTTTCCAAATAAGGTCCTTTTTATCCTTTTCGACAGAATGATGGTAAGAATGACTTCTTTAACTTATACGGCAAGTGTGGCTATTTTACGCCATTATAAAATCGTAAAAGCTTACATTATAATATTATAATAATATTTTCAAAGTAAATGTTTTATTTTATAATAATGTGACTTTTAAATGATTTCTAAATGAATATTTAGGAATTTGTGAAATGTACTCTTTTTAAAGATCAGGATTTTAAATGTTTTAAAAATTTATCTTTCTAAATCTTTTTAATTAATGTCAATGTTTTCAAAATTATATTAAGGATTTATTTATATGGGCATGAATGTTTTAAAATGATATTTATTTTTAAAAGTATCAAAGTGGTATGGGACACTTTTATTCAAAAATATCTTTTAAATTACTACCGTTATAAATGTGTGACTTTTCAATGATTTCACATAAAAAGATTTTTTTCTCAAATAGTTTTGATTTCATCTATGTCCACATCCTTTGATAGATTTAAATATTATTTTATGTTGATTTTTTATGATACAAAACTTCCATTTTGTATTGAAGGTTTTGTGATATGTTTAACTATGGATGTGTTGTTTTTATAACATTCATTATTTATGGAAAAAGTATTGACATTTCGTATGCTAGTTTTAATATGAATGATTATGTTATGATAATATCTATTCATATGAGAAATGCATTAGACTTATTAAGTGACGGGTGGAGCCCGATATAGCTCCTAGATGCATCGGTTGGTCTCATGAGACCAACAAGTGTCTTGGCACAAGGCCTTGACAAAATCTTATTTGTAGTCTTGGCACAAGGCCTTGACTATGTGTTTATGATAGTCTGGCATTATTCATTCCATAATTATGAAAGTATTTATTGATATTACATGTGATTATTCGACTAGTAGAATATCAATGTGAATAAGTAAATGGAATTATTTTGTTTTATTTTTGCCATATTATGCTGAAGTACATGTTTAAAAGGCTTCAGTTTTAGTTATACATTGCCTTAAATGATTATGCTTATTTATGAATGTCTCCGCTGTATGGTTATCCTTAATGAGCATCTGAGCTCACCCCTTTCTAGGTTTTATTTTTCCCAGGATTCCAAGAAGTGTATTGTTATTGATATGTAGGGTTAAGACAATGGAATAATGGCATTCGTGAAGGATTATTTATGTTGTTTTGTATGTTAATAAGTGTAATGTAATATTCACGCGTGTAATCTATTTTCCAAGACTGCTAAACTGAATGGTCCTTCGGGAATTGATTCCTTGTAATCATTCTAATGCAGTAAAATAATGCACCATCATTGGGTAACTGGGTTCGGGGCGTTACAATTGGTATCAGAGGAAGTTTAGTACAAACCATGGAAGCTAGATTTAGATAAAATCTGATTAGAAAACATAGACATAATATGGACATATATGAGTAGTATAGAATAATTTCCTAGAATTTTCGTATTTTAGAGATTTTGTGAGTTTTCTGAGCAATACATCCCTATCTGGATATGAGCAGGTAGAGGCGGATCTGGAAAAGATATACCTAGGTGTAATTACCAAAAAACTGCTTTGATCAAGACTCAAATGGGAACAGGTGCACGACAACGGGACTTGCTTCACTCTTGGTTACGACACTCCTAGGGGATATGCTTAGGATAATTATAATTTTCATTAAAAATCATTATGAAGGGTTTATGAGTATATAATTACTCAATGAAAACATTTTTATGAATTTGGATAACATCTATAAACCATTTAATTTCTGTTAGGTATTTTACAAGTTTGGATTTATTCAATGAAATTCATAAACTCACCTAGTTTATGCCATTGTATAGAAATGGTGCAGAATAGACGGAATGTGAACTCCAGAAATACGTACGATCCAAATAGTAAGAAGGATCATATCGTTTATGGTATTAATACAACATTTAGAAGGGAATAGTCTCCCATGTATTCTCAACATATGAAGAAATGATATCATTTATTAATAAGATAAGTAATAAATTCTATGAGTACTATGGCTTTGAAGAGACATAAGAGAAGAAAATGATGGAAGTGAGAAAGATGTATAAAAGGAAGAGGGAAAAAAATAATTTTCCCATATGTGATAACTGTGGGAAAAAACACTCTAGAACTTGCCTGAAGTAAATAGGAGTTTTTTATAAGTGTAGAGAAAAAGGACACCATGTACGTGACTTCCAGGGTAAGAAAGAGATTTCAAATGTACAATTCTTCATCTGCATGGAGTTAGTACACTACGCGAACCAATGTATAAATCATTAGAGTATACCCCAAATGATTCTATTGGATAATAATCATGTTATGATATTACCACAGATGATGAGGAATTATTATAGTTCTTATGTTGTTATTAGTGAATTATGTCATTTGAGTGTTGTATCAACAATGTACTAGTTATAATTATTTTGGAGTATATAAGGATTGTACTGCAGAACAATTTCATTAAGGACTTGATTTTGTGTGGAACCAAGAAAAGTGACTCAATATTAGGTTAAATTTTTGGAAAATATATTGTTGAGAGAAAGATAAACCATAATATGCTTCTGATATCGAGGTAGTGATTTTGGAATAATACATGATTGATTTGGATAAATTATATTGGATATTCATGATCACCTTGAAACTGATTAATGAAATTTATATTCCATAATTGTTGGAGTTTACAACATTTTATGAAAGAAGTTCTGTATCCAGTATTCTATAAGGAATAATGGATCATGAATGTAATCAATAAGGTTTTAGGGTATTTAAGGATGTTGTAGTGTTTTAAAATAATACATCATGAAGGTGTTCACATGTTATTAAGTGGAAAAATGATATTAATTGTATTTACCTTCCTTATAAATTTTGGACTGTGAGTTTGGACAGAAGTATTTTGGATAATTCTATTTTAAGATTGCCTTAAAAGGACAACCCGGAGGTCGGGCGGTAACCTGTCGCATCCGGCAAGGCCGCATGACTTGAACCCAAAACTGATGGGCGACAAGGGTGTATCACCTACCACTGGCCCGTGTGATGTCCTAGATTTAATAATGTGGCCTTTTCAAAAAAAAAATCGGTTAGATGAATTATAAATTCATTTTTTGAACCCTATATGAATATGATAAATAGAATATTATTTTTAAGTTCTACTGCCTTTTAGAGTGAAAGATGAGTTTGTGGTATAAATTAGTTAAAGGATGGGACTATACTTGTCAAGCATATATTTTTCTTTTTTTCTTATTCTATGAAAAAATTAAATCTTATACTTTAGTGAAGGGATCTTAAACCCAAACATATGTTATCCTAACACAATATGTTTTGTGGAATAGATGATATTTTAAATCAGCATAGATTGATGAATTTAAGGACATCAATTTTACAGTTGTTTGTGATTGATGACAACAATGACTACTTATAAATATGACGTTTTTCCTCAAATTATTTGCCTCTAATTTCCACAAATGTTATCCTAATCAAGATAACAATTTGGTGGTGATCGTTTCATTTTCCTTGTCCTCTTATTAAGACAAAATTTTATTAACCTAATTTTCGATGTGGGTTTTCCCAAAGGTATTTTCTATTTTCAAAATTTTATTGTTGAAAAATAATTTCAAATTACGAGGATGCAATTTATTGATGTAGGGGAGAATGTAACACCCCATGCTTCCACGGTACGATTCTCATTTAATAATGCAGCAGCGTGTGTTGTATGCAACTTCGAGTTCTAACACACACCACAACCAATCAAATTGAACATTACGTATAGTAATACCAAATTTTTTAAATTTTATACATTTAATATTTCATAGTGGAATTCATTTTTTGATTCGTAATATCGTAATTATATTAGGGTGAATTTTAGGTAATTTTCTGATAACTTTTATAGTTTGATGAATAGTGAAAATTAGTAAATTTTAATTTAAAAAAACTTTTTTAATAGAAATAATTGATAGTAATAAATATTGAATATGAGTAGTTTTAAATTATATTTATAATATATTTTTACCATTTAATCCAATGTTGGTCATTGGACATAATTTCCCATTTAAACCGGACATAAACAAGTGACAATCTTTTGATAGTTATTTTTTCTTAAAAACACGCTTTTTATTTTGACAGCGGGAAATAATTTTAAATTAATTTTTGCCAATTCTGTGTTTTGAATTTGGAAAATGGATTTAATATTTGGAATCAGGATGCCAAAATTGTGTTAATAGGTAACTTTTATTTTTAGACATTTTGAATAATTTTTCGGAAAATATTTTATTTACCATGGTTAAAGGGTAAATCCGGTAAATAAGAGTAAAAGATTAATATTATAATAATATTAAATTACCCTAAAACGTTTCCTTCCCATATTGGTTGATACATTTATGACCATGGCCATCTATTGGTTTATTTTGGGACCCCATGGATCCACTTGTAAGTGATAATGACACATTATATTAATAATGTTAAAATAAATACAAAAATGAAAAAAAACATATATCTTTTAGAAAACAATTTTTAAATATGTTTATATATGTTATATTTTCAACTATAAATATTAAGTAAAAATATAAAATTATTTCATACATAATGGTGTTTTATTTATAATTTTTAGACATTGAATAATTAAATTTATTTCTGACACAATAATGATGCAGTATTTTCCTTATTAATGAAAGAATCAAATAAATAGTATTATAAATGTTAAAATAAATATAATATGTAATTTTTATGCCATCCTCGAATTTAATTTGTTAATATGAAACGTTAGGATTTCTTAAATGAATTATTTTCGAATTAATAATGTTTTTAATACTTTAAATAAAATCAATTATTAAATAGTCTAAAAATTGACATAAATGAGTTTTTAAAACAAATATTATATTATTAATTGATATTCTATTCCTAAAAAACTGTTGTTCAGCCAAAGAAATTATATAATGATAGGTGTATCATTAATTGACCACTTGGGGGTCTCTTGGAAGTATATAGTATGTTTATTAACCATATAATATAAATATACAAAGTGACATGGTAAATGTAAAACTATTTAACTAAGATTTAAATATAAATGATAAGGTAAATATAGTGACCCAAACCTGTCTAAAATCTATTAGATTAAATTCATTCAACCCATAACCACCTTAGACTTTGAATAATCAACTTTTGAGCAATTATAAACAGAATATGAAATTAGATATAAATTAATACATTAAGTTTTTTCTAAAGAACCATTCCCCCCCATATAAAAGGACACCAGTTCTAACCAATTATCCATACCATCAATGCCTTTTGGTTCGGCCAAACCCTATGCAATTATCCTATCAACATTCCACAATTCAACCAATATGCCTTGTATTTGTCCGAAAGCTATCCTATGGAGGCCTTTTGATCAAATCAAAAGGAAGAACCCGAAGAAGAGGTAATGTTTTCACCACCCACTTTCAAGTTCCATTCATCTTCAACTTATTATTTATTTGTTATTTCCATTCTAAAATAATAAATCCATTATCTTCTATATAATGTGATGTTATTATAAAATGATACAACCATATTCAGTATTCTATCCATCATTTGAATGACATGTCACCATACGTGCGTACGTACGGCTTACTGTATCCACGTCGTGGTGTAATCGTTATTAAAAACATTATTATTTGGATGAGTATGATAATTATGTGTAATTGAAATAATAATAAATATAACATTATAATGATTCTATATATATGATATACCATCCAATTATATATTATTTTAATATCAAGAGAATAATATTGTCGCTCCTGCGTACTTACAGACTAGAGTCTCCACGAACGTGATGAGATTCATTCCCCATCGTATCCATTCAAGTATAATTCTAATTTTATGATTAAAAATAATGTTTAAGGATTTGATATAATTATGGATATGAATAAGATACATCTTATCCATAACAAACAAGGCTTATGTAACAAAACATATAGAAGAAAACTAGTAAGTTAACACCCGAATCGAGGTTAATTCTAAGATATTATTAACACATCTATGTTAAAAGGTCATATATGATATCATGTTAATGTATATGATTCTTGAATAATTTAATAAAAATTATTTCACCATTATAAAGTAGTTTAATAGTACCATCGACTAAAGGAAATTTCAATGTAAGGCATTTTAATCTCACTCCTTATTCCTGTGAGATTCCAGCCATATTGCCACTGTTACCTTTTGTGTGGTGTATGTACTGCCCATAATTGTATTCTTTGTGTAATACACTTTAATTTATGTGTATTTACATATTTATTATATGATAACTCTTTCACAGGGTGTATGTTTCGTATGTTACCAAATAGGTAAAGGTCTAGTTCACAATCCCTTCATTATCTATGGTTGTTTATACGTTATTATCTATTGGGACCTATTTATCATCAACATTCATGTTTCTTAAAAATGTACTTCAAATCATTCTTACTATTTTATAGACTATGGGTTAAATTCATTTATACCCTTGTTGACTTTTTATATGATATTTATAGAGGAATCCTTCCGTTGTTTTCCAAATAAGTTCCTTTTTATCCTTTTCGACAGAATGAATATAAGAATGTATTTTTTAACTTATACGGTGAGTGCGGTTATTTTCTGCCGTTATAAAATCATCAAAGCTTCCATTAAAAGATTATAAGAATATTTTCACATTAAATGTTTTATTATATAATTTTGTGACTTTTAAATTATTTCAAAATTAATAATTAAGAATTTGTGAAAGGTAACCTTTATTAAGATCAGAATATTAAATCATTTAAAGATTTATCTCTCTAAATATTTTTAATTAATTTCTATGTTTTCAAAAACAAATTATGGATTTAACCCTATGGACATGAATGTTCTGAAATGATATTTCTTTTAAAATGTATAAATGTTTTATGGGACACTTTTATTAAAATATCTCATTTAAATTACTTCTTTTATAAATGTGTGAATTTTCAATGATTTCAAAAAAAGAGATATTTCTCTCAGATAGTTTTTATTTCATCTATGTCAACATCCTTTGATGGATTTTAAGCTGATTTGAAGTTGATTTATTATAATACAAAACTTCCATATTGTATTGAAGGTTTTGTGATATTAATGATTGTGGATGTGTCATTTTTATACCATTCATGGTTTATGGAGATAGTATTGAAATTTAGTATGATAGTTTTAATATGACAGTTATGTTATTTTTAAACCTGTTCATATGAGGAATGAATTGGACGTAGTAAGTGATGGGTGGAGCCCACTATAGCTCCTCGATACATCGGTATGTTTAATTAGACAAACTAGTGTCTTGGCACAAGGCCTTAACAAAATCATATTATTAGTCTTGGCACAAGGCCTTGACTATGTGGTTATGATAGTCTGGAATTATGCATTCCATCATTATGAAAGTGGTTATTGATATTTAATGTGATTATTCGACTAGTAGAATATCCATGTAAATAAGTAAATGGAATGATTTCATTTTATTTTTCCCTTATTATGCTGAAGTTCATGTTTTGAAGGTATTTGTGTCAGTTATACATTGCCTTAAATGTTTATGATTGTTTATGAAAGTTTTCGCAGTATTGTTATCTTTAATGAACATCTAATCTCACCCATTTATATGTCTTTTTACACAGGATTCCAAGAAGTGTGTTGTGATTGATATGTAGGTTTAATAAAGGGGAAAAATGGCATTCGTGAAGGATTAATTATGTTGTTTTGTATGTTAAGAAGTGTAATGTAACATTCATGTATGTAATCTATTTTCCAAGACTGCTAAACTGATCGGTCCTTCAGGACATGATTCCTTGTAATCATGGAAATGTATTAAAATAATGCAATGACTCTGGGTAACTAGGGTCAGGGCATTACATATGAACCACGGTGTATTTGTTTGGATGTTTCATTCATTTACTTTCTGACTAAAAATTCCATTTTTTCAACATGAATTGGCTCATTAAGTTTTGAGTTCCCCATCCAGATTCATCTATGGATTATGATTTGTACGTTTGTCCTTATATACTCACACCTGACTTCATTGACTTAATTTTTATTTACGATCATCATTGTAGAACCTCTTTTCAGTTTCTTGGCATTGCTTCCTTTTTCTTCCAACTATATTTTCTATTTTATGTGATTTGGGTCTCCCCTGTGTGGTGAGATTATGTGATACATCTATTGGAGATATTATCTAGTTTGATTAGTAGGGGTCGAGGGTGAAGAAAATCATTTTGGTTCTTCCCCTAACCAGCCATATAAAATTGATTGTAATCTGGAATAGTGCGTCTATACATTGGGATACCATGCATATGAAATAATCATTTACAAATGAAAAAATATACCAAGAAAGAAATAAGAATCATAATCATCAAATATTATATCATAAAAATAAAGAATATAAATGTCAAAAAAAAAATTGAATTTTGAATGAGATAAAAATAAACACGGTCAAGGTTACCTCACTATAAAATATATTTTTTCTAACAAGAGTATAATTTTTAGTAAATGTATATTTTTTATTAAACTATTTTTACAATACCTTTCAATAAATCTTTTTTAGAAACATTGTCACAAAATGTTATAGGAATAAGAAAACTATTTCTGTTATAATTGTAATAATACCCACATATAATATATCTATTTGGAGAACGTTTAGAAAAATAATCAAATGATATATTTATCTACATAACCCTTTACTATCATTTTTTATGACAAATAAAAACTATTATTATCTATTTGAAAATTATATTTTCAATAAAATTATATGTGATGGTATTTCAATATTTCTCTCTAAAAGTTTATATTATATTTATCAATTTATATATATTATATATATATTTTGTTTATATATAATAATTATAAAATTATATTATATTGAAATCCAGAAAACTAAGTTTTTTTTTGAAATAAAATGATTAAGAATAATTTAAAATAATATTTTAAGTCTATAAAAAGAATTAATGTTCTAGGAAAAATAATACAAACAATTTTGAACATGTTCAATGTCCAAAATAATTTACATGAATCTCCATAAAACATTAATTAAAATATGTCTCTCACTCAATAGTTATCCCCATGATGGTTCACTATGACAGCAAGATCAAATCATTCAGTTCACCCGCTCATTCAAGACATGTTCACAAATATGTCTATCACCTATTGTAGGCCCACATTGGTGTCCGGAATCAGGTCATGCTTAATTTCAGATGATTATGTCTAGAAGTAGTTGATCACCCATTCTCATGTAAGCAGCCCCCCTTTATTTCACTTATAGATGTAATTAATTCCTTCCCAATCATAGATTAGTCAATAGATAGATATGGTTATAAAATTATATTACAATATATTTAATAGTAGAAGAGACACCCAAAAAATATACTAGATTTATAATATTATATTTTGTGTGTGTATTAATAACAAACATCTTTGTATGTAATATATGAAGATTAACTAATAATATAACTTAGCAAAGAAAACTATAATTTTTTTGGGACTCTGATACCATGATATATGATGTAATGAAATTATGAAAAATCTACTAATGTTGTGTGTGTCTTATACTATTACAATGATATATGTGTGTCTCATATCATTAGAGTAATCAATTAGTCTTTGTCTGAAAAAAATAATGTATACCTAAATACTGGTAGTCTTCAATAGTAGGAACACAAGGAAGATGTTAATAATAACACCATAAATAATGAAAAAGAAAAACAATAATGGTTTTTACATATTTAAAATTAAATATGAAAAAAACAATCCCTTGAAAATATACATATATTATGTTATTAACTAATATACCTCAGGATCCAAATATTTTATATAATATGAAGTGAAGGAATTAGTCACCTAAGATTCATCTACTTCACTTACAATAGTTCTAAAATGAGATGTAACATTTTTCAATTTTAAGAGTTCTCTAGAACGATCAGACAACATACGGTTTTTGTGCAGTAAAAAAATCTCTAATAGAAATTCATTCCAAAAATTAACTGGTATGATAATAATTATGTCTAATATATCATTTCAATAACCATTTATATACATTCAAAGGAAACAAATAAAATGCTTTCGCATTGTAATTTTGATAGATTTTCCTTTTTGTGGTAATATTTTGTGCTCTAATGGATATATTAAGGGGGACTAAATGATATTCATCTTAAAAAAATATTAAATTTATTCCTAAGGTGTTTTCCACAAAACATTCTAAAATTGGAAAATATTTATCCTCTACCTGAATAAAATTCTAAAATATCCGTGAAAATAGGAATCAAAATGTTCTTCTCATACTTCATTTTAACAACCATTTCCTATTTATTTTATCTATGAAGAACGTGTTTTCCCAAATTCCTTTTAACTCCACTAATAAATTTTTTTTCATCTTTTGTAGAAGGTGTTTTATAGAAATCATTTTGACAACCTATTATTGAATCAACACCCAATGTATCAAAGACCTGAACATAATGTAAAATACATAATCTAAATTGTTGAAATTATAATAAATTCAAAATAAATAATTGAATGTCCTAAAAAAAAGTTTTAAATAATAAAAAGTTTGAAATGAAAACACAGAAAAAAACACTCATAATAATTGAATAAAGTGTACTTGATTCACATCTAGTTAATAAGGTATTAAAACATGAATTCCATCCTACATAGCTCATTGTAAACCGTAAAACATTCTATAGAAGGTACTCTCTCATTTAGGAACATCGGATCCAAAAAATATAACTAGTTCAATCAATATAACAACATCATATTTTGAAACATGAAAAATTCATTAAAATAAATAGAGAGAAACAAACATCTCCATTTCATTTAGTTTATTATTTTAGACATGTAAATCCAGTACATTATGAAAATATAACACAGAATAACTAAAACCTCATATCACTACCTGTGTTTTTATTTATAGATAAGTATTTAATGGTATTAACGAAATTACTAAAGAAAATTTAAATTTTTTTTCCTCATTGAGACCCATATCACAATCTTAAGATAGTGGTATAAATTCATAATTAGATAATTCATTTAAATAAATGGATCATAGATTATTTTCAAACTATTTTTTCGAAAATATTTTTTACTATATAATTGGGAAATAAGGATTAATTAACAAAGTTTTAGATTCTTTTGTCTTTCAAGAAAGGTAGTGCCTACATTATAGGTAAATGGAATATTAAATTTTAAATTTAATTTACAATTTTTTTTATTTCTATTTGGTTAAAAATAAGAACTTGTATAAAGTAACCAAGATGTCACATTCTTCTCATCAATGGGAATAATAGTAACAATAACCCTCCTTCTAGCAATCATATCCAAGAACATGACACTAATATTTTACACATCTACTTTTGTATCAATCTTTCCAACAAATGCATACTGAGCAGAAAAATATCTAAAGTTCCCCATCACCGCTATAGAAATATGGGTTGCATCTATAAATGGACCAATCATACAAATACATAAATTATATATCATTGTATTACATTCCAAATCCAACAAATTTGTCCAATTCCTTGATATCAAGGTATAATAATTCTGATTAAATTGGTTCTAGTAAATTGTGAAGATGAGTGTTATGAAACAAGGGCAAGTGTTGAATTGTACACTAGGCTTGAACACATGGCATGTTTAGTCCATGATGTAAATGGATATGAAATATTATATAGAATTGAATATAATTGAATAATCCATGTGGTCAAGCTATAATACTTAAACACATGGATTGTAAAAAATTTAACACATTGCCATGAGTAATATACCATGATTTATAGGTTTTTTCAAGACCAAATGACAGGACAAGATCGATAGGTTAAATGGGCTATAGAAATGTGACATGATATAGGTCATAAGTAATATACTATGATGTCCATACTATATTGGCCATGTGTTGAAGATTTAAATCATTGAACATATGATCTATACATCAACATGGACAATTTCAACTCAATAAGCCTTAAACTAATTCATAATGCTCCCTCCAATATAAGATCACCATTGTAGTATCATGAGTATTTTACCACCTTCTCCTCATCCCTTGTTGTGGGTAAGTAAGTTATGTGTGTGTAGAAATATTCATGGATGACTTCATAGTCTTCCCTCAAATACCATATCAATTTGGAATTTTAGAATCATCATAATATAAAAAATATATTATATGTATGTATCTAATTTTATATATACAGGAACCTCATACCAATTTTCCAAAATATAACTATGTTATTTAAATGTCATTGAAATCCCATGTTTGATGTATATATTATTGAATATTTCATATAATTTTTGAAAAAATATGGATATTCCTTCACATTTTTCATCAACTTCACCATCATTCTTTATTGTAGAATTTTTTTCAATTATTTAAAAACCATGTAAATATCATAAAGAAATTTTTATATATTCTACAAAAATATAATCTACAATAATTTATCCTTCGAGATATATTTTATTAAAAACATACATTTACAATCATTGTAAAAAATGATGAATCATTGGATAAAAATTAACTAATTAAATGTTTGGAGAATTTTTAACCTGAAATATTATTATTTGTACATTTCAATTATATACATATAAAGATAATAAAATAATATTTAAATCCTATATTGATGTGAAAAATTAGTAAGTAAATGTTCTTTAATATCAAAATAAGAATATGAGATGATATCAACCAATTGAAAAATTATTATAGCACAAACTTTTTTGTTACTTCAGAAAATCCTAAGTTGTTTGAAAATTTGAAAAAAAATTATTAAAAATATCACTCAACTCATCAAGATATGACTTACCTAATGGTATTAAATGTTTTAATTTTACATGGATCTCAAGGATTTTTAAACCAATGAATTTTTTATCCAAAATTTCTCTCATAATGTTCCTGGAATACCCATTTGGAAATTTAATAGAGGCTGACACACCAAAATATACTACATTTTTCATTGATTATTAATGTGAAACATGATGAAGGTAAATATATTATCATTATGTTCAAAATATATAATAAATTAAATAAATATTTAAACATTTATAAATATGTTAACTAAGTAAGTATTTGATCACAATGAATAAAATGTAAAAAATTAATACTAGTATAATTCATTGATATCACGTTCAATTATACAGTATATGATTAAGCATTTCGACATCAAACAACATGAATAAGATATTTTTTAAGGTTAAAAAAACATCCTAAAATTCAACACGTCAAATAAAATAATGATTCATAACCAAATAATTTTTTAATACCAACAAAAAAAGTAGAATCCAATTATAATTGATTGACAGGGGTGTTTCATGTGTAAGACAATCAATACCCACCATTTAACGTGGTATAATTTCAAAGTGGATTGTTTATTTTATTATAATATATAATATAAATTTAATTTTATTAAAATTACTTTAATAACCATAATGGTACTTAAAAAATGTTTATTAAATTTAGAGTTCATATAAACACTCATTCATTCGTATAAACCCTTAACTGTTGTTTAAAAAATGATTTGCAAAAAATAATTATGTTGTTTAAAGAGTGCAGTTATTTATAAAGTGACCAATATATTTTCAAAAATTCATAAATTCATCCCTTAATTTCCTTTATAAGGGGAAAAATTTTGAAAGTTAAAATTCTATTATTAAAATGGACTAAGAAACCATAACAAAGCTTCCAATATTTTCCCCTTACCACATGTTCCCCTCACGCTATAAAGACCTGTAAATTTCAACGAGATTTTTTTTCCTAATTTTCTTTGATATTTTACAAGAACGCAGTTTCTAACATCACATGATTCCGAGGAATGGTGTGCCTATAATCTTTTTCCAAATTTAGCTCGGGTACGTATAGTGAACGAATGAGCGTGTTTTCCTAACTTTTGAATCGGTGCTCGGAATCGAAATACGAGGGCACCAATGAAACCACAATGCCAGTAATTTCCTAGGAAGAGTTTTCCTGGAGTTTCCTTTGCTCGGGAGGAGATGTTAAAAATGTGAGGAATAAAAATAAAACTGTTTCACAATTTATTTTTATTTCTTTACCGATATTAAAGCAGTTTGGAAATGGAATAAGCAACGAAGTTGGGGTGGGGCCCACACGAGCCCCCACCTCCTTCAATTTTCCCCGACACCCCATTTATTTCACCTCTAGCAATTGTTTATTAACTCTTCTACATTAATTTTCAGGGCAATAAAATGCCTCATTAATCGGTCAACAGACATTAATTAATTCGTGAATTCATTTTTATTTTCAAAATAATGTTGGCATGTATGTGTGTGTGAATAAAATAAGACAAGGTCTTATTTTATTGTTGGCGGATTCGTTGTGTGGAACAAAGAAGATAACTCTTTCACTCTGAATAACATCTTCTTCCTCGTCGAAGAACGCGAGGAACGCCGAATCTACGATGAAGAACTCCGTCACCGCAAGGGCAGATCGATGTACCGTCTCCTCTCCCCTCCGCAGCTAGTGAGAGACTCATTCTTCAGAGAACGATGATGCACCACATCCTTCATTGGGAAAACACTAATGACGCTTACGGAGCCTCATTCCGCGACGCCATCTTCTGCGAGGTCCTTTTCCCGCAACGATCCTCGTTTGACCACTTCTTCGAGATAGGGGTTTGAAGTGCAAATTTAATGGATTAATTTGTGCTCACTTGACGATGTTGATTTATTTCGGCCATATGTTATCAAATTAACGGCAGGCGGTCGGACCGCATGAACATGGCGGTTCCTCCTCCCCCATTAAATGATGTCACGACCCGCCCTCGGGGTCCGTGCCGTGACTACCCCAAGCCCGCCTTCCATAGGCCAGGGGCTGGCGACTAGCACCAAGGCGTAAATCCCGGTAAAAAGGGAAGGCATTGCCTTTGTAAAGTAAACAAACACCACAGAGTAAGAAAGCGGAAAGTAACACTAAGCAAAAACAGAGTACAACTAAAAGTGCGGAAAGTAACAAGGGGCCGGAAATACAAGCCCAACTGTAAAGTACAACTCGAAAGGGAAAACAGCAACTAAAAAGTAAAGCTGCTACGCAGAGCTGTCCACTGGAAATCCCACCTGAAGGGTGGGTACAGATAGCTCCTCTGCTCCTCGGGTCCCGCCGTTTGCTCCGAGTATGTCCCGCCCAGTGGCCTGCCTCTGGGTACCGCCTCGTCGTATAGTCCACCTCCAGGTACCGTCCAGTCCTCGAACACTCGGCCTCTGCCAGTACTGGCCGTCGTCTGCAACCAACACAACGGGGTGCGGGCATAGCCCGTGCAGGGGTGAGTATAACGATACTCAGTAGGGACCCCAAGACCCTCAAGGTCTCACTAAAACCAACAAGGATAACCACAAGAAGATCACAACAGATAAACACTACTTAGGTATATGTCCATACATATACCTAAGTTATCAAGTAACCCATCTCAGTCATTAGGAAACACAAGGATCATGAGATCAACAGATAACCACTACCCAGGTATATGCCCATACATATACCTAAGTTATCAAGTAACCCATCTCAATCATGAGGATACACAAAGGTCAAAAGTCTCAGCTCAAACCAGGATTTTCATTATCGAAACCGTAACTGCTGAAGAGCTCCGTCTCTAGAGTGTACAGTGGTCCTGTCACGACTCCGAGGCCGCCGCTCACTAACCTAAGACTGCTGAAGTACTCCTCCTGTCGAGTACTGCGGGTCTGCTGCCAACTACCAGGCGCTCCGTCCGCTGAGGGTCTGCTGCCAAATACCGGGCGCTACCCAGATAGCCTACTGAGGTACTCCTCCTGTCGAGTACCGCGGGTCTGCTGCCAACTACCAGGCGCTCCGTCCGCCGTGGGTCTGCCGCCAAACACCGGGCGCTCCGTCCACTGGGCTTGTTGACTCACTCCAAGTCGAGTCGGTCAAGCAGTCGTCAGGTCTCAGCCGGCTACACGGTCTCCGTACTCTGCACGCTCGTCTCCGGGAGGGTCCGCTCCACGAGCTACTGGTCGATACTCCAAGTATCACAAGGTCCCGCGAAGAAGTGTCTCAAAGGACCGTCCGTCACAGGGGTCTCAACGCAACAGACGGCGCGTCGATCGGACGCCCGGTCTGTGAGTTATGAGCCTTTTCGTCCTAGGGGCCCGGTTGGTTTCGAGAGCGAAACCAATCCCGGCCGTATCTCAACTGTACCCCGAACTCCCATAGGGTAAACTCAAAGGGACCGTTACTCAACGTAACCACCAACGCCGCTGACGGTCCGTTAAGCGGACGTCCTGTCTGAAAGATACCAGCTTTCCCGTTCCAGGGGCCCGGTTGGATTTCGGGTACAATCCAACCCGGCCATACTCCGACTGTATCCAAAACTCGGGCGGAGTATGTCAAAAGTTCCGTCTCATCAAGAGGAAGTCAACGAAACAGACGGCGCGTCAATAGGACGCCCGGTCTGTGAGTTATTGGCTTTTTCGTCTCCGGGGCCCGGTTGGTTTTTAACGCAAAACCAACCCGACCGTACTCCACCTGCGTCCAAACCTCGGGCGGAGTATTCCAAAAGATCCGTCTCACTAAGAGGAACGCAACGCGACTGACGGCGCGTCAATCGGACGTTCGTGGCTCAAGATATGAGTGTTTCCGCTCCGAAGGCCCGGTTGGTTTCGTGAACGAACCAACCCGGCCGAACTCAAAGTAATCCGAAACCTTGAGTGCGATATACCGAAACGACCGTCTCGATCCAAGGATCGCGTTGCCGGAGACGGTTCGTCATTCGGAGGTCCGAGGCTCAAGTTATGGGCCAAAAACCAAAACTGGTTCGAAACGGGGGGGTCCGGGTCCGGGCCGACCCGGCCCGACCCCCCCTAGGCGGCGCGGTGGCTGGCGGCGGCGACCGGCGGCGGCGGTGCGGCGGCCGGCGGCGGCGCGGCGGCCGTCGCCGCGAGGAGGATGCGCGCGGGGGATTTTTCCCCCGCTTTTCAAGAGGCGGCGCGGCTATGCCGCGCCGTTTTGTTTTAAGAAGCGCCCCCCTCACGTGGGGGGCCTGCTGGAGCGCAACCGGGGGGGGCCGGCTGCCCCCCTCCTTCAAAGATCCGCCCCCTCATTAAGAGGGGGGTTTTTCTGAACCGTCCGGGGGATTTATTTCCCCCGGTTTTCTGTCATCCGGCCGGCCAGCTGGCCGGCCGGTTTTTACCAACGGGACCGGAAATTCCGGTCCCGCCTTCGACTTCCGACGCCGGCGGCCCAGCCACCGGTCTTCTCTTCCGCCGCGGCCCGGAACCGGCCGCGGTCTCCTTGTCCCGCCGCGGCCCGGAACCGGCCGCGGCGTTCGTCGTCCGGCGCGGTGCGACGGCACCGCGCCCCTTCGTCGTGCTTTGATATTCATTCAACGCGGCGCGACGGCGTCGCGTTCTTGTTGTTTCTTCCAAGGTGCGCGCGCGACGGCATTGCGAAGTTAAACGTACAATTATCCGCGTGGTGCGACGGCACCACGCCACCTTGCTTCCGCCCGCAAGATTAAACAACACAATGGAGGGGGGTTCGGCCGTGTTCGTGCGGTCCGGCCCCCTCACGTTAAGATTATAACGCAACTTTAAAAATAATCAAGATCCCCACGTTAGTTATACGAACCACGAGCAAGAATGAAATAATTAAATATTAAATCAACAACCCCTACCTTGGTATAAGGTTCGAAGATTGTTCTACGTTCCGCGGAAGACGACGTCGCGGAGGTCGGGCGACGCGGTCGTCGTTCGTCAAATTCAACGACGAAGAGGCGCGTCCGAAGAGGCACGTCGTTGGCGAATCCTTGTACGCCGACGAAGGTTGTCCGAGGAAGGTCCGGTGTTCTCTCTCGTTGACACCGAAGACGAAGAAGAGCGGAGCGGCGTTCTTCGTCGGAACTTGAGCGTTCTACGTCAAGTCTCGAGGAAAGTCAAATAAAAAGGAAACAACGAACTCAAGAACCCTTACCTTGATAGTCGCACGTTGACGGAGTCGTGGAATATTGGTGTCGATTCCTTTGACGTCGGAGGAAGAGTCGTTGTCGATGGCGTTCGTCGCGGAAAAGATGATGCGGAAGAAGAACGTCACGTCGCGGATATGGCGTCGCGGAAAGACCGTGTTCTTCGGCGAAGAAGTTCTTCGTTGAAGAACGGCGTTCTTCGTGTTCTTCGACAAGGTTGAAGAAGAAAGAAAAGCTCTCAACCACTTCAGGATGGCTAAGAGTTATAACCCAACAAAATAAGACAAAGTCTTATTTTATTCACAAAAAGAATTTCAAAGGTTTGAAATTCAAAATGGCTAACTCCAAAATTAACTCACTTATTTAATATACATGAGTTGTATAATTAAATAGAAGTTAAGATATCAAGCCATTAAGAGGGAGAGAGGGGAGTTGAAAAGGTGGGGGTTCGTGTGGGCCCCACCACACATAATCCTCCCAAGGGAGGTTAAGTGGGTGTGGGTCCCACTTCCAACCACCTTTGATAGGTTTTAAGAAGTTATAATAAAATTTTTTCTACACAAATTTTATTTAACTCAACTAAAAACCTCAAAAATTAACTTTCAACCCGCAACAAACGCAACTCCTGAAAAGGTCTCTTTAAGCGAATATCGGCGCTGCGAGTTCATCGGTGCCCTCAGATTTCAATTCCGAGCACTGTATCAAAAGTTAGAAATTCCCGCTCGTTCGTTCACTGAACGTACCCGAGCCAAACTTCAGAAATTAATTCCGGGCACTCCGGACCTCGGAATCAGGTGCCGTCTGAAACCGCGCTCTTGTAAAATTCTAAAGAAAATTAAGAAAAAAATTCCCTTGAATTTTACGGGTCTTTACATTACTCCCACCTCAGGGATTTACGTCCCCGTAAAGATACAACAAAAACAAGGGAAACAAAAGAGGGTACTGAGCACGCATCTGAGCCTCCCGCTCCCATGTGCTCTCCTGGAGATTCCCGTGCCGCCATCTGTTCCGCACAAGAGGAATCGATCGTCCATGTAGGACCCGCTCCTGTCGATCCTCTATCTCCACCGGGACCTCCGTAAAAGTCGTCCCATCGTCAACGTCAAGCTCCACATGGTCAGGGATGTGCGTCGGGTCGTGCACGTATCTCCTCAGCTGAGATACGTGGAAGACGTCGTGCACCCGGTGCAACTGAGGTGGTAGAGCCAGGCGATAAGCCACCTCACCAACCCTGCTGAGGACCTGGAAGGGTCCGATGAAGCGCGGAGATAACTTGCCTCCTCGGCCAAATCTCCGAATACCACGTCGAGGTGAGACCCGCAAGAAGACGTGGTCACCATCCTCGAACTCTAGTGGCCTCCGCCTCCTGTCAGCGAATGACTTCTGCCGGCTCTGTGTTGTCATCATCCGCTCCTGGATGACCTGGACCTCCTCTGACGTGGCCCGGACCATCTCTGGTCCCACAAGAGCTGCGAGATTTCTTCTTTGCCGATAAGAGAAACCTGGTCTCATCCCCTGGATGAACCACATTCTTTGCCTAAAACAGTCAATCCTAACATGGATGATACTAATCCATACCAAGGATGACGTCGTAAGGCCTCGACGCTACTACTAAGAGATCCAACCGTTACTCTCGCCTCCAAGGGTTGAGTCACACTGTCGGCATCGGTGTGTGGTAACTGGTCTCCTCCAGTAGATGTCTCACAAGTGAGGGTCAAGTCAACAGTCAACTGGAACCTCTTAGTAACATCACAAAAGAGGACAGGAATGAAAACATCACAAAGGATGCGTCTTTTATTATTGCAGCTCATACTACAAGACGCTACACAAAAGCAACATCAACATGGAACTAGAAGTACAAAAGACGTATCCACTAGTTCCTCCCCTGTCCAACTGCTCCCAGAGCTCCATGATCGTAAGCTTCAGCTACCTGAAGCTGTGCTCTCGCATGTTCACCTACTCCCTGTGGTCGGGGTGGACCTCCTGGTGTTGGTGGTGGCAGAGCCTCAAAGCGTCGTCCACCACCTGCTGCTCGGCCAGCTCCTCTGCCTCGTCCGCCTCCTCCCTGCGGACCGCCACGGTCGAACCTCTGCCTCTGCCTAGGTGGTTCTTCAACCGTCTGCTGCTCCTCCGCATGGCGGGTCGGGCAGTCACGAGCCATGTGGCCTTGCCCGCCGCATGCAAAGCACTGTCTTCCACTCAAAAGACTGACTCCGCGCTATGTGCCCTTCACTGCTGAGCCAGTGCCCTGAGGTCGTCTGCCTGAAGGTCTGGTCTGTCTGGACCTCTGAGTCATCTGTCGGCTACCTGCTACCGAAGACTCCGCTACGTGCCGCCCTGCGGTGGGTCACTGCGCTTGTGAAGACTCAGCAAGGAAGCTCTCAATCAGAAGGGCCCGCTCCAGTACTCCTGTCTGAGTCGGTAAGCTGAGGGAGATCAGCGATGCCCTGATCTCGTGTCTCAAACCCTGCTCGAAGGTCCGGGCCCGGAAGAATGGGTCCCGTACCATGTCGGTCGAGTAGCGCGAGAGATCGGTAAATCTCGCCGAGTACTGAGCGACCGTCATGCTGCCCTGACACAGCTGCAGAAGCTCCTGGATACGCACCGCACGAAGGGTGGCTAGGACGAACTCCGAGCGGAAGAGGCTCTCAAAGTCTGTCCAAAGTAGAGATGCCTCATCGTGCACCTGGAGCATCAAGCTCCACCATCGTCCTCCTGCTGCGTGTAGTAGGCTCGCAGCGAGGATCACCATGAGGTCTGCTGGTGTCCTCACTAGCCTAAACACTCGTACCACTGCCTCCAGCCAGTCCTCTGCAGCCTGGGGATCCGTCTCCCCACGAAACCTGGGCGGTCGCTGGCGCTGAAACTCATGCAGTGCGCTGAGGCGACGTGCATCGTCAGCGGCTGCTGCTGGAAGCATCGGGGGCTCGGCGGGTAGAGCTACCGCCAGTGCCACTGCTGACAAAGGGCCCTGCACCGAGGCCTCGTCGCTCGGTGGGCTGTCGTCACGTTCGATTCTCGGAACCCTAGCTGGCTGCCATCGTGGGGCCATCCTGAAAGAAACAACATAACACGGTCAAACGATTATACCTGGTGAGCTGACCTGGTTTGAGCTGTTTTAAGGGAAAAAACTTTTGAAAACACACACGCAATCAGTGTTTTCGTGCACAAAGTCGGAAATCAGTTGTCAGGGTCCTGGTGTATGGATATGTCGGCCGCCCGCACCAACACTGGACTCCCTGAACTGAAAACCACACTCGGTACCCTTAACACTATTGCTTCACAGAAAGAAATATCAGAGTTATAAGTTCTGCGGTAGAACCGAACTCCTCTGATACCAATTTGTCACGACCCGCCCTCGGGGTCCGTGCCGTGACTACCCCAAGCCCTCCTTCCATAGGCCAGGGGCTGGCGACTAGCACCAAGGCGTAAATCCCGGTAAAAAGGGAAGGCATTGCCTTTGTAAAGTAAACAAACACCACAGAGTAAGCAAGCGGAAAGTAACACTAAGAAAAAACAGAGTACAACTAAAAGTGCGGAAAGTAAAAAGGGGCCGGAAATACAAGCCCAACTGTAAAGTACAACTCGAAAGGGAAAACAGCAACTAAAAAGTAAAGCTGCTACGCCGAGCTGTCCACTGGAAATCCCACCTGAAGGGTGGGTACAGATAGCTCCTCTGCTCCTCGGGTCCCGCCGTTTGCTCCGAGTATGTCCCGCCCAGTGGCCTGCCTCTGGGTACCGCCTCGTCGTATAGTCCACCTCCAGGTACCGTCCAGTCCTCGAACACTCGGCCTCTGCCAGTACTGGCCGTCGTCTGCAACCAACACAACGGGGTGCGGGCATAGCCCGTGCAGGGGTGAGTATAACGATACTCAGTAGGGACCCCGAGACCCTCAAGGTCTCACTAAAACCAACAAGGATAACCACAAGAATATCACAACAGATAAACACTACTTAGGTATATGTCCATACATATACCTAAGTTATCAAGTAACCCATCTCAGTCATGAGGAAACACAAGGATCATGAGATCAACGGATAACCACTACCCAGGTATATGCCCATACATATACCTAAGTTATCAAGTAACCCATCTCAATCATGAGGATACACAAAGGTCAAAAGTCTCAGCTCAAACCAGGATTTTCATTATCGAAACAGTAACTGCTGAAGAGCTCCGTCTCTAGAGTGTACAGTGGTCCTGTCACGACTCCGAGGCCGCCGCTCACTAACCAAAGACTGCTGAAGTACTCCTCCTGTCGAGTACTGCGGGTCTGCTGCCAACTACCAGGCGCTCCGTCCGCTGAGGGTCTGCTGCCAAATACCGGGCGCTACCCAGATAGCCTACTGAGGTACTCCTCCTGTCGAGTACCGCGGGTCTGCTGCCAACTACCAGGCGCTCCGTCCGCCGTGGGTCTGCCGCCAAATACCGGGCGCTCCGTCCACTGGGCTAGTCGACTCACTCCAAGTCGAGTAGGTCAAGCAGTCGTCAGGTCTCAGCCGGCTACACGGTCTCCGTACTCTGCACGCTCGTCTCCGGGAGGGTCCGCTCCACGAGCTACTGGTCGATACTCCAAGTATCACAAGGTCCCGCGAAGAAGTGTCTTAAAGGACCGCCTCGTCACAGGGGTCTCAACGCAACAGACGGCGCGTCGATCGGACGCCCGGTCTGTGAGTTATGAGCCTTTTCGTCCCAGGGGCCCGGTTGGTTTCGAGAGCGAAACCAATCCCGGCCGTATCTCAACTGTACCCCGAACTCCCATAGGGTAAACTCAAAGGGACCGTTACTCAACGTAACCACCAACGCCGCTGACGGTCCGTTAAGCGGACGTCCTGTCTGAAAGATACCAGCTTTCCCGTTCCAGGGGCCGGGTTGGATTTCGGGTACAATCCAACCCGGCCATACTCCGACTGTATCCAAAACTCGGGCGGAGTATGTCAAAAGTTCCGTCTCATCATGAGGAAGTCAACGAAACAGACGGCGCGTCAATAGGACGCCCGGTCTGTGAGTTATTGGCTTTTTCGTCTCCGGGGCCCGGTTGGTTTTTAAGGCAAAACCAACCCGACCGTACTCCACCTGCGTCCAAACCTCGGGCGGAGTATGCCAAAAGATCCGTCTCACTAAGAGGAACGCAACGCGACTGACGGCGCGTCAATCGGACGTTCGTGGCACAAGATATGAGTGTTTCCGCTCCGAAGGCCCGGTTGGTTTCGTGAACGAACCAACCCGGCCGAACTCAAAGTAATCTGAAACCTTGAGTGCGATATACCGAAACGACCGTCTCGATCCAAGGATCGTGTTGCCGCAGACGGTTCGTCATTCGGAGGTCCGAGGCTCATGTTATGGGCCAAAAACCAAAACTGGTTCGAAACGGGGGGGTCCGGGTCCGGGCCGACCCGGCCCGACCCCCGCTGGGCGGCGCGGTGGCCGGCGGCGGCGACCGGCGGCGGCGGGCGGCGGCCGGCGGCGGCGCGGCGGCGCAGGGCGCCGCGGCGGCGGGCGCCGCGAGGAGGCTGCGCGCGGGGGATTTTTCCCCCGCTTTTCAAGAGGCGGCGCGGCTATGCCGCGATGTTTTGTTTTAAGAAGCGCCCCCCTCAGGTGGGGGGCCTGCTGGAGCGCAACCGGGGGGGGGCCGGCTGCCCCCCTCCTTCAAAGATCCGCCCCCCTCATTAAGAGGGGGGTTTTGCTGAACCGTCCGGGGGATTTATTTCCCCCGGTTTTCTGTCATCCGGCCGGCCAGCTGGCCGGCCGGTTTTTACCAACGGGACCGGAAATTCCGGTCCCGCCTTCGACTTCCGACGCCGGCGGCCCAGCCGCCGGTCTTCTCTTCCGCCGCGGCCCGGAACCGGCCGCGGTCTCCTCGTCCCGCCGCGGCCCGGAACCGGCCGCGACGTTCGTCGTCCGGCGCGGTGCGACGGCACCGCGCCCCTTCGCCGTGCTTTGATATTCATTCAACGCGGCGCGACGGCGTCGCGTTCTTGTTGTTTCTTCCAAGGTGCGCGCGCGACGGCATTGCGAAGTTAAACGTACAATTATCCGCGTGGTGCGACGGCACCACGCCACGTTGCTTCCGCCCGCAAGATTAAACAACACAATGGAGGGGGGTTCGGCCGTGTTCGTGCGGTCCGGCCCCCTCACGTTAAGATAATAAGGCAACTTTAAAAATAATCAAGATCCCCACGTTAGTTATACGAACCACGAGCAAGAATGAAATAATTAAATATTAAATCAACAACCCCTACCTTGGTATAAGTTTCGAAGATTGTTCTACGTTCCGCAGAAGACGACGTCGCGGAGGTCGGGCGACGCGGTCGTCGTTCGTCAAATTCAACGACGAAGAGGCGCGTCCGAAGAGGCACGTCGTTGGCGAATCCTTGTACGCCGACGAAGGTTGTCCGAGGAAGGTGCGGTGTTCTCTCTCGTTGACACCGAAGACGAAGAAGAGCGGAGCGGCGTTCTTCTTCGGAACTTGAGCGTTCTACGTCAAGTCTCGAGGAAAGTCAAATAAAAAGGAAACAACGAACTCAAGAACCCTTACCTTGATATTCGCACGTTGACGGAGTCATGGAATATTGGTGTCGATTCCTTTGACGTCGGAGGAAGAGTCGTTGTCGATGGCGTTCGTCGCGGAAAAGATGACGCGGAAGAAGAACGTCACGTCGCGGATATGGCGTCGCGGAAAGACCGTGTTCTTCGGCGAAGAAGTTCTTCGTTGAAGAACGGCGTTATTCGTGTTCTTCGACAAGGTTGAAGAAGAAAGAAAAGCTCTCAACAACTTAAAGATGGATAAGAGTTCTAACCCAACAAAATAAGACAAAGTCTTATTTTATTCAAAAAAATAATTTCAAAGGTTTGAAATTCAAAATGGCTAACTCCAAAATTAACTCACTTATTTAATATACATGAGTTGTATAATTAAATAGAAGTTAAGATATCAAGCCATTAAGAGGGAGAGAGGGGAGTTGAAAAGGTGGGGGTTCGTGTAGGCCCCACCACACTTAATCCTCCCAAGGGAGGTTAAGTGGGTGTGGGTCCCACTTCCAACCTCCTTTGATAGGTTTTAAGAAGTTATAATAAAATTTGTTCTACACAAATTTTATTTAACTCAACTAAAAACCTCAAAAATTAACTTTCAACCCGCAACAAACGCAACTCCCAAAAGGTCTCTTTAAGCGAATATCGGTGCTGCGAGTTAATCGGTGCCCTCGGATTTCAATTCCGAGCACCGTATCAAAAGTTAGAAATTCCCGCTCGTTCGTTCACTGAACGTACCCGAGCCAAACTTCAGAAATTAATTCCGGGCACTCCGGACCTCGGAATCAGGTGCCGTCTGAAACCACGCTCTTGTAAATTTCTAAAGAAAATTAAGAAAAAAATTCCCTTGAATTTTACGGGTCTTTACAAATGATGTTCTTCGTTGCAGTTTGGGACGAAGGCGGCGTGGTGAAATGTCACCGCATGGGGAAGAGGAATCTTACCATGAAAATGGAGTGCCGCGCCTTTGCACCGCACTAGTCGGACATGGCCGTGACATAATGTCGCAGCGGTGCAAGGAGGGGCGGCCGGGACCGCCGGCCGCAGGCACCTCGAAGGGGCGGGACCGCGGGGTCCCGCAGCCGAAGCACCGGCCGGCCAGCCAGGCGAGCAGTTTAGGAATAACCAGGGGTCATAACCACCGGTTGGACAAGAGGTGGGGCCCCCTCGTGGTGGCCATTTCTTCAATCAAGGGGGGCAGCACCCCCATCTGCATCCCGCTCGGCCAAACGGCCAACCCACTGGCCATAGGGGCCGCGCCGGCTGGGCCAGGCCGCCCAAGCCGGGATGGGTGGAACCTTGATGGGTCGGACCCGGACCTTGTTCGGGTCGACCCGTTTCGGGCCAACCAAGGCATTCTCGGGCCAGGTCGGTCTGGTCCGAAAACACCCCTAATTTCGGACAGTTCCGTTCAAAGGCCCATAACATGGGCTACAGACCTCCGATCGACAATCAGTCAATTGTGATGCGATCCTTGGATCGAGACGGTAGTGTCTATATATTACAATCAGGGTTTTGGAGAACTATGGGTTTGGTCGGGTTGGTTCGAACACGAAACAAACCGGGCCCTTGGATTGGAAATGCTTATAAATTGTGCTCCGGACGTCCGATTGGCGTGCCGTCGACTTTTTTGGATTCTTCTTAGTGATACAGACCTTTTGGCATACTCCACTCGAATTTTGGATGCTGTTGTAGTACGGCTGGGTTAGTTTGACTTAAAAATCAACCGGGACCCTAGGACGAAAAAGCCAATAACTCTCAGACCGGGCGTCCGATTGATGCGTCGTCTATCGTGTTGAGTTCCTATCGACGAGGCCAAACATTGGGATATATCAATTCAATACTACATGTCAGTTGATGTATCAACCCCTTTGATCGTGGAGCGGACCCTCCCAGAAAAGAGCATGCTGTGTGTAGGAACCCTATAGCTGGCTGCGACTGCGATGAACACTGCACTGAAATCCACCATGGGTTCGGCAGCGACAACGACTGCACTGACATCCTCCTTGGGTTCGGATGTGACGAAAACTGTACTACGATCCTCTGTGGGTTAGGCAGTGATGACGACCATACTGAAATCGTTCGTTGGTTCGACGACGATGACTATTGTTCTTGTATCATACGTTGGTTCGGTAGTATTTGACTCTCTACTTGTATCCTACGTAGGTCCGACATAGAGGTTGGTCTAGTATCCTACATTGGCCCGACAGCTTAGCTGGTTTATTATCCTATGTGGGTCCCAGCTAGATAAATCAGTGGCTACATCTGATCATCTCTATCACCTTACGAAGAAGTATACATGTGTGAGTTGAGTCTTGACTTTGAATCATTATCTTTGATATGATTTACTTGATGTCCAATGTGGATTGGATTGTGTTATCATGTGTGGATTGGTTGTGCTATCCTGTGTGGACTAGATCGAAATTGGGCTCGGATGTTGGAGCCAAACTGGAATTGATGAGTTAGGTATATGTATGGGTATATACCTAAGTAGAGTTGGATGTTACTTCATGATTGTATCTTTCCTTTGTGGATTATCCATTGTAGATTCTGGGATAACTTTGGGGGTCTTGGGTTCCCTAATGATTAGTGTATACTCACCCCTGCATGGGTTATGCCCGCACTACGTTGTGTTGGATGCAGACGAAAGACATCGCTAATCGTGGTTGAGGCTTGTGGAGAACGTCGGTACTTAGAGGTGGACCACTGGGCGGGACGTACACATAGCGGATGGCTGGACCCGAGGAGCTGAGGAGGATATATATACCCACCCATCATGTGGGATTTCCAGTGGATGGCTCGATGTTGCTACTTTACATTTCAGTTTCTGTACTTTCTTTCCAGTTGTACTTTACTTTCAGTTAGGGTTTGTATTCTGGCCCTTTTACTTTCTAGCACATACAGTTGTACCCTATTTACAAAGTGTTTACATCATCTTTCTTACTCTGTGGTGTTTGATTACATTATAAAGGCAATGCCATCCCTTTTTATCAAGGTTTACACCTTTGGTGCTAGTCACCAGCCCCTGGCCTATGGAAGGCAGGATGGGGTAGTCACGACACGGGCCCCGAGGACGGGTCGTGAAAAATTAGTATCAAAGGAGTTCGGTTCTACAGCATAACTGAGGACTCTAATCCTTATTATGTGTAAAGGAATAGTGTTAAGGGTATTGAGTGTGGTTATCAGTCCAGGGAGTCCATTTTTGGTGCGGCGGCAAATGTATCCCTACACCATGACCCTGACTTCTGATTTCCAACTAAGTGCATGAAACCATTGATTGTGTGTGTGTTTCAAAAGTTTTCTTTGTGATTACTTTGTTTCATCTCACCAGGTATACAGTATTAAAAGTGGCGCACCTGTTTCTTTTTAGGATGGCCCCACGATGGTAGCCAGCTAGGGTTCAGAGCCTTGTGTGATACGAAAACCCACCGAGCAAAGAGGCCACAGTGCAGGGCCCTTTTACAGCGGAGGCACCAACGGTACCTCTACCCGCCGAGCCAACAATGCCACCAACCCCAGCCACTGAGAGTGCATGTCGCCTTAGTGAACTGCATGAGTTTCAGCATTCGAGACCGCCCATGTTTCGTTGGGAAACAGACCCTCATGTAGACGAGGATTTGCTGGAAGTTGTAGTTTGAGTTTCCAGGTTAGTGGGTACACCAGCTGACCTCATGGTGATCCTTGCTGCAAGCCTCTTACACGCGATAATAGGCAGATGGTGGAGCATGATGCTCTAGGTTCACGACGAGGCATATCTTCTCTGTACGGACTTTTATATCCTCTTCCGCTCAGAGTTCGTCCCATCCACCCTCCGCGCAGTTCGCATTCATGAGCAACTACTACTGCGGAAGGGAAACATGACGGTAGCCCGGTACTCTGCGAGATTTACCGATATCTCGCACTATTCGACATACATGGTATGAGACCAATTATTCTGGGATCGTATCTTCTTGCAAAGACTGAGGCATGAGATCAGGGCATCGATGATCTCCCTCAGCATTCCGACGTAGGCAGGAGTACTGGAGCGAGCCCTTCTCATAGAGAGCTTTCTTGATGAGCCAACACCAGCAGCGAGACCTACCGTAGGGTGGCACGTAGCAGAGTCTTCTAAAGCTGGTAGTCAACAGACGTCACATGGGACCAGGCAGACCAGACTAGTAGGCGGGTGACCTCAGGACACTGGCTCAGATGAGTGGGGCACACGGCGTAGAGCCAATCTTAAGGGGAGGAGACAGTGCTACACATTCGGCGGGTAGGGCCCCATGGCTCGTGACGGGCCGACCCGCCCAGCGTAGGAGCAGCAGACGGTTGAGGGGCCACCCAGGCAAAGGCAGAGGGTCGACCATGGCAGTCCGTAGAGAACAGGAAGACGGGGTAGAGGAGCTGGCTGAGCATCAAGTGGTGGGCGATGCTTTGAGGCTTTACCACCACCATCGCTAGGATGTCCACCCCGACCACAGGGAGCTGGCGGACATGGGCATGCTCAGCTTCAGGAAGTGGAGACCTATGACCACGGAATGCCAGAGATGATTTGAGGTAATATCTATGTCTACTCCACCCTTCATGTAGTTATAATAGACACATGGGCGAGTTATTATTTCATTGTCGCTGCCCTTGTTCGGTGCTTGGTGATTCCGACGGAGCAGTTCCCTCGATCCTTACGGCTAGAGACTCTTATGGGAGCAGACTCGACGATTACGCACCGGTTCCGGCCGTGTGAGATTACTCTAGGAGGTGAGAGCTTCGGCTGGGATCTTCTTGTAGCGTCTTCGAGGCCGTACGAGTCATCATGGGCATGGATTGGTTATCTATAGTCCATGATCAGATTGACTGTATTAGGAACAAGGTGTGGTGTGTTCACACCGATGAGTGCAGGTTCACCATTACGGGAGAAAAGGGAGACTTAGAAGCGCAGGTTGGACTCACAGAGAGGAGAGGACAGCTGATCACTCATCATTTGGCTAGCCTCATCCTAGGAGTGGTTGACATGCTGAGTCAATGTTTTCCTGTAGTGGTGGATCAGTATGCAGACGTTTTTCTTGAAGACATTTCAAGACTACATCCTTGCAGAGAGGTAGAATTGTTTGTTGACATATACCCCAGGACAACCCTGATATCCACTCCAGCATATCAGATGTCTCCCACTGAGCTTTGAGATCTACAGTTACAGTTGGAGGACTCGCGTGGCAAGGGATTCATTCGAACCAGTGTTTCAACCTGGGCTTCCGTAATTTTGTTCGCTATGAAGGCGGAAGGGAGCTTGAGACTGTGCGTCTACTATCATTGCCTGAACCAGGTGACTGAGAGGAACAAGTATCCTCTACTGAGGATTGATGACCTGTTCGATTATCTCAAGGGAGCACGGTGGTTCTCGATGATAGACCTTAGGTCAGGCTATCATCAGCTCAGAGTTCGGGACGAGGACGTGCAGAAGACGGCCTTCAGATGTCGGTATGGCCACTATGATTTCATGGTTATGCCTTTCGGAGTAACCAACCCTCTAGAAGTGTTCATGATTCTCATGAACAGGATCATTCAGCCTTACCTTGATCTATTTGTCGTGGTCTTCGTCGACGAAATATTGATATACTCGACCACTGAGGAGGAGCACGCCTACCACTTGCGGGCTGTACTGAGCACACTCCGAGAGCACTGTATTTATGGTAAACTCTCGAAGTTATCAGTTCTGGTTACATTAGGTCCACTTCTTGGGACACGTCATCTTTGAGGCGAGATTTGCGGTGGATCTGGCGAAGATCGAGGCAGTTCTAGCTTGGGAGCCACCTAGGAGCGTGACGGAGGTGTGGAGTTTTCTAGGACTAGCTAGTATTATCGGTAAATTCTTCCATACATCTCCAGAGTTTCAGCACCACTTTCAGCTCTGAAAAATAAAGGGAAACCCCTTGTGTGGATAGGCAGATGTCAGCAGAGCTTCCAGGAGCTGAGACGAAGATTGACATGTGCCCCTATCTTGATGCAACCGGAGGAGGGAGTGGGGTATGTAGTCTACTGTGATGCCTTAGGGAACAGACTCGGATGTGTCCTGATGCAGGAGCAGGCACTGATCACCTATGGATCATGTCAGTTGAGGACGCATGAGCAGAACTACGCAACCCATTACTTAGAGTTAGCAGCCATGGTCTTCGCTCTGAAGATGTGGCCACACTATCTGATGGGAGAGCACTTTATAGTCTACTTTGACCATCAGAGTCTCATGTACATCTTCTAGCAAAAGTACATGATCCTGAGATAGCTGATATGGATTGTGTTCTTCCAAGAATATGACTTTGAGATAGTCTACACTGCTAGAAAGGGGAACATAGTAGCTAATGCTCTCAGCAGGAGGACGAGTATTCAGCTACTTGGGGATGCAACGGAGCAGCTAGCCGCTTTTAGATATCATTCATGGATAGAGATGGAGCATCCTTTCTTCAGTCACTCAAAGTCATTCCTCCACTACTACATCGGTTCAGGGAGGCACATCGTGGGGACGCTGACTGTGAGACGTGATGTGCGCAAATTTCCGTAGGACATGCACTTGATGGTTTTTCTATGGGAGGAGAGCACGTTTTCCTTTTCAGGGGACGTACCATGGTAACAGCTTCTTTACAAGATGAGGGGGTAAGAGAGATTAACACTTCACCTTTAACAGTACATCTAGGAGTGGCGAAGATGTACTAGGATCTCAGACGACACCACTAGTAGCCAGGTATGAAAAAGACTATGGCAGAGTTCGTTTCTCGACGCCTCACCAGCCAGCAGTTGAAGGCAGAGAAATAGTTTATAACAGGCTTGGTACAACCCTTGAAGGTTCCAGAGTGGAAGTGGGAAGGGATATCTATGGATTTTGGGACTAGACTTCCACGTACTTCTAGAGGTCATGACTACATTTGTGTGATTGTCAACTAACTCACCAAGTTGGCCAATTTTTTACCCATAAGAGAGGAGGGCTTAGTGGAGAGCATGGGACGCCTCTACATTCATGTGATTGTAAGGCATCATGGTGTGAAATCATCAATCATCTCTAATCGTGATGCTCACTTTACGTCCCGACTTTGGAAGGGGTTGCAGGAGGCATTCGGGACACAACTACTTCTGAGCACCGCCTTTCACCCTCAGACGGATGGTCAGAAGGAGAGGACCATCCAGACACTCAATGACATGCTCCGTGCATGAGTCCTCGACTTTGGTTGTATCTGAGAGGATCACCTACCCTTGATGGAGTTTGCGTACAACATTAGATACCACTCCACCATTAGAATGGCACCATACGAGGCATTGTACGGCCGATCTTGCAGATCAACTTTGTGCTGGAAAAACCCTCGGGAGTCAGCACTTGTGGGACCAGAGATGGTCTAGGCCACGACAGAGAAGGTCCAGGTCATCTAGGAGTGGATGAGCACAGCTCAGAGCCGACAGAAGTCTTATGCTGACGGGAGGCAGAGACCACTAGAGTTCGAGGATGGAGACCACGTTTTCTTGTGGGTCTCACCTCGATGTGGATTACGATGATTTGGTTGGGGGGAAATTATTCTCTATGCTTCATCGAACCATTACATATTCTCAACAGGATAGGCGAGGTGGCTTACCTCCTGGCTCTACCACCTCAGTTGCACCGGGTGCATGAGGTCTTCCACGTATCTCAGGTGAGGAGATACCTGCACGACCCAACACATATCATCGACCATGGGGAGCTAGACATTGATGACGTGGGAGAGGGAGGCTCAGATGAGCGCTCAGTACCCTCATTTGTTTCCCATGTTTGTGATGTATCTTTACAGGGACGTAAATCCCTGAGGAGGAAGTAATGTAAAGACCCATAAATTTCAAGGGAAATTTTTTTTCTTAATTTTATTTGGTATTTTACGAGTATGCAATTTCTGACGGCACCTAATTATGAGGCCTGGTGTGCCCGAAATCTTCTCCCGAAGTTATCTCGGGTACCTTCAGTGAACGAACGAGCGGGTTTTCTTAACATTTGAACCGGTTCTCGGAATTGAAATTCGAGGGCACTGATGAAACTGCAGCGCCGGTAATTCCTTAGTAAGACTTTTCCTGGAGTTGCGTTTGCTCGGGAGGAGATGTAAACAATTTGAGGAATAAAAATAAAATTGTTTCACAATTTTTTTTTTCTTCACTGATGGTTAAGAATTGTGGAAAAGGAAGATACTAGGAAGTTGGGGTGGGGCCCACACAATCCCACACCTCCATCAATTTTCCACAAAACCACATTTATTTCCCCTCTAGAAATTATTTCTGTAACACCCCAAGCTTCTACGGTACGTTTCCCTTCGAATAGTGCGATAGCGTGTGTTGTACGCAACCTCGAGTTCTAACACACACCACAACTAATTAAACTAGCCGTTGTGAATAGTAATACCTACTTTTTGAAATCATATATATTTTATATTTCAAAATGGACTTCATTTTTAGATTCGGAATATCAAAATTAGCCTAGGGTGAAATTTTGGTACATTTCGGATAACATTCATATTTTGATGAATAGTGAATATTTCTAAATTTTAATTAAAAACAACTTTTTTAATCAAAATAATTAATAGTGATAAATTATGAATTTGAGTGGTTTTAAAGTATATTTAGAATATATTTTTACCATTCAATTTAATGTTTATCATTGGACATAATTTTACAATTAAACCGAACATAAACAAGTGTCAATCTTTTGATAGTTATTATCTCTTAAAAACACGCTTTTTGTTTTGACAGCGGGAATTAATTTTAAATTAATTTCTTCCACTTCTGTGTTTTGAATTTAGGAAAATGGATTCCATATTTGGAATCAGGGTGTCCAAATTATGTAAATAGGTAACTTTTATTTTTACACATTTTGAATAATTACTGCGGTAAATATTTTATTTACCATGGTTAAAGGGTAAATCCGGTAAATAAGGGTTAAAAAAAATAATATTATAATAATAAAAAATTACCCTAAAACGTGTCCTAACCTTATTGGTGGACACATACCCGACCATGGGAATCCTTGGGTCAATTTGGGGACCCCTTGGAGCCACTTGTATGTGGTAGGGAAACTTTATATTAATAAAGTTAAAATAAAAATAAAAATGGCATAAGCTTACATCTTTTAGAAGAACAATTTTTACATAGGGTTATACATGTTGTATTTTCGATTATAAATATTAATTAGAAAGATAAAAATATTTCCTACATAATTATATTTTATTTATAATTTTTAGACATCAAATAATTTAAATTATTAATGACACAATAATGATGCAATGTTTACCTCATTAATAAATCATTTAAATAAATAAGATTATAATGATTAAAATATTATCTAAAACCTGTCCAATTCTTATTGTTTGATGTTATTTAGAATATGAGTCTTCTTATCTTCGACCTCAATGATTTTTGGACCATTATAAACCGAATATAATTATATTATAAAGTAATACTTTCACTCTTTCCTAAAGAGCCCCTCCTCCCCCTTATAAAAGGAGACCACTTCTACTCATTCCTCACACCTCTCAAGCCACTTGGCTCGTCCAAACTCTGCCCAACTAAGCTCCCCACATCCCTCTCCTCCTCCTTGAAGCTTCCCCTTAGGCAGAAAGCATTTCAACAAGTCCTTTGGTTCCAACCAAAGTGAGTTACCTAAATTAAAGGTAACAATTTCTCTTAAATTATTTTCATTTATTTTGCTTCTTCAACCCCCAAACTCTTTTTATTTCCTTTCTTTTGTAACAACACCAGTATCCTCAATATACTAGGATGTTGTTATAAGAAGGATTCAAACTACACATACACACAACTCCATCTAATGGATGATGAACATAATGTTTCTGTGGATGGAAAACTAACGCCTCATGAAACGATGATTGTTCAAATACATCTT
Source organism: Viscum album (assembly GCA_963277665.1). Taxonomy (NCBI): domain Eukaryota; kingdom Viridiplantae; phylum Streptophyta; class Magnoliopsida; order Santalales; family Viscaceae; genus Viscum; species Viscum album. The sequence goes on from OY728129.1 coordinate 1,076,642,339, forward strand.
ACCGCCTCTCATGGTGGCCATTATGATGGCACTATAATTAAATATGATATTAATGATATATATTTTATATATAAGCTTCTGTAATTCCATTTTATTTCATACCATTATTCGTTTCATGTTGTATATACATACGATAATTTCATTTGAGGAAGTGCGGACTACCGCCCCCTTAAAATGATATGACTCGTTCATACCACACATGGAACGTATAAAGGATGGTGTTAATGAACTTAAGTAACATATATAAAATATTATATTATACTGGAATAGTAATATACCTATGTATCATTTGTATTCGATTCTTTTAAAATAAAAATTAAATGGAAGTAGCGTTCGTGCGTACGTACGGACTACCGTCTCCACGAACGCGATGAGATTCATTCTCCATCATATCCATTCAAGTATAATTATCATTTAATTATTTAAAAATGATGTTTAAGGACTTGATATCATTCTGGATATGAATAAGATACAACAAACATGACTTATGTAACAAAACCTATAAAGAAAATGAGTAAGTTAACACCCGAAACGGCGATAATACTAAGATATTATTATCAAATCAATATTAAAAGATCATATATGATATCATATTAATGTATATGATTCTTGTATAATTTAGTAACAATTATTTCACTATTATACAGGAGGTTAACCTACCCCAACCAAGGAAAAGTACAAGGTAAGGGTTTACTTTACAACCTCTTCATTATCCAAGGTTGTATTATACGTAATAATCTACTGGGATCTCTTTATCATCCACATCCATGTTTCTTCGAAATGTATTTCAAAACATTTTTACTATTTACAAGAATATGGGTTAAAGTCATTTATACCCTTGTTTGACTTATTATAAGAGGTTTATAAAGGAATCTTTCCATCGTTTTCAAAACAAGGTCCTTTTTAACCTTTTTGACAGAATTGAGGTAAGAATGTTTTTTTATACGGCGGGTGCGCCTATTTTCTGCCGTTATTAAATCTTCAAAGCTTCCCTTACAAGCTTATAAGAATATTTTCAAAGAAAATGTTTTATTTTATATGGACCTTAAATGATTTCAAAATAAAAGGAGATACTTCTTTAAAAAGAATTTTGATTTCATCTATGTCAACATCCTTTGATGGATTTTAAGATTATTTGAAGTTGATTTATTATGATACAAAACTTCTATATTGTATTGAAGGTTTTGTGATATGTTTGACTATAGATGTGCTATTTTTATACCATTCATAGTTTATGGTGAAATTATTGACATTTCGTATGATAGTTTTAATACGAATGTTTATGTTATGTTTAAACCTTTTCATATGGGAATGCATTGGACTTAATAAGTGACGGGTGGAGCCCGCTATAGCTCCTCGATGCATCGGTAGGTCTCATGAGATAAACTAGTGTATTGGCACAAGGCCTTGACAAAATATTATTTGTAGTCTTGGCACGAGGCCTTGGCTATGTGGTTATGATAGTCTGGCATTATGCATTCCAACATTATGAAAGTGGTTATTGATATTGCATGTGATTATTCGATTAGTAGAATATCCATGTGAATAAGTAAATGGCATTATTTCATTTTACTTTTGCCATACTATATTGAAGTTAAATTTTAAAAGGCTTTTGTTTTAGTAATTCATTGCCTTAAATGTTTATGATTATTTTGAATGTTCTGCTATATTGTTATCCTTACTGGGCATTTGAGCTCACCCCTTTTCTATGTTTTATTTTTCTCAGGTAGTGAAGAAGTAAATTATGAATGACTTGCAGGGATATTATGAGGGGTTAATAGTGTGGATATGAAGACTTTGTTGTTGTAGTAGTTTTTCACTTTGAAATGTAATGTAAAACTTTATGATTATATCTAGTGTTTCCAAGGCTACTAAACCAATCGGTCTTTCGGGATTTGATCTTTCTTGTGATCATGCCAATGTTATGTAATAATGCACCGACTCTGGGTAGCTAGGGTCGGGGCGTTACAGTTGGTATCAGAGGAAGTTTAGTACAAACCTTGGAAGCTAGATTTAGATAAACTCTGATTAGAGCACATAGACCTAAGATGAACTTTGAGGATTAGTATAGAAGAACTTCCTAGAATTTTGGTATTGTAGAGACTTTGTGAGTTTTCCGAGCAATACATCCCTGTCTGGATACGAGCAGGTAGAGGCGGCTCTGGCACATATGTACCTAGGGGTAAAACCCGAAAACACCGCTTTGAGCTAGACTCGAACGGGAACTGGTGCACGACAACGGGCCTTGCTGCACTCTTGGTTACGACACTCCCGGGGGATATGCTTAGGATAACTCTCACTATCTTTACAAATCATTATGAAGGGTTTATGAGTATATAATTCCTCAAAGAAAACATATTTATGATTATGGATTATATCCATAGATAGTTCAATTTATGTTTAGTGTTTTATAAGTATGGGATTATGTATTTTGATTCATAAACTGATCTAGTTTATGCCATTGTTTAGAAATGGCGCCTAGTGGAAGAAATGGAAACCGTATCAATGCACGCACTTCATGTAGGGATTTCCCTCCTGCTCAAGATAATTATAGTGGGGCTGGTGATGCAACTGGTGCTGATCAGCTAATCACCGTACTGGGACAACTTACTCAGGTTATGAATAATAACCTTACCCGTATGGAGCATCCTGATCCGCTGCGTGGAGGATCAATGTTAGATCGATTCATGAGACAACAACCACCAACGTTCAATGGGAGTACAAATCCCTTAGTAGCTGAGCAATGGATATTTTCCCTAGAGAAAATATTTCAGGCTTTGGGGAGTAGTGAAAGGGAAAAAGTTACCATGGCAGTTTACCGCCTCACTGGAGATGCTGATCAATGGTGGTCATTGATTCAAAACATGAAGGAAGATGATGAAGTATCAAACATGGAATGGAGGGAGTTCAAAGATCTGTTTTTAGAAAAATACTTTCCTCGCGACCATCGAGCAGATATGGAAAGGCAATTTCTGAGTCTGAGACAAAAGGAGGATGATAATGTCACAAAGTATGAGGCTAACTTTACAAGGTTAGCGAGGTATGCTGGAGATTATATTCGCAACCCAAGAAGTAAGATTGATCGTTTCTTTGATGGGTTAAAACCATTTCTCCGTCGAGCATTAGTCTCACAATCCTTTTCATCGTACGAAGACATTGTCTCATGTACTATCAAGACCGAAAAGGAATTCTCTAAGTCTTATGACTTTAAAGCAAAGCAAGAGAAGAAGAGACCTGCTGATCAATCTGGGAATGGAAATAAGGGGAAGAAGGGAAAGGTTGAATATCCATCTTGTGGTAAATGCGGGAAGAAACATCCTGGTACTTGCTTGAAGGGAATGGGAGTCTGTTACAAGTGTGGTGAAAAAGGCCACCAAGCTCATGATTGCAAGGGGAAGAAGGAATCTACCAACGTTCAGTGCTACAATTGCAGGGAGATGGGGCATTATGAAAATGCATGACCTAAGCGTCAGGAGAACTTACCTCAGAAAAGGCCAAGGGATCAAGGCCAGGCTTATGCTATCACTACTGCAGAGGTAGAAGCTCCAAAAGACATGGTGGCAGGTAATTTAATGGTTTCCTCAAGTTTAGCAAATGCATTATTTGATTCTGGATCATCGCATTGTTTCATATCTTCCCAGTTTGCTAAGAAAATTAGATATTTCCAATTTGATTTAATAAGGGAGTTGTCTGTTAAAACTCCTAAGGGAAGTATCGTTGCAACAAAGTTTTGTGAATCAGTCCCCATTAGAGCACATAAATTTTCTTTATCTGCTGATTTCATCGTCATACCTATGATTGAGTTTTATATAATCCTCGGTATGGACTGGCTTTCGGACTATGATGCAAAGATTTATTGTAAGAAGAAAGAGGTTATGATTCTTGATGATAATGATAAGGAGAACCTTGTTTTTAGAGCAGAATCGTCACCACCTAATTCTTATTTAGATCCACCCCCAACAGCTCAACTTAATTCAATTATTGGGGAGGAAGAGAATGAAATAACTGTCGGTGAGGAAAGGAATGTTCAAATAGAGGATGTACCTGTTGTGAAAGAATTTGTAGATGTATTTCCGGAAGATTTACCTGGACATCCTCCAGAACGAGAAGTTGAGTTTTCTATTGATTTGATTCCTGGATCAAGGCCTATATCGAAGACCCCTTATAGAATGGCCACTGTAGAGCTAGTCGAACTAAAGAAACAACTAGAGGAATTGAGTAATAAGGGATTTATTCGCCCTAGTGTTTCTCCATGGGGAGCCCCTGTTCTTTTTGTTAAAAAGAAAGATGGATCTATGAGGTTATGTATCGACTACAGGGAGATCAATGCTATAACAATAAAGAACAATTATCCCCTACCTCGTATTGATGATTTATTTGACCAACTGCATGGAGCTCAATACTTTTCAAAGATTGACCTTCGATCTGGATACCATCAGTTGTGTGTGAAGAAGGAAGACATTCCGAAGACAGCATTTCGAACCAGGTACGGGCATTACGAGTTTACTGTAATGCCGTTTGGATTGACTAATGCACCCTCTGTGTTCATGGATCTGATGAATAGAGTTTTCAAGGAGTATCTCGATGAATTTGTGGTGGTATTTATTGATGATATCTTGGTATACTCCAAAACCTACGAAGATCATGAAAATCACTTGCGCATTATCTTGAAGACTCTGAGGAGGCATGAATTATATGGGAAGTTTAGCAAGTGCGAATTCTGGCTTCAGGAGATTTCTTTTCTTGGCCATATTGTCTCTAAAGATGGAATCTCTGTTGATCCTTCTAAGACCATAGCAATCCAAGAATGGCCAGCACCTACGAGTATAACTGAGGTACGCAGTTTTATTGGTTTGGCAGGTTATTATCGACGTTTCTTCCAGAGTTTTGCCCGATTGGATAACCCATTAACGAAGCTCACACGTAAAGGGGTTAAATTTGTTTGGACAAAAGAGTGTGAAGACTGTTTTGATGAACTGAAGAAAAGATTAGTCAATGCTCCTATATTGACTCTACCATCGGGGAATGATGGGTTTGTTATTTATAGTGATGCATCGAAGAAAGGACTTGGCTATGTCCTTATGCAGAATGATAGAGTTATTGCCTATGCATCACGACAGTTGAAAATTCATGAACAAAACTATCATACTCATGATCTTGAGTTAGCAGCTGTGATCTTTGCTTTGAAGATATGAAGGCACTACCTCTATGGTGAAAAATGTGAGATTTATACTGATCACAAGAGTTTGAAGTATATTTTCTCACAAAAAGAACTCAACATGAGGCAAAGGAGATGGCTTGAATTACTCAAGTATTATGATTGCACGATACACTACCACCCGTGGAAAGCAAACAAGGTGGCAGATGCTTTGAGTAGAAAAGACCATGGAGTTTTGAACAATATGAGAATTGAAAGGGATCCAATTTTCATGGATCTAGTGAAGATGGACATGGGAATAACCAGGGAAGGTGAAACATAAATGCTTTTTCAAATGGTTGCCAAACCATCTTTACTAGAAAGGATTAAGAGTTCTTAGACCGATAATGAAGAATTTCAGAAGAAGAATAAAGCTGTGAATGATGGGAGATTGAGAGACTTTGTGTATGAAGATGGAATTTTGAAATTCGGGAAGAGACTTTGTGTTCCCAATATACCTGATCTAAAAAGGGAATTGCTGGATGATGCTCATAGTTCCAATTTCTCTATACACCCTGGGAGCACCAAAATGTATAGATATTTGAAGGAACATTTTTGGTGGGACAACATGAAGAGGGAGATTGCTGATTTTGTGTCAAGATGTATGGTTTGTCAACAAGTGAAAGCAGGAAGGCAACAGCCTGGAGGAGTCATGCAACCTCTTCCCATACCAGAGTGGAAATGGGACAATGTTACGATGGACTTTGTCATGGGGCTACCAAAGACTCCTAGAAGGAATGATGCAATATGGGTGATTGTTGATCGTCTTACCAAGTCAGCACATTTTCTTGCTATAAGAGAAGATCTACCCCTGGAACGTCTAGCAAGACTATATATTAATGAAGTTGTGAGACTTCATGGAGTACCCCTATCGATTGTTTCTGATCGTGACCCCCGTTTTACTTCAAGATTATGGAAAAGTCTTCAGAAATCCCTGGATACTGAACTTCATTTGAGCACTGCTTACCACCCTCAGACAGACGGACAATCAGAACGGACTATTCAAACCTTAGAAGACATGTTGAGATCTTGCTCACTTGACTTTCAGGGTATGTGGGATCAATATTTACCTCTGGTAGAATTTTCCTATAAAAATAGCTTCCATTCGAGTATTCAGATGGCACCATATGAAGCGTTATACGGAAAGAGATGTCGTACACCAACCTGTTGGGATGACGTTGGTGAAAGAAAACTTGTAGGCCCAGAACTGGTGGAGGAAACGGTGGAAAAGGTGAAAGTAATCCAAAATCACATCAAAGCAGCTCAAAGTAGGCAGAAGAGCTATGCCGATAATCGAAGGAAGGATTTGTAATTTCAAGTCGGTGATCATGTTTTCCTAAAGGTATCTCCATGGAAGGGAGTCATACGTTTTGGTAAGAAAGGTAAATTGAGTCCCAGGTACATCGGACCTTTCGAAATTCTAGAACGAATTGGGGCTGTAGCTTACCGATTGGCAATGCCGCCAAGTCTCTCCAAAGTTCACGATGTGTTCCACGTATCTCTGTTGAGAAAATACATGCCTGACCCAACGCATGTACTCACCTATGAGGAATTAGAACTGGAACCCGATCTGTCTTATTGCGAAGAGCCCGTCAAGATTCTTGATACGAGAGAACAAGTACTGAGAAACCGGACGACGCGTCTGGTAAAAGTTTTGTGGAGAAATCATAAGATGGAAGAGGCAACGTGGGAACCCGAGGAACTTATGATAAAAAACCACCTGAGTCTTTTTATGTAGTAATACCCTAGAAATTGCGAGGACGCAATTATTTGAAGGAGGGGAGAATGTAACACCCCAAGCTTCTATGGTACGTTTCCCTTCGAATAATGCGATAGCGTGTGTTGTACGCAACCTCGAGTTCTAACACACACCACAACTAATTAAACTAGCCGTTGTGAATAGTAATACCTACTTTTTGAAATCATATATATTTTATATTTCAAAATGGACTTCATTTTTAGATTCGGAATATCAAAATTAGCCTAGGGTGAAATTTTGGTACATTTCGGATAACATTCATATTTTGATGAATAGTGAATATTTCTAAATTTTAATTAAAAACAACTTTTTTAATCAAATTAATTAATAGTGATAAATTATGAATTTGAGTGGTTTTAAAGTATATTTAGAATATATTTTTACCATTCAATTTAATGTTTATCATTGGACATAATTTTACAATTAAACCGAACATAAACAAGTGTCAATCTTTTGATAGTTATTATCTCTTAAAAACACGTTTTTTGTTTTGACAGCGGGAATTAATTTTAAATTAATTTCTGCCACTTCTGTGTTTTGAATTTAGGAAAATGGATTCCATATTTGGAATCAGGGTGTCCAAATTATGTAAATAGGTAACTTTTATTTTTACACATTTTGAATAATTACTGCGGTAAATATTTTATTTACCATGGTTAAAGGGTAAATCCGGTAAATAAGGGTTAAAAAAAATATTATAATAATACAAAATTACCCTAAAACGTGTCCTAACCTTATTGGTGGACACATACCCGACCATGGGAATCCTTGGGTCAATTTGGGGACCCCTTGGAGCCACTTGTATGTGGTAGGGACACTTTATATTAATAAAGTTAAAATAAAAATAAAAATGGCATAAGCTTACATCTTTTAGAAGAACAATTTTTACATAGGGTTATACATGTTGTATTTTCGATTATAAATATTAATTAGAAAGATAAAAATATTTCCTACATAATTATATTTTATTTATAATTTTTAGACATCAAATAATTTAAATTATTAATGACACAATAATGATGCAATGTTTACCTCATTAATAAATCATTTAAATAAATAAGATTATAATGATTAAAATATTATCTAAAACCTGTCCAATTCATATTGGTTGATGTTATTTAGAATATGAGTCTTCTTATCTTCGACCTCAATGATTTTTGGACCATTATAAACCGAATATAATTATATTATAAAGTAATACTTTCACTCTTTCCTAAAGAGCCCCTCCTCCCCCTTATAAAAGGAAACCACTTCTACTCATTACTCACACCTCTCAAGCCACTTGGCTCGTCCAAACTCTGCCCAACTAAGCTCCCCACATCCCTCTCCTCCTCCTTGAAGCTTCCCCTTAGGCAGAAAGCATTTCAACAAGTCCTTTGGTTCCAACCAAAGTGAGTTACCTAAATTAAAGGTAACGATTTCTCTTAAATTATTTTCATTTATTTTGCTTCTTCAACCCCCAAACTCTTTTTATTTCCTTTCTTTTGTAACAACACCAGTATCCTCAATATACTAGGATGTTGTTATAAGAAGGATTCAAACTACACATACACACAACTCCATCTAATGGATGATGAACATAATGTTTCTGTGGATGGCAAACTAACGCCTCACGAAACGATGATTGTTCAAATACATCTTACCGCCTCTCATGGTGGCCATTATGATGGCACTGTAATTAAATATGATATTAATGATATATATTTTATATATAAGCTTCTGTAATTCCATTTTATTTCATACCATTATTCGTTTCATGTTGTATATACATACGATAATTTCATTTGAGGAAGTGCGGACTACCGCCCCCTTAAAATGATATGACTCGTTCATACCACACATGGAACGTATAAAGGATGGTGTTAATGAACTTATGTAACATATATAAAATATTATATTATACTGGAATAGTAATATACCTATGTATCATTTGTATTCGATTCTTTTAAAATAAAAATTAAATGGAAGTAGCGTTCGTGCGTACGTACGGACTACCGTCTCCACGAACGCGATGAGATTCATTCTCCATCATATCCATTCAAGTATAATTATCAGTTAATTATTTAAAAATGATGTTTAAGGACTTGATATCATTCTGGATATGAATAAGATACAACAAACATGACTTATGTAACAAAACATATAAAGAAAATGAGTAAGTTAACACCCGAAACGGCGATAATACTAAGATATTATTATCAAATCAATATTAAAAGATCATATATGATATCATATTATTGTATATGATTCTTGTATAATTTAGTAACAATTATTTCACTATTATACAGGAGGTTAACCTACCCCAACCAAGGAAAAGTACAAGGTAAGGGTTTACTTTACAACCTCTTCATTATCCAAGGTTGTATTATACGTAATAATCTACTGGGATCTCTTTATCATCCACATCCATGTTTCTTTGAAATGTATTTCAAAACATTTTTACTATTTACAAGAATATGGGTTAAAGTCATTTATACCCTTGTTTGACTTTTTATAAGAGGTTTATAAAGGAATCTTTCCATCGTTTTCAAAACAAGGTCCTTTTTAACCTTTTCGACAGAATTGAGGTAAGAATGTTTTTTTATACGGCGGGTGCGCCTATTTTCTGCCATTATAAAATCTTCAAAGCTTCCCTTACAAGCTTATAAGAATATTTTCAAAGAAAATGTTTTATTTTATATGGACCTTAAATGATTTCAAAATAAAAGGAGATACTTCTTTAAAAAGAATTTTGATTTCATCTATGTCAACATCCTTTGATGGATTTTAAGATTATTTGAAGTTGATTTATTATGATACAAAACTTCTATATTGTATTGAAGGTTTTGTGATATGTTTGACTATGGATGTGCTATTTTTATACCATTCATAGTTTATGGTGAAATTATTGACATTTCGTATGATAGTTTTAATACGAATGTTTATGTTATGTTTAAACCTTTTCATATGGGAATGCATTGGACTTAATAAGTGACGGGTGGAGCCCGCTATAGCTCCTCGATGCATCGGTAGGTCTCATGATACAAACTAGTGTCTTGGCACAAGGCCTTGACAAAATATTATTTGTAGTCTTGGCACGAGGCCTTGGCTATGTGGTTATGATAGTCTGGCATTATGCATTCCAACATTATGAAAGTGGTTATTGATATTGCATGTGATTATTCGATTAGTAGAATATCCATGTGAATAAGTAAATGGCATTATTTCATTTTCCTTTTGCCATACTATATTGAAGTTCAATTTTAAAAGGCTTTTGTTTTAGTAATTCATTGCCTTAAATGTTTATGATTATTTTGAATGTTCCGCTATATTGTTATCCTTACTGGGCATTTGAGCTCACCCCTTTTCTATGTTTTATTTTTCCCAGGTAGTGAAGAAGTAAATTATGAATGACTTGCAGGGATATTATGAGGGGTTAATAGTGTGGATATGAAGACTTTGTTGTTGTAGTAGTTTTTCACTTTGAAATGTAATGTAAAACTTTATGATTATATCTAGTGTTTCCAAGGCTACTAAACCAATCGGTCTTTCGGGATTTGATCTTTCTTGTGATCATGCCAATGTTATGTAATAATGCACCGACTCTGGGTAGCTAGGGTCGGGGCGTTACAATTTCTTAACTCTTCCACGTAAATTTTAAGGCCAATAAAATGCCTCATTAATGGGTCAACGCACGTTAATTAATTCGTGAATTAGTTTTGATTTTAAAATTAATGTTTCCATGTGTGTGTGTGTGAATAAAATAATACAGGTCTTATGTTATTGTTGGTGGATTCGTTGTGAGTAACAAAGAATAGAACTCTTGGGCTCTGAAGAACATCTTTTTCCTCGGCGAAGAACGTGAGGAATGCAGAGTCTACGATGAAGAACTCCATCACTGCAAGTGAAGATCGTCGTACCGTATCCTTTCCCCTCTGAAGCTGGTGACAGATGCCTTCATCGGAGAACAAAGACATGCCATATCCTTCATCGGGCAAACACAGATGACGCTTACGTAGCCTCTTTCCATGACGCTGTCTTCTGCGGCGTATTTTTCCCTCGACGAACCTCGTTCGATTACTTCTTCAAGGTAGGGGTTTTAAGTCCAAATTTAATGGATTAATTTTTGCACACTTGACCATGTTGATTTATTTCGGCCACCTATTATTAAATTAACTGGAGGAGGTCGGACCGCATGAACATGGTTGTTCCTCCTCCCCCCTTTGTTGATGTTCTTCGATGCGGTTTGGGACGAAGGTGGCGCAGTGCAACCGAACCGTGCGGGGACGAGGAATTTTACCGAGGAAAAAGAGCATGGCATCATCACTCCGCGCCATTGACGCCGAAGGGGGCCATGGATGAAGCGGGGTCATGGTGGAGTGGCGCGGTGCTGCTGCGTCACGCTGGTCAGACAAGGTCGCGGCTTAATGCAGCAGCAATGCAAGGAGGGGCGGTCGGGACGGCCGGCCGCCGGCACCTCGGAGGGGCGGGACCGCGGGGTCCTGCGGCGGCCGCACCAGCCGCGCCAGCCGGGTCGGGCCGCGCCCCAATGGGACAGAACCGGACCCAATTCAGGTGGACCCGGTTCGGGCCGACCCAGGGGGTCTCGGGCCGGGTCGGTTCGGGCCCGAAACCCCCCTAAATTCAGATAGTTCCATTCAAAGGCCCATAACGTGGGCTACACACCTCCAATCGACACAGAATTAGTTGGAATGTGATCCTTTTATCGAGACGGTCGTTTCGGTATATTACACTCCGTGTTTTAGAGAATATTGGGTATGGCCAGGTTGGTTCGAACACAGAACCAACCAGCCCCTCGGAGCGGAAACACTTATAACTTGAGCTCTGGACCTCCGATTGACAGGCCGTCGACTTTGTTGGATTCCTCTTAGTGCGACAGACATTTTGGAGTACTCCGATTGAAGTTTGGACGCAGTTGGAGTACGGTCGGGTTGGTTTGACTTAAATACTAACTAGGCCCCTAGGATGAAAAATCCAATAACTCTCAGACCGGACATTTGATTGACGCGTCGTCTTGTCGTGTTGAGTTCATATCTACGAGATGGAACATTGGGATACATCAACTCCGAAAAATGTGTCAGTTGATGTATCGTCCCCTCGGATCATGGAGCGGACCCTCCCGGAAAGGAGCATGCTGTGTGTGGGAACCCTATAGCTGTCTGCGACTGCAACGACAACTGCACTAAAATCCTCCGTGGATTTGGCAGCGACAAAGACTGCACTGAAATCTTAGGTGGGTTTGGCAGTGACGACGACTGTACTAGGATCCTCAGTGTGTTCGGCCTTGACGATGACCGTATTGAAATCCTCCGTGGGTTCGACAACGATGACTACTGTTCTTGTATCCTACGTGGGTCTGGCAGTACTACTGTTCTTTTATCCTATGTGGGTCCGGCAGTATTTGACTCTGTACTTGTATCCTATGTGGGTCCGACAGAGAGGCTGGTCTAGTATCCTACGTGGGTCCGACAGCTTAGCTGGTCTAGTATCCTACGTGGGTCCCAACTAGATGAATCATTTGCTAAATATGATCATCTCTATCACCTTACGAATAAGTATACATATGTGAGCTGAGTCTTGACTTTCAATGATTATCATCGATATGATTGACTTGCTATCCTTTGTGGATTGGATTGTCTTATCCTGTGTGGATTGGTTGTGCTATCCTGTGTGGACTAGATCGAACTTGTGCTCAGATGTTGTAGCTCAACTGGAATTGATGACTTATGTATATGTATGGGCATATACCTATGTAGAGTTGGATGTTACTTCATGATTGTATCTTTACTTTGTAGATTATCCTTTATGGATTCTAGGAGACCCTTGGCAGTCTCGGGGTCCCTACTGAGTAGCGTATACTCACCCCCTACACGGGTTATGCCCGCACTTTGTTGTATTGGATGCAGACGATGGACATCACTGATCGTGGTTGAGGCTTGTGGAGAAAGTCGGTACCTAGAGGTGGACCACTGGGTGAGACATACACGGAGCAGACGGTTGGACCCAAGGAGCTGAGGAGGCTATCTGTACCCACCGTTTAGGTGGGATTTCCAGTGGACGGCTCGACAATGCGGCTTTACTTTTCAGTTGTTGTACTTTCATTCCAGTTGTACTTTACTTTCAGTATGGGTTTGTATTGTGGCCCATTTACTTTCCAGCACATACAGTTGTACCATATTTACTTAGTGTTTACTTCTTCTTGCTTACTCTGTATTTTTTGTTTACTTTATAAAGGCAATTCCTTCCCTTTTTTTCATGATTTACGCCTTTGGTGCTATTCTCCAGCCCCTGGCCTATTGAAGGCGAGCTTGGGGTAGTCATGGCACGGGCCCCGAGAACGGGTCGTGACACACCCTCCCTCTATATCTCCCCATCTATGTTTTTATTCATGTGTTTACCTGTTTCATGATACTACATTTAAAAAATATATATATATTTTATAAAACTAATTCATTTATATTTTATCAAAAATTTAATTCTGAAATTATTTTATCAATTCTTTTGGGGAGTATAAGAAAATTATCATTTGTGTAGAAATTATCTATCATGTAGTTGATGTGTTGGAAAGAATGGTTTGAACGGGTAGAAAGAGAAATAGGCTACTAATAATATATTTCCACCTCAACCAATGGTGAAATAAATGTTAAATAAATATGTATATCCATTTAAATATGAAAAAACACATATATCTACATAATAATATATGAAAATCATGGTTAAAAAAAATATAAAGTTATCATAAACAACATGTGATATCACCATTCATCCTATAATACATCTTGAATCCTACTGTTACAACTGACCCATGTTTGAGTTTTTTAATTGTTATGTATATGTTAAACAATGTCTATTAAATACATGAATACAATAGTAATTGACAAAATTCATGTATCTTGATACTATATTTTTTTATTCTATACAATTAGAAATGTGTGCATCCATATTATAAATAGAGAAAATGGACACCCAATATAGAGCCTTAAATGAAAATGAAAATATAAATAGTACTTTAATTTAAATAGATATATACATATTTGATATATATGAGTTTATGGAAATAATGAATACATGAATACAGTGTGGAGAATAAAAATAATATGAAGAAAATATATTAATGTTATCATTTTAAAAAAAATTGAGAAAATTATCAAAAAAATAAAAAATCATGTGTGGATATAATCATCCAATAATGTAGATACCAATGGGAGGTGAAAATGTGTCCCACTAATATATAAATTCCCATAAAGAAACTGTACAAATTGTATCGGTTTTAATTGAAATCATATTGAAAATAAATTTCATGAACTAATATATTAATAACATAATGAATATTAATTTCATATTGGAAAAATACATTATAAATAAGTCTATATGCTATTAAATATTAAACATGATACATTACATTAAAATTAAAAACAAATTCATTTTATAAAAAAGAATGTATATTGAGACTAGTGATGATGGGACTAGATGATGCAATTTAGAATAGTTTAACTAATCATCTAATCAAACACATTACGATGTTACTCTCTATATCTAAAAAATAAGACACTCATAAAATGAAAAAAAAAACTCATACATACCATAAAAAATTGATGTGGGTCACATGAAACTAGTCTTTAAACACCCCAATGAGGAGACCGATGTAACATAAAAATTTAATGAATCCTTCCAAAAAGAACACCCTTAATATATTGATTAAAATAATGTAACATATAATTTCCCATCAACCACTAATAATTTTTAATCAAATATAAATACAATTTTGAAATTAAAAATATAATGAAAATTATAAATAGATATAAAATTTAGTCTATAAGTCATCTTGATTATTATTGGTCCAGAAGGCATCTATTGTAAAATATGTTACTATTAAATAGTTACAATATCAAATTCAATGAAAAAGAATGTAATTAACACAATAAAATGAATACAACTAATTTTCACACAACTGGGAAAATGAATCATTCATTATGTAATAAAAAACAACATTGAGGCATTCCACAATCCAAATCAAATTTTTTTAACAAAACACACAATGGATAAAAATTATTCACTAATGGGAGATTGATTCCAATTCAAATTAGGTTATTTGGGGTGACATCCTATGTAAAAAATAAAATATCTATAAACATGTGGTGTAAAAAACATTTTGGGATTGTTTATTTTACTATAATATATATAATAAAAACATATTAGTTCAATTAAAATGATAATTATACCTAGAATGATAATTTTAAAGTAGTAATGTCAATATAAATTTCAAAAAAGTTCATATTTACCATATTGGTTCCCTTTCCCTTGTTCAAAATAAATTATGGAGTATAAAAATAATTTTCTAATGTAAAGAGTTATATTCTATTCAATATAACTAATGTATTAGAAATAACTAGATTAAATTTACATATTTATAACTACTATTTACAATAGTTGTGTCACTTTTATAATGGCTGAAATAGTGTTTTAATATATGAAAGATTAAATATACAATAGAGGTATTTAGTAAACATTCACTATCAAATAGTGGGAAATAATGAGATAATTTTCCTATCTTTTTTGCATCCAATAAGTGTTTCACAACCTAATTCATTTTATGGATACCAAATATTAAAATTTTCCAACAGTTAAATAATATTTTGAGTGTAGTGGAGGAAAATTATCATATAAATAATTACTTCTTATGAATAATTATTCCAAGTGAAAAATAAGGATAATGAATAACATCAGCCAACCTAAGTGTGGGCTGGTTAAGTGAAAAATACTTTTTAATTAATAGTGTGGCATCGAACATGTGGTGAGATGATTATTTGGATTAAATTTTTGTCTTATTAAGTGATGTTATATAATAATAATTTAATTTAATTAATCTTTTTAATATATTACTAAAAAAATATTATAAAAAATATAATTTTTATAAATTCTAATTTTAAAACACTAGTCACATAAAACATATTTAATGTATGTGAAATTATAGAATCCTATTTGTTTATTAGTGATTTATTTGATGATAATAATATTTAATAATAATAAATTTTCATGTTGGTAGAAAATGTTTGTATTAGCATGATAAATTTACAGATCTAACTGTAATTAAAATATTTGTTAGTATGAAAAATATAATATTTACATAAACATTTTACAGCAAAAACAAGTATTGGTAATTATAATTAATATTAAAAATTTATATTTGGTTGAATTATATGTCTGTACCGATAGATTTATTATTTTTCCCTAATTTTATACTTGTACAAGTGATATAATTTGTTGTTCTTATACACCACATCTCATAAAAAGACCAATACAACCCATAATAATATGAATAACCAACTCCTTGTGGCCCAAGACCACTAAACACGTCCCAAGTCTTCCAAAAATAAGTAAAACTATAAGAATAAACATTGGGTGAAACATGGGAACCCAAAATAAAAATAATTGTGTTTCATACAACCAATGGTGTATGTAGGGTGTGGGTGAAACCTGAGCCCAATAGGATATCATGAAAGATTCTAGATAATTTTTTTAAAATAAAATTTTAATAATGGTAGTTTGAAATGTATATAGAAAATATGATTTTACATTCATTTTCATAAAATAAAACAAGTAACACATCCTTTTCCTTTTCAATATTCATTTTTAAAATTCAGTTTGATTTGAAATCTAGACAAATCACATTTAAACAAAACAACTCTTATGTGTGTAACATAAATGAAATTTTGATTAGACCCTGTATTTTCATTACAGAACCAATTTACATAGAAAAACCTTTCTCAAAATTTTCTCCTTTATGAAATAATCATTTTTCAACATAACCACACCGTAGTAAAATACAGATTTTAAAAAACTTGCAACAAACAATAATGAAGATTTAATAAGAAATAATAGTGCAGTGCAGACATAGTCAAATAAAAAAAGTTATGCTCTGAATATAAGGTGTCAATCCCTTAGATAACATCATCATTCAAGAAAAATAATCATGTGAAACACACTAGGCCATAAAATTAGATGGTCCAAGATTAAATTATAACTTTATACCCACATTCACCCTATTTTTCATCCAAACTAACACAAACCACCTAAGTATCCCACACCAAAAACATTTCAATAACAACTACCCTATAGAGCTAGTCCCTAAAAAAACATGGGGAACACCATAGGTGTCTGTACTAACTAGTATATAATAAATATATACCACTCTCATTGTTTACAAATTTTATATGAAATAATTATTTTGTAGTGCGAAAAAATCAGGAAATGTTAAACACATGCATTAATAAATCATTATAAATAAAACTCACCTCACCACTATGTTCATTTAATAAATCATCCCCTTTCACATCCACACATAATAATAAATCATTAATAAATAATTATAATCAAACTACATCACTTAAAGGGGTAAAAATCATATATAGGGAATCTCAATCAATGGAGATCAATTTTGAGGGCATCACAAATCATCAACTTAAATTCCATTTTTATGAAGTGCTAATGGGGCCATTGAAATCGTGGTTGGTATTCTGGGATATAGTACCAATACATGAAAGCTTAATTTTAATGGTAAACTTTTACAGTCCTTTAATAAATAATTTATCAAATCACATTTCATTTGTAACCCATTTCAAATTACAAAAATTATAGGAAATCAATAACGTACTTTAAGTTATTTCATAAACTCAACATCTATTTATTTTTAAAAAACATTTAAAAAAATTTCATTGGTTTTAAATAGAGGGAGATAAAATTGGTGATAAACATGGATAAATATAGATAACTAATTAATTATTTCTTTAGTGATTTTCACTAATATTATTCATCAATGAAGGTGATACCGAGATCTAGTATAGTGGTGTCAATACTATATTTTTTTCTAGTTTAATTTTTATATGTATAGTGTGTGATTCTTGTTTTACATATTGAGAGACATTTTTTTAATTTCCCTCTTTTTTTGTGTCACTCTAATTTATTTATTCATTTCATTCTAATATGAATGCATGTAATCACCATTCCCCCAAAACTATGTCCAATTAGCTGAATAATGAAACTCATCATGTCCTAATTTTACAGATTTTTTCATTATTTTTTTATAATTTTTAATGTTTGGGTGAGACATATTTTTCATTATTGTAATTAATTAGAACTTCCTTATCTTTTTCTATTAAAATCTCTACAATTAATTTGTCTTATTTATTAAATTAGGACTTTTATTATTTATAATCAATATATTATTTTCTACTAATTTTATTCATTGTATGCTATGTATTTTTTCATACATACTGGTTTAGAAATGTTATGTTCAATAAATTATTTCGGTTATATAAATATATAAATTTACTAGATAATACTCATGTTTTTTAATCTATTTTTTATAATATCCCCTAAAATATTTCTCAATTATCTTCTATGATTTTTCAGGAATGTATTATTATAATTTATACTACAACTGTTTACAGTACACTATATTATTCATTTTATTATTCCTTATATTAAGAAAAGTTTTATAAAAATATTTTTCATGTTTGATAGAAAAAAATCTTGTATAATAAACACGTATTTTAAATTTTGTTTTTAATTTTTACTGAACCAAAGTTAAACCTAATAGAATCATTTGGTCTTTGAATGTGTACTTCCCTACAACAGAACCCATAATAATTAGTATCAAATCCAAATTAAGAATAATTTTGTACTATAAAATTTCATAATAAATATTCATTTTATTCCAAGGATTTTTATTTATTTTACATTACTAAATTCATTGATTATCTATGTATCAATGTCTATTGTTCCATTTGGATATAATTTTATTATATTTCCTACAACTATTTCTTGATCGATTTTCCTTTATATTCTTCCATATTTATGTAGTATTCGAACCTTATAGTGAAATTTGGATAAGTGTATTCTACTTTGGCCACATTTACTAAGGATATGTGGTCTGATGTGGTTAGACTTGTAATGAGAGTTGATGAGTAGTAATGTCTGGTGGTAGGGTCATCCGTAATTTTTATCGTATATCATGTCTACCTAGTGGTCTTAAAAGTGATCTACTGTTTAGATTAGTTTTTTCCTCTATTTTCTCTTGTAGTTAAAGATATTTTATCTTTTTTTGACCTATTATAAGTGGTGAATTTTTTTGTAATGTTTTTTGAGTGTTAGTTCACTGTGAATATATTCTTTGGAAATTGTAATTTAGGTAGGTTTAACTAGAATTTATATAGTGATTTTGATTGTTAAGTATAATTTGTTATATTATATACCAGGTTGTACATATCAAGGTCTGTAGTAAGATTCCCATAGTTCTCTAATTCTTTCTATTATTCTATATATTATCCTTAATACCTCAAGTGTACGTGTCTCATGTAGTGAAACTTTAGAACATCTGGTTTTAGGTAATTTTCCCTTATTATAGAAACCATAATGTTTTACAATACATAGTTCATTTTTGGGATGTTTGTAAGATATTTTGGAGTGTTTTTGGATGATCATTATTTGATCATGGTTAGATGAAACCACATATCATCTCCACGAAATTAGGAATATTCTTCCAGAAGTCACTAGGTTGGAACACAGATGGTGTACTGTTTGTCTAAACCATGTGAGTTCCAAGGGAAAATCATGAAATGTGAAATACATGGAAACAAATTGTTGGTGAATGGTTTGACTAACTATGTGATCCTATCAAGTAAGTTGTTATCTTGGGATAGTAGAACCAAATAGTTGTCCAAACCATGACACTACTTTGATTTTCTGGTAGAACATGCATAGTTGGAACACCATTTGACCAACTTTGTGACCTAACTATGTGATATATAGTTAAGTCCCCAGAATTTATATTTGCAATTAGAACTATGTCAATGAACCCTCATTAGATACCTGATATCCAAGGATCTATAATTCCCTTTTATCTCAAGTATCCTTTAGTGGATCATTGTGACCCATAGACATCATTTTTTTAATCAAAGCATGTTGGAGATCTATATTATTTGGTAAAACACTTATAATTCCTTCTATTGTTAAATATATGCTTCTACTCACTCACGGAATAATAGATTTTTTATTACATCAATATATCTATGTTCTGTGATTCTAATCTCGATGATATTTTATGTAATGTTTTGAAGTAGATAAGATCTAAATCATGAACATTATGATCTTAGTGAAATTATTTATTTATTCCAATCATCAAGAGGTATGAGGATTCTCTCTAATCGTCACATTACTTAGAACATGAAGAATTATTTTATATTAAATATTTTACTTGTAATTATTTTCAAAACCATTTTTTATAATGAAGGAAAACCATTTTTGTTATGGTATTAAAATTTCGGGAAATTATATTTTTTTTAGAAACCTGCATTATTTATAAATTTAAAACGGTAGTTTTAAAATTATGAATTTATTTGATGCACATAAGTTGTTTTATGAATGTTTTTCAAAATTGAATTTGATTTATGTGAAATAGAATATGACATGGGGTGTTTTATACATGGTTCGGGTGAGATCATTTTTAATGTATCCATTTACAAGTGGTTTGTTCTATTGGCGTACCTAGACATTGGTCACCTTGTCATAACTTAGTGATTTGATGAGAGACCTTTCATGTGTATGAAACAGTCACATGGAAATAATGTCAGTTTTCAGAAGCACATTAATGTGCATTAAAAATTATGGAAAAAGTTTTTGAATATTTTTTTATTTTCCATGAAAATGATTTTATTTTAGACACAAAATTATTTTACTGATTTGAAACTATTTTATTCAAAATTTCCTAATTAATTTTTTCCAAGTGGAATGCCTTTTGAAGGAATTGTGAAAATCCTACTAACTTTATACTCACCCCGGGTTATGAACATTGTTGCATTTGAAAATTTCATATACCATGATATGGTTAAAGTGAAGGGATTATATTTGTTCTATGATGCACATTTATACAATGGAAAAGGCATGTGTAGTTGGGGATTAGAGCTAGTGTGGGAGTGTCATGGGATGATGCCACCTTGGCGTATTTATGTCTTTTGTCATTTATTTACTCTTGGTTATGTGATTGTTTTTTATGGCACTCTATTGTTTTTTAATTTTTGATATTTATTTGGTTACAATGTTAATCCATGCATCATATAGTTATTTTGGATGTTATTTTTGATAATATCGGTGGTTTTCTTTCAAAAAATGGAAAATAAAACTCTAATTTTCATTGAATTCCTTGGAATTTATTTCTATCCTTTGGTGTCTCGGGGATGTGACCTAAGGCTAGTTTGAAAACATTCACATATCAAGACAATAAGGATTGTTGGGATATTAAAAATGTCATTTGTATTGTTTGGCCCTTGAGATAGAATTGATATCAGTATTGTTTGGTCCTTCAGTTGAAAATTGTATCAGTTTTTTTTCTTTATGTTTTTGTGTTGGGAACTAGGAGATGTGATTTTTTTAAAATTAAATGTACTAAATAAAAATACATTTCTAAAATTTTTATTCTAAACATTTTGTTACCAAGGTGGTTTTGGTACATACGCGGTTTAAGAAACATTGGGATAAGTTGTCATCTCATCATTTTGGGTTTAGCCAATGAGGATTGCATAACATTCATTGGTATTAATCTTTCCCTCTTATAATTATTTGATCATATATAAGTTTTTTATTTTTGAAAAATATTTAAAATTATTATAATGTTTGTATTTTGAAAATATTGTTAATGTGAAGTGTTTATATGGTAAATTGGAATTTCTAACACATTAGTTAGAAGTAAATTAGACTAAAAGGGGTCTTATTGTGTTAATAGAAAATGGTAACAATTACATGTTGTAGGAATAAAATGAAATAGGAAGAATAAAATTTTGTTTCACCTGAGCCAAAAGTGAACCATTAGTTGGTTTGAAGTGTGATTCATGATTTTCATGCCTTGAACAGGGGTAATCAGAATGTTAAGCCATGTTATGTGGAACAATTATCACAGTTTAAAAATAAACATCCACCCATTTTTTGAGGGATCAATAACCTTAGAATGTATTGGTATGGATGAATGTGATGATTTAAATATTTTTTTTTCTACGACGCCTAATTTGAAGGGTAAATTAGTAACCTACCTGCTCATGGATCTATCAAGCCAATGTAGAGATTTAACTGTTCTTGGAAAACATGACCAAGGAAATACTTGGTAGGATTTTTAAAAGTTATTTAATAGATAATTATATCTTCAAACCTTTTATATTTCTAGAAAATGGATTTATTTAACATAAATAAAGAGAATATATCAATGATCAAATTGGTGGTTATACATATGAACATAATTTGGTTTTCACTAGATGATGCTATAACTGTTTCCATGAAGGAACACATTTTTGGTTTAGGTATATGATTAGATATTCAACTATGATTTCATGACACCATAAAGAGCATGTAACAACTGTAAATAGATGGGAAATCCTTATCATCAGTTTAATAACTCTCCAAATATTTTTTGTTCTAGAACCTCCTTTCCAAATCGGTATATAGGAGGTGACATAGGGATCCTCAACAACTTCCTGACTATCTACTCAGACTGTAAAAATGAGGTCCTGAATGGTATTCCTCAAGAAGAAGAAATTTGTGAAGCCATGATGGCTCTGAATCCCGATAGTACGGCATGTACTGATGGATTCCGCGGAGGATTTTATAGAGCTTTGTGGGACATTGTGAAAGCATAGATAATTGCGGTTATCCATGACTTCTTCAGGGGCAGGCCACTGCCTAGGGTGGCATGAGAAACAATCATGGTTCTCTTTCTCAAATATAAATCTCCAACATCCATAGTTTATTTTCTATCGATCATTATGTGAAATATTCCTCAAAAAATCCTCGTAGATATCATTAATGGAAGGATGTCCATCCATATTTCCAAGTGCATCTCTAAGGAACTAGATGGATTTGTTAAATGGTGTTCCATCCAGGGGACATCATCTTGGCATAAGAAATAACTAGGGACCAGAGTGTTAAACATGTGGCTCCAAAGTGGTTGTGTAGTTGGATATGATTAAGCCCTGAGATCATGTGGATTCAAGCATACTAATCAAAGTTCTGGTAGGTATGCTCCTCTCTCCATGGAATATTGATATCATTTTAAGCTGTTGTAGTTCAGCCTGGATGTCGATCTCATTCATGTGGAAAATTTTTGGCTTCATTAAAGAAACTTGTGGTCTTCGTTAAAGAGATCCAATATCTCTGAACCTCTTTATCATAACTCAAGAATTTCTCAACCACCATATTCAATTCAACCTTTCTAGTGGTATGATCCCACCCTTCTGTAAAATGATGCGCTCCCTATCTGATTCTCATCATTTGTTTGCAGATGACTCTATTATTTACATCAACTCATCTGGAAGGTCTGTGCAAGGCATGAACATATCATTGGAGGCATATTTCTATTTGAGCAGTCAGATCATCCACAAGATTAAGTGAAACTGCTATATCTCGAAAAAACTCTCTCATAGGTGTATCCTCAATGTGGGTCGCATTCTGGGAATGCACTACGACAATCTTCTCATGATGAATATGGGAGCCCCAATCTCACTAAGGCCTTTGTGTATTCATTATTTTGTCTCCATTGTTTGTAAAGTCATTCATAGGGTTATTTACTAGAAGATACACTACTTATCTTTTGGAGGTAGGATTACCTTGGTGAACAATATTCTTATATACCCCCCAATTCATGCTCTATTCACCTTTAAGGTCTCTAAGGGGTTATCTGCAACATGGACATGATCGTTGGTAGATTAATTTAGAACCCCATGAACGCAGGTAGAAGGGACCGGGTTTCTTGGTGTATGATGGTGCGGCTTGTCGATTTATGTGGTATCAACGTCCAAAATCTCAGTGATTTCCATACCTGCATGCCTAAAAAAGGCCAAAGAATTGCTGGAGAAGATAATGGTATGGGAAATGAATATGAATTCATTTTATTTTGGGAATTGGGGTGTTAGGGATGGGAATTCTCCCCCTCTTTGGTGTGATATTGTCCTCTTGGTGAACTCCCTCAGACATCATGATCATTGGATCATCAAAACAAGGGATGATTCTTTTTTCCTGACAATTGGTGTGGGGAGGTACGTGGGTACTCGAGGTGCCCTATGAACAAAATTTCCTTCATGGAGGCCATCAAAAATCTTCCATTCATCCGATATGTTCTTAACATGAACCAGGAGGATATTTTTCACCTCATTGAGATGAATATGGCTCCACATTGGTGTGGGTTCACACAATCTTCGTCTGGCATATTCATGTACATTTATTACCATTGTTTGTCTGTCATGAAAGCAACAGCCAATGTTTGGAGCTATGTCATGTAGGATAATTCCGTCCCCACAAAATTATACTTCCTTACATAGAGAATTCTACATATATCCATTACAACTAATGAGATCATCAAAATGTGTGTGGTGAGTGCAGCCCCCAAATGCACTTGCTGTAAGTGGCACAAGGAGGAAACATCGATCATTTGTTCTTTGAAAGTGATTGGAAAAAAGTGGTTTGTACATTTTTAGTGATTTCAATAGATTTTATATTCCAGGAATGGTAGATCAATCATTCCAAACCTACCAGTTTCATAGATCAGGTTCTGAGGGCCAAGAGAGAAGAATGTGCGCTCTGGTGATTCATGTCTGATGCTAGTGCATATGGAGGGCACTGAATTATTACCAACATGAAGGGGTGGACTTATCTTCTCAAAGGATCTTTTTTTAAACTATGTGACTAAAAATTGATATGGTCTATGTTATCAACAACTAGAGGGAGACTCCCACCCTTCAGCGACTTCTTCCTACCCTGCATAATACCCTTCTTGTCGTCACTTCATCCTTCAGAAATTGGGTTCGATGGATCCCCCCTTATCATAGTCTCTAGATCAACATCAAAGTATGATGTATTGTGGGCACCATGAGTGGAGGTGGTCTAGTTCATGATTTCAGTGGCTCGGTCATTCTCAACTTCTCCATCTAATTGGGTTAGGGAACATCACTTTTTGTAGAGGTGACGGCCATGCTAGCAGGTCACCATGTGTGCTGCCAAATGGGTGTGGTTCCAATAGAGGTGGAAACCAATTACATGATCATTTCAAATTCTCTCTAGGTCCTCAGAATTGCTCGTTGGTCTATCGAGTATGTCATCCGGAAGAGCCAGTTTGTCGTTGGAATCAACACCAATGTGTCCCATACCTGACGATAGGACAATAATGTTGAGGACTACCTTGCCTCAAGTATTTTTTCTAGACCGGTGGCTCTTATCTTTCACACCCCTCAAAGTATGAAACAAATTGGGATCATCATTCTTAGAGTGTATTCCCTTGTCCCTCACAATTTTAGACCCCTATAGTATCTTTTACTCAGCCAGCTTGGGCGACTTCTTGTGTTTCCCATTTCTTATATTTGAATAAAAAATTTCATGATGTTGATGTATCTTATAAATCATATTTTATGATAGGTTGATCTCTCTAGAATAACCCTCATCCTTAAAATCAAGTGATTCTAGATAATTCTAAGAACAACATGACTCATCAGCAAAGGATATATCAATAGAAAATAAAGGGAAAGTGATGATAGATAATAAATTATATATTGTTGAGATGATTGACACAGATGAACAATATAGTCATCCATGAGTGCAAGGTATTATTCTTGGGAATTTATTCCTTATACATGAATTTTTTGTTAAGGGAACGTCCAAATAATTTTTTCTTTTCGCATTATTGATATTATGAATCTAACTATTAAAATGATTCCATATATTTTAATACTCAATACTCTTCTTGGATAATGATTATGTCAATATTTAAATTGTGCAACATACCAGATGACTATTGATCATTCAAAACATGTATGGTAATTCTTTATCCGTTTGATGGAAATTTATGACTTTATTTTGGGAATGGATTGTTTGACAATATCCAAAACACATATAAAATATTTCTTTCTGAAAAGTGAGTTTCATATCAATATAGTGTGTCAGATATATCATTATAGGATAATGGGTAGTACATTCATGATTATAATGACATTTTGTAAGGGTTGTTATAAATATTTCAATATAGTTGGAAATAGTGATGTTAACATTTTAGGATTAGATCAGAAATAGAGATTTTACAACCGTAGTTGACTATTTTCTTAATATTTTTCCGACAAATCTATCCAGGTTACCTACAAAAAGAGAAGTGGATTTTAGGATTGATTTTTTTCATGGAACCAATATAATTTTCTTTCATTATTATATGATATAACTGATGGAATTGATGGAATTAAAATTCATGTTTGAATATTAGAAAATGTAAGTTTTCATTTGAAGAAGCATGTACCCCTATAAAGAAATCAATATTTTTGTTAATAAAGAATATGGAACTCTAAGAAATTGTGTTTATTATCATAATCTTAATCAAGTTGTGATAAATAAACATTATCCACTTCCATGCAATGATGAATGTTTTATCAATTGAGTGGTGCTCAAGGATTCTCTATAATTGAATTATGAGAATGATATGACCAATGAATGTTTGGAAAGATAATATTCTGATGAAAAATTTATAGAGTCATTATGTGCATTATGAATACATGGTCAGGCTAATTATCCTTATGAATTCACCAATGAGATTAATATAATTAATGAATCCGGTCTTTAGAGAAATTTGCATAATTTTGTACTGGTCTTTTGGATAATATTATGATGTATTCTAGGAAAAAACTGAATCATAATAAACACTTGGATATAGTGTTGGGAATCATGTGGGTGAATCAAATTAACAATGAGGTGTTAAAATTTAATTCTTAGATACAAGATGTATGTTTCCGTTGTCATATCATTTATGAGAAAATGGTTTTGGTGGATCTTAAAATAATAAGGTGCTATCTCCTGGAAACCAAAAAAGAATATATTTGAGATATTCAGTTCCATTTTCTAAGTATGATTCTACGTATTCTTTGTTATTATTTTTCACATATTACATATGAAATGGTAACTTCAATAAGTTAGGGAGTTACTTTCCAATTTGATTCTTAATGTATGATTAATTTCTATGATCTAATGGTCTAGATTACAACAAAATCTATCCTTTCATTTCTTGTGTCTGGATAGGCTATGCGGTTTATTTTAATGAATTAAGATCTATGTTGGGTTATTTTCTCATGTAAAGAGATCATGTAGTTACATATCGATCATGATAGTTACTAGTGAGTGAGAAAATCTAACCGAAACACTATTTATAAATAATTATTTTAGTCCATTCTTTGAATAATTGACTTCATTTTCTTTTTGGTGAGAAATTTAGAGTCTTTACAGATCACAAGAGCCTGAAATAGATTTTCTCACAAAGGACATGAATTTAAAGAAGCAATGATAGAAGGAATATATTCAAACTTCTAACAACAACATGTTGTATACAATGGGTAAAGGTAAATTTATGCATGATGTTTTAAGTTGTAATTTATATAATCACTTGAATAAAAAAGCTTTAGATAAGTGGTAGATTATTTCTGTTATAGTGGATATGCATCTAGATATTGAGGATAATGGTCAAATTATAACTTTCATTCTAGTTTTTGTTATTCCTAATTTGGTTGAGCATGTGAAAAAGGAATAGAAATCCAATCCGGAATTTTTCACCGTATGTTCGAATGTCAATGGTGGGGAGACAATTTTGTGATGAATGATAGATGAGAAATCTATGTTTTGGTTTAGGTATTAGATAGTAGTTCCTCTAACTTCATAGAGACATCTTCTCAATTCCTACCCCCATTTGAAGTGGGTTGTTCTTCCGAGAATATAAAAGATATATAATTATTGAAATAACAATATTTGTGGGGTGGAATAAAGTGGAAATTGGATGAGTTTGTTTCAATATACCTCACCTGTCATCTAGAAAATGAAAAGTACTATCATCCAACTAGTATGTTACAATAATAACCTATACTTGTATGGAAATTAGATCAAATATATGGAATATGTGTCAAGAATGGTTAGGAAACATTATTCCATATGTGTGATTATGTGTCATGCCCTATCCCCCAGGGCCCGTGCCATGACTACCCCAAGCCCGCCTTCCACAGACTAGGGGCTGGCAACAAGCACCAAAAGTCATATTCCCTAAAACCAGGAAGGAATTGCCTTTATAACCTATAAACACAAGCAACCATGCACACAATAGTATACGAACACGAGTAAACTTAATAGTAAATTGAGTGAGTATGGTAAGTAAAAGGGGACAGAATACCAGCCAAACTGGAAAGTATATGAAAACTAAAAAGTACATGTAAAATAGAAAAAATCCTTTGAACAACCACCATGGATCATACCTTAAGGGTAGGTACATTTATCGAATGGTCATCTCTACGGTACACCTAATCTAATGTCCACCTATGAGCTACCTCTTTTCCTGCTACCCTCATCCTCAGTCAGCTCTTTAAGTCGTTTGCACCAAAACAAACAAGGTGTGGGAATAGACTGTGTAGGGGTGAGTATAAAAATACTCACCAGCGACCATGAGACCCACAAAGGTCTGACAAAAAACCAAAAAGGATAAGACACCAATCATGTAATCAATTGAAAACCCTACTTAGGTATATGCCCATACATATAAAAAAGTTATCAAGTAAACCCATCTCAATTATGATGAATCACGAGGTCCTACTCCAAATCCCGAAGCACAACTATTCCATAAAGGACAAAATACCACGAAGGTAAGTACCACACATGTACTCCACCGTAAAGAATAACAACAAGGTATTACAACTAATTAAAGTACCACACAAGTACGGACCTAGCTAACACCAGGTATATCATAGGTATAGTAGTAGAGATGATTAGATGTAACTACTGGATCATCTTACACTCTTAAGAGGTAGACACAAGTAGGATCCTAAATCATCATCATACCCACAGAGGATCGTAGTACTTTTTCTGACCCACATAACATCCTAGTACCTCGTCAGACCAACACAAGATCCTAGTACATTGTCAGACCCACAAAGGATCATAATTCCTTGTCAGACCCACACACGATCCTAGTACATCATCAGACCCACATAAGATCCTATTTCCCCATCAGACCCACACAGGATCCTAGAACATCATCATACCCACAAAGAATCCTAGTAACTTGTCAGACCAACATAAAAACCTATTACATCTTCAGACCCATAGAGGATCCTAGTACCTCGTCAGACCGACTCAGGATCCTAGTACATCCTCATACCCACACAAGATCCTAGTACGTCGTCAGACCCATGAAGGATCCCTTTCTCAAGTCAAATCTTGCTATAGGGTACCCGCACTAAGCATTAATGTCTTCATGGGAGTCCGCTCCTCAAGCTACTGGACGATACTCCTACATCTACAATGTCCAATGAAGAAAAATATCCCAAAGGTCTGCCTCTTCATAGGGATCTGAACGCAATAGACGATGTGTCAAACAGAAGCCTGATCAGACTGTTATTGGCCTTCTAGTCTCAAGGTCATGGTAGTATTTGTGCTAAATCCAACCTAACCATATCCAATCATTATCCAAATCTCATGTGGGGTATACCAAAAGGTCCATCTCGCTTCATGGATTCCGGTACTGCAGACGGTTCATCAAACAAACACCATGTGCAAAAATTATGTCCAAATGAACGTATAGGGTCAAAATTGGCATGGGTCCAGTACGACCCGACCTGAATCAAAATTGGATGACCTGGTTTGGGTCAACACGACTTGTTAAGTCTGACCCTACCTTGCCGGGCAACCCACTGTATGGGGCGACGCAGTGCGGCGGTCCGCCACGGCTGGCCGGATGGGCAGCTGTCCTCTCTGCTCAAACCGGTTTTGCACCACGCCTTCTCTACCAGCAGTCAGTGAGCCAGTCGCCCTTCCCTCTCCAATGCTACACAAGGATATTGTTCACTTCTATCGGGCAGCGTGGTCGCATCGTCGCCTTCGTCATGGTCGGACATGGTGTCATCCTCCTTTCCGGTGCCCCTCCAGTGTTAGTTTTCATCCTACATCATTGCGAAGAACACACCAACCATGAAGAATGGTGGAGGGATCTGGCCATGTTCGTTTGGACTCCATCATCTGTGTTATTTATATAACAGGTGGATCAAAAAGATAAATTTGACGTAAACCAGTAATAGTAACAAAACCTCTACCTCGAAGGTTTTTTGATGTTAGAGAGGAGGGAAGGATAAATGCTAGATCATCGTTGTTGAAGACATCACATGCTGTAGGTGGCACGTACCTCATTGAAAATGAATTCTTTGTTAGAGAAGCATTATTCATTGGATAATGAGTTCCTCCATAGTTATACCAAGCTTCTACCTTTCCCAATGATTTCCCTCAAGGATAAAATGAAAATCCCTCCAAATTAAACTATGTTTATCAACTTATTTGTTGACACAATTAGTTGTTGGTACAATTAATTGTACCACGTTGGAATAATTAATTAATGGGCGGAAGTTCAAGAGTTATCTCCCATTAAATTAGTGTAGTTTAAGAGTTGGGTGCTCGCCACCAATTTTCAATTCAAATTGGGTATTTTCTAGTTCTGGAGGTCCCCACATTCTTAACCCATGTAGTAAGGTTTCAAAAATAAAAATGTTAAACATTTTTATTTTATTTTATTATTTCACTAAAAACACAAAAACTATTTTTCACCCTCGACCTACTACAGTTGAGGTCAAGGTCTCGTTAAGAAAATACCAGCGCTGCGAGTTCAACAGTGTCCTCAGATTTCAATTCTGAGCACCGATTCAAAATTTACAAAACCCCAAACACACTTTTACTAAACATACCTAAAACAAATAGATAATAAATTCATTCTGGGTACACTAGGACTCGGAATCACATGATTTTAATTTTCACAGACTCATAAAATTCACATGTAATTAAAAAATTACATGGAAATTCCGGGTCTTTACATTCTCTTCATGTCAGGGATTTTCAATCCTGAAAGCCACATCACAAAAACTACGGAAACAAGTGGGGGTACTGAGAACGTACTTCAGTCTCCCACTCCCTGGTGCTCTATTAAAGATTCATGTGTTTCCAAAGAACACGCGCCAGAGGTATCAACCGCCCACGAAGGACCCACTCATGTCGATCCTAAATCTCTACTGTAACCTTTGTAAAATTCACCCCATTGTTGACGTCTTTCTTTCCATGGTCAATGATGTGAGAAGGGTCGTGCATGTGTTTCCTCATCTAGGATACGTGGAAGATTTCGTGTACCCAGTGAAACTAAGGGGGAAGACATCACTCACTTTTTCTAATGGTTTTAAATGATCCTTCAACTTATTTATCTAGATGATTTTTCTATGGAATACACCTATCACTAATTCTTATTGTTTTAAATGTCCATCCACCTTTTATCTCTACATGATTTTTTATTATGTATTCCTTTTTATTTACATTGGATTTTTTTTTGAAATTCAGGATTATTATTTACAAATAATGTAGGTTGATTATGTATTAACATAAATATAACCCATTATATAAATGTCAATTTATATTGAGTAAGAGGTTCCTCACGAAATGGTTTGAAATGTCTAGATGAATCTTATGGGTACTTCATTAGACATAATTAGGTGATGGGTGGGACAAGGAATTATATAGCTCCTTGATGGATTTATAGGTCTCATGAGAAAATATACTTTTGGTTATCTAGTGTATGATTTCCTAATTCAGAAAAAATATATTGACTATGGTCTCAATGATAAGGAATGTGTCTTGGATCGTGGCCTTCAAAATGGAGTTTTGATGTCTATAATTTTTCATTCCATTAATATGGTATCAGTATTGTTTATATAAATATTTTTAATTTATTTTCATGGATATATAATGTTCCAATTTTCAATTCAATTATAGAATTATGTTTTTAAATATACCTTTCAAAATATATATTCCATGTTTATTCCACAATTTCTATAGATGTAAATTTCCCTTACTAAGAATTTGAGTTGACCACTTCTTATATTTCTATTTCCTCAATTTGTGAATAAATTATCACAGCTAGCATGTTGGATGTATATAATATGCAAAATACATTATTGGATATATTGAAAAACAATATAAATTAATTGGTTTCAAATATTTAGTGGAAATAAATATTATTTGATATAAATAAGTTGGAATTTATTGGGTTATGATGTGTCTTGATTATACAAATATGAATTCCTAAAATGATACATCAGATGTAATATATTTAGTAATAATTTTTTATTTTATAATATTATATTGTTATATAATATAATTTATAGTAGGTATCAATGTGTATTCATAAAGTATCTGTTTATGGTACGAGATCTGGGAGTGTAGGTATTGGGAATAAGAATTTGTATCAAATGAGAGGTTTAGAAAACATTCGAGATTAAAAATTCGTTAGGGATAATTTAAGGGTTTATAAGTTAGTTTCTATCATATATTAAAAGCAATAGATAATTTTATAGGATAAGTATGTGATATAATGTTATGGAAATAATGCACATTTAATTTATGTATTATGATAAGAAACCATCATTTAAGATGATAATAATATGTTTATGTGTTGGGTAACAACCTGAGGTTCTGGAAAATTAGATATTATGTTGTTTTTTCACGTAATAAATCTATTTCTAGACACAATAAAGTGGAGTTGGTTACGGTAAAAATTCATATATGTATAATCACCACAAAATGGGTTAGTTATTAAATGATCCAATAATCACACTAATATATGATGAGTGGAACTAATATCCCATGTAGAGAGTGAAACTCTATAGGGTTATGCTTTGGTGAATCACATTATATTTATAAACCATCGCATTTTACATAAATTATGACGGAAAATGTGATTTTCCTAGTAATTCCTTTTTTTAGGTTTATATAATAACATAAATTAATTCTTTATACTCTAAGTTATTTTAATTATTAGAGTGATATTATTGATGAAATTTTGGTATATTTTAAATTTCATTTAGGTTTATATAAAACATGTAAATATTGTTATTCAATATTTATTCATTATAATTTTTGAAGAATATGATAAATGGTACTAATAGACTTCAAATATGATTTTATATCTAAGTTATATTTCATGGATTTCTATTAGAGAACACGTGATTGATGAATAAAAAACTATTTTCTTTAAAATAAACTAGATTTTTATATAATAAAGGTGGGTAGATTTTAAAGAAGTAAAATATATTGTAATTTAAAACCTTGGGTTTTTTATTTTATTCATGGTTTTTTAGATAATATCATTTCATTTTTTGGATTATGATATACAGTGACTGGTTTGTGACCATATAAACAAGTGTTTAATACCCTCTGAGCACTGAAGATGAAGTTAGCTTTAGAGGAAAATATATTCTTTGTGTGGTTTATTGTCATGGGGATTCAAAAAGGTTTTTGAAATGGTATGTTATTGATATTATATGATTAGGGTATATGAATACATGGGTATAAGATTATATAAAGGATTGATGTTTATTGAGGAAGGATATGTCATATTTTTAGAGCATAGATATCAATGATTATTGGGTCATGAATATTTTATGAAAGTTCTTGGTAAATTCAGATATCTATTTTTATGGATTATGTTATTATATATGAGAGATCTCTACTCAAATTAATCAATGTTAAAAAAATAATGAAATGCATTGAATTGTGAATGAAATTAGTTGAATTGAGTCTGATACATGTTGAGTTATAATAAATATAGTCTAAAATAATTGTGTTATAAAGTGGGTTATCTTGAGGTTATATATTACTATGTGTATTTATAATAATTCAATTATAATGACCACCACTCATGTTCGATCTTGTTTTAGTAGTGGATGGAACTAGAAGGACCAATATGTGATAGGGACAATGAAGATATTTCTTCAATGAGTAACCCATCAGAAATGAATCTAGAGTGAGAAATCTTATGATTATTCTAAACAAACTATCTGGAAATTTTATTAACAATATGAACAGAGTTGATGAACAAAACTCACAATGGAAGATAATGTTGGAGTCTCATGAAAGATCAATTGATAGAGATGATGAAGGAAAGATTATTCAAATAATTTTATGTAAATAATGTGATAATAATTTTGCTGGAAATTACCATAAAGGGATAAAAAAATTATATAAGTGTATAGATTAAGGTTATAAAATTCACAAGTGTAAGGGAAATATTGAGGTAATAAAAATCTGTTTCATTACACCATTATTTTCTATTTATTATCCACAAAAACTATTTTCTGGAAAAAGTGATAAACTTCCAGAGAGGTCATAGTTATTAAAAGACATATTAAGCCTATTTACATGTTTATCATTAAGAAGTTCCCAGTAGAATGAATTTACCAATGTTTATGGATCATCCTTTATATATTTTTTAAAATTGACATGCCAGTTTGTCCCAAGCATGCATATTCTCCTCTTGGTTGATTTTACTTGCATTAAAACCTCTTAACAAGATAATACACTACTTGTAAATCCAATCACTCTGCGATTTATTAGTGTACACCCGAATTGTAATTTCCATCATTTTATCACCATCTTCATTTGAATAGTTAATCATAATGGATTCCTCCTCCAACTCTTCTATAGAATGAAGTATACGCTCCAATGGTTGATCAACATCCATACATGTCTTCTACGGGACATTCCGAATTGGATCAGCCCCACAGTCCACAGCCTATTCTCAAATAACAGTTCCAGTAATGTTATGAACACCTTCAATCACTTGGTCATTAAAATTACTAGAAGATCGTGTCTCTATTGGTGAAGGCAGATATGAATAATCCTTTCACCCTTTCTTACTGCCTCACCGGCCCTTATTACTCCTCGGATTGCATATTTCACTACAGTGAAAATATTGATCATTGTTTCCTTAAAACTGGCTAAATGAATCATCACAAAACTGTTACCTCGGAATACCCTGCTCTTTATTTATGATATCTGTCTTGACTGCCTCCTGGGTAGGCCCTTCATTCACCGATCTCTCAAAGTGGTTAATCAGTTTAATATCTGAAAACTCTCTTCTTGGGCTTGGCCTGATCACTAGAATTGGTCCATCCCCCTTACATCCATTTTTATAATTCCCTATAAGAAAAACCATTACATAAGAATAATCCTTGGGGGACTTCGAACCTTCCTCCACAGGCATTCGAGTTTTCACATCCCTATTAGTACCATTAGCAGGGGCCTGAACATCTGTAGCAGCGATATTTGCTGAACCAAATTCTACTTTTCTTAAAGGACCTTGTAATACGGGTGTAGGAGTACCAAAGTCTCTCCTCAGGTGGTTTAGTACTTCAAAAACCAAGGTATTACTCTCTAGAGAATATCGTTGAACAATTTTTTCCCACGGTGTTTCAGAACTAGTATTCAAATGGATCTTCCAAGTTGGACCTCCAATAGGCCCTTATCCCTTTCCTCTATCTTCAAAAGCCACCACATTCTAGTCCACACATTTCCTGGAACCATGTCTATATGATTCTGATGATTGAATGATTTTCATAGAAGCATATCCAAAATCGATCCAAGTCTCGAACTCCAAGAATTGTTTCCAACGAAACAATGCCAAAGCAGATCCACAAATACTTGGATAGAAAATTTGAGACATAAACTTCCACGCATATTTAAAGATCCTCTAGATGAAAAACTGAACGTGTTCTATTATCCTAGTAAAATTACCTTTACACTAAATTTCCTAACATATGAAATATATTAGGGTTTTTAAATGGTAATAGAAGTTCAAAAAAACATACCCAGATCATCATAGATGGGGAGACCTATTTAATGTGAATGTCCAAAGATCCCTGAAAGAGATAGAATCTAAGGTTGTTACAGCTGCAGGGGGTACTAGACTATAGCCTGATCATGTCATCCTCTGATGAAAACCAAATCATATGATTTCAAATATCAAGAAGACCAATCGTAGCACTATCCTGAAAACCCCATGTACTGAAGATCCATTGATCAAAGGCAGACCCTGAAGGGATGTGTTTTATAGAACAAGCAACCGACATAAAATAAAAGACTAATTAATGCCTTGGTGAACTACGAAGAACAAATCGATAGTGGAGGAAAACCACCGAAGTGATCTGGGACCTTAGGGCATAAAGAAATTCATGGGAAATAGGGAAGATAATTAGAATTTAAATGAGGGGGAAAATATCAAAATAAGGCTTCTTCAAAGTTCAGAGAAAGTCCCTCCCACACCGGAGGGGGAGGGACTCGAGCAGAATCCATCATCATCACAAGCTGAAGTTGAGAACCTCCACACCCCCTAACAACAATATAACCACTTCTAACATCTATATATTTAATTTCAATAGTGTTTTGAATTATGTGACTTGATGTCCAAATTCAAGGGACAATGAGGGAGATAGTCACAAAAAACCATTAAAATATGGAAATTCATATAAAAATACCTCTAACAAATCATATAGTGATTTTTCAATATAAATTTTTTAGATTCCTATTTTATGTATGTTTTCACCAATTACTAGATAATGAATTATAAATAAAAATACGTAATGGTAAGATTATTATATAAATCATTTTCATGGTTTGTGGGAAGATATTACTTATAGATCTAGATCAAAAACCCAAAATATAATTCAATGTGAAATTATGAATCAATTACGTCCCTTTATAAATAATATAAAATATTTTTTTAATTTAGATGAATCTTTTTCCACATCATAAATAAATCCATGGACATCTAGTTGTTTATGGTGAATTACAAGTTACAATTAGAAATTACTCTTATATTTTGATTCAATTTGTATGGATGGAATTTATTTAAGAAGAAGAGAATGTAACCCCAAGAATACTATGATATGATAACATATAAATAAGTAATTTTTTTCATATTTTTCTCTACATGAAACACCAAAATTAAATGATCCCAGGATATATTTAGGTAAAATATAAAAATTCAAGTAAAAACTCTAAAAATATGGCCATTTAGTTTTAATTAATGAATATGAGTAATAAATTTATGAATTAAATGTAAATAATAATTATGTAGTACTTTTAATATGAATAGAATTCAATTAGTTTACCTAAAATGTCTAATTAGAATATTTATTGTTTAGATTTTTTCCAAATATTACATTCAAGGTGATCCCCAATTCTATGTCAAAAGATATATAATTAATGATAAATTATTTTGGATATTATAAATAAATTGTTACTAATTGTTTTGGTAAATTATATGATAAATGATTAATAAAAGATAATATTTTAAAAAGAAATTTTCTAATAAAAATGGTTTTACATTATATTTTTTGATTTTATTCCAACAATATATTTATGGATTATGGAATTTTAAATTATAAGAAATTAGATTAATTTTTTAACTAATCAAATAAAACTATTCTTAATATGAATTTTAGTGATTTTTTATGAAAAATTTGGGCTTTAGTAAAAAAAATATTATTTTCACTAAAATTATAATTTTAATGAATTTATTTTTTTTCTAGAGTTACCTATACATTTATAAATATTTCTAGTTAATAAAATATTATTTTTTGAAATAAAATTATTCATTTCAAAATAATATTTGAACTTATAAAACCAAAGGAAATCATTTTTTAACTTATTAAAATGGATCTTTAGTATAAGGAAATTTTTTGATATTTTTATTGAAATAATTATTTTTCAAGAGAGATTCTGTTTTTTCATATCATAGAAGTCCCATATAATTTTTTTTATAGTTAGTCAAATTATTTCATTAAAATTAGTGTCTAAATTTTTTTCTCATATATAAATATTATGTATAAAATAATTATTTCAATAAAAAAATTTACTTGATTATGTATGTTAATTTATATTTTAATTGTCACACCTTTAGAAATTTATAATTTTTAATCCTTTAGAAGTATAATTTAATTAAATTATTTCTAAATTAAAATTAAAAGTATAAAATTATTTTGAAATATTTGTCATAATATTATTAATTATAATTAATTACTAAGGTTAGAAATTAATTTCCAAGCTTAATTTAAATTAAAGTAAAAGAAAAAAAGTGAAACTAAAAAATAGCTGTAAAACACTCTAATATGACGAAAAAAGAGTGGTTCTGGTCTCTTGTAACACAAACATATTTTTTTTCTCTTTTTATTTTTTTCCATTGTAACTTGAATAGTAACCATATATTATAGAAAATATAATGATCACTCACAGAACTATCCTACCTTCACTTATAGAAGTGAAACATATTCACTAGTTAAAGACACATATTTCATTAGAATTTACTCTTGAAAATATACCAACATTATACTCATTAAATTCTCTAAATATTTTAAAATATTCTAGTAACCATTAGATATCATAAGTTCTTAATTTCCCGGGAGACACCCATGGAAAAGACATGTTCCTGACATAAGTATTATCAACTACTTGGATCTTCCTCTTAATTATATTATTTTAAATTTATTTTAGACACAAAAATATAACTATATTTTTACAATCTATATACTATAATTTTAGTATATTATTTTTATTAACATTTTTATTTATATAACTAATCTATTAAGAATAATAATATTCTTATTTCTGCATTGTGTGGACTATCACCTTAACGATGTAATATGTATTATTTTCCATCACCTCATAAAAATGATATATATAAGTTTAATAATAAAGGGTAAATATGATATAAATTATATCTTTGTTATTATATTATGAAAAATATATGAACCTGTTAACAATATTATCAACAATCATTCATCGTTTGTTTAATCATGTTTAATAAGCCTACTAAGGGGACAATCATTTTTTTCAAATTTTGTAATATTTACATATCCATTAATTATTTTTATAAAGCATTAAAATTAAGATATTTCGAACTAATAAATGAAAAATTATATCATTATTATACTATTATAATGTTATTATAATAAAACCACCATGTAATCATTCACTAAATCAGAGTATGTTCATGTTTGGGTCTATTTAACCACCTAATTATACAATAAAATGGATCTATATCATGAATGAATATTGTAAAATAATTAATGATTTAATATTATATAATTATATAAACAATTATTTTTTGGTTCTGTATTTTTTATATCTATATTTATTTCACTAGTTAAGAAAATACACATTGATTTTTATGAATCACCCAAAAATGCATGTTATCATAGTCATCTTTATGGATAAAGACTAAGAAACTCATGAAAGGAGTTTGAAACATCATAAATAATTATAATTTATACATAATATTAATATTAATGATCTATTAATGGTTTTATTTTATAGAAGAAGAAGAACTAGAAATGATTTTCTGAAACTAGTTCCAACAATCAAAACTATAAACACCCGATGTGAATAATCGAAGAAATTAATATGGAAAGTTTTAATTTACAAATAATATAAATGAATATGGATATGATCAGGTTTCTTATTTAATTTATAAAGATATCTATTTTTTATAGATATGGTTAAAGTATTTTCATGGAAATCAAGAATAACAATAAAGGGTGTTTCCTCTCAAATTCCTCACACTAAGATACGTATTTTTATTATGAACCCAATATCATTCATGTAGTTTATATACTAATTACTGTGATCTAATTTCATGAATTACCATTTAATAATTTTTTTTTATGTTCAATTAAATTCCCAATATTTCAGGTAGTTTTTATTAAAAATTTTGTCAATTTGTATGGGTTCTCTTGGTCTCAATTCTATTTTCTTGAGAAATATTAAAAGTTATGCACCATGATTCCTTTGAAAGGTGTACTATTTATTTACTATATCATAAATTCTATATAATTTATATTATTATATTTCAACAGAATTACAATCTATATAATTTTCCCAAAATTAGGTGTCTATTTATTTATTTGGTTCCTTTGTGGAATTATTTTGTAACAAATGTTTTGTTCGTTTAGTTGTGAACATTATTTGAACACATTTCATATAAATTGAGTACATTTTTTATTATGATTGTTTTTTTTGTGCTGCCATTTTTAATGGGGAGATTGATTCAAATTACGTAAACCATTGTAAAAATATTTCTTATTCCATGGGAAATGTTATTTTGAAAACATTGACATTTTCTCTTGGAATAGCTTATTATCAAGTTATTAAACTACATACATAGTCTTTCTCCCACTAATATTTATGGTGTGAACATCACATTTTCAATAATTCATATTTTATGATTTTACACAAGAAAATAGGTTATATTTTTGACATGTGAAAAATCATTGGTGTGTCAAATGTTGTTATTTTGACATGGAAAATTATTAGAATGTCATCGAAGTATAGTATGATCACACAGCTTCCATATAGGGATAAGTTATGATAAGATTACAAATTTAGTAAAAATGGTAAAATTCTTTAAATTCATTATGAATATTGACTCCTATTGTAGGTTAATTATGTATGGATTTATAAATTCATCATTTTGTGGAGAT
The DNA here is from genome assembly GCA_963277665.1 of Viscum album. Taxonomy (NCBI): domain Eukaryota; kingdom Viridiplantae; phylum Streptophyta; class Magnoliopsida; order Santalales; family Viscaceae; genus Viscum; species Viscum album. Next base: position 1,076,682,687 of record OY728129.1, read on the forward strand.
CCATGTTTTATTCAATAAGAGGTTCCTCAAGTAATCTTAAGAAAATTCTTAGTGAATCTTATGTTGAATTCATTGAACATAAATCAATGATGGGTTGGGGAAAAAATATATATCACCTACATTCATTAATAGGTATCATGAGACAAAATATTTTTGGTTATTTGGTGAATGCCATCCCAATTCAGCAATCTTTCTTGATTGCAGTCTCAAGGAAATATAATGTGTCATGCCATAAGACCTTAACAATACATTTTTTGTTTCAAACAGTACGTATTATATAAGTATGAGATCACTGTTTTTGATATATATGTTTTTATAATTAGTAATGGATATGACATGACCCCCAATTGAATTTTATTATGTATTCATGTTTTTTAACTAATCCGTATAAAAGAATCATTCCATTTTTATGGTATGATTTATTAAGTTATATGATTCCCTTGTTCAATATTTGAAATCACCCCTTCTTGTATATCCTTTTCCCAATAATATGAGGCAAATTGGTATTTATGACATGTTTATATGTATATTACATTATAAAGAATTTATAGTATATTTTGACGAATATTTATGGATTCTGTGGTTTCATATATAAAGTGTAAATTACTATTTTATAAAAAGAACACTGGCTTTTTCAGTTTATGATTTTTCATAATTATCTAAAATTATAAACCTTAAAATATACTTTGAATGAAATATATTCATTAAGTTTTACGAATAATGTATTTATATAATTTTTTATATAGGATTTTACTATAATGATCCTGACCCTAGTGTAACAATGTTGGTGTTTACTTTATTGTATTTGAATAAGTTACTATATATCACATTCAGAAGGAAAAAATATTATAGTAGTCTTGGAAAACTAGATACATACTTAAATATTATAGCATATTGATAACATAAAAATATAACATAATTAAAGTAAATATTATTCACCTCTTAACTCATTTAATGATTCCATCTTCATATCCTCAGAAAAGAAACTAAATAATGGGAGAGCTCAAATTCTCAGTAAGGGTTACATACAATGGAATATACCAGGATTAAATAAGACATAATCAATATGGTAAGGTGAATATATGAAAAACAAATTCCATTTAATCAATAACTTGGGAATGTATATCAATATAGAATAAATAAATCATGATATAATATTTTCTTATAACTAATAACATTATCATGAAACTTATCCAGGTATATCATAAATATCCAAATAATGACATGGAAATAAATAATTAATCTCTTAATTTTGTACATCATATAAATAATATTAAGGCCTCATTCTAGGAAATATTACATAAATAGGTGAGGTCATATACAAATACCCAAACTATATTATCTTATTTTACCTACTGATTCATCACAAGGTTATCACAAGCCCCAATAATCACGTACTATGACCTATGCATTCCTCATATGAAGGGTGGATTCAATAAATAATAAAATAAAATTATTTATTTGAAACTATTATATGAAATGATAATATTTACCCTAAAAAAAATTTAATAAACCATCCATAAAAATTATAAGGGTCTAATTTTTACAACATATTTATAGAGGATCATGATGAAAATAATGGTTTGTTATCATAGATGAATATACGTTACATAAAAAATCATTAAAATCATTTATGATGACAATAGAGTTTTCACATTGAAAATAAATTTTAAAAATGAAATGTTTTTAGAATATTATGAAACTAATTTTATATTAAAATAACCCTTTAAAATTTTAAAAGAATAATCAAAGGATTGGGTGGTCATGAAATTGGGAAATTTTGTTCAGGATATGAACTTTAAAGAAAAAAAACCTTTAACATTTAACTGAGGGAAGTCCAAAAGTACCAAATTTGGAAATTTATATGAAGATTACATTTAAAATATTTTTTAGAAGTAATAAATGGGTAAAAATTTATTTGATAAAATAATATAGAATATTAAAAACATTCTTGAAAACATTTTTATAAAACATTGACATTGGAGAAAAAATTACCAACCAATGAAAAAAAAAATTGATTTTTTTAAAAAATATATATTTTGAGTATGTAAATGAGTATAATTAACTTAAAAATTATATTTTTCAAAATATATTACTTTTAATATTAAAACTTATTATAATTCCCCCATATGATACTTAAACATAAACAATCACAATTAATGATGCTATTGTGAAATAATCTTTTACTACTTTGGTAACATTCGAATCATAACCCTTCTGAAATAAATAAAATCAAATGAAATATTAAATACTATAAATGAAAATAAATTATTTTTATAAAATATCAATGATGTTGTAGATACCCCTTATAAAATATTATAGGTGTAAGATATAGTATTTGTCCTCTAGAAGACAATTTTAGATGAAAAACCCTTAGAATGACCAAAACATTGAAGTGTGAATTGATTGATGAATTGATTATTTTTATAAAATTTATATACAATTAAAATAAGTGTAAATTAAACATAAAATAAAAAATAATTAATTTAACAAATTATCTTATAATATAAAATACAAGGAAGGATTAATATAACCCAATGAATATAAATTGGGTTATGAAACACCTTACCATATAGTAACATTTATTTAAAATACAATTGGTTTAAATAATTTAAATAATAACTTAAAATAACATTAATTATGAATCATTCATCAAATACCATTTAAATGGGCATTATAACCATCATATAAAATAAATTGATTCATAAAAACGAATTATTTCTCTATAAAATTAATTTTAGATACAATCCCTTACATCATATTTGACTCATCACGTACGTTCTTTCACTTCAAGAATAATATTCATAAATTAATTATATAATTTATTAATAACATTTAAATTTTTATTATTATTTTTATTTTATTTATTACCATGTTATATTTAATTACTTAATCAAATATGTTTACATTATACGTTTTTAGGATATTCAGTTCATATGTCCAAAATGAATATGATATGATGACTATGGTAAAATAGGTAATTTACATATAATATCTAAATTAATAAAAAAATTAATAATTTTAATTTTAATAAAGAAATTATAATTTTTCAACCAACCATGAAATATGGTTATAAAAAATTTTCAATGTTACAATTATAGAGATGGAAATATGTACATACACATAAGTAAAGTTTCCATTTTTTAATGTTCATTATATAAAGAAGACAAGTATTATTTTATAATTTAAAAATTATAATTATATCATAAATACAGTATTATTTATTTTAATATAAAATATATATATATATATATATATATATATATTATCCATGTGATGTGGTGATGAAGAGAAAATCATATCGCTTCGTCGAGGTGGAAGTCCACAGGTACACATGAATTGGGTTTTCATTTTTCAATGAATGGAAATATAAAAAAATAAATGAAATATTAAATTTAAATATTGATATATATTTCAGGAATATAATATATATTCCTTTAATGAATAACTATATACAACTGTTAGAGGTGGTGATGAAAAACGAATTGCGTTGGTTCACAAGGTGGTTGCCTTCCGCAGACATGATCAATGAATTCCTTTCACATTTTATAGAAGAGGATATAGATATATGTGATTAATAAAACAAAACAAAAATAATAGTATGTGTTAGATAATGGTGTTATTGTATTGGAATTATAAATACATTAATGTTTTTTGTAAGATAAGACGTAAAAAATAATAAGCTTACTAATTAAATTTACATACTAATAGAAAAACCTTATTTGGATATCTCAATATACACTCCAATGTACATAATTTGGAATGAAAAAAATATCTATAATTCGTATAAGGATTTTAGAGAGAGGTGTTTTTATATATTGGTTGAGATAAATGGATTATGAGGAGTGAATAAGTGATGGGAGGATGTTCCCTTCTATAATTGTGGAGTAACTTTTTTTAAATGCCTAAAACTATACATTAATGTGAAGTCACTCTCAACCTACGTTCCTAAAAAATAAATTAAAAAATTGATTAGATTGAATATATAGTTAATAATAGATATTTTTTAAACATGTTATTTCATTAAACTATAAGGTTACTCACATTTAATATTTTAGTTTTCATGACGGTAACAATTTTTTTAACATGGGATTTATCCTTTAAGAATAAAAAAATTAAAATTATTAGGTAATATTTAACAAATTAATAAAAATATGAAATATAATTTATTAAAATATAAAAAATACCTGTGGAGGAAATTAAATTTAACAGAAGTTCATGTAAGGCTCAAAACCCTGTTTCAAACTCAAATGTAGTAATTAATTTTTACTATTTTAACTATTCATTATGAGAAAAAATAAGTTAACATTGTTACAAAATATTGACTATTATTATTCCAAATATGTATTCTATTTTAAAAAATTAAATTCATATAAGTTTTTTAATTTAATTTAAAATCATTATCGTAGGTTTGACGAAAAGTGGTTTCCAATAAAATTGATTTATCTAATATAAAATGTTTTTATATAACATATCAACATAAAATTGATTTCAAATATAAACTGTATTAAAAATGATATCGTTTTACAAATTTTAATTTTAAAAGAAATTAAAACAAAATTGAACATGGTAAATACTTTAAATAGAAATATAATGTTTAATAAAATTTACAATTTTTTCATAATGCCTGGAAAAATTAAACTTTTTAGAAAAGTATCATAAATTCACAGTAAGATAATTATGAAATTGTTATTTATAAATGAATTTATATTTTATAAATATAAATTCTTGAAGTGGAAAAAATTAATTTAATATATTAAAAAACACAATGAAAAGGTTTATTAGAATATTATAGTTTTTACACATAAAACTATATTTATTCGTATCTCATGAAAATAAAAAATAAAAAAATAATAATATTTTTGTTGAATAAATAATATAATAAGTTTTTAAAAATAAATAAAAATTAGTTATTAATTAAATTTATTAATATAAAAACACATTGAATGTTTAAAAATGGGTTTTCATAAAAAAATTATTTTACTTTCAAATGATTTTTATTTATATTTCTAATAAAATTGTTGCCGATAAATCTATTTAATATATGTTTATAATATAATATTTTCCTAATTTTTTTATACATATTTATACCTGTGTATTTAATGGCTAGGTTATAACGGTATACTATATTATGACTCATTTAAAATCGGGGTTGTGTGTGTTTTAAGCTTTTGAAGAGATTGAATTTATTTAAAAATAAATATACTATAATGTCTAATGGTGTTAAATTTACACATGGAGTAATAGTGATAATGAAATGTTTTTTATGGCACTGGATCTGTAACACTCCACCCCGACCTCATTGGCTTGAGGAGGTAGTGAGGGTTACTTGACCTTAAGAGACGTTCCCAATGCACCAATGGCTGGCAAAAAATATCAACGACTTTGAGAACATGTTGGGGAACGATTTACCCTAAAGGAAAAACCAACAAAATAATCCATTAAAAACCAATATATGATGTGTGTCAATAAAATATTATAGCATGTATTCCTGGAATGCAACCAAGTGGATCCACAATACATCCCAAAACAAATTCAACTAGACATGTCTATACAACATCAATGTAAAAAAGCAGAGACTAAACAACAAAACCCCATGAGCCATGACACCACCACAGCTCCACACAATGCTCTAAGCTCCAAGATCCACCTAGAAATCAAAATTCTCCACTGAAGGAGGGTGATGCCTTGCCATTTCCCATGTCACAGTAAACGACATCTATAAAGACACCAACATGGGAAAGCAAGGGATGAGTACTAAAACTCATTATTTTTTCCCAAAATGACTTCCCTACACATGAAACTAGGATAAATCCGTTATAACATTTATAAAAAAAGTTTATATAAAAAAAGTGAAACCATTACCATAATCCAAACACATCCTTACCAAGCCATTTCACCCAAACCAAGCAACCAAGGGAAACCCAAACAAAAAACCCTCAAGCCATTTCATTATTTAAAATGAAATGCACAACAAAAAACCAAAACGGTTGGACTTCTGCCCAACCCATTGACCCATTCACACCAAAAAACCAAAACAATGGGACCTTTGCCCAAACTGGTCAACCATTCACAACTAGAAATACTTCCTGACTACTACATATATGGTTGTTCTTCCGACCCCTTTCCATCACCTTTTATTGTGAGACTCCCCGCCCACTTCCACACAACATTTAAACCAATCACAACCAAGCATATAACCCATCAATGTCACAACATCATGGAATCAACCAATTCCATTTCATGTCAATACACTTCAATAAATAACCCATTTATTGAAAATAATTTTCCATGCCAAACAACCTTTCAATAAAACAACATCTTTATTGAAAACCATTTTTCGTAAACCATTTTCCCAAAATCAATCTCAACAACCCATTTTAAAATCTCTATTTTATAATCCACAACAATAGCATTCCACCATAAAACCCCCCTTTCCCAAAATCCCGAAAAACTCTTCCAAAGGAATTTCAAACCAATTTCTCACAAAAAATCACAATTTTAACAAATAAACACTAGTTATAACCAATTGGAGTCGATAGAGAAGCCACATACATTTAGGATTCCAGAGAAATCGAGCCATGAGAAACCATACCTCATTGCGGGGAACACACCACTGAAACCTCTCAAGATCCCCTTCCTTAACATTCATAATAATTAAAATCAAAATCCAAGGCAACCAAAACACTATATCTACACACAACAAGTGTAGATATAGAAAAACAGGAAATGGAGGGATGTAGATCTAATGGAAAACACAAGGATACCAAGAGGAGAGAGTTACCCGAGAGAAACCACCTTCATTCTACCTTGAAACCCCTTCGAAATTCTTCGAAACCGAGTTGGAGAACCCTTCCAACCCATGAGAACTGAAAAAAACAAGTGAGGAACGAGTGGGAGAAATTTTGGAGAGAAATGAGGCAATCCCAAGTGAACCAGGGTTTTAAAACTCTATTTCTATGTGGCCTCATGGTAAGTTCGCATTGTTTGGAAAACCGTACGCTAACCATGTGTATGATACTGCCCCGAGGGAAAGGGTATGCCCAGTTGCCTAGCACTGTCTGGAAATCCGTGCATAGGCCGTGTGAACCCTACTATCCCCCCCTGCATGGTTTCCTGGAGAATATGCATGCTTCCCACTAACAGTACTCAAACCGTGATCCCAATGAAAATCCACCAAACTCATTAAAAACCATTCCAAACTCTTCCAAACTCTTCCCAAGTAATCCCATGAATATTAATCACATAAAAAATGAATAAAAAAGTCCACAATCCTCAGACTGGGGGTACTACAATAACCCCACCATTGGTCTTTATGTCCTCGGAAAGTAGTGAACCCATCATTTACCAAAAGAGCTTGGGCCATTGCTTGACCATCTCTTTCTCCCTCTCCCAAGTCTCCTATTGAAACTGACCATGCTGCCAAAAAACATAAAAAAACCCGATTCTTTCACCATGGTAGTATTTCTATGACATATCCAAAACCCGCACTGGCATGTGCACCAATGAAGCATCCTGTTCTATCTCAACATAATCCCAACGAATCACATTGTCATGATATGTCCGATTCATTTTCAACTATGACTCATGAAACACATTGTGAACCGCACTGAACCTAGGTGGCAATGCCAAATGATAAGCCAACTCACCAACCTTCTCATGAATCTCAAAATTTCTAATATTTCTCTGAGATATCTCTCTGTGCTTCCAAAACCGACGATGTCCACACCTCGGGGAGATCCTCAAGAAAACATTATCACTCACCTCGAACAACAACGACCATCAACAATGATCCACATAAAATTTCTAAAGACTCTATGATGTCTCCTTTCTCTTCCTAGTCAACTTTATCATCTCCGTAGTCTCCTGGACAAGGCTCGGTCCATCTATAGAGGACTCACCCATTTCCAACCAACATAGTGGAGAATGACACAACTTCCAATACAATGCTTCAAATGGATCCATATGTATAAATTTCTGATAACTGTTATTGTATGAGAACTCAACCAATGAAATGTGATCCTCCCACGAGAAACCAAAATCCATGACACATGCCTGCAAAAAATCCTCCAATGTTTGTATCATCCTCTCAGATTGACCATCAATCTAAGGGGGATAGACCATGCTCATAGTAAATTTTTTCTCAATGTCATGCAGCAAGTATTTACAAAAACGGTATGTATACCTTGGATCTCTACCGGATACAATCAAAACTGGAACTCCATATCTCTTTACCACCTCCCCGATATAGATTTTTGACAGATCCTCCACCCTGTGAGATTCATGGATCAGAATGAAATGGTCTGGCTTAGTTAGCTGATCCACTATCATCCAAACGGCATCGTGCATTCTAAGAATTCATGGGAGACCTATGAAAAAATTCATCTCTATTTTTTCCCACTTCCAAACAGGGATTGGTAATGACTGCAACATTCCTACAGGCCTCTCATTCTATGTTTTGACCTACAGGCAAGTCAAGAATATCAAATGATACATAGCCACACTTGTTTTCATACCGGCCCAGTAGAACTATAATTTCATCGCTTTATAAATTTTCTAAATTCCAAGATGAACATCCCACCTGGTATGATGATACACCCTGAGAAGATCCTCTTGAAAAGAAACTGTTACAATCATATGATTCTGAAAAGACAAAACTAAATCTCTATTCAGTTTCCAACCCTCTATGGTCTCCCCACCGTTGTGTTTTGACCTCATGGTCACACACTCAGAATCAGATATCCACACCTCTTTAACCAGTTCATCCAAGTTAGGAATAAACAAAACTGGATAGATGACTGCTCTATCGCCCTGGTCCTCACATTCTAACCACATGTCAGTTATAACAGACATTAACTGCCACATGTCTGATGCCTGTTTCACCAATTGAGCATATTGATTTTTTAATTGATGCATCTGCCATCGAATTTCCCTTTCACGGTGTGTACATCAAGTCAAAATCAAACATATTGAGTTATTCCATCCATCATCTTTGCCTCAAGGTCAAATCCCTTTGTGATAAAATGTGTTTCAATCACTTATGATCTATATATACAGTGAATTTTTCACCGAAGAGATAAGGATGTCACACTTTCAAATCATGAACCACTACTTCCAACTCCAAATCATGAGTTGGGTATTTCATCTCATGAACCCTCAACTGTTGTGATCCATATGCAACCACATGATTCCCTTGCATGGGAACTCACCACATAACTGATCCCAATGCATCATAATACACCACGTACCCTTTTCCAGGTTCGGGAAAAACCATGATTGCTACAGATGTTAGGAAACACTTTATCTCTTCAAAACACTTCTGACACTATTCATTCCACAAGAATGGAACATTCTTTATTTTCAAAGATGACTTTGGTGAAGACAAACGTGAAAAATCACTAACAAAATGCCAATAATGTCGAGCTAAACCAATGGAACTCTGCATCTCAAACACATTATTTGGCATTTTCCATGAGGTAATAGCCTATATCATTTCTAGATCCACTGAAACACCCCTTTCATAAATAACATGGCTATGAAAATAGACTTCCTATATCAAAATGTCACACTTTGACAAATTGGCAAACAACCGATGATCCCACAAGATCCCTAGCATTGTATCCAAATGCTGGTCATGCACCACCCTTGTCTTTGAATACACTAGTATATCATCTGCAAACACTACCCCCAAAGAATCTATATATCGTTGAAATACCCGATTCATCATTTCCATAAACACCACTGGCACATTTGTTAGATCAACGGGAATAACAACATATTCATAATGTTCATATCTACATATGAAATTTGTTTTAGGAATATCATCCTTTATCACCCACAATTGATGATATCGTGACCTCAGGTCGATCATGGAGAACCACTGGGCTCCCCTCATCTTCTTGAAGAAATCATCAATTCATTGAAGTGGATATCGGTTCTTTATCGTATCATGGTTAAGTCTACGATAATCAGCACAGAGCCTCAATGTTCCATCCGCATGTTTTACAAACTACACTGAAACTACCAATGAAGACATTCTAGGCCAGATAAACCCTTTATTCTCTATCTCTTCAAACTGGACATTCACTTCCCACAGTTCATTATGTTCCATCCAGAAAGACTTAAGTGAGATAGGACTGTTCCCCGAAAAGATATCAATCGTAAACTCTACTTCTCTTATGAGAGGTAACCCGGAGAATTCTTCGGGAAAAACATCCATGAACTAATCCACCACTGCTGTAAGAACACTCTTCTCAACACCCTCTACTGATTCCAACAACAACACCATCAACCGATATGATAACGTACCCACTACTGGTTCCATCAAACCGGTTGCACCCTACCTATCATGCCTATCTACTCTGAAGAGATGTCTAACACCATCTTGTGTCGTAGAATCCACTATTCGTTCATTACAGTCGATGTGCACCTTAATTTCCACCATCCAATCCATTCCTAGGGTTACAGCATACCCATCCATCTCAAACACTGAGATGTTCTAGGTTATCTCAACCTTGCCCACAACGATACAACATGCTATACACAAGAAGGCTCGTCACTCTATTCGACCTAGAGGAGTTTGAAGTTTCAAAACCAAGGGCATCATTTATACACTTAAACCCAGTAAATCAACCACACATGCAGCAATAAATGAGTGTGAATCACTGGTATCAAAAAGCACTATCAAAAAGGTAGAATATAAAAGAATAGTACCTCGCACCGTGGATGGTCCCAACTGATCATCCAGCTCAACCTGCTCATATCCAAAGACATTTTTTCTTGCCATGCTCTGATATTTATTTCCCTTCTGGGGCATCGTGGTATTCTGTGAATCACCCATATCCACTTTACTCTACTTTCGAGGGGTATACTGCTTACATATTCCCATAGAAGTGTACGACGTCTGTGATCCCTTAGGAGTGTCACGCGCACTCGACCATAGATAATTCCGACAATAATGCTTCATATTCCCCATATTCTTACAATTATGACATTCTCTAGGTTGGGTTGTACAATCTTGTTTGATGTGGATCGTAGTACCACACTGAAAACATCCTGGTTTGTTCAATGGATTTAGAGGAAGATTCACTGATCCTTTCATCGGATTATGTGCTATACTACTGCACTGGGAATAAGTGTCCCTCTTCCACTTGAACCAAGCATTACAGTTCCCACTATTCCCCATGGGTTCCACCATGATTCTTCCGCTCAGAGTTCCCAACAGATCCTACTCATAAATCGGGGATCTATTCACCATCTCTGTATAATCATTTATACATAGCACTGCCATCATTGAATGAATTTCTTTCCATAAATCCGCTTCAATGATCGTATCCTTCAACAACGTGGTACCCACCACGTCAGGTGAAAACTGCACTATGTTCATAATCATAGCTCCATACACCGTCACAAACATATGCACTTGCTTTAAACAATAGAAATCAGTCATGCTCTGAATTTTAAATGTATGTGGGTAGAATTGTTTAATAAAAAATTCCTCAATGACTTCTGACATCATACCCTGGTCCGTCCCCTCCTGGACTACCAACTCCCACCACTAAAGAGAAAGTTCTTCCAACATATGTGTGGCCAACTTCACATCAAATTCTATCGGCGTTCCCAAGAACTTGCAGATCTTGTTCATTATATTCAACCACGTAACACCTCGAGCTTCCACGATACGCTTCTCATTCAATAATGAAAAAGTTTTCATTGTACGCAACTTCGAGTTCTAAAACACCGCGACTAATGAAAGTAGTCGTTATGAATAGTAATAACCACTTTTTAAAATTATATAAATTTTATATTTCAAAATGGACTTCATTTTTGTATTCGTAATATCGAAATTAGCCTATGTTGAATTTTTGGTATTTTTCTGAAAACTTCTAATTTTTTATGAATAGTGAAAATTACTTAAAAACAACATTTTTAATCAAAATAATTTATAGTGATAAATTATAATATTTAGTGGTTTTAAATTATAATTATAATATATTTTTACCATTTTATCCAATGGTGGTCATTATAATTAATTTAACTTTGAAATTGGACATAAAAAATTGCCAATCTTTTGATATAAATTGTTTCTTAAAAACACGCTATTTGTTGTAAAAGAGGGAATTAATTATAAAATTAATTAATGCAACTTATATGTTTGTAATTTTTTAAAATAGACATCATTTTTGAATTTGGAATATCAATTATAGCTTAGGGTGAAATTTTGGCCTTATTCTGAAAAACATCAATTTTTGATGAATAGTGAAACCACTAAGTGGTTGTTAAAAACTGATTTTTCGTTAAAATGAAATATTACCACTTCTGTGATTTGATTTTCAAAAATCCAACATACATGGTTGTCATTAAGAAGTAAAATGTGGTTCAATGAGATTAAAATAATTTTTTGGTGAATAGTGACATTTAAGTTCTTAATCGCGATTAGAGGTAATTAGTGTAGTTTAAGGTAAAAATAATGTTTTAATAATATGAGATGAGCTTGAAACTTGTCCTACTCCTATTTGGATGAGTCATGGCCGACCACGACAACCCATGGGTCAACTTGGGGACCCCATGGAGCCACTTTGGTTGGAAAATGACATTAATATATATTTATTTAATGTTAAAATTAAATTGACACAAACATGAGTTGTTTTACTAAAACAGATTTTAAGTGGGGTTACACGAGTCCAAATTTTGATTATAAATATTCATTAGAAAGAGAAAACTATTTCATACATCATATTATTTTTTTATAATTTTTAGACATTAAAAAAATTAAATTATTTATGACATCATTATGATGCGGCGATGACCTCATTATTTAACGATTTAAATAAAATGAGAAGATAATGAAAAATCCAAGGCTTACACTTGTCCAAAGCCTATTGTATGAAGAGATTTAGAACCCTTATCACCTTATCCACGAATTATATAAGTGTGGGACCTTTAGAATCCGAAAAGCATTGTGTAATAATGTAACATTTCAATCATTACAAAAGAGCCCCTCCTCTCCACTTATAAAAGGCCCCCACCTCTACCACCTCATTCACACATTCAAGCCATTTGGCTCGGCAAACCTCTGCCCAAATACTCTCCCAACTTCCCCCTCTTACTCCTAGAAGCCTCACTTTGAGAAGAACGCTTCCCAAGGAAGCCTTTGGCTCCAATAAAAAGAGTTACCCGATTTAAAGGTAATGTCTTCTCTAATGTTGTTTTGTTTTATTTATCTTCTCCAACCCCTTAAACTCTTTTTATTCACATATTTTGTAACAACACCAGTATCCTCAATATACTAGGATGTTGTTATAATAAGTATTAGTGCTACACTTACACACACCTACATCTAATGGTTAAAGAACATACGGTTTCTGTGGATGGCTAATTTCTGCCTCACGAAACGATGATTGTTCAACACTCATATAACACTTTCAAAGGTGGCCATTAAGATGTCACTATTTTTATATATGATATATAATATGTTTATGTTTTACTTATGATTCTTTATTTTTCATTTATGGCATACTTTATTATTTCCATTATGGGTAAAACACGATAATTTCATTTTAGGAAGTGCGGACTACCGCCCCCTCAAAGTGATTTGAATCGTTAATGCCATATGTGGGATGTATAAAGTATGGAGTAAATGGTATTATACACTATATTATAATGGAATGATATTATACATTTATATCATTATGATTTTTTTCCATTAAATATGAAATTGAAATGAAAGTAGCATTCATGCATAAGTACAGCTTACCATCTCCATGAACGGTGCATTTCATTTCTTACATCTAAATGTTACGTAATATTATAAATGAATTTATATACTGGATATATAAGATATATATGACATCTAAATCATTAATATAATTCTTGGATATAATGGATATTTCACCACATGAACAACTTGTAATTATAAGATGTTTATTTTTGACTCAAGTACCAAAGATCGACAAAACGACCGTTATTAACTTAAATAATTACATAATGTTCATAACATGGTAATAAGGTATATAAAAGGAATAATGAACATGAAAAAGGTTCTTAAGTAAATAGGAATTAACTCTAGTTTATTATTCAGGAGGTTAAAGAACGGTCGAGTCAGGACAGGACGCAAGGTAAGGGAACTTCTTAACCCAATTTCTATTCTTTGGGTTAATCTCCTACTTTCAAATTACGTCATGATATTATTATGTCCTATTTTGTATTTTTACGTTCTTTATGTGTACCTATAGTGAATACACATAATAGATCTTTTTTATTTTTAAAATGATCTTTTTAAGGACTTCGTCTCAATCTCCTTTCATTGAGGCATATTTGGTTTTATACACAATTTTCTTTTATACGGTGTATAAACCTCTTTGACTTTTACGTTTATTCAAAAGGAATCTTTTTTTATATGAAGTGGTTTGCTAAATGACAAAAGGGAATGTTTTTCTTTCCGTACTTATCCGGCGACAACTACTTCTCTGCCGTCGTGACCGTTATTTGAGTTTCGGCTTCCTCTACAAGCCATCATTTTTTTTAATGAAAAATAAATACAAAGTTTTAACTTTCTTCTATTTTGGTATTGAAAATGGTTTTGAAAGCGTTTTTATTATATCAATGTGTTGTATTGATATCTTGTGATTGAAATGTGGAAATGTTATGTGTTGTACCTCTCGTACCCCTCGTGGTTTAATTTTCATGATCACAATCACTCTCTTATTTATCTAATCTTGTTTTAAGTGTTTTTGGATGATAGGAATGATTTAAGGTTGCCAAAGAATTGGGCCAAGAAAGACAGAAGGAAAAAGTGGACTGATTTCAGTCCACCGGCCAACCGGTGGATGACCACCGGCTCGCCGGTGGAATCTTGACAGAAGGCATCCCCTCTGTCCAGACCACCGGCCAACCGGTGTCCCATCACCGGCCAGCCGGTGGAACCCAGACAGAAGGGACACCTACTGTCTCACCACTGGAAAACCGGTGGCCTCCTCACCGGACAGCCGGTGGTGCCTGGGCAGAAGGCCTCTCCATTTTCCAAAGCACCGGCCAACCGATGGCCATGCACCGGTCAGCCAGTGGAGCCAGTCAAACTAGCCGTTGGGCTTTGACCAGCCTGCTCCCAACGACTCCGAAGACTTTTCCAACGGCTCTGAAGACCCTGAACGACCATATGAGGGTTCCCCCTCTATAAATAATGGACTAGGAAGCCCCGGAATGGGTGTGGAACAATAACCAAGCCAACGGAAGCCAACGAAAGCCAACGGACACATTTTTCATCATTTGAAAAACCTCCGGCGGATTCCTTCAAAGAACCTCAATTGCTCCAACCTACTTCCACATCCAAGGAGCACCATCAAAGAAGCTTGGGAGCGCTCTTCATCAACTTCATCAATCCTTTGACACCCAAGGCTTCTCCTCTTACGGTTTTTCATTATTTATCTTTTTGAGCATCAATTTGAGTTTGTTCCTACAAACCCCCATTTATTTTATCTTCATTTTGTTTGGGTTTTCACACCACCTTCAAGGTGTGAAGAGGTTAGTAAAGCCTTCCCTTTAAAATTCTTGAGTCATAGGTGAGCTAGCCTTCACCTGTAAGAAGGCTAGTGGGTTCTTGCTCAACCATTAAAAGCAAGCTGTAATAGGTTCTAGACTACCTTAAAGTCTAGTGGGTTTCTTGCTAAAACCATTAAAAAGCAAGGGTAGTAAATCTCTCAACGGTTGAGTTGGGAGCGGAGACGTGGGCTTTGGTTTAAGCTGAACTCCGTTATCATGTTTTGTGTCTTGCCTCTTTTATTTCCGCTGTGCTTTAACTTTGTTTTAAATTGTTAAACTTTTTTAAAAAGGAAATTCACCCCCCCTCTTGCCATCACTCTCCTCCCCAACAATTGGTATCAGAGGAAAATTTGAGTAATACCTTCACCGGTTTCAAATCCAAGATCCATTGTGATGGATTAATCTTCTTTCTCCCTCGAAGGATATTCATTGGGTCGTGCTCCTTTTTTTGATGGAACCGACTAAACTTATTGGAAAACCCGAATGAATACTTTTCTTAGAAGTATTGGTTATCCTATTTATAGAATTGTCATGCATGGTTACTCTCTCTCTCTTCTCCCGATGAATCCAAATGGACTCAAGCCGATATTAAAAATTTCGAGCTTGATGGCAAAGCTATGAACGCTCTTCATTGCGGCCTTGATCGTAATGAATTCAATCGAGTTTCCACAAGCACTTCATCTCATGAAATCTGGAAACTATTGGAGGTTACCCATGAGGGGACCAAGAAAGTTAAGGATACTCGACTGGATATGTACCGTCAAGATTTTCAGTCTTTTACCATGCATCCATCTGAAAATATAACTGAAATGTTTACACGTTTTACTGATGTTTGCAATGGGAGAAAGTCTCTTGGAGATGATGTTTCTGCAGAGATGATGGTCAAGAAGATCCTTTGGATCCTTCCAAGCTCATGGGCACCAAAAGTCACGGAAATCCAAGAAGCAAAAGACATCAAGAACACGCCGGTCGAAGAGCTCATCGGATCCCTCATGACCTACGAGATCACTATGAGGAGGCAAGCTGAAAAGGAAGGTAAACCGCTCAAAGTTCCAAAGAACATCGCCTTCAAAGTTAAAAAAGAAGAAAGCTCCTCCTCCTCATCGTCTTCCTCTTCAAGCGGCGATTCAGAAATGGAGAATCTTGCCCGCAAAATGCACAAATTCGTGAAGAAGCACAAGAAGAAGAAATCCTGCAACGCTCAACCCAACAAAAAATCCGAGCCCGAGGTAACATGTTACAGGTGTGGCAAGAAAGGACATTACATGCCCGATTGTCCACTCAACAAGAAAAAGTCCAAGCAAAAGGAAAATAAGAAGGCATTCAAGGCCACATGGAGTGATAGCTCCACATCCTCCTCCTCCTCAAGTGACAACGGACAAAAATGCCTACTGGCATTTCATGAGGTATCCTCTTCCGACTCCTCATCCTCTAGTTCTTCAAATTCTTTCAATCATTTATCTTATGAGGATCTCCAACATGCAAGAGATCAATTGGAGGAAGGCTTTCACGAACTTTCTTCCAAATTTATTTGCTATAAAAAAGAATTTCAAAAAACTTTCTTATGAAAAGGAACAACTTCTCAAAGAAAAGGAGGAGTTGTCCCTCACGATCAAAAACCTTCCCGATGTTGATTTTATGGAATTAACAATCAAGGATTTAAGGAAATCCCTAGATAAGTTCACCGAAGGTGAACATAACCTTTCGAAGCTCCTTGGTTCCCAATGCGTATCTAGAACCACCCAAGGGCTTGGCTATTCCAAGCAAGCTTCCTCTTCCCATGCTCCTACTATTTTTGTAAGGGGGAGCTCCCAATATAAATTTTGCAACTATTGTAAAAAACCCAGGCACTTAATTTATGAGTGTGATTGCAAAAATGCCCTGTATGGAAGGCCCAAAACCATTTACTTTAATGATGAATTTCATAGGAGAAGACCCGCCACTAGAAAAGTTTGGATTGAAAAATCCCTTTTAGCGAGTCTCACCGGACCAAAATTTGTCTCGGTTATAAAATCATCTCCCCGGTGATTTGTTGTTTTTATTTAGGGGGAGTTAGGATCATTTAAGCCTTTTTGCTTTATATTCAAATCAATCAATTCAAAACCTTCAATTCAAAACTTTCAATTCAAAACATTCAATTCAAATCTCAAAAATTTCAATTGATTTAAAAATTCTATCTTTTTTTTCAACATTTACCTCAATAAGGTTTTATGCCCCGTGCTATTTTGATAATCTCAAAGGGGGAGAAATTCTTGGTTGATTGGGGGACAAATCTTTCTCTCATGCTTTTCTTTATCCTTTAAAGCATGCCTTTAATTTCAGTCTTTTACATTGCTTGTTTTGGTGATTGTGATCATCAAAATAGGGGGAGATTGTTGTACCTCTCGTACCCCTCGTGGTTTAATTTTCATGATCACAATCACTCTCTTATTTATCTAATCTTGTTTTAAGTGTTTTTGGATGATAGGCATGATTTCAGGTTGCCAAGGAATTGGGCCAAGAAAGCCAGAAGGCAAAAGTGGACTGATTTCAGTCCACCGGCCAACTGATGGATGACCACCGGCTAGCCGGTGGAATCTTGATAGAAGGTATCCCCTCTGTCCAGACCACCGGCCAACCGGTGTCCCATCACCGGCCAGCCGGTGGAACCCAGACAGAAGGGACACCTACTGTCTCACCACCGGCCAACCGGTGGCCTCCTCATCGGCCAGCCGGTGGTGCCTGGGCAGAAGCCCTCTCCATTTTCCAAAGCACCGGCCAACTGATGGCCAAGCACCATTCAGCCGATGGAGCCAGTCAAACTAGCCGTTGGGATTTGACTAGCCTGCTCCCTACGGCTCCGAAGACATTTCCAACGGCTCCGAAGACCCCGAACTGCCATATGAGGGTTCACCCTATATAAATAAAGGACTAGGAAGCCCCGGAACGGGTGTGGAACAATAACCAAGCCAACGGAAGCCAACGGAAGCCAACAGACACATTTTACATCATTTGGCAAACCTCCGGCGGATTCCTTCAAGGAACCTCAATTGCTCCAACCCACTTCCACATCCAAAGAGCACCATCAAAGAAGCTTGGGAGCGCTCTTCATCAACTTCATCAATCCATTGACGCCCAAGGCTTCTCCTCTTACGGATTTTCATTATTTATCTTTTTGAGCATCAATTTGAGTTTGTGCCTACAAACCCCCATTTCTTTAATCTTCCTTTTGTTTGGGTTTTCACACCACCTTTAAGGTGTGAAGAGGTTAGTCAAGCCTTCCCTTTAAAAGGATTGAGTCATAGGTGAGCTAGCCTTCACCTGTAAGAAGTCTAGTGGGTTCTTGCTCAACTATTAAAGGCAAGCTGTAATAGGTTCTAGACAACCTTAAAGTCCAGTGGGTTTCTTGCTAAAACCATTAAAAAGAAAGCGGTAGTAAATCTCTCAACGGTTGAGTTGGGAGCGGAGACGTAGGCTTTGGTTTAAGCCGAACTCCGTTATCAAGTTTTGTGTCTTGCCTCTTTTATTTCCACTGTGCTTTAACTTTGTTTTAAATTGTTAAACTTTTTTAAAAAGGCAATTCACCCCCCCCCCTCTTGCCATCACTCTCCTCCCCAAAATTATGTTTCCTTTATGCATGTTTTATGTGATACGATTATGTTATGGTTTATGATATGTTTAAACCTGTTCATATGAGGAATGTATTGGACTTAATAAGTGACTGGTGGAGCCCTTTATAGCTCCTCGATGCATCGGTAGGTCTCATGAGACAACTAGACGTGGAATTGGCCGAGGCCCTTTCCCAATTTGATTTATGGTTTTGGCTGAGGCCTTAATCATTTTAGACGTCTTGGCTGAGGCCTTGACAAAATGTTTCAGAATGTCCGGCATTATACATTCCCTCATTATGAAAGTGGTTATTGATTTTGCATGTGATTATTCGACCAGTAGAATATCCATGTGAAGAAGTGAATGACATTATCTCATTTTACTTTTTCCATATTATGTTGAAGTTCAAGTTTAAAAGGCTTTTTTTAGTTATACATTGCCTTAAATGTTAATGTTTATTTATGAAAGCTTCCGCTATATTGTTAACCTTACTGAGCATCTGAGATAACCCCTTTCAATGTTTTAATATTTTCCAGGATGTGAAGAAGTATTTTATGAATGACCTGCAGGGATAGTCCGAAGAGTATAGATAGTGTGGACTGTGGAGACATTATATTGTTGTAGTAGTTTTTCATTTTATGATGCAATGTAACGTTTACGAATGTATCTAGTGTTTCCAAGGCTACTAAATTAATCGGTCTTTCAGGACTTGATCTTTTGTGATCATGCCAATGTTACGAAGTAATTCACCAACTCTGGGTAGCTGGGGTCGGTGCGTTACAGTTGGTATCAGAGGCAGTTTAGTACTAACCTTGGAATCTAGATTTAGATAAACTCTGATTAGAGCACATAGCCCGAAGATAGACATTAAGGATTAGTATAGAAGAACTTCCTAGAATTTTGTTATTGTAGAGATTTTGTGAGTTTTCCGAAAAATACATCCCTGTCTGGATACGAGCAGGTAGAGGCGGCTCTGGCACAGATGTTCCTAGGGGTAAAACCCGAAAACACTGCTTTGAGCTAGACTCGAACGGGAACTGGTGCACGACAACGGGCCTTGCTGCACTCTTGGTTACGACAATCCCGGGGGATATGCTTAGGATAGTTCTCATTTTCTTTACAAACCACTATGAACGGTTATGAGTATATACTTCCTCAAATAAAACCTTTTTATGATTATGGATTATATCCATAAATAGTTCAATTTATGTTAAGTATTTTTCAAGTATGAAATTATGTATTTTGATTCATAAACTGATCTAGTTTATGCCATTGTTTAGAAATGGCGCCTAGTAGAAGAAATGGAAACCATATCAATGCACGCACTCCATGTAGGGATTGCCCTCCTGCTCAAGAAAATTATTGTGGAGCTGGAGATACAACTAGTGCTGATCAACTTATTACCATACTGGGACAACTCACTCAGGTTATGAATAATAACCTTACTCATATGGAGCACCCTGATCCGCAACGTGGAGGATCAATGTTAGACCGCTTCATGAGGCAACAACCACCAATCTTCAATGGGAGTACAAATCCTATAGTAGCTGAGCAATGGATAAATTCCGTAGAGAAAATAATTCATGCCTTGGGGAGTATTGAAAGGGAGAAGGTTGTCATGGCAGTTTACCGCCTCACTGGAGATGCCGATCAGTGGTGGTCGCTGATTCAAAACAAAAAGGAAGATGATGACGTATCGAATATGGAATGGAGGGAGTTCAAAGAGCATTTCTTATAAAAATACTTTCCTCGTGACCATCGAGCAGATATGGAAAGGAAATTTCTGAGTCTGAGGCAGAAGGAGGATGAGAATGTTGCAAAGTATGAGGCTAACTTTACAAGGTTAGTGAGGCATGCTGCCGATTATATACGTAACACAAGGATTAAGATTGATCGTTTCTTTGATGGGTTAAAACCATTTCTCTGTCGAGCTTTAGTATCACAATCCTTCTCATCATATGAAGATATTGTCTCCTTTTCTATCAAGACAGAAAAGGAATTATCTAAGTCTTATGACAACAAAGTAAAGCAAGAGAAGAAGAGAACGGTGGAACAAGATACAGATAAAGGGAAAAAGGGAAAGAAGGATTTTCCATTATGTGATAATTGTGGGAAGAATCACCCTGGTACATGCCTAAAAAGAATGGGAGTTTGTTATAAATGTGGAGAAAAGGGTAACCAGGCTCGTGATTGCAAGGGAAAGAAAGAGGCTATCAAGGTTGAATGCTATAATTGTACAGAAATGGGTCGTTATAAAAATGAATGTCCTAAGCGTCAGGGAAACTTACCTCAGAAAAGTCCAAGGGATCAAGGACAATCTTATGCTGTTACTACAGTTGAAGCAGAATAACTAATGTATTAGTGCTTTTGGACTCATGGATTATATTTTGGTTATTAGAATAATGTGATATATATATAAAGATTTTACTGAAGTACTTGTTGTTTTCATTAAGGTTTTAATATGATGTAGGTAATTATATTTTTAGTATGTGACAATAAGAGAAACTTTACTTTGTTTGAGGAATATGATAAATTGATTTTGGAATTAAGAGACCTTTTAGAGAAAGTCTGGACAGAGGTATTTTGGATAACTATAATGGTTGGAGTGGATTATGTTGATCTTTGGATAGTATTGTTTACGGTTAAAAAATTTATGAAGATTATTTTTGGAATATTATGATACTATAGTATTAGGAAAAGGACAACCTGCAGGGTGGGGAATAACCCGTCGCGTCGGACAAAGCTGCAAGAATCAAACCCACAACCATAGTGCGACAACCCTTTAATTCCTACCACTAGCCTACAGGAAGTCCCTGGTTATTACAAAATAGTTTTACTAATCTAAATTGTATGTGTTAACATTTGGAACCTTATACAATTAGGATAAATAGAATATTTTTGAGTTCCGTTACCATTTGGAGTAAAAGTTGGGTTTGTGGTAAAAATTTATTAACAAATGAAAGTATACATAACAAGTATGTATATTCCCATACATTCTTAGTAAATATCCTAAATAAATTCCTTAACATTATAAAAGGTAACATAAAACAAAAGTGTTGTCGGTTAACTTTTCCAATTGGGGATTCAATGACCGTTTAACCAATCACAAGTTTGTGATTTTCTTGTGGTTAAACATTCTCCTAATCCTGTTTTCTATAACTCTCCATCAGACCTTGATGGTTTGTTTCTCCTCCATATCCATATTTTCATAGAATCCTAGAATGGGCTATATCGGGTGACCTTTGTACTTAAATTGCTTTCTTTTAATGTTATATATTTATTAACCTTATTTCCGATGTGGGTTTTCCTAAAAGGTATTTTCTCTTTTCAACCTTTTATTTTCAAAGAAAAATTTCTAATTGCGAGGACG
Organism: Viscum album; assembly: GCA_963277665.1. Classification (NCBI taxonomy): domain Eukaryota; kingdom Viridiplantae; phylum Streptophyta; class Magnoliopsida; order Santalales; family Viscaceae; genus Viscum; species Viscum album. The sequence goes on from OY728129.1 coordinate 1,076,705,185, forward strand.
CAATTTATTGAAGGAGGGGAGAATGTAACACCCCGAGCATCCACGATACGCTTCTCATTCAATAATGCAAAAGCTTGCATTGTACGCAACATCGAGTTCTAAAACACCGCGACTAATGAATGTAGCCGTTATGAATAGTAATAACCACTTTTTAAAATTATAGAAATTTTATATTTCAAAATGGACTTCATTTTTGTATTCGTAATATCGAAATTAGCCTATGTTGAATTTTTGGTATTTTTCTGAGAACTTCGAATTTTTTATGAATAGTGAAAATTACTTAAAAACAACTTTTTTAATCAAAATAATTTATAGTGATAAATTATACTATTTAGTGGTTTTAAAGTATAATTATAATATATTTTTACCATTTTATCCAATGGTGGTCATTAGAATTAATTTAACATTGAAATTGGACATAAACAATTGCCAGTCTTTTGATATAAATTGTTTCTTAAAAACATGGTATTTGTTGTAAAAGCGGGAATTAATTATAAAATTAATTAATTCAACTTATATGTTTGGAATTTTGTAAAATAGACATCATTTTTGAATTCGGAATATCAAGTATAGCTTAGGGTGAAATTTTGGCCTTATTCAGAAAAACTTCAATTTTTGATGAATAGTGAAACCACTAAGTGGTTGTTAAAAACTGATTCTTCGTTAAAATGAAATATTACAACTTCTGTGATTTGATTTTCAAAAATCCGACATACATGGTTGTCATTAAGAAGTAAAATGTGGTTCAATGAGATTAAAATAATTTTTTGGTGAATAGTAACTTTTAAGTTCTTAATCGCGATTAGAGGTAATTAGTGTAGTTTAAGGTAAAAATAATGTTTTAATAATATGAGATGAGCTTGACACTTGTCCTACTCCTATTGGATGAGTCATGGCCGACCAAGAAAACCCATGGGTCAACTTGGGGACCCCATGGAGCCACTTTGGTTGTAAAATGACATTAATATATATTTATTTAATGTTAAAATTAAATTGACACAAACATGAGTTGTTTTACTAAAATAGTTTTTAAGTGGGGTTACACAAGTCCCAATTTTGATTATAAATATTAACTAGAAAGCTAAAGAAATTTCCTACATCATAGTATTTTTTTATAATTTTTAGACATTAAATAAATTAAATTATTTATGACATCATTATGATGCGGTGATGACCTCATTATTTAACGATTTAAATAAAATTAGAAGATAATGCAAAATCCAAGGATTTAACTTGTCCAAAGCCTATTGGATGAAGATATTTCGAACCCTTATCACATTAGCCACGAATTATATAAGTGTGGGACCTTTAGAATCCGAAAAGCATTGTGTAATAATGTAACATTTCAATCTTTCCAAAAGAGCCCCTCCTCTCCACTTATAAAAGGCCCCCACCTCTACCACCTCATTCACACTTTAAAGCCATTTGGCTCGGCCAACCACTTCCCAAATACTCTCCCAACCTCCCCCTCTTACTCCTAGAAGCCTCACTTTGGAATGAACTCTTCCCAAGGAAGCCTTTGGCTCCAATCAAAAGAGTTACCCGATTTAAAGGTAATGTATTCTCTAATGTTGTTTTGTTTTATTTTTCTTCTCCAACCCCCTAAACTAATTTTATTCATTTCTTTTGTGGCAACATCAGTATCCTAAATATACTAGGATGTTGTTATAAGAAGTATTCGAGCTACATTTACACACACCTTCATCTAATGGTTAAAGAACATACGGTTTCTGTGGATGGAGAATTTCTATCTCACGAAACGATGATTGTTCAACACTCATATAACACCTTCAAAGGTGGCCATTAAGATGTCACTATTTTTATATATGATATATAATATGTTTATGTTTTACTTATGCTTCTTTATTTTTCATTTATGGCATACTTTACGATTTCCATTATGGGTAAAACGTGATAATTTCATTTTAGGAAGTGCGGACTACCGCCCCCTCAAAGTGATTTGAATCGTTAATGACATATGTGGGATGTATAAAGGATGGAGTAAATGGTATTATACACTATATTATACTGGAATTATATTATACATTTAGATCATTATGATTTTGTTCCATTAAATATGAAATTGAAATGAAAGTAGCGTTCATGCGTACGTACGGCTTACCGTCTCCATGAACGATGCATTTCATTTATTATCTCTAAATGTTACGTAATATTATAAATGAATGTATATACTGGATATATAAGATATATATGACATCTACATCATTAATATAATTCTGGATATAATGGATATTTCACCACATGAACAACTTGTAATTATAAGAAGTTTATTTTTGACTCAAGTACCAAAGATCGACAAAACGACCGTTATTAACTTAAGTAATTACATAATGTTCATAACATGGTAATAAGGGATATAAAAGGAATAATGAACATGAAAAAGGTTCTTAAGTAAATAGGAATTAACTCTAGTTTATTATTCAGGAGGTTAAAGAACGGTCGAGTAAGGACAGGACGCAAGGTAAGGGAACTTCTTAACCCAATTTCTATTCTTTGGGTTAATCTCCTACTTTCAAATTACGTCATGATATTATTATGTCCTATTTTGTATTTTTACGTTCTTTATGTGTACCTATAGTGAATACACATAATAGATCTATTTTATTTTAAAAATGATATTTTTAAGGACTTCGTCTCAATCTCTTTTCATTGAGGCATATTTGGTTTTATACAAAATTTTCTTTTATACGGTGTATAAACCCCTTTGACTTTTATGTTTATTCAAAAGGAATCTTTTTTTATACGAAGCGTTTTGCTAAATGACAAAAGGGAATGTTTTTCTTTCCGTACTTATGCGGCGACAACGAACTCTCTGCCGCCGTGACCGTTATTTGAGTTTCGGCTTCCTCTACAAGCCATCATTTTTTTAATGAAAAATAAATACAAAGTTTTAACATTCTTTTATTTTGGTATTGAAAATGGTTTTGAAAGCATTTTTATTATATCAATGTGTTGTATTGATATCTTGTGATTGAAATGTGGAAATTTTATGTTTCATTTGTGCATGTTTTATGTGATACGATTATGTTATGGTTTATGATATGTTGAAACCTATTCATATGAGGAATGTATTGGACTTAATAAGTGACTGGTGGAGCCCGCTATAGCTCCTCGATGCATCGGTAGGTCTCACGAGACTACTAGATGTGGAATTGGCCAAGGCCCTTTCCCAATTTGATTTATGGTTTTGGCCGAGGCCTTAATCATTTTAGACGTCTTGGCCGAGTCCTTGACAAAATGTTTCAGAATTTCCGGCATTATACATTCCATCATTATGAAAGTGGTTATTGATTTTGCATGTGATTATTCGACCAGTAGAATATCCATGTGAAGAAGTGAATGGCATTATCTCATTTTAATTTTGCCATATTATGTTGAAGTTCAAGTTTAAAAGGCTTTTGTTTTAGTTATACATTGCCTTAAATATTAATGTTTATTTATGAAAGATTCCTCTATATTGTTAACCTTACTGAGCATCTGAGCTCACCCCTTTCAATGTTTTAATATTTTCCAGGATGTGAAGAAGTATTTTATGAATGACCTGCAGGGATAGTCCGAAAAGGATAGATAGTGTGGACTGTGGAGACATTATGTTTTTGTATTAGTTTTTCATTTTATGATGTAATGTAATGTTTATGAATGTATCTAGTGTTTCCAAGGCTACTAAACTAATCGGTCTTTCGAGACTTGATCTTTTGTGATCATGCCAATGTTACGAAGTAATGCACCGACTCTGGGTAGCTGGGGTCGGGGCGTTACAAACCATGCTTATGCCCTCTCCAGCTCTGAATCACCCTTGAAGATGGGTGGATTCTACTTCTGCAACTGAACCACATGATCCACATGTCTTGGTTCATCTTCTTTATTACCAATTTCCACATCTTGGAATGCTTGCAATAAAATTTTCACTTACTGCTGGTTCACTTGAGGCTTAGGTGCTACCACATTCTCAGCAGCCTTTTTTGGTTGGTTTCTACAATGCCTACTAGGTGACATTTCTATAAACAGAAAACATACACCCATAAATATCACTTCCGTAGACATCAATAATTCCCAGTTCAAATCGCATTACACAAAACTATCACAACAAGACTTCCCCCAAGTTCACCTTTCTCATGTTTCACTATTTTTTTGAAGGGCCGACCATTTTCAAAATACCACAAGTTTCTAAGTTTCAAATCATTTAGTTTTGAATCCCAAGTCAGATTTTTCAAAATCCACACATTAATATCACATGATAATTCATTATACCTCAATAAAATATGCATCCTACTCGGAAGTCATTTCTACCATGCATGCCATGGTCATCTCATTGGCTACACCCACGACAATGAGAAATCCAATGACTATAAGTGTCTCCAAAACAATTATTTACCTAACTCCCTGGTAACATTAATTTCAGGATAAAAAGGATAGCTACGTCCTTTTAAACTATACATTCCATGTTCCAACAATCCTATGTATTTCTACCATCCCGACTCAAATAATATACCACAATGAATGCGAACACCAAATCCGAGAATCAACTCCAAAGACCGAACAAGCTGATACCACTTGTAACACCCCACCCTGACCTCATTTTCTCGAGGAGGAGTTGAGGTTTACATGGCCTTAGGAGCCATTTCAAAGGAGCCAAAGGCTAGAAATAAATGGTGAGGGCTTCAAGAACAAGTTGGGGAACGATTTCCCCTTAAGACAAAACCAACCAGACAATCCATTAACATCTACTATATGATGCATGTTAATAAAATATTTCAGCATGTATTTCTAAAAGACAACCACGTTGTTCCATAATACATCCCAAAACCAATACAACTCGACATGTATACAACTCATCAGAGTATGAACCTGAAACTAATCAACAAAACCCCATGATACATGAAACCACCACAGCTCCATACCATGATCCAAGTTCAATGTTCCACCAATAAATCACAATGATGCCCTAAATGAGGTTGATGCCTTACTATTTCCCACATCATGGTACACAACATCTGCAAAGACACCAAAGTTCCAAAGTAGTATGAGTGCTAAAAATCAGTAGGTTTTCCCCAAATTACATCCCTACATATGCCACTAGGATAAAAATGTTAGTATATTTCTATAAAAATGATTATATAAAATAATCACATGTGCATCCATTACCACAAGCCAAACACATCCTTACCAAGAAATATCACCCAAACCAAGAAACCAAGGGAAATCTAAACAAATAAGACACCAGCCATTTCATCATTTACAATAAAATGTCCAATAAACAACCCAAATGGTGGGACTTCTTCCCAACACGTTCAACTATTCACAACTAGCCGTACTTCCCAACTACTACTCATATGGTGGTTCTTCCGACCATTATCCATCACCTTTTATAGTGAGACTTCCCGCCCACATCCACACAGTATTTTAACAAATCACAACCAAGAATATAACCCATCAAGGTCACAACATCATGAAATCAACCAATTCAATGGCCTGTCAATCCACATCAACAAATCCCCCATTTCTTGAAAATAAATTTCCATGCCAAACAACCGTTCAATAAAATATCATATTTATTGAAAACCATTTTTTATCAAACATTTTCCCAAAATGAATCTCAACAACCCATTTTAAAATCCACATAAATAGAAATCCACCATAAAACCCCCTTTTCCCAAAATCCCCAAAAATATACCAAAGGAATCTCTAACAAATTGTATTAAAAAAATCACAATTTTAACAATGAACCACTCGTTCTATCCAACTAATGTCGAGAGAGAATCCACCTACCTATAGGGATCCCGAGAAATCCACCCATGAGAAATCATGCCTCAAATCGAGCGAACACACCAATGAAACCTCTTTAGATCCCTTACTAAACATTAATAAGAATTAAAATCATCCTCTAAGGCAACCAAAACCATTTATCTACACACAATAATTGTAGATCTTGAAAACCAATAAAGCGAGGGACGTAGATCTAGAGGAAAAGACAAGGAAAGAAAGATGAGAGACTTACTCTGGAAAAAACACCTTCTATCCACCTTGAAACCCCTTCGATCTGCTTCCTAAATGAGTGGAAGAAACCTTCAAACCCATGAGAACTGAAAAAACAGAGTGAGGCTCAATTGAGAAAATGTTTCTATTGGAATGATGCAAGACAGAGTGAACCCATATTTTAAAACCCTATTTTTATGTGGATGCACGGTTAGTCCCCATGGTTTGGAAAACCATACGCAAACTGTGTACATGCTACTGCCTAGAGCTGAAGGGTCTACACAGTTGCCTCACACAGTTTTGAAAACTGCATACAGGCCATGAAAAACCTACTGTCTCCCCCAACACGGTTTCATGGAGAATCTTCACGGTTTCCACTAATAGTGCTCAAACCGTGCTCCTTATGAAATTACTCGAAACTCATTTAAAACCATTAAAAAATCTCCCAAACTCTTCCCAACTCAACCCATGAACATTAAACACATAAAAAATTCATAAAAAAAGGCCACAGACCACAAACCATGGGTATTATAAGATCCTCGATTATAGATCTGTGGTATTATAATGATTATTCATTTTCTAAATTTATTGAGAATGATCCTTTTAAAAAATAAAACAATTAAGATTTTGAGAGTTTGAGTAGCCTGAGACTAGAAAGAAAATTTATGGACTCAACTATAATGTTAAAGGTCATATAAAGATTATTTTGAGATAATTATTCACCTTTATATTTGATGTTATCTTCTAATTACTTGATAAAAAGTAATAAATGAAAGTTAAAGTTAAATATATAGATGATTCAATAAGTAATAAGTTATGAAAGCTCATTTATGTCACATTCCTTATGGAGGATAAGGAAAATATTATATAATTTTTTAATAATAGATTTTACATAGTTGAAATAGAATAATAAAGTAATATTTTGGAAAAATACATGTCTAAAATAATATTTTTGGAAGTAATAAATTAATTTAAAATTTTTTAAAAACCCACCATAAAAATTAAATAGTCCAAGAAGGGCGATTGAAAAAAAATGATTAAAAGTACTTGAAAATGTTGTACACGAATCAATAATATTAATAAGGAAATTAATAATAGGTTAAAGAAATATTGGGAATAAATTTAACATCAATAGATGATGATACGAACTAATGCTAAATTAATTTCCTCTAAATTTTGGTGAAATTGAAATATATAGAATCATCCCCAGATCATCCTCTAATAATCTCTTTGAAAAAGGAAACTCATAATCTAGAAGAAATGGTGTGTACTAATTTACTTATATCCACTAATAAAACTACTAAATTTAAATCAAGAAGTGTTTGAATTGATAAAAATTCAAATATTTCCACCAAAAATTCAAGGGTGTGTTTTGGAATATCCAAGAAAAGAACCCCAAAGATGATATAAAAAGAGTGGTGTTCTCAAAGAAGTATAAAGTAATTAAATATGGAAAAACTATATATATAGGTAAAAGGGGGGTTTAATTTTTCATTATTTGTGTTAATAGAGGTTTTTGAAAAGGTATATTGGGGTTTGAAAAAATTTCACACTCTATATAGAATGTATGATTCCTAGATTAAGGGATGAAAATGATGGAGAAAGGAGAAGTCTTGTTGGGAATTTTCATGATTCATAGAAAATGAAAAATCAATTCACTAAGAATAGAATCAAGTTCATGGAAATTGTATATGAATATTAGAGTATGTGTGTCCAGGATTATGATTAGTGTTGGTATTTATCAACCGAGAACAGTTCTTATGATGATGGAAAATTGGAATATACATTATCGATAGAAAAAAGTTTGAAAGAAAGATCAATCTTCCTTGAGAGAAAAGTTCATAAAGAAAGGTATTCACCAAAATAAGATATAAATGAAATGAAGTCAAAATAAGTATAAATGAAAATATGAAAATGATTTTAAAACCAAGTTGAGGTTCTTCTATTGTTGGAGATGGGCCACACTATGGATGACCTCAAGCAATCCCTATAGATCAAAATTGCTGTAAGAATGATAAATATAAAAGTAAATCATCCATGGAATAAAATATTTTGATTATATTGATTGAAAAAAAATACATATAAATAAAAGAAAGGATTTCCTAAAAAATGAAACACCAATGTTATGATGAATACATTTTAAATTTCATTGAAATTTCAGTTTATCAAGAAGGGGTGACAAATTATTTTCTCGGACTGGTTGTTAATGTTAAGACATATGGAGAGAGGACAAGAAGATGTTAATGTTAAATGGAAAAATTAATTTCATATGAAGAGGTATAATTTCATGAGAGGATTTTTAAAATAAATAACTGAAATGATCAATGGAATTTATAAGGAATGTGTGACAAATATAGAGTTGGTAATAAATATTGTATGACCAGTCTATTAAATCATTAGGGGTTGATTGGAAAAATGATTAAAATTCCAGGTAATACATTTTCTATGATAAATAATTTTAAAAGTATATTATATATAAGGAGAAATATAAATTGATTAATAAATTTTTCATGATCCTATACGAAGTTTAGTGTTTGAAACTGAAATGTGGATTTAGAATAAAGAACACTTAAATTGTCAAAGTTTTAAATAATGTAAGGTCCTGACTGAGAGAAAATTTTCAACCTTACCGACATTACTAATGTGTAAGTAAAACCCCCTCTTTGATATTTTATAGTTCCTAATGTCTTATAATAACTGCATTTTAAGAATTTTAAATTCATGTGATGATATAATCATATGTTTTTATTATGTCTTATGCTTGGAACACTTCCTAAAAGTAAACCAACGTCAAAAAAAGATGATTTTATAAAAATGATTCAAACAATAATAGATATAACCTCAACCACTTTAAAACAAAAAGAAAAGTAATCCAACAATTTACATAGTCCACATATAAGATTCCTTCCATATTATGGTAAAAAAATACAACTTTGGACCACACTATGATGATTTTTTGTAAAATATCCCACTTTGGGTTAATTAACAATTCCAACACACATTAATCCCATTATTCTAATAGATAAAAAATCATAAAAATTTAGATATGACTTTAAAAAACATAGATGAACCTCCTTACTTCATGGTGTGTATTAATGATTTAATAATCACCAAATCTAAACCCTCATGATCTATATCCAATGTGATAAATAAATATTTAATAAATATATTTCTATAAACATTGGAAATTGGTATCTCCAAATCAAAACACCTACCCCCCAAATAAACAATTGAGATACTCTCCCCCTTCCTAATCACACAATCACTTATCCCCCTTTTTTAGATTGATTTACCACTCCCCCTCTCCATTTCCAATGAACCCAAAGAGCACTGATCCGAAATTTCACTAAATTGAATCACAATTTCATAATTTAAAATCAGGATAGATAATATACCAATCTCAAAAAAAAAATTACATGTGGAATGTGGTATCTTTTCTAAATTATCAATTTAGACCATGAAATTTGGAGGTAAATCAATAAAGTTAAAATATTTGTAGAGGTAGTTGGGTTAGATGAAGAGATTGTGATCAATTTTTTTATTTTTTTATCTCAACATTAAACTCATATATTAATTAATCCTCTTAGAAAATGGAGAACATATAGGGAAGAACACAATAATTTTCTCAAACAATGTCCTTCAGATGGATTATTCAAGACTGAGATGTTCATAAGGGACGTTTATATCGAATGGTTAATTTAAATAACCTACAGAGATAATCAAACAATTTTTTTGGGTGAAGTAAGAAATATGGTAATTATTTTATATTATAAATATTTCTAATATAATGAGTTATATATGAACTCATGATAAAATAATTTTAAGAAATATGGAGACAAAAATATATGTAAGATGTTAATACTATGATTTTTTGATGAATTTCATCAAATATAATTAAAGAAATTGTGGTTTGGATGAGATTATCTTTTATTCAAAGATTATAATTTTATGGTTATTATGGAAAGTCAAAGGGAAGATACTATAGAATTTAATTAGATGATGTCCTAATCAGATAGAGTACACATAATTACCAAAGCATGATGTACATGGACAATATATAAAATTTGATAAATAATTAATACGTGACACAAGAAGATTCCCAAAAACCGTGTTAGTTTCGTGTCTTTGAAAACTCATAACATAATCTTCTATCTTTATAAAAGATATTCATCATATCCCATCAAGATCTACCCCTTTATTATAACCAAAAGACTTTCTTTATATCCTGGTGAAAATAAAACATAAAAAGGGTGATATCAAATGCTCATAAAGGGTAAACATTGAGAAAATAAAACAATAATAAACATAAGAATGTAAGAACATGAACTGAATGTTTAAATATAAAAATCAATAATCATTAAATAAATCATGGCAGTTCATAAATCATAAATCATAAAGGAACATTAAACATAAAATAACATTGGAATAAAACATGGGTTTCTGGAAAATAAATAATCACATAATATAATTTTTATAGTAGCCAATGAATTTCATCCAAGACCATCATAATGGGGAAAGACCTTTATTGAAATGGTTTTACAGGTTCTTCCAGCCATATATTACTGAACTGGATTTTCATGTCGTTCTATCCCTATATTACTAAATTTGATTCACTTTCAATTTAAGTCATGTCTATCTCATGACATATAAATATTTACCCAATGAATTGGGTAAAGATATAGGTCCCACACATCTAAAATCGAAATCATTCATACATGTGCCACAAAATTATAAATCATTTTTCATAGCATAGAAAAAGAAATAAAATGGGTTTCTTAATAATCATTCCATTATAACCTAATCCATATAAAATATCATTCCATAATTAACACAATCAAATAGTAGTAATAATAGGGATATACTATAACCATATTTAAATAATTTTATTTTATTATTCTAAAATTATGTTAATTTTATGATGCCACATATGATTATATTCTTCTTATTTTTCTTATAACAATTCAATGTTACTCGCTATTTGGGTTTTAACTACTTTATGATTGTATACATGTTTTTTTGAATAATTTCTGGTTCTCTATCTTAGTTCATATTTATATCATTAAAAATTTATATTAGAATAAAAAATACCATCAATATTAATTATGTACATTTATATAATCATGATTTAATGGTTATCATGAAGAACGAATCACATCCCATCATAGAGACGGTAGGCCATACGTACTCACGACCGACGATATCATTCCCATAATTCATGAACGATATTTAATTACATAGTGTAATATATTTTAGAATCAATATAGTTTTATTATAATCATATATAGTTATTACATACATTTTAAAAAACATCCAAGTAAGGTGGTGGTGAAAACATATTACACCACTACGTGGAGACGATTTACCGTATGTACGCACATGTGGTGATTTAATTTTTTATAGGATGGATTGAAAGTTAAATACGATTGTTTCATTATTATAACAACATATCAGTAAGTATTTCATACATGATTTATTATTATATAATAAAAAACTCACGAACATGAAGTATAAGAATAAAGAAATATGAAAAATTGGTAGAGGAGATTACCTCTACTTTGATGTGATTTTTTTAGATCTCATCTTTACAGAACTAGAGATGATATTTTTAGAATACCAACACCTCTATAATGCATGTATATAATTTCATATGAGAAATGATCAGTTTATTGAAGAACCGTAAGGCTTAAGTAGTTTTGTATAAATGAGGGAGGAGATGTTCTTTTATAATTGAGGTTATGTACACTATTGGAATTTCTAAAACAATTAATTTATAATAATTTGTAAATAAAGTACAATTCATCCAAAATTATATATATTTTAAAATAATATATTATAATATTTAAATCTCATTAACCAATAAAATTTATAAAAGTTTTTATATCTATTTAAACAATATCATTATAATTTACACTTAGTTATTCTGTTAAATTTAACTTTTGATAAACAATGTTTCAATATTAAAAGGGTGAAATATTTACTTATTTGATTTATAATATATAATTAATGAATTATTTAGAACATTTTAGAACATATAATAATTATTATATATTTTTAAAATAGTTTTATTATTTTTAAATAACTTTATAATACATTATTTTGAAGAAATATCAATTATGTCAATTTTTTACACTATTCATTTGATGGATTTTTAGAAATATGAAGATAAATTGTTGTACTAAAAAAATATTTTATTATATCACTAATGGGACAAGGTAATCTATAAAATTCATTGAAAAAATTCGTTATCCAAAATTAAATTTATTTTAATATTTTTAATTTAATTTATTTTCTATATTTATTATTAAAATAATCAATACATCAATATTGTGTAATTATTTAATATACTTATATGTATTATTAAATTTTTAAATAAAATAATATGATGAACGTAAATTTACAAGATTTGATGAGATTATATTCAGTCAAATTTATCTTTTGGAAAATCCAACAAAAAAAATTTTATACATATAAATGTATAAATTTGACAACTTTAACATCACATTAAATAAAATAAACTAAATGTCAAAATATATTCTATAAATCTTTAAATGGTAAAATTCGTAGAACTTGGATTATTATGGTTGATATAAACTTTATTAATATGATTTTTTTATTTTTTATTCATTTTTCTGGTTATTAGTATTTTAATAAAAATTGTTCTAAGGATTTCTCATCAATTGATTAATGTCTATATCATCGGAGTATAAGAATTTAAAGTAATTACTTATTTCATAAAAATTCAAAATAAATTTCCATGATGTAGTTCATTTTATTATCATTACATGTACTATTTATGTTTGAATATATCACCTTTTTATCTTTATATTAAATTTATTATACTTATAATAAATGTGAGTTTGATATTTTTTCACTTTCATTAGTTTTATTAATATCTAGGTCATTTTCATTGTCAGGTGGCCCTTCAATGGATTTGTTTTGTACCTAAGATTCCAATAGTATAATTTTTTCCATTAAAAATAATTTTTGTTTTTATGAGGATTATTTTTTTATCCTTATCATATTATTTGTTACACTAATTTACTAGATTTATCTTTAACCACGTTAAATAAAAATTATTTTAGATAATATTCATAATATCAATAAAAATAAAATTAACCTGTTAAAATAATTTGGAACCATTAATTCCTAATATATAATCCATTTTTAAAAAATCAAAACACATAAGTTTCTATAATTAAGGTATAATTAATCTCGTTGCTGGAATGAAACAAGGGTTTTGGTTTAAAAGTTAAAACACTACATATTCATGAAATGGTTTTACATATATATTCAATGTAATGTTAATGAATATTAATTAAATTTTATTAAAATATAAAAATTATTTCTATTTATACTTTAAAACCATTAAATAATATAATCTAACCATATAATTTATTTTAATAAAAAAAGTTTTTTCAATTACATTTAGCGTATTTTTACTATTCATCAAAATACAAAAGTTTTCTAAAAAATATCCAAAATTCATACAAAGTAAAATTTTATATCGCACTCCCAAATAAAGATATTATTTTCACAAATTATAATTATATATGTGTCAAAATAAGATTTAAAATGGGTACACTATCAAAATGTGGAAAAACTGCATTATTTGGGAAAATACATATTTTATTAGGAAAATATAATTTTTTCTTCTATAATGTTATGAAAAATAAATAATATATATTTTAAGGTTATAAAATTCAAATTTGGAAAATACTATTCATAACAGCTAGTCTATATCCCATTGAATGTTAATATTTTAATAATATATCATTGTTTAGTGAAACTTGGTATTATGTACAATGAAAGTTATCGAGGAAGGTCCCTCTTGCGTGTAATGTCAACCATGTGAGTATTGCACTTAGTTAAATATTCCTTTGGTGTTGTGTATAAAATAATCTAAATATATTTCTTGTATACAATGAATAAAATCTTTATTCCGTGTTGCGTGAAATTAATTATAATAAATGGAATTGAAATTGTGTGTTATATAACCCAAGAATAGTGTTTGATATACTACAAACTAATATGGTGTCACGTATAGTGCAAGATATTATGTGATTAGTTTTTAACGCTATACATCCACTAAATTAATAATAATCGATCACATTAAATATTGGGGCGTTATAGTCCAAATTCATTAATTCCAAATAGGTGAAGTCCAATTAGATTAATAATTTTGGATGCTCTCTCATAACATCATAAAATTAAGTCAATTGAATGAACCACATATCATAAAAATGATTCTATGTCATCAGACATAATGTTTTGGTTGAAAACATAAAATTTTTATTTTATATGATGATTATTAGAAAATTGTTGACATATAAAGGAAATATATAGAGATTTCTGATAAAATCCATTGGATGGAGGAAGTGTCTAAGAAATATTTTTGATAAGTTCATGTACTTTTTTATAAGTATGATTTGATATAATTTCAATTGATGAATGAATTGATACAATGTTTTTATTAGAAAATTATGTATCATAATGTTTTACTAATTCCAAAATGCTTAAAAAAATATTTTAAAGAAATAAAATGTCATGATTAAAATATGATATTTTAATGATCCCAATTTTATAAGTGGAAGATTTGTTATTCACATTAATGGGGAAGGAAGTTTCTTAAATTTAGTGGATGTTTTAATTTTTGGGAAACTTCTAAAATACTCTAGAATCTATGAGAATGATCAAAGTGAATTGATATGAGAGGGAGTTTTGAATTTCATATTTTCATTGATTGAGACTTTTAAATTGGAATACAACATTTTCTCATACTCAGTAATCATTAAATAGGGTTCATGTATCATATAGATATATATACTATTCACATGGGTAAAAGATGATGTTCTTCAGAAACAATATAAGAATGATATAACAGTTGAAATTATGAAATCTAATGACTGACAAGTAATTCTCCATAAAATAAATATCAAGGATGATTATGAATTTATTAAAATAGAGGAGTTAATATTGGATTCAATAGATAGAAGTCACCAAAACATGATTTATATTTGAGGGATTCTGATTGACAGTGTGAATAGGTTAAATGATGAACTAAGTGTCATAATGATGAATCGATTTCTAAAAGTAATTTTAAAGAAATATTTTAACATAAGATAGGTTAGAGGAACCAAATTAATAGTCTAACATATGGATGTTTATATATAATTACAAGGAATAAGTAATTACAAGTTGTTGGGCATGAATGTGAATAAAAGATTATTTCATGAAGCGCCTTAGTGAAGATGATAACATATTAATAGTTAAAACATACTGATACTATTGGTGATGTTTTATAATATTTTTAACAAAATATTCATTATATCTTTTTTTCAATATGGATAGTTCATTCACGGTTATTTAATTATAGTGAAACAAAAGTGTAAGGATACTTCATGTTTTTTTGACCACATAAATGTAATGTTTTCTAGTTGTTTGTGTAGTATTAGGTTATTTACAAACCATTCTAATGAGTATCTAATATCATTTAGTAGTTAAAATTCTATGTACTTTTTTTCAATGGATTATGGTTATGTTCCTATTTTTATAAAATTCATAATTCAGTACCAGGAGGTGAATGGTTTTTTAAAAATTATGAAATATATAAAAATATAATATTATTGATTCACTGTCTCACCCTCATAGTGATCCCACATAACCTGATTGGTCATTTCATGTGGTATCATGTATAAATATCCATTCACTAACTCTTTTATGAATTATGACGAATAATGATGTTTCATTGGATGTTTAAAATTCTATGAAATGTAATGGGAATCCTATATTTTAGGGAGGGAACAGTTATATTTTTAAATATATAATGATTATTTATCATATGTAACTTGGTTATGATGTTCCTAAAGAATCTATTAATGGTTTCCCACCTAGATATAGGGATTTAACCAAAAAAATTGGGATAAAAAGAATTCAGAGAATGATGTCAAAGAAAATATTGTATACATTCCTAACTCAATGAAACTGAGTTTATTATAGTAAAAAGAATTAGTTCAACTAAAATCATCTTTTAAAATTTAAAGAATATATATGATGTAAATATGAAATCAAATAAATAAATGTAAAAAATCTAGAGACTAGAACGTGAATATCATAAATTGGGTGATTATGTATTTTTTGGTGAGTTATTAACAATGGTGAATGATATTATCAGAACAAAAATATGTCTTCGTGAGATGTTGGAATATTAAAATTTGGTTCAAAAAATCTTATGAAATCTTCATAAAAATCTTGATTTCAAATCTTCATCATTTGAAGATAGAGATCCAAAAAATCTATCACTAGATTATCTATATAGAACAATCAACACTTATAAAATGAGAAAATATAAGTTTTTGAAGAAGAATTATAATGTTAGTTAGAAAATATCATTCATAGTTAACAATAAAGTAAATCCAAAGAATTTTCTCAAAGAAAATTATAGTGACTCTAGAATTATAAAAAATGTTTTGTATATTTTTTGATGAATTTATGTATTTTCATTCTAAAAATGTGAAAAAGTCATATAAATTTACAAGGGGAAGATAGTGATTAAATTCATTGGTTGTGAATTTATTGAATTTTATTTTAATAAAATTACATATGAAAAGGATAAAGAAAAAAGATGTAAAGATGATTGAAAAAATATAATATCACTGAATAATAATGAAAACATATCCAATTATTATCCTAGGAAAAATGATAATATGTTATTTAAATATAAAAATGATACTATTTATATAAGTGTGATGAATATGATTATAGTGAATAAGAAGCTCACAACTTTAGTGATTTTTCTATTGAAAAACTCTTTATTAAAAATTAATGATGAAATTTTCACTAGTGATTAATGTGGATGTTCGAAATAAGAATAAAATCATATTGATGTTCTGATAATGAGAGATCTTATTTGTCAAAATATTATAATAAATAAGTGTGAGAATAATAATTTGATTAAATAAATCCATTTATAAAATAATCAAAAATCATCTCTTAAATATAAACCCATATTTCTAAAAGAAAGTGATTATATTAAGATTTTATTAATGATATGAAAAATCAAACATCATTCACGATGAAAAGTTTATATTGAAGGAGAATGAGTTTGAATATGTCCAGTAAATATTTTAAATATGGGAAAGGAGTGACCAATTTCATAAACATAGTTATAAATGTTTGTGAAAGTTTAATGAAGTATAATTCTAAGAGTGATCAAAAAAATGTTTTCCTAAAAGGTTAAAAAGAAAATTGAAATTTCTTAGAAGAAAAGGGATGTTAGTAAGACCACGTTTTTGGAAAAATCAAAACGTTATGAAAAACATTTATTTTATAAGGATTATAAGTATAAAAAACATCTTATATTTGGAGTTTTTTATGGTCAAAATAAAATTGTAATAGGTAACTACAACGTTGGATAACGAAAAAATATTTATGCATAAGCTAAAATTATTTTTGGGAAGAATAAAAACAAATTTAGTCAGTATGAATGTTATAGAGATAAATATTATTTATATATTAACAACCTTTATTGTGTATGATTTTTCCAAACAACATATAGGTTTTAGATTAATAATCAAATTTACAATGAACCCATGAAAAAACGAAGGCATATTCTTAGTGACATTCCACCCACTCAATGAAAAAATAAAAATAAAGCCATATTGATGGATGAAAATAGATTCCAACTTTTGGAAACAATTTTTAAAAGATGTGATAAAATTAAAAATTTTGTAAATGTATTTATTATCTTCATTAAGAAAAAATAAATATTATTCAAAAAATCTCAACAACAACATGTGAAGAAAGTAAAAGGCACAGAAAAATACTTTTGGATACTTCTTCATAAGATAAATAAGGAGAGTGAACAATGATATTAGATAGTAGGTATTCTTATCAAATGATCAGGTACATAATGTTTTTGAATAATGTTAAAGAATTTAAAGATTGTATAGTTACATTTGGAAATGATGATTCTCTTAGAATCAAATTAATTAGATCATCAATCATTGTGGGAGAAAAATTATATTCCAAATAGGCCATTTTTATTAAAGGGATGAAATTTTTTTTGACGTGTTTCTAAATTATTTGATGGAGTTAGAAAATATTTTATAAAAAATAAGGTTTTTATCAAGATTAATGAATATGGGAAAGTTGAAACAAGGGGGAATCAAACAAAAGAGAAATTATTTCATTTTGGTGATTCAAAATGTTCATTTTATTTGAACATGACAGAATAAAATTATTAGTGGAATAAAATTTTGGTGAATATGTGTTATTGGAAAAAAATAAATATTACAAATACATAATTTATTCATGCCATTACTAACATGTTAAGAATAAGATAGTGGTGTTTTTTTATAATCTAGAATTGGAATATTACAAACTCAATACATAAGATAGTTGTGAAACATTTGACTCACCCCTTATATATGATACATTCTGACATTTGTGGGGCCATGAAAAATTAATAAACATAAGTATATAGTTACATTAATTATCATATATATTTATTTACTTCTTTTATATGAATTATATTTTTTAAATAGAAATAATAATATCTCATAATTTTTTATGGCTTTAACAGAATTGTGGAAGAGTGGGGTTACTCAATGAGGATGATTTATTATGAGAATGATGGTGAATTTAAAAGTTATAATTTTAGAGATTATCTTATAAATCATGGAATTCATAATATTTAATTTCACCATATAGACCACAACAAAAAAATGTTTTATATGATAAAATATAGGTTTAGTGGAAATGGAATGGAAAATGATGATTTAACATGATAGTTCATATTATTTTTAGGTTAATCTAACCAAATGTATTTTTTTCTAAATTGAGGTTTATATTTGAAAAAAATTATTTGAATCCTCAAAAATTTTATAGTAAATGAACCCCATTTTTTAGAACATAATTGTATTCAGATGTCATTGTATTGAAAAAGTTAAGGGTAAAAATCATTTTAATTTTTATTGGAGAGTTATTGATTTGCCATTTCCTAGATACCCTACTAATTTTGGAGTATATATATGTTAAAAAATGAAATAATTTATATTATAAATATATAAATTTTCTTTAATATACTAATAAAAAAAATTTCACAAACAATGGTAAGTAGGGAAGAGAGGAAATATGAGGTAGTTTCAGTTGAAAAACATCTTGATGATCATGAGAATCTGAATGATTTTGAGATGATGATACTAACTAATCAATATTAACTAGTGAGAAAAAATTACATATGTCTCATCCAAGGTTTAGTAAGATAGTTTATGTTTATAATATCATTGGAGATTAACAACTATAGTTTCAAACCAAAACAATATAAAATCAAGTTTCAAATATATTCCTTTATTCACTAGTTGATCCAAGGGATATTGATAAAGTATTAAAACATCAAGAGTTAATTATTCCATTATTGGAGATATTGATCATGTTGAGATTGATGATACTTGGTAACATGTACCAAATAATAATAATAATAATTTTATTAGCACCAAATGGGTGTTTCAAAATATGTTGAATGAAAAATGTGATGTTATAATAAGTAAGACCAAGATTGTTTGTGTAGTTTAGTTACAAATTGAATGCATTGAATTTGATAAGACCTTTCATCATTCAGATAGATTAAAAACTATTATAGTATTTCCTTCTATATCTACACAATTAACATAAACAATTTTCTAGATAGAAGTGAAGTTATATTTTCATAATAGAAAGATGGATGAAGAAGTTTATATGAAAAAACAATGAGGTTTCATTCATGGGAAAAATAAAGGTTATATTTGAATGTTAAATCATTCCTTATATTGGTCGATGAAACCACCAAGAGTTTGGTAGTCAAAATTGGATAATTTATTTTGCAATATGAAATAATAGAAAGGAAGAGTTGGTAGAAACCTATATATAAAATAAAATAAATAAAATTTTCTCATTTTGATTGATTATGTTGATGATATAATATAATAAGGTAATAATGAATAAAATTGTGAAAGTTTTTCTGAGGAGTTGAAAACATTATTTGAAATTTCCAAACTATGGTATATGAAAACATTACATTGAATGGAAATTTCCAAAAAGAATAAGTATATTTTATAATCTCAAAATCATTACACCAATGAACATCTAAATATGTTTGGAATTGAATACTAAAAGACAATATATACCCCAATTTCATTGGGAATTTGTTTACATAAGATATGTATAGAAATGAGGTAGATCCTAATGGGTTTAGAAAATTGGTTGGAATTTTATTATATCTAATAGCTTCAAGGCCATATATATGTTATGTTATTAAAATTTTTATGAGGTGCCAACGTGAACCAGAGGAATATCAACACATTTATAGAAAAATAGTACTTAGATATATTAAAGGAAAAATAGATTTTGGGATAAAATATGATAGAGAAAGAAATATTTAATTATATGGTTGAATAGATTTTGATTGGGGAAGAAGTGTAGATGATAGAAAATATGAATACGTTGTAGGTTTTTTCTTAGGATAAATAAGGGTTATGTATAATAAAAATAATTAGAATTTTGAAACTCTTATTACATTACAATTTGTGTATTTTTCCTCTACTTAATGTGTAATACAAATTTTGTGGATGAATACATGGTTGGATGACATTATTTATAGAAGGTTTGCACTTCTCTTGGGGTGTGAAAACCTAAATGATAAAAATGTCACTAAAGATATATTGAAATGTTATAATTCCTAGAATATTCATATTAAATATCACTTCATTGTATATTATATGGGGAATAATGCACTGAAGTTATATTTATTACCTATAATAGAGCTAGTTGCTGATATATTCAAAAAACCATTTTTAAGGATATATTTTATAAGATATGGCTGAAAATGGGTTTTAAAATTCTCTCACTCCACGGCTAAGGTATGATATTCTATACCCTCTCTATATATTATTTATAATTATTAATAAATGGGGAAAAATGTTTTAGCATATATCAATCCCTTGGTTTTTTTTGTTCGAGGGAAATCATGTATTTAAGTGGATTATTTAAATAGGGTATAATTTTATTTTAGAAAATGAGATCTATTTTTATAATTTATTGTAGTGGATATACATATTTCTTTTTTGTAGGATGAATATATTTTAATAATGTTTTGGGTAATTTTCCATGTGAAAAAATGAATGTTGCTTCTAATGATTGATGAAAAAGTTTCTTAAGTGACATCATATAGAAATATTTGTATTTTTGTTCAATGATTCATGTTTCCTATATATATTTAACTCACATAGGATTATAATAATTGGATAAATATTATATTTCATGTCTCCTAAATTTTTAGTGATTTATGTTCAATGGTGGTAAAGAAAATCCAAAATAGGATACTGCTTAGAATACAATTTTTTGAGGTATTTTTAAGAAGCCTGATAACGTTTCGATGATGTTGGGTAGGATGACGAAACCATGATTGATGTTTTTTCTTTTTTTATTAATGTAAAATATATAATTTCTCTATGAATTATAATAATTGAAGATCTAACAAAGAATATCAGACTAAATTTCATGAACTAATTTCATCAGATAAACAATTCTAGACTCTGACCATTAGTCAAAGTGTCTGTATAAAACATTTATTTTATATTACAATTAAATTTCCTCAGATATTATTTTTGATAATGTAAAAAATTTGGTGATACAATGTTTTTCTAAATTATTCAAACATCTAGAGTTGTGAATGAAATAATGATCCATGTGTTTTTAAGGATGTTCAATCCAATATGATATAAGGAAGTTCAATAGCCAAATAGAAATAGAGATAGGTCTGACTAAGAGTAGTTGTAATTATTATTTGATGATGTTCTGTTTGCTTCATAAGTTTAAATGGATGTTATTGAGAAATGTTTTGAGTTGGTTCTCTAGAAATTTTTTTTTTACTTTATGAATACTGAAGTTATAGTTTAAAATTATTATAAACTACTTTACACATCATGATTTTTATTCTATGTGACATACTATATGATGATGTATTAAGGGTGATAGTTACACTAAAAGAACATATAATCTCCCGACTATAATGAGAACCCACTAGTACCACGACAAATATTTAAATATATATTCTATAAATAGATGAGATATTTTGAAGTATAAAAATGATACAAGGTATTAGGGGTAGATACACATAGGGATTTGTGGATCCTTTTCATGGTGTACACCCTTAGTAATTTATAATATAGTATATTATGACAAAAAGACCTTCTAGTAGGAAATAATTATTTATATGTTCTACTAAATGTTCACATCTATGGATGTGTGTATTGATCCTTAGAATTTAATAATATTATTAAAAGATATTATGAGTCATGTGGTTTAACTTATTGATGAAAATGGAGATGACACATGTTCATGCTAATGTATGATATGTTGGGTGCATCACATCTAATGTTTCATTAATTAATAATAAGAGAACGAATATGTCCCTTTATTCTTTAATAGACGTTGATATCTCAGTCAATTTAATGGAAATGTTACATCCAAAATAAATCCATTTCCATGGTGTACTGTAGTAATGTTAAATTTCCAAAACATCAACGAAAGAGCCATTGAATAAATAGGTTGATGGTACCATCATGAACCCTTCTCAATTAGAGATATCACAATAATTGTATTATATTGCACTGTAAGGAATTTTAGGAGGTACTATTACATATTAGAATTAACATATTTTATTATGGATTCCTTGACATGTTTATGGATGCTATATCCTTGGAATTTAGGCTACTTTGCCTAATTCCATTGAGAAAGAGATCTATAAGTCCACACACTAAGTGTATCCAAAACCATAGTTAAATAATATTATTATTTATTATTTAACATGTGGAATAAATATTATTTTTAAACAAGGTTTAATAATTATTCATGCTTTATTGATTGAAAATATTCTATCACTGATAATTCAATAGAATATATTTTGAGAAGAATATTTAATAAAAAATTAATTTCTATTTGGGGAATATAATTTTTTATTTTTTTATTAGTGAATAATGAAGCGATGTTTTATGTATATAATTATATCTTTACCAAATTTTCCAGAAAACTTTATTATGTAACAATTAAATGAATTATTTTGTAAATAAGGGTTATTACAAAAAAAATCTTTTTCAGAATGAATAATGTTCGTCAGGTATGTAATTGATCTAGGTAAGCCCCAGAGTAAAAATCCCTTTTCTAGAAAGTCCATCTTCAAATAATTAGCCTTCATAAAAATACAAGTAATAATGTAGTCCATGGGGGAAAGATAATCCATGTGATTAATCTACATAGAATTCAGCTTCCATGAGATATGAATAATACCATTTTTGATAGCATTAATGATAGGATGGAATCATATTCATGATAGAAATTAATATATCTTCGTTGATTTAAAATTTCCATCACATTAAGAATTCCAAAAATTCCGACATCAAGAGACGTGGAAGTACCAAGAGGACCATATAAACATACTAGATATTCACCTATTTCATTTTTAAAAACTACACCTTAATGAGATGGACCTGAATTACCTCTTGAAGCACCATCTATATTGCATTTAATCCACCATGGAAAAAAGGGGAATTTATATTACATAAAATGTTCTATAAGGGGCCAATAATTAATTTAAATCTAAAATCACTAAAGAAATGTAAATTCATGATTTGAGTTATCACAATACCCCTTTTGAGAATCATTTTATTAATTTATAATTGAAATACTACCGTCTAGATCTGAGTAAATTCACAAATAGGTGTTGCCATGTCTTATTTTTTTCATATTGTACAAGATAATTTGGATGAATTTAGAACATTAAACCTTTAAATGGTTCCTCACTTAGTGAGAAAGAGGTAAATCAATACACAAGTGAATTAATTCATGTATACAAGATGTACAGTGAATATAAGGTTCAAAAACATCTGCAACAGTAGACCACATTGATGCATGCAGTTGTAACATAGCTCAAAAAATATCATTGTATTCATGATTCTAATTGAATAAGTCTCATTTGGAAAAAGTAATATTGACAGAAACCATATATATAATATTCAATAGAGTGTTTTTAAAACATAATAATCCAAAAAAGGGTGAATCTAGAAGGAAGAATCTATCCCCTTCACACATTTTTATTTCAACATATTGTATTCCCCTCCATAGTCTCATAATAGAAATCTTATGAAGAAAACATTCCATTTTTATCTAGTTACCAAATAATATCATCATTTCCATTAATTAAATCATAATTCAAAACCACCTCCTTGGTATATATTATAATCCCATCCAATGAGTTTTCTAACTCATCCTTGATCTACATAATTGTGTGAAATGAAAAGTTATAGGAATTATGAGAGTTGTCAAAAGGAATATCTTTATAAAATTCCAATAAAAAATTTAAGAATGAATTGGTGGAATCCATCCATTGATATTACATTAAAATGTTGGAGATATATGTCTTGAAAGAAATCTAAATATAGAAATCCATATAAATTAAATTCCTCATTTTGAGCCTGTTTAAGAATTTGGATCTCAAATAAAAAATATCCTCTGACTCATCATTAATGATCCTGCACATGAATATATACTATATTGAATGATTGAATGTTAATATATGTTTATGCCAAGGCCAAAAAAATTAAATAGTATTACAACATTTTTTCCATGATATAGGAAAAATACCCCTCTAAAGAATACTTTCACTCTAAATAAAATTCATGATAGGGGTACTAATGCATGTGGTGACAGAATCTAGCCATGGATAAACCATAAAAGATTTAGAAAATTTTGATATAGTAAATGTTTTAACGAGTATATCTATCCCTATCATAGAGAGAGTACTTCCATTCTTGACGACTAATCAGTTCTTGTCTTGACTAACAATTTGAGAAAAATTACTTACATGAGGCCTAGCCCATGACATTGGAACATTGAGATAAGTGAAAGGAAACATACCTTTACTAATATAAAACTCAGAAATATTTCTAAATTTTCTAGCTGCAATGATAATTTAACAAAAATATATTAACATTTATTCCAAATAATCTCCTAAACATCATCATTATCATAATGGAGAAGTTTATTTTTAATGTTTTAGATGTTTATCTTATCACCTAGAGTAAAAAATAATTATATCATTATCATTAAATAAATGAGTGAGTGAAAAAATTCCTATTGTAACTCAAATGTGATTTAATTTATTTGGATTAACCATATTGATAAAGATTCTGCTTATATAGTATTCAAAAAAAATGAGAAAATGATGGATGAATGAGGATCCCCATACCATACCCGTATGGAACTTGGAAAATATCCCTCATGGGATCTAATTATAATATGTGAAACATGTGATGAACTTAGAAGAGTTTCAACCAATTTAAAATATATCATCAAATCCAAAACTACTCAAAAAATACAAATGAATCCCATGAAAATCATATCAAAATCCTATTTAACATCAATATTGAGATATTTGTTTCCCCTTATAAATGATTTAATAAGAAGATTAGTTCATTATGAATAAATAATAAAAAAATTTGTAATAGATTTACCAATGACGAAGCCAAACTATTTTTGAGACATGATCTCATTCTCAATTCCAAAAATCCTATTGAAAATTGTTTTTATATTGATATTTTATGTAGTATTGACAAGAAACATGTTCCGTAAAATGATTACCATTCACATTATCCACTTTAATAATGAGATCAATAAATTGATAATTAATTTCTTTTGTTATCTATCAACACATGAAAAAATTACTGGAAATCCTACAAACATCATAGTGAATAATCTCTCATTAATCTTGAAAGAAAAATTCGTGAAACCATATGGAGTAGGAGAGATACGATAATACCATCCAAAAATAATCTCTCTAATTTCAAATTCATGGGGAAAATTTATAAGTTTATCTTTGTCTTAATCATTAACAATCATAGTAATAACATATTCTTCAAGATCAATACTAGTATTAGGACCATCAAAAAAATCATATCAAAAGTAAAAAAATGGGTATCCAAGTCATCTCTTTTTTCAAGAAACACCCCATTATTATTGATAATATCTAGAGGTATATTATACTTCTTAATAAATTAACAATTATAAAAAAAACATTATGTTCTGATCACCCACTTTCAGCGACATCCCTTTAAAGGAATATGTTTTCATGAATTCCCTAATGTTCAAGAGAGTATCGAGTTCGTGAATAGTCATATTTTCTTATGAAGTGATATTTATTTATCAAATAAATAGATATTATTCAAGTTCAAATAAATATTGTATTGCAATGATAAATTAGGTTTAATGGCCTAGTGATAAATTATATTAATTTTATATTATTTTAATAAATAATATTTTTTTAATTCAGTAGTTTTTTACATGTCAGAAATAATAATACTATTTTAATTATTATTATAGATATGGAGTTTCATAGGGATTAGGGATATAATAAGGAAACACATAAAATTATTAATTCCTAAGCCAAGTATTATATAAACCCAATTATAATATTTTATGTGATATCCATTTGTTTTGGTTGTGCACAACAACATTTATATTTTTTTCTTAATGCCATATAGAGCTCCCTTCTTCTGGGAAAATATCAAGAATGGGGAGTGATACTCTTACAAAACCACTCTAAATTTTAGAAATATCACTGAGAATAATTATTTAAGTGATTCTCAATGAGATTAATGATGAATGAAGAAAATTTTAGGATCAATCGTGAAAGAACCCACATATTTCTATAGTGACGTTCATAGGTTGATGGAGCACATATATATCACCACTTGAGAAAATATACATTTTTTTCCTACAACGTAACTATGGTATGACGTATAGATATTTTTAGATACATAAAAAGTGAAATAATTAATTATCATGAAATAATTTTATTATTTTAGTTAATTATAAATAAAATGTGATGATCCCAAGTTCTAGTTTCGATGTTATCGCAAAAATTTATATTTGATTCAATTATGCTGGCCACAACATTTATTTTTTATGTTTATATTCTCTTAATAATTAATTATAACCAAAATATTAGTTAGTATGGCCCCATATGGTACTTCTCGTATGCTTGGATCCTTTAAATTGTATTAAATGGATTTCATAATTATTTAATAATATTTGAATATCATTTATTGATTTAAAAATTTATCATTTTTTCAATTATATTTTAATAATTTCTTAATCTGAATCATGATATCTCCTCTTATTCTTCATCATTCTCACATATATAAATAAAATTGATTAATTTTGAGAATGAATAATGTTCAGAGTAAACATCCATAGGTTCTATGTATTCTAGAAGAATTGAACAAGAGTACATTTCATGTAGACTAGTGGTACACATGTTTAATGAATCATGAATTAATTCATGTCAATATAATTTATTATGTGTAATGTTTATTTAAATATAATGGTAGTTTAATTGACCAAAATGGTGAATGCTTTGAAAAACTACATGGTTTATGACATTCGTACATGGCGTGTAGTCTATTAGTCAAGGAAAGTCTATGTTTTTCTTATATGTCATACATGACTGGTGACCATATAACTTGGAGACCACACAACATGTATCCCAATTATATGTTATTTAATATATTATTTTTTTAACATTATTTTATATATAGGTCATAATAAAATCATTACTCTACACACATTGTAATATAAAATACTAAATATATACCATATCTTCTCTCTGTCATTTATTTGACTATGCACATGAATTAAAATTACATCATAATTATTGATGAGTAATTTGTTGAATTTATTTTGATATTCATGATCATAGACTAGACCTTAATATGTGACATGTTTCTGTTTAATTTATTTAATTAAATTAATTTTGATAGACATAGATTCATACCTCCTCTCAATATGGAATGATGTTCATTCCAATAGTTTCATTTATGTAAACCACATAACCAATCCTTATGTTCCCCTCACTTGTATTTTATTATGATACTATGTAATGGATGGATCTCTCAAGAGAGTGGAGGTAGTTCAAGTTTGGAGTCAATGAAAAACGAATCTTGAACATACAAGGGGGGATTAGTGGAATGCTGAAACACAAACCACCTCATGGTATGCGTTGTTTTCGACTATGATAATGGTTAGTTTATCATCCTCAAGAAAAACTAACCCATATTAAAGTCTTATGATCAAAACACTTTAATATTTTCTATGTCAACTTTTTTATGTCATGTTACCTAGTTAATTTCATTATGTTTAACTACATAAGATTTTATGATATAGATTATTTTTAATTTCTTTTATATATTGTGTTGTACAATACACCATGATTAGCATGTTCTAAACGCTACAACGTATTAGCTTGCAGTATACTCAACACTATACATGCCTTATATTACACACAATTTAAGGTTCAATTGATAGAATTTATTTTACACAACACTGATTATATATTTTTTTCCATGTATAAAAGAAAAAATTTTAGACTATGTTATAAAAAATAGGAAAGTAATCTTTTACTAAATGCAACACTGACTTGGAATTCATTAAATTCAAGTATGACTTTACTCATTAGATTGGATTATACGTAATACTACATTAAACTCAACAATGATATATTATTAAAAAAAATTAAAAATTAGATATTATGAAGATTATTAACTTCCTTTTGATTTTTATATAATATTTACATACATCTTATTATTTTATAAAATATTTTAAAGGAACAAATCCAATTTTTCAGATAAAAGTAGTATTTTAAAAAAATCCACTTTTGCAACCTTTTGATGGCACACCGATTATAAAAATATTTTTTAACACTTATATATATTCTATTTAAAAAAATTAACATCTAATTTTTATGTGGGAAATTAAAATTTAACTTGGTTAAATTTTTGGTATCTTTCTGATTAAATTTATATTTTGACTAACTGTGAAAAATAGTACATTTTAATTAAATATTTCATTTTCATAGGATTTATTTGTATAGTTATATAATATTTTTAATTGGTTTTAAGGTGTTATGGGATTATTTTTTATCATTTAATAATTTTGTGTCATTTAATTTATTTTTATATTATAATTGGACACAAACACATGACAATCTATTGATAAGTTTTTACTTCATAAGAACCTATTTTTAGTTTTGACAAAGATAATTAATTTTAAATTAATTTATGCTAATTCTGTGGTTTGAATTATTAAAAATAGATTCTATATATAGAATAATTGGGTTTAAATTATGCTAATATGTTGCTTTTATTTTGTATTTTATGAATAGTAATTACGGTAATTTTTATCTACAATGGTTGAAGGTAAATAAGTCAAATTAGGTTAACTAACAATATGATATAGATAATAAAACTACCCTAACACCTAAAAAAATATTATTAGATGAATTAAATTTGACGAATATCTCCTATGTGTTAGAAATTTTTCATTTAATTGATTTTTTCCCAAAAAGTGATGTCATTATAATTAAAACAAATGAAGGTGAAAACATGTGACTCTGATATATCTTTTAAGTATAATAATTTTAATATAGTGATAAACATGTTAACACTTTCTAAATATACATATTCCAAGACTATAATGATATTATCTACATCATGTGAATTTATTATTAATTTTTAGAGATTAAATAATTACAGTTAATGATAACACAATAGTGATATATAATTAATTTTATTGATAGAAATATCAAATAAATGGTTATAAAAATATTAGAATAAATATCATATAAAATAATTAATGTTATCCATAAATTTTCTAGGTGAATATTAAATTTTTTGAGTCTATTAAATATATTTTTTGAATTTATCTTTGGTGTGGAATTTATTTAATGTAAAATAAATGAATAATGTCAAAATTAACACTATTGGTATTTTTTAAAAAATAACATATTATTAAATTATTTAAAAATATCAATCTTGTTTAAAAATTGATAAGTGACAAATATATGGTACAAAATTTCATAAAGTATACAATTATGTACAATTTATAACACATAATTAAATATTTATAAGCATTTAATATTATGAATATTATTACCAGATATAAAATTAAATTTATTAAATAATGATAAATCAAAAAATAAGGTTTAAAATAATATAAAAACAAATATAAATTTTATTATATTAGATGATGTTGACCCAAAATCATCTTATATCCAAAATAAATTAGTTTGAGATCATTATACCTAGTAAATGGATTTATAATAAATTAATATTTCAATATTTTCTAAAGGTTCTCATCCCCACTCTTATAAAATGGCACCTCCCCTTCTCTGTTAATCACACATCCAAAGCCCTTAGGCTATAATAGAGCCTAACTAAATATCCTCCCAACATCTCTTACATCATCCTAGAGTCTAAACATTGGGCACAAATCCATTATATGGAGTAATTTTATGCAAACCAAAACGAGATACCCAATAAAGAGGTTATCATTTTATAACCTATTTCAAAAAAAAATTATTCTTCTTATACCTCTTCTTATGGTGTTTCCATAATGAAGTAATAACTACAGTGTCTTATACAAGCTGATATGTTATTATATTTATGGTAAAACATTATACCTCCTTTTATTCATCATAAGAATAAAAATATCACCATCCATGCATACGTACAACTTACTATCTCCACATCGAGGTATAAATATTATACAACAATACAATATTTGGATGGGTATACCGATTAGTATAATAGTTGTAAGTAATGAATATAAAATAATAATTTTTTTGTAAAATTCATATACCATTAAATTCCATACTATTTTACCGTCAAGGGGTTGACATTGATCTTCGTGTATATGCATGGCTTACTGTCACCATGATGCGATGAGATTCATTCCCCATATTACCAATTCATGAATGATAATAAAGTGTATATAATAAAAAAGATTGAAATATACGACATAATAAGTCTACTGGATATATATATATATATATATATATATGTGTGTGTGTGTGTGTGTTTATGTGTGTGTGTCATTTACTTCCTCCCTTTCAATTCTAGATGGAAACGTAAAACAGTGTTTAGGCGTATGTACATCCTACCGTCTCCATGAAGGGTGTATTCCATTTCTGTTTTTTATATAATATATATATTAATATACTAAATATATATGATATGTATATTATTTTATATATTATTTATGTTATTAAATCCTGATATATGTAATAATATCAATAATAACAAGTCAAAATACTTATGAAAAATAAAACGATTATTACCCAAAGCACTTCTTTAACATGGAATTTATAAATGAACATGTAATATAATGTCATATGTGATTCATATATGATATGATAAATATTTTTATGTTTCAATTACAAGTAAATAATAAGTTTAAACCCATTATACAAGAGTTTTGGACACATACTAAAGAAATCAGACCAAATGTATGAGATAATTCCACTTCTCATTATTTTCTATGATTGTTAATACTTAAAAATTTAATAGGGTTTGTTTATCATATAGATGAATGTTTCATGTATATATAATATTATTTCTATCATTATACTAATTTTTAATTAAATTTTACCTATTAGTGATTTTTTTTAAACAGTATGGAAGAAATATTTCTTTCATTTTTCATACATGGTACTTTTTATCTTTTGTAGAAAAAGTATGAA
Organism: Viscum album; assembly: GCA_963277665.1. Classification (NCBI taxonomy): domain Eukaryota; kingdom Viridiplantae; phylum Streptophyta; class Magnoliopsida; order Santalales; family Viscaceae; genus Viscum; species Viscum album. Next base: position 1,076,736,785 of record OY728129.1, read on the forward strand.
TAGAATGTTTTTAACATATATAGAATGATCAAATTTTTACATAATAAAAATAAATTATTTCCATGATTATTCATATACAAAATTTCAATTTTATTTTCTACTAAATTAAATTCTTTTAAAATTGCATTATATTTTGAGACTAGAAAATGTTTTTACAGAAGAAAGGTTATTTTCCTCAGGAATCAAGATCATGTGTTTTATCAAAATTACATTACATCTAAGATAACATAGGGTTATGTTTATATATTTATTATTAATGTTTTTTTATTATGTTTATGATCAAATAATTTTTATGAAATCTATTTATATTTAATGGATTATGTTATGATGGCACTACGTCTAAAAAACCCAATTTTTTGTTCCTTGGGTTATGCTATAATGAATGGTTTATGTTTTCTGGAACATGTGAGAATGATTTAATTATGAGACATGTGGGACTTATAACTCTTTATAATTAATTAGGTACATATTTTTATCTATGAGATATACATTACTGGAATGACAAGAAAGTCTAGTTCAATAATACAAGGCTAGAACGACAAGTAAATCTGGTTTTTTCATACATTGCTAGAAGAAAAAATTAACTGAGTTTAGTTATGGAGTTTTTCCACTGTGATGGTCATGGAATCAGTACATTGGATTTTATAGATATAATATTAGGTTCTAATTTTTTTCCTCTAAAATTCCATGTTTTATTTTAGTTTTACCTTATCATGGTTAAACATTATTTATGATCTATTCCATATGTACTGCAATGATTTTTTTAACTTATACAACATGAAAGGATTTTTATAACTTCTTAATGCCTTATTTCCATGAATCTTCTTGTATAAGATTTAATGTTTAATTGAAAATAAATTATTTTATTTAAAATTGCTTGAAATTTTGAGAATAGAAAACATTTTTGTTGAAGAAAGGATATTTACCTCAAGAATTGAGCTCAAGTGATTTATCAATATTTTTTTTCCATCTAAGAAAAAAACATAGTTATTTTTCTTTCCCTATTATAAATTTTATTTTATTGTATTTATAATAGAATTTTTTTTGAAATATATTTATATTATAAAGATTACGTCATGATATAATGTTCTTTAAGAAACTTATTTTGTGTTCCTTGAGTTATTCTATGGTTAATGGTTTTTGTTTTATGAAACATGTGAGAATTATTTCATTCAGAGATTGGTGGGACCTATATCTCCCTAAAATTCATTTGGAAAATATTTATATCTCATGATATATACATTAATGGATTGATAAGTCAATACATATTAGTAATATAGGATTGGAAGGAAAATTAAATCTGATTTAGTCAAACATGGATATAACGAGAATTAAACCCAGTTCAATAATAGACTTTGTCCACTATGATGGTCATGGAAGAAAGGGTTTGGATACTATGGAAATAATATTATTTAATTATATGTTATTTTTATTCTATTTTTTATTCCAAATCTATTTTATTCGGTTTAAGGTTAATCAAGTATCTATTACTTATATACTACCATGATTATTTAATTGCTCTCAATTTTGATATTTAAAATTTATGTTCATGTTATTAAGTTCTTATGATTATGTTTTTTTATGTTCATCATGTTTACCCTTACAGACTATTTCAGCTCAGTCTGTTTATGATTTTTCCCTAGGATATAAATAATGTTTTTAGATAGGAAAACTAAAGGGGATGATCTTTATGGGAGGTGTTGAAGATATTTTAATAAGTAAGAATATTATGTTCTATGTTTCCAAAGACACTGAACTAATACAGTCTTTGGGCATCTCTTTTTTCATGTATTTGGTATTTTGAAAACGAAATAAAATTTATATGTACGTCAAGATTGGTTCATTTTAGTTTGTATAAGAGTGAAGGTTTTTTAATCATTTGGAAACTAGGATATGAAAACATTACTGAGTCCCTTAGATATATTTCTAAGGTATGTCTAGGGATGTCCCTAATGGTAATACTAACTATAAGTTACAGTCCTAAAATTATTGTAACGATCATGGATAACCTAGGACTGAAACTAATATGTTAGAGATTGAAAGTATTATCCTTTTATTATACTATTTTCATAATATGATTTTCACCTCTCCCACTATTCTATTTGGGTTTTAGAAAATGGCTGGACACATTATGGTTTATGTTAATGAAGAATATAATTGGCAATGTAATTTTATTTTTCTTGGGAAACAAAATGAAATTGTAGTTTTAAGGTGAAACATAATTATTATGTGTAATCATAAATATCATAATATTATCAAAAATCAAACCATTGGTGAGTTAAATGGCCCATCTAATAAGAGAATTATGGATTTTCATGGTGATCATGTAGGAAATAAAGTTCAATTTTCCTCATATAAATCATGTGTGAAGAGGAATCCAATAGAATGTTTCAAAGGAACTAGAAGATTCTTTGGGTGTGGAATAGAAGGTCCCAATGATATTAATTGCAATGGGAAAGGTCTTGTTTAACATAATGAATAAGGATAACAGTATTTCTAAGATATCAATTACAGTTAAATTTGTTAAATGATCAATGTATGGGAATTATGAAAATAGAAACCCTAATGTAAAATTTCATCAAGAGAATATGAATTTTCATATGAGTATTATTTATGTGGTTGACAATGAAGAGATAACAAATGAAATATGAGATGAAATTTGTGTTAAGGAATAAAATGATGATGCTTGTTCAGTGGTTTAAAAATATAGAGGAATAATTTCATGTTTATTAATAATTATGTTGTATATTTAATTTTATGGTGCTAGGGAATAAATAAACATATATAGAATCTTATAGTATTTTTTTCATTAAGTATTTGAATGGAAATATTGAATGTTACCAATAATGATGAAAATTTATTCATATATTTTTGGAAGACACATGATATGTGACTAATGATAGGATAATAGATAATGAGTTATTTGATAATATTAATGACCTCAGGAATAATATAGGGAAAATGTTATATCATTGTTTGAGTATATAAATTTTTTGTAATTTTTGGTGTGTGTAAGTAGTTAATTTTGATAGAATGTAAGTTTTCATTAATGTTATACTTTAATTCAGGTTATTACCATGTTTTACGTGAATAAATGATTAAGTTATTCACATGTTTGGAATGTGATAACCAAGAACAACCGTATGAGATTTGAAAAAAATGTTTTGTCCATTTAGTTCACCTATTTCAAATGTTTTATATTTTTTATTTTTTTGAAATATTGTAAGGATATACCTTTATGGATTTTATGAGTTATTCTCAGGTTGATGTTTGTTAGATCAATATATAGGTTCATTATGGGTGGTCTTATTCATATTTTATTACTTATGCGTAAATTTTTTTTGAGACGGATGGAATGACATATCTTTCTATTGCATTATCTACTAACACTTCAATAATGAAAAATTCAACTTTATTTCTTTATATAAGATATGAAGTAGAAATTATTCAAGGCATGAATAATGGTGAGATTATTCCAAAATAATGTAACTATTTATTCTCATAAAAATTTCATTATCTTTTGGGAAGGTATCTACAAAACCAAAAATGTTATCATAGTACCTTCTTATCCAATGAATCATATGGTCCCTTAAATCATCATAGATTTATGTCTTTATTTTTGTTAACTTTCTCTAAACCATGTTTTTATCACTCACCATCAGAACATAACTGTCATATTTTTTTCAACCATATCCATGTTTTCACTTCTCTCAAATGTGCTTTTATTCAGAAACCTAGTGATGAGTTACTTTAGGTAACCATTATGTTTCTAACATAACTTTTTAAAATGATGTTTTTTATTTCTTTTTAATATGTGTTTTTATATAAAAGAAACTTTCATGTTGTATACCTTTCATAAACCTGGATAATTTTGATGGAAAAATTCATTTTAAGGGTGTTATAATGTAACACCCTGATATTTTTTGAGATATATTCCTTTTAATCACTTTCAATTATTATTTTGTACAATATATCATGATTATATTGTGCTATAAGCAACACTGTATTAGCATTTAGTATAGAGAACACTATACTTGGCTTGTGTTACACACAATTTGAAGTTTGTTTGATAGAATTCATTTCACGAAACACTGAGTATAAAATTTTTTCAATGTATAAAAGAAATTTTTTTGGATTAGGTTATATGAATCACCAAAGTAATCTTGCACTGAACGCAACACTGACTTGGCTTGCATTAAACAAAAGAGAGACCTTCCGCGATAGGTTGCCTTGTATGCCACTCTGAGTTCCACTACATAATTATATATTATTAAATATTATATAAACTTGAAATAATGAATAGTATTAACTGAATTATGAATTATATATATCATTAAAATTCTTCTTATTTATTTAATAGAATTATATATAAGAACAAATTCAATTTTTTTGGGTAAAAGAAGTATTTTTTAAAAAACAAATGCAGTTTGCACGTTTTGATGGAACACCAATTTTAGATATATATTTAACAATTTTATATATTATATATGAAAAAATTAAAGTTTTATCTAGAATAAAAAATATAATATTTAACTTGGTTGAAATTTTGGTTTTTATCTGATGAAATTCATATTATGAGGAATAGTAAAAAATACTCCATTTTAATTCAATAATGCAATTTCATCCAATTTATTTATAAGTTAGATTAAATTTATAATTGGTTTTAATGTTTAATTGGATTATGTTTTTATCATTTAATATGATTTATGTCATTGGATGTAATTTCACGTATTAATTGGACATAAACATATGACTATCCTTAAATATGTTTTTACTTTTTAAAAGCCCGCTTTTTTGTTTTGACAATGACAATTAATTTTAAATTAATATCTAAAAATTATGTATTTTGAATTATTAATAATTTATTCCATATTTTCAATTATTTTTTCAAAAAAATTAATATTTACTTTTATTACTGGATGTTATGAATTGTAACTTCGGTAATTTTTATTTACTAAAATTAAAGGTAAATTGGGTAAATTAGGGTAACATAAAATATAATAAATATAATAAAATTACACTAACACATATCATTATCATATTTAATGAATTATAGTCGACCAATATCACCTATGGGTAATAAATGATTCATTAAATGTACTGTGTTTCCTTGAAAATGATATAATTAAAATTAAGACAAAAAAGGTGACAACATGTCACTCTCATATATCTTATAAGTATAATAATTTTAATATATATTGATAAACATGATAAAACATAAAACATAAATTGTCTCTATAAATATAAACAGATTATATAAATTGTTTGAATTTATTTTGAATTTTTATAGATAAATTAATTATCATTATTGATGACGCAACAATGATGTAGATATTTTTTTATTGATAGGAATAGCAAATAAAGGGTTTTAAAAATATTAAAATAAATATCATAAGAAGTATCTAATTCACCAAACTAAGTTTCTAGGTGAATATGAAATTTTAAGGCTATATTAATTTTTTTTGGAATTTATCTTTTGTGGGGATTTTATTTATTGTCAAATAAATAAATAGGGTCAAAATTGACACTATTGGTATTTTATAAAAATAACATATTATTAAATTATTGAAAAATAAAAAAAGTTTTAAACATTGTAATGTGAAATTTATATGGTCTAAAAATTAATATAATTATCTAATTATGGACAATTTATAACACCTAAGAAAATATTTACAACAATTTAATATTTACAATATTATTACCTCAAATAAAAATAAATATATAAAATAAGGATAAATCAAAATTATAAGGATTAAAATAATATAAAAACATGCCAATAAAAGTTTTTTTGAGATTATTTCTACCCATATGCATCATATCCTATAAGTAAATGAGCTTTGGAGAATTATAAACCAAAAATGAATTTATAATAAATTAATATTTCAAGACTTTCCAAAGGTGACCCTCCCTTCCCTTATAAAAGAGAACCTCTCTTTCAGTTTTAATCCAACCCCAATGATCTTTTCATTCCACAAAACCTGCTAAAACCTTCTACCAACTTCCCACACTTTATATTAGAGGGCAGTCATTGTGCAGAAATCCAACTTAAGGAATTCTTTTATTCATACCAATAAGAGATTCTTGAAAAATAGATAATTGTTTTATCACCTCATTCAATATTATTTTCTTCTTCTACGTCGTATTATTATATTTTTCTCATGAAAATTAATAACTCTATAACATTATATATGATTATATGTTATTATATTTATTGGAAAACCATATACCATCTTTAATCCATCCTATTAATAATAATATCACCTTGTGTGCTTATGTACGACATACATTCTCCACACCGTTGTGTAATTTTTATTCAATAATAATTAATTTGGATTGCTATTTTGAGGAGTATAATAGATGTAAAAAATTAATATAAGAAATTTATTATTTAATAAAATTCATATAACTTAAAATTCGACACTATTTAACAATCAAGAGAATGATATCACCCCTCATGCGTACGTACAACTTAACATCTCCAAGACGCGATGTAATTCATTCCCCAAATTAACCATTCAAGAATGGTTATAATGTATTAATAATAAATAAGAATTAATTATATGACATAATAATTATAATGTATTTATGTTTATATAGATATATATAACATTAACTTTCATCCATTCAATTCAATAAGGAAACAGAAACAACGTTCATGCGTACGTACAGCCTACTGTCTCCATGAATGGTATATTCCATTTCATTTATATATCAATAATATATATTTATAAACTGTATATATATGATATATAAATAATTTTTTACAATCTTTAAGTAATTAAATCACGATCTAAATAATAATATCAAGAATAACTAGTCAAAACACTTATGAAAAATAAAACTATTATTACCCAAAATATTTCTTTAACATGGAACTAATAAATGAATGGGTATTATAAAGTCATAATTCAATCATATATGATGTCATAAATATCATTATGGTTCCATTACATTGTAATAATATATTAAACCCACTATACATGAGTATAAAAAACATAAGGAATAAATTGGACCTATTATATTGGATAATTCTAAAATTTCATTATTTTCAACGATTGTTTGTACGTAAGCATTTACTGGGGTATACTTATCATCCACATCAACCTTTAATAAATATATAATATTATTTCTCTCCTTGTAATATTTTTTAATTTCAATTTTATTCATTGGTGAATTTTTATTACAAGGTATGGAAGGCATCTTTCTATCATTTTCCATATGGGGTACTTTTTGAATTTTCCAGCAAGAGTATGAGAAAAATGTTTTTTTAACTTATATGGAATGATTTGAGTTTTGTGTCTTCATAATAAATTATTTCAATGAATATTTCTCTATATTATTTTAATATCATTTTAAAATAAATTGTTTTATTTTAAAATTGCATTGTATTTTGAGAATATAAAATATTTTTGTAGAAGAAAGCATATTTTCCTTTGGAATTAAGCAAAAGTGTTTTATCAAAATTATTTTAAATATATGATGACATAGGGTTTTTTATATCAGTACAATTAATTTTATTTTATTGTTTTTTTTATGTAATTTTTTTATAAAATCCATTTAGATGATATGGATTATGTTTTGATGGAATAATATTTTAGAAAACCATTTTTTCATTGGGTATGCATGGGTGAATGGTTTATGTTTTGTGGAACATGTGAGAATGATTTCATTATGAGATTGGTATGACCAATATCAGCATCCAATTAATTATTTAATGATTTATATATCATGAGATAGACATGACTTGAATGGAATGTAAATCTGGTTCTATATTAGAGGGCTGCAACAACAAGTAAATAATGTTCAACCATACATGGCTGGAACGAAAAGTAAAACAGGTTCAGAAATGGAATTTTTCAAATATGACGGTCTTGTAAGAAAATATTTTTAGACTATGGAATCAATATTAAATTATTATTTTTTTACTACAATTCCATGTTTTATGCCAATTCTATTTTATCATGGTTAATGTTCCTTTATGATCTGCACCTTATGTACCGCCATGATTTATTTCATGACTCATGATTTTGTTATTAAAATTTTATGTTCATGTTTTCATATTATTATTTTTATGTTTTTTTATGTTCTTAATGTTTACAGTAACTTAGCATTTCATCTCACCCTTTTTATGTTTTTTCCCAAGATATAAAGAAAAGTATTAGATATGGAAAATATAGGGGAAGATATATGGTAGATATGTTGAGGATATTTCACCAAGATATAAGATTATATTCCATGTTTCCAAAGACAAAAAACTAATATAGGATTTTGGAATATTTTTGTGTCATGTATTAGGTATTCGGAAAAATAAATGTAATGTGTATGTACGTCAATCTTGGTTTGCTTCATTTTGGATGTTTTATCATAATAACAAGAATTATTGAATTAACAATTATAAATCATTGAACCAAAATAAAATGGATTATGTGTAAACATCATCTAATACATGGTTAATCATTTTTGTAAATCAAAAAAATATTAAAACGAATGCAAAAAATGTAAATTGGTCAAATTACACACACATATATAAAAATACATCTATTATATATATTAAGTTGGTATAGCCTTTGAATAATTAATTTCAAATTAAATCATAGTTCAATGTTCGTGATAGAGATAATTCATGGCTATTGTAGTTCCTAGGGAGTTTACCATGATGTTTGGGTTGCCTTAAATTAGTCCACATCAAGGGGTTACTGCCAGAATAAGACATTGTTTGACTAAGAGTAAATGGTTGAATAAATACAATTTAATGATTTTTAGATCGGACATTCCACTCTATAGTTCAGGGAACCATGAGTTAATTTAGTTGGTAATTTTTTCCTACCTAAACCCCTTTAAACAACTTTTTTGGTCAAATTATTGGTTATGATAAGCGGAATAAGGGTCCTTTTAAACTAGAATTTCCATGAAATGAGACATTTCAATGTCAACAGTGAGGGGTATTGAGTGTCAATATAATACGTAGATGGAAATAAATATATATAAATTTTATTATCTACTTTTATCTGATAGAGTAATTACATGTTTTACTTATTATTTTTAAAAACATAAGTAAATATAACTTATGACCTATCATAGTGATCCATACATTAAATGAATAACCATTTACCTGAAACTAACTTCATATAATGAAAAATGCACTAATTAATTATCTTGTTATATGAAAGGAAATTATATGTGTTTTAATAACCTATTCTTGAATAACCAATCCAAACAACTTGTGATGAAAAGTTCTGTCTCTATGAGAAATATTTAAACGATTCCATAGATTTTCAATATTTTATTCTATCATCCATAAAAATGATCTTCTAAAGAAACATGAAAAAATGTATGCGTATATCATGATACATCACCATTAGTATTTTATTCAAAATAATGTTCTAAAACAGAAATGAGATCTCCAATGAATTATTTATATGAAATAATGGAGAGTCAGCACCATCTTTGCCACATGAATTCCATATTATTGACTACATTGAACACTTAGACATCATGGGGATTTTATTTCCATATGAGTTGTGAAAAACTCTCATAACTTCCTCATTAACCTTGTCTTTATATAATTTTGTGGTTTATTATACCATGATCAGTAATGAGAAGTGTCTTTTAGAACATCTTACTTTAATTCTCTTAGTGCAAAAAGATATAGTGAATGAATAACATGTAGTTCTAATAATGAACAAAAAATGGAATAAAAGGAAAAGGGGACCAAGAATAATAAAAATTATAAATCTCCTAATCATCCTCCTTCAAATAAGAGGAATATCTAGATGTTGGGAAAACTAAGGGATGTGGTGTGTTTTGTATGTGGAAAGTAGGGCCCCTAGAAGAAGAACTGCACCTCGATGAAATGGGAAGCTAATGATTCATTTATAGAAAAATATAATCTTTCAATATCTTCAAATTGGGTATTATATTTTGATTTTGGTTCTCACATATGTATAAAAAGAAAACAACAATAAATATTTTGAAATAATTCATGGGGAGAGGTGTATTTTTTGGCTATCAATTGTGTGAGGCTGACTTCTCTAACAATCGAAGACAACCACATTTCATTTCCAATATGAATGATATTTTTTAGAGAATTTTTTTTGTACCTACTATTACTAAAAACATAAATTGTAAATATTTACTAGATACATTTCGTTTTTTTTTTCATGATTGGAAATAAAAAAAATTCATTTATAAAGTAGAAAAATGTAATGGTATGCCATATTTATATAGAACTCTTTGTGTATTAAATTATGAAAATAGAATATTGTAAATTGATAAGAAAATCATGTTCATATGACTCATATAAATCCTACATGTGGCATAAAAATATTTGTCTTATAAATGATATTCAGTTAACATATCTCGATCAAGATGATTGTTTATACTCTTTTGAGCTAAAACCACTTGAAATATTTCACACTTGATTATAAGAAAAAATATCCAAACCACCATTCAGTGGGAAAGTAGAAATGACCATTGATATTCTAGGATTAGAGTACAATGATATATTTAAGACATTTCTAGTAGATGCTAGAGGTTGATATACTTACATCATACCTTTTACTAATGACATGAGTAAATATGGATATGTATACTTGATGAGGTATAAGTAAGAGTGATTTGATAAATTAAAATTATTCAAAAATGAATTCAAAAATATATTTGTAATCATGATATAGTGTATTTAATTTAATCGAGGGGGGGATATCTTCGCCATGAGTTAATATAATTTTAATGAGAGTTTGGGATTATTTCTCAACTCAATCCAAATTACACAACTCAATGTAATTGTGTTATTGAGAAGATGAATCATAAAATTATATACATTGAAAGTTAGATCAGTAGTCATTCATATCTTTTATTCTCATTTTAGGGATATTAATTGAAAATTTAAATATACACACTAAAACATGTAGTAACTAAAATGTAAAATGGAGTTCCCATCTAGTTATGCTTTATAAAGAAACAATTTTTCCCACATTAACACTTATGGGGTTGCATATTATTTTTTAATTCCATATTCAGGAAAAACTTACACTTTAGGTTACAAAGTGTATCTTTATATAGAATCATAATAAAAAATTATATACTACCTATAAAACCCCTTATAAAATAATGTAATTATCACTAGAAAAGTTGCCTTTCTTGAGAGGGCACAAATCCTCATGAATGATAGTGGGAGTCAGATTAACTTTGATAAATTTGACTCTAATGATTCTCACAAGTTATTATAGGAATAGGTTTCATAGGTCACGATAAAATAATTTATTCATGAAATAGTAGTACTATATAGGATCCCTAGTGTGGTATAAGAATTGTAGATATATTATTTTTTTATTATTTCAAGATAGGGGCTCATTATTGGTTGACAATAATAACCACTCTCCTAAAAAGAGGTAGTAGAGATCTCATAATATATATGACGGAAAGAAGACATGAATTATTTAATGGATTCAATGTATCAAAAGTAGGTTTGGGTGGTTGATCCACCAATTAATGTAAAGCATGTTTGGTGAAAATTGGTATTCAATAGAAAATTGAACATAGAAGGAAAAGTAGGTACCTATAAATAATGAGAGTGACTAAAAGGTTTACAAAAATAAAGGAATTGACTATAGTAAAACTTTTCCTTTAGAATCCAGGTTTATATCTATTATAATTATACTTTTTAGAAACTATTACCACGTCTATGAAACCTGGTAGTTGTATGTAAATAAATATATCTTTAATGGATGCTTCTGGAAGATCTCTATATGACACAACCTGAATAGGTTGTGACTCTAGGTTATAAAAAAATGATATGAATGTTACAAAGATCTATTTGTATATTGATGAAGGAATCCAAGCCATGGAAAATTCATTTTAATAAATTTATAATTGAATTTGGATTCATTATGAATTAATCTGATCCATGTGTTTAAAAGGGTTTTAGTGGAAATGTTTTCATTATCCTAGTAGTATATATTGATGTAATTTATGTTATTGAAAAATACATGCCAGTATGAAGGTATTTTAAGGATATGTTAAATAAATAATTATCTATGAAGGATATAGGTGATGAATCCTAAATTATACAGATCAATATAATTCTTAATAAATCAAAGAGGTTGTTTGGAATAATTCAATGTAATAATATTCCACAGATACAAAAAAATTATTTATTATTTAATAATCCATGGGATCAGTTATACTATTAAATGGTATGAATATATCTAAGAAAATTTATCCCCAAACACATGGGGAGAATGATTGAATGAGTATGATCCCGTAGTATTTTGTGATATGATAAATTTTATATTCTATGTTATGTACTAAACAAGAGGATTACTTTTCATTGACCATGGTAGGAAGATTTCAAAATAATCATGGTGAAAATCATTGGCCTACAACTAAGTCTATCTTAATGTCTAGATATAACTAAGGATATCATCCGATTTTATATAAGAGATAAGGAGCTAGTAATCATGGTTTATACTAGAGATTATTTTCAAATATTTCAGAATGACATTAATTCACTTGTATGATATGTTTTTGGACTTAATATATGAATTTGATTTTGAAGAGTTAAGAGTGGAAAATTATCACTGATTCTGTTCAGAATTACGATTATATAGTGTCTTTTAATGCATGTAAAGAATATGTTTTCATATAAAACATTGTTTAGGATTTTAAAGTTCTACCTAATAGGGAAGAACCTACCCTGATATATTGTGATAATAGTGTTGTAGTGTTACTTTCAAAAGAACCATAGTCACACCAATAAATAAATAACATTATCTATAATTGTCACCTATTGAGAGATTTTCTTCTTATAGGTTTAATGTTTAATTAAGTAGAGTTTTCATGAAATAAAACATGGTAGTCATCTGGAATAAAATATTGTCTCAACCAAAGCATGAGTATCATGTGAGAGTTAGACTTATGAAAGTTATGAGAAGTTTTATATTGTGAAACTAAAAGTGTATTAGAGTTGGTACCTTATAAATAATTCTATGTTATTTATTGTTACATATATTTATATTTTTGTGTATTTATAAACAACTTATCACATCATTATTGTTCTTCATCATGAAATTTCATGTGATAATGCTCTAAGAGTAATTGTCATACTAAATGGTCATAGTAGTTTCCTTCTATGATGAGAACTATTAAGTTGTACAAAAACATTATGAAATATTTTTTATATAGACATATGAAATATTTTGAGGTACACACATTATATAGAATATTAGTGTTTGAGTCTCATAGGAATTTTAATTATCATCTCATAATATATTCCATTGGTAATTTCTAGTGTAAGAGATTAGGATAATGAGACCCTCACGTTGAAAATCAAAATTTATATATTTTATTTGATGTTACATTATATGGATGTTTCTATTGATCATTATACATTATATTTATTTTTAATTTATATTTTGATTCATGTACTTTGATGTATTACAAAAAACAATGATGACATGTGTTTGTAGTGTAGTATGATATATTGGTTGTGTCGCACGTAATGCTTAATTAATGAATAATGATATAAATAATTTTTTCCATTATATTATTTAATCAAAGATGATATATTATTTCCATTGACATAAATTAAATAACGTAAATAAATTTATGGCTATGGTTTACTATAGGAAAGTTTAATTTCTAAAAATTAGAATTAAGAGACATAGAGCTCATATGTTTATGGTAGAAACATGCAACCTGCTTGGTTAGAGATATCACGATAAAATAATTATATTACATAGTATGTGTCTAAATCAGGTTTTACGTCATTTAATCATTAAATTATTTCTTCTGGGGTTCCTTAATTTTTTGATATACAATTACCATTATATTTGGGTTGCTTCATGTAATGCCACTAGGAAAGAGGCCAAGATTGTTATTGACTAAGTGTTCCAAGAGAATAAGTAAAATAATAATATTATTTATTATTTAACATATTAAATAACTATTATTCTATCATTTGGTTTAAAAATTATATATATTTAATTGATTGAATATATTACTCCACCAGTTATTTGAGAAAATATTTTATGAATATAATATTTAATAAAAAAATATTTGTAATTTAGTTAATAAAATATTAATTTATTTATTACAGAATAATTTAGTGATATTTTTTTTTAAATATATAGTCATTATTCAATTTCTGATAAATATTTTGGAGGAATAGAGGGCCGAGTCTAATATAATAATGAAAAAAAATATATATTCAAAATTATTTGAATGACAAATATTTAATTAATTCATGAGTTTTACGCATGTCATGGAATAATACTAATATTATTATTATTATCTAAATCGGGTTATTTAAGGATTAATGAAATATTAAATATTCATAGGAAATTATTATTTTCTTACCCAAGGATTATATAAACCCTATTATACTATTTTCTTATAGAGTTTCCATTTTCATTGGTTATTCACAATAACATTTGTATTTCTCTCTCAAGACCCAAGATAGCCAACTTATCCTATAATTATCTCAAATGGAAGATTTATTATCCTCTATAACCACAATTAAATCTATATTGATAAAGGATAATTTTTCTTGAAGATATTTATGAGTTGATCAAAGATGAACAACAAAAGAATTTGGCTCTTTTGTACTAAAATCTAGAGATTCCTATGAAAAAATTACGAGGTTTGTAAATAACATATAGATTACCCTTATAGGGAATATGTACTTGATTCCTAAAACTCAATGATCATATGATGTATAGATATTATTAGATACATCCATGTATAAAGAATATATCACATGCTATTCTTTAATTATTTAAATTAATTATAAATAAAATGATATGATCCTGCATTCTTGTTCCAATATTCTAACATTAATTAGTCATTGATTCAATTATATTGGTCATGAAGTTTGTCATTGATATACATATTAGATTAATCATTTATTATCACAAAAAATGAGTTGGCCATTCCACACATGTCTCTTCCGCTACACCTAGAACCTATAGAATTGTCATTTGTAATGTTACTAATCAAATAAAGTCCAAAAAAAGTCAAATACAAAGGATAATATCATAAAATATTTCATAACGTCATCAGATAGAGTTTATTAGAAGAACTAAAGATCAGAGAGAAGAATCTATGTCATCATATTGAAATTTCTATTTGAATACATCAGAAAAATGATTGGTATAAAGATCATTGGGGATAGCTAGAAATAGGATTGAAATAGAGATTGAATTATGATTCATGTAAATAGATAGATGATGTGGTTATGAAAACACAATCTAATAAAATTTGAATATGAATAATTGTATGGAGTCTCAAAAGACTAAATAAATGATATGATGTTTTTACCAGGAAATTATGTGTTATAATGTTTTACTAGTTCAAAAGTGATTATAAAACATTCATAATGAAATAAAACATGATGATGCAAATAAAAACTTTCATTATTCCAAATATCATTATTGGAAGATATGTTATTATAACTGATGTATAAATATTTATTTTAAATTAGTGGATGATCAAATTTGGGAGATTCCTTAAAATAACTCTAGAATTATTGAGAATTGTCCAAGTGAATATTTCGGAGTGGGGGTTTTGAAATTGAGTTATTCATTGAGCAGAAATGTTAAAATTTCGCCAACTTTTCATCTATGTGCACATCTATAAATTCAGTATAGGTATTGTATAAATATATATATGTATATATATATTTAATTAATTAAAATATGAAGTTCTGACAAAATATTATAAGATAAAGATGCTAGAAAAAATTATAAAATATAAAGATTGAGAAGGAAGTTTGGAACCAAGGAATTTATTAGTTGAAGAATAAGTTTCAATCAGATCAAGGAGTTGGTATATGTGGAATAACATAAAACACTCTAGACAATGTTTTATATTCGGTAGAATCAAAATGGTTGTGTAAATAGGTGAACATATTGAAATATAATTGGAATGTTTTATCAGTTTTTATAATTAAATGGATGTAGTTTTTTTTATAGAAAATCATATAGAAAAACCAAACTAATACTGGAATGGAAATAAGTTTATAATTAAGTTCAATGAAGAAGTTATTACAGTCTTTGGGGAGTAATGTGAAGAATACGTTTTTGAAATATGTTAAAGAGAGAATAAAGTATAAGAATCACTATGATAACATATTGATTATATTGGTAATGACTTCTAACAGTTGTAACAAAATCATTATTATATATTTTATCTATGGGGATATCAGATGAATTATTGTTTAATTATATTATAACAAAAGTGTTTTTTAGTTTTTGATAAAATAAGTTAATATTTTTTTATTTTTTTATAAATTAATATTTCTTTCAATTTAATTAGATTTAAAATATTTAAACATTAATATTTTCATAATATTAATTTATAAATTTTAAACTCTTGAAAATGTTTTATACAGACTATATTAGTTCATGTGTAAATAATTTTAAATATTTAGTTATATTATTTTTTCCTAATACAGTTAATAATCATATATTTCTCAAATATTATTTCAGGTATTATTTATTGATATAGTTTTAAAATATTTCATATTATATAATAATAAATTTATTATTTTAATATACATAGATTACATTTTAAATGGAAATTTTTTCTAAATAAATAAATATATATATACAAGTGGAACATGAAATGGAATATATGTTGAGTCACATGTATTCGATAATAATGAGGTTGGTGTAAGTGAAATTTATATAGCCTAAATTCTAAATGAATAACCCACAGATCCATTCATTATAAGTGAGTATTGACAAATATGAATGTTTAACAAGATTCACATAGTCATTTTCTTCCTATCATTTTGTTGAATAAAATGATGTGGAAATTTTTATTTAAGTACCAAATAGTTTATTTTATATGATTTCTAAAAAAATTCAGCAGGGAAACAAATTGGAGATTTCTATGTAATGACAATTTGAAAATATGTCATGTATTTATACACCTCACATGACCATTCCTATGATACTAGATTCAACTGCATATTCTAGTTTGACTAAACCTATGAAAACATACATCCCTATGCACCCAAGTTACCCACTGTGCAGGTTATATGATGTTTCCATGGCAGGCCTTCCAACTTATCGTGAATTAGACTGAGTACATAACATGGCTAGATACCAGAAATTTGGTATCACCAACCATGATGAAAAATCCATACTTACTATGAAACTTTTTTCCACATATCTAATGTTCATTGTGTACCTACAATTAGGTATATGCAAATGACCGTGAATTACATTATTCCTAAAGAATGAATTTTTTTACGTAACAATTGAATAAATTTTTTATCATTTGAATTATAAATTATTTTATAGAATATAGTCGGTATTAAATTTCATTTTATCACATATGATGACACATCTATTGTACTGACTGTACATTCATGTTCAGTATAGTGACCATTGGGATTGTGTCTCGCACAATAAATGGGTAATTTTTACTATATATTAGATGAATTGTATTTTTACAATCCTCGATTTTTTCATTATTTTTATTAAATGATTAACTGAATTTTTTTTGGATTTTTTTCATTATTTTATTGATTTCAGAAATAAATTAATGTTATAATGACATTTTTGTATATTTTTGAATTATTATTATCAAATAAATTATTATATAATTAATAATGTTCTTGTTATTTTTTATGATATTTTATCAATTACATTTGAATTACATTCTTACTATATGTTGTCTTCACTAGGATTGTGTGATATGGGAGTCTATCAAGATCCTTTATCCCAAGTGCTATCCAAGGTCGGACGGATTCCTAGGAACTTGCAATGTTGTTTCATTGGACTTGGTGAAGAAATAACTCATGAAGGTTATCCAGGATTTCTATTATGGTGGAGGTATCCCCCATCTATCTTATGCCACTACATCTGTTCTCATACCGTTTTTCAAGGATCCGTCGACTCCCAGACACACTACAAAAAAGGTACTAATACCAAATTAAATCCAATGACAGATAATATATATGTAGATAAGATTGTAAAATTCCAATACATATGAAAGTTTGTAAATATAATATTTTAGTTCAAAAAATTCTTTTTACCATCATATACATCTGTTATTATTATTTTTTAATAACCACAGATATTTTTTCAAGATTTTTAATATGTAACTTTATCATATTAATGGTGATAGTTTTTTACCAACAAATTATTATGTTATTATTAATCATTATTACCAATAATTATTTCCAAAATTTAATTATGTAGCTATTAATTATTCAGAAAAAAAATAATTTTTCAACAAAAATTGTTTTTACAATTAGTTAACATTTTACTAAAAAAATATAGATTTTTTTAAAAAATAAACATTCTTATAATACTAATTTATATGATAATTATAAAAAAAATGTGCTTTTATTATCAATAAAATTTTACAAATATTTTAATAAAATTAAATATTTGATAATATATAAATTATTCATTAATTATACTTAAAATTATTTTTTGAATAATTATTATCAAATTTTTTTACGGAAAAATTAAAATGAAAAAATGAAAAAACAAATAAATAACATTAAATAAATGTAAATTAAATCCCCAATCCCCATGTCTTCATTGCACATCCCTTATCCTCACTTCATCTTCGTTCATCGCCCCCATAACAGTGATCTCTATAGACACTCACAAACCTCTCATTTCTATCACCTGCACCAACAAGCACTCCCCCAATATTATGTACCATCGCCTACTCCCCCTGTATGCTGATTCTTGATTTCCTTTATCCGTGTTCAACTACAAAGATGAGGTGTTGGGAAGAACATGGAATTTAATCCACTTCTCATTCAATCAGTCTATAATTGACCCTCTAATCATGTGTTTACTTTTTTTCTTGATTCATTAAACCCTTAAAATAATGGGTATCCAGTGTTTAAATTGAATTTCCTATTAGATTTCAATTAAATTTTGAAGAAAATGGTTTTATATTTTTTCATTATGGCCACAAAAGTTATTTGATTTCGGCCTCAGCACATGTACACATCAATTCTATAAGAATATTTTTAAATATTATTCTCATGTCAAATTAATATACTGATGAACTAGAGGATGAATGAAGGGAAAACATTCTATTTATTATACAGTCTTATTTTTCAAATTTTACCTCATTATTTAGTTCATTTTTTAGTTTTTTATTGAGTCAATATTCATTTATACTATCAAATTTTTGCTAAAAATATAGTGACAAAGATATAAAATATAATATATGTCATAATCCCATATGTTATACAACCATTTTCAATTATCATTTAATACATTTTCATTGCATACAATTTAACTCCCTTAAAAATAAAATACATATATCATTAAAATAGATAATCATTAATCTACACATTCTAGAATCAAGAAATTAATCAATTTATTTTTTCAACACATACCTTGTGTTCTTATAATAAAATTCATTTTTTACATAGTAAACTCCAAACAAAATAGAAAATATAAAATAAAATAACCACATAAGAATTATCCTTTTAATATAATTATTTATAGCATGTATTTTATGAATCTAACATGTTATGAAACCCTCCTTATAGAAACTCACTTATATAAGAAGATTAAGATGTTATGTAATTGATGACACATGATTTTAAAATCTAGATTAGGGAACTACACTCTAATGTCTCCTTTTAAATTTATTTGACCCTTTCAAACCTTCAAGGTCACACACAGAAGTAGATGAACAAAGGACCAAACAAAACCATGGAAAAATAAAAAGTTGTACAGTGTTGATAATTTTTATATGCCACTAAATAAACAATTCAAATTTTATTATCAATAAAATAATAAGTATATATAAAATACAACAGGATAATTTGAGATATTTTAAAAGGATAACACAATTATATATAAATAAATAAGTTTATACACTTGATCTTATTTCACAACCTTTTATTCACTATGGATTACCCTCTACTCATCCAATGATATAGATTGATTCATTGATCATTCACCACCTCAACAATTGATACCCAGTGAGATATAACACCAATATATTTTACACTCATGTATACCACTAATCAATCTTACGTAGCCTTTAAAAATCCCTTTTTATTATAACTCATCAATAATGTTACTATTACACAAGTTAGTATATGATTTTTTACTTACATCATTTAAAAAATTATTCATTACCTTCCATTTCCCATTTCCTCAGAAATTTTATATCATTGGTTCCACTTTGTTGTCATTATCATGTTCTAAAACATTCCAAAATCACTCCATTGAAAAGGTTATATTTCTTGATCAAATAAATATTTCTCATAGGAAACAAAAAAAAATATTTTAGTTATAAGAGGTTTTAATATCTATGTAATAAAGGATCTTTGTCCCTTCCTTCACCTTTTTACAATGTTATCCATTAAATTATTATTTCTAGGCACTCAACAATGTATCGAATTCCAAGGAGGTGGTAGTGGTTTTGGGGTTTGGATTTAACCCATGATGATGGAATCATATAAATCCCATTCAGTGGAATCAAAGCCATTATTGTTTTATATCATTTTATAAGTCATATCATACCTTATAATGTCATAAAATAAGTACCATAATTGTTCCTTTTAAGGTTATCCAATAATGTACAATGTTTTTTCATTTATTTTTATGCATCCATGACCAATTTTTAGTAGTTTAATGTCACATTAAATGGATTTTTATGTGAATGGTATCTATGAATGGATTGTTTCCTGACATACACAATAGCAGACCTTTCTAGGTTTTGAATTAAAAAAGTATGGAGAGCCATTATATATTTGTACCATTAGGTAGATTTAATGAGCTCAATATAATTCTTGACAATAATGGAAATAAGTTTAATACAATCAATATTAGTATGAGGAGCTAGATGTTATCCTATTATTTCCCTAAAAAGATAGTTACTCGTTATCATAGAAATAAATTACTAAATCTACACCAATGGCCCATTTTACTATGGATAATAACTATATCAATAAATATTATTATGGGAACACATGATTCAAATGGTGAATGAATTTAATCCTAATTATTTAGTCATATACATGTATATTCCATCATCGAAACCTAATAGATATAAGATTTTAGGGGTTTTTTCAATGGAAAAGGGTTAAAAATGTATTTTGGGTGACTAGGTTCAATCGGTGTTTTCCTATCCATGTTCATGAACATATTGCATGGGGAATTGAGATGCATCCTGTTAGGCCAACTGTGACCCATATTTAGTGTAACCTGGTTCTAATGATTATTAGATTTCGGAGGATGGGTATGAATCCAACTAGGGTAATTCAGAAAATGGGTTTTATAATTAGGTTTCCAGAATGATTGATAATTCTTGCATCATAATGAAAGAAGGAAATTAAATATAGTAAAGATGGTAGCATATTAAAAATATTTTTATGGAAATTAAATATTATTTTGATAATACAACTGAGTTAATGGATGAATCACTGAAGGAGGGTGAGATCTTCAGATTAAGGAAAAATGTAGTATTATTTTTTAAAATATATTTAAATATAACTAAAACTTTTTTATTTAAAATGTTATGATTAGTGATTTTTTCTTGGAAATCCTGGATTATGAAAATTTATAAAAAAAACTAATCTCTACATTAAAATATATTGAGTACAATTACATAAAAATTATTTCTCCAGAAATAGATAAATATAATTCCAATATTCCATATAGATATAAATAAATGTCCTCTATATAAAATAAATTTATCTTTTTTAAATGATATATTCTAGGTAAATTTTGGGAGTTATAATGTTTATGTACACAAAGCCTATAATTAATCAGATTGATATCTCTTTCTATAAAATAACTATAAAGAATAAATTATGGTGGTGTCTATATGTCAATTTGAGAAAACCATAAGAAATAAACATGTTTATAAAGGATAATAATCATTATATGTCATTTACAAATATATTTGATCACTTTAGAGAAACATGTGGAAGATATGATCATACAACTACATATTCTAATGAGTATTTAACTACTCTACTAAAACTATTTTAATAATTATTCGTGCCAATAACCCAAATATAAGTGTAAAGTCTAGGAATATTTTTTATTCTACAAACCAAACTCAAAGTAAGAAGGATGAAATATCCATGAATTATATATATTTCTCTTCATCCAATATGACTACGGATAAAAATAATAAGGACAGTTGAAATTAATTATAGAAGGTGAGTGGATTTATTAAATTACTATTACGAAAATAATTGAGTAGTCATGGTCCTAATTCAAGTCCAAATAATTTAATTTTTTGATACATACAAAAATAGTCACTTAAGTGTTATCTAGATGTTTGATGATGGAATTGATTTAATTTTTATTAAAAAACATTAATACTAAAAAACCTAAATTGTGAAGATGTTGTTTCTTGGTGAGAAAGAACAAGTGGTAATAAAATCAAAATTGAAAACAGAAAATATTTGTGTAATTTTAGTTCTAATAATGAGAAGAAACATATAATATTAATTGTATTTCATCTTAGAAAAAACATTGGAAGAAATATTTCAAAATAAAACTCTATAAAAATTAATACTAAATTGAAAAGAAAAATATATTCCATTTTTTTAAATAATATTGAAAGTAAATATAGAATATGAATCTCATAGAAGTGTGGATATTTAATTATTAGGGACAATATAATAAATTTTTTATAATTTATGTTGACCTACGAGGACTAATTCTAATAATGGTGATCATTATTTTTTAAAATTATTTATTTATTTCACCAATATAAATATTATGATATATATATAAGAAAATTTTCTTTATAATAAAATATAATTTATCAAATGTGCTTTTAAAGATAACTAGTTTTTTATAGAGTAATTATAATACAATATTGTTGAATATGTAAGTAAGTATTTTGAGTCTCATCTACTAAGAATGGTTTTATTAATGAGTAATTAAAAATATATAAACTACAAAAATGGAGTTCTATAATAGATAAATAAAATTATAGTGTGAATGGGGTAAACCATACTGTTTAAATGTATGATTTTATAATTATTTTATAATATGGTTATATCAATGTCTATTCATTTTCATAATTTAAGTACATTTAATATATGATAAAATATAATTTAAAATATGATATATTTCATGGATAACCCATATATGAGATACATTAAAATGTTCATTAAATCATTTTTAATCAAAATAGGATATTATGATTTGGGGATGATTTTTACTGAATATAAAATGCTTGGTATTTCACTCTCTTATCTCATGTCTTGGTACATAATCTATAATTTTCTATGAAAGCATCCAATTTCATTCCTCATGAACTAAATTTTTTATGTCTTAAATTATTTTCAAGAAGAAACACCCTCATCACCAATGTCACCATTCCATTAAAATATTTCATGGACAGTTATGTGCACTGAATAACCTATCACCATTAAATTAATTATAAAGTTCGTGTAATATTGCGTACATAAATATATATTTATCATTCTAGATTCATTATGTCATGAATTTATTTATTGACTTATTTAATATTTTTAAACATGTATTTTGAACATCTCTAGATTCAAACTTAATTAATAATTATAGTGATATGAGTAGGAAGTCCATTTCCATCATTAGTAGCCTCAATATATGAAATTTAAACTACATTAATTTGGATACAGTGGATATAGACATAGAAGTAATATATATAACATTCTCAAAGGTATCATTTTCACTCCTTGGAAAGTTACTTATTTGATCTGTAAATGAAAATATTTCATCACCAATAGGATGGATCTAAATCACACTTAGCGAAAATGGAATCGAGTTTCATAAATTCTTTCTTCAAGGGAATCCCAAGAATACCCCCTCATATAATTCCTTAACATTGTCTCTATTTTCCTAAAGATTTGGTGACATTGTTATTGTGGATTATATTGGGATTTAGTATTATAGACCGACAAATTAGTCTCCATTGTATGTCACTCTTCACTCATATATAAAACAAAATTCTGTCTATGAAGTTAATGTTGGTGTACTAACTAAACTAAGAATAAAAAACTCAATTTATCAAAGAGAGACTGCCTATTCACCTAGAAACCATGCCATGAACTCCTTTAATTATAGAATTATCCCCTATCTTTTTTAACAAAACATTATTTTACATATTAATCATAAGATAATAATTATTGAAATTGTGTCATAAAAATAGATTATCAAGTTTCATATTAGTATTTTACCCATTCTTACATGGTTTACAATTTTTATTATTATACATATTTATAGTTATAGTCTAATATCATAGTAAAGATTTTATCTAAATTCATCTAATTTATTTTTTTAAATGATGTTAACTACTATTTATTACAATTCATTGTGTCTCTATCATACAAAAATATTTTAGAAATAATTTCATATAATGGCATGAATCTAATTTTTTTAAACCTAATTTACTATTTACCAAGATGGTTTTGGCCATCTAAATCAGTATCAATCAATGAAACCATAATAGTAATTACATGTAAAAGGATGAAAATTATTGTATATAATGAAAAACTAAACAATTTACTTATTTTTTTCCACATGGGATTACTTTACTCATTCGTTGAAAGTTATTATTTTCTATATGATAAAAAAGTTGTCTAATTTGAACACTCCAGTCTGATTTTGTTGAAAAATGTGTATTTGAACGACAATTATAAACCAAACACAATTTTAGTGATGCCTTTGGTTCATGAAAAATGACGTAAACATATGTTTTCACCTATATTATTGTTTCATTTATTGGCATCAATATCATCCATCTAAATAATATTTCTATTATATTTTTTTCATGTATTGTATTGTAAATCCTATAATTGTTGATAAAGTCATGAATGATGCTATATTAATGTTCAATACTTACACTCAATTGTTGGAAATGTTCAAATATATGTGATTTATTATGAACAAATTTCATACTAATATAGATTATACTGAAATGATCTAAGACATGATATGGTCACCCAACCCATATCCCCAAAACTTTTATTTCAGAAAATGAAAATAACAATGTACACATGAGGTGTACTAATAATACACCATCTATTAATTAAGAGGAAAATCAAAAATTCAATCGTAAGCATGTCAGTGAAATGCCCCTCGATGAAGATTACCAATCAGAACCTGCTGCTGGTTTACTATTCTACTATCCAAAATAAGGCTTTGATGGTGTAAATTTCCCATTGTCTGAAGCGAGTCTGAAATCAGTATCCCACATGAACCCTTGTAGATCCTTTCCATTTGTATTCTTACTCGTACCATCATAGTCCATAATGTATGCCAATATGGGCAGCTTTATAAACCCAAAATCGTGGATAGATCACCTCACACTTGTTCAACCACACATTAAGTTCAACCGTAATTTCCCAAACCATGTCCATCAAGAGATTGATCACCTTTGAGGAAGGCATGACAATTAACCCGTATTATTAGCATTGTAACTTCCCATAAAAGAATTAAATAGTATTCTAAACCTCATCATCTCATGAAATGTGATCTTGGAGCAGCTTGATATCTATGTGTTATCTCAAGCATTGCAACAATTGATGGAATTATCATAGTATCACATCTGAGAAACAATAGAATTCCAAGAATGAATAAAGTCCAAATAACATCACTTTGGGCTAAGAGTCACGTGAAAAAATCCTTTAGATAGATAAAAAATATGATTTCACATCACACAGTACTACGATTGACTTTTATTTCAAGAGATTAGCAACTTCATAGAACGAAACCACATGAAATATAGAATGGATTTTTGGTAAAAAAAATTGAAAAAATATCTTATCAACATCAACTCCCTCATGAAATAGTGGTCCAAAAAACACAATGAAGAAACCAAAATCCTCAACACCATAAATAAAAAGTATTACATTATTAAAAAAACAGAGTTATCCAATTTTGAAATTCAAAATCATCTCCACATGCACCTCTCGCATTTCTAAACCATTGTATAAATTATGCGCAAATAATTCTCACATATTTCTTTATTAATTATCATAATCATTGTTTTAATGGGATAATCTTATTACTTGTTTACAATTTATATAATAATTGTTCATATTTATGTTTATTAATGATTTTATGTTTCATCTCAACACCTATGTATCTTTATAGCTACTCAAAGTAGCATCTACATCAATTCTGTTTGATTATCCAACTCCAATAATATTTCTTTAGATAAAAAAACTATACCTAATGTCAATTAATATTTAGTGGTAAATATAATATTCATTCAATAATAAATTCCTATGGAAAATTAAAATTATTTTATTATTTTTAATTCTATTTTTTTACAAAAATCAGTTTCTTATAACTATTTCAAAACTGATTATCTAAATTGTTCAGTGCTACAAGAAGGTATGATTAATGATTATTAATAAATTGAGTTACTTTAAGATAGAAAATATTTTATAAATCTTTTTCCAATCTTCTTAATGATAATATGGTTTTCATCCACTCACAATAGTAGTTTTAATAATCATTTTAATTTCCACTGTTTTAATATAAAATGATGAAACACCACTACATTTTTCAAAATGATTATCATTAGTATGAATTTATTTCCCTTTAATATGTTGTGATTGAAACATAGACTCATATTTTTGTTTTTGTTGAATGATTTTTCTTCATGGTTAGATCAAAATAAATTCAGTGGATTTTTTAATAATATCACTATTCAATAAAAAAATGTATTCTCATGTAAAATATTACATGTATAAACAAATTGATTATGCATTTTGGGAATAAATAATGACTTTTATTTTTTGGATGATAATATTTCAATACTTTTTAACCACATTTATTTAGATATGTTACTAAATTATATCTAACTAAAACATTGATTAAATTCATTGTGCCTTTATTTAGTGATTAAAATTTTGTAAAAAAGGTCCTAAATTTGTTACGACATTTATGTCATAATTTTCCTATGATATTAAATTTTAATTTCATCCCTATTTTCTACATATTCATTGATTATTAAGGCATCTCTAATCATATCTATTATCCTTGGAAATAGTAAAACATAATATTTCTTAGATATTCTAAAATGCATACTAGATTTCCTTCCACCCCTGTATGTTTTTCCAATGTTTTGTTTTTTGAGTTTATAGGGATGTAAAACTAAAATATAAATATAAAAATTCAATTTAAGACTTTATTTTTTGTTCAGTGTCCAATGATGTAAAAAATATGTTAAGGGTTATTATTTTGTATTTGAAAGTCTATAAAAGTTGGAATATTCCACACTTGCTCAAGTGTTGTAAAAAATGTCAACAAGTGTTTTAAATCAAAAATAAAGAATTTTTTTAATATTTAATGTATACATAACTAGATCTTTCGTTTTTGTTCATAGGATATGAGTAAAAATGTTGATACATGAATCCAATAGATCAATTGACTTTGTTTCGCTGGTTCTTCTAGTCATTTTCCTTTCATTCTCACTTGTTATTTATATATTATGCAATATAGAAGTTATTATAGTCATTGGTTTTATATATTCTTATTGTAGGTACTGGATGAATTATTATATGGTTGTGGTGGTATCTAGTTATAGTATCTTATGGTTTTTGTTTCATCATATTATACAATCGTCTTGTTATGATCACTAAGTTTTATTTTTTATGTGACATTATTGGAATCTACCATGACTTGTATTCATTTTGACTATGTCTCAAAAAATTGTGAACAAAAAATATATTTTCTATTTCTAGATTAGCATTTCACTAAATAAGTTTAATTGAATGTCAGGGTCTTACTTTTCCCATATATTTTTTTTAAATTGGACACTAATATGTTTGCAGCATTATGAACCAATTCATCGACTTGTGAATTTATCCATGTTTCTAGTATCATTTCACTCATTCATGTTCATGTTTATGGTAAGAGAAGGATTTAAAATCACACAATTCATAATCATTTCCATCACCCATGTATTCTGATTTCCCATATCCCATTTCCAAGGTAATCTTATTACCCATTTCATACAGGTATTCCATTTACCGTTACATAGTTTATTCATGTTTTCTATTTCACATTTCATAACCATTTCCCAAGTATTCCCATTTTCAAATTCCCTTTTCCCAATTTATACATTCTTACATGTGTTTAGTTTTTAGTTTTTTCCAAAACAAAACTCAGTTTTATTTATATTCATTTTAATATTTAGATTTATAGTGACCCATCATTTTCATAAATTATTATTACATCATATTAAAGATAAATAAATAATAGTATTACAAATAAATGATCCAAAGGTCAAGTATCTTGTTCAATCTATGACTACACATAACAATAACAACATCAAGCCTAAACATTTATTTAATTCGTTCTTCTCTAGCTTCATATATGCACTTTACCTCACCATAGTATATGTAGTCACCTTAGGAAATACATCAAAAGTGTTGACCTAAATTACCAGTAATAGGATTGATAAGAACATTATAACAATGGGTGAGCATAGCCATAACATAGGCAAAGGATCATGAACATTAGATGAATCATTAATAAAACAATTGAAATGCGGCAATTCCTAAAAATGAAAGATCATGTATTAGTGGTTAACTACCACATATACTTGTGAACAAAGATAGAATCTTTTACACACATCATTTTACATTAACTCATGAGATTCACCACTTTACCCAATTAATTATAGAGCGGTATAATTTAGACCTCACCCTTCACATTGAAATATTCATATTGCGCTCTATAATTTTGGGCACACCCATCACATCATAATATTATAATTTATCTTGAATTCCAAAATGTAAAAATATAAAAATTTATCATAACTAAACCATGAAAAGGAATGGGTTTCATCTCATAAGAACACATTCATAAACATTGGGTTCCCAAAACTATGTGGGAATAACATACTTGATACGATAACCATCAACCATGGGGGAGAAGTAAATGATGTGTTTTTCAAAGAAGTGTTCTTTTGGAACGCATTTTTTTGACATAAAAATTATTAGAAATAATTTAAATCCATGAAAATTTTAGATAATTTTTATAAAATTATTTTTAAGGAGTGACCATACTAAATTTGGAGTGAAAGTTGGAGAACCCCAAGAAATAAAATTGAGTTCTGGATATTCCCCTTACCTTATATGTGAAAACATCGATTACTTTAATGTCCTATATAAATATATCTGATTCATTAATTATCCATTTCATAACCTTTTTTACCTGAATATTTTTTATTATGGTTTCACTAATTTATTTTATGTGCCTTTGGATTAGTTATTGAGTTTAAAACCATTATTTTGGAATGTTTGTTTTATGGTTTTTCTTGAGCGGTTCACTCATATTCATAAATTGATGTTCAGGTCGAACATGGGTAAACATAAAAAACTAATATTACAAGTAATTAATTATCTTCTAGGAGTTTAAATGATGTAATAATTGATTATATTATATACCATGTGGATGAATAGTTATATAAGTATTAAACAATGATTGTTTGAGTTAATTTTGGCAGCCTTTCGACCACAATGAACATGCTTTGAATAATCATTCCGTTATATGTACATTATATTTTTACATAAAATTAAATAGGACATAATACATATAACATATTCTGGTTCAACTATAAATTTTTTTCATGACTATATCTGAATGAATAAATGGAAAAGGAAAACATGTCGTTCTTGAAGGTGATAGATTAACACCTCACAAATAACGTTTTATTGTATAAAATAAAAAGAAGAGGAGAAGGTGGTTTTATGTAATAATATCCTATTATAATCAAAAAATTACATTGTATGTATGATAATGGAGTTACCATACCATTTAAATGATGATAGGTGGTGATATAATAAGAATATTACATGAAATTGAAAGGAAATTAATGGAAATGATGGAGAGAAATTTCCGATTGAAGCATCCTCTTTAGAACCTCCTTAAAACACCTAGTCTTGGTATTTTAATGAGACCAGATGCTCTTGGGAGTGGAGGAGGGGATAGGGATGACTCTTGGGAAGAGTTCATGATAGGATTTAAGCTTGAGAGGTATGATTAAATGAGGATGTTAAGGGTGGTATTTATAATGGAGGGGGAGGGGATCACTACTAGAAAACAGGGCTATATACAAAGACCTATACCCACGATTTTATAAGTCTATGGCTGTAGATTTTTTTATACAACCAATTATATTAAACTTTTTGCTATATCATAATTTATAGCTACATATTAAAAAAATCTCTAACTATGATGTTTTTAGTATTTATAGGCTCCTCCTCCCCATTCCGCAACGATATCCTCTCCTCCCCCAATCTGCGAGCTCCTCCTCCCAACTATCCATGACACTCTCCATGTCACTCTCCACGATGCTCTTTAGGATGTACTCTGTGATGCTATCCATGACACGCTCCTCCTCTCCTCCCCTGATCCATGAGCTCCTCCTCCCCACTGTCCAAGACTCCTTGAACCCTCGACCTTGACCTCCTCTCTGTGCACTACTCCTAGATGTCGTTGCTAAACTTCTTGGACTTAAATGCTTCACGATATCCTCCCCACCCTCATGCTCGAGTATCTCCTTCCTCCCTTTACCCTTTTCCATGGTGAATACTTCTTCTCCCTCACTATTCCTCCTCCCTTTTCATTCCTCCAGAGATTGAAGGGTCTCGAATTCTATCCTGTAAGATGATTGGACTTTTTGTCTATTCCTTGACCGCACGCTTGGTTTCTCATGAATATGTGAAATTTTTAGAAAATTTTAATGGCATTTCAATGTCGATAATGAATTATTAGGGGAAATTTTGAACAGGATTTCCAAGGCTGAGAAAACTCATCTTTCTCAGTATGTTCTGGGGATTGACAGTAGGTTTTGAAATGTATTCGAATTATCTTGTTTCCTTGTGTTATTCAAAACAAGAGCTTTGACATCCCTTAATAAATTAAGATTCACTTTTTTAATTTTCTAGGTATTTGGAACTCTCCCATAATCACAATTTTGAGAAACATTATTATGACCAAAAAACCATGAGGATTAGTTTATCTAACCCAAGTATGGAGACTGAAAAATGGTGTGGCTTTAAATGGTCCTCCATTTAGATTCTTATGTATCACAAAAATAAAGTGAGAATGAATATAAGAATATCTATATTTTAATATATGATAGTATCAACCTTCATTCTTATAAAGAAAATTAGTAAGACTATTTAGTTTATATTGGTATCTAAGGAATTGTAATCTCCTTATATTTTGTTTATTCTCAAAACTCTTACACGAAAACAATAGATATTTTGGATAGCCCTAAATGGATAATTTCATAGTGTTCCTATAGTTGGGTTATTATGAGGGGTTTTAACACATTTCTAAGGCATGAGGAAAAAACTGGTCTGCACATCAATATGAAGGATGATTCTGAATTTTCATTCTATATTGATAAATATAGCATTGTTGATGTTACAGTTGCTGGTGGTTACTAATCCTGGTGTAGATACACCATTATTTTTTTACAAGATGGAAATTGGATATATATTTTGTCTATATTTATAAAAATAATTATGTTATTGATGTATCGGTTTTGGCTCTCCCAAAAATTTCACCATGATCACAATCCTTTTATAGTGGATATTTTCAAAAATAAATTTACATAATCTCCCCTTCCATTTGAAATAATCAATTCTGGACTTTTTGTGCCAATTGGAAAAGAGATTATCATCATTACATGGAACATGGAAATTTATGGAATCCATCTTCAAAAAATGGAAAAATGATAAAGAATGTTAAAATGATGATTCATTTCTGGATCAAGGTATATTTCTATAATATGGGTAATGATATAAAATAGCATGAGAAATCCTTTCTACAATGTCATAATTTTAATTTGAATCGGAATGATCCTTCAAATGATGAGATTAAAACACTATCTCATCTTTATAAAAACCCATTTCTAAAAAAATAGTATTCAAAACTACTATAATATAATATGGATGTAGGAGGGAGATAGAAAAAACTATATTTTTTCATTATCCACAGAAGAAAAGGTAATTTAGAAGAGGAGTCGATACCCATTGAATCGATGGGTCTTTATAGAACTCATAAAATCAATTTTCTAGTGCTTTGGTTGACTATTTTGGAGGATAGATCTCAAAGAAAAGATAATTGTTTTCCTTCCATATGATGTATAAAATTACATTCATTGTTGATAATAATCAAAACAAGTCTTTAGCTATATCTTGTGATGATAAAGATGTAAATACTTCACTCTTTTGCTTATTTATTCAGATTTTAGTCGGGCATAATGGGTCCACAAGAAAATATTTTATTGTTTACATGGTTTTTGTGCATGTTTATTTACATAATTATATGGGATAATTATTTAATCATTCTCCAATACCTTATTGAATCAATTCCAATTTTCTTACATTGATTCAAAAAAATGATAATGTGGTGGATATTAAAGACTTCAATCCTATTTCCATTAGGAAAAAAATTAAAAAAATTATTAGAAAAGTCATTGCTTTGAGGCTATGATCTATTTATTGAGGAATCATATAATCCAATCAATTTGGATTTATAACTGTAATATGTATCCAAAATTACTTATTTACCTCCTCAAGATTTATTGACATTATGAAGAACAAAGATAAGAATGGGATCATTTAACTAAAAATTGATTTCTCAAAAGTCTTTTGATACCATAAAATGTATATTTATTTTTGAAATTCATAAAAGGTATGGTTTTTTTAGTTCCATTTCCAACTTAATGAACACTATTCATAAAATTGTAAGACTATATATCCATATTAATGGGGTGTTGGGGCAGTGGGGGTGCAGGTGGGGTAGTGGGGTTGTAGGTGGAGGGGTGCAGGTGGGAGGGTGTGCATTGGGGAGCAGGTGGGGTGTAGGGGGCGGTGGGATGTAGGAGGGGGTGGGGGTGAAGGGGTGGTGGGGGTAGAGGTGGGGGTGAGCTTTATATTATTTCCAACTTCCATCCTTCAATCTAAAAGTCATACTCCAAATATTTTAGATGATTTGTTAGATGTGTACTAAAAAATACCTAATCGTCCATTATCCCATAAGTATGATTTCCAGGATGAAAGAAAAATCACTGCCTTAATCGAAGAAAGACTAATAATGTCTCCCTAAATTACTAAAACGAACCAAACTAATGATAGGTGTATGGTTATAGATTAGTTTATAGCCACATGTATAATTAAAATTGTTGTCGTATTATTGTTTAAACCCATGGTGGGATCACATCTATATGATAGGGATTTCTTGTGTGGCATGTATAGAAGACATTGAAATCTTAAAATCTAATTATTACATGTCATTTGTGTTTAGGTGGGGGAAGTGGAGTGTTGGTGGGGGGTGCAGGTGGGGGTGGTGTGTAGCGGTCAGTGGGGTTGCAGGTGGGGTGGTGCAGGGGGTAGTGGGGACATGGGGGGTTCAGGGGGTAGTGGGGATGTGAGTGGGGGGGGGGGGGGGTACAGATGGGGGTGGGGGTGAGACATATATTATTTCCATTTTCCAACCCTCAAACTAAAAGAAATACTCTCAGTGTCGTTGATGATCCATTAGGCGCACACTAAAAATACCTAATCACCCATGATCACATAGGTATCATTTCCATTATTAAAGACAACTCAATGCCTTAATCAAAGAAAGGCAACTCATATCTCCCTATACCAATAAAATGAGCCAAACCAAAGATAGTTCTATGGATATAACTTATTTTATAGACACGAGTTTAATTAAAATGGTTTCTGTATTGTGGTTTAAACCCATGGTGGGATCACTTCGATATGATGGACATTTCATGTGTAGCATATAGAGGAGACTTAGAAATATTGAATTCTCATTATTACATGTCATTTGACTATAAGTGTACTACTCAGTGGATTTATTTATTGTTTTATCATGAAG
Source organism: Viscum album (assembly GCA_963277665.1). Classification (NCBI taxonomy): domain Eukaryota; kingdom Viridiplantae; phylum Streptophyta; class Magnoliopsida; order Santalales; family Viscaceae; genus Viscum; species Viscum album. Next base: position 1,076,770,645 of record OY728129.1, read on the forward strand.
TATTATGAAGTTTGAAGTTCTTTTGGGTCGATAAATTTTATTTTTGGTGTCCCGTAGGTTTGACTGGGTGTGTAGATTGGACCCCACACTTGTATTGTTGCCTTAGTGCAGTATAGTGCCCGGTTAGTTTATCATCAATTATACTGAATGTAGTTCTAATTTTAAAATTTCTTGGTGTTTGATTCATATGTATTCATGGATTATATAGGGGGAGAAGGATCATTGGTGGTCGGTACAACCTAGAGATCAATTTATGGATTATTATTTGAGGTAGGTGCCCTTTATATTACTAAGTCTCTTGATCATTTGGACAGTATTATGTCTGTGTATTAATTAATATTATCCTTGTGATCATGTTGGTATTGGAGTCATGTATAATTTAACATTTATTTTTGACACATCTATAAAATATATTTACGAAGACTTTATATATCACTTATTTTCCCATTATTTCCTTGCAGGTTGTTTATTATGATGATGCTAGTTTTATCCACCACCATCAAAGACAGTGAGTTATACATTGGATTTGGGTAAGTTTTCTTCCATTTTTATTCTTTGTCCATATTTTAAAAAGGTATTTTTTGATTTCTGGGTTTCCTATATTTTTGTGTTGTGTTTTGGATCTTATTGAGGTGGATTCGAGCTTCTTGTCAAAGGAGACTCACTGCTTATGAATTTGTAAGCATATATATAATAAGATCCCCCAATATATGTATGTCTTCCCATGGAAACACCAATACATATAAGGGGATAGGTTTGATTATTTATATATATATATAGAAAATTCATACGTGTGTGGGTGATAATAGGCTTATGCATGTGAGTATATATATAAGGATCCTCTTGTTTGTTTTTAGGACATGGAGACACATACATAAGGGTTAGGGAGTCCTAATGTATATACATAGGTTTATATGTCTAGAGGATGGATGGAAAAGCTTAGATTTGTCACTAATAAATGTGTCAAGCGCCATGTGTGGCTTGGCTCCATTGAGGTCGGTTACCTCTCCCAAAATCTTTAATTCAAGAATTTTTTAAATTTAATTTATCTTCCCTCATAATTTTTATTGTTTATATTAAATTAAAATTCTTGAATATGTGTAAAGGTAACTTTTTTTATAAACAAGTCATGGTATTATAATAAAACCCCACCATCTAGATTATGTGTTATTTTTATTAAAAAATACACATCCACATATACCCATTCTACTTCCCGTCATAGTCTCATGCTCCTCCTATCTGCCTACTCCACCTTCCAGCCTTGTCGAGCCTCCCCTTCCCACATCTGTATCCCCGCCTCCTCCTCACCTCACTCAACCACTGCATCTGTCTCCACCTTTTTTCCTCCCCGCTTCCCCATCTCCCCGCCTCCCCCTTCCTGCATATGTATCCCCACTTCCAATGAAAAATGGTTAGAATAATCTTGGTTTTCCTCTTCAAAAGATTATAAAGTGACATATTGTGTTCTTTTTCTATGGAGGTTCATGGAATTACAATTTCTCTTTCTTCAAATATCCAAGGTATTTTATTTGGTAGGTTGATTATTCCCATATTCATATGTTTTTTAAGTTGAATTATCATAATGGTAAGTATTGGGTTTAAATTGGGTTTGGGTGATTTGTTTGTTATGGGATTTTGATGCCGTGTGTTTTCAGTTAATTATAATTATCTTGTGGATTATAGTGAATTCATGATATGTGCGGTCTCTTTTTATTTATGTTTTCTTATGTTTAGGTGTGGGTGTACATTTGTAAACTGGTTTTTTCATGTTCGGTTTCATGTTGGTTTGAATATAAGATTCCATTGGTCCTATGATTCACTAAATAGGACCAATACAGACTTAGAGATGTTATGAACTTATTAGTGATCTTTTTTTTTTGTTGGTTCACTATGGGTTGATTTTCAAGGGAAGAGGTTCCAGTTTACCAATTAGGTGTAGTGAAAAAACATCTAAGGCCTATATTTTTTTATACAGAGCTTTGTATTATTCTGTTTCTTCTATTTCTATTATACAATCCTTATGATGGTTCTCATCTCATGAATATAGTTTTATTTTTAATTGTGTTCCCATTTTTATGTGTTAGATTGGTTTCATGGATGACAATGAGTATTTTTAGGTTTTTGTTGATATTTTTCTTTTTTATGATTTGTTTTTTGTGGTGTGTGTCTCATATTTTATGCCATTTTATAATAATTACAATTTTTTTGGAGAACTAGGACAAATTTCTATCTTCATTGGATTCTCTCTTCATAAATTTTAGAGAATTTTTCTTGGGGACTTCGTATGATCTTGTGTATTTAACTAATAAATTTGTAGAGTTTGGTTATATGTTACGATTTTTAGACCATAAATTTTTTATCCGACACCCATCCTACCTCTTTTGTTGGGTATTATTGAGGCATTTATTTTAGAAATTCTTATTCCACTAGATACTTTTATATGAAAGAAAGTGGAATGGTGGGATGATGATAACACATCATGTCAATGTAGTTATTGATATTAAAATATTTTAATTTATCATGATATTTTTGTAAAAGAATTACTTTGATTTATAAATTTGGGTTCTTTTTTATGTTTCCCAGTTTTCTACAGTTTGAAGTTTCAATTCACCTTCCTCTGATCACAATATACATCCCACATCGCAAGCTCGACCTTTCTTTGTTCAAGGATTGTTGTGGTTACTCCTTGTTGTAAAATTATCCTTTATGCAGCTTGATTCTCATTTGCACGCCCCTATTTTCATCTCTAAGGATTGTTTCCCTTCCTTCTCCCATTATTTTCTCTACCTTCTCAATCATTCATTCTAATATCACCGTCCAGCTCCCCGTTGAATATAATTGAAACCAACATTATAATTAGTACCCCTTGTGACATATAATTAATTTGTAATCCTTTAATATGTACCGATTCACTATGGTTATACTTTTTATGCACATACTATCTGTGCAATGTGCAAAAATTCTATTTTTCAATGCACAACATAGACACTTAATTGGAAATATACATATCGTAAACATTCTTATTATGAATACATTTTTACAAGGAATATACTTAATATTGTATTATATTATCTAACGCATTTCCATATAAAATATTAATATCCAATAACTATCATTAAATCACTAATATTTCATATATTATACACTACTATTGCATACATTGTATAAATTGAGTCAATGGAAGCTTATTAGATTTTATAACCATTTTTTCCATCATGGAAGAAAATGAAAATATTGAAGAAATTCATTATTTCATTATCAAATTTGGTTAATGTGGGGAATTTTTAATGTTTTAAACAAGGAATAATGGTTTGTGGTTAAAGACATATTTTTTAAAAACCAATGAATGGAACATTTGATATAAATGATAGTTTAAAAACATCTATAATTTTTTAATGATATAATTCTTTTGACAACTAGACATAATTGTGATGAAAAGATCAAGGAGGATTAAGAGACCCTGTGAAATTAAAATATTATGGTTTTCATCACCTAGAATTTACAGAAAATAAAAATATGATAAATAGCATAAAATGTTAATATGTGATTTTAAGAGTTTTAAATTCACTTTTATAGTCAAGGATGCTCATATCATTTCTGTCTTTTCAGTTCCAAATGTAATATTTTTATCTTGTCACAACTTCTTGGATGATGATGCATTTTGTAACTTCTTAATAGCATTTAATTTTATGTTTTTGGAGATAATATTTAGAAATTTAAAAAAAAGTGATTGGATGATAACCTGAATATATCAATTTTCATTTGTCATAAAAATTTATATTACAGGGAAAAAGTTAAATATTTTCTCGATTATCATTTCCAAAAATTCTTTTTTGGAGCCCATTTTTTCTCTGATTCATGTCATTCGTTTGGTTTGTTATTCAGTGTCTGTTTTCATTTTGTAATTTTCAATTGCCATTTGGAGATGTTTTCTTACCTTTCCTTGAATATTGTTAATTTTATGCCATCTATAACTAAAATAGATTTTAATTTTTTATGTTATTTGTTTAATTTAAATTTGTGACACATATACCACTTTAGATGAACAGTTATCTTTTCACATCATCAAAAATCATTTAAAACATAACCCATGGTGTTACAGATCCTCCCCAATTTTTCATTATCAGTAATGCTGAAATGTAATCTATCTCCGTGCTTTTATCGAACCATGTGTCCTTTCCAAACATCACCCTTCATGGATAACTCCCCAAGGCATTATTTTTTCTTATATATGTTAATCCTTCAACATGTGGTTTTCAACAACTAGGGGGATTTATCGAACTAGAAATTTAATAAATTTTTATATGGGATTCATTTTTCTATTCTCTCTAATTCCATTAAAATCCCTAGAATTTCTATTTTTACACATTTTGTATGATTTTCTACGATTAAAATAAATATGGATTGATTTTTTGATTTTAGTGATAACCATTTTATGTTCTCATTAATTAAATGTGTTCTCATTTATTTGGGTTCAGTTTATGAGGATTATTATGCTCCTGCCATTTATTTAGGTGCATATGATAATCAAGATGTTGATGATGGTGGTGGTCTGAGAGGTGGATATAATGATGTTGGTGTTTATGAAAGAGATGAAGAGGGTCATGATAGTATTGGTGATGATGATATTGAGATACATTTTAGACTTAAATTTTATTCTTGGTCTATATATTGAATTCTAACATATAATGATGTTATTGTTTGGTATATTTTGTAGTGTATACACAATGTTTGCATGAAATACCCCAGGTGACTAGCCTATGATGACTTTGGTGATGATGCTTCGATTATATAGGAGATGAGAATAGTATTCCTTAGATTATGAGCCAAAGATTTCTATACGGCTTGAGAGAAGAAGATATAATAGCCTTTTTACCCATATAATAACTGAATATCCATCCATTATATATATGTGGAAAGCATATGATTCCTTCACTTCCAGAAATGTAAAAGACATTTATGAGATTGTCTAAATATAAATTGAAATTGAAATTCTAGTAAACATTGATCATTATGTTTTCGCCTTGATAAATAAGAAAGTGACATAATTAACTGATGTCCACATGGAGATGGAACCAATATCAAGATTAAAGGGAATGTTTAAATTATATAAATTCAATATGGACTGTAAAACAAAAACCATAAAGATATGTTTTAAACTCTCATCCTCCCATTGAAATGAAAGCTTCCATGATCATAACTCTTTTGGTGACATGCTAATTTCCATAAAAAATTAGGCATGTGAGACAAGGATCATGATCATCCTAATGTAGTCTAACACAATGGTAATTAATTAATGTTTAAGAAAAAAATTGATGAAACTGAGATGAAATCATTCTAATTCAACATATAGAGGATGATGATCATTGGGAATAAATTGGAAGGGGTTGGTGGTTGGGGGTGGACTAGCAGGGGGAGGGTGGAGGGGGGAATGGGGCAGTGGGCAGGGGGAGGGGCAGGGGGATGGGGAGGGGTGGGTGGAGGGGTAGTGGGTAGGGGTGTTGGGATGTCTGCTGGGCAGGGGCGTTGGTCTGCAAGGGGTCTGCAGGGAAGGGGGTGATGGGGGGTAGGTGGGATGCAATGGGGAGAGGGTGGTTATCTGTAGGGCGTCTGAAGGGTAGCGAAGTGAAAGGGGTAGTGGGGGGTGGGAAAACTGGCGGGGGTGTCGGGGGGAAGGTGGTCTGCAGGGGGTTTATATGGTAGTAGAAAACATAAATATTTGGGTGACCAAATTAGATTATCTAAAATAAATTTTAAATTTATATATTAAAACTATCCTATAACACCAAAATGTTAGAAAATAAAATAATGTATTAAAAAAATGGGTTTAGTAAACTCTTGAAAAGATCTCTTCACTCATCTTCTCAATAGGGAAAATTCCCCTTCCATCTCGAACATTTTATGAGAACTATACCTAGCCTCTACTAAATCGTTCCCTTCATACATGTATTGACTTTGATCTTCTAAGGGTGTATTTTCCTTTTGTTTCTTTCTGCCTTACATAATTTTGTTTTAAATTTTCATTTTAAATTTTTTTTGTTATCATTCCATTTGTAAATGGATATATTGATTACTACCATATTGGAATCTATATTCCATCCTTGTAAGACTTGATTAAAATTGCAATTTGTATGAGGGGGGATTTTCTTGGGGGAAGGGGTGCTGGAAGGGGTGGGGGTCTAGGAGGGAGGGGGTGTCCAAGGTCTTGGGTAGGGGTGTCCAAGAACTGTCCTAGGGAGGGGGTCTGTTTCGGGGGGGGGGTCTTGGGTCTTGGGGTCTGTTTGGGGGGTGTCCATGGTCTGTGGGGTCTATTTAGGGGGTGTACAGGGTCACAGTGGGTGTCCAGGTTCTTGTGGGGAGGGGGAGGGGTCTACCAGGGGGAGTTTAAGGAGGTGTTGAGGGTATGCCCTGGGGGTGGGGGTTTTCTGGGGGGTTTCTTGGGTCTAGGGGGTCTATCCAGGGTCTTTGTGAGACTTTCTGTGGGAGGGGGTCTGTGTAGGGTCTGGGTGTCTATTTGGGGGGTGTCCACGGTATGTCTAGGGGAGTGTCCAGGGTCCAACCTAGGGGGGTCTGTCTAGGGGGGTGTCCATTGTCAGGGGGGTTCCCAAGGTCTGCTATGGGGGGGGGGGGTCTGTCTAGGGTCTGTGGGTTGTTGGGGAAAGGGGGTGAGCTGGTGGCAGGGGTGTTGAGGGAAGGGAGGTGGTGTGCAGTGGGGAGGGGTGTGCAGGGGGGGTCCAAGGGTATTGGAGGTGGGATTTTCATGGGTTAAGGGGTTCTTCAGGTGTTGGGGTCCTGGAGGGAGGGGGTGTCCAGGGTCTCGGGGGGACTGTATGGGGTGGTGTCTAGGGTCTTGGTGGTCTGTTTGGGGGGGTTTCCAGGTTCTGGGGGGGGGGGTATGTCTAGGGGGTGTCTAGGGGTGTCCTGTGTTTTTCCAGGGGGGGGGAGGGTCTCTCCATGGTCTACAAGGTCTATCTAGGGGGGGTGTATATGATCTAGGCAGGGTCTCCATGTTCTATCTAGGGGGTGTCCTGGGTCTTGGCGGTGTCCATGGTATATCTTGGGGGGATGTCCTGGGTCAGGGGGGGGTTGTCCATGGTTTGGGGGTGTATGTATAGAGTATGGGGGTCTATCTAGGGTTAGGGTGGTCTGTCTGGGGGTGTCCAGGGTCTGGGGGTTTCTTGGGTCTGTCCAGGGGGTGTCCAGGATCTGGGGGGTCAGTCCAGGGTTTCAGGGGATCTGTCTGGGGGATGTCCAGGGTCTGGAGGGTGTCCAGGGATTGTCCAGGGGTGGTCTGTTCAGGATTTGGGGGTTTTGATTAATGAAATTTAAAACCCTATAGCCACATTTTTAAAGTGTGGATATGGCCCTGTGTGCCTTAAGCTGCTGTCATGGTTTCAATATGTGGCATTAGGTGTATAGTAATCGTTTGAACCATTGCTGCAGGTCTAGAGAAAATGTTTGAACCATGTATATAGGTCAAGGCCTATGTCCATGCTTAACATATCCATCGTTCCTCAAACTTTGGATATTGCATACAGCCACAGTTTGGGGACCTATATCCACAGTTTTAAACAATGGCTATAGCCCGAACTTCTAGTAGTGGATTTATCAATATAAAACACATTATATTATTATTTCCAAACAAAGAAAGGAATAGTGAGTCTTCCATGACCAAGAATAGTAGTTTTATCATTTTAACTAGAACACATTGTGATAACAACAATAGAAAATCATGAATGACTCTGTAATTAGCTTATTTATCTTATTTTGTAAATTATGGTATTTCACTATTCATAAAAAATCACGTATTTCAGAAAATTACCAATAATTCACCCTAACCATTTTTTGACTTGTAGAATCCAAAAATGAAGTCCATTTTTCAAAAATAAATTTATAAGTATTATTCTTTTAATATTTAATTAAAATCATCATTTACTATAAAAAAAGAGGTTAAAACATTCATTTACTTATTCTAAAATATAGGTATATTGTACTTTCTATTTGAATATTATTTATATATTATCAAAGGTAATGTTACTATTAATTAGGGTATATCAATATTTATAATGGTATGTTACTATTCATTAGTGTAGGTTACTATTCACAAAAAATTAATCATTTCTTATTGGGCTCCAAATAACTTACTGACTGCAACTGTGTATGTCAAATTTTTAAAATTTCAAACAAGGATGTGACAAACTTATCTTAAAAGTCCTATAGAACATAGTAGTTCATTTGGATGTAATTTAATGTGATTTTATGACATACTTTTAAGAAGTGAATTTCTATTGAAAACATTGAGTCATTATATTCTCTCCCCCTCTTATGAAATTTCACCCTTGAAATATGATTTTACATAAACATGTGAGGGAAATTCTCTTTCATAAACTCTTCCGGTTCCCAAGTAGATTTTGAAAACTTATGGTTCCTCTACATCACTTTGACAAGGTGGATTTTCTTGTTGCATAGAACCTTATCTCTCTGGTCAAAAATCTATTCTAGTTTCTCCTCATATGAGAGATCATCTTCTAACTGTACCGCCACTGAGTTCTGTGCATGTGTGGGATCTAGTATGTACTTCATCATGTGTTATACATGAATCACAAATAAAAATATTGTGCCATTTTTTGTGGAAGTTCAAGCCAATAGGCCACAACTCTTATGCGGCCATGGATTTCAAAGGGAACAATGTACCTTGGTCATAGCTTCCCTTTCTTTCCAAACTACATGACCCTCTTCCATAGTGATATTTGGAAGAAGAACATACCTCCAACTTTAAACTCCAAGTCCCTTTGACGTTTGTTACCATAGATCTTTTAGGACTCTGAGATGCTTTGATGCATTTTTAGATGACTTGAACATTCTATGTCATCTCATCCACAATATTAGGTCCATGTATCTTTCTTTCTCCAACTTCATCCCAACAAGTGGGAGTTCTACATCGCATTCTATGTGGAGATTCATATGGAGCCATTTGAATACTCGAGTGGAAGTTGTTGTTGTATGAGAACTCATCCAACGGGAGATGCTGATATCATCCACCTTTTAATTCTATAGATAATTCTCTTGGCATACCATCAAGAATTTGAATAGTCCTTTTAGATTAAACATCCTTTTGGGGGTGATAGGTTGGGATGAAATATAATTTAGTACTCAAAAAATGATGAAGACTAATCCATAATTTAGATGTGAAGCTTGGATCACGATCAAATATAATTGATTGTGGAACTCCATGTAGTCTCACCAATTCCTTCACATATATCTTTTCAATTTGATCAACTGAGAGGTCTTCCTAAATAGTAATAAATTGGGAAGTCCTGATGAGTCGTTCAACCACAACCCATATCGCATTATTTCCCTTCAATGTATTCAGGTGTCTTGTGGAAAAGTCCATAGTGACATTCTCCATCTTCCACATGGGTATAGGCAATGGTTTCTTCATACCATTGGGATTTTTTGGATCTGCATTAACTTGCTCACATACCAAGCATGATGATATATATTCTGCTATCTCTTTCTTCATATTATCCCACCAAAAGTGTTATCAGAGATCACATTATATCTTTGTACTCCTATGATGCATAGAGAATGTTGGTCTATGTGCATTGTCCAATATATCGTTCTTTATCTCGAGTGATAAAGTCAAAAAATGCGATGTATTAATCTAAATCACAACATCACTGTCGATATGGAACTATTGCAGATTCCTTTTATTTTCTACATTCACCCTCTTTTTTATCTCTACATCATCCTTTTGTACTTCTTTAATATTATATTGGATTGATTTTTGCACAGTAATTTGGGAAAGGTAGGATGTATTCCATGTCCTTATGATTTACAAATCCATCCTTTACATATCCAAGAAGATAGGGACTTTCTAAATCCATAACATGGATAGAGTAGTAGGATCTTTTTTTCATAGAGCATCAACTACCTTTTTCTCCTTTCAAGGATTATAGTGAATCGATAAATAGTAATCCTTGTTTAGATCTAACTATCTCCATTGATGCATGTTGAGCTCCTTTAGTGGGAGTATATACTTTAGGCTCTTGTGGTCAGTGTATGTTTCACACTTCTCACCATAAACATAGTACTGCCATATTTTCAATGCAAAACTCACGGATTCAAGCTCTAGATCATGCGTTGGGTAGTTATACTCATGTATGTTCAAGTACCGTGAGGCATAGGCTATCACATTGTAATTTTACATGAGAATGAAATACAATCCTTTATTTGAACCATTACTATATATCACAATCCATTATACACTTTTTGGTAGTGTGAGTACAGGTACAGTGATAATCCATCCCTTTAGCTCCTTGAATCTTCCCTCACATTCCTCCGTCCAGACATACATTACCCATATCCATGTAAACATAGTTAGTAGGATTGATAATCGGGAAATATTTCTCACAAAATGATTGTAGTGCCCAATTAATATAAGAAATATATGGATTTCTGTGACACTAGTGGCAATGATCCATTCCTCAATCACTTTTTTAATGGTCCATAGAAATTCCATCAATTTTGATCACATGTCCCATGAATTGGACACGCTTCATCCAAAATTCACACTTGTTGAACTTGGCATACAACTTCTCATTTCTCAATGTCATAAACACAAGTCTTAGAAGTTCTTCATGTTCCTACTTGATCATGGAATAAATGAGAATATCATCAATAAACACTACCACAAATTATTTGAGGTAATTTATAATTAATTTATTCATCAAATACATGAAGATTTCAAGGACATTAGTAAGCCTGATGGGAATCACCAGAAACTCATAGTTCCCATACCTTGTACGGAAGGCAATATTTTAAAGATCTTCCTTCTAATCCTTTAGCTGATGATTTCCAGAAAATATATCAACCATTGAGAAGTATCAAGATCCTCTTAATTGATCGAACCAGTCATTAATACATGGAAGAGGATACTGGTTCTTTATGATGAAATTGTTGAGCTACCGATAATTGATATACAGCCACATTATTCGATCCTACTTATTCACAAATAAAACTTGAACTCCTAAAGGTGATTCACTAGGGTGCATTATACCTTTATCCAAATTCTCTTACAGCTTCTCCTTTAACTCATCCACTTCGATAGGAGCCATGCTATAGGTACACATTGAGATGGGAGTAGCTTCAGAGATAAATTCAATTGAGAACTCCACATCCCAATCTGGGGGAATAATGGTTAACTCTTTGGGAAATTAATCACCATATTCACTCACGATGGGAATTATTGAAATTTTGGTGATATAATTTGACACAACCATTTAGGTGAGGTTTGATTCTTCATAGGAAATCAACACCCACACAATTGAAGGATTTTTCAAAGGACTTTCATGATCATCCTTGAATTTGTAGAGGATAATGGTATGGTATGAAATATAACAAGATATTTTCTTTTCCTGATAGTTGATAGGTGATATATATAACGATAACAAATCCATTCCCATTATACTGTCCACTTCAACCAAAGGAAGTATTATGAGATTTGATGGAATAATCATCCCAAATACGCTAATAGGAGAAGTTTCAAGCACTTGGGTTGCAATGATTGACCCACATGGTGTTTTAATAGATATCTCTACTTTAAGGTTTTGGGGATTTGATTCTATAGTACTAGAAAACATTCAAGATATAACGGTATGCGTAGATCTAGAAACAAATAAGAATTTTTCTAATCGTGAGTGAATTGGAAGTGTCCCTTGTACAACTTCATTATCTTACCCCACTTCCATAGTAGTGATGGAATAAGGCATATCTTGTTCCTTTGGATTTGGTGGTTTTCGACACTGATTACCCTTGATAACTCAAGGTTTAGTGCACTGGCTTGTGTAGTTCCTTATCTCCCTACAGTTATAGAAATGATCCATGGATAGTTCTCTCCTTTCTTCCACTACATTATCCTTCCTTTTCATGTATTTTTGACACTCTTGAGCATTGTTTCCTTCTTTCCAAAACATGAGGCACTTCCCTATTCCTTTGTGGAAGTTCCCAAGGTTCAACTTCCCAAATTTTTGGCATGTGGGTCATTGAGTTTTCTTCCCACCTTTTTCATTATATCCTTAGCCTTAAAACACCATCTTTTGTTTTTTATCACCATAGCCATGTGACCATTCTATAAACTTCATCTCCACATTGAGAGAACACCGAACAACTTCTTCATAATTCACAGAGTCTCTAATTTCAATATCCTCTAAAAGGGTTGGTTTTAATCCGCTAAAGAATCTATAGAATTTGCAATCGTGGATGGTAACAAAACCCGAATCATGCCTTGAAAGCCTTGTAAAATTTCCATCATAGGCTGTGATAGATTCACCTTATTTTTTCATGAGATCTATGAATTATCTCACCTAATTTGTGCAAATTTTTCATGGAAAATACATTTTATGAAAGATTATCATAATGTCTTCCCATTACATATCCTCAATTTCCCACATAGCTTGGTGTTCTTAATAAAATCACACCATTTATTGGCCTCTCCATCTATATGATAAATGGATAGAGTCACCTTATCTATCTCAAAGAAGTCGATCATAGAAAAGATCTTCTTCAAAGAGTTGACCACAATTCCAAAACTACTGGATCAGAATATCAATTAAACATCGGTGGTTGTTGCCTTAGAAAACAGTTGATATCCAGTTTCTCCATCATTGGTGAAGGAGGGAATTCTCCATTATTATGGTTATTTTTTATAACCTAATATAGTTGGTTAAGAATCATCAGGATGTTTTAAACTCCACCACTAATACACTTGTGGATTTCAATCATGCAATCATTGCATTGGCCTTCGCAAGAGTTCTGCCCTTTGTTTCTCCTACTTCCCACTAATTTCAAAAATAGAAAATGATTAAACAAAACATAAGATGAAAATTCATCAATAACTTATTAATTTGAACAAATTATACTAAAATCATTAAATATGATACCTTTATATAAATCTTCTTGTATGCATATTTGTATTTAGTTTCATACTATAGTTTTTTCTCTAGGGTTCACAAATCCTAATTCCCAAATTAATAAAACATTGACTCTAATGCCAACTAGAGTGATCCAAACATTTCATACACTACTATTTAATAATTTTAAAGATAATAAACATAATATTATTACACATAGAAGTCTAGAGGATATGTTTCTTGAAAAAACTAGGACCATACATAACCATTACAACATCAAGCATAGAAATTTATTTAATATCTTCTTCTTTAGCTTCTTATTGGAACTTGACCTCTCCTAAGTACATGTAGTCACCTGAGGATATACATTAAAATGGGTGAGAGTAAATCCAAGTGACAGGATAGATAATAAAAATATAAAAATGGGTGATCATAACCATATCATAGGAAAAGGATCATGAACATCACATGAATCATTGATAAAATACTTGAAATGTGGAAATGCAAAAAAAATGAAACATAAATTCTTAGTGTATAACTACCAAAAATAATTTTGAAAAAATATAGAATCCTGTTAAAACTTCATTTAACATTAGATCGTGAGATTCATCACTTTACCTAATGCATTATAGCACTTTATGATTCTAGGTGTACCCATCGCATTGAAACATTTATATTGTGCTATATAATTCCGGGTGCACCCGTCACAGTATAACATTATCATTAATCATTCATTCCAAAACGAACATTTATAAAAAATGAACATAACTAAACCATTATTTTTAATGGGTTTCATCTCATAATAACACATTCCTAATCATTGGGTTCCCAATATTAAGTGGGAATAACATACATTATACAATAACCATCAATGTGGAGTGAGAAATAAAAGTGTATTTTTGACAGAAGAGTTCTTTTGAAAAATAATTTACTGACATATAATTTAGTAAAAAACAGATATATCCTAGAAATGGTTTGATAATGATGAAAAAATTATTTTTATTGAGTTACTATACCAAATATGAAGTGAATGAGGGAGAACCCGAAGAATGAAAATTGTGTTCAGGATTTTCCCCTTAACTTAATCTGAATGCTTCCTTTGCATTAATATCCTATATAACCAAATTATATTAATTAATTTAAAATTAATTAACCCTTTTTAAATGAATATTGTCAATTATGGTTTCATTATGTTATTTTCTTTTCAATTGTATGAGTTATAGAGTTTAAAAACATTGTTCAGGAATGTTTGTTTTTATGAGTTTTCTTGAGCGTTTCACTTTTATTCATAAATTGATGTTCATGTAAAACATCGGTATATATCAAGAACTAGTATTACTTGTTATTAAGTATCTTATAGGTATTGAAATGATCTTATATTTGATTACATTATATACTATGTTGATGAATCATTATATAAATGTTAAATGGTGATTGTTTGAGTTAATTTGGGCGGTTTTTTGACCACAGCGAACTTGATTTGATTAATCATTCAGTAATATGTACATAAGTTATTTACAGACCATTAAATAGGACATAATAAATATATCATATTATGTTTCAAGCATAAAAATGGTTTCATGACCAGATCTGAAAGTTGAAATGGAAAAAAGAAAACATGTCGTTCTTGAAGGGGATTGATTTACACCTGACGAACAACATTTTTTAAATAAAAGGAAGAGGAGAAGGGGTTTTTATGTTATAATATCCCATCAGTATCATAAAATTATAGTATAGGTGTGATATGGGAGTTACCATACCATTTATATGATGATTGTTTGAGAAAGAAAAACTATAGAACTTGAAATTGAAAGGAAATTAATGGAAAAGAGGGAGAGAAATTGCCTCTTGAATCCTCCTATTGGGATCCTCCTTAAGGGATCTAGTATTGGTCTTCTTATGAGACAAGAATATCTTGGACGTTGTGGATGGGCTAGGGATGATTCATGGGTAGAGTTTAGAATTTTTTTAAGAATGATAGGTGTGGGGAAATGATGGTGTGAATGGTGGTATTTATAGTGGAGTGGAGAGGGGATTTCTCAATATAAAATTCATTAGTTTATTATTTCCCCAAAAGACAAAGAATAGTGAGTCTTCTATGACCAATAATAGTAATTTTAGCAAGTGAAATAGAAAAAATTGGGCTTAAATCCGCAGAACATCATTCATGACTCCAAAATTTTCTTATTTTGGTTATTTTGTAAATTATGGTATTTCACTATTCATCCAAAATTCATGTATTTCAGAAAAATCCCAAAAACTCACCCTAACCATTTTTGGAAATGTGGAATCCAAAAATGAAGTCCAATTTTCAAAAATAATTTTATAAATATTAATATTTTAATACTTAATTAAAATCATGATTTATTATGAAAACCCATTTTTAAAACATGCATTTACTTGTTATAAAATATAGGTATATCATACATTATTATTTAATATTATTAATATATATCACATGTAAGGTTACTATTCATTAGGTTATATCACAATTCCTAAGGGTCTGCAACTATTTATAAGGCTAGTTTAATATTCCCTAAAATTATGTTTTTCTTATTGGACTCCTAATAACGTACTGATTGCAACTGTGTATGTCAGATCTTTGGAATCCCAAACACAGAAGGTAAAAACTAATGTTTAAAGGTCACTTAGAAAATAGTCGTTAATTATGTTGTGTATTCATGTAATTGTATGAAATATTTATAAGAATCAAATTTCCATTGAGAAACATTGGGTCATTACAAGAGTGATTGAGATTTTCTTGTTGGATGTTTAGCCTGGTGGACCTTAAATCAAAGATTCATTGAATGTCACAGCCAAAGGGTAATGTGGTTATCGCAGAATATCCTAAAGTCTTCATCAGAGTTTGATTCATCACACACACTATATGGGGGACCATGACCAAAAATGTAATGGAACCCATAACACATGTCCAGGAGATGATTCAGGACACATCCAAAAAAATGTAAGCTCCCATGAAAATATCACTAAAAAAATTAGGTAGATGTTTCATCCATGTATAGTTTTTCACTATTCTATAAAAAAAATTACTAAATATACCTAAACTAATAAACTATATTGGACTAATAAAAACTATTGTTCCTATATTGGTAAGATTTCAGTGAATTATAATTTTCATTATAGTAGTTTTATTGAACCTATTTAAAATTTTTATATAAATTATTTATAATTAACTTGAGATCGACTATTTGATGATTTATAAATTTTTTTTTCAATATGACATAGTGGAAGAATTTATTCCATCCAAAAATATAAAAAAGTGGAATTTTTTATATTGGTGGTGAACCATGATTATGATTACCATCTAATTGATAGCTTCTCATATCCAGAAGTGCATATTAATGAATGGGGATATGAAATAAATGTATATAAAGAGAGTTTCTTATTAAAATATGAAAATGACAACCATCTCACATCTGTCTACTTCCAACCACAAGTAAAATTGCAAGAAAGGGGGCCTGCAAAAAAGGTTACATTCATACATGCGTCGGTCCTATCACCAATGTGAATGAAGATAGTGACACATGATATATGAGAGAAACAGTTTATAGATGAATATTTTCTAAAATTATGTTCAAACATATTTTTTTCAAATAGACCCTCTATTTTTTGGAGTTTCACATAATACAATTTTATAATTGTTGTATAATACAGATAATAAATATAATATATAAATTTAGATGAATAAATATAAAATAAATTTTTGGGAAAAAATATTGGAATACCCACACATAATTTTTTATTTCATAAAATATTTTGAAAATCAATATTAATTGTTTGTATTACATATAATATTTTTGATAATATTACCAATGGAAATATAACTATGGGTAATAATATTATCAATAGTTAAATTTTTTATGAATACATTGATAATCATTTTAACCGACATATATATTATTGGTAGTATTATTATAATTGAAACAAAAGTATTTTAGAAATCACAATAGCATTTAACGACATTGTTTTTACCAACAATTTTGTAATAGGATAATTTTAGTTGGATAAATATTTTGACAACAGAAAATTCAATTTTAAGAATATATATACCATTTCTTATAAAAATATAATTATATTTTTGTTACATTTTCGTCCCATTTGTATGAAAAACATAACCTATATATTTTAATATAAAATCATTAATAAAAGATTGGTTTCTCTTTTTCACCACTGGATCTCTACGAAAAAACATGGTATTGTTAAGATCTTCTCCATTTGGGGTTCCATTGGTATTTCTCATGAAATAATAGGATACATTATATTTATGACATGTGGTTCAAACAATATCATCCAAATTGATATGGAAAAATCATATGACTTTCTCGAATGTAACTTTATCCTCAAAGCCATGTATTGTATCTGATTCTCAGTTTGGGTAACTAATCTGCTCTTCATATGTTATAGCTCCATGTGGATGGCCATTTCATTTATTCGTAGGAGTTATGGCTTCTTTAATATTGTTAGAGGGTTGAGGTGGGGCGACACACTGTCTCCTAGCATGTTCATTTTGGTTCTAGACTCTAATGGAAAATTATTAATCCAGAGCACCAAAATAGTGATATCCTTCTGTTTTGAGGTTGGGGTGCCTCTAATGGTATTTCACATCTTTTTTTATGTTTTATATTTTTTTCAGAATGGAAATAGAATATACCTTAGGGTATTGAAAGAGTATTATATATAAAGTTTCTAATATATAAAATGTGATAAGAAATTTTTTTAACTTATATCCTCCTACTCATTATGGACCCTATGTTGATTGAAGGTGTATTTTGTATTCACATTACTGTTTTCCCATTGAGTACATAGGGGATCACATATAACCTGGAAGGATTTTCCATAATCATTTTTAGGGGTTAATTGAAAATAATTCAAAATAGACTAAATATTAAAAGATCCAATTAATCTCTTTTTTGGAAGTATTAATTTATTTAATCATGTTATTACATCCAACCATATGCATGCTCTCTCAGTTTCCATGTTTCCCAAGTCTGTTATCTGGGAGATCAAAAGACAAATATCATCATTCATTTAGGATGATCATTTTGATGGAATGTGTCCTTATGCTTATTTGGAGAGGTTTTTCAGGTCCTGGGATGAAGGAGAATCCAACCCAAGGAATGTAATGATTATGAAACATAGTATGCATGTCAATATGGATTGGGAATATATTTATGGTCTTTATATTTGGGGTAGCGTAATTAATAATTAGTATTGGGAGAACTTGAGGATTCAGAGGGGGAACCTATTAGGATTTTTAATTGCATTTTTATGTACATCCTGATTATCATGGGTAATTGTCATTGGATCAACGACTGTGGGGAGAGTGGTTTTTGGAGTCATAATTGAGATGTTAACATGCTTGGATTTTTAGGGTGTCTGATTCTAGACATTTTTTTCATTCATTCTATTATCTACCTTACATTCACAAATGAGGTTATAGAATACCAATAGTGTTTCATATTAATATATATTCAAATGAATGATGATAAGGACCTCTATGAATTCATGGGCTCCTCATAGAGTGTGTTTTTAGTAGAGTCACTTCATTATGACTTATATTGAAACACAATTATTGATTCATGGGTAGTATTCTTTAGATTAAAGACCTTACTATGAAGTTTAACTTTTTGATATGGAGGATTCAAAACCACTAAATTATCATTGATGAGGTGATCAAGTTAAAATGTATCATTCTCACCTCGATGTGAACCAACTATTTGAATCCCACTTTGGGGTCTACGCCTCACCACTTCCTTATTTCTGAATGAGAATCTTATATGTTTCATGGGATTGGATGTTACTCGGGTCTTGCATCCCTCAATATCACCATTGGTGAGTCTATTGACCATTGGTTTAATGGATCCACTATTAATAGTCCCAAAATAAATTTGATGGTACTTCTCTCGGAGGTAGGTTAATGTAATATATTATAATAACGTAATAAATCTTGTTGTGTGGCTATCTCTGACTTGATTTGGCCCTTTTTTATAGAACACCATAGTAGTGGTTGACCTAACGCATATTCTCAAGCAGTGGTAGAATGATCCATCCCTCAACAGTAACATGTATGTTCATGATCCGTCTCCCTCATGGAATTATATGTCGATTAAGGGCCACTAGATTTTCTAGGTCCCTCTCTATAGTGCTTTGATGCTTATCATTGATGGGTCCTACAACTCCATGTTCTTGTATAGAGGAGGTCTTATTTGTAACCCAAATAGATTATCTATTTTAAACATTAGTATATCCTATGTGAATAAATAGTCTATTATGGTGGAGGATTTTTTATCCATTAATGGTTGGAAATGTATAATGAAGGAAATATCCCTATAACTATGATAGATACTGACGTAGTGATCATCCTCCACACATTATATGGACAGATCATTTCTCCTTTATATATTACTTATCCCATTCGTAGATGGAAATCATTAATCATTGACCATAATACAATACATAACACATGGTGTGAGGTGAACTAGGTAGAAAAATATTTGGATTCATAGGTCTATTCAGATAGTCCTTGTACCTAACTACTATTCACATTATTCTTATAATGATATTCCAATATAATAATAGATGATTCTCTATATCCTCATCACATTAAGACCCATTGACCTTGTTACCCACATTTTTATCATTAATAAAAATAAAATTATTTGTATATTTTCAATAATTTTATGAGGAGAATTCGATTTGTATTAATTACATGAAATAAAATCTTTTACATTTAAAAATATATTAGAAATTTTTTAATTAGTGTGAGCTATAAATGAAATCGATTAAATATTATTATCAATCAAACATGAAGTATTAAAATTAAATTAAATGTTTTATTATTTTAAATATATTCAACCATATTAAGGTGGTGATTATATAATAAAATTAACATGCTAAGAGATCAAATATGACTGTTGGTGAATTGTTAATAACGAGTGATCAAGTTATATAGTGAAAATAATTATTGTTCAACTCATAATGAATTTTATAATTATTATGAACAGAAATGTCTTATTAATATGAAATTAACTTATTTCATGAAAAATATTCCATTTATGTTATCACAAAATAACTTCAATGTTCAACTATTTACTTCGGTAGTGATCCAGAATAACAAACATCATTATCCTCATCATTAAATCTTTTTTACTTGGTTTCATTACATTTATTTTTGTTTTTTTGGTGTTTTATTTACCTTTTTGTAATATTTATATTTATATTTTATGGTTCTATCAATCATAGTAAAGCCTTTTATATTTGTTATTCTACCACCTAAAAGGAAATTATAGGGTTTGTCTCTAAAATATTGAATCATATACTTGGATAAGAAAACTAAAAAAATATTATTTTAGAACAATGGGTATTTCTAAAAGGAATATTTTATAATAGGATCTCACACATTTAAAAGTTTATTTCTTAATGGGTATCAATATTATCTCATAGCATATGAGGTTGGAAATTGGACAAGATTATTGGTGATCTGAACCCCAATAAAATTCCTCTGTACTTTTTTTTATTTCTACTACAATTAATGGCTTGAAAAAATAAAACACTATAATTTCATTAATAAATAAAATATAGATATATTTTTCCATCAATTTACAAAATATATTTCAACCCCCTAAATTCATTACTAGAACATCCAATGATCGACAAATTGGTTTCAGGGCTTGTTCAATAGATCTATGGGTCTAAAACCAAAAAATTCTATGAGAGATTTGTCTCTGATATCTTATCATCTCTAATAATTATAATCTGATACCAAAAAATTACTATCAGATCAAGGTTAATAGATCTGTTTCGTGAATGGATATCATTATTAATTATATTAATCATTTTGAATATAGTTATAATATTTATTTGTATATTTTTTATAACTTGATCATCTTAGACCTAATAGTATAAGTAATATAATCTTTTATAAGATTAAAGGTGTCAATGAAAATGATAGATTGATTTCGAAAACCCACATTCTATGATGGAAATAATTATGGCTAATAGAATGATATAATGGAATACTACCTAAAAATGTTTGGATCACTAGACTGTCATATAGAATCCATACAAAGTACACAAGTATTATCAAGAGAAAAATTTTGGTAATGAAATTGTAAAATATTATTGTAATTATTAAGATAAAAATATTTTGTATTGTTTTATAAGTTTAATTGTTTATATACATGTTTCATCTTCTAAGACGACATAAGATATATGTAGTAAACTTCATGTGACTCACTATGGGACATAAAATATAAAGATAACCAAGTTAAGAATAATCTATGTAGAATACATGTTCTTCAAGATTGGATATGAAGTGTCAATAAAACATATGTCCGATTAGTTTACAAGTATTACAAATGGTTTAAGTTCTCATGTAGAAGAACTGGACAAAAATATCTTGTTTAAAGAGTTAAAAGAGATCTAACTAAAATATTGTATGATAAGAGGGTTTCCATTGATGAGAGTAATAATTTTGAATATTATAACTTAGATGAATTAATATGATCTTTATTGCAATATGAGGTTGTGATAGAATAATTTACCTATAAATAGAAAAGGTAGGGGTTTTAAGAAAAATATATACAAAATATACAACACTTATGAATACGAGTTGTATGAAATTGATAAATAGATGGATCACTTAAAAATTATGTTTTTCAAGTTCATGAAAAATAATATTCATAAGAGGCAGTTTAGAAGAAATTTCAAAAAGGATCACAAGAAATTTAATTATAATAATAATGATTTTTTTCTGAATTAAAATGTTATGAGTGTATGAAGAAAGAGAACAATAGATATACTAATGAAAAATAAATTATCCAAATAATTAAAATGTAAAAAGGAGAAAAGGTCATTATTTTTTGGAGTTTAGGACTGCTCAGACACTACTGACTCTAGACATGATTCTAGATGTGAACTATAGACAAGGAACATTGTTTTAATGGTTGTAATGTGAGGGGAAAATGATTCTTTTTCGATCAATTAGTTAATAATTCTAATAAATATCATGACTTTATGTTTTAAAATTAAAATTAAACTTATTATCATTCATGTTTTGATTCCAATTCCATTAATTCTAAATTAAAACCATTGTTTAATGAAAATGAAGAATTAAAAAATAATATCATCAGGATAAAAAAATTGATTTAAAAAATAAAAATATGAAGTTTGTTAAGTATAATGAGAAAATAAAAAGGCAATGTGATAATTTGAATATATATGTTTCTTATAATGATAAATTTATAGACAATTTTGATTCTGCAAAGATAAAATTAAAACTCCATTTTTGTAAACAAGAAAAAATTTAAGAGGTGAATAATAATGATCAAAAAGTAATTCCTAAATCATTTTTTAGTTTGTATCTAATGATTAAAATTTTGGTTTGAAACATAATAAATAAATTAACAAATTGAGAAACATAGCTTATAAATCTAATTTGAAGGTTCAAACTGAATTTTTAATTATTCAAAAGGAGAATATATATTTGAAAATAAAAGATTCATATCATAAATATAACTTATATAAAATTTTTCAAAGAAATGAAAAATATGATAAAAATATTTCATTAAATAAACTAAACACTAATAAATAAGGTTTTTTATAACCTTTTGAAACTAAGGATGGATACAACTAAAAAAATTAAAAGTTCAAATATAATTACATCCAATGTAACCTGTTTTAAATGTATAATAAAATAAAATTATGAGAGTAAATTTTTATTGAGATTTACATAGTCATTTAGAAATTAAAATGAATTTATTTATAGAGATCAATTTTTTAAATTTACCACAAAAAAATTATTTAAATCTATGTTGGTTTCCAAATTTTCTACTACTAATTTAATTGGACCAATGATAGCATGGGTACCAAAATGGTCTTCTTGATTTTTTGATTACATAAAATCTACATTTAAATACTCAAAGACTCATTGTATTTAGATAGTGGCTTCCACATGTTAATGAGAGGTTATATTTCTATGTTTTTTTCTATAAATTCAAGTTATGATGGCCTAGTCTCATTTGAAGACTACTCTAAATTTTATATTCAAGTTATTAGGGATTTTCATTTCTTGAAAACTGTTATTATTTAAATATTATTATTTATAAATGGTCCAAAAAATATAATAAGTATAGCCCAACTTTTTGTTAATGGATTAAATATTATTTTTGAAAATGATAATTTTTTTGTTATGAAAAATAAATGTGTTTTATAATATTTAAATATAAATGAGAATGTAATACTATATATTTTTATATATAAAAAAACAAATGGTTATGTTTTCAAAGGTTGTAAAAGAAGATGAGATTCTATATAAGTTGAACCATTGGGAATTCAAACATTAGAATTTTTCACAAAATATCAATGTATGAGTATGTTATAAAAAATTAAATTTTATATACTTGAATGTACATTATGTGTGATTATAATTATAAGGGTAAGAATCCAAAATATTGATCTAAATATGTAAATGATGTTAGTACAACTATAATTTTCAAACTATTAAATATCAACTTTTTTGACTTATAAAAAATACAAGTTTTCATTGTAAAAAATATTTTTTTATAGAAGGATATGATTACAGGAGATTCATATGGATATAAATCTTTTCAAATAAAATTTATAAGTTAATTATTTTCTATGATTTCTGTAAACATATTTAACACTTAAATTATCCTAAAATAATAACTATAAAATGTGATTGAATTGGGGAATTTTTTAATTTGTAATTTGATAAATTCTGCGATAAAAACGGATACAAATACTATTTTGTAGTCCATAATACACCACAAAAAATTTGTGTGGTTGATTGAAATAGTATATGTATATATATACATGAAATTTATAGATCCATTATTATAGAATTTAATGTGCCTAAAATTTTCAGTATGTAAATGTAAATATATATTTTCAATTTTTAAGTAGAGTATGTATTGTAAAATTTTTATATAATACCCCTTATGATGTTTTTAAAGGGGTTAAACCATTAATTGGTTATTTTAAGGAATTTCGTTAAAAATTATTTTTCTTAAATACAAAAGATAATTTTTCAAAATTTAATTCTAAAGGAGAATAAGGAATATTTTTAATATCCTACCATAATATAAAAGTATATTTAATTTTCAATAAGTGAACATTAATTTTTAATCATTTGAACTTGTTATGTTTAATGAAAAAATAAATAATATGAAAACATATGATATATTAAAAAATTATAATTACTTTTGGTATTTTAATATGGTGAAAATAATATCGAAGAAATGAGATTTCATCAATTGAGGGGAAGCATATCTCTACTTAAAATTATCAAAATAAGTGGAAAAAACATAAATACCATCTAATTTAGATGTAAAATTTGTATTTAGAAGCCTTTATAAAAAAAATATATTTTAATTTATCATGTAAATTCTAATTTTTTTGCTGATTTTTTTCTGATCAACATTAAAAATTAGTTAATTGGTTGAAATTATATAAATACAAAGAATGATAAATTAAATCATTTTCAATTAAATAAATTGTGGAATTTTCTTTAACTACTAAAATATAAACCAATAAAAAGAACACAATATTTTTTTCATAATAATCTTGATGATGTTGTAAATATAGTAAAAAAATAAGAAGAGTATCTCAAGTTTTTTCTGAGTAAGAGGGAATTGAATTTGAAAATTATTTTTCTCCCATTTCATATATGGATTAAATTATAATTCTGTTATACTTTTCTTCTTTTAAAAATATACATTCTTTTAGATGGATGTAAATGTGAATGTATAAATGGAATATTTTATGAGAATGTCTGTTAAAAAACCAATGGATTTGAAAATGAAAATTTTAAAAATCATGTTTTTAAAAATATTAAATCATTATATGGTAATAAGAAAGGTCCTAAATTTTGGTATGAAAGATTTTATGTATTTTTAATTTAAGAAATATTTTTAATGGAATTGTTCATCCATATTTTTTTTATAAAGATAACATCAAATGTAAATTTGACAATAGGGATTTATATTTGTGATATAGTATTTGGATAGATAAATTATTCTCTATATCTATAAATTTATATAAAATATTGGAATGTGAATTTGATATGAGTTTAATGGGAAACCCAAATTTTTCCTTCTTTTACAAAATTTTCAGATAAAAAGAAGAAATTTTCATAAATAAAGCTATGTATTCTAAAAAACTTGTTAAAAGGATTGATCCTGATTTTAATAAATATATAAAAGAACCAATGAAAAATAATTCCAAATTGGATATGGATGAATCTATAAAGACTGTTCAAATATAATTATATATAGGAATGCAAGGGTGTTTATTTTATCTCACTACACCTTGACCAGACAAAAAGGTTCTCTTTTTTTTATGTTATAGTTTTTATTATTTCACTACGAAAATTAATCAAAATGAATCTAAAATAGTAATTAGATATATTAATTGAAAAATAATCACTAGTTTTTTTATTCATATATATATATATATATTCATTATCTTACTCTAATATTGATTTTGGAGTTTTTGGATAGACCGGAAAAAAATATGTTTGTGAAATTTTTTTGGGTAAAAGTTTCATTTCTTGGTGTTCTATGATATAACTATCAAAAAACTTCTCATGAATGATTTTAATTATGTGGGTTCATTTATTTTTTGTGAATAATGTGTAAGGATTAAATAAACATTATGTTGTTTTACCAATATTTTTTATAAAGTTCGAGTCTTTTGTGATAATTCTAATGAAATTTCAATTTCTAAAATCCCTCTATAACACACTAAAATAAAACATATATAGGTTAGATTTCATTTTAGAAATTATAATTTAATCAAGTTGACATCTTCAATGAATTTTTTCAAATAAAAAATAACTTGATAAGAAATTCCAAAAATCGTCAGAATTTATCAAATTCTAGAAAATGAAATTTGAACATATTATCTTATAAATATAATTTTTTGTAATATATTTACATATTGTTTTATGTCTACATACTCTTCAAAATATATTTTTACATGTATATTTAATTCAAATGTTAGTAATGGGTTGTTAATACTAGTAATTTTTAAAAAGAACATTATTATTATAATTTTTTTTTGATTTTTCATAAATTTCAAAAAGTGTGGGTGTATAAATAGATTTTTTTAAATGATATATTTTATAATTTTAAAATAGGGGTATATTTTTTGAGTTTGAATATTTATACAAATAATTTAATATTTGTGTTTTTATAAATGAAATATTACTCCCATTAAATTTTATTGAAAATGTTTAAACATTTATATTTTCAAAAATTTAATGAGAAGTGTAAATTTTTTAAAATAATATTTTTTAAAATTATATGAGTACATGTATTAATAATTGAAAATATTTTTCTTATCCTATTTTAACCTAATTAAATTAATATTCATATATTTTTATAATATTATTCCATATGTTATTTTGTTGTTATAGTTTTAAAATATATTTTTCTTCTATGTTGTCAAATATTCAATTTTAAAGTACATATTTTACATTTTAAACATGTTACATTTTAAAATATATATATATAAATATATATATATATATTTATTAGAGGATGATAATATGGAATAAAATTTGAGTCATGGGTGTTCTATAATATTGAGGATTCTTTAAATGATATTTACATAGCCTAAATTCTAAAGGAATAACACATATATCCATTCGAGAGGAGGGAGTGTTGACATAGCCAAATGATAAATGGGATTCATGTAGATATTTTTTTATCAATTTTCACAAGGGAATGAAATAGTATTTCTGAGTTTGGTTCTATGTAGTCCTTTGAAGACGATTTCTACATATTAATTTTTAGAAGAGAACCATGTAGCTGATTTTTGTGTAATAGTTTTTTTAGAAAACATATTGAATCAATACACTACACTCGACCCCACATGAAACAATATCATTGACTACATATTTTCGTTTGACTACACCAGTGGTAGCACATGATGCTGAGCACCCCTGTTACCCACCATGTAGGTTACAGGAAGTCGTTGTGAGGTGGCCTTCTTAATTATAATGACTCAGTGTGATTACTTAACATATATATTTAATATGAATCCAAGATCACCTATTGTGTAGTAAAACCCATACGTAACATAAAATTTGTTGCAACACATCAAAATTAATTTGAGTTTTGACCATGAGGTATATGCAACTGGTAATGTGTTTCATTATTCCAACCATCTGAATTTGTTTACTTTCGAAATGACTAATTTGTTATATCACATGATTTATTAATTAATTTGAGTTACATAGTTATTTTTAAATGTAAACTCATTGTATGTGATGGAATAAGTAGTGTATCCCCTATGCATGCATAGTCTGTATAGTGATCATGAGTCTTATTACATATGCCTTCAATACATCAGTTTAATTATTTTTTTGAGAAAAAGAAATTTTATGAAACTTTGTTTATTTATTTTTTTATAAAATTATCAATTGTAACTTGATATATATTTTTCTCAGTATTTTATGGACTTGTAAAATATATAAATTTTCAATTGGATTTTTTATAAATTATTGAATTAAAATTATTATTGAAATTTTTAAAATTTTCATTTTATTCTTTTTAGGGTCAATTTTCTATAATATTTGATTTATTCATTTATTAAAAATGTATGGTTGAAATTTAATTTTATTTTATTACATAAAATAATCACATTTAATTTAATGAATATATTATGAAATTTATTATTATGTCATATGTAGAAATGAAAGATATTCAATATTATTAATATTCCTGCATTGGGTAATAAAACATAATGATTTTTTGAATTATTTTATGAACTTGTAATCACTATATAGTGGTGATTTGAGAAGTTAAATCCTACACCTAGATATCATAGAAGATTTTTGGTGATTTTTTCATAAATATTTATCAAGGAATACAATGAAAATATTTATTCTTTGACTCTTAATGTATTTTAAAATTCTTATCGATATAATGATATTCATGATATATAGTAAAATTATTTTCTAACTATTGTTCAATTATTTTGATAATAAAATAAGTTCTACATTCAAATATTTAATTTTATAGTGATCAATATCATTGAAATTCAACATCCTCATCCTCAAATCCTTTTTTTAGATTTAGTTGTATTTATTTTAATAATATTATCTTTTATTTATACATTTGAAATATTTTTATGTTTGGTTTATTCTTCCACCAATAAAAATTAGGTCTTTTCTATTGTTTATTCTACCACCCAAAATGTTTTTTTGTTGTGACTCCCAAACAATGGTATGGTCACAGACTAGTTTAAGAATCCTGTAAAAAATTTGGGTTGTACCTATAGGTATTTAAAGAGGGTGTGGTCTCTACCAAGTTATCACACCTTTAAATGTTAGTATCTTATAGGGCACTGATATTAACATAGAGTAGAAATGTTTAATCAGTGGACTAATATAATGGTGTTTTGAATACATATAAAATATTTTTTTATTTCATTTTATTTTAAATGAACTTCATATATTGGACATATAAATCTTGTAAATTGATTTAATAAATATAACTCTAATTAAATTGTCCCTAATTTTTTAAATTACTATGCACCCCCATTTATTAATTTTTTCAATATCTTATGATCTAATAAATGTATGAATATTCACTAGTTACTATATCCACATAAATGAAATATCTTATATTATATTGTATGGTATTGGATTATTTAAAAAACATTCCAATGACAAGATACTATCATTGAGTTGTTATATTTGTAAATACTTGTGTTCCTATGGTTTTTTATTTTGTTATTTTTTTAAGAAAAGTGATAAAATATTAACAGTATAGGAGGGTTATTTAAAAAATTATGTAAATATAAAAATAAAATATAAGTGATTCCACCCTTCCCACTCTCAGAGATCAAAAATATATTTATTAGTATTTTCATACTATAGTTATAGGGATTCATTCAGATTTCAATATCTACAGATTCCTTTTAAAATCCATCCCATGACGATCTTGGTTCATTATATAAATACTTGTTTCTTTATAGGACACATACTCTAATATTATGACTCCTTATTAATCATTATCTTTGATAAAAGTTCATTTTATCTTGATTGTTTTTATATTTGAATGATGAATACGATTTTACTATTATTCATATAACTCAAGTGTTCAAAATTGTTGGCAATAACACAGGTTACATAAAACCATATGTTTTTTTGTTGTTTTGTCAACTATATCAATTGAGTTCATGCTGGATTGGATTTTACATGTCCACCCATTATCATTTTTTAAAGTGATACACATTAAATTATTTCATAAATAAGATATATCAATATATAAAGATTCAATAAAGCTATGGAATTTGAATTTATTTCATCCATTGAACCAACCTAGTACACATCTGTATAAACCAATAATATCTTATGTGGAATTTTGTAATAAATAATCCTAAACTTCACTGTGTGACTATTATACCAATTTATTCTTTTCAAAAATTTCATGTTACTTTAATTAGGGTTTGTTAGGTATTGAGAAGTATGACAAGTATAAAAAATAATATCTTATTTGTGGCTATTAAATACTAGAATCTTCCAATGATCAGCCTATATAGGGTCACATCAACAAGTTTTCCATTATAAACCTTTGATAATTTGATTTTGGTCTCCGTCTGTGTAATTATTGGACTTAAATCTACCATACCAACCTTTTTTAGGAACACTTTGACATATATATATTTATATTTATATTTAAAAATTAATGTTCATTTATTCCCTTAAATGGGTTGTAATCTATGGAAATATTTAAGTTCTCTAATAAAATAAAACTCGAATTCATGTATCATATAATAATAAAAACCATTCATTGTTATTAATATGATAAGCTATTTTTTCATCCTCAAAAATGAGAACCAATATATATTAATTATTTTACTTATTTATGTAGATAATATGATCAAATCCACCAATCTATGATCTATTCCTTTTCAGATATTGATCAATCCCTTAGTATTGGACACTTCGTTATTAATTTAATCAATATAAGTCATTCATTATTTAGTACACTTTATTTTCATCTTCATAAAAAACTATCCATTATTTCTATGTGAACCTCTTATTCATGAACTAAATTTAGGATTGTTCTTTTCACATCCATCTGATAGTATTTGAATACACTTTACAAATACATATTAAAAAAACAACCTTATGATTTTCAACAGCTTAACTGGTGGAATTTTATTTTCTATATCAATGCTCTCTATTTGGGAATATCATTTTCAAACTAATCATGTATTTTTATACATCACATTGTCCAATTACTTGGGAATATTTTTAAATACCAATTTGGTTTTGGTCACATTTTTATCTTGTATCCTTTTAACAACTTCCCATGTTTGTTAATTTCAATTTTTTCATGATCTTCATGCATATATTTTAACCCACATTCATCTTCAATAGCCTATTTGAAAATTTTAGGTACACATGACAAAGAATATAGGTTTTATAAACATTTATAATATTTTAAAATAAGGTTCCCTTTCATAATTTTTTTTCTTCTATTTTGACTTGTTGTCTATACCATTGAATGGATTTATTTTGGGTTTTGCTTTCTCACCATCATCACAATATTAATTTGGAATGCTAGTTGTAAGATGCCCAAATTTTCCACATCAGAATAAGCGTGTGGTATATTTCCATTATGTATCCATTATTTGTTATTAAGGATAGAAGAAATAAATGAAATAATTCCATTACCCGAACCTCAGGGCCCATGCCGTGACAACCCCAAGACCACATTCCATAGGCCAGGGGCTGGAAACTAGCACCGAAAGGCATATTCCCTAGAACCCGGAAGCCATTGCCTTTTTAACCTGTAACAAAAAATACCAAGCACACTTGAAGATACAAACTCAAGTAAACAGAATAGTAAACAGAGTGAGGATAGTAAGAAAAATGGGCGAGAATACAAGCCCGACTAGAAAGTAAATGGAAAACAGGGAAGTGAAATAAATTTGATATATGAAAAGTATCTCATGTATCATACACCATGATTCATACCATAAGGGTAGGTACCTCTCATGAATGGTTGTCTCTATGGTTCGCCTAATCTATCTTCTACTTCCAAGCTACCTCTAGTCCTAGTACTCTCATCCTCAGTCAGTGATGTCCATCTTCTGCACCAAACCCGATAGGGTTCGGGGATGGTCTCGTGTAGGGTTGAATATAATGATACTCATTAGGGACCCTGAGACCCCCAAGGCCTCACAAAATCCACCAATGATAAACCACACATCAAGTAATAAACTGACACCCCTACATTGGTATATGCCCATAATATACCTAAGTTATCATGTAATCCCATCTCAATCATTATGAAAACACATATTCCAATTCAAAAGTACAAATCTCAACTGTTCCACCAAATAAAGAATACCACTTAGGTAAGTACCACATAGGTACTCCACACAGAATAATACCACCATGGTATTACCACAAAGAAAAGTACCACACAAGTACTGACTCATCTCACACAAGTTATAACATAGGTACATTAGTAAAAATTATTAGATGTAACTACTAAATCATATTACTCTATTATGACGCACTACAACTTACCAACACATGATTGCTAAGTGTTGATCTAGATAAGATCTCTAAGTGATGACCCACACATGATCGGTTATTGCTGACCCCAATAGGATCACTCAGTGTAGACCCACACAGGATTGCTTGATGCTGACCCACACATGATCGATCAGTGCTGACCCAGAGAGGATTTCTAGTTGCTGAACGACATAGGATCACTATTCATTCTTCTCTTCACAGCTAGCTATTCTGTTCTCGCACTATGATTTATCATCTCTAGGAGTGTCTGAACCTCAATCCACTGGTCGATACTCTGACTGCCTTGAATATCCATGAATAAGTATCACAAAGGACCACCTCACCATAGGGGTCTCAATCTAATTGACGGTGCGTCAATCGGATGTATGGTCTATGAGTTATTAGCCTTTTAGTCACGAGGGCCTGGTCAGATTTGTGATTGACCCAAACCGACCATACTCCATCTTTATCCAAATCATAAGTGGGGTATACTCAAAGGGACTGTCCTACCCCAGGGTTTCTGGGACTACAAACGGTTCTAAAAAGGACATCGGGTGCCAATATTATGGCCAAAATAGTGCAAATGGGTCGAAGTGGGTCCGGGTCCGGCCCGACCCGGCTTGGGTCAACTCAGCCTGACCTGCTGGTTCTGGCCTAGCCCGCACTGGGCGGCCGGCCTGGGTGGCACAGGGCGATGCCTAGTCTATGGGGGCCATGAAGGCATGGGAGCCATGCGGGCCGCCATGACCGTGGGGCGGTAGAGACCGCGGAGGCCGCGGGGTGGTAGAGGCCTCCGAGTGGCGTAAAGGGCTTCACGTCTGTGAGGCCGCAAGGGCAGTGAGGGTGTCGAGGCCGTAGGGCAGCACGGAGGGCAGCGGTGCTGTGAGGAGGGTTGCGGTGTGGCGCGGAGTGCCACAGGGTAGCAAGGCCATGGTGCAGCAGTGGCCACGGGGTGGTGAAGGCCGTGGTGCGGCGCGGAGGGCCACGAGGCGGCAAGGCCATGAGGGCTGTGAGGGCGACAAGTTTGTAGGGCTGCGAGTCCCTTGGGCCGCGAGGCCGTGGGACATTGGAGGCCGCGGGGCGGTGGTCCTCCATGTATGGCAGTGCACCGTGGTCGTGCGACGTGCCTACACCAAGGACCGTCTTGACCGGTCACCCTCTATTTCTCACCATCATCTCGGCAGGCCTTGGTGCCCGTCGCGGTTCATGAGTTCTACCAGTGTCACACGCCGTCACTAGTGGCCATCACCATCGCGAATAACACACCATTCAAGAAGAACGTCAGAGGG
This sequence comes from Viscum album, assembly GCA_963277665.1. Classification (NCBI taxonomy): domain Eukaryota; kingdom Viridiplantae; phylum Streptophyta; class Magnoliopsida; order Santalales; family Viscaceae; genus Viscum; species Viscum album. The sequence continues at coordinate 1,076,803,425 of OY728129.1, forward strand.
GTTCGGGCAATGTATGTTTGGCCCTCACCCTCTATGTTAGAGTAGTAGAAAACTGCTGAACGAAAACATGAATTAAGAACATCAAACACTAAAACATCCTACAATTGATTATTCCCAAACCTGCAAAAGAAATCATCCGCTGATCAACTAGTTTGAGAGTTGATCCGCGTTATTTTTTTATAAGGTAAGAACATGAGAAACATTAATCACACATAATTAAACCCCTGACTCGTTTGTTTGATGACATCGATGAGGAGGGATAGATGGATGTTGGTGGTGTCGGAGTTTCCTCGATCATTAGTTCGTTCATTGTTGGAGATCCATCGATGGAGTTTGTAGAATGATTCATTGAAGGAGAAGAGTTATTTGTTGGCATTCTTCGTTGGAGAAGCTCTTCCACTAGTTCTACCATATCCTTTTCCAACCCAACAATCCTCTCTCAATGGATAAGGTACCAAAATAAAATATGTTTTAACATTTTAATTATTGGCACCATTATGTTGGAATCATTATGATGGCATAATTAATAAAAGGGTCTGACACAATTTATGTGGGGGAAGTCCAAGAGACTTCCCCACATTTAAGTGGGTGATTCAAGGGTTGGGTGGTCCCTGCATTTGAATTCAAAATTGGGAGGTTTAATTCTGGTGGTCTCCCACCTCATAACATTCACATGGGAGGTTGAGGCTCATGTGGTACCCACCACCATAACCCATGTTGATGGGTTTCTAAAAAAATGATAGACATTTTTTTATTTAATTATTTCAATAAAAGTAAAAAAATTATCTTTCACTATTAACCCAATGTGGTCAAGGTGAAAGTCCCCTTAAGCAAATACCGGTGCTATGAGTTCAACGGTGCCCTCAGATTTAAAATTCGAGCACCGGTTCAAAAGATACAAAAACCCACTAGTACATTTATAGAATGTACCTGAAAAAAGGTTCATAAATTCATTCCAGGCACACAGGGCCTCAAAAACACACACCGTCAATTTTCGCGAACTCATAATATTCTCATATATAAAAAAATTACTTTGAAATTTCAGGGAATTACATTTTCCCCACCTCAGGGTTTTCTATCCCCATAGGATACAACTCAAATTAAGGGAACAAGTGGGGGAACTGAGAATGTATCTAAGCCTCCTGATCCCATGTGCTCTCTTGAAGGATTTCTTGCTACCAGTGAACGAGCACCAAAGGTATCAACCACCCACGAAATACCCACTCTTGTATATCCTCAATCTCTATTGGAAGCTTCGTAAACATCATCGCATCATCAATGTCCAGCTCACCGTGGTCAATGCTGTAAGAAGGGTCATGCAAATATATCCTCACCTGGGATACATGGAAGACGTCATGCATCTAAGAAAACTGAGGGGGAAGTGGTAGGTGGTATGCCACCTCTCTAACTCTACTGAGGACCTAGAAGATCCAATGAACCTCAGAGATAACTTGCTGCCTTGGAAAAATCTCTGCAACCCTCATCAAGGTGAGACACATAGAAAGAAGTTGTCGCCATCCTCGAACTCTAGCAGTATTTATATCATATCGGCATAAAACTTCTGCTTTCTCTGTGCAGTCATCATCCACTTCTAGATGATCTGGACCTTCTCTACGGTATCTCGTACCATTTATGGTCCCACTACTGCTCACTTTTTTGCGTTAGTCCATCACAGTGGGGATCTGTAAGGTTTCCTGTACAATGCCTCAAAATGTTCCATCCAAATGGTGGAGTGATAGATGTTGTTGTATGAAAACTCCACCAAAGTCAAGTGATCCTACTAGCTACGACCGAAGTCGAGGACGCAAGCACACAATATGCCCTCAAGGGTATGAATGGTCTTCTTAATCATTCCATCTGTCTGAGGATGGAAGGTGGTGCTCAAATGAAGATGCATCCCAAAAGCCTCCTACAATCCCTTCCAGACCAGGTAAGTGAAACATGTATCATGATCAGAGACAGTCATCGAGGATACTCCTTGCAGCTGCACAATCTCATGCACATAGAGAAATCACAAGCTCTCTACTGATCCTTCCTCTCTAATCGGTAGAAGTGGTCCGACATGGTGAGTTGGTCGATGATCACCCATATAGTGTCATGACCTCTAGATGTATATGGATGTCTTATCACGATGTGCATGGATATCCCATCCAACTTCCACTCTGGGAACTATAAAGGCTAAATAAATACTGACATTACCTGATCCTCCTCCTTCACTTGCTGAAATGTGAGGCATGGAGAGACAAACTATGCTACTGCTTTTTTCATCCCTAGACACCAGTGCTGTCATCGGATGTCCTAGTACAGCTTCACCACTCTGGTATATACCGCTATAGGGGACGTTTGGAACTCCCTCAACACTTCCTCTTGAAGTGATAATAGTACCATGGTACATCCTCTCAAGAGGATGACATGCTCCCCACCTTCATAAAATCCATCAGGCAACTGTCCTGGGGATATATGAGTATTTCGTGCCTCTCAGTTAGTGTCTTCGTACTCCGCCTCCCTGACTAGCTGAAGAAGTGGTGGAGTGACAATAGGAGACTGAAGAAAATCTTCTCCATCCCGTTCCAAAATCGATATCTACAAAGTATCCAACTGCTTTGTCACCTCACCTAGAAGTAGTATACCAGATCTTCTGCTGAGTGCATATGCTACAATGTTCCCCTTCCCAGGAGTATAGACAACCTCGAATTTATAGTTCTGGGGGAACTCATGCCAATGTCGGTATCACAGGTTCAGGTCCTTCTGAGGGAAGATATACCTGAGACTCTTGTGATCATATTAGACAGTAAAACGTTTTCCCATCAGATAGTGTCACCACATCATCAAAGGAAATACCATTTCTTCTAACTCCAGTTCATGGATAGCAAAGTTATGCTCGTCTTTTCTTAGCTATTGAGAACCGTATGTGATCACTACTATCTCTGGAATCAAGACACATCCTTGCCTAGTAGAAGATGTGTCGTAGTTGACTACATATTCTATTCCCTTCTCTATAATCCACAAGATGGAGGAACTAGTCATCTTCAGGCTCAACTCTTGAAAACTCCGATGGCGTCTCTCCGACCACATGAAGGGTGTACCCAACTTCTTCAACGCTGATAGTGGTGCTGTAAGTCTGAATAAATCATGCACAAATCTCTGGTAGTATCCAGCCAAACGCAAGAAAATATGTACATCTGTCACTCTCCGGGGTGAATCCCAAGAAAGTACCTCCACAATCTTCACTAGATCCACTGCATCTCCAGCCTCCGAGATGTCAATTCCCAGAAAGTGAACCTCTCAGATCTAGAACTGGCACTTCGAGAGCTTACCATAAAGCTGGTGCTCTCAGAGTGTGACATGTATTACCTACAAATGGTAGGCATGCTCCTCCTCAGTAGTCAAGTAGATTAGGATGTCTTCGATGAATACTACTATAAAACGATGAAGGTATGACTGGAAGATCATGTTCATGAGTCCTATGAACACTTCTAGATCATTTTACATGCCTAATGGAATAACCAAAAACTCATAATGGTCATACCAACATCTAAAATCCATATTTTTTACATCCTCATCTCGTACTGTGAGCTGGTGATAGCCTGATCTGAGGTCTATCATCGAGTACCACTGTTCTCTTTTCAGCTGATCAGAGAGGTCGTTAATCCTCGGAAGGGGGTACTTGGTCTTCATGGTCACCTGGTTTAGGTGCTGATAGTAAACACAAAGCCTCAAGCTCCCTTCCGCCTTCCTTTTGAACAAATTAGGGGCTTCCTAAGGAGATACGCTGGGACGAATGAATCTCTTCCCCTGTAAGACCTCTAGTTGTACCCCCAACTCATGAGGCTATATAGGATCCATCTGATATGATGGTGTAGATATCAGTGTCGTCCAGTGATAAAATTCAATGTAAAAGTCCACCTATTTATGAGGAGGTAGACTTGGAGCATCATGAGAGATTACATCTACATACTGGTCTACCACTACTATATAGATTAGACTCTCCACATCCTTCACTCTGAGGGTAAGGCTAACCAACTAATGAGTGATTGGATGCACCCTCCTCCGGGTAAGTCCATCTTATGATGCAAAGGCTCCCATCTCTCTGGTAAAGGTAAATTTGGTCCCATCCGTGTAGACACACCACACTTTGTGCCTAATATAGTCAATCAGAGCATGAAATATAGATAAAATTTCCATACCCAAGATGACATTGTAGGGCCTCAACTCAAATACTTGGAGATCCAAGCCAAAGCTCTCTCCTCCTAGAGTAATCTCGCACTTCCAGTACCAGTGCGTAATCGTCAAATCCACTCATATAGGAGTCACTAGCCGTAAGGATCGAGCCAACCACTCCTTCAGAATCTTTGAGCTTTGAAAAATGGTAGGGGAAATAAAAGAATTACAGGAACATGTTTCTATATGTACTATAGCTAAGGTGGAGTAGAAATAGATCATACCTAGTATAATATCCAGAGCGTCGTGATAGTAGGCCTCAGCTACCTGGAGCTGAGCTCTCCCCTATCCTCTTTCTCCCTGTGGTTGGGGTGGACCACCTACTGGTGGTAGCGGTAACATCTCGAATCATCTCCCACCACTAACTGCAAAATCAGCTCCCCTACCACGTCTGCCTGCTCCCTGTGGATCTCCTCATTGAAACTTATGTCTCTGCATGGGCGTTCCTTTGAACTTATACTTATCATCTGTATGACTGTTCAGATAGTCACAAGCCATGTGACCCTGCCCACCTCATGTGTAACACTACTAACTTTAAGCACTTCTGGCTCTGCATTGTATGCCCCACACAACAAACCTTGAATCATGTGGTCATCCACCTGTTGGTCTCGTCCACTTGTACCTCAATGGAATCTATCTCCTACTAGCTACGGAAGACCCTACTACGTGATGTCTGTCGGTGGGTTTCACTACTGGTTTCTGCTCGAAAAAAAAACTCTGCAATAAGAGGGCTATCTCTGACACCCCTCCTACGTCAGGATGATTAAGGAAATCATTGAAGTCTTGATCTCTCGCACGAGCCCCAGCTCGAAGTTCCGAGCACTGAATAATTGGTTATGCACCATATTCATGGACTAGTTTGAGTGGTTATTGAATCTCGATGAGTACTGAGATACTGTAATTCTGCCCTACTTCTGAAGAAGAAGATCTTGTATGCGCACTACGTGATGAGTCACTAGAAATAACTTTTCCTGAAATAGGATCTCGATGTCTTCCCAGAGAGGAGTCTCCGTGTCATGAACCCGAAGCATCAACATCCACAATCTTCCTGATGCTTCCTGTAGAAGGCTAGTGGACAAGATCCTCATGAGATCAGATGATGTCTCTACTAGTCAAAAAACTCTCACCACAGACTCCAGCCAATCCTCAGCCTCCTGTGGGTCCATCTCTCCCCTGAACCTGGGTGGCCTCTGGCATTGGAAGTTGTGCAACACGCTCAAGGGGCGTGCACCCTCTATTTTTGGGGCTAGTGGCATAGGTGTAAAATGGGTTATGGTACCACAATTTATCCCACTGGTGCCTCTACTGGAATAGGGCCATGCACTAAGGCCTCATCACTCGGTGGGCCATCAGTGAGTACTATATCTGGAACCCTAGAAGGCTGTCTACATGGAGGAATCCTAAAATGAAATAGGTTCACCATAGTCAAAAATTTATTCCTGGTGAGATGACTCAAAAATATCACAAAAAAACTCTTCAAAACACACACGCAATCAGTGTTTTCTTTCACTGATTCAGAAATTAGAAGTCAGGGTCCTGGTGTATGGATACATTAGCCACCACACCAACACTGGATTCCCAAAACTGATAACCACACTCTTTAAACCTAAGAATATTGTCATTAAAAAGAATGATCAGCATAATATGTTCTACAGTATAAGCGACTCCTATGATACAAATTTTTCATGACCAGTCCCCCAGGGCCGATGCCATGACTACCCCAAGACCGCCTTCCATAGGCCAGAGGCTGATGACTAGAACCAAAATGTATATTCCCTAAAACCAGGAAGGCATTTACTTTATATATTGTAACACACACAACCAATCACACAACAAGATACGAACACAAGTAAACTGAATAGTAAATAGAGTGAGTATAGTAATAAAAAGGGTCGAGAATACCGCACAACTAGAATGTACAAGGAAAACTAGGAAGTACAAGATGTTTAATAGGTGAAAAGAATCTTCTAGACCATCCACCAAAAATACAACATGAAGTGTTTGTAAAACTCATGAATGGACGTCTCTATTTTTCTCCTTATCTAACGTCCACCACCGAGAAAAATCCTATCCCGGTACTCTCATCCTCAGTAAGCGATGTCTATCTTCTACACCATGCACAACATGGATCAAGCATTTCCCTTATAGGGGTGAGTATAATGATATTCAGTAGGGACCCCGAGATCCTCAGGGTCTCACAAAATTCACCATTGATAAACCAAACATCAAGGAATCAACTTAAAACCCTACTCAGGTATATTCCCATACATATACCTATGTTTTCAAGTAAACCGATCTCAATCATGAGGAAAACACAAATTCCAACTCAAAATCCCAATGCTCAATTGTTACGAAAATGAAAGAATACCATGTATGTAAGTACCACATGGGTACGCCACACATGAGAATACCACCAAGGTATTTCTACAAAGGAAAGTACCACACAGGTACTCACTCAGCTCTCACCAGGTATAACATATGTACAATTTTATAGATGATTAGATGAATCTAATGAGTCATATTACTCTGTTATGAGGCACTGCTGTTGACCCACACAAGATCACTCGGTGCTAACCCACAAAGGATCACTAGGTTCTGGCCCACACATGATCATTCAGTGCTGAGCCACATAAGATCGCTCGGTGTTGACCCTCATAGGATCACTCCATGTTGAACCACATTGGATCCCTAGGTGCTGACCCACATATAATTGCTCGGTTCGGACCCACATAGGATTTCTAGGTGATGACCCACACATGATCGCTATCCATTCTTCTTGCCATATCCAGCTACAAGGTTCTCACACTAAGCATGATCGTCTCCGAGGGGGTCCACATTTCAAGCCACTGGTCGATACTACAACTTCCACGAAGTCCCACAAATAAGTATCACAAATAACTGCCACACCATATGGGACTAAATGCGATAGACGGTGCATCAATTTGACTTCTGGTCTGTGAGTTATTAGACTTTTAGTCCCAAGGGCCCTGTTGGATTTGTGCTCGATCCAAAATGATCGTACTCCAACATTATCCAAATCTCTATCGGGGTATACTGAAAGGGACTGTCTCACTATAGCGTTTTCGGTGTCATAGAAGATTATTCAAATTGATGTCCAATGCCAATGTAGTGGCCAATGGAGCGCAAATGGGTCAAAGTGGGTCTGGGTCCGGTTGGACACGATGGGACCGTCCTGGACCGACCTAGTTTGGGGCATCCCGACCAGACCCACAGGGTCTGCCCACTGGTTCCATCCTAGCCCATGCTAGGTGGCCTGGCTTGGGCAGGACAGGGTGGCGCGGAGGCCACAAGGGTCATGAAGTCCATGGGACCCAAGGTTACCTTGGGGCGGCAGAGACCATGGTGGCAGTGGGGCGATGAGGAGGACCGTGACGCGGCACGACCACATGGTCCATAAGGCGGAAAGGCCATGGGGTTTGCGAGGGCGGCACAGACATGGGGTGGAGTGGAGGGCCGCATGGTGATAAGGAGGGCTGAGGTCGGTGGAGGCCACGGTACGGCGTGGAGGGCCGCGAGGCAACGAGGCCGTAGGTTCCATGAGGGCGGTGTGGTTGGGGGTGGGGCGGAGGGCCGCGGGGCGGCATAGAGTGCCACGGGTGGCAATGCCACTAGGAGACGGAGACTATGGGGTGAGGAGGAGGGCCAGGAGGCAGCTAGGACACTAAGGCCTTGAGGGTGGCAAGGCCATGGGGCCATGGGGCAGCGTGCTGCTGAGGTGGGTCGGGCGGTGCGGACTTCCACCATGCCTTCATCGGCAGATGGCAAGACCGACCTCCATTTGTTTGTCGCCTTCGTCACAGCCAACCAAGATTTGTGAGTTCGACCAGTGCCAAACACCGACACCGGTCACCATCACCATCATGAAGAACACACCATTCATGAAGAACGGTTGAGGGGTCATGACATGTTTGTTTGGAAGGCACCCTCCGTGTTAGAGTGGTAGAAAGTGAATAAAAAAACTACAATGAAGAACATAAAACCCTAAAACCTACTGCAATTGATTATTCCCAAACCCACAAGGAAATAAACCGTTGATAAAATACTTATATATTTGATCCATGTTCATTGTTTTAGAAGGGAAGAACATGGGAAACAATAATCATAAATAATTAATCCCCTACATATTTTGTTTGTTGATGTCGATGAGTAGGGATAGACAGATGTCGGTGGCATCAGAGATTCCTTGATCCTAGATTCTTTCATTGTTGGAGATCCTTCAACGGAGTTTGGAGAATGATTCGTCAAAGGAGAAGAGTTATTTTTTGGCGTTCTTCGTTAGAGAAGCTCTTCCACAAGTTCTCCACTCTCTTTTTCCAACCCAAAAATCCTCTCTCAAAGGTTGAGGTGACAACATAAAATATGAATTAACATTTTAATTGTTGGAACCATTAAGTTGGCATCATTAAGATGGTCGTTGATGCTCCTTTACGTCACAAAGTCTAAAATAATGTAAAAGGAAATACCTGGAACCCAAAGTTATTCATCCTTTGAAGAAACATAAAAAATTGACAGAGGCTTGAACCAATATATAAATGCGCTTGGTTCGTGCAAGTTCCATGAAGGTCGCACATGTTCCACGAAGGTCGCGCAAGTATACTTGCGCGCCGCTTAGTGGTCACGCAGGTGACTTACGCGCCTTCTTTGAAATTCACCCAGGGACTTCTCCAGCCTATAAATACCCCCTGTGGGCCCCTCATTTCAGGGAAAAAAAATTTAATAACCTCATATTTGAGCTCCCGGGACCCTAGTCTCTTCTAAAAGTTTCTAAACACTTCTAAGGTAATTTCATACCTAGAACGGAAGATATAAAGAGGGGGAGGAAGGCCTATGTGTTGAAACTCATCCACAATTGCACGCCTGGGTGGCCAGCCCTTAAGGGAAATGGCCACACTTTCACTCCGCCTTACCCCTTCCACATAAATTGTGTGCATCTCTTCGGGAAGTCTCTAGGGGTAGTATTAAGGTCTTGAGAAAAGCCTCACACATTTTCTACCATAAGGATTGGATGTCGTGCAAGTACCCATATGTCGCATAGGTACACCTGCGTGACCAAAACATGTGGGCCCATGCATTACATGTGCACCCACACAGTACATGTGCGCCCACGCAGTACTTGCACGCCTCTCTTGGGGAAGTCTCTAGGGGTAGTTTTATGGTCTTCAGCCAAGCCTCACCCATGTTCTACCATAAGGATTGGTTGTCACTCAAGTACCCATGTGTCGCGTAGGTACACCTGCGTGACCAGGACATGTGTGCCCACGCAGTACATGCGCGCCACGTAGTACTTGCGTGCCCCTCTCTTTTTGGTTTCCATTCCTGCCCATTTCACCCCTCTTACACTTATCCACTTCTCCTCTTCCGGATTATGCCTTCAGAACTCTCTCCATAGCCATTCATGGCATTATTTCTTTGTAGGATTACTAATCTGAAAGGAATTCTATACAAAATCTCTTAAAACCTAGTCATTTACATATCCTCATGTCAATATAGTCAGAGGTTCCATTCATTCAACCTCATCCTTTAAGATGATAGAATCCTTAACATGGGCCTCCTTTTCACGAGTAATCTCTAGTCCAAATTCTCATTAATTTGGGCGTCCTTCTTAGGAGAAATCCCTAGGCCCTCATTAATTTGGGCCTCCTTTTCAGGAGTAAGCCCTAAGTCCCCTAATTTTGTCATCATCATTAGGAGTAAGCCCCAATCATAATTACCTTAACCTGGGATTCCTTTTTAGGAGTAATCCCCAGTATCCTTGTTCCTAAATATGGGCATCCTCCTCAGGAGTAAGCCCCAACCATGGTTGTCATAATCGAGGCTTCCTCTTCAATAATAAGTCCTATAGTCAAAGTCAACAAATATGGTTATCCTCAGGAGTAAGCCCCTAGTTTCATAACCTGGGCCTCCTTCTCATGAGTAATCCCCAGTCTTAATTTCTCTTAACCATCCTTAATATACTTTTGATCTGGTGTTTCTTCTCAGGAGTAAAACCCAATCATATGTCCCCTCCTAACTAGGGAAACTTCCTTAAGAGTAAGCCCAAAGATTAGAGTATCCAAATCTCCATAATGTACATACACCTTTATGGAACTTGTTCCTAGGTTTCTTCCCGGAAGTAAAACTGAATACTCATCTATTTTGGGCAATCATATATACATAATTCCCACATAATTGCATCTTTCATGGAATAATTGTTTGGTTTCACCAATACCTCTTGTTTCTCACACCGAACATGACTCACATGATCTTAGAGTGTAAAAAAAATCATGACATATTTCTTTGATCCATCAATCATGCATAAATATCATAATCCCTTACTCGATCTAAGTGGGTTCTGATTCCTATTCTAAATAAAGGATACATAGGTAGCCCATCTGCGTGTACGATCCCAACTCTAAAATAATTAATTTCCTTCTAAATGACAAATAAACTTCAAATTCCCCACTTAGTGGCTTTAAAATAAGTATGGTCTTCATAATGACCAAGAGACTTTTCTGTATTGAAGGATAAAATGGACTAAGAATCTCTAACAAATACAGATGATTCTCTATCGATGAATAACCTCGAATAAATATAAAAGATTCTCTAAATTTCCTACATATCAATCATTGATTGTCAGATCTAAAGGAAAGCTCATTTTATACTTGTTAATGTAATAAGGATTCACAAATATAACATAAATCTATAAAGAGAGTCATAGAGTAGACAATATTTCCCCTTAAAAAGGTGTGATGAGTTTGACCTCCCACCCTCTCGGCCAATGAAAATTCATAAGCCTCATCAGTCTACAACTAATGAGAACCTACCTTTGGAATGCTGGTCCAAATGGATATGGAATCATTGGATATTTCTGGTTCTACGAACAAACCCGTTAGAAACCGATTGGAATGTTTGAACCTTCAATTAAAGAGGTCATCCCCAATTCCGGAAAAAACAAAAAATGGCGAACCCAATGTGAATCCTTAAACAAGTAAATGTTATGTTTTTCTAATTTGTTAGGGCCCTATTTGAATTCAATGAGAGGGCCAAGAAAGTAATCAATAACATATGTGCTCATACAAAAGATGTAGTAGTCAAACTTATCTTTATTATGTTTGTTATATAAAACATGCACTATTTTCCTATATATTCTACATTACCCGAATAGATTCTCTTAAATTCACACATGTGAATACCTCTGATATGAAAAACTCTCATGTGAATGCATCTTCTTCTACTCATGCTGGATCATCGTCTGATCTGAGGGCGACATCACCTACTCAGCATCTTCAACACTAGGTATCGAATGCATTGGTTAAGGAGTACCGTCAACACAACACCATTCCATCACTGGAGGCTGCTTGACAAGCCCTCCAAGTGAACAACTCACCCTCGTCGTCTTGACAGCGACAACCAGTGATTAAGAATCAGGCGGTGCTAAACACCGTATCCAACAGTTTCCGGTCATTATCCCTGGAACAAAATCACCATTCACTCCGGTATTTTTGTGTAGGTGAATGAGCTTGTCCCTCCGAGCCTTAATTCAAGGATACATGAGTCATTCCCGAGGGCTCCCATCAACAATCTCCGCCAAACTAGCTCTGCAGTGTTCCCTCAACATGACTAGGGTTTCATCTCTAGGCATTCGGCTCAGGTTCTTCGAACCAGAGCAGGAATGACGAACCACTAGAGGCAACAACCAGTTAATAGTGAGTAGGTTCTCATCTATACCATCTTCAGAGAAGTCCACCAAACTAACATGGTGGAAATAAATGAATGGGCACACACACCCGTCTTTTTTAATTTTGTTGTCCAGCTGACTCGTCTGGCAACATCACGCCAATCCCACCAGAAAATTTCGGTATAGTACTATAGACAAGAACATACACTTATTTATATATGATCGACTAGTCAGCAGGCTCGTATGACTACATGTGATGGAGTCTGCCAACCCAATGTGTTGACAACTAGTAAACAGGAAGATACACATTCTTACACTCATCAATCCTGCCAGCAGCCTCATCTGTCAGTGTTGAAGGAGGATCGTCAACCACGTTCAGTGGAGTGAAATCAATAGGCAAACACACCTGCTAGTTCTGATCATGCCTACCAATAGTCTCGTTTGGTAGCATTCAGAGTAGTCAGTCGGAAAGCTCTAGTGACAAACAGGAGGCAGACTCAACTCTCGGCCCCCACACATGAGTACTGTCAAGATTCACTGATAGGAAAAGGAGCACAGGAGTAGGAACACACACCTACTCCAAGAACGGAAGGGATGTATATCCCCGTTCTGGCAGCTGAAGTCACCGAACATATTCTATAAATGATGAAAGAGCAGAAGAAAATCCCATGCTCATATTCTGGATGCCTGTCAGGATATTATAATAGCTTTAGTAGAATCTCTGGGAAAGAAAAATAATTCTATCCCTACCAGTGGAGTGACAAATCAACAGTTCACACCGGAACAGACACACACCTCTGTTCCAATCCAAGATGGTTGTGGGGCGTACTCCCCCATATCATACAGACAACCATGTCAGGAACATACACCTGGTTTGAGCGGAGATAATCAGCCTAACCTGATTATTTCTCCTGAGCAAGAACATACACCTGCCAATTTGAGTAAGAAGGCGTCTAAGAAGAAGACCCACCCAGCACAGTTAAGAAATCAATGGACCATCTGTGATAAGGCCTTACTCGATGCTGGATTTCTTGATGCACTCAGAAAACTATCTGTTTCAACTCAAGATTATGCTCTCTCAGTTCCCAATGGTGGGAACATTAATTCTAAATGTGTACATCAGATAATTTCCCATTAATGCTGGCTTCATGACAATTCGGTCGATCTTGAATTTTTATCTTCAGATGAGGGCCACAAGAATCCTCTGTGTTGTCAGAAGATAAAAGAGAAAAATGTTTCATCTTTTTCTGTAACCCACCATAGTGGTCCTCCCCATGATGATGAATTTTTCTATGAAAGTCCTCTCCGCAGTAGTAATTCACATTGAATAGAAAATTCTCCAGAATAAAATGTAGTGACGAGATGGCAATATTATATTGAAACACTTGAAAATGTGATGCCAGTCATGTATGATACTTTACCGTTATCATGTGAAATGCTTTCTAAATTATAAGATAGCCCAGGGTGTAGGTCAATATCCAAACCCCCCTGGGTCGTTCATCTTCTTGTTTGATCAGTGAATTCTCTACCAATCTTGTTGAATCTAATGAAGTAACAAGGAAGCACCAACTCTGTTCAAATTAGGTAGAAGAATCATCATTTAATGATAAAGAGGAAGTACTAAATATGAGAAAAGAACTGGAAAAATGTGAAGTTCTAGTTATGTTTTAGCATTTGGCTGATTCTCAGTATGACATTCCATAGATGTTGACAGATGATGGAATTCATGATATTCGTCTCAACATATGGAAAACTCTTTGTCAGTTGAAAAAGAAAATATTATCATATGATGAATATGAAAATCATTTCAACATAATAGAAGGGTTACAATGCCAAATTGACATGGCATCTCTCTCAGTTTCTTGATATCTGAAGGCTGAAAAGAAGCAGAGAGCCCTTCAGCGTACATGCCTTGGCGCACTATGAAGATTGCTCTAGTTAATTTCCAATGCCCCATATGTTATTCGTTTCTGATGATGTAGTGTTCATGGAGAACTAAATTTCACTGTGCTCTCTAGTCAGCAAAGCCCGCCGAAAATGGTTTCATGCAATGCTATTGGCCATGGCCGGCCAGAGTCAATGGGTTTTGTTCCTAGTCAAAAGAATTCCCAAGAACAGATGTCAACTAGTTCCTCTCAAAATAAAGAAAATAGATAACAAGTTGTTGAATTAATCATGCATCAAGCAAAGGAGATTATTGAAGAGGCCTATCGTTTAGAGAAACCACATCATCAAGTGACAGAAGTGTCATAAATCATCCAATGGTCTTTTGAGTCGGGTGATAAAAGTGGATGCATGTTGATGCATCTAGATAATTTCCGGACTAAGGTCCATAAGATGAAGAGATATTTCAAGAAGTTATCAGATATAGCATTTCAAGAACCACCCCAGCATGCCAGACTGGAGACTCTTTTAACCCAACCCTCAGAATCAACATATAGGATTCGAGGAGTTGAGAAAGAACAACCCTAGTCCACCGGACTGGGGACATTTTCAAATCCTCAATCCTTACCATAGAGAAAGTCATTATTCTATTTATTGGGGAAGAAGCCTCAAGATGAACGAAGATCCAAATTATTAGGATATTCCCTCCAAATTATGGTTCTTCATGAAGTTCCTGAGGGATCGAATCAACAAAAGGCAATGTTTCATCGAAGACATAGAAGAAGAAAATATCAAAAAAATTCTGACAAACGGGATGCAAGGCATTATGCATCAATTAATATCATCAATTCCGTCATTTATAATCCACCAGATGAGGTTCACTCAGAGGTATCAGATGAAGAGGTTCCTTATCAAGAAGTTGTATGCACAGACACAAATGAAGAAGGTGTGCGTACATGAAATCAAAGGCTTACTCAGAACCTAGGTAATCCTTCAAATAACCCACTTCCCCCTCTCCGAATGGTGTTCAGTAATAAGAAAGTAAAGAATTAGGTTACATACCCTTCCTATATAGAAGTCCAATCGATCTCCCAAGAGAAAATATTTGCACAACAAGAGGAATAAATGAAGTAATTGAGGAGGTTGAATGCAGAACTACTTCAGGGTAGTCTTCCTTCTAAGCATGCTGGAGTTAGTCAGTCAAAGGAATTTTTTGTGGCTACTGAGATGGATCAAGAATAACCTCCTTTATCTGTACACCCTCACAGGTCTAATCCTACGGGTCATGTGAAATAACAATTGGTAGTGTTACCATCAGTTGCAGCACCAACCACCACATCTGTACCAGCTCCATTCATTGCACCTATTCAGGTTCAAGCTCAACCGAATGTTTCTCAAAAGTTAATAACTACTATTTAGTCATTAACAGCTCATTTGGAAGCTATGGAGGGGAAGCATGCTCAAATTCAACCAGAAAAGAGAGCTTATCCTGAATGGGTTGATGCAATTCCTCCCCCATAAAATTTTTCATGAACCACGTTCCCAATCACTAACGGTTCGAGAGACCCATAGAAACACATAACACATTTTGTTTCTCATTGCGATCCAACGATGGGAACCCTTATACAACAAGAAGCATTACTGCTTAGGTATTTTGTACATTCATTACAAGGGCCTGCTTTTGTTTGGTACACAAGCATGAAATCCCGGTCAATTACCGGATGGGAGGATCTTCGTCAAAATTTCCTTCTTATGTTTAGCTCAACGTTTCCAAAGACAACAATTTTTGATCTTACAAACTATAAGAAAAGGGGGAATGAAAAGGGTTTCAGATTTCATTTCTCGCTGGAAGGGATTAACATATTCCCAAAGCTTAACACTCCCTCAATAGGAATTTTTTCCAATCTGTGTGGCGAATTTACGTGATGAGTTGCGCACACCGCTGATCCCTATGAAATGCAAAGGATGGTTTTGAGACCATACTTCAATGGCTCAATAGATTAAATATTATATTATGAAGACTAAGGCTAATGCTCATGTAATTCCATCAGCTCCAGGAAGGAGAATGCGTAAAGTAGAGACTACTACAGTTATGCTTAAACAAATGCATGTACCTTCTTATTCTTCAAATCCTTTATCTTATCAAAGGGCTCCACCTCCTGAGCATCAGCAAAAGAGGCTATTTCGTCAAGATGATCTAATAGATCAAACATGAAAACAATTTGAAGATTTGAAAAGAAAATTTTACTCTTTCCGAAATGAACAAGTTACTGGTTAGTTCATTTCGGCTCTGGAAATTTGTTTTGTCCAATTGACAAGGCCCAAGAGGCCATACATTGAAGGAGATGAAGACCATCCCAACTGTTTTCCGTTTCATCAGATGCTAGGTAATCCCATTCATGAATGATTTGACTTCAAGGATCTCCTACAAAAAATGGTCATATTGGGACAAGTCAAACTGAATGGTTCTTCATCTCAGGTAGCTTGTGTTACTGCTACAGATCCAGAGGAGGAGGGCATGTGGAAATTATTCAAGAACAGAAATGCGCAAAAATATGATGATTGGATGGTCAGAAAAATATTCAACCAAACTCATGCTATTTGGCAAACACAATTTATGAAACCAATTTTTCCTTCTTCCATGAATGTCGTAGAAAAAATCTCTTCATCAGAGGGAAAATCCTCAATGAAACAAGATAATTCAAAGAAAAAGATGAAACTGAAGAAGTTGAATATGTTTCAAATTCTATGTTGACTTTGTCTCTGGTAGATTACATGCCATCTACTTCAATGCCACGGACACCGCCCCATCAAATGGCACAACTAAAATTGGCTAGTCAGGCAGAGTCATCATCGGATGAAGCATTGATATTTTTTTCTGTTAATATGATTCAATTAACCGATCCATATGCCAGTCGCAGTTGCATTTTTTAATGATCCCAAGTTCCCTGTATCAAACAGTGGAATCAGAGGAAGTTTCAGAGGCTCAGGATATAGGGGAATACGTGGATATTTCAGAGGCCACTATTCCATTTCTACCCCTACTAGAACTGTGTATGCGGTAGAAACTTGTGTCAGTGCCGTTCAGTGAGCTCAACAAGAACAAGAAAGTTCTTCCACACAAGGAAGAGTCAGTCCTGACACAATTATTCTGGAAGATTGGTTGAAGGTTCCATCTTCTTGCTCTCAGAAATTAAATTGACCCAATCGGTCTAATCTTCCAAATCCATGAGTATTACCAAATCCTATCCTAGTACAAAAAGCATCAACATCCAAGGCACCTGCTAAACCACATGTTCTTGTTGGGAAACATAGACCTTTAGATCAAAATCATGATTTATTGAAACACTTCACCCAATTACCGGCCAAGATATCAATTTTTGATTCCTTGAATTTGTCAATGGATCTTTGGGAGGCATTCATTGAGGCTTTGTCAAGTCCTCATGAGTTTGAAACTGAAATTGTGGCAGCTGAAGCCTACCATGTAGAGAATAATCCTGCAGAATTCCATGCAGTGATATCTTTTATAGATAAATATGAATATGATGTCATTCATGGACCTATTATACCATTGTATTTATCTGGAAAGGTCTATTTTGTAGACATCTGAAGATCTTTCCTTGATAATGGTTCAGGAGTTAACCTCATGCCCATTCGTACACATCGTCGATTGGGCCTCACGAAATCTGATATATCTCCTTATACTATGATGTTACAAGGGTATGATAAAAATTAACAAGAAACACTGGGTGAGATTAAAATCATAACTCAGTTTGGAGATCTTGTATCCTATTCAGATTTCATGGTTGTTGACCAAGACTCACCCTTTAAAATCATTCTTGGAAGACCCTGGCTACATCAACATGCGGCTATCCCTTCATCATACAATCAATGTCTCAAATATTTTTTTTATGGTCAAGTTGGGACATTATATGGTGATAAGTCCCCATTCGAGACATGTCAATCTCAATACATTGAGGCAGAATTCTACCACATGAAGAGAAAGGAGGAATCCATAACAAAGAAGATTACCAAAGTTAATGCTCCGTATGGTTTGGAAAATATTCTAGTAAACCCATTAGCACATGTGAGTAGAGATTATGTATTTCTTATTAGTCAAATTGGCAGGATAGAACCAAATCAAAATACTCTTATAGAAACCACCATAATGTCAATTATGGCAATCAATCCAGACAACATGGGAGAATGTGGTGATTCACCAAGCAATGATGAAAGCTCAAAAGAATATGTCTTCATTTCATCTTCTGAAATTCATCAAATCTATACTTATCCAATTAAATCAGAGAATGTTATAGAAATGTCAGAGGTAAAAAATAATGTCAATTATCAATCCATCATCTCCTCTTTATTACCCAAATAAGACCCTTCATCATCAATCGGGTCGAAAATGGAAGCTTCTTCTTTAAGATGTGAAAATTTTGGCATCTCTTCTGATCATGAAAATTATGATTCATAAACTATTATGCAAGTACAAACAGAAGAAATAACACAAATTGAAGGAGAAGTGTAAGATATCCGGGATGCTCCTCCGGCATTTAAAGATGGTATCTCTACCACAGTGGATGAACATAGAGAAATAAATCTGGGTACAAAAAAATATCCACGCCCCACTTTAATTGGTGCAACTATGAGTCTTGAAGATCAAGATATGTATGTTTCCTTTCTAAAGAAAAATAGAGATATATTTGCATGGAACTATACATATATTCCAGGGCTTGATCCAAAATCTTCCACTAATCATTAGGGTTTCCCAGAAGAACATCGAGGATTCAAACAAGCTGCTAGAAGAACACACCCAATCTATGCTTCCAAAATTGAAGCTGAAGTGGATTAGCTGAACAATTCTAACTTCATCAGAGAAGTTCAATATCCCAAATGGTTGGCTAATATTGTCCATGTAAAAAAGAAGAATGGGAAAATTAGAGTTTTCATTGATTTCAGAGATCTTAATCTACATTGTCCTAAGGATGATTTCCCAGTACCGATTACAGAACTCTTAATTGATGAAACTGCTGGCTATGATGCACTTTCCTTCATGGATGGATATTCCGCATATAATCAAATCTGAATGGATCCAGAAGATGAAGAATATACAGCCTTCATCTCCCCTCAGGGTGTGTTTTGCTATCGGGTAATGCCCTTTGGCCTAAGGAATGTAGGTGCAACATATCAACGTTCCATGAATCGTGTCTTCAATCCATTTTTAGGGATGTTTGTTGAATGGTATGTTGATGATTTGGTGGTTAAATCCAAACAATTTTCTAATCACTTGGATGATTTGGAAATCAAATTCTGCAAACTTCAACAACATAATTTGAAGATGAACCCCTTAAAATGTGGTTTTGGGGTAACCTCAGGAAAATTTCTTCTTCTTTGTTGTATGCCATCGTGGTATCAAAGTCGATCCTGAGAAGAAAAAGTCAATCCTTGGTATGTCACATCCTCAAAATTTAAATTAATTGAGGAGACTTCAAGGAAACTTAGCCTATATTCGGCTCTTCATCGCCAATTTGGCAGGGAAAAGTTTACCCTTCACCAAATTGATGAAGAAGGGAGTCACTTAAAAGTGTACAGAAGAATGTCAAGAAGTATTCAATATTATTAAGAAGTATCTCTTGAGTCCACAAGTGTTAATGCCACCTGTCTATGGAAGACCACTTATCCTCTATGTGACAACTTGAGAGCGATCATTGGGAGACTTTATTGCTCAGAAGAATGATTCTGGTAATGAAAACAACCTCTACTATCTCAGTCAGACTATGATTGAGGCAGAAACCCGATATTCAATTATTGAGAAGTTCTTCCAAGAATTAATCTTTGTAGTTCATAAGTTGTGACACTACCTACAACATCACGAGTTCCAATTGGTATCTCGTAATAACCTGATCAAATTTAGCCTTACTCGTCCAATGCTTACAGGACGTCTGGAAAGGTGGGAAGTTATTTTGCAGCAATTTCACATTCATTATGTGTCACAAAAGGCAATAATGGGCCATGATCTGCCTGATTTCCTTGCTAAACACCCTTTAGTATAACTTACATCTTCATATATTGAACTTCCTCATGAAGAAGACTTCTCAATTTTATAAAGTCTTCAAACATGGGAAATGTATTTTGATGGTGCTTCCAGAAGTCCAACAGGGAGGAAAATGGAAGATCCTAAGTTCAACAATGTTTGGTTATGAGTTGTACTCATTTCTCGGGAAAAGGCATTGCTACTATATTCCTTATCATTATTGGGAGGCGGTACAAATAATGAAGCGGAATACCAAGCACTTATTGCAGGATTGGAGTGGAACCTTCAAGCACAAGTGAGTCACTTAAATTTGAAAGGTGATTCAGACTTGGTAATCAAACAAGTCAATGGGGATTAAATTGTCAGAAAATAAGAACTAATCCCTTTGTATGATTATGTCAGAGAGTTAATGGCATAATTCCCTTTGGAACCGGCATTTTCTTATGTCCCAAGATCACAAAATTCCCAAGCTGATGCAGTAGCTAATATAGCCACAACTCTAGAAGATCCAAATTGGGACGAGACAACCATCAATATTGCCCACCGTTCTACAATTTCACCTTATGTTCAAATCAGAACAGAGGAAATCAATGAAATTAGTCCCATCTCCGAACCATATGGCCATAATATAGGATGGATGACACAAATAAGGGAATAACATCAATATGGAACACTTCCAACTAATAGAGTTGGGAAAGAACAAATCAGGCGACGTGTGGTCAATTTTACACTTTATGGCAGCCCATATCCATTAGAGAAACTTCTCTACAAGTGTGGTTTTGATGGAATTCTTTTCAGATGCATTGATGGTGAAGAGACAATGGTTGTCATGACTGATTTGCATGAAAGATTATGTGGTTCCCATCAGTCTGGAAACAGAATATCTGATGAAATTTGAAGGCTTGGAAACATTTGGCCTTCAATGATAGAAGATTGTATTGATTTCCCAAAGAAGTGTCATTCATGCCAAATACATGCTAACATCATTCATCAACCCAAATATTTCCTTCATAAAACTAAATACTCGTAGCCATTTGCCACATAGGGAATGGATGTAACACCACAATATTCCACGGTGCATTTCCCTTTGAATAATGCAATGGTTTGCATTGTACGCAACTTTGAGATTCTAACACACCACAACCAATCAAAATAGCCATTATGAATAGTAATACCCACTTTTTTAAATTTTATAAACTCTATCACTCAAAATGGACTTCATTTTTGGATCCTGAATATCGAAATTAGCCTAGGGTAAAATTTTGGTACTTTTCGGATAACTTTCATATTTTGATGAATAGTTAAAGTTACTAAATTTTAATTAAGAACAACTTTTTTAATCGAAATAATTAATATTGATAAATTATGAATTTGAGTGGTTTTAAAAAATATTTATAATATATTTTTACCATTTAATACAATTTTGGTCATTGGACATAATTTCACAATTAAATCAGACATAACCAAGTGCCAATCTTTTGATAGTTATTATCTCTTAAAAACACGCTTTATGTTTTAACAACGAGAATTAATTTTAAATTAATTTATTCCACTTCTGTGTTTTGAATTTTGAAAAATGGATTCCATATTTGGAATCATAATGTCCAAATTGTGTCAATAGGCAACTTTTATTTTTAGTCATTTTGAATAATTACTTTGGTAAATATTTTATTTACCACGCTTAAGGGTAAATCCGGTAAATAAGGGTTAAAAATAAAATTATAATAATAATTAAGTACCCTAAAATGTGTTCTAACCTTATTAGTGGATACATTTCCGACCATGGGCATCTTTGGCTCGATTTTGGGACCCCATGGAGCCACTTGTAAGTGATAGGGACACATTATTTTAATTAAGTTAAAATGAATACAAAAATGACACGAGCATATATCTTTTAGAAAAACAATTTGTACATAGGGTTATATATGTTGAATTTTAGACTATAAATATTCATTATAAAGATAAAACTATTTCCTACATAATGGTATTTTATTTATAAATTTTAGACATTAAATAATTTAATTTATTTATGACACAATGGTGATGCATTAATTACCATAACAGTGAAAATTTAAATTGAGTGATATTGTAGGTACCCAAATAAATATAATATGGGACTTTTTATGAATTACACAACTTTTATAGGTTAATATGACATTTTAGAAATTATTTAATTAACAAATTTAGAAGTATTCATTCTGTTATGATTTTTACAAAAATCAAATATTGAATAGTTTCAAAATTGACATAAAAGAGTTTTTAAAACAAATATTTTATTATTAATTGATATTAAATTCCTAAAAATCTAAGGTTCTGCCAAGATACTTATATCATGATAGTTGTATCATTAATGGTCCACTTGGGGGGATCTTGGATGTATATAGTATGTTTATTAACCATATAATAAAAAATTACAAAGTGACATTGTAAAAGTGAAACTAATTAACTAAGAGTTAATCCTTAAAGATAAGGTTAACATAATGACCCCAACCTATCTAAATTCTATTGGTTGAGTGGTTTCAGACCTATCCCAACCTTAACCTTTAAATAATCCACTCTGGATCCTTTATAAAAGGAATATGAATTTATTATAAAATAATATATTTAGCTTTTCCAAAGGTACCCCTCACCCCTCTTATAAAAGGGCACTCCCCCTTTTCATTACTTAACACCTTAAAAGCCTTTTGGTTCGGACAAAACCTGCCCAAATACTCTCTAAACTTCCCTCAATACAACCTAGAGGCCTTATTTTGATCATAAAGTCATCCTACGGATCCTTTTTGATCAAATCAAAAGGAAGAACCCAAAGAAGAGGTAATGGTTTTACCACCCTTTTTCAAATTCTTTTCTTCCTAAACTTATTCTTTCTTTGTTATTACCATTATAAATTAATGAATCAAGTATATACTATATAATTTAATATTATTATAAATATAGTACAACCATATTCAGTATTCTATACATCCTTTGAATGACATGTCACCATACGTGCGTACGTACGGCTTACCGTCTCCACGCCGTGGTGTAATTGTCATTAAATAAATTATTA
This sequence comes from Viscum album, assembly GCA_963277665.1. NCBI lineage: Eukaryota > Viridiplantae > Streptophyta > Magnoliopsida > Santalales > Viscaceae > Viscum > Viscum album. The sequence continues at coordinate 1,076,826,294 of OY728129.1, forward strand.
TTTGGATGGATATAATAATGATGCTTAATTCTTGTAAATAATAAATACAAATTGATAATTATTCTTTATATATGATATACCTTCCAATTATATATTATTTTAACATCAAAATAATGATATTGTCGCTCCTGCGTACGTACGGACTACCGTCTCCACGAACGTGATGAGATTCATTCTCCATCGTACCCATTCAAGTATAATTATCATTTGATTATTTAAAAATAATGTTTAAGGACTTGATATAATTCAGTATATGAATAAGATACAACCTATCCATAACAAACACAGCTTACATAACACAGAATATAAAGGAAAACGAGTAAGTTAACAACTGAAATGACGATAATACTAAGATATTATTTACAAATCAATATTAAAAGATCTTATATGATATCATATTAATTTAAATGATTCATGTATAATTCAATAACATGTATTTCACCATTATAATGTAGGTTAACCTGTCATCGACCAACGAAAAAGTACAATGTAAGGGGTTTCTTATCTCACTTTTAATTCCGTGAGAATTCCATTGTTCACTACTTATTTATTACATGTGGTGTGTGTACTGCCCATGATTGTATTCATTGTGTAATATAATTTAAATTATGGGTATTTAAATCATCACTGTATGATCCTTCTTTCATGGGTGCATGTTTCATAAGTTACCAAATCGATAATGGAATTTGAAATTTCAATTTCCACACATTCGGCTTTATGCATACTTCATTGATTATTTTACTCCAAGATTATGTATGGAATCACTATTCATTTGATTATGTCATAATTTCCACTCCCATTTATGTGGATATTCTTTTTATACACATAATCACACCATTGGTAAATTCTCACGTCATCGGTATGAACTTGATAAGAGTAATTTTTAGTCAATCTCGATTTGTTGAAATAAACATCCAATTCATTGGTGTTGTTTTTACTAGAATATGTGTGAATGTCCTTTGATTGTTTTACACTGAATATCCAATCATATTTAGTGTATTTATATTTTTTACACATAATTTTGTCGTTGATTTAACCTTAACCTAAGGATATAGCCTTTATGAGAGATTTCATCTCAATTTACATTCCATTGAGACTTATTTGTTGTTATACACCAAATCACTTTTATGTGGTGTATATAATGTACTTTGACATAGTATATCATGAATCCCTTTATTCTCATAATATTAAAAAGTTTTGATTACCTCAATTATTTTTATTCAAGTGACTCTCTTTTGGTTAGAAACTCTAACTAAAATACCATTTTTAAATGTTTTAAAGACTTATTCTTTTAAATCTTTCTCATTAATGTCCATGTTTTAAAAATTGTTTTATGGATTTATTTATATGGACATTAATGTTTTAAAATTAAAACTTCTTTTAAAAGTTTCAATGTGGTATGGGAAAAATTGAATCAAAAATCTATTTTTATATGGCTTCTTAACAAATAGTGTGACTTTTAAATGATTTCAATAAAAAGGGGGATATTTCTCTCAAATAGTGTTAATGATTATTTTCATCTATGTCAATATATTTCATTATTATCGATTGAGGTTAATATGATACAATACAATATTCCATATTGTATCGAATTAGTTATGTTTGACTGTGGATGTGATATTTTTATACCATTAATGGTTTGTGGATAAAGTATTGACATTTCGTATGCTAGTTTTAATACGAATGATCATATTATGTTTAAAACTTTTCAAATGAGGAATGCATTGACTTAGTAAGTGACGGGTGGAGCCCTCTATAGCTCCTCGATGCATCGGTAGGTATCATGAGACAAACTAGTGTCTTGGCATAATGCCTTGAAAAAATCTTATTTGTAGTCTTAGCACGAGGCCTTGTCTATGTGGTTATGATAGTCTGGAATAATGCATCCCATCATTATGAAAGTGGATATTGATATTTCAGGTGATTGTTCTACTAGTAGAATATCCATGTGAATTAGTAAATGGAGTAATTTCATTTTATCTTTTCCATATTATTTTTATGTTCATGTTTAAAAGGCTTTTGTTTTAGTTATAAATTGCTTTAAGTGTTTATGCTTATCTATGAAAGATTCTGTTATATTGGTATCCTTACTATGCATCTGAGCTCACCCCTTTCAATGTTTTATTTTTCCTAGGATGCGAAGAAGTAATTTATGAATGACCAGCAAGGATAGTACGAGGGGATATGAAGACAAGATGTTGTTTTAGTTTTTCTTACCTTATGATGTAATTTAAGACTTATTAATATATATAGTGTTTCCAAAACTACTAAACTAATCGGTCTTTCGAGACTTCATCCTTTGTGATCATGCCAATGTTATGTAATAATGCACCGACTCTGGGTATCTAGGGTTGGGGCGTTACAGTTGGTATCAGAGGAATTTTAGTACAAAGCTTGGAAGCTAGATTTAGATAATCTCTGATTAGAGCACGTAGACCTAAGATGAACTTTAAAGATTAGTATAGAATAAATTCCTAAAATTTTGGTATTGTAGAGATTTTGTGAGTTTTCCGAGCAATACATCCCTGTCTGGATACGAGCAGGTAGAGGCAGCTCTGGCACAGATGTACCTAAGGGTAAAACCCAAAAACACCACTTTGAGCTAGACTTGAACGTGAACTAGTGCATGGCAATGGGCCTTGTTGCACTCTTGGTTACGACACTCCTGGTGGATATACTTAGGATAATTTACATTTTCATTACAAACCAATTTGAATTATTATATATAAGATATGAGTAAATGACCTTGGTTAATCCCAATGTGTTTCAAATTGAGAATATGGTGACATGTTAATCTATAAATTATTTTAGTACTACTGTTAATCATACAATGCTTTCTAGTTTTAGCCAATGGCTGGATTCCAAGGAAGTCATAATGACTTTGAGAATGATGTACAAGGTTGGAACGGTGGTGGAAATGAGAAACAAAATGGATTGTTGATAGGCGTAAAAGATATCGTCTTTATGCCAAATCAATTTTCCAAAAATATGATCAACAATATATATATTAACCAATTCTCGGCCTCAACAAATAAGAGAAAGGTGATGAATGATAAGAGCTCAAGCAGTGGAGACCATGGAAAAAGGAATCCTCAATTTCCATCATGCAAGAAATGTGGAAGGAGACACCCAGGAAAGTGTCTCAACGGGACAAAGAAATGCTTTACGTGCGGGAAGTAAGGACATAAAGTGAAGAATTGTCGAAGAAAAATGAAGAGTACTATGGAAGAAGATAAAAATGGTCCCAAGAAACAATTTACAGTCATTTATCGTAAATGTAGGGGACCTGGCCACTACCCGAGTGAATTCCCTATTCTATAGGATATTTTCTTTGTCAAAGATGATGCTATGTGAAAATTAATGGTTGGAGAAATGTTTAAAAAATTATTAGTGCTCCATGTTGATGGGTTTACTTTGGAATAATTTTCTCTTGTATTTTTAACCCTGCAGTTTTCCATGTGAGAATGATATTTGAGGAAGAATTATCTTTTCTCTTGTAGATATAGTTATAAATAACCATTTGGTTTTATAGGATCATTGGGTTTGAGGCAATTGTAAGTTATTATAATTTGGGATGAAAATGAAAGGTATGAGATTAGATTTGTGGTTAAATTATGTTATGGTTATTTTGAGGAATTTATCTCATTTTGGTAAGGTTATAAAATATTGTTTTGGAAAAAGGATAACACACAGACCGTGTGACAACCTGTCACGTCAGACAAAGCTGTGGGAATCGAACCCACAACCAATGTGCGATTGAGATCTATCTCCTACCACTGGACTACGTGAATTCCCTGGTTTGTGTGACTATTAATTTTTGTTAAATTATTATATTGATCAATAAAAATTTTATTTGGGATCTTGTGTCTTATCAAATGAATACCCTTAGTATAGGAAAATTATTTGGTGATTAAGTGATAATTGTTATTTTTGAAGTTGTTCGCTTTGTTGTGAACACTATATGCCCAAGGAAAATAGAATATTATGGGATTTAATTTGAGGAGGAATGGTGGATTTTTATCTATGTTTTTATTGTGGATTTATAGTGATTTGGGTTATTTATGGAAATGATTAGGTTAATTACTTATAAGTATGTGACTTTAACAGTAATTAAAGTCATTTGGAGATAAAATTTAATATGGAAGACTACATTCCTATAAGTTTTGGGTTTCAATATTAGATTAGATTATATTGAAGGATTTTAAGGACAATTGATTATTGAATGGTATTTATTTAACTTTGGGGTATTGATGGTTTAATTTTAGAAATTAAGATTAGTGTTTATTTTGATAATGGAATATCCATTTGGGGATCATCAGAAATTATACTAACCATTTTGGTTTTGATTAATCTCTAATAACAAGGTAAATATATAGTTTATCCTACGTGGATCATGTATTTCTATAGATGTTTATTATAGCTCTTCCATTGTGAGAAAGACTTCTTGAATACTCATTTTTCATAAAAAATGAGTTAGTGGTAAAAAGTTTTTAAAGAATGAAAATGTACTTAGAAAGTAAGTATATCTCTTTATGTTCTTAGTTAATTTTATAAATGAATTCCTCGTCCTTCTGTAATGTAACTTAAAACAAAAAATGTTTTCCGTTTACTTTCCCTACTGGGAGACTAATGACCGTTTGTCCCAACAAAAGTTTGTGATTTTCTTATTGTTAACTTTTTCCTGATCATGTTTTCTGTCCCTATATATCAGAACTTAACACTTAGTTTATCGTCCATATTAATTTTTTCCTACCTGGAATCCTAGTATGTGTTATCTTGGGTGACTTATATACCTCTCTTCTTTTCATTTAATGTGATAGTTTTATTGACTCTTTTTCCAATGTGGGACTTTCCATTATATTCTGAAGCCCAATTTTAAAAAAATTGTGAGGAAGAAATTTATTGAAGTAGGGGAGAATTTAACACCCCAAGATTCCATGGTACGTTTCCCTTTGAATAATGCAATGGCATGCATTGTATGCAACTTTGAGATTCTAACACACCACAACCAATCAAAGTAGCTGTTGTGAATAGTAATACCCACTTTTTGAAATTTTATAAATTCTATCTCTCAAAATGGAATTCATTTTTAGATTCATAATATCTAAATTATCCTATGGTGAAATTTTGGTACTTTTCGGATAACTTTCATATTTTGATGAATAGTGAAAATTACTAAATTTTAATTAAAAAAACTTTTTTAATTGAAATAATTAATATTGATAAATTATGAATTTGAGTGGTTTTAAAGTATTTTTAGAATATATTTTTACCATTTAATACAATTTTGGTCATTGGACATAATTTCACAATTAAATCAGACATAAAGAAGTGTCAATCTTTTGATAGTTATTATCTCTTAGAAACACACTTTTTGTTTTAACAACGGGAATTAATTTTAAATTAATTTCTGCCAATTATGTGTTTTGAATTTGGAAAAATGGATTCCATATTTGGAATCATGATGTAAAAATTGTGTAATTAGGTAACTTTTATTTTTAGAAATTTTGAATAATTACTTCGATAAATATTTTATTTACCATGGTTAAGGGTAAATCCTGTAAATAAGGGTTAAAAAATAATATTATAATAATATTAAATTACCCTAAAATGTGTCCTAACCTTATTGGTTGATACATGTCCGACCATTTTCATCTTTGGGTCGATTTTGGGACCCCATGGAGCCACTTGTAAGTGATAGGGACACTTTATTTTAATTAAGTTAAAATTAATACAATAATGACACGAGCATATATCTTTTAGCAAAAAAATGTTTACATCAGGTTATATATGTTGGATTTTAGAATATAAATATTCATTAGAAATCTAAAAATACTTCCAACATAATGTTATTTTATTTATAAATTTTAGTCCTTAAATAATTTAATTTATCTATGACATAATGGTGATGCCGTAATTACCATAATAGTGAACAATTAAAATGATTGATATTGTAGATACCAAAATAAATAAAATTTGAGACTTTTTATGAATTAAACTAATTTACTAGGTTAATATGACTTGTTTGGAATGATTTAATTAACTTTTTTCTAAATAATCGTTCTGTTATGATTTTAAAAAAAATCAATTATTGAATAGTGTCAAAATTGACATAAAAGAGTTTTTAAAACAAATATTATATTATTAATTGATATTAAATTCCTAAAAAACTATGGTTCGGCCAAGAGACTTATATCATGATAGGTGTATCATTAATGGACCACTTGGGCGGTCGCTTGGATGTATATAGTAAGGTTTTTAACCATATAATATAAAAATACAAAGAGACATTGTAAAAGTGAAACTAATTAACTAAGAGTTAATACATAAAGATAAGGTTAATATAATGACACAAACCTATCTAAATTCTATTGGTTGAGTGGTTTTAGACCTATCTACACCTTAACGTTTATATAATCCACTTTGGATCCATTAGAAACCGATTATTAATTTATTATAAAATAATATATTTAGCATTTCCAAAGGTGCCCCTCACCCCTATTATAAAAGGGCACTCCCCCTTATCATTAATTCACACCTTCAAAGAATTTTGGATCGGCCAACCCCTAACCAAATACTCTCTCAACTTTCGTCACTACAACCTAGAGTCATTATTTTGATCAGAAAGCCAACCTAAGGAGCCATTTTGATCAAATCAAAAGGGATAACCCATAGAAGAGGTAATGTTTTTACCACCCTTTTTCAAATTCTTTTCTTCTTCAACTTCTTCTTTCTTTGTTATTAACATTCTAAATTAATGAATCAAGTATCTCCTATATACTTTAATATTACTATAAATATATTACTACCATATTCAGTATTCTATCCATCCTTTAAATGACATTTCACCATATGTGCGTACGTACGGCTTACCGTCTCCACGTCGTGGTGTAATTGTCATTCAATAAATTATTATTTGGATGAATATAATAATGATTTGTAATTCATGTAAATAATAAATATAACTTGATAATTATTCTTTCTATATGTTATACCAGCCAATTATATATTATTTTAACATCAAAAAGAATTATATCGTCGCTCCTGCGTACGTATGGACTACCGTCTCCACGAACGCGATGAGATTCATTCTCCATCGTATCCATTAAAGTATAATTATCATTTGATTATTTAAAAATAATGTTTAAGGACTTGATATAATTCTGGATATGAATAAGATACAACCTATCCATAACAAACACGGCTTACGTAACAGATAATATAAAGGAAAATGAGTAAGTTAACACCCGAAATGAAGATAATACTAAGATATTATTAACAAATCAATGTTAAAAGATCATATATGATATCATATTAATGTAAACGATTCTTGTATAATTCAATAACAATTATTTCTCCATTATACAGGAGGTTAACCTACCGTCGACCAAGGAAAAAGTACATTGTAAGGGGTTTCTTATCTCACTTTTAATTCCGTGAGAATTCCATTGTTCACCACTTATTTATTACATGTGGTGTGTGTACTTCCCATGAGTGTATTCATTCTGTAATATACTTAAATTTATGGGTATTTACGTCATCATTGTATGATCCTTCTTTCATTGGTGCATGTTTCATATGTTTCCAAATTGATAAGGGAATTTGAAATTTCAATTTCCACACATTCGGCTTTATGCATACATCATTTATTATTTTACTCCAAGATTATGTGTGGAATCTCTATTCATTTGATTATGTCATAATTTCCACTCCCCTTTCTGTGGATATATTTTTTATACACATAATCACTCCATTGATAAATTCTCAAGTCATCGGTACGAACTTGATAAAAGTAATTTTTACTCAATCTCGATTTGTTGAGATAAAGATCCAATTCATTGATGTTGTTTTTACTAGAATATGTGTGAATGTCCTTTGATTGTTTTACACTGAATATCCAATCATATTTAGTGTATTTATATTTTTCATGCATAATTATGTCGTTGATTTATCCTTAACCTAAGGATATGGCCTTTATTAGATATTTCATCTCAATTTACATTCCATTGAGACTTCTTTGTTATTATACCCCAAATCACTTTTATGTGGTGTATATAATGTAATTTGACATAGTATATCATGAATAGATTTATTCTCATGATATTACAATGTTTTGATTTCCTCAATTATTTGTATTCAAGTGTCTCTCTTTTGGTTAGAAACTCAACTAAAATACCATTTTTAAATGTTTTAAAGACTTATTCTTCTAAATCATTCTCGTTAATGTCCATGTTTTAAAAATTGTTTTAAGGATTTATTTATATGGACATTAAAGTTATAAAATTAAAACTTCTTTTAAAATTTTCAAAGTGGTATGGGACACTTGTATTCAAAAATCTATTTTTAAATGGCTTCTTGACAAATAGTGTAACTTTTAAATGATTTCAATAAAATGGGGGATATTTCTCTCAAATAGTGTTGATGATTATTTTCATCTATGTAAATATCTTTCATTATTATCGATTGAGGTTAATATGATACAATAAAATATTCTATATTGTATCGAATGAGTTAGGTTTGACTTTAGAAGTGCTATTTTTATACCATTCATGGTTTGTGGATAACGTATTGACATTTCGTATCCTAGTTTTAATACGAATGTTTATGTTATGTTTAAAACTTTTCATACGAGGAATGTATTGGACAAAGTAAGTGACGGGTGGAGCCCGTTATATCTCCTCGATTCATCTGTAGGTCTAATGAGACAAACTAGTGTCTTGGCATAAGGCCTTGACAAAATATTATTTGTAGTCTTGGAACGAGGCCTTGGCTACGTGGTTATGATAGTTTGGCGTTATGTATTCCATCATTATGATAGTGGTTATTGATATTGTATGTGATTGTTCGAATACTAGAATATAAATGTGAATAAGTAAATGGAATTATTTCATTTTACCTTTTCCATATTATGATGAAGTTCATGTTTAAATGTCTTGTGTTTTAGTTATAAATTTCTTTAAGTGTTTATGCTTATCTATGAAAGCTTCTGCTATATTGTTATCCTTACTGAGCATCTGAGATCACCCCTTTCAATGTTTTATTTTGCCCAGGATGTGAAGAAGTAATTTATGAATGAACTGCAAGGACAGTATGTGGGTATATGAAGACAAGATGTTGTTGTAGTTTTTTTACCTTATGATGTAATGTAAGACTTATTAATATATCTAGTGTTTCCAAGACTACTAAAATAATCGGTCTTTCAAGACTTGGTCCTTTGTGATCATGCCAATGTTATGTAATAATGCACCGACTCTGGGTATCTAGGGTCGGGGTGTTACAATGGATATGGTGGGACCTTATCCTTCAGCTACATCCAAGCAGTTTAAGTATATTCATGCTACTACTGACTTCTTATCCAAATGGGCAGAGGAAATACCTCTCAAAGAAGTTAGTTCTAAATGCATTGATATCTTAATCAAGTCTAACATCATTACATGATTTTTTTGTCCCTCAAACCATATTTACGGACAATGGTACCAAACCTCTTTTCATCTAAGGCGAGGAAGTTGTATCATGAATACAACATCAAATCCAACCATTCATCTCGGTATCATGTAGTGACCGATGACCAGATAGATGATTTCAACAAGACTATGTAAAATATATTGCAAGAGATGTTGGATAAAGATTGGAAGTCATGGCCTAATAAACTCTTTCATGCTTTATGTGCTTATCGAACCTCCACCTGCACCGCAACGCGGTCAAATCCATATACATTGGTATATGGAACGGAAGCAGTATTGCCAATTGAGGTTCAACTACCCTTGCTCAAAGTAAAAAATTTGTGATAAGTCATCTACAGATAAACCATATCAAAAGTGATTGGATGAATTGGAACAGTTAGATGAGAAACGATTGTGGACGCTGCACCACTTGGATGTCTATCAGAATCGAATAGCACGATCTTTCAATAAAAAAGTTCATCTTAGTTCATTCATTCAGGGATAATTCGTATTACTTCTCAGAACTCCAATGATACTAGGAAAGAAAACTCATAATCTTGAGCCAAAATGGGAAGGACCTTATTCAATACAAAAGGTCCATTCCAATGGAGCTTATTCAATAATCTCATTGAATAGAGAACTCATCACTACTCCAAACAATGCCAGATTTTTGAAGAAATATTTTGTATGAAAACAAAATAAACCAAGGGTCCATGCATACGACTTTAAACTATTTCAACTTAATTCCAACATGATATTAAACTGTGACATCCTAACTACATGATGTTAAACTATACAGAAGTCCCTTACATCCTGCAAGATGTTAAATTGCATAACCAATGGTCAATGCAGATGACCTTAAACTATTAGAATTTCTGTCGTCCAGCAAGACGTTAAACTACATCATCATATTTGGTCCATGCATATGACTCTAATCTATTCGCACATTCGTCCAAAATGACATTAAAATGTTTCCCTTTCATCGTCTTATATGACATAAAACTATACAGTTAGGGTCCATGCATATGACCTTAAACTATTCGCACCATCTTCCAACATGACGCTAAACTGTATCGTCCCTTTTTTATCCAACATGATGTTAAACTGTGAAAAAGTCACTGATACGTCCAACATGACATTAAATTGTGTCCTCTTTTGTCCCTAATGCATGACATTAAGCTGCACAGTCCCTCTTTTTTGTCCAACATGTCATTAAACTGTATTGTCCCCATAGTCCTAACTACATGATGCTAAACTATGCAGAAATCCCTTAATACATCATACATGCAGTTAAACTCTATTTTGTCCCTACTACCTGGCATTAAACTATGAAACACCAATAGTCCTAACTGCAAGACTTTAAACTACATAGTCCCTTCATATGTCCCACACAACATTAAACTGTTCATTGTAAAGGTTGTTTCTAGCTCTTGTTTCTCACACTGAGTATGACTCACGTGATCTTAGAGTAAAACTTCAATTATAACACCCTCTCTAGGCCACTAACCATGTGTACGTCCCAACACCATTTTTAGGTCGTTGTCCCCAAGAACAACATGATCACTAATTCATTCTTTAATTGAACTACAATGAATTTGATCCTTGCCTTCTAGGATGGGTACGTAGGCAACCTCCCAAGGTTCGAGCCCAAAACCAATTTCTTCACATCAGTTCACCTCCAACTCATATGATGTTGATTCGTGAAACTGCCCTCAGAATCAATATATTTACATTGGTTCAACTTCATCCTTTCTATACGATGTTAAACTATAAAACACTTTTTTCCTATATGAAAATAAACTAAAATATTCATTGATACCCTCACCTGAGAGGGAATCATTATTTCCATTGATTTTTAATCATGTTATATTCAAAAGACTATATGCATACATTGAAATACCTGAACAATTTATCTTGGGGTAATCCATCATTGCACTAAAGTCCCATTTCACCCTTCAGGTGTATGAACCAAATTTGTACATAGGGTATTTATAAACTAAGTGGGCTTGATTCCCATCCTTATGGGATATGTAGGAACATTGGAGTGTCCCTCAAATTTAGCCGCAAGTCTTTTGGGCCTAACCCCAAATTCAACTTTCAGTCCCTTGGATGAAAAGTCCCTATGAAAATGCACACTGTGTATTTATTGTAATGGTCCGAGTTCTATGACCGTGAACTAAGATATATTAATCTTTCATCCCACATGACGTTAAACTGTATTTCAAGAACTACGTATGGCTTGATTCCCATCCTTATGGGATACGTAGTGAAGTCAAATATTTCAATTCAGGATCCTGCCACAACATGATTATGGTTAGAATTGATATGTGTATCAATTAATACATTGGAAAATACCTATCTTTATGTGTCATAATACTATACATAAAAATTTTCAGATATTCATAACCCTTTTATTGACTTCTAGTCACAAATATGTCAAATTTCTGAGAGTTGTTTTTTCCTGACTATGCAGCACGTGCCCTTAGGCAGCCTTGCATAAATAGTCTACATAACAAACTTGTTAGCCTAAAGATACTATTATTTGACTATGAAGCCAATGCCCTTAGGCGGCACTGCATAATTCAACCCCCTAATGGGTTTGTTAAATAATGGTAACTTCATTCTTGGAAAGAAAACCTATTTTGTCATTAGTTGTCTTATCAACAATATGTAAGGATCCGCTGAAAATATCAATCCTTAACATATTCACCCCATGTTCTTTTTCATAATTTGAAAGTATTAAAGTGTATGGTTTATATTTCTCTTACCTACGTTTGGGTCAGACCTTCATAGGAGTGACATTCATTCAGTTCGTTGATGATATTTCTTGATAATATCGTCTCCATATTCAAGTACCTCTCTCCGTACAGCAAATTCTATGCTTTGAAAAATTTGAATCTCTATAAACATCAACTGGCTTTTTATCAGTAGAAAAGTAAATTTATGATATTTCGTTTGCTTGACTATGCAATATGTTCCCTTAGGCGGCCATGCTGAAATAGTCTACATAACAGACTTGTCAAGGAATTGAGTCAACTTTAACCCATTCGGTCAAAGTTATTTTGACCTTAAACATTAGCATTTTTATGTCTGACGTGCGTGACTTTAAACTACCCACAATAGACAAAGGAACTCTGAATAAAAGTCATGTTCCAGGTCAATACACAAACATTTTGTATGATTTAGGTAGTATTGAACAATTAAAAGATTCAAATTTTGTAGGGTTATTTATAATAATCCTATTAAAAATCAAACTATGCTTACTAGGCCCATTGTCTTAGGTAAAAATCTAATGCAGGTAGAAAAGGAAAGTGCATACACAAATGATTGAAGATGAGTGTTTTTAATTTTATGCACAATAATTAGAAGGACGTCCATAGATTGGAGTCTCTTCGCTTTTCCAAAAAATAAAAAATGACTTTCAACATAAGACTTCACATGATGTACAACATCCAGAGCTTCATCAGATGCTACTTGAATCTCATGCACTTGGCTAAATTCACTCTTTTCAGCCTGATGGAGTGCTTTCTTGGCATCTATGATGGATTGCATACCAATCATTTGAACTCCCTCTGGTGAATTATTGAGTTGGTCATGTTCTCCAGAAACAACATCTAACTATTGCTGAAGGTCCATCTGGTGGACAAATTTATCTTTGATCTTATGCTTCAGTTCCTTCATCTTGGAAGCATAGTCTGCCTCAGCACGTGATACTGCAGCCTCATATTCTCTAATGTTAGCTGACAGTTTCACCCTGTTCATATGTTCACGACACTTTTTCACATTCTCCCTCCTTAAGATGACTTGTTTTATCGCAGCATAGATCTTTTGATATTTAAAAATGCCATGTCCCAGTATGAGAAATTGGGATAACAGTCGAGGGATCTTCGATGATAGCTCTTCTAAAGGAACTTCGAATGTGATCATCCTTATTTTTTTCCATGTATTGTGTCGTGAAAATTGGAACGCCTTCTATGTTTTTGGATCCAACTCAGCATCACTATCACAAGGGTGAATGTAATATGGGATTAATGCACTTAAACAAGTACATTGTTCTACTCCTTCACCCCCGACCTGAGCTTCTTCACTTTCAATTCCCGTTGGGGAGGAGGCTGAGACCGCACCTCCAGATCTAGCCACTTAAATTGATGGCCATGCATAATCAATTGAAAGCTTTGGTTAGTTTCAAAGGACAACAAAATATCATTGACTTCCTTGAAAATTATGTACAGTCACAAATATTGTTATCCCTTACGTAACGGTATATTAGAAACTTGAGAAGGCTCCTCCCCATCGTTACTAGCTTCGAAAGGATTTACAGGATGAGTTTGAGGAAGTTATACGGGGTTCAACTCCACATGCGCTAATGTCTCTACAATAGTTGGGTATTCTGTACCCCCTTCTAGCATTGGTAGATTAGCAACTTTCTCAAATAAAGCTTCTCATTTCAACCAATCATGATTAGACATGTAATAAGAAGTTTCTTTTAATAGGATGAAGGATAACACTCACATCCATAATCTTATAAATTACATGGTAATTTACCATGATTTATATAATCATCAAAAGATATTCCAAGTTCCATCATTTCATCTAATTTCATCTCATAATCCTGGTAAATCTCACCAGTGAGAGCATTTGATGTGTCTTCTTGGCGTCCTTCATCCAGCGGTCCCTGACCCTGGACAACATATTCGGATTAAATTGAGGCATCAGTTGCAATAGCCGTCAAAAGATCTAATGTAGGGGTTGAACATGAAGTATCATAGAATGGATGTCAGTCGATGTTTCATTCATCAATTTATGAAGAATTGTTAACTTAACAGAAGCAGGTTCTTCTCTTCTTTCAACAGTGGTAGGAGGGATACTAGGAACAGATGCTAGCTCTTCTCCAGGAGCAGCCAAGTCAGCCTGAATTTGGGATTGTTCCACAGCACCCTCTGTGGTCTTCAAAGGATGATCATTCCTCTCCCTCATGGGGAAATTGAAGAACCCATGAAATCCCAAGGAAAATTAGAAATCTTTATCATGGTTTAAGACTCAAGATTAACCAAAGGACTTACCACTACTAATGAAGCGTTTAACTGTGGACTTCCTCCTTCGTTGCTTTTATGTACTTGGATTTTTGGGAGTGTCGGTAGTATTCCTTATAGGTACTTGTATTGGAGAATGGAAGGTCATGTCCAAATCCTCATCCATGGCCTGCCTGCCTGGAGATATCTCTCCCGACTCACGAGGAGATTCAGCAACAGCCCCGATGGCAGTACCACCAGGTCTATATTGTGGCGATGGAACCCCAGTAGTTCCTTTCGTTGCAAGCAGTAGGATGAAGAAAATAATTTCTTTATTTAACAAAGCTTCGACTGAAATCATGTTGCAAAGAATGTAAGGAATGAAAACATACATCATCATGAGCCACATAATGATGCCACTCCTCATCTCCGGAAGAATTAGTCCCCTCAGTGGCACCACGATCTATCATTTCCTTCACTCACTTGGTGATAGGAATAGAATCTTCAGTGGCATATATGATGATTTCCAGCTCTCTAATGTAATCATGCGCTTCATTGGGGTTATTCTCGAAACAGATTTATTTTGAATCTAGAAGAGTACCTATTCCAGTGAGATGTAGCCCCTCACAAAAATCCAGCCAGGCAGTTTCAGCACAACAGTATAAACTCTTCCATGTCTGGATAGCCTCTGGTCCTAGATATTCTGTACGTGTACAAGAAGGCTGCGAGGAAGGGCCTACAATCATTGGCCTAAATTTCTTCCCATCTCCTGCAACTATTTATATAGAATAATAAAATAACACTTATTTCTTTATGAAGTAATGGTGATTAAATTTCCACAATGAAGTAACTCACCAGAAGTTGATGGAGTGGATATTTTGATTCTGATCGGAGGATTATATCGGGCACGAGACTGCTTTGCCGCTTGTTGTGCCTCATCATCCCCATCTTGGTAATCTGTTGAGTCAGTCCTAGATGAGGAATCTGGCGAATCAGCTTCATGTGGGGAAGTATCACCTTTATGAGGAAGGGTTTCTTTCTCTACAATCCTCTTCTATTTCCCCACTAGATAAACTGGGTGATTCAGCACCCATCTAGGGTATTATGGTATCCAGTGATCGGCATACCATGTAGTCAAGTTATATACCTCTTTTTCAACTGGTATCTCAAACACTGCCCCAGTCTTCGCTCTAGATGTTAGCAACCATAGTTTATGGTCAACCATCAGATGTTTCTCTAACCTGACATGCACGTGGGGAGATACAACAGTCTGTTGTAAACACATGAATTGACATGCAAATCTATATGGAGCATAGGTCTTTCATAAAATCTCTCCCTCAATTCTGGAAACAAAAACATCATCTCTACAGGCCGACATGCATGCCCTCAAATCTAGGCTGGTTGTTCCAACTCCAACAAACCACCAGTTGGCGGATTTTCATAAGGAAAGAAATTATGTTCCTTATACATGTTCACCCTCACCTTCATGTGATAAGAGTTGAGAGCTACTGGAGCAATTCCAGAGAATGCCTACACTGATGGCCTGAAAGAACATTCAGGAATCTGAACTCCATTCTGTACATTTTATGTCCTGAAGTGAGTGGCGATCGATCCCCATAAAACGTGGAATGGTCCCACTATTATTAAGGGAGACTCACCCATGAATACATGGAGTACGCTCCTGGGAATCATTGCTAAAATGGTGGTAGACAACCCCACAATTTTTTCCTCATCCAAATTTTCCATAATAATGAAGGTCCCTTGAATGCTGATCCAAAAGGCCAATAAGCCTGCTAGACGAGTCTTCTTTGGGATTCTTTGAATCACCTCATATCCCCACTTTTCAAATTCCCCTACATCTAGGGTCATCCAGAATGTGCCAGGAGCACCCCTTTTCTCTGTTTTGGGGAAAGTGTTAGGACGAGTGGGCCTCTTCTCCTTGGGCCCCTTATTCATGGATCCCAACTCCTTTGATCCCTTTTCTTTTGGCTCCTTCTCCTGCTTATCAATAAGAAATATATTCATCCATTCCTCTAGATGAATATTCATTCTAGAATGTGTTAGGGAGGTATCTGAACTCTTGATCTTGTGTAAGATTTTCAATAATTTCTGAGCCAATGCTGGGGTCTTCTCTGAATCATTCCAAGTCACCTTGCGAGGGTTGCATTCATCATACATATAATCCTAAAACGGAGCCCCTGAGATCTTGTGGACATCCTATAGAAGGATGACTACTTCTCCATGATTTAAATAAAAAGAATTGGTTTCTTGGCCGCAATCGCTGAGTATCTCCGGCACGAAGTTATCAAGTCTATAAACATATGTTTTCCCAGCCTAGAAATCTTCATATATCGCAACCCCTTTTAAATCCTCGACAAACTCTTCACAGGTTTTTCGCACCCAATATGGCCACATCCAGGTTGGCATTACACCCCCTCCAGGAAGGATGTCCCAGCTCTTCTTCCTGCCTTTGGATTGATCCATCTATGAATTTCGGAAGATTGAGGGATAACAATGTGGTTGCAGCTCAGGATTATGAGGTTTTAGATCTTGTGTGCAAGGGCTATGATGCATCCTATGGGTCTTCTCCACTATTCCAGTATTTATAAATGCTCCCCGACATGAAATATTTGATGAAGCAAAGTTTGTATAATTCTAAAACCAAGAAATTGGGAGATAGTTCTTTTCCTCTGGAATGGTAACTTCTCTCAGATGATCATAGCTATATAAAGGCAGATAAATTCTCTAGGGGAAGTAATGATGATACCTCTTCAAATACTTAGCCAAATTTGGGATAGTGTTGTCACATATGGTATAGCATTCATGACTAATGATTCTCATCATATCATCAAGTCGTTTTTTTCCAGTTCATCAGCCATTCCAATTCTATTGGGAGCCATTGAATCTATAGAAAAGTTGAATAGATTAACTCTTAAGTATGTTTAGTTTTCATAAAATTTGTGATGGAATTCAAAAAAATGGAAAAGGCATTAAGGCGCGCAAGTCTAATTTTTGCACCCAAGTATGGAAGGGATGCGAATGTTTTTGGTGTGCAAGTATCACTGCGCAAGTCCTATTACCTCTACAGCAGCGCGATAGTAGTGAATCAGCGGAAAATAGAGAAACTTGCACGGCGAAGGTAACTTGCATGGTGAGAGATTGAAAATTTGAAATCCGGGTGTTTTGCGTGAGAATGGCCACCTATATATATGACATGCCGTACCCATGCACGCCTAAAACTAGCACGCCTAATGCCAGTGCACTCAACACCTGCGCACTGACCTCTGCGAACTCAACAGTTGTGTGCCGCATGTTCCTTGGTTTTATTCATTACATCAGAGTCACATCCGCATTTCTTTTGGATCCAACTATGAGGGGGGACTTTTGATGATGCTCCATTCCATCTCATAGTTTAAAAGAATGTAAAGAGAAATACCTTGAACCCAAAGTGATTCATCCTTTGATGAAACATCAAAAATTGACAAAGGCATGAACCAATATTTAAATGCACTTGGGTTGCACAAGTTCCACTAAGGCCGCGCAGGTATACTTTCCTGCCACCCAGTGGTCATGAAGGTGACTTGCGCCCCTTCTTTCAAATTCGCCCAGGGTGTCCTCCAGCCTGTAAATACCCCCTGTGGGCCACCCTTTTCGGGGAAGAAAAATTTCAGAACCTCATATTTGATCTCCTGACACCCTAGTGTCTTCTCAAAGATTCCAAACACTTCCAAGGTAATTTCTTACCTAGAACATAAGATCATAAGAGGGGGAGGAAGGGTTAAGTATTGAAAATCATCAACACATGTGCGCCTGGGTTGCCTGCCCTTAAGGGAAATGGCCACACTTGCGCGATTCATTACCCCTTCCACATAACTTGTGCGCCTCTCTTTTGGAAGTCTCTAGGGGTAGTATTAAGGGCTTGAGCAGAGCCTCGCCCAAGTTCTACCCTAAGGATTGGTTGTCGCGCACGAACCCATGTGTCAGGTAGGTACACCTGTGCAACCAGGACATGCGCACCCACACAGTACTTGCATTCCCATGCCGTACTTGCGCACCCATGCAGTACTTGCACGCCCACGCAGTACTTGCACGCCCCTCTTTTTTTGGGTGCCCTTCTTGCCCATTTCACCCCTCTTACTCTTATCCACCTCTCCTCTTCCTGATTAAGCCTTTAGAACACTCTCCAAAGCCATTCATGGCATGATTTCTTTATTGACTACCTTATCTGAAAGGAATTCTGTGGAACATCTCTTAAAACCTAGTGATTAAAATATCCTCATGTCACTAAGGTCATAGATTTCATTCATTAAACCTCATCCTTTACAATGAGAGAATCTTTAACATAGGCCTCCTTTTCAAAAGTAAGTCGAAGTCCAAATTCTCATTAATTTGGGCATCCTCCTTAGGAGTAAGCCCCAATTCATCATTAATTTGGGCCACTTTTTCAAGAGTAAGCCCCAAGTCCCCTATTATGGTTATCCTATATAGGAGTAAGCCCCAGTCATAATTCCCTTATCCTAGGCTTTCTTTTTCAAGAGTAATCCCCAGTCTCCAAGTTACCAAATATCGACATCCCCATCAGGAGTAATCCCCAATAATGGTTCTTTTAACCTGGGATTCCTCCTCAAGAATAACCCCCGGTCTCAAAGTCTACAAACATGGGAATCCTCATTAAAAGTATGCCCCAAGTCTCTTAACCAGGGCCTCCTTCTCAAGAGTAAGCCCTCGTCTTAATTTCTCTTAACCAGTCTTAATTTACTTTTGATCTGGGCTTCCTTATCAGGAGTAAAACCCAATCATAAGTCCCCTCTTAACTTGGTCCTCTTCCTTAGGAGTAAGGCCCAAGATTAGAGTATCCACATCTCCATAAAGTACATACACATTTATGGACCTCATTCATGTGTTTCTTCCTTGAAGTAAAACCCAAAACTCATCTATTCTGGGCAGTCATACATACATTAGCACCACATCATTGCATCTTTCGTGGCACAATTGTTTGGTTTCACCAATAACTCTTTTTTCTCACACCGAGCAAGACTCACATGAGCATAGATTGTAAAAGTAATCATGAAATCTTTCATTGAGCCGTAAATCATGAATAAATATCATACTCCCTAACTCTAAGTATGTGCCTTATGATTCATTTTCTAAATAAAGGATACATAGGTTTCCCATCTGTGAGTACGATCCCAACTCTAAAATAATTAATGTCCTTATGAATGACAAATAAACATCAAGTGCCCCACTGAGTGGGTTTAAAACTAGTATGGTCATCATAATGACCAAGACACTTTTTTGTATTGAAGGATACCATTGACTAAGAATCTCTAACAAATATAGATGATTATTTATCAATGAAAAACCTAGAATACATATAAAAGATTCTCTAAATTTCTTACATATCAATCTTTGATTGTCAGATCTAAAAGAATTCTCATTTTATACTTGGTAATGTAATATGGATTCACGAACATAACTTAAATCTATAAAGAGAGTCCCGGAGTAGACAATAATTCCCCTAAAAATGTTGTGATGAGTCCGACCTCCCATCCTCTCAGCCAATGAAAATTACCAAGCCTCGTCAGTCCACAACTAATGAGCACCTACCTTTGGAAAGTAGGTCCAAATGGATATGAAATCATTCGATGTTTCCGGTTCTATGATCATAACTATTAGAAACCGATTGGAATGTTTGAAGCTTCAATCAATGATGTCATCCCCAATTCTAGAGGAAACAATGGCATAATTAATAGAAGGGTGTGGAACTATTTATGTAGGGGTAGTTCACAAGACCTCCACACATTTAAGTGGTAGGTTCAAGGGTCATGTGGTCCCCACCTTTGAATTCAAAATTGGGGGGTTTGGTTCCGGTGGTCCCCCACTGCTTAACATTCACATTGGATGTTTAGGCTCGGGTGGTCCCTATCACCATAACCCATTATGAGGGGTTTCTAAAATAAAAATCTTAGACGTTTTTATTTTATTTTATCCATTCACAAAATGAATAAAAATTATATCTCACTATTGACCTGCTACGGTTGAGGTGAAAGTTCCCTTAAGTGAATATCAGTGATTTGAGTTCAACGGTGCCCTTGGATTTCAATTTTGAACACTGGTTCAAAAGATACAAAAACTCACTCGTATGATTACTGAACGTACCCAAAAAAATGTTCAGAAATTCATTCCGGGCACACCGGGCCTCGGAATCACACCCCGTTAATTTTTGCGGACTCGTAAAATTCCCATATAAAAAAGTAAATTACATGAAAATTACACAACTTTATAAATAATTTGTTCTAATTAATTATCCTAATGTTATTTTTATTGATAGTAACATTATAATCTTGAATGTTATCTCTTCTTCTTTAAGAATTGAATCATTTCCATTATTTATCTTCTCATAGAAATAAGACTGTTATACAGGCTCTCCAATGTTATATCCTATGGTTATTCTGAGGTTTATTTTATCAATTTTCACATCATCTATAATTTCCACAAGACCATTCATATCTTCAATAAAAACTCAACCAATCAAAAATCCATCAACTGCCTCATTTAGGATCATTATTATATCTTCATTCTTGTTCCATAATACATTCATATTTGAACCGTATATTTTTTAATTACATTCATAGATATTAAAAAGCTTCTCCCATATTGAATGTGACGTCTCGTTTTGTGGACCAGCCTACCAGGTCTTACCTAGATAGAGTTAAGCCGAGATTGAATCCCAAATCCCTCCTCTAATAGGCCTAGAGCTAGTGACTAGCACTGTGTAGGTATATCACACCAATGAGAGGCCCTGTCCTAATGTACCCAAACATAGAAACACACATCCAATCACAATTATATTTTTAGAAGGTTAAAAAAATAATTTAAATGCAAACATATCATATAATCTCACATCAGAGTATGAAAAAATAGTATGGAAGTATGCAAAGTTCCAAATACAAGACACCAAATTTGTATTGAATTATAACCAAATAAGAATTGAATATAAAACTAAATAGAAACTCTAGGATCCATCTTTTCATAGTCAATCCCAACTATTCTCCAAATTCTATTAGTCCACCTAGGACTCCATTGAATGGAATGTCATCTTCATAATGCATGACACATCCAAGCAGGGCCTATGTCAGGGTGAGTATAATAATACTCATTAGAATACACAAAAATCAATAAAATAATTAAAGTGGATGTCAGAACTAAACCCAAAAATAATTTGGTATAAACTATATAATCATAGATACACTCAATGGAAATATCCAAGTATTATGATGACTAATTTCCTCACCACCATTCTAGTGACTCTTCTCAAAGATATAAGGTAATTCTGATCCGAGGAAACTAACTCCATGAGTGTTTCCAACACTGAAAACACTCAAAAGACAAAGATATATAGGTAGGTAATCATTCCCAAGGCCTATGAGGGATACCTGACCCTATCCAAAAAAATCCACAGGGAAATGTATCACATTACCTAGATATTATCATATGATATTTGAACCAACCATGGGAAGGATGATATTGTACATCATACCTAAAGATGCATATTGGGATACCTACACTCTTTGGAACTATCCCACATATGGGATCACTCATAATCTACTAAAGATGGGATACCTCACTATACCATGAAGGGAACTGAATGGAGGGGAGAGACCCATACTAAGTCATTTGGAGTGAAAATATTGATGCAAATATAGAAGAAGTCGTAGAAGTCAAAACTAAATAGAAAAAGTACATAGATGTGTGAAATTTATTCTCATCTTAAAAATATACCTATCCCAATAAGGGGTCCACATGATGCGTGTTAATATCAACATTAAAACATATAGGTTATAATTTCTTAAATAATATAGATATTTGATGCATCTTCAGCCTCTCCACTGTCCCATATACTACTTTCATGGGTTTTAATAAAAAGTACAATGGATTTTGTGGATGGTTTTAGAGTTATTTCCCATGGAAGAATTTTGGCCAACATTTTCTAAGATATTTATTTTCTCCACACAATCAAAAATATACCCTAACAATTCTGATATAAAAACCACAATCACCCATAACCCCATAGGATTTTCTTCTCCACTATCTAGTCTCTATTGTGTATATGATCCCAACACTAAACCTACATAAAAAATATATGGAATTATTAAATCAATCATATTAAAAAATGGGTTCCTAGATATAGTCAAATAGTTTTCTAATCTATAATTGATGATAAGTTAAGAATGAAGGTATTATTTGAAAAATCACAAACGCGATCCTCAAGTGAAATCATCTTCATTTTTCCATCATTGATGGAATCATATGATTTGTCTGGATTAAAAAATTGTCCAAAATAAATATAAAATCTATAATTCTAGAAAAATGAAATAATAATTTGTAAAATAAATGAGAAGTGATCATGAATTAATTTAAAATTAAATTAATTTGTGTTCATAACAGTTACCAATAATGCATATTAAACCAAGAAAACAAAATCCCTACCTCTAGTTGGATTAATCGTAAGAGGATAAAATTTCTGCATGAATTAAATAATAAGAACTTGTTGTGATCATTTCCAACTCCAATGATCTTTAATTCCATCCATCATCCATAACTATGGAATGACATCCATATCCATAGATTTTATGTTCAATATTTTTTTTACAAGCCACCCTTGGCAGTTACAAGAAGATATAATTTCCGTCTCATAAATATTTATTCATATCACATAGAAATCACTCGTTTTTGATGGGTTTCTAAGAGAAAGAAATAATATAATATTTATAGGGGAAGGGATGAGTTAAAATGAATTAAACATCCCTTTTGTGAAGGCCCCATGCATTTCATTGAATATTTATAACACCTCGGAATACCAGTACACAAATTTGATGTTGAAAATTTTATATAAATAATCACTATATCTTCCACAATAGGAATGGTCAAATTAAACACATTGATATAGGACACCCTATATAGAGAGCCTCCATATACATTCTACAAATTTTTTACTATTTCCCCTCACCATTTCCTCCACCATGGGCACTATGTGGTTTATTTGGAAATGGTCCTCAAGAGCTCCTCCAGTGATCCACACTCTAGACTAGCCCTTGTTTGGTCATTTTCCCAACACGTAATCCATAGGGGGATTAATTGTGGCCAAAATAGTTACATTATGTGGGGGGTATTTGTTGTTATTAACAAAATAGTCCTAAAAGAACTTAAGTAACCAGAAACCTTCATATGCCATGGAATTCCATGACAACATTTCACCTTAGTTCAAAAATGTCATTTAAAATATTCAAATGCATTAAATATTAATAACTATGTAATTAAATTCTTCCATGCCAGCATATTTCTATCCAAAAAATAAAAAAACTACTCAAATAGGTGAGGGTATAGAGCTCACATCAGGATCACCGACACTCTTATTATCTCATAGAGGTTATCATTATGAAAATAAATTCATACAAAGAGAATTGATCATCCATGAGGGGTCTTTCAAAACTATCATCGATCATCATTGGTTACTCTAGGAAGGAATCCCCATCCACCATTTCTATATTTTCTAATTAATAACATTATTTGAGTTATGTACCTATCTATCATCTATGACAAGTGGATGAAATCATGCATCTGGTCTAACTATGGTGGTAAGTTCAAGTATTGAGAAACCTTATAAAATCTACATAGTGTTTGTAAAGGGATAATGAACATTAGAGATAACTTCCCACTTCATCCAAACCATCACGATTCTCTTTTATGTGAGTCCTTCATGAACACTTGTTCTCCCTCGTCAAACAACAATGGAATCTATCATTGATCCACATAGATCTTATGACTACTCTGCAAATTTCTCATCTGCTCCTAGATAATATATACATTATATTATGTTTATATAACTAACATTGGGCTCATAAGTGTTGTCTCTCATTGATATACCCAACACAAAAGTGACCTAGAGTCTCTCCCATACAAGGACTCGGATGGGACCATTACAATGGTGTAATAGTTGTTTTTACTATATGAAAACACTACCCCTACAATATTATCCACCTAGCTATAGCTATAATATGACATGCAAGATTGTATATTGTCCTCAAGTACTTGAATGATCTATCTAGTTTAGAAATCTTTCTAGGGGTGGAATTTCAAGATAAACCATTTTTGAGTCCCAAAATCCACATGTATTCCTCCTTATATTCATGATATCATGTGAACATCATAATCTAAAACAATTATAGAGGGGATTGTATCAATATTGGATATCTGTTGTACATTGAGGCATCCAAAACTCTCCATTGAAATCACTCTCAGATGGAAAGGAAGTGGGCCAAATTGGTGAGTTGGTCTATTATCACCAAGATAGCATCATAACCACTATCTTATCAAATAAATCCCCACACAAAATCAAAGGATATAATATCCCACATCAACCTTGGAAAAATAATAGATTTTATCAAACCTAATATAACATGGTGCTCGAACATTTCCTATTGAAAAATGAAGAATTAATATATAATCTCATCAATTGTATTCTATATCCCTAGACCCCAAAACAATCATTGAAGGATCTGGTGTTACTTTATCTATCCTAGATGGAATTCTAACTGAGATGTATGAAAATATATTATGAAAACATCCTATAAAATGATTTATATCAACTTCCATCCTTGAAAATAGATAATGTTCTCCCCACAATTATAAAATCCATTAAGAGCATCTCCCATGAATAGCTAATCATTAAATACCTCACAATTTTATCTATGAGTTTTTCTTCCCTGATGTATTAAAGAAGTAGTGGGGTGACCACCTACGATTGATGGTATTTTTCACCACCCTCATCCAAAAATTTCAACTAAAAATATTTTAATTACTCTATATCCACACCTAGTAATTTTGAATATGATTTATTTTTGAAAGAACCTTCCACCAGATTCCCATTTATAGGAGTATATACTATATAAAATTCATAGTCCTGAAGAAATTATACTCATATCCTCTACCTAAGGTTATGTTATTTCACCAATAAGATATACATGTGACTCTTATGGTCATAATGGATAATGAGTCTCTCCCTCATAAGATATTTCCACTATGTCTTCAGGGTGACCACTACTACCACCAGCTTTATTACAAGGGACAAGTAATTATACTCATATGGCCTCAGCAATTGAGACCCATAATCCAAAATGGCATGACTCTACATCATTATACATCAAATTAAATCTCTATAGGTATCATAAGACACCATAAACTCAACTCCATCCTTTGAAAGTATTATGATGGGTCTTTTCATCTTCCTTGATCAAAACTCCTGAAACGTTTTCTGATACTTGTCAAAAAAATTGATACGATACCCCTTTTAAGAATATTTAGTCAAAGTTTATTTGATCCTAATGAAATTTATAATAAATAATAAATAATATCTTACCAACCTAAGGAACCTTATCTTATCATTTATTCCCTTGGGTGGCCCCTAGCTAGAAGGACCTCATTATTTTATATGTCCATTGCTACTCCCTCCACAAAGATGAATTGTCCAAAAAGTGGACCTCATAAATTAATAACTAATAATTTTATATCTTAAAAAAAATATTTCTCCCAGAGTATGTTGAATACCATCATCTAATGTCTCATATTATCCTCCTCTAATGTTGAGTACATGTCAATGTCATCTATGAGGAGTACCATGTACCGGTCTAAGAAGGGGAATAATATCTGGTTCATGAGTTCCATGAAAACTACTAGGAATTTATTTATTCTTAAAGGAATAAAAAAATACGTAGACTGTTCATAGAGAAAACATAAATCCATCTTTCGCGTATCCTTCTATTAGACATTGAGCTAGTGATAACCTGACCTGGGGAAAATCTTTGATAACCAGTTCACCCCATTAAGTTGGTCAAAGAGATCATCAATTCTCAATAGTGGGTACATATTCTAGATAGTAACCTAATTCATATGATTATAGTATATTCATAATATGATGATCTCATCTACCTTTGTAGAAAACAACAATTGGATTTCATAGGGCACACATCAGGTCTTAAAAATTTATTCCTATGCAGATCCTCCAACTACACATTTATCTCTTGCTGCTCTATAAGATCCATAAAATATGCTCACATATTTATCAGTGTACGTATATGGGGAAGTAAATATCTTGATGGGGAGGTAATCCTTATACATCCTCTGGGAGTAAATCCTCATAGTAATCAATTGTTGGAGGAATCTAAAAGATTTCCAAATCAACACCTCCAAGGTTAGTATTATCCAACAAAGGGGAACTTAGTTTTATCCATTTAAATATGATACCAGCCTACTATGCATAATATTATTTCTCACCAATGAAGGAAAATACCATCCCATATTCCCTGAAGAAACACAACCTATGTCTTAAATAGTTAATTAGTTCAGGGAATATAGAGATCCAGTCCATACCAAAAATAAAATAATACAATATCATGGTGACTATGAAGAAATCCCACCAGAAACTCCATCATATTGTTTAGACATATAATTTCATTTATCATGGAAAAAGATATAAAGAAATATATTGGCCTTGAAAATGGGATATTATAATGAATTAAAGGCTTGTACCTAGATTTATTAATACTAAAACCATAGTAAAGTAGACTTATATAAAAAATTGGATCATAATAATATCCTTCAGTTTGTATGATTTTATAACCTGCATCATTATATATCACTAACTAATATCTCTATGATATTAGCATATACCACCTAGATATGGCTATGGGGGTAACATATAATAATGTCAACCACCACCCACAGCTCTCCTAGCTCCTCTATTACATATTCTACAATATGAACCGCCATTATCAAGATGTTACTTATAACATGGAGCCCCAAAAACTAACTCTCTACCAACATCATGGTGGTTGAGATATATGGTTAGATTCTTAGGTATCCCAGGTAATATTGAGTTGCCCTGTGTGATTTTTACTCATACATCACATGAGAAACTATACATATCTCATAGATGACTAGAACATCCCAGATATACATTATGATTTTACCATATATACTAATAATTTCTATAGATTTACATCATAAATATGGGTCTCAAATACTTTTATCAACTACTATATATTGAGGTCTCATCACTAGGGTGTCTAGTGCTAGAACCAAAAGTTTTTGACTTCTCGTCCAAGATGCTCTCCCCAACCAAACAAGTCATCAGCGCCCCAATATAAAAAGGGACGAAAATAAATACAACCCCATCACATATATCTTTGTGAAGTACACAAAAAAGATTCATAGTCAAAATTATCAACCATATACCATTTAAATGGAATACCATGATAGTACATTGAATCTTGAAATAGACATTACGACTGACTTGTTTCCCTACTAGGGCTCTAAAAGATCCAAAATACATATTTCTCACAATGAAAATAGATAAAACATCTATCTTAATATGAACACTAACTACACGAAATACATTGTCTCTTCATTATTCTTTAACATCACATAGTCCAATAATATCATCGATGTTCCATGAATTATGCTCACTTAGAGGAACAAAATATAGTCATGAGGGGTCGTAACAAGGAATAAAGGACACCCCACCACCTTGCACTAGTACTCTGAAACAAAATGGTATATCGTTACATGAATCATGAGATGTATATGTATTTTAACTCACAAAGTGAACTAATCCAACACACCCTTTCTTTTTTTACTTCCAACAAAATAGGTTGTGTATTGGGTGATGGTTCTATTAGGAAACCTCCTAGAGGAACATCATCTTCTATTGGTCCTTGGACCAAATCCTCATCACTAGAACGATTATCATCTAGATCTAACTGTGGAATACTAGTTAGTTGTCATAATGGAAGAATCCTATAGTATTCAGGAAAATCAATTGGTAATAGAGAGTATTTAGGGATTTATCTCAAGAATGACATGAAAATAATTACCCAATCATATATGATGCATGTGACATTGTATTCCCTACAACAAGTTCACATATTTACTGAGTCCACAAGTAGGTTATCAAGGTCCTAGAAAGGGCTATGTCTATTTTGTACCATCACTATGTTCTCTTTCCTAATATATTAACTTTAGAAACGTAAATATTATTTCTTTAGTTCCCAAAAAAATCGTTACAACATGAATATATTCAAACTTCATTCATGAGATTGAATGACCTCCTCTTATTCCTCTCTATCATTACCTAACCCACCGAGGCCCATCTGGCAAGTGGAAATTTAGAGTGACACATGAATTCCACCACTAATAATCTAGGTGATTACGAAAACACCACGTATGCATATAAAACACAAAGGATTCATTTTGAAAAATTACTTGTACAAATACGTATATCTCTAATAACTAGTATTATATATAAATGTGTTTCATTAATAACATAAATTCATCCATAACATATAATGTGAAATCAAATTATCAAAAATTTCTATGGAATGATATAAAGGGCTAAATACTAGCCAAAATAACTATAAAAAAGTTAGATCTACTAATAATAGTAAACTAGTACCAAACTACAACACTAGGATACTCATGTAATCATTCCTTCCCAACTAAACTCCATCTTCTGTTAGTCCACCTTAGAATATTTTAAAAGGCATATTGTATACATAATATGTTAAATGTGTGGGTATAGCCCTTGTAGGGGTCAGTATACGCCTATTCAAGAGGGAACCATAAAATCACCATACACAAAGAATCAATAAAGGCATCAAATATTAATAAAAAAGGTATAAGGATATAAAATACAGGCCTGTATATGATAAAAGGAATACCCGAAGTCGTTGGGTGAGGTCTTTGCGCACTATTATCCTATGATTATTCTCAAAGATAAAGGGAATTTCTAATGTATTGTACCTCACTCCATGGCTCTTTCCGATACTTACATCACACACAATAAAATGAAACATATTTAGGGGAATACCCCTTGTGTATGTTAAACCCTCTCTATAAAACCCCACCCGGAAGTGGATCAAATACCCTAGAGGTCCTTAATGGGATACCTAACCCATCCTATGGAATGATGAAATAAAGTATCATACGTCAATATATACATAGGGATACCTGATACTATCTGGGACTATCCCACAAAATGTATCACTCGTCCTCTACTCAGGACAAGATGCCTCAATTTTCCCAAAAGGAAATATAATTATTGGAAAAAACCCATACAAAATAGGATCAAGGGAACACATCTAGGATATTATCAATTTATTCATATGATTCACATTAAATATAAAAAAATTACATGTTCATGTGATAATTTTTTACAACCTAGAAATCTTGTCATTAGAAGAAGAAGTCCACATGATGTGGGGTCTTCCATACTACACACCATGTAAGAAGGAATTTCAATGAAAATCCAGGTATTTCACATGTCTCTATCTGTGTTTTTTGTATCCTCTACTAATATTATGGGTATTACTCAAATATTTCGCAGATTATGTGGATCATGCTAGAATCATTTCTAGGGGTTCAATTCAGTCCACCGTTTACTTTTAAATAACTCAAAATCACCAGTTCAGAAAAAGTACCCATTAAATGTAGCCTAAAACCCATCATCAACCGCACAAAGTTTGGATTTTATTTGTCACCACCATGCCTATATAATTTCTCTGATCTCAACTCCAAAACAACACAAACAATCTCTATAAGCATAAAATCAATTACATTGTCAAATGAGGTCATTGATATAGTAAAATCCCCAGTAAATAAAGTGTCGGAGAAGAATGAAGAATGAATGGATACATGCATGAACCAAAAAAATGGGCCACAGATGAAGGCTATGTTCATTTTTCCTTATATGATGAAATTTTAATAATGGGGAGGATAAATAAATTATCCAACACAAATATCAAAAACCTAATTATAGGAGAATGAAATATTTAATAGGTAAATAAAAATGAAACCAACCAGAAATTAATTTATGATTAAATTAATTTTTGTTCATCATAAAAAACAATAATGGAGAATAATCCAACAAAAATTCCCTACCTTGTTTTGGATAGATAATTGGAGGATAAAATTCCTATAAGCAACGAACAAGTATATCATATTGTACTCCCTTATGGTTCTAAGAATACTCAATTCCATCCATCATTGATCAGAAGGATGAAGTCTCCATCTTTTTATCTTTGATCATCTCACTATATTTGATGAACCTCTCTCAATGGAAATAAAAAGATGGAATTTTAATCTCACCCAATTTTATACATATATTTTATAAATAACCATGATCAAGTATTTTACCTTTTGAAAGTGGTAATATCATTTAATAGGTGACAGGTAGATTTATAAATTCATTAAATTCCCAATAATAAAGGCCTCATAGATTTCCATTAAGATATTTAACTCCATCTAAGAACAAAAGATAAATTTGAAATTATGAATTTCATATCGACCATCACCATGGCCTATACCATGTTCATTGTGACATTAAATACATTGAGTTAGAAAAAATTACACGATGATCCACCAAGGGCGTGGTTCAAAAGTATTTTTGTTTCCCCTTACCACATAATCCACTAATGTCATGTTGAGTACAACATGGTTATGACCATCATGATATACTACAACACTCCATTCCATGGGCCAGGTCTTGTTTTAGACATTTTTCTTTTCTCATGTTCAACAAGAGGCTCAACATGTAACAACAAGACTTTCACTTTGGATTGGTTTTTGTGTTGGGTATGTTGAACCAAAATGTACTAAAATCTTTATAGGAAACTAAAAACCATCATGGGATATATAATTAGACATCTAAACAATTCACTACTCTAAAAAATAAATTAAAATATTCCAAATAAATAAATAGTAAAAATGAATTCATTACATATTTCATGAAATCACCTTTGTATAGATGGGGTTGTTTAACACTCCCACTAAATCATTGGATTCTTTGAATCCGCGTCCATCTTTTTAGGATATATGTCTATAAATTTTCCATTATACATACATATATATATTTAATGAATTATATCCCTATTCACATAAATTCCCAATGAATGAAAATAATGTTATTTTGTTTTTTCCATATCTAGAAGTTACAACCTTGGATATCATACCAATCTTTAGTCACCATTAGGATATTGACTATAATAAGTATTGTGAATCAAGATGTTTTAATTTGAATCTCCTTCAACAATGATATTGTTCCATAATTTAAATAACATTTCTATATGGATTCCTCACAGAAATAGTATAGTAATAATAGAAGACACAAGAAATTATACATGGTTCATCAAATTGGGATAATGTAAAAATAGTGAAATGAAATGTTCTGATGAACTAGATACACTAATGGTAATAGATTTTGATTACATTTTTGGAGTTTTCACACTTTCCCTCTTGGATTACAATCATACAGAATGGGAAAACACTGCACTCACCTCACATATTAGAAAGAATTTATTGTTCTATCTTGTGTTCTTCTTCGATGAAAAAAAGATAGAAACTAAACCAAGAATTATGTTTTAGATTGGGTATATATCATTATATTTTAGTTACTTAAAAACATTGCTTCAAGTAGTTGAACTCATGGAACTCTTCCTTACTCCCCTTCTTATTCTTCTCAGTGTGAAAAATTTTTTTGGATCCAACACTTTTATTATATATTTTTCAATGATATATATAGAGTAAGTACTTTTTTTAATGATATGCCTACAAGATTCCCCATTCATCTCTATGAAAAATGAATAATTGGTCCACTTATGACAATAATAAGTCTTTAACTTTTATATCAAGAGTGACAACACCTATTTTTTTCTCCTACACAACATTTCAATTTAATTTCCACTACTTAAAATATTTCATGTTGACCCATGAGATTTAATTTTCCAAGGAAAATACCCGAATATTATTTATATTTATAGCACCCATAAACAAAGAAATAATATTATAATATTGTCTCCATTATTATTTTTATCAATATTTTGAATTAAAACAAACCTTTTTCATAGAACATCCATAATCTCCACATCACCACCTCCATTATTTAAATGTGGTGCTATATGTTCAAAACTGAATTCATGAAATCTAGAAATCATACATATAAAATTTCACCTTGATAATGCAATAAAACAAAATACCATGATGTTTGAATCTATTATGATTAGTACCCACACCACTTGAAATTATCTCCATGAAAATCATATTTCATTATAAACCAAACCATTATGAAGAATATGAATTTGAATTTCATCCAAAGTCTCAATGTATTATTGATAAAAAAAGTCACATGTTTCCTCCTAAGGTCATATGAAGTATCAATGTAATATGACAGAACACAGTGTCATGCTGCCTCTTGAAGCCATACAAAGAACCCATATACTCATTGAAGTCTTACGGTGTAATTCAAATACATCCTGATGTCATATGGTTGAATTATTAAGAAATAATCATCATAAGAATTTAAAATTCATATGGTTCCATGAAATCATATGTTATTCCATTAAATTCGTATGATATAGTCAAGGCATATTATCCATATAGAATCCATATTATATACCTTTAGAAAGTTTCTAAGAAACTCCAATGTCATATAATAGATGTCTTACGGTCCAGAATGTCATATAGAATTAACATTGTAGGACTTTTAAAATCATATCATTCTAGATTTATATTTTCAAATGAAGTTATACTATAGGTAATTTACAAAAAATCCACGATGATAAAAAATTAAAATTTTTAGAACTGCTTTAACCTATAACTAAATATATCAAAACCTATTTCGTCCTTAAATACATTAACTCCACAAAAAACATGAAAAACATTGATGATTCCTATAACTTCATTGTCAAAAAATAGAACCTCAAAAAGCAAACCAATGGGGTTTTTTGCTAATTTGAACAAAAAAGATTACACTTGGAGAAAACATCAAGAATGAAGTGTTGATTGAAAGAATCATTTAGTATATATCAAATAAGTGTCTTTAGATAAAGGTTTATATTAAATAAATCATGAAATATTATGATATAATATGGAGGATATTATTATATCAATGCTAAAATATTTTATTTAGTTAAATAATATTGATAATGATGTTCATGAAAAAGAGAATTTAATTTCTTCCAAGTACCCTAAATGTGTATCTTATAACTCTTCATGTAACACCCAGATATTTTATTAGAAATATATATTCTTTAAATGCCTTATGTTATATGATACACCAATTGAATCTTTCCCTTCACACAAAACTGGCTTGGCTTGCATTACCCACAAGAGCAACCTTCCTTGAATGCTTGTGTCGTACACAATAACGAGTTTCACTAAACAATGATATATTATTATAATATTAATAACTAGTAGTTGTGAATATTAATAACCTAATTTTGAATTTTATAACGTTATAATAAATCTTAGGCATTTTCTAGAATGAGATATGAAAACAAAATCAATTTTTCGGATAAAAGAAGTATTTTTATCAAAATGAAATTTTACGTCCTTTTGATGGCATACCCATTTTGAATATAATTTTTGACAATTTTATAATTTTAATTTTACAAAATAATCTTCTTATTTTTAATTGGATATAAAAAATTACATTGGAAAAATTTTACATATATTTTTTAGAACAGTTTATTTTGATGAATAGTAAAATTATGCTAAAGTTTTCTTAAATAAACATTTTTCATCAAGATAATAAATATAGATAAATGATAAAATTTATTATTTTTAAAGAATAAATATAATATATTTTTACTATTTAATATAAATTATGTCATTACCATTCTTTTTACATTGAATTAATAGGTAAAAACATTTCAATCTTTGAAAATGTTTTAACTTTTAAAACCCATTTTCTAATAAACATGATTAATTATAAATTAATCACTATAACTTCATTGTCTTGAATTTTAAAAAATGGATTACATATTTGGATTCATTGGCTCCAAATTCTTTTAATATGTTACTTTTATTGATTTTTATTTTTTGATATGATGAATTGTAACTATGGTAATTTTTATTTACTAGAGTTAAAGGTAAATCGGGTAATTATTTACAAAAATATGATTATAAAATTACCCTAAGACCTGAAAAAATTCTATTGGATTAATAAAAGTATACCCATATCACATAAGGTTCGGAATAGATTTATTTCATGGACTTTTTCCCTTGAAAATGACATAATTATTTTTAAAACCAAAGAAAGTGACAACATTTCATTCTGTTATATATTATAAGTGTACTAATTTTTATTTAGTTATAAACCCCATAAAACTTATAATATAAATTTTTCCAGAAATATAAAAAAAATATCTACATCAGGCAAATTTATTTAGTATTTGTAGGGATTAAATAATTATTAGTAATGATGACATAATAGTGATGTAGAAGTTATTTTATTGATTGAAATATCAAATAAATGGTTTTAAAAATATTAAAATAAATATTATATGAATTAATTAATATTATACCCAAATTTTATAGCTGAATATAACATTTTATAAATCTATTAAATATTTGGTTTCAAATATATCCTCTGTGTGGATTTTATTTAAATTTGAATAAATGAATATTGTCAAAATTGACAATATTGTTATTTTATAAAAATTACATATTATAAAATTGTTTAAAAAGCACAAAAGTATTTAAAAATTATAAATTGATATTTATATGGTCTAAAATTTCATAAAGTATCAAATTATAGATAATTCACAGTACATAAGTTATTAATTATAACAATTTAAAATTTAGAATATTATTACAACAAATAAAAGTAAATAGATTAAATAAGGATAATTCAAGTTGATCAGGTTTAATATAAATTACTAACATGCATAAATCATATTGGTTGATGATATTAAAACCGTATCTCATCTAATCGTCATATTTGAGTCATTTTGGGATGTTTTTATGTGGGTTTTTAGTTTATTATAAATTAATATTTTAACGGATTCCAAAAGTTCCCCTCTCCTCTCTTATAAAAGGGAACCTCCTCCCTCTCCTCCTCACAACATTTTCAACCTTAAAGATTGGGAAAAACCTGTCCATTTATCTTCTTAACTTCCATATAAACATAATTTATTTCCTTTTCTTTTTCAAATACCAACTTTAGTTCCCTAAGAGGAGGTTTAGAAGAGTCATGTCGAAGAAGAGGTAATATTCTCTACCGATTCATTCAAATTTATTTCTTCTTCTAAATCATCATATTTATTTGTTTCATTATAAAATAATAACATAATTATCCCTCTTATATTGATATGTTATTATAAATATGAAACAACCCTATTTCACATTTTATGCATCCTACGGAAAATTAAATCACCGCATGTGCGTACGTATAGAATATCGTCTCCACAACGTGGTGTAATCTATTTTACACCACCACTTTACATGGATGGGTATAATGTTGTTATGAATAACCATATATTATTATTAAATCATGATCCTAATTCTTATATATTCTATCATCCACTCCAACACCATTCAAAATTATGGGAACGATATTATCGCTCTTGCGTAGGAAAAAGTTACTGTCTCCACAATGAGATGTGATTCGTTCTACAAGATCTTCATTAAACCATGATTATATAAAAGTATTTAATGAAAAAATCTGATATATATTATATTAATATCATTATTTAATTTATGTAGCGAGAACCTAAAAATTTTAATACGAATTTATTCGACAAAACAAGCATAAAAACACAAAGCAATGAACATCTGAATAACAAATAGCAATGAAATATTACAAATAAGAAGATAAGATGTTACCATCTGTGATATCATAACAATGTATATTATTCTGGAATAAGTCATTAACATTATTTAAATCATTATATATGATGTTCGGATACGTACAGAGCATATTAGACCTAAGGTAAGGGATAATTAATCCAATCTCGTTCTTATCCGAGATTATTTAATGGTAAGTATTTACTGGGGTTATGTTTACCATCTACGTCCATGTTTTCAAAAAATGTTTTCATAAAATGTTTAATATTATTCAATTTATTTTTAAAGTAATTTTTACCCTTTTATGAATTTTACCACAAGGTATGGAAGGAATGTTTCTTTTGTTTACCATAAGATGTACATTTTGACTTTTCCAACAAAAGTACGAGGATAATGTTTACTTAACTTATACAGAATGAAAAGATTTTTATGGTTTCATAATTCCTTATTTATATGAATCGTCCTCTATAATATATAATTATTATTTTCAATGAAATTATTTTCTTTTTAAATTGCATGTTATTTTGAGAAAAGAAAATGATTTTGAAGAAGAAAGGATATTTTCCCCAAGAATTCTTTCATGTGTTTATTCAAAACTATTTTCCATCGAATATTAAATTCTTTAATATGGTTCTGTTTGATGTATAATGTTCCTATTATTTAAAGTTTTTTTTTATGATTAAATGATATCCATTGTTTTATATTGATTAATTTATGATGGGATGATGTTTATGAAACCCATTTCATTCATTAGGTTATGATGAACGATTTATGTTTTATTTGTGGCACATGTAAAAATGATTTCTATATTAGAGGGGTGGGACCCATATCTCCCTCCAATGAATTGGGTAGTGAATTATATCTCATTAGATAGACATGGATGGAACAACAAGTAAATATGTTTCAGTAATACAGGTCAGGAATGACAAGTGACCCCGGTTTAGTAATAGACAATGACCACTATGATGGTCTTGGCATAAATTCCTGGGCTACAATGGGAACCATATCAAGTTTTTAATGGTTTTCCACAATTAATTGTTTTATTCGAATGATATTTTATCATGATTAATGTTCCTTTATGATCTATGCATTACGTACTTCCATGTTTTATGTCATTGATAATGATTTTGATGTTTAAACTTTATGTTCATGTTTTTAAGTTAAAATGAATGTGGTTTGTTTTATTTTTTCCATGATTAACCTTACATAGAATTTTGTCTCACCCTTTTTATTTTTTTTCCCCAGTATATAAATATAGGTTTTAGGTAAGAAAACAAAAGTGGAAGATCTTTATGGGATATGTTGAAGATCTTTCACCATGATTAGAAGATTATGTTCCGAGTTTCCAAAGACACTAAAATATTACAGTCCTTGGGTGTCTATTTTTGTTATGCATTAAGTATTATGTATATGTATTGTAATTTACATGTACTTCAAGATTGGGACATTACAGTTGGTTTCAGAGGAAAGGTATAGTCATCATTTGGAAAATAGGATGTACAATCCTTAGTAAGAACTCGAAGGATATGTATGAGCATAGAACACAATCTTTGTGTTTTTGAAATATCCATGAAAAAACTATGATAAGACCTAATTAGTGAAATTGTATTCCTGATTATGTGGTTTTCATATTGTAATTAGTGTTACTCACACTATGCTTCTTGGTTTTAGTCAATGGATGGTACCCCAAGGAACTGTGTTAATGATGAATGAAATGGAAAATGCATTGATTATCCCCCTAAGAAACCAAAATATATGGGAGTTGGAATGAAAAATCTTGTAGCCATGCTCACAAAACCTACTCAATCTACGAATCATTCAAGACATCCAATCAAGAAAAAGAAGGAGCAACATTCTGTTGAATCCTTAATGAGGCAATTTCCACCATCATTCAGTGGTTCTTCGGATCCATTAGTGTATAAACAATGGATCAGTACCACTGAAAATATATTTTCAGTTCTTCAATGTTCGGAACATGATTGAGTAATCATAGGATTATATCATTTAGCAGGTGAAGGTGATAACTGGTGGTATCTTTTCAAGAATACAAGTCAAAGGGATGAAATTTATTCCATGGAATGGGACGAGTTCACGAACTTATTTTTCAATAAGTAATTCCCTCATATTATTCAAACAAAGATGGAGAAGGAGTTTCTTGAACTGAAGAAAAAGGATGATGAATATATTGGTACCTACAAAGCATATTTTACATTGATTAAAAGGTACGCAACTGGAATTATTATCCAATATGAGAGTAAGTTCTATCGATTATTTTGTGGCTTAAAAACTAGTCTCTGAAGGGAATTAGCTATATGGGATTTCAATAGCTATGATGAAATTGTTTTATGTGCTCTCAAGGTTGAGCTGGATATTGGAGTAACCAATAAGTCATATGGGTTTGATAAGAAGTGTAAAATGGGATTCAAAGGAAAATATAAAGACCACACTAAAAATAATATGATTTTTTCCTTATGCTCAATGTGTGGAATGAAACATGGAGGGAATTGTCTTAAATGTAAAAGTATGTTTTTAAGCGTGGAAAAGACGGTCATCTGGCAATTGAATGTCGCAGTGATGGGAAATATATGTCTAGTGATGCGAATAATTAAAATGGTACACAGAATGAATCTCCTACACTTCAATGTTATAAGTGCAAGGAAATGGGGAATCATGCCAATAAATGCCTTAATTCAAGGGTTGTAGATGATGATTGATGACAACAAACTCTTAAGGCCAAAGTCAAAGGAAATTCACATGAAATTTCAATCGGCGATGTAGAGTACAAAAAAAAGTGGTGAAATATACAGTTACCAACCACTCTAAAGTAGAAAATGTTTTATTTGATTCTGGATCCACCCACTCTTTTATTTATGAATAATTTTCTATGGTTATCTCTGTACTACCTCAACAATTTGCTGTTGAGTTAGATGTGACAAGTCTTAATGGCACAACAAGTGCATCAAAAGTTTACAATTCTTCTCCGATTGATGTTTGTGGGAAAGAGCTTCATTCAAATCTTGTGATCCATACTATAGTAAAATTTGATGCAATTCATGGCATGGATTGGCTTTCATTATATGGATCTCATATCAATTTCCAAATAAGGGAAGTCACATTTCATATTCCTGATCAATCTATGATCATCTATGGATGAAATGATGAATATAACCTTATAGTGTAAATTTCATCCATATTATGGGACTTGATTCCAATAAATGAAGGTTATTTATCTCAAATGGTTGGAGTGAAACTCACGATTTAGAAAATGGACATTTTATGGGAGTTTGGTGATGTCTTTCCAGAGGAATTTCTAGTTCTTCCACAAAATCGTGATGTTGAGTTTTCAATAGAATCCATATCAACTGCTATTCCCATTTCAACGACACCTTATATAATGGCCCCAATTGTGTTTTAGGAATTGAAGAAGCAAATCCAAGAAAATATTGATAAGGGATTCATATTCCCTAGTGCATCACCTTGGGGGAACATGTTCTGTTTGTTATGAAGAATGATGGTTCAATGAGACTCTGAATTGATTATTGATTTCTTAACAAGATCACTATCAAGAACAAATAATATCTCCCAGGCATTGATGAATTATTTGACCAACTACGTGGAGCATAATACTTTTCCAAGATTGATCTTCATTGAGGGTATCATCAATTAATGGTCAAAAAGGAGGTTATACCAAAGAGGGATTTCCGTAAAAGGTATACACACTATGAGTTTATTGTGATGCCATTTGGTCTTACTAATTCCCCCACTATATTCATGGATCTAATGAATAGAGCGTTCAGAGACTATATTGATAAGTATGTAGTAGTCTTTGTAGATAATTTTCTTACCTATTCAAATATCATGGAAGAGCATGAAGATCAATTAAGAATAGTATTAAAGACCTTGAGAAATGAGAAGATTTATGCCAAATTTTCCAAGTGTGAATTTTGGCTTCTAAAAGTTTCTTTTTTGGGTCACATAATCTCAAATCATGGCATATTTGTGGAACGTGCAAAAATAGAGATTATTGGAAGATGGTAGAGACCAACAACGGTAATTGAAATCCTAATTTTTCTTGTTTTAGGTAGGAATTATCAACATTTTGTGAATGATTTTTCAAGAATATCTTACCCACTCACCAAATTGACTTGGAAAGGAGTTATGATTTTTTGGATGTGGGAATGTGAAGAGAATTTCCAAGAGCTAAAATGAAAGTTAGCCAGTGCACCTGTGCTCACACTTCCTTATAGTGGGGATAGATTCGTGATATATAGTGATGCATCAAAGAAGGGTCTGGGGTGTGATCTCATGAAATATGATATGTCGATAGATTATTCCTCACAACAGTTGAAAATCCATGGGCAAAATTAGCCAACTCATAATTGGGAGTTAGTTGTCATAATCATTGACATAATGATTTGAAGGAATTATCATTATGGTGAATGTTGTGATATTTATACTGATCATAAAATTTTAAAGTATATTTTCACACAAATGAAGATGAATATGCGCCGAAGAAGATGGTTGGAGCTGATTAAGGATTACGACTTCTCACGTCATTACAACCATAGGAAAGAAAACTAGGTGGCATACACATTAATTCGGAAAGACCATTCTAGATTATCCATGATGAGGATCATAAAGGATCAAATATTTATGGATTTACAGAGGTTGGATATTGGAATTTTAATGAAAGGGGAGATATCTTATCTTTTCCAAATGAATGTCTAACCATCA
Organism: Viscum album; assembly: GCA_963277665.1. Lineage (NCBI taxonomy): Eukaryota > Viridiplantae > Streptophyta > Magnoliopsida > Santalales > Viscaceae > Viscum > Viscum album. Next base: position 1,076,867,158 of record OY728129.1, read on the forward strand.
ATACATGTGAAGATTAAAGGGGCACATAAGTAGGATGTTGGGCTTCAAATAAAGGTGAGAAATGTTCCTAAATTTAACCTTGATTGTGATGGGATTATAAGGTTCAATAACTGTGTATATATTCCTACCATACAATAAATAATGATGGAGCTTTTGGACGATTATCATAGTTCGTCGTTCTCTATTCATCCTAGATGTAAAAAGATATACAGGGACATGAAAGAATACTTTTGGTGGGATAGCGTGAAAAGAGATATCACCGAATATGTGTCTCGATGCTCGGTTTGTCAGTATGTTAAAGCTGAGAGATAAAATTATAACGGGACTTCACAACCATGACCAATACTAGAATGGAAATGGGAATCCATCACTATGGACATTGTCATTTTACTTCCCAAAACATCCAAATGAAATAATCCTATTTGGGTTATAATTTATCGTCTTAAGAAGTTAGAACACTTCATTACTATTAGAGAGGATTTCTCTCTTGATCATCATACAACGATATATGTAAAAGAAGTGGTAAAATTTTATGGAGTACCACTTTCCATTATATCTGATCGGGATCTGAGGTTTGCCTCGATGTTTTGGTGAAGTCGCCAGTATGCTCTAGAAAAATAGTTAATATTTATCACTACCTATCATCCTTAGATAGATGGTCAGTATAAGTGGAAAATTCAACCTTTGAATGAAATGATGAGATCATTCTAAATTGATTTAAAATGTGGTTGAGATTAACACCTACCTTTGGTGGAATTTTTTTGTAATAATAGCTTTCACTCTAGTATTCAGATGGCTCCTTATGAAGATCTATATGGAATGAAATTCAGAACTCCAACTTGTTGGGATGAAGTTGGGGAATGAAAGAAATTAGGACCTGATCTTGTTGATGAGATGGAAACAAAGTTCAGATCTATTCAAAACCACATAAGAGTAGCTCAGAGTTGACAAACAAGTTATTCTGACAAGAAAAAAAGACATAGAGTTTGAAGTGGGTGATAAAATGTTCTTATTAATATCTCTATGGAAGAGAGTAATGTGATTTGGAAATAAGGGAAAGCTGGGCCCTAGGTATATCATTCCTTTAGAAATACTGAACATGTTGGGAAGGTAGCTTAACGATTGTCACTTCTACCAAATCTCTCTCAAGTTCATGATGTGTTCCAATTATCTCTCCTGAGAAAGTACTTACCTGACCATTCACATGTACTATGCTCAGAAGTTGTACCGCTAGAGTAAGATCTTCCTTATGAAGAATAGCCGATAGAGGTTTTGGATCATAGCGAAAAAAGTTCTATGAAACAAGACCACTAACTTGGATAGAGTTTAATGGAGGAACTACAAATTAAATAAAATCTACATGGTATCTTGAGGATATGATGAGGGAGAGGTATCCTCATCTGTTTGTTATGATGTGACGAATTTTGAGGGAAAAATTAATTTTAAGGGGGTATAATGTAAAACCCTGAGATTTTATGAGAAATATTTTTTTTATTTCTTATGTTATAGGCAACACCAAATGAATCTTTCACTACACACAAAACTAGCTTGGCAGGCATTAAAGGAAAGAGAAACCTTCCTCGATAGCTTGCGTTGTACGTAATACTGAGTTTCTATAAAAATGATATATTATTATACCATTATGAACATGCCGTTATGAATATTATTTACCAAATTTTTATTTTTATAACATTATAATTCTTCTTAAACATTTTCTATAATGAGATATGAAAACAAAATCAATTTTTCATATAAAAGGAGTATTTTTAATAAAATGCAGTTTTACCCCCTTTTGATGGAGCACCCATTTAAAATATAATTTTTGAAATGTTTATAAGTTTAATTTTACAAAATAAACAACTTATTTTGAATCAGGATATAAAATTTTACATTGAATAAATTTTTGATAATTTTCTGATAACTTTCATATTTTGATGAATTGTAAATATACCCTAAATTTTTCATAAAAACAACTTTTTTCATTAAGATAATATATATCGTTAAACGATAAAATTTAGTGTTTTTAATGTATAAATAGAATATAGTTTTACCATTTAATGTAATTTATGTCATTATCATTAATTATGCATTTAATTCCTACATAAAAACATTTCAATCTATGAAAATGTTTTAACTTTTAAAACCCATTTTCTTAACAACGAGATTAATTTTAAATTTATCACTACAACTTATGTGTTTTGAATTTTAAAAAATGGATTCCATATTTTGATGCAGTAGGTCCCAATTATGTTATTAGGTTACTTTTTTTGATATTATTAATAGTATCTATGGTATTTTTTTTACTACAGTTAATGGTAAATCAGGTAATTAAGGGTAAAAATAAAATTATAAAATTACTCTAAGACCTACAAATATTATATTGGATGTATAAAAGTTGACCCATATCACATAAAGGTCGTAATGGATTCATTTTAAGGACTTTTGACCGTGAAAAAGATATAATTATTATTAAAACCAAAGAAAGTGACAGCACGTCACTCTCTTATATCTTATTAGTGTAATATTTTTAATTTAGTGTTGAACCTCATAAAAAATCAAATATAAATAGTCTCCAGAAATATAATAAAATTACCTAATTCATTAAAATTTATGTATAATTTATATGGACTAAATCATTATAATTAATGATGACACAATAGTGATGTAGAAAATATTTTATGGAAAACAATATCAAATAAATGGTTTTACAAATATGAAAATAAATATTATATGAACTAATTAATGTTCTCCACAAATTCTATAGATAAATATGACTTGTTTGGAATCTATTAAATATTCTGGTTTGAATATCTCCTCTTTGTGGATTTTATTTAAATTCAATTAAATGAATAGTGTCAAAATTGAATCTATTGTTATTATATAAAAATAACATATTATAAATTTTTTAAAAAATAAAAAAAAATATTTAAAAATTATAAATTTAAATTTATATGGTCTAAAATGTCATAAAGTATCCAATTATGTACAATTCAGAACACATAAGTTATTATTTACAACAATCTAATATTTAGAATATTATTACCACAAATAAAATTAAATTGATTAAATATGGATAAATCAAGTTGATAAGGTTATAAATAAACAACCAACATATCTAAATCATATTTTTTGATGATATTAAAACCATATCTCTTATAATATTCGGATTTGAGTCATTTTTTGAGGTTTTTAATTCCGGTTTTATATTATAATAAATTAATATTTTAGAGGTTTCCAAAAGTTACACTCTCCTCTCTTATTAAAGGGAACCTCCTCCCTCTCCTCCTCACAACATTCTGAGCCTTCATGGTTGGCCAAATCCAATTCATTTCTCTTTTACACTTTCCTAGAAACATACTAGAGGTCATGTTACTCTTCAAAAAACAACTTTAGTTCCCTTAGAGGTGGATTAGAAGAGGCCCGTCGAAGAAGAGGTAATAACATTTACCAATTCTTTCAAATTTATTTCTTCTTCTACTTCCTCATCTTTATTTATCATTATAATGTAATTACATCAATATCAATGATATAATGATATGTTATTATAAATATAAAACAATACTATTTCTCCTTCTATCTATCCTACGGAAAATGAAATCACCACGCATGCATGTGTACGGAATATCGTCTCCACACCGTGGTGTAATCTGTTTTCCACCTCCACATTACATGTATGGGTATAATGGTGTAAATAATAATTATATATGATTATTATTAAATGATACTAATTTTTATAAATTCTATCATCCACTCCAATACCATTAAATAATTATAGGAACAATATCATCGCTCGTGTGTGCGTATGACTTACCATCTCCACAGTGCGATATGATTCGTTCTACATGATCTTCATTAAAGAATAATTATAAAAACTAATTGAATGAATAAATCAGATATATATAATACTAATACCATTCTGTAAATGATGTATCTATAACCTAAAAAAAGGAATAATAATTTATTCGGCAAAACAGTCATAAAAACATAAAGCAATGAAGACCTGAATAACAAGTAGCAATGAAATATTACTAATATGAAGATAAGAATATGACCATTTATGATATCATAACATTGTATATGATTCTGGAATAATTCAAGGACATTGTTTAAATCATTATACAAGTGGTTCAGATAGGTACAGAGCATATCATACCTAAGGTAAGGGATAATTATTCTGATCTCATTCTTATTCGAGATTGTTTATTAGTAATTATTTATTGGGGCTATGTTTATCATCCTTGTCCATGTTTTCTCCAAATGTTTTCATAAAATGTTAACTATTATTCCATTTATTTCTAATTTTAGTTTTATATTTTTATGAGTTTTATCACAATATATGAAAGGAAACTTACAATTTTTTACCAAATGATGTAATTTTTGTTTTTTCCACCAAAAGTACGAGAAGAATGTTTTTTTAAATTACATGGTATGAAAGGATCTTTACCACTTAATAACACTTTATTTCAATGAGTCTTCCTCTATAATAATTCTGGATTATTTTCAATGAAATTATTTTTTATTGAAATTTCATGTAATTTTGAGAATAGAAAATTATTTTGAATAAGGATATTTTCTTCAAGAATTCATTTCAAGTGTTTATTCAAAACTATTTTCCATCTTAGATTACATACTTTAATATAGTTTTGTTTCAATTATAATTTTCCTATTATTTACATGGACTGATTTTTTTTTGATTAAATGTTATCCATAGTTTTATATGGATTATGTTATGCTGGTATGATGTTTATGAAACCCATTTTAGTTGTTGGGTTATGATGAATGATTTATGTTTGTTTGACGGAACACGTAAAAATGATTTTAATATGAGATGGATGGGACCTATATCTCCCTCTAATGAATTGGGTAAAGATTTATATGTCATGAGATAGGCATGGCTGGAAGGAAAAGTAAATTACGTTCAGTAATATAGGGCTGGAATGACAAGTATACCCGTTTTAGTAATATAAATTGTCCACTTTGATGGTCTTGGTAGAAATTCCTTGGATACAATGGACATCATATCATGTTATTAATGGTTTTCCACAATTACATGTTTTATTCCCATTATATTTTATCATGATTTATGTTCCTTTATGATCTATGCCTTACATACTGCCATGTTTTCTATCATTGCTCAATATTTTGATATATAAACTTTCTATTTATGTTTTTATGTTCAAATGAATATGACTTGATTTATTTTCTCCATGATTATCCTTACTAAACTGTTGAGCTCACCCTTTATATGTTTTCTTTTCCCCCGGATATAAATAAAGTTTTTAGGCAAGAAAACAATATTTTAAGATCATTATTGGAGATGTTGACGATCTTTCAACATTATTAGAATATTATATTCTGAGTTTACAAAGACACTAAACTATTACAGTCCATGGGTGTCTATTATTGTTATGTAAAAGTACTTTTCAAATGTAATTTAACGCCCATGTACGACAAGCTTAGGTCTCAACACTTCCAATTATTTTTCAAGTTTCTCTAGTCATGGGAAAGATGATAGTTTTTATTAACTATAAAAGTGTGTAAATAGTGTCATGGAGTAAAATAATACTAAAAAAATGGAGAGAGTAGTGTAAGAATAATTTTAAAGGAAATTTATTATAAATAATAAAATTATATGTTTTGAATATAATAAATATGAATACCATAAATATGAGTGGAAAAAATGGAAAATGATTTATAATGAAAAATTAAGATGTAAAAGAAGAATAAGAAAGTTTTTACATCTATTTGGATTTATAGAAAAGATTAGAACTATAGTAAATAATATATAATAGAAGGTAACATTTATTTTTATAGAAATTTTCTTCTACCTTTTTATACATGTTTTTCAAGATATTATAGAAAATATGACAAAGTGTTACCCAAATATGTCTCTTTTATCTCCTAGGTTCCTCCTCCCACTCTTGTCCTCATTTTATCTGCTTCACCAAGGGTTCCCCACTTAAACCCTTTACAGCCGGTCCAGTGGCGCATCTGTGCATCATCCCTTTCTAACATTTTCCTTTTCTTCCCATCTCTTCTCCTACCCTTTCTTCTTCTTTACATAACGTTCATATTATTCATGGGATCTTACCCCATCTCCCTTTCACGGATTATCCTAACCTCAATTGTTCTCTTCTCTAGACTAGTTTTCAACAGTTGATTTTGTGATCGCTCATGTGTCTGTGTTCTGTTTTTTCCATCATCATATTGTTTCAATGGATTTTTATGAACTGATGAAGTTTGTGTCAAGGACCTTGGTTGGTGATCTACTTCTTGGTCCCCACAATCCCAGGAGACACTACATGTATAAATTACCATGGTGGATACAATATGGTTTTTGGAATTGGTGTTTGGTGGTTGAAAATTATCAGGAACCTCTTGAGTCTTCTTGATTTTGTTTTACTGGATCTTGTTTATTCAGCCACATCATCAATTTCCTTTTTGAGCCATCGACTCCTCTTTCCATGCTCTGATATCTTGATCCCCTATTCCCCTCTATGGAGGACTAGGTTAGGTGGTAATTAAGGGGTTTGGGGTGTTTGGTTCAAAGTATTGTGACACTCTAAGGGTAAGTCTCATTCAGATGGTCCATATCATGAGTCATAATCATCTTCTTCTCAGTGTAGTTTATATACTGTCTATTTTCTTGGGTGATTCATCTTCTCCACTGATGAAAATATATTGGTTTTTTTCCTCTGACACTTGATCTGGTTGTTTTTTATTCGGGCTGAATCAAATTGTGTCTTCAGCGGTTATTGATGGTGTTCTTCTTTAATGGTAGTTTGAGATGATGATGTGAATGATTTCGGTGATGAGGATGGTTTCTGGTATGCTATTTTCCTACAGTAACATTTCAATGAATCATGGATAATTTGAGGCGATAGCATCGAAGAGGTGATGATGAAATCTTTTTTGAAATTTGAAAAAGGTGATGTGTGATGGTGACAGTGATGATGTCTTTCATTTGAATTTTAAATCTGGGTGCGTTTTGAAGGATTATGGTCTGGTGTTGTTGGTTTTGATTGATAATTAATTTTGAAATCTATAATGAAAGTAATTCATCTATTGTGGAATTTTCTATAGATTCCCACTTACCCTTAAAGTATCTTCTTCAACAAATTATGCCTTATAATAATATTAAAAATTGAAAACAAATCATAAGAATGTTACTAAAGAAAAGATGAATCCGTTTTTATATGTTTAACAATTAAAGAATGTTTATTCAAAAAATATCTAATATTAATGAGGATAATTAAAAGGAAAAAATATTTAGTTTCTAAGAATAGTGATTAATTATAACTGAAATTTTGTGTTTTGTTTGATAATTTATCTAGACCTAATAAATAATAATAGTTTAAAAAATACTGCTTCATATAAACATAATAAAAGCAATGATGATATTTAATATTTTTAAAAAATAAAATGTGAAGAATAAATATGAAATTGATAATTTGAATGAAACAACATCTATATAAAATAGTTTATGTACGTATCTAATTTAAATCTTGATATTTTAGAGAATTTGTTAGTCCAAAAATCATAGAAATTGCTTGTGTTATAATACAATATTACCACAAATGTATTGATATCATTTTTTGAAACGAAAATATTATTGTATTTTTTTAATTTTTTGATATTTGGTTTGTTTGGAAATTATTCTAATGAACTCAATTTAATTTTTGGTAAATAATTTGTTCAAAAAAAGGAATTTATTTTGAAATTGTATTAATAAAAACATGCTAATACTTCTATATATTGGGGTTTTAAGGTTTTATTCATTAATCTAGTTAGATTTAAGATGGTTATGATGAAATGTTAAATATATTTATTCTATTATTGAATGAATGCATATGATTAATATTATTAACATTCGGGATATTGGAAAGCAATTGAATGTGGTTTTTATTTATTATAGACAGGTATAAAAAATCTATTTTAAATATAGTTTATATGAAAGTGTGATCACTATTGGTAACAATTAATTATTTTCATAATATTTTACAGTTCTATAATTATTTTTAAATGTTTTTGTAAATACTTGTGGTTTTCAAGATTTAATACATGAGGAGATACCACTATTTTAGTTAGAAATGGTTTTTAATCCACATTCATAACATTATTAATCAAATAAAAGAGAAGTAACATTTTAGTGGAGATTTAAAATTTTATTTTAAAATATTTCTAGTTTTATGATTTATTTACAATTATTATATTATATTTTCATGATCTAATTTAGTGGGATTATTCTTTAAAAAATTAAAATTGTTTGAAATCTTTTTTGTGGTTGTTAATATATATTAGTTTTATTCCATAAAAAAGAAGCTTAAATATTTTTAATATTTATTGGTTATATATGATTGAGTATGTAGTTTGGTTTTTATAAATTTTCAACATGAACTGTTTTCTATTTGGAATTTCTATCTTGGGTTATTTTGTGTTGAAATTTTTCCTGTTAAAGAATATATTTTGTGATAATTGTTTTTATTTCACAATCAACATATTTCATAAAAATTAAAAAATTATTTCATAAAAGGGGATGATTTGTTTCCTTTTTTAAATGGGCATATTTGTTTACTCTTTATTAGTTGATATGATTTTACAAAAAAAAGGGGGGGGGGATTTTTTTGAGTAATTTTGTGCATATAATTTATTATTAATTATTGAATATTGTTATAATAATTAAAAAATGGGGTATAGAATATTTTGAATCTATGTATTATTTTTGTAATTATTCAAAAGGGGGAAATTTTTTAGTTGATCCTTGAAAATTTATTTTATTTATATTTTTAGAATTAAAAATACCGCAATTTATTTCATCCCTCACTTTTTTGGAACGTTACACTGCTTATAGAACATTTTTTTCTCATTTTTCCTTTATCTTTTATTCTTATTATCATTTATTTATTTATGTGATTCATGGCCCTAGGGAAAAAAATATATTACCATTTATTGAGGCTTTTTATCTTTCATAGATCAAAATAATTGTTCATATAATTATATTATAATAATATAGTTGACATGTGGGATTGATATCTTCTAATATCCTATATTTCAAGACAAAATCTGGTTTTCTAAGGGTGGTTTCCAACCATTGATTTCTAGATATCAAATTATATAGATTTATTTTTCTTAGTGATGTAGTGTATTAAGTATAACTAGTATACAATTTGATCGTTTCATGAAACATTATCATCACAAAATGATTTGGAATTTCATGAATGTTATCTTTAAATATTCTTTTCATTTCCATGAGCTGATCAACATAATCATTTATAGCTGTACTTATATCAAATGTTCCACAAATCATGGTGTTACCTCAGTCCCTGGCTACAGTTAGTTTTTAAATATGTTAAGTACACCAATTACTGAAATTTTTTATTCTATAATATATCAGCCATTCTTCCAAATCCTATAGAAAAAAATCATCTTGAATAAATAATAGTATAAAGATAGACAAATGATTTGAAAAGGTTCACTTCCTCACCATGATAAATAGTGTTTTCATTGGATATTTCCCAATGAAAAAAAGGGAGTATAATATCATGAATTGTGGTAGTTTTAATTATGTTTTTTGAATTTTAGTGAAGAATAATAAAGGATAAAACATGAATCTAAGGGATACCATGTCATGATAGAAACCATGGTGGGCCATCAGAATCACTCTTTGAAATGGGGTTATTACAGGAATTTTGTATGTGATGGTGGAATATTGTAAGGGATGTTGATTAAGGAAGCTAGATAACCCCTATGTCATGTTCCAATGCATGATGAGCGTTAGGACTCTGATGAATAAGTGGAACATAACTAGTGTGATCTTGGTTTTGCTTGTTTAAATGGAAAATATTTTTGTATATTTTTATGTAATGGTTATCACTATGTTATTCCATGGTGGGAAGGTTTTTGAAGGAGTCGAAAAAATATATTTTTTCGAGAATGAGAATAATATATATGATAAATATTATGGAGGTAACTATGGAGGTTAGTTACATGTTGTGGAGCTAGTGTTTATGCCATGGAGGAGTTGAGTTAGTGTATTCATAGGTTCAAAGTTCTTATCATTAAAGAGGAGGACCTGAGAACTAGATCTGTCATCTTGACACTAAATTATAGGAGATATTTGGATGAGTTACACTCGATTTTGAAGAATATTTGGAGGAATATTTTTATCATCATAATAATGAGTTACTAGATATTTTTTGTAAGGGAATTGAGGATATTTTATCTATGATAAAAATAAATGAAATTCTATATTTATATATATATCTATCTCTATAAATGAATAGAGTTTACTACATCTAAAAATATGTTGAATGAAGTTGATTCGATATATCTAATATTGATAATGGAATTTTATATTTGTGTCGAATATAACATAAAAAATAATTACCCCTTATTCAAAAACATTCAAAAGAAAGAAGAAGTATTTCCCATGATGTCTCATGGAAAGGTGTTGTTGTTCATGTGATGTTTATTATAGGATTGTAATGGAGTGGTGGGAAGATAAATAGAGCCAATATATACTCATTAAATCTATAACATTATGGTTGTTCTTCATTTTCCTACATTCATGTGTGGTAATCATTTTATATTTTGGATTCTTATTAAAATACATTCCCTTATCAATAGTAGAGAACATAATAGTGGGATATAATTATACATCCAAAACAAATTGGAAAATTTCATAACACAATAAATCTCAATATGGGAACCTATGATCTAATTATGATTTTTATGTCCATAAGGTATTCAAGTTAGTGGTTCCTTGAAGGTGGGGTGAAATATGCTATGGAACATTTCATACTTAAAAAATATTTCCTCAATATTCTATGGCCATATAAAATACTTGCCTCATAATTAGTTGACTCAACCTATGGTTATTCTTTTTATAATAATCTAATTTTAACCTCTATAGCATTAGACTCTTTAATCAGATTGGTGAACAATGCTTCACCCAAACACATACATAGGCTAATTTTATCAAGAAGAGTATTACAACCCATACATATAATACATGAATATTTTATATGGTTTACTAAAATTTATTAAATTCAAGTAACATGTAATCAGTAATGTGTTGTAGTAACAGAATCCACTAGATACATTATTTGGTCATGAGATTATGATAATCCTTGGGTCACTCCCCTGATATGTTTTAATGACATCACACAGCTTCCCAATGATTATATCTTTTAAATACCCTCTATTTCTCACAATAATAGAAATAGATTACTAATCCTGTACATAGACCAACACAAAACTAACATACTAGTGTATATTAAATGATTTTATATTAGTTTAATTGTAGTCTATGATTTTACATCACAATACCATTATGAGCGTCTCATTAACAATAAATCCTTTCCATGATCCATCATGGAAACCCCACCATCCTTTTTTGGAAATTTCATTAAATAGTTCGAATACTCTATTCTATCCTGTAAAGTATAAATATTGAATTCCTATTTTAATATTATAAATATCAAATCATCTTCAATGTATGTATTTTAAAAAGTATCTGACTCGCATTATTTATATTCATTCAGCTCTAAAATTTAATTTTCTTTATAACCTAGATAAATTATCCTCATTACCTTATCAACGATCTCTAATAAGTCATCAGTGTGATGGGAAATTATTTCATATATGTATTATTAAAAACAAAACCAAACTCATCCATATATATTCTCTAATTTTACATTAATATATTCCCAGTATTTCATGAATTATCCCCCATAATGATAAGAACATTGTTGAATGGATCATTCTTACTCAACTCCTCTATATCATGGTTTTCACCGTCGTGGGTTGCAACCTACCCCTATAGGCACCTCCAAGAGATGAATATCATATCGTTTTATTTATATTGAAATACATATTGTGCCAAATGCATCAAAAATATTCTCACTGTAGAAAAATATTGTGAAAAACATGACATAACACTTCTTCTGAAAAATTCCATTATAAACAACATCCACCATGGACACGCTTTCCATACCCCACTAAATATTTATAAGGAAAAAAATTAAAATACATTGAACCATGAAATTTGGGTTCCCTAGCTTACCAACTCTTATATCCTTTCATAACTCCACTCTCAAATCCAAAACTCACATATTGTACCTCCCTATTTCAAAAAGGTATTCTTAAAATACCACATGGCTTCTATAGAGTGGTGTATATCAGCTTAAAGATTCAGCCTGTTACATTTTTCAAAAAAATACCGGAACCGTGACTATATATTCTATGTCATATAAACATTCACTCCCTATTTTTCACAGTTAAATTATAAAGTTAAATGACTTTCATCATCACATAAAGATAAACTACTCATCATTTGGAGAATTTACATTGTAACTTCAAAACATCAAGTGTCATGGAATATAAAAATCCTTGCAATCATTTTACAATAACTACTTTCTTAATTTCTTATTCTACGATTTGGTTGATCCACTTCTATCCTCCTTGATAATTTCAATACATCCTTATCTTTACTCATTACTATATATCTTCTTTGATAACACTTCACAACATCTAGTTCTTGTATTAATTGGTGTTATCAATCCCAAAATCAATACCAACAAGCATTTAATATAGATTATAAATCCTCCATACTTCTAGAAGACTAACGTTTATTATATACTTCCTCACAATTTTATAGATAAACTAAAAATCTATGTTCAGAATGAGGTTTTGAATAACTCCATCACAAAAAATACGACCAAATCTAATACATTGGTTATTAATAAATCCATCATTGTTTTTATAATAAATCTAACACTTCAACATATATATTAAGAATCCAATAATCACCTCTTTTATATTTTTCCCAATACTCTCATGAACCAAATCATCATCATATCATAATAATCCACCCTACTCATCATTTTTATTCCCTATTAACAAATCATGTATATTGATTGATCGTGGTTCTTCTTACCCCCACATTAAAATAAAATAAAAAATAATAACACTTTATATGAGAAAGTAACATATTTATGCATTCCCTCATTCTTATGGATGTTAGAAAACATATGATACAAATCTTATTTCTCATAAAATCATTATTGGGGACACCAGTAAATGCCACTAAATAATTCATTACTAGGAGTATAATACATCATATTTTATGAACATCATGGCATCATAAATTGATCATATCACAATTTTTTATTGTAGAACATACCTAATATTTTTGACACCATGATACAACCTTTTAAAATATACATAAAGAATCCTTCAATTTTTAACTCGAGTGAGAGATAACACGTCTCAAAATATGACTTCATTTTTCTCTTTCAGTATCAATAAATTTATTGACTAGCGGTGTATTCTGAAATACATTCAAAGAGATGTATTAACACTAAGTAGTTATCCATTAACATAACCTATAAGTATTCTGAGTTGGATCCTAATGTAATAAAATAGGATATTAATCAGAAAAAAAAAGTGTTTTCACTTATACTCTCATATTTTCAAAATAAACATCTAGTCACACTTTTCATAATCAACCAAAGATTACTTTTGATGAACTGAACCACACATTCAAAAAAAATTACTGATTAACATGAATTATATAGTTTGTGGGTTATAATATAATTATCAATACATTTCAGATTTTGACACCAAACCTAAAACAAATTATATAAATTGATTCTAATTATTAAGGAAAATTTCTTCATTCATCCTTCATCATCGATGCATTGCATGATAAGGATATCATTATTATATATATATTTATACAAACTCCATTAGTCCTAATAATGTTAATAACTAAAAAAATACATTTTACATGAAATTAATCCAATTCTAGAATATTTTTATATCCTCATATATTCAAATGATATTAAATGTGAAATTACTTATTGGATTCAAACAAATAAATAATTAAAACATTTCAATTGATTCTCTTACTCACATATTCCCTCTAAAATATTCAATTATTGATACCAACTAACAATATGTGTTCTTGAAACAGCCACCTCAACTAGATCATGATACAAATTTTTATACCAATTGTATGATAGCACCAGAAATTGGATAATGTGTGCTCTAAAACAACATTATGAAATTTCTACTCTAACAGTACACCATTTATAATGATTAAAGTTTTCAATTGTAACATTAGATTAATCTTTTATTACACCTAAAACTACTGATATATATTAAAAAATCATCATATCTCCCCCAAACATATAACATGTCAACAAAAATTAATAATTTTTTATATTCATAGGGATAGGGGATGCTTCCGCATTCCTTATATTGAGGGAGGTAGTGTTCCTCTATAGGCCACATTTTTTTCTTTAGGTCATCAATTTGTAGTATATATTCGAATTTTAATCATTTTTTATAAAATAAAATTTCTTTTAAATTTATTTTAGTGAATTATATTCTTATTAAATGAAATAATGAATTTAACTTTTTTGGTTACTCCTATTGATAAGGGTTTATCAAAATATCATAGTTTTTATTTTTATTTTATAAAACATCTTCCTTACCGATTTTTTAAAATAGGAATTGTTATATTTTTCAATTTATACATTCCATTAGGTTACTTATTTCATAATTTTTTTTGTTTCTTGTACTGTGTGAGGTCTTTTTCTGTTTCTAGATTTTCTTATTGTCTTTCTAATATAATATTTATTCACAAGATATATTAGTAATATTATTCAAAAATATATTAACATGGTGATATTGTTCATCTATCCCTTGAAATCTATTTTTCATGAGAACATATTTATCATCGAATGACATTTTATTTCCTCTATTCATTGTAACATAATTTACCTTTATATTTCTATTAGACTCATGATTTACATTGTAATGATTATCATTATAATCACCATGAATCATTTATTATGATCGATAGTTCCATTTTTATAAATTTTTTTCATATTAATAAAATGAAAAGGATTACATTTATGTTTGAAGAAATATAGAAATATGCTCATGTATACCACAATAAAATCACATGTTTGTATACCTTTAACCAAAACCTATTAATTTTTACTTTCCCTTTATGGGGACATTCTCTATTTTTTCATTGAAATTTTATTGTTTTCTATTTTCATAAGTGCTATAATAGATTTTTTTTCTTGGAGGGGTTTCAAAATTTCCAAAAACAGTTTTTTTGCATGTAACATGGCCTTTACGTATTAATAATTATTTCAGGATTTTCCTCTAATATAGCACACTTTTCTTCATCTCATTATCTCCTATAAAAGGATAATCCAATAACAAGGGTAAAGAATATTTTATATATTGTTTTTCATTAGAAAATTATTATTTTAATTACAAATTAACAAATATTAACTCCCCATCCAATTAATAGATCTTAAAACTATTTATTTCAAGCTATGTATTCATACCAGTATTGACATTCATTCCATTATAAATATCATTACTTAACCAATTGTAAACTTATAAAGACTTCCACTTTCCCCTTTTATCACGTTTTTCATCTATGTAATATTATATATAAGTAATATATTCTCTTTATTTAGTCTCAATACCACCTAGACTTGTTCGTCTAGGTAAAAAACATGTTCTTACTTCTTTTCCATTAGATGTTGGACATCTTTTGGATCAAAGATATGAAAAATCAAGATAAAAATATATTTAATTTAAACCATTTACATAATTTAAAAATTAAATTTTATAATAATCTCATATAGCGTGGAAAACCATGTTTTATTGTTTTTGAGGACCAATTACATAGGAAATATATTTTTCAAACATGTTAAACTTATTCAAACTAAACCTCTTCTAGATATTTTTATATAATATTCTTAAAATTTATACTTATATATATTACATGGGGACTGAAAATATAATAAAGCGGTGAGATAAAATAACCAATAAAGAAAAAAATATCAATATTTCATCAATGGTTAGATGATAAGAATATGAAAAAAAATTATCAATAGAGAAATTTTTTATTTAAAAATTGGAAAATATAATTTTTCCATAAATCATGAAGGAAAAGCATATAATCTCAAAATAAAATCATACCCTGTGACAAAAGAGTGTGAGATAAGAATTAAATCATTGAATAAAGAAATTATATATTAAGATCATTCAGTTATTAATATGTAACAACAAAATGAAACATGATATCATATGCATAGATCAAGGTTTAATCCTAAAACCATCATATCAAAGTATACCAAGTCCCATATTTGATTGAGTTCAATCCCAATATCTATAAACATTGTAGATACCAACCCATGGTAGTTTGGGCTCACTCCCCATTCCAGAAAACATAGTGTAAAGGTTTTTATAGTGGATTTGGTTACTTTAATAATTATATATATAATATATCATGAGACATAAATATTTAACCAACAAATTCCAGATATATATAATTTTAGACCCATCCATCATATAACATGGTCTAATTAGGCTAATCGCTAGTTTACCATACATGGTATATCATGAGATGAAAAAAATAGACAATGAATTAGAGGGTGATATAATATTTGTTTCACTTTTCATATAATGAAAATAAAAATATTTATATGAATACATATTCCATTTGAGATAAATAATATAAATATGAAAAATAAGATAGATAAAACCCATGAGAAATAAGTGGGTTTAATAATCTTATCTCAAAGAATAATCGGAGGCTATATCATAGGTATTACCAAGTGGAGAAGAAATTAAATAATTTTGGAGATTAATATTTTAATAAAGAAACATGGGAATTGAACATTTAGTTCAACTATTAGAAAATTCATGAGGATGTTCCAGGAGACCTAAGAATAAAAATAAACCTCACATGTGATGTTTTTCAAAAATGAATATGAGATTTTTTAAAGAAGTAAATATCTTATAATTTAAAAATAGGTAATAATTTAAAAAGGATTGATTTTCATAAATAATTAGGGTTTTAGAAATATTTTAATAGTGAAGAACATTTTATGGAGAAGACACTTTTCATGAAATAAGAAACCTAAAGGTTCACTTTTTATGTTTTAGAAACACGATAGTTTAAATCTTGAAATGTAAAAAGGTTTATAATAATTTATTTTAAAAAGAAGCAGAGTGAAATATGAAGGTTTCATGGGATAGAACATAATTAGTTTTCTAATTAATAGTGATAACATTTCATGAAAGGTAAATTATTGAAAGGGATGGGAAACTGTGGTTAAAGAGGATGTGAATTATACTAAATAATGGTATAATTTTTGAGAAATAAATTATTCAAAGTAATTATTTAATTACAAATATCACTTTACCCAAATAGTGTAATTATAATATCATAATGGAATAGTATAAATATATGTTTTAAAACCAAATTAAAAAAGGATGAATTTTGACTTAAGAAAGAAGTTGATTTAAAAAACAAATTTAGTCAAAACCCCAAGAGAGAAATAACATTGAATAGAAAATTCAAAATCATAAAATATAAGAGAATAAGGATTGGAAAATATTTAATAATGGTAGATAACCATTAAATATAATTCATGTTTCAGAATCATAAAAATTTCTTAATTGGTGAAATTTGATACAAAACTCACTTACTGTGTTCTCGATTTAGTTTTCCCAAACACCAAACATCTTTGATACAGTGAAATTTATCTGCAATGTATCCTTGGAAATGAAATTATTATGATAAAAAATTGATAATATAGGTTTATATTAATGATATAAGATACAATAAGGATTAAAATGGCATAGTTTTATGGTGGAATTCGAAGAAAAATGTGTGGTATGATGTAGTAGAAGTGTGCCCATTTTATAAGCAATAAAAATGGAAATTTGGGGAATACCCTTTAACATTCAATGATACCATTACACTATTAAAGGGAAAATGGATCCATAATTTTTTAAAAAAATTATGGTGATCATGGGTTTATATATCCTCAACCAAATTATTTTCATATATGGTCTAAACATGTGGTAAGTACTTCGTTCAGATGTTTTTTACTTATAATTTTTTTTATCGAGGTAACTAGTTTTTACCCAACTAAAATATGGTTGAGTAAACATATAAAATAACTCTAATTTCATGTTTTTTGTTCTTATAAACCTAAATATAGTATCTATTTAAAAAAATTCATTTAATAATTAAGATACACTTAAGTATAATATTATATAATTTAAAACATTAGAAATTGTATATGTTTAATAATATTGTTTTTACCATGAAGATTCCTTAAAATTAATGAGTATTAATTACAACTTGAATTAGTTGTAATATATTTAAATATATTCATAAAAATATATTAAATACATTTATGAAAAGAGATTAATTTATTTTATTAGATTAAAACAATTCAATATTAATAAAACTATTCATTGAAAATAAAATTTTTACCAATATCATAGTAATTAACATTAATCTTAGTTATTGTAATTTTATGCTGAAAAATGAAATTGTCCTAATTAAACAATAATAAAATGTTAATCTAAATTATTAAATATATTTATTATATTTAATTTCTACTAGTCACAAACATAATTTTTTAATATATGATAATAAATCTATTTTTAGAGTAAAATATTACATATCTTTATAAAATAATATACATGGGTTTTATAAATAAAATAATGTAATTTTAAATTATTTATTGTACTTATAAATATATATGTTTCATATAAAATGGTTTCAATGCTTTTATTACATTATTTTATTATCATAATGTCATAGATGTGATGATTTTAGAAATATCGATAGGTTTTCAATATTCACCTTAAAAACAATGTTTTATTAAAAATATAAAAACATAAAGCTATGTTAATTTTAAAAGTATAAATCCAAAAATTCAATTGAAATTTTAATTTCTAATCTAACAATTATAAATTTTATTTTTAAATATTAAATTTAAATAAAAAAATATATAAAAATAAACATAATTTTTCATTAAAAGTTAATAAAATTGAAATATGTAAAATATTTGTTATAAATAAAAATTAAATCAATAAATATATGATTATATCATACTAATTTATTTTTTCACATCCCCTCATGATCTATGTATAAAATCATATAATAAGGTTCATTGTGGTTATAGTTGAGGGTGTTGATTCTGATCATATAAATCTCAAGGAAATTTCCATGGCCTTCAATTTCACTCACATACAATTATTACCATACCGTAATTATTCAAGATTGACTTGGAATTGGTCCAAATAAAGACATATAAAATCTAATTCCTTTATAATATTGGAGAAATGAGATTCACCATGGAAATATTCTACCTGATGACATTTCTTTCCTTTTTTATCATAAATTTCATAATATTGTTACTTCCATTTAAATATGTAAATACAAGGGATATATTATAATGTTAAAATGTTAAAATTTAATTTTAAATTATCTAAATTTAATTTTAGTTTTTTGTTTAATTTGAAGTTAGATATTGACACAATACTTAATTAATATGAAAAAATCAATAAGGAAATATGGGGTCATTAAAACCCCTAAATAAAATGTGACTTCACAATTTAAATTATTACTAGCTAATGAAAATATATTGGGGTGTATAAAAGTTATATATGATTCATGATATATTTATAGAGATATGTAACCCTTATATATGTATCTAATTTATCTTTTCGAATAATAAATTGTTAATGATGAAGGATAAGACGAATTTTAAAATTTATTATTCCACAAACTATTAAAAGTGATTAAAATAAAATTATGATACTATGAGGAGTCTTTATTAATTTGAAAAAAAATATTATAGTTTGTAAAAACAGACTTGACACAAGACATCTATAAATATATTTTGAAAAACACTTAGAACAACATAATTATTAATATCCACTTTAATAGTAGTTACTGCAAAAGCCTTTTATTTGTTCCTATAGTCATGGAGGTTGTTTTTATCGATTATCATCTTAATATACTGAACTAATGAACTTGTATTTATAGTTCATAAATTACTTATTTATAAAACAAATATTTTATAGAGGTCCTTAGGATTAACATAAATTTTCATAATCATGTTAACTTAACTCATTATTTTTACTATATAGTTTTTTGTTTCATTCCATCATTTAACTAAGATCAAACATTTTATATATTCTCTAATACATTACCTTGGAAAATAATTCCAATTTTATCACATGATGGATATTTAAAAAAAATTAATTTATCATATTTTTCACCCAAACTTCAATAAGACTCCATCCATCTCTTCATTGGGTTTTTTATTTAATCATTATACATTTTGTTAATTGTATTTCGTGATATTTATTTTGGAATAAACAATAGGTTTCTTACTAAAGATTCTATTTCAAAGGTTTTTTTCATTGACGTCATCATATCATTATCTCTCACACCCATTTTAACTCATTTCCTTCTTGTTCCATTCGTTACTAAAACCAAAAGCGGTTTACATGAGTGATGAATAAATAACATCATAAAAGATTTATCATACATTTTATTATCATTAAAACATCCTCATAAATGACTTAATAGTTAAAACCATCAAATATGATTTAAACTCAAAATTAATCACTCTCAATTAATTATTTTCTTCTTCAAAATAGGTTCTCTCATAATATATAACCTAAATGTAAATATAATAAATCCTTTATAATATCTTGTAATTAGAATTTAACAACAAAAAACTATCCCCTAAGAGTGTCGAACTATGTGTCATGTTAGGCCCCTATACTATAAAACAAGTAAATATTGATTCAATTCCAAACAATCCCTTTTGGGATAATTACCCTATGTATTTTTGTTTCATATCCTTTGGTCGTATATAGTATCTATACTAGGATTTAATTATTTGTACAACCATATAGATGAAAAATTTCTATATTTTAAAAAAATTAACATATAAATGGATGTATCCCCTAGTTTTTCACTAAATAATTATAATAAAAATCACCAAAATGACTAAAATAATCCATAGAAGTAACTAAAAACCCATTTAATACCAATTATGATAACCTGGTCTAAAAAATATTTGATTCCTATTATTAATTTATTTTTAACATTGTATCTCACAATAATCACAAAAAACACATAAAAATTTTGGTATTAGAGTCTTTGAGGATCAATTAAATAGGGAAATTAACTCAAAAACTTTTGAACCTTTTTCAAAACACATACTCTTCTTGGAATTATTTATCTTTATAATAATTTATACTTATCTTCATAACATAGGGAAGGGAAACATATAAAACGATGATCTGAAAATCTTAGTGAGGTAAATATTATCAACAATTTATCAAGGGTCAGATAATACGAATATCAGAATACTTTAATTAGGAATAAATTTCTTATTAGAAAGAACATTGGAAAATAATAATTCTCCACAAATAATAATTTAAATACATGTGATCACAAAATAACAATAATATACCATGACATAACAGTAGGAGATAATAATAGAAATATACCAATGTAAATAGTATCTTAAGATCATTGATCTATAAATATATATAAATAATATAGAACAATAAATTATAATAATAATCTATGTTTCACTCCCAATACCATCATCTCATGGTGGAAAAAATCCCATTTTTTGGGTTCACATCCCATTCCCATAAACATAGTGTAAAAAGTCCCATCGTGGGTTAGTTTGAATCTCTAATCCCATAAATAATATCTCTTGAAATAAAAATATTTACTCAATGAATTGAGGTTATATATATTTATAAGACCACTTGTTACATAATAATAATAATAATATGTGCAGGAATATGTGTTCCACATTTAGAAATGAATTCATACATAAATTTTAAGCAAGATAAAACCCATGATAGTGAATTGGGTTTTATAATTATTTTTAAATGAATAACTGAGGCTATATCAATATGATTACAAATAATAAAGAAATAAATAATTTTCGATATTCATTTTTTACAGAAGAAACATAGGATTTGAACATTGATTTGCAATGTTGGAATATTCATGAGAATATTCAATGAGAAGTATGAATAAAATTGGACCACATAGGTGATGATCTTATAAATGAGTGATGGATATTTTAATGAAGTAAATATCTTATAATTTACCATTAGAATATAATTTAACTTTTATGGTTTTATAAAAAATTATTAGTGTTTTTAAAAGATACTCATGGTGAAAAACATTTTATGGAGGTGACAATAGTCATGAAATAACAAATTATATGGTTCTATTTTTATCTTAAAAACACCATTATTGAAAACCCACATCATAAAAAAGATAATATAAGATTCATTTGAAAATATAAAGAGGGAAATATGAATATCACATGAGATAAAAATTAATATAGATTACAATTATAAATGATAATATTGTTGGGAAGGGAAATTATAGATAATTAGAGTAATCTGTTTTTAAATAGGTTTATAATTATTCTCAATAGTGATACACTTTTTGAGAAATAAATTTTGTAAGGAAATGATTTGACTCAGAAAGGATTATTTCCAAAGTGAGATCAATTATAATATAATCTTATAATAAAATAAATATATCTTGTAAAAGAATTGTAAAAAGTTAATCGTTATTCCTCTAGAAAGAAATATGGTTAAGAATAACCCTTATATATTCTTGAATATTTTGAGTCAAAAACCGATTAGAGAATGAACATTGAATAGAATAATTAATTTCATGAAATATAGTGGAATTATTGTTGAAAATTATTAAACATTATTAGATACAACATTCAAATGAAATCAGTCTTTATAATAATAAACACGTCTTAATGTTTTATGGTTAAGACAAGAAACTCTTAACATGTTTATGATTTTTTCTACACATGAGTCAAAATTTATCGGTATATTGAACATTCTCTAGAAAGTCTACATGGAAATGAAAGTAATGGTCTTAAATATTGCTACTATAATATTATTAACATGATAGAGTATTCTCAGAAAATAAAAAATGATATATTCAAATGAAGGAATTGAAGGTGATAGGTGGGGTATGAAGTAGTTTAATCATATCCCATTTGTATGTGAAGAAAAGAGATATTTTTTTAATACCCTTTACTTTTATATAATTACATTACTCTATTAAAGGATAAATGACTCCAAAATTGTGAAATAATGGATTCTATGGTGATATTTAGATTCTAAATCTTTAACCATGTATTTCTAAACATGATTTAAATATATTGGATGTCATTTGTTTATTTTTTTTCTTTTAATCATAATTTTATTTTTACTAGGTTAACTGGTTTTTATCCAATTAACATATGTTTTAAAAAGCAATGAAAATTACCCATATTACAAAATTTGGGTTTTATGAAACTAAATTTCAACTTCAATTAATCAAATTAAATTTATAATTTTGAAAATATTATCATTTAAATTAAAACATTTTATATGTAAAACAATTGCTCTTTAGAAATATGTGATTTTCACAATTAATTGTTCATAAAATTATTTATTATTTATCACTAATTTAATGACTGTAAATTTAGATTTATATATTCATTAAAATTATAGTAAAATAAATTTCTAATATTTATTAATTTATTTGATCCGATAATAATTTCACAATATTTATAAAACAATTCGTATAAAATAACAGTTTTACCATTATCATGATTATTAATATTGTTCTTTGTAATCATACATTTATTCCAAAAAATGAAATTAAACATATAAATAAATATGATCATGTTGGTCTATTATATAAAATATATTGTTTTTGTAATAAATTATTATAAGTAAGGAAAACTGATTTTTGTTAAATAAGTGAATAAATTAGTTTTTAGAGTAAAATATTACTTATATTTGCAATAATATATGAATGGGTTTTATAAATAAAACAAAGTTATTTTTAATGATTTATTTGATATATTTATGTATAATATTATAATAGGATTTCAAAAACACTTATGCCATTCTTATACTGTCATAAGGTATGCTCTGATATTAGTCAAGGGTGGTGATTTATTTGGGGTAGACCTTGTGGAAATTTTCATGAGATAGAATTTATCTTGAATATGATTTCACTTATAATTTTGTTGTTATAGTTAATCTAGGTTTTTCTCTCTAGAAAATCACATTAAATATAAAACCTTTAAATTCAATGATAATTGTGCTATATAATTTATATTTATGTTACAGTATGTCATTTATTTCATTTTTCTTTAATTTTTTTAATATGGTTACTTTATTTTATGCTAGTAAATTTAATTTCTATATCATAATAGTGAAATTTAATAGTTGTATTTTAAATTATCTCAACATAATTTTTTTTTGTTTTCTGTGATACAAGCTATTTAAATACTATTTAATTAATGGGAAAAATTATATATTAAAATTTAGGGGTATTGAAAAAATCCTTCTCCTTGAAATCCACATTGATATTTTCCATTATATATAAAATATCCTATAATTTTGTGTCCTAGAAATATTTATTTTCACTTATATTAAAATCCAATTTTACTTATTCCATTTCTAGGCTCTTCCACTTGTCAATAGAAAATTTTTGTGCACTGGCATGGATCCCTTGTGTATTATTATACTCTTCTAGTTTCATTTTTTAGAGCCATTTATCTATCATTTCTGATAAGTATACATGTTACGCCATTGGGTTTTATGATATCCCATTGTCATCAGTGATTTAAATTTCACATGGGATATCAAAATCCTCAAATAATACTGAAACATCATTTAGAGCATTAATATATTCATAATTATTATCATATATACCATTCTTTGGAATGCATATGGAATCCTCCATATGGATCACACTTTTCCATTAAATAGTTCTCTCAAATTAAAATATTTTACATTCATCTATAGAAGATATTTTATACTATGGATCACTTCCTCCCGCTACGTGGTACTGTGAATGGAGCACAATGGTGTATCACATACAGTCCCTGGCATGACACCTAACATTTAGGCAGGAGGGCTATTAAAATCATTTCACAGACCTCGTGGGGAACTGAACTTCTACATCCATTAATATACCCCAAAATATTACAATATTTTTCCAAACATTCCCCCAGATCTAATTCCATGTGCTTGCATCCCTTTATATATGATATTTTCCTCTCTTGATCATTGCCTTATGATTTTGTCTCTCTTAGGGTGCACACTTGTCACTGGAAAACTCAATTTTCAGGGATAGAATTCCTATTATATATATACGTGAGATCATGGAACCCCCCTCACCCTTTTAAAGAATAAGATACTGTTCCACTATGTGGAAAATGTGTGCCAAATAGTGATTCTGACATGATATAAAAGAGGGATCTTAAACCAATGACATGAACTTCATGACTTATCTCTTACATCCATCAATATTTAAAATTGTCCTCACTATCATTTATAATTTGATTAATATTCATCCATTTTTCATTCATATTCTTTCTGTTCGGTTAAAAAATGTTCATATTTAACAAAAAAATAAATACATTTATGTTATCTAAATAATGAATCATTTTCTACTTGGATATGTTATGTAAATTATAACATAAGAAATGTAATTATAAAATTTTTTACACATATATAAAAATTATATAAAATAATAGACACAAAGAATATGTTTTATAAAATATTTTAAAATAAATAAATATAATAAATATATAAATATATATATATAATTTGAAATAATAAACACAAACACAAAAATAGATATGTAAAAAATTAAATATTTTTGTGTAAATATAAATTTATATTTGTGTGTGTAAACATATTTGGGGATAAATAAATAAATAATATGTTTTATAATAAATTTCAAAAAAATATTGTTTGATTCATTTGTAAAGAATCATGGTAGGAATGGTCATCAAACACTTACATGATTGTTAGTTTGTATTTAAAGTAATTCACGTAATTGTAAAAACTATCATGGAAAGTCATTGTATGTCAAAATTGTTGTTCATTATTATCATGTTTGGTTATTTATTTATCAATATGTTAATATATTGTTTCAATTATTATTATATTTCCATTTTTATCTTAATTAGAAACATTAAGCAAAAACTAATTGTACACACTTATAACAAGAACACTTGATAGATTTTTAGACTCATTTTCATACTATTACAATTGTGTTTTTTGTACATAGTTGTAAATTTACCAATAAAATTTACAGCCCTATGATTTTATTAATTTTTATGGGTAATATGATAATTATGAATGGAATTAGAATTTTATTGTGATATTCAATTGATCCTGATAATTTGATGAAAAAAACTAATTTTCTATACATTGAATATGTAAATACGTGAAAATTTCATATAAATATTTTTAAAATTATTTTGGATTATTAAGTGTCTAAGAAAATTGGGGACGCTTGATTTCGTGGCCCGGTGTTCCTGGAACATAAATTTGAACTTTTTAAAGGTACGTTCAGTAAATGTGCTGGCCACATATTCTCTCTTTTGAACTGGTATTTAGAGTAAAAATCTGATGGCACTGTTGAATCTGCAATGCCAAAATTTTCTTAATTGAGGCTTAAATTCAACCGAAGTATGTCATGTAAAAAAGTTAGTTTTATGGATTTTTGAAGAATAATATAATAACCCAAAATGATATTTTATTCATCCACCATCTATTGAGTAGCGGTGGTGGGACCGCTGGGTTTTCAATCCATTTGATGGCATGACTCGTCTGCTTTGTAACCACACCATTGAGATTTATGTGGTTCGTTCATCGATTAACCTCATTAATCATTCGATGAAACAATCACCCTCACCATCTATTTAAATGAGACTTGGGCTTGGGTTTCTGACATGGAATTGAGGAACCTCTGATGAAGTACCGTGTCATCTTCCACCAATGAAGAATGGAGTCCTGTACAACAATCTTGGAGGAATTGATCCTAGATAGATGAACATCGAAGGCTTCATCAAGTATGGATTGTTCTTCCACAATGATGACGTCTCCTCCAAATATGAGGTAGGGGTTGCTTATGTTTAAATTCATGATAATTTTTTTCATTTCTACATTCTTAAAAATCATGAAGAATCACGGAATTGTTGGATGGATTTGAGTTATCTTAGATGATTTAATTATTACATACATGACAAGATGCTAACGCAGAGGGCGTAGGCCAAATGAATAATCCTTATACCCTCCATCACTTCATTTTGTGTCACGTTCTTCATGGGATAATTTTTAAATCAATGGAAACTTGAATCTGGGAGCAATTCAATGACGACATCACCCCGAGATGCCCGCAGGTGCATTCGGAAGGGAAAATAGACCACCGGAGCTCACCTGGTGGCCTGTGGAAGTTCGACCGACACCAGCGACCAGAACTCGACGACTGCGGATATATTCGGTTCTCCTAGGCACCATAGTTTTTAGAAGGGACATGCACCCCTTAGTCAGCCATGTGGGCAGAAGGTGGCGTGCCATCGCACGCTGCGGTGAATTGGCGCGACTTCAAAGCTGCGACGAAGGGGACTTGTGCCTCGCGGGTCCAGCTGACATGGTGGCGATGCCATGTGGAATCGTCATTTCCAAAATGATTTTCTTTCAGCTGTTTGGGAAGGGGGAGGGACCCTGCTCACATTGGCCACCCAACTGGGGGTCGCACCAGCTGGCGGGCCACACCCATCCACGGTGGGACGGGCCGTTATGCGGGTCGAGCCCACAACCTAGCGGGTCGAGCCAACCAAGATCCAACCACTCATGCCAGCGCAACTAGTTTGGGCCAAGCCTGGTCAGACTTGCGTTGACCTATACCATGTCAGTTCGTCCAATAATGGTTCAGGTTGGGTCGGTCCGGCCAAGTCGGGTCGGACCAGGACCCTTTTTGGCCCATATATGATTAATAGGCCATATATCGCAAACTAGACTTCTGTTTGAAGAACATTCTTTGGTACTGGAAGCCATGGAAATAAATGGTTCTTTGGAGAAATTCCAACTATGTTTTGGAGAATGTTGGTGTATGGCCGAGTTGGATTGAACCCGAATCAAATGGGGCCCTCGTCACTAAAATACTTATGACTCATAGACCAGGTATCTGATTGATGCACCATCTATCATGTTGGGACCCTTACAACATGGAGAACCTTTGGGATTCACTTTTTTGAAAATTAATTGATGTTTATGAACGAAAATTATATGTTGTATCATATACTATAGAATCCAAGATCACTGTGTAAGTGGAATCATGTGGCTGGCTATCAATTGAATAGTGACCCTATATGGATCAGTATCATATATACTATGTGTGGATCATCATCATAGAGACCCTATGTGGATAGGCATCATAATTACCCTATGTGGATCAACATTATAGATACTTTTTGTGGATCAGTATTCTCATGACCCTGTGTAGATCAGCAATGTGCCACCCGATGAAGACCATCCATAGAGCGTCCCACCATGAATCAGCTACATATGACCCTGTGTGGATTTAAAACGGAACGAATTCTTCATGGATCAGTTGTGGAAACATCCTAATGGAATTAAATGATTTATCTTAAGACTAATAATCATTATTCTTGGTCTCTGGGTTATATTCCTGGTTTGAGCAGATCCTCTTTCTTATTTCTTTGTGATTGAGATCATTTTTAGTGGTCTTCCATTGTAGATTTATGAGAGACCTTCGAGGGTCTTAGAGTCCCAACTATGTATTTTTATACTCACTCTTGCATGGGATTCTCCCACACCTTGTTTTTCCTTGTGAATATGACGAGCAGTTTGGCTGAGACTTTAGGGAGCTAGGACTAGGCAGTACACGGAGGTGACTACTTGACATGAAGAGTTGTGGAGTCATGTTGTACCTACCATTCATGTAGGATTCTTGGTGGACGATCTTAGTATATTTTGTCTGTTGTAGTTCTATCATTTAATTTTGGACTATATTCTAACTCCATAATTTTTATTCCACACTTTAGTATCGCAATTTTACTATGTGGTTTGCATAATTTTGTGTTCTTGGACTTTGTGTTTGCAGGTTTAAATGAAATTATTTACCAATTTCATGGATATGACATTATGGTTCTAGTCGCCAACCCTCAGCATATGGAAGACGGGCTTGGGGTAGTCAGAACACAGGACCCAAGGGATGGTTCATGACAAAGTTGTATCAGTGGACCTAGTTCTACCGAATATCTAGGTCTCTGATCTTTCCAATGGAGCAATAGTATTATGGGGTTTGAGTGTGGTTTTTTTGTTGGGGAGTCCAATTTAGGTGCGGTAGCTGATGTATCCATACAATAGGACCTTAAAATATAATTTTTACTTCGTGCATGAAAACACTGATTTCGTGTGTTTTGGAAATGTTTTACTTTTGATCACTTTAGAGTCATCTCACCAGGTATAACTTGTTGACCATGGCACACTAGTTTTTTTTAGGATGACACCATGTAGATAACCATCCAGGATGATAAAGAGAGTTCACAATGATGTCCCAAAGAGCGACGAGGCCTCATTGCAGTGCCCTCTTACAGTGATAGGAACTTCGGGTGGTGCACCTGCATAACCAATACCCATTGGACAAAAATTTCCACCAGCCCTAGTGGTGAACTATGCATACATACTGAGTGAATTTGAATAGTTCCAATGGAAGAGGCCTACGAGGTTTCGATGCGAGATAGATACTAAAGAATATAAGTACTTGATGTAGGCTGCAGCATGAGTTTGTTTTTCTTTGTTGAGACACCAGCAGGGCATACAGTGATCCTTCCAGTTAGAATCTTTCAGGAAACAATAGGGAGATGATGGATTCTGAGGCTCTAGTTACATAACTAGGCAACCCTCACCTAGATGGACAACGAGATAATCTTCAAGGAAAAGTTCATTCCAGTAATACTATGCTCTGTGTGTATTCAAGAGCTCCTAAACATACTCTTATGAAGCCTGATAGTAGCCCAGAACTCAGCGAGGATCACTGACCTTCCATGCTACTCCACTGACATGGTATGGGACTCTTTCTTCAGTGCCCAGACCTTTGAAAAGGGTCCCCGATGGGTTATCAGAGCATCAATTATATATATAATATCGCATCGCATATTAGAGTGATCGAGCAAGAATTATTGGTGGAGCTCTTCACAGCTTAGGAGGCACTGATGGTGAGAGCCACCATTGGACGGCTGGTAGCCGATACATCTGCAGCATGTAGTAGGCAGATGACGTAGAAGTACAAGTGGGCTAGAACATCCAGATGATGACTCTAGGAGGTAGGGTCATAGGTTCCGATCTGACGAGGGAGAGCATACTAGAGGAGGAGCAGATTGTGCTTCACGTGCGGTGGGCAGGGTCACATTGCTTGCGACTGCTGACCCTCCATACCAATGATCAGTGGACGGTTGAGGGACTACTAAGGCAGAAGAAAATATTCAAGAAATGAGGTCTGTATGGTGGTATACAT
Organism: Viscum album; assembly: GCA_963277665.1. Classification (NCBI taxonomy): domain Eukaryota; kingdom Viridiplantae; phylum Streptophyta; class Magnoliopsida; order Santalales; family Viscaceae; genus Viscum; species Viscum album. The sequence goes on from OY728129.1 coordinate 1,076,897,405, forward strand.
GGTAGAGGATCATGCCATGTAGTAGGCGGTGGGTTGTGATTTTGAGGTTCTACTTCCACCACCTTCAGGTGATCCACTCTGACCCTAGGGAGAAGGAGAACAGGGATGAGATCAGCTTCAAAAATCTAATTCCTATGACCGCAAGACACCATATATGATTTGAGGTATAATTTTTTTCTACTCCACCCTAGCTATTGTACTTATAGACACAGGTTCCAGTCACTCTTTCATTTCTGTATCTCTCATTCAAATCTCAGAGATTCTGGTGAATCTATTGGCTAGATCTTTACTATTAGAGACTTCTATGTGAGAGGATTAAATGACCAAAAACTAGTTCTGGTAGTGTGAGCTTGGTCTAGGAGGATAGATCTTTTAATGGGATCTCCTAGTTGCAGCATAGAGACCTTATGATTTAATCTTGTGTATGGACATGTTATCAATGGTCCATGCTAAAATTGACAATCTTGGGCACAATGTTTGGGGTGTCAGTAAGGATGGAACCAGGTTTTCCTTCACTACTGAGAAGAGAACCTTTGCATCTCATGATTGAATTTCATGATGGATGGTGCATCCGATTACTCATCAGTTGGTTGGTCTTACCCTTAGAGAATTTGATGTGAGGATTCTGAGTTATCCTCAACTGGTGGACCATTTTGCTGATGTACTTCCTGATTATGTTCTGGTACTAACTCATTGTAGAGATGTAGAATTCTACATTGACTTGTACATCTATATGCCACTGATATATACAACAACTTTTTAGATGGATCCCGTAGAGCTTTCTGAGTTACGGGTACAGTTTGAGGATTTTCAGAGGAAGAGGTTCATAATGCCAAGTGTTTCTCCATGCGTATCAACAATTTTGATTTCCAAGAAGGAATATGGGAGTTTTAGGATTTGTGTCGACTATGAGCACCTTAACCTGGTGACCGTGAAGAGTTAGTATCCACTCTTAATGATTGATGATCTCTTCGACCAGCTGAAGGGATATTGATGGTTTTCAATGATAGACCTCATATCAGGCTATCATCGGCTTGTATTACAAGATGAGGATGCACTGAAGATGAATTTCAAATGACATAATGGGAATTATAAGTTCATGTTACTTCCCTTAGTCATGACCATTTCTCAAGAAGTGTTCATAGGATCTTGAAAAAGATCATCCAACCTTACCTCGATTTCTTTAAGGTGGTCTTAATTTCAGACGTCTTGATATACTCGGCGTCAGAGGAGGAGCACACCACACACCTACAAATAGTTCTGGATACACTCTGAGATAACCTGGTCTATGGAATGCTCATTAAGTTCCAGTTCTAGACATGGTATGTCCACATCCTGGGTAAAGTTATCTCAGAATCTATAGTATCAGTGGATCCGGCGAAGATAGAGGCAGTTCTTGCTTGGGATCCACCCAAGAGTGTGACTCAGGTGTGATGTTTTCTAGGATTGAATGGGTACTTCCAGAGATTCATTCCATAAATTTCTAGAGTTCCAAAACCCTTGTAATATTTTACATTGATGGGACAACTCTTCATTTGGATATAGAGATGCCAGTTGTGTTTTCAGGATGTGAGGCAGATATTGATGAGTGCCCCCATCGCGAGGCTACCAGAAGAGGCAGTTGGGTATTTTGTTTATTACGATGCATCAGGGACCAGTCTAGGTTTTTTCTTATCATGTAGTGAGTGGTTAATTCCTATGAATCACATCGGTTGATACAACAAGACATGAACTATACTACCCCATGACCTGGACATAGCAATAGTGTTCTTTGAACTGAAGATGTGGTATCACTACTTGATAGGTGAACAGTTTACAGTCTACTCTGATTACATGTTTCTAAAGTATATATTCTCAAAGAAGAACCTGAAACTGAGACAGTGAAAATGGATAGAGTTTTTATAGGACTATGAATTTGAGATAATCGTTACTCTGTGGTAGTGGAACGTTGTGGCAGACACACTCAGTTGGTGGTCTGAGGTATAGTTGATGAGTGAGGTGACATAGTAGCTAGTCGGGTTGTAGATCTCCATCATTGATAGAGATGGAGCATCTTACTTTTAGCCTATTTCTATTACTCCCCCACATTTTCAGTGAGTAAGGGAGGCACAACTTGAGGATATTGACTACGAGGCCTGACGTGCTCAGATATCCTCAAGACATGTTCTCGATGGATTTTTTAAAGGTGGGTAGCATGTCATTATCTTCAAGGGACAGACTATGGTACTTGTGATTCTACGAGAGGAGCTGTTGAGGGAGTTCCATACATCACCGTTGGCTTTATATCATGGTGTGGTGATGATATACTAGGACCTCCAGCGTTAGTACCTATGGTCCGGGATGAAGAATGTGGTGGAGGAGTTCTTTTCATGATGCCTCACTTGTTAGCAATTGAAGGCTAAGCATTAGGTACCAGAAGGCTAAGATCAACCATATGAGGTACCAGAGTGGATGTGAGATGGTATATTCATGGACTTCGTGACCGGGCTACCACGTATGTCCATGGTCCATGATTCCATCTTGTTGATCATTTTCTGACTTACCATGTTGTCCCACTTCATACCCATCTAAGAGTAGGGATAAGTAGATAGATTGTTATGCTTCTATGTACAATAAATTTTATGTCTTCACGGGGTGAAATCGTCGATCATCTCATATCATGACACTTTTTTTACATCCATCTTTTGGAAGGGATTACAGGAGGCGTTCAGGACATAGATATGTTTGATCACTGCATCGTATTATCAAATAGATGATTAGATATAGTGGAAAATACAAACACTCAAGGACATGATTCATTCTTGTGTACATGATTTTGGCTGTAGTTGGGAGAACCACCTGCCAGTGGTGGAGTTTTCTTACAACAATAGTTATCTCTCCACCATTGGCATGGCTTCGTTTGAGGCCCTTTAATTGAGACCTTGCAGGTCACCACTGTGCTGGACAAACCCATGGGAGTCAACACTTATGGGTCAATAGTTGGATCAGGCTACCACAGAGATGGTGCGTATCATCTAGGAGAGGATGAAGACAGCACAGAGCCGAAAAATGTTTTTTTTCTAATATAAGATAGAGACCCTTGGAGTTTGATGAGGAAGACCATGTCATCCTTTGGGTCTCCGCCCAACGTGGATTACAGAGTTTTGGACTGGGATACATGTTATCTTTGAGGATCATCAGACCTTTCTAGATCTTTAGCAGAGTAGGCGAAGTGGTGTACCATCTAGCTCTACCCCCACAGATGCACTGGGTGCATAATGTTTTCAATGTGCCATAGCAGAGGAGGTATATGCATGATCCATTTCACATTATCAACTAGGGTGATTTGGACATCGATGATGGGGTGACGTTTGTGGAGTTCCCAAGGGAGATAGAGGATTGAAAAGAGTAGTTCATTTGTGGGTAGTCGATTCCTCTAGTGTGTTTTTGTTGGTATCACAAGAATAGCGATTAGAGTACATGAGAGTACGAGGCACATATACCTGATCAATACCCCCATTTCTTGCCCTAGTTTTTTTTGTAACTTTTATTGATTAAAATATCTAAGATGGGTAGAATGTGATGGCCCATAATTTCTATATGATTTTTCAAATTATTTGGGATTATTATAAGTCTGAAAAAATTGACGGTGCTTGATTCTGAGGCCCAGTGTGCCCATAACAGATTTTTTTAACATTTTTTACATACATTCAGTAAATTTTAGGGTGACGTTTTCTATCTTTTCAACTGGTGCTTAGATTGAAAATCTATTGGCACTGTTGAATTCGATGTTCCCGGATTCTCTTAAGGGAGACTTAACTTTGAATGCAGTAGGTCGAGTGAAAAAAATTAGTTTTTCAGCATTTGGATGAATAATAAAATATCATACAAATGATATTTTATTCTTCAACAAAATGTTGAGTGGAGTTGGTGGGACCGTTGGTTTGTGATTCCATTTAAGGTATTGGATCTTCTATTTTGGAACTACACTATTTAGAGTTAGGAGGTTCATTAATTAATGAAACTAATTAATATTCGATGTGTTAATCACCCATACCATATATTTAAATGAGGATTGGGCTTTGACATGGAATTGAGAAACCTATGACAATGTACCGAAGCGTCTTCCACCAATGAAGAATGGAGGATTCGAAGAAAATGTTGGTGGAATATATCCTGGATCGAAAAACGCCAACGGCGTCATCATGCCTGGATTCTTCTTCCACAACCGCGATGTCTCCCCCAAATCTAATGTAGGGTTTTTATGACTAAATTTATGTGAATTTGTGTATTTTACATGTTCTTGAAATTCTTGATGAATCGTGGTATTATTGTATGGGTTTTAGTTTATATTTAATGATTTAATTTTTACTTTATTCATATAATTCTTACTCAAAGGGTGTGGGCCAAACGAACAAGGGCCTGACCCTCCACCGCTTCATTTATTGTCGCATTCTTCATTGGTGTAGTTTCAACTTGATGGAAACATGAATACGGGAGCCAAAGCGTTATGTAATCACCCTAGAGGCTTGCAGACACTTTTATAAAGGGGAATGGAGCACTAAATCTCACCCAGTGGCTCGTTGATGCTCCGCTCGCACGACATCGGCTGGGGGGTTGGCAATCTCCAGCTACAGATATAGGCGTAATTCATAGGTGCCATGTTGGTTGGAAGGGGCAGACAGCCCTTGTTCGACTACATTGAAAAAAGGTCGCACACTATCATGCGCCACAGTGAAGATCCTTGACATTGGAGCTGCTATGAAGGGGACCCATGCCCTGCAAGTCTCGGGGACTGGGAGGTGATTCCACATGGCCCCGCCATTGCTAATATGAATAGATTTTACCCATTGGAGAAAGTGGAGTGACCCCCTAAAATGGGCCAACCTGTTGCGGTTGTGCCTGCCAGTAGGCTAGGCTGCCCGGTGAGCTAGGCCTATCCACAAACCAACACGCTGAGCCCCCCCGTGGCCTAGCCACTTAGGGGGGCCTATCTAGTTCGAGCTAGGCCAGGTGAGATGTGGTTCGACTATAAATCCATCAGGTCGGCCCAAGACAGGGTGGGTCGGATCGGTCAGGCAGGGTCAGACTGGACCCATACCCTTTTTGGCCTAGATACACTTAAAAGGCCTTATCTCTCAAAATATACATTTGTTAAATGAACCATCTACGATGATAGAATCATTGGAATGGAAAAATACTTTTGAGATTCTCCACATGAGTTTTGGGTAATGTTGTAGTATGGACGGGTTGGATCGAACCCAAATCTAATTTGACCCAGGGCACTAAAATGCCTATAACTCAAGGACCGAGCGTCCGTTTGATGTGTCGTATGTCGTGTTGGGACCCTTACAACATGTAATTCCATTGGGTTAATAATTTATTGATCTTTTTGGATGTTGAGTAACATCCTATATCATGAAGAGAAGATCCTACAGAACTTAAGCGCACCAGGTGTGGTTAATTGTGTGGCTAGCTGCCAATTGAATAGAGAACCTGTGTGGATTAGCATCATAGAGACCATGTGTGGATAAAAATCATAGAAACCATGTGTTGATCAGAATCATAGCGACCATGTGTGAATCAGAATCATAGAGAACCTCTGTGGATCATCATTATAGAGACCCAGGGTGGATCCACATCGTAGTGATGGTGTGTGGATCAGAATTATAGTGATCTTCTGTGAGTCAACATTCTAGAAACTCTGTGTGGATCAATAGTGCATGACTCGAGGAGGACCAGCCTTAGAGCAACCCATCATAGATCAGTGAAATACGACCCTGTGTATATCGATAATTGAACATCTTCTTTCTGGACCAGTTATAGAACATCCTAATGTAATAGAATGATGTAGCTTAAGACTAATCATCTTTATTCCTGATCTTGGGGCTTTATACATGGTTTGTACTAAGTCTTATGGTTTTTGATTTGTGGTTGCGATAATGATTTTTGGTCTTCCATTGTGTAATTCTAATTGACCTTCATTGGTCTCAGCGCTGCTGCTAAGTATTGTTATACTCACCCCAGCACGGGCTTCGCCCGCACCTTGTTGTGTCTTTTGTAGACAACGAGGAGCATAGATGAGACTTTAGGGATCTAGGACCAGGCGGTTAATGGAGGTTACTGGTTGATGTAAACAGATATGGATATGATTTGTACCTACCATTCAGGTAGGATTATTACTGGATTATTTCATTATCTATTGTTGTTTGTACTGGTAACTTTTTAGTTGGTCTTGTATTCCAACCCCTTTACATTCAGTACACACTTTAATACTACATTTTTACCTCCTGGTATGAATCTTGTTGTGTTCTTGGGCTGTGTGTTTTCTGGTTTAAAGGTAATGTCTTCCCACTTTCATGGATAGTCTTTTATGGTGTTAGTCGCCAACCCATGGCCTATGGAAGGCGGTCTTGGGTAGTCACGGCACGGGCCCTAGGGGACGGGTCTTGATAGTTGAAACACTCAAATAAATTTTTTGAAGTGATCATAGATGAACATTGTTATATTTATGTTCCAAGACCCCCTCCCTCCAAAGATTTCCTTCCTGAGTTGGAAATGATGAGTTGTAGATAATGACACTAGATGCGTGCCTCTTTTAGGCCTGAAAGTGGTGACCAACACAATGGGTATACAAATATCATAAAATGGGAGGAATTATCCTTTTTTATAGTAACCAAGATCGAGAGATAAAATGTATCAACATAAAAAAAACTCCATGACATATATAAAAGAAAAACAAAAATCAATCTCACTGGCATGTTTAATGTAAAACTGCAATAAATACCAGAGTCTCCAAAATAAATACCAAAAACTAGGCTATGCAGTGACACAACAACTATCCAAAAGTTCGAGCTCGTAATTCCTAGCATGGTCCATGTAGTTCTCCTATTAACATGAAAATGGTTTTATATTCATAGGATTATAATACATGTATACTCAGTATGAAACCAAGGTATATCCTTCACATGTGGGAGAAACATACTAAGGCCCTTGTGAAAAAATAACAGAGACCAACATCACCCAACAAGGTATACTATCCACCACAATATAACTAAAAGAGTGCTCACAAAATAATTCAAGTCCAGTAAAGTAATATTGAGAACATCAATTAAAGGGAACCCCCACTATTTTCCTAATGATTACCTTCTCTTAAACCCTAACAGAAAACATCCTCACACTCCCACATCTACTAAAAGAACCACGTTACAACGAACCTACACACACTTGGGATTCACAACTGCATCTCTCTAGAAGACACCTCGGTCACATACCACATCACATCCCACCCACAATCACCTAGCCTTCACACCTACATCTCACCCATATAAACCTGGGACACATAACACATCATATCACAATGACACATGGGAATAAAACACATCTCATCTCAAATAGTCATTGGAAACCACAACTTATCTCATCCCAAAGAAACATGGAAAACACAAATCACCTACACACACCAAGCCCTCACAGTCCACTATCTTACCAATGATTCTTGGGCCATCACTGCTTGGGAGATGTATAATGAAGGAGAAAGTGGTCATCCATCCATCCTCCAACTAGGATGTTTGGGAATGAATCCATCCTCTATGATAGTGGGGGTGTTCAGAACATAGTTCTAAAATAGGGTGGGGTGCATATAAGAATCACATAGAAAAAAGACTACTATGAATATATATTATTAAACATTCAAGTTAAACCTATGGCTTCTAAATCAAAAAACCAGCCACCCTATGAAAATCACTACTTTTATGCAACCTCAATATTCATTTATTAACACCAGAAATTGAATCTAGGGAAGTTGATAAACGAAATATATCAACAAAAATCCATAAATCAAAACATATCCCCATAAAACTCATTTAACCAATAATAATTATTTATTAAGGAAACAATTTAATCATTCCATCCATACTTCAGAAAATACAAACCATCGCATGTTATAAGCCACATAGCATAAACAATGCCGAGGAAAATAACCACAAAAGAAAAACTCACTTCAATTTTCCACAATGTTCAACACCCATACCAACCACTACCATCATAATTATTCAATTTCATTCTGCCCAATCCTTCCTCACAATATGAAAATTCCCAAATTATAGCCAAGCCCTACAACACACCTGATCACATCCAATCTGACATCCCAATTTTACAACAACACTACATCCATCACACCATGTAACATATACCTAGCACAACAAGAACCTGTTATTGGACACGAGCGTGCAACGGAAGCCCCAAATAGGTGGGTTTTAAAAACTTTCCACTGAATATCAACCTAAACTTGATGATGTCGGTGAATGAAATCTAGATTAAAACTGAGGATCTCGCGTGAAGTTTTTTAAGGACAAATATAAACCGTAAACATAACTTGTTTATTTCTAATGTCGCGCTTGATGTCTGCTCGTCGATGTCGATCTATTCTTGAATAATATTAATTTTAATTCTTCTGTATCATCCAAACATGCTTTAAAGAATCCACGGGATCACCATTCACAATAATATGGGTTCTAACGCGGAATTTCGACGAAACCTTCGACACTCCAACGATCATTGCACCACTTTGCTAGATATGCATGAGAGAGTGCTTGATCCATTCTTCTTGGATCTATAGTATATCTCTCTAGATTATGAGAGAGAGGAGAGTATAGATAATCTTGATGAATTGTATTTGGAAAATTCCCCTCCTCTTCTATTTATAATGCTTAATTAAAATTCTCAGTATAGCCTCACCGACCCTGGATACTTAACACAGTATCAAAAAAAAGAATTATGACTACTATTCTAAGTAATATAGATTATTATAATTCACTTGTAACATATTAAAATATATTACGTGATAATAATTGAGCCATTAAATCAACTCGTCCCTCCCATAAATATTAATTGATCCTTGAAAATTTTAATATTCATCAATTAATAATTTGTATTTATTTACTGAAACTCATAAATAAATTTAATAAATAAAGTCAATTATAATTCTTCTAAACTCCAAAAATATGAATATATTTATTACATTGGTTATTGTTTTACTTTGGACAAATTCAGGACCCCGATGGTGGGCCCCACTATGTCAAAAACTTCAATTCAACTGAATAGGGCAGATTCTTGAATATGATATTGTGTGTTAACCTCTAGGCCCTTATCTCAATTGTAGTTAATAGTATTCACAGACCAAGAGTGGGATCTAGCAACCCATAATGGCCCCTGAAGAGAAATGGATTGTCATAGAAGTGACAACCAACCTACAAACACACACTTTGTAATATAATTGCATTGTCAGTAATATATCATAAAGCAGGATTCACTCACATGTCATCTCGCTTTTCTTGATTTATTGTTAATTGATTTAACTGGAAAAATATACCCTTGACTTCCATGGCCATGGTCTTATAATGGTACTACCATCCATACTAACATGGCCGAAGACATATTACATCCATGACCTGGAAGTGACAAATCTTTTCATGACCATTCATCCAATTCGATGCCACCAATGATGCACCCAACACAAACTACCCCACCACGACTTCATCTCTATGGTTTTCATCTTGTATCAAAGTACACAATAAAATTATATTCATTGGTAATGATCTCAATTAAAGATACCATTACACAAGATCATAGATAGGAATATCTAATGACACCTGAAACATGTGGATTTTTTATTTTTGGGTATGTACTTATGATCTCACTACTAGACATCACCAAGTGTGAACTTCATAAGAAGAAGTCTCTATTCTTATGAGACCCCAACACCTAATTGTCAAACATCTATTGTGTGCAATCTGTAAGATGTATCTAGACTATAAAACATATCTTTATGATTAATTTCATTTTATATCGAGGTTCTCATTATATCTAGGGATCATATAAAACCTTTAAATACGATTATTAATCATTTCAAATTACCATTTTAATAGTGGACGTAGAAAATTCTAAACTATAATGGTAAGATGACATCATGTATAACTAAATGTATACATGATATGGTAATCAAAATCACTGAATAGTTGGGTCTAAGGAACCGACTATTTAAACACTACCACTTTCACTAGAGACAACTTCCTAACCAAACATGTTTTCTAATAACTGTTTCGCACGGAATCCGGGGATGACCTCCTGGATGGGAGATTCAAACATTCTGATCAGTTTCTAACGGGTTTATTCGTAGAACCGGAAACATCCAATGATTCCACATCCGTTTGGACCTACTTTCCAAAGGTATGCGCTCATTAGTTTGTGGGATAATGAGGATTAGGAATTTGCATTGGTCGAGAGGATGGGAGGTCGAACTCATCACACCTTTTTTAGGGGAATTATTGTCTACTCTGGGACTCTCTTTATAGATTTAAGTTATGTTCGTGAATCCTTATTACATTACCAAGTATAAAATGAGCTTTCCTTCAGTTTAACAATCAATGATTAAATATGTAAGAATTTTAGATAATTTTTATATGTATTCGAGGTTCTTCATCAATAGATAATCATCTGTATCTATTTAGAGATTCTTGGTCAATGGAATTCTTCAAAATATTTATATAAAAGTCTCTTGTTCATTATGATGACCAGGCTGGTTTTAAAGCCACTCAGTGGGGCACTTGAAGTTTATCGTCATTCAGAAGGACAATGAATTACATCAGAGTTGGGATCGAACCCATAGATGGGCTACCTACGAATCCTTTGTTTTGAAAAAGGAATCAGAACCCACATAGTTCGAATAAGGGTATGATGTTTATGATTTATGGCTCAAAGCAGGATGTCATAATTACTTTTACACTCTAAGCTCACGTGAGTCATGCTTGGTGTGAGAAACAAGAGGTATTAGTAAAATTTAGACAATTGTGCCATGAAAGATGCAATCATTAGAAATGGTTTGGGGCTTATGTATGTATGACTACCCAGATAGATGAAGGATTATGATTAACTTTTAAGGAGAAAATCCATGAACAGGGTCCATAAAGGTATATGTGCTTCATGAAGATTTGAATACTCTAATCATGGGGCTTACTCCTAAGGAGGATACCCAAGTTAGGAGGGGACTTATGATTGGGTTTTACTCCTGAAAAGGAAACACAAATCAAGGGTAAATTAGGACAGGTTAAAGAGAAATTACGGGACTTGGGGCTTATTCCTGAAAAGGAAGCCCAAGATTATAACTGGGTTTTATACTTGAAAAAAGGAGACCCAGGTTAGGGATTGAAGTTTGGGGCTTATTCTTGAGGAGGATGCCCAAGTTAAAGGACTTATAACTAGGGATTATTCCTGAAAAGGAGACCCAAGTTAAAGATTCTCTCATCTTAAAGGATGAGGTTAAATGAATGAACTCTCCATATTTAGTGACATAAGGATATTTAAATCACTAGGTTTTGAGAGATATTCCACAAAATTCCTTTCAGATAAGGAAGTCAAATCAAGAAATCATGCCATAAATGGATTTGAAGAGTGTCTTGAAGACTGAATCTTGAAAAGGAAAGGTGTGATGGCTTAAGAGGGGTAAAATGGGCAAGATGGGCAGCCAAAAAGGTAGGGGCGTGCAAGTCTTGAAAGGCACGCAAGTATTACGGTGGCGCGCAAGTATTGGTCGCGCAAGTATACTTGCGCGACATGAGGGGTACTTGCGTGATTCTCAAACATCATTAGAATATTTGAGCGACTCTTTATAAATCCCTTTAGAATCCTCTTGAGGTTCTTCCTAAAAAGGGACGCACGAGTTCTATTGAAGGAATAAGGCGGCGTGCAAGTTTTGATGAGTTTCAACACTTAGGCCTTCCTTATTCTCTTTAAATCTTCCGTTCTAGGTAAAACAATTACCTTTAGAAGTGTTCCGGAAGCTTTGAGAAGAGACTTGGGCGTCGTGATCTTCAATCCGAGTTTCTGGAAAAAAATCCTTTTGAATGGGGGGCCCACAGGGTCTATTTATAGGCAGGAGAAGACCTCGGGCGGTTACCGGGCGGTTATCACTTAAGTCGTGCAAGTCACTTGCGCGACCAAGGGCGCCGCGCAAGTGCACTTGCGCGACAGTGATATAACTTGCGCGGTGCAGTTGCTTTTGATCCTTTGATCATGCCTTTGTTGATTTTTGATGTTTTCTTCAAAGGTTGAATCACTTTGAGCTCAGATATTCCCCTTTTCCGATCTTTAGATTCTGTGACGAAAGGAGTGTCAACAAAAGTCCCCCCTCAGAGTTGGATCTGGAGAGAAATGAGGATTTGACTATAAGGAAATCGAATCCTATCCAAAGGAAAAGGTGTGTGCAGGTCTTCAGGGCATAGAGGGCGGTGTGCAAGTTTGCGTCGCGCAGGCCTTGAGCGCACTGGGTACGGCGCGCAGATAGGCCTCCTGGCCTATAAATACATGGCTTCAACTCCGTTCAAGCATCTGGGTTTCCGGACATCATAACTTCTCGAGCTCTCGTCACGCAGGTTATCTTAGCCGCGCAAGGTGCTCTGTTTTCCAACGTTTTCTTCGATGTCGCGCTATTGTAAAGGTATTTGTACTTGCGCGGTTTACACTTGCGCGTCAAAAATTAGTGCGGCACATGGATACTTGCGCGCCATGTTTTAGACTTGCGCGCCTTAATGCCTTAGCCATTTTTTCCATTTAAGAGTTAGTTTCTTCATCTTTTCTGCAGATTCAGTGATTACCAAGGGAACTGGAACGGCTGATGAACTGGCTAGCAAGCGGATTGATGACATGATGAACATTATTGGCCATGATTACTATGATATCTGCAATAGCACTCTCTCAGATTTGGCTAAGTACTTGAAGAAATATCGTCCTAATTTTCCACAGAGCATCCATCTGCCTTTGTGTGGTCATGGTCATCTGGAAGGAGTCAATGTTCCAAATGCAAACAATTATACACATGATATGCAGCTGCACTGCTACTCCTCTATTTCGGTTATGATGTGCATTAAGAGCAACAAAAATGGTGTGAACATTCAAATTCTTCCTCCATGTCATTTCCTTGCAGATATGAAAATGGAAAACCCATGGGCTGAAATGTTTTCCACTAATGGTTGGTAGAGAGAAGACAAACATGGTATTAGAGAAATATCTGAAAAGAGTACTCTCTCCAAATGGCTCTTTACTTCCAATGCTCCATTCTCAAATCCATGTATCCATCTTCCAAGTCTCCTGGACAGAAATAGAGTCAGTCTTTGATCCGCAGAAAATTTTCTCAAACCACAGTCAAGAACATCCTTTTACAATTGTTCCAAGAAGAGTTGGTATCACTTCATCTCTTATTGTATCTAGTTTAATGAATGAATTCTAGGTGGTTGCTGATGAAGCTCGGGATGCCATAAATCAAATGAAGTGTTATGTTGAAAGCCTCTTGTAATTTCTTGAAAAAGAGAAGAGACTCCAGTCTGTGGATGTCCTTCTAACTCTTGTGCATCAATAAAAAAACACTTTCATCTTCAATCATTTGTACCTGCATTATTTCACTACCTGCTTCAAATTTACTTAATCCAATGGGCCCAGTAAGAATAGTTTGATTTTTACTAGGATTATTACAAATAACCCTACAAACTTTGAATCTTTTAATTTCTCAATATTACCTAAATCATACAGAATGTATTTTTAGTGAGTTGGAACTTGACTTTTAATCAGAGTTCCTTTGTCTTTTTGTGGGCAGTTTAAATTCAGGCATGCCGGACATAAAGTGGCTAATGTTTAAGGTCGAAATAACTTTGACCAAAATGGATTAAAATTGATTCAATTCCTTGACAATTAATCTGAAAACATATTACCATACTCAAGTATGAGAGAAAATATGTAAACTATGGCTTAAGAATATTTGAATCTGAGGAATAATATGAAAAAGAGATAAAAGGCATTAGAAGAAGTAGATTCCAAGAATGAAGTTACTATTATTTAACAAAACCCGTTAGGGGGTTGAAATATGTAGGGCTACCTAAGGGCATTGGCTGCATGGTCAAATAAATAGCATCTTTTGGCTGACAAGTCTATTATGTGGACTGTTTATGCAAGGCCACCTATGGGCACGTGCTGCATAGTTAGGCAGAAGAACTCTCAGAAATTTACTTTCCTAGTGCTAAAAGCCAGTGAAAGTTTATTGAGATTCAAATTTTCTAAAGTATAGAGTTTGTTGTATGGAAAGAGGTACTTGAATATGGAGAAGATATTTCCGAACAAGAATATTGAAGAACTGGATGAATATCACTCTTATGAAGGTCTGACCTAAACGTAGGGAAGAAGAATAAACCGTAGACTTGAATACATTCAGATCATGAAAAAGGATATGGGAAAAATATTTTAAGGATGGATACTTTTTTTTGTGGATCCCTAGATACTGTCGTTTAAGACAAATAAGGACAAAAGAGGCATTCTTCCCAAGAATGAAGTTACCATCATTTAACAAACCCATTAGGGGGCTGAATTATGCAGGGCCACCTGAGGGGATTGGCTGGATGGTTAAATAAAATAATATCTTTTGGCTAACAAGTTTGTTATGTGGACTGTTTATGCAAGGCCACCTATGGGACGTGCTGCATAGTTAGGCAAAAGAATTCTCAGAAGTTTGACATTTTTGTGACTAGAAGTCAGAAAAAAGGGTTATGATGATCTGAAAATATTTAAGGTTATGATTATAACACATAAAGATGGGTATTGTCTAATGTATATAGAGATACATAGGTCAATGATAACCATAATCATGTTGTGGCTAGGTCCTGAATTGAAATTTTTGACATCACTACGTATTTGATAAGAATGAGAATCAAGCCATATGTAGTTCTTGAAATGAATTTTAACGTCGTGCAGGATGAAAGTATGAGTGATCTTAGTTTAGGGTCATATAATTTGGACCATAATAATGAATACATAGTGTGTGTTTTCATGAGGACTTTTCAGCCAAGGGACTGAAAGTGAAATTTGGGGTTAGGCCCAAAAGACCTGGGGCTGGATTCGAGGGATACTCGAACGTTCCTACGTATCCCATAAGGATGGGAATCAAGCCCACGTAGTTATAGAACTACCCTTTTTACAAATTTGGTTCGTACATGTGAAGGGTGAAAGGGGACTTTAGTGCAATGATGGTTTTAACCTAAGATAAAAAGTTTAGGCATTACCATGTATGCACGTAGTCTTTTGAAAATAAAAACCATGATTGAAAAATCAATGTCAATAATAGTTCTCTCTCAAATGAGGAAATCAAAGAATATTGTAGTTTATTGTCGTACCAGACAAAAGTGTTGCATTGTTGGGACTTACACATGGTTAGGGGCCCAATGAGAGTGTTATGGTTGAGGTTTTCTCTAAGATCACGTGAGTCATACTCGGTGTGAGAAACAAGAGGTAATAACAACCTTAACGATGCACAGTTTAATGTCATGTAGGACATATTCAGGGACTATGCAGTTTAAAGTCTTGCAGTTAGGACTATTGGTGCTGCACAGTTTAGAGTCATGTAGCAAGAAAAAAATAACAGTGTAATGTCATGTAGGACAAAAGGGAGATTGTGCAGTTTAATGTCATGCAGTAAGGACAAAAGAGTGTACCATTTTAACGTCTTGTCTGACGAAAGTGAAAATAGTTTAAGGTCATATACATGGACCGTGAATGGTGATGTTTAATGTCATGCTGGACCTTTGAGATTATATAGTTTAACGTCTTTCCGGACGTAAGGGACTTTTATACAGTTTAGCGTCATGTAGTTAGGATGTCACAGTTTAACGTCTTGCTGGACATAAGGGAGTTGCAAATAGTTTATGGTCATATGCATGGACCAAGGATGATGCAGTTTAAGGTCATGCTGGACGGTTTAGGGAACTTATTCACAGTTTAACGTCATGTTGGACGAAGTTGCAGTTTAAGGTCATACTGGACCATTGTTGTATGAACCAATTGTAAGAGTCTTGGTTCTGGGGACCATATTTTGTGTTTATACAAAATATTTCATCATAAATCTGGCATTGGTTAGAGTCGTGGTGAGTTCTCCATCCATTGAGATTAATGAATAAGCTCAATTGGAGTAGACCCTATGTATTGAATAATGTCCTTCCCATTTTGGCTCAAGGTTGGGAGGTTTCTTTCCTAGTATCATTGGAGTTCTGAGAACTAATACCAATTCTCCCTGAATGAATGAACGAAGACGAACTTTTTTGTTAAAATATCGTTCTATTCGATTCTGATAGATTACCAAGTGGTGGAAAGTGCACAATATTTTCTCATCTAACTGTTCCAATTCATTCAATCGCTTTTGGGATTGCTCATTTGTAGATAACTAATCACAAATGGCTACTCTGAGTGAGGACAATTGAAATTCAATTGGCAAGACTGCTTCTGTTCCATATACCAACGAATATGGAGTTCACCGCGTTGCATTGCAGGTGGTAGTCCGATAACCCATAAAGCATGATAGAGTTTATTAGGCCATGACCTCTTATCTTTATCCACCATCTTTTGAAGTATATTTGAAAGAGTCTTATTAAAGGATTCTATTTGGCCATTGGCTGCCGCATGATACCTAGATAAATGGTTGGATTTAATGTTGTATTCTTGATACAATTTCATCACCTCATAAGAACAAAAGTTGGTGTCGTTGTCCGTCAATATGGTATGAGGGACACCAAATATAGTAATGATGTTAGACTTGATGAAGCTAACAATGCATTTTGAACTGACTTCTTTGAGAGGTACTGCTTCTTGCCATTTGGAAAAGAAATCAGTAGCAGTAAGAATGTATTTAAACTGCTTGGCCGTAGCTGAAGGGTAATTTCCCAGCACATCCATTCCCCATGTGGCAAATGGCCATGAGTATTTAGCTGTATGAAGCAACTCTGGAGGTTGATGAATGAAGTTGGAATATACTTGACATGAATGACACTTCTTTGTGAAATCAACACAATCTTGTACCATTAAAGGCCAAAAGTATCCAAGCCTTCGAATTTGATCAGACAATCTATGTCCAGACTGGTGGGCACCATATACTCCTGCATGCAATTCTTTCATGAAAACCATTGTCTCTTCACCATCAATGAATCTGAAGAGAACTCCATCAAAACCACGTTTGTAGAGAATTTTTTCTAGGTGGTTTGGGCTATTATAAAGAGTAAAATTGACCACATGTCGCCGAATTTGTTCTTTCTCGGCTCTATCAGGTGGAAGTGTTCCATTTTGAAGTTATTCCCTGATAGGTGTCATCCATCCGGTAGTATGACCATACGGTTCAGGAATGGGACTAATTTCATTAATTTCCTCTATTCTGGCTTGAACATAAGGTGAAATTGCACGACGGTGGGCAATAATGATGGTTGTCTCGTCCCGATTTGGATCTGCTAGGGCCATGGCTATATTAACCAGTGCATTAGCTTGAGCATTTTGTGATCTTGGGACATAAGAAAATGTCGGTTCTGAAGGGAATTCCGCTATTAACTCTCTGACGTAATCATACAAAGGGATTAATTCTTCTTTTCTGATGGCATAATCCCCATTGACTTGTTTGATTACCAGGTCTGAATCACCTTTCACTTTTAAGTGATTCACATGTGCTTGGAGTGCTAACTCCAAGCCTGTAATGAGAGCTAGGTATTCGGCTTCATTATTAGTACCACCTTCCCACAATAGAAAGGAATATGGTAACAATGCCTTATCTGGAGAAATGAGTACAATTCCTAAACCAACTTTGTTGAATTTAGGATTTTCCATTTTCTTCCCTATTGGACTTCTGGAAGCACCATCAAAATACATTTCCCATGTTTGAGGATTCTCTTGAATAGAGAAAACTTCCTCATCAGGGAGTTCAATATCTGAAGACGTGTCTTCCATGGAAGGATGTTCAGCCAGGAAATCAGCCAGAGCTTGACCCTTTATTTCCTTTTGAGACACATACTGAATGTAGAACTGTTGCAAAATAACTTCCCACCTTGATAGACGTCCTGTAAGCATTGGACGACTAAGGATGAATTTGAGCGGATTATTACGAGATACCAATTGGACCTCGTGATGTTGCAAGTAGTGTCTCAGTTTCTGAACTACAAATATTAATGCTAGGCAGCCCTTATCAATACTTGAATACCGGGTTTCTGCTTCAAGCATAGTTCTACTGAGATAGTAGAGGCTATTTTCATTCCCAGTGTCATTCTTTTGGGCTAGAAAAGCACCCAATGATCGCTCTAGATCTGTCACATAGAGGATATGTGGTCTTCTTTCAACAGGTGGCATGAGTACTGGTGGACTCAAGAGGTATTTCTTGAGAACATCAAATGCTTCTTAACATTCTTCAGTCCACTGGTAAGTGACTCCTTTTTTCAATAATTTGGTAAAGGGTAAACTTTTACCCACCAAATTGGCAATGAAACGCCGAATATATGCTAAGTGTCCTTGAAGCCCTCTTAATTCTTTCAAATTCTGAGGAGGTTACATACCAAGGATTGATTTGGTCTTCTCAGGATCGACTTCAATACCACGATGGCGTACAACAAAGCCGAGGAATTTTCCTGAGGTTACCCCAAAAGCACATTTTAAGGGGTTCATCATCAAATTATGTTGTCGAAGTTTGTGGAATATGACTTCCAAATCTTCCAAGTGATTAGAACGTTGTTTGGATTTAACCACCAAATCTTCTACATAGCATTCAACAAATTTCCCTAAGAAATGTTTGATGATACGATGCATGGCGCGTTGATATGTTTCACCTGCATTCTTTAAACCAAAGGGCATCACCCGGTAACAAAACACACCTTGAGGGGCTCTGAAGGCTGTATATTCCTCATCTTCTGGGGCCATTCGGATATGATTATATCTGTAATATCCATCCATGAAGGAAAGTACTTCATAACCAGTCATCGCATCAATTAAGAGTTCTGTAATCAGAACTGGGAAATCATCTTTAGGACAATACCGATTAAGATCTCTGAAATCGATGCAAAACCTAATATTTCCATTCTTTTTCTTTACAGGGACAATATTAGCCAATCACTTGGGATATTGAACTTCTCTGACGAAGTTAGCATTGACCAGCTTATCCACTTCAGCTTCAATTTTGGAAGCATAGGTTGGGTGTGTTCTTCTCGCGGATTGCTTAAATCTTCGATGTTCTTTTGGTAAACCCAAATGATGAGTAGCAATATCAGGATCAAGCCCAGGACTTTCTGTATAATTCCATGAAAAAATATCTTTATTTTTCTTTAGAAAAGAAATATACATCTCTTGCTCTTCAAGGTTCATGGCCGCACTAATTAAAGTGGGGTGTGGATCTTTCTCTGTACCCAGATTTATTTCTCTCAGTTCATCCATAGTTGTAGAGATACCCTCTTCAAATGCTGGAGGAGCATCTCTAAGATCTTTCTCTTCCTCTTCATCATGTGCTATTTATTCTGTTTCTACTTGCATAGTATATGACAAAAGGAAATTTTCATGATCATAAGAGATATCAAAATTTTCACATTTTGAAGAAGAAGCTTCCATTTCCGACCCTATTGATGATAAAGGGCCTTCTTTGGGAAATGAAGAGGAGATTATGGATTGAGAATCGACATCATTATTCACCTCTGGTGTTGCTATAACTTCTTCTGGCCTGATTGGAGAAGTATAGACTTGTTGGATTTCAGCAGATGAAATGAAGACGTCACCACTTATGCTTTCATCACTATTTGGTAGGTTATCAATTTCTCATATGTTGTCTGGCTCGATTGTCGTAACTGACATTATGGATCTTTCCACAAGAGTATTTTGATTTGGGCCTATTTTGTCAATTTGACTGATAGGTAACACATAATCTGTACTCACATGTGTAAATGGATTTATTGGAATTTTCTCCAAACCATATGGAGCATTAACTTTGGTAATTTCCTTCATTGTAGATTTTTCTCTTCCCTTCATGTGATAAATTTCTGCCTCAATGTATTGAGACTCACATGTCTTGAACGGGGCCTTATCACCATACAATGTTCCAACATGACTATTGAAACAGTATTTGAGTCATTGATGGTATGATGAAGGAATACCTGGATGCTGATATAGCCAGGGTCTTCCAAGAAAGACGTTGAAAGCTGAGTCTTGATCAACAATCATGAAATCCGAATTGGATACAAGATCTCCAAACTGGGTTCTGAGTGTAACTTCGCCCAATGGTTCTTGTTCATTTTTATAATATCCTTGTAACATCGTGGTAGAAGGAGATAAGTAAGATTCCATGAGGCCCAATCGACGAAGTGTACGAATGGGCATGAGGTTGACTCCTGAACCATTGTCAATGAAAACTCTTCAGATATCTACACCATTGACATTGCCAGATAAGTAGAGAGGTTTTATGTGCCCATGCACAACATCATCTTCATCTTTATCAGTAAAATATATCACTGCATGGCATTCTGCTGGATTATTCTCTATGTGATAGACATCGGCTGCAGCAATTTCAGCTTCAAACTCCTGAGGACTTGACAAAGCTTCGATGAGTGCTTCCCGAAGATCTTTTGACAGATTCAAAGCATCCAAAATTGATAACATGGCTGGTACTTGGGAAAAGTGTTTCAATATATCATACTTTTGATCTAGAGGTATGTGTTTCCAAACATGAATATGAGGTTTAGCAGGTACCTTGGAAGCAGATGCTTTGGAAGCTGATGCATCTTGTATTGGGATAGAAGTTGGCAACATCCTTGGTTTTGGAAGATTATACTGATTAGATCCATTTACTTGCTGAGATAAAGAAGATGGAATCTTTAATCGGTCTTCCAAAATAAATATGCCAAAACTGAGTTGTCCATTGGCAGAAGAACTTTCTTGTTTTTTTGAGCTCGATGAAGGGCTCTACCACGAGTTTCTCCTGCATACATAGTGCTAGTAGGGGTAGAATTGGAGTAGTGGCTTCGGAAAGATCCACTTCTTCCTCTGTATCCTGAACCTCTAGAACTTCCTCGGATTCCCTTATTTGATACAGGGAATTCAGGCTCATCAAGACTGGAATATCGATCTATTAATTGAATCATATTAACAGAACCAAATATTAACTCTTCGTCTGATAAAGACCCTGCCTGACTAGCCTGTTTAGGCTATGCAGTTTGATGGGGCGGTGCCCGTGGCTTTGAAGTAGATGGCATGAAATCTTCCAGATTCAAAGACAACTTAGGCCTCGATACATACTCATATTCTTCCGATCCCTCTTTCTTCTTTGAATTGCGCTGCCCTTTTGAGGATTTCTCTTTTGATGGAGGCTTCACTGTAGCTTTTGTAGGAGACACAACTGGCTTCTTCAATTGTGTTCACAAAATGGCATGGGTCCGATTGATTGTCTTTCTGACCATCCAATCATCATATTTTTGTGCAGTTTTGCTTCTGACTTCTTGCCACTCACCTCCTTCCTCTGGACCTGTAGCGGTAACACACGCTACATGAGCTGAAGAACCCTTCAATTTTACTTTTCCCAAGTCGACCATATTTTGCGGGAGGTCTTTAAAGGCAAAAAACTCCTTGATGGGATGCCCCGACATTTGATGAAAGGGACAATAATTGGGACGGTCTTCATCTCCTTCCTTGTTTGGCCTCTTGGGCACTGGTAATTGAACCAAATTATTTTCCAGAGCTGAAATGAAGTAACCGGGAACTTGATCATTTCGGAAAGAGTATGTTTTACTCTTCATATCCTCAAATTGTTTTTGTCGTTGATATCTTTGATCATTTGGAAGAAATGGCCTTTGTTGTTGGCGTTCAAGAGGTGGAGTCCTTCGAGAAGATGAAGGTTTTGATGTAGATATAGGTATAGGTGTTTGATTAAGAATAACTATAGCAGTTTCTGCTTTACCCATTCTTCTTCCTGAAGCTGATGGAATTACACGAGATTTAACCTTAGCCTGTATAAGGGAATCTTCAATCTGCTGAGCGATTGAAGTAAGGTCTCGAAACCCTCCTGTTTATTTCACAGGGATCAATGGCATGCATAATTCGTCACGCAAATTTGCTACACATATTGGAAACAACTCTTCCTAAGGGAGTGCTAAACTCATGGAATACGTTAATCCCTTCCAGCGAGCAAAGAAATCATAGACTCTATCATTCTCCCTTTTCTTGCAGTTTGTAAGATCGAAAGCTGTCGTTTTTGGCAAAGTTGAGCTGAACTGAAGAAGGAATTTTTTACGAAGATCCTCCCATCCGATGATTGACCGGGATTGCAAGCATGTATACCAGACAAAAGCAGGTCCTTTCAAGGTTCGCACGAAGCATCTGAGTTTCACTACTTCTTGCTACTCTGGAGTTCCCATCATAGGATCACAACAAGACACGTAATGCGTCAAATGTTGTTCAGGGTCGCCTGATCCATTGAATGTAGGGAAAACGGGGTTTCAGAAACTGGATGGAGGAGAAATTGAATCTACCCATTCAGGGTAAACTTTCTTTTCAGGTTGAACTTGCGCCTATTTCCCTTCTATAGATTCTAACTGAGCTGTTAATGACTCAATAGTAGTTATTAACTTTTGAGAAACAACAGGTTGAACTTGGTTTTGGGTAGGTGCAATGAATGGAGCTTAGACAGATGTGGTGGTTGGTGCTGCAACTGATGGTAGCACTGCCAACCGTTGTTGCACTTGACCCATGGGATTAGACCTCTGAGGGTGTACTGATAAAGGAGGATATTCTTGATCCATCTCAGTAACTGCAACAAATTCCTTCAGCTGTCGAACTTCATCATTCTTAAGAAGAATACTACTCTGAAGTTTTTATGCATTCAACCTTCTTAATTCTTTCATTTCTTCCTCTTGTTGTGAAAACCTTTACTCTAATGTGAGCGATTGACCTTCTCCAAGGGAAGGATATGTAACTTGATTCTTTCCCTTCCCTTTGTTGGATACCTTTTGGAGGGAGGGAAGTGGATTACCTAGGTTCTGAGTAATCATTTGACTTCGTGTGCGTACACCTTCTTCATTTTTATCGGTGCGTACATTTTCTTGAGCAGGATGCTCTTCATCTGAGTCCTATGAGTGAGTCTCCTTTGGTGGATTAGCAACAACGGCATTGATGACATTGATTGATGCATAATGCATCACATCCCTTCTATCAACATTTCTGTGATATTGTCTTCTTTCATGTCTTTGATGAGACATTTCCTTTTGTTGATTCAATCGTTT
This sequence comes from Viscum album, assembly GCA_963277665.1. Taxonomy (NCBI): domain Eukaryota; kingdom Viridiplantae; phylum Streptophyta; class Magnoliopsida; order Santalales; family Viscaceae; genus Viscum; species Viscum album. The sequence continues at coordinate 1,076,920,483 of OY728129.1, forward strand.
AGGAATTTCTTGACGAGATATAATTTGGAAGGAATCTCCTGATAATTTGGATCTTCGTTCCTCTTGGGGCTTCTTCCCCAATCGAGAAAAGACCGATATTCTCTGAGAATGGGATTGATGATTTGAAAGAGTCCTCAGTCTCGTGAACTGGGGATGTTCCTGCTGATTTCGATCAACTCCTTGAATCCCATTTGTTGACTCTGAGGGTTGGGTTAGAGAAGTCCCCAGTCTGACAAGCTGGGGTGGCTCTTGACATGCTACGTCTGATATCTTCTTAAAAGATCTCTTGATCTAGCGAATCTCAGTTTGGAAATTAGCTGGATGCATTAACCTGTATCCACTTTTATCACCTGGTTCAACAGACCGTTGGATGATTTCCGAGACTTCTATCATTTGATGACGTGTTTTCTCCATACGAGAGGCTTGTGCAATATTCTCGCCTGCTTGATGTAGGAGAAATTCAACAACTTGTTCTCTATATGATTGATTTTGAGAGGAACTAGTTGAAGCCTGTTCTTGAGCAAGCTTTTGATTATGAAAAAAGCCCATTGACTGTGGCCGGCCATGGGCAATAACATTGCATCAGACCATTTTCGGCGGGATTTTCTGACTGGAAAGCACTGTGAAATGTAGTGCTCCGTAAACACCCCATCCTCTGATATAAACATCATATGGAGCATTGGAAATTAACTAACACAATTTTCTTAGTGCGCCAAGGCATGAACGTTGAAGGGTTCTCTGTTGTTTTTCAGCCTTCAGATACCGAGAGACTGATAAAGATGCCAAATCAATCTGACGTTGTAGCCCTTGTATTATCTCAAGATGATTTTCATATTCATCATAAGATAATACCTTCTTCTTTAATTGACAAAGAGTTTTCCATATGTTGAGACAAATATCATGGATTCCATCATCCGTTAACATCTTTGGAATGTCATACTGGGAGTCAGCCAAAGGCCGAAACATGACTGGTACTTCACCTTTTGCCAGTTTTTTCCTCATGTTCAGCATTTCCTCTTTATCATTAAATGAAGAATCATCTACCTGTTTTGACCAAAATTGGTGTTTCCTTGTTGCTTCATCGGATTCAACAAGATTGGTAGAGAGATCATTGGTCAAACTAGAAGATGCATGACTTAGGGGTGGTTCGGAGAATGACCTACACCCTGGGCTATCTTCTAATTGAGAAAGTATTTCACTTATTAGCGATAAATCATCAGACATGACTGGTTTCGCTTTTGAAAGTGCCTCAAGATAAGAGGGCTTTCTCGGCACTACATTGTCCAGTAGAGTATTTTCCAGGAAATGTGAATCACTACTGCGGAGAGGACTTTCGCAGCGAAATTCATCATCATGGGGAGGACCACCATAATGGGTTACAACAAAAGATAAGATCTCTTTCTCCATGGTCTTATGACCACACAGAGGGTTCCTATGGCTCTTATCTGAAGAAGAAACTTCAATATTGACCGAATTTTCATGAAGAAATTCTTCATGAGAAAGTTTCTGTTGAAGACCTTCAGAATTAATGTTCCCGTTATTGGGAACTGAGGGAGTAGAATCTTGAATTCCGACAAATAAATGTCTGAGGGCTTCAAGAACACCAGCATCGAGCAAGGCCTTGTTATATATTGGTCTTTGATCTCCTGACTGTGCTGGGTGGATCTTTTTCATAGATGCCTTCTTACTCACTTTAGAAACCACTTGATGATGAATGTGATTGCTCTGAGCAAGTGTATGTGCCTGATCAGGAATGATGGTCAGGTTAGGCTGACGATCTCCACTCAAATCAGGTGTATGTGCCTGACTTGGTTGTCCGTATGATATGGGGGAGTATGCCCCATCACCCTCTTGGACTGGAACATATGTGTGTGTCTGTTCCGGAGTGAATCGTTGATGTGTCACACCACTGCTAGGGAGAGATTTATGTGTCAGTACCTAAGATGATGCTGAAGCTGTTATGATATCATGGCAAGCATCCAGAATATGAGCATGAACTTGCTTCTTCTCTTTCACCATTGATAAAATATGTTTGGTGACTTCAGCCACCGGAACGGGGATATACGTCCATTCTGGGTTTGGAGTAGGTGTATGTGCCTTCTCCTGTCCTCCTTTTCCTGTCAGTGAATCCTGAAAGTACTCATGTGTGGAGGCAGAGAGTTGAGTCTGCCTCATGTTTGTCGTCGGGGGTTTCCGACTGACTTCTCCGTGCGCTACAAAGAGAGACTGTTGGTAGGCTTGATTAGTATTAGCAGGTGTATGTGCCTGGTGATTACACTTCTCCAAACGCGGTTTCCGAGATCCATCATATGTAGTCAGACAAGCCTGCTGACTAACTGGTGATGTATAAGCAAGTGTATGTTCCTGCCTATAATTCTACGCCAGAATTGCCTGGCGGGATTGGCTTGATGCTGCCAGACGAGTCTGCTGGACAACGGAATTAAAACGGACAGGTGTGTGTTCCTGATCGTTGTTTGCCACCAAATTAGGTTGGTGAACTTCTCTGGAGATGGCAGGGATGACAACCTGCCTCTTGTTAACCGGATTCCGTCTCTGGCGGTTCATCTTGCCTGCTCGGGTTCGAGGAACCTGAGCTGAATGCCTGGAGTCGGTACCCTCATCATGTTGAGGGTGCACTACCGCACGAGTCTGGCGGCGATTGTTGATGGGAGCCATCGGGAAGGACTCATGTCTTTTCGAATTAAGGCCCTGCGGGACCTGCTCATTTACTTCCTTAGAGTAAGGGAGTGAATAGAAATTACGTTCCGGGGATAACGACCCGAAACGGTTGGAGACAGTAGTTAGCACCGTCTGCTTCTTGATCGTTGGCCGCCGTTGTCCGGACGATCAGGTAGAGTTGTTAACTTGGAGGGCTTGACGAGCGGCCTCCAGAGATGGGATAGTACCGTTGTGACGGTACTCCTTAACCAGTGCATTAGAAACCCAACGTTGAAGACGCTGAGTTGGTGATGTCATCCTCAGAGCGGACGACGTTCCAGCAGGAGTAGCAGCATTGGTTTTCACAGAAGTAGACCTCATAGTAGAGGTGTTTACAGCAGTAGTATTCACAGGGGTGAATTTAAGGAAAGCCATTTTGCAGAAGATCTTGAGAAAAGAGTGCCAGTTCCATATTACAGACATAATCAAGATGAATCCAGCCACTGAATCTTTTGGATGAGAATATGTCAATGATTTCTTTGTTGGCCCAAGGGGCCCAACAAATAATAAGAACATAACTTTAACTTGGTTAAGGATTCACGTCGGGTTCACCATTTTTTGTTTCGCATGGAATCCGGGGATGAACTCCTGGATGGGAGATTCAAACGTTTCGATCGGTTTCTAACGGGTTTATTCGTAGAACCGGAAACATCCAATGATTCCACATCCGTTTGGACCTACTTTTCAAAGGTAGGCGCTCATTAGATTGTGGGCTAATGAGGCTTAGGAATTTTCATTGGTCGAGAGGATGGGAGGTCGGACTCATCACACCTTTTTGAGGGGAATTATTGTCTACTCTGGGACTCTCTTTATAGATTTAAGTTATGTTCGTGAATCCTTATTACATTACCAAGTATAAAATGAGCTTTCCATCAGTTTAACAATCAATGATTAAATATGTAAGAATTTTAGAGGATATTTTATATGTATTCGAGGTTCTTCATCAATAGAGAATCATCTGTATCTATTTAGAGATTCGTGGTCAATGGTATTCTTCAAAATATTTATATAAAAGTCTCTTGGTCATTATGATGACCAGGCTGGTTTTAAAGCCACTCAGTGGGGCACTTGAAGTTTATCGTCATTCTGAAGGACAAGGAATTACTTCAGAGTTGGGATCGAACCCATAGATGGGCTACCTACATATCCTTTGTTTTTAAAAAGGAATCAGAACCCACGTAGTTCGAATAAGGTTATGATGTTTCTGATTGATGGCTCAAAGCAGGATGTCACAATTACTTTTATATTCTAAGCTCACGTGAGTCATGCTCGGTGTGAGAAACAAGAGGTATTAGTAAAATTTAGACAATTGTTCCATGAAAGATGAAATCATAAGAAATGGTTTGGGGCTTATGTATGTATGACTGCCCAGATAGATGAAGGTTTAGGATTCACTTTTAGGGAGAAAATCCATGAATAGGGTCCATAAAGGTATATGTGCTTCATGGAGATTTGAATACTCTAATCATGGGACTGACTCCTAAGGAGGATACCCAAGTTAGTAGGGGACTTATGATTGGGTTTTACTCCTGAAAAGGAAACCCAAATCAAGGGTAAATTAGGACTGGTTAAAGAGAAATTAGGGGACTTAGGGATTATTCCTGAAAAGGAAGCCCGAGATTATAACTAGGTTTTATACTTGAAAAAAGGAGACCCATGTTAGGGATTAAGGTTTGGGGCTTATTTTTGAGGAGGATGCCCAAGTTAAAGGACTTATAACTAGGGATTATTCCTGAAAAGGAGACCCAAGTTAAGGATTCTCTCATCTTAAAGGATGAGGTTAAATGAATGAACTCTCCATATTTAGTGACATAAGAATATTTAAATCACTAGTTTTTGAGATATATTCCACATAATTCCTTTCATATAAGGAAGTCAAATCAAGAAATCATGCCATAAATGGCTTTGAAGAGTTTCTTGAAGACTAAATCTTGAAAAGGAAAGGTGTAATGGCTTAAGAGGGGTAAAATGGGCAAGATGGGAACCCAAAAAGGTAGGGGCGTGCAAGTCTTGAAAGGCGCGCAAGTATTGTGGTGGCGCGCAAGTATTGGTCGCACAAGTATACTTGCGCGACATGAGGGGTACTTGCGCGATTCTCAAACATCATTAGAATATTTGAGCGACTCTTTATAAATCCCTTTAGAATCCTCTTGAGGTTCTTCCAAAAAAGGGACGCGCGAGTTCTATTGAAGGAATAAGGCGGCACGCAAGTGTTGATGAGTTTCAACACTTAGGCCTTCCTTCTTCTCTTTAAATCTTCCGTTCGAGGTAAAACAATTACCTTTAGAAGTGTTCCAGAAGCTTTGAGAAGAGACTTGGTCGTCGGGAGCTTCAATCCGAGTTTCTGGAAAAAAAATCCTCTTGAATGGGGGGCCCACAGGGTCTATTTATAGGCAGGGGAAGACCCCGAGCGGTTACCGGGCGGTTATCACTTAAGTCGCGCAAGTCACTTGTGCGACCAAGGGCATCGCACAAGTGCACTTGTGCGATAGTGATATAACTTTCACGGTGTAGTTGCTTTTGATCCTTTGTTCATGCCTTTGTCGATTTTTGATATTTTCTTCAAAGGTTGAATCACTTTGAGCTCAGATATTCCCCTTTTCCGATCTTTAGATTCTGTGACGAAAGGAGCGTCAACACTCACATGATGGCTATCATTTTTCTGCAAAATTTATGGATTTATCTACTCGGTCCACCACAGTTCCACTACGTATAAATTCTTCTATTGCGACCTCATCTATTATAATAACACTTCTCAAGAGATAGTATCATGAGTATATTCCTTTTTTCCACTGTCATAACATGAAATCTTCACCAGTAAGAATATCATAATCTACATTTTTCTAATACTTTTCTTCTAACCAAATATAATTGCAAGAAATAGAACAAATCATTTCATTTAAATACTTTCTAGATATATTATAAGCTGCAATGTACTCGGTCTTGTAGGTATGGCCACCACTGGATGATATGAGCTTGACTCGCTCAACAACATTATCCCAACTATAATAATAGATCACATTGATCAATTGAATAATAGTTCATATCCCCTAAAACTAGAATCCATTCTTCTCTACATAGAAGGTACATATCTTTGGTACTCGGTGAAGTGCAATTAGATAGTTCTGACTACATCCCTTGTATTGCACCTGTATATAAATGATATTTACCTAATGTAAAATATTCCTTGGTAATATCAATTCTTGTACATATTATATAATTTGTGATTGATTCATCACTATGATGTATTGATTGTAACTCAACACATTTATCTCTTCCCATGTCACTGACATGTCAACATGGGGAGATATTGCCTTGTGACATAGGAAACAATTTATCTATTCAATTGTTCCAACATGTATTTTTCAATACAATGTCACTATATGTACGATTGAATAAAACCAATAATCCTATAGATCTACATTAGTAGATCCTTTTTCCTAGAACTTATGTTGCTACATTAAGTCAATCACTGGAGAATAAATTTTCTTTTGGTCTTGACTAACTGTAAGACAAATGTGTGTTTTCCATATATTACTGAACATACATCACTTGGAAAACCTTCGTGCTCCCATTAACCTCTGTTATACACATGGAAGTCAATTTTTTCAAATGTATATTCTATGATCTTGTTTCTTATTTTAATCCTAAACCAGATTCCAGTAACTTTCAACCTTTATTACCATCCTAATATGTGACCATCCCTTTATGGTTGTGTCGTATGGACAGAATACATGATTGGTGGTCATGACATCCAATTCGTTATAATTTGATCATAGATATTATCTATGATATGTAAAATTCTAACTGATTTTGGCATTATGACTTGGTCAAACCAACCGAGCCTTATTAGTACCACACTTGTACCATCCATGTATCAACTCATTTGAATACCCAGAACAGTATTCAAAATAATAAGCCCCTATTCACTTTGTTACATGGAATCCATTAAGTTAATTTTAGTTGGTCTTATCAATTTTAGTTATTTATCATACACTGCGTACTTTTATGAAATTGTATTCCCATTGAATAATATATCACCGACCCAGTGAATAAAAATCATCACCATTATTTTATCCTCCTACGTAGAATGTGTCTATGGAACATACATTGTTTCACATGCACTTGTGGAAGAAGTTCTTATGCCAGCTATTTGTGTATCTTAAGCATTGACTAAACACAAGTCAATTTAGCTCCCACTATCCCGCATAGGGATGTTGAACCTTATATAGAAGTGTAGTATTTTTATTGACTATCTACTCTTATATCATAGTAATTTACATAACATTCTAAAAAACTTTTATAATTATTATATTAAATGCACAATGTGTTTGTGTAGATGCATGTTTGTTTATTGCCAATAAAACTATTGGCATTCAAACACACGTCTTTATGACATAATGGATTTATATCATTCTATGACTCGAAGGATATCTGGTTTTCATTATAGTTGGCATAAGGTTGTGGTATATATCTATTATTTGAAAATAATTTCATAAAATATAATGGAAGTTTCTACAATTTCTAACCATTTTATTACTAACATCAATACTTTGACGTATAAAATTTGCATTTAGGAATTACTCCATGCTAAATTTTGTTGATCAATGTTGTTATGTAAGAATTCATCATCAATCCTCATCATTAACATCAATGTTGTGATGTCAATAAGGTAATGTGGGTTAGGGAATTGCTCTGTGCTTCATTATCATGATTGATGAACGCTTTGTCGAGATATTCTTCAGTATCCCAACCCGAAGCAAATCATATCTCGAGACCATTCATATAACTCACTTGGATATTCATTAATTAAATAAAGAAATCTTATGAAGTATATATACCTCTAGTTTATACTTGGAATAGTTCACACTTACTTGTAGAACTATTTCCAAGAGCTTTGTGACATAGATTTATTTCTAAAGGCTCCTCTGTCCAAACTAAAGATGTCTATAATACCAAAAGAATTTAGATATGCCGAGCCAAAATACCATACATGGTATATTGATGATGTTCAAATTTACTATTACTTGAGAAATAGTTATGCAGTCACAACTGGGTATAAGTCTTACAATTATATTCATCACCAAATTCATATGATTCAGGTATTACTGAAATAGTGATTGAGTTTACCAAAACAATATTCTTTCAATAACCATAAAGAATTTAACATTTCATCCAAAGACACATGTTATTAATGATTGTGGTTATACTCAATAATAGTTCAACATGATTCTTTTACTTGGAAATTAATTAAAAGTAGTGTACTTCTCATCATTGGCCTCGGTATCACCCTTTTGCTGCCACTTGGAGAATACACCTGACTTCTAGTAATGTGTCTATACTTACTTGGTTAATGTATTTAAATACACATATGTACAAATAATATAGCAATAAATACCAATGAAGTAAAATAAAACATTACATTGGCGAATATGCCTGATGTAGAAGTGTAAAATTTCTCCTTTAAATTAGTTTATTGCTTTTAAAAATCCATGTATTATTTTATAATATTCAATGTAATAATCCTTCTTAATACCTCATTAATTGGAGGAGGTCGTGAATGTGTCATTGGAATTAAATTCCTTTTACCTTTCCACATCGTATTTAATTTATTTTCTATATGAATTGTAACTAAATTGTATTTTATTCTTATCCACTCGGAGAACCTTACCTAGAAAGGTAATGGAGTGATAAATCAATACTTTTCCATTTTGTAAATTAAAATGATACTTGAGTAAAGTGGTGAGAATGATATCAGAAAGAGAGTTATTTAAAGATAATGACCATTTTTCAATTTATGCATGTCGGTGTAAGATCGCCTTATTCATATCAGTGATTCACTTTTTCCTTGCAAACATTTCAGAGATGATACTTTATGTTATATCATCCATTTCGTAGTATATCCACCACAACATACAGAAGACAATGATTTAAGCATGATGATATGACTATCATATGCTTTGAACATTAGTCTCCTGTAAGAAATTTCACCCTCACTTCTTGATGTAGTCCAATAGTGTTGGGGACACTAGAACCTTGAGTTTCCAATATTATAGTACTATTCATAAGAACCTAAAATATTCATGGGTTCTCATGTCAATATGGAAATTTACTTTGTCCAATATTTATCGCAATTTAAACATGTGGTGTAACATTCCATTTTTCTACATAAAATAATTTTAGCAGATTAGTGCCTTTTATCTGAATTACCAGTTTAGACATTTATTATTAATTACATAAATCATTTAATGTCTCAAACAATTTTATCGGATTATAGGAACCTTTTTTCCTAGAATTGGAATACTCTGTCGCTTGAGTATTCTAGTGGAAAGGATCCCAGAACCACCCCTTATAGTCTACAAGCTATGGATACACCACTACATAGAGGGTTCTAGTTGGGAATTTGGCTAGCTAACCGTTTTAACTTTCGGCTCCTTGATATGTTGAGTAAATTCCCAGATTATTAAAATCAGAACTTGATTTACTCAACACATGACTCTAAAATTACAACAAGCTAGCTGTGGATATTTTTTACTGCAATATTAATTAAGTCTTCCCATCATTCTTATAAGGACTCTCAGGTTGTAAGAGGCACCCTCAATTATGGAATGGCCTACAGCTCAAATAGTTGGTTTTGTCCAAACATGAATGACGAAATACAGTTATGAATTAATATATTTTTGAGGGTTTTATTATTTTTTTATGTGATTAATTAAATCATTTTCTATTTTTAAAAGCATGTACTATGTGATTGCACCGACAACTGATCGTGCAATAAATTGAAATTTCATCGTGTCACATGTTCATTTTATCTACATGATTTTTTATTATTATACTATGTGATTGTGATATAAATTAAAAATGTACAAAAATAATAAACCATAAAAAATAAAATGAACAACTGATCAGGAGCCGATACTATCGCCTGATCTGTTGAGTGAATATTGAACAAACTGAAACCCTAGAGGGCAAGTAGCTTTTAGTCTAGTGTCTTGAAAATTCAATTGAAATGTATTATCATCTAATTTAACTCTTGTATGCTGTGTTGGAATCACGTGGCATGAAGTGTGTCACACCTTGTCTCATCATTATACAATTGTACTTGCCTGCAGGTGAGGGGGTCTCACAGTGTAAAAAGTATAAAATAGAGAAGTGGACATGCATGTCCTTATAAATATAATGACACTAAGACGATACATAGATTTCCTTTAAATTATTTAAAATAATTATTACAATACCATGGAAAAATTCAACAAATAAATTAAATGATTAAACAAACACCAGACGTGAATTGGTAGGTCGACGACTCATGACCAGCATATATGAATTAAACTCGTTTATATTAAATAAATGTAGAATAAAAATTAAACATTCATTAAAATAAACATGAGGTCATTATTTTATTGAATTAAAATTTTAATCTAATTTTAATTTAATATTTACGTCATTCTGTACAGATTAATTAATTTAACTTTAAATCTAAAAATTAAATTATATAATTAATTTAAATAATTTACCAACTAAAATATTTACTCCATATTAAATATTTAAAAATCAAAAATTAATATTATATTAATTTAATTATCAATAATAATTAAATTAAATAATTAAATTAATTTTTTATTAAAATAAATCACTCGGGCCCATAAAACCTTGGGTAGGGCCTGTGCGGGCTGGGGAGAACATGTGCAGGCCCATTCCAGGCAATAACGACCCCGTGTAGGGGCGTTCCGGGATGGTCAGGCCCATGTTAGAGCATTCTGGGGTAGGAAAACCATCCGAGTCTATTTTGAGACATAGCAGGTTACCAGCCCGCTAGGAGGACCGGGTGGTTTCCGGGGTTTTCTGCCGACTGATGCGCTGGACTAAACCAAGATGTCGTGTCTTCATATAGGCATCGAGGGTTGTTCAAAGTCCCACGGGTGATGGAAGCTGCAATAGGGTGTTGCGTCGGTTCTGTCGCTACAGAGGGCTACTAAAGCAGGAGGACTCTTGTCGAGGGAGGTTGCCCGGTACGTCTGTCCGCAACTGACAGGTGAACCACAGGGCGCTAGTGGAGTTGTTCGGGAGATGGCCAGTTCGCATAGTGGAAGGGAGGTGTGGTCAAAATCTGGTGTCATTGCTTGAGGCAAGGTTGAGCTTGAGAAGGACGGTCCGACGTGGCCCGTAGGTTGACGGTTGCGCGCCTACAAAGGGAGAAGACCCCAGAAATGGGTGGCGCGCTAGAGGGAGATGCAGGCCGGCCGTAGGATTCTATGGTACAACTCTTCAAGAGGCACTAGGGTCCCTGGAGAGGTGGGCCAGAGGGTCCTCACTGGTGTGCGGGGCACTGGGGGGTGCCCTGGTTCAGAAGTTTGTAGATGGAAGACGACAACGAATTGAAGGAGGATGGTGGGTAGGGCGGTGTAGGGGTGTGTGGGGTGGTCTGTTGAGGAACATAATTACATTGAGTCGAATTAGCTCTTCTAATTTAAAATATTGGATGGTGGTATATTTTCCATCGGATATCGAATATAGATGTGATCTACGACATTGGAACCTGAACAACTCCCTCTTCATTAATTAATGAAAATTTATTTTATTTGCCTAAAAATCGACATGTGTCACTCTGATACCACTAGTTTGAAATGAGCGTGCAACATAAGCCCCAAAAGGTGGTTTTTAAAAAATTTCCACTGACAATTGATGTAAACTTTTCGACATCGGTGAATAACATCCCAATTAAAACAAAGGATCTCGCGTGAAGGGTTTTAAGCAGAAATATCAACCGTAAAATTACCTGACTTATTTTTGAAGTTGCGAACAATGTCTGTTCATCGTTGGTGATCACTTCTCGAAGAATGTAACGTTTAATTACTCAAGATCATCTAAACACACTTCAAAGAATCCGTGGGAGCATCGTTTGTCATAATCTGGGTGCTAGTGCTGAATTGTGATGACGCCTCCAATGCCCCAACGATCACTACACCGCTTCGCTAGTGCTGCCTGAGAGAGTTCTTAATCCAAGCTCCATGTATCTAGAGAATCTCTCTCTAGATTATGGGATAGAGAGGAGTGAGAAGCTCCATGAATAGTATTTGTAAAATTCCCCTCCTCTTCTATTTATATTGCTTCATTAAAATAACTGGTATAGCATCACCGGCCCCAGATACATAACACACTACCAATGAAATTTTACGACTAATAATCTATGTCATAAATATTATTATTACTCACTTTTAATATATAAAAATATATTACGTCATCATAATTGAGTCATTTACTCTACTCGTCGCTCCCATAAATATTATTTAAACCTTGAATAATTTAATATTTTTGAATTAATATTTTTCATGTATTTACAAAAACTCGTAAATACATTTAATAAATAAATTCAATACTCATTATTCTAAACTAGAATAATATGATTTTTTTAATTATTGGTTATATATCTTTGGAAAAATCGCGGACCCCTTTAGTGGGTCCACTATTTCAAAAACTCTTATTCCACTGAATAGGGGAGATTCTTGAATACGCTATTATGTGTGACCCTATCAGACCTTATCTCATCTAAAGTAAATAGTATTCATGGACCAAGAGTGGGATATAGAAACCCATAATGTCCCCTAATGAGATACGGATTTTCACATCAATGACAACCAACCTATGAACACAGAAGGTGTAATATAATCTCTTTGTCAGCAATATCTCATAGTGCAAGACACACTCACGTCGCATCACCCTTTTTAGATCTATTGTTTGTTGATTTAACCGGATGGATTTACCCTAGACTACCTTTTCCATGGCCTTATAAATGTACTACCATCCATATCAACATGGCCTGTGATATATTACTTCCATGACTCGGTAGTGATGAATCCTTTCATGACCATTCAACCAATGCCATGCCACCAATGATGCACCCAACACAAACATCATCACCACGACTTCATCACCATAGTTTTCATGTTGTATCAAAGTACGCAATCAAATGACATTAATTGGTAATGATATCATGTTAGGAGACCATTACACATGATCATAGATAGGAATGTCTAATGACACCCGAAACATGCCGAGTTCATATTGGTAGGTAAGTCCTCAAGATCTGACTACTAGAGATCACCATGTGAAAAGTTCATTTAAAGAACTATCAATTATTATGAGCCCGCAACACCTGATAGTCAAACATCTACTATGTCTAATCATTAAGATGTATCTATACTATAGAACATATGTTTAATATTAATGTCATAGTATCTCAATGTTCTAATTATAGCCTGGGAAATGCTACAACATTTCGATAAGATAATTAATCTTTGGACATTACCAATTTAATAGTGGACGTAGAATAGTATACACTATAATGGTAAGATTACATCTTGTATAGATAAATGTATACATGATATGGTAATCAAAATAAGTTAATAGTTGGGTCTAGGGAACCTACTATTTCAATACATGTAGCCATGTTTTTCAAAAACGGCCCATCTATTGCACAATCATTCAATCTCTCAACATTATATTCCATTTCAGCACTTGTATCACCCATTATAAAACAATTCCATCCACCTAAAAACCACACAACCACACAATGAATAAGATAGAACAAAACCAAATATAGCATACAACCACACCAAATAAGGGATGGTGTATTTTGATTTAGCAAACACTCATTCATTAATTCCACTTTCTTAATTCGGGGTTATCACAGAGCATGTTAAATCATGAGACATCCATTTATTTAACCAAATAAACGTGGTTAACCAATTTCATATTTACATAGTCATTCACATAGTATGAACAATAAAAATCCACAATCCATTATAGGTTCCCAAATGAATACAACTAATGACCATGCTTTATAGTAGTCATATAGCCCATACATATCAAAATATCAGAAACTAATAAAACATAAGAAAACATCACATTTCATATCCCCTATTCATTTTTATATGTGATTTGATTTTGTTTATTAAACATGGACTCATTTTCCTTAACATGGGAAAAATTCATACACTTACTTGCATGATAGAAAAAAAAGACAAAAGATTCCCTAATGCAAGAAACAAATGATCAACACCAACTACTTGTGACAAACAAGTGGTGCACAAGGCTCTAAAAAAACCTGATCCAAGCTAACAACAAAACGTATGGATCCTAGAGGATGAATGGTTATGGGGAAACTTGGTAGAATGTTTAAAGGTATATGTTCAAAGAAGAAAGGATTTTAGCTTTAGAAAGGCCAGATCATCTATAAATGGTAGAATGGTTTCAAAACCCATTAAAGTTGGATAGTGATCATGACCACATGTTTTGACTATATAAGGGCCTCCTCATAATTAAGTAATTAAATTTTTTTTTTAATTACTTTTACATTACATTGAAATCACTTAAACATAGTTTTGAATTCAATTTACATTCGTGGAAACGTTAAAGGGGAGAATCTAAAAAACTAGGAAAAGATGGATATATTTGGAAACTGTTGAAATAAATCACTATTTGGTTTGTCACAATCATCCAGCACAAGTGGATGAGTCAGTTGTGGATGAATCGTCGATGGGTGGGTCACTGGTGTGAGCAACCGGTGATGAGCTACGGAAGGTGTGTCACTATTTGGTGAGTCACCGTACAGTGAGCTACTATTCGATGAGCTACCATTCTGTGAGTCACCAATCAGTGAGTCATCATCTAGTGAGTCACCATTCATTTGTCCATCAATCAGGGATACACTATTTGGTGAGTAACTATTCGTTGAGTCCTCATTATGTGAGTCACCACTTGACGAGTCAATGTCACAAGTCATCATTGCAACCCACTATCATCAAGTCATCATTGTGACTCAGTGATTCAAACTCACTTTTTAGATTAACCAATATTTAGTCACTATTGTGAGTCAATGATGTGATACACCACTACGACTCACCAATCCTAACTCACTTGTGGATGACTCACCACTTGGAAAATGGGATTTTTTGAAAACTCCAGAAATGAGTCATTATTATCTCTAGAACACCCAAAACACTGGATTTTGACAATGTAATGGAACAGGAAGATTCGGGCTATTACATCTGATTATTCTCAAATTATTCTCTCTTTTGAGAATTCAAAACCAACCCAAAAGAAAGAGGGATACGAACAACCACCCCTATTATATACCTCTCAAGGATCTTGATAAATTTGAATCACCTCTACTAACATCATGGTTCAATGGTAAACGACTATGTGTTGTTTTAAAGCTATAATGAATCCTAAGAAACAAATAAAACTTCCTCCAACACCTACTAACCCAAACGATCACCAGAATAACAACACAAGCACAAAAAGCTACAATTTACGTACAAATGAATTAGGGAATTCCTTCATCCATGTCATGATACTATCCCCTCTGGGATACACTAACACAACTAAATGGGTTTAATCAAATTTCAATTAATGAATCTCTATTAAAAATTTGGTCTCAAACATTCCAATATTATTATTTTATCACACAAAATAGAATAAAGTAACAACTAATTGTATTGAAGACAAGTATAAATCTTTACGTTACAAAGTGAAACACGATAAATAAAATCACCTAACAACATTGGGTATTGTGCATGCATCTACATCACACTTTCCTAAGAACACTCTTACATGCCACCATGCCTCTACAACACAAAAACCAAGGGAATGATCTTTCCATGAAATACCTTATCCCAATGATCTTGGATCTCTACTTCATGCTCCATGATTTTCACGTCATATTCAATATATAACTCTCCCCATTCAATTAAATGGGAGTCGTCATGATGATACTGAAAAACATGAGATATGTGAACGACATCATGGACCTTCTTTTACTATATTGGCAGTGATAACTGGTATTCCCCCTCACCAACATGCCCAAACACCTAAAAGGGTTTGATGAACCTCATAGAAATAATTATCCCTATACCTAACCATAACTACTCAGGTTGAGGGGAAACCTTCAAGAACGCATGGTCCCCAACCTCAAACCCCTAGGGCCTCCTTCTACATACAGAATATGACTTCTTTTGGTCATATGGTTATTTCAACCTCTCACATACAAGGTGAACCTTCCCTGTTGTGCTCTACCCTACATCAGGACCAAGAGAAGTTCTCTTCCAATCTTATATCCTACACAAAGGTGAACAACATGATCTTCTATAAAACAAATGAAAATGACCCCTTATAATTGATGTGTGATATATATAATTATAAGAAAATTCTAAAAATGTAACTTTTTTCACCCAAGATCAATCAAAGTCTAGGATGCATTCTTGAAAAAAAAATCCAATGTCTATGCTCTTCGCTATGTCTACCTATCCATTTGATTATGGAAAGTAGTGTTGATCCATAACTGAGTGGAAAAATAATCCCACAATCCAATCCAGACTCGTGAGGTAATTCATGTGTTCCGATCCAAGATGATGGATCTTCAAACTCTATATAGTTGCACCACCTTATCAACATACCTCATGGCCAAGGCATCCACTATACCCAAATCCTTAATCACTGAGAAGTGAGATGGTTTCATACGTCGATCTAATACTACCATGATATTATCATAGCATCCCAATTCCTTAGGTTACCCTATGATTAAATCAATCTATATTTCATCCCACTTCAAATCGAGTACATCTCATAGATAGAAAAAAACCACTAAGAACACGATGCTCAGACTTCACCTATTGGCACACTAAATAGCTCTCCAAAAAATATGCTTCCACCCATTTTATCCTAGGCCACCAAAACTATTATCTCAAGCTGTGGTACATCTTATAAATTATCGGGTGTACCTCTAAGGGTGAGCTGTGAATGTATCATAGAACTCCCTCTTTCATCTCCATTGTAACTAACAACATTTCAGGAAACAATATTTGATTTTAACCATCCTATGACCATCCCTTTGGAGCATCATCCTGGTCAACACAACAACACATAACCTATTCCAACATGTCACCCCATAGAGACTCCTCCACATTTTACATCACAATAGACTACCACACCTTATAAAATAGATATCCTCTACCACCATCCATTTCTACATCTATGTACAAGGTAGCCAACTCCTCCACCACTTTCCAAGAATCTGCAGATTCTTAAACTACCTCCTATAATATCATTCTCAAATAATCTTCCATGAAATTTCCATTTCATGATCTGTAGGAGATTTCAAATTCAATGTCCATGAAAAACACCATCCACCTCCAATATCACAATTTCAGATATCACTATGAAACAATATACCTCAAGACCATATGATCCTTGAATACCACAAAGTTATCCACAATGATATAATGTCACCACAACTTCTGCACGAACGTGACAACCACTAGATGTAGATAATGTGTTGTGTAGTTATATTCCTTGGGATGTAACTTCCTAGACCCATAATATATTTCCTATATTAATGCATCATCATGCATCCCAAACCCAATCCAAAGTATAAAAAAACACCTTGATGATCTCCCCTTCTTCTAGTAATAAAAGCACTAGAGCATTGACCATCATATACATCAAATATCTAAACACATCCTAACACTGATTTCTCTAAACAAAATCCTGTTCTATTCTGGTCAGAACTATCAATGGTGTTGCGACTCAGGAGAAATAATGTAGAAATATTTGTAAATATCCCATGAGACAAAGAAAAATATGAACCTATACAACATTCTTGGGTTCTTCTAAAGAAAAAAACTACCTCATAATTCAACATTTCCATTGCTACACCGCACTGTAACACCACATCTCTAACTAATTGCACATCTTTTGTCTAAAACATAAACTTTGAAATCATCCCATATAGTCGGTGGCATCAAAGAACCTCGAATATAGTAATGAGATGCTTGGTTTGATCCTTCTATGACCTTGAGTAGATCAAGATTTCATCGATGAATACAATGATATAATGGTCTCGGAACCCACAAAAAATGGGGTTCACAAGGCCTATGAACATATTTGGTTCGTTCGTAACACCGAAAGACTTAACCATGAAATCTATGTTCCTATACGTGAACCTGAAAGAAGTCCCCAGGATATCAATGTCCTAAAAACTTAGCTGGTGATATCCAGAATGTGGATGAATCTTTTAGAATAAACTTTCTACATCTAGCTGGATCAAATGATCATCTTTCCTTAGGAGAGGGTAATGATTCCTGACCATTACCTAATTCCACCTAGGTTAATTTATGCACAACCACATACCACTATATTCCTTCTTTACAAACACGTCTAGAGCAATCCATGAAGAAAAATTAGGCCTGATAAGTCCATTATTCATTAGCTCATCTATATGGATCCTCAACTCCCATAGCTCTAAATGTTCCAGCCGATAAGGATCCATCAAGTTGGAGAAGCATCGATATATAAGTCTATCCATCACTCGACATCCCATCATATGGTTGGATTCAAAATAGAAATATTAAAAACATCCAACCCCCTGCCCAAAAAAACTCTATTAACCACCTCTATATTAGAATCCACTATTTCTACTAACATATTGGCCGACAAGGAATGAATATCATCCACACATCAGCTTCCCTCCTGATATCTCCTCTAAACGATGAAGTCCACATGTGGACCATCTACGTATGAAAACATAACCATTATCTAGAACTAGTCAGTAAAATAATTAACAAATTAAAACTATTCAATACCAAGGATGTTTTCATATGACCATATCAGTAGCAAGAAGAGATCCCCACAAGACTGATGTGGACACACCATCAGTTTACTAAACTGAAGCAAATCAATCAAAATAGTCTAACCTCAAACTGAAGTACTCAAAACCATGGGAAAGAGAAGTCTCACTACATATATTCCCACGACATGGGATAGAATGGGTTCTACAAATGAGTGCAATGCTCATGAATCAAACAAATCACACTCAAGAGTATTGAAAAAACTGATCATACCTCAAACAGTCTCTAGTCTAGATGGGAATGCTGCCTATATGGTGTGCAACTTACAATACCCAACTCCTATTTCCCCCTTCAAATGACCACCACACTAACGACACCTAGATCAAGGTCCCTGAGGAAAATCCAGAGGTCAGCCTCTACTATCTCCATCTCCACATAGTGGAGTCTGAGCTTGTTGTCACTACGGCTGAAACATCCCTACTAGAAATTAATATAGATGCAGAAATTGAACCATACCACCTCCACCATACTGAGCTCAAAGGACCATTACTCACTATGTATAGATATGTACACAGACTCCAAAGATAAAACACACCAACCCCGGGACCAAAGGATAGCCATGATAACTAGATGGTCGAAACAGAAACTATTAAGGTCACCTCCCCACTAGTCATAAACTCGAAGTCCCTAGCGCCCGAGACCAGCTGCTAGTAACATTTTCCGTTTAAGAACTAGGATTACTAATATATCACAATATAATTCCTCAATAGTGCATTCACTATACTATATATGATTTATTTTGGAACACCATGTTTGTTGGTAAGGTAAAGGGGGTTACAGCATATTGGAGAGAAGGAAAAAGTGTCTCCTCTAATTGTCCATCATGAGACTACACATCCGAAATGTGATTTAGATAAAAACATAGGATATCCTTGAACATGATCCCCAGCTCCCATACTGACATACTCCCCTTCTAGGGGAAGAGTAAATCCATATTATTATCCTCCATCATGGTCATAGAATGAAATTATTTAATGGAACTCCTTCTAAAAATCGACCCATGGAATGTCAGCCACATTTCTCTACCCCGGGCACAACTTCCACCATTGACATGAAGCTCCACTTATTAGGATCACTACCAGAGGTACCCAGTACTCCTTCGGGGGCCATATCATGCTGAAGGTGATCACAAGATATGTAAGACAACTCTCCATCCCCATATCCAAAATGACTCCCTCATACATTCCCTGACTCTACCACGGGAAAAAATGTAGCATCTTCTACCACTGATCATTCTTCTCCACTGGATCAACCCACTTCTAATCCATCGAATCAAACTGTTTATCATCCACTACCTAATCCAACTAAGGATGATGTCCAGGTGCATTGCTAATAGGTAAAAAAGGAATTCTCCAGCCCTAGTACTATGTAATTTTATTTAAGATTCATCTAAAAAAATTATTTATTTAAATTTCCTAAAAAACATATTCAATCAAGAACACAAATCATTATGATGCATGTTATTTTTTTATTTTCTCCGACTGACAAACAATGTAGCCTCACATGGACGTTTGTTAGACTCATTGTCTTTTCATCAGATCATGGGGTCCCTAAAATTCAATGTCCATTCCAGTTTTCCCTATCCTATGTAACGCACAAAGCTCATGTGACATTGTTCCCCAACCAACCCATGAAATCCTCACTATTCTGAACTCCAAAATCCATCATACCTCTCAACCATCACCTCTGATACCATTCTTTCAGGACCCCCTCCCTCAAATGATTCCCCTCCTGAGGTGGAAATGAGGGAAGATAGATAATGTCCCCCTAAGTACCACCTTCAGTAGGCCCCGAGGTGCCGACCAACACCAAGGATATAAAAATATCATAAAATGGTAGGAATTACCCATATTATTGTTACCATTACCGGTATATAAGATGTATAAACCACAAAAAACACGATGAATTATATAAAAAACCAAAATCCATCCCACATTCAGGTTTAAAGTAAAACTGCTACAAAAAGTCTCTAAATTAGATACCAAAAACAAGGCTAAGTAGTGACACTACAACTGTCCCAATTTCAATGCTAGTAACACTGAGCATGTTCCATGTAGTCCTCCTAGAATACTAAAATATTTTTATATATGTAGGGTGAGAATACATGTATACTTAGTAGGAAACCAAGGTCTCTCATGAAAAAGTGGGACCATCATAAAAATCCCCCTGTGTGAAAATAGTTAAAACAAACAACACCTAACTTGGTATACTATCCACCCCAACTTCACCCAAGGCACACTTACCAAATACTGAATGTCATGTAAAGTTATATAGAGAACATCAAGGATAGGGTACCAAACACAACTTTCCCACTGATTTTATACTCTCACACCCTAATGGAAAATATCCAGGATCTCACATGTCCTTCAAAAGAACCAAGTCACAACCCAACCACAGACACCTGGGCCTCACAGCTACATCTCACCTACAGACCCCTGGACCACATACCACATTACATCCTTCCATCACATATTTTGGCCTCAAAAATATTTCTTTCCCATAGACACATGGGACACATACCACATCACATCCAAAAGACACCTGTGAACACAACACATCTCTTCCTGAAGACACATGGGAACCCAGAACACATCTCATCCCAATGACACTTGGGAAAAAATAACATGCACGCACACACCTGGGCCTCAAAAAACACTACCTGCCAAAAGAATCATGGTTGATTACCACCTAGAAGTGGTATAAGGAAAGATTAATTATCTAAACATCCATCCACCAGCCGTGATTTTTAGGATATACACCCTCCCCCATGAAAATGGGGGGGGGGGGGGGTTAACACATAGTTCTCAACTAGTGTGGGTGCGTATAGAAATAACATGTGAAAATACATGTATAAATATATAGTATTATTGACACTCCATTCCATCACAGATTCCAAGGAATGAAAAATGGGTGTACCTCATGAAATGAAAGAAAATGAATAAGAGAGAGGGATGAAAAATCAAAATGTTACAAAGGAATTAAGGCACGCAAGTCACATGCGCGCCAGCCATGGGAACATAGGTTACTTACACGCTAGATGTGAGGCACGTAGGTCACTTGAATTCCCACGTTGAAATTTCTCCCTAATCTAAGGAGGCCTATAAATACCACCTATGGGACCCCCATTTAGGGATGAATTTTCCAAAACTTTGATTTACGCTCTGGTCAACCAAGTCATTGTCTAACATCTTCCGAACACTTATATGATAATTATTTACTTGTAATGGAAGCTATAAAGAAGAATAATATGGCCTAATTGTTGGAACTCATCAATACTTGCACAACTATGTGTCCAACCTTTAAGGGAAATGAAGACACGTGCACACCGCCTTTCCCTCTCAAGGGAACATGGGTGCCATCTTTCTGGAAGCCTCTATGGATGATAATAAGGACATGAGTTCCAAGTCGCCCAAGTATTACCATATGGATTTTTCGTCACCCATGGTGAATCATGTTGTACAAGTAAACTTGTGCAACCAGGCCTTGCACGCCAGAACAATACTTGCACACTTCCTTCTTAGCCACCTCATTTCCTTAAATCAACCACTCCTCTTCAAGATGTAGCCTTCAAAACCCTCTTCAAATTCATCTATGGCATGGTTCCTTTGTTTTCTTCCGTATATAAAAGGAATTATGTGATAAACTATCCAAAAACCCTATGACTTACAAGCTTTATGTCACCATGGTTAGTGGTTCATACATAACCTCATCCTTTGAGATGACAAGATCTGTAACCTGGGATTCCTTTTTAGCAGTAATCCCAAGTCATAATTTCTATTGATTTGGGCATCCTTCCCAAGAGTAATCCCCACTCATAATTTCTTTTGATTTTGGTCTCCCTCTCAGAAGTAATCCCCAAGTCTCATGTCCCCTAAACATGGGATTCCTTCTCATGAGTAAGCCCTAGTCATAATTTTCTTCAACATTGGGCCCCATTCTTAGGAAGGAACCCCAATCATAAGTCCCTTTTTATTTGGGTCCCATTCTCAGAAGTAATCCTCATGTTAAAAATCCAAATCTCCATAAAGTCCAAATACATTTATGGACCCTGCTCTTGGGCTTCTTTCCTAATGTATGTCGTGGTCTTCATTTACATGGGTAGTCAAAAATACGTAAGCCGCACATCATTTCCCATAACAACATCATTCATGGAACCATATTCAAGTTAATTGATAACTCTTGATTCTCACACTGAGCATGAATCACTTGAGCTTAGAGTGTAAAAATAATCATGACATATCTTCTTGGTCCATTAACCATGCATAAACCCCATATTTTTTTACTCGAACTACGTGGACTTTAACATCTACATTAAAAGTGGAGTACGTAGGAAGTCTTTAAAAGGTTCAATCCCATATCTCATTAATTATTTTCCATCCCATACGACATTAAAATATATCCTTCTAATACAACTATGTGGGTTCGAAAACCTTTTTAACAAGGATACTTAGGTAGCCCATCTATAGGTATGATCCCAAATCTGAAATAATCCCTATCATTTTGAATGACAATAAACATCAAATGCCCTAGTGAGTGGCTTTAAAACCAGTATGGTCATCACAATGACCATGATATTTCTATATAATATATTGAAGGATACCATTAACTAAGAGTCTCCAATAGATATGGATGATTCTCTGTCGATGAAGAACCTCAAATACATATATGAGATTCTGTAAATTCCATACATATCAATCCTTGATTGCCAATTATAAAATTCATTTTATGCTTGGTCAATTAATAAGGATTTGTGAACATTACATAAATTTTTTACGAGAGTCTTGGAGTATGAAATAATTCCCCCTGAAAGTTTTGATAAGCCTAACCTCCTATTCTCTCGACCATTGAAAATTCTTAAGCCAGATTTGTCCACAACTAATGAGAGCCTACCTTTAGAATATGGGTCCAAATGGATATAGAATCATTGGATGTTTCTGGTTCTAAGAATAAACCATTTAGAAATCGATTGGAAATTTTGAACCTTAAACAAACAATGTCATCCCTATTTCCAAAAGATACAAAAAATGGTGAACCCGATGTGAAACCTTAACCAAGTTAAATGATGTTTTACTCATTTTTAGGCCCCTATTTAACTCAATATGAGGGCCCACAAAGAAATAAAAAACAAATGTGTTCATCCAAAAGATGTATAATGGCCAAACCTATCCTGATTGTCTCTGCCAAATCAAAAAGGATCAATTTATCAAGATCTCTCTATAACACAAAATGGATTTTTTAATGTTCACACATGTGAATGCCTCGACCACTACTCATGTGGGATTCTCTTCTGCTCTAAGGAAATCATCACCTACTCAGCGTGTTCAATGCTGGGTCTCGAATGCATTGGTGAGGAAATACCATCAACATGATACCATCCTGACTCTAGAGGCTGTTCGACAAGCCCTCCAAGTTAACAACTCAACCAAGTTGTTCGGACAGCGAAGACTAGTGGTCAAGAAGCAGGTGGTGACAACCACCGTCTCCAACCATTTCGGGTCAATATCCACAGAACAAAACAACTTGTACCTCCCATATTATAGGGTGGAGAATGAATATGTCATTCATGCCCTCAGTTGAAAAATACATGAGTCCATTCTAAGGAATCCCACCAATAATCGCCGTCAGACTCATGCATTAGTGCACCCTCAACATGATGAGGGTATCACATCTATATTATCAGATTAGGTCCCTCAGACTCGAGCATGAAAGATGAATCGTCAGAGGTGTAATTCAACCAATAAAGAGAAGGTTTTTACCTCTGCACCCTCTAGAGAATTCCATCATCCTAACTTGATGCAAGCAATGAGCGAGCACACAGACCCGTCTATTCTAATCCTACTCTCCAGCAGACTCAAATTGAAGCAACCCACCAATCCAACCAGGCAATTCCCATGGAGTACTATAGGTAGACACAAACACTTGATTATAATTCATCAGCTAGTCAGTAGGCTCATTTGACTTTATCCAAAGGAGTTCGCAAATCAAATTTCGTGACCACCTGTAAACAGGCACATACACCTACTTACACTCATCAATTCTGCGAGCAGTCTCATCTACCAGTTTTGAATTAAGTTCATCAATCATATTTGGTGTTGAATAATCAGCTGGAACATACACCTTCTATTCATCATGCTAAGAAACAATCTCGTTTGGTAGTACCTGGAGTTTTCAATTGGAAAGCTCCAATGACAAACAAAAGGCATACACAACATTCTGTCACCACGCATGAGTACTGTCATAATTCACTAACAGAAAAAAGAGGACAAGAGTAGGAATACACACCTACTAGAAACACGGAATGGATGTATAATCTCGTTCAAGCATTTGAAGTAACCAAGCACATTCGGACAATGGTGAAATATCAGAAGAAAATCCCAGCCCATATTCTGTATACCTGTCAGAATATTATAATAGCTTCAGTAGCATCACAGGGAAAGAATCATAAATATATCCCTATCAGTGGAGTGACACATCACCATGTTACTCCGAAGATGATACAAACCTCTGTTCTAGTCTAGTATGGTTGTGTGGCATATTCCCCCATGTCATATGGACAATCAATCGGGCACATACACCAGATTTAAATGGAGATAATCAGCCTAACCTGGCCATTTCTCCTGAGGAGGCACATACACTTTGCCATAATAATAATTTTTTTTCAAAAAGTGGATTCCTAAGTGAGTAAAAAAGGCTTCTAAGAAAAAGGACCATCCCACACAGTTGAAAAATTTATAGCCAATCTGCAATAAGGCCTTGTTCAATGATGGAGTTATTGAATCCCACAGACAATTGTGTGTTGCAACATATGATTCTTCTCTCTCATTTACAAATTCCTGATGTAACAAAAATAATTCTGAAGGTCTTCATCAAACACTTCCTTATGAAGGCTTTCTTCATGAAAATTTGGTCAATCTTGAAGTATCATCTTTATATGAGAGCCACGATAACCTTTTGTGTGGCCAGAAGACCATGGAGCCAGAGGTTTCATATTTTTCTATAACCCACCATGTTCGTCCTCCCAATGATGATGAATTTAACTTTTAAAGTCCTCTCTGTAGTAGTAATTCACATTCCCTGGAAAATTATTCAATGGAAAATGCAGTAATGAGAAAGTCCTCTTATCTTGAGGACCTTGCTAATGCGAAGCCAGTCATATATGATGAATTACCGCTAGCAGGTGAAATAATTTCTCAATAAAAAGATAGCTGGGGTGTAGGTTATTCTCCGAACCACCCCTCGGTCATTCATCTTCTTATTTGAAAAATTAATTCTCTACCAATTGTTTTGATTCTGATGAAGCAACAAAGAATCACCAGCTTTGGTCTAATTAGGTATAAGAATCTCCATCAAATGATAAAGAGGAAGTGCTGAATATGAGAACACAACTGGTGAAAGGTGAAATACTAGTCATGTTTTGGCCTTTGGCTAACTCTCAGTATGATATTAAAGAAACATTGACATAAGATTGTATTCACGATATTCGTCTCAACATTTGGAAAACACTTTTTACTTAAAAGAGAAAATATTATCCTATGATGAATATGAAAATTATTTCATGATAATAGAATGGTTGAAATGCCAAATTGACTTGGAATCTCTCTCAATTTTCCAGCACCCAATGGTTGAAAAGAAGCAGAGAGCCCTTCAGTGTTCAGGCCTTGGCGGGTTGAAGATGTTGCGCCAAATAATTACTAATTCCCCATCTGGTATTCATATTAGGGGATGTAGTGTTCATGGAGAATTGCATTACACTATGCTATGTAGTCAACAAAGCCCTCCAAAAGTGGTCTCATGCAATATTATTTCCCATGGTGGGCCAAATTTAACTGGTTTTGTGTGTAATAAAAGGATTTACCAAGGGCATGCCTCAAATATTTATTCACAAATTCATGCATATAAAGAACAAGTTGTCGAATTACTCTTGCATCAAGAAAATGAGAATATCGAATAGGCTTCTCGTTTAGATCATGCATATCATCAAGTTACAGAAGTGTCAGAAATAATCCAACGGCCATTTGAGCCAGGTGATGTGAGTGGATCTCAGATGATGCATCTGACCAATTTCCGGACTAAAGTCTGCAAAACCAGGAGAGATTTTAAGAACGTTTCAGATGTAGTATCTCAAGATCCACCTCAGCTTTCCCAACTGGGGATTCTTTTAATCAATCACTCATTATCAATAGATAGGATTCGAGGAGTTGAACAGAAAAATCAGGAACAGCCCCAGTCCACTGGACTGGGGACTTCTTCCACTTCTCAATCTCTTCCTCAGTGAATGTCAGTCTTCTCTCGATTAGGGAAGAAGACACAAGAGGAACGCATGGATAAATTATCAAGATATTCCCTCAAAATTATGGTTCATCATGAAGTTCCTAAGGGATCAATAAAAAAATGATGGAAATGCCTCATAATGGACATGGAATAAGAGAGTATCACAGAAGAACTGAAAGAAGGGATGCAATGCATTATACATCGATAAATGTCATCAATTCCACTATCACTAATCCCCTAGAACATGAGGCTAACTCAGAGGAATGATATAAATAAGTTCATGTTCAAGAAGTTGTATACACATAAATAGTAGAAAGAGGTGTGCATACTAGAAGACAGAGGGTTTCCCAAGGGAATGACATTCCTTTGGGTAATGACCTTCCATAATCCAGAAAGTCAAATGCCAATGAAAAGGGTAAAAGTTTGGTTACATTCGACCTTACCTATGTAGAAGGCCAATAACTCTCATTAGAGGAAAGGTTTGCACATAAATAAGAATAAATGAGAAAATAAAGGAGGTAAAATGCATAACTACATCATGGTTGTCTTCCTTTTAAGAATGCTGGAGTTAATTATTTAAATGAATTTTTTTTAGCTACTAGGATGGATCCAGAATATCCACCATTACCAATACACCCTCACATGTCCAATCCTATGGGTCATGCATGACACCATCCAGCAATACTACAATCAGTGGATGCACCACTCACCACACCCGTCCAAACTCAAGTTATTCCACCTGCTCAGGCCCAAGCTCAACCAGATGTTTCTCCAAAATTAATGACTACCATTGAGTAATTAATAGCTCGGTTGGAAGCTATGGAAGGAAACTGTGCACAAGTTCAACCAAAAAAGGGAGATTACCCTAAATGGGTAGATGCAATCCCCCCATCATTTTTTTGAATACCACATTACCAATTTTTAATGGTTTGGGATATCTAGAACAACACTTAAGACATTATGTTTCTCATTGTGATCCTATGATAGGAATTCCTCAAAAAAAAAAGAAGCTGTTAAGCTCAGGAGTTTTGTGCAGTCATTATAAGGACTTGCTTTTGTTTGGTATACAAGTTTGCAATCATGGTCAATTACTGGGTGGGATGATCTTTGTCAAAGATTTCTTCTTCAATTTAGCTGAACGTTACCATAGACGATAGTTTTTTGTCATACCATTGTTATGAAAAGGGAAAATGAAAGATTTTATGATTTCATTACACGTTGGAAGGGATTAACATATTAATTAAGTTTAGCACTCCCTCAAAAAAAATTTCCAATCTGTGTGGAAAATCTGCATGATAAATTATGCACACTGTTGATCCCTGTGAAATATGCTTGAGGGTTTCGAGACCTTACATCAATCGCTCACCAGATAGAAGATTCTCTTACAGAGACTAAGTCTAAGACTCATGTAATTCCATCAATTCCAGGAAGGAGAATAAGCAAAGCAGAGACTAGTATAATTACACTTAAACAAGAACTTGTACATTCTTTATAGCATCTCACCTTTTTAATACATAACATTTCATTACATTTTACATACATAGGATCTTTAAAGTCTTGTGTTTGGGAAACGAGGAACATAATACATGAAAAAAACATAAAACAATCTTATAAACCACTTTTAAGGATTCATGAAAGGTTCATACTATGTACATTTACTGCATCTCATATTCTAGATATAGACATCAAAAGAAATGAACAGTAGAAGTCCCAGTAAGGGTAAACAAGGGAATCAATGTACTTGTGGTGTCAATAAGAATTTTAATAAAAACATAGAGACATGAGCAATGAAATAATAGGAATATCATAATCAAAAGAACATGAATCAAAACATGAACATGTGTCTACAACATTTCATTTAGAAATTCATGCACATATCACCAAGCTCCATCCCCAAGGTTCCATAAATATTACCAAGGTTATTCACCATGGTATCGTAAAACTTCTCATCTCTAGAGATTAATTTTTTAACCAATGCATTGGATCGCTATCATGGATCACCATTAATATATATTTATTTAAATGTGAGCCACATAGATCATAATCAAATATTTCATAAATAACCCAAATGTAATCAATGAAGTGGGTTTCATGTCAAAATCATGACATTTAAAAAGAGCTAAAAAATAAGATCATTATGTCATTTATAATTCATGGAAAGGGAGTGAGGGTAATATGTATTTCAATTTCAGAATAAAATATCTCATATTTATATATTTATGAACACCCATAGAAATGAAATAGGTCTTGGTATTCACATAAATAATCATGTTGATTTCTTGAGGGAAAGAGATAGAAAATTTGAGACGAAATTTCTGCTGCCAAACGACTATATAACATGGTTTTAGAAAACATTGGAAATAGAGAGTACAAGAGTAACCCACTCATAAATAACTTATAATATAGTATAAATAATAGAAAAACATTGATATAAGAACATTTTATATAAATCTTAATGACATATTGCATAAAAAGGATACACGAAAGAAAATAAAAGACGTGATTCCTTTTACGAGAAATTCGGTAGCCTAACGGCGTCACTTGAAAATTTAGAAAACAAATTGATGATAGAATAAATGGTCTTTTATCATTTGGACATAAAATTTATAGAAATAAGAACATATAAGAACATAATATCAACATGAAAATATGGGAAATATAAGACACAACATAAAGGAAGTCATGACATAAAACAGGAGGGTGAAAGAATCTCTTACCTTGAAGAGTAACTTCGTAAACATAAAGGTTGTGACCTCGGTAGGCTTGCGGGAATCCTGGGAGATTTATTTGGGAGGTAAGAAGACCATAACATAGGTGAGGAGGATTTAGAAATGAAAATAATGAGGGAAATAGTTGGTATTTATATGAGAAGTGAAGGGAATCATTAATGGCCAAGGGACACCTCATCAGTGGTGTTGGAAAAACCATGGGAATTCCATGGTATTCGCCCATTGTATAGGACAGTTAGGACACCTCATACCTTATCTTACTATTCATAAGTCTACCAGAATTATTTCATAATTATTACATCCTTAATGATGTCCTTAAACACCTATAACTCAAAAACTGTATTTTCACTATTCACTGAAAATTCAACTTTCTTAGAAAAATCCCAAGTTTTCATCTAAACAAAATATCTTTGCTCAGATTTAAAAAATGAACTCCATTTTATGAAAATAATTTTCTAAATAATTTTAATATAAATTTAAAATAAAAAATACCATTCTCCCGAAAAAACTAATACTTAACCAATAATTTCTGAAACAGTTATTTACCTATTTTATTGAACCACATTACTTCATCAAAGAATCAAAATTATATTAATAGTTTCTTAAGTGAGACTAATTAATCCATTTGGTCACATTACTAATCATAACCATAAAATCACTATTCATAATTTACTATTCATAAAAAATTATGTTGATCTTCTTAGACTCTAAATTTTATACTGAACACAACTATAGAATACAAATTTTTTAAAATCATCACACATTTTTAATTATTTAATTTTTACATAAATATTTTTAAAATATCCCTTTTCTAAAAGTATTCTATAATATGCAAACTATATTTATCCGGATATTTGAAAATTAAAAAACATCATCATAAGATGAAATCAAAATTTTAATTTAAATCAAAGGATTACACAAGGTATTTATGGTCTTGATACATAACCACATATAACACTAGCATAGGACCTAAGAGTAATATGTTTTAGGGTGATAGAATCTTTGGGCTGCTTGACCAACATTTCTCGAGTAGTGATTTCTATCAGCTTGAACTTCTCATGAAGGCGATTCTGTTCTAGCTTCACATGATAAAGTTCGGCTTGGGTTTGGTCTAGAACAAATCCCAAAGGTGCTACCTCTTTCCCATGTTCCGTAAGATGGGATTCGATCGGCCTGAGACTATCTGATGGGGCCATCAAATCTTCATTCTATATTAATTAATCAAGATCACTTATATTTATAGACAATAATCGCAACATTTAGTTTCTAGTGGTCATATTGACCAATTGTCATATAACAGTTGAAACCCAATGGTCTTATTTTAATTATACTAATTTTATTAAATGAAATAGTTTTGTTTCGTATAAAATAATATAACACACAATGTTAGGAAAAAAATTTATTCAAAATTTTGGGTCATTGCAATCTTCCCCCCTTAAGATATTATGTACTTGCAATTTTAACATTTGGCTTGGATGTTTCGTTGAATTTCCCACATCTTAAAAATATTCAATGAAACTATTACTTTAAAAGAAATAAAGGGGAGTACAAAGGTTACCCGAGTTAACCCATACATGGATTCCATCTAGGAAAACATGGATATGAAAGAGAAAACAAAGGGTAAAGTTTTGATGGAGAGTGATAGAAAACATGATTAGGAGAAAATTAACCACAAGAAGATCACAAACATAAGATGTGTTAAATGGTGTTTGATTATCAAGTAGGAATCATATACCAAAAAAACTTTTGTTTTACGTTCCTTTTCATAATTTTGTAGAATTAATTTACTAAAATGAATAAAAACATAAGTAAATGTAATTACCTTCAAGTAGAGTTTCATCCTATACTAAGTTTCTACCAAGACTAATCATTCCTCAAAACTATGAGCATTTAAAAAGATGTGGTCTCATCAAAAGCACAAGAATCATCATCTTGAGAATCACATAATCCACAAAAGAAGAACTATTTTTATCCCTTTTCTTTAGTCATCCACTAGAACTAAAATGGTTTTTATGAGATCATATAATCACCAAAAAGGATAATCCATTATAACAAGAAAAATTACTATTAATATCTAAAAATCAACAAAAGTACCCAAAGTTCCCAAAGGAACATTCAATACAAAACCATCATTAAAATTCATCAGAATAATCCAATCTAAGATTGGAACCCAAAACTCAAACGGATTTAATCTAATAGTCATCCCCAAATTTTTTTAACATTTATCTCCAAATAATATCGACTAATATTAAATTCTCATACTAAAGTGTAATTATGTTATTCTCATATTCTCTTTGTTAGGTTCATCATTTTTCAGAAATAACCCAAGTCACCATATGTCCACAATAAATACATAAAATCTTACAAAAAAATCAACCATTTCCCCTCAATTTAAATTTTGTAGTATTTTATTTCACTTAGGCATATAGTACTCCAAAAGAGAAAACATCGTCCAAAATAACCTTTATCATTTAATCACTAAATCATTTTCATATAGAAAGTATATCCATTTGATAAAGCATAAGTTTCCAAAATTAGCATATTCTTGATCCACAAAAAAAGAAGGAGAATTAGTTAGTTCGAAGGGCATAACAAGAATTTCATAATTCCCATAACTTGATTGGATGGGAGTTTTTGGAATATCATCATTCTTCACCCACAATTGATGATAACCAGAATGAAGATAAATCTTAGAGATGAATTGAGTCCCCTGAAGTTTTTAAAATAACACATCAATTATTGGAAAATAGTATTTGTTCTTCACTGTGATACCATTCAGTTCACTATAATCAATGCATAACTGCATCGATCCATCCTTCTTCTACCCAAATAGAAATGGTGATTCCCAAGGAGACACACTTGGTCAGATAAAACCATTCTCCAAAGGATCTTGGAATTTTTTCTTTAATTTCTCTAGCTCGAAATTTTCCATCCTATAGGGGGCCTTTAAAATCAGATGAGATCCTAGTACGAGTTCTATGGAGAACTATACCTCTCTTTCTGGGGGAGGTCCGGGTTACTCCTTAGGAAATTACTCAATGTATTCCTAGACGATGGGAATAAATCCTTCATGAGAAAATTATTTCATTTACGAATATTTTAACTAAAAATGATTTTATGTCTTAAAACATCATGCTTAGACATTTTACATTTTTCTATAATTCATTCATAATGACACATAAAAAGCTTGCGATTGACCAAACATATCCCTCGGGAGTGTCATAACCTAGAGTGCAATAAGGCCTGTTGCCATGTACCTGTTCCTGTTTCACTGTAGCACAAAGTGGTGTTTTGGGGTTTTACCCCAATGTACAACTCTGTCAGAGCCACCTCTACCTACTTGTATGCAGATAGGGATGTATTTGCTTGATAAACCACATACACAATACTCACCAAAATACCAGGAAGTTATACTACATTTAAACATTTCTACATGGTTCATAAAAATTATTTCATATCCTAATTTCCATAAATAACTTAACTATCCTTTGATACCAACTATAGCATCTCACCTTTTTAATACAAAACGTTTCATTACATTTTACATACGGAGGATCTTTAAAGTCTAGTGTCTTGGAAAATAGGAACACAAAACCAAAAAACAAAAATTATTCTAAAACACTTTTACGGATTCATAAAAGGTTCATCCTATGTACATTTACTGCATCTCATATCTTAGAGATAGACATCAAAGGAATGGGTGAGCTGAATCCCTAGTACAGGTAAACAAAGGAATCGATGTACTTGTGGTATCAATAAGAACATGAATAAAAACATAAAGACATGAGAAATGAAAGAATATGCATATAATAATGAAAATAAATTGAATCATAACATGAATATGTGGCTAAAAAATTTTATTTATACATTCATGCATGTATCACCAAGGTCCATCCCCAATGTGTCTTAAAAATTATCATGGTTATTCCCCAAGTTATCATAAACGTTGTCATCTCTAGAGATTAATTATTTACCAAATGCATTGGAGCGCTATCAGGGATCACCCTTAATATGTAATTAGTTACATGTGAGCTATATATATCATAATAAAACATTTCATAAATAACCCAACTGGAATCAATGAAGTGGGTTTCATGTCAAAATTGTGATGTTTAAAAAGAGTTTAAAAATAAGATCATTATGTCATTTATAACCCTTGGAAACAGTGTGAGGGTTATATGTATGTCAATTAAAAAATCCAATATCTCATATTTATATATTTATGAACAACCATAGAAATTAAATAGGTCTGGGTATTCAAAAAAATAAACAAGGGTATTTCTTGAGAGAAACAGATAGAAATTTTGAGCCGAAATTTCTGCAGCCTAATGGTTTTATAACGTGGTTATAGAAAACATTGGTAAGAAAGGGTACAAGAATAACCCAATCATAAATTACTTATAATACAGTATAAATATAGAACTAAATGGAGATAAGAACATGGTATGGAATTTTTAATGACATACCACATAAAAAGGGAACATTAAAGAAAACAGAAGACATGATTCCTTTTATGAGAAATTCAGCAGCCTAACAGTGTCACTTGAAAATTCAGAAAAAAAATTGATGAGAGAAGAAAAGGTCTATCATCATTTAGAAATAAAATTTTCAGTAATAAGAAAATATAATAACATACCCTAAACATAATGAGATGGAAAATATAAAACACAACATAAAAGAAGTCAGGATTTAAAAGAGGAGGGTGAAATAATCCCTTACCTTGAAGAGTAACTTCGAAAGCGTAATGGTCAGGACCATGGGAGGCTTTAGGGAAACTTGGAAGGACTCCTTAGGAGGTAAGGATTTTAGAACATCGTTGAAGAGGATTTTTAATTGAAAATAATGAGGGAGAGGCTACATATTTATAAGAGAAGTGAGTGGACAAGTCATTAATGGCCAAAGGACCCCTCATCGATGGTATTCGAAAAAACATGGGCTTCCCATGTTATTCACCCATTGTATTGGCCACATGGGACACCTCATACATTATATTACTATTCATAAGTCATCCAAGAATTATTTCAATATTATTACATACTTAATGATGTCATTAAACACAAGAAACACAAAAACTGTATTTTCACTATTCATCGAAAATTCAACTTTCTCAAAAAAATCCCAAAATTTCACCTTAACCAAATATTGATTCTATGATTTTAAAAATGAACACCATTTTATGAAAATAATTTTATAAATATTTTTAATTTAATTTTTAAATAAAAAACAATATTCACCCGAAAAAACTAATACTTAACCAATAATTTCGGAAATATTGATTTACCTATTTTATTGAATCACATTAATTAATCAAGGAAGCTAAATTATATTAATACTTTATTATGTGACATTACCTAATCCATTTTATCACATTACTAATCATAAGAATTAAATCACTATTTATAATTTACTATTCATCAAAAATTATGTTGATCTTATTAGACTATGAATTTTATACTGAACACAACTGTTGAAGACCATTTTTAGAAAATCATTACAAAATTTTAATTATTTATGGTTTACATAAATATTTTAAAATATTATTTTTCTAAAATTTATCAATAATATGCATACTATATTTATCCGGACATTTGAAAATTCACAAACTTCATCAAAAGAAGAAATAAAATTTTTAATTTAAATCAAAGGATTACACAGGGCAGTTACTATCTCATTACATAAACCCTTATAACACCAGCATACGACCTATGTGTAAGGTGTTCTAGGGTGATAGAATCTTGGGGCGGCTCGACCAACAATACCTGAGTAGTGATTTATATCATCTTGAACTTCTCGTGAAGGCGATTCTTTTCCAGCTTCACACGATGAAGTTCGGATTGGGTTTGGTCCAGAGAAAAGCCCAAAGGTGCTACCACTATCTCGAGTTCTACTAGATGGGATTCTATCGGCCTGAGACTACTGGATGTGGACATCAAATCGTCTTTCTATATTAATTAATCAATATCACTTGTATTTATATAAAACAATCGCATCATATAGTTTCCAACCGTCATATTGACCAATGGTCATATAACAGTTGAAACCCAATGGTCTTATTTTAATTATACTCATTTAATTAAATGAAATTGTTTTGTTTAGTATAAAATAAAATAACACACAAATTTAGAAAACAAATTTAATTCAAAATTTCGGGTCGTTACATGATTCCACTTTAAAACCTTCATCATATCAAAGGGATCCACCTCCTGAGCATCTAAAACAATAGCCACCTCGTCAAGATGATCAAAAATATCAAAGGAGGAAATATTTTGAATATCTGAAGAGCAATGTTTATCATTTCATGAAAGAACATGTTCCTGGATACATCATCTCGGCTCTAGAAAACAATATGGATCAGTTTCCATGGACCAAAAGGCAATACAAGGAAGTTGGTGAAGAACTCGACAACTATTTCCCATTTCATCAGATGTTGGGGCATACCATTCAAGAGTTATTTATCTTCAGAGACCTCTTGAAAGAGATGGTAGACTCTGGACAAGAAAAGATGAAAGGTTCTTCATCCCATGTAGCATGTGTTACAGCAACTGATCCATAGGAAGAAGGTGAGTGGCATGAATTCAGAAGTCAAAATGCCTATAAATATGATGATTAGATTGTCAGAAAAACAATCAACCAAACTCATTCCATTTTACGGACACAATTGATTCAACCAATTGTGTATTGTGCTATGAATTCCAACGAAAAAACCCCTTCATTAGAAGGAAAAAACTCAAAGAAGCACGTAATTTGAAGAAGGAAGTGTAGTAAAAAAAGATGAGCTCGTGTCAAAGCATATGTTTTCATTGACTCTGGAAAATTTTATGTCATTTGATTCAAATGCACGGGCACTGCCTCACCAAATGGAACAACCTGAACTGGTTAATAAGGCATAATCATCATTAGATGAAGAATTGATATTTGGTTCTGTTAACATGATTCATTTAACATATCCTTATTCCAATGAAAGTTTTGATTATGATGAGCCTAAGTTCCTGATATCTAACAGTGGAATTAGTGGAAGAGACAGAGGTCTATGATACAGGGGAATATGTGGATATTCTAGAAGCAACTATTTCAGTCCTACCATAGCTAGAACCGTATATGTGGTAGAAACTTGTGGAAAATCCCTTCAGCGAGCTCAACAGGAACAAGAAATCTCTTCCAAACATTATAGATTCAGTCAAGATGCAGTTATTTTGGAAGACTGGCTAGAGGTCATGTATTATTCCTCTCAGTAAATAGATAGACCTAGTCTGTCTAATTTAAAAAAGCTAGGATTGTTTTCAACTACTACCCCGATACGAGATGCATCTACTGCCAAAGCATCAACATCAAAGGCACCTGCAAAACCACATTTTCTTGATGGGAAACATATAACATTGGACAAAAAGTATGATATCTTGAATCATTTTTCCCATGTACCGGCCAAGTTATCAATTCTGGATGCCTAGAATCTATCAAAAGATCTTCGAGAGGCGCTTATTGAGGCTTTGTCAAGTCCTCATGAATTCGAAACTGAAATTACTGCGGCTGAAGTCTACCATATAGAGAATTATCCGACAGAATTCCATGTAGTGATATCTTTTACATATAAAGATTAAGATGATTTTGTATATGGAAATATCATACCATTGTATCTATCTAGGAAATTTAATGATATTGACATCCGACGAGCTTTCCTTGATAATGGATCAGGAGTCAATCACATTCCTATTCGTACACTTCGTTGACTGGGCCTCACCGAATCTGATTTATCTACTTCATCTTTGATGTTTCAAGGATTTGATAAGAATGAACAATGACCTCTGGGTGACATTACACTCAGAATTCAGTTTGGAGACCTTGTATCTAATTCAAATTTCATGGTTGATTATTTGGACACAGCCTTCAACATTTTTTTAGAAGTCCTTGGCTACATCATCATGCAGTTGTACCTTCGTCATACCATCAATGTATCAAATATTGTATCAAGGGTCATATTGGGACATTGTATGGTGACAAAGCCCCATTCAAAACATGTGATTCTCAAAATATTGAGGCAGAATTATATCACATAAAGGGAAAAGAAAAATCCAAAACAAAGAAGGTTACCACGATTAATGCTCCAAGTGGTTTGGAAAAGATTCCAATCAACCCATTCATACATGTTAGTATAGATTATGTGTATCATATCAGTAAAATTAATAGGATAGTCCTAAACCCAAACTCTCTTTTAGAAACTTCCATAATGTCAGTTACGACAATCGATCCAGACAGCATGGGAGGAATTATTGATTCACCAAGAAATGGTGAAATCTTAGATGGAGTTGTATTCATTTCATCTTCTAAAATCCATCAATTCAATACATCATCAACACAATCAAAATAAGTTATAGCAATACCAGAGGAAAATAATGATGTTGATTTCCAATCCATCATCTTCTCTATATCACCCCAAAAATACCCTTCATTATCAATAGGGTCATAAATTTCAGCCTCTTCTCATAGATGTTCAAATTTTTTACTTCTCCCCTGACCAGAGATGTTCTGCTTCGTCGTCTACTATTCAAGTAGAAATAGAGTAAGTAACACATATTGAATATGATTAGGAATATCTTAGAGATTGTCCTCTATCATTTTAAGAGGTTATCTTTACCACTGTGTATGAACTCAAAGAAATAAATTGAGGTACAAAAGATATCCATTCCCCACTTTAATTAGTGTGGCCATGAATCTTGAAGGGAAAGAAATGTATACTTAATTTTTTAATCAAAATTGGGATGTCTTTTCATAGAATTATATAGAAATTCTAGGTCTTTATCTCAATGTTTCCACTAATCATTTGTGTTTTATAGAAGAACATTGAGGATTCATGCAAGACACAAGAATAACACACCCAAATTATGACTCCAAAATTGAAGCTGAATTTGATAAGCTTATCAAGTGTAACATTGTCAGAGAAGTTCAATATCCCCAATGGCTAGATAATATTGTCCCAGTGAAAAAGAATAATGGACAAATTAGAGTTTTCATTGTCTTCCGAGATCTTAATCAGCCTCGTCCCAAGGATGATTTTCTAGTTCCAATCAAAGAACTATAAATTGATGGAACTGCTGGCTATGAAGCACTTTCATTCATGGATGGATATTCTAGGTATAATGAAATCCGAATAGCTCTAGAAGATGAAGAATCTACATCCTTCAGATCCCCACAAGGTGTTTTTTGCTTTCAGGTAATGCCATTTGGCCTGAAGAATGAAGGTGCAACATATCAACATTCCATGCACCATATCATCAAACCCTTTTTATGAAAATTTGTTGAATGTAATGTGGATTATTTTTTGGTTAAATCCCGAAAACATTCTGATCACCTGTCTGATCTGGAAATCATATTCAATAAACATCAACAACACAATTTGAAGAAGAACCCCTTGAAATGTGCATTCCGGGTAACCTCGAGAATATTTCTTGGGTTTTTTGTTTGCTATCGTGATATCGAAGTTAATCCCAAGAAGAAAAAATAAATCATTGGTATGTCACCTCATTGAAATTTTAAATATTTAAGAGGGCTACAGGGACACTTGGCCTAAATTCGGCATTTCATTTCCAATTTGGCAGGAAAGTGTTTACCCTTCAACAAATTAATGAAGAAGGTAGTCACCTACCAGTGGACCGTAGATTTCCAAGAGGCATTTTATACCCTTGAAAAATATCTCTTGATTCCACCGGTATTAATGCAACATGTTGAAGGAAGAAAACTTATTATTTATTTGACAGCTTTAGAGTGATCATTGGGTGCCTTATGTGCCAAAAAGAATAATGTTGGGAATGCAAACTGCATTTACTATCTAAGTCAGACTATTCTTGAGGTAAAAACTCGATATTCATGTATTGAAATGTGCTGCCTAGAATTAATCATTGCAGTTCAGAAATTGAGACACTACCTGCAACATCATGAGTTCCAATTGGTATCTTGCAATAACCCACTCAAATTTATCCTCAATCGTCCAATGCATACAGGACATCTAGAAAGGAGGGCAGTTATTTAACAGTAGTTTAATATCCAGTACGTGTCTTAAAAGGTAATAAAGGGCCACAGACTGGCCAATTCCCTTTCTGAACACCCATCTATAGAATATACATATTTAAATATTTAATTTCTTGATGAGTAAGTCTTCTCTATTCATGATAATCCTCAAACATGGGAAATGTACTTTAATTGTGCCTCATGAAGTCCAACAGGGATGAAAATGGAAGATCCAAAATTCAACAAAGTTGGTTTTGTAATCATTCTTATTTCCCCGGAAAAGGCAGTGCTACTATATTCCTTCTTGTTGTTGGAAGGATGTACAAACAATGAAGCAGAATATCCTACTCTCATCACAGGACTGGAATTGGTGCTTTAGGCAGAGGTGAATCACTTGTAAGTAAATGGTGATTCAGATTTGGTAATAAAACAAATCAATGGGTTTTATGACATCAGAAAGGAAAAGTTAATCCCTTTTTTTGATTACGTTAGATAGTTAATGGTGGAATTTCCTTTGGAAATGACACTTTATTTTGTCCCGTGATCACAAAATTCCTAATATGATGCACTGGCTATTGTAGCCACAGCCCTGAAAGATCCAAACCGGGACGAAAAAATCATCAGTATTGCCACCGTCACGTAGTTTCACCATTTGTTCAAATCAGAACAGTGGAAATCAATGAAATTAGTCCCATTTCTGAACCATATGGGCATACTACAAAATGAATGACACCTATAATGGAATACCTTCAAAATGGAACACTCCCACATGATAGATATGTGAAAAAACAATTCCAAAAACGTCTGGTCAATTTTACTCTTTATAATAGCCCATATCACCAAACAATTCTCTACAAGAGAGGTTTTGATGGAATTATTTTTAGATGTATTGATGGTGAATAGAGAATGGCTGTCATTAGTGAAGTTCATGCAGTAGTTTGTGGTGCTCACTAGTCTAGACATATACTTTCTGGTCATATGCAAAGGAATTGATACTTATGACCTTAAATGGTACAAGATTGTGTTGATTTTACTAAGAAGTGTCATTCATTCCAAGTATGGGCAAACTACATTCATCAACCCACATAGTTTCTTCATACAGCCAAATACACGTTTCCATTTTCCACATGGGGAATGTATGTATTAGGACCTTATCCTCTGGCTACATCCAAGCAGGTTAATTATATTCTTACTACTACTGACTTCTTTTCCAACTGGCCAGAGGCAATACCTCTCAAAGAAGATAGTTCTAAAAGCATTTTTAGCTTAGACAATTCTAACATCATTACCAGATTTGGTGTCCCTCATACCATATTAATGGACAATGGCACAAACTTTTGGTCATCCAAGGTGAGAAAGTTGTATCAAGAATACAACATCAAATCCAACCATTCATCTCGTTATCATGCAGCGGGCAATGGCCAAATAGAGTCCTTCAATGATACTCTTTCAAACATACTACAAAATATTGTGGATAAAGATAATAAATCATGGACAAATAAACTTTTTCATGCATTATGGGCTTATCATTCCACCAACAGCACTACTACATGATCAAATCTATATTCACCGGTATATGGAATAGAAGCAGTCTTGCCCATTGAGATTCAATTACCATCAATCAGAGTATCCATTTGTGATCAGTCATCCACATATGAGAAATCTCAGAAGTGATTTGATGAATTTGAATGATTAGATGAAAAATGATTGTGCACCCGACACAACTTGGAAGTCTATCAGAATCAAATAGCATGATATTTCAATAAAAAAATTCATGTTCATTCATTCATTCAAGGAGAATTGGTATTGGTCCTCAAAACTCCA
Organism: Viscum album; assembly: GCA_963277665.1. Taxonomy (NCBI): domain Eukaryota; kingdom Viridiplantae; phylum Streptophyta; class Magnoliopsida; order Santalales; family Viscaceae; genus Viscum; species Viscum album. The sequence continues at coordinate 1,076,961,713 of OY728129.1, forward strand.
ATGATACCAGGAAAGAAACCTCCAAATCATGAGCAAATGTGGGAAGGACCTTACTCAATACATATGGTCTACTCCAATGGAGATTATTCTTTAATCTCAATGGATGGTGAAACCACTACAACTCCAACCAATTCCAGATTCTTAAAGATGCATTTTCTGTAACACAAATACACCCTTTAGTCCTCACTGCAAGGCATTAAACTGGATGTAACCTATTGTCCTTGCAGCAATACATTAAACATCCTAGATCCCTCCACCATCCATCATGACGTCAAACTATGTCCCCCTTTTTTTCATGCATGACGTTAAACTATAAATAGTCCCTTACATGTCCTATATGACATTAAACAGTGCATATGTCCAAATAGACGTTAAAATGGAAAACAATACTTCCCAGCTACATGATGCTAAACTGTACAACACCCTTTTTCGCACAGGACGTTAAAATGTGCATCTTTAGGGTTGTTGATAACTCTTGTTTCTCACACTAATCATGGCTCACATGAGATTAGAGTAAGCTTCAACCATAACAACATCTCTGGGCTGTTAATAATGTGTATGTCCCAAAACCATCTTTTGGTCGTTTTCCTCAAGTACAACTCGATCACCAATTCTTTATCAATCGAACTACTTGGAATTTGATCTTATCCTTCTAGGCTGGGTACGTAGGAAACCTCCTGAGGTTCAATCCCAAAACCTATATCTTCACATCGGTTCACCTACATCTCATACGATATTATAACATGAATCCTCCCCCCCGAAACCAATATCATCACATTGGTTCACCATCGTCCTATGTGACGTAAAACTATGTACGTCCCATTCTTCCAAGCTACATGAAATTAAATTGTGCATCACTATCATCCTTTCTATATGAGGTTAGACTATACTGTCCCCCATATTCCTCGCTGCGAGACATTAAAATACATAGAAATACATGCTAGCTGTATGACATTAAACTCTGCAGCACTGGTCTATGTATATGACATTAAACTATTCGCAATTTTGTTTGGTATGACAATAAACTACAACAGTCTGTGACACCCTCAACGGAGAGGGAATCATTATTGACATTAATATCCAATCATGTCATATTCCAAGGACTACGTGGATACATGGAAATTCTTGAACCTTTAATCTTTGGTCAAACCATCATTGAACTAATGTCCCCTTTCACCTTTCACATGTATGAACCAAATCTGTACAGAGGGCATTTCATTAACTACGCATGGCTTGATTCCCATCCTTATGGGATATGTAGGAATGCTCATGTATCCCTCAAATCCATCCCCAAGTCTTTGGGCCTAACCCCAAACTCCACTTTCAATCCCTTGGATGAAAAGTCCCCCTGTGAGTACATAAATGTGGTATGAAAACCTTGGTCTTTATTCACATCAGGTTTATAACAAACACAAAATTTGTCTCCCTCATTATGGTCAGAGATCTACGACCCTAAACTATGATATCCTAATCTATTATCCCATATGACGTTAAGCTGTATTTAAATAACTATGTATGGCATGATTCTCATCCTTAAGAGATATGTAGTGAAGTCCATCATCTCAATTCAGGACCCATCCACAACATGATTATGGTCAGAATTGGTCTATATATCTCTTTCATTCATTAGACTATACCCATTTTTCCTGTTCCATACTCATAAACTTTTATGCTTCCTGATCTCCAAAACTATTTTCTTGAATTTTGGTCACAAAATGTCTGATACCTGGGAATTCATTTGCTTGACTATGATGCATGTACCCTAATGCAGCCTTGCATAAATATTATACATAACGAACTTGTCAACCAAAAGATGCTATTATTTGACTATGTATCCAATGCCCTAAGGTGTCCCTGCATTATTTAACCCCTAATGGTTTTTTCAAATAGTGGTAACTTCATTCTTGGGGGAAAACCAATGATTGTCCTATTTTTCTTAACAACAATATGTAGGGATCCGAAAAAACATCCATCCTTAACATATTTGTCCCATTCTCATTTTCATGATCTGAAAGGATTCATGTATATGGTTTATATTTCCCTTACCTACATTTGGGTTAGACCTTCACAAGAGTGGCATTCATCCAATTCTTTTACAATATTGATTTTGAATATCCTCCTAATATTCAAGTACCTTTATCCATACATCAGACTCTATGCTTTGGGAAATTTTAATCTCCATAAACTTTCATTGGCTTCTAGAAATAGAAAAGTAAAATTTCTTAGAGTTATTGTTCTTGAATATGTAAAACGTGCCCTTACGTGGCCTTGAATAAGTAGTCTACATAACGGGCCTGTCAACCAAAATATGCTATTATTTAACTATGCATCCAATTCCATTAAGTGTCCCTGCATAATTCAACCCCCTAACGGGTATGTCAAATATTGTTAACTTCACTCTTAGGAAATAATTCCTCTAATTCCATTTATCCCTTTTTTCATATCATCCCTATGACTCAAAATTTCTTAACTCATAGTTTACTTTTTTCCCCATAATTGAATGTGGTAATATGTTTTCAAACAAAATATCAAGGAATTGAGTCAAATCCTCTTTCCTACGCACCGATGAACACTGGTTTCTCTTTTTCCGTATAGTCAAATCCTCTTTCCATTTTTTCAGATCCAAATCTAAGGGGGGGAATTTTTTTTATGCTATGTTCCGTCCGAGATTCCATGGAATGAAAATGGGGAGTACCACATGCAAATAAAACCAAAAAGAAGAATAGAGAGGGAAGAAGCATCAAAATGTTGCAAAGGCATTAAGGCACGCAAGTCACTTTCACAAAAGCCTTGGGCACATAGGTTATGTGCACGACACATGTGAGGTGAGAAGGTCACTTGCGTACCCACATTTAAATTTCGCCCTAATCTCAGGAGGCCAATAAATACCCCCTGTGCCCCCCATTTATGGACGGATTTTCCAAAACATAGATTCATGCTCTAGTTTCCCAAGTCTTTGTCTAACGTCTTCCGAACACTTCTAAGGTAATTCATCACCTATAATGGAAGCTATAAATATGAATAATAAGCCCTAAGTGTTGGAAATCATCAATAATTGTGCACCTAAGTCTCCATCCTTTATGGGAAATGATGAAACTTGCATCCCGCCTTGCCCTATCTAGGGAAATTGTGTTCCATCCTTTTGGAAGTCTCTATGGATGATTCTAAGGGCTTGTGTTCAATGTCTCCCATGTATTACCATATGGATTCTTCGTCGGCCAAGGTGACTCATGTCGCACAGGTTTACTTGCACGACCAGGACGTGCGCTCCAGAATAATAATTGCGAACTTCATTCCTAGTCACCTCATTTCCTCAATTCCACCTCTCCTATTCAAGACATAGCCTTAAAAACCCTCTTCAAAGTCATTTATCACGTGGTTCCTTTGTTGTATTCCTTATCTGAGAGGAATTATGTGAGAACCTCTCTCAAAACCTTGTGACTTAAAATATTTATGTCACCATGGTTAGGGGTTTCCTTTATAACCTCATACTTTGAGATGAGAAGATCCTTAACCAAGGCTTCCTTCTCAGGAGTAAGCCCCAGTCATAATTTCTTTTGATTTGGGCCTCCCACTCAGTAGTAAGTCCAAAGTCTCAAGTCCGCTTAACCTGGGCTTCTTTATTAGGAGTAATCCCCAGTCATAATTTTCTTTAACATTGGGCCTCCTTCTCAGGAATAAACCACAATCATAAGTCCCTTTTAATTTGGGTCTTCTTCTAAGGAGTAATCCTCATGTTGAAACTTCAAATCTCCATTAAATACAAATACATTTATAGACACTGGTCCAGGGCTTCTTTTCTGAAGTAAGTCATGGCCTTCATTTACTTGGGCAGTCATACATACGTAAGCCCCATATCATTTCTCATAACTACATCATTCCTTGCACTATCATCATGTTTATTGATACCACATATCTCTCACACCGAGCATGACTCATATGAGCTTAGAGTGTAAAAATAATCATGACATCTCTTCTTGGGACATTAACTATGCATAAACCCCATATTTATTTACTCGAACTACATGAAAATTGATATTTGACTTAAAAGTAGAGTACATTAGAATCCTTTATAAGGTTCAATCCCATGTCTCATTAATTATTTTCCATCCCATATGATGTTAAACTATATCCTTCTAATCAAAATACGTGGGTTCTGATTCCTTGTTAAGGGGGATACGTAGGTAGCCCATCTGCAGGTACGATCCCAACTCTGAAATAATCCATGTTTTTCTGAATAACAATAATCTTCTGGTGCCACACTGTGTGGCTTTAAACTAGTATGGTCATCATAATGACAAAGAGATTTATATATAATATATTATAGGTTACCATTGACTAAGAGTCTCTAATACATATGGATTATTCTCTATCAATGAAAAACTAGAAATACATATAAAAGATTCTCTAAATTCCATTTATATCAATCATTGATTTCCAAGTCTAAAACTCATTTATTGATTGGTGAATTAATAAGGATTCATGAACATAACATAAATATATAAGAGAGTCCCATAGTAGGGAATAATTCCCCCTAAAAAGGTGTGATGAGCCTGACCTCCCATCCTCTCGACCAATGAAAATTCATAAACCTCATAGGTCCATAACTAATGAGATCATACCTTTGGAAAGTAGGTCCAAATTGACATAGAATCATTGGAAATTTTTGATCTACGAATAATCCCATTAGAAATCGATCGGAATGTTTGATCCATAAACAAACATGGTCATCCCCATTTCCATAACAACCAAGTATCAAACACTCAGGCCCAACCTCCGGTTTCTCAATCAAACAACAAACCAACTTATGATACAAAATACTTTTCTACTACCTCTAAATGAATGTATTAACACCATAAATTGTCACTTTTGAATTTGAAAAATGAAATCTATTCACCACAAGACAAACTCAAATCATACCCCCATCTAACTCATTTAACTAAGTATCCTTATTTATTAAGATAATTATTTATTAATTTTTTCATTTCCTAGGAAACTAATAACCAAAACATGAAAAATGCCACACAGTTAAACCATGTAGATTAATAGAACCCATGATGAGGAAGTCAATTCATATTTACACTCTGTTTAACACCCATATCATCCTTTTCCATCACAATTCTTTAAATTAATTCAGCCTAGTCCATCCCCTCAATGCCAAACCCCCAACATATAGAAAAAACCTAAAAGACACATCATCAAAACCAACCAGAAAGAGTTTTTGTATATCAAAACCACACCCATCACGCCATATAAAATAATAATAGCACAATCAGAACCTCTTAACCCACTACTCAATCAGTACCCATCCATTCCACAATTTTTCAATCTCTAACCTAAGATTCCCTTTCACCTATTGTATCACACCTTATTGTATCCATCCTCTCATCCCTAGTAACATAAGGCCATACAAGACACATGATAAAATGAAACCACACAAAACTTATAGACACTCCAAATAAGGTAGGGTGTATTTAGGTTTATCAAACACACAATCTATAATTCTATATTGATGATTCAGGGGTTATAACATGGAAAGTTCGATCATATGGAATCATTTTGTGTATACAAATGTCAATGGTTAACCAATTATATATATACACATTGGTTCATAGAGAATCTACAATAAAAATCCACAAGCCATCATAGTTGTGAAAACAAATACCACCAAAAACCATGATTTTTAGTCGGCATATAGCAAATACAAATCATAATATCAGTAACCAATGAAACATAAGAGTGCATCACTTTTCCCAATGCATGTTCAAATACATAAATTCAATTTGGTTATCTTTATTAAACATGGATTCATCTACCATCACTTGGGAAACATTTATACACCACCCAACATGATACACAAACAAAAAGAGAGAAGAAGGAATCACTACCTTAAGAAACAGATGATCAACACCTCCTCCTTGTGCAAAAACGAGTGTCCACAATGCTCGAGGGAAACATAATCCAATAGTGAAACATATAAGAATGGATACCTGGGGAATAATGGTTCTGGGGATTCTTAGTAGTATGTGTAAAGGAAATTATATAAGGAATACATGGTCTTTACTTTAGAAATACAAGAGCATATATCAACAGAATAATTATTTCAAAATCCATTAAAGATGGATCATGATCAAGACCATGCATTTTGACTATATAAGGGCCTTTCAAGCATTAGGAATTTAAAGATATATTTTAATCATTTTAAAACAAATATAAAAACACAAAAACTTAGTTTTAATCTCATTTTACATCAAAGGAATCGTTAAAGGGGTGAATCTAGATAAACTGGGAAAAGCTAGAAATTTTGACAAACTGTTCAAATGACTCACTGTTCAGTGATTAAATGTCATGTGTCACCTGTGGATGATTTACCCGTGGATGAATCATTACTTGATGAGTCACCAATGAGAGCTATCGATGATGAGCTACAGATGGAGATTCAACATTAGCTATGTCACCATTCAGTGACCAGCTGTTCGGTGAGTCGCCATTCAGTGAGCTACTATTTAGTGAGTCACCATTCGAGGAGTCACCATTATGTGAGTCACAATTCAGTGAGTAACCACTTGGTGAGCCACAGATCAGTGAGATACTATTCGGTGATTCACTATTTGGTTAGTCACAATTTGGTGTCTCAACATCATGACTCACCATTGTGACCCACCATTAGTAAGTCACTATTTTGATTCAGCAGTCATGAATCACTTATGTGAGTCCACATTCCTAAATCACCATTTCATATCCCTGATGCCAGTAACCATTGTGAATCACTGGTAGGTGAATCACCATTATAAAAACAAACATTTTCTTAAACACCTAAAATGAGACTTCGTTATCTTAAGAACACCCCAAATACTGGATTTTGATAAAGTAATGGACTAGGGAGCTCTAGGACATTATGTTTTTTTTAAAAATGTTTGTTTTGAAGACTCATTTTATTATTAATGAAAATAAAAGACCTCATTTAACTAGGTAGCGGGAGAAACATTACATATCCCAAATATCTAGTGGGCATGTACCCCATTACATAGCCCGGAGGCCCAATGTTTTGGACCAAGGCCCATTTTGTGAATTGTACTGCTACAGTACCCACCTGTTACAGTACCCACATAGTTCCTACCACTGCTACAGTGCCCAGCCACTGCTACAGGTCAATGCCTTATATTATGCATAATAGATGGAAGGGTATTATCTATATAAATTAAGAAGGTGTTTTAACCCCTTGCTATAATTAATTTGGACCCAATCTTGGGGACAAGGGTTTCCCTATGATTTTAAAATAGGTGAAGTTGTGGGACATTGTTTCAGTGAGAACAACATTTTAGTGAGGCATAGGTGAGGATGCGTGTGTATCCGGGATGGAGATAGGCATAGTAAATGATTGTGATGTTAGTTATATCGAGATTCTTATTGTGGTCTATGTATATCTTTTCCAATGACTGACATAGGGAAGAAAAGTTGTAACAAATGGAGCCCACTGATGGCACAAGCATCCAACCTTAACCAAGTCATTATGTAAAATCACACCAGAAACAACCACTTTTCTAGTGGCATGTGTGTATCATGTAAAGTGGTAGGAATAGGTAATGATGGTCATAACAACTATACCCTGGTGATATCATAGACAACCAACCATAACATTTTCATTGTGTCCTAGCCTGCCAGGAACCACTAGTGGCCCCATTGAAACATGCTAACCAACCTAGGACACGCATACAAAAACTACCTAGGAGGTTACACATACAAATAAATACAATACATGTTATTTCCATTGTTCATTGTACTCCTTTCTCATGCCTACAAAAACTACCAAAGAGGTTACACATACAAATAAATACTCAAGACCAACCCTCAGTAACTATGGATTTATAATCAGGAATGGGCCTGGAAATAATGGTTCAACTTGATGACATTCATTGTAAAAATTATCTTTTTCATTCATGTTACCTTATGGGGGTGTTACACCCTCCCCAGATCACAACATCCCCATTCTGGACCCTGCATTTGAACTAAGGCATCAACAAAACACTTCTTGATGGGTACCTCCTCTGATTCCAATATATCATATGGGGTCCACTAATTGAAAAAACCCCAATATAACTTAGTCATTGTGTCCTAGGCCTCCGAACATAATAACATTTTGTCCCATACATTGGGCCCACTCATGTGCCCAAATGGATGATAAGACTAATGAAAACCCACACAGTCCAGCACATGTGCTTTCTAGTGTGAGTTTTCCTCACTCACACACACCTAAGATATCATCCCCAGTGGTTACCCATCCTAGTCACTAATATATGAAAAAAATTCTTACCTATGGAGTTCTAATCAAGTGTTATCATGAAAATAATGGTTCACAATTTTGAAATGGTAAGTAAAAATTTTCTTTTTGACCCATTATCTTTATGAGGTGTTACCCCCCAGAGAACAATATCCCCATTGTGGGCCCTACATTTCAACCCATACAGTGCCACTGCACTTATGGATTGGTACCATCTTTGATAACATGCAATAAAATAGGCTCTAATGAGAGGATACACACCCCACCTTAACATGGTTGTCGGTTCCAATTTCCAAAGGCACTGTGAAAGGTGGTCCCCTGCATGGGTCCTAGAAACATGCCCGATCATATCATCATAATAAAGATTTCCCCATATGATAACACAAGTTATTTCAAGTGTTATTTTTACCCACATTCACACATCCATGGAAAAATCCTAGGAGGTCTCCCATCATGATCACTATCAAAATAAAACCATATTTAACTATAGAGTCCTTATCAGGTAGTCCAATGAAGAAAATGATGCACCTTGTGGACATGCGTATTAACATTTATACTTTAAGCCATTTAACATTTGGGTCATTAAAATGGTGAGGTTTAATATATGGGGCCATTCATGCATCAAATGACCTAGTTGGCATGGGTTCCCCACTAGAAATGATAAAATGATATTGATAATAGCCATGCAGCTTCCGGGAAAGTGTGATATGGCCTATGAAACGATAAGGATAAGGTTTACTGGCCATGAGCCTTCGATCTAAAATACAAGGGGATTTAGATACATATCTAAGCCTTGTGGACTTGGTCTATATCGTTCATGATTTGGGGAAAAAATTCCTTGAATGGAATTGAGCCATTAATATGTTTTCCATATAAAATTTAATAAATAAAATGTACAATGGATGCTTCCCAATCATATGGGGATGTATGAGGCTTGATCAAATGAGGTTCCTATGGTGTGTGTTTGTTTTCTATATTATGATCTCATCTAACTACAATATATTATTAATCTTATTATATATGTATATATGTATCATAAATATTATATATAAGATAATATAAATATTTGAATCATGTTTTTTTGTATATACTACTATAGCCTACTGTAAATAAAAATTGAAATAAACAAATTAAAAACTAAATATAATATATACTAATTTTATCCTATAGAGTTATATATTTATATATATATATACAGAAACACAAATATATATATAAATACACAAAAAAATATAAATACCTTTTAATACATAAAAAACATATAAAACACAGAAATTTATATATATTCATATATGTGTATGTGTGTGTGTTCTTGTGTGTGTGTATAGAAAAATATATACACATGATTATGGAAAGAACTACCAAAATAATTAATGATCAAATTAATACTATTGTCTATATATAAATTTGTACACACACACCAACATACAAATTAGTATATAGAGAGAATCGATGTTATTGTGGATATATAGAACATGGGATGAACATCCCAAAAACTTACAAAAAGAATAATTTAAGATCAGTTGAGAAATATTTTCAAAGAGGTTATGTATAACATACAAATGGTTTTCATTGTTGATTTGTCCAAAAAAATTGATAGTAAAAATGGCAGTGTAACGATTACATATCTATTTGAACAGAGTGTAGGGAGTAGAATAACTATTAGGGTTCATAAAAAAAGTAACAAATTGATTTATCAGCACTAATGAATGGCGTTGTTAAATACCGTTAATTAAAAATAACAAATAAGCACTGATAAAAATCATTTTCACTAGTAAATTTATCCCCGATAATGGAATAACTTCATTGATGTTAAAAAAATAATAAAAATACCTTTTTCGATGGTAATTTTTGCATTCATAAATATATGGTTTATGAGAGATAAATTTACCACTGTTAAATTTGTAATATGTTATATATTTAATCATTATGTAATATAATTTTGACAATTATGGTTTTTACTTTTAATAGAAATTAATACAAACAACTGACTACTTTAAATTGAAAATTACATTTTAAATTTACAACAAATTGATTATTATGAAAATATGAATATTAAATATTACAAAAAATATTTATAATAAAGGTGAAAATTATTAAAAATAATATAATTAAATTAATATGTGTGACTATATAAATTGAGAAAAAGTAATAATTATTATAAATTATATTGAAATACAAAAAATTTACAATAAATTACCAATAAAAAATGTTTAAATAATACTTATATTAAAATTAAATAATAAATGAATAAATGAATAAGTATTAAAAATGAATAAATGTATATTATATTTAATAATTATATAAGTTACTTGGGGGTACAATTACATTAAACAAACACACCACACACACAGTGTCCTAAAAGGCATGTCACACCCCACCCAAAGGATAACCCACCAAACAAGATGCTTTATAAAATAATATTTATTGTCCCAAAAGACCAGTGGGCATGAAGCCCATTACCTTATTGGCACATGGCCAATTCTATGTGGAACCCGATTGTTATAATAACCTCTATATTATTGTCACCACTACAAATCTATTTTCTACTATAGTGCCACATACCACAACTATAGTACTACACTAGTACCTGTCACTTCTATAGTGCCTACCACCGCTACACTATCACCGTTGAATAGTTCTGCCACTTCTACAGTACCAGCAACTAATGGGTATTAACAACCCATTTTTGATGTAGTATTATAGGGTGCACACCACTAATCCCAACCCCAACTAAAAATGTTAATTATATAAATTAAAAAATTACAAAAATGAATAGATTCCATATTTATAAATAGATATTAAATAATGAATGAATTAAAAAAACTAAATTAATAAATATTAAAAATGTATAAATTAAAACAACATTAAAAATAAATATATATAAATAATAATAATAATAAATGAGCAAATAATAACACGGAAAAAAACACAGAAATAAAAATCAACATAATAAAAAAAATAAAAATAGTACGAAAATGAACAATTATTATTCATTATATAAATTGTAATACCACTAAAAGTGAATAAATATTAAAAAAGAAATGATGAAATATTAAATATTGTATTTAAATAAAATATATGAAAAATAAATTAATAGTTATATAAATGTATTTAAAATTAATAATATATATAATATTAAAAATAATTGTATTTAAATATTTTAAATAGGTAAACCCAACACACATGTGAGTATATCCAACTAAACCAAGAATGGTGAATATTATGGATTAAATACATGTTAAATGAATGTTTATTATTGCAAAATAAATACATATGAAAGGAATGTGTGGGGTTTCAATGTAAAAATGTGTCACCAACAATTCCACTAGTAATAAAGGATCATTAAACAAACACATTCTTTTATATCTATCCCCCCTTCCTCGCGATCCACTCATAACTATCGAGTGTCTTCCACTCTTAATATTCTTAGAAGCCTACCAACTAAAATCCTGATCATCAATGTTAGGTTATTTATCTTCTTCATCATGAGGATCAATGACTCCAATGAAATGATATTTCAGAATAGAGAAATCATGATTTGATTTAAAGTCCATAAGATCTCAATTTTTAGTTTCATTGACATTCTCAATGTAAATGGATTGTGATTGAACTCAAAATGGTCCATGAAGGTTTCCAAATTCCTCACAGAAAACATCCATGATATTAGATCTATTTAATTTGTTGAGAAATGTAAATATACTTATACTGGGTCCCGATTCTATCATGGCAACAGAACCTTCCTCGGTTTCTACCTTCCCTTCTTGTGTACCACCATTTACGAGATCTCCCACCTCATCATCAAGACCAGCCTGTAGTGATGATGTAGAATATATTTTTGGATCAACCTGCCATAGAGGGTCAGAATGAACATGGAAAGGCATGTCTCCTCAAATATCATACCCATTCATCTGTGCATGAACATCTTAATGCAGGGTATAATTGAACACCTGCTCATGTCCATGTGTTTCTATAGGCTGTTAAAACAAGCCCTATATAGGGGCAGGTGGAAGATTCCAAGATTTACTAGAAGTGACCAACAAAAATCTCTCTTTTCACCCAAACAATGCATTTTACTTTCTTTTTAGTAGTGGTTATTTCATTCCATTAGCTATGATCAACTACCTATTGGAGAATTGGCTCACAAAAATATTGTTAAAAGGTGGACTCATTTTCTAGTAGAACATTAGTCCTCCTGTATGAACCCCTTATAAAAGATAAATTAACATGCACTGCCTACACCTCCCCTATTTCCTTGGAGTGTTAAAAATTCTAGGAGGTGGGGGGTCAAACTTATAGGCATTCACATATAATTCATAATCCAGTCATTTTCCAAGAGCATATGAATTCCTTGTTACCTACAAGCTGCACGCCACAATCCCCTTGGGATGTTGCGCATCGACACCCTGCAGTGACCTCAATGCCTTCATGGAGTCTGCCGATAGATGCCATTTCACACTAAATTTACATCTAATAATAGTCATATGACATACCTCCATTGAATGTATAATAGAATTTGAAGCCACATATACATACACATATGTTTGTATGTCCACATATGTATATACATACACATACATATATACATACTTTCACATACATATGCATACAAAATCAAAAAATAAAAACACACAGATACATATACAAAAAAATATACATAAACATGGACATACACATATACATAAATACATATATATATATATAGACATATATACACAAACATACACATAAATACATACACGCACATACATAAAAACATACACAAACACACACATACATACACACAAACACACAAACACAAACATACATATATATATATACATACACATACATACAGATACATACACAGACATACAAATACATATGTAAATATATATACACATACATTCCCATACATACATACAAACATACACATAAATTCACAAACATACACATAAATAAACAAACATACACATACATACACAAACATGCATTCACATTCATACACACATACACATAAATAAACAGACATACACATAAATACACATACACAAAAACATACATATACATACATACACACATACGTAAACATACACATAATGAAAAATACACATACATACACATACACATACACATATACATACATACATACACCTATTTATACAGATATACAAATACATAAACATACATTCATATACATACATAACATAAAAAAACATACTCACACATATATACACAAACACATACATACACATAAACTTATATATACATACACTTACATATATATACATATACATACACATACATACATGTACGTACACTACATACAGAACATAAATATACGTACACATACCTACATATATGTATACACATAGACATAGACATACATACACATATGTACACGTACATAAACACACACACACATACACATACATACAAAAAAATACACAGACACTGACACAGACATATAAATACATGTAAATACAAGTACATACAAAAACATACATATAAACATGAATCCATTTATACTTGAGTGTGTGTGCATTTATATACATACACACATATATACATACATACATACTTACTTACATACATACATACATACATACATACATACATACATACATATTGTAAGAACCAATGTGATATAGGATAGAGTATGATTTTTTTTTTGTGTTTGTTGTCAATAATTTTTGGGTTGATGAAGGAGTTTGTTCGTTAAAGGAGGTAAGTTTCAAAATACATAATCATGAAAGCCATTAATAAATGAAACTTTTTTCAATAGTTTCCTAAAATTGTAGGTGTAAAAAATAAAGGTTTAGAGAAATTTAGTGAAGTTTTCAAGGTAAAGGAATTATTTATGTGTAGTGAAGAACATGGCCCATGTAGTCAAGAACGCGACCAACATAGTCAAGGATGTGACCAAGCAATGGAAGTTCCCAGAAGGATCTTGTTCGACCATGAAGTAATGTTCATGGTAGGGTTGAGTTTACATGTTCTGAAGCATTATTTTTGGAACAAACACATAAACAACACTCTAGTAGCAGTGGGAGATCGTAGATAAAAGAATTATTTATGAGTATTGATAAAATATGCATTTATCATTGTGTAATTCACAAATGGAAAAAACATAGAAAATGAATTAAAATGAATTAATAGATTACATTTATTATATGAAAAAAAATTATTTAAAATGAATTATTCCATTGATTTAAATTAAAAAATATATTGAAGATTGAATTTAATTAAATTAAATATACAAATTTCAAACATATTATAAATATAAAAACATAATAAGTTAAAATTTATAAATAGTAATAATTTAAATTAATAATAGAATGAAAAAATTATAACCTTTTAAATAAATCGATATAAATAAATATAAATATTGAATAAATTCCAAAAATATAAGAAAAATTATAAATATTAAAAATGATAAAATTTAATTAATTTAAGGAATATTGAAAATGAATAAATAAAATTATATAATTTTAAATAGGTATATTAAAAAGGTAAATTAATATCATTAATTAACTAAAACATAAACACATAAGAATTAATAAATAAAAAATATTAATTATATAAATTACAAAATAATTAAGAATGAATCATATTACCTATTTATATTATAAAAATATTAAGAAATAAATTTAAATAACTTAATTATATAAACACCGAACATATTGAAAATATTAAAATATGATAAATAAAAATAAATAAATTTTAATTTTATAAATTGAAATCATTTTAAATATTAAAACATAATAAATGAAAATGTATAAATAAATATTAAAAAATGAATAAATTCCAAAAATTTTAAAAATGAATAAATAATATGAAATGACATAATATTAAAAAATGGAATTGAATAAATTATATAAATCTTTTTAAAAAATGAGAATTCATAGCATTAATTAAATGAATTAAAAAATTATTTAAAAATAATAAATATAAAATGTTACAGATAAATAAAAAAAGATTTATAATAATTTGATAATTAAAAATGAATAAATTACATTTATATGAGGATTAAAAAATATTATTAAATGAATAAATATTATAAAATAAGGTGATATTAATTATTTAAATTATAAACATATTAAAAATATTATATATAATTATGTGTGTGTTTGCAATGTTCGACTGAGTGAAAATTCTGTTTTTTTGTTTTATGATAACCCCTGTTTTTTAACAGGGTTAAAAGGTTTTAGAAATTTTGTCTCCTCTCCATATGAGATTCATTCATTGTTTATTCTGTATCATCCACTATCTGGAGATTTGGAAGTTATGGATTCTTATTGTCCAAGAAATGTTTGTATCGGGTTTTTTTCTACATCTACTTCTGTTTTCTTAGATCACAACATTCTTTTACATGGGATTCTTCTTCTAATTCGAATGGTTGGAATGAATCTTCTCCAGTTTTTCTCATCTACATTTTCATTGTCCTATCCTTATTTGGAATGTGTTGTTTGGTTTAATCATATCATAATCAGTAATCATCTATCATAACATATTTGAAGGTTTCATTAAAATTACTAGGCATGATTAAATCATCATGGACGAGTTTCTAATTGTTTGTATTGATCAATTATTTTCATCAGTATATTAATTTTTTCATCATACTATACATCTATTAGTCTATTTTTTCTATTATTTATAGTATGAAGAAGAAAAAATTGGTTGTCCTAAGTGACAATATTTTCAGTTAGAGGGTGAGTTTTTATCTAGTTCCTAGAAACATTTGAGGACCCTAGAGGGTAAATTAAGGATTTATTTTTTTATAGTCTTCTATTACAATAATAATAAAACTATTTATAGTAGGTTACTATTTAAGGGGCAAGCTCTCACATCATAATGAAATTTTTTTTGGAGCTTTTCTGGGTTTGGAAACCCATGAATACATCAAATTCTCTATTTATGGAGCACCAAATATTGCCCTTATGTGTTATTTTTTAAGACCATTTCATCATACAAGGACAATATTGGGATCAGCACCAAAATATATTTCTAAGGTATATTTATTATGAAAAGGTATTGATGCAGTAATTATTCTAGAACAAACGAATTAAAAAATCGATTATAAATATATTTGATGAATTTAATATTAATAAAATATTTGTTTAATTATTATTCATTATTCCTTATCTATTTAATGTAATAATGTCTTATAGTATCTATTTAATTGATAAGGTCATAGTAGTTACCTTATATGATGATAACCTTGAAATTTCGTGATGATATTCTTAAACATAGTTTTATGTTTGGATAAAATTCAATGATGTAAAAAATAGTATGTTTATTTTAGGTTGTTAATAATTATAAGAATATGATACCTCAACCCATGATTTTCACACTTAGTAATATTCAATACGGGATGCTATGATAACAGAACCATTAAAATTAATTTTGAGTATTTATAGGCCATCAAATATTCCTATCTACAAGAATATGTGATAGTATATAGACTTTAGTTTATCATTAACTAAAGTTAGTACTTACGTACATTGATTGAAAGCCTAAATCCCTGGAGTCATATATTGGTAAGAATTATGGTACATTAGGTGAATTAAAAATGTCATATTATTAATATATTAGTTGATATAGGATTTTATCAGTCCATATTTATTTAAATTGATATCTTATCCCTTCGATTGGAATGGAACCATCACTACAAATTCCATTTCCATAGTGTAACATCGTATTTATTTCACATAGTTAAAGATAGAAGCATCTAGCATATAGTTCAATGAAATGGACGTGTAACATTCATAATGAGATATTTGACAATGTGATTAGGTTACATAGATATCACCCATATGTGTTTATCAAATTTACATAATTATGTTCTTTATATTGTTTGACTTGACCAAGATCTAGATAGTAATCTTGGAATTTATGTAATCCAACTTAATTCCAATGAGGAATAATCATGGAGGTCTAAACACACAGTTTTTCTATTTATTATGATAGATTCTATTCAAATTTAATTATTAGATTAACTTTTACTCACATGACCAAGGGTTAATTTTATTCAATTTTTATTAATCATAATTATTTAGTGAATATTGAATGAAAAAATTATGAATATGAATATTTATTTTATATTTTTAAAATTAAAAAAAATTTATTTCCAAAATATGAATAGAATATTTTTTTGAGAATTAATATTTAATAAATATTAATTCAGGTATTTGATCAATTTCATGGAATTCGAGAAGACCAATTACATTTTTGGCGATAAATAATTATTTAAAAGTAGTAAAATAATAGTCAACATTACGCCTGTTGAAGTATGACATAAAATGAAGATAATATTATTACATATATAACATGGGGTAATATTATGTTTATTATATTATTTAGTGACCATTTTAAAATTAAATAATACTTTAACGTAAACTATTACTTTATAAAGAGTCTTTTATGTCTATTTTGTAGGATTATTCGATAATTGAGAATCATTGTACCCAACATACTTCTCTAAAGAATTCATATTTCTCTCCCTCACCCCGTAATTAGAATATTAGAGGAGAATCACTTAGACCTAAGATATATATAATAAATTAGGACTAATGGAACAATGTGATACATCTACCCAGTTAGCACCAATCATTCTATTGGTGGGAATAGATGATAAAAGGAGCATGTGTGGATCCCTAGTAGAGGGATTATAAACATGAATACTACATGCAATATAGAGCAAATCCAAAAACATTTTTTTAATATGATCAACATCTTCATTGATGAAATATTTGAACACCACATATACATTATTAGTATCTATTATAAATTAATTATAAATTAAATATGTAAAGATCTTCTTTGGGATCCAGGCTATTAAAATTTCAAGAGTCGATGTAAAATTTTCAATTGACCCAATTTTTTCATTATTCCCAATTTGGGAATGATCAATCAGATCCCAAAAAACCATTATAGTTATCTGGCACACTATAGTGCTTACACTATACATGGAACCTTCAAGTGGCATCTGAGTGGTCATGTTTTACTTTATAATTATTTATTTCCCTATTGGTCTACACGCATAATATTGGTTTGATATTTCAATCTCATAATAATAATTATTTAATTTAATGTTAAATTATCATTATTTCCACATTATAATTTTCCCTTCAAAAATTCATTATTTATTAAAAACAATAAATGATGAAGGACGATTATAGATTCTATTAGAATGTTACAAGAATTATGGCCCTTGAGACTGTTTTACATGGAATGTAGCAAGAGTAAACATCATATACCCTAGTGTACTACAAATAGATGTCCCAAGGGTTACATTAAATTTCAATCAGTAATTTCATGTGGTGATTTTATTTCACACCGTGTATAGACTAGGCTAGTCTGAAACATGGATTGCCAAATTATATGGTCTCTAGATACAAACACATGATGTAGTATACACAGTTTAATAGTGAAATTTATGAAAACCATGTGGTAAAATAAATTTTTTTGACCATATGAGACTGAAATTATAGAATTTAAATGAAAAATATGATATATATCTGCTGTAGAATATGTGTGGTTAATTAATTTCTATATCCAAAATAAACATCCGCTGTTTTGGTAGGTTATGTGGACACACAAAAAGATATATACATAGACTATGTAAGGCTAGTCTAGGTTATGCAGTCTTATATCCAAATAACATATCGATTCATTATTGGAATGTGATAACACTTGACAAGTGAAATACATAGTGTATAGCAGGTATGTTCATGTCGTGTAGTCTGAATGAGGTAGACACCGAAGCCCCGTGCATTTATTCCAGGTACATAATGATCATGTGAAATGGTATGTGGATTTTAACATCACATTATTTAGTCTTCAATAAAAAATATAATCCATTTATGTTAAATAATTAATTTTATAATTAAATAATAACCACCCTAACTGGAATAAAATGTGAATGAGAATTTAATAATGGTTTGACATAGTTAAAATTAATTAATTAATTAATTTTATTTATCTATAATTACTTCTCATTCAATTTATTTTCCTTGAATATATTTATGATAGGTATCTCTAAGAGAATTTTTTTGGTCATTAAGATAAACATGAATTAATTAAATATCTACTCAATCATTTGTATCTCATTTATCATAATAATAATTAATTAATAAAAATGAATGTTAACTAGTATACTTTTGTTTATTCCTTACATGTGTATTATCATTCCTGATTTTTAACTTGGCCAATGTATTTCTTGGTTTTGTTTAATTACATTTATTACACAGGTTTTCAATTATATAATATTAAATTAAATACAATGGTCTGCAAGCCATCAATTCCTTCCTTATTACATAGGACATCTATGCGCCATGTGAATTACATAACTCCTAATAAATAATCCTTTGGTTCCCCTAAATGCATGTGAGTTATTAATACTTAAAAAAAGGAGGATTACTATGGTATGTGGAGGTAGTTCAATATATAACTGAGATGATTCCAAACTAGGTTCTAGAAAGATAGATTAGTTGATTTTCATAACTAGTGACAAGAATTAAACAATGTGTTTCTCCCTAGGTCATATGTTGATTTATTGTCCACTCGATAATTCAACTATTAAATGTGATCATGATCGAGTCATTCATTTATTTATATATTTATTTATATATTATGAAATATTTATTTTGTTGATCCAAGGCTGTGATCACATAAATAAATGGGCCAATATTTATTTCTCTAAAATGGAAAAGGAAAGAAGAAGAGTTGAATAGTTTCCATATTGGGTTTCCACAATCAATAATATGCCATTTTATTTTCCATACCGAAATGTTCCATCTATCTGAATAAACTGTTTGTAGAAATGAAATGCAGAGATAAAGGGAAGGAATGCCTAGAACAACTAATGAAATTGAACACAAGAGGGATCCAGTCGGTTATTGTGAGACACATGTTATTTTATATCCAGATGGAATACAACAAAGTTATGTTCCCTCAATATGGCTAGCAACTGTGGAAACACCCGATATGAGTCATCCCAATCTCCATTGACCTTCACGATTTCCTTCTGTTTCGCCATACATGCCTTATTATAGGATATATTATAACCTACTGTCTATTGAATCCACTCTTCAAGAATGTATATTAGAACGTCTTGACATGTCTGAATCATCTCAAAAATAATGGCTAACACAAATTATGCATCCAATTAGGTATGATCTTGTGTGAGGCTTGGTTGAACGCAAGTATGAGCTGCCTAAATCATCGAGACTCTCCATCCTCCAAATGAAATGTCTAGAATCACCCTGAATCTAAATCTACAATCATCCCCATACTTCTCGCACCATATGGAATATTTTCTACAGTCTGATTAGTAAACTATATAGATACAGTTTCTCTAAATGTGAAATCTCTTTACCGTACTTTTAATGGTTCTTTACTTGGAAGATTCCTTCCAACTTATAATGTTTTTTCCATCTCACTAAACCAATCTCGTATAAATCCGGGAATCTCAGTTTCTAATGTGGGAAAATTATCTTCAAATTCAGGCACCCATGTCATTGCTTCTGAACAATATGCAAAGAGAGATAGATGATTTATTGTATTTCGAGCCTTCTGTACAACTAATGAATTTATGAAAACTTCTATTGTTCCTTCCTCATCAACACTATTATCACCATCTGTTTCGTTATTATGAAACTCCTCTTCATATGTCGGGTTAACATGTTTATTTGGGATATCAAGTAGGTTTTCCACATCTGCATCATTTTAAATAGTCACCACTTCATGGGGCAGACTATCTTCAATCACTCTTCTATGTCTACGTCTTTGTACAATTGGATGTTGGTGTTGTATAGTAGAAACATCAACATATAACTCCATCGTGGTACCATCCGACCATTGAGAAAACAAATTAATAGTTTGGATCCAATTTGCATGATCAACCAATGGACAAGCTAGATGCCAGAATGTTGACAGAAACTACATATGTCTATAACTCATTGACTTGATATTTTGATCGGGTGCAAGATTTAATGATCCATGAATTATGTCTTGAAGGTCACTTAAGGTCACACAATTAGTTGTATTAAGAACTGTTATTGGTTGTGTATAGTAAGAAGCTCCTTGCCCAGTTTGAATAACCTCCCCATATTAGTACACACAGGAAAACAATACGCTCTATGTAAACAATGTTTTATGATCAAGATTTTTATAATTTAATTGACATTTAGAATGATGGTTACCAATATAATATTTATTAATCCAACTTACTTTTAATACGTAGTTTAATTACCTCACGTTCAAATAATAACTATTACTTCTAAACTATACAACCTCTATGATACTTAAATTTTAAAAGATCATATATCCTAATGTTGGATATTTCTTAGTACACATTTTAATTAGTTAATCATTCTTCAATCATTAGTTATTCCTTACTAAATTATTAATTAGTTATTCAATAAAATATTAGAGTTAAAATATAAATAACATAGAGTTAATAAATAAAGAACATCGTGTTTTGAGTTTCTCACCTTTCTTGCGGTGAATTGGCTATCAAAATTTCAGGAAACCAATTGTCAAATGGGTTTTCTGAAATTTTGTTATCCAATTCACTCGAAGAAAGGCCAAGATCCCGAAACATGTTTTTAATTAGTTTTTAACTCTATTTTATTTATATTTTTTCTTTATCTTCATGTTGTTTTTAGCTCCATGTTGTTTGTTAACTTCATGTTTTTAACTCCATGTTATTTAATATCATTTGAACTGTAGTTTTATTTTTAACTCGATGTTATTTATTAATTAATTTATAATTAATCATTCCTAATAATAGCTGTCAACATATTTACTAAATTATTAATTTATCATTTCTTTTCTTAGATAATTTTTTAGTTTATAACAAAATATGAATATCTTAAGCATATCCCTCGCGAGTTTCAAACCACAATGCAGCCAGGCCCGTTGTCGTGCAACAATTCTTGTTCGAGTCTAGTTTAAATCGGTGATTTCGGGTTTTACCCCTTGGTACATTTGTGTCAGATCCACATTCACTTTTTTGTATGCAGACAAGGATTTGATTGTTTATATAACATAGTCATTATTCTAGCAAAATGACATTAATATAATCATAAATTAATTTATAATAATGATAATTATAATTCCTAAATATATATAACTAATTAAAAATAAAAAAAAATTTAAATCTTACTAAACTACTAATGAGTTAAAATATTTAATTATAAAAAATATAACTTAATAAAAAAAATTAAATTTAAAAAAATATTTAACTAAAAACAATTTAGAAAAATCAAAAACATTAAATTAAAAAACATACCTCTAAATGCATTCCGAAATTTTCAAACCAAAAAATTTTCCGCAAAAGACAGAAAATGAGTGGTACGGTGTTTTTGGATGTCAGGAGAAGCGGAGGGGGTGCTTCCCGTTTATAGGGCATGGTGGCGAAGGCGGCACCCGTGGAGACGCCTTTCGCAATGACACCAGGCGAAAGGTGGCACCAGCAGTGTCGCCTTTCGTATGACATCATCTAGAAAGGCGGTACCCTGGGTCCCTCCTTCGCGACGTCAGAGATCCGCGCGAGTAGTGCAAAGGCGGCATCTGCGATGCCTCCTTTCGCCCAAAATGCAAAGGTGGAATCGCAGATGCCGCCTTTCCACGACATTTTGAAAAAAAATCACCTATTCATTTTCACAAAAAATAAATTAGAAAAACGTAAAAAAAACACATAGAATATCTTTGTTGAATAAAAAAACCAAATCTGGATTGTTTCAGAGAGGAAAAACCCTCCCATATCTAATCACAAAACTCCATTATATAAATATATATAATCCAATAAAAATATTTTTAATTATATTCAAATATTTTTAAATATATTCATTTACAATTATAATTATAAATATATATATTTAACAAAATATGAAATAAAAATAAATATACATAAATAATAAATAAATTTATTATGTACCAATAGGGTTTGACAATTCATTTGGGCCCAAGGTCTTGATATTTATAAAAAATATTATAAAAGAAGTAAAAGAGATAATTTTATCTAAAGCTTAGTAATAACCACTTCCAAATAATGATAATATGACTTCTCATCTATGGTACTGAACATCTCCTCTACTACTCAGTTGATGGCCTAAATACAATGTTTTGGGATATCTCTATAACTCATCAACCACTCAAGAATCTATATTATCATCCGGTGGGATGGGATCCTCAGGGGGCCAAAAATCATGTTCATCAGTTAGTCATGAGCCCTTCGATGGTATTGTATCCTAAATTATATTTATAACAGTCTCAATAGAATGTGTGTTACCAAAATATTCACAAAAGATAAATTAATATTTCTTTAACATTGTAATTATAATAAAGGTATGTTTACTCGAATCCAGTTGAGTCAATGGCCACTACATGATCAACACCATGATTTATATTGGAGATTCCTAGGTAACCAGATCCTCCCCTTTATCTCATGGACTAAATATATTTGAAAGGATAAGAGATATGGATTTTTAATGGGTGACCATATGGAATCCATCATTTTCAATGAGGAAATTATTTCAATTATTACATATCCACATGGTGGTTAGCCTATTCAATACCGTGTAAATGTTCCAGTCTCTATGAATTTATTAGGGTTAGCTACCTCCATATTTTTTTCCTTTAAATGTGTCCTAGGGTAAGTAGATCTCTTTTCATAATTAAATATCCATATTTTCTATCATATCATTATAAAATTAATTTTGACAATCAGATACATCAACATTTTCATACACTTAAATATTTTTCCTACTTAGGAAACTGGTAGGGTTATCATTTTTTTGCATATATATCCTAACCACTTCTGATGCAATATTGAACCGACATTTCTTTCTACATAAGGAATTATTATCCCCATACTCATCTAATGACAAAATTACAAAAATTCCATACTTATTATGATGATTTATATCTTTTTCTACCATGTTATGATCCAATTAATAGGGTGGAATATATATATATGTCTTACAAAATACTTTTCCACTTCATCATTAGAAGATGGTTGAATCATATCCTTCATTTCCAGAAAGCACCATATCAATTTTATGAAATCCATTTCTAGTAATGTAAGTATTAATTACATTTTTGTCTTTTCACATAGCCCCCGGTCATACCCTGCACATAACACTTCAGTTTTGAACAAGAAGTATTCATTGAATTTTTTAAACACTTACTATCATTTTTTCCCCGTAGAGAGGAATGAGGAAAATATAAACCTCCATAAATTTATATTATCATACACAATGATCCTACAGTTTGAATTACAATTTGGTATTTTTTCATACTCAATCCCCAACTCAAATTCACCAACTATAGAAAAATTAATCCCCTTATCATCATTAGTAGAACTCATGTACACTTCAATAAAAAAATTGACATAATTCCTAAACACAACCAATTCAGACTCCTTATTCATTTTTATAACAATTCTAATGGATAGACTAATATCATATAGTATTTTGTGGATGGAAAAAAATCCAATTTACACTACAAAATTTAACCCATTTTTGAACGAAGGGCTTGCCTACCAAAAGAAGATTAAAGCTGTGATACCACTCCCATATTTGATGAAGACCCATTTATAAGGCCACATATTGAATACCACATTCTTTATTCTATAAATATTTAGTGGGGGAAATGATATGGAAGAAACCATGGCCAAGATAGATGATTTTCCAGTTTGGAAAACCCAAAATTTCTGATAGATGTGCATCTAAGTCACCGATTCTCGATGGTTTAAAACCCCTAGGAATGATAATGCAAGAAAGAATGGAATTTTTACCTTATATATCCTCTCATATATTTCAACTTGATTAGCTTTCACATGTACAACATTCACTTGCAATTAGGGATCTCTAAACATGGTATTTTTGAAGTGCAAGAAAGAGAATCTAGATCCAGTCCCATAGTGTGAAGCATCCGAAGGGATCCCATCACGAACAATCTAAATGATATATTTATAAATAAATATATTTATATATTAATATATAAATATATAACTTAATATATATAATTATATAAATTTATTTATAATTATATAATAATATTTTTTAAATATATTTATGTATAATAAATATATATATATATATATATATATATATAAATTTCCATAAAAATATTTAACATTAAAATATACTAATTTTATTTGTAATATATATATATATATATCATAAAAGTAGGGTTAAATTGATTTTATTAAAACTATAAAATTAATGAGAAAAAGAGAGAGGGAATGAGACATTACAATACTCCCCTCTTTGATAAAACAGTCAAAGACCTAAGGTTTTTTTTATATACATCCATAATCCTATGTTTCTCATCACAAATCGAATTATAATTAGTTCACACATCTTGTTTCATTGACCTATGGGATGACAACCTATCCTTCATTTTTTTACTTGTTTCCAAATCCCATCATTGTCATTCCCTTTCAAGTAAGATCTCCTAATACCATCCTGAACCTCCACCTTATTATATGTTTCATCATGAAATGAAACTCATTGTCTATACCTATGAGTTATTGATCCTAATTTCACTGTATTTCACCATTAGAAATATTTTCACAGACTGCAATAATATATCATGCCACATGAACAACTTGATCTCTACATTCCTACCAACCAATAAGATAATCAACTACTCTAGAATGATTATGTGAAATCACCCATGCCTTTAATGTTTCATGTAATTCCTCAGTATCGTGTGTCAAAACTACAATTTCTATTAGGGATGATATTTTTTCTTCAAAAATTAAGAATTAGTTCCCAAACTAGGTAGTAGAGATACACTCTCCACTACTTTATTATACTATAATGAGCAAGGATACATGTGTAGGGAGAAATTACCATTCCCTATGACATTAGTAGATAACGGGGTTGGAGTGAACACCATTTAATCATATAGGGAGGCCCTGGATCCCTATTTTCTAAAATTAACATCTTTAACATATATTTGATAAATTGGTGTGGCCAATTTAGGACCACCAATCATAGTCAGATAATCTACACCATTATCTTGGGTCAATTAAGTATATTCACTTATTTTAGAAGCAATACTTATCCCACATCATATGGAGGAATCTAAATTTAGATATGAATCATAATTACTAGAATAGGGACATAAATATTACATGATAGTTGAGTTCAAATACTACTGGTTTCCATTGGTGGTGATAAAATCAAGGCTGTGTGTCAGTGGTGGTGGAATGCATAGTGGGTGACCTATTAGGCTGAGGGGTGATTCCAACATGGAGGAGGAGGATCTAGTTAGTGTAATTATAGGTAGCGACAGGCCAAATCGAGATAGAGTCGATGTAGATGGTGGGTGACATCAGTAGTGGGCCATAATGCTTACAGTATCACTAGGTATTGATGGGGTTCTTTTTGGGTAGGCTTGTCTACAGGTAGATTGGAAAACATGTGGCCAATGGGGTGGTTTTGTTTTGTTAAAAGTGGCCATCATTTGGTCGGTCTATAGGCTGTAAGGTAAAGCCGAGGCCGGAGGGCCGATTATAGAGGGATGATAATGAATGGGTTCCAGATGTGGGAAGACAATAGCTGACATGGTAAATGGGGGACTGATTGCAGGACACAAAGGGAGTTAGTCATATTATTGGATTATGGGACAGTTTAGAAGACCATATGGTTAGGATCATTGGGTTATATTTGGACATACAAGGTTAGTTGTTGTCACAATGTTTCATACCCCGCTAGGCCTACGAGATATGAAATGGGTTCTCACTACATAGAATAGTAAGAGGGGTTTTTTTTAATAAATTGGTGGTGGGGGAAGAGGATTCTACAACATATTTAATAAACATTAATATAAATAAATATTAAATTATAATAAATATATTCAAATAATAAATATATATGTTAAATATATATTTATATATTAATATATATATATATAATATAATAATATAATATATATATATATATATATATAATTTATAAAAAAATATAATTATATACAAATACTTATAATTATATACAAATATTTTTTATAATATATTTATTTAAAATTAAAATTATAATTAATAAATATATATTTAAATAATAATAACATTATAATAAAAAAATTAAAGAATAAATATATTTATTATATTTTTAATTATATATATTTATATATTAATAAATATATATTTAATTCTACAAGGTCATCTTCTAAGGCATCAAAGATCCAACTCAATCCAGAGCAGAAAAGGTGTAAGGAATGGATTCATGGGATTCTCAATCGTGAAAATTCACAATCAAAGTGGGAAACTAGTGATAATGATGATGATTTTTATTATGAATATAGAAATTGTCATGAATTTCTTGATTCTTTGTTTTCTTATCTAGATGAGGGCATGACTCATAGTCTGACCATGTCTGCTCTTTTTCTTGCCAATTATCTTTTTCTTCCACCATTAAAAAATGGTCGGGATCTATAGCCCATAGATAAAACATATTCTTTTCATAACTATATAAAAATATTTATATTTACATATATATATTTATAAATATAATTATATTTATATAGATACAAAAACATTACAAACCATGGGATAGAACCATTATCCTAAATTTTTATAAAATAAATACATAAAGTACATATGGGGATGACATGATAAAAACGCAGACACACCACTACTGCAAACAATAAAAAAAATTATAAAAAGAGGAGAAAATCAACTTGTGGATTGAAATAAGACACTACGCCTACCTCTCAGTTTTCGGCCCCTCTTACATGTTTTATACTTTGTCTGCATCGTGTCATCATAAACATGAGGGTCAAAGGTACCATCCAGTGGGATGGGATCCTCAATAGGCTGATGATCTTATTCCCCATCCCGGACTGATCCCTCTGATAATATCTTTATATCATAATAACTCTGAGCATTTCCAATCTTCATAAAGAACTCCTTCTTACTATTGGATTTATTTAAATTATCTAGTAGACTAAAGGAATTCTCCCTTATATAATTATATAAATAATTATAATTATATACAAATAATTTAAAATATATTTATTTATAATTATAATTATATATTTATTTATTTATTTAATGAATTATAAATCTATAAAAAATATATTATATCAATAAATATATATATTATAATTATAATTAAATGTATTTATATATTAAAAAATATAAATATATTATATAAATATATATAAATATATATAAGAAAAATATATAAATATCTATAATTATGTAAATATATTTATAATTTTAAAAAAATTATATTTATTTATTTATAATTATAATTTTGAATTAAAAAATAGATATTTAAGTAATTATAAAATTATAATAAATATATGTATTGTAATTATAATTATATACATATATTAATAAAATTATATTTTAGGAATGTTGCAAACCATGGATTAAAACCCATGGTCCAAGAAAATATATTAATAAAAAGAATGTACACAAACATAGAAAAGGTGCGGCTGCAATGCTAAAAAGTGGAAAAAATAAATGGTACTCTAATAAAAGAACATTCAATAATCCCATTATTTTATGTCTATCACCTCATCCTATAGAATGACCCCAACCTCTATAGTGTCTTTCTCACTTACACTTCTTTAGAGCCTTCCATGTACAGTCTCGATCATCTTTTCTGAGGAGTCATCTTCCCCATCACGAGGCTCAATTTCATAACCTCCAAAGAATTCATTTTTGGATGTAAAAAAATTCTATCATGATAATTCATATAAAAATAAATAATTTCTTCAATATTATCAATGATTGGGGACTTCCGTTCTGCTCAATAAGATACATTGGCAATGCCAAATTCCTCATGGTACAATACCCAACAATTAGATAAATTTAAGATGAAAATCTAACAAAGAGATAGCTCAATTACCTTCGGTTGGTCATGGATCAAGGGAGACATCACCATTGCCTATGAAGGATCCACATAAATGCCAATTTAAACTTGATAAGTTAAATTATATACACCACTGGTAATCTTTATCCTACAACCCTTTATAGAGAAGTATTAACTCTTTAATAGGGGGTGAGAAACTTTTATTCTGTATATTTCCAAAACATCACTGGATTGCAACCCTTTCATTCAACCATTCTTCATAGCCTCTTAAGAATGAAATGATTTAGGAAATTCTTGAATAGGAGTGGGTATGGTTCCACCACCCATATTTTAGTTTTCATCTATATAGAAGAGTTGAACCCAGAAGATCCCCCTTTCCATTTGCAACCACCCTTATTTATATAGGAATCATCAAATAAATTAGGGGAATATAGAAAAACCTAATATATGGACTTACCAAACTGTGAGATAACACCATGGTGATCCTCCTCGGTAGCCTCAAAAACCTACAGACTCTTTTCAGATGATGAACCACCTACAAATGTGTCCAAACCTTTAATTCAAGTAGGTGATCCCCCAACATTGGTGTTCTCCTTGTTCAAGAAGTCTCATTTAGACTACAATGTATTCTCAGTAAGATTCCGTGTCTCCTCATAAACAATACCCACATAAGATCCATCATTTGTTGGAAATCCCACCTTTTTATTAAATAAGATTTCATTACATGGTACAAAATAGAGGATCTTTTCAATTTTAGTTTCTCTGAAAAAATTCACATAATACATAAAAAATGTTGAATTATTATACGTAGACTTTAAAAACAACTTAATGTGTTAATCCTAGGTTATATTTACATAATCTCATAACTTGTAGACATATATAAAATGAATGGTGTGATCATGTATCCTTGATAGGGAATAAATAAGAGATATATATAACATGTAATCTTGATATATAACAATTAGATCATAAGAGAAAACGATATGGCATGAGAAAAAGGCATATAATAATAATAATAACATGAATCATAATAGATAAATATGACTATAACATTTAAATGAGTGATTCATTCGAATATCACCATTGTTTATCACTAAGGTGTCATAAATGATAATTACCATGGTTATTCACAATAGTATCACAAAACTTGTCATCTCTAGAGGTTAAATTATTAACCTAATTCTTTGGAGTTCTACCACGACACACATTTCATATGTATTAATTTCAAGTGATTCACATAGACCACAATAAATCATTTTATTAATAACCTATGAAGAATAAAGGAGATAGTTCTTATTAAAATCATAGCATACAAATGTTCTTAAAGACATTATCGTAAAGTCATTTTTATCCCACAAAATGAAATTTGAGTTTAATATATGTAAATGCCCATATAAAAAAAATTGATGTTTATTTTTTTTGAATACCCATTGAAAATACAGAGGTTTAGGTATTCAAATAAAAAAGGAAAAAAATTCTAATCTAAAATATGGAATTTTGAGAATTAAATTGGGCAACATGACAGGTATAATGCATGATTTTATAAAATGGTAAATTGAGAGGGGAAAAGGATATCCCATTGATAAAATAATATTATTATAGTTACAAAATAATATAATGTGGAAAATAATGAATTTTCATGGAAATTGGAAGACATTCCTCAAAAGGACTCTTGTGTGGAAAAGTGACAATGATATTTTCTCTTTCCTTCAATAGATAATCCTTGATACTGATTAATGGAACCATAGGGGCGTGAGAAAACATTGAAGAGAAAAATTGGGAGGACAAACATATATAACATAATATAGGATTTATTAAGAGGTAATTTAAATAGATTAATGGGTGGGTATTTGTAGGATAAGAGGAATATTTTTTAATAATTTCCAAATATATGTCTTTGAAAACTTGGCTGTGAAAAATAAAAAACCATTGGCTTAACCATGTGGTTTTATAATGTTTTTTAAAATTTAAGTAACATGTTATGATAATAAAATCTTCTAGAAGCGAACACCATTATTTAATATATATTCTTTTCATATAAAATTAAATATTCGACAATGAAATTTTTTTAAAATCAAATTTTCCTTCTTAGATTTTGGAAAGTGACATATGGTTTTAGAAAACGAAAAAATAATATATGAAACATAATATTTATAAAATTAAATATATTAGTAAATTTATTTTTTATAATTAATTGTTAGTGCATAATTAAAAAAATATAATTTCATAAAATATACAAAAACACTAAAACAATATTTTTTTTTCTTTTCAAAAAAATAGTATTTTAAAAATTATCATAAATTAAAACTAACCAAATTGAAAATTGAAAATTATAAAAAAAATTATTTTATTAGAAGAATTATTGAAATGTCATAATTTTAAATTTTAAATATAAAAATATATATTTAATTAAAAAATAGTTGTTTTTATGGCATAGTAAAATTTCTGACAGTTATAAAAAAATTTCCTAGGAAATTATAAAATTATTTTATAATTTATAATTAAAAATAATTTTTTTAAAATAGAATTTAACTAATAAAATTATATTATTAATACCTTGGTTTATTATAAAATTAGTATATATTTTTTAGAGAAATACAATTATGTTTTATTTGTGTCCAAATATAAAATTATAAAATCATATCAATTAATTATTTTTTAAAACCATTATTAAGAGGAAATGATTGAATTAAAATTTTATTTATAAAAAAAATTTACACTAAGGTTGAGATACATCACCACTTATTACACCGTAATATTCCATAAGAGTAATGGGTGTGATGGTGGTAATTTTATTGGGGGTGAGGTGCCTTGGGATATATCAAACGAGTGGTTATCTCCACTAACTTGATCTTATCCTATATGATATTTCATTAAAGCCTCAATTTTTGAATCATGGATTGTGATTGGTCAATTGAAAACCCCAATAATGATACATCCCTCCCATGTTCTGAAAAATGGTCTTTAAACAACACGACTCTACTTATTGATGCGATTGATTATCGTTTATGTAAAAATTATCAATTTTCATTACTACTTATAAACACTTAATATAATGGTAGTATTATCAACCAATGGTATAGTATCCAATACACATATTGAACATTGTTCATATTGACCAATGATTATATTGACTAATGTTCATATAATGGTTGAATCCCAACAAACACATTTCTTTTCATACCATATAAATTAAAATTAAATATTTCATATAAAAATAAATAAAATTTCTCTTATGGATATATTTTCATTTTCAAAATATGTAGATTGGTTTAATAATATTTTTTATTTTAATAGATATTTCAGTTTGGTTGATTATTTTATTAGATTGGGGTGATCTTTATTTTCCCGTTTTATATTTTATATTTTATATATTTTGTCTGGTAGTTATGTTTGTAATTTTAATTGGCTTCATAGTTGAAAAATGTAATGGTATATATAATTTTTTTGGCTTATCTTTATTTTCTATGTTTATAATATTATAAAATATTTAAAAACATTTAGTCTCGATAAAAATCATTTAGAGTGTCTGGGTCATTATATTCTCCCATCTTAAACAATTTGGTCCCCAAAATTTCAACTCAATATCTTAGTTGGAAAAGGTGAGGGTACTTATGTCACATTGAATAATTTAGTTACTGAGTCACTTCTCTATAATTATAGTTCCTCCATATCACTTTAACAATCTGTGTAGTATTTTTTTCATAAAAAAATGTCTCTACGGTAAAATATCTTCAATGGTTTCTCCTCATAAGAGAGGTCATGTTTATGTTTTACCACATCTATATTAAGTACATGTGAAATATCAGATATTTATTTCCTCACAATATATACATAGAATATATCATGAAAATTAAATAAGTTTATTGGATGTTCTAGTTGATAGGTCCCTACTCTTATGAAAACACATATTTAATAGGATACAACATACATGGGTATAAGGTTCCATTTCTTCCCAAACCACACGACTCTCTAACATAGTGTTATCCAAAGGTAAAAATTGACTACAATAGAAAAATCCAATGCCCATCAATGACTTTCAACTAATATCTTTTTCTGAAATTGAGTATACATTTTATGATGTTGGATAATGTAAACAATTTCATTCATCTATTGCACATGAATGGGCCCAAAACAAATTCACTCATCAAAATATGTCCCAACAAGTAAGATATTTTCCCATTTACAGCTTCATATTGTTTAATTTGAAATATATAAGGGATTTTATTGTTTTATAATAAATTAAATAATGGGAGTTGTTGATCTTATCCACCTTTAAATTTACTTGAGTACATTCTCAGTATGTCCTAAAGTGTCTGAATTTTCCTTTTATAGTGGCCATTAGTTTGGGGGTGATAGACTATACTGAAATTCAATTCGGTGTTCAGAGCATATTGAATAACTCCCCAGAATTTAAATGTGAACCTTGGATTGCAATATGAAATTATGGAATTTCTAACCCCATGAATCCACTATAATTACTTTATATATATTATGGAATGTCGGTCAATAGAAAAACCTTCTTGAATAGAAATGAAATTGGTAGTCTGGGTGAAATGATATACTATTACCTACATTTAACTTTTTTTCATTTGGATTTTTTGGGGAGACTAGTGACGAAGTCCATAATGATATTTTACAACATCCATGTTGGTATGGGTAGTAGATGCAAAACCCCTTTAACTAATTGTTTAGATTCCTCCAATTTATGACATACGAAGCACCTTTCAGTGTAGTTAGCAATATCACATTTCACATTATACCAAAAATAATGATCACAAAAGTCCCCATTTATTTTAGTGTATCCATGATGTATATAAAATGAAGAGTTATAAGCTTCATTCATTAAATAATTATTTATCTCTAGGATCGATGATACACACAACCTTGTATGAAATTTCAATACAACATCTAGTTCAACATTTAACTCATCAAACATCCAATTCTTCACAACCCCTATCTTATATTGTAATAAAGGATCTTATCTTTAAACAGTCGTGATCTTATATAGTATCTATGTTTTAGAAATCATTTGGGATTATTTTGATGATGTACCCTTCCTCATGATCCCCCCTTCAAATTTTACAAGATCCTTGATCAGGGGATCACCTTGAGTCGTCGTCATTTCTTGCACAATATGATCTATCCTACATAATTCATTAGTGACAGTGATTTATCTTTAGGGATGATGTTGAATTGGAAAATCATAGTCTTTAAGATGTTAAAATCTTCTCCTTTATATCATGTTCAATTTTTTTTGTTTATGTAAACACTTCAATATTTTTGGGTTTGTGTATATACCACATTTCTCCCTATAAGGATACTGCCTCTATATATTCCAATCAAAAACCACTACAGCTGGCTCTATAGAATGCACAAGATAATTATAATCACACTAGTGGAAATAATGTTTTTAACATTGATGAATTTATGTTAGTTATTCTAAACTGATGCAAAAATGTATGTGTGGGAGATTTTGGGTGTTGGTTTTCCTAACATCCAATTTTGAAATTTTTTAAAAATGGTTTTGGTGCATGTTTATAGAAAAAATGTTGAAAAAAAAAGTTGAATAATGTATTTTTGGCGTCATTTTTTTACCAAACTGATTCTAAAAATAATATATATATATATATATATACATATATATATATATATATATGTCTCATCAGTTTCGCAACCCACCGTAACCCAAAAAATATATTTGTGTCGGTTTCCACAGAAACCAATGTGAAAAATTATAAAATATATATATTTCGTGTCGACATTTACAAATACCGATGTAAAATATTTTTCTCAGAATATTTGGAATTTCTTTTGTAATAAATGATTCCAAAATTCTTTGAAAAACTTTTGAAATCAAGAAAACCTCGTTTTTTGGTTCTACAAAACCTCCGGCTAGTGACGAATGAGTCCTACATCACAATGACTTTGAAGAAAACCTAATGATATCCAATGTCATTATTTTTTATTTTCTTCGATTTTCATGATATATTGTCTCCATTCTACAAATTATTCAATTACTTCATTATCTCTACATTATTTTATTCTCAAAAATATATTTTCTACCAAAACCATGGTTTGATTTTAGTATTTTGTTCATATTAAATATTTGTTTTTATAATAAATTTTGTTTAGATCATACTGTAAGTATTTATTCTTGCAATGCATTCAAGGGATTACATTTGGAATATGGATCACGAAAAATTTGAACTCTAATTTATTGAAGTTGGTTTTTTTATTTTAAAGATAAATTATTTGTATTCGAAAAACAATTTATTGTCTAAATCATTGTTAGATTTTTGTTTTTTTTATATTAATTTTTTTTATAATCGATTTCATAAAGATCTTTACAATAGTTTTATACTATTTATTCAATTACGATATGAATTTCAGATTAAGTATCAAAGAAAATATGAACTCCGAATTTGTTTGTTGTTTTTTTAATTAATATGATAAATTATTTATTATTAAATTTTATTGTTTAGTTGTTTCTATTATTAGTTTTATCTAGAATACCTCAATTAAATAATTATTTAATTATATATAATCATTGAATGTTTATGTTTTTATAATAAAAAATTGATATCATAAATCCGTTATATATTTGTTTCTATACCTTAGAGGATGTGTGTATCACATGAAAGAGAGACAACCCAAGATTATGTAAGACAAAATTTTTGATAAGGTGTTTGTTTATAATAGTGACATGATCTAATTTTATTAAATATACTATGTGGTGTATTCAAATTAGATGTATATGTGATTTATATGTATATATTTTTGTTGTAATATAATTCTACTATTATGACATCCAGTTGAACACCCAAATGGTTAGAATTAGTATCTAACATTATATATTGAGATAGATGTTATTGTTATAGTATTACATCATATTGATAAACCACTATATGAGAGTATTAATGGTGTTTTTCAATCTTCTAGAATTATAGTGTTGTGATTTGAGAATTCTATATATATTTTGAGAAACAAGTTTTAGTTGTAACATCCCCCACTCTTTAGTAACAACTATGTAAAATGAACTAATAAATTTATGCAATCTACAAAACATTGACACGTTAAACACAGAAATAATGTAACAACTATATAAAATTAACTAATAAATGATAGATTATTGAAAATAATTAAATTATAATATCAATAATGCTCATCTATATAATATGAAAATAAAAAGTTTACTATTTATAATTTTGATTCATATCTGGTATTTTCTATCTGATTATTAATAGTTTTTATTAAATGTGTTTCTCTTTATAAATTATTTGTTTATATATATATATATATTCAAATTTTTATATGTTTTAATATATTAATAAATTAAATTATGATATCAGGTATTTAATGGATCATAGTTTGATAAATTTAAAAATAACCACTCGTGAATATGAAAAATGAGTTGATGAATTCATTGACTTTTCTAAAATAAATCTTTAAATAATTTATTTTATTTTCTGTCTATGAGTAATGTGTATGAATATGAGAAAGTTAAACATTATTGAAATCATTGACTATACCATTTATTATGGTTTTACAATTAATTATACACATTTGGTCTAACATCATGCAAGAACTATAAATTCTACAGATAATGTTGATGAAAATAATCATAATGTGATAGAGGATCATGTTGAAGATTTAATTCATGATTTAGGTGATGAAACCATAAAAAAGAAGAAATTTTTGAATGACTGTATGAATATTATAAGACACCATTATTCCTAGTTAGTAGTAAGTATATATAGTTATGAGTCATTTTGATATTGGTTAACATGAAAGAAACTAATGGTAGGTGTGAAAAAAATTTCTCTAACATTCTTGCACCTTTAAAATAGTTACGTCTAGATGGTAGATGGATTCTATATTTAAATTATGAGGTGAAGAAAATATTATGACCAATGGGATTAGGGTATAAAAAGATACATTCTCATCCCAATTATTATTGCTGTATAGGAATGAAAATGAATTTTTATAAATATGTCATACATGTAGAACATAACACTACAATATAGATGTAAAAGTCAATTCAAATTCTTTTTTACGTACTAAAATATAACCTCATGCTAAATCAAATAACATCAATAAATAATCCATTCATATAATTATGATAAATTAACACTGATTCATTTTTAGGTATCAAAATCATATATGCTGATAAATCAATTTTATACCATCCAAAAATTCTTCATTTAAAGGACCTATTTTCAAATAAAATTTGATGAAAAATGGTTAATATGGAATTAATATGAATGTATCTCTAATGTTAAATGACTTCAATCTAATGACTCATCATAATGGAAGGGATTTGATAACAAATTTCTTGATGTTGTAAGTAATATTAGAAATATCAAAATGGGAGTGTGTGTATATATACTAAATCCATATCAAAGCATAAGATTCCAAGAATGTTTGTGGCCAGTTTTTTTGGTAGTTAATAACTTCTTCCCATAGATATGTTTCAAGAAAAATTATTTATGATGATCATGATGATTTTTGGACCAAAATGGCCAGGAAATGATATTACTGTGTGTATTTCACCATTGAATGTTGATTTGAAACTTTTAAGGGAGAAAAGTGTTAAAATGTTTTGCATAAAAGGAATAGTATTTTATTTTGTGTGCTATGATAATGTTCAGTTTAAATGAATTTCCTGCATATGGAAACATATCTGGAAACAATATAAAGGGACATAAATCTTGTCCAAATTTAGAATAAGAGACTTTATATTATCAGTTGCAGAATGGAATAATTATAGTGTACGTGGGAGATCAACTATTTTTATGAAATGATTGTCCATATATAGATTGAAAAATTCATTTAAAAATTTATAGGAATAAAATATTCCAACATAACCATTGTAAGTTGAATAATATTACAAAAGGGTGAAAAATATTAATTTGACATTTTAAAAAAAAGTATTGTTTGTCTTCAAAGAAATATCTAGAATAAATAATATATTTTTTTTAACTGCCATATTAGATATTTTTATTGATAAAAAATAAATTTGATGTTTAGAATATTGAGAAATGTGTATTTTACAGTTAGATTGGAACATTATTAGATATAAAAGAAAAAACGTGATGATTACGGATTTAAATTAGTTGATTTGAAATGATTTAATTACAATGAGGAACCATTTATCATAGAGACACATGCAACGTGGATATTTTATGTCATTGATCCATAAAATTATTAGTTATTCATATTTTATTAAGGAAAAAGATACCATTTGAGTGATGAGAAGGATGTTGATGGCGTTATTGATTTACATGAGTCCTAATATTCAATTATGAAATGTTTGGATGATTACAATCACTACAAGGAATACATAGTTTATGAAATAAATAATCATCATGATGAAGGCATATGGGAAATCCCAAAATTAGTCTCCTAATTTTTCTGGAAATTATTTATATTTTGTTTCTCTATTTGAAACATAGATATGTGTGCTCTTTTCTTACTTATTATTGTCATTATTGTTTCTAAATATTCAGTTTTCCAATAATTTGTAGGTACACAAAATTTCATTACACCTTCTTTTTTCAATGTCATATACAGATAGAGAGGATTAGTCACCGAGGTATATCTTTATTATCATATTTCTAAATATGCAGTAATTTACATATTTAATGAAAGATAAAATTTAATATATTTTTTCAAGATTAGTGATGCATTCTCAGTGGAGGATACATGTCTAGTTACTATAGAGAAATCTAGTTCTCTGGTTGGTAAATGTGGCACTACACATTTATCCAAACATTCACTTTCTCTTGGAAATGAAAGATTACATATTGGTTTTGATGACAATAGTAATTCAACTAGACCAAATAAAATTCAGTTCATATAGTATATATCAATGCAAAGCCATTTTAGGATTAGTATTTTATAATATGATTTGATGTTTGTGGACATGATTGCGAAACAAAATCATTGAGAGGTTGTGATGGGAAAATATCTCAATTGATTTATTATATCTCATTTTATAAATATTAAAAATTTTAAATGACATCTTTCATTTATTCAATTACAGCTGACAGTCAATTTTGAGGAAACAAAACAAATTAGGAAAAGAAATCTCTATTTAGGAGGGGAACGATATAGAGATTTTAAAACAACACTCCCAAAAAATTATGTTTTTTGAAAGAGAATGTTTGAAAACTCATGCCTTATGTATCTGTATATAGATGTAGATACATAGAAGAAATATTTTGACACCTATCATGAAGAAAAATTTCTAGTAATATGATTATTATATATTTTAAAATTTATTATATATTTATCTAATTACTTGTTAGTGTATTTTTATGTAACTTACCTCTAGGAGATCTTATCAAGAGATCTAGTTGAAAAATTAATACCCTCATACATTATCACGTGGTGGGTATCTATATTTGGAGCCAAAAAGGATTGATGAAAAAGTTGAAGCATTAAGAACTGGATCTAGTAGTGGTTCAGAAGATGCCTAGTTTGGTCCCATATCTCCTCCCACTCACCATGAAAAATGGAAATGACCAAGAGTAAAGAGAAAATTAAAAGTATATTACTGTGGAAGCTTAGTAATTAGCTGATAAAATTATAAGTAAATATTATTTATTTTTTATAATTTTTTATATTTTATATAATATAAACTCTAATATAACTTCTTCATTTTTCATTTCATGATGAACATCAAGAGAAAGAGACACTATGCTCTTTTATCACAAAGGGAAGGATGGACATCTAAACCACTACTTTAAATTAGGTAGAACACCACAGTCATGTTTGAGGATATTAGGTGGGTGTTATTATTAGGATAGATTATTGTCAGAGTAAGAAATCAAATGACCCATAAAAACAATCCTTAAACGATGAGATGAAAGAGATAAAAAATTCAATGGGTGATCAAATTCAAGAAAACATGTAGCATGATTTGATAGAAAACTTGACAAGATAGTCACAATCTTTATAGCCTTCCCAGACTTCTTACATTGATCCTCCACCTCCATCCCAATTTGACAAACCTACCTAGCCTTCACATCCTTCTTACATTGATCCTCCACATCCATACCATCCATAATACCTTACACAACCTGCTTATTTTTATCCTCCACCTGCATCCCAACTAAACTTCCATACCCAACATGCCTACATTGATCCTCCACCTCCATGCTCGATCCAACCTGTGTATTTTCAGATGTTTACCAAAGATCCACATATAAATATTGTAACATTAATAGTCTTGAATTTCGGGGGGGGGGATTTTTTAAATCACTGGCCAATGAATATGATTCGGGTTTGTATATCAAAAATTGATATTATTTATCATAATTCCCTACTACCATTCGCTACTAATGTCATTACTGGAGTTGTGAATTGTTTGGGTCATTTTCAAGTTTTCCCTATTGGTATTCCTAGTTATATTTCATATGAGGTATGTATTTTAAAAAAATATTATATACATATGATTGAAAATTAATTAGAATGATTTCTTGACATTTAACTTATATAGGATTATCAGAAAGCAAATGAAATTGAAAATTTAAAACAAAAAGTTCAGAAACAATCGACTGTATATACTTTTGATATTTATTTTTGTATACAAAGATTATCTAATGATAATTTTTCCTTCAATAATATCTATGAGTTTTAGATGATGTCTGATATATGTTTAAGATATTATCCATTCAAATTACTCAAAGAATATTTTATACATCTATTTGATTTTTCGGAGCTCGGCCTAAATGTGTTGTAGTGGTTTTCTATGTAAGTAAAATGATGTTAAAATTTTTATTTCATCCGTTAAAGGTGGTTTAAATTGACTAAATTTATTTCCTTTTTAAATTAGTTATCTTCCCATGCTTCTTGTACAAAATAACAGCACATCGATTTATAGTTTTATTGATCTAGTATATATTTCCATGTAAGTGAAACAAGTAAAGAATCCAATTAGAGTTGCATATATGTATGTGTGTGAGTGTGAGAGATTATCCCATACAAAGATTGAATGCTAGTTTCTTCCATTTCATTATAAGTAATAACATAAATATAATTGTGAAAATTTTCAATTGTAGGGGGCATTGGATGTTAGGAGTATTTTTTTCCAATTGAATGCACTTTATATTGGTTTTGTTCTTTACCAGGGAATGTTTGTAAATGTTTTTCCACCTTATTAGAAAGGTATGTTTTTTTGTTTTTAATAAGAACATTATGTTTAATTATCATTTTTTACACATGTATTAATAGTTCATATATATTAAAATGCAGTTCATGAAAAACATTTAACAAATAACCCATATTTATAAAGAAACCAAATGAAATCAATTATGTGAAAGTAAAGGTAATAATTTTTTATATTATATATTGCTCAAATTTTTTAATATATATATATATTGGTTTTTATTATCAATTTAATTTTCTATAACCACAATGTCATCATCAACATGGACCTATTGAATGTGGGTATTATGTTATATGATTTGTGTACTAGATATTCACAACTATTGTAACTACTGAATTTTATAAGTTAAATTATATTAATTTCTTTTATATTTTATATGATAGTATTATATTTTTAATCTAATATCATTCAATTTTATTGTATACATTCAATTATATATATTCTTATAACCAAACTGAACTTACCCATCTTCAATCATTATTTGAGAACTATTTGTTGAGTTTGATTACAATTTTAGGTATGTATATTCTAATATTTGTGAATAATTTATTATATTTTCCTAATTACATGTGTTAAAAAATATAATTATTTTGTTATAATAGGTGTTCTAACATAATGATATCAAATAAATGCTTCAAGAATAACGTAAAATGATAATGTTTTAAGTATTATGAATATATATTTGAAATCTAAATTACAATAAAATTCCTATATTCTTTTTGGATAACTAGATAAAAGTATGCATTTTTTTATGTTTTTATTTAATGAGTACTATTTTTGATTTTTGAATACTATGTTTTTATTACTGGGATTATTATTATTTGGGAAGAGTAATATTTTGATTTTTCTAAAAAATATTATCTTTCAGTAATTTTTTCTATAAAAACCATCACTAAAACATTAAAAACAATACCATAATCGTTTTGGTGTTGGTTTCTATAAAAACCAATTCCAAAACATTAAAAATTACTATATAAGTTTTGGTGCTATTTTTCATAAAAAACATTCCCAAAAAATCGATAATAGTCTTGTTTTCAGTGTCCGTTTTTATAAACTTTTCACAGAAAATGTTATTTTTTAAATCTCCGTTATAGAATTCAATAAAAAGCCCGAGTAAAAAGATTTAAAAATTGACGTTAACTGTAGTTTTTTCACTTGTCCCATGAGAAGTAAAATATCAATATGTATAATAAATCCCCTTATCATTTTTTTGAGGACACACCGAAGCACATTTACAAATGAATAACTATAAATAATGAATCCTTATTTGATAGATGGAAGAGTAAACAAAGGTGAAGTTACCAATCTATTTTTCTGTTCTTGGAAACATTCTTCAAACTCCTTTGTCTTCATGAACGTAGCCCTTTTTGTTGTTAATATGGTTAGTGAATTGGAAATTTCGGAATTTATTTTCACAAACCTTATATAATATCTAAGGCATCTAAGGAACCTATGAATCTCAGTTACTATTTTAGGATGATGCCACTCTTCTCTAACCTTTTTCTTTTACATGGTAAATTGAGATTTCTTCAATGGTTATAATGTTCTAAAAAAATACAAATTTTTGCAACCTGAAATCATATTTTCTAAATTTTCATGAATGATTCTCTTTTCTCATAGTAAACAAAATAATATTTATATGATCCTCATGCTCTTAGTAACTTTTAGAATATATCATCATATCATCAATAGAAATATCCATTAATATATCAAGGTAGACATTAAATACACCATTTCATAATTCAATAAATATATCAAGATCATTTTTCCAATTGAAGGGAATAACAAAATAACTCATTTCATTCATATCTTTTTCAGAATATAGTATTTGGAATATCTTATTTATCCACCCTAAATTTATGATACCCAAATTGAAGGTCAATCTTAGAGAAGAATTGATCCCCACAAAGCTATTCCAATAAATCATCAATCCTTTGTAGAGGTTACTTTTTTCATACTGACCTCAATAAGTTCTCTATAATTAATGGATATCCACATTGATTTATCTTTTTTCCACATAAAGAGTACTGGTTCTCCCCAAAGAGATGAATTTTATCAGATAAATCCATTTTTTGATTATCTTCTAGTTGTTTCGTTAATTCATATCATTCAATATTTTCCATTCTATATTAGGTATTTGATATTGGCTTGGATCAAGGTACGAGATCAATGGTGAAAGCTACCTCTCTTTCTTGTCACGGTCCTAATAACTCATTAGGAAAAACATCAATGTATTCTTGAATTATGGGGACATTCTATATATTTATAAATTCCGTTCATTCTTTCTATTTACTCACAATCCTCGTAAAGAAGGACATGGGAGGAGGTTTAAGACAATGAATAGGCTGGAATATCACTCCTTTGACAAAAAATATTGGTTTTACATTAAATACTACTGAAACTTCCTTACATATGTAGTTGATCGTAACCTTATACTATGGGACACACTCTATAACTATATATACTTCCACCATAGTAATGAATACTATATTTGTTATAATATATTACTCTTCAAAGTTAATACTACTGTTCTTATACACTAGTGATGCTAGGATAGTTTCTCTCTGTGTATTTATTGATTAAACTATTTATAGAAGTTTTGGGATTGATTCTATATTCTTTTGAAACTCAGATTAAATAAATTAATGTGTAGAACAAGAATAAAAAATACTTTATTTCTTTGAGAACACAGTCAGTGTATGTTCCAAAACATTAGTCCATGCCTCCACTTCAAGCTTCACGATAGAAAGTTACTGAGCTTTCTCCACTGGTATATTATATTGTTGATGGTGGTTTCCCACCAATATATTATTTATTGGACATCTATTGCAAAAGTACCATATCATTCCACACTTGAATCATTTATGTTATGTCTAGGCCTCCACGATATTCCCTTTTTTGGTATTGTTGTAATGAATATGATTAACCTCACAATGATAGTTTCTTGATATATCTGTTGAGTCAATATGTTTTCCTTTTGAATATTCCATTTCATTATGTTTTTAAAATAAAAAACACTCTATCTCAATGAAAATTTCATTTCTCATAATATTTATCAAATTAAGTAACATTTTCATTCCCAATGAAATTTTCTCCCTAGCATTGTTTTCATTGTTCATGATTTAGTTTCACTAAACCTAATTATTTT
This sequence comes from Viscum album, assembly GCA_963277665.1. Lineage (NCBI taxonomy): Eukaryota > Viridiplantae > Streptophyta > Magnoliopsida > Santalales > Viscaceae > Viscum > Viscum album. The sequence goes on from OY728129.1 coordinate 1,077,006,133, forward strand.
TATTTTGATGTGTAAAATTCAGTTTCATTTATAAAACATCAGAATAATAAAAATAACTAGATATAATGTATTTTATTTTTTAGGTTCTGAATTTAGATTCCAAATTATTTGAATTCATGTTCTGAATACTCTAAAATTTATCTTCTGAATTCTCTTAAATTTAGATTTAGAATTCATTGAAATTCAGATTCTAAATTCTCCAAAATACAGATTCGAAATTCTATGAAATTTAGATTCCCAATTCGCTAAAATTTATATTCCAAATTATCTGAAATTCAGATTCTGAATTTTCTAAAATTCAGATTCTAAATTCTTTGAAATTCATCTTTTGAATTCTCTAAAATTCTGGTTCCGAATTCCTCAGAATTCGGGATATTAATTCCATTGAAATTAGGTTATCAATTCCTTATAATTTAGACTCTGAATTCCTTTAAATTGATGTTTTTTATTTCTTATAATTCACACTATGAATTAATTATATTTCTGGTTTTGGATTCCTTGGAATTTAGACTCCTAATTCCTTAGAATTTGGGTTTCGAATTCATTAGAATTTATACTTTGAATTCCTCAGAATTTTTGTTCCTAATTCCATAGAATTAAGACTATGAATTCCTTAGAATTTTGGTTCTAAAATTCTTATAATTCAGACTCCGATGTCTATAGAATTTTGATTCCAAATTCATTGAAAAAGAAGAACATGAATATTCATGTAATATAGACTCAGAATTTTTCTTTCCTTAGACTTAAAAAAAATAGAATTATTTGGGCCACCATATTTTATTACCCTTTTCATAGTTATGAAATTATGTTGTGCATTATATTTATAACTAATCTTTTTTTAGTGACATGAGTAAAGGTCCCTCCGAAATTCAAAGAAAATGTGACCGTTGGAGGTGGAAGACGATGATTAGAGAAATTCCTATAATTAAGAGCTCATTTGAACAAGATAAAAATTGTTCTACAACTCTAGAGATTACACTATACTGAAGTGATTTTTAGAGAGAGATACTCTCATGCTTTGTGCATACTGAACATCTTGTTCTACTTTCTTCGTTCCACTTTGATTGTTCTGGTGTACAATCAAGGGCTTCTGGGGATACCAAGACAGAGTTTCCCACTACCTAAATGTTCGAGGACTTCCTTGATAAGGAATACGTAGGTGCTGACTACCTTGAAGTTTAAGGGCATGTAGTGATATAAATATAGGCTATGATATTTCTATCGAGGGAATAACCTGTTGAGGGTAATTCAAACTTTCTTGAATGTAAAAATCAAGGGACCATTATCCAAGGTTATTGGATACCCTACTCTTTGGGTTTAAAGATATCATACTTGTTAGTTGTATTTTTTTACATTTTTTTCTACTTTATTTTGATTAATAATTAGATTATTTTTATCTTATACTTTATTGTACTTGTATACACTGATTAATAAGATTCTATAAGATTTAAGGTAGAATTGTAATAAGAAACTGTTTTTTGATATAAAAGACTTTGTAATATTATTGATGTTATTCTAGTGCAGCACCTTTAGAAGGCATGCGATTCCGAACCCCAGTGTGGCCAGAATTAAATTTTTAGTGCGTTCACACTGGGCACACCAAATAAATGGGATATCTCCTAAACGATGATTTAGATCATAAATTTTATTGGGCGGATGGGCCCATAATGGGGTTTCTAACCTAGGAACGACATAGAACATGTCAGCGCGGGATGTTGGGACCCCTCGGCCGTTAATGGAACTCTAACGTATAATTAAAAATAATTATTTTATTTTCATAATGGTTAAACTCAAGTATCTCTTAAAAAATATATCAGATTAGAAAACTGAGGGCACCGTTGAGTCCGGAGCGTGTCGTTTACCCTCAAAGGGGTTTTATTTTCGCAGGCGCATTCCTTTTTTGAAAAAATGCCACGAGGGGAATTTCTGTAATTTAGCTACCTCAAATGTTATGTTTTATAACATTTGAACGAGGCCTCAAATTAAAATTTGATACCTCCATTATTCTCGTTAGGTTGTGTTTTCTCTAGCGGAGGATTAACCTTGACCTCATCAAGAGTTTCAGATGGGGGTTAAATTGGGGGTTCAAAATAATTACTTTTTTAATTACTTTTTCTTTAATTAAACCAACCCACCCCTCTCTTATTCCCCTTGGAAATCCTCTAGTAGAAAATCTCAAGCTCATCCAAGGAGCTCTCCCTCAAGATCCAACCTTCTTCTCCAAGGCGCATCCAGATCCGGCTTCGGCGGATCGCACATGAAGCTTCGGGCTACGCCCAAGAGTTAGGATAGTGCGTTTTTTGTTTAAAACGTCTGCACCTTCTTTGAATCCATATATATATTCATCAATTTAAAGTTATTTTTTTGAGCGAATCCCATAATAGCATAGAACTTGTTCTGAGATTTTTGACGCATATTTCGGTTTTGATTTCAGAGCTCTGTGGCGTCCACAGCTGTCCGACGAAGTTTCGGGGTGGTTTTGGGGTTTTCCGATGAGGTTCTGACGGTCCTCGGCAGCGGTTGTCCTCGGCGGCGGTAGACCTCATCAACACGCTAGCATGGCGGCGACACGATCAGCAGCAGGGCGGTCATCTGGGACTTGGGGTCGGCATCGCGGTCGAGTGGGGGGGGGGGAGCTGGGGGTGACGGCGTGTGGGCGTCCTGCGGGGCGATCGGCGCACGAACGGAGGACCAAGGACACGGAGCGCGACCCCATAGGGGAACGAAGAGCCGCGTCCCGCGGGCCTTCACACAGGATGACCAGACCTCATCTAGTCTGAGCGTGGACCATCGGTTCATGGCCAGCCCGTTCAGCTGAGCCGCGGGCCGACACTGCAAGCCGGGCCGACCAGCACGGGACGGCCCAGACTGGATGGACCGGCAGGCCAGGCCAGTCCAGCTGAAGGTGATCCATCTCCTCCAACATCGGACACCAGTAACATTCACTACGGTTTTCCGTTTTACATTTCGTCTATGGCAGTGTAATCCTCGACTCAAGATGACGGTTTTTTATGGTCTCGATATCTTTTAATTCCCGAGATGAAGGGATCGGTGGAACGATGCGTACATTAAGTGGCTTATCATTTTCCACAAGATTCATATTCTGAGCAGAGCAGACACATACAAAGTCCGATTTGAGCGCCGTTAGCAGAGTTGTGACTCTAGAATCAAGATAAAGATTTCCAATGGGTTTTCGGTTATTGAAGATGGATTTGAGGCTTTGTCCCATGACCCGTTTTTATGCTGCAAGAAACGTTTAGCAACGTTTTCATCGGACGTCCATTCTTGGCATTTGAGCAGTCAATTTTGGGTGTTTTTCTGAGGGCATTGCAATAGAAAAATCCGCCCTCTTTAATTTTGAATGATGGTGTGGGCCCCATGAGGGTAGTTTAGGGAGTTGGTAGGGATTGCTAACTTTATCACAGGGTGTCCATTTTGGAGAGGTGATTAGTCAATCTTGTGTACTTTTTCGAGAGGATCGCAATGGTGCAATCCATTTGTTCTGCATCGAGACCAGGATGCAGGTCCCATGAAGCACCGCTCGTGTGCGGTACTGAGAAATGAATCTTTTTCTCCGAATATCCATTCCATGAAAGTGAACAATCAATTTGACATGTATTTATGAGAAGATCGCAATGGTGCGATGCACACGACTGTTTTCGGGGCTGAGGGTCGGCTATACAGGACTTCGTTCAGGCGTAAAGCGGTGTTGGCGACATTTCCGTTGGATATCAGTTGGAGGCATGTAAATAGTCTATCTCACATGTATTTCTACAAGGATTAACATTGTATGATCCATTCAAATGTGCGGAGTCTCTTTCGAGATCTCATTAAATGTGGATGTATCAATGGTGTACTGGTGGTGGTTCTTCTTGCGGTGTTATTAGAAAACCCTTGGCATGTGATCGCAAACACTCCCGTGTGATTGAAGTTTATTTTTGAAGAGATGTGGTTGGCCATGCTAGTGTCGTGGAGGAAGTAGGTTGGAGAAACTGTGTTTACTCGTTTTTTGCTATATCATTGGGTGTCGTTTGCAGGATAGCCCTTGGGCTGTAAATATAGTATACTATGGGAGTATACGGGAATGTGTGGAGGTACATGTTTTAGTTTTTACAAGATAAAGTTTGTGGGCTTGGTTTGGAGATGAGTTTGGACCACAATTTTTATGGGGCCCATGTGTGTGTCGTGTTCTACCTAACGTAACTTTGACCTCTCGCGATGTAGAGGGTCCTCCTGTTCTCGATGGTTAATACCAGCAGAGTAGATTGGTTTCCCCTGATTTTGTTCTGGAGTAGGGTGGTTTCGCAATACCCACTCCATGTATTGTTGGCCAGTGTTTTACCATCCAGTAGGGATGGCCATAGTAGTTCCGGGATTACCCTCCACTAGAAACTGGGCAGTGGGTTTCTCATTGATTTCTACGGTTTTACCCATCAGCATAGACTGGGCAGTGGTTTTCTCACTAACTAGTTTGGGTTTACCCTCCAGGGGATACTAGGCAGTGGGTTTCTCATTGACTTCTTAGGATTTACCCTATAGTAGAGACTGGGTAGTGGGTCACCCGACGAACTCTTTGGTTTTACCCTCTAGCTGATACTGGTCACTGGGTCAACTGATGACCTATTAGGGTTTACCCTCCAGCAGAGACTAGGTAGTGGGTTACCCGACGACTTATTTCAATCTCAGTCATTTCTACTAGGCTATTCTATAGTTTGTATCCACGACTACTGGGGCGGGACCCTTGGTTGTACGGGTCATTGATGTGATAGCTTTGACTTTGAGAAGACTTCTTAACTATGTGACAATGACGTGGTGTGTCTTGACACTCCCCCAAAACTCTCAAGTATGAGGGGTGCTTTCCCCACTGAGGTGTGTCCTTATGACACAACCTAAATCTGTGCTGACAATTAAGTGCCACCCAAAGTGGATAGTGTCAAGGTGCGGTGATTTGATCCCCTGGACTTATATTTCAGTGTTGGCGTACGGATACTGGGCATCGTTGGTGTTTACTTCTGGTACTGTTGGTGAATCGCATTCTTTGGCTAAGAAACTTGATGGAGATCCCCTTATGATCTTGTACGGTATTCTTGATTGAGCATATGGATATTTATATAACTCAATATAGTACCCACTTCTTGGGTATGGTTACTCTCCTTCTAGGAGAGGCGAATATGCGCAAGGTATGCCACGTACTTTCTGTGTCGAGCTTCTTGGGGTTGTACGGGCCTACACTCCTGCTATATGTAGCGATGGCTCGATGAGAAGTTCTTCTTCTCATCGTTTCTAGCTCCTTGTGTTGGGACGAGTCTACTTACTTCCTCCTATTGTGTTCAGTTTTACTCATTACTACACTCTTGGTTGTACTCCATTACCATTCCCTATTCGATATAATTCTCACCTCTTCAGTACCTCCTTTATTGCTCCCTCGATCCTTTGGGGCATCCTACAGAGTATTTTTATACTCACCCCGGATTGGGCTTTGCCCGCACTTGGTGTGCCCTTGCAAACGACTGACAGGTTGGTCGTGACTTCAATGTAGCTTAGGAGTTCGGGATCTTGGTCCACATACATTGGTTGTAGTTGGGTTCCAGGTGTGGAACTCTCCCAGCTGTTTACTTTTGATTACCTATTGTCAGGTTGTGGTACTTTTCTAGTTGGGTGCGTGTTTTTTCCTTTTCATTTCAGTTTACCTTTAGCACCCTATTTGTAATATTTAGAGGTTGATGAACTTGTGGTTTATTTATAGTAGTTAGTACATTACTTTTCTATTTACTTTCCACTTATGAATTGAGTGGGCTGTGTGTGTGTCTAGGTACTCAGGAAAATGCCTCCCCAAGTTGTTTATTCTTCGGCGCTTGTTTCCAGCCCCTGGCCTATGGAGATGGGCTTTGGGTAGTTGTGGCTCGAGCCCGGGTAGGGTCGGTTGGTGACAATGTGTTATCATAGGTGGTTCATTCCTTGGGACGTTGTTCGGAAGTACCTAAAAAGGAATTGGTTTGGGCATAGGGAAATAATGTTAAAATGTCTCGATAGCGGCTCTCAGTCCAGGAAGTCTAGTGATGGTGCAACGACCGACGCATCCAATCACCAGAACCCTGATAACCCGCTTGTCAACTCGGAGTTCTTAGACCCTCAATGTAGGGAATATTGGATTGTGCATCACATAGGATTGCGTCCTTGACTATCCTTCCTGAGTCAGCTCCCCGTTTTTGTTATTTTTATATACACATGTGCTCATCTGACTGCATCACTCATTGATAATATTTCAGATTTTCTGAGAAGACAGCCATCCAGGATACTAGCTTTGTTTCATGACGACGACACTGTGAACTACGAGGCCTCAGTACATGACCCATAATGTGATTCTCTTTCTCTAGGTGGGACGGTAGCATCACCCCCACCTGGTGAGGAACACAAAATGCTTCAGCAGAGCAGACTGATCTTGAGTGCTGGTTTAGCGTGCTCCGTGAGGTCCAACATCAGAGACTGCTGAGGTTTAGTGGTGAGCCAGACTCTCAGGCTACAGAGGTATGGCATGGGATAGTGGTTTGCCTTTATAGGCTTGTGCAGACTCCGACAACTCTTATGGTGGCTTTGGCCGCCAGCCTTTTCCACAGAGCAGCTGGGCATTGGTGGAGTCTAGTGACACAGTTTCTTGACGATTCATCACTTTCGTGGGGCGACATTTAACTGCTGTTTTGGGAGGAGTTTTACCCCTCCTACATACATTCCATTCGGATCCAGGTGCTCCTATAGTTTTGGTAGGGAGGTATGACAGTGACTGAGTATGTGACTGGTTTCGCAGATCGTGCACGTTTTTACCTGAACTTGGTCCACGATGATATCTTCCGAGCATCGATGTTTAAGTAGGGTATCCGAGAGAGATTCCTGCAGTCATAGTACCCTTGGGAATTTCTACATATGTAGGGGTTCTAGATCAGGTACTAGTGATAGAGAGCTTCCTGTAACACTCTACAGTTCGTGGTGGATGTAGGCTCGATAGAGCCGAGATGTCTACTGCGGCTAGCAGGCGTCAGCAGACAGAACCTCGACGCACGCGGCCTTCCACCCACTAGTTTTGGAGACGTGTTCATGCACCACTATGTAGCAAAGTGCAGGGCCTTAGTCGAGGATACCCTTCTGTGAGTGGACTTCGGGTCGTGGTCGTAACCCACAGTGTTGTCGGAGGGCACCAGGGCATCCTAGAGAATGTCAGTGCTATGCTTGTGGTGGCTGCGGTCACATAGCATGGAACTGCCCGACCGGGAGCACTGAGAATATTGGGTAGGTAGCAGGTGAAACACCATGACAGAGGCAACATCGTGATCAGAGTTTCTCCTAGAGATGTGGTTCTAGCGGAGGAGCAAGGGAAACTGGTAGTGGTGACGACTTTATGAGGTCTTCCCATCCCCACCAAGATGTCCACATCAAGCTTCGAGAGCTGACAGTTGGGACCACGGATAGCTGAGAGATTTGGATGTCTATGATACTGCAGAGCATGAGGTGATAAGAGGTACTCTCTACAGATCTTCTAATTTTTAAAGTAGAATTGTTGGGCTCTCTGTGTGAGATGTTTTTCCCCCTGGTCATTATTTGAGTTGTTACCAGAGTGGTGTGGGGCGTTGGTGTAACCCTGTGTTGGTAAGGTCAAAGGTGTGAAACCTTTTCTTTAGTCGATGGTGTCGGCTACTTCGCTCTCTGAGCGTGTAAGAGATTCTGGGTCGTGGGACATCAACTGTGAAATCTTGCGTGACCATATATCTTTGGGTGTTTCACCATATGACTATTCAGAGGGAGGGAATCATCAGGATTTGTCCCATGTCCAAACAGTGACTCCAGTCGCGCCGTAGGACGTAGGGGTTCAGTCGAAGAGGTGAGCTACCCTTGAGATCCATTGGGTCGTTTGAGACTGTGTGAATGGATGGGGCGGATCCCTACAACTTTACCGTAACCCCAAAAGATGGTTTGGGTTCATAGCGTCTCCCATGTGATTCACCCGAGAATAATTGTGGATGCTCCTATGCACGTCATCGGCAATTGAAGACCTCGCGTGAATAGATCAAACCCTATGGTATGTGTGCGGTGATGCAATAGTATGCAAGTGTTCTTCTGGGTGTGGCAGAGCCACGTGCGGGCTTAGTACCCTAAGTTGTCCCCTGGTTTTGATTTTCGGGGACGAAAAGCCAGAAGGATGGAATGATGTAAGAACTCGGTTTTTTCTATAAAAGGATTTGGAATATTCTTAATGTTATTCCAGAGTAGCGCCTTCAGACGGCATGCAATTCCGATCCCCGGTGTGGCCAGAATTAAATTTTCACTGCATTCACACTGGGCACACAAAATAAATGGGATAACTCCTAAACGGTCCTTCAGATCAGAAATCTGAGTTTGTAGATGGGTCCAAAATGGGGCATTTACTCTAGGAATGACATAGAACATGCCAGCGCGGGACGTTGGAACCCCTCGACCGTTAACAGAACGCTAACGGATAATTAGAAATAATTAATTTAATCGTTTATTGGTTAAACTCATGTATCTCTTAAATGGTTGCTCGGAATGGAAAACTGAGGGCACCGTTGAGTCTGTAGAGGCCCGTTTACCCTAGGAGAGGTATTAGGATCAAGGTAATGGGACTTCTGCGGAAAATTCCACCAGGGGAATTTCTGTAAGTTAGCGGCCTCAGACGATAAGTTTTATAACTTTTAAACGAGGCCTCAGATTAAAAATCAGAGACCTCCATTTTGCTCAAGAGGTGGTGTTTACACTAGGAGAGGCTTAACCTCGACCTCATCGAGAGTTTCAGATGCGGGTTAAATTTGGGGTTTAAAATAATTAAAATTTTAATTAATTTTCCGTTATTTAAACCAACCCAACACTCTATTCCCCACCTTGGAAATCCTCTGGTGAAAATTCTCAAGCTCACCCAAGGCGCTCTCCCTCAATCTCCAACCATCCTCTCCAAGGCGCAGCCGAACCCGACTCCGGCGGATCGCACATGAAGCTTCGAGCAATGCCCAAGAGGTAGGATCATGCGTTTTTTGTTTTAAACCTCCACCCCATCATTGAAATCAGATATATATTCTTTGATTTGCCGTTATTTTTTTGAGTGAAGCCCATAATTGTGTAGCAGTTGTTCTGATCTTTCCGATGCATATTTCTGTTTTGACTTTTGAGCTTTGAGGCATCCGCAGGTGTCCGATGAAGTTTCAGGTGGTTTCTTCATTTTCGAGTGAGGTTCCGGCGGTCTTCAGCGGCTCGACAGCAAGGCGGCACGGCGTTTGGCAGCAGGGGAGGCCTGCGGGGCGGTCGAGCGAGGCGCGAGCTGGGGGCGACGATGGGCGGGGCGGCCTGCAGGGTGGTCGGCGCACAAATGGAGGACGGGGGTCGTGGCGCACGACCCCGTGGGGGAACCAAGACCTACATCTTGTGGGTCTTCATGCAGGATGACTTTCCTACATGGCTAAGCTGTGGGCCAGTGCTGTGATTCGGGTCGACCCAGACCGGATGGACATGCCGCACAGGCCGGTCCAGGTCAAGGGGCATCGTCCCCTCCTACTTCGGACACCCGTAACTTTTTATACGAGTGTCCGTTTTGCATTCCGTCTACGGCACTGTAATCCTTAGATAGATATAAAGGTTTTGATATGGTCTCTGTAATTTTTAATTCCCTAGAAATAGGGCTCTGTGGAACGGCGCGTACGTTATGTGACGTATCATTTTTAGTATATTCTTGTTTTGAGTAGAGTGGACACATCCGAAGTCCAATTTGAGCACTGTTAGTGGCGTTGTGACCCTAGAATAATGATGATGATTTCCAAGATGATTTCAGGCATTGAAGCCAGAGTTGAAGAATGGGCCCATGACCCGTCTTTTATGCTGTGAGAAGCGTTTAACAAATTTTTCATCGTACATCCATTCGGGGAATGCGAGAAGTAGTTTATGGGTGTTTTTCTGAGGGCATTACAATGGAACAATGTTCCTACTTTAATACTGCACGATGGTGCAGGCCCCATGAGGGTCGTTTAGGGAGTTTGCGGTGATTTCTAAATTTATCATAGGGTTTCCATTTCAGACAGGTGATTATTCAATCTTGTGTACTTTTACGAGGGGATCGCATCGGTGTGATCCGTTCGATGTGCTTTGGGACTGGGATGCGGGTCCCACGAAGTACCGCTCGTGTGCGGTATGACGAAATGCATCATTTTCTCCTGATATCCATTCCCCACAAGTGAACAATCAATTCGACGTATCTTTCTAAGTAGATCTCAATGGTGCGATGCACCTGACAGTTTTCAGAGGGAAGGATCAGGACCATTGGATGGTTTTTGGTTGTAAAGCGGTGTTGGAGTCTTTTCCATTAGATATCCATTGGAGGCAAGTAAATATTCTATATCACATGTTTTTTTGCGAGGATTAAAATGGTATGATCCGTTTGGATGTGCATAATCTGTTTTGAGTTCTCATTAAATGTGGAAGAATAAAAGGCGTACCAGTGGTGGTTCTTCCTACGGTGTTTGTAGAAAACCCTTGGCATGTGATCGGAATCACTCTCGTGTAAGTGAAGTTTATGTTTGAAGAGATGTGTTTGGCCATTCTAATGCCATGGAGGAAGTAGTTTGGGGAAACTGTGTTTATGACTTTTTTCATTGACATTGGGTGTCATGTGAACGATATCCCATGGGCTAGAAATGTAGTATACTATGGGAGTATACGAGAATTCTTGGAGGTACATGTTGTATTTTGTACCTGAGAACGTTTGTGCACTTGGTTTGGAGATGAGTTGGGGACACACATCGTGCGGGCCCCTTGTGTGTTTCGTGTTCTACTTTATGTACCTTTGACCTCTAGCGATGTATATGGTCCTCCTATTATCGATGGTTTAGACCATCAGGGTTGAGTGGTTTCCCTTGGTTTTGTTCTGGAGTTGGGTGGTTGTGTGATACCCACTTCATGTTTTGTTGGCCAGTGTTGTACCATGTAGTAGGGATAGACAAAGAAGTTCTATGTTTACCCTCTAGTAGAGACTGCGTAGTGGGTTGCTCATCAACTTCTTCAGGTTTACCCTCTAGTAGAGACTGGGCAGTGGGTTGCTCATTGACTTCATCAGGATTACCCTCCAGCAGAGATTGGGCAGTGGGTTTCTCATCAACTTCTTCAGGTTTACCCTTTACCAGAGACTAGATAGTGGGTTGATCATTGATTTCGTATGGTTTACCCTCTAACAAAGATTGGACAGTGGTTCACTCGACAAACTCTTAGGGTTTACCTCCAGTAGAGACTGGGAAGTGGGTCACTCGACGACCTCTTAGGGTTTACCCTCCAGAAAATATTGGGCAGTGGGTTACCCGATGACTTTTTTCAAACTCATTCTTTTCTACTAGGCTAGTATGTGGTTTGTTTCCATGACTACCAGAGAAGGACCATTGGTTGTACGGGTCACTGATGTGATAGATTTGACTTTGAGAATTCCTCTCGACTGTGTGAAAATGATGAGGTGTGGCTGGACGCTCCCACAGATCCCTCAAGTACGAGGGGCGCTACCCCAACCAAGACACGTCCTTGCAACATGACCTAAAACCATGCAGGTGAGTCAGTGCCGCCAAAGGGGATAGTGTTAAGGTTCGGTGATTTGAGCCCCTTGACGTACATTTTGGGGCAGGCGTACGGATACTGGGCATCGATGATGTTTACTTTTGGGACTGTTGGTGAATCAATTTCTTGGGATGAGCTACGGGATGGAGATCCCCTTATGATCTTGTTCATATTTCTTGATTGAGAATATGGATATGTATATAACTTATTCCAGTACCCGCTTCTTGAGCTTGGTTACTCTCCTTCCCAGAGAGGAGATGACGCACGGGGTATGCCACATGCTTTCCGTATCTAGCTTATAATGGTTGGACAACCCTACTCTCTTGTTATCGGTAGCAAAGGCTCGATGGGAATTTCATCTTCTCGTCATTTCTAGCTCCTTGTGTTAGGACGAGTCTACATTCTTCCTCTTGTTGGGTTGAGTTGTACTCTTTACTTCACTCTCGGTTGTACTCTATTACATTTCCCAGTTCGATCTTCTGCTAACCAATTCAGTACCTCTTTTGTTGCTCCCTCGAGCCATCGGGGCATCCTACTAAGTATTTTTATACACACCCCTGCTTGGGCCTTGCCCTCATTTGGTGTGCACTTGATGATGACAGATAGGTTGGTCGTGACTTCAGTGGAGCATATGAGTTTGGGATCTTGGACCACATATGGTGGTAGTATACAGGTTCCAAATGTGGGACTCTCCAAGCTATTTACTTTTATTTACCTATTGTCGGGTTGTGGCACTTTTCTGGTTGGGCGTGTGTTTTTGTCTTTTCTTTTCACATTACCTTCAACACTCTCTTTGTAATGTTTAGAGGTCGATGCACTTGTAGTTTATTTATAGTAGTTAGTACTTTACTTCTATTTTTCCTCTGCACTTCTGCATTGAGTGGGTTGTGTTTGTGTGTATAGATACTCAGGAAAAGGCATCTTTGAGTTGTTTAGCCTTCGGCGCTTGTCGATATCCCATTTTCTATGGAGGCAGGCTTAGGGTAGTTGCGGGTTTAGCCTATGTATGGTCAGGTCGTGAAAATCTATTTCCTTTTAAACCATTATTAATTTTCATTTGTAAAACCATATTTTCGGAATCTTGAAGGTTTTTAGAACTAAGTGGTTTTATAAATTTATGTCATTATACTTTTTTAATCATATTTTTCCCTAAGGTTAATAACAAATTTTTATAACCAAATTTAAATGTTTGAATGAAATTTTTAAAGGATACAATTCAACCAATATTTTATATTGAGCATATACATAATTATTTCGATCCTGAAATTTGTAACAGAGGTGGTCTCTGAAAAACATATATTCACATATAAGTTTTCTTTCTCATGTTTTCATTGTTCTATATTTTTATTTGTTAGTATATTTATCCATGTTTACAAACATTTATTACTAATAAGTTTTTTTGGAACGATATTTTCTTCTGGATGGCAGGAATGAATGTTGGTTCAATTGAAAATTTTAATCATACTAGAAACCCTATATTTGATGAGAGTAATTATGAATACTGGAGATATCGTATGAGGGCATTTGTTATTAATATTGGAGTAGACACCTTTTTTATACTTTCTGGAGATTACAAGATTACTGATAAGTAAGTCATAAAAGTTAATAATAATGAAAAGTCATAATATCAACTAAACTACAAGGTATGCAATTCATTGATGTGTCCCATGACTAGGAATACATACAGTCATATTTCATCTTGTGAGGATTCCAATTGTATTTGGATGAAATTGGAGGCTACTTATTTAGGTACATCTAAAGTTATAGAAAATATAATATCTCTTCATAGAGAAGAATAACAGGGATTTCTATTTCTTTATGGAGAACCAGCATGTAAGGTACAACAGAGGTTTAGGAATATTCTTAATTGTTTACATTCCATGGGTGAAAATGGTTTAGAGTGCGATGTCCTTATGGACTTGATTATAGATATCATGGTTAATGACTTGGAATCTATGTGAACGACTATTGATGAGAATAGGAATGTGTGTCATATTAATCTGGATGACCTTTCTGTAACTCTTATTCAACATGATACATAAATGTAAACTGATTCTTATTTTAATAATAAGAAGAAAGTAAATGGAAGTGTAGCCTTTACATCTACTAAAGAAAAGACTCTTTAAAGTGTTACTAGATCCAAGACGAAGAAAGATAACATTTTATGTCAAAAATGTGAAAGCGAACATTCTTAGAATGAACTAGATAATCTTGCTCGAAGGATGAACAAGATAGTGGGAAAGAAATAATTTCAGTGTAAATATAAGAAGAAAGAGTGAAAGGAAAATATTTAATCTGAAGTTACTTGTTATGAATGAAAAAGATCAGGTCATATAAGGCTAGATTGTCTTATGCGTAAGAGAAATTATAGAAAGACAAAGAATTCTGAGAGGAATAGAAAGAATTACTACAAAGCTAAAGATAAAAATGTTTTAAAATCCACTAACACATGGAGTGCTAGTTGTGAAGAGTTTTCCGATGAACCCTCAGAGTATGAATCTTCTAGTCAGATGAATCTTGTTTTACTTAACAAGTTACATATTGAAAATAATTTTTTAATGGCCAATTTACAAAATGCAGAATCTCTAACCATTGTATACTTGAATGGTAATTATAGTGATAGTAAATATTATGAATCTTCGGAAGAAGAATATTCTTCTGATAAATATAATACGTAACCTACTTATGTAGAGGTTTCTAGTTTTTCTAATCTCCTTGAGAATGAAAATTCTAAAGACATGGAAAAGCTTTATAATGAAAATTCAATAATTTCTATAATTACTAAAGAAGTATCAGATCTTTCTAAAGATCTTGATGCAAAAATCTATAATTTTTGATGAGTTTCAAAAACCCTTGGGGAAGTTTATTCTTAGAAGGGTAAAATTTATAAAGATTATGAAAAAGTAATATCTATGAATAATGTTTTAGAGTCTAACTCTAGTTCTAAAAATAATGTTTTTGAAGATAAAAACATAGTTATTAGACAAAACTCAGAAATATTTTCCTTGAAGAAGTGTTATTAAATCTTTACCTTTAGTGAGGAAAACTTTGAAACGATGTATTCTCAAATACAACCTATAAGGAATAAATCTATATTTGGTTATACTCATTCAAAAACAATTTTTATTAATAATTATTTGGTTACTCAAAGTGATCTATTAGGAACTAAGGGTCAATGTGGTTGGAATTGGGAAAAAAATTATTCCTTAAAAAAAGACATTAGGTTTTCATAAATCATATTATTCCAAAAAATGTGGATTCTTAAATTTTTTTCTTTTCGAAGTTTCTAGATATAAGAAAGTTTGCGTTCTGAAATTCTAACACTCTTATTTTTAAGAAAGTCAAGATAATACAAACACCAATACCTTTTACATGGATATTTGATGTTCCAGGAACATTATTGGTAAAAAAATATATTTGAATGTATTTTCAAGATGAAAGGAGGAAAAGTAACTTTTAGATATAATGCTCAGGGAGAAATTATGGGTATATGTAATACTGTTTTATTGGAAAAACATTTATTTCAAATGTTTTATTTGTTAATGTTCTTAGGCACAATCTTGTTGAGATAAGTTATTTATGTAATAAAGGTTACCTTGTAAATTTAGGATTGATAAGTGTTTAGTACACAATTCTAAGGAAGAGTTTATTATTTTTTCCCATATACAAGAGAATGTTTACACACTAAACATAAAAGACCTTAAGAGTCATGATCTGCCTTATATTAGTGAAATGGAAGATCATTATTAGTTATGAAATAGAAAGTTAACTCACTATAACCTTAGGAAACTATGAAAAATTTCTAAGAAAACAAAATTTAAGGATCTACGTAAGCATAGATTTGATTCCTCAAAAGTTTATGATCCTTATCAATATGGAAAGTAACATAAATATTATTTTAAATCAATATGTGATTCATCAACCATTGATGCATTAGAGTTGGTGAATATGGATATTTTTGGTCCAACACAAACTAGAATAATTTGAGGAAAATATTATGTATTTGTCTTGGTTTATGATTCCACTATATTTAGATGGGTCTATTTTCTAAGAAACAAATCTGAATATTTTTCATATTAAAAAATTTTTAGAGCCCAAGATAAAAATGATAAAAACCGTCCATTGATAACTACTCATAGTGATCACGGAGGATAATTTCAAAATATTGATTTTGAAACTTTTTGTAGTAGAAAAGGAACTACTCATTACTTCTCAGCAGCAAGAAATATTCAACAAAATGGTGTTGTTGAAAGAAGAAACAATCTTCTTAAAGAGATAATAAGAACCATGTTTATTGAATATTCAGTAACCAAATATTTTTTGGATGAAGCTGTAAGTACTGCTTTTTATAATATAAATCAAGCTATGATTACACCTTTTCATAAAAAAATCTTTAAATGTTATGGAACGGTAGAAAACCTATATTTCCTACATCATGGTTTTTAGTTGAAAGGTATTTATTTTGAATACTAAATTAATCTACACATATTCTCACCTAAATCTGATGAAGAAATTTTACTAGGTAATTATTTTGGGTCGGTCTCGAAATTCCCAATGGTTCCATATCCGATTATCGTGGACCTACTTTCCAAAGGCAGGTGTTCACTCGGTGGTTTGGATAGTGACTCCTAGGAACTCACATTGGTCGAGAGGATGGAAATTTGGGCTCATCAAACCATTTTTGGCATGAATTTTTCATGTTCCAGGACTCTCTTATAGATTTAAGACATATTCATATGTTCTCGAATCTTTGGTTTATACCCAAGAATATTATCGACAGATTACTCCTCGTTGGAAATGGTTAGCTGGACACAGGGGTTTAGAATCATTTATGACCAAGGGTTTCCATCCCTTGTAGGATTAATGACCCCGAGGAGTCTGGACTCATTGAGGAGACACTAGGAGTGGCACGATGAACCAATGTGAAGATAGTCGTATAGAGCGGTCGATGGGCTTGAACCTCAGGGAGGCTTCCTATATACCCTAACTCGGAGACATGGATCAAATTCCACGTAGTTCCAATAGGATTGGGCATTACACTCTAAGGTGGCCCATAGTAATGGATTGAGGTTTACACTCTGAGGAGGCCCAAGGTAATGGATTGGGGCTTACAGTATGAGGAGGCTCATAAGAAGATTTCATGGTCGATGCTTACTCAAAGACCACGTGAGTCATGCTCAGTGTGAGAAACAAGAGGCAGCATGGACCAGATGATCACGTCGCGAAAGGTGCATCCATGGGAAGTGGATTTGTTCATATTCATAGGGCGGCCCAAACGGTTTGGCTTTACTTCAAGAAGGATTCCCATGGCGACAATGCGCAGCGGGAGAGGGACTTGGCCCGAAAGCAGGATGAAGAAACACCCTTCCCCACTACCCTCATCCATGGGCCTGGTCGTGGGGATGTGTAGAGGTTCATGTGGGATTATTTCAGATGGGAATACTTCCACGCCCCAGAGAGGGAGACGTGCCCCTGTCCAGACAAGTGGTGTGGCAAAAACGGGGATCCTGGGATCGGATTCCGCATTACTGTGAGAATGTGAACCTAGGAATGCTTTGGGAATCCACCCAAGGTTCGGAGAAACCCCTTCGTCCATGCTTACCGTGGGTATGTGAACTCAAAATAGCGCGCTGATGCCCCTGAAGGTTACATCACACGGGTGTAGTGGTTCCGGTGGAGGCCTCGGCTCGGGGCCGATGATTGGGCCAATTAGGGAACTGCGGAGGATCATGCCAGATTGGAAGGATTTTATATTTCTTAGGGAATGGGAACTATGAAAGATTTGATGGGCCACATGGGTATATGTGGAGTGGAACTGTTCATATAGTGTGGTGTTACGCGGCTGGATAGGCCATCCGCAAACTAGGGTGGTCCGCGGACAAATGGGCATCCCGCAAACTAGGGTGGTTCACAGCTTGTTGAACATCCGATGATCCTGGGTGGTCCGCACCTTCAGGATCGGCCCATGTACT
This sequence comes from Viscum album, assembly GCA_963277665.1. NCBI lineage: Eukaryota > Viridiplantae > Streptophyta > Magnoliopsida > Santalales > Viscaceae > Viscum > Viscum album. Next base: position 1,077,023,697 of record OY728129.1, read on the forward strand.
AGGTTTGTACGCGGAGGGATCCATGCGAGTAGTGGCGACCAAGGGAGACACCGGTTGGGGGTTCGTCAGTCTGGGCTTCGCCCATGTAGGAGGGTGATATGTGGTGCGATAAATCAGAAAAGTGGCATTACCTCCCTTGTCTTTGGGGAGTTCATCCATGGAGGTTCGATGGTTCGCGGTCTCTTTTCTTTTTTATTTTACGTTTTCGGTTCACCATGATATTATGCATTTTTGTGTCCTTATTAATTCTGTTCCAGCTTCATACCTGCTCTGGTTCGCGAATTGGAACTTCATTTTTTGAAAAATTATATAGCACCTGTATAGGGTTATTTCTGAACACCACTGGTCCTGTGCCAAAGATCAAGCGCCCTAGGACTCATCCTTCTCAACATTCATGAACCATCCCATGTTCTTACTGGGCGATTCTAGAGGCGGGTGACTACATTTCATGGGGTTATGAGGTGCACCCCGGTGTGCTGCCTATGCTCAGGCTAGCAGGTTTTTTTTGCAATGTTTCTGAGCGGGTGGCTATATCCTTCTTGGGATATCACCCCAGGGGTCATAGATTTCACCTTGATGATGGATGTTAAGCTGGCAGAGGGTCGCCTGGTGATCTTGGTCGTGCCCACATTGTCTCGTATTTATGAACTACTAAGCCACATGCGGGAGGGTGGGCCACCCTTTCGTCTAAGCGGGTCATTTAAATTTTTATATGGATGGATAGTGAATAATTGAAGTTGTTATGAGTATTTTCATAACACAATCATCCCACTTCCTACCTTTCGGCCTACCCTGCTTGATATAGCGGGGGTTCATTTGAAGTCTCTCAGTTCCAACTAAATCATTGAGCTCCTGAGTGATTACTTCCAGTTTTCATTTTCTCCCTACCCCACCCCTTATGGAGACATGGTTGAAACCCACATGGGAGCATAGAGGAGCATTCTTACATGATTACACTATGGGACGGTTTTCTCCCTGCATGTTTTGACGGTGTTTCCCTATTCAAGTTGTATGCCCCACATCATTTTTCCGCCAGTTTGCATGTTTGAAACTCCATGTTTCCTTCCTCCACCCGAGGCTCAAGGACTGCACCCAGCCACTCTCTGTCAATGGTGGTTGATGCTGATGCGGGGGGGGGGGGATATGATACAAGCATTATCTTGCCTGGTATAGGAGCGGCTGCCAGCCCATCCTTGGATTACGCAAGAATATTGGTAAAACATTACCCTAATGGGATTCTGGGGAAGGTCGTCCAGTAGGTTCCCAAATCGGGAGTCACTGTGGCTATTGTTCCTATCACACCTTCCTCATCGGCTCTGAGGGAGGACCGACTGATGGCTCGTCGGTCAAAGTGACTTAGAGGATTTTCTTCTCCCATCCCCTCCACAGAAAACGTTCAGAGTGACCCAACCTTACTCAATGTGGATGAGGATGACCCTATGGCTTTGGGTCCTAGTGAGACAATTCCTGAAGTTTTTTTGGCCGATACCGTACTTAGAAACATGATTCCCAAGCCTGAATCGGGTTCAGAAGCTTTAGGTCTTCCAGCATTGGAACCATCATCTAACGCACACTTTCTTGCACTGGTCTCAATGCTAGAATTCATTCTCGTGCCGTATAGAAAGGATAAAAATGATCCTCGTGTCATGGCGGGCCATCGAGCAGTGCATAGGTGGGTCTGGCCCCAGATTTGTGAGATTCTCACCAAAACTCCTCTGGCTAAAATGGAAACTAAAACTGATGCCCTCCAATAAATCATCCTGGGTTTGGGTCGGGTGGCTTTGACTGTCAGTAGTTTTATTTTCTCACTTTGCCAAGTTGTCATTGCCTGTGAATAATTTGCTACTGGGGAGAGAAATCTTTCTTAAGTCGCTGCCTCTAATTGTTGGACCCGATCCCTAGAGAGAGCCATGATAACGCTCCATCAGCTGATAGCACAGGAGGCGAGCTCTCGAGATCAGGCGGCCGTCATATCTTCCATGTTGTATGAATGTGAAGGATGAACAACGATGAGGAAGGATGAATTATCAACTATGACTGGTCTCCTTGAAGACACCAGGAAAGGGATCAACGATCTCCAATCAAATGTGGAGCATACTCGTTCGGTGGCTAAGGTTGAAACCAGAGAGAAGGTCATACTGGAGCATACTTGCAACAACCTCTGACGCATAGTCGCTGATCTAGTGTAGAGGGTGATCCAGGCTTCTTTGTGACTGTCAGATCCATTCCTGTGCAATCCCTTTTTTACCTCTTTTGTCGTGGTGAGGGAGAGGCCCCCAGCTTGTGGACCCCCCCTTTTGTATGAACGGAATGCAATCTATGTCAATATTCCTTTCCCATAAATTTTTATTGTTACTAGAACAATTATTGCTTAAATAAAAACTCACTAAATCATAATTACTCATAATTCAAGAAAGTGATAAAAGATGAAAACATGCGCTGACTTTTTCCCGAACCATGGGATCCAGCAAGCATAGTTTGACTATTTCTAGGGTTTTGTAGAAAAACACCACAATTTTTTTTTCTTTTCATGTTAATGACCTATTTTTTCTTGGGCCTGTTTGGTGTGGACCCAGTGGGTATGAACTGACTTTTCTTAGGTCGCCCCTTTCGGGTTTTCGGCCTAACAGGAATTTCGCCACTTTTTGTGAGCGGTTTAAAGCCCCACCGATAGTACTATCATTACTTATGTTTTAGGTCAAACATCTTTGACCAGGTCTGGTGGGGCGAGGGAACCAATGAGATTTGGTTGATTAAAAGATGTCTTGATATCCTTTAGATGCATGTTGGGGGAAAAGTGTGTTCTGATTTTAATGACATGCAAGGCATGTCTTAAGGCATGAGAGTCGTATCGGCGTTCAAAGGTAGGAATAGCATCGCTTAAGGAAATAATACCATTGGTAGATGGGCCAGGGAGATCAATATGCAGAGCCAATAAATGCATGATATGAATAATCATGAAAAGGTGTCCTTAAGTAAATGATTCCCCATTTATGATGGCCTAAGGACTTCATGGAATTATGGCTTATGGAAACCGTGATTTGTGGCTTGGAGAATTATGAAAACCACCGGGGGTGGTTCTGAAAGGGAATGTGACATGTGAAAAGGGTTTTTGGACATCTGTGTTGATCTGCAGTGTGGACTCAGGGTCCCTGTCCTATGCATTTATCTAGAGTAAAGGATGGTTGGAGCTTGGCGCAGTTTAAAGCCATGAAGCTGGGACATCCTTCAAAGTGAAATGGATTCTCCTGGTTCTCGGTAATCTCATCAGAGATGTTCCTCCATATTCTGGTAGGGTTATGAAAGAGGCTGGTAAATAGTAGCTTAGAGGGTTTTGGAATCCCGGGATAAAAAAGGGGGCTCAAAGGCCAGAAGGCGTATGGAGAGAAGCATTGCCTATGGAAATCATTCCTTTGGTAGACAAGCTAGGGGTGATCAATATGCAGAGTCACTGAGGGAATGGTATGCATAGTCATGCAAAGGTGTCCTTGTGTGAATGATTTCATTCTCCTGATAGTAGATCTACTTCAAGGAAGTTTTTGATTTGGGACCACCTGGGGTTGTTTATGAGAGATCATCTCTTTCCGAGTACAGAGTATGGTTAATGAGGAGAGTGTGCCTGGATATGGGACGATCATCTATGCTAAATTTCCCAAGAATAGATGAGGTCATCCCTTCGTACGCTGGTGTGAGAGGGTTTATTTTTTAGTTCTAACCTGTTCACTGAGGGACAAAGAACATCCTTTATTCCTTACTGAACCATGATAGGTTTGGCCATACAGTTTAACTTCATGTGTTAAGGATGACTTCCGGGCATTTTAACGTCATGCGGTAAAGATGAGGAGCATTATTAAAGGATGTGGTACTGTTTGACGTCATGCAGCAGGGACAAGGGCATTTTTAAACCAGTGAAAATTCCTGTAGTTGGATGAATTTACCTTAATGTTTAATGCTTGGTCTTTGAAGCTTTATTCCAAGTGTTCATGAAGTTCCGTGCAGTTTATCGTCATGCAGTAAGGACATAGTTGCAAAGGCTACTCTTGATCAAAATTTAACTCGGCTTGAACACCATGCCATACCCAAGACGTAGAGAGGGGTTGATGTTGTAAATCATGGTTCTGGGGTTTGTTGGATCATGGGAAATTTTATGAGGGCTCTAAGGCTGATAAGCGTATGAAGCTAGGAAGAGCACCGCCTGAGGAATTCTTGCCTTTGGTAGACGAGCCAGAGGCTATCAATATGTTGAGCCACTAAGGGCATGGTAAGCATAGTCATGAAAAGGTGTCCATGGGTCGATAACATTCCACTTCTGAAGGCTGTGAATGTTTATGAGGATCCATAATCTTCTGGGCCTCGAAGTCTATTATCTGGTAAGAAAATATGTAGACATGTCGGGCAAATTTGGCCCTGGTTTCTATTAATGCTTTGGAAGATCCCTGTGCGTATTTATCTTGCGTACGGGGGTACACCTCCAGTCTATTCATTTTAATGTCATGCGGTACTGATGAATTACTCCTAGTTTAGTGGTCAAAGAGCTCGGACCATTGGGTGACTATTGTAGCAGTCACTCGAAGGATCACTGAGTTACCATGCTCTGATATACTCTGAACATGGCGGGGGATGAAGGTTGTAAACTGAAACTATGAGATTTCTCAAATCGTGAGATGTGGTGTGGGGGCTCTGAGGCTGAGAGGTGTACGGGGCTAGAAAGAGTATCACCTGAGGAAATATTTCCATTGATAGATGATCCAGGGGATGTTGATATGTAGAGCCATTGAGTCCATGGTATGCATAGTCATGCAAAGGTTTCCCCGGGTAGATGACTTTCCACTTCTGATGGGCAGGAATGATTATAAAAACATGAGATTTATCAAAACAAAGAGTTCGGAATATGGGGATAATGGTTTCCGAGCATACAATAAACATCTTCACTGTAATTGTTTGTTGATTCAAAGTAGCCTAGCTGCGGATTTTTATTCGTAGATGTAGGTTGTCTTGTCAACCACGGGAGGATACATTGGCTAACCAGGTTGGGATACCCGGGAAACGTTTTCATTGAAAGGTGGGGGGTGAACTTGTAAACTACTATGCCATAAATTTCTGGATCGGGAGATATGATGTGGGGCTCTGAGGCCAGTAGGCCTATGGAGCTATGAGGAGTATCGCCTGAGGAAATATTTCCTTCAGTAGTCAGGCCCAGGGCTATCAATATACAGAGATGCTGAGGGCATGGTATGCATAGTCTTGCAAAGGTGTCCACAGGTCGATCAATTTCCACATCTAATGACCGTGAAAGGTTATAAAGATCCATAGTTATCTGGTTCATGGAGTCTAATGTACAGAGAGGATTCATTCAAATGATCCAGGAGTATTTCTATCTCGTTTTTTCATATATCTTTGGTGGGACGACACTATGTTTGTGAAATCATTACATCGTGTGGTGAGGATGCGAAATACACCCCGTGAAGGTCTGGTCCGTACACGGGGGAAAAGGAATTTTTATCTTCGTATCCGTGAAGTTTAATGTCATGTGCTAAGAATGATGAATACTCCCAGTGCAGGTCTGGTCCGTACATAGGGGAAAGGGAATTTTTATCTTCTTATCTGTGCAGTTTAACATCATGTGTTATGGACAAAGAGTACACCCCGTGCCGGTCAGGCCCGTACACGGGGAAAAAGGCATTTTTATATTTTTATCAGTGTATTTTAACGTCATGTGGTAATGACGAGGAATACACCCCATGCAGGTCTGGTTCATACATGGGGGAAAGGGCATTTTTATCTTATTATCCATGCAGTTTAACGTCATGCAGTAAGGATGAGTAATACACCCCGTGTAGGTCTGGTCCATACATAAGGGAAATGTCATTTTTATCATCTTATCCATGGACGGTTGTGCCAGGGTGGGGGACCCAAGCATCAATACATTTCCTCTGAGGGCAGGAATCAAGCCACATGTAGTTATTTCCTGAATACGCCCCATGATGTTATGGTCCTAACATGGGGGGAGGGGCATTTTTGAACACTCTTATTTGAAGGGGTGGTTGGTCCAAGATGGGGAACCCTGGCGTCACTATGTATCCTATGTGGACAGGAATCAAGTCATACGTAGTTACCTTCTAAATACATTTCATGAAGGTCTAGTCCGTACACTATGGAAAGGGAATTTTTATCTTCTTATCCGTGCGGTTTAACGTCATGTGGTAAGTAAGAAGAATAAACCCTGTGCAGGTCTTGTCCGTACATGGGTGAAAGGGAATTTTTTCCTTTAATTTGGGTATGGTTGGGCCAGGGTGGAGGACCCTGGTGTCACTATGTCTCTTACAAGGGTAGGAATCAAGCCTCACGTAGTTCTTTTAACATAGTACACCCCATGCAGGTCTGGTCCATACATGACAGAAAGGGGAATTTTCTTAAACTCTTTTTTGAAGGGGTGGCTGGGCTATGATACAGAAGCAAGGTGTCACTACATATCCTATGCAGGTAGAAATCAGGTCGTACGTAGTTCTCTACTAAATACACCATGTGCAGGACTGGTCCATAAATGGGGGGAACGTGGAATTTTTAACATTTATTTGAGGAAAGCTGGGACAGGGTGGGGGACCCTGGCGTCACTATATATCATCCGAAGGAAGGAATCAAACCACACGTAGTTCTCTGAAAAGAGTACACCCCATGTAGTGACGGTCCATAAACAGGGGAAGGGGACATTGTTTTCTTAATTATATTCCATTTGGGAGTGGCTGGGCCAGGTTAGGGGATCCCGGCGTCGATACATATCCTGGGAAGGTAGGAATCAAGTTGTACATAGTTCTCTGAAAGCAAATACACCCCGTGCAGGTCTGGTCTATACACGGGGGAAGAGGGAATTTTTTAAAACTATTTTTTCCATGTAGATTATTGTCGTGCAGTAAGGATGAGGAATACATCACACCTAGGATTGGTCTATACATGAGGGAAAAGTGCATTTTTAAATCTATTTTGGGGATGGATGGGCTGTGATTGGGGACATTGGCGTCACTACATATCTTGTACAGGGCATGAATCAAGCCGTACGTAGTTCTTTGAGATTCGTGCAGTTTAACATCATGCGGTAAGGAAGAGATACTCTTAGTTTGCGGTCATATAATTTGACCGTTGGGTTCTTGGTATTTTAACATCATGAAGCTCAGATGATAACTGGTTTTATTTATGCCGGCGAGGATGGGATACTCTTAGTTTATGGTCATATATCTTGGACCGTTGAGTGCCTGGCAGTTTAACGTCCTGCAAGTCGGTCGATAACTAATTTTAGTTATGTCGGTGAGGATGATATTCTATTATTTTAGGGTCATAGAGTTTGGACCATTGAGTGCTTGGCAGTTTAACATCATGCAACTCGGATGATAACTATTTTTTAGTTATTATGCGAAATATTTCTTCAGAAAACTCGCATTGTTAGGAGGAATGGTGAACTACCCATCCATGGAGATCAGGGCATATGATCTGTTGGAATAGACCTTGTGTACAACATATGGTTCCTCCCACTTGGGATCCAATATTGGAGGTTTCTTTCTTGTTATCATTGGGGTCCGGAGGACCAATACAAATTCTTTTTCCAAGAAAGACTGGAGGAAGACCTTTTTATTGAAGGCTCGTGTAATCTGATTCTGGTACACTTCCAGATGGTGCAAAGTGTGAATCCGCTACTCGTCCAGCTACTCTAATTCACCTAGACAATTTTATGATCGCTCTTCATTGGATATATGATCACAAATAGCCACACTGAGTGAGGGTAATTGGAGTTCAATGGGAAGAACCGCTTCTGTTCAGTATACTAAGGAGTATGGAGTTGCTCGAGTAGCGGTGCCGATTTTGGTTCGGTAATCCAACAATGCATGGAGATGTTTATCCGTCCATGACTTCTTTTTCTTGTCAAACATTTTTCGGAGAATGTTTGAAAGGGTATTATTAAAATCCTCTATCTGTCTGTTGGTTGCTGCATGGTAGTGAGATGAGTGGCTAGCCTTAATGACAAACTCTGTGTATAGTTTCTCTAATTCAGCAGAGTAGAAGTTGGTGCCGTTATCCTTCAATATGGTATGAGGGACACCAAATCTGGTTATGATATTGGTTTTTACAAAGATGAAAATTCTTCTTTCCCTGACTTCCTTAAGGGGTACAACTTCTGCCCATTTGGAAAAGATGTTGGTTGCCGTGAGGATATTCTTTAGCTGTTTGGTTGTGGAGGGAGGATATGGTCTGATAACATCCATTCCCCAGATGGAAAATGGCCGGGAGTACTTAGCCTGATGAAGTAACTCTGGGGGTTGGTGTATGAATATGGCAAAAATTTGGTATGAGTAGCATTTTGTGGTAAAGTGCTTGCAATCTCATGCCATTGTGGGTCAATAGTACCCAATCCTTTGGACCTGATGGGAAATCTTAGACCCTGGTTGATGTGCTCCACATACTCCAACATGTACTTCAGTCATGATGGAGGTGGTTTCTTATCCATCAATGAATCTGAGGAGGTTCTTGTTGAGGCCTCATTTGTAGAGGACCTCTTGCTGACCTGCACAATCATATAGGACAATGTTGATTTCCCTTCTCTATATTTGGTATCATTCAACCCTATATAATTGAAGTTCTCCCTGTTAATGGTAGTTTCCAATGGGTGTCATCCAGCTGGTGGAAGGAGAATATGGCTCTAGGATAGGACTGAATTCATTGATCTCGTTCATCTTGCCCTGAACAAATGGAAAGACCATTCGGTGATGAGCAATACTGGTGACTGTTTCATCCCGGTATGGGTCAGCTAGGGCTGTGGTTGCGTTGGCTGATGCATCGGCCTTGGCGTTCTAAGACCGGGGAATATAGGATAATGTGGGTTCTATATAGAATTCTAACATTATCTCTCAAACATGGTCAAAGTGGGGAATCAACTCCTCCTTTTTGAAATTATAGTCACCATTGAATTCCTTGATGACCAGTTCCAAGTCACCTTTTACCTTATGGTGATGTACTTGTGCTTGGAGTGTGAGCTCCAGGCCTGCAATAAGGGCTTGATATTCCGCTTCATTGTTTATACATCCTTCTTAAAGGAGGACGGAATATGGAAAAACTACCTATTTTGGGGACATGAGTATTATCTCCATGCACACCATGTTAAATTTGGGATAGTCTATTATTTTCCCGGTTGGGCTTCAGGAGGCATCGTCATAGTACATTTACCATGTTGGGAGATCCTCTTGAACCACAGAGATATATCCATCGAGTAGATCAATATCAGGTACGGCGGTCCCTGTTGAAGGGTGATCTACCAGAATATCTTCTAACGCTTGGCCTTTGATGGCATTCTGAGGCACAAACCGGATGTCAAACTGTTGCAGGATGACTGCCCATCGGGATAGGTGCCCAGTCAGCTACGGGCGGCTAAGGATGTACATGAGAGGGTTATTACATGAGACCAAATGGACTTCATGATGCTGCAGATAATGTTAAAACAATTGAACTGCAAATTCCAAGGAAAAAAACTCTTCTCGATGTTTAAGTATCGAGTATCAGCATCAATCATGGTTCGGTTGAGGAAATAGAGACTCTTTTCACTACCAGCGTTGTTATTTTGTGTGAGGAAGGCTCCCAGTGAATGCTCTAGGGTCGTCACGTATAGAATGAGAGGTCTTCCATCCACCGGGGGAATGTGCACCGGTGGGCTTCAGTGGTACCTCTTTAGGCTGTCAATGCCTCTTGGAAGTCATCTGTCCATTGGTACGTGACTCCCTTCTTCATTAACCTACTAATGGGAAAACATTTTCCTACCAGGTTGGCAATTAACCGCATGATATAGTCCAAGTGCACGTGGAATGCTTTCAACCCAGTGATGTTGTGGAGAGGTGGCAGGCCAAGGATAGCCCTTGTCTTTTCAGGGTCAACTTCGATGCTACGATGGAATACAACGAAGCCAAGGAATTTACCAGAGGTAACCCCGAAGGCACACTTCAAGGGGTTCATCTTCAGACTATGTTGTCAAAGGTTGTGGAATATTGTCTCAAGATCTGACAGGTGATCTCAGTGCTGCCTAGACTTAACCAACATGTCATCTAAGTAGTATTCAACGAATCTCCCCAGGAATGGTTTTAAGATACGATGCATGGCATGTTGATATGTGGTTTCAGTGTTCTTGATACCAAAGGGCATGACTGTATAACAAAATATTCCTTGAGGGGCCCTGAAGGAGTTGGATTTTTCATCTTCTAGGGCAATCCTGATTGTATTATTCCTAGAATAGATGTCCATGATGGATGGAACCTCGTACCTGGCCATTGCATCGATTAATAACTCGGTGATCGGGACCAAGAAATCATCTTTCGAGCAATGCTGATTGAGGTCTCTGAAGTCAATGAAGATGGGGATTTGACCATTCTTTTTCTTGACAGGGAAGATGTTGGCCAACTAGATATGGATTTGGACCTCCAGAATGAAGCCTAATTTAATAAGCTTATCGACTTCAACCTCTATTTTGGCAGCATGTGAGGGGTGTGTCCTTCTGGCGGCCTATTTGTAGCCTCGGTGGTCTTCTGGCAGACCTACGTGATGCTTCGCCACATCGAGTTCGAGTCCAATCATTTTTGTGTAACTCCAGGAAAAGACATCTTGATGTTGTCTCAAGAAAGTGGTATATACCTCGTGCGCCTTGGGGGACATGGTTTTACTGACAAGAGTGGGCCTCAGGTCTTCCTCGGTACACAGGTTTATTTCTCTAAGCTTGCCCATAGTGGTAGAGTTACCTTACTCAAATGTTGGAGGTGCATCCCTAAGATCGTTCTTCTCTTCTTCTCCAAAATCCTCATCTTCTTAATCTGACGGTCGGAGAGTTTCTGGCCCGGGTTCTCAGGGGTTTGAGGGTGAGGCATCGTGGGCATCTCTACTCGAGTATTCATCCCCAGATTGTGGGTTGGAAGACGTTCCTGCAGTGTCACACCTGACTGTTATGGATAAAGTCATGAAGACAATTGAGTGTGTGTCCGAAATTGAATCCCTTCTCTCAATGTGGTTGATTGGCATTACGTAGTCTCTGTCGAGCTGTCGGAGGGGGTCATTAGGAACCATTTCTAGACCATTAGGAGTGGGGATAAGTCGATACCATCGGTCAATGGTTTTTTCATCTTTTTCTCATAAAACCCAACATCAATTTAGTGTGACTCAGACAGCTCGAAAGGGGACTTGTCCTCGTGAAATGTCACACTTTTCACATTGGGCAGTACTTAATACACTAATGGTAGGATGAAGGAAAGGCCATGTGCTTATGGATACATTTCCTTCCATGTAGTGCATTGAATACTATGTTCTATTGGACCACCATGAATTCCAAGTATGCCACGAGGTTGCCAAAATGGATCTTTAGCATAATTTTTCCCATTGGCTTCTGCTCGCTCCTGTCATAACCTAGCAGAGTCATGGACGAGGGTATTAAATCACCCTCACCATAGCCCAACTTATGGAGTGTTTGTAGGGAAAGGAGGTTTACTCTAGATCCGTTGTCAATAAAGACTTTGCATATATCAACATCATCTAGTGTGCCAGACACTTATATTAGTTTGATGTGTCTCTACACGATGGAATCATTATCTAGATCAATGAAGGAAATAACTACATTTAATTTATCCGAGTCAGTTTCTATCTGGTAAATCATTGCGGCCGCAACCTCGGCTTGAAACTCTTAAGGGCTGAGAAAGGTTTCTATAAGAGCCTCCCTGAGATCAGATGAAAAACTCTAGGCGTCCATGATGGACAATTTGGTTAGTACCGACACCAGCTGCTTAAGGAAGTCGTATTTCTGTTCCAGCAGCTGAAGCTTCTCCATTTGTGGGAGAGTTTTACCGGGATTCTTGGGAGTTAGAATACGTGATGAGGAGGGACCAACTGCAGGGTCAGATGCCGATGATGTCCCCACGTTCTGGGGACTCAGCCTGGCCAGTCTATTTGTGCGCACTAAGCATCTAGGTGCTTCTTCCTCCTCTGATGGGTACTGCAAAATGACGGGGTCAGAGTGGCCGCTTGTGGATGTGGAGGGATGTTCATTCTTTTTTTTTTGAGTCCGTTGAAGGACACTCCCTTGAGTTTCCACGATATTAACGTTTCGGTCCGAGTTCCTACGGTAGGGTTGGTTTCAGCCGCGACTGTGCCTTCCCTGGTATCCCCTTCCACTGCGATTCCTTTTCCCGGCTCCTCGTATTGGGAGCTCGGATACATAACCACACCCTTCTTCAGGGAACGATTACATAAGATGGATGACATTGATGGAGCCATAGATTGGTTATTCATCCTCTAACAGGTCAAACCTGGTTAATTTTCCCTGATGGTTCCATTTGGTGGGTCGGTTCCCGTGGTACCAAATTTTAGGGTATGAAATATGATAGCATCGGGGATAACTTTGGCCTCGTCGCGGACTTCTCATCTTTCCTTTGTCTCCTCCTTTGATTACACCTTGATGACTAACTCGTAGAGAGTTGTGAGGCCGATATTGTTGGATGTGCGGCGTCAGGGGCTGTTAGAGGCAACACTGGCTGCTATAGTTGAGCTCAGAGTATGCCCTGGGCTCGATTGATAGTCTCTTCAGTCATCCAGTAATCGAATTTCTTCCCCTTCATGATGATGCCTTCATGACACCCCTCCCATTCGTCAGAGCCGGTCGTAGAAATTTATGTCACATGTTATGGGGTTGGTCCCACCTCGACATTACCAGAGTCTACCATCCTTTGCTGGAGGTCCTTGAAAATGAAGCATTCCCGAATATTGTGCCCCAATATTTGATGGTAGGGAGAACAATCTGACCTGTCATCGCGGATGACTTATTCATGTTTCCTCGGATTCGGAAAGTGGAGAATGTTGAAATTCATGGTGGCGTTGAAGTAGTCGCGGACTTGGTCCTCTCGGAATGAGAATTCATTATGTCCTCATTCCTCAAACTGGTTCGACTTCTCCCCTTTCTGATCATTCCTTCTAGGCGGAGGCGGCCGCTGATATGCAGGGGGCCCTTGACGATGTGGTGGAGGCCTGAGTAGTGGAGCAGGAACATGGTCTGTCTTGAGCGTGACAGAGAACACTTCAGCTCTGGATGCTCTCTTTGCAAGAGCCTGCGAGGTTATTCAGGACTACAAATTGGTCCGCTGCAGGGACTCCTCGATTCTCTGGGCAATGGCCGAGAGATGTCAGAAGCCAATGGTGGACTCCACTGGTATGAGCGGAGTCCGCATCTCATCTCGAAGATTGTCGATGCATATGGAGAGAAACACACCATGAGTCATTAGACTTTTCAGAGAGTAGGTCAGACCTTTCCACCTGGAAACGAAATCTGAGACCCTATCGTTCTCCCTCCACTTTCTGTTCATGAGGTCGTTGACCGTTGTTTTGGGAAACATCGAGCTGAAGTGAAAGAGGAACATCTTCCAATAGTCTTCCCAGCTTTTTATTAACTAGGATGGTAGACTCGAATACCAGATGAAGGCAGATCCTTTCATGTTCTGTATGAATCATCTGATTTTCACTGCTTCTGGTTGTTCTGGAGTTCCCATCATCAGGTTGCAATAGGACAAGTAGTGCATCAAATGTTGTTCCAGATCGCCGGATCCATTGAAGATAGGGAATACAGGGCTCCGAAAATTGGGTGGAGGTGGTGTGTTTCTCATCCAATCTGGGTAGGGCTTCCGCTCTGGCTTTATCGTAGCACGTCGACCTTCCATTGATTCCAATCGATCCATTAGTGCCTCGATGGTGTTGGTGAGACCCTGTTTTACATATTTCTGGGCCTATTCTTGAGCAGGTGTAGCTCGAGGTATTGCTTGAGGATCCATCTCGGTTGGCACCTGGGGTGCATGTGCCGTTTGTGAAACCTTAAGAGGGTTCATGTGTACTCGATCCGATTTCATACTGAGTGGATGGAAGTCTTAATATTCATCCAGATCCACATTTAGATAGTTGGACGGGTCGGGCGCTTCGTTGGGTAGGAGCCGTGACCGTGCTTCGTTTTTCGGAGAAAACCTTTGTGTTTGAGGTGCACTCACTGGGAGCTCATGATGTGGCTGCTCATGGGATGCGCTTTCAATAAGATGGTTCCTCTGGAGTAACTCAGCGTTAAGCCGCCTCAATTCTTTCATTTCCTCTTCCTGTCGAGGGAACCTCTCTTCGAGCATGAGCGACTCGTTTTTATCGAGAGAGGGGGCAAGTTAAGGGCAACTGATCCCTTATTCATATCCTTATTGGAATATCGCATGGTCAACTAAGGAAGGCTAGCTTAAGGGGAGGCTATATTTAGAGTGGCCCTCTGGTTCCGGGTGTGTACACCTTGTTGTTCGTTGTGAGTCACAGCCTGACCGGAACCGTCGTCTCCCGATCCATCTGGATTTGCATCATCCTCGGTGCTACCTATGGGGTTAGCCTCTATGGCATTGATGGATACATATTGCAGGGTGTTGAAGAATTCATCTTCCTAATATGAAGAGGATATCCCGTGTCTTTTTCTGGCCTTCCCCCTCCTATCCCGGGATTGATTTCGGGCTCTTTGACGAAGGGTGACGTGGAGAGTTCTCTGATGGGATCTTATGGTACACCTCCCTTTCAGAAGGGATGATGATTCAAAAGACGGGATAGGACAGGAACCCTCCTCTTCTGAATGTCCTCCCTATATGGGAGAAGACTGATTCTCATGGGGGGTTGTTGAGGAGGTAATAATGCCCCCAACCCTGAGGATTGGGGTAGACCCTGGATTGCGGGGGAATTGGTTGTTAAAAATTCCCCCATCCCTGCAGGCTGGGGATGAACGTGGATTGCAGCGGTGGATGCTACTATCACTACATGCCTAATCTTGCATGCCCCATTCGGGGATGAATTGGGATTGGTGAAAAGTTCTTCTGTTAATCAATCCCTTCTGGGGAGGCAGGAAATGACAGCTGATTAGCCTCTCTTAGGCGAGAGGCCTATTGTATGCTCTCGGTGGCCGGATTCAAAATTTATAGAATGGATTGTTCCCTTCAGGCCTGATGCTTCTGGGACTTACTCAAGACCAAACTCTGTTGTGTGTGTTGCCTTTCGCGAATAGGGAGACCACTCGATTGTTTTTTTGACGTGATGACGTTGCAAGACACCATGTCGAACGGGTTCTTCTGGGTAGGGAGCAGAGTGAAATGCAGAGCTCCATAGTCTCCCCAACCACTAATATGGACTCCCATAGGGACGTCACTGATGAGGTGGTGCAACTGGTGCAGTGCACAGAGGCAGGCTATCTTCATGTTTCCGTTAACCCACTCGGGTCGCTGTTGTTGTGCCGACAGAAGAGCCTCCATGTCGACGTGACACAGGTGGTCTCCTATTGTCTTTAAATGGTTTACATACCCATCGTAGGGAAGGATGGTTGATTTCAATCGGTGGAGGTTTGCCCATATATTATGGCAGATGTTCTGCACGGATTCTTCTAACAACACTCTGGGTATGTCAAACAGTGAGTTAGACGTGGGCCAAAACATAACTGGTATATCATCCATGGCCAGTCGTTTCCTCAGGTGCAACATGTCGGCATACTCCTCCGCTAGTTATTCCTCTATCTGGTCAGCCCAACAGAGATGCTCGCAGTCAGTGTGGTAAGAGGCAGTGGGACTGGTAGGTATTGAATTATCATGCGGGCGATTTTGGGGCAGTTCCAAAGATTAACGTGGCCCTGAAACTTCTCCCGATTGAAGAAGGGTGTCATTAGCGATTGACTGGGAATCTGACATGATCAATCCCATCCATCTGAGTGCCTCGGCATACGAGGATTTTTCTTTACATGATTTGGTAGAGGGAGGACCTTCCGATCGATATGATATGTCATTACGGGGAGGACCTTCACAATGCTGGTCATAATGGCATGGACTACCACTACTGCCTGACGCCTCACTGCATAGAGGACTTTTGCAGTGCATACCTTAGGGAGGGCCTCCAAGGCATGTCACAACAAGGGGAGGACCTTCTGGATGAATAGCGTTGTAAAGGGGAGGGCCTTTGCAACAACTTCCATCATGGTGGGGATGACCATCATGGTTTGACGTTCGATTTATATCATGGGGAGGACCTTCAAGACACATTGTGACAAGGGGAGGACCTTCTTGTTTCTTGGGTCCGCTTCAGGGAGGACCTTTTCAATGGAAGCTGTTGTGTCATGGAATACTATCACAACTGCTGTAATGGAGAGGACTTCCATTAAAGCTGCTGCATGGAGAATATCTGTGGGGTACACCCTGGGAAGGGCCTTAAGAATGTACCACAACGGGGGGAGGTACTTATTATTTCTTGGTGTCTCTATGGGGAGGAAATCCATTATTAGGGTGGCGAGGACTACCACCGTGATCTGATGCCCGGCTGCACGGAGTGTCGTTGCAATGTAACCCCTGGGAAGGATATTCAAGGCAGGCCACAACAAGGGGAGGACCTTCTTGTCATGATGAGACATCACTGCAGGGAGGGCCTCCGCAGTTGTGAATATGATAGCAAGGACTACTATCATAATATTTGGTCCCACTTCATGGAGAGTGTTTGCTACGTATACCCCGGGGAGTACCTTCAGGGTGGACCGTAGTAAGAGGAGGAACATCTTTCTCCTCAATCTTCTGGACATGTGGATGGTTTTTGTGACTCGCATCAATAGAGGATCTCTCTTTATATATTGTTATTCTCACATGGGGGGAGGCCCCCACGAGTTCTCTGGGGAGGATCATTAGAGCTGCTGGTAGAAACATTGCGGGGAGGGCCTTCTCAACTTCTACTGCTGCTCCCATAATATGGTAATGTGTGGGAAGGGTTCTGAACCTTCGATATGCGCTTAGCAGCATCGGGAACCCCAGCTTATAGCAGAGTGGATTCATGACCCCCTCTTTATTTTCCAGCTTCCTTTGTCGCATTTGGGGTGCCTTCTTGCAGGCAGCATGGACCATCTGCTGTTGACAATGACCTTCACCTATGTGTCCCTATCTAATTGTGTCCCGTGATGTTTCCATGATATGACGAAGAACATCTTGAAATTTAGCATGGATATATGCCTGCTCTGAATCATCCACGATGATGGAATGGTGTCCCCCAGTTGGAACGAGTGAAGCTACTCGATCCAGTTGCCCTTGCATCATGGTATATAGCTGGCGACCCTCCTGGGCAGAAGTAGGGAATCTGATCTACTCCGGGGCGACTATGTTTTCTCGTAGATGAGTTGACTCAATTGGAGAGACGGGCTCATGAGCACGCGTCCTTGTTGTTGCCGCTAATGCAATTACACTCTAGCAAGTCTGCAAGATATGATCTGGGATCGATACCTGCTCCTCCATCATTTCCCAGATTTGCAGAGAGACATCATTGGATGGAACGGGTATGAAGGCCCATTCTGGTATCGAAGTAGGAATATCATGCCCCGGTCCTTCGGTGGTCAGTGGGTACTGACAATTCTCTTGTGTTTGGTAAGGTGAACTAGTCTGCCCCTAGGTCAGGATATATTGGTTTATCTCTCCGTTTTCCACCAGATCAGGATGGCGGACTTTACTTGCATCCACAGGGAGCTGGCCCTTCATATGTTGGCTTCCCACCATATCAATTTTGTGGCCTTTATTGGCGGGGAGACATTAACAGCTGTTAATTTATGCCACATCTAGATAGTGAGATTTTTTGATCACCACCACATCGGGAAGGTAGGAATCAAGAGCGTTTGCTAGGATCTAGTCCTGCAGGCACTGGGTCGCCACCACGTCGGGGTGGTGGGATTCACGACCCTAGGAAGGGAGAGGTGACTGTTGGGTTGGTGTTGTACTTTGTGAGTGACGAGCTTGATGGTGCACGGTGGGGATGTGTGCCTACTCGTATGGTGCCGCCATGTCGGGATGGAGGGTCTCCATGTCTGAATGGAAGGCTTTGAAGGAGCAAATAGGTGTATGTGTCTGTTCGTGATGTGTCTCTGTTACTGGGAAGCGGAGATCCTCCTTAGGGACAAGGGTAATGACTGGCCCTCGGTTGTATGTTTGCCGCCCTCGTCGAGCGGTCCGAGGGGCCAGAGCTTGGGGACCTTGGGCCGGGATCCTCGGGGCTACATCCTTCTGAGCGTGAGTATATTGAGTCATGGCGTGAACACGATTATTCCTTCTGGCAGGGGCCTTGGAGAGAAACCCCCGTTCGGGGGGGGATGAAGTCCTCGGCTTCGACCTCATCCACCTCCCTAAGATAAGGGAGGTACGCATTTTCTTATTAGGGGGGTAGACTCCTGAAATGGTTGGAGATAGCAACAACGGCTATCTGGATCAGTCTTTACAACCATTGTTGTGCAGGCGACTGGCGAGTCCTAGCGAATTGGAGGGCGTGAATGGATGCCTCCACCGTCAGGAGAGCACCGTACACATGGTACTCTCAGATCATTGCGTCTGAGACCCAGCGTCGAAGAATCTGGGTAGGTGATGGGGTCATCTATTGGTGAAGAATTCCTATCCTTGTGTAGTAGGAACCACATGCCTATGAGTTCATTCCTGACACCATTGGATTGATGGGATTTTTGTGGGATAACTATAAAAAAAGTTAATGAATACAAATGGAAAACCCGTAAAAGCAGCATCTCATGATCCCAAGCATAATTAATGGCCTTGCTTGGCCCTCCTTGTGAGTATAAAGGGGGGAATAGGGTGGTATTAGGTAACATATGTCTTTCATGGTTAAAGATTCATGTCAAGTTCGCCATTGTTTGTTTCGGGTCGGTCTCGAAGCACCCAACGGTTCCGTATCTGATTATCGTGGACCTGCATTCCAATGGCAGGCGTTCACAGGGTGGTTTGGCCAGCGACTCTTAGGAACACACATTGGTCAAGATGATGGGAAGTTGGGCTCATTTCTCCTTTGGGGGGGGGGGATTATTTCTCGTTCTGTGACTCTCTTATAGATTTAAGAATTATTCATATGTTCACAAATCATTGGTTAATACCCAATCATAGTATCCACAGATTACTCCTGGTTGGAAATGGTCAGCTGGATGTAGGGGTTCAGAATCATTTATGCTGGAGTTTTACCATCCCTCATTGGATTAATGACTGAAAGGAGTCTAGACACATTGAGGTGGCACTATGAGTGGTGTAGTGAACTGATGTGAAGATAGTCGGATCGACCGGTTGTTGGTCTTGAACCTCAGAGAGGCTTCCTATGTACCCTACCTCAGAGACATGGATCAAAGTCCACATAGTTCGTATAGGATTGGGGCTTACACTCTGAGGAGTCCCATAGTAATGGATTGGGGCTTACACTCTAAGGAGGCCCAGGTTAATGGATTGGGGCTTACAGTCTGAGGAGGCCCATAAGAGGATGTCATGGTCGATGCTTACTCTAAGCCCACATGAGTCATGCTCTATGTGAGAAACAAGATGATGCAGGGAACATATGATCACATCATGAAAGGTGCGTCCGTTGGAAGTGGAGTGGGGATTATGAATAGGGCAGCCCATTAGGTCGGGTCTTTCCTCGATATGGATACCCATGGTGACAAAGCATAGCAGGAGAGGGAATTGGCCCCAAATAAGGACGGAGCAACACCCTTCCCCACTACACCATACCATGGGCCTGGTCGTGGGGAAGTACGGAGGTGCATGGGGGATTCCTTCTGATGGGTATCCCTCCATGCCCCCGATAGGGGGGAAGTGCCTCTGTATAGTCAAGTGGAGGGGCAGAAAAGGGGCTCCCAGGCTCGGATTCCGCATTATCTTTGGAATGTGAATCCTGGAATGCTTCGAGAATCCGACCAAGGTTCGATGCAAGCCCTTCGACACTACTTACTGTGGGGACGTGATCTCAAAACAGAACACTGATGCACCTGAAGGTTACATCACAAGGGTCTGGTGGCTCTAGTGGAGGCCACGGCTCAGGGCCAATGAATGGGCCAATGAGGGAACTGCAGAGGATCAGGATGGATTAGAAAGATTTTATATGGCTCGAGGAATGGGAACTCTGAAGGATCTGTATGCCACATATGTATATGTGTAGTGGTACCCTTCGCGTAGGGAGGTTCTACGAGGCTGGAGAGGCCATCCATGAACCAGGGTGGTCCGTGGACTAATGGGATTCCCGTGAAACAGGGTGGTTCGCGGCTTGGTGAGCATCCCATAACTAGGGTGGTTTGTAGCATCGAGTTTGGCCCATGTTACAGGTTGGACCATGGAGGTATCCATGCGAGCAGTAGTTTCCAAGTGTGATGTCGGTCGGGGGTTTATTGGTCGGGGCTTCGCTGCGTAGGAGGGTACTACCCGGTGTGACAGATCGGAAAACCGGCATAACCTCCCTAGTCTGTAGGGAGTGCATCCATGGAGGGGTCATGGTTCGTGGTCTCTTTTCTTATTTATTTTATGTTCACGGTTCACCAAGTTATTATGTGTTTCAGTTCCTTATTAATTCTATTACAACTTCATACCTGTTTTGGTTCGCGAACTGGAACATCGCTGTTTGCGAAATCATATGCTTCTTCCTTCGAAATCCTTTCACCTGAATCTAGTCGTTCCCTCCAAATCATCTCCTCTCCTATTCCCCCTCGTTTGCCTTTAATAGAGTGGGGAAATAGATATATATGTGGTCATGCGACACCTTTTACAGAGGCCCATGATTGGAGACCCAGTTCGTAGAGGACTTGGTCAATCCGTGACTCACAAGTGCATTGAACTCCCCTCCGCCACAAACCAAACCAACTTGGGGAGTGCTTCATGGTTGCGTAGGGTTCCGACTCTATTCCGTGAATGAAAACTGTCCGCGGTCCAGGCCGGTCGACGCGGTTCACGGATGGGGGTGGTTCATGATGCTGGACCGGCTTGGCGCCCGTCCTGCTTCGCACCCGAGGAGGATCTCTGCCTTCATTCCGCGGACGACAATGGTCTGCGGAGAAGGTGCTTCGCGGAACCGTCCGTGTAGCATTTTCATGGGAATGGTCTGCAAACCGGTTTGTCTTGTGAATCCTTCCATTTTTCTCCATACTTTCTATACTTTCCTCCAATTCATTGGGGGGGATTGGGTATAATCCCCTTTGCGGATTTTTCAGGACCCTACAGTAATTCACTACATCTACTGTTTATAGAGTTATTAATAAAAATAATTATATTGTTTGAAGAAATAATAGAAGTAAAATTTGATATAACTAATACCTTGGATTTTAAATATCCTCAACCTACATCTTCTGATGGGTTTTTTCTGCCCTTGATAGAAGATTATTCTAATAAAGAAAATGTTCATGAAAATATTTTTGAAGCATTTACCCTAGAATATTTCCTACAATATGTTGAAGAGCTAGTTCTAAAAAACCCAAATAAGTTTTTTCTTAAGAATCATCTTAGTGATAGTATAATTGTTGATGTAAATCAACTTGTAATGACTAGAAGATCCTTTATAAATAAAGTAGAAAATATAGAATTCCATTCATAATTAGAACAAAAAAAGAACTGATCAATCTTTAGGTGATGATGATTGGATAAATGCTATGAAATACGATCTAAATTAATTCGAAAGGAATAATGTATGGACCTTGGCTGAAAGACCTAATGAAACTTCTGTTATTAGAGTAAAACGGTTCTTTAGAAATAAGTGTGATGGGAAAGGAATCATAGTAAGAAATAAATTTTGATTTGTTTTTAAAGGCATTAATCGACAAGAAGGAATAGAATATTAGGAAACCAATGGCCCAATTTCCAATCATGAAACTATTCATATTCTACTTTCCTTTCCATCGTTCTTTAACTTCAAACATTTCTAAATGGATTTTAAATGTGTTTTACTTAATCGTTATGTTCAAGATGAAGTTGTTGTTGAATAACCTCTTGGTTTTGAAGATAAAAAACATCATCAACATGTTTTCAAACATACCAATGCTTTATATGGACTTAAATACGCTCATAGATCTTGGTATTATAAACTTGAAGAGGATTTTCTTTAAAACAATTATGTTAAGGGAAATTCTAATCCAACCCTTTTTATAATGAAAGATAATGAAAATGTTTTGATTTTTCATATTTACATTGATGACATAATATTGGGTTTAACTCAGCAATCTTTAACTGATTCCTTTGTAGATCAAATGAAATCTGAGTTTGAAATGAGTATAATGGGTGAGTTATCATTTTTCCTTGTTCTCAAATTTTTCAAAAACCAAAAGGAATCTATATACCCCAACATAATTATATTAATTATCTTCTTAAAACTTCTAGATATTACAACACTAAGAGTATATGTACTTCCATTGGTACCAAAAATTAACTTGATAATGATGAAGGTGGGAAACCAGTATATCAATCATCTTTTAGGGGTATGATAGAAAGTCTACATTACTTGACTATTATTCATCTATACATAATTCTTTCAGTATGATTTTGTGCTTGAACTAAATACTATCTTATTTAATCTCATCTAAAGTAAATGATAAGGATTTTTCCCTACTTAATGTGAACCATAATTCTAAGACTATTTTATACTTCTGGAAATGATTTTTTTAAAAAAAAATTCAGATGATAACATTGGTGGATGTAGAATGGATAGAAAAATGACATCTAGAACTTGTCATTTCATATGTGATTCATTAGTTTCTAGGTCATCAAAAAATAAAATCTAAGTAGCACTTTCCACTATTGAAGCGTAATATGTAGCCACTGAAAGTTATTGTGGTCAACTGTTGTGGATGCAACATACACTCATAGGGTATGGTATGAGTTTTACCAAAACACAAATATTGTGTGAAAATACTAGTGCCATTGCCTTATGTAAAAACCTTTCACATCACTCTCATGAAAACAAAAAGATATTAGGCATCACTTTATTAGGGATCAAACATAAAAATTAATATCATTCTTCAATTTATCAAAACGCAAGATCCATATGCAGATATTTTCACAAAATATTTACTCTCTGATAGAGTTAAATATATTATATAGAAGATATGAATGATAATCATAAGGTAATATGTCATATTAACCTCTTTTTGAAACCTATCTTCTTACAGTGAGAAATTATTTTTCATAGGGGGATCACATTTTCTTATTAGTAATTTTTTTGTAAAAATGTTTTTTTGAGTCAAATTCTTTGTAATCATGTTTTTTTTGGAATAATATTTTTTGTGATAATGTTATATTTTAATTTTTTTTAGAATTATATTTCAAAATCATATTATTTTCCTTTAAATTTGTCTTAAAATTTTTACAGAATATAATGTTCTCCATGAAAATGTTTCCTTATTACAAATAACATTCCTAAAAATCGGGAAGGTATGATTTCTTTCCTAATATCTTGACATCATCTTTTTACTCGTTGGTATTTTTATCTTGTTTTAATTTTTTTTGATATTCACTTTTTCTTAAATCTAAATTTCTATCTTAAAAAAATGAAAAATATCTTGAACCTATCAAAATGCTTCTTCGGTTATCATCTCGACCTTCCTATTTGATCAGATGTTTTTTAACCGTTGGATCAACCATATAAGTTTAACTATCACTTCAATCACCTATTGAAATCCCATATGATGGTTGTCCTACTTTGATTTTTCAAGATCTTGTGTGTTGAAGCTCTGCCTCTGTATTTTAAGGTCGTTCTGAATCATCAAATGTTTCCTCAGTTCCAGATGTCTACGGAATCCTCTCCTCAAAAATATGTCAACTGTTAAACATATTTTTGAGTGCCAGTTATACTGAGAGAGGTAAATAGATCAGATATCCTTCATCAAATATGATTATATAATCTCTATGAATATTAAGTTGAATGGTCGGGAGTACCTTTGCATTGAAAAACTGAAGGCATAAGATCTGGTGTATCAGGAATTAATGGTGGAGTTCTATGAAATAGTTAGTTTTTTAATGAAGGAGGAATAGATATATTTTCCTTCAAGAGTTATGGAAAGACCTAATCACTTTCATACAATAGGGAAACGAGTCTTAGTGGAATTCCTTCAAAAGTTTATGTAGAGTTTTATACTCACAAACTTGATGATGAATCCTGATCTTTGATAAGGAAAAGGTAGTAGAGTGTATTGGCATGAAAGGAGTGAAGACTCCAAAGATCATTCAACTCTCTGCGAATTTTCTGATTCTTGAATTGTGGGTTCATGGCTTTGTAATTATAAGGAAATGGATAAGGACACTCTGAATAAGAGTGATATCTATTTGATGGATTTCTAGCTAAACATTAAAAAGATAAATTTGGTTAAGTATAAATTGGTAACAATTCAGAATATCATGTATTGAAATTTGAAGTGTCAGATTATCATGTATCTGGATATTCTTTCAAAGATTATTGTTATTTTCCTTCATTCATTCAAAATCCCATGCATTTTGTAGCTAAGAAATTACAATGTAATTTTGCTGAGTGATGACACCTTAAGAAGAATGAAAATTGGAATTTCTAATGAATCCGGACAATTATATGATCATTCTGAAGAAGAAATAAATGAATTTTTTAAAGAAGCCAGAATTGGATTAAACCTCTAAGAAAGGACGAATGAAAATAAAGGATTATGAGATAAAAGGGAAAACAAAAACTCTTGTAGACAAGAAAACATAGTCCGAACCTCCAAAGCCAAATAATCAAAAAGCGTAACCTAATGAAGTAGTTGCTAAGTGGAGAGGGGATATGAAAAACTAGATGGAAGGGGAGGATAAGTTTGACTTCGACCCTACTGAGGAAAAAACATTGATGGAAAAGGTTGTTAAGAATATTGAAAAGGATGAAAAAGAAAATAAGCAAAGGAAGAAATTGTTGGAAGCTAAAGTCATTCAATATCTTCTCAAGGCTGTTGAAATAGCCTCTGAGAAAATTTTGGAACAAGAATATTTTTTATTTGAACCATTAGCAGAGACTCTATAAAAGAATGTTGTGATTACAGAATCACATCATGAAAAAGAAAAAGTTGAATAAGAAGAAGTGGAAGAGGAAACAGATGAAGAAGAAGAGGTGGACGAATAAGGGAATTAAACTGATGATATCATAAATCAAGTTGAAGATTACAATGAGAAGGAAATTCCATCAGTAAAATTATTGATCTAGAATTCCAAAGCTAAATCCTAATTTTTTTTTACAGAAATAAAAAATTATAAGGGTGAAGAAGAAGTGAAAAAGGCAATAGATGATGAAATAAGTAATTATGATTTTATACATCCTAAAGATCTAGTGGATTATGCAGAGTAATATGAAGTTGAGGAAGATAATATTTTTCATGTATATGATAGTTAGCATGAATCTCCCAAGGATGCTGAAATTATTTTGAAAGCTAACAATGGAAAGTTGGTTGTATTAAATAACCCTAGTAAATCTGTTGTGAAGAAGAAAGATGTCGGTACTTTATCAAAGAGGAAAGCTGATGACATAGAAAAATAATCCTCACAAACCAAACATTAGGATTCAAAATCATCTTCCCACGAACATGATTTTGTTGTTCAGTCTATGAAAAATTGGTTGGTACTATTCATTTTTTCCCAAGCATAGATTCATGATGATAGATGCTTCAGCATACAATAAATCGGAAGTCAGATTTAGTTTCCACCGTGATGGAGAAATTTTTTTCATTAGAGTCAGATTTCAAAACCTTCTTTATTGGTTATGAGGCTCATAAATGATCATCCATGAAGATAGAAAGCTAGTTAAATAATACAATTGAATAAATGATAATACTTTATGAATTCCATGATAATGTCAAGGATTATTTGATACCAAATATGGGAAGATTAAATATCATTCAAATAGTTTTGAGAAAAAGTTAACTGGGGAAAAAACTACTTAGAAGAATTATGTTACTGATCTGAATGGAAATCTTAACTTTGTGTCCATGAATTTGAATATGGAAAGAGATAATATAATGGAGATTGGAGATAATATTTTTAATCACGAAGATCTATTGAATGCTCTAGAAGACATTCTTAATACTCAGGAAGAGGAAATTCATGCCTTAAGGAAGAAATGTGAATACCAGGACTTGATTCTAATGCAAGTAGAGAGGATCACAAGGACCTCAAAAAGCTAAAAACCATTGTGATGAAGCTGATTCCAAATGAGAAAGAGGGATAATTTCATTTTATTCTGATCTTTTGTTGTATTTTCAACTTTATACAAATTCTTTCAACATGTACGAAAATTTTCATGTTCTTCATAAATTTCGTTGTTAATTACTAATGTTTCAAGTACTAATTTTTTCCATTATTTTTTATTTTATTTTTAAAAATAACAAAGGGGGAAAAGGAGTGATAAAAATAATACATATTACAGAATAGATTTCCTTATGTAAGGGTGATTTCACCAGGAATAATGTTCTTAATAAGGATATTTTTGGAATGTAAGTAAATGAAAAATATCATTCAGAAAATCAAGAATACAATCTTTAGTATTTCCAATGCCTAAGGGGGAGTTAGTCGTATTCACTATGTTCCATAATTAAAGGGAGATATGTTTTTATTTTCAAGTCCATAAAATTTCTACGTCCATATATTATTTTTTATTAATGATGTTTGTACTTTCCAAAAAAGGGGAGACTAATGAGTCAATTAGGTTTCCTTATGAATTTTCAATTTATTTATGTTTTGAAAATCACAAACACTCTATCTCAAGGAAAACTTCATTTCGCAAAAAATTTATCTTATAAAGGAATATTTTCCTTCCGAGGAATATTTTCTCCCTATATTTGTTTTCCTTTTTCATGATTTAGTTTCACTAAACCTAAATCTTTTTTATTTCTAAGTGTAAAATTTGGTTTTATATCTAAAACCATGGAACATTATAAATATTTAGAAATAAAGAATTCTGTTTCAGGTTCTGAATTCAGATTCTGAATTTTTGAATTCATGTTTTGAATTCTTAGAAATTCAGATTCCGAATTCTCTGAAATTGAGATTATGAATTCTATAAAATCCTGCTTCTGAAATCCTCAAAATTCTGGTTCCGTATTCATTAGAA
The DNA here is from genome assembly GCA_963277665.1 of Viscum album. Classification (NCBI taxonomy): domain Eukaryota; kingdom Viridiplantae; phylum Streptophyta; class Magnoliopsida; order Santalales; family Viscaceae; genus Viscum; species Viscum album. The sequence goes on from OY728129.1 coordinate 1,077,050,628, forward strand.
TCCAGACTCCAAATTCATTAGAAATCAGGTTCCAAATTACATAGAATTATGAAGCTTAATTCCTTAGAATAACGGTTCTGAATTCCCTAGAATTCAGACTCCAAATTCCTCATTAATATAATTCTGAATTCCTTAGAATTCAGACCCCAAATCCCATAGAATTTTGGTTCTGAATTCCTTATAATTCAGAATCTGAATTCCTCAGAATTTAGGTTTCGAAATATTAATAATTCATACTTTGAATTTCTCATAATTCAGGTTCTGAAATCCACAGAATTCAGTATTTCATGTATATTGACATCGCATTCTGAATTCCATAAAAAACGGAATCTGAATATTCATGTTATATAGACTTCGAATTTTTTTCTTAGATTCATAATTTTATTTTTCCATAGACATCGAAAAATATTATTTGTTGAGAAAGAATATTTTACATAACCTTGTTATAGATATAAAATGAGGTTGTGCATTCTGTTTCTAACTAACCATTGTTTGAGTGACATTTGTACACGTCCCCCCGAAATTCAAGGAAAAATAAGATCTTCAGAGGTGGGATCCGACCATTAGAGAAATTCATATAAATAGAAGCTCATTTGAATGAGCTCAATACTATTATACAAATCTAGAGATTACATTCTATTGATGTGATTTCTAGAGAGATATACTCTCATTCTTTGTGCGTAATGAATATCTTGGTCATCTTGCATCATGAAACTATGAATGTTGTTGTGTAAAATCTAAGGATTCCATGCATAGGATGACAGATGATCTGAAATACATAAAGATTGAGGACTTCCTTGATAAAAAAGAGAGAGTTTCCGACAACTTTGATGTTTGAGGGCATGCGGGGATAGCAAGATAGACTCTGATATTCCTATCAAGGGCTTACCCTGGTGTGGGTAAGAAAGACTTTCTTGAAGTATAAATCAAGGGACCTTTATCCAATGATATTGGATAAACTACTCTTTATGTTAAAATATCTCATACTTGTTACTTTTATTGTTTCACGTTTATTTTCCACTACATTTTGATTAATAAGGAAAGTATAATTGTCTTGTACATTTTTGTACTTGTATACTCTGATTGGTAAGATTCTACATGATTTAAGGTATAATCATTTTCCATTTTAATATTTCATAAGAATCATTTTCAGAACCATATTTCCAGAAGCTAGAAAATTTGTAAACCGAAAATGTTTTGTGAGTTTACCTTGTATAAATTTTTTAAACATCATTTTCCCTGAGAGTGAATACAAATGTTTTATAACAAACTTGAAAAGTTCCAAATGAATTTTTAAAGGATATAATTCAACCCCGTATTGTATATTGAGCATGTAAATAATTATTTTGATCCAACAATATGTCTCTATCCTACACACTTGAATCACCTTCCACTCCCATGAATTTAGTTCCCCATGTGATTCTTCCAATATATGTTGCTTATGGGATGTATAAATTTCTTTCCTTCCGTTCAATGACCAATGTTCATCCCCATGTAAGGATTCATTGATATCTTCTTTTAATTTGATCTATTTGACCAATGCATCTCTCAAAACACCATTTCAACTTTCATTGATCTCCACACTATATATTTATTGATTAAAAGTTTTTATTTTATAGATTACTAAATATTTGGGGTCTCATTCAACTAATGAATAGATAATCCATTCACTTAGGTTCCATTTCAATGTAAGCAATGTATCAAGAATGTCTGGTTAATATCATCTCATAACATCCCAATGTTCACTTTCCTTCTATTTCAGTTCAAGTAATTAATTCTCCATGGTCATTCACATCAAATGGGTGGAATATTTATTGAAAAATATTCCATTGAAATATCCCCACACTATATCATCGATCAAATTTATTGGATTCGTGTTTTTTATTAGCATCCAACATTGATCATACTATCATTTTAAGAGGTATAATACTAGGGTTAATTTATATTTCTCTTAACCATAGATCACATAATATATATATTCTATTGGAATTATAAATTGTTCATAAATCAATGGGTCATATATACAATGAAAAAAGGTGGTCGTTCATGCATGCCAGACTCGTTAAAAAGTGGTTCCCTTCATGGTGAATCCAGTCCCCCATCATGATTCATGTTATTTTTCATAACATGAGTTAGTAAATTCTTAATCCTCATGAAGTTTTCCATTATATATTCCATCAGAAATCCTTTATTTCATCATTTTTTCTATCTCATCATTTACATGGTTCCTCCTATTTCTCCCCATTTTTCTAAAAGAATAAAAACTTAGTGATAAACATGTTACTTTTATAATTACTAACATTTTAATGGTATTTTATGTCTTTAAAATAATTCTTAAACATGTTATTAATATCTACTAATAAAAATTACATTTTCCATATATCCTTTATAATGTTTCAAAATAAGATTGTGATTAACTGATCATATCCCTTGAGAGTGTCAAATCTGGGGTACAGAAAGGCCTATTATCAAGCAGTAGTTCCCATTTGAGTCTATCTAAAAGTGGTATTTTAAGGTTTTACCCCTATGTACATATATAATAGTTCCACATCTACTTATTCGTATCTAGAGATGGATTCATTACTCAGAAACCACTAAATTAATACTCACCAAAATACCATGATTATTTCAAATAGTTAGGTTTTCCCTTGGGGTCTCCCTAATTTTTTCATGTTCTAATTTATAAAAATAAGTAAAACATATTTTGATACCAACTATGGCATTCTGATATTTTATTACATATGTTTTAATTATAATATACAAATCAAAAGAGCTAATCTTGTTTAATTTCTTGGAAAAAAAGGCACACAATACATTTAAACATAAATAGTTCATTTAAATCCACATTAAATATACATTAATGGGATAAACCTATGTTAAAATAACTAAATCACATAACTGGTTGACATACATCAATGGAAAGGTGTGATCATGGATCCCATTTAGTGAATAAATAAGAGAGTCATATAACATGTGGTCTTGATACATAACAATAAGATTGTAAGGCATAACAATAAGGAATGAGTTAGACGTATATCATAATAATAATAAAATGAATGATATCATAGAAATGTGGATACAACATTTAAATGAGATATTAATAATTACATTTCCGGGGATTATCACCAAGGTGTCATAAATTAAAATCACCAAGGTTACTCACCAAGGTATCATAAAATATGTCATCTCTAGAGATTAAATTATTCACCAAATCCATTAGAGCCATATGATGTTGGACCCTTCATATGTATTAATTTCATGTCATGCAAATAAATAAAAATAAATCAAATACTTAATAACCCATATATAATAAAGAATGGTTTATTATCAAAATGTTAGAGAATCAAAATGGTTAATGATATGACCATGAAATTATTTTTAACCCAGGAAATTGAAATTTGAGTTTCATAAATGTAAATTCCTGAATAAAAAAATTACTTTTTATGTATTTTTTAATACACATTGTAAAAAAGGGTTTTTGTATTCAAATATAATGGAAAATAGAATTTATCACGTAAAAGAGATAATTTTGTGAAGTAAATTCCACAACATGACATGTATAATACATGATTTTAGAAAAGGGTAAATTGATGGGGGGGTATCCCATTGATAAATGAAAATTATTAAAGGGATTAATTCAAAGTAGACAGAAAAATTTCTTCGGAGTTGGAAGACCTGCCACAAATGGACCCTTGAATGGAAAAAGATGTAGAGATTTTACCTTACCATGGAGATTTTCTACTATATAATGAGAAATGGAACCATGGGGGAATGAGGACACCTATGGGGGATTACATTGGAGAAAAAATCAATAGAAAAACACTGAGTACAGATTGGTAGTTAATGGAAATATAGAAGATCGTGGGTATTTATTGGGGAAGTGGAGGATGTTTCAAAAAAAAATCAAAAATAGGTCTTGTAAAACTAGGTTGTGGAAAACGAAAATCCATTGGATTATCTATGGTTTTTTCTAATCTTTTTTGAAATTTCGTTCAAATTTTAAGACACAATAATCATCTATAACCTAAAAACCTTATTTAATATATCTTTTTTCTTATAAAATTAAATATTTTACAAATTAATGTAGAAAAAAATAAATTTAAATTTTATACTTTGGTAGGTTAGATATATTTTTAAAAATTAAATAAAATAAATAAAAATAATTAATATTAATAAAATAAAATATTTCTGGCCTAGTATTGTGTTTAATTAATTATTACATCATTATGAAATAAATATGATCTCAAAAAATATTCTAAAACCTTTATGATGTATTTTTTTGTGAAAAAATAATTTATTTTATGAAATTATCATAAATTCACCCTAACATAATTTCGGCTTGATAAATTGGAAAAAGATATTTATTTTATCATAAAAAATCTCTAATTATTATAATTTTAAAATTTAAATATAAATACCATTATTTATTTATAAATAGAAGCTTTAAAGGAACATTTATATTTATGACACTTATAAAAACTTTTATAGACCATTATAAAATTATTTTATCATTTATTATTTAAATAAATTGGGATTAAAATACTATTTCATTCAAAGAAATATTATTCAGAATATTTTGTTTTGTTATTATAACTATATATATTTTCTAGAAAATTATAGTTATGTTTTATTTGCATCCAAGAATATAAATATCAAATTTATCTCAATTAAAATATATTTTATTAAGAAAATCCAGTATTAAGAGTATATGATGATGAAAAAATTTATTTAAATTAATTAATTTACCTTATGGTTTGGGAATGTAACCCTTTATTACACCTGCATACACCCTAAGTGTAATGTGTGTAATGGTTTATGTTTCCTGGGGTGCCTTGGCTAAAATTAACAGAATGGTAATCTATACAAAGTTAAAATTCTCCCATAAGGGATTTGGATTAATCTTTACATTTCTAAGCTCATCTTGTTCTTGGATAAGAGAAAACCCTAATGATACTACCTCCCTCTAATGATTTAACAAATGGGCTTTAACCACAATGAATATAATAGTTGAAGCTGTTGATTCACCTATTTCTACCAATTTTACATTGTAATTACTTATTATATACACAGTCTATAATTGTAAAATTATAAATCAAGGGAATAGTTTCTAATGGTCATATTTACCAACGCTTATATTTCCTAATAGTCATATAATGGTCAAATCCCAACGGTCACATTTCCCTTTATACACTATAAATAATTCATCAATCTTTCACTAAAAATCAATACAATTTCACAATAGGCTATATTTTTTTATCAAAATATGTTGATTGTATTATTAATATTTTTTTATTTCAATAAAATTTGTAGTGGGTGAGCTGATTCTAGTAGATTCAAGATCCTTATTTTCCTATTTTAGATTTTCTATTTTATATTCTTTATCTATTATTAATGTTTGACATTTTAATTAGTTTCATTGATGAATAATGTAATGGTATTTATAAATTTTTTTGGTTTATATTTATTTTGTTTGGGTATAATATTGTATAATATGTAATAAACATTTATTCAAGAAACAAATATCACTTAGAATCTTTGTGTTGTCACAATGATCCTCATGTAGAGGAGACAAACCAAAAATCTATATGTCATTATGTGCAGTAGGATCCCTTAAGTACACAACTTGGTCATCAGAGGAAGTGAATGGATATGCCCCACGAACTGGAGATAACATGACTTTATACACAAGAGAGATTGTATTTGAAGGTTCCTCCTTCACAGGTTTGACAATCTCAGAAAATCCACCATCTATAATTATTTTAATGGAAGGAGATCTTTATATCCACACATTATGAGTCCCAGAATCCAAACCTGATCCTATAGGGGAAAACCCAAAATCCATGACTACCAAGTCATATTTACATGCCTTTACTGAATTTTCTAATTCATTAAGATGTTTAATGAATTTACAGTGGTCAATCGAGTGAACCATCTTCATAAAATTTGTGTAATTTAGATTCATATGACAATTTCCAATGAGAAACAAAATGTTTTTTCACCTGGAAAAAAATTAATAAATATTATCCAGCGAAATTCATATTTCAATACTAAACTCACCATCGACAAATAAACTATTTCAGTAAGGGGATAATGGATGTAAAACTCAATGAGAACCTTAGAAATATAAAGAAACCTTTCTTTCTCAATTTTTTTCTAAAACATTATAGGGATACCCATGATTGAGGCAACGTCCTTAAAGATATTTAAGGGCTAGAAGAACTATATTATACCATTGATCTTGAACGAAACCTGATAGATTTTATTCATGAGTTTTGAATGATTAAATTAATGATCCCTTACCTAGATCATAATAATTCCAGGATTTAGAGACACCATTCCATACCCCCATTCCATAAATTTCAAATATTCCAATGGTAAAACGATATGAAAGAAACACGTACCTATTGATGTAAAGATCTAATACATGATACCTTATATTTTTGAAAAATTCTTGTGAATCCACTCAATTTTCCATAGATTATCAGGATGAAATGGAGTAACTAGAGTATTTATTGAGTGTTGATTGGCCCTATGATATTACTACAGAGTCGCATTTTCAGCCTTAAAAAATGTGAGAGTTCAATTTTTGTTAACCTTTCTTGAAGGATTCTTAACATTGAAGTATAATATAAACCTATCACATTTTTTGGTAGGAATGATTTTGGCTTCCTCTCATTGGTGAGTGAATTTTATATTATGATTTCAATCAACTCATTATCCTTGTTCAAAGAAATTACATCTTTAACTACTTAAGATGGTAACACATCTCGTGGATCAATACAACATTCCAGATCAAAATCCATCATTATTCAGTCTTGGACACCATGGGAAATAAAAAGAGAAACTCTTGATTGTCACCCATCTCCCAACTATAAATATAAATTATTAATAAATATCAATAATTATAAAAAAATATTTGTTAATATATTTATTTATAATTATAATTCTAAACAATATTCATACATATATTAAAATAATTATAAAATTATAATAAATATATTTAAACTATGAAAATAATTATTATATTTAAAATTATATAATTATATATAATTATATAATTATATATAATTTTATAAATAAAAATATATATATATTTATATACATTTAGTTTTTTATTTATATTTTTTATATTATTAATATTACGCCTTAATCAGCACTTTTTTGGAATTTGAAAATATTACTTTTATGTGATATTTTTAAAACTGATAAAGAGAGGTTTTTTTAGTTCGTACTATTTTAGCTAGGATAAAACAACTATTTAACAATGATTTTTTTTGAAAGTGCTGATGAAATTATACCATTAGTTTTAAATAGAATACTAGCGTGGTCCACCTCACTTATTCCATCCATGATATGACATAAATAATTCAATTCCACCACTCTTCCTCGATATTCTCAATGCATTAATCCTCCCAAAATGAATGTTCTGTGATTGTTTATACCGATTTTAAATCTCAATCCAAACAATGAACCTCATTTCATTCCTATCCCACTATTTCATGTAACACAAAAAACCAACAATAAAACCTCCATTGGCCAACTCCATTGAAAATTATCACCTTCACTACTGTTGTGCTATTAAGTTACCCAATCATGATGGCTTAAGTCTTTGAGGGACCCCAAGATCATTCTTATATTCCCACCAAAACATCAACTTGACATTCATAATTCATTTGGTGGTATTTTATTTTAATTATATTATTTTCTATGTTTTATGGTAGTAAAAAGTGAAATATATGTAAAAATAGATATAAATAAATTTATTTACTTTTTGGAACATTTTCTATTGTAGAATATGACTTCTAGCTCATTTTCCTTTGAACGGACGATGGTTTTTTTGTCTTGTCCAACTATGTTATAATACATTGAATGGTAGTTGGAATCAAAGAATTTCATCAATAATTTTATTCCTATATGAATGTCCATTATGAGAAAAATATTTCTTTACAATTATTTCAATTCATTCCTTGTAATGGGACTATGTATTATTTGTTTTATAAAATGTCAAAATGGTTCTTAGAAACTATAATGGGTGTTTTTAGTGTGTCTCTTATTTCCACATTGAATATCTAAATTTACAATTTGTATCAATTTATTTTCAATCCAAATGTCTGTAAATATTACATAATAGCTTATAAAGTATGTATTTTTCTTTAAAAGAAGTATAGACAACAATATTAATGTATTTAAATGTGTTTTTTACCAAATGATTTTTAAAGAAATTTACTATGTGTTTTTATGTTTTTCAGATTATTTAAATGGGATTTTGTCATTTCCCCATCTACATATTTTATTCAATGTTTCGTTATTTAATATTTATATTAATGACGATCTCTGTGATTATTAATAATAAAAAATAGTATTTTCATTTGTATATAAATATTTTCTTAAATTTATTCTGAAAATAATTATTTATACATATTCAACATAATTTATATGTAATAATCCATGATGGTGTGATCCATGGGTTATAGCCCATGAGCCCATAAATTATTGAAAATAAAATTAACAAAAAGTAAAATGGGAGATGGAAAATTGAATCCAATTCTTAATAACTACCACAAATTCATATATGGGATTATCCACTACCACCAACTCTTGTAAGAAGGGGCATAATCTATGTTATTGTATGTTTCTATGTATCTTCATCTACTTAAGGATCATTATTATCATTGGGTGGGGGTGGGATCATTAAGGGGATTAGGATTAAGATCCCCAGTTGGACCTGAGCACATAGATAACACCTTTAGGTGATAATTTATCCTTGAAATGAATAAATTATTTCCTAAATATTGATTTAAAATAGATAAATCCATGATAATTTTCCAAAATATCCACAAAAAAACTCCCTATTGATAAATCTATTTAAGATGTCAAGATGGATAATACATTTTTAAACAAATTTGAAGTATTCATAATATTGTCACCAAAGGAATTGACCTCTGTGAATACCTCTTGAACATACTTCAAAGTACCCATGTTGGGTACTTAATACTTCCCATTAAGTCCATTTTAATATCCAATGAACAAATTTTTTTAGTAGGTGACACATATCCTTCATCTGAGGTAATCTCCGATAATTTTGGATTTTGTAGGTGTAAACAGTTGGAAACCCCCCTCATCCACAATGATTTTTTTCCCATAGTCAATGGTTCCATCTTACATGAGATACAACGAATATATCAATACACCCTTTCATTTTATTTTATCACTTATATATAAGGGGACCCTGTAACATCAAAAATTGATGCTACTAGTTTTAACTTCTCATGATGTCATTTATTCTATCCCTTCACTTCATGTTGCTAACTTTCTACATCAGATTAATTTTCGGTATTTGATGTGGTGAATCCTTGGGTGACCATATATAATTTAGAGTTATCATTAATTAATTAACTAACTTTTAGTTTTATGATGATAATATACCCATTATAGGAAGGGATTCTAGGTTTTGGATCATATCCTATATTGGAGGAGAATGGATGGAAGGTAAAAAAACAATCCTTTTTTAAACTAGACATTCTGATTCTTTACTTTTGAGACCTTTTTAATGAAATAGATTACATTGATTCTAAAAAATGGAACTAACAACCATTTTTTCATTATCTTCGCATGCTACATAATCAACATCACTAGGTAATATATTCACCCCGTTCACAATATTAGCCGATAAAATGCCTATCAACTTCATCGGTTGCTGACATTCTATATAAGAAGGGTATTTGAATTCATTATGGTTGATAATTACATGAATATTATCAAGATAATCTCCCACCATGTTACTCAAAATCATTAAATAGTTTAATTTATTATGTGTGTATAATTGTTTTGATTATGTGTGTATAAATAATTCTGATTATAAATAATTTTGTGTATGAAAATTATTCTGATTATATGTATATAATTATTTTGTTAATCATAATTTATATATAATAATAGAAAACAATAAAAAATATATTTTAATATATAAATATATATATATAATATTAAAAAATATATAATTTTATATAATTAATTTTTTTATAAATATGTATATATATGAAAATATATTAATATAATTATATATAAGTAAATATATAAATATAAATATATATATATATATATTTAAATTTTATTAATAATTATATAAATGTTTTTTAAAATATATATATATATATATATAATAACTAAATATTTATTTAATAATGAAAGATACAATTTAAAATTATATTTTTTTTATTTGGAATTATTGAGTACTAGACTTTTTTTTATAATGGTCATTTTTTCATAATTGAAATAAATTTCCTTAAATTTTTTTACAAAAAAAATCATCAAACAATAGGGAGGGATATTGCACTCATTTATATCCTTTTATTAAATTTCACATCAATACAAAATGAAGAGAAAATAAAATTAAAATCATTTCATTAATTAAATATTTTTTTTTAAATTATAAAATTTGTAATGATATATTATTCTTAGTTTTATGTTTATCAAATTTTATTACTTTAAAATTATAATGAAATACTAATATCAAGGTATGTGACCAGTTCAGATATGATACTCCCCCTCAAACATCTGTATTTATTTTTATTTTTTCTAGATGATTTTAACACCACACACACAAGTGATCTTATTTGACCATGATGTACCAAATTGATTATCCACCAATTCTTTCTTGCTTTGAGTTATTGTTGGTTCACCTTTCCCTTTCCTTCATGTTAATTTCACACATTAATCATTATTTTTCACTCGAATTTTATATAGTTCCTTGCTATGAACTAAAAAAACCCTACCAACATATCATGGAAGAAGATGAATGAAAATGAAATGTAGGCATAGATTTTATAGTGCATAGATTCTAATTGGATCCAAATTTCATGTATCCCTCTGAATCACATGGATTGAAATCATGCAATACTTCCCATTTTATTCTTTGAATCCCATTTACTCCCATGGATTAAAACCACAATATCTTTTTAAAACATTTCATTATCATGTGAATTATATTTTTAGTGACCATTAGAGTATCATATTTCACAATTGATTTCATTTCAAGAAAACAAAATATGGAAATTATGTTGTTCCAAACATTGAGAGATCAAATTTTAATTCAGAACAATTTTAACTTTTTTTCATAAAAATATTTTTCATGAATTGATATCGATATCTAGTTTTCAGTCATTAAAAAAATTCCATATGATAATCAACTCTATGTTGGGTTTTGATATAGGATAATTAACTCTCTATACCTGAATTAGATATATAATATTAGGTACATTAAAAATAGAAAAGATTAATGAAAACCGACATTAATAAATTCATAATAATTAATAAAAAAAATTATTTCTTTCAAACCATTTTAATTAATAATCATACCTCACACTAATATTTTAATCCTAAAATTATTTTTTACAATGAAGTGGTTTTGACACTGTATTTATTTTGTTAAATATTAATATTACCAAATTAAATAATATCGATATGAACAAAAAATGGATGGTTACCAATCTTAATAAAAAATATATTGAGGTTATGGTGAAAGAGTTCATCAAGTTCCCAATAGATCATCCATATAAACCATCAATTGTTTTCCATGTTTATGGTTTTGTTTTTCAATATTGAATAGTCTAGAGGAGTTAAAAGGACACTTGATATGGCATGGAATAGATTGAGGTTGTAAATGGTGGACTAAAAATAGGTTAAAATTAATGTAACAAGTGATTGAGATAATACGATGTTTTATGGATCATTATGATGTGATTATATATGCAGAAAATGATGAATATCATATAGAGTATATGACTACGGGTATAAATGATGATGATGATCATATTGATTGAATGAAAATTATAGTATAAGTGGAACTTCATTTTTGTCTTAAATATTTTGAGAAGTGAAAGGGTAGTGAAAATATTCCATTTTTTGTTGGTTTTACTAAATATACAACATTTCCAGCCATACAGAAGTTGTATAATTTAGAATCTAGCATTATATGGAGTGACTATAGTTTTACTGAACAAATTTATTTCTTCAATGATTTTATCTCAAGATAAAATTATATTCCTTGTGGAACATATGATTCTAAATGGATGTTACATTTAAAGGTAATGATCTCTAAAAGAATAAATTATTATCCAAATCACTGTATATTGTTTCTCAATGACCAAAATCATTTAAAAATTCCCAAGGTGTGATACTTATTGATGATGGAATGATAAAATAGGTCATATGAATTTTATATGGTACTTTCCAATCATCTCCACGTTTTGGTTCCTATCTAGATGTGAGGAGACTACAAGGTAGTTATCATGAAATGAATAAAAAATAAATAAATATGGGAAACATCATTACCCAGAAAACACTAATCAGTGAAATAAAATTGATCATGAGTATTCTGAATTTTGAAATGAGATGAGAAACCATTGTCATGTGATATCTATAAATGAAGTGAATCATTTTGGTTTTCAATGTAGAACTCATAATACATAGCTGGTTATGATTCCAAATTATAAATTTTCACCATGGTTATGTTATAAATGAAAATATATTATGTTATCTCTACTTATATAAAAACCAAAATAGCCAGGTGATGATATAGAGTTTATTTATTTTTCTCTTGATCAATGATTTGGAATTATTGTAGTATTTTGGTGTACAACACTTTATATTATAGAATTGAATATTTCAAATTGAGTGTCATGTTTTATTGAAAAATAATTGACTTTCCTACATATAGGTATTTGTTAGGATATATCAGTAAAAAAACTCTAGGGTATCCCATTTTTAAATTAACACACATAGTCAATTAGGTTGAAACAATCATCGAGTATTGTGTTTATAAGACATATCATATTAAACCCCATTGAAATAAGTACCAATATTGGATGAAATCATTCAATGGGAGTTCAAAATAATGTATAGCACCGTATCTACTGGCAGGTGATCAAATTATTACAGATGTAAAATATTTGGAAACAAATTTTGGTAATGATTTTTAAGAAAAAAATATTGAAAATCGTTTAAAAAAGTGATCTTATTTTTTTTAAATTAACATATTATAGTTGTTTTTATGTTAAAAATTTTATTGATGTTATGAATGACAAAACAATTCATGTGATAATGTCGTTATCATGTTGCTAAATGCACCCAAAAAAATAAACGATGGAATTAAGTCTAGGTATGAGATAATTGATATGGTAATACAAGAATACATAGTACCTATAAAGAGTAAAAAAATAGAGTTTTATTCCTCAATCATATTATACTTCTTCTATGTAGGAGAGATATTGTTTTTCAACAAGTTCACTTATGTAAAATATTGATAGGGGTATTCATCATTTATCAAGAATATCATGTAAGTGAATAATTTAAACTTAAAGGGTATTAAATCACGTTAATGTCATGTTTTGATGAAAGATATTATGTCTCCATCTTTACAATGCATTTTCCCCAAGAATTTCCATCCTATGTAAACTAATCATTATTACATTCTCAATGATATATGTAGAAAAGTTAAATACCACATGAAATTTACTACTATTGAAAAGGAAATTTTTTCATATTATGTGAATTGGAGATGTTCATTGATATGTTTTTTCCATTGATGGTTTAATTTTTAGAGATATTCTAATATAGTGTCCTATAAATTATAGATTGATGTTCCACATTGAATGATATATGATAATTGTTAAAGGGTTTTTCAAAAATAAAATTTGGTCATAATGTTTTATTATGGAGTGAAATGTTGTCAAGCAGTTGAATTATTTTCTTAATATGTATAATTTGTGGAAATTATTGGTCTATATAAAAATAATTACACCATGTAGGTTGTAGGAGAAGGAAATTATGGAACTGATGTTGTCATAATTACTATTACAGTTCTAGAGAATGCTAACATCTAATTTTTTCACAATAGTGTATAGTTTTTCCCATATATTGAAACCCACAATGTAATTATTTGTTATTTTAATCCATCAAGGGTTGTAAAATTGATATCAAATACCCATAATCAACAGTTTAAAAACTATTTTGAGGCCATATTTGATAGGAGTCAATTAAAAATAAATATTCATTTTTAGAATGACATCGATGAATACTGAGAAGACTAAGTGTACATTTATAATTTTATAATGTTTATGTAATTAGGGATTATATTTTATATACAAATGAATATGAGGAAAACAGTACCATGAAAAATAGAAGAGTTATACATCCATATGAAGTGATTGATGTATCTGGTACAAAGAACATAAATCTAATTTATATGAATATAACAAACATTGTTATCATTAAAAAAAATATGGGAGTTCAATTATAGACCATTTTAGGTGATTATTTTTCAATGTAAGTTGGTTGATAATAAGCGTGTTATTAAAATAGATGAATTATACTTCATGAATGTAGTTTTTAGGAAGAATGGATACATATATCAACCATTTATGATCGAACCACATGCAATACATGTATTTTGAGTTCCAGAACATACAAACCAAAGGTAGTTAATTATTTTTTTATCGACCAAATCAACTCAAGGGTCAGATGTCAATTCAAATGAGGGTGAACCAATCATTATGATGTCTTAATAATTTAATAGTTGTCCCAATGTATATGAGGTATTTTGTGTTGGGAGAGAGTACAATGAATGAATTTTGATACATGATATATGGGTTAAAAACATTAAACTATTAAAAAAGCGTTCAATAATCATGTTATTGTTTTTTCTAATAAGAATTATGTTATATCATATTATTATATGTAACCTGAATCTACATAATCTAAACTAAAAGTTCAACAACATATCTATATAATGACTTCTTCACATTTTGAGGCTTCAAATCCAATGAAATAGTAGGTTGCTCAACATGTTGGTTCTCCCAATGTAGATGAAGAACAACCATATGCACATATCCATAATACCATTCTAGAAGAATAACATATTGATGATGCTAAATTTAGGAAATTATATGCAGTAAATAAATGGTGTCCCAAAAATATTTTGAGCACTATAGAATGATGGTGTTATAAAAAATATTTAGGTGAGAAACAAATTAAACAAATTCATAGTTTTCTATAACAAACACAACAAAACTATTAACCCTTACATTGTCAGGTTTACTAGTTTCATCTCACCACTCACATGCATGGGTTGAATGATGTATATTCAAGGAAATATGTTTTCCATCAATTAATACATTTATTTAGGAATAGATTAATGTGAAATTATGATATACTTTCTTTATTTCCCTAAAAATAGTGAAATATTAAATTATTATTCATTATCCTTTGGAGAGTGAATTTACAGTTGATTAATCTTGAATGAAATTTGTATAATTTCTTGCTAGAAAGGATCACAGATTAATTTTACAAGTTTTATCAATTATCATATCAATGTTGTTGAAGGGAAAAAAAACCCACACCCACAAAAGATGTATAAACTCGTGAAAAACAAACATGTGTGGGATGTGTTTATTTATCTTCATGAGGATACATATCTTTAGTTACATTGTGACTAGTAATACACTGATTTACAATATGTGTATTAATAAAATTGATAAAGACTTTTAAATTTATGAATTAGAATTTGAGTGTTGAAAATAAGAAATAGGTCGAAAAACTATTATACCACTACTGTAAAGCAATGATGAATTATGCTTCACATGAAAAAATGGAATGTTTTTTAAATATACTATACTAAATTAATGTGACATGAAAAATCAACATAATTATGTTCACATGTTTATATATAGATTAATTAATTGAAATCAAAATACACTTCTATCCACATCATGTGTTATAGATAGAGGCATGTGTAAATAAGAAAAGGATACTATTAGACGAAAACAAATATAATGTGTTGGAATCCTATGGAAATATGATCTAATAAAAATTTGTTTCTATTTAAATAAATATAAAAAAATAATGATTAATTAATTTCATTTTTAATTTATCTTAGAAACATGAATTATTGTCAGTAATACACAATGAATATCTATTATCAGTCTCCATGAGGTGGCCAAAATAGTATGGCCTTGATAGAGACATGTGTTTATTGGCGTCATCCTAAACATATATTGATAAATAAATGAGTATGAAATGATGATAAAAAATGAAATTGTTGTATGAATAATTATCTTATCTATAATAACAATATAATTATCTATTAGAGTTTTTATAAAATGTTATTGCATTAAATCAAAGAGAAGAAAAAACACAAAAAAAACACTAGTCTAAGATTACCCCACACCCACCATATTTGAGGTGAAACATTCCTCTAAAAGTGATATAACAAGAATCGGTGTTCAATATTGTCACAATTGTTTATGTGATATGTGAATCAGACAAACACTGATACTTTTCCTATGATTATATTCTATAGGGTGAAAATGATTGTGATTTATATTATCAACACCAACCCCTCACCTTGTTGTGAGGGGTACCATCTAAATTATACAAGGAGATATTATATGTAATAAAAAACATCCCATAGTTTATGTGAGGATTGGGATTCCCATATCTCATCATCCAAGTGTTGAGCTACCTCTTCCACTTGATGATGCAAATATTCATATAGTCAAGAAAACTATTGGAAAATTATTGAAATGGATGTTATATTTTAAATAAAAACATGTCTAAACTGAGGTATTAATATTTAATTTATTTTTGAGGATCCAAATACAATTTAAAAAAAATTATGGAATATATGAATGTTTTTACATGCATAAAAAAGGAAGGAGTGAAATAGAAGATTGAATGAAAGTGATTTAAAGGATTCGAAAACCAATAAAAAACGTCTCCACAAATTTCCTTTATCTTGTCCATTCAAATTTCACATTTACTAACATATATGGTGAATATGGATACAAAATTAGTTTGTTTTGTTATGACCGTAATTTATTTTGAGGAAAAGATGTACAGAGAGGCCATTATAGACTATACTGGTTTGGATAATGCAAATGAAATCATTACTCTTAAATAAATTGTAATCTCATTTGTAAATGTATACAAAATGTTTGATTTCATGATTTGTTTCCAATATCTTATCAACATAATTAATTATGATCTTATACTATTCACAATTTTTTTCAAGAACCTAATTAAATAAAATTATAAGGGAAAAATTGCCATATGTAATTTGGACTCATTAGTCCTCACATCAATATTTCACAACAATACTCATTTGAATCAAAGTAATATGATGGAATTATGGACAAACTAGCCACAATGATTGAAAAAACGTAAAAATGATAGACACTTCTTAATAACCAAGACATAGGGGTAAAACTCTATAATTTAACTATAGCAAAAATATTTTCATTAATTTCATTTCTTATTCCTTAAAAAATCATGCAGTATTGGTCACTTATTACATTCAATTTTGATGCTCTAATAATTTATTTTCTAGATTCAATGCATTGAGACTCAATAAAATAACCACACATGATGAAATTTATAAATTCTTAATACAATACATATAATTTGTTACAATTAAAATTCATGATATATATTTTATATTATGTTTTAATGAAAATTATGTTATGATAGGGTGATGTTTAAATATCATCCAAATCAAGGAATGAGGATTTACCATGAGCATAACAGGCCTATAAACGTTTATAAGTAGACAAGTATTAGGGTATATATAATAGTATTCCACAACAAAAATTTATATTAAAAAATTAACTATACTTATCAATGTTTATAGAGTGTCTAAAACAAGCCAATTGAAAATATTATTGTTATTACGTCCCCAATTTAGGAAATTTATCTTATATAATAAAATAATAGTATCCCGATGTGATTTTCCATAGGATAACAAAAATATATTTTAAAATATTTACTAATAATTTTTTATTAATATTTTTCTAGTATTAACAAGACTGTTGATTGTCCATGTATTAACAAGAGGATGTAAATTTGGTTATAAATTATTCGGAGACAAACCTAGTGTCAGAATGTATACATACACCCTAAATAGGTGACTTACTATTAATTATTTAGTTTATTTTATCATCCTTTTATCTAGTTATTTAGTTAATTTCAATATCATATTTATCTCATACGTTAGAAAAATTATCCGAAATCCATTCGTGGGAACTAGGAATCACCAATGCTTAATTTAGATATGTGGTGTGTTTGGTATGACTCAAAGTGTTTGCTAACAGTTTAAAATTGACATTTTAGTTGAAAACAAGTATCACATACTCAAAACCAAGAAAACATATTTTGGTTTTTATAATTTAAAAAATTGATACGTATTTCATTTTTTATGTGAATGAATTATACACAACTCAATCTGACAAACTGTGCATCCAGTATGTCACAACGTTCCCATTATAAGTTTAAAATTAAGATTTTAGTTAAATCATATATCACTCAACAAAAATTGAAAAAATTCATGCATGTTTTCTTGATACATTAGGAAAATAATTTAAAATTCATTTTATTGGTGAAGATATCATTCTCATAGAAAACTGACACATGGTGTGAAAAGTATAACCCAAAGTGCTTGTTTTCAGTTTAAATTGAAATTTTATTAAAAATAATAATGACATATTGAAAACCAATAAAGTTAATTTAGATTGAATTCATACCTTAATAAAATTATCCTTATGTAATTTTTAACATGTAGGAATCAACCACACATCATTTCGACACACCATGTGACCAGAATGACTCTAAGTACATGTTTTCAGTTTGAAATGACATTTTATTAGAAATAACAAGTGAGATACTCAAATCCAAGAAGACACATTCAAATTTTTTAATACATTATAAAATTATTCATAATTTATATTTGATGTGTGGGAATTTTCCAATCCTCAATCCAATGCATGGTGTAACCGATGTGAGTGCCTGTGTATACTTTTATTTATAATTGAGATTTTAATAAAAAAGGGAATGAAATACTCAAAACCAAGAAAATACATTATTATTATTTCTATAATTTAATAAAATCTTACATATGTAATCTTTGATGTTTAAGAGTCATTGACACCTCGATCTGATACACAATGTTCCCACTATGAAACAATTTATTTTTTATTAGTTTAGAATTGATATTTTACATAGAAATGTGTGTCACTCACTGAAAAACAAGAAAAATGTTTATATTTTCATTATAATTCAGTAAAATTATTCATAAGTCATTTTTTATAAATAGGGATTAGTCTCACATAGAACCAAAAAAAGTTGTGACTAGTAGAACACAAAATACATGTTTTTTGTTTAAAATGATATTTTATTAAAAACAACATATGCCACAGTAAAAACAATTAAACTCATTCAGAATATTTTGACACGTAATGAATATTATCCACATATCCTTTCTGAAGTGTTGAAATAAACTTCAGCACAATCCAAAAACTGGTGTGTCTAGTATGAATCCATGTTCATGTTTTCAGTTTAAATTTTCATTTTAGAAAAAACAACATGTGACATACAAAAAATGAATAAATAAAATTTGGAGTATTGTGATACTTTATAATAATGATTTATAATTAAATTGATCCATTTTGAAATATCTTCACCTCAATTCGACTAATGGTGTGACTGATATGACTCAATGAGTCCATTTTCACTTTTGAAATGGCATTTTAAATAAAAATATGTGACTCTAACTAAATCAATAAAAATTCACTTGGATTATTGTGATAATTTATGAAACTGATTCAAAATAAATTTCTCATTTTTTTGAATTATGATCACAAAAAAAATAATAAAAAATGTGACTGATATGACTCAATGTTCTTGATTTCTGCTTAAAATTTCAAAATTGTAAAAAAAGAAAAGGTACATACTCAAAACTAAGAAAAATCATTCAAATTATTTTGATACATTTAGAAAATTTTCCGTAGTATATTTTAAATTTGTAGGAATCATTTGAACCTCAATTTTATACACAATTTATTGGGTATGGATCACAGTGTTCACTGTTAGTTTAAAAATGAGATTTTAGTTAAGAATGTGTTTCACTATAAAAAAGGTAAACACACTTTGATTGTCTTTATTGTTTAAGGAAATTATTCATAAGTTATTTTTTACAATTGTGAACAAGTATCATGTTAAACTGACTCACAATATGACCTGTATGACTCAATGTGCATGTTTTCAATTTAAAATAACATTTTGGTAAAAAGTAATGTGAAATTATAAATATAGATAAAAACATTCCTATTGATTTGATACATTATTAAAATGATCCATAAGTATTTTTTAAATGAAAAAATCAACCACATGTGAATCTAATGCATTGTGTGACCGATATATCTCGATGTGCATGTTTTCATTTTAAAATGACATTTTAGTAAAACCCAAAATTAAAAAACTCAAAACAAATAAAACAAATTTGGATTATTTTCATACTTTATAAAAAATGATCCATAAGTCGTTTTTGATATGTAGGAATCTTCTAAACCCCATTCCAACACTCGGTGTGACCAGTACGACTCAAAGTGTATATTTTTTTAAAAACAATTTACATTACATAATAATGAAAATGGACATACTCAAAATTGAGAAAATGCATTCATATAGTATTCATAATTCATGAAAAAATCCAAAATTCATTTATGACATATAGAGATCATCTAAATTTAAATCCAATAGAGGGTGTTTCAAATATGACTCAATTTCCCCCATTAACTATTTAAAATTAACATTTTTGGTCAAAACATTTTCCACTCACTGCAAAAACTGAAAAAAACACTTGTATTGTCTTGATTATTTGAAAAAATGATTCATTAGTAATTTGTGAGGTATATGAATCATTATCATGTCAAACTAATGTAAAATTAGAGGGGTATGACCCAAAGAGCATGTTTTTAGTTTAAAATGACATTTTATTAAAATAATTGGCATAATCAAAAAATTGAATACACATTAAGGATTTTTTTTATTTTAGGAAAATGATCCATATGTCATTAGTGGTGTGTAAGAAATATCTGAACCTTAATATGGTGAACTTTATGACTGGTATGACTCCAATTGTCTATTTTTATTTAACATTTACTTTTTAGTGAATCAGATAAGTTACATATTCTGAACTGAGAAAATGAATTCTTATTGTTTTGATTCTTTAGTAAAATTATCAGTACAATTTTTTATGTTAAAGAATCATCCACACCTAAATCTTATATAAAATTTACCTTATATGATTAAAAGTTCTAATTTTCTAGTTAAAATTGAAATTTTAGTTCAAAATGTGTGTCACACGCTCAAAACTGAGAGAAAAACTTGGTTTTTCATTATAATTTAGTAAAATGATTAATATGTCATTATTGACATTTAGTATTTTTATCACATCAGACCAACACATGATGTATCTGGTATGACTGAAATGGTATGTTTGTGTTTGAAATGAAATTTTAGTTAAAAAACAAGTGACATAATCAAAACTAATAAAATTAATTCTTATAGTTTTTATACTTTTGAAAAATTATATATAGAACATTTGTGAAATGTATGAATTAGACACACATAAATTTAATGAACAGTAAGACCAGTATTACTCAAATTATGAGGTTTTTAAAAAAAATTCCTATTTATTAATATAATGTATCATATATATATATATATATGTTTAATTTATTTATTTATTTTATATCTAACAT
This sequence comes from Viscum album, assembly GCA_963277665.1. Lineage (NCBI taxonomy): Eukaryota > Viridiplantae > Streptophyta > Magnoliopsida > Santalales > Viscaceae > Viscum > Viscum album. The sequence goes on from OY728129.1 coordinate 1,077,072,218, forward strand.
AATAATTTTTTTCATATATATAGGTGTTTTCTTTTGTTAGAGTTAGTGTATTTTGATCATAAACTAATACAATGATATATATTTTTTAGTGGAGTTTAAGTGGAAAAGGTAATGAATCCATTGATTTATTTGAGTGTTTGAGAAAAAGTGTACTTTCTAATGTAATTTGACAAAACAATGTTTGAAATGCCTATAATAGAGTATTTTTCATGTTTTTTTGAATTAATTATAAATCCATTATTCAGTAATTTATTGAAAATAAAAAAATTGCATATAATTGGGGAAGATGGTATGTGGAATATAGTGAAAACCACTAACGAATGAAGAAAAGTATAAATCCGAATATGAAAAAATTAAATATAATTCATTTATTTAAATGAGAACGAACACCACCCCTACCTCTCAGATGATGGACCCGACTCTATGTTTTAGTCATTTTCCATGTCTTTTCATCACCATCTTGTGATTTAATGTTTTGTTTCGGTGGTCAGGGATCTATATGAGGTAGATGATTTTATTACCACTTAGATTTGAGCCCTATGATAATATCTCTAGATCAAAAGTACTCATTGCATTAACAGTTTTAGTTCTTGAGAATTTAACATCATCTTAGTTATCTTCATGAGTATTTCCAAATTCCTCATGTAAAACCTCCATACTATTGAATCTGTTTATAATTTTAGTCTATGTGAATGAATTCTTTTTTCCCTTCAGTTGGGAGGGGTACTCATTATCTTGGAATTAAGCTTGGTCACCTACTACCTCTTGGACATACCAATTCCCACCATTGTGATCCATATCACCAATCTAAATTTGGTACCATTTTGTTTATTTATACACCAACTCAGAAGTAGTCTCATCTATATTGGATTTCCAAGGGATACCATGTTTGAATGATCGAATGGGTTTCTATAAAAATGGTGTGTCTTTTTAGTCCTTTCCCACTAATCCATCATGATGATGAATCTAAACATAATATGTGTTACATCCAAACCCTACCTGGACACCTCAATCACCAGTGGTGAAACCAATGTTAATAGAGACAAAAAGGGCTTCAAGTGGTTCCCCATATGCCTTTATATTGGTTGGACATTCAACCAGCCTAGGGGTACTATAGATTGTAGGTCCACTGTATCTCTTCAGGTAGACAATGGTTTATTCTTAAAGATATTTCCTTAAATGGTTATTTCATAACTTTATAAATATTACATCTATTATATAAGCGGAATCTATACTAACTACATCATCAAAAAAGAACTTATCTTCTATCCCAACCTCATGAGTGGTCTATTGTAGGAATGTATGAATAGTTGTTTGATGACCCTCCTCCTCACCATGTATGTGGTTTTCTTTGTCCCAACAATAATGATCATGTATCTAAATAGGTTTCTATTTCAAACCAACTATGAGTGCAATCCGGAAATTTTTCCCTATGGAGTTTAGACATCATGTAGTTTGTACACATGTCCACCATTCACTACAAAGGAGCATCATTATAAGTTGTTTCCCAAACATTCCCAATTTCAGTATGATGAATTCCCACTGAAGAGTTACCTTGTATATATGAAACATCCTCTTTTATCCTATGCCTACAGATTATAGTCATGTGTCCATATATCTTAAAAAATAGTACACAAGTTGTGTACTATACACACACACACACACACACACACACACACACTTGCACAAGCATGAGTTTCCTCATATATAATATCCTTTAATCACTCCATTGATTTCTTAAGAATCCTTCCATTCCATAAAAATCACATCTAAATAGATTATAACAAATGTGGTGGTGATAATACTGCCACTACAAACCCCCACCATCAGTCAACGCCTATCCAAATTGTGAATTTTTTAATTCAATTATCTTGATTTCATATTTATATTTTCAATTTTAGTATTCTATCAATTTATATTTGATTAATTTTCATGAATGAAAATTTTTTCTTTTATTTAATTATCTCATATTTATTATGATGGATTTGGTTGTTTGTGTTTGTGTATTCAACATGCAGTATTCTCTATTACCTTGGGGCTTAGCCTTTGGTTGGCATACTTCCTCCACCATTGCTAATACATCAATAGTTTAGAGGGTTTACTTGTATGTTTATTAGTTTTTATTCATATTTGATCTACAATATATATATATATATATTATATTAAATTAAGTATTAAGCGAGCTATTTTTTTTGTGTGGTATCATACTGCACCATGATTCAGTGTTTCGTTTTGTGTCAATGGTTGGTGTTAGGTGAATTAAACACCCATATGTTTAATTTCATTAGGGATTACATCATTATTCTTCTATTTGATTTGGGATCTCAGTTCTCTTTGTAGAAACACTAGCTCACCAATAACCTCTTAAAACACTGGAGCCTTAGTCTTGACCATTTGTTATCCTCATTCACATCATGGCCGGTTATTCAATCATCAAGAGATCAGGACATCTAATGTTATTTCCACTTTAGAATTGTAAGTATTGAATTTTGGTGTTTTTTATTTTGAGTCTTGTATATATTTTGTAACTATATTCATATTTTTTTCAAATTCATTATTGTTTTTATCCTATTTAATTTTACTCTTTGATCTTAATAAAATGTTTGAGTCTGGGTTGTCTTCCTACCATGAATGTATGTCCCCATGGGACAAAAGCATGTAAACCCTATGTTCATTACTGTTTTATTTTGACTCATTCATCTAACTTGATTGGTTTTATAAATTTTTTATTCTAAATGACAAAAAAAAGTTATGTACTACTAGGGTTTTTTATTATGCTATTTTTAGCACAACCTTAACCCTTATAAATTGGTGTCGAATCCTAACTAGTTCATATTTTCTACTAAATCTGTTTCGTGATTTAATAATTTTTTATTTTTAATTTCCGCATTGTGATATCATCTCAAATAACCATTATTTATCTACTATTCTATTTATACCCACTTTCCAATCCAAAATTCCTATTCATTTAGAATATATTTTGTAAAACATTGTTTACCCAATATATTGTTCGGTTTTTGGGGAATACACTTAATGTTTTCTTCATGAACTCTAAATCAACTCTTTTTGTAAACATGCCAATAACTAGATATGAAATGGATAAATTCATTGGTGATAACAACTTTAATTGATGGATAATTAATACGATATAACATTTGGTTTAGTAGGTATTAATTTATGTTATCTCTCAGCCTAAGAAATTTATTATTACTGTAATTTAAATAAGAAAGATCATAACGTAATATCAAGATTCATCCTTGATGTGTTAGTCAAATAGCATAGTTCGATGTTTCTTACTATATGATATACTGTTCTTAGGAATGTTTCCTTCTAATATAATACTAATGGTATTTAGATTAAACTAGAAAAACTATACATAAAAGCTTATTTAGTTGGAAGACATTATTATAAAACCGAATTTTCACCATTAATATGATACTTGATAGTTTAATTAAGGAAAATTTTGATGATTTTAACAATGTTATGTTATATTTATCCAATATTAATGTAATTGTTTGTGATTAATCTTAAAATGAAATATATCTAATTTAACTAGATAATGCTTACAACACTTCCATATATAACATGATTTACAACTATGAATCCTTACACATGGAATATGTTAGGGCCCCTTCTCTTGAAATAATTAAACTCTTAACCTATAATAAATGGTGAGGTAGGTTTCTCATTCACTAGGGGTAGATAACAGACTAAGGGTAAAAATAATTAATTTAGTAAAGATAAAATCATGAATAATAAATAACCTTAACCTTGTTCTAATTATATAGAAATAAAAATAGTTTGTTTCTACCATGGTAAACCTAGAAACACTAAACCTAATTTTAGGAAACATAAATAATAACGTCAATAAAAATATCCCACTAAATAGTCAATTTTAGTGGACTCTAGTTATGACACAACTAAAGTGTTAAATGTTTCCAACCATTCACTTAATTTTTTGTGGTTCTTTGACTTAGGATGCTCCATTTACAAGTGTCCTTTTAAAAAGTCATCCCTAGAATTGTTAGAATGTACAGAAGGGGATGTCCTCATATATAATAATAAGTGGTGTAAGGAATAGTGAAGAGGTTAAGTTTTTCTCAAAAATTTTATCATAACTTTTCCTGATGTTTGGTGGGTTCATAACCTTCCAAAAAACCTGATTTCCCTAGGGATACTAGACCAAAAGTGGATAACATAAAGTCTTAAATAGGATGTTTAAAAATATCCTAAGGCTCTAGAACTATCATTAAATGTTCTCTCATTAATGGAATATTTTTAATTGAAACACACATTTAATAAAATTAGATATTGTCTACACCACTAATACTAATAGTACCCTATTATAGAATAGGATATTGGGGCATGTAAGCTCCCAGGGCCTTGAAGAAATCAACAATAACGATTTTTTGATTGGAGTAGGATCGAACTGTGTAGACGATCCATCATCTTATTAGCTTGGTGGATTATGGATTCTACTAGACGTGCCCTTGTGTCCAGGTCTCTGGCAGCTCTTACTCTTCGCTTCTCATCCAAGGACTGTTGAGCTGTGCCAGAGCGCTTCCTAAATTCCCTTCTTTGACTGAGAAGGGTCTTAGGGAAAGGTCTACTACTCTGTGATCTAGGGTTCTCTTCTCGCATGGCAACGAATAGTGTGTGGTTACCAGAGACTCATTGGATAGGATGATTTTCAAGAGCGAGGTGCTATCACTGGTTGAAGTCAATGCGAGCTAGTGCGGTCCATGAAGGATGGTTCACTGGGTGATCGATGAGATCTCGGGTGAGTATGCCAGGAGGGTTGACTTCTTTATCATCAATCTCGATGATGACTTTGATTTTGTTGAGGCCTATGAAATTATAGTCGTGCCAATGATTTAGGTCAGGAAGAATGGGAAGAAGGTAGATTCCATTGTGGGTACCATTCCCAAAGAGTTCTATGTGGCTATAATTAACAAATACCAAGCCTAATGTTAATTTTTTGGGGTATGGTAAAAAAAGGGGGCTACTGATTGAAATTACAACAAAAAACTTTCCTTTTTGTGATGATTTTTTACTGGGAATGTGTAAGTGAGTCACCATTAATATGTCCTTCTTTAAATCTACAATCATCTTAAAAACCTTTAAAACCAGGATAATGTTAGTAGAAAATCAATTTCATAGAAATATTAAAATAATGAGAATTAGTAAATTATTTGAGTACCCATCTATCTAATTCATTCATTTTTTTTGAATCTAATTGTTTTAAAGGGAATAGAACTATTATATAAACCTTCCCTCAAAATGTAATTACATAAATAATGAATAAGACTTTTTTAGATTGATTAGGAATCATTCTTTCATGATTGGGTCTTCTTAAATAATGATGGGTAGATGATTCGTCCAATGTTATATACCTAAATAATAGGTTTCCATCCCATTCCAAATATTTTGAAACACCTGAAGATTTGTGGAATGGTAATCCACCCTCATATATATGCTTAAAGGTATTTAGTTGTACAAATTACTCACACAATAAAATTGATAAAGTAGAAGTAAGTGCTCTTAAATTCATCTTTTTTGGTAATACTTATGGTTTTGAGGGTTACATGATTTTGGTTAGATGTCCTTGTTACAAAATAATTCATTATATGTATGGATGTAGTGTTCTATGAGTCCTCTAATCCAAAATACAATACTTCCACATCTATATGAAGAGATCTGGCCTTAGAACTAGCTGATGTAACTAATCCTCTATCCCATTTTGACGTAAGCATATATCCCACTCCACTAGATGAACAAACTATCATACAGGTTGATTTCACCTCCAATTATGGTTTATATTATGAAACTACTCCATCTTTTGAAAATAGGGACTATTAGTTGACCAGATATAGAGATAATATATTCCCTAGAACTCCTTGTTGGTTCATCCAACATGATAGTGATTCATATGCATTTTATGTTTCCAATGATCTAGAATATCGTGATCCTAACAACTATATGAAATCCATAAATACAAAATAGTCAAGGAAGTGGGTCCTTTCACTAGATAATACAATTTACAATTAGTAAAAAAATAACAATTGGTCTATTGAAAATAAACCACCCAATGAAAAATTAATTGGTTCTATGTGGATTTACAAGATAAAATAGGATAACACATAGGGAAATAAAAATAAATATAAATTATGTATATTTACTAAGTGTTTCCTTCAAATATAAGGTATTGACTATTCTTAAGTTTTATCCCCTATTGTTAAGCATTATTCAATTAGTATTTTTCTATATTTTTCTACATATAGTGAGATAGATATTGTACAACATGATGTTAAGAATAGATTCTTTAATGGTCATTTAAATGAGAAACTTTTAAAGGCAAATTTTAATGGTTACACTAAAAAAATAAAATAAATCCATGTATCTCTATTGAATAACTCATTATTCTTTTTAAAACAAGCCGTTGTGAAGTGGTAAAATAAATTTGATTGATTTCTATTAGATAAACTAATTACAAAGTGTCCATATGATGTATGTGTATCTCTTAAATCAACTAATAATTATATGCTTTATTTGAATATTTTTTTACTAGATTCTTATCATTTGAGAAAACATTAGTCTAATTACTATTGTTAAATATAAAATAAAATGAATATTTGAAAGGAATGACTTAAGTGAAACTTGTAACACCTGGAACCTAGTTACCTAGTGTCAGTGTGTTATTATATAACATTGGAATGATAAAATGGATAATGTCCCAAAATACCAATTAGTTTAGTAACCTTGGATGTACTAGATACGTACATAAGTTTTACATTACAACATGAGATAAAAATAAACATTTTGTCCCCTTTGAACAGACATATATCACTTTTCCTGTCCCTGATGGTCTACCATAAAATACTTCTTCACATCCTGGAAGGAATAAAACATAAAAAGTGGTGATCACATATGCTCATTAAGGATAATAATATTGAGTAAACAACATAAATAATCATAAACATTTAATTCAATTTATACAACTAAAACAAAATGCGTTTATATATAAAATTCATCATAATATTGAAAAGATAAATCAAATAATTCCATTTACTTATTCACCTATATATTCTACTAGTTGAATAATATCATGTAAAATCAATAGCTAATTTCATAATGATGGAATGTTTAATACATGACATCCTAACAACATAGTCAAGTCCTCAGGACAAGAATAAAAATAAGATTTTGTAAATGCCTTATGCCAAGACACTAGTTTGCCTCATGAGACCTACCGTGGCATCGAGGAGATATAGCGGGCTCCACCCATCAGATAATAAGTCCAATGCATTCTTCATATGAAAAGGTTTAAATATAACATAAACATTTATATTAAAACTAGCATACTAAGTGTCAATACATTAACCATAAACCATGTATGGTATAAAAATAACACATCAACCATCAAACAGGTAAAAAAATTTCAATACAATATGGATGATTTGTATCATTTTAAATCAACATCAAACAAGTATATAAACCATTAAATGATGTTGAGATAGATGAAATAAAAAAAATTGAGGGAAATATATATTACTATTCTGAAATCATTTATAAGTCATGTAATTATTAAAGAAAATATTTATTTTTAAAATATTCTTATTAGCTTGTCAGGGACTAATCAAAGGTTTTATAACGGTTGAGAATAACTACACCCACTATATAAGTTTCAAAAAATTCTTACCTTAATTTTTCAAAAAGGTCATAAAGTACCTTATTTGGAAAAACTACAGAAATATTCATTTCAAAACATTTTGTAAAAAGTCAAAAAATGTTATAAATGAATTTAACCCATTTTTTAGTAAATAGTATAAATTTTTTGAAATACTTTTTTACAAAATATAGATGTGGATGATAAAGAGGTCCCAAAATACATTTATGTAAAAACAACCTCGGATAAAAAGTGGTAGTGAAATTAACCCTTACCTAGTACTTTTCCCTGGTTGAGGGTACGTTAATGTAATGTATAATAGTTAAATAATTGTTATTAATTTATTCAAGAATGAAATACAGAAATATGAAATCATATATGATCTTCTAATATTTCTTTGTGTATAATATTTTAATAGTATCGTCGTTTTGGTTGTTAACTGATATGTTTTCCTTTATATGTTTTGTTACGTAAGTCAAGTTTTTTATGGATAAGATTTATTTTATTCATATATAAAATGATATAATGTTCTTAAATATTATTTTTAACAATAAAATGTAAATTATTCTTGAATTGTTATGATATGGAACGAATCTCATCACATTCGTGGAGACGGTAATCCCAATGTACGCATGAACGCTACTTCCATTTCATTTTTTTTATTTTAAAAGGAATCAAGACCAAATGATACATAGGTATATTATTATTACAATATAATATGATAATTTATATAAATTATGTATGTTCATTAACATCATCCTTTATACCTTCCATGTATGGTATGACCGAGTCACATCACATTGAGGGGTCGGTAGTCCGCACTTCCTAAAATGAAATTATGCTATATATACAACATGAAAAGAATAAAGGTATTCTATAAAACAACATTAAAAAAGATTATAGATAAAATAAATATCATAAATATCTTATATAAATAGTGTTCTCTCATAATGGACACCATAAGAGGTGGTAGTAGAAGATTGAACAATCATCATTTCATGGGGCAGTAATTCACTATCCACAGAAAATTATGTTATATACCCATTAGATGGAGGTGTGTGTAAGTGTATTTAAAATACATCTCATAACAACATCCTAGTATATTTAGGATTCTATTTTTGTTTTAAAATAAAGAAATAAAGTGAGTTAGGGGTTGGAGAACTAAAATAATAGAAAAGAACTTAAGAGGATATGTCACCTTTAAATTAGGTAACTCCCTTTTTTGTCAAACAAAACGATTTAATGCAGATTCATATGTCTTAGGTAATGATTTTAAGAAGAATATAGGGATGTAGATAGCATAATTGGGATAATTTGGACAATCCAATGGGCTTGAGAGGTATGAAAAATGGCATAGAGTTGGGGGATTTTATAAGGGGGAGGAGGGGATCATTAGGAATGTTAAAAAATATTATTATATTATATAACGATTTTCTATTGATAATGGTCCAAAACACATTAATGTCTAATATAATATAAATAATGTTTGAAATAAAATCATCCAATAATAATTGGACAGGTTTTGTATATTGCTTTATTTTTTATAATCTCATTTATTTAAATCAATCTTTAATGAGGTAAACAGAACATCGTAATTGTGTCATAAATAATTTTATTTACTTGATGTATAAAAATTAAAAAAAATTCCATGATTTAGGAAATTTTATATCTTTAAAATGAATATTTATAGTCGAAAATATAACTTATATAACCCTAGGTAAATATTGTTATACTAAAATTTATATGTTTATGTCATTTTTGTATTTACTTTAAATTAATTAATACAAAGTGTCATTATCACTCTCATGTGGCTCCATGGGGTCCCAATATAGACCCAGGGATGGCCCTGGTCAGACATGTATCATCCAATAGGAATAGGAAACATGTTAAGGTTATCTTAAATTATTATAATAATTTTGTTTACCCTTATTTACCAGATTTAATATTTCCCCATGGTAAATAAAATATTTACTGAAATAAATATTCATAATGTCTAAATATAAAAGTGTCTTATTTACACAATTTGGACCTCCTGATTCAAAATATTGAAACCATTTTTCCAAATTCGAAACAAAGTAGTGGTAGAAATTAATTTAAAAATAATTCCCTTTGTTAAAACCAAAACCGTGTTTTTATAAAATAATAAATATCAAAATATTAACACTTGTTTATGTCCAGTTTAAATGTGAAATTACATTCAATGACCTAAATTATATTAAATGATAAAAATATAATATAATGATTCTTTAAAACTAATGAAATGTATAATTTACCATTATAACTTATTTCTATTTAAATATTTGTTTTTAATTAAAATTTAGTATTTTTCACTATTAATAAAAAATTGACTGTTTTCAAAAGTGCATCAAAAATCCACCCTAAGCTAATTTTGATATTAAGAGTCCAAAAATGAAGCCCGTTTTGAAAAATAAATTTATAAAATTTCAAAATGTGGGTATTACTATTCATAAAGGCTAGTTTGATAGGTCGTAGTGTGTTAGAATCTTGAAGTTGCAAAGAGTGCAAGATATTTAATTATTCAAAGGGAAACGTACCATGGAAGCATGGGGTGTCACATTATTCCCTCCTTCAAATAATTTATTCTTTGAAATGTCAAGAATAATATGTTATAAGAATTTTCAAGTTGTTCTTCATCATAATTTCCCTTGGATCCCACTTTACCTCTTCCATCATATGATTTCTCTATAGAACATTCACCAAAGGAGTCATCCGATTGTCAACACTTATTCTATGGTATGATGAATTCTGATTGGCTCTTCACAAAAATACATATTCTGTTCTAGTTCTATTTCATCATAGGTGAGTACATGTGTTGGGCCTGGCATGTATTTTCTCAACAGTGATACGTGGAACGCATCATAAACTATGGAGAGACTTGGCGGCATTGCCAAACGATAAGCTACAACTCCAATTCATTATAGAATTTAGAAAGGTCCGATGTAACCGAGACATAAATTTCATTTCATACTGAATCATATAACACCCTTCCCTGGAAACACCTTCATGAAAACATTATCTCATACTTGATATTCCAAATATTTTTTTCACTTATCGAGATAGGTCTTTTTTCCTTCTTTGAGCTGATTTGATGTGGGTTTGGATAACGTTCAACTTTTCCCTTGTTTTCTCCACATGTTTCGGGATTACGAGTTTTATTTCACAATCATCATCCCAAAAAGTTGGTGTGTGAAATATATTTCTATATAACTCTTTATATGGTTCAATCTGAATACTAGAATTGGATCTCTTGTTATAGGAACATTCTACCAGAGGTAAATATTGATCTCACATACATTTAATGTCATGGGAGAAAGACCTGAACATGTATTCTATAGTTTGAATAGTACATTTTGATTGTCCATCAAATTTGAGGTTAGTAAACAGTGCTCATACAAAGTTCAGTATCTTGGGATTTCTGACAACTTTTCCAGAACATTGATGTAAAATGGGGATCTCGATAAGAAAAAATCAATACAGTTTCACCATGAAGTCTTACAACATCATTAATATATAGACATACTAAAAATTCTAGTGGTAAATCTTATCTTATAGCATGAAAATTTGCTGACTTGGTATGACTATCAACAATGACCCATATCGTGTCATTCTTTCAGGAGTCTTTGGTATCCCCATGACCAATTCCATTGTAATATCATCCCATTTATACTCAGGTATGGGTAGAGGTTGGATTAATCTTCTAGGATATTGACTTCTAACATTTACTTGGTGATAAACAATACATCTTGACACATAATCATCAATCTCTCTCTTCCTGTTATCCCACCAAAAATGTTCCTTCCAATATATATACATCATAGTGCTACCTGGGTGTATAGGTAAATTTGAACTATAAGCATCACCAAAAAATTCCCTTTTTAGATCATGTATGTCATGAACACAATGTCTCCTTCCAAATTTTAGAATCCCAACGTCATATATGATGGTTATTAATATCCCATCATTAATAGAATTCATTTCTTTTGAAACTCCTGATCATCAGTCTGAGAACTTTTTATCCTTTCTAGTAAATATGGTTTAGCAATAATTTGAATAGGTATTGATGTTTCACTTTCTATAATTATTCCCATATCCGTCCTTAACATATCCATGAGCATGTGATCCCTTTTAACTCTCATTTTGTTCAAAACTCCTTGATCATTTCATCTCAAATCATCATCCACATTATTTTCCTTCCCCATGTGGTAGTTTATGTGGAAACCATATTCTTTGCGTAGTTCGAGCCATCTCCTTTGCCTCATTTTGAGTTATTTTTTGGAGACAATATACATTAAACTCTTGTGATTAGTATAAAGCTCACATTTTTCATGATAGAGATAGTGTCTCCATATCTTCATAGAAAAAAATAACAGCTTCTAACTCAAGATCATTAGTGGGATTGTTTTGTTCATGAATTTTTAGATGTCATGATTCATAGGCAACAAACCTATCATTATGTATAAGGTCACAACCAAGTCCTTTATTTGAAGCATAAATATAAAAAACAGACCCATAATTCCCCGATGGTTGAGTCAATATAAAAGCATTGACTAATCGTCTCTTCATTTCTTCAAAATATTCCTCATAATCTTTTGTCCAAACAAATTTAACACCATTACTTGTTTGATTTGTTAATGGGTTAGCCAATACAGAAAAATTATGGATGAAGCATTGATAATAACAAGATAAACCAATAAAACATCATACCTTAGCTATACATGTTGGTGCTGGTCATTATCATATTAATCTTGTCTAATATTGATCAACATAGATTCCATACTTCCAGTCAATATGACCAAGAAATGAATTTTCATGATGCCAGAATCCACACTTGTTGAATTCCTATATAATTCATTTGTTTACGAATCATTAGAATAGTGTGCACATGATTTTCATGATCTTCATTGCTTTCACATTATAACAACTTACAATCAATAAATTACACTAAAAAGTCATCATGATATTCCTTGAAAACTCAATTCATTTAAATCATAGAGAGAGAGGGTGCATTACTCAAACCAAAAGGCATTACTGTAAACTCATAATTCTCGTACCTGGATCAAAATACTCTCTTTGGATTGTATTTCTTCTTCACACACAACTGATGATATCCACCTCGAAGGCTAGTATTGGAAAAATATTGAGTTCCATAATGTTGATCAAATAAATCATCAATGTGAGGTAGTTTATACTTTACCTTTATTATTATAGCATTGATCTCCCTATATTTGATGCACAACCTCATAGATCCATCATTCTTCATAATAAAAAGAATAAGGGATCCCCATGGAGAAACACTTGGCAGAATAAATTAATTATTACTCAACTCATCTAGTTGTTTCATTAGATTCACTAATTCCATAGTTTCCATTCTATTATGGGTCATTGATATAGGCTGTGAACTATGAATTAAATCAATGGAAACCTCAATTCCTCATTCTAGTGCATGTCCATCAAAATCCTCTGGAAATACATCAACATATTCATGTATAATAAGAATATCTTCAATTTGATCATTCTGTTCCCCACAAATAGTTATTTTACTCTCTTCCTCCCCAATAATTGAATTTAGTAGAGAAATATGGGTGGATCTAGATAAGAATCAGATGGTGACATTTCATCTATAATGATAAGGTATATTTAATTATCATAAAAAATTGTAACATCAATCATCTTATAAGAAAGTTTTGCATCATGGTCAAAAATCCAATCCATAATGAGGATTATATCAAATTAAATCATGGGGATTTCAATTCGATCATCAGATAAAGAAAATTTATATGCCCTAATGGGGACAGAATCACAAAACTCTATTGAAATGATACTTCCCATAAGAATATTTACTGATAACTCCCTTATTATATTAAATATGAAATATCTAATTATCTAATAAAATTGGGAAGATATGAAATAATATAATTATCTTGAATCGAATAAGGAATTGGATAAACGCGAGGAACCCGCTAAATTAATGACCACCATGTTTTTCGGGGATTCAATCGTAGCAGTAGTGATTTTATAAGCTTGGCGTTCTCCATGGGACTTTTTTGAGGTAATTTTATTTGGAACTTAGGACATTTGTTTGTATAATTACCCATTTCGTTACAATTGTAGCATTCAACATTGGAAACCTCTTTCATTTCCTTTCAATCACGATATTCTTGGCCTTTTTTTCCACACATGTAATAGACTCCCATTCCCCTCAAGAAAGTGCTAGGGTGTTTCTTTCCACATTTACCATAGGATGGATATTAAACTTTTATCTAATTCCATTTATTTCCATTTCCAGAGTGATCAGTAGATCTCTTCTTATCTTTCATTGCTTTAAATTTGTAAGGCATAGAGAATTCATTTTCTATCTTGATAATAAATGAGTCAATATCCTCATACGGTGAGGATGATTGTGAGACTAATTCTCGATGGAGAAATCATTTTAACCCATCAAAGAATTGATAAATCTTACTCCTAAGGTTACGTATGTAATCTAAAACATTCCTTGTTAACCTTGTAAAGTTAGTCTCATACTTTACAACAATCTCATCCTCTTTTTCCCTTAGACTCAGAAATTGTCTTCCCTTTTCCGCTTGATGGTAATTAGGAAAGTATTTTTATATGAAAATCTCATTAAACTTTGTCAATTCCATATTTGAACATTTTTCATCTTCCTTTTTGTTTTGAATTAATGGCCACCATGGATCTATATCATTCATGAGGCAATAACCATCCATGACAAATTTATTCATTATGTTGCTCCCCAAAGCATGAAATAATTTCTCTATGGAAGTGATCTATTGCTCAGATACAAATGGATTTATAGTCCCATTGAATTTTGGTGGATGGTTCCTCATGAATCGGTCTAACATTGATGTTTCATGTTGTGGATCATGGTGCTCCATACCTTTAAGGTTTTTATTCATAACCTGATTGAGTTGTCCCAGTATGGTGATAAGCTGATTAGAACCAGTTACATCGCCTACTCCACAATAATTATCTTAATTAGGAGGGAAATCCATACATGGATTAGGTGTGTTGATATGGTTTCCATTAGTTCAAATAGTGACCACTTATAAAAATGGCATACACTACATTATTTTATGAATCACGATACATAATTCCAAACATGTAAAACACTTAACATAAATTTAACAATTTATGCATATAATCCATAATCATAAAAATGTTTTCATTGAGGATGTATAATCTCATAAATCCTTTACAATGGGTTTTAATTAGAATTTGAATTATCCTATGAATATCCTCCAAGAGTTTCATAACCAAGAGTGGAGCAAGGTCCGTTATCGGGTACCATGATACCCCGGGTCAAGCCCGGAACTCCTTTTCGTAGTTTTCACTCCTAGGTACATCTTTCCAGAGCCAAATATACCTTATCATATCTATATAGGGATTTATTTCTCAGAAAACTCACAAATTCTATACATTTAAAAAATTCTAGGATGTTCTTCTACAATAATACTCAAATTCTATCATAGGGTAGTGTTCTCTAATCCTAGATTTTAAAAATATAGTTTCCAAGGTTTGTACTAAACATCCTTTGATACTGACCATAACTCCCCAAACCTATTTACCCATATTCGGTGTGTTATTACATAAAATTGTAATGATACAAGGAATCTTGTTCTGAAATACCGATTTGTTTAGTAGATATGGATGTAAGAGATACATATATATATATTTTGAAATACATCATGAGATAAAAACAACAACAACATTTTTCCCCTTTTAAAACACTTATATAAATTATCCTAGCCCTAAATTTCAACCATAAAATACTTCTTCACATATTTTAAAAAAATTAAACATAGAATGGGGTGAGATCAGATGCTCAGTATGAATAACAATAATGCAGAAACTTCATAAATAAGCATAAACATTTAAGGCAATGTATAAAACTAAAACAAAAGACTTTTTACCATAAACATCAGTATAATATGGAAAATTAAAATCAAATCATGCCATTTAAATATTCACATGAATATTCTACTATTATAATAATCACATATAATATAAATACATAATTTCATTATGATGAAATTCATAATGTCGGACATCAAAACCACATAGTCAAGGAATCCTGCCAAGACTATAAATAATATTTTGTCAATACCATTTTCCAAGACACTAGTTTTTCTCATGAAACCTACCGATGCATCAAGGAGCTATAGTGGGATCCTCCCGTCCCATACTAATTCCAACGCATTACTCATATGAAAAGGTTGAAACATAACATAAACATTCATATTAAAACTCGCATAGGAAAGGTTAATAAATTTACCACAGACCATAAATGGTATAAAAATAACACATCCACTGTCAAAGATATCACAAAATATTCAATAAAATATTGATGATCAGTGTCACAATAAATAAACTTCAAATAAGTATAAAATCTATTAATGGATGTTGACATAGATTAAATCAAAAATATTTGAGATAAATACATCTTTCTATTTTAAAATCACTTAAAAGACATGTAATTATAAAATAAAACTTTTATTTTTGGAAAATATTATATAATATTTTAAGAGAAGCTTCAAAGGTGTTATAATGGTGGATAATAAACCCACCTATCGTTAAAAAAACATTCTTACCTTAATTTGTCGAAAAGTTCATAAAGTACGTTGTTTGGAAAATGATGGAAGGATTCATTCAAAACATTTTGTAAAAAGTAAAAAAAAGGGTATAAATGATTCTAAACCATAATCTAGTAAATAGAAAAAATGTTTTGAGATACATTTTTTAGAAATAAAGATGTGGATGATAAAGAGTTCCTAGTGGACACTTACGTAGAAACAACCTCAGATAACAAATAGATTTTGAAATTAACCCTTAACTTGTACTATTCATTGGTCGAGGCTACTCTAACAACCTAATAATAGTTAAATAATTAGTAATAAATTATAAAATAACAATATTCTTATATATGATATCATATATGATCTTCTAATATTTCTTTGTTAATAATATCTTAGTAGTATCATTGTTTCGGGTGTTAACAGATTTGTTTTCCTTTATCTGTTTTGTTACGTAGGTCATGTTTGTTATGGGAAGGATTTATTTGATTCATATACAGAATTATATAATGCTATTAAATATTATTTATTATAATAAAATTAAATTTATTCATGAATGGTTATGATGTGGAATGAATCTCATCGCATTCCTGGATACAATAATCTGTACGTACGGACGTATGCTACTTCCATTTCATTTTTTTATTTTAAAATGGAAGAAGAACAAATGATACATAGGTATATTAGTATTCCATTATAGTATAATATTTTATATATGTTATTTATGTTCATAACCAAAACATCTTTTATAGGTTCTATATATCGTATGAATGAGTCATATCATTTTGAGGGGGTGATAGTCCACAGTTCCTCAAATGAAATTACTGTATATATACAACATGAAAAGAATAAAGGCATGATATAAATTAGAATTATAAAAGATTATAGATAAAATAAATATCATAAATATCATATATAATTACTATTCCATAATAATGGCCAACATAAGAGGTGGTAGTAGAATATTGATCAATCATCATTTCATGAAGTAGTAGTTCGACGTCCACCGAAACATTATGTCCTATACCGATTAGATGGTGGTGTGTGTAAGTTTACTTCAAATAAATCTCATAAAAAAACTATTATATTAAGGATACTAGTGTTGTTATAAAATAAAGTTATAAATAGAGTTAAGGGGATGGAGAAGTAAAATAAAAGAATAGAACTTAAGAGGAGATGATACTTTTAATCGGGTAACTCTATTTGGTTTGAACAAAAATGTTTCCTTGAAGTGCCTTCTACCTAAGGAAAGGCTTGTAAGAGGAATAAATGGATTTAAGGAGCTTAATTGGGCAGATATTGGATTATCCAAGGGGCTTTACAGGTGTGAGAAATGGGATAGAGGTGAGGGATTTTTATAAGGGAGAGGACGGATCTTTAAGAATTTTTGAAAATATTATTTTATTATATAATGATTTTCAGTTTCTAAAGGTCCAAAACTCATTAATGTAAAATATAAGATGAATCATGTTTGAAATAAAATATTCCAAATTTTTTAGGTTTTGAATATTATTTTAATTTTTATAATCTTATTTATTCAAATCACTCTTTAATGAGGTAAACACTTTATAATTATTGTGTCATAAATAATTTTATTTATTTGATTTCTAAAAATTAAAAAACAAATACCCAGATGTAGGAAATATATTATCTTTATAATGAATATTTATAGTAAAAAATATAACTTATATATCCCAATGTAATAATTGTTTTACTAAAACATATGTTCTTGTCAATTTTGTATTTACTTTAAATAAATTAATATAAAGTATCATTATCACTCTCATGTGGCTTAATGGGGTCCAATAATTGACAGATGGATGCCCATGGTCGGACATGTAACATCCAATAGGAATATGACACATGTTAGGGTAATTAAATATTATAATAATAATATTTTATTACCCTTATTTACCCTATTTACCTTTTAACCATGGTGAATAAAATATTTACTAAAGTAAATATTCATAACGACTAAAAATAAGAGTTACTTATATAAACAATTTGTACCTCCTAATTTGAAATATAGAATCCATTTTTTCAAATTCAAAACATATAAGTGGTTGAAATTAATTTACAAAAAATTCCCATTTTCAATTCAAAAATGGTGTTTTTAAGAAATAATAACTATCAAAATATTGTCACTTGATTATGTCCAGTTTAAATGTGAAATTACATCCAATTAGCTATATTCTATTAAATTATTAAAATATAGTCTACTGATACATTAAAACAACTCAAATTTATAATTTAACACTAAAAATTATTTCTAATTAAAATGTTGTTTTTAATTAAAGTTTTGTATTTTTCACTATTCATACAAAAATTGAATGTTTTCAAAATACTACAAAAAATTCATCCAAAGTTACTTTTGATATTCAGTATCCAAAAATGAAGTCAATTTTAAATATCAAATTTATAAAATATCAAAAAGTTTGTATTACTATTCATAATGACTAGTTTGATTGGTCGTAGTGTGTTAGAATTTTGAAGATTCTTAAAGTGCGGGCTATTGCATTATTCATAGGGAAACATATCATGGATTCTTATTGTGTTGCATTCCTCCCTCCAAATAATTTGGTCCATGATATTTCTATAATACTACTACATAAATATGTTTAGGTGGTTCTTCATCATTTGTTTCTCAGGTTCCCATGTTGCCTCTTCCATCTTATGATTTCTCCATAGAACTTTCTCCAGACGAGTCGTCTAGTTTCTCAACACTTTTTCTCTAGTATGAAGAATTTTGAAAGGCTCTTCATAATGAATAAAAGATCATGTTTGAGTTCTATTACATCATAGATTAGTTCAAGTGTTGGGTCAGGCATGTATTTTCTCAACAGTGATATGTGGAACACATCATGAACATTGGAGAGACTTGGTGGCATTGGCAAAAGATAAGCTAAAACTACAATTTAATCAAGAATTTAAAAAAGTTCGATGTACCTAGGATATAATTTTCATATATTACGAAATCATATAACACCCTTCTATGGATATACCTTCTAGAAAACATGATCTCTTACTTGAAATTCCTAATTCTTCCTTCGGTTATCAGTATATCTCTTTTGCCTACATTGAGCTACTTTGATGTTGGTTTGGATAACCTTCACATTTTCCATTGTTTTCCCAACAGGTTATGGGCCTACAAGTTTTCTTTTGCCAACATCATCCTAAGAAGTTGTTGTGCAACATCTCTATCTCTGTAATTATTTATATTATGCCATCTAAATACTTGAATGGAATCTATTGTTATAATAAAAATCAACCATAGGTAAATATTTATCCAATATACCTTGATATATAAGTGATCAAGATATCAACATGTCTTTTAAGGTTTGAATAGTACATTCTGACTGTCCAGAAGTTTTTTGGTGGTAGGCAGTTGTCAAACGAAGTTCTATATCTAGAGATTTCGGAAGAATTTTCTAGAATGCTGATGTAAAATGCAGATCACAAAAAAAAGTCGATAAGGGTTCACCATGAAGTATTAAAACTACATTAATATATAGTATTGCTAAACTTCCAAGTGGAAAATCTTCCCTTATTGCATGAAAATGTGATGACTTGGTATTGATGATTAACAATGACCAATTTTATGCCAATCCTTATAGTATTCTTTGGAATCCCCATAACAAGTCTTCTGTAATATCATACCATTTCTGCTCAGGTATGGGAAGAGGTTTCATGACTCCTCTAGGATGTTGTATTTCAGCTTTCAATTGTTGAAAAACCATACATCAAGACACATAATCAGCATTTTTTCTCTTCATGTTGTCCCCCCAAAAATGTTCCTTCAAATCAGTATACATCTTATTGTTACCTGGGTGTATATAGAAATTGGAGCTATGAGCATCATCCCACAATTCCCTTTTAGATCAGGTTTATCGGGAACACAAAGTATCATCACAATTTCCAAAATAAAATCATCGTATATGAAGTCAATTAATAAACCATCATTCATAGCATTTATTTTCTTTTCAAACTCCTCTTCATCAGTATGAGATATTTTTATCTTTTCTAGTAAAATATGGTTTAGAAGACATTGGAAAATTTATTGATGTTTCACCTTCCATGATTATTCCCATATACATCCTTACTATATCCATGAAAATATGATCCCTTTAAACACTCATCATGTTCAAAAATCCCTGATATTTTCTACTTAAAGCAATTGTCAACTTATTTTCCTTCCACATGTGGTAGTGTATGGTGGAATCATAATCCTTGAGTTGTTAGATCCATATCCATTGAATCATAATCATTTCCTTTTGTGATAAAATATACTTCAAACTCTTATCCATAGTATAAATCTCACATTTTCACCATAGAGATTGTGTATCCATATTTTCAAAGAAAATATTACTACTACTAATTCAATATCATAAGTGGGATTTATTTCTTCATGAATGTTTAGCTATCTTGATTTATAAGGAATAACCCTATCAATATTCATAAGTACACATCGAATTCATTTCTTTGAAGAATCAATATAAATAACAAGCCCATCATTCCTCGATGGTAGTGTCAATATAGAATTATTAACTAATCATCTATTCAGTTCTTAAAAATATTTTTCACACTCTTATGTCGAAACAAATTTATCCCCTTTACGTGTGATGTTGGTTAATGGGTTAGCCAATTGGGAAAATTTTTGGATGAATCGCTGATAATAACACGCTTAACCAATAAAACAATATACCTAAGTTATACATGCCAGTGCTGGCCATTCACATATTTCTCATTTCTTAGAAGGATCAACAGAGATTCCATCCTTAAAGAAAATATGGCCAAGAAAAGTAATTTCTTAAAGCCATAAATCAGACTTACTGAACTTCCAATATAACTCATTTCTTCCAAGAGTCTTTAGAATAGTGCACAAGTGATTTTCATGATCTGTTTAGGAGTATACCAATATTTCATCAGTAAATACCACTACAAATCATCATGATATTCTTTGAAATCTCGGTTCATTAGTTCCATGAAGATAATGGGTTCATTAGTCAATCCAAAGGCATTACTGTAAACTTGTAATGCCCATACCTGGTTAGAAATTATATCTTTAGAATTTCTTCTTTTTCACACACAACTGATGATATCCAAAAGTCATGTCAATCTTTGAAAAATACTGATCTCCATGAAGAAGATAAAATAAATCATTAATGCGAGGTAGGGGATACTTGTTCTTAATTTTTATAGCATTGATCTCCCTGTATTCAATTCAAAAACTCATTATCCATCTTTCTTCATAACAAATAGAATAGGGGATCCCCATAGAGAAACAATATGGAAAATAAATCCGTTATTACTCAACTCCTCTAGTTGTTTCTTTAGAACCATTAATTCCACAGTGGCCATTCAATAATGGGTCATTGATGTGGGCCTTGAACTATGAATTAAATTAATGGAAAAATAAATTTCTCATTCTGGAGGATTTCCATGTGAATCCTCTGGAAATACATCATCATATTATTGTATAATAGGTTCATCATCTATTTGAAGATTACTTTCCTCGCCAATATTTATTTTAATCTCTTCCACCCATGTAATTCAATTAAGTAGATCTAAGGTGGGTGGATCTAGATAAGAATTTGATTGCGATGTTTATTCCTAAAGATAATGTATTCCAAATCGTGATAAAAAATTGTAACCTCTATCTTATTATAATAAATTTTCACATCATGGTCTGAAATCCAATCAATACCGATGATTATATTAAATTCAATCATCAATATGAATATGAGATTAGTGGATAAAAAACATATATATACCCTAATAAGGACTGATTCATAAAACATTATTACAATAATACTTCCACTAATAGTGTTGACAGATAACTCACTTGTCAAATTAAATTTGAAATATCTAATTTTCATATCAATATGGAATGATATGAAACAATTTGATATTACCGAATAAAATAAAGGATCGGCTAAACTTGATGAAACCATTAAATTACAAGCCAAAACGTCTTCCAGGGATTCAAATTCAGCAGTAGTGATTGCATAAACATATCCATTCTCCTTTGTCACATTCTGAGTTATGATTCCTTAGAACTTTGTAAATTAATTTGATTAACGCCCCATTTATTTATAATTTTATAATTCAACATAGACCGCATCTTTCATTCCCTTGCAGTTCTGAGCTTGGTGGACTTTTTCACCACACTTGTAATAGATTCCCATGTTCATTCAGGAATGTACCAGGGTGTTTATTTCTGCATTTACCGCAAAAATAATATTCAACATTTCCCTTATTCCCCTTATTTCCATTTCCAATGTTTTTAGTAGATCTCTTCTTCTCTTACTTTTCTTTAATGCCGTAAGAATTAGATAATTATTTTTATTTCATGATATCACATTAGAAAATATCTTTGTCTGATGAGAAGGATTTTGAGAATAATGCATGATGGAGAAATGGTTTAAACCCTTCAAATAATTGAAAATTATTACTCCTTGGGTTACGTATATAATCTGTAGTATGCCTTTCCAAACATGTAATGTTGGCCTCATACATTGTGACATTCTCATCCTCCTCTTTCCTCAGAATTAGAAATTTTCTTTCCATATCTGCTCGATAGTAACGAGGAAAATATTTTTCTATGAAATGATATTGAAACTTCTTCCATTAGATATTTGATACATCTTCATCTTTTTTTGTGTTTCGATTTAATGACCACCATTGATCTGCATCTCCCGTGAGTTGATAAAATGAAAAGAAAACATTTTCCAATTTGTTGGTCACTAAGCAGGAAATATTTGTCTATGTAACTTATCCATTTATCAGATACAAATGGATTTTCAGTCTCGTTGGATGTTGGTTTTTATTGCCTCCTGAATCGGTCTAACATACATCCTCTATGTTATGGATCAGGGTGGTTGTCACAACCCCCTCCCCAAAATGTGTACCCTAGATCGGCAATGTGAGAAGGGAGATAATGACCCCTGAGTCCTGCCTCTAGTAGGACCTAGGTTGTCGACTAGCACCGAGGGTATAGTAAACACACAAATGACAGGCATTGCCCTATAAAAGAACACATACGAAAGAGAGAGATAAGATAGACACCAATCAACTACGAATAAGAACTGGAATATAAGTGAAACCCAAGTACACATATGAAATTTCATGAAACCGTACTACAACTGAAAGGGAAAAACTGCATGTACCCCAAAAAAGTATAACAGCAGCAACAACAAGCCCGAACAGATCCTACAACCCCAAGCTAGTAGAAACTAGCTAGATCTCCAACTGGCTCCAAGTGACCTGAAAAACAGTTTATATATAGATAGGGTGTGTATAGAAGTATACTTAGTAGGATCCTCCCCAAATCCTCTCATGCAAATGGAAAGAAAGCATAATAATGCAAAGTGAACAACAAGTGAAACTAACTTGTCACCTAAACAGGTATACTATGTCCCAACCTCACCATATCCACTATCACCATGTAACACATACAACAATAAAGCATATAGTAAATAATATCAAGGGTACTCCGCTACTACTTCCCCATTGGTTTTCCACTTTTCCCCAACGTCGCACACCCTAAGCATCTCTCCCCCAAAAGTCTTTCCCGTAGACACTTAGGAAAAGCACCACAATCTGCACCTCATTCACCACAAAGGATTTCCCGCAGACACCTGAGCGAAGCACCACACCATCCTCACAACCAAAAGTGACCAAGAAAGTCCCATGAGCCACCATAGCCCGCATAACATGTATCATACGTCAGGTATTATACCTCAAGCCATTACATCCCATACACCATGTAGGGATCCTTAAGCAATCACAACATATACATGTTACACATATAGTAGTCAATAGGATACTATATCCAGAATATATGTGTGTGAAATAACCACATACCATTACAGCCCTCTACGCACATATATGGAGAAATTATCAATTGTGCATGTTGGCACAAGTATCTACCAAGAGAAGAGAGAGGGGCCAAAGGGGGTGGTCAGCCATTCGTCCTCCCACCGGAATTTTGGAGAAAACAACCCCATAGGGATCATAATCCCTAGTGTGTTAGTTGATCTTATTGACAGGGTGGAGTAGAATATAGAAACATAAAAAGTACAGAATATATTATATCTCACAACAACACTGTGGGCATTACTTATTTTTAGACACAACTGTATCTAAGGTCTCTCAGACTCCATGCTGCTACTTCTAAGACTAGGTATCCAATAAGCACACAACCATTTCAAGAGATTTATTAGATTATATCATTACCATTTTATCAGTTCCACTGTACGTTAATTAATTCTCTAAACATTAATTTACCATGAACAATTTAACATTAAACTTCATTTTCATCACACCCAATATCCATTGTACCATCGAAATTACAACCTTGTCATTATGTTCCAGAAACTCCAACCCCTTGATTTGACACCATTTATTCAATTATTCATTACAGAATTACTTTCCCATATTCCCAGGCATTCTAGAAAAAATTTCTATGCTACTAATCACAAAGGGCTCTATACGGTGATTAGATGAACTACATGTCGAGTCTTTACCGCCTATAGTAAGAGCGTAGACCCATTATCCACTGAGAGGCTGACCACGAAAAGCATGTGGCATAACTCGTGTGTATTTGCCTCTTTCGGATGAAGGGAAAGCAAGACCAGATGCCTTGATTAGTGGGGAAAAATAAAACAGATAAACTACCAAATAATCAACAAGAATCCAACAATCACATCCATCCCATTCCATCATCCCTGGTGTCCTTCCTGACACCCACATTCATAAACCAATGCATCTCACCACTCTAGGCATCATTTTCTACCACCACCAAATGTATCCATTCCTCCACATATTTCAATATCCATCCAGGCTCACATCACAACATAAGCAGCTGGAAAACAACAATCACATCAATGGGATCTTCTCCCTTGAACAATCAAGAGGGTAACTCAGAACCCTTTTATAAATTATCAAACAAGAGGATATTTAATCCATCTTGAATTAACAGATTTATTAAATATAGGTTCCAAATTTGGGAAACCTAATCAGTAAGATATCACAAATAATTAATCATGCTTACTGTACTAATTTAATGAAAATAAAATTACAATATGAACCAGATTATATTTCATGCCTCTTTATATTTAGATAACAATTATTAATTAATCTCGGCTTACGTTCTTTACCAATTTCCACCGAGAACAAATAGCTAAACAAAGCAAGCATATATATCAAAGTATCAAGAAAAACAAGAGGCAATAACATACGATAGATATAATTTTTTTTATCCATTTCAAATATTTATTATTTTAATTCCATTGTGATCCCCTGGGATAAAATATTCTAATGATATAGTTGCACGTAAAAGAAATGAGAAGCAAGGAATCCCCTACCTCAACAATTCTTGACATTCTTTATGCACACAACCGGTCACAATCCTCCTCTTGCAACAACTGCATCCACCGGAGGATGCCACGATACGAAATCACCAACGAAACACCAAGAAAAACCCATTAGAATCTTAGAGATTAAATTTTATATTACGTAATGGAGAAATAGGAGAAGATGATCCCCAATGTAACGATGATAAAATACACCTTATATGGATGATTAACCGACACAGCTCGGTTGCATCCAAAATAGAGCGGAACCAATCGGAGGAGTAGGATTTTATTGTGAAACTCCTATGGGAAGGATTTAAAGTTTCTAGCATCTCATAGCCATGAACAAAGAGGAATAAAAATGGAGGATGATATCTTGTCCCTTTTGAAGATTTAATGGGGTGATAGTTTAAGATACGCTTAATTCTCCATTAAAATCAGATCACATTATCCCACAAAGTTTAACTATGTAAAAACATCATGAGCAATAGGGATAATTAATATAGGATTTATGGCATTTGAATCAGCCTTTAGAGTCCTTAAAATACGGCCTTAAATGTATTTTACATCAAAGGAAACACTAAGGGGCGAAATGGTAAGAAGCTGGAAACACTGTTCACATAATCAAAATTTTGCAAAGGAAAGAGATGGTCACCTTAGACATCATCGTTAGAGGTTACTGATAGACCTCACCATTAGAGGATACTGATAGGACTCACCGTTAGAGGTTACCAATAGAACTCACCATTAGAGGCTACTGATACACCTCACCATTAGAGGTTACCGATAAACATCACCATTAGAAGTTACCGATAGACTTCACCCTTCTGGAAACACTGTACACCTATGTTCTGTAAACACTGTTGAAGTATACCGATCTAGAATCATTCTGCACCTACCGATCTGGAAACACTGTGCAAGTCTACCGATCTAGAAACACTGTACATGTCTACTGATATGGAAACACTTTACACCTACCGATCTGGAAACACTGTACAAGTATACAGATCTAGAAACAGTGTACAAGTCTACCGATCTGGAAACAGTGTACACCTACTGATGTGGAAACACTGTACAAGTCTACCGATCTGGAAACATTGTACACCTACCGATCTGGAAACACTGTACTACTCTACCGATTTGGAAACATTGTACACCTACTGATCTGGAAACACTATACATGTCTACCGATATACCTTATCGATAGACCACCCCGATAGAAACAATGTTCACAAAACCTCACCATAGAAACACTATTCACCTACCATAACTGTTCATAAAAATGGAAACATTGTTCACCGAACAGGAAATTTGGAAAAGTGCTGGGGATAAGTCAGCTTGACCTTAAGAAACACCTCCAACACCTCATTTTCATAAAGTAATGGACCCGAGAGGTCCAGGACATTACATCAAAAACCTCTCAAAACATTCTCGTCCATGAGAATTAAAAACCAACCTATAGAGACAAAAAAGAGAAACAAGGTCTGAAGATCCACCCATCTAGATACCTCTCAAAAGGGAGCAATCCACAATAGGAACAATAGATGTTCATAAATAAAACATGAATGTTCTAACCACAAAGAAAACATCATTACATGAAAAGAGTTAAACATCAAACAACTCTGGGTACTGAGCACGTATTTGTGACACACGTTCCTAGGTACTCTCCCTTATGCCATTGTGTCACCACAAGACACAAACTAAGGGGATAGAACTCCCATGCAACACCTTCTCCTTGCGGTCTTGGATCTCCATGGGTCGCTCCTCGAAGGATGCATCATCATAAACATTGATCTCTACCCAATCGATAACGTGAGAGTCATCATGAGGATAACGATAAAGCTAAGATACATGGAAAACATCATGTATCCAACTCATCTATGGGGGATGTGGTACTCGATACACCACAGCTCCAACATGAGATAACACCTCAAAAGGCCCAAATATCCGGGGAGAAAGCTTACTTCCACGACCAAACCTTCGATGCCCATGACAGGGATTCACCTTCAGAAACACATGATCCCCAACATTAAACTCTAAGGGTCCCCTTCTTTGATAATAATATGAGTTCAAATAATCTTTCACTGTATTCATCCTCTCACGAATCAGCTGAACGATCTCTGTTGTATTCTGAACTAGTTACACTCCGAGAATTGCTGACTCTCCCACCCTAGTCTAGCACAACGGAGAACAACAAAGCCGTCCATACAAGGATTCAAACGGCGCCATACCAATGGTGGCGTGAAAACTGTTATTGTCAGCGA
Organism: Viscum album; assembly: GCA_963277665.1. NCBI lineage: Eukaryota > Viridiplantae > Streptophyta > Magnoliopsida > Santalales > Viscaceae > Viscum > Viscum album. The sequence continues at coordinate 1,077,100,110 of OY728129.1, forward strand.
ACTCCACCAAGGGTAAGTGCCTCATCCATGAACCTCAAATGTCAAGAACACAAGATCCCAACATGTCTTTAAGAGTCTATATGGTTCACTATGTCTGACCATCCATTTGTGGATGAAAAGTAGTGTTAATGCATAGATGAGAACCAAAATCATGTTGGAGACCCCTCCAGAACCTCGAGTTAAAACGAGGATCTCAATCAAGAATGATCATCCAAGGTACTCCATGAAGTCTCCCCACCTCCTCCAGATACCACCTCGAAAAAACATCCACTGAGCTTGACTCCTTGATCGCAATGAAGTCGGATGATTTTGTTAAATGATCCACTAACACCCATATAGAATATTTTCCTCCCCGAGATCTAGGTAAACATGTAACAATGTCCATTAATATGTCCTCCCACTTATACAAAGAAATCTTTAATGGCTAGAGAAGACCACCAGGAACACGGTGTTTGACCTTCACCTTCTGGAAAACTAATCATCGAGACACAAACTCCACAACCGTACGCTTCATCCCAGGCCACCAAAATTGACTCTTCAAGGATCGATACATCTTTTTCAGACAAGGATGTATGGGTAATGTCATACGTTGGAACTCTCTAAGAATCGTCTTGTGCATATCCAAGGGAACAAGAAGCCTTCCTTGGTACAACACTCGGTGTTGTTCATCCTAAGACCAACCATCAGGGGCTTACAACAAAAAACTCACTCTCTCCATACCTCCACGTCTAGATCTCCCAACTAGGACTCTTCCACCTTCTACACCAGGGATGATTGTACCGTCATCTGAAATAGACAACATCTACCCCCATCTTCTCCCATATAATGATGTAATGCTGAAAGTTCTTCCATTACTCTCCAGGAATCACTAGATTCACACACTACATCTCTACGTTACTTCCGTCTTAGCGCATCAGCTAAAAAATTCCATTTTCCAGGTGTATACAATATTTTGAATTCATATTCCTACAAGAACTCCATCCACCGACGCTGTCACAAGTTCAAGTCCCGCTATGAGAAAACATACCTCAAACTATTATGATCAGTCAAAACCACAATGTGTTCAACAATGAGGTAATTTCACCACAACTTTAGAGAAAACACCACAGATGCCAACTCAAGATCGTGAGTGGCATAGTAACGTTCATGGGGACGTAACTGCAGAGACCCATAAGATACAACTGACCTCTATTGCATGAGGACACATCCTAACCTTAGATGTGAAGCATTGTAGAAAACATAAAACTGAACTCCCTAAGCTGGAAGACAAAGAAATCGAGCACATACTAACGTTTACTTTAGATACTCGAAAGATTCCGAACACTGATCAGTCCATATGAATGCCTGATCCTTTTAAGTCAAAGCTGTCAGAGGAGTCGCAACTCATGAGAAACTTTCTACAAAACTCATGTAGTATCCTGTGAGCCCAAGGAAACATCACATCTCTAAACTGTCTTGGGGGCTGCTCAAGACATAACTACTTCTATCTTTGATGGATCCATAGCTACTCCCAGTTGGGACACAACATTCCCCAAGAAACGGACTTCTCGAGCCCAAAAATCACACTTCGATAAATTCCCAAACAACTGATGTTGGCAAAGATCTACCAAAATAGCTCATAGATGCTCTGTATGCACCTCTTCAGATGTGGAGTACAGAAGGATGTTGTCGATGAAAAGCACCACAAACTTGTCCAGGAACTCACAGATCACATCATTCATCAATCCTTGGAACACAACTAGAGCATTCATCACGCCGAACATCATTACAATGAACTCATAATTCCCATGACGACAACATAAACCAGCCTTCAGGATATCCTCATCCTTTACACACATCTGATGATATCCTAACCACAATTTGATCTTTGACAACCAACATGAATACTTCAGTTGATCAAATAAATCATCAATCCACAGAATAGGATAGCGATTCATTATATTCACTTTGTTTAAGAAACAATATTCGACACACAACCACAAACTGTTGTCAGCTGTGTTTACGAAAAAAACTGGTGCACCCTATGGTGACACACATGGCTTAACAAAACCACACTATACCAGACCATCAAGATGCATACATAGTTCTCTTAAATCATAAGGGGCCATCCTATATGTATAAATAGATATAAGAGACGCTCATGGATATAGCTTGATCCCAAACTCAATCTCTCGTCGAGGGGGTAATGCTACAACCTCTTCAGAAAAGACATAAGGGTACTCCTCTTTGACCCTAGGAAACACCAACTGATGAACCCCTGAAGAACACATCATCAAATCATCCATCATGGGTGATAAGGGTGGAATGCGCCTATCACGTACCTGAGGATCTCGCTCACCAACAAACACCACTTTCTCTCCATCTGCACCAATGAAGATGACATTTTTCTGGAAGCAATCCATGATATCCTGCACCGAATAAAACCAATCTATGCAGTGAATGAAATCATATTGTTTTATTTGTAAATATAGTAAATCTCCTCAAGAGCAGTGATGCCCCAACACTAGCTCATAATCTCTACATACTTCAAAATAGTTTGCTCGACCTCTAACTGGTGTAGTCAATGCCAAGGGAACTGGAAGACTCTCTATCTCAAGTCCCAAATCAGGGACAAGGATAGGTGATATGAAGGAGTGTGTTCCTCCATAATCAAAAAAGGCATACGCCATGGTAGAAAACAAGAAAAGGGTACCTCAGACGACGTCTGGCTCGCCTGGAGCTGGCAATGCTATAGCATAAAGCTGACCACGACCTTTTCCATAGACTCTCTATCCTTAATGAAGCCCACCACCACGGCCGTGAACTGCTCTCTGTAGACGAGGAGCGTCATGGGTCTGTCCTCAGCCCGCCCCATCTAACCTCTGCTGATCTAAAGCTGGTGCAACTGGCTACTGCTGCCTCAGCTGGAACTACCTCAACAGAGGAACCTGGAGTGTAGTGCTTGGTGTATGATGGACTCTCTAAAAGGTCGGGAACTCTTGCTGCTGATGACCATGACCACCACAAGAAAAAAAGCAGTTGATCCCTTGACAAAGTCATGAGGGTTACGACCTCTAGTGAAACGAGATGTGAAGGGCTGGGACCTACCCCCGGGTGAACGGGAACACTTCTGCACTGAAAACACAGAACCCCAAACCACAACTCTACTTCATGTAGAATCATGTCGATTCCCATCCCATGATGATTCAGTCCTATCCAAAGTCGTCTCAACAAACAATTCCTTTTCCATCACATCAAGATATGTCTTCAACATAAATGGGGTGACCTGGCGCTGGATCTCTGGATGCAAAGCCTCCTCAAAATTCCTCACTCTAGCCTCCTCATCTGGCATTAGTTCTGAAGCATATTGTAAATGGTTCCTGAAATGAATTACAAACTCTCGAACACTGGATCTCCCTTGCTGAATGGTATGAATCTCCTAGCAACTGGATGCCTTCGCAGTCGAAAAAATAAAATCGACATTGAACAAGGCTCGGAACTCCTCCCATGAGATCGTTGACTCCTCACGATCCTCAAGGAACAAGAACCAACATTGCCTCACAGCTCCATGCAGCATTGTCACAACCAAGAACAGTGACTACCCCTTACGTGCACGAATTGAACTAAAGCTGATATCGACCTCCTATAACCATTCATCTGTGATTTCATATGAAACAGAGCTCTCATACTTCTGCAGACTCTGGCGCTGAAACTCTCGAAGTGTCTTCCTCCATGTGTCGTCGTCGTCAACCTCTACCCAAAGGTGTTCTGCTGGAACATCCTGCTGGACATTTTCTGCACCAATCGGACGAGGACATCGACATTGAGCTATACCTATAAAATAAAATACAATTAGATCTCCAAAACATGGAATATGGAAGACTCAACAATAATTAATTTATTGTTTTCATTCATTCATTTTAGGTTAACCTATCTGAAGGTCTACCCATTCAAACACAAGAACAAGAATAATGATGCATGATACATTCCTAGGTCTCTACCTTGCAACTAGTATTACCTAGTTTAGTAGCCATTGTAAACTTAATGGTCCGTACATCAGATCATAGGGGTCCCTAAACGCCTATGTCTTAGCCAGTCTCCAGTGTTTACCTCACTTTATAAACATGAATGAAACTATTTCCCTAACAACCCATGCAGCCTCACCTATTCATACCTCCAAACATTATCCTATCCCTCAACCAGACCTTTGATAACACTCTATCACAACCCTCTCCCCACAATGTGTACCCCTCCTAGGCCAGAAATTTGAGAAGGGAGATAATGACCCCTGAGTCCTGCCTCTAGTAGGCCTCAGGTTGGCAACTAGCACTGAGGGTATAGTAAACACCCAAATGGGAGGAATTTCCCTAAAAAAGAACACATGCGTAAGAGAGAGATAAGATAGACACCAATCAACTCAGAATCAGAACTGGAGTATAAGAGAAACCCATGTACACATATGAAATTTCATGCAAAAGTAGAACAACTGGAAGGGAAAAACTGCTAGTACCCATATATATATTTATCTATATATTCTAATATATGTCTCCAAATATTAATATATAATAAATTAAAATATATATGAATATATGTAATAATATTTATAGATTTCAACATATATATAAATATATTTATGTATTTATTCCATTATTTATAAACACACACATACACAAAAAGAAATTATATTATATATAAACAAATAAATATATATATAGATAAATGGCCCAGAAAAAATACCCATATCCCATAAAAATTAATCGATCCAAATAAAACTAAATAAATTTTTCATTAATGAGAATTAATTTCAGGTAAAAATTTGTATTGAAAATCTGAAATTTCAATATGAATAAAATTCCATAGTTCACAAATATCAAATATTTTATTTTGAGATTAGTAATGTTCTTATACATACAGATATAGAATGAGAAAAAAATTCATCTTAACTAAAAAATATTTTAATTTTGATAATACCATAGATTTAGTTAAATAGTTTATTGAGTTATCAATAGTGTGTATCTTATTGACACCCAAAGTTATTTAGTGTATGAAATATATAATAAAATTCATTTCAATGTATAGGTGTTTGGATTTACAATTAAATACTAATTTTTTGACAAATGAAGAGATGATTGACAATTTTAGTATTCATTAACAACAAAATCATAATGATTGAGTTAAAATGAAAAAATAGTCATATATAATTCCTATTTTAAGGCCTCTATCAATGCTATATATTTTTTTTCGAAGGTTGAAATGGTATACATGGACTACATGTTACCCTTAAAATAAATGATACCTCTAGAGGTCATGAAAACATAACTAGTAAAGGATTTTCTTGTACAAATATTCCTTGAATTGTTTGATGTAACAAATACAACAATAATTTCATAAGTATCCACATTTATACTATAACACAGTGATATATTAGAACGAAAATATAAATATTGAATAATAAATTTATTTGCATTCCATTGTGGACTCTTAGTAGTGTCCATAAACCTTCTAAGGTTGAAAATTACAATGGATTTTTTTGGTTTAGTGTAGATCATTATATACATGATGTTACCAACTATATTAGCATTATTTATTTTGGACATATAATAAATATCATAAATATAAGTGGGATATTGAGTTAAAGAAAATTTAAAGTGTTATCAATGATGTACACTAACACGATTGATATATTCAAACAAGTATCTATTAAGAATATTTTAAATATAAGCACGATGTGATAAATAAAGCAGTTTATATGTTTATCCCTTATTATTTCAACATAGAAATTTTTACTATTTGCACCTAAGAATTTCATTTCAAACATACCATTTAATTGATATATTACATTAGTAATAAAACTTATGTTTTTGAAAAAAAAATTATCATGTCCTCAAAATACAATAGAAAATAAAGGATGATAAAAATTTTGATTTAACCTACACACAATAATCATATTGGATCCTTGTAAAAAAATTCAAGAGTAATGAAATCAAACTTTTTATACAATTTCATTAGGCTTGTTTTAAACAATATAATTATTTATTCATAAAGAAAAATTTATTTAATTTTAATTATTAAGAGTAACCATATATTGGATTCAAGTAAATATTTTCATTTTAATCATTATGAAAAAAATTCTGTTTTAATATAATTATTTTCAATTTTAGGTCATTATAGACAATAAAAGCTAGTAATAACCTATTTGAACAAACCATAACTACATGGCAAAAAATTTCATAATAGTTTTTTCCTTCTCTTTGGAAGAAATCCCTATTAACTAGTGTTTCTTTCAATTTTATTTTATTTCTAATAGTGTTATATTATAACAACTATAATTATATTTAAAAATAATTATTTTATCATTGGATTTATTATTTTTAATTGACAAGGTGTGGTTTTTAATTAGGAATGAATTTCTTAATACATGGAAAATACACATTGTTTAGAGTATTTTTCATTTAGGGATTTCCGATGTGTTTGAGGATCATCATCAACTATATCATGGGAAAGATTAAAGTCATAAGAAGCCAAAACATATTATATATACCAAGTAAGAAGTCAAGGAACTCTCTAAAGAGTATCCCGAGTCAATTGAAAATTTATACTATTGAAATAAGGATCAACTTCAGAATCTGAAGCTGATATATTTTTTGAATCTTCCTATTTTGTGGGATATAGATGAGGTGAAGTGGAATAGAGAACAACCTCAAAGTGAGGTGGAGTCTAAGTTTAACTTTCTTGTTCAAGATCACTCCTACTAGATGTAGTATCATTGGATAAGGGGGAACATGACTCATGGAACACCACATGCCAACTTATGATTCATTTTTGGTAACTAAATTTATTACACTATTATTTTGAACCTTTTACACCCTCGCGATACCCTACATATATGAATATAAGAGATCTAAGTTCAAGTATATAAATTTTAATATGTGCATAAGTAGTGTATATGAACAATCATATGTAACTATAAGATGGAGTATTACCATTACACAACTCTTCTAGGGTTCCAAATTGATTAGAAAAAGGGGTACATTATTAACGTGGAAATTGTCATGTTGGACGCCTCTTCCTAAAAATAATTTGGGAGACCCGACCATGAAATCATGATTAAAACAATTACTAAAAAAACATGTTCATTATTTCTTCAAAACCATTTTTTGGGATTTTTCCTAATAGTTTTGTGTATTTTAATACCCTCATATTCGAAGAATTGAATAAAATTATTGGATAGTTAATATAAGCCATTATCTTTTATTATGCTCTTAATTTTTATCCCAACCCAATTTTTAACTACCATTTTTAAATTTATATATTTTTTTAAGAATTAATTATTGTTTTTATGAAAAAAATAGACTTTTTTTGAGAAGATATATATGAACGTGATATAAAAAGATCCTCCACTATAGGAGGTAGTCCTAGGTATACCCCATAAATCAGAATGAATGTTTTATAAAGGGATAGAGTTTTTAGGGTTGGAACTATTATATATAACTGTCTTAGCCTTTAACAAAACATAATCATTGAAAAATAGAACTTTGGATGGTGTGATGTCACTCAATAACCCTTTCTTGTTGAGTTTTTCTACACCAATAAATATTAAATTCCCTAATATCCTTTGTCATAAAATTGTACAATCATTATTAGTGTTATATACAATACCAAATTTTATTGAATTGGTATTTTAATTCATGAAATACATCCCGTTAATGAGAGAAACTTTTAAGATATTTCAAGAGATATTGGATATTTTTGATAGCCTATTTCAATCCTAATGGTGTTCCCCATTTGGTATAGAGTCTCTAAGAAAACGAAGTCTCTATGAAGGTTATGAATCCACCAAACATCATGAAATGTGATGATGGAGTGTTCATAAAGTATTATTAAATGAAAATAAATTCACTCAACCATACACCTCTTATTATTATCTAGGAGGACATCTCCCTCTAATATCTTTACCAAATCCAAGAATGGCTATCTAAAATAAAACATATGGAACGAGAATCACGAGTAAAGGACCAAATCACTACTATGTGCATGAATGGAGAAATTTAATACTTAATTTGTGACATAACTACAATCCACTAAAATGGACTAGTTAGTGGGATGTTTAGATTCAAGCTCTTGCTTAATCATTATACACTCTTTCTTAGAGTTCCCGAGTTTACCATAATGAATACAAACAACACTTCATACCCTAATATTATAACTAGTTTTGGGTTCCTTTTTCATCTTGATTTAATCTTTATTAAATTGTTTAATTTTTTACATTTATACTATGGTTTGTTCCATGTAAATAAGATCTGAACCACTCTTTTTATTCAAGTGATATAATGTAATTATTTGGAGACAAGGGAAGATGTAACTTCGTCAAGGGTTAATGATACATGGTTATACATCGTGGTTTTCAATAAGGTGTTTTTAGTATTGTATAATGGAATTATATGGACCATTTATTGATCTTAATCATCAAGAGTTATAGTTAGGTAGGATTAATATAACATGACATTATTATATTAATCTAAATATGCCTTTACTGAACTACTTAATTTCATCTTAAATTAAACAATTTAGCGTTTTTTATAAATATGAACTATTAAAGAAGTTTTAATATACAATTGAAATTGTTTAATACATATAATAGAAGAAGTATATTTGTTGGAAAATTTCAGGTAAACATTATCGCATGGATAAAGTAGATGTAAAATAAGAAATTGGACTAAAACAATAGAGGAAACATCTTCATCTTTAGACAGAGTATATCTAGTATCATTAATCATTACAATTGGTTTCTTTCCCCACAGTGGGAATCAATTGTTACTTGTTGAACCACTTGGGGGCCCATATTTAACATCCATATATTATTGTCATTATCTCCATCAAATTTCATGATTTTAATCCTAGTTGTTAATATGTTTAAAAAATGTGTAGATGATGATTTATTAAAGAAAAAGTTAAGTGTATTCCCCTAGAAAATAACCAATCTCTAGTGTAATTAATTATTATCCCATTAAATCAAAAATAAAAAGAAATTCCAAGGGATATATTTTATTTAATTATGAATAGTAGATTGAAAAAGGCTCTTTAAGAGAAGATTAAAATTTGAAAATTTAACCAAAAACAAAAAAAATAAATGAGGAAATAGTTTCAATAGTAAAAGAGAATTTTTATGGTTCTGATACCACTATGATAGGGGAAAGGGTTCACTGAATAATTGGAAGAGAAAAAAAATATTAAGTAACAAACATCATATTTTTAAAATAATGTATAATATAACTAATATCAAACATTCATGATGAAATAAAAAAAATGCATTGAACATGAGGATTTATATTATTATGTGCCTTTTGGTCCTACAAATGTAAAAAACCAAACCAATAATCCAAAATTTTATTCATGCTCAAAATAAGAAAAAAATTACAATATATAAGGGATAAGAAACATTGTTAGAAGTGTAAAATGTTTCTACAGTAAAGAAAAAATTATAACCTATTAAATAACATAAAGTATTATATATATATGAAAGTAAAACTATCCTAATATCTTCTATAAATCTCTGAATAATTTTACTACAACATCATACTCACTAAGCTTAAAAAGGGTATAATAGGTACTTTTCTAGACTGGATTTGTAAAGATCCAGAATTTCCATGTAATTGTTTTTAAATATATGAGAAATTTACGAGTCTGAAAAAATTAACGGTGCGTGATTATAAGTCCCAGAGAGCCCGGAATGAATTTTTTAACTTTATTTTCGGTACGTTCAATAAACATGCGAGTGGGTTTTTTTGACTTTTGAACCGGTGTTTGGAATTGAAATTAGAGGGCACCGTTGAACCCGCAGTGCGGGTAATCGCTTAAGGAGAATTTCACCTCGATGGAAGACGATCGACAGTGAGTGTTAGTTTCTGAGTTTTTCATGGAATTATTAAATAAAATAAACACACAATTTTTTTTGTAATCTCCCTCCATGTGGATGTTCAGGGGTGGGGTCCACCTGATGTAATCCCCCTCTTCATGTTTAATTGTTGTGGGTACAACCCTAATTTTTAATAACCACCCAATTTGAATTTTGGGGTGAGGAACACCCGACCCCAATTGATGGAGGGAGAAGAAACCACTCAAATACCTCATTAATGTGGAGGATCTTCCTGAGCTTCATTCACATTAATTATTCCAACCCACCATAATTAAATGTGCTGAAATAGGTGTTTAATTAGGATATTTTGATTTTGCGCCAATGATTAAAGTTATGGGAAACACCTTACTTGGAAATTTCCTTTATGGTGGAGCCTTGGGAGAAAATCCCTCCAATGCAGAACTATTTCTCTGAATGAAGAATGTGTTATTTCAATGAAGAACACTGACCCCGACTTCGACCTTCTTCTTTGAGACTTCCTTCGACGTTGGACATGGTTGTCTACAATGAATTGACATTTGCCTTATCACATCAATGTCAACCAACAACGAAAAAGGAAGGGGTTTAATGCTGTTTGATTATCACATGACAAGTACACCTCTTATTTTCTTTTTCAGGTTGGGAAGAATCTTTGCTGGAGGGTATTATTTGATTTCTTCTTGTGAACCTCTTGCAACCACTCTAATACGAAGAGCGTGGGCCAAACTAACATGTCCCATCCTCTCCATTACCCTTATGTTGATTTGTGTAATTCTTCGAAATGGAAGAAGGTGATGAATGTGACGAATCCAACAGCACCTCCCCATGCGGCCTCCATGACATGCGCTACCCCCGCGACCCCTTGGCCTCCAGGCCGAACTGGCCCCATGCCGCCACCTCCCAAACCGGCCTTGAGCCACTCTTCACCCCAGATGCGCCGAACCCTGATAGACCTAGACTCTTGGCCAAATCGACCCCACGCCATCACCGGCCATATCAGCCACGCGCTGCACCGTGCCCCGACCGTGCCGATTGCTGGCCGTAACGCATCCCGACCACCCAAGCCAAACTGGCTAAGCCTCCCTGGCCGCACCATCCGCCAACCGAGCCAAACCGGCTGCACCGGAATCTTGGATGACCCTACCCCAATCGCGCCACCTTCTGGCCTAACTGGCCCGGGCCACGCCACCCCGACCACCTGGCCGAGCCGCCCCACACTACGCATTTACAGTTCCCTCCAGGCCGATCCACCCTCTTCCTGACCCACATCCGGTTTGCGCCCTCACCGTTGGTCCGCACTCTCCTGGTTCTCCACGACCCCTATCTGCCCGCGCTGCTTTTTGGACCCCCAGAAGACCGGGACACATTAGTGGTTGCATTGGACCCAAGGGGTAGGGGTGGGTTGACCTCAATCCGGTCAGCCCAAACTGGGTCGGGCCGGGTCGGTCCGACTGGGTCGGACCGAACCCAGGCCCACTACTATCCAGTTAACATCCTTCGGCCATATCTTTGGCACCAGACGTCCATTTGATGAACCATCAACGAAATTGGAATTCATGGACCAAGACGGTCCATTAAGGAATACTCTACTGGAGTTTTGGTTTGTGATGGGAAACGGTCAGGTTGGATCAAACACGAATCCAACTGGGCCCCCAGGACTAAATGGATAATAACACACAGACCGGACGTCTGATTGGCACACTGTCTGTTCTGTTGCGACCCAACTAATGTGGTGGACCATTGAGATAAATCATTTTGAGAATTCACGACAGTTGGAGTATCGACCAATATCTCATCGAGTGGTTCCTCCCGGAGATGAACTAGAATTGTATTGAGACCTAGTAGCTACCTGCGACCTGACGATTGCTGACCGTTTTGACTCAGAGTGACTCTACTAACCTAGTGGGGTGCGCCTTGGTGTCACGGAAGACCCACAATGGGGAGTGCCTTGGTGTCACGGCAGAACCATGGTACTCGACAGGACGAGTACCTCAGCAGGCTATGTGGGTGAGCATTCATGGTGATGCGACAGACCCACGGTGGGGAGCGCAGTTGGTGAAGCTCCAGATCCACGATACTCGATAGGAGGAGTACCTCAGCAGTCCATGGTTAGTTTGAAGCATGCTTGGTGTTGTGGCAGGCCAACTGTAATCGATAGAGAATAAGTTCTCTAGTAGATGAGGTTTCTACAGTGTGACTGGGGATGTTACAGACACTACCCCAAGAATAAAATCCTTGTTGAGATGAGTCAGTTTTTCTATGTTTTCCCTCATGATTGAGATGGATAACTTGATAACTTAGGTATATGTATGAGCATATACATAAGTAAGGTTATCTATCGATTTCATATTTTGTGTTTTTTCATTTTTGGATTTTGTGAGACCTTGATGGTCTTGGGGTTTCTATTGAGTATCATTATACTCACCCCTGCACTATCTATTCCCGCACCTTGTTGTGTTGATGGAAAACGACAAAAAACGTTGACTGAGGCTAAGAGTACCAGGACTGGACGGTGCCCGGAGGTGGACTATACAACATGTCGATACGTGGAGGAGACAGACGGACGCTGAGTGATGAGAAGGCTATTTGTACCTACCCTTCAGGTAGGAATCCTAGAAGATGAACCATTAGATGCTTTTCATTATTTTACATCAGTTTTATTGTTTTTAGTTGTACGTGTACCTTTATTGTTGGGATTGTATTCCGACACTTTTTTACATTCATCACTCTTTTGGTTATACATTTTACTCATGTTTTTATCTTTCTGTGTGTGTTTACAGGTTATAAAGAAATTCATTCACAATTTTTGATGATTACGCCTTTAGTGCAAGTCCCAGCCCCTGGCCTATGGAAGACAGGCTTGGGTTTGTCATGGCACGGGCCCCGAGAAAAGGGTCGTGATAAATTGGTATCAGAGGAGTAAGTTCAATTTCAAAACATATGACTCTAATAATACTTTTCTATGAAGAAATAATGTAAATTTTCGTGACTGTGGTTTTTAGTTCAGGGAGTCCAGTGTTGGGGCGGTAGCTGGCATATCCATACCCCAGGACCCTGACTTCTGATTTCCAACTCAGTGCACGAAAACACTGATTGCGTGTGTATTTTCAAAAGTTTTATTTATGTTAGCCCACTAGGTAATCTCACCAGGTATAACATTTAACCGTAGCACACCTATATATTTTTAGGATTCCTCGATGCAGACAGCTGACTACAGGTCTGAGATTTGTACGCATAGAGAGCCCACCGAGCAACATGGCCTCAGTGTAGGGCCTTTTTTCCAACAGAGGCACCAGCGGTACCATTCCCAGTTGGGCCACTGATGCCACCTACCCCATCATCAGATGATGCACACCTATTGAGTGCGTTGCAGAAGTTCCAGTGCCAGAGGCCACCAAGGCTCAGGGGATGGACAGACCCATAGGTGGCTGAGGATTGGACGGAGGCTATGGTGAGATTTTTCCAACTGGTAGGGACACCAGCAGGCCTCATGGTGATTCTTTCTGCCAACAATTTACAGGAAGCACCGGGATGATGGTGGAGCATGATGATCTATGTTCATGATGAGGTGACTCTTCTCTGGGTAGACTTTGAGAGCCTATTTTAGGCAGAGTTTGTCCCATAAACACGTCACGTAGTGCGCATTCAGGAGCTACTTCATCTGCTGAAGGGTAGCATGATTGTAGCTCAATACTTAATGAGGTTCACATACCTCTCCCGATACTCCACTAATATGGTGTGGGACCCATTATTCAGGGATCAGACCTTTGAGAAAGGACTCAAGTGCGAGATCAGGGATTCATTTATCTCACTATGCATCCTAATGCAGGCATGGTGTTAGAGAGAGACCCCCTAGTGAAGAGGTTCCTTCCTGAGCAGACACCTGTAGTCATACCCACTACCAGCCATCAAGTAGTGTAGTCTTCTGTAACTAAAAGAATATTGATCTCCCAGAGGTCCAAGGGGACCAAATCTATAGGCGGATGACCACATGCCTGAGGATCTATTTTCTGGGGCACCCAAAGAGGATACAGAGATTCCAGGAGAACAAATTGTTTCACATTCAATTAGCAGGGTCACATGGATTGTGACTGTATGACCCGCCATTTGTATGATCAGAAGACGGTCAAAGGACTGCCCTGGAAGAGACAAATATTTGATTGAGGGGGTCTGCTTGGAGCAGGCAGACGTGACAGAGGAGCTGATAATGTAGCTAGTAGTTGGAAAAAAATTCCATATGTTAACTCCACCACCACCAGGAGGTCCACCCCAACCACATGGAGTAGGTGGATAGGGGAGAGCTCAGCTCTAGGCAGCTGAGGCCTATGATCATGGTGCTTTAGAGTTGATATGAGGTACAGTCTGTGTCTATTCCACCATAATTACAGTACTTATAGGCACAAGTTCCAGTCATTATTTCATTTCCATTTCAATCGTTTGGAGCTCATTGATTCTGATGGATTAGTTTCCTCAATCCTTACATTTAGAGACTCCAATGGGAGTAGATTTGACGATTATGTACGGTTGCCAGTAGTTCGAACATACTCTAGGAAGTGAGAGCATCGACTGGGATCTCCTAGTAGCTGTGTCGAGGCCTTATGATGTCATCTTGGGTATGAACTAGTTATCAACAGTCCATGCATAGATAGACTGTATTAGGTACAATGTGCGGTGTGTCTGCACAGATGGGACCAATTTTACATTTACCGGTGAGAAGGGAGCCTTTACTACATATGGTGGACTTATCCGGTGGATAGTGCGGCTGACCACTCATCAGTTGGCTAGCCTTACCATTGGAGAGGTTTATGTGGAGAGTCCGAATTATCCTATATTGGTGGACCAGAACGTGGATGTTTTCCATGATGATGTCACATGTCTACCTCCTTACAGACAGTTGGACTATTACATTGACTTGTACCCCATGATGGAACCAATGATTAAACTAGAATATCGAATGGCTCCCACAGAGATTTGTGAGCTATGGATACAACTAGAGTACTTGTAGGGGAAGGGATTCATTCGGCCCAATGGTTCTCTCTAGGTAGCATCGATTCTATTGTCTAAGAAGGAGAATGGGATCTTGAATCATTGTGTTGATTATCGATGCCTAAACGCGGTGAACATGAAGAAAATGTACCCACTCCCGAGGATTGATGACCTCTTTGATCATCTAAAGGGAGCACAATGGTTGTCAATGATAGACCTCATATTAGGCTATCACCAGCTCATAGTTCGGGGTGAGGATGTGTAGAAGATGGATTTCAGATGTCGGTACAACCACTACAAGTTCTTGGTTATGACTTTTTGCGTATCCAATGCTCTAGTAGGGTTTATGGGACTCAAGAACATAATCATCCAACCATACCTTGATCTCTATGTTGTATTCTTTATCGAATACATTCTGATCTACTCGACTACTAATGAGGTGCATCCCTACCATTTTCAGGTTGAACTGGACACACTCTAAGAACACCATCTTTATGGTAATCTCCCGATGTTCCAATTCTAGATCCGAGAAGATAAATTCCTAAGACATTTCATATTATAGGCTGGAATTTAAGAGACCCTGTGAAGATTGAGGTAGTACTTAGTTTGGAGCCACCCAGGAGTGTGAAAGAGGTACGCAGTTTTCTGGGATTGGCTGGATACTACTGGAGATTTGTTCTAGATATCTACAGAGTTGCAGAACCACTATCAGCCTTGACAAAGAAAGGGTAACCCTTTGTGTGGTCAGAGCGATAAAAACAGAGCTTTTAGGAGAAGAGGCATAGGCTGACTAGTTCCCCCATCTTGAGGCTTCCAGAGGAAGGCGTAGGGAATGTAGTCTACTAAAACACATCAGGGAATTGGATCAGATGTGTTCTGATGTAGGAGAGAGTGGTGATCGCATGTGGTTCTCGACAGCTGAGATAACATGAGGGGAACTAAACTACCAATGAACATGAGTTAGCTGTATTAGTCTTCTCCTTGAAGATATGGCGACACTATCTGATGGGCGAGCATTTTACCATATAATATGGTTACAAGAGTCTCAGGTATATCTTATATCATAAGGACCGGAACCTGAGAAAACAACATTTCCTTGAGATCCTCTAGGACTATGACCTCAAGATATTTTATACTCCTGGGAAGGGGAACTTTGTTATAGATGCACACAGTAAGTGATCTAGTATACAGCTTCTAGGTTAGGTGATATAGAAGCAGGCTACTTTAAAGATATCATTTGTGGATAGAGACAGTGTAGATTTTATACAGTATCTTACAGTCACTCCCCCACTTCTTCAGCAAGTTAGGGAGGCACAGTGTTGGGACCCTGACTCTGAGGCATGACGTGCTTAGATGTACACATGATAGGCACTTGATGGATATTCTGAAGGTGGGGAGCATGTCATCCCTTGCATGGGACGTACCATGGTACCTGTGTCACTTCATTAGGATATGTTGAGGGAGTTCTACACATCCCCTCTAGCAGAATATCCAAGAGTGGAAATGATGTACCAGGATCTACGACAACAGCACTGGTGGGTTGGGATGCAGAATGTAGTCACCAAATTTGTTTCTTGATTCCTCCCTTGTCAGTAATTAAAGGCAGACCATCTGGTACCAGCAAACATGGTTCAGCCTTTAGTTGTCCCAGAGTGTATGTGAAATGGAATATCAATGGAATTCATGACATGAAATCCAAGTACATCCATGGTACGTGACTCGATTTGGGTGATCGTCGACCGACTCACCATGTCGACCCCCTTCCAAACGATCAAAGAGCAGGGTTCAGTAGAGATCTTGGGACACCTCTATGTGCAAGAGATTTTGTGGATACATGGAGTACCATCGACGATTGTCTCCGACCGTGACACACGTTTTACTTCTGGGCTATGGATGAGGTTGAAGGAGGCTTTTCAGACACAGCTTCGTTTGAGCACCTCCGTCCATCCTCAGAAGGAAGTCCATAATGAGCGGACCATTTTGATCCTCGAGGACATTCTCCATGCTTGTGTCCTCGACTTTGGCCACATCCAGGAGGATCACTTACCTTTGGAAGAGTTTTTTTACAACAAAAATTATCACTCCACCATTGGGATGGCGGATTTCGAGAAGTTATATGGGAAAACTTGCAGATTAGCTTTGTGTTGGACTGACCTAGGGGGAGTCTACACTAGTGGTATCAGAGATGATACGAGCTACCACAGTGTAGGTGTAGATCATCCAAGAGCAGATGAAGACAACATAGAGAAGGAAGAATCCATATGCAGACATGAGACGTAGTCCTCTAGAGTTTGAGGTTGGAAACCATGTCATTCTATGGGTCTCACATCGTTGAGGTTTACATAGATTTGGTCAGGGTTCAAAGTTATCTCCAAGGTTCATCAGAACTTTTCAGGTCCTCAGTAGAGTTGTAGGGGTGGCATACTGCTTAGCTCTTTCACCTGAATTGCACTGGGTTCACGACGTCTTCAATGTATCCCAGATGAGAAGATACGTGCACAACCTTCTCACATCATCTACCATTGAGAGATGGATGATTATGGTGGGGTGACTTTTACAGAGGTTCCAGTTGAGATTGAGGATTGAAAAGATCAGGTCCTTTGTGGATGGTCGATACATCTGTTGCGCGTTTGCTGGTTTCATGAGAACCACTAGGAGAGGACCTAGTAGTGGGTATCTCAGATTCATGCTCAGTACCCTCACATGTTCTCTTAGATTGTGTTGTGGAATACGGGTACATAAATCCTAAGGTTGGGAGAATGTAAAAATCTGGAATTTCCATGTATTTTTTATAAATATATATGAATTTTACGAGTATGTGAAAAATGACGGTGCATGATTCCAAGGCCCGGAGTTCCCAGAATGAATTTATGAACATTATTTCGAGTAAGTTCAGTAAACGTGTGAGTATGTTTTTTTTACTTTGGAATCGGTGATAGGAATTCAAATCTTAGGGCACCGTTGAACTGACAGCATCAGTAATCTCTTAAGGAGACTTTCTTCTCGATGGTAGATGGCCGAGGGTGAAAGTTAGTTTTTTGGTTTTTTGGGGAAATAATAAATAAAATAAAAACATGATTTTTTTTATAACCACCCTCGATGTGGATGTTTAGGTGTGGGGTCCACCGAATCTAAACCTCAACTTCATGTCTAACTGTGGTGGGGACCACCAGAGTGTTCAATAACCTCCCAAACTAAATTTAGTGGCAGAGACCACCCGAACCCTATTGATGGGGGGAGAAGAAACCACCCAACCCACCTATTTAATGCGGAGGAGGCTCCTGAGCATCCTCCACATTAATTAAACCAACCCATCTTAATTAAATGTGAAAAACTAGGTGTTTAATTAGGCTATTTTGATTTTTTACCAATGATTAATGTTGGGGGAAACACCTTAGTTTGCCATTTTTTTGAGCCTTGGTAGAAAATCTCTCCAATGAAGAACTATTTCCTTGAATGAAGAATGCATTCTTCAGATGAAGAATGCTGATGAAGAACACCGACCCTAACTTTGACCTTCTTCCTCGTGACTTCCTTAAATGTAGGATGTGTTCGTCTACAATGAATTGATGTCCGTCTTCACTCACCAACATCAAACAATGACGAACAAGGTAGGGGTTTAATGCTGTTTGATTATCACATCAGAAGTAAATACCTTATTTTCTTTTGCAGGTTGGGAAGAATATTTGTGAATGGTTTGATGTGCTTTGTTCTTGTGAACCTCATTCTATCACTCTAAGGCAGAGTGTGTGGTCCAAACTAACATGGACCGCCCTCTCTGAAACCCTTGTGTTGTTTTGTGATGTTCTTCGAAATAGAGGAATGTGACCAAGGTGATTAAGGCAACAGAGCCGCCACCTATGGCCTCCGTGACCTACGCCGCCCTCGTGGCACCTCGGCCTCCTGGACATACATGCCCCGCACTACCACCGACATAACCAGCACCATGCCACACTATGCCCCGGCCGCGCCACGGTCCGAATGAACTGGTGCCGCCCTACCGCCGCCTAAACCAACCAAGAGTTGCGCCGCTCCCCGGCCACCCTGGCCTCCAGGCTGAGCTGCCCTGGCTGCACCATCTGTTGGTCGAGCCACCCTGGCTGCTCCGGTCTCCCGGCCGCATCAACCCTGGTTGCGCCACCCGCTAGCCGAATATGCCCAGCCCCCGCCACCCCGGGCCCTAGGGGTGAGATTCCCTTAGTCGCGCCCCTGTCGTGACCTCTGGGTCGAACCGACCTCACACCAACCTATGGTGAGTCCATTCCCTCAAGGACGGTTTGCATCCTCATGGCTCTCTATATCCCCTCGAATCATTTCAGACCCCCAGCGGACTGGCCCGCATTACAGGTCGGGCTGGACCTAGCGGGTGGGGCCTGGTCGACCTTAACCGGGTCGGCCAAAATGGGGTTGGGTCGGGTCGGTCCGACAGGGTCGGGCCAGACCCAGGGACAATATTATCCACTCACACTCCTTCAGCCATATATTTGGCACCAGAAATCCGTTTAATGAACCGTCTGGGGCTCTGAAAATCTTGGAGAAAGGCCGTCCCATGGAGTATACTCTACTAGAGTTTTGGTTTGAGATGGGAAATGGTCATGTTGGATCGATCACGAATCCAACTGGGCCCTTGGGACTAAATGGATAATAACTCACATACTAGGCATTTGATTAACATGCCATCTATTTCATTAATACACCATAGATGTGGCAGACCATTGAGATACTTCTTTGAGAGACTTATTGATAGTTGGAGTATTCGCCAGTATCTCGTTGAACAGTTCCTCCCAGAGACGAGAGAGAATAGTGCAGAGACCTAGTAGATGGCTGAGACCTGAGGACTGCTGGCTGTTTTGACTCTGAGTGACTCTACTATCCTAGTGGTGAGCACCTTGGTGTTACGGCAGACCCACAGTGGGGAGCCCCTTGGTGTCATGGTAGACCCACAGTACTCGACATGAGGAGTACCTTAACAGGATACGGGGGGGATCACTCTTGGAGACACGAAAAAACCATAGTGGGGAGCATGCTTAGTGACATGGTTAATCCATGATACTCAACAGGAAGAGTATCTCAGTAGTCCAAGGTTAGTAAGAAGCACTCATGGTGTCATAGAAGGCCCACTGTACTCGATAGAGGATGAGTTCTCCCGAAACCAAGGATTCAATAATGTGACAGGGGATGTTACTTGATTCTACCCATAGAATTAAATCCTGGTTTAGATGAGTCTTTTTTTTCTATGTTTTCATTCATGATTGAGATAAATCACCTGATAATGTAGGTATATTAATGGGAATATACCTATGTAAGGTTATCTATTGATTTGATATTTTTTGGGTTTTCCTTGTTGGATTTTATGATACCATCAGTGTCTCGGGGTCTTTACTGAGTATTTTTATACTCATCCCTGCACGGGCTATGTCCGCACCTTTTTGTGTTGGTTGTAGATGACAAAAAGTGCTAACTGAGACTCAGAGTACTAGGACTGGATGGTGCCCAGAGGTGGTCCATACAGTGTGTCGGTACATGGAGGAGACAGACATACGCTGAGTGCCGAAGAGGATATTTGTACCTACACTTCAGGTAGGAATCCCAGAGGATGACCCGGTAGCTGTTTTTCATTCATTTACATATGTTGTATTGTTTTCAGTTGTACTTTTACCTTTACTGTTGGACTTGTATTCTGGACCCTTTTACATTGAGCACTCTTTGGGTTATACAGTATACTGTGTTTGTATCATTCTGTGTGCATTTTAGGTTATAAAGGCAATGCCTTCCCAGTTTTAGGGAATTACGCCTTTGCTGCTTGTCTCCAGCCCCTGGGCTTTAGAAGACAGGCTTGGGGTAATCATGGCATGGGCCCCGAGGGATGGGTCATGACAGGATTCAATTCTACTAGGGTAATTGTCCTCATTCTTTCTTGTCGTAATAACACTATCTTCAAATCTCTTCTAGATGTGGTACACCAGTATTGTACCATGACATATATTTGGTACATATAATTTCCAATGGCGAACTGGAATCATCATATTAGGGTAAAAGAACCACAAATAGAAGTGAGAGAATACAGCCACTGAATGAGAGATGATCCCGAAATAAATATCGAAGCAACCAAAGAGTTGGGGGTGATCAATTACAATAGACACCATCGGAATCCGATAATAGTATGAAGATACAAAATACTCCATGAATCAAAGATGAACAAAAAATTAAATAGTGTACTCATTTTCTATTGATTAATGGATGAATCAGTTAAAAATGGTGGAACAAATGATTAACAATCACTAAAAAATATTGCACCGATCAATAAGTCTCCATAGTTACATGCAATATGTAGGCCAAAATCCAAATCCTAGAAAACTAAGATCTATACAGAATGGAAAAGGATGAATAAAAATAACTAAATCATGTACAAATAAATTAATCAAGAAAAACTAAACCTATTTTTCATGCATCATAATTAACATAATATAAACATCAGTATTGAAAACATAAAATCCCAATATGAAAAAAATGAATACCGTAATTAACATAAACCAAAATCACCAAAATCATGTTGAAAATGTTGAGAGACATGTTTTGGGAAATAAATTATTGTTTTTTTGTAAATAAAATGAATAATATTAGAAATTACAATGGTTCAATGAAATCCTACTCCATTAAAGAATTGGTAATTATACAGTCAAATAAAACATACATGTCTCAATACTCAAAAACATGAATTTGGGTACTGATCCCTATATTGCTTAGCAATTTTATCCAACTTTCTCCATGATATAAGGATTCCCCTATCAAATTTATGCTACATCGTGCAACATAAAATAATAATTAAACCCTTTTTTGGTGTAGTGTTTCTTGTTCAATATCACACTCCATTATGCAGTTCCTTATAAACCATTGGAAAAACCCCATTTTTCCTCTATCATCCACCTTTAATTTTATAATACTTTTTTAAAAATCACGACATGGTTATATATTTATTCAAAAACAAGTTCCAGTTTCTCAAAAAAGTTATTCCAAATATTCGATTTAAATTTTACATCACTTATAACAATATCCACTGGGATATAAAACTTATGAATAATTCAACATCATCATCATCCATTGTAACATTAAATGTAATTAATAATATTGAAATAACCCACCACACCCATAGTTGGAATTCAAATGAACAAATATGATGAACCATATTTTGTGTCTTCACTATGACATAAAAAAATAAATAAAATGTCACCTTCTTTTTCAAATAACAATTTACAAACATATTTTTTTAAACATCACATGTAATGGTTCTTAGGGGATTTGATGAAGCTTCAATATCTCAAATAAACTCTTATATATTCATGATTTTATTCCCCTTTATCATGTTACATACTCCCATTGTCACTTTCAGAACTCCACCACTAGAAAAAAAACCATTGGAATCCAAAATACCCAAATATATTATGTTAATTAAAAAATCAGGTACACACCTCACATTGAAAAGTGTGTCAATAACCCCATAAAAAGTATGAACTCAGACCATACCGATGCCAACAATTCTTCTTTCGAATTATTATCCATTTTCAAAATATCACTATTTCACTCTTCATAACTATGAAAATATTTTTTTTGAAGATATATGATGAGTGTGACTATAATATATAAAAAGTGTATATAATCCTAATCATCTTTTGTTTTATGAAATAAATCAATTTCATACCTTTCATCTTGAGTCACAGTATTCCCATCATCTAATTCCTTATCTGTTTCTTCTTATTTTAATTTTTTATTCATTCAGTCACTAAACTTATCACAGTTCATTTTCATATTAATTTCTTTTCCAAACTCTCAGAATATAATATCTACATGTTTTTTTCAATTCACATTTGATATTTCTTCATATATCATGAATTCTGACATTTTTAATGCGTGCGATGAATCATTCCAATGTCAATATCGATGATTTGATGCAGATTTAGGTCTTATAAAGGTGGAGTTGATGTGATATGTATGTTCATGGTTTTGTTAGTGATGGTGGAATTAGTGATAAACAAGACCCTAATGGTAGATATAACTATAATGTATGTAAATATTATGTAAATATGAGGTTTTTTTAATTTTTTTATTTAAAATTTGAATATTCAGGAGAGATAAATTATTTAATAATTGGATTTTTTTTCAGTAGTAACAATGGAGTTCCTCTCAAAATTAATGGAGAGTTAATTTGTAATATTAATCGTTTTAAAAGGGATATTGACCTCATTAATTAATTATATGGACTTGGTGTTTATATTAGATGATGTGATAGCATATTTTTGATTGATTGTAGGACAAGATGTATCCTCTAAGAGGTAACTGGGATGGTTCTATCACTTTTTTTATTGATCATATAAAGTATCAATAATGGTGAATGAATAGTAAATGGTGATAAATGTAAAATGATAATTATGTCGGAAATGGAATGATGATATTGGAAAAAAAAGTCGCTGATGAGGGAGAATTAATAGATCCACTATAGAGAGTCATGTGTCAAATTTTTTCTTAGTTGTAAATATCAAGGGGTGTGTCTTGGTTCTCGAGATTGGAGGTAAAAAAAATGGGAGGATCATCTGGGAATGTATAAATCCATTAGCTATGAAAATAATTTATATTATAATTTCATAATTCCATGGGATGAGTTGTAAAAATCCCACGGATTTTGTAAAATTCCTTTGGGTCTATTAATTTTCCATTCCATTTTCAATTTCCCACTATCCATTGGTTATTATGGAACAATACATTATCTATTCTAGGGTTCCATCATAAAACCCATGGGTAATATGAGGAATTTCCCATAATGGTACATATTTCGACCCCCATTCATTTTTTAATTTGATACATGACTTTTTATTACACCCAATACCTCTCTCATTCGACAATATACCACAAAATTGGGTCTCCACTAAAATGATAATCCACCATATCCAACCATCTTGGACTACCACTTTTTCATAATTTGGACACACTGTTTTATATCAAGAATAAATATAATTTTTTATATATGTATCTTTATAATGTATCAAAAAATTCTCGCTCATCAATGACTTTGTTCATCATCATCGACACGCAATCACTGACATCATTATCATCTCACTTTTTTCTACATATACTATTCATTATAATTTATTAATGCTTCAGATTATCAACCATAAAATCAATCAAACCATCTCTATAATCTATTTTTGGTTATATATCCCCTTATTTACTTCAAAAATATGTTACTACATCATCTTATATAGAAACGAAGTCAATATATCCAATTTATGAGTTCAATTTCCTTTTTTCATCAATTTATATTGATAATTAACATTCTATTAATGTTTAGATAAACCTTATTAATTTTTAGAAATATATCTCCTTTTATAAATTTCTCACTCTTAAATATTCAAATTTCAAAAAAAAAATCCCAAATAACAACACCTTGATTTAAAATTTAAATACCCCGCTAACATATCCATGATCAGGGACATTATGATCATTAACACTACCATCATCGACTCTTACATAATAAAATATGTCACATTAACTCCACCATAATCATATATCCATATACATTAGATCATACATATTAAAACGTGAATGATTCATCATTATCATTATATGTATTTTCTTTGTAGATCTTTGGTGATCACCTCTTCATGATTTATTTCCACATTTGGATCTTTTGTGGTCTAAACCATGAACCTTCTCAGATACCAAAAGTTGGGAAATAAATTATTGATGTAGTATATATAAAATAATAATCCCAAGAATTTAACATGGTTCTGTAAAATCCTACTTCACCGAGGAATCAAAAATTTTAATGTCAAAAAAATTTAATGTTTCAAAAATCACACACTTTAGTTATAGGAATTTTCCATTGTATTCTTGGTTATTTATTCTAATAACATATATGGTCGTAGGATTACCCTTTCTACTTGCATCCACACCATGAACTACACAACACTACTTGATCCATTTTGTTGGTGTAGTGTATCTTAGTTGATTATACCACCTAATATGTAGTACATTGTGGACTTTGAGAAAACTACATATCTCCTATATCATCCTCCTAACTTTTTATACTACTTTTTTTTAAAATCACCACACATTTATAGATTTATTCAAAAATAATATCCTATTTCTCTGAAGATTTAAGGAAAATCATCCACTAAAATTTTATGTCACTCTAAAAAACATGGCCTTAAGGATCAACAATTTCACCCTTTCCCCCTATTCCATTTAAAGATTCCAACAAACT
Source organism: Viscum album (assembly GCA_963277665.1). Taxonomy (NCBI): domain Eukaryota; kingdom Viridiplantae; phylum Streptophyta; class Magnoliopsida; order Santalales; family Viscaceae; genus Viscum; species Viscum album. Next base: position 1,077,125,228 of record OY728129.1, read on the forward strand.
AATTGGAAATTTATATATTTTTATGAGTGTTAGGTGAAATATTTATAAATTATTATTTATCAGATGGAGTATCACATTAACTCCTTAGAGGGATCTCATTGATTTTTTTAATAAATTCACAATAATGAATCTTCCACTTAATATTTGTTTTCATAGCTATATATTAATGATTAATTACTAAAAATTAAATATTTCTATATAATTGGGTAATTCGGGTGTTATTCCCCACCCTATATATCCTCTAAATCTTTTTTATAATGTTAATATTTCTTATAGTCAATAAATGTTATTAAAATTCCCTTAAAAAATTAGATATTAATAGGTATTATATATGATTGTTAATCATTCATTCTAATTAAAAATTTACTAATATTATTTTAAAAAGTTTTCTTCAGTGTATCACAGTTGAAATATTAAATAAAATATTTAGTAAAAATATTTAGTGTTTATTTTAATTATTTTGTACATATTTAGATTTTTTAAAGTCATTTTATGTGAAATAATATTTTCCTCGTAAATAATATTTTAAATTTTTTTGTATTTATTCCATATTCAACTTATCTATTAAATTAATATTAGATGAATATATTTTTAAAATATATTTATTTTGAGAAACTGTATTTCTTATTTTAAAAAATATTAATAAAAATATATATTAGTAAAAAAATTATAATTGAATAAAAATTTAGTTTAATAATTGGAATATATATATATTTTGAATATAAATTTATAATTGAAATATATTTATTATTTCAATATCCATTTTAAAATTATTATCAATTAAAAAATATTTTACTATATACTCCTTAAATATATATAATATTTTTAAATTTTTTTTGGTCTAGAGTGCTTTTTTTAATTAATAATTACTATTATCGCTTACACCACTCTCAATAAATTGATCAGCCATATTATTTTGAGAAGCTACATAGAATTTTATAAATTAGTATATGTAACGTTACAATATAATTAGATAAATTTGGATCATGAAAAAAGGTATTAGTCATGTTCCATCATGGACATGATTTTTTCCAAATTTTCATGAAAATCTGTGTTGATTTGTGAAACTTTTATCACTGTTTTAAAATGTTTCTAATTTTTATTTTAGAAACATTTTCTTTAAATCTTAGATAATTTAGAAATATTTTTATGAAAATATAACCAATAATATTTACATGTTTGTATATATATATATGTGTGTGTGTGTGTGTGTGTGTTTATAACCCATTACTAATTTATATTTATTTATTATTATCAACAATATATATTGTATGAATTAATAATATATTAATAATATATATTTTTTATATAAAAATAATGATATATATATTAATATAATATATAAATATATATTAATATAAATTATATAATATATATATAATAATATAATATTTTAATTTGTATGTTGTGGTCATCCCTCATTGAAACTGATTTGGGTTGTGTTCCAATTATTAAGGTAATAGGGGGAAGGAGAAACCACATGGGGGCTTGAGGTTAGGGTCAGTTAAAGGGAGAGGGTCGGTGTGTGGGGGACATCAATGAGGGGTTTCAGGATGGTTGGGGTCTTTGAAAAGTTGAGGGGGGAAGGCTAGGCTAAAAAATAAAGGGAGGCATTTGTGGGTCATTAGTGAGGCACGATGGGTAATTGAGGGTCATCAGGAGGGCATTAGGGAGTTGAAAACTAGGGTCAGTGGGGAGGGGCGTTATTCATAGATCATCCAGAGGGTGATAGGGGGAGTCATCTGGGGTTCATCGGTGATGGAAAATAAAATTCACATACCAAAATATGTAATTAGTATCCCCACATTTCATGATGATTTTTAGAAATGAACTAAAATTCATTAGTAGTGTTTTCAAACATTACAAATGAAAAAATCATCTCTAAATCATGTTTTTCGTATATTTAATGTTTAAATTATGGCAGTGAATTTTGGAGTAAGTATCCTACGAATAATGTCTTCGAGGAGGAAAATATTGCTGAAGCATGGGATATTACTAGAGAATCCCTAATGTTTATTTCTCGAATATTTAAACAAAATCAATTTATGTGGTATATAGAATTTGGAGCTATAAACTACATGTCATTCTAGAATAACTTGTTTACAAACCTATAATAGATTGTTTGTAACACCCCATCCCAAACCACAACGTCTGGTCCTATAACATTATGTGCCTTCCCATGCTATTACCTTTCTAGTTTTGGAGTTGAGGGTGTTTAAAGGAGGATATATATGATTTTTTTGGAGTTTTCAGATACAATTATACTCATGTAGGTGGTTCATGATGTGAAAAGAGATTTCATGATGTGATTTTATCTTTCAAGTCTTGTATGTGTCTTGGTTCATTACTTGTGTTGGGTGAGTAGCTCGATAAGAAATGAACTAATGAAGTGAATTAAATAGGGGTAAAGAACCATATATTTTAAATGGGAGTTAACTGGGTTTGGTATTCAGGGAGTCCATGACTTGAATCTAGTTAATCACTTGTAATGGGATTCCTTAAAAACTAGAAATGTGGATATGTAATTCACAATTTTAATGAGGTGGTTTCCATATTTTATTTAAGTTTCAGGGTCCATCCAAGATGATTTGTTCTAGTATCAATCCTCTAGGTTTTTTTGTGGAATCCCTATGAATTTTTTGAGGATCCTATAGGCCATTTCTTCTTATCTTTATCCATGTGTTCTACAGGATGGTCATTGGAAATCCAAGGGGTGTTCTTCCCATTGATCCTATTAATTCCTATCATTAATATTTTGTGGAATCGTATTTTTGATGTTGTTCTAGTTTGGGAATCATCTCAGATGTTTTTTGATGATACCTTGATGCAATAACCATTGGGTTTTCATTTTTCACATATGGTTGTGGTTTTTGGGTTGTTTTCCTTTCATCATGCTCGACACATCTACTCAGAAAGCTTCATTGAGTTAGGTGATCCTTATTATCTCCATTTTTACGTGCATGTGTTGGGATTTAATTCCTTTTTTCTTAAATTGGTTGAATAATAAGTGTAATATTAATGATGACGACAATTTTTATTAATCTAAAATTGATCTAAATGGGGATAAATCATAGGTTTCTCTACTTCGATGTTTATACTAATGAGTTTATCAATGCTTTTTTCCATTGCATAAAATCATGATTATTGAGAGCCTTTCTCATGATATAGTAGATATTTATGTGAGACCATTGTTTTTTTATTTTTCCACCCTGAATAAAATTATAAGAATGTATCAATGTATAATTCATTAGTATCACATGTAAATTTTTATTTTTTGAGAATAAACATGCTAAATAATGAATTTATGTTATTTATGGAATTGGATATACTTTTTGGAGCTGAGGATTTCATTACTTGTGTGTCTGTGCTTTTTGTTTTTTCTTGTGTGATGTGTGATATTGTGAGAACATTGTGGTAAATGTTCCCTAATGAATTTTATGGGTATGTATTGTGATGGTTAGTTAGAATGAGATGTAATATGGGTGGGTGTGTAGTAGTGGAGATATCTGGTTCATGTGTTTTGTGGTGGTTGTGGAATGTAGTGGTTGATGTTTATAGTTGTTGTGGTTGTTGTGGTGTGGTGGAAATAGTTTTTATGGTTGTATAAGATTCATGGTTACCCTTGGAATACAATTTTAACGATGAAAATATAATATCATGAGTAGTTAAATGAATACAAATTATATGGATTTGGTGTGTGGTAATTTTTATTAATGAATGGAATGATAAATTAATGGGTTATGTACAATTTAAGGTAATGGATTATTAAATGATAGTTATTGGAAACTTTTAAAATCAGAAAATATTTAAAACCTATAATTGATGGTGGTCATGTTTGGTTATGTGGTTTGATGCATTTCGGGGTGGTAGAAGTATTGAATGTTGTTGTGTGGTATAGTGATGGTAATGTGGAGTTTTCTACTGCAATTGTTGTGAACCCATAGGTTGGGCTATGATTTTTTTCCCAAACATACATGATGAATAACTACGCCATATTTCCCACATTTCCTTTAATAGTGGTTTTATGAGTTTTTTTTGATATTATCTAGTGTTGTTGAGTATATAATATGTGTTGGGGTAATGAGTAGTGGGATGAGGTTATAGGTTTATTCACATTATATTTATTATCCCCTACCTCCCTAGTTTTGTGATGATGTTGTGATATACTGAGGTTGTGTGTGATGAGGTTGTCATGTGACGATGACTGATGCTATCAATAGATGCAAGAATTTGTTATGGTTGGGTAGGTAGGGATGCATCCCAACCCACATCAAATATAGAAGAATATGTGATGTGATTTGTATTGAAGGGATGAGATCACATGATGCTCGATGTTGGGGTGTGATAGTGGAAAATGAATGGGGACATGGAAATGAGGAACCATTATTTCGTTCTTGATATTTTTTACTATATTTGACGCATGATTTATTGATAGAACCATGGTTTGGACATGATAGGTTAGATTACATGTTTAGGTGTCTTTTGGTTCTACTGTATATTCACTAGTGCATTGGTATTTTCATTTCACATGTACACTAGAGACCATGGGTATGATCCAACTGTGTATACATATCATTCTAACACTACATATAAACATGTTTTCACATTTCTTGGAGGAATTTGGGGAAAAACATTGACATTAATATCTTGGGTTTTTCTTATTGTATTAAGCCTCTTTAATAGAAAATTTCTTTTGGTATCTACTTGGATACATATTTTATTATTTATCAACTTGTTAATACATTTTGTGATGGTTTTGTTCTCACTTTAAGAATATTTTATAGAGTTTATTGGAATTTTATTATCTTATATCTCAATAAAATATTTTCGTAGAAGGTAAATTGTAACACACAATGATTTTATGGGATAGATTATTATTTTTTATTGGATTTATTATGTTATTCACTACACCAATATAATTTTTCACTATACACAACACCATATTATCTTGTAGTATATGAAAAACACTTCTTAGATTGCATTACACACAAGACGGTCCTTCCATGATAGCTTGCATTGTATTCTCTTTGGAGTATCACTAGACAATGATATATTCTTAAAATATAATTTTGGGATATAAAATTTCCATTATGAATATTATTAACAACATTTTTATTTTTATAGAGCATTAAAATTATTTTAATGTATTTTCTAGACACGATATACGAACAAGTTCATTTTTTTAAAAGAAGTATTTTTTAAAAAATGCATTTTTTTCATCCTTTTGATGTCGTACCAATTTTTAATTTTATTTTTAACTCTTTTATATCTTCTATTTTAAAAAATAAACTTTTTATTTGGAATTTGGACATAAAAATTTACTCATGTTGAATTTTTGGTATTTTTATAATTAAATTCATATATAAATGAATAGTGTAAAATACTGCATTTTACTTCAAAACTACATTTTCATATTAATTATTTATATAGTAAGATCATATTTTTCTTTTATTTATAAGCATAATTGGATTATTATTATTTCATTTAATCATTTTTTTGTCCCTAGAACTAATTTCTTATTGAAATTGGAAATAAAAAATTCTCATTCATATGATAGTTATTACTTCTCAAAAACCCGCTTTCTAGTTTTGACAACAATAATTAATCTAAAATTAATTACTTCAACGTCTGTGTTTTGAATTTGGAAAACATAATTCTATATTTGGAATCAGATGGTAAAAATTGTGTGAATTGGTTCCTTTTATTTTTGGACATTATGAATAGTAACCTCACTAATTCATTTAATTTACTCTGGTTAAAGGGAAAATATGGTAAATAAATGTTAATAATTATAATTTAATAATATAAAACATCCCTAAAATGTTTTCCACTCATATGTTATGAGATGTTTCCAACAATGGGAATCCTTGAGTTGATTTGGGGACCCCAGGGATCCATATGAATGTAAAAATTACATTTTATAAGAATAAATTTAATGTGAATAGAAATATAACATAAACATGTATATTTTACCAAAATATTTTATATATGGGTTTATATATGTGATCTACTTGACTATAAATAGTAATTACAAAGTTAAAATTATTTTATAAACCATGGTAGTTTAAGTATAATTTTTAGCTATTTAATAAATAAATTTAATTTTGACACAATAATGATGCAATGATTTATTCATTAATAATGGATTGTAATAAATTATATAATAAATATTAAAATACATATTATTTTATTTGTTTATCTCATACACGAATTTTATAGATTATATTAATATATTTTATTTTTTTAATGCCTTTGGATTGAAGGAATCATATTATTATGAACATGTAAAAAAGTCATGTCTGAATAGTGTCCAAAATTGACATAATTCATAACGTAAAACATAAAATAATTTATTAAGTGATATTAAATTTTTAAAAATCAATGATTCAGAAAAATTGTGAAGAAAAGTCCAAACATGTCATAAATGAAAATTTTATGGTCTTTTGAAATAATATCGTATTTACATTAACCCACAATGTGTAAATAACATGATATCACATTAAGATTAAAAGGGGTAATATAAGGGTTAAACTAAAAAGACAAGTAGAAAAAAAATATTAAAAATCTGTCTAAAAATTATTTGATTATGCGTATTCAAATTAAATCATCTTATATTTAAATTAAAAGCGTTTTGTACCATTTTTAATCAAAACATAATTATTAATAAATAAATATTTTGATAGTTTCCCAAATTCCCCTCCCTTCTCTTATAAAAAGGCATATTCTCATACATTTCCTCACACCTACTTCAGCCTTCTAGCATGACAAAACCCTTTGTGATTCAACTATAAACATCATTAGTGAAATTATGGAGGTCCTAGTTTTATAAAGAGACCATCCCAAGTGTCTCTAATAAGAGATCCAACTGAATTTTAATTAAGAATAAGAGGTGTCTACACCCTCAGCTAAATAAAAGTTCATGGTAAGGGATAATTTTGCAATGTCATTTTTATCTGAGATTGTTTATAGGTAAGTATATACTAAGGATATATTTGTCATCAATGTACATGTTTTATAAAAATGATATCATAATATATTTACTATTCTTTTATGTGTGCTAAAAGTCATTTTTACCCATTTTTTTCATTTACTACATGGTATGGAAGAAATATTTTTTATTATACCATACAAGGTAATTTTTTGTATTTTCCAGAGAATATATGAAGATAATGTTTTTTTAACTTCTACATCATGAATATATTTTTACGGTTTCAGAACACATTATTTACAGATACTTCCTATACACTATTTCATGATTATTTTTAACTAAATTCATTTCTTTTATCATTGGGTGGAATTTTTAGAAAACAAAATATTTCTGAAAAGGATTGTATAATTTCCCCAGGAATTAAGATCAAGTGTTTAATCGAAATTATTTTCCATCTAATATGGCATAGGGTTCTGTTTATATACTTATTATTACATTGATTTTATTGTGTCTATGATGGAATTATTGTTATGAAATCCATTTATTTTAGATGTATTGTGATAAATTGTTGTTTTAGAAACCCATATTATTTCATTGGTTTTGCTACGATGAATTATTTATGTTTTTGTGGAACATGTATGAATAATTTCATAATGATATGGGTGATACATATATCTCCATCCAATTCATTGGTTAACGATTTAAATCTCAGGAGATATACATGACTGGAATGATAAGTAAATCTAGTTCAGTAATACATGGCTACAATAACTTGTAAACCTGGTTCAGTAATGGATTTTCCAATTATGGTGTTCTTGGAATCAATTCATTGTCTTCTATAGAAATCATATTATGTTATTATTAGTTCACCACAATTACATGTTTTATGTCAGTGTTATTCAGTTATTGTTGATGTTCCTTTATGATCAATGCCTTACGTCTTTCCAATAATTATTTCAATACTCATGATTTTTTTGTTTAAACATTATGTTCTGGTTTTTATGTTCAAATCTTTATGGTATGTTTTATGTTCTACATGGTCAACCTTAATGATCAATTGAGCTCTTCCTTTTTATTTATCCTTTTCCCTATGAAATAAATAAAGGTTTTATGTAAGAAAAAAAAGGGGAAGATACTTATGGGAGATGTTGAAGATATTTTTAAAAGGTAGAAAATTATGTTCTGAGTTTCCAAAGACACTAACCTTATTCGGTCTTTGGGACTATATATTTTTGTAAATTATTATGTATTTCACAAAATAAATTTAATGTCCATGTATGTAAATCTTTGTTTTTTAAGTTGGTATCCTAGCAAATGTTTATTTAACCAATGTAAACTATTATTCAAAAAAATTAGTGAGTTCCATAGAGATATTCCTATTGTATATCCATGGATGTCTATATGGTTAAGTATAAATAGAGTTTATAGTCCTAGAATAATGGTAATGGTAATAAATAACCTTGGATTAATTCTGAGATGTTATAGATTGAAAGAAATCCCGTAGATTATATTATTTTCCACGTGTGATTTTTTCCTCTCACCTTATTCAATTTGGGTTTTAGAAAATGGCCAGAAAAAGGAGTATTCATATTAAAGGTGAATATGATGGACAATGAAATGGTACTATTAATGAGAAACCAAATGAAATTATATTTGGGAAGAAAAACATCATTATTATGCCTAATCATCAATCCCATAATATGATCAACAATCTCAATAATGGAGAGTTTATGGAAGTATCTAATAAGGGAAAGATGGTGTTTCCAGTTGATCATAGTGGAACAAAAGTTCAATTTTCCTCATGTAAATCATGTGGGAAGAATCATCAAATAGAATGTGTCAAAGGTACTAGAAGATGATTTGGGTGTGGAAATAAGGACACAATTCTAGTAATTGCAATCGAAAAGGTTCAGTTAATACAATGGAGAAAGATAATGGTATTTCTAGGACATCAATAATTATTAAATGTTTTAAATGTGGAATGTATGTGCATTATGAAAATCAATTCCCTATTGGAAAATTTATTGAAGATAATATGAATGGTCGCTTGGGTAGTATTTATGTTGATTAAGATGAAGAGACTACAAATGATGCATGAGATTAATGAAGTGTTGAGGAATAAAATGATGAATCTTGGTAAATATTTTAAGAAGATAATAGAATGATTTCATCTTTATCAAGAATAATGTAAGGTACCATGGAATAAATAAACATAAAAGGTCTGTAACACTATTTTTTTTCTTATATATTTGAAAGAATATGTTTACTGGTATAATTAACAATTAAAAGTTATTCAAATATTTTTGGAAAATACATGATATGTAAATAAAGATGGGATAAAGATATAATGTGTTTTTTGATAGTATTAAGGTACTCAAGACTATAATAAGGAAAAACTGATATCATGTATTGTGTATATAGACTTTTTTTTGGAATTTTTGGTGTTTGGAATGTGTTAATTTTCATATAATCAATTTTTTTAAAAAGGCTCTATTGTAATTCATTATATTACAATGTTTCAATAGAATACACGATTAATGTATTCACATATTTGGAATGTGACAACCAATAACATCCAAATGATATATGGGAGGAAAATGTTATGTTGATTTATTTCAATACTTTCTAATGTTTTCATTTTTTGGATGGATTGTAAGGATATCCATATATGGATCATATAATGTATATTCCAGTCGATGTTTGTATTATCTCACTATAGGTGGTCTTATTCATATCTGTTAACCAATTCAAACCTTCCTGTTGAGACTTATGGATTGACCTATTATTATATCACATGATATTCTCCCCCATCAAGAATAAAATATTCTGCTTCATTTCATTAAATAAGAGATGACGTGTAAAATTTTTAGGGAATGATCGTCGATGATATTTTAATGAAATCAGGTATGTATTTATCCTCAGGTAAAAATTCATCAACTTTGGGAAAAATATATTTCCATCAAAAATCGTATCCTAGTCCCTTCTTATCCAATGAATAATATGCTCACATAAATCATCGTAGATTTATGTATTTATGGTAGTAAAATTTCTCCAATCTTTGTTCTCTATAACTATCCATCTGAACATGATTGTTAGATTTCTCTTTCATATATATTTTTTCACTTTCCACATATGTTATACAATGTGGAAACCCAATCATTAGATACTTTGGGAAACCGTTATGTTTCAAACATTAATTTTTATAATGAATTTTTGGTATTCCATTTTATGATGTGGGTTTCTATGAAAGAAACTTTCATGTGTTAATCTTTTATAACCCTAAAAAAATTCGAGGGAGAAAATACTTTAAAATATGTAGAATGTAACACCCAGTGATTTTAAGGGACATATTATTTTTATATTAATTTATGTCTTGTGTTGTACGCTACAAAAATATTATCTTGATCAATATGAAACATTGTATTAACTTCTAGTATATGAAATACTATTCTTCGCTTTCGTTACACGCAAGAGCGACCTTCCTCAATATCTAGCATTGTATGCCATACAGAGTTTCACTATACAATGATATATTGTTACAATATTATTATGGGATTTAAACTAGAATTAATGAATAGTATTCCCCAAATCATAAATTTTATATAACATTAACATTCATTTTATTTATTTTCTAGACATTTTATAAAACAAGTACATTTTTTGGATAAAAGAAGTATTTTTCAAATAATTTAGTTTTATCGCCTATTGACGGCCTATAAATTTGTAATCTAATTTTTTACACTTTTATATATTTTATTTGTAAAAATAACGTTCTTCATTGGAATTAGGACTTCAAAATTTACTAATGTTTAATTTTTGGTATTTTTTTTAAAAAATTCATATTTTAATGAATAGTGAAAAATACTGTATTTTAATTCGTAACTGCATTTTAATATAAAGTATTTATATAAATATTTTATCTTTTTAATTGGTTTTAAGTTGTAATTGTGTTATAATTTTACGATTTATTCCAATTGTGGTCATTGGAAGTAATTTCCCCTTGATATTGGACATAAAAACAACTTAATATTTTGATATTTATTACTTCTTAAAAACCTTCATTTTGGGTTTGACAATAGGAATTAACATTAAATTTATTACTAAACCTTTTATGTTATGAATATAGAAAAAATGGATTACATATTTGGAACCAGAGGGTAAAAATTTTGTGAATATTTACCTTATATTTTCGGACATTATGGATAGTAACTTCAGTAATTATTTTTATTTACCAAGGTTAAAGGGTAAATCTGGAAAATAAGGGGAAAATAATAATTTAATAATATAAATTGACCATAAAACGTGTCCTAATCCTATTGGATAAGATATTTTCAACCATTCTCATCTTTGAGTCGATTTTGGGACCCCATGGATCCACATGGATGGGAAAATGACATTTTATAAGAATTTATTTACGTTAATGGGAATTATGACATAAAAATGTATCTTTTAGAATTTTTTTATATTGGGTTATATATGTGATGTATTAAAATTTAAATATTAATTAAAAATATAAATTGATTTAATATATGATGGTATTTTATTTATAATTTTTACACATTTAATAAATAAATTTAAATATGACAGAATGATGATGCAATGATTGATTCATTAATAATGGATTCTAATAAACAATATTATAAATATTAACATAAGTGTTATTTGATTCTTTAATTTCATAAACGAATTTTATGGATAACATTGACTTATTATATTTAATTTAATGCCTTTAGTTTAATGTAATCATGTTGTTATAAATTTGTAAAAAATTCATGTATGAATAGTGTCCAAAATTGTCATTATTCATAACAGAAAACATAAAATACTTTATTAAATGTCTTTATATTCTAAAAAAACATTGATTCATCCAAATAGATAATAAAATTCCAAATATGTCTTAAATAGATTTTTTGGGTGGTATGGCCTGATATGGTAATTACATTAACCCGCAATTTCTAAATAACAAGATATGAATATAAGATTAAAAAGGGTAAAAATAGGGAATAAAACCAAAATATAATGATAAAAAAAAATATTCAAAACGTGTCAAAAAATTATTTTACGGTGGTCATTCAAACCAAAATCATATTATATTTGAATTAAATAAGTTTGGACCATTTTTAATCATAATTTAATTTATAGTAAATTATTATTTTGAGAGTTTCCTAATATTCCCCTTTCCACTCATATAAAAGGCCTCACCTCCCACATTTACCCACACATCATTTATCCTTATAACTTGACCAACCCCTACCCAATTCTCCTATAAACATTATTAGTTAACTTCCATAAGTCATTGTTTTCCAAAATTTCCATCCCTAGTGTCCCTAAGGAGAGATCCAAAGGAAGTCCAATGATGAAGGGGAGGTGGCCACACCATCAACTAACAAAAAGTACAAGATAAGGGATAAATTTGAAATATCATTTTTATCCAAGATTTTTTACACATAATAATTTATTGCGGATATATTTATCATCCTTGTCCATTTTTTCTAAAAATGTTAACAAAAAAATTATTATTCTTCAATGTATGTTTAAAGTCATTTTTACCCATTTTTTACTTTTAATACATGGTATGGAAGGAATATTTATTTCTTACCATTCGAGTTACCTTTTTAATTTTCTTGAAAATGTATGAGGAGAATGCTTTTTTATCATTTATGGAATGAATGAATTTTTATAGTTTCATGACACCTTATTTACATGAATATTACTCTACACAATTTCAAAATTATTTTCAACTAAATTATTTTCATTTAGGATTGGTAAGCATTTTGAGAGAAGAAAACATTTCTAAAGAAGAAAGTATATTTTCCTTAGGAATTATGTTCGAGTGTTTTATATTTTTTTTCCGTCTATGATGACATAGATTTATTTTTTTTCTCTGATATTAATTTTATTATATTATTTTTTTGATGATATTATTTTAATGAAATCAATTTATTTTATTTGGATTATGAGGAAATGATGTTTAAGTAACCCATTTTATTTAATGGGTTTTACTATGATGAATGATTTTTGTTTTTGTTGATCATGTAAGAATGATATCATTATGAGTTGGGTAGGACCCATAACTCCATCCAATTAATGGGGTAATGATTTATATCTCATGATATAGACATAAGAGGAATGAAAAGTAAATATGGTTCAGTAATACATAGCTATAACGACAAGTAAACTCAGTTTAATAATGGAATTTATCCACTATGATGGTCTTGGTAGAAATGACATGGCTACTATTGAAATAATATTATGTTCTTATTATTTTTCCATAATTAAATGTTTTATTACAATGCTTTTCTACCATGGTTAATGATCATTTATGATCTATGTCATAGTACATCATAGATTATAATTCTTGACTTAATATTTTGATGTATAAAATTTATGTTCATCTTTTTACATTAAAATATTTATGTCTTGTTTTATGCTATCCATGTTTACCCTTACTGATCATTTGATCTCACCCTTTTTATGTTCTCTTTTCCCCAATTTATAAGGAATTTTTTTTGATAGGAAAACAAAATGAGAAGATCTTTATAGGGGTAGTTGAAGATATTTCACCAAGTTCAAAGATTATGATCTGAGATTTCGAAGACTCCAAACTAATATGGTATTTGGGTATATATATTTTGTAACGTATTAAGTATTCTGAAAAATAAATGCAATATATATGTACATCATGATTGGGTCATTAGATAAATCCTTTTACTATGTGACAATTTTATACCCTCAATGCTTATCTCTAACCTAGGGAATATTTGGGGTGAGTCTTGAGGGTCATCTACCCTTTTCCTTCGTTAAAATAACACAAGGGTTACCTCTGGAGGGAGGGGACATAATAGTGTGGTATCAAAGGTTTGGTTTGAGATGTAGGGAGTATTTCGGAGTTATCCACAGTGAGTATCTCATGGTTTTGTAAGGAAACAGTTCCAATTGATCTTGTTCTATGTAATTGGCTAGGGAGACTAACAAAGATACAATATATTATGTCCCCATTGATATGGTTCAAAAATATTAGCTTATTGAATATATAAGTGATGTGGAATTATTTTGAGTGTAGTGGTATAACAGAGGTTCATGCACCAGGATTGAATTTTTTGGGTCTTAATTGTGTAATTATGATAAATTAAAATGATTTAAATAAATGAAGTTTAATGAAAATACATGCTACTGAGCTTTAGAGTCCTCCACGATTTTCATTATTGGAACTTAGTTGTCATCTATGGGTATATGAGGTATTTTATCTTTTGTAGGATAATATGGTTGATCATCATTCAATAAACCTAAAAAAGGAGGATGAGGCATGATATAGGTCCTTACATGCCTTTATATAGCAGTGTTTGGGAAAGTATGAGGGGATCATCTCAGATCTATATATGAAGAGTTGTGGGAGGATCTTGATATTTTTTTCAGTTTGATTTGATATTGAGATTATTTATGGATGTCATTGGTAGTTAGTTAGTTATGGGTATCTGAATGTTAGTGGTCGATGATTTATTTTGGTAACCCGTAGGAGGTAGTGGTTTTGTGGCCAAAATTTCACAAGGAGTTTAGTTTTGAATTCCATTCATTGATGATGATGGAAAAAAAAGTCATGATTTACCCTCACTTTTTTAGAGAATTATGAGTTTATGGGGTACTGGGATAAATTTTAATGCTCTCATGCAGTTCTCCTATAATATTTTTTCCAATTGAGGATTCTAGAGCGTGACATCTGGGGTAGGATTTATGCCTAGTTATCACCTATGTAGTCATCCTATTTATGCATTCTACGTACCTAGATAATTATAAAAAGGTGCAGGTTATTGAGAATATAATTTATTTTGGATTTGAGATTTGATATATTAACCAATAGAGAATATCAAGAAGAAGACCATCAATAAGTGGGTAATGGGCCTTCGGGAAGTTTAGGTTTTGACCATTGGGAAACTGACTGTGAAAGATCATTTTCTATCCTTTTAGTTTAGGTGTCTCATGAGAACCCCCTTAGGGTATTCCATTTCAATTATATATTTTTAGTGGACAAGGCCACTACTGAGAATATTTTTTGGCCACTAAGGGAGGTTATTTTTATATGGGCATTTAGGCTACTTTTTTTTCATCATCAGTAGTTGCCACTAAGTCATTGTTGTAGTAGAGACCACCATAACTTGTCTAGAAATGGATATAATGTAGTTTTTTAAAGGGGAAACCATTATTATGGTCCCCATCCATTGGGATATAGGATATATCTAGGTCATGGTGGTTGAAAACAAGAGGTAAAGGAGCTGGCTATGGCCAGATGCAAGCATTAGAGGAAGTGACACTAGTGGGGTAGGAGGGTGTTAATGGTATAAAAAAAATTATCTTATAATATATTTTTTACCTTATTTGGTTATGTTTACCCATACTCATTTTTTCTCTCAATTTTTATTGGAAATTGGAATTGGAATTCGATACAATTCTATATCCCTTGGTGTTATATACGTTGGTTGGTTGTCAATATACTTTATTTGATGGGTGTTGGTGATATATACTGGTGATGTGGAAGAACCAGTTAGTGGGATATTTCATCTTACTACAGATACAACCAAGTTATATTATACATAGTATGAAATTTCTATACTTTTTACATTTTCTCTATAACTATTTTTAGAGGATATTTTTTTGATGTAGAAGGATTGTTTTTTCTATTAATTGAATATCGAGGATGTCAATTAGGTTGAAGAAAAGTGGAACCATTTTTGAATTAGACGGTGGTGTTTTAGAGGGATATCAAGGGGAGGATAATCCTAGGGATGTGGATGGGTTCCTGGAATTTTACCTAGATATTATTATGCCCCTACCCCCTCAAAGAGACGTCGAGTTTGAGATAGAGTTGAAATCGGGTGTGACTCCTATTTAGAGGGACCATTTTCAATAGAGAAAATAAAGCTATGTGATTTGAGGTTATATGTCAAATATATTATGTAGATGGGTTTTATATAACCCTACATGTCTCATTATAGTGATCCCTATTTTTATTACAAGAAGGAATATGGTATGATAAGGTTGTGTATAGACTACTAGAAGTTGAATCAAGTAAAAGTAAAAAGAATTCCATATTCTAAGGATAGTTGATATGTTCAATGAGATGAAGGGATCAAAAAGGTTTTTAATGTTCTAATTATGGACTGTATATCACTAGATACAGGTGAATGATGGGGATGTTTTATAATCTTACATCATATGAATGTATGGTAACTTCATATTCTTAGTCATGTCATTTTGTGTCATGAACACACTATCTATCTTCAAGGGGATCATAAACTCTATATTCTGTGAGTTCTTGGATCAGTTAATAACCTGTTTCATTGATTTTGTTGATATCTACTAAAATTCATAGGAGAAGAATTTAAAACATATTAGAGCTATCTTACAAGTCCTTCGACACCACTATCTCTACGGTAAGCTATCCACGTTTAGTTGATGGACGACATATGTGAAATTACATGGAAAGGTCGTGTCGTAGTAGGGTATGTCCACGAACCCTTTGAATTTAAAGGATGTTTTTTCATTATAAAAACCACAATATGTTGCACTGTTTCACAATTTTATTATTCTTATAGACAATTATTGGATTTTTATGTCTAATGTATCATGGGTTTCATCCCCACTAATATTTTTGACTTGGAAATACTTTAAAATTGTGTGGAATGAACAATGATAGAAAATATTCAATTTCATAAAGGAGATTATGATCATCACTCCATTTATTCTACTTCCATAGGAGGGTGTGATATTTGAAATTTTATATAATGCATATGATCTGTGATTGGGTGTTTGTTGGTGTAACAAAGGGAAGTGATATATGATGAGTATATACAGATAATTACCCATTACTATAACTATTTTACCCATGATCTGGTGCTGGAATCAGTCATATTTTCGCTGACATTGAGGTGGAATTATCTCCTCTTACATAATATACTGATTTTTTATTAAAACCATTATTTACTGGTTTTTACATACCACAAGAGACAAAAAAAATTCATTACTCAATTGTTTTTGAATAAATGCTAGTGGAGGTGGATTAATTTTTTCCATGATTTAAATTTCTATATCACATATACCCCAGTAAAGGGGAATGTTGTTGATGATGTAAAAAAGAAGAAGTCCTAAGGAGATGTGGTTTAGGAGTCTGTCGATGTTTGTAGAGAGATGGAAGAGCATGAAGTGATTCAAATTGATGTGGGGGAGAGTAGTGGATGAATTTTTCATTATCATATTATTGTGCATCATCCTTGATGTAGATGTTTGAGGGTATTTATAGGTAATTATATATACATAGGTGATGCATGACCATGTTCGTCATAGTGATACTTTAAGGGGATGGTTGAAGGATTGTAATAACATGATGTTTTTTAGGGCTAGTTGTTTGTTTATAAAAAAAGTATTTAAGAGTTTATATTCAATTTCCATATATTACCTTGAGTTGTACATACCTGCATGACTAAGATGTACCATGGTTTGAGAAGAAAAATTTGCAGGTCATTGATAAAATGGTCAGTGGAAAATTTTTTGGAAAATTGTCTGGTTTTTAAGTATATGAAAGTGGAGCTTCATGTTATTATTGATTTTTTGAAATCCTTGATTATTATAAATGTTAAATGGGAGGAAATATCAATGGATTTTATATCTGATAAATTTATAGACAAGGGAGGATGTGATATAGTTTGTGTGATTTAGGATTTACTAATGATGTTGTCTTTTTTTTCGGTGACATACAAATTGAGTGTTTTAGATGTCTTAGGGATGTGGTATGTGGAGGATGTGGTTATGATAGACAAGGTATTTAGTACCACCATATTTGATCTATATCCTCATTTACCATACATCTATAGAGGGGACTGTAGTATTCTTTTAGATCTTAGTTGCAACATAGCACTACTTTCCACCCTCATACAGATGATTAGAAAGGGTGAAACATAATGACATTGGAGAATATGTTGTGAGATTTCACCTTGGGCATTGGTGGATCATCAGTGGGGAACTTATATCTAGTTATGTTTTCATTAAAAAATATGTCACTCATCTATGAGCATGTATTTAATTGAGGGGTTGTATATGTGTTCATTTTTTTATTTGTTGAGTTGGATGGAGGTTGGGGGTAGCAGTTGTAACTCCCACCAAAGCTAGATAAGATATGTGATGTCTTTCAAATGTATTAGATTCATAGATACCATTATTATTTATCCCACACTACAGATTGAGGAGAGTATATATTGAATATAACATGATTTAAATAGAGCTATGAGTAGGAATCTATGATCATTAAGATAATTTGTTTCATGGATGAACTATTTCCTTTGGTTGTGTGTTTTTTAGGCATGGTGGGACAGAAGAGAGTACTTTGAAGATTGATATGAAAATGATTACCCAATACGTAGATTGTTTTGGTTTTTTCCTTTTTATGATTTTTACTGATGATGTGAATTTTTAAACCTTTTTATTTTATGAGATGTTATTTCTTTATCATTGCGGGTGATGTGGGTCCTGAATAAACGTATATGAAGAAGGGAGAACACATTCTTAATTATGACAAATTATTTTTATGATATATTTTAAAACAATGAGACAATGTAAATTCCTTCCAAATTGTAAAATATCATGATATGGAAGGATGTTTTCCCTAATTCATTTGATCATGTAGATTTTGTGTACAAGATGAGGATGTTACTAGATAGGGTTCAGAAGATGTTGAAATGCCCATGTTGTATATTTATGTGGAAGAGTAGTGGAATGTATTTTAATTAATGTGATGTGGTGTTATAGATGGATATTCAGTGACATGGTTGTGTGGGGATTTTTTTGGAAAATTTGGTTTGGTGTTTGTATGGTGGTAGTGTTTTGGGTGTAATGATAACCTTTAGTGGTATCTCTTGGGGTGGTTCTTTGTACCCTCCTATTCTATTGGGTATGTTCTTTATTATTAAGGAAAATAATCACATGAGAGTTATTTAATGTAAATTTTAATTCCTTATTAGCTTATAAAATTGCATGTTTGGGAGTTGGGGGAGTTTGAAGGAGGCTAGAGTATGGTTTTGTTGAGGTTGGAGCGACAAATCTTCAACATTATGTAGTTTGTAATGAAAAAATAAAATTTCATGACATGAATTTATGTTTCATGGATAGAGAGTGTCGTGGTTCATAGCTTGTGTTTGTGTAAGGAGATAGTGTGAAATGAACTCTTGTTGTTAACATAGAATTCATGATGTGAATTAAATTTGGTTTAGGTTCCATGAATTTTATAAAAAGTTCACCATGATTGGGGTTCAATGAGTTCACAACATGAATCTGATTAATTTATTGTAATGGGATGTCATGTAAAAAAATCATGATGTTAACCAATAGTTTTTAAAAAGGATGGAGTAGTTTCCATTATGTATATAAATTATAGGTATTCGATAAGAATTTTCACTATGCTTTCATTCCTCATAATTTTTTTGGCAAAACACACACGTTTTTGGAGGATCTTTCATACCATTTCCTCTTACATTGATTCATGGGTTCTGAAGGATTATCATTGTTAATATGAGGTGATTTATTCCTTTTTATCTCATTATTTTTAATTCTTTAATCTTTCCTAGAATCACATTAGAGATGATTCTATCATTTGGAAAGTTTAAGGTCATTTTTTATGATACCTTGGTGTGATCTATGTTGGATGGAGGTTTTCTTCACATCGTTTTGGTTTTTTGGTTGCTTCCCCTTCCACATGTTCTGTGCAGAAAATTAAGAAGACTAATTATTTTAGGGGAATCTTGTTTTATCCCTTTTTTATATGCATGTGTGTGAATTACATGATTGTTTTATTCATTGGGTAGATATTGAGGTTCGACATAATGAATATCATAATTTGACTAAATTTGAAATTGATGGGAATTGGGAGAAATCAATTTTTTATAGCATTGATATTATTTTGGATGTGTTTAATCATACTAGATTTAATTTTTGAAAATTAGGGATTTTGGGAGCCTTAATTGTGTTTTAGTCGATATATATGTCAAACTCGTATATTTATTTTGTTATAACAATCCCTAAATAAATAAATAATAATGTAGATATGGATAATTAATTGGTTACCCATAGGGATATGGTATGTGTGGTAATACCCATGCTAAATAATATTTTTAAGTGATATAATACCTTGAATATAATTTTTAAAAGTGGATATTGGATGTTATGTGTTATTGTGCTTGTTATTATTCATTTTATGTTGTGGGTAATTGATCAATGATAGTGGTGGCCATCAAGGTTCTAACATTTGTGGGGTAATGATATGACGGTTGGTTCCCATGAGATGTAATGGGGGTGGTTTTTTAGTGATGGAGATGTGTGGGGGGTGCGTTGTATGGTGGTTGTGCCATGTGGTTGTTTAAGCATGTGGTTTTTTTGGTGTGGCGGTTATGGTTGGTGTGAGTTGGGAATGTTGTTGTGTGGTGGGGTAGTTTTATCTTCTCTATTCAACTTGGATGAAAATTGTAATTCTTGAAATGAAATATTGTGGGTAATTAAATTAATATTAATGGGATGGAATTAGTGTGTGTAAAATTAGATTAATGAATTTAATGATAAATGATTGGGCATGGTAAAAGTGAATTTAATGGTTTAGTATGTGGGAGTTAGTGGAAACACAATAAATTGGTAAAATGGTGGAACCTATAATTGAAATTTGTACTATATGGTCGGGTGTTGTGGTTGAGTGGTGCCAAGCATTTAGTAGTGGAAGCAGTTCTGATAGTTGTTCTGTGGATCAGTGGTAGTGATTTGAATTATTCTGGTGTAGTTGTTGTGAACCCATAGGTTGGAATTTGTGTGATATCTATCTATCATTTATTTTATATTATTTCTATAATATCCCCATCTAAGTTGGACAACCTTACAAATTCCCAAGTGTTTTCAGTTTCCTGTATTTCTTAAACATCTTGTATAGTTGTGTTATAGTTGGTTGAATACCCGATCTTCCCTATTGTTCATTCCTTAGTGATGATGCAGGTTTGTTTTTGATATTACCCATTTGTGATGATTATGTAATATGTGGGGGGTCATGCATGGTCATAATAGTGCATAAGCATGATGTTATTAAATTTCATGATATAATTCTAGCATTGTTATGTGATTTGGCTTTGATGTGATGTTTTTGTGATATTATGAGGTTTTTATGTGATGATAATTTATGTTAGCACCCTCTTATATACCCTGTGAGGGTGGGGTCGGTAGGAATGTTCCCTGAACTACATTAGATAAGGAAGGATATGTTAGGTGATATTTATGGAAGGGATCGGTCCATAGGACATTCAATATCGGGGCATGAGAGATAAAAATCAGTGGAAAAGTAACATAAGAGTTACTTTCTTATTCTTGTTATTATGTAACTATATTGGATGAATTATGTGGAATGAAATCCATGGTGTAGATGGGATGGGTTAGTTGACCTATTTAGAAACATGTTGGTTTATTTATTTAATAATTGGTGCATTAGTATTATATTTTCATATATAATCTAGAGACCTTAGGTATGATCCTGCTGAGAATACATGTTATAATCACTACATAAATATAAAATATTTTTTAGGTTTTTAGGAGGAATTTGGGGACCGAGATGGAAAACACTTTCTTAGGTTTTGAAGGATCTATTTATTTATCAATGTTGGATGTGTGTTTATGAATTTATAAAGAAACCATTGTTGATTCTTTTCAACTTGTTTTCGTATTGTGGTATGGTTATGGGTTAACTTTTATATTATGTGTATGAGTCTCTCAGTGTTTTTTATCAAATATCCTCAACCAATATTTTAATAGAGTTTAATAACTTACCTTAGGTGAGATTTTTATACCATTAGCGATTGTCACTAACATGGGGCCTACTAGGGGATGGACTCAGAGGTAATTATCTATCTTCGTTTAATTTTAGCTAATTAGGGGAACCACTAGACAGAGGTGTAATGATAGAGGTAGAGTGTCACATGACCTCATGTGCACCTCCCCGTATGCAAGAGGCTGCTGACTTTCTGCGAGGGTTTAAGTCCATCAGTGGGGAGACTATACCATCAATGTCATGTCATAGTACATATAATAAATAAACAATAGGATAGACAATCATATTAAATAAATAAAATGAATTATTGCAAAAATGATATAATAAAAAAACCAAACTAGGATACATGTTACAGGAAAGGACAGTTATGAAAAATAGCTACATAATTTCCTCTCAAAATCAATCAAACAATGTCTACATACTCCTACCCCACAGACTCAAATTTCCACCATAGGACCCTTTCACTTCACTATATCCCTAAGAATGAAATCTACACATGCACAAAATTACCTGAGTGGGTTGTGAGTACAAGACTCGATATGACACCACCAATATCACTTCCCATCAACTCATAATAAATACAAGTTAATTCCATATATTTAAATACAGAACATATATAAATAGAAATATTAATCAAAAAAATCAAAATATATATCAGGTCCTCCGCGAAAAAATATTCCCTTTTCAAAACTATTCCCATAGGATCCATGATGGACATCCTAGAAAATACACCCTACATGAAATCCATGAACATGGTTGACACAACCCTCATCTGTGATAGTTCAATGCATGATGAACTCATGTATAACACATATTTCATAGGCAATGGACATATATAACCCAACACACACTCTTTTAAAAAAGTCAACGAAAAAAACATGACACAATATAAAAATGATGGATCTAACATCATTTTATATCAGCAATATCATCATTAGTATATTCTATATGCAAAAAAATGCTTAGGTCAAGGATACACATAATCCAAATGTGATAAATCATTAGAAAGAGGTCTTTTAGGGATACAAAATTATTCAATAAATAATTTCAATAAATTTTATAATATATGAATGAATTTTAAGGACTTCCTACCTTAGGTTCAATTTAAACTGATGGTAGGGGTTGACGTTTGAGTTCAAGTGCATCATTAAATCTTAAAACCCTTTCAAATTAGACAATATTTAAATTTATCACCATATTAGATATTTAAAATATGAAAAAATTATTAAATTATATCTAAATAAAACAACTAACTACCTTCAAAAACAAACTTCTGATTTAATTTATACACACCACGATGAACCCAATGACTCTGATGATAGGTCAATCTGATCAATATCGGAGAAGATCTTGAATAGTGTTGTTTGGAATTATATATATATAAACGAGGGAGAGGGAGAGAGTGGGAGGTGAGAGGTAGTGTACCTCATAATAATCATTCACTTACCTAAAATCCTATATTGTGGTTTTTTTATTTTTATTAATTAATTATTTCACTACTAAATTTTTTATTTTTTATTCTTTTTACTCATAATCCCATGAAACACTTTTTCATTTATTTAATATCCTAATATACATTTGTTTTTCTAAATTACCCCTTAAAAAAATTAATTAATCATTAAACATATTTTAAAATTAATATATATATATATATACATTATATAAAAACAAACACACATACACGTATATAAATATATACAGAAGCTCACACACTTAGACACACACATATATACCCACACACAAAGATATGTATATATATATTATATATATATATATATTATATACACAACCTCATATAAATATATACACCACCACATATGTATAAACATAAATAAATAATATATATATATATATATATATATATCTATTTAACCCATATTAATATTCACATGTTATATACAATGAACCTGCAACCAAGGGGTACATGCTTCGATTTGGAATTCAAAATTTACATGTTTTAAACAAGGAAGGGGTGGATTTTTGAGATGGTATAGAAACTACTGTAGTGGTATTGTAGTTGTTTAACTATTCACCCAGTTTGGCCTTACGAGACACAAATTTGGACCGTCAGACAACATGTCCTTCCGGACACCCTTGGATTTCATACCATATGCCCTATATGCCCCCACATTGTAGTAGGTGATGCAAAGTGAAGAGAATATCGGTGAATAACATTATGTTGAAAATGAATATTTGCATCAGGTTGTATTTCTATGATGTCATCTAAAAAAGAGTGATAGGAGTATTTAAACCTATCAACTGGCCTTTTAATTGATTGGTATAGAGGTCTATGTCCCACAAAATTGAAAAGCATAGCACAACATGATGGATCATGGTAGTGGGATAACACATCATGTGAATGGTGATGGTTAGACATGTGAAGTGATGTATCTTCATATTCATCATGGAATGGAGACATGGTGGAATTACAGTGTGGGTAGCTTAAATGAGTAATGGGAATGTTGGAACCTATTATATGTCCCTCTAGCCAGACATGGGTTAAAGATGTGTTCTCTTCCATTAATTCATAATGGGGTAGTGAATTGTAAAGTCTAATGCTAAGTTGGGATTCATAATGAGAAAATTAAGATCATGATATGAATTTTGGTTATTCATCTCAGGCCTTTGATTCACACATCCTTCAGAAACTGATAATATAAAGGGCCTTCGAGCCACTTGGAGTTCATATCATGTAATGGTTACCTTTAAATATTTTTGAAAAGAGGGATTTCTTTCCTTTATAAAAAGGGTTCGTCACCCCTACCCATTTAAATAAATAAATAAATATTTGTTATATAAATAAAAACCCATATATATATACACACCCACACAAAAAGACACACTCACACACCAATATATATATATATATATATATATATATATATATATTACCCATATATATACACATTTTAATTTATCACTCACAAATATTTTTTTCATAGTTTAATTACAATAATATCAATAATATTAGTTATTATTAATAAATATCCCCCATTATAAACACCATAAATATATAAAATTAATATTTCACTAAATTCAAATAATAATCTGTTTTTATTAATTACAAAAAATTTCATTTATTTAGCACAATTAATAATATCATTATTTTTACTTTGACCACCAATAAATATTCACCCAAAAAATATTTCCACTTTTTCACAATTATAAATTACACATGTATATTTTCATTCTTTGTATTTAACAGAAATAATAATATCAATATAGATATTATTAATATTATTATCTCTACAAAAAATATTTAGATACCGATTAATATTTTCAGCATAAAATTGTAAAAATAATTTGATTAATTTCTTCACAAACATATATTATACCTTTTTAATAAATATCATAATGTTAAAATTTAAAACTAATTAAATATATCATTACAACCTCCCCACCATAATTCCTCTCATCCTTGAGAGGTGCTTCAAGTCAGGGAGCCACCACTCCCCACCATAAGAGTTTATATATTAAATTTAAAATATTTTTTCAATAAAAAAGTAGTAAATGGATTCTAATTTCTTTAAAACTAATTGAAACCACCACTTATAAAATGTGATAACCAAATACGAATTTTTTTTTAAAAATTTTTGACATTCATGTTTATTCTTAATTTATAAAATAAAAAACATGGAGAGTTCAAAAACATTCGAAATGTAAGGAAAAGAATATAGAAAACAATTAACATATATTTAATTCATAAATTCATATTACCAACATCTTCAAGTTATTCACACCCACATATATACAGTAATGAATATAATACATAATGATAAAATAAGTTAATTTGATAATATTCAAAAATAATAATGTATCATAATTTCAATAGGAATTTAATTATTTAGGTTATATCTAATGTATGAAGTAGGTTTATATGGAATGTGAACCTATATGCTTACATGGTGGAAGAATGAACATTGAATACCATAAATATGTACAATAACATCATGTGCATCACCCAACGAGAATTTAATACATAGTAACATCAAAAAATAAAAAAACATAAAATCCACCACATTATAGAAACTAAGAGGTCTATTAAATAATGTTGTGAAGACAATAACATAGATCCCCTATTTGAGTCCCAACTATAATATACATGTATACCATATCCCATCACAAGGAAAAGAGAATGAATATGATATTGAACATGGTTCTCTGATACTATTTAGTAACACCCCAACCGAAACCACCATGTCTGATCTTGTGTTCCACATGACCTCATTCATGCCTCCCCATAAAAAATAGTTTATTCACTAGTCACGAGTGTCTATGTATGTTGGTGGCAAGAATATAACATCGATATCATATCATAGATGAAATAATAAATAAACCATTTAATAACAAATGATATTAGATGTGGAAAGTAAAAGATTTCATGCATGAAATAATAAACAAAAAACAAATAAAGATACAAGGTATTAGAAATGGCAGTTAACAAAAGTAGTAGACATCCCACTAAATCCCCATATAGAAACATTTACATCCTCCTTATACACATTCTCAACCATCCAACATTGGACCCCTTCCCTACATCGGATCCATAAGAATTAAATCTACCAGTGCACCAAAATTCCTCTGTAGTATGTGAGAATAAGACTCAGTAGGACACCACCAATGGACCATATCATTTGATCATAAGATATATATATTCATTAAATGAATGAAAATATGTTAAATATATAAAAACTAATATATATCACATAAATAGAAAATATTTGTTAGGTTTATGGATTTCAGATGCACCTGCTTTGACACTATTCTGATAGAATCCTCAATTTCCAGCCGAACACATTACCCCTGAGGATATTCTGAAACATGGATAACGTGTTTGTTAGTAAGGATATTCCAATAACATCCAACCTTATTCATAAAAATTTATTCTTAGGTAATTCCCTTATAGATCTCACTGTATACTCATATACATAAGATAGAGACAACAGATATGATACAAGATGTGAATGATAGATAAAGACTCATGACAAGTCAATAGTATCATAATCAGTATAGTCCATATGAATGAAAAATAATCATAGGTCTAAGATACAAAAATTACTCATGTGATTAATTTTAATACATAGGTTTCTCAGGGATTCACACACTTTTCAATAATCGATCCAATAACTCATATTTGACACGGGTGAATGTTAATGACTGCATAACATTAGTATACTAACATTTCATGACAATTGTTTATGTTGGAGTTCAATTACACCACTAAATCCTATAACATTTCCCACATTAGCATGATTTATATTTATTACCATCTATGATAAATTGAATTAGGAAAAATGATTAAAATATATCTGAATAATATACCTCAATACATTGAAAAAGAAACATATTATTTGGTTTTTCATCATCGATATAAATCTAATGACACCAATGGTGTGTCAAATTGATCAATATTATAGAATATATCAAAGATATATGTTTATAATAACAGTAATAACAACAATAATAATATTATAAAATACATGGGGAGAGAGGGGAAATGAGAGGGAATGTACCTCTTATAAGTTTCACACTTACCCAATCCCCTTTTATTCTTCATTTAATCATTTTTTTCATTTATTATTTCATTACATCATTTATTTTATTTGTCCCCTTTAGTATAAAACACATGCATAACTTTTTCATTTATTATTTATACTCTTATAATTTTTTTCTTCTAATTTCCTCTTTTAAAACAAATTTAATCAATCATTTAATATATATTAAAATTCATCCATTTATATATATATATAAATTATTTATATATACACACAAGCATCTAAATATATACACCCACACACACCTACCAAAATATATATGTAGACATATATATGAATGTATGTATGTATATATATTGAACCCATATATATACACATTATATATATACACCCATATATATATATATCCATACACACACACATATGTATTTTACCCATATATATATATATATACACACCACTGCACACACACACATAATCCCGCATAGTTAAATATATACAAACTCACACACATATCTAACTCATATATATTCATATTTTAATTTATCACAAATATCTATTATTTTCCCAATTTCACAATTACTAGAATAAAAAATAATTATTATTATTTTTAACCACCCCCCCCAATATTACCACCATCAAAATTTCAAATACAAATTTCATTAAATTTTGATAATTATAATTTTTTAATCAGTCACAATTACATTTATATAGTAAAATAAATAATATAACCATTATTACTTTGTACACCAATAAATACTAACCCAACCGATATTTCCGCCATAAGATATTTATTAAATACATTTTTATATTGCAATTTTATTCAATGGAAACAAATAATAACAAAAATACAATTATTATTATTTTTATAACTCTACAAAAAATATTCTCACAAAAATTAATTTTATTATTTCAATCAAATAAAAATAATTTGATTAATTTCATTGCACAAATATATTATTTCTTGTTAATAATTTTATTAAATAGAAAATTAATAAATAATGATATAAATCATCAATGGTTTCATGGAAATAATTCAATTAATGATCTATCAATAATATCATTCCAAGGAAGATGATATATTCTTACTAGAAAATGAGATCAAAATGATGCATTCATCTATAATTTATACTATGTACACAACATGAACACTGATATCTTATAGTGGAAAATTCTTTTTTTATAATTCATATAAATAAAAAAATGAAACTTTATAATGGAAAATGAAGTATTTTCACAAAATCTCCCTTGTTGAAGAATCATATGTTTCAATTTCTGATACACCCTCATGTACTATGATTTTTTAGGGTAGTACACGATGATAAAGACAGATTATAGTATCTTAGGATTGGTCATTTAAACTTTTAATGTTAAAGATTATTAGGTAGAACGATGAGGGCTTGTGAGATTACTAACATTAGACCTAAGAATAAAATATTTTAAAGTATTGTTCAATGTATGAAACATATATTTTTGTATGTAATAGAAATTATAGAGCTGTTGTGCCACATGATTTATTCCACACAATTGTAGTAAATCCACTGAATAAGAAAACAGAATTGAAAAAGAAGGAATTTTTAACTTATATTAATAATTATAATAGGAAAACAAAGGTATAATTTTTAATTATAATGTTATATGTGTTTATTATCGTGAAATTATTTAATGATTTAGTTGAAAATAAATGAAACTATCATATAAAACATTTATGATCTTATCAAGGTGGGTGGTACACCTCTTGTGTTTTATAGGAGTACTTAAGGAAGCACAGACTTCAAAACCAGTTTATAAATACTCAAGAATGTCAACTGAATAGATTGGATAGAAGAAAATTTCAATCCATTCTATAAATGGAAAGAATCGTGTTGAAAGATAATAGAGTGCTGTAAAAATATTTGGTTAGAAAAATCTTTTTCAGAGGTTTATCAACTCTATATATAACCCAAACAATCATCATAAAAAGCAACCATATAATGTATGTACTACTCAAAATCCTTGTTTTAGACATATTATATTTTTTATTTTATTTCTTATATCATGATCTTATAGATAAAATAAATAAATCTCTTTAAAAAATGAGTAAAATGTGTCCTTATGGGATATAGATATTTAGAACTGGGTAATATTTTGTATAATCACATTAAAAAGAATATTATATTCATTAGATATTTTTTTTTAAAATGTTCCATGTAAGTGGAATAAAACTGAAGACATGGAAGTGGTGCAATTTACTTTAGAAGAAGAATAAAATTTTGAAGAAATTTTAATGGAGGAATGAGGAGTTGAATAACCAATGACATAGTTATTTCATACATCTACTTGGGAATGAATTGAATAATAAATTTCACATATATGACATATTTGTTTTTAATTCATGTATAAATATTTGAATTCACAGAACCTATCGAAGAGTAAGAGAGATTTTTTTAACTCTTGGTAACATATAACCTCATTATCATAGGGAAGATAAATACAAGTAACTAGAAAGGAAAGTAATTGATGAATAAATACATTCAAACAAGAATAGAAAGGTATGGGAATTAGTAAACCTCCAAAAATGGAGAAAAAAATTAGGGCGAAGTGGGTCTTAATAACCAAGAAGAAACATTAATGAGAAGTAAAAATATATAATGAAAGATGAATTTCCAAATTCTATAAGAACAGTTAATGCATTGAATATGGTGAATTATTTTCACTTATTGTAAGGATGGTGTCGATTAGACTATTTACCACAAGATTTACCCTAAAAAAATTTAAGATTTTTCAGTTACATGTGAAGTTATAATTTCCAAATTTATTTTGGGTTATGATATAAGTAATTTTCAACCACCTGGATATGTTAATAAAGTAATAATATTAATGGTGTACAAGTTCAATATGGCACTCTATGGACTAATGTAATGACCACATGTCTGGAAAACTAGGATTGATTTAGACATTCAATCTAGAGTATTATATAAGTGACTATATGAACCATCACTCTATCTAAAGAAGAATGATGACGACATATAATAGACTTTCTTATATTTTGGTGATATTATTTTCAAATGATATAATCCAGGTATGTAATAAATATAGTTTTATAAATTATATTTTTCTCTTCAAATATATGTGTGTTATAATATACTATATTGTATTACATATATAATGAAATCAAAAATATATATATCTCTCACTAATAAAATTGGTAAAATTAACCTACAAGAAAACTGATGAAAATTCAAAACATTACCACTGGAGGAAAATAAAAAAAAATAAAATGAATATATGGGAAAATATGAATCAACCCAATTTGAAATAATAATCGCTACAAATTCTAACTCTAGAGAAAAGGGAAAAAATATTAGTAATATACCAAAATAATTAGAATATGAGAAAAAAATATTTGGTAGAAATTGTTTTGAATATTGATTTGAATAATGAATTGGTATTTTTATGAGGTAATGGGACTATTTATATAGTATCATTATGGTTGGAAATATTAACATGGCCATTATGAATAGTAACCTGATAGTCAGAATAGTAATTTATAATGTAACATTATATTTTTATATAAAAAATATTTATCCTGATTAAAGTAAGTAAATTTAAATATTTTAACACCAAAAAAATAAATATCATGATTGAAAATCTCAAAGAAAATATAATAACATTTTAAATAACTTGTATTTTTAAGTATTTCATTTTGAATATTATTTTTATATTATAAATTAAAATAAACTATTATAGAAAGTTAGTTCTATAAAATGAATATCATTTTATAAACCTCAATCACTAAAATTTTTAATGATTATTTTTTTGATGATTTTATGAAATACTTTAATTTTCAATTGAATAGTAAAAAATACATCTTTTTCTAATCAATGTATCTTTAAATTTGTCATTAATGATTTTTTAATGAAATAATAATTTATAGAACATTATATTAAGATTATACATATTTATGTTTCTTAATTAGACATCTTAAATAAATAAACTTATATTTTAAACATTAAAAAGCATTTTCCAAAACCTAATATCAAATGCCAACCCTTAAAATAACAATTTTTTTTCATTCCACCTTACATTTTAATAAACAAAATAATTAAAAATTTAATTTAGATTAAAATCTAAAATTACCTTATATTAAATTTATATTTTATTTATATTGTAAAAAACTCACATTTATAATTTTAGACTATGATATTTTATTTCATTTAATATTTTATTCTAAAACCCCACATCTCCTCAACTATAAATAACCCATATCCCTCCCCTTGGAAACCCACCCATCCATCACATGAAAAAAAACAATTTTCCATAAATAATCCCTATAATTACCCTTATAATACATATTTACATTCTATAGTAATCTAACTCCAAGAGTTAAGGGAGTGTTAATGTCGTACAAGAGAATCTATACTAAGGATTAAGTATATTTCGATTAACTATTCTGTTTTTTTCTTCATCTATTTATTTTTTATGCACCCCTATCAAAAAAACTTGTAAGATTAATTGGTAATAATTTTGAAATTATATTAATGTTTTTAACGAACAATATGTATCAAATTTATGATATATATAAATTTCGAACATCCCTTTTTTTCTCTCACAATAATGACTGCTCAAAGGTTTGATTACCACCTACACATACATTGTTATCCCAACACTTATAATCATTGTCATATATGGATAAAATGAATTATATATAATATATAAACAATTAATTACATATATTATAGTCTTCTAGAATTAATTATATTAATTTTTAAATACTTTTGAACAAAATTACTGAAATTAGAACTAGATAAAAAATTTTAATGAAAACATGATTTCAAAACAATTAATGTTTAACAGTGTGTGTTATAAAATAGAATCCAAATATTATAATGTATGAATTGTGTAAAAATGAACATAATAATCTTTTATAACTATGATTATTGAACATATGTTAGTAATTCATGAAGTAGAAGGAATATAAAATAAAGAAGGGATTCAGGTAATGGGGTTCTGGAACCCAAATCCCATTATTTGGGATTTACACATATCACATAAATATGAATAGGAACATTCCATTTACATTCCATAAATACAATTTCACTATTATTACCTTTAATTTTGTGGTCATACATGTTATCCACCTTGAATTTTAAGCCAAGTACATTGTTTCTCCATACAAAATGTCTTTCCAAAAAAATTATTTTTCTGATCAACTATAGTTTCTTAGAAAATGGAATGATATTTTATTCTGAACTATGATAAAACATTTTCAGTTTGTGACCACAATTTTTATTCAGGAATATGTTCATTATGAAATAATTATGAAACCCATTCCATTCCTTATGATATCTCATGACTATGAATGTTATACATTCGATGAGGCATGCACAATTATATAAATATTATGATGTGATAGGTGGTCCTAGAATTATATAGCCCTCAATTGCATTGGTAAATTCGATTTATTTTATGTGATAATGTGTATAATGCATGAAATTTTTAATATTTATTCATAATGATGATGTTGTAATTACACACATAAGTTATGCGTAAACATGATTCCAGTTTTTATCAAATTTTGTGTTGTATTTGGTCACTATGACATGTTGTTTCATTTTTATGCATTTCTATATTCAATTCCATTTCAATATTTTTGTCATTATTATAATTATGATCCTATTCATATGATATGATGATAATTATTATTTTCACCCTTGTTATATCTAATAATGTCCCTTATTTATAAACTTTCTTGTATTTTATCTCAACCTTTTATTAAAAATATTTTCAAGACACTAAATGTACTATTGAGAATGTGATATTTTGTAATGATAAATAATAGGGTTTTAAATTAATTTTTTTGATTTATTTTGAATAAGTGTTGTATGTTCTTATTCTTACTATGAGACTAATCCCTTTGATCCTTTAATGTATAACAATTTTTCGATCCTTAAAATTATGTAATAGTCATGTAAGAAATAGTAGGGATGTTATAGTTGGTATTATGGGTACCTTTTATTTAATAATAGAATTAGGGTTAGAAAACAATAGTGAAAAAAATTTTAATATGACTCATTATATGTAATCATCAATAAAAGTTTTTTCGAAAAAGGATAATTATATTGACCATGAATTAACATACAAAAATATTACATCAGTTTAGATGAATATTTCGTACATAACAAAAATACATGCCTAAGGACCCATAATAGCTTTGTGTCTTTGAAAACATGGAAACAAAATATTATATCATAGTGAAATATCTTCTACATATCTCATTAATATCTCCACCTTCAATTATTTTACATAAAACCATTATTCATAACACAGGGAGAGGAAATATAGGAAAACAGTGGCTGAGTAAGGGTAAATAAGTGAGATATGTATCCATAATTATGAGCATAAGGGTATAAAAATGATCATCAAAGTAGAATATTATACCCCACATATCAACGATCATGTACAAAAATCATGGATTAATGATTTTTATTTCATAATACATGAATCATAACTAAATAAAGAACATAATCCATGAAAGAATAACATAGGAATAAAACATGGAATGTGGAAGAAAAATAATTATATAATATTATTTCCATAGTATCCAAGGAATCTCTACCAATACCATATTGGTAGTATGGGTTCAGTCACTATACCATCTTGGTAGTCATTGTTTACTCTCATGTCCATCATAGTAGCATGATTTTAATCCTCATACCATCTTGGAAGCCCTAGTTCACTCCCATGCAAATCTCAATAGTCAAGGTTCATTCCAAAGATCATCTTTGTCTATATCATGAGATATAAATCGTCACCTAATTAATTGGATGATGATATAGGTCCCACAAATCTCATTATGAAATAATACATATATTTTCAAAAAAATTATAAATAATCATATTGTAACCCATGAAATTAAATTAGTATTATAAACATGTAATCTTATCATAAACTATGGAAAAATATATAGGTTTCATAAACATTTCATCAAAGGAATCACTCATGAAATTGAAATCGATTTAATGAACATAAAATCCATGAAATAGAAATGGATTTCATAAAAATTAAACCCATAAAATTAAAACAGGATTCATAAAGACCATGAAATTAAGGGTAACCCATTCATAAATATAATATGATTGGAACCGTTGGATCATTTCCTAATGGGGAAAGAGTTAATTCAATAGATGTCATCTTAGATGTAAAATTATTTTTAAATATCATTCACAAATGTTTCTTGAGGAAAATTAAAATTTTAATTAAAAAAGATTATTAATATAGAAAACCATTTGAAAATAAGTTTCATTTAAAATACCTTTAAATAAAAAAAATATGAAATCATTTGTAAACTCTTTTCCGCAAATATGTAAGATAAGCTTCTAACCAGTTTAAATATATTTGTCATTGAAAAAACATTAAAAAATTATTAATAATGATTGAAAACATTTTGGAAACCATTTTTTTGAATATAATTTAATAAAATATCAATTGTTCTTCAAAAAGATTAAAACCCCATTTTCCCTAAATATAATTAGAAAAATTATAATTAAATCTTGAAAAACTTTTCAAAATACATTTTTCTTAAAAACAAATAAAAGAAGCATAAAAACTATTTGAAGAACATTTTTCTTGAATACATATAAAATAAGATTGAATGTATATTGAAAATAATTTTCATTTAATATATATTTAAAAAAATATATAAATAAATATTCATTATATATGGAAATAAATCTTAAAATGATTGATGGTGGACAAATCCAAACAGTTTGTACTAGGTAAAAAGAACATTCACTTTTTATGGTAAAATGTATTGAAAATTTCTTCATTAAGAAATATACAATATGGTTCCATTGAAAACGTTGGTAATATAAAAAAAGTAAAAAATTATTTTAATTATCAAAGGATATTAGTAGAATATTTTTGGAAATACTTTTTCGAAAACATGGTCTTCGAGGAACATATATTTCTGACAGAAGATAGGTTAAACATGGTATTTCTAAAAAATACTTTCCTAAATTTCTTAAGTATCAAATAGTAATAAATGGTACCAATAAATTAATATAGTATTAATAATCATATGACAATAAAATTCATTAATGTCTTGAGCTATGGATCAAAAGAATAAATCAATGTAATTATAAATATAAGTAACCTAAAAAATATGTGATATTGTATAAATAAACTCTTATAAATTAGTATCATGGGTTCATATTATCCATCTAAGAATATTAAATTATATTAAAATTAAAATATAATAAAAATAAGGATATTACATATATAAAATTTAAAATTTAATTATATACACCTTGAAAATGTGTTTTGGTTCAAAACAGAACATGACTCTGAAAGAAGGAAAATTGAGACCAATTTTTTTTACCAATTGGGTAAATTTTAAAACATAAGACCCATGTGTGAAATTATATAAAAATTATGTTTTAATACCCATTAATGTTTTTATAATTTACATAGAGTAAAATCATATGATGTACATACAACACAAAAAACAAAAGAGTGGTGAACAGAGCATGTATCTCACGGGAATAAGAAGTGATATAAAATCCTCTATACCATGTGTCTTGTCTCTTGTCGTATGTGTTAAAACCACCTATGTGAATATAAATTTATCATACATATTGATAAGAACCATATGATAATATATAATACCATATATGGTTTTATTACAACCTAATATTGCTTCTTTTTAACAATCCTATGTTATTGTTTGACTTTAGGAACTATTTTCTTTGTTATTCTCATATGTCTTAATTTGTTAAATATTTGGTGTTGATACATTATATCATGATTTAAAGAATTTAAATCAGGATATAAATATAATTTTTATAAATTATATGTGTATTTTAATATTTTATATAATTTAAAGAAATGAAACAGAATACACCATGCATGGAGATGGTGGGTCGTGCATACACATGGACATTATTTCTGTTTAATTAATGTGTTTATCAAATTAAAGTAAAATATATATATATATCATTATTAAATTGTGTTTATAATATCATATATATCTTATATATTCACTGAAACCATCCTTAATACAATCCATGTGCTGTGTGAATGAATCATTTCACTTTGAGGGGGGATATTTCACAATTCCTCAAAGGAAATCAATATATTAACAAAAAAAGGAAGGTAAATAAATATGTTCTATAAAAAATGAATTATGAAGCATATATACATAAAAAATTTAATATATGACATATATAAATATATTTTCCATCATAATGGATTCTCTGGTAGGTGTTAATGGAATAGTGAACGATCATCATTTCATAAGGTAATATTTATCCATACATAGAAACAATATGTTCATTACCAATTATAAAAAAGTGTGTGTAATTTTTGGTAGAAACATTTAAATAAAAACATCATAGTATATTAGGGATAGTTTTTTTTACATAATCATAGAATAAAGATAGTTATAGGGGGTAGAGAAGGAAAATAAAAGAAAGGACTTAGGAGAAGATGTTACCTCTAAATTGGGCATCTCCTTTTAGTTTGTGCTAAAAGGAATCCTTGGATTGGATTATTACAAAGGTAAGGAATAACGAGGAAGATAATATTTTTTATAATTAGATTGGGGGTCGTTGAAAAAAAAGGAGGATTGAGAGTTGTGAAGAATATGGATAGGTGGTCACCTTTTATAGGGAATTAAAATGACTCACTTGCAATTTCTGGAAAAATGTTAGGTGTACAAAAATCCTTAAATATGAAATGTCATAAAAACTCAATTAAAAACAATAATTTATGGTTTTATGGAATAAATATTGATTGGAATTGGGTTTTGGAAAAGTGAAAAGGTCATTTGGGCCCTTAATTTAATTTTTTAGCCCCTAATTAATTTTAATTTGGCTCTAATCCCTAGGATTAATTTTTATAACATTTACTAATAGTTTTGGTAAAAAAATAAAATTGTCTTATTAGAATCTAAATATTATGCCGAATAAAATGTTTTATGGAATTATTTCTATATTCAAATCACAGAAGCAGCAAAATTAATATTAATTGTAATCCCGTAGTTGGGACGAAATAACGGGTTTCTAAAGTAAAAAAATATTCAAATATTTGTTATGATTTCGTATTCAATTTCAAAGTGAAATTGATTATAATTTATTATATTGTATTAATATATTTAGTATTTATCTAATGTGAGCTTAAAAATAAATTATAATATCATTTAACATAAATAGTTTATTAAAAAATGGTACTTTTTATCTAAAAAGCAGTAATTTTCATCGTTCCCCCAAAAATAAAGTGTCTTTGAAAAATTCCAAATATTCACCCTAGGATAAATTAAAAATTATGAATTAAAAAATGAATTTTATTTTTAAAAAATCAATTTCTAAATGTGTATAAAATAAATATTATTATTAAAATTGGTTTTTTAAGAAAATGATATTTTTAACCGTAAAGGGACTATAAAAAAAATCAAATATTTTATTATCAATATGTATTATTTGAAAAAAAAATAGAATTAATATTTGAAAATTATTTATTACTATTATGAAAGCATATTTAAATGGTTAGGTTATAATTATACCATTCAAATAATAATATAAAAAATATGTTTCATAGACACCCAATGCTGCATTCATCGTATGCCAATTCAGTGTTGTGTGTAATGAACACCAAGTTAGTGTTACGTCTAACATACACCAAATCAATGTTATTTCTAACATATTACAAATTAGTTCCATGTAAAAAAAATTTATTGTATTTCATGACATAAATGAAAATTTATTTTATTGGGGTAAAATAGTTTTTTACCATAATAATATTTTCTATTATATTTACATGGTTTTTGTATCCAATTTTAATTAATTTGTAAACTATTAATTCAAATTATATTGTATAAATGAAGTATTTTTATAAATATTTATATATTATTCATGAACTCAATTTTAACATCAATGTTTTATCTTTTTTTACATAATAATCATATTTTTATAAAATATTATTGTTTGGTAATCCTCGGTCTTGCATGTTAGGAAAGTCAGCGAGGAAATCATTATTGTGTATAATGCATGGGAACCTCGATGTTTCATATAGGGGAGTCCAATGATTATGTTATCTGTAGTGCACGGTTAACTTTTTGTTTCATATAGATCAATAAAAACATAATTCATTAATATAAAATAAACTATATATAGTGTTCCATGAAATTACAAATATCAAAAATGTTAAATTAATTACGAAAAAAATCTCAAAATTTTGGGGTGTTACATTCTAACCCCCTCAAAATGAATTTATCAAATGAAATTCATCAAGGTTATCAATGGTTTAATACGTAAAATTTTCATTCATAGAAACACATATCATCAAAATAAATTCTAAAACATCATTTAAAAAGGTAATTGTGGAACCATATTGGTTACCCCATGTAACATATAACTAGGTTCCTATATATGACAACATAGGTTGGGTGTGACGAATGTACCTGGAGGGAAATCATAAAAATTTATAGGGAGTGATTGAGGTCATCAAACATAAACCAGTTAACGAACAAACAAAAGTTAAGGGCCTCGAAGTCATAAATATATAAAAACATAAAAGTATATTAATTGAACAAAAATTAATGTATCAGGAAAATTCATTTTACTTTTTAATCATTATTATATAATTGATTAATTATATTATTAACCAAGAATAAAAAAAATTAATTATTTGGTTGTGTTTTTATATATTTCCAATTAATCCATTACTTCTATAAATGGATTTACATAAATGAACTTTAATGCCCAGAGCAACAAAATACACTTTTTTAGATATTAAGTCCCATAAAAGAATGAAAATTATAAATATTTATCTTTATCTATTATTATTAATCAATATGTATAATAAAATATTGTCTAAACATTAAAATAAACACTATTATTTCATCATAAATATTTATTCATAAAAATGGTTATACATAATCTGGGACATCGTGTAGGAAAGTGGTAGGTGTGAAACTTTTATCATCCTTTGGTTATGGATTCAAGACCGTTGCATTGTTGAACATGATTAGTTTCCATCCAACACACATGATGACCTTTTCTAAATCTGCACTAACATAATTTCGTAAATAAATATGATGGATGTCCTAAAATAAGGTTAATTTATAAAGAACCTTTTATCAATTGTTTTTTATACAATATCAATACATAAATACATCCTTCTAATTTTTACATAATTTTTTCATGAATGGATAACCTTATAATGCTTTTGAATGATAGAAATCAAAATCTTTAGAAATAAATTCATGAAATTTTCTCAACATTGATCCCCCATATATCACAAATTACCACATTTTGTTCACATTCCAAACATATGGATTCACGTATCTTATATTCCTGTGAAACATCGACATAAACTTAATTACTATACGTATTCTTCAAAAACATGAAGTATTCATTATTCCAAAGTATACGAGATATATTCCTTAAATCCAAATATTATTTAAACATCATAAATGAAAGAATAACCCACCTATTAACAAGTCCTTACTTAGTTCCACTATAATCAGTACAATTCAAATTACTTGTTTATAACAATATTATTTTAACATAAAAAACCAATTAAGGGTTGTCAACTCTTAGTCAAAATACACCTCGTCATTAAATAACTCCACCAGTCCATTAAGAACATTCTATATAAACTTTTAAATACTTAGTGATAAATATAAGTAGAAAAACCCTTATATATTTCATCATTCATATAACATAATTTTTGAATTTTAAAACTTATAGACTTTTATTATTACACATTATCCATATTCCATAAAAAAGGATATCCCATTATATTACACAATACCTATATCCTTTTACATTTCATTTGTTGTCTCATTATCATCAAAAATGTTACCACTACTCCTAATAACTTGCTGATCCTCTTCAGGTTATTTCATATTGGGACATTGGGCTTAATATTGACAATTTATTCCTAATTTAAAACACCTATCCATTAATTATGTCTTAGGGATACCAATATTCTCAGCAATTTTGTTGACTGAACTATTCATTTTTCCCTTTCAGTCACCTTCATTATGACCCTCTATTCCAAAAATCTAAATAACTTCATGTTACTCTATGAAATTCACTTAGGTTATTATTTCCTCATTCTTGACACAATTGAAACAAAATATTCTTTCCACCTTGGTTTCCATTAAAAAACTATCATCAAACTCCTTCTTTATCAAACATGGAATGTTAGAGAGTTTGTTAAGGTACACATTATAAATCCTGTTCCATGAAAACTGATTAGGGTTGATCATAACATCTTTCAATATAGTTATCACCCCACTTGACTTATCATCAACAAATCATACATCATATTAAATCTTAATCTAGTTCATTACAGTTCCCTCTATTGACTAATCCTAGAAGCATTGTGTGAGCATTACCAATCATAGTATAAAACCATATAGTCCTGAAAATATTTTCTTATAGGATATCTAAACATGACAAATTTCTTATTCTATGAAACCCTAGTTTCATACCTCCTTAATCATATACAACATATATATAATTCCTTCATTATGGTTCATGAAGTGTTTGAGAATTTCCAAATAATATCACTCGGGTGTATAAATCTAAGTGTGCAGTAAGGATCGTTATAATGTACCAGATTACTTCGAGATTGGCCCAAAACATCGTGTTAGAGTTGTTACCCCTCAGTACATCTGTTCCTAATCCACATCCAATCATAGTATCTCGAGAGGGTTGTATTTCTGTGAAACCACTCCCTCTACCCTTTACCAAATTTCCATGAAATTTTCCTAATTATTGACTTATCCTTACACTTATTCTTTGGGACATCCATAGACATATCCATAGAAATATACATAGATATCTCAGTATTTTTTTAATCATAGTCTATAATGTTTCACTAATACTATCCTTTAATTCCAAATATAGCTACCAATTCTTAACATTCATGAATATTACATCATTTTAGATGAATATTTTTTACATTACAAAAATACATTCCCAAGAACCGTAATAGTTTAGTATGTTTGGAATCATTGAAAAAATTAGTCTATTATGGTGAAATATCATCATAATCTCTCATAAATAACTTCACCATCTGTAGACCTACCTAAAATTCATTTTTCATAAAATGCGGAAAAAAATAAGAAATGGGTGGGATCAAATGCTCAGCAAGGGAAAATAAGGGAGATATGTAAGTACACTAACGAGCATAAGGGTATGAGAACATGATCATGAAAATAGAGTATCATATTCTTTATATACAAGATCATATAAATGAATCATGGAATTAATAATGGTATTTCAAAATACATGAATCAAAAGAAAATAAAGGATATAATCCCTGAATGAATAAAATTGGAATAAAACATTGAATTGTGGAAGACAAATAATCATATTTTATGATTTCAATGTAGATAAGGAATCAAATCCATGAACTTCTTGGTAGTTTGGTATCACTCCCCAAACAATCCTGGTAGTCTTGGTTTACTCTCATGGCCAAATTAGTAGCTTTATTTCACTCCTCATACCATCAAGGTAGTCATGGTTCACTCCCATGGCCATATTAGTTGTCAAGGTTAATTTTCATGACTGTCTCAGCCTATATCATGAGATATAAATATTTTTTAAATGCATTAGGGGGAGATATAGGTCCCACACATCTTATAACAAAATAATACTTACATGTTCCACAAAATCAAACATAATCATATCATAACACATTAAATGAAATGGGGATTATTAACATGTAATATTATCTTATCCTTTTGAAAAAATATATAGGTTTGATAATCATTTCGTCAAAATCCTAACTTCTAAAAGGGAAACATATTTCCTAAACATATACCCTATGAAAGAGAAATTTATTTCGTAAACATAGAATGTATGAATGACAAAAAAGTTTCAAAACAACCATGACATTACGTGTAACCCATTCATAGAAAGAATATGTGTGGAAACTTTAGATAATTTCCTAAAATGGCATCAGTAAAATAGACAAACATCATCTTAGATGGCAAATAATTTTCAAGTATCATTCTAATACTTTTATTGAGGAATATATCATTTATTATTTTAAAAAGGATTATCAAAACATAAAACCATTTTAAATTGATTTTCACTTAAATTATATTTATAAATTATAAAAAAACTTGAAATAATTTGACAAACCATTTTCTCTGAAAACATAAAATAATATTAAAAATATTTTAAAAAAATTATTCGATGAAAACACTTTGAAAACTTATAAATAAATATTAAATTTTTTTTTAAAACCTTTTCATTAAAAATGATTTGATAACATGTAAATAGATCTTGAAAACTTTTCAAAACCCCTTTTTCATGAAAATAATTTGAAAACTTAGAATTAAATCATGTAAACATTTTGAAAACCATTTTTCATGAAAACTTACAAAGAATCATTAAAAGGTTTTGAAAACCATTTTCCTTGAAAACATATAAAATAATCTTGAAAATCATTTTAAAATCATTTTCACTGATAATTTATTATAGAACCATTTTTATAAAATTCTATTGTTAAGAATTAAATTAAATCTTTAAATTATTGATTATACATAAATCAACACATGTCGTATGAGGTAAAAAGAGCATCCCTTTTGCAAGTA
This sequence comes from Viscum album, assembly GCA_963277665.1. Classification (NCBI taxonomy): domain Eukaryota; kingdom Viridiplantae; phylum Streptophyta; class Magnoliopsida; order Santalales; family Viscaceae; genus Viscum; species Viscum album. The sequence continues at coordinate 1,077,168,085 of OY728129.1, forward strand.
CAAATGATATAAAATTGTCTCATTCATTAAGAAACAAGATGATTCCTTTGAAAAAATTGTAAAAAAATGGTAAAAATTAATTTTAATTATATTATGATATTTGTATAATATTATTGGTAACCCTTGTTAGAAAAAAAGTTTTCTAAGGAACATAGATTTCCAACTGAAGAGAGGGTAATGTCAGGATTTTTTAAAAACACTTCCCTAACTATCTTGTGTAACAATGTGTAATAAATGTTTACCATACATTAACATTGTATTAATAACCAGAGAATAATAAAAATTATTAATTTTTAGAGAGATTTAACATATTAATTCATCAATGGATGGATAAAAGTAAGAAATATCAAATATCAATTAGACTGTCTCAATAAACTCTAATATCATGGTAACTTGAGGTCATATTCTCCTTTTAATAAAATAAAATTAAATGAAGCATAAAATATCATGAAAAGAAGGAAATTCCTGAATGAACATGTAAAATTGAAGTACATATACGTCAAAAAATAGTTTAGGTGGATAATAAAGCATGAGTCACAAAGAAGGCAAATTGAGACAAATCATTTTTTCTGATTTGGTATCTTTTAAAACATAAACCCCATGAGTAAAATTCCATAAAAAAGAATTTTATTACCCATAATGTTATTTATAAGACACATAGAGTACAATAACTATTAGTACATACACCACACAAAAGTAAAGAGTGGTTAATATAGCATGTATGTCACCGGAATAAAACATGCAAAGAAATCCACTTACCTTATGTTGTGACTCAAATCATACACGTTAAAAATACCTATATAGTAAATATAAATTTAATATAAATATTTTATAGAACCATAATTTTTTTTATAATACCATTTATATTTGTATTGTTACCATATATTACCCACTTGTTAATAATATTATGTTAAGGTTTCATTTTGGGTAATATTTAATTTATTATTCACACGTGTCTTAATTTTTTATATATATTGTATTTATACTTTATATCACAATTTAAAAAATTAAAACTATGATATACAAATCATTTATAAATATAATATGTGTATTATAAAAATATATACAATATATAAGTATGAAATGGAATACACCATTCTTGGAGACAGTAGGCCATATATACACATGAACATTATTTTCGTTTAATTGTTGTATTGATATAATGAATGTAAAAGGAATATATGAATATATATATGTTTATATATATAAATAAATATTAAAGAAGTTTTATTATATCATATATATCATATATATTAACTAAACCTATATTTTCTTTAATCCATGTGGTGTATGAACAAATTATATCGCTTTGAGAGGGCGGTCGTGCAGACTTTCTCAAACGAATTTTTTGTATTAAACAAAAATGAAAATTAAAAAATACATGTATTGTAAAAATGAATAAAAAAGATTAAATATATAACAAGATTAATATATGACATAAATAAATATATTTTCCATCGTAATTTCCATCATTGTAGGTGGTAATGGAAAAATGAACAATCATTGTTTCATGATTCAGTAGTTCACCGTACACAGAAACAATAAGTTCATTACCCACTAGATAGATGTGTGTGTATGTGTAGGAATAAAAATTTACATAACAAAATCATAGTATATTGGGGATATTTTTTTGTTTTATAATTAAATAATAATGAGAGTTAGAGGGGTGGATAATGAAAATAAAAGAAAGGAATTGAGAGAATACATTACCTCTCAATAGGTTTACTCATTTTGGTTTGTGCCAAATGGCTTCCTTGGATTGAATTATACCCACGGTAAGTCTTATAAGATGAATTTATGATTTATGTTATGATTTTTGGGTGTGTATTGGCCAAAATTAAGAGATTTTAGAGGTGTGAATAAGTGGGTGAGGTGGTGGCCTTTTATATGGACGGAAAAGTACTCCCATGGATGTTTTTTTTAAAAAGATATATGTACATATATCCTTACCAATAAAAAGTCTTAAAACCCATAAAAATCAATAATTTATTGTTTTTGAACGAAATACGAAAAAAAATTTGTTTCAGACAAATGGATAGGTTATTTGGGCCCTTAATTTATTGGTTTAGTCCCTAAATAATCTTAATTTGGCCTTAATCTCTATGAATAATTTTAATCGCTTCTGCTAATAATTTTGGTGAAAATTAACTCTCACTTATTAGACTCTAAATATTATAATTAATACAAAAATCTGTTTATTATTTTCAAATTCAAATTATATAAGTGTAAAAATTAATATTAGTGATAATCTCATATACATGATGAAATAACGGGTTTTTAAAGTAGAAAATGTGAAAAGTTAATTAAGATTTTATATTAAATATCATAGTAAAAATTAATATAATAAATTATTTTTTATTAATATATATTATATTTATATAATGTGACCTTACAAAAAATTTATAATACAATTTAACATCTATAATTAATTAAAACATTTAGTTTTAGCAAAAAAATGATTATTTCTCAATATTCATCAAAAAAATGATGTTTCTCAGAAATATATCAAAAATTCACCTAAGTTAATTTAGAAATTATGAATTAAAAATGATGTTTAGTTTAATAAATTCAATTTATTTATCCATCTAAAATAAATTTTAATTTTAAAATCATCTCATTCGAGAAAACAATATTTTTAAACATTAATGGTCATTACCAAAAATCATATCATTGATTATCAATCTATTTTATTTATATAAATAATTATAAAATATTATTTGAAAATTATTTAATACTATTTATATAAATAATATTAATAGATAATTTATATTTATCCAATTTAAATAATTATATAAAAATACGATTCTTCTAAACTCAGTGTTCTGTGCATCGTACGCCAAGTCGGTGTTGTGTATAACATATTCCAAGTTGGAGTTGGGTGTAACATACTCCAATACATTGTTGTGTGTAACATACTCCAAGTTAGTTCTATATGAGAGGAATTTTTTACTTAGTTCATTTCAATACAAAATTAAAAAATTAACTTGTTAAGGTAAAATAGCTTTGTGACCATAAAAAATATTCTTTTATATTCAATATGATTTTATATTTATTTTAAATTAATTGGTAACCGTTGAATTCATATTTTATTGTATAAAACCTATATTTTCATAAATTAGTTAATAATATTAATACACTCTTATTTAACATCTTGTTTTTATCTTATTATATTAAATAATCATATTTTAATGGTATAATATTGCTCAAGAATCCTCGAACGTTCATGTTACACAAGTCATCATGGAATTTAATTATTGTGTATAATGAAAGAGAAACTCAGTGTTCCATGTAGAGAAGGCCAGAGATTATATTCCATGAAGTGCATGATTAACTTAGTGTAACATATAACATAAGTCAACCATAACGCTTTGAGATAAAATACAATTCCATTAATGTTGTGTAAAATATAAAATATAAAAAAGTTAAATTAACTTGGGAAAAAATTCACAATATATTAGGGTGTTACACTAAAACTAGGCATCCAATAAGATATTAATTTAGACTTATTTGTGAAAAAAATTTGTTTTCATATTTTGTTAAATTATGTTATTTAAAAACATTTACAGTTTATAAAATGGTTGGAACTATGGAAAACTAGTCCAATAACACATGTGATGGACAATAAAAAATTTCTCTGAACAACATCCCCAATGACATAGGAGGTGGAGTTAAAAACATTGGGGAAATGATTTCCCATATTTAACAGGATATATAAAGTATACTAAACCATATGGAACATCCTTCTTATCCCAAGAAGGATAAACTATATATTGAGTCTTCTTTGCGGTAATGAACCCCATCATTTTGTGAATCATCTCATCCACTTATCATGGTGTAGTGGGTTAACTCAATAGAGAATATATTTTTGGTGGTCCACTCTTTTTAAAAGAATAATGATACATTGGAAATAGATTTTTTTGATAGATAATATGATCAATGGTGGGAATTGAAAAGAACTCCATCTCAAAGTATGAAATGAAATTGTTGGAGTGAGAAGAAATTATGAAAATATTTATTAAAAATTATTTCCCTTGAACTCTTTCAAAAAATATGGAGATAGAATTAATAGATGTGAATAAAAAGTAAGGTGAATCTATCATGGATTATGAGGAAGACATCACAAGGCTTTCAATAATTGTCTCAGGTTTTTCTTATCAACAATGATTTTAAAATAGATAGACTCTTTAGTGGTTTAAAAACACACCATTAAAAGGTTCAAACTATCTAATAAATTAGTATTTATGATGAATTGGTCGGATGTTCTACCAATGTAGAGAAGGAGTTTTGAGATTAGACCATAGTACAAGGGGATAAGATGAGAATAATGGTGTTTCAAGATAGTTGGTCAAATGAAAAAGAGAAAGGATAATAAAACCAACCATGTGTCAAAAACATGGGAATAAAAATAATGAGAATCGCCATGAAGTAATAAGGAAATTCTTCAAGTGTGGGAGATAAGTTTTCTAGGATTGTGAATGTTGAAGATACATGAAGAATGATTCTATCATGAAAAAAGAAATTAATATTCCTCATAATGAAGCACTCATAGTTCAATTTTTTAATTGTTGATAGAAAGAACACTACATGATCCAACAGACCAAACCATGGGTCCTTAAGGATAATCATCTTTAACAATCACAAAAGTTAAAGGAGTAAGGGAATGGATATTCCATCACTACAACTGAATTAGAGAATTAAAACAAAGTTATACAATTTACTCTTTATGTTCTCTCAATAATCTGAAAATGTTTTATTTGATTCTAGTTATGCACATTATTTTATATCCAATATGTTTTCTTGAACTATTTAATCAAATCCCCAATACATTGATATAAATATATTTTTAAAAACACTTAGTGGTTCAGTCATTGAAAACCAAGAGTTATAATATTCTTCTATAACAGTCTATGTGAATATTATTCCAGGAAATATTATAACCCATCCCTTAGTGTAATTTAATACTAAATTTGGAATATATTTTCACTCATTATATAGATCACACATAAACTATTAATAAAATGAAATCTCTTTTCATATAACAAAACACCACATGATCATCTAAAAATTCAAGGATGATCATCAATATCAATTGATAATCCAACAATATTTTTGGTGATAGTACACTATAGATAAGAACACCTCACCCAAATGTTTGAATTAATATAGGGTATCAACATTGAAGAGGTTCCCATTATGTTGGAATACACTAATGTATTTCCTAGAAAAACTCAAAATTCTCCCCAAATCATGAGGAATATTTCTCAATAAGAATTATTTCCAGATCCAATCTTATATTAAAATTTTCCTACATGATGACCCCGATAAAACTAGAGGTGTTAAAGAAGTACCTACAAGGGAATTTTGTTAAAAAGTTATTATTACCTAGTGCATCAGCTTTTGGTGCACCCATTCTATTTCTAATGAATATAGATGGATCAATGTGGTTGTGTATCGATTACAAAAAGATCAAGAGGATCCAAATAATCAGAAACTATGTATTGGTAACTTATTTGATCAACTATAATGATCTTATTACTTCTCAATGGAAGATATTAATTCTGGATATCATCAGATAAAGGTTAATATAGAAAATATTAAAAAGAGTACTTTCTTTAAAAACTATTAACATTGTGAATTCATAGTTATTCCCTTCAAAATTACAAATTCCCCTATATTATTAATTAATTTGATGAATATATTATTGAGAGACTACCTTGACAAATTCTTTTGTTGTTTTTATGGGTGAATTTCTCATTTAATTCAAATAAAAATGATGAAAATGATGATCATATAAGCAAATTGCTAGTGAGATTAAGGAAGAGGAAAATCTACAATGAATTTAGAAAGCGTGACATTGGGATACAACATGTTTCATTCTTGGGGAATGTAATCACAAGTTATGGAATTTATATTCACCCTTCAAAGAAAAAGGCAATTATAGAATTGCCCCTATATACTATTATCATAGAAATCATTAGTTTTCTTATCTTAACAGGGTATTGCAAATTATTTTGAGAAATATATCATGATTATAAATCAATCTAACTATGTTATCATAAAAGGTAGTAATTTATGTTTGGACAAAATAACATGTGGAAGGATTTAAAGAGCTCAGGAGGAGGCTAATCACTATGCATGTACTCACACAACCAACAAATAGAGAATATTTAGTGATATAAAACATTGCATAAAAGAATATTTTTCTTTGTGTACTCATATAAATTGACAAATTGATAGAATATACCACATAACAGTTGATGGTAAATGCTAAAAAACTAGTCGATGCGTGATCTGCATTTAGAAGGTGTGATATTTTCTATGAAAATCAGGTGGCAATACATCTATGTTGATATGTGTGAGAGATATTCCTATCACAAGAGTCTAAATTATTTATTCACATATAAGGATCTGAACATAAATCAATGGACAAGGTTATAGATAATCTAGAATTATGAGTACTATATTGAATACCATTTAAAAAAGTTAAACATGGTAGATAAGTTTCTTAATACAAAATAACATTCTACTATATCATTGATGTGGATTGAGAAAGAACTGATCTTTATGGATATGAAGTGAATGGACATGGAAATCATAATAGGAGGGAATACATCCTATCATTATTATATTATTTCCCTACTACAAATCTCAGAAGAGATCAAGGAGGGATAAAGGGGTGAACAAGAATTCTAAAATAAGGTGACAATGATAATGGAAGGGAAGGTTCATTAATTTAACAACTATGATTATTTTCGGATTATATTTGGTACTATAATTTTTGTTCCTTAATAACATGATATAAATAATGATCCACTAAATAATGCACATAGATCAAATTTTTCTATCCATCATATAGGTATCAATAATTACCAGGATCATCAAGAGCACTTCTGGTGAGAAAAATGAAGAAGGAGATTGCATATTATATCTCATGGTGCACTGTATGTTAGCATGTTAATTCTGGGAGACATAAGTCCCAAGGGATAATAATAACATTTCTTATCACCACATGGAAATTGGAGATTTTAGTTATAGTATTTTTCACTTGTCCCCTGAATACATCCAAATAAAATAATGGGATATGGGTTTTAGTGGATTGACTCACAATGACTACCAACTTTATCTCTATTCACATAGATTTATCTCTTTAAACATTTTCTAACATGTATAGAAAGGAATTGGTTAGACACAATGTGGTACAAACATTGATCACCCCTGTTCATGATCCAAGGTTCACATCTAAATACTAGAGAATTTTCCAACATTATTTCAATAATAAATTGAACTTCAGTGTGACCTATCACCAAAAACCTCATAGTAAATCTTATAGTAATATTCAAAAAGTCAATGAAATGTTGAAAACAATCAAAATGAAATTAAAAGGTGCATGTAATAAAAATAGACAATTATTTGAGTTATAATACATCCATATAATCTAATGAAGTATTAAATTTACTCAATATGTATATCTACATGGAATGTGATGTAGAAGAAAAAATTTTAAGGATGAATTTGGTGTAATAATGATACTTGAACCTGATTTTTTTACAAGAGATTAGAAAAGGTTCAATCTCTCCAACAACATATAAAATCTTATCAGAGTCAGAAAAAGAGATAAGATGAAATCCATCAATGTTACATGGAAATGATAGTTGGAAAAAATACATTATATAATTTTTATCCATGGATTATATTTTTGGGGTTTTGATAGAAAATGAAGCTTATTACAAGGTACATTGGCCACTTTGAAATCCTTGATCATATAGAATAAGTAGAATATATATTTTAACTTCCAAAAAATATGGCTCAAGTTCATGACATGTTCCACGTATATCTCCTAAGGAATTAAAAACATTACCCCTTATATGTACTAAATTAAGAGGTGGTGAAACATGGGAATGACCTTCTTATGAGTAAAATACGATGAAGATCCTAGACCGTAGAGAAAATATTATACACAACAAGGAAACTCACCCTGTAATGTTTTTGTGGAGAGACTATATGTATGATGTGGTAGCACATGAACCATATGAAACAATTAATGAAAAGTAACCTCATCTATTTTAGACTAACAATATGAGTTGAACATTCTATGGTGGAATTTTTAAAGGTGGGAATAATGTAACAACCTAGAGTTTAGAAATTATATTTGTCTCTCGAATTAAATGTGTGCTATAATATAATATATATTATTATACACATAAAGAAACAGATAAAAATTTATTTCATCAATAAAAAATATTACACTAATCATTAATGAAACCAATGAAAATGTCAAAAAGTACAACAAAACAAAAAATATATAACATAATTTCGGATAATATGGATCTCCCCAATCTAATAGAATTTTCACAACTACCTGAAACACTATATAAATGAAACAATATATTTTTACAGAAATAAATAACCAAGAAAAATGAAAACATATACCCTCGAAGGAATTTTAGTGAGTATTTATTGTAATAATGAAGTAGTATTTATAAAAAGTAATGTTACCATTGGAATGGTAACATTACCGATATAAATAGTGTCAGGACTGTTGGATATGTAATTTTACCTAAAAATAATAAAAATTGATATAAATTAAATTTAATATTATTTATTTATGTATATAGAAATATTATAATACCAAAAAATAAATATGATGATTAAATAACTCGAAGAAAATATACGCACAATTTTAAAAAACTGTAATTTAAATTATTTCATAAAAATCATAATTTTAATATTAAAATTTAATAATACATAGGGTATAATTATATTCTAATAAAATTGATATAATTTTTTAATTCATCATGTCTATATTTTCCATGGGTTATTTGTTGGTAATTCTTTAAAAGTCACCAATTTTTTGGTTAGTATTAAAAATATTGTTTTTCTTGTAACTATTGTACCTTAAATTACACCATCCATCATTTAATAATGTCCTAATAGTTTATAAAAATACATTTATAGAAAAAATACTTAATTTTCATAAATTATTCAATAAAATTAATTTTAATTAAATTCCATAAGTAAAAATCATTTTTCAAAACCTAAAGTCAAATGTTATCCATCAAAATAACAGTTTTTCATTCCTGCCACTTCCTTTTATAATAAATAAACAAAATAAAATTATAATAGGTATAAATTCATATAACCATTATATTATATTTATGAATAATTAATATTGTAAAAAATTTACAATTTCATGTTCTAAAATTATTATATTATATTATTTAATATAATATTCTAAAAATACCCATATCTTTAAGTGTATATAACTCTCAACCACCTAGAAAAAAAATACTCCCCCACTATTCAAATTACAATATGCGAACAAATAATACAACTCATGATTCTTATAAGACCAAAGTAAATTTTGGATTAATCAAACTCCAATCACCAAGGGTGTCTTAGCGTCATGCAAGAAACGGTACAATTAGGATTAATATGTTCTAATCAACACCTCTATTTTTTCGTCAAATAATTCTTTTTTCATCCCCCTCTCAAGAAAACCTTATAAAATTAATTGTAAATTAATTAAACATTATATTAATGATTTAAAAAAAACATTATTTATCAAATTATATAAATATATAAATATCAAAAATCCATTTTTTGTTCTCCAATCAATGTTCGTGAAAATGTCGAATAACCACATATGTGAAATAATCATGGATGTATATTATGAAATATATATAATATATAAACATTTAATTAAATGTTTTATAATACTTTGGTATTAATTGTACTGATTTATAAGGAAATTTAACAAAATAAGTGAAATAAAAAAAATGGAAAAATATAATGAAAAAATTATATCAAAACAATTCATGTTTAATGAAGTGATTTTTAAAATATAATCAAATACTATAATTGATAAATAGTGGAAAATTATAAAAAAAAATTAACTTTTGTAATTGGTTTTAAATATTCCTATGTTTATTATTCTAGAGGTAGAGAATCAATAAAATAAAGTGGGAGTTAAGGTAAGGGTATTCTCAAACTGAACTTTTTTTCATTGGTTTTTCCCTATTTCTCAACAAATTTAGTATGGATTTTCCATTAGTGATCCATAAATATAATTTCCTTGTTATTTCCTTTTATTTTGGGATATAAATGTTTTCCTAATTGTTTTTTATTCCAAATAATATGATTTTTCCAAAAAAATTATCTAATAAAATAATAAGATGCTCATTTGTTGTTTCATATCCAAGGAAAAATGATCTTTTATTACAAAGTATGACATCCCTTTTTTATTTGGGAACCCCAATGATTATTCTTTAATGTATGATTTATGAAAACCTTAGGAAACCCATTCCTTTACATGGGTTATTTCATGGCTACAATTATTATATATTCCATGTGGAATGCATGAATATATAAATAATATGAAGTGATAGGTGGGATATTTGTTATATATCTCCCGAATGTGTTCGGTAATATGATGTATCTCATTAGATAATATATATTATTAATTAATATGATCCTTTATTTGTTCCTAATAAATATTTTATGATTATAAACATTTGATATGCGTTAACATGATACATGATTAATTCAAAACTATGCGTGGTATTTAAGCAATATAGAATGATTTTTCACTTTTATGCATGGCCATATTTCATTACATTACCAAATGTTTCCCTTGTGATTATGATGATGATATTATGATTATGATATGTTGATGATGATTAATCTCACCCATGTTATATTGATACATCTCCTTTATTTCTCATCTTTCTGGGATTTTAGATAACCTATTTATTAATATATATCCTTAGGTGACTGCATGTAGAAAAATGAAAATTTTATTTTATAATGATAAAGAAAATTTTAAATTAATTATTATTATTTATTATTTATATGTGATGTATAATTCTATTTTCCAGATATATTACACTTTTTTATCTCTGAGCATATTAATATTATGCTTTTTATCTTTAAAATGATATAATAGTAATGTAAGATAAAATAGAGTCACTATAAGGTATGTAATTTTCCATTATAGAATGTGTGTTAAAGGATTTTCAAATGACCAACATGGAAATATATGGATCACCTCCTCAACATATAAGTTTGTCAATGTGATTTCATAATACATATTTCTCAATAAAATTATTCCATACAAATTTTTTAAAATCTCAAAATAGAAAATTATAATCCTGTTATAACCCTAGTTGAAGTTTTATTGAAATTAAAAGGATATTATACTAGATATGTGGATCTTGCCTAGTTAAAAAGAGTGGTTTTAGGGTTTTGATACCCAGAAATCACTAGAGAATATATTTTCTACATGGTAGGATTTGTTAGTAGATATATATAGACTCTATGTTAGGAACATTTGAATTTCACCAAGATAATTCTTAGGTAAATTAGAGGTACTTTCAATTATGTTATGTTGTATACACTGAAAAAGTATTTCATTATTTTTAGAAATTTGTATAGTGACTGGGGAAGGGACCTTGAGAAATAAATAGTATAATTAGATTAACATTCTTTTTGGGTGACATGAAATTCACATGTCATCCTTTAAAAAATACCTTATGAAATTATCATCATATGAAGATGAGTATGTTGTTTCCAACATAGATATGTGTCTTAGCATATTTCTCATAATTTTGTTATAGTATTTTGGATACACATAATATAATCCAAATGAGATATTTATTGACAATCATTCAATAATTGCTTTGGAAAATGGATCATTATTTTCATGAAATATGAAAACACATTGATATGAAGTATAATTTCATTATATATAATGTGATGAATAAATATTTTTATCTTTTTCATAAATAATAAATGAAAAAATTTTAGATATATTTATAAAATCATTGAATCCTGATATATTTTTAAAAATGAAACAAATTCTCTAGATTAAATTAAAACATGTTTAAGGGAGGAAAATGATAAAATTTAATTTTAAATTGGACATCATTGAATTAAATTTTTTTATAATTTTTTGGCCACTCCAATCCTTGGGGAGTTTATTATTATATAATTTTTTTACTGGATATATATATTAATTTTATCAATAATGAATTTGGATGATTCAAATAATGAAAACAAACATATTCAAGAAACTAAACCATCCAAGATTTTGTTTTTTATATATAATAAGATCTGTTTTCCCATGTATTAAAACTTATATCCTTTCAACAATTTTTTCAAGATGTGGGATAAATTTGTGTTAGTTTTCTTTATTTTGTTCCCTCAATCAATCACCACCAGTGATATTCATTACATTATTATTATTATTTTATCTACAAATATTCCGCTTATAGACCATAGAAATTATCACCATAATGAATACTTATATTAGTAAAGTTAACCAGCTCAAAAAATTTAGATAAAATGGATAAAAAATATCCCTCCAATCATTGTCATTAAAAAATGTGAAATGTTTCCTATGATCCCAACCAATCATGTGACCACTTAAAAAAAATATTATTATGGGATCTTCATTCAAAGAGATTAGTGACAATGTGGGTTTAAGGATGTTATGGTATTCTTGGAATTTATCCTTCGAAAAATTAATATTCACATAATTTGAGAACATATAATTTGAATCGTGATTCTGACTATGCAAGGATACCCATACACTCCTCCAAAAGAAATGTGGTCTAAGAACCAGACACTCCTCTAAAATAATTGTTGTTATATATGTATATATGTATATATGTATATATTCATGTATATATATATATGTGTGTGTATATATTTATGTATGTGTTGGGGAAGTGGAAATCAGATACAATTAAATTGAACAAAAAAACATAAAAGAAAAAAATGAAAAAATTTAAGGTTTTTGGAGATGTGTTTATAACCCTAAGAGATAGGAGCCATGATAATTATTTCCACTTAAGAGAAATGTAAGACGATGCATAGTGGGTTTAAAAAAAATCCAATTATAGGGGAATAAAATTAATTTTAAGTGGGAAATGTTCTTTTTCAAAGGTTTTTTGAGTGGTTTATCCATTAGAATATTGTTTTCCCAAGCCGCTGGTTATGCCAATTATGTTTTATTCTAACCAAAGAAAAATCCTTCTATAACTATTTCTGTCCGTGGATACATTTTTTAGGGTATTTCCAAAAATACCACCAAAAATGACTCATACAAAAATATCCCTGATTTAGAGTGTCCCTTCACAATTATCTCCTTCATGACAAATTTGGGGTCGATGTGAGACCCATATTCTCTTTATGGGCTTCCAACATCTCTTTCTATACAACCTTTGTCATCATGTTTTCCCCATTTTCATTGGTGTGAACTTTCTCAACTTTCATCAATATTTTTTTCCAGTACATTAAAAATATGGCGATATCTCATGTCAGTGTGTTTTAACTAGATATAAATTATGGGTTCCAACTGATATGAATAGGTCTCTGACTATCATATTAGAGAATTTAATTCTCATGACTATGACCTAGATCTTCTAGAATCTTCTTCAAAAAAAGAATATATTTGAAACCTATAGTGACTGGGAAATATTTTACATATGCGGAATACATTAAAACACAATTTTGAGGTTGGAATTTCTGTAAGTCTTATAAACCTACAAATGGTATTAGATATCAAAATATAACTTTCATTGTGTCTACATTTATAGTTATATTTTCATTTGTATATTAATCAGAAATATATTTACCACTTATAAATTATAAAATAAAAAATTTATAGTTCCTTAAGATACCTCAATATCCATTATAACATTTTCTAATTATCATTTCCTACATCAGATATGAATTATCCCACAATATCAATTTGTATGGGAAATGTCGAGTTAGACACACACCATTGTATACATGATACTACCAACTACTAACTAATAAATATCTTCTTTTATTTCGGCATTCCCCAATATAGTTGATGGAATAGATGTTTTTATGAGCATAAAATAACTCTCCATTGGAGTAATAACTGGTTTAACCTTTATCTTTTTGAACCATTCAAGAACATTATATGTGTATCATTTTAATGATTTCAAATCTTCTAATTCCTTCTTTCATGGGTAATTATTATTAAAAGGATCTATGTAGATTTTCCTCAGAACAATAATTTAAATTAATTATTAAATGTTTTTTCAACCTGTTAATTATTGTGATTTCTCTACCAATTAGCAACATATTATCAACATAAAGTATAAAAATAATAAAATCACAATCCATAAACCATTTTATGAAAATTTATTGATCAACCATTTTTTTCAAACTCTAATTTCCATCTATTTATGATTAAAATTTCTTGTACTATATCCATAGTTCCTATTTAAATACATAAAAACTTATTTGAGGTTCACACACCATTTATTTTATTTACCTTTTTTCCCTGAAATCCATATATCTACTAAATTTATATCTCCAATTCAAGATCACTATTTAATAATTCCATATCTATTTTTTGTTGATGAAGCTCCATGTTAAGACATTTCAATAATACAAAGATAACATAACAGAATACATTGTTAGAAAAAGATAAAAATATTTCATAGGGGTAAATTCATTTATTACAATTAAATCCCATCTCATGTATCCTATCTATGTAATTTTGTCTAGGGCCTTAATCATAACCTTTGATTCAATACACCCACTTGTTCTTTGTTTTCATCTTTCCATGTAGTAAATCTACTAATTAAAATGTCCAGTTCTTATTAAAGGATCACATCTCCACTTACATGGAATTTATTCCATTCCATATGCTTTTGGATATTAAAAACATAATTATAATTTTCCTGATATCCACCATTAATTAGTATCACATACTCAAGTGGTGATTGTCTGTGACCCATTTTTCATTCAATGGTGGATCTCATCAACTATAATTTAGGTGGGATTTGTTTTGGATTATCACATTATAGAGACATATCCTAATATGTATGTATATTACTTGGTGATATATCATCTGTTTCAAGAATTTATCCCATAAGGTCTTGAACTGATGGAGGATATATTGGTTCTATATTAACTAAAATTTCATCAAAATTTGGCATCTATATATTTTTGGGCTTTTCAAAATCATCAATAAATTGATCTTCAAGAAATTTCACATCTTCACTTTAGAAAATAATTTTACTTATATGATCCCTAAGTCAGTTGAAAAAAACCTCAGAGTATATCCTAAAATGATAAAATAATTTCTATTTGCATCCAACATTTCCCTCTAATCATTTAGTATTTTTAAACATTACAAGTATCCAAATAATCTCATGTGATTTTGTAAAAAATCATTAACATTCCAAATTTTTTTTTGGTATATTGTAATTTAATGTAACTGGTGGATAAATTTTTATAAGATCATCAATGATACAAATTTCATCCACAAATAATTTTTTTTATGTTTTACATTTGATCAAATAAAATTGAATCTGTCATAAAATGTTCTATTCCACTTTTTAAAAACATCAATATGCTCTGATGGCTTGAGTATTGGTCTTTCTAGTCTAGTGTTGAAACTCATACATTATTCTTCAAATAAAAAATTGTAATATCTTCCATCGTTTATACACGCACACATAAATCATATATATTTTTATCATTCAACTTTCACATGAAACTACTTAAAAACATCATGTACACGACCTTTACTTTTTAATAAAGAAGGACACACTTTCCTAGAGTGATCATCTATGAATGTCAAAAAATAAATAGAACCTCTTATAAACTTGGTGATCATAATGCTAGCATGAGTGTGTAAAAAATATAAAACATATGATTTTTTGGACTGTAAATAACAATGAAATAATAATCTATATTTTTCTCCAAAGATATAATCAATGAAAGTATCAAAATTTGTATCATGGATACCAATAAAAATATATTTATTTGATAAAATTTTGATTCCTAACGTTCTCATTTTACAAATATTTTTGTGCCACACATCATTATGATCTTTCTCTTTGGTTGTATTAAGATCACAACCACACAGTCTAATAATTGTAATATAATGATAAGAATATTTATTTCCCATAGAAATTAACATATTAACTATGGGACGATTCCTTTTTCAATCACCAATATAACTAATTTATCCATCGACATCAATAATACTGGTGGTTATTAGATTGAGGTGAATAATAGGAACACACCTCACAAATTTCAACACTAACATACATCCATTATTAATCTCTGAAAAAATATTACAAAATCTAGTTATTTTTTAGGCACCAATATTTCCAATATTCCCATGTACACAACTCCATGATGTGTTAAATGAGAGGTAATATCATTTGGATGTGACATGGTAGGTGGTTCCTGAATCAACCATCTATGTAGTGACTTAGCATGTAAGGTTAACATTCTATTAATGACAAACAAAAATATCTTCATTTATAACTAATACATCATTTTTTGGGTCTTTCATTCTTGATTCCTTATTTATGATTTTAAATTTCTAACATTTTGAATGATGTTCCTAGGATTGATAAAATTGAGTAACAACATATTTTATCTTGTTCAAGATTTTGATGGATCCCCTCTTTATAGAATTTGGTCATGAGGTTCTTTTTATTTGATTCTTCTGTTCCATTTATTCCTTGTAACACCCCTTGATTTCATAGTATGTACTTCTTCAAAAAAATCAATAACTTACACTACACGTAACACCGAGTTCAAGTGCACCATGACTTACCAAACAAGCTATTCAAAAGAGGATATGAATAGTATTAACTAAATTTTGAACCTTATATAATCATTATAATTTTAGAATCCATATTATGAGTTTCTTATACATAATGTAAGAAGAAATTCCTTTTTTTCAGATAAAAGAAGTATTTTTCAAAAATGCACTTTTAACAACTTTAATAGTGAACCCTTTTTAAATCCAATATTTTAAACATTTATATATTCAATTTGACTAAATAAATTTATTCTTTAGAATGGGGACATAAAAAATTTTACAATTTAACACCCCAAGCTTCCATTGTACTCTTCTCTTTGAATAATATAGTAGCGTGTGTTGTACGCAACTTCGAGTTCTAACACACACTACAACCAATCAAACTAGCTGTAATGAATAGTAATACCTACTTTTTAAAATTTTATAAATTTTATCTCTCAAAATTGACTTCATTTTTGGATTTAGAATATCGAATTTATCCTAGGGTGAAATTTTGGTACTTTTCGTATAACTTTTATATTTCGATGAATAGTGAAAATTGGTAAATTTTAATTAAAAACAACTTTTTTAATCAAAATAATTGGTAGTGATAAATTATGAATTTGAGTGGTTTTAAAGTATATTTAGAATATATTTTTACCATTTAATACAATGTTAGTCAATGTAAAAAATTTCACAATTAAACCAGACATAAACAAGCGTCAATATTTTGTAAATAGGTAACTTTTATTTTTAGACATTTTGAATAATTACTTTGGTAATTATTTTATTTACCATCATTAAAGGGTAAATCTGGTAAATAAGGGTTAAAAAATTAATATTATAATAATAAAAAATTACCCTAAAACGTGTCCTAACCTTATTGGTTGATAAATGTCCGACCATGGGCATATTTGGGTCAATTTTTTGACCCCATGGAGCCAATTGTAAGTGATAGGGACACTTTATTTTAATTAAGTTAAAATGAATACAAAAATGACACAAGCATATATATTTTATAAAATAAATTTTTACATACGGTTATATATGTTGGATTTTAGACTATAAATATTCATTAGAAAGATAAAACTATTTCCTACATAATGGTATTTTAGTTATAATTTTTATAAATTAAATAATTTAATTTATTTATGACACAATGGTGATGCAGTAATTACCATAATAGTGAAATATTAGAATAGTTGATATTATAAATAGCCAAATAAATTTAAATTGACCCATTTATAAATACCAATAATTTTATAGGTTAATATGGAATGTTGGAATTTATTTAATTTACGTTTTTCGAAGTAATCATTCGGTTATGAGTTTTACAAAAATCAATTATTGAATAGTGTCTAAATTGAAATAAAAGAGTTTTTAAAACAAATATTATATTATTAATTGATATTAAATTCCTAAAAATGTAAGGTTCGGCCAAGAGACTTATATCATGATAGGTGTATCATTAATGGACCACTTGGAGGTCGCTTGGAAGTATATAGTATGTTTATTAACCATATAATATAAAAATACAAAGAGACATTGTAAAAGTGATAATAATTAACTAAGAGATAATACTTATTGATAAGGTTAATATAGTGACCCAAACCTGTCTAAATTCTATTGGTTGAGTGGTTTTCGACCCATCCCCACCTTAACCTTTAAATAATCCACTTGGGTTCCATTAGAAACAGAATATGAATTTATTATAAAATAATCTTTCTTGCTTTTCCAAAGGTGCCCCTCACCCCTCTTATAAAAGGGCACTCCCCTTCTCGATAATTCACACATTCAAAGCCTTTTGGTTCGGCCAAACCCTGCCCAAATACTCTCTCAACTTCCCTAACTTTATCCTAGATGCCTTCCTTTAGTCATAAAGACAACCTATGGGGCCTTTTTTGATCAAATCAAAAGGAAGAACCAAAAGAAGAGGAGTTTAACCTACCCCCAGCCAAGGAAAAGTACTAGGAAAGGGGTTTTCATCTCACTCCTTATTCCCATGAGATTCATGCCATATTACCACTATTACCTTTTTTGTGGTGTATGTACTACCCATAATTGTATTCTTTTTGTAATACACTTTAATTTATGTGTATTTACATATTCATCATATGATACCTCTTTCATGGGTTGTATGTTTCGTAAGTTACCAAATTGGTATGGGTTAATTTCTCAATCTCATTATTATCCGAGATTGTGTATGTGTAAGTATTTACTGGGACATTTTTATCATCCATGTCCATTTTTCATAAAAATGATTTCAAAATGAAGATTTTAAGGATTTTTAAAGGTACTCTTTATCACAGTCGGAATTTCAAATGCTTTAAAGATTTATCTTTCTAAATCTTTTTTATTAATGTCTATGTTTTCAAAATGATTTAAAGGATTTATTTATATGGACATGACTGTTTTGAAATGATAATTCTTTTCAAAAGTTCCAAAGTGGTATGGGGCACTTTTATTCAAAAAATCACTTTTAAATTACTTCCTTTATAAATGTGTTAATTTTAAATGATTTTACGAAAAGTTTATTTCTCTCAAAAAGTTTTACTCATAATGTTCATCTATGTCAACATCCTTTGATGGATTTTAAGCTCATTTGAAGTTGATTTATTATATAAAACTTCCATTGATGGTTTTGTGATATGTTTGACTGTGGATGTGTAATTTTTATACCATTCATGGTTTATGGAGAAAGTATTGACATTTTGTATGCTATTTTTTATACGAATGTTTATGTTATGATTGAACCTATTCATATGAGGAATGAATTGGACTTAATAAGTGACAGGTGGTGCCCGCTATAGCTCCTTGATGCATCAGTAGGTCTCATGAGACAAACTAGTGTCTTGGCACAAGGCCTTGACAAAATCTTATTTGTAGTCTTGGCATGAGGCCTTGGCTATGTGGTTATGATAGTCTAGAATTATACATTCCATCATTATGAAAGTGGTTATTGATATTTCATGTGATTATTCAATTGGTAGAATATCCATGTGAATAAATCAATGGCATTATTTCATTTTATTTTTTCCATTCTATGTTGAAGTTTATGTTTAAAAGGCTTTTGTTTTAGCTATACATTGCCTTAAAGGTTTATGCTTATTTATGAAGGTTTCTGCTATATTTCTTAACCTTACAAAGCATTTGAGCTCACCCCTTTCTATGGTTTATTTTTCCCAAGATTCCAAGAAGTACATTGTGATTGATATGCAGGGATAAGAAAATAGAATAATGGAATTCATAAATGATTATTTATGTTGTTTTGTATGTTATGAACTGTAATGTAACATTCATGTATGTAATATATTTTCTAAGACTTCTAAACTAATCGGTCCTTTGGGACTTGATTCCTTGTAATCATTCCATTGTTATATAATAATGCACCGACTCTGGGTAACTGGGGTCGGGGTGTTACATTTCTCCCTTCCCTTTTAGTGAAAAGTGATTCTTATTCAGTATTACATTACTCATCCTTCCTTTTGGATTATTATTTTATTATTTTATTCCTCACCATTTCAATAGTATTAGTTCCATCAAGAACTGCATTGATAACTAACATGACTTATCTATCCAACATCCTTTGAAAAGAACTGAATTGTACGAGTGCTTGGAAATTATTATAAACCATCATTTTTATTGTATTTAAATAATCATAAATATTTTTTAACTGAATAATTTTCTCTTATAATATGTTCTAAACCATATAATATAGGATAAAATATCATGTTATCTTTATAATGATTGTTTTTTCGTACATATATATTTTATAATTTTTTTAAAGAAAAGAAGCATCATGATTATTGTAAAAATTTTAGAAGATAATATTGTTGATTCTTTATTGATTTGAGAAGCATGGTTTAAATTATAAATTAACCCCTCTTCAAAAAATATCATGTTACTCATTGATTTCTTCTCGCCTAATTGATTTCTTGTTGAATATTATTTTGATTTTAGTTTTGTGTTCATAGTGTTATCGACTATTGATTCTCGAAATCCATAATATAAAAAAGATATTGCATTTTACAGTTTCCATATAGCATAATTAAAAGTGGTTATTAAAATCATGTTACCATTGTTTTTCACCATTTATGAAATATATGTTTAAAAAACAATATACTTATGAATCGAAAATGGTAAAAATATTGTGAATCAACTCCTATATCAATAAAAACTGACACAATTTAACCAAGATATGGTTAAAAATGAATCAATGGATGAGATCAATTACTATCGTGGATTTCTAGATATGACACCAGAATGGTAATTTAATACTCATTTTTTGGCATTAACAACATCATATTATTTGGTAATGGGGTGATGTAACACATCGAAGTTGACTAAAACATTGTATGATATAGTATATTTGCTTCCACTCATTTTTATTCATTTTGTACCAGTGTAATTATTTAACGATCTATTCCTATATTTAGCTTCGAAAAATTATTATAACCACTTTTAAATCTTCAATCACTAGAAAACTTCTTTTCTTCATCATAAATTCAATTATAATTCCTCTAATACAAATTTATTGGTGTATAAAAAGTCTAAGATGATGAAATTGAACTCAAATGGAGATTTTAAAATGAATTAATATAAATTACACATTTAAAATAGCTATAATGGTATTTATTATCCCTAAAATTGATGAAATGATACATGATCTTAAATTCCCACAACCATTCTTAGTGTTAACAAAATCATAGAAATAATTCGAAACCTATTTAAACAAATTCCATTTCTACCAACACTTTTATGAGTGCTTCAACATACACTTTACTAGTACTATGATCCCCCACATTCCAAGACTACCTTTCTCAATCCCACCCCATTTTTCAGTGATTTATAACCCCATTATCAATTCTTTTTTTTACCTTCAAACATGATCGTACCTAGATTTTAACCCTTGACTTCTAACCTTAACAACTAATGCCTTTACCACTACACTGTAATGATTTTTATATTATGTAATGATATATCTATTTTTTTTATATATAAATAATTATTAATATATATATATATATATATTTATTTATTTATTTATATAATTATTTTCATTTATAGATTTATTTTGAAATACAGTTGAAAAATATTTTTACATATTTTATATTTAGATATAATTTTTATGCATATATATATAATTAAAAATATATTTATACATATTTACATATAATTTTATATTTATATAAAACTATTTTTATAATGTATTTTTAAAAATTTATTGTAAATTCATTTTTATACTATATTTAATTATAATAATATTTTAATAAAAATTCATTTATATATGGTGTATTTAAAAAAATATGTAAAAACACATACATACACATATTTACACTCATACATACATAATTATATTTTTCATATACACTAAACTTTTTTTATACATATGTATTTGTTGAAATATATTTTAATATAAACATATATATATATATCTATATATTCAAACAAGATGGGATCAAGCCTTTTTTATTAAGAAAAAAATGTAGATCGCCTTTTTCACTTGGTTGAGAGTGATACTGTAACGTAACTCAAAATCTTAGAGGTTTGAAGACCATAAAGGGAGACTCTATGGCCATGTATCTCGAAGGAAATATATATGGACACCCATTAAATGTCATGAATCCAACATTTGATTCCATTAGTCTATCCATACCCCCTCTCTAATTACATTTCAATCATTATATAAGGAATGAGTGTTGTGTTTCCACCCCCCCCCCCCCAAAATGTTGCATTGTGCTTCATCTATAAACTATGACAGAGAACACCTCCACCTGATAATGGTGTGAGGGGGGAATGGATGGTTGATATGTTCCAACACACTTGTTTGGAACAATTTAGGTGTAAACCATAAAGAGAATTCCATGATCAATAGTTATACACTTCTATTCATTTATGTATTTGAGTTCAAACATATATTTTGAGGTTATAATAATTTTATTTACCAATAGAAAGAAACAATGATGAATTAATATAAATGATATATTAAAAATAGAAACAACAAATTGAATAATATTCAATGGGTTCTAACAATTTAGATTTAGCTCTAACAAAGAAAAAAAGTAAATAGATATAGAAACACATGATTTAATGTTCTTAGACCCCTTTAGAAAATATATAAATGATAGGAACACTACCTGGACACACATATTCATTTTATTAATCACATTAAAAGAAATAGGCTCTAGATTAGTAGTCCATAATGAGTCACATAATTTTAAAAAATACATCATTGGATTGGATTCATATTGAGAAAAAATAATAACTTCATCCATGTCTCTTGGAATATTTATTCTTCTTCTAAAACTCCCCAGTACTAGATCATGGGCTTCAAGATTAGGAACATAGGGGAATAATTATACTCTATAAAGGGATATTAATAATATCCACCACAAATGGAGTAGCAATATATCTGATATGCGATGGAATGATGGAAACCACATCTTGATAAAATATTTTAATGAAGAACCACTATAGATTTTACACACTGAGGACCTTATAAAAATACACCAGGAATGATTAAACAGATTTTAATGAATGAGGCTGATATGGGCATTAAATATTCGAAATTTTGTGAAGGCTATTTTAGTGACCATTCTAATCTAATTACACAATATGTAATAGCCCGGACCTCTCAGGTCCACTACTTTGTGAAAATGTGGTGTTGGAGGTGTTCCGGGAGGTCATGGTGACTTATCCCCCAGCCGCTCTCTACCGGTAGCTCGGTCTACCAGTAGCCGCAACCTACCGGTAGCTCGGTTTACCGGTAGCCGTTGCATACCGGTAGCTTGGTCTACCGGTAGCCGCAGCCTACCGGTAGCTCGGTCTACCGGTAGCCGCTGCCTACCGGTAGCTCTGTCTACCGGTAGTCGCGGCCTACCGCTAGCTCGGTCCACTGGTAGCTCGGTCTACCGGTAGCCGCCGCCTACTGGTACCTCGGTCTACCGGTAGCCGCAGTCTAGCAGTAGCTCGGCTAACAATTTTCCAAATGTCTAGTTCTGTGAACCGTGTTTCCAGAATCCTAAGAGCTACTGATTCCTTCCTTTTCCAAATTTCTAGTTTGAATAGTGTTTCCAGAATCCTAAGAGCTACCGATTCCTTCCATTGCCAAATTTTGAGTATGTGAATAGTGTTTCCAGATTCCTACAGTTTTGCCCCTTTTGACGTTTTATTTGAAGTAAAATACCTTTTAAAACCTTATTTTAAGGACTTTAAGGCCGAATCAAAGGCCATAAATCCTATATTAATTATTCCTAAGGCCGGGATGTTTTTACTTGAACAAACCGCGTGGGTTAATGCGATCCGTTTTTAATGGAGAATAAATCGGATCTTAAACCGTGGCCTCTCTAATTTTTTTTAAAAGTAACGAGATATCATTCTTCGTTGTTCTCCCTCCTGGTTCTCATCTACGAGACATTAGAACCTTGCAATCATTCCCGTAGGAGTTTTAAAATCAAACATTACTCGGATCAGTTCTGCTCTGTTTGATGCAACCAAGTTGTGTCAATCATTCTTCCATATAAGTTGACCCGAGAGAAGGATTGTGGCCCGTTGTGTGGATAAAGGACGTCAAGAACTCTTCAAGGTAGGGGATTCGAGGATTCTATAATTGTGTTTCTGCAATCGTAGAATTAACATGATTTAGTCCTTTGGATCACAATGAAATTGACCTAATTAAATACTTGAACCAGATTAAAAGAATTGGTTGATCGCATGTTGTTCCTTTATACTGTGATAACGGTTTGCCTCTTGTTTTCCTAGATATAGTGATATCTAAGTTTTCATTGATTTTTTGTTCGTTCATGATAGAAATTGATAATGAACGTAAAACCAGAAATAATTGTTAATTAATTGGATAACGATAATGTGGCATGTAAATTAATCCGGTTATTGTCGTTGTTGTAGTTGTTCTAATTTGAGGATAATCAAATTTGGGAAGTAAGCATGGTTATTTAATTCTGATAGCTTGCTGATTAGGTATCCTTGATTGGAACCTACAAATAACAAATCTGCCAATTCAATATGGATTAAAGAACAAATTATGTAGGAATTTCTAAAGGGGTTCTGAGTTACCCTCTTGTTTGTTAAGGGGTCAAGATCCATGATTGTGATTGTTGTTTTCCTACTGCTTGTACTGTGATGTGAGCCTGGATGGGTGTTGTGATATGTGGAGGCCTGGATTCCTTGTGGTTGTGGTAGCGGATGACGCCTAGAGTGGAAAGATGCATCAGTTTATGCATATGGGTGTCAGGGAGGAAACCGAGGGTGATGGAATGGGATGGATGTGGTTGTTGGATTCTTGTGGGTTCTTTAAATGTTTATCCGTTTTGTTTTTCCCCACTGATCAAAGAAGCTGGTCTTGTTTTCCCTTCTTCTGAATGAGGCAAAGACGCGCGGGGTATGCCACGTGCTTTTCGTGTTTAGCCTCTCGAGGGAGAATGGGTCTGTGCTCTTTCTATAGGCAGCAAAGACTCGATGGGTAGTATATCTACTCATCGTGTTGAGCCTCCTTTGTGTTTAGTAGCATAGGATGATTTTCTAGAATGCCTGAGAATGTGGGAATGTAACTCTATAGTGAATGTTTGATTAAATGGTGATAATCCACAGGGATGGAGGTGCTGGAATTTAAATGAGATGTGAATCTTAAAAGGAGCAGTTGTTTTTGAATGTGATGCCAATTCAGTTTAATGTGGAATTTTTCATTCTTAATTAATGTTTAAAGAATTAAATTAACGTACAATGGAACTGATAAAATGAGAATGGAGTAATCTAATAAAGCTCTTCAAATGTTTGTGTGCTTATAGGATACCTAGTCTTTGAAGTAGCAGCCTGGAGTCTGAGAGACGTTAGCTGCAGTTGTATCTAAGACTAGGTAATGCCCATAGTGTGGATGTGAGTTACATATATATTCTGTACTTTTTGTGTTTCTATATGCTACTCCACCCTATCGGTAAGGGCAACTGACACTCCAAGGATTCTGAGCCCTGGGGGGGTGTGTTTTCCCCAACATTCTGATGGGAGGATGAATGGCTGACTACCCCCTTTGACCCCGCTCTCTTCTCTTGGTAGATCTTGGTGTTGTTAGGCACAATGGTTAGTTTTACCCATATATGTGTGTAGAGGGCTGTAATGGCTCGTGGTTATTTCACACACATATATTCTGGATATAGTACCCTATGGACTACAGTAGGTGTAACGTGTAAAGGATGTGATGGCTTGAGGATCCCTACTCGGTTTATGGGCTATAATGGCTTATGGTATAATACCCGATGTATGATACATGTTATGCGGGCTGTGGTGGCTTTCGGAACTTACCTAGTTACTTTTGGTTGTGAGGATGGTGTGGTTCTTCGCCCAGGTGTCTGTGGGCAAGCCTATGTGGTGCACGAGGTGCAGATTGTGGAGCTTAGCCCAGGTGTCTGCAGGCAAGCCTTGGAGAGAGATGCACAGGACGTATGTCGTTGGGTAAAAGCGGCAAACCAGTGGGGAAGTAGTAGCGGGGTACCCTTGATATTCTTTACTATATGATATATTCTTGTATGCGTTACTTGGTGAGAGTAGCCATAGTGAGGTTGGGAACTTAGTATACATGTTTAGGTGACGAGTTAGTTTCACTTATGGTTCACTAGGCTTTAGCATCCTTTCATTACTTTTTCACGAGAGGCTTGGGGAGGATCCTACTGAGTATACAGTTATACTCACCCTATGTACATATAAACTGTTTTTCAGGTCACTTGGAGCAGGTTGGAGATCAAGCTGGTTACTACTAGCTTGCGGTTGGAGGATGAGTTGTTCGGGCTTGTGGTCGCTGCCGTTTTACTTTCTTTTGGGTACTTTTAGTTTCCCCTTTCAGTTGTAGTACTTTTGCATGACATTTCATATATTTACTCGGATTTCTTTTATATTTCAGTTATGAGTTGGAGTTGATTGGATTATATTCTATCTCTCTTTTCTGCATGTGTTCTCTTATTGGGTAATGCCTCCCATTTGTATGTTTATTATACACTCGGTGCTAGTCTCCAACCCGGGGCCTACTGGAGGCGGGACTCGGGGGTCATTATATCCCTTCACACATTGCCGACCCAGGAGGGGTACACTTTGTTGGGAGGGGGTCGTGACAGAGTGGTATCAAAGGTCTGGTTGAGGGATAGGATGGAGTTTGGAGTTAGGCACAGGTGAGGATGCATGGGGTGGTAGGGCAACAGTGTCATTCATGGTTAGCAAGTGGGGTAAACACTGGAGACCGGAAGAGACATAGGCGTTCAGGGCCCCCTATGATATGTTTCACAGACCATTAAGTTTACGATGGCTACTAAACAATGTGATACTGGTTGCAGGGTAGAGACCTAGGAAAGGATCATGCATCATTATTCTTTGCTCCTGTGTTTGAATGGGTAGATCTTGGGATAGGTAACCTGAAATTAATAAAACAGAACAATTAATTAATTAATGTTGAGTCTTCCATATTCCAGGATTAGGAGCTCTAACAATTGTTATTTTACAGGTATGGCTCCCGGTCGACGTCCTCGTCAGGTTTGCACAGAAGATGCCCAGCAGGCTGTTCCAGCAGATCACCACCGAGTAGAGGTTGACGAATATGACACTTGGAGGAAGACACTTCGAGAGTTTCAACGCCAGAGTCTACAGAAGTACGAGGGCTCCGTTTCAGATGCATTCACAGAAGACTGGTTGGAGGAGATCGAGATAGGATTCAGTTTGATTCGTTCTTGTAAGGAACACTAGGTGTCCTTGGTTGTGACGATGCTGTGTAGAGCAGCGAGGCAGTGGTGGTTCTTGTTCCTCGGTGATCGTGAGGAGTCAGCAATCTCATGGGAGGAGTTTCGAGACAGGTTTAGAGTCGAGTTTCTTTCGTCGACTGTGAAGGTGTCCATTCTCCAGGACCTTCTCACCCTTCAACAGGGGAGCTCCAGTGTTCGAGAGTTTGGAATCCATTTCAGGAACCTTCTACGATATACTTCAGACCTGTTACCAGATGATGAGGCCAGGGCGAGGCATTTCGAGCAGGCTTTACATCCAGAGATCCAGCGCCAGATCACCCCATTTATGCTGAAGACATATCTTGAGGTGCTGGAGAGGGAAGAGGTTGTTGAGATGACTTTTTCCAGGACTGGATCGTCACGAGAGGGGAATCGTCATGATTCCTCATGAAGTAGAGCTGTGGTCCGGGGTTCCCGGTTTTCAGGACAGAAGAGTTTCCGTTCACCTGGGGGTAGGTCTCAGCCCTTCCCATCTCGTTTCTCCAGAGGCAGAAACTCTCAGGCCTATGCCAAGGGATCAGGTGCTTGTTTATCTTGTCTTGGTCATGGTCATCAGCAGTGGGAGTGCCCGAATTTTCAGAGCATTCATCGTGCACCGGGTGCTCCACTCGAGGTTCCTTCGTTGAGGCAGTTCCAGCCGAGGCAGCAGCAGCAGGTTGCACCAGTTTTAGATCACCAGAGGGTAGATGGAACAGGCAGAAGACAGTCCCATGACGCTTCCCATCCTCAGAAAGCAGAGCACGGCCGTGGTGGTGGTCTTAATCTGGGTCAGAGAGGTCGTGGGGGAGGTCGTGGTCAGCTCCATGCCCTAGCGTTGCCAGCCCCAGGCGAACCAGATGTTGTTCGAGGTACCCTTTGCTTGTTTTCTACCTTGGTGTATGCCTTTTTTGATTCAGGAGCAACACACTCCTTCATATCACCTACCCTTGTCCATGCTTTGGGACTTGAGGTAGAGAGGCTTCCAGTGCCCTTGGCGTTGACTACGCCAGTTGGAGGTCGAGCTGACTTGTTTGAAGTATGTAGATACTTTGAGCTAGTTTTGGGGCAACACCGCTCTTGGGGAGATTTCCTATGTTTGCGAATACAACCATATGATGTCATACTCGACATGGATTGGTTGTATTCGGTGTAGGCTGTTGTGGATTACTACAGGAAGAAGGTCGTTTTCCTTGATGCAGATGGGGAGAAAGTGGTGTTTTGTTGGTGAGAGAGATCCTCAGATGAGTCATAGACGAGTTTCATACATATCATCCATGATGGCTGGGATGATGATGAGTTCTTCAGAGGTTCAACAGTTGGCGTTTCCTAGGGTCATAGAGGAGTACCCTGACGTCTTTCCAGGAGAGTTTGTATCCTTACCCACTGGATGAGAGATCGAGTTTGGGATCGAGCTCCAGCCAAGAGCGTCTCCTATCTCTTTGTCTCCATATAGGATGGGCCCTTCTGAGTTACGAGAGCTACGTATTTAGCTTGATGGTCTGTTTCAGTGTGGTTTTGTTTGGCCAAGTGTGTCACCTTGGGGTGCACCAGTTTTGTTTGTGAAAAAGGCTGATGGCAGTTTGCGATTGGGCGTTGATTATCGTCGATTAAACATAGTGACAATAAAGAACCGCTATCCTCTCTCGCGGATTGATGACTTATTCGATCAACGTAAGGGTGAATGTTGGTTCTCAAAGATCGACTTGCACGTAGGATATCACTAAATGCATGTAAAGGATGAGGATATCCCAAAGACTACTTTATGTTTTCGTCATGGGCATTATGAGTCTATTGTAATGCCATTCGGCATGACGAATGCTCCAGCTATTTTCATGGGGTTGATGAATGCTGTGTTCCGTGAATTGCTGGACAAGTTTGTTGTGGTTTTCCTCGATGACATCATTGTTTACTCCACATCTGAAGAAGAGCATGCAGAGCATCTACGAGCCGTTTTGGGAGTTCTTCGCCAACATCAGTTGTTTGGGAAGTTTTCCAAGTGTGAGTTCTGGGATCGAGAAGTTAGTTTCTTAGGGCATGTTTTGTCCCAACAGGGAGTAGCTGTGGATCCGTCAAAGATAGAAGCAGTAGTGTCTTGGGCATCCCCCAAGACCGTGTCAGAGGTGCGAAGTTTCCTTGGTCTCGCAAGCTATTATAGGAGGTTTGTAGCCAATTTCTCCCGAGTTGCGACTCCTCTGACAGCTTTGACTAGGAAGGATCAAGCGTTCATATGGACTGATCAGTGTCAGATAGATTTCGAGTATCTAATGGAGAAGTTGGTAAGTGCTCCAGTCCTTTGTCTTCCAGCGGAGGGAGTCCAGTTTGATGTTTTCTATGATGCTTCACATTTGGGGCTAGGTTGTGTTCTCATGCAGCAGAGGTCAGTTGTTTCTTATGGGTCTTGGTAGTTGCGTCCCCATGAATGCAACTATGCCACCCATGATCTTGAGTTGGAAGCCGTGGTGTTTTCTCTAAAGTTGTGGAGACATTACCTCATTGGTGAGAACTTTTTGGTTTTCACTGATCATAAGAGTTTGAGGTATGTTTTCTCCCAACATGACTTGAAATTGAGGCAGCGTCGGTGGATGGTGTTCTTGCAGGAATACAACTTTGAAATATCATATACACCTGGAAAAGGGAATGTTGTAGCTGACGCACTAAGCCGAAAGACATGTAATGATGTTGTGCATGAATCTGGGGATTCATGGATAGTGATTGAAGAGATATCAGCTTTGCATCTTGATATGGGAGAAGTTGTGGGTAGATGTTGTCTTTTCCAGATGACGGTGCAGTCATCCCTGATGCTGAAGGTGGAAGAATCTCAGTTGGGTGATCTAGAGGTGGAAGTTTGGAGAGACAGAGTTGTTTGTGGTGAGGCCCCTGATGGTTGGTCGGAGGATGAACAACACCGAGTGTTGTATCATGGCAGGTTTTTGTCCCCTTGGCGATGCGCTAGACGGTTCTCCGAGAGTTCCATAGTTCACCCTTGTCAGTACATCCTGGTGTGACGAAGATGTACCGATCCTTGAGGAGTCAGTTTTGGTGGCCTGGGATGAAGCGTACGATTGCTGAGTGTGTGTCTCGATGTTTAGTATTCCATAAGGTGAAGGTCGAACACCGTGTTCCTGGTGGTCTTCTCCATCACATAGAGACTCCTCAGTGGAAGTGGGAGGACATCTCGATGGACATTGTTACAGGTTTACCTCGAGCTCTGGGATGAAATGATGTTATATGGGTGGTAGTGGATCGTTTAAAAAAGTCGGCCCACTTCATAGTGATCATGGAGTCGAGCTCAGTGGTGGTTTTGTCGAGGTAGTATCTAGAGGAGGTGGTGAGACTCCATGGAGTACCTAGGACGATCATTTCTGATCGTGATCCTTGTTTTACCTCCAGGGTGTGGGGATGTCTCCAGCATGCTTTTGGCTCTCAACTATGCCTTAGCACCGCTTTTCATCCTCAAACGTATGGTCAGACAGAGCGAACCATCCATACTCTTGAAGACATGTTGCGCTCTTGTGTTCTTGATTTTGGAGGTTCATGGACGAATCACTTACCCTTGGTAGAGTTCGCTTACAATAATAGTTTTCACTCTACCATCGGTATGGCGCCATTTGATGTCTTGTATGGTCGGCCATGCCGTTCTCCGTTGTGATGGACTGGGGTCGGAGAGTCAACAATTATCGGGCCAGAACTAGTGCAGAATACAACATAGATGGTTCAGGTGATTCGTGATAGGATGAAGACAGCACAGGATCGTCAGGAACCATATGCTGATCAAAGAAGGAGACCATTAGAGTTTAATGTTGGGGATCATGTGTTTCTAAAGGTGACTCCCCGTCGTGGGCAGCGAAGGTTTGGTCGTGGAAGTAAGCTTTCTCCCCGATTTGATGGGCCTCTTGAGGTGTTAGCTCGTGTTGGAGTTGTGGCGTATCGAGTAGCACTTCCCCCTCAGATGAGTCAGATACATGATGTTTTCCATGTATCACAGCTCCGTCATTACCTTCATGATGAATCTCATGTCATCGATTGGGGAGAGATCGATATCGATGATGATGCATCCTTCGAGGAGCGACCTGTGGAGATCCATGACCGCAATGAGAAGGTGGTTCGTGGGCATTATATCCCCTTATTTCATGTCTTCTGGCGACATGGTGGCATGGAGGAGAGTACATGGGAGCGTGATTCACATATACGTGCTCAGTACCCAGAGTTGTTTAATGTTTAACTCTTTTCATGTAATGATGTTTCCTTGATGGTTAGACCTTTCATGTTTTATTTATGTACCTTTTGTGTGATGTTATGATTGAATTGTTTGGATATGGATTGTTTTTTTCCATATTCTCGGATGTCGTAGTTTTGTTCCAGCTTTCGAACAAGTCATGGTGGTTTTCCCTGAGAGGTATCTTATAGGGTGGTAGTTCGGACCCATCTTTTCCTCTGAGTTGGTTTTTAATTCTCGAGGACGAGAATGTTTTTAGAGGTATCTAATGTAATGGCCCAGACCTCTCCGGTCCACTACTTTGTGAAAATGTGGTATTGGAGGTGTTCCGGGAGGTCAAGGTGGCTTATCCCCTAGCCGCACCCTACCAGTAGCTCGGTCTACCGGTAGCCGCTGCATACCCGTAGCTCGGCCTACTGGTAGCCACAGCCTACCGGTAGCTCGGTCTACCGGTATCCGCGGCCTACCGGTAGCTCGGTCTACCGGTAGCCACCGCCTACCGGTGCCTCGGTCTACCGGTAGCCGCAGTCTAGCAGTAGCGCGGCTAACACTTTTCCAAATTTCTAGTTCTGTGAACAGTGTTTCCAGAATCCTAAGAGCTACCGATTCCTTCCTTTGCCAAATTTCTAGTTCTGTGAACAGTGTTTCCAGAATCCTAAGATCTACCGAATCCTTCCATTTCCAAATTTCACATTTGAACAGTGTTTCCAGAATCCTAAGAGCTACCGATTCCTTCCTTTGCCAAATTTCACGTTTGAACAGTGTTTCCAGAATCCTAAGACCTACTGATTCCTTCTTTTGCCAAATTTTGAGTATGTGAACAGTGTTTCCAGATTCCTACAGTTTTTCCCCTTTTGACGTTTTCTTTGATGTAAAATACCTTTTAAAACCTTATTTTAAGGACTTTAAGGCTGATTCAAAGGCCATAAATCCTATATTAATTATTCCTAAGGCCGAGATGTTTTACTTGAACAAACCGCGTGGGTTAATGTGATCCGTTTTTAATGGAGAATGAATCGGATCTTAAACTGTGGCCTCTCTAATTTTTTTTAAAAGGAACGAGATATCATTCTTCGTTGTTCTCCCTCCTGGTTCTCATCTATGAGACGTTAGAACCTTGAAATCATTCCCGTAGGAGTTTCACAATCAAACGTTACTCGGATCAGTTCCACTCTGTTTGATGCAACCAAGCTGTGTCGATCATTCTTCCATATAAGTTGACGCGAGAGAAGGATTGTGGCCCGTTGTGTGGATAAAGGACGTCAAGAACACTTCGAGGTAGGGGATGCATGGCTTCTCTAATTGTGTATGTGCAATCGTAGAATTAACATGATTTATTCCTTTGGATCACAATGAATTTGACCTAATTAAATACTTGAACCGGATTAAAAGAATTGGTTGATCGCATGTTGTTGCTTTATACCATGATAACGGTTTGCCTCATGTTTTCCTAGATATAGTGATATCTATGTTTTCGTTGATTTGTTGTTCGTTCATGATAGAAATTGATAATGAACATAAAACCGGAATTAATTGTTAATTAATTGGCTAAAGATAAAGACACATGTAAATTAATCTGGTTATTGCCGTTGTTGTAGTTGTTCTAATTTGAGGATAATCAAATTTGGGAAGTAAGCATGGTTATTTAATTGTGATAGCTTGCTGATTAGGTATCCGTGATTGGAACCTACGAATAACAAATCTGCCAATTCAATATGGATTAAAGAACAGATTATGTGGGAATTCCTAAAGGGGTTCTGAGTTACCCTCATGTTTGCTAAAGGGTCAACAACCATGGTTGTGATTGTTGTTTTCCTGCTTCTTGTACTGTATTGTGAGCCTGGATGGGTGTTGTGATATGTGGAATCCTGGAGGCCTTGTGGTTGTGGTAGCGAATGCCACCTAGAGTGGCGAGATGCATCAGTTTATGCATGTGGGTGTCGGGGAGGACACCGAGGGTGATGAATGGGATAGATGTGGTTGTTGGATTCTTGTGGGTTCATTAAATGTTTATCTTTTTTTCCCCCGCTGCTCAAGGTAGCTAGTATTGCGTGCCCTTCTTCTGAAGGAGGCAAAGACGCGCGGGGTATGCCACATGCTTTCCGTGTTTAGCCTCTCGAGAGAGAAATGGGTCTGTTCCTTTTCTATAGGCGGAAAAGACTCGACAGGTAGTATATCTACTCACCGTGTTGAGCCTCCATTGTGTTTAGTATCATAGGATGATTTTCTAGAATGCCTGGGAATGTGGGAAAGTAACTCTATAATGAATGTTTTATTAAATGAGGATAATCCACAGGGATGGAGGTGCTGGAATTTAAAGGAGATGTGAATCTTAAAAGGAGCAGTTGTTTTTGAATGTGATGCCAATTCAGTTTAATTTGGAATTGTTCATTCTTAATTAATGTTTAAATAATTAAATTAACATACCGTGGAACTGATAAAATGAGAATGGAGTAATCTAATAAAGCTCTTCAAATGTTTGTGTGCTTATAGGATACCTAGTCTTTGAAGTAGCAGCCTGGAGTCTGAGAGACGTTAGCTGAAGTTGTATCTAAGACTAGGTAATGCACATAGTGTGGATGTGAGTTACATATATAATCTGTACTTTTTGTGTTTCTATACGCTACTCCACCCTGTCGGTAAGGGTAACTGACACTCCAAGGATTCTGAGCCCTGGGGGGTGTTTTCCCAAACATTCTGATGGGAGGTTGAATGGATGACTACCCCCTTTGACCCCACTCTCTTCTCTTGGTAGATCTTGGTGCCGTTAGGCACATTAGTTAGTTTTACCCACATATGTGTGTAGAGGGCTATAATGGATCGTGGTTATTTCACTCACATATATTCTGGATATAGTACCCAATGGACTATTATAGGTTTAATGTGTATAGGTTGTGATGGATTGAGGATCCCTACTCGGTGTATGGGCTATAATGACTTAAGGTATAATACCCGATCTATGATACACGTTATGTGGGTTGTGGTGTCTTCTGAAACATACCTGGTTACTTTTGGTTGTGAGGACGGTGTGGTGCATCGCCCAGGTGTCTGCGGGCAAGCCTTGGAGAGAGATGCACAGGACGTATGTCGTTGGGGCAAAGCAGCAAACCAGTGGGGAAGTAGTAGCGGGGTACCCTTGATATTCTTTACTATATGCTATATTCTTGTATGCATTACTTGGTGAGAGTAGCCATGGTGAGGTTGGGAACTTAGTATACCTGTTTAGGTGACGAGTTAGTTTCACATATGGTTCACTGGGCTTTAGCATGCTTTCTTTACTTTTGCATGAGAGGCTTGGGGAGGATACTACTAAGTATACTGTTATACTCACCCTATGTACATATAAACTATTTTTCAAGTCACTTGGAGTAGGTTGGAGATCAAGCTGGTTACTACTATCTTGCGGTTGGAGTAGTTGTTCGGGCTTGTGGTCGCTGTCGTTTTACTTTCTTTTGGGTACTTTTAGTTTCCCCATTCAGTTGTATTACTTTTGCATGACATTTCATATATGTACTCGGATTTCTTTTATAATTCAGTTATGAGTTGGAGTTGATTGGAGTCTATTCTATCTCTCTTTTCTGCATGTGTTCTCTTAGAGGGTAATGCCTCCCATTTGTATGTTTATTATACCCTCAGTGCTAGTCGCCAACCCGGGGCCTACTGGAGGCGGGACTCGGGGGTCATTATCTCCCTTCTCACATTGCTGGCCCAGGAGGGGTACACATTGTGGGGAGGGGGTCGTGACACAATAAATACCCAAAAAATAGAAAACATTAATTATTGACCTTTTTTACTGCTATGAAAGGGTTAGGTAACACCCAGTGAGGGTAAGACAGTGTAAGGGTAAGCCCACATCAGCATAAGGGTGATAAACCCACATCATAAAGGTACCAAGACTGATCCCCAATACATTAAGGTAACAAATTATAGGCAATACCTGTATAAAATTATACCCATAAGGGTAACATCTATAAAGATAGTGATGCATAATGGTGCCATGTAACGGTCAACATGCCCATATGTATAGGTACACTATGTTTATGTAATGGTTGTTCCTAATCTCTATGGTTTCCCACATAAGAGTGTCAACCACATAAGAGTACAAACATTAGGGAATACCCCACATAAGGGTACATATATAAGGGTAATAGAAACCCTATGTAAAGGCATGTGAATCCCACAAAAGTGTAGCCAACCCCACAATATGGTAATGGAAACCATATATAAGGGTAAAACCTTATGATATAAAATCAAATAGTTTAGAGTATAATAAGAAATGAAAAATTAAAGACAAATTACATGAATGTAAAAAAATGTATAAATACTAGGCATTATTAACATGGAAAACTAAAATTAAAAATACGTTAAATTCAAAAACCTCATAAATTTTTATTCGAAATCAGTGATTTTATAGAATCTATTATTGTTAAATAGGAACCAAATTCATTTAATCTATATATAACATAAATCCTGGTAAAACTATTTATTTACTAAAAAATCATCTATGTTATTATTAGTGTATATGATTGTGACATATATAGTTTCAAATTCCATGATATATATAATAAAATTTAACCTAATATCTATTTTTTTGGATTTCTCATGAAATGATAAATTCATGGAAAATTTGAAGTAGATTTCCTATCACAATACACTAAAATAAACAATTGACTAAATTGATTTGAGAAACCAAACCATTTAACCATAATTACTTCTTAGGAAACTCATTCAAAGAAATATACTCATCTTATGTGGTTGAAATACTAACCATCGATTGTGTACTGAATTTCAGTGATATGGGTCCTCCATAATATATGAATAAATATCCAGGTAGTGAATTTATATTATATATTTTACAAGTATAATAATAATCTTCATGTCATTAAAATATTTCATCATTATTTAATATTATACCAAAACATATTGACTGATCAGTAGTATATGAAATACTTTAATAAACCAATTCATGACTATCCAATAAGGTTTCTCTAGACTATTTGTAAATAATATAAATGTTGGAACTCTAAAGTCTATGTCAGGCCTAGAGAAAATCATAGAGTACATTAGGCTTCCAACAATGTTGGAATAAAGAATTTTTTACATACATTCAATATCAACAGATAAAGAAGGGGTTTTAGTTAAATATAGATTCAATTGTTGAACATAAAGAACATGAACAGGCTTCAATGACTCAAGAAATTACCTTTTTAAAATTTTTAATATATAAAATTTTTTGGTAAAAAATACAGTAATTTATTTGGTATGTCCCTTAAAATGTCGATTATTAATATCTGTTTTTCTTCTCATAAGTATTTTATCTCAAAAATAGTTTTTAGTTGAGACATAATGAAATTAAAAATATTTATATTATAAAAAATAATGAATGTATATTCTATATATAGTAATATGTAAATCATGTAGTTTTTTACACATATAAAGTAAAATCATTAATTTTGAAGGTTCATTTAAAATTGATTATCAGGAATAAAAGAGTTAAATTTATAACACCATTTTCTAGAGGTTTGTTTTAGACCATACATTGTTTTATTTAATTTATAAACATGGTTCTATTTAAACTCTTTTTGTAAACC
Organism: Viscum album; assembly: GCA_963277665.1. Lineage (NCBI taxonomy): Eukaryota > Viridiplantae > Streptophyta > Magnoliopsida > Santalales > Viscaceae > Viscum > Viscum album. The sequence goes on from OY728129.1 coordinate 1,077,205,228, forward strand.
ACTAAGAGAATTTAAGTAAAATTTCTCATTAATGTCACCCTGTAAGAAATTGGTTTTCTAATCTAGTAGATATATGTGATAATCATTAAAATAAGAAAAAGAAAAAAAAATATAATTAAATATAGCGTAAAAACTATTAAAAAAATAAAATATTGGAGAATTTTTCTTTTATGGTAACCGTTTGACACTAATATGAACATAAAATTGATTATCTATTCATCAGAGTCATATTCATTTATTTTGTAAATCCATTTACACTCAATGAAAAAGGAATTGCGAGGTCATTCTATAATAGAAAAAGTAAGGTTTTTACAAAAATATTTCATTTTATCATGCATGATAGAGATCAATTATTTGGAATATTTTTCATTCAAGGATTTATTATTGTTTTATGGTCCTTCTTAAATGAGATCTTAGTCAACTTAAAAGAAAAAAAGATTCCCAATCATACTGGTCAAATCAGGAATATGGTATAGTGAACCTATTAACTATAGATTGTTTCAACTGGTAATCACTATTTTCATTAGGAGGATAAAATTTTAAATTGAATTTGAACTAGGCTCACTTCATGTCTCACTATGAGAAACATATAAGGGCCACTCATCCTTGGCCTCATGTGGAGTAGAATGATAAAGACTATCGACTACATAATAGGTTTTATCATATTATTTATGTGTAAATGATTTGAATTTAGAATATTAAGACTCATGAATGACTATTTCCCTAATTATTATACACATTTGGAATATAGTTATTTCTAACCATAATTTGTATCATTTTATACCATTTGGGTATCCATGAAAAAAACATAGGAGAACTTTGTTCTAACTTATCAGTTTTTATTTTGGTCTAAGGATGTTAACCCAAATAATATCAAGTGGTTGTAAGAAAGATATTTTCAATGTCATAGTTCGTCCATGGGTTTAGACTGGTTAGATGAAGATGTGAACCTATTAATCAGGTAGAAATTTATAGTGGAATAATCAATCCAAAATGATTTTTGTAGGCCCAAACATAAAATCATTCTTTGGTATTTATCAAAAGTAGTTTGATTCATATACTCAGCAGTCCCATTCTATTATGGGTGGTCACTAATAGCATGGTTTCTTTATATACCATAAAATTTAAAGAACTGGAAAAATTAAAAATACAAATAAAATAAACAATAATCTATTCTCAGTAATTCAATCATATTTCTAACTAGGTATTCAATAAGTAATTTACACATTTTAAAATTCTTAAAACATTATAATTTTTTAAATTGTTAGAATCCAAATATTCATAGAATATTCATCCATGGAGTTATCACTATAAGAATCTCCTCCATGGGATATGGCTTTATTAGGTCCCCAAAAATAAAATTGGATGTACTCTATTAAATGAGAAACCTTAAAAGAAGTATTATCAGAACTAACACTCAACATACCGAATATGTAATTTTCACCCAATGGGATATTTCTTGTTGCAACATTCTGTTACAACCCTTGTTTAATCATATACTCTATTACCTTTGTTCTTACATGCCCCAATATCCTATTCCATAATAAGGAGTTTTAATCGTTACATAAATACACATTGCATAACATCCTTGAATATGTCTTCCCATTAAACACATAAATCCAATTAACTAGTGATCTATTCATTAAAGTACTATAGCCCTTTTATATCAAAATGAATTACAATGATAAACTAAATAATTAACCTTATGGTCTATAACAAAAAGGGAAAACATGTTTATGTGAAGGTTATAGACCCAAAAAACATCCTTGAGGATGATGAAAGTATGTACATATAACTTTATAAGAACATAACATCATCCTTGAACTATGCAAATATTATTATTCCAAAATATTGTATCTCCATATAATATCTTAAATAATATAATGAAATACTCTCTATAAGTACATGCATTTAAAGATATCTATAATCCAAAACCCACTCGTCAATGAGTGCATATCTACATACATTTCAAACATTAGTAGTTTAATAACAAGAATTCACTAAACGGGAATCGTCAATAGGTTCTCCATTTTTAGTATTATTTTTAGATTTTATAAAAATTGGTCCCAATATACTCAGGCATAACACAGCTATAACACATAAATTTTGTATCCCTAGACTTTGACCTTGGTTTCTTTTCATATTATTCTTACCTTTATCTTTACTCATTTCTTTCTTTTTACCCTTAGAATGTGGCCACCCTCTAGTAGACAGACTCTTATCCATACCTTTCAAATTTGGTTTAGAATGAAGGACATTGAAATGTAGATATAATTCAACCTCTTAAAGTGTAAGTGAGTACAAACCATAAATCATAGTTTCCATATGTGTGTCATAGAAATTTAAAAAAAATTTCAAAAGATTCGAAGATTTATCCTCATCATCAACAATCATATTAATGATTTCCAAAGAAACCATGACTTTATTTAATTCAACAAAACTTGATTTAATAGAAACACCATTACACATTTTGAAAGTAAACATACAATGTTTCTTATAAATTCTATTAACAAGTTAAGTGATGATATAATGTTTCTAAAATTTAATAAATATACCAATAATAGTATATTTGAAAGTAACATCCAAAAGAACATATCAATATGAAATAGTAATTTTGAACTGTGGCCCTTAATAATAATTTTATGTGGGATATGTTGATAAATATTATTTTTATTCCATAAATAATAATATATAAAATTGGATTATTTAGGCATTACAAGTAATATTTAAGGCTTGAATAAATAAAAAAGGCATTATCACGGTTCTCCAAAAATTAAAATTATTATTAATATAAAATTATTTGTTTTCAAACATACTTTAACCCATGATTAATTAAAATCAATAATATAACACTTTTAGGACAATGTTAATTGTACACCCCTTAGAAAAATCCATGATAAATATTTTTTACACATATATTCAATTAATTATTTGATGTGTAAAATATCCATTGAGGTAATAATATTTTAAAATAAAAATTGAAATAAGTAGTGATGAATTTAGGTGAATGAAAAAATAACAATATAATCTAAAAATTGAAAAATGTTCAGTGGATTCTAGTAGAATATAATTATCTGAAAAATAACATTGATAGAAAGAAGAAGATATGATTTTATATGTTTCGGTCAATTTGGTTCCAATATGAATGGAAAGAAGACCACACACACACACTCACATATTATTATTCTCAAATAAATAAATAGAAACACGATATGTAATATAGTAAAATCATAGAAATTAAAAATAACAAATAACAATAGATTTTTTACTTATTTAGTGTTATGGTTCACTTCTTCCATAACACTTTGAGGTCAAATTCTTTTTATGATACAACTTAATTCATTCTCGTGGGATTTGAGATAAAAAAAGGTGGCCATATTTATCTCAGAAGGGATACTGATAATCGACAAAAAATGAATTAGAAACAAATTTGGTAGATGATGGAGTGTTGAATAATATATCTTTATTTAAGCAGTATATGTATAACATCTATGGGTTATCCATACAAAAAAACAAGTAAGTGGAATGATTTAAATGAATTTCAATGAATTTGTTTTTATAGGTAATTACATATTTTCAAAATCATACAAGTTATCCCAACATCCACTTCAATCTGATCATATCACAAATCACTATAAGATAAAAAAGAAATATTACATAATAATATTTTAAATGATAAAAAATAGTTAGGTGACTCCCACATGAGTGTATGTCGGTATAAGGGTAAATTTATTTTATCATAAGGGTAATAAATCCAATTCTTAATGGTACCAAGATGAATCAAATATATTTGAAGGTAAGAGTGTAAATGTAATACCCATGTAAATGTATAACTGTATGGGTGACAACCATGTAAGTGTCTCACTATGTAAAGGTCCCAACATTGGGTCAAGTGGCCCGACATATAGGTACACCATGTTTACATAATGTTCATGCACAATGTATAAGGGAACTCGTGTAATAGTACCATCCACACAATGAACCTACATAAGGGTATTCCCCATGTATGAGTAATTAGGTTAAGGTAACTATAACTCTAGGTAAAGGTACATGACTCCCATGTATGGTTACCTACACCCAAAGAATGGTAAGAAAACCCAATCCTAAGGGTTAAACCTTATGATCTAGAATAAAAAACATTAGATAAAATTAATAAATGGAAATAAATGAATAATTTAATTAATTTAAAAAAATTATGCATATAAGTAGTAATTAACAAATAAAATTCAAATGTAGAACTCCTTCAATTTTCACCACCTATCTCTCTTTTGAGTTTCCCACCCAATGGTGCTGGTGTAGCATCCAACAACACCACAAAACATATTTCCACATACCATAAACCTTTCCAAATTATATAATAAATATATGAATGGGTGCCCATCCATACCATTGTAGAGTAAATATGGATCGATAATAGGTTTCGTCACACTCATACATCATTTGAGCCCCCCTCGACTACACCAAATATGAAACCATGATTATACTAACTGCCAATTGTGATAGGCTATAACCTGGCATCACCATGTTCTTGTATTGGATTTGAAATCCTAGAGGTCTATATTACCTGAAATCTTAGAAGTCCCAATATCCCCATGTAACATTCCCATCCCAACAACTGGGGCCAGCCACTGGCATCTATCGATCCTATTGACAAACAAGATATTCCTACCAATATTCAATCACCATCTCAGACATCTAAAATACTAGACAATGAAAGTTATCATGACTGATGCTTCCCTAAGAACATATGATTCCACCTTGTCGTATCCCATAGAGGCCAAATGAGATAACCTATCGATGGGGACAATGAACACCAATTTCAAACATGGTGCAAGGAGGAACATAGAAGTGAGACTAATGGAAGGTAGAGAGGGGGGAATTGTAGAAACCCCAAAATGAGGATCATCCTCAAAATATGACTCCCATAGAATGTAAGGAGAGATAAAATCACCAGATATAGAACTATAATAACTCCTAATGGATATTTCTCTCCAGATATGTCTTGGTAGGAGACATGCCACTAAGCCACATTCATCATGCAAGGAATCCCAATGTGAAGACCCCTCTAGAGTAAAGAGATACAAATAGCACCCTATGCATTCATATATATATATTTGAACACACATATTTACATATAATCATTAATTATATTAGTGTATGAGTGTAAATATATATATTTATTCATTTTTATATGGTAAATAAAATTAATAATTTTTTTATTTTATATAAAATTAATATAAAATAATAATTTTCTTATACATTTTTATGTACATATATTTAAATTTTTATTTGTCAAATCGATTTAATATATTTTAATATATAAAAATATTAATATATTTAATTAAAAATAAATTTAAAATATAAAAACATAAAATTTAGACACAATAATTTCCATTTTATAGTTATAAGAGAGAATAAATTTAGTCTATATTGAAAAAAGACAAGAAACCCCGGTCAAATAAGGATGAACTTCCATCAAATGCTACAAAATTAAGGTACCCTAACAAAAAACTCAATTTTAGAGGATTCAAGATATTTTATCCTAGAAGATATGAAAATCATTGTTCCCCTAGGATAATATGTTATATATTTTTTTCACAAGTTTCGATTTGATATATGGTAGGACCCAAATGGACACCTAGATCAAAAGTTGTGGTTGTATGATGTTCATGTTTGGTTTTCAATATATCTTACATCCTTTATTAATTTTTTGAATTTTTATGTCATCAAATTTTTATTAAATGACTATTACTCAATACTATATTGAATTTTATTTTTTAATATTAATTTTAAATTGTTTTATAATAAATTTTTCACTAAATAATATATATATCTGTGTAAATTCATATTTAGTATTATATAATTCATATTTAATAAAATATATAATATTTAGATCAATATAAATATATTTTTACACTAAGATATTATTTTTAATGATATGTATATACATATACCTATATATGAGATGCACCATTTATTAGTGCTCGAAAAAAGCTATAAAAACACCTCCTTTAGTAGTTATAAAAAACACAGTCAAAGGGGAACTTTTATCATCATTAATAAGAGTATACATTAGAATTTCACTGAAATATATCTTTTAATGGTGGCCACTTAATCAAGATTTTTATCTAGATATTATAAATCATATCACTAAATTTCATGTGTTTTGATGTAGTGATGGAAGAACACACAAATTTGACATGGTTCGATATTGATTCAATATCCATCAGATTTAGGAGGCCTTTTATTTATTTCCTCTCTTGATAAATGTTAATGGATAGACATAGTTTTCATAACATCCAATTACAGGAGAATTGTTTTGATTTTAAACTAATAAAAAATCATCTTCAAAAATGGGTTTGGGATGGTTCATCATCCCAAATAATTTACTCCCCTACCGACAGTTTCTTCCACCACAACCACTTAAAATAAAAAAAACTAATTCCATATCTATTTACAACCTTGGAATCCTGCTTTAATATATTTTCAAAAAATATCCTCTATAAATGAATTCCGTAAAATTCATCTAAATTGTGACTGACCCCCACAGTATATGTGTTTGTTCTAGATTAAAAATAAATTTTTAAAATACGTATTATTCAATTATATGATATTAAATTTATATTACAAAATATGTTTAATTTACTAATTTAAAAATAGTCATTTTCATTACTCTATATTCATATTTTTTTATTATTTTCATAAAAAAAGTTTTGTTATATTTGTTATCATGGTAGAATGGTTTTAGTTTTTTTTCCTATATTACACATAATAAATATAATACAATATAATAATTTTTATAATATTACCCTATAGTTATTTTTTATGAGTAATATAAATTGGTTAATATGTATAATAAAACATCATGACCTTTATCATCATTTTTTGCATCGATTAATATTTTCCTCTAACATCAACAAACTTAGAACTCATAATGGATACCATTATTAGTATTTCTATTGAGTGATTTTTTATCAATCTATTATTGTTTTCATTCAAACCAAAATGATAAGGTTACCTTTATGAGTGCTTTTTATATTTTCAATGGTATCCATTTATTTGATACTATTTTGACACAGATAAAGTTAACATTTTATAAAATACATGTCTGGGAATATTAAACCATCCTATAATATAAATTTGATAGAAATTTTATTTTCATAATTTATATGATACAGAATTATTAAAATTATGTTAATTAATAATATTAGATAACAACGCATCAAAATTCTTTAGAAAAAAGTTTTAAATATACGTATAATAAGGTTTTTAAATATGTATAATATAAATTAATAAATGAATTTATTTATGCACATTTACAGTAATATATATATATTATTAGTTGTGTTATGAAAATTCTATTCAACATAGTCCTAAAAGTTCATGGAATGATAAAATAAAAAAAATGATTAAAATAGGGGTTTAGTGATAAATATGAATATATATACACATTTTGGAACAAATACATTTCAATGAATTTTTTCACTAAATACACAAACACACAGAAAAATATAAATACACACATAATTGTGTTAAAGAGATATATATATATATATATACATGTATATTAATATGTATTTATATATACAAATATATATAAATACATAAACATACAGTTATATAAATTCAAAAATATATTTAAATACACTTAGATAATAATACGCACATATCTAAATACATATAAATAAATGTATTTATAAAAAATATATATAAGAACACGCACATATATAAACAGACACATAGAAACTCATAAATATATATTATTATATATGTGGACCCACACACACTCATTCTTCAAAAACAATGTAATAATATATATAATTATATAAATATTTAAAAATATATAGTTTTTTAATAAAGTGAATAGCTCAGACTACAACTATAGTTTTTTAACCTTTATGTGTTGCAACATTTTTGATAACTCACTAGAGCCTAAATGATTGATAATTAGGTGGTGTTTTAATTTATGGGTGGGGATTCATTGACCCACAACATCAGTGCACTAAGAGAGGCATGTGAGCCCTCATTTGGGGGGGGGGGGGTGTTCATTTAATATTATTTAAAATATTTTTGAAATATTTTATTTGTTCTAGAAATTATCCCTGATAAAGGAATTATTTATCAGTTCTAAACAAGTGACGATAAAGGACCACTTTATCACTCTTAAAAATGAACTAATAAAATATTCATACCTTTATCAGCAAAAAAATTATTATTTCATTTTTAATGTGGATTAAAGCTATTTATTATTACTTTTAAAGATGATATCAATTGTAATTACTAAGATAAAAATTAACCAATAAGAAAAAACTATAAAACCATAAAATAAATGAATCAATTAGAAAAAGAAATAGGTAACTTTGGAAATTGATTGTGGTGGTGACATAATAAAAATAACTAGGAAATCAAAAAAAGGGTTTGGTGTTATGTGTGAAAAAATATCAATGAATCACATGATGAAAATATAGAAAATAGTGGGAAAATTTTTAAGGCAAAACCAAATACCTCCTTAGGTGGTTTCTGAAAATTATCTTTTTTAACTATCAATGCTAATCCCATTTTACTAAAAAATTCATGTATTATTCATTAACCCTAACAGTAAACAATAATATTAAGTGGAATTATAATTCATGTTTGTATTATTTAAATGATATAAATGCTATTTTGATTTTTATTCCATAATTTATTTTTAATATTTTTATTGTTTATATGTATACTTTGTACTATGCTTATTTCCCTTTTGGTCTTCTACATAGCCTGTTGCACCTGGAAAACATCTCTTTCCACAACTAACATCTTACACATGCAATATTTTCTATTTCTTGTTCGATTGATTAGATTGATCATGTGGTGAATATATGTTATGGATACATTGTTAAGACATTTATATTATTCTTTTTCATACTATGAAATCATGTTTTACAACATTATTTTTTAACATAGTTTTGAGAAACACATATATATTTATGCACAAATTATGGGCTTTAAAAATGCCCATATATATTTGGTCTTACCTGTGTTATAATTATTTTTTGTTGGTATCATTAGTGTATTACCCAACATCAGGTTCTTTGAATGGTTTCCTCTATGAGCCTCATCGACATTTTGTATGAGGATATTTTAATTCTCTTATGTATAATGACATCAAGTGATACTTCTAATGGAAATCTCAATTAGGGAAGAAACATTTTGTTTCTAGGATGAATTGTTTTTTGCGACAAAGTATGTTAGAATCTTTAATGAACAAATAAGTGTAAAAAATAATAACTAACAAAAATTGAGACACATATTTTTAATGTAGAAAAATCATTAATGTGGTGGATTAAAAACACATGGGGAAACTCTAAATATTTCATTATAACCAGAGATCCTATAAAATCCAAGTAAAATCAAAAATCATTAATTATAATGAGAGGGTAGAAACCCGGTGTAAAAACAAAACCTTGATACTTTGTCCCCATTTATATGATAATCATATCATGAAAATGAGTCACACCTTTGTGATTAATAACAAACAATAATTATCATTTAAAAATCTCAAATAATATGTTTTACAACCTGATTTGATGCCTCTCACTAGTTGCGACATCCAAAAACTACCTCCCAAATATCTTCTCACTGCAAAACTTGAAACCACATATCTACTCATTTTTTCTCTCCTATGTAGCATCCCTAATGATCTATTTTTATTGGAAAATGATTTCCGAAACATATGTATGAAACATTCAAAAAAATAATGCGATAATAAAAATAATCCCCCATTTAAAATTATTATAATGCTAGTGGGGAGTTTGACAAATTCAATCTCCAAATATTTCCCTTCTAAACTTAGGTTTAATAACAAAAAACTCCCCACTCGGCCCATTGAATAAGGATATCTCATCCAAAAAAAACAGTTGTTTTAAAAACCCATTGGCATCGCACCAACCATCCTCCTCTACAAAAAAATATGTTGTTTATCCTTTGATGTTCTAATAGAAAACTAAAATCAACCCCTATAAAAAATTAAAACGATATATTCATTGTCATACATGTTTCTACACCCCCTTGATAGAATATTCAGGAATGAGAATAACATGGATCCCCCATATTATTGATTGAAATAAAATCATGAATACTGATAAGAACAAATTACTTCATAAGGTTAACATCCTTCAACGAGTATGTAACTCTCAATAAATTACCTTTTTCATTGATTTGAATACCTTCATCACTATTGGAACTATTAAATGAAAATCAATTAGGTATAAGATCTGAAACACATGACCTGACATGATTTAGCTTCCAAAATTTATTCTTCCTATTCAATGGTCTAAAACTAATGTATGATGATTTCATTGCCGACAAATTTAACAAATTCCTCTACAAAACAATTTTTTACTTCACTGTGTGCCTTTAAATAGGACCTATAAATCATCTCAACCATTATGCTTGAACCATATACCATTGATATTTGGGAAAATTTCTATATTCTATCATGAAATATACATCATAAACTATCATTATCATGTGTAAACATATATTAAAAATTATGTCATATACCTGGAACATGTCGCATGTCCTTCAAAAGTAGAATATATCTTTCATTCTTTGTAATACAAATATCACTAACAACACTATAATAGGAAGAATCTATATTTTTTATCATCAATATACAAAAAATCAATTTTTTTTCTAGAAAAATAATTCCCTATTCAGTGTAATATGATACAATGATTCTAAATCAATCAATCATTTTATTTATAGATATAACATGTGAAAATAAATACTAATTGAAAATAAATCACCTTCACCATATATATTTCTTGTGTTGGTATCCTCCAAATTAGTGTTATACCAATTGATTTTTTAAACAAAATCATACTAGCTTTAAAGAACCTATAAATATGACACTCCTTGTCACAATATAAACACATAACTTTTCATTTTGACTTTGACTAACCTCTCGTATTTCCAAGTCCATCTGTCCCAACTAAGAAACAAATATTACCTAAAGGCTCACCATCATTGTTCTTTTTTTAGTCTCATTCATTAGGAATGACAATATCACATTATCCAAAATTATAGTGTATTTCCTAGACAACAATTTTGTGATGATATTATCATATGAATCAATAAATAAACTCAATAAGAGTAATGATTTATCATTTTATTACATATCAATAGTTATCAAATTAAATTTATCATCAATCATGATGGGAAACAAAAATAAATCCAAATTTGATTACTGAACTCATTTCTGTGGTTACCTAAACCTCAATTATCTATAATTTTTAAATTATACAATTTTTTTCACATATAAATGATTTTTGAAGAATCTCAAATTATATATGCTTTCAAGATTCACCCATATCTCCTCTAGATCTATTATATTCATCTCCTCCCATAGTTTATTAACAGTAAAATATATATGTATTATTCCTATATCTACATATCTCATATCCATCAAGTGACCATCATGTTTTTTCTCGAGTTTCTCTGATTTTTTTATTTTGTTCCTTCACTATTTTCTCATAAACTATAATATTATATACTCATTGTATCTATATAGTAAGAATATTTATCCTATTAATCATTTTTATGTGTTTATAAATCCCTTGGTGTGTGTGACCCATATATAATCCACAAGAAACCAGAATAATCTCCACAGATAATTGAACATTAATCAGGGAGTATAAAAATGAAAGTAAAACCCCAAAACCTAAATTATAATGAGAGCATAATAAAACTGTGTGAAATCCAAACTATAAAATTTCTTCACCTTTTCTATGATATCCATTTCATATAAATGAGTCACCCCACAGAGATGAAAACCAAAAAATAAGCATCATTTCATCTCCTCAAAATAATACATTGTATGCTCTGAATTTTTACTAAATGGAAGTGGCCAAACCAGAAAACCATCACCATTGTATTTTATCACTACGATAATATACCCCGCTTATCATCTCATTGTTTTCTTATCATATATATATATCCAATTCTTAATTAATTTTATATGTCATTTATTACCTAAAAATATGTACACCTCAATAAAAAATAATGGGATAATAAAATACTCCCCATTAAAAAGTCAAATTATTCTAGTAAGAGAGTTTGAAAAAATAAAACTCTAAAATTTTCTACTTAAACATTGGTTGAATCCCAAAAATATATTCTAGTTCAACAAATAGGCTGTGGGGTCTAAAGAGATTATTTTAAAATTTTTCTATGAAAATATATTGTTAGATTTGATTTATATATTCCAGCCTTTTTATACCACATGTGTAGATGGATTGTGAAGAAGCGGTTGGTTCTGGTTTATAAACAAAAAGATCAATGAACTTCTATAAAATCATATTGAAATTCATAGAACCCAATTATGATGAATATTTTTTTTCACAAACCTTCTACATCGTTAATGATGTTACTAAGACTTGATAATGGGTTCTTGGTCCATCATTTGTTTCCATCGAAAATTTTATAAAATTGTGGTATAATTCTTTTTTGTCACCTTGTGTGTGTGTATTTGTCCAACATTTATTATATATCTCAAATTTCTTGTAATATTATCATTTTAAAGTGAAATACTACTATGATCATTACTAGTTTAAATAGGAAAATTGTATACAACCAAAATGTTTCATGTTCTCATTTTACCACTTTGTTTTATTAATTTTTTTTATCATTATAATAGCTAAATATCCCATAACATTTCATTTATCTTTGAATTGTATGAATCTTATTTACCATATTATTTTTATATTTTTTTGAGTTTAAATTATTTTAAAAAAGAGGTTTTTTCTTCACTTTTGTTCTTTGAACATCAACCAGAAACTTTTCCTTGTTTTGAAAATTTTAACATATGTTTGTTATAAGAAATAGTTTTTGCTCTCATCATTTTTTTCATTATATGATAATTTTTTTCTTATTTATTGGTTCAGACTATTTATGTACAATATCCTATAAAATATATAAATATATATATATATATATATATATGTCTTAGATAATTTTCAACCAATTTTTTGTTATTAGAATCAATATATAAATGTTGTTGTATTACATTTTTAATATTTTTCAAGATTAAAATTTTCTATTTTTTACAGCGCTGTGTATAGTAAAATGAATGTTTCCATTTTACTATTCATTGTTATTGGAATATGTTTATTTAAATATTGTTTCATTTTTATTTTTTATAATGTAATAGAATAAAAATACATTTTAAAATTCATTTCTGTATTTAAAAAAATGAAACCCAATTTCTTCATTTGTCCCTTTAATGCATGAAACCCCACAACATAACCCACAACAATCGACATCACAACCAAATTGAGAATAATTTTGTGTTATCAAAATGTAGAATCAATATTTAAATCTTTGAACTAATAATTTGAATGGATCTACAATATAAAAAAATTTGATAATCTATCAACCTTGGTCGATTTATCTCGTTAGATGAAATATAATTATTTCCCTATATGTTTCCTACCTATTTGAGCTATGTAGATTCCTTTTGATTGTTACTTAATAGTTTTGTCTTGGGTTTCAAGGGAGGTGGTTTTAGTGAGGTTTTACATAGAGAAATATTTGGTTAATAGTGAGGTTTTGTTTTTGGGTTATCATGTATAATGTTTTATCTAGTGTTTCTATATATCATTACTAAGAGTTATTTTGTATTCATCTTAGTTTTTCATCAATTTCTACACTTGGTTAGGGTTAGTTTCACCAAGTCTCACAGATGGAATACTAAACTATACCAATGGTGTAGATCTATTGGTATTGTCCCTATAAATCTTGGTATAACCTATACCAATGGTTTTGTGAACCATATGGATTATCAGCATCGATAAAAAGATATACCAATAGTTTCATAGAAAACTATTGATATATCCCACAACCAAATTTAAATACCCATGTTTTTATTCAAAGCGTGGGTATATATATATATATGGTTCATAAAACCATTGATATAGATTATTTTCCAAAATTAATTTATACGAATAGTTCTTTCAAACTTCGTTAAATCTTCCTACCCCCAATGGATAGCAGCAACATCATCCAGAACCTCTGACACAACCTATAAATAAATTACAAACCGTGATACATATTTAATATAGTTTAATCATTATATATTAAATATTTGACAATATAGTGTTCTATGGTTTTTATATCATTTAGAATATTATTATATATAAATACATTGCAAAATATCAATCATTTTTAGTCATTAAAAAATAATTTGCACATCTCTTTACACTATAAACTCAAAAATGGAGGGGATAATTATCTCCCACATCACCACTAGTTCTATCTTAATCATCACCAAAATACATATCAATATCATATCCTAAAGAATAATAATAATAATCCTCTTCATCATTATCATCATTATCATCATCCTCATCATCGTTGTCATCGTCATTTTCAACAACATCATCATCATCATCATCGCAAATAGTATTTTATCCTTGATAACCACTGGGACCCTCATTGACATCACTCGGTGCATCATATTTAAATATAATTTATCTTATACATGAATCAAAAACATTATAAGCATCAGAGGGAAGTGATGGATATATAATTATACTATATTTTAGGAACTATTTGCTAACCAATTTACCTATTTATTCCTCATATATCACTATTTTTTTGACTCGGCCACTTCTCCATGTGGATTTTGTAGCTCGATGGTGTACAATATTTGAGGGGAATTAGATGAGGACCAATAGATGGTGGGAATTATTCTTATCCCATGTTGAAATTGGACTCTACCCTGGTGATCCTCTCTGAATTCATGTCTCAAATGATCAATTGGCATCATATTGTCATCTTCTTTCTCATTTAGGGCCTCCAAGAACATTATTTAAAATATAAAAAAGATATTTAATTATAAATTACATATAAAAACTTAGATATAAATAAATATATTTATAATATTTTAGTATGTATGTGCACTTACAACACTTCAATCATTTTTTCTCCTACTCAAGAAAATTAATTTCTATCAAGGAACACAACTATTTATTACATTTGTCAACTGGTGAAAAAGAAATTGATTACAATAACAGTATATTATAGAGTAATATAAATTTTTTAAAAAAAAAATAAAATGATTGTTAAGACATGTGAGACTCACTATCTACTCAGATAAAGTTAAAATAATCCAATATTATAATAAATTATAATGGTGAGTCACTGTGTGGTATTAAATTCAAGTCTCAGATTAGATTAAGGTGTAAGGGATTGAATCTATGTGTGGTTAAGTAATGTTGAATCTCAAATATAAAGCATCACTAAGGAGGTTGAGAATTCAAATTAATAATATAGGGAGAAACTCATTTTAATATAACTAATTTAAGTTGTATAAGAGTTTTACACAACCATGATTGAAATAAAATTATAACAATTAACGAAATCCATAAAATGAAAAACCATATAACTAGATAATATTAAATAATTTTTCAATGAATGTCGTGTCAGTAAATTATATTTTCTTTACTTATTAGTTGTTCCCAATTATGAATGAACAATCACATATGCTACAATTCATAAACAAAAACCATATCAGTTATGTGCATGGTATCAATCCATAAATAGCCTAAAATATTGTGCAACTATACAATTATCAGGGGATCCTAAGTAGGAATATCAATTTCTCACGTATAGAAATATTATTTTTTTGACATTATCTTTCTTTATATATTTATAATATTTTAAATTGATTATATTGTAAGGAAAATATAAATTAAATTATTAATTTAATACTAGTTGTATGACATAATCAGTAAATACTAATTATAATTCTAAAAAAGATTATGATTTGGATTCATCTAGTATGATTATTTATATCCAGTTCTATTTGGTATATTTTATTTGGTTAGTTGGTTATTTTTTTCATTTGGTCATTTCGATCATTTTTTGTTAGGATATTTATTAATTTGGTCATTTGGTCAATCAGTCTTTTGGTCAGTCGGATAAATTATTTTATTAATTTTTTTGTCTTTTGAATCAATTTTCTAACACCTCAATCTTACACGGTACGCTTCTCTTTTTATAATACAATTGCGTGTGTTGTATGCAACTTTGAGTTCTAACACGCTACAACCAATCAAACTATTCATTATGAATAGTAATACCCACTTTTTAATATTTTATAAATTTTATCTTTCAAAATGGATATCTTTTTTGGATTCAGAATATCTAAAATAGCATAGGGAGAATTTTTGGTATTTTTATGAAAAAATTCCATTTTTGATGAATAGTGAAAAAAACTGAGTTATAGTTCAAAACAAAGTTTTTATTTAAATAAATAATTATTTTATTCAAATTTATTTTTTGTCAAAATAGATACATGTTACCTAAATATGTTCAATATAATTCATTAGAGTAATTTTGTAATAATATTAGCTATATAAAATTTTATTGAACTTTACATCATCTTTTACCCACATCCTCTGAGCATTTGAAAATTTACATAAAACATATTTTTACCGCTTATGTGAGTTGAATTTCAAAAATCCAAGAGATGTGGTTGATATTAGTAAGTAAAATTTGGTTAAATAAGGCGAATATAATTTTTTGGGAATAGTAACTTTTTACTTTTATTTACCACGGTTAAAGGTAAAAAGGTTTATTAAGGGTAAAAAATATATTATTATTACCCTAACACATTTCATAATTCTATTGGATAAGTATAATTTGATCAAAAAAACCTTTTTTAAAAAATATGAACCTCGTTTGTCCACTTGGATTAGATTAGGAAATTTATTATTATTTAATTCAAAGAAGAGTTAAAATTGTTAAATTCAATGTTTAATAACTAAATGATTTTAAATATAGAGATACACATAATATAAATTCGACTATAAATATTCATTATAAATGAAAAACTATATTTCTACATAATTGTATTTTATTTATATTTTTTAGTCATTAAATAATTTATTTAATTTATGACACAATGATGATAGAGTAATTACCTAATTAATTAAATATTAAAATAATTGATATTATAAATATACAAATAAATATAATTTGAGACTTTTAATGAATTAAACTAATTTTATAAGTAAATATGACATGTTAGGGTATTCTAAGTAATAATGTTGTTATGAATTTAAAAAAACAAAATACTAAATAGTGTCAAAATTGATAGAAAAAAGTTTTTAAAACAAATTTTTTATTATTAATATATATTATATTCTTAAAAATATATGTTTTGACAAAATGACTTATATAATGATTGGTGTACCATTAATGAACCACTTGGGGTTCTCTTGTAAGTTTATAGAATGTTTATTAAAAATATAATATAAAAATACAAAGAGACACGGAGAATGTCAAACTATTTAACTAAGAGTTAAATGTAAAAGATAAAGTTAATATAGTGACCCAAACCTTACTAAAACTAATTGGTTGAATGGTTTAAGAACAATCCCTACCTTATCCTTGATTTAATTAATTTTGGAGCCATTATAAATCGATAATTATTTTATTATAAAATTATATTTCTAGCTTTTCCTAAGGTGCCTCTCACCACTCTTATAACAGGGAACTCCCCATTTTCTCTAATTCGCATATTCAACTCCATTTTTCTCATCCAACCACTACCCGAAAACCCTATCAACTATCCTCACGTCATCTTATAGGCCTTCCTTTAGTCAGAAATCCATGATAATGAGCCCTTTTGATCAAATCCTAAGGAAGAACCCGAAGAAGAGGTAAATATCTCACCACATCTTTCATGTTTTTTCTTCTTCCACTTCTTCTTTCTTTGTTATTTCCATTCTAAGATAATTACTCCATTATCTTCAATATACTGTGATGTTATTATAAATATGGTACAATGATATTCATTATTATATACATCCTTTGAAGGACATGTCAACATACATGCGTACATGCGACTTACCGTCTCCACGTCGTGGTGCAATTGTTATTGAATACATTATTATTTTTATGGGTATAATAATGATATTAAATTGATGTAAATATTATATATTAAATTATAATTATTCTGTATATATGATATACCATCCAATTATATATTATTTTAATATAAAAATAATGATATTGCCGCTTGTGCGTACGTATGGATTACCGTCTCCAAGAACGCAATGAGATTCATTTTCCATTTTATCCATTCAAGACTAATTTTCATTAGATGATTTAAAATAATTCATAAAAACATAATATCACTATAAATATTAATACGATACATCCTATCCATAATAAAAATTACTTACATAACAAATCATATAAATGAAAATGAATCAGTTAACACCCAAAATGACGTTGATACTAAGATATTCTTAACAAAGTAATGTTAAAATATCATATATTATCTCATATTAATATATATTATTCTTGTATAATTTAATAAAAATTATTTCACTATTATGCATGAGATTAACCTACCCTCGATAAAGGAAAATTACAAGGTAAGGGTTAAATTCACAATCTCTTCATTATCTGAGGTTGTTAATATGTAATTATCTACTAGGACATCTTTACCTTATACATAAATGTTTCATAAAAATGTATTTCAAAACATTATTAATATTTTATAGACTATGGTTTAATGTAATTTATAACCTTTTGTGACTTTTATAATATGTTTATAAAGAAATCTTTCTGTCGTTTTCCAAACAAGGTACTTTATGACCTTTTCGACAAAATTAAGGTAAGAATATTTTTTCCCTTATACGGCGGGTGTGGATATTTTCCACCATTATAAAATCTTCTAAGATTCCCTTACATGTTCATACGAAATTTTTCAAATATAATTGTTTTCTTCTATAATTATGGGACATTTAAATGATTTCGAAATAAAGAGATATATTTCTATAAAAACGTTTTTATTTCATCTATGTCAAAAAAATTTGATGGATTTTAAGTCTCTTTGAAGATGATTTATTATGATACAAAACATCCATATTGTATTTAAGGTTTTGTAATATGTTTTATAGTGGATTTTATATTTCATATCATCCATGGTTTATGGATAATGTATTAACATTTTGAATGCTAGTTTTAATGAACATGTTTATGTTATGTTTAAACATTTTCATATGAGGAATGAATTAGACATAGTAAGTGATGAGTGGAGCCCACTATAGCACTTTGATGCATCAAGTAGGTATAATTAGACAAACTAGTGTCTTGGCCCAAGTCCTTGACAAAATAATATTTTTTGTCATGGCACAAGGCCTTGGCTATATGGTTATTGATGTCTGGCATTATGCATTTCATCATTATGAATGTGGATGTTGATATTGCATGTTATTATTCGAATAGTATAATATCAATTTGAGTAAGTAAATAGAATTATTTTGATTTATATTTTCCATATTATGATTTTTTTATGATGAAAATTCTTTTGTTTTAGTTTTATACATTTCCTTAAATGTTTATGCTTATTTATGAATGTTTTAGTTATATTGTTAAACTCACTTAGAATTTGAGCTCACCCCTTTCTATGGTTTATTTTTTCCAAGATGAGAAGATTTATATTATTGATGAATTGTAGGGATAGTATATGGGATCTCTGTGTTTTCCTTGGAAAAATGTTGTTTTATTTATCCTTTTTATGATATAATGTAAACCTTATGAATGTATCTAGTACTTACAAGGCTTCTTAACTAATCGGTCATTCGAGACTTGATATTTTGTGATCATTCCAATATTATGTAATAATGCACTAACTCGAGGTAACTAGGGTCGGGGCATTACAGTTGGTATCATAGGAATTTTCATACAATCCTTTGAATATATATTTAGATAAACTCTGATTAGAGCACATTACACTAATATATACATTGAGGATTAGTATAGAAGAAATTACTAGAATTTTGGTGTTGTAGTGATCTTGTGAGTTTTTCAATCAATAAATCCCTATCTGGATATGAGCATGTGTAGGTGGCTCTAGCACAGATGTACCTAGGGGTAAAACATGAAAACACTACTTTGAGCTAGACTGGAATGGGAACTGGTGCACAACAATGGGCCTTGGTGCACTTTTGGTTATGACACTCCTGGGGGATATGCATAGGATAAATCTCATTTTCATTACAAAAAATTATGAAGGGTTTATTAGTATATACTTTCTCAAAAAAACATTTATTATTATTATTTATTGTATCCATAAAATGTTCAATTTATTTTAAGCATTTTACAAGATTCGAATTATGTATTTCGATTCATAAACAATTATAGTTTATTCCATTGTTTAGAAATGACGACTAATAGATGGAATGGAAATTATATAAATGCACACAATTTATGTAGGTATTTAATTACTACTCATGATAATTATAGTGGAGTTGGTGATGAAACCGGTGCTGATCAGGTAATCACCATAATGTGACAACTCATTACGGTTATGAATAATAACCTTACCCATATGGAGAACGCTGATCCGCAGAATGGAAGATAAATGTTAGATCACTTCATGAGGAAAAAACCACCACATTAAATTGGAATAAAAATCCACTAGTAGCTGAGAAATGGATGAATTCATTATAGAAAATATTCCATGCCATAGGGAGTAGAGAAATAGAAAAAGTTGTCATTGCAATTTATCACCACACTAGAGATGATGATCAATGCTTGTAATTGATTCAAAACAGAAAGGAATATAATGAATTATAAAATATGGAATGGATGGAGTTTAACAAAATTTTATTATAAAATTAATTTCTTCATAACCATCGAGCAGATATGGAAAGACAATTTCAGAGTCTAAGGAAAAAGGAGGATGAGAATGTCGCAAAGTATGAAGATAACAATACGAGGTTAGCAAGGCATGATACAGATTATATATGTAACCCTAGAAGTATGATTTATCATTTATTTGATGGGTTAAAACCATTTGTCCGCTGAGAATTAGTCTCATAATCATTTTTTTCATATAAAGATATTTCCTACTGTGCTATCAAGATGAAAAACGAATTCTATACATCTTATGACTTTAAAGAAAAGATAGAGAAGAAGAGATCTGATGAAGACTCTGTAAATTGAAATAAGGGGAAGAAGGGAAAAGTTGAATATCCATCATGTAGTAAATGTGTGAAGAAACAAACTTGTAATTTCTTGAAGGGAATCAGAGTCTGTTACAAGTTTGGTGAGAAAAGTCCACCAAGATCGTGATTGCAAGGGGAAGAAAGAGGATGTTGATGTTGAATGCTACAATTTTATAGAAAGGGGAAATTATGAAAATGAAGGTCCTAAGCATCTGGGGAACATACCTTAGAAGAGGCCAGGGGATCAAGGCCAAGCTTATACTGTCACTACTGCTAAGTTTGAAGCTCTGAATGACGTAGTGGCAGGTAATTTAATGGTTTCCTCAAGGTTAGCCAATGCTTTATTTCATTCTGGATCAACGCATTGTTTTATATCATCCTTTTTTGCTAGGAAAATTAGATATTTACAATTTTATTTAACAAGGGAGTTTTCAGTAAAAACTCGTATGGGAAGTATCATTATAACAATGTTTTGTGAATCAGTCCCCATTAGGGGATATAAATTTTCTTTATCTGCTGATGTCATCGTCAAACCCATGATTGAATTTGATATAATCATCGGTATGGATTGGATTTCAGTCCATGATGAAATAATTAATTGTATGAAGAATAAGGTTACTATTTTTATGACGATGATAATGAACACCTTATCTTTAGAGAAGAATCGTCACCACCTAATTCATACCTAGATCCACCCCCAGTAGCTCAAGTAAATTAAACTATTGGGGAGGAAGAGAATGAAATAACTATGTGGGAGAAATGTAATGATCAAATAGATTATGTAACAATTTTGAATGAATATGTTGATGTGTTTCCATTAGATTTACCTAGTCATCCTCTAGAATGAGAAATTAAGTTTTCCATTGATTTAATTCCTGGATCATGGAACATATCGGAGACCCCTTATAGAATGGTAACTATTGAATTAGTGGGACTAAATAAACAACTAGAGGAATTGAGTAATAAGGGATTTATTCAACCTAGCGTTTCTCTATGGGGAGCCATGTCCTTTTTGTTACGGAGAAATATGGATCTATGAAGTTGTGCATTGACTACTGGTAGATCTATTCAATATGAATAAAGAACAAGTATCCCCTACCTCGCATTGATGATTTATTCGACCAACTTCATGGACCTCAATACATTTCAAAGATTTAACTTCGATCTGGATATCATCAGTTCTATGTGAAGATGGAATACATTTTGAAAACAGTATTTCAAACCTGGTAGGGCATTATGAGTTTACAGTAATGCCTTTTGGATTGACTAACGGACCATCTGTCTTCATAGATCTAATGAATAATGTTTTCATGGAATATATTGATGAATTTTTATTAGTATTTATTGATGATATCTTGGTATATTCCGAAAGCTACAAAGATCATGAAAATCACTTGCGCATTATCTTGAAGACTCTTAAAAGACAGGAATTATATGGGAAGTTTAGCAGGTGTGAATTAAGGCTTCAAGAGATTTCTTTTCATGGCCATATTGAATCAACGGATGGAATATTTGTTGATCCTTCTAATACAAGGGAAATCCATGAATTTCCATCATCAATGTGTACAACTATGGTATGCAGTATTATTGGTTTAGGAGGTTATTACGAACGGTTCATCCAGAATTTTTCCCGGTTGGCTATCCCATTAATAAAGATCAAATGAAAAGGGGTTAAATTTGTTTGGAAAAAAGAGTGTGAAAATGTTCTGAATAATTCAATAGTAGATTAGTCAATTATCTTATCTTGACTCTGCCATCGAGGAATGATGGGTTTGTTATTTATAGTGATGTTTCAAAGAAAGGACTTGGTTGTGTCCATATAGAGAATGATAAGGTTATTCCTTATGCATCACGATAGCTAAAAATTCATATGAAAAACTATCCTATTAAATATCTTGATTTAGTTGCTATAATATTTGCATTGAATATTTGGAGACACTATCTCTATGTTGAAAATGTGAGATATATACTGATCACAAGAGTTTGAAGTATATTTTATCACAGAAAGAACTCAACATGAGGAAAAGGAGATGGCATGAACTACTCAATGATTATGATTGCACTGTACACTACCACCCGGTGAAGGAAAATAATGTGGCAGATGCTTTGGGTAGAAAGGATCCCTGAGTTTTGATCAATATTAGAGTTGAAAAGGATCCTATATACATGGATCTAGTAAATATGGATATGGTAATCAGTCTGAAAGGTGAAACATAAAAAAAATTCAAATGGATGGAAAACCATCTTTTATAGAAAGGATAAATATTTCTCAGACCGATGATGAAGAGTTTCAAAAAAATATTAAAGCTCTGAATAATGGGAGATTATGTGACTTCATATATGGATATGGAATTTTGAAATTTGGGAAGAGTCTTTGATTTCCCGATATACCTGATCTAAAAAGAGAATTGTGGGATGATGCTCATAGTTCAAATTTCAATATACACCTTGGTAGCACCATATGTATAGTGATTTAAAGGTATATTTTTGGTGAGACAACATGAAGAGGGAGATTGATGATTTTGTGTCAAGATGTATAGTTTGTGAACATGTGAAAAATGGAAGGCAATAGACATGATGAGTCATGCAACCTCTTCCCAAACCTGATTGAAAATGGGATGATATTATGATGGACTTTTTCATGGGACTACCAAAGACTCCTATAAGAACGATGAAATATGGGTCATTATTGATCATCTTACCAATTCAGAACATTTTCTTGTAATAAAAGAATATTTTCCACTTGAATGTTTAGAAAGACTATATATTAATGAAGTTGTAAGAATAACTTCTAATAAAGTATTCATATGGAACCATATGAAGTGATATACGGAAAGAGATGTCGCACACAAACCTTTTGGGATGATGTTGGTGAAATAAATCTTGTAGGCCCAGAACATGTGGAGGAAATGATGGAAAAGGTGAAGGTAATCCAAACCCACATCAAAAGCAGCTCAAAGTAGGAAGAAGAGTTATGTCGATTCCCGAATGAATTATTTGGAATTTCAGGTAGGAGACCATGTTTTCCTAATGGTTTCTCCAGGGAAGGGATTAATACATTTCGTAAATAAAGGAATATTATGTCCCAAGTACACCAAATCTTTCAAAATTCTAGAACGAATTGGTGATGTAACTTACAATTTCGAAATGCCACCAAGTCTCTCCAAAGTTCACGATGTGTTCCACGTATCACTATTGAGAAAATACATGCCTGACCCAGTGCATGTACTCAACTATGAGAAATTTGAACTAGAACCTATTCTGTCTTTTTACGAAGAGCCAGTAATGATATATGATACAAGAGAACAAGTGCTGAGAAATCGGACGAGTCATCTGGTTAAACTTATATGGAGAAACCATAAGATGGAAGAGGAAACATGGGAACTCGAGGAACATATGATAAAGAACCACCTAAGTCTTTTTATGCAGTAATATCCAATAAATTTCGATGATGAAATTATTTTAAAGAGGGGTTAATGTAACACCCCATTCTTCCATGGAACACTTCTCCTGGAACAATACAATAGTGTGTGTTGTACACAACTTCAAGTTCTAAGACACCACAACCAATCAAACTAGAAGTTATAAATAGTAATACCCACTTTTAAAAATTTATTAAATTTTATCTTTTCATATGGACTTCATTTTAGGATTTAGAATATCGAAATTATCTTAGGGTGAATTTTTAGTATTTTTCTAAAAACATTCAATTTTTTATGAATAGTGAAAAACAGTGGGTTATATTATAAAACCTAATTTGAATTTAAATAATTAATTATATTATTTAAATTTATTTTAGGTCATAATAGATACATAATACATATATATGTTAAATTTAATTCGTTTTAGTAATTTTGTAATAATATTAGATATATAAAATTTTATTGATCTTTTCACCGTCTTTTAGCCATCTCCAAAGAGAATTTGTAAATTAACATAAAACCTAATTTTACCACTTCTGTGAGTTGAATTTCAAAAATACAAGAGATATAGTGGATATCAGTAAGTAAAATTTTATTTAATAAGATTAAAAGAATTTATGTTGTAATAGTAACTTTTTTCTTTTATTTACTATGGTTAAAAGTAAATATGGTAATTAAGGGTAAAATGATATTATTATTACCCTAACACTTGCCCTAATTCTATTGGATAAGTATAATTTGACCAAAAAAAACCTTAGGAATAAAATATTTTTCTTTTTGGTCCACTTTTATTATATTTGGATATTTATTATTATTTAATTCAAAGAAGAGTTAAAAGTGTTAAATTCAATGTTTAATAACTAACACATTGTTAATATAAGGTTTCCCATTTGATAAATTAGACTATAAATATTCTTTATAAAGATAAAAATATTTCCTAAATAATGGTATTTTATTTATATTTTTTAGGCATGAAATAATTTAATTTATTTATCACACATTGAGGATGTAGTAATTACCTAATTAATTAATATTAAAATAATGGATATTATAAATATCCAAGTAAATTTAATTTGAATCTTTTAATGAATTACACTAATCTTTTAGGTTTATATGACATTTTAGGGTTGGTTATATGAATTTCTTTTGAAGTAATAATTTTCTTATGAATTTTGAAAAAATAAAATACCAAATAGTGTCAAATTTGAAATAAAAGAGTTTTTAAATAAATATTATATTATTAATTGATATTCTATTACTAAAAATCTAATGATCGACCAAATAACTTATATAATGATATTTTAACAACTATGTAACCACTTGAGGTTATCTTGGACGTTTATAGTAATTATATTAACCATATAATATAAAAATACAAAGAGACATGGTAATGTCAAACTATTTAACTACAAGTAAAATCTGAAATATAAAGTTAATATAGTGACCAAAACCTATCTAAATACTATTGTTTTAGTTTTATTCAACCAATACCCTCCATATATTTGAAATAATTTATTTTGGAGCCATTAGAAACCGAAAATTATTTTATTATAAAATAATATTCCTAGTTGTTCTTAGGGTGGCCCTCACCCCTCTTATAAAAGGGAACTCAACCTTCTTTCTAATTCACATATTCAAAGCCATTTTTCTCAGCCAAAACCTACCCAAATACCATATAAAATGTATTACCTTCATCCTAGAGGAATTTATTTATTTAGAAATCCAACTTAAGGAGCCCCTTTGATCAAATCAAAAGGATGATCCCGAAGAATAGGTAAATATCTCACCACCTCTTTCATGTTTTTTCTTCTTCCACGTCTTATTTCCTTTTAGTTTCAATTATCAAATAATAACTATAGTATCTTATATATACGGTGAAGTTATTATAAATATGGTACAACTATATTCATTATTCTTTCCCTCCTTTTAATGACATGTCACCATACGTGCGTACGTACGGCTTACCGTCTTCACGTCGTGGTGTAATTGTTATTCAATACATTATTATTTGAATGAGTATAATAATGATGAGTAATTGATGTAAATAATAAATATAACATGATAATGATTCTTTATAGATGATATAACGTCCAATTAAATATCAATTTAGTATAAAAAATAATGATATTGTCCCCCGTGCATACGTACAGATTACCGTCTCCACGAACGCGATGCGATTAATTCCCCATCATATCCATTAAAGACTAATATTCATTAGATGATTAAAAATAATGTTTCAATATTAATATGATTATTAATATGGATAAGATAAACTCTATCCATAACAAACATTACTTACATAACAATGCATATAAAGGAAAATGAATCAGTTAACACCCGAAACGACAATAATATTAACATATTATTAACAATGCAATGATAAAATATCATATATGATATCATATTAATTTATATGATTCTTTTATAGTTTAATAAAAATTATTCCACCATTATACAGGAGTTTAACCAACCCTCGACCAAAGAAAAGTACATGGTAAGTGTTAATTTCACAATCTCTTCATTATTTCAGGTTGTTTATATGTAATTATCTACTGGGACCTCATTATAATCCACATGCATGTTTCCTAAAAATATATTTCAAAACCATAATACTATTTTATAGAATATAGATATGGGTTAAAGTCATTTATACCCATGTTTGACTTTTATAAGATGTTTATAAGGTAATCCTTCCATCATTTTTCAAACAAGTTACATTATGACCTTTTCGACAAAATTAAGCTATGAATGTTTTTTAACATATACGGCCGGTGCAGCTATTTTCCTTCTTTATAACATAGTTGAAGCTTCCCTTTGAATCTTATAAGAATATTTTAAAATATAGATGGTTTCTTCTATAATTACGTGAATTTTAAATGATTTAATAATAGAAATATATGTTTCTCAAAAAAGGATTGGATTTGATATATATCAACATCCTTTGATGGATGCTATTTTTTTTATTGTTGATTAATTATGATAAAAAACATCCATATTGTATTGAAGGTTTTATGGAATGTTTGACAGTGGATGTGTTTTTAATACCATTCATGTTTTATGGATAAATTGTTCACATTTTTTATACCAGTTTTAATACAAATGTTTATGTTATGTATAAATCACTTCATGTGAGGAATGAATTGGACTTAGTAAGTGACGAGTGGAGCCTTCGATAGCTCCTCGATGCATCAATAGGTCTCATTAGACAACCTAGTGTATTGTCACAAGGCCCTGACAAAATCTAATTTGTGGACATAGCACATGTCCTTGACTATGTGGTTATGAAATTCTGGCATTATGCATTCCATCATTATGAAAGTGGCTATTGATATTGAATGTGATTATTCGACGTTTAGAATATCCATGTGGGTTAGAAAATGAAATTATTTTGATTTTTATTTTCCATATTATGATTAAGTGTATGCTCAAATAGATTTTATTTTAGTTTTATAAATTTCCTTAAATGTTTATGCTTATTTATGAATGTTTCTGCTATATTGGTATCCTTACTGAGCATTTGAGCTCACCGCTTTCTAGGTTTTATTTTTCGAAGGATGTGAAGAAATATATTTTGACTGACCTGTAGGGATAGACTATGGGATCTCAGTGTTGTCCATGGAAACATTGTTCTTGTAGTTTTGCGATTAATGATGTAATGTAATCCTTATGAATGTATCTATTACTTCCAATGAAACTAATCTAATCCATCTTTTGATACATGATGTTTTGTTATCATGCCAATGTTATGCAATAATTCACCGAATCCGCGTAACTAGGGTCGGGGAATTACAAATCAAGGTGAAGGTGTTTCTTTAATTAAATAGATATTTAATTTGGATCATTACTGATATGCCTCTAAGAGATTAGTTTCACTCAAAAGATATCATTCCACATTGATATTGTTTCCATAAAACATCTATATTATTTGGAATTTTTTCCTTTTGTATGATTTATTTCATTGAAATCTACCATTATTTTTGTTCGATGATTACATGATTCATGTACCTGGGTGCTCATTTGTATATTATTATATTATCCTACTGGATATGATAAAAGACAAAAGTAGAATTAATTAATATTATAATAGGAAAAATAATTTATTTGATATAATTAGAAACACATGTAGAAAAAAACTTATACCAGCTAATAATTCATCTTGGATGGATTTGTGGGGTATCCTAGATTAGTATCCTCTAAAGGATGTGCATTTTAAAATGCATGCATAATATTATCTCTGTGTAGTGGGGCGAATGATGAAGGAGAAAACCCATTAAATCCTCGATAGAGTTTTTCAAATGGAGACAACATAGACATGGAAGTAAAAGGGTATATTTTATTATTATACATCATAAGATATGGATACTTTATATGATAGAACATCCATAAAGGTATCGTAGACATGGTATGATGTGTACAACCTAAAAAAGATAATGATGGAGGAATGGGTGGGAACATCACTAGAGGTTCAAGATGAGGACGAAAAGGTGTGTTGGATGTGATTTCCTATAGTTACCCAGTCTTTACATGCATGGGTATTACATCATTTTATATGAATATTATGTATATTACAGAAATAATCTTCCAAGGACTATAATAGTATACTTTCTTTTGAAACATGGAAAAAATATTCTATCATGATAAAAGATCTTCAACATCTCCCATAAAGATATACAACATTATGACTTATTCCAAAAACCATTCTTCATTACATAATATTAGAAAACAGAATAAAGGGGTGAGCTCAGCTTCTTAGTAAGAGTAAATAAGGATGATAAGTAAGTATAATCCTGAGAATATGGTTATGAGAACATGATCATGAAAATTTAAGATCATAGCATTCATATCAAATATCATATACATGAATATTTGCATAAATAATTTCACATCATATGAAATTAGTCATAATGAAATAATGAACATAATCCATGAAAAAACAACATATGAATAAAACATGGAATTGTGGCAGAAATGTAAGAATATAATATGATTTCTATATTATCCAAGGAATTTATACTAGGACCAGATTGGTAGTATGAGTTCACTCCTTATACCATCTTTGTAGTCATGGTTCACTCACTTGGCCTTCTTATTAGCATGGTTTCACTCCTCATACAATTTTGGTAGTCATGGTTCACTCCCATGGCCATCTTAGTAGCATGAGATAACTCTTCATACAATCTCAGTAGTCATGGTTCACTCACATGACTATCTTAGTAGTCAATGTTCATTCCCAATACCATATTAGTCTATCTTAAGAGATATAAATCTTTACCAAATGCATTGGAGGGAGATATAGGTCCCACACATCTATTAATTAAAATATTTATACATATGCCACAAAATATTAAATAATCTTATCTTATCCCATGAAATTAAATGGGTGTCATAAAGAAGTAAAAATACCATAACCTGTGGAAATATATACAGGTTCTGTAATCCTTACATAGAAATCATAACCCATGATAGAGAAATGAATTTCATAAACACATAACTTGAGAAAGATAATTTTTTTTATAAAGTCATTAACATTAATCGTAAGCCATTTATAAAAATAATATGAATGGATCCTTTAAGTAAGTTACTAGAGAGGAATGAGTAACATCACTGAATGTAACTATATATTGAAAATATTTTTAAAAAATGTTTCTTCAATATTTTTTAAGCAAAAAGTCATTTTTAAGTTGATTTGATAAATAAAATAATTTCTCGATAAAAAACCTTAAATTTTATAAAGAAAACATGAAATCATTTTGAATTATTTTTATAATACTAATAAAAGAGGCTTTGAAACTTTTTTAGAATATTTTTCATTGAAAACAAATTGAATTATTATTAATTAATGTTGAAAATTGTCTTAAAATATTTTTAATTCAAAACATATAAATGAATATTGAAAAAAAATTGAAAACATGTTTCCCTAAAAATATATTGAAAACATAAAACATAAGGTTCAACATATTTTGAAAACCATTTCATTGTGAATACATTGAAAACTTATAAATATTGTTGAAATTTTTTTTTCAAAACAATTTCTGTGAAAATACTTGTAAAACTTATAAATAAATCTGAAATCATTTTGAAACCCATTTTAAGAAATTACTTTTAATACTTATAAATAAATATTAAAAATTATTTAAAAAATTTTTAAAAAATAAAACATTTTCAAAATATTTTTCATTTAAAGACATTATAAATTAACAAATATCCTGATTATTAAGAGAATATATTATTTTTAAAAATATTTACTTTTTAATCATTTAAATGAAGATTCAAGGGAATGATGGTGGGTAAATCTACACATATTGTACAAGATGAAAATATCATTCCATTGCACTGTGAAAAGGCTTGAAAAATAGACCATTCAGAAATAGATAAAAAAGATTATTTTGTAAACAACGATATAAAATAGAAATGGTAACATTTATTTTTAATTATCGTTTGATATTAGTATAATATTCCTAGAATAATGTTTCATAAAACATTATTTTTAAAGAACACATATTTCAATTGAAGAGAGGGAAAAAACCAACTTCAATAACAACACATTCTTAAATATGTACCAAATAATGGAATCATGGTACTATACATGAATAAATTATGAATAACACGGAAATTTAAAATTTCATTAATTTTCTTGAGAGATGGATAATATTATATAATCAAATTAAGCATAAATATAAAAAATATCAAAAAGTGATTACATTGTTTCAGTAAACTCTTAAGACATAGTGACATGGGATCATAATCTCCATGTAAGAAAATAAACATAAATGAATCATCAAATAAAATGAAAATATGGAGATTCATGATATAACATGTGAAATTGAAATATATACACCTCAAAATATAGTTCATGTTCAGAACAAAACATGAGTCTAAAAAAATCAAATTGAGAAAAAACATTTTTACCGATTTGGTAACTTTTGAAACATAAACCCCATGAAATAAAGATCATAAAAAGGATATCTTAATACAAAAAAATTTTATTATAATTTAAATTTAATAATATAATGTTCAGTATATAAATCACACTAAATGAAATTGTGGCAAACATTTCATATATCTCACGGAAATTAAAAGTGAGATGAAATCCCATTACCTTGTGTCTTAACTCTAATCGCACACATTTAAACCACCTATATAATAAATATAAATTTATTGTATATATATTAAAAAGTATATTATTATATCTAATATCATATATGATTTGATTATGACATTATATTATCCTCTTTGTAAAAATCAAATTATTATGTTACACTTTAGGTAATATTAGCTTTATTATTCTCATGTGTCTTTATTTGTTATATCATTGGTATTTATATTTTATATCATGATTTCCAGAATGTAAACTATGATATAAAAACTATATATATAAATTATATGTTTATTATAATAATCGATATAATATATCAGTTTGAAACAGAATACACTGTTCATGGAGATGGTATATTGTATGTATGCTTGAACGTTATTTCCATTTAATTGGTGTGTTGATAGAATTAAAGTAAAAGACATATATGTATATATATGTACATATATATCATTATTATATTATATTTATTATAACATATACATCTAATATATTCACTAAATCCATCCTGTATATAATCAATGTCATGTATGAACGAATCACATCTCTTTGAGGGGAGGTATTCCACACCTCCTCAAACGAAATTATCATATTAACACAAAACCAAAAGTAAAAATATATATGTTGTTAAATTTAATACATGAGATTAAAGACATGATAAATTTAATATATTACATATATATGTATATTTTCAATCATAATGTCCTCCATGGTAGGTGTAATGGAAAAATGAACAATCATTGTTTTGTGAGGCAGTATTTCACTATATAAAGAAACAATATGTTTGTTCCCCATTAGATTGTGTTGTTTGTAATTGTAGGTAAAAGAATTTACAAACAAACATTATAGTATATTTTAATATTTTTATTATTTTATAATTATATAATAAATATAGTTGGAGGGGGTGGATAAAGAAAATAAAATAAAATACTTGAGAGAAGATGTTACCTCTTAATCGGGTAACGCCTTTTGGTTTGTGCCAAAAAGATTATTTATATTGTCTTCTTAGCAAGATAAGTATTCTATGAGAAAGGTTCAATTTTTTGGAAATATATTTTTTAGGTATTAAATGAACTTAATAGGTTTTAGTGGTGTGATGTACAGGGAGTGTTCGGCTGCTTTATAGATATGGAAAAAAGACTCACTTTGAATTTTTGAAAACAAGTTATGTGTAATAACTTAATTACCTAACAAAAGTCATACAAAAAAAAATAAATCAATAATGGAAGGTTTTTTTTATTAAATATGGATTTTGAATGGGAACTTTAATTGGGTGTAGGTCATTTGGGACATTATTTGTAAATTTTATTCACTAATTAAGCATAATTTGACTTTAACCACTATGATTAATTTTAATCATTTTTAATAGTCTTATTGGTCAAAAATTAATTTGATATTTTTAGAATATAAATATTGTACTAATTAAAATTAAGTATTTCAGTTATTCAAAATTTAATTCCCAGAAGAAGAAAATTTAAGATTAATTATAATCCTACAAATGGGATGAAGTTAACGACATTCAAAGTAGAAAAAAGATCAAAAGTTTACTAATATTTAATATTCAATTTCATGTGAAATTGATTATAATTAATTAAATTATATTAATAGATATAAAATTTATATATTTTTACCATAAATAATTTTTAATACCATTTAACATTACTAATTAATTAAATAAAAATATATTTTTTAAATAAAAATCAATATTTTCACTATTCATTATAAATGAAGTTTCTCGTAAAAATCCCAAAACGTTACCCTAGGATAATTTTTACATTCTAAATTTAGAAATTATTATTTTTTACCAAATCAAATTTCTAAATGCGTTTAAACAAAATTGTATTATTTTGAAAAAAAAATATTAAAAGTGGTTTATTCGGGAAAACATTATTTTTAAACATAAAAGGACTTTACCATAAAATAATATCTTTCATTATAAAAATGTTTTATTTATAAAAAAATTAAAAAATTTGTTTGATATGTATTTATTACTTCTAACATTACTAAATTTTAAAGGCTAGTTTATAACTAAATCATTTAAATAATTATATCAATAAATTGATGTTTCGTAGAAACATAGTATTTTGTGTAACGTATGTCAAGTTGATGTTTTGAGTGAAAAGAAATGTTTGAAATAGTTTATTGAATGACATAAATGAAAATTTAATTTCATAGGGTAAAATATATTTGTTAGCATAATTATATTTCCATTTACATTCTATCTGTTTTCATATTCTTTTATAAGAAATTGGTAACCTTTATATTACATGTTACACAAGTCATCGCGGAAATTCATTATTGCGTATAACGCATGTGAACATTAGTGTTCCGTGTCGAGCAGACCAATGTTTATATTGTGTGTAGTGCCTAATTTAGATGGTGTTGAGTATAAATCAAGCCAAAAATAGTGCATTCAGATTAAATGAACAATTTTTAGTGTTGTATAAAATGAAAAATATCAAAAAGGTTAAATTATTTTGTAAGAAATTCACAAAATCTCATGGCGTTACATTCCACCCGCTTCAAAATGAATTTAACTATAGAAATTTTTCTAGGTTATAAATTGTTTAATACTTGAAATTTTCATTCATATAAACCCACATTGTAAAAATTAATACAAACTCTTCCTTTAAAAATGGTATTTTCGAACCATTATAGTTACCCAAAGAAATATATAATTGGGATTTCAAAAAGGTGAACATAGTTTGGGAGTTTAGATTGGACATGGAGGAAAAGGGTATGTATTTATGTGCAGTTATTTAGGTGAAGATTGAAAAATAAGTGAATGGTCAAAGAAAAGATGAGGGCCTCCAAGTCATAAAACTTTTATGATTTAAATGGCCCCCGGTTTAATTAAAATTAATCTTTTAATACAACACAATTCTCTTTTTTATCATTATCCTTTGTTTCAGTAATTCTTTTATTGACCAATAATACAAAAAAATTCATTCTTAGGTTTTTTTCTATTTCCAAATCATTCATTACATTAATAAATGGATTTCAAGAAATTAACATTGATGTCAGAAGCACTAAAATACCCTTTTATTAAATATTAATACCCATAAAATATTGAAAAGTATATCTATTTATGTTTTACTATTCTTAAAAATCAATATTGTTAATACATGAACTGTTAACATAAAAATTAACAATATAGTTTCATCATAAAGAATTATTCATCATAAATAATTGAACATAAACCAAGACATTGTGTTAGCCATTGGTAGACATGAAACCCTTATCATCCATCCATTATGGGTTCATGATCCACATTATTTCGATACTTGATTGGTTTCCGCCCATCATATACGATGTCCTTTTTTAAAATCATGTCAACAAAATCTCCAAAATAAATATGATGTACATCCTGGAAATTTGGTTAACCACTATTTGACCTTTTATCAAAGGTTTTTAATCCAAACATAGTGCATAAATACATCATCTAAAGTTTAACATAAATTTTTCATGAATGGATAACTGTACGACCCGTCTAAAAGATATAAATGAAACAATTTATAAATAAAGTCACTTAATCATATTGATATTGATCCCCCATATATCAAAAAGTATTGCTCTTTTATCATCTTCCAAACATGTGATTATATTAATCTTATATTCCCTTTAGACATGTAATAACCATAATTACCAAAAACACTTTTGGAAAACATGAATTCTTCATTATTGAAAATTATACTAGATATATTCCTTTAATCAAAAAATACTAAAAAAATCATCAATGTTTTCATTACCCATATATTAACATGTACTTCCTTAGTTCCATGGTATTAAGTACTTTCCAATTTATATATTCATAAAAACATTATCTTATCATAAATAACGTATTAAGGGGTACCTTCCATTATTCAAAATATCACATTGTCATTAAATCACTCAACTATTCCATCATGAACATTCAACATAAACATGTAAATAATAATAAGAAAAAATATGTAGATCAACCCTTTTATATTTCATTATTAATATTACTTAATTTTTGATTCGAAATACATATAAACATTTATTATTCATCTACATCCTTATTCCATTAATAATGATGTGGAATCCTATTATACAGTAACTCTTTACTTTTACATTTCATATATATTATCATTTTCCATAATAATGTAACCTTTACTCACACCACCTTCTTTGATCCTCTTTAAGAACATTCCACATGGGAAATTTAGTAACATAATGACCATTAATTCCACATTTGAAACTCTAAACCTTCAATGATTTCATAGGGAGGATAATATTCACATCAATTATGTTTACCAAAATATTCTTTTTTCCCTTCCACTCACATGATTTGTGTCATTCTTTTCCAATGTCAAAATAACTTTATGTTTCTCTAAAAAAGTTACATAGATGAATCTTTCCAATTATTAACACAAAGGCAACCACATATTCATGTATATATGGTCTAAATTACCAAAAATATCAATAAACTCCTTCTTTCTCTTCTTTGGTGAGTACAGGTGTTGGTTTAGGCACAAATTTCAATCATGTTACCTGAAAAAATACTAGTTATAATCAAAAAATCATTCAATATAGTGATCATCCCACTTGACTGCTCATCAAAAAATCATCTATCACATTGAATATTAATCCAGTTACATTAGGTTCCCACCCCTGACTAAAACAAGAAGCATACTGTTAGTATTACATATAATTGTAGAAATTCATATAGACATGAAAAGTTTTACTTATGGGATTTATAAATCATGAATCCTAAAATTATATAGGACGCCCTATGTTCATTTTAGGTTATTAATTCATAACTTATATCTAAAACCTTCATGTTCATTCTTGAAGAGTTTGTGAATTTACAATGCATATACACCATGAGTGTCAATCTAGGTGTGAAATAAGGCCCATTTTCGTATACCAGATTATCCTCAGTCATTCCCATAACATTTTATTGGATTTTTCAACACTAGGTACATATGTTCCAAAAACACATCTACTTTTAGTATCATGATAATGATATATTTCTATGAAACCACTCACTCTACAATTGCCTAATATTCTAGGACATTTTACAAAATGTTAACTCATCCTTATACTTATCCTTAGAGACATTGTAATTCCCCGACCCCAGAATCCTAGGGTCAGTGAATTATTACGTATCATTGGCATGATCACAAAATATCAAGTCTCGAAATACTGATTAGTTTAGTATCCATGAAAGTACTACATATATTCATATGTTTTACATTATATCATAAAATGGAAAAATAATACAATGTTGTTTCTATAGACAACACTAAGATCCTTTAGACTATCCCTTCAGGTCAGTCATAATATACATCTTCATATCCTGGGAGAAATAAAACATAGAAAGCAGTGAGATCAAATGATCAGTATGGATAACAATATTGATAAAACTTTTATAAATAAGTATAAAAATTTAAGGAATTGTATAGAACTAAAACAAAACACTTTTCATCATAAACATCATCATAATATTGAAAACAAAAATCAAAATAATTCCATTTACTTAATCACATGGATATTCTACTAGTTTAATAATCACATGCAATATTTATAGCCATTTTGATAATCATGGAATGCATAATGCCAGACATTCATAAACATATAGTCAAGGTCGTGTGCCAAGACTACAAATACGATTTTTCCAAGGCATTGTGCCAAGAAACTAGTTTGTCTCATTAGACCTACCGATGCATCAGGGAGCTATAGTGGGCTCCACCGGTCACTAACAATGTCCAATGCATTTCTCATATAAAAAAGTTTAAACATATGATAAACATTAGTATTAAAACTGGAATATGAAATGTCAATACTTTATCCATAAACCATGAATGGTATGAAAAAACACATCCACAGTAAACATAACAAAAAAACCTTTAATGAAATATGGAAGTTTTGTATCATAATAAATTGACTTCAAACAAAATAAAAATCCATCCAAATATGTTGACATAGATGAAATAATAACCTTTTTAGAGAAATATATCTTTATATTTGGAAAACATTTAAAAGTCACGAAATTATATAAGAAATCAATTTATATTTGAAAATATTTTTATAATCTTTTAGGGGAGGCTTCAAAGATTTTATGATGGTGGAAAACAGCTACACCCACCGTATAAGTTAAAAAACAATTTTACCTTAATTTGGTGGAAATGGTCATAAAGTACCTTGTTTGGAAAATAATGGAAATATTCCATTATAAACATGTTATAAAAGTAAAATAAGGTTATAAATGAATTTAACCCCTATTCTATAAAATATTAAGAATGTTTTGAAAAACATTTTTAAAAAACATGGATGTGTATTATATGGAGGTCCCAGAAAACAACCTCAGAAAATGAAGAGATTGTGAAATTAAGCCTTAACTTTTACCTTTCCATGGTTGAGGTTAAAAAAACCCCTTGTATAATTGTTAAATAATTATAATTAAATTATAAAAGAATCATGTAAAGTAATATTATATCATATATGGTCTTTTAATATTACTTTGGTAATAATATATTGGTATTATCGTTGTTTCTAGTGTTAACAGATTCATTATCCTTTATATTCTTTGTTACATAAGTAATGTCTATTATCGATAGGAGGTATCTTATTAATATTCATAATGTTATTATATCTTTAAATATTATATTTAATCATCTAATGAATATTATTCTTGAATGGATATGATGGGGAATGAATTTCATAGCGTTCCTGGATAAGGTAATCCTTACGTACGCCTGAGCGACAAAATAAATTTATTGATATTAAAATAATATATAATTGAATGGTATATCATATATACATAATCATTATCATGTTATATTTATTATTATCATTAATTACACATCATTTTTATACCAATCCAAATAATAATGTATTGAATAGCAATTATACCACAACATGGATACGGTAAGGGTAAGTACGCACATATGGTCACATGTTATTCAAAGGATGGATAGAATAATGAATATGGTTATACCATATTTATAATAACATAAAAATATATAGAAGATAATGGAGTTTTTATTTTATAATGGAAACAACAATGAAAGATGAAGTGGGAAAAAAAGAAACATGAACGAGGTGGTGAAATATTTACCGCCTCTTTAGGTTCTTCTTTTTGATTTGATCAAAAGGGCACCTTAGGTTGGATATATGACTAAAGATGGAATTTATGATGAAGGGAGTACAGTTTAGAGGGTATTCCGGTAGGTTTTATCTTATCCAAACGCCATTTATGGTGTGAATTAGAGAGAAGGGGAAGTGCCCTCTTATAAGAGGGGTGAGGGGCACCTTAAGAGAAGCTATAAATATTATTTTCTAATAAAATCATTTTCGGTTTCTAATTGAACCAAAATGAATTATTTAAAGTATAAGGTATCTATGGGTCAAAAAATAATCAACCAATATGTTTTAGATAGGTTTGGGTCACTATATTAACTTTATCTTTTAGATTTAACTCTTAGTTAAATAGTTGGACATTTACCCTATCTCTTTGTATTGTTATATTATATGGTTAATAAACATACTAAAAATTTACAAGAAACCCCAAGTGGTGATTTATGAAAAATCTATAATTATATAAGTCTTTTGGCCAAACCTTATATTTTTAGGAATAGAATATCAACAATTAATATAATATTTGTTTTAAAAAAACAATTTTGTGTCAATTGTGATACTATTTGGTATTTTTTTTATAAATTCATAACAAACATTATTACTTCTAAAAAACTAATCTATCCAACCCTAACATGACGTAGAAACCTAGAAAATATTTTAAATTCATAAAAATTCTGAAATTACATTTTTTGGATATTTATAATGTCAATTATTTTAATCATTCATTAATACAGTAATTATTGAATCATCATTGTGTCATAAATAAATTTAATTATTTAATACATAAAATTTATAAATAAAATAAAATTATGTAGGAAATCGTTATATATTTTTAATGAATATTTATAGTCAATTTTATATTATGTATTACCATGTATTAAAAATATTTTAGTTATTAAACATTGAATTTAACACTTTTAACTCTTAAGTGAATTAAAAAAATAATAAATGTCCAAAGCTAATCCAAGTGGACCTAAAGGATAATATTTTATTTCTAAGGTGGTTTTCGGTTAAATTATACTTATCCAATTGAATTAAGACATGTTTTAGGGTAATAATAAAATGATTTTTACCCTTAATTACCCTATTTACTTTTAACCGTGGTAAATAAAAGTAAAAACGATTATATTCACCCAAATTACATTCATTTTATTAAACTAAATTTTACTTAATTATAACAACCATGTCTCTTGGAATTTTGAAATTCAATTCATAGAAGCAGTAAAATTATGTTTTATGTAAATTTGAAAATGCTCCTTGGAGGTGGGTAAAAGACGGTAAAAAGATCAATAAAATTTTTATATTTCAGAAATTAATATAACTTGACTCCAATGATTTTAATTTAACTTATATAGGTATTATGTATATATTTTTACATAAAATAAATTTAAATGAAAAATAATTATATAAATAAAAAGTCGATTTTAAACAATAACTCAATGTTATTTTCAATTCATCAAAAATTAAATGTTTTCAGAAAAATACATAATCTTCACCCTAAGATAATTTTAATATTCCAAATTCAAAAATGAATTGTATTTTACAAATTCCAAAACATAGAGGTTTCATTAATTAATTTAAAATTAATTCCTATTGTCAAAACAAAAAAGTGTATTTTTATGAAATAATAATTATAAAAAGATTGACAATTTTTTATTTCCAATTTCAAAGTGAAATTACTTAAAATTACCATAATTGGATTAAATTGTAAAAATATAATATAATTATACTTCCAAACCATTAAAATGTATAATTCATCACCATAAATTATTTTAACTAAATATGTTGTATTGAGTTAAAATATAGTATTTTTCCCTATTCACCCATATTTGAAAGTTATCAGAAAAACACCAAAAATTTATTAAGACTAAATTCATATGTACCGATTCTAAATAAGATGTTTATTTTGTCAAATTGAATATATAAAATTTTCAAATATTGTATTTAAAAAAGGGTTCTACATTAAAACCTTGTAAAATTGCATTTTTTTTAAAATACTTCTGTTATCTAAAAAAATGAATATGTTCATACATTATGTCTATGAAACTCATAATATGGATTCTAAAATTATAATGATAATATAAAATTAAAAATTCAGTTAATACTATTCATAACCACTTTTGAACGTCTAGTTTGGTAAGTCGTGGTGTGCTTGCACTTAGTGTTGTGTGTAGCGAAAGTAATTTAATTACGTTAAAGAAATAACGTACTATGAAATCATGGGGTGTTACATTCTCCCCTCCTTTAATAAATTGCATCCTCAAAATTTGAAATTGTTCTTTGAAAATAAATGGATAAAAATAGAAAAATACCTTTGCGGAGAACCCACATCGGAAATTGGTTTAATGAAATATAGTCTCAATAAGGGGGAAAGGGAAATAAAAAATTCACCACCAAATTATGATCTCGATTAGGATAACGTTGGTGGAAATTAGAGAGAAATAATTGGAGGAAAAACAAAAATATTATTGGTGGTGATTGAAGTCATCAATCAAAAGAAAAGTGTAAAATTGAGGGCCACAAAGCCATCATTCTATGATGATTTAAAATATCATATGTTCAACAAAATGGAAGGTTTGTTTATTAAATATGGATTGTGAATGGGTACTTTAATTGTGTGTAGGTTATTTGGGACATTATTTGTAAATTTTATTACCTAATTAAGCATAATTTGACTTTAATCACTATGATTAATTTTAATCATTTTTAATAGTCATTTTGGTCAAAAACTAAGTTGATATTTTTAGAATATAAATATTGTACTAATTAAAATTCTGTATATCAGTTCTTCAGAATTCAATTCACAGAAGAAGAAAATTTAATATTAATTATAATCTTACAAATGGGATGAAGTTAACAGTTTTCAAAGTAGAAAAAAGATCAAAAGTTTATTAATATTTCATATTCATTTTAATGTGATATTGATTATAATAAATTAAATTATATTAATAGATATAAAATTTATCTATTTTTACCTTAAAAAGAGTTTAATACCATTTGACATTACTAATTAATTAAATACAAATATATTTTTAAATAAAAATCAATATTTTCACTATTCATAAAAAATGGTGTTTCACGTAAAAATCCCAAAAAATTACCCTAGGATAAATTTTAGATTCTGAATTTAAAAATTATAATTTTTTACCAAATAAAATTTTTAAATGTGTCTAAAAGAAATTGTATTATTTTGAAAAAAAAAAGATATTAAAAGTGGTTTATTCGAGAAAACATTAATTTTAAACATAAAAAGACTTTACCATAAAATCATATCATTCATAATCAAAATTTTTTATTTAATAAAAAATTATAATTTTTATTTGATATGTAATTATTACTTCTAACATTACTACATTTTAAAGGCTTGTTTATAACTAAATGATTTAAATAATTATATCAATAAATTGATGTTTCGTAGAAACATAGTATTTTGTGTAACGTATGTCAAGTTGATGTTTTGAGTGAAAAGAAATGTTTGAAATAGTTTATTGAATGACATAAATGAAAATTTAATTTAATAGGGTAAAATATATTTGTGAGTATAATAATATTTCCATTTACATTCTATCAGTTTTCATATTCATTTATAATAAATTAATAACATTTGTATTCATATAATATTGTATAAACCATATATTTTCATAAATTAGTAAATAATATTCATAACATTCTATTTAGAATCATGGTTTTATCTTATTATATTAAATATTAATATTTTAAGAATATATTATTGTTTAGTAAACCATTGTATTGCATGTTACACAAGTCATCGCGGAAATTCATTGTTGCGTATAACGCAGGTGAACATCAGTGTTCTGTGTGGAGCAGAGCAATGTTTATATTGTGTGTAGTGCCTGATTTAGATGGTGTTGAGTATAAATCAAGACAAAAATAGTGCGTTCAGATTAAATGAACAATTTTTAGTGTTGTATAAAATGAAAAATATCATAAAGGTTAAATTATTTCGTAATAAATTCACAAAATCACATGGCATTACATTCCACCCCCTTCAAAATGAATTTAAATATAAAAATTTGTCTAGGTTATAAATGGTTTAATACTTGGAATTTTCATTCATATAAACCCACATTATAAAAATTAATACAAACTCTTCCTTTATAAATGGAATTTTTGAACCATTATAGTTACCCAAAGAAAGATATAACCGGGTTTTCAAAAAGTTGAACATAGTTTGGGAGTTTAGATTGGACATGGAGGAAAAGGGTATGTATTTATAGGGAGTTATTTAGGTGATGATTGAAAATTAAGTGAATGGTCAAAGAAAAGTTGAGGGCCTCCAAGTCATAAAACTTATATGATTTAAATGGCCCCCGGTTTAATTAAAATTAATCCATTAAGACAACACATTTTCCTTTTTTATCATTATCCTTTCTTTCAGTAATTCTTTTATTGACCAATAATACCAAAAAAGTCGTTCTTTTGTTTTTTTCTATTTCCAAATCATTCATTACTTTAATAAATTGATGTCATGAAATTAACATTGATTCCATAAGCACTAAAAGACACTTTTATCAAATATTAATGCCCATAAATGATTGAAAAGTATATCTATTTATGTTTAACTATTCTTAAAATTCAATATGGTTAATACATCAACTGTTAACATAAAAATTAACAATAAAGTTACATCATAAATAATTATTCATTACAAATAATTAAACATAAACCAAGATATTGTTTTATCCATTGGTAGGCATGAAACCCTTATCATCCATCCATCATGGGTTCATGATCCACATTATTTCGATACTTGATTTGTTTCCGCCAATCATATATGATGTTCTTTTCTAAAACCATGTTAAAAAAATCTCC
The DNA here is from genome assembly GCA_963277665.1 of Viscum album. NCBI lineage: Eukaryota > Viridiplantae > Streptophyta > Magnoliopsida > Santalales > Viscaceae > Viscum > Viscum album. Next base: position 1,077,248,682 of record OY728129.1, read on the forward strand.
TAAATAAATATGATGTACATCCTTGAAATAAGGTTAACCACTATTTGGCCTTTTATCAAAGGTTTTTATTCCAAACATAATGCATAAATACATCCTCTAAAGTTTAACATAAATTTTTGAAGAATGGATAACCGTACGACCCTTATAAAAGATAGAAATGAAATAATTTATAAAGAAAGTCATAAAATCATATTGATATTGATCCCCTATATATCAAAAAGTATTACTTTTTTATCATATTTCAAACATGTGATTATATTAATCTTATATTCCCTTTATACATGGTAATAACCATAATTACCAAAAATCGTTTTGTAAAACATGAATTCTTCATTATTCAATATTATACTAGATATATTCCTTTAATCAAACAATACTAAAAACATCATCAATATTTTCATACCCCACCTATTAACAAGTCCTTCCTTAGTTCCATGGTAATAAGCAATTTTTAATTTACATATTAATAAAAACATTATCTTATCATAAATAACGTATTAAGGGGTACCTTCCATTAGTTAAAATATCACTTTGTTATTAAATCACTCAATTATTCCATCATTAACATTCAACATAAACATGTAAATAATAATAAGAAAAAATATGTAGATCAACCCTTCTATATTTCATCATTCATATTACTTAATTTTTGATTCGAAATACACATCAAAATTTAGTATTCATCTTCATCCTTATTCCATTAATAATGATGTCACTTCCTATTACACAATACCTCTATACTTTTACATTTCATATATATTATCTTTCTCTTTATTAATGTAACCATTAGTCACACCACCTTCTTTGATCCTATTTAAGAGCATTCCACATGGGAAATTTAGTTACATAATGAAAATTAATTCCACATTTGAAACACTAAATCTTCAATGATTTTATAGGGAGGTTAATATTAACATCAATTATGTTTACGAAAATTTTATTTTTCCCTTCCACTCACATGATTTGTGTCCTTCTTTTCGATTTTCAAAATAACTTTACGTTCCTCTAAAAAAGTCACTTAGATGATTCTTTCCAATTATTAACAAAAAGGAAACCACATATTCATTCATATATGGTCTAAATTACCAAAAATCTCAATAAACTTCTTCTTTATCTTATTTGGTGATTACATGAGTTGGTTTAGGTACAAATTTCAATCATGTTACCTGAAAAAATACTTGTTATGATCAAAAATCATTCAATCCAGTGATTATCCCACCTGACTGCTCATCAAAAAATCTTCTACACATTGAATATTAATCCAGTTACATTAGGTTCCCACCACTGACTAAAACCAGAAGCATACTGTTAGTATTACATATAATTGTAGAGATCCATATAGGAATGAAAATTTTTACTTATGGGATTTATTAATCCTGAAACCTAATATAATATAATACACCCTATTTTCATTTTAGTTTATTAATATATAACTTATATCTAAAACCTTCATGGTGGTTCATGAAGAGTTTGTGAATTTACAAAGCTTATACATCATGAGTGTCAATCTAGGTGAGAAATAAGGCCCATTTTCGTATACCATATTATCCTCATTCATTCCAAGAACATTTTATCAGATTTTCCAACACTAGGTACATATGTTCCAAAGACACATCTACTTATAGTATCTTAATAGCGATATATTTCTATGAAACCACTCAGTCTACACTTGACCAAAATTATAGGGAATTTTACAAAATGTTAACTCGTCCTTATACTTATCCTTAGAGATGCTGTTACTCCCCATCCCTAGAATCATAGAGTCGGTGCATTATTACGTATCATTGGAATGATCACAAAATATCAAGTCTCGAAATACTAATTAGTTTAGTATCCTTGAAAGTATTACATATATTCATAAGTTTTACATTATATCATAAAATGTAAAACTACTACAATGTTGTTTCTATAGACAACTCTGAGATCCCTTAGACTATCCCTTCAGGTCAGTCATAATATACATCTTCAATCCTGGGAAAAATAAAACATCGAAAGTGGTGGGCTCAAATGATCAGTAAGGATAACATTGTAGACAAAAATTTTATAAATAAGCATAATAAATTAAGGAAATGTATTGAACTAAAACAAAATACATTTCATCATAAACATAATCATTATATGTAAAATAAAAATCAAAATAATTCCATTTACATACTCACATGGATATTATACTAGTTTAATAATCACATGCAATATCTATAGCCATTTTCATAATGATGGAATGCATAATGCTAGACATTCATAACCACATAGTAAAGGTCGTGTTCCAAGACTACAAATAATATTTTTCCAAGGCATTTTGCCAAGACACTAGTTTGTCTCATTAGACCTACCAATGCATCGAGGAGCTATAGTGGGCTCCACCCGTCAGTTACTATGTCTAATTCATTTCTCATATGAAATGGTTTAAACATAAGATAAACATTAGTATTAAAACTGGAATATGAAATGTCAATACTTTATCCATAAACCATGAATGGTATGAAAAAACACATCCACAGTAAACATATCACAAAAACCTGCAATACATTATGGAATTTTTGTATCATAATAAATCGACTTCAAACAAAATTAAAATCCATCAAAATATGTTGAAATAGATGAAATCATAACCTTTTAGAGAAATATCTCTTTCTATTTGGAAAAAATTTAAAAGTCACACAATTATATAAGAAAACAATTTATTTTTTAAAATATTTTTATAATCTTGTAAAAGAAGCTTTGAAGATGTTATGAAGGTGGAAAATAGCTGCACCCGCTGTATAAGTTAAAAAAACATTCTTACCTTAATTTTGAGGAAATGGTCATAAAGTACCTTGTTTGGAAAATGATGGAAAGATTCCATTATAAACATGTTATAAAAGTAAAACAAGGGTATAAATTACTTTAACCCATATTCTATAAAATACAAGAATGTTTTGAAAAACATTTTTAAGAAACATGGATGTGTATGATATGGAGGTCCCAGAAAACAACCTCGGAAAATGAAGAGATTGTGAAATTAAGAATTAATTTGTACTTTTCCTTTGTTGAGGTTAAAAAAACCTCTTGTACAATTGTTAAATAATTATAATTAAATTATAAAAGAATCATATATAGTAATATTATATAATATATGGTCTTTTAATATTGCTTTGTTAATAATATCATTGTATTATTGTTGTTTCTGGTGTTAACTGATTCATTATCATTTATATTCTTTGTTACAAAAGTAATGTCTATTATCGATAGGAGGTATCTTATTAATATTCAGAATGTTATTATTTCTTTAAATATTATATTTAATCATCTAATGATAATTATTCTTGAATGGATACGATAGAGAATGAATTTCATCGCGTTCCAGGATATGGTAATCTGTACGTTCGCCCGAGTGACAAAATAAATGTATTGATATTAAAATAATATATAATTGGATGTTATAAAATATATACATAATAATTGTCATGTTATATTTATTATTATCATTAATTGCAAATCATTTTTATACCCATCCAAATAATAATGTATTGAATAACAATTACACCACAACATGGATACAGTAAGTCGTAAGTACGCACATATGGTGACATGTCATTCAAAAGATGGATAGAATAATGAATATGGTTGTACCATATTGATAATATCATAAAAATATATAGAATATAATAGATTTGTTATTTTATAATGTAGACAACAAAGAAAGAGGAAGTGGGAAAAAAGGAACATGAAAGAGGTGATGAAATATTTACCTCTTCTTCAGGTTCTTCTTTTTGATTTTATCAAAAGGGATCCTTAGTTTGGATTTATGACTAAATATTGAATTTTTGATTAAGGTAGTATAGTTTAGAGGGTATTGGGGTAGGTTTTGGCTTATCTAAACGCCATTTATGGTGTTAATTAGAGAGAAGGGGAAGTGCCCTCTTATAAGAGGGGTGAGGGGCACCTTAAGAGAACCTATAAATATTATTTTCTAATAAAATAATTTTAGGTTTATAATGGAACCAAAATTAATTATTTAATGTATAAGGTTGCGATGGGTCGAAAAACAATCAACTAATAGGTTTTAGATAGGTTTTGGTCACTATATTAACTTTACCTTTTAGATTTAACTCTTAGTTAAATAGTTTGACATTTACCCTGTCTCTTTGTATTGTTATATTATATGGTTAATTAACATACTAAAGACTTACAAGAAATCCCAAGTGGTCATTTATGATTAATATATAATTATATAAGTCTTTTGGTAGAACCTTATATTTTTAGGAACAGAATATCAACAATTAATATAATATTTGTTTTAAAAAAACTATTTTATGTCAATTTTGATACTATTTGGTATTATGTTTTATTATAAATTCATAACAACATTATTACGTGGAAAAAATTCATCTATCTAACCCTAACATGACATAGAAACCTATAAAATTTGTCTAATTCATAAAAATTCTGAAATTACATTATTTTGATATTTATAATGTCAATTATTTTAATCTTTCATTAATACGGTAATTATTACACCATCACTGTGTCATAAATAAATTTAATTATTTATTGTATAAAATTTATAAATAAAATAAATTATGTATGAAATCGTTATATATTTTTAATGAATATTTATAGTTGAATATATATTATGTATTACCCTATATTAAAAATATTTTATTTATTAATCATTGAATTTAACACTTTTAACTCTTCATTGAATTAAAAAATATTAAATGTCCAAATCTAATCCAAGTGGAATTAAGGATCATATTTTATTCCTATGGTTGTTTTTGGTTAAATTATACAAATCCAATAGAATTAAGACATGTTTTAGGGTAATAATAATATAATTTTTACCCTTAATTATCCTATTTACTTTTAACCGTGGTAAATAAAAGTAAAAAAGATTCTATTCACCCAAAATTACATTCATCTTATTAAACTACATTTTACTTACTTATACCTACAATGTATCTTGGAATTTTGAAATTCATTTCATAGAAGCGGTAAAATTATGTTTTATGTAAATTCGAAAATGCTCCTAGGAGGTGGGTAAAACACGGTAAAAAGATAAATAAAATTTTTATATTTTAGAAATTAATGTAACTTGACTCCAATGAATTGAATTGAACTTATATAAGTATTATGTATATATATTTACCTAAAATAAATTTAAATAAAAAATAATTATTTATATAAAAAGTCGATTTTAAACAATAACTTAGTGTTATTAACAATTCATCAAAAATTAAATATTTTCAGAAAAATACATAATATTAACCCTAAGATAATTTTGATATTCCAAATTCAAAAATGAATTGTATTTTACAAATTCCAAAACATATAGGTTTCATTAAGTAATTTAAAATTAATTCCCATCGTCAAAACCAAAAAGTGTATTTTTATGAAATAATAACTATAAAAAGATTGACACTTGTTTATTTCCAATTTCAATGTGAAATTACTTACAATTACCATCATTGGATTAAATTGTAAAAATATAATATAATTATACTTCCAAACCATTAAAATTTATAATTCATCACCATAAATTATTTTGATTAAATATGTTGTTTTGAGTTAAAATATAGTATTTTTCCCTATTCACCCATATTTGAAAGATATCAGAAAAACACCAAAAATTTATTAAAACTAAATTATTATGTCCCGATTCTAAAGAAGATGTTTATTTTGTAAAATTGAATATATAAAATTTTCAAATATTATATTTAAAAAGGGTTCTCCATTAAAAGGTTGTAAAATTGCATTTTTTATAAAATACTTATTTTATCTAAAAAAATGAATTTGTTCATAAATTATGTCTATGAAACTCATAATATGGATTCTAAAATTATAATGATAATATAAAATTAAAAATTCAGTTAATACTATTCATAACTGCTTTTGAACGTCTAGTTTGGTAAGTCGTGGTGTGCTTGAACTCATTATTGTGTGTAGTGAGAGTTATTTAATTACGTTGAAGAAATAACGTCATATGAAATCTTGGGGTGTTACATTCTCCCATACTTTAATAAATTGTGTCCGCAAAATTGGAAATTGTTCTTTGAAAATAAATGGTTAAAAATAGAAAAATACCTTTGCGGAGAACCCACATCGGAATTTGGTTTAAGAAAATTTATTCTTGATAAGGGGGAAAGGGAAATAAAAATTTCACCACCAAATAATGATCTCAATTAGGATAACGTTGCTGGAAATTAGAGAGACATAATTGGAGGAAAAAAAATATTATTGGTGGTGATTGAAGTCATCAATAAAAAAATATGTAAAATTGAGGGCCACAAAGCCATCAATCTATGATGATTTAAAATATAATCGGTTCAACAAAACATAAATTTTTAGGATAAAACATTTTTGGATTTAAGATCCCTTAACTAAAGATTTAGAATTAATTTATTCATAAAAAATATAATTTACAAATAGAGTTCCATCCTTTAACTAATTTCTACCACAAACTCGTCTTTCATTATAAAAGATAATATAACGTAAAAATACTCTATTTATCTTAATTGTATATGGTTCTAGAAAATGAATTTATAATTCATCAATCATACCATTTAAAAAAACTACATTATACAATCCATGACATCACGTAGGCCTTTAGTAGTTGATGCATCCTTGTCATCCTTCGGTTGTGGGTTCAAGTCTCGCGGACTTCTCAGATGATGCTGGTTATCGCCTGACCTCTGGGTTGTCCTTTTATAAAAAATCCAAAAATAATAATCTTTAGAAATGATTTTACCTTAAAAATAGAATCCAATGTCAAACTTAATCTATTCCAACCTTTATAGATATCCAAAATACCTCTATCCTAACTCACAGTAAAAAATTTATAAAGAAGTTAAACACAATGAATATCCCTTTTTCAAAGTAATAACATGTGATTACCTTCATCATGTATTCTTTTAAAACATAGTAACACCCTAAATTACCGTAAAACCTTATTGATTACTTTCATGCTCCCTTATTCTTTATAGAATACTGGATATACTCATTATATCCAAAAATGTTGTAAACTCCAACAATAATATAATATAAAAACCATTAATCATTTCCAAGGTAGTCAACAATATATAATATAATTTATCCAAACCAACCATCTCTAATTAAAAAATTACTACCTTAGTATTAGGACCATATAATCTCAAATTCCCAATGAAATAGTACTGTAGTAAAATCCTTATTTATTTACATAATTCATATAACCATTTTATCGTTTATGCAACACTTAAAATGACACAATACTTTAATAACAACATAAGAACTCTTAATCATTCAGTTTCATCATTGATGGTATCATAACTTGATTCTTATCCGATAACAGTATTTGGGGTATACTCTGATGATTTGGACATTGATTCGTGTAGTGTGCCAACTCATTGTAGATGAATCATTGTACAATTGAAACCATTTTCTCGCCCTATACATCACCTACATAGTTTCATTTTTCTCCCCACAAATAACAAACTCCCATTACATTCATGCATTTACCAGGGTGATTCCTTCCACCTTTATCACATATGGTAATCTACTTCTTTCATCTCTTCTATTTATCCATATTTCTCTATACCATCCTTTTATTCTCTTTCTTCCCTTCAAATCCATAGGACTCAATCAATTATTTACGTATCATATTAACACATAATATTATTTTTCATATGTTGAGAATACATGGGAGACTATTTCCTTTCTAAATTTTGGTTTAATATTGTGAAAGTTATAATCCTTCTTACTCTTTGGATCATACATATTGATGGGGTTCACATTCATTCTATAGGGAGCCATTTCTATACAATGGCATACACAAGGTCAGTTTATGAATTGAAATGAATAATTCCAAACAAGTAAAATACCAAACGTAAATTGAACTATATATGGATATAATCCATAATCATAAAAATACTTTATTTGAGAAGGTATATACTCATAAATCCTTCATAATGGTTTGTTAGGAAAATTAGAATTATCCTAAGTATATCCCCCAAGAGTGTCATAACCAAGAGTGTAGCTAGGCCCATTGTCGTGCACCAGTTCCCGTTCGAGTCTAGATTAAAGTGGTGTTTTCAGGTTTTACCCCTAGGTACATCTTTTCCATAGCTGTCTCAACCTGCTCGTACCCAGATAGTTATGTATTTCTTGGAAAACTCACAGAATATCTACAATACCCAAAATCTAGGACGTTCTTTTATACTAATCTTAATAGACTATCTTATGTATATGTTATATAATAAGAGTTTATCTAAATCAAGATTATATGGATTGTACTAAACATCCTATAATACCAACTGTAATGCCCCAACCCCGGTTAACCAGAGTTTGTGCATTATTATGTATCATTGGCATGATCACAAAAGATCAATTCTCGATTGACTGATTAGTTTAGTAGCCTTGGAAGTATTGGATACGTTCATAATGTTTAAATTACACCATAAAATGGAAAACTATAACAACATTGTTTCCAATGAAAACATTGAGATCCCATAGACTATCCATGCAGGTCAGTTATAATACACTTCTTCGCATCTTGGGAAAAATAAAAAATAGAAAGGGGTGAGCTCTGATGCTTAGTAAGGATAACCATATAGCAGAAATTTTTTTAAATATGCATAAACATTTATGGAAATAGATATGAACCAAAACAAACTACATTTCAAAAAAACTTCATCATAATATAGAAAATATAAATCAAAATAATTATATTTACATACTTACATGGATATTCTACTAGTGGAATAATCACATGCATTTTATCAATAGCCACTTTCATAATAAAGGAATGCATAATGTCAGACTTTCATAACCACATACTCAAGGCCTTGTGTCAGGACTACAAATAATATTTTTTCAAGGCCTTGTTCCAAGAAATGAATTTGTCTCATGAGACCTACCGATGCATCAAGGAGATATAGCAGGCTACACCCGTCACTTACTATGTCCAATGCATTCCTCATATAAAAAGGTTTAAACGTAATATAAACATTCGTATTACAAATGGCATACAAAATTTCAATACTTTATCCATAAAACATGAATGGTATGAAATAACACATCCATAGTGAAACATATCACAAAACTATCAATACAATATGGATGTTTTGTATCATAATAAATCAACTTCAAAAAAACCTAAAATCCATCAAAGGATGTTCACACCAATGAAATCAAAACCTTTTTAGAGAAATACATCTTTCTATTTTGAATTCATTAAAAGTAACATAATTATATAAGAAAAAATTAATGTTGGAAAATATTCTTATAATCTTGTTAGGTAAGCTTCGATGATGTTATAATGGGGGAAAATAGCCGCACCCGATGTATAAGTTAAAAAAATCATTCTTACCTTAATTTTGTTGAAAAGGTCATAAAGAACCTTGTTTGCAAAATGACCAAAAGAATCCATTATAAAAATATTATAAATGTAAAATAAGGGTATAAATTACTTTAACCCATTGATTATAAAATAGTAAAAAAAATTAAGTACATTTTTATGAAACATGGATGTGGATGATATAGAGGACCCAAAAAACATCCTCAGATAATGAAGAGATTGAGAAATTAATCATTAACTTGTACTTTTCCTTCATCGAGGGTAGGTAATCCTCCAGTATAATTGTGAAATAATTGTTATAAAATTATACTAGAATCATATACATTTATATGATATCATATATGGTCTTCTAACATATCTTTGTTAATAATATATTAGTATTATCGTCGTTTCGTGTGTTAACTGATTCGTTTTCATTTATAGGCTTTGTTACATAAGTAATGTTTGTTTGGGATGGGATGTATCTTATTCATATTATTAATGATATTAAGTCTTTAAATATTATTTTTAATCATCTAATTAAAATTAGTCTTCAATGGATACAATGGGGAATGATTCTCATCGCATTTGTGGAGGCGGTAATCCGTACGTACGCACGAGCGACAATATCATTTTTTTGATATTAAAATAATATATAATTGGATGGTATATCATATATAAAGAATAATTATCATTTTATATTTATTATAAACATAAATTACACATCATTATTATACCCATACAAATTATAATATATTGAATAACAATTACACCATGATGTGAAGACGAGAATCCATACGTACGCATGTATGGTGACTTGTCATTCAAAGGATGGATAGAATAATGAATATGTGTGTACCATATTTTTAATAACATCAAGGCATATAGAAGATACTAGATTTATTATTTTATAATGGAAACAACAAATAAAGAGGATGTGGAATATGATGGAACTTGAAAGAAGTGATGAAATATTTACCACTTCTTAGTGTTCTTCAATTTTATTTGATAAAAAGGTCTCCATAGGATAGATTTATGATGACAGTAGAGCCTCTAGGATGAATGTCGGATAGTTGAAAGGGTATTTGGATAGGTTTTGGCTGATACAAATGGCATTTAGGGTGTGAATTATAGAGAAGGGGAAGTTCCCTTTTATAAGAGGGGTGAGGGGCACCATAAGAAAAGCTAGAAATATTATTTTATAATAAAATCATTTTGGGTTTCTAATATCTTGAAAATAAAATATTTATACCATACGGGGTGGATTGGTCGAAAACCACTAAACCAATAGGTTTTATAAAGGTTTGGGTTACTATATTAACTATATTTTTTATATTCAACTCTTAGTAATATAGTTTGACATTTATCATGTCTCTTTTTATTTTTCTGTTATATGGTTAATAAAATTACTATAAATATGAAAGAGAACCACAAGTGGTTTATTAATGATATCCCTATCATTATATAAGTCTTTTGGATGATCCTTATATTTTTAGTAATACAATATCAATTATTGATATACTATTTGTTTTAAAAAATATTTTATGTCAATTTTGACACTATTTGGTAATTTTTTATAGATTCATAAAAACATTATTACTTCTAAAAAACTCATAAAACCATCCCTAACATGTCATAGTTACTTTTAAAATTAGTGTAATTCAAAAAAATTCTCAAATTTCATTTATTTGTATATTTAAAATGACAATTATTTTAATCTTTCATTAATATGGTAATTACTACATCATCATTGTGTCATAAATAAATTTAATTATTGAATTTATAAAAATTATAAATGAAATAAAAATATTTGTTAAGTCTTTTTATCTTTTTAATGAATATTTATAGTCGAATTTATCTTATGTATAACCCTATATTAAAATTGTTTTAGTTATTAAACATTGAATTTAACACTTTTAACTCGTATTTGAATTAAATAATAATAAATGTCCAAATCTAATCTAGGGGGACCTAAAAGATCATATTTTATTCCTAAGGTTGTTTTTAGTCTAATTATACTTAACCAATAGAATTATGATATGTGTTAGTTTAATAATAATATCATTTTTCCCATTAATTTCCATATTTACTTTTAACTGTGGTAAATAAAAGTAAAAAATTGTATTCACCAAAAATTATTTTCATCTTATTGAACCACATTTTACTTACTAATATCAATATTTTCTTTCAGATTTTTGAAATTCAGCTCACAGAAGCTGTAAAAGTTTGTTTTCTGTACATTTACAAATGCTCCTTGGAGGACGGTAAAAGACGGTAAAAAGTTCTATAAATTATTTATAAAAAACTTATTATAAATTGACTCCATTGAATTACAATGATCTTATATAGCTATTATATATCTATTTTGACATAAAAATTTTAAATAAAATAATTAATTATTTAAATTAAAAATTAGTTTTAAACAATAACTCAGTGTTCTTCACTATTTATATAAAATTGAATGTTTTCATAAAAATACCAAAAAATAATCCTAAGATAATTTTAAAATTCCGAATTCAAAAAAGAATTCTATTTTACCCATTTAAAAACATATATTTTTCATTAATTAATTTAAAATTAATTCCCGTTGTCATAACCAAATGGTCTATTTTTACGAAATTATGACTATAAAAAGATTTACACATGTTTATGTCTAATTTCAATGTGAAATTATTTACAATGACCATCATTGTATTAAATTGTAAAAATATAATCTAATTATATTTCCAAACCATTAAAAATTATAATTAATCAAAATAAATTATTATGATTAAATAGGTTTTTTTGAGTTAAAATATTGTATTTTCTCATATTCACCCAAATATAAAAGTTATCAGAATAACACCAAAAATGTGTTGAAGCTAAAATATTTTTTCCTGATTTCAAAGAAGATGATTATTTATTGAAATTGATTATATAAAAGTTTCAGATACTGGTTTAAAAAATGTTTCTCCATTTAAAAGGTAGTAAAATTCCATTTTTTTGTAAAATACTATTTTTATCTGAAAAATTTAAATTTTTTATTACATTATATCTAAGAAAATCATAATAAGGATTATAAAATTTTAAGGATAATATAAAATTAAAATTTCAATTAATACTATTCAGAACCGCCTTTTAAAGGCGATTTTGGTATGTCATGTTGCGCTTGAACCCAGTGTTGCGTGTAGTGAAAGTTATTGAATTACATAGAAAAAATAACGTACTATGAAATATTGGGGTGTTAAAAACATCCCTAGACATATCCTTAGAAATATACCTAAGGAACCCACTTATGTTTTCTAATCCTAGTTTCCAAAGTTTGATAAAAAATTTACTTTGATACCAACTATAGTGACCTATGATTTACATACATGTATATTAAAACATTTTTGATGAATATTTAGTAAATTAAAATAATGAATGGTTGAGGGCCATAATAGTTTAGTGTCTCTGGAAACCAGGAAAAAATATTCTATCCTGGTGAAAAATTTTCGTCATCTACCATAAATATCTCAACCTTTAGTAATTATTCCTGAAACATTTCTTAATAACTGTGGGTAAGGAAATATAAGAAAGGGGTGTTCCCAAGTGACCAGTAAGGGTAAAAAAGGGATATATGTAATCATAATCATGAGAATAAGTGCATGAGAACCTGATCATGAAAATATAAGACGACACCTCGCATATCAAATATCATATACATGAATCATTTCATAAATAATGGCATTTCAGAAGCCATGAATCGTAAGGAAATAGATAATATAACCCATAAAATAATAAGATATGAATAAAACATAGAATTGTGGAAAACACATAAGAATATAATATGATTTCTATAGAATCCATGGTATTACTACCAATAACATCTTAGTATTATAGGTACACTCCCCATACCATATATTTAATCATGGTTTACTCCCATATCCATCTTCATACATGATTTCACTCCTCATACCATCTTGGTATTCATGGTTTCCTTTCTTGGATATCTTTGTATCATGTGTTCACTAGTCATTCCATCTTGGTGGTCATAGTTCAATCCCAAGGCCATATTAGTAGTCTATGATAATTACCATGATCATCTTAGTTTATCTCTTGACTTATAAATATTTACCATGTGCATTGGAGGGAGATATGGGTCACACCCATCATATAATGAAATCATACTTACATGTTCCACAAGATCATAAATAATCATATCATAACCCATGAAATTAAATGGGTATCATAAACATGATAAAATAACATAACCTATGGAAAAATATATATCTTCCTTAATCATTCTATCAAAATCATAACCTGTGATAGAGAAATTGATTTCATAAACATATAACCTATGAAATAGAAATGAGTTTCATAAAGACTATGGCATTATGCATAACCCATACATAGAAAAGATATGAATGGAACCATTAGATCATTTCCTAGAAAAGAGTGTGTAATATGAATAATTATAGTCATAGATTGAAAATAATATTAAAATATATTTCCAAAAAAGTTATTGGGGAAAATATACCCTTTTTAAAAAAAATATTTTTATTGCATAAAATAATTTCCCTAGAAAATACCCTGAAAACATATAAAAGAAAACATAAAATCAATTTTGAAAACCTTTTTCCATGAAAACAAATAAAATATTATTCAAAAAATTTTAAAAAACTTTTTCTTTAAAAACACATGGAACACTTATTAAGGAAGATTGATAATTTTTTTAAAACATTTGGACATGAAAAAATATTAAAGAATCATGAAAACATTTTGACCAAAAAACATAGGAAAATAATTTGAAAACATAAAAATGAATCATGAAGATGATTTCAAAACCATTTCTCTAAAAGTTATTTGAAAACATGGAAAAAATATTTCAAATGTTATCAAACCCATTTCATTGAAAATACATGAAAACGTATAAATAATTCTTGAAATTTTATGGAAAATAGTTTATTTAAAATTACTTTGAAAATTTATAAATATGGTTTGAAATTATTTTGAATAATTTTTAAAACATAAAACATTTTTCAAAAGATTTTTCATCAAAAACCACTTTAAAAATAATGAATATCATAAATTTTATAATAAAATGTTATTTATAAAAAGAATGATTTTTTAATCATGTAAATTATGCTTCAAGGGAATAATGGTGGGTATATTTGTACATATCCTATGAGGTAAAAAAACATTCCTTTTTTATGGTGTAATGGTTTTAGAAATGCCACATTTGGAAAGTGGTGAGATGATTATTTTGTAAACAATGGAAAATGAAAAAAAAAGATAAAAATTTATTTTAATGATCATATGATATTATTATAATATTCTTCTGAACCCTTTTTATAAATCACGGTTTTGAAGGAACTCATATTTCTGAGTGAAGAGAGGGTAAATCTAGGATTCCTTAAAAACCCTTTGTTACATATGTACCAAATAATGGAAAAATGGTAACAACAAATGAATATATTATGAATCACTATATGAGAGTAAATTTCATTACTTTTACTTAGTTATTAATCATATGATTTCCTCAAAGTATTAATAAGCACAAACAATCTCAAAAATAGATGAGCTTGTTTCAATAAAATGTTATCACAATGTAACATGGGATCATACTCTCCATATAATAGAATAAAATGATATGAAGATTCAAATATCAATAGAATAATTATATTCATGATATAACATGTAAAATGGAAATGTATACACCTAAAAAATGTCTACTTGCATAAAAATCATGAGTCGTAAAGAAGGATAATTGAGACAAATCATTTTTACCGATTTGGAATCTTAGGAAACATAAACCACATAAAAGAAAGATCATAAAATGTATATTTTAATACACATATATTTAATTGTAATCTAAATATAATAAAATCATTTTAAGTACTTATACCATACTTAATGGAAGTGTGGCTAACATACCATATATCTCACAGAAATTTGAAGAGAGATTAAATCCCCTTACCTTGTGTCTTGACTCTCACCGTGGACATTCAAAACTCATGTATGATAAATACAAATTTATTATACATATTTTACAAAACAATTTTATTATATCTAATATAATATATGGTTTTATAATGACATTATATTGTTTTTTTGTTTACAATCCTTTGTTAAGGTTTTCACATTAGGAAATATTCTCTTTATTATTCCCATGTGTCTTAATTAGTTATATCTTTGGTATTTATAATTTATATAGTTATATAAATAATTTAAACCATCATATAAATATAATTTCTATACATTATATGTTTATTATAATTATCTAGGTAATATATTAGTTTGAAATGGAATATAACATTGTTGGAGACAGTAGGCCGTAAGTACGCAAGAACCCTATTTCCTTTTAATTGTCGTGTTGATAGGATGAAGTTAAAAGAATTATACGTATATATATATGTATATATATAATTATTATATTATATTTATAATTTCATATATATGTTATATATTCACTAAAATAATCTTTAATACAATCCATGTGGTGTATTAACATCCTCAAACGAAATTATTGTATTAACACAAAGATGAAACTAAAAATGATATGTATTGTATAAAATTAATGACAAATATTAACGAAATAAAAAATTAAATATATGAAATATATAAATATAGTTTACCTTATAATGGCCACCATGGTAGGCGGTAATGGAATAATGAACAATCGCCTTTCTGTGAGACAGTAGTTTACCATACACAGAAATAGTACATTTGTTAACCATTAGATGGAGGTGTGATTACATGTAGGTTCAACGATTTACATAAACACATCCAATAATATCATGGATACTGGTGTTTTTATATAACTATATAATAAAGTGATTTTATTTGTGTGGATAAATAAAATAAAAGAAAGGACTTAACAAAAGGCATCACCTCTTAATTGGGTAACTCCTTTTGGTTTGTGCCAAAAGGCTTTCTTGTATTGACATATTAAATCTATAAGTCTTAAAGAAGAAAGGGATGATTTATTGGAAGTTAATTGTGTAGGTATTATCCTAAATTATGATGTTTTAGTGTTGTGAATAACAGAGAGAGGTGGGGGCCTTTCATTTTTAAGGAGAATGACTCGTTGGGGATTTTTGAAATCCAGTTAGCTATATACTTGTATTTACTAAAGAAAAGTCATCCCAAACCAACATAAATCAATCATGGAATGTGTGTTTCCAATATATAGACATATAATGGGTATTTTTTAAGTTTCTAGTTGATTTGGGCCCTTAATTTTGTGGTTTAGACCCTAATTAAACTTACTTCAACATTAACCACTGTGATTAATTTGAATAACATTTACTAATATTTTTATAAAAATTAATTGAATATTATTAGAAATTAATATGATTACTATTATAGTGGTGTATGTTAATTTTTTAAAATTCAATTAACTGAAGTGGAAGTTTATGATTAATGTTAAACCCACATACTGGACAAAGTTACTAGTTTTTAAATTAAGATGAAGTTAAAAACAATATTAATGTTTTATATTAATATTCAATGTGAAATTGACTATAATGAACTAAATTGTATTAATATATGTAATATATATCTATTGAGACCTTAAAATAAATTTATAATTTCATTTTACATTAATAATTAATTAAAAAATTTCATTTTTAACTAAAACAACATTTTTACTATTCATAAAAAATTGTCATTTCATAGAAAATCCAAAAAAAATTACCCTAGGCTAATTTCAGAGATATGAATTAAAAAATGATGTTTATTATAAAATATTCAATTTATAAGTTCATCTAAAATCAATTTTAATATTTTTCACAGAATGACGTCAAAAGTGGATTATTCGAGAAAATTATATTTATAAACATAAAAGTATTTACCAAAAATCATATCATACATTATTAATATGTTTATATATATATAATTTATAAAACATATTTTATAAGTAGTTATTAATAGTCATATTTATGTGTTTTAAAAGATATCCTTTAAATAACACGTTTAAATAATTATAACAAAATGATGTTTCATAGAAACCAGAAATTTCGTGTAACATATGCCTATTTGATGTCCTATGTGAAGGGAATTTTTTAATTAGTAAACTAAAATAAAAAAATGAATATTGCATTTTTTATGGTAAAATAGTTATGTGACAATAATAATATTTCTTATTATAATCAATCTGATTTCATTTTAATTTATATTTAATTGTCATCTTATGAATTCATATTACATTATATAAACCATATATTTTCATAAATTTTTTAATAACATTCGTAACATATAATTTAACATCAAGTCATTATATTATTATATTAAAAATTCATATTTTAATAATATATTATTTTTGATAATCCTTTTTTTGTGATATGTCAGTCATCGAGGAACGTCATTGTTTCATATAATGAAAGTGAAACTCGGTGTTATTTGCAGAGCATGCCAATGTTTATGTTGCGTGTAGTGTACAATTAAATTGGTGTCGAGTAAAAACTAAGAAAAGTATTTTTATTTAATATATAATTTTCTATCATCAATTTTCCATTATGTAAAAAATTTAAAAAAGTAAAAATTAATTCTAAAAAAATTACAAAATATCATGGTATTACATGTCTCATGGAGGTTAATGGTGTTAGCATATCTGATGTTCTATCTGTGTAGGTTTAAGAGCACCCACACTCAGACCCATACTTCTATGTTGAGGAGAATTAAACACTTATTCAAATTAATATCCCAAAAAAAATTGCCAGTGAATAAGGACGTGATAGTAAATGTAATGCATAAGAAAGATATTAAAATCTACGTGCTCACTATGGTTACCAAAGAAGGTTTCCCTAGATTTCACATTCTTTGATCATTATAAAATAGTATCTTATTTTTAATTTATTCAATATCATACATTATCATGATATCAATGGAATGTAAATTTTTTATAAATATATTATCAAAAATATACATTCAATATATAAGTCAATGAAGTCATAACCAATATCATAACATGCTTTTGAATCTATAATTTTAAAAAAAGTTTTTAATTTATTAAAACCCATTTTATGAAATTTTTTAGTAATTGAAATAAATATAATTAAATTAAATGAAAAGGAAAAATAATAAAACAAACATATCATTCTATTATGTAACTAAATTAATATAATTACAGTAGTATTAACCTAAGAATCCCATATCAAGGTAAATATATTGAATTGTGAACATATTTGGTTTCTTCTATATATTACCCACCACTAATTTATGCTTCTCATTAATTATAACAATTTGAAAATTTCATTCATAGAATAAAATATTTTGGTCAACATAAATGGGGGTTCAAGGGTGTCAATTTGGTCCCCACCATCATGAAAAATATTTCATGGTAATACATCAATAATGACACTAAAATTTTGTATAGAATGATATGTCACATAAAACACTTTTTTCGTTTGATGCTATGATATATGGTATATTGATATCCAGGAAGAGATTCATGATAATAACTCTAAATCCACATTCATCATTAAATTTACCATGACATTTCATTGAGTCAAACCATTTTAATTTCATTATAGTGACTCGACCATGAGAGTAGTAATCCAATAACAATATTTCCTCAATAAGTGAATAATAAGACACATTTGCATATCGAGGCCAACTATATGATGCAATTTAATAATATATCACTATTGATGTTTATATTTGTTAATCATTCTGGGTTTTTATATTCAATTCTTGATTATTTGTAACAAATTTATACCTATTTATTATTAATGATTTTTATTCTTGACAAAAATAATTAG
The DNA here is from genome assembly GCA_963277665.1 of Viscum album. Lineage (NCBI taxonomy): Eukaryota > Viridiplantae > Streptophyta > Magnoliopsida > Santalales > Viscaceae > Viscum > Viscum album. The sequence goes on from OY728129.1 coordinate 1,077,267,696, forward strand.
GACCAAAATCTTATGCTCTTAATTATTTAGATACATAGTCAATAGGTAAAATCAATACCTGAAATATATATGAATAATATAATTAAATTAATATTTATATTTTATGTTAAATAAATAAATTGAAATACCTTTGATATCAACAAAGTATGAAATCGTTTCTATACAAAGACTCCATCCTTCTCAAATACAAATATCTCTGAACTCTAGATATAGTTTTCTTATGTTCCCTATATAAAATGATAAAAAAAATTATGGTACATGAGAAATGAAATTATAAAAGAATACATATAAAGATTCATATTACTATCTTGATATAGTCATAAAAACATAGTTAATGAAGAATGTGAAATGTGCTTTATCCCTCTCTTTATGGCTCAATGTACCCAATGAATATGACCCAAAAATTATTTCTGTTTACAGAAGAGATGGAAATGATTCAGCAATTTTTTCATACGTCCCATCTTTATTTCTCATTTTCCGGTTACATCTTGTTCCGACATCATAAAATACACTAAATAAAAATCCACAAATTCTTAAGAATGTTAACCTCGCACAATGGAACCTTAATGAGGATTCTTGATTCAAAGATAAGATTTAGTTAGGAGCATTTTTCTTTTAGTGGGATAGATACACTAAAAGAAACGGGTCCCCCAAAAAGTTTTTTATTTGGATTATGAATAATTAAATGAAACATTCAAGTGAAAAATGATAGAAGGAAAATCGTTTCCAACTCATACAAAATTAATGGTGCATCTTGTATAATTTTTATCAACAATGATAATTATATACTTTTTGAAAAAAGTTATATTTAAAAATAGGATCAATGAATTGATGTCACTCGTACATTATTGGATATTAAATTCCTGATTTGTTTTGGAATAAATTCATGAATAAGGATGTGATAATAATTAGTTTTCTGGAATTTTAATTTTAAATCCTTTATATTGAATCCTCTAGATATGTTTCTAGAATATACATCAGGTTTTTTTATATTCTCCAATAATTCTAGAAATTGATTTCTCTCAAATGGTTTCTTCACATAATAATCCTAGGGAACTATCCATTTTTTTCAATGGTACACACATGATATAGTTTTGGTAGAATACCACAATATAACAATCCTCGATGAGATAGTAAGTCATATTTGGTATTCCACTTAATATTTAGAGTAAATTAAATAAAAATTTCAAATATATTTTCTATAATGTTAATTATATCTAACCAATGACATGATAAATTGGTTTACCAACATAGAAAATCCAAAAATATCATTTTTGCCTTCCAATTGTTAGTGGATTCAGTGCCAATATTATTCCTTGTTTTCGATTTCCTCTTTCCATCTCCTCATGAAAAATTGATATCTTTCAATTCATTAATCACATCTCTTCTTATCATGAGTTGAGTTATTCTTTAGTGTCAACAATATTATCAAACCTGTAATGAATCTTCTTATTTTTATAATCCATGGGAATAAATCCATGATTCCCCATGAAACTATAACATCAATGATATTTATGTCTTCTAGATCCTGTATTATTTAAACAAATAGAAAATTCTAGTTTTCACTCAATTCTTCAAATAGAAATTATTACATAACATGGGAAATAATTTTTATTTCATAGAAGAGAGGCACACATATGAAATATATTTTTTGAAGAAGCACCCAATGTGCGCAAACCCTTATCCCAAAGCAAAATCAACTATATTATTAAAGTATTTATAAATACATATATATCATTGTTAAGATAAAATGTTATAGATATTATTATTCTCATTAATGTTAATTGTTGTATCATATAAATCCATGAATGGATTTCAAAAATGTGAATAAAAATTGGACATGTGTTTTAAGAAGAAATACTAAGACTAAATATATTAAAAAATCATAGGATTGACCCAACATGACATTATAGACCTCATATTAAAAAATAGGATGTTATTCATCAAATATATTCCATGAAAAAAATCATCATTCAAAATGATCACAATACATCGAAAATCCCAAAATAAATTCTAGATAATAAAAATAGAATCAATTTATAAAAATGATCAATATAAAGAATATAGGATAATTATATATACCTCATAATATATAATTATTTAATGTTAGGATATATAATATGGTAGGTACATTTTTTTGGATAATTGTATCTAAAATGTCTTTTTTTAGATATCCCAACCAGCCAAAAAAATGAACGATCATTTGAATTTTTATGAAAGATGTATTTTTATTCCCAAACCAACCACATTATATTTTTTCATTCATTATTTATGAGTGATAATTTTTGGAGATGTACTCCGTGATCTTTGTTCCCCCAACTTATGATCATCATTAAATGGGGATCCTTTGATAACATTGGAAGAGATAGAACTTCCACCCTTCATGGGATATAACCCTCCCACATAAAGTCATTAATTATCCATGGAATCAAACATTTTAGAAATTTTAAACACAAACCCCAAATCAAAAAGAATTAAATTTACTATTATAGTGTCATGAAATTCTATATATTTCCCCAAAAATAAAATTAAAAGTAATACTCAATTAAATTACTAAAACACTAAACAAATTCTAGAAATTAAAAAAACATTAAAATTAAAATAACAAACATTGATGAATATTTAATATAATGAATTAATAAAATAAAAAATTGTTTAAGACATAGAATTCTAGGGTCCATGCGCTGGTGATTGTAAAAAGATAATTAATTTTTCTTATTATCATTAGAATTATGTATATGTAGCCCCATTATAGCATCCATGACTTTAATTATATTACTATTAAATAATATGAAAGTTAAACAACATAATATTTTTACACATAGAGGATCCAACAGTTCAGTGTCTTGGGAAAACTAGGACCATACATAACAATTACAACATCAATCATAAACAATTATTTAATTTCTTCTTCTCTAGGTTCTTATTTTCACTTTTCCTCTCCTTATTATATGTATCCACCTGAGTATATTCATTAAAAGTGGTGATATAAAATCATAGTAAGTGTATTGATAAGAATAATATTGCATGGGGTGAGCATAATAATGACATAGGTAAAGAAATCATGAACATGAGAAGAATATAAATAAAAGACTTGAAATGTGGCAATGCATAAAAATGAAACATAATGTTTTTTTGGTTAACTACCACACATACATGTGAACCAAGATAAGATCTTATTCACTCATAATTTAACATATACTCATGATATTCATCACTTTAACCAATGGATTGGAGTGCTGTATATTTCTTGGTGCACCCGTCACATTGAAACATTCATATGGAGCTATATAATTCCGGGCGCACCCGTCACATCATAACATTATCATTATGATGATTTTAACATATAAAACATATAAAAAGTGAATATAACTAACCCATGTAATGGAATGGGTTTCATCTCATAAGAATACATTCATAATCATTGGGTTCCCAAAAGAAAGAGGGAACGACATACTTGATACAAGAACCATGAACCATGAATGAGAGGTAAAAGTTAAGTTCTTAAAAGAAGAGTTTTTTTGGAAAACATTTTTTTAGACATAAACATCATTAATGAAAATGTATATCCTAGAAAAGCTATGATAATTATGAATAAATTATCTTTAATGAGTAACCATATCAAAATGGGGTGAAAGAGGGAGAACCCGAAGGATGAAAATTGAGTTAGATATTTCCCCTTACCTTCAATATGAATGATTCCATCTCTTTAATGTCTTATATAATGACATTATACTCATTAATTAGAAATTACAGAACCTTTTATAAATTTATAGGGTTCATTCTGGCTTCATTATGTGATTTTATGTGCCTTTTAATGAGTTATAGAGTTTAGAAACATTACTCGAGAATGTTTGTTTTTATGGTTTTCTTGAGTGGTTCACTTGTATTCTTAAATAGATGTTTGGGTAGAACATTGGTAATCATACGTAACTGATATTACATGTTATTAATGATATTACAGGAGTTTTAATGATCTAATAATGAATTATATTAGATCTGTGTGGATGAATCAATAGATAATAATTAAATGATGATTGTTTGGGTTAATTTGTGTGGTTTTTTGATCACAACAAGCTTGTTTTAATTTATCACTTAGTAATATGTTTATAAGTCAGTTCCAGAACTTTAAATAGGGAATAATACATATAAAATATTCTGGTTCAACCATAAAATCGTTTCATGACCAGATCTGAAGGTATAAATGGAAGAAGAAAACTTGTCGTTCTTGAAGGTGATAAATTAACACCTCACGAACAATGTTCTTTTTAATAAAATAAAAGAAAGTGCGAAAGGGAGGTTGGATGATATAATATCCCATTAGAATCATAACATTACATTATATGTATAATAATGGAGTTAAAATACCATTTGGGAGATGATAGGTGGGAAGAGATCAATAAATGAACTTGAACATGAAAGGAAATTAAAGGAGACGAGGGAGAGAAATTACCTCTTGAATTGTTCTCTTGAGAACCTCCTTAAAGACCTAATAATGGTCTTTTGATGAGACCATAATCTCTTAAACCTGGGGGATGGTGGTAGGGAGGATTTTTCGGCATATTTTAGAGAAGTCATGGAGATTGAGAGGTGTGATGGAATGAGTGTGTGAAGGGTGGTTCTTATAGTAGAGGGGAGGGGTAAATTTTGAATATTTAAATCATTATTTTATTATTTCCCTCAAGAAAACCAACAGTATTACTTCATTTGACTTCTAATAGTAATAAGTTCATTTGAGTTCGAACCTTGTGGCCTTACATCACTTGTGAAGTCTTTAATAGTGCATTTAACTGTTAAATTGTATATACGATCTTTACTGTATTTCACTATTCATAAAAAATTCGAATTTTTGAGAAAAATACTAAAAATTTAACCTAACCATTTTTCAACGGGTAGAATTCAAAAATGAAGTCCGTTTTTCAAAATTATTTTTCTATATATTATTAAATAAATTTTTAAATAAATTCAAACTTAATTCCAAAAATAACAATCTTAAAGGTGCACTTAGTTTTATTTCTCATTGAAAAATTAATTAAGATCTCATTATATTATTTCCTTAAAAATTAAAATATTATTATTATTTACTATTCATAATGGTCATATTACTATTCAATTTACTATTCATAAGGGTATGTTACTATTCAATAAAAAAACACGTTTGTTCTATCAGACTCCAAACACCATCTTGAACACAACCGTGTGTGTCAGATTTTCAAAATTTCAATCACAGAAGTGACAAAGTTATGTTTAAATGTCCCTTAACACTTAGTTGTTCATTATGGTGTGCATTCATGTGATTTTATGACATAGTTATATGAAGGAAAAGTTCATTGAAAATACTTTGTGTCGTTACATCCCCCCCCCCCAAGAAATTTCTCCCTCGAAATTTTGTTTTACATAAACTTGTTAGGGTACTTATCCTTCATCGCCTCCTATGGTTCCCAAGTTTCTTCCTAAAACTTATAGTTCGCACACAATATTTGACAAGGTGGATTTTTTTGTTTCGTAGAACCTTGTCACATCGGTCCAGAATCATTACTCGATATTCCTCATAAGAGAGATCATCTTTCAGTTGCCCCACCAATGAGTTTAATACATGTGAGGGATCAGATATGTACTTCCTCAAGAGTGATACGTGAAAAACATCATAAACAGGAGCCATATTCGGTGAAGTGCAAGCCGATAGGCCACGACACCTATGCGGTCATGGATTTCAAAGGTGCCAATATACCTTGGACATAGCTTCAATTTCTTCCTGAATCGCATGACTCTCTTCCATGGAGATATTCGAAGGAAGACGTTATCTCCAACGTCGAACTCCAAGTCCCTTCGACGGTTGTCAGCATATCTATTTTGCCGACATTGAGTATCTTTGATGTGTTTCTGGATGACTTGAAACTTCTTTATCAACTCTTGAACAAGATCAGGTCTAACTAGCTTTATTTCTCCAACTTCATACCAACAGGTTGGAGTTCTAGATCACTTTCCATATAGAGAATCATATAGAGCCATATGAATAATCGAGTGGAAGCTATTGTTGTATGAGAACTCCACCAATGGGAGATTCTGATCCCATCAACCTTTACATTATAGAGAGGGGGCTCTAATAATATCTTCAAGCGTTTGAATAGTCCTTTCAGATTGGCCATCAGTTTGGGGTTGATAGGCAATGCTAAAATTTAATTTAGTACTCAAAATATTTTGAATGCTCCTCCATAATTTATATGTGATCCTTAGATCACGGTCATAGACAATTGAGAGTGGAACACTGTGCAGTCTCACCACATGCTTCACAAATATCATTGAATGTTTTTCAAGTGAGAAATCTTAATGAATAGTGATAAAATGGGCAGTCTTGTTGAGTCGGTAAACCACAACCCATATCGCAATATTTCCCTTTGATGGCTTTGGGAGAAACGTGACAAAGTCCATAGTAACATTTTCCCATTTTTGCATGGGTATAGGCAATGGTTGAATCATACCATTGGATTTTTGTCGCTCAGCTTTAACTTGCTGACATTTCAAGCACCTTGATATATATTCCACAATCTCCTTCGTCATGGTATCCCACCAGAAGTGTTCCCAAAGATTACGATACATCTTGGTACACCATGTATGGATAGAGAATATTGAGCTATGTGCATTTTACAATAGATCCTTTTTTATCCTGGGTGATTAAGGCACAAAAATCTGTGTTCCAATCTAAATCACACCATCATCGTCGATATGGAACTCCTGGAGCTTCACTTCTTTTTCTGCATTAACCATCTATTGTATCTCCAGATCATCCCTTTGTTCTTCATTAACCAACTCCTGGATGGATGGTTGCACAATCATTTGGAAAAAGTTGTATGTATCCCCTACCATTATGACTTCCAAATAAATTCTTTGCATATCCATGCAGATAGGGTCTTTCTCAGTCCGCAACATGGATAGAGTAGGAGGTTCTTTTCTACTTAGAGCATCATCTACCTTGTTCGCCTTTCCAGATGATAATGAATAGAGAAATCATAATCCTTGATTATCTTTAACCATATCCTTTGACACATGTTGAGAGACTTTTTTGTGAATATATACATTAGGCTCTTTTGTACAGTGTATATGTCACACTTCTCACCATAAAGGAAGTGCCGCCAGATTTTCAAGGAAAAATCACAGATACTAGCTCTAGATATCGCGTCGGGTAGTTCGTCTCATGGATCTTCAACTTTCATGTGGCATAGGCTACCACATTATCATTTATCATGAGTACACAACCCAATCCTTTCATTGAAGCATCACTATATAGCACAAAACATTCTCCACTTTTCGGTAGTGTGAGTACAGGTGCAATGATCCGCCCTCTCTTTATCTCCTTGAATCTTCCCTCACATTCTTCTGTCCAGACATACTTTACCCCATTCCTTGTTAATTTAGTTTGTGGGATTGAAAATCATGAAATTTTTTTCACAAAACGTTAGTAGTACCCAGCTAATCTAAGAAAATACGGATTTATCTGTCATTAGAGGGCCTGGGTCATTCCTCAATCACCATTGTCATTGAAGGATTCATAAAAATCTCATCACTTGTGATCACATATACCATGAATGTGACTTGCTTCATCCAAAACTCACACTTGGAGAACATGGCATAAATATTATCCATTCTCAATGTCGCTAACACAAGTCTTTGATGTTATTCTTGTACCTCCTTTCTCTTAGAGTAGATGAGAATATCACCGTTAAACACTACCACAAATTTGTCGAGGTAATGTCTAAGTAATATATTCATCAAATTCATGAAGATTACAGGGTCATTAGTAAGTCCGAAGGGAATCACCAAAAACTCATGGTGCCCATACCTTGTATGGAAGGCATTCTTTTGAATATCCTCCTTCTTCACCTTTATCTGATGACATCCATAACAAAGATCCACCTTTGAGAAGTATTGAGCTCCTCTTAACTGATTGAACAAGTCATCAATCCTTGGAAGAGGAAACTTTTTATTTATGGTGATCTTGTTGAGTTCCCCATAATTGATACACAAAAGTAATTTTCAATCATTCTTCTTCAACAAAGAGAACTGGTGCACCCCAAGGTGATGCACTATGGCATATGAACCCCTTGTCCAGATGCTCTTGCAGTTGCTTCTTCAACTCCTCCAGTTAGATAGGATCCATCCTATAGGGACACATTGAGATAAGAGTAGCTCTGGTTATGAGATAAAATGAGAACTCTACCTCACTATATGGGGGAATTCTGGGTAACTCTTTGGGAAATACATCGCTATATTCCCTCAAGATGGGCATTTCCTCAAGGTAGGCACTTTCCTTCGACTCAACCATTTGGGTGAGGTATGCTTCTTATATGGAATCAACACCCACACCATTGAAGGATTTTTCAAAGGAGATTCATGATCATCCTTGAATTTTTAGAAGATCCTAGGATGGTTCGAAATATGAAAAGATATTTCCTTTTCCGAACAGTTGATATGTTATCTATATGGTGAGAGCCAATCCATTCCCATTATAGCTTTGAATTCCAAAAATGGAAGTATTACAAGATTTTTGGTAAGAATCATCTCACATACCCCAACAGGAGAAGAGTCAAACACATTGGTTGCAATGATTTCACCATGTGGTGTTATTATAGATATCTCTAATTCAAGGTTTCGGGAAATCGATTTTATAGTTCTAGCAAACATGTAAGAATTAAAGGAATGGGTAGAACCAAAATCAAATAAGACTTTTTCCATTCATGATGGAATATGAATTGTACCTTTTATGACTTCATTATTATGATCCACCTCCATAGTAGTGATGGAATAAGCCTTCCTTTTATCCTTTGGCTTTGGTGGTTGCTGATGGTGATTACCCTCAAGAACTCAAGGTTTAGTGCACTAGTTTGCATACTTACCTAGCTCTCTACATTTGTAACATTTAACCATGAGTGTTTCTCTCCTTTCATCAGCTAAATTCTCCTTTCATTTCATGTCTTTTCAACACTTTTGGTCATGGTGTCCTACTTTCCCACACTTGAAGCATTTCCTCGTCCCATTGAGGAAGTTCCCATGGTGCAACTTCCCATATCATTGTCATGTGGGTCATTGATTTTTCTTCCTAACTTTGTCATTAGATCAACAAGCTTGAAACTCCATATTTCTTTTCTTATCACCATATCCATGGGAACATTCTCTTAAATTTATCTCCACATTGCGAGAACATCGAACAACTTCTTCATAACTCCAAAAGTCTCGAATCTCAAGAGCCTTTCGGAGGACTGGTTTTAATCTACTAAAGAATCTATCAATTTTTCTATCATTGTTGACAACAAAACCCGAAGATTACCTTGCAAGACATCTGAAATTTGGTTCATAGTTTGTGACAGATTCACCTTCTTTTTGCTTGATCTCTATAAATTCTCTCCATATCTTTGTACGAATACTTCATGGGAAATACATATTAAGAAATATTATCTTAAAGTCTTCCCATTCCATCTCTTAAATTTCCTCCCTTGGCTTAATGTTCTTAATTGAAGCCCATAATTAATTAGCTTCTCCATCTAGACGATAAATTTCTAGGGTCACGTTCTCTGGCTCAGAACAATGAAGAATAGAAAAGATCTTCTCCATGGAGTTAACCCACTGTTCCTCTAGTAGTGGATTAGAGGTTCGAGTCAACGTTAGTGGTCGTTTCCACATAAAACATTCGATATCCAGGTGCTCCCTCTTTGGGGAAGGGGGATGTTCCCTATTATTTTGGTTATTGTTCATAACCTGAGATAATTGGGTAATCATGGCAATGATGTTTTGAACTCCACCTCCCAAATCATTGGGTATGTCATTCGGGCAACCGTTGCATTGTCCCTCGCACGAGTTGTTGGCCAGATTTCTCCTGGTTCCCACCATTTTCTAAAATAGAAAAGGATAGAATAAAACATAAGTAAATAATTTATGAATAACTTATTCATTTAAACTATTTATACCAAAAACATAACTTCAGGTACCCCTATGTAGATTTTCTTTTGTGCATAATTTTACTTAGTCTCATGCTAGATGTTTTCTCTAGGGTTCACTAATCCTAATTCCCAAATTAACTAAACCATTCCTCTGATACCAACTATAGGATCCCAGACATTTCTTACATTACTATTAAAACATTTTAAAGTTAAACAACATAATAGTATTACAAATAGAGGATCCAACAGTATAGTGTCTTGGGAATACTAGGACCATACATAGTAATTACATCATCATGCATAAACATTTATTTAATTTATTCTTCTCTAGTTTCTTATTGTCACTTGTCCTCTCCATAGTATATGTAGCCACCTTAGGATATAAATTAAAAGGGGAAAGCTAAAATCCCAGTAAGAGGATAGATAAGAAGAATATAGCATGGGGTGCGCATAATCAGGACATAGGTATAGAAATCAGGAACATGAGAGGAACATAAATAAAAGACATGAAATGTGGAAACACATAAAAATGAAACATCAAGTTTTAATGGTTAAATAAAACACATAATTGTGAACCAAGATATAATCATTTTCAAACATAATTTCACATATAATATTTATATTCATTACTTTACCCAATGCATTAGAGCGCTGTATAATTTTGGGTGCACCCGTCACTTTGAAACATTCATATTATGCTATATAATTCTGGGCGCACTGGCCACATTATAACATTATCATTATCATGATTTCCACATAGTACACATATCAAAAGTGAACATAAATAACCCATGTAAAGTAACTGGTTTCATATCATAAGAATAAATTAATAAGCTTTGAGTTCCCAATGAAAGAGGTAACAACATACATGGTACAAGAACCACCAACCATGAATGAGAGGGAAACGTTGAGTTCTTAAAAGAAGAGTTATTTTCAAAAATGTTTGGATTGACATAAACATCATGAGAAAAGATGTATATCCTAGAAAAGGTAACATAATTATGATGAAATTATATTTAAGAAACAACCATTTCAAAATGGAGTGATTGAATGAGAACCTGAAGGAAGAAAATTGGGTTTGAGAATACCCCTTACCTTGTATCTGAATGCTTACTTCTCTTTAATGTCATGTATAATGACATTATATTCATTAATTAGAAATTCCAGAACCTTGTATACATTAATAGGGTTCATTCTGGCCCATTATGTGATTTTATGTGCCTTTGAATGTGTTATATAGTTTAGAAACATTATTCATGAATGTTGTTTTTATGGTTTTCTTGAGTGGTTCACTTGTATTCTTAAATTGATGTTCGGGTAGAACATGGGTAATCATCCAGAACTAATATTTCATGTTATTAATGATATTACAGGAGTTTTAATAATATTATAATGAGTTATATTATATTCAAGTGAATGAATCATTAAATAAGAATTAAATGATGATTGTTTGGGTTAATTTGGGCGGTTTATCGATCACAACAAACTTGTTTTAATTTATCACTTAGTAATATGTTCATAAGTTAGTTCCAAAACATTAAATAGGAAATAATACATATAAAATATTCTTTTTCAACCATATAAATAGTTTAATGACCAGTTCTGAAGGTAGAAATGGAAGAAGAAAACATGAAGTTCTCGAAGGTGATAAATTAATACCTCATGAACAACATTCTCTTTAATAAAATAAAAGAAAGAGGGAAAGGGATTATGGGTGATATAATTTCCCATTAGCATCATAACATTATATTATCTATATAATACTTGTGTTAAAATACCATTTGGGTGAAGATAGGTGTGTAGAAATCATGAAATGAACTTGAACATGAATGGAAATTAAAGGAGAAGAGGGAGAGAAATTACCTATTGAATCCTACTCTTGAGAACCTCCTTAAGGGACAAATCATGGCCTTTTAATGAGACCAGTAGCTCTTGGACTTGGGGTAGGGGATAGGGAGGAGTTTTGGGAAGATTTTAGAGAAGTCTTGGAGCTTGAGAGGTGTGAGGGAATGAGGATGTGAAGGGTGGTTTTTATAATGGAGTGGAGGGGTAAATTTTGAATATTTAATTATTTATTTTATTATCTCTTTCAAGACAACTAATAGTATTGATTCATGTGACCCCTAATAGTAACAAGTTCATGTGAGTTTGAACCAAGTGTCCTTGAATCACATGTGATGTCATAAATAGTGTATTTAACTGTTAAATTGTATATGCTGTATTTTACCGTATGACACTATTCATCAAAAAATCGATTTTTTTAGAAAAATAACCAATATTTACCCTACAAATTTTTCACCTTGTAGAAATAAAAAATGAAGCCCATTTTTTGAAATTAATTTTCTAAATATTATTAATTTGATTTTAAATAAATTCATATTTAATTCGAAAAATAAAAATCTTAATGGTGCACTAAGTTTTATTTCTCATCGAAAATTTAATTAAGGTCTCATTATCTTATTGCCTTAAGAAAATAAAATAATATTATTATCTACTATTCATAGGGTTAATATAACTATTCATTTTACTATTCTTAAGGGTATGTTACTATTCAACCAAAAAACAAGTTTGTTCTATCAGACTCCAAATATCATCTTCAACACAACCGTGTATGTCAGATTTTTAAAATTCCAAAAAAAAGGGACAAACATATGATTAAAGGTTACTTATCACTTAGTAGTTCATTATGTTGTGAAATCATCTGATTTTAGGAAATTATTTTATTAATGGAATTTTCATTGAAAAAACTTTGGTTGATTACACACCTTGTCCTGCTAATTACTTACACTATCTCATAAATTCCTATTTTTAATGTTGATATATATTGATACATTAGTGGGAATGGTAATGATAAAAAATTAAATTTTGATCATATTGTACTGAATGGTAATGTTGAAATTAGTATTCTAGTATCTTCATTACAGAACATTCCCTTAATAAAATCCCAACAGTCATGTAATAAAAAATAAGGATGAGAGGGAGGGAAGATAATTGAATGTGAAACCCAATATGAATTAAATAAACATCCATAGTCAGACTAGAATAACCCCCCTTTAATCACATGTCAAGAAGAAATAAATATCACCCTATCATGATATATATGATAGGTAGATGAAAAAATCATATAAATCATATATAATCAATGATAGAAAAAATTCTTAATCCTCTCTGTGGAAACAACCCCTCTATTGGCTTATTCTTGTCCATCTCTACCTTTACTACCTACCAAGACCCATTATTTATTGGTAAAAATACTTTTTGGGGTCATATTTTCCTCCAAAATAATACTCTTCAATGTTGAAAATGGATATCATGGTTAGTAGGTATTATGTTCCTTCAATAAATTCCTAGATATAGTGTTTTTATTTACATGATGACTAGTGCCTTGCGGTATGGTCATCAACCACATCATGACCTGTGCATGGTCTTCCATGCTTCATGATGCACTAATTACTTAATAACATGAATGGAAACTCATAAAGTCTGCAATTTAAAAAAATGAACCACAAATCAATGAATCTATATTTAAGAATTATAAAAACAAGAATGTATTAGATTGATTACATGATACAATTGATAAAAATGAAAAAAATACATTATAGAAGTGAATAATGATCCAGAACTCATTAAACTAATTTTTAAGAAGTTATGAATAACAAAAATCCTCGAATAATGGGAGGCCTAATGAGGTGAAGATAATTATTCGCTTTCTTGGGTGAGGGAAATTGGGAAATGTGGATGAATGTGGGGATTCTAAGAGCCCAATTGGTCTGTTTAAACTCAATAGAATTAGTTCTTCCAAAAATATTGTTATATCAGAACCTATATAAATGGGTTTTAAAAAAACATTGTTATATCAATATATATAACAACATTTTGAATAAACTGTTTGTATAGACCAAATACAGGAACTTTATACCAATGATTCCTATAAACTATTGGTATAGATTCATGGGGATAACTCCATTTTCGATTAGTGTTTTTTTAATTACAGTATTTATTGGATGTGATTAAATAATGTTTAGAATGGATGTGACATGTCAATGAGTTCAGTGATGAATGGAATTCATAGAGGTTCTTCTAGTATCCCTATAAATATTTTTTTCATTACTTAAATAGCATTTGATATAATACTAGAATATATTTCTCTTTGTTTATATATGGCTTTCTTAAGATCTATAATTTTATATAATGTTTTAATGATATTCCTTACTATCATAAGTGTGTATGTGACTTTAAATGATGCCCTATTGTTGATAAAATGACATGTTGACATAGGTGTAGGTGGTTTTCTCCATAGTTGGAGATTATAGATCATCATTATGGATTCATTTGTATTGCTCATCAACCGACTTATAAGTCTTTGAGGTATTTAGCTGACAAGTCTCACCATAGATCTAGAAATTTATATTATTTCAATCATGTTTTCTTATGGCCTTATGTGGTGATATTTTTTATTTTTTTCTTTGTTTATTCCTGATTTTTATATTGTTTACTTTTCTTTTATTTTTTGACATTATACTACCATTACAATGAGATGTTTGTACATTCATTTGTTTAGAGGATGGGTACGTCTGTGTTCTCCTTCGGTGTGCTCGTACTGGTAAATTGGGATAATAATTCCTTGATTTCATTGTCTCAAATTAATAATCATGAAAGTTTATCAAAAATTTATATTTATGATTATATTTAATATAATTATATTCGTTTTTTGAATCTGTATTCCATATCATTTTATTTGGGAATAATTTATAAAATTGATGCATGTTAGTGGAGAACCAATAGTCTTACTACATTATATTTTCATTTTAGGTTATTATTCTTATATTTATTTATTTTGGTGCCACAAAATCAACATGAGGTTCAGGATTTAATTCACAAAGTAGATATATGTGATATTTTGTTTCGTATTTAATATATTTTAAATATAATTTCAAAGTATAAAATTATGAATTTGTTATTAAGATAATTGGTGAATTAAATTTTTAATTTTATTTATTGTTAATATGATTTTAATTAATCATTTTAATTTCCTTACATTTTAAATTCCACATATATACCTTATTCTAGATATCTTTTCATTTGATCCTTTACATTTTCCTGTGGGACCTAGATTCTATCCATTTCCATAATTCTATCATTATATGTACCATATTTTTATTTTCTTTGAGCGGTGGTATAAATTAGTTATGTGGTGGTTATATCGCTACATATATTTTTATGGACATTTCATCTATATTTATTTCTTATTAATTGTTCATCATTTTCAATGTGTCATATCATATGAAGTTTTTGGCACAAATTCTTGATTCTTCCAGGGATTTTTAGTCATACAATTTTCTATATGTAGTCATTACATCATTATTTTCCATTATTTTATGTTGGGCTCCAAGATATGTTTCTCCTCTTTAGTTTCTTAGAGGTGCATACTATAGGTTCGTCCTTATATCTATAGGTTGTTGAAGTCACTGTTATGTAGTTAAATTGAGTGAACCTTATAGTGGATCTCCCATATTGTTCAATCATGAGAGAACATGGTAGAAAGAGAGAATATTAGTACATATCATTGACTGTTCAATGTTGTATAAAACTTATAGACTCCCCTATTTTCCTATCTCATATAAGGATAATTGAAAAATAGGCATATAGTTCACATTCTTAAACCCATAAAGAAAAAAACGTTATAATTAACCTAGATAAATCAATATAATGTAAAAATGATGAATTTTACTCATTTTGACCTTCATTAAAACTAAAGTATTTACTGAGACCTATATAAATATTTACACTTGTTTGTACATAAATTATATTTCAAAAAATAAAATTATGTTTATATAAATGAAATTATTTTAGTTCATATTTACTAATGTATATGATTTAGTTTTTATAGTAATATATCTATTAAAACAATACTAATTTAAAAATAAAACAATCTAATTAAATTCTTATAATTATCAAGTATCACTTTATAAAAATTCAACCAATTAGTTATATAGGGGTGAAAATTGAAGGGGTTTTCAGAAGTTTATTTAAAATAATTCAAATATATCTCAAACATAAATTACCTTATTGTGATATCAATATGGGATTTAGGGAACACACATTCCTTATACTTCATTATAGTTCAAGGTAAAGCAATGAGATCCCCTAAGCTAGGTAAATAACCTATAGAGGGGAAAACAACCACCCTTTCCTCACTCAAATCCATACCACACCCATTTATCCCCAATCATAACCCTTGTAATGTATAACTAACCACTCATATCCTTGCCTCAATTGTACTGATTCCATACCACTCTATATAAAATTGTCTTCTCCAATGTTCTCTTTTTCCCCTTTATGCCCCTACACATTTTTTATTCCTTATTTTCAACATAGTCTTCCTAATTACCTTATTGATTCTCGCCTCATTTTCTCCTATAAGTGAATGTCCTCATTGTTCCACACTACCTCCATTTGTTCCCACTTCCTGACATCTTCACTGATGTCTCCTATCATCCTCACTCTCTTGATACATCCCTTATCATGCCTCCATTACTATAAATGTGAAGAAGAGATTGAAATGGGTTTTTTTCAAGAAGTGAGTTAATGGTTTTATTCATCAAGTAGTAAGTAATTATACTCCTATCATTATTTTTTATTTTTTATATCAATATGAGCATTGTAAAGGGATAATTTTAAAGTTCTATCTTGGCCAATAATATTTCATGGGCTAAACTATCTTCCACTATATATTAACCAACACTGGATAATGTTTCCACATGTAGTCTTGATCCCACCCTATAAATTTTATACATTACTTCATTATTTTAATTCTGTAACAATATATAATCCAATAGACATGGTTTAAACATTACTTCCACTATATAACCCCATGGAGTTGATCAATTCCCAACCCAAATACACTATGAAAAGCCCTCCACCAATAGTCATCAGCTTAGGTACATGATTCACACATGTGATTTATGGAATCACTATCATACCTTAAACATCCCTAGGTGATAATGACCACCCTATGGAATAATCTAAAAGATACATCCCTAAAATCATCGAAGGATAACACAATAGAAGACTATTTTTCACTAAATATATGTTACAAAATAGGTATGATAGGTTGAAGTCAAAAAAGGTAAAAATGGTATTTTAGAAATTCAATATGAAAAATAAAATAAAAAACCCAAAGAACAACTAGTAAAATAGAATCAATGAAAATGAATATTGTATTTAACTTTCTTTGAATCCTTTGGGATCCTACATGCATGAAATGTACACAACTTTTAACATTCCTTTTCATAAGCTCAGAACAGAAACCAAAACAATAAATATTAAACAAAAAAAATAAAGATTCAATGACATAGAAAAACTAAAACCAATAATAGAATCAAATTTATAATATGGTTCTTACAGAACCTAGAAATCCTTATCGCTATCCTAGATATCCTCTTCGATAGTCATTCAAAAATTATTTCATTATTCATAATATAAAATCCATATTAGAGGTGTACCTGATATAAAATTTCCACTGAAAATATTTTTTTGATAGGTTATATTAACTTCCTCTTATTAATGGAACGAACAGGGAATATTGAAATGGAAAATCACTAAGATTCATTGAAGAATATTTCAAAGGGAACTAGGGTTTCCCTCCACCTGAATTGAGAAAAGGTCTGAGGGATTCAAATGAATATAAGAGAATTATGTGATTCAACAAATGGGGTGATCAACCCCCTAATGGGAATAGGAGGAAAAATGACCAATGTTAACCAAAGAAGATCATTTGGTACAGAAAAACTTATTGATAAAGATTGGAACTATTGGTGGATAAAAATGATCAAAGGTATAATTCTTTTAAACAAGGACTCGGATAAAACCCATTAGTGTGAGTCTTATAAAAAACGATTCCTAATTAGAAATAATATCTAATTAAATGTATCCTAATGTAAATATACTTATGTATTCCATGGAATAATATATTTTTAGATAGGTGTATGGAATCATTATTATTAGAGTATATGGTAATTAGAAAATTACTATGACTATGTTCAAAAATAAAACTGATGATCAAAATATCTTCTTTGATAACCTCAATAAAGGTTATATATTTAAATTCAATGGTAGAGGGTTTTACCATGGATTTCATGTTATATTTTCATGATACCAATCCTCTAAATGCAATAAATATATATCTTATGAGAGAACTTTTTTAATCTATATTATCTGTATAGTCAGAGTCGATATAACCAACCAAAGTGTTAGTAATATCAGCATTTTTTCCATAAAATAATCACATTGATTGAGGCAGATAAATATATCAAATCAAATATTTTAAATCATTTCAATATGGATTACTCGGATTACTCATAAATATTCTAATAGTTATGTCATAATATAATTCATTATGTCTAGTAAAAATCATGGCATACATGGCGCTGCTTACAACATTAAAATATAGTATCTTATATATAAATAACGAATAAGATTATGTAGCTATAGATAAAGACAATGAGACTATAAAATGTTATTTTATTAAGACATTATCTAGATTAAATCATTGAAGCATGTATCTATTCAAAATATTTACAATATATCCATTTTGTGATTGGTAGAGAATTTTTTTATCTCCATTACTATTTATTTTTTTCCCTAAATATGTTTATAATTTCCCTGGTCATTAACTTCAAACACCTCCATTAATTGAAATTTAATACAAATTAGAAGTTTCACATCCCTTAAAATTATTTTTATGTCATCAACATATATTAGTAAAGAAAGAATAATATATTTTACAATTATAAAATATATACATGTTTCTTTTTTACTGGTATTAAAATAGTTACTAATCATGAATGTGTCAAAATTATAATTCCAATTCATTGATTCTTTCCTTAAACTATAAAATGATCTATTCAAAATAAATACCTTATTGGACTTGAAATCACATGAATAACCCTTAGTTAATTTCATGTAAATGTTTTCATTTATGTCATTGTGATTGAAGGTAGTTTTTACATCTGGCTACTCAATATTCTAAACATAATAGAAATAAAATAATGTATTAATTGGTTTGATGAATTTTTTTCCACGTAATAAACTATTTCCGAAAATTTAATCCCCCCCCCACATAGTAAGAAACCATTGGCTTCAAGAATAGACTTGATTTTGATTTTTTTTTTCATTGGTGTTGTTGTATTATCTTTTAAAATCCACTTATCCCTATATCATTTGAAATATGTTGTTTAGTAATGATGGACCATGTTATATTTTCATTTAAAGACTTCACCTAATAATCCATAGAATAACCCCTAATTCTTTTAGTATCTTTCATTTATGGAATTTCTATAGGTCTGGGGATCCTCAAACCCATGGTCTTGGGAAACATGGAAAGGAAATTAAGACATTTAATGTTGGTTAAAATGAAATGGATTCCTAATGAACCTCTCAGATCTGTCATGAGTAAGTTGTTAGTCAGTGTTGTCCTATAAAGTATCATTATCAGAGCCGATATATGGTATTGAATATGATAGGTCTTTAGGATTAGGTTCTATTTGATAAGGCACACATGAAGACACAAATTGGGTTTAGTATTCAAAATTGAGAATCCTCATATATTCCATCATGATCATTTTCATTAGTAAAAAAACTAGTTTTAGGTGAAATAGAATCTTTGAAGAAAATGTCACAAAATATTATAATTTTTTTAATTGTTTTTATGAACCCACAACATCTAGAAGGTATCCAATGAATATATCATTAAGATATCTTAGTTCAGTTTATCAGTTATTTTTTTAAGGAGTAATACAACCAGATAATAGTAAATATCCATACTAAGGGGGTTCGATGCACAGTAATTACTAAGTATTTTTAAATTTATTTTATTTTAAGGACATAAATTAGTATGGTAAACTATATTAGTAGTATCTTGGACCCCAAAGTATTTGGGAAGGCTTGTATATACAATAATAGTTCTGAACCTCTCTAAAATAGTGTGTTTCTTGTTCTCTTCCAATCCATTTTATTGACGATACTATCTAAGATTTCAATGCCTAACTACACCATCATACTCAAAAAAATATTTGAATTCATGTGATAAATAATGTAAATAATTTTCAACTCTTAAAGGTTTAATCTTTCATCTAGCTTGATTTTAAACATGGGATTTTTAGGGTTGAAAAAAATAAAATTCACTAGATTCATTTTGAAGAATGTAAATCAACACCTTTCTACATAAATCATCAATACATGTCTTGTAATAATAGCCTCCACCATGGTTGGTAGTCGATGATGGTTCCCATAAATCATAATTGACATACTCTAGAGGGTAAATAACTTTAAAGGATGAATTATTAAACATGTCAATTTTTTTACTTCCCTAAAACATTGTTCTTATATAATGGGTTGTTTATCAGTGTCATATTACTTAATAAACCATGTTTACTATTCTATTCAGGACCTGTATAAAATCATTCTTTAATATTATATTAAAAAACTGAGTTTTATCAATGATTGTTATATATGCACTACTTATCTGCCTATGAAGAGTTCTTCTGTCTAAATAATAAATCCCATTTATTAGAGAACTTATTATGTTTATCTGATAGAATTTAATAGATCCTTTATTTTCTTATCCAAGACACCTATGGACATAAATTTTATGTATAGTTTGGGGATCTATCTTACATCAATAATGGTAAAAACTAAGTGGTCATGGAGAAATAATAAAATTGGGCCTCTACCCTTAACACTGCACCACTTATTATTGTCTTACATAACCTATCCTTCAACTACATTAGTTAATTCAGGAAAATAGTTCCTATCAAGAAACATATTAAAAGAACAACCAGAATATAACACCCATTAACTAGATAAATTATGTTTAAACACATTATTCTCAACAATAATACATTAAATTTCATCGAAAAATAATGATTGATTACTAGATTCATCAGGTTGATAATTTTATTTTTATTTAGGTTTGCAACACATTGGAGTAATGTGTCTAGGTTTTACATTATAGTATATGATAAAATATCTGCCATTACATTTTTCTCTATTTTTATATTTTATTGTTTTCATTCCATTTCCCTTATTACTACATTTCATATAATTTTTATTCTCATGAATACCCCTTGTCTAGTGGATTAATAACATAGACTTCACATTTGTTTTTGAATGTAATTCTTTAGAAATTTTGGCTGAAATAAATTCTTATAATTTAAAAGAGAATCATTCATACATCTTAGTTTCTACAAGAGTAGTATAAGATATATAAATATAAATTTAAAATATAATATATTGATCTTCATCCTTAATTTGAATATTAATATCTGAATTATCTAATAAAATCTTGTTAAATTCATCAAGGTGTTCCTAAATTTGAGTACCATGGAACATTTTAAACGTAAATTTCCTTTGTTATTTGTAAAAAACAATCATGTGAAGAGATTATATATAGTTTTTCAACATTTGACAATATACTAGAAGGAATGGTTTTATAAACAACTTCCATAAAAAACATATAACCTGGGGATTAATTAATTCCGTTATATGCCTTTAAAAATATGTCAATGGGGAGATCTTGATTTGAAGATAGAATAATTCCATCACTATAATGAGAACATATTGGTTTCTAGGTCTCTGAAAATCATCAATTCATCCCTGCAAAATAATCCGGTCTCATAGAATTATTTTCCAATGGATTAATTCATTGTCACCATCAAATTTTTCTATATCTCATTTAGTAGATTCCACATTTTTTTGGTGGATTTGATACTGAGATATTTTTGAAAATAGAGATGATAATCCCATGAGTGTAATGAAGGGTCATTGAATAAAATATTGGTCTCCACTTAGTATTTGTGAAGAATATTTCTGAAAGTATGGAGAAAAGAAACACAAATACAAGGGAAATTTATATATTCAAGACAAGAATAATCCAAATGAAAGAGGTAGAAAAAAATAAGATACAAAAATTAAATAAAAGGAATATAAGATTTAACAAGAATCATATCATTTGTGATCCAATGTACATTGTAACAAAATCACTCTACACATGCCTTTTATTAAGAATAGATGATGAAAAAAAAACAAAAATAAGAATGACAATTTCAAATATATATTCAAAGAACAAAAATAAAATGAAACAATGTAATCAAACTAAGGTAAAATAGTAGTCTTACAAAGACCAAAAAGAATTTCACCATTTTGTGAGAAATTCTTCGAAATTAACTTGAATGATATATCTATATTATTTATCTCAAATCAAGCACCATATGTGCACTAGTATAAAAATAATCTGAAATTTGTCTAATAGGGATCTACCACACATCTTCTTATAGAAGAAATATCCCAGGAAGGATGACATGTCATGATACAAAACATCACTAAAGACAATCGAAAAGGCTACTTTGGTTTCCATTTACTAAATGAAACAAAAGTTACTAGGGATTCAAATAGGTCGATTTTGTTGAAGGGTCACTGCATGGGGGTGATCAAACTGAAGACATACATAGGTGGAGAAATGACTAAAGAAAACTATGGAAGGCCACGTGGAATTCATGAACTAAATGAGTGGTATAAGTGGTCATAATTTATCATATATATTTCAATAAAATAATGGATCATCCCATAGGAGGCTTGGATGTTGACACCTGGTTTTATTTCCCCGTGTCCTTATCATGTAAGGGAATAAAGAGAAGATTATGTTGGTTTCGTATAAAAACATTATGAATGATGTTCTTCCACTACCTACTCAATGGAATCCCTTATCTCTAATTTATAACATTATATTACATATTAAAAAAATAATGAGAATTGGGATATATACTAAAACAAATAAATTTATATTATATTATATTTTTATTATATAAAAATGTTATTATGTATATCTAAAAAATGGACAAATAATGTGTGTTTTTTATTTTTTAGTTATTTAAAGGAAATCAACATATTTTACGTAACATTTGTAAGTTCTTACATTTTTTTAAAACAAGTTAAATATTATTAAGTAAATTAAATTTTAAATACTTTATATGTGCATTAATAATAATTTTTTTTAAATTAGGTTACGTATTTTGAAAAAATTACAAATAAATATCTGATAAAAATAGTTTTTAATCATTTATGGGAAAACTTATATATTTTATTTGATATCGGATTCTGATACTTTGGACGGGGAATGGAAGCCTCACATGTTGTTGATTGTTGAAAGCTATATTGTGCCACATATTTCCCACATTCCAAAGGTGGGTGACATACATCACTTTCTCGGTGATGTCTTCTCCTTTATCCAAATAGGTTGATGGGATACTAATTATCCTTCTATGGACTCCACTTTGTAATTCATCGCCTAGTCTGGGTCTTCCACATAGATTAAGATGTGGTTCATGATGATTTTTAAATGTTACATCTCTTTCGGGAAACCGGTTAATTATGTAGCATATATATAAACATTCCATGTTTTCTTGGATGGAAATAAACATTTAGTTAGGATATTGGATAGGTTGGGAATCACTTGCATGTTTGGACTCTATAACCTTGGTCACCTATATTCTTCCTAATATGATGTCTTATCAAGGAAATGAAACCTAAGGCATTAGATATCATTCACAAGGTATCTAATTTTAGATACATGTCTTACATGGTTGTCTTATAGCATTCTACGTTTAAAAATAGGTATGTTTTAATTTTAACATCTAGAGGAGATGGAGTGGGGCTGATCACAATGCCCGATCGAGGAAGATCAAAGATATGTGTTGCTATGAAGGAGCTCCTAAAATCATTACATGATGGATGGATCAAAACACCTATGGAGGTGGACCATGGATAGTGTGTCTTATAATTAGAAGATCTCAAACCATGAAGTAGGATCTAGACACCACTGATATTGGATCAAATATGTGCTCCCCAATGACGGGAACACTAAGGTTGACCAATGGATGGGTTATAACTCCCAATGATGGGGGCAAAGGGTGGAATTTACCATAAAGGGGAAATGTTACATCATGAAGGGGTGTTCCTTCTAAAATTTAGGCACCAAGATTTACACCTAGTCATTATTAATCATCAAGGAGACATCCCACATACCCTGTTTAAGGGACATGGATCAAAACTCACATAGTTCTATATAAATGGATTGGTGATAATGAATGGAATGTTTTTCAAGATAATCTATCTTGGATGAATGGTGTGTATTGTGGGGAGGGGGATTACCCATGGAATCTTCCCATGGGATAAAAGGAGAAAAGATGGTGTGGATGGGGTTTTTGCATGGGAGAAAAATATAAGGATGAAATGATCTAATTAGGATGTGGTGGCGCGGGTAAGAATCAGGATATATATGGATGAAGTGTTGAAGTGGATGGATGGAATGTGTATAGTGTGAGGGGTGTTGTTCATTATCATTGGGGTGGTTTCCTATGTATCCTAATTAGTTGGGAATTAATGTCCACATTGTTCTATATGGGGCATTGTGGATTATACCAATGATAAGGCCCATTCAAAATGTGACACGTGGTTGGGGCTTACATGTGAAAGCTCCCAAGATGAGAGGGGCATGATGGGGGGGGGGGTTATACCATTGAGGTTGACCAGATACGAAGATGGATATTATAGTCATTTCAAACATCTATTACCATGTGTGAGATGCTCAGTGTAAAAAAATAGGGAATAGTTTACCTGACACCCATGGCGCGAAAGATGTGACGATGAGTGATGGTGTGGGGATTATTCATTGAATCTTACAAAGGAGGATGTCATTAAATTAGATGAGGATCTTATTCCATGAAAGAAAGACCATGTTGCATGTTAGTTTTACACAGTGAACCATATCATTGATTTTTTGGAGCTTACACATGAAGAATGCCAAAGGAACACATGGAAAAAATCCCAAAGGGAGAGGGATGGGGACTAGAGGATTCTAGAAGAAGAAGCATCTTGATGAAAATCCCCTCTGTGATCCAATAAATGGGATATCATTATGTTTCACTCATACACAGAGACATCATTGTATTTCCACTCATAGAGAGACCATAGTTTAATGGCACATGTTAATGATGTTAGTGCTAGATAATTTAACATCATGAAATTTACACATGAGGACTCACTCCTCGCCCCTTTAACTAACATAAATTTCACTCATCAACCATTGGCGAGGGGAAGGCTTCCACAATGTTGAGGTGAAACAGTGCAGAGTAATGTTCAATAATGGGTTCCATTTTAGCATACTTATTCTAAAAATAAAAATCTGTTTGTGTACATATGATTTAACTCAGTACATAGGGTACCACAACTGAGGATATCTAGAGAGGGACAAAAAAATCCATGCGCACAATCGTAGAGGTCCATGAAGAAGAGGGTCTCTTGAAGAAGGGGGACAACAGAGAGGATACTATTGAATCTCATATGCTTTATAGAGAATAGGGGCCTCAGGAAAGATGGTTATTCAAAAGTCAGGGTGACCCTTACTTTGAATGAATTCAGGAGCTGGAATAGAGGTGCTTTGTGAAGGATACATGCTCTGTGGTACCTCAAGTACATAGGAGGGATTCTTCCTCGACTAAGGGTGTAGGCCTTTGTGAAAGTAATACCTACCTTAGGTAGAAGTACTTAGGAACATGGGTATGGGTGCATCACGATTCTCAAGAACATTAGAAGATCTATTATGTGGTTGGGTTCATAGTGTTCGAGAGATTTTTGAAATGGGAGATCAAAAGTTAAATGTTCGGGGTAGCCATGCCTTTGAGGTAGAGGAAGACATATATTAATAGGATTAGGGAGTCGTGATGTTTAAGGGATGTCACAAATAAAATGTGGGCTATGTGAAATAGTGAAGATCTGTCATACTCATGATGTGTTTTGACAAATTCCTTGGTGTTGTTGCAGAGGGTGTTAGACTTAGAGGAGTTCCTCCCCAAACATGAACGATAATGGTGGTGATAGATATTTGTTAAAGCGCTTTTCTAAGGATACCCTTTAGGATCGTTTGGGGATTTTTGAAGTTAGACTCCATCTAGAACAACTTTTTCATTCCTCAACTTATGTTATGACATGAATTTCAGCACCAACGATATCTTAAATGTCATCGAGTTTCTTTAGAAGCATAAAAAATGATGATTTTTTTTAAATTATATTAAATTAAATTATTTTATTAATTGATTTGTACCTTTTAAAAAAGAAAAAATAATTAATCTTTAGAAATAGTTTTTTGTTATTTGAATAAATCGAAAACATTTTCATTAATATTTTTAATGACATGTATTTTATTAATTGTATATGAAGAATTTTATTTTGAGATAATTTAATTTTAAAATTTTTACTAATCATATTAAAAACGCCTTTTTAATCTGAAGTTAATTTTTTTAATATATACTCAAGATATTTTTTTGATAAACATAAAATATTATTACTTATTTATGAATTGTTAAAAAAATATTTTTTTATTATGAATCATAATAAATACTATCTATATAATATTATTAAAAGAAACTTGTTTCCCTAAAAGGTTATAAAATTATTTTTAATTAATATAAATCTTTTGAAAATTCAAACTAAAAATATTTAACAAAATACTCTAGATGTAATTTTCAAAAAAAGAACACTAGAAATTTTCATTAAATAACTTCAAAGAAAAAGACATTAAAAATTCATAATGATAAATTTTATTAAAAAACATTAATAGAAATTTTTTAGTCAAATAATTTAAATCTTTTATGTAAAACGTTACTTTGAGTCAACTAGTTTATTTTTATTTTGAATGTTTTCGTTAAATAAAAACATATGTTTCTAGTTTACAAAGGAATTTTTCAATGGAAGTTTCACTAGTATTTACAAAGAAAGATTAACTATAATTTCTAATGAAAGTTTCATTAAAATTTCTCATGGATGATTAAATTTAATTTCTAGTGGAACCATATCTAATATACTAGATATTTCAGTAAAAATATACTTTTTTCTTATTTTGAAACTTCCACAAGAACATTCAAAGGATCTTGCACTGAAACATACATTAAAATAAACACTAATTGGATTTATAATTTTTATTAATACATATGATTTAAATAATATGTTATAATATATATTATACTATTATTTTTTATAAATTTATTTTCATGTATAATTTATTATTTTATTTATATTTTTATTCATATAGAACACACATTTTTTAATAGTACATTATATTTAATTTATAATAATTATGAAAAAAAATATAATTCATATTTTATATCATTGAATTTATTATTTATAAATTTATTAAAATTTAATTTTTATTAATATATTCTTTTTTTAAATATATATGTTTTTATATTATGAAATATCCACACGAACATCCATTGGACGTTCTGTGTAGACTACAACTAAAACATCCACATGATTTATTTAAAGTTGTTATTGATATATATTTCTCAATAAATATACTAATTATAACATATAATTTATGTTTTTATAAATTTATTTTTAGTTATAAATTCATAATTTTATTTAAATTTTTATTCATATAAAATATACAATATTAAATGGTAAATTTTATTATATTTTTAAATATTATGCCGCAAGTATATTACAAATTATATATAGTTATGTATATAAAATATATTTACTAAATTTAATTTTTATTAATATATTATTTTGGATTCTAAATATATACATTTATTCTATTGTGAAACATTCATTGGAAATTCTATTCAAATATCCACTTGAACATATATTAGAACATGCACTAGAATATCTAATTAATGGATTTATAATTGTTAGTAATCATAATTTATAATGTAATATATTACATATATCTTAAAATCAAAATTGTTATAAAATTATTTTCTTTTATAATTTCATATTTCATATAGATTTTAATTCTTATAAAATATGTATTCTTAAATTGAAAATTATAATATATTTTAAAAAATATGTAACGAATATAATAAATATTTTATATCATTTCATTTATTATAAATATATTTATTATAAATATATTAATTAAAATTTAATTTTCATTAATATGTTTTGTTTTGTTTTATAAATATTTACTTTATTTTAATGTGAAAATTCCACTTGAACACCCACATGAACATACACTATAAATTCCACTTAATGGATTTATAATTGTTATTATAAATAATTTTGAAAATATATATTACATATATGATCTAAATGCATTTCTTATAAATTTATTTTCAGTTATAATATCATATTTTATATACTTTTGTATTCATATAGAATATATATTTTTTTGGGTATGTTATATTATATATATAAAAACAATGAAAAAATTTAAAATATATTGTTTATCATTGAATTTATTATAATTGTTTTTACTAAATTTATTTTTTCTTAATATATTCTTCAAGTATTATAAATATATAACTTTTCTGTTGTAAAACATGCACTATAATATTTATTGAAACATCCCCTGGAACATCAAATAGATCTTATTTAACTTGAACTTCTACTTATTGGATTTATAATTGATATTAATTTAGATTTATTAAAAAAACATTTAAAATATATATTATCAGTTAAATTATTGTAAAATGGTTTATTTATAATTTCATATTTTCATTAAATTTTAATTAATATAGAATATGAATTATTTAATGCCTAATAATATTATATTTATAGAAATTTGATAAAAAAATATTATAAATATTTTATATAATTGAATTTATTGTTAGAGTATTTAGTAAATATTATTTTTATCAATATTTACTTATTTTATAATTATATAGTTTTATTGTATTGTAAATCTCCCACTGGAAAATGAACTAGAACCTCTATCAGAACTTCCAAAAAAATACCCACATAATTTATTTATAATTTTTATTAATACATATTTTGTTAAAAATATATTTCACATATATTCAAAGTTCATTTATTATAAATTTTTCTTCATTTATAATTTTATATTTTATTTAAATTTGTTGTTTATAATGAATTTACATTACTAAATAGTAAACTATATTATATTAAAAAAAATTATTCAATAAATATATTTCACATTTAAAATAATTGGTTTTATTATAAATATATTAAAGAAATTTAATTTTAATAAATATATGTTTTAGTTTTATAAATATATTCATTTTTATTTTGAAATGTGCAATGTAACTTTCACTGAAACTTGCACTTGAAATTCCATTTGAACGTCTTCTTCAATAACTTTAATGTAATGGGTTTATAATTGTTATTAGTATAGATTTTTTAAAAAAAATATATAAAATATATCTTCTAAGTGAATTAATAATAATTTCAATTTTATTTATAATTTCATATTTTTTTACAGTTTTATTCATATATAATACAAAATTTTGAAATAATAAATTTTACAATATTTAAATAAATTATGTATCGAATATAATACATATTTAATATTATAGTATTTATTAAAAATATATTTATTAAAAATAAATTTTATTAATAAAATATATTGTTTTATAAATATATAATTTTATTGTATTGTGAAAAATTCAATGGATATTCCAATAAAAGATCCACAGGATCTTCCACTAGAATTGACACTGGATCTTCTAGTGGAATTTCTACCATATCCTCCAGTGTAAATTTCATCAGAGCTTCCACTAAATTGAAGTCAAACCTTCCACTATATTTTTATATTTAAAATATTATGCATTTTACTATAATATTCCATTAAATATTTTAATATTTTTCGGGGGTCATGTATTGGCATTCAAGTCATGTTCGGCCTCGTGCATTGGGCCTACATGTCATGTACGTGTTCTATTTCAAACCTTAAAATGGGTATTATCCATAGTAAAATAAAAATAAGGCCTTTGGGAAATTCGAGCTATTTTGTATTCTTAGTGTCAATTTTTAGTCACAAAAACATCTAGAATTATTTAAAATAAATTTCAAGTGAATTTTTCTACTAAAATATTTCACAAAAATTTTACTTTTGAATTGTTTTAATGTTTTTTTACTTTTTGAAATATATAATATTATATTATAGTGAATATTTATAATATAAATTTTAATTTATTTAATGGAATTTTGATATTATCCTCTCGAATATAATTTTCAATTATACCATTCCAATGAAAATCATCCTTATAAAATTTAATTTTTTATGTTGATGATTCTATTTTAAATCATTTTTAGGAATTTAATTTTACATTTAATATATGAAAATAAGTTTTTTCTAATAGGTATAGGAAATTATTTTTTTTCATTATAAATATATATAAAAATAAAAATAAATATATCATATTTTGTTTTTTATAGAAATTTCAAAAAACAAATTGTAAATTTTTTTCCATATTTTTGAATTACATATCAAATAATTAATTTTAAAATACAAATAAAAAATTTGTTATGGTTTTAATAAATTAGTATGGAATGTTAAACTGTACGAATATGTTTTAACGAAATAAATAGATTATTCATTTTTAATTTATTAATATTTTTTATTTTTTTGTAAATAGTTTTCTATATTTTTATTAATTTAGTTATAAAAAATTTCATTAAAGAATAATTACATGTTATAAAAAACATTCTATTTAAAAAAATAGTAGTTTACTATAAATGTATAAATATTGATAAATAAGTTTTTATATTTTTAATCTTTTTAAATTTGGATAAATCTTTTCAATTAAATTTTTAGAATTTCTTTATATTTGATACACCATTATACTGCTAATGGTATAACCATATTTTTCAAAAAGGTATGAAAATTCCAAAAAAAATTCATTTCAATACAATGAACATTTTATAGGAGAATATCGCATCATTTGTGTTATTTTGGACATTGGAGACTATAAAAACCCATATGTGGTATAGGTGGACGAACAAGATGCAAAGGACAACACCATTATTAAATATTAATGATAAAACCCACAGTGGACTATAAAGGTGGTTAGGGAAAACATGATTAAACCAAATAAATAATTAGGATGAAGCAACATCACAAAAAAACTAAGCCCAAGAAATAATATTAACCCTTCCGTGTATCATACATAAACAATAATATATTTTGCATGATTTTGATATGAAAAGTTAGGAACTTAAAAAAATATTTCATATAGAAATTATAACTACACCCACCTAGATGCTATAAATGATCACACTATCTACATTTTCTTGTCCCTCTTCAATTTGGATTGGAGAATTATATTATTGAGAAATAAAAACAGAACCAAACTTTTCTTCATTTTCATCAATGAAACCATGTATCCCACTCTAATGCTGACATCATACTCACCCGAATGAAGTTCATCATGTTCAGGGACATGGCAAAAGGGCTCATCAAATTCATAATATGAAAAATTGGAAGGTTTTTTGGATTCATCATCATCCCTTATGTCAACATATGATTGATCAATGTCATCCTTTGTCACATTTACTTTAGTTTTCCCTACCAAGATAACAGAGGAGAACGAGGAAATGAATTAATGTGAGGGACACTACCAATCAAAGGATAAATCTGTGGAGGATGTTTTTTTCTTTTTTGTAAACTATTTCAATGGTATTTATTATTCATATTTGGTGGGAAATCATCCACAGTGGACACATCCAACATGGATGAGTAGCCGATGGTGAGAAGATTGTTAAGGGATGATGAACCACTTGTGCCAACTCTTAACATGGTTAAATTTCTTCATCTATAAAAACTTTTTATAATCCCATGAACAAATAATCTTTGTGATCCTATGAAGTTTTATCTTGAAAATTGTAATAAATAAACTCCCCTTCTACCTTGTAATTCGACATCATGTCGAACCATGTTAATGCTATGAGTTATTTCATTTTAACTCTTATTTGTGTTTTATTTCATTGTTACAAGCCTCTGATTCCCCAAAAATGTGGTATCAAAGAGATCAGATTTAAAATAGTGAAGTTTCAGTGATGTTTTTTGGTGACTGAAAAATTTAAAGTCCATAGAATATATTTTTTATGCCAGATCTATGAGGTTCTTGATGAGATGATTCCAATGGAATAAGAATAGTAAAAAAAACATAGGTCAAATGAATCTAGTAGATCAAGTAAAATTTCCAGTCAAACATTAGGTGTTACGGTACCCCTGCTAGAGAAGACGACACTTTTCATATTGGTGGAAGCTTTCTAACATGTTTTCAAGAAACTATTCTGGAAAGCCACCTCTGCACCATATCATCGGTCAATTTATAACTTTGATACTATATTGGCTATATCACATCCAATATATCATTATTTTTACTGATTTAGGATCCGATCTAGATATTTAAATCATTTTGGATGCATCTATGTGTTTATATTTTCAAAATTATCCCTCCCTAAACTAGTATCAAAGGGGTGAAACATTAACGGTGGTAATTTTGTTTTGTTAAAAAGATAATGGTTGTTGGAAAACCTCTACCAAAAATTTTATATTTATATTTTTTGGGTTAGAACAATTTTGGTTTGTGTAAATGTATAGTGAAAGATATTATAGTGCAGTAAAGTATGGTAAGACCATTGATAAGAGAAAAAACCCAATAGAACATGTGATGTTGATTACAAAAAGCTCTATATATGGGTCGTCAACACAATTCAACTCTTTCTAGAGAACAACATAAAATACACTATATATTTACATCAATATCCATTAATGGAGATTATTTTAACACTTAACAGGGGGTATTCACAGCATTATCCTAAAATGTGAGGTTATAGGAGTCATGATGGTGAAATTGAAGACAACCCATAGAGAAATATGAAAATTGAATTATGTTAATTTTTTTTCAAGGATGAGATGAATCTTGGTATCACTAAGTAGTCTTAATATGAATGGGTAAAAGGTTTCCATAGAAGTTGGTGTGTTGGGAGCTCACATGGAAATTTAGTGATAGATACTAGTAAAGAGTCTCAAGGGTTTCTAATTTTATGGCGACCATATTCATCTTGAGATCGATTTAAGATAGTGGAAGTGACACGTCATCAAATAAGAAGAAGATTGTTTGATTTTCTCATGATGTTTTGAATGCCTATAAAGAGAGTGCCAGTCATGTTTCTTCCCAAAATTGGTTATTATGGTTATATTTGTGAGGGTCACTCCCAATAAATGTAGAAATCTATGGAGGATGATTTTTCTTTGATAGTAACCACTTTAGTGGGATTTTTCCTTCCTATTTGGTGGGAAACCAACTATAGTGGATGCATTAGACATGGAAAAGAAGACGATAGTGAGGAGGTTATAAGGGGATAATGAATCACTTTAACCCACTCTAAATGTGGTTTAATTCAATCATCTATAAGAATGGATTCTACTCCCATGATCAAGTAATCGTAGTTATCCTCCAATGTTTGATATGGAGAGTAATACTAGTGAAACAACCCCCTTCTTCCATGTATTTAGACATCATTCCGAACCACATTAAAAATATGAGTTCATTCATTTTTCCTAGTATCTATATTGGATTCTATTTCCATGAAACTTATCTACCCTAACACTTATCATTTATGAATCAAGATATCCTCTCTAATGGATAGGTGGGAGTAATCCATAGTGATTCTCGAAAAATGAGAGAATATAGTGACTGCATTTCTCTTCGATATAAATTGGTTTTCCATTTGTGTGATGAGGATCCATGTATGATTTGATTATAAGGGATCCCCAATGGGTTTAGGGTTGTTTCTATACCATCATACCATGTTTTTCATGGAAACTACATCAGTTGGGGGATGAGTGACATCCACTCCTTCCCCATCAACTATTTTGAGATGTCTACATACTGATTTTTATAGTGTTCACTTTTGGATTTTATAGGAAACTAATGATTTATATTTAGGGATTTTCCCCTTTAATAGCTTTTAATATGTCCCATGTTATTCTGCTTAGATGTATGTGTCATTAGTTTCTTATAATATAATAATTTGTTTTAAATTCATGTGATGAAATTATTGATGAAAATTATATGAATGGGTTATAAAATTTTATTTTTAATTATTTTCATTTGTGAAATAATAATGTAAAAAAAGAAAATCTACACATTCTTATAGGAACATATCATTATTGGATCTAAAATTACCACAATACTATCACATAATCGTTATCATCAATGATAATGAAAAAATATAATGAGGTTCGTGTAGCACCCCGAGATTTTATGAAAAATATTCTTTTTAATTTCATTAATGTCTTGTGTTGTACGCTACACCAAAATAATCTTGCACAACATGCATCCTTGACTTTCCTCGCATTACACGCAATCGCGACCTTCCACGATAGCGTGTGTAGTACGCAATACCGAGTTTCAATAAACAACGATATGCTATTAAAATATTATTAAAACTAGAAGTTATGAATAGTAAAAACCACTTATTGAAATTTTGTAAATTTTATTTTTCAAAATGGAATTCATTTTTGGATTCGTAATATCGAAATTATCCTAGGGTCAAATTTTGGTAATTTTCGGATAACTTTCATATTTTGATGAATAATGAAAATTACTAAATTTTAATTAAAAACAACTTTTTCAATCGAAATAATTAATAGTGATAAATTATTAATTTGATTGGTTTTAAAGTATATTTAGAATATATTTTTACAATTTAATACAATGTTGGTCATTGGATGTAATTTAACATTTAAACAAGACATAAACAAGTGTCAATCTTTTGATAGTTATTATCACTTAAGAACACGCTATTTGTTTTGACGACGGGAATTAATTTTTAAATTAATTAAAGCAACTGATATGTTTTGAATTTGGTAAAATAGACATCATTTTTGAGTTCATAATATCAAATATAGCTTAGGCCTAATTTCTGGTATTTTTCTGGAAACTTTCATTTTTTTGATGAATAGTGAAACCACTAAGTGGTAGTTAAAAAATGAATTTTTCATAAAACATAATTTTACCGCTTCTGTGAGTGGAATTTCAAAAATCCGAGAGACATGGTTGATGTCAGTATGTAAATTGTGGTTCAATGAGATGAAAATAATTTTTGGTGAATAGTAACTTTTTACTTTTATTTACCACGGTTAAAAGTAAATAGGGTAATTAATGGTAAAAATGATGTTATTATTACCCTAACACATATCCTAATTCTATTGGACAAGTGTAATTAGACCAAAAACAACCTTAGTAATAACATGTGACCATTTAGGCCCACTTGGATTAGATTAGGACATTTATTATTAATTTATTTAAAGAAGGGTTAAAATAGTTAAAATCAATGTTTAATAAGTATATCTTTTTTACTATAGGGTTATAAATAAGATAAATTCAACTATAAATATTCATTAGAAAGATAAAATTATTTACTACATAATGATATTTTATTTGTAATTTTTAGACTTTAAATAATATAATTTATTTATGGCACAATGATGATGCAGTAATTATCTTATTAATGAAATATTGACATAATTGATGTTACAAATACCCAAATAAATATAATTTGAAAATCTTTATGATTTCCACTAATTTTATTGGTTAATATGAAATGTTATTATTTATTTAATTAACTTTGTTCGAACTAATCATTCTGTTATAATTTTCACAAAAATTAATTACTAAATACTGTCAAAATAGACATAAAATGGTATTTAAAACAAATATTATATTAGTAATTGTTATTTTATTCCTAAAAATCTAAGGTTCGGCCAAATGACTTAGATAAGGTTATATTTATTAACAATAAACAACTTGGGGTTCGTTTGGCTTCTTATTATAAGTTTATTAACCTTATAGTATAAGAACACAAGCAGACACGGTAAAAGTAAAATTATTTTACTTAATGTTAAATCTAAATGATAAGGTTAAAATAGTAAACTAAACTTGTCAAAATTCTATTGGATTATAGGATTTCGACTCATCCCCACCTTATTTTCGAAATAACTAAATTTGGAGCTATTAAAAACCGAATTTGACTTTATAATAAAATAATAGTTTTAGTTATTCCAAAGGTGCCCCTCTCCTCCCTTATAAAAGGGCACTTCCTCCCTCTCTTCCTCACACCACTTTGAGCCTTCAAGCTCGGCCAATACCTGCGTAATTCTCTTCTCCACTTCCCTAGAAACAACCTAGAGGTCCTGGCCTTCTTCAAAGACCAAATTTAGTGCCCTAAAAGGAGATCTCAAAGAGGCGCTTCAAAGAAGAGGTAATGTCCGTTACCGATTCTTTCAACTTTATTTCTTCTTCCACTTCTTCTTCATAGGTTATTTAATTTTGAAGTAATAACATCAGTATCACTCATATACTGATATGTTATTATAAGTATGAACCAACCCTATTTCACCATCTATCCATCCTACGGAAAATGAAATCACCACACGTGCGTACTATGGAATACTGTATCCACGTCTTGGTGTAATCTATTTTCCACCACCACCTTACATGGATGGGTATAATGGTGTACATAATATCTATATATTATTATTGTAAAGTGATATTGATTTTGAAATATTATAAATACACTCAAATACAATTCCACGATCATGAGAATGATATCATCGCTCGTGCGTACGTACGGACTACCGACTCCACGACGTGATGAGATTCATTCTCCACGTTAACCATTCATGAATGATTGTAAAGTATATATAATAAGTAATCATGAAATATATTACATAATAATGATAATGGATTTATTTATATATATATATGTCGTCTACTTAATTCCATTCAACTCAATAAGGAAATGAAAACAGCGTTCATGCGTACGTACGATCTACCGTCTCCATGAATGGTGTATTTCTTTCCATTTACTGATCTATTATATATATGTATATTCTGAATATATATTATATATAAATAATGTTTTATATTATGGAATTAAGTAATCATGATCTAAGTAATCATATGAATAATTAGAAGTCAAAACACGGACGACAAATGAAACGATTTTACCCAAAACGCTCTTTAACATGGAATTTACAAAAGAACGGGTAAAATAAAGTCATAAGTGAACCATATATGATATCATAATAGTGAGTATGAATCTGGAATAAGTCAATGACATTATTTAAATCATTATATAGGAGGTTCAGATACTTACGAAGCAAATCGGACCTAATGTAAGGGAAATATCACAATCTCATTTTTATCCGAGATTGTTTATACTTTGCAATTTGCTGGGGTGTATTTTATCAACCAAATCCATGTTTCCTCAATATGTAATATTATTTCCATCCACCACAATTTTTTAAATCCAATTTTACCCTTCGGTAAGTTTGTAGTAATAGATATGAAAGGAATCTTTTGTCGTTTTTAATACGAGGTATTTTTTTGACTTTTCCAAAAAAAGTACGAAGAATGTTTTTTTAACTTATACGGCATGAATGGATTTTTAAAAAATTATTTCCAAGAAGTATCCTTAACAAGTTTTCAAGTATATTTTTAATCAACGTATTTTAGTTTAAAATTGTATGACATGTTAAGAAAGGATAAGTGTTTTTGAAGTAGAAATGATATTTTCCTCAAGAATGGAGTTCAAGTGTTTTATCAAAATTATTTTTCATCTAAGATAATATAGGGTCCTGTTTTTATACCTATTATTACATTTATTTGACTATGTTGTGATGGAATAATTTTTATGAATTCCTTTATATTATATGAATTGTTTTATGATGTCACAATGTTTATGATTCCCATTTTTATTACATGGTTTATGCTATGATGTATGGTTTATGATTTTTTCGCACACATATGAATGGTATCATTATGAGATGGGTGGGACCTATATCTCCCTCCAATTCATTAGGTAAATATTTTATATCTCATGAGATAGACATGGCTGGAACGGTAGGTTATACTGGTTCAGTGAAACAGGACTGAAACGAGGAGTGAACTCAGTTCAGAAATGGACGTTGTCCACTAAGATAGTATCGGCAATGAGTCTTGACTAATAAGAAATGATTCTCTATGATTATGTGTGTATGCCACAATGTTTCATGTTTTAGGTTTTGATTATTGGGATTACATTTCACTACTATGATTTATCCCATGTTATGAAATTATGATCTCTTTTGCAGGTTAAGATTTCCAAAAGATATGTTCTTATTAATATGATGCGATTGATATTTCTTTTGTTTACCATTACTGGGCATTTGAGCTCACCCTTTTATGATTTTTTTAACCAGGATATAAATAAAATATTTAGGTTTAAAAAAAGATCTTTATGGGAGATGTTGAAGATCGTTCACCACGATTAGAAGATTATATTCTGAGTTTACAAAGACACTAAACTATTACGGTAATTGTGTATGTTTTTTTGTTATGTACTAAGTATTCCGCAAAAGTAATGTAATGTCTATGTACGTTAAGCTTCGGGTCTCTACAGTTGGTGTAAATTAGTCACACAACCTATTTAATTTAGAAAGAATAGTGATGATACTCTACTTGACAAATTAATGGTCTTCCCCAATAAGGTAAATCCACGCATGCACATGGACTATAAAAAGTATATATGTAATTAATAAAAGAACAAACAATAATGAACCAATAATCTGAAAAATATAAAATTGGGCTCCATTACCTAACCTTTATTCTTCATTCATCATTAAAACATAGTTTTCTAATTGTGAACAATATGTCTATACAATATTGTATGATACTAGTATCTGGATCTTCAGTAAGAACCAATATTAAAACATCTATACAATGGATTACAACAACCAATGTGTTAAAAAATTAAAACCCTAACACCAATGAATTGATTTCCAAGAGATATAAGAAAAAACGCAATTCATAGCGATGATGAAACCATGAAAACTGCTATGATACAATAAAATCTATAAAAATCATTTAGACATGTGATACTCCATAATATTTGTGTGAATATAAACATGAATTACCCAATTCAACACTACTAAAAGTGATGAAAAATATGGAGGAAATATGATTCCACCTTTGGTGGCCTCCAATATTAACTTTTTCATCCATCAATGTTGGTCAACTTGTTATAAAAAAAATAAAATGTTTCATTCTTCACCCTCACCCTCCCTGCCATTAAATCCTAATCTTGCAATAATTTGGTATATATATACTTTAATTGTTAATTAATTGACTTATTAAAAATGTATGATAAAATTCCGTGAATTATAATGTTTAATTCCCATATATTCGTTATTTTATAAATTTATATATTTTATTGGTCCTAATTTTGTTTAGGCCATTAACTTTCCTTGTTGGAAATGACATCCATTGTTTTTCTTAAATATTAAAACATTACATGGAACATGCGGTTGAGTGCCACTACTAGATTCATCCTTGGATTATGAATCCTA
Source organism: Viscum album (assembly GCA_963277665.1). NCBI lineage: Eukaryota > Viridiplantae > Streptophyta > Magnoliopsida > Santalales > Viscaceae > Viscum > Viscum album. The sequence continues at coordinate 1,077,306,825 of OY728129.1, forward strand.
AGTGTGTCCCACTATATTAGAACCTACTTTATTTTAATTAATTTTTTATTAGGATCATTGGTGTATAGCCTGTTTTTAGTTTCTTAGTAGAGGTTCTTCAGGGATCATCATATATTTTTTATGTGAAGTGATATGGGTATTCATTATGCATTTAGATCAAAAAATAAATCCAACAAATATCAAATATGATTTGATTAAGAGATAATGGTTGATAAATGGGTCATTTAGCACAACCCCTAACTGGATAGAGATGGATACGAGTTTTCGATGCCCCACTTTTTTCTTCTGCATGTGTTAATAAATTAAAAAGAGGAATATGGTTTTATTTATTGATTCATGAGGGAGTTTTTTTTTTCAAAAAACATAAATAATCATGAAAATGTAAAAATAATTACATTTTTTTATTTTAATCGACATTATTCATTATAAAATGTTTGAATAAGCTATGGTAATGGGGACTCATTACTATTTTTTTTATTGTTTCGATTTTTTAGGTCTAGTTCGAAGTTGTTATTTTTTTAACTTCTGTGAAATTTATTTCTTTTCATAAATTTTTTGTCTCTTATTACTTGTACTCTATTTTTTTTAAAGATGATGAATTTGATTAACCAACCCTATTAATGCAATGAAATATCTCAGGATGACCTAACTCCCTCCCTCATGTAGTTCATCACTACGCCAGAAGGGCATTCATGGTCCCCATGGGTTGGAAACAATTGTTAGGGAATTAGGCAACAATCTATTTGGAACGATTGCTACCTCTAAGGATGAATAAAAACCCCATACAAACTCTACAATAATCTAGAATTGAATTTCTATACATTGGTACACCATGCATAAGAAATATGTATTTACAAAATAAACACTAATCAGAGCATGACATAAGAAAAATAATCAGTCATTCTAATCTCATAAATATAATGAATTCCTATTACACAATTAAAAAATACAATAGAATGATTAATGTAATAAAAATACCATGGTTAAAGTTGGCCTCATTATTAACTATTTTTTTAAACATGATTATAAATATTTTTAAATGTATAAATTGTTTGGTTAAATCAGTTTACCAATAGATGTGTCTCTATCATTAAATGGTTTTTAAAAATGTTATAACTAAATGTTATAACAAAAAAATAAGATTGTTCTATTACAATTATATTAATAAGAACTAAAAATATATTGGTTCTTAAAATGATTTTCATATAATATATTTTTCCTCTTATAATATTATTATCAACATTTATAACCAATACCAAAATACTAATACATATTTTTAAGATATATTTTAGATAAAGTATTATGTGTTCGTATTTCAATATTTTCCCTAAAATGTTATATTATATTCAATAATTTATTTGTATATAATATTTTTTATATAATAATTATAATATTATCATTTATTTAAATATAAAAAACCTTGTCTTTATTTAAAAAAACTAATTTATAAGAAATTTAAAATAATGATCAAACTATAAGAAAAGACATGATCCTCCATGAAGAATGTTACAAACTCATTTAAACATGTAAAAAATAGAATGTAATTTACATGAAACTCTAAAAAAACATCATCTCCAATTTTCCTTTCATAGACCAACTATCCTCGCCATGATTCACATTGATAGTGGGTTAAATGCTTAATGATTACACACTCAATTAGAACATTTCTTCAAAGGTGGTGATCACGTGTAATGGGCTTGCATTGGTACAAAAAAGGAAGTTATCGCCAATTTAAATTGTTGGTGTCTAAAAGTAGTTGAAAGTCCCGGCTCATGTAAGTAGGCCTCGTTTATTTCATATGTGGATTGAAGCAATAAATCCCTAATCTCAAATTAAAAACCAGAATAATATTTATATAAAATTATATTATAGTATGTTATATGAGTAATGTCACACACTAACTATATAAAAAAATTATATTATAGTTTGTTTGAATAATGAAAATAAACACATGTGTGTGTAATAGAATCAAATTTACTAATAATGTATCTTGGAAGTTTCTACTATAGTCCATGTGTGACTCTTTTACCCTGACATATGATGTAATTAAAGTATAAATAGATAATATATTTTGTGTGTGACTGGTACTATTATAGAAATAAATGTGTGGGAAATAGCACCAAAATCGTCACTCATTCCATGTGTGAATCAAGAAATGTTCACTTGAATGCTTACACTCTTTATTGTCTGGAACTCTTGGTAGATGTTAACGAACTGACCATAGAACCTATACAAGATCACCATTATAGATTTATTTTCCTCATATTATAAATTAAATATAAATTAAAAAATACCTTCTATGTATACATGTCTTAAGTAAAGATCAAAGTTTCCCCAATATCAAAATCTTCAAAGGAATATGTAATGAAATAATTAGACACATAAACATCAATCACTTCACATAATACACTCTTAACAAGAGAATTATTCTTAGTCAATTTGAAGAGTTCTCTAATAATTTCACACAACATAGGATGTGAATTAAAAAAAAACATTCTCTAATAACATTAAAATTAACACATTAAATAATATGATAACAATAATTGATGAAATTATCATTATTAAAAACATTTTTACTCATTAAAATAAAAAAAACTACTTCCACTTTTTAATTTAGATATATATTCCTCCATACAGTGTTACTTTGAGATATAATGGATATTTAAAAAGTGGTCAGACACTTTAAGATGGATAATTAGATTCCAAATGTGTTTTCCATGGTTTATATTATCAACCATTTCTTATTCATTTTAACTACACAGAAGGTTTTTTCCACTATTCACTTAATCTAAAGTTTTACACAAAATTTATCTTTTAATGATGGAGTTTTATGTTGTTTTTTTAAAACTGTTTTTGAATCAAAACCTAATGCATAAAAAATATGACCAGAATAGAAAATGTGGTAATATAAATTAAGACATGTTAAACAAATTCAAAATCACTCAATTAATTTATACCAAAGAACCACAAATAATAAAAGGTTCAAAATTCAAAACATAGAATAAAAAATTCATCTTAAGTTTTTAAAGAGTCGTTGAGTCAAGTATGGGTAATAAGGTATTCAAAAATTGACTCCGTAAAAAATTCTTTTTTGTAGACCCCCAAATTTTCTCTATATTTTTCTCTCTAATTAATGGACTTGGGATCCAAAAAAACAAAAATATTTCAATCAACAAGAGAAAATTTATGTTTCATGACTTGAAAAAATAATGAAAAAATAAAAAAGACTAAATAAAACATCCAATACTTTACCTTCACTAATATATACCCATTATTCATTTACATTATATAAAAATAATAGTGAATAACTAATATCTTATACAATACTTTTGTTTTCATTCAATTCCAAGTATTCTTTGGTACTAAGGACATCGCTAATCAAAATTAAAAATTATGGTTTCCTCATAAAGACCCATATTTTAACATTATGATCTTGGTAGAGATCCTTTAATGGATAATTATTTTCAATAAATGGATCATCCATTATTTTGAAACTCAGTTTTGTTGAATATAGGCAGTACCTATATTTAGGGAAATAAATATTAAATGATAGAGGGGAACTAAAATTTTCCATTTAAAAATGTAGTACCTACACAATCATGAAATGGACATTAAATACAACCTTTTATTTATCAAATACATAGACATGGAATTATGTTAGAAATAATAACTTTCATAAGATACCCATGATGTAAAATTTGACTCATTTTTGTGTATAAGAGTTAAAATATGACATCTTTGTGAAATTATCATCAAGAACATGACATAAATGATTTACACGTCTGATTTGATAGTCAACTAGATAGTCCATGCACACATAGGAGTATAATATCCATAGGTTCCCATCACTGTTTTAGAAATATAATCCTTCTCCATAGATGGTCCAAGCATAGAATTTCAAAAATATTATATCTTTATATTGAAATCCTCTTAGAAAAATATTTTCAATTCATTGAAATCAAGGTATACATCTTCAGAGTGATTTTTTTCTTGTAAAATGGTAAGATTAATACTATGAAAAATGGTTGAGTTGATAATTATACACAATGTTTGAATATATTTTCTGTATAATCCATGTTGTACATGCCTATGTATAATTGTATAAAATTTAAAAAAATTATGCATGTGATGTTCTCAATTCACGGTCACTCAAACACATAGCCTATACAAATTTGAACACATGGACATGTGTAATGTACCATTATGTATAGGCTTGTGTGGGACATGTGATAGGCTATGATGTATAGGAATATATATGCCATGTCCATATGATAGGCTATGTGCCACATATAATCTGCTATGATGTACTGGCCAGTATAATCCATGTGTTCCAGTTTTGAAGAATTTAACACCTAGAATGCACATCAACGTGGATGATTTATCCTAATGAAAGCCTATGAAATTCATATTTCTCCCTATAATATAAGGTCAACATAATTGAACCATTGATTATTTCCTATCCTATATTATTAATATGGTGTGAGTAAGTCAGTTGTAGTCTGTGTTGATATTTTTTATGGATGACTTCAATGTAATCCTTTTTATACAAAATCATCTTATAATTTTAAAAAAATTACAATAAAAAAAATATCACATGTATTTAATATATTTTACATATAATTTATCTTCTACACAATTTACAAAAACATTAATTTGTGCATGAAATATAATTAACACACCAAGTTGGTTGTCTTTCTTTTTGGATATTGCATGAATTTTTTAGAATATATGGATATTCATTCATGTTTTTCGTCACCTTCAATATAATTAATTATTATAGACCTATTTTATCTTCTTTTAATAACATGTAAATTTATTTAACAAAATATTTACATTCACCAGCAACAAATCCTCTAACAATTGATCTGTATGGATATATTTTAATACAAACATAATTTTCAATCTCATAAAAACCCATAAATCATTTTAAAAAATTGTTTTAATTAAATATTTCATAAATTTGTAAATCGATATCATTTTTGTGTACTTTTCAATTAAAGACATCTAACGATAAAAAAATTAGCTAGAAATCATTAATCCCTGAGAAAAATGAATATCCAATTGTAAAATATTGAAAACTCAGATTTTGAGAAAATTATCATTGATAGAAAATGTATGATATCACTAAAAACATTTACTATTAAAAATCCCCATATGATTCATAATTTGAGAAAAAAATACTAAAAACATTTATTTAACTCCATCATGATAGTACTTAAATCCTTATTTTATATTTTTCTTAATGAAAATGGTAGAAAATATTGTAACATAAAATGGTATTCATGTCTTTTAAACCAATGAATATTTCATAATTAAGTTCCCTCTTAGTGTTTGAGGAATACTCATTGAGAACATTAATATAGGCTTATAAACCAAGATTTCCTAAATTTCCTTTTTCAATTATTATGAATAATTATAAGGTAAATATATCATCATGATGTAAAAATTATATATGACATTACATATAATTTTAAAAATTTATATATATGCGGACTATGAAATTATTTCATTACAAAGAATAATACGTCAAAAATGGATAAAAGTACAAATCCTTGATATCTAAATCAATTATACACTAAATTATTAAGTATTTTTTCGTTTCACACAACTAGAATAAAAAATTAATAAATATGGAACACAAAATCATGAAATTACACACATAAAATCATATAATGAATCATAACAAAATAAAAATTAGAAATTTTCATTTAAAAAATTCAAACACACTTATAATTGAATGATTAAGTGTGTATTAATTTGTAAAACAATCAATAACCATTGATTTAAGATATTGAATTTCTAAGATGATTTTATATTTTATAATTATAAATAGAATGGAAACATTTTAGTTTCATAAAAATGACATACATTCCAATAATGAGACATGAAATAGTGTCTAATAAAATTAGAGTTCTAAGAAGCACTCATTCATTAGTATCCCCCATTTACTATTTAAAAACAAATGTTGTGTAATAAATAATTATTAATGGTTAAGAGTTGATTTATTTTCAAAGATAACAATATATTTTCAAAAAACTTGTTAAATCCAGCCATTAATTTCTATTGTGAGGGAAAAAATTAAAGTGACCCGCATATTACTAAAATAAAATAGAAAACCTGCCAAAATTTCGATATCCCCCCACCCATATCATTTTCGTAAAAACATAATCCATTGAATTTTAGCCAAAAAATTAATTTCTTATTTTCTTTCAATTTTATGTGTGTATAATAAACTAACCGTTGATGTATAAATTACCTATTACATAATAGATGAGGATGTGAAAAGAGTGCATGGGTCGAAAGATAAACAAATTGCAAATTTGTTGAGTGGATCCTTGAATGATTTTTTGTTCTAACAATTAAAAGGATATAATTTATTTATTTTATTTGATATACTTGATACTTTGTATTATTTGTTTTAATAATTTATGCTTCAATATGATTATATCATAATATTTATTTTCTTAAAATATCATTATATTTCCTGTTTTTATTGGTCATAACATGTTCTATAAGTTTTATTGTTTTGTTAGGAAAATTATGTCATCTAGTACCATTAAATATCATTTTTATGTGCTTTTGAATATCCCCACATAGACAATATATGATTCCAATTATAACACATAGTCAATTATCCCATGTAAAAATATTATTGTTCACCATGTACTTAATTTTCCAGAAATGTGCTCATTTTTAATTTAGAACATAACAACAGATATATAACTATGAATTAATTGATTTTGATTGTGTTGGAAAGATAGAAAAAATTATACCTGTCATTATAAGTGATAAAGATATAAACATATCATTTTAATTTTATAATTTATGTTTTATATAACTACATGTTTTATTTGTAACAATTGTAGTTTTATAGAATTAATTTGATACTGTATTTCAAGAAAAAATGAGTTGTAGAAGTCTGATTTAGGTGATTATTGATTCAATAAAAGTAAAATAAAATTATTAATATACAATTCAAATATAGATAAAACATATTGTATTGTTAGGAAGGAACTTTTTATGTTTAAAATTGATTAATCCAAGCATTATACTATTTTTAGAATTCAGCTACATCAATTTTTTGATATGTTATAAATTTTCATAATTTTAGAATACCCTAAATGAATCTATGATGGGATTCACCTATATAAATTACTTTATATTGATTTGACTATTGTTATTCGCTTACATGATCCGAGAACATTGATTCTATTACCTGAATCCCATAATGAATTTCCTATATAGATTTTCCTCTGTAGTTTTGTGATTTTACATTGGATACTCTAATATTTGAATGAATACATTATTTTTCATAATATATCATTTCTACTTTTTTAAAATTTATTATAAATATAATAACTATTTTTTTTCTATAATTACTTATTAATTATATTATACCTATGAATGTTTTTAAACTATTTTATGAAGAATAAAATAATATTTTCATGGGATTTAGTGTACATTGATACTGAAATTAAAATTATAGAAATTAAAATAAGTAATTTCAAATAAAATTTAATAATAAGGGTCATTTTTTATTATTATTAGGGAGTATTCAAAGGTTATTAATGTTTGTTGATTAATACCGCATTAATTGTTCTAATGGGTTCCACTGTGTAATTATTTTATTTTATTGAATATCAAGGGAAATTTCGTAAATATTAATTTTAAATTATAAATATATAAATGTGTAATATCATATGGCAAAGTGGCATGGAAAAATTTGATGTTGTTCATTGAAGTTACATGAACAATTCTAGTTTGAAGAAAATAAAATATATAAGAGTATGCAGATTTTAATGTTAGAGTGAATAAATAAACACTAGATATAATAGATTTATTAAAACCAGTATAGGATAGATGATTATCATTACGTGAACTTTACAAATGATTCATTTTTCTGTTGATCAAATTCTTCTTCCAGCATAACTAAAAAAATTTGATCCTTAGCTGCAAATGATTTCACTAATTTCTCATCACTCAGATATGGGAACTATACATCTGGTTTTGTTATATTACATATTCTTATTATTCTTTTGTGTTTTGAGTAGTAAAGGGTTATACTACTCATTAAAAGGTGGTTTTGTGGGTTGTGACGTTCAAACAAAATTCAAGCATTTTGGTTATTCCTCTTGGAGAAAAAGGAAGACTGGTTGGGTTGTTCCTCTAGGGTTTAAAAGGGTAATATTTATTGGGTTTGATAATCCATGAGAATAATATTTCTAATCATTTTTTGACTCCATGGGGTAAAAAGTTATTTTATGATTCCAATATATGGGAAATAGTGGGTGAAATCACTCTTAGTTCAAGAGTGGGGTGAATAGTGGAGTAATATAATTTTGATATGAACCACTATAAAAATATTCTATGTTCTTTTAATTTTTCACCGAATTAACATTATATCTCTAATTTGTAAATTAAATTCAATGATAATTTTAAAAGGACATTTCACCCCCGATTAGATTTTAACCATCATAACTCTAGACCAACAATTTGTTTCAGATGGTGACTCTTATTAGGATAATTATAGTCAGTTTTTTTCTAGATACCAAACAGTTGGTATCAGGTAAGGTTTCCAAGATCTCTCCATATCTCTCAATATATACATGTATATTTATTTTTCTAACGATTTTTTCAATTAATTATATAAGATAAATGATCTTGTTTATGAATGAAGTAAATAGGATTAATGATGGATAATGAACTCAAAACCACATCATTTTGACAGTACAAATTATGGCTATTGGCAATCATGAATTGATGATTTATTAAAGAAACTAAGAAATTATCATTAGAAGATCACATTAAATATATACAAGATTCCTAAAAGAGAACCTGATTCTTTGTTTCGAAATGATGCATTGAAGTTTATTACGAATTATAAGGTGATTAATATCTTTTACGTTGCTATAAATATTAATGATCATAACTAGGTTTCAGTATGTAAAGCTGCCAATGACATCTGTAAAATTCTACGAGTTACACATCATGGTTATAATAAAAATTATTAGAGCTAAGATGGGTATGTCAACAGATGAATATTAAGTGATTAAAATTGTTCATGATGAAACTGTAAATCATTTTTTAAATATAATTAATAATATTGGAAATGATATGGGTTCTTTTGTAGAGACTCTTGAAAATTTTGTTCTTATTGAAATAGTTATTTGAGGGCTCCCTAATAAGTGACATGATAAAATGGTATCTATAGAAGAACACAATAATTTCAAGGGATAAAATATTGATGAGATTATTGGTTCATTATTATAATATGAATTGGAACTAAAAAATATTGTAGGTGAAGATATTTTAAAAAAGAAATGGAATTTATTTTTAACAAAATGAAACTACTTACTCTTAAAATTATGAGTTATAGAGTAGTTTCATGAATGACACAACCTATGTATCAAAATGTGGATACAAAAAAAAAAGAAATATTACTCAAGAATATCTAGAAAAGACTATCATATAGATGTTTATAAGGAGAATAATGAAGGAAATTATAATTCTACTAACAATCAATATGTAAATTTTTATGAGTATAAGAAAATGGAGTAATATAAGCTAAATTTCTAAGAATGAATAATGACAAAAATTAAAAATAATTATTTTAAAGAAAATAATTTTGTGTATTACATATAGAGTTTCACTGAATATTCTATTACTATGTAATATTCTACTTATGAAAAAAAACATTATAAACTTATGTTTAATGTATTCTTCAAATAAGGAACTATGTCTTTGAAGAATGAAAAATGATGTCTGTTATATGGAAAATGGATGATCAAGAAACATTATGAGTGATATTTCGAAATCTATATCATTCAATCAATGTGATGGAGTTAATTTGATCATAGGTGATAGTTTAAATGGAACAATAAAAGGTTTCGGTGATGTTGAGATTTATAAATATATTATTATTTATAATGTTTTAAATTATATTGGTTTCAAACATATTTTAAGAACAATTTCTCATCTATGTGATGATGGGATGTTTTTTAAGTTTCAAAATTATAAATTCCTTATTTTCATGGATAAAACTATATTGTTTTATGAAATCTCATAAGATAATATTTATATAATTTATTTTTATAAATAAAATTATAAAAGTATAAAATATTTAAATGCAATAATATCTGAAAACATTTTGTTGCATATTTCATTGGTACATGATAATTTTAGGTTATTACATAATCTTTTTGGGAACAAAACTATTCTATAATTACCATAAATGAATAAAGAAATAAAATTTCTTTGTGACTCTTGTATGAAAGGTAAACTACACAAATAAAGTTTCAAGTTAGTTAAAGAACTAAAAGATGTAGGGCCTCCTCATCTTACTCATTTAGATTTACTTTTTCCTATTAAACCTACTAGTTTCAGATCTAGAATAAATTAGAACATTTCATGAAATAGATAGGACCATGATAAATGAGTATAATCTTCTAAAATTTTTCTGAGTAGTTATTGTGAATACTTATAATTATATTACTAATATATTAATATTATGTCCCTTGTTGAAATAGAAATTTATTGAACTTCGGAAGGAAAATAATCATAAAATTGGTTATTTTAGAGTCTTATAATTTATAATTTTTATTTATAATACATGTGTTACTTTAGATAAATTTTATGTTAATAATGAAAAAGTTATTCATTAAGATATTAAAATTATATATTAGAATATAGAATATACAATAAAATAACCATGGTTTTTGTCAAATAAATTAATGTTATGTTTGATGAAAATAATTTGAATAAAATATATGATGATATTAAATAGCTTGAGGAAGGATTATATAAATTTGTTTTGAAGAAGAATAAACTCATGATAAAGATACTCATATTGAGGGGAAGAATATTTTTTTTCTTAAATCTGTTCAAATTCATCAAAAATATTAAAAAACTTATTGAGGTCATCCCATATATAATATTATTAGTAATATTGAATTAAAACATCAAACATGAAAATATTTTATGAATGTTTTTTCTTATCATTACTTTATTTCTTATTTTGAAAAAATAATATTGATGATAGTTTTGATTAATCTAATTGGATTTTGGACATGAAAGAAGAGTTGAGTAGTGTACTGTGAATAGTTTGTACTTCATTTGTGCTACAAATTAATTCACATATTATAGAGACAAAATGGGTTTTTAGAAAAAAAATTCCAAATATTGAAATATAGTCAAGAATAAAGATAGATTAGTTACTTAGGTATATTCTCAAGAAAGAAGGAATTTATTTTGAATAATCATTTCATCATATTCTAGGTTATAAGAAATTATGATATTGTTAGTTTATGATGATTTTGTGGTTTTAAATTATTTCCAATGGATGTGAAAACCTATTTTCATAACTTTTTCATTTATGAATAACTATATATTAGAAAACCCTGTTATTTTGAAAATGAAAATAATATGGATCATGTTTTTAATTTTTCAAAACATTTATATGGTATGAAATATGCTCCTTGAGCTCTGTATGAAAGGCTCGCTAATTTTATTTTGAAAAAAAATTGATAAAGTAAATATTGATGATAATTTGTTTATTTGGAATTATTCTAATAATATTTTAATAGTATGAATTTATGATAAGAATTTTATATTTTTTATTAAAATGAAAATATCCTTAATGGAATTTTAAAATTGATGAATTCTGAATTTGATATGAGTACGATAGAAGAAATGATATTCTTCCTGGAAATGAAATTTTTTCAATCGGATAGTTGTATTTTTCTAATTCAATCGAATTATGATAAATAATTAGATAAAATATTTGGTTTATAATCTTATTACATTTTGAACACTACTATGATTATTACTTATAACATCAAATTAGATAAATTTGGAAAATCTGTTGATGATAAAACCTATAGTGTAAAGATTAGAGGTCTATTATTTTTAACTGTTTCAAGGTATGAGTTAATTTTTCAGATTTAATGTGCGGTGTATATCAAAATTAACATAAATAAATTCACATAAAATTTGATAAAAGTATTGTTATATATTTTAATGGTTAATTTAATATTGGTTTAGTTTATCCTATAGAAACTATCTTTGATTTTATAGGTTAATCAGGTTATCATTTTGGTGTTTGAAATATATATATTAAGATAAATTCAGGTATTCTCTATTTAGTGGGTAATATTTAATTTAATTGTACTAAAATAATTGATTTCTCTTTCAATTTGTAAATCATAATATACAGTTATTGCGTTATGTTTTTCTCAATGCTTGTGTATTAAGAAAGTACATTATAATTTTCGTTTTTATTAGTATAGTATTAGTATTTTATGTGACAATAATAATGAAATAAATATTTACAAAAAACCATTACAATGCTCTATAATTAATCACATTGATGTTATGTTTCATTTTCATAGTGATCATGTACAAAATAGAAATATAAATCTAGAATTTATTTATTGAAAATCAACATACTGATATCTTTTTTTTTTAAGAAATTGAGGCTTACAGACAAATTTATTAAAATTATAAATAAGGGAGATATGTAGAGGAAGAACATACATGACAAAAAAATGTCCACAAATACAACAAAAAAAAAATACACTACGTAAACCGAGACCATGTAATCATACTATGAAATATGTAATTGGTAATACAAATTAATATTTCTTAATTAATAAACATTTTTGTTATTTATATTATAGTATTAATTCTTTTAAGAAATACTAGAGAATTTAAAATAGCTTTTAAAATTTTATTTTCTTTTATAAAAGATTATTTTTGGAAAGGGTTTTTCATTGTTTTTCAAAAACACCATTTTAAATTTCTAGTTTATTTATAGTGTATCCTTGAAATATGTTTTTAAATATGAATATTTATAAAATATGTTTATAATGATAATGGTTATTCCATTGAAATGTATTCTGTTGAATAAATATAGGAATAAAATTTATCATTTTAACTAAAGGCTAATTTTATTAATCTTTATCTTTTTTATAATTGAAAAAATTGGGGAGAAGTATTGAAATTATACATGATTTTTTAATTAACAAATTGGGGTAGAATGTTTAGTGTCTCATTGAACCACATTATATTTTTATAATTTAAAAGATATATTCATTTTATTTCTATTGACAGTCTTCTTACTTTATATTATATTTTTAATAAATCATTCTTATCATCGATTAGATCATAAAATTACATTACATAAAATAAATTTAAATTTGTTATTTTGAATTCTCATAATATGTTATATAAGTTCCAAATAGTTGTCCTAGTCCAAATATGTCATTTAGGACCTTTATATGTCCTTTTTAGGAGTTTTATCTATTCCTACATAACCAATTCATGATGCCAACTTTGTCACATAGCCCCTTCATGTAGCCTATTCTACCACATAGCTATTTTATTATTCACCACATAGCTAATTTATAGAATTGAGTACATTATAAATATTTAACAAAATATCAGAAATACAACTCCAAATTATGTGAATCTAATTTATTTGGAAAGATTAAAAAATTCTACATTTCATTAGAAGACATACAATTATAAATATATCCTTATCACGTCATAAATTATGTTATAAGTCACATGATGTTTTCTATAAGAACTATTCAATTTTATAGAACTAATTATTTACTATATTATCACGATAAATTGAGAAGTATAAGTCATATTAAAATATTAATTATTTTATAGAAAGTGAATAAAATTATAAAAATATAATTCAACTGGAGATAAAGATGATTTCTTGGATAGTGGGTATTTTCTATGTCTAAATTCTTTTATGTTAAGCGATCTTCAATTTTTCGAATTCAAATACCTTGATTTTTAGATATGTGATGAATTTTCATACATGTTAAATCCTCTATGTGAATATCCTATGTGATTAACATATATATATTATCTTAAATCAATTTTTCTATGTCGATTTGGTTACATGATTCAAAAAAATCGATTGAATTACATGAGTCCCCTAAATGAAACCCTAAAATAGATTTTCCTACATGGTTTTTTTATTTCATATAGAATATTAGAAAAATAGGAAGCATGCTTTGTTTTTCATTAAATTTCATTTTTCATTTTCCAAAAGTTTATTATAGATAAAATTATTTTTTCTTAGTTCTATAATTACTTATTAATTATATAGAAGCCATGAAAATAGGGTTTCAATTATTTTATCAGTAATTAAATGTTATTATAATGGGATTATGGGTGTACTGTTACTCACACTAAAATTGATGAAATTAAAATATCTAATTTTATATTATATGAAATTCAAAGGTTTAATCAATATTATTAGCTGGGAGTATTCCAAAGATATTGAATCTTGTTATTTACTTTTAACAAATGGTTCTAATGGGTTTTAATATGTAGTTGTTTTATTTTACATAAAATCAAGGTGGCAGTTTATAAATATTATTTCATTTATAAATGATATAAATGTCGAATACTATTTAAGAAAGAATCATGAACAACTCTATAGTTGTTCTTTAAAACTATATGAGTGATCCATTTTTTGAGAAAATTAAATATTCAACTGTATTCTTATTTTAATGTTGTAGTATTTAATGAAACTCTATATATTTTAGGGTTCATAAAACCAGTATATGATAGAGGATTATGATTACATGAAATGTACAAGTGTTGATTTTTTTGTGATCAACTACTACCCCCAACCGAACTAAAAATAGATTCTACTTTTGTTTCTAGAGATGTCACTACTTGATCAACATACATATACTATAATTGTAAATCTATTCATGTGGTTCTAATTTATCATTTTGATCTTATGTGTTCACAAGGCTCCCTCTGACACCATATCCACAGAAGAGAAACCCAAAGGAATCAAAACTCTAAGATATAAGAATCCAACACAACACCACCTAGAGAGGGAAGACCCAACTACCACACCACATGACTGTCATAGGTGACGGGGACTGAGCCAATACGGAATAAAATCACCACTCAAGGAATGAATTTTAGCATATTAGAGCCGAAGAAGAACCCGTTCTAGAGTTCAAATATAGAAAACTCACGGGAATTGGATAAGAGGATATCCAACAAGGACCAAGGGTAGGGCCACATCGGCAATGTCGATGACACAAAAAATCATCCAACATCCTGTGAAAGGGGAATAAATAGAGGGGATTTACATCAAACAAGAACCACAACCCCCTTCTCATCCAGGAGAGTACTCGTAGGGACCACAGAAATCCTCCCAAACACTCACTGGCAACATATCAATGTAGTGCAAACCCTCAACCTGAAGAAGACCTAAATTGACCACTGGATCACTCCCACCATGAGAGACAGTTATGATCGACCACTAGACCATCACCATGATGGGAGACAACTGGGATTTACCGAGGGACCTTAGATTCAATGATCTCAATGACACCGCCACTGTTAGATGAACCACACCATGAACCCACGATGACACAACTGAGGAAGCACACCGTAAACCCGCGACATAGCCACTGTAAGAGGAAGCACACCGCTAAATCAAGACCCCACCACTATAAGAGAAACTTCACACTACATATATATCTAGAGGAATCACCAAGGATAAAAGCCATTGCCCACCTGATATTGGGGGAGATATAAGTGATGGGGGAAAACCTAATAGAGCTACACCCCTTATAAGATCATCTACTTCCCCCTCAAATCCCACTACTTGTTTTCACATTACAGAGAGAAAATGAATACATAGTATGGAGTCAGTAATGAAAATGAAAATTTTGGCAGTACATGTATTTAAATGGGTAAAAACGTATTTCAAATATATTAGATTAATTCAATAAAGGATATATCAATGTAGTGTGAAGAATCAAAATAATATGAAAATATTATAATGTTTCCATATTGAGTTTTTTTAAACAATTATCAAATAATATATATTATTAAAATAATATAATAGAAATGAAGATAAAAATGTAAGGGTCATGGTATCCCACTGATCAATAAATTCCCATAATTATACAGCATACATTATATTAGTTTTATTTTAATTAATATTGAATGTAAATTACATTAACTAATATATTGAATTCAAATTGAATATTAATTTTATATTAAAAATTTATTTTATAAACAAAATCTCATCCTATTAAATATTAATCATGTAACATTACATTAAAAATTCTATAAACATGCATAATATATACAGGTATACATATTGAAAAATTACAAGGATGGGGAATAAGATGATACAATTTAAAAAGGTCTACTAGCTCACTTGATCAAACACATTTGTAATAAATTCTATATCCAAACAATAATCCAACACTCATCAAATACACACAATTCAAAAATGACATAAATACAATGAATTGGATAACATGTATATGGTTTATGCACACCAAAATGAAAATTCTGACTTTAATTCAAAATTCAATCCAAAATTACTCTATTAATATACTGATGAAAATTGTGTAACATAAAATTTATCATCATTAAATAATAATTCAAGTGATAAATAAAATTAACATGGGAATGAAAAAACATTGTTAGAAATCAACAAGAAAATATTTACAGTATTTTAACAATGAAAAGACCTTCATATTATGCATAAAGTAATTAATTTTTAATAACAAATAAAACGTTGGTTCATAATCATCAAAGAGTAATGATTTTTAATCACATTAAGATATATTATGGTGCAGAAAATATAAATGAAATTCAATACATATATATATATGTAATTATTTCAATAGCTCATATAATTAAATCGTTGACCATAAGGTGTGCATTGTAAAATATATTAAAAATACAAACACTCAATATCAAATTAAACGTTATAGAAGTATATTAATGTAATAAAATAAATATATTTAATTTACATGTCACATTGAATGGGAATCATTCATTTGTTAAAAAACACTACATTGAGTCATCCTACACAACAAATCAAAAAAATATTTAACCAAACAAAAAATGGTCAGACATTACTTTCCAAATTAAGAACGAATCCATTTATAATTAGATGATTGTGGTTTAATTCATATATAAAACATTTAATCTCCACCAATTTAAGGAGAAAAATTATTATGTGGATTCTATATTTTACTATAATCTATAGAATAAAAAAATAGTTCAGTTTAAATGAAACTTGTATTCATAATGAGAATTGAATAGGATTTTCATCAATATATATTAAAAACAACATATTAATCATCATTGGGATATTTACTATATTCACAATCAATGATAGAGTGTATAAAATAATTTTCATGTGAAAATAGTTACGTTATTTTATATCTAACTAATTTATTAGTAATAACAATATTAAATTAAGTCCTTCATAACTACTATTTAAAATGGGTTCAACACATTTATATGGACTAACATGGTGTGTTAATATATTAATGATGAAATATAAAATATAGTTATTCAAACAACATTCAATTCAAAAAATTGGGAAATAGTGATAAATATTTTCACTTTTTTTGCTTCTAACAGGTTCTTCATAACCTAATTCTTTTTATTTTATCCTAAAATTAAAATTTTCAAGAATTTCATCTATATTTTTAAACAAGTGGAAAAACATATTTTATAAATATATAGTTCAAAAAAATTAAGATTAAATGAACAAAATATGGATATTGAATGACATTAGTGAACTGAATAGGTTGCTAATGAATTGAACTGTGCTTGCTAATGAAAAGTAAGACATTGAATAAGTGGTGATAAGATAATTTATATTAATTTAAAATTTTTATTATATGATCTTAGGTAATATATATTTAATTTTATTTATCTTGTTGATACATTATTGAAAAAATATTACGAAAAATAAAAAAATTGCACAAATGTTAATTTTAAAACATAAAAAATATTCAGTTCGTGTGTGTTTTTGTGTATTGAAACATATTATTTAATAGTAAATAATTTTTGGACGTAATTATTAATAATAAAAAATTTACGTATTTGTAAAAAAAATGTATGTATTATCAGGATAATGTACTAGATCTATCTTCTAGTAAAATATTTGATAAAATGGAATAGTTAATATCAGAAGAAACATTTTTTTATTGTAATTAAGTGTAGTTTTAAAAATTAATATCAGAAAAATTATATCTTTTCAAATTACTTATTATTACATTGAAATGTTTTATTTTTATTTAATTTTTGTTGGTACATGTCATTTTAATTGCAGTGTACAAAAACAAAATTTTGTAAACAAACTCAAACAAACCCAAATAAAAAAAAGAAACATCTTCTTATAGAGAATGTCTATTCACCACCTCTCTACACATCCACAAAAATATAATATTGAATAATTAACAAGGGGAAAAATTTGGGAACTTGAAATAGAAACATATGATTTAAAAACAAATAGACGAGTTTTTAGTGTGTGAGTGAATTTTATTCCAAACAGGATCACACCACGGAGTCTAGGTGATTTTTTACAAATGAAATTTCAATAATTCAAGTTTTAAATACAATTTGAGAACAATCATTTATAATTATGTAAAGAAAATAAAACAATTAACACATCATTTTCCTTTTCAAAATAACTTTTTGAAATCCACATACAATGGAAATATGAAAAAAATCATTACTCTAAAATAGAACATCTCTAAATTTGGAAGTTAAACCAAAAATTTTATAAAATAATTTATTTTCATTAAACACACTTTTACATTAAAAATCCTTTTGTCATAATAAAATCATTCATTTTTTCTAAATAAATTTTACCATAGAAATGCCAGAGGAAAATGAATTTATAAAAAAATGTTATGATATACGATATTGATGAATGAATACAAAAAATAGTAGTATATGTGACATAATGAAATAATAATGGGGTTGAAATAAATATACTGTTTGAATACCCTAGAATTAATCATCAGTGATGAATAATGACCACAAGAAATTCAATAGGTCATAAAATGACATTCTCTAAGCCAACCTCATAACACGGGACCAACTTTCAGCCTATGTTGTCTCCAAAATGAAATGAACTACCCAACTAGGCCACACTAACATCATCAAAATAACCCCTCCCCTCTAGACCAATCTCACCTCACAGCTAGCGTGAATGTAACAGTTTTCCTTAAAACTAGTATAATATATATATATCAATATTTTATTTTGTAGGGTTCCTATTAAATCAATAAGTAGAGCAGATAAATAATCAATAAATGAGAAAAAATTGTATAAATAAATCATAATGAATATATCCCAACTCACCTCCAGCAGCCTCAAATGAAATTAACCATTTAACATCCATTCATAATAATCAATAATTATATAATTATAATAATAAAACAATATACTTTGAATGTGTAGAATCCTAAAAAGTTCATCTTGAGTATGGGCGGCCAATATCCCCAGGTCCTCATATGTTGAGTTTATTTTATTGATTTTTAGAGCTTTAAATTATTGAATTTTTCTTTGAAATATTATCTTCAATTTATTCAAATATTATTCATTGCCTTAGTTATTTCAAATTATGAGTTCGTAATATTGTAATGAAGTTGAAATGTGTTCTTGTTTACATTGAATTTTTTTTTAAATATTTTTTATTATTTTTTAAATTAAGACTTTTATTATTTAAAATCAATGGATTTTTTTCAACTATTTTTTATTTATATTTTGTATCTTTTGATCAAACATACTAGTCTAGACTGTTAAATTTCAATATACTAATTTTGTTTTGTAAATGTATATAATTCCTAGTAAATACTCATATTATATGATTAGATTTATTATAATATTTCAAAACATGTTTTTTATTTTTTTCAGAATATTTCAATCTTGAATTATTATAATTTCCACTACAACTATGTAGAGTACACTAAGTTTTTCATTTGATTATTCCTTGTTTTTATAAAATGTTTTTAGAAATATTTTATTTTGTTTATTAGATGAAAAATAGTGGAATACAAATGTATTCTATATTTTTCTTGACTTTAAAGAAGTAAAATTAAACATAATATTATTGGTTGGTCAAAAAAAGTGCAATTCCCAAAAAAATCACCCGTAATTATTGGTATCTGAGAAAAATTGGGAATAATTTTTTATTTTAAAAATTTAGAATAAATATTCATTATTTTACAACGATTTTTATGGATTTTACATTATAATATGATTTGGTTATTTTCTCAGCCAGGTCTATTGAACTCTTTGGATATAAAATAATTATTCTTTATAAGATTGTTTTTTATAATATTTTATTTATTGTTCCTTAATGATGATGGTCAATTTTATCCTAGTGAACACCATTGGATAAGTGATTACTTGTTGATTCTTGGGTTCTGTGGCTGGAGGGGTTAATGAAGTTTGACTTTGAAAGATAGTTGGTTAGTAATGAGGTTTGGTGGGAAGGTAATTTGTTCTTATGTTTGGTCTCTCATTTTAATATACATTAATTTTTAGTGATATGGTATTATTCGTGGTTTATCCCTTAGTTTAATCTTATAGTTTGAGTTGTTGTGTCCTTTTATTTCTTGACCTATTACATGTGGTAATTTCATTTTGGATTTTTTTCATAGTTGTAGTTCCTTTTGAATATGTCCAGTAATGAAAGGACTTCACATAGGTTTCTACTGGTACCTCTATAGTGATTTTATTAGTACATAGAATTCATTATATGGAATATAGATTTTATTTCTCTTTTTTTGGTAGTTTTGTACCCTTACTTAAGCAATTTTTTCTATCATTTTAGTGCTTATCCATTGGACATAAGGTTTTCATGTGATTTTCAGTGACACCCCAATGCCGAGGAAGTCAACTATTATAATATGTATAGGTGTCTATCTCCATAGGAGGATATTTTGGATCATTACTCTGTATTTATTTTTACCTTGCATCAAAAGTATTCCAATTTCATTTATATTTTCATTCAACATGCATTATCATATATCCAATAGTGGGATATAAAAAGATTTAGGATTTAATTTGTAATATAGAAAATTTTTATATTATGTTGTTCAATATTTAATTTCAATGATATAGGATTGTAAATATTTAATTCACTTTTTCAATTAAATTCATTATTTAATATACATGTTAATAATATTATAAATCTGTTTTTAAATGTCCATGTTTAATATTTACTAGATTTATATCTTGTATAGGACATATTTATATTTATGCAACCTACGTCTCTTGTTTCTCATGACATGAATCCATTTATCTAAATTTATTATCATAAATGGGTTTTTTTATATTTTTACTCTAAAGTTGATTAAATTGATCATGCTAAGGATATACCCCCTGATATGTTTGTTTATACCTTTCATATATACCACTTTATTATTGAAAATTATTGTTTTGAAATTATTGTAGCATAGGACATTATGAGTACCACTTTTGGATACATCCAATGTATTATAAAACATATTCATGTACATAGTTATTTTTACTCATATACTTTCCTTGATTTTATAAATGGATCCTTAGTATGTTTCCCCTCTTTAGTTTCTAGTGGTTTTTCCACCGAGTTCTTCCTCCATTTACGGTGTGAGATATTATAGGCCTCCTATGGGCAGTGTGATCGACAAATCATTCTAATAAATCTATTGTTTTATTTTTTAAAGAGATAATAATGTATAATAAGATAATAAATAATCTACATCCTAAATTAATAGAGCTTGTTACATGTTCCAAGTTCCCCTCTTTTATTGATGCATGTGTAGATAGATTGAAGTGAGGGAGATGGTTCTCGTCCTTGAATCAAGAATGGTGGAAGACATGATTATTATCAAAATAAATCTAGATAAATATATTATGATTAAATGATACATTATCATGACCTTACTCAATAAAAAATACGGGATTGATCCTTGGTAAGGGGCTCTGGTTTTTTATT
Source organism: Viscum album (assembly GCA_963277665.1). Taxonomy (NCBI): domain Eukaryota; kingdom Viridiplantae; phylum Streptophyta; class Magnoliopsida; order Santalales; family Viscaceae; genus Viscum; species Viscum album. The sequence continues at coordinate 1,077,328,615 of OY728129.1, forward strand.
GGGTTTCCTTTCATTTTTTTTATATATAGTATATGCTACATTTTTTCATCGTAGGTGTCATGTATGTTTATTTCTACTTCTTTTTATATGTTTATACAATTTTTTGTACTTTTTTCATTATATAGTTAAATATTATAATGATAATTCTTATTATATATAGTCTAATAGGTAAAATAATTTAATACCTCGTATCCTAATTTTATTCCTTTATTTTATAGTCTTTTTGACCATTCATTTATTAAATGTTTTCTTTTGTTCTATTTTTATTAGAATGATTAAAATATGTTTCATGGAATCATTTCCATTATTTTTTTACCCTTTGAATGAGGTGGTTTTGTCTATAGTGTTTTCTTTTAACATCTTGCTAAATTTGCCTTCATAATTTTAAAATCCGGAATTGTATTTATTACAATCAATATATTCTATTTTTCATGTTTTTATCATTTTATGTTACTCTATTTTCTTTATTACTTGTTTTTACTAGTAACGTATGAGTACATTTTTCAGTTGTATATACTTTTTAGTTAATTTTCATATTTTTATTCTATATTTTATAATATTTTTGATAAATTATCATATACTTTTTTTAAATTATTATAGCTTGAATAGTGGTTATTTGCACAGATATTATGTATTATAACCCAAATTTAATCATTTGATTAATGATTAATATTAGAGACTTATTATATGAATATTATATCATATTTTTTAGTTAAAGAACTGATTTAGTAAATGTTTGTTTTATATTTAATTTTTTTATTTTAATAAAAAAAATTAAACCAAATATCTTTATTAATCATTGGAATGCGAGTTTCCCACAAACTATTGTTTACCCAAAACATTTACTTAAGATTCCTTTATTCCTTGTAAACATCATTACATCTTTCTTATCTGTAATTTTCACCCATGTTTCCCACCCCTTGGACATAGGACATGCTTTTTACCAGTATATAGCTACCCCAAATCAAATACCACATACAATTGCCTCTCCTTAACAACAACAATCTACCACCTACTATTACTTAGGTACTCTACATTCATCCCCAACATAGTACCTCAACTCCCCTTCCATGACATTGTTTCTTCCTAGATTCATTGGTTTTTATCACCCATTTTCGGGTTAGTTCCCTAACACCCACATAGTGACCCCTAAACAATTTATGTTTTCTAAATATATATTTTTTATTTTCCCTTATTTAATTTCCTGAAATTAATATTATTTTAAAATTATAGTATTGAATGTTTGAATTTAGTTTTATATTTATAAATATATGAAAATAATATAAAAAATCAATAATTTCAAATTTAGTTTCATTTTATATAACATGGTTTCTAATTTTGATTGTACTTTCCTGATATTTTTAATTAAATAATTTTTTAACAAATTTTTTTTTCTATTTTATTTTGATTTTGTCGGTTTTTTATTATTATATTTCCATGATATTACAAATATCATTTTTTAAAATAAATATTTAATTTTTCGAAAAATTATCACAACAAATATGAATCTTATTTTATTTTCCACATGATATATTTCTTATTTAATATTAAGAAGCCTTTATCCACTGGATCACATTCAATACCAACATTGAAAGTTAAAATAAAATCTTTGTTCCTTTATAACATGGTCATTGGTAGAAGAGTGTAAACCTAAAACCATTAGATTCTCTATTTGTAGTAAATATTATATAAAAAATTGATGGTGGATTTTATGAAAAACAAATGATTCTGTGGTAATAAATTTATAAATAATATATTAAAAAATAAATACATTTTGAATGAGTTTCTAAAAAATAATTACAAAAATATAGGAATTAAAAACATTACAAATTTTTTGAGATGGTATTGAAATATGTTTCCATTTTGTATGTATTATGAGTAAATTTTAACACCAACTAAGACCCATGCTCTCCAATGACAACCAAGTAGTGTAAAATATAGATGCACTGACAATTCTTTCTCCTCCCATGCTTGTTTCCCACCCACCACTACTATATTTAAAATTCCGTACAAATATGTTTCTTCCTATATATGTTATTTTGTTTTATTTTTCAATTTTTTTAAAAAATAAGAATATTTTATCTTACATATTAGTGATTTTTTTATTGATGAATTCGTATAAGATATTCATACATTTTAGGATATATGGGCTTCTATATTTTGGTTCTTCATATTTATTATTGATTAAATATACATGTTTTAACCCCTTTACAATTTTAATTTAATAATTATTCATTCATTCATGGAAGAGAAAATAAATCCATTTCAAATGAAATAATAAAAAATTTATATGGGTGAAGTGATATTATAATTATATTCACCATTTCTATGTTAGTAACAAATACAATACTTGTGACCTAAAAACAATAAATACTTGTTTAAAAATTAAACAATTATAATATGGATATAAAAGAATTATATTTGAAAATTATAAAAGAATATTAGTTTGTTTTATGGTCATATTCAACAGTCTTCTCTAACATAATTGGAAAAATTGGATGGCTATATTTATTATTTATTTATTGGAATCATTAATGGTTTAGTTGGACCATTTTTGAAAAACATGCACTTTTTTATTTTTCAAATAACTTTCTCATCCACTATATCAATTATTATGATATTATTTCATAAATATACTATTTAATCATTTTATTAAAATTACCAATCATTATGAAAATTAACAATAAGTTATATCATGTTATTATTTCTTACTCGGCCATACAAATCACATCAATAACAAAATCTCATTTACTTTAGTTTTTTACTTCTTAAAGGATCAGATTGATTATTGGAATAACATTAAGAGGATTCATTTCACATGATTTTATATGTTTTTTTAGACATTAATAATCTTGAAAACAATTACTATGATTATTATTATTGTTTTTGTTTTTGTTTTTGTTTTTGTTATTTATGACTATATATCACATTAGTCATGTTAGATTGGTTAACTGTTTTTTCATGTGGGATATCACACAAATTATATTATGTATTCCCTATATTATTTTTATAGGTTTTTGAAAACACAATAAAAATATTTGTACTTGAACTAATTTACATGGAAGACAAAAAGTGTTGGTAAGGAAAACAAAATATATAATTTTTCTATGATCATTCCATCACCACTTTACCGATGTTATATTTTCGTTCTAAAATACATATTTATTTAAAATTTAGTTTTTTAATGAATATTGTTTTTATTGATGGATATTATGGTTATTTGGATATGTTTTTCTAAATGTTGTATCATCTCTAACGTGACCAAGTTAAAATTGCATTCATGGTCAATAATTATTTATTTTATGTTAATGTGGAGCTTTCAATTTGTGTTGGAAGTTTGTGAACATATGAGTGAGTCTGTTATAGAGTTCGTGTACTAGAACCAAATTCGTGTACTTTGATTACGTGGATATTTAAGGTATTTAAATATTAAACATGTTATAACATATTGTTAATTTTTCTAAATTTCTATCATGTAATAATTTCCTACAATATTTGTGGCATTGATAAGTTCATGTAAGTTCCATAATTTGATGAGAATCTTGAAATGATATAACAATATTCTTAATTATATCTCTATAGTTAGATGACATACTATGATTAGACACATATCATGCAGACCATTAGGTGTGAGTACTTGTAAGAAGATCATACTTCCTCTCATGATGTTCACAATTGGTAATCTCTAATTTAAGAGATCATGATAACATACCCGCTGGTAGGAATTACACATGTTTTGGTGGCATCATATATTTCATTCTTTGAGCATGAGTAATGATCCATATAAATTAAGATTATCATTAATATGATTCATGACTCGTTCACTTTGGTTTACAGATGAAAACCATCATACAGATGGTTGGTGGGAAGTAGGGTATGTTCGTAGCATCTCGAGTAAAATGTCTTTAAATGATAATTCAATGAAAGATTTGTCCCTTCCATTTATGGAAGTTGATATGTCATCCCTTTGACTTATATACAACCATTGCATGAAATTTCATGGCAGTCATGTAACGACAAATTTATTAAAGGTAGTCAAAGAATGATGTGTCAAGAATAAAAGATGATGACACTATCATGAATCATTCATGATGAGATATTTCGATAAATAGATTATATTACACATTGACTATTCATATGTGTGTGCCATTTTGTGAATTTAAGTTCATTATCAGGGGTGACTTGACTCATTTCTAGATATTACTCTTGGAATTTTTCCAAGCCTGCCTAATTCCAATAAGAAAAAAATCATAGAGGTTTACACACTATGTGTTTCTAGTGGTCTTGGTTAAATTCTACATGAATTTAATTAATAAATATTATTCTCAAGACAATGGAAATATTTTATTCAAGTAAAAATGATTTGATAAATTAAATAAATTTTTTTTCGCCTGATTGTGGGAAAAATATAATTATTTATTTTATTGAACATTTAATAAATTTTTATTTAAATTTTTCTAAATAAAATATTTATATAAGAGAATAAATTATTTTTTTATTGTGGTGTTAAATAAATGGGAGTGGAGTTCGTGTGGACGAAGTCTGATCTGTTAGTAAAATAATTATTTTCAAGATGGTAAACAATTTTTTAACTAGTTGGAACTAATCAAAATAACTCTACTATTATTTTTATGACACAAAATTTTATTTATAATTCCATTTTCCACATGCTGGCGCAACATAAATAATGATGAAATATTATTATTATTAGGATGTGTTATCTCTATGGTATGAATTTATTTAATTTCTCTTATGCAATTAAATATCGTAACTGAATACACATGTCAATAAATAGACGCATATGTCTATTGTGACATTTACCAAACAACACACCCTGCGAATTTAGAATTGTTGAGCTAAAAAATATCTCTCACAAATCCTATTCCCAACCCTCTCAAGAATGAGAGACATTCTTCAAGACTGAAGAACAAGCGATCAAGAATGACGGACACAAGACATTAACATCAATGTGCTAGCACCTATAGAATGAGCATTGTCAATACAAGGCCATCATAGCTTGTGTGGATCACTACTAGTGAGATTCTAGTTTGGATCCTTTCAACTGCTTCAAGATATTCCAGAAGGGTCATTCCGAGTGATCAAAATCATCAAAGAATAAAATACATAAGATATAGGTATTATTTTATTTATGAAATTAATTATATTAATTATAAACATGATGTGAAAGATCCTCTCAAAAGGATTTTGGCCTCTTCCTCCTTTATCTAAATCTTGTATTTTATTCCATAGAGACTGGGGTTCATCTTCATATTGATCACGGAATATTCATTGATCATAGTTAAAATAAAATTTGGGTACCTTCTCAACCACTCATCCACTATGTCTGGAAACATCATGTGCTATCATAGTAGTTACAACATTGTTTATAATTATTTATTTATTTCATTGATGATTTACTCATTTAATAATTTATTTTTTTTAATTCAAGGTAATTGTTCTACAAATTCGAATCTCAGTATCTATTCCTCCTCTTTTGTTTATCATTCACATTATAGAAATGACATTTTCTGTTGATATTGGTTAAAATAAAATAGAGGATCTCATCTGTAGGTGCCAAAGGTTCCTGGTCGTACAACACCGGGACACATGATGTGTATTCGGTAGTACATGAAGTGTAGCCAATGGTCAATGCACTGGGTCTGGTCTGCCAAACCAAGTTGTTTCATTGATGTATTTCTAAGTCTAAATGACTCTGTGTGCTGACCAGGAATAGGTGGCACATGGTTATTAGGGTACACAACATGTGGTCCACTGGACACAATGTGTTGTCACTTTGGGATAGTGTCGGACCGTGTACCCTATACACGGCTTTCCCGACTAGAGACTATGTAATGAGGAACTATATATCCTGTGAACCACTGGACATGCCATGTAAACTAATGATTTCTGAAGTACACTCTCATGCAATTTCCCCATGCATGTACCTCGTATGGATGATGAAAAATAGTACACATTGTTTAGTTGGAACAACACATCTTCTACTCATCGAAAGAATGCAGATTTATTAAAATCTATTATTATATTATACAAACTCTTGATATGTGTACCATATTGGAAGCATAAAACTGACGCACAACATGTGATCAGTGTTATATATATATATTTTTTTAATTTAAAATCACCTTTATGTTCATTTCTACTCAATGGGTAGTTATGAGTAGGTATTCTCCAAGTTTCTTCCTATTTAAAAGTTATGAAGAAAGATAATTTTAAATAAATTTTTTTTGTTTAAAATTTTGATGGATGAGAATCTCAAGAAAATTCAGTAAAGGATTTAAGATATGTGGATTGATTAATTAATGATGATATTTAATTTATTCGAGAATTATTTATCTTAAACAATAATGATTATATAATTGAATGTATGTTTTATTTATGCGTAAATATTGGTGCATGTATGGATGATCCTGATCTATACAATGAAATTTTTAAGTGGATGTTATCTTTTAATTTATTTATTTAAATTATGTTTTTTGGCATGTGATCCTTCTCATAATTAATATATAGTACATTGTGCCCAATGATTCTTTTATGTAAAACCCCTTTTTACCCCTCACCTTCATCTGAGATAAGAAAATAGCATATGTAATGGAAGAAACACCCAAGCTAGAGTAGGTGGTTCAAGCTGGAGTCGACAGAAAACCCATCCAAAGAGTTACAAAGGTGGACAGGTGGAAATATATAAACACAAACCCAAAAGGTTCATGTTGTTTCTCCCCTAGGTCGGGGTTACATTATAAACTTCTAGTCAAATTAAACATTAGAAAAGCTCAAGATCATGCATTTTAATTTTTTTATATCTATCTGTATCATTTTTTATCATTATGAATGTGTTGTCACGATCACATTATTAATGATTTAAACAGGCATGGAATATGGAACAAAAATAAACCACACTTATGCATAAATATTATCAAAAAATGGTTAATCACTGAAATAAATTCTACTTAATATTCAAAATCATGTGATAATGATAATAATCATTTCATGCATTAGAGATAAAAATACCTCAAATAAAATAGTAAGTAAGACCAAGCCTTATGTTACTTGATTAAAGGAAAAACTCAATAAATCTATGTGTTTAACCAACCCTTGTTGGGACAATTACATATATATAGTAATACGTTATGAATGGTTTCAGGTCAGATTGACCATATTACATCCACCGGAGTAGCGCTTGTAAGATATGGTGTAATATTGGAGGCAAGAGTTGGGGAAATCCAAACTCGTGATTTTAGCATTGAGGAGTCCACTTAATAGGTCAAGGAGTTGCAAGCCCACTGTTTTTAAAGACCTACCTACCTAAATACCATCTTATTTCTTGACTAACCCTTGTTGAGTTATGAAAAGGGGAATATGGATCCTTTCCATTAGAATTCCATTGCAACTTGAAATTCGGTGTTCAATGGTGAGGGACATTGGTACATGATATTATATTATGAGACTTAATAAAATTTATTATATCTCTTAAAATTTAATCAAGAATGTAATAATGATATTCTCTTTTAATTATATAATAAAAATTAAAATATCATCATCCACAATTTCCCTGTGATCAGTTCTAGATTAATACAACATCCTCACCAATAGTAACTTCCAGGAATGGTTTAGATGCCTTTTGGTTATCCAATGCCACCAATGGAAGTCTTACATTCTAGATTCAGCCTTTCCTAATCCTCTTACCAAAGAGGAAAGGGATGTGGATTTCTTGGCCTATGAGAAACATAAGAATTATGTGGTCTACATTCAATGTTTTCTGCTATCATCAATTTCTACTGAGCTCACGAAGTCTCATGAAAACATATTTTCTTATATCATGCTCGAGAACCTCTATGGACATTACTAGGAGAGATAATGAATTGAAATGTTTTAGATCTCTAAGGAACAATTTCTTATTAACCATAGAGAAGGTTCCCAAACTAGAACTCATGTAGTCAAGCTCATTGGCTACATTGAGCGGCTAGATGTTCTAGGGTTTAATCTCCCTGATGAACTGATCACCGATCTAATTCTTGCAACACTCCCTCAGTGCTTCTCTATCTTTATTGCCAATGTCAATATGAACAACATTGATAAATCTCTATCAGATCATTTTTTATTCCTTCACCAAGTGTACAGTGATATGAAGATAGAAAAACCATCTTTACTTATGGTGAATATGAGGAAAGGTAAGGCGAAGAGCTTTAATCCTAAAGATTCATCACAGTATTCCAAGAAAAAGATGATCAATGGGAAGGCAATGGATCAATAGCTTTTTTTTAATTTGGCAAGAAGGGCCAATGGAATATGAACATCACACATCCTATGAAGAAACGATAATATTTAGGTGTGTTATTTATCGAATAAAATCTATCTCATTATGCAAATAAGGTATTAGATATTGCATGTTGAGATCAAAAATGTATCAAAATACATGAACCAAGTAGATTCAAGAATATTGACAAAAGGGAGGTAGATCTTCGAGTATCCAACAGGGCTAGACTTGTTATAGTGGCTATCATGGACTACCACCTCACGTTTCCATCTAGGATGATCTTGGTGTTAAAGTGTTGTTATTGTGTGCATCTTTTACTAAAAACATTATTTCTATATCCAAATTAGATATAGATGGATTTCTATTCATGTTTGGAAATGGAAATTGATTCTTTTAAAATGATTCCATTTGTATTGGTAGGTCACATTGATTCAGTGGTCTTTACATGTGGGATTACACAAACCTTGTAATGGAAATCGATAACAAAGATACTTCACATGCATCATACCACACCCAACATTGGCATCATCAGCTAGTTCTTATAAATGAGAAAATTTTGACAAAGGAACATAAAGGTGGATATTTATATTGTTTTGAACTAAAACCACTTGGCATATTTCATGCATGTTTACAAGGAAAAATTCCCAAACACAAATTATTTTTTTAGGTTAAATGTATAAAGAACTTATTGAATTGGTCTGTAGCGATGTATGTGGACCATTTCCATTTAATGCAAGGGGAGGGTACTCATATATCAAAAATTTTACTAGTTATTTTAGTAGATATGGATATATCTACATAATGGGGTATAAGTCAGATTCTTTTTGTAATTTCAATGAATACAATAATGATGTTTAGAACCAACCTGAATAGTAGATTATGAAACTCCACTCAGACCGAGGTAGAGAATATCTTAATCAATACTTCATTGATTAGTTACTAGATTTTGGGATCCTATCCCAACTAACTCCTCTATAAATTACCCATTGGAATGGTGTGAGCAAAAGGAGGAACCACACAATGTTTGATATGGTGAGATCAATGACGAGTCAAGTGAATATTCAATTATCTTTTTGGGATACTCTTTACAAACAGTTTCACACATACTAAACCAAGTACTACCTATATTAATAAATGGTATTGAAAATGATTTTTGGATTGGAAAAAAATCCATATTATTCAATTTACATGAGTGGGGAAGATGTACTTTTTTAAGGCCTCTTCAAGTAACAAACTTTCACCCCAAGGTACTATGTGTACATTTATAAGATACCCTAAGGAAACAAGGGGATATTACCTATAAAACCCCACAGAAAAAATGTTATAGTGGAATGACATTCCTTTTTACATGAGTGGTATGAAATCTCCAAAATAGATAGTGGGAGTGAGATAGGCTTCAATGATGTTTAGGCTCAAGGTACAAAATAGTTGGAATAGGAATAGAATCCACAAAGCCCTGTGGAAGAAAGATCTATTCCAAACACACAAGAGCCATGTTTTTTTACAAGAGATGATAGATAATAGGAACTGTTTGTTTTTCTAGTTACTGAGGATTGTAACTCATTTTAGCTAACAAAAATGATCCTATATCCTACAAGGAAGCAGTAAGTGGCACAAATGGTGCCAAGTGGCAAAAATCCATGAAATTTGAAATGTATTCCATATATCAAAACCAAGTCTTGATTTTGTAAGATCCTCTAGTTGTTGTTAATCAAGTTGGTTGAAAATGGGTATTCAAAAAGAAAATGTGCATGGGAGGAAAATTCAGTACATATAAGGCACAACTAGTTTCAAAAGTTCTTAAACTACGTCAAGGAATTTGATATGAAGAATACTTTTCACTAGTTTCAATGTTGAAATCCATTAGAATTATATTGGCCATTACATCTTACCATGACTATGAGATTTGGAAAATGGATGTCAAAATAGTCTTCCTTAACTGGAACCTTCACGAGGTTTTCTACATTATATAAACATAAGGGATTATGATTCCAAAGGATTACAATAATGTATGCATGTTACAGAAATCCATTTATAGATTAAGGAAAGCATCCTGGTCATGGAGCAATCATTTTGATTAAGCCATAACGAAGTTGGGTTTTATAAAGAACGAATGTGAGTCTGGGGTCTAAAAATGGTTTAGTAGGAGTGCAATCGTTTTCGTAATAGTATATATTGATGACATATTACATATTGGAAATGAGATACCAGACTTATAGTCTATTAAGGCATTGTTGAATAAATTCTTCTCACTAAAGGAATTGGGTGATGTAACTCAAGATCAATGGTGATAGATCCAAGAGATTTTTGGGCCTAAGTCAACGTACATACATTGATAAGATTCTGAAGATATTCAATATTGAGAAATCAAATAGGGTATTGTTTCCAACATCACATGGAATTCATCTTTCCAAGAAAATTTCTCCTCAGACACATGTGGAAGGAATGATAATGACAAGGACTCTATAAGAATCAGAGATTGGGTTAGTCATGTATGCCATGTTTTTTACATGGATAGATAGCACCTACACATTGAGTGTAGTTTTTAGATATCAATCTTCCCATGGTGACAACCATTGGATGGAAGTCAAGAGTATCCTAAAGTATTTGAGGTGTACTATGGATATGCTCCTGTTTTTGGGAAGAGATGAGGAACTATTCATCACAGGATATGATGATGCTAGTTTCAATACTGATTAAGATTACATGATGTCACAAATGAGATACATATTTACATTGAATGGAGGTGTAGTAAGCTGGAAGAGCTCAAAAAAGATTGTTGTCTCATATTATATAGTAAAGCTCGAGTATATCCAAGTTTTGATGTAGTTAAAGAAATGGGTTGGATTCATAGATTTGTCTAATAGCTATATTTGATACCTAGTAGTAAAGACCTCATCACACTTCACTGTGATAATACAATAGTGGTGGCTCTCTCAAAAGAGATAAGGTCACCTCATAAAATGATCACATACATTGGGAGTATCATCTCTTGATATATTTTTCTCATAGGGGTGGAGTTGTAGTGTGATGAATTTCCATGCAATACAATGTGGTAAACTCTTTTACTAAATCCTTCGCCTAGAAGAAACATGATCACCATTTGAGGTCTAGCGGAATGAAATTCGTAGGTAGTTGGATCTAGTCCAAGTCGGAGTTTGTAAGAGTTGGTTTCCTAGAACCAACAGGTTTTACATTGATTACACGAATAATTAATGTATTTAAATATTATAATTTTTATTACATATTATTAAATTTTCTATAGGAATATGATGTAATAATGTCTTAGAATATTTTTTGCATTAATACAGTCCTTGTAGTTCCCCGCTATGATGAGAACCCAGAAATGCTATAACAATATTCATAAATATTGTTCTATGGTTATATGAAATTATATAATGGGATAGATACCATGCAGACGGTTATATGTGAGTACTGGTAAGAAGATGATACATCCTCTCATGAATTTATCCCTTGGTAATCTCCATGAAAACCTATTGTTATAACAGACCCGCCTGTAGGAATTCTGCATGTTTTGGTGTCATTGGATATTTCTAACTATGAGCATGTGTAATGTTGTTTATACATTGGTATTATCATTAATCTGTGTCACGATTCATGCACATTGATTTACTAACAAAAACATTCACATATATATTTGGTGAACAATATGGTACATTGGGTGCATCACGAGTGGAATATTATTAGTGGGTAAGTTGAGAAGGATTTGTCCCTTCTGTTTATGGAAGTTGATATCTCAGACCTTTTATTGAAATAGAACCATTACACAAAATTCCATGTATAAGTTGTAACGATGAGTTCATTTTTTGTAATCAAAGAATAGTGTGTCAAACATAAACTTTTATGACGCTATTATAAATCATTCATGATGAGATATTGCAATAGAAGTATTATATTACACAGGGAGTATTTTTTGTTGATTTTTTTGCGACATTAGGTTCTTTCTCTTGGGCAACTTGACCCATTTCTAGAAAGTACTCTTGGGCATTAGGCAACCCTACCTAATGCCAACGAAAAAGAATACTAGAGGGGCACACACTCAGTGTTTTTGGTTGTATCAGTTAAATTATATTTTAATTTAATTAATAAATATTATTCATAAGAAAATGGAATAATTTTATTCATGTAAAAAAGAATCCATAAATTAAATAAATATTTATTCATCAGATTGTGAGTAAAATATATTTGTTTATTTTATTGAACATTTAATAAATTTTTACTTAAAAGTTTTAAATAAAATATTTATTCAAGTGAATAAATTATTTAATTATTTATTTAGGTGTTCAAGAAATGGGAGTGTATTTTGAGTGGACCAAGGCTGGTATTTTAGAAAAATAATTATTTTCAAAATGATAAAAAAAACTTTTTAACTAGTTGGCACAAATTTAAATAACACTGCAATTATTTTGTGATGCTGAATTTTATTTATAATTCTATTTTCAGCAAGTTGGTGCACCATAAATAATGAACCAGTATTATTATTAATATAATGGGTTCATCTATGGTTAGGAATATTTTTAATTCATGCAATGAAATTAAATATTTTAACTGAATACCCATGTCCACGACTAGACATATACATCTTTTTGTCATGTACCAAACCGTACACCCGGGAAATTGAGAATTATTGAGCTAAACAATTTATCTCTCGAATCCTATTCCAACCCATCTAAAGAAAGAGATACACTCTTATATGTTGATGAATAAGCGATGGATATCTAATGACATAAGACACTCTCTTCACTGTTCTAACACCCTAGAGAATGAGCATTGTCGATTTGAGGCCGTCAGAGCATGTGTGGATCACCGCTAGAGAGATTATAGCTTGCAACCTAGATATCACTATGTGATAATCATGAAGCGTCATTCTATATGATCAACATCATCAACAAAGAAATTACTGAAAATCCAGGTGTTATTTTCTATAGGAAATTAATTAAAATAATTATAAACATGATGTGCATGATCATCTCTAAAGGTTTTGGGCCTATTTTTTCTTTATCAAAATATTTGATTCTATTCCATGGATATTGGTGTTCATAGTCTTATTTATCATGTAATAACTAACAATAAAGGTAAAAATCAAAGTTGGGTGTCATCGCAACCATGCTTCTGCTGCATCTGGAACCTTCATGTGTTCCATCATAAACTGAAATGGATATATTAGTAATGCTAAAAAATGGAATATATGACTTGAAAGGATCGTGGAGTATCCCTTTTATATGTGATGATTGTGTATACGATCATCATGGACATTAATGACATTTTTTTCCTAATGAAAATCTTTGTCTACAATAATTTTTTGAAATCTGAGAAGATACCCAATTGAGAGATTTAAGGCTCTGTGTTTAATTAAAGAAATTAATTAATTTTCTGTGATTATTGGAAATATAAATATGTCCCAATATATATTTATGATTCAATTTATATCATTGTAACATATATATACAATTCATTCATTAACTCATATGAGTCATCTTCGAGTAATGTAAATATGTGAACATGTGATTACAAACTACATACATGTTATTCTAGACCTGTGTATGAGTAATTCAACAACATATGAGTGATTAAGAATATATGTAATATTCATTAAAGCTATGTATGAGTGATTTTATATGTGTACGTGTCAATTGAGGATTTCATATTAGTCATTTTAATTTTTATATGATCCATCTACTCACTCTGTATGAGTATTTTAAATAGTGAAATTATAATATCACTATTTTAAAATAATCTATGTTATTTAGTATTAATGTTTTATATAAATGGATAATTATAATCTGATGATTCACAAGAACTGTGATTCATGGGTTTTAAAATAATGAAAATTCTAATGGACCATTATTCAATAATAGATAATGAATCCAGGTGAAGGTAGAGATGAGTTCAAAATATCAAAGGTATATTTAACATTGCACTGTAAGAGTAAATGCTTTCATGAAATAATATTTCAAAGGATTTAAATATACATAATCTATAGATGTTATATGAATGAAATATTACTATTCTAAAAGAATATTATATTGAATTTTTTAAAATTATTTAAAATAAGTTTGAATATTGAAAAGATTGATTGTTTCTGAGGATTGGGGATTTAAAAAAAATGGAAAAATAATCATGATTCTGTCAATATAAAAATTTTACGAAGATATGACTATGAGAATGATTCAAAAGTACTATCACATGAAGAATAAATCAATTTGAAGATGGTATACCTGATAGTTCTTTAAAAATTGAACACTTATTGGTATCAAAGAAGAAGAGGAAGGGGTCATATGATATATTTGTATTATATTGGGTGATAAACCAATGTATAAAAAAGTATAATAAGATCAAAAATCAAGGATTATGCATTTAACACTAGGAAGAATGATAGTTTAATTTCCTACTCAATGATTCATGAAAGTATCCATTTATAGACTATTTCAGGTAGTTAATATAGTTGAAAGTATCGAGTTCTGTGATATGAAATTAACCAATGAAAAGCTAAGAACTATGTGATATAGTATAAATAACCTCCAGTGGGATAATATATCATGTTATAGGATGAAGTTTTAGTATGGTGGGGAAAAATTTTGTACAACCTATTTCATTATTAGTGGAATTTTTTTTGTACAATCAAATCATTCATGACAATGAGTAGGATACAAAGCATGGACCATGATAAAAATCCATATATTCTTGTTCCTTTTTTATTTTATTCACCATTAGGATAAGGTTGAGAGGCAAAAAAATAGTGGACCCGAGATCTAACTTATATAAAAATATAAAAAGAAAGCTAAATTTTTAAAAAGAGATAACTAATTCACCCATAATGATCAACAAAATGTTGGAACTTCAATTGGTGTCCATGGTCAGTAGGTATCCACTAATTAGATAAAATATTCTTACCCTTTTTTATCTGTATATAATAAAAAAATTTAATTACATTTGGAATTATCTATGATGGAAAAATCAACCAACATCCCAGTTAACACTAAAATAACTATTTCAAGAAAATTATTAAATAATATAGAGAAAATAGTAGTGAAGTATAAAAAATAAAATTCTACGGATATGAAGGATCAAACACTAATTGAAATTTCTCACATTTATAAACATACATCTACCAAATATACTAAGAATTACCCCATTAAATAATAATGATCAAGGTATGGAGAGTATAAGTAAGGTGAGAAATGTAAGGTAATGAATTACCTCTACTGTAAAGATAAATTTCCTATGATGAAAGATCCTCAAGAGGTGGTCACCTATATATTTGTAATTATAAAGAAACTAATCGATGAATAGAATTTTATGGAAGTGTAATTTTATTTAACAAAGTTATCCTTAAGTAAAAACATTTTAATAGTGAATTTATATCATAGACCATATGTAATCAAACAAAATTTCAACAACAATTTCTAATAAAATATTTTACTTATTAAAAGAAGAGATTGAGTTGTATTTTTGTGATAAAGTGTTGTCTCAAATAATATTTTTAAAATTTTCAATCATTTGAAATTTTATAAAAAACTCGATAAATTTTATAGGTTTTAATATTTATGTAAAAGTGTAAATAATAAAATATCTTGATAACTCTTTGAAATATCATAAAAATATGTAAACATAATGGATAAAGAAGTTAAGTAAGGATTAAGAATAATGCATGATATCATATGAGGATCAGAATAACTCCCTCAAAAGTAAATGTCTCTAACATGAGGTTAAATTAAATTACCTTTATTCATCCATTGATCAAAAAATAATATCCTCATGTAGAAAGGAAACACAAATAATAGATAAATATATTTGTATTAATGTAGTCGTGACAACAAATTTGGATATAAAATTTAAATCAAGATATTTATTATGAATAAAAATTTTAAATGTTTTACAATCAAATAATTGATTTATATTGGAATATCTTAGAAAATATTCCCCTAAGAATAACCCAATATAATATTATATCCACTAAAAATAGAAAGTAATTAAATTTATTTAGACTACAACCACATTTATAAAATATGATATTTTTTAGAAATTTATGGTTTTGAAAGATGATTGAGAATATTAAAATCATTTTTTTACAATTTTTCACTATCTATAAAATATATATGTTTTCGTGTAATGGTAAAAAGGAGAATTTATTTTTTAAGTATCAATATATATATATAAAATAAATCCTTTCTCACCAAGAACATATTCAACATATTCGAAAAATAATATTATTATTAGAAAATGTGTGGCTATAATTATAATGAGTTATAATATATACAGACCAACACAAATCAGGTACATATAGGAAAATAAAGAAACAAAAGATATATGAGCATGTTAGAAATAATGATAAATTATACTTGGGAGAAATTATAGTGAAAAAAGTAATTTTGAAAAATAAGAAAGACAAGCAAGGAACTCCAAATAATATGAAAAGAAGAGATAAAAAGGGTTTCAATCTGAAATAGATGTTCATAAATTCTCTAAAAGGGGCCATATCATAGAAACTATAAACATTTCATGATGATCTAAATTAATGGACGTAATGAGAATCAGAAAATTTAATCAGTCCATGAGAGGAACAAGAAGACTAGAATGGTTTAAGACATTCTCTATAAATAGATGAAGGTGTTTCCTAAAAAGGTAACAAAAAATATATGAACAGAACATGTGAAATCTCTATTAAATTTTAGTATTTCAAGATGGTGTTCTTAACGGTTTTACTATATCAGTGATAAATGGAATGATTTTGTTTGAAGAACAAGAATATTTTAGTGATTAATGGTAATAAGTGGTTTCACATAATTAGTATTAATTCCAAGACATGTTTTCTAATAGTGATGTCCCAAATACACAATATAATATTTATTGATGTTATGTACAAGATTGACATCGTATGAATGACTAAATGACCATTCTGTAATCTTAGAATGAGTTTACTGAAAAAATTATTCAAACATGAAGACATATATTTTCCAATAAAGATAATGTTAATAATATTATTCAATATATTGAGAATTTATAAATGAAGAATAATATGTATACAATTCTATATTAATTTAATCTTTTGGAATAGAAATATTGATCTAGAATAAAGATCTATCCTAATGTCAATTATGGAAATAGGAGAAGGACTTGGTTGATAGATAGTTCTCAATCTTGATTTTTTTTATTCCAGATAAAGGAAACCCCAACTCTGTATTCCTTTAACCATTTGAGTTTGTACTAACATGTAGGTAATTGATGTATAAAATCTAAAGTGGGAGTTGCTGGTGTTGTAATAACTATATGAATCAATGAAAAGTAGTACATCATAGAACAATTATACTTCTATGATGAATATTTAGTGATATTTATCAATTAAGAAGGATCCAATATAAAGAGGAGGCTAAGATATGTATATTTTTAAAATTCTATAAACTAGGAAACACCTGGAGAAAATATTGAGTGTGGTATCCCAATCACACATTAAATATGTTTTTTGATTATATAATAATTATTTATAATGTGGTGGTGTTACTTGATCAAAAACTAAGATAAAGGGGGGTCATATATCATGTACTTGAATTATTTTGACATATTAATTAAAATTTTACTAGGATACGTTATTTCCTGATAAATATATTCAAATACACCTTTAAATGATAAAATTTAAATGGTATAACTTTATGGATTGGTTTTTAGATAGAATGATTTCTTGGTTAAATTTTTTTTATACACCGCGCTATCCTGTGTAGACATAGATATTACAAACTAACAACAAAATGCTATGAAATATAGGGTTCTATATATCCCTGAAAATAAGATCATGTTCAATCTTTGGGTAGAAGTTAGAGAAAACGTCTTTTTTGAGAATAAAATAAAATGGATAAATATGAGTGACATATATATCCCAATATTCCTTTATATTTATTAGAAACAAGGGGTTATGAAAATATTTCATCTAATAAAACATATTTATCATGTATTCTAATGGTATTTTCACAATATTTGATGGGTTAGATTGAAGCTCCTATGTAAATATTGTATTTTTCAATAATCATGTTTATTATTTTAATAATTAGTTCTCAATATTTTTTTGGAAGTTGTGATGAGATGACTGAGTTTCTTCCATCACAAATGGAAAATGAGAAGTTGATTTTTTTCTACTTGGCATGTTCAAGGATCATCTCTTTTATATGTAATGATTGTGAAGGTTAAGATTATGAAAATCAATGGCGTGTGTTTTTGGATGACAAACACTATCGAAAATTGTTTTGTAACAATTAAATATGTAGATAATAGGGATATTTAAATATTTAAGATTTATTAATCAAATTCTCTAAAATTTAGTGGTTATTATAAATATGAATAATTATTATGCATTGTGTATTAGTCAATTATAAGTATAGGGATATTTTTGTATGAGTCATTCAGAACATTGTATAAGTTTTCATGCATTAAATTTCACCTATTTATGAGTGATTATAATCCATTTATGGATTATTTTTTTACCATCGAATTATTTAACCTATCTATCTGTGAATAATTATAAATCTTCACACGAGACATCGATTCTATGTACATGTGATTCAAACTATATATGTTTCATTTAAAGACTATGTATGAGTCATTGGGTTCTGCGTATACGTAATATGCACCCTATATAATATTAATTTACATAGTGTATTTATAGAATCACTATGATGAGATCATATATAAAATTTATAATTAATAATGTGAAGAAATTAGAAAATTTTCAGATGATGTTCAATACCTATTCTTCTTGGGTTTTAAAATCATGATCATCCAAATAGATCATGAATCAAGCAGAAATAATTAAGAAAGCTAAATATTGATATTATATCGATTTTAGAAATGTAAGATCCTTGTTGTAAAACATGATTCCATTCCCAGATGGATGAAGATTTCAAAATATTTAAATACACTGTGTTATTAGAGAATAAAAGATGAAATTATTTTATGTTTTTAGGAGGATTTGAAGGAAGACATGACAATTATTTAATATAATTTTTTATTATGAGAAGATATTATGCATTCAAGGATTTTAATGATTTCGAAATAAAATAATAATAAAATTCATTCTTTAATGAATATTAAAATATAACATAGAGAATAAGATGACTACTCTTTGATATTTTTGTTACTCAAAGATAGACATTCAACTATAAGAAGTTGAACTTGATATGACATTCAAAAGATAAAACCTACTGGTATTGAAGAAATTAAAGGAGGAAAATAAAATAAAGATATCATATAAGGAAATAAACCAAGTTAATCCATAGTATATAAAGAAAAACTGAAATTATGATATGTTCTACACCAAAAAATATGATCAGTCGAGGTCCTTCTTGATAGTCCATTAAAGGAGGCATTCAATGATTGTGTGGGGTAGTCAATTAAGTTATAAGTTGTGTGATGTGTAAGATATAATGAACTTGTGGGGAGTTATGAAAGGTTTGATTTATTATAAATAACTTATATTTTGATTTTGCTACACATGATTGGTTGTTATATAATAACTGTGGGAGACTATATTGTGTCACTTTTTGTGTTAAAAGTGGAATACATTTTGGCATATTCATCTAACTAATCATGGATTGGAGGAAGCTATCATACCCAATATTTATAAAAAAAGTATGAAATCTTTTTACTTTATAAATAATCTATGTTTAGGATACATAGTAAGATAGTACCAATTCTTTAACCACTCTAAGAGGTTGAATTAAAGTTAAAAAATCATAAAAATGTAACACTAATTTACTCCCCCTCAACATTCCACTTAATCTAGGAACATCCATTTTAATTAGAGCAAACCAATAATCATCTAATTGGATTTACTATTACAAACCATGTTTTTATCTTACAAAAATTATCCATGATTTTTATGAAAATTCAAATGTTCTATAGATTTAAAATTCAATCTTCATCCAAGTAAATGATGAACTATATGTTTCTGAAAATACATTGAAGAATTCGAATAAATGATTGAAAATTAGGTAGAAAGAGACTTTTAAAGATAATACGGTTCAACGATGGATTTGTGTTTTTCAAAATTTTAACTATAACACCCATAAATTTTAATTGATGATTACCTTTATATAAATGATATATTCAATATATTTCTATACACACAATATCTAACATAAACTAAACGACTATATATTTAGAAAAAACATAAATATTTATGAATACCTTATAAAAATAAAGTTGTTGGATTAATGGGAATAAATTTAATTAACCACTTTATTAATTACATGTACATAGAAAACAAAGGCTACATTTAATATGAATAAAATACATTTCATTTACATTTAATGGGATATATGATAATTTAATTTTTAGAAAAGTATTTTTTATAGAAATTTAATTTTTATTGATACAAATTCATATTTCAAGAAATATATGATTAATGAGATATTATTTTTTATTTCAATAATTATTTAATTCTGAGTAAGTTGATAAATTATATGAATTAAAAAGAATAACAATTACTATTTGCAAATGTCATTTTCCAAAAAAATATATTTTCATTATATTTTATGAATTTATTAAAAATGGTATTTATTGATTTTTAAATTATAATTTAATAAAAATGATTTACATTTTTGAATTCCTCATAACATAATTGAAATCATATTAATTTTTTTAGATTTTTATTGAAATATAATTTGTTTTTCCGAGAAATACTATTTTATAAGAATTTTAATTTGAATGATTTTAACCTTATATATGAATAAATTAGAAATATATAAAAAATTATATTAATAATATATGAATTTTAGGAATATTAAAATTAATATTGAGATATTCTTTGAAATTAAAAAACTAAAGAAAACATTTATATACCTAATCAAAATGTTACATTAATATAAAGACTATTTTTGGTCATTTCCTCGAATCAGATTTATTTCAAAGGAGATTGAGTTTTTCCTGGTAATATAAGAATAATATCCTTTTTAGAAATAAATATTTTTTTAGTAAAATTATAATTAATGATAATATTTATATTATATATAAATTTAATGTTTAAAATGATTATTTTTAAATAAAATTTTGATTAATTTTTTCTAATAAAAAATTAACTTTTCACACCATTCGAAAATTTATTTGATAAAATTATTTTCAAATTTAAAATTACTAGTATTAAAATAGAAAAAAAGTTCAGTCTTAATATTTTTAATTAAAATTAATTACTATGATTTGAAAATAATTTTAATGGTAAATGTAAATTAGGTTAAGATATGAAATGAAAAAAGGCCACAAAAACAAAAAAAATTGTTAACAATACATGTTTGAGGTGATTTTTGAAAAACATATTTCCTCTCCTATTTTTTCAATTTTTTTTATTTTTCACTTTAATATTAACTTTACATTATTGAAAACGAAATGGTTAGCCCCAAGACTACCCTTCCCCTCACAAATAAATAGGTATCATCTTCACCACATCAAGAAACATGTTTTATTTGAATTTCTAATTAAAACTCTACCTATTTTATCATTATATAATTTTTTCAACATTTAATATTTTATGGTTATGTTTATTATGAATAATTCCTCCATTTGATATGAGATTTCAAAGAAACATTCAAGTCCTCAATGATATTATTATCAACTACATATCTTTTTTCTTTAATTAACTTCTTTAGAAATTTTTATATAGACCATATTATAATGGTTTTAGTATAATTTATATAATTTAATATTACCATATTCTATTTATTATAATTTTTATTCACATAACCCATCCATTAAGAGACAAAAAAACTATCATTCATGTGTTTTGTGTACTACCGCATCCCCGACATGACATTTTAATTTTCATTCACCGCATTAAAAGGTTTATTTAAATGATGGAATTAAATTATAAATATTATTTTTATTATATAATTAATGTAATTTTAGTAAAAATATAATAACATAATAATCATATGATAAACAAACAACCACCATTAATTTAGTTGCTAAAAATAAACATAACCGTAGACAAATATTTTTTTAAAATATTATGATATTTATATATCCATCACATATTTTTATAAAAACATCCAATTATGATATATAACATTAAAAAAGTGAAATAACATTATTATTCTTCTAGTATAATGATATTGCAAAAAATCCACCTCATAATCATTTACAAAATTGTGGTATGTTCATATCTGTGTCGATTTAACCACCTAATTTAAAAATAATATAATCTTATATAATAAATAAATTTGGGTCAATAATTAATGATATAACTTTATATTAATATATAAATAATTATTATTTTTTGGTTCCAGGTATTTTATATCAATATATAATTCATTAGTTATGAAACCCCATATTGGTCATTAATAATCATTTAAATGTGCATGTCATCTATTAAATGTTCATGTGTAAAGACTAAGATGCTCATCTATAGTGTTTGAAACATCATAAATAATTACAATAATACTTAATAGTATGTTAAATGATCTATTAATCATTAATTTTAAAAAATTAAAACAGACAACACTATTATGAATCCAAAACAGATTATCAAAATTATAAACACCCGATGTGGAAAATAAGTAAAAATAAAATATAAATAAAATATTTAAAAATAGTATAAATAATTATGGATATGGGTAAGGTTATAAATTAAATTATTAATATCAGAAGTTTTTTATATATGGAGTTAATGTATGTTTGTGCAGGTAGGAAATAATTGGTACTGGTGTTTCTCTTAAATTAATCTCTTTGAGAAATGTTGTGTATTATAAACATAGTTTTATTTTTGTTGTCCATACATTACCTATTTGAGATTTAATTTCATGAATTATGTTTACATTATGGTATTTTATTTTTAATTACAACTTCTCTCTTTCTAGTGGGTTTTATTAAAATGTACTCAAGAGGTATTTTTTGTCACAATTCTAATTCTTTGAGACATGTTACATGTTACACACAATGTTCCCCTTGTATAGTTTTCTAATGATTTATTATAAAATAAATTATTTATACTTTATTTTCTTCTATTTAATGGGATTGATATGCCAAATCAGGGTCCCTTAATCAAGTGTCTACTGATTAAGTTATTTCCCTAATAGTAATGATTTTTTGTAACTCAATCTTCATTAATTGAGTCATGATTTTTTTTTGAAGTTATTTCATATATGTTTGGTGAATTATTCAGTTGAATTTATTATATAATATTCTGGCATTATTTTGGGGGATATACATTCCTACCACATAAAACCATTAACAAATATTTCTCACTTTGAGGGATATGGTATTTTGATACCATCCATTTTATTTCTCTAGATGTCTTATGATCATGATATTCCAATATTGACTTACCCATATTCACATTTATAATTATGGTTTGAACCTCACATTTTATATTATTCATATTAAAATGTTTTCCCAATAAATTAAGTTAATCGATTTACATTGGTAAAGGTATTGTAATTTTATATGTTGTTACTATAATACAGATGATTATTGGGAAGTTGACTGAGATTCATTTGAACATCCACCTTCTTTCTAGGAATAAATTAGAATCAGGTAATACCTTTTATTATCATTGGAAAAGTATTGATGATCGTGTTGATTATTGAATACTAAAAAATCTATCATTTGTATTGATTTATGTATTCTTTATTATATGGAGATCCATATTTTATTCTGAAAGAAGTTCCTCGAGTAATGATATTAAAGGTCTTGATGAATCTTATGGTGAATGCATTGGATTTAATTAGTTTATAGGTGGGGAATATAATTATATATAAACGCGATTCATAAAATGGTATAATGAGAAAAAAGAAGTTTGGTTATTTGTTGTATGTATTCCCAATTAAACAAGATATCTTTACTACGGTCTCGATGAAAATTAAAGTGAGTTAGAACAAAGGCATGATAGATATTTTCTGAATCCTAGCATTTAAAATTACATTAGAATGAGACCAGTAGTATTGATATCCATCTCTTAATTTATTTTCATGGATATAAAATAATCAGAGTTTTAAGTTGATTATGGATTTATGTGGTTTAACTATTTCTTCCATAGTATATATTCCACTTTTATTCCATGATTTATTCAATTATATGTTTCCATTATTGGGTGTTTGAATTCACCACTTCTTATGATTCCATTATCCTAGGTTATGAGGAAAATTCGTACATGTGACATTTTCTGAAAGATAAAACATGGCAAATGATATATGGGATATGTTGAGGGATCATTATAGATTAATTGGTTTCATATATATATATATTAAAAATATATATATTTAACACAAAGAATATGGGATTTATTAGTTTATTATGTGTCCTATCATCTAACGCTCTAAAACTAAGGATATCATTTTAACTAAGAGATTCAATAATAATTATTGATTTTGTAATTATATATGGTCTTATGCGTTCTTTTATAGTTGATATCAATGAGAATATGTAATGTATGTGTTTATGGAACCGAATCCATGGGTGTGGGTTTGAGGTATTTCCATTTGTATCAAATAAAATGTTTTGATAACTTTTGAGATTAATATTTCTGTTGAGTATAATTTAATGTTTGACAAGATAGGGTTTCTCATAAGTTCAAATGTGTATTTTACTTTATTGGATAAGTATATTATTTATTTTTTTAACAATAATGCACATTATATTTGGGGATCATGATAAGAAAACATTATTTAAAAAACAAAGAATATGTCTATGTATTAGATAGCATCATCATTATTTGGTAAAGTAGTAATTAATTGGTTTTTTCTAGAAATACATCCATGTTTGGATACTGCCAAGTGGATGCAGTTGTGAAACAGATCCACCTAGGGGTAATAACCTCAAAAAGGATTGGTTATGAATTTTATCAATCATCACTATAATGAAAAATTAGTGGGCTTAAGACTACACACCTGGAGATACACTATTGGGGGATATTATTTGGTTAATCAAATTCTATCTACAAACTGTTATGAAGGATTAGAGAAGTATGTTAACTAATTAGGTTATAGAACCCAATAAGAAATGATCAGGCATAACAAAGTATTGAAAAAAGGGTGTTATAGGTTTATAATATTGTATCATATGATATAAAAGGTGGAATAAGAAGAAAACTGTTTGAATTACTGTTTTTATACTAATATTTTTTATACTATAATAAGTATTTTGGTTTTATTATTTAATTGAAATAGGAACACATAAATGTATTGGAGAAAGATATATACCTAGAAACCATTATGTACTACAACTATATAATAGAACATAGTAATTTTTTTTTAATATTATTGTATTTCTATTATGTTGTAAAAGGTGATTTTTAAGCCTTACCTATGGTAATTAGGTTTATATCATAATTGAAATTAATTATTGATACTATTAGATATTTTAATTAGGGAATTAATATTTATTCATGAAATTCTGATATATTAAAAATGTTATTTAGGATTTTTTGAAACATATAGAGATTTTTATTAAATATTTATTCATTAAAGGTTTTAAAAGAGGTATTAAATTGTATTAATAACCTTGAAATGTGATTTTATATCAAGGTTAATTTTTTGGGGTATAACTATTAGGGAATACATAATTGAATTTTGGATAAATATTTAGTTTAAAATATTCTTGATATTGATGAAATAAAGGATGCATTCATTTTGAGGAATTAAATTTGATATTAATTAGTAAACATGAGATTTATAATTTATTCATGATATTTTTAAAGAAGTTCATCTCATTTTTGTAAAAATGATATATAGTGACTTTTTTGTAACCTTATTAAGTAGTGGTTAATACCATATGAAGTATTAAAGATATAATTAATTTTGGAGGAATATATGTTCTCATTTTAGTATAATGTATTTGAGATTAAAATATATTTTTAAAGGCATGTTTTTAAGATTTTAGGAATAGGGTATATATATAAGGGTATAAGATTATAGGAATAAATAATGTTGTTTGAGGAAGGATCAGTTAGATATTGAAATAATATATTTAAATGTTTATTATGTTTAAAATATTTTATGAAAATTCATGGTGATTTGGGATCTCAATTTTAAATATTGGGTTAATATTTTTTGTATAATATAACTCAAATTAACATAACTATTACAAAGAATGATATAAATTAAATTGAGAGTGAAACATCTTGAACTGAGTGTGATACAAGTTGATTTATAAGATATATAGCATAACATTATAGTATAATAACATGATGTTTCTATAGGTTAAATTTTTCTGTGGTCATTAATGATAATTAATATATAATGATCATCACTCATGTTAAATCCTGTGGTTTTATTGATGGATGGAACTAGAAGGAGGCATGGGTGTGAGGGAAAATGTTATGATTTCCTTAATGAACAACACATCATATTGAGAGATGGAGTGATAAACCATATGATTATGAAAAACAAGCAATCATGAAATATTATTAACAATCTAAACGTCTTAGATTTTCTAAACACCCAAATAAAGACAATCATGCAGTCACATGAAAGAAAAAGTGATGAAGATGATGAAGGAAAGTGTATTCAAATTTCCTATATGTCAAAATTGTTGTAAACCCCATGGGGAAAAATTTCCTTAATGGGATAGATAAATGTTATATTTATTGGGATAATGGTTATCAGAATCACAAGTGTTAGGAAAAGAGATAAGATATAAAAATATGATGCTTAAAATGCAATAATGGTTTGAATTATGTGAATTAATGTCCCAATCCAAGGGACATTTATAGCAATAGTATAGTGACCCAGGTTTAACATACATGTATATTACATCTTTTTAGATGAATATTTAATACATTATAATAATATATTCATGAGGATCATAATAACGTACCGTCTGTAGAAACATGGAACCAAAATCTTCTATCCCGGTGAATGATATTCAACATTTTCTAAGAATATCTCCATATTTAGTGCTTCTACCTAAAAAACATTCTTCTTAACCTATGGAAATGAAACATAATAAAGGGGTGAGCTTAAATGGTCAGTAAGGTTAATCAAGAGAGATATGTAAGTATAATCTTAAGCATAATGGTATGAGAACATGATCATGAAAATAAAATATTGTACCCTCCATAAAAAAGTTCACATGCCTGAATTATGGAATAAATAATGGCAGTTCATTAGACATGAATCAAAAGTAAATAATGAACATAGTTCAAGAAATCATAACTTAGGAATAAAACATATAATTGTTATTGACACATAAACATATACTGATTTCCATAGTAGCCATGGCATAGTTTCCCAAACAATATTAGTAGTATGGATTCACTCCCCATTCAAAATTATTATTCATTGTTTACACCCTTTTCCATATTAGTAACATGATGTCACTCCTCGTACCATCATATTAGTCTTGGTTTACTCCCATGGTCGTATTAGTAGTAAACGTTCACTCCAAAGACCATCATAGTTTATCTCATGAGATATAAATCTTTACCAAATTCATTTGTGGAAGATTTAGGTTTCACCCATCCCATAATGAAATCATATATATATGTTCCAAAAGATCAAAAAACTTATATCCTAACTCATGAATTAAAATGGAAATCATAAACATGCAATCATATCATAACCTTTAGAAAAGATACATGTTTCATAATCATTTCATTATAATCATAACACATAAAAATAATTGTGTTTATTAAACCTCATGTCATCAAAACATAACCCATTAAGAGAAATAATATGAATGGTATTCTTAAACTAGTACAAAGTATGTCATTATAGTTGGGGAAGGATTTTGAAACAAAACTTGGAACATGAATTTTCATTAAAATCACATTTATAACATAAATCCTTTTCAAAATCCTTTTCTTTGAAACCATATTGATGAAATATAATGGAATCATGAAAATAATTTAAAATATTTATTAATGAAAATATCCTTTATCTGTTTAAATAGTTTTATTTTCTTCAAATTCCCAAAAATTTTATAAGTAAAAATTATATTAAAAAATTTGTATGTAATATTTTTGGAGAATCATCAAGTTAATAATGAGTCATAAAAGAATAAAAAAAAACCTATTCATTATATATAAGTTAAAAAACAATATCCTCATACTTTTTTCAGGAAATTTAAAAAGTGAATCATTTAGGAAATAAAAGAAAGATTCATTTCAAAACATATATTAAAAAGTAAATAATTGGTAAAAATCACATTAAAAATTCATAGGATAATACGAACATGTTTTATGAATTTTTTTTATGAAACATGGAAATGGTTGATAAATATTCCCTAATAGAGACTGAAAAGGAAATAATCCCAAATAAGGGAGAAAATTTGAAATCAATACTCATCTCATTATAATCAATAGAATCTTATGCCATATGTACGAAATAAAATAATAATAATATGTAAATATGATAATTTTATAGGTAATACTCATTAAATATATTAATGGGTAGTATATACACCACATAGAAGGAACAAGTAGTGTGTGAGGCATGTGTCTCACAAAAATAAAGGTGAGACAAAAAATCCCTTAGATAAAACCTTAAAAATATTCCTTTTGAAAAAATTTAAGCGAAACTAAAAATATTCATAAAATGTTCTTTATAATACTTTATAAACAAATAAATAAAAATTTATGATAATAAAAATAACATTTAAATGGATTAAGGATTATGCATATAAACATTCAAAGCTTCCCACAACATTTTGAACATTTAAATAATTAGTCAAATGCCTTAAAATGAATATTTAAATACCTTTAATATAAACATATTCATGATATCAAATATAATATGAGAATTAATTCAACACAAACGACAAAATAGTGGTACACATGGCTTATATCTCACAAAACATTAATGTGATATGGAATTCCAATACCTTAAGTATGATACTTTCTGAATGTGTCTGAAAACTCTTATATAAAGGTATCAAAAAAATTATTAAACTATAAAAGAATCATAATAATATTTATGATATCATATTTTATTCATTTATGGATTTATATTAATTATTAATGAATAATTTCCATGATAAAGCAATTTTTCAGGTAATAATCGCTTTCTTTATCGTATGTGTTTAGACGTTCTATTATTTATCGTATTACTAATATCATGATTTAATTAATTTAAGAATATATAAATTTATTTTTATATCATATATTTTCAGTATATATATATATAATAAAGAGATATATAAAATGGAATAAACTATTTATGGATAGGGTAGGTTGTACGTATGTAGAAACGTTGTTTCTTTTTTCTTATCGTATTTAATAGACAAAAGTAAATGAAATATATGTACATACATACATATATATAAATTATTATAGTATAAGTTTTATATAATATATTTAAAACTTATTAAAAAATATATTTTTTTTGATAATCATCCTTGAATGGTGACTGTGGAAGATGAATCTCATCCTGTCATTGAGACGGTAAATCGTACGTACACAAGAGCAATGATATCATTCCATATTGGTAAAGGGTAGAGAATTTAATATAATATGAATTATTAAAAATCCATACCATGTCATTATTATTTTTGACATCCTTTATATTTATCCTCATACCCATATAAATAAAGTATACATGAAAAATAGTTTACACGAAGGTGTGGAGACGGTAAGCTGTGCGTATGCATAAATGCTGATATTTTTCTGTAGGATGGATAAAAGGAGGAATATGTTTTTCCCATAACCATAAAAACATAAAAAAAAATATTATGTGTTATATTTATTACTTTGGGATGGAAAAACGTTGAAATGTGATGTATAAGAATAAAATAACATTGAAAGAGGTGATAAAACAATGACTTCTTCTTCAGGCATCTCTTTTTGATTTTTACAAAATAACTCTTTCAGATGGATTTATGAAACAATTATGAAATATATGATGTATTTAGTTAATTTTGTAGATAAAATGTGAGTTTTTACAAATTCAAAGTTCTTTATAGGTGTTAATTAAGGTGAATGATAATTGTCCTTTTCCGAAAGAGAAGAGAGTCAAATTATGAAACTCATAAAATATTAAATTAATATAAATTAATATTCAAAAAAGGGATCCAAAGTGAGTTTATTATATGATTATATGATTATGGGATCAATAAATTAAATTTATACTTTTTTCTTTTATAAAATTAACCTTATATTTGGGATTTAACCCTTAGTTAATTTATCTATTACCATGATAGTTTGTATTTTTATACAATTCGATTAATATTGTCACTATAAAATGACAAATGAACACTAATTGAATAATTTAAGACATATTTAACAATTTAAAAGTTATTTGGAAGAAATAATTATTTTTATAAATTTTATAACACTTAATAAAATATTATTTATTTTCAAACCTCATTTTTGTCAATTTTGATACTAATCAAATTTTGGTTTTTTACAGATATCATAACTACATGATAACATCAAAAAAATACATAAAATACATAACTAACCTGTATAATTTATCTATAAAAAATTATCTCATTAATTAAGTAAAATTATATTTAATTTAATATTTTTAATATCATTTATTTTATATCTCAAATAATTAAACAATTACTTCATCGTTATTATACATGCCTTTAATGAAGTTATATATACTCTAAAAAATAAAAATAAATTATCATGATGAAAATAAATTTCAAGTACTTAAAATAAATAATTATAGTCTATTTTATTTTTTGTATAACCCTATATAATAAATATTTAGTTATTAACTATTGAATATGACACTTTTAACTCTTTATTAAATAAAATATAACTAATGTCTCATTCATACACATGTGGCATAAAAAGGATTATATTTTATACATAAGGTTTATTTGGGTCAAAAAAAATTATAAAATGAAATTAGGACACGTTTTTTGTATTTTTATATTATTATAATATTTTTTTACCTTTAATTAACCTATTTACCTTTAACAGTGGTAAATTAATTTAGAAATGTACTATTGAGAAAAATTATTTTGATCCTATTAGATTACATTTTTTTATATTAATTAAAACCATTTATTTATATTTTTTAAAATACAATTCATAGAAGTGGTGAAATTATGTTTACTTCTAATCACGAAAATATTGCTAGAATGAGGTTAAAAGAGACATTCAAAAGATTTATTATTTATTATATCTAGTTCTATTATAAAAAATGATTACAATGAAATACATGGATTAATATATTTATTATATATCTATTTTGAGTTTAAAATCAATTAAATTAAAATATAATTATTTAATTGAAAATGCTAATATTAAAATACTACGCAATATTTTTTTATATTCACCAAAAATCGAAACTTATCAAACAAAATACAAGAAACATCAACCTAAGAAAAATTGGACATTTTAAATTCAATAATGAATTTTATTTTATAAAATTTAATTATTAAATGTTTCTAAAATAATTTTCATCATATGAAGCAGTTCATTCTAGAAAATGATATTTTTAAACATATACGGACTTTACCAGAAATCATATATTTCATTATTAGTATGTATTATTTATATAAAAAAAATAAAAAATATTCATATTCATATAAATATTTTTAATTTCAATGTAATAAATATATTATTTAATTATATATATAAATATATATATATATATATATATATTTGTTTCATGGAAACGTGGTGTTGCGTGCATGGCACACCTGGTCGATGTTGCTTGTAGTGCAATCCATGTTGGTGTTGCAGGTTACACAATCCAAGACAGTATTGTATGTGAATGTTTTGTTTGGAATACATATATATATATATATATATATATATATATATATTTCTAGTGTCACTTGATTTTAAAAATACTAAAAATATAAATTAATTTAAAAAATATATTTCACAAAATAATGGGGCAATACAAATAGTCATCAATAAGAATGTGAACATTGTAAAACATATTTAACTAATATAGTTAAATTAGATAGTGAGTTTTCAATCTGAATTTTATATAGTCCTATATTATTTACGTTTTAAGCAAATACTAGATATTTAGAAATAAATAGAAACCCATAGAAAAATGAATATTATGTAAATCTTTTAGGGTTTGTGGGAAATTATTTCTTATGAAAATATATCAACATCCCAAATTAGAATATTATGTGAAATTATGAATTTTCTTTCTCCTCTTATAATGAACATATAAGAATTTTTCACATAGATTAATCTCATTACAATCCTAAATAAAACCAAAATCATCTAACGGTGTTTGATTAATAATGATTTCCCAATAGAAATTACAATAATCTTTTCTATAACATTTTTAGAATGAAATTTATTTAGGAGATAAAAATTAAACACATTGAAATTGAAATATAAGATTAAATTTAAATAAGTCAATTTTGTTGATTTATTTCTCCATAGGCAATAACAAACTTAAATAAAACCACGGTGTATTTATATAAAATATAAATATTTATGTATAACCACTAAAAACATGTCCATTAAATTATGGATAATGAAAAGAAGTTAACATTTTATGAATTACATGTACATATAAAATCAATCCTACTTCTAATATAAATGAAATTATGTAAGTGTACCTAAAACGAATATTATGATAATTTATTATTTAGAAATTTCATTTTTTCTGGATATTTATATTTAGGTGACACCCATTTAAATTTTAAGAAACATATAATTAATGATAAATTATTTTTTTTATTTTAATAATTTGTTGAAACCAATGTAGTATGTAAATTATATGAAAAAGGAATCCTATTATATAAATTTGAATATTTCATTTTTTAATAATTTTTTTAAATAATTTTTATGATTTTGATAAAAAAACCAAATTTATTGATTTGGAAATTCTGAATTAATAAAAATATATTTCATTTTTATATTCCTCATTTAAAAATTAAAATAGAATTAATTTTTCGTATATTTCTAAATGTTTGTTTTTAGTAAAAATATGGCTTCTACAAAACATATAATTTTTATGACATTAAATTATATAAAAAGGACTTGGAAATTTATAATGCCTTTTAGGTAATAAATTAAAAAAATTAGAAATAAAATTATTTATTTTAAAATATTATTCAAACATATAAAACCTATGATAAAAAGTTTTATAGGTAATTAATATGTAGGTTATTATAAAACTATTTTTGGTCTATCATTTTAATCATGTATTTTTTAAGGGGGTTCAATTTATTATTTCCTTGGAAGAAATATATCCTCTTTTTTATTGTTATAATTAATTTAATTACATTAAAATCGGTATCCATGCTAATTTAATCTTATATATAAATTTAACAAATAATATTTTATTTCTCTACAAAAAGTTTTTAGCCAACTAAGTTTGTTTAGTTTAAGATTAACATTTCCCTCCTTTAGAATTTTTATTGGATAAAAATGTTTTCAATTTTTATATTAGAAGTATCAAATAAATGTAAAAATTTAATTTTTTTCTATTTCAATAAAATTAATTAGTGAGGTTAAAAATTAATTACGATAGAAATTATAACTTATGGGAAAAGATAAAAAGATAGAAAATCCTTAAAATAGTATATTTTTTTAAAATGGAGTTTTTTAGACAAATTTTCCCCCCAATCATTTCAGTATCCTAATTTTATTAATTTTTTGACTTTTTCATGTGAATATTATCCAGGTATTTACTGAAAATGTAACAGTTACTCCCAAAACCCCCTTCTGTTCACTTAGAAAAGGGTATCATGTTCTCAAAATCAATACATAGATTTTTATAACAGTTTACCTTGAATATCTAAATATTTATTCCTTCTAGAACCCTATTCCATTTTAAAAATATTATGGTCACCATTATTTATAATAATTAATTTGTTTTCAAGGAGACTCCCAGGGTAAATTCATGTCCTTAACATGAGTACTATCAACTACTTATCTTTTCTCATTAATTATATTGTTGAGAATTTATTCGAGACACACCAATATATTGATATTTGTATAATTCATATACTATATTTTTAAAATATTAATGGAATTAGAATTTTTTATTCATATACCCTATCCATTAAGAAAAAATGCATTACTTATGTGTTGTGTAGACTACCACCTCAATGCCATAACATTTTTCATTTTCATTCACCACCTTACATGAATTGATATATGTATGGGATTAAAGGTGAAATATGATTTTAATTATATCATCATGGATAAATTTTGAAAAAAAAATTATGAAATTATTAATAATATAATCAATAAACCATAATCATTAATTTCATCATTTAAAATTCGAATACTAATAGGAATCTTCTATGTAACTCTTCATGTGAACTTAACCATGATTCCAAAAAACCATTAGTGATAAATAATTATTTACATAGTGTATGATTCATAATAGTTTTTATTATTACATATTATCATTAGGGACCAAACATGATAGAAATTATCTGAACTGCTATAAATGGTTAAAGAAAACTTCTTCTTTCATCATCTGGACGTGTTTCCTTGGTTGATGGGGATATCACCTTGGGATATACACATCTATATCCCACCTGTATACATATAAATATGTTATTAATAAACAATATTTAATATGAAATTCATACTTTTAATGCATATTTATATATCGTAAGATAACTTTATAATATTAAATGTGAAATTGATTATAGGATTCAAAAAAATAAATAGTAAAAACATATTTGTTGACACACCTCATTTATGGTTTCTTATTCAATATTAAATGTTTGATACCAACATACAATGTTTATTCCTGAAAAAACTAACTTAATTGGATCTTGATACTAATTGTATGATATCACTTGTAATTACATAATGTGTACTCTATAACCAAATGTTGTTATTTCATCTCCAACAAAATATCATTTCAAATGATTCAAACCTGTAATTGTAATTTTAGAGAATTAATTAATTCAACTTTAATGTTTTTTAAAAATTTTTAAGGATCAAATCTTTTATAAACCCTAAAGAACTTAAATAAAAAAAATAAATTTTAAAATTCATTGAGATGGTTGATGTATCAACATTCTTCAAGTTGAGTAAGACAATGAGCCATTATGGACCACAAATTTTAATTTACCCTAAAATTTTAATTACATATTAATATCTAAATAATTTTTTATAGAACCCGTTTTAATTTTTACTTATTTTGGATTGTTATTTTCTTCATATACCAAATCACTCCTTGATATTCCCTGGTTATTCATAATAATAACAATTTCTTTACTAATCACACATAAATATTTTATTTTTCGAACTATCATTCCACCATATTCCCTTAGGAATTATTAAATTTTTCTACATGTACCTCTATATAGAAGACTATTTTCACATAAAATTTAACAGTTTTTGTAAATTTTATCTAATAATATTTTTATAAATATTTTTTAAATCTTTAAAATGCTCTCTTTATTAACAAATATATTTAGAACACTTATTCTAACAAATTTTTGTATGGTGATATTCTTCAAATATCCATAGAAATATATTTTTTCAAGGTAAAATATTTATCATTGAATGAAATCTGGTTTCCTATATTCATTCCACCCAAAAATCTATTTATATTTCTATTATATTCATGACTTTCATGGTGAGAATCATTGGAAGAAAAACTATGGATCCATTATTATGACTGGTAGATCCATTTTTTTTAAATTCAAATTAATAAAAATATATATATTCAATTCATTATGAAAAAATATTGAAATATTCCAATGAATGCCACAATTAAAGAAAATTTGTTCATACCATCCACTGTAACTCATTCATTTGTCATCTCCTTTTATAGGGACATTTATGAATGTTTTCCCAAAACATCAATTGTTTTATCATTTCATCAGCACTACCATATATTTCTTCCTTATTTCTTCTAGGGGGTTTCACCATCATCATGGAAAAGTTTCTCTTAAAACATATCAATTTTGACATCAAAACAATTTCATGATTTTTATCTGATATAGCACGGATATTTTTTATATCATTGTCACCTATATAAGTATAATAAAATAAAAAGAATATGTAATTTTTTAAATTTGGATTACCCTTAGCAGATGATTATTCTTCTTGCTTCATGATTGAAATTTACTCCTATTATAATTACTAGATATTTATGTTTTATTATTTAATATAAGTATTGATATCATTCTTGATTTTATTCCCATTAAACATCTCATCCTATAATGCATAAGGGCACTAAAATTTTTCACCTTTTTTCATATAAGTAATTGAATCCTTTATTATTATCTTCAACGTATTTATCCACTGTCACGACCCGTCTTCGGGGCCTGTGCTGTGACTACCCCATGCCCGCCTTCCATAGGCCATGGGCTAGAAACTAGCACCAAAGGTGTAAATAATGCTAAAAAGGGAAGGCATTGCCTTTATGAAACGTAAACACACACAACCAGAGTACAAGCAGAAGAAAATACTATGTAAATCAGTATAACAAGTGTGTTGAAAGTACAAAGGGTCTAGAAATAAAAGTCCAACAGAAAAGTACAGAAACAACAGAAAGAATGTACAACTGAAAATACAAACAGCTGGAAGATTGAAGCATCTCCTAGATCGTTCTCGGAGTTCCTACCTGAAGGGTACGTACAGATGTCCTCCTTAGCACTCCATGTCTATCGGTCCACTCCATGTGCCATCATGCCAAGTGTCCACCTCTGAGTACCGTCCAGTCCTCGTATACTCTTCCTTGGTTAGCGTTGTCTGTCATCTGCATCCAACACAATGAGGTGTGGGCATAGCCCATGGAGGGGTGAGTATAACGATACTCAGTATGGATATCGAGACCCTCAAGGTCTCACAAAATCCAATAAGGATAAACCACAAAGAATGATCTCAATGGATATCCTTTACCTAGGTATATGGCCATAAATATACCTATGTTATCAAATAACCAATCTCAATCATGAGTAAAACAGAAAGGACATTGACTCATCTCAAACCAGGGTTTTTATTATCGAAACCATGGTTGTTGGAGAACTCCTCCTTTGTCGAGTATAGTAGCATTGTCACGACTCCAAGGCACTACTCACTAACCATAGACTGCTGAGTTACTCCTCATGTCGAGAGCCGTAGGTCTGTCGCCCCAACATAGTAGTGCTCCTCACTATGGGTATGTTACCCCAACATTGTAGCGCTTCCCCTAATAGACTACAAAGGTACTCCTCCTATCTAGTATCGTGGGTCTACTTTCAAACCATGTGCTCCGTCTGCCGTGGGTATTCTGCCAAACCAGAAACTTCGTCCACTGGGCTTGTCTAATCACTCCAAGTTGAATCGGTCAACCAGTCGTCAGGTCTACAGCTAGTAGGACTCTATACTCCATACGTCGTATGATCTTATCTGGGAGGATCTGCTCCACATGCTACTAGTCGATACTCTATGAGTCACGTAATATCACCTGGAAGTATCTCAGGGGACCGCCTTGTCATATGGGTCTCAACAAAAAAGACGACACATCAATCGGATGCCCAGTATGTGAAGGAGAGGCTCCACCAAATTAAATGGGGGACTTGCCAATAATTAAACAAGGGGAGTTAAATTGGGGTGTTGAAGGGAGGTTTAAGGGAGATGAATGATTGGGGCTCATGTGTGCCCCCCTAAAAAATGTCCTCACATGGGAAGTTATGTGGGGGTGGGCCCCACCATTAACATCCCCATGTAGGATTTTACCACCAAGGTGAATAAAATTGTTCTAAACAATTTTATTTAACTTTATAATTAAACACCAATTTTTAACTTTCAACCTGCATAAAATGAAACTGCGGTAATGGTCCCCTTAAGCGAATTCTGGTGGTGTGAGTTCATCAGTTCCCTCAGATTTTAATTCAAGCACTGGTTCAAAAGATAGAAAAACTCGCACCTACGTTCATGGGATGTATCCTAACACAAATTCAAAAATTGATTCTGGACACACCGGTCCTCAGAATCAGGTGTTGTCAGAAACTGCAGAATCGTAAAATTCCAATGAATTAAGAAAAAAATCATGAAATTTCTGGGTATTTACATTACTCCCACCTCATTTTTTTACATCCTAATAAAGCTACAACACACACTAGGGGAACAAATGAGGTACTAAGCACACATCTGTTCCTCTCGCTCCAATGTGCTATCATGGGGGTTCTCGTGCTGCCAGTGAAAGTGCACTATAGGAATCGACTGTCCCCATAGGACCCACTCCTGCCAATCCTCAATTTCCACCGGGACCTCGGAAAGCGTCACCCCATCATCGATATCCAGATCCCCGTGATTGTTGATGTGGGATGGTTTGTGCACGGATCTTCTAAACTGATATATGTGAAAGATTTCGTGCACCCAGTGCAAATGAGGTGGAATGGCCAGGCGGTAAAACACCTCACCTACTCTGCTGAAAAAAATGAGTAGTGACCCTAGATAAGTTTCACCATCTCTATCCACAAAGGATATAAATAAGGTAGACAGCTTCTTTTTCACCTATCCTAGCAGCTGAATACAAGCCCTCCTGCTGAGCGCATTCGCAACAATGTTCCTCTTCCCATGAGTATATACTATCTCAAAGTCACAGTCCTGGAGGAACTGAAAAATAAAAACTCATGCTGCCATGATGGAATGGCTGGCCGAATCAAGAGTGATTAGCCGCACCATACTGAGCATGATTTTATCCTATGCTTCCTGGTTTTCCATTTTCGCCGACCAAGGAAAAACCCCCTCCCATATTTGTAGATAAAATACAACATTTTTGCCTAATACAACCAATCTGTGTATGAACTATGGTTGGTCAATCCATACCCAAACTAACGTCGTAAGTCCTTGATGCTGATACCAAGAGCTTCCAACCGAAATTCTCACACAAAGGGTCAGATCATACCATCGGAGTAAGTGTGATTATCGAGTCTCCTCCCAAAGGTATCTCTAGACGTGAGGGTCAAGTCAACGGTTTTAACCGGAAACTCTATGTCTGTGACATGATTTGTGGAAGGATGTAATTATTGGTACTTATGTCTATTGATACGGAAGCTCATAGTAGACACAGACCATACCTCGAATCAATCCTAGATTCCATGTCACACACTTCTTGACCACATGCAACTATTATCTTCTCTTTCCCTCCGGATCCATAACCCTGGTGGGGACAACATATGCGGGTGGTTGTAACATGTCGAAAACTACACCACCTCATGTTGCTCTCTTAGTTATGCTTCCACGTCTACTACTCTGTAGATTCATCTGTCCTTAACACTTCCTATTCTTGAAACATTTCACATGCCCAACTCTCTAATACTTGTGACAGTTCCCTCTTTTCCTACTGTTAACATTCTCTAGCTGTGTCGATTTACCCAAAAAACCTTCAACCACAAAGGTTCTCTCTAGAAACCTAGTATAAGTAGGAATTCATAGAGGAAAAGTGTTGGATCTGATGTCCTTTAAACACACATCTCTCCGATGTCCTAGCCCTAAAGCATAGATCGTATCGTCGTCATAAAGTACCAGGAACGATCGGTACGTCTCAAAGAATACTTAGGTACCGACATGTCATTCTGCTGAAGCGGTAAAAGCTCTAGAAAACTCTTA
The DNA here is from genome assembly GCA_963277665.1 of Viscum album. NCBI lineage: Eukaryota > Viridiplantae > Streptophyta > Magnoliopsida > Santalales > Viscaceae > Viscum > Viscum album. The sequence goes on from OY728129.1 coordinate 1,077,368,325, forward strand.
GCCACTTCCTCAAGCTAGTCCTTAGCCGCCTGTGAGTCGGGATCGCCTCGGAACCATATGGGTATTTGTTGTTGAAACACATGTAAGGCACTAAGCCTACATGTTTCATGTACTGGTACTGATGGTTGTAACTGTTGACCAATAGGTAGGGATATAGCTGGCACACTATCCGAAGGTACTATCTCAGGTATCAGTCTATGTACCGAAGCCTCATCAATATGTAGACCAACCATATGGTCACTCACAAGGAAACACTAGTAGCTAAGTTCACCATCTGCTATACTAGTGTCTAAACTAGGTGTAGAACTCTAACAATCACCTCCTACCAGTCCAGTACTGCCTGGGAATCTGCCTCGCCTCATAACCTCGGAGGCCTCTGCTGCTCGAACTCGTGAAATGTGCACTGCCAGCATGCACCTTCCTCTAGTACGGTTGGTGGCATCTTCTGCCCAACTGGTGGTGGTGCTACTGGTACACCACCTGAATGTTCCATCATAGTAAGAGGGCCCTACACTGAGGCCCCATCGCTTGGTGGGTCGTCATTGGGTACTCTCTCGCAAATCCAACTTACTGTCTACGTGGAGGCATCCAGAACAGAGAGGACATGGTCAAAAGGTTGTACTTGGTGAGCTCACCTGATTTGAGATGACTTAAAGAAAACTTTTGAAAACAAACACGCAATAAGTTATTTCGTACACTGAGTTAGAAATCAGTAGACAAGGTCTTAGTCTATGGATACGTCGGTCGCCACACCAACACTGGACTCCCTGAACTCAAAACCACACTCGGTACACATAACACTATTTTTTTTCACAGAAAGTAAATATTATAGTCCTATGTTTTGTGGTCGAATTGACTCTCGGATACCAATTTGTAATGACCCATCCTCGGGGCCCATGCCGTGACTACCCTATGCCTGCCTTCCATATGTTTGGGGAAGACGACTAGCACCAAAGGCATAAATCCAGATAAAAAAGAAATGCATTGCCTTTATAAAACATAAACACACAAAACTAGAGTACAAGAGGAAGAAAACACTAAGTAAAGTAGTATAAAAAGTGTTCTAAAAGTACAAAGGGGCCGGAAATACAAGCCCAAAAGAAAAGTATAGCTAAAACTGAAAAGAAAAATAGTTGGAAGATGAAAGCATCTCCTGGATTTTCCTCTAGGTTCCTACCTGAATGGTCGGTATAGATGTCCTCCTCAGCACTTCGCGTCTATCAGTCCGCTCCGTGTGTCGTCACACCGAGTGTCCACCTCTGGGTACCTTACAGTCCTCATACACTCTGCCTCAATCAATGTTGTTCATCTTTTGCATCCAACACAATAAGGTGCGGGCGTAACCCGTGTAGGGGTGAGTATAACGATACTCAGTAGGGACCCCGAGACCCTCAATTTCTAACAAAATCCAAAAAGGATAAACGAAAAAAGAAATATCTCAACAGATAACATTAACATAGGTATATTCCCATACATGTACCTAATTTATCATGTAACTCATCTCAATCATGAGGAAAACACAAAGGTCGTTGAATTAACTCAAACAAGGATTTTCATTATTGAAACCATAGCTGCTGGAGAACTCCACCTTTGTCTAGTTCAGTGGCTCTGTCAAGACTCAGAGGCGCTACTCACTAACCTTATACTGCTGTGGTACACTTCTTTTCGAGTACCGCAAGCCTGTCTCCACAACACAGTAGTGCTCCCCGACATGGGTGTGCCACCCCAACATAGTAGCGCTCCCCCTAATAGACTATAGTGATAATTCTCCTATCGAGTACCACGGGTCTGATGCCAAACCAGGTGCTCCATCCACCGTGGGTCTGCCGCCAAACCAGGCGCTCCATCCACTGGGCTAGTCGAATCACTCCGAGTTGAATCGATCAAGCAGTCGTCAGGTCTACAGCTAATAGGTCTTCATACTCTGTACTCCATATGCTTGTATCCGGGTGGATCTGCTCCACAATCTACTGTTCAATTCTTCAAGTGTCACGTAATCTCACGTGGAAGTATCTCAAAGGACTTCTTCCTCATAGGGGTCTCAACGCAATAGGCGACACGTCAATCAGACGCTTGGTCTGTGAGTTATTAGCATTTTTGTCCGGGGGGGGCGGTTAGTTTTGTGTATGAACCAACCCAACCGTATCTCAGCTGTACCACGAAATACCATGGGTTATAATCAAAGGATCCTTTTCTCAATGAGATTACTAACGCCGCTGACGGTTCGTAAAATGGATGTCCGATCTGAGAGTTATTGGCTTTTCTGTTCCAGGGCCCGGTTGGTTTCTAAGCTAAACCAACCCGACCGTACTCCAACTGCATCCAAACCTCAAGTAGAGTATGCCAAAAGAACCTTCTCATAAAAAAGAATCCAACATAATTTAATGCATGTAAATCAGATGCACGGTCCTTAAATTATTAGTTTTTCCGCTCCGAGGGCCCGGTTGGTTCCAAGTTCGAACCAACCCTGTTGTACCCAAACATCGCCAAAACCGTGAGTGTAATATACCAAAACGACCGTCTCGATCCGATAAATCCTACTCGATTTATAGTGCATCAGTAAGATATTCTTATCTCATGTTATGGGCAATTAACCGGAAACGGTCCGAAAAAAGGGGGTCTGGGCCCGGTCCGACAAAGCCCAACCCACCCTAGGTCGGCGCGAACCAGGTCGACCCGACCTGGGTCCAGGTCTGGCCCTACCCAAAGGGGCCAAGCACCCCGGTTTCACGAAACGGCAGTGCCAGGATGGTGCCACCATGAAACATCGTATCCTGTGCGGGTTGGATTTTCTCAACACTACCGTGGCCGGTGCCGCGATGGATTCCTGCCGAGGACGAGCTAGGGTGCCACCGCCTCCAGTCGCTGGCACCGCCGCGCCGGCGACCCGTGCTGCCATGAGATTCCACGGGCCACCAGAGTCTCTCCAGTGGTCCATTTTAGCTTCTTTCTGTGCCTATGAACTTTTCGTGCCGCTCTCTTCACTACGAAGGCCTCAAAATAACGTTTCCCTTCCGTTTATCCATCGGCCAAAATTCTCCACAGCACGATCAAGTTGGCAGTGGGTCCGGACTTGTTTGTTAGGCCATACGCACCACGTTAGTGGTTCAAATAATCACTCAACAATTAATCACCCATATTTGATGGTATAGTTCACATAAATAGAATTATACAAAAACAACCCCCTATCTCACAAAGACGTCACATGTCTTCGAACTTTGGAAGACGAACGTCGCAGTGGTCGGACATCGCGGAAGAATGGTGTCAATTTTGTTGACGTCAGAGGTAGAGCGGTCGTCGTTGGCGACGTTCGGCATGGTGGTGTGTCCTCCCTTGATGTGGAGGAAGAAGAATATAAGGCACGTTGTCGGTGACTTTGTGTTCTTTGTCAGAGTCGTTCTTCGTTGATGGTTGGTGTTCTTCGTTAGAGAAGAACACTTCCTACTAAATCCTCTAAAGATCTCTCCCACCAATATTGCCAAATCAAAATTATGTGAAGGCTTTCCCAATATAATATAACATGCCATATGTTTTCAAATTAAATCAAACTACTTAATTAATTAATTGAAGAGTTTCTAATAAATTTAGATTGGTTGGTAAAGAATTAAATGGAGTGAGGGAGGTGGAATGTGGAGAGGCTCTACCCAATTAAAAGGGGGAGTTGTCAAGAATCAAACAGTGGGAGTTAAATTAGGGAGTACAAGGGAGGTTTAAGGGAGTTGAATGTTTGGAGCTCGTGTGGGCCCCACCTCACAAATATCCCCACATGGGATGTTATGTGGGGGTCGGACCCACCATTAACTTCCCCATGTGGGATTTAACAACCAATGTGAATCAAATTTTTCTAAACATTTTTATTTAACTTTTTAGTTAAACCCCAATTTTTAACTTTCAACCCGCATAAAATGCAATTGCGGTAAAGGTCCCCTTAAGTGAATATCGGCACTACGAGTTCATCGGTACCCTCACGTTTCAATTCCGAGCAACGGTTCAAAATATAGAAAAACCCACACGTATGTTCACTGAATATGCCCGTACATAACTTCATAAATTGATTCTCGGCACACCGGACATTGGAATCGGGTGCTGTCAGAAACTACAGACTCCTAAAATTTCAATGTATTAAGAAAAAAAATTACCATGAAATTTCTGGGTCTTTACATCCACCATACCTACTTAAATAATTTTTTCAAGTTTTTTGAAATTTTATCCTTCTATTCCTTGAGTTTTTTATCTTATTTTGGTTCAAGGATATGTTGAACCAAGATAAACATATCCTAAATTTACACCATTACCATAAGCTAATCATTTAATTTCATAATAATCTCTCATAGCTGGAAGAACTGATTGAT